>JAZGTN010000027.1:1760000-7045908 GCA_037783415.1 Leptasterias polaris
TGAAAATCGAGACGCGTGATTTAAATTGCAATTTAAAGGCTATAGCTATCACCCGAATTTGCTCAAGTTTGACTAACTTTGATCGAACGCACGCCAGACGCTAATCAACGACGATCGGACTAGTCTATGTCGACGATTTGCGATCAGCTTATCGAGGTTGGTCACATCGCTGGTTTTATACCAATAGCCGTTTTCATAGCACAGTGCAGAGAGGACCATTATCAGAAGAAAAAAAAATGATAACGGTGATCCTACTTATTACAACAATCAAGCAGACGTGATTTTACCAACTTTTGCAACAATATACTCACTTAATTAATTTATAAAAAGCCTTCTGTAAATTTATTGGTAACTGTTCGTCTACAATCGTCTATGACAAACCGTACCGATACCACTTGTGAGATATGCTGATGTACCTGGCAAAATATCGTCCGTGTGCCCGTGTCGCTTTCGTCGTGCGCACTTCAACTTCCGTGTGCATGCACTGCATACGTCACTAACCAACGAGTGACATTGTCAACCATTTGCGCAATGTTGTATTCATGTGTTTGAGGCGCCGCCATGTTGTATCCCTGTAGGGCCTATTTGATTCAAAGTTGTCAAACAAAGGCTTGTTAAATAAAATGACCGTCACTTTGTTTTTGACGAATTGAGGATCAGAAGTCCTTTTCAGAACTAAGTATACCGAATTCCGAAGTCTGCTCCGCAGCAGTAGAATGAATAGCCAGACAAATTCTTACAGCAAAGTAAATATCACATGGTCTTACAGCAAACTGAATATAAATTGATACCGGTAAAATAAACTAAAAACAGTTTATGTTGGGTTTATATCAAGTTCATCTCGATTGCAATCGAAATGAGCATCTGTGATCTGACATTATTTTAAAGGAGAAATGTTCTGTATATGTTGGTTCTGGTTATGATCTTCCTAACGAGTAAGACTTCAAATTAAAACTGATCTCTCCTTTTTTCCCTTCAGTATTTACCAATTTCGTGCCTTGCCTTTATCTCATTAGGATCTCTATGCCGTTTACCATTAGGCGGAGAGTGGTTGGTTAAACTATGCAGGGCCAACACTTGAGGTGCCATGTGTAAAATTGTACAAGCATTTATAGTATATAAAATAAACTATTCCTGTCGATTATTTTAATCCAACTATAGTATAGAGGTTTATTATTTTATGATGAAGTGTTCACACGAGGCATTATTGTAACAGGGAGTTAAGTCGCGGGAAAAAGCAAGTTGCGAAATTAGTAAAGGTTTATCAGAGAGAGGAATGAGAAAGAAGTAAAGGCGGGAAATACTAGGCCACATGAAAAGGAAAACAAAGTGCGTCAGTGCCGGTCCATCAATCAAGAAAGAAAAACTTTGTTTTACCCGGCAGTCCTACTTTATTACTGGACATCATTGGTTTGGGAAGAATATTCATTGTCAGTTCGTCTTGTTTTCAAAATTGAAGCATCTTAAAACATGGTTTACGAACCATGAAAAACTTACGTGTTTGTTTGCTCATCATGGTTTGTAAAACCACAAAAACTAAACATAGGCCTAGTTTAATTCGCATTTTGATTGGTGTCCCATCTACCCGCGCAAGAACGCACCGAACCAACCAAACTGTGAAAATTTATCAAATTAAAGTGGTCCCCATTTACACTATCGAAAAACTGGTGTTAATGTGCACATGCGTATTTCCATTTTGGCAATAAAAACAAGCAACTATAGAGATCAAGGCTACAGGGGAGTCTTTAAATAGTGTTTTTCTCAACTTAAATAACATACCTGTACTTCATACAGAAATGTTTAATTTTGTTGATTTGTACCAGCATAGATCTTATATAACAAATTTATTTCAGATTTAAACAAAATTGTTGTTATTACTTTGCAGCTTGCCCCCCCCCAAAAAAAATAAAAAATAAAATGCAACACCTCATTTGACCCCCCCCCCCCCCCCCCCCCCAAAATATATATAGGGCCTATAGGTATATATTTATTTAAATAAATAAACAAAAATATAGATAAATAAATAAATAGATAAATAAATAAATAAATTAAAAATAATTAGGCCTAACAAAAATAACGTTAAAAAATATTAATAATAACAAAAATAAAATAAATAACCAACAACAACAAAAACGACAACAGGCAAACAAAAACAAATTACTAACTAACAAAGAGTTGAAATTAAAGTATAACACTATGATTGGTGCTATTGGTGAATCATTATTCCATTAGGTGAACACTTCACATTTTGTGGATTCTCGTGATGACGTGCCCTCACTTAGCAAATAAGTGCCTTAACCCCTTTCTCGTTAATATCACATGCGACATCTCCCCATAACTCATGTTTATTCATAAAACAAGTGTCATTGTTTTGTTTCTTGCGCCGTTAATGAAACTGATCCGAGTTCTATTGATTTGCATTTACACGGACTAAGTTAGTCATCATCACCCGTCTGTCCATCCTTTTGTTTAGTCTTGTTTCTGAGTGTTGATAAATTTGATAATGAGAAAATTAGATCCTCGGTAGTAGCATCACCTAAAGTGATGATAAATGTTGCGTTTGATTCGCACTTCATCATTTTTCACGAATCAGCCTTTGCATAACGGGTCCACAGAAAAGCAAGGATTTAGTTCTTGCGATTCGTAAATTAGGACATAGCCTGCGGGTCTTTTCCAGCCCACACACAAATTTATGTCATTCAAATTGAGTGCGGTTTTCCCTTTCAAACAGCGTAATGGTAGAGCGGCCATTATAAGGGATCTCAACCGGACTGATAATTGGTGATCCATCTTCCAAGATTGCTCCTGCGCGTTGTTGACAGTCATCATCCCTTATAACGGGGGCAGGCGGTCACTACAGCCGGTTGACCTCCTTGGACTTTGCAAAATAAACCTATCCGCATCAACCGCGCAACAAGATGAAGCCTGAATGACCCTTTGATACGCTGGCCTTTTGTCATCTGCCAGCACTTTAGTGTTTTGGATAATGCTGTTCAGAGCCCACATTTGATATTTGAACTCGAACGCTTGTGTGCAGGTTTGACCAAATCCGAGAGCGCAGTAACCTATTTAGGATTGATTCTACGAGTGTCTGATTTCATTTCGTAGCTGACGGCAGTGTGTTAAAAACAGCCTATACGGGCAGCTGCTCAAAGCAATACGAAAGTACACGAGATGCTCTATGTATTATATACATCATGGGCTCTTTCACTTTTTCCATTGGTACTTTTTTTATTTTATAGTAGCTTTATTCTCAGAGTGAACAACAGCGTCAGGGCCTAAAGCCGCAGTCCCACTGCTACTTCCGTATGCATCTGGGCTTTGGAGAAGTACCTGCCTTGTCAATTAAGTCCTGTCAATCATTCCGGATGGCTAAATCGCTAATGGACATTGGGCGGCAAGTAACTGTTTGCTCAGGTCGTCTACCGACAATGGGCATCAATTAGAGTTGGCACAAGGGGGGTGGCCAATCAAATTAGGTTAGGACGAGTCACGTGGGTGCGCACGACAGGAGGATCGAAATGCTCATTGATTCGTTTGTATATCAAACATGATACAAAGTAAGGATACAATGCTTACAGCAGTACACACTATAGTGTAGGGTGCCTTTACTCATCGTTCCACCAGAATGGAACATGAGTGTTCTACACGGAGTACTTTGATGTCGCTGCTGTTCAGGTATTTGTTTCATCAAGAGTTGAGATCGCTGTGGGACGACTGATAAATTGGCCGCTGAAAAGATCATGTTGTCGACGGAGCCACAGAGAAATATTTGATTTGTGGGAACGGAATGCGGATGGTATGGGAACTGAAGAAGGTGATGATGAATCCATCTAAAGATGACACTCGTCACAAAGGGCTCGCAACTGCGCAGTGTATTCAAACTGTGGGAAATTGCGGACTTGGGAATCGTTGAAGTTGGATGACTGGAAGATTACCGCACCAAGCAAACTCATAAAACTATTTAGGACTTAAATTTATTTTTGAAGTTTTCTAGAGCACATTCTGAAAGCTAACATGACAAGACGTGGATATCTTCAGCGAGGCATCCTTGGTGGTGTGACCGTGGCATTTGCCCTGTGGATTATCGGGGCTACCTTCATGTTGTTAACATCAGGTAGATCAGGCCCAGGTGGCGGTACAGCGGACGACACCTCCAGTAGTAACCCCAGCGTGCGAGTTCTGAGCCCCGCGGAGAAGCGCTTAACCCATCTCGCCAACCTTGTGTCTGAACTGCGCCAGGAGATCGGCTACCGAAGGAGGAGAGTGAGGGAGAGCGACGAGGAGCTAGCCCGCCTGAAGGCGAAGTTGGACAGCCCGTTTCCCGACTCTCCCGCGGTGGTGCCCCCATCCCAGTCGGCCAAGTTCAACCTCAAGCGACATTTGATGGATGTACACAACACGCTCGACCCAGTTTCGCGTGCTTTCAAAACAACTCCAGCAACGAATAGGAAGAGTGGAGCGGACAAAGACATTGAGGCCCGCGGGGGAAAGCGATTAGATCGCCCCGCACGTGTGGGCCCAAGAACCCAGCTCATCCGTTGTCGAGACATCAACAGCATACCGGACTCGCAAAAGGAATTTGTGGGTTCCGGATTTACAAAAAGGGTGCAGAAAGCACCATTAGGGGGTGGATATGTGGCCCTCAAGACTCCATTACGAGATGGACCCGATGTGTCTGAGTGCAAACAGTTTGGGATGGAAGTCGATGAATGTTTTCGACTCGCAAACTTCAAGATTCTGAAGGAGATTGCTCTACTGCAACAACTTCAACATCCAAATATTATTAAGGTTGGTTGGAATCTCTACTTCACAAATTATTACCCTGTCAAATTTAGGGCTGCCGTGTATCCAAATTTAGTTATGTGCCTAAATTAACACTCTGAATTAATTTACTGACATTTTTATTTTGACAGGTCCAATAATACAAACCACTCTTTCTAAATAATATTATAATATATTTTTTTAACTATTTGGAATTAAAATTACAAATTGTCTGGGCAGAAATTGTAAGTGTTCGTTCGTGAATGAGCGAGCACATGTTTAACATGGACGCGGATACGAGTGTCATCTGTGGTTTCTTTCTTCTCCTTTTGCAATGCAGTGGTAGAGAGTTCGTTTTGTTGAATATGACATTACATAATTGCTGAACTTTATAGATTAGCCAACAAGTACAGTTTCCTAGTATCTGGGCCCAATTTCATGGCTCTGCTTACCTCGGTTTTTTGTGCTTACGGGGCTCTGTAAAGCACACAATTCCATGGGACGTAAGCGCCGAATTTCGCGCTAAGCAGAGTCGTGAAATTGGGCCCTGCTTGGAGACGACATATCCTGACATCCTGACAAACAGTTGTTTTTTATAAATATCGCACTGATGGACTAGAACATAAACTCGTGGCTCCTCAAGCCTTCAAGTGCTGCTGAATGTAGTTGTTGACGCTAATATTGATCACTTGAATTCAAGATAGATTGATTCCCTATAGCTAAGTTACTGACAGACACTCTGTATTAAAGAACATAAACACTTTTTGGAAATTTACTTGAAAAGAAGTTAAACATGCTCAAGTTTAAAGGTTACCTAGGTTAAGCCTCCGGCCGTTATTCTCTAGTTTTAAAAGCGTTAAATTTACTGGGTGGTTGGATAATGTGATGTTCGTGTTTCCCATGTCTTTGTGGAGGAATAATCCAAATAATGTAAGCCTTTATCATTATTATGTCAGTTTCCATCGTTTCCTTTCGAATGAGCAAATGTCATGGGCTTATCTTGCCTGGAGATGCCCGGACAAAGAAATAGAAATATGACGTATGCGGCCTCACTTGACTTGAAGAGAACAATCATTTCAAACGGGAATATCTCTCATACACCACGAATTCATGAAATGTTTTGGGAAAACGGATTTTACTCAGGACATAATATTGAAATGTGTAGAAACAAAGAGCCACTCCAACAGTTTTATTCCGCGTTCCGCATCTCGGAACTCCTTGCCTGATGCATGTTTCCCTCCATCCTACAATCTTGACTTTTTTAAGAGGAATATCAATTCAAACCTTCAGCTCCCCTTAACTCTTTTCATCTTAAATATTTTCTTCTAGTAGCCTCTTGCCATGTTTTGGGGCAAAATTGCATTAACAAAACAAATGATTGTTTATGTAAAGCTGCATTGTTACCCTTCCTTACACCATCTCTTCAATCAAAACATCAACTCAATTTGTTGACAGACGCTAGCTGATGTTTA
This sequence comes from Leptasterias polaris, assembly GCA_037783415.1. Classification (NCBI taxonomy): domain Eukaryota; kingdom Metazoa; phylum Echinodermata; class Asteroidea; order Forcipulatida; family Asteriidae; genus Leptasterias; species Leptasterias polaris. Next base: position 1,766,237 of record JAZGTN010000027.1, read on the forward strand.
TACTACAGCCATGTTGTAACTCAGGCAACGAATTGCAAGCACCGATTCGCCAGAAAAAATAAAAAGTTTTACGAAACCGCTCCAAATAAGGAGACGAGCTGCCTCAACCTTGACACACCCCCCCCCCCCCCCCCAGTTATAAAAAAATAAAATATTTTCAATCAATCAGCGAAGCTGCTGACAGAGACGGCTGCTTCAATGAAACGAACTCTTTAGCAAGCTCGGGAGTTCTTTTTATCATTTTGATACAAGCAATGATTGATGATGCATTTAACTTGCTAGATAATAGACGTCGTATTTCCAACATGCGGTCTTGGCAGGTTTTCCATTAGCTGTTGTTTTTTTCTTTCTTTCCGGGTTTTTTATGATCCAATAAATCGGATATGTTATACACGCCGTTCAGTAAATACCAGCGGCCCCATTTGTCATTCTGAAAGTAATGTTGAAGTTTTCTTCCAAACTTTGATTTCGTTGAGTTTGGAGTCCATTAAATCGCGGTTGTGATGAAGTCATTGTCACATGTGGTGAAAATTATTGGTAAATTGCTCAAATTAGCCCTTTGAACCTTTGTCGACACATGGGTCGTGACAACATCGATATTTGATTTAATATACAACATTTTTAACCACCTACATGTTCTTGTTGGGACAGAGAGCCATTAAGTTTTGTTGTAAATTGAAGGTGTTAAGATTTCGGACTCAGATTGTGTCAGTTTAACAACAGTGGCCACCAAATTATTGCTCCAACAGTTTCTCGTGAGATGGACTCTCTTTCCCGTCATGTTCATAACAGTGATTGGTAAACAGCTTCAATGGCCTTTAAGACAATCTGCACATATCTCCCTCTTTTATGATACTTATTGTACCGTCTTTTATACCGCTCTGCGTCAGTGCATGGGACGGCAGGCGTATATCGCGTTCCTTGGAGGACGCAGATTGGCCCAGGAGCAGCTGCCATGGAGAGTGGGGTCCAGGCTCATCTCAACTCGCCACACGGCACCTGACAACAATCTTTCTCGCTTGCTACTTTCACATGCACTTAGTTACAAGCCAGTTATTTATGATACCGGGGGTAAGCTATGGGCCAAAACAAATCCCTTTATACCAGAGAACAAGCAGAAAACATGTAGTTCTTAGATCGGCACGGCTTGCCTGACAAAATTTCACCTGAGTTGCACATTTCATCAAGGGAGTTATCTCCGACGCAGCTGCTCCGGACCGGGACCCATGTTGGTAGAGCGAGCTCCCCGAACGCTAACTTCTGTTATAAATACAAACCTTCAGGCAGACGCGGCCTTGACTTCGAATTTAAATCATGATGTGCATTGTTTGCTTATAAAACGGTCAGTACGAATCATTGTATAATTTTGTAGCACATCGTGATTTTAACACATTGACAAAGAGATAATGATGTGTTCAGAATGGTCGTTATAAATAATTAAGACAGGTCTAAAAGCGTTCGATTTAAAGATCGCCGACACGTTACACAGCTGCTCGTTTAAAGTTGAAAATTGCGAGAATGTGGAGAATCCTAACAGTTTCGTGGAGAATCCTAACAGTTAAATCATGGTTCGTTGAGTGGTATACAACAATCCATTTCCACAACTCCTCACTCTCTAATTCTTGTGCGATGCTGCATCAACTCCTCAAACAGGCAAGGCGCTCGTGGCTGGGTGTGCGAGGACTAAATAATGTGTGTATATAGTGAGGCCCCCAATGCTATACTCACCATTCATTAGATAAACTCGTCATCCCATCGAGTGGACGCAGTGTACATACTGTACATGTAGGCATACCTTTGAGTTGGATTGACCAAATTTTGTTCAGTCATTTTGCTTTCAAATAAATCCAGAATATTATGGTGATCTTTCATATTCACGTGGCTCTGTATAATAAAGCCATCCGTAAAACTACACTTTAGAAGTTTTGTTCTCATCACAGCCGTGTCGCAATGTCCTTAACAGTATAGCAACAGTTTTGCAAATTACTTTGCGCTCCTGGCCACGGTTTGGCTTACACTGAGGTAAAAATAATGTCAGAAATTTATTGAAGACTGCAACACTCTAGTCCTGACTCTATTCATGCTTCGACAGTTACCCAAACCTACCGTGATAATTGCACCGGTGGTGAGATGTTCAACCTAATTTGTGCATGGATTAAAAGTGTTAATTTGGGCACCCTCCAAATCCACTGCACTCCGCTCAAATTAAATCTGGTTTAATTAAATTAATAATGGATACCCAAAAATGACACCCGCTTAGATGGGGGGACATTCATTATTTCATTGCGTGTATTGTCTGGCACTGCGCGTGACAGCTGTCATTATCGATGCTTCTACCAGCCGTTAATGAGACCATGCGACCGGGGTCTCTTATCGCACGTCGGAAGCCTGTTGGCAAAACACACAATCGGTACCCGTCAAATGTTATCTGTCCCTGTCTGTCTGTTTGTCACCCTGACGACTACAGGCGGTGACCGGGCCTGAGCTCCGCTTTCAAATCACGCTTAAAGAATATTCCTTGGACCTTCAGGGATCTGTCAGAGATGTGCAATGTTTTAAAGGGCAGATAAACCATCCTAATGATTATGGTGATGTGCACAGGTTTATGTTAGCAGAAAAAACACTGAATGTGTAAGCGTTGTGTCTCATATCAATTTGGTTGGTAATCTCCTTTCTGCTCAGTAGCCCAGTTTCCATCGAGGTAAGCTTGTGAGTTTGGCAATTAAAATATGGCCCTGTGACCGATTACATAAAACTGTTTATCTAAGAAAACAAAAAAATGCTAAGCACGTTCAAATCTTGCTTTGGTACCGAAGTTTACCAGAAGTGCCCGTGACTATAGTTCCCGCCAATTTTGGCTTTCCGTCAAAGCATGGAGGAATGGTCAAGGGATGTGTATGGTTTAACGAAATGAATTTAGTAACCAAATATTGTGAACAGAATTATGGTATAAAAAAAAATCCATTGAAATTTGTTGCCTGAAATGTTGTCTTTTTGAGAAATGAGTAAATCAACTAGTTTTGACCTCGCGAGTCCAAAATCCGATGTTTGAAAATCAGTGAAAACGGTTTCACCATTTTCTCAATGACCGATTGCGCTTAAACTTTCACATGTTTATTATTTAATGTAGGCCTACATATTATTAAATGTACATTTAATGTACACCGAGTGTGAATACTAGTCTTCTATAAGTTACCAGTGTTGGCTGAGTGCTTATGCAATATTTACTGCCTTTAATGCTCTTTGAAATTGGGTCTCACAGATTCAAGAATGGATGGTTAAGTTACGTTTACCTGACTCCAGTCTAAAGTCAGACGTTCCATGAGTTTTAGCTTATGAGTTGAAACAACCTTGAAAAATTGAAGCACAGTCACCTTTGGAAGAATGAGAGATTGTGAAAACAAATAACAGAGTTGCTGAATATACGAGCCAGAACCTTTTTGTGTTGTAACCATTTGCTATGTTCTTTAACACCCGGCTGGGCGTTTTGTTCATGAAACTAAGGTCTAGCAAGGTTGTAGACAATAAATATGTTTATGTATACTATTACTGTTTGAAAATCAGCAGGTTGAATTTGAAGAAAAGGTCCATTCCTGAAAGCCTTGTGCCTTCCCTTAAAGTGCTTTTCACACAGACCTCTACACAAGAAACAAAAATCGATTCCCTTCTTCTCTCAGAATTCACAAGTTGCCCGAAGGGCGGAAAACATCGACCCTCTTTTAGTGAGAAGACACACACTTTGTAAAACATTGAACGTTTTGGCGTGTGACTTTACTGGAACATCGATGGGGCCACAGTAATACGTATAAAGGTGAAACTGTTTCATTCTCATACCTGATTATGTCTGTGACAATTCGGGAGACTTCAAGGACAACTAAGCTATATATGAATGAGTGAACTTTTGTTGCAATCGGATAACTGTTTATCCGACTTTGCATTATTTGCACACACAAAATAGAAATCAATAAACAGATTAATACAAAATAATAATAACTACGGAATGAAGTTCAGTTGTTGGTGTCAAGGGAATTCCAGCACATTGCTATATAGTCAGTGCCCTTTGCTGTCCTTGCCTTATGTTGGAATCAGGATTAATGGAAGATCAGAGCTCAGACAAACCGTGTCTGATAAGAGAAAGTTTGAATGGATACAAGTATCTTTTATAGTAGGTCTGTAGTCGATAACAGGAAGAACTCAAAAACCATTCAATAGGTATGTATAATGACCTCTGTGTTTGTCACTTAACCAATCTGGGAGGATCATGATGCAGAATGTGACAGGTTGATTTGTAATGTCTATCCATTCTCCTTTGATGAGGGTGCACCTGTTTTACTGTAGAAAGGTTTGCATGATTCAGATCCAGAAAGCAGAGGAAACGTGATTCTACGATCCCACTTTGACTAATCCATACCCTCTCGTCGAGAGCCCCGTCTTCACCACTTGTGAAATACTACTTCAAGCACGGACAGTGTCCTTTGTTAGTCAACCGAGCAAGCAAATTGCACACTTCTTGCCGAAATTAGGCCGACAGCCCCTTCCGGGTGGCTGTTTTGTTCGCCGTTAAGCCAGCGTAATTCAGTAGGCGGTCGCCGGCCCGAGTTAACAAATACCGGGGGAGGTAACCCTGCTGGTCCCGGAGGCCACTCGGAGAGTTTACCCAAAGTCTGATGCATTCTCGTGAACAACAATATTAATTTTTTTTGTATTGGCGAACAGTGGAACCGTTTTGAAGAGTACTTCGGAGTCTTTGTAAGGGTAGCTTAACAGCCCACAGTGTTTGCTATCCACATTCTAAAAGCAGTCGGAGGAGCTAGAAGTCTTAACAATTGAGAGAAGCCTTTCTAATGTACGAAGCCATAAGAGTAAACCTTTTAGACCAATTGCGTCACACTGAGATGATTATCATGTAATGTAGCTGCAATAGCAGCGGTTATCTCTTTTTCTTGATACGAGAATGTTGCCACGTTGAGAAGTGGTTTTATTCAAGAGGGTGAATAAAAGAAGCTTTTCTGGGAAGAGCCTTGCTTGTCCTCGGAGTAATGGAGACAGATCCAGCAACCCACTTGATAACCAAATTACCAAATCGTTCCACAAAAACACACGTCTCTGTGCACACAACACCAAGTTGTTTCGTCATCGCTTATTATAGGCTGCAGTATACGAAACTGCATCAAGCAGTTTAATACAGCTATTAAAAACAAACATTACACTACTTTTAAAACACACGAGCACTCTCAAAAATGTATCCGTGTGAAGAATTCTATTGTTCTTTCCTTTGTCACTGTCCCATAGACAAATTTGTTTTCCCGTTTTTGTTTTGTCCTCGGTCTCCGTAAGGTACCGAATATGAGCCCTATCCCATCCTTCCACTCTTCAGACTCATTGTTTCAAAATAAGAAACAAATTCTTCGAGGACAGTTTCAGCACAATATTTTGTTTTGTCCTCGGTCTCCATAAGGTACCAAATATTATGAGAACACACCCTACCCCATCCTTCCACTCTTCAGACTCATTGTTTCAAAATAAGAAACAAAATCTTGGAGGACAGTTTCAGCATGGTATTTTGTGAGCGTTCACAATCTGAATAGGGTCTGAGGTTTGATTTGACATGGAGTGACTGTGTCTTCACTTAAATTTATAATAAGATAAGTTACTTAACTTTTCAGACTTTCGCCTTGAATCCCAGGGAAAGGTACAATATGGGTGAACTATTCATTCCGTTGTTTAGAACAGCTTAGGCCTATAAATCGTATACAAGGCTTTTGCGTGAATTGATTAATGTTGCAATTGTTAACTCTGTAGGAACTCTTAATAAAACAAACCGACCCGGCCAGTATATCCTAGAACTTGGAAACTCCGGCGATCGTCATCAACAAAAAAGCACTTACATTGTCTTTAATTAAATACCGTTACTATTGTTTGTATCAGTGATATCGCACAACTCTCGTGTGAACAAATTTCTCACCGTTAAATCAATTTCGTATACCGTCTAATCGGGCGATGCAATCTGTCATTACAAAGCGGAATTGGTTATTTTATTTAACTTATTCATTAATTCGGGCTTTAAATTTGTACATTGATACAAAAAACAAAACAAGACAATCAGATACAAGCGGAAGCCTGGGGATTGGCCGAAAGCAAAATCTGAAAGAGCGGTCCCTTCCTGTACGGAATATGTAATAAGTACATAATTTAAGGGCAACTCTCTGAAAGGAAATAAGAAAATTACACAATTATTATTCACCCAACATGTTCCGATAACAACGACCACGGACCCAGACTTTGCCTTTCTCGCCAGCTGGCCCGCTGGTTCAGCAGCAAGACTCGGAGTTTTGTTTTCAGTTTTAATCTCTAGAGGTTAACATGAGATCAGACGATGGTGATTACCAACGGTACAAAACCTCGGTATCGTAACACAGGCTTTTTACCATGTCATATTTTCTCCTTTTTCCATTCCCTCTGCCTGCCCGTTAGCTATCGGTGAATCACTAGTCGCGTACGGCAAGAGCTTTTCACTGTTTACCCAAGGAAAACCCGTCGTAAACTAAACAAGAAAATTGCAAAAGTGATTGATTTTAAGCCAAAAAAGCACGTTCCGTACAAACATCGCCACAAGCCTGCCCTTGTTAAAATTCATTTCAAAGTCCTGTAAATGCGAACGGGTGCAGGTAGATGTGTATTTGAACAGACGACAAGGGTAGCGGGTGCCCACGGAACATCGAATTTTCTCATGTTGTTGTGGGTTTTTTTAAGGGTTGGGGTAACTTATAGCTGCAACAATACAACTTTAGAAGCATCTTCGTAATGAGAAATGATACGTCGTCTTTTCAAAGACTATAGACAAGATTAGAAAGTCTATAAATAGAGTCTTCATCGTATCATTGCCTTCTGACGTCCATACAGTACTTTTGTGCTCTTCGTTTCTTCAACATTAATGTATGTTTTTTTTTAAACTGTGTTCTTTGTTATGTTATTGTTATCGGATTACGTGACCCCACCTTTTGAAAGTTGAAGCCTGCATATTTCAAGCTTAATACGCAGGCTACTTTAAAAATATTTGTCAAGTTAACCGTTGTTCAATCAGAAATATGATACAAATACATTTCCGAAGCTCTAAATGTTTAATTTTATTTCTTCTGACAGGTGTTGGGATTCTGCCTGCCGGGAAAGATCGATACTCAGGAGTCCTCGCACACCGCTACTATGGCAATGGAATATGGAGAGCCAATCACATTTCTCGATTTATTAAAAATGTCCTGGGAGGACAGACTCAGGGTGAGTGAACTTTGACCTTTCCGGGCCACAGAAATCAAATATATTCCCAGGCAACCACGCCATTAATGTTCTGTATATGTGATATCAGTAAAACTCTCCAGGATTATTGCTGAATCAGGAATCATGCGCGTATTTTTCGTGTACTCATGTGCGGCAGAACCACTAATCGTTTCAGTATGGTAGAAATGTCGACTGCCTCCGGGGCATACTTATACTGTACAAGAATTTGACAGGAGTGCCATATAATCTCATCATTGCCCATTGAAGACATATTTTCGGCCCTCAGATCTGTCAGCCTAAAACGCTGGAATTGAACAGATTTGCTTTAAGACTCTTGACAGCGCCATTAAATATTTAATTCACATGGAAAATCTAATGACATTAAGCTAGAAAAAAGTAGTTCTATCGGGAAATCCATGACATTTCGCCGGGACTGCATCGCTGAATTATCGCTAAATCGCTGAATTAGTCACTGTGGCCTATTGCGGCGGTAAGATATGTAATGATTTGCTATAAACTGTGATAAAATATCCTACTCAGCAAATTTTCCGTAAGCTTAAAATATAATAGCCAAGCTTTTCAAAATGCCCACATTAAGAATAGAAGAATATCATAATGATCTGGGCGTTACTTTCTTAAGTTCTTACATTTTCTTATACACATACTTTTGTATAAAAGAAAAGTTTGACCGTTTATCCTTCTCGGGTTTAGTATCAGCCTACATTTCAAGATTTCTAAAGATTAACAGTTTTAACTCAAGACATCTTCTTGATTTCTTTTTAAATTTTCTGTTAAAAAATCACGATGTTAGATGATAGAATCAAACTCTCCAACATTCCATTTTGATAGCCCAGGAAGACTGCCATTGCGTCTGCGCAGATAACAGTAAGACGGGAATTTTATTTTGGCTGAAGAGGGTTTGGAACCCTAACCTCCTACGCCACAGTAAATGTATAGACCTTTCTATTTTAAGTTGCAACGTCACAGCCCGAGTATTGCCAACCGAGGCTGGAAAACTATGGAAAGCCATAACCGCAAATCAATAGCCATAGTTTGTAGTAATGTTACACAAAATTTATTCAAAAATAGTGTTGAGCTTGTTGGAAACAAATCAACCAATCATGGAAGGTAATTCAGTTCATGAATCTTCACAGAAAATGTTGAATTTGGTCACAACATTTTTTAACACGATTGAATGTTTTGCTAACATTCTGCCGTCCATGCCAACCGGCGCACTTTGTTTATCAACAATGGAAAGGTCTGTATAGAGGTGTAGTATAAACAGGCTAAAGGGGCACGTTGCCTACGGATTGGGCGTCCTGTGCTATAAAAAGCGTTTGTTTTGAAACGAATATGATCGGAAAGATATTTTAATTAAAAGTAGAAAATGATTCCCATAATCCATTGAAGCTGTGTGTTTGTGTTTAATTTCATGACAGAACACATGGAACCAAATGTTTGACTGCAAAAAAATGGCGGACCGAAGTGTTCTGATGCTTGTATTTCAAGAGGCAAATGTTATCACTAACTCACTAGTTACAAGAACAACTTTAATGGGAGCAATTTCAAACGGCAACTTTTGAGAGATTCGAAGGCAATGTGTCCCTTAAACATGCCATTAATTTAAAGATGGGTTATTTTTGTTTGTTTTATTTTTCAGATATCGCTAGGTGTGAGCAGGTTGTTGGTTTATCTGAGAAGTTCAGCTCTTGGCTCACTCGCTATCCATGACTTCAAACCGTCGCAGTTTGTTCGAGTAGATGGAGAGGTAATGTTTCTGCGCATGACAGGCTGTAATTTTTGCACTTATAATTTTCTGAACAATAAAAGCGCACGGAAGCAGACCAAACATGGAATTCTTTATATTATAAACATCTCGAAAATTTACAATATTACAGTCTAGACTTGAATAATCTAGTGTTTGCCGCACTTTACGATTAATGTACACGCTACAGTTCAACCAATCCAATAGTCTTTTGAAGAAAATATATTCAGGGAAACAATTTTTATTCAATTACATTGCTGCTGCTGCCGGTATTTTTTTGACCAAACTTATCGAGATCGTGTCTAAAGTTGTTCACTTCCTTGGTCTAATCTCCCAAAATGTATTTTCATGTGAGTAAACAAGTTTGCAAACAGCAGGCTTAACTTAAAGGGACACACCGGTTACCTGTTCACGTAATTTAGTCATGTAGAATCAAAGACAATTATTTCTAGATGGTTTTTATATTTTTTTTATACAAAAATATCACGTAATTAACGAGAAATGACCGAAAAAAACAAAAGCGGTCAAAGGTCACCGTATACGCTTTACCAGCCGTTGCAAGTGTCAAATTTACGGGATACATGCTGTGCAATGTTGCAAGTAGACTGGTGCTCTGTTTATGTAAGTGTTTTACCACGACAAGGCATTAGGATCCAGTCCACGTTATCCATCTGGAAATGTGTATAAACAACGGACACGGAAACCAGTCAACTCGCCTCCCAGCAAACTCGCCAATTACAAAGTCCCCAACTACAAAGTCGCCCCTATCAAAGTCGCCCCCTCACATACAAACTCGTCCCCTCTCAAAGTCGCCCCTCACAAAGGAATGTAACAAATTGGTTTGATTGGACTTCAGGGGAACGAAAGCTATCTTGAGGGAACAAAAGCTATCTTGAGGGAACGAAAGAGAAATTCTGGGGAACAAAATCTCATTGCGAGAGAACGAAAGCGTATTTTTAGGGAGCGTAAGCATATTTTGGGTGAATGAAAGTATATTTCTTGCGAACAAAATCATATTTCGAGGAAACGAATGCGTATCTTCAGGGAACGAAAGCATATTTCTGGGGAACTTAACTGTAGTTCGGGGGAAAGAAAGCATGTTCAAGGGAACGAGAACCTATTTTCTAGAAATAATCTAGTTCGTTACCTAGAAAAACACACTGCGTTCACAAAATGAAAAATAATATTTTGTGAGACAAATTATATTTTCATCGAATTAAATAATATTTTGAGGAAACGAAATGATTTTGCTGGAATTTTGTGTGTCGAGAACGCAATAGAAATTTCGAGTGAATTTTTTTCTTCCACCTTTTAATTTTTAATTTCTTTTTCACAAGAATTCATGAGTATTTCAGGGGCTCCTTTTTTTCGGGGGCTCGTTTTTTTTGAATTGTTTGTCACAAATTTTGTTTAAACTAATCGTACCCTCAATATAAAAGTGGTATTCCTATGTATTGACATAAATCTTATTACAAAGAAATTCGGTACAAATCGGGTCAAGGAAAGTACACAGAGCATTGGAATGTTGCGATTTTGAAACAACGGATTCGATCAGCGAGGTGTACCGACTAGCAAACCCACAAAAACGACAACGTAGTTGGTGGTCTGGCTCCCTACTCCTCCCACATGTTCATGAGCTTCCAGGTACAGCTATCTCTTGGCTAGTGGGTTTCCGTCGCGCTGTAGCACTGCCGATATACATTACTCTGCTTGCAAGCGACACGACTGCCACTGTGTTACGTGTAGGAGGTCCCCACGCTGTGCACTGTAATACACGCTTCCGTTGCTCGGACTCTCTGAAATAAAATCTTACGTTCTACTTTTTTTATATTATTTACAACTTGTATCCATAATTTGAATACGTATTTGTGTGTGTCAAATACTCATGAATTCTTGTTAAAAAACAGAGTTGAATTCGGTGCAGTAATTAATTTTTATACGGCTGGAAGTAAAACTAACTCCGAAGATCACGAGGGTTATCCGAACCAAACAAGTGGTTCGGATAACCCATGTGACCTTCGTTTTTTGAAAAATGCTCAAAAACGACCAAAATTGGTGGTTTCTTTAAGGAAACGTTCTTCTCCATTCCTGGAAGACCTTTGGAGTCATGTTTTAGTCTATTTTGTAGCCAAAATAGCCCAACGAAGCCGGTGTGTCCCTTTAAGCGCAACATTTTCGTTTGGAAATTAATTGATTTATATATTTTTGTTTGCAGGTCAAACTAGTTGATCTCGATGACGTAGACGACCAGCCGAGGTCATGTAAGACGCAGACTGATTGTGCCATAAACGGAAGCTCTTCCACCGTCTACCTTCCATGCAAAGACGGCAAATGTTCCAATTACACAGATAGGATGAATGTCTTCAGTGCTTACAAAATTTTCTTCACCCTTCTCCCCTACGAGACCCCTCATCAACTGAAGCCAATGATGACGGATTTTGTCAATAAAACAGGTAGTTAATTAATGACTAATGGGCTAATTAATATCGATCTGAAACGGCGGTGCTGCTATTCAATGTCGGATCTTTATTTGGTTCGAAGAAAACGCCCACACAATGTGATTATAAGACTATGATAATGCATAATCCATCGGGAAACCACGGATAATGTAAGCACTTTTTTATGCCAAAGTTGCAAGAAATATGTTGTGATCGTGCTCTATTATTAGTACATGGCACAAAATGACAATATTTAGTTGCAATGGATCTACACAAGAGCTACATTATTAATGATAGGTGAACCTTTTTGTAAACAGGAATAAGTGACCTGGGATTATCGGGTCAGGGAATGGCCAAGTTCGCATGCACATACCCGGCTGATCTACCTTTCCTGTTGAAACGAAGCCATAAATTAGTTTATCAAGAGAGGGCGTTTTAGACATTGTGTCTGTAACTTTTTGTCAGCGCTTGCATGGAATAAGTTGGTCCCTGCATGAAAATTGTCCAAAGAAATTTAAACTAACAAACGAAAAGTCCTACAGTCAGTTGAAAATAATTGTTTTCAATCAATTATCAGCAACCGCTTCTATAGGTGAAGACTGAAGTCATTAAGGGCATTAGCATCAGTTTAAACCCATAGTTTTAAACCCATAGAAAATTCAGTTAGCCACTTAAAACGGCCATGCATTTTGACAAGGTTGAACAATAATGAATATTATTTTCACTGATGGAATAATGAGAAACTTTGTTGCCGGGCCTGTCTTAAAGGCACTGAACACGTTTGGTAATTACTCAATTAGCATAAAAACTTACCTTTTCAATCTTTCTTTACAAACTAAAAGATACATTTTTTAAGTAAAATGCATCAAGATGAAACCAAGCTCTTTTTGGCCCGTTTATGGTCGGAATAACAAACTATCGTGGAGGGGAAAAAGACAACCCCCCCACCTTTTTTAGCTCTTTGCTCTAATTTTATTTCCAGAGACAAATCATTCAGTTTTAACGAAACGTTTTTTTCTAATGCCCCTGTGTATCTATTGTAATTATTTGATTGGTTGTAAATTGCTTTTAATTAGGTGAGGCATTGCTCGGCTCACGTGAAACTCACCAGTACTTGGAGAAGATTTTACAACTCTACCAGAGTGGTGAATACTTGTACAATGGTAACGACACTTCAGACATTGCAGGTTTGTGTAAACACGTGTTTACTCTAACACCTCCTGTAGGCACTGATTGAGTGAAATGAATGAACACAATGTTAGGCCTAATCTGGATTTTTATTTTTTTTATTGATTTTTTTTACCCTGAATACGGTATCAATTTTTGTGGTAAATGTTTTCATTTATAACACCTCACAGGTATTCTGCCTTTTGATTGGTTTAGAGCGCGTCACACGTCTTATTTTTACTAGAAAGCCGCACAAAACGTGACGCGCTATACACGCAGCAAACAATGTACTATACCCCTGTCAACCAATTTACAGTACCCATAGCAACCAGTTTTCAAATCCCCATAACAACGGCAGCTTCTTGATGCCTAGACGTCTAGGCAAAACATGAGGTTTGGGGTGTTTTAAAACAGTATTGACTGCTTTTACTCGTACTACTATGGTTAAAACGACTACTCCGGTGATCCCAGGAGTGTTCTATTTTCTTTCGGCATTGCCCCGGGAAAATAGAACGTATCGAGAATCACTTCGGGAGAGTCGTAAGTTGTTATCACAACACTCCTCGAAGCAGTCAATAATGTATCTGTGTTAGCAGATGTGAGAACAACGTTTTGGAAGTTTTCTAAAGCAAATTACATGTAGGATCTACTGCAGCAAAGTAAATTTAAGGTTCTGTAATTCCTGATAAAACACAAGCCTCACTCACAGCTTTGTGTTAAAGAAACAAAACAAAATATGTCCATATGTGTTTGTTTGCGGTAACGCCATGTGTATATCTACTTGCTAGGTAGATTTTGTTCTTTGAGAACTTGTTTTGCTATACTGCCGCGGAGTAGATTATTCGGAATTCGGGAGTCTTCCCCATACTTTATGGAAATCTAGCAAATTGCATGGACCGACTCGAACTCGCAGCCTCGCACTGTATAACGACACATTATACTTTCCAAAAATGCACATCGAAACTATTGAAAGGGGCCTACTATTCATTAATCGGTCATTGTACTTCGTGTTTTTATAATCATTACGGAATTTGGTCTACAGGTTCAAAGAATGCTTATCAACTGATAGAAGATGGCGATCTACCAAACAATGGTGATTATTGGTGTGCGTCATCTCTGCAGATGGGTAGCCCGAGCTGTGTACTGTTGGCCTTCGACGAAAATGAGGCCAAGTATCTGTGCGACCAAGACGATCAATGCAGGTCGTTCGTGATGACGTCAGAGAAAACATGGACAGGTCAGATTTTGATCAGTCTCTTTTTAATTGAATCTTCTATTCAAAGAATTAGAGGAAATTCCCTTGACCAGATGGGGACAGGAAATGACTCTTTTCCCCCATTTTGAGCATTGTAAGGGGCCAATGTATAGGACTCTATATCGCACTCAAACTCCGATATTCTGGACTGAAATCACTGATCAGAAACTAAGTTCAGCAGCTCAGAGACCTCATAAGTGAAATCTTGTCTTACGTTGGCGACGCAGCTCATGTGTTCTTTATTTGCAATATATCGCTGACAGAGGGCGCTACCACACACACATCCCTATCACACACAATGTATTGTGCATAGAAAACACAGTAAAGGGTAAAATATGGGTTTTCTTGTCGACAAAATACTTCTGTAACATCAGGTTTTTGGCTCGGGTTAGCTCAATGATTTCTTTCACGTCCTTTCACCTCTGTGGACCCAGATTGGAATCCCACCTCAGATCGGAGCCTTATGAATGTGGATTGGATTTCCAGTCCCTCCCTGATTGCATGTTTCCTCATTTCGGGGGTTTCCTCCCACATCTAAAACTGACCAGTTTTTATCGTTCCTCTGTTGTGCTGTTGTGCTGTGTAAACAAATAAATAAATAAGTCAATCAAATAACTCATTACTTTTTCCACAGGTCGGACGGTAATATATTTGAAGAAAGCTACAGGACATATGCCGGTTTACAGTCCTGGAAACATGTTGTATGTACAGTTGACGTGAAGGATATTCCGCCCGAATGAGAAGGATCAAAGAACAAATATTGTATTATTTTTGAATTCCGCAAACCGCTATTGGATGTTTTACCTTGCTGACAAGAAATGCTCAGCTTCACAATGCGAAAAAGTGTATTTGTCAAAGTGTCCCTTTTTGCTGCGGGGGGAGAGAGGAGGGTGGATATAATATGTACATTGAAAAGTTCAGACCTACAATTTGAATAATCTTCGGACAAGCTGGTACTTGATTGGATTAATAATAACAATGTTTAAAATAAGAACGGGGAAAAAGTTATATAGCCTTGACCTTTTTTCATTATATTCATCCTAAATCTAAAAATGTATATTACATTTTAATAAAAAGAAGGCAAAATATCTTTTTATATACACAAAATACTAATGTCATCATCAGAAATAAATTCACACAAAAAGGATTCATCATTTATTGGGGGAAGTAATTGTACAGACAACAAATTGCGCCAGAGTGCACTCGATCAGCAGTAACATTTATTTTCTTTCAAAATGATAAAAGTTACACTCAATGGAGGTTCAGAGAGCAACATGCTTTGCACATCAATGTCAACTGTGCCGGTCAATGAGCTCTTTGACTGTTTTTGTTTTGGGAATGACTAACAAAATTTCAAAGTCCGACATACTTTTTTAAAATAGCTAATAGAAATCTAATCTAATATTTTGGTAAACATCTTATATTTCATAATATAAAGACACACCTCTTAAAAACTGTTTGGAATAGACCTTGTGGACATGACGCCATTCGAGTAAGGTGCTCTCTAATAGAGGTCAAAAGAAGGTTGCTCATTGCGCTGATGAGCGTAGCCTACATAGATATAGCCAAACCATGATCTGATGTCACACTTCAACATGGGACCAGTCTAGCCCCATTAAATAGGGCCAATCCACTTATAATATGTGGATTGGCCCTATTTATGGTGCTAGGGACCAGTCCAACCTAGACGTTGTTTTATCATTCGGTTTTACCTCTAAAATGGTGGCAGGATGACGTCAATGCACAAGGTTCATAGTATAAGTTTTTAGGTTGTGTCCGATTTAGCGGATGTGACTGTGGCTGTTGCTAAGGACAGTCTAAGTGACTTTGGCTACGGCTACGGCCATTGGCTTCAGCAATCCAGCCTTAGCCACAGCCAAAGCCATCAATGTGGACATGAACTAAGCTTCATCACATTGTATTGCAGTGAACCAGTCACAGAAGCTGCAGCTAAATCATCCAATTCGAGGTTTGGACTTGAATCTGCGATTGTGAGAAAATGACAACAATAATTCAGAATGTTAGAAATTATATATAATTTATTTCACACATTGTATTAAATATTTTATACAAAATTGGGCAGGACATTCACCAGAAGCCTGCTGATATAAACTATATTTGATACAACTATTCACAAACCAATTGTCAGTACTTATTGGTTATAACCTAGACGGATCTCTAGTTCCAGTGACAACCTTCCAGTTGGTTCCAAACTTAACAATTAACAAAATGCAAAAGAAAATTGTAACATCTTAAATGCTATCATTGAGAAATGATTACTTTTTTGTTAGAGGATCATGAATAAATAAAGATAGTTCAAGACTAAAGTATGTTGTTAGTCCGTGAACCTATTATTGATGAACTGTTTTCTTTGAAACAAAATCATTACTTAATAATACAACAATAAAATGACTTGAACATAAATCTATGATATAAGATATTTATTACACTCACTGCGTCCCCCCCAAATAAAAATAAAAAATAACAATAAATAAATTGTGTTACATTCTCATTGGCCTAGCATTTGTTTTCAAGAGGTTAAGTTTGATTTGTACAGTACTGTACTATGTCTTGACTTTTATCAAGGCAAGCTAATCTGATATTCCACTGTTCACAACAAAGTGTCCATACTGAGGCTGTAAGGGAATTTAGTCTGGTCCTGTTTCTAAATACATTGCAAATCAGTATTCAACATTGCTATTGCATAATAGGGTAAAAGACCAAGATGCTGTCACATTTGCAGTGACACCATTCACACAGTACTGCAGTTGTCACAGTTTATAACTTTGATATGCCCCTAGGGGTGTGATAAAGCGCTATATAAACCTGATTACCAACCAAAATGTCATGCTGTCTAAATTGACTGTTATTGGTCCCCTGCTAGCCGTTTTCAAGATAATGCTCCATCACCCAAATGCTTAGGTGACGTTTTCTTACACAGTATCAACCTAAAAGTTGGCCCAATTTCAAACCACTAAACAGTGGTCATAAAGCATCAGTTTTTGCTATGCTACCTTCAGACATTAAATGTCTTTGATAAGTTTAACTTCACCGTTGAGAACACACAAAACATACACATCATGTTCAAAGTATTATTAGTACTGGCAACAAAATTGTGGCTGTTAAATGCTCTTTTCAAGCTCAAACACATTATTTTTTGTGTTTCTTGAATTTGATCGAATTGCCTCAATTTGAAGGAGAAAAATCCAATAGTTGAAACATTCTTTGCAAAAAGTGCCCTGGTCGAATATACGAATTTTCAAAAAACATAGTGTCATGCCTACTTGCAAAATGATATCATGTGGTGAATGCATCTACACAATATACAGATACAATATGTCTGAACAGTTGTTAAACCATACACAACCTACATGATTATTCAACTTACTGGCAATCGAACGTTATTGAAAGTAAGGGCGGTTTAGCAGACGGTGCAACAGTGAATTACTTAATGCCTTTTACAGGTAGGGTCAAAGATTGGTTTTTATCACTGCAATGCTAATTTATAGGCACAAAGAAAGATGAATAAAAGTCACATGTGAATGTTTCAGTTGAATACAGTGAATACTTGCTAAGAAAACAGCTAAAAACTGTCGCGGTATTTTCACACGAGCACCGAATCCATCAACAATTAGCGAAGTGACAGCGGGCACCAATCGCATTCCTGGTCGCAGCGACCGTGTACAGACACCAACTCTTGAATGCATGAATTATTTCTCAGATTCAAATGCTTTGAGGTGATAAATTATCCAAACCATATTACTTCTAAGGGAATCCTTTCTCAAAGTCGTTTATACTATCAGCAGCTGCAGTGCTTCCAACCAAGTAAGTTTTCATGGCCATTAATTTTTGGAGTGCTAACCAATCTATGGCCCTACCTTTTAATTCAGGGTTTCTAGCATGGGCTAATTCTCAAAAATGCATGTCTTTTGAGAATGTGATAATGGCATTCATACAGAATAATTATTTGAAAGATGTTTGAGAAATTGAATTTAAGATAAAATTCTACTCTTTTAAAACTGATACTACTCTGGCCTATCAAAACCAGCTCATGAGATGTAGTTAGTGATTAAGATTCAATACAGACAATCTATAAAGTGTCTACTGATGATTTTTTTTTTCTAAATCACTGATTGTGATGAGTATGTTCGATATGAGATGGAGATTGTAAAGAAATTAACATGACTCATCTACAAGTTGCATCTAATCTTAAAGCAAAAATTAATTGCACAGTAAAGCAAACTTAGGTTGGAATTTAAATGTTTCTGTTATCCATTGTGCATAGTGCCAGTAAAACGGAAAGTACACGCTGAACAATGCACACAATTGTTACGGAAAACGCAGAGGGCAATCAGATACATGTAATTATATGCGTTGCTTAGAATGTATTTTCATTTTAACACATGCGCACTATGCACAACACATGACGGACACATGGATTTCCAGCCTTGTGGTCAATGCACAGATACATGGCAGTGTCAAAATGGCAGAGTTGATACAAAAAAAGAGAGGGAGAAAAAGAAAAAATAAAAAATCTTATTAAAACATCTTTAACTTCATGGTTTCCATCCAAGCTGTTTTACGGATTTTGGACCACTACAATGTAACTACAATGTTACACCCCAACTAGCATAGTTTGGGAGATTTCAACTCTAAGAACTATTGCTAATTACTGATTGGTTCAACTTGGCTCAACTCTGGTTAAAAAATATTTACGTTTGGTCATATTGAGTTGGCAATACTAATGCTGTTTCTTATTCAATGAGAACATTTTACTATAAATTTCTCAATTAAGTACAACGTTAGCAACAAAAACCATCAGACTAGTCTTTAAAAAAATAGTTCAAGTCCGAGTCTGATCACATTTCAAAAATACTGGGTATGGTTTTGTAAAACCAGTTACAATCACCAGTTAATGTTACACGCAACAATTAGTTGTTTAATGTTTAAATAATCAAAATAATATAGGTGGTTAGTGATACACATTTCATAGTTTTTCAATCATATTTGCACACAAATTTGTACTTAAAGGACAAAACAATGAGAAATATCTACAATTATATCACCTGACTATTTTACATGGCTTTGTTATTAGTATCAAAGAAATAATTATTGCTTTTTAGAATTATTTATACAAGTCAAATTCATAATTTGCTATACCGGTAAGCCTTTTGCATACGGTTTTAAGAGGCATAAAAAATGTACAGTTTATACAATTTGCATATCACAAAACTGCAAATGCAATAGTTGTTCTTTCGCAGGTCATTGAAACCAACAATGCACAAAGGAATCACAAGATATGGTGACAAGCACTGTGATGAAACAGATATCTTTTGGAAGACCCTCTTCTGCTATTATTTCTTTTGCCAGTTGGTCTTCCGGTCGGTATAGAGGCAATGACCAGTAACCACAAAAGTGAAAGATGTTGAAAACTGGAGTCAGTTTTCAAAATAAGTAGTTTGAGAATGAGTTGTTTGCTGGTCCCACATTTCATACCATTACCTTCACTCAATTTATTCCCCAAGAAAGTTTTCTTGGATTTTTGGGAAGCTGTGCAGGAATAAAAAAGTAAGGCATTCAGGAGGCATGGGCAAGATTCACTTCTGACTGGAAGAACGGAAGAAGTTGGTCAGCGAAAACGGTCGTCTTGTGCTCCTTGCCTTACATCTGAGAAGGTCACCTGTGAAGAAAACAAAGTATTGAGAAAAGGGTTTAACTATCTACTCACTATAAACCCATAAAATCAGCAGCCACAATATCAGCAGCCACAAACTCAGCAGCCACAAACTCAGCAGCCACAAACTCAGCAGCCACAATATCAGCAGCCACAATATCAGCAGCCACAATATCAGCAGCCACAAACTCAACACCCACAAACTCAGCACCAACAAACACCGTACCCACAAACTCAGCACCAACAAACTCAGCACCAACAAACTCAGCACCAACAAACTCAGCACCAACAAACTCAGCACCAACAAACTCAGCATCCACAAACTCAGCACCAACAAACTCAGCATCCACAAACTCAGCACCAACAAACTCAGCACCAACAAACTCAGCACCAACAAACTCAGCACCAACAAACTCAGCATCCACAAACTCAGCACCAACAAACTCAGCATCCACAAACTCAGCATCCACAAACTCAGCATCCACAAACTCAGCACCAACAAACTCAGCACCCACAAACTCAGCACCCACAAACTCAGCACCAACAAACTCAGCATCCACAAACTCAGCATCCACAAACTCAGCACCAACAAACTCAGCACCAACAAACTCAGTACCAACAAACTCAGCACCAACAAACTCAGCATCCACAAACTCAGCATCCACAATATCAGCAGCCACAAACTCAGCAGCCACAATATCAGCACCAACAAACTCAGCATCCACAAACTCAGCATCCACAAACTCAGCACCAACAAACTCAGCACCAACAAACTCAGCACCAACAAACTCAGCACCAACAAACTCAGCATCCACAAACTCAGCAGCCACAAACTCAGCAGCCACAAACTCAGCAGCCACAATATCAGCAGCCACAAACTCAGCAGCCACAATATCAGCAGCCACAATATCAGCAGCCACAAACTCAACACCCACAAACTCAGCACCAACAAACACCGTACCCACAAACTCAGCACCACAAACTCAGCACCAACAAACTCAGCACCAACAAACTCAGCACCAACAAACTCAGCACCAACAAACTCAGCATCCACAAACTCAGCACCAACAAACTCAGCATCCACAAACTCAGCATCCACAAACTCAGCACCAACAAACTCAGCACCAACAAACTCAGCACCAACAAACTCAGCACCAACAAACTCAGCATCCACAAACTCAGCATCCACAAACTCAGCACCAACAAACTCAGCATCCACAAACTCAGCACCAACAAACTCAGCATCCACAAACTCAGCATCCACAAACTCAGCATCCACAAACTCAGCACCAACAAACTCAGCACCAACAAACTCAGCACCAACAAACTCAGCACCAACAAACTCAGCATCCACAAACTCAGCACCAACAAACTCAGCATCCACAAACTCAGCATCCACAAACTCAGCACCAACAAACTCAGCACCCACAAACTCAGCACCCACAAACTCAGCACCAACAAACTCAGCATCCACAAACTCAGCATCCACAAACTCAGCACCAACAAACTCAGCACCAACAAACTCAGTACCAACAAACTCAGTACCAACAAACTCAGCACCAACAAACTCAGCACCAACAAACTCAGCATCCACAAACTCAGCATCCACAAACTCAGCATCCACAAACTCAGCATCCACAAACTCAGCACCAACAAACTCAGCACCCACAAACTCAGCACCAACAAACTCAGCATCCACAAACTCAGCACCAACAAACTTAGCACCAACAAACTCAGCATTCACAAGCTCAGCACCCACAACCTTAGCATTCACAAGCTCAGCATCCACAAACTTAGCATTCACAAGCTCAGCAGCCAACAATATCAGCAGCCACAAACTCAACACCCACAAGCTCAGCAGCCACAATATCAGCACCCACAAACTCAGCACCAACAAACTCAGCACCACAACAAACACTGCACCAACAAACTCAATACTCACAAACTCTCGACCCACAAACTCGGCACCCACAAATTCAGCACCCAACAAAGAAGGCCCCAAGAAAGTCGGCCCCATTGAGCTTGGAACCCAGCAAACTCGGCATCTAGCCATCTCTGCACCAGTTTCTTGTTATGTTTTGAGAATTATTCATTGTACAATGATTGGAATACCAGCAGAGTAAACCAGAACAGCGTACAAGTATTGACTGCTTCAAGTGCTATAGTTAAAACTACGACTGGAGGCGACCCCGGCACATTCTATTTTCCTGAAGTGACAATATACACCCAGGGAAAACAGACTGTTCTGGGGATCACTGAAGGAGTTGTAGTTTTAATCATAACAAGAGTAAAAGCAGTCAATAACAGCCCAATTATATAATGTGCCTAGGTGTCTAGACAAAGACAAATCATGTGGTGCACTCTTAACCAATCAAAAGGCAGAATCCTTGTACGGACTGTTATAATTGATTGATTGATTGATTAGTATTTTTATTCCAAAAGGAACATACCCCATTACCCTGGGGAAGGGTTACAACAAAAATTTAAAAATACAAATTGCAGTTTACATCATGACGGAGGAGTTAGCAAAAGCATCAGTGTTAAACTAATTATTTTAAACATTGATTTCCTTTAACTTAGCAGACATAAAAATATACTTGGCTAAGCAATTTACAATGCCTTTTTCCTGAGAGGTCATTAAAAAAATAAATTTGTCTCTTTCCAATAGCCTACCAAAATCTGCATTACTTTTACACACGACATCATACATGTTTTTTCTCAGAAAATTATACATCGGACAAGCACATACAAAATGCATTTCTGTTTCCACGTCTTCCATACAGTGAGGGCAAATACGTTGATTAAATTCTAAACCGATGTATCTTCCAGTTTCTACAAGCAGTTTATGCGCTGAACATCTAAATCTGGCCAGATAATGTCTGTACTGAGGATTACTTAATAAACATAATACAGACTATGAAAACCTATTTGTAAACCACAGAGACAGAGCATATTCCACACGTGTGTCACTCCATTTTAGCTTATTTCTCACAAAAAACTTAATTCTTCTCATTACCTTTTTCTGAGAATGTAGCCAGACATAACCTATCCATCTTGTTGCAGATTGCCGTCTTTGGTTCTTTCACTGGAAGAATTCCAAAAGCTGTAAGCGACAAAAGAAATGAAGCTTGAATGTTTGCAATGCCATGGAGGTAATATACATGTAGGGATCTGTGTTTCTTGAATCATAATAACAATTATAACAATAGCAATAATAATAATAATTTAACATTACATTTCTAGTGCATTTTCCGTCCAAGATGTTCGAAGGCGCAAATTACAATAAAATTGACATAAAAATTAATAATTAATACCAGCCTGAAAATGCATAAAATGTACCAAACAGTGTAAAGATGCAGCATAAAATTACACTACAAATTTTCAAAAACAGACACCCTAACAAGGGGAGAGCAAATCAATAAAATAATAAATACAGTTAAATAAAGAATAAAAAGATAATAAAATCTGGCAACGTACACAATAATTATCAAGATACATGCCGTCTTACGAGGGAAATTGCATAGATCATTGAGAAAGACACTTAATTTGCATAAACAATTAAAAGCAAAGCAAAGCTTGTCAAGTGAAAAACCCCTCATTTCAATTATTTGTGCTCCAGGTTAGGTCTGAACCTAGAGCACAAACAATATAGACAAACATGTTAATTTGCAGAAATAAGTACAAATATCAATTAACATAAGACAGTGAACGTCAGGAGAAATAACAGATAAGCCATCCACAATAAACCCTGAAGCACAAATAACATAATGCGATTAAACTACTATGTTTGGATCATGCTCTCAAAGTGAGTGATAAATAACAACACAATTCCAGTTTAGAGGGTGTGCATAACATTGGTAAGAGTATAGGTATAAATGTTCACAGATTTGCACACAATGTACATAATATAAAGATGGTCATGGTGGAAAACTTCCCTTCAAATATTTTTGCTTGAAATGGGTAAAACAATTAGTTACGATCTTGTGAGTCCAAAACTCAATATTTGAAAACAGTGAAAACACTTAAGGTTTTTTCCCACTTTTTTCTTGTGACTCCGAAGACCGATTGAGCTTAATCTTTTACAGGTTTGTTATTTCATGTATGTGTTGGGCATGGGTCAAATCAAGTGTGGAAACTGGTCTTTGACAATTACCAATGTGACACATATTCTTTAAGAGGCCAAGACCCTCCAACTACAAGAACACCAAATGAATAACAACCTTCCACTATACAAATTGAATCAAGTCAACATACCTGGTGCAGACGCCTCCATAGCAACTCTGAAATAAACCACAAAATACGGTTAGATTGTAAACCAGAGGCTTTTGGGAATAACAGAAAAAAAAGTGCGTGAAAATAATTGTTCCATTTGTTTGACAACCATTAGTGTGTTAGCTTTATTGAAGATATGATTGGAAAACAAATTATTTCAAAGTTGCACATCAATCCAGTCTCCACTCCTTACACGACAACCAAAAAGTTTATTGATGTCAAGAATAAGATTTAAATTTTACTCCGACACTAATGTGTGATAAGCACTGTATACAAGTGGCTACTCACATGGGATTCGAACCCGCGACCCTTGCATTCTAGAAGATATTAACCACTAGACCAACAAACAAGTATGCTTGGACGGCTCTGAATATACAGTGCTTATCACAAGGTTAAAACCCCTAGTCATAGTTATACTTCTGCGTAGACAGGCAACAAACTTGTGCAGAAAGTGTCTTGCTCTCTTCCTCTTGGAAAAAAACAGTAATAATTCCCCTGTAATAATTCTGACGACAAGATGACTGGAAAGGCTGTGCATATCATAACAGCCCCCTTTTTTGGATTACAAAAAATAATAATAAACAATTTGTGATTACTATTGTAGACAGAGAGCATGACCAAAATGGTGGCAGCATAATAAGTTCATATACCATGCATAATATGGGGCAGAGGGTACGTACCCCCCTAATGTTCCCATACTTTACCATACACACTATTTCCCTCTTTTTACAGAAGTACCCCCCCCACCCTAAAATCCTTTAAAGAATTCCCGAGATTCCAAGCACACAATGAGACATAATAGGGGGGGGGGGGGGGGGGTACCTTCATATCGAGCACCAAATGTAAATTAATTGAAGGCTGCATACATGTATTATATATACACATCAATGAACATCAACACGTGCAGTTTGTACACTAATCTCCCTCTGAGAGGATTCTAACCCGAGACGTTTGTATCTGATCACCTTAAAATGTTCATTTGAGAAAACATCAGTGCCCAATTTCACATAATTTTGTGCTTACGCTCTGCCACAGCCCTCCGAGGTGGCGCTTTACAGGGCACCCTAAGTGCAGGATTCTTTGGTAGAACCATGAAATTTTGCCTAGTCAGTAAGGGAGGAGGGAGAGGGGTGTATTTTTGAGAAAGTTGGACTACATGTAGGTTACCAAATGTCAAGATTGCCATCTGTATGCTGTACAAACAGGAATCCCAAAACAAGAATAAAATAAACCAGAGTATGGTGCTCAATATTATTACAAACACACCCCCAATGACAGGGAACAAAATGCTTCGCAAAGTTCACATCAAACATTTAGTCAAGTTAGTGGATATCTTGCTGGCACTGGTTAACTTTTATTAAGCATTATTAAGGGCCCTCTTTGACGCGTACAGTAGTAGTGGGCGACAATAATAAGGTTTTTAACTGCCTCAATATTTTGATCAATGATATTAGCTCAGTGCGTAACGTTTCCCACTATTAAGCTGTACAAACCAGCCTCCATAAATGCCATACATGTAATTCCAAATTTGTTCCAAAAATGTATTTACCTTTTCTTTTTTTCTGATTTGTGGCTCTTCAAAGGAAAATTAAGTCGGAAATTCATAAATGATCTGATTTCCATCTCAGGATTACAAAGTCACAACGACAATGTTGGCCTGGAACAAGACTAACGGCTGTCACAGTAAAATTCCCAAGTCCCCCACAACAGTCACTGCACAAGTTCAGTGCAGTTCCGGCTTTATTATGTTTACTTTTAAAAAGCCAGTTCCAGCAAATTATCCACAGCCTTTATTCAACATTATAGACATCATAGACACTGAGTGCATGTCACATGCACTCAGTGTTTGCACAGTGTTTTGCATAGACAAATAAAAGAGAGATCATGCAACAATTACACTCATGCTTTGTCACCAAAGCCCACATTTATGGCATTGCTTACCGCCAAAATCTGTGCTAACTGCCAAATTCTGAGCTGTAAGCGCAGACTTACGTAAAAAGAAGTGCCATGAAAATGGGGCAAGGTAGCTCAGACATTTCTGCATACAGTCATTCACAAGATGCTCCATAATGTATGAGAACGTATGAAAATGTATGTAAACGAAGGCAATCAAAGTGACATACAGCTAATGATAATCATGTGCGATGAAAAAATTGATTAAATGATAATACTCAGTTCTTATATAGCGCTTTATCACACCCCTAGGGGCGTATCAAAGCGCTCAGTATTAAAAAAAATTGCAACGTATGTGGAGCTACATTTTGAAGTATGAGACCTTTTTCCTTTATAACTCAGTGTATTGGCTTAAAAGGTGCTGTGGCGCAATTTATGCTGCCGTCAGACCAGGAACACCGGGGCGAACCCCTTCGCTTTACGATAAGTGCACTGGGTTCTTTACATAACACACGGGACCTACGGCTTTATGTCCCATCCGAATGACGCAGCAAAAATGGTTAAGAGTCTTGCTTAAGGACACAAGTGTCACGACCGGGACTCGAACCCACACCCTGCTGATCAGAAACACCAGAGCTTGAGTCCGGTGTTCTTATCCGCTCGGTCACGACGAGCTCCAAGGTCAAATTCAGTTTTGAGATCCACTCATTTTCCACTTGATATTATTACTTTACATATGAACAAATTTAATGAGAATAAAGTCTTAAAAAATGGTGGCAAAAAGGTTGTGGATGTTTGTTTAGTTTCAGTGCAAGGAATGAGCATCATGGGAATGCAACACACGCAAACAAACACCAGATCGCAACAGAAAGCAAACCACATATACCTCGTGAAGTAAATATGACCATCAATCATGTCCATTCCATTTTCCTGATCGTTGGATTCACTAGGGGTAGGATATAAGAGCCGAGCCCAGGTTGGGGGGGGGGGGGGAGGGATAGAGCAGATTTCAGTTTAGAGCAGGGTTATTAAGTTAGCACAGTATGTTAGAAAGATTTTTACACTTTGAAAATGCCATCTTGTTTTTTTTAACGGATGCATGTGTTATACAGACAAGTAAATTCAAAGAAGGTGGAGTTTATATACATGTATACATGTAGGTAAAAACAGTTGCAAAAGAGCACATTCTTGAATTTATTGTTTAGCCTCTATACTAAATTCGATATCGTTTTTGTAAATTCCTAGAATGGGGTGTATTTAATCTTTGTAGGGAAACTTTCCACAGAGTAAAAGGAATTCACACTCTTGAAATTGAGGTTGTTAACCACTTTTGTACCACAAACCCTTTTTTATAGAGACCATGCTTTTGTGCACAATCACCGTGCCTTAATGCAGATGAGTGTGCCGATATTCGCAGCGCCTTTAAGAAGAAGCTGGTTCAATGTACTGTTGAAATGGGAGATTTGGAGGTAGGGGAAAACAGCGAATCATCCCATGAACGATACTTTTTGACCTATTTTCACTATGGGCATATTGAGACAACCGCCTTTCGTCCAGTATAATAATCACAAATTAAAAAAATTAACTTCAAAAAAGTAGCTCCCTCGTCATTAACACTTTGACTGCTGAGCCCGAGTATTCTCGGGATAGACTTACCCCCCAGCTGGTGCTGAGCCCGAGAATACTCGGGCTGACTCGGGCTGGTTGTATAACGTTGTACTGCCCTCTGTAGATCAAGGATTGAAATGCTTTTCATGTATAAAACGTATTGACATACGTTAGGGGAACCAATGGAGTTGTTTTCGATGGTTTTACTCATCGGGCCGGGGCACCAGCGGTGGTAACGTAACCCGGAAGTTTATACTTTCGGAGTTAAAAAATGGCGGCGCCCAGGAAACGCGTGAAGTGGTTAGTGAGTGTAGCAGAGCTGTTGTTGAAATATTCGCAGATGGTGACTCTGAAGTAAAGTGAGTTTGATGAAAATGATCATTCTGATAATATAGAGTCTGAAAGTAATGCCAGTGACGTTGAAAGTGAATTTGATCGACAGGAATCGTTCGATGATGACGGTGATTTGCAGACGGTAAACTTCTGCTAACATTTTTTAGCAACAGTGTAAAATTCCATTTCACCAGACCCCTTGCTACGATGTATACCACTCCAAAAAAGATATGGGGTGTAATAGAAAATAAAAGCAACAGTGTCATTTATTTCAATGTTTTTATTTATAAATCTTTGATGTAGTTCTCCAAATAAAACCTGCAGAATCGTGGGGAGGGACAGTGTAAAACTAAAATATGAAGTTTTTTTGTAGTTTTGTAAAACATCTGCAGCACCATGCGGAGGGACCGTGTAAACATTTGCAGCAGTCAAAGTGTTAAAAACAAGGCCTTGTTTGATTTCTTGCAGCATTAGAAATCCAAGATGGCTGATATTTAATATAAAGCAAACAGTTGACATAGTTACCTTAGTAAACCATCCATTACTGTCTTCTTTCTGTGCTTCCCTTCAACGTCTTGCTTGTTGAGTTCCTCTACGCTTGCTTCAATCATAGCATTCATCATAACGGCCTGACCATCAACAAACAAATCAAAAACCGTATCATCATTAACAACTCTTGGTGTATCATTACTTAATATTTGAAATAAAAAGTCACATCCCCTTACGTATCATCAACTCTGGGTGCATCATGGCTTAGTGTTAACTCATATGACAGGGCTATTTATCTTCAAGCCAACTTAGTCCTGGATTTTGATTGATCGACCCATACCAACAAGAGGTGATATAATAAACCTGTAATGCATTGCCCATATCACACCCTACATATTGCAATATTCATGACACAGTGTCAACTCTACAATGGAAGACTCTCAAGGCTTGAGTCACACGAAGCTCCCTTCCAATCAACGCTTATGGTGTACTGTAGTGTTAATTTCCTCTCAAAAATTTGTTAAAAGACACTCGCGCCACTATGAAGATACAAACAATAAAATTATAATTTGATTGAATTTTTATGAAAAAACATACCAAAGTTTAACAAGTTTCTCAGAAGTTCTGACGATACAAATACAATTCCTAACCTGTTTTGAGAAAATCTGAAGAACCTTGCTGCATTTTTTCCCATTTTCCTGAGAATCAAACTCAAGCCATAGACATGGCAAACAGTCCGGACGATCTTCTGTGGGCTCTGTGTACTCCCACGATAACTCATCAAATGTCAGCCCTAAAATTAATTCCTGTGAACGAGAACATTTGCAACGAATTGATTACATCACAGTTCAATTCAATTTATCTTTTCATTTCCACACATAAACAAAAATAGCTTTTTTTATGGACTTTTAGTCATCTTGTGTTTTGCCTGTCAGATCAATGACCACACATTGCTAATATTGGGGCCATCTGCTGCTGCTATGGGCATTTTGGTACAAGTCGCTTGCGGCCTGAACGTCTGTTAAGGGTTTAGGAAGCTAATTCCGCTTACAATGAGTGGTAGTTATATAACAAAGTAAAAATCAAGTATTGTCGTGATCCCAACAGTTATCAGGTCCATCAACTATCATGTACAACCAAATTTTGCATGTTACATGTATTATGTGTATTATCCAAGCAATAATTATGTGAAAGTTCTTTGAATGTTTCTCCTTCTGTAAAAGCATCAACCGTTAAAATTCATTCAGAGAAACAAATTCTACAAAAATAACTTCTTTCGGCAAGAATTGGACCATGTAAGTTTATTGTTGCTCTAATTAAATATCTTACATCTAGCTAACACTGAACATCGTGTATGATTGATCAAACAGCAATACTTGTTCTACCTTTACCTGTTTTGCAATGTCGACTAGAAACACTGCTTCTCTGTTTATACCAATGTGGACAGGTCTATCTTTGGTATCTCGGAGGCTGACTGTGGAGGATTGTCTCTCTATTTGGCCGCTGAAAAACACACATCTAAAAGCGAAAAATAAGAATGGGGAGGGAGTTTTAAAAAAGGGCTCATCTGAAGATGTATTCACCCCTGAAGAAGTAAAGACCCCTTTGCATTAACGTGTCACGTGGCTACCGCTGTCACGCTCTCCATTTGGGAAGTCAAAAGTATGGTAAAAGCGTGTAAATGCTACTCCGACTAAAATTGGCATTACACTGTATAACATTACACATCACAGGGACATTGACTCCGAAAATGGCGCAACTAAGATTATATTTTGATGATGACGTCAGGTGAATTGGGTTATTAATAATAAAAACAATGAAAATACAGTATGTTTTACTTGTTTTGCATATCACAAAAATTTGATTCACAGCGCCTTCACACGGTTACAAAAATCTGCAAAATTACAGGCAACCAATTCCAGGCAATCTCCAAAAGAGACAACATTCACACTTCAATTTTCACATACATTTCTTGGGGATAGCAAAACACTTCAAGAAAAAATGTCTACTTTGCAATTGCTACAAAAGTGTAGCAAAAGTGTAACAGTGAAGTTGGTTGCCTCCAAGTCACCTGTAAAACTGCCTGGTATGACAAGACCCTACGATTGAGCACTGACAATGCAGTTACATTGATTGATGTACTCATTGCTTAATCATAAGTCGGTTATCTTAAAGGCAGGGTGTACTTTTGGTAATTGTCAAAGAAGACCAGTATCGATCCTCATTCCTCACTTGGTATATCCCAACAAATGCATAAAAATAACAAACCTGTGAAAATTTGAGCTCAATTGGTGATCAAAGTTTCACGAAATAATGAAAGAAAAGAAAAAAAACCTTGACTGCACAGAACTGTGTGCTTTCAGATCCCTGAGAAAGGCATCATATACCTGAAGATTTTTTTCAGATTCAAATTTTGTGTGTGAAAAATTACCTCTTTCTCTAAAACAATATTACTTCAAAGGGTGTGATTTTTTTAACAATGTTTTATAATTATCAACAACTCTCCAGTACGCTTTACCATGTAAGTTTTTATGGTCATTAATTTTTAGAGTAATTACCAAAGGTACCTCCCTTTAAGCTGCAATCATTACTGATTACCATTGAATGTCTGTACTTCTGTTTACTTATTCCAGAGAGTAAGCCATTAATCTACCCATCTATCTGTGTACACATGTACAAAATCCTCAGTAGGTCATACAACTTAATACAGCATAGCTACCTCTTGATGCAATCACTGCTTACTCATGATAAGTAAATAGGTTATTTACAACCACCATCAAGACTAATTTATCACAAGACCAGTTAGTAGTAGAGCCCACAGCTACAGCATCTGACAGCTGTCTCTAGTAAAGAATGCCAGCCCATTAATCCCCTTGCAGTGGCTCAGTTCAAGGCTTTACTATCCCAATTTGTTAAGTTTTTGATTGTCTGGAGCATTTAAGTCAGAACTGAGCAGAGGTGCTTCTTGATGTGCAGATTAATCCTGGGTTTCATGCCAGCCAGTCTGGGGCTAGTGGTTTTCGAACACTGAAATGAGGCCTTATTGCGTTTGAAAGAACTTATGGGAATTACCAGGAAGGAGGGGGGAGGGGGGGGGGGGACGGGACATGCAGTGATTTTGTTTGATATTTCATCCCATAAACTTTCTCACTGGACAATTTCAATGACTGATATGACTCTTTGTAAAATCCAACAATTCCCAATAGAACGGAGATGCAGTGCGAAAGACATTTCTTAGCAAGAAGGCCCGCCAAGTGACAACTGGCACCACCTTTTCAAAGTTTTGAAATGGGCAGCCTGTAGGACCTTAAAAGAGCCAGCGGTGAAACAACACAATGTTTCATTCACTGTGCTCTGATATTTTTTTATTTAAATCGACTCTAAAAGCAATTATTTCAATTTTCATGGCGCCATCACAAACCTCGTCTCTTCGTGTCTCTCCACCATGCAAAGTTCAAAGTCCAATCAGAACAGAGAAGAGAGATGAATAACGCTTTCATCACGTGAAAGCAAATCCCCAAAACACTGACTAAACATTCCAGTTCATAAATTTCCATTTTTAAGTTCGCCAGTTTGTAGTTGCTGATTTCTCATAGCAGCATGTCGAATTAAGACAGCAAGGGTCCATTTAAGATTGATTAGAGATCACTGGAGTCTATCAATAAGATGACCTTTGAATGATTCATATTGCTCTTTCAAATAAGCTCTGGGCTCATTGTTTCTTTGGTGTTTTCTTTAGGCAAGACACAATTTTGAGTTTGTTTACCTCTAAAGAAAGCTACCAGCAACATGACAGCTGTATGTTTTTATAGAGTTGTTAGCTTCCAATTGAAATCAGCATCTAAATAATTAAATCAATCTTGAGAAGAACACACAAGTGTCATGACCCGGATTTCAACCCGCACTCCGATAACTAGGCCATCAGGGCTTCAGTCAGATATGTAAGATCTCTCGGCCACGATGAGATTTATACGGCAATCAATGATTCAATTGTCACTTTCAGAACTTTAACATTTGGTGAGAACCTCACTTTGAAGTTTTTCAGTGACTAACCAGCGTGACCAGCTCGCTTAAGTCAATTTCACTGGTCTGCCAGCGTTTTCACTGGTCCATGTTTCATATTGAATGTGGATGCTTTTCAACACTGAACTAGCCAGCGGGACCACTTCGAGAAAATTCTGACTGGTCCTCACGTGTTTTAACTGGCATTTGGCCAGCGGACCACTGTTAAGGGAGAAAACGTACTGTCCAGACATTGTGAAACTTACCCATAGAATGGAAGCTTCCAGCAGAACTCCAGGAATAATTTGTAGCCTGCTGCTTTCGTCCTCACCTTCTCCGTAACGTGATCCCAATGACCCACAATTCTCTGTTCCATTGCGGCGAATCCTGCACATTACCAAGAATTTATTGCCACATTGTTACCTCTGTTGGGACAAGTTTTGTTCTCACTTTTTTATCACTCTTAATTCAATTTAAGAAAATGGAATTAGCTGTTGTAAACTGCCTATCAACTAAAAGGAACTATGGCATAAATGCACAAAAAATACATGGTTAATGGCGTCACCTTTTCGACCCTAGCAGAGTCTTTCTCAAAGACTAAAGAACCTTTGACAAAAGAATCTGCTTGGGTCAAAATTAAAAGTCGTTAAACATTTCGTTTGCATTAATTAAATTTAGGCAGCATTTGTCTTTATTAAAATGTACATGAACATGAATGTCACCTATTACCCTTTAGGAATGAAAATATGTTTAAAAATTTATAGAAAATTTGTAAAATGAGATGCTTTCAACTCAAAGGTTTCTAAGGGTCAAGAGGTATGACACAAAAAATCCCCAAGAGCCTCACAAATTCCATTCCTTCATAAATCATTCATTGCATGCATGCCCCACGGATAGCTCAGATTCCAGCAAACCCCAACTTGCCAGATCAGTGGAAACGTTAATTCATGTAATTATGATTTCAATGTTTTGCCTGCAGTAGCATTGATCTGATTATTCAACGTTCACTTCATGGAGGGACAATTTGAATAATTCATTTTTTTTGTTAAGAGGAAAGAAAACAGGAAGTACCGGAACACCTAAAATATTATTATGTGTTCTTTTTGCATAAAGGTACACTGTACACAGGATAAGAGCACCTTCCTCGTTGTTATATCTTGGACTTGACCTGAGTGATTGCAGGTACATAATGCCAATTTCAAACTACTTTATCCAATGCATTAGACCGATTCTTTTATTTGTTTATTTATTTATTAAATCTGGTTTTGAAGCCAAGGATTCCCAGAAAAGCAAACTTCATCACTATACTAGCCAAGGACCCCATGGAGAGAAAACAAAAAGGAAGTTTCAGTTTTAGATGTAAGAAGAAAACCAAAATTTTATTTGCTAGGAGGGCACAACAGGAGGCCTCCCCTCCCTCAATCACTCCCACACATAGCGGTTTGAAAAGGGTAGACAAGAAGTACATGACATTCAGCTTTAAAAACAACTCCCAAAAGAAATTCTTGAATACGGAAAACTTACCTTTGCTTTTGATCCACCTGGAGCCTCCTTTACACATACATGCTGGAACATATCTTTGTAAAGGATCTCTAAAACAGCGGATGAAAACAATGATCAGTTTTTATTGAGATATAGTCAAAATAATTGCATCGAGGATCAGAATATTACTTTGGCATTTACCCAAAACGGATGTGTGCTTTTTCAATGCTTTTTAAAATCTTGAGTACACAATGCTTATCATACATTTGTGTAGGGTAAAAACAAAACTAATTTCATTTCATTTAATTTTATTCATTCTGGTTGTTGAAGCCAAGGACTCTGAGAAAAGCGAACTTAATCACTATACTAGCCAAGAACCCCGTGGAGAGAAAACAATGAAGAAAGTTTCAGTTTTATATGTGGGGAGGAAAACCCCAGAGATTTATTCCAGGGAGAACCCATGCAATCAGGCATGGACTGAAAACCCAATCCACATAGTGCCCCTGGTGGGATTCGAGCCGGGGTCCCTGAGGTGGAAGGCGAGGTAAGATACCACTAAACCAACCTGACTACACCAACTAATAATTATTGAGTTACTTGTTCAAGCTTGACTCAACCAAGCAAATTCCTTAGAGTAGGATTTAATGATCAATTTCTTCCCATCTAGCCAAACTGCATCAAAACCCCTGGTAGGGAAACTGTGAAGTATCTTATAATATTTAGTGGTTTTACTTCTCTCAGGAGACAAATCGATTCTGTGGCCAGCATTTGACCCCACACATACCAATTGACAGGTTAAGAATGCCATGAAGTGTCATGACCCTGGTACAACAAAGTGATTTGAACTGTGACATCATGTCACTTTAGTCATATACAGACACTTTTGATGAATGTTGGAAATTCAAAGTTACCAAGTGCATATGACAGAGCCTGTTGTTTGTTTGTGTTTCCATGCCAGTGGTTAGACACTTGAGGGATGATGCATGCTGCCCTGGGAAACAAGTATACATTAGGCCTTATTCGTCAAGTCAGTTTCCCGTGTGGTTTATTATTTGATATCTGAAATAAAAAGTTGCATCCCCTAAAGGTGATCCCCTGGCTGCCGCTTCCCAGGTTGTACCGTAAACTTGCGGTGTGATCCCTGGCTACACGGCAGTTAACGGTTGATGGCTTCTGACTGGCACCCCCTGAACAAAGATATTGACGAAATAGGGAGACCACCTTATAGGGCTAGATAGCTCAGTTGGTAGAGCCCCAGCACGTTAATCCGGAGGTCGTTGGTACAAATCCTGCTCCAGTCAAATTTTCTTTGTTCAACCCCAAATCATTTAAAATTTACCCAGCAGTCAGTTTCCCTTGTGTTTATTTTTTGATAAGCCTTATCGTAAGCACAAGTCTCAGCTGACTGCAGTTGGATCTCTACAATGATTAAAACTACTGATAACTCTGGTTTGAGTTGACCAGATCAAGATAAAATACTTACTTATTCTGGATTTGGTTGGAGTTATTTTGTGAGCTTGTAGAGACATTATCTGGGGATGGTTTGGTATTTCTAGTAGAACAAAATATCCACATGATTAAACACAAACAAACACATCATACTTTTTAAATAGATTTTTAATAGATTTGCTTCGGGGATAAAGAATATCATTTGTGCTTCACTTATACACTGATGTGTCTCAAGCACTGTATACTTAGTACTCCCCCCCCTCCCCCGAGTCCTGTGAAAAAAAATATCCACAGGTATATTGAGTGGGACGACCTTTGCCATTCAAGAGCAGATGTCTTTAACACTAGACCACCGAGCTTGCCCTATAGCTAGAGGCAGTTTAAATCTTATTTTTGTACAGTTGTTACTGTCATGGTTAAACTAAAAGTAAAACAAATACTTGACACATGAATTTATCTAGTAGGCCTATAGATAATGTTATCATTGATTTATTTATTGATTTATTTCATTTATTGATTTTTTTTTATTGGGGGGGGGGGGGGGTCTTCAAATGCTTGTTGACTTGGGCAGTAGCTAACATGAAAACATTTCTCTTGAGGTTTGGGTCCTGTTATGAACTTCATTACGAGTGACCTTTGATCAGACTCAAACTAATACAAGTTTGGTTGTTGAAATTTAACAGTCCTGTACTTCATCTTTTAAGTTTGGTTTTGAGATTTATTTTCACTTACTTCATGATTCCAGTGGGATGGTCCTCTGGATTGAATTTACCGTGCTCCAGAAATGCCAAGATTCCAGCGAGATACTCAAAGTCATCGGCCTCACATGGGTAGTGTCCCTCAAGGATATTACTCTTTGCCTCATCGAATAGAAGGCGTAGGATCTTAGGATCGGTTATCTAGGGAGAAAAGGATTAAATTACTCAGGATCAGATGTTGGATTTATGACCACTGTGAAAAGTGGTCCTAATACGAAATAAGGGTGTATGAACTCAATGAGTCAAAGTTTAACACATAAAAATATTGTAATTTGAAACTTTATTTTAGCTTTTTTAGCATGTTTTGTGAGATCTTGCATCAAGTGTTAGATATTGTTAGATTTTAGATCTTTCCCTATTTAGAAGGAACACAAATGTTTAAAAACTGCTGACTTAACTCTCTTGAGCACAAGAAGCAAAGTACAGTTGGATGAGTGGAGGGCTTGAACAAGTTTTTATTTTTAGGGAATACCTTAATTGATGGAGTCAAAAATGGTTTTATTGAGCATGATGATTTCTCACTGATGAAATACAGTTAGCCTATCTTTTAGTGGTGTCAACCATGGTATTGGTGATAAGGTCAAAACAGTTTTTGACAATCTTTACCATTTTTTCTGGATGAGCTGTGCAGCCATTCCTGTGTGTCGGGTTGTCATGATTTGTAGTTTACTTAAATTTATCTACTTGTACCTTTTTATCGTATTTTATCCTCTCCTTTTTAAGAAAATTTTGAAATAAATTATTACTATTATATTTGTTTGAAAACAGATTTATCAAAATTACAATGAAGTCCAAATATAGTCCACTATACACAAATTTCTTTTAAGAAAACAAAAAACGGCTATCGTCTATTTAAATCTCTGTGGTAAAGTGAAACTTTGGAGTACATGACCTGTGGGGAGACTGGATAGTTGTGGGGGAAATTTACATGCCCTGTGGGAAAGTTATTTTAAAAGATATTTGAGCCCTGTCATGTGTACTTAGGCCTCAATTTGATATGTTTTCCCCATTGGTGCTTTTGAAAGTGAAAAACAACTCTGTTTTCGGACGTGGCTTTGGGGAAGTAAGCCTCATGTTTATTTTTATTATATCTTTCTGGTATTGACACCAGCAACACTCAAAAGTGCTTTGCGCTGTAACCAATAGGCCTGTGAAGAGAACATGATGACTCTTTCAGTTCAATGTGTAGACTTTGCTCTTACCTGACTTTCTTTGTATTTGGGGAAAAATGCATTTCTCTGGAAGAACAGCATAGGCTCATCTGCAAAACAACGCCAAATGAAAATCAGAACGACAATAGATGTTGGTGTTATTTGATAATGACTATTTAACCTGAATAAGATTTTAGTGTCGGTCCAGTATTTAAACACAGGATAAGGACAAGTTCGGTGCTCTTTTGTTTTTCAATTGACTAAAATTACCTCACTTTGTAATATCTTTAATACAAAAAAGATAATGTTCAAAAGTTGACTTTGAGTCTGGTAAATATCTTTCAACTCTGTTGAGTATCAAAAAATACTTACCGAATAAGACAAAACGAGAAAAATCTCCTCATGAGTCATAGTACTTGTTCTAACAAAAACAGTTAACATCTTAAACTTTGTGGAAATTTCTTTCTCATTTAGATTTACAGGTCTTGTAAAATAAATTCAGGTCCAGTAGAAAGTTTGAGTAAGAAACCCACAAACCCTGCAGTCTTGTGGAACTTACCAAACATTTTGAGTCCTGCATACGATGTTGGATTTTGGTAGAATGAGGAAGGATCCCAGAAATTAGGTTTTCTTGTACATTTTCTATTCACACAATATTACCTCGATCTTATGTGTGGCGATAGCCGACTTGGCCATCCTCCAAAACCAACATTTCTGCCTGCTATTGTCTTTTAAACACACCTCTATTGTTTGCCTGTTTGCCAGTCTGTCTGGTGTTAGTTAGTTTGTTCAATTTTTTGTATATTTCTTTTTAAAGGATGGTGCAAAGACAATTTATCCACTGTTAAACTCCTACAATGTATTCAGTAAGATACCTAGGTAAAACATTCTGATACATTACCATTTGCCTTTTGTTCGTCTGTAGCAGTGGTAAACTTGTCCACTAAGTCGTGCCATTTTCTGCATAATTTGAATGGAATATGGTGGCTCTTGAGCTGCAACTCTGTTAGAATATCAAAACAAAATTGAAATCATTAATGTTTGCATTTTCCATTTGGGTTCAATCAGTTACAGTTTCCAAGCCAGGATTTTTCTTCATGATGACTAATAAAAGTGGCTTAGGGTTGTTTCACATTAAAAGTCAAATTTGCAATTTCTGTAAAAAAAAACACCTGAAAATAATTATATTTACAGTTCCACTGCCAATTTATTGATGTAGTTTTCTTCTTGGCGCCGCTCTCTTGCGCCAGTGTCTCAATATTGAGACTTAAAGCCCATTTTCAAATGTATGTCACAACGTACAAATGGGATTGAGGGGGTTTAATCCAATCACAACCCAACATTTAGGTCAACCCTCTTCTGTCTTCCTTTTTGAGTGAGTGGTTTATTTATTTTTCCCCCTTTTAAACATGCAGAAAAAGGACCCATCCAAAAGGCTTGAACAATATGCCACAGAAACTATAAATGTCACGGTCATAATAAAATACAAATAAAAGGTTACATCTCATAAGCTCTAAAATGCAGGGCGCGATTTCATAGAGCTGCTTTTAGCAAAAGAAAAACAAAACTTAACAACTAAGCCAAAAATGAGCAGGATACAAGTCACAGGTGTTATACGTGACGTGGTATTTTGGCTGGTAACTAAATTCTGGTGAGCATAATTTTGTTTGAGCTTACGTACTTTTTGTTCTAAAGCATTTCTACTAAAATGGGCCCAGGCCATGGTTAGAATTCTACTTCGGAAACCTGGGCGAATTCTGTTTGATAAATTCATTTTTGTTTTAGTAATGGGCAAACTACTTTAACATAAGTAGGCAAATGTATTCCCATAAATAAATGATGACTACATGTAAGACAAGATACAAAATTGATGACTGATGTATATGTGTATGTATGACTGTATTAATTAGATCGTAAATTTACATTAAACACACGGTACATGTATGTACACATAAAAGGAATAGAACAAATCCCATAGTCTTTTTCATTGATTTGTTTCCTCAAAAACACAGGTTGGTACTGAATGACAAAAACTGTGAACGCAAACATCACAATATGGCCACTGATTTACCAGCTATTTATACCTACATGTAACTTTTATGATTCAGTTAGAATTTTATTTGTTTAGCTGCATATATTAATTAAAAATGTATTCAAAATTGGCTTCATGTAATTAATGCATGCTTTTAAAATTGATAGTTTGATTATGAAATTATTTGTGGTGACGACAGCGACCTTACTGTATAATATGAGTGCACAGAATGTACAGGCTGCTGTGTGCACTGTTGCATACTATTTGAGCATTAATTAAATTTCCTAATTAAATTTCAATCATTAGAACTGTGACAGTTCTGAGAATTTTCTCCAAGAACGAATCAAATATTGACCAAAGCTTATATGAATAAATGATGACAAAGTAGGGTTTGGGAATGTTTAATGACTGATATGTTGTAGTGCACATGCGGATGGACATGGGCATACCGATGTACATGTAGTTGACACATCTTGCATCTTGCACTCTAAGTACACATGCAATGTCCAGCGTATTGTAATACAAACCAGGCCGACCGGAGATATTTGAAGAGGATGTACATATATGCCAATCCTTTCTTATCTTTGGTCCCTCTCTTGATTTCTTTGCAATTTTCTTATCTTACAGTATGTTTATATGGTAATATTTGGGATGTTTTAAAACTTTGAACTTAATTACATAGTTTTTGTTGCCATGCAAGTGCAGGCATTTTTAATTCAAAGCAAAGTTTCATTATTACAATAATGTAGCAGTGTGTAGTTTTTATGGACTCCTTGCGGACATGGCACACTCTTATAATAATAATCATAATAGTGGCTTCTTATACGGCGCTCAAATCCATCACTCAGTGACGCTCATGGCACAAATCCTGAAAACCATCTCAGCTACCTGGGGAGTTGTCTGTGCTGCCAAGCCCACCAAGCTAAATCAATCACAAGAACCATCTCTGCCCTCACAAGTACCCATTTACTCCTGGGTGAAGAGAAGCAACTATTGTTAAGTTTCTTTATTGCAGAAGGACACAAGCGTCATGACCAGGATTCGAACCCACACTCTGACGACTCAGCCACAAGAGCTCAAGTCCAATGCACTAAACCGCTCGACCACGACACACCATGAAATATTGCACTTGCATGGATATTCTTTCGATCCAACTAAATGTAACCAAAGTGAGGTTGGAAGGGAAAGTAGTCTGGTTTCCTTTCCTAAGAAGACAATAATATATGGGAAATAGCCTGACAACGATGGAGGGGATTAAGGTCTATATAACACTACAGTGCACCCAGCAGTCAGACTTCCGACATGCTGTAATAAAAGAAGAAAGGATATCCATGTAGACATCAGGTCAATCAATGCACTTCTAGAGGGATACAAGATGTGGATTTGCTTTGACAGCTGCAGGGTATTCCAGTATGTTCCACAGCGTTCCCAAGGCTCGTGTTGTTTGAATATGTTTCACCATAGAGCTTGCTCTATGGTGTGAGTTATCAATGTGGTACAATATTGCACACAGGCAAGCATACTGTATGACAGTTTGTGTTGGTGATTGGTGATTGGTGAACTTACTACAAATGTATGTAATGTACAATAGTCTTACTGGAATATTGGTTTAAAGTCACTGAGGTGAGCCTGTCTACCCTTTGGAAATAAGGATTTTATTGTTTTGATCGACAGACTGAATATGTCCTCGCTTTATTTTTGTGTAGAAAACCAATGGATGGAGATATTGCTTTAAAAAAACACAAGCCCTTGATTTACCAAGTCTGAATTTACTTTATCAAAAGAACATATGCTCCATTTTTGTGTTCCTTGGTGTTAGTTTGTCACTTTCCTTTGTGGAAGGAGTACAAAAAGGAAGAGCACAGCAGTTAATCTGTACTAGTTTTAGTGCAACATGCCAAAAGATGCCAAAACAAACAGTCAAACCAGAGCTGTGTATTGGAAGAGTTGCGACTTAGACTTTTCAAGTTAGAGGGACCAGTTTTCATGGTTACTGGACGCCATTCAATAGTCCAATTGTAGCACAACCCAATATGCGGTCTAGTCTGGCACCCTGTGTGTGCACATCCATTACTTTGGACCCAAAATGGCTTCTAATCGCAAGTTGTCGCAACTCTCTCAATACACAGCTCTGGGTCAAACAGTGCGGTCTGAAGTAGTTCAACAGTATTGCACCTAGTCTAATATTAGTCTATTACACACAGAGGAATCAGTTTTACCGGCGGGTAGTGCAAAGGTATTTTTATCCACACAAGATGCCCACAAGGAATAATAAACTAGTGAGTCATAGACTTTAATACGAACCCAACTGGGAATGTTACCACAGTCTTGACAAAATCGACTGGTTCCACTTTGGAAACCAGTTTTAAGGATACATGTACATCTAAAACTGTCGTGCTACACGCAGATTTATATTTGGTCTTTGGAAAAAACAGACCCTTTTGGAAACCAACTTTTCAATCGAGCTTTAAAGATACATCTAAAACTGTCGTGCTACACGCAGATTTATCTTTGGTCTTTGGAAAGAACAGACCCTTTTAAAATTTATTTTACGCGAGTTTGCCCCAAAACAAGGTTATAGGGCTACAAAGAAGAAAACATAAGATGAAAAAACTCAGGAAAGCTGAAGGTAGGAATCAATATTCCTCTTGTAGATTAAATTGACAGTGCTCGAATTTTACACTAGACTGAGGGCCCGAGGCCAATGATTTTAGTGTCAGGTCAGTAAACTCGGGACTTGACAAGTCGGGCGGCCTTTTGTTTTTCAATTGAATAATAATGCCTCACTGTGTAATTCTTTCAATTCTATTGAGTATCAAAATATAGTCGCCCATAAGACAATTAAGATAAATCTTCTCTTATTAGTGCTTGTTTAAACAAAGACAGTTTACACATGTTACGACTCTGTAGAAAAATATTTCTCATTTAGATTCAGGTCTTGTAAAGTAAATTCGGGTCTGGCAAAAATTTTGAGCTACGAGCCCTGCAGTCTTTACCCCAAATTAGTGAGTCTCACCAGGCAGAGGGTTCCAGGATACAGTGTATTTGGGAGTCGCGTTATGCTGGCATATTAGAAAGAAACCAAAAACAAAAGAAGGCACTGGAGAAAAGAACACCTTAAGTCTTTAAAGAGTCTCCATTTTGTGACTACATCTACACCATGACCTAACACAGAGTTCATAAACCCGCAAGGTGCACAATACAAAGCAAGCATCTTTAAAAATAACTGATTTGATTTAGATGACACGACACAACTTTCACAACTGGCGCCAAGACAATAAAGTCATGTTAGCATGACCAAGGGGCTAAGCAGACCTTTCAGGCCAGTAATACGACCTTAAACTGCTCGTTAACTGCCTCTAACAATGTCAAGCTGTGAAGATGATTCAATATGCATGGGGCATTAAGCTCATTTTATATTCAACGTTCAAGGTAGACCAACATGGGTTTGTCAAACTCCACTGTACAGCTTGAAGGCATATGTAAAAAAAATGCTCTGAATCTTGAAAATAACTTTTATTGGTTTTATCTGTAATCATATGAACCCCTCAAATATAATTACAATATTTTGAGCAGTTATGAAGCATTACTATCATGAAACTTCTTCTAAGGCACCAAAAGTACTGCATACATAAATTAATAGAGATGTAATGCAGATTTGAAAATATATATATATTTTTTTCCTAGTTTTAAATACATTTTAAGGCAACAGAGCGCCACCAGGGC
Organism: Leptasterias polaris; assembly: GCA_037783415.1. Classification (NCBI taxonomy): domain Eukaryota; kingdom Metazoa; phylum Echinodermata; class Asteroidea; order Forcipulatida; family Asteriidae; genus Leptasterias; species Leptasterias polaris. The sequence continues at coordinate 1,809,006 of JAZGTN010000027.1, forward strand.
ATGTCTGGGGGGGGGGGGGGGGTTTGTCTCTAATGTGCTTATAAACCGCAAGTTGAAACTAGACCCCCTACAAAGTAGTTAGGAAACATTTGTTTAAAGGCACTGAACACGTTTGGTAATTACTCAAAATATATATTAGCATAAAAACTTACTTGGTAACCAGCAACGGAGAGCTGTTGATAGTATAAAACATTGTGAGAAACCACTCCCTCTGAAGTAACGTAGTTTTTGAGAAAGAGGTAACTTCTCACTAAAATAATAAAAGACTTCATGCATGAAGCCTTTTATTAGCATCTGAAAGCACACAAAATTGTGCAACAAGGGTGTTTTTTCTTTCTTTATTTTTTTGCAACTTCGATGACCGATTCAGCCCAAATTTTCACAGGTTTGTTATTTTATGCATATGTTGGGATACACCGAGTGACAATACTGGTCTTTGATAATTACCAAACATGTTCAGTGCCTTTAAATGCTCTTGTACACTCTTGATAAATAATGGATTGCCTTTGCATAAGAAATTAACAATTCATCTCTTGATCAAAGATTGATGACTCGTAGTTTAAAACATATCTTTTTCAGCAAGCACTAGTCACGGGTAGGGACACAAGAACTTCAACAACACCATATTCTTAGTTTTTCTTACAGAGCAAAGCACAATTTACGCTGTACATGATTAAATGTCTTGGTCTTTACCCTAGTTGGTAAATCATTGTGTCACACGCATGCTTATCTGCTGCGCGGCCAAAGTTTTTGCTACTTCCGGCTTCAAAGGTGACATCGGTTTGTTTGTAATTAGACCCCCAAAACACCAATCTCATTGTTTAAAAGCATTTCTTAGGACTTTTAATTCTGCTGACAAAACCTTAACATTTGAGGAATGTATGTATTTACATAATGTATAAGCAAAGTCCAATTATTAAAATTGTCTTACATGAATCATTAGCAAATTCTAGTAATCAGTGAAGCCACTTTGTGTGAAGTGGGCGTGGCTTACAGTGTAATTATGTCACAGTTAGTACAAGATCAGGATACAAGTGTGGAGATTGACCCAGTCTAGTAACCATAAACTCACACTCTTGCACTACCTAAACTTGAGTGCGAATGCACCAGACTATGAGTCTAAGGTAATTCTGAGAACTTACGAAGGAGAGGAGACATGATCCATACGAAGAAGATGTCCTTAGCCATTTCTGGTAATCTGAGATACTCCAGCATCCGATTGGTGAGATCCTCCGTTGTCTCCACAAGAGCGTTTTCAAGAAAGAACTCGTGGCCAGAGCCATTTTTTAGAAACACACAAACATTAGTGGCTGAAAAAAAAAGGACAAGTGCAGAAGGATGAGTGAACGTACTTCTTTGCAAGTATTGCCATGTTGAAGAGGGCGAGGGGCTCCAAAATCAAATTCAGGTTTGTAATTGACTCATTTTCCAACAGATAGAGTCCTTTTGAAAGTGGGGAAAAACAGGACATGTCTTTAACCTCAGGTTAAAACAGTGTAAAATGCCAAGATCTGTATTTGACATGTTTGATACCATACAAGTGCAATTGTTGTCAAAGTAAAAACAAACGTTCAAAGACGTCACATTTCAAATATATGCTGTGTACATTTTTGTACACAAATCTTTAGTTGACTCCTGAACTTTGATGACATTTGATCTAAACAGTTTTGAAATTGACCTTTTGGCTGGTGCAAATATTCCCCTTTTGAATGTACAGACCCATTTGTTTTTGCTGTCCGATGACGTCATGTTTCAAATTTCGCTCTGAAAGAATATCACATAAAATGGGGTTGTTCTAAAACCCCCCCGACCCCCTCGACCCCCACGACCCACGACCCCTCGACCCCTCGACGTCCGCCCCGTTATCGAAACGTGTCCCAATTCCAATTCATAACACATCGCTTTACGGCCGAGTAAGAATTAAGTTCCCGATTTAGAATTCACAGCGTGTGATCCAAAGAGCTAGCTGGTCTGGCGACGCGACTTCCTTCCGGCGACCTGCTGATGACCAACAGACCATACGTCCAGAGTCAGTGGTGTTGCACCGACCGAGTGAGAGTCACGACACAAGAAGACAAATGAGGCCACTTTATAGCATAAATGGGCGTATTTAATCCGCTTCCGCACGTTACGTGCACACCGATCATGATCTCGTTTCATATGGTCGGGGGCCCGGGTGTGGGAGACTGACAACCCCAAAACACGTGTAGGCCATGGTCGGTCGGGTCTACAACCTCGAGCTCCGCATAGAGCAAGTAGTAATTGTTGACACAGGACGGGAGCGATCAGCCGGAAATGAGTCTGCCTGATCATCACGTAATGAGTTGGCCTAAATCGTACTCGGGCGGTAAACGCAGGATCCCAGTTGGGATATACTCCTATTCAGGCTCGGGTCGGCCAAGAGATACGCTTGGAAATGCCGCGATTTTTTTTCTGTACACCAAAATTGCCACAGTACCCGATCTCAGCCAATCACGCGCAGTTTGCTTCGTGCGTGATTGGCTGAGATCGTGTCATGTGGCAATTTTGGTGTACATAAAAAAAAATCGAGCATAAGTCGAGGGGTCGAGGGGGTCGTGGGTCGTGGGGGTCGAGGGGGTCGAGGGGGTTTTAGAACAACCCCATAAAATGGCATTTTACACCATTTTAACGTGAGGATTAGAGACTTGTAATCCCCCCCTCCCACTTTCATGAGGACTCTATTGTAAAATAACTGCATCACAAAACACAATTTGACCTTGAAGCCCCTCTTTAAGTTCATCCCATGCTGACCTTTTGACAATGTCGTTGACCTGCCTGTGACTCAAAATGATATCAAAGCCGGCCAAAGGTGTCTGTCTGCATGTGTAACCTGGCCTTGCACTATTTTTTCCCCTGATAAGTCCTGGAGGTGAGTCAGCTCTAAATTTTAATTTGACTTGCTCGCATAATTTTGACAAATTAATTTTCTGCAACATTTTCATGTAAAATGTAGTTCAATACAGGCAGTACATGTAGCAAACTTCTGACTAGCCTGCCAGAAAGTAATTTGACCAGCCCACAGCACTCTTGACTAATGTTTAGTACACTTGTTATTCATGAGCAACAAGCAGGTCAAAGGTGAGAATGTAACTGCACTGAAGTGTTCAAGACTGGAAAGAACAAAAAGACAGTGGTACCTTTAAACTTGGTTGAGTTTGAATGCTAGTGCCTACATTTATGTTTTCTCTCACAGTGTATTATGTGTATCACATATTAAGCAACCAACAACAGTGACATAAATGGAACACACAATTGTGAGATATTGGCCTTGCACCTGCTTCACTGGCCTTATGGGTTAAAGGTAGGGTCATAGATTGGTGAATACTCAAACAATTAATGACCATAAACAATTTCTTGGTGAGAAGCAATGTAGCTGGTGATAGTAAAAAACTATTTTGAGAAAGGATTCCCTACAAAGTAATATGGTTAGGATTAGTTTTCATCTAAAGACATTTGAGAAGTTGAGAAGTTGAGAAATTATTCATGCATGAATCGTTTCTCGGTGTCTGTTCGCAAATGTTGCGGCCAGAGATCATGCGGTTTCTTGTGAAAATACTGTGACAGTTTTTGCTGTTTTCTCAGCAAGTAGACACTGTATTCAGCTGAAACTTTCACATGTGACTTTTCTTTATAATTTTGCCTATAAATAAACATTACAGTGACAAAAAACAATCTATGACCATCCACAATGTACTTTCAAATACTGGTTAATGAAGCATTCAATACTCAAAGAGGAAACAGATTAGAATATAAACAAAGAAAAAAATTGTTTCTCTAGAGTTGACACTTCGAGAACGATTTTGAAAATAAAACCACAATGGGGAAACCCTCTGTGAACACTACCATATAGAAAATGAAACTTCTATATTATGGATTATTTATTCAGAGCTCTTTATGGGTCAGTTGCCTCACTTGGGAAGCAAGTCAGGCGATAAGTTCTGTCTGAATGCTTTGCAGTCACATCATTTCAATGTATTGAAAACTAGTATGGTGGTACATTATGCACTGTCATTGTGACTGTATTCTTTAACTGCAGTGATCACACTTATTTACAAAGAGGCGGTTATGAAAAAAGGGGAAGAGACAAAACAATGAAACTCAGGATGTGGTCTTTTAAGGCAAAGTATACTTTTGGTTTTTGGAACCGGTCGATTGTTTTAACCTGTGAAAATTTGATTTCAAAAGGTGGTCGCGTTTTTGAGATATCGCCGAAAATCCGGAGTGAATATGTCCACGCAGGAAGAATAATCCCTAATAGGAATACACAATCTGAGAAGCGTTTCTGCCAGAAACGTTTCTAGGATTCAAATTTTGGGGCATAAAATCTGCCATCTTTTTACATAACCACATTACTTCAAAGTGAAATGTTTCTCAAAATGCTTTATACTATCGAAAGCTGCTGTAGGCTTCTAAACAATAAGTTTTTATTACCATTAATTTTAAGAGTAATTACCAAAAGTATACCTTCCCTTTAAACACAAGTTTTTAGTGACATTGTTAAGTGAAAATAAAGCAGTCACACCACTAAGTTTTTGATAAAAAATACATATAAAACAAAATTATTAAAAGCATCTCGCCTTTCTTTCATTTGAAGCGAAATTGATGTAACTTCAAAAACACAAAATACTTAAAAGTGACCGAATAGGAAATTTTCAATGAGGAAAAAAACTGTTCTGCGTATTTGATAATAATATGTCAGCACAGAAAAAAACATACAATTTGTTTCCAAATGTAAACAATCTTTGCAGATAACACCCTTCATTGATCATTAATTGTGTCATAAAATGGTGTCTATGTACATGTACGTCAATGAATACTTCAATCCTGTCAGTTCAACCCATTTTGAGGTCAAATCCTGTTACAAATCACATTCCCCCTAACCCGGACCTCATTGATAGAATTTGACAATAAGAACACGCGACAACAGATCAGCAAGATATTGGGCAAAGTGAAAGGACAAACAATTTAAGTTTTTCCCCCCCATTGGTTCTCCCCACCTATTGTTGATGTCAAAGCTGTGTTACAGCAATAAGTAAACAGGTGAGCATTGTCAACTACTTTCTGGTGCATTTGAATACAAACGATTCCATCGCTTTCGTTTCAATAGTGCAGTATAGGAAATTCCCCTTTTGACTATTATTTTTTTCCTTTTCATCTTTAAGGGAAATAAATCCTTGCGTTACATGCGTATAATTAGAAGACAAATTACAAATTTGTAGGCTATAATACAGTTTTAATATGTGCGGCGCTACAAGCAACGACAGTAAGATTGCGCCTTATAAATGTAATATTTTATAGATTGATCGAAGCGTATAGTTTATTAGGTTCATACATGTAAACACATCAACCTGTACCAATCCCCTGGAAAATTATTTCAGTCAGGAATACATTGTATTTGGCTCTAAGAAAGAAAAGGAAAAATGTCCTTTTAAAAAAAAGAAAGAAAAAAAAGGGGAGCATTGGAATTAGTGAACTCTTCGAAAATAGTAATGGATAACTGTCAAGTTGAAATGTCTACGTCTTAAATACCATAATGTACACAGCTAGCAGTATCATATGTTTTCTGTAACTTTTATTACATGCATAGGTTATAATACAAAGGGAGACAGTATCAACAGACAATAGGATGTTGTGTTTCCTGTAGGTCTCAAAAAACCCTGATCCTGTAAAACAAAATAATAATATACACATGTACAAGTTAGTGCATCCAAACCACACTATGGTTGAACTATGGAGGAAGGAAAATTAGATAAATCTGTATCTGCCCCCATGGTCAACTATGGATGGGCCAACAGTGTGCAGAAGCATTAATCACTGCATCAACTCTGAACTAATTTTTGCGATCCATGGCTCAACTTTACAACTGTGTACCACCATAGAGCATGTAGAGGAAGGACCATGGACCACTTTATGTTATAAATTATACAAATACATAATTTTTCTAGAATCCTTTTCACTTGCTTTTAACTGATTTTGTCACTACACACCATTTACAGTACTGTTGGATAAATCTGTAGGAAGATTTGCCTGTATGGGAATGCCTTAAAATACACAAGAATCTAATCAATTTTTTTCAAGGTTCTTCTATCTATTTCTCCTAATTATAATTGCAGTGTTTCAAATGTTTTTGTTTGACTACTACACCCCTGTATCTCTTCCAACAGAAATGAACTGAAATAACTGATTACATTTATTTATGTTACAACAACAGTTTGGGAACAGTGCCTTTATGTCATTCATCTAATCTTCAAGGAACATGGTAAAAAACCACCCGTCAAGAATATTTGTATCAAAATGGACTGCCATGTGTTCAGGAAACAGTGTATGAAAACAGGTTTTGTTATGACTTAATCCGATTTTAAGCTGACTTGCATACAAATCATACAATTGTACTTAACAACGGGTTACAAAGTAGTTGTCAGAGCTCAAATTGTAACTTGGATCTGCTGGATTGTAACTAAAGGCTAAATGAATCAAAAGCTTCTTTCAATTCCTTCATCATGTTTTTATGCCTCCTCTATGTTTTCTCTACCAATTTCATAAATCAAAACATCCCAAATGATATTTCACTCCCTCCATGATTTCACATTACCAACACCCTCTAACAAAACAATTGCTGGACATCTGGACATGGAAGCAGCTGTAAGCTTGAACATATGAAGAATGATCTGAAAACTAATTGTTACTCATTATTTATGGCACCAGATTTGTAAAGTTTGATAGCATGAGGAACCGTCAGGTCCTACCTTTGATAGACCTCGTTGAGATAGTGCTCTCGAGGCGTTGGACACCGATGGGGCTGAGAGGACCTGTTCCCTGCTGCGGACGTTGACGCTGCATCATGCCACTTCGACCGCTGACAACACGCATCTGAACACTCTCGGGCTCTTTTGGTAAACTCATTACATGGACCGAGGACATCTAGACATTGAAACCAACAAAAGGAAGTAGGACCCTGTTACGCATGAGTGGTACGTGCACACTGTTAATTTCCATATTCATGAAGTACGAACCAGGAAAGGTGATAAACACCCCTGTGATACAAACACGGATGAATGGATTTACAGTGCTTTTATCATTCACACATCACTAAACAAATAGACCTGAGTTCTTCAGCTTAATAATATGGATCCAGGGTAGTTATATACCATGGTTATACCATGGTTCTACAGGTACAGCTGCCACTCCATAGAGAACCTCTTCATGGGCTTAAAAACTAGAGGCAATACTGATTAACATGTCCCTCAAGATTTTAAAAACAAAACTTCACACATATCATTATATTTTATTTTTATTTTGCAAATCTACTGTCGATTTGACCACTGTAGAATCCTGCAGGTACATTTCTATGTATCCATTATGTAAGTATACAGGGCTTGCCCTTAACACTGGCCCAATGTGCAATGCTCATTGTAAAGTTAAAACTGCAACAGTTGGGAAGGTAGTGTGCATTCTGCTCTACCAGCCCGGCTCCTTGTGGATGATACCATGGAGGTAGAATTAGACCTCCATGATGATACCATGGAGCTATAGCTCCATGATGATACCACACAAAAACAGACTGTGAAGGGGGTAACCCTGCTTCAGCCCCAGGAGTAGGCGAGTTGATTTATGTCGCCCATGGAGGTAGAAATATGGGTTGACAGCCCAAATCAGTTAAGTGTAGCCTTCACCTTGAAGTGGCCTTCCAGCCTTGTGATTTTAGGTGATATCTCATAAAATTCTTTTTAAAAGTATTATATTTACTATATACATGTACAGTATAGGCCCACATATAAAAAACAGGCCAGTAAAAATAACTTCTCAACTTGACCTATGGGCTACTTAAAACAGTAACATACTCATTTTTTATGCTCATAATTGTTTTGTTTTTGTTCAATGTGAATTAAATCTGGGCTACTGATAACTTCCTGGGGGCAAGTAAAATGCGCAGTTTACTAACCCGGTGGGCCACTCTATTAAACAGAAAAGCACACCGCCTGGTATACATGTTGACATACACAATTCAGACCTTTGATCTCTGATATGATCATAATCTTTCGGTATCGGTTTTGTCAATAAATGAATTTTAAAAAATATAAACAAAAGCATGACACATTTTGGGCAGAATCCCCCAATTCAGTACATTGCATAGTGCCTATACATATACATGTAGTTCACAAACTGTACATTGTACAATTTTCAATCATAAATAACTACAATGTATTGTCGAGAGCCTGGGACAGAATTTGTGAGATGTTCTTCCTGCGTTACTTTGTTGCATTTAATCTACATGTTATAGCATAATTGGTCTTTCAAAGATAACCAAAGATGACGATAAAATACTCTAAACATGATGTAGGGCCTACAGCACAAGAACGTCACCTTCTTTTAAAAAAACATGTACCATACCAAACATAATTTTACTGTAAATGCAAACCTTCAGATAAAACTTATTTTCTTTTGTATTTTTAACATTTAAAGGTCAAGTGTGCAGCATTGTTATCATGAAGCATTATCCATCAATGAAAATGCAGAACCTAAATTGACGATTCACCTTATTTTTGACCACATGAGGGCGCTAAAACAACTTGTTATCTTATTTTGACTGCCTGTATGTTATGTTTTGTATAAATGGCAAAATAAATAATAATAATGATAATAATATTAATAATAACGACAATGAACAAACAGTTCATTTAACTTTATTTGCATCATGTAAATTTGGTTCAAACGCCTCCTCACGCAGTCAAAAATTCTGCAAACTGCAATTGATATGCTGCTTCAACCTCTTTGCAGGAGACACACCAGAGCTACTGTACACATGTGACAGGTAGGCCTATTTTTCAGAATTCCTCACGTGCACAAATGATATCAATTTCAAAATGATTTGTACAGTACAGAGTACAGTTTCTTCCTTGTGCTCAACCTCGCAGTTCTAAGAAAACACACAACAGAATCTGATTATAAAATGAAATGAAAAGATAGGCCTACATGTTTTAGGTCAGATTCTTTATTCATGATCTGAAACCTGACCGTTGACTGAAACCAGGTTAAGTCAAGGAGCTCGCAACATCACATCCACCACGTAGTTGCTGCTGATGGCAAGACTTCAATTCAACATCCTTCATTTCCTTGGATTACGGTCAAGTTTTTACTGTGAAAGTATTATCATTTTTGCACTGTTCAGAAAATTTAGTATATTTTTAACATGTATGGGTATACAGCTTTGTCAAGTCCTGCGGTCTAATTTTTGGGGGTCACAAAAAGTACCTTTTACATGCCCTAAAAGTAAGCCTCCCCCCCCCCTATTTAACTAATTTCAATTTTGCCCTAAACAGCAGGATTTCAAGACCTGGAAAAAATGAAATAACCACTCGGCTCTTGTAGGGGCAAGGCAGTTTTCTTAGAAAAGGGCAACTCTATGAGTGAATTAAAAGTTTGTACTGCGAGGGGCACCAAGGCCATGAAATTAGGAGCAGAGGCACTTGCCTCCTTTGCCTCCAAGTTAATCTGGCTCGAGTAAACTGTACTTGGTGTCAGAGCAAAACAGAAGTTAATTAATTCCAAATGATTTGGTGTTCAATTTACAAAAAGTCTGCATTGTCAACTTTGACACTTAAATTTTCCATTGAAAAAGGTCCTTAGATTAAAATTCCAACTATAGCTCTCTGATGCTACACTGATGTATTTTAAAACAAGTTGAAACAGAATGATGCACATTCAGAGTTAAATATTAAACACAGATAATAAAAAATTGCACTTGATCAGTTGATGTTTTATTGACAGACAGTTGACGTCATTGTAAGGCTTACAAAGTCCACTCTCTCTGCTTCATATTAGGCCAAGTAAAAAAACTTACGAGTTTCTCGTCCTCGCCCGCCTCCTTTTTGGCCGCCGCCTCCTTTTATTTACTATTTACTATTCAGAAAAAAATAAAAATAAAAATGATGGTGCTGCGATTCTGCACTGAAGGGTCTTACAAATCATTTGTATTGTCATAAATTGCATCAGTAGGCCCTATACTCAAATAGCACGATATCTGTGAATAAATATACCTTGGCCAGCCATCTTGAAAAAATAGCTAAAAATTGAAAAATAGTAAATAGTAAAGCGCTGCCTCCTCCTTTTTTGAAAAATTCCGGACGAGAAACTTGTTACTTTTTTTACTCTTGGCCTTAGTCAATCTTAACTTGAAACTATCGAGTTCAACGTATGTGAATAAGAATAATTTGCTGTTGGGTCCATTTATGCCATTTGTATTTAAAGCATAGTACCAGGAAATTTGAATTTAATCATTTATTTGGGTTGGGCAATACAGATCCCATGAAAAGAGAACAACTACATGCAGAATCATATGTTTAACAAATTAAATATGCACACAGTATTAAGTTCTAACTGAGGTTGAGAATTGAATTCTGTGGATCTTATTGTTCAATTTAGAGTTCTATCTCATTCATGTGGGTGTTTAAAAACCACATGTATGCAAACTATTAATTTACATGAATTTGTTTTGCCATGAATGACAATGTCATCATCTGGCAGATGATTATGATGAGAAAATAAACAATTGTAAATTTAGGATGATCTTTCCAAAGTTGAGTAATCGCTTTTAAAATATAGAAGAAACATTTCTCAGCAGAAGTCCATGTAAAACCAGGCTACGTTTTAACAGGCTGCTTTAAAATCCATTTAATCAAGAATTATCACTCTGAAATAGGACTGATGTGACACTCGTCATCTTAAAAAAAAAAAATTATAATTGGGGGTTGAACAAAGACAAATTGACAATGGAGCGGGACTTGAACCTGCAACCTCCAGAATAAAGTGCCAGCACTCTACCAACAGAGCTACAGTACAGTATCTAATGTTGGGGGTCTCCCTAAAATTTACCCAGTCAGTTTCCCTTGTTACGTGTGCATCACTTAATCTTTTTGTTAAACAATTCTTTTCAAAAATTTCTTTGATGCAAGAACCATGACCACACATGGTTACTTTGATCAAATATAATCTATAGATTACTGTGTCTAGATGTTAGATTTATGATCTAACTTTACACTAGACCACAGGAATGAATACATGTGCTTTTCCATTTCAATGTGCATCATGTAGTACCTTCTATTGAACAAATAGCAGATTCGGAACGGAAAACCAAAAATTTAAGTCTTAGTGGGAGCAAGAGAAAACGAGAAAATAATTTCCGACAGTGCAACATAATCATGAGATTTGACATCCAACATCCTAAATATAATACCAGTTAGTTTCTTCCTTAGACTGCCCTCCATCACCTACTACATGTATAATGTACTGGGACACACAACAAGTAAAGTTGACTCTTAACACAGTTTCAACCACATTTCACTTGATACTATAGAAGTAACCAACAGGAATTGAAACCAAAACCAGTCATTCTCTCTAGATGCAAAATAACCCCCCAAATAACAAACCATGAATCTTACCTCATCCAAAAATGAAACAGGTTTCAGTATAACTGATGACCCAGGCTGTTGGAAGTTTCCTAAACTTAGTGACACTGATTCCCTGAAACTCTTGTCATCGTACCAAAGCTTGACTTAGTGAATCCACAATGACGAGCCCAAAGCAAATATTAAGTTAATACTTCTGAGACTATGTCCCATTGGCTGATATCATAGGGCTTATCTGGTGATTCAACATAATGTGGGTGGTAGTAGGAGCGACAGTCCGGTTAGACTGGCCGGTAGTCTACTCTGTAAATAGCAAACTTATCTTCAGGAGCAATATGTACAACTGACTGTCTGAACCAAATGTTACAAAATATTATGTAATAAACTACAGTGAAAAAATGAATGTTTTTTGTTTTCTTCAAATAGGGCCCGAGTGTTATTTAACAATCTTCCTTTTAACTGTGTGTTAACTTTTTTAAAGTTGTGAACAAATATGAATGTGATCCTGTTTAGTAACATATTAACAACATTTTGTCACAAATTGACACTATCTATAACACATAATGTACATGTAGGTAAACCCTTGAATCCTCCATACACTGACAAAAACTTGTCTTTCTTCAAATGAACCTCAACTAAAACTGTTGCAGCATGAGAATCAATGATTTTTCTATATTTTCAATGGAAACTTGTAGTCACTGACAACCTTGATTTTAATAACCTCATTATGGTGTAGCCATTTTGTCTTTCTCTCATATACATTCTCTCGTTTGTAAAACCAAACAGAGGCTGGGCTTGTAGGACAAGCAAATATAGTCTGAACCCTCAAAATAAAAACCTCTGTTATTGCATACAGGGAGTTTGGATCACGACCAAGATGGTGGAAGAATGTTCTTGATTTCAAGCAGTCCCTGCGCTCCTTATTCCTCCAAATTATTCAGCACCGAGTATTTATTACAACATCAGATCCTGTCCTAGACAGCTGAATTTTCATGTAGTTAAAAAGACATGGCATGCAAGGGGAAAGTACATTCACTTTATGACAAATTTTCCTGTCTGAGTTTCATAGCTGTTTCATACACTGTAGCTGTTAAAAAAACTTAAATGTCACTTTCTTTACATGTTTTAAACTAACTCTTAATTTATTTATCACTACATTAGTTATAAAGTAAAAGACAAGTGTTTTTTATGATTGCTAATGCTACAATGTATGGTAAATGAGCTTTGATATTAACATTTGAGTTGAGAATAATATAGCTATAAAAATTAAGTTACAACTTATAACAAAGGCTTTTAAAATGCTTTAAGGGTGCTCTGTGCCTCATTGAACCTGATTACACAATTTCCTTGAACAGTTTGGTGCATATAAATTTTGCATCGTAATGCACTTTGGTTTGACCATCCACAATATGGAGTCAAAGCTGGTAAGGACAAACACTTGCCTCCAAGACATAACAGGCCACTTTTTATGCAGCTCAAGTGGGTCAATCGGGTACAATGAAATGTTGTTAGAAAGTGTACGGAAATAGCATGTTAATGAATGCAGACCAACACAAAAAAACAAAACACTAGAAGCCTGAGGGAAGAGTCAAGTTTCCAGTTTTAATCTATCATTCTCACCATGCTAACAGCACAAGGATCAATTTACCAGCTACTTCATTTGAGTACATCATGGAAACACAGTACATGACGTGCATGTAGCTCACATCCATTTGTTGGTAAATTAACTTAGCTTCTTCCTTGCCCAATTTACTTGCACTGCCTAAATGATAGTGATACTGTAAAATCAAGGCTTTATATTTGCAAAACAGTCAGTTCCACAAGAAGTCTCTTAGCAGGGAAATTGTTCTTGTTCTCATGCATACACCTACTTCACCATAGAGGTTGCTTCAGGAAATCAGTGCTACCCTGAGAATGGACATTTTGTTTCTATAGGCCTATAGACTGTGCAAGTCTTGCGCATATCGAAAAAACGAGAAAATAACTCAAACAAAGACTATATTTTTCTATGAAATCAACGTATTATTTTTAAATTCTATTATACAAAAATCGAAAATAAAAATACCCATTGTAATTCAGAGGACAAACACATCAGAAATCAGATTAAAGTAGGAAGAATATCATGACTGATTGATACCTCACAAAAGGGGTCTCTTACAAAGTACTATTTATAACACCACTGGAACTTTTATAGAGTTTTGTTTCAGGAAGGATGTGTTCCAAACCCATGTTGGGGAAAAAGAGACACGTACAAACACCTGACAAACTTTTTTTTTTTTTATTACTACAATGCCATTATCTGGTGATCACCAGAATGTTAGAATGTCAAAACTAGGCCTTTGTCATGGATCAAACTAAGACTTAACGTGTAGTTGGACAATGAAGGCAAGGCCAGTGGCCAGGGAATTTCAAAAAATTAGCATTTAAAAATAGAAAAAACATTTTTTAAATGAAGGCTGGGCCCAAGCATGCATTAATTAATTTTATGCCAGACAATCTTTGTTAAATTTGTTAAATATGATAATTTTACATCCTGTTTTTTTTTTTCAATAAATAATATGTTTGAGTTTAACCTTGCACTTTTATGGGTGATTTAAGCACTGTATCCTTAGTTCTCTCCCACCTCCCGAGTCTCTAGATTTTGTTTGTCTAATTGTTTGTTTTTTGTTTGTCTAATTTTTGGATTTTATTTAACAAATTCCATTTGTTTCCAGGAAGAATCCAGTTGTGCTATTGTGTAACTGACAATAAACTGTACAAAATTAATGTTTACACAAGTGCAACTTTTTCAGTGAATAGCAATCAGGTCCAGTTAACTTGTCATTTCACTAGTCCGCCAGCATTTTCAATGGTCCATATTTTCTTTCAACATTGTCATTATTACTCCTCAAAGTGCTCACCACTATTCATCTTTATGTTTGTTTGACAAAAATAAACAATTTAAAGTTAAACTTCAATAAAATTATGCACATGGTTTGATTTATTATTCATTAAAGGCCCTGTACACTATTGGTAAGATCGAAAAACACAAATGTTCACAGATTCACACATAACTTACATGATTTAAAGTAAGTAATGGTAGAAAGGGTTCCTTAAAATATTTCTGCCTAAAATGCTATCGTTTCTGAGAAATTAGTAAAACAATAGTTTTTATCGCGCGCGATAATAAACTCGATGTTTGAAAAACAGAAAACACATAAGGTCTCTTTTCACTATTTTCTCGTAACCTCGATGACCAATTGAGCTCAAATTTTCACAGGTTTGTTATTTTATGTATGTGGTTGGTTACACAAAACATGAACACTGTCTGTGATTATTTTGTCAGCTCTGCCAATCCTGTATAATACCTTTAAACATCATGACTCGAAAAATAATAATCACTGCTAGTTCCAGTAACTTGGGCGATGCGGATGTAAATCCTTTTTAAAATTAAATGTTGACATCTAGTACGACTGAAAATACATCAATATTTTGAAAAAAGGAGTACAGTGCCCCAGTTACTGGGTCTAAATCAACGCTGTGTCAACCCAGAGAAGGATCACATAATTCAAATCAAAATTTAACCCTCTTGCTGTATGACCATTCAACCATTCACTGTGGTTTTGAATGATAGATAAGCTATGCCAGCCTTGCAATATGATACTATGAGGGAATGCATAAGTACTAATAGTTCTGTGCACAGTTGTGCCACCATACACAACTTTGGCAGTTGAATGGTTTCAAATGGTTGGTCAACTCACTTGAAAATGTTGTGAACAGTAGGAGGGTTAAACAGAACGGGGTTTGAACAAATTTAATTCATAAATTTATTATTAAAAAATATCACTCAATTTAATACATCATTTATCAATCGTCTGCAGCCAGAGTAAATAAAAACTTGAATCCTAAATCCTGAAATGAGAATTATAACCTTTTGTGATTTTCAGGGTTTTGTTTAGGTTTTATTTTCTCAGGGGTGCCGGGGGGTGGGGAGGGGGGGTTATGGCCTTTCCTCGGGCGTAGGGTCAATGTTGATAGCGATATAGGTAATCCACCGGATTGTAACGTTACCGGATTGTCTCAATAATAAATAAAAAATCTCCATCCTGGGTTTTCAGCTATTTATGAATATTATGAGCAAATGTCGAGTAAATAAAACTACAACATGTACAATAATAACTTTAGTTAGTTAGTAAGTTTCAACAGAGTTCAATAGTCGTAAAAATTCGTAAAACCCTCGATCCTCCCGACGGGAAGATAGAATAGATGGAGGGTTGTTGCAACAATCTACAGTAGTGGTAAGAAGAGTACTTAGTACTTTGTTATCAATCATGGTTAGTTTTCAACTCATTTCATCAACTTTGTTCTTTAAAAAACAATAACATGTTTAACTTCTCATTCTCAATCTGTCTAATCTTATATTACTTATAACTTAGTCTTTATATCTTACCTCGATCATGGTGAACTCTTCGATCCGGCTTCTAATCTCTAGGAATACATCTAAACACCGATAATGCTGGATTCACCTTTAAACATGGTATGTGCGGCACGTGTTCCCCCACAAATTCGCGAATGACATTAATGGAATGACTGAGTGAGTGATGATCAGGAGAAGTTCATCTTGTGTAAACCATCGAGAAGGTAAACAAACTGGATAGTTTTAATACTCCGTAGATTTTACAGTTACACCTTTTCTGTAGGTGACAGACTAAAGTAAGGCAATTAGTGAAGGAAAAATTACCGTTTTGGTCACACCCCTAGACGTACTGATATAAATAAACGATTCTTTGCTTTTTTAACAAGGGGCTTGAGGGCGCTGTTACATTCGATCTTCACAACACATTTGACACACTGTATAGAGCAAGCAGCAGACGCGGTAAACTGTGTACGTGCTACAGTTTGTGTCTAAAAATATGGTAAGATTTATAAGAATGTTTATTAAGTATTAAAGCAAACAATTATTCTTTGAAATTGTTGATTAATTTGTGCCAGTTGTTTCATCGGTTTCCTGATTCTGGATCGTTTCGTTTGTTCTGCAGTGCTTGCTCTACCCCCCTGGCCTGGTCTGGCGTTCAATTAAATAAAAAATGTATAGCCTACATCAATAGTACATGTACATAAGTACAGTCGTTTGACCAGTTCCGGATCATTGACCAGTTCCGGATCACTTAAACTTTGCAACAACCACATAATTAAATTACTTCTCACTTTACCAATTCCTGTTGATACATGGTGACAAACATCATCGACAAATAAATTATGGTAATTTTTCTGAAGTTTGTCGGCGATAATGATAATTATTTACCCCCCAAATTGTTGGTTGAAAAACGCTGTTAAAACTTCTCACCTTTCAAATTTGAATGCTAGGGCGAATAGCATTTATGTAAAATGGTAAGAATGTGTAAAACATATTTGCCATAAATACTGAGCAGACGTTTTGGTTTTTTATGAGATAAAATTACCGAAATCGTTTGTTGGGAGGCATCGTACCTTTGCCCAGTTCCGGATCACTCAATATGTTGCTATGTTAAATGGTGGCGCACTCAGTTAGTTAAAATCATACGGCTGTTGTAGAAAGTTTGTCATTTATGTTGCACTGGAAGCGTGCATTTTTATATTTCAAGGAATGTAAAACTACATGTAATTCATCCAACAGCCGTCGATAGCGTTGCATGTATTTTCAGTTTTATGAATGGGATTGGGCGTATTGGTTTGCAATAGAGGGCGTGCTACTGATTCGGAATAGATTCAACCGATCCGGAACTGGTCAAACGGGTGACGATACTTTTCCCGAAGCCACTTCAAAAGTATTACTTATTTTTTGCCAATGGATACTTGGTGAATGTTATGACATGTGTAGGTAAACTGATCGACTTTTGTTTGTTTAAAATGTTAAAGAGAATGCAACAAAAACATCGTGAATTCAAAAAGTGATCCGGAACTGGTCAAACGACTGTACATCACATGCATGATTGATAGTAACCAGTAGAATTTGTAGTTGCGATAATCGTAACCCTCCATCATCCTCCCGACGGGCTAAGCCCGGAGGGTTACGAGACAATGAGCACGAGATTCGACCATTCGTGCCAAAACGTGCAATTTCGACCAATGTTGACAGACTAGTCACCAGATTTGCCCAATTTTTACCACTTTCAAAAATCATGAAACAAATTCTAAGAACATGGGCTTAATCTTCAATGTCTAACAAATCCAACCATAACACTTAAAACATAATTGAGAAAATATTTGGAAGAAAAAAAGGACAAAAACTTACCGGAGACGGAGCGAAATGCTCGTGAATCGGACACAGACGATGGTTGAGGTTGAGGAAAAACAGACTGGGCGGAGCTTCGGCTGTAGCCCGCTAACCGGCTGTTCTCGCTTGTGGACTCACTGCACTGCGCGGCTCTATGCATGTATAAAGTACTGTACATGTATATGTAACCCCGATACATTGTACACACACAGTATACATTGGCATCAACCTCGTCCCCATGTTTTACTTTTTTTTCCAACCATTGTTTACCATGAGAGAGCGGTCAACATGGTACTGCTCGGCACACCCTGGGGACGAGGTTGACGTTGGCATACATGTACATGTACAGCCCAGCGCCAGCACACACAAACACACCCGTGCAGTGAGTCCGCGAGCGGGCATAGCCGGTTCGCGGGCTACAGCCGCGGCAGGCCGGTCTGTTTTTCCTTGGTTTGTGCTGATTGGTCGGGAATTTACACTGATTGGTCGAGAAGTTGCATGGTAACGAAGTGCGGGGTTTAAAACCTCAACCATCGTCTGTCTACACTTCACGGGCTTCGCTCAGTGGGAATTTACACTGATTGGTCGAGAAGTTGCATGATAATGAAGTGCGGGGTTTAAAACCTCAACCATCGTCTGTCTACACTTCACGAGCTTCGCTCAGTCTCCGGTAAGTTTTTATCTTTTTTTCTTCAAAATAATTTTCTCAATGATGTTTTGAGTGTTATGAATGGATTCCTTAGACATTGAAGATCAAGCCCGTGTTCTTAGAATTTGTTTCATGATTTTTGAAAGTGGTAAAAATTGGGCAAATCTGGTGACTACATGTAGTCTGTCAACATTGGTCGAAATTGCACGTTTTGGCACGAATGGTCGAATCTCGTGCTCATTGTCTCGTAACCCTCCGGGCTAAAGCCCGTCGGGAGGATGATGGAGGGTTACGATTATCGCAACTATAGGATTTGAAGCTTTGCATGGTGGGAGTATAACTAAGAGAGGTTTGCGGTAACACCATGTTAAAATCTCTTTTGAGTAACTGTTGGTTCTGAAAAGAACCGGTAGTTAACGACTCAACGTTTCGATCAGTATGCTCTGATCGTCTTCAGGAGAATGCTGGACTCTGTTACTGGATGCTGCTTAAGTACTGCCTTGTACTGTAGGTGATTAACAGTGAGTTAAGCCCAGCTTATCTAGTTCCTGCCTTCGTGCATCACCGAGCCAAGACCAACTCACTGTTAATCACCTACAAGGCAGTACTTAAGCAGCATCCAGCAACAGAGTCCAGCATTCTCCTGAAGACGATCAGAGCATACTGATCGAAACGTTGAGTCGTTAACTACCGGTTCTTTTCAGAACCAACAGTTACTCAAAAGAGATTTTAACATGGTGTTACCGCAAACCTCTCTTAGTGATAGTAACCAGTCCTTGGCTTGGGGTGGAAATCAACACAAAACTTAGTTGGAAACCACACATCACGTCACTGCTATAACATTAACAGCCAAGGCAAAAAGAACACTAGGATTCCTAAGTGTCCACAGTCTTAAAGGCACTGAACATGTTTGGTAATTATCAAAGACCAGTATTGTCACTAGGTGTATCCCAACATATGCATAAAATAACAAACCTGTGAAAATTTGGGCTGAATCGGTCATCGAAGTTGCAAGAAAATAAAGAAAGAAAAAACACCCTTGTTGCACAATTTTGTGTGCTTTCAGATGCTAATAAAAGGCTTCATGCATGAAGTCTTTTATTATTTTAGTGAGAAGTTACCTCTTTCTCAAAAACTACGTTACTTCAGAGGGAGTGGTTTCTCACAATGTTTTATACTATCAACAGCTCTCCGTTGCTGGTTACCAAGTAAGTTTTTATGCTATTATATATTTTGAGTAATTACCAAATGTGTTCAGTGCCTTTAAGGCACCACACCTCAATCCTCATTAAATTGCTGAACAGGCTTTCAAACGACGAGTATCAGGAATTCGAGTATCATACCACCACAACCAGCATAGAAATAGAAATAGAAATGATGATCATCAATTAGAGCGGGAAAGTAACCGTCTAAGTGTAGTACTAGTAGTACTACTATATGTAAGTTATACCTAATGGGCGCGATCTTTGAAGTTGTCCTTTTTTAAAATTCGCGCAAGTCAATTTTAAAATTTGCGCGCGCACAATTTTTGAACAAAAATAAAGTCTGCCCACACCATCTGTTAAATATAAGAAACCCTATGGCCCACACAAATTGGCACGAAATTGACACGAACTATGCATTTCGCATGATTAATTCCATTTGGGAAACATGACAGTGGCGATTGTTGTCATCGTCAAACTAGAAACAAATATGGGATACAGTTGTCTTTCAAACAAATTGTAAATTTTTTTTTTCTGTTGTAAAAAAAGTTTATCAACAAGTTAAAGCGCGGTTTATATCACACGGGAATCGGCTGCCATTGTGATTGTCCCGTTTTATTACACAAGAAATTCTGAACTTACAGTTTGTGAGCAGACCCGTTTTTCAACATTTTTCCAAAGTTTTTGAACAAGAGTATCACTTCAGACAGAAGTTAAGATCTGGCCGAACACAACTCCGAACTTACCCCTTTAACCTTTGGATGTAAATTCCCTTCAAACAGCCTATATTTCACGACAAGTGGTGGGAATTATGGTTGAACGACTCTTATATCGTACCGTGTTCAAAGTTTGCGCCCGAGCTACCCTGCGCAAATTTTAAAATCATGTGAGGAAACAAAGTTTGCGCCGTCACAAACAGGCACTCCGCAGGAATTTAAAAAAGGACAACTTCAAAGATTGCACCTAACATACCCACCATAGAGAAAGGATGGACCCACATAACTCGGAGTTGGACACTGGTCTTCTTTTTTTGAAATTTTGACATCTTCGGTTGACTAGCGCCCCAGGAATCCATTGTAAGATCCGCCACATATGGCAATTTGCTATGAGTTTTACAACACCCAGCCACGAAAAATGCCCAAAAGGACCACAAAAAAACCCCAAACAAAATAGCTTGAACGCCTACTGTACTGGATTTTCAATATTTCAAAGATGCAACATCAGGTCTTTAAATTTACTCATGATCATTTGCTTTGCTTCAAATCGATGATTTATTGATTTTTAAGTCTACCTCGGAGAAACGATGTCAAGTCTGCCCTAAGTTTGTAGTCGTCATCGCAGTGTGTAGAATCGTGTGGTCACATCTTGTGTCCTGTTCGATGCTGATTCGTTTAATATATGGATTTAAATCAGCTGCTGTTTACTGGCACACTAGTTACAGGTACTGCAGTGAGTGCACATTTGCAATCATGAGCAGTAAACAGCCGTAAACGCGACGACGAGGCCGGGATTAAGCAGAGGTTGGAAAAATAATGAATGCCATGCAAACTAATGATTTCCCCTCCCCTTGTTTATTTCCATTCAGGAGGACTGGATGTCGTGCACATTGTGTAGAACAGGAAGGCAGGGACTTGATGTTTTACAGAGGGCACAACAGCGTAAGGTAGAATGGCCTCAACAGACTCATCATGAACAGTCACCAATACAGGTGAACATAATGTTGGTTTTTCCTTTCCTGTTACTACAGCCGCGGGCTAGGAAACAATTACTATTGTTTATGAGGGATTTGTTGAAGGAAATATTTTATTAAATCTGGAAGCAACTTCTTTATTTAGATAAAAGAAACCATGACAATAAAAAGGCTTAGGCCTAATCTACATGAAGCATATTTTTAACTTACAGAATTAACCTTGACACCTTGATTCAAATGAGCCCCATTTCGGATGAAATTTGACTGTAAATCTATTTGTTATAGAGATGAACTTTTCGAAAGCAGTGTAACGTTTCACTTGCAAGTGTGCAAGGAATGGTCCGCTTTTGTTCATCTTCATTTTAAAATGGTAAAACAATGCAATATAGTATCATGTTTCCAGGTACTTCAAGTTTTGTCAAGTTTACTGGTAAGGATAATCTCGTTGTCTAAATGTATGTTTAAACTAAGAGCCTTCTTGAGCCAATCATAGCCGTGGGTCCAAAACATAGAAGAAATATGGATGAACCTGCGTATCACTCTCTAGCTCACAGAAGGTGCACAAATCATTTCCTCTTCTTACAAGTGTCTTGCACTCCAGGGCTCGATTTCACAAAGAGATAAGATTGATCGTAAGTGCAAATCCATCGTAGTTGCTTAGCAAAGAGTGATGTCACAATACGAATCACTATGGTAATACTGACAACTCATCTTAAGATGAATCTTAAGGCTTTGTGAAATCGACCCCTGGCCTGGTTTTTTTTTCCAAAGAGGTAATGGAGGCAATTACCTCCGTTGCCCCTGGTCATTGCCTTGGTGCTCCTTGAAATGTTTCAGTGAAAATTTACACTTCCCTCATTGAGGTTCCCTTTACCATGGAATAGGCCCAACTGTCAGGTAGGGCACTCTCTGCATGCAATAGATCGATCCATTAAGCCCCGCCTCCTTACGAGTTGACCAATCACAGCCGCGAAACCCGATCACCATTAGTGCAAAGATCACCAAACGGCTCAAATGGTGATCAGATTTCGCGGTTGTGATTGGTCAATGAGAAATGGGCGTGGCTTAATGGATCGGTGTATTGAAAAGTACAGTCAGTTATCAAGATAAGCTTTTAAAACTGTTTAAGGGGTTTAGGCAGTAAAATGGCAATAATGGCACAGTTGAGTGAAGCGGCAAATAAGAGACACAAGGCAGGCCATCCTGTAGTACTTGAATGCATAGCACAGAAGGGGGGGGGGGCACAGAGGCTCAAACTTTATTGTTCATCATGTTATTGTTTACGTTTATTTATCTGTCTAGGATGCAATGAAGTATACCACAATAGATGATGCTTTTTCAAATATCCTACAATATATGTCTACCACGACTAGGCAGTGTCGGGTAAGTTGGTAATAACATCACTCTAAACATTGTTATTGAATTTATTTGTGGAAAATAGAATTAGCTGTTGCAAAATGCTTATCAACCAAAAGGACACATGAACAGAAGCGGTCAATTGAAAAGAGACAAACAGAGGGAGAGGCAGAAACAGAAAGCACTCAGAAATTGTTCATCCCCAGATTATGTTACACCAGTATATACCTGCTGTTCCTCTTTGTTGTGTTGTCATTTAGCCTTCAAGACTTTGCTAGGGTTAGAAACGTCAGGCCATTTACTATTTTGTTAATTTTTTTTTGCTGTACAGTGTGTCTAAGAGGAAGACAATAATTAATCAGGAATAAGTGTTTTCCTGTGGAATGAAAGCTTTTTTCGAGAGGAACTTTTACATCTTTTGAAAGCCTGTATCATTCCTTGTATTTTTGTCCGATTAACAGAAAAGACAAAGTCTGCACATGCTGTGCTAAATTTTGGGATGGCTAAATTTAGTTCATTGTTATGTTTTTAAAGGTAGGGTCCATTTTTTGGTACGGACCCTGAACTTTTTGGGGGGAATTTCTGTCTGAATGCTTTACTTCTTGTAAAGGTGGTAATGGTATTTAAGCATCCTGCAGAATTATTTCCTCTGAAAAGCCCCCGTTGATAAGATATTAATAAAAAAACAATTGAATCTGAGAAACCATTCATGCATGAATAAATTTTCAGATTTCTGAGGGTTGGTATCCGTTACTGCGGCCAGAGACGCAGTTGGTTCCAAATGTCATCTCACTAAGTATGGATGGATTGGGCGTTCGTGGAAAAAATGCGACAGATTTGTTGCTGTTTTCTCAGCAAGAAGACACTGTATCCAGCTGAAACTTTCACAGTTGACTTTAAAGGCAGGGTATACCTTTGGTAATTACTCAAAATAATTGTTAGCATAAAAACTTACTTGGTAACGAGCAATGGAGAAAAGGTAATTTCTCACTCAAATAATAAAAGACTTCTGGCTAGAAGCCTTTTATTCCTATCTAAAAGCACACTAGTTTGTACAACAAGGGTGTTTTTTCTTTCATCATTTTCTTGCAACTTCAATGACCAATTGAGCCCAAAATTTCACAGGTCTGTTATTTTATGCATATGTTGGGATACACCAAATGAGAATACTGGTCTTTGACAATTACCAAACGTGTTCAGTGCCTTTAACTTTCTTTATAATTTTGCGTATAAATAAGCATTACGGTTACAAAAACCAAACAATGACCCTTCCTTTAAGACTTGGGTATTTTCCTCAGATAGCTAGTCTATTATTATAACATGAACTGTTCGTTACATTTCCCAGAGATATTACAGGAGTGCTCCACCTGCACAGCATAATACATTAGACAAACAGCACACCAAGAGATTCCACACTCCACAGTATACTGAGGTTCACAAGAAACACCCAGTGAGTATTCTTTTCTAAAAAAATTCTTTCAAGGTAAAAATGTCATGTAAGATTCCTCTTCACTCATTATTTTTCAATTGTACTTTATTTAAATAAAACATCAAAATGTCATGAAAAGAAATTCCATCGTGGGGTGCAAATTTTTCATGAAACAGCGTTCAGACTACTTGCTTTGACTTAGTCTTGGGACAAGACCTTATTAGCGGATCCTTGTTAACGATCACCACGCTACAACATTACAGTCATGGCTAGTGGGCACTATATTTGTAACTAAAAGTTTATGAGTGAATGGATTGGATAGATTTCTCTTTACCGTAAAAAGCTGTGAAATTTCTAAGTATTTTTAGAGTAGTTTTGAATATTTAGCATTTTGCACTGTATGCTATGAGAGTTTATTTAGTGGGGTCCACCCTTAAAAGTAGAAAAGGAATATGTATCTGCTGCCACCAAGGCTTTCAACATCTGGCGGCCATTTTAATGATTGCTATCTTGCATTCCAGTTACTGAGATCTGAAGACGTCCATGTCATGGTTGCCCCAGGGACCTATGCTGTGACTGCCGGTGCTTGGGGTACATCTCAACAACAGACGCATGTGGTCCATGTCAACCAGGGGCAAAGTGTGGATCTTGATTTTGTACTCTAGCAAAAGATGTTTCCATCCTTTTGCAAAAAACTGTTTAAAGAGGGACTCCATGGTTAAAATTAAGTTTTGTGATCCACTCATTTTCCAGGTAGAGTCCTTAATATGAAAATGGGGGATTAAATTACAAGTCTCTAAAAACCTAAAGTTAAAATGGTGTAAAATGCCACTTTTTTAATACCTCTCCAAATGCAAGTTTTGTCAAAATCCAAAACCGTTCTGTGTCACATTTCAATCATATGGTCTGTACATTTTTGTAAAGAGAATTTGTAGTTCATTCATGAATTTTGATGACAAAACGGCATTGGATTTGACCTTTTTAATGGCACAAAAAGTTCCACAAAAAATCCCTCTTTGGATTGTACAGACCAATTTGTTTTAGATGTTCGATGACGTCAAGTTTACAATTTTGCTATGAAAGAGTTTCTGATAAAATTACACTTTGCACTGTTTATATGCAAGGTTAGAAAAATGAGTGTATCACAAAAAATATAACGTTGAAGCCCCTCTTTAAAAATATCTCAGACATCTGAGCCGTTACTTTTATTTCTTACATGAAGTAGAGTAACTAGAGTTAGGCCTCATTGATTGGACTTTGCCATGGAAGTTGGCTTGGATTCAGTGAGGATGACTGCAGAACATGGGCGCTCAATTTATGCCTACTATGGTCAAAAGTTGACTTAGATAAGCAAAAGGCAATGTCACTCCACTTTCTGATGCACCTGAGTGTTTGGTCAAATTGCTCACACATTAAATGCATGCAGTCGATATGGCAATTTGACCTCAAAGCTTTGGAACTGAAGGTGATTCTTAGTTTAAACCAATGGGAGACTTTTGGAGACTCTAGGGGGCAGCAGACTTAACAGGGATATCCTTGGTTTACGGGTGTTTTACGTCCCTCCAGTCAAATCATGTTTCAATAGGATTTGGTTCCTGAAATGGCACTTCCATGGAAGCATTTACAATACACGTTTGACATTTTAATCATGCTTTAACTTAACTGCAGGATGCACTGAGGGTTTTACTAAAATATTAGATCATGATTTGTACATTTCTTTATGTGCCTTTGTACTAAATGATAGCTGCTCAAAATTATGTAAATATATCAGTTGATATCATTCAAGTTTTTCTGTTATGGTTTTCTGTGAATAAAGTGTCTTTTTAAAGATAAAAATTATGACTGTCTTTACCTATTTTGTGTCATTGGTATAAACTGGGAGCGGGGTCACCCTTTTGTGTTGACTTTTATAATTATTTTGGTGTCCTGCAACTCTTCAAGTTATCTTTAGGTGACAGTTTAGGCAGTTAAAAGGTGGCCACATGACCCTGTTTAAGTATCAATGGCCGATAAACACATATGGAGCTGTTCAGAAGACTTGGCTAGCGCGTTCAGACTTTCATGCCATTGGCCCTGTTGAAGTGCAATTAAGCCTTGTTCACTTCCTGTGAATGCGATAGGAATTTTGAAGTCACAAATTCGCAACGAATATTAAATTCGGAAGAGTTTTGCAGTGCATGTGCTCAACTCCTGCGAAACATTCGCAGCGAAAACAGCCATGTGACGTCAAAATTTGCTTCGCATTCGCAGGAAGTATCAGTACGTACGCTCACCCTTGGGCGTCGCGTAATTTGACCCTTGGTGAAAAAAACTAAGAATCTAAAGATTGAACAAAAAAACAACAAAAAATTCAACTACATTTGTTTTTGTTTTTTGTACGCTTCTCACAAAACGAGTATAATATAAATGGGAATAACAGCGTTTTGACTCGGTCTTAAACAACCGTTTAACTTAAGACCTTTCATTTTTGTGGCCGTGCGATGACGGGGCCAAAATAAGACCTCGTCGCTTTTGTATTCCCTTTATTAAATACTTGCGTATTTTTATTTTCTATTAAAGGCACTGAACACGTTTTGTAATTGTCAAAGACCAGTATTCTCACTTGGTGTATCCCAACATATGCATAAAATAACAAGCCTGTGAAAATTTGGGCTCAATTGGTCATTGAAGTTGCAAGAAAATGATGAAAGAAAAAACACCCTTGTTGTACAAATTAGTGTGCTTTCAGATAGGAATAAAAGGCTTCTGGCCAGAAGTCTTTTATTATTTTAGTGAGAAATTACCTCTTTCTCAAAAACTACGTTACTTCAGAGGGAGTCGTTTCTCACAATGTGTTATACTATCAATAGCTCTCCGTTGCTCGTTACCAAGTAAGTTTTTATGCTAAATGATGATCATTCAGGGCATTACCGTAGGGAAATTATTTGTGGACTTGTTTTTGTGACCCTTAGCCTAATGTCGCGACATTTAAACGAGAATAAGCAGCGCTGTGTTACCCGATACCCTAGGGTTAACACGTGGTAGGCCTATACATAGGGATCAGACACAGGACAACCAATGTCAACCAGCTTAGTGTCAAATTAATTTTATTTTATTAATTTTTTTTTCTCTACAGCGCATAGGGACATGTTTAATCACTATGTGTTATGCGCTATATAAAAATGGTTTATTATTATTATTATTATTATTATTTTAATTGCAAGAATACAATCTTGAGATAGAGCAAATAACGAGTTAAAAGAAGAGAAAACAACAACAAACCTATATGCTGATAAAAATGGATTGCACATGACGTCAATGACCGCCATCTTTGAACAATGAAAAAGTGCACTGTGTATACGCGCGCTGCGCATGTCTCTCAACCAAAAGCCTTTCACTGATCACGCGTGCACGGCGCGCGGACGGCGGGAACATGCGCAGCAAGCGGTCTGTTGTTTGACCGTTCTTTAATCACCGAGATGCAAGTGTTCGTGTCAATTTTAACGCTCCGAAAAGACTTCCAGTAGCCTACAATCATTATCATAAAACTGTCAGAATCTTAAAGTTTACTTTAAAACTGATTGGTTCAAAATAGAGCGGAAATTAAATTTATTTTGTGACCGTAGGCATACTAGCATAGTCTTCATGTTACTTGAACGCCGGGTAGGTTGTCAATGTGTAGGTAGAACTATCGTGGAGTTTTTATTTGCGTATAAAATGACAACCATAAAATAAAACAATTGCTTGGAAGAAACGTTTGTTTCATAATGTGCGCGTTCGATCAGCCAAATTTGCGTGACACCTCTTGTCCCCCGCCAGCTAGTGGCCAATAAAGAAATTTAACTATGTGTATTGAATACTAGGGCACCATTCCCCCCGATTTAATGTAATTCAAATCGTTAGCCCTGAAATTTTAGATTTTTTTTAAAGATTTTTTTTTTAAAAGACAAACAACTTAGGGCCTCCCAGCCTATCGCTGATTTTGGAGCCGATCGAGACCACAAGTCGTGGGTCCAATAGCAGTTGGCCCCTCCCAGCCCAGCCCTACCTCACCCCCACCACGTGTTCATATAGATCACCCGGGCGGGGCTCAGGACGTAGTCGTAGGGCTAGGCTGTTGCCACACAATATGCTGCTTGTACTATACGTACCAAAAGGGCCATGTCAACAAAGAAAAACAAATTCAGGCAATTTCACTGCTTTTATGAGGCCTCAAATCTCTAAAAAGGTTAAGGCCCGGGGAAAATTCGGACCCAGTGCTGCAGACGACGCGTGACGACGAGCTACCGTGTGACGTCACTTAGTCGGGTGAATAATGTTTGTACCCAGTCTTCTTTCTCATTCGTAAGCATAACAATGTAAATGTACATGTACATGTATATGTACATGTACACATACGTTCATGACGTGTATGTACAGATGTTGTGCGTGTATGTTTGTACAGCAGCTGCAGAGCAAGATTCGAAGTAGTAAATTGTTGTTAAATTGCAAATTTTATTCTAAAGGAGATTTTATGCACTGTTATTTCAACAATGGACATCGGCAGCGAGATTAGTCAGAAGATAAGGGTGAGAAAATAAAGCCGAAATGGCAATGATGGTCATGAGTTGAGAAGTCTTGAGACTCAATATTATTAATATTTATTGAGTCTCAAGACTTCTTGTTATTTATTCATTATTGACAATAACAAAGTTTACAAACTGTCTTGTCTTCTCTGACTCTGAACTGAAGTTTGAACTGGCTTTCATTCATTCTCCTCTAAATTTACATAACACACGCGTCAGCTCGTCGTGTGGCCAATGATTTGCGACTGGGGCTAACTATTTATTGACTTGTCTAATCTTTAATTAATAATAATATAATAAGAAAGTCTAGTACTAGTAGTAGTAGTAGTAGACTGATTCTTTAATTAGCAATTTAGAATGTTAAGTCTTGTCCTAACTTAGTTGCGATAATCGTAACCCTCCATCCTCCCGACGGTCGGAGATCGGAGGGTTACGAGACGGTGAGTACAAGAATCGACTGTGTGCAATTTCGACCAGTGTTGACAGACTAGTCACCAGATTTGCCCAATTTTTACCACTTTCAAAAATCATGACACAAATTCTAAGAACACAGATTTGATTATCAATGTCTAATGAATCTATTCATAATACTCCAAACATCATTGAGAAAATATTTTGAAGAAAAAAATGAGGCTGAAAATCTGTTCAGTTTAGTGGTAAGTGCTTGCCAATCTTTGAATATCAAAATATAACTATTAAAATATATATTTTTTCATTTATTTCAGTCTGCAATTAAGGCGAAGCTTGTCGATCTAGGATCTTATGTGGGTAAGTTTATATAAAGTTTGAATATATTTGTGGTAACATATCGGACTCTAACTGAGCAAACAAACCTGATGCATTTTATTTTATTGAAACCTGTAATATGATTGATTTTCTTCAGATGATGAACTTCCAGATTATATCATGGTGATGGTTGCTAACAAGAAAACAGAGATCCAGATGACAGACGACTTGTCCCTATTTCTTGGAAACAATACACTGATTTTCACGTCCTGGTAAGTTCCACTGTAGAGTACAGATCTTGACGTGTTGACTGTCAGCTACGTTTGACCAAATGCAAACATAACACTTATTCCCTAGGCCTACATGTGACCTCAATCATTCGATATCCTCCTCTCCTATGTCACTCCACACCAACATGATTGGATTTGGATAAGATTGGAATGCCCGGCTCAGTGATAAGCAATTGTTATGTGGGCCTACAACCCTCAGTCCTTCTGAATCGCTCATTTTGGCAAAGAAGTTAGAAGGATTTGGGAGGGTTAGGGTTTTGATGTGTTGTACATGTACATCAAAATCAAGTGTAATTTGAAATCGGCTTTATTTTGAATGCATCTGAATGGTTGGGTTATTGTTAGAACTAATTTATGTAACACTTGATGAATGGTCTATCAAATAACAAAAAACCACCGTAATTTCCTGCGGATAAGGCGCTCGGCGCATAAGGCGCAGTAACTCAAATTACCAAAATAAGATTCAAGGGTTAACAGATAAGGCGCACCGCCGCATAAGACGCAACATGTCTTTCACATTATACAGTCTCGCCAAGTCCAATACTGCTTGTATATATCAACACATACAGGGGTCATTGTGGTGGTATGAGCACACTTACCATAGCGCAAAAATCGTAATTTTATAATCACAAAGACGAGTAAAACATCACTGCTATTTTTTCATTATTATTTTTTCCATGTTCGTTTTAAAGATTTTTTTTTATAAACATAGCTTTACAGTTTTTCGCTTTACATAATGAGCGCGCGCAGATACACGTTTTCCCAACGTTTCTCAATGAATTGGCTATCTCACATTTTTGAATACTACAATACATGCAAGAACCACCGAACGCTAGATGGCGCTTTCTTAATAATGTTTTCACATTAGGAACGTACGCCTTCTGTTGGCAAAATCCACGATAACATACAAAAACGACTTGTTCAATAAAGACTACATGTAGTACCTGTCATGTGATATAGCAGTGTACTGTGTGCAGCATTGATCGTCGCTCATTCGCGACGGTATTGTTATTATTATTGTGGGCAGCAGCATGGCCAGTGACTTCGTTCTTCGGTGAGTTTCGTCAAAAATGTGAACGGTGTAGGTCTTATTTTAAGAAAAATGTGACATGTAGAATTACCCTGGATGAAATAAAGGAACTATTTTGCAGTATAAATGTAAGATTTCACATTGTAATCATCACAATGAACTCAATCGAAGTCAGATAAGGCGCACCGGAAGATAAGACGCAGTTATTTTTTTTTACCTTTGAAAGTCGGATAAGACGCGTCTTATCCGCAGGAAATTACGGTACATTGCATGTGTTTGTGTGTTTTTTGACTGACGGTATACATTTAATGGCTACAATATAATTTAATGCTATTGTTTTTATCAAATCATATGTTTGTGTCAGGTTGCACAGTGTCCTCAATAAGCTCTCACAGCCAGCTTCGGAACCAAAGCCAAAGAAAGTCAAGGAAAGCAGCACCAAAAGCAAAAAGATCAAAGACAAAAAGGCAGCAGGTCCATCAGCACCAAACCAAAAGCAGACCAAAGGTGTTGATCCACACCCAGTCAAAGCAGATCATTCTGTAGAGACTACCATGATAATGCCCCAAACAGCACCACAGCCTTTACTTACTGCTGCTGTGAAAGGAACAAGGCCGGAACCCACCCAAGTAGTCATCTCCTTAAAACCAGAGACCA
The DNA here is from genome assembly GCA_037783415.1 of Leptasterias polaris. Lineage (NCBI taxonomy): Eukaryota > Metazoa > Echinodermata > Asteroidea > Forcipulatida > Asteriidae > Leptasterias > Leptasterias polaris. The sequence continues at coordinate 1,840,240 of JAZGTN010000027.1, forward strand.
ATGATTTCCTGGATGAAGAACTTGCTCAGGAAGAGGTGGACTTGGAGACGGCCAAGAGACAGTCTGCTGTAACTTCACGTCTCCAGCCCAAGGTATCGTCCCGTGCATCATCCCAGCAAAAGGAAGTCATCAGGAAAGTGCCATCCAATCCCTCTGTAACAATCAAAGTATCGCCAACTCTGACAGTTCAGGTAATGCTATCTGTAGAAAGTGTGTTAATAAGTTAATCCTAAGCTTGATTAAAAACCAATTTCAGTTGACCATCCAATCAAAGCTCTCTGTCTGGTTTGGTTTTGGATTGTCCTCACATAAAAAGTTTATTGTATCATCCCACTATTAAGTGATCGATCTTACCTCTTTGTGAAATCGAGCCCTTGGGCCGATTTTACAAAGAGCTATAATTTATTCAATTGTTCATATGTGTACTCCTTTTTTAAACATTGTCTCACCACGTCTCTCCAGTGTTCTGTTTCGCATTCATTTGTGTTTTTATGCTGTGGTCCCAGTGGCAGCTTCTAATGTGGATGTTTTATTATTGTAATTTCAAAACTTGCCCAACAGCAGAGCTGCCAACTCTCCCTGAAAGTCCCATAAAATAAACCAATCTTTCCATGTTCTAATAAACAAATTTGACAAATCTCCCTGATTATGTAAACATTTTCCCTAATATGTTAAATGTAATTATAAATAGCTCCCTGATGGTTGTACAAAAATCTTCCTGATTTCAAGATGTAAATGTTGCCAGTTCTGGGTTTCCTCACCATGTTTCATCTTACTTTATTTTCATGTAAACTATTTTTAAACTGTTTGGTTTGCTGAACTTAATTGGATTGGCATTTTGCTGCAGACTTCACGAAAGCGCAAGGCACCAGGCTCTGTGATTGGTCAAGTTTTGAATGTCCAGGAGGACGAAGACAGCGATGAACCTTCCAGCTTTGGAAAGAAAGTGGCCAGCACTGTGCTTCCTCAAAGAAGGTACATGTATGCCAATATATTCCTAATTCTATACATTTGTACATCTTGCTGCACTTAACCTGAATAATTGGGTGCCTGTATTAACCTGCTCCAGAATTTAGCAATCTCATAGGCAAGAACTTTGTCAGGCTTTGCCTTCAATAACTTGATTAAGATGAGAACTTTAAAAAGCTAAGACAATCTTAAAAATCCAATCACAGATAGTGGCTTAGAGAATATTTTGTTGATTTCCATTAAGGTCTCTGTGGGTCACCAGCATGTGAGCTTTCATTTACCTTCAGTTTACATGATTGTAATTGGTGTACTGAACTAACACTGCTATTATTTCAATTTTTTGTAAGGTTTGCAGAAACACAATGTACTATTTCTCGCTATGAGTTGTAGTGGTTCTGAAAAGAACTTGACATTTAGATTGGTATGCGCTGATAGTCTTCACGAGAATGCTGGACTCTGATAATGATTTAGTTATTTTTGCTTTGTTTTTGTTTACCAACTGTATTTTCTTGTTTGCTGATTTCATCCCTTGAAACTGTACAACTGTATTTGTTGTTCGCGGGGGAGAAGAAGAAAAAGAAGTAATACAAACAAACTAAAAATTAAAAAAATAGGTGTTCAGAGTACCCGAACACTTAAAAACAGAGTTTGAATTTGGTACAGTCATTAACTTTTCTACGGCTGGAAGTAAAACTAACTCCAAGGATAACTGTATAAGGTGATTTATCCAAACCAAAAATATAGTTCGGATAAATCACATGATCTCATATATATTTTTGTTAATGCTCAAAAACAGCCAAATTAAATGGCTTCTTATAGGTACTATTCTACTCTACTACTTGAAGGCCTTCAGAATCATGTTTGGGTGAAAACCTTCAGAATCAGGTTTGGGTCTATTTTAAAAATAGTCCAACAAATCCAGTGTGTATTTGTGTTTACATGTGCATTCTGTTTTCTCTGTGCTTAATAACTTAAGATGGGGGACAAATGAACAATCCACAAAAGCACAGAAAATACAAAAGAGGGGGATTGCACACAACAAGCATTGTTTTTTGCAAACCTCCACATCTTTGCTGCCCTTTTGTTCTCATGAACTTTTTTCTTGTACATGTATATTGCATTCTCAATGTAATTTATCGTTATCAATTGTTTTATTGTATTACTCCAACTACATGTACATGTATACATGCTTTGATGTGAAAATAGAGTGAATAGATTGAGTTATTGATTGCTTGATGATGAGTCCAGAATTTTTCCTGAAGACGATCAGAGCATACTGATCGAAACACCGAGTTGAACCGCCGTTTTTTTCTTCAGAACCACCACAACTCATAGAGAGATTACTACATTGTGTTATGGCACACCTTACTGCAATGTTTTATATCATACTTGGTAGCAGAAGACACCCATGCTTTGCTAATTACTCAGGGGGTACGGATGCTTTAAATTTCATATCACGAAATGGGTTATAGGTTGGTTGGGTCTTGGCTTTGTTTATTCGCCCTCTTGTTGTTGTAGGCGCGACCTTCAATTTGTTAAAACAATTTTGCTGCCTTTGCATTTTTAATGAAGTTTTAATTAATTTTCTTTATGTTTTTTTTAGTTGTAGTTGATATTTTCTGTATAATTTTTTCAATTTGTTAGGACGTACTTATTCCTCTTGTACTTTGTTGTGTCTTTGTGGGTTTTTGTAGTCTTGGCCGCCTTTAGATAGTGATTATGTTCGCTTTGTTGGTTATCCTCAAGCTTGTTCTGTGTAGTCCGACTTACATTTTTAGTTCTCTGTATGTAGTGTTTGTGTATTAAATATTTTTTTAAAAATAAATATCATTAATCATGATTTAGCTTTATTGATGAACAGATATTACAATGTTAACTTACCACAATCCTCGTCTCAAAAAGAAACCCTAACCAGCGCTTAACTTTCTGTTCAGTCACTTGCTTTAATCCCATGACTGAAGAAAGTTTAACGTTATTACACGCCAGCAGAATCATAGGTGCTGACATGGAAAGCCATCAGAAGTTGGTAGATGCTACCCTTATTTAAACAAAATTATTTGTATTATGTCTAACAGCACACATTGATTGTAACCAATAGATCAGGTAGGATTTGACAACTAGACTTTAAAACAAACGGGTTTAAATATTCCTTCCTACCCAGTGCCATCTCATGTTGTTGTGTTTGTTTTTTTGCCATGTTCTTGCTGTATTTTATCCGAATAAATTAAGAATAAGAATAATCTATAGTTTAAAATGTACCGGTAATTTTATCAGTAACTTTTTTTTTACCTAATTGGCTCGGCCTGTTTTTACGACTCTCTTTTTCACTGTGTATATAATTGTCTAAATGTGTCGTACTTAGGTGTAGGTTTTATTTTAAAAATTTAAATACTGCACATATGTATGATGAATAAATAAATTGAATTGAATTGAATTGAATCTCTTTGTGTATAGACCAACACTCCCTGTGTCCAAACAGGCCAACACCTCCTTACTAAGGAAGGCAGTATGTGCTGCAGAAGCTTCTACCAGTGAAGTACTCTCTTCACTGGCTAGGAAAGAACCTCTCAAAACTGCACAGACGGGACCAAGACGCATCAAGATTGTTAGGTAAAGCAATTTTCTCATTTGGTAGAATTCAAAGTAAACTAACTTCCATATATTAAATCACTTCAATAATTGTTGTAAACCTCAACCTGTGTTTACTGCACCGCTAGGTCTAGATGTTAGAGCAACCTGTGTTTACTGCACCGCTAGGTCTAGATGTTAGAGCAACCTGTGTTTACTGCACCGCTAGGTCTAGATGTTAGAGCAACCTGTGTTTACTGCACCGCTAGGTCTAGATGTTAGAGCAACCTGTGTTTACTGCACCGCTAGGTCTAGATGTTGGAGCAACCTGTGTTTACTGCACCGCTAGGTCTAGATGTTAGAGCAACCTGTGTTTACTGCACCGCTAGGTCTAGATGTTAGAGCAACCTGTGTTTACTGCACCGCTAGGTCTAGATGTTAGAGCAACCTGTGTTTACTGCACCGCTAGGTCTAGATGTTAGAGCAACCTGTGTTTACTGCACCGCTAGGTCTAGATGTTAGAGCAACCTGTGTTTACTGCACCGCTAGGTCTAGATGTTAGAGCAACCTGTGTTTACTGCACCGCTAGGTCTAGATGTTAGAGCAACCTGTGTTTACTGCACCGCTAGGTCTAGATGTTAGAGCAACCTGTGTTTACTGCACCGCTAGGTCTAGATGTTAGAGCAACCTGTGTTTACTGCACCGCTAGGTCTAGATGTTAGAGCAACCTGTGTTTACTGCACCGCTAGGTCTAGATGTTAGAGCAACCTGTGTTTACTGCACCGCTAGGTCTAGATGTTAGAGCAACCTGTGTTTACTGCACCGCTAGGTCTAGATGTTAGAGCAACCTGTGTTTACTGCACCGCTAGGTCTAGATGTTAGAGCAACCGAAAGGTTCTAAGTTTTGATGTTATGCTTTCCAGGTTACCCCAGAACTTTTATTAAAAGTATTTATACATAAAGCCATGCCATCTAAGGACTTTCCCTGATGCATCTTGGCAGCGGTATATCCAGGAGGGTTTCGAGCCCCTCTTTCCTTGGAAAAAAACCCCCAATCTAATGGCTGCTTGTATCACACCTGCCAACTGTCTCGATTTGCCTTGGATTGTCTGGATCAGGCTCAAGGACCAACAACCTGATGTGAAATTGTTGACTAAATTATGGGTGGTTCTTATGATATTATGAATTTTCGAAATTTTGACTAATGGTTTGAACCAGAAGTCAAGGTCAAGTGAGGTCACATTGTGTGGTTCACGAGGTACGATTTGTTTTAAATACTAAACTTTTATTTAATGTAATTTGACACCTGATGTTGTCATTATGACTGTATAGTGAAGTTTAAAACTTGTGTGAGCTTGAGAAGTGTGTCTTTGTGGGCAGTACATCGCGGGGGAGAAGAAGAAAAAGAATTTATACCCAAAAAAACAAGGAACAAAAACAAGAGGTGTTTGGAGTATTCCAACACCTAAAAACAGAGTTGAATTTTGTACAGTCATTAACTTTTCTACAGCTGGAAGTAAAACTAACTCCAAGGATAACTGTATAAGGTGATTTATCCAAACCAAAAATATAGTTCGGATAAATCATGTGACCACATATATATATATATATATATTTTATGCTTAAAAACAGCAAAATTGAATGGCTTCATAGGGACCATTCTACTCTATTTCTGGAAGGCCTTCAGAATCATGTTTGGGTGAAAACCTTCAGAATTAGGTTTGAGTCTATTTTGTAAACAAAATAGTCCAACAAATCTGGTGTGTCTTTTTAAAGAAGTCCATCACATGTGTACAAAACACGTGCTTCACATATAATGAATGAGAAATTCTGTTTAAAGGCACTCATATGTTGTCTTTTATTTAAATATTAAGGTTTCCATTGAATACTTACATGAACCTTTAACCCTTTCCTTACCTAATTGTTTGGACATAAAAACTGCTGGTGAACGCATTGTTTGACCACTCAAGCGTGAAACACACATTTTACACAACAGAAAGCTTTCGTTCAAAGGCCATTTTTACAAACCCCATTATCTCCTTGAAGACATTGTTTTACAGCAAAACAAGTATTACACAAGTTCTCACTTATTGAATTCCCTTTCATATAAACATTGAGATCGGTCAATAAATGTCAGAGTTCTTTGTCTTTCTTTTCTTGGTGTGATCTGTAATCTCAAACACTTTTTTGTACACAACCTAATAGCGGTCCGTAGGTGTTAGTCATTTCGGATCTTTCAACTCCAGTTTGAAGAGATTGCAAAATAGCGACCTTATTTTATTTGACCATCATTGGAAAGATCCGATCTTTCCCTTTCCAATGATGGTAAGCTTGGGTATGGAGGGTGGTGGACAAAACTGCAGCTTTATTTCAAATGGCCTTTGTGCTCAGGCTTGAGTGCTGTTTTGTGTGTAAGCTTGGTCGACTAAAGTCGCCTATATGGTAAGGAAGGGTTAAAGAAGTCTATCCGCGAGTCACACGTGTACAAAACACGTGCTTCACATAATGAATGAGAAATTCTGTTTAAAGACACTTTTATGTTGTCTGTTAATTAAATATTAAGGTTTCCATTGAATACTTAGATGAACCTTTAAAGACTTTGTGGCTTGGTGTCCTCATTGTATAGTTCAATGAAAATCTTAAGTCATTTGGGTGCAGTTTGAGTTCTGATTCACAAAGTCTGAGTCAGAGTAGTGTGCCACCTGAGTTTTGAAGAATTGTGAAACAAAAATGACTAAATAATAAAAATACTGACAGACATACATCAAGGTTTAAAATTAGACCTAAATGGAGAAGGAAAACAATTTAAGTAGATAGAGCCTTGAAATTAGTGTTTAAATTAATCCAAATTTTACTGTTGTGTTCCAATTTACAAACATGAAGTCTGAGTCCCAATTCTAAGTCCAGATGGTTTAATTCTAGTCCGAGTCTAAGTCATTGACCAGGTTTACAAAAATGTGACTAGAGTTGGACTTGAGTCCGAGTCGAGAGTGGAACAACACTGTCTCGTGCTAAATCATTTCTTATCAATAATTGTTTGCGATAAGCAATACTGCTTGTGACTGAAATTTTAAATAACTTGTAAAATGCACATATTTTACCCTGGTGTTTTTTGTTATGTTTTTTTCTTCTTTGTTTTTTCTGCTTCACTTCTTTATCATGAGATTTATTGAATGAGTCTCAAGGTACTCAAACAAACAGCGACCTTCAGGGGCTGATAGTCAAGATTGTATTGGATGTGTACCTTTTAGGTCTTGGAATACTGTTGATAATCGTGAAGCACATCAAAGTTGTCAGCAACAATGTAATAGCAATAATAACTGGATTCTTGTAAATACAAGGTAGCGAGTTTCGTTACTGAATAAATATCATTGCTTTCTTTATAAAACCAATACAATAATGGGTATGTTGCTGTTTTTAGCTTAATTTAAATACTGTTCTTGTTTTCCTAAATTATAAAGGAAACTACAATCGTCAGTTCCAAGAAGAAATCTCCTCATGAAAGCTGTCAACGAGGCGAAGCAAAGCATCAAACAAAATGAACGCAACAAATTGAGGCTCAGTCTTGAAATGCCAGCACCAGGTCTGGTATCTCGCTCAAAAATGATGGAAATATCAGAGCGAGATTATGATGCCCAGGAGTTCATTACAGTTTCAGACAGCTCAACCTCTCAGCAGGTGGAAGAATATTACGCAGATGATGAGGAGCAAGGTAAGGATATTTCAATGATTATAATTTCAATTTTGGGGTGAAGAAAGATTGACTAGAACTAGATTTGTACCTGCGACTTGCAGATCAATAGCTATCTAGCCCTATGATGGCGGTCTCCCTATTTTGTCAATATCTTCGTTCATGGGTACCAGTCAGATGCAATTCATCCTTAAACTGCCATATAACCAGGGATCACACTCAAGTTTACAAAACAACCTCACCTCCGAGGCGACAGTAATACTGAGTGAAATGAGTTTATGGCAAAATGGCAAAAAAGTTTCCTTTTAGACGATTTAAATGACGCAGTGTTATGGCAAATGTTACCATACAATTGATGTAGAGGTTATGTTCAACAATCCTGTACAGTCAAACCTAAGATGTTGAGACCGTTGAGCTAACTTCTTATTTAGAGGGGTTCCATGATCTCCTGGACATTGAGCCCAAAGAGAACAATCTATATGAGTTTTATTGGTTATCTTCTGTGCCCAGCTCTATGTGACACCCTGGTACTCTGAAAGTGTTACACTGGTGGCAGTGGTGGGGATGATTTATAGTGGGGCACCTGGGTTGTGAGACTGAGGGTAGTGCGGGGTGTGACAAGATTACAAGCTTACACTGTTAGCATAAGAAACACAGTGTAACAAAGTAGCTGTGAAGGTCCACTAGATGGTCTCTTAACTGAGTTAATTGGAGAACGACTGATGCAGTGTTGTTATCTGGGTTCTGAATCTATAAGACAATTTCAAAAAGGAATACTAGTAAAGAGTTAGCTTTTGCACACTGCTTGCTAACTACAAATGCCTGTTCACTGTGTGCCGTTTAATGATAGATGACAACGAAGTTCTGGATACTAGACAAATCTGCATGGAAACGGAAATGCCATCCCAACCAGTGATCTATGTTATACGAGATGAAAATGAAGAGAAAAAGAAGGAGCAGCCTGTCTACACACCAACCCCTGAGGTAGCTGAGAGCAGCCAGAGGTGAGTTTAAATGTACAGACCCCATGGCATGGCGAGTGTGAGTAGTTTCAAAACACTACATATCACATATAAATTTAGGCCTGAAATTTCATCTTTGAAGAGGGCAAGGTCGTTTTTCATTTTGCAAAGGGCACTTCCATTGGAAAATCTTATAAAGTCTGGGAAACTTTTGAAGGGGCACCAAGGCCAAGACCAGGGGCAACAAAGGCAGGGGCCTTTGCGTAATTCCAGGCCTGTTTGACCAATTTGACCTATAAAGTGTTGTGTTCCAGATAGTTGATTATTTGTGTTTCTGGTAAGGAAACTGAAGTGTACCCTCTGCATTAGAATCTGAGAACATGAAGTGATGAAGAATTGTGTAATTTACACACTGAGCTATTCCAGTTGAATGTCGCATGATTCAGAAATGGTTTAGAGTTGTTAAATGACATGCGAGAAAAAGTCCATGCTTTACTAATGTTTATAATTTACAATCAAGGATTTAATGTGAACTTTGTCAATGCAAAGCCTTGTAGACACTTTCCTGTTTAATTGTAATATCCATTAACATTTTTTGTATTTCCTTTGGACAGTGAAACCTCCCCCACCAGACCATTGAGCCCCAAATTCATTGTGACACTAGAGGGAGCTGTTAAACCCAACACCAAGCAGAGGAAGTCGGCCAGGGTGGCACCCCGTCTCTCTTCATTCACAAGGACAATCGACAACAGCTCGATGTATGCTGATTTTGTTCACATGCAGCGAAAACAGCAGGCAGAAGAGGAACATGTGATGCAGCAGCAGCTGCGGCTAGCACAGCAGGAAACTGCTCTGCTGCAGCAAAAGAATCAGCTTCTTGAACAGCGGGCGTTGGAGGAGTACTCCATAAATGAAGACATCCATGTCTATTCTAGACAAATACATCATCTTGAAAAAGTGGAAGAAGAAAAAGAAGGTAGATTTGGCTGTTTTTTTTATTGATTTTCTTTTGTTATTATTATTTTGTTTGAACTTGTGTTATGATCAAGAATAATGCAGAATGTTATTTTTTTAAATCATTTTGTCATGTTTTCTAAAGTATCGAGTGCCATTTTCTGATACATTAGTAAATATATTCTTGGCCACCTTTCGCCCATCATTTGCCTTCAGTTAAATTTTGCTGTTGGATGTACTGTGAATTCAATTTGATGAGTTGAATGGAATCAGTGTGTATTTTTTCTTCATTAACTTTGGTCATGTCACCAATTTTGACCAGTCAACACTGCTGTTGAAAGTTGACTAGAATTTTTTTTTTTTCAACTTACAGAGCAGTTTGAGAAGGATGAGGTTAGTCCCATAAGCAAAGAGAGATCAACAACCGAGCGCTGCTTGTTTTGGCCTGCTTGCAGGAAAGGTAGCGACTGCGTATACGTGCACCCAACAACACCTTGCAGGTTGGTTATAACTTTTTTAGTCGAAAGATATTTTTGGTTTGAAATATTAATTCAGATAGACAGCTTATACAAGACGTATGTTGTTTGTAATATAATTAATTGTATTTGTGTAATACTTGTTTGAAGTTACTCGTAGTTGTGGATACTTGATTTGCAATGTGAGTACCTTTTTGACCTACTCTGATGAAATCAATCACAGAAAAAGGTCACCATCGACCATGATTGATTTCTTTCATCGGGTTGTATCAATTAATGAACCGAAGTGAGGGGCACAAGGATTTTCGTTGCAGAAGAATTGTTTGACACTTTTCTTGTATTCCCTTGTTTTGCTTAAGAATTGAGCATTGTTTTGTTGATTAAGCTTGTTCATTTGGACACAGTTGGTTGAGTCTACAGTAATATATGAAGTCATAAGTGCAATGTTTCAAGGTAAAAGTGTCCTTTCCTAATGACCCTTTTGATTGATGTTCCACACGGCTACCAATTGCCACCTAAAGTGTTTACTGCACAGTAACACACTGAATCTGACTCATGGCGCGGGCTAGCTTGGTGGTCTAGTGGTAAGACATCTGCTCTAGCAATGCAAAGGTAATGGATTCTTATCCCACCCGAGTGACTTGCCTGTTTAATTTTTTTTCCCACAGAATTCAGGATAGTACTGAGTATACAGTGCTTAATACAAATCGGGTAAAAATACAAATATAATTTTTATCCCTGATGCAAAATTAACATCTATTCAAAGATTTATCATGCGATGATGCAAGGTGAAGGTGGGTCAGTACACAAATCTAAAACATCTACTATTAAAAAAACAATTTTGTTGTACATGTATACACCAGCAGGGATTGAAATTTACGCTGAACCATAGTCCTGTAATTTTAGCATCAGGCTAGTAAACGCATGACTGGACAAGTCTGGCAGTCTTGTGTATTTGTTGAAATGTTGACTTTCAATCTGATTGATGTCTTTCAATTCAGTTGAGCACTGGAGAATGCTTAGCTATTTATACAAATGAGATCAATGTTCAAGTTGAAACATTGTTAAACTGTGCAGGCATTTTTATTTTTTCATTCTATCTCATAAAAATTTTGAATTCTGGTCTTGTAAAAACAAATCTGGTGCAGTCAACAGATTGAGCTAAAAGCCCTGCAGTCTGATGGAATTTTCCCTTATTCCAGCCCCGACTTTAATATATCTCATTATTGGTTGAAATGTGGGGTTCAAAAACAAATGCTGAACTGTGTTTTAAATGCTGCAGTTTTTCCAAAGATGATCCTGTATCATAGAAATTGAACACAAACTTTTTAAATTGTCTCTGGATTGAAAACAGGACCTTCCCCAATTGTAAGTTTGGAGACAAATGCTTGTTCATCCATCCAAACTGCAAATATGACGCCCGCTGCAGTAGAACCAACTGTCCGTTCACCCATGCTACAAGGAAACAAGCTTCTCAGGGTCCAGTCAGCCCAACCGTTATTGTCGCACCCGTACCAGGTAACTATTCCTCCTCTATCTTAGTCGCGATTGGTGACATTCATTTTGTTAACGTAGTCGCCGTTATCACAACCCGAATTACTGGAGATGAGATATCTGTATGACACAAACATCTGGATCAAAACGAACATATTGATGCTTTTGGCACTTTGACCCCGCCCACATGTTTTTTTGGCCGTGATTTTATTCATGAAATGTAACGTGTGCACTTCTGGTGAGCAAACTGTGACATAGAGTATCCCCTTGTCTCCGTTATGTGAATAGTGGAAATAAAAATTGTCAATTGCCACGTAACAGGCGATTATTGTTCAAGAAACTGTGTGTGCTCTAAGTCATAGAGTAATTCGTCATAATGCAATGGCAGCGACTGGTGTATTATTCGAGATCGGCAGGTAAAAAACGTGCAAACGATACATGACCATAGATTTTTAAACCCACTTTACTTCTTGCACATTCTAACGCTGTTGTCATAGGGGATCCAGTGCAGGTTTTTTTATTTCTGTTCTACCTTAACTCTACATGGAGGTTAACTCCAGGGTCTGACTGGACAGGCCAGCACTGCAGTGCAAAATACCAGGTGATGATGATACGGTCTGACAGCATCAGAGCCTGCATTTGGCACCTGTTCCTCGGACTTGGTACCTGCCGGACACGATCAACTGTCACTAACTGCAGTCATTTCCAACACAATACACACAACGTTTTACATCTAAACAGTTTTTCTCAACATCACATACGTCTAGGTACCACACACATACATGTACTCTGAACATTGCTGAATGCCTCAATTTAAATTATGCAAATTAGCCATGTTTTGATATGCCTGGCAAATGTCAGGCAGCTCTGCCAATTTGTGAAGACACTAGATTTGGTCCAGGTTGGTAGACTTGCCCAGTCCCTTTGAGCCAGTTGATGTTGCGCCCTCTATCGGTGACTAATACAAAGACTAGCATTGCCAATCAAAACCAACGCTATCTTCCTTGTTATGTTTGATCCCTTTTATGGCTAAATTGGAAATGAATTCTGTCAGCACTTTCTTAGGATAGGCTAAAAATACCACTGTATCCACCTGCTTGTTTAAATTAGATGATTGCTCTTGTCTCTGGGAGTGTGCGGATCATTCAAGATAGCTATACAATTTTTGTTATTTAACGTGGCCATTTAGATTGGCCAGAGCTCCCACGAGCGTGGCTTTAGAAGCTAGTTATCTCAAATTCAATCAAATCTGGGATCAGGTTTCATACAGAGTGATGTGTAAATTCAGACATGATTGTTGCAGTCCAGTAATCTTGAGGAGTGGGTTTTTCTTTTTGGCACAAATCCCACGAGATTTCAGTGTTCGTAAAAAATTACCTGAAGGTTGTTGACTTAAATTAAGTGAGTGTTTTGTTTTTTCAATCCATATAAAATCCAATATTTTTACGTCATTCAGGTATTGGATTATAGGGTTTAACACTATTGGTTTTAAACTGTCCAGTTTTAAACTGTCCAATAATGTGTGCAAAAGCAGTTCATGCTTTAAAAATAGCAAAAGTGATAAGTGCGCTGGAAACTTTAAATAGACTGTGTTTTTTAAAGTGATAATAACGATTTCCTGAGAGCAAATACTTTGAAAAACTGTGTCCTTAAAAAGGTAGGAGAATAATGTGAAATGGGAGCTGCCAAATGTCCTGCCATTGAGTTTCATATGAAAGCAAATATCTTTTCACTCTACAGAGCCAATTCCCATGAAATAAAACCTTGTGAAATGTCCGAGGAATTTTAACCCCACTGACGCCCCAGGTTTGTTTCACACTTTATGCAGTTTTCCTGAAGAAAAAAAATGAACGCTCAGTATGCTAACCCCAGGATTAACATGTATGTTGCGTACCCCTACTTTCAAGCAGGGGTAGCTCGGCTGTTACCTCTGGGTTTGATTGGGTTAGCAATTCTGGTGTTAAGAAAGCCAACAAAATTGTCCTGTTAATTTCACAGGAAAGTCATCTACAATGTGGTGTGAAAGGGGGCTAGAGTGTGCACTAATTATAATCTTCAATTTGTATGTAAGGAAATGGTAGTGGTGAAGACAGTCAATTGGGAAAGTTTGAAACACTCTGCTTTCAGTAGGTCTTTTTTTTAATAGCTGGCCCCAAACTTTAGAACACCATTCCAATCAACCAGGAATAGTCTCTCACTATTTTCTTATTCACAACACCCTAGTTATTTCTCTATCAATGTTCAGCGCGCTTTGTAAAAGCACTTTTTTTATAAATACTTTTTATTATTAATGGGTTTCTCTGGGTTCTAATGAGGTTTCTTTGGAACTGTTTTTGTAAAATATGGCTAGCATACAAATGTTGACTGTTTTCTTGAGGAAAAGCCCAGAACAACAAAATGCTCCAGGGATCACTGTTTGAGGGAAGCTAGATTTACCTTACCATGAATGAGAAAGCAGTCAATATTTGTTTAAAACCACCCAATACTAAGATGAGGTAGAAAGAAAGTTGCCTCAGTAGAGCAGAACCAATACAATTCACGGGACGTATTGAACTAGCTGCAGCGATTGCACTTTTTGCGGGTATTCTTTACTGTGTTTATGCAGCGTCTAAGTGTAAATAGAAAGCGTCCTGTGGTTCAATTCATGCTGTCAACCTTTGTGTTTTTGTTCACAAACATCTAGGGTCTAGTTCTATTTACTCTTTTATTCCCTTAATAATTTTGTTTTGCATGTTTTTTCAGTGCCTCAGAAAGTTAAAAAAGTGTGCAGATTTCACCCAAACTGCACAAATGTCAACTGTTCTTTTCTTCATCCCAAGGTAAGACCAAAGTTTAATGTGCAGATTTTATCTGTTATGAAGCTTGTATGGCATAGTATTACTAATAACAATAATAGTAGTGATATTAACAAATTGATTGTGTGCTTTTCACCATCAACATGTTTAAAAGTGCACTACAATAAAAATACAATCCAGCACATGAAGTAAAACAATCGGATATACATATAGATCAAACCCAGGTAGTTACAAATATTTTACATGTCAAAATAACACAGATAAGGGAAAAGAGAGAACAAAGTGATCTGCAATCACCGTTTTCTTCATGTTTTGACTTGCTTATATGTGACTTTGTTTCTAGCACATAAGTTTGTCACAGTGTTATATGTTTTACGTTCTCCTTTTGAATAATTCGTTATTACTGGTTATGCTGTTTCTTCATTTGATGTAAAATGTTTGTGTGTTGACTATTCTGGTCTTACCCTTCTATAGACACATTTAAGTAAGATTTTATGTTTGGAGTTTGGGGGAAAAAAAACAAATTTTCTATTTTAATGGATAACTATTCACATTGCATTTGAGTAGGTGCACTTGTCAAGCATCTGTTGCACATTGTAGCCTGTAGTGGAAATAAAAAAGCAATAGCTAGACAAAATGACTTCTTCATCATGCTCTTGTATGTGCTTTCTCATTTAGAAGTCACTCTTACTCTTGTTTTCGTAAACATCCTGCAACTTAGAATTGATTGAAACATTAGGCCTTAGAAACTCATCTTTGTGTTAGCTTTGAAACAGGAAGAGTAATGGATGGCACTTTCAAAATAATCAAACAACTTGTTTTCACTAAATAATAGATGTTTTGTGTGATACTTTGAAGTTTGATGTAAACATCTGGGCCCAATTTCATGGAGCTGCTTAAGCAGAACATTTTGCTTAGCAATTGTCTGATAAGCAGAAATGAGCAGGATACCAGTCACAAATTGTACATGAGACATGGTAGTTTGGTTGGTAACCTTGTTCTGGTAAGCAAAATTTGGTTGTGCTTAGCTTTTTTTTGTGCTTAAGCAGCTCTATGAAATTGGGCCCTGTTGTTGACAGGTATAAATCACTTTTATTTTGTCCTTGCCGACAGTTATGAATAAATGTTTCCATTTTTTCCCAACTTGTTCAGAAAATATAACCCAAGTCTTTGGTCTGTGTCATAAGAAAAGTCACAACTGACTGCATTTTCATGATTTTGCTTCTGTCAATAGCAATGTACACACCTTAGAGCCCCTCTTTAATGTTAGGTCAACATTCTGGTTGCTATTGTGGGGGCAATTTGATTTCTTTTTTAACAGGCTTTTCTCGAGCACATAGGCCTACATATAAGTTCTGTTAATGTCTGTGTGGATTGGAACTTTTACCATTCTGTCAGTCATACCACAAACCGACGCATGGGTTTAAAAAACTGTTTGGAAAATTGTTTTGGTACAAAGTGTTGATATAATCATGACTGTTAACAATTTTAGCAAGTTTCAGGACCTAACATTACACTAATTAGCATGACGGATATATCACTAGATTTGCCATTTTGCAAAATAAAGGCTGTGTGTCTGACTATCTTTTGATTTTGTCACAGCTTCTCATTATGTCTGTCATGTGTTCTCTTGATTGATGCAGATGTGTATGTACGGTCGAGCTTGTACTCGGTCTGGCTGTCTCTTCACTCATCCCAAAGTGGCAACTGGTGCTGCCCTCAAATGGACAAAGCAATCGCATATAAGGTGAGTTCCCCAGGGGAGTGGGTGAAGTGGGTCTTGAAGAATATCCCATTTGGTGTCTCTCTCTTGTCTCCATATTGCATCTTGAGTTCAGTGTGTTCTAGTTGTTCACAAAGTTTGCTTATGGCATGACAACGTGTGCATTATGCACTGTTGATCAAGAAGAATAACAAAAGACCAAATACAAGCATGCTGTTAAGCAGGCCATTAAACAAATATATATTCAGTGTCGACATGATTATAGTAGAAGACCAAAGAAGTTCAACTCTGCTTTAGCTGGAGTTAAATGGCCACTGCAGCCGTGTTGAATGACTGCAGCCTTGGTGCTATCACTGGACCTTGATGGTAACAGACACAGACTTTGTTTAGTCCTAGTAGCTAAATGACAACAAAGGTCCTCAACATAACAGCGATAGGTCAATTTTTTAAACATAAGCGTCTTTCTTATTTACGAGGTGTGTTGCAAACTGAGATGATTACCGATTAGATGGTACATGATGGAGGTGGAATGGATTTAATCTTAATTTATTTCTATCTTTACAGTGAAAGGCAGTTTTCAGCTAAAGTCACACCGAGTTAAAACAGGATTTTCTACAAAGGTTTCGTCATGTATAAAGGCAGTGTTCTTCTTCTTTTCATTTAATCATTTGAGAAAAGAACAACCCATATCTGTTTACTTGTTTTTTTTCAGTGTGCAAAACAGATTGTTATACTATGGCAATAGATTGTGAATTTTTATTGGTTGAGGACAATCATGTGATGTGCTGCAAAGATGCCTTTACTTGGATCAGGGGATCATGAGTGATGGACATGAACATAAGAACTGCGTATAATTATTATTATACTAGTTCTCTTTACATGTAAATATCTTTTTCAAACACTCAGTATTTGTGTACATGAAAAACAGTTAACATTTAACGCATGTCAAATTTGAAGTCACAATTATCAGTAGACTGAATTAGGTGTTCCCTGGAACAGTTCAATCATTATTTCTAGTGACTTGACAGCTCTCTTTATCTTATAGGAGGTTCTTTTTTTTGGAGCCCGTAAAGGGACAAACATTTTTACATTTCATTCCCTCAATAATTATATTATTTCGTTCCTGCGAAATATTATTTCATGGGAACAAAGTAACATTTCGGGGAACAAAATAAAAAAATTAAGACCATGTCCCTTTTTGGGCTCCATAATTATTAATTCATCAATTAGATACATAATAATGAGGTAAATAATTGGGAAGTTAACTTTCTAGAAGTTGTCAGTGTGGCAGTTCCCCATTTATTGTTTGTGTAGGCCTACTGGCTTTTATGGACCTGAGTGACCTTTTTGACACAAAATGTATGTTTCAAAAGATCAAATAGAAATGTGTGAATCTGCAGAATACAATAGGACAAATTTGACATAGGCCGTTTGCGAAACAAAGACTTGGTCATGGGCTCAGGCTCCGCTAGTTATTTTGAAAACGTGGTCTATCCTTACAGGGTTTCCAACAGGCGGACGGAGCTGGGACCCACGCCGCGGTTTCGAAAAGGGCCATAGGGTCGTATGTGGAGTAGTTTTTATAAAAGTTGAAGACAATGTCATTAAAATGCCACCAGTGTGTTCACTCATTTGCACAGGTAATGTATCAGATACTGTACATTGTTATTAAGAATTAGAAAAATAATGGGAACTGTTTATGAATGTATATTCTGGTTTAAAATAAAGGAAATGTATGTTGACAAATGATTTGGGTTGAGTCCGGAATTATTTGTTGTCTTCTGAACAACATCTTTTTTTGCGAACTGTTATAAATTATTCTTGTTTGAAATACAAAATAGATATGGAAATATACAAAGAGTGATAAACAGACTATTAAAAATAACTTACTCGACTGTACTGATTTCATGTGAATCACAAGTTTAATTGTTAAAACTCGGGTGCCTGCTGAGGATCAAAGGATTAAGAAAGTATCTATTTAATTGGGACTGAAGAATGTTGTAGGAAGGGGCTCGGTTGTTTCGATGGAATTTTAGCGTGAAATCCAGGCTGTTTTTTAGGTATGTTAGAAGTGGTTTAACCCAATCACATTGAAAGCTCGGAGTAATTCAGAGAACTGGCATCCCTGTATGGATAAATGGTTGCTATTTCTTAATGACCAATTCATTTCCATCTTAAGGTTCGTCTAATTCAAAGCCACAACGTCATCGACGCCACAAAGTGACACACACGTAGATACAAGTCAGAAGTAGTTATCGGAGAAAACGGCTTTTAAAGTTGAATGCATTTTTTTAATTCAAGTTTTCTTTCAGAATGTCAGGGTATTTTCAACTAGCTTTCGTACAATAGAGACTTGATGCTTTGAACTTCAAATATGGTGGTTTTTACTGATTTTCGTCCTTAATTAATAGGCAATTAAGCAGAAAAGTTTTGTGTCAGTTCTTGAAATCGAAAATTAACGCAAACCATACATTTTCAGATTTTACTAACGCGCGCGTGTTACAGTAACACATAAGGTTGGTGACATCGGTTGTGGAAACGTTTTTTGTTCACATTTTGAGGTTGAGCCGTACGGTGTGTTATCACAATGGTAAATTGAACCTTGTCGGTTCGTGGAAACGAAAATAGCCACTGTCGGTGCAACAGTTGTAGGCCGTACGGTGTAAACGAAAAGATGCCTGGAAAATGATTTCCGTTCCGACCCCCGTGGGTCTACTTTTTGAAGGTATATTTTGTGAGTTGTAGACATACTAAACACTATACTAAAAGTTCTCCAAAAAATATCCAGTCAAATTTGCAAAAACATGCAGAGTTTGCTAAAAACGTTGTTGGGCGCAATCTGTGAAAATGCGCGCGCGCAATGTGCGAACTGAAGTCTTCCGACACACACAAATCAAATTGCGCGGCTGAGACACGGTTTTGACCATGGGCAGCGCGCCGTATCGATTCCCCCCGTTGGTGTGTGGGCCGTAAAACATATTATAGGCCTATATCCTTTATTTAAAAAAATAAAAAATAAACATTGCGTCGCGTCCAACAACATCAATTGTGTGGTTTAGCCATGTTTAAAACCTATTTCTCAAAAACTATTTGTCTTTTTATCCTGTCTCCTTAAGAGAGTCACGTTTGCTTCACATTTTGTATTTTGGTTTTTGTATATAACTTTGTAGTAGAGGATTTTATTGGGTCTGTCACATCTATGATGACAGTTTTTTTTAAATTTTGTCTTGACCCGGACAATTTTTAAAATGTATATACATGTACTTTTGTCCGAAGATTTAAAATAAATAAATAAAAAATAAATAAACTAGACTATCGTGTCTTTTTAACATCACTGAATGGTTAGCCATCAAAGTTTTGTGCCAAGAATAAAGAGCTTAGTTTAAAAAATGTATAGGCTAGTCATTGAACAACAAGGATGGAATGATGAGTCGCTCCAATTATTGTCAACAAAATTAAGGAACTGACAATTTTTTGTCTTATTCTTTTGACCTTTGATTTCTAATTAATAGGATACTTTTCCCCTAAAACACCTATCACTGTTATTGCCCAAAAAATATCATAAGGCCTAAGGTAAACTATAAAAAATAAAAATAAAAAAAAATAAAAAAGGGGGAAATGTTTGTGTTATTAAGTTAAAACATTCCCCTTTACCACTTATAACCCCCTTTTCTGTGAGGGTGCATGCAAACATCGAAGAAAAGGTATGTTTAACTATCGCCTTTTGACTTTTCGAGGGAGACCATTGTCTCCCACTGAAAACAATATCCGGAACACTCGCTAATTCGTTAAAGATTAATGGGCAGGAAAGTGCCTATAGGCACACCGTCTCCCTTTTTCTCATGATCCTCCCTCCTTTCCGCCACCCCCCTCCCACACACACCCCTTTCTTGTGGATTTTCCCTTACCAGGCCCGTAACTATAGGGGGTGAGCCGCTCATAGTATAATAAGTTTGTTCATCCCAAAATCATTTAAAATTTACCCAGTCAAATTCCCTTGTGGTGAATTCAATGTCTGGCTGCAGCTTCCCAGGTTGTATCGTACTTGGATGTGATCCCTGGCTACACTTTTTGAATAGCTTCTGACTGGTAACCCCCGGCCCCAACAAGGATAATTATTGACAAAAATAGGGAGATGGCCAACATAGGTCTAGATAGCTCAGTTGGTAGAGCGCCGGTACGTTAATCCGGAGGTCGTTGGTTCAAATTCCACCCTAGCTAGTACATTTGTTTTGTTCAACCCAAACTCGTTTAAAATTTACCCAGTCAGTTTCCCTTATGGTTTATCATTTGATAAAAAAATTAATAAATAAATAAAAAAGCATCAATAAAAAGGCATAAATAAATAATTAAAAAACCCACAAAGATCAAAAAAGGAAGAAAAAGTCCACACAAAATGTAAAAAAATGGTGCCCTCAAAAAACCCAAACAAAAACTAACAAATTTACAAAATTGGCTGGAATTGGGCCTTCCATGCGCCTTCATTATCAAAACAAGTAAAAATCCAGCGCCCCCACCCCCTCCCTCTCGTCGACGGGCGCCGCTAATTTATAACGTGCCGATGTCCTTTTCTTTCATATTCGCCCCCCCCCCAAGAAAAAAATATTAATAATAAATAAAGATAACAATAAAATAAAATAGATAAATAACAAAAAATTAAAAATCGCCCCCCCCCCCCCAAAAAAAGGGTTAGAAGAATAATTTATTTTACAGGCCTGCCCCTAACAATTGTTTTTGTATCCCCCACCCTCTTTAGAACTGTATATAGGCCCTATGATGACGCCTCTTTTCTTCAAGCTTGCCTTAATACATGATTCTCACTCGACACGGGGAGAAGCTACATTTTTAATAATTTACAAACATTTATTATTTATTTAACATTTATTTACATTGAACATTTCAACTGCGTTACGGTCCTATTTTCTTTGCATGTCCTTGTTCTCTAATAAAAATTAGCGCATGAGGTCCTTTATTCACTGTATGCTGTATAGGCCTATCGAGTACGGGGCCTACTATCAAAAGATGCTGTGTTTTTCGTGATCTCACACACATGATCTCATCTCATGACGACGCGCTTGAACACGGCCTCATGCATGATTTTACTCTTCCCTGAAAATACATTGTGCTTTCTCAGCTTTGACAGATTTTAGGTGAACAAAACACGTCGGATTTATCACGGAGTCTTTCTCACCCGAGCGAGGCATGGGCGCCGCCATGTTTGTTTTGGGGTGTCACATGACGTATGGCCTAGGATGTGATTGGCGAATTTAGATCACATGGTGTCTGTGCGTAGGTGTATTTCAAATAAAATGTAACGAGCCGACGTATCACAACCGTAAACAGTATTCGATCGCTGTCGATTATCTAGTGCAATGTTTGGTCGATAATTTCTCAAATTTGACTGGCGTTTTTGTGGAGAACTTTCGGAATCGTAATCTCCAGCAATTACTCTGTTAAAAACTGTACAGTTATCTTAGACCAACAGGGGTCGGAACGGGACGACAAGATACAGTTTACCCCGTATGGCTTAAATAATTACCGTACTTAATTATGCTGAAGCTCTTGACGCGTTGAAACTTCATAAAATTGTAGGCCTCGATGAACATTGTTTAAACATGTACAATACTGAAAACTAAAGGAAAACAAAATAGTTTTGTACACTGTGTGTCAGTTTGAGGCGTCGGTGTTTAATTAACAATAAAAAGTATTTTATAAAGCGTCTTGGAGCCTCGAAGCGCTCAACAAAAACAACGAGATTTTTAAAATAGCCTAGTATTAAATAGCCTGAAATGACTAAAGCCCGCACCATGTGTACATGTAGGTCAACCCTCGTACTAAATAAAATTGTCCTCCAGACCTTTGTTCCAAGAACCAAATATCATGCCTGTAACTGAAGTAACCGATGATTATTAGGACATTAAAAAGTATGGGCTTTATAGTATAACACCCATTGGCCTTGAGGGACTTCATTCCCTAGTCATCCCTAAATTGTAGCTTAAAAACAAATGTTTTCACAAAGGCTAAAAAATAACGTGATTTGAGCATAGATTTATTTTTGATGAACTATTATACAGATGAATAGGGCCTACCAAAAGATTCAACTTTAGATAAGCATACACGAAATCTGAAAATTGGCGATTCCCCAAAAATTGACGCAGAGCGATGTTCAGTGCAAACTTGTCATGACACATTGTTGTACATCCATGTGCGCATTTTTCGGATTGATGGCGCACCACAGTCACGTGTAAATGCATGCGGAGACTAGACAACAACAGTAGTGTCATAATCATGTGTGGCATTTATGCATAACGTAACACATTGCAATAGTTGTTTTCTTTTATTTTTAAATATTAAAGGTTTCCCGGTGTGTAGTCTTTGGCTTCTTCGTCCTCATTTAAGAAAATCTTTCCTAGGGAGGATAATTGTATCAGATGAACATTGACGATAACGGAGGGCAACTTATTATTTGCACCCCCCCCCCCCCTCCTTTGAGGATATATGCTGCAAAGCGTCAAAATGTTATCGAAATTGGACTCCAATATTGAATTTTGGAGCATTGCGGCAGTATACATGGCAACGTCACTAAGGAAAGCTTCATCCTAATACGGTGTCCACTTTTGCTGAGAAAACAGCAAACAATTGTCACGGGATGGTATTTTCATCAAGAACGTCGAATCTACACACGTTGAGCGAGTTGACGGCGGGTACCAACCGCATCTCTGGCTGCAACATTCACATACGGGTAAGCCTATCACGGAAGTTTGAATTTCCAAAAGTCGCCTTTAGATGATTTTTGAAGAATCGAATTTTTTTTTCGGCATAGGCCTTATTAATTGATTTATAATCAACGGTGGCTTTCAGACGGAATCATTTCGCAGGATGTTTAATATACCATTTGAGGCCTACCATGCTTTATAACAATAGGCTTCATTTCGGTAAAAATTGCACTATTCGTGTCATTTATATTGCATAATGCATGAAATAACATATAAGTTTCTTTATACCGTAACTGGTTTTCCTGATGAATATTCTCGTCTTTGCTTTACATAATATGCACAGGATGCGAACAGATCATAAGCATTGCAACCACGCCCTCCAGCGTTATTTCTTCGTTGTCAAACACACTCTTGCTAGGAGACTGCCCACTGGATACGTCTTATTAGTCTGCACTGGTTTTACATGGCTTTATTCATTTGCTGCAGTAATACCTCCCGCTGTCGGATGGAGTGAGTTCACACTGGAAGGCGGCGGAACATGTAAGGGTTTCTCTATTATTATTGCTCTCAGTTGAACGGTTCAACACTTTTGTTCAAACTGGTCATATTCATTATACATTATTGTATTTCCCGGCATGCAGTAACTCAGCGGATCAGGGCCAGATGTCACGGCCCTGCTTTACCACAGAAATCTGTGCATATAGCTCAATGTAAACTGATTTCTTTGTTTCTTGGTCTAATGTGCTATAGAAAAACACCCACACACTGTACAGATATTTAGGTTCAATGCAGTATTCCCTTCTATTAGTTTGTTAATTTTGTATTATTTTGTTTTATACCGGTATTAGGTTGTTTGAAATTAGGAAGTTAAATAATGTGTAATAAACCTCCCCCAAAAATAATAATAATAATGGGCGTTTACTTAATAACAACGGGAAGAAAACGGTAAACAATGATTTATAAGATTTCTTCAATGATGACTTCAATGAAGGCCTTTGATTTGGGGTATATCCAAACTTCATGAGCTGCATGGGGTTGAACCTAGAAGGGTTGATGTCAAGAAATGTCTCCCAGGCTGTTACCCAATATTATAGCCTTTCGTCAATGCCTTCGTGGCTTTGTATAGCCGCGGCGAAGCGACTGGAACCGGAGACCACACACGCGAGTGGCGAATGAGTCTCCTGTTTCAGTCGCTTCGCGGCTACAAAGCTGTCTAAGCTACGAAGGCATTGACAAAAGGCTGCTACCAATACGGAGCCGGATAAACAAATTAGCAACAAGTCACATTTTAAGTAAGATTTGAAACTTTGCATGGTGGGAATAATTACACTCTTTGATAGTTTAACAACTCGTCTAACGGAGTTGTTAAACCACCTGTTCTTCTCAGAAAAACCACAAGTCGTAGGGAGAGTTAAATATAGGGCATATCAACATGTCTCCGCAAACCTCATCCAAATTCACATTTTAACCCTTTCAGTATACCGCCGAGCCATATAGGCTCAAAAAAGCATCCCACTTCGTGACCACCGAGTCCTTATGGCACGTAAACATTTCCTCTGTTGGTGACCATTGAGGTTCACTGGCACCAAGAGTAATTTCTCAAAATGTAAATAGCGCCCTCAATCCCATGCAGGCCCCGCGTGCGTGTATCACCCCGGCAACAAGCTGCCCGCGTCCCCCCTTGGCAATTGCAGCAAGGAAGCGTCCCCCACGCATTCTTGAGTAATAGATTCTGACAACATGGCCGATGAAAATGATAAAATTTTGGAAGAAATCTTTGCAGATAGCGGTTCCGACATGTCCTCTGACGAGAGGATTCGCCACTTGATGTGTCGGACGAAGAAGACAGTGATGATGAGCCCATCGCCTCGACCTCAACAGCATCGTGTTCATCGAAGACCAAGACCAAGAAGCCGAATTTCCGGTGTGGATGGCGTGAAGACAAGTCTTACACCCGGCGACCGCCTGTGAAATTTACAGCAAACACCGGGGTAGTCTTGGCCCAAGACGTCAGTGATCGATAATGGATAGTGTACTGCGCTCCGTTACAACTCGTTACAGCGCGCCCTCTTGTGGCTTGAATTACCCAACTTGACTAGCTCTCATTTCTTTTGAGCAAACCTATTACGTGGTAGGTCGTCGTCTGACGACTGCCTCATGCATGCTATTGCATGGGAGCTGCCATCTTGTTCGCGGATTTGATTGTTTGAATATTCATTGAGCAACCTTGACAACGGTCTTAATTTACATAAAAAGGCGACGCCCCCAATGCTGCCAGCGCTACGAGATTCCCAAGACGTTAGTGAGAGCTAGTCAAGTTGGGTAATTCAAGCCACAAGAGGGCGCGCTGTAACGAGTTGTAACGGAGCGCAGTACACTATCCATTATCGATCACTGACGTCTTGGGCCAAGACTAACACCGGGGCTACAGAAGACTTCAGTTCGTTCTCCCCCATACAAATCTTCAAACTGTACTTTTGTGAAGCAGTGTGGCAGATTATGGTACAGGAGACCAATCGTTATGCAGATCAAACTCTGGGAGCGGGTGCAGAAAATAAGCGTGCTTGGAGACCAACTGATGTACCTGAAATGATGGCATTCGTGACCCTAATTCTTTGCATGGGAATCAACAAAAGGCCTCGTTACTCCATGCATTGGTCCAGGTCTGAAATTCTACGAAGTCCCCTGTGCTCAGCAACCATGGCTCGTAACCGTTTTACTGCAATCCTTCGATTTTTCCACCTCGCCAATAACAGAGATGTGGAGGACGACTCTCCCCGTGACAAACTTGCAAAATTACGCCCACTGTTAAACATTGTACTACCATCATTCCTCCGGGTGTACCAGCCGGGACGAAGCCTTTCACCGGACGAGACGATGGTCAAATTCAAAGGACGACTGAGCTTCAAGCAGTACATGCCAAGAAAAGCCGCAAAATGGGGATTAAAATGTTTCTCATTGAACGAATCAGACACAGGGTACACATGTGCCTGGGAGTTGTTCACAGGATCGCAGCCCAGGTCCCTGAGTCCTCTGAAGTTATCCTGAGACAAACCGGCATCCGAAATAGGGGCACCAGGCAACGTAGTATTGAACCTTTTGCAGGGACTCGAAAATAAAGGACATATTGCATCTACATGGACAATTGGTTTAGTAGCCCGGCTCTGTTCTCCAAGTTGTCTGAGCTAGGATTCGGAGCTTGTGGAACTGTGCGCTATACCACCCTAGGGATACCCGATTTGGCAAATCCCAAGAAGTTCCCCATGAAAAGCGGAGCAGATCCCCAATTTTATCAGAAAGCAGGCCAACTATGCGTTATGTGGCAGGACACAAAACGTCACTCTCCTGTCAGAAACTATGGCGATTGCAGTGTCACTAGTAAAAAGATTCACAGCCGGTAAACTTCAACAGGACATCGATCGTCATATCCAAAAACCGTGCATAGTCGACAATTACAATAAATACATGGGGGGCACGGATCTGGCAGGACAATATTGTGCACTTACTATACTCATTGCCACAAAACACTCAAATGGTGGAAACGTGTATTTATCACAATCCTAGACATATGCTTGCTTAATGCTAATGTCGTATACAACAGCATCCATACAAACAAGAGCTTGTCTACTTTGGATTTCCGG
This sequence comes from Leptasterias polaris, assembly GCA_037783415.1. Classification (NCBI taxonomy): domain Eukaryota; kingdom Metazoa; phylum Echinodermata; class Asteroidea; order Forcipulatida; family Asteriidae; genus Leptasterias; species Leptasterias polaris. Next base: position 1,866,229 of record JAZGTN010000027.1, read on the forward strand.
GTCAAGGTGATAGAGGCACTTATTATTTCAAGATGGAGTACAACCCCCAGTTGAGCATGCCAGTCAAGTGTCAAGTGCTTCAAACGCCCTTTCAACTCGGCACTTTCCTGGTCCGAATGTTGGCGGGAAGAAACGCGACTGTGTTGTATGCAGTTCCACCTCTAATACTAATAGGAAACAAACTCGCATAATATGTAAGCAATGTGTCAAGCCAATGTGTGTTATACCATGCTTTGAGAATTTCCACACCAAGCCATAAATTAGGTCAACAATTAAACAATAAAGCCAATTATGTAAACAATGTGTAAAGCTGATACCATGATTGGAGAATTTCCACACCAAGCAATTATTTTCAATACTTTCGGAACACCACCCCCCCCCCCCCCCCGCTACAATGTTGAATCCCACAAGCGCATGCCAGTCAACAATCAACATTGAGGCGGGGGGGGGGGGGGGGGGGAAATGGTACTTCGAAAGTACCAGTATAGCACTTTGGGAATTCCTTATTTACATATTGGTTCATGATAGGTGTACATTTGATTTTAGGAGTAATTTTGTTCCAGTTCATATTGTTTATTTTAGGCAATATTGAATGTTGAATACCGTTGAATCCTATGAGCGCTAATCCAAGTTTCCTACATTGAGGCGGGTGGGGGGGGGGGGGGGGGGATGGTGCTTCGAAAGTACAGCACTTTGGCAATATTTAATGTTATTTAATGTTAGTTCCTTCTTTGTCATTAAATGTGGTAACTAATAATAGTTTGGATTTTAGCAGTAATTTTGTTCCAGGTCATATTGTGCGTAATAAAAACTCTCTTGTTTATATTGAATGTGGAATCCTATGAGCGGGTTGGATGGGGTGCTTCAAAAGGAAATTAATAAAACCTTCTGTTTATTTTAGGTTTCAGAAACCAATTTTCCAATAATCTAAATGGCCGCCTTAAGCAACTGATCCACTATTTTTTTATTTGGTCTCATTGGGTACCTTCATCCTGAAAACATGGTATAGACACCAACCCCCAGTATCTGTGAGGCTCAACCAAAGTTTCCAACATTGTGGCGGGTTGGGGGTGGGGGGAGGATGGTGCTTCGAAAGTAAATTATTAAAACCTTCTGTTTATTTAACGTTTCAGAAGCCAATTTTCCTAGGGAAATAATTTTCATGCAGATTGGTATGAACAGCAACTTAAAAAATGTTAAGCTTTCACATTGAAACTACTCAATTTGGTATTTAGTGGTCATAATACCAAACCTCAAATATATGTTTAAGGCAATGAATTAGTCAAAGGCAATAATTTTATGCCAAAGGAAACTTTTTTTTCTGTTACTAGGACCTAGGCTAACCCCAATCTGCCTTGTGAGGGCGCTGTAACCTGAAACTTTCCAAAATAGTGTTGGTCACCAAGTAGTAATGTCAATGAAATTTCTCTGGTCACCATTGCATTAGTTGCAAGTATCGGTTGGTACTGAAAGGGTTATGCTCATCATAATTATGCAACTTTAACTCGTTATTTTTTAACAGTCTGTTCCCTTACCAACTCAAAGTTTTACCTTTCTCTTATTCCCATGGCAATAAGAGCGTGCTCTGTGAACTGGGAGTCTGGTGACCCTTTGTATATCATTTATATCTTCACTCTCGTCTTGGTCATACCCTTGTCCATCCTAATTTACTCCTACGGAGGTATAATTTATAGGGTAAAAAAGGTGAGTTCACTAAATTATCAGTCATAAATGTAAAAGCCATGGATATCCCTCAAGTTGGGCTGTCATGGCTGTCACCACATCACTGTCCCAATTGTCATATACATGTGTATTTGTCATACACACCCCTCAAACTTGTACAGACCTTCAGAAGTTGAGCTGCACCTTCTTCTCCCATCCCCATCGGGGGATACCAAAAGTTTCCATTCGGGCCATCACACGTTTGAAAGTATAAACCAAACTTTGTGGAACGATTACCCTGCTCTATTACCATCTTCATTATATGCTCTATCATGGGTGATATCAAGAATCCCGTTCATCAGTCATGTTCAAAAGTTCCGGGTCCCAGGGGATTTAGACCCATCGCTGGGTCAGGCTGAACCGTCAACTGGTTGAAAATTGGGATTTCGAATCGGATTCTGTGTAAGTTTGACGCAGTTCTTGGGTCAGTTTGACACGGGTCACAGTGTCACAGAAATGGATCAGGCCCCTGCGACCCGCAGTCCGGGGCAATTCTGACATGAAGTCTTAAAGTGAGTGATAGGGAGACTATTGTGAAATTGCCGCCATAACTATCAATAAAGTGGCATTATACCCGGAGTAATTATAACCCCCTTTTCCCAATGACGGTTAGGCCTATGATTGGTTCTCATTATTTTGAAGAATTTTTGTTGAGTGTCAACGAAACAGTAGGGCTATAATTATAAACATGAGGAAGGAACCTGAAAACATGACGCAGTATGCAAAACTAACCTGACGTTATGTGGGATGGTGTTCATTTAGATTGTGTATTGAATTGAGTGTATAGGCTCTGTACTCTTAACCAGACGCTGTTCGAACCAAATTGAGCGTTTAATTAATGACACTATAATTATTGAATACAAAGAATTAACTAAACAAATAGAAGCATTGTACGTTCTCAAACAAACAATCCATGCCCACTGTGACTTCTTGCATCTCACTTTTTATCATGCGATTCTTTCATCTCTGTATTTGAATTTCACAGATGGCAAAGTGCCGCATTTTACATCGAAGTCGACTATTACTAATTAGAAGAGCAGATAAAAAAGTAACCATCATGACGATAATATGGTGGCGGCGTTCATGACAACATGGGGGCCCTATGCAGTTTACTCCATGTATTCGGCCGTTGGGATCGGCCCATCCATCTCGCCTCTCTTAGCTACACTGCCTTCGATGTTCGCAAAGTTATCAACTGCTGTCAACCCAATCATTTATTTCTTGCTACATGACAAGGTATTTTTATTACTTGAATGTCGGCTTTCCCCCTCGATCTATCACCATTGCCAGTTTCTTACTGTGTGCTCTAATCAGGACCCGCCTTCTACTTATTCAATTTGTTGGTATACCAGCTTTTAAACTACATTCTGTGTTAATTTTTTCGTATTGGTAATGTTTAATTTTCTGAAGAGAAGAACATCACAAAGAGACAATCTCCAGTTAAGTACTGAAATGAAATTTTCTTTTAACAAAAAAAACAACTGGTTAAAATCATTCTGAGATAAGATGACGTCTAAAAAATGATAATCGTTTCCAAACAAAAACCCTTGCAAGGTATAAAATCTTCAAAATTTCTTTTTGTATTATTTTGTTCGACACGAGGCAAAAAAGGCCACCAAAAGGTAAGGGAAACACTGGAGAGTAAAAAGAAAATTAGAGAAAAAGAGGGGAGGGGGAAGAGGATATCTATCTGTTTTGTTTTATAAAACACGTTTGCTAAATCTATCTATCTAAGTGCACTACACTCTACAACTCCCGGGTCATAATTAAGCTGGATTCCGGGTCCCGGGGGCCTGATCCATTTCTGGTTCAGGCTGACCCGAATTGGTACTGGAAGAGGGGATTCTTAACTCGAATTCTGCGTTGGTTTGATCCATATCTCGGTCATTATGGCACAGATTCCGGGTCTAGTGACCCAGAAAAAGGTAAAGGCCCATGGTACCTGGAATCTGCGTCAATTCTGACCCAGCTCATTATGATACAGAATCCAGGTCATACTGTCAGGCCCCATGGTCACTGGAATCTGCGCCAATTCTGACCAAGGTCATTTTGGCATAGAATCCGGGTCATACTAACCAAGAAAAAGGTAAAGCCCCATGGTACCCGGAATCAGCGCCAATTCTGACCCAGCTCATTATGATACAGAATCCAGGTCATACTGTCAGGCCCAACGGTACCCAGAATTTGCGCCAATTCTGACCCAGGTCATTTTGGTACAGATTCCGGGTCATACTGACCCAGAAATGGGTCAGGCCCCACGGTACCCGGAATCCGGGTCAATTCTGACCCAGGTGTGTTTAGAGTGTAATCTGCATTCACTGTCCCCAAGAACATGACCTGTAAAATGAACATTAATTTCCGACTTGCAGCTATACATTAAAACTAAACTTTAAATATACAAGTTTCTAAACAAAATTAGTGATAAAAAGAATTGCCATAGTCTTCACAAACACCTGTTGTGTAGTAATCAACTGAAAACCAAACAGAAATTTGTAGATAGCATAAACATAGGGAAACATTGCTGAAGCGGAAGGGCTTCATTGGTTAAAAGGTTTAAATTATTCAAAAATGATTTCAATTTTGTGCGTTTGTTGCAGTTCAGAGCAGCCCTTTTCAACGGTGGCGGGAAGTATAAGAAACGGCTGTCACAACACAATGATACTGACACGAGGAAGCAAGCTTTGAAGACATCCTCCCTCTAACGGAAGCTCTTATGGAAGTTCTTTTCTGTGTTTCAACCCAAACCCGGAAATTTGACCGTATAAAACCCCTACGTTCAAATGTCATTATTGCCTGCTGCCGAAACATCAGATGATTCATTTTACACTACTTTAATAACCTAGAATGCTCTAAGTAATGAGACGCCATCATAATTATATCTAAGTAATGAGACGCCATCATAATTATATCATCAGTCTCCTTCATCCGTACACATCCACCTGCAACCTCAGATCATCAGACAAATCTTGCCCTCCCTCGAAAAAGTTCACTTCAGTTTGGTGACAGAGCTTTTTCATTACAGCACAATGGAACGCTCTGCCCTCAAAGTTTCACTGCTGTAATACCTTTACCATTAGTCAAGATTAGGCTGAAGTAATACATTTTGGCTCATCCCTTTCAGCTAATCAGAATAGGGTTCCAGGACGGACCTTTATAAATGCATTATTGTTTATTTTAGTAGCCATTCTGTATTATGCGGCCTCTCATGGGAGACTTATTTCGACGTCTTGCAACAAACTGGGAGTATAGTTCCCCCTGGATGGCATTGACCTATTTTGAGGATGTGTGTCTTCGGACTACACATTTTATAGCCGGATGTTTCTTTCGATGAAGAAATCCTCCTTAAGGACAGTGCTGTGGATTTGTAACCAAATAATTATCTGGACGTGAAGAGTGCTTGAATGCCGGGGGGCAACGGTGCCATTACGCTGCTGACGTCTCTCAAAGTCAGAGGAAACAAACCCCCTAAAAGGTAGTCCATTAAGGATCTAGATATAGCAATAGGTCAGCCACGATACAGCCCTAAGCAATTCAACAATGAAAGTAAACTATGTTAGTTTCTAGATACAATCAGATCCTGTTTTGTTACTGTTCACTGATAAAATAGGTCTATATGAATATTCATCACACATACATGAAAGTTTTAGTTGACACAGTTTTGGGGGGTTGGTTTGTACATTATAATGGAAAGGAATGTCACAAGTCTGAGAGGAGATGTTGCAAGTATACATTGAGAATGTTCTCCTCGTGTGACATGGTCAGCAATGTAGAAGTTGGAGCCACGAGCTGTACATACTTGTTGGTTGGAGATAGTAAAGTGTGTTGTTGAATCTCCGCAAACATTGTTTGAGAGTGCTGGACTCATTTCTGTCTTACATTCTTCACCTACTCTGCATAAAGCTCCTGATACTGGACGCTGATTAGTGTCCTCTCACTCCCATGATGAGGTGTGCCTGCCTCCAAACCTTTGGAATCAAGTGTGGTAATAATGGTTGTTGCCCGCAGACAATGATTCGTGTACTGTTTTGAAATGTTCTTTATTTTGTCACCCAGTGTGTTTTCCCCAAGCAGACGTTGTCACCAAACAGTGTGACATTTTTGTATTTACTTTTTGTTTGACGTTGCCAAAATATGTCTACGGAGCTCTGGAAGTGCCATTCGACTTATTGAGGTCCTGAGATAGAATATATCGGGAAGACGCTATCCTACGACGGGATATTGTTATCCCGAGATAACTTATCTCGGGATGTCGTCATCTTACGTTCATGGTGTTGTCATCCTGTGATAATTATCTGAGGATCTCAACAAGCGGATGGCATTTTCAGAGCTCCGTACATGTCCCAGCGTGGCTGGCAGTCTCCGTTATTACAGTTCAAATGATTTGACGGGACAAGCAGAACTTATTGTGTTTTCATACACCCCCTCCCCCTTGCTTGCTTCACCATCACCCAAATCACCTAGATGATTCTTTGTTTGCATTTCATAAGCAATGGACACATATTTAAATCCTTTCGAGTCGGTCTGTATTATGAAATAGGATTTAGTCATACACCACGAAGATTGCCCGCACTCTGTTGAAGAAAGTCGACTACTTTGTTTTAGGGGTCCTGTGGGAAGTGCTTGATCCATGGCGTAATGTCTTCATGTCTTCCTTGCTGGTAGGATCCCTGTGTGCTGTACTGCTCCCTTGCATTCAAATTAAGTTTTGCAAACATTGCAAAGAAAACATCGTTGGCACACTTGACCTGTTCTTTTGCAGCAATGTCAATACCTGACACACGTTGGAAGTAACGACGAACCCATAGCGAATGGTTATCAAGGACTTACTTACGTACGGTCTCCTATCTTGCGAACTTCTGCATACAATTTCCAAAGAATAATAGACTGTGCAAGTCTCGCGCGCATTCGAACTTCCGGGACCATAGTGGTCCCAACCATATATGGAGTTTTACGTGGGCGAGATTTTGTTTCGTCAATTATTTTAGGTTAACGTAGTTTATGACCTAGAAAAGTATACATGTTGTTGGGAATGTAATACTAAGTGAAAACAAAATATAAAAGTAAAAACCAATTCAACAATATAACGACGAAAACCCGAGAATTTAACTTCAGCTTCCGGTTATTGCAAAAATTAAGAATTTTGTGCTCGCCTCCGATCATAAAACTTATGTAAACGCTTGTTTTGGATGCGCGATTATAATCGCCAGATGCAGTAATTACAAAACAAACCCTTTTCATTGCAGTCTATGGTTGTTGAGGCGTCAGCATCTTCTCTAAACTGCGATACGAGTCAAATTTAAACTCGTTTGACCACCACGAATCCGCGTAAGGGGTTTCTAAAAAGTTAACATCAAAGCATCCTTGTCACAGAGTTTTAATTTTTTCCCAATATTAATCAACACACTATTGTGTAATTTTTTCAAAAGTTAAAACTTTTCAAAAAATTGTAATGATTTATTTTTGTTGTTCAGATTTTGTCATGAGAAATAATTTAAAACAAAGATTTGATTTCAGAATTAAAAATGTTCTTCGTTTGACGTGTTTTCTCGTTCGGATAAGTGCGAGACTTGCACAGTCTATACACAATTCCTCCTGTGACAAACATGTCAGATTATGAATCGTTGAGCCAGCTGTCTGAACAAGACCTCAGAACGTTTACGGCGTCATTTTCACATCTTTAATGTATTTTAATCTTTCATTCGACCATATTTGTTAATTTCTTCCTCAGTTAAAAGAGTGAATAAAGGCTTTTGACAGGAGTATCGTGATCCAACTGAAACGCCGCTATTTTTCGATCATTTGAGACTTGGGAACTTCGATAACCCTGGCTACTGTTCACGGTGGCGCAAAGTTTATGCACTAGCCTAGGGCCTATATTATTATTGAGCACCACGTGACCGTGTTTCGGCGAACCAGGATAGAGAACCAACAAGAGGTGTGTTATAATTCAATTTATATATCACACACATAGCTCCTTGTCATTTGATTGGTGGCACACGCGTCACGTGTCGTTTGCCATGTATACTGTTCCTACACTCAACCATTTATTTGGGGTTCTGACTGGAACCCGAACAATGATATTGACAAAATAGGGAGACCGCCAATATAGGGCTAGATAGCAGTTGGTGAGCACTGGCACGTTAATCCGGAGGTCGATCATCGGTTCAAATCCCGCTCTAGTCAATTTTTCTTTGTTCAACCCAAAATCATTTAAAATTTACCCAGTCAGTTTCCCTTGTTGTTTTTTATTTGATACTCCAAAATTTAATATAGGAGTCCTACATGAATTGATGTAGGATGCTTGGGACGCTTCGCAGCTAACCTTCGCGCATTCTAATTACCGTTTGTTGATTGCATTATTGCGCATTATTAGCACGTGCTTATGGTTGCGCACAAACACATGCGCGTATGGCTTTTAACGCCAAAATGCTTTAGCCATCCGGTCTTACAGTTCCAGTATGTCTTTATTAGGCATTTAAAACATTATTGTTGAATTATAGATTACTCAAGAATTATTTATTGCTGAAAAAGCCATGAATTATATGGAAAATTCCAAATGACAAGGTTCTATGTGTGAGGTATTTGAAACAAATATAGGATGCAATCATCTCAATCATTCATTATAGCACAGTATAATCACTCATTAAAATCTGGCTTCACCTCGTGAAATGGAACATTGCGGATTTCAACTTATGAGTTTAATTTGCTATATTGTACTCTTATGCATCCAATAAGTATACAAAGCAGTTTCTTATTATGAGAAGTGTTTGTAATGATGATTCTTTTGGGGAGTTATCGAAATTAACTTCACTTTAAAGAAGAAAAAACCCCAATTAAAACAGACAGGGTTTCCCGGTCAATTTCAACAAAAATGCATTAAATTTATCCCATAGCACAATCAATTTTGTTTAAAAATGAATACTCCGTTTTATAAGCATTCAACAGCCAAAAGGAGTGATTAAATTCCGACGATTTTAGCATTCACTCATCAAATTTAAGATCGCAAAGATCATCCAATTTTGTAAAAGCCAGCAGCAAGAGGCTAGTCAACCATTTACTGTCATCACGACCAACATTTTTTCAAATGTTTGCCTTCACATTTGTTTGTATGGTGTATGTTTTCTGATTCGTTGTATAATAGCAGATTATTCTAAAGGAGAATTCATGTTTACACGGCGATTTTGAAGGATAAGATAATAGCGCCCCCCCCCCCCCCCCCCCCCTTGGTCAGTACTTAGACGCCGAGATGCCTAGCACGTATAAGACCATTGAAGGTTACATAAACCAATTTCAGATACTTTAAAGAATCAAAAAGAAGAAATATGTAAGCAGAAAAAGAAAAGGATCTGTTGAAAAGAAACCTACAGGAAAAGAACAACAATATTTTAAAGGTTAATTTCAAAAACGACCCGGACTATTTAAAGCTTCTTCTTTCTAATTTGTGAACTTTTAATATGACATGGTCCGAACATTAGTATAAATGAAAACCAGTACAAACAACCACAAGGCCAAAGCAAAGTGTGTTGTTTTCATTTCAAACTTATGATCATGACTTTTCAAACTTTACTTCACAGCCTGCTAACAGGCGACCAGGAACAGGCTTTACATTTAAAAATGGATACCTGTAACAAAACAAAAAGATCAGTTATTGCAATTTAGACAAAACACATGATGTCAATGAAATGCAAACAACACGGAAACGTATATCTCACGAAGAACAACTCAAGTGCAAGTAAAAGACCTATGCCAACTTATCCTGTTAGCCATAGGCCTAACTCTGTTTAATTTGAACGCACAGAAGTTGAAAATCAGTGCATGCCCATTAAAGATCTACTTCAACGATAATTGAGAAATAAAACAGATTTCTTAATCTCATACGTAATGTTATTAAGTATTCTGAATTTGTAGATTGGATTGTTTTACACCAATATTTTTTTTTCTCGTAATTTTAACTGAAAAAATTAAACCTTTCTTGGGGTTTTTAAAAACTCGCGCGCTTCCATGGCTCCCTCCATAGGCACTGTGCTTGTCCAATACTATAGCACTTGCATTTACGCGCACCACAAACCCACTATAGGATACGTGCGTGAACCAGCGAATGATGACGTACTTGTTGGGACGGGAAACCAGGAAGTAGCGAGGTGTCGTGTGTTTACACGGTAACTATGTATGATGATCTCATTATTCGAAGACATTCACCAAGTTAAGACGAGATAATTTACCGTCCTGAACTCATGTGCTGTCGGTGGATGTACTCGGAACACAAATAAGAATCCAGATGTGAGTTTTTTACCGATTTCCAAGAGATCCTGTCCAGAGAAGGGGGTGGGGGTGGGTTTCGTGACCAACACACGGAAAAACTTCACGTTGACAAAATGGACAATGATTTGTAGTGCCCATTTTACAGACGACTGTCGGGATTCAACATCGCAACTAAAACAACAGGCTTACGCCAGGGTCAATTCCAACCATGAAAGCGCCAACTACAGTGCCATCACATGCTTCACAAACGGAGAGTCAGACTGGACAGGCACAGAAGCATCAAAACATATACTTCTGTAGTAGCATAATACTATATACAATAGTTTTAAATGTTTGTTGATAATAAATAGCCACAGGTTTCATTCAAACTGGTCATCACAATATCACATCAAGTTTGTGAAAAATGCAAAATTAAACAAGTGGTATTCACACCATCAGCACTGGTGTTTTGTGGTAGCACTTTGATTGCTTCGATAATCTGCTCATAAACACAGGGTGTTTAGATAATCTTCCAAGTTAGCTGGTGGACAGTACAAACGAACTATTCAAACCTAATCTCCCCACTCCAAGCTGTGTACAATTGGGCTTTGTTAAGATCTCGTTTGTACTCTTAACCTTTTGAGGAATCCTAGATGTATTACAACTAGATCATTTAAATAAAAAACAGTGACTGCTTAATTGGCAGTTTGAATTTTCTAGATAAATGCTGTTTCCTACAGCGCCATTTCAAATGCTAATGGTACAAAGCCCAATTGTACACAGCTTGGAGTGGGGAGATTAGGTTTGAATAGTTCGTTTGTACTGTCCACCAGCTAACTTGGAAGATTATCTAAACACCCTGTTACGTTGACGTTAATGGAAATATATAAGTTCGCGATCCTCTGCGGCCAGTGGCTCAAACCTACATGTATGGTTCGGCAACTCCCCCAGCTTCATCAACGCCCTCTTCGTCTTCGGAGGAGCTCCCTCAACCGTCAGAGCTATCCTCACTATCAATACTATCATATGTATTTACTAATTCTTCTTCGTCTACACTATGTTCCTCCCACGATCCGCTAGTGTCTGACATTTTGTTTTCGTAACCGTGAAAATAGCTATAGACGCGTACAATAAACACACTCCGCTGCGCGGGGGGTAAACAAGCCGTTTCCACTCATGTACGTCATCAAAGTCTATGGTATATTTTCATCACGTGACACGCTGTTTCCAAAAACTCGCTATGAGGAGGGGGTAACGCTGGTCAAAATGACCCTTTTTTTAAATTACGCAACCACCGCTAAGGATTTTCTTTGAAATATACGTAATCATGAAACACAAATTGATTGGATTTCGGCAAAGTTTAAATTATCTTAGTGCCGTTGAAGTAGATCTTTAACAAAAAAGAAAACAAAACATTGGCTACAACATCCCGTTCACTCCATGGACGCGTCTTTTATACTTTGATTTGAAGTTTGGTGAAAATCTAGTCTCGAATCACTATTAAACGAAACAGAAAGAGAGAAACGAGCCTGGCCTGGTTGAGAAGAACGAAGTTATGTGTGCACGAAAACAAAATTGAATGCTATGTAGCTTAACATAGTTTGGCTGAACTTGGGGTAAATACGTGAATTGTAATACGTAACAATGATATCGAATTAATTGTTGCTGATATTGGCCGAGAGAAAACCTAAAATAATAACAAAACAAATAATTAAATGAAAAAAATGTATGTCTTAATAAATAATTGTGTATTCATGAGTTATGTTTTTTTTTAATGATTCAACATTGAATTTATGTAAATTGACACCTGCTGGTCGGGTGCCGTCCCCACGTTGAGGTTCAAGTGTTTGTTGAGTTTTCATGGTCCAATATATTTCCAATTTACTGTTATTGAGCCGGGAAAAGATACACCCTAATTGTATTAAAACAGCAGAATAGAACTTCTTTAAAAAAAATACCACAATGAACTGGTCATAACAGTCACGAGGTCAACTTACACGGCATTTTCTAAACACATTAACAATTGTATATCACGTAGGGATATTAATATAGAGTACGTACCCAGGTAACAGTCATTAAACTAGACTTGTTGACAAGTCGTTAATGATGGTCGCGGTGAGTCGAGTCGCGTGTGGTGCTGTTGCGTAATAAAGAATGCTCTCGCGAGATCACTGCTCTCGCGCGAAGTTGCTGGCTGCCGACTCTTCGTCATTAAATGCGACCAGTCTTGAGAGCAGTAATCTCGCACAGAGCAGCCCTCTCGCGGGATATTGCGAGAAAGCCGTTCGGCTATCACCGCGACAGACATTTAACGACTTGTCCACAAGTCTATCATTAAACTTACTAATGACTGCAGTCATTGCCGGTAGTCATTGGTGACCTATAGGTATCTGATCACAAACAAGATGATGTTTCATTCATGGCACCATTAATAGCACTTCAAGCCGGAAGGGAAGCACCCAGGAGACACACTTTGTAATTATGTTGTGTTTGGTGAAGGTTAGGTTTGTTCACAATATATGCGCCTTATTCATCACGGCTAGAAGCAGATAGGATCGTCTCGAGCAAAATGGCTGACCGGTCACCGACCCGAGTCCTAGTCCTGCTCCTGAGTGTGCTACATACTGTCTGACTATCGTCTTTAAGATCTACAAGGAATACAAAGTCATATTAACGCCTTCTATCTGGTGATGTAAATGGACATGTTTCACTCGAGATCATGGAATAAATAAACTGAAATCCAGTGTTTCACCACGTCAAACAAATTAGTCTTGTGCAAAAACACATCGTCTGAAGTCCGTTGTGGTGTAATAAACAAACATTTTTTTTGGTGATTATGTGGAAATCAAGAGAAGAGCACAATTTTGATCCCCTAAAAATTGTAATGCTAAGTTTGTCCTTACCTTATATGATTTTTTTTTTTTAAACTACACTGGAATTTGCATTGATTATATAAGTATCTCGCTTTGATGCTTTGGTATTTTTTATTGATGTGGTCCAGGTTAAAGTTAGGTTGTTTTTGTACTAACTGCTAGCATGGATTACAGGTCTTTTAAAAACTCAATACTCCCATACTTTTGGCTAAATTTCTCTCTTTTGTATTGTTGCAAGTAAGTATACAATATTCTTGTATTTGTTACACGTGCACGTGTTTATACTTTTCTGTGCTGTATTAGTCTATTTAACAAATTCAATTATCTATTCATTTTAAGAAAACAAATAAAGGGATGGATATTCCAATATTATTTCATCGCCTTTAACTGTACCACCAGAAGGAAATATTTATATTTGAAGTGCAAATTAGAACAGACTGTGTCTTAAATTTTAGACAAAACACAATAGTTAAGGATAGAGGGCGCTACAACCATATTTATAGCGATGGGTCGTTTGATGTGTTGTTAAAACTCCATCTTTGCCTATGAGTATCGTGTTACTTGCAAACACCCAATGCGATTGGTCAAATTGGTTGAGAGATTAAACTGTACCATTATTTATATCTGTGTTTTACTTGGCGTCACAATTTGTTTTCTTTTGTTAGTTTGTACTTGCTTTGCAAGTGGTATTCCTCTATCTAGCCAATCCGGAGAACCGTCCGTCTGGCCGTCCGCATCTAGACAAATATGTTTCAGTTTCACCGTTATGGTTTTCAATCTATAGGTTACAGATTGTTTTAGATATTTATTAAAATAAAATCTAACTACGCCACAAAAGAAGTGAAGCTTTCAGCATATCATCCATCACTGGGCCCGTAACTAGGAATTGGTTTTGTATGGGGGGGGGGGGGGGGGGGGGGAGGGGGTCGGAGGCGCGAATATGAATTTTTCGGGGGCGAATATGAAGAAAATGTACATTGGTGAGTAAGTGCCGCCCGTCGTGGACAGTTTTTTGAAAATGATAGACAAATTCCACGGTCAATTATCGCGCTTTTATTTTGTGGGCACCTTTAAAAAAAATATGTTGGGTGACTGGACTCCTTGGTTTTGGGGGGTTTTGGGGTTGTTGTTTTTTTTTGGGGGGGGACGCGTCCCCCTGACCCCTTGTTACTGGCCTGTGTAAATAATTTTAAAATGTTGCCTTTTGAAATTTGTTATCTGTATGCACGTTGGTCTCAAGACACGATTTTATTTCAAACCCATTCCTTGGTCAACCGCTGTCTTTTTGCAATGCGATGTTCTGGCGAAATCCGCATTCAGTCAGATTTAGCATAATAATAGGCCTAACTGACAATTGCTTTCAAAAGATTAGGCAAAGTCCAGATACGCTTAAATTAGCGAACTCCTGACGTAGTAGCGTTGTTTCGTTTCAAACGGTTTATCACACGTAGTATACGGTACACAGCATTCTATCCAATCAGAATCCCTGAAGTACAATACATCCCGCCCATCATGCTGTCATCCAATCACGAAGGAGTACAGAACCGTCTCCTAACGTCAACTACTTAAGAATGCATTATTCATTCCAATTCACACCAGCTTTCTGGATAAGTAGGCCTACATGTGTGTGTGTGCATTCACTCTTTGTACGGATCGCCATTGGATTTCTTTAACTGTAATCCCCCCCCCCCCCCCCATAAAAAATACCCAAAACAAAAACAAGACAATAATTAAAAAGGAATCCGGTGTTACTGTAATCGCGGGTAATTCAAATAAGGCATTGATGAATCCAATTCGTTGGGTGTTCTGTTGGGCTGGACCCCGTGGGTACATGACTGTGTATAGCTGAACTAGTAATGACACAGGAGCAGTCGCAAAAGTTATCTAAGGTAGATTGTATGTAAATGCAAAGAACTGGCCACTGGTTCTGAGTATGGGGGGTGGGGGGTGCATCAGTAAATTAGGCATAATGTGCATGGTTCTTATACTTTGGTATACCCTGCCATTTATTAGAGTAACCTTAAAGTGTCTTTTTGAACTGCTGTTTCAGAATAATAATCATTTAATAATTAGAGATAAACAAATCAATAAATAAATCATGAACAAAATAAAAATAAAGAAACACCTGCAAATAGCCTGCAAATATAGGTTTTCTCGGTCAATTTCGGCAAATGAGCAGCCAATTTAACCACCACGCTATTCTATTTCGCGCGAAATCGAATGCTACTGAAAAGGGTCATTCGATTTCGTTTTATGACTAGTCAAAATGTACTGTTGCGTCATTCGATTTAACAAAATAATCATTCAATTTAACGATTCATCAAAGCAGCATTCAAATTCGCCGGAGCTTTTTGAGGCGTGTGTTTAGTCATTCAAATTCATTTTTGGGCAGTCATTTCTGTAATTTGTGCAATCTAAAAAACGCTTTGTTAATAAGGCATATTATACGGTTCACTTATTTGCACTTGAGTCACTTTGTACTTCGAAGACGAGCTTTTGCTACAGTTTTACACGCATATTTCAATAAGTTTGCAGCTTGTGGTACAACCATACCTAAACATATACGCCAAGATGTCTGGCACGCCAACAGATTGATGGTTGAGGAAGAAACAACATAAACAACAAAAACCAGGAAAAACATAAAGAAACACCCCATTCAAACACAATACAAAATTAGGCCAGTTAACCAATAAAGATCCCCCCAAAAAAGAATATAGGAGAAAACAAAGAAGAAAAAACATCATGGGCCCCATGTAAAGTCTCCTGGAACCATAAATAAAGAAAATAAGGTTTGCCTGAATTAAAGTGAAGATACGAAACAGTTGCCTAATACAGATTATCTGTTTATTCGTATTTCTTTA
The DNA here is from genome assembly GCA_037783415.1 of Leptasterias polaris. Classification (NCBI taxonomy): domain Eukaryota; kingdom Metazoa; phylum Echinodermata; class Asteroidea; order Forcipulatida; family Asteriidae; genus Leptasterias; species Leptasterias polaris. The sequence goes on from JAZGTN010000027.1 coordinate 1,881,926, forward strand.
GTCGTACTTATTTGAATTCTCATTTAGCGAAATTGATTGCCTCTTTACGAAATTGAAAAAAATTAAACCAGTAAAATCTCCAGTCGAACCAGCTTTGCTAAATTGAATGATGATTGTGCGTCACGAAAAAGAATGACGATATGCTAAATTGAACACAGTGCAAAAGGAATTTGAATGCCTCAATACGAAATTGAATGCCCGAATTTTGAATTTGAAACGCAGTAACAACTGGAGAGGCAAAATAGCTTTAATTCGAACGCACGAAAATGAAATCGGCTGCTCATTTGCCGAAATTGACCGAGAAAACCTATATTAATCGTCTCTCATCTCTGTTCACTCTTCTAACGCCTCTTTATTGTGCCATCAAGCACTGAAGTATGGTGTTCTAAAGGCGACAGATGTGCGTCGCGTCGTGCCGTCGCGTCGCCTGTTCCGTCGTCCGTCGCGTCGCCCGTCGCGTCGTGCCGTCGCCCGTCGCGTCGCCTGTTTTTCAATTGATTTCCATGGTGACTTGGACATCCGTCGTCCGTCGCGTCGTGCCGTCGTCCGTCGCGTCGTGCCGTCGCGTCGCCCGTCGCGTCGCCCGTCGCGTCGTCCGTCGCGTCGCCCGTCGCGTCGTCCGTCGCGTCGTCCGTCGTCCGTCGCGTCGTGCCGTCGTCCGTCGCGTCGTGCCGTCGCGTCGCCCGTCGTCCGTCGCGTCGTGCCGTCGCGTCGCCCGTCGCGTCGTCCGTCGCGTCGCCCGTCGCGTCGTCCGTCGCGTCGCCCGTCGCGTAGCTCGTCCTTTTGTGCCTCCTGGTGGCGCTGCAAGAGACTGTGCATCATGGTACAGTTAAAAAACTAATGACTTTTTCAGTGGCACTCTTGTCCATGTACTTGTGAAATGATGACAGACGTATGATGTTGTTGTTGTGTGGTTGAAGTGTCATTGATGAATCGAAAATAACCCCCATGTTCCGAGCTTCCGAGGGAGCTATCAGAGCAAGTTACCGATGGAAATGTATGGCACATTATTAATGTTATACACCGTTTTCAAGTTTTCTCAAAGTGATTTGTTTCCTGTAATGTGTCACTTCGTGTAACGTTACTCTCTATTGTGTGATCCATAACTCTGTCACTTCTAAAAATCTCACACATGTTAACAATTCAAAGATGAAACCGTCAATTTGGAAAAGCCGTTCAGGCCAAATGAAAGGTATCAGTTAATAAACCTGCTAAATATTGACATGACTAGTGACAGATAAATCATACTCGACCATTGTGTCACTCCGTAATTTATTGCCCAATCAGTATTGAAATGAACATTTACAAATTTATCATCAAGTTAGAAACACCAAGGACTCATGACCATGTATTTTGTTTTAATGTTAGAAACACCAAGGACTCATGACCATGTATTTTTTTTAATGATTTGGTGTTAAACAAAAGAATTTTTGTCTTTGCCTCCTTTTTGCATAATTGTTGCTACTTATGAACTTTCAGGCTTGCGAAAGGCGATATATTAATCCGTTGTCATTACAAATATTATTGATATTACATATTTTAAGATAAACGGGCCAATTACCACTTTAATCACTACTACATGTACTCTGGTAAATTAACTCTTCTGTCATATTATGGCATATATTATTATTTACTGTGAAAAAGGCATGCACACATAACTTCTGTTTAAAAAAACAACAAAACTAAACAATGGGAAATGACCGAAAGTAACAAACTTACTATTTCCAGCCAGTAATTCTATTTGAATATTCGCCATGAAAATTTACTTTATTAATGAACACTAGTTAATTTTATCACCTTTTTCTTCCGAAACATTTCTCATTGTTAGAGAAGTTTACCTCTTCCCACTCAAAGTTTAAAAAGGGAAGGATGTAACAATAATTATCTGTTTGGTTTAAATTTGGTGTGAGAGTTTGTTGATGTAATTTTACTTCTTGTGTTTACTGCTAGAGGAAGTTTCTCCCTTTTGATGGCTTATTATGTAACAGGTCCAGAAAAACCGTGTTCAGTAGGAGCATAGAGAAAGGACCACGGAGAGACAAGTATGTTCCCTTCCACTGTTTATTCCAACTTAATCTCTTTTAGCACCCAAGTTCATTTCAAGGAATCGTCTGTAATAAACAACCCTCTTGTTTAATCCTTAATCCTCAAGTAGTGGTAATTAAGTCACACATTAATGTATTATAGTTTACAGATAGCAGCCTGTGTGTTCTCCCACCATCACTTCTTTGATTTTATGTACTGGTGGTTCTTCATGTTTTTAAGTTTTGCCTGTTTCAAGTCATTACTGCTATGGACTCGATTTTAGAGCCATTTTGATTTTAATTTGTAACCTTCCTTGGCACATGTGTTTTGTTGTTTTTAGTGGTTTTTATAAATCCTGTTAGTTCAGTAGTGTTACTGTTGGTCTTGGTTTAGAATTCACTTGATTTATTGCTTTATGGTTTTGCTTTTTGTGATCGCTTCATAATCAATAAAGTAATTTTTCATCGCTTTATAATCAATAAAGTAATTTTGTGCAAGCCCACCAACCATGTGGATAATAATTAGGTAAATTTGATCTCAAGAACTGGAGACCGATTAGCCTTTTAAATGTAGATTACAAACTGTTGGCCAAAGTTCTCACAAATAGGTTAAAAAGGGCCATGCCTTTCATAATAGGTGACAGATAACAGACATGTGGTGTACCGGGGAGAAAAAATCACGACAACCTCACACTTTTGCGTGATAGCATAGATTATAATTGGAACAATAAGGAAGCAGCTATTTTAAGCATCGATCAGGAGAAGGTTTTCGATAGAATTAATTGGAATTATATGTTTACCATGCTTGAGAAAATGGGGATTCCCCCCAAATTCATTCAATGGATCAAGCTTTTATATAGTAATCCTGAGAGTTGCGTCATTGTAAATAACTTCATTGGCAGACCTTTCCAAATAAGTAGAGGTATCAGACAAGGGTGTCCCCTGTCTCCATTGTTATATGCAGTCTGTGCAGAAGGTTTAGGAACTCTAATTAGAATCAATAATGGGTTGCATGGTATTCAGTGTCCAGGTGGAACCATGGTGGAACTGAATGTGTTAAAATTATCCAGCATGCCGATATTTCTAAAGAGAGTGTGTAAAGAAAATAGAAAACATTATTTTTAGTTTTTACTGGTCAGGTAAACCGGACAAAATCAAGCGTGCCACTATCACCGGACCTCGATACATGGGAGGGACAGGTCTTTTGGACGTCAGGGTCAGGTTACGCAGTCTAAAACTGATGTGGTTGAGTATTATATCAAAAGTAATGGTAAATGGAAATCCTTCTTTAACTATTGGATCGAGAAACCCGGCGAAAGCCATAATCTTGGTTGGTATGTGTTTGGTAAAACCAAGAAAAAGTCACCAGACCACTCCCTTTTATATGGACCTTTTTGCAGCCTACGAAAAATCAGGGGGTGTTTTCAGACCAGAATTTACCTCAGTTTTGGAAGTAATGAATATCCCTCTCTGGCATAATTCAGTGGTTGCGATTAATAAGGATAACGATTTAGCGAGTCCTGTTTTAACAAAGAATAACATCATCAAATTTCAACATGTTGTTAAAAATAACAGACTAATTACCTTTAAGGAATTGGCTAGGATCAAGTGTGATCAGGTGATTTCAACATAAATTTATTAATTCCAACCAATCCTAGCTCCCAGTCCTTTATCGACTTATTTACATCTCACTCTTTCCTCCCCCAAATCCATATGCCCACACGTATTACTGATACTTCTGCTACACTTATCGATAATTTTTTATCAAATATTCTTCCTTCCTCAAAATCTGGTATTTTAATCTCTGATATCTCAGATCATCTGCCAATTTTTATGTTCGTTCAGTCTCCAAACTCAAGTTCTTCTCATAATCACAATTTACCTTTTTCTCGAAATGTGTCTAATGTGAACCTTGAACAGTTTATTGACGACTTACACTCTTTTGACTGGACCAATGTCCTTAGTTGTAATAATCCTGATACAGCTGCTTATAATACTTTTCTGGATAATTCTATTTTTCTGTACGATCAAAATACACCTTTAGTTAGACAAAACAACAATACCAAATCTAATCATATTTCAACTACCCCTTGGATTACACATTTCCTCCTCAAATCTATTAAGAAAAAGAATAAATTGTATCGTCAGTACTTGTCCAACCCTACAACCTCACATAAATGCAAGTATATCAAGTATAAAAACACCTTGACTAGCCTTCTACGTCTTTGTAAAAAAAAGTACTATTCCCTTCAGTTTGAAAAAGAAAGAAATAACATCCGTAATACCTGGAAGGTTATAAATTCTGTTTTGAATAAAAATACCCATTCTCATGGTATTAACAGCATCATTGTTAATGGGAATTTAATTGACAATCCAAATCAAATCGCCAATCATTTTAATCAATACTTTATCAATATTGGTCCCAACCTTGCTAAAAACATCCAACCTACTCATTCACCCCTTAGTTTTGCTGATTATATGCCCAACCCTAATTTTAATTCCTTCTTTTTTACTCCAGTATTTGAACATGAAATTTTGGACATTGTAAAAAATTTACAAAATAAAAAAAGTTCTGGTCATGACCTGATCAATATTTCCATTATCAATAAGTCAATTTTTGCCATAAGTAAACCACTTGTTCATATTGTCAATACTTCTTTTACGACTGGCATTGTTCCATCAGAAATAAAAATTGCTAAAGTCCCACCAGTTTTCAAAAAGGGTGATCGTAACAATATATCCAATTATAGGCCCTATCTCTATTCTTTCATGTTTTTCAAAGATCTTTGAAAAATGTGTCTATGCCCGTACCATTAATTTTCTGAATAAGTTTGAAATTTTAACAAATCAACAGTTTGGTTTCCGTAGCAAACATTCAACCATTCATGCACTCCTTGATTTTATTGATAAAGTTACTAATGCTATCGATGACTCCAATCATACTTTGGGGGTGTTCCTTGATCTTTCAAAGGCTTTTGATACAATAGACCATCAAATACTATTGCATAAACTTTCCAACTATGGTATCCGTGGAATTCCCCTAGAATGGTTTATTGTAAGAGTTATCTTTCAGACAGGCCACAATATGTTTCCGTCAATGGCATTAAATCTGAGTCTGATGTCCTTACGTATGGAGTACCTCAAGGATCAATCCTCGGGCCTTTGTTATTCACCATATACATTAATGATTTCACAAATTCTTCTAGTGTGCTTTCATTTATATTATTTGCGGATGACTCTAATTTATTCTTTTCCCATAGTAACCTTGACTATCTTGTAAACACTGTTAACAATGAGCTCAAACTAGTTGCCACCTGGTTTACGGTCAATAAACTATCCCTAAATATCACTAAAACTAACTGCATGTTGTTCAGTAATTCAGTCAGAGACCTTCCAAGTCCTATAAAGATTAATGACATTGAAATCACTGGAAACTGATTGTTGCAAGTTTCTAGGACTTTTTGTTGACCGTAGACTATCATGGAATAGTCATGTTGATTACAGTGTAAAATTATTGCTAGAAATATTGGTGTGATCATTAGGATCAAGCATTTTATGCCTGAACTGGTTTTACAATCTCTTTATAAAATACATTGATCGGTTCTTATCTTAACTACGGGATACTTGCATGGGGATCAAGTTCTACTACCAATCCTAATAGACTTCTTCTCTTACAGAAGCGAGCTCTTCGTATCATTAATTTTGCTGAATTTAACGCACATACAGATCCCCTTTTCCATAAATATGCAATTTTAAAGTGAATGATATTTATTGTCTTCAGCTTGGGTCCCTCATGTATCACCTCACTTGTAAAAATTTACCTTCTGCTATTCAATAAATTTTTTCTTTAAACTCAGATGTACATTCCCATTTCACCCGCCAAGCTTCTAATTATCACATTTCTTACACTCGTACTTCCCTCGCTCTTAAAACTATTAAACATGAGGGACCTATGCTTTGGAACATGCTTAATGAAAAACTTAAAGCCTCCAAAAGCTTGTTTACTTTTAAACGTGTCTTTAAAGCTGATATACTGAAATCTTATTGTTGATGAGTTTTTAACAGATGTACATTGTATTTTGAACCATACCACAGTGCAGACTCGTGTGGTCTCCTACATGGGATCCATGGTGTATACTATCATCCATAGCCACACTATGTTAAATCCATCGAGGGATACGCTGCTTTTGCATCACTCATGATTTCGTTCGATACTATATTGCTGACCGGCAAGATTGTTGTGTTTGATTGTTGTGTTAGTCCTAGTCCAATGTTTGTTCTCGTTATTTGATTGTATTATAGTGTTTGCTGATTTTTCTTTGTAACATGCATGTGCATTGAGACCTGCTATTATATTTGTTTATTGGTGGCTCGACTCGACCACGGACCTCCACGGTTCACAACATTATTTTTTAATCTCAATGCATATGCATGTCACTATAGGGACCATTGCCTACAAGCTTTGCTTTTTAAATGGATCCCTCTGCAGTGTCACATAATGCTTTTTTTGTTTACATGTAATATTCTTCAAACCTATGCTGTAAAACATTTACTTTGCATTATGTAATGATTACTTTTGATGTATTTATTATTGCCTTTTGCTTTTTTGATACTGTGGAAATAAACGAACCTTGAACCTTGAACCTTGAAGTGTGAAATTAATCGTATCACTGCTGGACGCATAGCTAAACGTCTTCGAACAAAACATCAATCCTGTCCTCTTCAAAGAAAAACGTTGTGGGCCTAATGACCATCCAAGCAGGTGGCTCAGTTCCAAATTGACCATGGGGATCAGGGTTTGGTACCTTTTTCTAAAATGACCACGAAATTAATGTACAAATCATTGAAGGTCAAATAATTTGTTTTTCCAAAAGCACAGGAAAAGTGGGCCTCGATTTTAGGCCTCACTGATAAGTTCGACTGGGCCAATATTTGGACCAAATTAAACATGAACAATATTATGGACGCCAAAGACAAGGACACCTTTTAAGACTTTATCACAGGATTCTGCCAACCCGAGATAAACTTAAACGCATGAAAATCATAGATACAGTCGACTGTCCTTTCTGTAAATCCGACACTGAAACTGTCGAACATTTGTTTCTATACTGTAATGAGGTGGTTGAACCCTGGTAAATATGAGGCGCCAAGTGTAAACTTATTATTTAACGCAATTATTTACAAATAATTCATTATATAATATATAATTCATTATTTAACCATTATTTAATCTTTATTTACAAATAATCAGTTTTGCACCACACAATTGTTTATATATAATCGTATGAAAGCTTTCATTATATATATATAATCTTAAACACAATTTCATTATTTACAAATAATGTCGACGGATAGATTTTTATATATAAATAATTAACTTTGCACATGCAATTATATGTATATAATTTCTGGACAACTTTCATTATATATATATAATTTAACGGATCATTACACTTATATATAAATAATGGCGACTGACAAAATTTATATGTAAATAATTTATTTTACACATGCAATTATATAATAAATAATTGTTAGGCAGCTTTCATTATATACATATAATTTTGCGGATCATTATACTTATATATAAATAATATCGGCTGCCAAAATTTATTTGTTGTCCAGAAATTATATACATATAATTGCATGTGCTAAGTTAATTATTTATATATAAAAATCTATCCGTCGACATTATTTGTAAATAATGAAATTGTGTTTAAGATTATATATATATAATGAAAGCTTTCATACGATTATATATATACAATTGTGTGGTGCAAAACTGATTATTTGTAAATAAAGATTAAATAATGGTTAAATAATGAATTATATATTATATAATGAATTATTTGTAAATAATTGCGTTAAATAATAAGTTTACACTTGGCGCCTCATAGGTATACGTCGAATTTTTAATTAGGAAACAAACTGGCTGCCGTTTCTTTTGTCTCAGTGATTGTATAAGAATTGTATGTATGAATTTGTCATTTGTATCTATGATAATTGTTGGCATGATGATCAATGTTATTTGGAGAATCCGGTGTGATCTGGTCTTCAATGAGGACAACGTTTTCACAAACACAAACATTATCAAGACCTACAAAGAAACTCTCAGATCATTTCTACTAAGGGAGAGGAATAGGCTCCAAACAAGTAATTTTAACAAATTGTACAAATTCCTGTGTACTTTCAATGAAGACGAGAGTCCAAAATTTATGTTCTGATCAAAATCGAATTTTGTCACCTCTCAGTTACTGTCCTTTGTGTAGGCCTTAATTTTAATCTTTTTACTTGTACTAGGTTGCTTTTTCATGTTTTGATCTTGCCTTTGTTTGATATGTAATATCAACTTTGTTCATTGTCCTTTAGTTTCTAGTAACCTATATGTACTTGTGTACTGATCTATCAGTACTTGCTTTAATGTTCCATAGGAGATGTATATACTTGTAATTACTTGAGTTGAATAAACGGAGTCTATAAGAGCTCCACTCAAAAGAAAAAAAATAATAAATAATAATATATAATAATTTAGGTAGTATTTTTCCTACGATGCTGCTGTTGACATTGCTTTATTTTACAGGCTAGTAGGCATGGTAGGGAGGCCGAGGTAGTAAAAACTAATACTTGACATGTTTTTACAATTAAAAGGATATTGTTGAGATGACACGGCAAGCAGGGATTGATCAAACATATACACATCTGCCATCTAGAATCTCGACGACCTCATCAGACTCACTTCGACGGAAATAATCAAAGAGCGCCACCAATTGACAGAAAAGTGAAGAACGTTTTGGCGAAAATAAGGTCCAAATCAATTTAAAAACAGGCGACGCGACGGACGACGGCACGACGCGACGGACGACGGGCGACGCGACGGCACGACGCGACGGACGACGGGCGACGCGACGGCACGACGCGACGGACGACGGCACGACGCGACGGACGACGGACGACGCGACGGGCGACGCGACGGACGACGCGACGGGCGACGCGACGGACGACGCGACGGACGACGCGACGGACGACGCGACGGCACGACGCGACGGACGACGGCACGACGCGACGGACGACGGATGTCCAAGTCACCATGCAAATCAATTGAAAAACAGGCGACGCGACGGGCGACGGCACGACGCGACGCACGACGCGACGGGCGACGGCACGACGCGACGGACGACGCGACGGGCGACGGAATAGGCGACGCGACGGCACGACGCGACGCATATCTGTCGTCTTTAGAACACCATACTGAAGTGAAGTGTTTTCGAAAGCCAACCCTCTTTTGTATTATGAAGTTTTAGAAGGTCAAAGGCACTGACGGTTCACCTCAATAATATTGACAAAGCCCTAATCCGTATAGCAACCATCCAGTTTGCAATGATTAAAAGCACTGACTGTTCACTTTGTTAATAATAACAAAGCCCTAATCCGTACGGACCGTCTCACATACAAAGATAAAAGGCACTAACGGTTCACTTTGTTAATAATAACAAAGCCCCAATCCGTACGAACCGTCTAACGTACAAAGATAAAAGGCACTGACGGTTCACTTTGTTAATAATAACAAAGCCCCAATCCGTACGAACCGTCTCACGTACAAAGATAAAAGGCACTGACGGTTCACTTTGTTAATAATAACAAAGCCCTAATCCGTATGAACCATCTCAATGATAAAAAGCACTGATGTTCTTTTCATTAGAAGTACAAATTTACAGCCCCGCCCTGAAGAGCCATGAACAAGGAAGACAAGGGGGGGACAAGAAAAGTACAAAAAGGAAGAAAACAAAGAAAGAATAAACCTTTAACAGATAAAAAATAAAAAAATAAAATTATCATTTAATTTGTGTCTAGTACTTTTCTTTAACTTACGAGATAGCTTAACAATTATTATTTCGTGTTTTGTGTTTGTTTGATTCTGTCATTTCTTTCTTTGTATTTGTGTTTCTTTATTTTTATTTTTTATTGTTTTCATGATTTATGCATTGATTTGTTTATCTCTAATTATTATTAAATGATTATTATTCTGAAACAGCAGTTCGAAAGGACACTTTAAGGTTACTCTAATAAATACCAAAGAACCATGCACATTATGCCTAATTTATTTTTTCTCGCTTCGATACGTCGTCGCCATGTTGGTCGCCATATTTGCCGAATCAATCGACTTGACGCATTTGGGTGAAACACAGACCACGCATGCGTGATTTACGGCAAATTTACTAAAGGTTAACACCCTATTCTTTCTCATTATACTGTAGCTGTACTTTACACACAGGTTTTTTTTAAATATCGGTAGTCTGGCGTCATGCACGTTAGCTGTACTTTACACACAGGTTTTTTTTAAATATCGGTAGTCTGGCGTCATGCACGTTAGATGGACGCCTGGTGAAAATTGATGTACGTCGGAATACGCGGTGTGTATTTTAGGTCATTCGTTAGCCATTCGTTATATAAATGCTATGTAAACGTTGGGCATTAACTTTTCTATGACAAAAGTCTAGATGTTTTGGACGTATATTATTATGGCCGAACAGCGGACGAAGACGCACCCTACACCAAACGTGCGAAACGTTCACTCAGCGAATGTTCAACGTGTACATATCGTATTGCTCACTACGTTGTCACCCGCTCAACAATTTGAACATGTTTTCGAGACCCTAGCGCACCTCTGCGAACCCCTGCGAACCGCTAAAGAAAACAACTTTTGCCAAAACATGTCACGAACGAATTTAATTTACACGAAAGTAAATCCGACATTTCCAAAACCGTCGGGCACACGCTAATCGCTACAGTGTGACAGGGTCATTACAACAAGTGACTTGACGTAAGGAACACATAAACTCTTCATAATGAACAAAATATAATAACACCCCTCACAATCCCAAGCCTCTCGACTCTGAGGCAAATCCCTACATTAATTTGTAAAGGTTTAATTACAAAGACACTTAGGCACTAGCTTTACTGGAGATGTGCACGTGGATAGTTCGAATAATTGCCCCTCATCTGCCCTGGGCCCAATTTCATAAAGCTGTTTAGCAGAAAATACTGCTTGGAATGTTTCTTTGCTTAGCTAAAAATGAGTGGGGCACCAGTCGCAACAATGTTAACTTTATCGGATGTTGGCTGGTAACCTGTTTTTGCTAAGCAATGTTTTTTTGTGCTTACAGGCTTTATGAAATTGGGCCCTGGAGCTCCGACACAATGCTAAAAAGGTCGGCGTTCAATTCAATGTACGCAAATACACAGTCATTCATCCTTTTCCCAACCCGCTCTTCTCCCACCCCAATGGAAAGATGAAACGAGTTGCGCAGTTTTCAGATACTCACATTTCCCCCTTGGCCCCACCGTCCACGACCCACGAAGTATTTTCATATAATAAATAAGAAAACAAAATATATATAGATAAATAACACACGGAAAAGCTAAGGCCATTATTGCATGGTGTACAAACAACTTCCCCGCTATTATTTGTTTTGCAGATCATCAGTCTATACCTATAGACCTTGATCATGATGCGGCCATCTTGATTTTCTCCCAATTAAATCAATGTAACAAAACCGAGGCTGAAAGGAGAAATAGTCTGGTTCCTTTGTGTACACTGAATATTCTAGCATTCATTACTGTTATCAGATACAGGGAACATGACCAAGATGGTGGCAGCATATAAAAGGTCTATAACTTCTCAAAGAGTAACACAGTTTGCCTATAGTATACGCAGCTTCCACTTTGCTGCCACTCTCCTTTGTCACAGGTAAAGTACAAAACTTCAAAAGTTGTGTTTAGGAAAATCCTATAACGGTTTCGAAAATTGTGGATAATTTTTTTAACGGTTTTAAATAAGTAATTGCGACAGGAGACACTTTTTAATTTCTTGCCCTTCACTTAAGGCCAGCTGAATTCATAACGCATTCGTAAAACTACTTACGGGTCATACGTTATTCAGAGTAACAACATTTGCCATGGCTGGTTACTTATTCACGAGGCCAATATTGTAAAGATCTATGAATTTAGAATTACCTGTGCTTTGCTGTTTACGGGTGTTAAGAAACAGCTGAAGTTCTTCGTTTGAATAATGAACGGTTGTGTGACAAAACACTCGCCGTGGGTTTTTGTTTGTGTCACCTTGGTTCTGTTCATGGACCCCATCTCACTGGTTCATCTCTCACCAGCCACTGGGGTAATCCAGGGGGAGTGAAAGCTGGTTACTTTGTCCTTAGAATATTAAATAGCAGATACATGGGACAACACCTGTACATTTTGTTTGAAAATATGGGTACCCAAATGCTGTCAAGACTAAAAGTACGTAAACTTCTCTTAATAATTAAATCAATCAGTCAATCAGTCAAAATTTAAAGTGCCAAAAATAAAAGTTTGCTCAAATGCGCTGAGGCGCAGAAGATAAGTCATTGATGGTATGCCTCCTGAAACAAGTGGGCCATCAGAAGTGTCTTAAATGGTGTTCAAAGATGTTGCGTCCCTGATGTGATTTGCAAGTTTATAAATCAGCGATCTCCTTTCTCATCACACTGTATTTCAGTGCGTCATGGGTTTACGGATTGGTAATCTCATCAACTACTTAATTCGATTGCCACTACTGAAATAAGTACGGTTATAAACGGGTACAAAATCCCATGTAGTGAGGTAGATAGGGGATGGGACAATTTTGCCTTTGATGACATAGGTAGACTAACGAGCAATTTTCAAAATTGTCAATGTGGCTGCCATTGCTTGTTATTCTACCTACATTTTTACAAATGACAAATTTGCAATGGCCCTTTCGCCAAAGATCGTTCTCGTTGACACATTCTGACTGTGTGTCTATTATTCCATGCTTGTATCATCAAAGGCACACTCCGATCATCTGCCTGCCGTACTAATAAAAAAATATGTAAATCATTTTTCGATCTGTTCACTAATATGGTACCTCAGGTTGATTACATTGTGTGTTTATTTAGAACTATGACGACTACCATGAATTTGCACAGCCACATACCATTTTATTTTATTTGTATTATTATTTTGTTATGCAGGCCTATTCCACTTTGTGTTTTTCTAACGTTTTTTAATCCTCGTTCTTGTAATGTTTTTACTATTTATTGCTATTCTTTGATTGTTAATCACGTCCAATTTGGCCTGTGGGCCACGAGATGTGATGTTAATAAAATGAAGAATTAAGATTTATTCAACATCACAACAATGCACGTACCGGTATGAATGTTGGCTCCCATGCACAACTGTTTCTTGCATTATGTCATCAGAATATTAAAAATGCGTATTACGAAAGAGAGCACATAATAATCTGCGTAAGTAAGGGGGAGGAGGGCGGGGTGGGGCACGTGCTTTCATTGAAATATGGATCTTTAGGATTAGAAACTTCCAGAATAATATAATACTTTGCTTCATCATTTTTTGTATGTAGTAATGTTTAAACTTCCCATTTTGAATTCACGATCCCAGTTAAAAGTAGCTTTAAAATCTGTCATCTTTCTGTTTCAAAGCATCAATTTGCAACACATCGTTGGTGCGTGATCAATATGCATGAAAATTACTAAGTCGTTGTTATTTACCAAGCTCTGTATGTTAACGGTGTAGGCCTACATACAACATATCAGCATGGCAATTTGTTCACAGACAAATCAAGTCAGCAAGTCATAAAGAAAACCAGGGAGAGAGAAGTTGATTTAGCGTGTTTGAGATATTGCCGAAAATCTGGAGTGGTTTAATTTCCACCCAAGAAGAATAACTCTTAGGCCTAATTGGAATACACAATCTGAAAAAAGTTCCATGCAGAAACGGTTCTCAGATTGAAATGTTTTGAATCCCTCTCTCTAAAACCACATTGCCTTGAATGTGTATTGCTTCTTGAAATTGTATACACCAAAAGCTGAAGTTCTTTTTACCAAGTAAGTTTTTATGGTCATTAAATTTTGGAGTTATTACCAAAGTGATACCCTCCCTAGGGTGTGTACAACATTGGTAAGATTAAAAATACAAATGTTCACAGAATTGTACATAACTTTAAATTGGTATAAAGATGGTCATGGTGGAAAACTTCCTTTGAAATAGTTTTGCTTGAAATGCCATAGTTTTTAGGAAATGAGTAAAACAATAGTCCTTATCACGCAGGATATCCGATGTTTGAAAAAAGGGTTAAAACATATTATAGGGTTTTTCACTGTTTTCTAATGACTCCGAAGACCGATTGAGCTTAAACTTTCACAGGTTTGTTATGTCATGTATATGTTGGGTCACATCAAGTGTTAATACAGGTATTTGGCAATTGCCAATGTTGTACACGCCCTTTAAAACTATGTCAAACGCATGATAGGCGAACTTGTCAATAATTCAGATGCAGTTAAAGCAAGCTCATGGTGAGTTTCACACAACTAACGCAAGAAATGAGGTAAATTAATATTCATAAATTACAATTATTCTCTAGAAATTTTAACAAGATCGGGTGTTAGTGAGAATGTCTCTTTTAATTCACGGGTTTTTTCCCCTCTCGTATAAATAGGGTATTTAAATTGATAGAAGCCAACGCAGGAGTGTCTCGGTTTGTTGAATTTAAATGAATGAGCTGATGGCAAAAACAAAATCACATTTCGAATGATTTGCATTCGATGGCGGTAGTCATCACAACCAATATTAAGACAGACTGATGGAGAATATAACTTAACATTGTTTTGTTATATTCTTTTTTTAAACCTTGGCAGGGAGACTCAGAGAAATTAAGCAACTTCTCTGTTGAAGACGTCAAGCGCTATTTAATGGGATTTAGTTATTTGGTAAGAAAAACACACTTTCTTAGCTCCTCATCGGAATGGAAATGAGATATAAGAACGCTTTCCCCATAGTAAGCTAAGCCTTAAAGCTATTAATGTTGTCCATGTATCTCGATATGGAGTGTAGGCGTACCTGGTGGTATATATCTGCTTATATTTCTTACTGATTGGACCGAACAGGTCGGCTAATCATGATCAGAATATCCAACTGTACATGCATCACTTCCTCCAACTCATGTCTGGGACCTAAACGGTTCCCTTATACAGGATTGGTATATAGAGCTGACAAAATAGTCATAGTAGACAGTGTTTATGTTTTGTGTGATCAACTATATACGTGAAATAACAAGTGTGTCGGGAGAAAATAGTGGAAAACCACGAACAATTTTCAGCATGTAAACACATTGTCCCTAATTTTGGGTGTACAAATTACCGAAATCAGCTGTTGCGTTGTTTGTTTGTTTGGGTTTTTTGGGGGTTTTTTTTTTGGGGGGGGGGGGGGTTCGGATACATTTTTCTTGAAATCAAATTCATTTCAGAGGAAAATATTTCACAGAAAAAATTGTTCAAGTTTGAACTTCATAATTAGTAGCTTTCAGACAAAAGTTAAACAATGACGTCCTTACCAATGCTGTATAATACCTTTAAAGTCGCATTCATTCTTTTTAGATTAATTAGTTTTTTATTATTCAGGATGATGTGATTTGCCAAGAAATTATCCTTCCAAGGTTGATAAACAATGGCTCTGATGATCCCAAGACTGCTGTGGGGCTAATAGGCCGATGGAGACCCACAATTTTCATCTTGATGATTTTGCGAGGTCAACGACCCGTTGGAACGAAGCTCACATTATAATCAATATCAAATTTGTTGGAGGCGGCTTCTGACAAAAACAAACATAACCTCAGAACTTGCATGTGAAAAGGACACACTGATGTACATGTAGCAGAATCACTTTAAAAACACTGGAGAAAAAAAGGATTGTTGTTGTTTTTGGAAGACAATATAATTAAAACAGTCTGTATGTCGAAGTTGAATGCCTTTCCACAAAAGACACTTGTAGTGTTGACATGCACTTGTCAAATCTGCAATGTTTATATTTCGATCAGAGACATGTTTTTATAATATCGCATTCCAACACATTTTGTTTTCTCAGACAGGATTTAAGATTTTCGGTGGACAGCAATACTCAGTTTAATTGCTTTCGAGCCTATCATTTTTTTCTTAAAGGGACACACCGGTTACCTGTTCACGCAATTTAGTCATGTAGAATCAAAGACAGTTATTTCTAGATGGTTTTTATATTTTTTTTATACAAAAATATCACGTAATTAACGAGAAATGACCGAAAAAACAAAAGCGGTCAAAGGTCACCGTATACGCTTTACCAGCCGTTGCAAGTGTCAAATTTACGGGATACATGCTGTGCAATGTTGCAAGTAGACTGGTGCTCTGTTTATGTTTAAGTGTTTTACCACGACAAGGCATTAGGATCCAGTCCACGTTATCCGTCTGGACAATTGCTGCAAGTGTATAGACAACGGACACGGAAACCAGTCAACCCGCCCCCCAGCAAACTCGCCAATTACAAAGTCCCAACTACAAAGTCGCCCCTATCAAAGTCGCCCTCTCACGTACAAACTCGTCCCCTCTCAAAGTCTCTTGGCTAGTGGGTTTCCGTCGCGCTGTAGCACTGCCGAGATACTATGCTTGCAAGCGACACAACTGCCCCTGTGTTACGTGTAGGAGGTCCCCACGCTGTGCACTGTAAGACACGCTTCCGTTGCTCGGACTCTCTGATATAAAATCTTACGTTCGACTTTTTTGTATTATTTACAACTTGTATCCATAATTTGAATACGTATTTTTGTGTGTCAAATAGGCCTACTCATGAATTCTTGTTAAAAAACAGAGTTGAATTCGGTGAAGTAATTATTTTTTATACCGCTGGAAGTAAAACTAACTCCGAAGATCACGAGGGTTATCCGAACCCCAAAAGTGGTTCGGATAACCCATGTGACCTTCGTTTTTTTTTAAATGCTCAAAAACGACCAAAATTGATGGTTTATTTTAGGAAACGTTCTTCTCCATTCCTGGAAGACCTTTGGAGTAATGTTTTAGTCTATTTTGTAGCCAAAATAGCCCAACGAAGCCGGTGTGTCCCTTTAAACCGAAACGGCTCTCTGTCAAAACACCCAAATCAAGGAAATATTTTCGCTTGCAAAATTCTGCGGCTAGATATTCTTGTTTTTGAAGCCGCTGTTGACATAAACCTGTGGCGCAAACTCAGTTTTCAGGAAGGTCGACCCACGCAGAAGGGTATAAAGGTGTTCAATACGAAGGGACCTTTTTGTTTATTGAAAGAAAGAAAAAACACGTCAATGTCGTAATTTTGATCTAAGTGAAAATCAATCTGTAAATCTTATGAACATCGTTTCTTTCAAAAACAAAGCAAAATTGATAGCCTTCGGTATTAAAGAATATTTCTCTGTAGTTGCATTTTATTGTATTATTATTATTTTATTTTTTTCGGGGGAGGCTTTTCCTTTATTCCCACTTTTAAATATTTATCGTCTAAGTTTATTTAACTATTCTTATTGACAGCTTTATGTTTTTTATAGTTACCCACAGATTAAGCCTAAAGTCTAATTAAAAATAAAATCAGCTGTACCTAAAGTCAGTCAATTCTAATAGATGTGCATTTTGTCACCGGTGTGCTGTCAGATAATCAACTCGAAAACTAGAGGAGTGTTCTGAAACTCATCAGGTACTGTATGTACAAGAGAGTGATAATTATGGCCACTTAGGTTGATAACTTTATTTTGAATGAGTCAATGACGTTCGGGCCTAAAACTCTGCTTGTTGGAGCGTGATGATTTGTTTTCTCGTATTTATTTATTTAATTTTTTTAATAAGGGTCTTTTCTTTCTTCATTCCAATGCATGCATTAAGATAGACTCATAGAGCTGATCAAAGCTAAACAAACCTCCTAGGAATCGAATTCTTGTCCCCGCCATAGATAAAAATTCACATAGACGGTATTAAACTGCGATCGGCTACTAATTACCGTTTCATTTTCATGGCGACTGTTCTAATTCCCGCCGATAATTGGAAATCTTCGTTGCACAAAACAAGTCCCTCACTACGGGGTTAAGGTGGAGTGGGTGAAGCGGGGCAGGGGGGATGGGGGGGGGGGGGGGTCTCCGTGCTGCATATAATTGATACTAACCCTGTAGTAGTTTATCCGTGTGAATGATTAAAGTCACCTGGAAATAGAATTTATTTTTATTTTTAAATATAAGAGTATATGTATACTAACAATAAAACAATTTTTTGAGTAATTGTTTGTCAGTATTTATATGTAAAAAAAATATATAAAGTTGTTTGGGGGCGACTCCGCCCATCCCTTTTTGTGACGTCAATCGAGGAAGACTTCGCCTCGATTGAACATCGACCCCACTCGAACTTGCCTGCATTTACGTTGTATATACACGTGCAAGTAGTGAGATTGTACGTTTCGTTTGGTTATCCAAAAGGGTTTTTTTTCTTGCATTTTTCCAGCGAAAATTGCTGCTGGATGCAGCAAAACGACTAAAGATGGGGTCAGCCAGCATTTTTTTCCTGCAGATCCCAAATAATAGGCAGTTACGGGCATCGAAAGTTAGGCTAACGAGGGCAAAGTGGTCCGGTCCGACGTCGTTTTCAGCGCTATGCAGCGAACACTTGGATAGCCCGGGGATTTTTTCGTTGGCAGTAGCGTGCAAGGGAAGTTGCAGTGAAGCTTAGGTTACCAGTGAAATGTTTCTGGTGGAAAAACAATACCTCGTATTATCCGTGTTCTCGTTATGACCATGCTCGTATCTTCCGTTTTTAAGACATAAAAACGCGCATGGGACAGTTCGGGACCGGTGAAAAACCTCGTATAAACTGGCGTCTCGTATTACTATTAGTCGACTGTACACTGTCCTATCCTAGGATTGCATTGGGTGGTGACGTCCGAATACGAAAACGCATGATACTGATCAGGTACCCAGACGTAATGTACGGGACCAGACGACACATTTTCTCCTGCCTCGATTGACGTCACGAACAGCGCCATGTAAAGGGGGGCCTATTTTTTAATTTGTAATTAAAAGAAAAATACAATTTTTTAACCTTAGTAAATTGTTTATTCACATTCCACTCATAAAAATGTATATATTAATGACAAAAGCTTTATTTTGAAAAAAATACCACTGCCAGGTGCCTTTAATGTTACGGATGTATCAGGTTCCTTTTTTCCCAAAAGATGGTAAGCTATTTTAGGGGTTTTCTCAGCTTTAACTAGCTCCCTTTGCTGCTGGAAATGTCCCAGTTAAGAGTTTCACCCCAAATGAGGAGAACTCTTGGGTGTGCTGGGAGGGTGAGATCGTATGGGGCATGGTGAAGGTTGGTCGGGACAAGAAAATTGCCATCGGGTTTCAACTTAAAAAATTACCGCCCATAGTTAAAACAAATAAAATAAAAAAATCCCGTAAAAAAATCCCGTTTATTTCTACATTAATTTTCATATAGATTTGATTTTATGGGGGTCCGATGAGTTATGTACACACACGGTGTAATCCTGTGCTATTTCGTTTTCTGTCAACAGAGTATTTAGACTGTTAATATTCGAAGTGGTTAAATTAGTGTTTAAAACTCATAATTCCCTGAGCAAAGTCATGGTCTTTATAGTGCAGTGAAATCCATCTTATTAACGGTGTCATTTTTCAAACTGTGCAGCCGACACAATCTGTTTAATACCTTTACTTGTCGTTATCTTCCCCTGAGTCGGGCGATGTATTTGGGTGAACAAAGATTGGTTTCAATTAATTCAAGTAATAATGTCTGCAATCATTTTGAACTGAGCAGGACGTTTACTGGTTAGAAAACCTGTTTCTCGCACTCGGTTTACATCGAGCTGAAAGTTTTCATTCAGAAGCGATTTCAATGTTATCCAGGTGATAATGGCATGCGTCTGAAAGAGAGCGATTTTTCATCCACATAAATGGGGTTTATTTCGGCCACATAATAACCCTAGCCCTATCATCGAGATTTTCGTCAGCAGAACCCCTGTATTCATCTCTCCAGTGTGAACTGTGATTGTACTAACTGTAATTCTCGGAGCCATGTGTTTCTGTATCGTTTACATTTCCCCGCGGCGACATCCATACGAGCAGAGATTGGATGTTTAAATTTGGAGTAGATTTCCCCTAGCGGTGATTGAACGTGAAGAGCGGACTTTCCCGGTAGAAAGAGCAAATAACTTGTTTTTCCTCAGCTGTCATGGCTTGAGCATCAGTTCTATCCTTTAAAACGGAGCTTTTGTCAGTTCTTTTTCAGACAGGCTAGAAGCCCACGGACTGATTACTATAATTTTGGCAGGACTCAAGTAGCTGCAGCGCACGCGCATTGGACTCATTCTTGGTGCCTGGTAATTTGCATTAAAGCCCCCTTCCTCGTGGGTGATGCTGTCCCGGCCAGGTACTCTTTTAGCGTTTCTTTTTTAATGTGAATAAGTAATTATGAGTTATCATAGCTGATGCTAATGTCAAAGCTAACCTATAAAATGAAGCCCTGCATGCCGTATCGACCACACAGTCTTAGTCGTGATATTTTGATTTTGCAGTGTACATCAATAGCGCAGCGTGTGAACGCGGCCAGAGATCTATCGTTTGCAACTAGCCAGGTTGGGTGGGCATCATGAACACCACTTCCTCGTCAGTAACAGATGACACTCTAGCGTCTACGCTAAGTGGAGATACCACCACCACCGAGGGGATCCCTGCTGCCGTTTACGATGTTACCTCAGTCTACCTAGGGCTGCTCACTTTCTTTGGTATTCTAAACAATGGCCTCGTCCTTGTTCTATACGGCCGATACCGGAATCTACGCAATCCGATCAACATGTTTCTGGTGAACATAAGCGTTGGTGACTTGAGCGTGTCAGTTTTCGGGAGCCCGTTTACATTTGCGTCAAATGTCGGCAGAAGGTGGCTGTTTGGACCAGGTGGATGTACTTGGTATGCCTTTATTGTGACAGTTTGTGGTGAGTTCACTTTTCAATTAAGTACGTTAGGTATTTTTGCTTTTAGTTTGTATAGCGTTACTTAAAAAAGAAAAACGAGCGACGACAAATAACTTTAAGGTAAATATTAAGAAACAAAATGGTCCAACAAAGGGAAAAAGGAACTTTAGTATGATGTTAATTGAATCAAAGTGATTAAAACTAATTTAGATTGGTTGAATTTTATTGGGATGAATCGGTGTAGATTGGATGGATTCGGGTTGGATCGGATAGCGTTAGATTTTAGGTACACGTGATAATTGAAATTGATCGCATGCAATTCAAAACTGCTATTAAGGGGCACATGGGCACGTGCTCATTGTTTATCTGCCACTGCCACTGGACGGGAGCGACACTCAATCGACACCGTCCTTGATGAATTCGCTAAAGTGACTAATACTTCGAGAAGACTGCGCAAAATTTGTTGCTATAAGAGAAGCTCCAAGGTCAAATTGAGTTTTGGGGTAAAATGTCATTGTATGATTTCAAAGCAAAATCTGAAACAAGACGTCATCGGACAGCCAAAACAAATAGGTCTGTATCGTCCAAAGAGGAATTTCTGCGCCAGTCATAAGCTCAAATTCAATGCCGTTTTGATTGAATGTCATTAGAATCCAGAACTTAACATTCTTTGTACAAAAATTACAGACCATATATTTTTTTAAGGTGACGTCAATGAGGTTTATTGATTTGTTTTGTTTTTTTGACAAAATTGCACTTAATGGTATCAAAACACACTGGCATTTTACACCAATTTAGAGACTTGTAATTTTCCCCCATTTTCACAAGGACTCCGTCTATTGGAAAATGAGTGGATCACAAAACTGCATTTGACCTTGCAGCCCAATGCTGCAAGTGCCTGCATGCGTGTCTCGGCATTAGTATGTTTTTGTGTGTATCCATCTTATCATTTCTCAAGCTTGTCTTGCAATTTTCAAGCCACGCTGTGACTTATTCTCCTCAGAAGTTTGATAATACGACACTCATACGAGATAGAGCACTTGTTGATCACCCCTTTCTTATGGACATAAAAGAGCTGATTTTCTGTGATACATGTACACATAATGGAGACTTTGCGTTACGAGGGGTCAATTTCACGAAGCGCTAAGTTTGATCTTAAAGGTATTTTATAGGATTTGTAGAGCTGACATTATAGTCGCAGACACCGTCATGTTTTGATTGATCAACAATATACATGAAATAACAAACCTGTGAAAATGTGGGCTTAACCCGTTGTGTGAGTTAGGAGAAAGTAGTAGAAAACCACGCAAAATTTTCAGCATGATGTAAAAACATATTTAATTGTCCTTAATTTTGGTTGTTACAACCGAAATCAGTTGGGATTTTTAAAGGTTTTTTGGTAGGCTTACAATATGTAATATAACTCTATTTAAGAGGGAAATAGTTCACAGAAAAAAATGGTCTTTGTATGAACTTCATAACCAGTAGAGTTTCAGACTAAAATTAAACAATGATTTTTTGTTTATCCTTACCTGTATAATACCTTTAATTAAGCAAAGTTATAGTAACAATACAAATCGTTATGGAATCATTGACAACTCATCTGAAGATGTATCTTAGTGCTTGGTAAAATCGAGCCCATAACGTTGCAAGATAAACTCATATATTATGTTAAGATACTGCGAACAGATAGCAATATAAGAAAGGGATTATTATTTTGCTTTTGCTGAAGACAATGCAATTACTAATTATGAAATGTCAGTTTCTTTATTAAACTTCAAATATTTCAAGTTATTTGTGTACAATTTATAAATGTGTTAATATATTTTTACAATGTTTTTGGAGAAAAAGTTCAACAGTTGTCGATACTTTAGTTGCGAACAGTCCCCATCCACATAACATACTATTAAGGTCAAGCATTGTTGGCCGTTTTTGTTTTGGTCGGTAATTGCCTTATATGAAATCGGTAATTGCCATAAAAATTAACATTTGCCTTTTCTCGGATTGCCTTGATGGTAGGATTATACAATGCCAAGAGGTTTTACAGTACACTTAACCTCCAAATGTATTCTTTATTATAATCTGGATATGTTTGTGTTTAGGCTTGTTTATGCCTCTGACGAAGGTCCGGTCTGGATCGACGCCATCTCCCCTAGAAGTTTAGCTTGGTCCGAAACGTTCATTCAAATTTTCTGCTAGAAGAAATTTGGAAATTTGCGTTGTACAATTTCGGACCGCCGGTGTATGAGGAAATGAAAAATCCGAATTTCTGATAGCAGAAAATGAAAATTTTGAAAAGGGACTTTATTTGAACATGAATT
The DNA here is from genome assembly GCA_037783415.1 of Leptasterias polaris. NCBI lineage: Eukaryota > Metazoa > Echinodermata > Asteroidea > Forcipulatida > Asteriidae > Leptasterias > Leptasterias polaris. Next base: position 1,905,096 of record JAZGTN010000027.1, read on the forward strand.
TTGTTTTTATTTTACCAGATTTTGGGGAAAATGGGTTGTCCACTTTTGGTCCTTCATATGCATAGTATAGTAATAAGTCGCAATGCAAACCAATCTCAGAGCGCGCAATCTGTCACAGCACATGACACGAGATATCCGGTTGAAAATACAACTGATTTTATTTTGTTATTCGGTGCAGCAAATTTTTTTTGCTTATTTCTTCGAAGGTGACATTCTCAACTGGCGTAGATTTTTGTTAGGATAGGGATGCATTGGATGTTATTCAAACATTTCCCCGCCCACGTACAAATTACATACGCCTTGAGACGCCTGTTGTGGGCATAGAAAATAAAACCATACTTTTCCAATCATTAGGCCTTCTCTTTACTGTTTTTGTTCTCTGAAAACCCTTTGTGCGTTCTCTAGGCCTTTGTCAAGCAGCTTATTTTTGAAAACATACAATTCTCTTTCTAAAGGGCCTACGGACAACGGGAACAGCGTGTTCGAATGAAAGAACATTTTTTTTTTTTTTTTTTTACTCATTATAGATTATAAACTTAAACCTCCACTGGCCACTGGAAAGAAATTCAATCACGTGTATGAAAATGTAATCACGGCGATACACTGGAACGACAATTAGGCCGTACGGTGTAAACGAAAAGATGCCTGGAAAATGATTTCCGTTCCGACCCCCGTGGGTCTACTTTTTGAAGGTATATTTTGTGAGTTGTAGACATACTAAACACTATACTAAAAGTTCTCCAAAAAAATATCCAGTCAAATTTGCAAAAACATGCAAAGTTTGCTAAAAACGTTGTTGGGCGCAATCTGTAAAAATGCGCGCGCGCAATGTGCATGTTTTTGCAAATTTGACTGGATATTTTTTGGAGAACTTTTAGTATAGTGTTTAGTATGTCTACAACTCACAAAATATACCTTCAAAAAGTAGACCCACGGGGGTCGGAACGGAAATCATTTTCCAGGCATCTTTTCGTTTACACCGTACGGCCTAATTGTCGTTCCAGTGTATCGCCGTGATTACATTTTCATACACGTGATTGAATTTCTTTCCAGTGGCCAGTGGAGGTTTAAGTTTATAATCTATAATGAGTAAAAAAAAAAAAAAAGTTCTTTCATTCGAACACGCTGTTCCCGTTGTCCGTAGGCCCTTTAGAAAGAGAATTGTATGTTTTCAAAAATAAGCTGCTTGACAAAGGCCTAGAGAACGCACAAAGGGTTTTCAGAGAACAAAAACAGTAAAGAGAAGGCCTAATGATTGGAAAAGTATGGTTTTATTTTCTATGCCCACAACAGGCGTCTCAAGGCGTATGTAATTTGTACGTGTGCGGGGAAATGTTTGAATAACATCCATCCCTATCCTAACAAAAATCTACGCCAGTTGAGAATGTCACCTTCGAAGAAATAACAAAAAAGAATTTGCTGCACCGAATAACAAAATAAAATCAGTTGTATTTTCAACCGGATATCTCGTGTCATGTGCTGTGACAGATTGCGCGCTCTGAGATTGGTTTGCATTGCGACTTATTACTACTAGCGGGATGCCGCGCTTCGCGCGGCACCCGCTAGGTGGGCGCGATTCTTGCCCATAAAATGTGACAACGGTGCATGGGGTAAGGGGGGGGGGGTAATTGGAGAGGATATCAGAGTTTATAACTTTCAGAATTGGTTTGGTAAAGATATTTAAAATCTGTACGCAATGTAGTTATGTCCTAATGATAAAATGTTGAGCAAGCAAAAGGTGTTGAGTGCGGTCGAAGGCGACGCGTCGCCTTCCCTCACCGTTTTCGCCCCTTTTCTCGACTACGAAGCATAAGTTGGGGGTGTGTTTTAATATTTGGGAATGATATAAAAAGGCAATGATGCATGCTTGGCATGATATGTAGGTTTTTGGATATATCAAGACTTTTTGAATATCCAACAAAGGCCTGAGTAATCCATGAAATATAGGACCTATGCTCCTGTGCTCCTAAAATTTGTAAAATGTTTGAATTTATGTATAGGCCTAATACTTGATTTCCTTTTTTCTTTATTTCTGGATTTGTTTGTGTCTCTGTCTCTTGATTTCTTAAATGTGTCTTTGTTTCTATATTTTCTCTTTCTGAATATCCGTGTTTGGCCGTTGTGAACTTTGTATTTTCTCAGTATTCTATTTAATTGTTTCTGTAATTAGGCCTATGTGTTTTTCTGACTCAGTGGTCTGTTTGTCTTTTTATTTGTTTATTTTGTTTATGTCTTGGTTTCGTTATTTCCTTAGTTGCAGGGGGCCTATTATTTATCTCTGATGTTTCTTGATATCTATTGACGTTTATTTTGTAATGTTTTTATGTCACTATGTTACAGTTGATTTCGATGTTTCTATGTCACTAATTCTGTGTTTTTTATTATTTCGGGTGTGGATGCGTTTGTTTCCGTATTTCGTTCTTCTAGATTTTGTAAATGGTTGATAGTACAATAATAATGTTAAGTATTACAGGGGTGTGATTTTGCACATTTTGTTGATGACAGTTTGTAAACTTGTTTTTGTCTTGACAGACCAGGCAGTTGTTCAAATTTTATTCATCGTACGTCTAAAGATTTAAATAGGAAACGAAAATAAAATAAAAATGATTTGTGTGTTTTCGTTTTCCTTTATTAATTTGTTCCTTTCTGTCTGTCCTTGATTTCTTGATTTATATGCTTGTTTGGAGGAGGCTTTATTTTTGTCCATTTTCCCTTTATTTCATTGTGTCGTTATTTCTTGCTTTCTTTATGCCTTGTTTCTTTATTTCTTTATTGCTCGGAAATTATTGGTTGTATTTAGGCCTACATACCACTAAATGCAGGTAACGACTAATATTCGACAATGCTTGTCTTTGTGAATATTATGTTGTTATTCAGTCAATGAGTATAGGCCTAAATAACGTAAGCAATCAATTTATGAAAGAAATAATATAAGGACAATTTATAACGGGGACATAGGAGGTCACATCTGCCCAATAAAATGAAATGAGCTGGAAGAAGACAAAGCATCATTAACAGAAAATATGCAGTATCTGTAGAAATTAGGATTACCCCCCCCCCCCCTCCCCCACCCCGCACCCCCCCCCCCCCCCCCCCCTTTGAGCTGCATTTTAAATCAGTCATCTCGCTATATTAGTATGCCGTTGCACATAGGCGCGGGGAGACGTTGGAACACCAGTGCCAACCCAGTAAGCGGTGTCCGGCAAGCGAAACTTCCCAGAATGCACAAATGCAATAGCGAACGCAAATTTGAAGACTGGCAAAACCCCCCAATTTATGTTTTGAATATGCCAAATTTATCCAAAAATCAACACCCACAAATCATCTGACACCCTCACGCAAGCTCCGCTACAGACTAACCCCGGCGCCAAAAAAAAAAAACAGGCAAGGGCCGACCACCAACGCGGGTATCCGGCTGCCGTTGCACACAATCGCGGGTAGACGTCGGAATAGTTATCCCAACATGCAAATTGTTTATTGCGTGATCCTTGAGAAATTACCTTAGTCATGCAGCGCTACTTCTGATTGTTCACTGAAAAGACTCATAGGTCGTTAAAACCGTGGACTTTTGGTTACACAAAATGCAGTAGATATTTATTGATAAATTATTTAATACCATTTAACCCACAAAACGTGCAACAAATATCTTCTGAAGACAAACAACATTAAAACAATCTTTTCGAGAGAGCTGGGAAATTGTGGCGAACACCCAAGACCGAGGTAATAACGGACCAATCAAACGTGAGAAATAATCACAGGTGAGAAAATCGTCGCTGGTACACACTCTCTTTCTAAAGCGTTGTTCGATGGAAAATGAGGGCACCAGTTATCCCAACATGCAAATTGTTTATTGCGTGCATCCTTGAGAAATTACCTTAGTCATGCAGCGCTACTTCTGATTGTTCACTGAAAAGACTCATGGGTCGTTAAAACCGTGGACTTTTGGTGACACAAAATGCAGTAGATATTTATTGATAAATTATTTAATACCATTTAAACCCACAAAACGTGCAACAAATATCTTCTGAAGACCAACAACATTAACACAATCTTGTCGAGAGAGCTGGGAAATTACGGCGAACACCCAAGACCGAGGAAATAACGGACCAATCACTCGTGGGAAGTCATCACACGTGAGAAAAAAAAGATGGCGACCCAATAAAAAAGATGGCAGCCCAGCGCAACCTCGTCCTCGAGGGGGCGAGGTCACCGTGCGCAAGCGGACGGTCTGATCTCGCAGCGCCGCGGGGTGGAAGTTGGTACCGATTTTAATTATATAGATAGATACTATGCATATGAAGGACCAAAAGTGGACAACCCATTTTCCCCAAAATCTGGTAAAATAAAAACAAAATTCATGTTCAAATAAAGTCCCTTTTCAAAATTTTCATTTTCTGCTATCAGAAATTCGGATTTTTCATTTCCTCATACACCGGCGGTCCGAAATTGTACAACGCAAATTTCCAAATTTCTTCTAGCAGAAAATTTGAATGAACGTTTCGGACCAAGCTAAACTTCTAGGGGAGATGGCGTCGATCCAGACCGGACCTTCGTCAGAGGCATAAACAAGCCTAAACACAAACATATCCAGATTATAATAAAGAATACATTTGGAGGTTAAGTGTACTGTAAAACCTCTTGGCATTGTATAATCCTACCATCAAGGCAATCCGAGAAAAGGCAAATGTTAATTTTTATGGCAATTACCGATTTCATATAAGGCAATTACCGACCAAAACAAAAACGGCCAACAATGCTTGACCTTAATAGTATGTTATGTGGATGGGGACTGTTCGCAACTAAAGTATCGACAACTGTTGAACTTTTTCTCCAAAAACATTGTAAAAATATATTAACACATTTATAAATTGTACACAAATAACTTGAAATATTTGAAGTTTAATAAAGAAACTGACATTTCATAATTAGTAATTGCATTGTCTTCAGCAAAAGCAAAATAATAATCCCTTTCTTAATTATTTATATTGCTATCTGTTCGCAGTATCTTAACATAATATATGAGTTTATCTTGCAACGTTATGGGCTCGATTTTACCAAGCACTAAGATACATCTTCAGATGAGTTGTCAATGATTCCATAACGATTTGTATTGTTACTATAACTTTGCTTAATTAAAGGTATTATACAGGTAAGGATAAACAAAAAATCATTGTTTAATTTTAGTCTGAAACTCTACTGGTTATGAAGTTCATACAAAGACCATTTTTGCGCGGCTGAGACACGGTATTGACCATGGGCAGCGCGCCGTATCGATTCCCCCCGTTGGTGTGTGGGCCGTAAAACATTATAGGCCTATATCCTTTATTTAAAAAAAATAATAAAATAAAAAAATTGCGTCGCGTCCAACCATCAATTGTGTGGTTTAGGCCATGTTTAAAACTGTAGGCCTATTTCTCAAAAACTAGACTATCGTGTCTTTTTAACATCACTGAATGGTTAGCCATCAAAGTTTTGTGCCAAGAATAAAGAGCTTAGTTTAAAAAAATGTATAGGCTAGTCATTGAACAACAAGGATGGAATGATGAGTCGCTCCAATTATTGTCAACAAAATTAAGGAACTGACAATTTTTTGTCTTATTCTTTTGACCTTTGATTTCTAATTAATAGGATACTTTTCCCCTAAAACACCTATCACTGTTATTGCAAAAAAAAAATCATAAGGCCTAAGGTAAACTATAACAAATTAAAATATATAAAAAAATTAAAAAGGGGAAAATGTTTGTTTTATTAAGTTAAAACATTCCCCTTTACCACTTATAACCCCCTTTTCTGTGAGGGTGCATGCAAACATCAAAGAAAAAGTATGTTTAACTATTGCCTTTTGACTTTTCGAGGGAGACCATTGTCTCCCACTGAAAACAACATCCATAGGTTGGTTTTCAACGCTTTTCTGATCATTTTTCTGTCGATGTCTCTCGCCGGAACACTCGCTAATTCGTTAAAGATTAATGGGCAGGAAAGTGCCTATAGGCACACCGTCTCCTTTTTTCTCATGATCCTCCCTCCTTTCCTCCCCCCTCCCACACACACCCCTTTCTTGTGGATTTTCCCTTACCAGGCCCGTAACTATAGGGGGTGAGCCGCTCATAGTATAATTTTCTTTGTTCATCCCAAAATCATTTAAAATTTACCCAGTCAAATTCCCTTGTGATGAATTCAATATCTGGCTGCGGCTTCCCAGGTTGTATAGTACATGGATGTGATCCCTGGCTACACTTTTTGAATAGCTTCTGACTGGTAACCCCCAACAAGGATAATTATTGACAAAAATAGGGAGACGGCCAACATAGGTCTAGATAGCTCAGTTGGTAGAGCGCCGGTACGTTAATCCGGAGGTCGTTGGTTCAAATTCCACTCTAGCTAGTACATTTGTTTTGTTCAACCCAAACTCGTTTAAAATTTACCCAGTCAGTTTCCCTTATGGTTTATCATTTGATAAAAAAATTAATAAATAAATAAAAAAGCATCAATAAAAAGGCATAAATAAATAATTAAAAAACCCACCAAGATCAAAAAAGGAAGAAAAAGTCCACACAAAATGTAAAAAAATGGTGCCCTCAAAAAACCCAAACAATAACTAACAAATTTACAAAATTGGCTGGAATTGGGCCTTCCATGGGCCTTCATTATCAAAAAAAGTAAAAATCCAGCGCCACCACCCACTCCCTCGTCACTGAGCGACGGGCGCCGCTAAACGTGCCGATGTCCTTTTCTTTCATATTCGACCCCCCCTAAAAAAATAAATAAAAATTAAATAAATAAAATATTAATAATAAATAAAGATAACAATAAAATAAAATATATAAATAAAAATAAATAAAAAAATCGCCCCCCCCCAAAAAAAAGGGTTAGAAGAATAATTCCTTTTACAGGCCTGTCCCTAACAATTGTTTTTGTATCCCCCACCCTCTTTAGAACTGTATAATATAGGCCCTATGATGACGCCTCATTTCTTCAAGCTTGCCTTAATACATGATTCTCACTCGACACGGGGAGAAGCTACATTTTTTATAATTTACAAACATTTATTATTTATTTAACATTTATTTACATTGAACATTTTAACTGCGTTACGGTTCTATTTTCTTTGCATGTAATAAAAATTAGCGCATGAGGTCCTTAGGCCTATGCACTGTATGCTGTAGGCCTATATCGAGTACGGGGCCTACTATCAAAAGATGCTGTGTTTTTCGTGATCTCACACACATGATCTCATCTCATGACGACGCGCTTGAACACGGCCTCATGCATAATTTTACTCTTCCCTGAAAATATATTGTGCTTTCTTAGTTTTGACAGATTTTAGGTGAACAAAACACTTTGGATTTTATCACGGAGTCTTTCTCACCCAAGCGAGGCATGGGCGCCGCCATGTTTGTTTGGGGTGTCACATGACGTGTGACCTAGGATGTGATTGGCGAATTTAGATCACATGGTGTCTGTGCGCAGGTATTTCAAATAAAATGTAACGAGCCGACGTATCACAACCGTAAACAGTGTTCGATCGCTGTCGATTATCTAGCAATGTTTGGTCGATAATTTCTCAAATTTGACTGGCGTTTTTGTGGAGAACTTTCGGAATCGTAATCTCCAGCAATTACTCTGTTAAAAACTGTAGAGTTATCTTAGACCCACAGGGGTCGGAACGGGACGACAAGATACAGTTTACCCCGTATGGCCTAAATGCATTTATTGCGACTTACTTCTCCGTTTTACTCTATACACCCCAACGACAAGAAACTAATTTCATTCAACGGTTTAGAGTTAGCAAGGTCAATTTAATAATGTTTATTCAATACCCGGATTCCTCTATGGTTATTGCGTGTGTGTACTAAGTAACCTTTCTTTTTGTTCCTATAGTCCATTCAGACTTATCCAATCTGCTTGCTTTTGTATTAAAAACATTACCCACACTATAGGGGCTTACTGTGTTTTCCAGTGTTTTTCGAGTGCTTTTTAAAAACTATCTTGTTCCTTTTGTTATCTTACGAAAGAAAGCCCATTGATTTCATCACTATTTTCTTTTCGAGAGCAGTTCTTTGTGAGTATTGACCTCATTCAAATGACATCGTCATAATGTTGGTTGCGCCATTTTGTTTGTCGATATTCCCACGTCCCCGTGTGCTATACAGTTTAGGCAACACAACGTGACACGCTACCCTGTTGACTTCCCAAATGATGAGCGTGGCACATGACGTCACTGCAGGTGAAGTACGTTCCAGGGGTCGATTTCGCATTTCCCTCGAACCAATTAGCATGTTGTGTGCTTTGTTTGAACGTTTTTAAAATCAACTAAGATGTTAACTTTAAACTACGCTTCTCCACTCTCAAATTATCTGTTCACCAAGTAATACAATCCCTTTGAGAGATAATAGGCCTACTTCAACGGCTTGAGCCCCCCCCCCCCCCAAGAGGGTCAAAAAAAAAAAGGGGAGAGGAAGAGGGAAGGAAAGAAAGAAAAAGAAAAAAATGGGGGAGGGGAGGAAGGGGGTAGGAAAAAAGAGCCGAGGGAGAAAAGTCGCAAATGTGTGTGTAGCTTTTGGTTTTTATTTCCGGTGGCAGTATTTTCTTTTCTTCCTTTGCCATTCGCATTTTTTCCCCGGCCAAATTACTCTTTTATACGGGAGATTCGATAACGCGAGGTGCGAGGTGCGAGGTGAAAGATTTTGAACACCATTTTATGACAACTCCGATCCCTTGTAATTGTTTAAACTTGCAACAATAACATATTAAGCATTTGAAACCAATGGGCTAATTTGTCCAGGATAAAATATGTCTCACGTCGTTCCGGCATTCAATGGTTTTCCCCCTTATGGATTGCCTGTAGTACCTTTGAATTTGAGAAACGCCGGATAGTAATGTTTTTTAACCCGCGATGTTTTTAATGAATATGCATGGTACCAGATACCGACCAGATCAAAAATGAATATAATCACGCGTTGCTTCTTTTCCACATTTTTCATTTTAGTCGGCTATGTTCAGGGATTAAAAGGTCTGCAATCCTACCCTTTCCAAATTACACATCACATTCATGCCCTGGTTAAACTTATAATTTCATTTTTTAACAGTAATCTGATATAAATTATTATTATGTGACACCACTTTCGCAAAACAAAGGTTTATCTGTAGGATATGGGTTTGCCGCCCAGTGATGAAAAGTAGGTGGGAATTTGTTTTAATAAACTTAAAAAATTATATGGATCAGAAGTGCTTAAAAAGTATGTTTTTTTCCAAATTTTATGCATAAAGAGGCTTGATTTTTCACCCCTAAAACGCCAAAAGCTCAGAGCTCGAGGGGGCTTCGCCCCCTGGACCCCCACCGGGGCTTCGCCCCTGGACCCCACCAGGGGACGTAAGGCCGGCCACTGGACCCCACCCAATACATTGGTTTGACCCCCCCCCCCCCCAAACATAATCCTGGGTGCGCCGTTGGCCTACTTAGATGGCACATTCAAAAATGCATGTCTGCTGAATTTTAAAATCTATTGTTGAGGCTGATGTTGATGTTTTATTCATGGTAATTATATCTGTGTTGAAGATCTGGAGACCGGTGTCGTCGGCCATGATGTTGTCCTTGGTGTTGGTCTAACTCTTGGTGTCCGACCTGCTGGTCTTGGTCTCGGTGTTGGTCTTAGTGTCTGACCTGCTGTCTTGGTATTGGTGTTGGTATTGGTGTCTGACTTGCTGTAATTGTCTCGTTTTTGGTCTAAGTGTCTGACCTGCTGTCTTTATCTCGGTGTTAGTCTTGGTGTCCGACCAGCTGTCTTGTTATTGGTGTATGACCTGCTAGTCTTAATCTCGGTGTTGGTCTTAGTGTCCGACCTGCTGTCTTGGTGTTAGTGTCCGACCTGCTGTCTTGGTATTGCTATTGGTGTTGGTATTGGTGTCTGACCTGCTGTCTTTGTCTCGGTGTTATTCTTGGTGTCCGACCTGCTGTCGTGTTATAGGTGTCTGACCTGCTAGTCTTGGTCTCGGTGTTGGTCTTGGTGTCTGACCTGCTAGTCTTGGTCTCGGTGTTGGTCTTGGTGTCCAACCTGCTGTCTTGGTCTTAGGTTCTGACCTGCTATCTTGGTATTGGTGTCTGACCTTCTGTCTTTGTCTCGGTGTCAGTCTTGGTGTCTGACCGGTTGTCTTGGTCTTGGTATTGGTCTTAGTGTCCGACCTGCTGTCTTGCTATTGGTGTTGGTATTGGTGTCCGACCTGCCGGTCTTGGTCTCGGTGTAGGTCTTAGTATCTGACCCGCTGTGTTGGTCTCGGTGTTGGCCTTGGTGTTTGACTTGTTGGCCTGGTCTCTGTGTTGGTCTCAGTTTCTGACCCATTGTCTTGGTCTTGGTACAGGTCGGACTCGGCTACAAGACCGACTTGTATAACTTTTATGAACGAATATTTTAACGAATTTCTATCATAAAGTGTTTGCTTGTTTTTAATTCTAAATAGTAACTTAGGTGCAATAAATAATAATAAACGCACTTACAAAAGTGATGAAGATTTGATTTTCACTGCTACATCCCCAACCAATGCACAATTTTGAATTACCTTCGTCGGAAGAGTCAGTCTGAAGACAAATTCTTAATTTGAGTTACACGAACCGATCTTACTGTACGGCTCTCTTTTCATTATTGTTTCTCTCTGTGGTTTAAAACCGTTGTCATAGGCGATTTAGTTTTGAAAGTTCGCCCGCAGGGCATCAGCTTTATATTATAAAATGGTGTATATTATCAAATTAATAAACGTGCGGAAGTGAGTATATTGTAATCATTAAGACTTATGGGTATTTTATATTGGATGGGTAGGTATTGGAAAAACAAATTTCATGCTTTTTATCATGACAATAAATATTTTGAATCTTGAATTGAATCTTGAGTTGGTTGTTGACTGGTTGAGCATTTTGAATGCTAATGTGTCTGGAAAATACAAAAGCAGCCAGGCTATCACCGACAGCCATCAGGCTACCACCGACAGCCAGGCTATCAACGGCAGCCAGGCTATTATTACGGCTTTGTCAGCCTACCGGGATCCTAAAACACACAACTTCAAATAAAACAGGCTTGTGAGACTTCTTCTTAAAGATAACACAATTGCTTTATTTATAACTTAACTTACGTAACTTAGACAAACTAAGGACGGAGACTCCAACCTCCCAGACCAGGCTAACAGCTACTCGCGATCAGAGGGCCGCACCCTGGCTTAAGTACTACCCTTCCCTAATTAGTATTTATAATATTACTACGCCATCATACGAAAAGTAGTCCCATAACATATGGCTGATAAGAGTCCGTAGGGAAATCGTCGTCACTAAGCTCTGTTATTGGAGCTGTAGTGAAATTCCATTAACAGCTGTTGCCTTCCCCTTTTGTGTAACTGTACTTGGAATGTCAACTGTGAATAATCACAATGGACTCTCTACTTTAGCTAGGAAGAGCCCAAAAACCCCAAGTGTTATATAAAGGCATTTAGTTAACTTCTTTTGTGTATGCATAGAGCATACCCTAATCCTTTAATTGTCGTACATAGGCATATAAAAACCCATGGAGGCAAAGACTCTCACACTCTTCGCCAGCTTTCAAGAGAGACAAGTTAGCTCCTCATGTTATTAGCTAGTTATATCTTATTTAGGGTTAGTATTTAGATGGTCGTCCAAAGGCTGGTTGGGAACTGAATTGGCAGTAAACCACTCCTAGACAGCAACCTTTTGGCTTGAGGACACCATAGTCTTTTAGGTATTTTCTCTAGGCATAATTACTATAGATAAGTTTGTAAATAAATTAAACCACATTATTTGACTGGAGTGTAACGGACCAGCGTAATAACATCGTCAACAGGAGGCCAGTTAGTCACCCAAGACGCAGAAGTAGGGTAAGAATAATTTAAAGTAACCATTCGCCCTATAACTGGTGATCCCGACGTTCAAACTAAATTGTACCTGTATATTTATTAACTGTAGTCATAAGGAAGAAATATTCTTCATTAATAATTGGTGATGATTCGATGTTTATTTCTGGCCGATTCTAGAGCACACAATTTTAATAAGTATCCTAAGTTACCAGATTGTTCATTCACTGTTGATATAATTTCAATTCGTGGTGCTAAGATTTATAACCTTGTTGGTCCAGGCATTCGTAAACTCCACAGTTACAATACTTCTGATCAAATTATAGTAAGATTAGCCGCTGGAGTAAATGATTTAACAACCTTTGTGTATGATAGTCTTCATGAAAAAAGTGTTAAAACCTTCACAACACACAGCCGACAGTTTATTTTCTGAACTAATCAAATTTAAGGAGGCGATTATATCGGCACGCCAAAATACCATTGTTTTATTTACTACAATACCTACTGCATCGCTTGCTAAATTTCAGAGCAGCAAGAAACTCAGAGTTCCAATTCTCTCCGATAACGATCTCCACATATACCAGCACGAACTTGATACAACCATCGATGATATTAATAGCAAAATCATAAATCATAATCAGGTCAAACAACAAAATGTAGTTCTAAGAACCTTGTGCTGGCATAGTTCAATTAGAAAGAGCGCAAGACGAAATCGTCGTGGGAAAAACCACGCACATTGTTCGGAATCACTTTGCACATTAGTATGATGGTCTTCACGGCGACTCTAAATTAAAAAAACAGTGGCATTTGGCAATGTATAAATTATTTGCCAGAGATCGTCAAGCCCTTATTCACATTCGTACTTGATTTAACATTTGTTGATAAGTTTGTTTAGATAATTATGGCTAAACCACCTGAGACTTCAGTGCCACTGGCAGCCGTAAGTCTCAAATTACCACCTTTCTGGCCGAAAGATCCAACAATATGGTTCGCCCAAGTAGAGGCACAGTTCCAAACCAGAAATATTACTAGCCAATCTACTAAATTTGCTTATGTAGTATCGTCACTTCAACCAGAAATTGCACAGGAAGTAAGAGATTTACTTATAGATCCCCCTACGGTTGATCAATATGATAAAATAAAGTCAGAACTTATCAAACGCACTTCTGAATCCGAGCAAAAACGACTACATCAATTGCTAATTTCTGAAGAGCTTGGCGATAAAAAGCCTTCCCAACTTCTTCGACGAATGAAGCAACTTCTAGGGGAAAATAAACTAGAAAATAGTATTTTGAGACAATTGTTCCTGCAACGTTTGCCTCAAAACGTACACTTAATTCTAGCATCCTCAAGTGATAGTGTGGATCTTGAACAATTAGCTGTAATAGCTGATAAAATTGTCGAAGTGGCATCCCCATCACCTGCAGTAGCCGCGTGTACAGTAGCCGCTTGCTCAGATACACCACCACAAGCAATTGATGACAAATTTGGCGCATTGCAAGCCCAAATTAACCAACTAACGACATTAGTGCAAGGCCTAATCAACGCACAAGTCATATTCATACAGATTTACGTTCATGTACCCATGTGTTTGTACGCGTAGATTCTGTCAAGAAACCATTGCAACCACCTTACCAAGGCCCGTACCGTGTCATTGACAGAAAGAGTAAATTCTTTATAATCGAGAAAAGGGGCAAACAAGATTCAGTGAGCATTGATAGATTAAAGGTTGCTCATATTGACTCAGAGTCAATACCGACAACAACCCCTAATGTTAAGAAACAACCACCAGCAACCAGTGCACCTGAAGTAAAACCCGAAAGAATAACTCGTTCTGGACGTCACGTTCAGTGGCCAAGTAGATATGTACATACTGTAGTAATTGATAGATGAAATTTTGTAATTAATTTCTGTGTATTATCGATCACTTTCTTGTGAAGTTGTGATCTTGGAAGGGGCTAGATGTAGTGAAATTCCATTAACAGCTGTTGCCTTCCCCTTTTGTGTAACTGTACTTGGAATGTCAACTGTGAATAATCACAATGGACTCTCTACTTTAGCTAGGAAGAGCCCAAAAACCCCAAGTGTTATATAAAGGCATTTAGTTAACTTCTTTTGTGTATGCATAGAGCATACCCTAATCCTTTAATTGTCGTACATAGGCATATAAAAACCCATGGAGGCAAAGACTCTCACACTCTTCGCCAGCTTTCAAGAGAGACAAGTTAGCTCCTCATGTTATTAGCTAGTTATATCTTATTTAGGGTTAGTATTTAGATGGTCGTCCAAAGGCTGGTTGGGAACTGAATTGGCAGTAAACCACTCCTAGACAGCAACCTTTTGGCTTGAGGACACCATAGTCTTTTAGGTATTTTCTCTAGGCATAATTACTATAGATAAGTTTGTAAATAAATTAAACCACATTATTTGACTGGAGTGTAACGGACCAGCGTAATAACATCGTCAACAGGAGGCCAGTTAGTCACCCAAGACGCAGAAGTAGGGTAAGAATAATTTAAAGTAACCATTCGCCCTATAGAGCTCTTGCGTCAAGTTCAACGGGAAAAGTTTCATTTGAGGGTCGCACAAATCTATCATAAGCGAATTTCATGCGATTAACATGAATTGGTGAAAATAATAACTTATTGTTTTCCAGATTTCTCACCATGTAATTTGTTGGCCCATTTCGTTTTACTAGGATGTAGGGTCCGCACCACCGATGTTGTAGTTTCTTTGAGAGTCCAGGTTGTGTCTTTGGGAAGAATATGAATACACAGTCTCCTACTTCATACTGGACTTCAGTTGTTTTGTCATCATAGCGCTGTTTCATAGCAGTTTGGTTTCTCTCAAGATGAGTTTTCGAAACCTCTCGGAAAGTTTCAAGTTGGTGAACCAGATGACTAATGTATTCTCTCATGGTTTGGTTGTGTGGCTCGGTGGTTTTTAGTAGTGCAACGTCTAAAGGTAGAAATGCTTCTCTGCCGTAGAGGAGGAAGAAGGGGCTGAATCCAACGCTGTTTATCCGCTGGGCTAGTCCGATAGGCAAACTGGATCGAAGGAATGAACTCATCTCAATCTGAGTGAAACTTATTAATATAATGTGAGATTGTATCCAAAATAACACTGTTAAAACGTTCTTGCACTGCATTACACTGTGGATGGTATGCACTGGTATTCAACTTGTTAGTTCCCATGATTCTACAAATTTCTATCATCAGTTTACTGAGGAAGTTAGTTCCTCTATCACTTAAAAGAAATCTGGGACAACCGTGGTTGCATATTATTTCTTTATAGAAACATGTACGGGCATCGGTTGATTTGATCGGTACCAGCATTGGCCATCTAGTACAGTGATCAGTGAAACACAGTACATATTGGTTGCCCGAACTAGATACAGGCAGTGGGCCTAGAATATCTACACTGACTCTCTCAAATAGACCTGCACTAGTCATTTTGACTAAAGGTGCAATCACCTTATGTTTCGGTGTCTTTCTACGGGAACATGATTTGCATGAACGAACCCAGTTATCAATATCTTTATGCATACCTTTCCAAAAATATCTTTGTCTGATTTTGGCATAGGTTTTATGAAATCCAAAATGAGCAGACAGTAAGTCATCATGATTAGCAGTCAATACAATATCCATGTAATCATGTGGTACATACAATCGGACTGTGGTTCTCTCAGTCATGTGACGTTTAGCTGGTGTATACCACAAGTGGTACAATGCACCATCTTGAAGAAAATAATGTTCCGCCTCAACAAGAATTTGTTGAGCCTGTTTTTCGTCATCAGGCAATTTATCTGCTTCAAGATAATCAATCATTTTGGCTGCAAAAACATATTTTCTTTGTGACTGTTTTAAGTCTTCAATTTTTACCTCTTTATGAGTGTGTGGTATATGATCAAGCAATTCGTCATCATGTCGATTACATAACCGTTTACCTTTTTGAAACCTTAAGTTTCGAATTGTGCTCACATCATGTTTTGAATGACAAGGAATAATGTAATCATCCAAAATTCCAAATTCAAATGGAATCCATTTGCCACTAGATGTCACGATCTAGATTGGTAGCAATGTGCATGGGAATCTGAAAGATTTGACCTGCAATGCTGAGAGGAATATCTGTTACTCCTATTATCTTCAGACAAGTTCCATTTGCTGTTACGGCTTGCGCAAAGTCAGACTTGTTAACTTTTCTCCGAGCACATGTTAGTGAATTGCGAAAACATTTTTCGCTGATTAGATTGATTGAAGCTCCAGAGTCTACGAGACAAGGGATACGTAAAGAGTCAAGAGTAACATTAATACAACTACCTTGCATGTCTACTGAAAATTTTTCATCCCCTTCACCCACAGTTTCTACATAGACAGTGCGCTGGTTGCCAGCATCTATGGGCGGGGACTTTAGTTTAAAGGATATCCCTGAGCATGAAGTTTCGAGAAACAGTTGTTCTGTATGTGTCCAGGTTTACCGCATATATAACAAATAATAGTTCTACTTTGACAAAATAATTATAAAAACGACAGTGGACACAACATCGGGGTGCTGACGCTCTTCTATGATGTTCACGAGCACTTATAGAGGTCTGGCAATCTCGAAGAATCAACGTTAATGGAATCAAGGAGAATTAACAACCTATTTGCTGACCTGGTTCTTAAACTGGGGCAGATGTAGGATACAAATGTTGGAAAACACTTTGGAGGAAAACATCTCGAAACGTATGAAACATCTAGCGCGGGTGCTTATTTTCCGTAATTGCAGTGTTTTTTCTTTAAGTTTGATGATCTCTTAAAATGCTGAAATGTTGTGCTCATTAGAAGAATGACATCAAGGATAGCGCGATGAAAGATAATGAAAATGTTAACGATGAACACTTCTAAAGTGTCGGTATCTGCCACAGATGAGTGCTCATTGCGCTGGTATTCGCTCAGTTGTTTTATTACGACGAGTATGCGGCGGAGTTATGAATACGAGACTAATAATGTAGCACCACAAGAGTCTGCTGGCTAAAATGCAAGAGAACATCAGGGCAAACCCCCTTCTCTCAACGATAAGTGTAAATGGTCCCTTTTACACTTAACTCCCTGGTCGGATTGGGACCCGTGGGGCCTGACCAATTTGGGTCAATATGACCCGGAATCTGTGTCAAGTGACCCAAATGTGGACCAAACTGACGCAGAATTTTGTGTTGAAATCCCATTCTGTGTTGTAACTAGTTTCTGGGTCAACCTGGCACAGAAATGGGTCAGGTCCTCTCTTACCCAGAATCAGTGTCAATTCTGAGCCGGCAGTTTTTCAAACGATGCATTACACGACATAGGCCTATGGGCTCGACGGAATTCCGTGCCATCTGAAGGACAAAGCAGTACTAGTTAAGTTACTTGCTTACACAAGTGTCGTGACCGGAACTCAAACCCAAACTCTGCTGATCAGACACCAGAGCTTGAGTACGACTTGCCATCCTCTATTTGAACAGTTCCCTTGTGTCCTCTGCTGAAGAGCTCCTCGAAATTAGAATACCTATAGAGAACAGTTTAAGTTGATGCATATTTCAAACGAATCAATGTCAACAGAATGCCACTAAATGGTTCACTGTGGCATTTCGTCCTGGAGCTCATGTCTTCATGTCTGGAAATGGAAAGAAAAAAATCCCTACAATTTTCATATTCATAAATTCCTCTCCCTCGAGCAACTCCAGGAACGCTTTGGAGAGGGATATAAAATGGATTGATTTTCGATAATTCATGCACTTAATTATCCAAGCAGAGATTCAACACATGAATGAAACCATTCCCTCCGTACCAGAAAAATGGAACAGCTATTAACTTAGCAAAAATCACGCGTTCAGACATAGCTTTTTTATGCTGTAAAAACAAAAAACAACAGTGTTCTCCACTTTCGAAAAAGAAATCCCGAGACTACACAAATGTAGAAGGTGAACTGTCCTGACATCACCGTGTTTTCTCCTGAAGACGTTCCGAGCATCCTGGTCGAAACGTCGAGTTGTTACATCACTGGTTCTTTGGAGAATTCCCCATAACTTCACTAGAGATATTTTGATATGTACGTGTCGTATTGCACATTACTATTTTACTCTGCTGTACATTAGCCAGTATTAAGATGACCACTATAGGTATTACGCGCCAATTGTGACTTGAAGACAAGGTTGATGACGTCGCTAGATGTGAGAATAGGCACAAATCAATATTGCCCCAAAAGATGTGAAATACCCGAGGATTGTTTGCACAGAGTCTGGGTCAGTTTCGAGCAGCTGTATCCGGTGTGGCTCGGACAGCAGTTTCTAAACTTTAGGTATCAATCTTCAAAGACACCTGCATCACTCAAATTGGTTTCAATACTTCTGTCTTGTGGTAAACTCTTAGGGTACCGTTGAGGTTTTTCATTTTAAATTTTTCTTTATTTTGGTTTGTGTGCTTTCTGATTGTTTGTTTTGGAGGGGTTTATCGGATAAACCGACACAGAAATTATGCTGGACATTAAGGGTAGGAACTAATCAGAAACAAAACAAGCATTTAAATGTGTGTTTTTTTATATCAATAAGTAGAAATAATCTTGAAATGTTTCTGAACCAGATGTTATGAGATTGTTTGGTTATTCTACGGATTCACCAATTATACTATGCATTTGGATAATATTAACATGTGGCCTTCTTAAGAGAAAGAAAATTGCACAGCGAGCCACATTTTAGAACACATCCAATACCTAACGACTGGCCTTGCACATGCAAGACAAACCAATAAAATAAAGCAAAAATCGCCTTTTAGAAATCGAGACTAAAACTACGGTTGAATTAAGACGTCACTCTTATTATTTCTAATACTGCTGTGTTATTGTAAATTCATTTTGAAGTTTTCTTTTATTTTGGTTTGTGTGTTTCGTAATGGTTTTTATTTTATCAGAAAACCCGAACAAGCAACTTACTATGGTGGCCATGAAGAATACGGACTGATCAAAAATGAAAGTAGCTTTTAAATGGCTTTTGTTAGGAACAGTTGAAAGTATCTTCAAATGTTTCTCAATTAGAACTAATGAGAATTTTAGGTTGTCTTATGACTCGTTAGCATGTCTTCTTAAGAGGGTGTGTACAACATTGGTAAGATTGAAAATATAAATGTTCACAGATTTGCACATAACTTACATGGAATAAAGATGGTCATGGTGGAAAACTTCACTTGAATCAGTTTTTCTTAATGGTATGCCATAGTTTTTAGGGAATGAATAAAACAATATTTTAGCCTGCAGAATTAAATCCGATGTTTGAAAAAAAGTTAAAACATGATAATGGAGATTTTTACTGTTTTCTCATGACTCCGAAGACCGATTGAGCTTAAACTTTGACAGGTTTGTTATTTCATGTATATGTTAGGTCACATCAAGTGTGGATACAGGTCTTTGGCAATTACCGATGATGTACACACCCTTTAAACGAACGAAATTTGCAATATGAATCACGATTTTAGGAAGTGTCCAATTCCCACCGATTGGCCTCGCACATGCAAGACAACAAACCAGTTCTATAATAAAGCTGTAATGTTCTTTTTAAAATCGAGATCTTAACTACGGTTGAATGAAGACTCGCCTAGAGGGGATCCAAGATTAAACTCAGGTCAAATTAATTTTCCAACAGGTTGGGTCTTTGTGAAAATGGGAAAATTACAAATCTCTATCGTCACGCTAAAACGATGTAAATGTCATTGTTTGATAACCTTCAAGTGCCATTTTTTTAATTTTTGAATTAAGACTCGCCTTCGAAATTATAATTTAAAAATGAACACTGTGCCGTGTACACACAGTGTGCCTGCAAAGCTTCCACCTGTTAAACATAAACGAAACATCATGAGCCAGATCATCAGATGTCCTTATTGAAAACCCGAAAGGTGATACGTACATAAATCAGCTTTGCCGAAAATAACTCATGATTTACCTTCCATGCTTTTTCCATCTGAGCACATTCAGCCCCGTGCAGCTTGAAAGTGGAATGTGAGCATTTGAAAAGGCAGATTATTTTCAACTTGTCTACCGGTGAAATATTTTGGTAAAGAGTGATATTGTTGCTGACGGCTATATACTCTTCGAACTTGTCAATTTGTGATGTTTTGTACAAACCACCTTTCTGTCATCACAGAGGTATAGCCATAAGATACCGGATAAGTAAATTATACGCTGTGTTACTGTATCAACGTCGTTTGACCAAGTTTTACAAGAACATCACCAATGGTTGTTCGGTATTATTTTGTCTTCAAGGTCAAATGAGAAACGACGCAGACAGTAAACACTATTGTTCTAAAAGTGTGCGATTGCCGAACCCTACACTATCAGACCCCTCCTCCACGATGGTTTACGTATAAAAAGTAATATATTACGGATGGGTCAAACAAAGACAAATTGACTAGTCAATTATTTTTGGTTCAACCCAAAATTAATTACAATTTACCAAGTAAGTTTCCCTTGTGGTTTATAAAAATTAAAAAAACGCTGACAAAAGAAGCATCCCCCGCTCCCAACGTAATTTGTTTTCTTCAATTCTTATTCATTAGTCCAGCAGTTTAGTTTAATAAGTAGATTCGTATCGCTTCTCCGGATGAAACCAAAAATATTCACTAGGTGCAATTTCGTTAAAAGAAGTTACTATAGATAGGCCCTAGATAAATAACTAATTAAAAAACAAGATTCTGTTATAAATCTACTGAAACAAATAAAGTAAACTTGATGACCTAAACACTCTTCGACATTGGCAATTTGTCTGTCCGAGCATTCCCGCAACGAGTCCTCTCCCCTTGCTCAAGCAGCCTTGGGATCCCATGCGTCAAAAAGCCTTTGATAACAATCAATAATTGACGATTTTTTTCCCGTAAGCCGCTCGGATAAAAGTCACACTCGGTAATAAGGAAGTAGAAAACTCTGTCACATGAACTGCGGAGCTTAAAGTCAAACTACTTAAAACTACTTAGGTAGCGTACATATACACAGTCCACATGCGTACCAATCCGCACTATTTAAAGATGGGTCCGATTTCTTTGCCGATTGACCAGAAAATTATATATAGGCCTATATTTATTTTTTTACACACTCCAGAAAAAGTTATAAGATTTCATTTAAGGCATTGCACCAAAAAGAAAAAGAAGAAGAAGAAGAAAAAGAGAGAAAAAACCCTCTAATGATAAATGGTAGTTAATTAAAAACTGAAATTGAATTTACCGCAAACCAAATACATAAAATTGAATTACTGTCGGGATCCCAATATTGTTTCACGACAGTAACATGTATTTTGTGCATTGTGCGTGGCATATTATGCGAAAGTGTTTGTATGTTTTCTACTTTTTGACATCGTTTGTCAAATGTCGTTAGAAATATATTCTTTAAAAGTATGTAAATCTTTTGGCTAGAACCTGGCCTTATCCATTATAAAGAATTTAACTTGACTGCTTTAAATTTCCTCAGGAGGTTTTTCTCAAAGGGCATAAAGCTGTTTTAAAGAAATAAGTAATAAAATAAAATAAATGAAATAAAATAAAATTGCCGTCAGACAAGAGAACGTTGATAACCTTAAGCGATTTCAATGAGTACTATTTTTTGACATGATTTTAATCCAAGTGATGTACCGGATGCTAAACCTTCACCATCCCCATCCCCTATCGGGGACCTCGTCCAATCTTGACTGCCATTAGGCCTATTGAGTAATTATGATACAGCAATGGATAACGGGACTATTTTTATAACGCGCCCGTTCACTCGATGAACAAGTTCTAAATACCAGTGAGTGGATGTAAACGTTTACCTGAAGGCACATGAATGCGCAAACAGATAAAAATCCGCACTTGCCAACCGACAAAATCTCATGCGGTGCTTCCATTTAGGCAGTAGATTGAAATCACGCATTCGAAAAGGGACAAGTGGCTTTATGCAAGGGCGTCGATCGCTACTGAAAAGTAGGGGGGACGGGCGAGCAAGTCTTGACAAAATACATCTTACATTATTTGCACCCCACACCATTACTTTTACACTTAATTTCTGTGTTACACTTGTTCCTTTTTTTTTTTTTTTTTTTTGACCAGGAGGCGAGTTACAGGGGGTGATATTTAACAATAACATCATCCGAAATGGTGTTTGGGCCTGGGTTTCCCTTATGTAAAACCGAGATTCTACCAAATACAAACATGCTTCGGGAGTCCGGCGTTTATCGTGTGTCAGCTTGAAGTTCTTCAAAAAAACAAAATACTGCTGCTTCGACAAATCTTGTCATGGCCCAAACTGCTCCTATTTATTTTATTGGATTTTACTACATTTTGTGCGCTGTGCGATTGTAACAAAATGTAACACATTTGCCCAGACTTCCTTTGTGGAGGGATCGTGTACCGTGCATTAGCGTACACAAACGACGCATAACTTGAATGCTAACAAGGTATGTAAGCGGGATTTTGGCGTTCATGTCTTGGACGAAACTTGTCGTCTATTGTCTGTATTATAGAAACGGAAATAGGCGCAAAATACCATTCTGCGCGTGGTCCATCAAGATGAAAATGAAGAAAACATTTTACCGTTTGTTCGCCATTCTTTTATTTGAACAAAAATTGTAATGAAAATTAATATTAAATCTAGTATATAAATGGTGTATATTTTTTTATTTTGTTGCATATTTCTAATGAACAGTCAATCAAAAAGTGAGGGGGACATCTGATATGCTGTCCCCCCAGTCTAAAAAGTGGGGGGGGGGGCGGGGCGGGGGGGTGGGGGACATGTCCCCCCGTCCCCCACCCATCGACGCTCTTGGCTTTATCTCTGTTTTCGATAACTACCAGTGCAAATTGAAAAATTTCTGTCGCCGGGACAAATTTGGATTTGCAGTGCCACTCCAATTATTAGTTAGCTTACTGAGGGTCGCTTTTACATATTGTTTGATTGGTTTTTTTTTAAATCACAACACCTGAGGTAGATTGCTTTCTTCTTCTTCTGTGTAACCTCTATACGGGGGTTCCAGAATCGCACCGAAGGTCATGTCAGAATTCAATCATCTTTGAGCCGAGGGATGAGTTTGCCATTAGTGCTGGGTACGATTCGATGCCATTATACAGTTAGCCTCGAATAATTGATTTGAGATTAAATCAGTATCAAACCAAACATCATAGCAGCAGTGCTGGACAGATTCGTATTTTTACGCATCCCTTTTTCATATTTCTTCAGCACGATGTGTTTTGGTGTTGACATTTTTATATGTCATTTGTTAAAATGAGTCCGGGGTCTTCGTTGATCAGTTAATTCTAGGCTTATTGCAACAGAGGTGATTGAACATTACCCTTTTTGGGTTTTTTTAACTACGTGGGATGGGATCAGTTGAATACCCAGTTGGTATAGGTTTGATTTGGGCTTAGGTTATTTGATAGGGTAGACGACTGTAATTTCAGTATAAAAAGGAACGCTGTTCCATTTGGTGCTTGATATGTGGCATAGATGTTTCTTCATTGTGTTCTAGGAATCTCAGGAATTCTTTAGAAGACTTTAGGGTGGCACTTATGAAAAAGACGAAAGTAGTGTGTTAAAAGTATCGGAACAATTGGGGGCGGGGGGGGGGGGGACACACACTCTTTTATATATCTGGCGTGGTATATGTTATTCTGGATTGAGTTTTGCGTTGAGGGGCTTAGGAGAGTGCTTTTCTTCGGGTGGGTGTGAACCAGAGGACAGAGGCCGCCAGCATTGAATAGCAGCCAAAAACAACCCAGGTCACTTTAATTCTTACATGCTTTATTTTCGCTCAGGTGTAGAGCAGATCGTGTCGTTAGCAGCGGTGTCCGTCCACCGATGCTGTCTCGTCGTTCGCCCCTTCACTGCGCAGAAGATGACCACACGATGGGGATTACTTTTCATCTCTATGACGTGGTTGTACTCTTTATTGGCGTCCTTACCACCCGCCTTCGGATGGAATGAATACGTGCTTGAAGGCACTGGAACAGGTTGGTAATCAATCACATATTGAAGAAGTCACATTTCAAAATGTGTCAGCTCAACCTCTCCCAGAGCATTGATGTATATAGTATATAGTAGGCCTAAAGCTGTGTTCGCATTGGACGTTTGGGTATTATACCATGGATGTAGGTCTCCATGATTATACTAACCGAGCAAATGGGTAATTTGACAATTTTGAAGCCCAATGCAAGCAGCCCAGTAAAATTTTACGCAAATAACTTAACCGAAATCCTGGGTAGTTTAACCGGCCACCTTCTGCTCAGGTAAACTCACCTGGTCAAACTAACCGAGCCTTGACGTCCAGTTTACAAGCTAGGTCGTGTTTTTTATCGCATCCGGTTAAAGGTCACTATTGTAGTGCCCTCCTGCGCTCATTATTAAAGTCACTCAATTTGTTTCACCATCGTCTCGGTTAAAAAGTTTACCAAGTGCGGACACAAGTAAGAGGTGGTCCCTTCTCTATGGATTTACCAATTGGAATGTTTCCCATGGCCTTGGTTATTTATTACTCAATGCGAGTGCGGTTTAATAGAATTCATTGAGTTTCAAACTATACCGTCGTTCTCATTTTCTGGTTTTACTTTTTAGGCCTGCCCTTCACTCAAGTCCAGACTCGAGGTGAACGAACAGTAGGGCCTACTGGACAATGACAAAAACAGAAAAATAAAATCAGATAATAGAAAGATGATATGAAAAAATAATAATAATATTGCTAGGTAATAATAATAATAATAATATGGATTTATATCGCGCTTTATCACACCCAAGGGCGTCTCAAAGCGCTTCCAACATTATTACCCCTGGTCACTGAGCCATTTATTTCATTCCTTAAACCATCTCAGCTCCCTGGGGAGTATACAGCCTGTGCTGCAGTATATGCGCTACTAGGCTAAATCATTCACAAGAACCATCTCTGCCCTCACAGGTACCCATTTTACCCCTGGGTGGAGAGAAGCAATTATAGTTAAGTGTCTTGCTCAAGGACACAAGTGTCACGACCGGGACTCGAACCCACACTCTGAGTGCAGGTAAACATAGCGTCCAAGTTCAATTGGTTACGGTGCATAATCCAAACAATGTGTCCAAACAATGAGAGAACAAAGGGGTGTCGTTGGTTTACACCATTTACAAACGTGTGTGTTGGCATGTCTACAAGTTGTACCGAAGGACGTCATCGCTTCGATTTTTGTCTACAAAACCAACAGGGACGTCGCTTTAAAAATAACTTAGTCCAAACAATGGGATGTCTTCGGTTTACACCATAAACAAATCTGTATGTCTCTATTTATTATGTGTAATCTTGTACTTTTTACAGTTTAGCTTGTATAAATTTAATGTAATTTAATGTAATTCTTTATAAATTTATAATTTTGTTGCCATTCCTGTAATTGGTGGTTTTTCTCGATATTGATATGATTACATAAGCATAATGCAAATTAGCGACGAGCTCCTAATCCTCCCGACCTCACAACTCCATAGCATCCACCGACAGGTAATCACTAGGCGAACGGCCAATTAACCTTGAAGAGATGTCGTTGTTTGTGATCCTGGTTGTATTTAAAGAGGGGCTCCACGGTCAATTGTATTGTTTCTAATACACTCATTTTCCAATAGATAGAATCCTTATCAAAGTGGGTGGACAACATTACAAATCTCTAACCTCGCGTTAAAATAGTGTAAATTGTTATTATTTATTATTTTCAAATAATAAACCACAAGGGAAACTGACTGGGTAAATGTTTAAATGATTTTGGGTTGAACAAAGAAAAATTGACTAGAGCGGGATTTGAACCAACGACCTCCGGTTTAACGTGCCGGCGCTCTACCAACTGAGCTATCTAGCCCTATGTTGGCGGTCTCCCTATTTTGTCAATATCTTTGTTCGGGGGGGGGGGGGTGCCAGTCAGAAGCCATACAACCGCAACTGCCGTGTAGCCAGGGATCACACCCAAGTATACAATACAACCTGGGAAGCGGCAGCCAGGGGATCACCTTAAGGGGATGCGACTTTTTATATCAGATATCAAATAATAAACCACAAGGGAAACTGACTGGGTAAATGTTTAAATGATTTTGGGTTGGACAAAGAAAAATTGACTAGAGCGGGATTTGAACCAACGACCTCCGGTTTAACGTGCCGGCGCTCTACCAACTGAGCTATCTAGCCCTATGTTGGCGGTCTCCCTATTTAGGTGTTCGGAGCGGAGCGTAGCTCCGAACACCTCTTGTTATTGTTCGTTTTTTGTTTTTTTTTAGGTGTTCGGAGCGGAGCGTAGCTCCGAACACCTCTTGTTATTGTTCGTTTTTTTTTTTTTTTACTTCTTCAGATTCTGGCCGTCCCTTGTCCGCTAACAAAAGCACACTTCCCAAGCTCATATAAACTTGAAATTTTTACCATAGTTAGATAACCATTAGGAGACGAAACCGTTTCATTTACGTCATGATGACGTCATCAGGTGTCAAATTACAAGGTTTTTAGAACAAAATAAATTAATCTTTGAAATTCTGTAACAAATCACACTTAAGAGACCGTCGGTTGTTTTATGCGGGATCATACTTAGGTCATATAGGTCTTTATTTTTTGTCGTGTGCGTGACCTCACATGACCTCTACTTCCGGTCGAAACAGGAAGAAACAGGAAGTGCCTTGTAATTTAAAAGTGGCACACTTTTTGAAGTTTTTTTTAACGGTGTTATAGTCGAGCAAGAGTCTGGTTTAACAAAATAAGATAAGTGACGTCATAAAAGTCAAGAGCGCCCTCTAGCGGCAGGTTGAAAACTGTTAAAAATACACTTTTACTAGATGTCTGTGGCGAAGTTTATGATAATCGTTTCAAAATTGGTATATATAATGACCATTATGCAGACAACATATGTGTGAAGTTTTATATTGATGACGTCATCATGTGTCACGTGGTATCGCCTTAAAGGTTTACTTTTTGAAGCCGTGTATCTACAAAACCACAAATTCGACTGAGTTGAAACTTGGCATGTTGAAAGACAGTGATAGTGACAACGTAAATCTAAAGAAACAACATGATGACGTCATTCCTTTTTTTTATACAAATATTTGAAATATTGACCAATTATTACGTGTATTTATTGACCCGCTGTCAAACCACGGGCTACACACACACTACGCGAACTAAACCAGTTTACTGTTTTTTATCACGTAGTGTGTGTGTATACGTTGAGCAAATCATCCGCAAGGTTCAAAGTCCATCAAACATGCTTGTGGTCTAGTCTCTGTTCAAGGTTCGCGCAACCTGCTTTTGACAATACGCTTTGTTAGTCTCTAAAACAGCCGTCCATGCAAACCTCATTAACAAACAAATGCTAGGCTTTTGATCGTGTGCTTTTTAACCAAAAGTTGAACATTTCATGAATTCATATCTCGTCGTCTTCTTTTCCCTCAAGATTGTCCAATAAAAAAGACACTTCCTAAGCTCGCATAAACTTTAATCTTCACACATAGTTAGATATGCATAGGTAGATGACACCGCTGCAGTGATATCATCATGACTTCATCGGATGTCAAATTACAAGGTTTTTAAATATTAATTTTGTAATGTTTGAACTTCCATATCAAATCACGGACATGAGACCGTAGGTTGCTTTTTGCGGAATTATACCAAATTAATTTAGGTCTTATTTTTGTATTGTGTGTGTGACATTACGTTACCTCTACTTCCGGTCGAAACAAGAAGTGCCTTGTTATACTTCAGTTTTTGACCGATTAATATTGTTCTCTCCCGTGCAAATGAGACTGAGAAAAGAAGGGAAATACTCAGGTCCAATTTTGTCGATAAATAACGACTTTTTAATTGTTGCATTCGTATACACAGGAAGTGTGGCGGCTTTATTTATTATTTTGAATAACATCTTTAGGATTGTAATCAAGTGGATAATCATTCAAAAATAATGGGTTTTGATTCCAAAGCGACTACCATGGAAACTAGCATGCAGATCGATGCCCTCACGCCCGTCAAACACTTGATTCTTATGTTCTATCATTCTAAACATGTAAGCATTGTTGTGAAAAAAATCGTACACGATTATTTCATAATTGTTATGTGATCATTATAAAAACAAGTAAAGGGAACCAGCCGATCATATCAAGAAACATTATACTTCCATCCAATGGCCGTCCAAACACCATTTAAGTAAATAAACTCGCAATTCAAAAGTCAACTCTAGCGGGCGCTACAAACATTTTGGGATTAGTGGATTAATGTAAACTCGGGACATAGTGAGGTCATTGTGCTGCTTCAGTTCTATGCGTGATATGAGTAGGTACTTCAGTATGTAATACATAAAGTCCAAATTGCACGGAAAAAGTTATAACTTTATTGGGTTTAAACAATGGAAGGAAGAAACTCTTGTTTCATTCACTAACTTTTGATAAAAACTTATCGTACAAATTTCTAACAGAGTCATGTTTACCAATTTTTTCAATTAAATTTGAGCCACTGCTAGTTCTTACAAGATTTATAAGTACAGAACGACTTGGGTAATCAAGCTGAAACTTTGCATGTATCCAAGTTGTGATATGTTACATCCAACAAATTTGTTCACATCACGATGACGTCATCGAGTGTGACATGACGTCACCTTAAAGGTGCAGGTTCAAGAGCTATATACTGAGTAGTATGCTTGGTCAAGCTGAAATGTAGCTTACATGTATTCAAACTGGGATGTGTTACTACCAAATTGAACGTCATTCCGAACACCTTCTTTTTGTTATACAACAAAAAGTTAAGGCTAGTTTTACTTCTTATTCTTCTTCTTCTCTCCGTCCCTTGTCCGCTAACAAAAGCACACTTCCCAAGCTTATATAAACTTGAAATTTTTACCATAGTTAGATAACTGTTAGGAGACGAAACCGTTTGATTTACGTCATGATGACGTCATCAGGTGTCAAATTACAAGGTTTTTAGAAAAAAATTATTTAATCTTTGAAATTCTGTAACAAATCACACTTAAGAGACCGGCGGTTGTTTTATGCGGGATCATACTTAGGTCATATAGGTCTTTATTTTTTGTCGTGTGCGTGACCTCACATGACCTCTACTTCCGGTCGAAACAGGAAGAAACAGGAAGTGCCTTGTAATTTAAAAGTGGCACACTTTTTGAAGTTTTTTTTAACGGTGTTATAGTCGAGCAAGAGTCTGGTTTAAAAAAATAAGACAAGTGACGTCATAAAAGTCAAGAGCGCCCTCTAGCGGCAGGTTAAAAACAATTAAAAAAACACTTTTACTAGATGTCTGTGGTGAAGTTTATGATAATCGTTTCAAAATTGGTATACATAATGACCTTCATACAGACAACATATGTGTGAATTTTTAGATTGATGACGTCATCATGTATCACGTGGTATCGCATTAAAGGTTTACTTTTTGAAGCTGTGTATCTACAAAACCACAAGTTTGACTGAGTTGAAACTTGGCATGTTGATAGACAGTGATATTGACTACTTAAAGCTAGAGTGACGACTTGATGACGTCATCGATTTTTCTTTTACAAATTATTGAAATTTTAGCCAATTGTTACATATCTTCAGTTCAAAGCAAGCTATAATCGAATTTCATTTTGCATGAGACTTGGAAGGTCCTACAAGGATATAATGTTGAGTGACGTTTTCACGACGTCATCGATTTTCATGTTATGTCACCACCAAGGTAGTGTTTTACAAGATCTATATGTACAGAACAACTTTGGTGATCAAATGGAAACTTTGCATGTACTCAAGCTGGGATGTGTTACATCCAAAAAGTTTGGTCAAATCTTTAGAACCACCATTCTAAAGACTCTATAGAAGTATATCAAAATTTAATACACAGACATGTTTATAAAATTTCTTTGAAACACGAGGTCACACCGAACACCTCTTTTTTGTTTCCAACAAAAAATTATGTCTAGTTTGTCAATATCTTTGTTCGAGGGGGGTGCCAGTCAGAAGCCATACAACCGCAAACTGCCGTGTAGCCAGGGATCACACCCAAGTATACGATACAACCTGGGAAGCGGCAGCCAGGGGATCACCTTAAGGGGATGCGACTTTTTATATCAGATATCAAATAATAAACCACAAGGGAAACTGACTGGGTAAATGTTTAAATGATTTTGGGTTGAACAAAGAAAATTTGTTTATTATTTATTATTTTGATCGTACTTTTTCAGCACGAAATTTGAGACAAGACGTCATTGGGCAACAACAAAAATGAGTCTGTAAATTCTAAGGTGGAGTTATTGTGTCAGTTAAAGGTCAAAATCAAGGCCCTTCTGATTGAATATCATCAAAATTCAGGAGTGAACTATAAAAAAAAACGTACAAAAACGTAAAGTCCCTTTATTTAAAAAGTGACGTCAATGTTTTTGGATGTTGTCAAAATTCACACTAAAAGGGTTTCAAAACAATGGTATTTTACACAATTTTGTTGTTCCACTTTCATAAGGACTTTATCTTTTGGAAGATGAGTGGATCACAAAACTGAGTTTGACCATAAGCTCCTCTAACGACCAACTTTAGACTTCCGCTTAAAACACTGAATGGTAGAGCTTACATGTTCACAGAAGTAAATGTTTATATCACTTGAATATTTGTTGTATTGATTATAACAAAGCCATGCCCTGTATTATTTTGTCCCAAAGCTTTCTAACTAAAGTACTAAAAAATGCTTTCAGCACTCCATATAAACTTTATTATAAATAAAAGTTCTGGTAAAAGGTTGCTAAATTGAAGAAGATTTGCACTTCATAATCGGCTGTTATCAAGCATAAACTAAACAATCAATCACAGAAAAAATTGAAAAACCACATCCTGTTGATAATAATCTTACATGAATTTACTTCTGGCAGTAAAACATGCCTTCATGCTCAATTCCAAGCGTAAAATTCAAAAATGATTTGTCCCATTTTTTTTCTTTAAACTGTTGATAGCTCAGAACAGAGGCTCAGCGTGCACGAGAGCTTCGCTGAACAGGAAGCTGTCAAGAACACTGCAACTCTTAAAACTGTTCTATTCTCAGACCGACGGCAATTGTTCAGTGGGTCTGAGTGCTTGCCCACGGCATTACGCTTCAGCAATTGCAGCTTATTTGGGGTTATAATTTTGTCGGTTTCCTGCCGGCTTCGTTGTTGTTAATCTCAATAACATCAGTGGTGCCACAGTGAAATTACTCCTTTCTGCGGGATAAAACAAAAACCACCTTTTCCTAAAGCCGTGACATTTGAAACAGAAATCTGTTGCTTTGCTCTTTGCTTACTTCTACAAGCTCCGGTAATTTGTTTTACTGAGCGTAGGAATCTATTGTTAAAGTAACATGTGTTGTAAGTTACGAAATAATGTTTACAGAAATTGAATGACCCACCTATCGCTTTTCATGGTTGGTTTAATAATTTGCCTTATTACTAAAAACTAACTTGTTTTTGTCTTGCTTTAAAAAAATAACTAAAATAAAAATTCAAAGAACAAGAAAATTGTTTAATTGAAACTGAGACTAAAACAGCGAACATTACACTCTAAAAACTCCCGGGTCAGAATTGAACCTTATTCCGGGTCATAGGTGTCCTGACACATTTCCGGGCCAGGCTGAATGGGTCTGGCTGACCCGGAACTAGTTTAAAAAAATTGGGCTTTTAACTTGGATTCTACGTCACTTTGACCCATTTCTGGGTCATTTTGACACATCTTCTAGGTCATACTGACCCGGATATTGGGTCAAGCATCACGGGACCCAGAATCCGGATCAATCTGCCCCGGACGTTTTTAGAGTGTAGTCGCAGCGTGCACCAATGAGTGCCCCATACCTTTAAGCCTTGGTGAGTCCGCCCCTGCCTAATCACCTTTGATTGATATCCCCTTATTACCTGTCTGCAGTACTGGAACGCCAATGGCGGTTCGATTGGCTATCTTATGAACCTTTGAGAAAAACTTCTGCGCGTTGCCAATAAAAACTCTCGATTCAAAATGAGCAGTTTGCCACCAAGGTACCGGTATGTCATTAGATTTGGACAGTTACCATGGCAATATGTAAGTGTGCTGTTTCATTTAGTTAGCACAGTCAGTGGAAATTCCTTTGTTCTCTGCACTTCATATCATATTCGTCAACACTTTAAAGAAACACTGTGCGTACTTTATGTAAAACTGTACGTCCACATGGTGTTTCAAGTCCCTAAATAAGGACCACACTTATTGTGTAGTGCTTAAAATTAATACGAACTGAATACCTGGTTAATGGAATACCGTTTTCTCCTATTGTTTGGATAAGTGGCGCCCATCTCTTGATTTTGCCCACATTATGAAATCGAGCACGTGCTTGGTTATTCCATAGAGCAAGGAACAGACTTGCTCTATGGTTATTCCATAGAGCAAGGAACAGACTTGCTCTATGGTTATTCCATAGAGCAAGGAACAGACTTGCTCTATGGTTATTCCATAGAGCAAGGAACAGACTTGCTCTATGGTTATTCCATAGAGCAAGGAACAGACTTGCTCTATGGTTATTCCATAGAGCAAGGAACAGACTTGCTCTATGGTTATTCAAACCACTGTTTTATATTACATCTTTCTCGGCCAGCGGGTTGATACGCTCTCTCCCACACGACAAGTCACGATACATTAGCGGATACTTTGGGCTGTGCCGTTTTCTCAAAAGGAAAATTATGTGTGACGTACCATTGTTCCAATTAAGTAGAAACCCACTAGACGAACGGAGGCATACATGTTCTGAATTTCTTGCACTGCTATGTTTTATTTTAGAAATAGATTAAACAAAATAGCAACAAATCAAAATGGTTCCCCTTAAAGTTGCCTACAATTTTAAAGATTGTAATAAAGATTAAAAAAATCTGCTACAGATCATTTAAATATTCATAATTATATAAATATATCAAATAAGGAATGTAGCACAATCGAAAACATTTTATTGTCCCTCTCTATCATTTGCTCGTTATAATTAATTGTATCTCTCATTACGGTACTCCACAGTTTGTGTCGCAGTGATGAACCTATAGGGCCAGGCACCAGACTAATCTAGGGTGTCACCCCGTATCTTTGGTTAAGACCTGTGACACCTGTCTGAGACGTATAATTTATATGAAGAAAAAAAATTATTAATTATCAAAACTTCAAAGGGGCAAAAACTTTACTTTTTGAGATTTTAATTTGAATAACATATTTGGAGACTTGAACAATGGATAGACGAGATAAAATGAATTGTACATTAGTGGTTTAGGACCTCGCAGGGGCGGATACAGGGGGCGTGGGGGGCGCACGCCCCCCCTTTTGCTTGAGGAAAAAAACCCCAAAACACACACATCAAGGGGAAAAATGAGGGAGAGACAAAGTTAATGACATAGCACCATTGCAATCCTATTTTTGTGCCCGATTTAATTTAAAATCCGCGTTATGAAACTTACTGATCGAATGCTACTGTACTTGTAAGTTGTAGAAAACCCTAATGCTGAATTATTTTTTTAAAACATCACAGATCTTTTGGGAAAATTGTTTGCTTTTCGAATCGCGAGTGTGATTTTTCCCCCACATAATACTTGCGCGAAAACCATTGTCAGGTTCCCTCAACAATCCACAACAGTTATACTATCAACTGCTGAAACTTTAATGGGGACCAGACTGATTCACTCAGCGCGCTGAGCGAATGTTTTGTGAAATACGTGTAATGCGGTGCGCATCTCAAGCCCGTCTGCGCAAAAGATATTATGCTCAGCGCGTTATGTAAATCAGTCTGGTCCCCATTAGATCGTATAAGTGTTGTGAAATTGTTCAGGGAACCCAACTAGTATGGTTCTCGCGCAAGTTGTTCATACGTGATCAAAAAATTCACTCTCGCGACTCGAAAGACAATCAATTTTCCCCCAAAATCCGTGATGTTTAAAAAAAAAAATTTAGCATTAGGGCTTTCTACAAGTAGGCCTACAAGTAGCATTCGATCGGTAAGTTTTATAACCCGGATTAAAAATTACATCGGGCACAACAATATGATTGCAATGGTGCTAGGCCCAATTGGCAAGGATACGAACGAAGTGGATTGGCTCTGTATGGGGCTAGTGAAGACATAGCATCGTATAATCATGGTGTCTCACTCTGTTCAGAAAATCACAGATTGTTTACGTATTCAAGAGAGAGGGTTAATATCCGTTGTGTTTCATTCAAACTGGTAATTATCAATTGTGCAGGGCTGGGGGGATGGGGGCTAGGCCTCTAGGCCTACCCTCACATTTTCGTACATTAATGTTATTGTTGTTTGATCGCGCGGTCACTGAAGACAAGCACAACTTGTTCTTATCAGTAGTAACATATTATTTTTGTGTCACATTCTAATCCTCAAGTATGTGAAAACTTATAGACAAAGAGGTTAATTATATTAAAAATTGCACTATCGTTTGTCTCACCCAACAGTTTTTTCCCCCTGAATAAGTATTAATTGTAGCCTGCATTTTTATTTTTATAACTCAGGATGGCTGATTCAAATCAATGACTCCCAACTCGAAAATATTGTTTTAATAATGATCTTGCTAAAACAAAATTTGTTAAAGTGGTCAGATATTGCATGAGATCGCACCACAGAGCATCTAGAATCCTAACTGTTTCGGAGCATTTAAGCGGGCCCCGGAACCGGCCCATGCCGTAAGGGCTTCGCGTTACGCGCTCGTAAGAGCCACAAATTGCATTCACCATTTGCTGCTTGGTAAATTTTCCCGCCCCCCCGTTTGGAAAATCCTGGATCCGCCCCTGCCTCGCGTATTCGTTTATATGTGAATGGTTAAACAAACACCAGCACAAGGACCTGCATGGAATAAACCCTATTGAATGATGAAAATGTATCACCAGCCATTGATCATTTTCCTTTACATGTTGTCATGTTGATCCTGAGTAAATACGGTGCAAAGAGGCAAGGGCTATTTTACTTTTTAAAAACATGACTAAAACTAGTTTACACAGTGCAAAGGCTTTTTAGAAAAATATTGTATTTCCAATGAAAATGTTTTTGCGAATCCTCCTTAACCACACATCCCACTTTGGCTGAAACATCTCAAATTGCTGTGGGAGTAACACAAGAACATCCTATGGCCTGATTTGACATTGTTTGAAATATTTGCTTCGTTAGCTTTGGAGGCTGGCGATGTGATCGGGGTGTCAAAATTACTCGATTATTGTATCAGACGTAAAGCCCATCAGACGATAGAGACTGTGGGCACACGTTGGTGTAATCTTACAAGGAATAGCGTATCCGATGATGAAAACTAAATCCGGACAGAAACTGACATTCTGTCAGTCATCTCTCGTGTTTTAAACAGTCAGATATTGAAGAAACTCCTTGTGAATGGTCGGATTCAAGGACAATTTCGGTCTTTTTATTTATGTTTGTCTCTCTCTCTAAATATCAACTTGTAATTTCTAGCTCTATCCAGGTAGCATCAAGTGCCACAGCAGATTAATCATTACTCAGCAACTTTAATTAGCCTTAGAATACCTGCGAGTTTTAAAAGAAAATTTCAATAGGCAAAGTTGTAGTAGACTGCGACTAAACGAGCGGTACATTTCTTAAAAATTACCAGCAATATTAGGGCTAACCAATTCGAGATTGATTTATTATTTCAGAAAGAAATCCCCCGCCCAAAAAAGAAAGTAAAAATAAAATAAATATATAAATAATAAAAAAATTAAAAAAATTGAAATAAAGTATTAATAATGCAATAAATATATAAATTAGAAAAAATGAAGGAGAAAAAACAAACCCCACACAATTCGGATCCAATCTCACGATCTATGTTCCATCTCAGCAGACGCAAAGCAACTGAATCCCTTCCTGTGTGAATTGAGGGTAAAGGTATTAAGTCTAAAGAAAGTGACCTTCGTGTTTGAAGACTATGGTCAAGCTTATCTTGTGAAATCAAGACACATTTTCAATTGTTTCAGCCCAACATATTAGGCTATACTTCTTGACTCATGAATTTTTGTGTGGATCCGATACATCCCTTTAGGTAAACAGAAATCTATGTAATTATGTGGAGAAAGAATTAAGACATTCTGGGTCATAGGCTACTTACGGATGTCGTTGATTGTTTTGGAAGTTATGTGGATTTGTGAGTAGACGCTGTTCCAAGTCCCTTGAAAACACTGCTTTATGTATAGCATGTTTTTGTTTTAATTGGAGGGAGGGGGGTACATTTTGACACCCCTCCTGTTCTACCTATTTATAGACCCAATACTATACACATGCTTGGTATGTGGCAGAGGTTCTCCCCACCCACTCAATCCAATTGTCCCCATACTAAAACACACTCTTTTCCCCTTGAGCAGAATTTCCCCCCTAAAACCCTCTGAGTTTTACTAGAACACAATGAAGACACGGGGGGGGGGGTGTTACAGATCGCCATTATGTTGAGCACCAAGTGACATTCCTGTCCAATTCAGTAAAACTTTACTAAAAACATTTTATTCTCTTTCTTTTTCCAGCCTGTTCGGTGAATTGGTATTCTAATGCGCCAGGAACTTCGTCGTATATCATATTTATTTTCGTCATGGTTCTTGTAGTTCCACTGACACTTATTATAGGCTCGTACACTCTTCTCATCTACGCTGTCAAAAAGGTAAAACCTGTTTTATAAAACCTGTTTTAACTAAACACCTCCCTCAATGGTAGCTGGGAGAGAGGTGGGGCAAAAGACTGGTGTACCACAAACTAAACAAAATTGCATGTTGTAACAATGTACAATGTGAATAAACAAAATCAATGTCCTATAATTGCAAATAGTTTCCGTACAATGATTTGAAAATAGACATTATACAGACCTATAACTTGGGAAATGAAGGATGGTGACTGATTCCAGACATAGGCCTGATACCCAATGCTGTGTTGGACAGCTGTGGTTTTGTACTTGAGTGGAGTGTATTTAATCGAAGAGCAAGTATTTATATACAGGGGCAGATCCAGGATTTTTTAAACCGGGGGCACAACGGCGCAACCAGGTGTCGGTGCTCTGAGCCTTTGGCGTTCTGTGGGGTGAAAAATCAAGCCTCCATGTGCCTAAAACAGATAAATAGACACACTTTTATAGGAAATCAGATCCATATAAATCTTCTAAGTTTACTGGAAAAATTTCTGTATCATCGATGGTGGGGTCCAGGCGAAGCCCCCGGAAGCTCCGAGCTTTTGGCATTTTGAGGGGTGAAAAATCAAGCCTCTGTGTGCCTGAAACCGAGAAATAGACACACTTTTTAAGCACTTCTGATCCATACCAATCTTCTAATTTTACTCAAAGAAAATTTTAATCCCACAAATCTCGCGTTTGAATCTAGTCGCTGCAATATCTGGTTTCATGCATATTCATTCAAAACATATAGTTCAAGCTTAGTGTAGTCTTTACACTTGAATGCCAGAACGACATGAAATATATTTTATCCAGGACGAATTGGCACGTCAGGTTTCAAACGCTTATGTTATCGAGCAAATCTAAGCAACTACAAGTGACATATCATGAAAGATTCATTTTGGCAGAAATAAACAAATTTGATAGGCATAGGATGAAAAAGAAATCCATCCTGCCGCTTTTTTCTTCAAATTTTACCTGGGCCCCCTGGATCTGCGACTGATTTAATGTGTGTGATTGATTACTGACAGAAACGGTAAAAAATTGTAGGTATTACCATTGTGTAACGTACAAAAATACTGCAACTTGCGTAGATGCTAAACACTCCAAGCACATTACATTTCCTTCTGCAATCGTGCACTGAGTCACTATGGGACATGATATCTTTCTCTTCTCCATGTTTGTTTTGTCAATAATTTGTCCGTGAGGTCTATTTGATACTGTTTCAATTTGGCCAGTTCGATCGGATCAGTTAAATTAAGAAACTGAATGTTTAAAACAAAAGAGAACCCAGAAAAGGAATCCGCTCCCGTTTCCCACGCTGTTACACCTTTGCACTGAGCACTCGCTCCCTTCTGTGTACCCGCCTCAAACATTCTGGATCCACCCTTTACAGTAAAATAAATTTAATAAGAGCACATTTCTTACTAAATTCATCTCACGGTTGTGATGCATGTGAATCATTCGAGCCGAAGCTTCTGCCTCTCATTAGTCTTTATTAGATAGAGCGCAGCAGTGTATTGTTAGTCTTGTTGGTGCAGGGTTGTGATCAACGTTGTAATTCCTCTTTCCCACCGTAGGTCTGCAGCCATGTCTCTGTCTTTTCCACAGATATTTTTTATGGTAAATGTTCCATCAGGTCTGACCTGGTTCCTCCTATAAGAATGTTTGAGCGTGAAACCAGGCGCGCTTTCTGCTTCTCACCCAAACACTCTGGCTTTGCTGAGAAGTAGAACAAAGAGCCATTCCAACAGCTTCCACTCGCTGCCTGCATCTCTTTGGAACCCCTCGCTCGATGGTGCATGTTTTCGTCCATCATAAAATCTGGACTGTTTTAAGAGGAATATCAGTTCATACCTTCAGCTCTCTTGGGTTATTTTCATCTAAAGAATTCCATTCTTGTATAGACCCTTTTACCACGGAGTGGCTTTTAAGCCTTGTTTGGGGCGAGCTTACATTTAAAAAAAAATACACTTTTCAACACAGATCTACGTCAGTGCTTTCACGATGTTAAATTTGGTCACTAAGAAATAGTCTGGAATTTAATCTAGACAGGGAAAATGAAATTTAGGTCATTGCATCGATCGTAAAAGTGACTGCACCGTCATCTGGAAACTCAATCTTGCAGACTCAGACAAAATATGCATTCCATAAAAACTTTCTGAAGAAAATTAATCGAGGCTGCTGGAGGGATGTACGTCCTTTCAGCCATTAGCAATGTTTGGTTTTTGTGTGTGTGAATTGTTTGAGTTGACATTTGAGAAGATTACAAAATAACAGAAGCATGAAAAACTCTGACCGTACATTTTGGATTTCATGGTCCACTTTTTAATTTCATCGGGCGCACAACTTATCTGAATTGCTCCTGACTATACAAATGTCAAACGTATTAGCCTTTCCGAAAAATTACCTTCTTTTTTAATTGTTTCGGAAGACAGTAGAAAGAATTTTCCAGGGTTTTCCTAAAAAGGCAACATGTCTTCGCCTCGTATAGGTTTTATTTATGTATTCATTATTTAGCGCCGACCTCATTCCAATGATCGTTCTCTTATAATTGAAATTAATTCAGAACTAAACATCATGACCAGACTGAAACTATTCTTTGAGTCCTTGTTATTCCATGCTCCAATCAGTTCAATTGAATACCATTTATTTTGCGGAGATCACAACAGAGATGGAAGCCTGACCTAGGCCTGTACAGGGTAGAAGATTAGAGCCACTGCGTCCCGCTGGCGGGCGACATATTGATATCCATAGAGACATGACAATCTCGATAATTATAATGATTAGACATCGTGGTCCAACAATCAATCCACAACCCTAGATGTATTTTAATACACAAAGGGTAACGAAAAATGTAGGCCTAAAGTAATGACTTGTATAGGTTCAAAAGCAACAACCTACCTTGAACTAGAATACCTCCATGGGGGGAAAAATGCCGGTCTGTAGAAAAGAAATTTTAGTCCAATAACATCAGCGTGCGTTTTTGTTATCTTGAGACTCACTTTGCGTATACGGTACTTTAGTCTCACCGACTAGGAAATGATTGCATTCAAAACGCCATTAAGCCGCAAGCTATAAGTGCAATTTCCATAAGACTAGATTTGTAAAGTTTGGACAACACCAATGTATCTGGTTCTCGAACGTCTCCTGTCTTTACAATCCAGTTGTTTCAAATTCAATGGATGTCTACCACCACGGTGTTAACTCAGATAATCTTAAAGCTTACTTTGTACAAGTCATAAAGTAAGGCCATTACGTAGCTGAAACAGAACTGGTCTGTGTGATTTTTTGTTATACCACTATCTGTTTAGTTTCCCATCACGTATAGTCAGATTGTTCCTTTGTTTTAGGCAGGAAATGTATTCAGTAACATTCTCCAAGCTATGTGCACCTTCTTTATAGTAATGTTTTAGTTTACGTTTTATGATGTGTTCCTTAAAAATCTAACGAGACCAGAGTGTAAAATATGAACTCTTGCACGAGCCAATGGGGTATCATACGCTATATTGGTTATAATGTTTATTGTTGGACTCAGCACTTGCATTATATTATAGTGCGGCCTATCGGTATATTAACTTGTTATTTTGATGAATCTATTATCTCTTTTTTAAAGAATTTACCAAGTTGTCTAAAATTATAACAACCTTTTCAATGTCCATTATTGAAGATGTTGCTCTGTTCTTTCCGCAGATCGGGTCCAGCGAGGCTGCCCAATCATCTCAACACAAAGCCGACAAGAAAGTCACAATATTAGTGGTGATCATGATCACGTGTTTCCTAGTAGCTTGGTCACCGTACTCCATCTTCGCTCTGTATGTGGCAGCTAGCAAAGATAACAGCGTGTCTATTGTTGGTGCTACTCTACCGGCCATGTTTGCCAAGGCTTGTACCGTGTACAACCCCATCATTTATTTTCTGATTAACAAACAGGTTCGTCACCGTCGTACTGTTTCATCATTCTTTCCCCTTTTAATGGAATCGAAAAGGAAACTGTATTTGCAGAGCACGGCATGATTGCAGTGGTGCGTTCCCACAAAGAGAGACAAAATCAGTGCATGTTGCGAAATGGAAACAGTGGTTTAGAACTAACCAATGGTTGAAATCAACATCATTTTAAGGTAGAACTTATTTATGACACGGAGGGCAGCAGATCACATGTTTAAACGACGATTTCTTTTGATACTGTTTGGCAATGCCGATCAATCCTACTGCAAAAACATAAGTGTATAAAATTATAAACGAACCTGCAGCATTCCTCACGAGTAACGCTGTTCCGGTAACGATGGTGCTGATAACGCTGGTAACGGTAAAGTTATAGTAACGGTGAAGCTTGTATCTGTAAACGCTGGTACCGGTACCGCTGGTACCAGTAAAGATGGTACCATCATCAACGCATGTACCAGAACGCTGGTACCAATAGCGATGGTTCCACTAACGCTGGTACCGGGGCGCTGGTACCGGTAACGATGGTATCGGTAACGATGGTACCGGTAATGATGGTATTGGTAACGCTGGTAGGCCTACTAGTGTCGCTGGTAGCAGTAACGTTGCAAAATAAACGTCCAACTATAAATTGTGTTTCTGAACAAACTCGGAACGAAATAACTCTCTTGACATGAAGCTGTAGGTAGACCTCAATATCTAGCTTTCAAAAACATAACAATGAAACTTAATAGTTGAGTACACTTTAAAACTTTGCTTGGTGACGAGATTGATGTTTTCGCCATGTGAATATCTGAATTTCAAAATTTACCAAAAAGTGTCTAAAACGAACGAACTACTGCAGTGACGCTCATGCACCTGTTCTTGTATGCATCGTCAAACTTTCCATTCATGCACTACTGTTCTACTTACCCTGGAAGAAAACGAGAGTGTGCATCTTTGCCTAAAAGTAAATAGAAGAATGTGACATTCATTTTTAATTGAAGGCTCGAGGTGTAGTCTTCCGATTTTGGTCCCACGTAAGACTTCACAGAAAAACCTGTTTTTCATATGCAACGCAGTATTTTTGGAAACGTAGTCTACGTTCCAATCATTCGTTTCATACTCACACACGAATGTCATTTTGATACCAGTAGCTAGCCAAAGTTTGATCATGTTTTGTGGTGAGGCACAAGTTGCATTTCCCACCATTTAAGCACCAGGCTATTATTCTAATTAGTGTGTGATCATGGAATGCACATTTCCTTAATTATCAGAAGGGAAAACAAGATTCAAGGGAAAATGTATCGGTTTTTTGGCAGTGTGGTAAATTCATGTTCACCATTATAAAAACGCCCAATAAAAACACCCAAACAAACAAACAAATCAAATTCCGGTGGGTTTCGTTTTGGTGAAATGTAAATGTTTGTATTTTATAATGTACATTCAATTTGGGCTTATTTCGGTTTAGCAAGTTGAAATAAGAAACAGCAATTTGGAATCCTAATAGGCTAGATGCAATTTACTTGAACTTGATAATAATTCAGATGTGAAGGGAGGCATTGGATGCGGTATCAACTTTATAATCATTAGTTGCAGTAGGAAATTGTTATTAAACTGAGTGTGCTATGTCAAAATCCATGGAAATAATATTTCAAGACCCACCATCACCATTGTTTTATTTCGATCGCCGGAATCGAAATAAAACAAGCACTTCTGAGAAATACCACATCCAACGGCGATCGTGCCTTTTCTGCATCCGCTCTTAAACTCTTTGCCATTAATATCCGAGAATCTCTGGATATCTGTTCAGCATTGACTGA
This sequence comes from Leptasterias polaris, assembly GCA_037783415.1. Classification (NCBI taxonomy): domain Eukaryota; kingdom Metazoa; phylum Echinodermata; class Asteroidea; order Forcipulatida; family Asteriidae; genus Leptasterias; species Leptasterias polaris. The sequence goes on from JAZGTN010000027.1 coordinate 1,947,301, forward strand.
CTCTATATACATTGTGTTTATCTACTTCATTTTGTTATAACACGTAAATTATCTTTTATTTTTCCAGTTAAGAAATAATTTGTGTCCCGTTTCCTTTTCTTTTCCTCTGTAGTTTAAAGATGCTTTTATTGATATGATGTGTTGTGGACGTAATCCATTTTCAAGAGACGATGGACCTACGGGGAACACAGGATCAGGCGGTGGTAGGACTGGGGCAGCCGTCAGGGCAGTGGTCTCAAGGAGAGGCCAGGAAGAACCAACCGGGACACGCAGTCAACGCGATAACCCCAACGAGATCTCCGTCAACATGGAAACCCAAATGTCTGAGATTGGTGTGACGCCGGCCATGCAGAGACGCCCCATCAACACGGCCGACTGGGGACCTAAACCATCGTGCTCTCAGCAACAACAAGCTTCAGGGGAGACTGTCACCAAAACGCAAGTGGAGGTCTTCCGAGTCAACGAAGATGACAATTCGGAGGAAACGCCGGAAGTAAAGAAAGCTGTCAAAAAGCGAAGTAAGAGCTCAAGGAGCAGCAAAGTGTGTCCTGTGGAAGAGCCTGACAATGAAGCAGTACCCGTTGAAAATGAATAAATGAAAGAAACTCAATTGATTTCATCATCGCAACTAGAGTATGCAAGAACAGAAAGTGAAATGCAGTTTGAAATCATAAAAACAGTATCTGAAAACGAAATACTATACCATAACCATAATAATTATTAGATAAAAACTATAGGGAATGCCACTCGACCAGTTGAGATCCTAATTTAATTATCTAGGGATGGCAACGTCTTCAAAGTAGGATATCGACTTTCCGAAATGATTTAGCTCACAAAGACAACATCTAGAAACTAGGATGTCGACTTCCCGAGATGAATTTTATCTTTTATTGATGACGTCTAGAGAGTAAGATATCGACTTCCTATAGTTTGAATTTATCTAAGGCTTGATGGCGCTCCTTAGTTGTTGGGCGTTTTGGATCTTTCATTTTTAGTTGATTGAAGAGACAGCTATACTAGCAACCTCATTTTTTTCCATCGTTAGAAAGATCAAATCTTTCTCCCTCCTATGGTAAGCTTGGGTAAAGAGAGTGAACATGAACAAAACTACAGCTTTATACAAATGGGTTTGTGCTCCGGCTGAATTTGTTGTGTGTGTGAAGATTGGTCGACTAAACTTGCCAATGGTTTAAAGGAAGAGTGGGTTTGAATGCAGTCGACTAAAGTCTGTCTGTATCTGTATAAGTACGCCGGCCAAAAAAATATCTGAAGACACATCACACCAGCGTGTGCACAATGTGTGGTTTTATGGCTTAATTTTTTAGATACTTGGTGAGGTTTTCCTTAAAATTGTCCGATGATTCGCTGGAAATGACATTGCTGGGCGAAGTGTTCCAGTCTTTAATGGTGGATGGTGAAAAACTATTGCCGTAAGCCTTGATGGATGGAATGACGAATTTGGTGTAATCGCAGATGGTGTTTTCTTGAAGGTCTAGTTGATCGTTGTACAAAGTCACAGGATGCCAACTATAGTCGCCTATGGGTTAAGTTAAAGGGACACACCGGCTTTGTTGGGCTATTTTGGCTACATAAATAGACTAAAACATGATTCCAAAGGTCTTCCAGGAATGGAGAAGAACGGTTCCTAAAACAAACCATCAATTTTGGCCGTTTTGAGCATTTTTCAAAAAACGAAGGTCACATGGGTTATCCGAACCACAATTTTGGTTCGGATAACCCTCGTGATTTTTTGAGTTAGTTTTACTTCCAGCCGTATCAAAATTAATTACTGTACTGAATTCAACTCTGTTTTTTTACAAGTATTCATGAGTATTTGACAAAAGAAAATACGTATTCAAATTATGGATTACAAAAAATCGAACGTAAGATTTTATTTCAGAGAGTCCGAGTAGCGGAAGCGTGTTTTACAGTACACAGCGTGGGGCTAGCTACGCGTCACACAGGGGCAATCGTGTAGCTGGCTGGCAGTGTCTTGGCGGGGCTCAGCGCGACGGAAACCCCCGAGCCAAGAGATAGCTGTACCTGGAAGCCCATGAACGTGGGAGGGGTAGGGAGCCAGACAACCGACTACATTGTTGTAATTGCGGGTTTGTTAGTCGGTAAACCTCGCTGATAGAATCCGCTGTTTCAAAAACGCAACGTTTCAATGCTCTGTGTACGTTCCTTCCCCCGATTTGCACCGAATTTCTTGGTAATTAAATAAGATTTATGTCAATACATAGGAATGCCACTTTTATATTGACGGTGCAATTAGGTTAAACAATTTGTGTGACAAATTACAAAAAACGAGCCCCCCCCCAAAAAAAAAAAAACAGCCCCTGAAAAAGAAATTAAAAATTAAAAGGTGGAAAAAATACCTCACTCGAAATTTCTCCATCTCTCGACTCACAAAATTCCAACAAAATCATTTCGATTCCTCAAAATATTATTTAATTCAATCAAAATATAATTTTGTCACATAAAATATTATTTTTTATTTTGTGAACAAAGTGTGTTTTTCTATAGGTAATGAAATAGTATTTTCCGAGAAAATATGTTTTTGTTCCCTCGAACACGGTTTCTTTCCCCCGAAATACGATTTTGTTCCCCAGAAATATGGAGTGCTTTCGTTCCCTGAAGATACGCAGTCATTTCCTCAAAATGTGTTCTTGTTCGCACAAAATATACTTTCGTTCGCTCGAAATATGATTTCGTTCCATAAAAATACACGTTATTTCCACCGAAAGGGAATTTCGTTCCCTAAAAACAAGCTTTCGTTTCCTCGAAATACGACTTTGAATTGTTTGCCCGAAATATGCTTTTCGTTCCCTAAATTATACGCTTTCGATCGTTCCCTCGCAATGAGATTTTGTTCCCCCAAATTCCTCTTTCGTTCCCTTAAGATAGCTAGCTTTTGTTCCCTCAAGATAGATTTCGTTCCCTAAATTCCAATCACACTATTTTTGTTAAATTCCCTTGTGAGGGGCGACTTTGAGAGGGGACGAGTTTGTATGTGAGGGGGCGACTTTGCTAGGGGCGACTTTGTAGTTGGTGACTTTGTAATTGGCGACTTCGCTGGGGGCGAGTTGACTGGTTTCCGTGTCCGATGTTTATACACACTTTCAGATGGATAACGTAGACTGGATCCTCATGCCTTGCCGTAGTAAAACATTTACATAAACAGAGCACCAGTCTACTTGCAACAGTGCGCAGCATATGTATCCCGTAAATTTGCACTTGCAACGGCTGGTAAAGCGTATACGCTGACCTCTGACCGATTTTGGGTTTTTTCGGTCATTTCTCGTTAATTACGTGATGTTTTTGTTTAAAAAATATATAAAAACCATCTAGAAATAATTGGCTTTGATTCTACTTGACTAAATTACGCAAACAGTTAACCGATGTGTCCCTTTAAGCGTTTAAGATTCCCTCTGAAGTTGATGGTATGGCAGTAAATCCAATGAACACAGTTCAACATATTTAGAAGGATTAATGCTCTCGTGGTTTAACACGGGTTAAGTTTTTGGACAAATAGCCGACGGTCTGGCTCTTTGTATGCTGTCCAAAGATTACTGTAGTAATTTGCACATTCAGAGGTTCAAAATCATCAGAAGATATTTACGGATTGTCAATCGGACGGCGTGCGGCACCATAAATGAGTACGTATCTTTCTGTAGCTCGGGCTACATTTAGAAACAGTGCTGTGGTGTATATGTTCAGGTGTTGATGTACACTTTGGTGAGACACAGACGATTCAATTGGTACCGACAATACCTAGAGTATAGTAACTATCACCGCCTTGGGGCTAGCTTGCACATTAAAACAATTGGAGTGTATCAAAATATTAACGCCGTTTTCTCGAGAACTAGAGAGCAAATTACAAGGAAGCGAAATGACGTAAAAAGCACGTCGTTATAAGTTTGTCTGCACTGTTATCTGAATTGTTTGTTTATTAAGGGAACTTTTACTATACCTGTTACATTGTTTGGAGAGTTTAATTGTTTGGTGTATGCAGATTACCTGTGTTTAAACCGATAATATTTCTTGAATGGCTAAGTTGAGAGAATCAACATTGATCTTTTAAGAATGTCATATAGGACGTTTGTATACCGGGTATAATCAGAAAGCATAATCATCTCGAAATGCCTATTTGCAAATCCCTTAACAAAGAGATAAAACTTCTTTAAAAGGAATAACAAAATCACCACCACCACCACCACCACCAACAACAACAATAACAACAACAACAGCAACAACAGCATCAACAACAATAACAGCAACAAAATATCCGAGGTTTCAAAAAGGTTTTTTGTTAGATATAATTTTAGAGAGTTATTATCATTGGAACGTGGTTCAAGAATTCGGAAATCCTTATATTAAAGATAGATAATCACTGGACACCGATACCCTTTCCCGTTTGGAATAGTTTGGAGAGAAAAATAGTCAAATACATTCTGCTGTTGCCACACGTACTAGTACTACTACTAGCTGTTTAAATTTTTATAAAAACAGGGTTATTGACCTGTTATTGTTCAAGAATTTTTTTTAGGTAAAGCATTTTATCCAGTCTGTGATAAGAATACACTTCTGCAATAGTTATGTATATTTATATGACAGTAGTAATTTTATGTAGACCAATATATATATTTATTAAAAACATTTTGCACAATGTATAATGTAGTTTAAACTAAGTTTAATTCACTAATGTTCACATAATTAATCCAGTCTTCACCAACAATTAGAAAAACCAAAAGAAATGTAGCTGATGGTATTGTTAGAATCAATGAGGGAATTGCAACTTAATACTAGAGGAAGGTATGCCCTACCTCACCTATAGCAAGGGTACACTAATAAGAGCAAACTTATAGACTGTTGATGAATGTTGGCCTTGAGAGCACGCTTTATACATAACACTATACTAAATAATGATTTAGTCCCGACACGCACGCTACGCACGCCACGTTTAAGGCAATCACCCTGTGTCGTAATCATTTTAAGAGTCACAAGATTTCCCGCCTAAATTATTGAGACAATCAATCTTGATTTTCTTCAAGATTAGGCACAATGTCATGACTCTGCTGACAGTACAATCAGCGGTTGTGGTAACAAAAGAACCCATTCTTAGCTTGCAATACGACATTGATTACCTAGGCTATAGTTTAAGGGATAAAAGCGTGAGGACCTGGACCAAATATCGTAGATCTGCATAAAGCACAAAAAGTTACTAAGCATAACAAAATTATGCTTACCAGAACAAGGTTACCAGCCAAAATACCATGTCACATGTACAATTTGTGACTGGTATCCTGCTTATTTTTGCTTAGCAGAACATTTTTAAGCAATATCCTCTGCTTAAGCATCTCTAATGAAATTGGGCTGCTTAAGGGTGTGTACAACATCGGTAATTGCCAAAGACCCGTATTCAAACTTGATGTGACCTAACATATACATGAAATAACAAAACTGTGAAAGTTTAAGCTCAATCGTTCCTCGGAGTCATGAGAAAACAGTGAAAATCCCCATTATATATATTTTTTTTCAAACATCAGATTTTATCCTGCAGGATAAAGACTATTGTTTTAATAATTTCCTAAAAACATGGCATTTCAAGCAAAACTATTTCTCACCAATTAAAGTTTTCCAACATGACCATCTTTATACCATGTATAAGTTATGTTCAATCTTACCAAAGTTGTATATACACACCCTTTAAGCATACAATAATGCTTAATAATTTTCATTCAGGATACCAGTCACAAATGGTACACGTGACATGGCATTTTGGCTGGTAACATTACTCTGGTAAGCAAAGTTGTTTTGTCCAGCTTTAGCTTCTTTTTGTGCCTAAAGCAGCTGTATGAAATTTGGCTTGGTGTTCACTGCGTCGCCGTGTTGATGACCATTCCGGTGGCTGACCTGTTAATGGACCTCGCTTCGGCTCGGTCCATTAACATACAACCGCTTACGAAACAGTGAAACTGTCACAGGTGAAGTTTGCCCGACTGATACACCCCCTAGCTACACAATCATAAAAAGATGGCAGCACATGTATTTGTCAGTTCGTAAATGTCAACATTTTAACATGGTTTATTTCGGTTGGACAGTCGATATTAGCTTCGCCTCGGGAACTGGTTTGTCAACTTCCAATACCTTGGGAAGCTAATAATATACAAACATGGTTTGATGGCTTTTAACCGTACCGACTGTCCGTCCACCATCAAACCATGTTTTGTTTGAATATTAAGATGAATATTAAGACAGCCCATGCGACCAGGGTGCATAAACAATCAGAGATATCATCTATTCAATCCTATAGGAGATCAATGGCTTACACAGCCAGCTCGGAAATTAGCGTTAACCTTTGCACGCCAGTATTAATGGATAACGGTGACTGCACGCCACGGTAAGAAGATGACATCGGTGTTGTCATAGTGGTGTATTTACAGGGAAGTTTCTGGTTTGAACGGAAGGGAAATTGTCGATTATTTAAGAGGAATGCAGTATGTATTCTACAACATAATATGTATTTAATTATAGAGGTCACAATATCGTAAGGAGTACGGTGCCTAATTGGATTTGGAAGCTTTTGGACCTAAACATGTTTCTTTTGAAATGACAGTTAAATATAATGATTCACATAATATATCCATTGAAATTGTGTGGTTTTGTTTAATTTCATAACAAAAAGCAGTCCGCCATTTTGTAGGACCAAATTTTCGTCTTCGCAATATGGCGGACCGTATGTTCCGCTGGCTGTAATTCCAGAGGCAATTTTGTTTTCTAATCACTACGATCATTGATTACAACAACACGTTGTATTAAGAAGGGCAAGGAGCTGAATTTCATTCAAACCAGTGAAATCTTACGAGATTTGAAGGCAGTGTGTTACGTTAATGGTCTTGTTTGACGCTCAGTTGCATCACCGTTGTCCTTCAATAACAACTCAATCCTCGTAATGTAAGGCCACTTCAAAATAATGTCATTTTTGAAGTAAGGTCATTAGGCATTCAATGACAACGTTCATGACATGTTATTATGACCTGCGTTAAACTTTAAAGGCAAAGTATACCTTTGGTTTTTGGAACAGTTCGATTGTTTTAATCCTATATAAATGTAGATACATGGAATAAAACTAACTTGTAAACATTGCACTTCAAAAGGTGGTCGCGTTTTTGAGATATCGCCGAAAAACCGGATTGAATAATGTCCACGCATGTTATTGAAGACATTCGTCCTGTGAGGCCTCGGTTGTCACACTGTAACTTATTCCTCTTTTGTATATCGCCAAACGCTAGCATAAATATTTTATAATTACATGCTAAATTATGAATATAATTTGGTTAATAAGTTAATAAATGACAGCATTCAAAATCCGGTATCAGTCGTAACTTTACCTCATTTAATCCCAACGAAACAAACATAAAGGTTTAATATTTTCAGGACTTTTTAAAAACAATAACGTCTAATCCGTGTAATAAAATTTGACTCTTTTTGCAAAAATTGTTTCCTCGCAATTTTGTTGTAAAAAGTATACACTTGCATGCTTTTTAATGCTTTTTAATAACCCATACCACTGTAAAAACGAGCAGCGCCTCGTACAGTATCATAAACATTTCAATATTATAATAAATTAACCTAAACATTTGTGTAAATTTTCCAGGTCGCTCCTACGAACTGCAATGGGGACGTGTTTAAAGGGACACGTTGCCTTGGTCAAATTTTTGACTCCACTAAATGGCCGACCGTGTTAGTTCGCAAAGTAATAGGAAAACCACGCAATTTCGAGGCATATTTGTGTGGATCATTGTATTCTACTTTTTAAACATCTTTCTAACCATATGCCTTTTTATAACAAACGGTTACAAACGCTTTTTATAGACCAACTCGCCCGATCCAAGGCAACGTGTCCCTTTAATGAATGTTAAAGAGGAGCCCCAAGGTCAAATTCAGTTTTGTGATGCACTCATTTTTCAATAGATAGAGTCCTCATGAAAGTGGGGAAGAAATTACATTTCTCGATGTGTACCTCACGTTAAAATTGAGTAAAATGTCATACTTACTCTTTCATAGCAAATTTTGCAACGTGACCCCATCGAACATCAAAAACAATTGGATCTGTACATTCCATAAAGGAATTTATTTGTGACAGTCAATTTGTAGTTTTCAATGCCGTTTTGATTGAGCAACATCAAAATTTAGGAGTTAACAAAGAAGTCTCTTTGCAAAAACGTACAGACCATTATTTTGGAATTGTGATGTCATCGAACGTCTTTGGATTTTTACAAAATCGTCACTTGAAGGGTACCAACACACAGTAGGATTTTACATAACGTAAGTTTTGCTTTAACGTAGTTTCATTTTCATCATCATAATGACTCTATAATCTATTGGAAAATGAGTGGATCACAAAACTGAATTGTGCCTTGGAGGCCTTCTTAAACAGATATTAAGATGTTTATAGTAAACAGGTTTAGACACGATCGCCACTGGAAATATGTTTTTCTTTCTTTACACTCCAGGCTGCCTTTACAACCACGGGTTTTATTCCCCGCACGCACAACCTGGCAAAGCAAAACGACAAGAATCACAAAAACAGTCTACTTTATGTCAATGCCTTTTGCAGAATTTGTGATCAAAATGAACAAGCTATAGCTGTTTGCTGTTGAATTACACATTGACTCAAATGCAGTTCCTAAGTGGCGCTCTAGACCCTAAATCCATGAAGATCGTGTTTCGTCGTCAGAACGACGTGCTGTCACAATCTCCAATTCGTTTGAAAGATCAAAATGGACAAATGATCTGATTTGGTTAATTCGAAAACTTGACCGTTTACTCGAGCCTTAGTGTTGCTGTCCAGGACACCCTTATTAAAAGATTGATGCCTCTCGGCATAACTTAACGGTGTTTTTAAAGTGAACGATTTACCGGTTGATGGACCAGAAGTATATGGTTCCTAGAAAATGTATTTTCACTGTAGTAGCTCTGGAGTGCTCTGATTTTTAGAATTCTGTTTTTAAAACGTATACAAGTACTGAAATAGTTCTTTACAAAATATTTGTAAAAAATTAAGGGGCTGTGTTGTCATGATCAAAGTATAGGCATGTGGCCGTACATAAAATTGTGAACTCCAGGCTCAGTTACTGCACGCACACTCGGGTAGCAAACTCTCCCATTGATACGACGGGACGGCTTGCGGGTGCTTCAACTGGGTGAGAGTATAAGGATAAGGAATATAATTTGTTTTTGTGCACACATCGTTGTAAGGGTAAACAAATTATATGGTTGAGAGTTCATAATTCATTGTACAGCCACACGGGCCTACATTGAGCATGATGACACAGCCCAACCTCTTTTGTCTTTTCTTACGTATGTGATATCCCATTACTATGGTGGCCCTGAAGGGACATAAACATATTTATTTACGTGAATAAATACATTAATCCCAACATGTACAGGTTTACGTCAAATACGTTAATACTATCGATTGTGCCTCAATCGCAAATTTGTACGTGAATATTTGCGAATTGGGGCAAAAAATGTGCACAGTTACGTAAATACTTACGTAAATACTTGTGTTTGATCTCCCTTGAGGGCCACCATACATTACCGTGAAACGTCGTCGGAAGGGGGTGTAGAAATAATGTCAGAATCATCTTCGGTCAATATAATACTATCTATGGTTTTTCACGTAAACAAGTTTTATTTTTGCTCGATTTCTGAGTTACGGTAGGACAGAAGAACGCTAAGTGGAAGCAGACAGTGAACTATCCATAGTTTTTGCTGAGCGTGCGCATATTTCTGAGGAAAATGGACTCACCTGATGGGTAAGTCTGCTGTCAGCCTAGCGTCCCCAAAAATCACTTGTCGTTCACACCTGCAGTACGAAGTTTTAAAAACTTGAGGTTGAACCGGCTACTGTCTGCCATCCCGCTTGCTATTTAGGGAGTCCAGATGCCAAATGTCTATAAATGCAAATTCGCGAACGAACACCAACCTTCAGAAATCTGAGAAACAATTCATGTATATGGATTGTTTCTCTTATTCAAATGTTTTGGGGCAAACAAAAAAATCAAAAAAACATATTACTTCGATGGAAATTCCTTTTTAAAATAGTTTATACTATCAAAATCTGCAGTGCTTCTCACCTAGTAAGTTTTTATGCATTATGGTCATTAATCTTTTAGAGAATTACCAATCTATGACTACCTTTAGGAGTTGTTGCCTCACACCCCGGAGACGTGATGAAGACTTGATGGTCACCCAGAGCATAGCTATGGTCAAATTGACAAAATATCATGGTTACTATGAAAATTAAGACGGGGTTTTCACCGAGCAACGTCACCTCTTAATGTTGTTTGTAGGGTTTTATATTGTCCATCTTTGATGTTTGCAATGGAATTCTCTGGATATTGACGATGGGTTTAAATTACTCTTTGCGCTTTCTCTTGAACCAACTTCAAGTTTACCTCAATAGGGGGCCGATGGAACCTTTGTGGTTGACGTGGAGGACAGTAACAAATGAGGACATTATAATATAATCATAACACCTCACCCCGTTATCACAACCTCTAGCAAAACTCTTCCCATGGTGTGGATAGTGGGACGGAGGCGCGGGGGTGTGTGTAAAACAATGCTACAATGGCCGATGCAATGTTCTCGGCCAATCCCCGGAAAGATGCTGAAATCTCTCAGCTCCACCAAGTTCACTCATGCCCTCGCCTTACATGAATTGAAACAAAGTTACACTGCAATAAGTGGGGTGTTACATACTAGATACCGAATAGAGAATCAAAATTAACATCTTTATAGAGTATTAAAATAACACCCAAAAAGGGTTTAAAAAATCAAAAACTAGTGTTACTTTTACACCCCAATGGTGTAAATTTTGATTCCTGTTTTAGTATCTATATTATGACGACACCCATGGTTTAAATTTTAACACCGCAACTTTGGCAGTGTTTGTATGTGGGGCAAAATCCAGCTTTAATAATGAAATCAATCCAGCAGTAATTCCCTTTAATATCCGATTCCAATCAATATGCCGAGTCCACAGCGGGTTTACCATCAGATGGCATTAAATGACGTATGTATCTACGGTAGCCTACTATGGATCTGAACTAGTCTTTGAGTGTTCAGTTTCTAACAATTATGCCTCACGATAATGGGTTTTAAAACATTCATCAATCGAAGATTGTATTCCACAGTTGGCTCTGCATATATACCGAAGATACTCCAGATCTCGTGAACAGGTTGGGGATTTTTGTATACGAAATTGACTGCTGAGAGCTACTTCTTCCTATAAGTTCCAGACCTGGTTATCGAGCTGCTTTGGGAATTACGCGTAGGTTAACTAATGGACGGTTGTTGTATACGAGAAACGCGTCAAATCCCGTCAAACTTCTTTCGAAACGTATTCTGAGCAATGTTAAAGGGGAATACCGCGCTAGTATACTTTGAATGGAACCAATGCCACTGCCCTCTACCCCAAGGGGTGGATACAGGATTTGTAGAAGGGTGGGGCATTAAGGGTTAATTTCTAAGTTCAAATGTTTTACCATGGTGCTGTGGTGCAGTCTCCAGCCAACCCCTTTTCTTTACGAATAACTGCGCAAGTTTTGTTTTTATAAACGTGCATCAGACAACACACGGGACCTACAGCTTTACGTCCCATTCTAAGGACGAAGCAATAAAGGTTAAGTGTCTTGCTTAAGGACACAACTGTCAAGACCGGGACTCGAACCCACACTCTGCTGATCAGAAACACCAGAGCTTGAGTCTGAAGAGGAGGGACCGCACAAACACGTCTCTTGAAGTGTGAGGGGTCTGGGGCCCACCAAGGGCTCGGACCGGCAGAAGAACCCCGGGAACATTGTTTGTGGATTCTTAGGATAAATAGAGCCAGCTAGTCGAAACGTTGATACCTGTAATGGACCCCTCAACGGCAGTGAAATTAATCATGAGAAGTCCCCTCGATCCACTCAGCTAAAGTATATTTTAGTCCAGGCCGAAGTAGGGCAGTTCGTTTTCGAACTGATGAGAAGTCCCCAGAATTCTAAAATCCACTCATCGGTTAGAAGAACAGCAAGAGAAGTTCTTAGAACAATTCTACACCAGCAAATTAAATATCATTTCACGGTGTTTACTAAAACCAAATACATATTGATACATCACTATGCATTGCCTCAAAACATAATAATAATCAAGTCTCGTGTTTCTCCTGCAGGTACGCTCGTTTGCCTCAGCGGTATGTATTTGAGAATTTCCGCTTTGTAATTACATTCTCACTACATACGTTCTCTGGTGAGGAAGAAAGCTTACCTACTACGCTGTGGAGCTATTTTCTCATTATTTTAAGTAGAACAGCAACTTATATACATGTATGTCACGTCTTTTGAAACATGGGTTTCCTGAATAGGACTTGGTGACTGTCTATAACAGTTTTACCAGGCCAATAACCGAATAGTGCATGCAGCTCCGGTGTGGGGTGATTCACTCACTGGTCAGGAAAAAACTAGACTTGAGTGAAATTCAAAAAGGGCTCTTCGCATCTTTACACGACCTACAGGGGGGGCGTGGGGGCGCACGCGCCCCCTTTTGCTTGAGGAAAAAAAAAGAAAAAAAAAAAACATCAAGGGGAAAAATGAGGGAGAGACAAAGTTGATGACATAGGCCCTACCTATTTTTTTTTTCCAAAAAAGCTACTAATAATCCGTACCTCGTACATTGTGGACCACTATTAATTCACTGACTGATGAGGAATTACACGTGAATCTGTGTGTGTGGACATCGTGTTTTTCTCACACACTGAACATAAGCGCGAAACACCTGCACATGCCTGGCGCAGGGTCCGGGGGCGTGAAGATCATACAACCGCAGCGTGAGTCGACCATGCCACCTGTGTGTGTGTACATTGTGCAAAGAAGTTTCTGGCTGGAGGTCAGCACGCGTGCGCGCTAAATACAATGTGACTTTTACAATACGAACTTCGGAAACTAGTATTAAGATAAAAGAAAGTGAAGACATAGCCCCATGAATAGGGCCAATCCACTATGAGGCGCCAAGTGTAAACTTATTATTTAACGCAATTATTTACAAATAATTCATTATATAATATATAATTCATTATTTAACCATTATTTAATCTTTATTTACAAATAATCAGTTTTGCACCACACAATTGTTTATATATAATCGTATAAAAGCTTTCATTATATATATATAATCTTAAACACAATTTCATTATTTACAAATAATGTCGACGGATAGATTTTTATATATAAATAATTAACTTTGCACATGCAATTATATGTATATAATTTCTGGACAACTTTCATTATATATATATAATTTAACGGATCATTACACTTATATATAAATAATGACGACTGACAAAATTTATATGTAAATAATTTATTTTACACATGCAATTATATAATAAATAATTGTTAGGCAGCTTTCATTATATACATATAATTTTGCGGATCATTATACTTATATATAAATAATATCGGCTGACAAAATTTATTTGTAAATAAAGAATTTTGAACCACACATTTATATATAAATAAGGAAAACTATTACTTTACAACTACGCGGACGAGGCTATGATATAATAAATAATGACTGTGCGCTGCTTTCATTATATATAAATAATGGTGTTATATGTAAATTGAGTGTATAGCCACGCCCCAATACTCTAAATATTCACATCAAAACACAGTCTAGTCTATACTAGTACTACACGCTCAAACTTCATGACTTACAGTCATGCGTACAGTGAGTACATTTTGTACAGTAATGTACACTGTACGTGTGTACAGAGTCAACTGTCGTTTCATGATGGGTTTCGTGCAGCAGCCATTTAAAATCCTCGGTTACAGTTACAAAACTTGACAAATTTAGCTCTTTAGAGAACATTCCTCTATCAACAGTGCCCACATACATCACCACCCGAGAAGGAGACCAATTTAGTTCAATGACATTTTGGTAAGTTACGTTATAAAATGTTATTCTTGATGGTAGCTACGTAGTTTACTTCATTTCAAATGACGGATAAGTGACCGATAAACTTAGTGCTGCATCTAATTCGTGAAAACAATGTTGTTGTTTTATCCCCAATAACTGATGAAGATTTGCTACAATTACACTTCATGGCATTAACTGATCGGATAATGTTTGTCGAGTAGGACCTGTTTTGTTGAATTTTGTTGTTAATTGGCAGTCACCAAAGTAAAGTTGTGCACTGTTTTTTTAAATAATCCTACCCAATATTGTGTTTTATTAGTTAACAGTGACACTGACAGTAACACAACACTCTATGTATGTAGTATTAATTAACAGATTAAATTTTAAGTTCCATTTGCTGAATATGCTGATTATGCTGATGCACTGTATTTTTGTAATACACTGTTCTTTTGAATAATTTGTTGGTGTATTTTCTTTTCAAGTAATGTTTTTACTATTTAGATTTGTTATATTAATTTTAACAACTAAATTATAAATATGAATAAAGTAGGGGGCAGTAGTGAGTGACAAACTAGTGGTGATGTGTATTACATGTGTACTCATTGTTGCATCAACAAAACGTCAGTGGGGTACCAGTACCACCATGTCGAGGGCTTTGCTTGATCGAGGATTGGACTAGTACAGTAGTATTCATCAACTTTGTTAAACATTCATTGTTTTATTTTATCTTTTTTTTAAGGATGCATATGCACAGTTGGAGGGGAGACTTTTGTTTTAGAACCACCTCGACACAAGGCTGAGTTGGTCTCCAACGAGACAAAAGGGTACTTGAAAACTGCATAAATATATAAGGTAGGTCCCTATGAATTACAATAGAACTGTTCATTTATCAAAACGTTTAGACTGACTACCCATAGTCTAGAACTGGGTACTTTTTAATAACATTACTTTCCACAATTTACAAGACATCCTACACTAATAAGTGGTGAACTGGAGCCTGGGGAGGCCAAAGACAATCCCATGTTGACATTTGTTATTATTTTCAAGGAGGAAGAGGAAGAAAAATCTTCAAAGGTAGTTGGAAAAAATATCATAAAACCATCCAATCCCGTAAAAAGTAAAACTTTTGTTTGTTTGAAATACAACGATCATCCATATGGTGCTTAACTATGGAGAGTTTCATTGACTATTTGATTATACTGATATCAATACTCACAACATTAAACAATTTCTCATTTCAGTTACAAGGCATACACGAATCTGCAGAGGCAATCACATTGTGAGAAAATCTTTGGTGTGATAACCAGTTTCTTCAAAGCAAAACCTGTCGTCGGCTCTTTTAAAAAAGGATACAAGAACTCGTCAGTAGAGGATATACCACCTGTGATTCAGCAGAATAAATATCACCTGTGATTATGTTGGTATAAACCAACTCTAACTGCAGGGAACGATTTCATCCAGCAATTTTGCATAGCAAAATATTTAGACTGAACTTGTTTTGTGCACACTGAATGCTAATATTGAGTAGCAACTCCTGATTTTTGAGTAGCAACTGATGCATTTTGTGTAGCAATAGACCGATCCATTAAGCCCCGCCTCCTTACGAGTTGACCAATCACAGCCGCGAAACCCGATCACCGTTAGTGCAAAGATCACCAAACGGCTCAAATGGTGATAAGATTTCGCGGTTGTGATTGGTCAATGAGAAATGGGCGTGGCTTAATGGATCAGTGTATTCCGTTTGCTATACAAGGGAAATCGTTCACTGAACTGTCAAAGTAACAGCTAGCAAACTGGTGTCCTTATTTTGTTTGCCACTAAACAACAGCTGAAAAACATTAGAAAAAGTTAGAAAACTCACCATTAGCCTAATTGTAGACAGATATAATGGTGTATCATTATTGAGTGAGTCAACGTTTTTAATTTTTACATTAACGCTTTCCTCCAATTTTATGAGATGAGTTCATCGTTAACTTTTTCAATTTTGAGGAAAACAAATATATTTATAAGCACTGTCTTTGTATTGTTTTACAAATCAAGGTTGTATACTTTTAGCTAATTGTTATTCCATTTTTAAGTGATTCAATTTGTGATAGATTCATTGTGCCACAGTATTACTTTTATTGCATCTTTTACTCTATTGTCAAAGTATGTTAGTTTCATTCTAAAAGACAGTCATCCTACTCCAGAGTTCAGAAAGCAGAACTAATCTTTACAAATGTCTTTGAGGACTGCCTCAAGGTTTGTTGATTTTTTAAAGTTGTGTATTCTTGAAGGTTCCAGTGCAAGGTATAATTTTTAGTTTCTAAGGTTATTTATGTTGTTTGTACTTTTATTTGAATAAAAAGTTTTATGTTTCATGAACTGATCGGTTTTCTTGACAAAAACAGTAAATAATATTGTTTACCCTTACACCGATGTGCATTAAGCACTCCATACTTCCCCGAGTTCTATGAAAAAAATCCACAGGATTTGTTTTTTCATTTAAAAAGTATACGTGACGCCCCAGACATTTTTATTTAGCTCGTCTTCAATACTTGATTCTCGCATAATAATAATAAAGACTTGTTATGCGCACATATCCACCCTGCTGGGTGTTCAAGGCGCAGTAAATCAAAAACAAACAAAAGAAACGGATACAACTAAATTATTCCTTGAAAACCTGTGACATAAGATAAGGTTTGAGAAGTGATTTAAATTTTGTGGTACAAAGACAACATCAAAGATTATGTGGTAGAGAGTTCCAGATGCATGGGGCGCAGCTGCAGAAAAAGACCTGTCACCCCAGGAGTGTTGAGACTTGGGTTCCTTGAGGAGAAGCATGGTACTGGATCGAAGATCCCTTGACGGAATGTAAACTTGAAGTAGTTCTGAGATATAGTGGGGAGCCTTGCCGTTAAGTGCTTTGTGGACAATGAGCATCAGCTTGAAGATGATACGCACAGGGAGAACCTTGTATTAACTGACACACCTTTTAGCTTTTCAGTCACATATTTAGTGCGTTCCGCGGGTCCTATTTTCTTTTATTTTTTGCATGTCCTTAAAAAATACCCCTCTTCGATGCATTTATCAAACAAAATCAAATTGTTTTTCTCGGGCACACAATGGTTTTAATCTCATCCATGACTTTCTTCCACACGGCTACGTAAGATTTCACCCTTTCCTCTATGTTCAGCTAACCGGATTATAATATAATGTTGGACCTGGACATTAACAATACACTCATTGCTCAAGATTAAAACCATAGCCAAGCAGAGGATCGTAGGACACTCAATTCACAACTTGAAAAACACTGCAAAAAGGGACCGCGGTCTATACTTTCACCACCTGCATTTGCTTGGCTGTTGCGCACGTTTTTACATACATGTACATGTATGTACATCGTATGCATACATGTTCATGTATATGTACATGTACATGTACATGTGCAGCTCGCAGAAAGTAGACTGAGCCCGGTGAGCGTGTAGACTGTGCCGGATGTTATAACATGAATATTTAGAGTATTGGGGCGTGGCTATACACTCAATTTACATATAACACCATTATTTATATATAATGAAAGCAGCGCACAGTCATTATTTATTATATCATAGCCTCGTCCGCGTAGTTGTAAAGTAATAGTTTTCCTTATTTATATATAAATGTGTGGTTCAAAATTCTTTATTTACAAATAAATTTTGGCAGCCGATATTATTTATATATAAGTATAATGATCCGCAAAATTATATGTATATGATGAAAGCTGCCTAACAATTATTTATTAAATAATTGCACGTGTAAAATAAATTATTTACATATAAATTTTGTCAGTCGCCATTATTTATATATAAGTGTAATGATCCGTTAAATTATATATATATAATGAAAGTTGTCCAGAAATTATATACATATAATTGCATGTGCAAAGTTAATTATTTATATATAAAAATCTATCCGTCGACATTATTTGTAAATAATGAAATTGTGTTTAAGATTATATATATATAATGAAAGCTTTCATACGATTATATATAAACAATTGTGTGGTGCAAAACTGATTATTTGTAAATAAAGATTAAATAATGGTTAAATAATGAATTATATATTATATAATGAATTATTTGTAAATAATTGCGTTAAATAATAAGTTTACACTTGGCGCCTCATAATCCACTTCGTATCCTTGGCTCTAGCACCATTGCATTCCTATTTTTGTGCCCGATTTAATTTTTAATCCGGGTTATTAAACTTACTAATAGAATGCTACTGTACTTGTAGAAAGCCCTAAAGCTTGTTTTTTTTAAAAACATCACAGATCTTTTGGGAAAATTGTTTGCTTCTCGAATCGCGGGTGTGATTTTTTTCCCACATATTATTAACTTGCGATCCACAACAGTTATACGATCAACTGCTGATATTTAATGGGGGTACCAAACTGATTCACTCAGCGCGCCATCAAGGTCTTGTGAAATACGTGTAATGTGGTGCGCATCTTAAGCCCGTCTGCGCAAAAGATATTATGCTCAGCGCGTTATGTAAATCAGTCTGGTCCCCAATAGATCGAATAAATATTGTGAAATTGTTCAGGGAACCCAACTAGTATGGTTCTCGCGCAAGTTGTTAATACGTGATCAAAAATTCACTCTCGCGACTCGAAAGGCAATCAATTTTCCCCAAAAATCCGTGATGTTAAAAAAAAAAAAATTGCATTAGGGCTTTCTACAAGTAGGCCTACAGTAGCATTCGATCTGTAAGTTTTATAACCCGGATTAAAAATTTAATCGGGCACAACAATAGGATTGCAATGGTGCTAGGCCCAATTGGCAAGGATACGAACGAAGTGGATTGGTCCAATATAGGGCTAGTGAAGACATAGCATCGATAATCATGGTGTCTCACTATGTTCAGAAAATCACAGATTTTTTTCGTATTCAAGAAAGAGGGTTAATATCTGTTGTGTTTCTTTCAAACTGATAATTATCAATTGTGCAGATAGTACACCGATGCAGGGCTGGGGGAGGGGGGGGGGGGGGCTAGGCCTCTAGGCTTACCCTCACATTTTCGTACATTAATGTTATTATTGCTCGAAATATTGCATGAGATCGCACCACAGAGCATCTAGAATCCTAACTGTTTCGGAGCATTTAAGCGGGCCCCGGAACCGGCCCATGCCGTAAGGGCTTCGCGTTACGCGCTCGTAGGAGCCACATCACCATTTGCTGCCTAGTAAATTTTCACGCCCCCCCGTTTGGAAAATCCTGGATCCGCCCCTGACCTACGATGACGTCGTTCTGCTTGTGACATGGTGTCCATTAAAAAAAACGTAGAGATCGCTCTGTGTCTCATTCATACAGAAAACCCCGAACACACCACCAAATTTAGGCAACTCCTCCCTCCTGAAAACAAGGGGTCATATCAAGGCTTACAAGAAATACAACCAGATATCCCGAGCTCCCGCAAAACGGTGCTCACAGATCAATTTGAGTTATTCATTTCGTATACGCTCGAAATTATTTCATGCACTTGAAACAAGTTATTTCGTGCACTCGAAATCGTATTGTGCTCTCGAAAACAAGATTGATGGGGTTTTTCAAAATGTTGCTTGCCGATGAAATTTCAGACGAAAATACTTATCTGGAGGATTTGTGTTGGTATGAACTATGTAATTAGTGATATTTCAGATTAAACTTGACCTTTGTGTTCAGTTACCAATTGAGTATGTTGAGTAAGGTTTTGTGCGCTTGTTGTGCAAAAAAGGTTGTGCCGTGCCTGCTGCGTCATTGCCTGCCGTTTCTAGCTTGAAGGCTGTTTTGACATTTAGAATATCAGTTTGTGTTGTTTAATTTTGCCATTCATTGGAAATGACAGATTGCATAATATTAAGCAATTTTGAAGAAAGTTTTGGAACGATTTTTTGAGTTTCACAAGTTTTGTTAATTTCGGAGTTTACCCCCGAACCACCAAATCGGTAACCCTGATTGTTAACTTTATTGTCTGTGTGTATTCAGCTTTTCAAACCTCACGCTCGTACGATTAAAAATCTTCTTAACGACTGAACCTGTTTCGTAAGATTTTGAATCCATGTTTTATGATACACTTTTTAGCAGTTTCGTTGAACTCTCTTCCCTGAATGAAATGTCACAACGTCATATATAAATCTTGAACTATGCGTACATCTTTATTGATGCATTCATTTATTGGGGATAAAAATGTTTTGTTATAAATAGAAATGAATTAGGGGGTCTAATATCTGGATAGTTTTTCATTGTGAATGACTAATACCGCGATTATCACGGTTATAAAACAATAATATTACTAAAAATTAATACATATTCTGAGTTCAACCGCCTTTTTACCTGTGTGTCATTAGAACAAAGGTACTTTGAAAATAGTCTGGCCTCCGATGTGGGCCGGATATATAGCTTAAAATCGTATCTCGGGTACATAAACACGACTGCAGCAAGTAGGATCATAAAATGAGTACATCACTGACCGACTGCATTTGTATTGCAGCTTGTCTCACCCCGCATAAAATGAAAACAAGTGTAAAACAAATGCAGATAAAAAACAAACAGTTTACTTAAAGGGTGCACATTGGGAATTGTCAAAGACCAGTATCCACACTTGATGTGACCCAACAGATACATGAAATAACAAACCTGTGAAAGTTTCAGCTAAATAGGTCTTCGGAGTCATAAGAAAACAGTGAAAAACCCCATTAAGTTTTCATTGTTTTCAAGTATCAGATTTTTTCACCAGTGATAAAGACTAAATGTTTTACTCATTTCCTAAAAACTATAGCATTTCAAGCAAAACTATGTCAAGGAAAGTTTTCCACCACGACCATCTTTATACCATGTAAGTTATATGCAAATCTGTGAACATTTATATTTTCAATCTTACCATTGTTGTACACACCCTTTAAAAGATAGAAAATCAAAACCTTGACCATGCAAATCTCGCGAGTATTCAAACGTTTTTGCACTTCTTAAACGTTTGCGGGTCCCAACGTTGAAATACATGTACTACTTTTCGAAAGTCTATTAAGTCGTAAGATGGTAAGTTATCGCACATTATTATAAAGTCTTTTTTTAAACTATATCACAATGAAATTTACGTTTCATAGTGGTTGAACTCCGAGTAAGTTACACTGTATTCAGTAGACAAAAGCTAAAAATAGTTTCATGTTTGCAACTCAATATTAAAATGGTAAACACACAAGATTAGTTTTCTTACGGAAATATAAATCTAAACTTACGTGAAAGCACATAGTCTAACTATTTGTTTACGGTGAGACTGATGCAAAGTGTGCTGTGTATAATGCAGAAGTGGGTCTTTTTTAGCTGTCTATTGTATACAGTCACTACGTCCATTTGAATCAGTTTTCAACTGATGTGTAAATTTGCCTCCCACCCCATTTTTCTGTGTAGTTTCTTTTAAGCAAAATGTTCATTCTGTCCCGAAAAATTAGAGTAGGCCTTCAATTAGTGTCCATCACGTAGGTTAGAAACACTTTCTACTTCAGTAGGGACTTTCGTGATGGACACTTTTATTAAATACGCACATAATCTGAAACATTCGACGCGGGGCTAAGATCACCTGAACCAATAGTCAAGTTTGTTTAAAGTCAGAATTATGAACAAAATGTAAGTCACGCTGCGTCTACTGAGGACTCGAGCAGGCTTGTGGGCGAGGGGGACTACGGTGCTCAGAGGGTGCCGTACCACTTTACTAAAATTGAGACTATCTCGCCATGTCGACTTACTGATATTAAGAGGTTGACTTACCGTAATAACGGCTCACCCTGAGACGCCTCAGTGAAACTAAGACTGCATGTCAGCTTTTATAGTTTCAGTGAGTCGTCTTGAGACACATCATGACAACAAGTCGACTTACTCCATGAAATAAGTCGACTTGGGGGTATATGTTATTTCGTTATCTGTGTGGGTCAAATGGCACTCATGGGGCACCGTATACGAAAACAGAGAACGCTGCAAAAAACAATGTAGGGTAATTTAGTTCCCGAGAATTCTATGAACATTGTAGTATAACACAGCGGTATTGATCCACCACATCCACTATGTTAAGCACACCTTGTATGCAGTCTCGTTTGTCTCTTGAAAACTTGGGTTTCAAGATTTGAATTGTGTGGATGATAGAGTCACCTTTAGTGTCAAACTGCCGAAGAATGGCTTACGGAATGGATGCTTTTGCCGAGTCTTTCGATAATTTTCTGCAGTTGGTTAACCAAGAAGACAAGCTTACGTTCTTCATGGGCGATTTCAATATTGATCTCATTCAGCATGATTCGCATAAGGCCACTAAGGAATTTGTAAATTGCCTGTTTAGCAATTATCAGCTACCTCTCATTAACAAACCCACACGCATCACAGAAACCAGTGCTACCCTCATTGACAACATTATTTCGAATAATACTGATTGGAACATTGCCAGTGGAATTCTTTTTGCCGATATTACTGACCATCTGCCAGTTTTTCAAATTACTACTTTGACTTCCAACATGACTCCTCAGAGTTCAGGTCAGTCTAGAAGGGAAATAAACTCTTCTAATATTGCCTCGTTTTCTAATTGTCTAAGCAATGTTAACTGGAACTGTGTGTTATCCAACGTGAAACCTAATGAGGCTTTTAACATGTTTCATTCTATGTTTTCCAAACTCTATGATAAGTGCTTTCCAATCAAAAAAGTTGGGACCAAGGTTATTCGTATAAACAAGTGCTGGATGACTGCTGGTTTAATCAAATCTGTTAATTATAAGCATAAACTGTATAAAAAATGCTTAATAATCCTTCAGTTTCAAATTCAAATAAGTTTCGACTTTATCGCAACAAACTCAATGCCTTAATTAAGAAATGTAAATTGGATTATTACCAGGACAAATTTGATAATGCCAAGAATGATGCTAAGAAGACCTGGAGTGTCATTAAAACTATTCTCAACAAGAGTAGCTCAGTTAATAGCACAGCGTTTAAAAAGATTAACCACAATGGAAGAGTGATTACCGACCCCGGTGTGATTGCCGATGCGTATAATGAATACTTCATTAGCATTGGTCCTTCTCTGAACCGCACAATACCTCAGCCTAATGTCACCTTTAATAACTATCTGAAGGGCAATTATGCAGATTCCTTATACCTATTCCCGACTCATCAATCGGAAATTTGTGCCATTGTTAATGCCTTTAAGAATGGCAAGAGCTCGGGTTATGATGACATTAGTCTAGCGGTGCTAAAATATGTTATTGCGCAAGTCAGTCTTCCATTGTGCCACGTCTTTAATTTATCTCTTTCTGAAGGCACTTTTCCAGATAAGCTAAAAGTTGCTAGGGTGACTCCCATCTATAAGAGTGGTGATCAATGTGAAGTTGTTAACTATAGACCCATTTCCGTATTGTCTGTTTTCTCCAAAGTGCTCGAGAAGATAGTCTACACTAGAACTAATACTTTTTAAAACAAATTTAACATTCTCTACCATGGTCAATATGGGTTCAGAAGAAACCACTCTACCGATATGGCCCTCATAGACATGGTGAACAAAATTACTAAAGGCTTCGAGAATAATTCAATTTCTGTTGGTGTATTTTTAGACCTTTCAAAGGCCTTTGACACAATCAATCATGACATTCTCTTGCAGAAATTGAGTTACTATGGTATAAGGGGTATTGCATTAGAATGGTTTGCTAGTTATCTGTCCAATCGTAGTCAATTTACTAAAATACATTGTTCTTGCTCTACTACTGACACTGTCACATGTGGAGTGCCTCCGGGTTCCCTTCTAGGTCCACTGTTATTTTCTTTGTATATCAATGATATTTGCCACTCCTCTACTTTGCTATCGTTTATTCTGTTTGCTGACGACACCAATATTTTTTTATTCTAGTAATAACACTACTCTCACTGCACTTACCAACACTGTCAACACCGAATTGTGTAAGGTGTCTACCTGGCTTCAATCCAACCGACTTTCTCTTAACTTAAACAAATGCAATTTTATTATCTTTCGCAAAAAGACTAATATCACCAGTGCCTCGAACTGTCAGGTAATAATTGATTCTGTTCCAATCCAGCAAGTTTTACATACCAAATTTCTTGGCGTTCATGTAGATCATAATCTTACCTGGAAATTTCATATTACAGAGATTGAAAACAAAGTGTCTAAAAGTGTTGGTATAATAAGAAGACTTAAGTTTGTTTTACCGAGTAATATCTTACGTACTTTATATTGTTCACTTATCCTTCCTCATTTGTCCTACTGTAATATTGTCTGGGCTAATACTCTTCCCTCTAGATTGAACAAACTAGTCAAGCTTCAAAAGCAAGCTATTCGCATTATTTCTAAGGTGCCATTTAGAGAGCACACTCCCCCTTTATTTCGTAAACTTAATATTCTTACTTTGACTAATATTAACTTGCTTCAACAAAATATATTTATGTTTAAATTCAATAATGACTTCCTCCCGCCTATGCTCTATAATATGTTCAAGTTAAATAGATCTGTACATTGTCATAATACCCGATCTTCTTCGAAAGTCCACATCCCTCTTGTTAAAACCACTCTATCTCAACATTGCATTACGTTCTCTGGTCCTAAATACTGGAACAGCCTCCCGTTGTCGCTTTCTGCTTGTAAATCTATTGCTCTTTTTAAACAGAAGCTTAAACGTTCTCTATTGTTGTGTCCTCATTAACTATTCAATTTCCAGTAGTATTGCTTTGTATAACCATGTACGTGTATACACATTGTTTGGTCACCTTTGTCTAGTTGTTGTTTTTTGCTAGTGATTTTTGTTTCTGTCTTAAGGCTGTTCCTCGACAAGCCCTGCTTTTTCGGAACATGCCTCCGCATTATCTATAAGCCATTGTACCTTCTTATTACAAATGTTAATGTGGAAATAAATGTTACTTTGAATTGAAATTTGAATTGAATTGAAAAATAATTAATCGTTTGTATGGGAAAGTTTGCAGACTCAAAGGGGGATTTGTAAGCACAATGAGATTTTCATCAAAAAAAACCAGCAAAACACTCATATTGTTGTGAATGTCAAGTTTATTGTTTGAGTATACAGCCGCCAGGAATAATCTGGGCATATCAGTTTCATTTCAGTCATAATGAATGCTAGTCCTAATTACCATACCATCCAAAAGCCATGAAAACCAAACACCTGTTTTTTATTTGGTGTGTTTTTGGTGGTTTTTTTTTTGCCTAATTCTGTCGGACTGACGACAACGCAGAGTAAAAACTTGTATCGCTTAATAAAGGGAAGGTACGTTTTGTAATCACTCTGAAAATTAATGAAAATAAAAACCCACAGCAGCTTTCGATTGTATAAAGCAATTTGAGAAACATTTCACTTCGAATTTGTGTGGTTATGTAAAAAGATATCAGTTTTTATGCCCATAAATTTGAATCTGAGAAACTTTTCTGTCAGAAACGCTTCTCAGATTGTGTATTCCTATGAGGGATTATTCTTCCTGCATGGACATAAAAATATTCGATCTGGATTTTCGGCGATATCTCAATAACAAGACCACCTTTTGAAATTAGATTTTCACAGGTTAGTTTTATTGTTTAAATCAACATTTATATTGGATTAAACAATCGAACGCTTCAAAAAACCAAAGGTAGCCTATACACTTTGCCTTTAAAAATGTCTCCCCTACCGGAGTACAGCAGCTAAAGATATTGAGTAACCATCATTATTTATAATTATGTTAGATATTTAAAGATTGCCGGAGAGGTTCGATTGAAAAAGATATCGACTTGCAAATTTAATGAGCACGACACTGCAATTTATATGCACTATTCATTGATGTACTTTAAAATAGTTTGCAGCTGAGGTCGCTTCGATTCGCCATACGGGAATTTTTCTTAGGTTTAAACACCTTTGTTTTCTTTCTTTTTTTCTCTCAGCACCGCTGAGTGTTTGATGACTTGGATGACCTTTTAGTTATCCACTCTTAATGTACATGCCCATGTGCCCTGCTGATCACCTTAAATTGGGATACTGTGTAAATGGGATGAAACAGAAAGTAATAAAAACATAATGGAACCAACTTGTGACTGTGTTTCACCGGCGTTCGGTGATCATCTATACGTTTGCTACTTCGTCGGGGATTTTGTGCAGGTTCAAGTCGGGATTATTTAAAAACAACGGTGATATTTGTTTTTCTTTTCTTTGGGTGGTCTGTTTGTTGGGATCTTTATACTTCTCAACAGTATGTTATGCGTATATACCTCAATGGAGGATTTGTACTTTTCTGAGCTTTATGATCAGTTTTTACTTATGTATAGAAATCCTGCAATTTATCAAAGAGTGTGTACGACTTGGACAGTTATTAAACAACGCGGTGTGTTTGGTTAATTTATTCACAACTAAACCGCTTTATATGGAATTCCAATTATACTTTAAGTTGAACTCGCGTCTGGCAGCTGAAGAAGAGGTAAAGGTGACCCACAAAAAGCATAAGATTCGGTAATTGTAAATCACATTTCTGGTTCATTTATTGTTTTTCATTCGATTCAAACATACAACAAAATTGTCAATTTATTTGTTTAGTTTTTGGGTTGTATTTTTTTTGTATTTGTTTTCCTGAAACGTGTGCCTGCCATGGCCATACACTATAAAACCGAACAGAGTTGATCCGTTTCCGAGTCCCTTTGGTCGATGTCACCCAGAATCTGTGTCAAAATGACACAGAAAGGGGTCAACCTGGCGCGAAATCTGAGCTAAAATCTCCCTTTTTAAACCAGTTTCCGGGTCAGCTTGACCCAGACATGGGTCAGGCCCCAAGAAGAGACCCGGGATTTGAGATGATTTTGACCCGGAAGTAATTAGAGGGTATGTTTTTTCACTCCGTCGGCGTTGCCGACAATGCATCGGGAATCGGTGTGCCCAAAATTATATAACGCACACAAAATGCCCTGCCATAACCCCGCGTGCTCAACACTAAGAGAAGATAATCTGAAACATACTCTATTACATTCCAATTTGACCACCTCGAAATAATTGAAGTATTTTCAGAAATTTGATCACCCGATTTGATGCAATGTGCAATCATAATATTGGTTTTATAGTATCTTTATTAGAAACTCAGATCAAAAACAAAATTGTCTCCTGAAATAGAGTTTCCTGTAAGACGCCTCGTTGTTGCGAAGGATGTAATGAACCTTTATGGAATACTTTCATTTCAAAGAAAAAGCTGATGAAGAGTTTGTATTGTCACTCAAATTCAGAATTCCAGTATGACCTACTTCTTTTTCAATGTCATTTATTCATAACTGCCATTTTCTATTAATAATTCAATATTTCGATCACCTGGAAAATGAAATCTCATGCGGAGGTATAACGTTTGGTGATGCAGGGTGTGGTCGAGGTGGCTTCGACATGAACATTAAAGGCTAGGGCACTTTGCCTTCCGGATTGGGCGCTTTGGGCTATAAAAAGTGTTGTTGTGAAATGAATATGGTTGGAAAGAAATTTTTGAAATTGTGTGTTCTTTGTGTAATTTCGACAAAACATGTTGCGCTATTCTGTAGAACCAAGCTGGTTTCTATTTCCAGGGGCTCATTTATGATTTTTTTTTTAATCACTACTCACTCATTACAACACACTGTATGTCTTTTTGTACATTAACAAAAGGATAGAGTAATTCCAACCAGCAACACTTTGAGATTTGAAGGATGCACGGCACCCCTTTATAAGTTAAGGCATGGTTGAGTCTTCGTGTATTCAATGACAACATTTAATCGGCTGTTTTCAATCTGAGTGCAAGTGGTAAAAAATTTGAAATTGATCAGTTTATGTGTTTCATGTAGAATATAATTATTCAACGCCTTGTTTTGGCTTTGATGCGCACTTAAATGTGTTGCCATTGTCAAAGCCAAAATACATCTCAATGTTGCATGGTTTCAAATTCGCATAAGCACTAAGTAACTAAACAGAAATTGATGATTAGTTCCCCGTTTTTGTGGGGGTGGGGGGGGGGGGCACTCGTTCCAGAGTGATACACAGCCCCTCGAATCCACAACAAAGGAGTCACCAAATGGATACAATTACGAAAGCTTGTTATGGACGAAGAGAAATTTATGCATAGGGGGATTATAAACTCCGCTTGCACGCATAATTCACTCAAAGATCTCTGTTAATCTCTGGAACAGACCTTGGTTTAGGAACAAAAACAATGACGTACAATCAGTCCATAATTCGTGGTGAAAATATGGTGTTAGTTGACACTGCCTAGATGTGGACTGTTTATACACAATGTTAACAATTCTACAGTATCCGATCCGTACGCTGCCTATTGAGGGCGCTATTAAGGATGTTGAATGCACCACACTAAACGCTCCCAGAGCAACTAATGCTTGTAATACTTAATATTCAAAAGTTACACTTAAAATTTAAAAAAATTAAAGTCTCTCAACCTCTTGAAAACAAACCAAATATAACAAAAAAATTTCTTACAACTAAACTGTATTTTTCTTTTCAATTTTTGGTAGGTTAGCCTTGGCTTTTGAGCTAGGCTCATCCAAAATAAAAACACCTGAACGACTAAGCTGGCCAGACTCCATCTTGGAAAATTGACCCGACCTCTTAGCAAAGTATGCCAATTTTAGCGAGGCATGTGTAACCCCCCCCGCCCCCCATGCTCCAGGTTGATGTCAACAGCCCTAGGGCAAAGATTGGACCATTTTTTAACAATCCTGAAAACCTTCAAATCTTTGATTTACAGTGCCCTTTTTAAAAAATTTAAAAATTTGACAATTTGATTTCTATTGTTTAAAATTATAACTAAGATGGCAATTTTGTTCTTCAAAATATCGCTACCCGTTGGAGGAGTCTTTGCTAAATTCATTTCTGGGCTTTCGGAATAACGTATTTTACTGTGAGGGACACGTTGCCTTGGATCGGACGAGTTGGTATATAAAAAGCGTTTGTAACCGTTTGTTATAAAATGCATATGGTTAGAAAGATGTTTTTAAAAGTAGAATACAATGAGCTACACAAATATGCCTCGAAATTGCGTGGTTTTCCTTTTACATCGTCAACTAGGACGGTCGGCCATTTATGGGAGTCAAATTTTTTACTCCCATAAATGGCCGACCGTGTTAGTTCGTAAAGTAAAAGGAAAACCACGCAATTTCGAGGCATATTTGTGTGGATCATTGTAACCATATGCATTTTATAACAATCGGTTACAAACGCTTTTTATAGACCAACTCGTCCGATCCAAGGCAACGTGTCCCTTTAATAATAATTTTTACGAAGGGGTGTAGAAGCCACTTTACCAAATAAATGCTAGGCGAACGCTTTCTCTATAGAGGCCGTTGCTGTTGCAGATTATGTCCCCCAGGGATTCTTTCCCATACGGCGAATTATTTTGTGAAACTTTCGTCTGATAGCGCCCTCTTTTGGCTGAATATCATTAAGCCCACCCCTATTGAAACCGGTGCTTTATCTTCCGAACTCAAGATCCCAACTTATTAGAAATGGGGTACACTTTTCTTTTAGGGAATCCCGTAAAGGTCAAATAATTTAATGTTGTTTTCAATCGAAGTATTTATACATTGAAACTGAATTTAACGGAAATGTAATTCCGTACCCCGTATCCGTGTGACTCCTGAATCCGTGTTCTTATTGTAATCGAACTCAATCTCAGCGTTTCACTGCACTGAAAATATTATAATTAAAGTCCACCTCATGACAGTGGACAAAGAGCAGAAAAGAAATTCTTCCAGAACTTCAAGGACTTGATCTTAAAGATCAGAACGAACTCTACTCAGCGATTGTAATAATCAATATAAGCAATGCAAATGCCTCAAATTTCTGAAAACAATTTTCGTTTCACAAACATTATCTTAAAAACTTTCTATTCAATGCATTAACAAGTGAGCAAAAATGTAGAACAAACTATAATAGTCTAATTAGTTTTAAAAAAATTAAATGCATGTCGTACAAAATATTCATTGACGAAGAGGGTAAAAAGTGCATGTTATAATTACTTGATCACACGTCCATATTAATACAGACTCAAATAGACTTAATAGGTGTACCAAATCACAAATTACGCGTTCATTAATCCTCCGTCCGCCCGCGCAAATCTTGAGGAAAAAACCAAAAACCCATACAACAAATTGTGAAATGTCCGCCACCAGCAGTCAGATCTTTAATTTTCAGTTCTTCATCTCATACATTTCATTAAAATCACTAAACTAGAAACGATTATGGTGCGACTTTAATCGTGTTTTATTAATAGGTTCGCGAAGGTCTATTAGGCCTGCCTATAAATATAAAGCTGTTACTTGGAATAAACTTTCACTTTCCTTTTAATTAGGGTAGACAGCGTAGACCCTGGACGTTCTCATGATCAAAGATTAAAGGGACACGTTGCCTTGGATCGGGCGAGTTTGTCTATGAAAAGCGTTTGTAACCGTTTGTTACAAAATGCATAATATGGCTAAAAAGATGTTGTAAAAGTAGAATACAGTGATCCACACAAATATGCCTCGAAATTGCGCGGTTTTCCTTTTTTACATCGTGGACTAACACGGCACGCCATTTTGTGTGCTCATGATATATGAATGTTTAGGCCTTTTCCAAATCTCGGCTCGTGGCTCCGGCTCCGGCTCCGGCTCCGGCTCCGGCTCCATCATCAGTTTTGGAGCAGTGTACATTTGGAATCGTGTTTTCAACATCAAACGGAGCCCGAAGCCGAAGACACTAGAGCCGATGTTTTGAAAAAGGGCCCTTGATTTGTTTTCCCCTTTTCGGTTTGATTGGAATCTGCAACCTTTTTGGGGAGGATGTTGGTGATGGGTGTCATTGGAGTCCATATCATTTTAGTCTCGGTCTCCTCATCGACGACGGGGGGGCGGGGGGGAGATTCTCTGCTGCTGGGGCTGTGAAGAATATAGGATGCTCAAAAAGTGGCAACCTCCTCTCCTACCAAAACAACAGCAACATTAAACAACATCAACAAGTAAGAAGAAAAGCATTTTCCCCCATATACTTTAACACACTCTTTTCCTCCTTGTACAGAAGTGCCTCTAAAATCCTCCCAAGAATTCCTGAGATTCCCAGAACACAAAAGGACACAATAACATGGGGAGTGGGGTGGGCCACATTATGGAGCCCATAAAGAGGAAGTCCTCACCTTAAAACGGATGGGTTTGGGAACATTGGGAGGAACATCAATGCTCTTTACGAAGGGGATAACAGTATATGAATGCCAGCAATAATTTATTCACCTCAATGGGTTTGTCTTTTTTTCTTCTTCTTTTAGAAAGGTAATCTTAATAGGCTCTCCTTCATTCACAAATTTGTACGTATGGTATGCGCTGGCAGTGACATGTTAATCTGCATGCTTGCCAGCCCCCGACGTGCGGGCAATTTGAAACATTTGTGTTCCTGTTTCCATTTAGTCCAGTTTGTTCTTTTACGAAGTCAAAGTCGTAAGTAATATTTAATATACATCTTGTGCTTATTAACTGCGGGTTTAATTCACATAGCATCTTTATACTATTTACTTGGGGCTACTTTGAATAGGCTGAAGTTCATTTCAGAGGGCAACCGACATTTTCTTAATCTTATCGGTGGCGTGTCGTAGCCGAGCGTGCACCGAACTCAAGCTCTAGTGTTTCTGATCAGCAGAAAGTGGGTTGGTCGACGCGGTCTTGCCACTTGTGTCCTTAAGTAAGACACTTAACCATTATTGCTTATTCCTTCGGATGGGATGTAAAGCTGGTCCCGTGTATTGATCCCAGTACACACTTATCGCAAAGTTGTAGTAAGTTTCTTACTAATTTATTGTCAGATGCATGTGTGTTATCGGAGAGTGCGTGTATTTATATATATATATATTTTTTTTAAATCTGTACAGTACCCTAATGCCGCCAAAAACTCCCGCCAGTTCGCCACTGCGAAACCCTTTTTGTAGATCGAGCTTTTAAAAAATGTAAGCGGTTAGTGGTTGTATTTCTATCAAAATTGTGCGTTGCGCCTTGTAACTCTTGGTGGCGCTGTATCGAAACTAAGAAATCTGAAGAATGGCCCGGCGTTTCTGTCAGTGTGATAATAACAGGTTAATACTGTTCCTCTTAACATTTGACGTCGTTATTTAAAAATGTACAAGAACCAATGAAGATTTATTTTATAATAATCCCTGCGTTCGCTCAGCTAAATATTGTTTTATATACTAGAGACACCACAGCTGTAATCTGCTTCTTGTTGTGGTGTTTTGGGGGTTTTGGGGTTTTTTTTCTTTAAAATGTTTCGCACATCATAGAGACAGAGCTTTAACCGAAAACTGGTAATTCCAGTCATAGGACGTCTTCAACCCATCCCCTTTTATCTTTTTGGCACAACTCGAATAATTTGAATACATACATCCTATTGTAAGTTTTTACAATAAAACTCAAAATTTCCCCTCCCGATTCCCAATTCTTTACAGGGGGCCTCAATCTGAGATCCTATCTGCAAGCCTGGTATCGGGGTATCGGGGTACCATGATGGTCAACCAAACACCCGTTTGCAAAGATCGCTAAAGTCCGGGACCCAGGTCACCAGAAATGACTCAGAATAATCTTAATGAGTATGATTGTTGAAAGGTCATTGTACGAGGACAATGTACTCCAGAAACACCCGTGACATGGTCCAGAGTGCCCTTGTAGGCCTATGTGTTAGAATTAGCTAGGCTTAAATAGAGGTTCCGTGGAGTTACGTTTTTATTGACATTAACGGTGTAGTAGCAACATCGACGGCGACATTAATGACAAGAATAACATTCAATTCAGGGAAAACGCAACAATATAAAAAGGGAAGACAGCAAAAAAAAAAATTGTTATGATTTCTAAGCTCTTTTGTGTATCTTGATTTTTAGAATTATAACGATTTTTTCGGGGAAGTTTCGCTGGATCGATTTTGCAGGATGAACGAGGTAAGCATTGCTATAATACCGCTAATCCTTTCGTCATACACACAACCAGTTTCCACCGTTACCAAAACCTCCATACCCGCCCCAAAATAAGTGCAAAAACACCTCGACGATTTTGGTAGTCAATCCGCTTGCTTTTGCATTACTTCAACAAATTACGCTCTCTGTTGTTCTACTACTTGTCTCGGTTTCTCTTGGTTAAATCACAGTTTTTACTCGCTTGGTAGCGCCTTGAAATTATAATGACCAGTTGGTTTTTCTCTCATGAGTATGAGCAACCAACTGTAAAATGAACGCTCAGAAGTCCAGAAAGCAATAAGTGATTTCAATAATAATGCAAAGTGTTCGTTGAATTTT
Organism: Leptasterias polaris; assembly: GCA_037783415.1. Classification (NCBI taxonomy): domain Eukaryota; kingdom Metazoa; phylum Echinodermata; class Asteroidea; order Forcipulatida; family Asteriidae; genus Leptasterias; species Leptasterias polaris. Next base: position 1,980,552 of record JAZGTN010000027.1, read on the forward strand.
TCAAGGGCACATAATGCTGGGCCTATTATGTTTATACTAAAACATTTCTGGGCGTGTTAGGCCTATCTTACAAAAACCACCATCAGTGTTTGACATTTGTACCCTTTGTTTTGTTTCTCTTGATCTTATCAAAAGACACAGCATAAAACAAACAAACACACCAACAACCCAACAAACAAACAAACAAAAAACAAAAACAAACAAACAAACAAAAAACAAACAAACACCCCCAACGAGCAAGGTTCGACTGTTTAAACGCAAAAATTTGTCCCACATTATTTTATTTTTCTTCCTTGATAGGCTACCACTGAGAAATACTTCAGTTTTCAAATCAGTATTATCAACAGTGATACATCATCGGTGCAAGCAGATTTCCAGTGCACCCCCCCCCCCCCTTGCGCCCCCTTAAAAAATAAAAATAAAAGAAGGATGATACGACCCCACCATTGCAAACATTGACCCCCCCCCCCCCCCCCCCCCTTCATAAAACTGCGTAGTGATTCTTTCTGCTCAACTGCACCTTGTATTATTCCTGTTAATACTCCTCAATTTGTTCTAGAGCTCGAGTGTGCCGACTTCGGGAAGAACCAATTCTCGACCGCAAGAGGGCGTGGTAAATGATCATCGAATTCCCTGGCTTTACCATGAATAATAACCCACACACTTTTGAAAGAAAGAATTAAAAGCACTGGTTTTTAGTTATGAATGTTGCCAAGGTTTATTTCCTTCAACTAACTGCGCCGTGCAGTTCAGAGATCATCTTTGTTTTCAGGAGACCCTCTATTTTGTTAAGCTGTGTTTGAACAAGAACAAATTCTTTCAAAGAAATTATGCTCATTGTAATGACTTTATTCTTGTCGGCCTAAATATCTGTATTCTCTAAATATAAGTTGATGTTTGAGCAAACGGGCATTGCTATTATAAATGCATGTAATTATATACTCTGTATCTAAATGTAGAAATGTTTCCACTGCGATGTAAATTCGTTTCCACCAGAATTATCTGTAACAATGAGTTACGGTTGAACGTTTGATAAACGTAGAACAGTAAAAGTGCTACACAATATTATCACTGTGCCCGCAAACGTTGAACAGTAAAAGTGCTACACAATATTATCGCTGTGCCCGCAGTCAGCTATTTGCTTCAGAGATTGTGTACAAAAGTATGGTGCATCTGTGGTTTTTGGGAGAGTAAACGGACCTTAAAAAACATGGCGTCGGAGTAGGATGCAACCGGATTCAGTCATGTAATTATTAACGTACGACCCCCGTGATCCCCCCCCCAATAATATATATACAAATAAATAAATAAATAACAATACATAAACAATTGTCAAAAATGATGGGGGAAAATTCGGGCACAGTAAGAATAAAACACTGACAGAGAAAGCAAAAAGACCTTTTACCCAGTATTATTGTGTGTTGATTAAAGACATTCGTTTTAAATGGTAGTCAAGCGCTTAGGAAATCCTGTTGGCTGACCATGACCATTATTCAAACTTTGTTCAGTAGCATGGTTTTATGTTCACGGCTACACTGGTTTTTTTATTTATTTATATATAACTGTTATTTCACAGCCGTTTTGTCACCCGTAACTGTGCTGTAATTGCCCTATAACAAACAGCGCGATTATTCACAAGCCAAGTCGTTAACCACGCATCGTTATACCTGTAAGTGTTTTGTTTTGTTTGTTTTTTTCCCTTGATTCTCCCTCAGACAAAGAAAAACCAAGTTTTCCACTCCATATTTATATAGTGTGTGATAAGTAGACCGTTAACATATGAAACCAAGTTGTGTGTATTGTGTCATTAAATGTCATCATCGTATAGATTTAAACAAACATCGGCGATTTGGTTCTTGGTTAAATATTCTTCGGAAAATGTCCAATAGTTTCACGAGAAAGTACATAATAATAGTAAACAAGTCCATTGTTTATTGTTAACGAATAAAATCAAAACACAATTTCAAAGAAATAATTAAGGGATATAGGCCTCACTGATGTAAGTTTGATTTTACTGTGCCTAATAATGGCCAAACGTTTGCACACACACACAAGTGTGTAACAGCCTGCAATCGTGGACCCTCCTTTGTTCAACTCTTTGTGATAGCAACCGTGGACCACAATGCTTTCCTTTGTGATAGCAACCGTGGACCTATTGTCCTCTTTTGTTATAGGTCCCCGGTTTGAATGTGGTTACCTACTCAGTCACACACACACACCCACGTTTGTAAATCCCGCTTACCGAGGACTTATCTTTGTTCTCCCATTGTTTGGACATAGGTTTTTTTAGCGACGTCCCCATTGGGTTTGTACTCGGTTTGATGGATAACCACGCTCACAAAAAAGCCTTTATACGAAAAATTAAAACCTTTGCATCATAGTGCAGGTATGCAAATTTGTCAACATGAAAGAAGACAATAGGCGTGTCTTCACACTGTAGCTGCGATCCATGTAATACAGGATGTTTTGCAGAAACAGTGCGAAATATTCCCGCTCTTTTTTATAAACCACACAGAAGTTTACCTGGAAGGAATTGGCATATGGTGAAAAAATGTAGATCAGCTTTACGAGTGTGACTCACTGGTAGTGAGGTGATCAAATCCGTAAATATTATTATTACACTGTACTTTAAAAACACAAAAATGACATTGTCATGGTCGATTCTTGGTATGATTAAAGAGCTTTCCAAATAATTTGATCAACCATGATGTTAAATGAGACGATTGTTAATTAGTGATACACATATGGGAACTTATAAACTACTCAATTGCGTTTTCTGTACTTTAAGGTCATGTGCTGTGTCTTCTGTTTGCTTGACTCGTGTTAATTAGGTGACACCATAATCAGTGGAACATGGCTACAGTGTCCCTGAACAAACATCATCAAAAACCATCGCACTTTGTCTTCACAAATTGTATAAGAAATAACAAATCTGACAATGCACTCTGACATCGTTAGAAGTTATAAGCGAGTCAGCCTTTTAAAAAATAGACATATTGTGGCAAGTTTTTGAGGCAGCAAAATTTCAGATTAGTGTTGAAAGAATTCAAAAATTTCGAGTATCACTCTAAACAATCCTGGGTCAGAATTGACTCAGTTCCGGGTCCCGGGGGCTGACCCATTTCCTGATCAGTGTGACCCGGAATCTGTGTCATAATAGCACGGAATCTGTGTCATAATGACCCGGAATTTGTGTCATAATGACCCGAAATCTGTGTCATAATGACCCGGAATCTGTGTCATATTGACCCGGAATCTGTGTCATAATGACCCGGAATCTGTGTCATAATAACCCAGAGATGGGTCAAAGTGACCCTGAGATGGGTCAATTCTAAACGCAGAATCCCAGCTAAAATCCCATTTGTTGTCAATGAGTTTCCGGGTCGGCCTGACTCTGACCCAGAGATGTAGACCTTAAATCCAAAAGTTGCTACAGATAATGTTATGAATGGTATCGCCACTTAGTGCAATGTCCTTAATTCTTGTTGACTATAGAATGACCGCATTAAGATTCGATATATATAACTTGGCCACAATACAGCAAAACCAATAACTTAAGGTTAGTGATAACACAGAAGAGTTTTATCTCAGCCCAAGTTTATATATATTGTTTTGATAACTTCTTGAAGTGAATTGAGCTGCAGTGCATCTGTTTGAGTGGATGGTACCCCCCCCCCCCCCCACCCCCGACTGGACTTGATCTAAAACAGGAGGCAGCGAAAGACCAACTTTGTCTGAATATCCTTACCATTAAGCCCTAAGCCTTATTATAGTATCTTATTTGTTATAGTGGATTGCAATGGAGTTTTATATGAGAAAGAATAGGTTGAGTGATCTGCGATGACAGACCATCACTGCGTTGAAATACCCTGGTACCATGCTTATTTACCGCATGTCTCCCCTTGTACTTGAACAAAAATTACACTTACAAATACAAAAACTGTTCCATATCGATACCAGCAACAAATTTGGTTTCATCTTTTTACTATTTCATAGAATATATTTATACATATTATATACTTTTTTTTTTTTTTTTTTTTTTACATGTGCTTGGATGTGAGGATTGGTGCTGTATATATATAAAATGGAATACACTAGACTTAACATTGAAGTGTATATCAACTCCTGCGCCAATCTCCGATTTAACCATGAATGATTTGTCATAGCTATTGACACGCATTTATTTATTTGGGTCAACCAATCCTGTGCGATGTTGAAAAATAAAACTACACGCTCTTGATAGTTCGTTGGGAAGTAAAACGAGTGTTTTAATGAAAATGTCGACAATGTCCCCCAAAATTTGGTTTGTGTTCTTTACGTCTGAAAATGTGCTGGGTACCAACCAGAGGGCGTGTAGTGAGGGGAAAATGTTTGTGTGGAATTTTATTTGTACATTTGATGTTGCACACAGTCTGTCACGAGAAAGATATTTGGCTATACAGCAATCCTGCACCGATCTTGAACTCTTGGTGGCAGCAGATATGCCTCCATTACTGCGGTGTACCTGGGTGGTACTGCGCTGCCTAGCGACTGGTATAAGGTTTGGGCTACACGGCGATCATTTGATCAGTCGCGGGTTATTGGACTTTCACTTTGCAAATCGCTTAAACCCGTCGCTAGGTAGCGCAGTACCACCCAGGTACCACCGCAATAATGGCGGTGTCTGCTGCCACCAAGAGTTCAAGATCGGTGAAGGATTGCTGTATATAAGGTCATTGTAGATCTGTCTTGAAAAAGATAAAAAAAGGCATATTATTTTATCAATTTTCAAAATTTTCAAAATGGCTGGCAATGCTTGTCATTGTATTACCCAAAACCCCTTTTTTCCCCTTCTTTTTTCAACTATTTTGAATTTAAAAATTAGATTTTGATTTCATAAAAATATATATATACAGTGTGCCTTCAAGGTTGTTTTCTCGTTTTCGATACGTGCGACATTTGCAGATATTCTTCATTTACGTCAAAGCAACTTAAATAAACGAGAAGTAATGATCATTGGTCTGCAAAATGACTGAGATTCCCAAGATCTAATTCAATTTGTGCTCCATTTATCCACTGAAGTTGAAATGCCGACTGGGAAAGATTGAGGGGTGTCGCATCCAATGGTCAATACGCTCACTGCCTACCAGCATTGTAGCAGCGTTGGATTCGAGGAACGCCCCCAATCGAACGTGAAGTGTGGTTTTCTCGAGGACCTCGTCATCAATCGGTCTTATCACTCAATATTGGCAGGTTGGGTTGGTTGACCTCAACAGTTTCACGGCTACAAAAAATGAACCGTATTGCAATGATAATCATGCGACAATTCAGATTCTTTGTAAGTTCACTTTTTGGTTACACCCCCCCCCCCCCCCCACCCCGAAACCACACGTGTGCCCTTTTTGTTAGAAGACATCAAGTTCCGCCGACAAACCATTGGTCAATGGTAGAATCAAATGAACATCGGGAACAAGGTTCACCCCCCCCCCCCCCCCCCCCCCCCACCTCACCAACCTAGACCCGACTGCAGGCCCTTAGGACTCGTTGTAGTTGTTGCTATAACGGTTTACCCCGTCTGGCCTCGTTGCATAAAGAAATGTACGTGACGCGGGTAGGCTCAACCTTGTGTACAAGTCATCTGTTTATTAATAGTGTAACGCACAATGATGAACCATTACGTAAGTGTATAAGCAAGTTCCCGTCGACGATAATAACATGGCCTTCGGTACAGAAGGGGAAAAGGTTTCTCTTTAAAACCAAAAAGAACTCAGTCAAAGGGGTAATTATATGGGCCTGACCTATCGAACCCAGCAGAAATGGCTAATCTGAAAATGAACATGCGCACGTGCAGAAACACAAAATGAAGAAATAGATTGTTTAAAGCTTTTTATACTCGGGTGTGAAGGTGAACGAAAAAGAAGAGGGCACAACGAAAATAGTGAAATTCAGGCTGGGCCCGGTTTCAATTAGGGACTATTTAATTTTGCTAGGAGAAAGGTTACCACTGGTTCTCCAACTTATTTTCCATAATTAAGAGTTCATCTGTATTTACAGTGTTTCCAATAAACCACCATCCCACAAACCGTTGTGAAACTTTCACCAAATCGTTGGTCAAGTATACTAGTCTGGGAGAAACCTATAAAAAACGGTTTCATAAAATCCCGGTACGTAACATTTTTTTACCACCTATTTTTGATGAATTTTTACACTCATTCCAACGGCTTCATGTTCCTGTCCAGCAGGCAGTTGCCTATGTCCCCATAGGTCAGAATGAAATTTTCACCTAGCTGGTTGGAGCATGAGTGGAGCTATAAAAATGGTTGGTGTGTGTTTTGTTTGGCCTTCATCAGCTTCTCTTCCCATGTTTAGGTTACCACATCACCAATCTAACACCGCTTGACCTGTACTTCTTTTGCAAATTAATGTCCAGCAAATTTTAGTCTCCATTGACTTTACAAGCAGGCTGAATGGTTTTGTTTAAGCTGTTTTTGTTTTTGTTTTTTTAGTTTTACTATAAGTATAAGGGGTGGAATTTATTCCATCTAAAAAGGGGATGTACTGTTAATATTCAACAATAGAATTGACTCTTATCCAGTACTTTACATCTGACACGATCTACGGACCTTTGCGCTGAGAATAACCATAGACTTTCAATGTCTTAATCTTCATAAGGAAGGGACGGGTAATGACACGTTTTGTTATCGATGAGCAGAAAGAGTACGAAACTGAGTTGGATCTCTATAGGCATATCACCAATGTTTAGTTTTTAGCACTTTTGCTTACATGAACTACCACTCCAAGAGTCCAACCCGGCCCCATAATATGCATCCCACCATCACCACCACCACCCAACACCACCATAGTCATCAGGGGCCAATTTAATATGTGTTGCTTAAAGGCCCTGTACACTATTGGTAAGATCGAAAAACACAAAAGTTCACAGATTCACACATAACTTACATGATTTAAAGTAAGTAATGGTAGAAAGGGTTCCTTAAAATATTTCTGCCTAAAATGCTATCGTTTCTGAGAAATGAATAAAACAATAGTTTTTATCGCGCGCGATAATAAACTCGATGTTTGAAAAACAGAAAACACATAAGGTCTCTTTTCACTATTTTCTTGTGACCTCGATGACCAATTGAGCTCAGATTTTCACACGTTTGTTATTTCATGTATGTGGTTGATTACACAAAACATGAACACTGTCTATGATTATTTTGTCAGCTCTGCCAATCCTGTATAATACCTTTAAGCTGAAAATATGATTAGACATGTTGGGGGTATGATACCAGCCAAAGATTGTAAATGTGACTTGGGGGTTTGTTATTTTGGTTGGTAACTTTATTCTCTGGTGAGCATGACTGCATGGGCCCTGTTTGAAGTTATTTTTAGTTGAAACTTGAGTCAAAATTATTTGGGAATGTAGCCACTCTCTACCAAAAGAAATGGTTCTGGCTACACGTGTACCTAGCCACTCTCTACCAAAAGAAATGGTTCTGGCTACACGTGTACCTATACTGTTAAAATAATGGTGCGGGCCTAACCAAACGCAGTCTGTCCTGCCAGTCTGAAATGCTGCTATTTCCAATCGGGGAATGGAAAAGAGAAAGATGACAGCATTACAGGCGGAAATATTTTAAGAATACTGGAGAGGTAGGCAATTTAAGTAACTTTCAGATTACAATAATCTGTTAATAATCATTACAGACCAAAGGTGAAGTATTAGGCGTAATGATGGTGTTCTTAGACTCCTGGCCATGGCTAGATCAGTCAAGAAGCTCGTGTGTCGTTTACCCCCATTGACAACCTCTTTCAGTCCGCGGTCCCTTGTGGGTTTGCGGGGTCGGCACAACGAAGGGAGGTCACATAAGGTGAACAGTTTGACAATCCGCTATCCCGAGGAGGGTGTGGGGACACTGTAAATCTTCACGATACCTCGAAGTTTTCGATTTGAAAGACTATGCCAGTTCTGCATGGGAATAAACTGAAAACAAAATACTACAATGTGTAAATCCGTCGTTGAGCGACTGACGCAATATTATTATTGTTTGTCCCCAACAGGCTTTGTCAACTTCACGGGATCATTCAATGAAGCATGACCCTAGAAAAAAGGTCAAACCTAGCCTTGAGCGTTGAAATTGGAATGCAAACAACACCAAATGACGACACTGCCATATGCGATAGCGTTGCAGCATTAGAAACCGCACGTGAATCACGTATTTTTTCTGGCCCGAAAATATGAAATATTGTGTGGACATAAATAACACCAAAACTATGTGCCGGGTAGGAGCACCCATGGAGTCGTTACAAACATGGTAAGCCAGGGGGGTAGAGAACGGGCCAGACACTTAGCCGGTCTTCCGTTGAGGGGACGTTACTGGGGTTGTGTGCGTCAAGTTCACCGTCAATTAGGTTGAACGATAAGACACGGGCCAGGTGCACTGGCCTCTGCGTTCATTGACCTAACCACGATCCTGCTCCCCGACATACCCTAACGTCTTAAGCATTTAGACGGTTGCTGTTTTGTTAGGTAATGGTAATGATTGACGAAAATTCAAGTGCTGTTTCCCCGCTGGGAGGAGGTTCAACTGACCTGGCCGTGACTGGGGCCTTTGAATTCATTGACCTACCTTAAGTGACCGGCGTCAAGGCTGAAATCGTGATTTCGGACTGGTCAGTTCTGTTTGTTGGTCACAGTCCTATCATTGGATTTTGATCATCCTTGGCCTGGCTCGAATGACCCTGTCCGGCCAGGCCGCAACATTCTTACGTATCCATTGGCCAACTGAGCATAACAAGCCGGTCAAAGGGCTATCCGTCTGCTAGCCACAGCGATAATAATGACCCCAGTGAACCAACTTGGGAGTGACGGATGAGCGGTTATCAAGAATGCTATAATAATGTATTTTGTTGTTGGGGGGATTGATCTGGTGCCCATCTGGATAGCAGATAACAAACTTCATTTTGCTGTGAATGGCAGAGTTATTTCATTGAATGGATGTTCAGACAACGCCTGCTGTGTCCGGGACGAGATGATCTATGGTTGAATATTGATACTTAATTTATCTTTTATTACCATTTTTATATTCATAAAATATGGCTTTGATCATTGGGAAATATTTAGTCCCTGTCTTATTCATTGTTAGTAATTGTACAATTGCAATGGTTTCCTTCTGCTTTGCTTTTGTGGTTTAAACAAAACGAGTATAAATATTTGGGGTTATTAAGGCCAAATATGAAGTCGTAAAAATGTATATATATAGGCCTATATAAGGTTTCATGAGCCCCCCCCCCTCCACAAAAAACAGTCACGCCCCCAACACCACCACGATACAAATTCACATCCTATTATATCATGCATCCACTGCGATCATAAGTAATTATATTTCTCCAATTGTTTCTCTCAGCCTTTGCCTATAATTATGCCTGTCTATAACCTCCTTTGAAGTCCACCAACTCACAGAAAACATGTTTACTAATAATGAATCATCTGCCATTAATGGAAATTTATCTTGTTTGAACCTACACCAAACAACTCAAGGACACTTTAAATGTTTAATGCGCTAACATGATTGGTACGCACAGTAACGGTCGAACTTCAAATTAATGAACATTACTTAATTTACTAGGTCTAACTAATATGGGAAACTTTATTTTACTGTATATGTTGTTCTGCCTCATGTGAATATTTAAAAACGAGTGAGAACACTCCGAAAGTGCACAAAATATCTATGGATTAACTAAGCACAAAGACCTTTCGCTATTTCTCGAAAGCATGATCAAATAAATTGACGCTCGTTTTACGGGTTAGCTAATCAACATCTTTGAAGACTACACCACAGTGATTAGTGGGGGTTTTGGGGTGGTTTTTGTGTGTGTTTTTTTATCAAAACCTGTTTTTCTTGAATTGCAACAATAATTTAACAGCCATGTCAGTGACTGGGATAAGGACCCTATTGGAAAACGTGCATTCCTTTATCCACGTGCCTATAATCCATCAGTTTGGCGTTCTTTCTTTTACCGGAGTAAGGTACCCATTTGTAGCCACATCCACACAACGCACAGGTCCTACGAGCCCCAAAGGAACAAATCGCATGGCTAACAAACCAAGACTAAATTGAAATCAAATGCCGTCTATGGTACACGTAGACCTTATTCTTATGTTTTTTGAATAATAATTACCGTTCCGATTCCAGGAAAAACCACAGTGGACGGACCACTTGGCCTGGGTCATGGTGGATAATAAACAAAATGTGCCCATTGTGTTGAGTTCCACGACCAGCAGTTTGTGGGTCATTCGTCGTCCACTGAGCGGTTTCGGTCAAGGTAAAGTAGGTCGAAAACGTAAGCTTTGTCACGGGGGGCTCTAAATCTCCTAGTTTTCGCGGTGACAAATTACACATAACTTGGCCATGACCGCTAGTAGTACAAATACTATTGTACCTAATCTTGAATAAGGTGGTTTTCTCTTCTAAAAAAATATACCAGAAGCAAGGTTCATGACCAGAAACCTACTCAGTACGAGTTCTCAATCGTTTCATTGTGTGTTTTGCATAAATCCACCTTACAGCGTAAGTGCATCACCATCACTCAATAGTTCCCTCTCATAACAAGGACTCTTCTCTTGTGTTTTTTACTCGAAAGGGAAACAAGGCAACACAGGACAATACGTGTTACTGCTAAAGTTAACACCAGGAAGAGCTAATTAGAGCATAACTGTACACTGCTGCTTTAATTACCGCATAAAGTGACAAGTCTTTTTTATGTGTTTCCGTGCTTGGGCCTCGTGTAATTTGACTATACGGTGTTAATTGGTTTGGGGGTCACGTGTGATCCTTGATGATTAAAACTGGCATTCAACGAAAACTGTTACTGTGTCTAACTATTGTGAAGTGACATAATCGTTGATACTGTTTAGAGAATTTCAAATTGTGAATTGGGCTGCAATTGTAAATCAGCCATACCGTTTTAAACATTTTTTAAATAGAAACGAGCAATATCATCCAACATTGGTTTTGAATTCGCTCCGGTGATAATTCTGAAGAGGTTCTTTCACTAAGCTATGAGAAAAAAACAAAAAACAAGAACAATTTCAAGGAAGATATCGGTAAATTATCTTGCACGCGACATAAACACATATTCCACACAAAAAACACCTGCCCGTGCTTTGATTTGTAGAATTCAAGTGGTTGCTGTCAAAGCTCAAAGATAGAGTTAAAATAACAGGTAGACAATTTTATAGAATTCCCATTTTATCCAGTAAGGTTTCAAAGGATGCTTTCTATCACACTAACTAGAGAGACTATAAGATAATGCAAGGGTAGTCTGTTTGTAAAGGGCAAAGAGACACGAGTCTACAAGCAACCAGTTCCTTGCACTCTTCAAGAAGAAAATACGTTCACAAATTCGCGGGTACGATTCTCTGCGGGGGAAAATGTCTCTCGAGAAACTGAAGTGTTCCCTTCTGCCTGCAAGTTGCCCCCAAGTTACCGTACCTCATGTGGAAAGCCTTAAAACACAAACACTTTTCTTCAAATTTGGTGTAGAATTATACGAGTCCTCATCCGTCGTTTTTGAAAAAGGAGCTTTGTTTCATAGAAGTCTTCATGTGGCAATCGTAATAAGCAACAGTAATCATGTGTGGACTTCAAGTGCTATTTTCCTCAAAGTTTACAGTAATTCAATTGGAAAGATTTCTCTCGAGAACTGGTTATGGTGACAGCTTTAGATTCTGTGAGCTTTCGGGTTGAAAAAAAATACTTTAAATTTCTTTTCAGATGATCACCAATCATTTCAAACAACAGTTATACTATTCTATGATCGAGTTGGGACAAGTTAATGAAATAGGACCAACGAATGATCGAATCCGTCCATCACTATACATCACATCAACAGACACAACTTTTTTACATTTAAAACAAGGTTCAGTTTCGATGGCAAATATGTACATTTTAATATCTCAAATCTGTTGACAGTTGAGTAGATCTATACAGTCATGATGTCAACTATTTTCTTTACGATTAATTAACTGGTCAGAAATCTGATTACAATGATCGCACAAATCGCCTGATCCATCTTTGCTTTTGGTGCACGATAAAGAGATTCAAAGAGCGGTTGAAATCCGTCCTCTCCAAAATGACATTCAAGCTGATTTTTATCAACAACGTTCATGACATTTTGTCAAAGTCATATTGCGATTCCCGCCAAAAAAATCTCTAATCGCACCAAGTTTAAATCAATCGATAGCCTCGCTATGAACAACAAAATAATAATAATAACTGTTACACAATCAAAATCGGCTTTTAGAAAACCTACAATAATGAATAATTTTACCTTCAGTTGAAGTCATTGAAATAAATCCTTGAAAGACAACCTTTGTTTATAAATTGCAAAAAAAAGAAACAAAGACATGTCCGAAAATAATATCCTGCCTTCAAATTTAGATCAAAAAAAAAACACACCATCACTAAATTTAACCAAGCATTGTACACATCATCAACAACAACGAAAACAGAAAATAATATTTAAACTGAAATAGCACCACTTCAACACACTGGAATGCTACAAAGATGATACTCTATCCATATTACAGGCAGTAACATCTAGGCCCTATAGTGATATGCACAAAGGCAATACTTTTGTGTGACGGTGATAAAGGCTGTGAAACCATGGGTGAAACCCATAATAGCTCTGCCTGGAGGTTACGCAATTCACCCCGGCCTTAAACCCTCGATCAACTCACGTTCCCCACTGACTTGTATCTATTTCAACCAAAGCCCTTATAATATAAAAACAAAACAATAAGAACACCCAATAAGTATATAAGACTTCAGTTCAAACTAAGCAAGGAGCTGTTCTCAATGTTAAACTTGTATATTAAGACAATGTTTTATAATTAAGTTCATACATAACAAAAGGGGCACGTGAATAGAATACCTCGGTTAACTAAACCCGCTCCAATGACGTTTGCATTTACCTTTCTATCGAATACCCGAAAAGTTATTAAGAACCACTAGAATTATTTTTGTTTGAGGGGTAAGACACGTCTAACCACGATACTGCACTAATTGATTAGTTCATTCACCCTGCTATTTCAGACAATCCTTGTTAAAAGATAATCCCTGAGAAAAGAACAAAACACATGAGGGTCTACAATCATCACTACACCAGTTAGTTTAGTTGTTTGTTTAAATTGTTTGGCACATACACAAAATCAGAGCACTGCCTATACCAATGCTTCTTTCATCAAAACTTGTCAATTATCTCGTTACACTTACTAGCTCCGATTCACAGCTACAGTGTATACGTGTATTGCGGTGACACTAGCTCCATCAAATCCAACCTACAAATTACATTTGAGCAGTGATTAACGGTATGTTTTTGTTATAGTAAACTCTAACTAAATTACTTTACGTTAAAATTTAGCATTTCTTTTCAATACAAACAATTATATTATGGGTGGGTTTGATAGAAAACAAACAATTAAATAAACACAGAGTTGGACAACAACAAAATATCGAATACATACTTCGTGCGAGATGTATAATCTTGTCCATATGAACACAACTTTTAACACACGGTGGATCAAGAATGTTCGAAAAGTCGTGAATACTCAGTTCAGTTCATTCACACAGTACCGATAATTGAGAATCCAAACTCGAAACATCGGGCGCATATTTTGCGCTTTTGCAGCATTCTTAACAGAAGAGTCATAATCGACAGACCCTGTCCGTTTAATAAACATTTCAGTTAGTCTTTTTTCCATACTGGAGTCTTTTGTTTCTCAAGCCCAATCAGCAGTTGTATACCATATAATGGAGTCTGCCCATCTCACTTTTCAGTATGGACACCTCTGCTCTCAGTTTCATGTTTTCTTGTTCGAGGAACACAGCACGAAGTGCAATTTCTTCTTCCTTTTCCCGTCTGGCATCGCGAGAGCGCTTCGCAGCGTCGTTGTTCTTCCGTCTCCGATCCCAGTACGAACTGTCTTTTTTCTCCTCGGGGACCGGTCTGACTTTCTTCCTTGACGGCTCTGTCGATACAACCCCAACACTCACTTCCACCTTGTCTCCGGAGGATGCTGCGGCCCTTCTCTTTCGTGAAGCGAGCAGTGCCGATAGCCTCAGAGTTGATAAAGGCGGTGCTGTACTGTCAGCAACGGGGTAGCTTCCGTACAGCGGGTACGCACCGTAACCCGTGCCGTAACTCGCCGGTGTGATCGCCGAACTCGCCTCCCCAAGGTAAGAATAGGGAGAAAGTGTTGATGATATGGGTAAAGTCGGATACGGGTAGAAAGTCTTGTAGGCCGATGAGGAGGAGGACGCCGGCAGACCACGATGGCTCAAGTCGAGCGGCTTCGCCCCGATGCTGAACCCGCTTCTATTCGGGATGTCTTTAGACGAGACAGGGGCGATCATGTTGGCCACATCTAGTGCCGTCTGCTTACGTACGGGCATGGGCTTATTGTCGGTGGTTGACTCTGCCTGGTGGCACTCGTCTCTCTTGGTCACCATTCTGCTAGTTAACGTCTCACTCTGTTCTTTGCAGACGCTCTTCTCATCCATCCTAGACTGACAAGGCCGATATGATATTCCCCTGAAACACACCAAGTAAACACAATCAGTCAAATAAACCCTTGTGCTATATTATTTTCTAGAGCTGCCCGACTGACAAAATTGAAAGCCGGGTCGGCAGGACCAACCCAACCATGACGATAGACCTACATTTTTCTCACCGTAGACGCGAATACACAGCCATCGTAATTATGTTATTGTACTGAAATGATTTGATAAGGAACCTTCCAGTTGCACATCGTGTATTAATAATATCTGACACTATTGTACAATGCATTACTGCTTCTACTCTACACTTAACATTAAAATACTTCTTCAGGTGGAGATACATGCACGATTTCTAAATATAAAAAAAAAAACAGAGCACGATTTTGTATCAATTGATGAAATACATCATTATGCATGGCTTACCTCAGTAAGACAGTGTTAATTATCTTGTTTTGTTCAGCAAAATAGACTATTTCCACCCAAATAAAACAACGAAACAATGTACTTACTTTCTCTCCGTCTGGTGAGAACTGGGAACGTCAGCTGTGGTGAAAAAGAACCGAGTACCCGCTTTTTATTGCACTGTTTTTCGGCTGGTTGTAATAATACTCACAATTGTTGCTAATTGTGCTCGTTGTCGGTCAACTAGTGTTAAGCTGACCCGAACGCACCTTGGCTTTATATGCGGCTGTGCGAGAGCCGTGTACTTGGTGACCTCAGACACTGCAGTGACGTCGCATAATATATGACCTTACCACGATCCACTGGCGTATTGAATGACATTCGGGTGCAGGCTGCTGTTGTTGGCGTAAACCTCAGCACGGCTTTTGTCAGTTACCTAATATCAGCCGGCAAGGGCAAGTTGGGTTTTATAATTGACTTTAGTACAAGCGAGGTTGTGACTGCCGGAGAAGTGTTACGTAAATATTTCAGACATTTTTAATCTGACCATGCTCAGATAAAACGCCCCCATACCACTACCCCCCCCCCCCAACAATCCAACCTTACGGTTTATGCACACTGTCTGGAGAAGGAGACATAATTATTTGACTGATAGTGGGAAGCCACAGAAATATCAACCAGTTAATTAGTGTTAGGAACAAACCACGATATCTGGTGCATTGGTTAAAACAAATTCTCATTAAATGTGAATTCATATTCATTGCTTAAGTCCTTATGTAAGTAACTGCTCACCTTCAACCTGTCTGTCTGTGGGTTCGTTCCTTGCTCTATGGTTTCACCAATCTCTGTGCCTGTTTTATACCACACATCGCACCGCTATCTTCGGCTCTTTAGAAAACTGTATCTATAATTTGCATAGGTTTTTCATTGTTCAGTGCATATATGCAGAATTCATTAACTAATTCATTTATTAAAACTTCAATCCCGATTCAACTTTCCCAGCTCACGGCAATGGGACGTGTGGTGGTCTATCGGTTAAGAGCACCGTACTCAAGCTTAGGATGTGGGTTCGAGTCCCGGTCGTGGCACCTGTGTTTTTTAGCAAGATAATTTACCATAAATTGTTGGTCCTTCGGATTGGACACTTTAGCCGTAGGTCCCGTGATCGTTGTTAGTGCACGTAAAAGAACCAAGAACACTTATTGTGGAAGAGTAGGGGTTAACCCCAGTGTTGCTGGCTCACATTATAGCAAGCACCCTTGTTCGTGTTTCCTCAGGCTTGCGAACTACCAGTTTGTAAGTTCACTTTTGAGGCATCCTTGGTTTCATTAGAGATAATGTTTCGATAGTTGACCTCCCGGGCCTGATGGGGAGATGGCAAAAAGTAATGTTCTGTTAACTGCAAATTTGCATGTTGGAAGCCAGGAAAGCCATTGAGAACTCCTGAGCTGGAAGAACATTGATCTCAAATATCTGCTTCATTTCATTCATTCTTCGGTGTATAGGGTATATATCTGTAAATATTTAAAAATCGAAATTCTGGGTGGTTTGGTGGGTCAAATAAGTTCGACAGGAGATCGAAATTATTCAACGTTGATTGTTCTGAATGGCCCCTATAAGCATGTTTCACGAAACTCTGTTTGTATTTCATATTGGAGTATCGAGGTCCATGACTCATGCGTAAAATTTACGTCCTCACATAAAATTAAAGTCCAAATTTTAAAAGGGTTCCTAGGCGTTTCACAGAGATAAAAATACACAAACTTGAGACAAAAAAATGAACATAAAAAAGAGCCAAGAAAGCCGGTCCCACAAGGGCAACACACGCACAAAAAGAAAGTGCAACAAGAAATACCAACATATATATCAAAACTTAACAGTAAAATATTTACACACTAGCAGAAATGAAACCATCCCAAATTACCAATCAGTAGGCCCAGACGTTTTATAATTAAGGTATAACAGATTTTCACTTGGTTTTTAAGTATAGATATTTGATTGCGTTCTTATTTTTACGTATACTTCACTGAACATGGACAAATTTAACTATGGCAACACTAATGATCAATCTAAAATTATTCTGAAGGTGTTTTTGGTTTTTGTGTGGTTTTTTTTTTTTGCGCTGTTTCTTTGATGCCTTAAAAAATGAGGACAACAAACCTTCGATAAAGGATCGTTATAACATGGAACTGTTTGTTCGGCTATTCTATTACGTCACATCCGTGCCATAAGATCTTGAAACCCATAATATTCAAGGTGGACGTCAGTACAAATATAGTTATCAAGCAGAAATAATCATGTATTGTTCAAATGTGTCAAGGGAAATGTAGTCGATGAATGTCGCCAATAACATGACCCTGAAGCATGTCACGCGAGGTGTTGGCTCAACAGAGAAAGGGGGGGGGGGACCCGGGGCCAATTCTAAGGGGGGATTTACAAAAAGGAGACGGAGTATTGTTGGTGTTTTACGGAACCGTTTTTAGAGAAATTAGAAGCTGGATTAAGGTAGGATTTTCAAAGCGAGGCAGTGCGTGGGAAGAAACCAGATGCCTGGGTACCTCGAAGAATCTCATTTGGGAACGGCTCTTAAAAATGGACGTGAACAAAAATAAAACACATTGTGGTGACCCATGCAACTACTCATAACGATTTCACTAAGTGTATCAATAACTGCTTTTGCTGATATTATTTTATTATTCTAGCAGATTTCACTTTACTGTAGGAGGAAAACCTCTTTCACTGTAGGAGGAAAACCTCTTCACCAATTCTCCATTTCACTCTATCCCGAGCTGTCTGATGCCAAGCAATGCCCCTATATTTACTTAGTTCATCTCTCAATCTTCTGTGTTGTCTCCCTCTTTTTCTTGTTTGTTTTTTGAGAGTCAAATTGATTGTTTTGCATGTCCACCTGTTGTCACACATACCTCCTTGCTAGGTGACCTGCCCATCTCCACTTCTTTAATTCAATGGTCTTGATAGTAGCACTCTTGATTTCTTTCTCAGGCCCTCACTTGTTGTCACCCTGACCTTCTTTGTTATACTCTTATCACCATTCTTTCCATAGCCCTCTCTGTCACCCTTACTTTTTCCTCAAGACGTTTGGTGGTATATAGGCCATGTCTCGACACCCCATTCTATAGGACAAGTTTAATGCACTGGTCGAATACCGATGCATGCCTTTTTAGAGATATAGGAAGGATGTGGTCCCGAAAGATGATGGGTGTGCCATATTGAGTTCATCCTCTTATCATGGACAATTGTATATTATATTTTGTTTACTAGTTCACCGGGTAGTATCATTCAGTTCACCAGAATAATTTCCCAATAATAGTCTTGTTTGTGCGCGCAAATTGAGATTCTTCCTGAACAGAGAAAGCAAATAGACGTTTTATTAGAAATTGGTACTTGATTTTTGTTCGGTGTACAATTTTGGGTAAATCCCCCCCCCCCTCCTCCCCACCACCAAAGGATCACAATACGCCCATGTATTACAATATTCAAATTCGGCTTTCATTAAAGACGTTTTTCTCAAAATAATCAAATGGGAAGATATAGCAAATGATATATAAATTATATTTTTGCATTAGTTCATAATCACATCGACTTTTATCCCTTTAAACTGGGCTAGTAAGTTTGATATTATAGGGCTGTTCAACGGTTGCACGATGTAGTTTTATAGGGTAGCAGGTTGGCTCAGTGGTTTCTTTCCCAACCGTTCACCTCTATGTGTACCCCGGTTCGAATCCCACCTCAGACCCGGAGCCTTGTATTTGTATTGGGTTTTCAGTCCCATACCTCATTGCGTTGTTTTTCTCAATTTGGGTTTTTCCTCCCACATCTAAAACTGAACGACTGAACGTTTCTTCTCGTTTCGTATTCATCCTGATATTGGCGCTAATTGTGCTGCTGGGTCGGCTGTGTACTAACGGACGTCGTTGCAAATGCTCAGTTTGTTCTTACCATCGATGCCTAAATTATATAAGCTTTTAATATAACGAGTATCAACGCCCTCTGTAATTCCACTTGGTATAGATTGCTTTGACTCGAGAGATTCCGTAGTAAAGACAACAAAAAATGTGTCTATAAATGTCACCGCTGAATTGAATAGAAACTGTATAATACTGATGACGTTAATCAAGCATCTGTACATAGGCCTATTATTCAAGGACCCCCATCGGTTTGGGGAATAGTAAATTGAATTCAGTGATTGGAAATTTCAAGAAACTTATCTGAAAAGGGACCTAATATCGCTCGTGATTCAACAAAATTGATTTAAACCAGGCATCAAAGTTTTTAGGAATACGTCTTATGAGATAAATTGTTCATTTGGAAGAATTGTACAATCATGTTAAGACAAAGAACATGATTGGTGATAACTGATCAATCAAACACAGAAATTGATTTTTTTTTTCTTTCTGAAAGTTCACTTATTATAAAGCTCAATACCAATCCTATAGAGAAAAATATATCCGTCTGAAAGACTGTCAGAGTTGAGGGAATAGCATTTGAAAAAACCCAAATTAATTATTTCAAGATAAACGACACATTACTAGCAGATTTTGAACTTTGTAGAAGTTACGAAAAGAAAGATGGGCCTGTGCTAACAAAGGACAAAATATGAAGAGCCTCGAAGCCGGAGCATTTTAGACGGATGCAAGAGCGAGACGAAATGGCAGTGCGACAATAATGGGGTCGAAACGGCGCAGCATGCAGTGGCGACTTCACGGAGAATTCGCCGGGCGTTCGCTTCGTCGTGAAGTGTGGTAGGGAAGGTCCAACTGCAATATTACATATACGGCTTACGGCTTTCAATCAACAACTAAACTTCTTGTTAAAGGCACTGAACACGTTTTGTAATTGTCAAAGACCAGTATTCTCACTTGGTGTATCCCAACATATGCATAAAATAACAAGCCTGTGAAAATTTGGGCTCAATTGGTCATTGAAGTTGCAAGAAAATAATGAAAGAAAAAACACCCTTGTTGTACAAATTAGTGTGCTTTCAGATAGGAATAAAAGACTTCATGCATGAAGTCTTTTATTATTTTAGTGAGAAATTACCTCTTTCTCAAAAACTACGTTATTTCAGAGGGAGTCGTTTCCTACAATGTTTTATACTATCAACAGCTCTCCGTTGCTCGTTACCAAGTAAGTTTTTAAGCTAATATTTGTTTTGAGTAATTACCAAACGTGTTCAGTGCCTTTAAGTCTGAAGAGATGAAAGCACTATGAAAAAGTGCCGCGTAATTTATTTTATTTTAATAAAAGCAAATAATAAACCACAAGGGAAACTGACTGGTGGTATATAAGTTGATATTATGAAGATTGTTGTCTGTGCATATAGACATATCCTTGACGAGAGTGTCTGTTACGAAAGGAAAGTACGTGTGAAATCAACCAACCGTTTCACTGGCGTGAATTATTCCATGCTAAACAAGTCTTGCGCATTATGAGCTGTAAGGCCTGGGTAAATAGCAATTATCACTCAGCAGTAGAAGCCGCAGCAACACCCAACCAGCAACAGTTTCTAGAGATGAGCTTGTTTTAAAATTGTGAATTTTTCTAACCAGTTTGCTGTGGTGCAATAAAACGAAATTGACAATGAAAGTTGGAAATGAATTATTTAATGGTCCCGTGTAACGCAACGAGAAGACTTTTGTTTTTATGTTTTATTAATTCTGATCATGTTTGGGTGGGTTAATGTTCTTTTCAATTTTATTTAATGAACATGGGGTTTTTGTGCGAAAACACAAAAACGGCAGGATTAGCAACCCGCATGGTGGAAAGCATTTAATCAACACATTTGCATACAAATTGTCAGGGTGAGAGTTATTGTGTAGTCGAAAATTAATAACTAAGCCCCTGGAATGAGCTATTTCAGAGCCCTGAAATTCAAACAGTGTTTAATGATTGACTTTGAATTGGACAACTAAATGGACATAAACTGAAATCTATTTTGGAAATGCAACCTGTTTTCCGATTAAAATAATGCGAGACAAGTTCAAGTGCAATGGAGTGGCGAAACTTACAAAATGACTTTAAATAATTTTGAAAACAATGTACGATTTCTCAGGCAGAGAAAACAAAATTTGCTTTAAAGTTAATCCTTTTACTTTAGATCAATCTAAAGTTGAGACAGGCTACACTGTTTCGCAAAACAGTGCAATTGGATAGTGGTACAAAAACAAGCCAATAAGCACGCCATTTAACCGGGAATAAAACACGTTTGGGTATAGAAGGAACAGGGATCAGCGAAAACAATTCGGTGATTTATAATGCAAATAGGCCTAAATTTCAAATGAATTACAAGCAATGTTTGTGTTTTTTGTTGCTATTTTGTTATAAGTATTTCTTATTTAATTCTTATTTTATTTTATTTTTCATTTGTGTTTACTAATATAATATTCACTTTTCATAATGTTTTTGTTACTTTTGTATTGTTATTATTTTTATTTATTTATTATCATTGTTTATTTTGGGGGGTATAGAGATTGAGGTTGTGTTCGTGGGCTAAAACACGTGTCCTTAAAATGAAATGGTTCGACTCGAACCTACGACTTCTGAATTACTGTTTGACTGACAACTGACATAAATAGCCTCTAGCCTTACGAAATACTAAAACAAGCAAATGAATTTGGCTTATTCTGGGGCCGTTGGTGGCACCGGCATGGCCACCTTGACGAATTGGCGTTTCCATTGATAAAATAATAATATATGCCACTGTCGAAACCACGGCTAGGGCTAGGGCTACGGCTAGGGCAACGGCTTGGTTACGGCTCGGGCTCCGTCACTTGTCTTGAAAACGTGCGCTTTCAACCTTCAAAACTTGGTTTCAATGACAGGCGGACGGAGCCTGAGTCGGAGCCTGAGTCGGAGCCTGAGTCAAAGTCGTGGCTTCGAAAAGGCCCATAGCCGTATCAAAAGCCGCTCATCAGGTGGTATAATCTCTTAATAATACTCCATCCCATCAATCTTTTCTTTTTTACCAGTGGCTGAAATACCAACAGCCTAATTTTATGCAACTCTATAATTGCCAAATGCGGAAGACATGAAACTCTTCACATGATCTGTTCGTATACAGCACCTTAACAACTGTTGATTTGTCCACAAGCTTCCAAATTGACCAACTACAGACGCCTATTGGTCCATTTTTCTTTAAAACCAACCTAGTGGGACATAACACCATAGAGCACACTTATGGAATTTTAGTGCGAATACTTGTGCTTGAATTGAAGAATTTTACCGCTTACAAATATTGACAAAATGACAAGCAGATGCCTTGGGCACCCCTACTATATACGCCTAGCAATATAAGGCACAGGGGCAATCTGGATTTCGCCCTCCAATTCGCAGCGGCCCTCCGTTATTACATGTTAATTACGTGATTTGTTTCCTTTTCTCATCGACACCGTCCCGTGACGGATGGCTATAGGGGATGTGGAAGGACAAACTTCACCACCGTGCGTAGAAGTGTCGTGATTCCTGGGACGTGGCGGCCTTGCTTTGTGACGGTGAAAAATTCATGCATACGGGCAAGGATCAGGGGATTTGTAATGACCGTGTGTCGGAAATCGGAGATGGCTCCAGAAAAAAAGATGAAGTAATGAAATAGCGTAGCGGCTATCACTTGTGTATACATAGAGGAACACAGTCAATTTATCACCGTCTTTGATGACATTGAATATGCTACAGGTACAGACAAGAGATGAATGGGGTTGTGATTTGCCCTAGGAATGTAGATGATGCAGGAATACATAAACAACAAAGCGGCAATTGAATCTTTCGACTTTGATCACTCAACGACAAATATGTATAAGCCGTATATCCGTTTTGAAAGCTTAGGAATAAGGTAAAGTGACAGTTTTGTTCAAAATACCAAAACTCTGATGAATCCAACTCAAAAACCAGGGGGAAACGTCAAGTTCTTTGCGTTCTTTCCAACATGCACCATTGTTAACATTACGAAAATTACAAATTCACTTGTTTGATTTCCAAAATGCAGTAAGTAACGATTTCAGACGTTTCAGACGTGTTTGAATAGTTGTCATGAACACTGCTGGAGAAACACAAACAGTCGTGAAATTATTCTGTTCCTCTGCATTTATATTATACGAATCTGTTTGCTCTCACTAAGTAGATTAGTATCCACCTCCCAAAAATGCGCATCCGTGCATTTCTCTTCCTCTCCGGCTTTTCAATCCTTGATTTGCTGGAAGAGAATGAGAAGTCCAAGTTCGCATTTTTGATTAACTCCTAAGAGGGTGGACATGTACCAAGAGTTTTTGTCTAATGGTAGGCCGGAGGCAACGCTTTACTCCGTCGCAACAAGTGATGGGACTTGTCACCCGGGATACAGTGCTCCGTCTTGAGACAAATGGCTTGAAACCCGCTACATGCGCAGTGCACGGTAATTGCAGTAATTCTGATCTCATAAAAGTAAATAAATTGGCTTAGACAATCAAGCAAACTACCTGATTATGTGCTTAATTAGCCTCAGAGCTGTAGACTTTACGGCTCCGGGCACAAGCATGTTGAGATGCGGTGATCATGGAGGAGCATACGGCAGCGATGGCCGATTGCTTCGCTTGTGTTCGGCGTCCATTTCATGCTCGCTTTATGGGGAACAAAGACTAAAAACACAGCATGACATTGCAAGCAAGGGGGTCGATTCTTTTCTCTTTCCACCCCTAAAACTCAACCAAATCATGTTTTCACTACAAAGTGCAATTTTCCCGCCAAAACATCATACTGATGTTATTTTTCACACAGCGATTTTCTAGTTGACACATTTGATTAGCTCATCCTTGCAAGAGGCGAAATCGACTAAATACGTGAAGTGGTGTCGTTCGTGTGCCTTCAGACGTTAATGATTTTATCGATTCCACAACAGCCACCCATCGGAACCGGACATGGTCACCTGACGACTCTTATTAGATCGGGTTAACTGAGCATTTTAACCCGTCAAAGCCCATCGCCAGTTTCCCGTCAACATCCATACATTTTCGTGAACGAATGAATGATAATATTTGTGCAGTACTACCATGCCGGTTGTTTTGTGTCTTCCGGTGGCGTGCCCGTAGTTATGCGAATTTTCCTCAAAATTATCCCCGAATGCACATTAAAAATTAATCGACAAAAGAGTACTAAGCCTACATGGTTAAGGTAAAGACACTTTTTGTCAGGGACGATGATTAAATTTTTTTTGTATCTTTTTTTCTTTCTTCAATTGAATCCTTGGAGATGACTAAACAAAAAGAAGATATATTGATGTATATACGTGATGTTAGTGAGTGTTGAAGTCGTGTCTTGTTACAGTTGGCTTTATAGAGATTTTTGAATGATCCTTTTTTCTTGCATTTGCGAGATTCTCCCCCTCCCCCCACATTTTCACATTAATAAAGAAAATACAGTTATATAATTATTCTCGTGTTAAGACCTAGGTATTTATTCTTATCTTTGCTTTCATCGCAATAAGGTTTGTACAGATGTTACATTTCAACAAACGTTTGGATTTGTTTTCTTTTCTTTTTTCCCAGTTTCCAAGTAGGCCTGAGTTTCTATAACGATTCTTGTTCTTTACTTTCTTTTCTGTTTTCCTCTAGTTCCTGGGGTGGGTAGGTGATTTAACCGAAAGCAATGTTTTGAGTTTTTGTCTTCTTCTTTGTTTTCTCTCTCCTTTTCCGTTAATGAAACAATTTCCCCTTTCCACCAGGGTGATTTGCCGAGTGGCGAATCATTAAAATTTAGCGTAACTACTCATTGATTCTTCGGCTGGAGTCATTTAAAAGGACGGTTAATAGTTGAGTAAACCTTACACCAAGCGATTATCAATGTGGCGTCTGCTCGTTAATGAATTATTTTGCCATAAACCATTGATACGGTTATGTTCATTGTCTCATTATGATAGGGAATTACTCCTTTCGTCGTTGAGAAGTCTAGTCATTATCCACGCAGCGAATTTAAGGGGCTTGTTTAAAGCAATGTGTTTAGTTTTGTTTACAAGATGAACCGCTGTCTTATTCTCTCGCTCATCTATTATCTGGTGGGCGGGGAACAATCTTAAATGCCCTCCACTCGGCTGTGAGGGGATAGGTCACGGTGAATGACTTTGGTGATATCTTGTTATACCTGGCATGAAAGCAAGTGTTTTATAAAAATGTATGACTTTCCATAAAATAATATGCAAATCGAAGAACTGCCACATTGCATTAAGTAAACACAAAATCTGCTAAATTAATATTGTCCTGTTTTTCTTGGTGTACTTCAAATGCTTCGCGAGTCTTGCATTGTAATGTCATTTCACAATGTAGTTTTCGAGAGTATATGGAAATGGCTATGGTAACATTGATATCAAAATGACGACTAGTTCGTTGCGCAGAATGAAATGAACACTTTAGTTGAAATTGTACTACGTGGATGCATGAAGATGAAACACAAAACGGGGACGATGTGGTCTTACCCCGTTTGTGACATTAATAACAGGGCCAGCTAGTCAACACCGCATGACTGATTTATACAAGAAAGATTACACGACTAGGGTTGGGTAGGACAGAGATAAGATTGGAAACCAAAAATACAGCCAGTTGTGATCAGGCGCTGATGAGTCTGCATTATAGTATTCTGTTTACTAAATTAATGCTGAATGCTCAGGCTATTACCATGGAAAATTGCATTTTTATGATAAAGTCGTCATTAATATTAACCGCTGATGAATTCAGCCGGTAATTTTAGACTGGTGTGGTATACAAATGGATATTGTTTTGGTCGGGTGGCCACTATGGCGCAATCATAAAAGTAGTTATTTAATACGAGTTTGTATGTTCATGTATTATGTCCACACACACAAAATAAGAATGTTGGATCATACCAGGCCACGATAATGTATTGATAATGGCTGGTGTCTGTGATCCTACGTCCAGGCTACAGCGATGGGGTAGCGCGGCCACGGCTCAGCCACTTTCTCCGATCCCCCGATGCCTAAAAGGCGACAATATTCATCATCAGACCTGTTCTCCCGGAGGGCCGTCCCTCACGGCAATTTGTGACTCCGTCATTGTTAAAGATGTTATGTGACAAGATATCTCATTCCAGAAATGTGATACACCAACGAACTAAAGCGAATTTATATATTTAAAAAAGGGGGTCTTTGTTCCAAATCCAGTTTTCAATCCAACCGTACCATCAGTTTTACGGCATTTTATCATTACAAATACAAACTTTTTCCCCCGAAAGATTTCGTCACGGGCTTATGCCTGTGTCCCCCAGGAACGTTTGTATACAGATGAGCTTGAAATCGGTCTAGTTTGACAAAGACAACATGGATTTGCACGAGGCTTTTGTGATTTGTTTTTAGTTTCGTGACTCTGTCTTGCCCAGGGGCTTCGTGTAAGCCAGCGAAGAATCACGCTAAAGCGAGTCTATGCGTCGTTCAGGAAGTTCACTTGTCAAGGGGCTTATCGCTGCAGCGCTTCCCCGAAGGATTTGCAGTGAAGAGATACCTAATACTATCATACTACGAGGCTATTTCTTCATCATGGATATATTACTTAATCCTCACAGAACACAACACCGGGGGTACATCATCCCCACGCGTCTGTTCTAACAAGACTATGATGCCGTTGGAATGACTTCATCATTTCATAACGATATCGTGTCGGGATTTATCCGGCATCTCGGACAACTTTGATTTCATCTGAGAAGTGATTAATACCGCTGGTATAGTTAAGACTCGTTTGTTTGCGATGTACTTCCCACATGGGAGTTCAGTTTGCATCTTCTCAAATTTAGAATAGTGGTCATTCTGTGACCAGAGAAACAGCTTTCTAGTGCCCATTTTATGTATAGCCTACTAAATCTTTGACCTTGTATGGCCGTTTCTGAATAGTAGTTTTAACTTTCTTCCGGGGATGTACGTCACATTTTGATTTTTAGATTTTCAAGCAAGACTCGTAAACTTGCGGGTACAACGATATTAAAATCTCTTTTCGGAGGAATGTTGGCTCTGACAAGAGCCGTTGTGGTCTCGCACGTTTTCAACAATATACTAAGCTCATCGCTTAAATTTTCCGATGAGAATTCCCTGAAAAAATTATGTGCGAAGAAAATTTCTTTTAGTTACTGACCGTAATTTCAAGATATAAAACTAGGCTTAGGCCGACAAGCGATAATCCGCGTGATATGGATTTCTATTGAACAGAAACTGTAATATACTACATGGCAAGTATTCGATGGCAACACATTCCATTTTTTAACTGAGCAAATTTCCATTGAACTGTTTTCCCAGTTAAGGCGGTGTTGTTCGACCCCACCCCTTTTGGGTGGTTATTTTAATGGGTAGCGGTGTAACGCCTTGAATAACGGCTACCGGTACGTTTCAATCCATATCATTATTTCAACCTTTCTGGACCGGATTGAAGGAATTGTGCACTTACAAAAACAATATTTAAAACAATAAATTGTAATGATTTACTGTTTAAATGTATATTTAGACTGTAGTGCATGGAACTGCGTGCATTAACACCCCCCCCCCCCCCCCCCCCGCCACTGATGTCACATGCGACTATTGTCTGCACATGCATGGTCTGCTGTTTTGAGAGTCATATTGCAAGATGATTGTGTCAACGCATTGCCTAAAAGTGCATACCGCAGGAAAACACACGGGGAAACGGACTCTCAAAATGGAGCGACCAAAATTTACTGCGGTTATGACGTCAGGAGAAGTGGGTCAATACTTGATACTCTTGGTCATCAAAAAAGGAAGTAGACTTGAGGCTTTATTGTTTTTCAAAACTAAATTTAAATAATATTAAACTTGTACTTGTAGTCATACTCTCGTGCTCGTGCTCGTACTCGTACTCGTACTCGTACTCGTACTCGTACTCGTGCTCGTGCTCGTACTCGTACTCGTACTCGTACTCGTACTCGTACTCGTACTCGTACTCGTGCTCGTACTCGTACTCGTACTCGTACTCGTACTCGTACTCGTTCTCGTACTCGTACTCGTACTCGTACTCGTACTCGTACTCGTGCTCGTACTCGTACTCGTACTCGTACTCGTACTCGTACTCGTACTCGTGCTCGTACTCGTACTCGTGCTCGTACTCGTACTCGTACTCGTACTCGTACTCGTGCTCGTTCTCGTACTCGTACTCGTACTCGTACTCGTACTCGTACTCGTGCTCGTACTCGTACTCGTGCTCGTACTCGTACTCGTACTCGTACTCGTACTCGTACTTGTACCCGTACTCATAAATGCACTCCCATCGTACTCGTATTCTTACTCATGCTCGTACTCGTACTCGCACTTGTATTCGTACTTGTACTCGCATTCGTGCTCATAAATGCACTCCCCTCCCATTCGTACTCATAAATGCAATCCCCTCTATTCTTAATCATGCTCATACTCTTTTGTTGTGCTATTTACTAAAAGATAATTTGACGTGTAAAAACAAATACATTGTCTCCGTGTAAATGGAAAAATAGATTTTAAAACATTGAAATTATCACATTAAGCCTAAACAGCTGATAAAATGTAAAGTTTTAATTTGTTCATTTTTAATATCAACATTCCATATTTCAAACGGCACCCGGGATGGGAGGCGGACATGGGGGGCAAGTGCCCCCCCCCCCCCTCAACCCTCCCCAGTTATGCATTGTTGCACACATCGTCTTCCGGCGTGTTGTTTAATGAAAGATTACATCATTTGCAGACATGAAAAAAAAAACTATACTTCTAAGTTACTCAGTACAAAACAACTTGACAGAAACTTTTTCCAAGTATCCAGTGAAATCGTTTCGCTGGGTGTGTTGTTTCATTTGAAAGAAAAAATGAAATATTGTTTTTATTTTGAAGCGATGGTCGGCCGACCATCGTTTGAACGTGTGAGTTTTAATGCAAGGTCTGACTGCTCAGAATCGTCGCAATTATAGCTCTCGTTTTTATCAGACTCGCAAATGTAAACAGGTTGGTGGTGCTGGAACGCCAGTATTTGATACTAAATCCTACCTCACAAATCAACGCTTTCTCAAAGAATAAACAAATATTAAACAATGATGTAGTTTCATTTTAAATCAATAGGTTTGGGAATAAAAACGTTTGTTCCATTCTTCTTCAATTGCATGAAACACATCTGTGGAAGAAATGGTACAACAATGTTTTCTGCAAGTGCGGTGCTCCTTCAGACACATTATTTTGGAAGCTCTATTTCAAGGGACGTGTTTTATTTTATCGGGGGCGGGGAATCTACACCGCAAGAACTAGGATGTTAAAATGGACACCATGAGTGTTGTCACATAAAAGTGTATAGATTCCCAAGAGAGAATCAAAATTTACATCATTGTGTGTTAAAATAACACAAAGGGAATTGTGTTTGGCAGAAACTAGTGTTATTTTAGCATCCTATGGTGTAAATTATTACTTTTTTTGTATCCTTTATCAATTTTAGCACCCTATAGTTGTTGTGCTGTATAGAGTGTGCCTATACCCGTTTTAATCATCTAGTTTCAAGCAACGTGCCAGAAACCGGAGAACATTGGGGAGTACGGTAAATTTATCCATGACTGTATTAATATACAGGATTGGAAATGGTAAAAAATAAATTGTTTAGTTTTAGTCTGAAAGCTTAAGAAGTTTGTACTAAGTATGTCCACACTGAATGAAGTCATTTTCAAGGAAACTGTATCTGGAAACCTATATAAAAAACACTAGCTGATTTCGGTTGTTACAACCAAAAATAAGGACAATGTGTTTACATGCTGAAAATTGTGCATGGATTTTCACAATTCTCTCCTGACCCACGTACACAACAGATTAAGCCAACACTTTTCACAGGTTTGTTATTTCATGTAAACAAGGTTGATCACAAAAAATTAAACAAGGTTGATCAAAAAAAACCATAAACACTGTCTGCGAATATTTTGTCAGCTCCACCCATCTTGTACAATATATTAATGGAATTGATAAGGGTGGCTGGTTTTAAAGAGTACGTGTTTTAGAGAGGAAAAATACACTATATACACCAAAAGGAACTGTGGAGAACTCGCCTGTAACGAGTATTTGAACGTCACTTTTCCATTGGATGATATTCTTAAGGCCAACCAATATGGCGACTCACTGTGGACTGAAGTTCGATTATGCTACACTTTGTCGACTATAAACGTGTAGGCCATAAGACACCTGATTTATCACTGAGTCTTTTCATCTGAAGCTTCGAGCGGCCAAACAAAATTAATAATAAAGTCACACACGCACGTTTGTGAATCCCGCTGTATACCGAGGACTTCTCTTTGTTCTCCCATTGTTTGGACATAGTTTTTTTTAGCGACGTCCCCATTGGGTTTGTACACGAAAACGAAGCGAGGACGTCCTCGCTCTGTCAAACACCCGGATCCCTTTTGTTAAGGTCCTCGGTTTGAATGGATAGACACGCTCACACACACTCACAAGTGTGTAACAGCCTGCAATCGTGGACCCTCCTTTGTTCAACTCTTTGTGATAGCAACCGTGGACCACAATGCTTTCCTTTGTGATAGCAACCGTGGACCTATTGTCCTCTTTTGTTATAGGTTCCCGGTTTGAATGTGGTTACCTACTCACACACACACACAAACCTGAACCCCATTACATTTAAACTATATGTTGCTTATAATTATAGCTATTATTTGATAAATAAAGTCCCGATGTTTAGGCCTAAGTAGGCCTATATAAGATTTGTGTTAAAGTTATGATTTATTGACCAGCCGGATTGCTGATTTCACAGCAGCATTCCATCATCTTATACAAAGTTCAGTAACCAGACAAAAAAGGTCATTATTGCTGACTGTGAAATATTAAATGCCTCCGATTCCAGTCAAACACGTCAACAATTTAATCAGTTGTTTATTCAACAACAAAAATGTCAAGAGCTACAAGAGGGCCAGGGTATTGTAACCATGGGCCAGGGACAACCATTATTGTTCACCGATCACTGACCAGTTGACCGGCCGACGTCCTCGACCGTTCGACCCCATGAGCCGTCCTTATGATCTCTGGCATTCCACGGGCTTCATAGTCCTTGATCTTTGTTTCACCATGTTCTTTAACCGTGAAGTAATAGCCTTGCACGGTTGAACAACATGTCCAAACTCCAACGAACGTCACATGATAAAACCACAAAAGGTAATTGTGTCGTGGATTAATTTGCAAAAGTTGTCTCCACTGTTGTCCTACCCAGGTCAAGATCTGATTAGAACATTAATCTTTTTCCGCTCACAAATTAAACTCTGCGGATTATATCGAAGGCCACAGTTGTGAAAACAAATACATGAAATAAAGTTGTTAGTCGTTAGTATCAATTGCATTCATAAAAGACGCAAACAACTTGCAATACAAATTACACTGAAACATCTCACAATAATTGGGTTACATTTTATTCACATTAAATTCAATTCAAAGGAAGTCAATAAAAGATGCAATTTTGGTTGTTTTAGATAGATAGATAGATAGATAGAAAAATGGTTTATTCATTATTTCAAAAATACAAAAAGACATCACAATCAGAGATTGAATTGCGTCTAAATTTACATAAAATCAGTTAAAAATACATTAGAAAATAGAGCAACAACAACAATAATAATTTAACAAAACAAAGCAGTATCCTACAAGACAAAAATGGAATAAAGATTAATGGCACAAAAGGGAGTAAAAAGACAAGAACAATAATTAAAAAGCCATTCTGGTATGAAGGCAAGATGTAAAAAACAGTCAAAAAAATTTCAGATTCCCTTTTGGTTATCAATTTGAAAAGGCCACTTCCAGTAGTGTATGCTGGCCTACAAAGCACCAGCAGCACGGTTTTAAGTGACAGCAACTTTGGGTAGAAGGGTGGGTGGAGGGAAAAACCCCCGAAGCATTAATAAGCAATTTAACAATGACTGTCTTGTGAAAGACATAAATGCAACAAAACCCTTTGCGTTCAAACACCTTGAACTGCATGCGAACTGAATCCCCGAATGTGCGGGTCTTTGTTAATGTAGTCGGCCGTTGAAACGTCCTTGTTCTCCGTACATTATTTACTCAGGCCTCTCAATGAAGCTCTCGTTTAGGGACAGAAAGAGCGGCCGACTGAGGACGTCACGTGTCAATTGAAAGTGGGGACTTGAAATACTGTCAACAATTTGACAAGGTTCGGAATGTTTTAATTCTTGCTTCGGGGGATTTCATAAAGAAGGATAATCCGGGCCAAGTATCGTATGCTGTTGTCGCAATGCAAACAGTACATACAATTATTTCAGGCCGATGTGCAATAAATATTACAAGTACAGAATTAGCAATGATCAATGAGAGCTCACTGAAAGCTCACTGATTAGAAAGTTTTACCAGTACTATCCCCTCAGAGAAACATTTTTGTCTGAAATACTTTCAAAATCGACTCGGGAAATGTATTATCAAGCACTCCCCTATGGTGTTCCATATTGCCACCTTTATTCAGTTGTGTTTTTCTTTTTTTTTCGTCGCAATAAAAAAATGAACGCCCCCAAAAGAAAATTGCGACGCCCCGCCCCCCCCCCCCCCCCCAAAAGAACAATCCAAAAACATACGTCCTTGATAAAGAAAGAAAGAAAGAAAAATTATGAATAAAATGTAAAATAAATAAATAGGCCTAAATATAAACAAATAAAATCGAAATATCCTCTTGGCAGGCTTATTTCAGTCGCCGGAATCGAAATTAGCAAGTTTTTAAAATTACACACAATCCCTGGAAAAAAAACATTATCCTTTTTATTTTTCACATAAACTGAATGCCCTATTTAAAATAACATCAACATGGATTGTTTGTTGTTATTATTGAGCACCCATTGGAAACCAAAGGATGAAAATAAATTCATTCTAATGACGTCATACATCTTTGGGGAGTACAAATTGCTTCTTCTTTTTCTTGACTCGTTAGAGCTAGCTGGAAAATCAGTTAAAACATCACACTATACAAAAGAATATATGAATGCAAAATGGCAAGCGTAAAATAAAATATAGAGACAAAAAACTAAAGCGTATATATTGACATTACATGTTTACAAAAGAGCCACAGAGCCTGGACTTCCTTGCAGGCACGATTTGTACACAGCCTAATGGAAGAAAACATTAAATCTTATATTTTATGGAGATTGCACTGTCTGATTTTTATCAACTTTTCATGTGAAGAAGGTGTCACAACTCAAAATTTGCTCGGCTGTTAATTTTACAGCTCTGGAATTTATGTCAAATAACCAGTATCGTACTTTGCCTAACAGAAAGGCCCTGGAAAGTACGAGGCCACTGTTTCTGTAAACAAAATATTCAAAAATAGTGTTCAATTTGTTGGAAACAAATCAACCAATCTGGAAGGTATTTCAATTTATGAATCTTTACAGAAAATGTTGAATTTGGTCACAACATTTTTTAACACGATTGAATGTTTTGCTAACATTCGGCCGTCCATGCCAACCGGCGCACTTTGTTTATCAACAATGGAAAGGTCTATAGAGTGAGGCACTATACCGATGCCATGATAGAGATTGATGTAGGCCCCTGCGTCAGGTTTATGCGATCTCTTCCAAAAACCAACGATGCGTTTATGTCTTCCGTTATATATTTTTAAAAATTCGGACATTACTATAAATATAATCACATTAAAAATAAATCGGGTCAACAGCAAAGAAAAACAAACAGAACACTTTTAAAAAAGAGTGTGAAAAAATGAATTATAGGCTGCACAGATCAAACATCACCAGTTTCATTAGGCGCCATTTTTAATGGTTGAAAACTAGTTTAACTTACACTCTAAAAAAAACGTAAGAATTGACCCGGTTCCGGGTCCCAGACGCACGACTCATTTCTGGGTCACGGTGACCCATTTCCGGGTCACGGTGACCCGTATTCCGGGTCACGGTGACCCGGAAATAGGTCAAACTGACGTAGAATCTGAGCTAACGAATCACATTTATTTTAACCAGTTTACGTGTAAGGCTGATCCAGAAATGGGTCAAGCCTCCATGATACCCAGATGTGGGTCAACTGACCCGAGAGTTTGTAGAGTGTGATCAACAAAAGGTGTCGCTAAGAAGAAACGGGAGACATCAGCCAAACCGTTTTGTCTGTTAGTAATTATCTTTGATTGTTTCTTCACAAAGCATGTTGCTAAAGCAACGCTTCTCTTATTATGTAACTCAACTGTAAGTCACTCTTAAAAGTAATTCTTCCTAGATTTGGGTTTTACCATCGGCTAAAATGGTAGTTTTGTGGCTACTTGTCACCGATTGCTTCAAAATGGTAGGTTTACGAGGCTATAGATATTTCTAGATACACAGTTATCAACAGTTATGTACTTTGCAGAATCAATGTGAATCAAAGAAGAGGTCGGCCCACGTAATTATGTATTGAAAACAGACGTGATGTTCGTAGAATGTAATTTATATGATCACACGGTCCATTCAACTCTAAATTCCCATCAATATTACACACAATTATGCA
Organism: Leptasterias polaris; assembly: GCA_037783415.1. Classification (NCBI taxonomy): domain Eukaryota; kingdom Metazoa; phylum Echinodermata; class Asteroidea; order Forcipulatida; family Asteriidae; genus Leptasterias; species Leptasterias polaris. Next base: position 2,014,983 of record JAZGTN010000027.1, read on the forward strand.
AATTAACTAATTTCGTATGCACCTCCAATATTGTTCCAAGTCAAATATTGGAGTTGTTACTCCTTTGAAGGCAATTTAACAACGTATTCTAATTGATAGGCCCTGTAATTGAACATGGTGATGACGACCCTGCTATAATATGAATTTAAATTTATTTTGACGGTGATAATTTGTATTTTGTTGTGCCAACAGGCTGCGCACCTCTCGGCTTTTTGCACACTCTAGAGATTTGACGAAGATAAGCTCGACAATTTACACTATTAACATTACTACGAGGTTCCAGGTTTATTTCCCCAGTGGTCCAGAGTAACAGGATCTTGTGTTGGTCTATGCCGATTGCTATTTTATTGACGTGTTCCGGTGCTCTGTATGTACTGCGATTTGTTTTATCAGTTTGCCCGACGTTGCGGGGCTGGGGCCGGGGTGTATGACCGGTCGTTTGGACTGACTAATAAATACGTTATTTGCCTGTGCGTATAAGAAATTGCTTCACCAAACAACATGATAATATTTGTTTTAGGGAACGAATTTTGAATCAGAGTGGGATCGAGGTGAGCTGCAAAGGGGGAGGGGCGGGGAATCGTCGAATAAAAAGGGGGAGACAGCTGAGAAAATACCAAATTCACGCCATTATTATGATCACGTCCAGTGTTGAAAATACAGTTTTCTCCTACGAGGTTGTTTACGGCATTGTTGACACATTACGTCATAAGTTTACGTCAAGGCTGCTCTCTATCAAATAGGCCCAAATTTAATGGTCCCGAGTGATAGCCCTTTAGTTATTTCTTAATTACTCTTTATAACAATCGCGAGACCCCTGCGAATACGCTGATAAAATGTAAATATACTGTCAAAGTTGGAAGACAATGTTTATAGAAACAACAACAAAATGTTTCAATGTCAATGACACCGGACCCAACACAACATAAACAAGAGTGACGACACCCCAAGTGATGTTTCTGTGCTGCGTGGGCAAGAGTATCCCAAGTGAGCTCGACGGAGAGCTCCCCTTATAGATCGGAAGCATGGAATTGTCCTGAAGATTCATATCGGCCGAGCTAGTTTCAGAAATCAACGTTGAAATGAAATTAACCCCGTGTTTCCTCTCGCAATTAACCCTGTCGAATTGTTTAGATGTAATCTCGGCTCCTCTGTTACCCCCCATGATAATCGATATTTACCGGCATCACATCTGTCCGACAAAACTGAAAACGATCGGAAATCCAAGGGCTAACTGACTTGACAAGTCATCATTTCTCAAGCAGCAGTTGTCCGGCGATGAACCCCCTACACCCCGATGAGTTCTTAATGATGTCCAACCGCTGTAGGATAATAGCCTTTTGAAATACTTAGTTTAATTTTCTTTCATTTTATTTGCAAATATTTTTTTCCATTTCCCCCCGCTGGATCCATAGCAAATTGATTCACACTTCGAACTGACGCTTTCGTGTGGCTCTTCCGATATCCACCAAACCTACAATAACATAATGTCCCATTCAATTATATTTGTATCGCTTGTTTTTCCTTGAAGTTTCTTTAAATATTAAAACTTTAATTACACACAGACGCTTTTTACTTTAAGTGACACCGAGAGAGCCTTTCTATTAAGCTTGAATAATTAAACTTGAGAAGACTTCCCATTTTGATAATTCTATCCTTCATCCTGTATGTGACCGGCTGTCCCTATCATGCCCCGGTGGGTGCTAGTGGAGTTTGAAGGGAGGGGGGTGCTTCACCACATGTCCCTTGACGAAACCATCAACAGGTGTTTGAATTGCTCACTCCAAAGCAATCAATTAACACCTTTCTGGTGACCTCATGAAAGTCAGTCCCTGAAGAAGGCTAGAACGAAGATTGAAAGAAGGGCAAAGCATTTCGTCCTTTTTGTGTTAACCTCTGCTGAAGTCAATGAATTCTCGACCATGACCTCCACGCTTGGTACGTCTAAGTTTGGGAGAGGGCTTGTTTCTATTTCCACTGTTTTCATCTCCGTTTTACTCCACCAAACATGTATGCTAGCTTGCTGGCTCGCGTGCTGCTGGCTGTGATTTTATATATTTCACAGGCCCATATTTTCCACAATGGAGCAAAAAATCCTCTCTCCGTGTTTTCACCAACCTGCGTGCTTTACACTTGGTTGCTTGCTTGCTGCGTGAAATATTGGAGGACAACAAAATAATTCCTCCATTGTGACACTGTCTTGGTACCTAAAGACGAGTATAGTATACTGTTCGAAACGTCGAGACCACAACAACGGCTCGTTTCAGAGCCAAGCTCACAAAAGAGATTTACACATGGTTGTACCCGCAAGTTGACTCGTAATACACCATACAAAGTTTCAAACATCACTGACTGTCTTGATTACTTTCTTGTATAAAGTTTGTTTTACTATTTGGCCGGCTGGCTGCACTGCGGCGATATAAGCTGGATGATTGGCTAAAAAACTTGGTAGTTTTGGTCAATCTATCGAACTAGCCTGCCTGGCTAACTAGCCTGTATATTATGATTTATTTATAAATATTAAAACACTTTGAACTGCCAAAACAACAATTAGTCAACCAAGGTTAGAATACACAAAATTATTACCATGACTGAGAAAAAAATGAAAATATAGATACAATTTTACAAAACTGTATAACAAGTGAGTGGCAAGGAGGAACAGGTGACCTACCACAAAGTTGTCATATAATACTCCGCCCCTCAAAAAAGAAAGAGAGAAAGAAGAGAGAACAGATGAGCGTTAAGGCGGAACTGACAATTACATTCGACAACAGCAGCAACAGCAGTCCGACACCCATGTAAACACATCATCTGCTCAGAAACCAGAGAGCAAATTTTCCTTCAATAATGAAAAATGAAACAGATAAGTCTAATTACAGTAATGATAAAGAAACTTCAGACCTGGCAATCAGAGGAAGGTGATTGCTTTTCTTGCTTGCTTGCTTGCTTGTATGCGTGCATACTTTTATGATTATTTGCTTGCTTTGTTCCCCCTTTGCTTGCTTGCTTTCTTGCCTGCTTGTTTCTTCGTTTGTTGTATAAAATTTGAGCGAAACTGACTGACATTTTCTCTTTTTACTGCCTCTCCTCTGCTTGTAGGCTTCCATGGTGACTTGTTTTTAGTGTATATAATAATTTATCACCTTTCGTGGATGTTAGACCTTAAGGAATAATTCAATAAAATAAGCTTTCATATATACACACAAAAATACACAAGTCCAATGGTTTGACTGGCCTTTGCTACATGGCGTAACCATGGCTTCATAAAACGGAGATATGGGGGTTCATCGCAGCTTGTCGAAGACGGTACATTGTGATGATGATGATGACGCACTGTTCGCCTCGGTCGGCGAATCTACCGTCATCGCCTGTCCCAATATATTCTCCACCAAGTTGTCCCAACAGCCCCCCTGTTCATTTCTCGAGGTCAATGCCTTCAGGATGACTCTCTTCTTATTATTTTTTATTCTTCCTCCGCTTCTTCTTCTTCTTCTTCACTCTCTCCCCTCACTCTTTGTAACGCAGCTACGCCATAATTTTGTCTCCGTTCATTTGTTTCCTGTAAATAATGCATGTATACGTTCGATTATACATGTATGCCTTTGTGTCGATTCCGCAACATCGACAGTAAATTAAACAAACGGGCATCAGCCTTGGGCACTTCGTTTCAAGTCAAGTCAACCCGATTTTATGTTAGTAGATGATGCGAGCTAAGCATACATCGCAGAGAGAGAGGGGGAAGAGGGAGAGAAACCCCAGATTTTATTTGTCACGTATAGAGAAGACATCTCCTTATTAAAGGAACGGGTTGCAACGCCGGCAGAGACAAATTAAGGGGGACACATTAAATGACAGCTTAATAAATTGTACACTTGAAACAAACATCGGACGAAATCCGCTCGTCAGTTGGATATTTCAACCACGACTTTGCTTTTCCCCCTTTCTATTAGAACTAAATACTGTCAATTATTTCGTAGATTATTTGCAGTGCTGCGCCGTAATTTTAACATCGCGGCCGGTAAGGCACTCAGAGTCCCTCATTATTCAATAATCTATACATTCAAGAGCGCACGTGCCTTTAATTGTTGAGGAGTTGCCGACACGGGAAGGTTTTTTTTCAAGCTGGTTTTGTAATCTTGATGAAGGATTGAGCTGTTGTCGGTCTTGGGATTTCTCGGTTCCGCTCTCGTGCTCCCACTTAGAGCCCGCACGTGGTCGGTCAGCTGTCTTCATTTGACGGTAGCACCTCCTTTACCCTGTACCTTGCGCCGCCTGACAACTCGGCATGTTGTTCCTGCTATACATCATTGATGCCAAAACTCGCAAATTTGTAAGATTTATGATTTAGTTTCGGGCTTAGAAAAACTGACATGCAATAATTGTTAACACAGATTGTTGTCGTGTACACTCCTCGGTACAGGAATTGCATTCGGGTTGTGCTTTTCTAATAAGACATTTTCATCAAGTCGAATTTCCGGGGCACTATTCAACTCTAACCTCAAATGTTACACTTTACGGGCGAAGCCAGACATGTTTGCTGCAAAGTGAGCCAACTGAAGGACCGGGTAAATATAATAAGTGGGTCAAAAATATCCAAGTTATTGGAATTAAAGTATAACTTCAGTGTAATGCGGTGATATTGATCTACGTTTACAAGTATTTTTGTCATAAGTTTCTTCATTCTTAAATGGGGGGAAATCATCAGCAATATTTTACAGTTGTTTTGGTTAAACCGAAAGTATTTTCTTTTGATTTTTTTTTTTTATCAATCAATTTGATTCCAGTTGACGTCAAAACGAAGACGATTATTATATTTCTTGATTCAAAGATAAAAACAACTTGATTACGAAAAAGGGATTTGCACACATGACCGACGTTGCATCACGTGTAAAACTTACAAATATTACTACCTTACAAAAGATCTCTTTTGAAACTTATGATTATGAGAAGAAGAAAAAAGTCGCCCACGGTTTCAGTACAGAGGTATCAGTACGGATGTAAGTGTGTCAGCCTCGTGAGTGATGATCATAGCTTAGTGAAACTAACAAGTACCTGTTTACTCCGTTGTGTCTAACTCGGGAATCAACATGATATACATGCCCTATACTTATGATATATGGAATCAGAGAATGCACGTGTACTTATTGGGAAAATTCGTTCGTTGATGGGTGCGTTATTGCACTAAAATATAGTGAGCGAATCACGCGCCGAGTATCATGAATAATTTGTAAACCCACAACTTTTTCTGTAAATCAACGATATGGCTTTAACGGATTGTTCAGGGGCTGTTTTCATTTTGGATGGGCGTAGCTCAACAGTTCAACGGCTGACCTGCTAACAGTTTAAAAAGACAAATTCAGTTTGTTTTTGGTAAATATTTTAGCATTTAGGCTAGCATTGGTTGGTATGGCGATCTTTAGTGTTCTTCACCGTTATAATTTTTGTTTCACAGATCTTCGGTACTTGTTTGTTTTTTGTTTTTTATTATAAATGAAGTACTTTTAGTATGCTTCTAGCGGAGTCGATTTAAGATTATTGAAAATATATCCTTCAACTGGAATATGACAGGAGACTAATACCCCTGCGTGTCTGCAGTCCATACCTAATTTGGTGAGTCTCTCTGATTGGTTGTAAGTTATCACTTGTCAATGACGTCAGATAATAAGTTACACGTGACCGGCTGACCGTGACTGAATGGCGTTTTAGAACGTCACCGTAAGATCGTGATTGGTTTGAGTGACCGTAAACACACTCAGACCATAGAGGCAGCAGACCCAACACTCAGGGTATGGGCTATAAGGAGTGTGGCTATAAATTCTCGACGGCCGTCTTGTCCAGGCGGAGAGCAAAAACAGAAGAACAGAAAACAAGAAAGCAGACAAGAAATGTTATAGTGGTCACTCTTTCTTGAGTTGCATTACAGTGGAAAAACCTGTTTTCATTGCTCAATGGATCACATGGTTATGACTTCACTTATTCTCAGTGATCCATCCTTTCATTTATGGTAACCTCTCTTCATCGATAATAGAGAGCTGTAGAACATTCGTAACTTGTGATTCGTAAATCTCATCAAGTTGGTCACACAGTGCAAAGTATCTTTGTAGATGAACGACCATAAAATAATTGCAAGTCAGTGTATCCATATGGTTATAATGGTTAACGTCTTATGACTTCAACAGATTACCGAAGGGTACCAGTATGGCAGCATGACTGGCACACAAAATAGGCCTAAATAGTTTTATGCTAAACCCTTACTCTTAAAAAACCTGTCCAAGTTGAAACAGCTCACCGGCCAAATGCCCCATTAGCATATAAACTTCCTCCCCATAGAAACTGTAAACGGCGGGACATTTTCTTCTGGTGGGCTATTTGAGCTGTGGGGGCGTGAATCCATGCAAGGGCAACATCTCAAAGCGGAGCGTTAATAATCATTCAAGCTTTTGGATAAATTAATTTCTTATAGTTTTGTCTAAATACACACATTCACCCATTGGTACCTACTTAGGGTCATCGATACATGCCCTTTGGATTTCTAGATGGCCCTCCGCTCAATATAATAATTATCATCTTCTTCAAATCTATTGTTTTATGACATACTATATTTATACATGAATGGATAATAAATAAACCAGAAAATCAACCATAACGATTAGAATAAAATACTATGTCTACGTCATTACATGGTGTACGCTCAGTTCAAATCTCAATGTGTATAGATCTTAGTGGATCTTACTTCCAGGGGAGTGAAATGCTAATAAGTTTTAACCATGGCTTATTCGTTTCACCTAAATAGAACTCGTCCACACAATGCCAAGGTAACAGTACATACCAGCTTATCAAATTCCGTTACCCCTTTTCAATTTTTTGTTGGTTATAAATAAAGGAATCTCACATTTCTGCAATCGCATTCTCTAAATACCAAACTGTTAACGATTTCCTGTTGGGGTCTTTGTACATATTGTTGATTGAGCAACCTCGTTCCACGAGAGCAATGCTGATTTATTCGGTCAACATAACCCCGTTGGTTGTCGGTCAATGTTGTGAGGCCGACCGTCGGGCCCAGGCCCTGGGGACGACCACTTCCTGGAAGAGAGTTGAAAAGGTGACTCATTTATTGCAGAATGTGCATTCTTCGGAGCTGACAACTCAATATTTATGATTAGGTTTTAATTAAAACAAAAAATACCAATGTAGCCTTGGCCTAAAGGTGGTGCATTTGTTGAGGTGACCCTTTACAGGATGATTGGCATGTGGACGTTAACCACCATCTTTATGGTCTGCAACTCATATTGTTGGTCTTTTGGTTGATACTGCATCTATGGATCGTAGGTCCGAAACCATTCCTACCAACCAACCCCCCCCCCCCCCCCCGCACCCTCCACCCGCCCATCACCAGCATTTCATGGTAATAAAAACTGCTCTACGGTCGTCATTACAATAAAAGCTATACATTTATAAACTTCATATAGCTAATATTTGTCAATCATTGTGCTGGAAACTTGATTTCAAAAGCTTCCACATTGGTGCAAGAACTTTGGCATTTGAAATAATAAAAGCACTGGTTCACCCATGTATCCACTTAGCATGTATTCCACTTTAAGAGTTTCAACTCTCTTTAAGAAAAGACAACAACGATAAATTGTCTTCAAGGCAACTTTTTAAAGCATAATATACATGGATACGAACACAACAGAACATGTAAGTTTTTAAGACAAAGGATAGGATTTCAATTTATATAAAAAATACATAAATAAATAAATAAATAAATAAATAAATAAAACCTTATCAGATTTAGCGTCAAGGCTAATTGTACCAATCTTGCAGAAATACTGTGATTTAAAAACCCCATCCATAAAACGCGTATTCCGATTGCCACAACTAAAATAAATCTTACAAGAACTTGCACAAAATAACAACACATAAGCCCTGACTTTTATCTCCCAGGGCCCAACTTCATAGAGCTGCTTAAGCACAAAAAGTAGCTAAGCACAATAGAAATATGCTCCCAGCCAAAAAGAGTTTCACATGTACCATTCATGATTGGTATCCTGCTTATTTTTGCTCAGCAGAACATTTCTAAGCACTTGCTGCTTAGGCAGCTCTATGGACTTGGGCCTAGGTTGGTTGCATGGTCGGATGAGAACCAGTCTACTCTTCCAAAAAGCAAAAAGTTATTTGCCTTTATCTTACTTAGATAACCAGTATGGATACCTATATATTATGATATAGGTATCCATACTGGTTTTGAACTTTAGGGAAGATACCGACAGTTTCTCTTAACCATTAATACTTCATATAGGCCTTTTGCCTACAGGTGACCCTCAATCCTCCAATATCTTCCTCTCTCACACTAGGACTCGGAGGGAAGGACAATAGACACCTACAACAACATGTTCTAGACTTGAAGAAGTTTGGAATGCCTCTTACAGTGACGTGCAATTGTCATTAGGGCCTACAACCGTCAGTCCTTCTGGAATCCTTCATTTCGGCAATTGTTAGGCCTACGATAGAAGGCAAGGGTTTAATGTTCGTGATCAATTATGCTCATACAAATTGATTATAGTTTAAGTACATTTTACTGGACGACATAATGGCATGAAAACTGCTTTTATTGAAAAAAAATTATCAACAAATACCAGAACGTGTCTAACACTGTGTCTAGTACCACATCTCTCCCTGTTCTTTCTCCTTTGCGATGCCACCAAACCGATGCTGAACCTTTCGGTGTCACAGAGGTGCCAGACCAAGGGCATTTCACCGTAACATAGTTCCGTACACTACTGATCTATTGGATACTATTAGAGATGAGTGGTCCATACACCCCGGACACCCCCCCCCCCCCATTTCCACCAAACTCCGCCCTATGAGGACAACATGTAATGGCCACCTGTCGCAGTCACCTTAAATGAGTGAACAACTGCACACACGCAGACACGCCCGTCGCATGCGGTAGAGATGACGAGCATTGCTGATCCGCAGCTCTCCCGTATCTTTATTCAATAATAAATGAAGACATCGTAGGGTCGGACACCTCACTATTAACGTCTTTAACATCCGTGTAGGTACCTGAGGCTAACGGTGCGATATTACTGCAGCGACGCTGATTATAGTAATAAAGATATCATCAATATTTCGTGGGTGTAATTAGAGGATGTGCTGTGGCGGCCATCGTAGATTCTGAAGCACCTGTTTCTTTCGGTTTTGTTTTAAGCAACGTCATGGTGATTTTCGTCACACAAAGACCATAGATTTCTTCCAGAAGTTATTGTGATTTATATATAGTTTTCCTATAGGACAAGCTACTCGAGTGAAGTGGGGCGTAACGTAGCTCTTATTGAGATTGGCATCAACCTCGTTTCCAAATTGTCAAAACGGTATAACTTACAAAAAGGCAATCAGTGTTATATTAGTGCAAATTAACCACCAACTAACTTGAGGTGTGAGCACGTGTCGAGACTGAAACCATTTTGTGGTGCTGCGTTGCATATTAAAGCGTAACATGCCGCCCCACCCGCCCGGTACAAATCTGTAGGTTTTTGAGCGAAGTTGACAAGCTGCACCTGTGTAAAGTCTATACGCAGATAAACGTAGTACCGTCTACCTAGTGTGTTACGATTAACGTCTCAGTCTGTTGGCAGTAAGCGTCCAGCCTAATTTTGAAATCAACTTCGGCCCTTTCGAAACCATGGTTTTGGCTTCAGCTCCGGTTCCAGCTTAGTCGTTGTCTACTTGTTTGAAGCCCCGTAAACTGCGACAGAGCATAAACCGTAGCCCGAATACGAAAGCTGTGGTTTCGAAAACGGCCTAACGGTGGCCAGGCCCGAATGATCGGCTTCAGCATTGGCTAAGGCTGAATCGCTGATTGAGGAAAGGCTGAAGCTAACGGCCAAGATCGAAATAAATATTTAAAATGACAATAATATATGGTGCTTTGGTAACTTCTTGCTCGCCGAATTGTTTTAGGAACTACTTCGTAGCCTCACTGATGATGATCAGTTACCCCCGTCTTCCCTTGTTTGTTGAACATCCAAGAACCAGTTCGCTAGTTTCTACTAGTATTACAATACTTAAGTATGTATTCGTTCACGGGTTAGTTGCGTGGTGAATGGAAAACAATGAAGCTTTTTTAATATAAAAAAAAAATCAGTTATGTTTTACCTGTTTATAAAGCCCTTTTTCTTTTTCTTCTTCTTTTGTGTCGGCAAAAATCATGTTTTGACAGACAGAGACAACCATTTCTATGCGAGTTCAAAACCGTGGTCAGCAAAGTAAATTAATTTCACATTAAAATTTGACGAGTTTGTCTTTTCTCCTCCGAGTAGCACACGCTATCTCTCATATCTTTAATGCGTAATTAAGAAAGGCCGACAAACAAATCCATCTACACATTCAAATTACAGGCTTAATAAAAGTGTCACACAGAAGTGCCTGCCCAAAACTTCCCAGCCTTGGGGTACATCTAAAGCTAATGTGAAAAGAATTCGGTGCGTATAGTAGCCGGAGCTGCCAGGTTTAGTCAACTCAGAGCTTGTCCACTCGTCCCAAGCTCGCACAAACAAAAGCCCCGGTACAACGTTAGAGGCTTTAATACCAAGTTTACTTACGGCCAGTGGGCGCATTGATGTTAAGCCATGTAGAAAGGTTACCTAAAGTAACTGAATATTATCCTCACATATTTATATGTCTAATTATTATATACATGTATACATTGCTGGTTTGTTTTCCCTTAATTCGGGGCACATGTTACAACGATCCGGCTGACCACGGGGTCAATATTCGCACAGACTTTGACTCCGATGCAGACGTATACTATTAGGGCGCTCCAGGGCGTCTTAGAACCCTTGCGTTTTATGCCGATATGCCTCCGTAGGAAAAGGCCGTATGACGCCATACGCAAGTGCATCTGAAATGTGTTGACTTCTCTTTTTGAGAAGTCAAGATTCCATGGTAATATTTTGCGGTGGATGTGACTTTTAAAGCAGAAGAACTATAGCTTTTTTTTGTAAGTGTTCTTCAGATCCGGTGATCTTCAATGAGATATTTGTATCAGTCCAACACTAGTTTTAGGTGAAAATATAAGCAATCATAAAATGAAAACACTGACCAGCTGGTCTTGGACAGCGACACTCTGTGGAATCGATGAGTTTATGACAAGCTGTGATTGTCGGTCAAAACACCTGTGGACACCTTGTTGAGTTCTGACAAACATCTCACTGCAAGTCCTATATACGTGGGTTTTTTGTTTTCTTTTCTTTTTCTCTTTTTGGTACCATTGCAGAAACATAATTAGTCCAGTTGAGCTCTATCTCACAATACGCTAAGAAATGTAAGCCTATATGAACTCATTTTAATTGCACTGCAAGATGTGATTTACAATATACAACGCAATACGTTGTATTGACCATCCAGTAGAAAACCGCTAGGTAAACGTTTTTTAATTTAAATTGAACGAACACAAAACAGTTTACCATTAGAACTAGCCTACATTTTGACAAACTAGAGAAATTGCTAGCAGATAAGGTTATGTGTCTTATTTATTTTCCTGTTAGTTTTGCTCATGTTATGTTTTAAGAAAACATTTTGCTTTGTCATTTTCCCCAGATCATCGAGTATTGCCAAAACCTAACTCATGTTTTGAAATCTCTAAGTCAAGTTGTGCGAATCAAACTGTAAGTTGTATCTGCTGAAAATGCCAATGTCTTTTGGTTGTACGAATTTTTCTCCACTCATTGGTCACATTTTCGAACACGTTCATATAATTTATGGCTTATTTCAATTGCGGCAATCAAGGAAAAACGGTCATTCTGGGAATCATCGAATGCTATTTCCACGAGTTTGACGACTACTTCATACTGGTATCGTACTGGTATCACTGATCAGTGAGCTCTCAGAATTTGAAACAAATAGAAATGTTTTTGGTCACTCCTCTTTTCTCACTCCTTCACTCAAAGCTATAGTCAGATATTCAATGGATTAGAGTTTCAGCTCTATTTCGCTATCTTTATCAAGAAAACAGTTATTTCAGATGGTTTTAAGAACCTAAAAAAAAATGTTAACCAAATACTTTTGAAGATTCCTGACAAGTTTCCTGGGAAGTTCATGACACGGAGTCACGGGCCTAACTTCCAGTGTTTTACTTTTGAATTTTATTTATTTTATTAATTTATATTATTTAAATTTATTATTATTTACGTTTTCTTCCAATTTAAGTAGAGCACTCTAATTTACATTAAATATCTTTATGTCACAATACACCACAAGAGAAACTGACTGGGTAGCCTAAATGTCAATTCTTTTTGTTCACCCCGTAATTGAAATCTTGAAATGAAATTATTATTATTATTATTATTATTATTTATTTCTCTCCACTTACAATAATAATGAACAAACACAGCTAAAGTATAAAGTAAGAATTAAACATAAATTTAAAAAAAGTGGAGAGGGCAAGGCCGAGGAGGAAAAATATAATTCCTATTACCATAAGGTTCAGCCTGCCCTTGTATAAAAACAGTCATTAAAAAGTAGATTAAGAAATACATTAAAAAGAATAAGTTATAATATAACCTCAACTAGTTTCAATGAGAAAGCATTTGGTTTTACATTTAAAATTCGAAACTGAGGGTGCAAGGCGAACTTCAATGGGAATGGAATTCCACAGTTCAGGAATACAGTGAAAAAAAGAAAACTTCAGCGCATTACACCTAGAAAAAGGAATTTTAAGAGTGGGATGATCTCTACGGGTGTTAAGTTGAAAAACAGTATTGTCGATGCCGGTATGATTAAACAATAATTTGTAACAGAAACAAAGGCTCAATAGTTTTCTCCTTGATTGAAGGGAGGCAAGACTTAAAGAGGTTAACCGCTGATTTCTTCCTCTCCATAAAATACGGTGGTCTTTCATGTATCCGAAAGAAATTTGCTGAAGACAACGACAGTTTTGTTTTCTTCTATTTGGTTGAATGTACTCCGGACTGCAAGATATTGCTTTACAATAGATTTATATCTTAGAATAGTAATAGTATCGGTCACTTATAAATCTGTGTTAACTGGACAACAAATGAATCGTTGGATTTACATAAAGGCAGACATTTCATGTGTGGATGATGTCTCTTCCTACAAAGTACTATACCGCATTAGATAGCAACAACATTGTTTCCAAACTATCAAATCATAACATTATTTTTGTAAATAGTAATTGATTATCAGTTTGGTGAAGCACTCGATCCCAGCATTGAGAAACAGTTCCGTTTGAAGTCCATCCCCTCTAATCAGAAACTCCTCTGAATGCTGGTGATGCAGTTTTCATTCCGTTGTTGATATTTGTCAATGCATCTTCAGTTCAATCTATACAACTTGAAGAGCTTGGTAAATGGCATAGGCAACATGCTTTAATGTTTTTTTAAAAATTTCCCCACAGCATGATGACATAAGTAGTTGCAAAAATTGATACAACATATTCATATAGGTGCTATAGAAAGTAAAGTATTACTAAGAAGGTACCCGGTACGTCCCCTGGTTCCCACTGAGGCTCAACTGTCAGATGGTACCTAATTGGGAAAGATAACATAAAAGCTTGTGATTGCTTTCTCACCAGTACAAAACTCTCTGAGAAATATTTACATCTAAAAGAAAATCTATTCGCTATGCATTTTCAAGCAAGTTCTCGGTTTTTATTTCAATTAAATAGGCCCTATATAAAAATTAAAAGTTAAACAATGTGAAGATACTCAAAATCCCTGACAAAATGTAACATTTCACAAAAACCATGACTTTATAACATAAAATGTTTACGGTTTGAATGTGTAGTTTGTTTGAAGGAAAACTAAGAACAGTTCTAAATAATATTTAATTTTCTGTGATATCTGTTCAGCAACATGTAACGTATAAAGCCCCTTTTGTTATGCAGTTTCAAGTTTTTCGAAAACGTAGGATTTAAATGATTAATGACTTCTGGTATTTTGTTTTTAAAAGCACAGTTCCTTTAATGGTTGCACGAGGCCCACATTATTTAATGTATTAGTTCAATGTACATCTATTTGTAATTACACGTTCAAATTAAATGTAAATACATGCATTTTGTTACTCCACCACATTTACAATTCCTGTTATAATCTTTCTTCTAGAAAATACCCCCGGGGCTGTTTCGGGCGCCGGTGATCAGGACAAAAATTTAAAAGAAGAAGAAGCAGAAGAAGAAGAAGTAGAAGAAGAGAGAAAAAACATTCATTCTGACGTCAATGAAACATAAAGGAAAAACGCAATCACAACATTTTATTGACTGAATGAATACTATGCATTGCCAGGCTGCAGACGCTTCCCCGTGAGAATTCGGCCCATTTTACTTAGTTATTATGCAAACAACTTTCTCCTATCTGTGTCCAAACAACAATGTGTTACAAAAGTACTTACATCCATATAATCGGGGCCGTCATAGATATTAATTCTCTACGCTGATATATGTTGAGACGCCATTCCTCTGGAGATAGTCTATACTACGGATATAGCCCAGGGGGTGCATTTAGAAGAACTTATTTCGAGGATTACAACAGTAAACATTTTCTCCCTATACTGGGTGAGTTTATGCCGGTCGTTGACCCCAACAAGTTTGACATGGTTTTGATCGGGACACCGGCAACCGAGACGTCTGGGCTTAGGTTTAGATACTGTTTTTATGCATTACCTGTTGTGCATTTTGATCAATTCCAGACGTGAACCTCAAACCGATGACGCAAAAGGGGTAGAGATTTACTGAATATGTTTCATAAAATAAAAAAAATAACGAAGTCAGTGTGACTTGTGTTATGCAAAGTTTACGAGAGGGAAAAAAATGCGTAGTGTATGTGTTTAAGTCTCGCTGGAGTGATTCACTCTCTCGGTGTTTGTCAATGACTCGCGGCGGCGCAGAGCGCAGCCTGCCGGAGTGAACATTTTACGGTATGAGTACATTCCAGTCGCACGCTCCATCAAGGTGTTATAGTGTTTGTTTCCCCGAGTGGTGCTCGGCGAAACAAAATCAGCCTCGCCGGCCAAATCACATCGGCGTACAAATATCCTGCAGGTATCCCCAGGACAAACAAAAATGCCCAACTAATATTGTCAAGGTCGGGGGAAAAGTCGCTGTCACTTTCATCTTGCCAAGATGAAAAGCTAAAATGAGATTGGCCGTGCTGCTCCCGGGCGTCTTACGGTAGTAATTGCGCAAGGTTGTCCCGTGAAAATAATAGACGGGTTTGCTCAAAGGTATACACTTCAATTTGGGCAATGGCTTTCAGGCAGGAAGCACAAGTGACATAGCAGGCTCGATGTATGACAGGTACACTATAGCAAGACACCTGTTAATCAAGTGATGATGCTCTCAGTGATAAGCAAATCATCTCCGGCTACATCCCTTTGTATAGGAATCCACCCGAGGCCCCATCAATGCTTTCTCCTCATCTCCAGATACCCCGATCCCTACTCTTGTAATTCTTTTGAGCCGGCCGGATGCATTCGGACTATTTGTAACAACCTAGGCTATTTGTGAATTATTTTACAAGTTTGCTCTCTTGTCCATACGTCACTGATGACATCTCTCCCCCATAAAGAAGACAATTCTTCCTCATTCGGTGGTATCATCATGATAAGTATGTTTGTGAAAGAGAAGAAGACGAAGACGAAGACGAAGACGAAGACGAAGAAGGAGAAAGAGGGGGGGGGGAAACCTCGAATGGGATGTCTTCTAATACGGGCCAACACTATACTGACCTGGTGTGAACCCATCGTGTTCAAAGAAAAAGATGTTCAAACCGTGTGTACGTCTGGGACTTCTTTGAGCTCGTGCATGTCGCAACTGTGCGAGTCAGACGCCGTGTATATTCTTGGTACCCGTGATCACCAAAAGCAAATTTGCTGTGCTCGTTGGGACAAAATTTTATTGAATTTTTTTTTTTACGTCGATCAGACAATTTTTTTATATAAACACCGTCTTGTTGCGAGCTTGGTCTTGTAGAGCAATGATCTGCAGAATTCTTTGATTATAAAGGTCCTTGAAATCAAGATTCCATAAAAAATTTCTACCCGTGATAGTTTTTAAGGTTGTGGATTGAGCTGTTTAAAGGGATGCCTTCTGGTTACTCCGAAAATGAATGTCTATAAAATCTTACCTCTGGTAAGAAGCACTGCAGCTGTTGATAATAAATAATATTTTGAGAAACGATTCCAGCCTTTTAAAAGGAATGTGGTTTGGGAAGAAAGGGATTCAAAAAAATGTTCAATCTGAGAAACGTTTCTGCATGAAACGTTTATCAGATTGTGTATTCCAATTACGGATTATTCTTCCTGCTCCAGATTTTCGGCAAATGTATACTTTGCCTTTAATTAAGCACAAAATAGCTAAGCACAACAAAATTATGCTTATCAGAATAAGTTTACCAGCCAAACTACCATGTCACATGTACATTTTGTGACTGGTATTCTGCACATTTCTAAAATTGTTAAGCAACAGTTTCTGCTGAAACAGCTGTGTGAAAAATTCCCTCATAAATACTGTTCTTTGAGTTACGGTACCCATCCAAACCTTTACTTTTATTATTAATAACTTTTCTTTGCACAATATTGGTTCCCGGCCGTTGTTTTAAGGTCAGCCCATCTCCCTGGCCTAAATTATATTCTAATCATTCGGTAACTTTCCCAAACTGTTGTTTTTTGTTTCATTATTAAGGCTATTAAGGGTCTGACTTTGATAATTATCTTTTAAACTTATGAAAAATGGCATAATTTACTCAATGGAGGCATCGATCTATTTTTGAGTAATTGCTCATTAATTTCTTCCGCCATGCCGTGGCGATCTCCAAAACTCATGTCTTGTCTTAATGATTAGAAAATTAAAATTGTGATGCCGCTTCAAGTTGGGCAATTTGGAACGGTTCATTTGTCCGATGATTAGAAGCAAATGGTTCAAGGCGATGCACTATTAAGTTGCTAATGCAGCTGTGCCTGACCATGAAAATGGCGGTTATGGATGAATTCGCCGTATTGGAGATCAAAATGTGCCAGGGTAAAACGCAACCTTGGCGGAGAAGAGTATCCCCTCATCTTCGCTAACGAAAAGTGACGCCTAGCGTATCAATGGAGCAGCCAGAACAAAGCCCCCGGTCAGCCCCACGACCTCGCCAAGGCTGGCTGGTACCACACTTCAAATAATAACCCCCCATCGCACGTTAGACATTAAAGTTTTAA
Organism: Leptasterias polaris; assembly: GCA_037783415.1. Lineage (NCBI taxonomy): Eukaryota > Metazoa > Echinodermata > Asteroidea > Forcipulatida > Asteriidae > Leptasterias > Leptasterias polaris. Next base: position 2,032,200 of record JAZGTN010000027.1, read on the forward strand.
AACGAAATGATACCAAGTGTGGTGAGTAGTTAATCTGCTAAAGGCCTGTCGGGATCCATATTTACTGTCTTTACTTATTGAAAGCATTTCATAATTCATACGATTAATAAATAAAGATATACATATACACTTATTTGTATTATGTATGAAACAATGATAGTGCAGGGGTGAGTCGGGAATAAACCGGTAGTAATTTAGAAAATGGATTCTGATGGGGTATACTCTAACGGCATAAAACTGTAATAATGATTTGTGTTGCCTAATACTCACGCACGTAAAATTCAAACAGTGGCGTGCCCAGAAGTATCCTTGAAGGGAACTCAGAAGAAAACTATGCCTTCATCAGGGGGCGGGGAAGAGGGTGAGGGAGTTGAAGTATAATAATAATGATAGTAGTTGCTTCGAATATTAAAGTGCTCAAATCCGCCACTCGGTGACGCTCATGACGCTCCCGTACCTCTGGTCGCTTTGCCATATTTTATTTCATTTTTAAAACCATCTCAGCTCCCTTTGGAGTATACAGTCTGTGCCGCTCAATAAGTAGCATACCAAGCTAAATCAATCACAAGAATCATCTCTGTCCTCACAGGTACCCATTTACTCCTGGATGAAGAGAAGCAATTTTAGATCTTGCTCAAGGACACCAAAGTGTCATGACCGGGATTCGAACCCACACCCTCATGACTTAGTCACCAGAACAGTGGCGTTCCCATATCCTTGAAGGAAACTATGTCTTCATATAGCAGGGGCCAGGGGGGTTGGTGGGGTGAGGGGCAGAGGAGGGGGTTGAGGTAGAATACAAAGTGGAACACTAGTATGGAACAGCGGGTTGTACCGATTAGTAACTGATTCTTTCATCGATTACAGCTGGTTCTAGTGGATTGCTACTACACTGGGGGTAATCCTGGGCCCATTTCCCGCGTGTCTGTCTCATCACTCTCCTAATAGGTGGTTTTAAGTCTGGCAGACATTATCATTGCCTTGTTTGTGTCATACTAGATTCACAGAAGTGACTGAACGCAGATAACGTTATAACAAAAATGTAGTCTAAAAACAGAAGGCGGGGATCCTATGGGCCCGTGTCCAGGGTTTTCCTGGTGGGGTGAGGAGTCGTGGGCTGTGTCCAGGGTTTCCCGGTGGGGTGGGGAGTCGAGCGTGCTAGGGGTCGACTAGCAAATAAGACTCACGGGAAAACCATTTATTTAAGCTAAAATAATCTTAATAAGCTGAAATAATCCAATTTGACTGGTAATCCCCTGGCTCCCGTTACACCATTCGATCTGGATAACCGTTTTCAAGTGGTTGCAATGCGCCTGTTGGTAAATATTATAATGCCAATGATTTTTTAGCTTCACGGTATCGGCCCTATAGGTCAGCAACGTAATGTGTTGTTGGTGGTTGTATGTAGGAACTTATTCACAATTACCCTCAAGGTATAAGCTATCATATAGAGAGGATTCAATTCGTTTGTATTATTGTCTGCATTTAGTTTGTCGATTCCGGGCGTTCCACTTAAGTATGAATTATTGTACGCGCCGGTGACCAGTCACCCTTCCTTTGTGCCTATAGCTTGACCGTGTCCGATTTAAAGAGACGGCACTTCCGCTTTGGCTAAGGCCAATGGCTACAGCGGCAAAGTTTGAGATATAATTCAGTGATCTTGTCATGATCTGCAGAAGCCGTCAATTCGGCGATACCTCGTATCAGCCATCTTTAATTTCCTTCAATGCGCGCGTGTAAGGTCAAAAACTGACGGAGTATTCAGTTTCCCTATCTGTTTGTGTATGCTATCAAATGAGTTGTAATCATCACTGTATGTTTTAAGAGAACCTGACTAAGATGGTCAACGGGGTATCAACCCCAAATCCCCACTTCGGCCCGGAGTTACCAGTAAACCTCATGAACCAGCGGCACATCGGCCAACCATAACCCTTTCTTCATCATGTGACATTTTCATGTCACACATTTTTCACAAGATATTGTTATAGACAAACATACGGTTGCATGTTGCACTCTAGATGGACTAATCTCCTCGGCCTTACACCATCACTACAAATCACATACGCTCTATACACAGATTAGCAGAGGTTAATGCATGTTATCACCCCGTCTCCAAAAGCAATGATTTACCGACCCCCGGCCCTTACCCCCTTGCCCGGCCTGGTGGTGTAGAGGTCCTGTGGCCCTCATGGCATACCCGCGTTTTTTTGGAGTTCAGTGACACCGACCCCCGTACTTTTCATCAGACTGGGACGGATGTCGCAAATGAGGAGTAACTTCCTCGCACCTGCACGGTATCCAGAGAATATGACACAACTGTTACTGAAGAATTCAAGTGAGCAAAACCAAGAAGGAAGTTTCCATTTCATGCTCGTGACCAAAGTTTTGTTTGGACTTTGGAAACAGTTAACATTTGAAATTAAATCGGAGCTGAAAGCCTGGGGCACAATAAGGCAGATGACGTGCTAGTGAAAATAATGCAGGCGGTACAATTATCAAAGTTCAATATGGTTATTTAAGGAAAGTAATTACAGACTGAAATGCATTGGACTGTTCGATATCATTTTGTTGTCTTTCTTTTCTATTTTTTTGGTAAGCAAGTGTATGAATTCATTCAATTACAAAATTAACCAGAGATATATTCTAGAAACGCAAAGAAGTAAGCCCCTTAATCCCATTTGATAATATTAAACGTAAAGGCATGTTATAATTTCGACGCAGTGCTTGAAGGAATAATTATTAAAAACAAGTTACAAAATTTTCCCGTATACAATTTGGATGTTTCACATAAATCACGTTCTAATTATTCAAAGGTGGATAGACAACCCGCTGATTGCTTCGCGTGGCGGTTTGTGTGCACTTTATTGATTCAAAAGAGGAGTCGCCACATTTCTTCAACATCTTCTTTTCACCATCATTGCAGGCCTATGGATTATAGTGCGAGGAACTTCTCAGAGTTCTTTGGTTTAATTTCCAGAAAAGTTAACAATGATAATTGCAGTTTTAAAAAAATCTATTTCAGTCAATTTGTTGTTTTGGGATTTTTATTTTTTTTAATTTTTACTGCAGCTTTGCATTTTAGTGGTTACAAAATGTCGTGCATTTTATTGTTTTCTTTTCTTTGTGTAGTGTTGTGACTTTTGGGTTGTTTTGGGGCTAATGGTATTTGGAAAACAACTTTGTACAGTAATTAAAGGAACACGTTGCCTTGGATTGGGCGAGTTGGTCTATAAAAGCGTTTTTAACCGTTTGTTATAAAATGCATATGGTTAGAAAGATGTTTTGAAAGTAGAATACAATGACCCACACAAATATGCCTCGAAATTGCGTGGTTTTCCTCTTACTTTGCGAACTAACACGGTCGGCCATTTTGTGGAGTCAAAAATTTGGCTCTACAAAATGGCGGGCCGTGTTAGTTCGCGATGTAAAAGGAAAACCACTCAATTTCGAGGCATATTTGTGTGGGTCATTGTATTCTACTTTCAAAACATCTTTCTAACCATATGCATTTTATAACAAACGGTTAAAAATGCTTTTTATAGACCAACTCGCCCGATCCAAGGCAACGTGTCCCTTTAAGTTCACCTTTTTGAATCCTTCGGGTGTACCATTGTCCTGTCTTTGGACTGTTTACCGTACAGTCTCGCCTTTATTTCTCTTTCCATTTTATGTATGTTTTTGAATTGTAATTGTAATGTTTTTACCTTAGGCCTAAGTGTGAAATAAATAATACAAAAATAAATTATATGAGAGAAAATTAAGAGCACCTTGTGAATATTTTATTGACGAAAATGCACACGTGCTCGAAAATGGCGTAAACCACGGCATCAGGCGTATTTTGTCATAGAGTTTGATTATGCATTTCTAGAATCCAAGGCCTAGATAATTAACCCTAGCATAATTTTCTCAAATGTTGCATGCATATTTCAGACGGGTGCAATTTCAGTATTGGTTGTTTTCAGTCCTGAATTCCCAAATGACATTCTTCAATAAGGACTAGATAGTTGCCATAGATGTTGCTTGGCAATTTCGTCTAGATGCTGTCGAGTCTATTTTGTATTAGTTTGCCAAAACATTACGCAGGGATATTTGAAGGTGAGATGTATAAATAATGCCAATGGAAAATGTTGCGGTATTTCTAACAGGTCTTCTCAACCCTTGAAATTGTGTTATGTAAAATTTAAAACAAATTGACAAGGTCGTGAATAATTGTTGAGGAACTGACTTAGTAACGCATTTTTTGCTAAAAACATTGTCAAATTTAATGACCGAGGACAGCTACAAACGCAGAGAAGTGCACAGAGGGGTTTTGATCTTAAAAGTACATTCTTATTCTAATGTAGACATGAAACTGGGGGATTCAACCGCGATTTCTCTGCAGGCTATTCCTCATCAATCAATCATCACACCCAACCAAAATCCCTCGTTAAACCCAATCGACAAAATAGACACATCCAATAAACACGCTAAAAAATTACTTTCAAGCTGTGTTGTCTGTCCGTAGACCCTCATTGTCATCGACCCCCATAAAATCAAATAAAATTGTGTTTTCCAAAAAATGCGAGTAAATTAAAATTTGTATACCATGGACTTGTTCTTTTTTGTTCTCATTGAAATCAAAACATAAACCAAACTGAAGTTGAAAGTGAAAAACGTTTGGCACCAAAGTATTATGTTTGTAATCTTGGAGTATTTAAACAGACATAACAAACTGAAGAGTGACACCATAAATATATGGTCTAGAATACTTTATTATAAAATAACACAGCTACATTGCTATACGGAAATAAATTAAACCGCGAGAGCCGATAGTTGTTGACGGCACCACGCCCAAGATCCGACTGCCCCGAATAATGGCAAGCTGATCTCTTAAGTTGAGAACAGTCTTTGCTTATTACGTAAGAGTCGTTCAAATTGAAAGACTAGCAAACCTGATGAGGCGCAGTAAAAGAATGTATGGAATTTAAAACGCTTCCCACAATTCATCACAACAAAAGTATGACTATATATCATAATATGAATTGGCTTACGACTTACGACTTATATCATAGGCCTAATGATGAATTAGTATAAAGTCATAAGTCATAAGTATGACATATACATGTACAAGTCGTTGTTATGAAATATATGTCTCATAATATTATATGACTTGTGCCAAGGTAATATTTTGATATAATAAGTCATAATTATGACTTTCCTTTCTTTTTTCTGAATGTCTCTTTAACGCTTCCAGTCTGAAATTGGCACCGGGAAAAACATTTTAAAAAGTATATGTTCGCATATGATACACCGCATTTTAAGCTATGGTGTTTCCGATCAGCATGGTGTGGGTTCGAGTCCCGGTCGTGGCACTTGTGTCTTTGAGCAAGGTCGTGATTATGTTGTCCTAGTATAAAGGGTTGGTAGTGCACGACCCAGAACACTTATCGTGGAAGAGTTGGTGTTAACTCTGGTGTTTCTGGTTCACATAGCAAGCACCCTTGTTTAAAGGTTTACTCAGGCTTGCAAGCTACAGTGATTATAATAAGTTCACTTATATGAGGCATTCTTGGTTTCACTACCAAAAATGTATAATAACAATAATAACAACTTAAATTCTCGTTAACAATTTATATATCCGCTCTTTATTGCGTGGCCATCACGTATAGCATCAAAAATTGTGTTGGCTATTTTAACAGCATCCATGTGTAACTTATTATTCTCTCTAAACGTGAGCTATAAAACCGCAAGGACATTTCCACCACTGTTTCGCTGGCTAAATTGACGTACTGAGCCTTCTCGTTAAGTACAACCAGGATTGAAATTGATGCACTCTACCGCCAAAAGCCAATTATTTGAATATAAAGTTGATATGCACGATTTCGCTTAGCAACAGAGTCCAGCATTCTCCTGAAGACGATCAGAGCATACTGATCGAAACGTTTCCGTATCAACAACCGATTCTTCTCAGAACCAACACTACTCAAAAGAGATTTACAAAATGGTGCTACCGCAAACCAAGTTACCTGATTATACAAAAGGTAGTTGCTTAAAAAATTAATTATTTCCTTGCAAAGATTTTACCACTTTCACTATCTCGTTGCACTGTTCTTTGAACAATCGACCTTTTTCTTCCTTTTCCCATGACCCGCTGTACAACTCGCACCGTAAACGTGAACGCTAACGTGTGTTACGTCTTCCAGGGGGCGCATAATAATGTCCGTAAGAGTTGGATTTTGATGTTGAGCCGAGACTGCACGGGCTAAAGTTTAGTTTTCGATGATACGAGTTTTGTTTATGGACCACCTTTAATATGGTAATAAACTATTCACACAACACCCGTAATGTCGTGTGATTATGTACCCTGTTCAAATGAGGGAACGGCAGAAGAAGAAATAATAATGAAGTTAGATGTTATTTTGAAGATCTCAAGAGAATAGCATAGTACTTTAAATCAGGGCCAATTTTGTTCTAATAAGGGCTATATGAAAACAATAACAAAATGTATGATCAGTGACATAAAATGTGTTCACTAATAATACCTTATAAAGTCGGAGTAAACTACTGCATGCTATGATTTCTCTTGATGGTTGTTTATATTAAAATCTTGTACCAGCGTTATTTTCCCACAAACGTGGGTTTCTGATTATAATTCATCAGCAATGTTGTAAGCTGATTGGATTCATGGTTATACAACTCTATTGTTAGGCCTACACCTTTTCTTTCTAGCCATCCTTGACGTATACGAATTTTACAACGCGCCACAGTCCCGCAGAGACGCGTACTGCCAGCCAACCGACAACCACCATGCAACACCATGATATTGCTAAAGTGATCCGATCCGGTCACACTGTGGGCGGACAGACCCTTGGAGAACACGGGACAGTAATCATATCGCCCATCATTGCCGGAGTACATGTCACATCTCGGCAGTCTCCTTCTTTTGTCTACACAATGTCTGTTATCGGGATCTTCATCGCCAAACGTCTCAATATCTTCCCCGTAGCTTTTTCACCCTGTCATATCTGCAGGCAAAGTGCAAAATGGCGCGAGTTTTTCTCTATGGGGTTGGGTGGGCGAACTTGAATTGTTTTGATTAAAGATTAGAGCGAGGGGAAATCGCTGCTCGGAATGACAAAATCGGGCCTAAGGTGTAATCTATACTATTTTGTTTAAAATTATCACTCCATAGTCCCTTAAGCAACCAAGGAATGAAACAGAGTTTTAAAGGCTACAGAAATGATTATGTTATCAGCATCTCTGTTGGATCAATGTGGTGCTCAAGGAGCGTGTTGGGAAAGTGGATACGGTTTGGGCGTAGCCTACCAAGGCCAATGAATACAGTGTCCTCTTCCTGCATAGCTTGAATTGTAACAGTCCAGTAGGAATATTCAACCTAAATGTACGTAGTCTTGTCTAAACTTAAATCCGCCAGTCCCAACTTGAGGCAATCAGTGTCATCAAGGGGGTAGGCCTAACGAGCGTGAACGAGACTCGTAACACCAATGCACTCCTATCACTATCAGGATTTACCAACATTAATTGTTCTCTATTTGCTCAAAGCAAATAAAGGCACTAATTCCCATTTATATGCTACTTTGATACTGCTAATCGAGACCTAGTTAAAAACCGAGATTGAGAACAAAACTCCAGGTGACGGTATACAAGGCCCTGTTCGAAGTAATGGCTTTCGGCAGTGGCTATGGCCAGATCGCTGCTGTGAAGTCTTAACATTGCTGCAGCAGCCAACCAAAGTCTAAAGGGCGCCACCCAGCGTGCAACTGCCAAACCAAAATGAACATGGCTGCGCCCATGAATGTACTTTTTTCCCCGTGTCTCACGTCTACTGTGGTGAAGTTGACAAGAATTCATGACAGAATGCGGTTATACCATCGTTATCACTTGAGACGTTCATACAAAAACAAAATCAGCTATTTGATCTGTAAGTTTGTTGAGAAGTTGTGATGTTTCTTTCCGTTATTTTGACGTCCATCTGACAACATCATTCATACTTTTCCTAATAAAAAGGAAGATGGAGCCGTTTGGCTTTTTGAGAACGTTCGAAAAACGACGAGAGAGCGATTGCACTTTCATGACATGTAATTTATGTAACTTTAATATATTAATATTTATATTATATTTATAAATTTGCTGAATTTCATCTTCATGCCTGGCTGGCCTCAAACTTGGGGTGAAGAATCAACTTTTCACTCAATAGTCATTGTTTAAATTAACGTAACCACGAAAAACAGCATTCATTTATAATTATAATATATTAACATTCATCCAGATTATATTATAATTTTGTGTCGAGTGAAAGAGTGATGATGAGGAGGGTGCAGCATTCTTAATTTTACTTTTTTTTTTTTTACAAATGTATACATTCATCAACTGCAAAAAGTGCTAATTAAATAAGTGGACTGAGCTAACCTCATCGTAAAAGGGATTTTTAGAATGGGAGCATCTTAAAATGATTCTGTCAGACCACAGAGACCTTCTCTATATGGTCAGACAGTGTTGAAGATTTTCTTGTTGAAACAGTTTTTCTGAAAAATTACGTTTTGGGTTATAATGAATCTTTTGCAAAAGGTATGTTTTACCAGTTTGAGTTTGATCATTTGTGAATGAAAGTTGATTAAATAGAATCTAATTATTGAGTGAACCTTAGCCTGAAGATGGACGATCTAAAAAGTGAGCTTTAGGCCGGTAGCACAATGATAGGGGTGATGCCAGGGGCCCAATTTCATAGAGCTGCTTAAGCAGAAAATATTATTTAGTTCAATTTTCTGCCAAGCAGAAATAAGCACGATACAAGTCATAAGTTGTGCTTGTGACATGGTAGTTTGACTGGTAACATTATTCTGGTAAGCATATTTTTGTTGTGCTTATACTATAGCTACCTTTTGTCCTTAAGCAGCTGTATGAACTAATACTTGCTCACAAGGATGGTGTTACCAGCACTCAACCCCTCCCTTAAAGGTCCAGTCCATGTCATACTTTGACTTTGGGTACTTCTACCTCCATGCTGTTACTTCTTCCTTTGTTTTCAATGAGTGAGCCTGGGATTATTAAGTATGAGTTTTCACTAAAACCCTTTTTTATCTTCTTACCCCCAAAGCATCGCCATGCTGCAGTGACATGAGCAAGAAATCATACTGGGATGAATTCTATACAAAAAAGAAAGCTGAGAGATCCCCGTCATTTGATTGGTTCTTTTCTCATGACATAGCCAATCAGTGGCTCTCAAAATACATCAATCAGGAGAGGGCACCCAATCAGGTCATGAACATTCTAGAGCTTGGGTGTGGCACCTCTTCGCTCTCAAGTAACTTGCTCAAGGAAGTGGAGGATTGTAGGCTCATCAGTATTGATTTCTCTCCATCTGCAGTCAGACAAGCCAAAGCTATCTCTAATGAAGCATACACACCCTCACACCCACATGATGCCCCAATTCAGTTCTTAGTGGCAGATGCAACAAGACTCCCTTTCAGAAACAATCAATTTGATATTGTATTTGAGAAGGGAACATTCGATGCAATGCTCAACACCAAGAACAGCGAACTTGCCAGGAGCGCATTCAGTGAAACTGTGCGGGTTTTGACATCAGGCGGAATATTTCTACAATTTTCTGATGAGAATCCTGATTTAAGATTGTCTTTTCTTGAAGAGGCCCTTCGGCAGAACAATGTGGACAGGGGTCAGGTGTCAGTTACGTATCGCGAGATTGGTACTTCCTTTGGGACAGAATACTTTCTTTATCTAACAAATTTTACCAACTCATGTTTATAACAAATATTTAATGAATGAACACTTTGAGCAATATTACATATTCTTCAGATAGACTTATTTTTAGAATGTGGTCAACTTGAACAACTAAGGAAGCATTGACGGGGCATTGAGAAAAAAAAGAAATTCATATTTGTGACTTTGGTCTCATAATGATGACTTAGTACAGGTCATAATTATGTGATACATCCCATAAATATGACTTAATTGGCATTAGTCATAATTATGATTTAAGACTTATGGTATAATTATGAGATATAAGTCATTATTATGATTTTTTGTTCTCAATGTCACTATAACTCTTCTGTAAACAACAGTTTGAAAACCACTGATGTTACAGATATTTTAAAACATTATTTGTAAATTATTTATTATTAAGCGCTGTGTCAATGATGAATGAAAAGTTACTGATTTTGATGAATACAAGACCTGCAAAGAGTTTCTCAATATTTTATCTGTTAATTTGGAATCTTTGTTAAAAAAAGTGTATCCGCGACTGTGGCTGTGCACAAAAACAAAACAGACAATAAGATGTAATTTTTAGTAATTTCGTAATGGTCATACAAACAAATACGATACACTAATTATGATCGCTATAGGCCTATCTCATCGCGCATTCCCAAAATAATTGTATGCAGAAAACCGTTGACCTGCTCTTGAGTTAAATGCAAGAAGAAAACAAGCCACCATGTCTTGAGTTAAAAACAAGTCAACACAAATTGATGCCATGAATTGTAGCAGAAATTTGTCTTGCATAGAGGGAGGATTTACCTTTGGTAATTACTCCAAAAACTATTGACCATAAAAACTTACTTGGGAAAGAGCACTGGGGAGCTTTTGAAATTATAAAACATTGTTTGAAACGACACCTTTTGAAGTAATGTAGTTTTAGAGAAAGAAGTAATGTTCCTCAATCTGAGAAGGGCCTTGTAGCTGTTCTCAAGCATCTCAAAACACAATTTTTTTTTTTTTTTTTTTTTTTTTTTTTCATTCTTTTCTTGCAACTTCGATGACCAATATTGAGCCCAAATGTTCACAGTTTTGTTATTGTATGCATAATGTTGGGATAAACCAAGTAAGGATATTGGTCTTTGACAATTACCAAAATTATACCCTGCCTTTAAGTCAGATGGGGCCCCTCAGAAAAATCGCAAATTTAGTATAAATAATCCTGAAAAGTCTATAAAAGCTTATACCAGTTGTACATGTAGGTCATGTTACTCAATAAATAACCATTGGACTACAATTTTTCTACCATTTTTTAATAATAATGCCTGTTGTAGATAAAAAGCGCGAAACAGGATACTGTATTGTTTTACACAAAGGAATAATGTGCCAAACCAACTGAAACTTTCTTGAAAAATGAACTTAAAAGTTACAAAAAGGCAGAATGGACATTATTCATTGATGTGTTTCCACCCTCATCTTGGAAGTAAAACAATGCTGAAATAGTGTAAAACGCGCAGCTAAGTACGCGCGGCACACACAATCAGCCAATGAGACACCTTCTTTTGACCTTTAGCTGAGGGCGCCCTTCTCAAATCGTCATCTGATTCAGATCTATTTGAATTCAGTGTAAGATTGGATGTTTACACTTCTCCATAATTTTATCTGGAAGTCGATTTGGGGGGAGAAATTTGTAAGCCCGGGCCTCCGAGTGCACCGCTTATAAATATTTGAACATTATTTTAAAGTTTTTGCTGACGTCTGTGTTCTTTCTCATGTTGCACTAAATCATAATCGCTGTCCATATTTAACCCGCAATATTTACATATCCGCATTTCTCTCACGTGACCCCGCTTGTGTCGTTTGAAATTGGTCTTGTATTTGAACGTCTCCCCGCATATCGTACAAGTGTACGGCTGTCTTGTAGTGTGGGACCTCTGGTGGTTCGTGAGGCTTAATCTATGTTTGAAAGTTCGAAAACAGATGGAGCAGTGGAGTGACGTCACGTCAGACGTAGGTGACGTAGAAGTGGGGGGATCGGGAGCGGGCGCCTGCCATGCGGTCCCACCATCCCCGCCTTGAGAAGAACTACTCCCGGTAGTCACTGGAAATGACGAGGACGTCGGAACAGCCCCATGAGACAGGGTACCCGGTGATCTTACGATGTTGATGTATTGCTCAAAGCTACGGCTGTAACCAACATCATCTCTTTGACTGGGTTGCCAACTCGCTCCGTTAAGAAGCTCATCTATACTGCTAGACTCGGCCTGGTCGAAAATGGGCACGGCTTGGTCGTCCTCTTGATCGTAAAGACTAGCTGGGTCGAGATCGGGCAGTAAACAGTCTGGTACTGCAGCAAAATTGTTATTTAACTGGTCCTCCATAGCGAGGGAGCTCTGAGCTACCTCTCCTTCCATCTGCACCTTTTTTTTCTCACTCACTCTTTGGTTAAACTATCTACAAGAAATACGAGAAATCAAAAATTTAGTTTGTTGCTTATTATGTGTAAAATGAAACTGTACTTTAACAGAAGTATTATTGTTGAGTACTTGATGTCCGGGGCCTAAAGGGGAGATATGCAAGAAAAACACAAGGAAAGAAAGTTTCATCTTGGATACCTATACCGGTACTTACAAGAAGGCCTAGCCTACTTGACATACGCACAATTATTTTCTGGCCTCTACATGCTCTCTTTATAGGCCCTATGTAGATTATTTTTCTATACATGAGTATGCTTGGTTTCAAAATTAAGAAATACTGCAGTAAAAAAATGAACAAGAATAATCTTTATTGGTGTGTGTATAATTTGAATAGTCTGGACTATAATACTGAATTTCCACATAGTTTGCCCTAGCCATGTGGTACCGGTACAGGTCCGCTGTGGTGACACCGGAGGTAAGCCGAGGTTTGGAAAGTGCCAAAAATCGTTCAAACTTTCTTCGACACAAGGTGGCGCTATTTAATTTCACTGCCAACAACTCTCCGTTGCCTTTGGTTAACCTTTGACATTGTGTACACATTGGCATCAGCTGCTGAGTGTTGTGGGTCAATCATGGCGGGGTTGTACAGGGGGTGTCAGTTCGTAAAATCTTTTCGAAACACAAACTCATTATTACCTTCATTAGTGAACCATTTTAAACAACCATGTCTAGCAAGATGTGTTTCCACTACAAGTGTGAACAGCGCAAAGCAGGTTTCCTCTGTGAATATACCAGAGTTGGAGACTTTCGAGAAAATGGGGTACACGTTCGAGAACCACCAGGAATTGCACCAGTTCTCACTGCGTGAGCCGGATATATTTTGGGGGACATTTGCCCGGTCAAGGCTACGCTGGTTCGAAGACTTTGGCAAGGTTTCAGATGTTAACTGGAGTGAAGGGAAAAGTGCCTGGTTTCTTGGAGGAAAGATCAATGTGTCTGGTGAGAAGAGTTCAGTCAAAATAAACAATGGCTCAAGTCAAAGACCAGGCCAGTGAGTCAGTATCTCCACGTACTTGTTATCCACTAAAACATCATGCATAAAACAACAAACCTGTGAAAATGTGGTCTCAATTAATTGGTCATCGAAGTTGCAAGAAAACAATAAAAGGAAAAAACAACACCCTTGATGCTTCGAATTGAGAGCTCGTGTCAGATTCAAATTTTGGGGTGAAAATTTACCTAACTAGATTATACTTCAAAGGGGATCATTTCTAACGAAGTTTTATATCAACAACTCTCCATCCAGTGTTCTTTACTAAGTATGTTTTTATGGTCGTTAACTTGTGAAGTAATTACCCAGAAGTACATCCTTCCTTTAAATAGCATTGGCCATTCTGATTAATAAAACTGTTAAAAGTTATACAAAACACTGGTCAGTATAGACTAAAAGTTATGTTTTTGTTTTTTCATTTAAAATAGTAGTTTAGTACAGCATAGGCAGTAAATATTTGTTTCTACTGCTGGCTTTCTTTTTGTAAACACTATAGCCGGAACTGCATAGTGCGATAATCCTCCCAACGATTGAGGGTTACAATTATTGCAACTAGGAATGGCACAGAATATTAGTTACTGATTATGTGCAGTGACTGTTTTGGGGGACAAATGTTAGACTGGTTTTGCGCCAACACTTTTGTTCTGACTTTGTATTCACAAGAATGGAATCGAGCCATTTATATTTTTAAGACTTAATTGGCCTAAAGAAATTCCTCTGAATCGGCAAATCAGAAAAATCATTTTAATTGACACTAAATGACTAATTAACAAAAAAATTATACTCTAAAAAATAGTTAATAATAATGTTTTTAAATGAAAAAAGGTCTGCAGAGGGACGCAATCACGGAATGTTTCAGTTTCTGGGCTACCACTACCAGGATTTGCTTGAAATTTTAGATAAATTAATTCCATAGGCCCCTATATAATGCCGGCTACCCATGTACATGTCAGTACGTGTCAAAGAGGGCGCTATAATTTTCCAGCTTTATAGTTTAACTGAAAGAAAGACGGTGTCATAGTGAAATCTGTCCCCCAGAGATTCCATCTCCCAAAGGGGAATTAACATAGGCTGATGGAGGATGATTCGAAAGAGGGCGCTACCAGAAGAAGCTTGTACAAAGGTCACCAAATGGGGGGGGGGCAGAATCTTTGGGGGGGGGGGGGGTGACAGAATCTTTGGGGGGGCGACAGAATCTTCGGGGGGGGGGGGGGGGACGACAGAATCTCCTGCCACACCGGTCCTACCAGCAAAACACATACAACATTTTAACATTAGAGCAAGGGACATTTCATCTTTCAGTAGAATTTTCTTCCTAGTATAGATTCCAATTGTTTTTTCCCCTAGCTGACAATAAATAAGACTGCTATAAACAGTTTTAAATAGGAAATATGCCTAGTCTGCCACTTTTCACTTGCTGTGTTTGAACAAAAAATGTAGCACATGTACATGTAGGGCCTAAATATGTTTGGTCATAATGAGTGAAAAGGTGGCCGGTGGATTCTAGCATATATGTTAACTTTCCAATATTTCTAAAAAATGTTTCACTCACAGTAATTTTTAAGTCGGTACATTAACATCAAGTTAAATTTTGAATACCTTGTTGTCAATATGTTCATCAAGAAATGAATCAGATTTGGGTTTTACCCTTAGGCCTTAAACTGATGTGCAAAAAGCACTGTAATCAGTGCTTTCCGAGTCTTACAAAAAACATGCTACTCAGATTGGATTTAAATCTGCAACCTTCCCATTCTAGAGCGGAGATATCCTAACCACTAGACTACTGAGCATGGTGGAGAAAAACATCAGCATGGAAATTCAAAAGTGTTGCCAAGTGCCAACTGGCCAATGCACAGCCACATTTGCTTTTAAATGAAAAAAACTGCACAAAATCAACAGTGGCGTAACTAAGGGGGGGCATGTGCCCCCCCAATTGATGTCAGTGCCCCCCCCCCGGGTGCCCCCCTCCCCCGGGTGCCCCCCTCCCCCGGGTGCCCCCCCCATTTGAAATCTGAACCTTTGAGACTTTAATAATTACCAGAATATATGTTAAGTTTTATAAACTTTTATGGAGCTCTGGTGGCGTATAACAACTCAATGTTTCAAACTATTTTTCTGTTTACACATATTTGTTGTACCTTTGCAATGGACAGGTTTTTTTTTTTACCAACGTCTTCAGAGTACGGTAAATCACCTCCGCAAATTGTATGATGACTCATCGACCGCGCGCGCCCCATTCTGCCACAGTCTGCCACGTTAAATACGGTACGGTAGTGTCAAAAAATCTCAAAAAGAGCATATAAACATCATTTTGCAAATTGACCATATTCCCTTTGGTTTAATTGAGGGGCTGTTTGGAACCCGGCATTGCGTAGATTAAGATCCAGTTTTAAAAAAGTGTAAAGGAATCTATACTTGATTTGCCGGCAGTGCCCCCTAGAAAAAATGGTGCCCCCCCCCCCCCCCCTTGTGCCCCCCTAATAATTTACCTTAGTTACGCCGCTGAAAATCAATGCTTGAAGGGGGGACAAAAATACTAATCTTTTTATATAATTTTCAATATAAATTTATTATTAAAAACAAGTTAAATTCAGGCGTGTGTAGAACTAGAAGTTTTTGGTCTGCAAAATCATTCACATTTTGTATTACTTATTATTTTTGTGAACAGCTGACTGAAATACCAGTTAATTTAAAGATGCTACATGTAGGTCATTTTGTTTTGCCGTTTGAAGTGAGGTGTAATACCGGTACAGTACTGACACTGACACTGACATAGCCCCATTATTATTGCCATCATCTACACAATTTATGCAGCCCTTATTTCTGTGTTCCTTTCGTTTTCACAATGTACATTGTCCATTGGTGTGGGTCTTCTGGTGTAAAGCACTTGAAGCAAAGAAAAATATGGAATTGATCAATTGTTCATTCCAATTCATTTCATTCTGGTTGTGAAGCCAATGACTCTCAGAAAATTTGAAAAAGCAAAATTCATCACTAACTAGCCAATAACCCAATGGAAAGAAGAAAGGTCCAGTTTAAGATGTGGGTGGAAAACCACAGAAAATTGTATCAGCGAAAACTCAAGTAATTGGGTAGGGACTGAAAACCTACTCCACATATAGTGCCCCTGGTGTGATTCGAACCTGGGTTCCAGAGATGGAAGGCAAGGAAAGACATCACTACGCCAACCTGACCGCCAAAACAAATTATAGCCTAAATAATGATTATTTTCAATATGAAAGTCCACTTATAATTACAGTGTTAAAACCAGTTCAAATCTCTACAGAAATATTTCTGACAGAACTTTGTTGTCAAAAAGTAAAAGGAAAACAGCATTAAAAGACTTTCAAATAACCATTTTTGCTTTAAAATCAATTGCAGCAATAAAAAATAAGAGTATTATTACAGGCCTCACAGTAATTTTCTTGCCTGATTAGTTTCCAGGGCAAGTCAGCTGTAAAAATGGGACTAGCCTCGATAAATTTTGCAAAGCTTCTGTGGTTTTTGTGACTTGGATATAAGATTGGTGTGCCTGCCTCAGTGATAAAGCAATTGTTATTTGGTTATTATAACTTCCCAAATTGGAGTTTGGAGGATTTAAAAAAAAAATTATTTTGTCCTTTGGATTTTCTCTTTGGTGTCACACAGGCAGGTTGCAGGTTTTGTTGTGTTGGTTCACTAGGCTTCCTAGGAAGCAACTTTGACTAGCAAAAAGCACTGATTGCCAAATGAAGTAAAAATAATCGGTGCTGACCTACCAGTATAATGTAAATTTGTTGTTAACTCTTAAAGGGACACGTTGCCTTGGACCGGACGAGTTGGTCTTTAAAAAGCGTTTGTAACCGTTTGTTATAAAATGCATATGGTAAGAAAGATGTTGTAAAAGTAGAATACAATGATCTACACAAATATGCCTCGAAATTGCGTGTTTTCCTTTTACATCGTCAACTAACACGGTCGGCCATTTATGGGAGTCAAATTTTTGACTCCCATAAATGGCCGACCGTGTTAGTTCGCAAAGTAAAAGGAAAACCACGCAATTTCAAGGCATATTTGTGTGGATCATTGTATTCTACTTTTAAAACATCTTTCTAACCATGCATTTTATAACAAACGGTTATAAACGCTTTTTATAGACCAACTCGTCCGATCCAAGGCAACGTGTCCCTTTAAGTGTAGTGTAAGAGTTAGGTGGTGGGAGATAAATTCCTAAATAATGTAGGCCCTAATGAGCAAAAATTATAATTTTGCCATGTTTTCTCCAGGTTTTTAATTTTATAAGTTAAAATTAACAAGGTGCGCACGTACGTGCATCAGAATTTTGTTATTTTGTGTTTTGAAGACAAAACATTTTTTGTAAATTTGTAACCCCAACCAAAGGTGCATGAGTTTTAAGAATTTAGTTATTTTAGATTAACTATTCTCTTGATTTGAAAAGCTGTCACAAAATTTAAAACAACTTTTGATAAATTGAGAAAATAGGGAAATGCCAACATTAGGGATAGATGGCTCAGTTGGTAGAGCGCCGGCACGTTAATCCGGAGGTCACAGGTTCAAATCCTGCTCTTGTTAATTTTTCTTCAAGTTCAACCGTAAAATTAAGATTTAAAACTCTATTATTAATTTTGAATTTAAAATTCAAACTTCTTAATTTCTATTTTTTTTAAAGCTTATAATATAAAAACGATTTTTAAAGTAGACGCTCACAAAATATGTATATTTAACTTTATGACATTTTTAATCATCAAAAAATGTAAGTTGTTAAAGATCATTGAAATATCATTGAAAGTTTAAATTTAAATGACAATTTTAGGATGGTACTCACTTGATTCAGCTAGTAACAATTCTCTTGGGCTGTGAAGTCCTACAAGCTAAATAGAACAGGGTGAGTTTTCACTCTGATTGACACCATTTTACAGTGCTGAACACACAGGTCCTCAACTCATTCACTGCTTACTGCTGAAAAGTAAAAACACTCCACGGAGTAAACAGAATTAACGTCCTCTCCAATACTGTTCCACCATGCAGTAACTACATGTAGATATTGCACCTGAATTACCTTGACGCACAAAAAGTGCTATTATATGTATATGAAAAAGGGAGTAACCAATGCGGCTAGTCTATTGTTGACAGGCACTGTGCAACAAGTTACTAAGTTCAGCCCAATTACATACAATGCAATTCTCAATACAAACATTGTATTTCTATTCACAGAGGGCCCGGATGGAAGGTAGACGCCCAGCCCTGTTTGATAGAAACGAATCCAAACACCCTCAGTGTCGAAAATAGAAAAACTTCAATGTCACACTTCACTGATCAACTAAATTATTTGTAACTAAGGTCAAATTCCTACAAAATAAAAGTGTAATTTTAGGGGGGGGGAGGTATAAATACTCGGGGGAATGATTGATTACTGTGGTCATTTTAAAAAGAATTTGTTTGGGGTTGATAATTATCAAAACTCTGGACTCGGGGAAAAGTATGGAGTATACAGTGCTAAAAGTATGGAGTATACAGTGCTAAATCAAACATAAGTGTCGGGGTAAATCACAAAATAGTCTTCTTTATCCACAATGCAAATTTAACAAAATCATTGCATTACTTGAAGTATAGGATCCAAACTGCCTTTAGTGTCCGGGCAAGCTCAGTGGCAAAGGTCGTGGGTTCGAATCCCACCCCATTAATTTTTTCACAGAACCATGATAAGTACTAAGTATATCTGAGTGCTTAACACACGCAGGTGTATTTGTAAAACACAAACATTAAAAAGTTGATGACGTTTAAATTGACTTTGTATACAGTTGACTTTAAATCATTTACAAAGCCATCAATAGCCTTGCTCCACATTACATCGCTGATCTCATACAACTTCAGTCATCTTCTTGCACTTTAGACATTAGAGTCTTCAAATAAACTTCTTGTCCACATTCCCAAATTGAATCTTAATTCTTGTGGCCATTGTGCTTAGTGTAAATTTTATCAAACAATACACCGATCCATTAAGCCACGCCCATTTCTCATTGACCAATCACAACCGCGAAATCTGATCACCATTTGAGCCGTTTGGTGATCTTTGCACTAATGGCGATCGGGTTTCGCGGCTGTGATTGGTCAACTCGTAAGGAGGCAGGGCTTAATGGATCGATCTATTCCCCCTCTAGAGACATCAAAACTTACCCATGTGAAAATTTTCAAGAAGAGACTCAAAACTTATGTGTTCTCTAACTCGTTTTCTTGTACTTCTTTGTTTTAAAAAGCTCCTTTGATCATATTTGTTATAGATACTGACCCCCATTGTTTTAATTGATTGATTGGATTGAAAAATATCTGTATGTTAGGACTCCATTTTATTTATTTATTTTTCTTTTTTCTCCCCTTTTTATTATTAATTATTTTATTCAGTTTTGCCAGAAATTAAATTTTTGCCACAAGAACGAAAACAAAACACATTTAGGATATATACTGATTAACTAAAATTAGAAAAAGTACATGGAGGAAATTTAGTAATAGTTAACTGTATGTAGAGAGAATTGGATTTCCATTAGAGATTACCATTAACGCATTTTTGTAAACCTACCCTTTTTAGGAAAAACAAAAATATAGTCATAGAAACATTGACTGCAGTCAAGGTGTACACAAGTTCAAAGCCAAAAGTGTTTAGAGGCTGCCGCACACAAAAAACAAATGTTGATAACTTGGGGGGGGGGGGTTCTTACAAAGTAGTACTCTCTGGACAATCCCTAAGAAGGCCATTACCTCATTTGTTATGTTAGGGTCATTGTCTTGATACCACTGAAATACATTAACAAAGACAATTGAATTTCCTTCAGGCATTTCCTTTTCTTCTGTGAAGAGGCTTCGCCAATA
The DNA here is from genome assembly GCA_037783415.1 of Leptasterias polaris. Classification (NCBI taxonomy): domain Eukaryota; kingdom Metazoa; phylum Echinodermata; class Asteroidea; order Forcipulatida; family Asteriidae; genus Leptasterias; species Leptasterias polaris. The sequence goes on from JAZGTN010000027.1 coordinate 2,052,249, forward strand.
CTAGAAGGAAATACTAAACCTTATTAACGGTATTGAGCATTGTGCAATATATTCAGCTTAGTTCCTTCCAAACACTTCCAGGGACTTATTATTACTCATTTTGTAGTCATTAGTTCCTCTTTTCCCTTGTTTTCCTCTTTTCATTAGTGAATTGCATCGATCGTCATAAAGAGGCTGATCCAAATAGAGTTGCCCTAATATGGGAGAAGGATGAGCCGGGACAGGAACAACGGATAACCTACAAGTAGGATTTTATTTAATTTTATGCTTTTTCAGTATGGACAAACTTACTCAAGTTTTGTTTTTGATCCCTAAAAAGAACTACTCTAAGTTAAATATACATGTAAGTGCTTTGATTTGATTTGATTTCTTGTTATATTCCACAAATGGAACATACGGGACCCCGGTCCCCATTACCCTGGGGGAAGGGTTACAACAACATTTTGAATAATACAGATTACATCATGACGGAAGAGTTAACCAAAAGCATTCATTTTTAAACTAATTAGTAGTTGGTTTAAGACTTAGGAACACTCACTCACTCATCCACAAAGACAGCATTGCAACAGCATAGGAGATCAGCACGACAGACAATTGGTCCATTGCACTGACCTCGTTTGCTTAATAACATTGTCCTGAGACTTGACTCTGATCAGTGGTCCCTTGGATTTCAAAAGTATCAAGTATTGACCCTGAATTTATGACCTGGTTATCTTCCAAAATTGTTTGAGGAGCTTAAAATACATGTAGAATCATCAATCAGACTTTTGAGAGTCTAGAGGATCGTTTAAAATTGTCCAGTATAAGTCCAAAGTTTGTCATCATTAGTGGCATTCATTAATTTAGAGAGCATGCTCACACATCTAAGACAAAAACAGATGTAATTTTGGGGCTTTCTAAATGCTGCCAATTAGAACCAAGAAGCAGTGTACAAACATTAGAAGTAAAATCTGAGCAAATCTGATGTACATGGTTAGCTGATTACATTCACTATCTGTCTTTAGATCTCCATGTACATGTAGCTGTGTCACTCCAATGTGGGAGTACATTGTAAAGCCTCTTCATTCTTCATAGAATCTCCTCTCCTCTCTGCACTTCCCGCTTCCATGTAATGCACTTAAATTCCTTTACCTCATCCGTCCATCTTCTGTTCTGTTTGCCTCTTTTATGATATCTAATCTATTCATTTCTGCATCCGTCTACATGTATTGTCTTCTCAACTTGCTGCATGACCCGCCCGTCTCCATTTCTCCCCTCTCACTCTTCTTCCCTTTCTCTAATCCTTATGTCTGACCCTGTCTCTTCTTGTGAGTCCTCTGACTACTGTTCGTTCTATCGCCCTCACTGAAACTTCCAAATGATACAAAATGTTTAATTGTATGTAACTGCAGAGAGCTGTATGAGATGACCAATCAGATTGCCAATGCCTTGAAGACCAATGGAATCAAGAAAGGGGACCGAGTAGCTATTTATATGCCTGTCTCACCTATTGCAGTAGCCTCTATGATGGCATGTGCACGTATTGGTGCCATCCACAGGTACAGTAAGAAATTCCGGACCATTTAAACTTTAAGTTAACAGTTTGTATTGAACCGTTGCACGATGTGCAGCGCCTATCCTCTCCTCCATTTTGGGAGTCAAAATGTACACAATTGACCTCCAAAATGGTGGAAATGGTAGATGTGCATTCTGCAGAGGTGTGTTCCATGTCTGCAAGGGGTCAATATTGTATTTTTATTTTCTAGACATTTTAAACAATAATATCAACCCCAAGTAATCAGCCATTGTATAGGGACTAAAAAGCTTATGAGAGGCCACTGTTGGAGATGGGATTTTAACTGGGGTCTTAAAAGGTGAATTGCATCAAGCAGGCCTGTTTACTTCACTGAGGCAAGAGGGTGCAATAGGCCATTTGCGAGTTGGATTCGATTAATGTCTGATACAATTACTTATTTAATAACAAGTGACAGCTTAAATATGAATTATATAGACTATAGAGACAGTTTTTTTCAAATGGTTTGAGGCAAGCTTTTTCATAGCAACCTACAAATAAGCTTACCATGTTACTATTGACCCATGATGCACATTCATTCAAATATGTGTGTGGGTGTTCGCCGCCTCTTATTTATGTAAAAGCTTGCCCCAAATCATGTGACACAGCGATTGTATTTTTAGTCTCAGGAATTCAAATTTAAGTGGTAATTTTTGACTGTGCAAGTCACTGTACCGGACACTATTTGAATCTAACTCCAAGATGGCCTATTGCCTTAACGCCTCTTGGTGTCCCTTTAAATGATCAAGCAAAATTAAAGTTTGCCCAATAGAGTTGCCATTTACCTAGCAAGAATGTACGAGATATATATACCACCACTGCGCCAACGTGACTTCAGCAAATTTATACCTGGCATGCTGGCCATTTTCTGAAGTGGCCTATTTTCATACAGTTTTTCATATATTTTGAACAAAGTGTAAAAAATAAGTTTTTAAAAGCAAAGTTTAAAAATTCTGGTTTGATTTTCTTGTGTTCTTGACAGTGTGGTGTTTGCTGGATTCAGTGCTGATGCATTAGCAAGCAGAATTATCGACGGTAAGTGTTTCTTATCATCCCTAGGAGTAACAAACGGATGGGCGATGGATCGTTCAGTGTGTTCGGACCAACTCTCTGGAACCAGTTACCACAGACCATAAGATCCTCACCAACAGTTGATGCTTTCAAGCGCAATCTCAAAACCCATTTATTTTAGTGTGTTCACATTGCTGACGTTGTTCTTGTTTATTTGTGATGCGCAATTATCATTTTTTGAGTTGCGCTTTATAAGAGCTGTGATTATTATTATTATTAAAAAAATAAGGCTGTGGCATATTATGTCTGCAATAGACACGTAGACACCCTACGACCTCGGGCTAACATCAGGGTCTTTCAGGTTTTCAGGTTTATTTATTCCACAGTATTAAACCCCCAAAAAGTAAATCACAAAAAGTTACGTATGTCAGTGAAATTATAGAGATGAGAATATAGTAAATGTGTTACTGCAGAGGGATCCATTATCGAAGCAAAGCTTGTAGACAATGGTCCCTGTAATAGTCCACGAGCCAGGGGCTGAATTTTACAAAAAGACATTTTCATAAAGGCATTTTTCAACAAAATGTAACCTATACCAACAAAAAAGTCTTGGTGACTTAATTGGAAAAAAGTACAGCAGCATTCTGGCAAGGAAAAACCTTGTTGACAGGCAGCCGTGCTTGCTAAGTAAGTCGCGATACAACCACTGGTTGAGTACGCAAAACTCATTTTTGACTCTCTATGCAAATACATGGGCTTGAAAAAAGTTACCATCTAAGCAGACATTGTCTTTCTAAAAGCTTCTTTCATCATTATTGCTTTGTCTTTCCTGTTAACTGTATTCTAGCTGGAGCAGAGACTATAATGACTGCTGACCAGGCTGTGAGAGGAGGCAAATTGATTGACCTGAAGGTTACTGTTGATGATGCAGTGAAACAATGCCCTGATGTTAAGCAGGTCTTTGTAGCTACACGGACTGGGAACAAAGTGCCAATGACGAAGATAGACATTCCCCTCGAAGAGGTTTGTAACTGTCCATGGTACGGATTCAAGAGAGTTTCAAGCTGATGAGGGAATAATAGATGTGTATTGCTTATATCTTCAAGAACAGACTAAGCGCTGTCACCTTCAGCTTATCACCCATCCCCACACAAAATGCTAAAATAAATAACTGCTTTTACTTGAGCAGACATATCTGGTTTTTATGCCTTGAGTTTTGTCTGCACCTGCTTGTTTGCACCTTAACCAATATGCGAGTATACTCTTGAGGTAGTTTCTGCACAGCACAGGAAGATGATGGTGCTGATGATATCAACTGATACCATATCATTGGCTAAAATACCATCACTTGACAATTTATGTAATGTATTAATGTAGGTCATAATCGAGTCAATTGTTGTTGTGGGTTACGTCACGGAGCCATCTTTTTCTTGAGTTGTACTTGACACGCCATGGTACAGCAGGTCACAGAACAAAAATAAGCCCGGATTGATGTTCGTTAAAGTTCCCTCTATAGCATGCTTTGCTTTTAGTACATGTAGTTATACCTAGTAGCAGTCTATTGCAGTTTTCTAAAAGGTTTTGTCATACATTTCTTGTCAACTGTTTCACTGTATAGATAGGTTGCAGTATGACGTAAGTCGGCCATCTTTACGGGCAATTTGGAACACACAGTCATGCGTTACGCGTGAAAACGGCGTGCAGCACGCGCACATTTCACCAAACTCATTGCATGATTGGTTAGTGAATGACGCGGCTGCGTTAATAATTTGAGCGCTTGACGCGCCTGCAAGCCAAAATGCGATTTGCCCGTAAAGATGGCGTCTACTGGGAACTATCTATTGTACAAGTGAGACATAAGTAATCTTATCAAACAAAACAACCAACTGAAATATTCATCTAGCACCAACGCTTCAAAGGAGAACTAGTTTGGGAACTCAACATTAACCCTTAACACATACTAAGACTGCCAACCCTGCCCCACTATCTCTTCCAGACCCTACTCCACTTGATGACCCTGAAGTTAAATTTGTCAAGTTTTTGTTTTATAACCAGTTATAAAATAGAAACTACTGTGTCCATTTCAGACCCCCTTTTTGCCAATATCGAGATAAATAGGAGATGATCAAGAAATGGTCAGGTTAAGATGTGGGAGGGAAACCCCACACATGCGAAAACCAAGTCTACATGCAAGGCTCCAGTCTGGGTTGGGATTCGAACCAGGGTCCTCAAAGGTGAAAGGCAGGGAAAGAAATTGCTATAAGCCAACCTGATCCCTGGATTTGTTTGTTTTATTATAAGACGACCCAAGTAAAAATCTTAAGATCTTTGGCTGATTTCAGGCCATGGCTAAAGAGTCAACAGAATGCCAACCTGAGGCGATGGACTCGGAAGATCTTCTCTTCATGCTGTACACATCAGGATCAACAGGCACTCCTAAGGGCTTGTCTCACTCACAGGCTGGCTATCTGCTCTATGCAACCCTAACACAACAGGTCGGTTTTTTTTATCAATATTAATTTTGCATCAACTGTTCCTCTGTACCTACCATAGGGTTAGCCATTGTCCAGTAGAATACTACAAAAATGCTACACCAATTATGTAAGCAACCCTGACCCCACCCAAATCAAATACGTACAAATATACCCTGCCGGGGGATATTTGGAAGTGGTTTCATACTATTAAGTAATCTATGGATTTGTGTAGCTTGGTTAATCGAGACGTCAAGCGGAACTGCCTTGGCTCCTGTTGTATTCTCTGTGAGTGGAGTGGGTGTCACAGTAAGGTTGAAGCAAAGCTGTTAGATCCTAAACAACTTTTGAGAAATATTTGTAAATGTGTGTTTGTTTGTTTTTTGTTTGTTTGTTTGTTTGTTGGTTGTTTGTTGGGTTGTTTGTTGGGTTGTTGGGTTGTTTGTTTGTTTGTTTAGATGATCTTCCCAACAAGGGAACTTAGCAAAGCTCCTACAAATTGAACGCCAAGCTGGCAACAGCCAGTCTTTCACGAACAAACATTGGTATAATGGCTATGATTATGAATTGCACAAGTCAATAAATCATGATTTAGTAACTAGATGACAATGTATATTTTGGTCATTGTCAAATCAGAGGTTAGCTTGGCTGGATTCGAACCCACAACCTTGTGATTGCAAGTCCTGCAGTCTAACCACTTGACCACCATTTCCTGGGAACAATGTGAAGGTTTGCATTTTATGAAATGTGGTTCTAACAAAAACTAAATCTGCTTCTTCTGTTTGTTTATTTGTTAATTTCCTTTTTATTTATCAAGCCCAAAAAATAAAAATAGGTTTCAGTTCAAGGCATGCTTGATGAAAAACAACGGAAATGTAAAGGGAAAAAGTAAAAGATGATATAGCAGATTATATATGTTACATTAGAGAAACAAATTATCAAGTACTTTTTGAAACGTGGAGGTCTTGAAAATGTTTTTGTTCAGTATTTTTTAGTTGTATTTTACTGAAATATGATGAAAACTACACACAATGCCTAACGTCTCCATCAACACAAACCCGACTCTATTGTTCCTCTGTACCTACCACAGGGGTAGCCATTGTCCAGTAGAAAACTACTAACATGCTACACCCATTATATAAACAACCCTGACCGCACCCAAATCAAAGACTTACAAATATACCCTGCGGGATCTTTGGAAGTGGTTTCATACTATTGAGTAATCTATGGATTTACGTAGTTTGGTTAATTGAGACGTCAAGCGGAACAGCCTTGGCAACCGTTGTATTCTCTGTGAGTGGAGTGGGTGTCACACACAACGACAACGTGCATTGCACTGGTCTACCTTGAACTAGCTAGACAGCCTGGGCTCGATGTTTACAAAGAGCCAAGATTGATCTTTATTGTGAATAAGTCTGCGAAGCAAAGTGTGATGTCACAATGCAAGTCACTATTATTATTATTATTATTATTTATTCGACCTCAACAGTACAAGTACAGAAAATACAATACAATGCAATAACGGAGGGGAAAAAACCCCACCCCAGAAACGACAAAGCAACAAAACATTATGAGAAAAAAAAAAAAAAAAAAAAGTTGGCAATACTGACAACTCATCTTAAGATGAATCTTTTGCTTTGTATACTTGAGCCATGGTACATGTACCTCAATATCAGTCAAGTACAAGTTCAATTTTGAGGACCTGCTTGGTCCCACACGTGTGAATGAAACCGTCCTAAAATGTTTAAATATGCACAGGACTTGCGTCATAGTCTATTGGCGATCATATTGAAGGTAGTTTCAGCCTTGACAATCAATTTGGGAGGGGGTTGACATTGGGGTCTTTTACTGAAGGTAGTTTCAGTCTTGACAATCCATTGAGGGTAGGGAGGGGGTGTTTATTGGTGTCTTTCACTGAAGGTAGTTCCAGTCTTGACAATCCATTGAGGGTAGGGAGGGGTTGTTCATTGGGGTCTTTCACTTAACGTAGTTCCAGTCTTGACAATCCATTGAGGGTAGGGGCGGGGGTTTTCATTGGGGTCTTTTACTGAAGGTAGTTTCAGTCTTGACAATCCATTGAGGGTAGGGAGGGGTTGTTCATTGGGGTCTTTCACTTAACGTAGTTCCAGTCTTGACAATCCATTGAGGGTGGGGGTGGGGGTTTGTCATTGGGGTCTTTCACTGAAGGTAGTTCCAGTCTTGACAATCCATTGAGGGTGGGGGTGGGGGTTTGTCATTGGGGTCTTTCACTGAAGGTAGTTCCGGTCTTGACAATCCATTGAGGGTAGGGGCGGGGGTTTTCATTGGGGTCTTTTACTGAAGGTAGTTTCAGTCTTGACAATCCATTGAGGGTAGGGGCGGGGGTTTTCATTGGGGTCTTTTACTGAAGGTAATTCCAGTCTTGACAATCTAATGAGGGTGGGGGCGGGGGCGGGGGTTTGTCATTAGGGTCTTTCACTGAAGGTAGTTTCCGGTCTTGACAATCTATTGAGGGTGGGGGCGGGGGTTTGTCATTAGGGTCTTTCACTGAAGGTAGTTTCGGTCTTGACAATCTCTTGATGCGTCTTTTGGTAGCGCGCTCTTCGTACGTCTTAACACAGAATGGATCAACCACAGGACTAACTAAAATATCCAATTTATTTGGATGTTTTAGAGTCACACTTCCAGGGGTTGTGATCGGGGAAGACATTCTGGGGGGAAAATGGTGCAGCGAGATCGTACGCCACTGGGACTGAGGTAGGTCTTTTCACTGAATCAGCAATGTCGAGTAGTACCAACACAGTACTAGTGTAGTGGTGATACATAGTAACAGTGCCAATCAAATTAAAGGTACATCTTTGGTTTTGGGGTGGAAATTTTCAATAAACACTATCCAACCAATTACCTGTGAAACTTTCATCAATTTGGTTGAAGAAGACGAATGCTGAACTTTAGGCCAATATTTAAACATAAAAACCTAGCAATGTCTTTAGTTCAGAGCACTTTTTCCCAACTTGTGCGCTATAATTTATGCGCAATTTGTGAAACCTTTGATTCAAATCTATCTTTACCTTTTCATTGTGATTTTTGTTTATAGTTTAGCAACCATTTCATTCAGTCAAAACTTGCGCCATTTTTAATACAAATTTCAAATTCATTTCATTTCAATGAGGTCTCATGGTTCAGCTAACAAATCAAATGGTAAAGTTCTCTTGACTTGGTTACTGTTCATGGTATTGTGGAAAAAACAATTGTGGGACTTTCACTGTCAGGAAGGATGTCCATTGTTGTTGTAGAACCACTTGTTGCGGGACCTTGGCCTTGTTCTCTCATTGACGTAGTTCTTGGGTTCCACCTCGCTGATCAATGCCATTCAGTCGTCAGAATGTTTTGTCAGAATGGACTGAACTTGTTTGTAAGCTTGTTTTTTTAACACACACACCCAACGCCCCCATACCCTCTTTGAGTATTGATGGACCAACCTTAAATCTCTTTACCTGGATTTGAAACTTGCACTCCAAATAATAATAATAATAATAATAATGACATTTATGTAGGGTATAATTGAGGAACCTTTGTGCAAATTAAACATAGAACATAATACAGTGAAATATTATAAAGCAGAGGTACAAAAATTTAGATTGAAACAAGTGTGGTCTTTAGAAGTATTTTAATAATCAGAACAGAGTCAGCTCGACGAATATAAAATATTCCACAATAACGGTTTCAATGAAAGTGAAGGCTCTTTAACCCAAAAGTGGGTCAATGAATTGAGATCACTTTCTTTTTCTGTTTTCCCAGTGTTTTGTGAATTACATTGATCAGGTTTTGTATGCCAAAATTTAAGTTTCATTTTTTTATTTTTTTTTTACTTTAATTGTTAATTGTTACTTTTCATGGAATTGTTAATTGACAATTTTTGAGCCGTTTTTGTTTTATTTTTTTAATTTTAACTATCACAGAATATGTATCTTATGAGCCATTTAGAATAATAAGTTGTTAAAAAAAAAATGATTTTCGTCTGAAATAGTGGTTGGATGGGTCCAAAGAAATAACTGAAAGAAAATTGAAATTCAGATTTCAGTTGAAATAATCTTTAACAATATTAAACTTTGTGTGTAAATTGTGTCTCTTAGGTTTCAACTAAAAAGTTGCATGATGGAAGCTAGAAAAAGCCTTTAAAAACTCCCGAACTGGCAGAGCATTGTTTAAAATATCTGCTTCATTTGAGGCAGTACTCTTTTCTTCAGTGTGGAGGGTAAATTGAACAGTCAGTCAGTGTTTACAAATCGATTGGAATGGGTGGGTGGGACAAAACATTTTCAACACTTTTAAATATGGATTATCTGAGTGGCCCTTAATGTGGTATGGTTTATCTATCAATGGGGGTGATGACTTGTCATTTCTTTTTTAGCTTGATTGTGTTTTATTTGCTAATAGACCTTATGCATTGATGTCATCAAGCCCCCCATCTTGGAGGTAAATCGAAAATAAAATGATGGAAACGCACAGATGTGCGGTGCACAGGATTGGCAAATGAACAGCCTTCTTTTGACCTCTTGGCGAGGGCGCCCTACTCAAATGACATCATGTGCATCAGGTCTTATAGTTAATTTCATTGTGTTTCAAATTGTTAATTTTAGTGCTGTTAGTAACATACTAGTTTTCAGCTATACTGGCTACAGTCTTTAAAGGCACAGTACACGTTTGGTAATGACTCTGAAAATTAATGGCAATAAAAACTTCTTTGGGTAGTATAATGAATTTTGAGAAACTTTTATTTTCGAAGTACTACGGTTATGGAAAAATATATCACTTGTTATTCCCCAAAATTTGAATCTGAGAATCGTTTCTGTCAGAAACGCTTCTCAGATTGTGTATTCCTATGGGGAATATTCAGTGATATCTCAAAAACACGACCACCATTTATATAGGATTAACACAATCAGTAGGCTCCAATTACCAAACGTATGCAGCACCTTTAAAGTTCAGTTGAATATTTTTCTTGTTCAGCGCTGAGTTGCTCCTCTTGAAGGCACTCTAGAAATTCCACTTTTATTATATCCAGAAATGATCCACAACTATCTATTTGTTTTCCTTGACGTTGTATTTAGATGGTATTTGACTACCAGCCTGGAGATACCTATGCCTGTGTAGCAGACATTGGTTGGATTACAGGTCACACCTACGTGGTGTATGGTCCACTCAGCAATGGTGCTACCACTGTGCTGTTTGAGAGCACACCCACATATCCAGATCCAGGTAAACACCCCTGGGTTATCCCTGGCATATTCTTCTGATTTCCGCTTTTTATTTTGTTGCCCTCAAAACAGCTAAATTGTTATGAAATAGCCTGAAGACAAGTCTATAAAGATAAATGTGGATTATGTAGGTCAGCCCTTGTACTCGACAGTACTTTTTTCAAAAGGCCAAATACCATGCCCGGTTAGGCCCCAACTTCATAAAGCTATTGAAGGAAAAGTGCATCTTGTTTGTGGGGCTTTTGATAATGATTTCTTATCCACTAGTTTTAATTTAAAAACACCAAACAATCAACTTGTGAAAATGTAATCAAACCCGTTGGTCACATTTAAGTGAAAACAAGGAAAAACGGGGTGGGCGGGGAGGTAATATAACAGACATGGGTGTATGATATTTCTACTGTAATCTGATTTCTAATTTCAAATTGCCATATCGACTGCATGCATTTAATGTGTGAGCAATTTGACCAAACACTCTGGTGCATCAGAAAGTGGAGTGACATTGCCTTTTGCTTATCTAAGTCAACTTTTGACCATAGTAGGCTTAAATTGAGCGCCCATGTTCTGCAGTCGTCCTCACTGAATCCAAGCCAACTTCCATGGCAAAGTCCGATCAATGAGGCCTTACTCTAGTTACTCTACTTCATGTAAGAAATAAAAGTAACAGCTCAGATCAATATCAGGGAAATTGTTATTGAATAGCCTGACAAAATTTGATTAAAACCATATGTTTATGTATATTGTAGGTCGGCCCTTGTTCTCAATAAAATGTTCCTACTTTTTACAAAGGACCAAATATCATTGCTGATATAAGCTTCTTTGGCTAGTGGAATCAAATTTTAACTGAGGAGGAAGTTGCTTAAATGAATCTCTAATGTTACTTACTCAACTGTTACTGTATTTCAATTGGACTTACTTCTCTTGAGGATTGGTACTAGTACGAAATTTATAACCAAGGAGCTTTCAGAACGAACTGTTTATTCTTTTAAAAATATTAATTGCCAATCGTGTTCTTTGTCTTTGAGCACAGATATTAAATTGGCTCGTCTAAGATATTTAGAATTGTAACAATTTTGAAATCAAATCTTTTAATTGCAGGTCGCTATTGGGAGATGGTTGAGAGATTGAAGTTAAATCAGTTTTATGGAGCTCCGACTGCCCTGAGGCTGCTCCTTAAATATGATAATTCATACGTGACTAAATATGATCGCTCTACACTCCGGACACTTGGATGTGGTATGTACTGTATTATTGTTATTATTCTGGTTTATTCAAAACAGTCAAATCTCCTAGAAGGATTGGTTACTATTGTGTATAAGAACGGATAAGAGCACTAAACTCAAGCTTTGGTGTTTCTGATCAGCAGAGTGTGGGTTCGAGTCCCTGTCAAGACACTTGTGTCCTTAAGCAAGACATTTAAACGATATTGCTGCGTCCTTCGGAAGGGTCGTAAAGGCATATGTCCAGCATGTTGTGTAATGCACATAAAAAGCCAGTGCACTTATCGTAAAGAGAAGGGGTTCGCCCCGGTGTTCCTGGTTTGATTGGCTGCATATTGCGCCACAGCACCTTGTAAACCATTACATGGTGCTATGTAAAAGGGGAAAGATCTCATACTTCAAAAAAACGCAGCACCACATACCTTGCAGAAAAAATACTGAATGTAAGAGCGCCATGAGCATCACCGAGTGACGGATTTAAGCGCTATAAATGAAGCAACTATTTTTGTTATTATATGTATTTGTATTTGTATTGTAGTTGGTGAGCCACTGAATCATGAGGCTTGGGAATGGTACAATGACATCGTTGGTGAGAAACGTTGCAGTCTGGCTGACACATGGTGGCAAACAGGTAAGGCTGACACTGTATAGGTGTAGACAAGGGTTGGCAACTGAAGGTTGAAGTTGAACTAAGGTCTTCTGTTTTAGTTTTACACAGTAAAGTTTGTTTTGACATACTGTAACCAGTTAATGCCGGGAATCGTCCAGTTTCTTTCTTTTTTGAGATTACTGCTAACACAAAGAAACCATGACTTACCAAAGCCAAGAGAACTAAGATTATGTTTGGAGCACCGGAAATTTTTCTCTCTCTTTATAGAAAGTACTCTATTTTACACACCATGAATCGCAAAACCGCTGCTGTGAGACATGGCCACAACCAAGGCTGGAATCTCGGTCGGCTCGGACTTTCCGTCATTGAGAGCCAAAACACAATGAAATACAATGAAGGAAGCCTCTAGATGCCACGTAATCCTCTTCTCACAAGAGAACAAAGGCCTGGAATCAGGATTACTCATGACACCCACCCCTCCCCCCTCCCCCCACACACTTCACTGGCAGAATTCAAGCATTATTTCGACCAGCACCTGACCTCTTTGTGTGGGTGAACCAAAGTGTTGCACGGTGAGTGCATGCTCTGTCCACACTCTGTAGTGGAAAGTACGGGCAAACTTTGTTATGGTCATCAAATGTGCCGAGGGAAAGAAAGCGTAGTAGCACAGTAGGTCTGTTCCTGTGTACACTACACAATGGATTGTCCAGGGACTTAGTTATGTCTCAACCACTACGAACGACTAAACCAAAAGAGGACGCTCTGAAACTGTTCGGAGACGTAAATAAAAGTCCACTGGTATTCAGTTTGGAAAAGTTTGGAAAATACCTAGTGGTTAAGCACGTATTTGAATATGCATAAAGTCCTGTACAAACGTTTTGTGGTGTTATCACAAAAAATGAACCACCTAAATCAATAAACTTTTTCATAGGTTGTTTAAATGGTGTGTTGATTGAGAACAATTGGATAGGATTGGATTTACTCATTCAAGGATGCGATTTTCTTTCCCGCTTCTTAGAGACCGGAGGTATCATGATCACTCCCCGCCCATCCTCACCAGGAGCTAAGATTCATCATGGACCTATGACCCCATTCTTTGGTATTGAACCTGTACTCATGAGCGACACGGTGAGAACCCTCCCTCCCCCCATACCCCTTGGTTGAAAGATATAAGGAAGGGTAAATCACCTGGGAAGATTTGTCAGTCTTCCTTCATGGTTATCACACATTTTGTTTCAAGGCTCGATCAGCAAATTGTTAAATTTGAAATACCCATTTAATCATCATGTTTTGAAAAATCATTTCACATAAACACATGTTTTCAACCTTTCAAACACATTACATAGTGAAATTGATTTGCCTAAAATTCAGTTAATGATCCTCTTCAATCTAAGTGAGACAGAGCACCAGAATGACTGATCTCCACTTGCCCACCCCCCACCCCCCACCCCCCTCCCTCACCGCTGAAAGCTATTCCTTCACAGTTTCATCAGGGATGTGATTTCTCTGTTTTTTCCTGGAAATCCATTTCTTTTTGCTCCCCCCTCCCCCAAACAGTTAAGTTGGGTTTTTTACATCAGCCTATCACATCCCTGAATCATGTTTCCTCTTCCCAGTCGATGTCCATTTCAATGAAGATACAGTTCATCTTTGTCATTCATTTTGGTGAAGGAACTTCATTGTTATTATTACAGTTTTAAAAAATTTCTAAAGAAACCAAGGATACCCTTGAAGTTAAAGGTATTATACAGGATTGGCAGAGCTGAAAAAATAATCACAGACAGTGTTCATGTTTTGTGTAATCAACCACATACATGAAATAACAAACCTGTGAAAATTTGAGCTCAATTGGTCATTGAGGTCACGAGAAAATAGTGAAAAGAGACCTTATGTGTTTTCTGTTTTTCAAACATCGAGTTTATTATCGCGCGCGATAAAAACTATTGTTTTACTCATTTCTCAGAAACGATAGCATTTTAGGCAGAAATATTTTAAGGAACCCTTTCTACCATTACTTACTTTAAACCATGTAAGTTATGTGTGAATCTGTGAACATTTGTGTTTTTCGATCTTACCAATAGTGTATAGGGCCTTTAAATTATCACTGTAGCTCGGAACATGAGTGTCTGCTGTAATGCTATGATTCAGAAACACTGGAGTGAATTCCTTTTGTTCAGTGATATAAAAAAAAATCTTGGTTCTTTTACATGACTACTTATGCTATCACAGGAGTCCTGTGACTTAATGTCCCATCCAAAGTACAAATTCATTATTGTAAAGTGTCTTGCTCGTTTAAAAGATACTTTGATAATGGACCCCAAAAGAATTGTTTAATTTTTATCCGAATACCCACTTACGTATAAATGGTAGTAAGCATTCAGCGAAATTATTTTACCTAAAGTGCCCCCGTTGGTAAAATTTGAATCTCCAAAGATTGCCTGCAGGCGACTTTTTGAAATTTCTTTGGTGACCGTTTGAATGCTGCCCTCAATGTGGCCAGAGATGCAGTTGGTACCTGCTGTCACCTCACTAAGAGTGGATGAGTTTGGCGTTCTTGATGAATATACTGTAACTTTCACACGTGGCTTTGATAGTATCTTTTTTGATAGTTTTGCCTATTAATCAGCATTGGGTTGACAAAAACAAATGATGATCCTACTTGTGGCTGTTTAGGGTTAGGGTTCAAATCCACATTGGGTATTCAAAAAAAGTACTTTCACAATACACAACACCCTAGATTGTCACGTGATAACACCCACATCAATTGCCAATGGTATTTTTGACACTAAAATTATCTACATTTAATTACGTTTTTGTTTAATTCATTGTATATTTTTTCATTTCATGCATTTGCTGTTTTTGTTTCGATTTATTCTCCATTCTGACATCCTCCTTGATGGCTTTCAGGACAGTGTGAGTATATTTTGCCACATTTTCACATGAACATTCCTGCTTTTTATTCACTCAATCCATAAAGATCTGTCATCAAAGTACATAAATCCTCAATAACTTGACAAAGGACTTTCCTGTTCCTTATAAAGTGTAATATACCTTGTGCAAATGACATCATTTGAGTAGGGCGCCCTCGCCTTGTGGTCAAAATGAGGGTATTCATTGTCCAATCATATCCATTATTTCATCATTGGTTTACCTCAAAGATGGCTTGATGAAGTCGGTAAGTCTATAGTCACAAGTGTATTTTTGTTTATTATTTCATCACAGACTTGTAGACCTACATATCGATAAAAGTTCAAATAAATAATTCTTTGAATTCTGAATTCTTGGTAGGCAAATGCTTTCAACTCCTACTGTGCACAGACACTTCTTCCAATTGTTTCTATCATTTAACCAATTGCAGAAAAACTTGTCATCCGATGTGAAGTGGTTAAAGGAATGATTTAAACTTTGAAAGATGTTTTACCAAAGAAAGTCTGAATTTGCACTTCAATTTGAAGTAATCACCAAATATCACCAAATTAATAAAATAGTTCGTAACACTAACACCACTTTTGTTTTTAGAACCACCAATGCTTAATAGAGATACTGTATTGTTATTACATGGTGCAAACTTTTAGTTCCAAGATTGATTTCTCACTTCGATTTTTTTGGGGGGGTTTAGACTGTGGAGATGACAAAGAGGAACGAGTCTGGTGCCTTGTGTGTGAGGAGGCCGTGGCCAGGTATAGCTCGGACCATCTATGGCAACCATCAACGTTATGTTGATACATACTTCAAACCCTACCAAGGTAGGTTGATGTTAAACCCTTGCACCAATGTCACATGCGGCTACTGCTGCCTCACTCTCCATTGTGGGAGTCAACTCGTAAAGCTTTAAAGGCCGTATTACCTAAAGCTGACAATGTTTTGAATTGACAATTTCTCACGTTCTCGCACTGACAATAAAATCTAAAGCAAAACAAAATGCCTATTTCGTATAATTTTTTTCAGATATTTTTACTAGAAAAGTGTATGTGAAGAGAAAGCAAAGTAAATCATGCCGAGGTGTATGGCAACAACCATTCAGAAATGTATGGTCTATAATGCGTTAAATTAAATTCACTGTAAAACTGATCTATGACAATGTGCGCTTGTAGCAATTTAAGCTGTATTTCCTGTGTATTTGGTATTGACTCCTAGCGCCAATGTCACACTCAGCTACTGTGGACCACAATTCCCCCCCGGAAAGGGATTTTACAAGGCAAGTTTTCGAAAAACCTGTTGGCGCTCTTTGGCTTTGAGTGAAACAAAGTATATCACAATAGGTGCCTGCCTGCCTACACAATGAAAAGACCAGTTGGATAAAAACGTCAACCTTCCAGATCTCAGCAAAAATTGAGGAAAATCCGAAGTTGATCTGGACGTTTAAAAGCGTATCCAAAAATGCTTTGCGTGTAAACGCATTAATTTGACGTGAAGTGGTTAACAACTTATTTGATTTGGGAATCATGAGCACCATTGTTCGTATTTTCGAAGTTAATAGTAACGCGGCTTTTCTTTACAATTGTTTTCAATTGAACCAGTTCGCTGTTACTAGGAGACCACAGTTGAACCAGTTCGCTGTTACTAGGAGACCACAGTTGTCTCCTGTCTGTCTTGTAACTTGGCATTTAATGAATGTTGTTGTTGCAGGGGTTTACTTCAGCGGCGACGGAGCCCACCGGGATGAGTTAGGTCACTATCACATCACTGGACGTATGGACGACGTCATTAATGTCAGTGGTCATCGCTTAGGCACGGCTGAGGTGGAGGATGCTATGGTATGTCTTTGAGAGCATTGCTAACCTTGGAATATATCCACCTTGGAAAACGACGGTCATTATTCTCTGGGTTGGGGATACGCCCGTGTTTTCGACAAAGGGGACATACACGCCCACGTTTTCGGCAAGGGGGGCAGTCCATAGGATAATCTCCTCATTTGTATTTTCCATAATAGCTACATGGATATACACAGCACCACTACTTCTTTGAGCACTACAAAGAGGCCAAAACTTCATTTTGCACGAAATCAATGTTTTTGAGCCCACATTTAACAACATTTCTCTACTACCATTCATTGCCATTAGCTTGTTTACGCCAGGTGGGACTTTAATATTGCACCCCTTTCAAAACCCTATAGCAGCATTCTCCCTTAACATTGGTCCGCTGGCCAAATGCCAATTGAAATACCCAAGGACCGGTATCGTTTCTCGGATTGGGCATTCCCAATTACGGATTATTCTTCCTGCGTAGACATAACCGCTCTGGATTTTCGACAATATCTCAAAAATTTCCGTGTTGTGACTTAAAATGCGTCACAACACTGACCTTAATGAAGGGTGTTTGCTATGCATTTTCCATTTTCTTGTTTGGATCAAGTCCGTAGTGTGAAATCTCAGTGCTATTTAGTTTCCTAGAAGCTTCCTTTTTTTTTTTTTTTTTTTTTAACTGCTTTTTTTCCCAGCATGGCACTGATCAAAATGTGTTTTTTGTTTGGGTTTTTTTACACTATAAAACCATTTTTATTGAGGTTTAGTCAATTATGTGTACTGTAATTATTACACACCTGTTTATCTTTCGATAACAAAAGAACAAGTTGATCTTTAAGTATTGATCCTCCTCAATATAAAACTCCAAACTCTTCACTTTAAATCTCAATTTTAGGATGAACATCCAGCTGTTGCAGAGACAGCTGTTGTCGGATTTCCCCATCAAATCAAAGGAGAAGGTAAAGCAAGATTGCTTAAAAAAATTTAGTTGATGTAATAATTTCATCAAGGATAAAGAATAATGAGTGCTTTTTGAGCCCTGCGAAAAAAATCCAAAAGCTTTTCAGGTTGGTTTCAAACCCCCCCCCCCCTATTGTAGAGCAGGGCCCAATTTCTTGGCTCTGCTGACCGCTGAATTCTGCTCTTACAGTCACCATTATCCACTTACAGTGTAAGCGCCAAATTTCTGCACTAGAGGTGTAAGTAAAGAATGCTCAGTAACGTTACGGTATGCATGCACACAAGCAAACAAACAAACATGCTAACCTGTGAATGAACGGATTTCACTTACGGTAAACAGAGTCATGAAATTGGGCCCAGATGTCTGCTAGACCACTAAGGGTGCGCGGTGACTAGAGGCAAGATGTCTGCTAGACCACTAAGGGTGCGCGGTGACTAGAGGCAAGATGTCTGCTAGACCACTATGGGTGCGCGGTGACTAGAGGCAAGTTGTCTGCTAGACCACTATGGGTGCGCGGTGACTAGAGGCAAGATGTCTGCTAGACCACTAAGGGTGCGCGGTGACTAGAGGCAAGATGTCTGCTAGACCACTATGGGTGCGCGGTGACTAGAGGCAAGATGTCTGCTAGACCACTATGGGTGCGCGGTGACTAGAGGCAAGATGTCTGCTAGACCACTAT
Source organism: Leptasterias polaris (assembly GCA_037783415.1). Classification (NCBI taxonomy): domain Eukaryota; kingdom Metazoa; phylum Echinodermata; class Asteroidea; order Forcipulatida; family Asteriidae; genus Leptasterias; species Leptasterias polaris. Next base: position 2,070,738 of record JAZGTN010000027.1, read on the forward strand.
GGGTGCGCGGTGACTAGAGGCAAGATGTCTGCTAGACCACTATGGGTGCGCGGTGACTAGAGGCAAGATGTCTGCTAGACCACTATGGGTGCTCGGTGACTAGAGGCAAGATGTCTGCTAGACCACTATGGGTGCGCGGTGACTAGAGGCAAGATGTCTGCTAGACCACTATGGGTGCGCGGTGACTAGAGGCAAGATGTCTGCTAGACCACTATGGGTGCGCGGTGACTAGAGGCAAGATGTCTGCTAGACCACTATGGGTGCGCGGTGACTAGAGGCAAGTTGTCTGTTAGACCACTATGGGTGCGTGGTGACTAGAGGCAAGTTGTCTGCTAGACCACTATGGGTGCGCGGTGACTAGAGGCAAGATGTCTGCTAGACCACTATGGGTGCGCGGTGACTAGAGGCAAGATGTCTGCTAGACCACTATGGGTACGCGGTGACTAGAGGCAAGATGTCTGCTAGACCACTATGGGTGCGCGGTGACTAGAGGCAAGATGTCTGCTAGACCACTAAGGGTGCGCGGTGACTAGAGGCAAGTTCATATCCTGTATTTAGCAGTGGGTACTGCAAACAATGTTATTGATAAGACAAGGTCATGTTTTATTTTTTCAAATTGTTTGTCAGTGTTGTACGGCTTATTTCAATTTTTTTTTATGAAAGGCAATTTCAGTAAGAGCAATTTTTAAAAATTCCAGTAATTCAGTCTGATGACCAAATAACATTTACTTTCCAATACTACATGTATATTTGTGAGCAAAAACTCAACTACTGTTTGTCATTTCAGGGATATATGCGTATGTGATTCTCCGTGAGGGGGTCACCAAATCTGACGAAGACATCATCAAAGACTTGAAGATATTAGTGAGGAAGAAGATTGCAGCTTATGCAGTACCAGATGTGATACAGGTAAAGCCAATAGACCATTACATGGCCTGACATCAGTGAATGGGATGAATAAACAAGGAGCCCGATATTCAATAGCCTATATGCTTGTCCCCCAATGGGCATTAACGGCATGCAAAGGATTCTGGGTGAAATCCAAGTCCAAGCAACACCGGCAACCATCATGGCGCGCTGATTTTAAAACAATGCAGTACACAACTATGAAACCTGGCATAGTTACTTGTTAACTGCAACGTGGTGTACATCTTGGCAGCTTGATTTATTTTTTAACTGTACTTGGTTTCCCAAGATACATTGCAGTGTATTTTAAGATGGCGCTTGTATTTTAAGATGGCTATCAACGTCTACCAAACTATCGTTAGCAATAGCAACAGACAGTTGAAGTCGGTGACTGTATTATGTCGTCTACTGTTATCATGAACTGCACGGTTATTTATTGAACCACGTTAAACATCCTCGTGTAAACATATTTTTTGTCCAACATCTTTGGCTTCAAAAGCCATCAAACATGAAAATTTTAATTCAACAGTTTATCGTTTGCAGAGAAAAAAAACCTTAACCGAAATAGGTCATACAGGTTGAATTCAGTTAATGTAGCTTGAAGTCTGGCTTCTACATATTTGAAAAAAGGATGAAAACTACCAGTGCAAGCAATTTTTTGCAACATTGGCACGTGATCAATATCATGTTATCAAACAAATTAGGTCTCTGATGTTTACCGAGTGCTTTGTGTAATAGAGCCCTTGCATTGGCAGCCATTGCTTAGATCAAACAATCAAAACATGCATGTGTGTACGCACCACACAACAACTCTCAACCAATGATACATGTAGGTCTTTATTTGACCTCAGTGAGATCACTTTTTGAGCTTGTGACGTCATATCGTCGGGTCAGAGCAAAATCGTACCTCCTAAAATAGCATCTACATTACGCGTTGATTTTCAAAACGTTGTATCTTGCTTAAAATAGCACACAAAACAAGTACGCGTCGTATACATTTTTGCATGGAGCATATTCGTGCGAGATTAGACGTTTTTGCAAAACCAAGATACAATGATTTTGCACTGAAACAACGGCATGCAGGGTGAATACAGTCTAAAGCCAATGGCATGCACAGATACTGACCAAGTTTCAAAGGGCATGGAAGAACACAAACTTGCCAAGCACAACAAGCTTGTTTGCATAGTAGAGACTGGTGACCAATCAAAATACTATTTAATAATGCGTACTGTTAGTGACTGGTTTGTGGTCTCCCCCCCCCCCTCCCTCGGAAAACAAAATATAAGAAACCAAAAACATTAAATGGTAATAATAATATTTTGCCTGGCAGATAACTTTGTTTTTAAATGAACTTTTCTATTCAGGCAGATCTAAAAAAACTCGACCCTACATTTAATATTTCCAAATAAATATTAAAACTGTGTCTTCCAGAAAAAATTGTACAACCTAGGCTTCTTTCCAAAAGTTCATTATGATTCGTTACAGGCATTTTTGTGATTATATTAGGAAATGTTCGCTTTGGTTGTGTCCAATGAGGGTGCAGTGTAACGTCACTCAGTCACAATTATCTGCATGTATTTTGGCTGTACACGACACAATGTGCACCCATTTGGCTGCCGGTGCCGCATACTCTAAAGGAGTTGAGATATTTTCAGGAAAGTTTAAAAACATAAAGTAGTAATAGAGTAAGTCGCTTTGATGCGATGTTTAAAAGTATCTTATAAATGCCCATTAATAATGTTCACACAACATTTGCAAACTTATGCAGAATTTGAAGTTGTGCTTGAGACATAAACGAGGAATTTATGAGGAAAACAAATTCTGTTTACTGGTGTTTTGGAGGGGGATAATGTGAGAAACCTGAAAGTTTTTTATTCAATTCAATCGCCTAAAATATTAGTTATAAAGGAATTGTTTTTTAAAGGCACTGTACACGTTTGGTAATTACTCAAAATATATATTAGCATAAAAACTTACTTGGTAACGAGCAACGGAGAGCTGTTGATAGTATAAAACATTGTGAGAAACGACTCCCTCTGAAGTAACGTAGTTTTTGAGAAAGAGGTAATTTCTCACTAAAATAATAAAAGACTTCTGGCCAGAAGCCTTTTATTCCTATCTGAAAGCACACTAATTTGTACAACAAGGGTGTTTTTTCTTTCATCATTTTCTTGCAACTTCAATGACCAATTGAGCCCAAATTTTCACAGTCTTGTTATTTTATGCATTATGTTGGGATACACCAAGTGAGAATACTGGTCTTTGACAATTACCAAACGTGTTCAGTGCCTTTAAAGATTTAGTTCGATATTTTTCTATCGGCAGATCACTCCTGGTGTTCCTAAGACTCGCTCAGGAAAGATCATGAGACGTATCCTGCGCAAAGTGTGCGCCAATCAGAGTGACGAGCTTGGAGACGTCTCAACGCTGGCTGACCCTTCAATTGTTGAAGTAATCGTCAGGAATCATGAGAAGCTGATAACAAAAGGAGCATGAACAACCCTGAGAATGGTTTCAACCTTATCATTACAAACAACCCTGAGAATGGTTTCAACCTTATCATTACAAACAACCCTGAGAATGGTTTCAACCTTATCATTACAAACAGTATTTGTCAATATGGAGATATACAAATCTTTTTGTTAACGTATATTTATAGATAGTTTCCGCTTGACTTCACACAGTGTAAAGCCGGCCATCTTTAAGAGCAATGATACCTTATTTTCAATGCATAAATATGCGTATGTACTGCGTGTCGCTGTAGGAGTTTTGTGAAATTCCATGCACGATTGGTCAGTGAACCACTGGGCTGTGTGGCAAAATTTGAATGCTTGACGCGGAACAAAGCCAAAACTGAAGTTGCCTGCAAAGATGACATGCATTGGGAACGGTCTATAGTTTAAGAAGGCAATTGATTGTAATGTTATCATTGACAAATCATAATTCCCTGGTTTACACACAGGTTAAACATCTTCCCCCCAAAAAAAAAAAATAATAATTAATAATAATAAATTAAATAAAAGAAGAAAAGAAAAAAATGTGCATTTTGAACATGTTTTTTCCCCTCCAAAAATGGGAGGAATGTATCTAATTTCAAACAACAACCCACCGAAATTAAAGTTGTTGATTCTTGGTATGTCATCAATAATGAGAAACAAGCAGAAAAATCCACAAGACCTCAGGATTTGTAGCTCAAATTATTTACTGGACCGGAAATTTGCGTTTAAGACCAGAATCTAAATGAGAAGGAAAAAAACTTCCTGATTCCTGCAACATGCATTTAGTTTGTTTATTTTAACAATAATTGCACAAAGACATGTAACAGAAGATTATTTCATTTTGTTCGACCCCAAATCATTTCCAATTTACCCAGTCAGTTTCCCTTGTGGTTTATTATTTGATAGAAAATTATCTCATCTATCTTTTAAGTATACTTCAATACTCAATAGAATTGAAAGGAGTTTTCCAGACTCAAAGTCAACATTTGAACATAATTTGTTTATGAGTGAGATTATTACACAGTGAGGTACAGTGTTGAATTGAAAAACACAAGACGGCTGGACTTGTTTGGTCATGAGTTTACTGGCCTCTGGACTGCAGTTCAGTGTAAAATTTGAGCCCTCAGCAGCAATGATTTGTATGCTCTTCAAATGCCACTACCTTGACTTTGACAGTATTTCAGACTTAATAATTATCTGGGAGATAAATACTTTATATTCAGTGAGCTGTCAGGTTGAGGCTAATCTTCTACTTTTCTCAATAGGTACCAATCCTGTACTTTGTTTTCAAAACTTACATTTAGATGCTGGATTTTAATAATTATAAAATACCACTCTACCTGTTTATGTGTGTTGTGCTGTCATTTAGCTTTCGAGCAATGTCAGACCATTAACTATTTTTTGCATTTATACTATAGGTCCTTTTGGTTGGTAAGCAGTTTGCAACAGATAGTTCTATTTTCTAATTATAAGAAAAACGGGCCGTATAAATGCATGAGATGGACAATATGCAAAACATGCCAAAACAAAGGAAATAGAACAAGGAATGAAGTTTTTTTTTAAAGAAAGGAATAGAAAGTATGTGTTATTTTGAAAGGTCAACCAGATGAGTGCACTGTGATGTGGTGTACTACTTATGTAGTAGCATTCAGTTACTTCAATGACTTTTAATGCGCACAATACACAGATTTTATTTTGTACTTCTGTGTTCTTAAAGCACTTTTTTAAAGACATACAAGGCTTTGGTAGGTGAAGGAAACTGATAGGTTATCTTTGCAGTATACCATGGCGGGAAGGTGGGGGTGGGGGTGGGGCTTGCAGGTGTGATTTTCTTTGATAACATAGGGTAGGATTGTGGATTGACATGATCATCGTGTAGCCCTTGTCATAATGGTTTATTGCTAGAGTTCCACTGGCCTCTATCTGTGTGACCTTATTTACATAAAGGTCAATGATACGAAAAGTACGGTGCACCAGAAGTGACATAACAAGTTGTATTTGGATAAAGGTGGTCTCTCTATCGCTAACTTGAGAAGGATTTATGAGACATGGTTCTTAAAAGAACTGTAGTAGTCTTCCCTAAATTTGGACTAGGGCCCAAAATCAAGGGTCTGCTTACCACAAAATTCTGTGCATCCAACCCATAGATTCACATGCTTTACAGGGGGACATGAGAGCAGAACTCTGTGGTAAATAACACCATGAACTTGGGCCCTGACCTTCGTCAGGAGGGTGTACTTCTTGTACGTGATCTTATTCTTGCTGATTATTCTTAAGGCAGCTATAGCCTTCTTTGTTTTGACTAGACTCATGTGCCACAGCCATCACTTTGAGATAATAAGTCATGTCTTAGGGAAATATTGAGGGGGGGTTCCCTTTTTCCCCTTCAAAATATAATTTGAGTGGTTTGGTCAATTTTATTGAATTTCTGAAATATTTTTTAGATCATTTTGTTTTTCTTTAACAACACATTTATATTCTTTGAATTATTAGCATAAGGAAATTGGCTGAATTTTGTTATTAAGTTCACATTGCAAATGTCAGCATGATTAATGCTATGAATATGCAAGCTGGTCAAAGGTCAACACTACTACTGGGGTTGAGGTCCCTTCGATGATGAAGTTGATTTTGAATTTAGTCAATTTCTTACATTTAATTCCTCAAGCTCTTTTTCTCTACTTTTGTTTTTGGGGTGTTGGTATGTGTGTTTGTATGTTTTATATTGTTTTGCTTTGGGTTTTTGTGTTTCTTTCCTTTCTTTACTTTTAATAGTAAATATTTTTTAGATCATTCTGTTTTTCTTTAACTGAAAAATAAGCTCAATTAATAAGTCACCATCAACTTTAGGCTGGACAACTATATGCATGTTGCAATGAAAATGTTCTTAAACTATTAGTTAAAATATTTGTAATTTGCACAAAAATTTAAGTTTTAATGGTTGTAAAAACTTATCATGTATTGAACAGCCTCAATGTTATATTTTCTGGATAGTTCTTTGTAATCACTACCATGTATTATAAAAATTTAACCAATATATATATTTGTTATTAAAACAATAATTAAATATGCCTGATATAAAATGCAATAAGACCTTAAATTAATAAGTAGATTCATGAAGAAATCAAGATGAAAGTTTAAAGGCACTGAACATGTTTGGTAATTATCAAAGACCAGTATTGTCACTCGGTGTATCCCAACATATGCATAAAATAACAAACCTGTGAAAATATGGGCTGAATCGGTCATCGAAGTTGCAAGAAAATAAAGAAAGAAAAAACACCCTTGTTGCACAGTTTTGTGTGCTTTCAGATGCTAATAAAAGGTTTCATGCATGAAGTCTTTTATTATTTTAGTGAGAAGTTACCTCTTTCTCAAAAACTACGTTACTTCAGAGGGAGTCGTTTCTCACAATGTTTTATACTATCAGCTCTCCGTTCCTGGTACCAAGTAAGTTTGTATGCTATTATATTTTGAGTAATTACCAAACGTGTTCAGTGCCTTTAAAATGACTTCACACTGAAAACAAGAAAAGGGGGTTAATAATAGTAGTCTAATGGTAATGAATCTTATTTTTAAACCTTTCTAAAGATTCAGTTAAACTGTTGTACTTGCTAAACCTAATAATGTGTATACTGCCTATACCAAAAGCCCTCCATGCTATGCTTCAAATGTTAAATCCCACTACCAGCATTGTACAGAGACTCTCAATCATGCATTGGTTTCATCACAATTAAAGATATTCGATTAGATATATTTGAAATTATCAGAAGACTTGGTTCATTATTGTCTGGTGATTTCCAGCACAGGAAATTGGTGGGTTTTGGCTACAGCTATGACTGTGACTGTGCTATGACTAAGAGTGTTGCTTATGGACGCGTCCCTTACTTCAATGCTTGATGACAGGGCGATTCAGACTGGCTAGGATCTCGTACACTGCCACCTTCGTGTATCGTTTGTGTTAGATAAGTTGATTTCAATTGCATAACATTTTTACATCGAATGTATAACCAAGCATGTGATTTTATCAAGATTTTTTTTTTCTGATTTCAGGGGTTATGTAAATTTCTTTGAGACAATAAAAAAAAATACAAGAAGTAATTAAAGCAATCACCAAAAGGAAAGGAAAAAAACCAGTCCACTTTGTCCAAATTAATCTGTAGTTTTGTATTTCTGTTGACGCACAGAGTCTGTTAATCTCTCTGGGGAGGATTTCGGTCTAGAAACAAGGGGGAACTCGGGCGTTAGAGCCATTTTCAGGAATTTTTAATTTCGCCAAATTTTATCACTGATGACCCACTGTTGGAACATTACCAAGGTGCACCAATGGAACTTATGCTGGTCCGACTTGTTAAGCAAATATTCAGAGAATGGTTTGAAAGGAAAGCTGCTGAACATAAGATCATCAAGAACGGCGGTTGGGACAATGGTTTCCTGTTCCCAGGGGCGGCTACAGTTTTGAATGAAGGAAAACATTGAAAAGGGAAGAAAGGAATGATATAAAAATTTAAAAAGAAGAAGGGGGACTAAAGTAAGGGAAAGGGGGAAAAGAATTGAGGGAATCATGCGATAATGAGTTGCATGGCTGAAAGTAGTACATCTTCTCGATCGTCGAGCGGTCTATGGGTTAGGCCTACATCGTAATATTTCTGTTGTTCACAGAGAATAACTTAAATGGTAGACTGCATTATTCCGATTTCTTCTTGGTTTCCTTCTTTCTTTATTATTCTGTCTGATCACTTGCTTCTAATTCTTAATCATTAATTGTTATGCCTGTCCGATGTTGCAGTCCCCAACCACGGCGTGCAAATTTCTTCTGATAGCGCCCTCTTTTGAATCAACCTCCTTCAGCCAGCCGATCCTCAAACAGAATCTCTGCGGGGGGGGGGGGGGGACGGACACACACACACACACAAGTGTGTAACAGCCTGCAATCGTGGACCCTCCTTTGTTCACACAGACGGAAAAATGCATCCTTGTGGAGCACTCTTTTGTTCTTTCCTTTGTCCCTGCACTTAACAGTTTCCCATAGACTTTGTACACAAATTTCCTTGTGGAGCACCCCGGTCTTTAGAAATTCCATGTGGAGTCCTTTTGTTTTCCCTTTTTTGTTTTGTCCTTGGTCTCCAGAAGGTACCGAAAGTGAGAGCAACTCTTTGTGATAGCAACCGTGGACCACAATGCTTTCCTTTGTGATAGCAACCGTGGACCTATTGTCCTCTTTTGTTATAGGTCCCCAGTTTGAATGTGGTTACCTACTCACCCATACTCCCCGCCCCTTACTATACAGCACACGCTCTCTATACGTGTTGGGGGCTTAGGGAGGGGGAATGCCGTAACTGGATGAGAGTTCATAATCATTGATCTCTATGAAGATCAATGTTCACGAAAGATCCCTTGCGTTGGCCACTTTCTTTGTTGTGATCCAACAACTGAAACTCTAGACTGTTGGTCCGCGAGGAACTCACGTTGGAAATTAATTATATTTCAATGTCTGGGCTTCATAAATGTGACAAGTAAACCTGCTATTGGGTCATGCACACAGAAACGTGCAATGATTGTCCCCTTGGGTTGGATGTACATTTTCATTGTATGTTATAACATTTTTTCAGACTAACGTTAATTTTACTGATTGAAAGTATATATATTTTTATATGGTAGGTTAATCATGATGATTTGCGGTTTGGAGTTTTACTCAGTTGCCTTTGCTGGTTGTTGGTTGTAAGTGTGATATAGCCTTATAAGGTTCGGGCCTGCTTGGATTATAAAACCAAACCCAGAGGTTGGTTTGTTCTTCGGTGTCGCGACAAATTCATTATCTCGGGCACTTCCAGGAGATAATAATAATAATAATAAAACACATTTATATAGCGCCAAATCCATTTTTCAATGCTCCCAGGCGCTTTACAACAAGAAAAACAAACATAGATAATGTTTGGACACGAGATGGCGCTATTTTGGAATAACGTGTTTCTTCAGAAGTTGTTTCCCTCCCCTCAGTAGTGACGTGTGATGTTCAAAGAATGAAAACGCGACCTACACGAGCACATAATTCCATTGAAATAAACCAGTGGCTTAACTACGGGGATTGAGGGCCATGCCCCCCCCCCATGTCCGTGCCCCCCCGCCCCCTCCCGTGCCCAATTTAGAATTTTGAGATTATATTACCAGAGTCAAATTTTACAATAACCTTTACTGTGATAAATTCAATTTGTTTTTAAAACTATTTTTCCATTCACACGCATAAGCCTACAATGTATTTGTTTTTACACCCACGTCAGATTATCTTATACAAAATATAAAAAATTGAAAAATAAAACACAGGGCTATCAATACAAGCCTGGGTTTCTAGATGGCCCTCTGCACAATTTATGTCGTTCAAATTTACAGGCCTCTAAAGACTAGTAAGATTATGTCACGACTCCGTGAAATGTGGGTGGTTTTTCCACGTTATTTTCTCCCGACTCCGATGACCGATTGAGCCAAAACTTACACAGGTTTGTTATTTCATGTGTATGTTGGGATAAGCAAAGTGTGGACACTGGTCTTTGTCAATTATCAGATGTTGTACACATCCTTTAAATTGTCAAAAGGTGCCCAACTAGAAAAAATAAATAAATGATGCACCCCTTGTGCCCCCCTTAAAATGTTACACTAGCTTTGGCGTTGAATATAACCATCATTATTTGAGTTGCTTCAATAATTTATATGATAAAATATACTTGAATAGTACAAACCCAACCAAAACATTCGCGATAATTTTGTTACTATTACGATTCTGAATTTAATTATTTACAAAGTATTTCAGCGTATAAGTTTACAATCAACATTTAGGATGTTTATTTCCTGTGACAATCTGTGCACATGGCAGCCATCACCCTTTGATCAGGCTTTGTATATGTATGTACGAAATCCATGCACATTATACATTGTATACGTAATACAATGTAAAAATCTATTTGAGATCCAGTAAGTGTTCACGTCCGCTGATTGGATATAAAAGTTCAGTGACCAAGTATATCTGCATAGCTCCGCCCAGTTGGTAAACATTGGTCATCAAGCGCAGCGCGCCTAGTTGTTGACAGCCAAGTTTTTACGTGACCGAGTGACTGACCAACCGAGCTCCAGGTACGAGCGTGACGTATCTAATAATTAGCATATCCCATTCATAGAAAACTTGGCAGGTCTGCTGTGCAGCGGTGCATGATGGTTTTGATCTAGGTACGGAGCACACGTGCGTACACTTCAATTCACCGGCAACAAGTGAATGTTGTGCCCAAGATTGTGACTCGGGGTTTCTGAGCTAACAGACCTCCACGGATTGTGGTGCTGTTCGTCGTGCTTTGGGAAAGGTAACGTATTCTTATCTGTTTATGACACATTAGTAAACAAACTGAAATTAAATGCAAAATTGAGTTATTTATAATTTGCTCTTGTAGTTTGTACTGTAGTGTAAGTTGTAAATGTAAGTTATTTAACTCGGTATGTCCATGCATAGAGCAAGGACAGATCCTTGCTCTATGGTCCATGGAGGTAGGAATCTATTCCTACCTCCATCCATGGTATGTCATGGAGGTAGGACTGGTTTTACATTCTATTTGCTTGGTGGTTGTTTATTCCCCTTGCATGCTCGGCTTTTTATATTTATATAATGTTTTTCCTCACTAGTATTTTAGTATTACTAGTTTTCGTATTACTTTAGACGGTCCCCGATATCTCAACTATCATACAAAAAGTTATACACTTCGATGACATTATTCAAATTTCTATGCTCGATCGAGCCTCTCTTAAATTTTAGTCTTATTTTTTATATTTATGCCAAAATCAATGCTGGGGGTGTGTTTCCGACGTACGTGCGTAATCACATATTGGAATGGACATGATGAGGGTGTAGTGAACTTTGCAGTGTCTCTGTCGTCAGAGTCAGTGTCACTCTACATTATGGTCTATATTTTGTGCACTCTCCTTCCTACACCAATGACCATGTACACAGTCACATTTGGGCATTACCCTTGCATCATTATAATTCATTCAGGGCCAGTTTTATGAGGCCTCCTGCAGACATTTTCTAGCCCCTTTCAGTTTCACACCCTAGTAGTAGTACCATTTACCAGTACTAGTAGTAGTACTAGTAGTCTACTTCATGAGGGCATATTAAATGGCCGGTCCTTTCACACTTGGATAGCTTTATACCCCTGATCTACCCTTGCAAATGGACCCCGGTGGAAGAGCCACCCCTGCTCTGGAGTAGTTGTAAGAGTGTGTCGTATCGTGGCGGAGTGGATAAAAGCACCAGACTCGAGCTCTGGTGTTTCTGTTCATTACTGAGTGTGGGTTCGAGTCCTGGTCGTGACACTCGTGTCCTTTTTTAAGCAAGACACTTATTGCTGCGTCCTTCGGATGAGATGTAAAGCCACTGGTCCCATGTGTTGTGTAATACACGTAAAAGAACCCAGTGCACTTATCAAAAAGACAGGGGTTCGCCCCGGTGTTCCTGGTTTGATTAGCTGCAAATGATGCTATGAAGGAATAGGTCTGATATACCTTACAGGCAAATACTGAATGTTGAAGCGCCTTGAGCAACACTGAGTGACGGATATGTGTGCTATTTAAGAAGACACTATTATTATTTTTATTAAGTGATGAAACCTAGGGTATTGTTAATCCTGTGGTGAATTAAACTGCTAGTGAGAAACAAAAGTTGGTTATAATATTGCTTGCTCCACTAACTTTACAATCAGTCGCATTTTTTTTTGTAAAGCTATAGCGATGACCTCCACTAGCCAAGGTTTGAACTAGTGACGAAGTGTGAAACGTGCAAAGAAAAAAATAATAAAAAATCTTTTGAGGAAATTTTTACAGATGATGCTTTTCAAACCAAATAAAAGCACAGAAAATACTTAAGCCAAAGTGTGCTAACATGCCTCGAAAATTACCGAAGGCAATTGTCGTCGGTGCCCTATGCTATTGCCGTGATGCCCTCGAAATCACTGACAATTCACGGCAATATATTGCCGTGCCCTTTTTATCCAACTGCCGTCGCTGCCTTTAGTAAAATTGTAAGATGCATACTAAAATATCGGAATTCACTCTCAAAACTGCTCCTAGTGCCAGTGTGAGCGGGTTTCAGTGGTCCTTTCTCTATAATGGGACGAGCAAGCAGGGCTATGAGCAAGGAGAAAGAAAATGGTATGAAGTTTGGTATAACCTCATACCAGTACTATAGGAGCACTTCAAAGCTACCGCACTTAAAATGATCATGTAGTAAGGCCAAATAAATAAAAATACCAGTTGATCGTCCTGATTTTTCCAAAAAGAGGAGGATGAGGGCCTTTTTATTTTGTATTTATTATTTTTTTTCAAGACGGCCGGCAAGTATTTCAATTCAAACAGGCCACCAATTCTTCAGTTTGAAATCACCGCTAACTTTCTTTATATCTATTTGTTGCATGAGGTAAGTTTACATCAAAAATTTTAATATATATGTCAAGGGTGGATTAAAAATACAAACAATTTTTTATTTATTTTCTTTTTTAGGAAAAATCTGAAAAAAAAGAAAAAAAAGAAAAAGAATGCGGCCTCAAAAAAGGATGCGGGCGGGGACGATCAACTGTTTTTTTTTTTTTTTACTTGGCCTAATTGAACTAGCTGTAAGCAAACAGTGAAGCATGGCCAGGGAGGTAGAAACCTTCTGCATACATGACTAGCCATTTCACAGGATCTATCTGTTTGAACTATCTGCATACTAACTTAAGATAACATTACGTCCCTTCACAACGGATGTATTAGTCAAAGTTGGGCATGAACTTTTAGTGCTCCTCTTTAACCCCCCCCCCCCCCCCCCCAATTGAAAAATGATGCAGATGTGGGTAGGTATCCACATTCAAACTGTGGACCTATAACAAAAGGGACAATAGGTCCACAGTTGCTATCACAAAGGAAAGCATTGTGGTCCACTGTTGCTATCACAAAGAGTTGAACAAAGGAGGGTCCACGATTGCTGGTATTTACACACTTGGTGAGTTGACACCATCTGGTCCCTCTATGGTTGAACCATAGAGCAAGGGTTGAACTGTGACAACACTATGCTTTATATGTACTCATTCGAATTGCCACCATTTTCACAGAAAAGATAAGTTCAGCAAGGGAGAATATGGCCTTCACATTACACGCCTCATTGCATACATTCACATACACGCCTCATTGCACATTTAAAAACATAGGCTATTAATATGTTCACTATGTATTAATATTATGACCTGAGCACAGTGAGCAGTGTATCTATATTTAGATTGTCATGAATATGATTGCTATGGCTAGTAAAAAAACATTTGTTTGAATATGATGGAACCAAAGATCATTGTACTCTTCTCTTCTTGGTAAAAAGACATCCTGTGTCAAATCTCCTCCTCTATGGTCAAATAAACAAAGCACTGTAAACTAGACAAAACTTAAGGGTGACCTTTTTTACCACAGCATTGTCTACACTTATACTGTACCAAGATTACATGTTTTGTAAGCATTAGCTTGAATTTCAAGTAAACATGTTCTAGACCACAGGTCTTGTATTTTCCTTTTAGGAAAGATTGTCTGTGTAGTGTGGGGCTATGCAAAGTCTTTGCTTGCATACAAAAGTACCGGGAAGTTGTCAGAGACTGTGACTTTGGGTATCTTTGCCGCTTTCTAAGCAAGTAGACATCTGTCATTGTATTCAGCTGAAACTTTTACATGTAGACTCTCAATATCGTTATTTATAGTTTGGCATATAAATCAGCATTACTTTTACAAAAACCAATCTAATATAAATGCTATCAGTAAATATTTTAAAGAACAAGTACAATACTATGTTGTTTTTTCTTCAAAGACATAGGCCCCTACAATTTTTGAAAGATGTTATAAATAAGGAAATTTTGATACAACTGATGCATCTTATTACATGTATGTTTATTGAAGTCTATTAACAGTGAGCAACTGCCGTCCTTTCCTCATACAAGTTGTATTTACTCAAATCATATCAAATGATCTTTTAATTTTAAACCGTTGGTATCATATACCCACTCGTATTTCAATTCCAAGCGATTTGACCTGAATTACTGACCAAACCCCCCTCTAGGTTCAACGTGTTAATTCCACCCATCATGCAGACCATAATGTGAGATCCATTTTTCCCCAATTTACCCCAAACTAGTTTCACTCTTGATACACTGGGCCTCTGGTTGCAACTTTGGGGGTGCCAATTAGAGAGTAGATTCCCAAGATACTGCCAGTAACTCCACATGACTCACACAGTGTCTGTGGTTCTATTGATAAAACCCCCTTGTACAGACCCAGACCCTGTCAGGGCCTCTGTGCAGGGGCTGTGGATTAATCATCTTGTCAAAAAAAGCCTTTCACACCAGGGGTAAACCAGGTTCCCCTCTCTCATCTGTCTGGGGGTGATTTCAGTCTGTTAGTCTATAGTCTGATACCTCATTGGATAAAGGGGCATTTTAAGAATCATACTTAAATTTAAAAAATATGTATTGTTTGTTGTCAATGTCATATGCAGACTTACAGGCTTAAGAAAGATACAACAAAAGCCACCTGTGAAAGTTTTAGTTGAAAACGGTGTGTAAAAAAACTCAAGATATTATCATCGATAATGCGAATCATCCATGTTTGGCAAAGTGACAGCGGGTACCAACCGCATCTCTGGCAGGACACCAGGGCAGGCATTTTGTCATACTTTAATTGATTTTTGATCAGCGCAGGCACTTCAGACGAAATCATTCCGCTTACAACCATTAACATCTTTATAACAAAACAAGTAGGCTTTTGGATAAAAATTGCACAATTTCTTTTCGGGGTCATTTTAATACCAAAGTATGAAATTTTCTTTTAATGAATGGTGTAATTTTTATAATCTGTTTTATTCGTCTGTTGTTGGGAATCTCAAGGGTTACCCTTTATACATTACCCCATACCCCCACTCCCCAGACATTCTTGAATTCCCAACTGTAACTGGACTTCAAATGCATCAAAATTTACCATCAGCTGTTTCTTGATTACTGCTTTTAAAAAACCCAATCATGGTTGGGGATAGAGCTATGGATGAGGGCTTTGGGCTGTTTATTTTCTCTGATTCCGTACTGACCATCTTCCAACTTAAGTTTCAATTAAGGTTCTGAGAAAACTACCAATCAGACACTTGTTCAGTGACAAAGTGTTAAAACGCACAACAATGGACAATCAAGTGTCATTCAGTATTATACTGGGGAGATCTTGTCCTGGACATTGGATATGTAGTTTGTGTATTTTGTCGTAGTTCTCTCAGATTGAAACAAAAAAGGGGAAGGAAGGATATCTCAAGTATTTATTTTTTCCTGGAACAGGCATGCAAATAAGGTACTGGGTTAGGTACCTCCATGGTACTAGGTAGCATCTTCTTCATTTTAAGGACAGGTTCTTCTATTGTGTTTCACTGAACACAACTGAACCAGGATTGTCAATTATTAAGTATGGTGGGCCTGAAATCATCCCTAATCTGACAGCAGTAAAACGGTCCATTGGTGTGTTCATTTGTAACAATCGCCAAGATTGTGATGGCCAGGGAGGTGTGTGATAAGATTGTGATGGCCAGGGAGGTGTGTGATAAGATTGTGATGGCCAGGGAGGTGTGTGATAAGATTGTGATGGCCAGGGAGGTGTGTGATAAGATTGTGATGGCCAGGGAGGTGTGTGATAAGATTGTGATGGCCAGGGAGGTGTGTGATAAGATTGTGATGGCCAGGGAGGTGTGTGATAAGATTGTGATGGCCAGGGAGGTGTGTGATAAGATTGTGATGGCCAGGGAGGTGTGTGATAAGATTGTGATGGCCAGGGAGGTGTGTGATATAAATTGCTGGACAAAGTTGAACATTCCCTTACATTTCACTTGCTCTAAAACCTCCTTATTTCTTTTGTACACAGATCCTGCAGCCAACCATGTTCTCAACAATAGCCACTCTGCTTGTTACAGCAACACTGTTGTCTGCTTGGACTACAGCTTTACCGGTAATTGATTTCCTATTTTCATCCTCTTAAAGACTCTCACTCCTGACTTCTTTTCTTGGATTGGGGGTGATACGGCTTAGGTTCAAGCTTTTGTGTAGCTCTGCTTCAAAAGTCTACATCCAGTCAGTGTACTCTTCCAGCAATCTCACACTAAACTTAAATGTTGATAAAGACGATAACCCAAAATACAATTTTTATTCTGTTACCCATATACCAATATGTGTTAAGCACTATATTTGATCGTTTATTTCCTGAGACGTGTGATAAAATCCAAAGGCATAACTCGGGTGGGATTCGAACGCACAACCTTTGCAATTCTGGAGCACATGTCTTACCACTTTGTTCTATCATGGACCATATATACCCCCTTCTTATTTCAGTTTGTGCCAAAGTCCTGTTTTATTAATATTATTACTTAGATTGAAGAAGATAACAAATTTTGTGTTTAAAAATCCAATAATATTGACCTAATCCTCAAAGTTGTCACTTTGTCTTCTTTCTCAATACTTTCAGTTCACACTGCGTAATCATATTTCCAATGTGTATTCATAACAATCTTAATTTTAACATTCAGTTTAAAAGGGGACCAGACTTTGCTCATAACATAAATGAAGTACTGGATATAAAGAGGGATACGGTTTACTTGCCAGCTACTTTATGCTGAGTGTCATTGACCCCGATAGCTTTCTTAATTTGTTGACCTAACAAAGTTGAACAAGCCCCTAAGGCTGAAGTGAGCTTGTTCTGTTTACAATTATCAGCCCAGCAGGAACACCAAAGTCCAATGTTTTGGTAGTTTGTGCTTAAAGCAATGGTGTAACAAAATGAACTAATATGATGTAGTTTGGTAACCTTAAGTCAGTTTGCCATTTGTATCACACTTGCGTGTGTCTAGTCGATTTATTCGTCAAGTATACAAGGCGATGACGTAGTGAACAGAAAAAAAGTTGGCCCATAAAAAGTAACTTTCATAATATAATGCAATATTAATAATTATCTTAATGACTTGCATGTTTTATAGACAAAAGCCAAAAACCTACTTTAAGCTATTTTAGGAAACTTGTTAAAATTAACTTTTTGTGTGATTGCAAAAGTTAACAAAACTTATCGTCCGGTAACCTAACCGCCAATCTGAAAAAGCGACGTAACTTCAATGACTGGATAAACAGTGCTCCTGACATATAAACATGCACAAATTTCCTGACAAAACAGAGCCCATTTTCACTAAAAGTAACCTTTAAAAATATTTAGCTATCCCATGTATAAGATTGGCCTGTATTATTACATCTTCCTAGTAGATTGTAAGGCTAACCGGGATTAACTCTTACTTTAGAAGTACTTTGTTAACTTTTGTACCAACTTCCAATTGATGCCGAAGATTTGCTTTTAAATGATTATACCTAAACACATTTGTGAGTAGAATTTACATTGTACTTTGGTCAAAAGACCTTCAAAAACCAAAATATTTTCGAGTAAGATAGCAGCTATTCAAAAGTTGTACACACTAGATTTGTGTGGTGAAAGGCACTAGGTCAGCAGTAAATGTCTACCGTGAGTGGAGTGAAATTTTGAAAACTTGGGTAAAAGAAGGGGTCAAGTATTTCTATTTGCGTTCACATCATCAGATGGCAACATCATCTTAAATTTTAGCATGAAAGCTTACTGATTGTTAAGTTCATACTGGAACCATTATCACTGTGAAATATTTCCTTCTGAATTCCTATTCAAGAAAACTTATCTGAATCAAAACCTTAAAAAACAGTCGGCTGTTTTCAGTTGTTTCAACCAAAATTAAGAACAATGTGTTTAAATACATGCTGCATAGTTTTTCACCATTTTCTCCTGACTCGCACATCATATTATGCCCAAATCTTTGCAGGTTTTTATTTCATGTATAATTATCAGCAATCACACAAAACATAAACACTATCTGTGACTATTTTGTCAGCTCTACCAATCCTGTATAAATTCTGGGTGGGAAGAAGAAATCACCGGGATTAACTGTGTTGAATTGAGATCCATTCCATTCCATTCACCACACTAGCTTTGTGAAGGAATGCCAGGCAGTGGTATTGGTTATAATAGCGGGACCACTAAAAAGAAGGAAATTATTTTTGAGAACTGCAGTTAGTGCAGTCTGTGAAACCAGCCCCATTTTGTTGAGACTTCAACAATCCCAGTCTCGAAACAATACAGTCTGGGACCCTTGTACAACTTGTTGTGTGGGTTACATTCATCAGTCCCTCAATTGCTCAATCCCTCACCATTGTTGCATGTCCTTCATCCCTTTGTTGAAGCAAGGATTGAAGTACAATACGGTAGGTAATGATCAAATAGTAAGTAGCTTGTTGTAGTCAGAAAGTATTTTTTTTATGGGCGTTAAATGCCATAAAACTACTTGGAGTATTCCTGTTGTTAGGTCTTGGTAACAATATTAGAAACCTTTGGAGGGAGTGCTCAATAAAGTGAGAAGTGCTTGTTTAGTGCTGTGAAAGAGTTTCTGATGGGTGCTGGGGCCATAAAATTAATTGGCCTATTCTAAAAGTCTGAGTTTGGTGGTCCACAGTGGACCATGTTTTGCTTTTTTATAGTTGTAGCTGTGCATCTTTAAATTAATGAATTGCTCATGTACAAATTAAACCATAGAGAAAGGACCACAGAAGTCCTTTCTCTATGATTAAACCAACTGAGTTTATCAATCCAAATCTTCCAAAATCTATCAGCACTGAGCTCATGGTCATCACAGCTGGGCTGGCTGCCTTATAAGTAATGTAGGCATGACTGCCTAGAAACTGTGAATGATTCCCCTTAAAACGTTCTACCATTGGAAAGCTTAGAAACGGCCAGATTGCGAGGAAACAGCCAGATTGAAGTACAATTAATATAAAAAGTAGGAGTTTTTGAAAGCGGAATTTACATTAGTCTCAGAATCGGAAACTTGTTCCCCTTATATATGGCAGGCACATATTTCGCAGTCACTGCAGTGCATGCCACAAGAGTTTCCACTCACCCGTTATAATCTACTCAGCAACCATATATCCGATGAATAGTATCAATTCAAAGTACTGCCCTGTATTTAGAGACCTTTTCTTTCGTCCTAGTGTTAAAGGCATGTCTGGAGATTATGCCCTATTTAAGACCTTAGCTTGGCATTCAATTCACTGTGAACTGGTAGGTTAGAGGCTGTGGTGTTTATAAAATACAAACAAATATTTTTAACAGAATGGCAGATTTTTGTTTGTATTTTTATAACAGGTTTTTCAACAAAAAACTATTAAGTTATTTTCTGTAGTGTAAGTTTCATTTTGAGATTTGAAAATTTTTTTTTTTTGACAGATAGCATCTTTGTTTTGTATTTTTTTTATCAAACTATATAACTAATAAACACAATAGCTTACTTCTGAAAGTTTTCATGATGAAATCTCATCAACCAAGCTTCAAATGAGCTTGTGGGAATTTTTGTATTGGATTGGTTAGTTGATGTTAAACCACGGAGGAAGGAAAATGTACCAATGCACCGGTCTATTCAGTTGCTATTAAAAAAGCAGTGGGTTTTTTTTTCTTCACAAATTGGCAGTGCCTTTTACCAGAAGTGAACAGTCAAGTTTATATAAACAAGCCGGTAAATATTTATTCTGTCAACAGAGGAATTTATTGAACCATTCAATAGAGAAGTCACTGAAGTTACTTAGATATGGTCCTTTCTCTATGGATATATGGACACTATCATCTGTAAAAGCTTTATCAACAAAGAGGAGTGTTTTTTTTAACAAGTCTGTGAATGTGGGATGCCCTTTTGCAGACGTATATTCACCAGTCCCAGACTGTCCCTTTGACTTCTTGGGATCTGACAGAAACAAAACATTCAGGTGTAGGACAGTTTGTGTATTTTAGGTCAGCTTTGAGGACCTTGACTGCCACTATTTCTACAATTGTGTAACAATACCATGAAGACTTGGCTGAAAATTCTCTAACAGAGGCTAAAAATTAGGGCCTGGTATTCCATTGCCCTGGCCTTGTCCTTGGTGCCCCTTTAAAGTGCTACAGCAAACAATCTTTTTTAAATTGTAAATGCTGTTTTGTTAGAGAAGGTTGCCATTCCCTTAGAATGAAATGGCCGGCCTGCATAGACCGTGTAAGTCTTGTAATGAAAATCGCCACCATCGCACTTCAGGGCACCTCTGAGCATGTCCTTGCTCTATGCTCTGAGCCATCAGCTATGGGAGATTAATGTGGGTGCAATTTTGTGTGATTTTTATTTTTGTTACAAATACAACACTTTTTTAGTTCCACCACCAAAAACATTGGTTGAACGATTATATTTGAAACGCACATTGCAATAAATCAAATAAAACAAAACTGGGAAAACTCTGAGAAAATAAAGCAATATTTTCCCGACTTCCCACATCCAGTTCAGATTGTCAAATTGCGAACTCTTGCTGACCGTTTGATTTCACTAACAAACTGAAGAAAGGTTATAATTTATATCGGGACAAGTGTAGGCCCATTGTTTCTTTGTTTCTGATGCAGCAGCTTGCCCGAGTTTGCATGCTTGTACACTGTATGTCAAGGATCATGACAATCACCTTCTGTTGCATGGGTTTAGGTTTCCAAATGTGAAGCGGAAATAAAAGCCGGCTTAATTTCTTTTTCTTTTTTCCCCAATCTTGCGTAAAAGAGCAGGATACCAGTAAAAAATCGCACGTGTGACATGGTTGTTTGGCTGGTAACCCAGTGGGCACACAACGTTATTTCAACGTTGAATTTTGGTTGATATGGCGTCACAACGTCGAAATACCATAAAACAACGTTATTTCAACATCACATTTGCGATGTTTGTTTTAAGTTGTAGTTTGACGTTGTGTAAACGTTGGAAAAGTGTTGAAATAACGTCGCGATTATAACAACCAAAAAACAATGTTGATCCAACGTCAATTTGGCAACGTAGTTTCAACGTATACTAATTAACGTTGATGCAATGTTGGATAAAGGTTGTTATTGCGTCGCGATAATAACAACCTAAAATCAATGTTGATCCAACGTCATTCTGGTAACGTTGTTTCAATGTAACGTTTTTGACGTATGAACAATGTTGGATAAAGGTTGTTATTGCGTCGCGATAATAACAACCTAAAATCAATGTTGATCCAACGTCATTCTGGTAACGTTGTTTCAATGTAACGTTTTTGACGTATGAACAATGTTGGATAAAGGTTGTTATTGCGTCGCGATAATAACAACCTAAAATCAATGTTGATCCAACGTCTTTCTGGTAACGTTGTTTCAATGTAACTTTTTTGGCATATGTGCAATGTTGGATAAAGGTAGTTTTTGCGTCGCGATAATAACAACCTAAAATCAATGTTGACCCAACGTCATTCTGGTAACGTTTTTTCAATGTAACGTTTTTGGCCTATGTGCAATGTTGGATAAAGGTTGTTATTGCGTCGCGATAATAACAACCTAAAATCAATGTTGATCCAACGTCTTTCTGGTAACGTTGTTTCAATGTAACGTTTTTGGCCTATGTGCAATGTTGGATAAAGGTAGTTTTTGCGTCGCGATAATAACAACCTAAAATCAATGTTGACCCAACGTCATTCTGGTAACGTTTTTTCAATGTAACGTTTTTGGCCTATGTGCAATGTTGGATAAAGGTTGTTATTGCGTCGCGATAATAACAACCTTAAATCAATTTTGATCCAATGTCAGTTGGGTAGAACGTCATTTCAAAACGTATACTTTAAAAAGTTAATGCAATGTTGGATCATAAGGTTATTGTTGCGTCGCGATAATAACAACCTAAAATCAATGTTGATCCAACGTCAGTCTGGTAAGGTTTTTTTTAACGTAACAATATTGAAGTATGTAATGTTGGATAAAGGTTGTAATTGCGTTGCGATAATAACAACCTAAAATCAATGTTGATCCAACATTGGTAACATTGTTTCAATGTAACGTTTTGACGTATGTACAATGTTGGATAAAAGTTGCAGTTGCTTTTTTTATCTAGATTTATGAGCTAAACCAAACACTCTTACATTGAATTTAGCATACTTAATTATGGTGAACACTTAAATTTATAAAATCCTTCCTCTATGGTAAAATATTGAACAAAATAATTTGTGTCCGGTCAGACTATCAGTCAGTAACATACTAATATTATTATTACCAGCCATCTATTGCCTCGTTTTAACCATTTTCCATCAAGAAAATTACCAAGAAGATCACAAGAAACATAGACACATGAGGGGCGAGGATTCCAAGAAATAGCCCAGATAACATTGATTAAAATCACCGCAAAATAAAAGGCATTATTCGTGGTCCAAATAAAATAAAAAAAGTAATATTTCCATTAGTACCACAGAGCAGTACAGAAATGCAAGGACGGTCAAATGTTGAAAAAGGTCACCTATTCTACAATGGGATCGATATAGGCCTAAAGCCAGCCCTAAAAATGCGATCAAAGTTGGCTTCCTCTAGGCTTTTAGTTCACGACTGCACTTGAGGTCGCCCCAACCATTAAAATATTCACATTTTTGTTGCTATTTGTTTTTTTAACAATTACAAAATATCTAAATGTTTTTTCACTCAAGGTTCAGACAGGTGATTGAAACCTCAAACCAAATGTATACTTCTAAGTTGCCCTTCACAGTTTGGTTTTCAGCGCATGTTGACAAGGTGTTAAAAATTAACTATTTGTGGGTAGGCCTAATTGTTTCTAGTTTTTTTTTATGGAAAAACATTTTTTACACCGAGTTCGAATCAGGTAGATAATGCGACATCTCAAACTCAATTTTGTACAATTCCTGTGTTGCATTAATATTTGGCAAGTAAAAAGCTTAACATTTCTACTAGGTTTTCGTGCACAACATGTTGACAAGAAGTTAAAATTTAACATTTTGGGGGATAATTATTTGTGTATGGAAATGTTGTTTTTATACTAAGTTCAGGTAATTGATGCGACATCTCAAACCTAATTTTATATCATTCCTATGTTGCATTAACATCATGGCAAGCAAAAAGCTATACATTCCTTTTGGGTATGAGCGCCTTTTGAAAAGATGCTAAAATTGAGCCAACGTTGAGACAACGTTGGGACAACGTTGAAACTTATGCAAATTTGTGGGCGGGACTTAGAAGTGTGTGACTTTTTCTGACAATATCAAAACAATTTTGGTTGAATTTAGGAATTTCCCAGGCAAGTTTTTGTACTTTTTTTTGTAATTCGTTTGTAAGAAAATATGTACATCAAAAGTACAAAGAAACATGTGTCATTCCAAGATGTGAATTAAAAATTAAATAGTTTTATTTTAAAAAGGTGTTATAACCATGACTGGAAATTCTGTAGATCCTGGACTATATAAATACAAGACATGCAGTGGAGAAGGATGTATAGACCTGTATAAGTTGTAGTTATAGTGTAGAATGTATTTAGTTATCGGTATCATATCTTACATGTATATACCTTATAAGCATATACTAATTACTTGAATTAATTATAATGGGCATTAACTACATAACAAGAAAGTTCAACTCGAAGACATTGTTTTGGACCAACGTAGAACTTTAACATGAAAACAACGTATACATGCCGACATTGAAACAACGTAGTGAGTTTAACGTTGTATCTACGTCAGCATTTCAACGTTAATTCAATTTGCAAATTCAATCATTATTCAACATTATTTCAACGTAGAAATTTGACGTTAAAACAACGTATACATGCCGACATTGAAACAACGTAGTGAGTTTAACGTTGTATCTACGTCAGTACTTCAACGTTAATTCAATTTGCAAATACAATCATCATTCAACGTTACCCCAACGTCGGCATATGATGTTGCTTCAACGTTAATTCAACGTATTTTGCCCACTGGGAACCTTATTCTGGTAGCTTGATTTTGTTATGCTTTGTAGCTACTTTTTGTGCTTAAGCAGCTCTATGATTGGGCCCTGAGCTCACTTGATATTCACTGGTGTTTAAAAAGGATAACCTGGAACTCTATGAAGGAATCGTTTAGGAACCCGTTTGATTTCTGGAACCTATTTAGAGTAATTACAATGTAGTGTGGTTATAGTCTGTCAATAAGTGTTGCCCTCCCTCCACTTACTGGTCTGTGATTGAACTCTTTTTTATGCTATCGACACATTGACCTTCTTGACCTCTCACAAGAACCCACTTACAAAAACAGAGCTCTCTACTGGCTGGCAAACATGAAGTAACAACTGCCTATTGTTGGTTGTTGTAGGCTCTGTTTCAAGTGTGTGTGTTCTCTATCATGGTCTACTAATAGCTCCAGGGAGTCCCTAGGTGGTCGTGAATGAGCCATTCTTGAGCAAAGTAAAATGCCAGCTGCCAACCAAAATGTGACTTTTTGTTGTTGGAGAAGTGTTTACAGGTAGTTTTGATTCTGCAGGGAGGAGCAGGAAGTGATCTTAAAATAGCTGTGGTTTGATTTGAAAGTTGTAAACATGGTTGTGTGCAGACATGAAGCAGACTGTCTGTTTGTGGTAGTTACAATGTTTGTTGTTGACAGTTTGTTGTGAAGCTCTTGGTTTCTGTGAGAGGGTTTCTTGTCTTGTGTATGCAGGTGATACTTGTTGACTTCATTGTTTACCTTTGTTGGCTCACACGTACACTTAAAACAAATCACCTTCTATTATTGAAAAAAACAACTTCAGCATTTGGGAGAAATTTTTGTTTCTACATAGTTTTGAAAGTTATAAATGCACTAAAGTAAAAGCATCACATGAGTGTAATTTCA
The DNA here is from genome assembly GCA_037783415.1 of Leptasterias polaris. Lineage (NCBI taxonomy): Eukaryota > Metazoa > Echinodermata > Asteroidea > Forcipulatida > Asteriidae > Leptasterias > Leptasterias polaris. The sequence continues at coordinate 2,095,939 of JAZGTN010000027.1, forward strand.
ATTGTAAACCTGAGACACTCTAGCCTTCAAAATTATGTCCCGTCTGGATTTCAAAGTTTTTAAAGCCCTACCCAGGATGCTATACAATAATCCAGACCCCAAACCTTTGAAATAAGCCAGAAAAGCTTCCTAAGTGTGCTTCTCTCTGAAACGCTCCCTAAAATCTATGTGGAACTGTGGACAGTCTGTTTGAAAACATAAAGTTGATCAGTTTGGACGTACACTTTTTTCAAAAGCTTTTCAGTGTGGATGCTCGGGGCCCAAACCCATTTTCAGAACTTTTGTTCCTGTAGGAAAGTTGTAAACTCTGTTCAAAGCATGGAGCTCTGTTCATAGTGACATTAAGTCCCGATAAAACCCGTTACTGTAATTTTCGGATTATAAACCGTGGTTTATACGTTGATTTTGACTTTTTTTAAAACTCCTGCGGTTTATTCTCCGGGCGGCTTATACGCCGACGTATAAATATGGAAGAGAAAAAAACAGCATTTTTATAAAGAAAGATCGTTTGTAAAATGTTTTAAATAAAAACAATGTTCTTAAACGATAAAAAATCCTGCAAAACATGCCTGTGTGGTGACAAAATCCTGTTAAAAATGCCTGTTGAAAATCCCGCCTCATTTGTATTCCGTGTTGCCTTTATAAAACGTTTATCAACCGCCCTATTGTTAGAGTTCTGTCCCCCCTCAGAGATGAACAATCAGCGAAACTCGAGTTAGACTAGACTGGTCCCCTGTCTATTATCCCAGCGATCTCCATATGCTGATATATCTCCGATGCTCCATATGCGATCTCCATACGGCATACGCAGTTTTGCGAACTTCACTTCCGTGTTTTGCGGTTAGTTTTTTTTTACATTTTGGCCGCGGTTTATACGTCCGCGCGGTTTATACGCGGGCACCTAAATATTTTTTCCATATTTTGGAGCATTGCGGTTTATATGCCGGGCGGTTTATAATCCGAAAATTACGGTATTCCTTTGACCTTGTGGGTCAACTGATCATGCTGCTGTTGTAGGGATTCTCTTTATTGGATGACTCGGGCTGGATTAGTGTGGTGCGAGAGACAAATTATTTAGAGCATTTCATCTTCAGACTGACTCATCCACATCTTATTGTAAGACTTCTGACATAACATCCAGTGAGGACCACCACAATGTATAGAGGTCTAGTTATTGTTCACATATGACTCGTATTGATTCTGGCAATACCAACAATTGTACAGCCATAGGTAAAGGATTGTGGGCAAGGGTTGTAATTTGTGGGATATTGTGTGATTTGAACATTAGACAGGATGTTTATTCTTTTATCCATCCATTGATTCGTCCGGATCTACCCTCATTATTTGAAAAATGTACAAACTAATTAACTATGTGCTCAGAATCAAGGGTTGGTTGAAGAGATTATTCTAGCATTGGTTTTTAGAAGATGAATGTCAGCCCTCTGTAAGGAATCTTACAACATCCTGTGAATTTCATTTTAAAGCAGGTGCTGGGTGTGTTTCATGAATGGATGGACGATGGAAGAGCAGGTCAATCAGAACATGGTGGTTGGTTCTTTACGTTATGTTTAAATCAAGCGAGTTTCCGAAGATCTAAATGTGTAATTTGTTTTTATAGTAGGTTTTTATCAATGGTTTTCACTTTCAGTGCTGTAAATCTAAAACAAGTTCTAGTTAGACTTGGAGTTGAGATGTGATGCAGTGCATTCCAGTTCTAAATCCATTTTGTTGGTATTGATCATCAGTTTTGACTCGTACAATACTCTGTCATTAATAAATGCTGAAACATAAACACTGAAGAAACTCAAGTGTTGCTAACAATGTTACATCATCTCCTTTATTATTTATAATACCTAACCCCCGAATCCTCCAACAATATTTGGTTTTGCTGGATTGTTACTGCCTTCACAGCACTGAGTCTGGATCATATAGTTTCTTTTAAAAAGCAACAACATAGGCTTACCAGAATAAGGTTATTCACCAAAATACCATGTCATGTGACGGACTGAATGGTATCCTGCCTATTTGTGCCTATGAAATAAGGCCCCCAGAATCAACCTTTACTCTAGTATACATGCTTAGCATGCCATGTGATGTCCAGCCAAACAAACCTGTTTGATTGAATCCCGAACTGGGCGGGCATACAAATGGGATGTTTGATCTTTTTGCATGGATAATTTTCATTTGGGGGAAAAAGAAGATGAATATGAAAAAGAAATTAAAGTTTGACCAATCTTTTGATCCAGTAAGTAAAAAGATTACAGCCTTCCCAATAATGACTACAAACCCTTAAGACTTGCTCCACCAGGTGACATATGACCACACAAGGGGCTTGTCTTCACACAATGAATCCCACTATCAAGCAGATTACATAACCCCCACTCAATGGAGTATACATAACCCCCACTCAATGGAGTATCCAATCCATAGTGGACATAAAAAGGACCCCTCACTATCCTTTGTGTGGCTGTGAGGAATGACCTGCTTAGGAAAATATTTAGATAAGTGAAAAAGGATGTTGGGGATAGATTGGGGGGGGGGGGGGGTGTTCGAAGGGTTTACTTAAGATTATCATTGAGATCTACTCTTGTCTTTTAGGTTTAAAAATCTACCTACATTATTTCTACATGGCTTACAGTTGGACGAGTCTTTAACTGGAAGTGCACCATTGGTATGGATGAACTTTGGATGAACCATTTTTATCTTGAGAAAATAATAATTCAAGTGTAACTTCAAGAAAACTGTCTTGAGATAATAATATTATGCCCTATGATGAAGTTGTGGTTGTTTGGTTTTTTTTTGGGGGGGGGGGGGGGGTGGGGAGTGGAAACTATTTTATTGTTCACCCTGTAGGAGATTGATATTTAATTATATCAGAAATAAAAAACAAATCCTTTCCAGGATTTTCACCCATTTGCAAAGTAAAGCACGCCGTTTGCTGTTCAGTGTAGAGTTGAAATATTATTGGTTTAGGCTAAGAACAAGAAAAAGGCCAGTTGATCATCCCTACCCTCATCCTTTTTGAAGCTGCATTATTTTTTTTATTTTTTTTTTTCACCAACAAGACAATTATTGCTTCATCTTGGCACCATTCTTGGACAATTGATCCAATTTGCTCGTATTTTAGACATGTTTTACAAAGCAAGCATATTTTTAGTCTGGCTTTTTTCCTCCTTGAAAAATAAACTAAAATAAGAAAAATAAAAAGGGCCTCTTTGTTTTTTGTTTTTTAATTGGCCTGAGATTGTGTTATTCTTTTTTCTGTGATTGATTGGTAAACCTGTTTGTTTTCAGTACATAATTGAGTCTAGTCAGTTTCCTATGTAAATGGTGCAGATGGATTAATTAATAAAGTACAGAAAACCACATCCTGAAGTCAGGGGTTGTGACCAACAATGTTTACTATGCGGTACCCTTGGTCTATGCCCTGATCTGAAGAGACTTCTCAATTATTCCTGATATATTTTTTCCTGATAACAAGGATGTTAATGTTATTAATTCCTAAACCCTGGACATTTATTTGAAGTTAACTTCTTGCCTTGCTTCCATGACATTTGAAATAAAAGTGATGCTTCCCAAGTTGCACCGTAAACTTGTGTGGGATCCCTTGCTAAACAGCAGTTGAAGGTTTAATGGCTTCTGACTGGCACCACCCCCCCCCCCCCCTCCGAAAAAGGTATTGACTAAAAAGGGAGACCACCAACATTAGGGCTAGATGGTTCAGATGGTAGAGAGCAAGCACATTAATCTGGATGTCTCAGGTTCAAAAAACCTACTCTAGTCAATTTGATCTTTGTTCAAGGTATAAGGGTTTAAGTGCGATCACATACATACAATGCATTTTTCCGGGGGAGGGGGGCAGTAAGTGTGAAACAAACATGGGTTTGCGGACTGATTAAAGGGGTTAAAATAACCCAGACATTTCATAGTGTTTCATTTCCCATGAATAATAAATAGCATTGTGTTGTTTTTGAAGGTGGCTTCACTGCAACCTCCAGACATTTTTGTTGGAATGTGTTTTTGCTGAGCAACAAAATATTGACAACTTTGGAGTTTACCACATAATTGTGGTTTAACTTATGTTATGACTTATGTAACCAACTTCCTGTGCTTTACAAAAAAGATGCCTCACTGAACTACTGTAAAGTAGTGAATACCCAATGACAAATACATACCAAGAGTTACCATGTTTTGTGTGGGTGGGTTAATCCCCTGGTGTTGACCATAACACAAACAGCTTAGCCAGATAATAAACAAGTTGACTTTTTTTTTGTGTTCTTGAGTTATCAGTCATCAATCAATATCAATATCAGTTGGGGGAATTGTTGAGGCATGGTTGTGGGATGAGTCATCAGAGCATCAAGGCTGGGGAAGTCACCCCTGTGTGTGTGCTTGAGACTTGACAATTTGAATGTCCCCCATGGACTGTCTATTTATAGAGAGGCTTCCCTGGGAGGACTGGGACTGGCAAGTCACAAGTGGTTGAGGAATTCTTAAAGGGAATACTGTTAAGATCTTGTTTCTAGTCCTGTGTTTAGCAAAGACTCTTGGCTCAGTTTCATAGACTGCATTTAGCAATAAACATTGCTAAGCAAAAATTGCAGGATACCAGTGACAAATGGTACATAAGACAGAGTATTTTGGCTGGTAATTGAAGCTGGTAAGCATGATTGTTTTGTGCTTAGCCACTTTTTGTGCTTAACTAAGCAGCTCTATGGAATTGGACCTTGGTTAATTCAGTTTTTTAAACAGTAAACAGATTCATTTTCCTTTTGTCTACAAGCTGTTGTTAAGAAAATGCTACAAACAAATTATTGTGTGTAAACAGACTAGTAGGGTTACCACAACAGTCCCAGACCAAAGGGAGTAGGCCTAAATCTCAAAGTAGTGTCTAAACTCATTTGTTTGAATCTTTATTTGTGTAACTTGCTTTTAAAATAATATTCTTTTCAATGTTTTTGTTTTGTTTTTGTGTTGCGCATAGAGGCTTCTGTATTATGTGCTATATAAATTTCTCTTATTATTATTATTAAATGACTTTTCCTCATGTAGGCCTATAATACCCAACTAGTTTACAACCAAACTAATTTAAAACTTAACCAGATTTTCAAGGCAATGTTGTTGTCTTGTTTCAATTGCCTGACTATTAAATTTGATTAACAATTTGAAAATCATGCATATTTTGTGTCATGGCAGCATTTCAGACTAAAATTCCTGAACCATACCATTACCAACTTGATTCTCAACAAGTTTTCAGATTATATCTAGGCCTTCAACTGTTTGTTTTGTAGAATAAATGACTGATAGTTTTAAAAAATGAGACTTTTATACCTCTATTTTTACAATGTGGAATCACTTGAACCCCTGGAATGCAAAATCAGCCACAAGTTTCATATCCTAAACCATTTACCACCCACAGTAAATCATAAAAAACTAAACCATTTGGAAATCCTCAGGATAATTCCTGGCCCATTGAAACTAAACACTGGTCCAATTATCACCAGACTGTGTGAATGGTTGGCATTATTGGGGTGAAGCTGGTGGTTTCGGATGTTATTATTTTGTTGACAAACTCTCAGTATGATGTCATCATGTGGCCTTGGATGCATTTCAGAGCACAGAGCAGCTTCATGTTCTCAGGAATTCCTGCTGTAAACTCACCAGAGTGCATAATTCACTCAGAATGACAGTCACAAAATGGTTTGCTTTGATGGCTTGAAATCAATGGTGTAACACTAACAGATGACTGAGTGTGTAAATTCTGAAGCATTTTTTCATTTGATAAGTAATGTGCATGTTTGAATCTTTTCCAGTTTTGATATTAGTTATTACTGTAAGCTGGTAATTTGGTTTTACCCCAGGCACTTCCCCCAATCTCACAAGCACCCTAATTAATCCAATGCTCACCCAGACACCAGTGTCCAGACTGGCTGTCTGGGACTTGACAAATTTACGACCTTAATGTCCACCTAGTCTGTCCCCACAACTTTATTATAAAATGCCCTTATGTCCCATCTTTAGTTGATTCTTCTCTCTTCTGTACTTATAGACAGACCCTCCTGGTTAGCCCAGTGCCAAATCTCGCACTGTGGCCCAATCCAGTGTTTTCTTCTTTTCCTGCTACTTCTCGTCTGATCATCTTTGTAAAGCCCTACAGATCTAAATAAAGTATTATCTGTATTCCAGCCCAAAGATACGAGTTGATTGGAGTTTCATTTATATGCTTTACAGTTCAGCCCACAATTCCATTAGTGACACCCATTTTAAGTGTTACATTACTATTGAAATCACAGTGTGGTTTGGTGGTGGCAGAATCACTGAACTGAACGGAACTGGACAAGTTATTAAACACAAATGACTACATGGATTTCAACAAGTTGGGTTGGGGATGGGGGTGGGGTGGTTTGGTTTGGCCTTTGGCACATTATCGATAATTTAACAAACTTAAAGCATAGCCTTGCTCTATGCTTAAAGGCACTGAACACGTTTGGTAATTACTCAAATATATATTAGCATAAAAACTTACTTGGTAACGAGCAACGGAGAGCTGTTGATAGTATAAAACATTGTGAGAAACCACTCCCTCTGAAGTAACGTAGTTTTTGAGAAAGAGGTAACTTCTCACTAAAATAATAAAAGACTTCATGCATGAAGCCTTTTATTAGCATCTGAAAGCACACAAAATTGTGCAACAAGGGTGTTTTTCTTTCTTTATTTTCTTGCAACTTCGACGACCGATTCAGCCCAAATTTTCACAGGTTGTTATTTTATGCATATGTTGGGATACACCGAGTGACAATACTGGTCTTTGATAATTACCAAACATGTTCAGTGCCTTTTAAAGGAGTTTCATCCAGGAGGAGTGTCTTAAATCGGGGGGGGGGGGGGGGTACTCTTGTCTGCAACCTCTGATACTGATATGTGCCACTCCAGTGATTGTGATTGATTGATTGTGATTGATTTGATTTATTTGATGATTGAATTGATTGATTGATTGATACCTTTCGCTTAGTAAATACATGTATAACTTAGAACTTCAACAACTCATCAGGACTTGGTCTTCAGAGCACCAGTCTTGGGGCCTTCATTTCATAATTGTCAAAACAAACACACACACAAAAAGGGAGCCTGGGAGAATAACAATCAAATCATAGCAAGCGTAATTTTAAAGCTCGCCCTGCAAGCCTTTTAGTGTATGTGTTTGTTTTTTTGTTTTTCTTGGAGGTGACACACTTTTTCTGCTCCATATTACGTCTTAGTGGCTACACCCATGGTACAAAGTCTGAGCGAAACCATCATATGGGGAAAAACAGTGGTTCCGCATTAAACATCCATTATAAATAAAAGAAGTTGCCCCTCCCTTTCTTTTACAGTACAGATTTTTTCCAAGGTCTGGTTCTCGGTGGGTCTCATGGGTCGTTCAGACATTGTGTTCTTGGTCTCTGAGGGAAGGATGGGGAGGTCTTGGCCTCAGTCTTTGTCTGAGACTTTACAGTCTAAACTATAATATTGCTCGAAAATTGAAGGTTTGTTTAGGTTTGGTTAATACTTTTCTCCTCCCTTAGTGGTAGTTTTTTTTTTAGTGGATAAATAATAAAACTTTTGTTTTTGTCTGCTTTTCCTCTAGACAATTGACAGTCCTGTGACTGGAGGGCTAGTTCCTGAAGGTGATGAGGGGCAAGTTAATGGGTCCATTGATGGGGAGATTGGTATTGAATCAACCCAAGGGCTGATACCAGAAGATGACACATGGGGTCCTTGGAGCGATGAATGGAGCCAATGTTCCAGATCATGTGGAGGGGGTGTCTCCTACCAGGACAGAAAATGCATCTTATCAAGGTATGTCCATGTACATGTATGTCTAAGATCATCTCAACAAAGAAGAAACCCTTCTCTGTTCTTTGTTTTAAAACAGGGTTTTTGTTTATTTGAGTTTTCAACTCAAGAGAGTGACTCCAAGGCCAAATTCATTTTTGTGATCCACTCATTTTCCAATAGACTGAGTACTTATGAACATGAAAACAAATAAAATAAAATACAGGTCTTGCACCTTAGACTAAAATGGTGTAAAATGCCACTGTGTTTGATACCCTTCAGGTGCAATGTTTGTTAAAATCCAAAACTGTTTGATGACGTCACTTTTCAAATATATGGTCTGTACATTTTCTACAGAATTTTCAGTTCATTCCTGAATTTTGATGATTCTAATCAAAATAACATTGAATTTGACTGCTTAGCTGGCACAAATTCCTTTCTGGAATGTACTATTTGTTTTTGATGTCCGATGACGCCTTGTTTCAAATTTGGCTCTTGAAGAGTAACAAATAAAATGAAATTTTACACAATTTTTAATGTTAGGTTAGGCACTTCTAATTATTATTATTTTTTTTTTCAATGACTTTGAAAATTAATGGCCATAATTACTTATTTGGTCAGAAGTACAGCAGCTTTCGATAGTATATAAAGCATTTTGAGAATCATTTCACTTCGGAGTAATGTGGTTATGTAAAAAGATATCAGGTTTTATGACCCAAAATTTGAATCTGAGAAACGTTTCTGTCAAAAACGTTTCTCAGATTGTGTGTTCCTGTACTGTAGTTCTTCCTGTGTGGACATATTCACTCCGGTTTTTTCGGCGATATCTCAAAAACACGACCGCCTTTTGAAATGAAATTTCACAGGTTATTTTTTTGCATATAATTTATAAATACGTTTATATAGGATTAAAACAACCCAACGGTTCCGAAAACCTTTAAGCTTGGAAAACTGTCCCACTACCAATGCTGTATCATGCACACCTGCCACTGAACTGTTTCTTCAACCATTCTACAACAATGACTCCACTCTTCTGTGAATTAAAAACAGCAGATATATATCATTCTGTTTACAGCTTGACAGAATGTGTTGACAGTTGCTCAGGTTTAATCAACTGTTAATCACCACTCCTGTCTAATGAACTTGGCTGGTATCTCACTAGTGCAGGGAGGTTCACATATGTGCGGGTTTAGGTTTTGTCAGGTGGCAATTTAGCTAGCATGTGGTCTAAAAAAAAAAAGTACACAATTTTTGATGGTGCAGTATGACTATGTTTGATTATGGCACTTTGTTTTAAAAAAACTGTGCATTACTGAATTTAAGAAGGGTAGTTACCAGAGGTCAATTAAATTGGGGCAGGGACCAACTTCATGGCTCTGCTCGAAATTGAATTCTGTGCTTGTGGCCCCGAGAATCACATGCAACATAAGCACAGAAGGGCGATATTATAAGCACAGCATTCTATGGTAAGCAGGGCCATGAAATTGGGCCCTGCTTGCTTGAAAATTTGTTAAGCATCATGTTTTAGTAGTAGTGACAGTAGTACAAGTTTTAGTAAGCCATGGAAACAATTCCTTTGTGAAAATTTGGTGAATGTTAAGGAATTTGTATCCTTTGCAATAATTTACCCTTTCCCTAAATTCTTTTCGATTATCACTCCTAATCCCACTTTTTTTTTAACAGACCTGGCCTTAGACCAAACTGTGTCGGACCAGACAGAAACTACGGATCATGCAACATCCAGGATTGCCCGGAAGGTTCACATGATTTCCGTCACGAACAATGCTCTAAGTACAACACTGAGCCATTCCAGGGGAATCTTTACACCTGGGTGCCATATCTCGGAGGTAAGTCGACTAAATCTATCTTATCATTGCTTGGCTTTGATTGACATGAACATAACTGCAGTCTGACTGACACCTGTAACCTTAAAATAGAACTCTCTTGTGCATCAAATATCCTTTACCAACTCAAAATCTGAAGTAAGCACATAGGCTACAAATGCACACTTACTGGTAATCACTGCAAAACAGAAAAAAAAAAAAAAATTGTAACAAAATTTGTTCACCTAGTGACTGACCCCTTGTAGACGCAGAACGCACCTCCGCAAATTGTGCGTCTACCATTTCCACAATTCCTTTGTGTATATTTTGACACCCAAAATGAGGGACAGGATAGGCACGCGTTAGTGCGCTGCGCATCATGCAAGGGTTCAATAAATGTCTATAGTGTAACATTTTTACTGTTTGGTTGCATGATATGTTTATTGAAAATTAGAAAATTGGAATTAGCATTCTCTCCAAAGAACACTTGATTCGCCATGACTTAAATGTGTACTTTTGTCACTATAAATCCATTGACTGGAGACTGCTTGGCCCCTTGTGTATCACATGTCAGCTTGAAGTTCACATAACACACATTTTTGTGGTTTTTAATGGCACTATTTATCAGGTGTTTACTACACTATAAATCTTCTGGGTCTGATTGAGGAACATTAATCTCAACATCCCAGAAGCAATAAACTCCAAAGAGGGGAATTCTCCAGGTAGACGAAAACAAAAACAGAAGTTTGCTGACGAAAAAAAGTGTAATACTACAAAACAAAAACCAAGTAGCTGTTTCATGCGCGACCTTAAACAGAGAGGTCAGGAAATGGAGACATAATAAATACAAGGGCCAGTCAATTAGCGATTATTGGACAACCACTAGGTTATTATTGGACACACAACTGGCTGAATTTCTTCCTTCCTCTATGGGCTATAAACAATAGAGCAGCCTTCACTCCTATGTAGGGAAACGCTACTGTTCTGGTTTGGGGAGGGTTATTTTTTGCTGACAGGAAGTGAGTTTGGGAAAAAGTGTTTATTTATCAATCATCTCCTTCCACTTCACACCAGAAATTGAATCAGAGCATTTCCCCATGCCGCCTGGTGGGGGACAAAAAATATAAGTGTTGTAGTCTTTGGACAGAGGAAACCTAAAACCTTTTGTCATCGTCTCAACTTGTGTTTGTGCTTATATGGTTTTACCATAGAGGTGCAGACAATTACACAACTCCACCGGTGTTTGTAACAATTAGTGTTTGGGAAATGAACCTCAAATCACTCCCTGTCCCTGTATGAACGACTGTACACTGCAAAAACTGGGGTGTTAAATTGATTCTCTTGGTATCTATATGTGACAACACCGCCACGGTGTTGATTTTATCAACGATGTAGTAATGGGGTTAGCTAACACCATGGCGGTGTTGTCACATATGGATACCGGAAAGAATCAATTTAACACCCCAGTTTTTGCAGTGTAGGTGCAATATTTAAGGGAGCAGCTCTTGAACATAACATTTTTCTGAGCAGAATATCAACAATTAAAATTGATTTCTTTGAAAACAAAACCAACCATTTTGTAAATCAAGGCCTACATATTGGAAATTCATGGAAGCGATGGATGGATGTACCAAGTCTGTTGCTCTTGGCCTTTATGTCTTTTCAAAGATGAAATTGCTGTACTGCTGTACCCGGGTTAATGATTCATTTCAAAATATGAATTTTTAAAGGGTGTGTACATCATCGGTAATTGCCAAAGACCTGTATCCACACTTGATGTGACCCAACATATACATGAAATAACAAACCTGTGAAAGTTTAAGCTCAATCGGTTGCTGGAGTCATGAGAAAACAGTGAAAAACCCCATTATATGTTTTAAGATTTTTTCAAACTTGGATTTTATCCTGCTTGATAAAGACTACATGTAGTATTGTTTTACTCATTTCCTAAAAACTTGGCATTTGAAGCAGAACTATTTCAAGGGAAGTTTTCCAAGGGAAGCTTTAAACCATGTACGTAGGCCTAAGTTATGTGTAAATATCTGTGAACATTTATATTTTCAATCTTACCAACTAATAACACTGACTTGCGCCTTTAAGGCCATAAAGAAGAAAAAAATAGAGATGTGAAGAAAACTGAATGCCATGTCCCTGGACCTTATTTCCATGGTCAGAATTTGTGTGTAAATATCATAAATCAGTTGTGTGAAGTGATTATTCATAGCTGATGAATCCACACAAGAATTCACTACTGTGGTTAAGAAAATAAACTAAATCACTGAGAGTTCACATTTCCCCCAGCCACACAATCTGACCATGTGGTGGGGTACTAAATTTATTACCAGCTTGCCACTCAGTTCCAAATGATTGACGTCTTTAGTTTCCTTCTTAACATGACTTTGTAGTCAGCCAGAATTTGATTCTACTTGAACATTTATTTCCACATTTCAAAAAGGATGTATCCTAGATTCAACAGATAAATTTACAGGGGGAATATGTCATTGTTCTGTTTTTGTTTTTTGAAAGAGTCCACTATTTTTCAACACACACAACTGTACAAATTTCATCATATTCAAGTGTTTTCCCTTTAAACAGTGGCCCACTGGCCAAACAGTGGCCCACTGGCCAAATGCTGGTCACTCAAAATTCTCTCCAAAAGGTCTGGCTGGCTAGTTCAGTGTTATTAGCGAGCATCCCTGTTTCATTTGAAATACGGACTAGTGAAAAAGCTGACTGGACTAGTTAAATGACAAGTTAACTGGTCTTGCTGATCAGTCACTGAAAAGGTAAACTCTGTATTCGGTGATCAAGTTTCAGTGAAAACCACAACAAGGGGGTTCATGGTTTGTTAGAAATTTTATTCACATTTATACTGAGCTTATTTCGATTGCAATAAAGAAAGTAAGCAACACATAGGTGTTTTTCCGGGGTCTTCAATTTGTGTCTAACTTCTATTAGTTTTTTCACAGTTATAGAATTTAGATTATGTTTCTGGAAAGCCAGACCATTTGAATGAATGTCCTCTTCAAGAGAAAAAACACCCTCACCATCCCTTTAAACTTTTTTTGGGGGAAAGAATAATGCAGTTCTTTACATAGATCTTGAGGCTTTTTTAAGTTGAGAAGGAAAAACTGTTTCCGGATCCCAGAAAGAAAAGCCCTTGTTCCATGCTCCACTTTTCTAAATTAGGAGTCGGCTCAGCAGGAAGTTCAATCATGACAATTTCCTTCAAGTGAGTTCACTTCTGCACTTTTCTTCTGTCTGCAATTGTCCGTGACTTTGCAAAATGGTTGCAGCCAAACTGTTTCAGAAAATGTGCAAAGTTTCTTGACTCAAGGTTTCAAAACTGAGTGGTTCATTACAGTTAATCCTTGATACATTTTTGCATCAGAAACTTTGTTGTGCAATTTCTTTGATTGGTTGTCTGTGGTTCCTGATGTACCGTAAATTTGCATCAAAGCTCCAGTGAAGATGTGAATCAAACCTTCTTGAAAACCTTAATGTGATAAACCAAACCATTCAGTTCAATTTCATGTCCTGTACCAGAGTTTCCCGCCATCACTGTGATGTTTTTTGCGCTCGTGTATGTGCTAGGCACAGGCTTTAACGATCGCATCATGCTGGTGTTTTGTATAATTCTGTCAACATCATTAGTCGAAGATCCCCATGTTGTGTTAAAAAAAGGTCAAAATGAAGGCTGAGCATAACTGCAAGCCAGTAATGGGGAAAACACTGTTAACTTGGACGTCCAAATGGTTTGTCTTATCGTCCGAATGGTTTGTCTTAATATTGTGATCCTCTGGTGTCATTGCCCCCAAGGTGCCATGTCTTCTCTGTCAATCAACGAGAGAGAGCCAAGGGAGGTCCAAGCATGATCAATGTCAGGGGGATCATAGGAGATGGCTCGCTGGACAAATGAGCCCCATTGCTTTTGATCAATATCAAACAATTGTGTTTCACACCCATTTACAGAGGGCTATTTTACCCATTGATCCCACCATGTAGCAGACTTCCTGTTTCTGTATAGGGGTCCGTTTGATCAAGTGGTACCCATGAAATGCTATATTGCTGATCAATGGGAACTCTCCTGAATCATGTATGATATGTATGACAAAAGGAGCCGGCAGTAGTTTGGTAAAGGCCATGAGAATAATTGATCAAGTTGCTTTATCTCTCTTCGAAAACCGAGTTACACTCGGTTGAATCCAGGATGCAATTTTATATGGGTGTTAACCTAAACCTGGAGAATGTTAGTTCATTAAATATCCTTGGAAACAAAAGAAAATATCTTCAGCATACAAATCTTACAAAGATTGTTTTTGATGCAATAACTCAAAAAACTGTGCATTCTTCCAAACAATCACATAACGGAAATCGCTAAGCAGTTTTATAACTTTTTATAAGCAAAAAATAAAAATGTTTTGCAGTCATATTATTCCATTCAGTTCAGTTCAGTTCAGTTTATTTCCACTCAATCAGTTTGCTTACACAAAACCACACATACGCTACTTTAGATACAATGTACGATTAAGTGGTGGGAGTCTCCTAAAAGCAAGCTTGTTGGGTGGAAACCCCTCCCCCCCCCCCCCCCCCCCCCCCGACATTTTTATAACTGGGTTGAGCATATAGCAGGTCACTGATGAATGTGACTCCCAACCTCTCCCGGAAACCTAGTTAGTCTATATTTTTAAGAGCGAAGCTAAAACCAGACAACCAAAACCTTTTTCGTTACCCTTTTGGCATTGTGGGACAAAACAAAAGAAACCACTAGAGGTTCGTTTTGCTCTGCATTCATCCAGACATCCTCGGAACCCAATCATGAGAGCTGAAAGGTTGAGAAGAGTGCACGTACTTGTGGTGAAGAACCCAGTCAGTGAAATTATGTTCCCACAAAGTGCTTGCCAGTGAAAACTGATCAACCTACAGAGAGCTGGGTCAATATTTACGATCAATTTGAAAGATCTATTGATAGTGGTAGCCGGATTGTTTTGGTTGGGCATTGTTTGTGTCATCTCCCATTTGTTCCATATTATTGACTGTTTGTGTTTCAGTCACTGTCTCTTTTCAGACACACACGCTTCTTCACTTCTCAATCTGATTGGCTGTCTGAGGTCATTCAACAACTAATAACCTTGGTGATCGCACATCCTACTTTACAGCTTGGTTTTTTTTCCCCCCATTGCAAAAGAACTTTTAAAGTTTTGTCAGTAAAGTTATATGATCAATGGAGTCTTCAGTGTAGCTTTATGATCATGGAACTACACTGACAAATCTTGAGAAGTTCTCTTGCGATGGGAAATGAAAATGAATCAAGCTGTACTGATGCACCAGGGTTTGATCATTGTGTTGTAGAATATGACCCATCATCCAGACTCCTCTCACTGTACCAGTTCCAATGCCGTTTTTACACTTTGCTCATTTGCATCTTTCAAAAGAAATTACTCTATGAATTAACCTTTCAATTAAAATCAGATTAAAAGTCAGACAAGTGTTGTATAATATACTTTCCCACAAACTTAATATTTTTCTTGAAAAAGACCTTTCAAAGTGTCTCACACTCTGTGTATACAAATATTACTTATGTGCCAAAGCTCCACAGTCTAATATGTTACAGTTTATGTAGAATGGTTCTGAGGTAACTTATGATGTTATAACAGGAGAAAATAATTACAACGTAATCATTCCCCCAGTGGAGAAATTTATCAATGACCAAATTATTTTGTTTGATATGGCCTTATGGAGACGCAAACAAAAATATATTGACAGTCTGTGTTTTGTGAGTCAACATTTGTGGTCCCTGGGATCTTCACCTGAGTCAAGCTTCCAACCCCCCCCCCCCCCCAAAAAAAACCCAAACTTCCACGGTTATTATTTTTTATTTAGTTTTTTTCATAGTATAACTGAAGAAAGGACCTTATGCTACTCATGTGCAAATAATGGGATAACAAAACACAACCCACAGATTTCACGCACTATAAAATTCTGGTTGTAAATCATTGAGTGCTGCTGAGTGAAAGACTTGAGGCTAACAATAAACATGTTAATGTCAAAGTTCATGTGAGGACATGCTGGAAGTGGCATTTGGCTTGCCCTGGAATAAATCATGCCATTTCAGGCCTGTAAATGTTCAGGCTTCTTCAATTCGGATTCACTAAAGTGAAAAAATTAATAGCTTTTTAGAGAGTAGTTAGTGCTGATCATTGTAACTTTTAAGACAGAAGGTTCGCTGGAATTGTTATGTACCTGCATGTCAGCGTTGTTCCTTAAAAAGTGGTCTGCTGGCCAAGGACCAGTCAAAGTTCTCTCCAAGTGGTCCGGCTGGCTAGTTCAGTGTTGAAAAGCATCCGTATTCAAAATAGTGACAAGTGTAAAAGCTGACAGACCAGTGAAATGAAAAGCTGACAGACCAGCTTCTGGCTAGTCAAGGAAACAGTTCAGGGCAAACCCTGTGTGTAATTTTTGTTAAATAAATACTTTCTGTAGTTTCAACCCTTGATGTAAATCTTTACCGAGTCACTTTACAGCCAGTAGTAGCTTTACAAATGGGCAAAGGACCTCAAACGGGAGTGAGGAGTGTGACCTGTTAATGTAACTTATGAGGGGGTTTCAGGTCAAGTGCAGTTTTGAGATGCACATGAAAGTGGGAAAAATTACAAGTCTGTAACTTGTCAATCATTAAAATGGTGTAAAATGCCATTGTATTTGATAGGCCTATTCTTCCCAGTGCAAAATTTGTTAACATCCCTAAGCATCCAATGAACATCACATTTTCAAGGATGTGATTCCTCCGTTTTTAACCGGAAATCCATTATTTTTTGCCCTCTCCCCCCCCCCCCCCCCAAAAAAAATTCTTAAGATCAAACTCATAAAAATGAAGATAAAACCATATATATTGCCACAGATTGCAGAGTAGGGCTTTTAAAACCAAAGATAGATGTTATTAGTGGGCTTCATGCTCGCAAGTTTTCGAGCTCTCAAGCTTTGCGCTCAGAGTTCAGGTTTTTTTTTGGAACAGCCTAGATGACATCCCTGCATTTTATATAACGGGTCTGTACAGTTTTGTAAGGGAATTTTTCTTATTTTGAATCTCGGTGATATTCAATCAAAACGGCGTTGAATTTGACTTTCTGACTAACACAAATTTCCCGTGTTGAATGTATGGACCCATTTTATTGCTAACATCCAATGGCGTCATGTTTAAATTTTGCTCAGAGTATCAAATAAAGTGACATTTTTTACCATTTTAATGGAGTTTTAAAGAGACTTGTAATTTGTTTAACCTAATTTAATAAAGACTCTATTTATAAGAAAATGAGTGCATCACAAACCTAAAATTGACATTAGAGCCTGTTTAAATTGAATGTCCTGTTTTCTTGTTAGCACTCGTTTGAATTTATCCTTGCTGTTCTTTTTTTCCCCCAGCTGAAAATAAGTGTGAACTGAACTGTATGCCAAAAGGCAAGAACTTCTACTACCGCATATCAAAACAAGTTATTGATGGAACACCATGTGAGTCGGACAAGCTAGACGTGTGTGTTAATGGTGAATGCATGGTAAGTTTTTGATTCTTAAATTGTCCTCTTACTATTCAAGTTTAGGGTCCTTTGGCTATTTTTGGATATGTAAAAAAAGACCTTATATTTGACTGAAACCATAGAATGATACATTGTATTTGTAGTGTCATAGTGGAGTATCATAGTCAAGTGGAGGGCACGTTATGTCACTTGAGTCAATTTTGTGTGAGATTGAACAGTGATCCACCAAAGTAGTGAGTCACTACTGTGATCATTAACACCCTATTCAGTTGATGACAGGGATTTATCAGAGTTGATGAAGGGGGTGCTGGTGTCTGGCAAGGGGTCAATGTCCTATTGAAGAGCAGTCGGGTGGTGGTGGGTATGGGGTAATGTTTGCAAAGTAAAGTACTGGAAGGTCTATAATTCACACTAATGGGAAACATTGTATCATCCCTTTTTTTCGGGGGGGGGGGGGGGGGCGGCTGGGCAGGGAACCTTATCGTCCAGCAATTTAGCATGGCAAATTATTTAAACTGAACTTGTTTTGTGCACACTGGATTGAGTAGCAAATCCTGATTTTCGAGTAGCATCTGATACATTTTGTACAGCAATTTGTTTTGCTATACAATTGAAATTGTTCGGGGGTGGGGGAATCAAATATCAAAAGATTTCTATTAAATATCAGAATGTCTTTTTAAATATTTATAGTGGTACTAAGACTATACTCTGGCATCGGTGGCAGATGCAAGGTTTGATTTGTTCTGAGTGATATTATGACCTACATGTTTGCACAATTTTCGCCAGTAAATTATTGACAGTAGTGGGCTATTTTATTTTGCACATGTGATATAATGGGTCGTGTCATGTATTGTGTAGCAAAGGGGCAGCTGGTATCTTATCGGGCAGTCAGCTTTGTGCAGATAACCCCTAGTGATCTACATGTACATGCTGGGGTTAGGGTTAAGGTTAGGGTTAGGAAAAACATTAGGGGCGTGTCTGGGTTGTTGAATGCAGGCCTTCCCCCTTGGATAAAGCACAAAGGTTTGGTGTTGGATGGTTGGACCCTGCAGTTTCCAAAGAATGTATGCCTACTCTTACTTTCATGTTTGTCTGGGAAAGTAACCAATGCTCCCAAAAACCTGGACCAACCATTGCTAGTGTCATTTTATGTATATAAGTGAAAATATTCTGTAAATTCAGTCTGATCAGTCATAGAGAATTATTGTTACTTTTGAGATTCACGCAAACTGTCAGAAGATGACGGTATCGCTCATCCTGGGATCTACTCTAGATTTGTCTAGGAAGGAGGGGGGGCCTTGGGTCTTATTGCCCCATCCCTCGCTTGAGGGTTAAGAAGACCCTGGTTTTAAAGCACCCGGGGGTTAAAGACTCTGAAATATTAGAAGAGAAAAAAAAAACCTATTGAATGACATAAATTAAGCACACCCATGATTTCATATTACTCACAGGAAACGATCATTATTCTGTGACAGTATCAAGGTATTTACAATGCTTGTAGCAAATGTCCTCAATAGACTGTGCAAGTCTCGCAGGTATTAGAAAGAAAACAAGTCAAATAAAGATTTAATTTTTTTATGAATTATTATTGTTATTTTTCTTTTTAGGCCTAGGCCTATATTTCTCAATTTTTAGTTTTGTTTTAAATACTCATAGCAATTTTTTATAAATATATTTTCATTTTTATATAATACAAATAATGTTTTACAGCTCCCACTGAAATAAAAATCTTTGGATTGAGTATACTGGCAGATGAATTTCACTGTAGACCATGCATTGTGAATGTGAGGGTGTTTAAAACGAATGAATATTTTTTTCAAACCCCATTTCTGAATTGTGCCCCTGTTTGTCCAACCATTTTGTTTTACTGGTATTCATGAATGGAACTTACTTCCTACTTGCATCAAATGTTCTAACACTTGTTGTCAATTTAAAAGGGCAGTGAAACAACATCTATCCTCTCAATCAAATTTTCTACAATTTTGTTCCTTTTTTGATTTCCAGTTTTCATTTGTTCATTTTTTTTTCCCTGTGCAATTTTTTGTTTTGTATTTGATTGTCCGTCTTCGTGTTTTTTAAGGACCCCAATGGAAATAAGCCGTTTTTTAATCGGCTTTTTGGGCTATCCTTGGCTTTTAATCAGTCTCATTGTTATGTATTTTCTCTGTACGCTTGATTTTAATCCCGAATAAAATAATAATAATAATAATAATAAATGAAAAGTTTAATGATAACGTGAATGTCAGTTGGGCTCAATACTTACTTGCTTACAAGTAACTGGAAACGAAGGTCAGAAGTCTTATTCTCAGGTTTTCTTCATTGATTTGTTGAATTTATTTTACTTTCATTTATTTCATTGCTAAATTTAACTTTCCTAACAATATAATATAATTGTTATAGCTGTAAACTGTGTTAATCTAAAGTAATTGCAGAAATAGAATCGCACACATGTAAAACTAGCACAGTCTATACCAAGGCCCAAGATTATGGTAATTTATAACCCAAACTAAATTCTACGCAATTCCAAATAATATAATTATGTTAAGGTACCTTATCTTGACAGAATTGATTCGTGTCAAATGTAAACTTTATTTTAGATAAAAGGCTAATGCTAACACAACAGTGGCATTTGTAAACCTGTGCCACTATATACCCACAGCCCAATAAAGTTCAAAAGCAAAGTGGAGCTTTGGATCATTTATATGAACACATTACTTGGTGTAAACTTTCCACCAATTCCAATTATAGACCTTATGCATATGACGTCATTTGAGTAGGGCGCCCTCGCCTAGAGGTCAAAAGGAAGCCGTTCATTGGCCAGTCCTGTGTGCCGCGCGTACAAATCAGTGCGTTTCCATTGTTTCATCATCAGTTTACCTCTAAGATGGCGGCTTGGTGACGTCAATGCATAAGGTCTATACCAAACTCTAAAGACTTGGAATTGTGATTGGTTTTGTTCTCAAAGAAATAATGTTTAATTTTGCGGTGTTTATTTTGAGGAAACGTGTCCTTGCTTAAATAAATAAACCAATGCTGCGCTATTCCTTTTAGATAAAGAAATTCAGGTCCTGGGATTTTCTTCTAAATCTGTTATCTCTATTATAATCTAAAACCCATGCCCCTAAGCTACCTTATAATAACCCCATCACTGTCAGAATGATGATCATTGTGTAGACTGTAGACATGGTCCCTATGGATTCATCATTATATACCCACAAGGCTTTGGCCACCTGTCCCTACAAAACCATTACTCACAGCGGCGGAATGCTGCCTGTGTTTTGGAAGATACTGTTTTGAAAAATGAAGACAAAGTGGGGTTTTTAATATCAACTTGGGTGATCAAACTAAACAAATTTGATTCCCTCCATATAAACTACCTCTAGAAATAATTTGTTGCTGTGTCAAAGGCTGTGGGATTGAATTGCCAATTATAAAAAGCTTAAACAAACTTAACAATCTCTATGGAGTGAGTTAAGTTTTGGATTATGTATGAATAATTTGGATGACTGACTGAGAGAAAAACTCACCTCCATCAGAAAAAACACAACACCTATGGGAACATTCTCAGGCTTTTAATTTCATCTTTTAAATGGCAAGGCTGTTTTCATTTTACCAAGGGGCACTCGGTGTTTATTGCTAACAGTGGTCTGCTGGCCAACTGCTAGGTAAAACTCCTGAGGACCAGCGAAAATTTTCTCCTAATACTATAGCCCGGCTGGCTAGCCCAGTGTTAAAAAACATCTCTATTCAATTATATTTAGCAATAGTGCAGAAGAAAAGGTTAAAGGCAAACCCTGGCACTTCCATAAGAAAATCTGAAAATGTATTGCAAACTATAAGGGGAAGAAAGCTGCCAAGACCAGGGCAACAGAGGCCATGGACTCTATGTAATTCCAGACCTGCATTCTGAGTGAAGGGGGTATGGGAGGTATAGTGGCCCGGCCACTGTGAAATTTCAGGCAATGTCAATATTTAAAAATGTTATGTTTATTTTTAGTTATACAAGTTTTTCTTGAGAAAACTTTTGTTGTGGTAGGCTCAAAGTAAGGACACAATATTGGTTTGAGTACTCTGTTTAGTTTTTCACATTTTGCAACAAACTTGTACAACTGATGATAAAGTTTACATATCTTCAAAAACAAACTTTTGATACAATACCTTTAATCTGGTCTCCTTGATTTTGGCGTGTCACTTTTCAGAAAGTTGGATGTGACAACATGCTGGGATCTGACGCTAAGGAAGACATGTGCCGAGAATGTAATGGGGACGGCTCATCCTGCAAGGTTGTCAAGGGCGACTTCAAAAGAAGAAAACTACCATTTGGTAAGTTCTTTCTGAGTCATTTGTTTTGCAAAAAGGGAAACTACATTTCTTGGGAACAATTTTGTAGACACTTAAGAAGTAAATCAAAATAACAATTTAAATCATGATAAAAGAAGGTTGAATGACTCGAACACAACAGTGGCTTAACTGTTGCCTCAGGTTGACTCAAATCCACTTCTGATCTTCTGATAAACATTGCAATTTTCCAAGGAAAATCGATCTTGCTTCTTCAGAAATGAAAATTCAGTGATAAGGACCATCAAATGCAATATACACTTTTGCTGCTTTTTACTTGAAAACTGAGTTCAGACAAAGGCCTACATGTAAATTAGTGTTTGCAAAGGTTTTTAAAATCGCAAAAAACCAATGCAGAGAAATGCCGTGTCATTAATTTTCTCATTTGGTTGAACCAAACACAAGTTTCCTGATGACATGTAGTTGAGAATATCTCTGAGAGAAAATTCTAAGCTTCACCTTTGCTGTGATGCATGAGGACAGTAATTCAAGATGGTTTCCTCTTGCCTCTTCTGTCTTGTTTCTATGTTTTTCTGGATATGCTCTTAAGGAAAGAGGTTCTTTCTTGTTTTTGCATTGACAGGCTACAATGATATACTGGTTTTACCAGCTGGAGCCATGAATATCAACATCACCGAGGTCAAACCATCCAACAATTTCTTGGGTAAGTATTGACAGCAAGTCTACCATATTTAATGGATGTTAATTTTGCATCCGGAATAAAGAATATTTTGGTTTTTGCCCTTACAGTACACCGACGTATATTTAGCACTGTATACCAGTACTTTCCCAAATCCTGTGAAAAAATCCACGGGCATGTATCACTCGGGTGGGACTCGAACCCACGACTTTTGGCATGCTAGAGCAGATGTCTTACCACTAGACCACCGAGCTAGCCCTGTGGACAGAGGCAGTTTGAATCCTATATTTTAGCATCAGGTAGTGCAGCAATTTAATAGATGTTTTTGTATGCCCTTCCACTGATGTGTACCAAACACTGTAGGTCTATACTTGGTAATTTCCTGAGTCCTGTGAGAAAAGAGGGGTGGGTTCGAATCCAGTCTACCAATACAAACCTGGTTTTTTGCTGGCCGGAAACAAAGTTACGTACACAAATTTTCAGCAGTGAGAGGGTACAGGATTAACATGAATTTTACAGCAATGTTCAGTTAGTTTTAGAAAAAATATTGACAAAAACTTTCCCAAATTTTTTTGTATTGATAAAGTTTATTTGAATGAGGTTTTCATCTGTTTTCTACACATTTGTTTCAAGAAGTCAAGTTTTTATGCACAATTCGTGGGATATACACATGTGACACCCATGCGTCTTGTGACTTGTCCTGTTTCTGCTGTAACCCAGTTTGTTCATTACCTGTCACAAGGCATATGATAAAGCCATGGGTCTATTTTGCAAGGCTCCCATCAATCCTCTTTGCAAGATTTAGGCACATGTTTTGTGCATTTTCCGATCCCTTTATGGGGTGAATTGCTTTCTGTTTGGGACTAGCGTCTGGTAAACTGGTGAAATTGTTAACATGGATTCCCATTTATACCCCCGCCCCCCCCCCCCCCCCCCAACTAGACTAAGGGATGATTTTACCACCTGTCCATTTGTGGTTCTCGCCTAAGGGAATTAAAGTTACAGAAGTTGTTTATTAATAAAAGTAACATTACATGCATACTTGGAGCAACTGAGGCTGGTTGTGTCATTGTATTAGCTGACTCAATTGTGATTTTAAATATTTGTTGCTGTGAAGATGGCAGAACGGTTTTTAGCATCATTACAAAATACCGGAAGCTTTTGAAAGCTGGAGGCTGTTAAAAGTACACTTCCTATGGCATATATACTTGCTAATTCAATTGCTAATAAAATGCTGACATTGCAAACTTTAATTCATACTACAGAAACAGTTCTTTGTAATAAGGAAACATGCGCCATCATTTTTAGTCGCGGAATTACACCCGATGACTGTTTTATTTATCAATTTTGTTTGCTTTTTCTGATGGTTGTTTCTTGTAGTCTACATGCTTGTGAGAACAGGCTTCTTCAGCTGATTTAGCTTTTTGTCGAGAAAAATGTTTGAAGGTGCGAAAGACATTGGTTTCTGCATAGCTTTTGTTTTCTCCTGCAGATATATGCACAGTGTGGCTGTATGAAATAAATACTGGATTGATATTATTTTGTTCTCTTTCACAGCATTGCGTAACGCAAATGGTCAGTACTACATCAATGGTAATTTCAGCATCGACTTCCCACAGCCATTCCAAGTAGCTGGTACAATAGTCTACTACGAGAGAGACCTGAATTCACCATCCTACGGGTCAGAGGTCATCCATGCCCTGGGGCCCATTTCAGAGCCATTATTTGTTGTGGTACGTGTTGGAATATCTGGGGGAAAAAACACACTTTTTTTGAAAGACCTTGAGCAGAAATTGGTTTGAAATCAGTTTGAGTGTTTTACCAGTGCTGTGGGGTTAGGCAGTATCAAAATTTGGCGGCCTACCAGTGCTGTGGGGTTAGGCAGTATCAAAATTTGGCGGCTAGTCGGCTACGGCTATTTCTGTTGCTAAGGACGTACTGTACTTCGACGGATGATGCGGAAATCTAGCTCTAGCTGTAATCACCAATTTGGACACAGCCCTTGTACTGGTCAAATATTTGCTGACAGTGTCTTCGGGGTCATTAACAAATACCACTCTATTATCTTTTCATTTTTAATCATGTAAAAGAGTGGGGACTTAGTCAAAAATGGCCCAATAAAACCGGCAGGGTCATGGCCATATGATAAATGACCGAGCAGAATGAGCACCAACTTGGAAAGGGGTTGTGCATACATTGCAGTCATTTCTTCTTTTTTTTAAAATAGATTTTAATTGAGTACCATCATGTATTGGGTTACTCGTTTTCAGCATCTGTGCAAACAGTATCTGTGCCCGACACGCATCCGTGTCATTAAAACAGCCATGAGGTTTTTGCTCTGAGTCATTTAGAACTTGTTCTGAGTTGAGAAGTCTATGTTCTGATTGAAGTGTCACATTTTTTCTGTGGAATTTCTGAGTTGCGGAGAAACCAGGTCAATGAATGGGAGAAACATCTGCATGCTTGAAACATTCTGTTATTGCAAAGTTAAGTTATGTGGAGTTGTTGGTTGAAACAGGATATCCACACCTTGTCCTGTTCTAAAAAACCAAACCCTCTACACTAATGTCCTACCTGTACGTGTGTAGGTAGCTGAGGAAGAGACAATTTGGCCAATCAAAATGGTCAAACAGGTGGCGGACATTTTCTATTTTAAACAATTAATCACTTCCTAAATTATGTAAACTCAATTATAATAAACATGATTGCATCTTTTTAAGAAATAAAATACTATAGGATTAATAATAATCATAAGAGACATAAGAGAAGCAGTTTTATCATTTCATTTTTGGAAGTTTGAAACAGACTTTGTTGTTATTGTTTTCAATTTTTTATTTGTCACACAGTTTTATTGGTTTATTCAAACATTTCAAAAGTTGTGGCCAGATGCCGAGTTGAATTTGAATTACAATATAAAACAAGATATTGAAAGTTTTAGGTTGTAAAGCACAAAAAACAATAGAAGTTTTAGAGAAGGAAAAAAAGGTCTGCACATGCAACTCGTGCGCGTGCATATGAAGCATATATATTGCATAACACCAACAGGGTTCAGGGTTCAGCACAGCAACATAAGAGCAAGTTAAAGGGGAAGCCTCTCCTACTCAAGGAAGGACATTTTGTAATTTCTCACTTGAAGAACACCCTTAAAAATAGTATGTGTTGGTTAGATTTATTCCAGCATTCCTCAAATTGATGTATTCAGACAGTTTGTTTTTAGAAAACTTTTTAATGTGATTGGCCCTTAAAAATACAGTCCCACTTTACAAGTCAGTGACTCATGCATGTTTGATGTCTGGTCGAAAGTCTCTGGAGTTGTCAATTGATGTCAATAAAAAGGTATCAAGTTGTCACTAAGCTTGCTGACACTTTGCTCTGGGGAATGGTTGCAAGTAGCACTGATTGATTGATGTGACCCAGTTTTATCAAAAACCAGACACAAGTCAATCAAGCTATTTGTCTGGAACATCCACTGAACTTGTTGCTGTCCTGAGGCAATTCTGTCTCTTGACACCACTTAAACATAAATCAAAAAGATACTATTTTTACAATTTTGAAATGGTTTTTTTTTCTAAATGAAGCACCCTCTGGATCCAATCTTTAGAGCATGGAATGCTTTGAGGTATTGTCTTGATAAAAGACTTTTAAATGCACAGCTATATGTCTGGTCATTGTAAAGGATGTGGGAGTGAGGGACCTACTGTCCTCAATGACAAGGTGCCCTAACCCAGTCACCTAGTGTTACTGACTAATAGTTGAGTCAGACCAAAGAGTCACAACTTTTTGTGATTTGGGACTTGATTTAACTTACACAAGAATGACTTGAGACCAGGCATGATATTCTTCTTACTTTAGTCTGATTTCAGATTGTTTTGCCCTCGGGAAAAATCAGACAAATTGTGCTTAAATAGTCTAAATTTTTCATTAAAGTCACACCATGTGAACTTGTAAGTCTGCTCTTGTACTCAATAAAATAGCAATATTTCCAGATTATACGGGTGAATGTTTTGTTTTGTTTGCCATTATTGCAGCTTGTTACCCAAGAGAGAAATTACGGGATTTCACACAGCTATGCAGTGCCATCAGGGAGTGAAGGAGCCAAGCCGGACACTTATCGCTGGGTACTTGAACCTTTCACAGAGTGTACACGGACATGTGGTGGCGGTAAGGCAATGCTTGAAGCCTTGATTGTACAAAATCTTTATGCCACCCCCTCTTCCTTTCCCCTCCCTCCTTCCCCCATTTGTTAATTAAATTGGCAACAATCAAGGTTTATAGAGGCAATCAACGTGTTAGCTGACTTGCCAATTTCCTTGTTTTTCTTCTTTTTTAGTGCCATAGGAAACTGTAAACACAGTATAAAGTTTTGTGCACTTTGCAGTTTTCTCTTTTTCTGACAAAAACAAAGTTACCCCCCTGGTTTATTGATTTCCCCCCTCTAATACCAAGCACACTAAACTGCCTTTTGAAACACACTAGTGCACAGTCGGATCATGTATTTCAAACCACTGACAGCCAAAATTTAATCAGTTATAATCAGTCGTTTTATTGCATGGCAGTGTCCTCAATCAATCACTCACCGAGTTTTAAACTCAAACCTTGGCTGCTTCCCTGGGTGTATTGCTGTCAGTTTGTTATTGCACTGTGACTGACCAAATCCAAATTCAACCCCCCCCCCCCCTTCCAAAACGCAGTTGTTGAACTGTCATTTCACAGCTCTAACTTATTCCAAAAAAGTTTCCCCCCAATCCTATAGCACCAATTTTTTAATGTAAAATGTTGGTAGAAATATGTAGACAAAAAGTCTCTAGTATGGTCTTGTGACTGAGTGTGTGATATACTGGGCTACTAGATTTCTTGGTACATTTTTTATGTCAGATTTTCTGTCGGATTTGTAAATGAAATGCTATTTTACCTGAACGCCTTTGTATGTCCTTTAAAAACCTCATTCTACTGCTTGGAAACGTCTGTTTTTGATTATTATTTTTTTTTTTAAGAGAGATTTTCTTCCAAAGTATAGATGTATTTAACAGCTGGATCAATCTTTTATAAGTCAAGGGGTAATGGAAAGAGATCTTTGGATTTTGACCCAGGATTGCACCCCGCCCAAAATTCTCAACTGTAATTCCACAAGGCTCTTGCCTAGATTTTGAAAGTAAAGTACTTTTAAGTGATTGAGGTATTTTGTGCGGTTTACAAGTATATTGGAAGCTTATGTTATTTAAAAATTTATTTTCTAATTGTCATGTGATGTAGCGGCTGTCTCTATAGTATTCAGCTCTCTGTGATTTGTTGCAGGTTACCAGCTACGAAACGTGTGGTGTGCAAGAACCAGAGATTATGAAGCATCACCCGAGTACCTGTGTGACCCTACACTGAAACCAGCAGCTAACCATTCCTGCAATATGATTTCATGTCCACCAAGGTATGTTTATACGGACTTTGAAGCACGAGCAGTTCTTACAAGCAACGTTTCGGAAACCGACTGCACTGCATGCAAAAGGAATGCTTTGGTGGTAGCACATGAAACATTTTTCTGACAGTGGCTTACTATTCCCAAATAAATTATGTGAAAATTAAAATATGAATATCTTT
Organism: Leptasterias polaris; assembly: GCA_037783415.1. NCBI lineage: Eukaryota > Metazoa > Echinodermata > Asteroidea > Forcipulatida > Asteriidae > Leptasterias > Leptasterias polaris. Next base: position 2,123,682 of record JAZGTN010000027.1, read on the forward strand.
CAATTCAGAGATTGCCTGGAACTGGTTGTCAGTAAATTGCCTTGTGTCATGACAGAAAAGCAGTTGTTATAAGATAAGAAAAGAGAGAAAAAAAGAAAAAAAGTTTTACTCTCCTAAAATTTGCAGTTCCTGAAGATATTAAACGAATAACAATTATTGATAAAACATGCATGCAATTGTTAGGGAATTCATTGAATTTTGTGTTTGCACTAAATAAATAAGTATAAATGTATACAAATAATACTTTTTTAATTCTAATTTAAAACTGTTGATGAGAAAAACTGAGTAAACAGAAAATCCAGGAGAAACAGAAATTATCTGTTTTCTGCCCCCTTCCCTCCACCTGAAGGAACACTGTCTGAAAAAAACAAAGCCAGCTTCCTTCCTGCTTGGTTACATTGACAATCTTTAAGAGACGTTTTATCTGCTTTCCTTCAGTAGGATGACCTGCACACTTGTGAAAATGTTGCTAGAGAGAGACATCTTGTTACTTCATTCTGATTCTACGCCAAAAAAATAATAGAAACTCAACTTCTGAGAATAAAAAAAGGTCTTTCCTGTTTTCACCGTATAGTTGGTTTTGAGGGAGAGTGGTGTCTGTTCTCGACGTCTTGTGGCATCTTGAAAGAAAGCATATGCGAACAAATAACAATGAAGTTGTTACTTCATTCTGATTCAAAGTGTAAAAAATTAAATAACACAAATTTGCTCTTGAGATAAAAAAATAAATAAAAAAAATTCCTGTTTTCACCATCTAGTTGGTTTGAGGGAGAGTGGAGTCCATGTTCGACATCTTGTGGCATGGGACAACAGGTCAGACTAGTCTACTGTGAGCAGGTCATGCATGGCGTCAGGGCTGAGATTATCGACGACTCCTTCTGTCAGACCGGTAGCCTGGGAGACAAGCCTGAGTATCAGCAAGAGTGTGTGACCGCCGTCTGCCCTGAATGGAAGAGTGGAAACTGGTCTCAGGTGGGTAGGAAAGGAAATCGCTCAATTACAATATTAACAGCTGCTTATTGGATAGGCTATTAATTCACCCCATCACACCCTAGGCCCTACCCAATTTGAAATTCCTGTAAGAGTGGGGTTTTTCATTTTTTTTCTTTCAAAAGCACATATCCACTCCATAGATTAATATACTTTTTTATGATAATTGATCTTGCAAATGGATGGGTTGTTCTCTGCAATGTTTGTACTAATATGTACAGCCTTGTTACATTGATGCAATGGCCTTTTTATCATTGGAACAGACCTGTATGTTTTTAGAGTGTGACTTAATTCCACTGTATGGCTGGGAATCCATGTTCAAGTGTGTTGTGCATAATGCGCAGTGTACAATGCGTAAAAATGAATGAATACCCGCCAAACGACACACATAGTATCCGTATTGCATACTGTGCTATCCGTTTAAAAAAAGTGCATTGCTTCAGGTGTATTTTCATTCTAAAGGATTGCGCACAACGTATGACAGACACATGGATTTCCGGCCTTAGCCACGCCCACTTCACTCTAACTGGCTCCACTGATTACCATTAAGCCAGCTTTTCTTTGATGATTTATGCAAGAAAACTTTAATCATTGGACTTGGCTTTTAAATACGTTCTTCAAAGACTAAAGGTCTTCTCAGCATTGAAAGCTTCTTTTATAAGAAATGCTTATGAATGGTTTTGGGTACAATTTAACACAAACAAACGGCAGCATTTGGAGCTGAAATTAGCAAAAACTGTTGGCGTGTAAAAGATACGCACAGTGTGACGCAATGACTTACCAACAGAGTGATTTAAAGGGCCTATGCAATGCATTTTTTTATTAGTTAAAGTCATAAAGTGATCCTACCTGAACAAATATTTACCCATTAAACCTTTGGTTTCACCGCGTTTATGCCATTACAAAAATAAAAACATATTTTAGGGGTGCCCAGCACGCCCCGCCCATTCCCTCATTATCATAAGAATGTGTGACGTAGACTAGGGAGATCGGCTCACTTCCTGGTTCTACGTGTTGTGCGTCACACGCATACTGTACCGTGTGAAGTTTCTAAAAGTTTCTTCAGTTTGTCGCTGCTTCATCCAAAAAATAGGGCATTTATTCAGAATGCCACCGACCTGTGTTGTTGCTGGTTGCAGCAACACCACTAAGGATGGTTTCAGACTCCATCGTTTTCCCTCTGACCCAAAATTTCGAAGAATTTGGACGGCGAAAGTCAAGCTGACTCGGGCAAAGTGGTCAGGGCCAACCGAGCACTCGGTCATCTGTTCCGTGCATTTTGAGACATCGTCGTCGCCTCTCTCTGGCTCGTACATGTATGGCCGAACCCCTAGCTCCTCATTTCTTTCATAATCACTGTCAGCCTCACTACTTAAATCCGAAGAATTAGTCCCCGAAAATTCTTCATCTACTGCTGAAAATGATGAAGATTCGGCCATGTTCGTCTTTTTATATCACGTCCGTCGTAGTGATTGTTAATGTACAATGCGTTGTGTGTACTGTAGGAATTTCCGCGATCCGTGTGTGCATGTACACGTAGCGCATGCATCAGCTGCCACATTAGCATGGTACCCGCAACATATTCTTGGTACCAGACCATTCTGAATTGCTTATGAACTCTCCGCAGTCTACGTCACGAACAGCGCCCCCGCGCGGCGTAAAAAATAAGGAATTTAATTAATAAAAATAATTATTGCAAATTTTAAACATTTTACACAACTCACAAATTTTTTATATATTTTAAATTGTATACAGAAAGTAAAAATAAACTACAAAAAATAAATTTCTAAATTGTGAAAAATAAGTATTGCATAGGCCCTTTAAAGAGGCCACAGTAACCATTGCCTCCATTGCTCTGGTAGGGCCTTTGTGCCTCTCTCATCACCCCAACCCCAATATGTATGCGATTTTCCCAGAACAGTCAGAACTCAGAACAAAGACTCTATTTGTTGTTTTCAAAAAGAAATTAATTAAATTCTGCACACACATTTACAATAAATTAAAGTAAAGATCTTATGAAGAACTCACCAAATATTGAATCACTTCAGTTATCCGACCTAAAATCTTAACGCCTTTCCTTTAAGGCAGGTATCGAATCCTCAATCCTCACCGATTTAGTAACCCAATATTTGTTTTCCCTCCTGTGGTTGCCGTCTCCAGTGCTCCAGCACCTGCGGGCGTGGTGTTCAGACACGCTCAGTCGTCTGTAGCTCTGATGAAGTCCTTGGCGACTCAAGCTGCCCTGCCGACACCCAGCCAGACAGTCAGGTTGAATGTGACTTAGGGCCATGTGAGAACGTGGAGTGGTTGGTGTCTGAATGGACTGATGTAAGTATTTTTTATACTCCGTCTTGGTTAAACTACATGACAAAAACAATTATTCAATATTTTCTTTTCAACTCTGTTTAGTTCGCTTTGCACTTAATTTCCCCTTTTTATTTTGCAGTTACAAAGTAACATGGTTGACTGTTAAACTTAATTTTTTTTTTCAACAAATCTACTTTCTTGGCAGTGTTCTCAACGCTGTGGGGAAGGAATTCAAACCAGACAGCTGTACTGTGTGGGTCCCTCCGGCACCATCTATAGTGAGGATGTTTGTAATGCTAACCTACGCCCTGATTCCACCCAGCAATGTTCATCTATGCTAGCCTGCCCCCCTATGTGGCATGCCTCTAGATGGACTGAGGTAACTATGACTGAGAACCTGCATATAATCCAAAAAGAGGTCTATTTAGATTTGGATTTAAGTGCATGACTTCCCAATGAGGTCACAATCACTGCAAACAGTGGTTTCAATCTAATGATTGTGTCTGCATTTTATATTCTAAACAAAACCCTTCATTCTATCTTAAAGGCATGGTATACTTATGGTCATTGTCAAAGACCAGCATCCTTACTTACATGTTATATCCACAACATATGAATACAAATATTAAACCTGTGAAAAGTTGGGTTCAGTTGGTCACCGAAGTTGCAAGAAAATAATGAAACAAACAAACAAACACTCTTGTTGCATATATTTGTGTGCTTTCAGATGCCTGAGAAAGGCTTCAATTTTGACTGGTCCTCAGGTGTTTAATCTGGCATTTGGCCCGGGGACCACTGTTAAGGGAGATGTAGAAGCTACAGTGTGTGCCTTAGTAATGACTTTTTACATTCTATTGCATTGTCTGTGTCTTTTCAGTGTTCTACAGATTGTGGGGATGGTGTACGCATAAGGAATGTCTTCTGTGCACATCTTGTGGATGGTGAATGGAAGACAGCTTCAGATAGTGTGTGCAATGCTACCATCAAGCTACCCACCTCTGAGGTCTGCAGTAACAGACGATGTGTAGAATCCTCATGGTTTACAGGACCCTGGGGAAAGGTAAACCAAACAGTAACTTTTCACATTCTTAATCCATCCAAGTCCTTCAGTGTACTGTACAGTAACTCAACCCAATCATGCAAACTAAGGTAGAATTTCAGAATTACTCCAGCGGTAACTCGAGGTAACTAAAAGTTTAACCCTGGGATAACCCTGGGATAACCCTGGGATAACCCTGGGATAACCCTGGGATAACCCTGGGATAACCCTGGGAAACCATGAAAAAAACATTGAGGCTAACGGTTTTAATTTTGCATTCGTCCTTAAGACTTTTAATCCTGCTGGTTTGTCGTATGGGAATGAATGTAAAACCAGGGGACAGATTGGAGTTGGAATAGTTTATTTATTATTGACTTATTTATTTTAACTTTTCTATGCATGGTAACCCACTCAACCAAGGCTGTTTTTCAAGGGGCCTTGTTGCATAAATACATCTGGTAAATTTAAACAATACACACAAAATTAAAGTAATAAAGTGAAACAAGTCCTTAAGCAAACTAAAACATTGAGTCAGCGTACAAAAACACAAGAGTAAATCTTAATGAAGAAAAATTATACTATAAGCCAGACGTAAAAATGGAACTACAAGCACAAAGAATACAGTAAAAAATGAAAAGATTTAAAAATCAAACAAGAGGAAAAGTAAGTTTTATTAAGTAATTACTGAATAGTTACAAATAAAAGTACAATTTTTCAGATTTCTGCTAAGAATAAATTGTAAGAATCAAGACAGTTTGAAACACACAATCGGTAAAAGATGATTCTTCTGCAGGTCATAAGAGGAAAGGAGAAACTAACGAATTCTGCCCTTACAGCAGGCAAAAGTGATTGGTGTTTGAATAATTGTGATGATTTGTGTGTTTTTCTTGTGTTTGTAGTGTTCAGTCAACTGCGGAGGAGGCAAGAAGTCTCGACAGCTCATGTGCTTTGGAGATGGGCTCTCATTGGATGGTTCAGCTTGTGATATGTCAAGTCAGCCAATAGAACAAGAGTCATGTAACACACATCCTTGTGGCGGTGGTGAAGGTATGTCTGGTGCAAGAGTAAATTTGTTCACACAAATGACCAAAGTGACGGTTTTCAATGCTTTCTTATTTCATATCAGTGTTATGGTAAAACCAAAATATTATTCTTAATCCCCGATGCAAATTATATTATCAATCACATTTTGTTTTTAATTTCTTTCTGGAAAAGAGCAAAACCCATTGGCATAAAATCGTATGTCTCTCACATTCTTTGGTAACATTCTACATTTTATTTTTAAGACCAACCGCTTGTTCAAAACAAGTTTTGATTTAGCCACATGAAACCAACTATTAAATTGCCAATATGTGACATTTTTTTTCTCTCTGAACCGTGTTACAACTTAATTACACTGTTAGGTCGTGTCTCAATTGAACAACTTCAGCTGCAACTATAACCAGTGGCTGCAACAACAAAGTTACAGAACTTTTCAGCATTCAAGTCGTAGTCACTTCCGAAGCCATCAGTTTGAACACAACCATACAAACATTGATTATGATTGTTTTGATTGTAGGAGGGTGTGCGACACAACCATACAAACATTGATTATGATTGTTTTGATTGTAGGAGGGTGTGCGACCACTGCTTATGGTTGCTGTTCTGATCAAACATCTGCCACTGGTCCCCACCAAGAAGGATGCAATCAAAGGTCAGTAATTCAATCTCATGGATTTCATTTTGAGTTGAAGGATTTGTCTTTCACTACAGGGCCAACTCATCCATACTTTGTAAAGTCAAAATTGGGCCCAATTTCATTAAGTGTAGAAATATTGTGGTAAGCATGAAACAGGTTACCAACCAAAATATCCTGTAACTTAAATTGACAGGTTCCCTGTTAATTTTTGCTTAGCTAAAAAGCATGAGGTCATTGGCCTTGGTGCCCCTTCGAAAACTAGACCTTAAGATTTTCTAATGAGAATTCCCTTTGCAAAATGAAAATGACTTTTCCCCCTTGAAATTCCAGGCCTGAAGATGTACAAATTGCTGTTTGTATGTTAGTTCACCCAAACCGAAACATTGCATCTTGGGTTATATTTGATTGGATTTTTTAATTCAGCTCAACTGATGCCCCTACTGAGTCCCCAACCTCGTTCCCAACCTGCGCTGATACCGCATTTGGATGCTGTGCAAATGACATAGATGCAGCCTCTGGACCAGAAGGACAAGGTTGTGAGGAAGGAGAACCTCTCGGTAAGCTTACAACTTTTGGAACAAGGAAATAGTTCTAACTTTATTTCTTAAAGTATAAGATGTGGAGAGGCTGTAAATACTCTGAAATGCAACACATTGTTGTTTGCTGGAGGTAGTTCACAACACTTTAACAATCAACACATTCTACAGCTTGTACCGTACACCTGAATATTAATGATTGATTTGTCAACTTTTTATTTCCGTTTCCTTTTTCATTAGAAACTTGTGAATTGGCGCAGGATACTGGACCCTGCTTTGCCTATGGCATCAAGTGGTTCTTTGACATTTACTACCAACGTTGTACTCAGTTCTGGTATGGTGGCTGTGGAGGAAACGCTAATCGCTTTGATTCTGAACTTGAATGCCAGGCTGGGTGCACAATACAACAAGAACCAATGGCACAAGAAGGTACTGCATTAAAAGTACAAATGAAGAGCTGTGTACATCTTGTGAAACGCCATCACAGACCTTGTTCCCAGTGGTGTTTGATCTCACTGCAACTTTCCTAGAATGCCTTGCTCGCTCATAACTCCTGGCAGTGCGACTTTCAAATATCCAATCTTATTGGCTACTTTAATTTGGCCGGTGGTTGATCCATTCTGTGTTAGAGACGTATGCAGAGCACGCTATCAAGAGGCATCAAGTCATAGAGTAACTGGTCCCATCTTGTGACATGTCTCATTCAGTGTAGGGTGACCATGTAAAAACATGATTCATTTGAAATGATCTGCGTCAAAATATGTGTATTTTTGACACACGCACACTAACTGCAGACCTGCCAACCTGTACGCATTTTGCGTACCATGCACGCATTTTCACATCTGAGTACGGTGGTACGAAATATATGCAGAAAGTACGCAAAAGACGCAAAATCTAAATCGCGTGTGTTAAAAACTGCAGCACGAACGAACAATTTTGTTCTCAATTTATTCAACTGTCATTCGTTCGACCCCAAGTGCGGAACAAAGACACCCTGCATCTGAGTGATTATTATGCACTTCGATAAAAAAGAGGTTGTGCCTAGAACTATATTTTAAATTCTTACTCCCGCTGGAAAACTAATAAACCAATGCGTAACAAAGGGGGTGGGAGTGGCGCAATCCAGTTTCGGTCAATCTTTTACAGTACATTGTATGGCCGTATGCATGGATGTACATGCACACAACGCACGTGTTCTGCATCGCCGTGTGAATAACATGGACGCCGATCGAAGTGTCAGATTTATACATCGTTTCTGTTAGTTTTACTTCCATTAGGGGAGAATAATGGGAATTTAATGGCCTGTGATCTTTTTATAAGAGAAACAAATGATGAATTGAAGTGGAACTGGAAAATTCTACCGTAGGCTTTCGTTTGTCCGTTTACTGGGCAACCAAAGAAAAGAGTGGAACCTTTCGCATTATTATTGTCGTCAAGTTACTTGCATGCCGAGTAAGTTACTAAGAATTTAGGAACATTGTTCAACAGTGCTTTTCATAGAAATTAATATATTTTATTGGAATAGAAATCAGTCAAAATGGGCTCACCGCCCGTAGGGAAACCCCTGGCCATTTAAAAAAATATATATTAATAATTGGTTTTTGGGGTTTTTTATTATTATTTTTTTTTACAACTTTTTGCCACATGAGTTTAGCATCTATGATCTAGGCAATTGGAACATACAGTGCCAACAGTCGAACTGGTTATTTAGTTTTTCTGATTGGGCTTCTGGGTTTGCAGCCGTGCACGGGCTTCTGGTTTTAATGCCGCCGCGCTAATGTGGTACTCAAAAAAAAATTACAAGGTTGGCAGGTCTGTAACTGCCATACAAGTGCCATACAAGTGCCCTTCAAGCCCTCCAAAGTTTTGAACAAATGTGCGCACAGAGCAGTAACTTTGGGGGGTTAGTGATGGAAGGTATCAATACGACGTGGTAGTGGGCTGCATCATCAGCCATTTAGAAGTTTTTGTTTGGCTCAATTCCTTTTCACTGAGTTGTACGAGAAAGGTGCTTGCGCCATCATCATGGTATCATCCACTTGGCTCGACTCGTTTGCCATTAATGTCTGTCTGAAAGTTGTTGTGTTTGTTTCAACCTCTTTTTAAGCAAGGTTGTGTGGTTAATTGTCAATGTTTATAGCGCCACTTTGCTACGGGGCTGTCTGGGGTTTTTGGTAAACAAGTAATGGAAGTGAGCAATGTGAATGCTCTGCATTTAATTTTGAGCAAATCTGTACTCCACTTTTGAAAATGTTTGCCTGCATCCTCCCCCTGAGTTGATGTTAGAAGTTTGTCTACTTTTCATCTTGTAGAAATCTGCGCACTAGCCATGGAGGTTGGCCCATGCAAAGCAAGCATCGATAGCTTCTTCTACAACACCGAGTCGGGCAAGTGTGAGGCTTTCATCTATGGTGGTTGCCATGGTAATAGAAATAAATTCCGAACTAAGGAGGAGTGTGACATCAAGTGCGGTACAATGAATAAAGGTGATAATTTATGTCTTTTCCGTCTTTATGGGAAAATTATATAAAACTTCAGATGTGCCCACAGGTTTTGTAGCATTTGTTGTTTATTATTATATTCATTTATATTTCAACCTTGATATACTTAAAAAATAAACAACATAGGAGAGCCCTTCCTCTTGTTTGATTTCTCATCTTATTTGATGATATGGATTTATGAAATGCCCTTTTCATAATGTTGATTGAAGATGTGAATCAATAAAGTTAGCCAGGCCACAGTTAAGTTACCATAAGATTGTTTCATTTGGTCTTGTCTATTGCGTTTTCTTGTTGTCAGACCCATGTTCTCTACAGCAAGACCGGGGCAACTGCTTCGAGACGCAAGTCCGCTGGTTCTACGACGCTTACTCCAACCAGTGTGAGCAGTTCAACTACACTGGTTGCCTTGGCAACCCAAATCGCTTTGAGGACCCAGCCAGCTGCGAGGACAAATGTGTTCTGGTTGACAGGGTACCAGTGATCCAGGAGACAGTAGGAGTCATTGTTGGTGAGAAGGATTTATGGTGTCAAACCCTGGGAATAATTTCATACCAAAATAATTCTCACTTACAGAACAAGAAACTTTCATTTGACAAGAGTTAACAGCAAACTAATAATATATCTAATTGCCTCACCTCATCCCCATTGATGTCATGAGATTTGGATTCTTCTTGTCAGATGTGTGTGGACTACCTTCAGACGCTGGACCATGTGAGGATTCGATCGCTTACTGGGCGTACAACAAAGATTTGAATGCTTGTCAGCGATTCAACTATGGCGGCTGTGAAGGAAATGACAACCGATTTGCCTCTGAAATCGAATGCCGACATGCTTGTGTATCAATTGCTGGTAAGTTTCATTTCAGTTTTTTAATGGAGATAGCATTCTATGGGTATCTGTTAATAATGGAATAGAGACAGAATGAACCTAAACATTTCTCCACTGTCTTCACTTCATAGGTTTCTCATCCTCCATTCTTGATTTGGAAATAGAGAGTGCAATTAAAACAGTTTTTACGTTGAATATGTAAAATGAAATAAACCCTTTTATTTCTGTGTTTATTTCAGCTGAAGAGTGTTCCATGGATCTTGATAGTGGCCCATGTAATGAGTACATCCCTACATGGGGATTCAACAAGACTGTTGGTCTTTGTCAGCCATTTGTCTACGGTGGGTGCGAGGGCAATGACAATCGCTTTGATACGGAAGACTCTTGTGATCACAAATGTGGACCAAAAGGTAAATCCTCAAGAACTACTTATCATTTCAGCATAATTGTTTGCATCAGGTTGTAGATCTTTCTTCCTGCTCAAATGTTTGAACAGAGATAACGTTTTGACCTTGTTTTATAAAGACTTTGTCTTACTATAGTACAAGAAAAGCATGTTCCGTCAACCTTTGTACAATAATGTTCTGAATAAATTATGAAATATGTTTGAAGACACATGTTTAAGATTAGCAAAATGGACGAGCTGCCTATGTTCTTTCCTCATATAGAAAATTCCATTTGTTAAACAAATTTATCCATAAAGAAACCAGCGTAATAAAGTATCAGAATAGACCATGTGACCTATGACATCACATGTTTACAAAAGAGCCACAGAGCCTGGACTTCCTGCAGGCACAGTTTGCACACAGCTCAATGGAAGAATACAATAAATCTTATGTTTTATGGAGATTGCACTGTCTGATTTTTCTCAACTTTTGATATGAAGAAAGGGGGGAACATCTAACAAGCTGTACAGCTGTTGCTTTTGTAACTCTTGAATTTATGTGAAAATTATGACGCAAAATGTAAATTTTCCCCAGTATGGCCTGTGTAGTAGATTGCCTGACAGGAAATGCATTAGAATGTACAAAGTCACTACTCTGTAAACAAAGGTAACATGGTCTATAGCTTGGCATAAAAACCTGACAGTCATTGAACGAGTAGGTGAATTGGTCTCTTAATATTGAATATAACAAAAATGACGCTTCTTAGAAAATGTCTAAAGTCAATGAATCGCCTCTTATGACAAAAAATATAATTGGTTGATTATATAATAAATTTGATATCTTGTTTTTGTTTTTTTTTGCTAGCTGTGACAATGTGTCACCGCAGTCGGAACTACGCTTTCTACATTTCACAGGGCAACCTAGGTGCCTTCATCCCACAATGTACACTGGAAGGTTACTTTGAGTCCATGCAGTGCCATGGTAGCACTGGATACTGTTGGTGTGTAGATATGGACGGCAAGGAAATTAATGGCAGTAGACGGGCACCAGGAATTCATGTCCAGAGACCAGACTGCGAAGGTTAGTTTGCCCATTATTCCTCTGTCTGCTTGCTACTAACAGCAGCTCTTGTGTTTCTTTTAATAAGCAGAGAAAATAAAGTTAGGTGTTGCAAACTGCTTACCAAGCAAAAGGACCGGTGGTATAAATGAAAAAAACAGTTATTGACCTGATGTTTCGACCTGAGCAGAGTCTTTCTTAAGGGCTTTCAATAAGTTCACACACAAAAACAACCTTCTTTTTCTTGTATTCCTAGCACTCCGCCCCAAAATGTTGACTACCTGCGAGCGACATCTGAAACAGGTGAATGGGAAGGATGGTAGACCTCCCCCTGGTCGCTATGTCCCACAGTGCACCGAGGCTGGGGAGTATGAAACCATCCAGTGCTATGGAAGCACAGGGTACTGTTGGTGTGTCAATGAGAATGGGGAAGAGGTTGAAGGATCCAGGAGAGGCCCGGGGATGGGTGCACCAAACTGTCACGGTGAGTTTAATTGTACAGTACGAGCTAACTATGGAGCAGCCATGTACCTTACCTCCCTTTGGTAAACAGGGTTCAATTCATAGAGCTCTATAAGCACTAAATGTAGCCAAGCACAACAAAATAATGCTTATGAGACTATGGTTACCAGCCAAAAGATGATGTCAAACATACTATCTCTGACTGGTATCCTGCTCAGTTTTGCTCAGCAGTAAATTATTAAGCAACATTTTCTGCTTGAGCAGCTCTACGATGGCCCTTACTGCAGAACTCTACGCTTACCATCAAAAACGCACTTTATAGGGCGCTGATAGCGCAGAATTCTGTGGTAAGCAGAGCTCTAAAATTGGGCTCAGATAAGCTGGAGGGGAAAATCATCTGATCCTTTTAAATGAAAGTAGAGCTTGAATCAGTCTGCATTAAGGGAATCACTGCTCATATTTAATAGTCGTAACAATTTCATCAGGGATAACAAATGTTTTTTTCCGTTTTTTACCTCATCCTAATGTGTGATAAGCACTGTATATCCTTGGTGCTTTTCCAAAATTTCACCAGTTACTACCTACTCGGGTGGGATTTGAACCCTTGACCCTCACAATCTAGAGCAGACCAGCGAGTATGCCCAGTGATGAGAGGTGCTAGTTCGAATCCTGCATACCTATATCCATAAGCATCTGCATTTTCTCTGTTCTATTATCGTCCAGCCTCTATATTGTACATGCAGTCACTTTTATCAAGAAATCTATTTAAGCATGAATTGAATTCAACTGAAAGCATGATAAAAGAATTCAGTTTTACACAGTTTGTAATGTCAATTTAAACATTCAAGTTGATCATTTGCCCTGCATTTCGAACCCTGCATGCATGCATTCAATGTATACGCTCTGGTGCTTTTTATTGCTAACTGTTTGTCTTCTACCACTTTTAGGAGGACCCCAAGGCCCATGTCCAACCCTGGTCAGCAACATGCAGTCTGGCTTGGCTAACAGCGGTTTCAACCCACAGTGCACCCCTGATGGGCTGTTTGTGCGTGTGCAGTGTGACGGTGTGGCACAGTGTCTATGTGTGAATGAGACAACAGGAGATATCCTCAAGGTTCTTAATGAGGTGCCACAGGATGGTGACTTTGATGCTTGTAATGGTAAGAGTCTGCAGAGACCTTCAGAACTCTATAACAACATATTGCAGAGAGGCTCCAAGGTCAAATTCAGTTTGTTTCCAATAAATAAAGTCCTTATGAAAATGGGGGGAAAAATTACAAGTCTCTAACCTTACATTCAAACGGTGTCAAATGTCACAGTATTTGATACCCCTTCAAGTACAATTTTTGTCAAAATCTCAAAAAAACGTTTGATCATGTCGCACTACAATTGTATAATGTGTACATTTTTTGTACAGATCATTTTTCGATCATTACTAATTTGTAATGATTTTCAATCAAATTTGCATTGAATTTGACCTTTTGGCTTGCGCAAAAAATTCCTCTTTGGAATGTACTGACCAAATTTGTTTTTGATGCCTGATGACTTCATGTTTCAAATTTCAAAGAGTGTAAAATACAATGGCATTTTACACCATTTAAAGATGAGGTTTGAGACTGTCATGAGGATTCCCCATTCTATTAAATGGAAAACTAGTGCATTACAAAACTCAAACTCAAATGAGATGACTTTATGTTTGCCATTAATTGTTCAGTGAATGGGCTACAGGACTACTTTTCTTGTCCAGTCAAAAGTTCACCAGTAAAATGTGCATAACTTTTCAGGATTTGCCTTAAAAAAATTTCAGTAGCTGGCTAGCAGAACTATAGCTTTCTTGTGGTTTCAATAAATAGTCCACCAATTACATTGAAATAACTTTTCAGGGTTGCCATTAATGAACGCCCATTCAGACTAGTTTAGTTGTCTTGTCATTTCATTTCCAATTACTGTCTCATATTAAAATTTAGCTTTTTGGAGAGGTGAATTGGAAGCCATGTAAACCAATCTGTGCATGTAGTTGTCAACATGTGGTAGTGGGAAGTATTGAAGTAGCTAGATATACTACATGTACGTTGAGAGAATTTTTACTGGTCTTCGGGTGTTTTTAATGACGGCAGTTCCGGAGAATTCTGGCTTTGGTTCAGCAGTATACATTTTTTAAAGGTGTGGTCAAGCTATCCCCTTCCCTTCATAACCCCCCCCCCCCCCCCCCTGTCTTCATAATCCCTGCTTACCCCCTGCCTTCTCTGAATGCTTTCTGCTTTTCTCCCTCCACTCTCTCTATTCATGTATTTCCACTTGACTACTCTTGCAACTCTTGTCTGCTTGTATGTGTGTTGTGTGTTGTCATTTAGCCTTCGAGAAAGACTCTGCTAGGGTCGAAACGTCAGGCCACTAACTTATTTTTTGCATTTATACCACAGGTCCTTTTGGTTGGTAAGCAGTTTGCAACAGCTAATTCTATTTTCTGGTTATTTTAATATTTACTTTCAGACGCCCATGGGGATTTGACGCCCTGCCAACTTCACAGAAACAGCGTTCTGTCAGAGGAAGAACTCGGCGGTCACATCCGCTATGTCCCGGAATGTACAGAGTCTGGTGACTACAAGCAGACCCAGTGTTATGGAGACACGGGTCATTGCTGGTGTGTGAATGACGTTGGAGAAGAGATTGATGGAACACGTAAGACGCCCGGACAGGGGCCCCCTGACTGCACTGGTAGGTGTACACATGCCGCATTAATTCATAGGTTGTTCCTTGATGGAAAGGTTGTTCTTTGATTTATGGTGATTTAGAAAGTCTATAGATATTAAAGATGGCGGTTCAGTGAATTTCATTCTGAAAACCAATGGAAACCAAGACGCATCATCCCAGTTATATTTGTGCTGACGAAGAGAGTCTGTAGATCCTGTGAAATGTAACACTCAGGAGTATCAAGAAACCTCATCCTGATCAAGGGAAGACCCAAGCCTGCTGCCAATATTGATAAACTTGTATTGCTTCACAGCCCTAAATTTACCTCTATATTGCAAAAAAACAAAAAATAATATATATTGTTGAAACATTTATTTTAAAACCAGTTTAGATTAGTATTGAAAGTTTGGTCAGCATTTAAGCCAAAAGGTTTTTCACAATTTGGTTTAATATAGGCCCTTTTCAGAACAAAGGCTTCAGCTTGAGCTCTTGTTTTAGGCTCCCACAGTCTTTTTGAAGCCTCATACCAGAAGCGTTTTTTAACAAAATGCTTACAGATCCTTACCCAGAGCCCAGCAGTTGTTTAAGTATAAAACAAAAATATGAATTTGCCATTTTTTCTGGTTGTGTGTTGCTACAGCTAAAGGTTGCCAGACAATACGTGATGAGCGGTTGTCATCCAGACTCATCGGTGCCTTCATTCCTGACTGTACAGAAGAGGGTTTATACCAACCAACACAATGCCACGGCAGCACTGGCCACTGCTGGTGTGTTAATGAGATGGGTAAAGAGATCCTGGAAACCAGACGAGGGCCTGGGCAAGAGAGGATTGACTGTGAAGGTAAGTTTTATTTATTCAAGAAATACTTTTGTTGTTAAAGGCACTGAACACGTTTTGTAATTGTCAAGACCAGTATTCTCACCTGGTGTATCCCAACATATGCATAAAATAACAAGCCTGTGAAAATTTGGGCTCAATTGGTCATTGAAGTTGCAAGAAAATGATGAAAGAAAAAACACCCTTGTTGTACAAATTAGTGTGCTTTCAGATGGGAATAAAAGGCTTCTGGCCAGAAGTCTTTTATTATTTTAGTGAGAAATTACCTCTTTCTCAAAAACTACGTTACTTCAGAGGGAGTCGTTTCTCACAATGTTTTATACTATCAACAGCTCTCCGTTGCTCGTTACCAAGTAAATTTTTATGCTAATATATATTTTGAGTAATTACCAAACGTGTACAGTGCCTTTAAACATAGAAATACTAAGTTTTTGCTTGGAACTTGCAACTTATAAAAGAGTTTATTTTGACAAAGTTGTGAAGCAGACACCTATGTTTTTAGGATTTTGTTTTTTAGACATCTGCAGTCTTCCAAAAGTGATAGGACCTTGCCGTGGGTTCTTCCCATCCTATAGTTACGATCGTAGCACTGGAACTTGAAGACCCAGGCCTGCTGCCAATATTGATAAACTTGTATTGCTTCACAATCCTAAATTTAGCTCTATATCCCATAAACCACACTGTTTGTTGGTTATGTTAAAATAGTTGAAAGCCAAAAAAACAAAAAAGAATATATATTGTTGAAACATTTATTTTAAAACAAGTTTAGATTAGTATTGAAAGTTTGGTCAGCATTTAAGCCAAAAGGTTTTTCACAATTTGGTTTAATATAGGCCCTTTTCAGAACAAAGGCTTCAGCTTGAGCTCTTGTTTTAGGCTCCCACAGTCTTTTTGAAGCCTCATACCAGAAGCGTTTTTTAACAAAATGCTTACAGATCCTTACCCAGAGCCCAGCAGTTGTTTAAGTATAAAACAAAAATATGAATTTGCCATTTTTTCTGGTTGTGTGTTGCTACAGCTAAAGGTTGCCAGACAATACGTGATGAGCGGTTGTCATCCAGACTCATCGGTGCCTTCATTCCTGACTGTACAGAAGAGGGTTTATACCAACCAACACAATGCCACGGCAGCACTGGCCACTGCTGGTGTGTTAATGAGATGGGTGAAGAGATCTTGGAAACCAGACGAGGGCCTGGGCAAGAGAGGATTGACTGTGAAGGTAAGTTTTATTTATTCAAGAAATACTTTTGTTGTTAAACATAGAAGTTTTGGTTTGGAACTTGCAACTTATAAAAGTGCCCGAGGAGAAAGTGGTTGCTATAAACGAAGTATTTGTAACGGAGTTTATTTTGGGAAAATTGTGAAGCAGACATCTATGTTTTTTGGATTTTGTTTTTTAGAAGCCTCATACCAGAAGCGCTTTTTTTTAAAAAGCTTACAGATCCTTACCCAGAGCCCAGCAGTTGTTTAAGTATAAAACAAAAATATGAATTTGCCATTTTTTCTGGTTGTGTGTTGCTACAGCTAAAGGTTGCCAGACAATACGTGATGAGCGGTTGTCATCCAGACTCATCGGTGCCTTCATTCCTGACTGTACAGAAGAGGGTTTATACCAACCAACACAATGCCACGGCAGCACTGGCCACTGCTGGTGTGTTAATGAGATGGGTAAAGAGATCCTGGAAACCAGACGAGGGCCTGGGCAAGAGAGGATTGACTGTGAAGGTAAGTTTTATTTATTCAAGAAATACTTTTGTTGTTAAACATAGAAGTTTTGGTTTGGAACTTGCAACTTATAAAAGTGCCTGAGGAGAAAGTGGTTGCTATAAACGAAGTATTTGTAACAGAGTTTATTTTGGGAAAATTGTGAAGCAGACATCTATGTTTTTTGGATTGTTTTTTAGACATCTGCAGTCTTCCAAAAGTGACAGGACCATGCCGTGGGTTCTTCCCATCCTATGGTTACGATCGTAGCACTGGAACTTGAAGACCCAGGCCTGCTGCCAATATTGATAAACTTGTATTGCTTCACAACTCTAAATTTACCTCTATATCCCATAAACCATACTGTTTGTTGGTTATGTTAAAATAGTTGAAAGCAAAAAAACAAAAAAGAATGTATATTGTTGAAACATTTATTTTAAAACCATGCACGCTCATGGAATACGGTAAAAAATAGCTGGTCTGCATCCCATATCCAACTCGGCCTTCATCCTTGTTGAATATGGGACGCAGAAGCGCTGTATTTTTCCGTATTCCACTCGTGCTTCTGTGAGATCTAATAATATAATACATATCAATTTGCAACACTAACATGGTGAAACATATTGATCATTTGAAACACCAAATAAGAAATATAACTAGCATAGTGTTGCAAAAATATAATCATGGTTTCTGCGGATCCTTAAAAAGTCTTAAATTGAACTATCCAAATTTAAGGCTTTAAGAAGCATTAAAAAGTATTAAACTCGATTGTTTGAGGCCTTAAAAAAAGGATGAAGCCTGTAATGATTTTTCTATCGTACGCAGCATATACAAAAATTACATAAAGTGTGAGTGGGTATAGCTGTTTCTTCCCTGCTTTGTTCACATATTTTTGATCTTGAATTTTGTTGGGCGGGTAGCATTAAAATGTCTTTTAGTGTGCAGATTCCCTGAATGCAGAGCTACTGTACATCTCACATTCAAGGCTTGAGTAAATTTATATACTTTATCTAATACCCTTTCTTTGATGAAAGTAAACTATTACAAGGTTTTATTGCTCTAGGTTATCAACCAACGACGCCAACTGTTTCACCATCACCAGCTGCAGCCACATCAACAACCACGAGGAGTACAGATAAGGCTACAACTGATGCACAGGCTGCTCAATCAACTACTCAAGCTTCGATATCAACTAGAAAATCTGAACCGTCCACTAGAAGTCAATCAAAAACGTCTTCCAGACCATCAGCTACAACTTCTAGCCCATCAACTACACCTTCTAGCCAATCAACCACACCAAGCACAGCAACTATATCAGTTACATCAGCTAACCGTTCAGAATCATCAACTGAATCCACTACTACTGTGATATCAACAGCTGAGCAATCCACCACTCAAGAGTCCACGACACACCATTCATCAATGTGTGAGATCCACCATCAAGAAGCTCTGGCAAACACCCTCCCTGGTGTGTTCATTCCACAGTGTGCCGAGGACGGGTCGTTTCTGCCCCGGCAGTGCTATGGGCTGCTTGGTTTGTGTTGGTGTGTACATGAGGATGGTACTGAACAAGGAGGCACTAGAGTTGGCATCAATGAACCACTTGACTGTATGGGTGAGTTGAGTTATTCTTAATACAATGCTATAGACATTCAACTTCTGGAATGATTAGGTGCACTCCGATTTTCCTTTTCTTTATAAAAAGCACTGTCCAAACTAATGTGGCAGTCATTTTTCCTCATTTTGCAGTTCCAGGTTGCATGAATGTTATCAAGCGAGGTTTGCAGACATGCATACATTGAGGGGCATCTATATGTGATGATCTTAATCTCAACAGTTCAAAATAATTTTGTTTTAGTGTACAATGTATTCTTCTATGTCTGTTTTAGCCAGTTTGCCCTGTGTTTGGTATCTGGTTCCTAATTGCCAGGTACTTAATTTGCCTGACATTTTTACATTATTGTGTGTGCTAATAAAGCTGTGGCTAGAA
Source organism: Leptasterias polaris (assembly GCA_037783415.1). Taxonomy (NCBI): domain Eukaryota; kingdom Metazoa; phylum Echinodermata; class Asteroidea; order Forcipulatida; family Asteriidae; genus Leptasterias; species Leptasterias polaris. Next base: position 2,142,694 of record JAZGTN010000027.1, read on the forward strand.
GTCAAATTGCTTTTGCCATGTCATCAGTAAGTCTAAGTATAAATAAGTTTTTGTTTCTAAATCCACATTGAGTGCTGTGTAAATTTAGTGTTATTAACATTGTTGAAATGAAATGTGCAGCTCTTTTGATAATATGTCTATTATCATACCAGATTTTCTATGTTGCCCTCTGTATCAATTCAGAGAATAATCCAATAAAATGCATATTTTATCTTCAGATGTGTGCAGTATGCCAGAGTTCAGAGGTCAGTGTCCTGACAACATCGACATGTGGTTCTTCAATGCTGAAGCAGGTGTCTGTGAGATGTTCGTCTACAGTGGTTGCCAAGGCAACCAAAATCAGTTTGACAGTCGAGAAGCTTGCGAGAATAGATGCATCACTCCCGGTAAAAGCTTGTTTCATACTTGAAGACAAGACAAGTACAAGATTCATATTGTCAAAGGGAAAACTAATTCAACCTAAAAATCTCAAATTTTGTTCAGAGATAAACTTCCCTCAAGAATACTGTCAAAGTTGAAAGCATCATTTGAAGACCCCTGGTATTGCCTAGATCATGATTTCAATTGCTGCAATCAGAATATTTTAAACCATTTTTGTGATTGAGCACACAATCTATGGCAAAACATGAATGGCTTTGAATATTTTATAAAATGGTATCACCTATTTCAATCTTTTTTTCACAGCTTGGTAGGATGGTGTCTGTGTTTATTGAAAACTAGAGCATGGAATAGATGTACTCTTCCCAAAACTGTTTATGTAGTATACCTTTAATGTGAATACAACAAGTTTGTGGGATGCTAGAGGGCAGTAGACAGGAGAGATTCTGATAATAGAGGGCAGCAGACTTGCCATCCACACATCATAGGAGTGATTTTCATGAATACATTCACAAGAGATTGAGCACAGTTCCATTTGGATGAGTCTGGAGTTTTGATGTCCAATTTGCCTTGTGTTCACATTGGAATGATGGGAATATTATTCTGAAATTTTAACACAATTGTCAGTTTTGTTTCAACAACAATAAGACATTTAGTTCCATCCTGAACAGTACATAGCAGAATGCAAAGGAAAATAATGTGGAGGCACGATCCTTTTAAGCCAATGCTTATAGTGGAATGCCTTTAGAAGAGAAAACAAAATACATGAATTAAACAATTAGTTAATTACTTGACATAGACAAAGATAGCTGTGTGGACAAATAATCTTACCAGAAAGAAATTAAGAGACTTCTAAGAAACAATAAATCTGGAGGTGAGGTAGCCTTGCTCAAGGCGGTCGGTCGCAGTTTTCACTCCGAAAAGATGCCGTAAAATCCACCACTAGCCTATACACAAGCACTGTGCGTAATGTTTGTATCACATCGCACGACGCCCGTACTACTACTGTGCGCAGGTCATCCGCACTCGTATTACTATTCGCATGCGGAGGCCGTAGGCCGACAGCCTTGTCGCGTCTGTATCTACCGGGTTTAATGTGTTTCCTGTTTTTATTTCCGCTAGCCCCCCCATTTTCGTCCACTATTGGACGAAAATGGGGGGGCTAGCGGATATGCTGGTATGCAGATCATGAATATTTAAATCTTTCGTTCGGCCGACTAAACAGCGCAGAATGGGAGGCAAATGAATGATTCATTTTCGACGGTCCAATCACAAGCTTCCCTCATTATGACCTTTGTACCATGCTTCCACACAAGCACACGATTCGAACACCGTGGCCGTTGAGACTGGGAGACTGGTTGGACGAGTCCATTTTATCTGAGGGTGATGAAATCTTCAAATGTTGTAAACACGTAGACCTAATCTTTACACTAAGTAGAGAACATTCGAAAATGATTATTTTTACGTTGTTAACTGCTTTAGTAATTTGAAACTACAGGCCTTACTGTTATGATGTTAGTGCTGATAGAGAAAGAATTTCAACGATACGATTTTCTTTTTCTTTGTTAACGGTAAGCATCTCTTTAAAAAAATGGAGTGTACTCAAACCGCGATTGCAAATGATTGCGCAATGCGCCCCCCATCCTTAGTAAACATGACTTCCGCCACTGACCAATGGGGTCTTGTCTTATGCACGCATTATAGTAATGACCCTGGCTAGCTCAAAACAGAACCATCAAGGCGTTGATTCAGATAGTCTACGTGTACACATCTCACACCACGCAAGCACTGCGTTACACATGCTTGGCACACATCCAGAGACTGCACATAGCTGGGGTGCATGGGTAGCGCAATGGCGCAATAGCGCAAAGGGAAAACCAACTAATCTAAAAAAGACAATTAATAAATGAAAGTAAAACTCCAACGCCTTGGTCAAGGCTAGAGGTGAGGAGGCAATTCTAGAGAGCAAACCAAAAGGATCAAACTATGCTACATATTAATAATAATAATAATAATAATAATAATAATATTGGGAGATAAGATGCTCTTTGAAGTTCTTAAAAGAACTGTTGATCATAGGTATTAAGTTTTTATTTCAAATGTAGGTTGTTTCTGTTCCCTGTTATTGCTTTCCTTTCTATTTGTGAAAATTTAAAAGAAATAACTGTCAGCCTATTGTCACTGCATATAAAAAGCAAAAATAAGTTAGTGGCCTGAGGTTTCGACCCTAGCAGAGCCTTTCTCAGAGGCTAAACAAAATTAAAATTGTTAATCCAGATTCATTTAAGCATTATTATTTTTATTTTTTTATAATTACAGCTCCCACATCTTGCGTAGAGAAACGTGAAATGGCTCTGAGTTCCGGTAATCTGGGCGAGTTTGTCCCTCAATGCACCGAAGACGGTCAGTTCACATCCCAGCAATGCCACGGTAGTATCGGTCATTGTTGGTGTGTGGATGACCAAGGGATGGAGCTAGGGGCGACACGTAGAGGGCCTGGAGAAGAGTTACTGGACTGTGAGGGTGAGTGAGACTGGACAGACAGGGTTTACCGTTTGACCTTCTGTTCGTTTAAGACAGTATTTTGTATCAGGAGATTTATAGAAAGTACTGCATGGTAATCTTTTTAGTAAACTTGGGGGTACAACCATGCTTGTAAAACACATGGTTGTACCTACAATTTTACCAATCATAGTTACTTTCTACTGTCCACACCAATCAAAGCTTCAAAGATCACTCAGAATATGTTTTTTAAATAACCACATAATTTTTCTGCAGGACTTGCACCAACAATTTTATTTGTCTCTTTGGACAGAATATTGTTGGTACACGTTTTGTTCTATCTTCTGGCAGGAAAACTAATGTGATGCCTGCATTTTAAAGGAGACATTATGATTCAAAATGCAAAATCACCTTTGATTTTTCCCTTAAAAGACTATCAGTGCATCAAGTGAGTTCGGGAATGGTGGACTCGTAAATTCTCAAATAGTTTATTTATTATTTTTATTTTTTTCACCCAAACATGAAGGGGATATTTCAGTGCGTTGATTTGTGAATTTTGTTTAAGAATGTTCAGTAGGTTTTTATTATAATTTCATAAATTTGAATATGTATATGTCTCTTAAATGAAATTTTAAGGGGGCAATTGTGTTAGATGTGCCCCAAACATATTCATCAACTACCGTTATTCAAATGTTGATTGCACCCTAATGCATTGAACAATATTTACTTCAGATGTTTGTAGACTGCCGAAGTACAGCGGACCTTGCAGAGGCAACTTTGCCTTGTGGTACTATGATGTCATGGATGAGAGATGCAAATCATTCGTCTACGGTGGATGCCAAGGCAACGGTAACCGATTTGAAACGTTGGAGGAGTGTGAGCAAACTTGTTATGTTCCAGGTAAGAGAAGAGATGGAAGTGTCACCCCCCCCCCCCCCCCACAAGAAACAACAACAAACAAAAGCACAATTGATAAATGAAGTCTTCTTCCTGCACCTATCCAAACTTGTGACTAATATTGGCTTGTAATTTTTCATCACTTTCATGACGACTCTATCTATGGGAAAATGAGTGCATTACAAAACTGACTTCAACCTGTGAGGCCCCGCTTTAATTGGATGTTCGCTGTCCAATACTTCTTTTTTCAGTTCTACAGTAATTTCAACTGAAAATAATTGGCCAAGGCCAACTTGTATATATCCCCTTCGCTTCTTCAAACTCAAAAGTCCAGAGCTCATCTCATAATCACTTGTTTCTCTGCTTTTCTTAAACACTCAGAGTACACCGGCAGACCTCCGACACCCTGTGAAATCAAGAGGGATGAAACACTGTCCACCCTCCACCTTCATCTCTTCGTTCCGGATTGCACGGCAGACGGCGCGTACACCTCCCGTCAATGCTATGATTTGATTGGTCAGTGTTGGTGTGTCAATGAAGAAGGAGAAACCCAAGGTGGTACCAAGACCAGGGACGGACAGGTGCCCTTCAACTGCAATGGTATGAGGGTTTGTTCTCAGAGTTAACTGATTTTTGTTATTTTGCCTTTCTGAATTTTTCACTGATTTCTTTGTGAAGTTAGAGTTTGTTTCAGTTTTTTAAGTTGCATTGCTCATGTTTTGGCCTAAAAAAAGGTGAAATCTTAATTTTTTTTCTCATTTATTGTTGGGACTAAATAAAGGCTTCTTTCTTGGAATAAAAACATTTTTGAGAAAAAAAAAGAAACAACTCGGAACCATTTCTTCTAAATGGTGGTGTCAAACTTCACAGTGACACTCAACTGAATGCATATCTGTTTTTATTTTGACAGACGAATGTTCCTTCCCCAAGTTCACTGGACACTGCAATGCTAACCTGGACCGATGGTTCTACAATATGGAGACTGGATCTTGTGAAGAGTTTGTCTATGGTGGCTGCAGAGGCAATATGAACAATTTCCAATCCCTTGAAGAATGCGAGACATCCTGTATACCTAACGGTAAGATGGAAGTCTGTCTCTACGACATGGTATCAGTTTTGGTGGGTTAACGGAAACTTCTGTGTCGGGAAAAACAATTTAATAATTCCAATCCTGGTGTAACAATTATCCCGAGATATTAGTTGTTCTGAAATCCTTTGATTTTGCAGGAAATTTGTGTTTATTTTTTTAATCCAAATGATCAGCTTGCATGGCCAGCATCTTCTCCTTCAGGTACCATTGTCCCTTCATGACGTCGGTGATTATGGCTCTCCACAGTTTTCTGTCTCTGGTTGTTTTCACCAACTTTTGCTCCTTTTACGTGTAATCTGTCACTGCCTGGTACCCTGTCCGCCATTTGGTGACTTAAACTTTTTGAATATATTAGCCGTTGTCTCACCCTGATTTACTTCCACCCTGTGATTCTTAAGTTCACCAGACCTTCTTTCCTCATTGCGTGCCCCCAAAAATCCAGTTGTCTCTTTCTGTTTGTTACCAGCAAGCATATGAGATGAATAAAAACATGATAAACATGTATCGCTGTTATCTTGAAAATTTGTTCTGCTATTTCCAATGAGTTGGAAATCATCTGAATTCTTTATTATAAAAAGAATTAGCTGTTGCAAACTGCTTACCAACAAAAAGGACCTATGGTATATATGCAAACAATATTTAGTGGTGTGATGTTTCCGCCCTAGTCTTTTTCAAAGAATAAATAATAACACATATAAACAGGTATACTGGTTTAACAGAAGCAGTCAAGTGGAATGAGATGAAACGAGATAGAGAGGGGCAGAAAGCACACAGAAAAAGCAAGGGATGAACAATTAAGAGGTTGACAAGGGGGAGGGTGGAGGGAAATTCATGTGAAAATTGTAGCCCACATTTCCAGAATTTTGCAAGTTGAAAGTCGCATTGTTTGTAAGGGATTTTTGACATGTGTGTGTGTGTGTGTGTTGTCTTCTTCTAGGGCATGAGATGCAGTCCTGTAAGATGCAGAAGGAGCTAGCCTTATCCAGCAACCTTCCCGGTGTCTTCATACCTCAGTGTACAGAGGATGGTTGGTTCGCACCCACTCAATGCCATGATTCCACCGGCCAGTGCTGGTGTGTCACCGAGAGCGGTATGGAGCAGGGAGACACCAGGAGGGAACCAGGAATGGAACTGCTAGATTGTTATGGTAGGTCTTGATTTGATGGTTGCACATATCTGATGCCAGGCGGGGTCTATCCCTTAAGCTTGAGAATAAACACATTTTGTACTTTGTTGAGCAAAAATAAGTTTTAACTTGCCTCTCATCACCGTGCACGCTCTTTGGTGGGTTTGAATCCCACCTGAGTTGGACACATCTGGGCATGCCAGGCAATATTTTCTTTTTAGCCTCAGGTTAAACACTAGGGGTACTTTTGTTGAGCAAAAATAACTTAATTTTCTCATTTCTCATTTCTAATTAGAATGGAAGCAATTTTCCATAACACAGGGATCCATTTTCCCATTAGACAGGGATTCATTGCAAATCTACCTCGTTGAGGAAATTATCTTTGAATCTGGCTTCAAGGAGAACAGTTCAAATACATTCTAGGAGAGAGTAGCCATTATGAATTAGGTTTTACATCTTGTACTTTTTCCACAAACGGTTCAAAGGTGTAGAAAATAAAAAGGTATTCCTTTTTGTGTGTCCTTAGATGTGTGCAGTTTTCCAAAGTCGTCTGGACCATGCCTTGCCTACTTTGCCATGTGGTACTACGATACAGAAGAACAGCAATGCAGGCAATTTATTTTCGGTGGTTGCCAGGGCAACGGCAACAGGTTTCAAACTCAAGAGGAGTGCGAACAATCATGTGCTGCTCAAGGTACTTTTTAAGTATTCTACTTGATGTCTAGTTTAGTGTGTGTCTGGTGTCAGTGACTTGGACTCAAGCAGCACTTTAAATTCCATCTTCTTCTTTTTTGACTGGTCCTCAAGAACTCGAGGCTTTTCCTTTATACCATGGTGGCAATACCTGTTAGGACACAGAGATCAAGTAAACTACTTTCTGATGATTTTAGGGAGTCAATTTGAAGTAGACCTACAATAACATAACATTTAAGTACCCTTTGTGGAATCAGTCAGTTTCTCTCCAAGTTAAGTAGAGAGTTCTTTAGCTCAACATGGAACAGTGGTACATTGATGACTCCAACAAGACCCGACTTGATGAGACTTCCCCTTAAATAGTCAAAGACTATGGACAAGGCGGAAGACTGTAGACAATACTTAAGATTTAATTATTCCCTCAAGAACTGGTATGCAACAATGCAACTCAAGTAAACTGAAAACTGAGTGGTGTAGAACCAAACTCCATGAGGATAGTCAAATCTCCTACAAAACAAAACTTAATATAACAAACAACTTGAATAAGAGTGTGACTTTCAAGTAAAAACCATATGCTGTGCTTCTGATAGTGGGTTTACTGCTACTGTGTGGAAGAACAAGCTCCTTTTTACCCAGATTCCCATTAGGTTGCTTTAGAGTCCTCATTCTTTTTAGCTGGTTTTCTTGCTGTCTGTCTTTTATAGTATTGCCCATTTTAATATTTTCTCGTCTATTGTTTTTAAATACATCTTTTGGTCAAGTTTTAACCCATCCTTCATTTGTTTGTTCAATTTCGATTTTTTGTATTTCTTGCATCATGTTCTTATCTTGAACCTGGACTTTTTCATGCAGTTTTTGAATGTTCGCTGTAATTCTGTATATTGTATTTCCTCGTTTTCAGCGTTTTTATTGTCTATGTGATCTTGTTGCTGTTTTTTACTGTTAATCATGTGCAATTCAGCTTTTGGCTACAATGCATGATAAAAATAAATCATTATCAATGAATGAATAATAAGAGACTCTCAATAGGACTCTGGACTTCATAAATGAAATGTAATTTATTAGCATTGTTTTTTCTTACAATTTCATTGCTTACACTGTTATGATTGTATCATTGCGTGTACACAAACACTATTTTTATCAGCCTTTTTCGTCCCTCCCCCTTATTTCATTGCTTACCATTCTCTCTTGGTTATTATCAATCAGTTTTATTGTCAGAGTAATTAGTTGATTCTCATAATGTATATAATACATATAATGTTCTTACTTGATGTGAAACTATAAAGTTATTATTAAACAAAAATTGTGTTCTTTCTTGAGGAAAATTGCTTTTGTTTTCCCGCAATAACTCTCCGAACCAAATGTATCAAAGTCTCTTGATGACGGCTGTTGATTTATCTCTCTCTCCCCAGTCTCCACCACGGTAGAGCCAGCCTCTCTCTGTGAGGTCACAAGGTCAGAAGCCCAGTCACAAAGCCTACTCGGCTCCTTCATACCGCAGTGTACCGAGGAGGGATTGTTTTCCAGGCTGCAGTGCCACGGGAGCACTGGGTACTGTTGGTGTGTGGATGAACTGACCGGAGAGGAGATTGGCAACAGTGCTGCAGCGGAGCGTTTCGTCCGGCCGGACTGTGATGGTGAGTGCAGTGGGGCAATTTTGTGTGTGTGTGGGTAGGTATCCACATTCAAACCGTGGACCTATTACAAAAGGGACAATAGGTCCACGGTTGCTATCACAAAGGAAAGCATTGTGGTCCTCGGTTGCTATCACAAAGAGTTGAACAAAGGAGGGTCCACAATTGCCGGTATTTACACACGTGGGTGTGTGTGAGTAGGTAACCATATTCAAACCGGGGACCTATAACAAGAGGACAATAGGTCCACGGTAGCTATCACAAAGGAAAGCATTGTGGTCCACGGTTGCTATCACAAAGAGTTGAACAAAGGAGGGTCCACGATTGCCGGTATTTACACACGTGGGTGTGTGTGTGCTTTATTTTGCATATTGTCCACTTTGATTATGCTTGTTCCTATCATTCTTACTAGCCCAATGAACTAGCTTGTGTCTGCAAAGAGCTCTGGTTTGACCCACAAATTGAATTAACTAAAATATATACATAATTTTGTGTCTTCTTCTTTTTCTCCATGTAAATGTTGTTTTTAGCGTACTACCAATTTGACAGTATTCCTTATGCTGTCGAACCGTACCCCTCAGACCCCACCATTGATATCACATTGAATCTGAGCCCTGCCTTGGGAGATGAAGGATGTGCCACAACCCCTTTTGGTTGCTGCCCTGATGGGGTCACACAAGCTACCAGAGATGATCAATTTGGCTGCCCAGGTAAGAATCTTGCACATCAGTGATAAATAACAAATACTATTGATTTTAGTTTGTCATTTCATCAGTACTGTAAGGTCCTGAATACAATTTGTATGAACTTCATCAAACTGGTTAATCATTGTTTAAAGCACTTGGTCCTGGCATGCACTAGACTGTGCGAGTCTCGCGCATATTGTAACACTTATGCTTTAACGCATGAAGGAAACAAACTTGCGCATTTTAACAGGTCCCAATGTTCGAGTACGCACAAGACTTGCACAGTCTATTTATCAGCGGATCAACTGATTTACTATTTTTTTCTTTGAATTGTGTTCCATTGACAATCTAGAAATACTGTCTAAATATTTGTGTCTAAGGCAGTTTCTGCTTTTCTTTTTTTAATTTACAAGTTGCATGTCTGTTGGTAAACTGAGATTATTAGTGATACAAATGCCCTAGAGTATTTGGTGTTGCAACTAAACATGGTATACACAGAGCTGCCAGCTCTTCCCAATTTTGCAGAAAGTTCCCTGGAAATAAAAAGAAGAAAAATGAGAAAAGAGAAGAAAAATGGTGCACTTAGCAGCTCTGTTCAGGTTCACTTGTCAGACAATTATGCAGACAGTGTCTCTGAGAGTATAATAAAGAGAATAATCTTGGTGATCCCCTTTCATTATGTAGGAATTGCCCCACCCATGGTTGAGGTTGCTCCATCAGACTCAACAGTCATCCTCGGAGATACACTGACCATAACCTGCAACTCACAGGGAAACCCAACCCCTACCACCACCTGGCATCGCTATGACACCAATGTAGAGTATCTGCAAGACCCTAGGATCAGCGTGACCGGAGAGGGTACTCTGACGATTGATGGCGTTACTGAAGATGATGCAGGACCTTACGTGTGTAGGGCATCGAATGGTGTCGGGCAGGCGGCCAAAGTAGCCGTGGATGTCAAAGTATTCAGTAAGTACCAACAGCATTTCATTTGTCATTTAGCAATTGATTTCAGTTGACTTATTTAGTTTGTGCAATTTAGTCCGCCATAGGTGGTCAGTTTTGTATCACATAAGCACAAGAAGAAGCCAAATACATATTTCAAATTGGTGCTAGTTTTGATCAAACCCAACAATAAGTACACAAATATTGGATTCGTATCAGTACATTGTCACGGAATGTAATCACAAGGTGAATTCACTAGGCAAATTAGGCCAAGTGAATTGGAATAGACTAGATTTCACCAAGTGGGTATATTTTGCGACAATGCACAAAAGAAATACATCCAATATTTGTTTTACATAACTCGCACATAGATCCTTGTCATTTGAAGATAACAAAATAGACACAGACTGTAGTCCATCCCACACTCTGAAAAATTGTTAAGAACAGCGTGGATGTTTCCATGTAGACACCAATGTGCCCTGAATTTATTTAAATGGAGGTTCTTAATCTGCTCACAGTCAAAATTATGTTAAGACAGGACGTTTTTAGGACTTCAAATGGTAAAGTCAACCAGAGTACAGAGTATTAATGCTAGAGTTAACAAGAAGAAGATGCCAAGTCTATAGAGTGATGTTGTTACAGTGTGGTTCAGTAGTTGGTGTTTCTGCTTTTCCAATAGCTCCCGTTGAAATCCCAGAAACGAGCCAGCATTCCCTCAAAGTCAAAGAGGGCGATCTTGTCTTATTGTACTGCCACGCCATCGGTAACCCCAAACCCACCGTGACCTGGATGAGGAATGATGAACTCTTGCCCGGTAACGATCCCAGAATGACCCAGCAGGAAGACGACACGCTACGCATCGAGAATGTTGACCTGGGTGATGCTGGAAACTACATCTGCACTGGTCGTAACATGTTCGGCACCGTCCAGAAAAGGACAGTCACTCTGATTGTACAAGGTCACTATTTTGCTTTTGGTTTACTCTGTTAATCCAGAATTTGGGGCAATGTCACCCTGAAAAGAATATTTACTTTGTAATATTTTGTCATTTTTTTCTGGCTGAAAGGGTGTGCACGATATTGGATGGTTGCAAATGGCATGGTTGAATTCAAAATCCTGACTAAGTACTTGCAATTCACTAGTAGGAAAAAAATTATTCTCTGCTCAAGGGAGCGTGTATTATAAATTTGTTCAAAAAACACTTATTATTTAGGTCTATTCTTCTACTGTTGAATAATTTTCTGGTTTTGTTTGTTTTTCCTCACAGCTAAAGTACAGATTGTGACTAGACCTGAAGACATAGCGGCCAGTATGGGTGAAACAATCACACTGATGTGCACCAGCATCGGTTCTCCCAAACCCACAATCATTTGGAGGGTCAATATGATTGATTTGCCATCAAAAGATCGCTTTGAAACCTCTCCAAATGGAGACTTGACAATCAGAGGTATGTCTATTTCTACTTCTATTTCTGTGATGATTCTCATCAAAGCCTGTTCAGCATCTAGATGAGGCATAAGCGCTCTGGATGCAAGAAACATCGGGGCGAACCCCTTCTCTTAGCGATAAGTGTACTGGGGTCTTTTATGATGCATTGATAGCTTCTATTACAACACACTGGACCTACTGCTTAATGTCCCATCCGAAGGATAAAGCAATAATGGTTACATGTCTTGCTCAAGGACACAAGTGTCAAGACCGGGACTTGAACCCACACTCTGCTGATCAGAAACACCAAAGTTCAGTGTGATTGACCGCTCGGCCACTACAGCCCACTGTATCACACAGTGCTGTATTGTGCTATGTGAAGGGCAGGCATGTAACTGTGGATGTAACTGAGTTCAATGTTTGGTGATGTTCTTCCCCTCTTCATTTTGTAATGCCATAGAAAACTAAAATTCAGATATTTCGGGAAAATCTCTTTTTCACAATTTCAAAGTTCCCATGTCTGGATATAGATTTGTGTCATTTTTTTTTAGGAAAATGTAAAAACAAACAAAAGACATTTGAGTCAACAAATTTCGTGGACACATTATCTCTAAGCCACAATCCTTCTAAAAACTCATGAGAAATGTAAGTTGTGTGATTCTAAAAAGTTTGGGGGTTTCTAAACCTTGGCTTAGGATCCACAGCTTTGACTCCGGGCTCCATTTGATGAAGCACCATAAAAAATACACTGAGCCCAAGCCGGAGTCAAAACCAGAGCCCAAGCTGAAGCCAGAGCCAAGGTTTAGAAAAAGCCCAAACTTAATCTCACCTCTCTCCTCCCCATAGAAGTTTCAATGTTACTACAGATACATATATATTTTGTTTAGTGAAGAAAGAAAACAAATACTTACAAAGCGGCTAATATCAGTTATCTTCAATGATAGACAAACATTTTATAGATGTGTCAGTAAATTTGAATTGATTGTTGTGATGTTTCAGACCTAAAGAGTACAGATGCTGGTCAATACACATGTACTGCTGCCAACGGAGAGTCTGTTGAGACTGCTGGTGCTACAGTTACAGTCATAGGTAGGTACAGGTTTATATTTGACATCTTCAACATCTTCAGTAAAGGAGGACTTTGGCAGCATTTGTTAATATAATGACCGTACAACCGAGGCATTTGTGTCCATTAACCTATGAATTCATTTGAGCAACTCAAGTTTTGAAACATGAAGTGAATACTACATGTATACATTGGAGTGGTAATTTTCTGTGTGCCAGCAGATTTATGATTTTGACATTGACATGTTGTGTACGTTGTCATTTGTAGCTCCTGTAGTTATCTACTCTTGTTTTTGTATAATTTTTGTTTGTGTAGGTGCTAACAGTGATCCAAATTGTCGAGACAATAGCGATTATGCCAACTGCCGTCTAGTGCTGAAAGCAGGGATGTGCAACACACCACCCTTCACCAAGTACTGCTGCGCCACCTGCAGGGACAACAACCATGCAAAGCGCCGTCGAAGGCGTAGACGATGATTACGCAGTGCTTAGAGATGACGTAAATATATGTAAAATATTCAGGTGGATTTGTCGGTTTATCCCCTGCACAAATCATTCAGGCAGTGAATCCATGTGTACATCTATTTGTTGCATAATACGGCATGCATTTCCAATGCTCTGTGGAGCATGCTGTATGGAAGTATTGACTAGTTGCATAACGGGCAGCGCACTTGTCACGCGCCTATCCTTGTCCGCCATTTTGGGAATCAAAATGTACACAAAGGATTTGACTCCCAAACTGGTGGAAATGGTAGATGCGCATTGTGCGGCGGTGCATTTTGTGTCGTGCATTCCTGCAAATATTTTCTTCGCTACGCACTACACATTATGCTCAGCAAACAACGGACACATGGATTCCCAGCCTAAGGCACCTCTTTGATTTTAAAGAGAAATCTCAGAGGCCTATAATATTTATATTAAGAAATCATTGTTCGCACCCATTGACTGGGTCAGACGCAGTGAGGGGCTTTTTGACACTCAGCATATCCTCTCATGTTATTCGAATTTGATAAATATTCATGCATGCATCCCAGATTTTTATTGTCTAAAAAGAAGCTTTCACTGACTTTCAAAATCATTTTTATACTGAAGGATTTTATTAAAACAAATTTTACAGAACTTTTTCATACCAAAATATATTTTGCGAAAAAAAAGAGGACAGTTTTGTTTTTTAAGGGATTTCTCAGTTTTTGTTGTGTAATAAAAGTTTTAGGGAGGGACAGTTTCTAGGAAAAAAACCCATACTTTTTGTATCAAATGGATGGGTTAATTACAAAATCTCGCAAAAACAACTGAAATGTAAAGTTTTTGTATAAAAACATACCTCAGTTTTTTTCAAGTGGTGCTTTTATAAGCATTTTTTTAAATGCTTTTTTATGCAATTTCATGTGCCTTTCCTTAACCCTTTTTTGTATAATGTTTCTTCCAAGTGACTTAAAAAGGTCTATTTTATAGAGTCCTGAGCTTATTTTCAGGTACATTTGTTATTGTAGTTGCTCTTTTGACATATTAAAAAATTAAGGTAGAATTCAAATTGTTAGCCAGGTGAACATACAAGCTAGGGAGTTTGCTATGCTCTACCATGGATTTAGACCTAACTCCTTTATCATCCTCTGAACAGTTCACGATCGAATTACAAACTTTATTTAAATATTTGTATTTGTTTAAAGAATTGTTTAAGCTGCATGATGGTGTGTCAATTAAAAGAACCTAAACGCACTGTGTCACAGACAAGTTCAAATTTATAAGAAATATTTATGAAATTTAGAGGCGTGAAAATCTCTCTCCTGGTGTGAATACAATAATAGTACATGTACTTATACCGTCCTTTCTCTATGCTTATACTGGTCAGTAACTTTTTTTAACAGTCACAATACAATCAGAGCCATTTCATAAAAATTATCCAATTTGTTTCACCACCAGCTCTTTTAATTCAGAGGCTTAAACATCTTTAAAGAGTTCTAAGTGGTGAAACATCTCCACATTATGACCCTTCTTGAAACCATGGCTTTGGCTTCAGGCTTAACTTATTTGAAAAACTTGTGCTTCCCATGGGTTCAAACAGGTGGACGGAGCCTGAGCCTGGGTCCTACATGTCCTTGTCTGGTTGCTGCACTGATGGCTGGTCCCCTTTTTCGAAAGGGAACAGTATTGCATGTTGCTTGTGTTTACAGACACAAAACAACAAACATTGTGACTGGGTGGTTACCGTCTGTTTCAGCTCCTCAAACTTTCAAATTCCCGTGAAATACGTAGCCATTGGGTGGTTAATTAGGAGGGATTTCAATCTTTAGTGACACTGTTTTCTCATAGATACTTTGGTGGGTACTGTGCAATGGTGTCGTCAATGTAAATACATTAAGAAGTAAAGAACATATCCCGAGCAGGGTAATTTACAACAACCTTCTCAGTTTATAGCTCTTCGTTTGCTTTCCCAACCACATAAGACTTTCCGTAAACTGTGTAGCATTTTTAAGGATTTTGTCATACAGGGTATTTTAATGTTTTTAATATGCATTAACTTTCTTGTAATTTGTTCTCTTTAGCGTTCTTTCACAAGTTGCCTTTAAACTCATTCATCGATGTGTCTTTCCTAGTTGAATTTAATGTACCGTTTGTTCACGGGGGAAATAAGTTTCAACAAAAAATAAGTCAAAACCTGTGGAGCTTTTTACAGACTTCATGCTGCATATTTAAGTCTTTCATAAGAATGATAAGAATGATCACTTTCGGGGTGACTGGTGGCCATAAAGTAAAGTTACATTAAGAGTCAAAGTGATTGCAATATCGCTGGAAGCTTACTTGATACTCGCCGTAAAATCAATAAGAATGTTCTGTGACGTCAGTAGAAACTGGTTCTCCTCGTCGCCGTGGGCAATGACTTGATAATTCACGGTTCCTTATTATTCATTCACTTGCACGAATGTTCGTTGCCCGAAGCCAGTTCTGTTGAATTTTGACTGAACGCATGTATTTGCTTAGCAGAAGGCAACTTCGCTCGGAAGAGACAGGTTACCAGCCAGAAGGTCGCAGATATGTACTGATTGTCACTGGTTCCCCGAAAATATTTTTGCTTAGTAATTGAGTTGGTTAAGCAACATTTTCTGTTGAACGGTTCTTTTAAATTGAGGCTTGTTATTAGGTAGCACAATATTGTGCTTGTATGAATGGACAACTGAAGCACATACATATTTTAAGGCATGCCCTAATACAAAGTCCGTTTAACGAACATCATTTTTGTCCATAACTTTAAGAACAAGTTTAAAATAATTTAAAAAAATTATACTATGTAAGTCAGGATATTGAAATTGCCACAATATTTATAACATTGTGGAGTTTGAGCGCAATGTCTGCAGTGAGTCACACTTTTTTAATTTAATTATTTTTTTATATACACATGCAGTTTTTTAAAATTATGATTTTCGATACATTTACATGAATAAGTGGTCGTGCCTTTCTATTGATATGTTTGATTTTTATTATCTTGTTAAAAACTTAAGGTTGAAAACGGCAAGAATTCAACTTGACCCGTATTACGAATATACAACACTTTTGAAAATGTACCTTTATTTAAAATGGCATAGAAAACGTGGAATTGGTCTTGAACAATTAGTTGGAGGTCATCAGTTATTTGTGGCAACATAGTAGCACATACAGAAACTAGCCTACTTCTTTCCCAAATGATTTAGTTTTCGGACTTCTTCTCTGACGTCATTTGTCATGTCATTTAGGGTTCACAGGTACAGGTATGTGTGTTGAAATTCGTTTTTAACTTTCTTTTAGACTTATTGCTCAATAGCTAGGATTGTAGAACACAGGTAGATTTTTTAATTAATTAATTAGGCTATATGAAGAATTATGATATAAATTATTTAACAGTAAATGTATTCCCAACCATGTTGTTGTGAGAGAGACTTACTGCATACGACTGTATTGGTGCTGGTTTGCTGTACTTACCGTGAAGTTTAAGGTTTTGGTTTTTTGCTACAAAAACTACTATCTTTGCATGGTACAGAAACGGATATTTTGATATGTAGATTACTGACTAGAAACACACACAACTATTTATATAATAGCCGAACGTGGTATCACGGTGAGTTTAAATACAAAGTGCTTAGTTTTGATAGCGAAACTCGTAATTTCAGTCTATATATATATATTCCAATTGTATATTTATCTTTAATTGTTGAATAATAAAATTAAGTCAGTGAAATAAGTGTACAGAAGGTCGCGTCCATGTGTTTGTGTGGCAAAGCGAAAATAACGAATCTCTCTGAATGACGTCACTGATAGTATTGGCACTGAAGTGCAGAGTGTGTGGTGGGGATCCGTGGACAAAAATCGACCCAGTGGTCCCCCACAGGACAAAGCGCGGGAAATGACGTCATGAACTTGACGGGTCTTTTGTTCATCCACATTCGGCTGTGGCAGATTGGACACCTTGTCTTGTGTAGACCATGACTGCGCCATCACGTGTTAACAAAGATAGCCAAATGGGTAAAGGGTTAACAGGCAAAAAGTGTACATGTATATAAACGTTTTCACTTGTTTTGAGGACTATGTTCAAAGTACATGTACAATTTTTTACAAGGTATTGGAACAGACCGCTGTAGAGATGTTACAACAATGTTTGCTAAGAAGTCGAGACAATAATGATTAGCCGGATAATAATAATAATAATAATAATAATAATAAAGACATTTGTAAAGCGCCTAATGCAAAAGCCTCTAAGCGCATAAAGAGAACAATAAAATATACAAAGAGTGAAAGATACATTACAAGTAAGCAGATTACAAATAAGCAGCTTCAAACAAATGAGTTTTTAACAGACTTAAAACAGTGTAAAGAACTAGCCTGCACAGGAAGACTATTCCAAAGAAATGGAGCAGCGTAAGAAAATGATCTTTGACCATAAAAAATGGAAGAAGCTCTTGTAGTTGTGGTAAGCAATGACTGTTGAGATGAACGTAACGTCCGTATGAACAAGTTCTGATCAGATAAATAAACCAGCTCATATGTACATAACGAGCCCGATTCCTGAAAATAGTTCTCTTGGCAAATCAATTCACATTTTCTGCTCCACAGCTTGAAAACCTACAGGGGACGCTTGTTATTACGCGCTATTTAATACATACTGCAATTGAAAATAACGGCTGTTTATATTGTTGCTTGATTGTTATTGTACAGTCTTGTGATTTCTCAAGATTTTTCCTGATTTCAGGATTTTCTCAAAATCTCCTTGAGCCTGCAAATTTTCTTGAAAGATGTAAAAGCAGTCATCAAAGGGAGAAAGAACTTGTAAAAAGAAATACTTCACATTGCGTCCAAACCTGTAGTTTTGTACTTCTGGTGATTCACAGAGAGTCTAAACCTGAATTGTAACATCTGGGAGGTTGATCGAGCATTAGTAAAATGTCCGGGATTTGTACATACGTCAAATCTCATCCTTGGTTATTGTTCCTTTAAATTAGGTCTATTTGTTAATTTATGGGGTTTTTTAAATATTAATATGAATCAACGAATTGTGTATCTTTGGAGCTATATTGATAAAGATGACGACACTTTTCCTAAAAATTCAACAGGTGGGACTCGTCCACGCGTTATTAGACTACATATCACGTGACCACGGGTTTTTACAGGTTCTTTCTAATGCCACTATTTACGTCATAAATTAATTTATCAAGAACGACCGGATATAAATTTAGCTCGGCAAACAATGGCCCACGCTTTCGTAACATCCGTTTTAAGTTGGTGTGGTTCGATAGGTATAGAGACTTTCCCATAGAAGTGACTGCCACTATTAGACCCATCTGTGCGTATATTTAGAAGACAAATTGTTATGTCGTCAAGTGCGCAATCAAATATTTTTCCTCACAAATCATGCGAAACCCACATTGAATATTTATAGCCACAATTCCACCGTAAATAATATTCAGTATAATTATTAAACCATGTGGGTGTGTTTTTGTCATAGTTTGGGAAAAATGTCAGTCTTTAGCCATTGGTAATCCCAAAATAAAAGGACTATATCAATAAAGATTTAGAGATTATACGTTTCTGCTACACTAAATCATCAAAATGTCTATACAATATTAATGAAGCTATAAATGCATGAATAAATAGACAACTAGGTGTTCAATTAATATCCAGGTTTTAATATCAGTTGCAGGTATTCAATATTTAGTCTTAGTTTACTGTCCTTTAATGTTTCGAATCGCTGTTGGTTGCTGTTGATGCCTTAATGGCAATTATGCTAATCGGCAGACCTATAATGTTTCGCACATCTGAAAAGGGGTATAATTTACAGAAATATTGCCATGGTATTTTGTCGGATTACATACGGCAATAATGATAGACTAACTAACAGCTGTTTAAAATACCGGACAGAGCAGTTCTGTGCACGTGCAAGGCTTTATAGTGCATGTCCCTGCCGTACAACAGCCACCGACGCGGGTAGATATCGCCCACTTACATGACAGCCATGTGCGACTACACAGTTCGTCAGCAGTAGATAGCCGTGCAGTGAACGTACCAATCACTGTGGTATCGTTGAGTTCACCATGGCCACTGTTCAATGCTGTTTGTGTGCCCTCTCTCTGTTTGCGTCATTGCTCGATACGTGACGTCAGCACGAGCGCATTAGTAATTCATTGGACTGTCTGTTCGCCACCGTAGTCGGGTATTCGTCAGGTCAAGCTAAGGTAGCTACGCCGTGTTTATAACATAACTATATTGGCGTCCTCAATCACTGCCAAAGAGGGTTTTATCGATCAGGAGGAGTTAAACATCAGGTGCAGGAACCGGTAGTATGCGGAGAGAACAATCTTGTAGATGGCTGAATGTCGCTGCAATATTCTGATATTTGCGACTAAACGAGAAGGACATCTAGTATGGTGGCATGCTGCCTCTCACGCAACCTTCGCCTAGTGCATGTCTGGAAGTGCCTTGTCCAGATGTCCGTGCAGAGACGGACAGGGATGTTTCCCAAGAAGGGTCACTGCAGGATGGATACTCATCCGGAGATGGGGGTCAAACAGATACCGACCAGGTAGCATCCAACTGGCTGGCGGATGTCTTACTCTTAGCAACCGTTGATGTTTGTCAATTTAAGCAGTTAGACCAAGACCCGACAACACTTAGTCACGTCGAGCAAGACTGCAGTCTGTGTTACTTTGAGCGGCTACCAGTGGAACTAACCATCCGGATATTCGGCTTCTTGCACCCCATCGAAGATGCCCTTCCCCTGCTAGCCATGGTCAATCGAAGATGGCGAAAGATACTTCTAGATACACCGAAGCTATGGAGGAACATCCATGTCCTCTCGGACGATTACTCTTCATTACAATACACAGTGGTATCAATAATCTTCCGTGTGTATGGAGCCCACGTGCGTGAACTCACGTGGCGTACAGGATCTCGCGTGTACGAGTCAATTTTCTGTTTGATCCCCAAACTCGTATCGTTGACAACTCTACGGCTGCCTATCCTATGGAACAAATGGGTGGTCGACCAACTCGCCCCACTGTCAAAACTCGAAGATCTGCAGATTAACGGTGGGTTTGGCCTGACGGATCCAGACCTAGCCCAGATTGCGGACAACTTCCCTGAGCTGAGACGCGTGGTTCTCAACTCATGCTGGGCCGTTACGTCTAAGGGAGTTGGAAGCTTCCTGGACACGCTGCCCAAGTTGGCAGACTGTAAGCTGAAGATAAATGAAGGTTTACCCCTCTGTGACATGAGGAGTGACTTTGCGATGCTGCAGGGGAGCATGATAGCTAGAAGTGTTGGGGATGCGGCAAGAGCTAGCACGATCACCGTCTTGAGTCTGAACTTTGTACCGGTTGAGATGGAAGATGTCTGGGGCGTGGTCAACTGCCTTCCTCGACTCAGAAAGCTGTCAATCAGCAACTGTGAGGTAAAATAAACTTATTGGAAAATATTAACCCCATTTTTAAAGCTAACCAACAGTCTGTATCGTATTAACAATGTCACCTCCTCTACTTCCCCTCAAAAGTGCCCGACACTCGCTTTTAGTTTAAATTCTTAAAAATGTTCTGCCCGCAAACAAAATGTTTTATCAAAATCCCGGGTTCGTGAACTCACCAACCTGCCAGAAGAAGTTTATGACAAAAAAACAAACAACAACAACAGTATTCTGAAAGGTGTATGCATTGACCACGAGCGGTTAAATGGTTGCGCTGCACCGGCTAAAGTGGATAGTCCGTTCCGATAGCAACCCCGCCCCCACTTTAAAAGTTGCAGACTTAAAAAAAAAAAAACTAAATGTGAACGTACATCTTTCACGATTATTATATTATTAGATTGTACAAAAACCATTTAACGAGCCACTGTATATTATGAAGACATTTTGACTTTCGACTAATTGTCTTTAGGCTGCTTCGTGATCCTCAAACATCCGGGGGAAGGGTAGGGAAGGGTGGGTGGGATTTTATCCGGCGTCGTGCAAAATGCTTTTCTTCCCACGTGTTGTTTACGAGTAGGCCTACAACATAAATGTTGATATTCCAACACTACGGACGGAGCAATGTTCCTCCATAAGTTTGTCATGTTTGCACCAGAGGGGAATTATCAAGAAAAGCAATGGCTGACTCTTTGTAAGAACACTCAAACATTATCTAAAGAGGTGGGTGTATGTGCACCTGCTTGTCTATGTCCACCCACTTCTAAGCTCTGTGTCGCCCCTAACGTCAATTATTACTAAACCATGACATTTCCAACAGGACAAAGCGAACGCGTTGTTGCATTTTAAAAGTGTCTCAGTTGTACAAAAATAGTACAAAACAAACAAATAGGCATTACAGTGATTTACGAAATCTTCTCATGGAACAATTAAGTACACTCGGTAAAAGATGTCACACTTATAATATGACACTAATTATAGGCGTCATCCTTCAATACTGTTAAAACAGACTTGCCTTCCCAGTCCTTCTCTCACTTAATCACATGATTTTCAGCGGTTTCCGTTTTAAACTCAATTGATCGAGATGCTCAGATCACTGCAGTGAATAACTTTGTTACACTGGTAACCAACATGTTATTTTATTTATTAATTTATTTTAAATGTTTGGAAACTAAAAACATCTTGACCGGGAGTACCCCTAGTCCTGGGAAGTACAAACATCATGAAGCAACCAAATTGCAAGTTATGAGAAAAAGCGGGAAAACACGTGAAAAGAAATGTTCAGTTCCAGCCAATTTCATAGAGCTGCTTCAGCTTCATAAAAGCAGCTAAGCACAACAAAATCATGCCTACCAGAATAAGATTACCCGCCAAAACACGTCACACCATCTACAAAATTTGGCCCTACTCAATTTAACAGAGCTGCATAAGCAGAAAATATTGCTTAGCAATTGTCCACTCATTAGAAATGAGCAGGATACCAGTCATGGTTCATAAGGCATGGTATTTTGGCAGGTAGCCCTTTCTGGTAAGCATAATAATGTGGTGCTTAGCTCATTTTGTGCTTAAGCAGCTCTATAAAAATGGGGCCCATTTCTTGTGAGCAAGATTTGTCGGTGCTTGTTGGTATGCTCGTTGGCATTGGGCTTGTACATTGTATAGGCCTAAGCCGGTTGATAATAGCTTCCAATAGGGGACAATTCTTAATGGTGTATGGTTCAATACAATTTTAACTCAAAAATTAATTTGCCGTGAAGAGTAAAGTTTATCAACCATCCCTCTGGGAAAAATATAAACGCTGCCCGGTGCTCCGGATTTAAGTCATAATAGTCGGATTGAATTCCCTCAGTATAATAAGCTGTCAATTATGTTGTTTGTGGTTTAGTGCAACACTGCATTGACTGTTATGCATTTTGCCGAAATAGGAATAGTTTAGACTTATTTGTATATTCAAGCATTTCATAATACGAAATCATTCAACAAATACACTATAGGAATAATCAATCACGTGTTCATTCTAATGGTGTGATTTCGAGTTCCCGAGGTATTGTATCGAGAAAAAAACTTCATGCATTTCCAAATTCTCACAAGCAACTGTGATATTGAGAATCTAAATGTCAACAAAAATGATGTTGTACCCTTCCTGTCGTGACTTTGATATGTTGTAGAAGCTGGTTGTATTGACAGGGTCTAGTTAACATTTCCTTCCTGCTCTTTTGCTTCAGATTTACCCGAGACCTCGTCCCCTCCTTCCCGCCCCCACATCTTCTATACTCACAATAAACACAGCTGCTCTTTGACTGACAAACCGTGCTCCAAAACCAGTGATGCAAATAAAAAATGGCGCACAGATTTACACGTAGGGCAAGCCTCGTGCAAATCTTCCTTTATTAATGAGCCGGCGGCCCATCTCCCCCACACATAATTCCTGCAACATAAACATTAAGCTTCAAAAACGCGGACGTTTTATTCTATCAGTCCCCCGTTTCCATAGCAACGGCTAAATCTGCATTGTAATAAAATTGAGCGCGAAGTCGCGTCACTTCAATGCATCGAACGCCATGATTTGAGCGGGAAAATGTTTCCTCAATAATAATCTCATACGTTAAATGTCTCTTTGTTTTAAAGGTTAGACGTGGGTTAAATATTTACTGAAAGCCACTGTGTATCAAATGTCAAAGTTAGCCGGCAAGTTGTGCACAAATTAATACGTGTCCGATGAGGTCTTTTGAACTTCGGTAGGTCAGGGACCCGACGGAGGTATTTTGCGCAGGACGCTGGCCTCATAAACCTGGAAGAGTAATAATATTTTGGTTGGCTACTAAATAAGGAAAATGCAGAGCACGCAAACCGATTCTCTCCCTCACTTATTAAAACATTCAAGAGCTTAAATGATTCATGCTGGTTAAAGTAATCCTTGCCTACATGCTCACGTTACGAGCATAAATCCTGGTTCAAAAGTAAAAGGGATGTACACCAATATCACAGTTGCTATATTGCCAACAATATTAAATGGGCTGTTGCTATCCCAGTAGTAAACACAAATTTCGGTGGTAATTTTGTAAAGTTATTTTCGTTCATATTCAACATGTGGGCATGTATATTATTTGTTATAAGCAGTAAAACAAAATCAGGTCCCAGAGCCATATGCATTGTGCCAAAAAAACTTTTAATCTCTTCAGTGTTGTATTTATATTGCTAAAAAAACTATAAGTTTACTGTAGATGATACTTTTCTTTCGGAAAGATAACACTCTAAAACTTCCCAGTTCAGAATTGACCCGGATACCGGGTCCCAGGGGGCTGATCCTTTGGTCACCGGACGCACCCGGGGGCACTCGGTGGTCTACAATAGCTGTTAGGGCATCTGCTTTACGGAATGTGCCGGGTCGTTTTTTCTCTAAGACCCAGTCATGTTGTGTCTCTCCATTAAAACTGTCAAACAAAGTGGTGTAACCACGTATGGGGGGTGGGGGACGTGTTCTCGCACCCCTCTGGCCCCGACGAATAGTCCATTTCGTAGCAGACCAAAAAAAAACAAGCAAAAAACACCCACATGGACATTATTTTTTTCACCTAAATGTCAATTTTTCTGATAATTTTCAAGTCTGTTTTACACACACGCGTTGAACGAATTAATCCTGCGGGGTTGTGAATCAAAGATTCCTCTCCTTACATACTGTGATACCCTACCGACGTCATATCTGTTTGTTTGAGCATCCCCGACCCTGCGGAGATCCACCGTTTTCTGGGTACTGCGTATTACCCAAGTGGGACTTTGCGGGTATAAATTTAAACCTTGCATCCCTGACTTGAGTACCATGGAGTATTTTGTATTCGTGGTGCCGCGAGTGTCCGGTTTCGCGCACCGTTAAACACCTTCAGAGCATTCAAGCCCCGTTGTTCCCCAAAATAGCAACAAATCATGATTTAGTACCTCGTATTGGGAAAATTTCATACGGCGAGAAATCTACAAGTTTCTTGGAGACTTTTGACATTTAGAGATGAGGGAATTCAGCTGTATTATAAACAGGACGGCAGATCAGATTTTATACCCATTCGCCCCCATCTAACACTTCACAATTGCTCTCGTGTCACGCGAACGCCTTGATTCATTTCCACCCGTCTGTAAAATGTACAGGCACGAGGGAGAACTTCGACATCAGTTCAGCATTAGAAATATTTTTTTTGCATTAAAGTGACTCACTGAATTTGAAGAAACAAAAAGACAAATTGTGGGATTTTTTTGAAACATGAATCGAGGGAACCCGGTTTTGCCTGTGATACGCAAAATGTTTTTGTGCAAGTTTTCGGGTTTTTCAAAAAAATCTTACGTGTGTTTAAACAAAAAAAAACACTTTTTAAACACCTTTGTGAGTCTACTAATTTCTACTTTGCATTTACAGATATTTTACTCAATGTATACGATCCATTCAAAGGTAGAATTTGACCGTCAATTTTATGACATAAAATGACGAGGACACGGGCACTGGTTGATGGAGAAATGTTGGATTGAAAAGATGACATACTTTCCCTGAATAGTCAATTCATAAAACTCAAGGTGATCGATTGAGACCAAAATGATAACGTTTTGCATTTGTATACGTGGTTTTGTTTGACCTCTCCATAATAATATGTTGATGTCTCCAATCCAACTCAAAATCAGGATCCGTTCAGGTCTTGTCACACAGGGCATGTTTTACAGGCAACAAACTACACTGTAGGCAAAAGGAATACTTCGGTATTTGAACAGGTTATTTTCCTTCTAACACTGACTTATTCATTCCCTGCTTTCTTATATCAAGATGAAAGTAAGAATGTTCTCCTTTGTCAAGATTGCCTGTAACTGGTTGCCTGTAGATTGCCTCGTGTGATACGGCCCTTGGAGTGCAAACCGGATCGGAGAACAGTGAGACCAACGAAACATACAAAATGACCGTAAATCGGTGATTCTTTGTTGGGTCTGTGTGCGCGAAGAAATACACCGTGTACGAAATACGAAGCCGAATCTGTGTGCGAAAAAAAATCCGTTTCAAATTGGACAGGTGGAACAATTATGAGTTTTGTATGTCCGGTTTCGTGAATTGTCTGTACTTTTTTAAATTAAACTTTTCAGAATTGATACAAAATCTGCCATCATCGTCGTGTCGCATCTGTAATTTACGTAGCGCAAATATAGGCAAGCCCTAAA
Source organism: Leptasterias polaris (assembly GCA_037783415.1). Classification (NCBI taxonomy): domain Eukaryota; kingdom Metazoa; phylum Echinodermata; class Asteroidea; order Forcipulatida; family Asteriidae; genus Leptasterias; species Leptasterias polaris. The sequence goes on from JAZGTN010000027.1 coordinate 2,168,249, forward strand.
AGAGATCATTCTTTGGCTGTAAAGGAATAAATGGCTGCAGCTGTCGATAAAATTATGAACAGATAGCCCGTAAATACAATGACATTTCAAAGGAAGGTTGTTTCTCAATTTTCGGAATAATAAAAACATGCAAGGTTTTAAAGGCTGTTGGTGTATGAAACACAAATAGTTGAAGTGTTTACACGTTGATGAAAGCAGCACAAGATGTTCATGATGGAGGTATTAATTTATGATACTTATTCCGGTTGTTCTTCTTGTATATTTGCAGGGTCTACATGGAGTTCGCTTACACTCCCCTTCCCTTCAGAAGATTTATCTTCTAAACTTATGGTCTGTCCTCTTCGTCAGCATCAGCGCCCCTTCCCTTCGGTATCTCCGTGTCGACAGTGGACTGGAATCCAACGAGCACCTAGAGGTATACGCTGGGAAGCTCAGAACCTTGCAAGTTAATGGCAGCGGTGTCCTCCGAACGTTGACCGTCCATGGAGGCCGCCTCACCACCGCTGAGATTCGGAGCTGCCCGTTGTTAGACCCAAGAAGCTTCCGTAGCTTCTTCTTGGAGAACCCTTTCTTGACTGATCTCCTCTTAGGATGCGTCTGTGGTGACGAGCTGGTCTTGGACCACATTGGCTGCCCGAGTCTGGAGAGAGTCTGCATACAGGGGGACTTTGCATGCAGTGGGATGCTCCTGAGATGCCCCAACCTCAGAGTAGTTCAGACGGCTGAAGAAATCGAACTCCCAGCTCTACGACAGGTCATCATCGTAGCAGACCACCTTCTCAAGGTATCACTTGTGGGGCTGCCCGGCTTGAGTAATGTCATGGTACAGTGTGACAGTATTGAACACATCGAAGCGAACATGTGCAGTGACGACGCCCTATGCTTGCGCTCATTCGTAGTCCAAGCCAGCCGCCACATCGGGTTCCTACGCCTGTTTGATTGCTCCATAGGTGCCCTGATGCTCAGCACGGCCCGAGCTCACACGGTCGTTCTGTACCGGTGCCAAATATCTGACTACGCCCTCAAGATGGCTATAAGTTCGTGTCCTAATATATACCATCTCAGTGTTGAGAAGTGTGACACTCTGACACGCGTCTGTATACCATCTCAATCGTCGTCCCTGAAGTACTTGAATTTATTCGGTTGCAAAAGCTTAGTCCAAGTCTCCGTAGACTGCCACGGCATTGCAGCCGTGAATTTGGGACAATGTTTGAAGACCAGGTTTTTCGCCAGAGGTCTGGAATACGACCTGTCCCTGCATCCCGTCGCCAAGTTCCCGAAGATAGTTTTACCGCACCAGTCTCTACGATGGAGCCATGATCGAGTGCCACAACTATTTCTCAATGCGATGTAGAAAATTACAGTAGCAAAAACTAGTATTCCACAGAACCATCTGCACAATCGCTTGATGGCTCCCTACACCTACAGCTGTATATTTTGGTATTAGCCAACGATATCCGTAATATTATTGCCTTGCACTGACGTCACACACCAAAGTCGAGTCTGCCCTTGGTCTGCCATTTTTAAGAGTAAATTGCAATATACAGATAATTAGTGCCCGGCGTCTTACCGCGCACGCGTCACCTTAAATGCGTACTACACACGGGCCCCAAAATGGTGCAACCAACGTAGGTGAATTTGGTATAGAAATTAGGGTAAACCGAAAAGCAGAATTTTACAATAGAGGATCAAAACGTTAAAAAAATAAAATGACCCGGGCATGCTGCTGCCAGACTCGTCGCAAGGAGGTAACAAGTGAAATTTCCAGTTCTCTGTGGTTGTAGATCTAATCATTTTATCTAAGTGCAGCTTACGGAATCCATGTTGCCCCCCCCCCCCCCTTGAACCGGTTCCAGGCGGGGGAGGGACATGGAGGGGAACCCTAACTGCTCTAAATAATTTCTACCTGACACAGACATTGAAAAACATCAACCAGTCTAAAAAATTCTAATCAGATTCAAAGTAAATTGTGAAGCTTTTGTGGTGTAAAATAACAACATGGATATGAGACAGTTTATGTGATAACCACGCGAGATTGTCTTCACAGTGATTCGTCTTAAAGAACCAGGAAAAGACCCGTAAGCAAATAATGTGCAAATTGTGTGTCCAAAAACAAATTGGAAGTGAAAGTTTGGTCGGTTGTCTGACATTCCCATGTCATTATACGAAGGTTAAATTCTGCACGTGAATGAGAGAAAACACGTCTTTAGGGGTAATTCTAGTAACAAAAATGTAACAGTTACACCATATTTTGTTAAAGAGCCATTTTATTGATTAAGACCTTCTGTTGCTGGGACAAAAACAACTTCGAGTGTCGGGAAGAAGGTCGCCCTTCTTCTGGGCACCCGACGAAACACGCACTACAACAACGTGTGAAAACTTCATCATACGAAGGTGGTAATATCCTCGATAAAAACAACAAAGACAGTTTACGTCTTTTTGATTATTGGCAAATTGAAATAAACATTCATAGTTTTGGAAGATTTTTTCAGTGTTTCACGGAAATTAGTTGGGACTGGCATAAAGTTGATGAAATCGAGCACTTTCTCCAATTTAATTTGTTCCGTTCATAATCAATCATTGTATAATAATACCTCATAATCACAGAACTCCAACATGATTTTAACACATTCAGCTTTTGTCAAGTGCCAATCACTCCACGAATAATGTTTTGTCTTCACCGTCAGTAAAGGTGCGAAGCATAATTAATAAACGTGTATATGACGCATTGTTGTCTTGCTATAAATCCAAGGAAACAAATAGATTGTGTGGTTGCTTTGATCGGAAGTGTGTCATACTCATTTGATTCACTGTGTGGTTGGTAACGTGTACGCAATACTCTCTCAAAACACTACAACAATTATTGATATCTCAGACTTAATTTATGTCAACCTCGCACTTTGGATACAGCTCTTCAGCGGGGGGGGGGGGGGGGGGGGGGGGCTCAGTTGTTATAGATTGGTTGTTGAGTGTCAGTGTAAATCTGATTATAGGCCAAATTGTCAATAAAGTCACCTGTGAAAATTTTCAGCTGACTATAGTGTCTACTTTTATTGACTTCTAATCAGCAAGGTAACTTCAGACGAAATAATTTCGCAGGATCATACCAATACCATCGTTATAACAAGGTCAGCAGGCTGTCAGATACAAATGACACAATTTGTCGGGGTCATTACCAAACTAGGAATCGGTAAGAGTAAACAAATATAGATGTTCATAGATCCACGCATAACTTACATGGTATAAAAATGGTCATGGGGAAACTCCCTTTCAAATATTTTTGCTTAAAGTGCTATTTTCTTTTTAGAAATGAGGAAAACAATTAGTTTTGATCTTGCGAGTCAAACATTTAAGGTTTTCCCCCACTTTTTTCTCGTGATTCCAATTACTTAAACGTTCGCAGGTTTGTTATTTCATGTAGGATGTGTTGGGCATGGGTCACATCAAGTGTGGATACTGGTCTTTGACAATTACCAATGTTACACATGTGCTTTATGGAAAGTCTTTAAAAAGCGATTAAAACAAAGAGTTGTATAAAGAATGTATAAAGGTTACACACAGTATAAAGGAATACATATTTTGAGTCAGACTTCAAGAATTTAGAAAGGTGATGCTCAGTAATTTGGCTTTGTAAGACTAACAGTATAGATTTCAACGCATAGTGTAACATTTATAATTATGAAAACAAATTAAACATGTAAACACTCTTTCTATATCAACTGGAACTGTAGAGGCATACGATGTAAACCACATAGCAGCTGAGAATAATTAAGAATTTCGAGAATAATTTGTCATAATTGTATCGCACAGTGTGTTAAATAATCATGCAGCCAAGCCGCATGTGTACGCGCGGGTCGCACCTATGGTGTGGAGATATTAATAAAATGAGCTATTGGGATTGCCAGTCACAGCGAGGTTTCTGACTGTTCTTGTTTAACTCTCCTCCGGCTTGTTTGTTTGTAGCGACGTAACTTTAAAGGGCAACAATTAGTGGGTGCACATTTTCTTTCAGAGGGGCGTTTGTTGCAAGGTTTCCGTTAGCCCTTTCCGGTAACATAAAGTCTCCTTTAAAAAAAATATATAATTTACAATTTTTTATAAGGTAATCTGGAGTTAGTGTAAAAACAAAAAACATTGTCTGCGTGTAAGTGAATAATGGGTTTTAAAAACATCTAAAATATGACATAAAGACTCTTGAGATTTTCCAATCTAAACAGAGAGAGGGAGAGAGGGAGATTTCCGGGGGGGGGGGGGGATCCCGGGGACACGGACATCAAGGGGGTCGCCCGTGCTCCCCCCACCCCGTTCGTCCATAGTTACGGCACTGTTTGTTTGTTATATTTTGAGTTTATTTTTTATTTTTGTTTGTTTGTTGGGGTGTTTGTTCGTTTGTTTGTGGTATTTTTTTTAGGGGGGGGGGGGGTACTATTATTCACACCTAGTTGTTTCTCATCACCCATGGTCTCTGGAATCTGACATCTGGAATGCTGACATTCAATTTAACTCCGAAGAGATACTATGACAAGTCAAAAATATTAACGCATTGAATTTTTATCAAATTAATATGTATTACGTAATTTTTGATGACTTTTACTTATTCTGGAGACAATCTCTCACTAATCCTCTTAAAAAAGTTAATTAGTTCAAAATCTTAACACTACTAAACGAAGCGGCAGGTGCCTGGTCTTGGCCTCATCTCTCGTGTCATTGCTGTCTTCTTCCAAAGGTTCTTTTGGGTGTCAAACTCATACGAAAGTGCAACTCTCCTAAAGTTGCTTTATAATGAATGTTATTGTATTCTGGTTATTACCCTTCCCCGATGTGTTAAGCGTGGGCCCCCCCCAGTCTGGGTCGACCGACCCCACCCAACTTGTTTGGGGGGCCTATGCGTATGGACTTTTTCTGCAGGACTTTGGATCACATGTCGGTGTACGGGGTATAAAAGCTACAAAATATAATAAATTGCTTTTTCCGGTACAAACAAAAAGTTATAACACGGGAAAACTGCTAACGGGACGGTCATTAGCTGGAGGCAATCGTTTGTGATAAATGTCGCCCGCTAGAGTCAAATAAAAGAAATGTCAAATCCCTTCAATTGGAAACTTACATTTGGTGACAAAATAATTCGGTTTTTATCTTTACTATATTTAGTTTGTTTCATTATGATAAAAACGTTCACCTTGCAATATCTTACAAACTTTCCGGTGTTTCAATTAAAAGAAAATTGTTTACAATCCGTAAACCGACAATCCGCTATAAATTACCTTAACACGAACTGCAAGCTAAAATCCAAAACTCGTAAACATTGACACATGTGGATATGGCGGGTAATGAGACACTTTAAACTATTTTGGGGTGTGTAAATTTTGTCTTACAACATGTTGTTTGCCAAAACAACTGCTTCATGTGCAAGATTAGTGTTAAGGCCACTATATTCTAGAAGCTTCTCTGGTATTTGGTTTCGAGAAGGAGATACAGCTTCAATAACGAAGACATTTACGTCACAAGACGTGCAGAAGTTTGCGGAACTGAGCGAGGACACGAACCCCATTCACGTAAATGATGAATATGCTGAAACTGCACGATTTGGGAAGTGTATTGTCCACGGGATTCTAGTCAACGGGTGAGTATCTGCAAGCTGAAGCTGTTTTGTCCAGAATGTCACCGAATCTACAATGTATAGCCACCTAGTTGCGATAATCATTGAATTGATTCATTAAAGGCCTAATTAGACATTGTTGCAGATCAAATCCTAGCCCCACTGGCACTTGTGTCATGTGTGGCCAAGGCTAGCCTTTGGCCACACAAGTAGGGCTAATCAAATCCGTGTTCTTAATCTTAGAATTTGTGTCATGATTTTTGAAAGTGGTGAAAATTGCGCAAATCTGGTGACTAGTCTGACAAAAATGGTCGAAATTGTAAATACAGATATTTTGTACAAGAGCTGACTCGTAACCCTCCGGTCTGCGACCATCGGGAGGATGGAGGGTTACGATTATATTTATCGCAACAGTAGGAAGTACCGTGAGTAGTTTGGATTCCAGAGGATTGTTTAAAAAAAGTTGTTACTAACAATAATTACTATACTATACTATACTAGGCTGTTATTTACATGTTAGTCTTTACTCAAGTCTTAGCCCACTAAACACTAGACAGTGTGTGAACATATTGTGGGGAAGGTGAACAAAAAAGCCTTACCCATCACTGCCAGCCCATTCGTTTGTGCAGCTAATACATGGGCGCATCCGGATGTATTATTATTAGGTGGCAGTTTTGGGAGGGCGGACCTCCCTCCTCCTAGTCCTAGCATGCCTAGTAGTAGTAGTACACATTTTCTTGGTTAAAAACTCCAGCCCACCGCTTTGGCTATTGAAATTAACAACCCTTTTAAAAAGTTATTTCAAATAGGGGATAGTCTTTCTCAATTTTCTCGGAACTATAATCAGGCCAATCTCACGATGCACAAGTACATGCACCTCCTGTTCGCTGCTTTGGGAGTTAAAATGTACCGTACACAAAGGAATCAACTCCCAAAAAGGCAGAAATGGTAGACGCGCGTATTATGCGGAGGTGTGCTCTGTAATCATGGCATTGGGTCCATTCCAAAATGGCTGTGATACATCTGAGCAAATTAAACAGAATAAGGCCCCTATGCAATAACTTTTTAAAAGGCTGTAGTAATTTCAACAGCCAAATTACTGCAGGGAAGCTGTAGACTAAGCAGACACATTTAGTCAGTTGAATCCTACAACCCTCCCAGAGGGGGATGCACCCCAATGTAAGCTGTACAGTTGAATGGGCTGGCTGGCTCTGGCAGTGGGTTAGAGTTCACCTTTTAGCCACATACTGTGAGTAGTGGGCTACGATTGTCAAAGTCACATTTTAGATCCAGTCTGGTGTACATAATAGCACTAACAGGAGAAACTTTGACTGATAGCGCCCTCTTTTGACTCGACTTCCTTCAGCCCATGTTAATTTACTGTTTGGGGGACACACACTCCGGTTGACAAAATCCCCTATGACACTGACACTGGACTTAGAGTGCCAGTGGCAGTAGATTGCCCCTCAAAAAAGGGGCTAGGATTGTCTGATGAAAGCCATGACGCTAATTAATGTGTACATCTCCATATCATTATCAGTGTTGTGGCATGGTTTCTGACCATAAACCTTGCTACATTAGTGGTGCTAATTATAGCAAGAAACCTACTGGATTGTGAGGTTTGTGGGCATGCTCTATACATGAGCATATTATTGCCAATGTCTAGCACTCTTCTCCATTAGGGCCCATCTGTATTGGAGTTACTGGCAATAGGCATATTGCCTTCAATCATGTTTTAGTCTACATGTAGTTCAATGAGAACTCTACATACGTGTAAAAGTACAGGGCTCATAGTCCAAAGTTATCGCAGAATTCATTTAGGTTTTTGTAACAATAAACCAAAATAGGATGGGCACTGATTTACCTATCTGATGGTGCTGTTACTACATAAACATCTGCAATTAGTGGAACAGTAAAATGACTGCCATCTTGAGGTGATCCCTCTCGAGGAGCTTTATATTTTCTTGTGGCGTCAGCAGTCAATACGAGATGCTGTTTATATTTGTTTTATAGTCTCACCTATTGCAGCGATTCTACACAACTACCAAGACGAAGCGCTTGAAATACAAGTAACTCGGCAAAACTTGATGGAAGTTATCTACCATTGATGCTTTGGAAAACAGGCACGACAATTACATTTCCCCTTCAAATTAAAGTGAATACAAAACACAACGCGTAAATAACTGTGTCGAGTTCAAGGTTGTCTGTATGCACCACTGTATAGTAATGAATAGAAACCTTGGTACCATGTCTCCATGCAGTAGTTTGCATGTTGCTAGGGTGATATTAGTGTTTATTGCGGGCAGGGTCAGTCTTGCTCTGATTTGCACGATTTGATAATTTGAGTAACGCTTGTCCTTTGACGTGCGCTCAACCATTATAAAGAAAGAATCTATGCAAGAGGTATTTTAAAAACCGTTTAAAACTATGATGCTGAGTAATAAAACCTATACATTCTAAACAAATAAATAGCTGAAAGGTTTTGTAATTTTGTCTCATAATGTACAGCTCTTGCTTTCGATGGGTTTCTGTTAGTAGACTTTGGGAGGGTTTCAGGGGAGGGTAGGGCTTGAACATGACCACAGCAGGGCTTGTAGCTGAAACTCAGCTACTATTGTAGTAAAACAAAAGAAACATCAAAACTTTTTCATTGAATTTTGCCTTCTTTTGCAGGTTAATCTCAGCAGTGTTAGGAACCAAACTGCCAGGGCCAGGAACCATCGTCTTATCACAGATGTGTGAATTTCCAGCTCCTTGTAAGTTATTTAGTCTTTAAGAATTATTGCAAGACGGCCCACATTGCGACATACATCCCCCCCCCCCACACACAAAATTAAAATAAATTTCAGCTTGAAAGTATTCCTTCCTAAGTTTCATGCAGAATATTGGTGTAACTCATGAAAACAAGTATAGTGCTAATTGTAAAAAAATGCTCATTGTAAGTGTTACACTTTCTATCCAGGCTTGGAACTCTGCTCTTGTGTTTTCCTGAGGAAAGGTAACTTTCATGAGGAGTCACTACATTTGTACATACAAGTGGTATAACTAAGGGGGGGGGGGCAACCTTCAGTGCCAGCCCCACATTTGAAAAAAAATAGTAAATGTTACATTTTAAGATAATGTGATGGTTTCAATGTTTTTAAAACTGTTTTTCCAGTAACATGCAGACAATGTATTCTGTTTACTCTCACGTCAGATTATCTTATTGAAAATTCAAATGGCATAACAAGAGCGCTAAAAAGGGGCTTGTTTAAGAGAAATGCAATCTGAAACTATAGTTTCAATTGGCCAGAAGTGCCCCCCCTAGAAAAAATGGTGCAGCCCTTGTGCCCCCCCTTAAATGATACCCTAGTTTCAGTGCTGCTACATCTTTTCGGTGCAAAAAGTGTTGTACGTTTAAAAAAAGAGAACATAACTGCATATTTGAAACTGCAAAGTGCAAATGGCGCTGAAATTAAACATTATGCAAGGACCGAGCCTCTGTTTGTGTCAGATAAAATGTGTTGTCACTGACTCAATAATCTATGTTACTACTTTTATGGTGGACCTAGTCCAAGTGGACCTCTAGATCTTTCTAGACACAGTTTTTCTTACAGACCTGTCTCAATGAGGTCCATGCATTATCTGCATGGGTGACACCAAAATTTGTAAGAAAAAAAGAAAGAAAAAAACCCTGGAGGAATGTTGTCAAATCTTCCTCATGGTTGCACCATTTAGATTCATGCACTAAAAAAGGATAAAAATAGAAACAAATCATGCAGTGCATATGTGTCCATGTCAATTTCTCAATGATAGACAGGATGGTTTCAATCATTTGTACAGTGTACATAGGTGAGCCCGTCACAGCAAGTGTCACAGTAGTGAATATTGATCGTCGTCTGGTAACCTGCTCTGCTTCATGTATTGCCAATGAACGGAATGAGGTATGCATGTTAATTTAAAATGACAGTTGGTAAACCAAGGGTTGGTTTGCCGAAAAGGGGTCAAATGTGTGATAACGGTGCATTTTTATTCATATTTTCCAAACCTAAAAAAGAATGCTACAAAGAGGGCTTCCTATTTAGCGGGTTTCCTATGAGGTAAAAAATGAGAATATTGACCCATTGCCACAGTACTGGAGGTCAATTGACTGCAGGTGTGTACACACCAAACACAACACTCTGGGCAAAATGATGCGACTTCCTTGACCAGCTGTTTGACCTTCTTGCGATGTCATGTGCAAGGTGTCCATACTAAGACAACATACTTAAATTTACTATTTTTTAGCAGCCCTATTTCCCCCCTTACTTACCCCTCCCTCATAATCAGCCCCACCTTTCATTACAGCAATTGATTCTTCAATTACTGCCATTACCATGTCACCAGAGCCAATTATATCTTGGTGGTCAGTGTAGATCCAGTGTAGATCCATTAACCCTGATTCTTTGATGTCATGATCATTTCAATTTAATGACCCCACATGACCTTGTTTTATAGACCCCTCCTTGTTAATACCCTGCTCCGCCTTATGAGACCACCCTTGGGTTTATATTCGGTGATCATTCTAAATCCTAATTCACTGATGCCATGATCAATTTGATGTTACCCTACCTTGTTTGGAGGGCCCCTCCTTTCTTGTGCCCTGCTCCACCTTTTTAGACCACCCTAAGATTGCTGTTACATGCCATCATGATGTCAGCAGAGGCAACATACTGGGTGGTCACTTTCAACCCCATCGCCCTGATTCACTGTGATATCACAATCAGTGCGCAAGCTGTGTTAACATCTTGCATTTCACATTCCGTTTAGGAAGACAGTGGGAATCTGTTAAAGTGATGCCAGGCAATTCAGCAGTTCTTAAAGATATCTATCCAGGGAGGAATTTTTCCTTTTTAGGGGGAGCGTATGGTGACAGGGGATCACTGTGAACCATGCACAGCTTGGTTGTAACTTAAAAACAATACTGTCTAATTGTAGCATGGAGAGATATTAACAAGTGCATTGCCAATGAGATGTTGGCCAGAATTTGGTATTGGCCTCATGGGCTGAAAAGTTCAGAAAATGGGAACGTCTACATTCCTGTGGCTAACAGTATGTAACCAACCAGTTATCAAGAGCATATCACTTTGTTAGCAATTCTTTTAACCAGAATTATTCTGCGGATCATATATATAGAAATAAAGGCAGTGGAAATAGTCTCATTCATGCCTGTGTAGTTTCCCTTTGTGTATAGTACACCTTTGTATACTGAACAGTGAACACTCAATTTGCAAAATGTGTGGTGAGTTGTACAGTCTTGTGACTGTTTCATACCATCTGTGACCAGATCAAATCTCAGTACAAACTCTCCTGTTTACATGTTCTAGATCATTAGTACTAAAACTTGGTATTTTGATTAAAGCATGTAGACAACATTGGCAATTGTCAAAGACCAGTATATGACCCAACAATAAACATAAAATTTACAAATCTGTGAAAGTTCAAGAAGCTCAATCAGTCATCGGAGTCGCAAGAAAATAGTGAAAACACCTCATATGTTTTCACTGTTTTCAAACAGTGGGTTTTGGAGATCAAAATGAACTGTTTCAGTAATTTTTCAAAAGCTAGCATTTCAGGCAAATTATATGAAGGGAGGTTTTCCACCATAACTATCTTTATACCTTGTAAGTTATGTGCAAATCTGTGGGCATTTCTATTTTCAACTTTACCTTTTCTTCTAAAATTCCATACAGATTGTGTTAACTGGGTCAGTAAGGCTTCTTGTTCCAAGGAAGAAACCAAGTATATCTCCTCAAAAACAACAAAGGTATTGTTTACAGGTTATTTTAATCAATTCAAGTCCACTAACGGCCTGATTTTAAAAATTCATTACTCTTGTTGTAAATGACATATTCATCTTCACAAGCATGGTTGGTTCCCTACTTCATTTTGTATTTTATTGGCCCTCAGAAAAATCAGCGAATTTGTTATTAAACAGCCTGAAAGATCTATAAAAGCCTACACCAGATGTAGGTCAGCCCCTGTACTTTATTTTCTAAGCAAGGCAACCCAGCTCTCAAAACTTGTACAGATTGTTTGAAAATAACAGAACAGTTAACACTATCGATAAATGGTTTTGTACAAAACAAGGCCTATAAATAAAATAAACACATTATGTTGGAAAATAACTGGTACTCTTTAAAAACACAATAGGTACACCATAACAAATATACATAGCTTCATGCCATACTAAAACCACCATTCATCTTGGCACATCCGAAATGAAGCAGGATCAAACATTAAGAACAGGCGTTATTGGATTTCTTGAACGCATGGCTGTCATACCACTGGATACAAAAGTTGGCCACCATTTACTGGCGGTCTCGAGTATCACAACATATATATTAAACCGGGTTCGCACAAATCTGCCACTTTAAATAAAACATGTTAAACCAATTTGTTTAATGAAGAATGTATGTACTTCTTGTTTACAGCAGGACAATTGATTTTATCAATTGTTTGTGTGTAATTTTACAGAGTGGATATTAAGTTGTTATATTTATTCAAGTGATGGCCTCTGTACTTTTCCCATCCACTGGGTGACAAAACTTGATGTTGCAAAAGAAAAGTATAGGCCTAGTCCTCTATTTAGTAGACCAATGTTATATATAAAGGCCCGCTTGATTATACTTGGTTCATTTCGTAATAAATATAAAATATACTTAAGCAGATATCCCTGAGATAAATAGCCAATCATTAAGTAGAATAGCACTACATTAGACTCGGTTAACTTTTATAAATTGAGATCACGTGATGGTTTAAACACTGGGGTCGCTGTAGCCGCTCCGTGCACAACCGTTGATGGCGCCCTGCTAGTTCTTTGAGGTCGCCCTGCTTGTTAAATAAAATCACTATATTCTTCATTCATATGGTTCAACAAACCCTAACCTTTGGATACGATTTCTGTGCCTTGCTCCATGAGAAGCATTGTTTGTTTGACTCGGCCTACCAAACCATCACACTCGGTTAAGAGTAATGGTGTTTCAGGTACAACCAATGATGATTTAGAGCCATTTTGACGTAAATGTAAATTTGATTTTTTTAAAATTCATTTGTTTGTCATTTTGACGGCGTGTTTTGAAAAGGTGTGGTTATTCAATATGAATAATAAAATGTTCCCTTTCACGCAGAATGGAAGGTATTCATAAGTTCAAGCTTTTGAGGTAATCTTTGGTAAAACTTCCTAAGCCGAATAACATAGTGGGGAAATATTTGGGGGAATTGTGCCTTTGATGACACAATTTGGCACACAGCCAGAGTATGTCACGAGAAAGATATTTGCCTATAGGACCATCACAGATTTGAATTTTGAAAGGTTTTTGGTAGAATAACGGTCAATTTTCAAAACGTTCATAGTGGCGTGCCATTGCTTGCTATATCTATATTTTTCCAAAAGGCAAATATGCTATGGCCCTATAGCCAAGTTTCTTTCTCTTGACATACCCAGACTGTGTGCCAAATTCAATACTTGTATCATCAAAGGCACAATCCGTGCCTGCCGTACTAAAATACAGATTTGTGTTAATGTCCACATTGCTGTGAGACTGTTGGCGATTACTTTATATGCAAGATTGCAAAACGCCACAACTCAGCCGACGCTGAGTGAGTTTTACCTCACTAAGGGCTTCCATGCACACGGAGCAAAAACAGTGATAATAAGGTTTTGTTATTTTGGATACATTTATTTAAAAACAAACTTGATATATATTTACAGCCCGTCCATGGTGTGTTGTTTTGTACATTCAACCTGTGTTACTATTATTGCATCTTATTAGTATGGTCCAAATGTCATTGCCCTCGCCCCAATAGCGGTCGTCGCACTTGGTATCCTCACGGTATCCGTATGGTCATCCAAAAGACAGTCAAGACAACAGCAGTGGTGCCTCCAGGGCCGGCCGTTATCAAGGCAGCTACTAATGCCTTGCACCCGAGTAGCGTTGACTGATCGGCATACTGAGCCTCAGGTTGCCGTCATTGCTACGGCTTCCCCCTCGGGCGGCATACAGGATGGACCATTGCGGACTTTCACCTCTGTGTTATTCAGTAATTCTTCGCCTCTTGAAATAGCTGGTAGAAATCTGCTTGGAGTGGATTCTCCTTACACTCCCACATGTTATTTGGGTGCCTGACTTTGTTATATTTGGTCCAGTCCCCTTTGCAGATGATCCACGGCATGACGTCGATTTTGTAGTGGAGCTCGGGTGAAATCTCGGCGCTGATGAGTTGCGGGGTACCAGCGCCAGGCCCGCGTGTGATCAACCTATGGTTGTCATCATAGCAGCACTGCTGTGAGGCAAGGCTGGTACTTGGTGGGGAGAGCGTCGAGATGATGCAGTACGTTGCCGTGGGTTTGTAGACGGTCAGTTTGGCCTCGTCGCCGCTAGCGTCCTTCCAGTGGAACATTCGATGCTTTTGCCGATCCCAGATGGCGTTATTCTGACGGATGTTTGTTGGGTACGAGCACGGACAGTTTGGCAGGTCTTGAAGCCGAGCCAAGTACGAAAGGAGGGTCTCACTCCGGCATCCCATCCATTCCTCGCAGCTGTCAACATCTTAATAAAATAGAAAACTGTTCAATAATATGTTTTTCTCTTTAGTTACAGTGACAACGCTCAAACCTAGTGATTATCAGCTATCAATTTATGGAGCCAGTTTTTATCTGGAGGCTTACTTGCTTTTTTGCTATAAAGTTGGTAATTATATCGCTAACCCCCGAGAGAAATGCCCGTCTGAAATACTGAACAACTTTTCGAATAGTTTTTTTTTAAAACCCATTTTTGTTTATACCAAGGCAAATAAGTTGAATGTGCCGTTTTCTCGAAAACATTCGCATTTGTTTTCGTTTGGCAAGAGTTACGTGACTGAATTTCTACACAAGCTTTTAAACAAAATTTCTAACACATTATTTTAACAAAAGACATGTTTAATAACATACGTATTTATGATTTAAAACAAAATTCCTATTACCGGGTTATCAATGCATTTTAGACTGATCGTACATTTATTAAAACTCACCGAAATTTTCTGGCGTTAAAACCATGTCGAGGTACTCCTCGTTCAGAGCAGGAAGCTGGGGCGTCTCTTCGATAACTATCTCGGTGTGTACCTCACTTTTTCCATGACCTGTTTCGAAAAAACATGTCATCACGATTGCTTGAATATCTTTTTCTTCAAAGAACTTAAACATGAAATACCAAATAATGTCAGAGGTTTTTGTTGTTTTTAACACAATTTTTCGGTAGGCCACATTGGCCTTCCAAAGTTCAATTCGTATTTATTGGTTTATTTTAAAATGGCTGCCCAAAATTCTCGCACAAAAATCACTTTGTATGTCCCTTGATGAAAAACCTCTTTATTTCTGATGCAAAAACAGTGAACAAATCCCTTGTTTTTATATTATAATTATAAAGTAAGGTTAGATAGTGATTTAATTCGCCTTTAGGCATACCAGGCTTCCGTTTGTAACTCATTGGGGGGGGGGGGGGGGGGGGGGGGGGGGTCAACATTACTTAAATTGAAAGCCTAGGAAAATAAATAGATAAAGTAAAGCAAAAATTCTGTTTGGAAAAGAAAAAAAATTATACTTTAATTTTTTTTTAATGATTGCTTTTACCTTTGGGATCATCGGACCGTTCACTATACACTGTGCAAGTCTCTCGCGTATTCGAACATAGAAACCCACTGCGCGAGAGTTTGTTTCCTTCACACGTTAAATCAATGTAGGTACGTGGGACCTCGACCAAAGTGTTCCCAATTAAGTTTGAATACGCGTGAGACTTGCACAGGTTATTTGCTCGCTTATTGTTTTCGACTTAAGATAAATTGTTCCCCAGGGATCACTCATTTGTCTTAAATTCAATAATGAGAACACTAGAAAAGGACCAGTGAGTTGGACGCCCGCTATCGCTTCAAAAGTCTCCCATTTCTATCCATATATAAATACATATTTATAACAAAACAACTCGTGAATAACTTACGTGGGCATGATTGTTGATTGCAATCCCTTGACTCTGTAGCAGTGCAGGAGAAACCACAAGAGCGGGACCTCTCCGATCTACCGCCCCCACACGACGCAGAGCAGGTAGACCAGCCAGTCCACGTGCCTTCCTTCTCCTCGTTTACTGTCAATCAGAATGTATAAAAAAAATTCTTTTAAATAATGAGGGAAAACGAGAGTGGATTCTTGTCTCATTTGGTTATCATATAATGTGTGAGTGTGTTTGTATACAAAGTCATGTACAATAAAAAGATGCAAAATGTAGACGGAATGAATTCGGAACCTACTGTGTTCTGTTTTGTCTACCATTACCACGATTGTTCCGTATCTATATACACCCTTTTTTACTTTCACGAGAGATTGCCTAACATCACAAGGCCACGGACGGCCACTTCAAGGTGAGGGCTACACTGAACGGTTGTCCCCTCAAAGTGGGTTGGGTGTCCTTCTTTGTAATCATGATAATTTTTAGGTCGGGTCAAGAGCAAGGAGATCATGGTAAAATGTGGTTAATAACGAAGAACTAAACAAGTGGATAGTTTAAAGAATATGTCATCCATGGTCATACCGTCGTGTCATTGCAAATCTCCTTTAAATAACACTTTACGTTTACGCGTGAGCTTGAAATGGTTAAAACGTCGTATCTCGGTTAAAATAGCCAATTGATGTACCAACAAAACAAGAAGCGCGCCGAGAAACGACGTTTTTGCACTGCGCGAGATACGACGTTTTTGCAAAAGTCGACATACGACGTTTTGCATCGACGCGACGATAAAGAGTAAAATATTATTAATATTTGTCAGAATGAAATATTGCCTTTCTGATCAGTGCTGGAATTTATTTTTAGTGCTTATTGAGCACATCTCGCTATCCATAGAATATTGATGTGCCAAAGTTTGTACCAAGGTGTGCACGACTCTCAAATCCAACAGCGCCGGCCTTGGCTTTAGCACCTCGAGCTGCCGACAGCTGAGTTTTGTCAAATTGTGGAATTATTGGTGATCAGTCAGCGCATTCCATAACGCCCGCTTATCGTGTGAAGACTTGACAGCAGCCTTGGTACAAGCCCTGGCAAATCGGGTGGGAGGCCCATTACCCCGTGTTAGTCCTCCCAGTAGGGAGACGTAAGGATCATGTGAGGATGTACTCTTGCCCAGCAACGCTCACCGGAAACTTGAGGGGCTGTGGTAACAAACTGGCTTATCTTCTTTAGACTGTTGCTCAGATTATGAATCGAGCAATGTTGTTGGTTGTTTACATGTGGAGATTGACCACGGAAGGTGAATACAATACTGCGATTGAGAAATGCTGACTACCCAACTGTTCAAGACTAAACCGCAGAAGCATCAGAAAACCCTCTGGTGATTGTCAGAATGTATAGGAATGACATTTTGCACATTTTTAAATATTTGTTAAAGGGACACAATGCCTTCGGGTTGGGCGCTTTGGGCTATAACAAGCGTTTGATGTGAAATGAACACGGTCGGAAAGATGTTTTAAAAGTAGAATATAATGATCCACACAAACATTCCTCAAAACTGTGTGGTTTTCCTTTTATTCGTGAACTAACACGGTCCGCCATTTATGGGAGTCAAGATTTTGACTCTCATAAATAGCCGACGTGTTCCTACTAGTCTTATTTCCATTCGTAAAACGATGATCAGAGTGTTGCTGTGATGTGCCGTGTCTAAGTCCTCATCCCTCCTGTCCACAATAAACATTTGGTATAAACAACACCGGTTGTTTCTCTCGGTAAGTCCCAAGATGACAGTTTTCTTGCCCTGATTGACGAGGTTTCTTCTTTTTGGACACGTCTTAAATCAGTTTTTTTGTGGCGATCCATTTTGACATATGGGTGTAGGTGTTTACATACACTTTCATACAAACCGAGCTACCTGAAGCTAGCTACGCCGCGTATTCGCGGAATAACCAGCCACATATTCCGAAAATAGAATACATGCAACACAGGGAGGTGAACAGATGAGCCATATATACACAACTCCCTGTACTGCATGTGTTCTATTTTTCAGAATATGCGACTGGGGGCATTTCTCAAACCTCGGCTTAGGCTCCGTCTCCGGCTTGGGCTCCGTTATAAATTTGTGGCGCAGCGTGTATTTGCACGCGGTGGTTCGAACATCAGACGGAGCCTGGAGCCGGAGCCGGAGCCCAAGCCGAGGTTTGAGAAAGGCCCCTGATTCCGCGAATAGACCTTTCTTTTGCAACGTCACAGCCCGAGTTTTTGCCAACCCAGGTTGGAAAAGTATGGAAAGCCATAACTGCAAATAAAAAAAAGATTGCCACAGTTTGTAGCAGCGTTACACAAATATTGAAAATTAGTGTTGAATTTGTTGGAAACAAATCAACCAATCATGGAAGGTATTTCCGTTCATGAATCTTTACAGAAAATGTTGAATTTGGTGACAACATTTTTTAACACGATTGAATGTTTTGCTAACATTCGGCCGTCCATGCCAACCGGCGCACTTTGTTTATCAACAAAAGAAAGGTCTATACTGTGCTAGCTTCAGAGGTAGAGAATGGTATGTTACCCAGTGTTCATCTGATAGGTTTACCAGGCCACTGGCTACGGCAACAGCCTAACTACTGCTCATCGCGCATTTTGCCATTACATGGACGATGGTGTTTACGGCTGGAAATACATATACGTTTCGCGGGAAAGATGTCGAGGGGTCAGAGGCCAATGTTGTTGTTTTTTAATCACCATTTACTAATCACACATTAAAGGTGTTTTATTGCAAGAACAACTCTTAATAAGGATAAGGAACACCCCAAACAGTAAAATTTCATGCGATTTGAAGGCAACGTGTCCCTTTAATTGTATGAGGACATTGTATTCATGGTACACAACAATAGGCTGTACCATTCCACTTCCATGGTTTCACAGAGAATAAAAGTTATGCCTTATGTAAGAAAACCCAAATTTGAAAATGCGACCATCAGCGTCAGATGTGTACTGGATAGCGGGTTGTGTGCGTTCGTTGAAGTCATTGGACGCCATTTTGAAATTAGCACTATAGCATGATAGCACCTCAACCCGTGTCATGCCAGTTGTTACACATATTCTCAAAGATTAAAATAACATTGTAGGTATATAAACAAGCTTAAGGAATAAAGAAAAAGTTGTTGATGTATTATTTAAATCTCTTCCAAATTCACGTAAACGTTTTTCGCGTTTCGACATGGCTGCTGCAGATTGTGCGTGAACACGCATCAGATCAGCTATTACCAGTCAGCAGAGATCAGTGATTTCTCCACTTTGCCATTCTTTATACCGTATACTTAAAGTTTCTTTACTTTGTGTCATTTTTGCAGCTGATTGTTTTTTACATGCGGTAATATAAAAAAAATTAAACTAACCTGCTTCAAGTCCGTCTCCTGTCGGGACAGGTATACCGACCAGAAATGGCGCGAATTCAAAAGAACTCCACTCTGGTTCATCCCTGATTAAGTCTTCCACTTCTGTCTTAGTCGTGGGTCGAGCTAGACGATCGTTTTTGCCTTTACCTTTCCCCCGTCCACCATTGTTAACTTCAAGAGTATCTGTATTACCTCGCTCTGGTGACATGGGCGCGTCATCTCTTAAATCCATAGATATCACCACGCCATCTTGTTTGACGTCATCACCATTCACCACCTCAATGGTGATTTCTATATCCGGGTTTGGCGTGCCGAGGTTGACCAATCCCATGGGTGCGTTGGCCCCCGTGACGATGTCGGCCAATCGGTCCAACGTCTGCAATTTGCTCTGCGGTGCCGAGGATGTGTCCTTTTTGCTCCTCCCTACGGAAGGACCCGTGTCAACTTCATCGTCAGTCTCACCATCTTCATCATCAAAGTAGTCATACGTGTAGTAATCGTCCACATCAATAGGAGAGTCCAAGTCGGTCAGGATGACCTCCTCATTCCAAAGCTCCTCCCAAGTCTTTAAGCTACCCCCTACATCTTGCTCTGACGAAGATGAATTCTCTTTCTTATATAACTCATTTATCTTCTTGTCCTGTCTCTCAAGCAAGATATCGCTTTTGTCATTTCCCCACCCCTCTTTCTCTGAGTTTGTGTGTATTCCGTGATGTCTCTCTTCTTTATTTGGTTTGTCACTGCCCGTTCTCTTCTCGGCGTCTTTCAAGATAACCCCAGCATCTTTAAGTTGCCCTGATAGTTTGCCCGAACCCGTAGCTGGTGATTCCATGGTTGTGACCTCTTTACCCGAAGAAACATTGAGTGCCTGTGGACAATGGAAAGAACGGGAACGATCTTCAAAGATTTAGCATTACATGACAATCTAAAACAAAGCATAACATCCTGATACTCGGTAACTTACTAGAACATGCCAAATGTGTACTTTTATCAATGCGCTCATCCCCATATAATCTTCATTGACGAATTTACACATTTTAGATGATCGTATTAAATCTTTCGTAGAAAACTTGTTACAAGTTTTAGTCGAAGAGCTCTCACTTTCGGTACCTTATGGAGACCAAGGACAAAACAAAAAAGGGAAAACAAAAGGTCTTCACATGGAATTTCTAAAGACCGGGGTGCTCCACAAGAACATTTGTGTACTAAGTCTATGGGAAACTGTTAAGTGCAGGGACAAAGGAAAGAACAAAAGAGTGCTCTACAAGGATGCATTTTTGAGACTGTGTGTCTACTGACACGAACTGGTCATTAGTCCCTATTGTTCCACTTGTGTTTGTACTGAGGACCTTTATCCAACCGGGCACTCTATTATCCTCTTTTGTTATAGGTCCCGGTTTGAACGTGTAGAGTTTTAAAAGTGTGTGGAGTGTACATTGTTAGTTGGATGTTAACAAAATTCTACACAAAACATGCAGTTTGATAGAAATACATTTTAAACACAAACTGAAACAAGATATACAGTGGTCTGACACCCCAGACAGGAAAATATATATATAACAAAATATAAAAAATTCCCCGTTCTCTTCATCAGTAATTTATTTAAAGGCACTGTACACGTTTGGTAATTACTCAAAATATATATTAGCATAAAAACTTACTTGGTAACGAGCAACGGAGAGCTGTTGATAGTATAAAACATTGTGAGAAACGACTCCCTCTGAAGTAACGTAGTTTTTGAGAAAGAGGTAATTTCTCACAAAAATAATAAAAGACTTCTGGCCAGAAGCCTTTTATTCCTATCTGAAAGCACACTAATTTGTACAACAAGGGTGTTTTTTCTTTCATCATTTTCTTGCAACTTCAATGACCAATTGAGCCCAAATTTTCACAGGCTTGTTATTTTATGCATATGTTGGGATACACCAAGTGAGAATACTGGTCTTTGACAATTACAAAACGTGTTCAGTGCCTTTAAACCACTTTTTAAACAATGCGATAAATAATTGGGCAAGTAAAACAAACATTATATGTGATTACAAAATTACATTTTGTTCGGAATATTGAGACATTACCTATAACATTGGATTAGTCCTAAATGATGAAGCATCAGTTATCGCACTAAACATGATAATCAACGTATTACGACGGTAACACCACAACCTATGTATATGGGGAATCCGGAATACATACCGGTACGCGTCCCATGTAAATACACAATTATATCAACAGAATGATATCTACGTCGGCATCAATCAAGGGGGGTGATAACAAATTGTTTGTTTGACCGTTTACAACAGAGTAAACAACCATGACTGAATTGCACAAACCAAAATATTCTTTGAGCATTTTCTGTAACAATCTATAGGCCCTACCTGTCAGTGATATTTTTTTCGGTCGTGTTTTTAGACCATGGTTAAACGCTGTGCCTCTTTAGCCGACACATTCAGTCCTGCACCTGTTTTAGTGAACTTTTAAGGGCCTCTAGAGAGTGGAAGTGGACCAACTTTTGCAAACATCCTTCGCCTGTTGTTGGTATATTCTACCCCTCCGCAGTTTCAAAGGAATTGAACAATGGCATGTTGACGGTGAGATCAAAGGGAATGTCCTTTTTAAGGCCCTTATCGATTAACAATCCGTATCTAACGGGTGTATACCGTTCTGGTGATCACAAAGATGAGAACGCGAAAAGAAAAGAAAAAATTCTCTGGAGAAATTAGAGTGGCGAAGGTCGGGAAACAAGCCGACACGCTACCGCGGTAGAACCGTTTTGTGACGCCGACCAGGTGCGTGAGAAGGTCGGTCGGTCGGTCAGTCGGTCTCCGAGTGAGCATTGGAATTCTCCGAGGATGAAAATGAAATCAAAAATTCAAACCACATTATTGTTATTAAGATATATTTATTTGAAGGAAACCATCTGGGCATTCTGGAGATTAGTCATGTGAAGATCTGTTTCGCTAGTATATTAATCCCCGTTTTAATATAACTTTAATCGCATTTTAATTTAGTGTCTAATGAATGATACAACACATTTTGTGACAAAATGAAATTGTCGACAATCATTGTTATTGCATGCTACGTAAAATGTAACAGTACTTTGATTCAAAAACAGACACGAGCATGGGAAATCGTAACAACAAAAGTGGTGTGTCCCAATATCAAAGACCAGTCAACAAGAGGTTTGGCAAATAAAACTTTGGAAAGAAAAGCCCAACAGATTATTTAATACGGAGAGGACAAAATATACCAATATGAACAGACTGAGGAAACAAAGTCATTTCTAGCCCAATTCATTGTGTGCAAAATGCCATTAAAGGTTCAGTAAACATGGAGATATCAAGGGTGTATGATATCTTGATAAAAACTGCCGTCTACTTCCGTGCCTGACATTCTCGCATGGACATGACCACCCAATCCCAACAGTTTGTTCTTGTTTCTTCTAAAATGGCTGAAAAATTAAATAAATAAAACATAAACAAAACAAACTCGTTGTACCATTTGAATAACTGGCTTATAGCCTACCGTGTGGGAAAGTAACCTGCCAAGAACTACAGGGCCACGTTAAACTAAAAACTTGTTGCCGTCCATAGTTCTGACTGCAACCCCGCCCTTCGCGAAATTATACTTTTAAGTTTGAAAAAAAGTTAACAAAATACATTGTCTTTAACTTTTGTGTATGATGTACCACACCGGAACATAGGAGCTATTTGTTAGAATGAAAGAGAGATCAACAAAGTATAGGGACGAGAGTTGGAGGTGGGCGCAAAATATTCATGTGGTTTTAACAATTTGTTTTGTACATGCAATGGAAAATGTGAAGTCAAAGTAGGCAACTATCACTACATAAGATAGAAAATTGGGGTAGGCAGCATGGTGGTCCTAAAAAGTAATACTTTTTATCACCCGTCACCCCCAAAATTGTACTAATAAAATAATAAAATAATGAACAAGTTAATAAATGATTTTGGGTTGAACAAGGAAAAATTGACTAGAGCGGGATTTGAACCAACGACCTCCGGATTGACGTGCCGGATTTATTAAGTTAATAAATGAATAAATAAACAAATAAATAATAAGTAAACTAATGACAATATAAACATTGTTAAAATAAAAAAATACCTCAAATAGTTTTGTTTATATTTTGATCGAACGCTCACCATTACTTTCTTTCACAGTTGCCAAACGATCATGACCCAGGTGACTTTAAAGATGAAGAGACCTACATTACAACTGACTTGAAGTCATCCGTAAATTACATTTTCTCGAACCTTCAATTGACAAAATTTGTGTATGAAAATATCCCCAAGGCTGCGCTTGCTTTGTTGTAGAATTCCCTTCTACAACGAGACTACAATGCGGAAGTTGTTTTGTTTATTCTCGTTTCAACGTGAAGTACCAGTGTAAATAAAACGTCGTTATGGGGTAAACACAAAAAATGTGTGTGATTTCGCAAATAATATTTCCCCTGTCATTCAAACGAGAGGAAATGCTGAAAGCTATAATGTGTAGACATCGGAGAACATTTTGGGGTTGAATTCAGTTACAAGTTCATTTCGTGAAAATTCAGAGCTTGGACTAGCGAGGCACCCAAAACATAATGTTAATAGTAGTTCACCCATCTTGTCGATGATTGACATTTCTTGATGTCTAAATTGAAAACAGGTATATAGGAAGATGATATTAAGCATTATTTCAACAACTTCCAAGCAGATATACATGACTTTGTACAATAAACATTTTTACTTCCTAAACATTTCAAAGTGAATAGCTCGTGACACAAACATACAATGATGGAAAACAAAGAATTGCGGGCAGAATAAATTAAACGCTTATTTAAAGAAAATCAAAACTAAACCAAAAAGCCGTGTGAAAACGGAAATAATTCACAAACCGTTCACAACGTCAGCTGAATAGAAATGGTGAGATGATTGTGTAAATCAGCTTAATAGACCAGTAAGTATCTGCAGATCGTGATTCGAAACCTTTTGGCTCATTCTCTTTTTTCTTTTATCGAAGTTGCCAATCACAAGGCTGTTCATTATAATCAGGCAGGCTATACTCAAGGTGAAGGATACAAAAGTGGGAAAGTGTATAACAGAAGAGGAAATAAAAAAGTATAATAAAAGATGACCATTGATATTGCGTTTGGATTGGGACAGGTTATAAGAGGCAGGGAAGTGAGATACAGGTAGTGAAAGAAGGCAGTACGCGGGAAGGAGCTTGGTGGGTACCACTGAGTATTGTTAGCTTTGGGGACAGCTATTATTACTTATAGGGATGTGAACGAGCAGAGGAAAGTGTGGGGCGGCCGCACTGTGTACTTTAAAGATTTAGTCTTGAAAGTGTTTTTTCCCCTCTCGTCTCTGGGAGGTACAAAATAAAGTTGGAGTGAAAAAAAAGAAGCTTTACACTAAACTTTTGTTTAGTGAGGTGCCCTAATATTTTTATAATTACAATAAATAACGTTAAAACAGTCTCTCTGATAAGTAGACGTTTGAGCTCAGGAGAATCATCTTTCCCCATGTTCTTAATCTTACCAGCATAGAGGCGATCTTACACAGCAACAATAATTTGAACTTCCGATTGCGTTTGATCGAAGGATTTGAAAATTGCAGGAAGTGTGTAAATCACTATGAGCTAAACAATAAACATGCATGGAAGTGTCAATTGTGTGCAAAAGCACAGTTGAAGTTTATCTTGGTTGGTTTGCTTTTGCTCTATATTACAATGCATAGTGAGGAACGTTCCCGAATCCCACTATTCAGAGATTGTTCAATAACAAGAGCTCTAAAAAATGTCCACCTTCGTCTTTTACTCAAATGTCACCTTCTGTGTATCTCAGGCCGGTTAATAGTCAGAAGAAAAATTAAACCGGTCTTGATTTAAATGTGACAAAATACAATTAGGTATATCTACCTTTACATGTGAGGTGAACATCGACAGAGAAATGATACAAACGATGACCCGTAGTTCCCAACTCGCCGCATACCGCAAAATATCTTTATTTGGAGATAAAATAGTACAAAATCCTGCTGGCTTATCGCCGTATAAAGTCGTCAGTCGTGCCATGATTGCGACATGTGAGCCAATGCCGTTATAGAGACGAGCGTCACATCAAACGCCACACTCCAGCGGTCCGCTTAACGGGTTGAGTCGAAGGATCACTCGGCGTCGGTAAATCCACGGTTCTCGCTTGATGCTCTACAACGTGAATTCGATGTATACTTGGGGAAAAGGGCTTACTTCATGTTTGTCTAACTTGTCGCTTGTATGTTCACAATAACTTATGATGTTGATGCTCCTCGGGACAGATTTGATAAATGAACTTGGGAGAGCAAGAAGTGTATCGCTGCCGTTGGCGTTTGCTCAAACACTTGCTTCGATATGATGATGCTGACCACTTGTGCCGTCATACAGCCTGTGCGTAATAGTGTTTTACCAAGCGAGACCGTTGCGTCTAAACCTCATGGGACAACGTATACGGGAAGATTTCCTCGTAATAATGTGAACGGCCGGCTCTCGACACGCTGCGACCCCGAATTGATAGCTTCAATTTACTTATCTATAGTTGTAAATATTTACACGTATTCTCATTTTTATCTCAGAGTTGTTTCTGCTGAAGTGATCCCTTGGTGATTATCTTTGAGAATTGTCGTTAAAGTTGAGTGTGCCCGGGATAGATGTCCCTCGATCACAAAAAACTTTTTATCGCTTGCAATTTACGGTCGTCAGTCATCAGTAATTTCAATTTACGGCGATTACAAAAGGAGCTGTTCAACAATAATGGTTGGCAGTCAAGTGTACACCAACGCACATCCGGGGGGGGGGGGGGGGGGGGGCTGTGGTGGTTGGAGTGACGCCATAAGTTACGAGGCACCCACTGGTTCTGACTAATGGATGCCCCCCCTTTTTTTAATAAGGCTGTTACTGTTCTCCCCTCTAGGTTTTGATTTCGCAGAAATCTTCAAGTTCAATTTGATTTGAACCATTCCGTCTGTTGCATAGGTTGGCAACACAAATTTGGGGATCTTATCTCAGTTTCTCCTTTAAGCTATTTGCTTTTTCAAAATTTACTTCGATTTAGCTTGTTGACGTGCGATTGTAACTTATTTGATGCATTGGTTTACGAGTTGACCTAAAATTGTTGACCAATTGTTATTTTTTGTTTTAAACCACGATCGAAATGCTGCACTAATATTTGAATAGCGCATTAGGTCAGAAATCTAGCACGACTCAGACTGCCATTAATGTTTACTCTTTATGTTAAAGTTTCATCCCACTCGAGCCAGAGGGGAATTCTGTCGTTACATTTCTCGAAGTATGTGTGAACATTTAAACATTGTCATGAACACAACGTAAAACATGTGAACTTGTGCGGGTTGTGTTTGCGTTTTGAACTGTTCCCTCCCTGGGGCTCAGGTTTTCAACCCAGCGGTATCGGAATGTCCGGCTAAATTCTGGTCTTCCCATCTGACATAACACGCTCATGTTTTTTTGTGGTTTGACACGTTAGCCGGAAAATATCATCAGACCGCGAATCAAGCCCAGCACAGCCTGAACTGCCAACGTTTGATCCCGGGCAGCACTTGGCGCATTATTGCTTCCAATTGACACCTACGACAATCCAAGCCCAGGTCATGACCTATATTATAGAGTTCACTGTTTCTTTGAATCTCACAATTTATGTTGAAAGTTAGTCCTAAGAAAATAAAACTGGAAACACCTTTAAGTCTCTTGAGCCCGTCACGGATTTGTAAGGGGAAAAAAAATCCCCTTGACTGGGCGATTGAACCCCAAGAGGTTTAATGACTAGCAATCAATTTGTGCCACATGATGGAGGGATTGTACTCGCTTTTGAATCTGTCAGAAAAGGCTGGGATAACTTTTGAGTTGATGTGGATTTTGCCACGAGGCCGCACCAATAAAAACGTAGCTAATTGCTTCAAAAAAGATAAGCCCAACTAAAGGGAGGTTCGTTGAACCACGAAGTCTTTAAAAAGGGGCCGTGGTGGAACCGTGGGGGTGGCAACTTTACTTTGTGGATTACAGGCTTAAGTCAACAGTGGGTCTTTTCACGGGGAGGAAGCGGCGTACCGTGCGTCTGGTCCTGGAGTGCCGTAGATCAGGCGCTCAGAAGGCGACCTTCGAAGTCCCACTTAAATGCGTGGTGTAGGGTACTTGGGACTTGAGCCCGTACTTTTTTCAATTTGGTGGCATTGGAGAAACCGGCGATTGTCTTGAAGGGGACTGGAGGTGCTTTGATCTCCATGGTGGCATTGCCTCTTGAAGACACTTGAGCTCTGTTTGGTCGGAGGATGTTTTCGGAGCTCTCTCAGAGATTCTCCAAAACAAGGGTCTAATTGCTGCTATATGTTTGCTTTGGTCAAGATCCTGATCCGGATCATGCCGCCTTGTGCATTGAGAAAACAAACATCAACTTTGGTGAATTGTTACATCTATTAAGCTATCGTAAAGATCTATCAAACTATCGTAAAGATATATCAAACTATCGCAAAGATCTATGAAACTACCTTATTAAAGATCTTTTAAACTATCGTAAAGATCTATTAAACTATCGCAAAGATATATTAAACTATCGTTAAAGATCTTTCAAACTATCGTAAAGATCCATTAAACTATCGCAAAGATATATTAAACTATCGTAAAGATTTATTAAGCTATCGCAAAGATCTATTAAACTACCGTATAGATCTATTAAACTATCGCAAAGATCTATTAAACTACCGTAAAGATATATTAAACTATCGCAAAGATCTATTAAACTATCGTAAAGATCTATTAAACTATCATAGATATATATTAAACTATCGTAAAGAATAGTTTCCTAGAATAAAGATATATCTCAGCTCATCCTCAAATTACACTCGGCGAACCTCTCCTTAAACCCTTCTTTGTTCATTTAAGACATCAAAAGTGAAAACAAAATAAGACAAAGGAGCGCGTTAAACCAATCAATTCTGAAAATTTTACTAGATGGGAAATATCTTGTTTTTACTTAAAGAGCAAGGGAAATGTCAAACTCAATTTTGACAATAGATAAAGTCCTCATGTGATTGGGGAAAAAATTACAAGTCTCTAACCTCACATTATAAGGGTGAAAATTGCCATTGTATTCGATAACCTTCCGGGGCAAAAATTTTCAAAATCCAAAACATCCAATGACATCATTCTGAGAAAAATGGGTCTGTACATTTTGTGTACGGGGATGTTTTGGTTCATTCCTGACTTTCGATGACATTTAATCAAAACGGCCTTGAATTTGACATTTTGACAAAACTCGAATTTCGACAAAATATTCCTTCTTGGAATGTAAAGACCCATTAGTTGTTGAAATTCAATGACGTCATGTTTCAAATTTCGCTCTGAAAAATTCAGTAATTAATGTGAACTCTTCGTAAAGATGGAATTTTTCGTAGTGTTCCGTATTTTGTTTTCAGTCAGATGGTCGGAACGGTTTGCAGATTGTCGTATCGATGTCGATGAATGAAAGTTGCAAGTCCCGATTTTCGCCGAAGAAGATTTTTTTTAAAACTTTTGTTTAGTCTCTGAACGAATTTTTACAGATGAGACCGTTTCAAAGCGAAAATATACACGAACTTTCGTAAATATACCACGGACAATGCACATTACGATTCAAACTTGTTTGTACATGGCTGATGGAGTTGCGATCACCGGGGATCCTGACAATAATTTATTTAGTTTTGATTAACCAACTTATCATTGGCGGAAAAAGTTATGTTGTGCATTAAATGAAAGCTTATAACTTTCTTGAATCTATCAAAACAGCTATTTAAATCTAAGATTTCGGGTCAAATTTACAAAAAAATCAAACACCTAAAGCATTGAATGACAATAGCTTCGTCGTGATGCCTCCCGGCCCCCCCCCTCCCGCGCCGGGTAAAAATGAAAACAACAACAACAACAACAACAACAACAACAACAACAACAAAAGTGATTTCAAAAGCAAAACATTGACACTTATTCCAATTTGAAAGACCAATCGATGTGCATTTTTATAAAGATTTGAAATCAATCAATCTATCAAATCGATTATAGCATCGGTATGTGAGAATACCGTATCCATCCGGAACGTCAACATTTTTTGTGTGCCGTATACGGTATAGTCCAACGTTTTATGTTGGATAACGATGACGGTCAATACAACAATCTGCAGAAGCTTCTTTGCTAGGAATTAGTGGATATTGCGAAAAAAGAAATCCGAATAGCAATCATTTTCAACTCGAACTTTCAAAGTCTTATACTTCTTCCTCCTTTGGTCCCGTTGTTCATAAACAAAACCGTTAATTCGCCGGTGTTTGTATTGTATTGCCATTCTATTTGCACTTTGAAACATTTTGGCCTCTGTGGTCTGATCTTACGGGTACACGATTACTGCTTCAAGATTTTGAGCGGTGTGTATTCCTATAATAATATGCGAGTTTATCATTCACGAAGGGATCCTTTGAAAGTGCGGGTAGGAAATATAAAGTGGGAACGTACTATACCAAATCTCAAGAGACTAAAGAGGTGTTGCATAGAGGGGGCTTGAGAGAACACCGCTCATCACAATACTCGCACACCTGCCCACTTTCTCTACTTTGAAAGTCCCATATTCTTCTATCTTGGATTTTGTTCAGTTGGCACTTGACAGGCCCCACTTCCGTGATCTGGACTGCTGGTTGTCGCGGTTTGGCCTGTTGATGCAAGCGAGCAGGTGACCTTTGCCTCCAAAGAGTGACTGTCACACCGATGGTCTGATTGGTCCATTGTCACACGCGATTTCTCAATGGCAGAGTCGACGTCACGTGTGTCAGTGTCTTACCGGCCACTGTGTGACATGATTTCCCAAGTTGCCAGTTTGTGGCATTTGCGTATCAATGGATCACGGGGATAAAAACAGAAGACGGAAGAATGACAATTTTTGTTTACACTAGTAGTTGTCGTTGTGTAGTATGGAGCAATATTGCTCCACGGGATTACTGACATATATAAAAATATAATTTGTTTCTCCTAAAGAACTGTTGGTTGGGCTATAGTTGATTTATTTTAGGTAAAGATGTGGTAAGATAAGAAGGCCTACCATTGTTAAAGGTACTTCTTAATTATTGTATTGTTTTTGGATTTGGTGTTGCGACTTAAGCCTATAGTATCTACAAAGAGTTTAATGTGATCACCGAGGTGGGGGAGGGGGGGGGGGGTAACAATTATTTCAGATTTAAGTATACAAAAAGAATATTCTTTGCTGTAATGTCAGCACCAGAGTTCAGTTTCTCTGAACCAAAGTTTCATATATCAGCACGAGTTCAATCAATTCTCCTACTGGTACCCCGGAATGGGTCGCATTGTGTGATGGCGAAACACCCGGCGTGGGATTATCCCATTGGGAACCTCTAAACGCCTTCAAAGTTGATCAGGTCAAACTGTAAAGATCCACTCAGGATTCTGGTCAGTTGACAAGTTCACGCAGGTCACTCGGTTACGTGATGGTTTACATACTCGCCAAATCCGTTCAAAAGAGAACCAGAAAGAGTTGCACGGTACTGGTCATACTCAGTGAGTCGTATTTTCACGAATAACAACTCAAGTTGAAAGCATACAATTAGTACCACCCCAGTTTCAACAGGGCCATCATTATTTTAAATAAATAAATAAATGTAGAGAAAAATTAAAGTACAGGAAACTAGAAGCTTGGACAACAACAATTACACAATGTGTGTGAGCACGATTAAGACTGGTTATTAAGGTAACATTAAAGTTCGCCTCATATTAAATTGAAATAAAAGACAGGTTTTGTCAAGACAATTCCCTTTGGGATTGGTGCTTGAAACGACTTTCCGAGAAATTCACAAAGAAATCTGGGAGTAAGGTGTTTCTGTTTTTTTCTGCAAAATGTTGCATAGCCCTAACTATTCCTTTAATGAAAACAAATATTTCATGATTTTTTAAACCTGCACCTTTGATTAATTTTCACCATGGTTGTGTCCACAGCAGTCTTTCTTTCCTCCTCGTTGAATCAAACAGAATTACAAGTCCTTTTGACCAACGTACTAAAATATCCCGGGGCCATTGCCTCTCACCAACGCAACGTGACTTCTTGGCCCAGCGAGCGGATATGGTACAAATCGTACGTGTCAAACAAGAGATTCAGGGAATTTTGCAGAAAATGCTGAAAATCATTTCGATATGACAATTGTTGTTGACGCATAAACCAGTAGTACCCCCGAGGTAGGGAAAGCCGTTGGAGTGCCTTGCGTTTGTGTTGCATAGTTTTTGTGTGGGGAAAAAAGGCTACAGCTGGCATTTCCTACCACAAAGGTTAGTGGAAAATGCCTCCAAGGTGGTGCCAAATATACCCGAAGAATGCAAGGCGACCTTGTAGCATGATGCAGAACACTAAATGAAAACAGTTTTTGCCCTATGGGGAGAAATATTGTGTGCCTGTATAACAGTGTCGTTAATTTTTTATGAGAAAAGGGGCAGAGGAGTCCTTGCACTGTAGTAAGAAGGGGCACATTAACAAAGGATACACTATAGTAAGAACAAGAGGAGAGTTGTATCATCACAATGGAAATATTTTATGTTAGTTTAGTCTAACTAAACTTAGGAAGTGAACAAAACTCAGAAAATGACCCTTTTAAAACCATCTAAACCAAAAAAAAAAATTCCCAGCACAATAGTCATAAACACTTCAAAAAATCATCGATAACCTCTTATTGTTTCAATAAAAAAAAAAAATTATTCAAAAGTATTAAATATTTAAAATTAAAGCAGGCAACAATGACATGATAAGACATTGATTTTTAATACATTTTTTATTCATTCCGGCTAACAATACGCACAATATTTACATCCCGTAAACCCTGTTTTTGCAGACGAAACACCTTAGTACTGACTCAATTATACTATACACCATGCACCTATACTATACACCATGCACCAGACATCACAAAGGCAGTCAACACTGCATATTCACTAAACTACAAAAATCAGGACCAGTAATAGTCCACTTCTGAATTACTTCGAAAGCGCTGTGCTCGATATTAAACATGGGATAACAATAGGATTGTTTCATTTTAGGGCCCATTAATTTCGAGCAAAGGGTTTTGTATCTCCCTGGAGAATGTGCTGCTGGTTTGTTAGAAACTACAAACAAGTCATTTTTACTTTGTTACCCTACACCAATGTGTGTTAAGCACTGTAATGACCGGTGCACCTGTTGTCATCATCACAATCATCTTGGTTGCTTTGGATTTAATATCCCAATATCCCTGTGTGTTATACAGTGTAGTGCAAGTTTTAGGTGGCGCAGCGTTTACGCGTTTACACGCTTACCTGTTGGCTCCCAAAGTGGTGAGCATGGCACAATCACAAGGTGTGACATGTGTGCAAGAATCAATACTCGTTACTTTCCCGAGTCTAGTGGGGAAAAAAATCAATTTATTTTACTCATGTGGGATTCGAACCCACAAACTTTGCCATTGAACAGCAGATCACTAGACAACCGAGCTTACCTGGTAACTATACATGTATAGGCCAGTTTAAATCCTATAACTCAGCATCAGGAATCGGACCAATTTAATAAGCAAAAGACTGACTATCATAATTAACCTATACATGTACTGCCTGCACTTGCACCATCATTGACAGTGGTTGCTTAGGCCCAGCCAACAGACAAGAACCGATCCTCAGCTATTGTCATTTTCCTGAAGCTTATGTTTTGACTATTGTTTGATTAGAGCTACTTGGGTGAACCAGTAACTAAAACCTAACCATTAGTTATCGGATACTTGCCAATGGACTTAACTGAGCTGTAACTGTGTTTTTAGTTTGGTTTTATATATTTTGGTAAACAGTTAACTCTGACAACCCTTGGTAAACTGCCTATGGTTGTGAGTATTTCGGGGTCACCAGCTTGGTAAAATGCCTATAAGTTATGAGTATTTTGGGGTCACCAGCTTGGTAAACTGCCTATGGTTGTGAGTATTTTGGGGTCACCAGCTTGGTAAACTGCCTATGATTGTGATGACTGTTTTGGGGTCACACTCAACTTGGTAAACTCCAACATTCTTTTTAACAAAGTAGCAAGTTGACTATCATTTCTAATTGTTTGGGCGACATTTAGGTAGGCACAATCTTATAGCAAGGTGGTGTTTATACATACCAATGTTATTTTATTTTGCAGCATTTCAAAAGTAATTTTGGGTGTATTGTATGTTAAGTTTATATAAAAGACTGCAATTTCGATTCTCAAAACCTCTCCACTTGAGGTCGAGAGCTTTGTTTCATGAGCTTATCCAGCATTCCCTGTCCAGCTGTTGAGGCAAACATTGATATAATCGTGTCTTCTCCTCCCTTGATTGCCAGATCATAAGCCGTTTCATCCCTCGAGTTCTTCGCCTTGGAGCTTGCCCCAAGACTAAGTAGTTCATCTACCCCAGGCTTGCCGACACTACCCAGTAAAACAGCTTCATGGAGCGCTGTGTTTCCCCTCCTGTTAATGGTAAGCAAGAGCATTAGATTTTCATTCACATAAATGAAGTGTTTGTTTTTTTCCTTTATAAATAAGCAACAAAATATGTATTTTCTCCCAAGATGAACACAATACATGTAGTTCTCTGAATAGTTGCATTATTGTTAAGTGAAGAAATAAAGTCTTTAAAAGGAGTCGTGAACAATACTTACGGTCCTGCTTTTTTATTGACGTCAGCTCCATTGTTGACAAGACTCTCTAAGCAGTCCCAATTTCTGTTCATGACGGCCATTGTTAACACAGGTATACCATCACTGTTCTCACACATAGCACTAGCTCCCTTTAAAAAACAATAAACAATGGCAATTGAGAAAACACCTTCCAAAATTAATGTGAAATGAACAAAACTAATAACAAAAATGACAGCAGACCAACATTTTGGAGAAGACCAAAGTGCTCTTATGAATAATTTATTTTTTTAAACACCCAAAATAAATCACTAGAAGGGATTGATGGATATTTTCCAGCATATCTTTTGTACACATTTCTGATATCTAGGCTTTTCTGTGATGCATGTTTGGGATGGGATGTAGTCGTATAGAAACATGGCATTTTACCTCATCTAGAAGACGTTGTACTTCTTCATCATCACCATCTCCCCTTGGTCCAACCTCTCTCATCAAGTCCTTATCTAAAGGCTGCCGGATAGTAAGAATATTATGAGCATTAACAACTAGTACAGTTACAGGCCTGACCCACGGAACCCACAGTGATTGCTATGGTGCACTCATGTGCTTTTGATGTGGTGCCCTTTGCTAAGTTCCTATTTAAATTTACGTTTTCCTCATAGAATTACCCCTTACCAGAGGAAAGTTGCTGTGCCCCTTCAACAGCAATGTTCAATGCCTGCAGTTACCACCCAAATCCAAACACATAGAAAGAGTGGAACATTTATTTAATTTTAAAAGGGCAAAACAGTCTTTCTTATATAAAACATTATAAAGGTTAGGCTTTTGGGAGGCCGACTTGTTCAACTTCAAAATAGTCAATGTTCAAGACATGCAAACAGTACAGAAGAGTGGGTTATTTATGCCACAGAGAAACGTCTGTGTTATACACCCTTAGACACAAATGCTAGCCTATGTACATGTACATGTATGTAATACCCTAGCATCCATTCCCTCATTAGACCCATGAATGTAATGGGAGACTTTTTTGGACACTAGGTGGCGGCAGACTTACATGTACCAGGTAAATCTCTGAAATGTGTGCACACTCAGAACTACATCTACCTCCATGATAATACAACAGCAATTTACCTGGCTTGTCTGCTGCCACCTAGTGTTCCAAAGTCTCTCATTAGGCCTACTGCATGGATTTTACTTCTCATGTATTGTTGGTAGTTTTCTTGTTCATAAACCTAATGATTATCAAATAATCTCAGATGTTGTATTTTTATGCTGGTTGTTTATTGGCATTCTTTAGGATCCATGGTTGTCTTCTAGTGACTAAACGATTTTAAGCAGACTGTGTGACACAATTGAGGTAGTTCTAGACAGGTGAAATCAGTTTTAGTGCATGCTCATGGATGGCTTTATACCATCAATAGCTTCCTGTTTATTTCAAGAAAGACTCGGCTTGGAATCGTAAATCATGTGCAGAGATAACATGACAATGTGCATTTATAACAAATGGCAACCCAAGATAGTCTACAGGGAAGACTTTGGAAATCATAGTCCAGGTCGAGACACATTTTGACAAACTCACCGATAGTTTATCATCGGGTTGTTTTTTCTTCAGCTTCTTCTTGGGTGTGCTTGGTTTCTCGGATTTACTTGGTGTCCCTGGAGTACTATTACTAATCTTTTCTGACATCCTATCTGTAAATATAGCCTTCTTTATTAGTGCAATAGTGATATTAGTGATAGAACAACCAAAGAGCTATATTGACTAGAGCACTAAGTCATGATTCCTCATGCACAAAATTGTGAGGCCTCCTCTGACCCAGACATTAGGGGCTTGTGTCTGCCTGAAGAACACATTTATTTTCATAGAACTTAGGTTTGTGTTGAAACTGGCCCATTTGCCCATAACGGTTAAGTGTGCACATACTGAAGAATGCGCTAAATTTATAGATTCAATGCACAGAAAAGAATAAAATCACTGATGTGCAAATAGCCGAATAATAGATGTACTAAATGTACACAAACAAAAATGCGTCCACGCAAATTCAAAATGCAGCACTGCTCTAGTCAATAACATGGAAAGAACTTTTAGACCAAAAGTCAAACAAGAACATTAATCCAGAGATGTGGCAAACATAAAGATAGCAAATCCAATTATGCTGTGTTATTTATGCCCACAAACTGCGAGTACATAACACATTGTATTTACCATTAAATAGTTGTGATTTTTACCGATAAACTAACTGCAAAGTTTAACAATGGGGTAAATGACCTGTGAATGATCCGAGTTCTTAATTTTCAACAAGGCCATAGAACCTTCATCCTTACCATCACTGGTGTCACTGAGAAGACTTTTTTTGGTTATGCCGAGCGGTTTACCGGTGAAAGTATCCTTGTTACCTCGTAAGACAAAGCAAGCTGTGATGCTAAGCTCATACCCATCTTCATGTACAGTAGCTCCCTGAAGCTGAAAAGCCAATCAAGAATCATGTTTTTATGATTTATACCAAGCTTTTAATTTGTAGGCAAGAACTGTTAATTTTGAGAAATAGTCCCATCTAAATTCATCTAATATAACAGCAAGTAAAAAAAGCCATAACTTAACGTAACCATTACCATGAAAAGTAGCACCTAATACTTAAAAATTATCCCGGTTAGTGTGATGATATGTTTATCTTCAATCCAATAATCTACTTGTGCTAAGATCAAGTTAATGACATGTAATTAAGAAATAACAGTTTTTAATATTTCTGATAATGGGAAAAATAGACCAGGGTCGACTTCACAAAGCGCTGAGATTGATCTTAAAATGTGTATCACTCTTAATTGCTAAGCAAAGTGTGATGTCACAGTACAAATCACTATGGCGATACTGGCAACTCATCTTTGAATGAATCTTAATGCTTTGTGAAATAATGAGTTGATACTTCACAAAGGTAAATTGCCTCCATGCCCCATGTCATTGCCTTGGAGCACCTTCAAATATCTCATCACAAACTTACATTTTCCCTCATTGAGGTGCCCATAAGAAGAAAAAGCTAGCTTGTCCTTACAAGAATGAAGTATAAGGCTTGGAAAAGTACAAAAGTTACTCTCAAAATGTCAATGCAAGTGATCCGTGACTCACCTTGCCCATTCTTGGATCTCCAATCAGATTCCTGAAGTCCGTGTTGTTCTGGGCATATGCTTTCAAATGGCCACAAATGTGATCCATCTGCTGTCGCCAGTAACCTATTTTGATCGAAAAAGCACTATGAAAAAATGTGTTTTGTTTTCTTTTGTATCACAATTCACAAAATAAACCATCCAAGTAGATTTGCA
Source organism: Leptasterias polaris (assembly GCA_037783415.1). Lineage (NCBI taxonomy): Eukaryota > Metazoa > Echinodermata > Asteroidea > Forcipulatida > Asteriidae > Leptasterias > Leptasterias polaris. Next base: position 2,205,241 of record JAZGTN010000027.1, read on the forward strand.
TTGGGGATGATGAATACTAATTGTTGTTTAGCATACACTCATAGTGTATGAAAAAGCACTGTTTACCCAGTGTATTTCTGAGAGCTATGAAAAAAAAGGGTTGTGGATTCGAATCCCACCCAAGTAAGTTCTCTGCCCTTTTTTTTTACAGCACACAGTGAAAGTACTACTACAGTGCTTTTCACACATCAGTGTAGGGTAAAACACAAACAATAAACCATTCAGTTAATAAGATGATGCATATCGTTAATTGAGCATAATTTTGCCCCCCCAACAAACAAAAGAGGACTCATGACTACAGTTACCTTTTCCAGGACTTACAGCCGTAAGCACTGGTTTCTTGTCACTCATTGCGTCCATAATTGCCTTCTGGTCACCGAAACCTTTGCCTTGCTGCTCTAACTTCTTATTAGATGGGAAGAACAGACCAGCAGTCTGTGTACCCACGGCAAACTTCTCTGGTTCAGGCTTAGGCATAGACATTGGTACCCAAGCTGCCTTGGCTTGCTTGTCTACCACCTGGTGGACAGAAAAACAGTACTCAAATACACTTAACATAGTCGCTAGACGCACATTTTTTTCTAAGAGCAAAGGGAAAGTAAGTATCGCTTGTAGCATGCATGTTTTCAAGAGTACATGTACCTGATACAAACTTTTTCCTGAACATAAAACATCAATGCAACCATGTTGCAACATGGCATGGTGGATAACACTGTAACAAAATTGGAAGGCTTGTCAACTAAGACTTTTCCCCAGGTTACTACTGAGAGTTAACAGAAACTTCCACTGTTAGTTTTGAAAATACTTGGAGGGTTTTGGACAAAATGTCTTGACCATAACATAAGGTTACCTGGGAGGACATAAGGTTACCTGGGAGGTGCTCTTCCCTCCAACGGTTATGGTGTTATTACGAGGATCTTCTCGTAGAGGTGGTTCTATGGAGCAACCACAGGAGTGACAGAAGGTTGCATAGGCTTGGTTTCTTGACTGGCACTTGGAACAGGTCAATAAGTGTGTTGTTGGCGCAGGCTGAGGATCAAACAAATTAAAATTGACTTTTATTAAAAATGTGTACTTTAAAGGGTATCACATCAACAGGAAGGGAAGGCTTGGTGGTTAAAATGTTGAAAAAGCATCTCCAGGAAATGTAAATGATAAAAGATTTTTAAACTTTTGTATATCTGCCTTGACACAGAAGGATTTGCTTTCTCAATACTCTAAAAACTTGTGACTTTTAATTGACCTAAATTTAGTAATCTTTCCACAAAAGGGCTTTGATTTGGACAGTAAAAACTCATCTAAAGCAATAATACGCAGAATAATAAGGTGTTCAACAGCGTACCTTGGCACCACACCAGTCACAGAAGCGAGCGTCACTGTTGTTGACCCGTCCACATTTATTGCAGCAAAGAAGACGCCCTCCTTTCATTGGCTGAGGTGGGGCCGACATTCCACTGTATGTTGCCTGAATTAAAACAGAAAGAAGGATTTCAGCTCTCTATGGTTTCCTATACACCAGTATGGACTGTACGTTGACCGTTTTCACAATCCATTTTTCTGTGGAAAAAAGAAGGATAGCAATTGCCCCCTTGCGTCAACCAAGATTATTGTGAAAATGATGTCAAGTATTTGGGTCACTAGGTCAATATATTAACATTTTGGCGATCAGGGTCGCCCTTAAGCAACTACTGGTAATGGTTTTAATCATGCAGACAAGTCATGCAGTAACATCACAATACAAAAAACGAAACACATCACAAATCTATATATTATGGTAACGGCTAAAAACAGTTTTTCGGATAGAAACTAAACAATTCTTTTTTGGGTCATTATCAAGTATGACCCTATTTTTAAGTGACCACCTTACTCTTCCCAATGGTACAGCCTTTGTTGTTCAATTTTCCATTAAAAAAATAAAATATATATTTAAAAATCAAATCAAATAGATTTTATTTAACTTCTCAATGTATCAAGAACTCGCGATTTGAATGTGTAGACGAGATAAATGCAAGTCTGGGCAGGATCATATGCAAAAAGCAAAGTTGAAGCATTTCTATTGTTTTACCACAATGATAATTTCATCAGCAAAAGGAAGCAACAGAGTAAATACATGCCGCCATTTTAAAAGCAATCTGGTGTGTCTATGTCTAATGCTAATCTGTTCATGTTTTATGTTTTTGTTACTTTGTACGGATTTGTTTGTTCATTTCACGGCTTAGTGCATTGACTCTGGTGTGAAGAAACAGAGCTACACGGTAGATCTTGGATAAACTCTGACCTAACACAGAGATTCTTGTAAGAGGTTAATAGTCTGTGATTTAAGAAAGCATCACCATCATGTAGGGTATAACTCATGTCGTCACAAAAGTGTCTAAAGAGTAGGAAATGCATCTTAAAGACATGTTAGTAGCCTTTTGCATCCCTGTAAGTCATTATGTTAGCTGAAGAATAATTATACATTGCTAGCCACCAAGAACCACCACTTAACAGTATACAGCCACCTTCTTTAGAAAACAACTTGCTTTAACATACCTCTGGCCAGTTCATCTAAGGTGTAGTTGGATAGAAATGGCAAAGACATAGTAAATATTAAATTTGAACATTGTTGGGCAATTTTGTTAATTTTTAATTGTAAAAGCTTTCTCATGTCAAGTAGACCTTTTGGAAGTGAAAAATCACAACATGACGAAGACTGCATTCAACTGTCAACATCAAGGGGGTTAACTTAATCAGTCTTACATTTACTGTGAAACATAAACTGTGCCTTAAGGCACAGTCCATTGTGGTGTATTTTTGTTGTTGAAGTTTTAACAAATTAAAACATTTGTTATTACAAATTTGTCTTTGAAAGGTATCACATCAATCAAAAGTTTTGTGGTTCAGATGTTTAAAAAAGGCCAAGGCATTGCTCTCAGAGACATGAAAGGTTTGGGGGTTATTTTATCAATCTTTAGAAAAAACAAAGCATTAGGCCACTATGGCTTTTTTCTTTCTGTTTTTTGTTTTTTATGATAAACACTTTGCAAAAGGTTGAATTGTAAACAAGAGGAGACTTTGGACCGCCATGTGGCAGCAGATACCAAGTAAATTTCCATAACTGTGTTCAGCATGCCGGCATGATAAGGGGACTTTATAAATGTTGGTATAATTTATGTATTATTATTGTGTACGCATGTATGCATTTTCAAGAACAATGGATTTACTTGGTAAAGTCAGCTACCACCGAGTGTCCACAAAAGTCTCCCATTGACACCAACAGTTGGAGTATAGATTAGGAGTCACGGAGAAGTGTGTTTTTGGAATAGGAACAGTTGATCATTTATTTCATGTAAGTATTATAAGTGAACGATCGGCCCTTTTTTCAAAGGAACTTTTGACACTCTAATTGGAACTTTTGCCTAAAAACCTGGCAGTGTGTAGTATTAGATGGTATATTGACATACCTTAAGGTGTCTGTTGTTTCCAGTCAGTCTGCATTCACATGTAACACAGTACTCCATATTGGCCGGATTACCTGTCCCGCATTCATTACACACCAACTTGTCCTGAGGTGGAACATATTGTTATCATTGAATACTGGTTTAGACTTTAGATGTATGAAGTGAACAAACAAAAATCATATGAAAATTTATATTTATCCCAAGTTATCATGTTTATAACTTATTCATCATTTTAGGCTTGCACTATTTGTTTTCCTGACTACCCATCAGGGCCATTTAGTGGTACATTTGACGAGCGTAATTTTTGATTAGCCCATTTGAGTTTTATTTGATAGTCTCATGTAAAATAAACATGATACAGGTTGCAGGTTTGGCTAGCATACCCACCACTCTATCCAAGAAAAGAAAGAAAGAAAAACACTCCTTACTCTAGTGTTCTTATGCAGAGCTTGTGAGTAAATTAAGCCCTGGGCCGGATTGCAATAAAACGGGTCTTAGCCAGCAGTCCAAGACCAGTCTGTTATAGCCAGCTATCTGCCTTAGACGGTCTTAGCTTAGTCAGTGGTTAAGCCTGTTGCAATAAGCCAGTCTTAGATAAGTCGGTGAGGAGTATAGTGAAACACATGTACGAACAAGCATTCCTAATAAAGCTTGGTTTGTTACAATGGCCGACAATGGCATTGAAAGGTAGACAAAGATCAAACATTAGGCGACCAGCCTGCAGTAAAACAAAAAAGTTGGCACATTTAGGGGGTTAAATGAACTGCAGTAAGATTTTGCAGTTATAACTAAGCAATTTGGTGACAATTGAGGGAAAAAAAAGCCTGGGAAAAAAATGACAGAATGAGTAAACGTTATCAATATAATGGTCTTGCCGTAGGGTTCTTTGCATGAAATCATTAACAACTAACAGATGTAGCACCATGTATAAAAACAAAACAAAGACTGATTATAGCCAGCTCAACACAGACTTAAGGTTTAAGACTGGCTTAAAATATAGACCGTGGTATTGCAATCGGTCTATAATTAAAGACTGTCTAAGAGTGTGTCTCAAGTTAGCTGGCTACAGAGCATAGACCGGTTTAAGACCACTTGGTGCAATCCGCCATTGCCCTTTTCCATAAGGCCTTGTCACACATGGCAATTTTTACAGGCAACTTGGAGTCAAACAAAACCTTGAGAGTACAACATGTTACATTTTAATGTTAGTAGTATCTTACAATTGAAGCACCAACATGTCCTTAATGTAATAACTACCTTTAGTTTGACTGAAGCTTGTGGAATAAGCTGAGGAGCTATTGGCATCTCACATATCAGGCAATTGGATACATTCAGGGGTACCATGGCATTGCAGCCAACACACATACCAAGCTGGAAATCAATCACAAGTACAACAATTCAAGATGAGATGAATGATCACTGACATCAATGAAAACATCTGCACAACAAACCCAATTGCAAACTTTCTGTTGAAGATAACTTGCACTTAAAGCAAGCTTTTCAATACGTCGTTAATTAATTTATAAGGTTATGGAGGCCTTGAATGGGTTGAAATAATCCAGTGGAGAAATTGTATAGTGTCATAGCCTAATTTCATGGCTCTACTTACTACAGCATACTGAGCTTTTTGCGAACAGAACAACAAGCTTAACAGGGTGTCTTAAGCACAGAATTCTTAGCAGGCGGTACCATGAACATTTGAGCTCAGTTTACAAAGAGTAATTTATTAAATAATTTTTTCAAAACTCAAAATGTTTATAATGAAATTTTGTGCACACTGAATGCTTATACTGCCTAGCAAGTGATGATGACGTTTAGGTAGAAACTGATAAATTTTGTGTGACATTTTGCTCGGCTATACAAGGGGAATCATTCACTGACTTACCTGAGCTGGTTCTGGTGGTGGCAGCCTGGCATTGGGGAGTGGTGGGACTGGATTACCACATGCTATACAGAATCTAGCAAATGGATCTGCCGGTCGGTCAGCTCCACAAAATATACACCTGTAATGTAGAGAGCAAACGCAAGGTTGAATGTATGTAAAAATGTGAGCTCACAAGGAGCTCAAATCTGTCTTGTTGATTTTTTTAAATTATTGCCAATGTGATCTTATATTGTACAATGAAATGTGCTTAGCAATTTAAATGGATTTCATTAGCTTGTTCCTCATAGGATAAACACTAGCCTAGTGCTTATGAAATCGGGCCGTAGACTGGAGCTGCCTCATGTCAATCACAGTCCTGTGGTTATAAGTAAATCTATCTCAACACCAAAAGGTTTTTGTAATCTCAAAAAAAGTACTCTGGCACCATACAAAAATGAGAAATGGTTTTGCAAGTACACAACTAAATTCATCAAATTTAAAGGCACTGAACACGTTTGGTAATTACTCAAAATAATTGTTAGCATAAAAACTTACTTGGTAACGAGCAACGGAGAGCTGTTGATAGTATAAAACATTGTGAGAAACGACTCCCTCTGAAGTAACATAGTTTTTGAGAAAAAGGTAATTTCTCACTCAAATAATAAAAGACTTCAGTGAAGCCTTTTATTATAGGCATCTGAAAGCACACAAATTTGTGCAACAAGGGTGTTTTTTCTTTCATTATTCTCTTGCAACTTCGATGACCAATTGAGTCCAAATTTTCACAGATTTGTAATTTTATGCATATGTTGGGATACACCGAGTGAGAATACTGGTTTAGGCCATTTTGTGGTTTGAGTTAATAACATTGCATTTCATATTGCTTAAGTTTGGGTATGTGGGTGCACAAAATCTCTTAACTATATTCATTTAACTCTAATTATGAAAGTGATTCTTACTTGAGGAAATCTGTCTCTCGCTGTAGTCGGTTAGCCTGGGTCATGTTTTTGGGTGGTGTCCTACTCGTATCTTTAAGGGCTGAGGCTAATGGCTGCAGAAGAAAATAAAATAAAAAAAGGTAACACTTCTCAGAAGAGAGACCGCCATTATAGGGCTAGATAGCCCGGTCAGTAGAGCGCTTGCACATTGATCTGGAGGTGGCGTGTTCAAATCCCACTGTAGTAAATTTTACTTTATTCACCCTGCCTCCCCTAATCTCTACTGCCTTATTAGTGGTGATGCTGTGAGGCTGTAAATCTTCTGAGATGTAAAACCCACGAAATGGGATTTCAGGCCTGGATTTACACGGATGCTACTGTTGCCCTGACCATGGCCTTGGTGCCCCTTAAAAGGTTTCTCATGAAGACATCTAGATTTTCAAATGGAATTGCCCTTTGCAAACTGAAAATGGCCATGCCCTCTCAAAGATAAAATTCCAGACCTGGGATTTATCCTGTAGACCAACAAGAGACTATGAAATTGACATGCAATATTAGGTTTTTCATTTTATCAATTTCTCAGTCACTAGAAACCATTCTTCCTTCCAAGATCAACAATGAACTATGCTAATTTGACTACTGACACTCTTAAAAACTTGAATGAACACTTCTCAAATATCTGACCTGTCCATTCTGTTTAGCCTTTTCTCCAACCGATGTGCTAGCAGACTTGTTGCCCAGTCTTCCCTCCATGAAGCGTGTTCCAGTGGTAGGCTTGCGATAGTTGGAACCCTTAACAGGTTTCTGGGACTCTTCCAAGACCTTCTTCATGAGAGCAGCTGTCGTCTTGGTTGAAGTGTTCTGTTAATTAACAACATCACTCACATTGTTTAATTCAATCATTTAATAAATTATTGCTGTTAACTAAATAGTATACTATGATGTGCAAGTTATAGCCAGAAACACCTGTAGACAATAAGATGGAAATGGACGATCCCACACTCTGTAAATCTGAAGGGTCTTTTACTATTCTTAGGGAATAACAGAGTAGGCACTGAGGTCTTCAAGGGCCTTTCAAAACCGGCATGGTCGTGGCAGTGAGATAAAGGTAAAGATAAAGTTTAATTAAGTCAAGGTCCTTTATCACGCTTTAACGCGCATATTTTTATACACTTTTTACTATGTCTCTATCACTTCATGTTTAAACATGGCCACGTGATCTTTTCTCAACCAAACAGAATGAATAAACTGTCTGAGGTATTTATAAATTTAGTATCATAACTGATAAACCATTGGTTTACCCTGCTTCATGCAAAGTATTTTATTTGTTGTACTGTCCATCAGAATCCAGCCAAGCTGCTGGATTGTGATAAAGGTAGGGTTGGTGAGTTAGTTTCAGTGTTTAGTATCAACCTGCAGTCCAGAGGTCTTGTCCCGTGATTTCCGATAATTAACGCTTTCATCATCCGTCTCATATTTCTCCTGGCCTGGTGCCCACTCCACAGTAAATGTCTTACTGACAATATTACTCTCTCGATTTCTGAAAGGCAACATCAATAGTACAATGACAGTTAATGACTTTTTAAAACTCTGTAAACAATTTAAACAAAATTATGTTTAAAGGCTAAAACTGTATGAGGACATCATGTAACATCAATCTACAGTGCCATGACTGTACCTCTGTCAACCCCTGTCTGTCAGGCCCAAACTGCCCCTAAAATGTTTTGGTCTGTCCAAACTTTTAATGCAAAGCTGGCTGCCTTACCCAAACTACAATAAGTACAAAGTGTTTGAGTTCATGAAGTCTTACTTTGTTATTGCAATTGCCTTGACTGTTTTCTTTCCTTCCTGCAACAAGAATGGTTTCCGATACTGCTGTGTCTTACGAAGCCCTATCTGCTGAAATGGATCAGGCTTGGAACCATCGATAGTAAAGTGGATTTGAGCTTCAGGAAAATCTGCAAAAAATTACAAACAGCAGAAAATGGTTTGTCAATGCAATAGAGATAGTTGTACTAAAAACAAACAAAAAGGCTGTCTCCAGATCAGCGCCTGACTAAGTTTTTCCGTTAGCGTTAAAAGTCTCTAAAAGTATTTCTCAGAATGCAAATTTTTGTTGATATCCAATTGCAATGTTGTACTTTACACCAATGCAATGTTTTGTGTTGAAGTCTTTGAATAACAAATGTTTTAAAAACCATGAACGTTCTTTGCTGACAACAATATGTTCTGGAAGCCATTCAACCTGGAACTGCCGTATATCCATAGCTGTATGGAAGTTACAGGTTGAATAGGGGAGACCGCCAACATACGGCTTGATAGGTCAGTTGGTAGAGCACCGGCAAGTTTAGTTAAGCCAGAGGTTGCAGGTTCAATTCCTCTGTTCTAGTCAATATATCTTTGTTTAACGCAAATTTATTTACAAATTTACCCAGCCAATTAAATAGTCTATTCTTTAATCACCATTCAACGCTATTTTCTGTGCATTTTTATTTACCTCTTTTTGTAATCGGTTTGTAATTTTTTAATACAACTACTCCGTATTTTTGTTTATATTTGCCAAAATAAATAATAAATTGGCCTAAATACATAAATAAAGCAATAATTGTTTTATACATTACCTGTCTTTAGTTCAATGTATGTATTGGTGTCAATCTCAGTTTTGGATTTGCCAGCCACTGGAACCCTTAAAGGGATAATAGAGGGCGGTGATACTGCACCTGCTGCCATCGTGTCTTGCCAGCTGTGTCTAATTCATTTGGAAATGATGGACAACACAGACATAAGTTTCTCAAAATGTTTGGGCCTACCTAATTGTAAATGAAAAAAAATATATTAATTAAATTAAATTAAATTTGACAAATGCTGGCTTGCATTTACTTAGACCGTTCATACAACAAGTCATAGTTTGACTGCAGATGTCAAAATTTCAAGGAAAAAACCCTGAGTACAGCGCCCCAGTATTGGAGTCTAGTTTGTCATTATCAATGGGGCTATTCCTCCATGCTATAATTAATTAGGGGATGGAGTATAGCATATTTTGGCACTATTTGTGGGGCTATGGGAGTTTGTTTGCCTTATTCAATGTACAGTTATGTAGGTCCTACAACTATGGAGGAAGGAACATCCTCCAATCTGGAAGAACCTCATCAACCCATGGAGGCAGTGAGTCAACCTGGGCCCAATTTGAATTTCATGGCTCTGCTTACTGTAAGCAAAGAATCGGCACAAACGGAAGCAGAGAATTCGCGCTTACGTTACGTCAAGCATATTTCACATACACGACACAGGTTTACTAGCCCAGGTTGGACTCCTCTGTTGCATACAACGCGACGGAGTCCAGGGTATAAAGGTGCTCTGTCATTGCGAAAAAATTTATGATACATTTTTTTCACATTTTTACCTTTTTGAGGAAGCTGAAACTTGACTCACATATTCCTTGTGTCCTGAACTTTACGCCTGCTCTATTCAGAATTGTAAATTTTTTCCTTGGATGACATTATTATTGTTGTGACAGCCTAAACTGACAGCTTGTGAACCGCTTGAGAATGCTTACGCGCATGCGCGGTTTTTGTAGTATGCTATGCATATCGCGCATGCGCACATGAGCCTTAACAGTCAATTGGTACACGATGGTCACATCGCTAGTGCACAACTCAGACTTATTTTCGGAAATAATGTCATCCATGGATGTATTCGTTAGTTGTGAACTCATCAAAAGTGTAGTTATGGACACCAAGAATATATGAATGGAGTTTCAGCTTCTCAAATCAGGTAAAAATATGAAAAATTTGTACCTAAAATTGTGTTCGTATTGCAGGATCTTTATACCCAGGACGTCAGTGCAGTGGCACTGACTGACGTCCTACCAGGGCTACAGGTTGACATACAATTTGTGCTTGTGCGCGTGTGTACTTCACATGTGAAGTACACACGCGCACAAGCACAAATTGTATGTAAACCTGTGTCGTGTATGTGAAATATGCTTGACGAATTTCAGCCCTAGCTGTTTAACTGTAAGCAAAGAATACCTATTTTTACTTTAAAAAACACTATTAATTATTAATAATGTCATTAAATAGTGTTTTTTAAAGTAAAAATAGGTATTCTTTGCTTACTTACAGTTAAACAGCTAGGTCTGAAATTCGCGCTTGCCCTGTAGTGTACTGTAAGTCAGTGTAACCAAAGAATGGTAATTGCAAGCGCAGAATTTGGCGGTAAGCAGAGCCATGAAATTTGGCCCATTGCTCCGCATGCTTGAAAAAAGAAGCTCCACAAAACATTATGCTTTTTAAGTTTAACCTGAATAGTGAATTATTAGTATTATTATTAATAATAATATTTACTTATCTGCTTATTTAATATTAATAATATTTAAAAAATATTAGGTTATTTAAAAAATATTAGGTTACTACTCTAGCTAAAAAGAACACCATGTACAGTATGTACCACTGAGACTTGTTCTGTTGTATCCTGCTTATTTTATTTCTTAATAGCAGCAAACTAAAAACTGATGAAATTGGACCCAGAAAAGAATCGGCAGTGCGCTCAGTCTGATCGATCCAGCTGCCAACATTTTTTTAAACGTTACTTTTACTTTTAAATTTATCCAAAATTCAAAAAGCATATTACAACTCCAGTGACTGATAGGAGATAATTTTTCGTATCAAATAGTTATTTAAACGCAAAAACCCTTTAAACATAAACAGTGAAACAAACTCTTCTTTTATTTACCTTTTTAAAATGTTGCAAGTGCTTGTGTAGAAAGTACATCACCCAAACGTTCGAAATGGTTGGGCGTTTGTTGTCATCGTAAAAATCAACTAGAAGACAAAAAAAATGTTGGACCGATCCATTTTCTAAAATAGGTTTATAAATGCCATGTACTTATTAGTGTGTGTAAATTAAATCGCAATTACTGAACAGTTTATATGCACAATGAAACTATTTCATGCTCGAAGGAAGTATTTATAATGTCAAATCAAAAGACAATATATATTTTCTGTGCTATTATTTTCAAACTTGTATGTTTGTGAAATTCACCTAGAATTTCCCCCCACTTTAATGTAGTAACCAAGCAACTCTTGAGGGCGCTGTGTAAGTAGATCTGTATCTGTCATGTCACGTCTACACACGTCTGTGTATCTGTATCTCTAGCTCTGCTGCCGGCCCATCTAGTGAACTGTGTGTGTGACTGATTACGTGATCTTGATCATCATTCTTGAAATAGTGCTGCATTAACATGATTAAGGACAATGGCTGCTGTGTGCTGTAACCAAACATTCACCTGAATCACTGTTTTATTTACAACGATATATGTTGAACATGTCTACTTCAGCCAAACTTTCTTTAGCTGCCTCCATAGTGATTGCAACAGGGATCATTGCAGGCGTCCACAACAAGAAAAAGACGGATCAAGCTGTACGTTTTGGTTTTACCATGGTTTTTACTCAGTCTCAAGACAGTCTAAATAAATTAATACTTACTCTTGAGTCTTTGTCGACTAGGGTTGAACAAATACAAATTGACAACCTGCGACCTCCAAATTGAATTGTATGTGCTGGCCCTACCAACTGAGCTATCTAGCCCTATATCATGTTGGAGGTCACCCTATTTTGTCAATATCTTTGTTTGTTGTGGGGTAGTCAGGTAGTTGCGATAATCATAACCCTCCATTCTCCTTACCTGACTTTCTGCGAATAGCCAGGGATCACACCTCAGTGTACGATACAGCATGGGAAGCGGCAGCAGAGGAATCGCCTAATTGCGACTTTTTATCTCAAATGTCAAGTATTACTATTAATATTACTAGACCACAAGGGAAACTGACTGTGTAAATTTTAGAATGAACTTGCGTGTGATCTCTTGGTGAGGGGTTGGAACTCTTCCTCCTAGCAACATGCATACTAGTCCAAAAAAATAAGGCAGTGTCCAGTGAACAAAGGGTTATCATTTGTATGAACCTGTGGTCAACCAGTCAGGGCCCAGGTCCAGGAGAAAGGTCGCAATCATTGTGTGAATTCTAACGCAAAAATTTCCTTTCTCCATGATTTCAATGTTGTACCTGTGCAATTTCTTAAATGAATGCATTTCCTGTATTAATTCTTTTCGTATGCAGAGTCTTCATCAAGGTGTGGAGAGAGACTTGGAGAGGCAACGCAGAAAGCGACAAAACCAGATAGAATTAGAAGAACAAATTGTCCTGACTAAGAAATTGACTGAGCAGAGAGATCTTGACAAACAATCAATGAACCATCCATCGTGATATTGATCAAGATAAAGAAATGAATGGACATGCCATACCATGAGAGAAGAATCTCGTCAACCAAAGAGTGTGAAGGATCAGCTTCTCTTCCAGAGTACATAGACTAGTTTTGAATGTGGATGGTAAACACTCCTCAAAGCGTCAACAACTCAACATGGTACAGCCACTTCTCAAAGCCATTGTTTGGGCTGTGGTCTTCATCATACAAACACTTATTAACATTATATTTTGGGCTTTTGTCAACATCATACATACGCTCATCACAACCCTAGTTGCAGCTGTGTTCAACATCATAAGACTCTTCATCAGATGAATTGACATTATCAGGAAATACCAGCTCTTGATGTAGCTTGTAATCTGGTTATGAAACATTGATTTATAGTTTTAACGTGCAAAACTCATGTTGTTGCTGGTTTTACACTCTTAAAACAGGAGAAAGTTTGTAATGTTAAACCTAGTACAGTCAGTCCCCAGCAGCTCATCAATAGTATATAAGCCTACACACCAAAGCCTAAAATCAAAAGATCACATACTTCCCTACCGGTTCAAGCAAACTTGTTTTCCTAAAATTATTACAAGATTAAAGGCATTGTACACATGTATACTTTTTGTTAACAGCTCAAAATCAGTGTCCACATTTTGTGTGATTCAACATATGCATGAACAAACAAACCTGTGAAAGTTTGAACTCAATTGGTCATCGAGGTCACGAGAAAATAGTGAAAAGAGACCTTATGTGTTTTCTGTTTTTCAAAATCGAGTTTATTATCACGCGTGATAAAAACTATTGTTTTACTCATTTCTCAGAAACGATAGCATTTTAGGCAGAAATATTTTAAGGAACCCTTTCTACCATTACTTACTTTAAATCATGTAAGTTATGTGTGAATCTGTTTTTCGATCTTACCAATAGTGTACAGGGCCTTTAACTGGACAAAGCAATTATAGAGTCAGTTAACATATCTGATAAATGAAAACTGTCTGAGTAGGTTTGGTTTTGTCTCTATGGTTTCTGTTTACCAAGTTGGGAAATTCGCATAGGAATAGTTGACAATTGGATGGATTAGACTGGTTTCTTTGACATGTGCCTTACTGCCAACATGCAACAGGGCTCAATTTCATAGAGCTGCTTAAGCATAAGTTAAGAAAAATAAAATTATTCTTACCAGAATCAGGTTACCAGCCACCAAAAAACATTCCACTCCACCTGTACCACCTGTTACATGTACTGGTATCCTGCTCTTATTGCCAAGCAGAAAGTTATTGGGCAATATTTGCTTCTTATGCAGCTCTATGAAACTTGGCCCACCCATGTTGTGTGCAGTTCTTACTTTGGCACAAAATAATGGTTGGTTAGGGACAAATGCAGAATTAAACAGGCGGTAACTCGAGGTTAGCCTCAAGGTTATCTAGTTACCTCAAGTTACTGCTTGTTTAATTCAATTCTCCCTAAGTCACGTGCTGGTAAAGCAAAAACTGGCTGTACAGAATTGTGTACAGAATTGTGTACAGAATTGTGTACAGAATTGTGTACAGAATTGTTTTGAGAATTGCTGTAGGGGAGCATCTCTAAACTGTTTAAATCAGTCAATTCATTAGTTATACATGTACTTATATAATCAAAGACATTAGGCGCTTTTGAGTATTTCATCAAAGTGCCTTGCACTACTCCTGTTCATTGGGCCTTATTAAGCATTCCTAAAACCATTTAAACTCCTTTTGAGTATGCAGCCCCAGTGGCCAACGCATAGGTTACTAATCATTCACATCAACAATCTCTGCCCTTGCAGGTACCCATTTACTCCTGGGTGATGAGAAGCTTGTCTTGACCAAGAAGTGTCATGACCGGGATTCAAACCTAACTTGTTGAGTTTGTTTCTTAAGACCACTCGACCACGGCACGCTTACATGCACCTTTTTAACTGGTATTTTTTTCTGGTAGGAAAATTTCTTTGTACAATTAAGTTACAGAAATTTGTTATGAATTTGCAATAATTTCTACATAACGTCAAGCACAGCTAAAAAGAACAGCTGTGACTAATATTTTGTGATGTGCCCCCATTCATAATAACAAAATGAGTAGTTGCAAAAGTTACAAGTTAAAAAAAAATTGCAACAGCTGTTTACTTTTTTTTCTCTTATATTTTCAAACAGTAGAAAGCTTCTTCGTAAATGACCGATTATAGTCTTATAAAACATTAAACTATATAATATCATCCAGAATCATTTACAAGCTGATGCTGATTGTTTTCAAAGCACTCAATGGGCAAGCACCAATGTACATCCTAGACATGCTCAGCATCTATAAGCCATCCCGCAACCTTCGATCAGGAAATAAATATCTTCTTCAAGAAGTCAAATCTCATCGAACCTGGGGGGACAGATCATTCTCCGTCGCGACACCACATCTCTGGAATCAGCTTCCTCTTAACATAAAAACCTCCAATACTATTCACTCATTCAAAAAGTCTCTCAAAACACACCTCATGTCTAAAGCATTTAGTTCCTCCTAACTGAGTTTTTTCTGTTGGTCCCCTCCCCTTTTGTTTTTTCGCTTCCTTTGTTACAGCGCCTTGAGCACCTTTGGTGGTATGTGCGCTTTATAAGTCTTCGTTATTATTATTATTATTATTATTATTAAACTATTCATTTGGAAATGGAAATGATTGGTGGGGCTAGGCGATCTAATATATAACTCGGATCTATCAAAGTTAAAAGTTCTCTTTCAAATTTTTGTTTTAAACTTGTCCATAAAAACCAACAAAATTTAATGTAAACTTCACTGGAAGAAATTCACTTTGCCATCTTAATGGTATTACTTCACGACCTGTTCAGTCAGTCACTTAGTAAAGTAGAATATATGTTTGCTTCAAACTTTATCAAAACCATTGACATTTTAATCTAGAACTACACAGGATGTGTTTATTAAATTTTAGGCACTAAAAAAACAATTATTAAAAAATATCAAAGTCAATTGTATTCCCTTTTAGTTGTTTTTAGAGTTAATTTTTGTTTGGCTCCGATGGCTCCATCCGGGGTGGGCTAACCTCATTTTTTTTAGCCCAAGCTCCGCCTGCGCCTGCGCCTGCGCCTGCGCCTGCGCCTGCGCCTGCGCCTGCGCCTGCGCCTGCGCCTGCGCCTGCGCCTGCGCCTGCGCCTGCGCCTGCGCCTGCGCCTGCGCCTGCGCCTGCGCCTGCGCCTGCGCCTGCGCCTGCGCCTGCGCCTGCGCCTGCGCCTGCGCCTGCGCCTGCGCCTGCGCCTGCGCCTGCGCCTGCGCCTGCGCCTGCGCCTGCGCCTGCGCCTGCGCCTGCGCCTGCGCCTGCGCCTGTGTGTGGGGTAGAGGAATGGGGGAAAAATCGATTTGCCACCATAGAAATAGAACGCTGAGTGCGTCATTGTGCGTGCGGTTTCGTTGTGAGACCATTTTTATGGACGCGCGTACGCCATTTTTTTACGCGTGTATGGCAAAATTAGCATATTACGGTCTATGTGCGCTGCCATTTTTGCCATACACGCGTGTCACGTGATGATCATTTTGCCATACACGCGTGTCGCGTGGTATCGATACGCCGCGTCCAAGAGGAGGACGCCGGTCGAGCTCAGCGTTCTCCGGGTTCTATTTCTATGTGTTTGCCACACACACTCGCGCTCGCGAGAGACGTCGCGACGTTTTGATATGCCGCCCTCCCGTGTTAATTGAAATTTAGTCGGGTCTCTTTAAGTGATAGTGATTAAGACTTCGGTTTGTGTTCATAACGTCGAGGTTTCTGTCCAAATGTGTGCAAGCAAGCGAATGTTTTTTTTTTACTTTTCTGCAGCGGTGTTGTCAGTGTTGTTTTGCCGAAGCTGCTGCTCTATCTATCCGGTCATGTAGCCTCACACACCGTTGTACATGTACGACGGCTGTCACACTGCATTAGGTGAAGTGATATTTGGTGTCAGTTTAAAAAAAATCGGTATTTGTCTGTTTTCCATGATTGGACATGATACTTGATTGCCTGAGGATTGTCTCAACTCACATGTAAAAGCAACCAGTACTTTTGCCTTGGGAGATATTTCGCGAGGATATTGTTGTCTTGCAGCAAATTGTTTTGGTTGGGTGAGTAAATTTTTAGGTGAATAATTTTTGACAATGCTAGGGGCGTAGCGGTAGTATAAAATGAATAAGAGAGACACATAAACTTGGTAGTTGAGGGTTAGTTGCGTTATATCGTATTCATGGCGACCCTGAAATCGATGCAAATCTTTGACCTCTCTGCGCGCGATGTAAACAGTCCCTAGATACAATTTTTGTGGTTTGACTTGCCAAGCAAAGAGTCGCCTCTCATTTGACCAAAACTTAGAAACATGTAAGGCTCCACTGGTTAGTTGCACTTGTAAATGCAAAAAGTTGTGGTATTTTAGGCATTTCTACAAGGTACAAAAATATGTCATACTGTCGGGGCCATAACAAAAAAAATTGCCTCCGAAAAAGTTTCATCAAACACTTTTTCAATTCACAATTCACGATGATCAAATCATGTGACTGAACATTCTGCTGAGCATTCTGGGGGAAAAAAATACAGAGGCTTAAAGAAGCCATGTGCCTTATATCATTTTCTAACAGTCTGGAGAATTTTTTTTGTAACCCTCATATCATAATATTATTATTAATATTAAAATTTAAACATCGGCTTGGTGATTAAATTATCACTGTTTATTTATATGCTTTATTATAAATGTTAAGAAACATAAAAAGACACAAAACTAAAAAAAGAAATCAGATTTGAAAGCCAAGAATTATTTACATTTTTTTTATAATTTTTTTTTTTTAAGTTTTTGCAAATTACCATCGTAATTTTTTTAATTAAATAAAAAATATTTTGAATAAAATGAAGACAACTGCTGGCTATAGAGTCATACACAGAATCATCTCACAGAACACTTGAAGTCACTGCAGATGTTTCTTCCGTGTATGGCTTCACCCGGACACCATACTTCTTGTTTGCCTCGAAAACAGGTAAAACTCAAAACAAATGGGACGCTATTGAAGTCATCGAAGATCGGTGCGTGGTGTGAAAGTTTCAATGTCTATCAAGTTTTAATATATTTTTACAAACTTCTTATAAACAAAGGAAGGTAATTAGGGCATCAGTTGATATATGGCATAATTTATTTTTTTCAATTCAAAGAAAAAGGCATAGTACATCGAAAACCGGACAGGGGAGGATACATGGTTTCTGCAGATCTTTAAAAAGTATTAAAAAATCTTTAAAATAAGTTGAGCTACAAAACTAAGGTCTTAAAAAAAGGACAAGATGGATGAAGTGTGTAAACTGTAATGAATTTTCCTGTCACTGTCAGCTCGTTAAGAACCGAATTACACTGCATGTAAAAAATAACATAAATAAAGTGTGACTGTGAGTCGGTATAGCTGTTTCCCTAGTTGCGATAATCATACATTTCTTCTTCATAATGTAAAGGAAATACAGTACATAATCCTTATTTTTGTTTTCCTTGTCGTACTCTAATTTTGTTTTTACTTAAACTATTATGAACTTACTTTGTATAATTTGTATTTCTATATCAATATCATGTCTGTTCCTGTAGTTGATGGCTCTTTTGCTGTTTAGTTTGTCAATAAATAGGCCTAAAATGATAAAAATTCGCTCTTCGCTTGAGATAAAATACAGTATTTCCATTGTAAATAATGTGTCTGTTAAGATGGATTTTTTTTTTGTCCACTGATACAGTACATAGTATGGAATTAAGTTCAGATACATGTAGGCCTGATAGGCTACATTGACTACATCATACGTACATGTACGTAACCTATCTAAGGCCAAGAGGCATGGAGAAATAAGATAAAACCAGGCCAACATACCACGAATGGGACCAACCCTCTACTTCGGGGACTATGCGATGTTTTAACATCGCGTAGCCTATTTGTTTTACCTTGCACATAATTTATGGAACTTCACTTTACACATGTACATGTACATGTAGTTGTTAGAGTCTGTTCGCACACCAATCACACTGAGAAATATCCCATGTAATGCTTCCTTCTTACAGATAAATTTTTAAACCTTGTGTACATTGAAGCGCTTTTTGGGCCTTTGGGCCCCCTGTGTTAATACTTTTAATTTGTAATAATAATAAACCAAGATTATGATGACATGCACTGAACATTCCAAACAGAAACATTTCTTTTCCAGGTTAACTTTTAAAAAAATCTGTGAAACATGACAAACATTTCAGTTGTTGTCAGAGCTGCAAACTCTCCCTGGTTCTGCAGAAAGTTCCCTGTGAAAGTCAATCAATCTTTCCATGTTCTGATGAACAATATAAATTTCAGCTTATAAATGGAACAAATTTTCACCATCATGTTTTAACATGATGCCCTGATTGAACTACAAATGTTGGCAGCTCTGTATTGCAAATGAATTTCCTTATTTTAAACAGAATCCGCTAATCTTGAAGATGGACAAGAATATTCCCAAAAGGCAAACTTTGTTTCGTCTAGTAAAAATTTATTTTACAGAGAAAGAAGCAGTTATTTCACTGAGTAAGCAAACAAGAAAATAGAATTAGCTGATTGCAAACTGCTTGTAAAGCCAACCATAGGATCTTTGGTATTAAAGGGACACGTTGCCTTGGATTGGGCGAGTTGGTCTATGAAAAGCGTTTGAAACCGTTTGTTACATGTATGAAATGCATGGTTAGAAAGATGTTGTAAAAGTAGATTGTAATGATCCACACAAATATGCCTCGAAATTGCGTGGTTTTCCTTTTACATCGTAAACTAACACGGCCCGCCATTTTGTAGAGCCAAATTTTTGACTCCACAAAATGGCGGACCGTGTTAGTTCGCAAAGTAAACCACGCAATTTCTGGGCATTGTGTGGATCATTGTATTCTACTTTTAAAACATCTTTCTAACCATGCATTTGATAACAAACAGTTACAAACGCTTTTCATAGCCCAACTCGCCCGATCCAAGGCAACGTGTCCCTTTTTAAAGGCCCTGTACACTATTGGTAAGATCGAAAAACACAAATGTTCACAGATTCACACATAACTTACATGATTTAAAGTAAGTAATGGTAGAAAGGGTTCCTTAAAAAATTTCTGCCTAAAATGCTATCGTTTCTGAGAAATGAGTAAAACAATAGTTTTTATCGCGCGCGATAATAAACTCGATGTTTGAAAAACAGAAAACACATAAGGTCTCTTTTCTCTATTTTCTCGTAACCTCGATGACCAATTGAGCTTAAATTTTCACAGGTTTGTTATTTCATGTATGTGGTTGATTACACAAAACATGAACACTGTCTGTGATTATTTTGTCAGCTCTGCCAATCCTGTATAATACCTTTAAATGCAATACCTACTTAATGGCCTGATGCTTTTACCAAGTAAAGCTGCACCTTGTCTTAACATTTTCAAAAATGGAGGTGAAACATTTAAAAAAAAGTAAACTTGATTGATTTTATTGAATACCAGGGTCTTAACACTGTATTGATCACACTATACTACATTACCACTGGGCACTATGTGTACTTTATGTGCATTAACCAAATATTGATCCATTGATCAGGATGTGCCAGTACATGTGCTTGAGTAATTTTATACTGAGCACAGTGGCTGTTCTCAGGTACAAATGTACATGTACATGTACATGTACATTAAAAATGATAAAATGCAATTTCACCATTTCATCCAATGTATGCACAGAGACGGAACATTTTCATTTAGCATGTTTAGGGGAGGGGTGGTCAGTGCTCGAATTTGGAGGGAAAATCCACATGACTGCAGGGCTTGTAGCTCAAACTTTTTAGTGGACCACACATTTTCTAACGAGAAGTGATTCAAAATGAGAACAAAACTATTTACACAGTTGAACATAAAACTGTTCATTAGGCTATTTGAACAAGCACGAACATGATTAAGAGAAGATAAATCTTATTTGTAATAATATAGCCCATGGGTGACAATACTTTGCAGGGCTCAAATTTGTGGGGGGGGGGGGGGGGGGGGTGGGGATCCACAAGACTGCAGGGCTTGTAGTTCAACTCAAAATGTTTACTGGACTAGAATTCTTTTCTACAAGACTAGAGTCAAACTGAGAAAAACTTGCTGACACAGTTTAGCATACATTTAGGCCTAACTGTTTTTATGTCAACAAACACTTGGACATAGGTAAGAAAAGATTTAACTCATTTGTCGTACATAATTACTTATACTTTGTTACTCAACAGAATTGAAAGGTGGGTTATCTGACCCAAAGTCAACATTTGAACATAATTTGTTTGTTTTTGTAACTCAGTGAATGTGTTGTATCAATTGAAAAACTCAAGACAGCAGGACTTGTCAGGTCTTTGAGTTTACTGGCCTGACACTAAAATCACTCACTGGCCTCGAGCCAGTGTGGTCCAGTGTAAAACTCCAGCCTTGACTTTGATAACTAAATATGAAGCCCTGTTCGCATTGGACTTAATTTGGGTAAACTAACCGAGCAAATGGGTAACTTAACCATTTTAAGTCCAATGCGAACAGCCCAGGAAGTTTCCCTCCCAGGTAACTTACCCGACCCGAATGGGTAGTTTAACCGACCCACGTCTGCCCGGTTAAATTGACCAGGTCAGTTTAACCGAGCCGAAAAGTCCAGTGCGGACGCGATCAGGGTTAAAAAGCCACATCCGGTCCCCCTATCTACCCGCCGCGCCACGTGATCGTGTGGTGATATGTCGTACACACGCAATTATTTACACGGACGGAAGCTCGGTTGCATTCATTGCATTCTCGCTGTCATGCACCCCGGTCAAAGGTCACTGCGATAGCACCCTCTTGTGTTTGTCTTAAGTTAGTCGGTATGTGTTTTACCGATCGCGTCGGTTAGTTTACCCACGTCATTAATCCAAGTGTGGACGCTGGTAAGTTTCCCCTTTTGGAATGTTAACCACTGTCTCGGTAAAACATTAATCCAGTGCGAACACGGCTTTAGTGAATTGAACGCTTATCATTCCGTACTCAAAGGTAGCCTAGTTACATGACTCTCCTCTGTTGCATAATGCAGTGCAACAGAGACTGGTGTCCCACTAGGGCTAACTCAAAGGCAACATTTGTACAGGTTTTTAAAAAGATATTACACAATGATAACATTATACAATTCCACAGGTGATTGGTTGCAGGAAGGGACCCTACATGTACGTCATAGTAGAAGTCACTCATACTGGTTGAATCTGATCAAATAAGCTTAAATTCAGGCTTTCCAGTTCGAAAACTGAGCATATTTTACCAGTGTGCAGGCACTTGATCAATATGCACATTAGACCTCCTATGTTTAATGAGCGCTGTGCGTCATGGTCTATAATTCATTACCGATGTTCATTATGATTTGATTTGCACACTGTCAATCTTGTCATGGGAACAAAACAAAATCCTCTCGGGTTCTCTCATGCTTAAATGAAATGGTTTTATAATACAAACATGTAGCTGTGCGGATGTATTTGGTTTTGCAATAATTGAACTACACCGAGGAGGGGAGCTGTGATGGGTGCAGAGTTGTGCAATCTACTACTGTATGCTGCTTGAAACTTTTGTTTCTCTAATAGACCTTATGCATATGACGTCATTTGAGTAGGGCGCCCTCACCTAGAGGTCAAAAGGAAGATGCTCATTGGCCAGTCTTGTGCGCCGCGCGTACACACACCCTTACAGATCCGGTTTGTGGGGTACTGCTATTGTTGTTCTATTATTCCCTTTTCTGAAGAATTCCCTTGTGGGGTCCAATTGTTCCTATTGAAATGACCTTGTGGGGTCCATTGTTCCATTGTTGTCAGGACCCCACAAGTGCCAATCCGTGCGAACAAATCAGCGCGTTTCCATTGTTTCATCATCAGTTTACCTCTAAGATGGCGGCTTGGTGACGTCAATGCATAAGGTCTATACTAAGTAATAGGGTATCTTTCCCTGAAGAAAACTTGTTAGATTGAGAATGGATTAAATGTGATAGGCCTAATACTTAGGCAAGATATTAGGCCTATCAATTGGGCTTGTTAGGTAAATTCCAAGTAATTTTTATGATTTTCAGAAAATAACATTCAAATTAAGGGGTTTTCTTTATAGACCAATCCGACTCGGGACCTTTGTTTGGATACTGTGTTTAAGAGTGGTCAGGGTACCAAACTGAGTGTGCAGAAAAACCAGTAGGCCCTACTGATTCGGGGCTGCATGCATGTAGGCTTTGACAGTTGAAACTGATAATGTGTGATTTATGGGAAATTCCTGAATGTGATATGAGCATCAACTTTGGTGGTGCACTTTTATCTCCAAATCAACACCCCCCACCCCCTCCACAGGGCTCTTAATTTACTCCTGACCGCAGGCCTGAGACCAGTGCTTTTAGTGTCTAGCGTGTACACTCCCAAGACCAGCAAGTCCAGGCTCAGTCTTGTGTTTTTCATTTGAATCTACCTTGAATCTACCTTGAAATCAATGAAAAGAAATAAGGCACCCGGGGTAGATGAAATAACAAGCGACATACTGAGGGAGGGCGGTCACGAGGTGATATCTCAGTTAACCATCCTCTATAATCAAATCTTCATGGAACAAAAGATACCAAGACATTGGAAAGAAGCGAAGGTCATTCTTCTTCATAAAAAAGGCCACAAAGCTGACATAAAGAATTACAGACCCATCAGTCTTTTATCTCATCTCTACAAAATTCTCACAAAAATCATACAAAAAAGGATTGCGACAGTTCTAGATGAACATCAACCAAGAGAACAGGCTGGGTTCAGAAAAGGCTTCTCAACAACAGATCATTTATACTCACTGAAAAAGTCAACGAATATCAACTGGACTTGTGCGTGGGATTTATTGATTACGAGAAGGCATTCGACTCTGTGGAACACAAATATCTGTTTCAAGCTCTGAGGAAAATGGAAATCAGTGAAGGATATATAAAGTTACTTGAAGATATCTACACTGAAGCAACAGCAAGGATTTACATTGACAAAGACGTCTCACAGGAAATAAACATCAACAGAGGAGTTAGGCAAGGGGACCCAATATCACCCAAAATATTCACTGCGGTGTTGGAAGAGGTTTTCAAGAACACGTCACTGGATGAGAAAGGGTACAACATCGATGGAGAAATGTTAACAGATCTACGTTTTGCAGATGATGTGGCTCTAATCACCTCTTCTGTTAACGACTTAGAAGCGCAAATAAATGAAGTAAACAGCAATAGTAAAGACATAGGTTTGAAGATGCACAAAGGAAAAACAAAGTACATGACAAACTTCAATACAGATGACTCAATAACGGTGGAGGACCAAGAGATCAGCAGGGTCAATGAATACAAATATCTGGGCCAAACAGTAAAAATGAACGACAACACAAAAGATGAAGTATCAACCAGGATTAAGGCAGGATGGAGCTCCTTTGGACGATACAGAGGAATACTTGGTGATAAGAACATACCTATGGCACTTAGGAGAAAAGTATATGATCAGTGTGTGCTACCAACAATAACTTATGGAGCAGAAACATGGACAACAACAAAACTGATAGAACATAAACTCCGCACAGTACAAAGAGCAATGGAGAGACAAATGCTACATATCTCAATTAGAGACAGGATTAAATGCACAGAAATACGAAAGAAAACTGGAGTAAGAGACATCATAAGGACAATAAAACAAGCTAAATGGAAATGGGCTGGACACACTGCCCGAAGAAATGACAATAGATGGACAACAAGAATAATGGATTGGCAACCAAGGACAGGGAAAAGGAAAAGAGGTAGACAGAGAAGAAGATGGAGAGATGACATCAGGGTATATGCAGGAACAACATGGACCAGAACTGCAAGAAATAGAAATGAATGGCATTTTCATGAGGAGGGCTACATCCTACACTGGATGAACACAGCCTAAATGATGATGATGCTGTGTAAAATCGTTCAGAAAATATATTATTAGACCTTTGTATTCTCTGAAAGATTTCACTCATTTATAAATAAAGAAATATGATAAATTTATGATGTTCAAACATTGAAGTTTAGTTTGATAAGTCTCTTTCAATTCTGTTGAGTATCGCAGTATACTCATGAGATAAATCTTCCCTTAGTGCTTGTTAAAATAAAAACAGTTTATCAGTTTAAAACTTTGTCAACATTTTTGTCCCCTCATTTTCATTTTAGTTTTGTAAAAAAACTTTTGCTCCAAACATTTCTGCTTCAGTAAACACTTTGAGCAAGGAAGCCCTTAGAGGACTCCCCTCCCTAAGGTTGAGCCCCCCCCCCCCCCCCCACCCACACACACAAGTGTGTAACAGCCTGCAATCGTGGACCCTCCTTTGTTCAACTCTTTGTGATAGCAACCGTGGACCACAATGCTTTCCTTTGTGATAGCAACCGTGGACCTATTGTCCTCTTTTGTTATAGGTCCCCGGTTTGAATGGGGTTACCTACTCACACACACACCTCCAACATACAATTTACACTGTACACAAATTGTTGTAATACTGTGCCCATGTCCATGTAGCTGTAGGCCTATTTCTGTACATTGTACATATTTACAGCACTGTGCTAAGGAATGCTGATGCAAATGGTAACCTATCATGCAAGTACATTTTAGACTCTAACCCTGAAGACAATTTATACAGCATCAGACTTATTAAACCCACTGTCTCATCACAGGAATACAATATTGAACTTGTTGTCCAAACAAAATCCTCCCCGCAATCGATGTTGCCATTGATCTCCCAACAAATTACCTCCAACCCAGTGAAAATGTCAGGCAGGGGGAACGGTGCATTGACCAAACAATCCTGTGGCATTATCTCCCCCCCCCCCCCCCCCACTCCTCTCCACCTCCAGCATGCAGTTGTAGACAGCATCTCGCATCATTGAAAAGATAAATCAATGTGTGAGGATGCAGATTATGCCATTGAGGAGTGAACAGGAGATTGTTACTTGAGGGATACTGTGAGTTGTGGGGACTCTGAGTTGTGCAGTATTGTGTGAATGTAATTAATTCAGTGGGCAATGGTTTGCATTAGGGATTGTGCATAACACCTGCAGTAGTGTAGTGCATTTAAATACTTGGGGGGGGGGGGGGTGGTCTCAGTCAACTGACATTCTCCAACCTCCAGTTAATATAGGTTCATTCCCAAATCATGATGTTACACAAATTGTCAGCTAATGTTGTAGCTTATAAATACAGCTTTTATCATGTAAAACTTTTACATCAGTTATATACTAACAGAGCTACTGTGAGTTGTTGGCTCCATGTACTTAACATGGTACCCAAAGAGGCTTTAACTAAAAGCAGGCATCATATTCTTCCTACAGTCAGGGGCCCTTGGAAAAATCTGAATTTTTTTAATGAGGCCCCAAAAATCTATGAGAGCCTACATCATGTGTACACGTACATGTAGGTCAGCCATTGTCCTGGATAAAATGTTCCTACACTTTTTTCAAGTACCAAATGTCATGCCTGGTTAAGAGCTAGAGTTTCATCAGCTTCCACAACGAATCACACCAAACTCAAACAACAAAATCTGCTTTGCAAAATCAAATACCCGCGTAGGCTACTGTATAGGTTTATACATTTATTTTCAAATTTTCCAAAGAAATATTTTTGTCCAGGATCAAAAAGAAATGTTATTAATTTTCCAGATTATTACTTTTGCATAATGTTCCATTTGAATTAAATGGCCACTGCCCAGACATTAAAGGCACCTGGCAGTGGTATTTTTTCAAAATAAAGCTTTTGTCATTAATATATACAATTTACTAAGGTTAAACAATTGTATTTTTCTTTTAATTACAAATTAAAAAATAGGCCCCCCTTTACATGGCGCTGTTCGTGACGTCAATCGAGGCAGGAGAAAATGTGTAGTCTGGTCCCGTACATTACGTCTGGGTACCTGATCAGTATCATGCGTTTTCGTATTTGGACGTCACCACCCAATGCAATCCTAGGACAGTGTACAGTCGACTAATAATAGTAATACGAGATGCCAGTTTATACGAGGTTTTTCACCGGTCCCGAACTGTCCCATGCGCGTTTTTATGTCTTAAAAACGGAAGATACGAGCATGGTCATAACGAGAACACGGATAATACGAGGTATTGTTTTTCCACCAGAAACATTTCGCTGGTAACCTAAGCTTCACTGCAACTTCCCTTGCACGCTACTGCCAACGAAAAAATCCCGGGCTATCCAAGTGTTCGCTGCATAGCGCTGAAAACGACGTCGGACCGGACCACTTTGCCCTCGTTAGCCTAACTTTCGATGCCCGTAACTGCCTATTATTTGGGATCTGCAGGAAAAAAATGCTGGCTGACCCCATCTTTAGTCGTTTTGCTGCATCCAGCAGCAATTTTCGCTGGAAAAATGCAAGAAAAAAAACCTTTTGGATAACCAAACGAAACGTACAATCTCACTACTTGCACGTGTATATACAACGTAAATGCAGGCAAGTTCGAGTGGGGTCGATGCTCAATCGAGGCGAAGTCTTCCTCGATTGACGTCACAAAAAGTGATGGGCGGAGTCGCCCCCAAACAACTTTATCTATTTTTTTAACATATAAATACTGACAAACAATTACTCAAAAAATTGTTTTATTGTTAATATACATATACTCTTATATTAAAAAAAAAAAAAATCTATTTCCAGGTGACTTTAAGAAGGAAACAAAAATAAAATTAACAAGAACATTAAATGCATTTACTGTTTTCTTGACAACAACCTTTTTTGATGAAACTTGAAGGTTCACTTCAATCATGGTGGTAAAAACTACCTCTATGATTGAACAGACTCATTCCAAGCGGTGCACAATCCCTTTATTATTTAATGAAAAAACTTGTTCATGCAAGAATTGGTTCTCTCAGTTTGATTCTGACATTTTGAAAATGAGTGAGTGGCAGTGGAATATAAAAAAGTCCACTGTGTTATTCATTGTAGGTGCAGCGCTACATAAATACACATCCTGTGCGCAGACCAGAAATTGATTAACAACCCCGGGCAGATTATTAACAGTAACCCACAATATTTCATTTATATATTTAATTAGTTGAATGTACGCTGTGTGTGGTACTGGCCCTATCCTTGTGATTGAACAATTATCATAATGTTATGTGAGGCATTACAGCACACACATATTGTATGTCTTCAGTGCTGATACAGCTTCCAGGTAATTTCTCTATGCTATAGCCTGACACTCACAGGTACATGTAGCTGTCATCCTTCAGTATCATCAATATAAGGTACATGTATCCAAAGGAACTGGAAACTGTCTTTCACTTTGTGAAATTGCACATCAACAAGGAACTGGAAACTGTCTTTCACTTTGTGAAATTACTGCACACATATTTTCTGAGTCCTTCCACTATATATTGTTATTAATCTGACATCATTATTAGATTGTAAAGACATGTATTTCATCTGTCAAAGATGTTTATTGGTAAATGTTTACCAGTGAGGTTTGCCGCCTCAGGTGGTCTGCTTGAACAGGAAATGCCGTTTTTTATAGTTTCATTTTAATAAGTCTCATTTAAGTTTATGTTCACGACAACTGAATGTATTGATTCCAAACTTAAACCTAGAATGTAATAACAGTCATTGTGCAAGTCTTTTGTCGTGTCTTTAGTTCAGATACATTTAGTTTTGGCAAAGGAAACTGTCCCTTCTTCATTGACAGTGACATTGCTCCTTTGAGAATGACAATGTGGGTCTGCAAGTTTTGAACCGTCATTTAGTAATCTTGATTTCAATTTATTTTAGATCTGCATCCTGTGTAAAGGCGAACCATCATGTCTGTACCTGTAGAAGAGAATTGCATCCTGGCAGGAAAAAACAACACTTCAATCACATTCCTAGAGTATGGAGGTATCCCAGCCAACATCGGTTATAATATCCTATTCTTTGTGGTAAGTGAAACTACATTATGTAATAATTAATTTCAGTTTTGCTGGTTAGGTTATAATTAGTTTTTGATTGTTATTGTGGTACCTTTCTGGTAATAAAACCAAGTGAATCTTCAAAAGCGACAAGCACTGTTAATCCAGAGGCTTGAAGATACCCGTGTTGAAGAATATGACAGATATAATAAAAAATGTCAGTTATAGAATATATGTCAGTTATAGAAGTGGGAGGAAAACTTAGTAAAACAGGGGGAAACCCACTCAATTGGGTAGGGACTGAAAATCCATTCCGTGTGTAAAGCTCCCATCCCGGATTCCAACTGGAGTCCACATAAGCGAAAGGCAGGGAAGAAACCACTAGGCCAACCTGAATGTTCAATGGATGGAGCAAGTTAGAAACAGTTTCTCACTGTTGTCCTTCTCCTAACATTTAATTACAGCATATGTAGATAAATGTTGAAATATCTGTAAGTCAGCATCTGCTTAGTACACAGTGAGAAAAAATAAAAAATTTTAGTGATAATTGAGCAGCAACAACAATCAAAACTTGATTTGTTTTCCCATTCAGAATTGTTCTACTATTGAAAAAAAGTAGGAGTACTATAAGTCTTTTGGATGGCCTCGTTAATCAATTTCTTAAAGGACATGAATTGGAGATGTCATTGCTCCAGTGTCCTTTATGGATCTTGTTTTTGCTCTGAAGGGAGCTAGACAGCTGCAAAGATGAGTGTTACAGTAATGTGTTAGTTGAATACATACTATAAGTATAAAAGTAGCATTCTCAAGCATGCACTAAAGGGAAACGTTGCTTTGGATTGGGCACTTTGGGCCATAAAAAGCGTTTGAAAGTGTTTGTTATGAAACTAATATGGCTGGAAAGTCGTTTTAAAAGTAGAATATAATGATTCACACAAATATCCCTCGAAATTGTGTGGCTTTCTTTTTACTTTGTGAACTAACACATTCCATAATTTTATTCTTCAAAATGGCAGACCGTGCTAGTTCACGAAATAAAAGGAAAACCACTCAATTTCGAGGCATTTTTGTGTGGATCATTATATTCTATTTATATAACATCTTTCCAACCAAATTTATTTCATAACAAATGCTTTCAAACGCTTTTCATAGCCTACATGTAAATCGCCCAATCCAAAGCAACTTGTCCATTTAATCACATGGCAATCTAGGGCTAAAATTACAAAAAAAGTAGCTTAACAAAGAACTTATTTGCTTAAGGTTACCAGCCCCTATATCACATGTACTATTTGTGACTCACTTATTTTTGCCCAGCATAACATTATTAAGCACAAGTTTCTACTTAAAAGTAGGGTCATTGTTTGTTTTTTGTCAACATAAATAAATGCTTATTTATAGGCAAAATTAAAAATTAAGACACAAAAAAAGTCAAATGTGAAAATTTCAGCTGAATGCAGTGTCTATTTTTATTGAGAAAACAGCAAAAAGCTGTCACGGTATTTTCACAAGAACGTTGAATTCATCCATGTTCAACGAGATGACAGCGGTTACCAACTGTTTCTCTGGCCGCAGCATTCCCGGACAGGCACCAAACCCTCAGAAATCTGAGAATAAACGATTCATGCATGGATTGTTTCTCAGATTCAAATACTTTGGGGTGAAAAACCATCCAAACCATATTACTTCATGGGAATCCTTTCTCAAAATAGTTTAATAGGCTACTATCAGCAGCTGCAGTGCTACTCACCAAGTAATTTGTTATGGCCAATAATTTTTGGAGTATTTACCAATCTATGACCATTAAACAGCTTGGTGAAATTGGGTTCACTTGGTAACCTTTTTGCTAAGAGATCCTTGCAGGGATTAGACATTTCAGATTCATATTATTTTTTCTTTTTCTGCCTGGTGATAGAAATAACTGATGTTTTCCTCAGATATGAAGGAAAAATTCTGCCCTTTCATTTTCTTTTCTAGCGGTGAGGATTTTGCTCTGAAAAGCTCTTCTTAAAATGTATAGCTCAAGGAGTTACTAAAAGATGGTAATGTCATCATTTCAAGATACAATTTAGATACTACTTTCGGACCTTTTTGTCAACAATGACTCTCAGCCCATTACAGTTGCTTGTGTTCATGTTGTACATTTGCTAAATTGTCTAGTTTCAGGAATGAAAAATAAAAGGAAAATTATTGCATTGGTTTCTGGACGAGTTGCAGCCTCAACTGTATTTTTTAAGAAGGCACAGTCATGGGATTGGTACATGTAGCAGTGCTTGTGTCTGTCATCAAGATACATTTTGGCATTGTAATAATTACTGCTCTTTCCTGTGCATCCTAATGGCAGCCAGGAAATGAGCCTATAACACCACGAGGGAGTTGTGATGGCTTCAGGACCAATCACAGCAAATTTGTAATTAAGGCTAATAAAGTGACCTACATGTACATGTATAGTGGCTTTGGTGAGTGAATCATGTACTATGCATAAAGTTTAAGTAACAACTGGCGCATTCTTAATTTTGATAAAATTCAAGTCTGGAATTATAGAGTGTCCAATGTTCCTAATGACCCAATTCACGATAAATCTTGGTTGCACCAGTTTTGGGGGGTTAGACTCCAAGTGTGCAGGGATGAGATTTGTCAGACTTTTGTCTGATTTCAGACTTTTTATGTCAGCCGTGTGAATAAAAAAAAGCCTTTTATTTTTCCACATAAAAGAAAGATTGCCCTTTGATCTACTTCACTAGTGCTTAGGACACTTTTCCTAAAAGCCCTTTGAATTCCAAACCCTCCCTAGGGGTTACCAAAAGGTAGAAATTTCATCATTTCAACATACATGTAGGCCCTACGTCCTAAAATTTGGATCTAACATGTAGTTTCAGACTTTTTTGCCAGCAATGACTCTCATCCCTGAGTGTGTTACTGTGCGGTGCGCATTTTAGGCGACGCGCCTGCAGTTAGACGTGTACCATAGCTTTAAATAATGTATTATGACAGCAGTTCCCAAAATGGTAGATCTTGGCAGACTGTAGCCTCCTGTGACATCATTGCAATGTGTGAATTGCCCCAGTTCTTGGTCTCTTGGATGTTTTCATTCAAAAAACTGTAAACAAATAAACAAATTATGTCGAAAAAAAATTAGGCCACGCAGCTTTTGAACTGTAAAGATCGTTCATCAAATATAAATTCTAAAAGCTATTATTCCTCTTTTACAATACAGATTTTACAGGAATTAAAACCATAATCTGCTGCATTTCACATGAATGATTGGTTAATTTTCTTTTTTTCCCCAATTGGACAGATTGTTGTGATGTTGTTTTCTGTGTTCCGGAAAATTGCTGGGGACTATGGCCGCATTGCACTTATGCAACATGGTGAAGAAAGGTATGTTCTCTGATGATATGACCTGTACAATGTACATAATGCTACATGTGTATTCACAGGTTGGCTGGTTGAAGTTGGTATGCACAAACAGAGCTGCCAACTCTCCCTGATTCTGTAGAAAGTTCCCTAAAAATAAACCAATCTCTCCATGTTCTGATGAACAAACTTGAAATTTGACTATAACTTTTGCCCTATTATGTTGAATGTAATTGTCAATATCTTCCTGATTGTTGTACAAAATCTTCCTGATTGCAAGATGCAAATGTTGGTAGCTTTGACACCAATGCAACATGCTTTTTTCAATCGGGTCCAATCAAATATGAAAATGTACTTCATGGCTTTAAAATTATGCCAACTGGGCAGTAACCTCACAGTTCAACATGAACTTTTAGCATTTGTTTCTGCTAGAGACGCACATGTTAGAATGATGCTTGTGAAGTTTTCTACAGTCAGATTGAATCGATGCTGCAAGGAAGAGGTTGTAACAGGTGTCATGCTTACATGCAATATACACAATACTTTAAAATTATTTGTGTTAAATGTGCTTTTTGGGAGCATAAAATTCCTGGACATGTATCAATGAACTAGAGGGTTAATTTTTAGTATGGTGACTTTGTCTCTGTACTATGGGGGATCGTGATCATTCAAAGAAGTCATTATTATGCAGAAAAATAACAACTGTGTAAACTGTACTGTGTACTGAGTGATCATACGGTGTGCGCTGTCACCTCACTATGGCGGGACACACCTTGAAGACAATGTCACTGTGGTCTTTTTCTAATTGGCTGTGTTAACACTCTAGGAACGCATAGTCTTCAATGAAATAATAATATGAAATAATAACATGTGATTACCAGTGTGGATTCACTATATGAAAACACTCTGACATTTTTCTAAGGGTGCCGTTCTAGAACGGGTAAAAGTTAAGGATTTGTTGTATAGGATTGTAGGGGAAAGCACATTGAGTTGGAGCATTTAACACTAAGCTGATAATCTCATTTGACGCCAACCTGTATTCACATTGTTTCCTTACGTTTAGATTTCTTCGAGGAGATCCAAGGTAAAATGAGAGGCACTGTATGCCTTAATATCATTCAATTAACCAACTAATTTAATTCCAGTCAGATTTTTTCCCCCAGTAAACTGCATGTCCTTGATTTATCTTACTGTACGTAGTGGTTTTAGAGAGTACTAGTTTTGGTTTCAGCTCGCAAAACTCTGGTTTCTAATTATTAAATGATAAATGATTTTTGTAATGAGTATTATTCCCTACATCTCTACTTCACCCTTCTTTGGTGGTTGGGCGATAGAGTGGTTGGTTTTCTTTTTAAAGGAATTTCAAACTTTGAAGCAACTGATGAAAAAAATGCAGTTACAAGAAATGACGTGAATCCATAACTGAGTCACCAGAGTTTGTCTGCTTTTATCCTCAAGAACTTAAATGTTTTGGTTCTGTTTTTGAACATTTGAATCCTTTGAGTAGATGACTAGTCGTTGCAAACTAATATTGACAGATCTGTAGCTCAGCAAAGTAGACTGTTTTAATCATGTTTTGTAGTAGACTAACACCATGGATTTAACCTGTCAATAATTAAGCAGCATTGATGGATTGGGGCCCAGTATACTGTTATTACAGTCAAACAAGAAAGCAGTAGTCATTAAATATTTTTTATAAGCTTGTGTTGTTTTTAACAAACATACATGTACAACTTTATTGTGACAACGTTGTCGGTGTCCTGGTAGTTTCAGGGTAGTCTTAGACGGTACATCATTTATTTTCAGAACAGTGCCCTCCCCCCCCCCCATCCCAATCCTCTGGTTTTTTTAAAAGGAACATCCAACAAACAATAGGAAAGCTATAAACTGCTCTGCTCAAATTATTTGGGAAAGCTGTTTGCACTCCTCAGAACCAAACTTCACACATTCATTACTCTAAAAAGTGATATTAAAACATGATCCTAACAAATCAACTGTTCATGCCAGATTGCAGGATTTCAATTTTTGTTACATGATTATAGCAAATAAACGCCACATCAGTAGCTCATTTTCTAATGTGAAGAAGATTGTGTTTTTCCCCCTAACATTAAATTTTAAGGAGTGCTATTTTTCACGCTCACCAGTAAGAAGTACTGAGGAGAGCAGTTGTGCACTCGCACTCCTTAAAAATGAAGATCTGGAGTTTACCACAAAATGTCTTTGAAAAGATGCACACAGATTTTAAAAAAAAATTGTGGGTTTTTTTTTTTTTGACAAATTGTTTGATTCAATAAATTTTTATCAGGATGATTTGTGCCAATACCAACATCATGTCAAATCCACTTTTAAATAAAAAACTCAATTTGTTTTCTTCTGGTGAATAACATTGTCAAATTGTAAACATTCTCTGTAACTGTATATTCTCTGCCTAAGAATAAATGAATAAATTAGCCGGCTTGTCTAGATGCAATCCCGATTGACAATTTCATTAACTCATCAACTTTATTTTCTCAGCAGTAAGCCACTTAAAGCAGGTGGCACAGTTTTGTGTGATCAGGGTTGAATTATTACAATGTCATTGGCATTGTTATTAATGTTGTCATACCGTTTGGGTATTTAAAAATGTATGTATGAGAGAAAAATTTAACAATTCCAACCTGAAAGCCAATCCTGGTATGAATGTTTTACTAGTACAACTGAAAACCCAGATTTCACCCCAAGAATACACTGTGCGACAATGCACAATTGAAATGCCTTAAAACTTTTGTTTTATCTGTCGCATAGATCCTCATCAATTGAAATTTGTTTTACAATAAACACAAGATAGAGAGTTTGGATGAATTTTATGAAGTACCTGTAAACTAGTGTAAATATACCATATGTATAGTTTACATGCAGTGTTTCAAAATACAACAACCACGCAGCTACAACCATCTGGATGATCCCATCCGAAGGTGGTCTGGTAATAATGTTATGGCCGTTGCATAATATGCTATTAAGTGCTATTGGGTTTTAAGTGATGGAAATAACAAATGCCATCATTGAGTGCTCATGTTGGATTCTGCATACAGTATGACTTGCCAGTGTGTAGTGTAAGCAGTAAGCATACATCGTGGAAGAATTTATAAATACTAAATAAAAAAAAGATATTATTGATTTTTGATTTAATGGCTTACTTGTTATTTTATCCTGTGAAATGTTTCCATCGGAAAATTTGTGTTTGAATCAACTTAATTTAGAATTATCCATTTATAGTACATGCAGACCTGAATTACATCTTTGAGAAGGCAGGGCCATTTTTTGTTGTTGCAAAAGGTAGATTGATAAGTTTTAGTGTCCATGGGAATCATTTGAAGGGGCACCAATACCAAAGACAAGGGAAACAGAGGCATGTACGGAGGCAAAAAGCCTTGACAAAAATATTTAAATGTCATGGGGTTTTCTGAGGAAAAAAAAGAGAGAAATTGTTTGCACTTTTTCAACAATTTTATTTTAGATCAATTACATTAGCAGTAAAGTGTACGTATAAAGGGTACTTTCAAAATGCTTCATATGTTAGAAACAACTCTTCTTTGAAAATTTCCTCCGAGCAGATAAAGATCATGATCTGCTTATGAATCATGGGACACAGAATGTTAATAGCTTGAGTATACCAATGTTCTTCTTCTATTTAAATTCTGTATGTATACATTAATAATGAGAGGATAGAAGAAAGGTTAGTCTACTGGCCCCCTGTGGATGGGATATATGGTTTAGCTATGATTTGTTAAGGGAACCGTACAAAGATGGTGGCAGTGTAATACAAAAAAAACTACTGGGTTGAAATTGTGATGTTCTCAATGTTGTACATATATATGTACCTTTAAGGATGGCATAGATCTGTCGAGGGAATATCTGAATAAATAACGTGTGTGGTGAAGTGATGTGTCCTGATCAATGCTGCCAAAGACAAGTGTCTACCTTCACAGTCTACATGTCATCCATGTTGTGATATTCCATTCCAAACCATATTAAAGACAGTTCTCCAAGTACAAGTAGGCATTTTGAAGAGTAGAATGTTTGAATGGCTCTGTTAATGTTATTAACACCACCCTGTAGTGTGCTAAGAGAGATCACAGTCCTGTGTACCTCCCTGCAAACCCCTTCAAGCCTATTTTACCCTCCCCTGGCCCAGCAGGTGTAGGGATTAATTCCTCACCTTCTCTTACAGAGACTTAGATTTCTAATCCAATTTTTGATGTTGCAGTGTGTATTGGATTCCTTTATTTTGCTGCTGATTGCCGCCATTCACCTTAAATAGAAAGTACCCTGTGCATGGCCCTGTAGACCCACCCCTTGAAAAATAGTATGGAAAGGCAGGTCCCTAATTTGCTTTGTTGATGTCCTTGCATTGAAGGGACAGCTCGATAGGCCTGGGGACAGCTCGATAGGCCTGGGGACAACTTGATAGGCCTGGGGACAGCTTGATAGGTCCTGATGGGTACAGCTTGATAGGCCCGGGGACAGCTCGGTAGGCCTGGGTACAGCTCGGTAGGCCTGGGGACAGCTCGATAGGCCTGGGGACAGCTTGATAGGCCTGGGGACAGCTTGATAGGTCCTGATGGGTACAGCTTGATAGGCCCGGGGACAGCTCGGTAGGCCTGGGTACAGCTCGGTAGGCCTGGGGACAGCTTGATAGCCCTGGGGACAGCTTGATACATAGGCCTGGGGACAGCTTGATAGGCCTGGGTACAGCTTGATAGGCCTGGGTACAGCTAATGATAGGCCTGGGGACAGCTTGATAGGTCCTGATGGGTACAGCTTGATAGGCCCGGGGACAGCTTGATAGGCCTGGGTACAGCTCGGTAGGCCTGGTTACAGCTTGATAGGCCTGGGGACAGCTTGATAGGCCTGGGGACAGCTTGATAGCCCTGGGGACAGCTTGATAGGCCTGGGTACAGCTTGATAGGCCTGGGTACAGCTAATGATAGGCCTGGGGACAGCTTGATAGGTCTGGGGACAGCTTGATAGGCCTGGGTACAGCTAATGATAGGCCTGGGGACAGCTTGATAGGCCTGAGTGGTTACAGCTTGATAGGCCTGGGGACAGCTTGATAGGCCTAGGGACAGCTTGATAGGCCTGGGGACAGCTTGATAGGCCTGGGGACAGCTAATGATAGGCCTGGGTACAGCTAATGATAGGCCTGGGTACAGCTAATGATAGGCCTGGGGACAGCTTGATAGGCCTGGGGACAGCTTGATAGGCCTGGGGACAGCTTGATAGGCCTGGGGACAGCTTGATAGGCCTGGGGACAGCTTGATAGGCCTGGGGACAGCTTGATAGGCCTGGGGACAGCTAATGATAGGCCTGGGGACAGCTTGATAGGCCTGGGGACAGCTTGATAGGCCTGGGGACAGCTTGATAGGCCTGGGGACAGCTTGATAGGCCTGGGGACGGCCTCGATAGGCCTAGGGATTAAACTTTCATCGAAAAAACTAAAACTCTTAGACCCACTGACAACAGAAGTTAAAATATTCAGATACACCCATCTGAGACAGAAATTGTCTTTTTCCAAAATTATGTATTCATGGAGCTCAAATTATGTGCAGATTTTGTCTGAAGTTTCCCAAAATCCAAAATGGCAGTTTGGAGACAACTGGATGAATGTTCAGATGATGCTTCCCTTGTGAAAAAACGGAAGATTCATATCAGCATGAAACAGAGATTATCGGATTTGTGCGACACCCACAAATCTGTGCTTTGCGTACAAGAAGCTACATGGAGTAATCAAAGTCATGGTTGATCAATTTCTGGTTCTACTTCTTTAGAGCTTCAGTTTGTAATGTAGAATTCGATGCAGATGTCTCCAGTTGTTTGGTGCTATTTTGATATTTCATCCAAGACTTAACCAACGGCTACATGTTTTATGTAATGATTTAATTCTTGCACTGGGAAATTGGGTATTGGGCATAAGGTTTTGGTTTGTCATTCACTGAATGTAATTTTAAGCACCTGCTTTCCTGCTTGCGTAAAGGGGAAAAACAAGGGCCTTGGGTGAGGTTTAGAACCAAGGACTTGTAGAGTTTTATCTCAAATGTTAAAATATCTATTTGGAATGTGGAAGGGCTCTTTGTTTTTGCCCCCCCCCCCCCCCCCATCCGAGCATACAATGCAAACCTCCAAACTACATTTCTGTTTTTGTGATTCTTGTATTCAGGTTGAAATATTTGCAAAAATGGATGCCAAACTTAACCAAGTTTTCTGAAGCAAATTGACTATTTTTTCCACCACGGGTTGTTTTCACTGACCAATGAACTTGGCAAGGTTATAGACATAAATTGGTGTTTGAACCAAAATGCATTCCGCAAGCAGGCCTGATACTTCATGGAGGCTATGAAGGCAATTGCCCCCTGGTCATTTCCTTGGTGCCCCATAGAGATACCCTTTACTTATGAAAACTGCCATATTGCCCTTTCCAGAATGAAGTATCAAAAATTGCTTCACAAATGCAGAGGGTACAAACGTATTGTTTTATTTTAAAAGATACTTGCAAAGAATATGGAAAAATCTTCACGGCCACGCAGTGATATTTGCAAATTGAGCAAGTTGACTACTGATGTCAGTGATGCAGGCCACTCTATGTTTTTACAGGCAGGGGTAAAGGCTGCCTCCTGGTACTCTGTAAGGTTTTGTTTGTCTGTACCATCTATATGTTATTGTTTTTGTTGTTCCCCAAACCCTACAGGAAAGCATTGAGCAATGGCGAAGAGAAACCAACCAACGGATACAATGTGTATGAAGTGACAAATTTTTGTCTGTTTCAATTCTTTCATTTTTTCTTCTCTTATTTGAATTGCACTTTTTAATCATTTTGCAAGCTACATTTCAATTTTCACTTTAATAAGAGCATAAAGCATGGATGTTAACTTTGTACAAGGGATGTGAACGGTATAGATCCTGAGTCTTTGAAAAACAATTATTGTTTTGAATTCCAGCTTTCATCAACATGGCCTCCTGGTACATGACTGACAAGGGAGAAGTCAGAGAAGTTGCCCCTCCCCCAAAGATAGTGCCTCATCCTGAGTGAAACGTCATACATGAAAGAAGAAATAATCCAAAGTGGTGTGAACCGCAGCATGTTCATATGCGGAGCTATGGAGGCAGTAGACACAATGAAGAAAGTCGATTCTGTTTTTCTCAGTGAATTTCTAGACCGTCCCATCCCTTCAAAGTTAAGATGCCACGCCTTGATGCTTTATTTAGCATGTACTCAAACTTACATTCTTTTCAGTGTAACCCTAAAGAGATCATACATTTCTTTATCAATTTCATGGCTGCTTATTTATTACAAATTCCCATCCAAACAATGGGGCCACATTTCTTATGCCAGGTATTCCCATCCAAACAATGGGGCCACATTTCTTATGCCAGGTATTCCCATCCAAACAATGGGGCCATATTTCTTATGCCAGGTATTTTTGTGAGAATGATTAAAAGCCAGAGAGTTGTCAAATTAATTTGATGACCTGTATCCAATGACCCTTTTTCCACTCAGTGAGGCCACTTTGAGCTATCACGTGGGATCAGGATGAGTGCGGCTGCTATGGTCTCTCAAGGGTTAAGGTTTAACCATCTCATGCTTGAAATTAATTGGAATGGTACAACATCCTTTTTTTCCTTCTATCCTCATGTGATTCTCTCCTCATGTTTTCAAGAA
Source organism: Leptasterias polaris (assembly GCA_037783415.1). NCBI lineage: Eukaryota > Metazoa > Echinodermata > Asteroidea > Forcipulatida > Asteriidae > Leptasterias > Leptasterias polaris. The sequence goes on from JAZGTN010000027.1 coordinate 2,244,691, forward strand.
ACATTATCCAAAATCACAATTTGAGCCCAACTCAGTATGTGTGTTTTTATACTGTATGGCAAACAGATAACATTACCAATATTTCCCTCGTCAATTTTTGTGGATGATTAGTACTGATTTAGCATCCATTGCACTTCAGATACTCATTTCTTGAGAGGATTGGGGAGCACTGCATGTAGGTGTTTAAATTTTTAAAGTTATGGAAGCTATGAAAAGATATGATGTCATAAATACTCATTGTTATAACCTGAATACAATGCAAGCTTACTGATTCAAATGTTGAGATACCAGAATTTGAAGTACTGGTTTGACAATTTAAAAATTTGGATGTTAGGATAGAACTGATGTTGTACTATCCCGAAAGATATATTCTGTGGAACGTTTCACTGCCAAAACTGTTCAAGAAAAATGAAGCATTTTGAATTGACAACAATAGTTAAGACACAACCAAAATGCTACAGTAGTTTCTTGCGGAAAATAAGTCATTTCAAGCAATTTGGTCTTCTCTTTCAAGAAAGTATTCTTCCTGCCCAAGAGAGGTAGGAGATTGTTGGGGTCATCATGGCTTCCCGCACCTGTGGTTCATTGTAGAACCATTATTGCTGAGCGTTTCTTGGCATTTTCCCTTAATTTCTTGTATAAGAACAGTTGTGGAATTTGTGAAACACACAGAATATATGCCACTCATAAGTAACATTGATTTCCTCTTAAAAAGCATCAAGGTGACTGGGACTGCTTTGTATTAATACACACAGATGCTTGTTAAAGCATGTTTCTGCAATGTTTCTTTCGTTTACTTTTAATTCAAACTCTTAGCAGGATATTTTATGAATTCCTATTTTGTAATTTGCTAAACAATCATGCGCATCAGTGGTCAAATATAATAAAGAAACAGCATTGGTTTTTCAAGCAACACAGCAAAATTATGACACAAACAAAATTCCTGAGGATGTGATCTATAACCCATGACCTATGACCTATGAAACCAATATTGACAACAGTGACACCCTAAGCTAAGACGGGCCGTCAGTGACAGGAAGTTTTGTGGGTCTTCTGCGAAAGATACTTTAAAATTGATCAAAGGATAATATATTTCAGACCCTTGTCATTTGAATACTTTATGGATAATCTATAAATCAGGGATTAGAAATATCAGATTTTTTTCTGAATTCAAGTTTTATTTTTTATACCTGGGGGAAACAGTATTCATTTTTGACTTTAGATGTGAAGAAATCTTGCTCTTTGATCTACCTTTCTATTGCTGAGGATACTGTTCCCAAAAGCTCCTTGGAATCTATAACTCCAGGGGTTATCAGAAGGTGCAAATGCCATCATTTCAACATACCTCCTAAAGTTTGGGTCCTAGTTTCAGACCTTTTTGTCAATAGAAGTGCAATAGAATTATTTTTTTTTTTAATTGCTAAGATTCATCGAATACGAACAGAAAAGAAAGCATTCGAATGTGTGTGTTGTCAACACAGCCAATGCTGTGTCTTCCATAATAAAATAAGTAGCCGTTTGATTCCATACTTGAAGCAAAGGCAAAGCAAAGCAAAGCTTTTCATCTGAACCATAATCTTTGTTTTTGATGACACAGTTTGTACCACATCAACTTGTACCACATCACGTATGTACTGCATTCATAAGCAAGCTACCAGGGACCATTTTAACAGCATCCATTGATCTAATGTTTCCTGGTATTGCTGAGTTTAGATTGAGTTTGGAGTTTATTTTGTACTTGATAGAACTTTTACCAGAAGCTCGAGTCTGGGTGGAAGCTTTTTACTAACTTGCTCTTCTTTTCCAGCATTATTTGCACTCACAGTTTGGTTTGAATTTTCATTATGCTTTTTGTTTGATATTTCCTTGCATCTTTGAGGCATTTTAATCTGTACACAATTTTAACTTTTACCATTATTTTATTTTTAATATTTCTGCTCACTCCTTTTCTTTTTAGCGTGTAGTTATGTTTAGCTGTGTTATTTGGACATTTTATTGTATTTTTGAGTCAATGAGGGCAAGCATTCACAGGTCAATATTTATGATGATGTTATTACATTATGAATTATTGCTGACATTTACATGGATAGAAAGTGTCATGTGGAAGTAGAAGCTTTGAATTGTTCAAGATAAAGGTAAATCCTGCTCTTCGGTACTCCTCTAGTGCTGAGGTTATTGTTCACTGAAGCTCCTTGAAAATATATAGCTCCAGGGGCTTAACAAAAGATAGAAATGCCATCATTTCAACATACGTCTGACAGTTTGGATCCTGGTTTCAGACCCTTTGTCAGTAATGACTCTCACTTCTTCATTTTCAACATAGCACAGAAACCTCATACATTTGAATAATGATTATGTTTATGTGCAATATGACATCAACTGAAATAAAACTTGTTTTAATACAAATTAACGATGGGAGTATTAACATTGAAAACAAAAAATAATTTCTAGCAACAAACATGTCAATACATTGTGATTCTTTAACCACATAAAACACATCAAATATTTATATAGAATGCCACAATCACACTTGAAACATGTTAAATAGAGAAACGGGCAAACGTATTCCTACATTATGCCCAATCCAATTCAATCCAAAGCAAATCTTCAAATTGAGTTCCACATCAGTTGACGTCAATCTGACGTGTTATCAGGCGGTTTCCATTCCCACAGAGGTAAACCAGATTGCTTGACTCTAAATGTGGATTTCCTATCCAAACAAAATCGCCCCACTCTCCATTTGCCCGATTTGTCTAGTGTGTACTGAATCAACTTGTACCAATACAACCCACGATAAAACAACATTGTGATTTACCTTGGGCAAAGCCGAGTACAAGTGACGCGAATTGTTTAGCAGTGGCTGGGTTCTGAGCCATTTGATGGTAATGTTGTCTATCTTGATAACTTAGGTATCTTATTTTTGTGTTGTTTACCCATACACCGATATCTTTTAAGCACTGTGCACTCACTACTTTCCCAAGTTCTGTGGGGGAAAAAAAAAAAAAAAACTCGGGCATATTACTTGGGGTGGAATTCAAACCAATGACCACTGCTTTTCCAGAGCAGATGTCTTAGCACAAGACCACCGACCACCGTCTAGATAAGTCTATTTCCACACTTTGTCTAATAACATTACCACATAATCTTGCATTATGTTCCACTGTGTTTAACTGTAGAAATATCAACACACTGTAGCCTCTGAACGATCACGCATAGCTGAATATTTTACACATGAACGCAAAGAGTAGTGACCGAGTTACACGACACTGAGCTTCACACAGAAACCAATTTACAAAACTCTCATATATAATGAGGATTATCTGTGCGATGCAATCGGGGAATTTAATGGAAGTTCCAGTTTTGGAGAGAAGAGCTCCCAAGCTTCTATTTGGTAGCAAAACATTGACCTCTTGTTAATTATTGATGTTAAAGAGACGTTCCTTCATGTGGATTTTCTAAAAAGACATATCCTACAAATTGTGTTTCAAGGTGATGCATTCATATAGCCCATTCAGATTGATACACACATACATGTAGTCCATATGGCTGTTGCCAATTACATGCATCATATTACTCTCCATCATGCCTTTGCATTATACATGACCTACGCACACCATTATGGGAACTAGTCCCCTAGCGCAAAATATGTTATGCATGTATTTGCTAAGATTAGTTACAAGCTCTCCTTGATGGTGCAACCAAGGTTCAAGTTGGCCATTTCTCTAAGATTTACATTTCATTTGCCAATAAGAGCACCCAGACGTTTTTTAATCATTGATGTGAGCCCATGCCAAGGACAAAAACCATGGTAACCGGATTGCCCAAAAGAGCAGTAATTATTACATTGTAGGGGGGGGGGGGGGGGGTAAAATTTGTTTTATTTGACATGGCACTAAAATGCCAAGCCATTTAGCAACTGAAAAAGCCTTTTTCCATTTTCAAAAGCAAAGATGAACCAAATGGCAAGTTATTTGATTAACAGCCCTTTCTAAAGTTCTCCCAAGTTTAATCACAAACCGTTACTCCTATTTTTCAATACTCTCTGATCTTTTTTATGCAGATTCTTTTTTCCCTAAGCTGTTTGGGTATTCGGTCTTAATTTCTGTATAATTTTCAATCATAAAACCATCCTTCTGAAGTACTGTGTCTATAGACCACCTTTGCTTTATGGAGAGCTACGTTATTCTGCGTAATACCTTTATTGGTATTTTGGGATTATGTACCTACTTCAGTAAGGCTATTAAACCGTTAATATCAAACCGAATGACGAAGCGCTGAATGACAGAATAACGCTCAAAATGACTAACCCTCACGCCCATCCAGACTTCAACATATGGTCTGAAAATGGCAGACATGACATGTTCATGCAAAATTAATTCTGCAAAAAATAGTGTGGCCTGACATTTAGACCCGAGCAGAGTCTTTCTCTTTTAGCCACCGAGAAAGACTCTGCTTGGGTCAAAACGTCAGGCTTCTGTTTCTAACTATTTTTTGCATTTATACCATAGGGCCTTTTGGTTGGTAAGCAGGGTTTAAAAAAAAAAATTAATACTGGATAAATTCATCCTGTTAAAGATAATATCCTTTTTAAGTTTCAGTTTTATTTGAATTTAGTATTGATAGTGCATCTCAAGTACTCACAAAAATGCGTTTGTTTGTTTGTTTGTTTGTTTGTTTGTTTGGGGGTTTTTTCCGCTGTAAAGATAACACTATCCTGGACTATTCTTTTAACACAAATTTGAAGTTTCACTTTTGGCCAAAAAAAAACAAGGTATCAACTTCATGTTAACTGATGACAGTGGTATCTCCTGTTAGCCAGATATTACCATTCAACAATGAGGTATGAAATGGCTGATGTAGACAAAGGTGGAGCTGTTAAGACCAGTTGGCTAAAGCGTGTTCGATCTCATAGCCATACACATGTTGGTGCACAAGCAAATAAATACATATGTTACTCAATGTAAAATCTTTTAGTACACAATGTACTCTTTGAGTATAGCTGCAAAGCCTCCCAAGCGTCCTATATTTATCAATAAAGGACTTGTATATTAATTTTTTTGAAATGTTGGAGCAGTATACATGGCAAAAAAAAAGTATGGCACATGACACGTTTTCCACCAATCAAATGGTAACAATCTATAAGTGCAATATATCATTTAGGTACTGTTCAAAACATTAGATGTGATATGAATTATATATTGTTATACTCTTGACCTTAGTGGAGCCCTCTGAGGAAACCTGAACACTACTTGATGAACACTCATCTCTAGTTCACTAAAGAAGTCTTAAGTCAAAGGGAGTAAGATTAGCACTTTGAAGGAGCTAGTCAAAAAAATCCCTTTCCATTCAATATTCTAACAGGGACTAGTACAGGCTGCTAAAAAGCATTTTGACTGATGTAATTCTTGTAAGAACCCTTGTTCAGCGGTAGCGAGAATGAGATTTTAGTGTACCACAAACCAAAATCCACATTATCTTTCCTAAAAAGTATTGGGTCTTTTAATTGTTGCTGCATATTCCTCGCAACCCTTGCACTTGCAGTGGCTTTTAAGGAAATCAATAGTCTCACACCACTGGGGGAGGCTGGATGGGACAAGACATTGGCAGCACCTTCCTCCCCTCTGACATCCTATAACCACTGGGTATATTTTCAAATTTACTTGTAAACATTTTTATCCCAATTTAAAATAGTTGATAATAACCAGGAAACATTTAAAAAATAAAACTCAAAAAGTTTGTTATTTCAGGTAAGTTATAAGTGATAACAACAATTTTTAAAGGTTGGGCCTTGTTTGTGGATGACAGCTTAGTTTCAGTAAATGGCTTGATCATGACTCTCACTTGTCAGTCTGTCTGATTGATCTTCCCTGACAGATGGACGAGTATGTTCTATGGCGACCACAGCAAGACCAAACAGGACAAGCCGTCTATAAATGCAGATGGCCCTGCAGTAACACCAAAGACAGATGAGTTGCCACACAACAAAGCACCGGTAACATCCCCCCTCCCTACCCCCATCTTTCTTTTCTGTCATTCCTAACCCTAACAACCCATGCATTCTTCATACGAGCTTTCCTAATTACCTCCGAGTTCAAAGCCCAAGTACTCTTGGTAAGTTTGACATGACTTACTTGGATTGTCTGGCATAATTTATCGAAACCATACACAACCAAAATGGGTTTCAAGGATATAATCAGGCCCTATCTGTATTGGTGGCTACAGCTACGGCTATGCCTGTTGCTTAAGGGTGTTGCTATTAGGCATCCTATACTTCAACACACTAAGAACTTGTTCCCACAATTTTTAGAGTTAATATTCACCTCCCTCATCAGAGTGGCTTTTAATTGTGAATTTCAACCTAAAGGGTATGCACAAAATTGCTGAGGTTGAAAATGGTCATGGCTTTGCACATAACTTATATGGCATAAACATAGTCAAGGTGAACAATTTCCTTTGAAATATTTTTGCCTGAGATGCGATAGTTTGTGAGAAATGAGTGAACAAATTAATGTTGATCTTGTGAGTCCCTAACCTGATGTTTGCAAACAGTGAAAACATATACTTGCTCACTATTTTCTTATGGTTCTAATGAATGATTGAGCTTAAACTTTCACAGGTTTGTTTTTTCCCGAACATGTTGGTTGAAACTACATGTAAGTGTCGACACTGGTCTTTAACAATTACCAATGTTGTCTGGAGGCTTTAATAAGCCAGCTTGAATGACATGTACATGTAGTTTACAAATACTGAGCTTGTGTGAGTGAAAATGTGTAGGAGGACTGACAGTAAATAATCACAATGGGACAAGTGACACTTATCAAAAATACAAGTAATCGTAATTGTCAGAAAAAGTGGGGGGGGGGGGGGATCTGTCTATTTGTCCAAAATAAAATCCCTAAATTTGTGCATTTGCTCCATGACTATCTTTATTACCATTTAAACAAACTAATCTTTACCAACCTACTGTACTATACCTACTGTAGCCACCAATTGGGACATTGCCTAAGCCTTTGTAAGTTAGATTTGAATAACATCGATACAATAACTTGCTAAGTAACAAGTTACCGCTCGAATTTGAATTCTTCAGACTATTGAGACAGTTGCTATTGCAAATGGTTCGGGGCAAGCTTTTGTATAGCAACCTCCAGTGGGCAAACCCTGGTACCATTGTGCCATACACATTTATTCAGAATTGCGTCTTGGGTGTTGGCCATTTCTTATGTAACAACGCTAAAGTTTGTTTCAAATCATGTGATGTAACAACTGTCTCTATAGTCTGAGAAATTCAAATTTAATTTTGGATTGAACCAACAAAAATTGACTGGAGTGGAATTTGAACCTTCCACCTCCGGATAATTGTGCCAGCGCTCTACAAACTGAGCTATCTAGCCCTGTTGTTGGCTGTCTCCCTAGTTAGTCAATATTGTTCAAGAGTGCCAGTCAGAAGCTAAAATATAAGACGGAATAGGGAGACCACCAACATAAGGCCTAGATAGCTCAGGTGGTAGAGTTACCAGAGGTCTCATCATGGGTTCGAATTCTGCTCTAGTAAGTTTTTCTTTGTTCAACCAAATATTAATGAAAATGTACCCAATCAGTTTCCCTTGTGATTTATAACTTATAATTCAAATTTAAGCGGTGGCTTGTGACTTTGCAAGTCAATGTAACAGACATTCAAATCTTACTCCCGTATGGCTATTAACTAGTGCTGCTGAATCACAATGATGACATTCATGCTACATGCACAAAAGGTAAATTGTGTTGTTTGAACTTAGCTCACATATCTCTCTATTTCTCTGCAGACATTCTTCGATTGGCTTCCAGCAATGATTAAAATCAAGTAAGTTAACTGGTCTCTGCCAAATACTTGGCAGGTCTCTGCTAAATACTTGGCAGTTAATTAAAGTGTTTCAGAAGTTTTGCTTAGCACTTGTTTTAGACAGTCAGTTCTTCATGAAATTTGCTTTCATTTTGATTGAAGTACGACACATCATTGATTTCTGGAAGAGAAAATCCGTTCCCATCCTGTTATTTTGCAAGAAGCAACCTGTGAAACTTGTTAAATTAACCAGTGAAACAACTTGTCAACAAGTTTTAAAAGTTTTTAGAAGTAGGCACAGTATTCATCAATAATCAGTAATGAAATCCTAAGAAAAAAATATTTGTGATGACTGCCTATACCATCTAAACATTACTTCAGCTCACACAAGTTTGATGAGCACCAGTCTACTTTTTTATCATGCGCCTCACTTAATTTCCAAATAGAAAGTTGTTCTAAAGCAATAAGCAATAAACTATTATTAGAATTATTATTTATTGTTCTCAACCACCACTCTTATCTTACAGGGATGAGGACATAAGACTGAAGTCAGGCGTTGATGCAGTGCAATACCTCCAGTTTCAGCGATACCTGATTTTGCTCACTATTATTCTATGTGTGTTGTCTATTGGTGTCATACTACCAGTCAACTATAGTGGGAGTCAGGAACTCGGACCAGAGAATTTTGGTCGCACAACTGTTAGTAATATACCAACAAAGTGAGTAAATGAACTACCTAATGATGTGACTCATCAGTTGTTAAGAGCACTTTGGGTAGTCTTTCAAACTACTCCCACCCCACTACTCCCACCCCACTACTCCTACCCCAGTTCCTGTTTGCTGTCTCTAATGGCTGCACAGCCTTATCTTTCAAGATCAGACATGTATTTGTAATCGCCATCTAATTCCCTTCCCAAATGCCTTCACTTTTCTCATGGTTATTGCCGATTGGCATTGGCCATTTGACTCTAGACCCGTCTCTCTGATGTCACATTTCTACAGTAATGCGGGAGGTGTGCCATGCTCGAGTACAAAGCACATGTAGGATACGTATGCATAGTGCCTACCAGCATTGTGTAGTGCCTACCAGCAAATTGTGTAGTGCCTGCCAGCATTGTGTAGTGCCTACCAGCATTGTGTAGTGCCTACCAGCATTGTGTAGTGCCTGCCAGCATTGTGTAGTGCCTGCCAGCATTGTGTAGTGCCTGCCAGCATTGTGTAGTGCCTGCCAGCATTGTGTAGTGCCTGCCAGCATTGTGTAGTGCCTGCCAGCATTGTGTTTCATAATACCTGTTTGTGCAGCTCTAGTAAACGTCTGCATTTGACATGGGCATGTAATTACTCCAGCATGGCGAGCAATAGTGATGTCATTTTGGAAGGGTATATTGTCCTAGCATCTGTCTTTGTACAACAGACATGGCATGGTTAAGCACCACTCCATCCCTTGCATCCCGGCCCTTCGTCTTTAAATCATTAAAAGTAAATGATTGGTATCCCCAATCAAGTATGGTTCTCTACAGATCAGACAAGTTAAGTGCACACATCACCAAGTTCCACCTCCCCAATAACCCCATCATGTCTTCTCAATACACAACTGAAATGTTTATTGGGTCTGATCATCATCCGCGATCACTCGCAAAGGAGTATGACCATCAACCAAGTAAACTTCAATTTAGTTAGGGTCCCTATGGACTCTGGAGTGGCTGAATAGTCTGATCCTTGATCTGCATAATCCACCACATACATGTACAAGGCAGGAAAGTCCTGGGTTAACTGAGTGTCCATGGAGCTTTGTTCTCTCCCACTGTTCTCGGAGAGTCGGTTTTCCTCCTGCTGCTGTACTCGTTCCATGTGCACAACTAACTTTAGACAATAACTTCCTCTAAGAAGGTTGCTGTAGTGCAAGGGTCTCCCACTGTCTAATCCACTATTGTTTTCTGGTCTCTGTAGTTCAGACAAGTTATGGGTACACACCATCTTCTGTATGCTGTTTTTCCTCATAACTGTTGGAATGATGAGGCATTTCTCAACACATCTACCATACAGGGAGGAGAATGATAACGTGAGTGGAAACTGAAGGCGTTCACTCTTCTTCATTTATTTTATATATTTATTTGTTTTATTTAAACTTTACACTGGCAAAGTAAATAAAAGGTACATTCCACAAAACAAAACTATGACTGAAAACATTAAGGATATCCAATTTTACAAAATATAAATTGCCAAGCTAAGGAGTGGCAAGGAGGAACAGGTGGCCAGCATCTCTACAAGCAAGGCCATCCTTGCTTATGTTATGCAGGGATTTTCTGCTTCCATAGGCACCTATTTCTGCTTACAGTAAGCAGAGCCATGAAATAAGGCCAAGGCGAACTAAGTTTAAATTTGTTATTTACCCTTTAAAAATATCCTTTTCATCCGTTTCCTTATTATTTAGGTATCACAAACTCTCTTTGTGAGTGGCATACCACTAGAAAGGACAGACGCCTCCCTTATTAAGCAACATTTCCAGTAAGTACAAGAGTTACCTGCATAACCATTTCCCGTTTTGGGGTTTTTCTTACATGCACTTGAACTTGAGTACAATGCTTAAGGGTAGAGTCATAGATTGGTAAATTATCCAAACATTAATGACCATCAAAACTTACTTGGTGAGAAGCACTGCAGCTGTTGATAGTATAAACTACTTTGAGAAAGGTTTCCCCACAAAGTAATATGGTTTGGATAATTGTTCATCCAAAAACATTTGAAATGGGGAAACGATTCATGGATGATTGTTTCTCAGATTTCTGAGTGTTGTGTTCATTTGCAAACGCTGTGCCCAGAGATGCAGTTGGTACCCTGCTGGCACCTCATTAAACGTGGATGATTCAACGTTTACAGTTTTTTGCCGTTTTCTCAGCATGTAGATACTGTATTCAGCTGAAGCTTTCCCATGTGACTTTTATGAATCTTTCTTTATAATTTTGCCGATAAAACACGTTGACAAAAACCAATCTATGATTCTACCTTTAATAATTTGTACTATCGTGAAAATTAGTTGTCACTGGTCTCTGTATTTTACTAATTTTGTACAAAATGTACATGAAACAAATCATTACAGATTTTGATATAAAAATATAAAAAAATTGTTTATATACAGTAATATGGATTCTGATTGTAAATGTGTCTTTATTTTGCTGTTATTTTATCATGCACCTGCGAGTACAAAGAGCCTGGTACAGAGCAGGTGCAAGGAATTGTAGAAGAATTAGCCCCTTAGGAGGAACTTTCGGCTGCATAAAGAGGAATTAAGATTGAGTGGGCATTAGGGAGACGTATTACTGCCTGCTAAATTTTTCAACTCGTGTTTCTTGTACTCTTGTGGGGGTAATCTGAATTGATTTTTGTTGTGATGCGAAGACTGATTTTACTAGGTTCGAAGAGCCGGTTAGGATTAGAGTTGGTCCACGAGTCTGAGGTATCTTTGCTCATTTACAAAATTTGTATATTTTATTCTTTGTATCTGAACTGTTCTTAAATGGAAAATCTAAGGTGAAAACAAAATTAACATTACTAAATCGAGTCATTACAATGGAATTGCTATAGTTCTTTGGGATTATTCTTGTTATCATGATTATCAATGTTTGTGGATTGAGGTATATTTTGCTTTCTAAATAGGCAAATTATAAAACGAAGAAATACTTTGAACCATTATAAAGTACATAATTATTTAGTATTTCATTCTGAAAGCTCACTGAATATAAAGCTCATATTAATACTGATCCCCCAGAGAAATATTCTTGCAAAAATGCTGTCGAAGTTCGAAGCCCATACAGATCACTTTTGCTTATTTTCATTGCTGCAATCGAAATAAGCTAATAGTATGAACGTGCAAAAAAAATAATTGTGACAAAACATATACTGTTTGTCTTTGTTTACACTATAACATGACCATCGAAATTTGCACAGATGATGTCTCTTTCTCAGATGATGTCACTATTTTATCGCTTGCCATGCTGGAGTACTTCATGCACACATGTTACTAGATCTGCCATGCTGGAGTACTTCATGCACACATGTTACTAGATCTGCCATGCTGGAGTACTTCATGCACACATGTTACTAGATCTGCCATGCTGGAGTACTTCATGCACACATGTTACTAGATCTGCCATGCTGGAGTACTTCATGCACACATGTTACTAGATCTGCCATGCTGGAGTACTTCATGCACACATATTACTAGATCTGCCATGCTGGAGTACTTCATGCACACATGTTACTAGATCTGCCTTGCTGGAGTACTTCATGCACACATGTTACTAGATCTGCCATGTTGGAGTACTTCATGCACACATGTTACTAGATCTGCCATGTTGGAGTACTTCATGCACACATGTTACTAGATCTGCCATGCTGGAGTACTTCATGCACACATGTTACTAGATCTGCCTTGCTGGAGTACTTCATGCACACATGTTACTAGATCTGCCTTGCTGGAGTACTTCATGCACACATGTTACTAGATCTGCCATGTTGGAGTACTTCATGCACACATGTTACTAGATCTGCGTAAAAATGTGCTCCAAAAAAGTGATGCTTGATGGCCCTACACAAACATATCCAATGTATGTGCATTAAATTCCAGCATGGCAAACCTCTCGCATTGAGCAAGTTCGAGTGCGCACAATGGTTAACTAAAGGTTGACTATTTTGACTTGAACCCAGGCTGGTCTACCATTTGGAACCAGCTTCGGGTTCCCTGGTCCTGGTAGCCTCATTTCATTCTAACCTGTGTAGAGCGCTGAAGGGAACCAGTGACACTAAAGCCAAATTACGAAAGGCAATGGAAGTGTTGAACATCATGCTGATGTTTGACTAGACTTCCAAACGAGTAGTTTGAGTGAGTGTGCACTGCGCATAAATGTTGCTAGTCTGTGGTCAACCATGGGTCGACTAAATGTGTGCAATCGAACTTGCTCATTGCTGTAGAAATGTGACGCCAGTTAGAAGGGTCTATTGTGATTTTTTTTCTTCTCCTAAAGTGATGGGAAGAAATTTACTCTTCCAGAAACAGTGCCGACTTTACCTTAAATCTTTTCAAAAAGGTCTTTACCAATTGTAAGCACAGGTTGTTTGTATATAGACTACAGTTCCAGTGGCTTAGACTTCCACAATCCAATGTTTGATGTTCAGTTCAATGTGATTGTCTTTACAGGGAGGCCTATCCAGACGTGATGGTAACAGATGTACAGTTTGCATATGATATAGCCAAGCTCAAGAAGCTAGATACGCGAAGGTACGTATTTCAAGTGAAGTGCTCACAATTGAGAATGACTTAAACTCTTTTTGTGCGTGAAATGTCATTGTTTGGTAGAACTCCGATATGACTGGAAGTAGGATACTAATGCAATTCTATTGCTGAAAATAATAGATGAATGTGTCTAGATTCAGAATCTGACGGGTGCACTCTTATGCATTTTTTGATGTTGACGTCACAACCCACGCCCACTTGTAATAATTATGACAAACGTATTTTGTCATATAAACATATCATGCTTGGTATCAAATTAAAGCTATTGGTGAATGGAATGCAAATATACAAATAAGAAGAAAAAAACAAACATAAAATGTAGGTCATCAAAACCTTAAGTTTATATTTCTTTTTTGTGTTTAAATATCGTACACCAATGTGTACCACTGTGTGTTAAAGGCAAAGTATACCTTTGGTTTTTGGAACTTTTTGATTGTTTTAATCCTATGTAAATGTAGATATATACAATAAAACTAACATTTTATTTTTTTAAAGTCGTAGCGTTTTTGAGATATCGCCAAAAATCTGGAGTAGTTATGTCCACGCAGGAAGAATAACCGGTAATTGGAAAACACAATCTGAGAAACGTTTCATGCATGAAATGTTTCTCAGATTGAAATTTTGTTCGGATCTCTTTTTCTAAAACCACATTCCTTAGAAGGCAATCATTTCTCAAAATGTTATACATTATCAACAGCTGCAGTGCTTTTTATCAAGTAAGTTTTTAATGTCATTAATTTGGGGAGTAATTACCAAAGGTATAGCTTCCTTTTAAGCACTGTATACTCTGGAATTTCATGAGTGCTATGGGTGGAGATCGAACCCATGACAGTTGCCATTCTAGAGCAGATGTCATGCCACTACACCACTGAGATTGCCCTAAGTACCCAAATCCCAGAGAAGTTGTTTCTGCGTGAGAGTTTGTTGTTCAGAGCTTTCCCGTAAAGCCTTCATTTGACATCAAAGTTTATTTGCTGTCCTTAAGGCGTGATGCTCATCTGAATCGACTCCACTGTGAGGGGATCTACTCCAAGACCAGTGCGAGACCCAAACTACGAGAGGGGACATGCGGGCAGATCGGATGCTGTGACTGCTGTGGGGGACCCAAGGTACGTCACCAGTAGACCTTTATGATAGTAGATTCATTTTTGTTCCTCTTCCATCATGGTAGGAAGTGTAACTTCAATAATTCATAGCATAATTCAAAGACGATGTGATCAAAGGGAGGCTGAGAGGGAAGATCGATGTTCCTGTTTGTCATTGCAAGGATCAGGACCAAATTTTATAGAGCTTTTTAAGTACAAGAAGTGTCTTATCACAACAAAATTATGCTTGCCAGAATAAGATTACCAGCCAAAATACCATGTGTCATGTACCATCTGTGACTGGTTTTCTTTTTTATTTTGCTTAGCGAAAATTTTTAAGTAGTATTTTCCACTTAAGCAGCTATGAATTTGGGCCAAGTAATCATTGCCGTTACACACTGGAAGAGCATCATTCAAGATGATTGCAACATGTGAAATTGAACTTTTTGAATCCTTTACATTAACTTGATATCAATTACTACCGTTAAATTGTGGCGGGTTTCCCAACAAAAATTGCATTCTGATGTTCCATTTCTGCTTATACCTGTTTCTCTTGATTGCAGCATGTATAGAAAATTCTTCTTCCTATGAAGAAAATTTAAATATAATAATCATAATGGACACTAAAATAGCGCAGGTATTTGCCAGTTTTGACGCTCCTGTTACATGAACATTGAACTTTTTGAATCCTTTACATTAACTTGATATCAATTACTACCGTTAAATTGTGGCGGGTTTCCCAAATTGTGGGCCATTTATTCATTCCTCAAAACATCTCGGCTCCCTGGGGAGTATACAGTTTGTGATCCCATGTATAAAGTAGCTCACCAAACTAAATTAATCACAAGAACCATCTCTGTCCTCACATGTACCCATTTACTCCTGGGCGAAGAGAAGCAATATATATTTAGGTATCTTGCTCAAGGACACAATTGTTATGACCAGGATTCAGTGGCCTCTGTTGCCCCTGGTCCTGGCCTTGGTGCCCCTTCAAATGTTTCTCATAAAGACATGAAGATTTTCCAATGGAAGTGCCCTTTGCAAAATGAAAATGGCCTTGCCCTCTCAAAGATGAAACTCAAGGCCAGCACTCTAGGCCAGCACTCTAGGCCATGACATGCCATAAATATAAATGTGACGACTTTGTGTTTATCTCAGGTGGATGCTATTGATTACTATGGCGGTTTGGAGGAGGACTTGACGAGACAAGTGATGGAGGAGAAGAGTAGAGCTCTTCAGAGCAACCTTGGCATGGCGTTTGTGACAGTGCAGAATGAAGTCATGGCCGGCAGGTAACTTCAGTCACTCATAGCATCAACATAAACTTACACAGAGTTGCTGTGAAGGGTACCAGCTATTTTGTTTATGTTTAGTTTTTTGTTTATTTAAAATGATATACCACAATGGAAACAAATTTGAAATTAATTTTGGGTTGAACAAAGAAAAATTGACGAGAGTAGAATTTGAACAGTAGAATTTCAATATACATGTAGGATTATTAAAGCTCTTCTCGATCTGCAAGATTTCATCTTTCACCAACACAACATTTTGTTTGTTTTCTTTTTATCCATAAGATACAGACGCTCAATGTTTTTACGGATGATATCACTTTTGATAAAACCAACTTTATTTGGTGGTTTTAGACAGTGATTTTCAAATGGTATTGTTGACCGCGTTGGTTACCTTCTTAGAGAAACTTGTAGATATATACAGGACTCGACTTCGCTAAGAGCCAAGATCAATCTTAGTTGCTAAGCTTAGTTGTTAAGCTTAGTTGCTTGGCAAAGTGTGACACAAATCACTATGAAAATACTAATGACAAATCGCCTTGAGATGATTCTTAGTGTTTATTTAAAATCAAGCCCAGGTCTTCCACCTTTGCCACATAGTCATAGCTGAAGAAATAGAACAGGATTGGTAATTATTGGGGGAAAACTAATCAGTTTCAATCTGAAAGTTCACTGATTATAAATTTCATACCTGTACAAATCCTCCACAGAAATATTTCTGCCTGAAATACTGTAATTTTGGGTTGAGACAAAGACAAATTTACTAGAGCAGGATTTGAACCTGTGACCTCCAGATTATCTGCCGGTGCCCTGCCAACTGAGCCATCTAGCCCCAATGTTGGCGATCTCCCTTTTTTGTTTGTGTCTTTGTTCAGGGGTGCCAGTCAGAAGCCATTCGACCTGTAACTGCTGCTATAGCTAGGGATCACAACCCAAGTTTACAATATAACCTGGGAAGTGTTAGGAGAGGGATGCAACTTTGTGTTTCAAATATCAATTAAATTCTGTTTCTTTGTTCAACCCTTAATTATTTAAAAGTTACACGGTCAGTTTCTCATGTGGTTCATTACTTGATATTTGAAAACGTTTGAGAAAGCAGCACAAGATTTCTGACACATATAAACTTGTTTTTCTTTGTAAAAAAAAAATAGGACCACCTAATTTGATGAAATTTACACAATTGATTGAATGATGGGTTTATTGAAAACTAGAGGATGGCAATAAATTAACCCTTCCCAAACCAATGGTGTAAAATACCCATATTAAAACCTTACCGTTGATTTGTTCTTGAAGGATTGTGAATGACTATGCGACGCTAAAGACTGGTCCTCCTACTGTGTCTAGTGTCAGCAAGCAGCTTCACTCTACAGTCTGGAGCGTTGACTTTGCTCCCAAACCTGATGACATCGTCTGGTATGTTACATCATGGTTGATGTTATAACTCTACCACACATAATTAATGTTTATACAGCAATATGTAAGTTGTCATTCTTGCATCAATGTGACCCTGTGAATTGACGTCATCACGCGTCCATCTAAAAGGTAAAAGGATGATGAAGCAATGGAAAATGCACTGTTATGTACACGCTGAGCACAGGATTTGCCAATGAACAACCTTCTTTTGACCTCTAGCCGAGGGCACCCTACTCAAATGACATCATGTGCATAAGGTCTAGTAATGATGTAGGATTGTTAAATAGTCATTACGTCAGACGCTTGTGCTTTTGCTGCACATTATAAGGTTTTTGCTACTTCCAGCTCCAAGGCTGGCATATATTTGTTTGTATATTTACAAAAAAAAACACTTGCTCTATCAATCGGAGGCATTTAGAACTGATAGTAAAGTGCGCCCTCTTTAGTTTTTCCAAAAAGCAATGACAACAAAATCACACATGCAACTCAGCGCTGCATGGGCAGTTTTGGACCTGGAAATGGTCTTCATGAATTTTAAATGCCCTCACCAGTCTCACAAGAAATACTATTTTATGCTGTAAACATAAAAAGGAACTCGCTGCTTTGCAAAACCAAGAATGAACTAAAACATTTGGACTTCTGCTGCGGGCGCTGCATAAGGACTAAAACTTGTCGTCATTTTCCCAATGAGACACTGAGAAAATAACCTCTCCAGGCAAAACTGTAGAGGGCGCACTCTAATGCCAATCTCCTGTATTATGAAAAGACCTTGGGTCTTTGCAAATCACATCTAAAAGGCAAGTCCAATTTGAAACCTGAATTCTAAGGGAATCTAAACTAGCTCAATGCATCTCCTATTATATGAGCTTCTGGTGATTGTTGGAGCCAGTTGGTGTGAAGTAGGCAGCAGGGTTATTAATTACATCACTGTTATGAACAGGATATAGCTCAGTGTACCAAGTGGTTTCCAGATCCTGCAAAAACAACAGCAGAAAGTAAATTTTAAATTTCACCAATACCTTGGATGTGAATCTAATCCATGGCCATCCATATTTAGAGTGGATAGCAGTTCCATTTTAATAAACCATTTGTGAGTTAGATTTGAACTGGTACAAAGACTTGCTCAGTCACAAGAAGTGACCGCTTAAATTTGAATTCCTCAGACTATAGAGATAGTTGATATATGTCACATGGTTTGGGACAAGCTTTTGCGTAGTTACGAAAGAGACTTCGAACACCCATACACAATTCTGAATGAATGGGTGAGTATGGCACAATGGTACCAGAGTTTGCTCTAAGTGACATAACTGTTGATATAGTCTGAGAAATTTAAATTGAACCAGTAAGTTATCACTTGGCATGTCATTGTATCAGACATTATTCAAATCTAACTCGCAATAGCCCATATATGCGCAAGTGCCATCTTAAAAATATCCCACAATGCATCTTCAGAAACAAAAGTACAGTTGAAAATGAAATCAAGCTGCAAATATGGACGCCCTGCTGTAGTTTACATGTAACTATGCCAGATGTTATAGTTGTGTGCCACATTGCTTCAAAATTATGCTTATTGCTGGTGTTGCTTGTACTCGGATATCCCCCAGAATCCTTCTTTTTCACTCACCAATCTTGCGCATCGGGACATGCATATGGGTATTGGCCAATTCAGTGTGGTGTTCCATCTTGTAAGATATTGACATATTCATATGCATTCTTTCTTTTCATTTTTTTGATTATCTCACTTAGGGAGAACCTGTCTGTTGGGCCATTGCTGTGGTGGGGCAGTGTCATCTTTGTCAATATTGGTGAGAGGGTAAACATTGTATCAATCTTCATCAATCACAAACCTCTAACATTTAGGGCCCAATGTCATAGAGCTGCTTAAAAAAAGCACAAATCTAGCTAAGCATAACAAAATTATGCTTACCAGAAAAAGGTTACCAGCTAAAATACCATTGCACATGTAGCATTTGTGACTGGTATCCTGCTTATTGTTGCTTAGCAGAGATTTGTTATGCAATAGTTTCTGCTTCAGCAGCTCTTTGAGATTGGGCCCCTGGTGGTCACCTGGCCATGAGAAAACACACAAGAGTTGTTCCTTTTTGTGTGTGAATATTTGTAAGTTTGGAGCAGTAAATGTTTCATCTTTTTTTAAAAATGTTTTAATATACCCTATTGTTTAGATCCCTCGTGAGTTCTACTGTTAAAGATTAGCTTCCGTGTGTTTCTGGTCAAAATGGAAGTAATGATTTGATTATTTTGCTTGAAAAGAAGTTATATTCATGTAACTCTGCTTGATGCACAGTCCCAAACACATAAGCATGTCAAAGATAAAAGACATGGCCTGGCACAGTATAGAGTCAAGCATTGCACATGTGTTCAAATAATGTTATTTGGCCGGCACAAGAGGTGAATTGTGAACCACAAATAATGAAATAACTTGCACAAATGCATCATGTGCACAAATGCAAAAGGCCATGTGTTTGCCTGGCAGTACTACATGCTGGCTTTGTTACTGGTTTTTACCAGCTTTCATTTAAGGTTTTTTCATCTGGTCCATCCCTCTATCTTTGGCAGCCTTATTTATTCTCCTGTTCTTCCTGACGACACCGTCCGTCATCATGACAAGTCCAGTTGGAAGTAAAAACATCGAAGACGCTGTCAAGGAAGCCAAGGTAAGTCAAACTCATTCAAGATGCCTCACAGAATACATGCCACAGATTCCCAGAACACAATAAAGACACAATAAGGGGTGAGGGTGGGGGTGCACCATGCCACATATCAAGCAGCAATCTCTAGATTAAAATTTCACTATGAGGTGTTTTTACAACAATCAAAAGGACGATTTACAATACTTTTTGTGTTTAAGCTTGTTGAGAAAAAGTCTGTACTGAATATAGTTTTGTCCTAAATTATGTTTCTGTAAGAATTCAGCATTTAGTATTTTTAAGCGTATCAAGCAATGTAACAGAATAACAGAATTACAGTGTTTCCTGTAAAAGTGTTTATTTTAGGACATGTGTCTTGCAAGTTTAATGGTTTGAGTTAATACACCCTTCCATATATGATATATGACTATGGTATGCCATTCATATTTTCTTTGTTGCAGTCTCCATTCATCTCTCAATTCTTGCCGACACTTCTTCTGTGGACTTTTGCGGCCTTGCTTCCCTTACTAGTGATCTACTCCAGTTACTACTGTGAGTTCCACTGGACCCGCACCAAACTCAACCACACCATCATGCGCAAAACCTTCCTGTTTCTCATCTTGATGGTGCTTGTGTTGCCCTCACTTGGTCTGGCTAGGTAAGTGTCTTCAAGAAACAGTGAAGCACTTTTTATATTCATTTTCTTTTTGGCTGTTTTGTTTTTTCAGAAACAGGTGTAAAATATTTTCTATCTATAAAAAATGTGATTTGTATTGTAAAATCCCTGTACTTGCTTGTAACCATTTCAAATTGTTCATGTGTAGGTTGTTAAGTTTACCTTAATCTGTCAAGATACAAACAATTTTTGAATAGTGTTTGTGATGTTGTTTTAACCTTTTCAAAGGTGCTTTATAAACAACTGCATATTATTGTTGTTATTTTTACGCTCAAGTTGTACAAGTCAGTAGGTTTCACTGATTCAGTTGAAACTACACTGACATATGTATGGATTGAACCATCGCAAGGTAAATTATGTGGATGTGTAGAAATTGTTTGTAAAGCAAGAATGCATTCCAGTGCCTAACCTCATTTTGCAGGCCTATTATAGCCTTTAAAATATCTTATTTCAAGTCCAAATCTAATGTTAAAAGTTGAAATGGAATTTCTGAACTGAAGTCACGTCAAGTGTGTTGCTCTGTGATGTGATGCTCAGCGAAATGGCATTGGAGCAAGCAAGTTGGTGGTATGTGACACAGGTGCACAATGTGTACATATGCAATGTAACAATACATGGGATTTAGTAAGCATTCTCAACTTCCCAGTATTGACCCATTGTACCGTCCAATGTCACACACGGCTATTGTCTGCCACCCTTGGCATTTTGGAAGTCAAATAGCACATAATAATTTTGGTAAGCAAGTAAACGACGCATCCCCTAAAATGCACAATACACTTTTTAACACACTGGGATATTGACCAACCAAGATTATTGTGATGATGACAACATGTGAACTGGGTCAATGCAGTCCATATAACACACAAGTAGGTAAAAGTAGTAAAAATTGTCACTAACACCAGTATTCCTCATTTGCTATCATTGTTTTGTTCATTGTTAACTTTTAACGGGCAGTGCACAAGCTTTGTTCGAGTACTGGATCAAATCAAGCAACAAGAACGTGCCGTTGCGTTGGGGGTAAGTCTTCCTCTTTTGTCCATCTGTAAATGAAAAGTAACGACCATCTGTGTTTTTTTGTTTCTTCGCTGCATTTGCAGCGCCCAGGCCCTCTTTGAATATTGGTTGAAAAGTGCCGACGAAATCCAAGTCAGATGGGGGTAAGTGGGGGACCGACTCCCCCTTCAAGCAGGGAGTCACTTTCGGTTTTTGTTTGATCTCACCGTTTCTGGCTTAACCTCATGACTTTCCTCTTAACTCACCCCCAATTTACTGTTATGCCCCACCCCCTTCATCGCATCGTGTATTGAAACACTGACTTGGTTTCCATGGTTACTAACCCCAGACCTTTTTGAGGTGGTTCTTTCTTATGGTTGCTGTGGAGACTGTCTCTAGATGCAGTTTTGCCTTGGTGAATGCTGGATACTAGACTTCTAAATTTCTATTTTAGTTTGGTTCTTTTAGAAAAACTGTATGGGAACATTATCTCTTTTGATTAGCAAAGGCTACTTTGTTAAACACACAGGAACTCAAATTTGAAGCAACTGTCTCGTGGTAAAATGTTAGGAAACAGTTAGCAGTGTTTTCAACTTTTTTAATCAGTTAGGAATATTTGGACAGTGCTTCAATTTGCTTTGTATGCACCGGAAAGTTAAGAATTGTTGTTTGGGTTTTTGCGGCTGTAACCAGGAGAGGAAATTTGCAAATTTCTTGGGCTTTATGGGTCAAATGCAATACATATGTTGTTGGTATTAAACATTATCCCTTAATTCTCTTGAACTCAGAATTAATAGAGTTACTACATATTTATCATTGCATGGTCTCTGGTAGGCCTGCTGGTAACTCTTATGCCAGAATGTTCTTCCATGTTAGAGATATGAATCCCTTGCAGATGCCTCACATTGTAGAATAGGGAGAATGCTTAGCTCAGTTGTCGTCTGTGTCTGCTGTGCACGGACGCCCTCTATGTCAATTGTGGACTAAGTGTATAAATACCATGTGCCATTGAAGCCTGTATGGCAACATTAACCAGATCAACCAATGGGAAAGCTGAAACATGCCATACAGCTGAAATGTCGGCGCTGATGAATTGCCTCAAAACAGGGCCCAATTTCATAAAAAAATATCACTGAGAAATTTTCTGCTATAAGCAAAAATAAGCAGGATACCGGTCACTTATTGTGCATGTGCACATGGTTTTTAGCTGGAAACCTTATTTTGGTAAGCATCATTTTATTGTGCTTAGCTACTTTTTGTGCTTAAGCAGGTCTATGAAATTGTGCCAAGAGCTACACACACGACATTCCTCTCACTGGGATTCCCTCACTTACTCATCTTACAATGAAACTAAGCTTTCTGAATGACTCCTATTGACTTTATCTTTTGAGATGTTGCAATTTTAGATTCCTACAATCTATAACTCAGGGGTTATAAAAAGGTGGAAATGCCATATTTTCAACTTACCTTATAAGATCTGGATCAAAATTTCAGACCTTTTTGTCAGCATTAACTCTCGCCCCTGGTTTGAGTGATTTCATTCAAATTGATCTTTAGGTATAATCCTACAGAATGTCTGCAGTGAGTTGGTGATTAAAACTACAGCTTGAAATGTGTGCATATGTTTTATTGCAACAAGTTTTGGCACAGATGTAGATTCATACATTATTTGCAAGGGTTGATTAAAACAATTCTCCAAACACCTTGGGAATTAAGAATTTGTGAAATGTTTTAAAGGGATCTTGCATGAAACTATCCAGATCACAAGTTTAAATCTTTCTCGCAAACTGAGTTCTTACTTTGTTGCGTTGACTCATATTGGAAAACCATGGAATAATCTCTTTCGGAAGAAAAAGTTGCTCTGAAAAAGCTCTTGTTTGTCATCTACACTTTGACGAGTGTGCTGTGGCCATTGTAGCATTGGACAACAGCAAGAGTCCAAAATTCAAAAGAGACAAAATTTGTTCAGAGCCAACACTTCTTCCAAGAAAGATTATTACATGATGTACCTGTTAAAAATGAGTAATATATTATGACAATGTGAATTAACCCTCCTGATCCTCCATGAATTTTGGGAAAAGTAGGCAGAAGTTAAAATTACTAACTTGTCAGATCATTATTCTACAATAACATGTTCCCTCAATCTCACTTGTGTGAAAGTGTAGAGTATTGAAGACTCTTGTTGCTTCAATGGCTCTAATAACCCACTACCATGACTACCATAACAAGAACAAATAACACAGCCTCACTACCATGGGCAGCGTGTCCTATCGATACCTCTCATCACTAACCCCTGGTAGTGATGTGACTGATTTGAGTGCACGCTTGTTAACAACTTTTTAGTGCTTGTATCGCGCTAGCAGGGCCCTTAGTACGTAAGTGTCAAAGTGCAAGTATTTTGACTTGATTTCATTTCAAATGAATCATGTTTTTACATGATCCCCCTAAACTGCACACAGTTACTTGGAACGAGGTTTCAAACAACATTACTAAAAGTGTTTCCATCTAATCAGACACCCTTTACATCCGTTGATAGTAATAGTACCAATTCTCCTTTCATAGAGGTATCAGACTATTTTTCCTTGGTTTCGTTTGGCCTTATCCATATTGGTGGCTACAGCTACGGCTATGACTGTTGCTAAGGACATCCTATACTTCAACACATGATGATGCAGCGATCAAGCTGTAGCTGTAGCCATTGTTGCCAATTAAGACACAGCCTTACATTATGGAGGAAGCATGGTTACATTGATTGATTGGTGATTGATTGATTCATTGATTGAAAGAAAGAAAACAGCAATTCTTTTAAAATGGCTTTGGCTTCAGACCAATGACTACAGCTAAATCCCTGCTTAAATGCCTCACTTGGTGGCAGCAGATAGCTGGTCCATAAAGAAGACACCCTTTCTAAAACAATGTCATTTTCCATGGGCTTTTGGCTACGGCATGAACAGTGTATCTGCCTTTATGCTGTAACAGCTTTGGAAACAGCCAGAAGCCACAGCCACAAAAATGCTCAATTTGAACCAGGGAAAAGTTTATAAATTTTGCAAAAAATGTTGGTAAACATTGCACCAGACATTATCATGATCATTATCATTTCTATTTTGCAAATCTCATCGACAATTTGATGGATTTCTCTATGGAAACGGAGCTTGATCGTTAAAGTTGTTAGGAAGTTTGAAAACAACAAATAAAGAGCAAAATACCAGGCCTGATGACAGAGAACCAGGGATTGTTTTACCAGCATTTAAGTAAAGCGTTATTACTTAATACTCCAGACATCCCTTCCCCCCCAAAAATATTTGAATGCAAAACAAGTGCGTCTTCTGAATGGAGTGGGGATGTACGCAGCGCAAGTGCGTCTTCTGAATGGAGTGGGGGGGATGTATGCAGCGCAAGGAAACAACTCTACCTCAAGGTGCATGTGTCTGTTTGGTTTTGATACAATCAAATGGGATAATAAATGTTTTATCTACCATGTTTATTGAACAAATACATTTGTAAAAGGTACATTTTGCACAGATGGAATGTTCTGGATTAGAACGGTGACTGCTCCATATTCCAACATCCCTATGTTCCGACAACCCCATGTTCTGAAAAGACCCTTGTGATCTACACGCTATGGTTAGGGTTATGGTTAGGTTTAGGATTAGGATTAGCAAAATACATTCTGGATGTTGGAACATAGGAGAGGCGGAACATAGATGTGTAACCAAATAGACCATATGATTAGTGTGCTAAGCCTAAGGCACCAAGTATTATTAGTCTTCTTAATTGACATGCTCAGACTTGCACTAATCTCTTATTAATTATCTACTGAGACCGCTGATGATTTTTGTCGAACTAGGTTAATATAAGATTCAATGCTTTTATTCCAGTTTGTTTCTGTGTTATTTATTGTGAAGAAATGGAGATAGCTTGGAATATACTGGTCAACTATTGCCTGATGCTAGGTTTGTGCATTGAATGCATCATGGCTTGAGATTTCATCTTCCTGGAAGTAGCACATAAGGAAATGCATGCAACTTTTTAGCTTGAATGAATATTTTGGTCGGTGCTGTATTTGTAAGTTTTCTTTCCCAAAATGTCTTTAGCTGTATCTTCCTACCGGAGAATGGAGCCTTCTTTGTGAACTACGTGATCACGTCAGCCTTCATTGGGACAGCGCTAGAGCTCATCCGATTCCCTGAACTCTTCCTGTATGCAATCACTATGCTGTGGACGAGGTCTAAGGCTGAGAAAATCACCAAGAGAAGTGTAAGAGAAGATCGACATTTCTCACTGAATCACTTAACCCCTTAGTGTCTGTGGTCTAGAGACCCTCCCATGCCCTCCTATTTACTCCACTTCGT
The DNA here is from genome assembly GCA_037783415.1 of Leptasterias polaris. Classification (NCBI taxonomy): domain Eukaryota; kingdom Metazoa; phylum Echinodermata; class Asteroidea; order Forcipulatida; family Asteriidae; genus Leptasterias; species Leptasterias polaris. The sequence continues at coordinate 2,270,262 of JAZGTN010000027.1, forward strand.
GGTAACGCAACATTCAAATGTTTGGACTTACTTTTAGGTAAGATTGGCAAGCCTGTTCCAATGATAAGCAATTGTTATTTAAGCTTGCACTACCATATTCTACAGTCAGACAACTTTTTGAAAAAGGGTTTTGGAGGATTTGGAACGGTTGGTTGTTTTGATTTGAGATGTTGACATTATTGTACCCAGTCTCAGTTCCTCGTCTATGAACTTTTGACACTGCATCTTTACAGACATAGCGTAGGATGGGTGTTGATATTTCAATCTCTAATCTTAATTGGTATAAAGTAGTACCAATGCCAAATATCCTGTCCTGAAGTAATGCCACTTAGAATAAACAACTTGTGTTTGTGTCCACTTTTATTTTAACAGATCGAACGGGGCAGTTTGAGTTAGAATTATGACATCCACAGACACGAAAATCTACAATGTAACGTGTAGTGGGAAACCTTTGAACACTTTATTAAAAACCAGGGTTCTATTTTCAAACAACATTTTCAAATTTTATTTACTTATTGTTGTATCCGATATTTAGGGTGACTGTGCTCTTCCAAAAACTAACAATGAAATCTTCCATTGTTATCTATAGATAACATTGTTGCATTACACAAATAAATAGTCAATGGCCTCAAATTTTGACCCTAGCAGAGACTTTCTCACTTTAGCCTTTTGGAAAGACTCTGCTATGCTCGAAACGTAAGGCCATTACAAATTTTTTGGCATTTATACCATAGGTCATTTTGGTTGGTAAGCAGTTTGCAACAGCTAATTCTATGTTGTCAATTGTTTACAGCGACTAGCCTATGAGTTCCAGTATGGTGTCCAGTATGCGTGGGTTCTAACAACGTTCTCTATAGTTCTTGTATACAGCATCACCTGCCCACTAGTTACTCCAGCTGGTAAGTAGCTACCAAATCACCTATAATTGATACACCTGTCTTTCAGTCCAAAATTGGATTAAGGCCCAGGCCCTATTTAATAACAATAAGAAGAATAATTTACATTTATGCCACTTTGTTTATGTTACTAATGGCTATGGTGCTGTTTTCCTTGGAAACTATTAAGTAAAACCAATGACGAACAAAATTGTAGAAACTTGTACTTGCCAAGAAACCTAGTTGTTTGTCATCTTGAAATCTGGGCTGTTTACATGAGTTTTTCCCTGAACCAATGATGTTCCATTTTCATTAAAGACGGTTTAACTAGAAGAAATGTACTCTTTCAACAACCAATATTGCATTGCACGATATTGGTAAGATAGGAAATATAAACAGCTTTTAAACATAAATTACATGGTATAAAGTAGTCGTGTTGAAAAACTTCTCTACAAATATTTTGTCTGAAATGTTTTTGTTTGTTTTTTAAATTGTCTTATTGTGTGTGTGTGAGAAATGAGTACCGTAATCTTCGGAATATAGGCCGCAGCTTATACATTGATTTTGGCCCTTTTCAACATTTCGGCGGCTTATATGCCGGGCGGCTTAAACAATGACGCATAAATCTTGTTTTGAAAAAGATCGTTTGTAAAATATGGTATCGCCATGCAGTCATTTATTAACGTTGTTAAAACTGTTTCCATAAATGTCACATGAACGTGCGAATCTCCGTTCTAACTAGTGTTAGCCATACAGTTGTTCAGTTGTTCTAGCCATGGTTGTCTTTCTTCATATCGCTGCACAGGCCGCTTACCATTTGGCCGAATGACGTAATGCTTCTCACAGCACTGCCATCCCATAGTATTCATCACCTCGATCCCGCGGATGTACTTGCTCCTAGTTGCTATACTTTGTCAGGGGATGAAGAAATGGCATGTAGCCGTGGGAGCGAAAATTCCCTGCTTCCGTAAGTGCCAATTCTTTGCTTACTTTAAGCAGAGCCATGAAATTGGGTTCTGGTCTTCCACCAAATGATGGCTGCTTTCTTTAAGATATCTCTTGCAAAATAAATGATCCAAAAGACTACGCTCTGCCAAAAGTCAATTTTATACCAATTCCTTCATAGATATCCATTGAAAAGAGCAAGGAGTAAAGGGAGAGTTCCAACTTCCCAGAGACCAAATTGTTGATTCCTCTAAAAACACACCTAAATCATTGAATTTGAATTTCCACAGTATTATTACCAATCCTGCCAAGTGCAAAACTAAAGAGATCATCTAATGAAATTTCTCGCCTTGACAAAATGAGATACACTTGGGGTAATTTCAGGTCAACGCTGGTTTCCAAATATTGGCATACTGAAACGAGAGATGGTGCAATTTATCAAGCAGCCGCGATAAATTCCCACGGTACAGCGGACGGCGCTGTGATTAATGAAGCGTGACATTGCGGTTGTGGAACGGTGCTATTGAGAATGCACTTTTGAGAGTCTTAGGTGTGGTCCGCTGGGGTCGCCGATTTTAGATTGTTCTGCTTGCATGATTTTCCTGTCATATAAAGTCTTTATGATATTCTCTCAGTTATAGAAGTTGAGAAGATATCAGCCAGATGAGTTATTGAGTATTCAGTCATGTGATTGATTGGTTAATACTTTTTTACCAGGTTTTGAATTTATTGTAAGTGCTTTCATGTTTATTAAGGATAAGAGCACATGAAATGGTTTTCAGAATGATTGGCAATAGCACCAGTTTTATACCGAATTCAGTTTCCAGATTAAGAATCATCAATAACCAAAATTATACCATATTATATTTCAATTCAAATTTTTAAAATTTTGTGTTAGCTTAGTTTTAGTAGGACTAAAGCGGTGACGATCCTTTAGACAAAATGTTGAAAACACATTATCCCGCTGTCACTTCCCAGGTATATCTGCATGACTTTGCAGACCACTGATTAGAAAATTCATAATTTAATTTGACTGATAAACGCTGAGAGATCCGTTGTACACAGGTGTTTTGCAAAGACACTACACGATTATTTTCACTCTCTGCCCCTAATGGACTATGACTGTACATCTCGCCATCACCTGTTCACACTGGATGGGATCAATACACACCATTCCTCTCAAACGTTATTCATTAATTCTGCAGCACATTGCTGCGTGGGTAGAATCAAGTATGTTATAACATCCACCACGGCCCAATTTCAGAAAGCCTGTGATGAGCAGACAGATTCTGCTTATGGAGCACCCTCTAGCAGATTGAGGGGTGTAGCGAGGCCATTTTCTTTGGGAGGGTGTAATGGAAGCCCATTTGCCGACTGCTATTTGTTTTCGGGGGTGTATGGAAGCCAATTTGGCTACTCTCTGACTACTAATATTTAATTGACTATTTTTCAAGAAAGACGAGCGTGCCCACCAGCATGAAACCATACTGTATTCAAATATTTCAAAGCAACAAAAATCTTCTTCTTTTTAGTAAATAAGTGTGCTTTAAAGGAAAAGTACATGATTTTGGATTTGAACGCCCTTGTTTTACTTGATTTAGTACTTCATTCGCCAAATGAGCGTCATAATGATATGGGGGATTGTCACACCTTCTCCCAGTCCCGGTCGCTACATACCTAGGCCCAATTTCATAGAGCTGCTTTAGCACAAAGCGTAGCTAAGCTCAACAAAATTGTGCTTACCAGATTAAGTTCCCCAGCAAAAATAGAAATGTACCATCTATGAATGGTAACCTGCTCTACTTTGATTAGTAGAAAATGTTTAAGCAATATCTATGAGAGTGGGCCCTGCTCTCATAGTGCTTCTTACAGGACACAGGGCAGGTAGCATGCCTAACCCGCCAGAAATTGTACCCACAGTAAAGGACGCAATATTGTCAGCAACGGCAAGTAGAAGAACTTGCTCTCCGAGATGCAGTAACTCACATTTATCTGCATTCAGGAAAAATTGTCTTCTTGTTCTACGGCAAGACTGTTAATTTTCCTGTCAGTAAAGGTTTTGTGTTGCATGCATTACTGATTGAAGACTTGATGAAGGAAATTGCCTTCCAGAAAAGAATGGGGGGAACTTAACTGAAGATAACAAAAAAAAAGGAAAAATAGCAAAACAACGGAAGCCATGCAAAGACTGTGTTCAAAGCTGATGAGTGCATACACGCATTTGAGTTTGCAATTTACTTACCTACAGGTAGAATCTCATTCCTTTTGGTTTCAAGGTTGTTTTTAATCAGGTCCTATCCATGAAACATTTTACTAATAATAATAACAGAACATTTATATGGCGCACAGTATCTGGAGGACCATTCTAAGGCGCCGGTCGCTAGCAAATTACTGTGGTTCAAACGAAAGATTGAAAAGATGAGTCTTAAGATGGCGTTTACTATACATGTAAATATACTTCCATGTTTTTATTTTTTATTTTTTTTATTTTTATTGCAAAACAACAAAATTCAATACAAAAACCCCAAAACACAAGACAAGCAAAAAAAAAAGAGAAAGGACAGACAAAAACAAAGGACAAACAAAGAACAACTGAAGACTAGAACCTATTATTATATACAGTTCTTTCTTCTTCTTTTTCTTCTTCCATGTTTTCTACTAAAGTTTTTGCTTTGTGTGATCAAGGGTCCCCATTTAATGGGCCTGTGCGTGCCTGTTCAGGGGTTTCCCTTTTGCACTACGTTGTATTTTGATGTTTGTGCAATAAAGGTAATAAACTAAACTCAACTAAACTAATGATGACAGATCAGTTGTGTCGCTTTGTACTTTCCAAGCCAAGGTGTCTTGGTCTTGGGAGGTACGACCATAAACTTATTCATGGATTCATCATCAGGCCTGATCCCATGTACACATCTAAATTCTGATACATAAAAGTCAAGGAAACAAAGTTCATTAATTACATAAAAGTAACATTTTGTTTATTAGTAATTCTTTCATGGCAAATTTTCACTGTTTGGTGGTGTTGATAAGAAGGGCGTGGTCACTGAAAGTAGAAAGATGGGCCGCCTCAGTTTTGAATGGGCAGTGGGGAACACTGGTTCATCACCTTCAATCCCAAAATAATAACAAAATACTATTTTTTCTTTTTCTTCATCCACACAGGTCTTGTCTACATAATTTTTAAGCACTTGGTTGACCGGTATAACATTTACTTTGCCTATGGGCCGTCTCGTATCGATAAGGATACCCATAACACAGCTATCAACTTTGTGGTCATTGCTGGAATGCTACTACAGCTCTCTGTACTCTTCTTCTCTGTTCTGAGGCTTGGTAAGTTGTCATCTTTTTTTATTCTTACAAAATCAAGGCGCAGGTTCACAGAGATGCAATACATGCAAATTTGCTGAGTGCAGTAGATTTTACTAAGCAGTAATGGGTTTTATCTGCCATGATGTGATGTTCTTTTTTTTCTGGGGCCAGCTAAATTTGCAAAGCAATATTTCTGCTCAGCACAGATCTGTAGCTCTGTAAAATGGAGAGTTTCTCCACAGCCACCCTCAGGTGTTTTGCTCTTGCTGCGACATCAGAACCGTTGTGATCAAGCTGAAAATTAATGCTCAGGTCACTCAAAATGAGAAACTGTGTGAATGTCGTGGAAGAAGAGTCTCCCCGACAAAACAATGCTCATGTCGCCCATGATCGAAGACCGGTTGCTGATGCGTGTTTGGCGTTAATAGCCAAACGCGTGTTGGCACGCAAGCTTATGCAGGCGTTAATAATGCATATTGCAATCGATACATACGGGACTCATGGTAAAGTTTATTGATTGGTTCCCACCTATCAGAAACATATCGCAGAAGTAGGAATTTTTCTCCTCTTGTGACTGTTGATTTTCTTCTGACAGTGACTGATGCCGATCGTATTAAAATCATTGTAGTTATACTCAGGTGGTAAACAATCGGCGATTGATATGTTCCCGACAGTCTTAGCTCAGGTGCAGCATCATCCTTAAAAGTCAGTTGCTGACTGTTTTTGTGTTGTCGGGTCAATCTGAGGGTGGCTTGAGGGTCACTCCATGATGCATTACAGCTTGGGAGTTGGAGTTTCAACTTTGTATGGAGCACAAGTCAAATCAAGAACTAGTGACCCGATTCACCTGACATGATCATAATAATAACCTTGGTTGTACCATTTCAGGAGTCAATGTCCTTGTGTGGTGCGCATTTTAAACCACATGGCGTTTACATGCTTACCATGTTTTTATGTGCAGTTTGACTCCTGAAATGGCGAGTGTGGCAGGCAGTAGCCGCGTGTGACATTGGTGTACTGTAAGTGGTCAATACAGCAAGATATGCTTGATGGTGACCTACATGTAGGTTATATTGCACATAGTGACATTACTGTGACATGACTTGTTCAAAGAAGTAGCACCTGCTTCTTAAATTCAGCTTTGTTACATTCAGTTTGAGGCACTCTGAAGTAATTTCACGTAAATTATCATCGAAGGAATGATTTGGATCTCTAATGACATCCAACCCTAAAATCCATCAATGAACACATGGCATTTTCTACTCTCTATAAAGATGTTTTTTATCAAATCGTTTAAATCTTGCATATCAAATGTAGTTAGGAACCATAGGCAGTGTTCATACAGGGATTCAGCAGTCTCTTTGTGTTTTGTGTGAATGATCAGAATATATCATCTGGATTTAGGCTTCTTTTGGATTTCTATCTGATCTTGTTATTGTATATAATGTTCATGGTGCTTGAATCATCATGTGCTGTTTTGTTCTTACTTTTTCCCCCCTTTTTCTTCTTTGTACTTTCCCTCAGTGGAAAATTTGTAGCTAATAAAACCTTGTTGTTTATGTATTCTTACAGTACATCTTTATTTATGCTTATTTATGTGTACAACAGTTTACTAATAGTTAATAACTCCATGCTCAGTGTCATTCATACCACATGTTATTGATGACATAGTTCCTTTAAATTGTCAATTTTTTCATAACGGAATGGCGTGTCAGGACCGAGTGGTTAAGAGCACCAGACTCAAGCTCTGTGTTCCTGAACAGCAGAGTGTGGGTTCGAGTCCCTGGTTGTGGCACTTGTGTCAGTGAGCAAGGTACTTGTGACCGTAATTGCTTTGTCCTTCAGATGGGGCATTAAGTTGTACACCCCCATGCACTGGGATTGGTAGTGCACGTAAAAGAGCGCAGAACACTTATTGTGGAAGAGTAGGGGTTAACCCCTGTGCTTTTGGTTCACTTAGCAAACATCCTTGTTTACAGGTTTCCTCAGGCTTGCGAGATTCGCATATGAGGCATCCTTGGTTTCATTACCATAAATATATAATAATAATAATAACACAAATCATGCCGAGTGCAAAAACCAGGGCAACAGCAACGACAGTATGATACATATGATGATGTTTAGATCTAGAATATGGAAATTTGTTAAAACTGGGGAAAATTTAATCATGTATCCATGTAAGTTCCTTGCGGCCAGTTATGGTAGACAAATGTGCACGTAATGAAATAAACTCACATTGCATGGAGTTAAGGCAACATGAATTGGGTTAACCTTGCAGCGATGTATATTTAACCCAAATTTAGGAATGGAGACTCACTGTTATTAAAGAAATTATCTGATCAAATTGCAAGAGATACACACCAACATGGATTGGCAATCATGTTTTTCAAAATTGGACTTAACTCTGTGATGGGAATCGTTTTGTGCCCGACTAACTTCAGAGAGTGTTCGAAAACAGACTCTACATGGATTGTGTTGTCCAGTTTTTGTTTTAAAATGTGCTTTGTTTTAAAGTTAGTTGCTGGTCTGTAGCGCAGTATCAATGCCATCAAAATCAGTCAGAACTGTATGGGCTAGTTGGATCATGGTGTGTGCGGATCCTTCTATTGTGTCTTCATTGTGTTCTGGGAATCTCAGCAATTCTTTAGAGGATTTTAGGGGTGGGGGGGGGGATTTTGTATAAGAGGAAAAGAGTGTGTTAAAGTCTAAGAATATTTGGGGGCACCCTCTGCCACATATCCGGCATGGTATATTTTGAATAGCTGGAGTTTGAATCATCACAACTTCATATACTTGTTGATATATTCACAGAGTCATATCGTTGTTATTTTCAAAAATCTTGAGTGAATTTTTCACCCCAAATTAGACATGAATTCAAGTTTAAAGTGGAAATATAGAAAATCTCCAGCACTCTTTTTCTTACACAACCATGCACCAGTGAATCTTTCTTGGTTTTTTTCCCATTAATTTTGTTGACGTCCTTTTAGGATTATTTAGATAAATAGCCGACTCTTTAATTCATGCCTCACGATGTCTCGTTGATTAGACATAGACTGTGTACTAGGAATAGCTTCATCATAGTGTGGCGTCAAGTTAATGTGACTCACCCATCTCCAGATGATTCACAAATCACCCACATCAATCTTAGTCTATTGTGTTGTGTCTATCTCCAATCAAGCATCTCAATTTATAGCCCCACATGTGGTTGTTATTTTATGTTACATGAATTTCAAGAACGTATACGAGTAAATTAGACTGTCTTCCTTATGCACGTCTGTTTGCTATCAGTATCCATGACACACTGATGTTGACATTGTAGTTGGAATAACCAATGCAATTATCGTTTGAACACTTCCTTTTGTAATTTTTAAAGCCAAGTATGGGATTCGTAATTTGCCAAAACAAAATATTTTGACCTGTATCAACCGGAGAGCTCATCTGGTGCCAAAATTACTACCAGTACCAATCCTCCAGAGAAATATTTCTATTCAAACCTTTTTGTTTTCTCCGTATGACAACTAGAGTATGTTTTATAACACCCACAAGTAGATCCTCGTCATTTGATTGGAGGATTGTTGGTCATGCGGCATTCATTATTCAAACCATGAAGCCCGGTTCATGATTCAGGCAAATTCAGGCAAAATTTTCCTGCATCACAATTGGAAAGCAGCATGTACATATGTACAAGATTGTTTGTGTCACGTAATTTGCTTCCGTTCACTTTTGCAAGAAGTGTGAACTGGGCTGTACATAATATAGCGTACACTTTTTTATACTTTAACTTTTGCATTTTTGTCACATATCCTTTTGAACAATTTTCTACTCCAAATTGTCAAAGATCTACTTGGATGTTACAAAGAATGAATTTTTTGTGTTTGTGCAATGGAGATAATATTTTCATACATTGAAAGATTAAATGCTTCATTCAACTCAGCTTGGCCTCAATGAATGAAGCATTCCATGTGTCAACTCATGAAAATATTCTCACATTGCATTCATGAATATTCATTACTTGTAAACTCATCAAAATGTTAAGAACAAGCTCTCAACTTCTTCCTAGCGATAAATAATCCCATAAGAGTTAAGTCACTTTACCTCTACCATGTGAAGCCTCATATTTTACTATTAAAAAACTTCCAAAGTCAACAATGCATAATATTTTGATTATCGCAATAGACATCTGTCCTGATGATTATATTATGGTTTGTTTACTGCATTGCTTTTAAGTGCTATTAACTGGGTACTGCATTTCCGACAGTCATGTAGAGACCCAATGGTTTCCCATTCTTCTGCAAAGTGGTAAACAAACTCTGACGTCATCAGTGCTAAGGTCTATTGACATAAACACATATATAAATACACAGTTAAACCTCTTTTGGGGTTGTTTTCAGTAAAACAGGATCACTTTATTTGTTTGGAAAAGTCCCCATGACGAACCAACCCTTCAAGTCAAGATATGTCTGTGGAAATCAAGACTGTTTGAAGAGGACTACTCATAAAAATAAGCAAATAAAATATTGTACACGGTTTATGCTTGGCAGCTCTGTGATTCAGACTAGCATATATGGTCTTGGCAAGATTTTGTCTCTATAGTAGGGGCCTAAGAAAGGTGTTTTTTCAGGTTTCATCATTAAGAGCCCTGTAAGTGTGGGGGGAGAGGGGTCATGGGGTGTACATGTAGGAGAGCAGATGTTTTGATGCGCAACTTGATTTGCATTAGGAAGTTTGTTTTTTCACAGCTGTTGTTGTTGTTTTTTTTTTTTTTTAAGCAGTTGTTAGAGATCTTTCCTTAGCATTTTCAGGTGCATAAACTACAGTAGTCCTCCCTCCTGGGCACGTCAGAGCGAGAAAAAAAGGGGGGGGGGGAAATGTCAAAGTGACAAATAATTTATGCAGAATTGACAGCTGTGTTTGTCCAAGCAGCGGCGACAACATTCCTTCAGTTGACTTTCAAACCATTTTGTTTTATCTGTTGCTTTGATTGCAAATAATTGAGTATAGAACAAGGTTAAGTCGTAGTTACATTGTAGGAAATTGGTTGCAACTGCCCCCGTTATTAATTGGTTGCAACTGCCCCCGTTATTAATTGTTTTGGAGGGAACTTGAGAAAAAGACCGCCCTTGACTAAGTAAAAAAGAAGTGATGAGGTGGCTGTATTTGAATTTAAGTGGTCTTTTATAAAAGTAAATTTGAATGTAGCAAATATGAAACTGATAGGCAATGTTTTTGTAATTGTATTTGATTCGGACTAAACAGATTGGAATAAATGCATTCTTCCAAAAAGCAAAGAAACATCATCCCTGCATGGATTGTTCATTAAATACAAGGGTGTTTTTCACTATTTCTCATTACTCCAGCGACCGATTGAGACTAAATTTTCACATCTTTGTTATTTCATGTACTGTACTTTGGGTCACATATACATGTAGTGCGGATACCGGTCTTTGACAAATGTTTACCATTGCTTTAACAGAAGGGGATTAGAACACATGTACTCTCCCCCCAACTTTGATTATCAGCCCTTTTTAAGCTGAGGGCGCATAATAACATACCCAGAACCAAATTAGCTTGTGGTGAGTTCAAAAATAAGAAAGATTCATTTCGCACAACAATCTTATAAAAATCCCATAACGATCAATAAATAAATTGTTTGTTTGACATATGATACATAACATATACTTGGGTGTGATCCCTGGCTACACGGCAGTTTACGGTTGTATGGCTTCTGACTGGCACCCCCCGAACAAAGATATTGACAAAATAGGGAGACTGCCAACATAGGGCTAGATAGCTCAGTTGGTAGAGCGTCGGCACGTTAAACCGGAGGTCGTTGATTCAAATCCTGCTCTAGTCAATTTTTTTTTGTTCAACCCAAAATCACATATGATACACGTAAGCACTTTATTCTCAGAATGCGGGTGTCATGGGTTCACATCCCACCTGAGTACTAAATACTTTTTTTTCGTAGGGCTCAGGAAAGCACTGAATATACGTAAAATGCTTATTACATGTTGAAACCATAAATATTATTCTTTGTCCCCGGTGCAATTATTAAATATTAGAAAATAATAATGATTCTAAAAATTGCTGTAGTCTTTCCTCCCCAGGTTTACTCAGAATTTACAAAAAAACCAAAAACAATTATTTATTTTTATTCAGATGTATGTTTTGTATTCCTTATAAAGCAGGAGTAGTTTTTCTATAAAGGTCAATTTGTTGAAAATTGATTTTCTTCTCTTCCGGTGTCTGAAGAAGAAGAAAAAATTTGGGCAGGAAGACAATTTCTCCAAACACTTGAAGTGTCGTTGGTAATTCAATGCCCTTAGTTTAGCCACACAGTAAATACAAATGTATGTGTTTGCCAAAAACCCTACATGTGTGCCTCCACGGAATTTGCTCTCAAGAGAGGTCCCGAACCCAGCTTGAGGACTTCACCCGTAAAAAGTCGATATTTTCTCATTGCTGGGAATCTTTCTCCGCGGTTTTTTTTCCCCCTTGGGCCAGACAAGCTAAAGCCTGCTGCTCCGGGTTTGAATATCGGGATGTTTTCCTGGCATAAGATTTTCAGTCGAGGATGTTTTTCTTGGTGTGCAATTTAAAAAAATGCAAATTCCCGCTTCCCTGTGGATTGTTTGGAGAGGATAAGGTAGAGTTGGTGCATAAAAGTGAGATGATGTTCATCTTAGATGAAGATTGTGCTTTTTCTTTTATGCACCCTGGAGAAATATAAGTTGGGAGGCAGATAAATGGCAACATATTGTATTTCACTTTATCAGACTGTCCATAGCAAAAGCAAGTTTGTTTGCTTGTGTTTTAGGGGTGTTTTTTGCGGGGCTCCTTTGTTGGTGCAACCCTTGCACCAGGGAAATGAAGAATTAATATCAATCTGAGTATTAACTTTTTCTACTTTTTTATCATCATCAGTCGACTGCGCAATAGGCAGACACAAACTTTCCCCATTCTTTCCCGTCTTGTGCTAGTCTCCGGTTCTCCAGCAGGGAGAGCAGAACATCCTGTGACACCAATCTTGTGATGTACATGTACTCTGCGTATACACTATTGCAAATAATTAAGGCTACCATCCTTTTTTCACAATTTGTTAGATTACATCGGCAATGTATTTAAGTTGTTTTTTTACATGTTCACATGCTGGTAGCCCATTTCAAATCCTATACACATTAAATTTTATTCCAATAAAATGGAAAATGTCATATATAGGTCAGTCCACCATGACTACCTTCCATTCAAATTAAATTTACCCCTTTAAACCCCTTTTTGGGGGGCCAACTTATATGCTGATTCATTAGTGGGGAATGGGCGGTGTAATCCACTTCATCACTGCCTTCCATCCACTGCATGGATTTCTGCTCTCTTTGCTCGTTTCGCTCTCTGCTCGAAAACAGCCCCGAAAATAGACTTCACTCATCGACTCTTTACAGAGAACCTGTCAAGGGCCCCCATGAGGGGCAGTCTTCACCAAACTGATTGAATACCTGTGGAATAAATGAATTGGAAGTAACACCATGGGAGCTGTAGCTGGTTGGCAGCAGGTCATTGAATATCTGTTTCCTATAGAGTGGCCACTTGATTCTTGTGCAGTATTCTCCATTTTGTAGAGACAGCGCTGCCATCATTTATGCCCTGCGGCCATTTATGCCCTGCGGCCAATCTCATGGAGCTGCAATTAGCACAAATAATTCTTGCTTAGCAAAAAATGGGTGAACAGACATGATACAACAAGATTTTGTTGCCAATGCCCTGATAAGTGTTGTCCTTGCTCCAAAAGTACATGGGTATTTGCCAGTACCAATTGAAATCTTTCATAGCCAAAGAGGTGAACAGACATGATACAACATGAAGTACATTGTTTGTTACCAATTCCCTGATAAGTGTTGTCCTTGCTCTATAAGTATAAATGTGTAGTTGCTAGCACCAATTGAAATCTTGCTCAGCAAACACAGGTGACGGCCATGATAGATGTTAAGTACATTGTTTGTTGTCAATGCCCTGATAAATGTTGCCCTTGCTCTATAAATGTATGTATAATTGCTGGCACCAATTGAAATCTTGGTCAGCACAAACAGGTGAGCAGCCATTGAACAATGATATGTACATTGTTTGTCACCATTGATCATCATGTCCTTACTCTACATTATTACTATTTTATTATTATTATTATTTATTCGACCAAAACAACGCAAAATGTACAATAAAAAACAAATGAACAAAATAATAAACGTGATAAAAGGAGCAAGAAAGCAAACATAATGTGCAAACATAATACAAAATGAACAGAAAAACACAGAATCTAAACATCTTAAAAGGGCCAATACAATAATAAACACAAACAAACTATGGACGAACGAAATGAACAACAAGAAAAACTGCAACAGCTATGTGGGTCAGGGGCAGTAAAAGTTATAAATTACTATTACCCGCAGGTATGCAGCCCCGCACATAACAAAAGACCGTGACAGGACGCGACAGGACATGTATGATCAGGTACATGTGTTTGCTTGTATTTACTGGCATCAATTTGAATCTCACCGTCCTTTGCTGAAACAGGTGGGCAGCAATGATACAATGCAATGTATTTGGGTTTTTCCCAATGCCCTGATAAATGTTGCCCTTGTAGTGTATGTGTAATTGCTAACACTAATTGAAATCTTCCAAAAACAGGTGAACAGTCATATGATACAACTACATTGTTGTCAATGCCCCGATAAATGTTGCCCTTGCTCTATAAATATATGTGTAATTGCTGGCACCAATTGAAATCTTGGTCAGCACAAACAGGTGACAGCCATGAAACATTGTTATGTACATTGTTTGTCACCAATGCTCTGATCATCATGTCCTTACTCAACAATGCTTTGATCATCATGTCCTTACTCAACAATGCTCTGATCATCATGTCCTTACTCAACAATGCTCTGATCATCATGTCCTTACTCAACAATGCTCTGATCATCATGTCCTTACTCAACAATGCTCTGATCATCATGTCCTTACTCAACAATGCTCTGATCATCATGTCCTTACTCAACAATGCTCTGATCATCATGTCCTTACTCAACAATGCTCTGATCATCATGTCCTTACTCAACAATGCTCTGATCATCATGTCCTTACTCAACAATGCTCTGATCATCATGTCCTTACTCAACAATGCTCTGATCATCATGTCCTTACTCAACAATGCTCTGATCATCATGTCCTTACTCAACAATGCTCAGATCATCATGTCCTTACTCAACAATGCTCTGATCATCATGTCCTTACTCAACAATGCTCTGATCATCATGTCCTTACTCAACAATGCTCTGATCATCATGTCCTTACTCAACAATGCTCTGATCATCATGTCCTTACTCAACAATGCTCTGATCATCATGTCCTTACTCAACAATGCTCTGATCATCATGTCCTTACTCAACAATGCTCTGATCATCATGTCCTTACTCAACAATGCTTTGATCATCATGTCCTTACTCAACAATGCTCAGATCATCATGTCCTTACTCAACAATGCTCTGATCATCATGTCCTTACTCAACAATGCTCTGATCATCATGTCCTTACTCAACAATGCTCTGATCATCATGTCCTTACTCAACAATGCTTTGATCATCATGTCCTTACTCAACAATGCTCAGATCATCATGTCCTTACTCAACAATGCTCTGATCATCATGTCCTTACTCAACAATGCTCTGATCATCATGTCCTTACTCAACAATGCTCTGATCATCATGTCCTTACTCAACAATGCTCTGATCATCATGTCCTTACTCAACAATGCTCTGATCATCATGTCCTTACTCAACAATGCTCTGATCATCATGTCCTTACTCAACAATGCTCTGATCATCATGTCCTTACTCAACAATGCTCTGATCATCATGTCCTTACTCAACAATGCTCTGATCATCATGTCCTTACTCAACAATGCTCTGATCATCATGTCCTTACTCAACAATGCTCTGATCATCATGTCCTTACTCAACAATGCTCTGATCATCATGTCCTTACTCAACAATGCTCTGATCATCATGTCCTTACTCAACAATGCTCTGATCATCATGTCCTTACTCAACAATGCTCTGATCATCATGTCCTTACTCAACAATGCTCTGATCATCATGTCCTTACTCAACAATGCTCTGATCATCATGTCCTTACTCAACAATGCTTTGATCATCATGTCCTTACTCAACAATGCTCAGATCATCATGTCCTTACTCAACAATGCTCTGATCATCATGTCCTTACTCAACAATGCTCTGATCATCATGTCCTTACTCAACAATGCTCTGATCATCATGTCCTTACTCAACAATGCTCTGATCATCATGTCCTTACTCAACAATGCTTTGATCATCATGTCCTTACTCAACAATGCTCAGATCATCATGTCCTTACTCAACAATGCTCTGATCATCATGTCCTTACTCAACAATGCTCTGATCATCATGTCCTTACTCAACAATGCTCTGATCATCATGTCCTTACTCAACAATGCTCTGATCATCATGTCCTTACTCAACAATGCTCTGATCATCATGTCCTTACTCAACAATGCTCTGATCATCATGTCCTTACTCAACAATGCTCTGATCATCATGTCCTTACTCAACAATGCTCTGATCATCATGTCCTTACTCAACAATGCTCTGATCATCATGTCCTTACTCAACAATGCTCTGATCATCATGTCCTTACTCAACAATGCTCTGATCATCATGTCCTTACTCAACAATGCTTTGATCATCATGTCCTTACTCAACAATGCTCTGATCATCATGTCCTTACTCAACAATGCTCTGATCATCATGTCCTTACTCAACAATGCTCTGATCATCATGTCCTTACTCAACAATGCTCTGATCATCATGTCCTTACTCAACAATGCTCTGATCATCATGTCCTTACTCAACAATGCTCTGATCATCATGTCCTTACTCAACATGTATGATCAGGTACATGTGTTTGCTTGTATTTACTGGCATCAATTTGAATCTCACTTTGCTGAAACAGGTGGGCAGCAATGATACAATGCAATGTATTTGGGTTTTTCCCAATGCCCTGATAAATGTTGCCCTTGTAGTGTATGTGTAATTGCTAGCACTAATTGAAATCTTCCAAAAACAGGTGAACAGTCATGATACAACATGATGTACATTGTTTGTTGTCAATGCCCTGATAAATGTTGCCCTTGCTCTATAAATGTATGTGTATAATTGCTGGCACCAATTGAAATCTTGCTCAGCAAAAACAGGTGACAGCCATGAAACATTGTTATGTACATTGTTTGTCACCAATGCTCTGATCATCATGTCCTTACTCAACAATGCTCTGATCATCATGTCCTTACTCAACAATGCTCTGATCATCATGTCCTTACTCAACAATGCTCTGATCATCATGTCCTTACTCAACAATGCTCTGATCATCATGTCCTTACTCAACAATGCTCTGATCATCATGTCCTTACTCAACAATGCTCTGATCATCATGTCCTTACTCAACAATGCTCTGATCATCATGTCCTTACTCAACAATGCTCTGATCATCATGTCCTTACTCAACAATGCTCTGATCATCATGTCCTTACTCAACAATGCTCTGATCATCATGTCCTTACTCAACAATGCTCTGATCATCATGTCCTTACTCAACAATGCTCTGATCATCATGTCCTTACTCAACAATGCTCTGATCATCATGTCCTTACTCAACAATGCTCTGATCATCATGTCCTTACTCAACAATGCTCTGATCATCATGTCCTTACTCAACAATGCTCTGATCATCATGTCCTTACTCAACAATGCTCTGATCATCATGTCCTTACTCAACAATGCTCTGATCATCATGTCCTTACTCAACAATGCTCTGATCATCATGTCCTTACTCAACAATGCTCTGATCATCATGTCCTTACTCAACAATGCTCTGATCATCATGTCCTTACTCAACAATGCTCTGATCATCATGTCCTTACTCAACAATGCTCTGATCATCATGTCCTTACTCAACAATGCTCTGATCATCATGTCCTTACTCAACAATGCTCTGATCATCATGTCCTTACTCAACAATGCTCTGATCATCATGTCCTTACTCAACAATGCTCTGATCATCATGTCCTTACTCAACAATGCTCTGATCATCATGTCCTTACTCAACAATGCTCTGATCATCATGTCCTTACTCAACAATGCTCTGATCATCATGTCCTTACTCAACAATGCTCTGATCATCATGTCCTTACTCAACAATGCTCTGATCATCATGTCCTTACTCAACAATGCTCTGATCATCATGTCCTTACTCAACAATGCTCTGATCATCATGTCCTTACTCAACAATGCTCTGATCATCATGTCCTTACTCAACAATGCTCTGATCATCATGTCCTTACTCAACAATGCTCTGATCATCATGTCCTTACTCAACAATGCTCTGATCATCATGTCCTTACTCAACAATGCTCTGATCATCATGTCCTTACTCAACAATGCTCTGATCATCATGTCCTTACTCAACAATGCTCTGATCATCATGTCCTTACTCAACAATGCTCTGATCATCATGTCCTTACTCAACAATGCTCTGATCATCATGTCCTTACTCAACAATGCTCTGATCATCATGTCCTTACTCAACAATGCTCTGATCATCATGTCCTTACTCAACAATGCTCTGATCATCATGTCCTTACTCAACAATGCTCTGATCATCATGTCCTTACTCAACAATGCTCTGATCATCATGTCCTTACTCAACAATGCTCTGATCATCATGTCCTTACTCAACAATGCTCTGATCATCATGTCCTTACTCAACAATGCTCTGATCATCATGTCCTTACTCAACAATGCTCTGATCATCATGTCCTTACTCAACAATGCTCTGATCATCATGTCCTTACTCAACAATGCTCTGATCATCATGTCCTTACTCAACAATGCTCTGATCATCATGTCCTTACTCAACAATGCTCTGATCATCATGTCCTTACTCAACAATGCTCTGATCATCATGTCCTTACTCAACAATGCTCTGATCATCATGTCCTTACTCAACAATGCTCTGATCATCATGTCCTTACTCAACAATGCTCTGATCATCATGTCCTTACTCAACAATGCTCTGATCATCATGTCCTTACTCAACAATGCTCTGATCATCATGTCCTTACTCAACAATGCTCTGATCATCATGTCCTTACTCAACAATGCTCTGATCATCATGTCCTTACTCAACAATGCTCTGATCATCATGTCCTTACTCAACATGTATGATCAGGTACATGTGTTTGCTTGTATTTACTGGCATCAATTTGAATCTCACTTTGCTGAAACAGGTGGGCAGCAATGATACAATGCAATGTATTTGGGTTTTTCCCAATGCCCTGATAAATGTTGCCCTTGTAGTGTATGTGTAATTGCTAGCACTAATTGAAATCTTCCAAAAACAGGTGAACAGTCATGATACAACATGATGTACATTGTTTGTTGTCAATGCCCTGATAAATGTTGCCCTTGCTCTATAAATGTATGTGTATAATTGCTGGCACCAATTGAAATCTTGCTCAGCAAAAACAGGTGACAGCCATGAAACATTGTTATGTACATTGTTTGTCACCAATGCTCTGATCATCATGTCCTTACTCAACAATGCTCTGATCATCATGTCCTTACTCAACAATGCTCTGATCATCATGTCCTTACTCAACAATGCTCTGATCATCATGTCCTTACTCAACAATGCTCTGATCATCATGTCCTTACTCAACAATGCTCTGATCATCATGTCCTTACTCAACAATGCTCTGATCATCATGTCCTTACTCAACAATGCTCTGATCATCATGTCCTTACTCAACAATGCTCTGATCATCATGTCCTTACTCAACAATGCTCTGATCATCATGTCCTTACTCAACAATGCTCTGATCATCATGTCCTTACTCAACAATGCTCTGATCATCATGTCCTTACTCAACAATGCTCTGATCATCATGTCCTTACTCAACAATGCTTTGATCATCATGTCCTTACTCAACAATGCTTTGATCATCATGTCCTTACTCAACAATGCTCTGATCATCATGTCCTTACTCAACAATGCTCTGATCATCATGTCCTTACTCAACAATGCTCTGATCATCATGTCCTTACTCAACAATGCTCTGATCATCATGTCCTTACTCAACAATGCTCTGATCATCATGTCCTTACTCAACAATGCTCTGATCATCATGTCCTTACTCAACAATGCTCTGATCATCATGTCCTTACTCAACAATGCTCTGATCATCATGTCCTTACTCAACAATGCTCTGATCATCATGTCCTTACTCAACATGTATGATCAGGTACATGTGTTTGCTTGTATTTACTGGCATCAATTTGAATCTCACTTTGCTGAAACAGGTGGGCAGCAATGATACAATGCAATGTATTTGGGTTTTTCCCAATGCCCTGATAAATGTTGCCCTTGTAGTGTATGTGTAATTGCTAGCACTAATTGAAATCTTCCAAAAACAGGTGAACAGTCATGATACAACATGATGTACATTGTTTGTTGTCAATGCCCTGATAAATGTTGCCCTTGCTCTATAAATGTATGTGTATAATTGCTGGCACCAATTGAAATCTTGCTCAGCAAAAACAGGTGACAGCCATGAAACATTGTTATGTACATTGTTTGTCACCAATGCTCTGATCATCATGTCCTTACTCAACAATGCTCTGATCATCATGTCCTTACTCAACAATGCTCTGATCATCATGTCCTTACTCAACAATGCTCTGATCATCATGTCCTTACTCAACAATGCTCTGATCATCATGTCCTTACTCAACAATGCTCTGATCATCATGTCCTTACTCAACAATGCTCTGATCATCATGTCCTTACTCAACAATGCTCTGATCATCATGTCCTTACTCAACAATGCTCTGATCATCATGTCCTTACTCAACAATGCTCTGATCATCATGTCCTTACTCAACAATGCTCTGATCATCATGTCCTTACTCAACAATGCTTTGATCATCATGTCCTTACTCAACAATGCTCTGATCATCATGTCCTTACTCAACAATGCTCTGATCATCATGTCCTTACTCAACAATGCTCTGATCATCATGTCCTTACTCAACAATGCTCTGATCATCATGTCCTTACTCAACAATGCTCTGATCATCATGTCCTTTACTCAACATGTATTAACAGGTACATGTGTTTGCTTGTATTTGCTGGCACCAATTTGAATCTCACTTTGCAGAAACAGGGGGGCAGCAATGATACAATTGCAATGTATTTGGGTTTTTCCCAATGTGCTGATCATTTTTGTTCAGCAGATATACTGGGTACTAGTATTTTATGGCATCATTTTCTGGTTAGCAGTTCTGTAAAGTTGGGCGTCAACTTTCATGGCACTGCTTACTTTAAAGGGTGTGTACAACGTTGGTATTTTTGTCAAAGACCAGTATCCACGCTTGATGTGACCTAACATATACATGAAGTGAAAGTTTCAGCTAAATCGGTCTTTGGAGTCATGAGAAAACAGTGAAAAAAAACATTATATGTTTTCACTGTTTTCAAACATCGAATTTTATCACCAGTGATAAAGACTTATTGTTTTACTCATTTCCTAAAAACTATAGCGTTTCAAGCAAAACTATTTCAAGGGAAGTTTCCATTTAAGATATGTACAAATCTGTGAACATTTATATTTTCAATCTTGCCGATGTTGTACACACCCTTTAAAAAAAAAACATTTACAGTAGCATAGAACTCTGTCTGATTGCATTCCATGGGTTAGCAAGGATTGGATTAAGCTTGCAAGGTGCATACTCAACTAGTGCAGTAAACACTAATCCTGCAAACATAGAGTGAGTGATCACATAATACAGCGCTAAGGATGTGCCATGAAATCATATCCTCCTTTTAAAACAAAGGGCAACATGGAGAACTATGCAAACTAGCAGGTATTTTACCTGAATACATTGTAATACATTCACATCAGTTTGTTATTGTACTGTTATAGAGACAGGTTAAGTAAAATTGATGACATGCAGTGTCATGCCCTGAGATGTATCAGCTATATAGCTTGTCTTTGCAAGTCCATTAATTCTTTATACATATAGCTTGTGTCTCTCCCTGCTCTTTCGTCTACAGCACACACCCACTCCAAGACACAGGGTGACTATTTATCAGAGGGGCCTCAAGTAGGGAGAGGGTGTATTATAATTTGATTTGGAATTTCTGTCCCCAATCCTCAACAGATTGTCTAAATCTGGAGGTGTTCGATTATCAAATCATCTGCATTCTAAGCAATCATAGGGACTTGTGGCCGTACCAGTTTGTCAGTTTGTGTGCCCAGAGGCTAGGCCAATTGTAAAGTGGCCAATTGTAAAGTGGTCAAGTGTGTCTGGATTTGCAAGGTTGTTAGTAACCGCTCTTGGGGAATCTCTTGTCTTGTGCCTTTGTATCTCAAGAGGTAAATATTTAATCGTTGTTTTCCAAATGATGTCGGCCTCTTATTAAGAAGGATTTCAGGATGAGTCATCTTTATCTGGCTGTTAATTTGTACGCCTCTTTATCAGGTTGGTTTGGCCATGCATAAACAGGCAAATTATTATTTGCACACTCCCCCCCCCTTCTCTCCCCCCCCCCCCTCTCTCCCCCCCCCCTCTCTCCCTTTTTCTCTCCTTTTTCTATGCTTATTTGAGAAAATCCAGCAAAGCTAAAAGTTAATGGATTTGGGTGGGTTTTTTAAAGTGATAATGTTGTGACAAAATGTGTGTCAGTAGAAGTGGAAAAGGAAAATGTTCATGATGATCAAGTGAATCAAGTGGATCTAGCCATGTCAATTCCTGACAGCTGTTTTCCTGATTGCCAAATTGAAGTCAAGATTGAAGTGTGTTCGTACCAGATGATCAGGCCTAGTCCAATGACGTTCTTCTTCATAAGGTCACAAAACAATTCAGTCCAAACCCAAGAATGTGAAGTCAAGTCAAGGCTTTTTCCAAACCATGTCGATATGACTTTTTCATTAGATGCATACATTAGACTTACTTTAGGCTCCTCAAGATAGGAAAAATGATGAGCAAAGAATGACGATACATTACTTTATGAATTAGAAGACTGGAATAATAGATAGATAACAACTTTATTGTCCCACCAGGGGAAGTTTGTGTGACCTTAGTATGCATAATGGTTGAAGCAAATGTGGAACATTTCTTTGACAGAGCTGTCAACTCTCCCTGATTTTGCAGACAGTTTCCTGAAAATAAGCCAAACTTTCCATGTTCTAATAAACAAATTTGAAAATCTCCCTAGTTATGAAACTTGTTCCCTATTATGTCGAATGTAATTCTAAATACTCCCTAATTGTTGCACAAAATCTGCCTGATTGCAAGATGCAAATGTTGGCAGCTCTGCTTTGAAGACACGTTAGAGCTTTGCTGATTATTAGGAAAGCACATGTTTTTTCGTTGTCTTTAAGTGTACTTGGAATAAAAATTGTACCATCATCAATCATCCTAGTGAGTAATATTGTCATGGGAATTGTTGTCATATTGTAATAAATGTTTAACATCTGTAAAAATGTTGCGGGTACCGCCGCTTAAAATATTGGACTCAAACTGCCTCAAACCATTGGGCTTGCGCGGTGGTTTAGTGGTAGGACAACTGCTCTTGCAAAGGTCTGGGGTTCAAATCCCATCCAAGTGATATGCTTGTGGATATTTTTTTTTACAGGACTCGGGGGAAAGTAGAGAGTGCACATTACTTAACACACAGTGCTGAATTCACATCGGTGTAAGGGCAAAACAAAATCAAATAATAAACTTTTTGTTATTGAAACCAATCTGCAGTATATAGACAAGCTCACAATATAGGCAGTATAATGTGAACAAAACCATCCCAAGACGTGACTGTTATAGAAAATATTATAAAATATGTTTTTCATCCCAAAACACAGCACCTGTTCTTATGAAATTTCATAAGTTTGATTAATGTTGTTTTGAGTTTTTTCCCCCCTTTAAAACTAGGGGAACGGAGTACCTTTAAAACAAAGATTGCTGTCCAATTCCTCTAAAGATGATCGGTTTGGCCAAGGGAGTTTTTTTATTTATTCAATGACAGAATGTTTCTCCACATATCCATTGGATTCCTCCCATTCCTCCTCCTCATCTTTTATTCTCATTCTCCACAAGTGTCAGACAGGATTTATTCCTACCTGAAGGTTAATAACAAGTCATTCGTGCTACTGCAGGCAGGGGACAGGAGTGCTACTAATTGCAAACACCCCATACTGCCAAGATTAAAACTGTCAGGAACGGGTTTAAAGGCAGGGTCAACTTTTGGTTATTGTCAAAGACCAGTATCCCAACATATTGCAGAAAATAACAAACCTGGGATTTTTTTTTTTTGCTCAATTGGTCATCAAAGTTGCAAGAAAAGAAAAACACCCTTGTTGCGTATAATTGTTTCTTTTCAGATGCCTGAGAGCAAATTTGTGGGTGATAAAATTACCTATTTCTTTAAAACTACATTACTTCACAGGGGGTCGTTTCTAATAACATTGTTATAATATCAACAGTTCTCCAGTGCTCTTTACCATGTAAGTTTTTATGTTCACTAATTTTTGGAGGAATTACCCAAAGGTATACCCTGCCTTCAAAGGAATTGTCGCCACAGTGAAGTTTGTATTTAAAGCAACATTCCTTTTGAATGTTTTACTGTTTTAGAAACATTCATATATGTATGATATCTCAGGTCTGGAATTTAATCTCTTAGAGGGAAAGGAAATTTTCATTTTTGAAAAAGGCACTTTCAATTGAAAGTCTTAAGGTCTTTGAGAAAACAAAGGGGCACCAAGTCCAAGACTAAGGCAACAGCTGTCATGGCCCTGGCTGTCATGGCCCTGGCTGTCATGGCCCTGGCTGTCATGGCCCTGGCTGCCATGGCCCTGGCTGTCATGGCCCTGGCTGTCATGGCCCTGGCTGTCATGGCCCTGGCTGTCATGGCCCTGGCTGTCATGGCCCTGGCTGTCATGGCCCTGGCTGTCATGGCCCTGGCTGTCATGGCCCTGGCTGTCATGGCCCTGGCTGTCATGGCCCTGGCTGTCATGGCCCTGGCTGTCATGGCCCTGGCTGTCATGGCCCTGGCTGTCATGGCCCTGGCTGTCATGGCCCTGGCTGCCATGGCCCTGGCTGTCATGGCCCTGGCTGTCATGGCCCTGGCTGTCATGGCCCTGGCTGCCATGGCCCTGGCTGCCATGGCCCTGGCTGCCATGGCCCTGGCTGTCATGGCCCTGGCTGTCATGGCCCTGGCTGTCATGGCCCTGGCTGTCATGGCCCTGGCTGTCATGGCCCTGGCTGTCATGGCCCTGGCTGTCATGGCCCTGGCTGTCATGGCCCTGGCTGCCATGGCCCTGGCTGCCATGGCCCTGGCTGCCATGGCCCTGGCTGCCATGGCCCTGGCTGTCATGGCCCTGGCTGCCATGGCCCTGGCTGTCATGGCCCTGGCTGTCATGGCCCTGGCTGCCATGGCCCTGGCTGCCATGGCCCTGGCTGCCATGGCCCTGGCTGTCATGGCCCTGGCTGTCATGGCCCTGGCTGTCATGGCCCTGGCTGTCATGGCCCTGGCTGTCATGGCCCTGGCTGTCATGGCCCTGGCTGTCATGGCCCTGGCTGCCATGGCCCTGGCTGCCATGGCCCTGGCTGTCATGGCCCTGGCTGTCATGGCCCTGGCTGTCATGGCCCTGGCTGTCATGGCCCTGGCTGTCATGGCCCTGGCTGTCATGGCCCTGGCTGTCATGGCCCTGGCTGTCATGGCCCTGGCTGCCATGGCCCTGGCTGCCATGGCCCTGGCTGCCATGGCCCTGGCTGCCATGGCCCTGGCTGCCATGGCCCTGGCTGCCATGGCCACCGTATGGTTCCAGGCCTGGTACCTATACTGGCAGAGGGTTGCATTGAAAAGGTCTTATCTTTTTGTTTTATGCTACTAAGTGCAATAATAATATTGATAACAGCTTTATTTATATAGCGCCTAGCGCACACAAAATGCACAAATGAGTGGGTCGATTCATTAAATAGCCCCCCCCCAACAAAAAGGTCTTTGCCCCCAATTGTTCCCCCCCCCCCCCCCCCCATGAATATATCTGGTTATGGCACTGACGAGCGCTGGTATTCTACTCAATGTCACCAAACTGGTGATGAAAGAAGATCAAATGAGAGGCTGCACTCTATCGATATGTATTAAAAGAAAACTCTTTGTGATCGACAAATAAAGATGGGAACTGTTAGCAGTCGGTACATGTAGGTCAATGCATCATACAAGCAATCCCATCAGTTGTTTGCTAGCTGCTTAGCTCCATAACGTGCACAGATTGGTGTCTGATGAAATTCCTTGATTTGCAAATCACGCCCGAAATTTTGTGCGACCATCATATAGGTTTACTGATAATGTTATCATGAACACCAGTTGGGGGAAATTCTGAATTGTTTACAAACAACCGGAAAAGAAGGTCAAGTCGTATTCTGGGCCTAAATTTTACTTTCCCAACATTACGATATATTTCATATAGCCATAAACTACTTTAAACGTAAGTATTTGAAGAAACAGAATCGTGCACATGTAAAACTCAATATACCTTGGTCCCAGAAGTTTTAATTCGCACGAGACTCGCACAGTCTATAGGTATTTCTTATTCAGAAATTGGAAAAGTGTTTTTAAAACCTGAATGTCGAAGAAAAGCATGTCATTTTTCTATAAACAAATTGTGGCCACACATTTGTTATGTTTTCTGAATGGAAGTTGTATCCAAGCTATGTGAGGTTGGCATGGTATGTTCTAGCATGGAGGTGTAGTTGACATCCAATGTCTCCTTTTACTGTCTGGTGGACCTCTTATTGAAGCTAGTCTTTGCACAAGTCTGCTTTCATTTTCAGTGGTTGGGGTCTTAAATTGTTTGCCCTACAAGCTTGATTCGTGCCCAATTAGAGCATACATCACTTTATTAAAGATTTTTCTTCACTATTTTTGTAACAAACGTATTCAAAAAGCAATTTACTCTGAATAAGGAACTTGCTGATAAGAGTTTGATGTCTATTGACCAATGGAGCAGGACCACTACATGTAATATGGGAGGGGGGGGGGCACTCCACTTGACAGGATTTTGATGAATCAATCATGCTTTATTTTCCCAGATGCTTTATTTTAACACCTCACTGATGTGTGTTTTTAAAGGGACACGTTGCTTTGGATTGAGCGATTTGGGCTATAAAAAGCATTTGAAAGCGTTGATTATGAATTGAATATGGTTGGAAGGATGTTTTTAAAGTAGAATATAATAATCCACACACATACAGCTCGAAATTGTGTGGTTTTCCCTTTATTTTGTGATCTAATATGGTCCACCATTTTGAAAAATAAAATTTTGACGGAATTGGCGGACCGGCTCACAATTTGGTGGCCCTGTAAAATACTTTCTGAGTCCATTGGAACCCCCCCCCCCCCTCTCAATACACAGACACTACAGGGGGAATCAAATAAACGACCCTCAAATTTCCATTCTTTGAAGTCTGGCCAATTTTATACTAAACTGTACATTTTTTTTTTCTCAAGCCAATGTTACAATGGTCTTCCCTTTAACTTCAGCCAGGGTCAATTATCATACAAGTAGATGCACATATACATGTAGACCTTGCGCCTTGCATTTATTGTCTACTTTATGACCCAAGGGAAGATAAATATTGGTCATCAGCTCTGCCGTAATGACACTGCATATCAGCTCTGAAATCGCTGCTGTGTCGCCGTAGGATTGCTTTTCCGTAAGAAGTCGTTGTTTATCTCCTATGTGAGAGAATTTCTCTTTGGAAATGCATAGAGATGCTGGTTTTACTCTTCATTTACAATGAGGGCAATTTGTAAGACTGGGAAATGTATAGTTGTACACAAATAATATTTTTCAAATTTCCACCAATCCTATTATAAATAAATGTTTATTTTGTGTCGTGGATAAAGAATACTAATTATGTTTTATCCTTACACTGATGTGTATTAAGCGTCGTATACTCCCAAGTCCTCTGAAAAAAAGTCAACGGGCATATTTACTCAAAATGATGTTCTTAACTTTATGCATTGTGATTTTTCCTGGCTAAAGTTTCTATAAAAATAGTTTTATGCGCATAATATTCGAGACAACTCAGATCTTTAGTCATTTACCTGTTGGGGTTGTGGTCTCAGAGTTGGACCTCCAGTCTCTGTCTCAGACATTTGGTCAGATTGTCAGGTCCTGACTGTAGTTAAGTCTCTGTTGTCCGAGTCTGAGTGCTCCACACCGAGTCCGACTCCCCTTTGTTTGGGTGTGGGTCTGAGCCCCCTTGTCCCTGTAAAGAAGTTGCAATAATTATAACCGTTGATCCTCCCAGAACATTTCTGCAATTTAGGCCATTTCGAGCCATTTCTGTCGGACAAGTGACCAGATTTTTCCCAATTCTTACCACTGTAAGCAGTCAAGTTACATATTTTTTGAGGACATCGGATTGATCTGTATTGTGTAATGAATCAATTTATAACACTTAAAACATTCTGTGAAGAAAACAAACAAGCACAAATTTATTATAAATTGACCCACTTGTTCGATTTGTAATTGTCAGTGTGTCATTTTAAGTGTCTCTGTCAAGAACTAGGCTACGACCAATCATGGAGGTAGACAATCTCCATGGACCAATTAATGTAAACCAACAAAAACGAACATGATGAGCCAGCTATCATGCTGTTTCAAGTCTGAGATTGCGCTTAGTTTTTATGTGAATCAAAGGTCGCCCAAAATGCTATTCGGAAGGTACTAAAAATCCAGAAGAGGGCACTATTTCAGACCGAACAAAAAACCTCCATCACAGTCTTCGATAAGACATGCTCGGTTGAAACAAGCAGGGTGCGTTATTGAAAGGCCATTGGCTATCGACAGAAACATGTTTTTGTTCTTTTTTCATTTTTGATGAATTACATGGGCATCATAAAGGTAGCTCAGTTGGGTGTTTCCCCCTTTTTTTCCCCCCGGTCTTGAGCGGGTCGGGTCTCGGGTCGAGTCTCGAGTCGAGTCTCTGGGTCGAGTCCAAGTCCACAAAAAGCGAAGTCCATGATGACTGACATTGAGTCCTCCAGCGCTGTGTGATATTACGCTCGGGCTCCATAAACTCAGCAAACACTAGGCCTATGCCCTAGCTCTGTTTGCATTTCAGCACTCACATCTAGGTCTCTATTATATTACCTTTGATTAAGGTTTGTTTTATGTGACAGACAGGATGCTTACAGTTTCATGTATCCTAAAGAAAATACAAAGGAGCATCAGAATAGCCAGGTCCCTGATGTACCTGTCAGTCTGACACAATGGATGTTGGTTCAATGGGGAGGGAAAATTTCAGACTTTTATCCGAGTTCATGGGAAAAGTAGCTGTAATTTTCTTGACATAAAAGTAAATCATGCGCTTTAATACTTCTCTAGCAGTAGCACTGAGGACACTGTTCCTAGACACTCCTATATAGCTTCAGGGGTAACCAGAACCTGGAGGTGTCCTCATTGCATCCTACCTCCTAAGATGTGTATCTTCATTTCAGACCTGATTGTCAGCAATAACTCTCACTCTTGGTTTAGGTAGTAATCCATAGAGACCCTAAACATCTGCCTTATGGGTAATAGTTGTTTGCATATGTTTCTTGCAAAAACAATACCATCAAAAGAACATAGTATTAAATTTGATGAATTGTCTTGCTGAATAATAATAATGATATGTTGTTTTTATATAGCGCTTTATCTACGGGCGTCTCAATGCATCATTTATTTCCAGACAGGTTTTTGAAGTTTTTGAATTATGAGACCCATTTATGTAACACCTCTTAAGGATTTACAAGGTGCTGCTACGCATTTAGCAGCCACCAATAGAAACACCGGGGCATTCCCCTTCTCTTATTAGCGATAAGCGTAACTGGTTCAATGGATTTGCATCCCATCCGAAAGACGAAGCAGTAATGGTTAAGTGTCTTGCTTAAGAACACAAGTGACAAGACCGGGCTCGAACCCACACTCTGCTGATCAGAAACACCAGAGCTTGGTCCAGTGCGCTTGACCCCCTCGGCCACGATACGCCACTGAAGGACACACAAATAAAAACAATCATCATGACCAAAGTAACCAGGCCATGATTTTAAACCCATTTTGTATACATCAGAACTTGGTACACAGCAAACTGCAGTACTTCTCCACAGTTGAGTGCCTTTTGGTGAATACCTTCATTCTTTAGAACTCCGTTATTGGTACTGTTATTATTGAATGTATTTTCTCATCTCCAGGCTCTGTGGATCCTAGATCAATCCTACTCTCAGTGTTCCTAGTCCTGTGTATCGGACTGTACATCGCTAAGGTATGCTTCAACATCTGGATGGGCTATATCCCACCCGCCTATGATGAATTCACAAATGTTGAAGACCAAGCTCCACCTGTAGAAGATGATGGAAAGGTGAGTGTGCCGTGTTTGAACCTACAGGGTTGTTGTCATTCGAACTGTTCCAATTGGGACAAACTTGGGCCGTATTTTAATTGGTGGCTAGGGCTACGGCTATGGCTTGATCACCAAATCAACCTGCATTGAAGCATAGGCTGCCCTTAGCAACAGCCACAGCTGCCACTTCGAACACAGCCTTACCCAGATTGGAATATTACCCAGATAGGAACATTGACTGTCCACAATTTGGAAATTCTAGGTAGACACTAGACAGTAATAACCAAGCTATCTCATCTGCGATAAATTTTCACCCTGATGATTGTGTATATAACATTACCCAAATTTGGAAATTGTTGATTTATAATAACAACCTAAACTACCCCAAAACATGTACTTTACCCTTGATTCAAACCCTTTTCTTCCAATGAGGATATAATCTCTCAAGATTGTGGATGAATCTTCCTGCTTTCATCCAGGATGCTGCTCTTCTCTGTCCTGTCCAAACCTTTCTCAGCTAAATTCAGCTCTATGCTCTTCTCCCATATAAGCAGGGCTCAAATTCACCGGTTTTTGTAGCTCTATGATTTCACCAAACATTTTGACACCATGGCTTGTATTACCCCTCTGGCCATGTTGATCAGTGTCATGACATGACATTTTTGCCAGGCAGTTAAGATTGATTTATTGTCTCACTAGTCTTCATTAGTGCTTCGTGAAAATGCAGTGCTGTTGTATGTTTGTTGAACATGCTTTTTACTACTCGTTTGTAGGCCTGTTTATATGAATTTATAGAAAGTGTTATTTACGTCACTGTAAACGCAAATTCCTCTATTTCAGTATGACGATTTTGTAACACTGTTTTGTTTTTTCTAGATTTAAAACTCGTATTTAAAGTCTGAGATTATTCCTTGGTGTGTGATGTTAAGTGTATAGGATAAGTTATGGTTGTGCACTAGACTGTGGGAATGTCACCTGAGGTCCTATTCTAAAGTAGTTAGTATTGTTGTACAATTCTGTATAAGATTACAAAACTTCTTACATGTGATTTTAAGTCAAGTCAGGCATCCCTGTCATACTTTTGAAATACTCTTATCTCTCTTTGTCTCGTCTTAGCACTTCATCCCGGATGTCCTTCAAGAGGAAAGGGACAGCACGACCGAGGAGCCAGGAGAAGCCGCGACCAGAGGGAGTGCAGCCCCCAAGCATGCATACGGTACCATGGATGGACCCACAAGCGAGCGCATACATTACACGCACAGGGACACGCCGGATACGTCGGATGAGGAATGATGGGAAGTGGTGGAGAGAGATGCGGACTATCTTTTCTAACGACGGAGAAACGGTTGTCAGGGGGGAAAAAACAAAGGTATTACTGATATGCAGGGGGTGAGAAAATGTGCAATTGAAGGAGGGATTTGTTTGAAACCAAAAAGCAGACTTGTTTTAAACGACAGAGGAATAAAGCTGAAACCAAAGTGGTGTTGACAAATTTCCAGCAATATTGCTTGGTGATGTTCGGGAGGGTGAAGGGAATACTTAGAGAGAAGAGTGCAATGTCAGAATTGACCTTTCTTCCTAGTTGAGGGTCCAGGTTTAATTCAATAATTTGGTTGATGACCAATGGGGCTTGTGCAGGTATGTACCACTGATGGAAATGTAGAACTGTAGTTTTGATGAGAAGTATTTGAGTAGTTAATCTGGCGGAAATTTCTACTGAGAAATGTTGTAAAAGTAAACAAATACGTAAAGGACTCGATCATGAAGGTCCTAACAAATGTGACCAAATGATAAGTAAAGAGTAGTGATGATGTGGAGTTATCTTATAGGTACATAAGTTACCATGCAAAGTGTCTGTGTATATACAAATGTTATCTAAAGAGTTAAAAATCAAGGTCTCACAGAGGTCATTTGTTTTGTTGACAAAGGTAAAAAAGGTCATCAAAGTGAGAAGCAGTATTCATACAGAGTATTGTAGTAATCAAATTATTTGTGTCTGTAGAAAAGTGTTGTAGAATTTCGAAATGAAAGGATTTTCCCCCAAAAGTTCACTGTAAAGGTCGTACTGTGGTCAGAAAGGTCATCAAAATCCTGAAAAAAGGTCACCAAAAGCGTAAAAAGGTCATCATAGTGCTTGAGAATAATAAAGGAAACCTGTTTTGGGTTACCTCAGTAGTGAGTTTTACTATCTAGGTGTGTTGACTCCTTCACATTGAGCCTTATCTTTCCCACTGTATTCAGAAAAGGATTAACTTTCTGGATTGTTAATGATCAAAGGCCTTCATTGGGAAGATTATAAAAGGAGTTTAGGCAACATTGTCAGACTGCAAGGAGAAGAGCGAAAGCATAAGAAACTGAATATTAGGTTTCTTGGTTGTGCTAGTAAGCTCGGCTTTATCTACTTTAATATCACCCGTTTGGGAAAAGCTTGCCTTATAGTAATGGGATTTCCAATTCAGATATTCGATTAATGGATTTTTTCATCGAAGCTAAAGCTGCCAGACTCCCCTTGCCAGATTGACTAATGCTTATCGTGAGCTTAGGTTAATTCAAAGCACATTTTGCTTACCCTAACCCAATAACAGTCAGGCACCAGGATTAAGCCAAGAACTAAATGCAGTGTACATGATTGAACACGCCTCCCAACCCAAGGTGCTGATTCTTGTGGTACATGAAACGGTCACAGGGGTTGACAGAAATGACATGAAACGGTCAAGGAGATACGTGCAAGTATGAAATGGGTCATAATTACAGGGATGGGCAGGAAGTATGGTGGCACAAAGGAAGGTCAATTTAGTGGTGAACACTTCATATACCTCGGAATGACTTCAGTCACGTTTTAGGGACAATATTGATGTGAAGGTTGAACATTTAAAAAAGGTGCACACTTAGATTGCAAATGCATGAGCTTGAAATTTGTAGAAAAGATACAACAAACTCTGTACACACACTAAAACAATGGAAACTGCAGCTTTTCCACAGTTTCTCAAATGTGGGAGAAGTTAAAAACATCATGAGATTATATTTGAGATTGTTTTAATGACCAAATAGTTTTTAAATCTTCATGCATTCCATGCTTTCCTGAATAATAAATAATAATAATAATAAACATTTATAAAGCGCTTTATACAGGCGTTTCAAAGCGCTATCACTGTTGTCTGAAGAGGTATGTTTTTAACTGCGTCTTGAATGAAACGATCGAGGGTGAGTCACGGATGTGTAGAGGGAGCTTGTTCCAGAGTGCTGGCGCAGCCACCGCGAATGCTCTTTCACCATAGCGGGTGTTTGTGCGAGGACCAGTTGAAAGTTCAAGGTGGATATTAGAAGATGATCGAAGGCTGATTGATGAGGTCGGCAACTTTTGAGAGATGAGACTGTTGAGGTAAGTGGGAGCGAGGCCATTTCTTGTTTTGTATGCGAGAAACTTACAAAGCACAGTACGATTTACAAGCTTTCATCCCTGAAAAGTATTGGATCATGTTCTGCCAAGAAAAATAAAAGGAAATTGTGTATGTTGTATAAACTATGTAAGTAACAGTTTCATCATTATTATGAAACTCAGAAACAATAGTACTGAAATTAAACTAGGAATGAGTTATGTATGTCAACAATGTATATAAATTTGGTCACATAGATAGGCAGATACTATAGGCTGCATATATTGAGTTCTACATTTGTACATTTCTTATTGATATTGATGCAAACGTTTCTAAACAAAGTTGGTATTACAATTACTAAGGTATTACACTACAGCCACATTAAAACAAAGGTGGCATTGATGTACTTAAAGGTCTTACTTAAAGGTCTAACAGCCAAGTCTGTAAAAGCCTTGGATAAAAACAGCACCACCTGAGCTACTCATAAAGTCAAGTAATTTTTATATAGATGTACATGTACTCTGGGATAATGGACACTTACGGTTTTTGTTTTACCCAACTCCGATGGAGGATTTAAAACATTATGAACACCCAGTACTTTAACAGAGTCATGCAGGGTGGGTGGGAAGGGGTGGGGGGGGGGGGGGGGGTTGAGAAAAGCATTGAGGATACCCAACTTGTTCAATATGCAGAGAAGAACTGAGCCAGTTGTATTGTACAAGTATTAAAGATTACCCAGGTACACCCTGCAGAACAGATTACTGTATAGACTCCTTGCATGGGCTGCTATTGCTAAGGTCAAGCAATGGAAATGCGCTTGTGTGTAAGCACCATGCACTACTCTTGGCCAATGGTAGATCTACCTTTGACCTCGGTGAGGGAGCTGTTTGAGGATGTGATTCCATTTGCAAGGGCTCTATTAACACAGCATTTCTTGTATTGTTGAAAATTTGTATTCAGTTGGGAGAAAGAAGACTGGTGTCAAGACAGTGCTCTTTCGGTTTGAGAATTGCATTCCATTAGGTACTAGACATGGATCCCACCCATGCATTGTCAATCAACCATCAGAGTAGACACACTATAGCTCTCATCTTAACTTATTTTGTGATTATAACTGTGATATACTCATTCTTTTAGTTGTTTTAGGTTGCTTGGGTATAATGACTTAGTCAACTAAAATGTCAAACTAAAACCAGAATATAAATTAGAGGATGTAGGCTTAGTTAAATATTACTGATAACATTTTAACTTAGATGTTCAACTAATATGGATGTATTGATTTAAAGTTAGGAATGTGTAATAAGAAGATAACAGAGACATGGTACAGGACCAGCCACCAGAGAGCCAAGTTTTGCAGCTCTGATATTGTGCCATTCAAAAGTTAGTCGAGTACCATTCACAAATACTATCCCTTTAGCATACACTCTTGCTGGTAATTTATCTCCAACCTCCAAGGTTTTAGTATTCCATACCTGCTGCCTGGAGTTCCGCCCAGTGGACCCAATGTCATAGAGCTGCTGCTTGGGCAGACAGTAGTGTTTTAACAATTTTCCTTCTAAGCAAATCTATGCTAAGCAAATCTATGCAGGAAACCAGTTGCAAATGCTACATGACATGATAAATTGGCTGGTAACCTTTTGGGGGTTAAGCACCCTTTTTGTTTTGTAATAAGCTAATTCTTGTGCGTATGCAGCTCTTTGAAATTGGAAAGGTCACAAGGCAAATGGCTCCTCAATTCTCAGGTAAAATGCACTGTACTACATTTCTACTATACATTACATCTATAATGCTGGTAATTTCTTGTCACATTCCCTGCATGCTGTAATAGTAGGAAATACTATTGTTTTAGTCTATTTCCCCATCCAGTCTTGGTTTGTGTTGAAATTGAAAGATGGTTACCAAAGGTCTTGCTACCAACACCTAAATAAACAAAGCACACATAGATTTTCTTATGATTAAATCTACAGTGCTTTCTTACCGGTGAGAAGAAAGTTTGAGAAATGTAAGTCGGCAGCTTATTTACATAATCTATATAGCTCTCAAAAACGTGCACAAGCTCAATACTCATTGATAAAATAACCTTTGAGAAGGGGGCGTTGCTTCCCCCTCCATGCTGCAGTTTCAAATCAACATTCAAATCAGACGTTCATTTGATTGATATTCAAATAATTGGTTCATTTCAATGTTAAGATATAATAACTCCAAAATGTTGGGTTATCACCAATTATTATTGAAAACATGGAAACTACTATTGGAGATTTAAACAGCAATTTGTTTTGAATATGTCTCTTTAACTAAGTTCTCCTTTGGATGTATGTAGGCCAATTATAGGAACAGTCAAGAGTCTTTCAATGGGTGAGATCAATACAAATTAAATTACTGTGGTTTATATATTGTCTACTACTTTGAAGTTATATGATAAATTATACTCTAATGATATTATATACTCTCTGAACTATTCAGTTACTGTACAGTGATTCTTGGTGGTAAGTTAAAACATAGCTGCGGAAGATTAACATTCCAGTTTTTGGCAGTTATAAGTCAGTGGTTAATCTCTATAGGCTTGTTGTAGTTCACAAGCTTCGTAACTGAAATCATATAACATGTATTTATAATCGTTATGTGATAGTTAGAGGTGAAGTCGCGGAGAAATACTTTGCGGTCATTCCGTTTTTAAGAAGTTTCAAGAGGAATGTAAGCATATAGTCCTCTATGTGGATTTAAAAGATGAACACTATAGAATGCAAGTTGAGGTTAAATACAACTTATGATATAGAGTAAAGATTTGATGTTTCGTTGAGAAGGAATCTGCTTGGTACTTTGCTGGCGTTTGGTTGGTAAGCAGTTTGCAACAATTTGCCGTATTCTCCACTTTCAGTTGATTTTTTTTTCTTTACAAATTAAATATTGTATGATGAAAATCTAACTGGATGGAACCAAGAGACTCAATCACAAACATGACTCATTGTTTACCGTTCACAGGCGTACTTATTTCCTGAACTCAACATAGTACTTTTGGCACATCCAAATGAAACTACTGGCCGGCAACCATTGTCGACAAATTGACCCACTACATGTGATATGGCGACGGTCTTTGTACTTTGCATATTAATACGCCTTGGGAACTATACTTCGGTACGAATACAATAGCAAATGTGAATGCACATAATACTGTCTAGACCCAGATTAAGCTGCTGATGAAAAATTAGACTGCCTCACTTGAGAAACTACCCTACTTTGAATCTGTCTTCACTTTAAGATGCCAAAGGGAACCATACCGGCAACTGACTAAAGAAGATATCGTGGCACTGGGTAGGATTCTAACCTAGGTACACTGAACCACCTTATCAATGCTTTACAAACCTCATTACAGCTTGTGAATATAAGAACATGATTGTTTTATGATATTGAGCTTGAATTTGATTATTAAGATCTGATAATCAAACTGATTTTACTGTAATAGAAAATATTATTTGGTAATATAGACTGTTTAATTCAGCTTAGCCGACTGTTTTTGTTGTGACGCTGTGGATCCAGTGATTTTCTTTTAGATCCCTTGAATGTCAGTACTTATTAATGATGTATATAGGCGGAGAAAGGTAGACTATTTTAAAACTATTTAGATTGTGCTTTCCCATTTAACAATACAGATTTATCGTGCAATACTATTGTGAAGGCTGTAAGAACATTGTTTATATCGTGTATTAATTTATGTGTATATTTTGTTATGATTTTAATGCAAGTTAGTATTGAAGTGTACATCAAAATATGTTAATTTAATTGTGCTAACCGTTATTTTTTCTCATGTACTGCTGCCTATATACAATGATGAATAAAACGAGAAATGATTGAATCTCAAAAGTCTTGTATCTTCTTCGGGATGTTTACCTTTCACTCTCCAGAGCTTCTTAAAAAAAAATAAAAAATAAAAAATCCAGAAAGAAATTCCCGATAGATTTGTTATTCTACTCCAAGAAAATATTTGGTTTTATTCTTATTTTTCCCCCGTTATTTCTATATATACATTCCTTCTTGCGGATAAGCCTGTCATTTCGGAGGGATTGAACTCAATAAATTGGACGTGATTAAACAGTAGCAACACAAGACGCGTTACAAGTCAACTCTGGCCTCAATGGATCCAGCAGAGTGGGTGCGTGCCCAATCCCTTCTGAATGTCGTATCTATAAAAGTATCTATAAAAATAGCTAACAAAAAACCGGTAGAATGTCATAAATTAAATTGCAAGATAGCAAATCCTGCTATGTAACACCCACGTTCACTAATGTTGTTCGTGTTTGGACATCACACCAAACACCGGTTTGAAGGGGTTATTTTTACAGTGTTCGTGTGAACGACGTTGTAACCAAATCTCAAAGCCATCTACGTTGAAGCCTAATACTCATGGCTATTGAGTTTACCTAAAACGTACTCCTACAAATTATGTCACTTAATTAAATTAAAGTGATATACTGACTTTGCCCAAGCCACCATGTTACGACTAAGTGCGTGAATAGCAACGATCTCAACCACAACCCAGCGGAATCTTGTTATGGATATCTTGTGGTGTAATTTCTCCATGGATTCTCAAAATCTATCTAAAAGCAAGATACCATACAATAATGGAATATGATTCACTGCAACTATTTAAAACTCCTCGATCTAAAGTACAGTATCCAGCCCCGCAGACCTACAGTTATCTTAAAATCTCGTGACACTCCAACGATGAATATGCCGATCCCGTTCATCACTTGAGCTTTTGGCGTTTTAGGGGTGAAAAATCAAGCCTCTTTATGCATAAAATTAGAAAAAACATACTTTTTAAGCACTTCTGATCCATATAAATCTTTTAAGTTTATTTAAAAAAATTCCTACCTACTTTTCATCACTGGGCGGCAAATTCCATGAATAAGTGGGCGGCAAACCCAGATCCTACAGATAAACCTTTGTTTTGCGAAAGTGGTGTCACAATAATAATTTATATCAGATTAGGCCTACTGTTAAAAAATGAAATTATAAGTTTAACCAGAGCATAAAATAATGTGATGTGTAATTTGGAAAGGGTAGGATTGCAGACCTTTTTAATCCCTGAACATAGCCGACTAAAATGAAAAATGTGGAAAAGAAGCAACGCGTGATGATATTCATTTTGGATCTGGTCGGTATCTGGTACCATGCATATTCATTAAAAACATCGCGGGTAAAAAAACATTACTATCCGGCGTTTCTCAAATTCAAGTGTAGTATACTATACAGGTAATCCATAAGGCGGAAAAACCATTGAATGCCGGAACGACGTGAGATATATTTTATCCTGGACAAATTAGCGCGTTGGTTTCAAATGCTTAATATGTTATTGTTGCAAGTTTAAACAATAACATGGGAGTTGTCATAAAATGGTGTTCAAAATCTTTCACCTCGCACCTCGCACCTCGCGTTATCGAATCTCCCGTATAAAAGAGTAATTTGGTAGGGGAAAAAATGCGAATGGCAAAGGAAGAAAAGAAAATACTGCCACCGGAAATAAAAACCAAAAGCTACACACATATTTGCGACTTTTCTCCCTCGGCTCTTTTTTCCTTCCCCCTCCCTCCCCTCCCCCATTTTGTCTTTTTCTTTTGACCCTCTTGGGGTGGGGGGGGGGGGGGGGCTCAAGCCCCCCGAGCTCCCCCCCCCCCTTGGGTGCGCCGTTGAGCCCGGCCCGTATTTGTAGACCATCTCAGACACAAATCTCATTTGAAAGCCCTAAAGGAAATGACTGCGTATCTTCAGGGAACGAAAGCATACTTCTGGGGAACAAAATCGTATTTCGTGGGAAAGAAACCGTCACGGTGTTCGAGGGAACAAAAACATATTTTCTCAGAAAAATCATTAACCTATAGAAAAACACACTTTGTTCACAAAATAAAAAATTATATTTTATGTGACAAAATTATATTTTGATTGAATTAAATAATATTTTGAGGAAACGAAATGATTTTGTTGGAATTTTGTGAGTCGAGAGATGGAAAAAGATATTTCGAGTGAGGTATTTTTTCCACCTTTTAATTTTTAATTTCTTTTTCAGGGACTGGTTTTGGGTTTTTGTTTTTTTTTGGGGGGGGCTCATTTTTTTAAATTTGTCACACAAATTGTTTAACCTTGCACCGTCAATATAAAAGTGGTATTCCTATGTATTAACATAAATCTTATTCAATTACCAAGAAATTCGGTACAAATCGTGGGAAGGAACGTACACAGAGCATTAAAACGTTGCGTTTTTGAAACAGCGGATTCTATCAGCGAGGTTTACCGACTAACAAACCCGCAATGACAACAATGTAGTTGGTGGTCTGGCTCCCTACCCCTCCCACGTTCATGGGCTTCCAGGTACAGCTATCTCTTGGCTCGGGGGTTTCCGTCGCGCTGAGCCCCGCCGAGACACTGCCAGCCAGCTAGCTACTACACGATTTCCCCTGTGTGACGCGTAGGTAGCCCCACGCTCTGTACTGTAAAACACGCTTCCGTTACTCGGACTCTCTGAAATAAAATCTTACGTTCGATTTTTTGTAATTGTTTACAAGTTGTAGCCATAATTTGAATAAGTATTTTCTTTTGTCAAATACTCATGAATACTTGTTAAAAAACAGAGTTGAATTCGGTACAGTAATTATTTTTTATACGGCTGGAAGTAAAACTAACTCAAAAAATCACGAGGGTTTTCCGAACCAAAATTGTGGTTCGGATAACCCATGTGACCTTCGTTTTTTGAAAAATGCTAAAAAACGGCCAAAATTGATGGTTTCTTTCTTAGGAACCGTTCTTCTCCATTCCTGGAAGACCTTTGGAATCATGTTTTAGTCTATTGTGTAGCCAAAATAGCCTAACGAAGCCGGTGTGTCCCTTTAAAGTTGTATGGTCTGATTTTCAGACCTTTTTCAAATTTCACGAGCAAACAAATTTCGAAAGAGTATAAGCTAAAGACACAACAAATATTTTACTTTTGAAATTTGAATTAATTACGTTATATTTATCGAAAAAGTATTATAGTGCCTGCCAGCACACGTCATCCCCAGCCATTCAGTTAATGTGACCGGTGAAATCAACAGCATGGAACTTCACTTAAGATTTGGCGGCCAAGAGGGCGTAGGAGCTAGTTGGTAACTCTACCATGAAGTCAAGCTGTTTTTAAGTGTACCAATCACGCAAACCTGGATTTGTTTATTCAATACTTTGGTTTACTTTATAGTTTAACGTAGTTTAAGGCTATATAAATTATATCATATTGTTGGGAAAGCAAAATTTAGCCATGAACTATGAAAGTAGAATAAATATAACAAATACAAAAAGAAAACCAGAGAATTTAAGACTTGACCTCCGTTTCTGGTTACTTGTAGTTGTAAACAATAGACCTTATGCATTGACGTCACCAAGCCGCCATCTTAGAGGTAAACTGATGACGAAACAATGGAAACGCGCTGATTTGTACGCGCAGCGCACAGGACTGACCAATGAACATCTTCCTTTTGACCTCTAGGCGAGGGCGCCCTACTCAAATGACGTCATATGCATAAGGTCTATTAAGAATAGACCGATCCATTAAGCCCCGCCTCCTTACGAGTTGACCAATCACAGCCGCGAAACCCGATCACCATTAGTGCAAAGATCACCAAACG
This sequence comes from Leptasterias polaris, assembly GCA_037783415.1. Classification (NCBI taxonomy): domain Eukaryota; kingdom Metazoa; phylum Echinodermata; class Asteroidea; order Forcipulatida; family Asteriidae; genus Leptasterias; species Leptasterias polaris. The sequence continues at coordinate 2,310,950 of JAZGTN010000027.1, forward strand.
GCTCAAATGGTGATCAGATTTCGCGGTTGCGATTGGTCAAAGAGAAATGGGCGTGGCTTAATGGATCGGTGTATTGTTCTCAACTGACGTTCATGGTCGCACAATGCGGGCGTGATTGGCAAATGTGATTTCTAAAAGAAATGAGTATCCCCGTCCCAAGTGCTTATATTTTGTTAATGTTAACAGACTATTTGTATTATATGAAAATTTTAATTGTATTTATACAAATTGCTATGCAAATTCACCTCTCAATAATTTTGTATTAATAGAATTAAAAACATTACAGAAGATTAGTTTTCTTAGAAAAATATAATTTTCGTTGAGCTGTTTTCTCGTTTTCTATACGCGCGAGGACTTGCATAAGTCTACAAACAGCTGTTTATTCGTGAACACAAATGAAAAGTTGTGATAAAATACGTATATATCTTTAAAAATGCCATGTGCAAAGATATTTGTGCCTGGAAGTATATTGAAAGAAAAAATTAGTTTGCTCCATAAAAAGTACCGTTACTCCATAAATAGCATTTTGATTATTCTCAGTGTGATACAGTTCGTGAATGCTGCAAGAAGTACCCTGTTGACTCAAATTTTGGCTCGTGTCGCGTTACAAAACGGATCCACTTTCACGCTTTAACCTCACCTAGTAAATTACTGTGTGTTTGGCTTGACAGACATGTGAAATATTTGTCGCCTACATTAAGGGTGTTACATTCTGTACGTTAAAATGTTTTGGGAGTAAATTCTTAAATTTTCAATAAGTAGGGGCCTACACCATCTTGCAACCTGTGATGAGAGTTGTGTGAAATTGTCTCAGTAGTTTGTGTTTAGTTACTCTTTGACAGCATTTCAGATGGAAATACATATCTTGATGATTGGGGTTAGTAAGAATTTTATACGCAGTGAGCTTTCAGACTAAAACTATTTTTCATTCTAGTCCTGTTTGTCAACAAATTGTAGATAGTTCCCGATTTAAAGACAATTTGAGTTTTGAAATGGGTTTTGATTTTGCTTCGCAGCCACCAAGTGGTTCATTGACCAATCATGCAAAGAATTTCATAAAACTCCCGCGTGCTGCACGTGGTTCTTATGCAAAATGAATTGTGCGTTCAAAAAATTAGCCTTGCACGTAAAGATGGCCGACTTTACACCGTGTGTCACATTCAATTCAATTCAATTCAATATAACATTTATTGCCATCCTGCCAGTACATAACAGAATGCAAAAGAATATAATAAGCGAAGCTGTAGTGGAGTGCCTTTAGAAGAAAACAGAAAAACGATAAGAAATAGGCCTACTTAATTAATTAATGAAATAATTAACTTAGTTAATTAATTATTACAAGACAAAGATATGCATGGGGACAACTGACAAGAAAGTAGCTGAGATAAGTGACGACCAAAAAACGTGAAACTGCAGGGGAGGAGGCAACTATGGAGAATAAACCAACGGGATAAAACTATGCTATACATTCCACATGGGAACTACTAAGTACTATATCTATACAAATTACATGTATTGAATTCTGACGTTAGACTTCAGACATACTTCTCATAAGTTACATCGACTGGTATTGTGTCACGTGTAATTGTCGCACCGAAGTGAGTAATTGACTCGATAATTCTTAAATCACGATTCACACAACATCATCAAACGAGACGCATTTTATTTACAGCTGATGTACAAGGTATTCGACAGGTCCCGTGGCGATGTAGCACCGAGTTAAGGGTTGATACTTAAGTCATTTCTTCTTTCATAGGGTGTGCAATATAACACCATTCATTTTGTGGATGGGGAGCCCTGTCGCCATCCCATGGGTGATACAAAACTAAATCACCCTTTGTATCTAATGTCACAAATTATGTAGGCCTACCCTAAAGGAAAGATGTTCCTTGAAAATTAATGCCCGGTTATTTGAGACAAAGTAGATTCAAGTGACTAACTGATATGCATTGGGGAGACAGAATAATAAGTGATGGTTTGGGTTTTACACTGTACACTGATGTGTGCTAAGCACTGTATACTCAGTGCCTTTTGAGTCACGCAGTAAATCCACTTGGATGGGATTCTAACCCACGGCGAGATTGAAGTGCATTTTATGCCTAATCTGGGAAAATGTTACCCGACTCTTTATTAATAATATTCTCTGTTTTTCAGTGTTCACTTTACATTGTTTTAGTTCATGTCATGCTGAGGGTCAAATAAATAACCGATCGGTTCTCAGTTTGAGCAACATCACAACGGTGGAATAGTACACCATTATCTTAAAGAACTCTGTACTTGTAAATTGTTCTAATCATATTACAGGTTGGGTGTCTACAAAGTTAATGTGGCATCTTAATCCACAGAGCATATAGATCTATTTTATTCTTATACCCACCGTTTCTATAAAGTACCCATTATTCATTTGAGATCGTCTCGAAGGAGTTTAATATAATTATTGGGTACCAAACTTCCTCCTATTCGGGCCTTTCGTGCAATAAATCGCTTTTGTTAACCCAGTTTACCCTAAAATCAATCGTTCACGCTGTCTGCGAATACACTTGCCCTATTTATCGAGAGGTACAGACTATGTTAGTTAGACGGGTAGGGTAATTTTCCACCCAGAGCACGTGTTGTTCTCAGGCCCATGAGTCACCCACACATAATTGCTTCCTCGAAAGAAATTCACTGCTTTCTTAAAAAGGTATTATTATAGTCGTGCCGAAAAATATTGATGTTTGTGCTTAATCGAAAAGCTGGCCGGGTGAATTCCCCCTGCCCTTCATCCTCCCGAAGGGTAAGTGCCGTGTATGTATGGAAGGTGGGGGGGGGGGGGGGGGGGGGGGGGGGGGGGGGTGGGGGGGGGGGTAGGATTGTGAACCCTATACCAGCTCATGTCTGCATCAATCTTATGTGACTGACTACTCATTACTGTTAACGCACATGTGACCCATACACACTGTAAAAAGATAAAGTCTCGTTTATTCCAGTAGTTTGAGTATTCAATTCATATAGAGGACCCCCTTCTGTAGACCGGCCTCTGAATTGCTGTCCATGCAAAAACGGTCGTTTTCTCAAAGTAAGGGGCACTTAGGCTACGTATGAAGGAACAGGGGTATAGAGTATAAAATACTGCAACAACCACCCTATACTTGCTTACAGGTGACCTCAATCCTCCAACATCTTCTTCTCCTATGTAACTCCAAATCAACATATTTGGACTTGGATAAGATTGGAATGCGTGAACCAGTGATAAGCAAGTTGTTAGGTGCCTACAGCCCTCTGCCCTTCTGATTCCTTCATTTACAAAGAGGACATATATACTGATTTTTCATTTTGTTTTACTATTTTCTATTTTTGGGGGTGGGTGAGGGTGGGGTACAGGTTATTCTAAGCTTTCCACAAGTAATTGGGGTTTTTAATGAAAACAAAATGTCTGCAAAATTATAGTTATTTTGGGGGGAGGAAAAATGCGATCGAACTTTCATTGGGGGCCCATGTTGTGTTCCTAGGATATAATTGTATATTTCTACAACAGGCCTGTTGATGTAGGCCCTATGATTCAGCATTTTACATTATTATTGAGATTAAAGCACTTTTAACAAACATTTTTGAAGTGTCCGAATAAAATGCCATACACTATCAATATGGATGAAATATCAGACGAGTTGCTGGCATTCCGTGCCTCTGCACTAATTACAAAACAACGGATTCCGCTGACTGACCATGGCCAGATATCGTATTTAAGTTATTAGCCTTCTCCGGTGAACAAGGCCGGGGATGGCGACTCGCAAGGCCGGGTGTGCGTCTTGCAAGACGACCCGCTGAACTCGTAATATCGAACTAGATTCAAATGTCACGATCGTAACTTGAGGGTTGCTATCGAGCCGATCGTGCCCGCTGAGATCTATGTCCAAATTCGGGCAAACGTGGTGTCTTTTAAAAAGACTACGTACATTCACGGTGAAACTCTTCGAAACAAAAACACAAACAAAATCTGGTTTTTACTTATGAAGTCTTTGACGTGCACACAATTTAAAAATCATGCGCAATCTTTCATGAGTTGCTAATATGGAGTCAACGTTAGGAAGAGGTTTGTAAAAAACTCTTCATGTGACCATGGAGGTAAGAATGATGTGACTCAGGAATGTTATGCAGAATAAACTAAAAAATAAACGACTGTTGGTCGTAGATAGATGTTGTTAATGCAGCATGCAGCATGTTGTTAACTGCGCGAAATTAACCAGAGGAATTCTAAAGCACCACAGAGCTGTGTCGAAGGATCAGCCGAGACTGGGGGCTAGATTGCTGCTTCTGCAATGCCACACTGTCAGTTCGGACATGATTTTTGTTGTTTTCCAACCTTTATACAGGGTTGGTAAGGATACAAACATCATTGATCATCACTGATTATAAAGTTCATACTTTTCTGTGAAATATTTCCATCAGAAGTGAAGTCACATTCGAGAAAACTGTATCTGAAACCTATTTAAAAAAAAATCACAACAGCTGAATTCGGTTGTTACAACCAAAATTTAGGACAATGTGTTTACATGCTGAACATTGTGCGTGTTTTCATTATTTTCTCATTACTCACACAACGGATTAGGCCCACATTTTCACAAGTTTGTTAATTTATGTATATGGTTGATCACACAAAACACGAACACCTCCTGCGACTATTTTGTCAGCTTTACTACTTCTGCATAATATATTTGGGTCTATAGATAATTAGCCTATTGAACGAACTGTTTGAGTGTGCAGCCTTAATAATCAAGCACTTCGTGCACGACGTCAGACTCTAAATGCCTATTTACGAATTCCCAGACTGTTAAAGAAAACATATCCATGAAGAAAACCACCATTATGATTTACTTATAAATGTTAGTGTAGACATGGTAGGCTTAAACGAAAAACGTGAAAGTATATTAGATGTAAGAGTACTAGCCAAAATATCTTTCCTCAAATAATTCAAGGTTCAAGGTTCATTTTTTTCCCTCAGTATCAAAACAAAAATGACAATATCAATCAAAAGAGATCAGCACAAAAATTATCTTTACGGTAAAGATTTCCAAGAACTAAATGCAAACAAATATGGCACTGCAGAGGCGCAATGGCAAAGTTTGTAGGCAACGGTCCCTAATAATGACATGCATTGAGACTGAGAACAAATAATATTAAGTGATTCATGGTGGCCCGTGACTTTTGATTGGTCGTTCTCATTCGGGCAACTTCACTTTGCAAGGTTGGTATAATCGGCTAATAATAAACAAGCCGAAGAAAACAGAAACGTGTTTGAAAGATGAACATGTATAGGCCTATTCCTGATTGGTCAATACTAGGTTATGTTCAGTGAGGCCTAATTGTCGGTGAGTCATGATCACACAGACAAATGGGCTTTGGATTGAGCTCCTAAAGTAGATTTGGCTCCAGATGTAGGATTGGATTGGGCTCCCGGCCCCTGAGTGGATTGGATTGGGCTCCTTGAGTGGATTGGATTGGGCTCGCCTTGAGAAGGATTAGATTGGGCTCGCCTTGAGAAGGATTAGATTGGGCTTCTTGATTGAGTAGGATTGTATTGAGCTCAATGAGGGATTGGATTGGGCTCCTTGGGAAGGAATGGATTGGGCTCCTTGATGAGTATAGGATTGGATTGGGCTCCTTAAGTAGGATTAAAATGGGCTCCATGAGTAGGATCGGATTGGGCTCATTGGGTGGATTGGATAAGGCTCCTTGAGTAGGATTGGATTGGCTCCATGAGTAAGATTGGGTCGGGCTCCTTGAGTGTAATGAATTGGGCTCCTTTAGTGGATTGGATAAGGCTCCTTGAGTAGGATTGGATTGGGCTGCATGAGTAAGATTGGGTCGGGCTCCTTGGCAGGATTGGATTAGGCCGGCTTCATACTTAGGGTCGGATGGACTTCTCTGTAAGAGTTGTTTCAGTCATATGTGCTTTCGACAAGCCATCACCTCTAGTCTTCGTCACTCATCATGAAATCGTTAGTCTATCCCTCCAGCCACTCTCGTTACCCGCTCTCGCGAGAGAGTCCTTCATTCCGTACATAATAAGACAGGGATGAAGTAAATAAAGACTTCATCCAGGTCACGTTTTTGGTCGGTACACACGACCGGTCTTTACTCGGCGGAGTAAGTGAGTGGAACGGTACGTGTACGATGGTACGGCGCCCCGCCAGGGAAACGCAAGGTTGCATTTCGTAATAGTATATTGGGTTACCATTAAAGCAAATATGAAATGATTTTTTGTGATTAGACGTATTAATTTTTTTCTTTTTACTTTTTATTTATTTTTTGCTACCAACAAAATGTAACGAACTGGTAACCGATGTTTAGTACTCGGTGACATCAGCCGTAATACTCCATTAGCCGGCCAGACGATACTCATACTATAACTTAAGAGACCCAAGCAGCAAAAAATCAGGCCTACATTTAACTGGTACCCATGTACTGGATCATTTTAAACTGAACACTTGCTCTTTTAATTAATAAAGGACAATTTCAGAGTGTGGGCTGAAACAATATCAAACAAAAACATTTATAATCGGCGTTCGAGGATACCTTATTATTAAAGTTCCTTTCTCAACAATTTCAAGCAAATTCGCCTATTATTGACGCTGCTCATGCAATCAACTGTAACTGCATTGTTCAAATGTCATAGATTGAAATGTTATTAGATTTTGCGCATCAGAAACTTACGTTTAATATAATCTGACGTCCGCTCTATCTTGGAAAAAAAGGTGTCCTATTAAACTGTTTCCAAGAAAACTCTTAAAGTCTCGTGCTTTTTGTTATTTCATGCCAGCGAATGCCCATAAAATCTGCACATTGAGTCGAACACAAATCGGTTGTCGCAGCTTAAGAGTATCGTTTATGGTCATCCATCCACGTGACATGTTGACGTGTGCAAACACAGTAGGCCTGCCTGGTCGTGTTTAAATGTTCAAACTTCGAAAGCATTTGGCTTGAGTCTGCAGGCAATAAGGTTTTAAAATACACAAGAATCACAGGAAATAAATCGGATTACATTTTGACATAATATTGGTACTCTCTGGCGATGATTATCTGTGTCCATCAACAATAGCTTCTGGTCATTCCGAGTCCCAATCTTGCAATTTAATCATTGAATCATCCAAACCTTTCGTTAAGCAACAGTTTGCGGCATTTGAGCACATTAGCACCTTATGTTTCCATAATCCTCCATCCATGCTATAATCAGTCTGCTGTGAGAGTGTCATCTCACTATAGCATATAGCATATAGCAAACTAATGCTGTGGCCTACAACGTTGTATTCATTCACCCCCTCCCTTCTAACTTTCAGACTATGAGATGCATTTCATTGTTGCATCCGAGAAGAGTGGCGGATGAGAAAGATATACTCTCAGAACTTCCGGGTCAGAATTGACCCGGATTCAAAGTCCAATGGGGCCTGACCCATTTCCGGATCAGAGGTCAGACTGACCCATTTCCGGGTCAGACTGACCCGGAAACTGGTTACAAATGGCTTCCATGAGTCAGTTTGACCCATTTCTTTGTCATTTTTGACAAGTAATATTGACCCAGAAATGGGTCAGGCTCCACGGGGACCCGGAGTCAGGCTCCACGGGGACCCGGAGTCAGGGTCAATTGTGATCCAGGACTTTTCAGAGTGTAGCTTGCATTCGTCGGCGGAAGGGCAGTTTTACTGCGTACTCAAATGGTCTACTACTTCTACTAATAATAATATTACAGACAGAAGGTTTTCTGAGAGACTCCCCCTTCCCCCATTCTTTACTTATGCAAACAAACTCTCTTTCACAATCAATAATAACAATACTGCTAATTAGAGCAAATGAAGATCACAATAGGCTAATATTACCAATAATGAAAACGGTCGACAGGCCTGGGTTGCGTCATTGATTCTTGACAAAATTAAATCAACAAATAAATAAAATACCAAACATTTTGTAAGAAAAAACTCTTTCGTAAGTTTCAGAGGATTACGTCATGGAACAATTTGGTTCGGTGTCTTTGTCTATAGGCCCTATACAGATTTTTTTTTTACAGAGGAATGAAAAAGGGCGCCGTACGCCGAACTTGGCCCATTTGAACTGTTGCTCATCCATTTCTTTGGATTGTTCTTATTTTGAAGGCTTTTGTTGCTTGCTCAAGTATTAATCCGTCTGGTCTGGTTGCCTCAAAGTTCGTGGGCGAAAACGCAAGCTTTTCCCGCCAAAATGTGTATTATAATTCCTTGGTCTTGCAACGTGAGTCAAAATCAAGCCTTTAGCAGGGTATCTCAGATTTACATGTGTGTAAAAAGGCTCGTTTCTTTACTCTTTCATGGCGTGTATTAAAGGTTTTGCAAAATCCTGCTCATACATCCAGTTTGATTCGTGTCCGAACACAACATAGACAATTTGCGAATGATGATTAAATATGTATGCATACAGTAAAGTTACACCCATGTACTTGAGATAAATTTGTTGAATTCAGGGTCATCTAGCATGCAAGGTATGCCTAATAATATCAGAAACGGCAAAATGAAGTACTCTGATTTCTCAGCATACCACTTCAATCTTCGTGCTCTTCCCTCTGTGCATCACATGCAAATTCTCAATGCATTATGCCACTCGCAAGCGACCACCCACCCCTCAAGGTGCGTGTAGTCAATGAGCGCGCTGCTACCCAGTAATTTCGATATCCCCGTGAGGCACATGCGAGGATTCGCGCCCCATGCTGCAACCGGCTACGTACATAACCCTGGGGGGTATAGAACAGTGAATGCGACTCAGAGCCAAAGGAAGGTGTCCACACACATGATCAGTAATGTGGAATTAATGCACTGGGTTGTTATCCACTCTGCTAGCAGGGTACGATAGCAGCTTTGACATAAATATAACTACCACATGCGGCCCCTGTATAATACGCAACTGACTGATACCCTCGTATGCGATGGCACTATATCGGACATTTACTTGCTAAACCTGCCGAGTTGTCCACGCAGGCTGTGTTATGACTATCTGTAATGTACGTAATACCTGTTTGATCGACGGCGTTGCTCTTTGTACAAAAGGCCAAGGCTGATTATGTGCACTTGATTCCTCTTGGATTTACCGACCGTTAGAACAGCGTGGAACACCCGGCTTACGTAAATACATACACAGCCTCATTTTTCATTCAAGTGCACGGCATTTGAAGGATTCGGCGCTGTAAACAAATGCATGTTTCTTTGAATGTTCCAGTGATGTTCTCATCGGAGGTTGTGTTGACAAGGTGTGGACTTGTGGTTGGAACATAATAGAAGCACGCGTGATATGACAAGGCGTTGCTTAAAGTATCACTGTCATTAATTACCCAGCTAGTCTTCATGCACTAGTTTCTCACTCGCCCTTTCTTATGCCTCTGACACGGGTATCTCGGAGGTGACAGACGTAACCTCCCCAAACCCCATGCGTCAAAGATAACCTCGTGTGCTCCACATCAGCATTGTCCCTCTGTATAGCAACACGGCAGCGGTAGTCTTCACCCAAGTTTAACTCCGGATAAGATCGTGTTCTTCCATCGTTTTCTCTACGATTGCCCTGTGGATTATTTTGGGAGTCTTTACCGTGGCGGCACCCGGTCGGGAGTCCCTAGCGTCTAGGCAAGCCATCCGCTATGGGAGACGCTGGCTTTATTGCGGGCGTGGTGTTCGGTTCTGCAGCTGCGTTTGGATTCGTCGCTGCTTGTTTGTACTCGGCCTACAAGGCCATCAGGCAAGTCTTATTTCTACAATTTTTTTGTCTTCCAATAAATCGCAAATCATCAATATAATTTAATTATTTTTCCGAACAGGGTTATAGTGCTTTACAGTTGTATGCCTCACTCAATCTATTAGTGTAGAACCCTTGTTTCAGATTTAACTCTTATTTGGTGACAAATCAAAAAGGAATATATTCGGTTTCAAAGTTGTCCAAGTTTAACCTCTAGAGCAACCACCCCATTGCCCGTTGACTACCTCCTTAAAATGTTCTACTTGACAACACTTTTAACGAAAAGTCCCATTCCCAATGAAAACTTGCCTCTAGCTGAGGAGGAAGTTTAGGGGCCTGCCGTAAGACACTCAAACCACCGATGCGTGTACATTCATACACACACGTCCGGGCAACCTGTATGATTTCAAAGAGAAGGAAACCAGACTATAAGTTCCTTGATTAATATTGATCCATGAGATTCCACGAGCGGGAGTCTAAAATGAATGAATTGTTGTTTAAAGGGGAGTTTTACAAACATTAGGACTGACTGGGTTGTAGGCCAGTGTCTTACATGCAGTGTGTTCGTACAACTGCACACGATTAATCTCAACAGGGTCGCCTTGGCATTACGTTGCACTGCCATGTACTACTAATATTGGTAACCAAAATGTAAAATAATTGTTGTTGCTTGGAGTTTTGCCAAGACGTTAATTTCATTTCACATCAATCTTATGAGATATCATGCCCCTTAGTCTTTTTATTCACAATAATATATCAAGATACAACTGCTGATTGAAGCCATACAGACCAAGTCGACATTCGCACGTCATCAAAACAACTCGGAGTGTGTACAGGCTTATTAGGCCTCCACCGGAGACCCTGCTATCCCTTTCATAACACTATCTTCGTCATGGATTTTTCCCCCGCCATATAACCGACTTTCTTGTACCGAAAGGTTACACCGGCCATTATTAGCCAGCTTTTTGTCTGACAACAATATTATCGTCTGCGAGCGAACGGTCTCTGGGGACTCCTTAAAAACACTACTCACAAAGCTATTCCCCCAAACTCTAGCCTTCATTGTTGAGACGTTACGGCCATTAAGGTGAGGCCATTGATAGCTTTCTGCTGGCTTTTAAAAATGATATCAGAATTATTTTGTATTGTCCGTTTAGTTTATTTTGGAAGTTGTGTCTTCCGGAATATATATTTCAATTTAAGAGTCGCATTACCGAAATGACGCAATTCCTTCATCTGAAAATAAATCAATTCAATTCAGTTTAAGAAAAAAAATATTGTCATACTCTCATACATGATAAAATAATGAAACGGATCATAAACAAAGTCAAATAACCAAATATCGAATTCATAGTATTAGTAAATTACGTAAGTTGATTACGTAAGACAAAACTTGTAGAAACCATCCCTAGGACAAGACAGACAGCCAAAGAGACAAAAGACAAGACAGACAAGTATATGATTAGAGTACATGAGGAAAACTATTAACAAGCACTATTTAAACAACAAGATGATGATAATATAGAAATGTCTAAACTATTAAAGTGTAGACAACGAGAATCAGCTTGAGGAGATTTTCATATAACAAATAATAATTTGTATATGGCATCGATTCAAAAGCAATCCGCAATCAATCGGCTTGGTTTATTTTGGTATCCCTACACATTACATAATTTTATGTCTCAGTGGCACTTCTTCTTTCTGTAGCGGGGACCACAACAACATCTCAGTGATTCGTCAAACAATATCGACAAACATAACCATGATTAATAATACATCACAATGGGTCATACCACTACTCCCTTCCAGCCTCGTTTACGGTACTAATTTGCATCTGAGAGCATTAAGTTGCATGTCTGATCCTGTTTGTGGCACTCTCCTGAAGACGAGCAGATTATACTGTTCGAAACGTCGAGACCACACGCACCCGGGCCAGTTCTTCCCAGAACCAACATTTCTCCCAAAAGAGTTTTATGGTTGTACCAGCAAGGTCAGCATGGAGTCTCCCTTCCAAACTCACCATACCATGGGACTGGAGCATAATGCGAACGGCTCTTTATGAACTGCACACAATATAGCAAGTTCATCACAACTCCATTGCTGAAAACAGTAACTCACCTTGTAAAAACAATTGGTGTTGATGTATGTGATATCCTGATCTTCATTTTTCTCAACGGGAGAGAAAACAAATTAATGGTAAAAGGAAAACTGTTTTGATCAAAGTAAATTACTTTCAAGAGGAAAAACGACATTGAAAACATATAATGTATATTGGCCACTGACAATTTGGCATTAATTCTAAGAGTTACCGAAGCATGATGTGGTGCAGCTGCTGCTGATTGCGACAAAATAATGAATACAAGTTTGCATCCCGAAAGGGAGAACATTTAAAATAAAAACCTGTTTATTGTGCTATCATTGTGCCTCTGCTTAGCTTCGACACAACAAAATAAATCGTATATTTCCATTTTAAAAAATGCACATTCTACAACCCCAAAGTAACATTATTAACACTATTTACAGTGTTATGTGCCCAACAATTTGTTTCTTTATGTATTTATTTCTTTATTTCTGTATTTATTTATTTTATTGAAATTGATTTATTTCATTAAAACAAGAGGGTTACCCATCAAGCTCAGCTGATCATTTGGAGCCTTCATTTAAAAAGACAAAGTACTAACAACGACAAGACTTGGCAGAAATGACACAGAAAAACCACAATAGGTAATTACATCATAACAACCAATCAGAAAGAACAATACCTGGACAAATGTATGAAATAGCATACCATATCAGCAAAACACCTAACTACAAAAGTGAGGTAAGGTTAAAATAAGAACCAAAAACAAAAACCCTTGCACTGCATACAATTGGCCTAGTAAGTTACAAGTTTAAAATGTGCATGTATTGAAAGATACGAGCACTCCCTCTCCCATCCTGACAATAGCCAATATATCCAATTGGTTTTTATTATTAATTAACTGGTTAATTTGGATAGAAAGCCTGGCTCATAATTTTACGTTCATCGATTTACCACATATGTATAGACCATTATAACCTTCCGCTCCTTTTTTCGCAAAAAGAGCAAGCTTGGACATTTCATGGCAGAGGCAAGATGCTTCACGCACCAGAATTTTAACATGTTGTATCATAGACACCATAATGTGTAAAAGTGTAAAAAATAATAATACAAGCCGAACAATTTTGAGATTCGCCCCTTTCTTCTCATCAACAGTAGACACAAACCGTACGCTGCAAATCCCACAAAAATACAAGCTTTGATGTTTTCCTCCGATGTTGAACTATGCAAAATGGTGCCTTCAGGAAGTCCATGCTCTATCTATCTGGCTCTATTGTAAGCATGGGATTGTGATATCACGGGTTACTTGTTCCCTACGTCAAAACGCTGAACATATTTGCGGTGCCTTTTAAAAGAAATATAATAATATTATACAGTAACGACGGAAATGACAAATTGCTGCCACCATAGTCCATAATATTATTTGCATAAAGGGGGGGGGGGGGGTCTACGCATATCCAAGGTAAAAAAGAATCCACTTTGAAGCCAAGCATAATTATTGTTTACTGTAAAATAAATGAACTTAATTTATTACGAGTAATCCGTGATGCTGCAAGACACGAGCATGAGTGAGGCTGGTAATAATAAAGACGTGACATTCTGTCAAACTGGATTAAACGAATGCGCAGAGGCATACTAAGCATCAGTCCTGTCGATAATTAATTTAGGTGATATCTTTACCAATGTCAGGCAATTTGCCCGCTCTTCAAACAGGAAGTACGGGCATTAAGCATTATACTAAAAAGACGACTTAATTACCATTATTATTAAAGACGTGCTTAATCTGCAGTGGGTTCCATTAATATAATTGCGAAAAAAGAACAAAACAAACATCATCTAAGACATGGCTGCGTCAGTCGGGAAAAATTTAATCAATAAATAACATAAAATAAAACGAACGCTTCCGTTAGCCGACCCCTATCAAACAACATACACCGTTCGACCCTAAAATTGTATTTAACAATATTCATATGAAATGTATATAGCTATATAATTTGTATAGGCCTATATCTGATGGTATAATTTTGTTGAAAGGGAGGGTATCTCTTTGGTAATTATTCCAACAATTTATGACCATGAAAACTTACTTAAAGAGAGCTGTTAATACTAGGCTATAAAACGTTTTTAGAAACGACCCCCTTTGAAGTAATGTAGTTTTAGAGAAAGAGGTAAGTTTTCACCCACAAATTTAAATCCGAGAAAGGCTTCAGGCATCAAGCCTTTCTCAGGCATCTGTAAGCACACAATTCTATGCAACAAGGGTGTTTTTTCTTTCACTATTTTCTTGCAACTTCGATGACCAATTGAGCCAAAATGTTCACAGGTGTGTTATTTTATGCATATGTTGGGATACACCAAGTGAGAATACTGGTCTTTGATAATTACTAAAAGTATACCCTGCCCAAATCAATTAGTCTTAAACCCCTACTCCTCATAGTAAAGTCACACCTTGTGAGAATCTTTGTCATGTTTTTCTGCCATTTTTCTCATACTCCACGTCTGCTTATATTAGTTTGTTTACACCAAACGAACGGTCCCAGACTATTACCCCTCCATTGAAGCGGTCTTGAATTCACTGATCGGAAAGAAACATCGAAGCCATGGACGGTCAAGACACCAAATCCATAGTCTATTCCTTTATTTAGTATTCCATCGATAAACCGAAGCATTTATACAGAGTAAATGTATCAATACAAATATCACTTTTATAAGTAATTACAAATTTCATAATTTCTATGTGATTGAATTAATTAAAAACATCTAAATAAAAGAATGAAAACGTCCACAATATTTGTTAATTTAAGCTCATTGGGCATGTATTGTGTCTTCATTGTGTGTGTGTTTTTGTTGTTGTTGTTGTTGTTGTTGTTGTTTTGTTTTTTGGGGTTTTTTTTAGGGGGGGGGGGGGTACATGTACATGTACAAGAGAAAAGTAGTTTGTTAAAGTATATACATTTGGGGGGGGGGGGGTGTAGGCCTACCTATGCCCCATATCGGGCATGGTATAGATTAAGCTGCAGGCTGGAAATAGACAGAACTTTATCACAAATCAATTATTAGTATTTAAATTGCAGTAATTGAATTCAGGGAACATGACCGAAATTGAGGTTACGATCTATTCAGGTACAAAACATGCGCGGACACTTTTGAGTCATGTTTATTCATGATTATATGTGACGTAGGAATGGGGATGGTTGAAGTAGAAGCGGATGTCTAGCATAATACGTGGGAGAGCGTGTTGGGTTTTCATTCACCTGTTTTTCCCTTACGATATTATTGTTTGGATTCAGTTTAATGAAACGTGTCCAGATATTTTTTGTTTATTAACACTGTTAATTTAGAATTTCAGGATGAAACGTTATCAGTTCGATAGCGATTATTTTCATTTCGAGAAATGCCGCGGGGGGCAAAAGATTGGGCGTATACCATTCAATGCATTAGGCCGGTTAAGTCAATGGTCTCGTGTTTCTTTTACCATAGAGCAAGGGGTGCTTTAACCTGTAAATTTAAGCACAGCTCGACAACAGCTCTGTTAGAGAATATTACGATTATAGAAATCGTTTGGCGTTCGAATTATTCTGTTCTCATTATGGGACATCTTCACTTAAATAATGACGACCTTCTGACTGCATACCTTCTCTTTCCCATTAGTTTTGTGGCAGATCTTATCTCTTAAAACGAAATGGCATACGAAGGAATGATCTACGAATTGATCGTGTCCTCACAGAGAATAACAGTCACATTGGTGATGAAATGATAAGATGCTGATGACAAAGAGGCCTGTTATTTTAAAAATTAATGGAGGTGACTTATTACACACTATTATTTCACTATTACGTCACTATTACGTCACTATTATTTTATAGATACACGTCACAACAGGTTATCGTTTGGCTACGTTTGTTCATTCCAATCTTGTAGTTTACAAAAAACAGGATGTTGTTTATTCATTGCGCCATTCTTTTAAGAATTACAAATGCCCTGTCAAGAAAACAACATCTCATGACGAAGTATTATCTCATTTTGTCAATTATTGTTTACATGAAGTGCGCTTTTGGCTTGAAACAAAATTTTATTCTATTTTATTTCATAAAACACCCAACAGCGCAAGTGCAAATTAAAGGATCGATAAAATATTTTATGAAGACCAGAAAGTTTCTTTCTGGTGGTAATTTTCAATCCTTGTTCATGATCTTTCAGTACAAAACAATGAGCGTACTTGTGAATAGACGAAACCTATGATGTAAGTAAAATCATATACAAGGCCTATAATGTCCTGTATATTTAAAGTTTTTGTTCTGTTTATTGTTGGATTTATTAATTCCTCTTATTTATTCATTGATAATAATTGTTTGAATTAACTTTTTAAACAAATTATAGTATTTGTTTATTTATAAATATTTTAGTTTATTTATTTATTTATTTTATGATTATTTTTAAAATATATATTATACCTATTTGTTCCCTTTTTCATGCACTTATGTAATCAATTCATTCTTGCTTCCAACATTTCCTCCATCTTTGTTTTAACAAAATACTATTTGGTTCTTATACACACTATGAAATAACCATGAATGTTTCAGCTCTTGTATTGACGTAACTTGTTTATCAAACTGCATGTACACAAAGAATACAGATATGTCTTGATATCATTGGTGAGTCTTGATTTAATTTTGTTTACTTTTATATATTTTGTTATGATATATTTCTGTATGAGAGTACATTATCAGGCGGAAGCAGAGTGCAATCTCGCCGCGCGATCGCTCATAATGGACGGTGAGCATGACATTCTTCGGAATCAAATAGAATCATCCGAAGAAAATTGACGATCAAAGATTGCGTCCAAACCTTCCATTAGGAAGGTTTGCCTCGCCCGAGTTCCCAAACGAGAATCACAGATCCGGGGAAATAAAATATTGACGAACGACTCTTGTTGCCCAGGTGTGCGAATAATGGTGTTGATATTGTCGACTCAGATCAGTTTGCACTGGGTGGGTTGGGTGCATGGTACAACTGGGCAACATAAAACATTTATGAAGGGCCTTAAACAACTTTTTCAAAGATATTAATACATAGGTAATTAGCCAAACATTTATGAAGAGCTTTTGAAAGCTTATTTAAAAACATAAATACATAGTTAATGAACCAAAGCATAGGGTATGCATCCAAACACCATTAAAAAATTGCAAAAGTTTTTGTACGCATTATAAACAAGGTTTGGGCTGTAGAGAAATCTGATCCAAACATAAATAGTTAAACAATTTAAACATTTCATGAAACTGTAACTATACCTACCAGGGAGATACAGACTACAACATTAACAAAGTTTCAATGGAAAATTTCTCATAAGAGTTTTGGTGGAGTTTTTAAATGCCATTTCGATTGGCAGGTGTAAATAACGGAGAACATATACAAAAGACCGTGTAAGTGTTTGTTGGTTTCAACATACATTGTTATAACGTGTGAATGAATCAGAATCTCTCATAAAGTTCGGAAACGCACGAGACAAAGTCTAAAGAAAAAATATCAGAGCGTCTGACGTAACGAGATATCTGTCTAAGAAAGAACACTACGACAGGTGATAGGACTGTGCCTTTGATGATACAAACAAGTATGGCACAGTCTGACTATTCCATGGGAAAGATATTTAGCTACCTGTCCATTGTTGATAAACCGGTTGGCATGGACGGCCGAATGTTAGCAAAACATTTAATCGTATTAAAAAATGTTGTGACCAAATTCAACATTTTCTGTAAAGATTCATGATTGGTTGATTTGTTTGCATTAAATTCAACACTAGTTTTGAATATTTTGTGTAACATTGCTACAAACTATGACTATCTTTTTTTGAATTGCAGTTATGGCTTTCCATAGTTTTCTAACCTCGGTTGGCAACAACTTGGGCTGTGACGTTGCAATAGAAAGGTCTATAGGGCAATCGCAGACTTGTTCTTTCAAAATAGTCTAGGAAATGGCAAACAATATTTTGAAAATGCCTGTCATTTTACCTGTTTTTCCAAGTTCTCATCATGATATACTCTGACTATTTGCAAAATTCCATGCACATTCCCCCAAAATATTTCCCTGTCTGCCCCACTAGACCATGTTCCTTTTGACATACTTAAGAATGAATATTCATGTAATTGCACTATGCCAGTGAATAGCTTAAACATTTTTTGCGACACTCTGACCACCATTTTGTTATGGCGGTTTTTCGTATCAAAACATTTGATATTGTTCGGCACTTTAATTTACCCGTTTTAATTAAGCATAGAACTCTTTTTGTGAAGACGTGTACTGTGCTTATCTGTTTTTGCTTGCACATTATCAGTGATATTGGTAATTTATAGCATTTGTATTGAATGATAAATTAGTTTTAAAAATTGCAATGAGCAAAGACTTGCGGTTGTTATGACATTGCAAAAATAAATTTGATTAGGTCTTGATGACTTTTTCAAATTCACTGGCTTGACAGTTGAGGGCGCTGTGATATGAATGAGATCACAATGGGAGATTCAGCTTATTACTTGATGCGCAAACTAACAACAAAGATGAACCCACTTCTGTTTATACTCCGTAATCTCGTGAATACGAATGTTAATGTTTATTTGATATTTATTTTTAAGGGAGCTTCAATATTTGCACTTCAAAAGCAGTATATATATGGCTTGGTGGTCAGTACAAATACGTTTGTTGGCAATTGGTGTTGTAGATTTTGTAAATGTCATCGTATGGAGGCCAGTGTAACCGCTGTTTACCAAAAACTAAAGAGTGACCTAGTAGATTCCAGTGCCTTTCTAGCAGGCAAGATACCACACTGGTCATAATGAGAAATTTTACATAAGTACAAGAGTTAGAAAAGTAACAGTTTCACAAGTTTTGAGATGCACCCCTTTGTTCATATTAGAAGTTCATACAAATCACGGCAGTGCAATCTCCATAAAATATCAAATTTAATGTCTTATTCCTTTGAACTCTGTGTACAAATCTTGTATTGCCTGCACAGGAAGTCCAGGCACTGCGGCTCTTTTGTAAACATGTGATGTAGCAGGTTAGGCCTACATGGCCTTAGTCTCAGAACGCCAAAAAGGGATTTGTCAGTAAATAATTATACAATATTGCTTCAATTTAAGGCATCTGGGGGGTAAACTTAAATATACATCGCCAACACATAAATCCTTGTCCGCTTCACGTGTCTTACTCTTATTTTGCCATGTATTAACTGCCGCGACGCGTAGGAGTCCTTTATTGATAAAGAATTAGGACGCTTGGACTCTAATTTTGCAGCGACTTTTCGCAGCGTCGTTTCCAAAATAATCGCTTCCGCCCATTTGTCCCAACGAAACAATGCTGCAGACACGGGGTTTATTATTTTCAAGGAGCAGCCCCCCCCTCGCCCCCACCCACCAGTAAACTGACATTAACTGACCCGCCACCCCAGCCTCAGAGCATCCAATCCCACATTCAAGTGGGCTTGGGCCGAAATTTTGGCCCGACCTTTAAAAGACATTAGTTCTCACGTTCACACAATGAATGTATTTGAGAACCATAGCAGGTTCTCAAATACATTCCTTGTATGTGTGCTTGATTTTCCGATCACCGAGGCAGCAGAATTACTTCAGTATCTTTTGTGTGCATAAGGCAGCGATGTAGTCTGATCAACTTAAATGTCAAATGTGTACGATTAGCATATCATACAGCACCGCGGGTCTGTCACCCGCCGGATCGCAGTGCCCAATGCAAACCATTTCCAGGGAGGCGTGAACCAGACTGGGGAATTATAGAAAGGGCAATTTCTGCGTGTACAGCATTGATCAATATATAAACAATGGTCATAAAAAACACATGTATAACGGTCAAACCGCCGAAGACAACGACGACGACGACGACGATGACGATGACGACGACGACAACAACGACAACGACAACAACAACGACAACAACAACAACAACAACAACGACAACGACGACAACAACAACAACAAAAACAAAAACAACAAAAACAACAACAACAACAACAACAACAACAACAACAACAACAACAACAACAACAACGACAACGACAACAACAACAACAACAACAACAACAACGACAACGACGGCAACAACAACAACAACAACAACAAAAACAAAAACAACAAAAATAACAACAACAACAACAACAACAACAACGACAACGACAACGACAACGACAACGACAACAACAACAACAACAACAACTGCAGCAGCAGCAACAGCAACTGCAGCAGCAGCAACTGCAGCAGCACCAACACAACCACACAATTCATTATCTGTTATGATGTGAACTTGGCAAACAATGCAAACATACGCATACACAACATTAACAGCTGTTGTTTTTACATGAAAGCTAAACGTGAACGGAAAATTAAAATAAAAATGTTTAAACTTAGTACTTGTCCTATGACCACGCGCACGTGACTGGGCATCGGTAAAAAATAACATTGCATATTGGAAAAGTCAATTCATTTACACATTGTTGACTGTCGTGCGATCAGCCTGTGTGCCTATGGGTCTCTCACTGTGCACATTATGAAGTGTGTAAATATGCTTCCCCAAGAGGTAACCGTGGAAGATGAAGAACACAATTCAAATCGCTTCACTCAAGAGTTCGCCATCTTGCCATCTTGTGTCATATTCCCTGAAGCTTACAGTGTGTACTAATGGTTACCAGACATTTTGCTGGTAATTTATTCATTTGGTTATTTCTTTTGCAGGGGTAACCTCGCAAGTTCAAATGCCAATTCTTGTTGTTAAATTATTAAACGACAAAGCTGTTTTCGGTTCATCCTTTAATTTTCAATGCCAGGAATGAAATTCTGCTATTTTTGTTGAAACCGCGGCTCCTGGCTTTCGGCTACGGCTTGGCACCGTTCGCCTGTTTGAAGTCCCGTACCCAAAGTGTATGTTTTCAAAATGACATACGAAGCCATAGCCGAAGCCTAAGCCATAGCTGTTGTTTCGAAATGGGCCTTCCTGTTCACTTCCAATGGTGCATTTAAATCTATTCTCCCTTTGTACGGATTCGCCATGTGCATAGCTTTGACTTCATGCACCATTTGTATGGTTATGCATCTGTTTGGATGAAAGTGTCATCACATTACCGTGACAATACAGTGAGTTATATAATGCTTCTATTCACAGCTGTCTCCAAATCGAGGCTCTACACGCAAACATGGCTGACCTGGCAAAGGGCGAATAGTAAGTTTGTGAAAATTATGTCATTTCCGAATAGATGGCTTCGGCAGTGATGGCTAATGGACAAGTCGCTGAAAAATCCTATTTGTTTACGTTGTCGCCGTTGCCAACGTTCATGGCCGTAGCCGGTGTCGATTGAAGTCAGACACGCCCTCATTGTCTCATCACTTTCATTCATCCATGAATACGGCAAATGAACAGGAGAGATTTCCCTGGAAACGGCGCCCTTGCCGGACCCCAATTAGCGTGCAACAATAAACAATCCCAACATTATATTTATAAGATCTGGCATCCAAATGACAACCCTTTTGTAGCATATTTAAAGGGACAGTTAACCTCAGACAAATTATGTCCGTTGAATGAAGTGGTTTTCTGTAACCATAATTCATTCCGCGGGATAATAATGGCATACAGACTCCCCTTTAAAGAAATTGCCGTTCGGAAGCCCGGAGGATGAGGCTTAGATTAACTGGTGTATAGAAATTTTGTTCATTTGCCTATTGGTGGTATTTTGCCTTCTTAATACGCTGTACAAGACAATGTACACGTGTATTTTTTTTACAAGCGCCCGAAATGCCACCGGATGTAGAAATATACGCACTGATTTTTGCTCTTAATTTTATGTCAGGGGTAACTTTAAAACGTGTTTTTTTTTCCTTAGTTGCGACTATTCGTTCATGAGTCCTGCTGTCATAGTTGTCGAACATGATGCAGAAAAAAGTCTCAAGAGGGGCCAAACATATATATAAATATTGCTCCAGTTACAAGGTGTGAAGTTAATTAAAGGTTTATGATAAACGCGCAACCCGAGGGGCGGGTGTCGCGTTGTGTCTCTCTGGAGCAAGTTGCGTTCCCGAGAGGCGCACAGTATTAAAACACCGTGATATCTTCTTGAATCTAAAACCAAGAAATCTTGTTTTTCGTCCGTTAAATCGAAAGCAAAGATAGTGTCATATTGTGCAGTTGAGACATAGCTCAATGTATAATGAGATTTAATTTTATTGAAGATAATATAAATTCTCCAGACGATGGATACATGAGAGTAAGAAAATAGCAATCACAATGTCCTAGTCAAGATTAATGTTCTGTCACAGGTATCTTTGACAGATTGTGGTTTTGGGGTTTGTTTGATTACGGCACTGTAATATTGTTTTGCAATTTATATGTAATAAAATACTAAGGCCTATATCAGTTTGTATCTTCTCAAATTAATATAACCAAACATAGAAAACCCCCAATACACATTACATTGAATGTAAAGAGAGGCTCCATGGTTAAAATAAATTTTTTTTTTTGGATGCACTGATCATTTTCCAATACACAGAGCCCTAAATCAATTGAAATTATGTAAAATTAATTTTTTTTCATTTAATACTCGTTCAGAGCGAAATTTGAAACATGACGTCATCGGACATCAACAAACAAATGGGACTGTACATTCCAAAGAGGAAAGTAAAAAATGCAAAGTTTTTCTTTAACGTAATTGAAATACCCATATTGCATGTAATTTTTCAACTAAAAACTCGATTTATGTATTTTTTAACCTTTTCTTATTGTAAATTGTTGCACTTCAGCATGTGGCTGCTCATGACAAGTTTGTAAATAAACCATTCTATATATATAATATGTCTGCGCTAGTCAAAAAGTCAAACTCAGTGCCGTTTTGGTTGAATAGACCTATCATCAAAATTCAGAAATGAACTGAAATTTCTCTGTACAGACCATAAATTTGAAATGCGACGCCATCGAGCATTTCTGGAATTTGACCAAAAATGCACTGAAGGGTATCACTCACACGCAGTTGCGTTTTACACCATTTTTAACGTCATGTTATAGACTTGTATTTTTCCCCATTTCCGGGAGTCTATCAATTGGAAAATGAGTGGACTACAAAACTCCAATTAACCTTGAAGCCCCTCTTTAATGTAGAGTTTACGTCTTACACTTGTTCTTGCACCATAAGCTCTTTGAAAAAAGCCTGACACTGCAGCTTTGTAGATGTCCTCACAGGGACTCAGTTAATGTTCTCGGCCGGTATTTGCGTAGCAGAGAAAGCGCCGCCAGCGGTCACACATTATCGCAACTATTTATCAACTACAGTTGCAAGGAGTCCAGCCAATATCGTGCGTTACATTGCTCCGAGCACATTTTTCTCTCACAGCTTAGTGTGGCTAAAATTGTTATTTTCTCTGACATGCCCCGCTAGTAAGCTTCAGTACCAAACAGGTACCAAACCAACAGCCTGGGCATTGAGCCCTCGTATGAAACATGGAACATTTTCAAGATTACACATTAGGGTTTAATTTCGAATAGTTAGGATGAAAAGAGCTGCGAATTGAGAGCTGGGACGAAACATCGTGCGTTACACTGCTCCGAGCACATTTTTCTCTCACAGCTGCGTGTGGCTAAAATTGTTATTTTCTCAGTGACAGGCCCCGCTAGTAAGTTGTAGTACCAAACCCACAACCTGGGCATTGAACCCCCGTATAAAACATGGAACATTTCAAGTTAACACATTAGGGTTTGATTTCGAATAATTAGGATGAAAAGAGCTGCGAATTGAGAGCTGGGACGAAAATGGAGTACGGGTACTCAGTTTCCCGCTAGATTTGGACTGGGCTGTTAGAGATCGAAATGTGACCCGTACAATATGAATAGAAATTGCTTGTGAGCTTGCGTTGTTGGATGTATTGATCCATTTTTGTCTGGAGACAAGCAGCCACGAGTCATTCAATACGACATTTATCGAACTTCTTGTTCACACCTTTCAAACCGTACGGATCTCTATAATTGAAGTAGGGGGCACCATAATGTTTTGATCATTAAATATGTACAGAAACTGTGAAAATACCAGGACATTTAAAAGGTGTTTGTGAAGAAGGAGGAGCCGTTTTTCTGTCTGTGGAAGTGGCTTTACACTGGGGTTATTCTTTATGAAAGTGATAATCGATTGAGACCATAATATGCCTGTTTCCCTGAAAGTTCACTGGAATAGAATATAGAAATACTTTCCTGAATGATTGTATAAAGCTCTCATATCATAAATCATTTTATTATTTCCATAAACATGTATTCAGTATTGTTATTTGTCAACTAATTGGTTTGCATTGAACGACTCAATCTGCATTTTAGGGGATGAACACTACCCTTAGGTTGGAGTTTAGTTTTATTCACATTTCGATGAAATGAAAGGTGATTTTGATAATTCAATACTCTCAGTGTTTCTAATCACTCGATTAGCATTTAACAATTACATGCACAGAATATTACGGGCTTCGGGGCATTGTGGCAATCTCCACTAATTGGCTAATTTGTAGTTCAAATTTCAGGCTTATGAATACCGGGGTATTTAAAAGAAAGAAAGAAAGTAAGAAAAGAAAGTATTATGAAGTATCCGTACTGAACGAAAACAGAGACAAGGGTTTATTGCAACAACGTCATGGCTGCCATGGCAATGTTATCCAATTTGAAGATTTCAAATTGAATTTTCCACTGTGATAAAAATGAAAAGGGGTACATTTTTAGTCTTATTATTGCCTTAAAATGACTTGTCAGTCAGTCGGATGAAATTCGAGTCAAGTGAAACACTGCGAGGCATTCTGACAATCTCCAATTGCTGTTAAAATGAAGAAACTAAATCCAAACTTTCGTGATTATTTATGAGTATTCAATCATTTCTAGCCTTGGTAGTCAATAAATCTCTTCAATATTTCGTGACCAGAGATAAGCACTAGTGCCATTTGTGTATAGAATGTGAGCAAAAACCACACCACACAATATAAAACGCCCTCTAGCAGATAAGGGGTTGTTTATCATGACGTCATACACAGGACAGCACCAATGTTAAGTTTAACGCTAGAAGGCAAACGTTGACAAACATTTTTGTGTGAAGGTTGCCGTTGAACAACAACAAACCTCTAAATCTGTTAGCGCCCTCATCCTGATTGCGAATGCGATTTCCCTGACAGTGTTATGCTTGATTGGTCATGTCACACAGGGGGGCGATTTACAGCCAACTGCAATTTTCAGACCATCTCTACTAAGAAATAGCAGTCCCGTTCAAATGTCAAACAGTTATCACGGTGTTGATAGTCTATTCTTATATACGTAATGTTTCCTCTGAACTGCCCTAAAAAGTGCACTGTTTGTTACATCAATAGGGAATGGCTTGTCTGGAAGCTCGTCGATCCACCAGATGGAGCTGGCACTTAATTTTTAATTCAAATTGACTGTCATCCCTTCACGTATTTACAGACGTTCAATCAATAGTTTGCTGCTCCACTTTTTCAGCAACTTGAAAAGTCCCACAGGATTAAAAACCAGAGATAAAACTCAATGAGCAAAAAACTCTGGGGAAAACCTTGTGGTTGCCAGCAAATTGTACCTCTTTGAGGTTTGCTTTTTGATATTAACCACATTTTTCTGATCTTGTTCAAATACTTTCCACTGTGTTCTAAAAACTGAACCGAAGCCACAAGCTAGAATTACCAATTACGCCTTCCTGCACATTCTTCCGATAGCAATTTTCCAGATACCTTCTTTTGTTCTTCGCGTACCATCCCTTCGGAATGTGTTCGATAACCGATCAGACAAATTTTGCCTGCTATACAATGGTAACGCAGGCAAATATAATTCATGGGAAATTGTTCGAAAAAAGTCCCTACATCAACGAATTATTTTTCATTAATTGTGCGCAGTGCTGCAATGGTTTCCTCCATGTTGCCTGTTTGTCTAGAGCACTGCACGTTTATCCGGAGGTCGCAGATTCAAATCCCGTTTTTATGCTTGTCTTTGAGCCCACAAAAGGTTATCTAATGTGACATGGCACTGTCTCCATGTACCGCAGAAATGAAAAAACTACGAAATGATAAAACGTTTATCCAGCACAGCTGCTGCAACACTTTTCTGTTTAGGACCAAAAAGTGATGATTTCCACCAACATTATTTTCTTGAATATGATGTATTGCAGAAGCATTGCAATACCATGCAGTTCAAATATTGAATTATTTAATATATAATTATTTAAAATTTCTCGGGTAATTTAGTGCATTACATACTGCCGATAATCACTTTACTTTTTAAAAGGCTCTTTTCTGAAACATATCAGATTATGAATGTCAACGTTTATTTCCTAGATAGCCTATTAAAGTTCAACTACACACTACACTGAATATAGAGATGGAAATGTATATATTATTCACCATGAAAAACTGGAATTATTCACGTTCTAGCCGTTGGGAATATTCTTCTTGGAATCAAGATGATTTGAATGAAAATACTCTGCCAAACACTGATGGCGTATCTTTCCTTTATGATGTGTTGAAATCCAGATGACTTGAATTTAAACATGAATGTACTCAACACTGAATGTTAAATGTTAACGAAAACACGACAGCATTTCCCTTGATCATTCACGGCCGTTGCGAATGATGGGAGAAACTGTATGTATACGAAAACGGAAGTGGTCATTGACTTGCAAATTTAAATACGAAGCTATCTTTAAATCGGTTTGAATCGACGCTGGAAAGTGCATATTATCACGAACTCAATTCAGCAGCGCGGTATATACTCACACTGTCAGGGAGGGATCTCTCTGGATAGCTGCTAACCTGGGTTGTATTGATTAGTAAACCAGGCCCAGAAACACACAGTTGTACCGTAAATCTAACTGAAATGTACTGACTTCTATTATTTAAACGCGTCTATTTTACCTTTTCAACGTTGTTACCTTGAACTTCGCTTTTATGAAAAAAAGTTTAAGCTCTGTCAGAATGCACGGTCACTGAATAATGTCATTCGTTGAAGGTCTAAGACGTTAGTGTATTTTGTACTTAGTATATTGAATAAACTTACAATATTAAAGGCATTGTATACTTTTGGTAACAGCTCAAAATCAGTGTCCACATTGTGTGTGATTCAACATACATTGTGCATGAACAAACAAACCTGCGAAAGTTTGAGCTCAATTGGTCATCGAGGTCACGAGAAAATAGTGAAAAGAGACCTTATGTGTTTTCTGTTTTTCAAACATCGAGTTTATTATCACGCGTGATAAAAACTATTGTTTTACTCATTTCTCAGAAACGATATTATTTTAGGCAGAAATATTTTAAGGAACCCTTTCTACCATTACTTACTTTAAATCATGTAA
Source organism: Leptasterias polaris (assembly GCA_037783415.1). Taxonomy (NCBI): domain Eukaryota; kingdom Metazoa; phylum Echinodermata; class Asteroidea; order Forcipulatida; family Asteriidae; genus Leptasterias; species Leptasterias polaris. The sequence continues at coordinate 2,338,126 of JAZGTN010000027.1, forward strand.
GTTATGTGTGAATCTGTGAACATTTGTGTTTTTCGATCTTACCAATAGTGTACAGGGCCTTTAAAGAAGGGCTTTGTATAAATAGAGAAATGCAAAAGACTCAACTCATTTTTATATTCATACCCTATTGTTGTGAATTTTATTCATAAATCAACCATAAATAAATGACAAAAATACCAAATCAAACAAACAAAAATGTGGATTACAACTTTTACTGTGACCAACAAGGAAGTTACAGATTAAGATTTTACTTTTGTTAAACCCTTAACATATTTCAACCTTCTTTCGCCCACACGCCATTAGAAATCTGAACTGAAAACGTGAAGCACTAAATAAGCCGCACATTTACATTTCTCCGCTGTGGGCATATTATGCCCATGTAGATTATTCACGCATATTAACACGTCTGGTTTATTGATGCCTTCAACGAGTGCCTCCTTTAATTTAGATCGCACGGTTTCGTATTTCAAAAATGTTTTCTGCATTTCATTTGATTATGCATGTCCATTATGTCCAAATTGGAAATAGTGGTCGCATGATGTTATTTGCTTTTTGGCGTGAATTATCATAGCCTGGGTTTACTTCTGCGCACACGCGGTATTGTACATCGATAGTGGAAAGTAACAAACTACCAGGCTATGTAGTACAGGCTTTGAACCGAGCGGATCGGCAGACCCGCGCACTAAAAGCAAAATAGCAGAGGTAAACTGCTGAAAAGATTTGATGAATTGTGAAATGGCCGGCTGAAGATTAGGCTCCGGGGTGCAGACAACATGTTCGCTCAGCCTTCGTCAAGAAAAATAACGCCGGCCAGAATATTTGTTTAAAACCCCGACAATATTTGGTTTAAATATGCGGGATGTGTTAAAACGGAACTGACTTTATGAGTAATGTATTATTGCATTCATTGACAGTGTGACGGAGCGGGGTACAGTCTACCGCGGCAGGCCGGCCTTGCCTTGTGGGTCGCGCATTCAAAATGAGCCAGCATTGAATGTAGACATTTTCGTGCATGTGCAGGTGTTACTGCCTGACGTGTGCGTCGCCTCAAAACAAAAGTGATGTTATGATTCATTCTACTGATTGTCTTCGCTCGAGAAGGATCAGGATGTTTTATGTTGTCGTGTGCTTGAAATGACTCATCCATTTCTACTGTCTTTCTCTCTTGTTCATGACAGGGACCATAAACGCATTGCCGAGAAACAAGCGGAGAAGCGCGAGCAGCAGCTGCTGGCTATTAGCGAGCAGACAGCCACGGCTCTATCGGTAACAGAGGAACCACCAACCCGGACATCTCGCTCTCTAAGCACACCAGGTCTCCTGCTTGAACAGAGGCGACCGTCTGCCTTCGCTCCTCCTCCACAAGCTATGGAGAGGCGCTGGACACGCGCCGGGCTCGAGTACCGCCATGAAGGAGGCGTGGTGCACATACATAAGTCGGAGGACAATGCTCCGGACACTGGAGACTCAGACTCCAATATTGCATACAAGCGCCATCATGATAGCGGTGAGCCGCCGGCATCACCACGGGGCAAATCAACCCCTGGAACAAAACCAAAGAAGCTTCCATGCGTACCGCCTCCGCAGGTCCAAATTCAGGTGTCTTTGACCCCACAGAGCGACGCTAACGGTGACACGACGCCAGTCGAAGAAGTGACCGTTACACCGAAACCCGTATCTGTATGCACATCGGGTGACGGTTCCCGAACTCAGACTGTAACGGAGATATCAAGTAACGAAGGAAGTAGTAACGCCACTAAGACCAAGGTGGCTGCAGACTGGGTTTAATGTAGTATTTGTCACAGTTATTCCATCAGATCAGACTATGTGACTGATAAAACCATCGGTGGGTTATCTATGGAAATTCATTAAAAGTACGCAAGTTAACAACCAGTTGGATTATGTTAAAATTAGCCTACTGTCTTCACTTCATTATGCATTATTATCCTTCGGACCCAAAACCAGTTTTGCATAAAAATGCAAAATAAACGTCGCAGATTTATGTGAATAACAAAAAAACAACCACAACAAAATTTAACAGATCTTTGAGTCAGACCTACTTCCCGACAATGAGTCAAGAAGAATCATCGGTTTTACTTGAAGCTTCGCTTGGAATTGAACGTAATTATCATCGATCGAGTTTGGGGCACGTCTGGAGCTATACCGCCGCAATGGAGCAATCGTCATCATCCCAGACAAAGGAAAGCTGTACAAACTACACTGGTAACACGTACGCGGTCAGGGGTGCGTCTAGAAGATGATGCCTCTATATTTACGACCTGAGCATCATTATGGATGAACACTGCATAATTACTGAGAAGAGGGTTAGAGCTTTCTCCATGGTTAGAGCTTGCCGTGTTTAACACAACCTTTATACTAATACAGTAATCGGTAGGAACTGAAGTGGTTTAGGATGTTATGCCACATTGGTTGCGTCTGCCTTTTTGAACGAATTCGTTCTGTGGTCTGTTTGGTTGGCACTGTTTGGCAATGTACGAATTGATGGCTTCAGACTGTGACTTTGGCAAGAACGCTCTATTCAAACGAATGATCATAGCCAAAGCCACAAGTCGGCCTTAATTTGACAAAATTGAAACTAGCGAATTATTGTGGAAAACTATGGCTGTAATGCGATGATTGTGATTCAAATAACTATTACAAAAACAGTTGTTAGTAGACCAAACAATTTCATATGCCTTTTCTTCTCTGCTAGATAAACGCATGATAATGATAACGTGTGTTTGCATTACTTTTCCCGGCTTCATCAGCGTAGTTGTATGTTATGCAGGTGTATTTCCGCATATACCAATGAGTGCAAATTATTTCAAAACGTGTTTTCCATGTAAATGCACAACTTTAACGCAGCAGGTTGTTTCTTTTCCTTACTTGTAGGGATTACGTTTTGCTGTATCAACATAAACTAACCCTTAAATATGTAGCACGTTTCTAACACATAGAATATGTCTATCTAAATCAAACACATCTAAGCTAAAAGTTACAATTTTGTATTGTTTTATTGAATACATAAAAATTGCTCTATAATAACTATAGGTTCTATTTCCCAGAGTTGCTTAAACTAAACTGCTTACACGCCGAAAGGCAGTTAAGCCTTCTGCAGAACTCACGTTTCAAGGTATCGATAACTTAATTCATCATTCCTCTGCTGGCTCGGTGTGGGGCAAAAGGAAATATTTGAGAAATAAATCCAAACAAGTGAAAATATTCACTAAACTATTAAGTAATAGCTCCCGAAATTATACCTTTTCACTTCGTATTGTTAACAACCCTAGAGGTGCTTTGTTAAGGGATAAGGAAGTGTTTTGTACCAACATAAATGCTCATCTCTATGTACAAATGCTATTGTTGGTATCTCGAAAACCATAAACGGTGTTACTCTTACAAAAAAGTCCTATATGAATCCTAAAATAGGATATCCTTTAGCATATCCTATATTCATCTGAAGGATTCGATTCTTATAAGAGTCCTGTTGGACTTTCGTGTGTAAAGGATGGGTATCTCATTGACATAAAGACATGAAAAGTCTTTAAATGTATTGTGAACAGAGAGTAATTTCCATCATCCAAAATCTTGTGTATTTGTGTTTACAGTTACAAAAATCAACATTCCATATAAATATTGCCAAACAGAAAACAATTGTGAGCCATTTTATTCCTTAAAGGCCCTGTACACTATTGGTAAGATCGAAAAACACAAATGTTCACAGATTCACACATAACTTACATGATTTAAAGTAAGTAATGGTAGAAAGGGTTCCTTAAAATATTTCTGCCTAAAATGCTATCGTTTCTGAGAAATGAGTAAAACAATAGTTTTTATCACGCGTGATAATAAACTCAATGTTTGAAAAACAGAAAACACATAAGGTCTCTTTTCACTATTTTCTCGTGACCTCGATGACCAATTGAGCTCAAATTTTCACAGGTTTGTTATTTCATGTATGTGGTTGATTACACAAAACATGAACACTGTCTGTGATTATTTTGTCAGCTCTACCAATCCTGTATAATACCTTTAAAGCAAATACTTTCAGCGGATAGTTACAGGCAATGTACATAATGCCACTTTCGCTGATTACCACGGTATTCCTGCTATTAAATGAAGACGGATTTGTGCGTTTAAAAATAGCTGCTCAATGATTTCGAGACACCAATTAAAATGACTCCGGATTTGCAACATTGATTGCAAAAGCCAAAAGGTCACGGTGCGCGTGTTGACAGCACGTATTGATGTATCTGTCAGTGTTTTTGGACACTTTCTCTGCGGTCGCAGAAGTCAGACATGTTGGGTGGTCACTCCGGACGTCTGACATTTCTCCATCCTCTAAGAGGGTGAAAACAACAGCACTGGGTCGCCCACGCCATCTTAAGACAGGTACAGAGCCTCTATAAATTGACAGATTTAGCGGCAAAGTAAACCGAAGGCATATTTTGTGCAAAACTGCTTCTTGTAGCTAAATATAGGCATATCGCTACTTCTCTTTGAAGTAAAATCAATACTGCATAAATCGGTTTTTCGAGAACTAGTCAGTATCGTAACAAACAGCCTTGTCATGGTTTTCCCCCTACACGTCATAAATTACGCTTCATGCTTGGCAGTTGTTAGTGCTAAATATCACCTTATCCATTTCTGAAATATCAAAGGGACGATATAAAATTGACTGTACTTCTCTTTTGGTTAAGTTATGAGCACGATGAACAAATGTGTTCATTCGAAACAATGTACTGCTTTTGTTACACATTATTTAACAGTATTATGTTGTCTTCTATATATATTTTGTATTTATTGTTTACATTCTAATGTTTAGTTGTATGGTTTGATACTGTATATGTTTACGTCATGGAATGGATATAGATTGAAAGGTTGATGACTATACAAGATTGACGCGGAAGATATGCTTCGCAATGTGCATCATTTTGCAGGTCTGCTTGGATTAGAGATAGCAAATTTCATAATAATTTGTTTTATTATTATCAAAATCAACACATCAGCAAAACTTGCTGAGGTGTTATTCTTCGACGACGAAATGATAATGAAATCTGCCTTTATGATTTAATTTTTGTTTGTGTTATACGGGATCACGTACCCTATTTAAAATTGAGATGCCAGCCATTTCTTTAAGAAAAAAAACACACCTCACGTTTATTGTTTTCTAAGCAATAACTTTTTTAATCAATGTACGTGGGACTCAAAATTATACTTTATTTCGGAAGTCCAAATGAGTGATTGTTTTCCACCTGAATAACTTGATCAAGTCCTCTTGATCAAACCAAGGAATGATCAATGGCACAATCAAGTTAACACAACAAGACCCATTCTCGCTTGAGTGGTTTCTGGTGAAAATTTAATAAAAGTGGGTAGATTTAGTAATGGTCTTGGCAGTCAACACCTCTGGGCCGTTTGGTTTATATATGTTTTTCGAGCTACCTATGCAGAATGTTTTACTGATTGCAAGTTAAAGTTTTAATCAATTTATAAACTGGTTTAACCAGCTACATTAAGGGCAAAGTATACATGTGGGTTTTGGAACCGTTCGATTGTTTAATCCTATATAAATGTAGATACAATGAAACCAACCTGTTAAAATTTCATTTTAAAAGGTGGTAGCATTTTTTTTTAGATATGCCGAAAATCTGGAGCGGTTATCATTATGTCCACGCAGGAAGAATAATCCGTGCTGGAATACACAATCTGAAAAACGTTTCACGCAGAAACGTATCTCAGATTGAAATGTTTTGAATCCCTTTATTGAAAACCGCATTCCTTTGAAGGGAATTGTTTCTCAAAAGGTTGTACAAAAAGCAACAGCTGCAGTGCTTCTTACCAAGTAAGTTTTTATGGTCATTAATTTTTGGAGTAATTACCAAAGTAACCTCCCTTTAAATGTAACATTGGTAAGACTAAAAAATATAAATGTACACAGATGCACGCATTACTTTACATGGTATAAAGATGGTCATGGTGAGAAGCTCCCTTTGAAATAATGTTTGCTTAAAACGTTATAGTATTGAGAAATAAGTAAAACAGTTAGTTTTGATTTCATGAGTCAAAAAACTCAACGCTTGAAAACACTTTTACCACTTTTTTCTTGTGATTACATTGACAGATTGAGCTTATACTTTTACAGGTTTGTTATTTCATGTATATAATGGGTCACATCAAGTGTGGATACTGGTCTTTGACATTTACTATTGATACAAAATGTGTTAAAGCACATTTTATTGTAAAGAGTTGAAGGAATCACCTAATTCTGATACTGGCAAATTGTCAGCATCTTGCTTAGCACCTAATTACTCAACCCATGGTGGGTGTTTTCTTATCCCATTGAACCAGGTTGATTGTAAAACGAAATCGACCTTGCAGAGCTTAATACTGCTGGGGATTATGCTGGGGGTTAATAAGCCTAAAGGATTACAGAATTAACATGAGGATTATACTTGGATGCCATTTCCCAATGGATTCAAGTTTAATCAAAGGTAGGCCTACTTGTTGTTTTTAGGATAAGTTAAGGATGCATAAATCAAAGCAATCAATTTTTTATTTTTTTGTATTGCATACAAATAGCAAAACAATCGTTTTGAAAAGAAATTCGAGTTTAGTAAAATCTGAATGTTTTCAGAAGGTTTGTTCAACGTTTTCTTGATTCAAAACACACCATCGGGTAAATTCCTTTCATCAACATGTTCTTTATCTTCCCTTTAATTATCAATATACCCTGGATGTCATCTAACCAAGGAGTTCAATATCACCGCAAAAACAAAAAAAAGGCTTCGAGACAGAAAAATTAATAATATCCCAACTTAACCCGAGTTTTTTTTAGGTTTGACTTGCGGCTATGAAATCATCCGTGTTATTTACAAACGAAATAGAGTCCACGGTTTTTAATTACTATTGGGTGAGAACACTTTCGGTTTTTACCGCCTCAGTGTGAAATCGTCCGTGAACACGTATATGAAAGTAGGCCTACCTGAAACAGTTGGTCTGTCGTTTCCGCAGACAGTTCTTCAGCAACAAGGTCTGATTGTCTGAACCTTTATTATTAAAACAGAATAATAATAATAAAAATAGTATGTTGAGACTAATATCCACAGGCCAGATCAATTATTTTGATCATTATTATTTTACTGCGATCTGGGGTTCGATTGCCTGACCTTCTTCTGAGTCAGTACGGGCATTCGGAGATCAGTCCTCGTTTGACTCATACTCCGAGCCTATTAATATTATAACCTGCAATTCGGGTCAAATGATGCGTTTTGCACCACGTGTCTGCTTCAAAAATAAAAAACGTTAGCAATATGCCACAGACAATTCACACATTACATCATGCAAAATTATTGTTATGGCTGATTGACGTGAATTAATGTCAGCATCTATGCGAAAGTTTTTTTTTTCTCTCTTTCTCGTTTTGAAACAGCTTCATCTGTCAAATTCTGACAGAGAGAGAAAGAGAGAGAAAAACAAATCTAATTTCGGGCCATGCAACTTTAAGATTCGCTCGATAACTCTTTTCGGCAGAGGTTTTTTGGTCTCTTATTTACTAGACCTATACACATGTAGTGGGACTCTTCAACTGTGCTGTTGTATTTACATGAAAGTGGAAGTCATCCAGGATTAGAGTCATATAATAGCTTTATTGGTGATGCACGCACTCGCCGAAATGTCAAGTTTGAATGTTTGATCCGCCATTTTCAGAGCCAACCACTTCGGTATGGATATTTTAATTGTCTACTCGAAAGATGTTTGAGTTGTTGAATTAATTGAAATGCAATATTGGAATGCAAAATGTTCATTTCTAGTATGGTAGTGGGCCTGTTGGATGTAATCACATTACGTTATGACGTCATATGCTTTTATGTATACGGCACCACTTATTGATGAGTTTCTCGGTTAACCTAAACCTTTTCTTACCACGACGCACTTATGAACAACAAAGAAACATACAATTATTTGATGGTCTGAGGCACAGTTCATTCTTTGCTGACAAAGGCCGCGCCGGTGGATGATTTGTAGATAAATGTGCAATTTCGGCCTCACTTGAATACTTCATTGAAGAATGGGCACTATAAGTTTCGATTGAAGCGCACCGCTAAAAACCATTATATTAAATATATTATATGTACATGTTGTTAATGGAAATATATGTTGTTAAAAGTATAACGTCGTTTTTTCTAAAATGGTTTTGTTACTAAATTATTTTAAAAAGGGTGCAATATCGTGATGTGGTAATTTCTAGACTTTAAAAATGTAATAGCCTATAATGTAAATATTTGGTACAGATTGGTACCTAACAGGCCTGTTGGGACACACAAGTTGCAACGAGCCAGCTATAATGTGTACCTTTTGTACTCCGAAACAAAACACGAACTATTAACAGGTGTAATGTGGGATTTTGTTCCCCGGTGTGTATGAGCCCCATACGGTAATTTAACTTGGGTGAAGCATGGAGGAAGGAAATCTCCATGGGTGAAGGAAGTTGAGTCAAACAAGGGAGCTCAAACGAAATCCGTCGTATGGGTGTAGGGACAGAATCAGGGGGGGGGGGGGGGGGGCACCCACAAAATCCCTTGTGACACCAACCGCGTTCGGATTTGGTACCACCTTTCGTTGTTAACACTTTAAGCGCATACAAGAACAATAGTTAGGCCTAACTTGCTGGTTAACTTAACGCGGGAAATATAAACTTTAAAAAAACCCAAAGGAGGGCCGATGTCAGCACCTCCATTGTCTTAAGCACATCATACACACTGTCCAGCTCATATGCCGTGATATTTTAAGCTGGACAATGTCACACATCCTAGAGGGGGTGTCAGTCAACAGGGGTCGGTGATTTGGTCAGGAGGGGGGGGGGGGGGGGGGGGGCATGATCTAAACTATGCCAGCATCCATTCAGTTTAATTCAATTCAATTCAATTCAATTACTCTTTATTAGATCCCAAAAAGGGTAACAAATGCTCGCATAAGGTCAAAACAAAAAATGAAACATTAATAGGCTCAAATTAATCCAGGCAATACCCCAAAATGTAAATAATACAGTCATCAGATAAAAGAATCGTTGAGAAAGTGTAAAACCAACACTCTTAACCTAGATGGAAAAAACTTGGAAGCGTGTGCTGACATCTACGCGGGTGCGTTGGGACCAAAGTGGTGCCATGTTTGAGGGTTCAATAAGCAGAGTGGATTGTTAACAAGGACAGTTTTATGCGAACAGTGATTAGACCTGTATAGGTTCCAACAGCGGGACTTGGGCAGAAGGATGTTATTTTTACTGCGACAGAAAGGAATGTCTCGTGGTAAGCTCATTGATCACCGCCTCATGTTATTCCAGTGAAACATTTATTTCCAACTTAATCAAAATAACACTTGCCGATTATTTTAATTATCGTAATCTGTAATTACAAATGTTAAAATTACAAATGTTAAGCCTACAGTGGTGAGAAATACAACTTATTGTTAATCCTGTATAAACAAACCAAGAATTAAACTATAAAGACAAATTTATTCCAATTTACGTGTGATTATTATTTTCTATCATGCTTTTTACTCTCAATTTCCCGGCCTGGTCCCCTCCATGATTCCGTAGCCCATGCTGTTGACTCGGTTGGTGAACGAGATGGTGGTATCAAAATTGATCCAGTAGTATTACAGTCGTATGGGAGTTTATTGACATTGACTTTACATCTTAGAAATTGACTTTCATTGGTTTGGGGTTAAGAAACGTAAAATACACCTTTTCGGTTAGATTTGAATTCAAAATAATTCAAATTGGCCTGGCCTATACTTAAACCTTCTCTTTTCCCATTGCGGCCCCCATTTCCCCCTAAATCCCCACACAAAAGAAGAAGTGAGTTTAGGTCCCAATGGAGACTTTCTGTGAGGGATATATCACTGGAGCTGAAACCCCTACACTGCAATGTTTACATTTAAAAAGTGTGGCACGTTTATTCAAACGAGCATGCGCAAATGCAAGAGAAATTCAAAAATGGCGGACCGAGAGTTTCTGCTAGCGTCGTCCTACTTTGGTTGCATCATTAATCATTGCATTACCGACACTGTACTTCATCCTAGATAGAATAAACAACTACCAGAACAGCCAGGGCTAAGGTAAGTTCTGCTTTGGGTGCTTGAGAAAACCTGTAGTATCTTAGAAAACCCCAAACCCAAGTCAAAAGTCAATTTGAGTTGTATCCACACCACAGCCGAACCATGTGTGCTTCGCTGGTAGTGCGTAGTGGTTTGGTCATTTTTGGCATCTTTTGGTTGGATCCACATGATTATAAACAAACTTTACGTAATGATGGACCGTCAAAATCGTTGCTTAAAATGTTTTCTGAAACATCATTGCAAGTTTTTAAATTTAATTTTGAACTTTAGATGGAGTTACCTGGGGGAAAAAAGAAGACTTGATATTGTTTTTATCAACATTTTCTTTCAAGGGTTCAGGGGAGTATCAGTATGTAAAACAATGGATCTAGTAAAACTCCCCAACATGGAGTACAGCTCCCCAGTTAAAATTACTGGGTCTAGTAAAACATTGATTTTTATTATTTTTGTTTTACTGTTTTATTTAGTGTATAAAGCAAATAATTCAAGTCAATTCGATTTTAATTCATTGTTGCCTTTATTTCCACAACACACAGATAGTGTAGGCCTAACTGAAAAAAAATACTGAACAAATTTCAGTGAAGGCTGAATCCAAAAAGTGGGACTTGTGGATATGCCTTAAAAAACATTAAAAACACTAGTAAAACAACGCTACAGTGACACATAAGAGTAGAGGCCTGCTTTGAGTGAAATCATAAAAAAAAAACTAGGAAGGACAAGGACAAATAATGTCAGTTGAGTTACACATTGAAACAAAAAATGTAAAACCGAATTTCCCCAGCAGTCTGCATGCTCTGCACTTGCAGTTTCAACAACAAGGTAGATCAATTGAGGGCAACGGTAGGTCATCTGTCTAGTACCATAGCCAACGGCTGTTCTATGAACATCGTGTATTCCGCACTATTTATTACATTTTAAATGCTTCACAAAAAATTCCAATTGCTATTTCTCCAACTGCAACCTGACTGGTGTGTTTGAGTTGCTGTTTTATAAGCGCCGCCTTGTCATTTAGTTGATTTGCCATTTTGCACACTTCAAATTGCTGTAAATTTTGCACCAGGGACTTTAGCTAAACACAGGAATGAGGGGTGCTGTGGGTGCCAGTCAGCCCCATCTTTTTCGATGTGGTTGCTGGAATATACTACAGCACTCCTTATTTTTCAATAGTTCTTACCTAATATAAGGAATTAACCCTTGAAAGAACCCCAAAATGAACCCACATGAATAACGACCTCTCTTGCAAGTCTGACTGTCATGACATTCCCACCCAGTTTGCATGTTACCCAGCAGCATAGCCACGTTTTTCACTATATTTTGTATAAAGCATGCACACAGAAGGGGGGGGGGGGAATTAAATATCTGGGTTTTTCTTTTGGTTGGGGTGGGGGGACACTGGAAAATGGGGGTTGGGGTGTCCAGGCCCCTAAGAGCGCTGTAGGGCCCAATTTCATGGCTTTTCAACTGCAAGCAAAACTAAATATAAAATTTGCGATTACTGTAGAGCCCAATTTAGTCATGGCTCTTAGTGATTTTACTCTGGGAAGTGATTACTCCATTAGTGATTACTCCGGGTGGCAGAATTTTTGCTTGCGCCCTTGAGTACTACATGTTGCTCTATGCAGTCTTTACTTACACAGCTAATTTGGTGCTTACTTGTAAGCAGGTCAAACGATGAAGCGCAGAATTATGCGGTAAGCAGAGCCATGAATTAATGGGGCCTGGTCTTGATTCCCCTGGACTTGAAAAATCAGCTGAAGGTTAAATACATCAAAATTTCAACAAACTTATTTAACTCTAACTCCCTAAGTTTTCTTTTTATACAATATACTGCCTCAATCCCCAAATTTCCTTCAACTGGAAAGAGTGTGAAGTTGTAAAGCCCTCAGGAATCCTTCAATATCATTCAGTTTTCACTGAATAGTAGGTTGGTAAAGCCTAGACTCCTTCAATATCATTCAGTTTACACTGAATAGCAGGTTGGTAAAGTCCTGAATCCTTCAATATCATTCAGTTTACACTGAATAGTAGATTGATAAAGCCCTGACTCTTTCAATATCATTCAGTTTTCACTGAATAGTAGATTGATAAAGCCCTGACTCCTTCAATATCATTCAGTTTTCACTGAATAGTAGGTTGGTAAAGCCCTGACTCCTTCAATATCATTCAGTTTACACTGAATAGTAGATTGATAAAGCCCTGACTCCTTCAATATCATTCAGTTTACACTGAATAGCAGGCTAATAAGGCCCTGAATCCTCCACTTTCAATCAATTTGAGCATCAGATTGGATGAAGGGCATGATGGTTAAGAATTGTTTGTAGTTCTATAATTATTAACATACATTTTAGTGTGTATTCTTTCAATATAAAGCTTTCATGTCTGGAAAGGTCGAGTTATTTCATGAAATATCTTGCACTTATTATTTTAAATAGATTAACTTTTGAAATGCCTTGAATCCTCCAAAAACTTCTAAAATATAACATGGGCATTGGAAGATTTAGGCGGGTTAAAGTTTTATTTTATGGTAAAAATTGGATTTTCTTAAACCCAATATGCGAATTGTCAGTAATCCATAAAAATAATATGTGGAGACATGGGCATAGTAACATAAATAAAATGATTGCAATTGCTTCATGCTTATTGAGTCCTTGTCATGCATGAAATCAAATGTCAATTTCAGAAAAATTGCAAGGCTTAAAAGGCTGATGTACTTTAGAGATGTAAATGCAGCAGCTTGACTGTGCAGTATGTCTTCACACTAACTAACAGTGGACCCATTATTATTCTTTTAAAACAGTTTTCATTTAATATTCACTGATGAAGGGTTTGCTTAAAGGCACTGTACATGTTTGGTAATTACTCAAAATATATATTAGCATAAAAACTTACTTGGTAACGAGCAACGGAGAGCTGTTGATAGTATAAAACATTGTGAGAAACGACTCCCTCTGAAGTAACGTAGTTTTTGAGAAAGAGGTAATTTCTCACTAAAATAATAAAAGACTTCTGGCCAGAAGCCTTTTACTCCTATCTGAAAGCACACTAATTTGTACAACAAGGGTGTTTTTTCTTTCATCATTTTCTTGCAACTTCAATGACCAATTGAGCCCAAATTTTCACAGGCTTGTTATTTTATGCATATGTTGGGATACACCAAGTGAGAATACTGGTCTTTGACAATTACCAAACGTGTTCAGTGCCTTTAACCTGTTAATAATATGAAATAACAAAAGCACATATATGCCTTATATTTTAATTAATATTTATTATTAATTAATATTATTTGATATTAATTAAAATATTTTGCCACAAGAAAGGTTTAATTTGAAAAAACACAACACAAGGTTATGCATTCAAGTGCAACTAATGCGTCTATGAGCACAATTACAAAGGGTGTCTACAGCTTTCTGTGTTATATCACATGCAAATTGTTTTACATGTACCTTCATTCTATTTCAGATGATGTGAGGTTGTACAGTGTTTGGACTTCTTCTTTCAGCTGCATGATACATGGTCATCTTTAATGGGTGTGCAGAACATCGGTAAGATTGAAAATTTAGATGTTCACATATTTATCATAACATTGGTACAAAGATGGTCATTGTGGAAAACTTCCCTTGAAATATTTTTGCTTGAAATGCTTTTGTTTTTGAGATAATTTTGAGATAAGTTTTGATCTCGTAAGTCCAAACTTGATGATTGAAAACAGTGAAAACATAGAAGGTTTTAAAAACTTATTTCCTGATGACTGATTTAGCTAAAACTTTAATAGGTTGGCTGTTTCATGTTGGGTCACATAACGCGCAGAAACTGGCCTTTTGAACATTTACCAATGTTATCCACATGCTTTAAATGGGTAAAAATAAAAAATAAATTAGTAAATGCAACTCCTGAAATAATTACCAACCAGCGGCCTGTACGTGTCAATTTTGGCAGGTATTAATTGTTTTCAATAACAGGCATGCAACTGTAACTTCACCAAAAAAGAGGAAATTACAAAATTTCAATGATTTTGTATAGTATTTTTCAATTTTGAATGGTAAAACTGAGAATAAAAAAAGAGGAAATCAGCGGAAAAGAGGAAAAGTTGCATGCCTGCAATAATCTGTAGGAGTGAAACTTACTTTTGAAATCACATTACCAAGGAGCAAAAGAGCCAGGACTGATCCTGCAGGCTGCAGGCACACCCTACAACCTCAGTGGGAGAAATTAAACTACATATGAAATCTTGCATTTCAGCAGAAAAACAGCATATCATTTTTATCAACTTTTGATATAAAGAAAGGGGTATGTCTAGTAGCCTGTCCAGCTGTTCTGACAATACTTGAATTCATGTTGAAATTGCAAATAAAAAATGTCCAACTTCCTATATCAACCAAATGGAGTATTCTGCCTGAAAGTAAATTGCCAGAATTGCACAAAGTCTATATTTTGTAAATAACGCGACATGGACAGTACCATAATAAACCATTACATGGTGCTATTTTAAGGAAAAAGGTCTCATACTTAAAAACGCTGTTCCCCGTACCTTGCATGAAAAATACTGAATGTTGGAGCCCTATGAGCTTCACCGAGTGACAAAATTGTGCGCTATATAAGAAGCCACCACTATTATTATTGTTATTATTTATTATAATACATGTATGCTGCACCCTTTATTCTCTTACTGATTAGATCTCAGATGGACAGTGACTTCAGCGGGACGTACATTTTTCCAACAAACAGCAAACTTGGCTTTGTTGGAATTGTTCAAATCAATCGTCATTGTACCCAGGTGAGTTATCAACACAATGCCTTCTAGAGTCTGCTAGCCATATGTACACGAGCCTTATAACCTTAGACAATGGTGCGGGGGGGGGGGGGGGTGGGTAAGTTCGTCAGACCGATTCCGTAAAAAGTATCATTTTGCTTTATTTTTTTAACAACCCAGCACAAGCAAGTCACTGTAAACAAGTAACGCTTTGCTTGGAAACCTTAAAATAAAATAAACTGTACACGAGTTAGTTTATTTTACAATTTGTTCACAATTTCATATTATCAATTTTAACTGCCTTCCTTTTCAAAATGAGGATCAAAATAGGAAACAAATTCAATATTTATGTTAAGCAAGATTTACAGTTCATAAAGTAATTAACTTCGCTTGAATAGTGACAGGGCTCAAAGTTTACACTGAACTGCAGGCCCCGAGGCCAGTGATTTTAGCGGCCCGTTGTGTTTTTTTCTTCTTCAAGTGTTGACTTTCAGTCTGATAATATTTTAGGTCTAAACTGTGTGCCGGTAGGTATTTTTCTCATCTCAATTCTGGTCATGTAAAACAAATTCTAGTCCAGAAAACATTGTAAATTTCCCCCTACATTCAAGCCCTGGGTTACCATTAACTGCACCTTCAAGAATCCAAATAATATATTATAATTAGAAGCGGGTAAAAGTGACACCTTTTTAATTATGGGGAACAAAATCCAAGCGTAATGCCACCTTAATCTGAACACTAAACATTAATCCATTAAAATTTATTACATTTGGAGGGACAAAATAATAGACATGGTGATTACACTGCGTAATAAAACTTGAACTGCAGAGTTCAATCACAGATAAATAAATTAACACCTAATAACTGCAAATTTCAACACGACCCCAAGTTTGTAAACAAAAAAAGTAAATATTCTGACCGATGTTCTCTGAGAGATGGGATTATAAATTGTAGATCATGCTGCAATCATCGTTGTGTTTCCTGTGTACAGCAAATACAATGAATACTAATTAAAGTGGGTCAGACTTATCTGACCCTCCAGCCTCATTTTGGTTATCATTGTTTTGAATAGGAGAAAGATCAAGATGGCTGCAACATGATATCAGTTCAATCTTCCCTTACTGTAACCCAAGTAAAGGATTTTTGCTTTGAACAAAAGACTTCAGAGACCCATAATATTACCGTTAGAGTAAACAGGTTGAAGAATCAGTCGCAATCAATGTAAATGTTGTCATTCTAGCTGAGAAAGAGTTTCTACTTTCAGATCATCACACATTAGACTGGGAAGTGTAGCTTACCTCCAGGTTAATGAAAGAGTTTCTACTTTCAGATCATCACACATTAGACTGGGAAGTGTAGCTTACCTCCAGGTTAATGAACCCTTCATAACAGATTTCATTTGTACAATATGTTTTTCTTCTAATGACTAGTACTCAGTTTAATACTTGTCAGGGTGTTTACTTTGTACTAAATATCTGACTCAAATATTGTATTAAAAGTGTTTTGTTGCGTACAAAACTAAAGACATTTTAACTTATAATTTGATCAACTGACAAATATGTGGAGGTTTCTTTACAAGTGCTTGTCATTGATTCCTGATAGATGAAATTGCGTCAACGGAAACGAGTTTTCACTTAACACTTGATGAGCTTTAAAGGCCCTGTACACTATTGGTAAGATCGAAAAACACAAATGTTCACAGATTCACACATAACTTACATGATTTAAAGTAAGTAATGGTAGAAAGGGTTCCTTCAAATATTTTTGCCTAAAATGCTATCGTTTCTGAGAAATGAGTAAAACAATAGTTTTTATCGCGCGCGATAATAAACTCGTTGTTTGAAAAACAGAAAACACATCAGGTCTATTTTCTCGTGACCTCGATGACCAATTGAGCTTAAATTTTCACAGGTTGGTTATTTCATGTATATGGTTGATTACACAAAACATGAACACTGTGTGCGACTATAATGTCAGCTCTACCAATCCTGTATAATACCTTTAAACAAAATATGACTTTAAAATTTAATTCATTTTAATATGGGCCATCACCAACAGTTCCAACTCTGTACATTTCCACAAAGATTTGAAGAAAGTTAAAAAGGGTCGATCTTGCTTTTTTTCCCCCATAACATCTGACTCCCATTTTGCAGTAACATGATTTTTGGGGGGTTTTACATAAAATAAGACTTTTCATTTGTAAAACTCGGTGGTTATATTTACATGTAATCAAGACTGATTGAAATAAAACATAAGAAAATTAAACGTTTAACTTGAAATCAGAAGGAACACAGTGTATCTCCACTTGCGATTTAAGAACCATTGCACTCATTAAACGGTTTATTTGGATAATAATTTGACTACAAAGCATTTGGGAAGTTGCGACCTCAAAGATCAATGATTCCAGCGCATCATTGAGAATACACCAGATATCTCATTTTGACTTCTTTGGTTTTCAGTTTACAAAATGGTGCTCAGATGGTCAATTAAGGTGATTTTTAATATATTAGATTGATAAAGGAACGAGTAAATGTATGTATTCAATGGACTGTACTTCAATATTTCAAAATCTGGTGGGTGGTAGATGTGCACACCCCACCAAGACATGTTACAGTGTTGCTGGTAACAATCAAATTTCACTGTATCAAGTTCGCACACTATACCTACTTGATGGTGTTGGTTGAGAAATATTGCTAGATCGACTAGATAAAAATAAAAACTACCTTACTTCCTAGAGCTACTAAAGCATAACAAGTAACTAAGCAACAGAAAAAGGTTACTGGCCAAACTGCTTAATAGAAAATTGTTGAGCTGTATTGACTGCTTGTACAGCTTTTCGAAATTGGGCACTGGAGACAACTTTTTAAGCACATAACAAGTAATAAAACGTGTCACTGATATACACACATCACTGTTGTGTACCCCCTTTGCACCTATGTCAAACACGGCTACTGTCTGCCACCCACGCCATATTGGGAGTCAAATTAAATGTATGATTATGGTAAGCGGGAAAACGTCGCAGCATCGCCTAAAATATGCACTGTACAACACACCGGGTATATTGACTCCAATAATGGCGCAACCAAGATCGATGTGATCAATAGAAACACAATCAAGAGAGTGTTTACTACAGAAACACAAGAATCTTCAAAGATCAGCCATGTTGACACTATGCCATCATTCTTAATTGGTTAAGAAGTATTTCAAAAACCTCTCTTACGACAACGTAATCTAACAAATGTAAGTTTCAGTAATATTTGGAATGAACCATCAAACTCTTTTCATGTATATAACAAACCCAAAACAAATCTGAATAATTAATCAAAGCATTAAGGTGCACACCCCCACCGGAACCTCTCTCTATCAGCTTTTTAAGACAGCATTCTGTCCATACAATCATTGATCTGTACAAGTACAGCCCTTCAAAGCATGGTCTCGCATTAGTTAAGCTGCCTTGTAAAATCTATTGAAACATGCTCGCATTCCTCTGTAACTATCAGCTGTTTTAATCAAGGATTCTTCAAGATCTGGAATGATACAAGAATTCACTTTCTTTTCAGTGGATAAGTTGGTTAGCTTGGACAAACATTAAACATTCCTTACTATTGTCAAGTCAAAACTAACATCATTACATAATTTGTACAGTTCAGAAGATGCTGGCTGGATGGTTGTAGCAGCCAGTTGATGGATTTACTAGTTTACAATTGACAGGGAGTCATTACCAAGTAGTAAATGAGTTATAACAAATTATTTTATAACACTCGGTTGGTTTATGTTTTCAGCTGTACTAATACACCCATTGCTCAGCACGAACATCTGATGTCACACTTTGAGGCTTGTGACTAGGACCAGGGGCCAATTTCAAATTAAGCACAAACAGTAGCTAAACCAGATTTTAGTTACCAACCAAAATACTGTTTCACATTATGTAAATCTTGCGCTTAACAGACATTTTGTAAGCAATACTTTCTGGTTAAGCAGCTCTTTAAAAGTGGCCCCTGCTGGTTGCTTGTCAGATTAACCTTCGACCTCACATGCTATAACAATGTGTGTATCATACACACACACTAATGGGTGCGTTCGATTAGCTACCCCGGTCTGCTCATCCGGGTGAGCCCCTAACCATGAGCTAATCGAACGCCAACTTCCCCCAGCATTCACACCGATGCATCTTGGGACAGCCGACCGGAACTACTTCCATTTTGTGCCGTATGTCCGATACTTTCCGTGGATTCACGAAAACATTGTAAAATGATTATTCTCAAGGTAAAACTGCAACATTAAACAATTTGTACAACCCCACAGTGATACAAAGGTACCCGGCTTCGAATAAAAAATACTTATTGCTCACAAAAACGCTGTTGTAATGGCGAAAATGTGTGTCAAACTTCCTAAAATGTCCCGCTGAATTACAAACAAAATGGTGGCCATTGAGAAAGTTTTTCGCCGTGACGTCATGAACCAGGGGCAGCCCCAAGTGACCCACTCCACAAGCAGGGCACTTGGGGCTGACCCGGGTGAGCCCCGCGAATGACGTCAAAGCTATTCGAACGCACCGGGGGAAGACCTGGGTCGACCCGGGGAAGCTAATCGAACGCACCCTCAGTAGTACCACTAGTATTGGTCATGCTGGTAGTTATGCGTCATTTCATGTATATCTATCCAATGAAACCACTGGGTTTGTAAGACCAGTGCCTGTCTTTATCCTTGTGGATGTGGATATCCCATCGCTTTACAAATAATGAGTGTGTATGAGTGCAAGGGTGAGAACATTATGTCATGGGGAGATGGAACTTTCCATCTGTCAACGCATGACAAAATTCTCAGCATTGCATAAATGCAAAACATTCATTATCTGTTTTATATAACATCCAAGCAAATTTGTGTCAATTGATTGGAGGACAACGCTATAAGAATACAAACTGTACAATATTGTATTCTGTCATTCACCACTGGAGCGTTTTGTACTGCTGTGTATAAGGCATGGTGTGGTCTCGCGTGCAATAGTCGAGAAGGATGGGATGAAAATACATGTTGAATAGAACCCAAATACCTGGTTTAAGGCCATGTAAAGGTTTGAATTATTTCCGTGTGATCTTCATTCCTCCAATCAGGATAATACGTTCTTAGAACAGATGTGGGACAATAATGTTTTCTTAGTTGTGTAAATATTCCATTTTATTATAGGGCTATCCACAAAAGTTCTAGATATAAAGTGTTGAAACTAGAAGCAAAACCAATTTATAGCCTGTGAATTATTAAACATAACTATAACCCCAAACCAGTCAATTATGCATTACAGTAAGAGGTAGACACAACCAGCTATGTTGGCTAAACCAGCTAATCCAGTGTAAACCATGTTAACTGTAGCATAACTAAGGACTCTTTCCAAACCTCTCGCTCCATGCTCCGTTTGATGTTGGAAACACTGCAAAATGTACACTGCTCTGAAATTTAGAGGGAGCCCAAGCCAGAGCTCGAGCAGAGGTTTGAAAGAGGGCCCCTAGATTTGATATGCATGGTAGTAACAGGGAGACACTGGCAGCTGAATTTAGAACAACTAGTCGATTGCTTTAAACTGTTTAAACCTATAATCCAAACCCAGTTTATAGTCTATGCATAGTAACAAGGAGACACTAATAGATTGGTGAGGACTATTAGTTGATCATCGGTGAACTGTTGTTTATGTTCATGCCAGTTGTCATGATGCGTCCTCCTGAAGTCGGAAAGAGTCTTCCGTACAGTCATCTGCATAAGAGAACAAACATCAACAAATAATAACTGAAATAACAGACATTTCTTTCAGGTTAATGTATGTAGATGAACATTCTATCCCTCCCAAAACAGAAAAGGGACTTTGGGCAAGAAGAAATCATAATTGCAACAATGAGGAGACAACCATGTGAATTACCAAATTCTAAGAAGGGACATTTTTTTGTGTACACCTTGTAGCAAGATACGGGAATGATATATGTATATGATATGTCAGAAAACTATTTGGGGAGGGTTGTGGATACCATTTGTTGTGTACAATGTAAGTGTGACAGTGTGTACAAACTCACCTCTATTGGTTGAGGATCATGTAAATGACCTGTAAGATCCATAAGAATTGCCGGCATCCACTCTGGTACATCATAGGGATAGGCCTGTACACAAGCACTCAGACCGATGATACCTGCATGACGTTGTACCACTGAGGCTGAAAACTCTGTCATGAAGAGATCATAAAGTCATCTTGTTATATTAGTCAGACTCAAGCATCATATTTGGCCCTCAGACAGAAGTAGGACAATTTTGTTGAGTACATAGGCTTTTATAGACTTTTTTTTACGGCCATTTAGGGATCATCTCAAATGTCAGGCACCTTCTAGGCGCAAAAGAATGTTCCCATGGGCACAAGCCCACAATCCATTTGCTAGGCCGCATCATGCCGAAGCACAGGATCAATCCTACATGAGTGAATATGCGCATTAGTATTTTTAACTTTCCACCGGAGCGTTTTAACAGAATAGTTCATGTACACGTACTGGGATACTTTTTGGATCCAATCAGAGTGTACCAACCACTTTTGAGATGCTCCCATAATAACAATTTAACTGATTTTTCTGATTGCAAAAAACTCCACAAAGTAGAACAATTATCATGCCTGATACTCCACAAAGTAGAACAATTATCATGCCTGATACTCCACAAAGTAGAACAATTATCATGCCTGATACTTAACAAGATTGAGTTTTGGGAGAGTATACTAAAAAAATAAAAGTTTCTGATAGTCAGAGAAATAATTATGTTGTATACTTGACTTCTTTTCATTTCTTTCTTATTTCATTTAAATTCACATCCTAGGCCAAACAACAAGATTGATTAGCTCATGTAAACCCACATACTTTCTTTTACATCGGATTAACTACTCTCACAGCAATGGTGTCATGATACATCACGATCAATCAAGCAGGAAGACAGGCCAGGCCTTAATTCAAAACCGACAACCTGTACAAAGAACTTGGATGTGGTGTACTACTACAAGCAAGTTTGGACATGAAACGGTGGTTGACTACTGGTTGATGGCTGCACCTGCTCACTGACAATCTACTGCGGATGCCTTTGGTTCAAGTCAAGTGGTTCAATTTTTGTCTGGGATTTTTTCAATGGAAGTATAAATTATTTGCACATTTTTGTTTTCATTCCTAACCACACTGTCTGCATAGCCAAAGGTTTTGCCATTTTGCAACAACTCCTGTACATCACAGTTCCCGTGCAAATTGTCACAATGAAGAATGAAAAAGACCTACATGTATGGTAACCAGCAAAACAACCCTGATCAGCAGGCTGGGTCCAAGTACCGGTAGTTGACTAGAAAGAAAGCTAACCACGGGGGACTGGACAGAGTTCAAGTCAAGTTACTCCAATAATAGTCAATGACTGTCCTTGACCAAATTTGCTCAAAGATTTAACAAAACTAACCTTCATTATTGAAGTCATTCTGGAGACGTACCCTCTTGGTTGGTAGTCTCGTCTTACACAGACTCTCAAAGTGATTCTGTAGTTTTGGCTCAATGGAGAAGACTCCACAGTGTAAAAGTCCACTCAGGGTGGTACCTGCCATCTCTCTCACCTAGGAGTATTGGAAAAACCATGATAAATCAGACAGATAGATAGGGATCATGACCACTTCATCCTTTGCCCCTGTAACCCATGTTGAGCGTTCTTCATACAGTAGGAGCCCATAAATTTCTCACGATCAAGTGTACACCAAGGAAATCTTGAGAAACAAAGGAAACGCAACTAGTGAAACGTGGTCGAGTGGTCTAGAGCATCGAACAAGTTCTGGCGGCCAATCCCGTTCCAAGGCAAGAAACTCAACTATAATTGCTTCTCATCACCAAGGAGGAAATGGGTACCTGTGAAGGTAGAGATTGTTGATGTACGCCCCCAGTGCTACATAAGGAGTTGCGATGGTATTTAGGAATACTTGAGGTCCAATGAGGTTAGTAATAGTTTAAGGTGCATTGATACAGTGTTTAAAAGCACATAATAAATGCCAATGATTAAACCCCCCAAAGTTGCCGAAAGGCTAAGCGCACCAGCACACGTGTGGCACCCTCTACTAAGTCCGGGCTGTGAATCTAACTTTGGCTAGAGCATCGCTCTATAACTAATAGTTTCACAATTTTTAGGAGGCCAAGCCCAAAGTCACGGTTGACAGATTACGCATTTCACCCTTGGTTAATACCTCTAGTCGGTCATCCTTGAGAAGGTCTAGCACTAGTTGATGTATCGTTGCTACTGACTGTGACTGGTTACTAACAGTGAAGAGGTTATAATACACCATCACTTGGAGATAACCTAAGAGTGTCACTTTGGCTCTCCAGGAAGTACCCAGAGCAATCTGAAAACAACACCAAATACAACATTATAATTATTACAGAGGTATACAATTTTAATAATTTTTTAGTTATTGTATGCATGCTTGAAAACTCAAATTTGGTTGTACAGTTTGTACATGTTTCAATTACCCCATCGACTCAGTGTAAGAAAACTTGTAGATGAAAATGTTAACAATTAGAGTAGATTGCAAATATTGATCCATTGCATCAATGTCACACTCAGCTAATATTGTCAACGAATTCTGTTGTCAAGATTTGTATACAGATTAGCGCCACTGCTCACAGGGATTGTAACGGTGGTCTCTGCTATGTATGGATACATTGGGGCATCCATGTTGTCTCTTAAGAACACTAAGCCATTTAACAGTTTCTGTTCCCACTAAGAAAGTTACTTGCTCTAATTGAGAATAATAAATGTTTAATATCGCCTCTTTTTTTCAAGCATGTCTGAGTAAGGGCGGTTGGGAATGTCTCGGTGCAAAGAAACGTTCCTGTGGGCATACACCCACAATCAAGTGGATAGACAGAACATTCTGCTGGACCGCAACATTATACTTGGATGCGCATTAGCAGTTTGAACGTTCCAGCAGTCCAACAGACTGGTCCATGTACGCCCACAGGAATACTTAACGGATCCATTTACAGCAATCCCACCGTTTGGATTATTCAGATTATTCCTAATGAGAACCTGATGTCACTTTCTCAATGTTAACTTGTTAATTACTACACCCGCTTTACCTGTTGTAAAGAGCTAAGCACTATTGGGATAATCTCTGGTTGAAGGAGGGCCTGGGCCATAAAAGCCATTAAGACTTTAGCTAGTTGACTCAACTCCTCATCGCTCTCAAAACCCTCAAGAGGAGCAAGCTGAAAAAGGAAATAAGACACGTCAACTTTCCAAATTCAGACAATGATATTTGGCCCTTGGAAAAACGTAGGAAACTTTATGGAGTCCAAGGGCTGATCTACATGTATAAGCTCTAATAAACTTTTCAGGCTATTTAAAGGGACACGTTGCCTTGGATTGGACGAGTTGGTCATTTATGGGAGTCAAATTTTTGACTCCCATAAATGGCCGACCGTGTTAGTTCGCAAAGTAAAAGGAAAACCACGCAATTTCGAGCCATATTTGTGTGGATCATTGTATTCTACTTTTTAAACATCTTTCTAACCATATGCATTTCATAACAAACGGTTACAAACGCTTTTTATAGACCAACTCGTCCGATCCAAGACAACGTGTCCCTTTATAATAACAATTTTGCTAATTTTTTTGAAGGTTAAAAAAAAATCGGAAATAAGACTTTGAGGGAAGGTATATGTTTGGTAATTACTCTTAAAATTATTGGAAATAAAAACTCATTGTTAGAAGCCTACAGCAGCTTTCGATAGTGTACAGCCTTTTGAAAAAATTTGCAGTTGTTATTCCAGAAAATTTGAATCTGAGAAGCGTTACTGTCAGAAACATTTCTCAGATTGTGTATTCCTATTAGAGATTAATCTTTCGCTTCGGATTTTCGGCGATATCTGAAAAAGGCGACCACCTTTTGAAATGAAATTTTCACAGGTTAGTTTTTTTGAATATATCTTCATTTATATAGGGTTAAAACAACCGAACGGTTCCAAAAACCAAAGGTATACTTTGTAGGAAGAATATCATGCCTGCAAATTACAAGTTGTGTACACATCAGCCCAAGAATATTATGTGGAAATTGACATGTGAATGGGTTTTTCTTGGAGATTGCCTAGAACTGGTTTACCCGTAAATTGCCTGGAACTGGTTTACCCGTAAATTGCCTCTTGTGACAAGGCCCCATAACATCCCATTTATGTACAGTGTTTACAGTGTTACAAGGTTTGCAGAGCCTTATGGTGCAATTTTCAGCCAAACCATGGCATAGACAGCAGGACTGGCCCCACTCTCATGAAAAGTGTGCTCCCTTCTTTAAGCGACATCAATACACAAAACACATATGAAGTATATTGTCTGTGTTTTGGCATACAACGATGTGTGTTAAACACTGTATACGCAGTACTTCCCCCCCAAGTCCTGTAAAACAAATCCACAGGCATATTACTCAAGTACGCTTTCGAACCCACAAATTTTGCCATTCTAGAGCAGATGTCTTCATGCCCAGTGGCTAGAGGCAGTTTGAATTCTATATCAGCAGCGGGTACCGCAACCATTTTAATAAATGTAAAATTTACATTGAGGATAAATAATGTTATTTGTGTTCTTCCCTACAGGACGTGGGGGGAGGGGGGTAATACCGAGTATACACTGCTTAATGCACACATCTTAACACAGTGCTTAAAATTCTTTATTCCGTTGCAAATTTAACAGATCTATTAAAACATAAGAAGTACGTATAAATTCTTAATAAAGGACAATGCAATCCCGCACACAAATAAACAAACTACCACACAAGCTGACCCTACATTCAGAAAAACACAAGAATGTCAAGACAAGTTTTAACTCACCAGTGGAAGAAATTGGAATATCTCAGACGGGGTTGATGGGAACATTCCACCTAGGGTACTCACAAGCCATTTCATTACTAGAATAAAAAATGAAAAGCATTAGTTTCACAAACTTTGTAAAAGACAGAAAAAAGAGAGGACACTGCTGAGCACATTAATCTGTGTACAATGTTTTTATAAGTTGTGTATGGCCTAATAAAAGAAAAACAGGATTTTAGTATGAATCGTTGTGCTTTATAAATTTTCTTTATTGTTGCTTTTACTATCTCATAAAGACAAGAAACACAATACAGGTGACCACTTTGCACCCATCGTGTTAGCAGTTTTTCCAATGGTAGCACTGAAACCCCCCAAAAAGTGTTTCAACATGTGAATCGACGTGCAGGCTTACACCAAAAAGAATTAGGGTTGAATACTAACAATTCTTGTAACCACCCTAAATTTTATTCATATAATGGATGCAAAAATTAGGTAACTTTTTTCGTCGATTTTTAATGAAATGTTGAGGTCCATTTAAAACAAAACAAAAAAACAACACAACATCCAATGAATCAACTGAAATTTTTTTCAGTCTAGGCCTGCAATTATATTCACATATTGGAACACTGCTCGGGCGGCTTCATGTCTTTAACAAAAATTATAACCACCAGGAAAAACTGCTAATGAGACAGAACCAAAGTGGTGCCCTTTATTGTGCTTCTTATTGGAACCATATTTTGTGAGAGCAATTTTTACTTTCACATCACAGGGTTAACCAAATTGAAGCACACAAGGTAATCTCACCTGTTTTACACAGTCTAATCGCAGCCTCTTTCTCTGCAGACACTTTATCATTCAGCGCTACCGTGCCATGATTCAGGCCCTCTGTTGACGGTGCAGAGTCCAGGTTCTGAATCGGAGCCAATAGGGGGATCACACGGTCCACAAAATTCTTGGCATGAGGTGATGAAGGTTTTCCATTGGGCAGAGCGAAGTCATACAAGAATATGGTCGCTAAGGTACTGAAGTGAAAAAAAAAAAAATAAATAAATAAAAATAATTGAAAAAATACTTCTCTGCCTCTCACAACCTTTGAAAGGAAATTTTACATTCCCTCCATTTGTCACTCTTTATAAAAAAAGGAATTCTTCCGAGCAGCTAAAACAGTCCAGGCTTAAAATATGTGGATTTGCCACCATGCGGAATTTGATAACAAGTTTTTGGTACTTTGTTCTTCAATTTGACGATATTGCATTTTATTTATTATATCATTTATTTCACTCAATAAGCCGTTTGCAAGTTGGATTTTGAACAATGTCTGGTACAATGACTTGATTGGTCACAAGTGAGCATTCCCAAGACTAAGGACAGAGTTGCTAAAATCACATGGTTCAAGGCAAGCTTTTATATAGCAGCCTCCAGATAAGCAAACCCTGGTGCCATTGTGCCGTACACATTTATTCAGAATTGTGTTCACCGTCTCTTACTTAACTACGCCAAAGCTTGCCCTGAACCATGTGACATAGTAACTGTCTCTAGTCTGACCATATATTTAACCATATATTATTCAAATCGAACTTGTAAATGGCTTAATAATGAACCATTCTTGTATAGCGCATATCACATTCACAGGGAAGTCTCTATGCGCTTTGAGATGAAAAAAGAGAGTTAAAGTAAGACAATAGAGACAAGTAAGTAAGTACATCCAACATTTAGTTGACACAGTAAGAAATACCGAAGGCTATTGCAAAAATAAATGTGTTTTTAGCTTTGTCTTGAAGGGCCAACACAAGTGCTTCAAAGTGTGGGTAAAAAGTAACAGTTTCAGAAGTATTTAAGACTAGTTCATAAAGAAAGCAAATGCAGTTGGAAAAACAAGTTTTCTGGCTGCACCAATGAATGACCTGTGCTTGACTTTTCAGAATCTTTTACGATCTCTTTCAGAAGAACAGTGATTTGAGTATAACCCAAAATAAATAATTGATTCCCTCAACAACAACAACAACAACAACAATGCCGATAATCATACCTGCCGATGTGATCTCTAACATTCTTATAACTGTGTGCTAAGTTTTGCTCCAAGTAATCCAACAGCCCCTGGAGAAGTTCCGGTATCCTCCATTCCTGTTGAGCAAAGCCGCCTTGTAGTATGTACAGCCAACTAATGAGAACACAAAGAAGAAGAAAACAGTACTTAATCACGGGAAGACAAAATAAGGACTTAATTTCAAAAAATGATTCTGAACAAGTTAATCAATTACAGTATAGACAGCAACCAGACAGAAACACTATCATATCACACGACCATGTGGGCTCATTTACCAGTTCCTTTACTAGTTCCTGCTATGTAAAACTTTCTATGCCAAGTCAATTATTGTCCTAAGGTAATGTTGGGTACTTTTTATGAATTTTTGGCAAATTACTTCAGAGCTACCGTACAATGTTTTCATTTTGGGAAGGCTGTGTAAGTTATGCTCAGTCTTTGTGTATTTCATATCAATCAGCAAACGCACTCCTCACCATAGTGTTTTAGAAAGATTTACATTTTTGGTTCATCAGAATTACAACTTTGGAAAAATAAGTGTTTTTCAGTTTCCAATGGCACTATTGAAATCAGCTGAAAAGTTGCAAGCCTTTTTAATGAAAAAAAAAGAGAGAAACATTTCTGCATACCAGAGAACACTTTCAAAAATTCATGACAAGATTCAGATCCACTAGACTCGCACTTAAACCACAAACTGAACCAAATTATTTATACTACCCTGAAAACAGTAGGCAGGGAAAAAGAATCCCACATGAGGTGGAACCTTACCTGGCTTCAAGGAATGAGCCTCCTTCCCATATACGTTGGGAACTCGGCAGGGAAAAGGGATCCTGAGGTGGAACCTTACCTGGCTTCAAGGAATGAGCCTCCTTCCACATAGGTTGGGAACTCCATGAGCGTCTCAAACAGCCAGTGTAGCTTACGTGGATCTCTACTTTCACTCATCGTAGAGACGGCTGTACCCCAATCAAAGAGCGTCTCTACTGTCACCTGAGAGAGGGCGCTCTTCAGAATGGGACTCAGGAACTCCCACAGTTGGGATGTCTGGAGGAGGAAAATGTTCAACGGGGTGAAACAAAACCTGTTTCCTGTTTTTTCCAATGATATTTGATGATCAGTAATAGGGATGGGTTTTTCCTTCAAAATTTAAACCATCGTAACATTGTTGAAATTGGGCCTGGGTCCCCTATTGGTCTAGAGTTTTAAGAATTTGAAGACATCTTGAGACTCTTAGAAGCCGGGGGAGTGTCATTACAGAGAATTTCTAAACTTTCTCCTCCAACAAAGGATGTTTCAATAGAAAAACTGCTTTGAATATTGAAGAAAGCTCTAAGAATTAAGAGAAAATCTCAGGAAAGAATGTTTGGTATTTGTAAGACATTTCAATATAAATCATTAAAAAAAATTACCTTATGATTTGTAGTGCTCTTTCATAATTAAAAACTGTATGACTGCAACCATTTAAGAACATGTTTAATTTCAGGAAGTTATTACAATCTGCCAGTGTTTGCTAAATGTCGCCCATTCCGTGTTTTTTGTTCAAATAATGTGTCAGCTTTCCCCACATTATGCTTTGACAAAGGACAGTACCACACGTACTATGTTTACACAATTCAAGTATGTACTCGGCATGTAAACCAAGTGCACACAAATACACCTGTTTAAACATTAACATTGAGTGCTACCATAGCAACCATCAGCACTCGTCTAATTCAACCACTTCAGGCTTCCCCTCAGTAGCATAGAAACAACACTTCAGGCTTCCCCTCAGTAGCATAGAAACAACACTTCAGGCTTCCCCTCAGTAGCATAGAAACAACGCTTCAGGCTTCCCCTCAGTAGCATAGAAACAACGCTTCAGGCTTCCCCTCAGTAGCATAGAAACAACACTTCAGGCTTCCCCTCAGTAGCATAGAAACAACACTTCAGGCTTCCCCTCAGTAGCATAGAAACAACACTTCAGGCTTCCCCTCAGTAGCATAGAAACAACACTTCAGGCTTCCCCTCAGTAGCATAGAAACAACACTTCAGGCTTCCCCTCAGTAGCATAGAAACAACACTTCAGGCTTCCCCTCAGTAGCATAGAAACAACGCTTCAGGCTTCCCCTCAGTAGCATAGAAACAACACTTCAGGCTTCCCCTCAGTAGCATAGAAACAACGCTTCAGGCTTCCCCTCAGTAGCATAGAAACAACACTTCAGGCTTCCCCTCAGTAGCATAGAAACAACACTTCAGGCTTCCCCTCAGTAGCATAGAAACAACACTTCAGGCTTCCCCTCAGTAGCATAGAAACAACACTTCAGGCTTCCCCTCAGTAGCATAGAAACAACACTTCAGGCTTCCCCTCAGTAGCATAGAAACAACGCTTCAGGCTTCCCCTCAGTAGCATAGAAACAACACTTCAGGCTTCCCCTCAGTAGCATAGAAACAACGCTTCAGGCTTCCCCTCAGTAGCATAGAAACAACACTTCAGGCTTCCCCTCAGTAGCATAGAAACAACGCTTCAGGCTTCCCCTCAGTAGCATAGAAACAACGCTTCAGGCTTCCCCTCAGTAGCATAGAAACAACACTTCAGGCTTCCCCTCAGTAGCATAGAAACAACACTTCAGGCTTCCCCTCAGTAGCATAGAAACAACACTTCAGGCTTCCCCTCAGTAGCATAGAAACAACGCTTCAGGCTTCCCCTCAGTAGCATAGAAACAACACTTCAGGCTTCCCCTCAGTAGCATAGAAACAACACTTCAGGCTTCCCCTCAGTAGCATAGAAACAACGCTTCAGGCTTCCCCTCAGTAGCATAGAAACAACACTTCAGGCTTCCCCTCAGTAGCATAGAAACAACGCTTCAGGCTTCCCCTCAGTAGCATAGAAACAACGCTTCAGGCTTCCCCTCAGTAGCATAGAAACAACACTTCAGGCTTCCCCTCAGTAGCATAGAAACAACACTTCAGGCTTCCCCTCAGTAGCATAGAAACAACACTTCAGGCTTCCCCTCAGTAGCATAGAAACAACACTTCAGGCTTCCCCTCAGTAGCATAGAAACAACACTTCAGGCTTCCCCTCAGTAGCATAGAAACAACACTTCAGGCTTCCCCTCAGTAGCATAGAAACAACACTTCAGGCTTCCCCTCAGTAGCATAGAAACAACGCTTCAGGCTTCCCCTCAGTAGCATAGAAACAACACTTCAGGCTTCCCCTCAGTAGCATAGAAACAACGCTTCAGGCTTCCCCTCAGTAGCATAGAAACAACGCTTCAGGCTTCCCCTCAGTAGCATAGAAACAACACTTCAGGCTTCCCCTCAGTAGCATAGAAACAACACTTCAGGCTTCCCCTCAGTAGCATAGAAACAACACTTCAGGCTTCCCCTCAGTAGCATAGAAACAACACTTCAGGCTTCCCCTCAGTAGCATAGAAACAACACTTCAGGCTTCCCCTCAGTAGCATAGAAACAACACTTCAGGCTTCCCCTCAGTAGCATAGAAACAACGCTTCAGGCTTCCCCTCAGTAGCATAGAAACAACACTTCAGGCTTCCCCTCAGTAGCATAGAAACAACGCTTCAGGCTTCCCCTCAGTAGCATAGAAACAACACTTCAGGCTTCCCCTCAGTAGCATAGAAACAACACTTCAGGCTTCCCCTCAGTAGCATAGAAACAACACTTCAGGCTTCCCCTCAGTAGCATAGAAACAACACTTCAGGCTTCCCCTCAGTAGCATAGAAACAACACTTCAGGCTTCCCCTCAGTAGCATAGAAACAACGCTTCAGGCTTCCCCTCAGTAGCATAGAAACAACACTTCAGGTTTCCCCTCAGTAGCATAGAAACAACACTTCAGGCTTCCCCTCAGTAGCATAGAAACAACACTTCAGGCTTCCCCTCAGTAGCATAGAAACAACGCTTCAGGCTTCCCCTCAGTAGCATAGAAACAACACTTCAGGCTTCCCCTCAGTAGCATAGAAACAACACTTCAGGCTTCCCCTCAGTAGCATAGAAACAACACTTCAGGCTTCCCCTCAGTAGCATAGAAACAACACTTCAGGCTTCCCCTCAGTAGCATAGAAACAACACTTCAGGCTTCCCCTCAGTAGCATAGAAACAACACTTCAGGCTTCCCCTCAGTAGCATAGAAACAACGCTTCAGGCTTCCCCTCAGTAGCATAGAAACAACACTTCAGGCTTCCCCTCAGTAGCATAGAAACAACACTTCAGGCTTCCCCTCAGTAGCATAGAAACAACACTTCAGGCTTCCCCTCAGTAGCATAGAAACAACACTTCAGGCTTCCCCTCAGTAGCATAGAAACAACACTTAAGGCTTCCCCTCAGTAGCATAGAAACAACACTTCAGGCTTCCCCTCAGTAGCATAGAAACAACACTTCAGGCTTCCCCTCAGTAGCATAGAAACAACACTTCAGGCTTCCCCTCAGTAGCATAGAAACAACACTTCAGGCTTCCCCTCAGTAGCATAGAAACAACACTTCAGGCTTCCCCTCAGTAGCATAGAAACAACACTTCAGGCTTCCCCTCAGTAGCATAGAAACAACGCTTCAGGCTTCCCCTCAGTAGCATAGAAACAACACTTCAGGCTTCCCCTCAGTAGCATAGAAACAACACTTCAGGCTTCCCCTCAGTAGCATAGAAACAACACTTCAGGCTTCCCCTCAGTAGCATAGAAACAACGCTTCAGGCTTCCCCTCAGTAGCATAGAAACAACACTTCAGGCTTCCCCTCAGTAGCATAGAAACAACACTTCAGGCTTCCCCTCAGTAGCATAGAAACAACACTTCAGGCTTCCCCTCAGTAGCATAGAAACAACGCTTCAGGCTTCCCCTCAGTAGCATAGAAACAACGCTTCAGGCTTCCCCTCAGTAGCATAGAAACAACACTTCAGGCTTCCCCTCAGTAGCATAGAAACAACACTTCAGGCTTCCCCTCAGTAGCATAGAAACAACACTTCAGGCTTCCCCTCAGTAGCATAGAAACAACACTTCAGGCTTCCCCTCAGTAGCATAGAAACAACACTTCAGGCTTCCCCTCAGTAGCATAGAAACAACACTTCAGGCTTCCCCTCAGTAGCATAGAAACAACACTTCAGGCTTCCCCTCAGTAGCATAGAAACAACACTTCAGGCTTCCCCTCAGTAGCATAGAAACAACGCTTTCAAACTTTCTCATTGATTAGTTGAGAAGATGCAAGATGTAGTTTATCAGTCATCAAAGATTTTAGACTTAAAGGAAAAGTGTTTATGCTTACAAAGCAACATGTGGATGGTAAGCCGTAATGCAAAATTCACACAAGTAAGCTTTTATATTGACCCCAAGAAAACATATATTAATTTTATTTATATTTTGGGGGGATTTTCAACACTCCCATTGCACATATATATATTTTGGGTGAAAAAAGACTGTCCCCCAAAATTGATTGATAATTATTGACCCAGTCATTTTCCCTTGCTGTTCATTACTTGATATTTAAAAGAAAAAAGTTGCATCCCCTTACAATGCTGCCTCCAAGGTTTTGTCTCAAACCTAGGGGCACCCCCAGAACACAGTATTTACAAAATAATTGGTAGAGCACTGGCCTGTAAATCTGAAGGTTACAGGTTCAACTTTTCATTCTAGTAACTTAACTGCGTTCTCCCAAAAATCGTTTACTTTTATCTAGTCAGTTTCCCTTAACATGGTTTCAGAGCAGATTTCTCACTCACAACACTGCCAAACATGCAGGTGAATGGTCAGCTAAGTATTGAAATATTCACAAGAATTTGTGCGACTTGATACGACAGCAGGAAAATGTAAAAATCTCTTTTGCTTTGCGCTTATAAAAAATGTATATATATATTTTAACCCTCAGAGCTTAATGGTATCAAATTACACTACTCATCTACAGGGTAGCTTTTGCCGACAGTCAAAAGGAAAACGCGCTGTTTGCAATAGAAATCACAACTATTTTGTAAACATCTTTTTAAAGTTATTATCTCTTCTGAGAGTCTACAGATATCAATCATTAACAAAACTATTATTATTATTATTATTTTTTTTTAAGTTACAATCATTTTACAGTATATGACCCAAGGGATTTGTAAACAAAGGCCTTGGGGTGAAGTATTCACAAGGCTGAACAGGCTGAACAAAGTTTTTCAGACAACTGGAACTTTTCTGTTTGTTTGCAATGATATGAGGGCAGACTATACACAAAAATGAAAAAAAAAAAAAATAATAAAAAATTAACTTAAGTATTAACTAAAAGTGATTTTATGGGGTCATCTACAGCAGGGATGCGTTCATACCTTGGTGAATCCCCAGTGCTTGCTGCCGCGTACTAGACCAGTTATGATCTCTGCCAAACACCGCTGGTCACTCTCTTGGGAGCTCTGAGCTAGACGGCTTAGATGAGGCTTAAAAGCTGGCAAGAAGGCATCTCCAAAGTTACGGAACAGACCCTGTGTGCCAAATACAAATGGACATGTCATCGTACGTGATCTTTTAAATGTTGACCTTGAAACCTGGGCCCA
The DNA here is from genome assembly GCA_037783415.1 of Leptasterias polaris. Classification (NCBI taxonomy): domain Eukaryota; kingdom Metazoa; phylum Echinodermata; class Asteroidea; order Forcipulatida; family Asteriidae; genus Leptasterias; species Leptasterias polaris. The sequence continues at coordinate 2,372,396 of JAZGTN010000027.1, forward strand.
ATTTAATTACAGCTGCTGAAGCAGACAATATTGTTTAATGATTTTCTGCTAAACAAAAGTGTGAAGGATACCTTTCATATATAGTACGTGTGACATGGGATTTTGGCTGGTAACCGTATTCTGGTAAGCAAAAGTGTCTTATACGTACATGTAGTTACTTTTTGTGCTAAAGCAGCTCTATGAAATCGGGCCCTAGAAGTCTGGGACAAGACTAAAAGGTCTGACCATGAACCCGAACCGAACACCTGACCCAAAGGTCACACAATTCCATATTGTACATAGATTGCTACATACAGACCTTTCCATTGTTGATAAACAAAGTGCGCCGGTTGGCATGGACGGCCAAATGTTAGCAAAACATTCAATCCTGTTAAAAAATGTCGTGACCAAATTCAACTTTTTCTGTAAAGATTCATGAATTGAAATACCTTCCATGATTGGTCATTTGTTTCCATCAAATTCAACACTATTTTTGAATATTTGTGAAACTATGGCTATCTGTTTTTGATTTGCAGTTATGGCTTTCCATAGTTTTCAAACCCTGGTTGGCAAAAACTTGGGCTGTGACGTTGCAATAGAAAGGTCTATTGTTGGTGAATCATTATTTATTACAACATTATCATTTCATAGAGTGCTGTTTCTAGTTAAAAAAAAACCCAAAACAAGAATAATCACGTACCTTGAATAGGAGGAACCTCTTTGTACTGAATTTGTCTCTGCCTTTACGATCCTCTAAGGATAGAAACCCAATCAATTTTTTGACAAACTCTTCATTGGAGAAACATTCATGTACTGCTTTCTCACCCTGTAATGAAGGGGGAAAGCAAAATGAAAGGATAACAAACCACAAATGGTCAGATGTATGTATTCCATTACAACAAGGATCGTTTAACATCGAAGAACAAATTCAAGTTAAGAATGTGTACAACACGTACCTCAGACAGCTCATCCATGGTCCTGTCTAGTTTGGGTTGCTCACTTTCACCGGCATACACCTTCATTTCCCTTCAGTTACAAAATAAAAAAAAGGAGAGGATTTTATTTTCAAATGTATTCAAAATCATATTCTGGGTTTCTGATTGTCCGTTTGGGTTTAGTGCATTGAGAGCTTGAATGAACAGTGAAGTTCAGTCACAACTATGTGGAGTCATGAAAACAATATAACAACTGAATAATAACACAAAACTTACTTGCTAAACAAAATTATTTAACAAACTCTTTATATGTTTTAAAAGGTATGTAGTGTCTTTGAAAAGAAAAAGCCAGCCATAATTTTACTTCTGTTACTTTCATTAAAAAGTCGGGCTATAAAATTGCCCAACTGGTTTAGGTCAGACAAGTAGTAAAATTTTCACTGCTTGTTTTACAAAATGTTACAAAATTTTACAAAATTTTACAAAATTATATGTTAACTCCTCTAGACAGGAATGCACCCCAGGCCAGACATGACATGCATGCCGCATGTACAACGCCCTCATGCTAGTGAATCATCACAATTTCACTAGTACTAGTAATGGTAAGAACACAGTTTTTCATAGTTCAGTGGTAACCAACTATATCTGTGCTCTTGTCTCAGAGAACATTAGTCAAATTATTTTGTTGCGTTGTGTGAAATATTACGAAAGCAGTCAAGCGTGAGAAGACAAAATAAAGAATCTGTGCTCGGATTTGTCACAAGGAATCTAGGTTTTTGGGGGGTCATGTAACAAGGGCTTAAGTAACATAACGAAGAGTCTGTGAGCTTTGCTTACTTCGGCCAGGTATAAAAGCTCCAATGTGTCTTCTCTACAAACACACACGCGTCCCACTCCTCCTGCGTTTTGGGTAGTTTGGAGGAGTTGAAATGATGCCAGGCATTGTCTGGTCTGACCCCTGGGGTTATCTTTGCCGGTGGGGTTGAACCAGATACCTTGTAAGGGTCTAATGGAATCATCTTGTGAGGGCGTTTTAGGACTTTCAAGATAGCACCAACTGCTCCAATAGCCGCCTACAGGGAGATAGAAAAACACTGCATCATTAGTTCAGTCTCACTGCATCATGTCTTAAATACAGTCATGTCATTTGTCACGAGCAAGACACCATGGCAGTTTGGTTTAGTCTCTGCTCGGTCCAGAGTATGGATCCCCTGAACCACCTCGGTGTTGAATTTCAGGGGATTTACAGACTCTTTCTATCACCACAAATGCTGGACCAGAGTAGAGGGCCTGGGTTTTGCCACTGGGTCTAGAGGATGACACCCTCTGAGCCTACTGTTACACTGCAGAGAATTAACAGACTCTCTACATCGTCAACAAATACAGAACTAGAGAAGCAGGCCTGGGTCTCCTTTCACAGTAAGCTTGGGCGATACCACGATATTATCGAAAATCGCGATACAATTTTTTAAACGATTACGATATCGTGTCTGGTTTTTTTAATCGCAATATCGGCAAATCGCAGTTTCGATGAAGTATCGCGATGCATTTCCTAATCGAGCTGATATGAGCTGTTTAAAAACATAAAAGGCACCGACCGCAACCGCAAGATTCCCTACTATTGATCCCCGACTGGGATTCTTCGAAAAGACCGACATCAAACAGACGGTCTCATACAGACCAACATCAAACAAACGAAAACTGTGCGGTATTGCTCACGCACGTACATGTATAAAAACGTTCGTCCGACGTTTCCTGACCACGAGGTGATTTCTCACAAAGGGAATTTCCCTTGCCTTTTCGCTCCCACAGCTACACGCCATTCCTGCACCCCCTAACTATAAAGTTTACCACGTTAGGAGCATGCAAGCACATCTGCGGGATCGAGGTGATGAATACTATGGCAGCGCTGTGAGAAGCACTACGTCATAATTATTCACACGATCGGCCAATCGGGAAGCGGCCGGTCAGGAATCAGCCAATCAGCCTGTGCCAATTGCATTCGTGGTGCTTCGGGTAACATGAAGAAATAAAACCATGGCTAGAATGGAAAGCCTTACAGCCTTTATCAAATTTCCTTACACTACTAACCAATTCGCGGCACTTCAGTTTTAAAGCTATTTTAAAACAGAAGTGGGTTCCCTCAACGCACGTCACAAATTAACCGCGATATCATCGAATATCGCGATACATTTTTGACGATGTATCGTGGATGGAAAAAAGCAATATCGCCCAAGCCTTATTTCACAGTAATAAAAAGTATTACCACAAAAACAACAATCATCAGTCACTTGATTGAAAGCTTCTGTTCAAGTCAGTCTCCATAGATTTATGTATTTACAAATTCCAACACCATTTAGTGTCACAAGAAAAACTGTATGACTCTGATTCTTGTGAAATGCCCGAGCCCAATTACATAAAGCCTGTAAGCAGAATAAAACTTGCTAAGCACAGAAAAACGCCATAAAGTTAACATTGATGCAACTGGTTCACAACTCATTTTTTTGGCTTAGCAAAAACAAAATTGCTCAGCAGTATTCTCTGCTTTACAGCTTTATGAAATTAGGCCCAGGTCCCAGAGGCAAGCATTATCAGTTTGGGCTGGTAAGAGTTTTACACAATGGGACTTGAAGGACTCGTCTGCTTGTTTGCTGATCATACCTTGCGTACATATAGAGTCTCATCAACTAGGAAGTTGACAAATAATCGGACGACTGGTGTAGGGGGCGGGGTGTCATGTCTCAGAAGCAGCTTCAGCATGCCAGTTGCCATCTGAGAAAACTTCCATCGTCTGGAAAAAACAAAACAAGAACAAATATTCAACATGTCCTTTCCCAAAATGAACTAAGTGGACACTTTTTGTAAATGCTTTGTAAAGACAGTGCTCAATTTAATAGATCTACTGAAGCACAAAAAGTACCTAAGAGCAAAAAATGTATGCTTAAAAAAAAATACAGCTACCAGCCAAAAAACATGTCACATGTACCATCTGTGAGTGGTAGCCAGGCATGATATGTGGTCCTTGAGAAAAAGAGCCCAAGGGCTGACCTACTTGTTCATATGGTGTATGGTTTCATATACTTTTCAATATATTTATTCACCATTTTCATGATTTTCCCCAAGGGCAACAAAATCAGAAATCAGGCTAGAGTAGGAGGAATATCATGCCTGGTGGTATCCTGCTTATTTTGTTTGCTTAGCACTATTTTCTGCTTAAGCAGCTCCATGAAATTGGACCCAAGTTTTTATACCAAAATAATTGTGGATACACAAAATGTGTGAAAGTTCCAGCTGAATTGGTCATACCGCTTTTAATAAATGAATACATTTCTTCTATTAAGTGTTTCCAAGTGCATCTATTTGTCTTCAGAATCAAAACCGCTGCAAGGAATAAGACTCTGTACATTTGTATTCAAATCAGGTAAGGAGTTGGAATATACTTACAGATTGCCTTGTTCAATCAGCTCCACTAACGATGTGCACATGTTGGTGTAGATACTGCAATGAACCAAGAAACCATTTCCAAATGAATGCATGAGGAATACAAGCCGTGTCTTAACGTACCAAGTTTCACACAGAGCCATTTTAATGACAATTCTACTGACTATTCCATGCGCTATTCAGTGGTCAACCAGTCAACCGGGCTTTAAAGGGAAAGTTTTAATAGATAAAAAAAAAGTATCGGGGATAAATAATATAATATATAGTTTTTACCATACATGTTTGCAATAATTTTGCTAGTTACAAGATTTGAGCTGGCCTCTTGTCACCGGGCACACCCAGTGGCTAAAATATCTGCTCTAGAATGCAAGAGGTCGTGGGTTTGAATCCCACCCGAGTGATATGCATGTGAATTTCTTTCTGCAGGACTTCAAAAACACTCTGAAAAGCACCGAGTATACAGTGCTCATCACATTTAGGTAAAAACACACAATATTGTTACAGAGAACTTGTTTTGTGAAATAAAGAGAGAAATTGTTGCAAATCTGACCAACTGATGAATAAGCAATAGCAGTGTGCTCATTAGTTGGTTTGTCAGATCTGCAGTGATGTATTATGACAAAACAATTGTTGACTGATACATTGAAGACTGACTTGCCTTCAAAGAAAGCAACTACCTAAAAAAACAGATACATCTTTTATATACCTTAGATTTTTCTCATTCAGCACATTCAACCTAACGACTGCCTGTTCCATTTCTTCTGCAGTAGGTGAGGCAATATCTGTTGAGGGGCAGCCAGACATCAGAAGCTGGCCAGCCACATCTATACATCCTTGTGACAACTGTTCCCAAAAGTAATCATCAAATTAAGATATAAATCAAGGGAACTAAAAGACTATCACCAACTTAAGAACTTATTCTTGTTTCTTAGAGATCCGGCAAATAAAAGAAATATATTTCTTCATTGTTTCTTGAATGCCAAAATTGCTAAGTTCCATAACCAGAAAAAAGAAAAGAATTAAATAAAAATCACCCCCCCCCCATTAAGTATCACTTTACTCAAAACAATCATTTGGTTCCATTCACAAGCACTTCTTATTCCGAACATCAATGGTCCTCCCTTGTGGAAGGCCATTGATGGAGTAATCAAATGCCAGCTGTCAGTAAACTTTCTTAACCACTTGACGTTGGATGATGTCTTTATTTTCTATTTTGTGGGGCTCAATTGTTCTCAATTTTTTTGCTGACAACCAGACGGCTGACGTTTATACCCACCCAGACTTTCCATTGTGTAGTGTGCAAAAGGGAGGCACCTACTTTCATTCGTTTAACCCTTTCAGTCCCGTATACTTTGTACACAGCTACCCCCCACATCCCGCATACTTTTTCAAACGCAACAATTTATTGTGTGTTTTCATTGGAAAAATCATTAAAAAATTATCATGAAGTATTTTAAAAAAATGTTTGGAGGTAATGTTCATTATGATATTGTCCTTCTTTCTGGATAAATTTTGTGACCTCTGTGACCTCAATGACCTTTGTCTTGTGAAAACGGAAGTTGTAAACAAAATAAATAAAGAAGATTTTTAATTTTTTTCAATGATCATTGTAAATTGTTGTGGCTGTTGTTTTTCAGTACTATAAGTTGCGATATAATAAACAATAATAGTTTACAGATGTAATAGAGGGTTTACGACATCATTGTAGCTTGGTGTGTCAGTAAATTCCATAGAAAGAACGATTTTATTTTGCATCGTTGTTCATGATCATGGCGGCCGCCATCTTGAATCGTTGTTTACATGTGTGGAAATGCATACAAGTTACTTGTGCACAGTTCCGCAAATGGTACAAAATACTACAACAAAATCTGATCAAAATAACGAATTTGTCGTACTGTAATGCTCTATATATACACCTGAATAACTATTATAGTATTTACCAAGTCACCAGCAATCCAGAAAGGAAATCGCAGAAGGAAAACTAGCTACATTTTGAAGAAATTCTTGACGTAAATTTTTTTTCGATTCAGACTTCTCGTTGACTCAACCATGTAACGTACAGCGTAAAAACTCCCGGATGCTAGTCTGTATACCCTCTCAAAACTATACCAAAAGAGGGCGCATTTCATCCTGTAGATGGTGCTGTATTTTTGTGTTGATAGTGCATTTGGTGCGAGCGTGATAGCGGCAAAAGTGCGGCGACCTCGCAACCCGGGATATCCCGGGAGCGGGATCTGAGTGCGCGTTGCGAAAACCCGGGATATCCCGGGAGCGGGACTGAAAGGGATAAAGAGTGACAACAGGTTCTGGGAAAACACCCCTCTTCTAACCACACCCCCTTTACCTTGTGAGTAATAGCCACTGTGTCATACACCCTGTGAATCTTCATTACAATCCCATCAATCACTTTCATGATTGACAGCTTCTCTGAGTGGCCAGCTTTCACCAGCGCAGTCCAGCATTTCTGCAACAGCTCCCAGTCATGTACGCATGCCAAGGTCCCCATACTCTGTGCATGAAGTATATGCAGTGCACCCTAAACAGATGGAGAAGAACAAAGTAAGACGAGCAGTCTTGACACTAATCTTGCGTTGGTGCCGTGCGTGATGATTCTTTTATTTTAATTATTTCAATATCAAGTAATAAACCACACGGGAAACTGACTGGGTAAATTTTATATAATTTTGGGTTGAACAAAGAAAAATTGAATAGAGCGGTACTTGAACCTGCCAACTGAACTATCTGGCCCTATGTTGGCAGTCTCCCTATTTTGCCAGAAATTAAAAGACTTGAGACATAATTTATGACTTGCCTTCAAGGAGTTGGACACTTGCCCTCATTGAGTTGGAGGTATGAGGGACTTGCCCTCATTGAGTTGGAGGTATGAGGGACTTGGAAACTTGCCCTCATTGAGTTGGAGGTATGAGGGACTTGGACACTTGCCCTCATTGAGTTGGAGGTATGAGGGACTTGGAAACTTGCCCTCATTGAGTTGGAGGTATGAGGGACTTGGAAACTTGCCCTCATTGAGTTGGAGGTATGAGGGACTTGGAAACTTGCCCTCATTGATTTGGAGGTATGAGGGACTTGGAAACTTGCCCTCATTGAGTCGGAGGTATAAGGGACATGTTACTTGTTACTACAATCTGGGGTCGAGAGAGTCAGATCCAGATTTTGACTAACCTTGAAGGTGTGATGTGAGATGCTTTCATCTTCTTTCAGCTGATCAAGAACCTTAGGGATGATGTCGTAACGACTGTACATCAAATGATCTATGCTGGAGAATAAGACACTCTGGGCAGCCTTACGAACCTAAACAATTAAGATCATGACATTTAGTGTCAGTGAAACAATATCATATCAAAGTTTTCTGCCTATTTATCACTATAAAGCTAATAAGATGACTGGGGTAAAAATGGACCCGGTTCAATATTGTTAATCATATAACTATATATTTAAAACAAAATACAAATTTGAGAATATTCAGTCATCGTTTCCGTCAGCGCACTTCAAGTGGAATTATCACCCCATGATGATTGATGCTGGAACCATCTTTGCATTCAGTAAGCTCTGGACATCTCACTTGACATATCTGACATGGGCAATTTTTTTATGGGCACTGGACTGTATTAAATTCAAAATTGCAAGCCTCAATCCTGAGGCAATGGAATGGATCGCTTCGAAACTATCATTTGAGAAATTTCATTTTTGAGAGGGCAAGACCATTTTTATTTTTAAAAGGGCACTTGGAAAATCTTAAAGATTATGGTAAACTTTTGAAGTGGTACCAAGGCCAATACCAGGGGCAACAAAGGCCATGGTCTATGTGGCCTCCGTGTAATTCCAAGACTGAACTATGAGACAGAGATAAAAACCAAGCCAACTCACCACACTGTATCTACTCATGGACAAGGTGGTTAGGTCATGTGCAACGATCTGATCAACCGCTGTGTACACCGCCTGTCTCAGTTGTTGCTGCAGTCTCTGCTCATGCTGGAGATGTATCCGGTCAACCAGCAATGCTCGCATCAGGCTTTTATTGCCATGTAACTATCACAACCAAAGCAATTTGTACATTAATCAGGATAAAATGAGACTAGAGCTGTACTCAATGATACGTCAGTACTGTCTCTTATCGACAAACATCGAGTCCACCAGTATGAACCACACAAACTTGAAGGGGAGATTATATCTGGATGGAGTTATCGCAAAACTTTACCTTCATTTCATATTTACATTAACAAAAAGGGCTATCAATCAGAGAGAAAAATCAAACACTACAGGTAAATAATTTTCCTACATACAAAAATCTTGCCCATATGCCATGTTAAAATTTGTAATAAATAAATAATGAATTAAGTGAAAATTTACCTGTTACTTTCCCCTTATGTATTTCTAAAAGCTTATGTCATTTCAAATAGTGCTCTTCGGGAATGCCCACAAAACAGACCTGAGTCTAATAAGATTTATCAGGACCAGATCTAAGCTGGTCAGTCTTCCGAGCCACCCACCTTATCTATGGTGTACAGTGTTTTAATATCAATTGGCTACCCTATGGAGGCTGAAGACAATAGGAACAAAAAGGTCTCCACAGGGGAATTCTAAACAGAGGGATGTTCCACAAGGAATTTTGCGTACACAGTCTATGGGAGGATATTAAGAACAGGGACAAAGGAAAGAACAAAATAAGTCGCCACAGGGATGCAAAAAATAGTAATGTGTGAGTTCTGGGCTCATTTTCACAAAGAGCTAAGATTGATCTGAACTGTTTATCAATTCTTATTGCTAAGCAAAGTGTGATGTCACAATACAAATCACTATGGCAATACCGACAACTCATCTTAAGATGAATCTTAGTGCTTTGTGAAATGGAGCCCCGATGTGTTGAAAACAGGGTCTATCAGATCCACCAGCCCTTTCAGCCACCCGCTCGGTCCACTCAGTTAGTTACCTTATCTCCCATGGCTTTCTTGATCATCTTGAAGTTCTTCCAGCGACTATCAAAGTTGTTCTTAAAAGTGCCAGTGTACCACAACAATGTGTTGTGAATCTGTTTAAAGGAAAACAAATTGAAAAAGTGGTTAATATCTTATCAACATGAATCTCTAGAACAAACTTAGGCCGGTGACCAAATGCATATTTAAGGCACTCGACTGCAACTTTCCCACCGATTACTAGCCGATTAAACCCCCTGCTCCAGAGGAAATGTCAAAAAACAGGCTAAAATTAATCAAAGTTTGTTTTTATTAGATAAATTTATGAGTAATTCCATTAGACTGATAATAAAAAGAAGTACCATGTTTTGATGACAGATCTATTGTCAGACAATTGCTGCAAAATGATCAAGTGTTACGATAAATGTTAGCACTTGAAGTGGGTCGCGATTCAAAGTTAGTGATTTGTTGCACTAGAAGATAAACCAGTCCTTGCCAAAATCTTCAAATTCCTTAACCATTTCATGTCCCATGGCAAGGTAATGGGCCAAATTTTTCTGGACTGGCCTATGGCGAATATTTTGTTTAATGCCCAGACCAACTTCGGAGCACCCTTTATTTTTGTTTCTAGCCATTCGGATGGCTGCCGTGTACATCCACCAAAACATTCCATTGTGTATGTGCAGCTATGTGCAGCATGCACAGGCATGCCCCAACCATGCTACGCTTCGCATAACTCATATAAAGAGGGACAGACGGTACTGGAATTCATGCTCATATTTTCCTTTTTACCTGAAGTTATTGTGTAATCCTTGATTCCAGACCTTTGTCCTGTTGCACAAATGTGGCCTACAAGAGTGGACAGGCTGCCACCCTTGTTTATCATTATATTCTGCTTAATGGGAGGCAAGTCCCAGCATTGGGAGATTCCAGCAAACTATGGCAAATTATCAACCGAGCTTACGGCTGGGGTTTTGCAATTCACGGCAAGTGCATGTTCATATTTTCTCATATGAAAACCACAAATCCCGGTGCCTATTATTAGAGCCTTTGTTGCCTTTCCTTTGTCAAGTCAGAATTTCACAGTGGCAAAGATATTTTTAAAGGAAAAAAAAACCCAATTACTCCTGAAGCTTAAAAAGCTCTGAAAAATAATACCGAGCATGGGCACAGAATTTTTTTTTGGAATACCAACATGAAGTGGTTAAGCCACCAATCTCCTTACACTGCAACTTACCTTACAGATCAGCTGTAGAGCTTTAGTGTCATCCTCCCCTGTAGCCAACATGTGTTCCAACAGATTGTGAATCATATGAATAGCCTCTACCCTAGTGTCGGTGAAAGCCTTGCTAAACTCTGACGTTCCTAACTGAAGCTGAGCTGGCGCCTTTTGCTCCATCACACTTTCAACTCTGTGTGGACAAAAATCGAAATACTTTCAAATGTTCACATTTTTGAAACAAATATATCATTTCATTTTTTAAGGTATAAAATCAGAATTAACCCTGTTTTTAATAAATAGTAATCTTTATTTTAGGCATGGACTACTGGAGCGTGGACAACCCCACGACCTGTCTTCTGATGTTTCTCTGAGGTTGATCCAGACACCCTGATAGCCCATCCAGCACGTCTGAGACTCCTAAAGCAGCACGTATCAAATATTTTTGAATCTAAATTTGATATCACAAAAGAAATTGCACTTACAAATTAGGTACAACAGGCTTGTTCCATCTGGGGATGATTGAGCCACCCCCTGTTATAGCTTCATGTATGATGTTTAAGCTTTGAAGAAGATGCTCCCTGAAAACAAAAGAATAAAGTTACAAAACACAAACAATGCCTTAATAGACCTTGGTTCTTGGTTCTTGGTTGGTTATCCTCCAAAATACTCCATGAAAGAGTTTTGACTGGAGGTGGCGGAGGGTGGACTAAGGACGAATAGTCTTTTCATTGAGAACAGCGGCTTTAAATAATGTTGAACAGGATTGAGTAATGGTAGACTGCTGGAGGTTGTTCCAAGACTTAATGGTTCGGGGAAAAAAAGAGTTGGCATAAACTTGTGAGTTGGTAGCAGGAATTTGAAATTGTTTTGAATGTCCTCGTCTGCATCTGTCAGGTTTGGGGTTTGTATAGGTCTGGTAACTAATATCGAGATGCCCATTTATCATTTTATAAAGGCAATTTAATCTATGTGCCTCCCTTCTGTCTTTCAGTGTTCCCCAGTCCAGTGTTTGAAGAAGATCTGAGACGCTAGAATCCCACCCATAGGTGTTGGTAACAAAGCGAGCTGCTTGTCTTTGAACTTTTTCGATGGATGAGATGTTTTTACTTGTATATGGATCCCATGAAGCAGTAGCATAATCAAGATGTGGACGGACAAGTGTGACATAGAGTTTTTCTTTGATGGTTGAAGAGCAGTGATGAAAGTTTCTTCGCAGGAAATTTAGGACTCGGGTCGCCTTCCCAGAAGCATGATGTGTCTGGCTATTCCAACGCAGGTCATGTTGGATATTAATACCAAGATACTGGGTCTGGTTTGTTTCTTCCAAGGTAACGCCACAGATGTTATATGACATTTTACCTGGCACCCTCTTCCTTGTGACACGCATAGTCTTACATTTGGATGGGTTGAATTGCATGCCCCAGACTTTAGACCATTTGACCATGGTATCAAGATCTTGTTGAAGTGCTCTTTCATCCTCCGTGGAATTGATGGCTCTATAAAGCAGGCAATCATCAGCAAATAGCCTGGTTGTGCTTGAGACCTTTTCATGAATGTCGTTTATATAAAGTAAAAACAGATGTGGACCCAGCACCGTACCCTGAGGTGTCCCACTAAGGACTGGGAGCCATTCAGATGTCTGCCCATTTATACATACACGTTGGAGTCTGTTTGTCAGGAACCCTGAGATCCATCTTTTTGTATTTGCACGGATGCCATAAAAGTCGAGTTTCATCAGAAGTCTTTGGTGGAGGATGACGTCAAAGGCCTTTGAGAAGTCCAAAGCTACCATGTCGGTTGTTTTCTTTTCGTCAAAGTTCTTTGCCAGGTCGTTTGTTGTGAGGATCAATTGTGATTCACATGATCTGTGTTTCCTAAAAGCATGTTGGTTCGCAGCCAGAATATTATGGCGAGATAAGTGGCGCATGAGATTACTGTCAACAATGTGCTCCAAAAGCTTGCAACAAGTGCATGTTAAAGAGATGGGACGATAATTTGCAGGATCGGTAGGACCTCCCTTCTTAAAAAGAGGAGTTATATTTGCATTTCTCCAGTCCAATGGTAGATCTCCCGTGTCCAGGGATTGTTGAAAAATGAACTGTAAGATCGGAGCAATTTCTTCTGCTGCAATTTTGAGAGCTTGGTTTTGAATTTGATCAGGACCAATTGACCTTAGTGAGGAGTTTGTTACAGTTATTCTAATTCCTGAAACACAATAGTTTTCCAATATTTCTGTTGGTGTGCAGGGCTTAACATATTTACAAAATGATTTTGTGTTTAAAAAATGTTGCGTATTAAACCACAGGGGAAACTGACTGGGTAATAATAAATCAGTTTTGGGGTGAACAAAGAAAAATTGACTGGAACGGGATTTGAGCCTGTAACCTTCGTGAAGACTTCCGATTGGTGCACCCCAAACAAATATATTGACAAAATAAGGAAAATGACACCATAGGAATAGTTAGTGAAGTTGGCACTTAAACCCCAAGGTCAGAGAATCAAATCTTGTTTCTAGTAAAAAAAAAATTTGTTCAACCCCAAATTAATAATTTTTGGAAAGACCAATATGCCGGTTGGAAATTAAAGAGGTTTTTTAAGTCTAAATTGATTCAGAAAGTTTTCGCTGTTTTAAACCTAACTGGAAACTGCCAACAACAGCCTCGTTGATATACTGCATGCATAATGGGGTGGGGGGGGGGGGGTGGGTGGGTCAATGGAGTTTAACTTTTGTATAATACAGTTGTTTTGATCAGGTCTTATCTGACGCTTAATCTGTGAGCTTCTCAATAAGCTAATAATTAAGACAAGTATGCCAAGTTTGTTAACTATGAGACCCATTTATATAGCACCTTTAAAAGATTAACAAAGTGATGTGTTGCAATCTGCAGCTAACCATGCCAGAAACACCAGGGCAAACCCCATCTGACAGTAAGTGATGTGTTGCAATCTGCAGCTAACCATGCCAGAAACACCAGGGCAAACCCCATCTGACAGTAAGTGATGCGTTGCAATCTGCAGCTAACCATGCCAGAAACACCAGGGCAAACCCCATCTGACAGTAAGTGATGCGTTGCAATCTGCAGCTAACCATGCCAGAAACACCAGGGCAAACCCCATCTGACAGTAAGTGATGCGTTGCAATCTGCAGCTAACCATGCCAGAAACACCAGGGCAAACCCCATCTGACAGTAAGTGATGCGTTGCAATCTGCAGCTAACCATGCCAGAAACACCAGGGCAAACCCCATCTGACAGTAAGTGATGCGTTGCAATCTGCAGCTAACCATGCCAGAAACACCAGGGCAAACCCCATCTGACAGTAAGTGATGCGTTGCAATCTGCAGCTAACCATGCCAGAAACACCAGGGCAAACCCCATCTGACAGTAAGTGATGCGTTGCAATCTGCAGCTAACCATGCCAGAAACACCAGGGCAAACCCCATCTGACAGTAAGTGATGCGTTGCAATCTGCAGCTAACCATGCCAGAAACACCAGGGCAAACCCCATCTGACAGTAAGTGATGCGTTGCAATCTGCAGCTAACCATGCCAGAAACACCAGGGCAAACCCCATCTGACAGTAAGTGATGCGTTGCAATCTGCAGCTAACCATGCCAGAAACACCAGGGCAAACCCCATCTGACAGTAAGTGATGCGTTGCAATCTGCAGCTAACCATGCCAGAAACACCAGGGCAAACCCCATCTGACAGTAAGTGATGCGTTGCAATCTGCAGCTAACCATGCCAGAAACACCAGGGCAAACCCCATCTGACAGTAAGTGTACTGGCTTCTTTGAGGTGCATTAAATGATCTACAGGTTTACGTCTCATCTCAAAATGCCCTTGCTTTTAACTACTGGTGGCAGTTGCATTGTTAAAAAGTCGCCTTGCCACTTGTGGCGATAGGGCCTTTTCTAACATTGCCCCCTGCTTGTGGAACTCTCTGCCTAAATATCTTAGACACACACACGACATTTCCCACTTCCAACAGTCTCTTAAAACACATCTTTTCAGATTGGCCTATGAACATCTCTGAGAATTTCTTTGATTGACCTAGACCGGCGCCTTTGAATGTTTAACAAATAATAAGCGCCCTACAAATGCTGTGTTACTATTATTATTATGACTACTCATTACCTTGACATCTCAGCACCCTTGATGAAGTTTTGTATCTTTGCAATCTCTGGGTCGTAGAACAGCTTCATAAGGTCCTTGATTGCCGTTATACTTTGCTCTGTTGGAAGGTGCCACTTCACATCCAGGTTGTCTATATCTCCAGCTTTACCCCAATCCTAGAATGAACAAAGATGCGACGTGTCGAATGTTACACACTGCATTGTGTAAACAAATTATGCTTTGACTCTTTGATGCGACGTGTCGAATGTTACACACTGCATTGTGTAAACAAATTATGCTTTGACTCTTTGAAGTTTGTGTTTGATGCAAAATTATTCTTTCAGAACTTATACTGCACTTCTAACACAATACATCCATTGCACCCATGTGACCAAAGCAACTATCCAATTACAGCGCTCACACAATATTAGAACATGCATCTCCGCAGTGCAGTGCTCTGATTGGTC
Source organism: Leptasterias polaris (assembly GCA_037783415.1). Classification (NCBI taxonomy): domain Eukaryota; kingdom Metazoa; phylum Echinodermata; class Asteroidea; order Forcipulatida; family Asteriidae; genus Leptasterias; species Leptasterias polaris. Next base: position 2,387,488 of record JAZGTN010000027.1, read on the forward strand.
AATGCATTAGGGAAGGGCGGAGCCCAATGAATCAGTCTAATATATTTGCAGTGTGTCGTGGCAGAGCGGTCTAAAGAATAGAACTCAAGTCCTGGTTGCTGAGTCATTAGAGTGAGGGCTTGAATCCCGGTTGTGCCGTTTGTGTTCTTTGGCAAGAAACTTAACTTTAATTGATTCTCATCACCCAGGAGTAAATCGGTCCCGGCAAAGGTGAAAACTGTTGATGTGAATGATAGGCAACATGTGCGCTAACTTGGCTGTTGGTGCTGCGTACTCTAAAGGAGTTGGTGTGGTTTCAGAACAGGGTTAGCAATAGTGTAAGGCGCTTTGATACAATGTTAACAAAGTCCTAATAAATGCCTATTATTATTATTATTTATTATCATTGTTATTATATTGGTAAAAATAAATGCTTTGTAGGTTCGTTTATGTTGGGTCTTTGCTCCTACACTTTTGTCAGCTAAAGCTACTAGTATATATACACTAAAAATAATTATTGTTTGACACTCCAGCTCAAACAATATTATACCCACCCCCTCCCCCTTACTCTGATTGGTAGATATTCAGTAAATGGTCGGTCTAGTTTCCCTGGTACACTGCAATGTTCCAGTGGGTAAATAGTGCAACAAGCCTTCATCATGTGCCTCAGCAGCACACAGCCTAACTGGTAACCCTCCTTGCAGGTTAGATGTAGTGTTGATCGTAGGACATCTACAAGAACTGACTGGTACTCTAGAAGCTCCTGACTTGGGCACCGAACAATCTGTAATAAAAACAAGATCAAGGTTTATAGATTTTGGAACTTGTCCAGGAAACCAACTATTGCAAAAGTTTGATAAAACAGTTTTTGTCTTCAAGATAAAATTTAAGGGAAAAACAGTTTTGGTTTGCCGAGCACCAGTGGTTAATCTCACCACTGTTGAGCAAGATTTGACACCTCATTCCATGTACAAACATTCTCTCATTATATATCATTTATTTTTCATTGTCAAATTGTTGCTATTAGCTGCTGCTAATTACAAGATTCAAACTAGGCAAAATAACGGATGACACATGAAGCGTGTTCTACCAGTCAAATTACAGGGACCTGTGTGTGTGGTATAAAAGAATAAACATTTTGATTGCTACCTCAGATAGAATTTGAAGATTGAAGAGAAGCTGGCCATCTAAATCCTCCTCAAGCTGAACATCTTCTGATGCAGTAAGACTCAAGACGATGTCACTACAATGCGGGATAAACTTCCGTAATGCCATCTTCGCATTGGTCTGGAAAACAATCAAGTTAAGATTATTATCTAAATATCTACAATTCCTCAAATAAACTATGAATAATAATAATAATATGCAGTTCTTATATAGCATTGTATCATATCCAAGGCCTCTTCAAGTGCTCTTCTTTTGTTTCTACAGGGTATGCGGAGCTATGTTTGAAATATAAGACCCATTTAACGGTTTACAAATTGCTGCAGTGCAATCTGCAGCCAACATACCAGAAAACAACAGGATGTGTCCCCTCTCTTAAAGATAAGCTCACTGGATTCTTTTGCATTACACGACACACGAGACCTACAGCTTTATGTCCCATCCGAAGGACAAAGCAAGCTGACTGGTTGGACCTTTGAAATACCTTTTAATAATAATAATAATAGTGGCTTCTTATATAGCGCTCAGGTCCGTCACTCACTCAGTGACGCTCATGGCGCTTCAACATTATTACCCCTGGTCACTGGGCCATTTTTGTGTCATTCCTTTAACCATCTCAGCTCCCTGGGGAGTATACAGCCTGTGCTGCCAAATATGTAGCGTATCAAGCTAAATCAATCACAAGAACCATCTCTGCCCTCACAGGTACCCATTTACTCCTGGGTGATGAGAAGCAATTATAGTTAAGTGTCTTGCTCAAGGACACAAGTGTCACGACCGGGACTCGAACCCACACTCTGCTGATCAGAAACACCAGAGCTTGGATCCGGTGCTCCTATCCGCTCGGCCACGACACGCTATACACTGCAGTTTGTCGAAAAAGAAAAAAAGGAAAGTGCCAGGCACAAGACTTTGTACCGATCAGCTTAAAAGTTGAATGCCTGCTCTTATTGCATGTTTCCGGATCACCTAGAGTATTTAATGCACATAAGACATTTATGGACAGCTAGATAATGGACAAAATTACTAATAGGGAGAAAGAGAGGGAGACAACTGAACAAGGTTAGTTTTTACCTTAGTTGCCGATCTACACATATGTGCCACCATCTTCCCAGCTATTTTGGTCTCAAGAACTTTGTTAGCAACAAAGGCGAACAACTTATCAAGGGCAACCTGTATCAAAAGAATACACAGTGATACAACGTATTAAAAGATGTACATTTTAACAAGGTGGCTCCATTACCAGCTCATCTGTTACTCTAATTAAAATTGTTGAGAAAGAAAAAAAGCATTTTGAATAGCATGGCATTCTGGAAGCTATATTGGTTTGAGATAACTACTTGTCAAAATGAGAAAACTTCTAATCTAGCTCATCTTTCAAAAACACAAAATCTATTCATTAAAATTCATGAGTTGTGTGAATACTCATTACTTGAAAGCAGTAAATACTCCGTCGATTCCACAAGTAGTTATTGTTACATCCTTAATAACTGCTTGTACAAAAAGCATCTCACACAATATCTAATTGCTCTTTGCACAACGTGCAGCGCACTTAAACGCGCCTATCCTGACCACAGTTTTGGTAGTCAAAATTTACACAAAGGAATTGGTTCTCAAAATGGTAGAACTAGTTATTAAGAAGTAGTTATTATTAAATGGTAGACGTGCATTGTGCGATGTTGCGTTCTACGTTGTGCAAGGGGTCAATAGCCCTTAATAATAAATAAGCAGGCTACCCTCTACATGGATTATACCAACCTTGAACAGTTGTGGTGAACATTGTGATAGGATTGTGTTGAAGGTGGATGTAAGACCGACGTCGACCAATTTCTCTTGGGTGTTGGCTCTGTTGGGGTTACTGTCTTGGGAGCGGATCTGCTCCATGCAACTATTCTCAATCAGACTGAAGCATCTGTCACAAAACAAATGTTAATTGAGACGTTATCCAAGAAAACAAAGAGAACAGTAATACCTAACATTGTTATTGAAAGTACATTATACCAGTGAGCAAATTTGTAGCTTAAAATGAAACTGTGTTTGAACAATGTAATCATGGGCAAATTGAAGAACATACAAATATTGAATATCTGTGGGTTGAATGGGAAGAATATGATTGTCCAGAGGCGGTGTTGTCAGAGTGACTTTTCTTTATGGTATAAAGAAAAGTTATGCTTTTATGTGGCATTTTTACCATATTAACAAACTGTGGTAAATGTTATTTGAAATGTTGTACATTGAGACTATCCTTACATCCAATTTAGCCAGGACTTCATAGCCAGAGGTGGATTGTCCAGTCTTTAAAAATATATTCTTGAAATAGTTTTACTGCTGAATAGCCCTGTGTGTTGGATCACCAAAGGGGCACTCAATAAATCTAAATATTATTACAACTTTTTGGTTGTTGCGGTTTAGAGTGTCTCTCCTTTCATTTCCCCTAATAATTGTTTATTGAATAGTATATCTATTTAATTTGAAACTTTCTTTTTTTCTTCATCATATTGAGGCTTCCTTTGTAGTCACTTATTGTACATTAACATACATTTGGTTTGCGGTAACACTATGTGTATATCTACTTGCTAGGTAGATTTTGTTCTTTGAGAACTTGTATTGCTCGGGAGACTTCTCAGTTCTGAAAAGAACTGTAATACTTTCGCTTTGTGGATTGAGGGGACTCTTCTCGTAAGTCCATTTGTGCGCTCCCCGTAGAGCATACGTATATATATGTACTTATTGTACATTATAAGAATTATTGATTTAAATCATTCTTACTAATGTGGTCTGTACTTTTCAAGTGCCCCTTTTAGGTAGCCCATTTCTTACCGATCCATGAACATGAGTATAAAGTCTTCAAAGCCTGCCGTGGCTGAGCATAGATCCCTCTCCTGCTCAGTAAGATCACTCCTCACCAAGGGAGCTTCAGAACAGTCCACCAAGGGCACCAAAGAGACAAATGTTGAGATGGTCTGGAACGTTATCTATAGTACACAAGACAAGAAATGAATCGGAATGGTAAGCCTTAAAGTGTTATGCCAAAGAAAATTGCCCCCCCCCCAAAAATGGTTTGTTTTTTCTGAAGAGTATAAAAAAAAAAATCACAGGACTCAGGGAAAGTGCCGAGTATACAGTGCTTAACACACATTGGTATATATGAGTAAAACTTTAATAATATTCTTTGCAAATTTAACATCTATTACAATTGATGAATGATTGTTAGAGGTAAACATAGGTTTCAGGCAGCCAGTTGCTTTGGAACCCATTATTTATTTGTTTTACTGTAAATGTAGGAAATGAATCTAGGAGCCGACTTGGTTATTATATGGCCAATATAAAAACTGAACACAACCCTTTCTAACCGAGTCTTGACCTAAGGATTTTCTCCCCTAAATGACTGCAGCACATGGGTTGGTATTTTGCAAACACTGTCGCTCACTGTGTGCAGCATGGTCCATGTGTAGATGCAAAGGATAACCCACTTTAATAGGGATAGACTTTGGACTAATGTGATTGTATTTGGGGATCAGGTTAGCTCAGTGGTTTTTTCCCTTCCGTCAACTTCTGTGGACACCGTTTTCAATTCCACCTCAGACCAGAGCCTTGCATGTGGATTGGGTTTGCAGTCCCTAAATGATTGCGTGGGTTTTCCCTATTGGGGGTTTTCCTCCCACATCTAAAACTAAATATTTCTTCTTGTTTCCTATTCATCCTGATATTGGCTCTAATTATGCTGTTGGATGTGTAACAAAATAAATGTAAATCTTATATTTGGACCCTAAAAAAGGTTGCTAATGTAGCCAGAGAAGGGGACCAACAATTGAAAGGTGAAAAGCCAACGTCAAACAAAATCCTGTACCATCGACAGAGAAACTCAAAGCTAAAACTCACCATACACTTTGAGAAATCATTGGGGTCGATACCAGGTAGCACCGCACTAAGGAGGGGGAGAAGGTGACTGGGTCCCTCTGGGTAGAGCTTACTACTGGTGAGTAGACTCTTAGACACTGAGACCACACAACTGACTGTAGCTACCAGCTGGTGAGGCTCAATTAGTGTATCAAGAGCTGTGTAGGTCCTGAAAGTATGCAATTGAGAATACAACAGCTTTCAAAAGAACAAATAAAACCTTTTTTTAAAAGAATTTTTTGAAATAAACAAACCAAAAACAGAATTTGAGGTCAAAATTTAAAAGTCGGATGTCTGATTTAAATTGGAAAAGATGTATCTCTGTATGCAATACCCATTTGACATTGCGTTAAGAAAACTTGCCAAATTATTTTATACTAACTTCTCTAATAGCTGGGGGAGGACCAGCTCTGGTCTGACCTGTGCCATTTGTTGCAGAGCTATCGCAGCATCCATGCTTCCCATCTTGCTGTACATTGATAGGAACACAGCTGGCTTCAGACACTCCACGAACGATGTGATGTCGTCCTCGCTCACTTTATGGGAATCTGGAATGGGGTGCTTCCAGGTCGGTTTCTTGTATCGCTCTCTACAATGTGGGGAAAAATAGAAAATAAACGCTAAACCTAACTTTAACCCATTTCTGTCTTTGATGATTTCAACCACTGCGTCCATCACTGCAGTTTGGTTTAACCATTTAGAGACCAACCAATTGTTGGCTAAATTGTTCAATAAAAATGTCTGGCAAAAATAAAAAGAAAACAAAAATCTTGTTCTAATTTTTTGTTGTAATGTAGATACTAGGTCAACAAAGGTTACATTGGAAAATGTCACTTCAGGACCCGACCTTTTATTTTGACCTTTTGGTTGATAGGTAGTAGGTCAAATAATGCTGCCATTACAGACATTTTGGTACAGGCCGCTGGTGGGCGCTATGGTCTCTAAATGATTGAAACTGCATTTGATAATTCTACTATTATGTACTGTAAGGCACATTCTTGGTGCAATACCTTCGTAATCTTCTTGTGAATGCATTAGGAAGAGCTGACAGAAGACGCTGTAACTTCATCTGACAAAGAAAATACAACATCGCAAAGTTATCTTTAAATCATGCAGGTTTTTTAATTTCATGAATGAATTCACAACAACAATTTATTGCTTTTACTATGGACATAAGTCTGCTACATGTGAATAAACAAAACATTTACATTCCAAGATAAGAAAGCAGTCCAACAAATTTAAACTCAACTCTTCAGCTAAGACCAGGGTTTTTGTGTCTTGACAAAATCTACTTTAACAAAAACCACTTTCTGTATTACCATTGTCGGATGAACATTGAAAACTGGGTACAGTTTACACTATGACCTTTTAAGCTGTTATAGTCTTTACTGGGTTAATTGCTCCCCTCCACCCAGGCATATTACTAATTATGTACAAGGTAAGGTGCTTGAAATACAGGTTGAGGGCGTTCTTTCATGTGGTAACCTAAAAAATCTCAGGATAAACAAAATCCCAGTCGACCTGAAGAGCATAGACTCAAACCTTATCCAAGACCAGGGCTGGATTTCACAAAGCACTAAGATTCATCTTAAGATGAGTTGCCAGCATCACCATAGTGACTTGTATTGTGACATCACACTTTGCTTAGCAATTAAGATTGCTACACAGTTAAGATCAGTCTTAAATCTTTGTGAAATTGGGCCGGGAGGCAAGGAGAACCCGCATTTAAGCCAGGCCAACATGACCATGCATCCAACCCTAGACTTTGGGGATAAAGTGACATTGATCCATGTAGTAGTAGGAAGCGTATGGCTTACTTACCGTGTACTTGCCAATGTTTGATGGATGGAAATAGGACTCAACAGCATTGAAGAAGTTTGTAAGGTTCTCCTGACACAGCTTGGTGTTACCCTAATTGAAAAAGCAAAACATAAAGGGGTCACGTTAATGTATGTGTCATTCCTCTACACTAAACACAGGAGTTCACTCCATTAGCAAGCCTTCTACATATCTAGGAATTAAGAATGTGTTCAGCAACTTTATATTTTGATACACCTTTTTTACAAGTCATAGATTCAAGAAAATGTTGAAGAAAATTTGTTTTCCTTTGTATTCCCCTTACACAACCACACTGGAGCATGACGAGTTCTTTAGTCCCAATCCTGTTAGTATAAAGTTTGCCGCACTTACAGCAATAAAACCTTAAGACTGTGTGTAGTTATCTGTGTGTATCTGTTTTAAGGCAATTCCTGCAAGCCACCATTTTAGCAAAAAAAAAATTTCAGCTTTCCCATTGGTTGATCTGGTTAGGTTTGAAATACAGGCCAGCTACATGGTATTGACACTGTCCATAGCTAACATAGAGGGCGTGCTTTAATAGCTCTTTAAATGGCTCCGGTTATGATCACAGACCTTGATTATGCAGATGGCATCGTACTAATATCAGATGAGATTGAGCAAGCTCAGCTGATTCTGCAAAGAACAGAGACCGAGTGTGCAAGAGTGGGGCTATTTCTCCACACCAGGAAGACAAAGTACATGATATTTAACTGCACCACTGCCACTCCCTTCAAGACAACCACCAGTTTAGAACTGGACCGGGTGACAGACTTCAAGTACTTGGGCTCCTGGGTTAACGACACTGAGAAAGATGTGAAATGTTGTATCGCTCTTGCCTGGAAGGCACTCAACTCCATGAAGAACATATGGTCAAGTCAGATGTCCCAGTGCCTGAAGGTGAAGTTCTTCACTGCTACTGTGGAATCAGTTCTGCTTTACGGATGCGAATCATGGACACTAACCAGTCGTCTAGAGAAGAGACTGGACGGCTGCTACACAAGAATGCTTCGTCGTATAAAACAGATACACTGGCAGCGGCATATCACAAACCAGGAGCTCTACGGTGGACTACCGAGAGTTAGCACCGAGATTAGGACAAGAAGGCTGAGATTAGCAGGTCACTGCCTCAGACATACTGAGCAGGCTGGTGCTATGGGCCCCTACTCAGGGACACTGTTCCCGTGGCAGACCACAAACCACCTATGTGGACACCTTGTGCCAGGGACTCTGGCCTGCAACGGGAGGAGCTGCGTACAGCAATGAGAGACCAACGTGTTTGGAGGGCCATCATCCGATGCTCCGCATCGACTGAATGAATGAATTAATAGCACAAATGACAACCGAGTTCAGCACTCTCTTCTTTAGCAGCATTTGTTTTCACTAGAAAGCTCTAGGCTTACATTTATATGCTACATGCATAAAACATATCATTGTATAAAACAACAATTTTTACACCAGAGGCTCCATTCAGAGCAGCCACAAATCTTAAGAAATTATAACAAAATTCTCAGCCTACCATCATTGAAACGATCCAAGTTGAGGCGACCTGGATGTCATACCCTTTGCTTGCGCTGCCAACAATGCGTTTCTTTGATCCAACTGGCAAATTAAAGCCACGCATGAAACGCGTGAAAATCTGAAGAAAAAAACAACAATATCAAACAATAAAACAATTCACAAAAGAGTCCTTGAAGAGGAAGTTCATAGTTTGTCATTTTTTACACATTTTATAAAATCGCAAATTAAAAACTAAAGTAGTGATTTAGATTTTTAATCCAAAAGTTCACTTAGTATCTGCAGTCAATCATCCTTATAGATAGTTTTATTTGACAATCTGCCCGTTTTTGTATGTGAAAAGTGAGTTTGAATCTTGTCATTTTGAAACCCTTTTGAGACAAAGGCTTTGTGAAAAAAGATGGCTTATTTTGCTGATTTTGGAAAATTCTCTCAAGCGTACATGCCTGGGTATAAAAAACAATTTGGTTTTACAAAAGAAGCCGTGTAATACTCATCACATGACTAAGGTCTGGGGCGAGACCCCTATGGGCAGATTTGGGCAATAATTAATAGAGTAACATTTGACTAACTCCACACAGACAATTGAGTTTTGATGTTTTTCTATCTCTTGCCATTTCAGCAATTTTATTAGTCATTGTTTATCCAGCATTTAAATAATATTTAACAAAAATGACTGAAGACACTGGAGTTGAACCTGTGATCGGATGCAGAGTCTAGGTACGTACCTTTGCCATGAAGGGTCCCCAGTCGATGTACCCAATGTTGTCATTAGCAACTCTTGCGAAGAGCTCTACCAGTGTCTATTGGAGGATAGAAAACACAATATCACAGCCATTCCTGTCTTTACATGGTAATTTATTCCACAAGTTGCAAACCAGACACAGACTCGTAATACTCCATTCCATATTTCTTAGGTAAATTACGAACCCATCTCCCAGCAAGCTTAACTTACAACAGCCAATTGAATAAGCACATTAAGACTAATCAAACAAAACAAGACAACCTTTCTGAACAATCCTATCAATGTATGTTTTTTTATATTTCTCATGAAAATGGAGACAACAAGTTCATAACATTGTTTTGCTTGAATTTGATAATGCACAATACAGGGCCAGGTATATACCAAGGCTAAAAATTCACACTGGACCGCAGGCACGACGGGGCCAGTGATTTTAGTATCAGGCAGTAAACTTCAACCACACCAGTCTGGTGGTCTTATGTTTTTCAATCAAATAAAAATGCCATACTGTGTTATCTTGAACAAAAACAAATTATATTCAAAAGTTGACTTAAGTCTGATAAATATCTTTCAATAAGACAAACAAGATAAAACATCAAAACAGTTTTTATGTTAAACTGAGTTTACAAGTTTGTTCTCATCTGGATTCTGGTCATGTAACAAATAATTCAGGTCAAGTAAGAATTTTGAGCTTCAATCCCAGGGGCGGATACAGGGGGGGCGCACGCCCCCCCCCCCCTTTTGCTTGAGGAAAAAAAACCAAAACATCAAGGGGAAAAATGAGGGAGAGACAAAGTTAATGACATAGGCCATACCAATTTTTTTTTTCAAAAAGCTACTAATAATCTGTACCTCGTACACTTTGTTTCATTTGTGGACCACTATTAATTCACTGACAGACATTGTCTCATGAGGAATTACACGTGAATCTGTGTGTGTGGACATCGTGTTTTTCTCACACACTGAACATAAGCACGAAACACCTGCACATGCCTGGCGCGGGGGTCCGGGGGGGCGTAATTTTTTTCCCAGGAGAGATGAGGCCACTTAACATAAATTTGCGTGTTATAATAATGTTTGTAATAAATTTTAAAAAGACTGATTTTGGTAGAAAACACGCCAATTTATGCTAAGTGGCCTCATCTCTCCTGGGGGAAAAAAACGCGTCCGGGGGGCGTGAAGATCATACAACCGCAGCGCGAGTCGACCATGCCACCTGTGTGTGTACTGTGCAAAGAAGTTTCTGGCTGGAGGTCAGCACGCGCGCGCGCTAAATACAATGTGACTTTTACAATACGAACTTCGGAAACTAGTATTAAGATAAAAAAGACATAGCCCCATGAATAGGGCCAATCCACTTCGTATCCTTGGCCCTAGCACCATTGCAATCCTATTTTTGTGCCCGATTTAATTTTTAATCCGGGTTATGAAACTTACTGATTGAATGCTACTGTACTTGTAGAAAGCCCTAATGCTGAATTATTTTTTAAAAACAACACAGATCTTTTGGGAAAATTGTTTGCTTTTCGAATCGCGAGTGTGATTTTTTCCCCACATAATACCATTGTCAGGTTCCCTCAACAATCCACAACAGTTATACTATCAACTGCTGAAACTTTAATGGGGACCAGACTGATTCACTCAGCGCGCTGAGCGAAGGTTTTGTGAAATACGTGTAATGCGGTGCGCATCCGTCTGCGCAAAAGATATTATGCTCAGCGCGTTATGTAAATCAGTCTGGTCCCCAATAGATCGTATAAGTGTTAATACGTTATCAAAAAATTCACTCTCGCGACTCGAAAGGCAAGCAATTTTCCCCCCAAATCCGTGATTTTAAAAAAAAAAATTTTAGCATTAGGGCTTTCTACAAGTAGGCCTACAGTAGCATTCGATCGGTACGTTTTATAACCCGGATTAAAAATTACATCGTGCACAACAATAGGATTGCAATGGTGCTAGGCCCAATTGGCAAAGATACGAACGAAGTGGATTGGCTCTATACATGTATGTGGCTAGTGAAGACATAGCATCGTATAATCATGTGGTGTCTCACTCTGTTCAGAAAATCACAGATTTTTTTCGTATTCAAGAGAGAGGGTTAATATTCGTTGTGTTTCTTTCAAACTAGTAATTATCAATTGTGCAGGGCTGGGGGAGGGGGGCTGGGCCTCTAGGCCTCTAGGCCTACCCTCACATTTTCGTACATTAATGTTATTGTTGCTCGATCGTGCTGTCACTGAAGACAAGCACAACTTGTTCTTATCAGTAGTAACATATTATTTTTGTGTCACATTCTAATCCTCAAGTATGTGAAAACTTATAGACAAAGAGGTTAATTATATTAAAAATTGCACTATCGTTTGTCTCACCCAACAGTTTTTTCCCCCTGAATAAGTATTAATTGTAGCCTGCATTTTGATTTTTATAACTCAGGATGGCTGATTCAAATCAATGACTCCCAACTCGAAAATATTGTTTTAATAATGATCTTGCTAAAACAAAATTTGTTAAAGTGGTCAGATATTGCATGAGATCGCACCACAGAGCATCCAGAATCCTAACTGTTTCGGGGCATTTAAGCGGGCCCCGGAACCGGCCCATGCCGTAAGGGCTTCGCGTTACGCGCTCGTAGGAGCCACAAATTGCATTCACCATTTGCTGCTTGGTAAGTTTTCACGCCCCCCCCCCCCCCGTTTGGAAAATCCTGGATCCGCCCCTGAATCCCTTCTCGGTACTGTGGATACTGCCCCCCCCTCCCCAAAATCAAGCCTTGGGTATACACTGTACCTTCACCGTATCTCATCAAAACATTTGGCCGCTTTGGGTAAGAAAGACATTGGTCGATTTGGGATACCTCCTGGCTAACCATCTCACATAGAAAAATAATAATAATAATAGAATCTAAGGTAGAATCAGACTAGGTCCATATCATTACTTACTTCTTCCCATGAAAAACAGTTGTGTTGAGAATCCCATATACCAATCATCTCATCAAGCCACAACCTGATCACAAAAACAAGCAAAGCTTTATAAAGATCAACCAACATCAAAACTGCAATAAAAGTATCATCTAATAACCAGCCGAGTGGGTTATTTATCACATATTTTTGTCAACAACTCAATGACTGGAACTAAATGACTGCTGAATAATAAAAAATAATAAAAAATAACACTCAATTTTGTACATTGTTTCCATTTTTATTGAACTATTACAACTAACACTTTTATAAATATATTTTTATTTATTTAGTGATAAGCACTATATACTCTGTGCTTTCCCCCAAGTCTTGTGGGAAAAAAATCCCTAGGCGTACTTACTCAGTTGTGATTTGAGCCCATGACCCCCGCGTTCTAAAGTAGATATCTTAAACACTGCATTACTGAGCATGCCCAGTGTCACAAGACATATAGGCACTTTACTTGTAGACCGGGAAAGTACAGAGCTAATCATACATATTGGTGTAGGGTAAAACCCAAAATATTATTATCCCCGATGCAAATTATTATTACATCTGTTCAATACACAATTCAAGAGAAAATAAGTGGATCAGCTGAAAAGTTGCATTCCTGTAGCTGGCAGAAGTTACTATCTTCCCTTCAATGTGCAAAGTACATTCTACAGCAAGCTTCAGAACACAAAAATAGGTATTCAATGCTGGACATTGTTCAGTGGAGTCGATTTCACAAAGCAGTAAGATTCATCTTAAGATGAGTTGTCAGTGTTACCATAATGATTTGTATTGGGATATCACACTTTGCTTAGCAATGGGGAACTTTTGGGACGCTGGGTGGCAGCAGACTTACCGGGTAAATCTATTGTTATTGGTAACGTGCGCTTGCTCAGAACTACGTAAACAATGGAAATTTACCTGATAAGTCTGCTGCCACCTAGCGTTCCAAAGTCTTACATCAAGATGGATTTGCACTTAAGATCATTCCGAACTCTTTGTGAAATCTAGCCCAGGAGATTGAATGTTTTCAGACTTACTTGAAACCAAACTGGTGGTGTTCAGGGGGTAGGAGCGTAGGGAGGAACAGCTCCATGCAACTTATTCCTTTACTCATCATCTCATCAAAGGGACATAAAAGAGGCCTCCATTCATCTAACATCTCTTGGGTACTTTCAACCGAGAAATATCTGATGACAAAACAAAAATATACTTTTTTTTATTCAAGGTAAACAATCAAAAGAACCAAGATAAATTCAATTGACTGATGTGCTCATGGAATCAGTAAGATCTGATGTTACCCAGCTGATGAAAGAGCTGCACCATTTGCAACGCTGTTATCTCTAGTTGAAAAACAGGAGACAAAATCATAATGTCTCAGCACTGTTTGTAAGTTTCATAACCGCTGCTTACTGTAAGCAAAGCAAAAGGCCACTGACTTTCCAGCGACTCTTGAATTTCTGTAAGCAGATAACCAGGCCTGGAATTTCATCTGTGTGAGAGGGCAAGACCATTTTCATTTTACAAAAGCACTTCCATTGGAAAATCTCAAAGTCTATGGGAATGTTGAAGAGGCACCAAGGCCAAGACTAGGGCAATAGAGGCCATTGTGGCCAGGGCAAAAGAAAACCTCTGCGCAATTCCAGGCCTGGGTAAGCGGCATAACAATGCAAGTCCACTGTGGAAATTCACAGGTGCTGTCAAATCTTCTTGATCATTTGGGAAAAAATCACTGTTGATTAAACACATTTTTAAAAATTAGCCCTCAGCAATGTGCCAAAGTCAAATCAACTGGATCAAAATTTAAACAGCAGGCATACTAATAATATTATTTCACTTACAGATCGGCATTAGAAAAACCTTCATTTATGACCAACAAGGATCTCTTTATAAAATTTGAATTTCCTTTATGAGAAATCATTGCAGTGATGAGGCACTGTTTGGCAGAGTGGAGCAAGGAGGGCAATGTAGTAGCAAGGCAAACTCCCTCAAGTTTTGAAAACTATCCAGTGGGATTTGACAAACTTGGAAACTGATGGTTGAAAATTAGTTTCAGTGACAGGATAACAATATGTTTATAAAAACCTTCTACTTTATTTATTGTTGGTACTTACGCTCTGGAAAGCTTGACCACACTCTTTAAGCTCCCTTCCAACGTCCTAAAATACAAAGAAATAACATATCTTAGCAAAACTTTTAAAAATAATAATTGAAATGGCTTAAATCTAAGTGAGCCTGACCAGTTAAAAGTTTAAACAAATCATGAAATTTGTTTTCAAACCTTCATTTTGATAGTGCCATTTCATCCATGGTCTATTTGAAGCATACAGGATCTCAACCATAACCCTTCAGACAGAGATGAGATTAGTTTGACTGACCCATACAGCGCATGCTTGATGTTACATTTTGTTAAATAAATCATAGAAAAATTCAGTAAAAACAGAAAAAGAGGGGGGGGGTACGTTTAGGATTCACAGCAGGGGAGCTTTGCAGATTATGTCCAAGGTTAAGATACATTTAAATGTTGTATTTCTTTTATGACCACACAAAACTAATCAAGTTACAAATAAATAGCTCCCGATATACGCCATCTTTACAGGGTTTTTTGGCTTTGTGCAAAGTTAAACTTTTCTAATTTTTTGTAGCCAAGTGGTTCATCAATCAGCCATGCAAGGAATTTGATAAAACTCAAGTGTGCTGCACCTGGTATTTATACAAAAAGCATGGTTGTACAGGCGAAAAAAGGAGATTATATCATTGCCTTTAAAAATGGCCGACTTTACACTGTCTGGCATCAAGTGGGATTTATGGAATCAATTCATATCAATAACAACACATTCCCCCAATCAACCATTTACCTTGGGGTCCACTCCAGACCCAAAATCTCATACTGTGAACACAAGATTCGCTCCAACAATTGGTATAAAGGTTTCCATGGCAACACAAGATCATCTCTGGAAAGAAGCTTGCTCTTTCTAAATTGGAATAAAGAAATATGAAAGAAGAAAAGACTGTGTTAAGACTCTGAATTTATAATCGGTGCCTTCAGATTTAATTCACAGTATCTGAGGAATGTATGTGTACATATACCATACATCACGACTCATAAATTCAAGGAAACAAAATACTATGATCGTCTTAAAATATGTAATGCATCTGTTGTGATGATAGGCCAGCTCATTTGCACAGTGAAAATGAGGGGGGGGGGGGGGAATCAAATCCAATAAAATTATGCTTTCCTGCCCTGAATATTGGAGGGTTGTATGACCCATATGTGTTCAGGAAGACCTAGATTTACATCAGGGTTGACTAAATTTACGTATATAGACCTTTTGCAACTGTATCAATCAACTTAAAAAGTCTTTTTAATTTTTGTGTGTGAATATCTAACCAGAAACAAAAAGCACAAAAACCTCAGGAAATGTTTTAACTTTTCATTCATTCATTCATTCATTCATTAAAGGTTTATTAAAAAATCACATGGCAACCAAAGGCTGAATTGAGTGATACAGGGGAACATTCCACATACAATGTAAACACATTAAAACAAAACAATTATTAAAAAGAAACATTCTATAAATTACATGTGCAATGGGAATTGCACACATACACAAATATTTATATACATCATAATAAGTTATTGAAAATTTACAATAACAAAATTACCTGAGGGGGGAACCAATACAAAGTTGTTAAGAAGAAAAGAGTTATGATTCGGCATTGATCAATTTTACATAAAAAGGAATAGGGCTGTTGAGGTATCTCTTCGTTAGCCATTTAGGGGTCGTAAGTTTACTTGAGTTCCTCAGAACCCGGTTGTGTTGTTCCTCTCTGGTTGGTGGAAGCCATTGACGGAATTTCTCTGATTTCAAGAGTGAATTGGCAAATGTGTGGCATAACTTGTCTCTACGAGACTGTAGGGTTGGTATATTGCACTTTTCTAGAGCGTCTTGATAGCTGGAATGGTTTTTACCTAGAATAATCTTAAATGCACGTTTTTGGATTCTCTCTAACGAGACAGACTGCTTATCATTGAGACCCGGGTGCCAGACAGGTGCTGCATATTCTGCTAGCGGGCGTATGTACCCGACTAAAACTGTGACCAGGTCCTCCTCCGAAAGACCAAACTTTTTTAGCACTTTCAACATGTAAAGTCGTCCATTGGCTCGTTTCAACATGTCGTTCACTTGAAAATCCCATTTTAGGTCAGAACTGATGTGTACACCCAGGATTTTGACACAGTCTGTCTCGCGGAGGATAACTTTACAGGATAATGAATACCCAGTACAACTATACTACAACACTGATATTAATTCCTTTTCGTTATTGAACTTACTTTAGAAGCCAAGTCAGGGAGCGAGAGAACTTGTCAAGAAGTGCAAGCTCCAAATCTGGCATGATAATGAGCTCATAGAGCAGCTTGATCAGGATCACATGATCTTCCTTGGAAAACTTGTGTCCATACAAATTGATGTACCTGCAGAAGTATATGTTACAAAAAGGGGTTACAAAAATAACCAATGTATGCAAAAGCTACACTACACATAGTGTTAGCCAGAAGGGTGTCTGGGTGTCTTTTGGACGCCCTGTTTTAAATTTGGACACCCTGTTTCATCTGTTATTTACATGTAAATGTATTGTAAGTGAACAATTTGGACACCCAGTTTTTAAATTTCCAGCAGATTTGGACACCCTTTTACCAAATCCTGGCTAAAACCTTGACACTACATTCATAACGTCTGGAATATTATGGAGGTCGGTTATTGCAGATGATTTGTATACAAGGAAACTCTAATGAATCAGTTGATTTGTATACAAGGAAACTCTAATGAATCAGTTGATTTGTATACAAGGAAACTCTAATGAATCAGTTGATTTGTATACAAGGAAACTCTAATGAATCAGTTGATTTGTATACAAGGAAACTCTAATGAATCAGTCCTAGAAGGGGCATATACTCCTCCTTCTCATCTCACCTCCCAACAATTTTTATATATTTTTTGTTAACCTAAATAAATAAAGTTATGAGAATATATATATATTTTTTATAAAAAAACATGCCATAATTGCATAAATATTCTCTCTTCCCATGAAGTTCATATATTAGGAAATGCTAGGGAAAAGTGGCATTGGCATTGCTATATGTAGGCTATAGTATTAACACATTAAACATAGTTGCAATGTTCCTTCACTCCAGTGGCCACGACAGAGGATCAGTTCACACCTTTTAAAATTTTAGTAGCAATCAATATTTAGATCACCTTTTTAGTTCTGGTCCAATATAAATGTTCATAATCACTCTTCATTAGAACCAGTAACTGGGGCGCTGTACTCCTTATACCCAGTTAGTTTACCTTGTGGTTTATTACTTGACATTTAACATTAAAAAGACGCATATTCCCCTTAAGGTGATCCCCTGGCTGCGACTTCCCATGTTGTATCGTAAAGTTGGGATTGATTCCTCATTCCCTGGCTACACAGCAGTTAAAAGTTAACAATATATGGCTTCTGACTGGCACCCCCGAACAAAGATATTGACATGGGGGGACCGCCAACATAAGCCCGGATAGCTCAGTTGGTAGAGCGCTGGTATGTTAATCGGTTCAAGTCCCGCTCCTTTGTTCAAACCCAATTACAATCACTGATCAGTCAGTGACAGTGTCAGGTCTGTGGCACAGCCACTCTCCACAGGTCAATCTTTTTAAAAGGAATACAGCGCCCCAGAGAGTAACTGGGTCTGACTCTATATGATTTTCTCAAAAATGATAGTAATTATACTTATATAAACTCCAATATGAATGCAGCTTAATTACATCTTTGTGTACAGCCACTGGATGGCTGAGACAACAGTCAAGGCCCCACCCCTCCCCCTTCCATCGGCAACAACATTTGTTGTCTACTCAAACTTCAAAGTTTTTAAAAGTTATTTTGTTGGCTAAGCCTAAACTCGATTGTAAAAACAATTTATAAATGGGATCATGTTTGTGTACGCCTAGCACTATCCCCTTAGTTCTAGCAGTAAGAAAACTGTCAAGTGCTACTGCTAAATATGATTAATTTCCAGGGCCATGTCTTACGAGTTCAGCCTTGAAGTCCAATACAGCGCACCAGGCCGAAGTTCCCTCAACCGAACCGCACGGCCCAGGTTCCCCTTGATCTCCGCTAACTGCTTCGTGGACTCCTCGTCCAAATCCTTGGCATACGGAAGAAGTTTATTATACACTATTTCTTTCTGAGGCTTGAAACCCAGTTGCCGTGTTCTGTCCTCTTCGGTATCCATCGTTCTTTATGGTTATTACTTAACCAGCATCAATTAATCCTTTTCTGGAAATAGTTCAAATTAAAATATCACCGTGAAAAGGCAAATTCTACTTTTCCACAGAAAGCCGCCATGTTGGACTGTTCAATTTGCTTTTCTAATGTGTAATTAAAAATAGGGTGCTGGTAAAACAGCATATTTTAGTCTTATAATTCAATGTAAAACAGCATGTTCAAGAAAATACATTTAAACAATGTGAAATTTACTAAATACTGTATAACATCTTGGCAAATCTACTTTACTTTAGTCTACATCTACTAAAGATCTATACTGATTCTCCCTCTTATTGTAATAGTTTGGCCCGATACATAATACATGACTGGTACCCAGTATGTGAAGCATTCAATGCATTCATTTGTAGAGCCGTGTACCAGACTTTAAACAAAATGGCTGCAAATGTGGCAAAAGTTGCGTCGTCTGCCTTGGTTTCAGTTGATTTTGAGATTGTTGGTGGTAGAGTTCAAGGTAAAATTCAAACTAACGTGTAACGCTTTTCGGATTATTATTCAGATAGTTAGAATTAACTTCCCCAATCTCCTCGATCTCCTACCACTCCCACCTGCAGTCCCAGTCCCCATTCGATCCCGCACTCACTGAGGAGTGAAATACATCACAAAAACAGCATGTTCAAGAAATGACATTAACAAATGTGAAATTTACTAAATAATGTATAACATCTTGGCAAATCTTCTTTACTTTAGTCTACATCTACTATTACTAAAGATCTATACTGATTCCCCCTCTTATTAATATTAATGTTTGTTATGCAATACTTTAAATTGTTACTCACTGATTTTTTTGTTATGTTATTGTTCTTGTAAAGTTGGTTAGGCTCACATTTGTTTCATTCAACCATACTTCACCTATTATAATTTTGTTTTTTGTTATAATTTTATATTTACAGGTGTGTTCTTCCGAAAGGTAAATAGTCTACCATGGATATACTGAGTAGTGAGAGTTGTTAATTTAATTTATTCACATTATTTATTTTTTTTAATTAGGTATGATTTCTGATTTATGAAGACTATAACAATTCGTCAATTGAATTGTTTGAAATGTTTAGTAGTTTGTACAACAAAACTTTGTACTACAAAGTTTTGTTGTATATTTGTGTTTACATTTTAAGAGCCTCATTAATATAGTTTTCATTTGATTAAGTTTTCCTTTAAATGTGTCAAAATCTATGAAGAATTTGTTTAACTTTATCATGAAATATTATCAAATTTTGTACCTTTTAGTTCAGTTTAAAAAAAGGAATTTTATATAATATTTGTTAAAATTAAGTTTACATTTTTTAACATGTTGGTCTTCATTTAGTATACTAAAAAGAAAGCTATCGAGCATGGCCTTGTCGGCTGGGTCAAGAACACAGAAACAGACACTGTAGTTGGACAAGCACAAGGATCAAAAGACAAGATATGCCTAATGCAAGTATAATTCCGTCAACCCTCCCATGACCACCATGTAATGTTGAGAGCTGTCTTTAGCTGTATATAGCTGCGATAATCATAACCCTCCATCCTCTTGACAGTCGTAAGGAGGATGGAGGAACAAAGATTATCACAACTATTGTTTATAGAGCATGTCCTGATTGTGAAGCTTGAAGGAATTGAGAACATTGTTTATTTTAAAACACAAAAGACCTCCAGTAAAGAAAAGAATTGACAAATATGATTTGAAGAGCACAGTTTTAAGAAGCCTATAGTTTACAAGAAACACCAAATAATGATTAGTTTATTTTTTCAAAATTGGTTGGTTTAAAATCCAATTGAAGAGTTTTTATGGTGTGGCAAGATTTGTTTTCTTTCCCCAGCATATACCTGTAGGTCTATTTTATATCATGGAGCTACAACATTTACGTAGTGTACCACCTTTAGTGTGTACAGGTTCACGTTTGTTTTCGTCATTATACTTAAATTTTTTAACCCAAGTTCTTGTTGTCATAACTCTTTTCTAGGAAGACTTGGCTTCGCACGAAAGGTAGTCCACGCTCGAGGATCCGACGGGCAGAGTTCAAGAATGAAAAGCCAATTGATCAACTTGTTTATACACAATTTGATATCATAAGATGAAAATAGATAATACTGATTGTTTTGTTTTTTCCTACGTTTGTAAATTTAAATGTAAATATTATTTTGAATTTAATGTGGACGCTGGTTAACTGTGTGTTGGTGTTGTGTGGCTGCAGTGAACAATTTCTGTAAATGCTTTTTCCCAACTACCTTTGCATTGTGTAATAATATTTATTTTTAGTTAATAACATAAGAGGCAAACACAATGCTGTCTATTGTGTGTGCAGAGGGCACTATTGAAATCACCTTAGTTATGCAAATAAATGTGACTGGTGTGTTTTTCTGTCAATGGTACAGGTTTGTTACGTAGACACTCTTTTAACATCAGCTGACAAATGACGAATAAACAGTTCACAACTGACAAGCCAACCACTTTTTAGGCTTGTTGACAAATTTCTCTTTGAATGCTTTTGACACACTGGGTTTCAATCAGTTGTACAAAATGGGGATACACCATAGATTGAACTGTAGAGGGAGCACTTGTTATTGATACACACAACTGTGCTGTCCCTATAATGAGCACAAATCCCTATGGGTAAATGGCATACAGATGTCCACTTAGTACAAAATGTTGGTTGCTTGGTGACCTTTATCATAATATGATGGGTCAGCGCCATTTTCTCAATGGCCCAAAAAATGCTTCTTGTTCGATGTTAATTTCTAAACATGTTGGGTCGATTGTTGCTCACCCTCTAGTTCTATTATATAATTATACGAGATGCACCTTAGAAATTGAACACGGAGAATTCTAAGCTCAATGTGTCATCTGTGTTTGATGTGTGCTCACCTTGTGTGTCTGCTGTGGACATGGCTGTGTGGCAAAATGACTAAAATCCAAAGCTGAAAATTGTCATACAATTAAAATGGCAGTGAATTGCCTCAAAGCAGATACCTACAGATAACTATACACATGATTTTCCAGCTTCTACGAGACGACATAAAATGTACCCATGATTGGAGTTAACTGTAGTTGACCGAGTGCATTCATGCTTTGGAAAATATCTCTTTTCTAAATTTCTTTTATCTTGTCCATTGTACAAAAGAGGTAGAAACTAATTAATTCATCAGTATTAAATCATTTATTCTTAGATGAATCATTTATTCCTAGGCTTGGTGGGAACAAGGAACTCGGCTTTTGGCCAATGGTAAGAAACAGGGGATAGTCCTCATCTTTTACAGTGTATGACAGTATCCAGGGTTTTGTAAACAAAGGCATTGGGGTGAAGTATTCACACTGAACGAAGTATTAAGACATTCAAAATTTGTCCTGTTGTTTGCGTTGATATGAGCAGACTATAAAAAATAAATCAAATATTTGATTGAAAAATTAATTAGTTATTATCTTATTAGTGATTTCGTGGGGTCAGCTTCAGCTAAGCTGCCGACCTGCAGGGTTTCAACTAAACTGTACAATTATTTATATGTTGATACCAACAAAGCTGGAAGGAAATTTATTAATAATAATTAATAACAGGAAATTTATATGGCGCACAGTATCTGGAGGACCATTCAAAGGCGCCGGTCGCTCGCAAATCACTGTGGTTATTCTGTTCCCGAGGTGATGTGCTTCAAACATTAATAGCTTTAAAACAGTCCCTTTGTGAAGCATCACCGTAACTGCTATTAACCTTATACATGTTGTCAGTTTTAATAATCATTTTACCTCTAAGATGGCAGTGTGAGTGTGATGACATCAATACATAAGGTCTCTTGTGCTTCTATGAGAGTTGTGGCAATAAACAACCCAGACAAAAGTCAATCTTGTGTTGTATTTTATTTCTCCTTGTTCAAAGTCTGATACATGGAAATGATGTTATAAATCTTCAAAAGAAACACATTGAATATCTATTATTAAAGGCACCTTGAAAACATAAGTTTAAAGGATGATTGATGCATCATTGGTCAAGACTTATTTTAGAGACTGTCAAATGGTTAATCAACAGCTCACTTAATGCACATCAGAAGAAACACCAATGTCCCAAAGAAGTGTTGCAATTAAAAGCTCTCAGCATTGGAAAGACAAACTCCTTCAAGCAAATAAATGAACTATCTATACCACTGCATTTAAGCTGTAGTGACACAGCATCTAAGTTTGTCAGAAGGCAAAATTATTTGCTTTCCATGAAATGATGTATCATCCATTTAAGTTTGAAAAGTAACACTGCACTGATCAGGGGGCTGTAAAAACAAAACTTGCTTCACCATAAATATAATTTGTGACTACATAGTACATCTACTCATGATACACTGTAGACCCCTTGCACTGACGTCACATGTGGCTTCTGTCTGCCTATGGTTTGCCATTTTGGGAGTCCAATTGTAAAGAATAGATATGGTGTATGTCTAACTGAGCGCATCAGTTCTCATACTGTATGCAGAATCTGACTCCAAAAATTGTGCAACCAAAACCTGTTGTGGGTGATGACCTCAGGTTACCAGGGTGAATAGACACTTCTCACTGACACCACATTTTTGTAGCAATGTGGGAGGTACCATGCTAGAGTATTACGCACATGAATGATACGTCCGTGTAGGGCCATCCAGCGTTGGGTTTTGTAGCACATGCTCGTGCATGTATACTAGCAAGTGCGTGACTTGCCCGTGTAATTACTCCAGCATAGTGAGCAATAAAATAGGGACGTCATCTGAGAAGAGTCTACAGGATGTTAATGTATCCTTTTGGCTTATAATGATTCAGACCAATTCAACCAAATGTATGTGTACAACTTGTATAACTTGTACTTGTTAAAGCTAGTGGTTGTTCTAGCTTAATAATAGCTACATGTACTTCACATTAATAGTAAACATTCTCTTTCAACACTGGTTATTTGGCCCACTGTGGCTGTATAAACCTAAGTTCAATATAAATGTATGCTGCAGCATTGCCCTACACTGGTGATCTCAGCAAGGTGGTCATTGAACTAAAAGTTATGCCGCAGGGATACTTGATGCTACAAAAATACACACCGTTTTACGTACACATTTAGACTGAAATCAGCAGGTCAGACAGCATGCACAATAAAACATTTCTGATTATTTCCCTTCTTGAAGAAAACTTGTCCATATTGGCAACAAATGAGCACGACAGCAGTCATACAAAAAAGATAAACACATAAACCATGTGATAGGGGAAGTTTGGGGAACATCGACTCGCATATAAACAAATGTAAAAGGCCATGCAGGGATGTTTAAGTTGACAGCCATTACAAGATGATTACAGAAAATAATGTGAATATAGTGACAAGTGAAAATGCTGAAAGGTGGACAACAAAAAACTGTTTGGGCTAACTACTTCAGAAAAACTGTTGAGGCTAACTACTTCAGAGGACTTTGTTGGGAGGAGGGGGTTGGAATGGAATACTAATAAAATGGACGCAAAAACATCAAAAATGTGGACTTAAGAAAACCAGGAATTCAAAACAATTCAGACAAGATCTAAATATTACAAAGGTTCCATCACTGCTCCAGGACATACGGTGATTCATAGGACTAAACCAGAGGTACTAATGCTTCCACTTGGAGTTAGCGTTGACGTTGTTGAGTTCAGTTCCAACTGTACTTTGTAAATGGCTGAACTCCAAGAGGTTGCCTGAAGATCATGGGTAGTTCTCTTCTGCATCCTGTCTCCTGGCTGGTTTCACTGGGACAGTTTCATTACTGAAGCAACACCTGAAGCAAATTAGCATAAGATACAAATACATTTAGCAAAATATTTGATCCCCTTTTTGAAATTTCTACAAGAAAGGTATAGTAACTGAAAAAAGCCACAGAGATTAGAAATGAGGAAAAGTAATGTCTGATCTGAGCAGTCCCGCCTCTTTGATTTAAGTTTGGGTGGCCAAGTTATCAGTGTATGGGTTAGAATCTTAGTCCTGTATCCGTAGCCTTGCAAAACCTCTCTAATAATGACATGTACTCACTTTCAAAGCTAATCTTCTCTGTGATGTTCTTTGTTTTAATACTCTCTTCTTGTTGACTGATAAATACTCGGTTTCCGTCTAACGGCTTCCAGCCATACTTGTTCATCCATTGGTTAAGCTCCTGGTCACTCAGGTAACCTAGTAAATCTCCCAACTGCTGCCTATCGATTGTTTGGTACGTGATTCGTAAAATGTGACAAATATCTGTGAGAGGGGAAGACAAAAACCAGTAAATATTATACTACTTTAACAGATAATCTTGACAAGATGTCACCGCAATTGAATAAAACTTGAGACAACGACATTAATAAATGAATGGCTTGGAATAAAAATCATGATAAGATACTGTTCTTTGTAACAGGCTTTTTGGAAAAAGTGGGACATTTTATTGATTACAAGGACTATAGTATTTTGTAGATTTTTAAAACTATTTAACAACAGTTTTGCTGATTTTTCAGAGGGAAAACAAAAAATAAGAAATCAGACTTAAGTAGGAAGAATACCATGCCTGTTGTAAAAACTCTAGTCAAAATTATGTTCTCTACCATCGGGGGGGGGGGGGGGATGTTAATAATAAAAAGCTTCAAAATAATTAATTACAAATCAGTTACTAGGTTAGGAAAAACACATTGAATATTCACTCACATTTTCTAATGGAATCTTTAAATCCTGTTATTCCTGCAAACAGTGTACTCGTTGCTCCATCACACTCACTCTGAAAATCAAGACCAAAAGAACGCAAGTGTTTATAAAGAGCCCTACTACAATGGACCTTAAGCATTAACCCAATCATGCCTCCATCGTAAGAGGTAAAATAAAATGAAACAGTGCTTAGCGCACACAGCTGTGTAAGCATGGCGCACAGGATTGGCCAATTAGCAAACTTCTTTTGACATCTAACCGAGGACGCTCTATTAAAATGATGTCATGTGCAAAAGGCCTCTAGTTGACATTCTTAACTTACCCAGAAGCTTTTGAATTCACAAGTTTCCAAGAGGTTCGCAAGATACATGATGGTAATCAGAGGAGGTTCTTGTTGCTGAAGGAATTCAAGATTGTCAAGGGAAATAACCAGATCAAATTCATTTAAAAACAGGTGGAATTTCATTAGACAAAATAAACAACTAGGACACCGTGATTGGGGTATCATATCAGAATGATCAAACTAAACGAGCTAGTGAGCTTCGAAGGATTCATGGTAATGAACTAGTAAACAGTAAACAGTCATGTGAGTCTTAGTTCTCGAGACATTAACTTGCGTTTTCTTTTGTTATCACATTAGACATAAGAAAAGTAGCAAGATTACTAAGACTTCCATCACATTTATGCAGTCACACTACACACACATACACACAAACACCCCAAAAAACAAAAAACAAAAGCGGATACATATTTTGTGATCATCTATTTAACACAAAAAAGGTGGAAATTAAATTTGGTCAATGAAAGAGAGGATATCCGCTTCAAATCAGAGATTTCACAGGCTTGAGTAAAGGATACATGGATCTCATCTATGAGACATTTGCAGAGGATGAAGTCTGTGTGGGGAAGATTTGTCAGTGCCTTCAGGAGGACTGTGGCTGCTGTGTTGACCTTGAATGTGCCTGGATTCAACTGGTACCTGGTAAACGCAAAATAAAATTGTTGGGTTATTGCATCCTAAAGCAGCTTTTATATGAAATGCTAATTTCAGAAAGTTAAATTTTAGCTTCAGTCTGAAAGCTCACTAACAATAAAGTTCATACCAGTAGCAGTGTTGTGACTACGCTGGTCGGGGCTGGTCGGCACTAACCAGTCCTAAAAAATCCCGACCAGCTCTCAAGCAATGTTACGACATTGCCGACCGGTACTTTTTTGCTTTTAAATAAGCTTAAATACTAAGGAATTCTTCTTACGTAACTGACTGAAAACTATCAAAATTCAAAGTGTTGTTAAATCTTGACCTTGACGACGATCGCGATTGATCATTTCTTGTTGGTGTCATTTTTATTTCAAGTTGACTGTTTGATGCAGCGATGTTTCCCCTTTCCTTGCTAGCAGAAAAAAAAATATTCTCACAGCGTCTGTTTGCTGCCTCATCCTATGAGTAAAGCATCAGAAAAACCTAGGAGCCAGACTAGTAGAACGTATAGCTCTACGTTATGCATCGAGTCTGTGTCTAAATGGTTTATGTACATTGTAGTGTATCACGTAGCCAGACTTCCTCCTTTTGATGCATGTGTTTTATTTGTTATCTAAATAGCACACATGTCGTTCGTTCACGCGGCCGATGCACATCTCAGCTCCGAGCAGTGCACAATCCAATAATTTTTTTTAATCTGGACCGTAAGTGCGTAACCGTGCAAACCACATTTGTTTCTACTGGGTACTTGACTCCACTGCACATTAGACTTGCTACAAGTCCATCGATTTTCAAAGGTTTCTGCGTACAGCGCTCACACACCAAATGTATCGCGATCTTCTACCCTCCCATTTTCTCACCGGATTTACACGATTCACACGGGTTGACCTTTTGGGAAAACAAAAAAGGACTTCCGGCAATAACCGGAGGAATCTCATCCCTGGATCATTCTATGTTTTCTTATTACTAACTTACCTTACTGATTAAGTTACAAGAAATTCAAAATTTTACACAACTTACATCTATTAAATACTTTATTGGATTGAATTTGACATTCATCTCATTTCACTTGTCAGCTCCAGATATATGAAGGATATTTGGAATTTGTGAGATATAGCAGGCTGGGTTTAAGAACTTGATATTTGGCTCAAAATGTGTACTTCTAATTCAGCAAAATACATTGTTGTTAGTGTCTAGAACCCATAAAATATGTACTTTTAAGGGTGTAAAATGTAAAATTTTCCAACAAGGGGGCGGTGCCCTCAGGGCACCGCCCCCTTTAAACCCCTGTTGGACCCCCGATGAACGCCTCGAGCAAGCGCCCGGTACCTCGCTTCGCTCGCTCCTCGCTATCGTCTGAAAAAATTAACCGGCTCTTAAAAACCTCTAGTCACAACAATGACCAGTAGCAATTCTTACTGTCAAATTCGAGGAAACAGCATTGATTGACAGCAGGCCCGTAACTAGGGGGGTGGGCATTTTCCCCCCTCCTGAACAAAATACAAATTAAAACAAGAAAAGACCATATTTTAAATGGTGTGCAAAACATTTTTGTTAGCAAAAATGGACCAAATGGCTTGAATCGGGCCTTCTTTAAAACATGGTTTTTTTTTGAGCTAACGCGCCGATGTACATTTTCTTAAAATTATATCCCCCCCCCCCCCCATATTCGCCCCCCGAAAAATTTTTTCCTGGTTACGGG
Organism: Leptasterias polaris; assembly: GCA_037783415.1. Classification (NCBI taxonomy): domain Eukaryota; kingdom Metazoa; phylum Echinodermata; class Asteroidea; order Forcipulatida; family Asteriidae; genus Leptasterias; species Leptasterias polaris. Next base: position 2,415,209 of record JAZGTN010000027.1, read on the forward strand.
TCTGATTGACAGTGGTTGAAAGTTGAAACAAGCAAGTATGTCTGTAGACAATGTAACCCTTGTTTACAAAAAGAATGACATCTGATTTTGCAAGAGCATCTTACTAAGGAAAACATAACTAACTTCCAAGACACAGAATGCTTTCTTACAATTTCAAAACAGCTAAGTTGGCTTCAAGGTCATATCTGTTCTCTGTTGCCTGAATCTCCACATATCTTTCCAACTTTCCAAGATTTTCAGGGTTGTATCTGTTAGGAAAGAGCAAACAAATGAATATTTAGAGGCATGACATATTATAATAGTGGCTTCTTATACAGAGCTCATATCCCTCACTCAGTGACGCTCAAGGCATTCAACAGTCACTATTTTCCTGTAAGGTATGTGGAGCTACATTTTGAAGTAGGAGACCTATTTCCATTACATGTACATAGCACCATGTAATGCCGGTTTACAAGATGCTTAGGCACAATATGCAGCCAATCAAACCAGGAGCACAGGAGCGAACCCCTTCTCTTTTTTGATCAGTGCACTGGGTTATTTTACATGCATTACACAACACATGGGACCAACAGCTTTACGTTCCATCCGAAGGACGCAGCAAAGTAAGTGTCTTGCTTAAGGACACAAGTGTCACGACCAGGACTCGAACCCACACTCTGCTGAACAGAAACACCAGAGGTTGAGTCCGGTGCTCTTATCCGCTCGGCCACAACATGCCATAAAAGGTCACTTAATTAATTTTCCAACCCATGGACACTGGAACTATGGTCCACCTATCCACACCACCAGCTGGGCAATTCCATGAAGAAGTGGACATGACCTCAAAATTGGGCTTACATGTACATGGTAGCATATACATCAAAGCTTCAGGGGAAAATGGTTTCAATGTCATGTCTTCGCAGGAAAGATACAAAAAAAAGAATTTTGTGCCAACAATGTTTTATCATGAAATTATGTGTAAAAAGGTTGTGCAACTTGAATACTACTGAATGGGGAAGATTCCAATGTATCAAATCAATCTAATCATATTTATGTATTGATTGAACCTACACATTGGCTGCAATAGTCAAAATTTGTGATTGTGATAGATTCAGACCATCAATCTGTGAAACTTGTACCCCATTAAAGCCTAACTAACCAAATCTTCCAATTGTTTTTGCCTCTAGAGAAGGCATTTAATTAAAATTTTGATAGCTTGATTTTTCCTCCTTCGTACAATCCTTAATTGATATAAGGAAAGAAAAATCATAAAAATTGTAACGTGTGGAAAATAGAAGCAGTCAAAACCTGTAACGTAACTAACCATGTAACGTAACTAACCGGGGTGTAACGTAACTAACCGACATAAAGACTATTAAGATGCAGCTAAGTTGACACAAGCACAAGTTTTCAGCCATGTTGTAAAGTTTAAACAAAAGAGGACAGTATGATACTATTCTTTTACCCACAATTCAACTTAAAGCACATGTTTTGTTTGCCATGTGCCTCATATTGTCTGTATTCATATGCAAGATCCATGTGCAACAAGCTTGTCCTACAAAAGTTCAGCTTCTTCAACTTTTGTGGTGAGAAAATTTGGGTAAGTTTGATGACAATATAATTACATGGTATAATCCATCTGAATTTTATTTTAATTTTTAAAGGGTTAGGGCCTATCCTAAAGTTGTATTTCTCTACCAAACTAAATTAATGAGAGTTTGCAAATTAATGTGATGGGTGGAACAGATTTTATGTTCAGTGCTGTATCTACATAAATTCTTACACTGTACATCAGGTATAGATCCTATAGAAGCTGCAATTTTCTAAAAATGTTGATTGACTTTGTTCCTTGTGTTAATGTCCATAGATCAAACATGCCATTGACAAACAAGGAAAAGCAAAAGCGGCACATAGAAAAGATAAAGGCAGCTGGTCACTATGAGAAATACAAGGAGAAAAAAGCAGTGGCCGTAAAGAAATGTCGTGACAGAAAAAACAGCAAGAGAGTTTGCTGTCTAATCGTCAACAACATCAGCTTGACAGAGAAAGGAAGAAAGCCACTTAAACCCCCCCTTCCCTATTAAGAACTATACACATAACGCCTCAGGCCCGGAGGGTTACGAGACAACGAGCACGAGATTCGACCATTCGTGCCAAAACGTGCAATTTCGATCAATGTTGACAGACTACATGTAGTCACCAGATTTGCCCAATTTTTACCACTTTCAAAAATCATGAAACAAATTCTAAGAACATGGGCTTAATCTTCAATGTCTAACAAATCCAACCATAATACTCAAAACATCATTGAGAAAATTATTTTGAAGAAAAAAGGATAAAAACTTACCGGAGACGGAGCGAAATGCTCGTGAAGTGTAGACAGACGATGGTTGAGGTTTTAAACCCCGCACTTCGTTACCATGCAACTTCTCGACCAATCAGTGTAAATTCCCGACCAATCAGTGTAAATTCCCGACCAATCAGCACAAACCAAGGAAAAACAGACCGGTCTGCCGCGGCTGTAGCCCGCGAACCGGCTATGCCCGCTCGCGGACTCACTGCCGGGTGTGTTTGTGTGTGCTTGCGCTGGGCTGTACATACATATGTATGCCAACGTCAACCTCGTCCCCGGTGTGTGTCGAGCAGTACCATGTTGACCGCTCTCTCATGGTAAACAATGGTTGGAAAAAAAGTAAAACATGGGGACGAGGTTGATACCAATGTATGACTGTGTGTGTATAATGTATTGGGATTTACATACATGTACGTACTTTATAGCTCCATGCTTGTACACATGCATAGAGCCGCGCAGTGCAGTGAGTCCACAAGCGAGAACAGCCGGTTAGCGGGCTACAGCCGAAGCTCCGCCCAGTCTGTTTTTCCTCAACCTCAACCATCGTCTGTGTCCGATTCACGAGCATTTCGCTCCGTCTCCGGTAAGTTTTTGTCCTTTTTTCTTCAAAATATTTTCTCAATTATGTTTTAAGTGTTTGTGTTATGGTTGGATTTGTTAGACATTGAAGATTAAGCCCATCATGTTCTTAGAATTTGTTTCATGATTTTTGAAAGTGGTAAAAATTGGGCAAATCTGGTGACTAGTCTGTCAACATTGGTCGAAATTGCACGTTTTGGCACGAATGGTCGAATCTCGTGCTCATTGTCTCGTAACCCTCCGGGCTAAAGCCCGTCGGGAAAGGAGGGTTACGATTATCGCAACTAGTGTGCTGCATGCAGTCTGTACAAAAAACAATGCTGTATGCCAATGATACAGTTACACAGCAGCCCGCAGTCACACATGGATTGTTCAACACAAACACTAACACTAACAGCGAAGTTGGATCCAGCACCAGCCAAAGCAGTTACAATAAATGAATAGTTAATCAATTCAATCATCTTTACACTGATGATTTTTTATAGCAATGTGAAATACAAAGATTAAGAATACAACTGGATAAACCAAAGAACAGCATGTTTACCTATCGATTCCTTTCAGCATCGAAGTCACTGTAGCACGAGCCTCGTCGAACGCCATCTTGAAGTTTGTACTGGTACTCTCCTATACTCTTAACACACAAAAGCAGCTGAACATCAATAAACCGAGATTTGGGAATTGGAACCAGCTAATTTTTCAACCACAACACTACGGAGCTCTGGAAGTGCCATCCGACATGTTGAGATCCTGACATAATTATCTCAGGATGACGACATCCTAAACGCAAATAAGTCGACATACCGAGATAATTATGTCGGGATGTTGACATCCTAAAAGCAGTATGTCGGGATGTTGACATCCTAAAAGCAGGATGTCGTCTTCCTGTGATAATTTATCTCGGGATGACGACATCCCAAAAGTAGGATGTCGTCTTCCTGTGATAATTTATCTCGGGATGTTGACATCCCAAAGCTAGGAAGTCGTCTTCCTGTGATATTTTATCTCGGGATGTCGACATCCTAAAACTAGGAAGTCGTCTTCCTGTGATAATTTATCTCGGGATGTCGACATCCTTATAGGTAGGATGTCGTACACGCGAATTCTTTTTAGTAAAGGCCTTTGAGTGACACCCAGGCCTACGTTACGGAAGCTTAAAGTGACCATCCGTATTTCCGAGTTTCCAAGATAATTATCTAAGAAAGACATGTTTCCCTAACATATGCAGTGAATGGCATTCTACCTTAAGGATGTCGACATCCCGAGATAAATTATCACAGCAAGACGACATCCTGCTTTTGGGATGTCGTCATCCCGAGATAAATTATCACAGGAAGACGACATCCTGCTTTTAGGATGTCAACATCCCGAGATAATTATCTCGGTATGTCGACTTATTTGCGTTTAGGATGTCGTCATCCTGAGATAATTATGTCAGGATCTCAACATGTCGGATGGCACTTCCAGAGCTCCGTACATAACAGCCCAAGGTGGTGGACTAACATCTTGCCGGCAGTCCGGGTAGTTGTCCATTATAATATGGCAGGGTTGGTCTCTCCATAGTAGATGGTCTCTGAAGTTTTCAGTAAAATAAGAAATAAGCCCCCTAAACTGTGAAACAGTCGAGTATGATCGGGGTGGGGGAGGGGGGCGGGGGGGGGGGGGGGTCCCCATTGATCATGTCGGTGCTGCACCCCCTCCCCCCACCCCATTTTTTATTGTTCCGCTATCGTCTGGCCCCGTCCGCTGTCGACCGTTGAGCGTCAATGCAATTTGTGACCTTCGCGAAACCGGAGCCATGATGACGTGACCAGAAATTGAAAATTTACAGAAAAGTTTTACAGATTTTCCAACATTAATACGCTTTTTAACAAAAAAGGGAATTTAAGAATGAAAATTATAAATGACCTTATAAATGACACCGATTTTAAACGGCCGTTTAACTTCAATACCTTGTCTGTTGGCCTATATACTCTTAATTTTATTTATTTGTAGGCCTATTTAGAATATATAAAAACTATCGCAACAAATTTGCGCCAGCGCAAAACTCAAACGATGTTTTGACTAGATTATTGCTCGTCAACAACATAAAAGTAATATACGGAGACCCTAAAGGGACAGGTAAAAAAATTGAAAAGGTAAATACTTAAATTATTTCGTGGGAATGAAATAATTAGGCCTATTATTGCGAGGAAACGAAATGTAATTATTTCGTTCGAACGAAATAATGTTTCGGGGGAACGAAATAATTTAGATATTTGTTTTACCTTTTCATTTTTTTGTTTACCTGTCCCTTTAGGGGCTCCGTATATTTAGGCTAATAATTGGACAAAATAAAGTACATCATTGTGTAATCCAATGGCTATCTACAAGTTACAGCTAAAAAGTACGTCTTATTAGTGTAAATATCATAACGAGTGCAATGCATACCGCTAACTAAAGGAATGGCCGCAACACTATGACAGAACAACAACGAGTCCATTTCAAGCTGTGCAAAGCAAAGCAATACATGAAGTCATTGCCAAGAAAACCCCGAGTTGAATTCGAACCATCCTCATAATGAAAAAATGTTCTGCATAACAACCATGTAGTGGTGGCACTTTGCTTTAGGGAAGAAGAGGTCTACCTCGTGAGTGGCATCCGATCATGTCCGTCTCTTTTGTAATCGTTCACACAGATATTCTTGGGGCTGTCACGCACCCTAGGTTTTCGTCATGTGTTGTATTGTATAGAGTAGCCGTGAACTCGTTCACACCCCTTTAGAGTATCGAACATCCATCAACGCTGTTTTGTTCAAAATATTGACTACCAGTAACAATATCCGTGAAATAAAACATGATCCACCTGTTTGAAATCGATTAACAATCACCACCTCTAAAAGATTACGTGCTCAGTAAGAGTTGAACGATCGGTGACACCAAAACACAGGCATATCAAAATAATATTGCCAACTTTGTGACAAGAATTGCCGAAGAGTTTTCATCACCTTTTTACGCTAGCTTGGGTGTTTCCCCTTTCACGTTGAAGTGGTTTTCCTTGGTAGAGTTCCTCCTTTATCCGGTTGCCGCCACTATAACTTGCGGCCAATACCAAAGTGGCCATTACCAAAGTTATTATGTGGCGACAACTGTATGGTATGTGAACAAAGAAAGACTACCCACGTGAAAGAGAAACACTGCGACATGAAAGATAAACAGTTCCACGTGAAAAAGAAACACTTCCACAGGTGAAAGACTCAAAACGTTTTACTAATGGGCTTCCTTAACTTTCCAGGTAAAAAAAGACTGTCTCTTTAAAGTCGATTGAGATTAAAGAACATCAGTTGGTCTGGTTATTACATCCTGGGAGAAATTGTGGTTCTTGCAGGGGTAGGCCTACAGATAAATTATTCTTCGGTGTTTCGAACAGAAAGCTCTGTTCGTCTTTCAGGGGCGGATCCAGGATTTTTTAAACCGGGGGGCACAACGGCGCAACCAGGATTTTGTATTAGAGGGTAAACCCAAAATGGGTGGGGTCCAGGGGCGAAGCCCCGGTGGGGGTTCAGGGGGCGAAGGCCCCTGAAGCTCCGAGCCTTTGGCGTTCTGTGGGGTGACAAATCAAGCCTCCATGTGCCTAAAACAGAGAAATAGACACACTTTTATAGGAAATCAGATCCATATAAATCTTCTAAATTTACTGGAAACATTTCTGTAACATCGATGGTGGGGGTCCGGGGGCGAAGCCCCCGGAAGCTCTGAGCATTTGGCATTTTGAGGGGTGAAAAACCAAGCCTCCATGTGCCTAAAACAGAGAAATAGACACACTCTTTTTGGAAATCAGATCCATATAAATCTTCTAAGTTTACTGGAAAAATTTCTGTAACATTGATGGTGGGGTCAAGGGGTGAGGCCCCGGTGGGGGTCCAGGGGGCGAAGTCCCCGGGAAGCTCTGAGCTTTTGGCATTTTGAGGGGTGAAACAAGTTTTACAGATTTTCCAACATTAATACGCTTTTTAACAAAAAAGGGAATTTAAGAATGAAAATTATAAATGACCTTATAAATGACACCGATTTTAAACGGCCGTTTAACTTCAATACCTTGTCTGTTGGCCTATATACTCTTAATTTTATTTATTTGTAGGCCTATTTAGAATATATAAAAACTATCGCAACAAATTTGCGCCAGCGCAAAACTCAAACGATGTTTTGACTAGATTATTGCTCGTCAACAACATAAAAGTAATATACGGAGACCCTAAAGGGACAGGTAAAAAAATTGAAAAGGTAAATACTTAAATTATTTCGTGGGAATGAAATAATTAGGCCTATTATTGCGAGGAAACGAAATGTAATTATTTCGTTCGAACGAAATAATGTTTCGGGGGAACGAAATAATTTAGATATTTGTTTTACCTTTTCATTTTTTTTTTTACCTGTCCCTTTAGGGGCTCCGTATATTTAGGCTAATAATTGGACAAAATAAAGTACATCATTGTGTAATCCAATGGCTATCTACAAGTTACAGCTAAAAAGTACGTCTTATTAGTGTAAATATCATAACGAGTGCAATGCATACCGCTAACTAAAGGAATGGCCGCAACACTATGACAGAACAACAACGAGTCCATTTCAAGCTGTGCAAAGCAAAGCAATACATGAAGTCATTGCCAAGAAAACCCCGAGTTGAATTCGAACCATCCTCATAATGAAAAAATGTTCTGCATAACAACCATGTAGTGGTGGCACTTTGCTTTAGGGAAGAAGAGGTCTACCTCGTGAGTGGCATCCGATCATGTCCGTCTCTTTTGTAATCGTTCACACAGATATTCTTGGGGCTGTCACGCACCCTAGGTTTTCGTCATGTGTTGTATTGTATAGAGTAGCCGTGAACTCGTTCACACCCCTTTAGAGTATCGAACATCCATCAACGCTGTTTTGTTCAAAATATTGACTACCAGTAACAATATCCGTGAAATAAAACATGATCCACCTGTTTGAAATCGATTAACAATCACCACCTCTAAAAGATTACGTGCTCAGTAAGAGTTGAACGATCGGTGACACCAAAACACAGGCATATCAAAATAATATTGCCAACTTTGTGACAAGAATTGCCGAAGAGTTTTCATCACCTTTTTACGCTAGCTTGGGTGTTTCCCCTTTCACGTTGAAGTGGTTTTCCTTGGTAGAGTTCCTCCTTTATCCGGTTGCCGCCACTATAACTTGCGGCCAATACCAAAGTGGCCATTACCAAAGTTATTATGTGGCGACAACTGTATGGTATGTGAACAAAGAAAGACTACCCACGTGAAAGAGAAACACTGCGACATGAAAGATAAACAGTTCCACGTGAAAAAGAAACACTTCCACAGGTGAAAGACTCAAAACGTTTTACTAATGGGCTTCCTTAACTTTCCAGGTAAAAAAAGACTGTCTCTTTAAAGTCGATTGAGATTAAAGAACATCAGTTGGTCTGGTTATTACATCCTGGGAGAAATTGTGGTTCTTGCAGGGGTAGGCCTACAGATAAATTATTCTTCGGTGTTTCGAACAGAAAGCTCTGTTCGTCTTTCAGGGGCGGATCCAGGATTTTTTAAACCGGGGGGCACAACGGCGCAACCAGGATTTTGTATTAGAGGGTAAACCCAAAATGGGTGGGGTCCAGGGGCGAAGCCCCGGTGGGGGTTCAGGGGGCGAAGGCCCCTGAAGCTCCGAGCCTTTGGCGTTCTGTGGGGTGACAAATCAAGCCTCCATGTGCCTAAAACAGAGAAATAGACACACTTTTATAGGAAATCAGATCCATATAAATCTTCTAAATTTACTGGAAACATTTCTGTAACATCGATGGTGGGGGTCCGGGGGCGAAGCCCCCGGAAGCTCTGAGCATTTGGCATTTTGAGGGGTGAAAAACCAAGCCTCCATGTGCCTAAAACAGAGAAATAGACACACTCTTTTTGGAAATCAGATCCATATAAATCTTCTAAGTTTACTGGAAAAATTTCTGTAACATTGATGGTGGGGTCAAGGGGTGAGGCCCCGGTGGGGGTCCAGGGGGCGAAGTCCCCGGGAAGCTCTGAGCTTTTGGCATTTTGAGGGGTGAAAAATCAGGCCTCTGTGTGCCTGAAACCGAGACTAGACACACTTTTTAAGCTCTTCTGATCCATACCAATCTTATTTTACTCAAAGAAAATGTTAATCCCACAAATCTCGCGTTTGGATCTGGTCGCTGCAATATCTGGTTTCATGCATATTCATTCAAAAAATATAGTTAGTCAAGCTTAGTGTAGTCTTTACACTTGAATGCCAGAACGACATGACATATATTTATCCAGAACAAATTGGCACGTCAGGTTGCAAACGCTTATGTTATCGTGCAAATCTAAGCAATTACGTATCAAGTGACGTATCATGAAAGATTCATTTTGGCAGAAAGAAACAAATTTGATAGGTATAGGATGAAAAAGAAATCCATCCTGCCGCTGGGGGAAAAGACACCACACACACTTGTGGCTAACTTTTAAGCAGGCAGATAGTAAAAAAAAAATAATAATAATTATTTATTTTTTCCTGTCTTTGGAGGATAAATCCTTCAGACAAAGAATTCCCCACCTTAAATGAAAAAGCAGAACACTTTACAGATGTTGCAAAAATGTGCACCCAGCGGTCGGCATCACGTACAGCAGTGATACTTTCCATCCAGGCTTGATTTGGTACTTTGCACTGCGTCAAAGAAAATTAAAATGACCGCACCACGGAATGGGCATATTTTCTTAAGTTTAGAGATTTTTTTTTTTCAAATTTGACCAATTATCTGCCATTTTGGTGGCCATTTTGGCCGCCATTTTGGCAGCCATTTTGTGGTGTCTGGAATTTGGTGCATGGTAGCAAAACAAAGTGGTAGAGGGTTAAAAAACATAAATGTATTTATTTTACTTATTCCTTTATCACAATGTTTGGCTGATATACAATTTTTCGTAGATTTAACCATTGGTCGCCATCTTTAATTTGAAGCATGATAGCAAAAATTGTACCAGAAATGGAAGTGTTAGGGTAAAAAACATACAACTAACCCTTAAAAAAATAAAATGTTTTCATTATGTTCTATTATGTTTTTAGGCCTATTCGTTTATTTGGCTGATATAGGCCTATGACTTTTTCCAATGTTGACAATTTTTTGGTGGCCATCTTGGCCGCCATCTTGGATATTTTCAGTTCATCAGTTTGTTTTCACTGTTAACATCTCAATTCTGTTTATGGACCCTAAAAGGCACCTAAAAACATTGGTGTGGGTTAGTGGGGGTGGGGGGGGGGGGGGTGCACGGGGTCCCCCATCTCAACTAGAGGTCATGCGTACCATTTACCTGTGTTTTTTTTTATTGAGGGGAGAGAGTGGTGTGGATACGGTAGCGTCGATGCACTCTTCCGCGCACCAACTGCTCTCCACAAATTACCACAAGAGACTGTGGAGACAAGTCCAAAGTTATGGTGTTCCATATCTGCCGTCGCCCGTCGCCCGTCGTGCGTCGCCCGTCGTCCGTCGCCTCTTGCTCTTTATTGTATCCCATTTCTGCCATTTGTCAGTTCCATATATGCCATTTTTCGTCGTCCGTCGCCCGTCGCCCGTCGCCCGTCGTGCGTCGTGCCTCCCACCAAATTATCCCACATTGAATTTTATTTTTTGGGGCAAAAATAACACTTTGTTTGAATTTCAGATTTATTTATTTATACTAACAAACACTTTTCTAAAGTCTTGTGTGCACCTACCTGCAATTCAAGTCATGTCGAAGCTTCAGTATACAACAAATTCCACTGTATGTGTATCCGGCATCAAAATAATGCTGAATAAGTTCATCTCGTGGAAACTATTAGGGAATCTAACATTATGAGTATTTACTGCATCAGTTCAACGTTACTACGGTCCGGGGGTCTGATTTGTGATATCGTGTACATGTAACAGACAAAAATATTACAATACAACTTACAAGGCCTGTTGTCATGGTTGTGCACAATAATTATGAGTTATGCCTAGAAACACCGCTACAATCTACCGCTGAGTTTTATTTATTTATTTACAGTACTTATTTAATACGACAAGGTTATTATTTTCAAACCAAGTGTTATTTTTGGCCCAAAAAATAAAATTCAACGTGGGATAATTTGGAGGAGGCACGACGCACGACGGGCGACGCACGACGGGCGACGGGCGACGGGCGACGGGCGGCGCACGACGCACGACGGGCGACGCACGACGGCAGATATGGAATTCCATACAAAGTACACAAACCATGAATAACAAGCCGTATTAAAAAAAACCTAATAATGCATCCATGGGCTTAAAAGGTATTGTACTCTGTGACATTGGTGTATATAGCCCATCTCAAGCTCAATCCAACCATAAACCCTCTGATGGTTGATCTCCTCGGACGTCTATACCCTGAAGTCTGTTTCTATTTCAATTGGCTCAGTTTGATTCACTATAAGACAACAGTGTTGATTAAAATAAAGAAACGCTTTTTAAAAACACTTATGCTCCATCATTTCCCACGATAGAGTTGGAGCAATTCAACGTGCGTCACAAGTCATCAATAAAAAAATGAGTTGTTTTATTGTTATCCAAATCAGGCAATTTTAAACATCTGTGTACACATTTTATGTCAGGCAATGTTTAACACCTGTGCACAGGTGTTCAAAATTGCAGAATTTGTATAAGACTCTCATGGGAATTGATTGTTATGCTTAAAGGAACAAGAACAACATTGGTGATTATATACTTTGTTTAAATGACATAAAATCATGGACAATAGAAATATCAACCGTCCGATAGAGGCAGAGTTATTTTCAATTGTCATTTGTCCGACTTTTCCCCTGATTTGACCCGATAATTTACATTAACATTATAATTAGTTCATTTAAGGTATCGCCGCACGGGGGGGGGGCGGGATCTGCAAATGATAAGTGGCAGTTAATAAAAAACTAAAAATGAACTATTTTCAAGATCTCACGTCTATCAAACCTGGGATAGATCATTTTACACATAACGCCCATTGCCAGCTGCAACTGACCGCACTAGGCTATAATACGATTTGCAAAAGGCCACCATATATAGTTGCCCTTTTTCCACACTATTAATAGTATTATTATAACCTAAAAGATGTAGTAAAAAAGTTGTACCAACAATTTTTCTTGTTGCATTTTTATTATCCGTGGCGGCATATGTTACATTTGTTGTGTACTATGTTTTTCGTTTTGAAACAACATCACCTATCAAGTTTCGTTCAAAGAAAAATTGTGGCGTGTCGTGGCCGAGAATGCAGTCAAGTGCAGTGGACCCAAGATCTGGTATTTCTGATCGGCAGAGTGGGGGGGAGGGGGAGGGGGGAGGGAGGAGGGGGAGGGAGGAGGGGGGAGGGGGAGGGGGAGGGAGGAGGGGGGAGGGAGGAGGGGGGAGGGGGGTCGAGTCCTGGGCGGACAGTTGCGCCCCTTTAATACCGTTATTGTCCCTCGGATGGGACATAAAGCCGTAGGTCTCTTGTTCAAACGCTTTCACTTTATTGGTAGAAACGTGAGCTATATATAAGACACCAGTAATGTTTTTTAAAATTAAATACTATAAAATTCATTTGGTTATAATTGGGCATTGCAACTTTAAGAGCCAATTGAAACGACAGGTATATAATAATAATCATAATAATCATAATAACTAGTTCTTAGCGCGCATGCTACACAATTTACAAAAACAGCAACAACAAAAAGGCCTAACTAATCAGGTCCATTGCCAGCCAGCTATTATGTGAAGATGACGCTGATCAATGGCTTTAAAATTCCATTTATGGCAAAAGCAGTATTTGAGATTTCAGGAACATTTGCAAGTTTCGGAGGTGCATAATCGTCGGCCTCTAATTGCCCCTTTAAACGTCAGAGCGACTGCGCAATCGATGGGCGTGTTTTGCGCAGGTATCATGAACTATAAAAACCCTTACTGCGGTGGTTCAGCTTTAATATCATCGGTGTGTTCTGCGAACTCAACAGGTAAGTGGCGAACTCAGTGTAGTGCATGTATCGGAATTGGAAGGATTGTGATAGCAACTAATACAATCTCTATGGACATAATTAGGCAAGATTCGGGTCAGGAAGAGTGGGGGGGGGGGGGGGGGGGGCACCATGACCGGCATTCCAGTTCAAGAATGACTCGGAATAATGAGTCAAAATGACAAGACTGGTCAAACTTGCGAATTAGTTTGTCTCGATACGTTCTCTACTGACATCTAAATGAGTGTGGTCTGATATTTACGAAAGCCCAATCGTGCCACTGAAGTATTATTATCAGCGGGAACTAATCCGTTATAACGAATTAGTAATCCGTTATAACGAATTAATAATCCGTTATAACGAATTAATAATCCGTTATAACGAATTATTAATCCGTTATAACGAATTATTAATCCGTTATAACGAATTAATAATCCGTTAAAACGAATTAATAATCCGTTAAAACGAATTAATAATCCGTTAAAACGAATTAATAATTCGTTAAAACGAATTAGTAATCCGTTAAAACGAATGATGCGACTGAACAGCCGAGTGCGAACTGATGATTTCGGATGCGGATATCCGTTGACTACAACAACGATGAGTTATGGAACTTTTCGGCGTTCCTGCCATATACGAAATCATCAATTCGGACTCGGCCGTTCAGTCGCACCGTGGAGGTGGGCCGATTGTTAATTCGTTTTAACGAATTAGTAATTCGTTATAACATAATTGGCCCATCTCCATGATGCGACGTACTGTACGGCCGTGTCCGAATTGATGACTTCGGTAGTGGCTATGTGGATATGGCCGGAACGACGGTCGGGCACTGCCGCACAGTCACATGGAGGTGGGCCAATTGTTAATTGGTGCGACTGTGCGGCCGAGTCCGAATTGATGATTTCGGCAGTGGTTATCATTATGGCAGGAACGCCGCATCCGAACTCGGGCGTACTTAGTACGTCGCACCATGGAGATGGGCCAATTGTTAATTCGTAATAACGGATTATTAATTCGTTATAACGAATTATTAATTCGTTATAACGGATTACTAATTCGTTATAACGGATTACTAATTCGTTATAACGGATTACTAATTCGTTATAACGGATTACTAATTCGTTATAACGGATTATTAATTCGTTATAACGGATTACTAATTCGTTATAACGGATTATTAATTCGTTATAACGGATTAGTTTCCGCTGATAATATATACAGCAATCCTTCACCGATCTTGAACTCTTGGTGGCAGCAGATATGCCTCCATTACTGCGGTGTACCTGGGTGTGGTACTGCGCTGCCTAGCGAATGGTATAAGGTTTGGGCTACACGGCGATCATTTGATCAGTCGCGGGTTATTGGACTTTCACTTTGCAAATCGCTTAAACCCGTCGCTAGGCAGCGCAGTACCACCCAGGTACCACCGCAATAATGGCGGTATCTGCTGCCACCAAGAGTTCAAGATCGGTGAAGGATTGCTGTATACTTCAGTGGCACGATTGGGCTTTCGTAGATATTTAATGGGGACCAGACTGATTCACTCAGCGCGCCATCAAGGTTTTGTGAAATACGTGTAATGCGGTGCACGTGTAATAAGGGACACATCGGTTAACTGTTTTTCGTAATTTAGTCAAGTAGAATTATAGCCAATTATTTCTAGATGATTTATATATTTTTTTTAAACAAAAATATCACGTAATTAACGAGAAATGACAGAAATAACCCCAAATCGGTCAGAGGTCAGCGTATACGCTTTACCAGCCGTTGCAAGTGCAAATTTACGGTATACATGCTGCGCACTGTTGCAAGTGTAGACTGGTGCTCTGTTTATGTAAATGTTTTACTACGGCAAGGCATGAAGATCCAGTCTACGTTATCCATCTGAAAGTGTGTATAAACAACGGACACGGAAACCAGTCAACTCGCCCCCAGCAAAGTCGCCAATTACAAAGTCACCAACTACAAAGTCGCCCCCTAGCAAAGTCTCCCCCTCACATACAAACTTGTCCCCTCTCAAAGTCGCCTCTCACAAGGGAATTTAAAGGCCCTGTACACTATTGGTAAGATCGAAAAACACAAATGTTCACAGATTCACACATAACTTACATGATTTAAAGTAAGTAATGGTAGAAAGGGTTCCCTAAAATATTTCTGCCTAAAATGCTATCGTTTCTGAGAAATGAGTAAAACAATAGTTTTTATCGCGCGCGATAATAAACTCGATGTTTGAAAAACAGAAAACACATAAGGTCTCTTTTCACTATTTTCTCGTGACCTCGATGACCAATTGAGCTCAAATTTTCACAGGTTTGTTATTTCATGTATGTGGTTGATTACACAAAACATGAACACTGTCTGTGATTATTTTGTCAGCTCTGCCAATCCTGTATAATACCTTTAACAAAATTGGTGTGATTGGAATTTAGGAGAACAAAATCTATCTTGAGGGAACAAAAGCTAGCTATCTTAAGGGAACGAAAGAGGAATTTTGGGAAACAAAATCTCATTACGAGAGAACGATTGAAAGCGTATATTTCGGATGAACGAAAGTATATTTCGGGCAAACAATTCAAAGTCGTATTTCGAGGAAACGAAAGCTTGTTTTTAGGGAACGAAATCCCCTTTCGGTGGAAATAACGCGTATTCTTATGGAACGAAAGCATATTTTGAGCGAACGAAAGTATATTTTGTGCGAACAAAAACACATTTCAAGGAAATGACTGGGTATCTTCAGGGAACGAAAGCATATTTCTGGGGAACAAAATCGTATTTCGGGGGAAAGAAACCGTGTTCGAGGGAACAAAAACATATTTTCTTGGAAAAATCTATTTCATTGCCAATAGAAAAACACACTTTGTTCACAAAATAAAAAATAATATTTTATGTGACAAAATTATATTTTGATTGAATTAAATAGTATTTTGAGGAAACGAAATGATTTTGTTGGAATTTTGTGAGTCGAGAGATGGAAAAAGAAATTTCGGGTGAGGTATTTTTTCCACCTTTTAATTTTAATTTCTTTTTCAGGGGCTGTTTTTTTTTTTTTTTTTTTTGGGGGGGCTCGTTTTTTGTAATTTGTCACACAAATTGTTTAACCTAATTAACCGTCAATATAAAAGTGGTATTCCTATGTATTGACATAAATCTTATTTAATTACCAAGACATTCGGTACAAATCGTGGGAAGGAACGTACACAGAGCATTGAAACGTTGCGTTTTTGAAACAGCGGATTCTATCAGCGAGGTTTACCGACTAACAAACCCGCAATGACAACAATGTAGTTGGTGGTCTGGCTCCCTACCCATCCCACGTTCATGGGCTTCCAGGTACAGCTATCTCTTGGCTCGGGGGTTTCCGTCGCGCTGAGCCCCCGCCAAGACACTGCCAGCCAGCTACGCGATTGCCCCTGTGTGACGCGCAGCTAGCCCCACGCGCTGTGCACTGTAAGACACGTTTCCGTTGCTCGGACTCTCTGAAATAAAATCTTACGTTCGACTTTTTTGTATTATTTTCAACTTGTATCCATAATTAGAATACGTATTTTTGTGTGCCAAATACTCATGAATTCTTGTTAAAAACAGAGTTGAATTCGGTGCAGTAATTAATTTTTATACGGCTGGAAGTAAAACTAATTCCGAAGATCACGAGGGTTATCCGAACCAAAAAAGTGGTTCGGATAACCCATGTGACCTTCGTTTTTTGAAAAATTCTCAAAAACGACCAAAATTGATGGTTTCTTTTAGGAACCGTTCTTCTCCATTCCCGGAAGACCTTTGGAGTCATGTTTTAGTCTATTTTGTAGCCAAAATAGCCCAACGAAGCCGGTGTGTCCCTTTACTAAGCCCGTCTGCGCAAAAGATATTATGCTCAGCGCGTTATGTAAATCAGTCTGGTCCCCATTAGATCGTATAAATGTTGTGAAATTGTTCAGGGAACCCAACTAGCTAGTATGGTTCTCGCGCAAGTTGTTAATACGTGATAAAAAAATTCACTCTCGCGACTCGAAAGGCATCCAATTTTCCCCCATATCCGTGATGTTAAAAAAAAAGTTTAGCATTAGGGCTTTCTACAAGTAGGCCTACAGTAGCATTCGATCGGTAAGTTTTATAACCCGGATTAAAAATTACATCGGGCACAAAAATAGGATTGCAATGGTGCTCGGCCCAATTGGCAAGGATACGAACGAAGTGGATTGGTCCAATATAGGGCTAGTGAAGACATAGCATCGATAATCATGGTGTCTCACTATGTTCAGAAAGTCACAGATTGTTTTTGTATTCAAGAAAGAGGGTTAATATCTGTTGTGTTTCTTTCAAACTAGTAATTATCAATTGTGCAGATAGTACACCGATGCAGGGCTGGGGGAGGCCTCTACCCTCACATTTTCGTACATTAATGTTATTGTTGCTCGATCGCGCTGTCACTGAAGACAAGCACAACTTGTTCTTATCAGTAGCAACATATTTTGTGTCACATTCTAATCCTCAAGTATGTGAACAATTATAGACAAAGAGACACTATTTGGTTAATTATATTAAAAATTGCACTATCGTTTGTCTCACCCAACAGTTTTTCCCCCTGAATAAGTATTAATTGTAGCCTGCATTTTGATTTTTATAACTCAGGATGGCTGATTCAAATCAATGACTCCCAACTCGAAAATAAAGTTTTAACAATGATCTTGCTAAAACAAAAGTGGTCAGATATTTTTAGAGATCGCACCACAGAGCATATTATAGAATCCTAACTGTTTCAGAGCATTTAAGCGGGCCCCGGAACCGGCCCATGCCGTAAGGGCTTCGCGTTACGCGCTCGAAGGAGCCACAAATTTCATTCACCATTTTCTGCTTGATAAATTTTCACGCCCCCCCGTTTGGAAAATCCTGGATCCGCCCCTGGGGATGACCCCAATCCTGGTGGTGAGTCAATGCGTCACACGTGCGCGTATCTGCTGCACTCCCAACGGTTTCCGCTACTTCTGTTTAGTGTGTAATTTTACCTAAAATCACCAACTTCATCGTTCGAAGGCATTTTGTTATGAAAACAACTTTGAATACTGAGAAGACCTGGAATCCTAAAAGCATGTTAAATAAAAATCACTGAATTATTAGATTTCCCTTTTACAAAATTAAATCATCAATGCAAATCCTATGGGCTTATGGTAATCAGTGGAGCCAGCTTGTGTAAAGTGGCGTGGAATTACAGAGGAATTACATCACACTTACAAAGATGTAGACTTTTGAAGACACCTAAACTTTCCCCCAAAAATGTGTCCAGATGAAGCAAAAATCTTTACCACACTTCATTTGTCCGTTGTAGGCCTATTGGACTAAAAGCCATATGGTTCTCAATGTCCATTAACTTCACAGTGGAAGTAAAATGGTTCAACCGTCAAGATTCTTCGTTATTTCAGGCTTTTTGGAGTGTGATGATTTTAAGACACACCACTGCTTTCACTATGTAAACATACAAAAACTTTAATACTTGTGTGTTTTGTTTCAGGTTTTGCTGGTAACACGGCTGTACAAGATGATTGAACTAACACGTATCCTGATTGGGTCGTTGGTACTCCTACTCGTGATCAACGAATCCTACCAGCAGAGTACTAGTAAGACAGAAGTGAACTGTACACTGTATAAAACTCCTGGCCCTAATTAACCCAGACTCCGAGTCGCGTGGCGCATGACCCATTTCTCACTCAGTATGACCCGGAATTTGTGAAAATGACACAGAAATGGGTCAAACTAACGCAGAATCCGAGCTGTGTGAAAATCCATTTTTAAAACCCATTTTTAAAGACCAATTTTAAAGACCAATTTCCGGGTTAGCCTGACCCAGAATTTGGTCAGTCCCTGGGACCCGGAATCCGGGTCGGGAGTTTTTAAAGTGCATTCAAATTATTAATTACTGTACGTAACTGCAAGGAAATTTACTGTTTTTAAAACTCTAATTCCACAATCTTTTAATCCGTATAAAAGAGAAAACATCATCTAGGGCATTTCCTGGCGAAAGCGTTTATTATTTGAAATGTATACCATGTTTGTATGATCAGTTTGGATTGCTATCTGAGTTTTATATCAAAGGATCGGAGAGAAGCAAAATATAAGATGAGCCCCTAAATTTACTTCGTCACAATTCTAGACTTTACCATTTAGTAGTTCTAAGCACACAATGTCCAGCTACCACTAGAACAGTTTTTCTTTAAAAAAATTAAATCACAGTCGAGGTACCGTTCTTTAGGAACAGTGTCGTATTCTCAGAACACATAAACTGCACTCCCCGCCCCGTGTAGTTGTACATGAATGCAAGAGCTCTATGCCTGTGTTCTATACGAAAGTTCGTTCATTAAAGTATGCAAGTCTGTACAACCGTACTAATTTGAAAGGTAGCAATTATTTCGATATTATACGGTGCCCATCAGTTAATAAAATGAGATGGTGGTATGCATTGTGGCTGCATAGAACCTTACGTGAAAATAAAATGACACGAATTAAAGGGAAGTCACTTTGAATGGTAGGCATTCATCATGTTTTTTGTAAGAGTAAATCATCAATAAACACAGCATCAAGTAACCTGTGATAATGTCATCCAATTCGGTGGTCAAAATAACGAGATTGAACGGTCTATTATTTGCACGTTCGATGGGGTTAATATCGAGTGCGGAAATCGCATGGTTAAGTGACGGTAATTTGCGGAGTCTTCAACTGCCAAGCCAGTTCAGACAATAGGTTACCAAAACTATGTGTACTGACATTATATAATCAATGTAATTTCAGATTTAAAGTATATTTAAAATGTTTTATCAATGTGTACTTGTGGGATACTGCAGATGTGTTGTTAGCCTAAAACAAGAACGACGACCTCTTTTGAGAAGTGACCAATATAAACCAAACATATTTTGGGTCACATTGTTGCATTTAACTGTTAGCCTATCCTTTGATCGTATTAGAAAAGCATTTGTAAGCAAGAACTCAATATTGAACGCTGATAAATCTGAGTGACTTTATCAAGCCCTTCGACGGTTATAAAATTGCTACAGTTTCTTGCAAAACGCTTTCACCGAAAAACTTCAAAATTTGACTATATTTATGCTGTTCCCCTGGGACCCCCCCCCCCCCCCCCCCTTCTATGCGCACGGTTGGTTCTCCACATATCCTCAGCTATTGGTAGACCTGCCAGGGCTCGATTTCACAAAGAGTTAAGATTGATCTTAACTGTGAATCATTCCTTATTGCTAAGCAAAGTGTGATGTCACAATACAAATCACCATGGTAATACTGACAACTCATCTTAAGATGATTCTTAGTGCATTGTGAAATCGAGCCTCATAACTCGTCAGTGGTATATATTTTTATGAGAAGGAACCAACAAACCCCCAAATATCTTTGGGCGCAATGGTTTATTTGTAATATGAATATCCTTTGATTGTATGGAAAAGCATTTGTTAGTAAGATTTCAACTTTGAATGCTTGCTTGATTAATGAACTTCACTTGTTACACCCTCACAAAAGTCCCTGGGGATTCGCCAGTTGCTTCCAAGAAGTTGTTCTGTTCGCATCGAAGGTTTGTCCATTGTCTTTCTAATGGGCCGGGGTGATATGAATTAGCATTGAACCTCAAAAGAGCCCCGTCTTGCAAAACAAGGAAACCTGATTCATACCCCCAGCCATGAGTTGACATGTGAAACCTGACCCCTTTGATTCCCTTGAGTTAAGTGGATTTGCAATAGAAGAAACATAAATTTAAGAATCGCTGTATAATAATTATTGTTCCCCCTATTCAACTGAATCTCCAGTTGGACGTTATGACAAGAATTGTGCTTCCAACCCACAAGGCCGCTTCTGCTTTGACACTAGCCACGAATGTTGGTCCGAATTGAATCCAACTCACCTGGCAACCATGCACAATCAGTTTCATCTGTTCACTCGCGAGAACACAGGCGAGAGAGAGATATTCTGGGACGAACCTGACACATTCAGTGATTTCAACCCCTCTAAGAAAACAATTGTGATAATCCACGGTTGGAGAAGCAGCAGTGAAGACGTATACATGACTGAGCTGCTCAATTGGTTCCTGGAATTGGTACGCAACTGTTGTCTCTCCGTAGAATTCCCATTGGTGTATTCTTATAAAATAATGTGCGTAAACCCGGGGTTTGGGTGGGGTTTGGGGTGTGGTGGGAGGGAGGGCGGGGGTCGAGAATTGCAAGAGCCATACTTCTTTGGCAGCAATTTGATCAATATACCTGATATTTAGATTTGGCTTATCCTTTTAGTGTTATTGTTATTTGGTTATAACACTGACGGGTTTGTCAGGTTAATCCTGACGATCATTCGGGTACTCTTTGGCGAGCACATGGCTATTTAAAAGCAAGATAGGCATCACATGAGACTACATTGAACTCACCAAGTTCCCAGAATTGTGTACACTTTATAATAATAATAGTCCAGGTGAATTTACCGTGCTTCTTCTCCACGTACTGGAGTACCCCCCCCCCCCCCCTCCCCACCCCAAGGTTTTAACAAACATGAAACAGTATGTCAAATTATACAGGACGACAATAACATCATCATGGTGAATTGGGAGATGGCGGCGGACAATAATAACTATTTACAGAGTAGGTTGGATTCAAGACTAGTTGCAAAGGAACTTGCAGTACTGTTGGAGGAGTTGCACGAGCAGCGAGGATTACGATACTCCAACGTTCACTTGGTGGGGCACAGCCTCGGTGCCCATCTGGCGGGCTACACTGGCAAGTTCTTAAAAGGACAGATCGGGCACATCACAGGTAAGCACCTTGACTTTATTTCAAATCTAGCTGAGATCGTGGTTCTTTATCTGCCTCAGCCACGCAACACCCCCCCAGATTGGCTGTCCCACGCTCTTACTCGCGATCTCAGGGTTGAGGGGTCCCAAGAGGGCGCCTTTTCAGGCAATTGGGGCAATTGGCTGCGCTATCAGGCTGCAGTTAGACAAAAAAACCCGAACCAATTAAGACTTGGGACCAAGTCTAGTAAAAGCACCAGGAAAGTTAAAACAAATACAACTCTTCCGAAGTCGATGATAAAAATTCTGTTCTGAAGCCAATGCATTGAATGTGCAATAATACAGAATGACGATACATATCGACTCTGGCAATGAGGTCACTAGAGCACATCTATCTACCCTGAGGGACCATGAAGAGAGACATTATTTCCCGAGCTTACGCGCATGTTTTTACGCACAAAGAAGTGACACCTATCGTCCAATGATCTGCCTCCTTTGACCTCGGCGAGGCCGTCATATGCAAGGGGTTTATTCCTTTGTTAATTTTTTGACTCCCAAAATGGCGGACAGGATAGGCGCGTGTAAGTGCGCTGCGCGTTGTGCAAGGGGTCAAAAGGGCCCCTATTTTAAATTTTGGATTGTCGGAATAGTTTATAATAATTATGGCAAAATAAAGTGGGACACGTGACGCGTTTTCCACCAATCAAAATGACATGGATCTATATAAATGCGTTATATAAGCTCGATCGTATATCGATGACCATGATTATGCATAACCCGCTTTTCGCCGAAAGACATTCATTAAAGTCTTTTTTCTCTAGACGAACTTGCACAGATGATGCTGTTTCAAAAACGAAAAAACACTTACGTTTTCGCATAATATGCTATATTGTTTGTACACGGCTGATGGACGTAAGATAATGTCAGGATCCGACAATAATGCATTTAGTCTTTAACCCTGCGAGTAGCGAATAGTCTCAAGCGGTAGAACAATTAATCTAATTTTGTTAATTAAAACACTTTAATTTATTTTTTTCCGCTGAAATTAATTTTCATCCAACCCTGAACACCCCTTAACAAAGTGGCTGAACCGATTTTGCCCTAGAGGTCGTTCACCGGGTAGGCCAGCTGTCACAAAGTGGGCAATTCCCAAGGCGGCAATTCCCTTGTGTACAAAAATTGCCGCCATAGTATGAACACATGCTCTTTGTCATATGTCTGTGAATGGAAACCAGAGCTGTTTGTTTACAATCCTGACCCAGAAATACCCTCAGGGTATATATAGGTGACCTGGCTACTGTTTCTTTTTTACCCTGCGGCTGTTTCATGTGTCAATTTCACAAATTACATAATGCGCCTACCGCGTGAGCAACCTCGTTCCTCGGTTCCGCTATTGCATGCACACACGCTGTCTGTCATATGTCTGTGAATGGAAACCAGAGCTGTTTGTTTACAATCCTGACCAGAAATACCCTCGGGTATATCTAGGTGACCTGGTTACTGCTTGTTTTCACCCTGTGGCTGTTTCATGTGTCAATTTCACTAATTACATAATGCGCCTACCGCGTGAGCCACCTCGTTCCTCGGAGCAAATCACAAAATATTCGCTTCTCGCAGGGTTTAATTAACTGCCACTAATCATTGGCAACTTTTGTCTTTCATGCGATAACGAAAGCTTTCCTCAATTCTTAATATTATAATATATGTATGTAGGCTATACATATTTTCAAAATTTAAATCTAATTTTTCGGGTCAAATTGACCAACGAAAAATCGGACCTTGCATCTTTGATATAATACTTCATATTTGATTCTAAATGATGAGTTTATCCTGTACAGGCCTGGACCCTGCAAGACCTGGTTTCAAAGAGTTTCTGTACGGACCGAAGCGCGATCTGGAGTGCCTTTTGGATCAGACTGATGCCGACTTTGTTGACGTCATCCATTCGGATGGGAGCGCCCACCTGTATGGACTTGAAGAACCGGTAATTTGTTTTTACCCGAAAAACAAGATGTGTTCGGCTGAAGCCCGTAGGCCTACATCTAATTAAAAATTGGCATAATGTTTGCAAGCACTCTTTGTGTTGACGTGAAGTTAAGTTTAATAAATGTACCTCTTATACAGGTGGGTCACCAAGACTTTTATCCGAACAAAGGCGACTTCATGCAACCATCCTGTTGGTTTAAGACTGCCTGCAGTCACATGCGGGCAATTGACTACTACTTATCTAGCATGCTGAACTTCGACATCCAGCCCGGCGAAGATTGTTCTTTCGTCGCCACTCCAATCAGTCCAACAATATGCATTGGGGTATGCCCCCGGATGGGCATCCATGCCGAGAAAGGACAAACTGGAAAGTTCTTCATCGATATGGATAAATCCAACTGCGGATACACATTAATTTTATAGGTATTTGGATGGCTTGCGTCTTGAGTGTTAAGACAATTTGTTTACTATTTCCAAATAAATAGAGAAAACCCACAAACACATAGGCATGATATTGGCCTACCCCAAACCGTTAATCTGGGGGGGGGGGGGGGGGGGAGGGGTTAAGAGTAAATTAAAATGATGAAAAATTAGTCTTTATAGTGTAAAGGACTTTTGATAATGCTAATTGAAATTAATGATAAGTCCGGGTGAAATTGACTTTATTCATTTTCAACTCGAACATCATTGGGCTTACGGAAGGGCAATTGTGGGGTCTTTTATACAGTGGAACGGTGAAATTTTGTTTGTTCAAGTATAGAACCAACTCCAGAGAGGAATTCCTTTAGAAAAGGGAATAACGGAACAGGGACTCACAAACCTGACCCGTTGTGCTAATGTGGGTGAATTGTTTCGGAATAAATTAAATTTTGGCGATTGGAGGACAATTTGAGGTGGGAATTGGAGGGCAAATTAGGGCGGGGGGACTCTTCCCCGTAGCACCGCTGTGGATACTACAGTTCAAGTTTGATAGCCGTTCTTAGTTAACAATAATACTTGTCACCAGGGTTAATTTGTGTTCACTAAAATAGCCATAATGATCCACTTAAAGGGTGTGTACAACATTGGTAATTGCCAAAGACCTGTGTCCAAACTTGATGGGACCTAGCCTATACACGAAATAACAAACCTGTGAAAGTTTAAGCTAAATCGGTCTTCGGAGTCATGAGAAAACAGTAATAAAAAAACCTTATGTGTTTTAACTTCTTTTCAAACATCATAATTTATCCTGCAGAATAAAGACTATTATTTTACTCATTTCCTAAAAACTATGGCATTTCAAGCAAAACTATTTCAAGGGAAGTTTTCCACCATGACCATCTTTATACCATGTAAGTTATGTGCAAATCTGTGAACATTTATATTTTACTCTTACCAATGTTGTACACACCCTTTAACTCGACCACGAATACTGATTTGTTTAAAACGTCAAGCCACATTTAACCAGTTGTCTCAAATTTATTTCGAACGTTTTCAATGTATACCCCAAGCGCCTAGGAATAAGCATTTGATTTGGCGCTATTAGTATAATGTTTGTTGTTAGTGTAATTATTGTTATCTCCAATGAAGCATGCTATGATATGGTTTAGGGCCGAGTTTATCAATACATCGAATTAGTATCTGAACATTTATCATGAATATCTGGATATTTATTATTATTATCATGGTTTTTATCTCAATGTTTCCAGTGTTTTAATTTTGGATAATGTAAGAAGTAAATTAAAATAGTTTCTAGACCTCAAAGCTGACCTATTGGGGACGCTAGGTGGCGGCAGACATGCCAGGTAAAGCATAGGGGCGCACCCCTCTAAATGATCTCCCATAGGAACCAATGCTAAATGATAATTATTCAAAAATACTCAAAAAATCGTGTAAGTCTCTCAGCCTCTTGAAAACCAATCAGACATATTTCCGGACAACTAAACTTCAGAATTCTTTTCAATTTTTGGCAGGTCAGCCGTTTGGAATTTTTGCTAACTACCCCAGAAGAAAAAAACACGATTTTTTTTTTTTTTCCAAAACCGACTTGCTGCCAGTTTTCGTGAAGCACTTCTCCACTTCCCCGGTCAAATAGGGCCAACTTTAACGCCTAAATTTATCAAGTCTCCTCAAAAGTTGAAGCACAGAACCCCCAGGTTGTGATAGATTTTTATATTTACACAATCTATTAATTGCATGACCCCCAAAACGTTATAATTAAAAATAAGTTGTGGGTTTACAAATTATGATAAGTAGCTTGGCGCATTAATTCTGGCTTATTTAGTGTGGTGCACCCTATAAGGGCACTTAATTATTCTTTATGGTTAAAAAATTATGCTTAAATTGTTGAGAATAAGTCACTGACTTGATATCTGGAAAAAAAAAAGTGAAATGTTATTGCGTTCGTCTACAACAAGGTCAAACATGTTGGAGCATTTACATGTACTCTAAGCACTATGCGAGAAGAAAAACCTGCACGACACACTGTGTACATTCTAAGGACAAGTCAGAAGTTATATCCAAGTCCTCACTCAAAAAGTTATTAACATGTCTCTTTTTTATCACAGGATCATAAAAACCTTACAAGTTATTTAATTAATCATTAAGAAGGGGTTAATTGGCATGAACAAGCTGTAAACATGGAAGGGGGCTGGCCGGGGGGGGGGGTCACATTTTGCTTTCCCTTAAATTATTCTAACCATGCATTCATATTAGTCTAAAATGGGGAGCTTTATAAAATCTAGAAAACACATAGGTCACTTTTTGTACATTTAACTGCCCTTTCAAATTGTATTCTACCTCTGGAACGGGGTAAAAGGGGGAAAGGGTGGGCGGGGCGTGGGCGGGGCATGTTGAAAAAGGCCAAACCATTATGATTGTTTCTGGTTGATGGGGACAAGTTATAACTCTATCCAGAAACAGATGGCTATTATCTTAGACAATTCCCCTGGGATGGGGGCCTTTTCACAGGTCCTACTGTCCAATATGGAGCATTGGCAATGGTTTTATCTTGATGAATTTTTGTGAAATTTATCTGAAATTGAAAAAAAATAAAATAAAAAAAAAAAAATATATTTTGGCATATCGGCCGAAATTTGTGCGTTCAGCGTAGTGTCGGCCCTGATACGCTAGCTTGTGCATCGGGAGAACTCTAAAAGTATTTTTGCTTTAGACCACAATTAATGTGAGATCACTTATGATGGATGCCATTCAATGTTTGTAACAAATCCATTGCCATAAAAATGGGTAGAGCTAGACGCGGCATTTTCAAGATGCAAAAAACTTGGTTCAAGCCGAAAAATAAATTTAATTCACTACAGGACAAAGGCAGTGAAACTCAAAGTATACCTACACCACGGTATGTCAGGCCAACCCATCAGCAGTTGAGTTTAGCCGCCCCAAATACGGAGCGAGGAGATTTCTGCCACATTGCAGCACAGATGGAACAAGACAACCGCAGAAATGTGATGCTCCTTCGCCCAAAAGTTGTAGAACTGGCTCCAGTTGACAAGATCCAGCTCAAGGGAGTGATCCCAATAGCCAACAAATGTGGCCAGCCACTGCCCAAGAGAGGAACTGATCACCAAGGAGGAGGTTATCGTTTTGTAGACATCAACTCAGCTCTAGAGCTGGGTGCACAAGCTGTACTTGATCATCAACAAACACATCCTAAGTGTGATGGTCAACCTAAACTATTGGCTGAGGCAGAAGAGCGTAGAGGTTTAGCCGTCTCAGAGGTAATGTCCTGCAAAAAGTGTGGTTTTAAAACACAAAAGACAAAACTTTACAGTGAGATAGCTAACGAGGGTAGGAAGCGGGGACGACGCACTGCAACCCCAAACATGTCTTTCCAAGTTGGCCTGCAGAACACTGGCATTGCAACCGCAGGTGCGAGGAGGCTCTTGACATCAATGGACACAGCTGTACCATGCACTAGTGGGCTGCAAAAAATTTCGAACAAATGTGGTGAAATTATCAAAAATGAAAATATCAGAGACATGGCAGACAAGAGGAAACTAGTGAAAGACATCCGTGAGCTCCAAGGCTTTGAACGAGAAAGTCCAATTGCAGTTGAAATGGACAGGCAGTATAATAATCCCCTGCGCAACTGTAGGAAAAAAAACCCATTTGTTCCTGCAACACAGACAAGAGACACCGTGTGCGAGAACGCAACTACTTCAAAGTTTGTTATAATGTACCATCAAGAAAACAAGCTTTGTAAAAGTGGTGAAATGTCACCATCATCATTCGGTCAACAATGCACATCCGCTAAGCACGGCGACAAGTGCACAGCTACTCGTCCAGCGCATTTCAATATGGGAGATGAGAGAGAAGGGGGTGTTCGATGTGCGACTAAACTTTTGGAGTGCACGGAACCAGTTCTTGTGGATAGAATAACAACAGACGCTGACGGCTGTCTAGCAAAAGGAATGAATTCTGTCATGAGAAGAAGAACGGGAAAGGAAATGGAAAGTCTGCTGGACCCATCCCACTTGAACCGCTCGCTTTGTGCGGCAGTCAGCCGAGCAAACTTTAGCAGTGACATGTTCCCTGGGAACAGTGCAAGAGACCGAAACAGAGTACAGGACCGATTTGCTGATGACGTGAGTCACAGAGCACAGGCTGAGGCACACCATATTTCCATTAAATGCGGAAATGACACAGCAAGCATGAAAAGACTGGCTGCAAAGGCGATTGATGCAATTCCGAACTGCTACATGGGAGACCATGAGAAATGCAAACAAAATTCTCATGTTTGCAACGGTAAATACAAGTACCCATACCTCTCTCGCTATGTCCGCGGCAGATTTATTTTAACATCTAAAGATGAGGAAATCTTAAAAACAATTTTGGAAAAACGCATAGGAGACGAAGCGATAGAGAGAACCAAGTACAGAACAAGTTCCCAGAAGTCTGAATCCATGAATCATGCCTACGCCATGACAAATCCAAAAGGAACACTAACCTTTTCAAGGAACGGAGCTTCAAGAGATCACAGTGCCATCCATCTGGTGAACAACCAACATGCAAACTCTATTATCAAAAAGTGTGAGGCAACTCATTGCCCCATTACTGCTGGATCACCCGCTGCAAAAGCCCTCGATGCAATGGACAAAAAACAACAATATCACAAAAAACGTGTTATGGGAAAGATCTACAAAAAGCGACGAGCACAGTGTCGAGCTGAACGATATCACACTTACTATGCTAAAAAAAATTTGTATCAACCTGGCCAACTAAATCCAAAGTCACAGGACACTAACTCATCGTATAACTATGATGGGCCAAAGATTCACAAGGAGCACAATTACAGCAGAATGTTCTCAAAATGGAAAAACCGATAGAGTGTAACTCTAATTGAATCACTTGACTTTTCCGGAAACTTGACATTCATAATAATGCAATGTTTACACCTCCCCCACTCTTCTTGTTCAGTTATTAATAGTTAATACCAACCATGCCATGTAATGTATGAATGATGATGATGTTTACAACATGTTTATTTCTTCCTAATTGAGGAAGCAACCAGCCGCTGTTGACCCATGATTTTCTTGAAAGTGACTTACCATCACAGTCTCATCAAATAGTCATACACGATAGTCGTACCGTCGATCGTAGTTTGTCCCGTCTTACACACTGTATACTGACTGTTAAGTGTGTAGGAATAGGATGCCTAAAAAAAAAGCAAGCCACTCTTTGAAAACGTTGAATTATTCTGTTAACAAGTGACAATGTTATTGCTATCTATATTTTATTATAATTACTGTTTGCAGCCAGAGGAGTGATGTTTTCACGAACAATAAAAAAAAACGGCGATAACTGACGAAAGAAGTCTCAAACAACTCATTTCTGTCACGCCTGCAATTGTAAACAAACGGCAGACATGTTTAAATCCCAACAAAAATGGCTGCAAGGGCGCCACCATGTTGTATATATAGGGCGCACCCCTCTAAATGATCTCCCATAGGAACCAATGCTAAATGATAATTATTCAAAAATACTCAAAAAATCGTGTAAGTCTCTCAGCCTCTTGAAAACCAATCAGACATATTTCCGGACAACTAAACTTCAGAATTCTTTTCAATTTTTGGCAGGTCAGCCGTTTGGAATTTTTGCTAACTACCCCAGAAGAAAAAAACACGATTTTTTTTTTTTTTCCAAAACCGACTTGCTGCCAGTTTTCGTGAAGCACTTCTCCACTTCCCCGGTCAAATAGGGCCAACTTTAACGCCTAAATTTATCAAGTCTCCTCAAAAGTTGAAGCACAGAACCCCCAGGTTGTGATAGATTTTTATATTTACACAATCTATTAATTGCATGACCCCCAAAACGTTATAATTAAAAATAAGTTGTGGGTTTACAAATTATGATAAGTAGCTTGGCGCATTAATTCTGGCTTATTTAGTGTGGTGCACCCATAGGGTGCACCACACTAAATATCTCCTGTATCAACCAATGCTAAATGCTTAATATTCAAAAATACTCAAAAAAGTCTCTCGGCCTCTTGAAATTATCAGAGAATTTAAACTTCAGATTTCTTTTCAATTTTGGCAGGTCATCAGCCGTTTGGAATTTTTCCTAATTACCCCAGAAAAAACACCCCCAAAATGTGCCTTTTCCCAAACTTACTTGCTGCCAGTTTCATGAAGCACTTTTCCACTTCCCAAGATAAGGGCCAACTTTAAAACCTAAATTTATTATGTCTCCCTAAAAGTTGAAGCACTGAACCCATAGGTTGTGATAACTTGTCATAATTACACAATTGATTAGTTGCATGACCGCTAAAACGTTAGTATTCAAAAGATTTTGTGGGCTTACAAATTTTGATAATCAGCTTGGCGCATGAATCTTGGCCTATTTAGTGTGGTGCACCCTATAGTCTAATTATCTTAATTAAACAAATTTTATCAGCAAACTTGTCTAGGAGCGTGTTTTGGCGACATGACCGGAAACAAGTTTGTGACGGAAAATTCATTGACCGAAGCGTAGGTTCATCTCTTGAAAAGATCCGAAATGCAAAAAACCTACGGAACGCTATATGGTTGTGGAATCCTGCTTATTGTGTCTAAGCAATATTTTCTGCTAACTGATCCCTGTTGGTTATAATAAACGTCACTATACGCGTGCGTATCTGCTATTCTGCTGCAAGCCCAAAATTTAAACTATTTGCGGTATGGAGACTCTTTCTCTCCGGAGATTCTGTCCCCATGTCCCCCAACGGCAAACTGTGTACTAACTTCTGCTAATATAGCGCCCTCTTTTGAATCATCAGCCCAAGTTAATTTCCCATAATGGGGACATAAGCTCCGGGGACAGATAATCATAGGACACCGGCTCCAAAGCATGGCATACGTTAAATTTGTGTGTATAATTTACCCCAAGTCACCGTCGTTTTATCGTTTCGTCGGTCCAGTGGCGTAACTAAGGGGGGAACGGGGGGGGGGGGGGGGCACGTGCCCCCCCCCCCCCCAATTGATGTCAGTACCCCCCCCCCCCCCCGGGTGCCCCCATTTGAAATCTGAACATTTGAGACTATTTTAATTAGCCTACCAGAACATAAAATGTTAAGTTTTATAAACTTTTATGGAGCACTGGTGGCGTATAACTCAATGTTTCAAACTATTTTTCTATTTACACATATTTGTTGTACCTTTGCAATGGACAGTTGTTATTTTTACCAACGTCTTCAGAGTACGGTAAATCACGTCCGCAGATTGTATGATGACTCATCGCCCGCTCGCGCCCCATTCTGCCACAGTCTGCCATGTTAAATACGGTACGGTAGTGTCACATGAAGCTACACGACGTGCTGGGTGCCGTTGCATTTATTTACATGAGGAAAAGCCATTGAAAACTCTTGAGCTGTGAGAGCATTGATCTATTGCTTCATTTGAGACATTACTTTGTTCTTCAGTGTATACAGCAATCCTTCACCGATCTTAAACTCTTGGTGGCAGCAGATATGCCTCCATTATTGCGGTGGTACTGCGCTGCCTAGCGCGCGACGGGTTTAAGCGATTTGCAAAGTAAAAGTCCAATAACCCGTGACTGATCAGATGATTGCCGTGTAGCCCAACCCTTAAACCCGTCGTTAGGCAGCGCAGTAGCACCCAGGTACCACCGCAGTAATGGAGGCATGTCTGCTGCCACCAAGAGTTCAAGATCGGTGAAGGATTGCTGTATAGGGTATATTAAATAGTTTGTCAATAATTTATGAAAAAAATCGAAATGGGGGGTGGGGGGTGGGTCAAAACAATTTCGAAAACAAATTGAAGTTTTTAACATTGATTTATAGGCCTACTGTGTGCATGGCCCCAAGTGTGTAATAAATAAATACTAGTGCCAGCCCTCAAATACATAAATCCCCATAAAAAAAAGACTCCGGTCTCGCAATCCCTTGTTAACAGTTATGAGTTATTTCTACACATTCAAACAGTAACTGCATGGTTCTAGATGTGCGAAAAAGAAGAGAGAAAAAAATAAAAATAAAAAATAAATAAAATCTTTGTAAATTGACCATATTCCCTTTGGTTTAATTGAGGGGCTGTTTGGAGCCCACCATTGCGTAGATTAAGATCCAGTTTTTAAAAAGTGCAAAGGAATCTATAGTTGAATTGCCAGCAGTGCCCCCTAGAAAAAATGGTGCCCCCCCTTGTGCCCCCTAAATATTTACGTCGGTCATCTCTTAAAAGCATTTCTTGTGACAGAAACCTTTAATTCTGAGAAGACATGAGTCTTTGAAGAACTTATAAAAGCCAAGTCCAGTTATTAAACTTCAATTCTCTTGTACAAATCATCAAAGAAAAAAGGCAACGCCCAATTGGATATTGGTAAACAGTGGAGCCAGTTTGAGTGAATGGTTGGGCGTGATTTTCAGTGGAATTACGTCACATACAAACAGGATACTATAAATTGACATTAATACAGAAACTGCAAGTGAGAATAAATCTGCATGACAATACATTCTAGTAAATAAATGTTACATCAGTAAAGAACAAACTGCATTATATAACTTCTAGATCTGTCCATAATCTTCGGCTAAAACACGCATTTAGTGAAAACTTGACGGTATAACATAGACCGCTGACACTTATGACAAAAATTGTTAATAATCATAGGCCTAGTTTACATTGATTAAACAACAAATCATGAATTCTGTTTGGGAACAAAATTGTAATCATTTTGTCATTGCTGTATGAGTCTGTTTGAATTCACCTCATTGGGAGAACACGACTTCCAGGGAAAAAAACCCAGATGTTATTGTTTGCTCTCACCTGTAAAGGAGCTCGAAGCTCAACATCAAGGAAGTTGTCTCAATTTCAAGCCGTGCTAAAGCAATGCATAAAGTCATTGCCGAGAAAAAAACCCAGTGTTGAATTCGAACCACTCTCTCTGTGAAGAAAGAATAGTCTGCATAACAACCATGCATGGTGCACATTGAACATTCGATCTGCTAAAAATAAGTCTGCTGCATTCCTTGATTACGTCAATTCAAGTTGTGCTGATGTGTTTGCAATGACTGAAACTTGGCTAAAGGATATCGACACTGCTCATCGTATTGAACTGACACCGCCTGGTTACAAGCTTGTTGATCAAGTACGTAGTCAGCGAGTAGGTGGTGGTACTGCTTTAATTGTACGTGATTCCATGCAAGTTACTAAGATTGCAGCAGATGAATTAAACTATTTTGAATTCTCCGAGTGGATAATTGAGTTCAGTTCTCACCGACTGCGACTGGTTATTGTATATAGACCCCCCTACTCCCCAAACCATCGTGTTACCACTGCTACATTTTTTGAAGAGTTTGCAACATACATGGACAATGTTATATTATCTTCGGAACCTTTGTTAATACACCGATCCATTAAGCCCCGCCCATTTCTCATTGACCAATCACAGCCGCGAAATCTGATCACCATTTGAGCCGTTTGGTGATCTTTGCTCTAATGGTGATCAGGTTTCGTGGCTGTGATTGTCAACTCGTAAGGAGGTGGGGCTTAATGGATTGGTCTATTACTGGAGATTTCAACATCAAGATGGACGTGAGGGATGATTATGATTCTGTCCGTTTCGCTGATCTTCTTGAATCTATGTGTCTGCAACAGCATGTTGACAAACCAACCCATCAACTTGGCCATACACTTGATTTAATCATCACCCGTCAGTCAGAGTCAGTGGTCAACAGTCCACCTCTGCCTGATCATTTGATTTCAGATCATTTCACTGTGCTGTGCAACTTGTCATTCTCCAAACCTCCTCTCCCAATGAAAGAGATAGTCTACAGGCGAATTAAAGGCATTAATATTGAGTCTTTGTCAAGAGATATTGCTGCTACTGAACTGTGTAACATCCCCTCTGACAATCTGCAAGAGCTTGTGCATTGTTATACCACCACCCTTGCTAGTGCACTGGATCGTCATGCCCCTCAAATGGTTAAATCCATTGCTGTTCGGCCTCTGGTCCTATGGTTCAATGATAGCATTAAGGCTGTGCGAAAAGGTTAAGAAGACAAGCTGAGCAGAAATGGCGACATACAAGAAATAATTCGGACTTGAATGAATATAGGGCTCGTAGGAATGTCACGAACAATTTAATGGAAAAAGCTAGGCGTTCATTCTATTCAAGCTTAATTGATGTTAACTCCTCAGACCCAGCTAAGCTTTTCAGAGTCACCAAAAAGTTACTGAAACAGCATTCTGATCATCAGCTTCCTCCATTCAGTGATAAAACAGAACTTGCTAACGAGATGGGCTGCTTTTTCAAAACTAAAATAAAATTGATGATATTCATGCTAGGCTCAATTGTCAAGCTGTCAGTGGATCTAGTTTGCCTAATTTCAATTTAACTTTTGATACCATGTTTGATAGGTTTATTCCACTCACTGAATTAGAGGTGAGAAAACTTATTATGGACTCTACACGCAGGTCATGCACATTGGATCCCATGCCAACATCTGTTGTTGTGGACTGTATGGACACGTTGCTACCGGTTATCACTAACATTATTAATACTTCATTGATTTCTGGTACTTTCCCCACAGACTGGAAAGAATCCCTTGTTACTCCTCTTTTAAAAAAGGAGGGTATTGATGTTAAACGGTTAGAAAACTATCGTCCTATAAGTAATATATCTTTCATTTCCAAATTAGTTGAAAGGGCAGTATTCAATCAGGTTCACAATCATATGACTGTTAATAATGTGTACCCGCCCCTTCAGTCGGCTTACAGGAAAAACCATAGTACAGAAACCACACTTATTAAGTTGAACAATGATATTCTGTTAAAAATGAATTCACAGCATGTTATTCTTCTTATTTTACTTGATCTTAGTTCTGCATTTGACACTGTCGATCACTCCATTTTGCTGACTCGTTTGAATAACAAATTTGGCATTGCCGGTCAGGCATTGGATTGGTTTAAATCATATTTACAGGGTAGAAGTCAGCGTATTCTCGTACAGGGTGCCAAATTTGACCTTATGTGTGGCATACCCCAGGGTTCTTGTCTTGGACCTCTTTTGTTTACTATTTATTCTTCTGTTCTTTTTGATGTCATCAAACACCATTTGCCTAATTCTCTTTGTTATGCAGATGATACACAGTGTTGTATTTATCTTTTAAGCCTAACACTGTGATCAATCAATCTGATGCTATTTCTGCTATGGAAATTTGTGTTAAAGACATTAGAACTTGGATGTTTCATGATAGACTTATGTTAAATGACACTAAAACACAATTTATTTGTCTCGGGACAAAACAACAGCTGTCTAAGATTAACATTCCCGGTATTGTTGCTGGTGATGCTAATATTGTGCCTGTAAATTATGTTAAGAATCTTGGCACATGGTTTGATTCTACAATGTCTATGTCTACCCATGTTACTAAAGTTTGTTCTGCAGCTTATTATCATCTCTACAACATTAAACGTATTAGCAAGTATTTGTCATCTAGATCACTTACTGTTTTAAGTCATGCTTTTGTTACTAGCCGCCTGGATTATTGCAATGGGTTACTTTATGGATTGCCTAGTTGTCAGTTGTCAAAGCTACAAAGCTACAAATGCTGCAGCTCGGCTGGTTTCGAATTCTCACCGTTGGAGTCACATAACTCCCATTCTTACCAGCTTACACTGGCTTCCTGTTAAGTTTAGGGTTGAATTCAAGATTTTACTAATGGTTTTTAAATTTTTACATGACCTTGCTCCTTCTTATTTAAAGGAAATAATTACTGTCAGAAGTCAAAGGTGTCACAACCTCAGGTCAACAGGTGAAGTCTTTTTAGAATATCCAAAGGGCAAAATACTTTAGGAAATCGAGATTTTTTATTCAGCAGCACCTAATCTATGGAACAACTTGCCTTCACACATTCGTAAACTGCATTCACAAAGTCTTTTTAAATCTCAACTTAAAACTTTCCTTTTTAAGAAAGCCTTCGGTAATGTGCAGTGAGTTTTGTATCTGTCGGTTTTTATGGTTTATATTTGTTTGTAAACTTTTTAAATGCTTTCTTGTACCAAAGTTGTATTGTTCTTGCAGCTTTTATTGTTTTATGGTGTTCTTGCACCTTTTTTGCCTGTAAGGCTTTGTTATCTATTTTGCTTATATTTACTGGTGTACTTTTCTTAAACTGTTTACTACGTATGTAATTTTCTTATGCCATTTTTATTGTTATGCGCCCTCGAACAGGCTGGTCCTGGAGAGAGCGCAATATAAAATCAATAAATTATTATTATTATTATTATGCATGTTGTGGCACTTTGCTTTTAAGTTTTAGGCACGAGGTCCACCTGGTGTCATTCGACATTCGGCCACCTGATATGATGTCCATCTATTGGTGTTACGTTATGTTATGGCCCCAATTCGGCTATAACCGAAATGGCGTGCCGTGGCGTGCCGTGTTAGTTCACGATGTAAAAGGAAAACCACGCAATTTTGAGGCATTTTTGTGTGGATCATTACATTCTACTTTTAAAACATCTTTCTAACCATATGCATTTTATAACAAATGGTTACAAACGCTTTTCATAGCCCAACTCGCCCGATCCAAGGCAATGTGTACCTTTAAAGGAAACGTATACGTTTGGTAATCACTCTTAGAAATGGCACTAAAAACTTACTTAGGAAGTACAACAGCTTTCGCTAGTATAAAGCATTTTGAGAATCATTTCACTTCGAAGTCGGTTATGAAAAATGATACCAGTTATTATTTCCCAAAAATTGAATCTGAGAAACGTTAACAGTAAACGTTTCTCAGATTGTGCATTCCAAATATGGATTATTCTTCCTGCGTGGACATATCTGCTCCATATTTGGCAATATCTCAAAAATGCTTACACCTTTTGAAATGAAATTTTCACAGGTTAGTTGTATTGTATATATCTACATTTATGTAGGATTAAGACAACCGAACGGTTCCAAAAACCAAAGGACTACTTTGCCTTTTAAAGAACGAAAATCCCCAAATCACAAATCCGTTAAAAATTGGATTGCTGTTTTTTTACCTGTTGGATTGCCTATTTAAGAGTCACATTGACGGCCGTATTGATTGCAAATGGTGAGGTTTGACGGTGTATTTGAGTTACCTCCGTACATTCATATAGGTAAGGTCCAAACAAACTCGCCGCCGATGACGTCACGAGTCCTTTGTCGCGTGGTTTGTTTGACCTCACGCTTAGATTTTGTACTGGGAGTGTTTCGAGGAAAAGACAACCCTGATTTAGTGTGAGGTAAGGGACTCATAATAATGTTTTCCTTTCTTGGGGACTCCATCTATTCGAAAAATGTAAAAACTAACAGAGCATCCTAGAAGCGCTCTTTAATAATAACCCACCTCCTTTTATCTCGCTCCCTGCTGCTGTAGACGACACAACAGTCCCGTCATCAGGTCACAGCTCAAGCTACCACAGCTACCGCACACGGTGAGATAACACAAATGTTTCCACGCTATGAGCCAACAATCAGCGCATCCCTGTCAGCCTCACAGCAGTAGTACAGTAACAATCAAGAAGTGCCAGTGGTGCCCGAGCTAGCAGCCAGCATTGCTCGCGTATATATGGCGAGCCAAAGTAACATTTATTAGTAAAAGCAACGTCTTTATAACAATTTAGAGATATTTCTAAATCCTTTCGAGATATCTTAAAAAGATTTATAGATATCTCTAAATCATTTAAAGATAGCTTTACATAAATATATTGAAGACATCGTCGATGGCATTAAAACAAATGAAATATGTTTCCAATGATAATAAATGCTACTTTGGCTCGCCATACGTACACCAACACGCAAACCCCCCGCAATGCACAATGCACAATGCGAATCTGGAGATCAACTCATTTTACCCCCTGTTTCCTCACATTATGTCTATAATTCGACGCCCATAGTGTTAAGTACATGCAGACAATACGCCATATAATATAAATACACTCAGCTATTTGGGAGACAACCGAGCATTAGCTTGAGATTGCATGTCAGGAATTTTCACAAGTTTTTGTACAGCAACAAGTTGAACTCACGGGATAGGATCAAGTTCGGGTGGCTGAAAAGAGTCAACTAGACTTAACCATGTCGATCTAGATGTCGCTCGAACGCTGCATGGTTGAACTCCAACTGGATCAACCTAGCCCTGTAACGTAATAGCCAAATAACGAAGTTGCGTCATTTTGTCAAAATGGTGGTTACGCAAGGAGGCCTCGTGGGCTACGTGTTGATGTCATATTTTGACGAAGCAATCGACTCGACGCGTTCAAGTGAAACGTAGACCACGCATGCGTGATTTAAATGGCAAATTGACTAAAAATACACAACCATGGCCCATAGCAATCAATGTATTATGCTAAATATTCAAAAATACACAACAATACTTAGAAGTCTCACAGCTTTTTGCTGTTAAGAGGAAACTTATCCATTGACTCTTGAACATTTATCCTCTGCTCAATTTGATATGGGGAGTCCCTGGGCCCGTCGAATTATCCCCCTCCAAATAAAAACACCCATTTACCGGTGTAATTTTCAAAAAGTCCGATCATCAATCTTGAAAAATTTCCCTACACCTCTCGGCAAATAGGACCATTTATTTCAGGGTCTGTCATCCGAAATACCTCAAGTTGGAAGCCAACAGCCGCCAGGTCACAATTTGGCAAACTTGTTACACTGTATCCAATTTGATTGGGCTCTCAAATCTGTCTAATAGAACATATTTTGAGGGCCTACAAAATATTAATGAGGACGATGATCTGTTTTCTCCCTATTATAAAAAGGATATTGTTTCACAAAATATTTAAATGCAAAAAATGAGTTAGTGGCCTGACGTTTCGACCCTAGCAGAGTCTTTCTTGTGTACGTAACTTGTTTAACAAAATATGCGTCTTATCTACCAGTAATAATTTGATTGGACCACTCGGGTAGAATTGTTTTTTAAGCAGGGAATATGTGGTGACACGGAACAAAGGTTTCTATGCCAAGCAAAGCAAACACTATTATTTGCTTGAAATCCCTTAAAAAAATATTCAGCCCTTTATGATATACAATGACGTAGTTGTTCAGCCTAATCACACTCTCGTATTTTGGTGTCCATTCGACAATTTATAGTTCCAGTCAAAGTTTGATAATTTCATTTATTCAGGTTATTATAGCTATTTCCTGGTCACTACACTATATTGAAGATAAACTTAGATACTACGTATTGTATACATGTAATTATATTAGTCCAACTCTTCAGATCCACAAAACCAACGAATATTTAGTGATGCGGATTGTTCGGTATGAGGTGTTGTGGAACTATTTTTGAACAGTGTGCGGTTCTAGGCCTTTATCTGGTGACGGAGCGGGATTGGCAGCCATAGAACTTGGTTGTCGTTTATGTGACCGGGTGCCTTCGTTTGCCACTGCTATACTTCGTGCCATGGTAAGATTGTGCAGGAGTTAATCGTGTATCTGGTGAGTATAGGTCGCTTTGCTATCCAAATCACAACTTTTGAATTGTCTTTTTTTCTTCAATGGCTATAAAATACACCAATATAGATCTGCATTTACAATACTTTGTAATAATTACCACATACATGCATATTCATCGAGCCTTATTTTGACTGTGGTGGCGGAGGTAGGGTACCCGCAGTAATTGCTTGCCCCTGTGTTGTTGGGCAAGTTTAGTTAAGTTTCTCTGACGCAGTTTCTCATAAACATATAATGAGCTTTCATAAAAGATTACGGAACTCTATGTTACAAATTGAATAATTTCGTTAATACGTGTAGTTTAACTCCAATTAAATTGAGCACAGTACTGTCTGTTGAATAATTTTATCTCCAATAAACTAATCAAGATTTGTGTGTGTTTCATCAATACCCTCTGTTGAAGGAATTCTCTAACCCTTGGTGAGGAGCAACAGGCTCACCGCTATACTCCAAATAGGATTTTGTTAAATATCAAACGTTGGTTTTTAGTGTTGTGACGTCGTCATCGATGACGTCATCATCCCAAAGCAGTTGCGGTTTCATATAATTATACACTAAGTTCTAAGAACAGGGTACGTTTCAAGTTTGAACCCTTTTTGATTAATGAGATATGATTTATATGTGTATGCTGTCCACACGGGGTACTTCCATTGTTGTTCGATCTATTTTCCCTTTTTCTGAAGAAATCCTCTGTGGGATACCAATAAAACAAAGAAACCAAATGTGTAAAAAACTGCAATGGGGTACCTCCCATTGTCCCTCTTTTGTTTGCAACATCCCAGATCCCATTGGTTTTGTACACACTTTCCAACTGAGGACTTTTACCAAACCGGGTACCCCTTACTCCCTTAGTCCTCGTTTGTTTTTATAGGTAATGTGTATACCTACACACCATTACATATGCCAGTTGGTGGTGTGCACTTCCGTTGACGTTCATCATGGTTCAATTTTTGAGGTTTATTTGTCTGATCGGTTTCAAGCCTCAATCCGGTCACCATGACGTCATGATGACGTCATCAAGTGTCAAATTACAAACCGTCGTCTTCTTTTTGCCCTGAACCTAAAGTAAAGGTCCCCAGTTGGTAAGTGTGTACAATTTACCAGTTAGAGTTGTTGCCAACAAGTTAGTGCAAACATATAAGAGGGGTACTTTACACGATGGAACAATGCGACCCCCTGGATTGAGGCTTGAAACCGATCAGCTCAAAAATTGAACCATGATGACGTCATCATGGTTCAATTTTCCCACGACAAATTTAAAACTACACTAGTTTTTAGTTTGAAAAATTCTGGAACCAAATTTTGTACTTAAAGGCCTACCCATATGAAACAAAAATAAAAATATTTAGGTTTTCGGCTAGCAGCCGAAAACCTATGTTCTTGTTCTGGTTTTTTTTAGGTGTTCGGCATTATTTTAGGTGTTCGGCATCAGCCGAAATCCTATTGTTACTGTTCTGTTTTTTCCCCGACTCTTCTTCTACTCCCTGAACTTTCTCATCAAGACTTTGCAAAAAGGAAAAGTCATGATGACGTCATCAGGTGTCAAATTACAAGGTTTTTAAAAATGTTTGTTTAGGCCTAATCTTTGAAAATCTGTATTAAATCACAAATTTAAGCCGGCGATTGCTTTTTGCGGGATCATACGAAGGTCATATAGGTCTGTTTTTTGTCAGGGGCGTGACCTCACATGACCTCTACTTCCGGTCGAAACCGGAAGTGCCTTGTAATTTGAAAGTGGCAATTTTTAAAAGTTGTTTTTAACGATGTTTAAATATGGCAAGGGTCTGTTAAACAAAAGGACAGGTGACATCACACAATTCAAAAGCGCCCTCTAGCGGCAGGTTGAAAACAGTTAAAAACACACTTTTACTAGATGTCTGTGGCAAAGTTTAGGATAATCTTTTCAAAACTGGTAAACATAATGACCTTTATGCAGACAACATATTTGTGGAGTCGTAGATTGATGA
Organism: Leptasterias polaris; assembly: GCA_037783415.1. Taxonomy (NCBI): domain Eukaryota; kingdom Metazoa; phylum Echinodermata; class Asteroidea; order Forcipulatida; family Asteriidae; genus Leptasterias; species Leptasterias polaris. The sequence continues at coordinate 2,456,774 of JAZGTN010000027.1, forward strand.
CGTCATCATGTGGCACGTGATAAGGCCCTAAAGGTGCACTTTTTGAAGCCGTGAATCTACTAAACCAAACAGCCGACTGAGTTGAAAACTTGGTGTATTGTTAGACAACGACTTTGGCTAGTAAAACCTGAAGTAATTACGTCATGATTACATCATCAACTTATTTTTTACATTTTTTTATAAAATCAAAAGCTTAGTATTTGAAAAAATCATAACTCCCGAACCAGACATTGGATTTTTTTAATCTACAATTCATCAGAAAGGTATTCAAAATCTTAGACGATACACATTTTTTTATAAAATCAAAAGCTTAGTATTTGAAAAAATCATAACTCCCGAACCAGACATTGGATTTTTGTAATCTACAATTCATCAGAAAGGTATTCAAAATCTTAGACGATACACAAAGTGTGACCCCATTTCATCTTGTTTTTCGCTTAAAATCGGAAGTTGAAGTTGGTTTAGTAACGGAAACAAATATAACTCATGAACCACATGTTGAATTTTTACACATCATCGGACAGGTCGTTAAAAGTTCAACAAACACTACACAGAACCTAACCCCATTTTGACCTTGTCTTCCGGTTTAAATCACAAGTTGAAAAATTATAAATATCTTATCTTATTCATTATCTTAAAAACTACTTATCACTTTGCATAATTTTTTTATCAGGTTGTAGAATGTTGAGCTTGCCCAAACTTTTGCACAGTAATGACACCTTTTGACCTTTACATTTGGTCAAAACCGGACGTTCAAGCGCACCTGTTGACCCACACATTGACAACGCACGCAAGTGTATTACCACACGCTAAACCTTTACACGTATGTTGCGTGTGGGGTTTAATTTTTTACATGTAGATGTATTTGTACTGTATAGCTAGTGGACTTCGTTCCAAGTATGTTATCGTGGTTTTTAGTCTACCTGTCACAACATGACAGCTCACGATTTCTTCACCTTTTCGACCACCTGCTCCACCACAACCAGAGTACTATCAACACTTTTCCTACACCAGGCTTGGAAGATTGTTTATGCATGATATTTGAAGAGACGTTTTCATAACGTCATGAATAGTTACGTTACATAATAGCAAATTGTTCAACCCAAAATCATAATAGCAAAACGTCACAATTACAGTACAAATTTCGGTACAAGGCTTTAATATCGACACAATTGCAAACCCTAGCGCCCTTCAAACTGTACTTGATCTAACTTTTCAATTGAACGAATGACATTGAACCAATGCCGAACACCCTATTTTTGTTGAAACAAAAACCTAGGTCTAGTTGTAATTTGTAATTGCTATCTGAACAAAATCTATACCGTTTCATTTAAAGGAATATACAACATTAATAGTGCAACACAGTAGTTTTTCTTTCCGGGGCATGGCAAGATGTGCTAAAACCACAACTTTCTTAACCCGAATATTTTGTTTTTTGTGATGTCACAAAAACTCAGTTTCTAGTTGTACTGGGGTTTTTCCACGTGTTCTTATTCTCCCTGAACCTTCTGTACAAAATGTCGAAAAAACTTAATGTCGTACAGACTTTACATTTACTTTGACCTGGTATGTTGATGAAACCACAACTTTTCGGGAGGATGACGTCATCGATGATGTCATAACACAACGTTTAAAAATAAAATGAAATATTTGGGGGGAATAATATGATACATTTTGATCTTTGCAGCAATAAGAAAGCTCTTAATGCATATTATAAATCTAACACCAGCTGTGACCCAATGTCACCTTTACTTCCGGTCGGAACCGTACGTTGAAATTAAATACTTGAATTACAATATATCTTGATCAAACGTAGTGCATTAACGTAGAAACACAGGAAGGAGACCAACCCTCTATTTAAAAAGGACAAGCGTTCACCAGTATACAACAACAGTTAAATCTATATGATGACGTCTAAAATATAAAGTGATCTCCTGCACTTGAACTAATTTTACTCCTTCAATCAATAGCACACAATTCGAAGCAGCATGAAAACATTCACATGTTATAGGGCGAGAGGTCAAAGTCAACACGACATGAGGCTGGCTACAAATTCGATTCAAATATCCCTAAAATAACAATATTTCTCTAATCAAAAGATTATTTAATACAAAGCAATACTCACAGAGAGCTCTAGAACAGTATTCTTCCCAGATTTGGACTATTGCCAGAGCCATGCTCCCTTTAAAATTACATCCAGAAAATGATTGTCCTCTCTCTTGCTCAAAGTAAAAGTGGAACAGAGAGTGAGCCCAAAGGTTGCAACACAAAACCTGAATTTTTATTGTAAAAATGCTAATCACAAAGTTGGATTAGACACTTGCATAAACTACCAATCTAAATGCAACTCAGTGGGGCCAGCTGGTGTAAAGTGGCGTGGCTTACAGTGGAATTACGTCACACTTAGGCCATAGATGAACCAAAGAACACATCACCACAATTCATGTTGTCGTTTGTATTGGTCAAAAAGCCAGGGTTCTCGATGTCCACTAACTTCAGAGTGGAGTAAACTAGTTCAACCGTCAAGATGCTTCGTTACAGGTCATTTCAGGCTTTTGGGAGTGTGATGATTTTGAGACACACCACTGCTTTCATTGTGTAAACATTATAAAACGATACTTGTGTGTTTTGTTTCAGGTTTTGCTGGTAACACGGCTGTACAAGATGATTGAACTAACACGTATCCTGATTGGGTCGTTGGTACTCGTACTCGTGATCAACGAATCCTACCAGAGTAAGACAGTGAACTGTATTTCCAAATAAATACTGTACACTAACTGCGAGACCTTTTGCTGTTTTTAAACTCTAATTCCACAATCTTTTAGTCCATAGAAAGAGAACGTACATAGGAGATTTTCTGGCGAAAAACACTTTTTTGGAAAAGATACCATTATGTTTTGGATCAGCTTGAATTGTCCTCTGAGTACTATATCAAAGGGGAGAAACGAAACTGTAAAACGTGCCCCTAATTTACTTCGTTTCATTGCAAACCTGCTTTATTATTTTGGCATCTACACAAAAGGGCAATACTAACATATTTTTTAGAGTTCCGAGTACACATGTCCAGCTAACACTTTGAACAAGTTGGTTTTCTTTTTTGTAGCCATAATCAGCCAGCTACCGAAAACATTTCCAGCCGGATGTTATGACAGAGAGGGCGTCCTAAACCCATATGGCCGCTTCTGCTTTGACATCAGCCCCGAATGTTGGTGGGACTCGGACCCTACTCGCCTGGCAAGCATGGGCAACCATTTCTACCTGTTCCGCCGTCGGTATTCGAGTCGCAGTTGCTCGTCGGGCAGGAGAGAGATAAACTGGTACGACCACACATTCACTGGTTTCTCCAGGTATAAGGAAACAGTTGTGCTAATTCACGGCTGGCAGAGCACCATTGAACACGAATACGCGGCTGCGCTGTGCAATTCGTTCATGGAATTGGTAAGCATAATACATTCTTTATTATGTGCGTAAATCCGGGGTTGGGGTGGTGTGGAGGTCTGGGGTTGTGGATTATTCTTAGAGTCCCAAATACGGCAGGCCAAACCTTCCTCCCGGCCGATTGACATACCTGGACGGCACTTCCTATTTGTTTTTAGGGTCATACTTTGGTAATGACCTCGCAAATATATAATTTAAAAAAAAGGTTTCTAAGCATCTTATTTCATGTGAAGTGCCCCCGTTTATTATAATAAATACAAGTAGTTAGATCTTAACTAGAAGAAGACATCGCTTCAAAGACATCATAATGACCTTATCAAGTTTTGAATAAAATTAAATTGAAGTTTATAACACTTGAAAAAAAATATAACTCATGAGCCTCCTATTGGATTTTTACAATATATATATCATCGGATGGGATTTAAAAAAGTGACCTCAATATTGATCTTGAAGTCGAAAAGAAGAAAATATTCCAACGCCTCGCTTTAAGGTCTGCAAACAGTATAATAAGGATTTTCGACATGTTCTCTCTGTATGAACATAGGGAAAGGACTATCCGTGGTCTTTTCTCTATGGTAGGAAGTAAAGTTTGACCCCTAGGCCTTCAAATTTAAAGATATTAACGTCAACAGCGCCCTCTCGTGACAAGTTGAATAATGTATTATTTTGCTAGAAACTTTTTGCAAGTAACTTGTTTTGTTTTTTAAAACTTAGCACATACTTAAATCTCAGTGTCTGAATAAGAACCTAGCTATGACGCATTGGTTTTCAAGTCTGGCTTAACCAAAATTTATTAATACGAAAATTAATTTCTGTAGGACCCCATCTATTATGGTTTTAATCTTTGAATTGTTTGTGAATGTTTGATGTAAGACAGTTCTTTGTGATTTTTAGTGACCTCATTTGACCTAACTTCCTGCGCAAACCGGAAGTAAAAAAATGTATACAATGAAGCTCTTTTTAATGATTTTGTTCGTATACTTTGTATATTTTATTTTGATTTAAAACTAGTAATATTTACGTGCTATTCACACAATCCGAACACCTATCTTTGCAAAAACTTCTTCTTCTTCTATTCTGCTTCTCCCCTGCGATATTCAGCTAACAAAGACACACATCCTAAGCCCTCTGGTGACAAAGTTTAAAATTAAGAGGTTTTTAAATTCTAGAAGTAAACTTAAATGAACCGTGCAAATCATCAGGGAATTGAAACTTAGTTCTTGACGACACAAACTTAATGACGTAATGGAGACGTCATCTGGTGTCACATTACTTTAAGCCAAACTTAAATATTTGAAAACCCCGTCTTGAACCAAACATTGGAATTTTACAATGTAAGCATCATCGGAAAGCTCTTCATAAACTTAAAAAACATCACACATACCATGGTCTTCCGGTTCAAACCGGAAGTTGAAGCGAAAAATCTCGAATATTGAACCATGAGACTTTAACCATGAGGTGATGCAGAATAAAACTCGGTTCGGATCACCAAAACAAACACCGTGTTTTTGTGATGTCACAAAAAACTGAATTTCTATTTTGTTTTTGTTGTCACTTTTATATGGAAACTACCTATACAGCAATACTTCACCGATCTTAAACTCTTGGTGGCAGCAGACATGCCGCCATTACTGCGGTGGTACCTGGGTGCTACTGCGCTGCCTAACGACAGGTTTAAGGGTTGGGCAACATGGCGATCATCTGATCAGTCACGGGTTATTGGACTTTTACTTTGCAAATCGCTTAAACCCGACGCTAGGCAGCGCAGTAGCACCCAGGTACCACCGCAATAATGGAGGCATATCTGCTGCCACCAAGAGTTTAAGATCGGTGAAGGATTGCTGTATAACATGGAAGAAAGATTGGTGCGGGGGGGGGGCAGCAAATTTGATCATTAAACAAGATTTAGATTTGGCGTATCCATAATAGTGCTATATGTTAACCGGTAATGACACTGATTGGTTTTATAAGGTTAATCCTGGCGATCAACGGGTATTATTTGGCGAGCAAAAGGCTATTTGAAAGCAAGATAGGCATCACGTGAGACTACATTGAACTCATCCAATTTTTCAGAGTTATGTACAATTTATAAAAGGGCTGGTGGTCCAGGTGAGTTTACTATGATTGCCTCTCCACTCAAATGAAACAATACTGTCACATTATGCAGGACGACTACAACATCATCATGGTGGATTGGAATATAACGGCGAGACAAAACTATCATAAGAGTGTGATGGACTCCATACTGGTAGCAAAGGAACTTGCAGTACTGTTGGAGGAGTTGCACGAGCAGCGAGGATTACGATACGCCGACGTTCACTTGGTGGGGCACAGCCTCGGTGCCCATCTGGCGGGCTACACTGGCATGTTCTTACACGGACAGATTGGGCATATCACGGGTAAGCAACTAGAATTGGTTTCAAATCTAGCTGAGATCGGAGGGCAAGAGGGTGCTATTTTAGGCACTACTGTTTTGTCAGGTAGACACAAAAATCACGACCACAGACTTAGAACCAAGTCTAGTAAAACCACCCAAGCAAAATACAACTTTATTACAACTCATCCCATGTCTACGACGATACTGTTCTGAAGCTAATGCATGGAACGTGCAATTAAGACAAGCAGCGTAATTATGGGTTGTTCTAAAACCCCCTCGACGATGGGGTATACGTCGAGGGGGTCGTGGGTCGATGGGATCGCGGGTCGATGGGATCGCGGAGGTTTTACCAGAATCTATAGGCCTAATTGCGGTATTTAAACGCGTATATATCGTATGTGGATTGACTAATGTTAGGCATGACTTGATTTTTGCATACGGACATTTATTGAAGATTTGTTTTCTCTGAACGAATTTTGAGAGATGATGCTGTTTCAAAACAATCTTTCGCCTGTGTCATAATGGACGTGAGATAATGCCGGGATCCCAACAATACTGCGTTTAGTTTGTAAGTAACTGCCACTTTTTATTGGCAATTTCGGACTGTGCAAATCGGACTGTGCCTCTTTAATAAAACAATTTGTATTTGATTGTTAATGATGAGTTTATCCTATACAGGCCTCGACCCTGCGGCGCTCGGTTTCTGGGGATATCTGAGCAACCCGGAGTGCCATTTGGATGAAACTGACGCCGACTTTGTTGACGTCATCCATTCGGATGAAGGCTTACATCTGTTTGGACTTGAAGAACCGGTAAAGGTTTTTTTTACAACAAGAGGTATTCGGCTGAAGTCCGAACACCTAATTAAAAATTTGCATAATTTTTACACGCACTCTTTGTGTTGACGTGAAGTTGAGTTTAATCAGTGTATACTTCTTGTACAGGTGGGTCACCAAGACTTTTATCCGAACAAAGGCGACTTCGTGCAACCATCCTGTGCGTTTTTGACCGTCTGCAGTCACGTGCGGGCACTTGACTACTACTTATCTAGCATGCTGAACTTCGACATCCAGCCCGGCGAAGATTGTTCCTTCGTCACCACTCCAATCAGTCCAACAACATGCGGCTGGCGGACATGCCCACGGATGGGTATCCACGCGCAGAAAGGAGTTACTGGGAGTTTCTCCATCGAGATGGATTCCAACAACTGCGGACAAGACTTCATTTACGAGACGTGAGTTACGTCTTGATAAAGTTGTTTTTCTTCTTGTGCTACTTGGCAATCGGTTGAGTATCTTCGTTTGATCAGAGATCGTAACGTACCTATTTAGTCGACAATTTGTTTTTGCAGAGACGTATTTTTATTTGTACTCTTTTAAAATAAAACAAAACCCATAAGTACACTTAGGCCTATGCCCCTACTACCCAGACTAGTTGATCTAGGAGGGCGGGGGGGGGGGGCGTTGGCAAGAGACAATTTAAGGGGACAAACATTAATCTTTAAAGTGTATCGGGCTATTGGGTGATGCTAAATGAAATTAATTATTAGGATGAAGTAGAGTTATTTACAACGCAAATTGCATAGTGGGTGAATGGTTTGGGATTAAATTCAATTTCGGCCCTTGGGGGAAAACTGAGGTGGGAACGGAAGGGCATAATTATTAGGGTGGGGCAAGGAAAATAAGTGGGGGCATTTTCTCCCTGACATGTCCATTTATTAAACTTCACTTGCATATTAATCACCAAAGAAAAAATTGCAACTCCCTATTGGCTTCTGGTAAACAGTGGAGCCAGTTTGAGTGAAGGGGTTATACACTTACAAACATGATACTAATTAACATTAATACAGAAACTACAAGTGAAAATAAATATGCATGTCAATACATTCTAGTAAATAAATGTTATTAGTAAAGAACACGCTATACGTTATTATGTCTAAATCTGTCCATAATCCTCGGTAAAATTAGAACGCGCATTTAGCGAAAATTATGTCAAAACATAGTCCGCTTGACACTTATGATCAAATTGTCAAAAAGTCAATATTTTACATAGCCTAAAGGCCTGGTTGACATTGATAGCCCCTCTACTTAAACCCTGTCTTACAATAACACATCTGCACACACCTGGCACACGCTCTATGCGTTTGCTTGAATTGAATTCTTAAGACGTTATTATTATATCCTGCATACGAACCGCGTGAAATGTTTTCGGAAATGTGCAGCCACGTTAGATCTATAGTGTCGTGGCCGAGCTGTCTCAATTTCTGGTGACTCTTTCATTGGGGTGTGGGTTCGAATCTCGTTCATTATACTTGTGTCCCTGTGTCCTTAAAATAGTTAAGCAGTTTAACAAGAGCGCTCAAAATTAAGAAGCTTGTTTTAAGAAAAATGGAAATTAAACTACGGTTGAAAAATGGCAAAAGGGGCTCCCTGGAAAAAATGGTGGGCCCTCGCCCCCCCCCTCCCCCAAAACCGAGTTGAATTCGAACCACTCTCTCTATCATGATATACGAATAGTCTGTATAACAACCATGCAGTGGCGCTTTGCATTTAGGCACGAGGTCCACCTGGCATCCGACCACCTGATTGTCCATATTCTGTTGGTGTTTACGTTGTGTCCTCTTTTCGGCTACCCCCCCCCCCCCCTGTCGCCCTTCCTCTCTATGTCTATTGAGAATAAGCCCGCTAAATACGAAGCCCCCTGGGAAGGTGAACGTACAGTGAACAGGAACATCTCGATATTTAATCACATTTGTCCCTTTTCTTGCCCTGTGGTCACAACAGCGAACCATTGATCGTCCGGGTAAAGCTCGTGTTCGAGCAACAACTTCTTGTACTAAAGTGCATCTTTCATTGTTGGACTCGCATTCAGGATGATCAACGCATGCAATTTCAGCATTGTTTCATCTTGCACTTCCTTGTTGTATAATCTTAAGGCCAAGGCACACAGGGCAATTTTGACAGGCAACATGGAGGCAACCAACTGCACTGCATGCAAAAGTAGTATCTTACCGTCCACAAGAACATTTTGTGGAATTGACATAGGCCTATGAATGTTTTGTCTTCTTGGAGATTGCCTGGAACTGGTTGCCTGTAAATTGCCCTGTGTGACATGGCCCTTTAGGTTTGGTAATTAGTGCAGGGAACCCAAGTGCGCCCTCAGTGTTCAAGTGCGTAATCAAACTTTTGTGATTTACATATTTACAATAAACAGTTAACTTTGGGGTCGCGACCTGTATAGACTCACTCTCTTTTCCATTTTTAGCTTTGAGCAAAAGAGAGCACATATATTTTCTGTCTGTATTTCTCTGGCCACGCTCCAAATACCATTTATCCGGGAGGGATAATGTTCTAGAATTCTCTGTGAGTATCACGTTGTATTAAATTATCTATTGATTAGAGAAATATTGTCATTATTGGGGCTATTTGAATCGGCATATTAATTGTAATTTTTGTTGTGTATGTAGCCAGCCTCGTTATATTGTGGTTGTGCTGACCTTCGCCCTATTGTACTATTCAGTGACTGTGCTGTATTAATGCTATTTTGTATTCAATGTGCTGTAGTATTGCATTGGAGGATTAAATCAGCACATGAGATTATTATATATTTTAGACGTCTTCATATGGATTCTGTTTTTGGTGTATTTTGGTGAATGCTCGTCTTTTTTAAATAGGGGACCGGCCTCCTTCCCGTGTCTCTGCATAGACTGTGCAAGTCTCCCGTGTTTTTAAATTAGATCTATGAAAACACCCTGAACAACAACAATTCTCATTACAACTTGTATAAAATGAGTTTTAGCTTTCATAATAAACGTACAAATAATTTGTTAGTTTTTGTTGAAACAAACTGAACACTCTGGGACAAGGATGCTCACTTGATCTTAACTTTTTAGGAACCCCTTTCGTAAATCCACGCCTGAGTACGTATGTGTAACTACTAAAAGCTGGTTATGTGCGATGATCGCACGGGCGTAGAATTAAAGGAACACGTTGCCTTCGGATTGGGCGCTTTGGGCTATAACAAGCGTTTGATGTGAAATGAACACGGTCGGAAAGATGTTTTAAAAGTAGAATATAATGATCCACACAAACATTCCTCAAAACTGTGTGGTTTTCCTTTTATTCGTGAACTAACACGGTCCGCCATTATGGGAGTCAAGATTTTGACTCCCATAAAATAATGGTCGACGTGTTCCTACTAGTCTTATTTCCAGTCGTAAAACGATGATCAGAGTGCTGCTGTGATGTGCCGTGTCTAAGTCCTCATCCCTCCTGTCCACAATAAACATTTGGTATAAACAACACCGGTTGTTTATCTCGGTTAGTCCCATGAGAGTTTTCTTACTCTGATTGACGAGGTTTCTTCTTTTTGGACACGTCTTAAATCTGTTTTTTTATGGCGATCCATTTTGGCATATGAACGGTGTAGGTGTTTACATACACGTACATACAAACCGAGCAACCTGAAGCTACGCCGCGTATTCGCGGAATAACCAGCCACATATTCCGAAAATAGAATACATGCAACACAGGGAGGTGAACATTATGAGCCGTATTATACTCACCTCCCTATGCATGTGTTCTATTTTTCAGAATATGCGTCTGGTTATTCCGCGAATACGCGGCTGGCAATTTCGGGCCCAATAGACCTTTCTTTTGTTTACAAACAAAGTGCGCCGGTTGGCATGGACGGCCGAATGTTAGCAAAACATTCAATCGTGTTAAAAAATGTTGTGACCAAATTCAACATTTTCTGTAAAGATTCATGAACGGAAATACCTTCCATGATTGGTTGATTTGTTTCCAACAAATTCAACACTATTTTTGAATATTTGTGTAACACTGCTACAAACTGTGGCAATCTGTTTTTAATTTGCAGTTATGGCTTTCCATCCAACCTGGGTTGGCAAAAACTCGGGCAATTTCGGGCCCAATACTGTGCTAGCTTCAGAGGTAGAGAATGGTATGTTACCCAGTGTTCATCTGATAGGTTTACCAGGCCACTGGCTACGGCAACAGCCTAACTACTGTTCATCTAAATTATATACCTCTACATTACTGAAGAGCTCTCGCTGTGGGTGTGAGGTCTGGCCGAATCATTGACGGTGAAGAACCTTCTCGTGAGGTTGACTTTTCTACTGCCAACAATGTTCAATAGTTTGTGTTTTAATTTACAATGATAGGTGTTAAAGTATAGGATAGCGTCAGGTTGGTAATGTAATGTGATGTACATGTACATGCAATGGCTGACCATCTTTAAGAGTACTTCAAATGTTGTGTAGAGCTAGAAACACTTCAAAATGTTGCTTTCAACGCTAAAAATTTCTGCAAACTTTAAACGCAGTTTGTTACAAAAACCAATAACAAGTGTGTTTGTGTGTGTTGCGTATAATTATCTGCGTGGGCGCCTAACGCATACCGCAAAACGCGCGCAAAAAAGAAAGAAAAAAAGAAGAAGTGACACTTGAGCATACGGAGTCCACAATCACAAAGATCAAGTCATTGGCTGAAAGGTGTGTAAATAGTGGGGAGGTTTTTACAAGGAAAGCATAGGGCTACAAACGTTATTCAGTGTTTTATAACCCTAAAGAACAGGCTACTCAGATAAACCTCCGGGCGGGCACGCACAACAGTCAACACTATAAATTCAACAACTTACACAACCTTCCAATGCATCAGCCTTCCAGATACAAGGTTTCACAATTCACTCTCTAACTCTGTCCCTTCATTAATATAAGTTCACCTGTACATTAACGAGCCGATCCGAGCTGCGGAATCGCCTTGCCTACTCAAAGAACGAAAATCTCCAAATCCGTTGAAAATTGCCTTGCCGATTTTTTACCTGTTGGATCTCGTCCATTTAAAAGTCACATTTAAAAGTCACATTTACGGCCGTATTGATTGCAAATGGTGAAGTTTTGCAATGTATTTGCGTTAGCTCCGTACATTCGTATAGGCAGATCCAAACTAACCCTGCCGCCGATGACGTGACGAGTCCTTTGTCGCGTGGCTTGTTTGACCTCGCGTTTTTTAGTTTTTGGGCTTCGAGTGTTACGAGGAAAAGTCATTTTTATCCTGATTTAGTGTGAGGTAAGGGACTCATAATAAATGTTTTCATTTCTTGGGGACTCCATCTATTCGAAAAATGTAAAAACTAAATATTTCAGAGCATCATAGAACCACTCTTTAATAATAACCCACCTCACTTTATCTCGCCCCCTGCTAGCTGTAGACGACACAACAATAAACAATCCCGTCATCAGGTCACAGCTCAAGCTACCCCAGCTATCGCACACGGCGAGATAACACAAATGTTTCCACGCTATAATGTGCCAACAATCAGCGTATCCCTGTCACCCTCACAGCAGTAGTACAGTAACAATCAAGAAGTGCCAGCGACAACTTAATTCAGTGGTGCCCGAGCTAGCCAGTATTGCTCACGTATACCAACCCGCACACAACCTCGCGATGCACAGTGCACAATGCGAATCTGGAGATCAACCCATTCTACCCCCTGTTCCCTCATTATGTCTATAATTCGACACCCATAGTGTTACAGACAATACACCATTTGGACAACCGAGCATTAGCTTGAGATTACATGTCAGGAATTTTCAAATTCCTGCGTTTTTTTACAGCAACAAGTTGAACTCACGTGATAGGCGCAAGTTCGGATGGCTGACTAGAGTCGACTAGACTTAACCATGTCGATCTAGATGTCACTCGAACGCTGCATGGTTGAACTAGCCAGACTACACGTCCCGTCCAACTGCATCAACCTCAACCTCGTTCCCAGTGGTGTACGATCTCGCCGCGCCGTGTTGTTTTCCTTCCCAGAATGCATAGCTCGAGACGTACGCGGAGTTAACGGGCGTTACGGCGCGCTGCCCATGGTAGCGAGGCTGCATCAACCTAGCCCTGTAACGTTTCTCTAGTCAACTAACGAAGTTGCGTCACTTTGTCAAGATGGTGGTTAGGTTACGTTACGTAAGGAGGAGGGCCAGGAGGCCTCCGTGGGCTCGTGTTTTTGTCATATTTTGACGAAACAATCGACTCAACGCGTTCAAGTGAAACATAGACCACGCATGCGTTATTGAAATGGCAAATTTAAGTTGCGCCCCACTAAATACATTACCCTGGCCCATAGCAATCAATGTATTATGCTAAATATTCAAAAATACACAAAAAATACTTAGAAGTCTCACAGCTTTTTGTTGTAAATGGGAACTTATCCATTGACTCTTGAACATTTATCCTCTGCTCAATTTGATATGGGGAGTCCCTGGGCCCGTCGAGTTATTCCCCCTCCAATAAAAACACCTCTGCACCGGTGTAATTTTTCAAACGTCCGAGCATCAATCTTGAAAAGGTCTCTACACCACTCGGCAAATAGGACCATTTATTTCAAGGCCTATGTCATCCAAAATACCCCAAGTTGGAAGCCAACTGCCTCCAGTTCACAATTTGACAAACTTGTTACACTATATCCTATTTATTGGGCTCTCAAATCTGTCTAAGAGAACATATTTTGAGGGCCTACACAATTTTAATGATGACGATGATTTGTTTTCTCCCTATTTTTTTGTGTACGTAACTTGTTCAACAAAATGTGCGCCTTATACGAAGTTGTGTATTTATGGTGTAATATACCAGTAATAATTTGATTGGACCACTCGGGTAGAATTGGTTTTTAAGCAGGGAATATGTGGTGACACGAAACAAAGGTTTCTATGCTAAGCAAAGCAAACACTATTATTTGCTTGAAATCCCTTTTTTTTTAAATCGGCCCTTTATTATATACAATGGCGTGGTTGTTCAGCCAAACCACACTCTCGTATTTTGGTGTCCATTCGACAATGTATAGTTCCATGAAGTCAAAGTTTGATAATGTTATTTATTCAGGTTACAACTATTCCACTGTATACAACTAAATAAATACTTGTTATAATTAGATACTTAGTATTGTATACATGTAATATATTAGTCCAACTCTTCAGATCCACGAAACCAACTAATTTTTAGTGATGCGGATTGTTTTCGGTATGAAGTGTACTTGTGGAACTATTTTTTAACAATGTGCGGTCCTAGGACTTTATCTGGTGACGGAGCGGGATTCGCAGCCATTGAACTTGGTTGTCGTTTATGTGACCGAGGTGCCTTCGTTTGCCACTGCTATACTTCGTGCCACTTGGTAAGATTGTACAGGAGTTGGTCGTCTATCTGGTGAGTATAGGTCGCTTTGCTATCCAAATCAAAACTTTTGAATTGTCTCTTTTCTTTCAATATCTTTAAAAAATATATATAGACCTGCTATAACAATACTTTGTAATATTACCACATGCATGCATATTCATTGTAGCTTCATTTTGACTGCGTTGGTGGCGTAGTGTATAAGCAATTGCTTACCCCTGTGGTGTTGGGCAAGTTTAGTTAAGTTTCTTTGATGCAGTTTCTCACAAACATATTTTCATAAAAGATTACGGAACTCTGTGTAACAACTTGAATTGTAATTTCGTTAATACGTGTAGTTTAACTCAATTTAAATTGAGCACAGTACTGTCTGCTCATCTCAAATATCCATCATAGTTCGTCCAACGGTAGTTGTAATCATCTAGAATAGAAGAAATTTTTCTCCAATAAACTAACCAACAATCAAGATTTGTGTGTGCTTCATCAATACCCTCTGTTGAAGGAATTCTCCAACCCTTGGTGAGGAGCAACAGGCTCACCGCTACTCCAAATATGAATTTGTTAAAATACCAAACGTTGATCAGTGTTGTATACTTAACATCGTCATCGATGACGTCATCATCCCGAAGCAGTTGCGGTTTCATATTATACACTAAGTTCTAAGAACAGGGTACGTTTCATATTTTGAACCCTTTTTTTGGTTAATGAGATATGATTTATATGTATATGCTGTCCACACGGGGTACTTCCATTGTTGTTCTATTTTGTTGTTCCCCTTTTCTGAAGAAATCCTCTGTGGGATACCTTCTGGGGATCTGGAGTAACATGGTTCCATCATGTAAAGTACCCCGTAAGTTGGCGTGTGTAAAGAACACACAAATGTGTACAAAACTGCAATGGGGTACCTCCTATTGTCCCTCTTTTGTTTGTACTCTAATCTTTTAGCAACATCCCAGATCCCATTGGTTTTGTACACACTTTCCGACTGAGTACTTCTACCAAACCGAGAACCCCTTTGTCCTCTTTTGTTATAGGTACCGGTTTGAATGTGTATACCCACACACCCTAATATGCCAGTTACGGGGTACTTCCATTGACAATAAAACGTTCTTTTATTCCCTTTCTGAAGAAATCCTCTGAGGGTACCTTCTGGGGTAGCATTGTTCCTAAGTCCTAAAATCGAACCATGATGACGTCATCATGGTTCAATTTTTGTCCGATCAGTTTTAAGGCTCAATTCAGTCATCATAACGTCATGATGTACGGCAGAGATTCAGCAAAAGAGGAATGCAAAACTACACTGCTTGCATCTTTACCGGAGACTATACTACACAATGCTTATTTAATTTAGTACACTAACACCCAGTTTATTGCCAGATACTTAAAGCCACGTAAATGCACACAAAAGTGTAGACACCTGCACTCGAGGACCACTATTGTCCGTCTTTTGTTTGTACTAACATTTTTTGCAATAGCTCCCATTGATTTTGTACCCTCTTTCCAACTAGGGAGCTTTACCTGACCGGTTACCCTATTGTCCTCTTTTGGGGCTGGCTTGAATCTGTACACACATCCTTACGGATCCGGTTTGTGGGGGTACTGCTGTTGTTGTTCTATTATTCCCTATTCCCTATTCTACAGAACTTCCTTGTGGGGTCCATTGTTCCTATTGAGATTGCCTTGCGGGGTCCATTGTTCTGTTTTGGTCAGGACCGTAGGCCGACTTTACCACACACACACACACACACACAATGTGTAAAAACTTGCAATCAGGAACCTCCTATAATGTTCTTCTTTTGTTTGTACAGTATGGTTGTACATTATGCATTTCCCCATAATATATTCCCGCGGAAGCTACAAACAGAACAATTACTGATCTTTTTGTTCAAACAAACTTCCTGGTCGAGACTAGAACCCCATTGTTCTAACTACCCCCCCCCCCCCATGATGGTGGGTCGATCAGGATGTTTGCTTGAAATAAAATGTCATGTTCTGTTTGTAACTTCTGCGGGGAAGGGATGATGGGAAATCGGAAATGCATGTTTACATAGTACTTTTGCGTTCTCTGAGTACAGTCTGTATTAAAGGCATAACTTTGCAAAATTTGACAACAAATTACGATACTTAAAAATCAACAAATGAAACATATTTATCAATGAAAAACTGGACCATTTAGCCTCTTCAGTTAGTTTTTTTTGATCGATTTTCTATAGAAGCAATGTAACAATACCAGTAAGATTCACTGTCAACATGCGCTGTTCTAATTCATGCATTGAGATTTAGCTAATTACTAATTTCTGATTAGTTTATAAAAATCAGTTAATACAAACTCCAAAAAGATATATTTCTTAATTTGACTATAAATACTTAATACAAATATTCTTAAAACATTTGTTTTCTTCCATCGTAACACAGTAAGATTGATAAGGTTAATGCATTGATATGTGTTCAATTGGGTTTTGTTTTACATGAAGTGCATAACTGATAAAGAAATTGGTTGCTCTTTTGTGCAAGAATCTTCTCAAATGAAATTTTTACCATTTAAAAAAATAAAAATAAAATAAACAAAAGCCTTATTAATTTCACAAGCTTGTCATATCAAAACAAAACAAAAATGTAAAATGTTTGAATGTAAAACCTTTATCCATAACACTTAGTACAATATTGAAATATATAGATAAATGTATTCAATAAAATTTTTACCTCTTGAACCCACGACTGGAAGTCATAACAAATCAAAACAAAAAATTTCAAATGTATGAATGTAAAACCTTTTTTAATAACATTTAGTACAATATAGAAATCTATAGATAAATTTATTCCATAAAAAGTTACCTTTTGACCCCCACGACTGGAAGTCATTGACAATGGATGACGTACTCCCCAGCCAACTGCAACCAGGTATACACAGGGTAAAAATATAACTTGTGGTTGCACTACAATTAGCCCAGAACAAGCATGACAACAGTATTTTATGTATCTTTAAAAATGGGATATGATCCCACCATCACTTGAGTCTGTCTTATGAAAGATAAGTATTTTGTCTGCAAGATACTCGTGGCAACAACTGATTACTTGAAGAACATCACCAATGTTCACATCTGTAGTGGAAATGTCCCTCTAGACAGAGCAACTCTGCGTGTCTCTCTATGTTCCTTTATTGTCTTGTTTTTCACTGCAACTTCATTCCTATTGCAAGAACTGTCACTGTAATTCCATGCTACAAACAAAATAAGACAAACAAAACAAACAAGTTTAAACTTCTCTTTCAAAGACTAAATTGTTCACTCACAGTACTAAGAATAAGTTTAAAATACACTCTTTTAACTAAATTTATCCTCTTCAAGTTTAACTTAATGTCTCTGATACAATAAATGTTAAGAGTGTTTTAGGGCTGACTGCCAGAAACTAGACCAGCAAACAAGAAAACTTAGCTAAACCATTCAGTTTGATCTTTTAACTCTTCAGTCAGTTTGTCTGCGGACAGAATAAAAACAAAAATACATCCAATTTTCAATCCTCTCCAGTGCACTTGACAAACATACACTGTTACACAACACTGGTACATGCCCTCATTGATGTTGGGACACTCTAACTGTGAGTGGAAATCTTGACAATGTTAATTAAAGAACAGTGAGTATATGCAAATTTAGAGTTCCCTCTAGTTTTATATAATTGTTTTCATTGGGAACATACATTTATACATTTTGTGAGTAAACTTACACTACCAAAATTAATTGAACTGTGGATTCCACAGTCCCAATGAAAAACTACCTCAGGTCTCAACAGTAAGTATGAAGGGCCAGAGCGAAATAATGGGTTTGTGCATTTATGGTGAAACTCTAACCTACATATGCATACTCTTAAATTTCTTTTTCGTATTCCATTATTTTCTAAACATGTAAAAAATAAACAGGAAAACAAACTTACACCAGCATTGTCCTCTTAAAGACATGAGTTTCTTTAGAGGTGAAGTATTTGCATGCATCAGAGGTAGTAACAAATGTTGCAGGCTCTGGATTAGGAAGTATCTGCAGCTTCTTTCTGCAAGCTCTACGGCACATAAAAGCATTCCTTTGTTTTCACCAATCCTGCAGTTCTAACCTCCCACTTGGTTAATTTTGCTGTTTTTCTGTTTTGCTGTTGCATGTTATTAGCAGGAAGTGCATCTTTGATGCTTTTGACTCGTCGTACACAAGAGATGTTGTTCTTGTTGTCTTTTTTGAAAGAAAATCTGTTTAAAGATAAATTTAAATCATAATTTTAGTTCTGCAATGAAACGGATTTTAGACATTTGGGCATGAAAAAACATCCATCCGTAAAAATGACTTGGAACTACACATGTACGCCACGACGACACTCAGATCTACACATTCTGTTAGACTTGTGGGCAAGTCGTTTAATCTATATGTCGCAGTGATAGCGAAACGACTCTCTTCCAAATATCTCGCGAGAGCCGTTTCGATATCACCACGACAGAGATTTAACGACATATCCACAAGTCTACACATCTGTATGGTGGCCCTGAAGGGACATCGCATATCGCAAACGTGTGCGCATACGTATGCAATGTCGTGAAACAATTCGCGAATATATGCGCACACGTATGCAATGTCGTGAAACAAATCGCGAATGTGTGCGCACACGTATGCAATGTCGTGAAACAAATCGCGAATGTGTGCGCACACGTATGCAATGTCGTGAAACAAATCGCGAATGTGTGCGCACACGGTATGCAATGTCGTGAAACAATTCGCGAATATGTGCGCACACGTATGCAATGTCGTGAAACAAATCGCGAATATGTGCGCACACGAGTGCAAATATATTTGCGATGTCGTGAACGTTATTGCATACCAAGTTGCATACCTTTGGGATGATGTCATAGTTGCAGACAATTTGTTAGTGACCTAGGGAGTACGTGGCGCTACAGTCAGGCTCCTGTAAGCATGGCTATACAATAATGTGTACCCAGGAACTTGGCACCAGGCCAAGTTTCGCCAACATGTACTACAGCATAAGCTACCTACCTACAGCCTACTAGCACTACTGCATGTGCTATTACAATCAAGGTCGAAGAGTACGCACGCGCGAGGGTATTTTACGGTCAAACACGCCCATTTTATGTTAATAGCCCACGTTCGTCCTGGGAAAAAAAGAAATACGCCACCCGCCTCGCTTGCCTCACAAATGACTACCGCTGCAATGACTAAGGCTAATCTCACTGTAGGCAAGAAACCCCCAAGATCATTAGACATTTTATTCAAAGGTATGCAACATGGTATGCAATAAAATTCACGACATCGCAAATATATTCGCAGACGTGTGCGCACATATTCGCGAATTGTTTCACGACATTGCATGCCGTGTGCGCACACATTCGCGATTTGTTTCACGACATTGCATACGTGTGCGCACACATTCGCGATTTGTTTCACGACATTGCATACGTGTGCGCACACATTCGCGAATTGTTTCACGACATTGCATACGTGTGCGCACACATTCGCGATTTGTTTCACGACATTGCATACGTGTGCGCACATATTCTTGAATTGTTTCACGACATTGCATACGTGTGCGAATATATTCGCGACTTGTTTCACGACATTGCATACGTGTGCGCATATATTCGCGAATTGTTTCACGACATTGCATACGTATGCGCACACGTTTGCGATATGCGATGTCCCTTCAGGGCCACCATACATCTGTCTTTCCTATCAAGTCTTCTAGGCCCTTCCAAATGTGTCAAAATTCGAATAGGCCTACGGCATAACTGAGGCACAGGCCTGGATGTCATAAAACAAAATTCAAACTCAACGCTGACTTTTCTGAAAGCCCAATTGTTTCAGGAGGCCTTCCAATGACTTATTTATTTCTTTTGTGCCTCAGCACTTTTCAGCAAACCTTTGATTTAGGCGCTACATACATTTTGTATGAGTGATTGATTCCCATCATAACCTTTAAAAAAATATTACAGTAATGCATGTCGACATCAAAATTTGCTGTTTCTCACGAAAAAATTTAAAATTTCACTATAGTTTTTAGTTTGAAAAAATTATCGAACCAAATTTTGTACTTTATATACTTAAAAAAAAAAAAGGGATCATTGTAATTTGTAATTGTTATTTATTTGAACAAAATATATCGTTTCATTTAAAGGAACTACAACACCAATAGTGTAACACAGCACACAGTGGTTTTTCTATCCGGGGCATGGCAAGATTTCATTTTACGATCACGCTAAAACCTCGAACATTTTGTTTTTTGTGATGTCACAAAAACTCAATTTCTAGTTGTACTGGGATTTTTCCACGTCTTCTTCTTCTCCCTGAACCTTCTGTACAAAATTTAGAAAAAACTTAAGGTTGTACAAACTTGAAACTTTACATGTACTTTGACCTTGTTTGTTGATGAAACCACAACTTTTTCGGGATGATGACGTCAAAGTTTTAAAATAGCATGACATATCTGGGGGGGATATGATACATTTTGATCTTTGCAGCAATATGAAAGCTCTTAATGCATATTATAAATCTAACACCAGGTGTGACCCAATGTCACCTTTACTTCCGGCCGAAACCGTACGTTGAAATGAAATACTTTAATTACAATATATCTTAATCAAATGTAGTAAACGTATGTAAACATTATAAACTGTGTTTTGTTTCAGGTTTTGCTGGTAACACGGCTGTACAAGATGAATGAACTAACACGTATCCTGATTGGGTCGTTGGTACTCGTACTCGTGATCAACGAATCCTACCAGAGTAAGACAGTGAACTTATCAAAAACTTTGGCCCCAATTTGAGCAGAAAAGAACCACAGCCCTCCCTGTGTGCCACGGCTTCGTGTGTGTGGCACTGACCCCGAACACTGCATAGCTTATCTCCCATTAAATTTTACCAAACAGGTCAATGGACTAGACCATTTTATATAAGGGGGGAGGTATACACAGCCCACACTGTATCCTGTATGTATGTTTATCTATTCAGCAAGGACCAGGGTATATCAAACCATAATAGGATTTGGACTCACGAATTCAAGTGATATGCTCAATTTCAGACTTTTTAAAATATTTTATTTTAGGAAATGTCATTCCTATATCAGGATTCCTGTAGAAATCACCCCTATTGAAAGTATGTTGTGATCCGATCACCGAACAGCCTCCAACTTTGACAGAACTTTAGCCAATTTCTTCTCAAATGAGAAGTTTTAAGCCAAAGTAATTGTATCAGAAAGAAATATATATATTCTACTCAAAAAACTGTATTTAGATAATAAACAGGTCGGCGTATAAATCGGTGAAAAATCGAAGAAACGATCCAGGATCCAAGCTCGCGTCTTAAGACTCTGACAGGAAACAACGTGGTAGATCTGGTTCCTACTTCAATAAGCCTATTCATAAGCGTACCGCGCGAGAACTGCAGAACCAGACTGTAGTGGACTTTGCTTACATTACCGGGGTCACCAAACAAAGAAGAAAAACTCTTTGTAATTGGACCAAAAAAAGCCACCATTTCCTCTAGGCCAATCAAAAATTGTTTTATATAGATTGAGGGAGAATTTCCCATAGTTTATTCTGCCGTGCGATATGGGTCTGTACCGTGTCGGCAACTATTTTGCCGTTCAGTTTACTGAGTGAACCCACTGAAAATGTGGTCAAATTCATGTTGACCTCCATAGGAAATGCTCGTTTTAGCATTTTTCTCTCGTTTTAAAATTAAAAAAGGTCCTATGTTCCCGACAGTGTTAAATTAAGTTTTACACACCATTCTCGAGAGTAAGAATAGAGCTTTCAAATGCCGGGCGATATGGTAAAATACACTGACACACCTTTTATTTATGAATGAAAGTTTGCCGATTTTGCTTCAGACGGCCTTCTGTTTCACGTGCTGAGGGCTACGTTGCGGTCGTCATTGAGCAAATGCACGCAAGTTTTTCATTTTTCAAATAATTACTGAACACTCTGCGAGGCCTTTATTGCTGTTTTTAAACTCTAACTCCGCAATATTTTAATCCATAAAAAGAAAACGTACATCTAGGACATTTTTTGGCGATAACGCTTTTTTGGAATAGATTCCATTTTGCACTGAATCAGTTTGAATTGTCATCTGAGTAGAGTTTATATCAAAGAGGAGAAGCAAATTGTAAGATGTGCCCCTAATTTACTTCATCGCAATCCTACTTTATTATTTTGGAATCTTCACAAAAAGCATTACTAACATATTATTTTATATTTCCGAGTAGGCTACACAATGTCCAACTAACACAAGAACAATTTGGTTTTCTTTTTTATAGCCGTAATCATAGCAGAGTTCCCAATGAACTTTACCATCATTTCCAGCCGGATGTTATGACAGAGAAGGCGTCCTAAACCCAGATGGCCGCTTCTGCTTTGATATCAGCCCCGAATGTTGGTGGGGCTCGGACCCTACTCGCCTGGCAAGCATGGGTAACCATTTCTACCTGTTCAGTCGCAGTTGCTCGTCGGGCAGGAGAGAGGTACACTGGTACGACCACACATTCAGTGGTTTCTCCAGGTATAAGAAAACAGTTGTGCTAATTCACGGCTGGCAGAGCACTTATGATAACGAATACTCGGTTGCGCTGTGCAATTCGTTCATGGAATTGGTAAGCATAACCGTTGTATCTAGATCTCCCTGTTGGGTGTACAATCTTATAAATAATGTTCGTAAATCTGGGGGTTGGGTCGGGGATGGGACGCCGGTACGGGACGGGAGATGTGGAGACCACATACATGACACGGCAGGCCAAACCTACCTCCCGGCTGATCCATCATTGGCCTGCCTGGACGTCACTTCCAATTTGTTTTTAGGGTCCACTTTGATATTCGACCCCGCAAATCTTTTGTGATATTTTTAAGCATCTTGTTTCATGTGAAGTGCCCCTGTGTATTAGAAATCGATAAAAGTATGTTGAATCTCTGAAACTCATCCCAAGTCAAGTTTCGGAGATTTTAGTTACCGTGGTGTCTGTCCGTATGAATGTAGCCGCCAGAGATCCGGTTGGTTGTCGATGTCACTGACAAAAATACCGTCACAGTTGTTTCTGTTTTCTCAGCAAGTGGACACTGTTTTCATAACCTAACAAACGCTCTAGCGAGTGTGACCCCATTTAACCTTCGGTTCAAACAGGAAGTTGACAATTTCGAAAAAATGCATCTAAAGAACCCCCCATATCTTAGTCAAAATGTATACATCAGGTTTGTAGGTCATTGAGCCTTCTCAAATTTGCTCAGAGAATGACACCCTCTGGTGACAAAGTTTAAAATTATGAGGTTTTTAAACTCTAGAAGTTCACTGAATTATACCTTGAAAATCATCAGGAAAATAACCTGTCGTAACGTGTCTACTTTAAGCCAAACTGTCATATTTGAAAAACCCGTCTTGAGCTACTCATTGGTATTTTACATCATATGCATCACCGGAAAGCTCTTCATAAACTTGAAAAACGTCACACGGTTAAAACCCCAACTTGACATGGTCTTCCGGTTCAAACCGGAAGTTGAAGCGAAAAATATCGAATATAGCACCGTGAGACATAAACCATGAGGTGATGCAGAATAACAACTAAATTCAAGGATCACCAAGACGGACAACTTGTTTGTGTGATGTCACAAAAATGAAATCTAGTTTATGTGATTTGTTGTCACATTTAAATGGAAATTACCTAACATGGGGAAAATTTGCTGCTATTACAATTTGATCATTAAACGAGATTTAGATTTGGCGTATCCTTAGTGTTATTGTTAACAGGTAACACTGGTGGATTTTGTAAGGTTAATCCTGACGATCAACGGGTATTATTTGGCGAGCACATGACTATCTAAAAGCAAGATAGGCATCACATGAGACTTCACTGAATTCACCAAGTTCTCAGAATTGTGTAAATTTATAATAATGCTGGTCCAGGTGAGTTTGACCTTACATTGCTCTCCACATACTGGAGTATCAACCCCCCCCCCCCCCCTCCCCCAAGGTTTTAGCATACATAAAACAGTATATCACATTACAGGGCAACTATAACATCATCATGATGGATTGGAGTAAGACGGCGAGACAACTAAACTATCATAAGAGTGTGATGGACTCCATACTGGTAGCAAAGGAACTTGCAGTACTGTTGGAGGAGTTGCACGAGCAGCGAGGATTACGATACTCCAACGTTCACTTGGTGGGGCACAGCCTCGGTGCCCATCTGGCGGGCTACACTGGCATGTTCTTACACGGACAGATCGGGCACATCACAGGTAAGACTCCATTTTAAATCTAGCTGAGATCGCGGTTAATATTTTATCTGCAGCAGCCACACTCTATCACACGCTCTAACTCACGATATCAGGTTAATTTCGTACACAAAAGAAATCACGACCACAGACTTAGAACCGAGTCCAGTAAAAGCACCTAGGAAAAATACAACTTTATTACAACTCATCCCATGTCTACGACGAAAATACTGTTCTGAAGCTAATGCATGGAATGTGCAATCATAAAGACAAGCAGAAAAATTTATGGGTTGTTCTAAAAAAAAAAAAAACGACCCCCACGATTATGGGGTGTACGTCGAGGGGTCGTGGGTCGTGGGGGTCGAGGAGGTTTAGAACCAGCCGAATCTACAGGCCTAAGTGCGGTCAAATTCGTATATCGTATGTTCATCAATGACTACTATTACACGATTTTTGCCGAACGAATTTTTCAAACGAACGAATTTTTCAAACATACACAATCTTTCGCCCGTGCCTTAATGTTTGTACACGACTGATGGACGTGAGATAATGTCGGGATCCCGACAATGCTGCATTCAGTTTGTTAATAACGGCCACTTTTTATTGGCAACTTTTTACACTCAATACTTTAAACGCAAAGCTTTCGAAATTTAATTCAATTAAAATTAAAAATTTGAATCGAAATTTTGGGTCAACTCGGCCAACCAAAATTCGGACTTAGCATCTTTAGTATACTAAACAAAATTGATTGTAAATGATGAGTTTATCCTATGCAGGCCTCGACCCTGCGGGACCTGGTTTCCGGGAATATCTGAGCGATCCAGAGTGCCATTTGGATAAAACTGACGCCGACTTTGTTGACGTCATCCATTCGGATGGAAGCGCATATCGGTTTGGACTTCCAGAGCCGGTAAAGTTTTTTTTTTTACCCATTTTTAAATATTTATAAATCGTAATTTTTGCATGCAGTCTGTGTGTTGACGTGAGGTTAAGTTTCATCAATGTATCTCTTATACAGGTGGGTCACCAAGACTTTTATCCGAACAAAGGTCACTTCATGCAACCATCCTGTTGGTTTAAGACTGCCTGCAGTCACATGCGGGCACTTGACTACTACTTATCTAGCATGCTGAACTTCGACATCCAGCCCGGCGAAGATTGTTCCTTCGTCGCCACTCCAATCAGTCCAACAACATGCGGCTGGCGGACATGCCCACGGATGGGGATCCACGCGCAGAAAGGAGTTACTGGGAATTTCTCCATCGAGATGGATTCCAACAACTGCGGACAAGACTTCATTGAATGAGTTACGTCTTGATAAAGTTGTCTTCTTCTTCTGCTACTTGGCAATCGGTTGACTGTCTTCGTTTGATCAGAGATCGTTAACGTAGTCTACAATTATTAATTTTTTTTTTTTTTTTAATACTCTAATTTTTATATATTTTATTCTCTTTTTAAATTAAAAGAAAACCCACAAGTACACATAGGCATATATTATGGTGGCCCTGAAGGGACATCGCACATCGCAAATATCTTTGCAAATATTTGCGGTGTTTGCAAATATTTGCAAATATTTGCGATGTCGCAAATATCTTTGCAAATAATTGTTTATGTGCGATGTCGCAAACATTATCGCATACTTTGTCGCATACTTTGTAGTATAGTTTACATATTTGTGCCGGGTATTTTTTCAAGAGTCTAAAGGGTCCGAGTCTTAAAGTTGATTGGGTTCCAGCCTTCATTCCATTAACACGGGTGGGTAGTCGGATGCAGTTTGGGTATGATTGATTACTCTTCTGCTCTTTCCGCATGCGTGTATAACCATTACATGGAGGTAGAATGTGTAGGCATCCGTGGTCGCCCTCTTTTGACTCAACCTCCTTAATTAGCCCATGTTACATGGCACCGGCACACACTAACTAAATACTACCGTGTGTACATGTTAACGGAATGAAGGCTGGAACCCAAACAACTTTAAAACCCTTTAGGCTCTTGAAAAAATGCCCGGCACAAATATTCAAACTATGCAACAAAGTATGCGACAAAGTATGCGATAATATTTGCGACATCGCAAATATTTGCAAAGATATTTGCGACATCGCAAATATTTGCAAAGATATTTGCGACATCGCAAATATTTGCAAAGATATTTGCGACATCGGAAGATATCCCCTCAAACAATTTCCTTACATTATAAAGACATTATTATTTCCCGCAAAATTACGAACTGCGTGAAATATTATTTTGGTGTCGGAAATGTAGCCATACGCTCATAATTAACTATACTTTGACGTATCTTGACCGAGCGGTCTAGTGCTCCATACTCAATTTCTGGTGAATCAGTCATCTGGGTGTGGGCTCGAACCTCAGTCATGACACCTGTGTCCTTGAGCAAGACACTTAACTATAATTGGCTTTCTTCACACATCCATGAGTAAAATGGGCACATGTGAGGGCAGAGATCATCGGTTCTTGTGATTGATTAGAGTGGTGCGCTATACTCGGCAGCACAGACTGCTAAAAGAACTGAGATAAATGGCCAGGATACCGGAATATTGCTCATGCGCAACAAGCATCAAATTTAGCAAGTACCGGCGCTATATATAAGTGTCAATTACTATGACTTTTATTATCATTGCGAATTCAATCGTTATTTACCTGGCAGGTCAGCTGCGCATAGCTTTCCAAATGAGCTAAGAATAGTCCAGGAAAAATAGTGCCATAAAGTAGTTCGTTTTAATTGCTGTTATTCACAACTAGACGATAATGTTGAACCATGGAGGTAGAAATGGTTGAACAAATACTTTTAAGATTGTATCATGCAATATGATTAAATGATTTCATTACGTGGCCTCATTTGGCAAACAAAGGAGTGAACTAAAGAAGGTACGAGTATTAATTATCTTTAATGAAAGCAACTCTTTCTAGAATACTTACTTTTATGCCCTTCAGAAAAATTAGTCGAAAACCAAAACGCTACACCCGAACACCTGATAATAACAACAAAGCTTGTAATGCGTACATTTGTATCCGCCCTAACGGTGCTCAAGGAGCCTACAGGATTATTACCAAATAATTAATTAAATGCAATAAATAAAAAATGCAGTATCAGTTACTCTGAGTTTTGAGTTGAGGTTTAGATGTGTTTGTTGGGCTAGATGTTTCTATACAATGATGCAAGGGTATATTTAAATGAATTCCACTAACGGGGAGCGCCCTATCACTACCTTCAATTTGGAACGAGGCTCACACAAGTTTCGAGACTCTCGATCATCGTAAACCAGGACAATACAGAGGGTGAAATGAATTAAGAACGAATTGTATCAGGGGCTAAGCCATTGAGGGTCTGAAAAGTAAAAAGTTGAATTTTGTAAGAAATTAGCTCTCGAATAGGAAGCAAGTGAAGATATTTTAAAATGTGTGTATAATGGAAATTACCTTCTTAAATTTGTCACAAGAGGTGTCGCAACATTTTGAGCCCACTCACAATGGATTTTGTATTAAAGGTTAAACCAGGGCCCAATTTCATAGAGCTGCTTAAGCACAAAAAAAGCTAAGCACAACAAAATTTTGCTTACCAGAACAAGGTTACCAACCAAACTACCATGTCTCATGTACAATTTGTGACTGGTATCCTGCTCATTTCTGCTTAGCAGACAATTGCTAAGCAAAATTTTCTGCTTAAGCAGCTCCATGAAATTGGGCCCAGAAAGTATTAAAAAAAAAAAAAAAAAGTAATAAACCACACCCACCCGCACAGCTCTTGATGCAGTCACTCTGTGGACATTCCTGGGGTCAATTTCACAAAGCACTAATAATAATAATATAACGTATTTGTATAGCGTCTACTGCAGGCCAGCCTCTAAGCGCTTTAAGAAGAAAGTTGTAGATAGAGTCAATGTTTGAGCTATGACTGATAGTGTTCTTGGAAGAGAAACGTTTTAAGGTTTAGTTTGAAAGGGTCAACAGAAGGAGAGCTTTTAATCCGGTTTGGGAGAGCGTTCCAGAGAGAAGGACCGATGAAGGAGAAGCTGCGCTCACCATATGACCGTGAGAGAACCTTGGGTTGGATGACGAGGTTGTGGGTAGCTGACCTAAGTTGACGAGTTGGTGTATATGGAACGACAAGTTCTTGCAGATAGATGGGAGCTTGATCTTTAATGCATTTGTACATGAGCAGGAGTATTTTAAAACGTATTCGAAGGTGGACAGGCAGCCAGTGAAGGTTATGAAGAATTGGAGAGATTGATCATGGCGTTTGGTACGAGTTATGATGCGAGCGGAAGCATTTTGCAAACGTTGTAGTCTTGAGACATCTGTGTCGGGGGATCCTGTAAGTAAGCTGTTACAATAGTCGAGGTGTGAGGTGATAAATGCATGGACTAGTTTTTCAGATGTTGGTTGATCTAGGTATTTCCGGAGACGACCAATTTTGTGAACTCCAGCCCATCCAGCCCTGATAACTTTGCCAATTTGATCTGTCATCTGAAGGTGCTTGGAAAAAATGACGCCAAGATTCCTTGCTTTTTCAACTGGCTTCATGTAGAGGTCACCAACTTTTATTGGCGGAGCGGGGTTGCAAGCTTTGAAACGAGAACTTATATGAAGAATTTCGGTTTTATTATCATTAAATTTTAGATTGTTGTTAGTGGCCCAGGACTTGACATCTGCAACACAGGACTCCAAGCGTTGAATGGCGCTCAAAATCTCTGATGGTTGGAAGTCAATGTATATTTGAATGTCGTCCGCATACATCATGTGCTTAAGGTGATGTGCAGAGATAATGTCACTGAGTGGAGAAGTGTAGAATGTGAACGCTGGTGCACCAATGACCGAGCCCTGCGGGACACCACAGTTGAGAGTGTGGCATTCAGATGTACAGTTATCGATGACAACAGTCTGCTTCCGGTCTTTGAGGTAGGATGAGAACCAGGCAACAACTGTTTCAGACAAACCATAACGTAAGTGAAGTCTTTCCAGGAACAGCGCATGGTCAATGGTGTCAAATGCTGCACTAAAGTCGAGAAGGACCATGAGGGTTTCTTTGTGCTCATCCGTTGCTCGAAGAAGGTCATTTTGGACTTTAAGAAGTGCAGTTTCTGTACTAAAATTTGACCTGTAAGCTGATTGTGTAGATGCATACAAGTGATTAGTTTCAAAATGCTGTTGAAGTTGAGTGCAGGCACATCTTTCAATCACTTTGGCAAGGAAAGGAATTTGTGACACTGGGCGATAGTTCTGCAAAAATGTTTTGATTAAGGCTTGTTTTTTTAAGAATTGGTGTCACGTGAGACAGTTTCAGGGATTCAGGCATAACACCAGAGGATAGAGACATATTGACAGTTTCAGTTATCACTGGTACGAGAACATTGATAAATTCTTGAAGCGGAGTTGGTATTGGATCCAGGGAGCACGTTTTAGAAGGCGAGTCCGTTATTATCTTTCTGACAGTCTCCTCAGACACTTCTGAAAATTCAAACTTCAACTCAGTATGTTGACTTTGAAGATCAACTGAGGGAGGTGGAGAGTTTGTGGCGTTCGAGTCAGCACAAATTTGTTGTATCTTTGCGTCAAAAAATTGTGCGAAATCATTAGCAAGGGATGTTGAGCAGTTGTGATCAGGTAATACTTTTCTGGTATAGGGTCGCTGAGAGATTTAACAAGACGAAAAAGAGTTTTTCCATTGCTGTTCTGAAGCTGTTGTGTGAAGTACTCAGATTTAGGAGATTCTAATTCATCATAGATTTTGCAATACTCATTATAAATCTGCTTGTCGATGGTAAGGCCCGACTTGATGAACTTGCGCTCAAGAGATCGCTTCTTGCGTTTCATTTCATGTACAGCATCGTTGTTGTTGTACCATGAAGGGTTGTTAATCCTACGGGTTATGTTTTTAACAATTATCGGGGCATGGGTGTCTAGTAGACCGGTGAGGATGCTGTTGTATTGATCTACTAAATTAATATCACAACTTCCGTCTACGCACAGAGCTGATTGTAATATGTCATCTTTGAATTGATCGATGTTGATAGACTGCAGCTTTCGAAAAGAGATCTTGTGGTGTATTGCAGCAGGTCGAGCAATGTCAATTTCACATTGGATGGCATGATGATCTGATGGCAGTCCACGAAGAATTGCTACATTGGAGACGACTTCAGGAGCTGTTTTGCGAGTCATGATTAAGTCCAGTGTATGCCCATGAGAGTGCGTACTCTCATTTACATGCTGGTGGAGGTCGAATGAATTTATGAGGTCACGCATCTTTTTACCATCCCTGTTCATAGGATCGTCCACATGCAGGTTGAAATCACCCGCAACAAGGAAGTTAACTGATGATGTAGTGACAGTTTCCATCAGAGTAGAGAATTCGTCAACGAAGACAGATATGCGACAATTGCTTTTGGCAAAATAAGGGGGTCTGTAGACGACTATCAACCGAAGCACTGATGATTTCAGTTGTACAGATAGGTCTATTATATCCAAACGACGAGCGTTTCTCAGTGACGTTGACGCAGCATCACACACACTCCTCCTCCCCTGGTGTTTCTGGGAACTTGATGTAAGACAAAGTCTGGAAGTGCCGTCTTCAGGTCGGCGATAGTATGGTTGTCGCGATCGTCACCATGCAACCAAGATTCACATATCGCTAGAATGTCCAGGTTGTTTCCGATTATCAAATCGATTACAGATGTGGTTTTGTTTCTGAGAGAGCGTGCGTTCCAAAGAGCGAATCTAGCCTTTTCAATAGAGCGTTTATTACTCTTTGTACGTTCAACAGAAGTTCCAGAAGGCTTGGTTATAGGTGTTGGATGAGGGCAAATCAATAGTGCAACATCCGTTGTCTTAGTTGAGATGAGACCTCTGCATCTTGCGCTATGTTGTGTAACATATGCCGTTTAGTACGACCACGGTGTGTTGGATGTTTGGAATTGATCCTAAGATCCTTGATGGTTTTCCAGGCATTTAGAGGAACGGACAACTTTGAACAAGAGTTGCGTACATCCAATAGGTCAGAGATGCTGTATCTTTGTTTACTTTGTGATGATGCATTGGAGCCAGGTGTATCTACATTTGGTCCTGGGTTAGGATTAATGTCTCCAGCAAGAAGTAGTCTAAGCTGTAAAGTAGCGGATGAGTTAGGGTAGTACGATATGTGCGACCCAAGATATTTGCTGATGTGAAGTTGCTTTTTACATTGAGACTTGCATATCCCTGGCACATATGTGTTGGTGTTACTAAGCTCTATGCCTTTCATGCATAAGCCAAGGGCCAGCAGAACACAAAGCAAGTGAGCTTTCATGATGGTCAATAGATGAATGGAGCTGTTTGTCTAGTCTGTTGTCAGACAGTAGCTTCAGTAGCTTTGGTAGTGAATAGGCTCTTTGTAGTCATGTTGGAGTGAATAGGTCCAGTGCTAATCTCCCGTTCATGGCTTGTTGCAGGTTTGCTGCAGTGGTAAAATGGCTGTATATACTGCATAGTATGTGAATCCAAGAGATGATCAGAGTTCCAACTTCAAATAAGTCCACTAGACACAGTTTTTGCCGTCAAAATAGTTCTCAAAATGAACACAATCAGAAACCAAATACTTTGGTGCAAAAATAAACTTCAGTCATAAACTCAGACATTGTGGACAATAGAAAAGTTTAGGAGCATGACAGAGAGGTTGGCAACCAGTTGGTGCACACTATCAAACACTATCAAACTAAGATTCATCTTAAGATGAGTTGTCACTATTACCATAGTGATTTGTATTGTGACATCACTCTTTGCTTAGCAACTACGATGGATTTGCAGTGAAATCCAGCCCAGGGGCCCATTTCACTAAAGTCCGCATTTGCGATCATCGCTATCGCACTTGCGATGAGATCGCAAACCGCAAATCCATCGCACTTGCGACGCCGATGATTTTGCGTTTCACTAAAGTCATCGCAGTTGCGATGATATTAAAAGGAAAATAAATGTTTTGTACGAGGCTAAATGTAGTGACCTTTGACATAGCCCGCCAAAAAATCGTCGGTCCTCGCATGGTGGACGTCTTAATGTCAAAATGTTGTTGCCGCGGTTCGATTAAAAACGAAATGCATAAATTGCAGTTTAAATGTAAATAATTTTCATGCTGGTGCATCAAAAATAACAACAGGTGGACTAGGCCTATATTAATGTTTAAACTCTAAGCATTCATTTAAAAAGGGTTCACATGAAATCATATTCAACTTGTTTCATTTGTAGGCCTATTAATATATATTTTGTAAATAATAATAATGTAACGTAGAGATTTATGAACATTTGACAAAACTGGTTAAATCATGTATATGAGAATGACGTCAAAAGTGTTGTCACCGAAAATTGGTACATGATATTAAATTGGAAAGGCTGAATTCTTGATGCAATATCAATAGGCCTACATTCATTTTAGGCCAAAATGCTGGCTAAAATAATTGAACCCAATAGATGGAGATCTCCTTTTTACCGATTTTAAGCTCTCTCGTTAAGAGATTAAGGGTTTCCCGAGTCTCCCAGTAAAACACTGGGAATGAAAATAACGCAATTTTACTCTTTAATTCACGGACAAACTACCGTCAAGACGTACACCAAAATAATAACATCTAAGTACAAAACGGCGCAATTTATCATAAATTTGCGATGAACTTATACTTTGCGGACACTAACGAGTCATCGCAAGTTGCTCATCGCTAATAATTGTTTTGCGATAAGTAAGTTCGTCGCAAAGATTTAGTGAAATCGTTATTCAAAAACCATCGCTAAGTTGCGATGGTTTTTGGATTTAGCGATCGGTTTCGGCGTTTGCGATGATCAAAACGCGTTAGTGAAATCGGCCCCAGGTTCTGGAAAATCACAAAAATGTTCAACATTGTAAAAACACTGTGTGGGACGTAATACTATAGTGTTTCAAATCCCCACATTATGGACCTCTCAGGCCTACTCTTGTATCAGCGTTATATGTGGAGGCATCTTTTATTTTCCCCCTTTGTCCCTGTACTTATTTTTCCCATGACTTTGTACACAAATTCCCTTGAGGATCACCATATTTTTTTTGTTTTTTGAGGCCTTTTTTGATTGAATATAGGCCTATCATTGAAAGTCAGAAATGAGCCAACACATTCACACAAATGTACAGCCCCATCATCGGATGTTTTGGATATTGACAAATTTTTTATTGACACTTTGTCTTCTCATTTATTTTATCCTCTTATTAACAAACCCACTCGAATTACTGATAACAGTGAAACACTAATTGACAATATCTTCACCAATGACTTTTCCAACCACAAGTCTGGAATCTTAACTACAGATATTAGTGACCATCTTCCCGTTTTTGTGGTTGTAGATCAATGTAAATATCTAAACTCGGAAAAATTATATTATATCAAACGTAATTTCAGTAAAATAAATGTAGATAACTTTAAGCAACAGGTTATAGACTCCAGATGGGACTCTCTACTCATCTCAGAAAATTTGAATCAGGCTTACGATCAATTCTTAGACAGAGTGACTAAACTGTATGACACAAACTTCCCACAGAAGGAGCATAAAAAACGAGTTAAAAAAAAACAAGTCTCCGTGGTTAAGTGAAAGTATTTATAACTCAATTAGGCGGAAAAATTATTTGTATAAGAAATACCTAAAAAATCGTACCTCCCAAAATAAATCGTCTTACAATCAATATAAAAATATCCTGACATCCGTGATCAGATCAGCTAAAAGGTCTTACTTTGGCAATCATTTCAACAGGGAGAAAAACAATCCCAAGGGCACTTGGAAGCTTATTAACTCTTTATTGTGTAGATCGAAAACAAAAACTAACCCATCGTACTTTGACCTGAATGGTGTAAATGTTGGAAATGATGACGACATAGCTGATAGTTTTAATGACTATTTTATCAACATTGGCAATAACATAGCAACAGAACTTCCAACATGTGATCAGTGTTTTGAGGCCTTTCTAGATGACAGTTGTCAACATTCTTTATTTCTTAACCCAATTACTGAAGCAGAAATTGTCACTGTTATCTCTAAACTCCACAGTGGGAAAGCTCCAGGTTGCGACAATTTAAGTTCTTTTGTCATAAAAGAATCCAGGAGTGCACTAGCAAAGCCGCTGTCGATTCTGTTCAATAAATCGCTCACCTCAGGGGTATTCCCTGACAGACTTAAAGTTTGGAAGGTTATACCCGTCTTCAAAAGTGGGAACAAACATGATATTTGCAATTATAGACCTATTTCAATACTACCTGTTATATCGAAAGTGTTGGAGAAAATTGTGTATAATCGCTTAATTTCCTTTATTAGTAAGTATGATTTGCTATCAGGATCGCAATATGGATTCAGATCACAACGATCAACGGAATTAGCAATCACGAGTGTAATTAACAAAATTATTAATGCTATTAACAAGCAAATTTCAATTGGTATTTTCCTAGACCTTTGTAAGGCTTTTGACACTGTAAACCATGATATACTCATTCGAAAATTGGAGCATATTGGAGTTCGTGGGGTTGCATTGGACTGGTTCCGGAGTTATTTGTCGCATAGGAAACAATTTGTATCTTATAATTTATCAAGTTCATCACATAAAACAATTTCTTGCGGTGTCCCCCAGGGGTCTGCACTCGGGCCTCTGTTATTTATCATCTACGTTAATGATATATGTAATTCTTCTGACATGTTTTCATTCTGTCTTTTTGCAGACGATACAAACATATTATACAATTACCATGATGTGGACGAAGCAGTAAACAATGTTAATATTGAACTTGTTAAGATAAGTAATTGGCTTTTATCCAATAGGTTGTCAGTTAATCTGCTAAAAACGAATTATATCGTTTTCAGTTCCAGACAACATAAATACATTCGACATGCCGATATTCTTCTAAATGGCATAGTTCTTAACCAAGTAAGTAGCACCAAATTTTTAGGAATATATATTGATGAAAACCTTTCGTGGAACAAGCATGCAAAAGTCTTGGCTGATAAGGTTTCAAAAAATATTGGTATTATGAGAAGATTGAAGTTTATCTTGCCTACAAATATCCTTTTAACAATTTATAATTCTCTCATACTGTCTTATCTCAACTATGCTATACTTACTTGGGGTAACACTACAGTTAAACACCGTAACACACTTTTTCTCTTGCAAAAGAAAGCTGTCCGTATAATAAGTAATTCTGGGTATCTTGATCACACAGGGCCATTGTTTCGAGAGCTAAAGGTCCTTAAATTCGATGATTTGTACAATCTTAATCTTGGTAAATTTATGTACAGGTATAAAAGGGGCCTATTGCCCAACGAATTCAATTGTCTTTTTACTTTGTGTTCAACAGTTCATAGATATGGTACTCGTGCTTCATCGAAAGGTGATTTTTACACTAATTTCAACCGATCATCATTCTCCCAAAAAAGCATTGTGTCTCGTGGTGTTCTATTCTGGAACAATCTCAACCCGGATCTCAAGAAGTCTCTAACACTAAAGTCTTTTACCAACAAACTTAAACATACTTTGTTGAATGTATACTAAAAGAAATGTGCTATGTATTTTGAAGTCAACTTGCATATAATTCTTACAATTAGGTTGTTTTAATTTTAATCTGTCATATAAATCTAGCCCTCTGGTCTGTGTTATTGTTTTGTTGTTGTCCTTGTTTGCCCAAGTCATTGTCTGTCTATAGGGAAAGGCATAAAAGCACTATGCTTCACTTTTTTTCCTACATGTTGGCTATAGATGTATAATGCTGTATTTACATCGGGTAGTTGGAATCTTCTTTTGTTTTGTTTATTATGTGACATATATTATTCATTGTAAGTAACCTGTACATGTCTTTGTAACGACCAACGTGAAAATAAATGTTTATTGAATTAAATGTTTATTGAATTGAATGCAATGACAATTTACATAATTTTTATGTGAGGTTATAGAGACTTGTAATTTCCCCCCACTGATATGAGGGCTCTATCTATTGGAAAATGAGTACCGGTACATCACAAAACCGAACTTGACACATCCCTTCCTCTTCAAGTTATATTGAAAAAATTACGAAACGTCTTTTTTGCAATAATTTCATGTAATACGAGGTACGTGTCTTGAATCATAGGATACACGACTGATCAAATTACAATGTGAACGTTGCACTCTCTTTGTGTAAAGCTTTTCAGAGTGAACTCCCCAGTGTACACTAACATCAACAACGTGTACTAGTTATGACTGTCTCCAGATATGTTTCAAAGACCAGATATAGACCTTTCTTTTGTTGATAAACAAAGTGCGCCGGTTGGCATGGACGGCCGAATGTTAGCAAAACATTCAATCGTGTTTAAAAAAAGTAGTGACCAAATGCAACATTTTCTCTAAAGATTCATGAACTGAGAAATACCTTCCATAATTGGTTGATTTGTTTCCAACAAATTCAACACTATTTTTGAATACTTGTGTAACATTGCTACAAACTATGGCAAAAATCTGTTTTTGATTTGCAGTTATGGCTTTCCATAGTTTTCCAACCTCGGTTGGCAAAAACTCGGGCTGTGACGTTGTATTAAAAAAGGTATATTTCGTTATCATAAGTTATCATAACTATAACGGGTTCAACATTAATTTCAAGGTACTCAGGAGTTTCCTAATAAGACACTAGAACATCTTAGGTATAACTATTATTAAAATAACGTGAAACGCTAAAGGGACGCTGAGGGCACCATAGATATAGAGTATGGGACGCGCGTACATACGCGCCGTTAGCCCTACACAAAAATCCCGGTTCTTTCATGGACGCGCTAAAAAGTCACGTGAACAAGGTAACGCGCTGAAAATGAAAAAAATAAAATGTGCCTAAATGGTACTGTAGGCTATACAATTTGACAGGTTTGTGGTACATTTTGAAGACCCATTTCATTGAATAAATAACATAAATCAAGATTCATCAACTCAGCACAAGCAAAAAAGCGTTAAATACGGACACATCACAAGGGGATAGTCAATTAGTTTTCACCGAAATTAGAATACAAGTTTTAGATCGTCATACACAGCAATCTGATTATGTAAAAATAAATTAACTTATTTATATTGAAAGCAAAATCATAGAGTCTAGGTTTGTAGCATCGCAATACCAAGATCTGAAAAGTTCCCAATGAAGGACATTCATTTTCGTTTTCAGAACATTCGTTTTCAGATCATTCAAGAACAAAAGAATGTCGTCGGCTGGAATTGTTTGTCGCATGTCGTCAATTCAAATTCCCTTATTGTCCATGCACACAACATCATTTTGAATCTCTGCACAAACAATAGACTAATGCCACCCCTTACCATAAACCCTCCCGAATTGGATTGCTTCAGAAAGAAAACAACTGATGCAAGAACCGAAAAGGCCTGATAATAGATTAATATTGTAGGGATCATGAGAAAATGATTGCTGTTTTTTTTACTCGATGGAAACGAAAATAACAGAAATATTATAATGTTAGCTGATGTTTCTCCTCCTACGGCCTCATATAATTCCAATTATATTGCAGGTAAGTCCTTTACATAATTTAAAATTGTTGTCGTGATCAACTTGATTTTCATAACCCTTGATCTTTAAAACTTTGATACAAGGTATACAACTCTAACGAATGTTTTACTTTCCCCATCCCCCTGATGGATGGAAATCATGTAACTTAAACCATCCAAGACCAACAGCACAAACCACGACCTTGCCAAAGAGCCATTTTTTAAAGTATCCAAAAAGATCGCGTATTTCTGTTGCCAGCCCACTGTTCTTTCCAACGTATCGATATAGTTTTGTCAGTGACCATTCGCGTAGTTGACCAACAGGAATATCATTAAGACTGCCTTCCATATATGCCACAACACTTGGGGATACGTATATTCTCGGTAAAAATAATTCCGCCAAGAGAGCGTTGAATCTCACACTTTCCGGAAAAAGAAGTCTCAAAATACCTACATGAGCTGCCGACGTTGTTACGATGTGTCGGAGAATATGTCGCAATATTTCATTTGGGAAATGGCATAGTAAAAATCGCGAATCCGTGCCTTGATCCAAACATTGGTCTGCACTATCATGCAATTCTGAAGGTGTTGAAATGTGTATTGTAAAAAACGGTGGATCGTTTGATGTGCTCTGTGGTTCTTAGATCTTGTCTTTGTACCACAAAATTTAAATCACTTCTCAAAACTTATCTAATGTCACAGGTTTTCAAGGAATAATTTAGTTGTTTCTGTTTTTCTTTTGTTTGTTTTTTTGGTTTACTGCGCCTTGAACACCCAGCAGGGTGGATATGTGCGCATAACAAGTCTTTATTATTATTATTATTAAGAGCTTGAATGGTCATTGGTGTGACTGGGGCTTGAATGGTCATTGGTGTGACTGGGGCTTGAATGGTCATTGGTGTGACTGGGGCTTGAATGGTCATTGGTGTGACTGGGGCTTGAATGGTCATTGGTGTGACTGGGTCTTGAATGGTCATTGGTGTGACTGGGGCTTGAATGGTCTGGTGTGACTGGGGCTTGAATGGTCATTGGTGTGACTGGGGCTTGAATGGTCATTGGTGTGACTGGGGCTTGAATGTTCACATGGAACGTTCTTTTGTGTGATTCTGGTCATCGGTTCTAGTCGAATGTAATGAAACTCGTATTCATGTCCAAGATAAACTGTTCCAAACAACACGTCTGCGTTATCGGGCTCAATAAATGTTATCCCGCGATGCTGGCTAGAAACAACGCCTATTCTGACGTGAAAGGCATTGGCGGCAGCGTGTAATGCGATATGATCCCATTCATTCCCTAACATTCTGTTCAAATACTCATCCCACGCTAGATTAGGAACAAATTCTGGGAGGTTACTCCCTCTGTAGGTAGGGTTTAATTGCAACCATGCCACTACATCTGACCTAATAGTTTGCTGATCGTACTGAGTGCCCAACAAATTACTAGGCTTTGTGCCAAGGAATGAAACATGCAGCTTCCGTCCCTTGGAATGAAACCTTCAGGAACCAATTCGTGCTCAATAGCGTTTGTAACTAAATCATCGTGAGCAGTTTTGAAGCTTCCCTGCCGACTAATACTACAAAAGAACTCAAATAATGGATCAACTTTGTTGGCAAAATCTCTCAAACTGACCCATCTTAAGTTGTGTTTTTTTATTCTGCAATTTAAGTGAGATTTTTGGCAACAAAAATAGTCTGTGCCATTTTGTTAGAACAAAATGGAACGGCAAACTGATCGCATGCGTCATCGTCACACTGGCAAAATTCTACGACTTTCTTGAAGACACCGTGGTGTAACTTTCGTCTTTCCGTTTCCATAGTCTGCGTCACCGCGGCTAAATCAGCAACACGGAACCACCTTTCAGTCAATTTACTACCCACTCTCCTTGAATCGCACCTTATAGGCCTACGTATGGCGATTATAATTTCATACACACCTGTATTAGAAACCTTGCCTCGCCCACGTGACCTGATCAAAATGTTATCGCCAACCAAATAAAGACTTGGGGGAAATTTTGCCATTGATTTTCGAACCATTCTATCTGCATTCTGTCTAGAGACTCGATCAGCTTTACGGCGCACACTTTGAACTTTGCGCAACCGACAATTGCCATCTTTGGATTGATCATAAATTTTATGTCCGACGGAATTTTTGTGTTAACTTTTCGTCCGTGGTAAATCTCAAATGGTGTCGCCTTAATTGCATCATGAAATTCTGTGTTACGCAGAAAAGCGTACATGTTTAGTTGTTGTGCCCATTTATGTTTCTTTAGTTTGACCACATCGAACATAAGTTTCCTCTTCCATGTTCGATGAGACGATTCTATCTTTCCTTGGCTTTGGGGGTGGTAAGGTCGTCCCTTTACTCGAAGTATCCCCATCTTCGTGCAAAACTTATTGACATGACCCATGAACTCCTTGCCATTATCACTTTGTAGTACCTTTGGAGGACCTTCAGAAAGGTAAAGGTCCTCAAGCGTCCTTGCAATGGGTTTACTCTGTTTGGACGGTAATGGGTAAAGCCACAGGTATCTGCTGAAAATATCAATGATACTTAAAATGTACTTATATGTATCATCTCCACTTGTGTCTGCTAATTTTACCATACATACTAAGTCTATTTGATGTATTTTCTGGACATCGCTAGCCATTACAGGTTTGAACGGTACTTTGTTTGAAAAGATCGGTCGCTGATGTAACTTCATTGCCTTTAAGTTTCTACAAGTTTGTTCCCTAGAAACCCCTTGAAAGCACTCCCCTATACGTTTAGAAACCTTACTAATACTACCCCCTTTACTGTAAGTGTAGTTCTTCTTAACGATGCTTTTTACTTCTCCTTCCTTCAGCAGTATTGTGTTTTCGATGAATATTCTGGGTTCTGTTCGGCCAGCAAGTCTATGTTCCCGTATCTGTACGTTGTAAAGGGCCCTCCATCGTCTTAACTGCCTGTACGCAGCCTGACCAGTTGCATTGTCAAAACGTTCAGAAATTCTTCTGCCAGCAAGGATATCTGGGGGAAAAAATAAAATGAAAAAACACCTCAAAAAATAAAAAAGGTTCGAACTTGCCTGAAATTACTGTGCAATACTTGTTTGTTTTTCTTATTTAGGATGATCTGTTAAGTAGCTGTCTAACAACTTACCAAGTAGGACATGATGTCTTTCTTCGGTCACGCATCTGATTATATTTGTTTCCTCACTCGGTTTGCACCATGCAAGAAGTAACAACACGGCCACAACGTTCCCAGCCCTAAATAAAGAAACAAGCACAGTCAAAAAGTTTGAATTTGACCCACAACAGGAGTATGCGATTATGGCCGAGACTAAGAGTTATAAAAAATGCATTCCTTATGGATTTACTTACTCTTTTTCATAAAAAAAAAATCATAATGATATAGACCCAGTAACTGAGGCGCTGTACTCCTTTTTCATCATCGGTCGTACTAGCGCCCCAGGAAAGCGTTGCACATTATTATATAGCCACAGCAAAACTCAATCCATGGCGATCCAACTCTCGCTTGTATCCACGGGTGCCCTGCCTCAACCGTGACGACCACGCGGTTGAGGCAGGGCACCCGTAACATTTTAGACGGGCGCCCTGTCTTAACCGTGACGACCACACGGTTGAGGCAGGGCACCCGTCAAATTTTAGACGGGTGCCCTGCCTCTACCGCTTGATCGTCACGGTTGAGGCAGGGCACCCGAAGATACAACATTTCGAAAAAGGAGTACAGCACCCCAGTTACTGGGATTATAAATGGAGTACAGCACCCCAGTTACTGGGTTAATAATGATACAAATCCAAATAGCTACTTGCAGTTTATACCTTATTTGTATACAAAACGCCGTAGGCCTAATTATTGTTTCGTGACATTTTCAGTTTTAAAAGTGTTTATCTTTTGTAACTCTACAAAATACTACAAACTATATAGAATCCAAAGATAATAGTGACGACCAGCATCCGCGGAACCATTTATTCTAAGACTAAATTAAACTTAAGCCCTTACCAATGCTCCATTTTCTACCTGTCAGCCATGCACTTCACCGAGCCACACGGCGCACGTTTTGTGTAGATATTATGCACACAATACACCACAGCTGCACTATTCCATTGTAAAAGTGGAAAAGGAGGAGTCCGCGCCGACACCGATTTAGGTTGGTTCCGGATGTCGTTTGAGCTCAAGACAGCGCCGCCTACTGGCGAAGCACTGTATAGTGTAAACAAATGTGACCATGCGACGGCACGACGGGACAATGCGCGACGTCACGACGCAACTATACGACGACATATATGATGTGAATGTGCCGGCCGGCCCCGTACAAACAATACAAAACTCTGCCTCGGCATGACGCGACTGCACGACGCGACTATGCGCGGTTGACGGCGCAAGTGGCTTCGAAGCCGAGCAATACTGCTACACGTGTCATGCGTAATTTGGCAGTTATGGAATTCGATGTAAATAAAAATATAAAAATAAACTAGTGACCTCAATTGAAGTATTATATTTAACTCCATCAAGACGGCATTTTATGACCAGGAGAGGACTGAGAGAACAAATATATTCTCCAAATTTTACAAAAGATTT
Source organism: Leptasterias polaris (assembly GCA_037783415.1). Lineage (NCBI taxonomy): Eukaryota > Metazoa > Echinodermata > Asteroidea > Forcipulatida > Asteriidae > Leptasterias > Leptasterias polaris. The sequence continues at coordinate 2,499,112 of JAZGTN010000027.1, forward strand.
CCTTGGAGCCGTCTATAAGAGTTCATTAAACCAAAATTCATGTTGCAAAAAACAAATTCCAAAGACTCATATTACTTAGAGAGCGTTTTGGGTAATTTGTGTACACTTATTGGTAAACAAATCTTAGTTTGTTCAACATACATCTAAGATTGTTGGTCTAATTTGTATTTGTTTTTATTCACAAGATTTGTCTCGGGTATTTAAAAATACGGCACTATTTCCCCCACGGTGTTCGTTCCCTGAAACAACGGAACATCGTGAGGAAGGTAGGACTTGCCTTTTATTGCGGTTGGTATTTATCAGCAAGTAACTTTCCAATTGAAATAAATATCATTCATTTACTTTACAACCTCTTTCAGTCAAGGAGGAATCAGAGGGATTTCCAGGTTTGCGGTCGCGTTTTGGCTCGTCATGCGTGCTTCTTTCCAAAAAGAATATAGTACACTAGGTTATGAACGACCCGCCCCCCCATCAAAATATACGAATCAGTCTTCAGATCTAACGTTTATTAACTCATAATTTGTTTGCAATCAAATTGGCAGAGCTATGACAAATAATCCAGAATGTTCAATAAAATCCACTATTCATAACACCGTAATTTATACACAGTCCTATGTCATAAAAAACGGGTGACAGAGTGAACCCTTCTTTTGCTTAATATAAATTTTCCTCTAACCTTTCATCTGTCAACTGTTCATTATTCAAGCACTTCAAAAGGTTAGTATTCAGTATCATAGGTTTCTTTTTCTGGAAAGGTAAATGTATTCAACCTAAGAAATGAGTTTAACACTGAGGCTAGGTATTCCTTCATAGTCCAAGTAGCTGTGGTGCGTCAGACGTAATAGTTCGTCGTCAGAATGGTTCTACGGACAGAATGGTTCTACGGACATAATGGGGCGGACACAATGGTTCTACGGACATAATGGGGCGGACACAATGGTTCTACGGACACAATGGGGCGGACACAATGGTTTGTAGGACATAATGGGGCGGACACAATGGTTTGTAGGGCATATTGGGGGGACACAATGGTTCTACGGACATAATGGTGCGGACACAATGGTTTGAAGGACTCGGCACAATGGGGCGGACACAATGGTTTGTAGGACACAATGGGGCGGACACAATGGTTTGTAGGACACAATGGGGCGGACATAATGGTTTGTAGGACACATTGGGGCGGACACAATGGTTCTACGGACACAATCGGGCGGACACAATGGTTCAAAAATGACGTCGGACTTAATCGTCAACGTCGGACACAATCGTGCGTAACATACGTTTTCTCCCCTCTAAACGTAGGCACCCACATCCCTCCTCCCACACTACCCCTACCCAACACTACTAAGAACTTTCCTACCTCCCTACCATTAATTAATCTATCTATCTATCTATCAACTAATGCGAGTAAGGTGTCTGTTTGTGTAAGAAAAACTCACAGGTGCCTATATGGATCGGGCTGCAAATTTTCAGAAGGCCCCTTTTCGGTCCGGTGATCATACTAAGGGGGTACGATTTTTTTATTTCCTTCATATTTCAAAAATTGATATATTTCACATAATTTTATCGAACTAAAAAAAAGAGGATGAACGAACGCAAGGTACGAAAGTGAGGCTGATGAAATACGAAAACATGCGCAACAAAAACAACGTTCACGTGCGGCACGAATCACGTGCGGCACCAAAACCTGGCCACCCGCGAACCCGGCCGCTTTCGAGTGGTAAGTAGATTTCTTTCCACCTCAATTTAACCACTCAAAGACATTTACATTTTCACCTGAAGTGTACTTGACAATTTTCGATGAACAGATTCATACTTTTGGTGAACCTGACTGATTCGAGCAGGAAGGAAACATTTGAGGTCTATTACGTTCGTTAGACGAAGGATGATCGGTGCCATTGATGCCACATTCACTTCTGCCCATTATTAAAACCGTTGTCGTTTTTTTTCGCCCTGGGAAATTCAGGAAACAATCTGAAATGTCGCCGCTGCGTGGCACTCATTATTGCGTAATGTCGTAACAATACTTTAGTAATATAAGGGCCAAAACATTCCTTGTGAATACAATAATGTGGCTGCTTTTTATTCGTTATGTCTTGGTGGTATGTTCATGCTGAAGTTTTTCATTACAACACCAAGTCTCTTGCAAAGGACAAAACTTAGTATTTGTTAGTCAAGAGTTAGTAAAACATTTCCTTCATCAAAAATGCATGAAGCACTTTGTGCACCAATGAAGTTTACTAATCATTTGTTCTTGCTTTATGTACATGATGTATGATCGATGATCATACCCAAAGTGATTTATAGCCATCGTTTTTCTTTTTCTTTTAGGGTATTATGTGTCATACAAATCTTTTTATTCCAACTTGCACTTTGTTTATTGGGTCGCTATACTCCGTTTTATTTTATTTTTTATTTTTTATTTTGATATGCACAGATGCAAAATTTTAGTATTTAAATAGCTTGACCGTTTACGTTCAGGTCCAGACATTTCTGTTGACAGTAAACCTGGTTATTTCAATAAACTTATATTTTGAGTCCCCTTTATAGTAACTGATTGGATCTGGTTGAACAAGAAAAAGTAATTTGGCATTATTAAAATATGACGTTTTGGTTATTTTTTTTTACCTCAAATTTCAGGCCGAGCACTCTCAGTGACCTACCGTTGTTTCAAGTATAAGTTTTGGAGGATTCCAATTACATCAGGAGGTACAGTGACTGGTATCTTGCGGTATCTTCCTGATGTTGTAACCCGGCCAGATTTCTGTGGGTTGTGTAATGGTGTCCCGTAAGAATGCTGCAGCCAGAGATGCGATCTATCTGTCACTTCACTAAACGTGGATGGATTCAACGTTCTTGTGAAAATACTGTGACAGTTTTTTCTTCTTCTGTTTTCTCAGCATATAGACACTGCATTCAGCTTGAACTTTCACTTGTAACTTCATTGTATCTTTCCATATAATTTTGCCTAATAAGCCTTACATAGACAAAAATCAATCTATGACCCTACCTTTTAGGTAATTTATTACTAATGTAACAAAGTTGTGAATGTTACTTGGTGTTATGGAGGATTGGTACAGCCGACAAAAATAGTCGTAGACATGATTGATGTTTTGTGTGATCAACTGACTTGAAATAACAAATCTGTGTTATTTTTTGCTCAACCCCTTGTGTGAGTCAGGAGAAAAATAGTGACAAATCTGGCCCAGATTTCAACACGTGAATACATTGTCATTATTTTGGGTTCTAACAACCGAAATCAGCTGAAGTACGTTTGTTTTAAGGTTTTCAGATACAGTTTTCTTGATTATGAATTTATATTTCACAGAAAAAAGGTTCAAGTGTGAACTTCATAAAGTTTTCAGTTCTGTATAATAACTTTAAGATATTAAAAGAAAACGCAATGTTCATTGTGGATTTAATATAAAGAAAAATGTGTGCAAGAAATTCATGCAGCTGAAAGAAGAAACTTAGATTTAAATAAATGTTTCCGTAAAACAAGAAAATCAAATATGAAAGAGTTGTCATTTTGGTGGTAAACAGTTATTAAAATTAATTATCTGACCATAGGTTCCCTCAGTAGAAGTGTAAAATATAGTGATCTACTTATGGAGGTAGAATGCTTATACCTTCGGAGGAATGGAATAATGCTTTAAAAATATTTGTTTATTATTATTAATTTTTTGTTATAATTGGCGCTGACTGCTTGCCAAAGTGACAAGTTTGTAAGACCAAAAAATGTACCAATGTTGGTTTTTCCCTCTCAGTAATTAGATGACTGTTTTTCAAACAAAACAAACAAAACCTTTTCAACAACGATGAAATAATTTACTAGCAATAACTCGTGTACATAGTGTTCTCACGAGATAGTTTTGTGTAGTAAAAAAGTCAGGAGCCATACATGACCATTTTGCCAATAGCGTTTCCTTACGCAGCAGTTGATTGGTTACATAGGCCAGATACAATCAGTTCACGGTTTGACCAATCAAGTTAGGGCCCTCATTTTACAAACGAGATATGGCGGACGTTTCGATTCTGAACGGTAACGCTGACGAAGACGGTTCTTTAAGTGTTCTTGACTGTTTCGAGAATCCTTAGGAAATAAAAAATACAAGCGAAAGACTATTCAATAGTGTAGCTAACATCCCATTCATAGTAAAATTCTTCTGCCCAATTCCGTTAACTAGTATTAGGCAAATTACTTTTCTGGAGACCCTTATGAAGCACACGGATGCTTATGTTTTTGCCTCATATTTCTTTATTTTGAACACAGAAAATTATGTCATAATTTTTGAAGGTAAAACGAAGCATTATTGCTTCGTTATGTGATGTTTTTGTTTTCCCAAAATGAATTTTTCAAAACGTATCCTCCGAGCTCATTGTTTATGCACAACCATGACGGTCATCGCAGCAAATGGAAGGAAGCACTTTCTTACCTGGGGCATTGACTGGTAAAAACTATCAAATACCTGTACAAAATACTTCAAACTCGCCTTAAATACACCAGGGATGCGCACGGTTCATAAAAAGGTTGATTGTGTTTGTTACTATTTTGAGCAAAGCAGTAATTTTCGGTCAAAATCTGGGCTGCACTTTCATCCATCCAACGTGTTTGACAGACTAAAGAGTCACAAACTTACAATTTCCAAAAACCAGTGTACAGATGTAACATGGTTTGGGGTTGGACAGTCCATATTACCTCCCCGGGGTATCGGAAAATCCAGGAGATATTCATTTTCCCATAAACTTCTCTCTATTTTTTTCCCTGCATTCAAAACACGAAAACTTACTGAAACAGAGAACTAACAGCCTCGCGAAAAGGCCGCCGAAGGCGGCCTTTTCGCGAGTAACAGTAATTTTGGTAATTATTTCAGTTCGGCGGTAGGGGAATCACGAACTTAAAGACCGACCATGATGTTTTACAATACTAAAGCACTAGTTTAAACGTAAAACGCGTGCATCACTTCAAGTGCGCGTTCAAACTTTTAACCTTGTTCGCGTGACTTATGGCCGCACTCATGCCAGAACCTGCGCGTATGTACGCGCGTCCGATCTAGGTATTATATTCTATATCTAATGAGGGCACCCTGAGGTCACGCACACGTTTTTACGCACAACGTTTGCCAACAATTTCGTGTGGAACAAGTTGTGCGCCACCAACGTTGGCGAAAATTAGCACATAGGCGAAAGTATTTCTGAGGTGCTGGTGGGAAGGTTTTAAAATGGCGGACAACAACACTTGAACGAAAGGAAGGCATACGATGTTATTTTCTTGTCACAAAATAATTATAAAGTGTTTTCAGTGGTTGATATAACGCAGTCAGGTGGAGTTGAAACAACAACTTAATTAGTTGATGTCGTTACTTGCACAGTCTATAGGCGTATCAAACAACGAAAACCTCCTTCACCGCGTCCATCTGTTCACTGGGGAAAGTGTACTTTATTTTCTTCTCATATCCGTTTGATTTTCTTCTTTCCCCCTTATTGTAACATATTTTCTTTCCACTTCCTTCTCTTTGCTTTTTTCTATTTCTTTCCATTATTTTGGTCCCATCATTTTTCCCCCTGTTGATCTATGGTCTATTCTTGCCCACGCACGATCAGGACAAATTTGTTTTAAGTGATACCGACTTTTATGTTCTGTGAAGGATTCCCACAATTAATTGAAGACACTTCGTGTAAAGTCTGTTGTTTTTAGGAAGGTCAAAACATTATGATTTCGTGGTGCATAAAAGAGTAAAACTGTCTCCGTAGTCCTGCTGCGGATGAAAATACCTGTAGGCCTTTGAAAATACCTGTTTTTATTTTCTTCTTTGTTTTTTGTTTGGTGCTGATAACACAGTTGCCTGTTTTTCAAGATATTTTGACAAGGCTTGTCAAAATTTAAAGAAAACATGAATTAAACTAAAAGCCTCCGAATGTCATACTTTAAAAAGTCCATCTAAATTATGTTCGTGAAGAGGGCTACATTAATTTCTTCGTATACGGTTTCCTCTTCAAGACAGGATTTTCAGATTGATCCAAACTTTGTTAGAAAAAACCCAGAATGCAAATATTAAATACTCAACATTTCGGCTCCCCAACCCTTAACCCTAACCCCAAACAAGCCTCTTAAAACAACGCTCAGTGTTGAAAGTATGGGGTTTGATTACTGTGGGATATTGCAAGCAGAGGGCACCTGTGCATTTTTCTGAAGCAGAGTAATACTGTGCCCCTCGGATAATAATTTAGGCAAAAGGGGAAAATGCTTAGTGAATGGCAAGCAATTACATTCTGGGGAAAGGGAACGAAGTCAATCTCACTTGAACCACAATCTTCTTTTTTACGAATCCCGGTGTCACGCACTGAGCATTCCGGCGTACTAAACGTTCCAGATGACTAAATATAATACATTATGTCATGTCATGCCTGCGCGCAGCAAGCAAAAGTAGTCAATTTTGTGTCGCACTGAGTGTTCCTCTAGTCTCTAGCTGTCATGGCGTCGCTCATGAGCTGTAGTACTACTACCAGTAGTGATGAACGCACAAGCATGTCAAGTCGTTTCGTAACTCTAGGTGTGAAGACATCACGAATAATTCATTACCTTACCAGCGGGAGGTATGTGGAAGGCCTGACAGAGGGGGAAAAGAGGGCTGTACGTGCCCAAACTAAGAAATATTCTTACGACGCGGTATTGTCTGACAATTTAAGAGCACGAGAAGGAGACCACGTCACCAACACGGCTGGAACGAACAGTACGGCCGCGCATGCGTACGTCACCTGGAACGCTCAGTACGCCGGAACGTCGAGGACGTGACACCGGGCCCCCTTCTTGTCACCTGTTTCCATCAAGTTACACCCATGGTTCGCTCATGGGTGCGTTCCACTCAGGCTAACAATGCGAACGTTTGCCAACTACGCGTACGTTTTCACATTGGATCGAATTACGACAAAACAAAAGGCGTTTGCACACGGTTGCAAAAGTCGGCAAATGCTCTGCGAGGTGTTAGCTCTATGTTTGCCAACTTAATTTTGTTTTTTTAAACATTGCAAAAGCAGTAACAAAGCAATGACTGTTAGACTAATGTGACTCAGTAAATCGTACTACAAAAAAATCAGATTGGTTGAAGACATTACAGTTTTATAATTCATCACGTCAAATTGTATTTGTTCACACACAGAAAATCTAGTGAATGTATACTAGACTACCTGTGTGCCGCCGAATTTCATTATAATAATATCAAGGCCACAATCTCATCACATACCTGCTCTACTAAATGAGGAAAGAGAAAAAAAAACTCGGCAAAATTATTCATTTCCAACTCCATTTGGTTCTACCTCGGTTTGTCCCTGGCCGACCATGCTCAAAATTGACCTTCAACTCAACAATGTCTCCGCCGTCGCAGCTTGCACACTGTATTAAACTACAGCCAACTATTTATAAGCGCTGCAATATTCGTACAATTATTCGTACAATATCTTTAACCTATAACAACTGAACAGCTAATTCAGGCCCTTTTCACTTCACATCTTGATAATTGTAGGTTTTGTTTTTGTTAAGGGGATTGTTTTTTAAGTAATTATTTTGTTAATACTTTTCAAACTATTGGTTTACCCTGCAATCGAATAAATCAATTGTGAGTGTTGCTGGGCGACGCGAGACTCAGTATCCTCAGTTGCTGGGCGACGCAATCCCCTGTGTTGGAAAAAAAAATCAAACACTTTTTGATTTTAGGCTGTGCTCCGGGTCGTCCTTCGAAATTTTAGCTTCTCAGCTGCGAGTAAAGATGATTAGCATTTTCCCTGATCCCTTTCCCGTATTAAATGCTTTGCATATTTCTTTCAAGTTTTTAACTTTTATCTGCATGACATTAAATTCAATGGCTCTCCCCTAAATATTGTTCATTTTACGAATTCTCCATCGTCTTACGGTATTTATTAACGATGTAATGTATTGTTTGAAGTGAACTTGGCAAAAGTATATATGGTAAGTTAATATTGATAAAGTAAACATTAAATTTGCATATAGGCCTATACGCGCAGAGCCGGCATAAACAAACCACGTCACTTTGATAGGTTACCTGTTGCGGACCATGCCAACGCACGTGATCTTTTGTCAACGCACGTGATCTTTTGTCTTCTTTCGATTGGTTCTGAATGGACTATAACTAGTTTGAATACGTACAGCCCAACCATTACAAGTCTTAGACAGCAGACATGGAGAGTGAAGGTAATACTGCCCCTTGGTTTAATATGCTAAGGTGTGTGCTGTTTGGCATCACGGCTATCCTCATCATTGGTTGTAACACAGTGTGTCTCCTCGTACTACGGCATGCCAGAAAGATCCACAAGGTGACGAGGTTCTTTATGGCGTCACTGGCAGCCTCCGATCTCCTCAACGGTATCTTTGTGACTACCCCGTTGATCATATCCTCGGCTATGGATCGCTGGCCGTACGGCGAAGTTGCCTGTGATATCTACGGCATCGGAAAGTACGTCTGCTATTACTCCGGGCTGTTCTCGTTGATCGCAGTCACGGTGGAGCGCTACATCATGGTCGTTGCACCTCTGCGATACCAACACATCGTAACAATAAAGCGTGCTCGTATAAGTTTGTTCGGTATCTGGGGCCTCAGCATCTTCATCATGGTACTGTATGGCATCGGAGTCAACTGGAAGGGAGAAATAGACGAAGAGGAGGACAACTGCAGTCTCGGTGTCACCAACGGGGACTTCTGGTACTACCCGTTGCGTTACGGTGAGTTGATGTTCATCGTTATTCCGGTTCTTCTCGTCACGGTATTGTACACGCACATGTGGTTGAAAGCCCGTCATCACATACGCGGTGTAGGATTGGAGCAGACCCATGAGCAGAGGCAAGCCGACAAGACCCGTCAGGTCAACCGTAAAGCTGTCGTCACTTTCCTCATCGTCACATCGGCTTTCTCCGTGGCCTGGGCGCCGGCTGCAACCCGAAAGCTCTACAAGTTGATCACTGGAAACTCAGATACGTACTACACAGAATTCATTGCCCGGATGGCCATGCTGACCAACAGCTGGCTCAATGTCTTTATTTACTACATGCGTAATATCTCCTTCAGAGAAACTGCAAAACGATACTTCAGTTTGAGCACGCGTTGCTGCCACAGAGCAAGACCCATAGTTGCCCCATCTCAAAACATCACCACAAGAAAGCAAAATGACAGCAACGTTTGATTTCAAAGGGGACGTATGAAATAGTATGGGCTCGATTTCACGAAGACAAGATTGATCTAACGTGCAAATAAATATTTTAATTGCTAAGCAAAGTGTGATGTCACAATACAGATCACTATGGTAATGCAGACAACTCATCATATTGATGAATATTGGTGCTTTGTGAAGCAAAGGGGAAAGGCTTTACAACTATTTATAACTTTAGATATCGTACTATTTAAAACTTGTTAATGACTGAATTATTTCAAATTGTTTGGAACGACAACTTCAAGGTACTTTGTCAATTTCTTTTAGCAGTCTTGGCGATTCCTTCTGCTAAAGTGCAGAGCAGTATAACTTCGATTTCAGCTTTACTTTCGTTTTCTCCTCGTGTCAAAACTAGCCGTAAAATTTACTTTCATGATTCCTGATTGGTATGATCGAAGGAATAAACTGATTTTTTTTCCAATTGAACTTTTTGTAAACCCAGATACCTGTCAATTGGCTTTAGTGATAATACCGTGAGCGTCTGAAACATTGACGTGAGCGAGATTTCAACGCCAAAATACCCACATGTTGTTTTCTCGATACCCTCGGATATGATATCTTCTCGATAAGTCAAAAGGTTTTTAAAGATGATACGTCTGTACAAGCCGAAAAATAATATAAAACTGTTCTCTGCTATTAACCAGGCGGTCAGTATGTGACATGGTACTTTGGCTGATAACCTTATTCTGGCTATAACTACCTTTTGTGCTTAAGCATGGAGCAGCTTCATGAAATCGGGCCCCCATAATTACACTTTATTCTCATTAATTGTCATTAACGTACAATAAGTCGCAATCCAGTGCAACAGTGAGTCTTGCTATATAATTGGCTGAGGTAATGGTCATTGAAATGTTGATTATATTCCGTGGACTGGTTGCTGTAGCTGGCTGGTAAACGAGTGGTTAAAATTATAATGCTTATTATTATTAAAGGGAAGTTACACGTCCGGTAATCACTCTTGAAATTAATGGTAAAAACTTACTTGGTTAGAAGTACAGCAGCCTTTGATAGAATAAAGCATTTTGAAAAGCATTTCACTTCGAAGTAATGTTATGGAAAAATATATTTTTTTATCCCCCCAAATTTGAATCTGAGAAACGTTGCAAAACGGATTATTCTTCCTGCGTGGACATAACTTCTCCGAATTTGCGGCGATATCTCAAAAACGCGACCACCTTTTGAAATGAAATTTTCACAGGTTCCAAAAAACAAAGGAATACTTTACCCTTTAATATGGTTGTTTGAAACAAACCTATCTTTAGAGAAAAAGAAGAACTCTAGAACTTATGGACTAATTATAAATGAATAAGACACAATTATAGTATGTGTCCTCCGGTTTTTGCGCCAAAATTTGAAGAAACGTTCAAACCAAAACGGTTTCAAATATCCGAGCCGTGCAGCTGCAGTACAGGCATTCAAATAAAACTGACGACATTATTATGCCTAAGACGTTCTAGTCAGTGGCGTAACTAAGGGGGGGCACGGGGGGAACGTGCCCCCCGCCCCCCCCCCCCCCCCCCCCCCCAATTGATGTCAGTGCCCCCCGGGTGCCCCCCATTTGAAATCTGAACCTTTGAGACTATGATAATTACCAGAATATAAAATGTTGAGTTTTATCAACTTTTATGGAGCACTGGTGGCGTATAACTCAATGTTTCAAACTATTTTTCTATTTACACATATTTGTTGTACCTTTGCAATGGACAGTTATTATTTTTACCAACGTCTTCAGAGTATACGATAAATCACGTCCGCAAATTGTATGATGACTCATCGCCCGCGCGCGCCCCATTCTGCCACGTTAAATACGGTACGGTAGTGTCACATGAAGCTACACGCGTCCGACGTGCTGGGCGCATTTATTGTAAGTACACGAGGAAAAGCCATTGAAAACTCTTGAGCTGTGAGAGCATTGGTCTAAAATATCTGCTTCATTTGAGACATTACTTAGTTCTTCAGTGTATAGGGTATATTAAATAGTTTGTCAATATGTAAAAATCGAAGTTGGGGGTGGGGGGAGCGGATGGGTCAAAACAATTTCGAAAAATATAAAAGTTTTTAACATTGAGTAGGCCTACTGTGCATGGCCCCAAGTGTGTAATAAATAAATACTAGTGCCAGTCCTCAAATACATAAATCCCCATTTAAAGAAAGACTCCGGTCTCGCAACCACTTGTTAACAGATATGATTTATTTCTACACATTCAAACAGTTAAACGGCATGGTTCTAGATGTACGAACAATCTTTGTTTCATTATGATGTATTTTATAGGCTGCACTCAGGATCTTTGGTTTTATTGAAGGGCTGTTTCGAACCCGCCATTGCGTAGAAGATCCAGTTTTTAAAAAGTGCAAAGGAATCTACAGTTGATTTGCCAGCAGTGCCCCCCCCCCCCTAGAAAAAATGGTGCCCCCCTTGTGCCCCCCCTAAAAATTACCTTAGTTACGCCGCTGGTTCTAGTGTCGTATTAGGACATTTTTGAGATAGGGCCTACTGTGAAATTTTCAACTCGCTAGATATGATAACTTATAACAGCCAAATATTATTTGAAACATATCTATATTCAGACAGTCATAATGATTAACAAATTGTTTAGATTAGAAGTTAGCGTATACTCCGTGCAGGATCGCTCTAAAAATTAAAGAAAGTACAACGTTCACAGTGTAATTTGATCAGTCGTGTAGCCTATGATGCCAGACACGACCACGGATATTACATGAAATTATTGCAAAAAGACTCCAGTAATTTTTTACATTTTAACTTAAAGGCCCTGAACACTATTGGTAAGATCGAAAAACACAAATGTTCACAGATTCACACACAACTTACATGATTTAAAGTAAGTAATGGTAGAAAGGGTTCCTTAAAATATTTCTGCCTAAAATGCTATCGTTTCTGAGAAATGAGTAAAACAATAGTTTTTATCGCGCGCGATAATAAACTCGATGTTTGAAAAACAGAAAACACATAAGGTCTCTTTTCACTATTTTCTCGTGACCTCGATGACCAATTGAGCTCAAATTTTCACAGGTTTGTTATTTCATGTATGTGGTTGATTAAACAAAACATGAACACTGTGATTATTTTGTCAGCTCTGCCAATCCTGTATAATACCTTTAAAGGGTGCGCACATCATTGGTAAAGTTGGAAATATTTACGTTCTCAGATTTGTACATAACTTAGTACTTACATGGGATAAAACATGGTCAAGTTGAAAAAAACGTCCCTTGAAATCCTTTAGCATGAAAGGTTATTATTTTTTAGAAAATGAGTGAAACAGTTGGGTTTTTTATCCTGTGAGTCTTTTTATCCTGTGAGTCCATTTATGGATTTTTCACTTTTACTTGTGATGAACAATAATATTGAGCTTAAAATTTCACATGTTTGTTACTTCATGTATCTTGGGTTAATCAGCTGAGTGATTTTTTATTGTGACATCGCACTTTGCTTAGCAATTAAGATTGATAAGCATCTTAAGATCAGTCTTTAGCTTTTTGTGAAATCGTCTCTATGGACAGCATCCGCACTTTGTGTAACCATGGAGGTACGGTAAAACAAAGTGCGGGACAACTCATCTTAAATATTATGTAGTGGACTAAATTGTCGCAAACAGTGCTCAATTGTTTTTCTCAATCAAACATATTTTACATAATAACAAACCTGTGAAAATTTGGGCTTAATCCCATTGTGTGAGTCAGGAAAATGGTGAAAAGACAACGCACAATTTTCAGCATGTAAACACATCGTCCTTAGTTTTGGTTTATAACAACCGACATCAGCTGTTGCGTTTACTTTAGGTTTTCAGATACAGTTTTCTCGAATAGGCCTAAGACTTCATTTCAAAATGAAAATATTTCACAGAAGAAATGGTTCCAGTATGAGTACCCCCAGTAAGCTTTCAGACTAAAATCAAGCAATGATTTTTATCCTTACCAATCCTGTAAAACACCTTTAAGATGACTATACTTGTATTTTTATGATATCGAGCCCTGGGTTTGATACATTAAAGAGCAAGACTGCTCTTAAGTGCCAATAAGTCTTAAAGGCACTGTACACGTTTGGTAATTACTCAAAATATATATTAGCATAAAAACTTACTTGGTAACGAGCAACGGAGAGCTGTTGATAGTATAAAACATTGTGAGAAACGACTCCCTCTGAAGTAACGTAGTTTTTGAGAAAGAGGTAATTTCTCACTAAAATAATAAAAGACTTCTGGCCAGAAGCCTTTTATTCCTATCTGAAAGCACACTAATTTGTACAACAAGGGTGTTTTTTCTTTCATCATTTTCTTGCAACTTCAATGACCAATTGAGTCCAAATTTTCACAGGCTTGTTATTTTAAGCATATGTTGGGATACACCAAGTGAGAATACTGGTCTTTGACAATTACCAAACGTGTTCAGTGCCTTTAACTACTATACTAAGCAAAATATATAGGATGTCACAATACAATTGCAAATCACTATTGTAATTTATGACTTCTAATCTGAACCCTTTATTTGACAATATTACAAAATGTTGTCCACATGTTTTAAATTTACAGAGCGAACCCCATCGGTTAGGTTTGGTTATTGCTCTTAAAGTCAATGGCAATGAAAACTTACTTGTGTAAGAAGTACGTCAGCAGCTTTTGATCGCATAAAGCATTTTTAGGAAACTTCACTTCGAAGTAATGTGGCTATGGAAATATATATCAGTTTCTAACCAAACAAATTTGAATCTGAGAACCGTTTGTGTAAGAAACTTTTCACAGATTGTGAATTCCATTAACGGATTACTCTTCCTGCATGCATGGACATAACCGCTCTAGATTTTCGGCAAAATTAGTCAAAAAAGCTACAACCCTTTGAAATTAAATTTGCACAGGATAGTTTTCCTTTCTCTATGATATCAACATCCTATATAAAACAATTGAACTATGCCTACTTAAATATTCAGATTGTAAAAAAATAAAAAAAAATAAAAAAGTGTTGAACCTTTTAGTTACATACAACTTACACGTTACGGGTGGCCAGTTTTTAAGGGCAAAGTATACGTTTGATTTTTGTCACGTCCTCGTTCTCCGTTTTGCGAAGGGTCAAAATGCATGCGACACTCAAACGGTTGACGGACGCGCGCGCACTAATGGATTGTACAATGTACATAGAACCCTTGCATAACGCACAACGCTACAGGGACGCTGAGGTCACGCACACGTTTTTTTACGCACAAAGAATACCTTGCCAGGGTGCGTTCCACTTGCGCAAACAGACCGCGAACGTTTGCGCAAACTCTTGTGGTCGTTGGGACGATTGGTTGCGCACTTCTTGGTGTCAATATGGCGGCGCTCTGTAATGAAGATGGCAACACCGTATGAATTTTATTTTGTGTAACTTGGTTTTTGCTGTAGGCCTATTGTAGGTAAATTTTTGTCCTCGTTTGTACATCACGACTTCAACTAATTATGTTGTTATTTCAACTCCACCTGACTGCGTTACCAACCACTGAAAACGCATAACTATTTTCGTGACAAGAAAATAATATCGTCTGCTTACGTTTTGTTGTCCGCCATTTTAAAAACCACCCACCGACACCTCAGAAATACGTCCGCCTGTGGTTGCGAACGTTCGTACACGTTGCTTTCGGAGTGGGCGCTTTGGGCTATAAAAAGTGTTTGATATGAAAAATGAACACGGTTGGAAAGATGTTTTTAAAAGTAGAATATAATGATCCACACAACTTTGCCTTAGAAATGTTTGGCTTTTGTTAAATTTCTTGACACAAAACGCTCCGCCATTTTGTGGAGTCAAATTTTTGACTCCACTATTAAAGGGACACACCGGCTTCGTTGGGCTATTTTGGCTACAAAATAGACTAAAACATGACTCCAAAGGTCTTCCAGGAATGGAGAAGAACGGTTCCTAAAAGAAACCATCAATTTTGGTCGTTTTTGAACATTTTTCAAAAAACGAAGGTCACATGGGTTATCCGAACCACTTTTTGGGTTCGGATAACCCTCGTGATCTTCGGAGTTAGTTTTACTTCCAGTCGTATAAAAATTAATTACTGCACCGAATTCAACTCTGTTTTTTAACAAGAATTCAGGAGTATTTGACACACAAAAATACTTATTCAAATTATGGATACAAGTTGTAAATAATACAAAAAAGTCGAACGTAAGGTTTTATTTCAGAGAGTCCGAGCAACCATGCGTGTCTTACAGTGCACAGCGTGGGGACTACACACGTAACATAGGGGCAGTCGTGTCTCTTGCGAGCAGAGTATCTCGGCCGTGCTATGCGCGACGTAAACCCACTAGCCAGGAGATAGCTGTACCTGGAAGCTCACGAACATGTGGGAGGGGTGGGGAGCCAGACAACCAACTACGTTGTTATTGCGGGTTTGCTAGTCGGTACACCTCGCTAATCGCTTCCGTTGTTTCAAAATTGCAACTTTTCAATGTTCTGTGTACGTTCCCTGACCCGATTTGTACCGAATTTCTTGGTAATTGAGTAAGATTTATGTCAATACATAGCAAAACCACTTTTATATTGACGGTACAATTAGTTTAAACAAAATTTGTGACAAACAATTCCAAAAAACGAGCCCCCCCCAAAAAAAAAACCAAAAAAAAAAAACGGAGCCCCTGACGCGTCCCGTCATGACGGAAAGAAAAAGAAATTAAAAATTAAAAGGTGGACACACAAAAAATCAATCGAAATTTCTATTGCATTCTATTACAACAAAATCATTTCGTTCCCTCAAAATATTATTAAATTCTATGAAAATATAATTTTGTGTCACAAAATATTATTTTTCATTTTGTGAACGCAGTGTGTTTTTCTAGGTAACGAAATAGATTATTTCTAGAAAATAGGTTCTCGTTCCCTTGAACACGCTTTCTTTCCCCCGAACTACAATTAAGTTCCCAAGAAATACGCTTTCGTTCCCTGAAGATATGCATTCGTTTCCTCGAAATATGATTTTGTTCGCAAGAAATATACTTTCCTTCCCTAAAATATGCTTTCTTTCCCTCGAAAGGAGATTTCGTACCCTAAAAAAAAGCTTTCGATTCCTCAAAATACGACTTTGAATTTTTTGCCCGAAATATACTTTTGTTCACCCAAAATACGCTTTCATTCTCTCGCAATGAGATTTTGTTCCCCAGATCCATCAAGAAAGCTTTTGTTCCCTCAAGATAGCTTTCGTTCCCCTGAACTGAGTCCAATCACACCAATTTGTTATATTCCTTTGTGAGGGGCGACTTTGAGAGGGGACGAGTTTGTATGTGAGGGGGCGACTTTGTAGTTGGTGACTTTGTAATTGGCGAGTTTGCTGGGGGCGAGTTGACTGGTTTCCGTGTCCGTTGTTTTACACACTTTCAGATGGATAACGTGGACTGGATCCACATACATAAACAGAGCACCAGTCTACTCGCAATATTGCACAACATGTATTCCGTAAATTTGACACTTGCAACGGCTAAAGCGTATACGGTGACCTTTGACCGCTTTTGTTTGTTTCGGTCATTTCTCGTTAATTACGTTATATTTTTGTATAATTTTTTTAAAAAACCATCTAGAAATAATTGTCTTTGATTCTACATGACTAAATTACGTAAACAGTAAACCGGTGTGTCCCTTTAATGGCCGACGTTTTCCGCTAGTCTTATTTCAAGTCGTAGTACGTACTCGCAATCACATGCTAAACTATTTGCCAATTAGAGTGCTGCTGTGATGTGCCGTGTTTTAGTCCTCTCCTCCTGTCCACAATAAACATTGGGTATAAACAACACTGGTCCTTTCTCTCGGTTAGTCCCATGACAGTTTTCTTACCCTGATTGAATAGGTTTCTTCTTTTTCTTGGACGCGTCTTCATCTTTTTTTTGTGGCGATCCATTTTGACATGTAAACGGTGTGGTGTTTACGACATGTACATTACATACATGTCGCGAGAGGTAGAATGGTATATTACCCGGTGTTCATCTAATAGGTTTACCAGGCCACTGGCTACGGCACCAGCCTAACTACTGTTCATCGCGCATTAGTTAATGTTTACAGCTGGAATACGTATACGTTTCGCGGGACAGATGTCGGGGGGGGGGGGGGGGGGGTCAGAGGGCAATGTTGTTTTTTTTAATCACCATTCTCGCTGTCACAAGTGAATTGGTTATTGTACTTAATAATATTGTTAATAGTTTTCTTTTTGTAAATAAGCCACCTTTTCTTTTTAAACCCAGTGCATTTAGTGGTTGTTTAGAAAATGTTTGCTCTGATTGGCTAACAGTTCTTAGACCCAATGAATATTCATTAAATGTATGCATAAACAGCACGACTAGTTTAGTTGAGTAAGCAAGTCCTTATTTGGAAATGCATGTGTAAGATGACTGAGGGAGTATGTGGGTATTGTTGCATGAATGTTGTTCTTTATTTAAGTGCCATGGTTGGATAACTTTGGAATGTTTTGGCAAGACTAAGTTAGGGTGCGGTCCCAGTCATTTTATGCAGTCTGCAAGCAGTAAGGTGGCACATACATTTGACGTGTTCAACCAAAAACCTGTGGCGAATAATTAATAGCAAGCAGACACCGTTGTATTGTAAAAGAAACAAGGAGTTATATCTAACCGTAAGTTGTACATTTTATTGTGGAGTTTTATATAAGATTTCCAATACAAAATTCAAGATGAAAATTTACCTTTTGAATACTTGAAGATTTTGATGGAAAATTGTACTGTGCAGCCTTTCACTATTGTAGATAGGTTTTATTGGGTAAATGTGTTTGATGTATTAATTTTATAGATGGCACTAATTCTGGGATAGAGGCTGGTATGAGGGCAAGAACACCCGAACATCTCTTTGTGAAATGACCTACCCCTACCCGATGTTTGAACTGAATCGGAAGGTATGCAACATTACTGGAGAACATTTTCGTTCCAGAATCCAATGATCCAAAAGGATCGCAAGTCATTATTTTTAAAGATTATCAACTATATGTAATTGTAGATTGTTACTTTGGAGTAATTTGATTTTGGGTGAAGAATCACACAAGCTGATAAGAAAGATAGTAATTATTGAGATTGAGATATTTATCGTTAATATTGAAACAGTAAACCTTCGAGATTGAAGTTTTGAGGATGTTACAATTTTGCAGAGTATTTTGAGTATTATTATTGGAAAGACCAGGGAAAGAACTCGTGGTTGTTCTGATAAACTTAATTGTGAAAGAACTCGTGGTTGTTCTGTTAAACTCTCATGTTTGAAATTGTGAAGAGTATTGTTTTAGTGGTTTCGGTTGAAACTCGGAACCTAAAATTACATTTTGAATATTCTGGATCTTCCTTTTACATAACAGGTCATAAATCAAAAATGACATTTATTTTGCCCATCCTTTTTGTTGTTTTGAGCGAGAAGAGGGTTGTATAGACTAGACCCAAGCAATTATTGAGCAAGGTTGGGAAAGTGAAGTTTGAATAAGTATTAAATTTTGTACTGACTAAGGAAGTGTATCAGTGATATACTGTATAGATGAGAATTTAGAATTGTGAATTGCATTTTGAAGAAAGGAATTTAAAATTGTCAATTTCATCTAAAGAAACTAATTTATGGACGTGTTTAAATTTGTGGTTTTGTTTAATCGGAAAGTATTTCAAAATTTTGTACCACATAATTATATTCAAAGTCTTGTGAAGAGTAATCACGGTGTGATACATTTTTAGAAATAAATTAAGAGAGGATTGTAAATAGAAAATCTGAAGTTTCAGTATTCATTTATTTCATGGCTGCAGTTTTTGTGTGTTCATACTTTTAATTTGTCGGTTGGAACCACCCACCGTGGTTGTGTGACACTCACTATAACACATTAAAGGTGTTTTATTGCATGAACAACTATTAATAAGGATGAGGAACACCTCCAAACAGTAAAATTTCATGAGATTTGAAGGCAACGTGTCCCTAAAGACCGGACGTCACGCTCTTCATATTCCCTGTGATCAATGTGCGTACGAGACTCCATGCGAAACCACCCGTGTGCGTCAGGGTGCTGATTTTAACGCACGTTCGCTTGTCTTTGTCTGTGCCCTAGCGAGATTTTAAAGATTTTTTTAAAAGCAGATTTTGCTCCCCTTGACTTCTATAGAGAACATCTCTAATCACAAATAAACTTGTCGAGAGCACGAATATCTCCATCATTTTAGTGTATAGCTATAATAAATCTGCACTAGGCATGCCTCATTCAAGGTTTATCGCTTTCAAAAACCCCAAAACGAAACAGTTTTCTTCAAGATAACATCGTTCCTTTGGCTGTCGACACGCACATATCAAACACAATCTGCTGACTCTGCTCCTAATGGGGGGCTTCTAATGTGCGTGTAAAGGGAAGTCAAATATATAGCTTTGGTCGCCTTATAAAAGGTGGTTCTTTTGCTCATATTTTTATCAAAACATTAGTTGATGATTAAATCAAGTTGGTAAATGAAGCAGTAATGGCCTTGTCGCACAGGGCAATTAAGAGACCTACACTGTATACAAAAGGAACGCTTGGATAGCACAAAGGATATTTTTCTAACACCCCCGGAAATTGCCTGGACCTGGTCGCCTGCAAATTGCCTCGTGTGACATGACCTTTAGTCTGTACCACAATTAATTGTAAGCACTACCGCATACCAATTTAGGTCAGAAAACTAAATTACTTAATGAGGAGCTCTTGGGTCACGGTTTTTGATGCACTCATTCTCAATGAGTCCATTCAATTATGTGGAAAAATTGCAAGTCTCTTACCTTTCGTAAAAAAATATGTATTTGTTGATACTCATTCAGAGCGATATTCGAAACGTGACGTAAATGGGTGTCAACAGTATGGGTTCGTAAGATTGGAAAATGGGTGCATCACAATCTGACGTAAACAATAATTGGATAATTAGAATTACCGTAGTTGCATTTACACAGATAGGCATTAATAGTTATAACGACAACGGTATATTTAAGAGCAACTGCGGGGAGCAAACTAAAAACAAACACAAAAACAATACGACAGGCATATAACTCGGATGGCCACGACTATTGCCAATTCTAGAGCAGATGTGTTACCACTAGACTACTGAGAGGCAGTTCGAATCATCGTGACCTGCTCTATCGAATTGAGGAATGTCTCGGAAATTTTGAAAATTGAGTTATGCACACCATATTAACAAGCAACTCACTGGCTTTCCATCAATACCATTATTACTTCTGTAGCTTATATTCCAGTCCGAAGTTATCGGGTAATGAAGAAAGTCTACAAGACAAGGCCACTTCCATTTTGTTATGATGTGTTTATTTAGATAATCGTTATAACAAAAGATAGCTATTGTAGCTACGCGTACAAACATGCTCAAGAAAACATACTTTTTGTGGATTTTTTCATCTTTTCAATTAAAGGTAAGACCACGACAAGAAAGATCAAGTTTTGTTTATCCTAATACCACCGAAATCACGGAATCGGATTTTTATTTTTTTTCATGGTTTTCGATTGTCAACAACTTTTGTATGGCGATTTACACGAAAACGTGATTTCCGAGACATTCCTCATTTCGATAGAGCGGGTACTTTGAAGGTATAATACCAAGTATAATGGATGAATCCGTGTTGAAAAGTTGGAGCGGTTCTAAAGCCCGAGTCACACCAAACTAGTTCTTAACGTTCGAACCCGTCCTAAAAAAAATCGTAACACGGTTGTGGTCTGGCTAGAACGTATAACTTTGGCCGGACAATGTAGATAATGTGACACGTCCATTCGCGTCTTTATCCCGTCTGCTTTTCGTTTATATCAGTCCAAGCCCGTCTGTAGTCAGTTTAAACCGGTTCGTAACTAGTTCTACTTCGTTCCAAGTACGGCAATTCCGTTCGTAGTACGTCCATCTCGTTTTAAGTACGTTGCCACTCCGTCTACTTGCAGGACGGAATGGTCGCCCGAAATTTTTGAGCAGGCTCAAAGTTCTGGAGCACCATCCCGATCAAACCCGTCCGAGCCCGTCCATGAAGTTCGTTAACAGACCGTAACAAGTTTCTACATACGTCCACGAGTTTGGTGTGATGGGGGCTTAAAATATCGGAAAATTACCAGTGTGAAATACCGTGCCCGTGTTTATTTTCAAGGCTGATCCCCCTGTATGGTAAAGGGGCTCAGGCATAGCAGGGTGCAGCACAATCAGTAAAACCGAAAAAAATAATAATAATTGCAATGCCCGTTTTTGCATTCTGAGCCCTTCATTTGCAAATTGGAGGATGTACATGTAAGTGTGCAGGAGAATTGTTCACATGCGATGACAAGTATATTGTGAATATCCTACTTCCAAGTGCAAAAACATAGTAATTAACAAAAAGACATTATGAATTTTCTATAAAAAATTAGAACTTTCACAAACTATCTCTCAAACCTCTGGAAAGGCAAGTAGCTTCAAAGAAAAGTTTCAAATCCGTTTTTATAGAGGACGTATTATACACACGGATTTCCTAATGTAGGCCTACTGCATCTTTTTGAACTCATTGGGGAAACTGTGTGCGCCGTTTGCCAGAATATTTCAGTCGCCGTTCCTCCACTCTTTCTAACAAAATACGAGACTCTAAAAACTCTTTACAAAAAACATCTGGTCTCTAATCATCTAGAGCTCAGCGTCTTCTTTTTCGTCCTCCACCTATGATTTGCCACCTTCTTCCGTTCTAGCTTTGTGTAGGTCGAGTTTCTTTGTTTGTTTGTCCTGTCCCGTCCCCTGTCTGTCCTTATCTGCCTATCTTATTTTATGAGAAAATATTAGCTGCATGCTGCAAACTGCTTACCATTCAAAAGGACCTGTGGTATAAATGCAAAAAAATAGTTAATGGCCTGACGTTTCGACCCGAGCAGAGTCTTTCTCGAAGGCTTATTTTAAAAAGGCATTTCTATACAAGACTTGGTCTTTTGAATGTGCCTCTGCTTACTATTGTGTCTAATATAATTATTTTAGTAGTAGTTTTTTTTTCTTCTACATCTTTATTTAATTATAGGCCTATTGTGCATTTTACAATATGGAAATAAAAGTTGAGTTGAAATAAATTGAATTGAACTCGAATGGCATTGAAATCAAAAGAAGCTGCAGCTCACTGTCCGACTAAAATTGCTCGAAAATCCATAATGAAGAACCAACGAGCATCTGCATGCTCACCGCCTTTCACGTCGATCTGTTCAACACGCGGGAAATCCCCTTAAATTCACGTACTCGGGAGACTCGTCCAACATTGTTCGCTTACTCCACTCGCGTGCGTGGTCTCCCATTTCAGTCGCTTGGGATCGCGGCTCTACAAAGCTGTTCAAGCCACGAAGGCCTTGACAAAAGGCTACATGCAAAGCCGATTTAAATCGAAACGTTGGTGTGTGAATGACTGGCCCCTGGCATAGGTCCCTTTTGACAAGTTGGGGTGGTTTTAAATATATTTAGTATGATGAACGTAAAGGCCTACTTTATTGTCAAGGGCGGATCCAGGGTTTTGATTTTTGTTTTGTAGGTTTTATTTTGTAGGGTTTGTTTTCAGTCAAGGGCGGGGCTACTCAACATGCGAGTGTGCCTATTAGGATGAATTTTTGGAATGGCGTTGGTACGGCGCGCCGTCCCTTCACACACAGAGCCATGAGAAAGTAGTGCAGATGACGTGCGTTATGTATGGGTCTTTCGGTGTTACCTTTTGAGCAAAGTAGTTAGGGTTGTTGTCTCCTACATTTGTTGTATTGTATTGTATTGGATGGCTGGGGCAGGGGGATGTCGGTCAGGAAAATTAAGAGAAAGTATTGAATAGATGTTGAGTGAACAAATACACATATTTTGTCGGGTAGACTTTAACCTGAACTTTTGGCTGGAATTACTTCCATACTACCACGTTTGAGAATAAGAATGATAAATCAGTTGGTAACAATTATTTTATTATTAACACAACTGAAGATTAGGTTATAAATAGTATAGAACATAAAACACAATTTTATTTTTTGATAAGACACGTCATGACCACAAAACAAAACATGATTCGTCATAATGTTTGTGCACATTAGAAAAAGGAACATGACCCCTTATAGCAATATTTTGTGTGAAAATACTGAAGCCATGTTGTGCACATTTAATTGGCAAGTTGCTCAACAAAATGTAGCATTGTTGTCATCAAACACATCTTCTAAAACCTTCGATATCGGCTGAATCAGTATTCCTCTTACAGTGAGTTGAAACAAATCTTGAAAATGTAAATGTTTAACCAAAATGATTTATAAATATAAACTGATTGTTCATGAAAAAGGGGGGACTTAAAAACAGCAAAGAGCTTTGACAAACGACGAATTCTGCTTCCAATTTAAGGTTGTTTGTGCTTCGTGCTGCTCGAACAGTTCTGGTTTCCACTCACACAGACCATTAACCATACGATCGTAGTCCGGACTATATATGAAGGTCATCAGGCTCTCCGGACGGGCTTTGTAATTTGACACATACAGTGCCCCTCTCTCCAGTTCTTTCAATAATGATAATAAACATAAACAGTGCGACTTAAAGGTATTATACAGGATTGGTAGAGCTGACAAAATAATCACAGACAGTGTTCATATTTTGTGTAATCAACCACATACATGAAATAACAAACCTGTGAAAATTTGAGCTCAATTGGTCATCGAGGTCACGAGAAAATAGTGAAAAGAGACCTTATGTGTTTTCTGTTTTTCAAACATCGAGTTTATTTATCGCGCGTGATAAAAACTATTGTTTTACTCATTTCTCAGAAACGATAGCATTTTAGGCAGAAGTATTTTAAGGAACCCTTTCTACCATAACTTACTTTCAATCATGTAAGTTATGTGTGAATCTGTGAACATTTGTGTTTTTCGATCTTACCAATAGTGTAATAGGGCCTTTAAGTTTCTGCGAGCTTGCTATAGTTGTTTGCCATTCAATTTAGTGGGACAACCCCCAGGGAAAAGATACCAAGTGATGTGACCTCTAGAAACTGGCAATTTTAGTCAAAATGCACGTTTAGAAGCAAAGAGTGTCCATTTGCCTTCTCGTAATTTTAAGAGGAATATAATACTACACAATGCCGTGCGACCAAACAGGATTAGCAAAAGTACTCCGAAACAGAGGAAACGTCCAGTCTCCCGACTGCGTTACGGTCCTATTTTCTTTGCATGTCCTTGTTCTCTAATAAAAAATAGCGCATGAGGTCCTTATACACTGTATGCTGTATAGGCCTATATCGAGTATACGGGGCCTACTATCAAAAGATGCTGTGTTTTTCGTGATCTCACACACATGATCTCATCTCATGACGACGCAGTTAAAATGTTCAATGTAAATAAATGTTAAATAAATAATAAATGTTTGTAAATTATTAAAAATTATTTTATAAAGGCATTTCTATACAAGACTTGGTCTTTTGAATGTGCCTCTGCTTACTATTGTGTCTAATATAATTATTTTAGTAGTAGTTTTGTTTTCTTCTACATCTTTATTTAAAGGCCCTGTACACGATTGGTAAGATCGAAAAACACAAAGTGTTCACAGATTCACACTTAACTTACATGATTTAAAGTAAGTAATGGTAGAAAGGGTTCCTTAACTGCCTGAAATGCTATCGTTTCTGAGAAATGAGTAAAACAATAGTTTTTATCGCGCGCGATAATAAACTCCATGTTTGAAAAACAGAAAATACATAAGGTCTTTTTTTCACTATTTTCTCGTGATCTCGATGACCAATTGAGCTAAAATTTTCACAGGTTTGTTATTTCATGTATGTGGTTGATTACACAAAACATGAACACTGTCTGTGATTATTTTGCATGATTTTACTCTTCCCTGAAAATATATTGTGCTTTCTCAGCTTTGACAGATTTTAGGTGAACAAAACACTTCGGATTTATCACGGAGTCTTTCTCACCCGAGCGAGGCATGGGCGCCGCCATGTTTGTTTTGGGGTGTCACATGACGTGTGACCTAGGATGTGATTGGCGAATTCAGATCACATGGTGACTGTGCGCAGGTATTTCAAATAAAATGTAACGAGCCGACGTATCACAACCGTAAACGGTGTTCGATCGCTGTCGATTATCTAGTGCAATGTTTGGTCGATAATTTCTCAAATTTGACTGGCGTTTTTGTGGAGAACTTTCGTAATCTTCAGCAATTACTCTGTTAAAAACTGTAGAGTTATCTTAGACCCACAGGGGTCGGAACGGGACGACAAGATACAGTTTTATACCCCGTATGGCCTATATCTAGGTGAATCAAATCCTCGAACAGGCCGTGTCAATTCACGATGTTCATGTCTATGCACAATTTGCACATATTGTATGTAAGCACTCTCCTGCCAGTTCTGTCTATAACAAGACTGAAATATTAATATGAAGGACATCGATTGGAAACATTGAGTACAATAGTTTCACATTTTACCATTTATTTGTCTTGCAATTTTATGTAGATTTTAATTAGTCACATAGTTGACTTTATTTTCATCAAAAAGCTTTGAACACCAAAGCAGACACAATACGAACAAATAAAACTGTATCTTACTGTTCATGCTTTTATTAATCTTTCTATAATTTACAAGAATATACATAAATAGTTCTTAAAATGTATAGCTTTTCAGTGAAGGACTGCTGAGAAAATTAAGCTTGCAAATTGACTTAAAAGTTTCCAGACAACTACATCTTAAACTTAAAACATGTTATAATCTTTGTGTTGAACGGATTTGACCTGATCATTTAGGAGGGAAATGTTACCATGCTAAATGTGAACAATATTTGAAAAGGAAGTGTTGTGGAACAAAAACATATTTACCAAGAGCAGATGGTACCTCCATGGTCTAATCACAAAGAAGATCCTTCACACATCTCATTGCATTATGCTTTACAATTACAGGCTCGCGACATCATTAATAATATAGAGCTAATATAGGGACACCTTCTTGCTTTAGTCCACTTCACTTCTTCGATCAACACTGTGAGACAAGGAGAGAGATTTGACCTCAAGAAACAACGGAGATTCTATGATGTATCTCAGAAAGTTCATGTGTGTGGAATACATGTAATTCTTTAGCGTGTCGTGGCCGAGCAGATAAGAGCACCGGATCCAAGCTCTGGTGTCTCTGATCGGCAGAGTGTGGGTTCGAGTCCCGGTCGTGACACTTGTGTCCTTGTGCAAGACACTTAACTAGAATTGCTTCTCATCACCCAGGGGTAAATGGGTACCTGTGAGGGCAGAGATGGTTCTTGATGCGCTACATATTTGGCAGCACAGGCTGTATACTCCCAAGGGAGCTGAGATGGTTTAAGGAATGAAATAAAAATGGCCCAGTGACCAGGGGAAATAAATGTTGAAGCGCCATGAGCGTCACTGAGTGCTATATAAGAAGCCATTATTATTATTATTATTATTTAGTGATTTCTAGACTAGCCACGGAAAGATGTGAATAACCAATCGTGAGAGGGTGTCCAGCTATGGTCTGAGCAACTGATGGATGTGGGTGTATAGGGTCCAGTTATTGACCATACAGTGTCTGGGGGTCTGGTGGAAACCCTCCACATTATTTCTTGTGACAGGAAAACGTTTTTCCGAGAATTGTGACCTATATTTGGATTCCCTCGATTCCCATTTCTCTTAGCTTTGTAATCTGCACTTATATACTATAATCACCAAAATCCATTTACAAAATGAAATTTGCAAGCATTCCAAGGAAATAAGCTTTACTGTAAACGACATGTTTCAATTTACAACCCCTTTAAAAGAAAAATATCAGTTAAATACACACTTTCTCTCGAAAATGTTTGCCGCCATATTTAAAAAGGATACTTGTGTCCATGTCGGGGAATTATTGTCTCTGATCGACCATTGGTGACATGAGCATGGTTTTATCAGGGTGATGCTAGTTCTACGACATTCATACAATTTCTCAGGAAATTGACCAGAGCTTCAATTTTCTTCTCCATGCCAACGGTTCTGTCGCAGAGCAAGCAAAAACAGGCGATGCCAGCAATAACACGCTTACCATAATCTTCGAGTGCAATTTGACCCCCCAAAATGGCGAGGGTGCCAGACAGTTGCCGCAAGTGATGTTGGTGCATGGGGTCATGACAACATTTTGCTTCATATAATTTATATTCTGTTTTATTTACAAACAATAGCCAAATATATTATTGGGGGGGGGGGCTTACAACTTTGATTATGGTAGGCCTATAGAACCCATCGCTAATCTGTAATATATAAATCTACGACCAAAATAAACCCCCACAAATAAAATCTATTAGTATTACAATCATGGATGTAATTTTCAAGCAATTCACCAAAACAAATGAATTTACGAACGGAGGCAATATTTTGCAATATAGTACCTATTAAATATAATTGCATCTTTTTAAAATCAAAATTCCCCTAGTCACTTAAGTCATAGAGTTTAAGCTTTGACAAATCCACAGACATCAATGGCTGGCTGGATTAACAGCAGAGGGGAATTTAGGGTATAGGGTCTGTCCACTAAGTTACAGCTGACAAAATATAAGATGTATGTACAGAAGAATCTGGCCAAGGCAAATGGCAGCTGGTTTGTATTGAACTGGTCTCAGAAGAACACTTATTTTAAGGGACAATTATTTTTGGTTTGCTTCACTCCCCTTAATCAAGGCATATGAATGGGGACCAGTGGAGACAGGGAGGGTAGTGCGATTTAGTAACCCATTTACACTCACCAGTTATATGAGGTTGTTTGTTGGAAAGGGGGGGGGGGGGGTAATAATAAATCCTTCAATAAGGAATGCTGTATAAACATCATGGCTATTACAAACCCATCTCTAGCAGATCAATGTAGCACGATTTTTGTTATTTTGGGCCTTGCGGATGGAAGTTGGATCCGTGTATTTCAGGGGTGTAGGTCAGCAGTACGATCATCACCCACACATGAAGCAGGATCTACACAATAGAATAAAAAAATGACACTAATTTAAAACAATTCGGTTCGTGCTTCAGTGCCTGGACAGTGTTTTCTCACACAAAGAACTTTCAAATTTTCTTGGAATGAAGTTAAACACACCCAAAACGGTGGTAAGACACCTGCTCTAGAAAGGCAAAGGTCATGGGTTTGAATCCCATGAGAGTAATATGACTGTGGATTTGTTTCACAGGACTCAGGGGAAAGTACCAAGTATGCAACGCTTAACACACATCGGTGCAAGGCTAAAAAACACAAACAATACACCTACAATATTTATCAGATTTGTGATGTTATGCATAGGTGCTGAGGGTTGTTCACAGCACTGTGTTGTTAGGAAGTACACATATTTGTATAGTTTTAAACAAAGGCATCGTGACGCTAAACTTTAAATAAGTGTTTTCAGAAAAGGAGAAAGGGCCTCCCAGCTTTGTCACAAGAGGCAACTTTTTGCAGGCAGCTTGAAGGCAGGCAGCCAACTGCACTGCATGCGAAAGGAACACTTCAGTAGAACAAAAACAGGTTTTAAGTGTTTCAATATTTCCAAGAACATTACCTGTAAAGTGAAATGCAAAATGTGTTACAAGATTGCTGGAGTAGGTTACGTGTAATTTTCCTTGTGTGACATGCCATTTACATTTTTGGACAAACACAGAATTTAACAGTATGAGGTTTAGTGATGGTTTCGCTCTTGCCATAAATGCTTTGAAGGGCTCTATATATTTAAGACAAAAAGCGATGTTACTGTACATACCATGTACGCAATGACAAACAGTCTGGCTATGGGGTAGCGCCTGAGAAACAACCCCAGTCTTATGCTGAAACGGTCCAGTGTATTTGCTGCACGTTTGACGTTCTTTGTGACCACAGCATCTAAAGGTGTCTCTCTTAGGAAGGACGGTAACCCACGCTGTCTGGTTCCTGAGGATGAAAAAGAAAATAAAGAATTAGTTCAAAATTACCCGAATTAAAGTCATTGCTAACAAAAGGTCTGAAAACTAGGATCCAATTTTGACAGTAGTAAAATTTCATTGCAGAGAGTGGGGTAGTTGTCACAATTTTATTTTCAAGGCTAAAACCTTTTCATCTACCTCAGTTTGAATTTGTTCAACTTTCCGGCCCAAGCTTCAAGCACCACTTGCCATCTCTCAAGAGCACACATTGTACATGTATAAGCTCCTCTGTTCTTATTTATTTGTTGTTTTAAAAACTGTACTTTTCATGTTAATCCTTGCTATTAAAAATTCATCATGGGAGAAGCCCCACTGTAGCTCCGCTATCTGGTCCTTTTTGATGTGTTAGCCTCCTTGGTTGGTTTTCGCAAAGACCACCTTGTATTGTTTATTTCCTGTTTGCAGAGGGCTCTGATTGTCTAGGCTCTGCTCCACAAAGATCACGTCCTCACTCAGCCCGTGTTGAGTAATAACTGTGTAAGTAATAACAATGATGATATTGTGTTCATAAGTTACCCTCATCTTCCTCTGTGTTCCCCACGGTAACGACGTGACTCTTATTTCTGACCGCATTCAGTTCAATCTCTTTATGCTGCCTCTGTTAAATAAAAACATTAAACGATTTAGAAATAACCTTTTTGCATTGACAGTTACAAAATGTATAGTTTGTGGTTTCGGAGAGGGTCAGACTGGACATATTTACACTCTTCGGAAATAACCCCAAATGTTTGTGTGCAAATTGACATCAAAATCTTACACTTCCCCTAGTTACATAACCACATATTATTTTAGTGTGCTCAGCTTACGCATAACATTTCTGGACAAAGATGGTAGCTAAAACTTTAGGCCTATATCCCATCAACAACTAACTACATTTTGCAGTTTGATCTATTTATATCTTGCTGACTCAGTTCACCATACCCCAAAATCACAAAATTCAGCTGCATTTACTCTCCTCTTTGTTTATTTCCAGTCAAAATTAAATCACTAATTTACAAAGAGCCTCTGGTGCAAACGTTATCTAAAACTGTTTCACTGACCCAACGTTTAAGGGTAATTTTACATGTTTTCATACAAAAAAAACACACAAAAAAACTAAAAACATTGATAAGATATGGAACACCAGCACTCGGGTCAAATAACATCAGAGCAAGCACATAACAATTTGATAACATTTGTGCCGTTTTCATAAAAATGATGATACTATGACAGTACCGTAAGTTCACAAACTTTTACAGCCCATACAATATTTCTTTACAAAAAGCTATATAGAGGGTAACCCATCAAAACCGAATAATGAACAAGTATGAGAAGCGATAATAATTTTAATTTAAACATATAGAAAAATACAACAAAGTATTAAGGCACAAACAGGTGATTTAAAACAAAAATTTGACACAAAGTGAGAACAAATATATGAACAAAATGTAAAGCAATGCAAAGCAACTGGCACATCGCTTGAATGTCCCACATCCCACCAACCCATCCTGCCAACCGCCAACCATATAGGCAATCAGGAAAGATTAACCTTCACCTTCATTCAGCTGATGCCAGAATGAAGAATAATAGGCTGAACGACAGGACAATGGAATGATATTCAAGATTAAAGAAGCTCTGTAACTGATACATGTACATGTACCAATACAAAGATTGCATTTTGATTTTGGAAAACAGCCACACTGACGATTCTTTCCGAATCTCGACTCAGAAACAATACTATAAATTTAACTATATAGAAAAATACAACAGAGTATAAGGGCACAACAAAACACAATAAAACAACAATTAAGCACAGAAAGAGAGAAAAAATAAACTAGAGCTTAATTGCATTTGTGCACAAATGCAGAGCTGTTTCGCTAATAATATTTTCAAATTACTCAAGTGAATATGAAAGTCTTTTTGTATTCTAAGCAGTTATAATGTATCAAGCCTGTTTAAAAAAGAATTTTGATTATAGCATGCTCCGTTAGCAATTTATGACTTAAAGGGGCAAAAAATGAAAAATTCATAACAAATCGTGTGATGACGTCATCATGACGTCATTACAGGTTTGACAGGAACTTTCCATTATCTAACGACTTGCCAAGTTTCAACGTAATCAGACCTATACTTTTGGAGATATACGACTTCAAATAGTGCACCTTTAATGTCACGTCACGTGACCCCTGATGACGTAATCAATCTAAAACTTCATACGTATGTTGGCTGCCTGACGTTTATCATGTGTATCAATTTCGAAGCGATTACAGAAAACTTCGCAACACACATCTTTTCAAAGTGCATTTTGAACAGTTTTCCAACTGCCGCTAGAGGGCGCTCTTGTGTATCGTGACGTCATCGGTATTTTTTTTTTAACTGCACACTATTGCCGGACACTAACATCGTTGAAAGCATTTTCATAACATTTAGCACTTTTGAATTACAAGGCACTTCCAGTTTCGACAGGAAGTAGAGGTCATATGAGTTCAAATGATGACGTCAATTTTTTTTCGAAGCAGTTATGACGTATCAAGCCTGTTTAAAAAAGAATTTGGATTAAAGCATGTTCCGTTAGCAATTTCTGAATTAAAGGAAAACAAAAATGAAAAAATCATAACAAATCGTGTGATTACGTCATCATGACGTCATTACAAGTTTGACAGCAACTTGCCATTATCTAACGACTTGCCAAGTTTCAACGTGATCAAACCTATACTTTTGGAGATATACGACTTCAAAAAGTGCACCTTTAATGTCACGTCACGTGACCCCTGATGACGTAATCAATCTAAAACTTCATACATATGTTGGCTGCCTGACGGTCATCATGTGTATCAATTTTGAAGCGATTACAAAAAACTTTGCCACACACATCTTCTAAAAGTGCATTTTGAACAGTTTTCCAACTGCCGCTTGAGGGCGCTCTTGTGTATCGTGACGTCATCGGTATTTTTTTTTAACTGCACACTATTGCCGGACACTAACATCGTTGAAAGCATTTTCATAACATTTAGCACTTTTGAATTACGAAGGCACTTCCGGTTTCGACCGGAAGTAGAGGTCGCGTGAGGTCACGCACACTGAATAAAATGAAGACCTAATTTATCCCTACCCAATCCCACAAACAGAAATCTACGGTCTCTTGTGGCTGATTTGATATAGATTTTCAAATAGTTAAAATAGAAACCTTTAAGATGACGTCACATGACAGGTGATGACGTCATCATGACGAATTTGTTTTAGGACCTTCCTTGCACCAATGCCTTTCATTACTGAAAGTTTCATTGCAATTGCTCTTTAGGAACTATGCAAAAGGCCGCTTAGAACGAATTGTGCGTTATTTCAATGACTTCCGGAAGTCTGAAAAATACAAAAAAAAACTAGGGCTTAATTGCATTTGTGAACAAATGCAGAGCTGTTTCGCTAATAATATTTTCAAATTACTCAAGTGAATATGAAAGTTTGTTGTGTGTACATAATCAAGTTAATAATACAATATTTAATGCCTTGTGAGATCCAATTCATTGTCTATATATCTTGTAAAACTGTACCTTTAAGATAATATAACCTGACAAATGATGACGTCATGATGACGTCAATTATTTTTGGAATGAGTTATGACATATCAAGCCTGTTTAAAAAAGAATTTGGATTAAAGCATGTTCCGTTAGCAAGTTCTGACTTAAAGGGGCAAAAAATGAAAAAATCATAACAAATCGTGTGATGACGTCATCATGACGTCATTACAGGTTTGACAGGAACTTGCCATTATCTAACGACTTGCCAAGTTTCAACGTGATCAGACCTATACTTTTGGAGATATACGACTTCAAAAAGTGCACCTTTAATGTCACGTCACGTGACCCCTGATGACGTAATCAATCTAAAACTTCATACATATGTTGGCTGCCTGACGGTCATCATGTGTATCAATTTTGAAGCGATTACAAAAAACTTTGCCACACACATCTTCTAAAAGTGCATTTTGAACAGTTTTCCAACTGCCGCTAGAGGGCGCTCTTGTGTATCGTGACGTCATCGTTTTTTTTTTTTACTGCACACTATTGCCGGACACTAACATCGTTGAAAGCATTTTCATAACATTTAGCACTTTTGAATTACGAAGGCACTTCCGGTTTCGACCGGAAGTAGAGGTCGCGTGAGGTCACGCACACTGAATAAAATGAAGACCTAATTTATCCCTACCCAATCCCACAAACAGAAATCTACGGTCTCTTGTGGCTGATTTGATATAGATTTTCAAATAGTTAAAATAGAAACCTTTAAGATGACGTCACGTGACAGGTGATGACGTCATCATGACGAATTTGTTTTAGGACCTTCCTTGCACCAATGCCTTTCATCACTGAAAGTTTCATTGCAATTGCTTATCGGGAACTATGAAAAAAGGTGCTTGGAACGAATTGTGCGTTATTTCAATGACTTCCGGAAGTCTGAAAAATAAAAATAAAAACTAACACAAAAACAATAGCTGTTTCGCTGCGCTTCGCTGCGAAACAGCAAAAAAAATAAAAACTTTAACAAAAACAAGAGCTGTTTCGCTGCGCTTCGCTGCGCTTCGCTGCGCTTCGCTGCGAAACAGCTAATGAACAAAATGTAAAGCAATGCAAAGCAACTGGCACATCGCTTGAATGTCCCACATCCCACCAACCCATCCTGCCAACCGCCAACCATATAGGCAATCAGGAAAGATTAACCTTCACCTTCATTCAGCTGATGCCAGAATGAAGAATAATAGGCTGAACGACAGGACAATGGAATGATATTCAAGATTAAAGAAGCTCTGTATCTGATACATGTACATGTACCAATACAAAGATTGCATTTTGGTTTTGGAAAACAGCCACACTGACGATTCTTTCCGAATCTCGGCTCAGAAACAATACTATAAATTTAACTATATAGAAAAATACAACAGAGTATAAGGGCACAACAAAACACAATAAAACAACAATTAAGCACAGAAAGAGAGAAAAAAATAAATGAACAAAATTTAAAGCAATGCAAAGCAACTCAAGCCTTGCTTCAGTGCCCCTCATCTCCGGCTGGGGGCTCCATTTGATGGTAGAAGCACTGTTCAAAATGTACCCTGCTTCAAAAGTGATGACCGAGCTTAACCCGGAGCCCAAGCCAGAGGCCGGGGCCAGAGCAGCAGCCTAACCCGAGGTTTGGGAAAAGCCCTAGATCTCTTTGAGCTGACCTTTAGTACATACCTCCATTCTTTCCAACTGCATGACTAGTGAGTTCTTCTCAGTGCTCAGGGCTTCTAACATAGTTTGCTTATGTATGAGACTCTCTGTGAGGGCACGAAGTCTGGACTCTAGCTCCATCTGAGACGTGCTACTTGCACTTTTTGCCATCATCTGAGGAAATATGAATAAAACATTAGTAAAAAGCAATAGTTTTGTTCTATCACAATGTCATTGGAAATGCCATTCAATGTAAAGGCTTCGGGGGAAAAAAAAGCAAATAACAAAGAAGAAAATATGTTGAAGATCATGTCGTCATGATTATAGCAGGCCTAAGGCTGCACATGAAATTATGAGCTCTATTCCAATTACTGCACGCATACACGCTGGCCTTGAGATTACAGTCTGTGCAAATATTATAATATAGTTATTCAGTAACTTGGTTAGACTTCATAGTTCCATACAGCCACATGCATAATATAATCATGACGACAGTCCCCCTCTAAAACAGAATCAGAAGAAATACACAATTTCAAGTCCAGGTTGCAACAATTTAACTGTTTGGTACGTTTAAATCAAAATCGAACACATTATTATCAACATTCAAATCCAATTATTACACACTGCTGTGTTAAAAAAAGGAGGGTACATGTATATACATTTTTGTTAGAGCATCATAAGAAATGATGTTCAATGTTAAGACTTAAAAAAAGGCTGGGGGAGCTGACAAAGAGACCACTTCACAAAGAAAGATGATAAAACAAGATGAAAAGAAACACACAGTGTTAACCCAGGGTACAAGAAGTTTAAGAGTGTGAAACTTTGAATTTAAATCCACGTTTCGGCAATAATTATAAACCACTGCTGTGTTAATAACGGAGGATACATTAGAATGCAAAACAAAAGGTACATTTCATTCTGACAATATTTGGAGAAACAGCACAACTTGATTGTCCATGTCTTAGAAATTCATATGTGTGTGTGTAAACCAAGAAATTGTGCACAAAGGTTTTAATAGCCTATTAAAACCTTAAATTTGTGTATAAAGATTATTGAATTTGACGCCAGGCCGTCACATTTACCTGATTCCGCAGTTTCTGAATGTCTTCCTCTCTATCCTGCAGCCTCGTCTGCAAACTCATCTTAGTCTTGTATCCTTCATCCTCCGCATACCTCAACTCTTCTGTCTTTTGTCTCAAGTCTGTCTCTACCTCTCGTAGCTGTTGCTCCGTGGTGGACAGCTGGTCTTCCAGGTCTCGGATTTGATCCTGAGCCGTATCTGATTCATTCTGCTGTAGGACTTCAAGCTCCTGAAGAAACAGAATTAGCAACATGTGAGTGCTAAAAGCGACCGGAACATCCAACATAAATTTGCAGTCAACTCGTTTAATGCATGACGGTTGAAACAATAGAACAAAGTACAGGCCGTAGAAAGCAGTCCTTTTATTCAGAAGGACTTCAAATAATTTTAGTATAGTTTAGGAATGTGCAGTCAGCTTGTTTATAGCAAGACGATTGATACAACAGAGCAAAGTCCAGCCGGTAGATAGCAGTCATGATGTGTGGAAAGCACTGTATACTCGCTGCTTTTTGAGTCCTAAATAAAAAAATCCACATGCTACCAGGATGGGATGTGTATCGGATGTGTATGGTGGTATATGGGACATCGCATATCGGAAATGTTTGCGCATACATATGCGATGTCCCAAAATTTATCGCGAACGTGTGTGCACACGTATGCAATGTTGTAAAACAATTCCCGAATATGTGTGCACACTTATGCAATGTCGCGAAATTTATCGCGAATATGTGCGCACACGTGTGCGATGTCTTGAAATTTACCGTGAATGTGTGGCATTAAAATCAAATAAGTTATGAATTCGTTAAAAACTACAATAGATCCAATACCTCAGGCTCCTGCTTAGGCTCTGATTTAGGTTTCAGCTCGACCGCCATCTTGAAGATACACCTTCAGAGCGAGACTTCAAACAGGCCGTGGTTTCAAATGGCCATAGATTCAAATGGAAAATACACGTAAAGTAGATGTAGCTGCACCATGATTAAGGTTTATCAATGTGAAACATAGCATTCATCAACCTACCTGTAGCTCACTCCGCAGTTGTTGTATCCGCCCACTTGCCACCTGAAGCTCCTCCCTTAAACTATCCCTCTCATTCCTTACCTCCTCCAGCTCAACACTTGATGCAACAGTGCCCTCGTTTGACCCAGAACCTTCTTTAAGACTGGCTATTAGTTTGTCTTTCGACTGAGGGAGAAACGAAAATAAATTTAAAGGTGAATTACAGTTGTTCCAGTAGTACTACTTGAATGTGTGAGTGTTGAGATGTTAGAGCAAGTGGTGTAATAACTCAGCAGTTTCATCAGCCTGCTGAGAACGGAGAACAAAGTCCCAGTTAGTCAATGAGCTAGAGGCTAATTTTTCACTTAATAGTGCCACCTTGGGGTCATTTTTTACCTGCAGTATTCTGGTTGCTTTTTGTTTGTAATCGGCAAGCTCTTCCTTAACACTGTCCAACTGACTCTTAGCTGTCTTGAGCTGCTGGGCAAGATGGTGCGAGTTATCTGATAATATGGTTAAGATAATTAATGGGGTGGATAAGAATCAAACAGTATTACTTCATCAAGAAAAATTTCATGAATGTGAAATTTCCTGACAATGGCTTGCTGGCCTGGTTTCCCTCTTATTCTACACCTAGAACCCCCAGGAGGTTTACAAACTCTGTGAACTACCAGAAATACAAAACTACAGGTTTGGACACAATGTGGACTATTTCTTTTTCCCAATGGTGACTGCTTTATTCTTTCAAGAAAATTTGAAGTCTCAATCTATTCTGGTAGTTTAAGTGTTATAAAGTTTTTCCTGGTAAAGGACAAATGGGACTGAAATACTGCCGTTTTTGTTAACAGGATTGGTGTTTTTATCCAAATAAAAAATAAAAAATAAATAAATAAATAATAATAATCATCATCATCATTTTTAGTTACCATTCCTTAAAATGCATGCCAGCGCAGATCCTCCATTTGATCACCACAATTTAAGTAAGCCTGATCAGAATTTGCAAAAACAAAACATTAATTGTTTTGCGTTGCTTTCACTAACACATGACCATCATTGGTTGTATGGTTTGTTTATTTGAAAAGTAGAGGCTTGGAATTCAGTTACTATTCCCCCCCCAAAATTTTTTTTTTTTTTTTTTTTAAGAAATACATACAAGCTTTAAATTGTTGAATATGACCTAGCCTTAAACCTACTTCCAAAGACACTGACAAAAAGCACTCTATTTCATTTTATGTCTACTGTAAAAACAAACTGTCCATTAAATGACACATTTAAGGATACTTTTTTCTTCGTGATATCTCTTCTGGGAGGCTGTCAATGTCTCAGCTAGGTTCTGCTGCTCCGATTCCAATCTTCCCTGTCTCTCCATGAACTCAACCTGTAACTCAAACAAAAATGGGACCAAAAATGAGTAACTAAAGACGATCACATACATGAATTTCATTGTTTAGGAAAGACAACAACTTGAGGCAAGGCGGTTAGACAAATAGCCAGACAGTTCTTACAAGAACTATCTACACAGCAAAGTAGATTCTATCACATGGTGTAATCGCAAACTAAATATACTTTGATACCTCACCATGCAATGCCTCAAAACGCATACATTGTATTTTGTTCTCGACACAAATGATTCAAGCAGGTAAGTAGGGATTCAAAACCACTGTAGACCGTGCAAGTCTCAGGCGTATTCAAACATTTTTTGGACCACTTTGGTCCCACATACACTGCTTTAATGCTGAAAGGAAACAAACTCTTGCGCTTTAATGGTTTTTGGACCACTTTGGTCCCACATACACTGCTTTAATGCTGAAAGGAAACAAACTCTTGCGCTTTAATGGGTCCCTATGTTCGAATACGCGTGGGACTTGCACAGTCTATTCTGATGACTAAATTACCAGAACTTAAACCAATGGCAAAGGGGTACTGTTATAACGACATCTCTGAAATTATTGAAAACTATTTAAACTCCTTCAGTCTTCCCTCTTTGGAACAACAGGAAGTGGGTTTGGGGAGGCATAGGGGATGCCAGGAACAGGGATCAGGGAGGATCAAGCGGTGATCAGGGAGGACCAAGCGGTGATCAGGGAGGACCAAGCGAGGATCAGGGAGGAGCAAACAGGGATCAGGGAGGAGCAAACGGGGATCAAGGAGGATCAAATGGGGATCAGGGAGGAGCAAACAGGGATCAAGGAGGATCAAATTTGGATCAGGGAGGATCAAATTTGGATCAGGGAGGATCAAACGGATCAGGGAGGATAAAACAGGGATCAGGGAGGAGCAAATGGAGACCAGGGAGGAGCAAACAGGGATCAAGGAGGATCAAATTGGGATCAGGGAGGAGCAAACAGGGATCACTGAGTATCAAATGGTGATCAGGGAGGACCAAACATTAAGTAAAGATAAAATATAAAAACCATCTAGAAATAGTTGTCTTTTATTCTACTTGACTAAATTACGTAAACAGTTAACCGGTGTGTCCCTTTAAACAAGGATTAGGGAGGATCAAACAAGGATCAGGGAGAATCAAACAGGGTATACCTGGGCTGATTTATAAGCACCCTGCTCCCTCTTCAAGGTCACTTCAGTTTCTTGAAGCTTCTCCTTGACAGAGTCCAAGGCATTACTATGAACTCCACTAGCATCACTATGATCACGTAAAATCCTACAAGAACAAACATTTATGAAAAAGTTAGATTTTGGGGAAGAAAATAATACTTATCATGTTTACACAAATCAAAAATGTCACCGCATGTATGATCATACATGCGGTGACATTTTACTTAAATTTCAAGACAATATAGATAATATAAATAAATAAGCTATAATGAAAGTAAAAATAAAGTGTGTACTGAAAATGCACTGAAACACAGACAGTTGAATTCAATATCAATAAAAGGCATTAAAATGCACACCTACATGTAATAGAACTCTATACAAAATGGGCACAACTGAATTGAGCTTAAGTCACATTGGTTAAATAACCAATGTGTGACCCCCTTTGCCACAATCAAGCACTTCTCTGAAATAATGAAATGGCATTACAAGTGAAGATGACTGAAAAACCAAATGGTGATGTCGTAAACTTTATATAAGTTGAGAATTACTTACAGCATATGCCCTAATTGGGTGTTTTTTTTAAAACTCTTATTCCCATCTATTTGATGAGCAAAATAAACCCAGTTTTGTGTTTGGTCAGAAAGTACATGGTTTAGACATGGAGAGTCACATATTTTAACTGAGTCTTAAAAAAAACACCTATGTTTGGTTTCTCAAGTGGGGACCAGGTACCATACCTATTTCGTTCAGACTGAACTTCCTCAAGTTGTTTGCTCTTTGCCTTAAGCTCTCCGTCTGCTTCCTGGAGGCGAACCCTCAGGACAGCAAG
The DNA here is from genome assembly GCA_037783415.1 of Leptasterias polaris. Taxonomy (NCBI): domain Eukaryota; kingdom Metazoa; phylum Echinodermata; class Asteroidea; order Forcipulatida; family Asteriidae; genus Leptasterias; species Leptasterias polaris. The sequence continues at coordinate 2,538,886 of JAZGTN010000027.1, forward strand.
CTGGGAGTTCTTAGCACCAAGCTCTTCTGTAAGATCCTCCTCTCGTGCCTGCAACTGCCTGATGATGCTGTCGCTGCTGGACATCTGCTGCTGTCGCCGCTGCGTCTCCTCTTTGACTTTGTAAAGCTCTGAGTGGAGATACAGTGACAAAGAATTGTACAGTTGTGAGATTACATAATAGTAATAAATAATAACAATTCATTCATATATAAATTGCACCCATTCCATACAATGTTCACAAGCGAATTTAACAATCATGAAATCATTAAAACAATGATAAAAAAGCTAAAAACAGAAAAGTTACAATAGGAACACAAATAAATTTGTAAAAAGCCACATCTAGGAAATACCACATTTTATAAATTGATTTAAAAAGTCCCTTGTAGAACTCCCCATAAAAGATTTTATTTACAATAACAGCACAACAAATCTGTAAAAATGTATAAAATAATAAATATATAGGCCAACAAATTAGGAGAGCACCAATAATAGCAATAAAACACACATTAGTAAAAAGTTTGTTTAAAAAGACGAGTCTAGGGTACTGATTTTTTAAAACACCAAGGACAGTCAGCGTTCATGATTGGACATTGACAATAGACAACTGATTATCAGCGACAACCTTTGCATATTAAACGCAGCTAATGGCTTGAGCGTGCACTGCAGTGCATCTGCGACAAGATTTCTTTATGTACATGTTTTGTGTTTACGTATTGCTGCTTTGCATGTGTTAATAAGAATGTTAGGCTAATTTATATAGCGCAGATATCTGCCAATTTTGCTCATGGTGCATGAACATTATTGTCCTTCTCATTGTGCCATTTACTTCATTCCTTAAACCATCTCATTCTCAGCTACTAGGAAGTATAAAGCCTGTGCAGACCAATATGTATCGCACCAAGCTAAATCAATCAAAAGAATTATCTCTACCCATTAAGTCCTGGATGAGGATAAGCAATTGTAGTTAAGAGTCTTGCTCAAGGACGGAAGTGTCCTGACAGGGATTCGAACCCACAACCTGATGACTACGCCACCAGAGAGTGAGTCCAGTGCATCAGATCGTTGGCCATGACCTTCTGTTGTTAAGTGAGCATTTTATTTCTGCTATGCACATAATAGCACCAGAAATCAATAACAATGTGATGAAATTAGTTATATGCCTCAAATATGACAGTTCAGATTTTGGCATGGTCCCAGTCAAAATCATCAACCTTGAGTAAAGTGAGAAGTTAGCATCTTGCACGTACATGTACGGTGTCCGAGAGTTTCATTTACTTAAAAATCAAACCAATATGCTCAGTGCTTAAATCGGGATCACAGATGGAGAAAAAAATGTCTGTTGTTCTATGAAAGCAAATGAATAGAATGCTTTAACACTGATTCATAAATACCCCAGACAGTTTCGCTATTCCTATTGGTGGAGAGCACGTCACGTGGGGGTGTTTAAACGGCTGATAAAGACATAGCTGGAGCTGTTTTCGGATAGCATTTGTGCGGGTTAGCCCACAACCCCATTCTCAGGGGAGATCGATCTCGCCGCGCCATTTTAGTCCATGGACACGAGGGTGCGTTACTACGCGCACAATGCATATCCGAAAACTGTCTCACGTACAGAGCTCAAGGACGTCGGAAAACAGATAAGTTTTTACAGAGTTTCCTACTTTATTACGCCTTTTAACCAAAAGGGCATTTATGAATGGGAATAAAAGGGTAGCGACGAGTTCTTAAACGGCCGTTTAAAACCTTGCAGGGTCGTGGCCATGCGATAAAGGCCCGAGCCGAAGGCGAGGGCCTTTATCGCACGGCCACGACCCTGCCGGTTTTAAACGGCCGTTTAAGAACTCGTCGCTACCCTTTTATTCCCTTATTAACAAAAAATCCACACTGAGCATTAATGGTTGTTTACGCAAAACTATATCTATTATGCACATATGCAATCTGAGTCAGTATTTAGGGTTGGTTTAGATTAAACACCAGACAAGACTTGGGCCCAGTTTCATAAAACCTGTAAGCACAAAAGCTTGTTAAGCACAGACAAATCTTGCTTAGCAGAAACAGGTTACCAGCCAACAGTCTACAAAAGTTACATTTTGGTGACTGGTGCCCTCTGCAGTATTTTCTGCTAAACAGCTTGATGAAATCGGGTCCTGGTCTTACCTTCTTGTGCACTACGAGCCCTGCTGTGGGCTGCCATCATCTCCTGGTTGAGGGATGCTACCTCGTTCTTCAACAGTTTGTTCTCCAACTCTAGAGAGGACAGCTGGTGGGAGTGGTTATCCTGGACGCCTTGCTCCTGGATGGTTGCGGCTGGGTAGGACTCCTCGAGGCTCTCAGAGCGATCACTGTCTGAGATGTTGTTGGCTGCTGGGGGTTCACTGCTGTCTGCTTGGTCTACACCAGCTGGGATAAGGCCTGTAAGTTAATGGGTTAAACCTTATAATGTTGAGTGACCTGATACATGTTTCCAAGGGATTTCAAACCATTCTGTGTAGTTTACACAGAAATTTGTACATTTTTAATTGTAGTCTCTACATTCCATTTCTTACATTACGCATTGTAATATTATTATTATCAAATAATTATGCAAACTGTTTACCAATCAAAAGGACAGGTCTGTGTAAATGCACACAAATATTTAATGGCCTGACATTTTGACCCTCGCAGAGTCTTTCTCAAAGTCTAAAACATAATAGCGCAAATAATACAGTCGTTTGACCAGTTCTGGATCACTTTTTGAATTCACGTTGTTTTTTGTTGCAATCTCTTTGACATCTTAAACAAAAAAAGTTGATCAGTTTACCTAAACATGTCATAAAACTCACCAAGTATCCACTGACAAAAAAAGATTAGTACTTTTGAAGAGGCTTTGAGAAAAGTATCGTCACCTGTTTGACCAGTTGAGGATCAGTTGAATCTATTCTGGATCAGTAGCGTGCCCTTTATTGCAAACCCATACTCCCATTCATAAAACTGTCTCTCAAGGACACGAAACTTCAGAAGTGTGTTGGCATGGACTTGGACTTCCTTTCTTTAGTGAATATCATGCAAGTGTCTTCAACAGCAGCGCAAAAACCCAGCGACAAAAACACAAAACAACAGCAAAGGCAATTGAAAAAGTGAAGCGCACCTAAAAGCAACATTGACCCCTCCAAGTTTCATTTTCTCACACAAAAAAAAACAATCTACAAGAATTTGTTGAAGTAATGTATCTCAAAAGCAATAAATAAACTTTCTACTGCAGCAGTATGATTTTACCTCACTTAGTAAGTTAGTGCGGCACCATTTGACGCAATGAGATGTTGAGTGATCCCGAACTGGTCAAGAGTACAATGCCCCCCTAAGACGATTTTGGTAATTTTGTCTCCTCAAAAAAACAAGACGACTGCTCAGTATTTACGTGAAACATTTTTAACACATTCTTAGCATTTTACATAAATGTTTTTCGCCCTGGCGTTCAAATTCTAAAGATGAGAAGTTTTAACAGCGTTTTTTAACCAACATTTTAAAACAAAATAATGATCAATATCGCACACAAACTTCAGGAAAATGGCCATAATTTATTTGCCGATGATGTTTGGCTCCTTATTTTGGGTTTGTTGGTTTAACGTATGTTATTCTTCACATGTATCAACAGAAATTGGTAATGTGAGAAGTAATATAATTATTTGGTTATTGCAAAGTTGAAGTGATCCCGAACTGGTCAATGATCCCGAACTGGTCAAACGACTGTAGTACTACAATGAGTACTGCAAAACAACCATTCATGGAAAGAAAGTTTCAAACAAGAAACACACACATTTGTCAAGAGAAAAATTAAGGACAAGTGGTACAATCTGTATGGAACACACATGTTTATCAACATGTATACTCAATGTACATGTATTAGTATGAAACTTAATTAAAAGTCGGTGGATGCATTGCCCCACTTCAGAATGTGGGAAGTGAAATCATTGTTGGAATCTGTTGGGGGTTAAATGTATTAAGTTGTTACAAAAATTCATTCAAACTATACCAAATGCCAGTGTTTTAAGAAGGGTCAGAATCAATGTTTACCTTGTTGGTCAATAGTTGGTGATGAAGACAGCTCTTGGGCACTTCCTTCCACCCTAGCACTTTTAGAGGACATTGTAGATGATGTACTTGACTGTCTCGAGTGTCGGCCATTCATTGCCGCTCCACTCCCACTATTAACGATACTTTTTCTATCCTTCCATCTGTCCCCAACTTGCGGTGATGATCTTCCCGTTGTTGATGGTTTATTTAAAAATTCAAAGAGTTTCTCATCATCTTGGTCTGTGCGCAGCTTGGAGCTACGGCTCTTTTGCGCTACAGGTGAGCCGGAGTTCAGAGAGCTGTCACTGGGAGTCCTTCTGATGTTGGCGGTGTTTGCCAAGTCAGTGGCTGTGAAGTTGTGGGAACTAGATGAAGTGGGCATTTGAGCAAAGGGGGACGGCGATGTGAAGCCGTCACCAATGCCACTGCTTCTGGTGGAGGAGTCATTTTGAGTGAAATGACCGGTTCCACCGTTGGAATGACTCGACTTCTCCTGGGTGGGTGTGGTGGTTAGGACATTACTTGCCGACTGATCCAACGTGTTGAGAAGATTCTCTGCCTTGCTGAAAACCCACGACATGGTTTACAGATTTATTTACTGCCAGCTTGCTTATGGAATTGTTTCAAAAGTAAAGTCAATAGTCAATAGCATGTTGTGGATAGCTCCTGTGTGAAATAAAGATAAACAAATAAAAATTTATTTAAAGTTAATTAGCAAATAAGCTAATTGTACCATCAGTTTGCCTAAAGGAACACAATTGAAACCAGCCTGCTAGTCTGAACCAACTGCGATAATCGTAGCTAGCCCCGAGAGCCTGATGGTCATGCATTCGGTCTTTGACCATCGAGAGGATCAAGTTGGTGGTTATAATAATCGCAGCTAGCTAGGTCTAAACGTGACCCTAAAGAATCAACAGGGACTCGTAGATTTCATTTCCATGTGTGCCTGATCTTGTTGCGCTGTTTTTCTCAGTACGCTTCGATAAGCATGAACGGACAGAGAAGGAAGAGAGAATGAAAACGCGTGCTGCCCGTCCACCACCCGTCTCACACACAAACGTCAAAAGAGAGAGTTCTTAAAAATAATGTTAATATTTGCATATCACATCAAATGTCTAATGAACAGAACGGCACACCTTTAAATGCTCTGGATCTGTTTACTCATTCATTTAATGTATATTTTAATGAAATATTTTTAAGACAAAACTCTAAGGAAGTTTACCATTGCTATCCGATGGGGGCGCTATTTGCCTGTCTACTTATTAATGTAAAGTCTAACGTAAAACATAGCCCTGGCGGCCTTTCACTTCCGTTTTGTACTACAGTGACGTCCTGGAGATCAGGTACCATTTCTGGGGCGGAAAAATTTACAAAGATTCATAAGTCAAATCTTACCTGCAAGAAGCCACTAATTTCACAAGAATCACATTCCATGGCGGCATACCTTTCGCTGCGGTGGATTTTGGACATCATATATTCCTCATTAATCCGTCATTTTCGTGAAATAATGCAGCTCCCAACGTTTAAGAAAAGTCATTTTTGTTCGTTTTTTCAGTGTCTGACGTGCGTACGCGTACATTCGCGTGTAAGATGCAGGAATGAGGATGCATGACGCGCATATCCTCACAGTGTTTGCCGTGCGTACGCGCTTATTCGCTTGTAAGACGCAGGGTGCATGACGCGCATATCGTGCGTTGCGTTTGCATGTTCTTACGCTGTGCTGTCCAGATGCTGTGACCGAAAAGTGCGATTTGAATTTGTTGTATTTTGCGTTATGCGTAATCTGCACCCATGCAAACATACGCAAACGCCGGCATCTTGGTTTTTCTTTATTAAAAGTTGGCAGAATTGTTAAGCGTTGGGAGCTGCATTATTTCACGAAAATGACGGATTAATGAGGAATATAATATATGACGTCCAAAATTCACCGCAGCGAAAGGTATGCCGCCATGGAATGTGAATCTTGTGAAATTAGTGGCTTCTTGCAGGTAAGATTTGAGTTATGAAGCTGTGAAAATTGTCCGCCCCAGAAATGGTACCTAAGTAATAGTTAAGACTCTGTATCATATCTGTGTACGGCACAGAGGAAGAGTCCTATATTTAGTGCTAACGTAAAACACTAACATAGCTACAGTACAGTGTTATTTAGTGTATCGTAGGACGCCCTGTATTCAGGGCGTCCCTGAAATCGAGGCAAATCTTTTACCTCTCTGCACGCGATGTAAACAGTCCCTAGATACAATTTTTGTGGTTTGACTTGCCAAGCAAAGAGTCTCCTCTCATTTGACCAAAACTTAGAAACATGTAAGGCTCCACTGATTAGTTGCACTTGTAAATGCAAAAAGTTGTGGTATTTTAGGCATTTCTACAAGGTACAAAAATATGTCATACTGTCGGGGCGGGTCATAAAAAAACATTTCCCCGCCGAAAAAGTTTCATCAAACACTTTTTTAATTCAAAATTCACGATGATCAAATCATGTGACTGAACATTCTGCTGAGCATTCTGGGGGAAAAAATACAGAGGCTTAAAGAAGCCACGTGCCTTATATAATTTTCTAATAGTCTGGATAATTTTTTGTAACACTCATCATATCATTTTTGTTATCAATATTAAAATTTAAACATCGGCTTGGTGATTCAATTATCACTGTTTATTTATATGCTTTATTATAAATGTTAAGAAACATAAAAAGACACAAAACTAAATAAAAATAAGATTTGAAAGCCAAGAATTATTAACATTTTTTTATATATTTTTTTTATAGTTTTTGCAAATTACCATGGTAATTTTTAAAATTAAATAAAAAATATGTTGAATAAAATGAAGACAACTTGCTGGCTATAGAGTCATACACAAAGTCTCACAGAACACTTGTAGTCACTGCAGATGTTTCTTCCACGTTGGCTTCACCCGGACACCATACTTTCTTGTTTGCATCGAAAACAGGTCAAACTCAAAACAAATGGGACGCTATTGAAGTCATCGAAGATCGGTGCGTGGTGTGAAAGTTTCAATGTCCACCACGTTTTAATATATGTTTGCATATTTCTTATAAACAAAGAAAGGTAATTAGGGCATCAGTTGATTATGGAACATTTTTATTTTTTTGTCAATAAAAAAAAAAGGGCATAGTACATCGAAAACCGGACAGGGGAGGATACAAATAGTAAATACTATTTCTATTTGTACAATATCAACCGACAATCTATTGAAACTAAAGTGAAAATATTCATGTAATTCATGTTATGATATGATAATTAGATGAGGGAAAAGGACAATTCCCATTGTGCTTTTCGTTTAATGTTCACTAATCATTTAAGATAAATACCTTGCTTGTACAAATGTGAAGTACGAAACAGTTTCTCAGTCAGTCGATCGGGTAAACAGTCATTATTTTATTTACGCAGCAGCTTCTGTACGTGGAGCCTGACCTCTTTCAATACTTCGAACATTAAAAACATAATAAACCAAAAGAATATATTTTTCATTAAAGAAAACTTCATGGTATTTTCCTGATTAAATATATCCAGTTATTACATTATAGTGCTATGTGCAAATTTTAAGAAAACATTATTATATTATGTTCAATAATGGCTCAAACCTTTTACAGTGACCTTCGACCTTTCTCATGACATGTGCGCAAGTTGGTGCAAGTTGGGCGATGTGTAAACAACAACTTCCAGTCCACACTGAATTTTAGGAGATCGTGTGTGCTTTTTATTTTATCGTATGTTGAGTTTTGCCGGAAAACGCAAGATTGATGCAGAACATGAAGGTGGTTGCCCTGATCAGGTGCTGTTTTCTAAAAATTAATACTGTTTGATGTTTTGATTTCTGCTGTTTATAAAATATTTCAGAATCTGATGAAATGAATGAAGTAATCATAATTAATTAAAATAATTATGATCATCGAATCTATCAATCATCAATCATTTCTGTGATTGAATATGATGACGATATGATACGGTGCCTACCAATCATCAATATCATCCATTTGGCGTTGACCGTATTGACGCATGATTGATAGAAATCGTTGAATGATTAACATGAAATTTTTCCGATGATCTTGATTGATGACCTTGACTCGAGCTCCCTGCTGTGTTGATCTGACACCGACTAGCGACTGGACTAGTGACAGTGACACTGCAGTCATAAATATTAAAATAATGAAAATATTTTGATTTGGAAGAACATTACAATACGCCATGCCCGATTGTCAGCCAGTTTGACCCGAACATTTAGTTTATTTAATTAATTATTTGTTATAGATTCAAGAAAGTTAAGCTTTCATTTTTACCTCCATGACTTAGAACTCTGCCAATGCAATGGTAAGATACCATAATATTAATAATCAGGCAGCAAATGCAACTACCATCAGCATTCTATCTACAGCAGATGTCTTAAAACAGCTAGACTATACTACCATGCTCATCTAGTGATGGGAGATCAGTCCGATTCTTGTAAATCACACAATTTATTAATATTATTTTTGTAAACAAAAAGAAAATAGTTTTTAAAGACTTTTATAGGAGTTAATTCATATTAACCATATTACATGTACACAGACATTACATATTTCAACACTATTTTTTCCCCAGTGGTGGTAAGGACAGTTGCTATAACATGATGCAGTGTATCGCTGAGGGACATCAACTCGTGGCCCTGGCAAACTTGAGACCGAAACAAACTGGTAAAATTATAAAATAGGGATTAAAGTTTTGTTAATCAATGGATTGATTGTAAGTGAGAGATTTGTGTGCTAGACCCAGCTTGGACGCTGTACTCCATTTATTTCAAATGTTGGCATCTGCAATTGTACAAGCACAGATGTCAACATTTAAAAAAAGGAATACAGCCCCCAGTTACTGGGACTATTTGTGTACAATTGTGCTTTTAATTAATTATGAATTTTTTATTTTATTTATTTGCTTTTTTTCAAGGGTAAAGATTTATTAGACTTTTCACAAATACAAACTCTTTGCTAAACTTCGTTTTAAATTAATTTTAGCATTCAAAAATAGACTCATTGGTACAGGTCTGATAACTTTTGTAAGTAGAACTTTCCCACAACCAATATTTGCTCTTCAGTTGACAGGTTTGATATTATGCCTTCCTTCAACAAACAGGTGAAGAATCAACACCTGATGAACTTGATAGCTACATGTATCAAACGGTAGGTCATCATGCTATTGAACTGTACGCTGAAGCTATGGGCTTACCTCTGTATAGAGGCTACATTGAAGGGACGTCCATGGAGCAGGGGCGAGATTATGCACCAACGGAGGGGGATGAAGTGGAAGATTTGTACACACTGTTGAAGAAGGTCAAGGTAAAACTCACACTTTCCCAAATGTTTATCACATTAAAACTTCTACACTCAGGAGTTAACAAGTACCTACATGGGCAGAGATATAATTCTTGTGAGCATCGAGCAAGTTGATTCTTCTCCTTGCGTATGGCCTGCACATCGGCCTATAGTTGTAGGTTGATGTTAGGCATCCAGGCCAGAGCAGCATCGGTTGGATGTCTTTGATGCCACCAGGGAAATACCAAAGTGGACAGTCTGGATATCCGCAGTCACAGGCAGGGCACTCTGTCGTCCCCCACTTCTGCAGGTGGTGGGCTGTTCTTGCATGGAGGGTGTGAATTTTGTTCAAGTTCTGTTCAGGGTTGGCTGCTGCTTGTGATGGAGTTCAAATCCATATGGTTTCACTGTGGAATCTGTGATGACCTCTCTGTTGTTGATGTTTGCATCTGCCCAGAGTCTGTACCACTCAGTATTAGGGTCAACGTCTTTTACTAGGGATGTGACTGACATTCAGAAGGGTTTGTGAGACTTTAGGCACATCTTGGCAGGTTGTTCAAGGTTGTTGTGAGTGATTTGGCTTGATGCACTCCATGCATAGCAATAAAGGCTGCATACCACACCCCCCCCCCCCCCCCCCATTTGATTAATCTTGCATTATACAGGCATTGGCATTGTCCAGAAACCATTTTCCTGTTCTTTTAATCATAACTACACCAAATCATTCCAAACTGGGCCATGTTTTTCACCCTAAGTTTGACGGATCTTATGCTCAACTGCACCAAACATGGTTGATATTGGGCCATGCTAATGTTATCAAAGTCCAAGGGTTTGGGTGTTCAGTTAATGGACTGATTGGTTATGTGATTGGTGACACAATTCCTCTTGAGCAATATATCTCCTCATTGACACAACAGTCATAAAATTAGTAGTTTTGACAGCTCCCTTATTGGCTATAATAGTTCTTCCATCTCCCTATTTTCAGGAGTCATTTTTGTTTTTTGTTTTTATAGGTTGATTTACATATTGAAAATATACTGCAATCACATTGTGTTGAATTTCCCGCCTTGTTATTCACTGCGCCATAAGTGAGTTATTCTCACAGATTTTGATTTTTGTCTTTCTTCTTGCTCCACAGAATTACCTGGGAGTTGATGGCGTTTCTGTCGGGGCAATTCTGTCCAACTATCAAAGAGTCAGAGTGGAAAATGTGTGAGTACAGTGTGTAACTAGCCATGAAACTACCCTGTGGGGGAGAAGTGGGAGGACAAGTATCTTGTTGGAGGAGGAGGATAGAAAAGTAGGAGGCAAACTGTGTGTAATTAATTCAATAATAACAAACCAATAATGTTAACAGATTATCTTTGTGTAACTCAATGAATTCCTTACAGATGTACCAGACTTGGACTTACACCACTGGCATTCTTATGGAGACGAAACCAAGAAGAGCTACTGGAGGAGATGATAACGGCTGGAGTGGAGGCTATCATCATAAAAGTTGCAGCCTTAGGTGATACAGTCATATATGTACTTACATATCGTTGCATTAGTGCAAAAATGTTGTGTCCCAATTTTGCAAAAACGTGGTATCTCGCACGGGAATTTTCCAAACAAAAACATTGTATAATATATCTCGGCGCATACTTGTTTTATGAGTACATCTGAGCTATTGTAAGCAAGATAAAGCGTTTTGACAACTTAAAACTTGCGGGTATTGTAAGGGCTACAACGTATTTGCACTGACACAACGATACACAACTTGGCAAAAGCAGAATTCTTACATTAAACACTCATTGCTGTTAGGGATTTGAGCTAGTTTCTTATCAGCAGTGAGAGCAAGAAGTCTAGTAGCTGAGACAGCTCTTCTACACTGAGGTTTTGAATCCTAACCAATGGGCCTGTGATATTTATCTGCAGTCGTTGGAAAGCCCTCAGAATTTAGTGTTGTATAATCATACACCAGCAACAGGCAACTTAAACAGTTTTAACTGTTAACCCTGGTACAAGAATTGTATTGATTGCAAACATTCATAGTGCTAGTAGTAGGAATTGATCAATGGGCAAGCTCGATAGTAAAATGATTAAGACATCGACTGTAGACTGAGGATTGTCATTGGTTCAATTCCCTGCCAAGGCACCTGTTCAATGTCAAATTGTGTCCTGAGGCAGATTTATTAATGTTCTTCCCCAACAGGTTTGAAGGCAAGTCATCTTGGGAAGACACTGCAAGAGATTCAGCCTCATATGATTCGTATGGTAAGTACGGAGGCCCAGCGTTGTCATCAAACTTATCATTATGATCAGGATAACTAATAAATTGGTGCAAACATTTCAAATCAATTTTCAAGTAATAAACCTGCAAACCACAAGGGAAACTGATGGGGCAAATTGTTAATAATTTTAGTTTTGAACAAAGACACATATAACTAGAGTTGGACTTGAACCTGTGACCTCCGGATTAAAGGCACTGAACACGTTTTGTAATTGTCAAAGACCAGTATTCTCACTTGGTGTATCCCAACATATGCATAAAATAACAAGCCTGTGAAAATTTGGGCTCAATTGGTCATTGAAGTTGCAAGAAAATGATGAAAGAAAAAACACCCTTGTTGTACAAATTAGTGTGCTTTCAGATAGGAATAAAAGGCTTCTGGCCAGAAGTTTTTTATTATTTTAGTGAGAAATTACCTCTTTCTCAAAAACTACGTAACTTCAGAGGGAGTCGGTTCTCACAATGTTTTATACTATCAACAGCTCTCCGTTGCTCTTTACCAAGTAAGTTTTTATGCTAATATATATTTTGAGTAATTACCAAACGTGTTCAGTGCCTTTAACGTGCTGGTGCTCTACCAACTTGGCTATCAAACCCTAATGTTGGCGGTCTCCCTATTTTGTCAAAATCTTTGTTCGGGGGTTTCAGTCAGAAGCCATACTGGCACCCCTGATGAACAAAGAAGTTGACAAAATAGGGAGACCGCCAACATGTAGCTCAGTTAGTAAAGCACCAGTACGTTAATCTGGAGGTTGTAGGTTCAAAGTCCGTGCACACAAATCAAGAAATTGTGATTCAGTAACTAGATAAACAATACTTGTTCTAATCATTGTGAAATCAGTGGTTAGATTGATATGATTCAAACCCACAACCTTGTGATTGCAAGTCCTGCAGTCTAACGACAGGACCGTGTTGACCGACCAAGGCACCTATTCGATGTCATATGTACTGAGGCAGAATGTTTTTTGCTTTTCTGTGTACAGAAAGATAAATACCAGCTGAATGTTTGTGGGGAGGGAGGAGAGTATGAAACCTTCACGCTTGACTGTCCACTATTTTCCAAGAAGATGAAAATGTGAGTTACCATGCTGGATAACATTTTTATAAATTAATCGTAACATTTATTGTTGAAAATGAACATTGAATTGATGAGAAAATTAAATTAGCTTTTCAAATAAATGTCCACATGCTGTACATAAGAATGAGAGTGAAACTTTCCCATGCCAGTGTTGGAAACTGGAAACTTTAACATGCATATTATTATATTGATTTACGTTGAGAGATCTTAGTGGCAGCAAGTGGCCCAAAACGCCCATAGCAGCCATAAACGGCCACAAGATTTGACCTCCTTCCACTCAACCAAAAAGGACAAAGTAAAGGTCATGTCCTAAATTAACATACTCCAATGGCCTGTAAATGGTGACAAAATATTCTCTGTTAAATGCTGTATTTTATATTTATATTATATTATTTTATTTATCAGACAGTCATTAAAAAAATACACACACAATCAGAGTAGCAAAAACATTAAAAGAAAACTACAAAAGCAATTTTTAAAACAGCAGAGGAAGAGGTAAGTGAACAAGCTGGAGCCAGATGGATATTGCCTAAAAGAAGGAAAGTTTCTATTGAGAGGCTCTCCTCTCCAGCTGGTTCTAAGAAAAACAAAACTTATTAAATAATATAAATGTTAATGACGCACCGGGCCACAACTTCCAAGTATAACAATTTTTCCATATCCTTTGTATTTTAGCAAACATCAAGAGGCTGTTAATCACAGTGATGATGCATTTGCATCTGTGCACTATCTTAACCTCCTGAGCATGGACCTGGAAGACAAACAAGTAAGTAACAAAAACATTTTCCATAAAATAAAAATAGAAACAGGAAAAAAAAAACGCAGGAGTTGTTTCATACTCGTGTATTAATGTATTGCATGTACTAATGCAAAGGCATTAGCTGCCATTTTTGATGTCAAACAATATAAACGTGCGTGCAAGTACGCGCTGCGCACGTGCCTCAGCCAACGATGACTATTCATTAATCTCAGTGGGCTTGTGACATCATCTGCAAGGGGTCTATTGTCCTTGTTGTATTTGCACTACAGTACAATGATATTCAAGTATAAGTAAATGTTGATGAAGTTTCCAAAACTGACAAGTGAAACTGTGCATTGTGTGCTTGTCTTGCAGAATGAAGGCGGAAGCTTTTCTGACAGATTGAGGCAAGTTCCAATGAAACGAGGAACGGATCTACATCAAGAACTGACATATTTAATGGTCCAAGATCCTGTAGACAATGCTGGAGAAGACGACAAACACAAGTACCGAGTGAAGGGTTTTGCCAGTGTTGGTAAGGGATACCTGTTTTTGTGTTGCTGAAATAGTGTTTGAACTCTACATCATATTGTAGTCTCTTAACTTTGTTGTAAGAACATTTGTATCCGTAACAGTTTTGTACTTTTCTGATATTGGTATAGTTGATGATTTTTGTACATGCAAAAGTCAAACAAGTTATGTTTGTTTAAAATATTCTTGGCCAAAACATTTTTATCCGCAAATTTTTTGTTCTTTTCTGATTTTGGTGGATTTGATGATGTAAGTACATGCAACAGTCAAACATACTGTGTGTTTGCTTGAAATATTCTTGAACAAATTTTAAACAAAATTTTATTGATAGGTGCACTATGCCAGTCTGAAGTTTGACATCATGTGGTAAATGCATCTACACAGTACACAGTAAACCCTCCTACTGTCTGATCATTCAATATCATCCAAGGTGGTTTTTGTTTGATAGATGCACTATGCCAGTCTGAAGTATGACATTGTGTGGTAAGTGCATTGACACAGTACACAGTCAACCCTCCTACTGTCTGATCATTCAATATCATCCACGGTGGTTTTTGTTTGATAGATGCACTATGCCAGGCTGCAGTATGACATCATGTGGTGAATGCATATTCATGGAAAACAGATGAGATAGTTTTGTTTACAGTTGCTCCACAGTACAAAACCTTAGCAGGATAATGCTTTGGAATGGTTGATCAACTTACTGGCAAAAGGTTACTGAAATTAGGAGGGTTAATTTACTTTATTTATGGTTTGATTTGTCAACTTTTTTGTTGCATTTTTCAGCAGGAGAAAGACTGTCACCACTTTGTAAAACTTGCCATAACGGTTACATGTGGATATCTGGTATAACAGCAACACATCATGATGACAGGACGATGGCTGAGAGTACAGAGCTTGCAATGACAGACTTAAAAGGTATTATTGATTGCCTAATTTCAGAGGGGCCAACATTTGCAACTTGCAAGCAGGGGGATTTTGTACAAGAATCTGGCAAATAATTAGAATTACATTCAACATAAAAGGGAAAAGGTTTCCACAATCTGGGATGATTTCAAATTTGTTCATCAGAACATGGAAACATTGTTTTTCATTTAGGGAACTTTGTGCAGAATCAGGGAGAGTTGGCAGCTCTGTATTATTATCATCCAAGCCCCTCATTACTTCATTTTTGCTACTGCTGTCCTTTTGATCAGGTTTCCAGTCTTCAACAATGACAGGTAATACTGATTCTCATTAAGGGATCAGACTGTTTAGCCTGCCAGCCTCAGTTTGGTTTAATTGATTTGATTGGAGGATAAACTACCAACTAGCAAAGCAAACCCTCAAGCAAAAACTGCTAGCTAAGCTTCTTAAAAAAACATACACAACGTATCATCACGTTGGATGGTTGAGCTGTTAAGATGTATTCTTTCTAAAATGCCGAAGATTTAAGGTTTCATGATATCCATATTGAGGAGCCTGTAGTTTTTTCCTGCAGGACTTGAGAAAGCACAAAATACACAGCAGAATACAATTTTGGTTTTACCCCAAAAACCGGTTCATATATTTCATGCGAAAACGAGAATATGAAGCAAACTATGTGACGCAAATAATCTTGTACTCGCTTGTTTCCAATTAAGGCACGAGGAAATTTGCTTCACTTCCACAATTTGTGTGAAGTATGGGGCTTTACATCGATGGTTGATAATGGAAAAGTACTATATACATCCTGCTTTCAAAGTCCTGCAGAAACAAATCTACAGGCTAGTCGGGTGGGCTTCTAACCCACGACCCCTGCATTCCCGAGCAGATGTCTCAACGGATAGACCATCGAATGTGCCCGGTGACAAGAGGCCAGTTCAAACCATGTGATTAGCAGCAGATACCTCAACAAAAATTAAAATGATGTAGCATTTTTATTATTATTATTATCATTGATTTCACAAAAGCATAAAAATCAACACTCCGAAGTAATCACAAGTTTTTCTGCTCATTTACAGGTGTTCTTGCTAACCATGGATACAGTCTGTCAGATGCAGTACTAGTTCACTTGTATGTTCAAGATATGTCAAAATTCTCCCAAATCAACTCTATTTGGTGTAAATACTTCCAGCATAACCCACCCGCAAGGTAAGAATATAACAATAAAAATGAAAACAAAGAAATTAGCTGCTGCAAAATGGTTACCAATCAAAATGACCTATGGTGCAGATGGTATAAACGCAAACAAATTGTTAATGGCCTTTACTTTTCAGCTCGAGAAGACCCTAGAGTGCCTTTGGGAAAGACTCTGCTGGAGTCAAAACATGAAGCCATTAACCATTTTTACAATAAAATGAAGAGGTTTATAATGTGGATGCATACTTTCACAAAATATTATGGTTAGTGGTGGTGAAACTACAGTCAGAGATGTGATTTGAGCAAAGGCTCTCCACAGTGAATGGCAGGGAAATCAGAATTTTATCTTTTAGATTAGGTCTGGACTTTTTAAAACTTTTTTGTTCTCTGTTAATTCCAGGGTTTGTGTTCAGGTCAGCCTTCCACCTCACACTGTGTTGCAGATTGATTGCCTAGCTCATAGAAACACTGCTAGCTCTCATGAGGATGGTGATATGATGGTAACCCCACCAGTCCGCCACACAATGCATGTACAGAGTATATCACACTGGGCACCAGCTAACATCGGGCCTTATAGCCAGGCTGTTCAGGTAGATTTGAAAGTGCATCGGCCTTATTACTGATATAGCATAATGTTGCGCAGGAATGAATTCTTGTACCAGCTGCACAATGTGGTGCAGGAATGAATTCTTGTACCAGCTGCACAATGTGGTGCAGGAATGAATTCTTGTACCAGCTGCACAATGTGGTGCAGGAATGAATTCTTGTACCAGCTGCACAATGTGGTGCAGGAATGAATTCTTGTACCAGCTGCACAATGTGGTGCAGGAATGAATTCTTGTACCAGCTGCACAATGTGGTGCAGGAATGAATTCTTGTACCAGCTGGTACTCTTGGGTGTATACGATAATGGTTCATCAGAACTGTTACTGGTTCTTGTCAGAACTGCTACTGGTTACTGGCTCTTATTAGAACTGTTACTGGTTCTTGTCAGAACTGCTACTGTTTTTTATCAGAATTGCTACTAATTCTTTATCAGAACTGCTACTGGCTCTTACCACTTGACCCTGATGTTACTTGGTTTTTGGATCACCTACAAACTTTCTATGTTTGGTAATCCCTTCCTACTTTTATTAGCCAAGTATTTAATAAGGAGCACAAAACGAGAAGGACACCAGTCACAGACAGTAGATGTGACATGGTAATTTGGCTGGTAACCATATTCTGATATTAAAGCATAATCTTTTCTTTTGCCTAACTACTTTTTGTGCCTATGCAGCTCAATAAAATTGTGCTGATATGTGAATTGACACTATTTGCCAATCCATTTCTCCACATAGATTGGTGACCTCATATTCTCAGCAGGAACAATAGGCCTGTGTCCAAGCACCATGCAAACAGTAGAGGGCGGTATAATACCACAGTGCGCACTCTCTTTACGCAGCTTAAAGAGAGTCCTTGCAGCTATGGATCCCAGAGTGACAACAAGAAATGTCATCGGAGGTGTGTGTTTTGTAACAGATGTACAACACTTAAATGTTGCGAGGCAACACTGGGAGCGACTCGTCCATTGTGAGGTTTGTGGAAATAACTGTCAAACTGGGTCAATGAATGTCATGACTAAGTTTGTGTTGTGTAGTGGACATGTTCCTGTAATACCAAAATAGGAGTCCAAATACTTGGTTTCAATGCTGGATCTTGACACTTCTTTTTAATTGCTTTGTTCTTTGTAGCTGAGCGGTCTAATTCACTTGGCTAATATTATGTTTTATCAGACGCAAGTTTTAATCTTGGTCGGGGAGCTTGTGTGCTTGAGCAAGACCTTTTGATTTATTTAAATTATGCTGATGTTTTATAATGATAGAAATGGGACTTGCCTCGTGGTTCCTAGTAGGGTTTGGATGCGAATTACCCCTTCGAGGCACTTAAGAAAGTTAGATGTTCGTTGAAAATGTTTGGCGTGTCGTGGCCGAGCGGATAAGAGCACCGGACTCAAGCTCTGGTGTTTCAGATCTGCAGAGTGTGGGTTCGAGTCCCGGTCTTGACACTTGTGTCCTTAAGCAAGACACTTAACCATTATGCTTCGTCCTTCGGATGGGACGTAAAGCCGTTGGTCCCGTGTGTTGTGTAATGCACGTAAAAGAACCCAGTGCACTTATCGAAAAGAGAAGGGGTTCGCCCCGGTGTTCCTGGTTTGATTGGCTGCATATTGCGCCACAGCACCTTGTAAACCATTACATGGTGCTATGTAAAGGAATAGGTCTCATAAACGTAGCTCCATATACCTTGCAGGAAAATACTGACTGTTGAAGTGCCACTGAGTGACAGATATGCGCGCTATATAAGAAGCCGTTATTATATTATTATTTTAAATTGTAACCGATTTGACTGGTTTTTGAAGATGGATTCAAGCACTGTGGGCACTTTAGCTATGGTATGTAAATTAGAGTTTTTTGTTATTATTGTTTCCAAAGATTCTATCTTTCTCATTTCATATTATCAGGAGCCTTTGTGTACAGACTTCGTGCCCTGTATGATGTGTTATGTTGTAGTACCTCGCCTTCCAAAGGACGTCCTTGTGGAGTGGCATGTGGTTGCTAGTATCAGCTCCGAACCGTGGCAATGTAAGGACTTACTCGCAGTAATTTATCTTAACTGCCATAAGTACACCAACGATTTTACCCTGTAGATGGCAGGCAGCATGGCTGCCTGATGCATGGAGATTATTGAACAGCTTAAGGTTTATTACATCAGTGTTTTTTAAGAGCATCCATCCTCAAAGTTTTGGTCACCTCTAAAAATGTAAATAAATTTGATGGTCAACATTAAACAGTGTTTTGTCCGGGATTTTGTGCAAATTCACAATAATAATATAAATAATAACAAATAATTCTTGTAAAGCTCATTCTGTCCATGGCAAGACCCCAATGGGCCGTACAGGCATGAAAATTACTTCATGAACACAAACAATTCTTTAAAACTATACACTATATACAAAACAATGCGTTGCAAAAAACTGTCAGGTGAAATGTTTGAAAGTCACCCGCTAATACTATGCATATTGAGCTTATTTCAATTGCGGCAATCAAAGTAAGCATAGGTGAACTGTGGGGTCTTTAAATGCCTTTTCTTCGAATTTGACAGTATTTCAGAAGAACAATTCTCTCTGAGGAATTGTTACTAGTATGAACTTTATAATCAGTTTGTTTCTTTCGATTTGGTAATTGATAACTCATACTTAACTTAGCTGGGACGAACTTGACACAAAATGAATGGCTTGGTCTTACTTTTACCAGATACTTCAATGACAGTGCAAGGTAAAGCATCGTCCAGCGAACTGGAGATGATGCTCAACACTCAAAACTCATCAGGACTCGTCACTTGCAGTGAGTTTCCAAGTTTCTGATAACATTCTATTGTTTTAATAATTACAGATGGATTAAGATGTAATTAAACAGAAAGCTGTTGGTTCAAATCCCGCTCTAGTCAATTTTTCTTTGTTCAACCCAAAATCATTTAAAAATGTACCCAGTCAGTTTCCCATGTGGTTTATTATTTGATATCTGATATAAAAAGTCGCATCCCCTTAAGGTGATCCCCTGGCTGCCGCTTCCCAGGTTGTATCGTATACTTGGGTGTGATCCCTGGCTACACGGCAATTTGCGGTTGTATGGCTTCTGACTGGCACCCCCCCGAACAAAGATATTGACAAAATAGGGAGACCGCCAACATAGGGCTAGATAGCAGTTGGTAGAGCGCCGGCACGTTAAACCAGAGGTCGTTGGTTCAAATCCTGCTCTAGTCAATTTTTCTTTGTTCAACCCAAAATCATTTAAAAATGTACCCAGTCAGTTTCCCTTGTGGTTTATTATTTAAACAGAAAGCTGTAACTAGAAATCTTATCTTAAAGATCGATCACAGTTTGTACGCATTAATGAGTCAACCTCTCCTACTGTATCTGTTAATTTTGGGCTACCACAGGGATCAGTCCTTGGACCTGTGTTGTTCTCAATGTACACAACCCCACTTGGTAATATTATTCAACAGCATGGCATATCTTATCATTGTTATGCAGACGATATCCAGCTGTATCTGTCAATAGACCCTCAACAACATAAGGTCAATCTAGCAATCCATCAGATGGAAGTATGCGTTGATGAAGTATGTTCCTGGATGGCACAAAACTGGCTTAAGATTAACAATCAAAAGACGGAATTTATCATCATAGGTTCAAAGCAGCAATCATCTAAAGTTCATATTCCATCTATTAGGATTGGCGATTCATCCATTATACCATCCACTCAAGTCCGTAATCTAGGCATTATCTTTGATTCATCGCTATCCATGGAACCCCATGTGACAACAATCTCTAGATCAGTCTGCATGTCCATCCGTAACATTGGACACATACGGAAGTACCTTAAGTAAACACACCACAGAAATTCTGGTTCACGCTTTCATCACTTCCAAAATTGACATGGGCAATTTGCTACTTTACGACATCAAGAAAAATCAACTGAATCGTCTGCAGCGTCTACAAAACATCGCCGCCAGACTAGTCTCTCTCACAAGTAAATATTCCCGCATCACTCCTGTATTACAGGATCTCCATTGGCTTCCAATATCACACAGAATTCAGTACAAACTTGGCATATTCGTTTACAAAGTCCTTCACAATAATGCACCAGAATACCTCATCAATCTCATCCACCCATACACCTCAGCATACACCGGACTGCGTTCTAATGAGCTCATGATGCTTCATCAGCCCAGAACGTCTACTCTTTGGGGCAACAGGTCATTTTCTGCAGCATCAGCCCGAGTGTGGAACCAACTCCCACTGACTGTCAAATCATCTCCATCCATCACAACATTCAAGAGAAACTTAAAATCTCACCTGTTCAAACAAGCATACTCACACAATCCACAGTCCTAATTTTGTTTTTTCCCCTCAAGCGCCATGAGCGCCTTTTTTTTTAAAGGCGGATACCGGCGCTATATAAGTGTTCTTTATTATTATTATTATTATTAGAAGAGCTTTAAACACTCTCAGTACACAGCACACCCAGCTCTGTATTGCATACACTCTGTGAACATACCTTTGCACACACTCTGTGAACATACCTTTGTTCTGTGCACTTAAGAAAAGAAAAAAATCTTTAACACTTTAAAAACCTAATGTTTCAAGTCCCTACATTGTGTTGACCTCTTTTGTTCTAAGGTCCAGACTTTGGCTTAAACACTATCCCTCTTTTCTTCAAGACTGTCACTACATGACCTGACAAAATTAGTGGCAGAACAATGTATTTGAATTCCATCTGTACAAGACGCTTCTTGAGCAGATGTCTCAGTTTTCTGAGCACAAGGACATTAATGTAATGAACATATCTGTCAATTATGACACTTGTGGTGCATGAGCATCAATACCGCTGTCATTTAATCCAATTATTTCAATCCGTAAACCATCTTGACTCCCTGGGGAATCTGCAGACTCTGCTGCCAGGTGCATCAAGCTCAATTAATCTTGAGAACCATACCATCTCTCAAAGGTACTCAATTATTCCTGGGTGAAGAAAACTAATTATCATGTATGTTACTGTCTTGCTCCTAGACACTTTGAAGTGTCACAACTGGGATTCCAATCCAGATGACTTTGCCACCAGAAGTTGAGTCTGGCGGTGCACCAGACCATTCGGCCATGACACGTTTTAAGTATGTCTTTTCTATTGATGTGACATAATATATTTCTCTTCACAGAAACTACCCTACACACTAATACAGAGTGCTGTGTCTTAGTAGATGACTTTCTTGAAGCAGTGGGAGCTTGTCTCAAAGAACAGACATATTCTTGGAACAGCGCCCTCTGTGTTAGACTGTTCTACCGACAAGCATTGGTACAACATGATCAGCTTCTAAGTGGTGAGGGAAAAAAAAGACCTGTATTCTATTTTCAAACATTAAATTAGATTACTGTTGAATTAATAGAGTGCACGGACCAGACATTTCGGTGGGAGGGGGCCATACCATGCCTGATATGGGACAGAGGGTATCCCCCAATTTTCCCATACTTTGAACACTCTATGCTCTCCTTGAACAGAAGTACTCCCCCTGGAAAATCTTCTAAAGAATTCCTGCAATTCCAAGCACACAATAAAGACACAATAAGGGGGAGTGGGGTTACACCATGCCCCATATTGAGCACCAAAAGGGGTGGGGGTTAAATACACAAACATACGGACAACAATTTGGTTTTTCCCCCCCTAAATAATATATATATTTTTTATATATTTTTAAGCTTTGACAAAAAATAAGCTCAGTGTCTTCAGATACAAACTTTGTTAATGTGGTCTTGATTTATCTGTTTTCTGCCAACAGTGCTTATAACAGGACTGGGCAAGTCATCGCCAATCTGCCCAGCGGTATGTCTAGTACCTGTACTCAGTTTGCCAGGATCATATGCTCTCACAGTGCTCATATTTCTTCAGCAGTGATGCATCTGACTAGATTATGCTGAACACCACTCAGTGTTGATTGCGCTGGTAAAACCTGTGCAGGTGAAATCCCACTTTCAGTTTGGGGGGCCCAATTTCATAGAGCTGCTTAAGCACAAAAAGTAACTGAGCTCAAAACACTAATGTGCTTACCAGAATAAGGTTACCGCCTAAACACCAAGTCTTATGTACCATTTGTGAATGGTCTCCTGCTTGATCTTGCTTCGCAGAATATTGTTGAGCAATAATTGTCTGCTTATGCAGCTGTATGAATTGGGCACAGTATACGCTAATTTTCTTTAGGAGGGGGGGGGGGCTGGATTCTGACGCTACAGATACCCAACTATTGGGAAGACTTTGAAGACTCACTGTATGTAGTTAATTTGAATGAAACCAGAGGTGCATCAAACTAAATCCTTGTAGCTCAGAAACACAAGGAAACCTGTAATCACAGGTGCTTGTATGAACTAAAAACATCAAAGTGAACTACTCCTTCCACGATATTTGTGTTCTAAGCTGGGGTTTATAAAATCTCTATGATAAAATTATGTATCACCTGCTCTACCCAGGGCCCAATTTCATTAGAGCTGCTTATAACGGCCGATTCTGTGCTTATGTACTTATGTACGAGTTTCTATTTCATAGCGCTGCTAACCGTAAGCACACGAAAAGGCATGCTAACCTTCCGGTGCTTTACAGCATGAAAAATGAATGTCGTGACAATGCAAATCCATTGTGAACACGCAAGGTGACCGCCTTCTTTTCTTGCTAACCTGTGAAATACGCTTATGCTTAAGCAAATTTTTCTGCTACAGTTAGCACGAAAATTTGCCCACATTCTGTAAAAGAATTTGCATAATACAACCATTGGGCAACAACACCAGGGCCCAATTCTATGGCTCTACAAGGTGCCGTAGAGAATTCAGCGGTAAGGAGAGCCATGAAATTGGACCACGGTTACTTTCAGCATAGGATAGGTATTTTTGGAAAACCAGGGGGATTGATGTAACTATACTCTTTGAACTTGGATACAACTCAAAGTGAAGAAAGACAACAAACAGTAACGCAAATAAACTGTCCCAAATACTTTATTTGACTATTAGTGAAAAAAGCCATAAATAGCAGCAAAAATTGAACATTACTACTTCACTTTGAAAACAGGTTACAATTAGCAACAAAATCCTGTGAATAAAGCTAGGATTCAACTCTAAAATCAGTTAGGGATACTCAAAACAGTTGCAAACAAATATTAAGTAAAAGTAACATTGCACAGCTAAGCATCTGAATAACATACTGGAACTTTTAAAACTCTTTCATGGTGTTAGTATTTTAATTTTTTTTCAAGAAAAATTTCAATATTGCAAATAAAATACAATCCGATTTCAAACTAACTCATGTTTGAAAATTGGCATATTTTTCCATTTAAACATTTTCTGTATATTCAGTAGTCTGTCTCTACCACTATTTTGTTCTGGAAAAGCCAGAGTAAACCCCAAGCAATCAATTTGTAACGACTGAATAGATTAAATGTGTGTGAATAGTACAATTAATATAAATGGGCAGAGTGGAGACTTGTGTTGGTTTATGAATCCAAACAATCTCTATGGGGGGTATCTTCACGTGCAGTGTTTCATATGCAGTAAATTCCCTACAATCAGTATTAGGTACGTAGTCTTGTTAGACTGCCTTTGACTCCACCATTATGAGAATGTATACTATGTTGAGTCTATCCGCTACACATTGTGTACTCATTGAGTATTAACTATGTCCATAAGATTATACTTTTCATTCAAGACACTTTAACAGTATTCTCATTGGAACCTTGAAGTCTAATCCCGAGACTACTATCCCAGAGTCTGAGACCGTGACTCCAAGATCAGAAACCAAGATCTGGAGGAGTAGAGATCAAGACCGAGATGTAAAGGGGGAAAGACTGAGACCTAACAGTAAAATGTACAGCGTGTCATGTTAGTAAAACACCATCAAGGTTCCCACAATGGGAAAGACTACTGTATTGTATCGAGATTCAAGCGACATCGCATGAGAAACAGTGTTTTTGGAGAGATTGATTCTCCCCCCCCCCTTACACATAGTATTGACTTACCCATCACACGGTTATAACAGAATTATGTTCTTACATTTAGTTCTTTCACTGGCGTCTTACAACATTTCATCCAAAAGACCCTGTAGCCAACGAACTAAAGTACTTGTTTCCTATTGACACTCTTTGCAAATCAGCAGGTCAAGTTAATACAAAAGAGCCACATTATGTGTAGATACCTGTGTGTGTTTACAGAATTCTGATATCACTACTAAATAAGTATGCTGCCACCAACACTGGGAACAAAAGTTTCCTCTTAATAAGTTATTCACAAATTGCAGGTATGTGTACTAAGCCAAGGAGACTACACCCAGACAGGCGTTACTCTATGGGATGTTATGAATCCCCTCATCAAAAGTTTCTTGGTTTATAGGATCCCCTTCAGATCCAGACATGCAAAACAAATGAAGAAGTCTCATTTTGGTTTTGAGATAAAACCTGCTGATACCATGTTTTATTTCACACTGTAACACCACCTACAGCTCCCAAGGCTAAATGTACATACATTAATGTTTAGAAAGAGTTTGCTCCAGCCATAGGCCGGTAACAAAGCCACAGGCCAGCTACAAAGCACAGGCCAGTAACAAAGCCAGTTACAAAGCCACAGGCCAGTAACAAAGCCACGGACCAGTTACAAAGCCACGGACCAGTTACAAAGCCACGGACCAGTAACAAAGCCACGGACCAGTTACAAAGCCACGGGCCAGTAACAAAGCCACAGGCCAGTTACAAAGCCACAGGCCAGTTACAAAGCCACGGACCAGTTACAAAGCCACAGGCCAGCTACAAAGCACAGGCCTGTAACAAAGCCATGGGCCAGTAACAAAGCCACGGACCAGTTACAAAGCCACTGACCAGTAACAAAGCCACAGGCCAGTAACAAAGCCACAGGCCAGTAACAAAGCCACAGGCCAGTAACAAAGCCACAGACCAGTAACAAAGCCACGGACCAGTTACAAAGCCACAGGCCAGTAACAAAGCCACAGGCCAGTAACAAAGCCACAGGCCAGTAACAAAGCCACAGACCAGTAACAAAGCCACGGACCAGTTACAAAGCCACAGGCCAGTAACAAAGCCACGGGCCAGTTACAAAGCCACGGGCCAGTAACAAAGCCACAGACCAGTTACAAAGCCACAGGCCAGTAACAAAGCCACAGACCAGTAACAAAGCCATGGACCAGTTACAAAGCCATGGGCCAGTAACAAAGCCACAGGCCAGTTACAAAGCCATGGACCAGTTACAAAGCCACAGGACATTAACAAAGCCACAGGCCAGTAACAAAGCCAAGGACCAGTAACGAAGCCACGGACCAGTAACAAAGCCATGGACCAGTTACAAAGCCACAGGCCATTAACAAAGCCACAGGCCATTAACAAAGCCACAGGCCATTAACAAAGCCACAGGCCAGTAACAAAGCCACAGGCCAGTAACAAAGCCATAGGCCATTAACAAAGCCACAGGCCAGTAACAAAGCCACAGGCCAGTAACAAAGCCATAGGCCATTAACAAAGCCACACATATATCTTCTTGAGGTTGTTAGATTGTAGTACGCTTTTGGCTGTTTAGATTTAGAAACGGCCTACTTCCCACACAACTATATACACTGTGCATATAATGATTACATGGCTATCTAATAAGGTGTTTATCTGAGGTTAAATTTTGTTGTTGTTACATTCCAATATGGAACCATACTCTCTGACTAGCTAAATCGATAGAGGTCTGCATGATGCCAAAGTTTCAAAATTGACATCTAACAGGAAAGCAAAATGATATCGCAAGACAACACTACATTATCATAATAATAACACTATACATACCTTGTCACTGTAGAACCCTTATTGCATTTACACAAAATACCGCCATTTATGGCTTAATTGATAAACAATTAGTTGGCAGATCAAAGCTGCCGTCACGTTTAAATAGAAGATTATTAATAAAAATTGAGGTATAACTATTAAAAAGACTATCTCATGTTTTTTTTGTTTTTTTTGAATCTCCAGCCTAAAGATGGAAACTTAAACTGTATCAAAACGTCAGCTTGCATTTTAACCCTGTGCGACTGATTTCATCTTCCTGAACCATTTCATGCAATGATTTGGTGTCCTGTGTGTATCCCTGTATCTAATACTTCAGTCACAAAGCACTGAACCAAAGATTATGTGTTTTTATGTATGGCTAAAAACACATGGACTCACTTGCTTTATATTGATTCTCTTTTCAATCCCAAACTAGGCATTCTTGTTGTAAACCTGAAACAAGACTTGGTGGATTTAACCATGCTTTAGTTTTTTTGAGCTTCAGTGATGTATGATTATAAAGCATCATAAATCATTGCTTTCCAAGTCCTGCTGTTGGCTACAAACCAAGAGTCACCTAGGATGAGAACCAAACCCAAGACATGTATTCTCAAAGCTCGGCTTAAACAGAAAATATTGCTTAGCAGTTTGTTGCTTAACAAAAATAAGCAGGATACCAGTCACATTATTGTACATGTGACATGGTGTTCTAGCTGATAACCATAGCATGGTAAGCATAACTGTTTTATGCTTAAGCAGCTCTGTGACATTGTGCCATGGAGGAACAAGGTTACCCGCTATGAGGAGAGGCCAGACTACTGTTTGCAATTACTAACCAGCATGTAATACAATCCTTACATATCTGTGAAGTGTTTGCTCATGGTTTATGCACAAGTCAAGCTGATTTTTGATGCAGGACATAGGAACAGGCCTTGTTAACCAGTGGTGAAATAAAGGTTAACTATATAGGCCATCCCTATGGTGAAGATTCATAAAAATACAAAACGAAACATCGAACTTGTCTTCTTAAGATGCACACATTTGAGTCAACTGTCCAAGAAAGTATTTGTTAAATGTGTACAATGTCAAATTAATGTCTGTCTACTAGTCAACATTACCATCCTAAGAGAAACAGTCGAGACTACCAAAGTGACTGCTAAAGTTTTAGTTTTCTACACAGCAACAAGACCTATAACTGCAGCTGCTTTCTGCTGATTGAATTAACATTGCAAAATAAATAAACCTTCACAATTTCTGAAATGCTCACTGGTTCTCTTGTAAACTGGTTCTCTTGTAAAAGCTTACTACCATTAGTCCATGCTGCTCTAATAACGTTTTTCTGCAGTGCTTTTTTTTTTCACTAGTTAAAAAAAACAGCCATGTATAAATTGAGCATGACAAGTTACGAC
Organism: Leptasterias polaris; assembly: GCA_037783415.1. Lineage (NCBI taxonomy): Eukaryota > Metazoa > Echinodermata > Asteroidea > Forcipulatida > Asteriidae > Leptasterias > Leptasterias polaris. The sequence continues at coordinate 2,566,765 of JAZGTN010000027.1, forward strand.
GCCAGAAACAAAAAGCCTATGACACAATGTTATGGGCGCGGTCATTGTTAAATTAGTCGTACAAGAAAAAAAATATATATATTCCAAATTTTATATTATTACAATAATCACAAGTAATGGGGAGGACAGAAAGGGTAAATTTCTAAGCTTTTTTAGCTTGATGCTATTGTTTTACTTATCTAATATAGGTACAACATTGAGGAAAACCTCTTCATTCAATACCAAATAAAAATAACATCAAAAGTCAAACTCAGTGTGACAATCACACCCAGGGACATTTTCATTGCTCTGCTTTGTGAAAGATCTTGCTTAATAAATTGGAACTGGAGTTTTTCCCTGATTTCAGGATTTTCCTTGAGCTCTTTACTTTTTCTTGAAAGAAGTATTAAAGCAGTCACCAATGGGAGAAAGGAATAGTCCATGTTGTGTCCAAACCTGCAGTTTTGTATTTCTGGGTGATGCACAGAGTCTGTAAAGCTCCTGAACTGTAACATCTGAGACGTTCTGAAGTTCTACTATAAGTGGGTACCCCAGACCAGCAACCCATATTTCAGGAATTTCATGTTCGTCAAATCTTATCCCTGAAGAATTTGTGTCACGTAAGCAAATCTTTTACTGTGCTCAGCGCAACTGTGCATCCAGCAGCTCAACAGAAATTACCCCCTGGTGTATTTCTGTCTGAAATAAAGTAGCATCGTGTTTAGGGGAAACTCAAAACATAAACCAGGCAAGAAGGTATTTTGCTAATTTGTGCATGATGACTATGTAAGTTAAGTTCAGAAACTCAAACAGCTATTCTAAAACACCAGGTCTAACAAACGTGGCTTCTCATTTAACTTTGTCTGTTCAAAAGACCCTGAGCTGTGAGAGTACTTCGAAAAGTATATTTCTTTTTCGTTGGGGAACAAACCTTACAGCACACATGAATGTAAATATTACTTATAAATATAAGGGTTGAAAGAAGTTTTGTTTCAAAAACAATGCTGTACCATCTGTTTGGATTCTACACTTGTTTGCATGCCATTAAATGTGGGGACTGTTTTCCTACAGGGACATTAAAAAAAAATTATGGGTTTTGAATTTTCGAATCTGAATACAAAAAAACACAACACGTGGAATGAATAATACATGTCGCAGTTTAAAACTCAGAAAAATATTTCACTGCTAACACATGGAATACATGGCAAGTAATAAATACACAAGTATAAACATTTTTGTCATGTTGTTATTTACCCCGGCACTATGCTCCTGCTTGATTTTTACAGACTAAATGTTGCAGCTGTTGAAATCAACGTAATAAAGCCTGGTATGGCTAAATAGTCTGATACCCTCTTTAGGACTAATGGAATTAGTAATCATTATTGCTGTTGCATACAGGGAGCCTGACAAAAGATGCTGGAAGAATGTTAAAAGATCTGCGTGTTGAAACAGAAATCGCAAACATCAACAAATATCCTGATTGGTTAAAAAACATTTTTGAGAAGTCATAAATATTTAACACGGTTGGCTTTCACAGGGACGCTTTATGCAAATATTGTCTATAAAAGTGCAGTTTCTGTTTTTTTAAATAATTTCATGTGGACATTAAATGTAGACACTTATTCACATCACAGACTGCACAGTCATTACACGGATCATTACCACGATGTTGCCTAGGTTGAGGGTGATCAATAACATATATATTGGCAATTCATTAGTCCTGAGAAAAGAATAATACTTTTAATTTATCTCCAAAGTCAACTTGTGCAAACTACTCCGTAAAAGTAGGAGTAAATTAGGATTAAAATAATTCTTTTAAAATTAATCTTGGCATGTTAAAAAAATTGGTTGAAAATCACCCTTTTTGGGGGGGGGGGGGGGACATGCGTAAACACAATGGAGCACTGTAAAGGATTCTTTCAAATCTTGATCCTGAACAGTTAGTTTCTTATTTTAGTTTGTTTAAATGGAGATAAATAAAATAGAGAAATATTAAACTATTAGAGGAGGGCAGATTGGGACGAGAACAGTTTTGCATCATTGCTGTACAAGCAATTACCTAAATGTTTATGAGGCATTTTAAAAAGTTGTACTAGTCCATGATATACACATTCATTTTTTTTCGGTAATCGTTCGTTTAAAATACTATCATTTTTTATAGCAATCCGCACTGAATTAACCACTTCAAATATGGAGATGAACAACTTCAAAACACCCACCACCAATTATCACATACTTCATGACCATTACAGGTCTATTTGCCTTGAAAAAATGTGCTAAGTTCCCTTATTTAATATACAATTTACAACACTCAGTATATGTCAAAAAGTGGCCAATAAATATTTTGCAACACACTTTTTTTTTTTTTTTTTTTTTCCTTTTTCTTTTCATGTACAGTACATGATGAATTAAATAATGGAATTAAATGCAAGAGAAAAACTAAATAAACTGTACATATAGAGGTATTCCCCTCCAATCTTACTAGCTGTACCAAAAAACATGGCTGCATAGGCCGATTAATGCTGAATACCGGTCTTGTATACTTTTGAACAAAGTAACAACAGACCGGCCAGCCACATTTATATACATCACCATGTGCGCAAAATTCATGTAAAGTAGAATCTAAAAAGAACACAGAAAAAGTAATACTTTACTAAGGTAGAATCGTATTCAAAAAATATTTCAAATAAAGTTGTACCCTTCAATGCTAAAAACCAATGTTTCAAAATCTTCCAATGGACAGTAGCTTGACTTTCAAACCAGTGTACTCTGCAAGCTGGCCCCTATTACCCATCCTGGTTGGTTTGACCAGGCAGTGAACCATGTCCATTAATCTCAAACGGCAATACAGAACAACCACACCAGATGATCATTTGATGATTTATTAAACTATACAGAAAGGACCACTGAAAACCTACTCCCATGGTAAACATGGTGGGTTGACTCTGTTGTTTTTAAATGTGACGTTATTCCATCGTAAACCATATGACCCAAGTGTTTGATAAGTATACGACAAATAAGCGTCTGACCAGAGGGTGCACATATATCGCCTTACTAACAGGATACACTACAACAAAAGATAACAAATACCATAATTTAAACTGGTACCCTGTCTTTATATGCAAGGTAAAAGACATGCACCGGTCTTATACAAACCAATTGGACAGACATAATTATACATGCAAGAACCCAAAACTTCCAGCCAATCAAGTTGATATATCACACACGAGTGGTGCGCATTCAAGCCCACACAGTAATTTGAACGCACAAATACAAACGCTATCAAGCCAAGCAAGGTCGTCAAAGGTACATCTAGCAAGAAGCTGCCAGTTTCTAAGGCCGGTTTCTGGTGTTTTTTTCGTGAGCCTCGAAGTCTTGCGTCAGATGTGTGGGCTGACAATAACTTAATAACTGTACCAATAGACTCTGATTGAATGGGAAACTTTTGGGAACAGTAGGCCATGGGAGGCAACCTTACAAAGTAAATACTCAGGACTGTGGGAACAATGTAAGTTTACCTAGTATGTCTGCTGCCACCAAGTGTTCCAAGTCTCCCATAGTACGCAGTTACTGCTTGATTTTGATGGATTTGATGCAATGCAGTGCAAATAATTAGAATTTCCTAGAACTTGTATGAACAGTTTACACAGATTGGAAATCAGGTCTTGAGGTGTCAAATAAATAAGGTGAACTAGAATAAACTGAATGATTTCCTATCAACCATTACTCCCTTTTTGCCAACAGGTGACCTCAATCCTCCTCATTCTGATTGGTCAATCCATAGCAACAAGAGTGTGATATTAACCTATATTGCACTACTCATATCAAAACCTGTTGTTTCACTCAGTTTATAATTCTGTGTGTTACGTTTCTTCAAGCTACGCATCAAGTTTGCATGAAGATAAACCTGTGTGCACTCGCCCATATCCAACTCAGTCTTCGGCTTTGTTGGATATGGGATGCAGTATTCCACTCGCACTTGTGTGATAACCAACATTGTTATTTGGGACCACAACCCTCAGTCCTTCTGAATCCTTAATTTTGGCAAGGAGGATACAGATGGATTTGGGAGGAATAGGGTTAAACAAAATTTTGATGACAGGTTGATAGCTCATATCTGGACCATCACTGGTTCTCTACTTTACGCTGAACTCCTACATAAATACATTCAAATAACAACCAATCTTTTTGATTACAACAATTAACTTTGGCATAAATATCTACCTTCCAAGTCTCATTGCAACAGTGATGTATTGCACTTCTTAGTGTAACCTATTCAATGAATAAGAACCTGCCCATCTCAAATGTAGTACACATAAACATATGTCAAGACTTGTCTACGAAGAAAAAATTAAAATAAAAATCACCAAACATGACATGATTGCACGTATCACATAAAAGTACATCGATAGAAAACAAACAAACATGATATTTCAGTTCAGTTGTATAGAATTCCTACCATGAGAGTTTATGGAAAAGTGGTCATCACAAGGGAATCAAAAACTACATTTCTGCAAACAGTGAGTACAGTGCTGTGATACATAAATGGACAAACAACCACAACAAAGGAGTTCCTTTTAGACACAGACGATTTAGACCTGTAAAATGTTCATGAGAAACAAATTTGACTTGACCCGGCTAGAAACCGACACAACCTGTTTGAGTTTAACCCTAGGTGTTAACACTGATGGTTATTTTCTCAATTAACTCCTTATGAATTCATACACATTATAATTTTTAAAAGTGTTTCAAAACTTCCCAAGGCACCTCCCTGTAATATGAAAGGTAGATGTACGATCGTTTGTTTTGGTTAAAGTATCACTGCCCTACAACTCGCGTCCCAGTAATTACAGAGTAACACTGTTGGACAAGAGATTCCCAAAACCACTGTTCAAAAAGCGTGTTTAGGTTTTAAAGTAGCGTAATATGAAAAGTTGCTTGAGTAGTTTTCTACAAAGAAGCATTTTTATTTTTCCCTTTATCGAAACTCAGCTGCTAATGTTGAACAATGCTATTTACAGAATCATCCTGACCACAGGGACTCCTTCAAAAATGTTGAGTAAAAGAAAAACTGTAGAATTAGGACTCTTTGATAAAATGGCTTAAGAACTTGGCTTTTTTCCCTCCTTCTCCAAAAGTTACTCTCAGCTGGTCCAGCATTTTCTGTCAAAAAAGTGCTAATGCATACCAAACCTCTATACTATTTCTTTGCCCATTTTTTAATGCCCATTTTTTTATAATTATTTTGTGTGTGTGTATCTAGCATAGAATTCACCATTTTGTTAACAGTTTAAATACAACCCATATTAAGTTTCTCTTTGGTACTTTCAGTAATGTCTTACAAACAAAAATGCCCACAGTTCAACACAAACCAAACCAAACAAACAGAACTGGTTTTTATGCACCCCGACCTTAACATTAGAAACAATACTGAAACAGTGAAATAAACCTATGAACGTAAAATATGTATTCATAACTGCAACAAAATAAATATAATAACAACTAATATTGCACAACACTTACTATTACTCTTACCCGGTTTAAAACTTTAAATAGGCCTATTACACTATTATATGCCCTCATTCACACCATTGGTAGTGCTAGGCAACTTTCCCGTTGTGGTCATACAGTGCTTGCTTTGGGCTACCTTGGCAGTCAAACATTGAGTGTGTCATCAGCAATCAAAACCAGTTTCATCCATAAGCACTTTGCCCTTTGACCCAAAGAAGCCATTTCCAATACTTTCTATGAACATTTCAAGAGCTGGCTTCTGTAGGAACACTAACTGACCTCAAGCATTGGTTTGTGTTTGTTTAAAATTGCTGGTGGAAAATGGAAGTACGCACTTACAAGTTCAATATGTAAAGAGTTTTTTTTTTTTTTACTTGCTCAATCTTCCCAACAAACTGTATGACTGAATTCCCACTGATATTGTTATAACTATAAGTAATTCCCTGTATGTATAGCTCATAAAATCAATTTGTACAAAAGACATGACTATCACTGTCTTCTAACCCTTTATTTTCTCTTGTCATCAGAAATCAAAATCTGAATGAAAGGTGAACAAGACTGTATTCATTTCCTGTATTCATTTGTTGGATAACTTTTTGCAAGATAGTTTAGTATTGTGTATGCACGTAAGCATTACTGGTATATATACACACTGATATATAATACTTTTTGAAACACTCCATAAACAGTAGTGGTCTTCAAACACTGAAAGAGAATCTTAAACTCTTAAACACTTAGAACTTCAAAGAACCAGAATCACACTGGGTTGCCAAGTTAGTCAAACAAACCGAAGCCTAGCCTTTTGAATAGTTTGTCCTCTGTCAGCATCAGGCAAGTTTGAGGCAAGAGGTCTGGCCTATTGTTAATCCTTAAGGAAACAGTAGTACTTCGATAAGCTATGTTATAAACATCTGGTTCTTCAACGAGCTTCGGTAAGTTTGAAACAAACCATAAATAAGACCGGATACTTGATCCATGGCTTTTACTTTACCTCTCAATACCTCTGGTACCACAGCTACATTGGCTTACAACACATAGTTTTTAAACCAAGCTTTGTTCCTCCAGTAAAACCTGCAAAATCACCCAGTGTTACACAAGCTATGCTTTTTCAAATTCTTCCTCGCACCCAAACCTCTGTTGCCAACGATGTTGACATTGCCATTGTGTGGTTAACATTCAATCAGGCAGCCCAGATAGACTTCATCGTCCAACCAACTACCCATCCTGTCAACTACGACCTCCATGGGGTCATTCCAGGTCAAATCAACTCCCAAAAATGGAATGGTCATCATTTAGACCACATCTTTCTAACGATAGGGCCAGAGACACGTCCACTAACAATATGTTTGGCCTACCAGTAAGGGAGATATGGTCATTTGAAAATTGATGCCCACGCCCAATTTGACCGAAAACATCAAAATAAAGTCGGCTGTAGCGCAAAAACTGTTGGTCTGATTGGGGTTAAAACTTGAAATCTGAGATTTTCAGCCTCAATTACCCCACACTCAAAATTCAGTCTAACTTGAAGGGGCGAGGGTTTGACCTATTGATGAACTTGGCTTGGAATTCCATGGTATGACTTTATAAGCGACTAAACTGCACAATGTGAGATAGATAAGCCACAGCGAAACAAAAAATACGCTGGTGCCGATTTGGTATGACATGGGACCTCCTAGCTCTCCCCCGATTCTCGGTACTTTTCGTCGGATCATCAGCACAGCGATAGCGACGATGGCTAGGATAGTGTACAGCATAACAGAGAACCCCAGAGCTCCTTGTTCAACCTCGAATCCTTTTGGATCGTCGTGGTGATAGATGGCAGCAAGCGACCATGCAACACCGATGCCGAGGAAAACGTTGACTGCATTGCTGCCTGTCACATTACCAATAGATGCATCAGCGTACTTGTCCCCTACTGCTGCAACTTTACTTGCAAAGGTGTCTGTATATACGTGAAAATCAATAAGAAAATCACATCAATGAATGGAGGTCTGTCAGGCATGTTCATAATAAAAAACAGCATTTATAAAGTGCACTATGAATCACAGATTACTAAATACGCCTTACAATAGAAGCAAAAGTTAAAACCATAAGACCGATCCACTAAGCCCCACCCTCTACAGTAACTGTCTACCAATGGAGCCTAATCAGTATAACAGGCACGGCACATGTGCGACTCTCCCTGCAAAAGCAATGAGCTGCACCTCACCCCACAAAATGCACAATGAAGTAATCTTAACAGCAGCAGCTTATTTTCTCTTTTTGTTATTTGGTTTAATGTCAGGCCCATATCTGCTGTTGTGATTGGTAAATACATTGGGCAATGGATTGATCTATGATACATTGGCTCCTTAAAAGGTTTTGTTTTAACTTGCTGTGTGCCTAAGAGCAGAAATTATCTCTCAGCATGACGGCCATATTTGCCCTCTGAACTGTCCAGCCCTATGATTGGCTGTATTACTTTAGCTTAGTGGATTAAATGTCGATGACATCAATGTCAGTAAATGTTTCATCAATTTCATGTCATACTAAGGAAGTGTGTCAAAAGTCAGGCATGCATGTTCTCGCACAAAACATTCCCGAAGGGATATTGATGAAATCCACTGGACCTCAAGAATGTACTGATGGACTGCGACACAACTATTGGAACAATCCTACTTGAGAGAATATGAGCATTTTGAACAATCCAACAGACCGGTCCATTCATGCCAGCTGAAATAGACCTTATGCATTGACGTCACCAAGCCGCCATCTTAGAGGTAAACTGATGATGAAACAATGGAAACGCGCTGATTTGTACGCACGGCGCACAAGACTGGCCAATGAGCATCTTCCTTTTGACCTCTGGGTGAGGGCGCCCTACTCAAATGACGTCATATGCATAAGGTCTATACTTAACCGATCCAATTTGAGCATTCCTACCTTTTGAGATACTCCCTAATCATGCCATGTGAGCAACTATGTTGATTTCATTGAACCCATTGATCATAGGTTTTCGGCAAAGACTAAAGCCTTTATCATAAAACAGCCAAACTAGTGTGCAGCTGGGATAATAACTATAATGGAATGAAAACCATAAAATGAAACTGATTCTCAGACAGAAGGGTCCAGGCTATTTTTATACTTTCACACTGAATTTGATCGTGTTCATTGTTTTAATAAGAAAGACAAGAGGGTGGCTGTAATACAGTAATCAAACGGTGTGTAAGCTAATGCTGATCAAACAATGTAGGTTTACAAGGCTGACCTGGTACACTCGTTCCCAATGCCACAAATGAGATGGCTGTTACGCTGTCTTCCAGGCCGATGGTACAGCCGAAATGCGAGGCCAGGTCATTGATAAATGCCGTCAAGACAGCGATGATTAAGATTGAAAAGACAAAGCAAGCCCAGCCACCCAGGATGTCAGTTGGCGGCACAAGGGCAAACAGGATCTTCCAGAAGATGGTGAGGAAGTGCATGACATAGTCACCGCAAGACGGCAACTTCTCTTCTCCTCCTTCCTCGTCGTCATCACCTTCAAGTTCAATAAAAAAAGATTCAAATTCAACTTCATGAACAGAAAAACAAAAGATTATGTAACATCGAGTAAGATTGGCTAACAAATAAAATTCAGATTTAATAGATTATGCAAATTGGTAAAAACATGCAATCTCGCTCTTTATAAATTGTCGTGTTTCAATATGATATTTTAAGAGATCAAATTTAGACCCAAATTCTGGCAGGAAAGTGTTTGTTGCTAGGGTACTTTACAAAAACCTTTGCTACGGTACGGATCATTTTTAATCTCTTGGTTCACTGCGCATGTTTAAACAGCTTTTTCTCTTCAAGACACTTCGGTTATTTTGAATTTTTTTAAAGGATTTTAATATGCAAAGCTCGGTTTATCTCCAGATATCAAAATGCTATAGACCTCCAACATACATCAAATTAAAGCTTAGAGTATATTCTTGCCAATCATGTTTGTATTTCCAAAAGTCAGCTTGCGACGTAAGGGCCATTTTTGCAGAGCGGGTCACAATTTTCAGAGCGCTATGTGATTCAATACAGTATACACTGTGTGCCCTTCATTTACGTCTAAACTATGCATGCACCTCTTGTTTAGCATAAATTTGGTTATGGAGGGGTGTCAAAGGCAATCTAAATCATGACGACAATCAATTTTTGGGGGTATGTTTTCATTGGTTTCTTTTTTTACATATTCAATTCTGTACTATTTATTATAGAAATATTCTTTATTATTATTATCTTTTTGACTCGACGAAAAAACATTAATATGACACCCGATGACATTTTTAATGAATAAACCAACAATGAATGATATATAAATGACTAGATGGATGGATGATTACATAGGCCGTGAGTGTAAGTCAAGCTAGCCATGATGCCAGCAGACCTTACAAACCAGGCTAATTCCAATATCGCATTGAGCACCTCAATGCACATTTCAGAGTTTCAGTCTGGTGCATTCACTCATTGGCTGAATTTGAAAAACCAAACTCATACACTGAGACTGATGAATTAGTTACACATTCCACCTACAGTCAAATTGTGTAGTTCTAAACTTCCAAAGTTAACTCAGACAATAATTTATTTTCATATAAAAAGAACAGCTGGCAAAATGTCTAATCATAATCTTAACCCACATCTTACAATGTAAATAGCACTATCTGGAAACATATGATGCAGATTGCATGAGAAACACATAGCTTATCAGCTTGCCCCACTAGCATAGTTTTGTTTGAAACTAACCATGATGGTATTACTGAGTTACTAATTAGGGCATTCCAGAAACTTGATTTGTCAGTGCCAGTGAGTTTATTTGCTTGGTGGGCCCACGTGTATTGGGAAAATGTGTGTCACTGTGTCAGATAGCTCTCTAGGTTATTGATAAAGATAGCAGTATCGAACAGTTGTGAGAAAGTAGGGACTGTCATTTTTTTGTCTTTTTTCCCCCCACATTGTTTTGTATTAGTTTATCACAAGACTTGTTATACCTACACAAGGATTGTTAATTGCCAAAAGTACTATAAAACAAAATATAGATTAGTTTGGAACAGAAGATTTTGAATGTGTCATTCAATGCACTTCAACTTACATATTTGTATTTTGTGGATTGTACCTTTTAATATCTTTTAGTGTTTTGCCAGTGTGAAGTCTAATAAAATAAAATAAATAAATACATTGAAATATCTCTGTATTAATGCGAAGGATCAGAGGTGACAAACCTGCACTGACTGTTAGTGCCTCGACGAACTGCTCTCTCCACGATGATGTGCCCACAACCAATGAAACATTGGTTTTCTTGATCAACTTGTCCACAGTGTTCTGAAGTAATGATGAAACAGAGAAAAGTGTTAGGGATGGCTCAGAAAACAATAAGTATAGTGAGTATGTAGCTTTGCATTGTGTAAAAATGTAAAGACATAAGATACTAGTTTGGGGTAAACCAATCATGTAATAGAGGAATTGTGATAGCTCTGGAAAACACATGCAGTACAGGGAGGTGAGTATGATATGGCTCATCTGTTCACCTCCCTGTGTTGCATGCATTCTATTTTCGGAATATGTGGCTGGTTATTCCGCGAATACGCGGCGTAGCTTCAGGTAGGTAGCTCGGTTTGTATGAACGTGTATGTAAACACCTACACCGTTCATATGTCAAAATGGATTGCCACAGAAAACAGATTTAAGACGTGTCCAAAAAGAAAAAACCTCATCAATCAGGGTAAGAAAACTGTCATGGGACTAACCGAGAGAAACAACCGGTGTTGTTTATACCAAATGTTTATTGTGGACAGGAGGGACGAGGACTTAGACACGGCACATCACAGCAGCACTCTGATCATCGTTTTACGACTGGAAATAAGACTAGTAGGAACACGTCGGCCATTTATGGGAGTCAAAATCTTGACTCCCATAAATGGCGGACCGTGTTAGTTCACGAATAAAAGGAAAACCACACAGTTTTGAGGAATGTTTGTGTGGATCATTATATTCTACTTTAAAAAAATCTTTCCGACCGTGTTCATTTCACATCAAACGCTTGTTATAGCCCAAAGCGCCCAATCCGAAGGCAACGTGTCCCTTTAATTAGTTAAGACATGATAAAGATTGACATATTGACAAACGATCTGATCAAAAAGAAATTAAGATAAGTGGCGTCTGCAAACAAACGTAAATCTGTACTAGACGGGACTCTTGGAGAAACCAAAAGGTAAAACTATGCTACAACACGTGGGAGATAAGATGCTCTTTAAAAGAGTTTTTTTGAATATTGGCTTCGGCTTAGGCCAAGTCCCCATGTTTGAAGACTGGTACCAAAAGCACACGTTTTCAGAAGAATTGACAGAGCCTCAAGACACAGCCAAAGTCAAAGCAGTGGTTTGGATATGCATGGGCCTGGATCTACTTAACTGAGGGAGTAAGGATAGATTGAACAACTTCATCAACATAGCTCTGTTAACCCTCCTCTATGGGACTTGTTTTTTAATCTATCCCATATCCATCAAAATCCTTCGGGTAACTTAACCTCTGCCAACCATTAATGTTGTGTAGACTCTTCCTACCAAAAAGTTAAAGAGTTATTTTAAACAATTTAATAATTTGGGGTTGAACAAATGAATTCATATTTGGACAGTTTTGGCAAATAAAAATTATTTGCAACCAATTGTGATATTTGTAATTATATAACCATAAACCAGCCATGCTTCAGCTGGATGCTAGCCATGGTCACGCCAGACATATCCTGAGTCTGAACCTTTTAGTACTTGTGTCTTTGTTCACCCTCCAAGGCCACCGAGGTGCGACCCCACCACTGCCTGCTATATACATGTAGGTGCATTGGTAAGTATAGTAAAACCATTATTTTCCAGAACAAAATTCCATAGCACAATTTCCTGGAAAACGTTGGTCAACCTGACCTAAACTGGGTCACAAGAAACGCATGCCAGATTCTTTTACCCAAAGTCATCACTGGCCTATGTCAAATGCCTATAATTGCTATCTTTTTACACTCCTCATTATAGCTTTAACAGATGTTGTGGTGATGACACAAAGGTGCTGTTCTCTACTCATGGAAAAGATGCGCTTAATTAAAGAGATGCCGTTAGATGACTGGAATACTACAGTGTGAGGACCAGGTCTTGACTGCTCCTTAACAACCAGGTTGGGGGCTGGTCGCTGTTAATGGATCCGGCTGAGGGTGAAGTCCATTAACAGTGGTCAGCCCCAAATGAGGTCATTATCATGTACATGTACAGTCTCAAGAAATATATTTTTAAAAACAAAACAGAAACAGAAAGCTCTGAATTTGTTACTCTTCGTTTGCTATTATTTCCAAACTTGTTATATTCATGTTAAAGGGCAATATCTTTTGGCTGTTTCGTTTTGTGTGGTACCTAGTCTCTAACCCATGATTAAATATTAATGCATACCTCTAAGAACCAGATTATAATAGCAATAACAATAATTTATTGATTTATATTGCACCCATTCCATAAAATGTACACAAGCGCATGTTAATCATGAAACAATTAAATAAACAACAACGAATAAGGACAACAAATTGATAAAAAAAATTAAAAAAGGAAAATCACACAAAGAAGTAAGAACACAAATAAATTGGTAAAAACCTAGGAAATTCCAGAATGCTTAAAAATGATTAAACAAAATCCTTGCCAAACTCCCCATACAAGATTTACAAGAAGAGTACAAAAAATCGGTAAAAAGGCATTAACAATGACAATATAAATACAAAAACAGTATGAGCTCTGAACATTAACAATGACAATATAAATACAAAAACATTATGAGCTCTGAACATTAACAATACCATATATGGAAATACTTTGCTGAATGTGCAGCTTTACGCATTACGCTTTACGTGGGTTGATATGTGTGCATCAGCTATCTAAAGTTGATTTGCACATTCACACATACAAAAAGTATGGGTATGCATGTAGATTCACATAGCATATGCCTTATAAAAATAAAGACAAAAATATGCAAAAAATGAAAGGGTTGATTTGAATACCCAGACAGTGCTCTGAACTTTACTACACAATTCATTGCTTGTTCAGGGGCCAGTTATCACATGGCCACGACCCTGCAAGGTTTTAAACGACCATTGAAGACTGAGTCACCATTCTTTCCTGTACATAAATACCTTTCCATTATAAACATCCAACAATATTTTACACTTGAGAACAAATCTCCTTGACAGTTTAGCCTCAGCTCACCTCGGCTCTGCAATGGATTTCTATCCATGTCAAACGCTATATACGTAGCTCCTATATACGTAGCTCCTCGCGCTTCAGTTTCAAACTATTGGACGAAACTTTCAAACTACCTCGCCAGCCAAATATGCAACCTACATGTACTAAGTTAAATTGGGCCGTGAAATTTGCGCGGTCCAGCCAACTATCTGATAGAGCCCTCTTTTGACTCAAAACACTCCTAAATGTGATTATATTGCCCGTTTAAACATGGCCACGTGATCTCCTCTCGTCTAATCAGAATTGATAAACTGTCACAGGTATTAATGAATGCTATTTTTAATTCATTTCAAATTGTACTTACAATAGCCATTCAAGTATTGAAGTATTGGATCAGGAATTTTATCCTCGAGAGGGCGAGGCCATTTTCACTTTGCAAAGGGCACTAACATTGAAAAATCTTTTAAAATCTTTGGGAGACTTGTGAAGTGACACCGAAAGCCAAGACTTGCAGGGCAACAGAGACCACAGCCTTCGTGTAATTCCTAGCCTGAAGTACCATTGAACGTTATGTGCTAATCTACCAACAGAGGCCCTAGCCAAAAGTTTCTAAAAACAGACTCCAGCGAGACTGAACAAACCTTAAACTCTGTGCTCTCCATGATCTTGACATCGAGACGGTTGATTTCGCCCAACTGCGGCTTGCCAAGATCAGCAATACGCCTATCTTCCTCGGACATGAGCTGGTAGGATTCGTCATGCTCGCTGGTGTAAGATTCATTATCACTTCCTGCAAAGAAAAAAGAAATTGCGAGTAAATCGACCGTTCAAATTCTCTGATGCTGAGGATGTTTTGTGATATCTTGAAATACTGAATAATTATTCTCCCAACCATTTTGCTAGAATGGGGAAGAATTGACAAATAAAGTTGATTTCAATTTTAATTTTAAATATGTATGAAAAGAAACGAGAAGGGAAAAGCAAAAAACAAACAAACCCTCCTCACTAATATTCATGTGGTCATATAAAACATCACCCAAGTGAGACTCAAACGAGTAAAACTTTGGGCCGATAAATAGTACTCATTCGTTATGGGAATTTAGCTAATACCATTTTTTTCCTAGTACAAGTTTAGCTGTTAGACTCAATTGTATAGATGTGTTTATACATTATGTGCATCTCCTGTGTATTCAAACAGTGGGACCGGTTAGAGAGTACAATTTTGCTTTCTTGATACATTAAACAACACTGCTTACTTTCGCAGCAAATTTGAGCAGTGGAAACATTCACATAATTGACAAGCACATTTTATAGTTTTGGCTGGTAAGACATTTCTGCTAAGCAAACAGCTTTCTGAGCTTAGCAAAAAATGTGCGCTTGTCTGCTCTTTAGCAGTGACACTTTGTCAGACCAAAGCTAATTTAGGGTAGCAGTGCTGCAGGCGGCAAGGCAGGTCTAGCAATATCATGTCTTTTAGCAGGGAAGTTTCATAGAGCTGCTTAGGCTGAAAATATTGCTGAACAATTTAATGCTTAGCAAAAATTAGCAGGATACCAGTCTTAGATGATGTTGTTTTAGCTGGTAACCTTATTTTGGTAAGCATAATGGTTTTGTGCTGAGCTTCTTTTTGTGCTTATAAGCTGCTCTATGAAATTGGGCCAACATCTTAGGTTTAGCCAATATTAAACAACTCAAATTTTGTCGTGCGTATCAATGATGTAGCTATGTTCACAACTATATTTGTTCAAGTACGGTACCTTTTAACTACATCAGTGGGGGGGGGGGGGGGGGGGGGGGGGGAGACATAAAAGTGATCAATGCATTACAAAACATTTGACCAGTCATGAACTATACTCTTTACTGTCCTTTTCAGTATTTCAGAGCTGGTGTAAATTCCTTTACTGCAAAACCTCACGAAATACGTCAGCAATTACTCGCAGAGAACAACAACAATGCCGACTTAGCCATTGCCCCTGATTGCTCGACCTTCAGTCTGCAAAAGCACTTTGTGTCGATATGCTCTTAAGTGACATTAGTTTAATTTGTGGTTAATAATGAAATTTGATGGAATCCACCACAAATTTAGCATGTGAGTTCTGTGGTAAGGTTGAAGAAATTATCTCAGTATGCACATTAGTAGCTTTTGTTAGTTTGTTAATCAGCTTGTTTTTTTGTGAATACCGCTGAGCTTTCATCTTTAACATTGCAAGCATTACAAAGGTAACCCGGCAAAAGATTCACATTTTTGAGTGGAAACTACTATGGAAGGTGAACAAGGAATATACGAGCCTAACTTTACTGTTGTATGTGCCCTTACTCAGAGGCTTCCATCTTACATGTAGGTCGTATTCCCTGAATACAAGTGTTTAATACGCGTGCAATCCTGTTAAGGGAACAGACAAATTTGTGTCTGTTTATAGAGGCAACCTTGCTTCCAATATTGTCTATTTCGGTGAAGATAATGAAAAAGCTACATCTAGTTCTTTAAAAATTTCACCTTATCATTCTCAATAAGCTCCATCACCAAACTCGATAATTTGGCACCAGGAGTGTCATGACAGACATGGCACAGGCACACAATTATTATTACAACACTTTACAAACGAAAAACCAAAAAGTGTAAACTACCTCACTTGCATAGTATCTATTCCTATTACATTTAAGAAGTAATCGCCTCGGTTTTAACAAATGCCAATTTGACACTTATTTTGTGCGTGGGTTGGAAACAAATAACTCCTTTTCATCCATTGATTGTATTTTCTATGAAGCAAATCAGAAGGACTACAAGTTGAAGTCTCACTAGACGTCAAAGTATTGCTCTCGGATCATAAAAATTTAAAGGAATAATTCACTCGGAAAGCCCATCTTAAATTTGGAATGATTAACTGATGAACTCAAACCCACACTCTGCTGATCAGAAACACCAGAGCTTGACTACTTGAAATGCCACTTTGCATCAGAGCGCTTTATGATAAATGTTATTATCATATAGTGCAGGTTAACAGCCTGGAGAATTTATAAAGACTTCCAGGAAACCGATGTTTAAGTTTAACTGCAGTGATCTTTTCTAGCTACTAATGCTGCAGAAGCCTGTAAATCATCATACTGAACCTGTAATACAGGTTGGTTTTGGTTTGTGCACTGCAATATGTTGCAGTGCACAAACCGGCGTTCCTAGACCTCTTAGTTTTCCAGGCAGTCAAACTACACTATAAACCCTTGCACTATGCTGCTATCGCCGAGGTCAAACAATGGAAACGTGCAAGCGCATACGCACCACGCACAACTCTCAGCCAATGATATGCCTTCATTTGACCACAGTGGGGGCGCTGTTTGAGTTTGTGATGTCATATGCAAGGGTTCTAATTAGCCCTGGTAGGATGCCAGTTTGCGTATGCAACGGAGGAGTCCAACCTGGGCTAGAGGCTGAATATGTTTGTGAACACCAAATGCTAACACTGAGTAGTTGATGATAATAATTTCGAGGCAGCAACTGATGCATACATTGTATTGCATTTTGCTTTTGCTATACAAGGGAAATTATTCACTGCCACCCACACCCAAACCCATAACTTTCCCCCCGAAAAATAAAATGTCAAAAGTCAACAGCCGCGAAAAAAAGTCAAATCTGAAAGCGACTCTTGCCAGGCACGGACGTGGCGGTTGAAACAGCAATCAACACTCGACAGGGAATGCCTGCCCTGGCTGTGAAAACACTCGGGGCATGCTTTGGGATTTTTGTGTGCGGCCTGAAAGAAAGTTAAATATGACCATGTAAGCCTGAGTACATACAAAATGGCAGGGAAAAGATTATTCCTGTTTTGATGAAGAGACATGATGTTGTGCGTCAATGTGAACTTGAATGATTCTGATGGAATATTTGCATAGAGAGGGGGCATTATAGGATTGACGAGGGGGAGGGAGTGGGGATAGAAAGAGTGAGAAACAATCAGAGCTTGCAGAGATTTCATTTTGGGAAACTGTTGTCCTGAAATCAAAGAAATCAAAAAATTTGTGTGAAGATATTGTTAGCAATGACACTTGAAAGTGACTTCTCAACTCTTTTCTCGATGCCTATGTACGGCATTTATCATAGGTCGGCATTTAATGAGTAACCGATAGACTTCAATTTTAACAGATGTCAAATTTGCATTGGGGACAAAGAATATCATTTGTGTTTTACCCATACACCGGTATGTGTTATCTGCACTGTATACTCAGTACTTTCCCCGAATCCTGTGAAAAAAATAATCCACAGCTGTGAGTTTGAATCACACCCAAGTAATATGCCTGCCGACTGAGATTTGATTCTGCGACTTTTGCCGATCCAGAGAAGATAGACTTCAGTTTGGTGTAAAAAAAAACAAAAAAACTAATTCCCAATTTGCAGGATTTATTTCCTTTAAATGTTAAAATGTCTTCATCAAGAAGATGCCCATGGTTTCACTTGTTACAATCAAGATGGAAACAAGAATCCAACACAGGAATCCTCCTCCTTGGGAGAGAGAGACAGACAGAGAGAGGATGAACTCAAGACAAACATGCTCCTCTGAATTTTGTTCTGAATATTGAAATGAATTACCAGCCGGCTGATGATTTGCGTGCATATGTTCCGGGAAAACAAGCATTTACAGTTCTATACAAACTGACATTATCAAGATCTATAATGACTGGTATCAGACCATTGTTGCCCTTTGGCCTGTCAGTCTGGTTACATTGATATTAATAGAGGAAAATAAGAGAATAAGTCTGCATCACCAAAAAAGGTCTTTCGGCAACAAGACATACGCAATTATCTTACATCACAGTATCACTAGTCACTACAAGGTTGTCGTTTCACATGATAATTCGGAGCAGTTTCCCAACACCGTATCAAACACAGTTTGATGTTGTTGTGTTTGATGTTGTATGAGTTAGTGGGTTGACAAACAAACCTGTTTTGAATCTAAATCACGTACAAGCTTGGGGTGTGCACATTATATCCTTCACATACCTTGATTAGAAACGCAAGTAACGTGTTGATGCATGCATGATCAATCAAAAAGCATGATCACGACGACAGGCCAGCAATAAGGCTTATTAAGTAAAAGTTAGCATGCACCCCACCATGCAGCATAACTTCCCTTCAAGATTCCATTTCACATTTCAAGCTAATAAGATTATCCCAGCCTGAAATATGATTAATCAAAAATGCAAATGAGAGTCCCAAACTGACCACGTTAACAGATCACGTCTCTTGGCGTCACCGTAGAAACTGTTAGTCATTTAATATTACCAGTTTAGCATGACGTTAGTAGCCAGGTTAATTCTGTTGAGTTTCACTAAAATGTTGCATTTCAGATGTATCTCTGATCCAACTAGTTTCTTTTTCTTAAAGTACCTTGGTCTTAAAAATTTGAGTTGAGTGTTTTTAGATATCTGGAAAAGTCTTCACTGATTTAGAAATGCATTTAGTTTAAGGAGCCTTTATCATTAAAAAACAGTTCAGTGTCAAAATACTGACTGTTAAATAACTTTGCTTCACTTTTTGGCTGGTCAATGTTACACAATGTTACACCATATTGTACCTGTTTATTATGCACATTTTTGATGTACATGAGTGCATTGTCACAGAATATAATCACCAGGTGAAATCTGGCCTATTCCATTTCGTGAGGGGATCGCTGTGTGAAATGGGAAAGCCAGATTTCACCGAGTGATTATATGCTCAAATGAAATGCATCTAATGTTTGTTTTCTATAACTCACATATAGATCCTTGTCAACTGAAATGTTGTCATAATAAACACAAAATAGACATAGAAACTCGTCCAGCCCACTCTCTAAACATGCTAGCAAACAAGTCGGTGACTCCATGCAGACACAAACCTTGTCCACTATGACACAACCTTGCCTTGTAGTTGTTTGGACAAATGGGCAGAAACGATTACTTTGGGAAAGAGGCTGTGAAGTGTTAAAATGATCAATACTGGACCCCAATATTAAATTGCGAATTATTGTGACAGTAAATACTCTGCCATAAAATTGATGACTCATGACACATGTTCCACCAATCAAATGACAAGGATCTGGATGTGTGGCACATAAAATGATTTACTTGATGCTGTTACCAGTTTATATAAGCTTTGTATTTGCCGACAATGTCCGTTGATCATGATTGATAGATAGATTGATTGACTGATTGATTAGCATACTGTATTATTGTAAAAAGGCAGATCTGTTCAGGGTATATACATGTACATTGTAATGAGATCAAACATTAATATCGATAGTAAAAGAATGCACAGAGCAAGGACATATCTTGTATATAAAACAACCAAGTTGTCACAAGAGAAAAGCCAGCAAATGCTACATGCACCAGGCAGACGTCAACGTGTGAAAATACCAGGGTTTTTTCCCCCCCAAAAGGGTGATACATATATGCATTTCCCATATTAATCAGTTAATTCTTAAACCCTCCGAGCTAAACCCATTAGTTTACATCTTTCAAGACACCAAAGGAAAAAGAAATGTCTAATCAAGTTCCAATGAACCAGTCCTTTAAAACTGAGCAATGTGATCCGTCGAGCGCCGCTCCTATAACCCAGTTTGAAATTAGCTGCTAGTTTTGTTTACAATTGGTAAAAGTTCACACCTACTTTCCTGCAAGGCGAACAGTTACAGCAGAACGAGGGTAGAAAGCAAGTTTACATTCATCATGACATCACAAGTAGCGTGTGCTTGCGCTTACACCTATCATTAGTCCATGTGTAATTAAAATATGCTACCAAAAAGAGGCAGGGTCATGATAAAAATGGGCCATGGGGGCATAGGAGTCATTTCACTGAATTACATTCTGATTATTAATTTCTTACTTTTACATGGTAAAATGTCCTATAGACTGTGCAAGTTTTGCGCCTATTCAAACATTTGGACCTGTTTAAAGTGCGCGAGTTGTTTTCCTCATGCGTTAAAGCAATGTACGTAGGACCAAAATGTGGTCCCAAAAATGTTTAATACATGCGAGACTTGCACGGTCTATTATTGTTTTCCCTGGGGATGCATATTCATACATGTACGCGTATCTTTGATCGGCTTGTGGCTTAGCATAATTGAAGCCAATGGTGGTGAGGCTAGGTAATCATTTGCTGAGAGCATTTTTTCATACAAATAGTACCCGAAGGCCCTTGATTTGAAGGTGTGCCACACCTTCCATCAGCTTTGGCTTGAACCTTTTGCACCTCAAGCAAGTCAAAGACAACAATTTGACGAGCTGAATCATTAAGGGGAAGTGTAATTAAGTGGGCATGCGGATGATTTACATAGCAATTTCGGGGCGAACCCCCCCCCCCCCCCCCCCTTCAAAGAATTCTGGCGTACTGGTGATGACATCATTTGCAAGGGGTCAGTTCTCTCTTTAAAAGCAGATAACAACATAAAGGATAAAGCAAAAAGAAAATAATGTTTTAAGTCCCCTTTATTGAAAAGGCTTTATAAAAAGCAAGAGGCTTTAAATGTGTTAGAAGAGCCGGCAGTATCCATGTGAAGAAAATGTGACAAGCACATCGTTATTAAAGTAGAAACCGTGGCCAGAGATTGCCGCATAGCTAGAGCAGATTAAAAACAAGCAGCAAATAGCAAGGACAGTCGGATTAATTACTCTCTTGTTTTGACTCCCGGCAAGATAATCAAGCCGATGATGGTGATGGTGATGATGATGAGTTATAGTGGTGTATCCATAAACCTGGCTTGGTAGTAAGTAGTTAGCGATGGAGAAAAACAAATAAATGAATTAAAAGAGTTGTGACCTGCTTTTTCCAAAAGGGCGTAATTTGATTTTGTGGCGCTTTTGTTAAGCATCCTTTACAAGGTGTCCAGTATTATAAATAATCTGACACAGTTTTGTCGGGTGTCGTCTTATAACTCAATTCACTCAAAGTACCTCATGATTTCACTTTTTACTTTTGTCTTCCGATACTAAGTTCACTTGAGGGTTACACTCTGTTGTCTAATTGCCACTACATTATCTGTTATATCGCTATTCGCAACCCCTTTGTTTTTGCTTAAATATCACTCCATAATTTACAGCGTTATTAATATCACAATTGCTTTTGATTCTATATTCCCGAGTAGGAAAGGGTGTCTCCAAAGCACAGCCTGGGTAAATCTTACCTTGATTGAGTCCAAAAAGTATGGCACAGTGCCCATGTGTGTTTAGTCAGGCAAGGCAAATGTGCCTACTACATTTCAAAGTTAATTGCCTCTGTTTTGACAATGTCAATTTCACTCCTATTTTGTGCATAGATTGGAAACAATTTATTCCCTTTCATCCATGAATTATGATTACACAATGCACACGCAGATTCTTGCCATTTGACTGGTGGAACATCCGTCACATGTCAGCCTTTATTTTGCCATGTACATGTATCTACTGAGACACTCCAAAATTTAATAAAGTAGTCCTAAATGTGTATGGAAAATTATGGGATGCTTTTGGAAGCTTCGCAACTCAATTCCAAAATATCGGCCCCCTCTCGTTTGTCCCGAACGAGGCAAGGCCACGGCGGACAAAGGTTTTGGTCTACATGGAGTCGTCCACGTTGTTTAGAAGGGTTTTTAGAGTGTGGGGTGGACAAGTTTCCGTGTCTAATTTGTGTTCATTGTGAACAAATTTCAAATGACATGGATCTGTGTGTGAGTTGTATAAAAACAAACATTGAATGCATTTCTTTTGTGCATTGTCGCAGAAATCACTCGGTAAAATCTGGCCTTCCCATTTTACTTGACTATTCCTCATAAAATGGAATAGTCCTGATTTCACCTTTTAATTAGGCGTGTCGTGGCCGAGTGGATAAGAGCACCGAACTCAAGCTCTGGTGTTTCTGTTCAGCAGAGTGTGGGTTCGAGTCCCAGTCGTGACACTTGTGTCCCTGAGCAAGACACTTAACTATAATTGCTTCTCTCCACCCAGGGGTAAAATGGGTACCTGTGAGGGCAGAGATGGTTCTTGTGATGGATTTAGCCTAGTAGCGCATATATTGCAGCACAGGCTGTATATACTCCCCAGGGAGCTGATATGGTTTCAGGATTGATAAAAATGGCCCAGTGACCAGGGGTAATAATATGCGCCTCGGAATAGCCTAGCTAGATAGATGGCGCTTTATAAATGCTTGATATTATTATTATTATTATTAATTATATTCTGCGACAAAGCACTCATACGCATCCAATATTTGTATATTCTATGAAGCAATTCAGACAGAGTACAAGTTCAAGTCTCACTAGACGTCAAAGTGCTCCTCTTGATTCATGAAAATTTAAGGGAATAAATCACTTGGAAAGCCCATCTTAAATTTGGAATGAATTTTATGCGGGCCCCGAAAGGAGTTGAGCTTGCACTGAAAGAGGCTGTGCAGTCTGCTTCTAGTACGTTTCTTCGAGAACGTTCCCCATCCTCCTCTTTCCACGGTTCACCGGTATTCAAGGACCCTTCATAGACGCTTGTAATATGAGATGTGAATTTCTGAACAGGTCCTCAGTACGCTACTCCAAGCAATGAACCCCCTCCCCCCCATCTCCCCATGGTACATCTTACTGCTTACTCCTTGTCCTTGTAGGAATGTAAGCTGACACATTAAATAAGAATTGAATTTAAGGTAAGATATACATCAATGACTTTTTAAAGGGCAAGTTCATTCACACCCTCAAATTTTAAATAAAGACACAGGATCAACATGATTATTTATTTTACCTTTTACTAAAAGCAGGTCACAACAATTGAAATGTTCCCAGCAGCAAATGCTAGCAATGCAAAAAAATATATATAAACAACTTGAGATCCAAAAAACAGACCCAGACTTTTCTGCGAGGCAGACTTCCATGGTTTCCATGGCCTCTTGGAATGCTCCCTGACTGCTGTCCCTGTAAAGGAATATATTTAGGGGTTGGTCAACACAGACATCAGACTGAAATTGTAAAAGAAAACATTAACAAATATCCTCACCTTATGTCACTGAGCTCAAATCTTAAGACACAAAATCCTGCTAAAATACAGGGTTTAATTTTTTAACATCTTAAAATTCTACCCAAAGAACCCCCATGGGATTTGCAATGATCCAAACATACATATCAGTTAAGCTACATGTACAACACATGGCAAAAACCTTGGATGGATCTTTCAGACTTTGGGAATGTTGATACATACAGTATAATAAATGATCCAAAATAATTCAAAATAAGGGAATGCTGATACATATATGATCCAAAATAATTCAAAACTACTCTATTCTTGGGGAAAAATGACAGTTATTCAAAAAGATCTGTGCGTACCAAATTATCTTTTCTATTGAATGTACACAGAGATAATTGAAAAAGACATACATAACAATCTTAAAGATTTGAGTTGAAGATTTAATGTTACGTAGCCTTAACATTAAGGTTTATGACACGCAGCCTTGAAAGAAATAAAGTCTATGAAAACAATAAAATAATAATGATATATCAAAAGTTATCAAATGTGCACAGCAGTGCTGAGAAAACTACCAGGGGAGAAGGCTTGATAAAATGTTTATCTCTTTGTTTTAAAGGTTGAACGTGTTGTAAACAATGCACAGTCAAACTGATAAAGCACTTTATTTTTGTGGGGATGATGTTGAAAATACTTCTGTATGTGATGTTAAAAAAAAAAAATTGAGAACTTTTGACATTTCTGTAAATTTAAATGTTTACCTTTGTAATACTTCGAGCAAACAGCCTTTCACCACATTCTTTTCTGTTTTACTTGATGAATACTCTATATATCTTTATCTGTATATAGCAATGTAATTATAGCTTCGGGTAACGATGTTGAGCTATTTTCAAATTTTTTTTTTAAACATCTTTTATTTGCAATGGATTCTTACCATTTCCTCTCTTGATTAATTTGGGCTGGCCCAGCTCCACATGGAAGTTTTCTTCCTTCTCGTATTCCTCATCATCGATGATAGAAACCTCAATGAATTTCCTAAAGAAGAAAAAAATAATAGTAAAAATAAACGAGGTTCATCAGAGAAGTTATATGATAATACAAATGCGAAGATCAACAGTTTACTTTGTACAGATATTAAGCATAAAAACCAGGCATTGAATTTTCTTCACACGGTCAATAGCCCTTATAAACATTACATCATTTGAGTAGAGCGCCCTCGCCTAGAGGTCAAAAGGAGGCTGTTCATTGGCCAATTGTGCACCGCGTATACAAATCTTTGCGTTTCCATCGTTTTATCATCGGTTTACCTCTAAGATGGCGGCTTGATGACATCAATGCATAAGGTCTATATAGGATGACTGTTGGAAATTCTGATCCTACAGTAATAATAGTAGTAGTGGCTTCTTATATAGCC
Organism: Leptasterias polaris; assembly: GCA_037783415.1. NCBI lineage: Eukaryota > Metazoa > Echinodermata > Asteroidea > Forcipulatida > Asteriidae > Leptasterias > Leptasterias polaris. Next base: position 2,591,830 of record JAZGTN010000027.1, read on the forward strand.
CTCATATCTGTCACTCAGTGACACTCAAGGCGCTTCAACAGCCAGTATTTTCCTGAAAGGTATGTGGAGCTACGTTTTTTGAAGTACATATGAGACCTATTCCTTTACATAGCACCATGTAATGGTTTACAAGGTTCTGTGGCGCAATATACAGCCAATCAAACCAGGAACACAGGGGCGAATCCCTTCTCTTTTCGATAAGATCCTACGCTAGAGTCTCATTGGAGGGGGATATCGAAATTGAATGAAGTAACTGAGGAGACTTGTAGGTTTCAATCCCAACCAGGTCAACAAGTAAATTAGGTTTCCAGTCTTCATCCAAACAGTTCCCATGAAATTATCAGGCCTTCTTGTTCTACTTTCTGGATCAGAAATTGAGTTATACTGTATCTGGGAGGACATTCGTAGTAATCAGAGCTGGTGTTTGTACAGGGAAGGCCTATGCTTTATCAATAAGAAAGATCATGCTAGGCGCCAACGACACTGCCTTGACATTAAACCCACTTATTATATCTCAGCCACCTGGTTTAGTCCCACGCTGCAATACTTTAAGTGTGAGGGCTAGCCTGTGAGATTAGTTTGTGATTCTGGCAGGCGGGCTGGCAGTGTGTGGTCAAGTGGCTACTTGGTATACAAAATTGTGGGAACTGGCCATAAGAAAGAGGTTCAGCTTTGCATGACCACCATGTGATGCCATGATGTGCACATGAGAAGACTGGACTAATCCAGGGTAGACTGGAATGCACTGGGCTTGTCTGGACTAAACTGGACAGCGTCTGACTGTAGATGACTGGATTAAACTAGACTGTATATATAGTCTACCCTGTACTGGTCATCATGGAATGTAAATAACTGCAAAAAGTTGAATTAAAGAAAGCAGTACCAAAAAAGTATCGAACTTGATAGATTTGATTCAAATGGTCTGTACTGGACTTTAAGACTGTTTGGCGTGAATATGTATGGGACTGGTCTTTTAAGGTTAAACTATGAAATTGTGAAAACTTAAGACTGTGCCTACATTCTCCTAACTTGAATCCAATGCTTGACTTCACTTCATTATGATAAAGACATGAACCACTAGCTTGGAACAGGTAGATCTCTCCTTGAATTATTTCTTAATCATGGGTAGTGTGATCCATGTGTGATCCTAATCCAACTGTAACAATTAGAACAGTCCACAGCGTTACACCCTAGTTATCACACACATACACAGATATCACATGATGAACTCTCTCTGTGGGCAAAGGAGACCTTTGGGGATATTATCGTTAAATGCAGGCCTGGAATTTCAAAAGGGTAAAGGAGTACATCACCCCCATTGCCCTGATATCGACTTAAAAAAATACCCCCCTAGACTTTCTAATTTTCAAATGGAAGTGCCCCCTTCTCTTGAGAAAAGCCTTGTCCACGTAGTGTCAGGAAAAAAACGTCTGGGTGTGTTTAAATGCGTTCATACATTATTCAGCATCTTTAGTTTCATGATGCTCATTTTAGATGAAACAAAATTTATCAGGGTGCTTGGAACTACGAATTTAGATGAACATTCCAGGTTATTACGAATTAGTGCAAAATCCTTCTTATTCCTCTTCTTCGTCTTGTTATTATTCCACTGGTTTGTACAACATTGGTAAGACTGTTTGCAGATTTGCACATAACTTACATGGTATAAAGATGGTCATGGTGGAAAACTTCACTTGAAATAGTTTTGCTTGAAATGCCATAGTTTTTAGGAAATGAGTAAAAATAAAACATATAATGGGGTTTTACTGTTTTTTACTGTTTTCTTTTGACTCCGAAGACCGATTGAGCTTAAACATTCACAGGTTTGTTATTTCATGTATATGTTAGGTCACATCAAGTGTGGATACAGGTCTTTGGCAATTACCAATGTTGTACACACCCTTTAAACATTGCAGTTGTAAATGGTTTCATCAAAATAGAAATAGACAGAATAAAAATACATGTACTCACTTTATATCTACCAATTACATTTGATCAATGGCTGCACTGTACCTTGACAGTTTTGTCTCAAAGTCTGAGCTCACAAAAACACCATACAAAAACAACATTTATGTAGCGCTCCCTCACCCCACAAGGTTCCTGCATTTTCTAGTCAATGAACTTTTAATTCAAAAAGAAAAATAATAAATTGCACTCAATAATTCCAAAGGTTAAAGACTTTTAAAGCTGGCGCAAAAACATCCTACACATCTAAAATCAATCATTGACCTTCCATGATCAGTCATCAGCACAGGGCCTGATATACTGACATGCATGCTTACTGGCAGGTTGATCTGTTAATGAGGTTTAATGTCTGCCCTTGTAGAATTTAGCTTCATGATAATATTAAGTGAAAAAAATCCTAAGGAATGCGGAGTACCAGTACAAAATCCAAACCCTTGAAATATATTAATGGAGAAAAAGTACATGTGTGGCACCATCTATGAAGTTACACTGATGGCAAATATGTACTTCTGTCCCATGACTTGGTAGCAATTTCCTAGAGCCGCTTAAGCAATGCTTACTTTTGCTTAGCAGAAAAACATTAATTAATATTTGCTGCTTGTAAGTAGTTCTGTGAAAATAAATACCATCAGAAAAGTTCCTTTTTTATTTCAAAATGCTAGTTTAAAAAACTTCAAAGAATGCTTTCCTTTCATGTGGCGGCATTTGTAAAGATTCAAATTAACATTTTCTTAAAACAGATGTGCCCTTTATAAGGGAGATCACTGTGCACCACCAAGAACAGGAGTTCGAGGCATGTATTCTGCAACTGTTCAAATGTTAAAGAGGGGATCCAATGAGTCAAATTCAGTTTTGTAATCCACTCATTTTCCAAAAGATATAGAGTCCTTATGCAAATGGGAAAAAATCTCCCCAAAAAAGTCTCTGACCTCACATTAAAATGGTGTATGTGAAATGCCACTGATGATGACGTAACACTTCAAAATAATGGTGTGTACATTGTTGTACATAAAGTAAAGTTTTCAGTTTATTCCTAATTTTTGATAATATTCAATCAAAAACGGCATTGAATTGGACCTTTTGACTGTAGCAAAAATTTCACTTGGGAATTTACAGACCCATTTGTTTTTGCTGTTCATTGGCGTCATGCTTCAAATTTTGCTCAGAATGAGTACAAAGAAAAAACAATATTTTCACTGTAATTTCCCCCCCCCACTTTTCATGAGGACATTCTATTGGAAAATTAGTGCATTAAAAAACTAAATTAGACCTTGCAGCCCCTCGTTAACCTTTCAGCAGCCCATGTCTTGTGCACAATGCATTTGACATCACAATGTACCTTGTTGGAAATAACTAAAAGGGTTCTTTCTACACAGTCGTGTTAAACACAGTCGTGTTAAACAACAATTACTGCGGTTGCTTTGTACAAATACCACAATTCTAATCGCTGTTTTTACTTCTAAACAACTATCCAGAAATAAATAAACATACGTCATGTTTGTTTTGAAGTAAAGCAATAATTATGGTGTGAAGGCAGACCGAGCGAGACTTTAATGTCAGTCTGGTGGAGGAGCCTGCCCACATCTTACGTAAATAACGGCTGAAATAACACTAAGGATATCACAGTCACACAAGAGGGCCAGATAGACATGATTGATGAGTGAGAGTAGCAGGGAAACATCAGCTCTTTCTAAAGTTCAAATTGTAATAAGAAAAAACTGACCAGACATTTACTGATATATTCCAAATTAAAAGTATGCACAAAGGTTATTTTATAACAGATTCCTACCGAAACACATGGTGCATTTCAAGGAAAATTCAATTTACAAAAAGAAATCTCAAAATTAGGCCTTTGCTTAGACCCTTCTACATGAATCTAAATGAGAGAACAAAAATGCAATTTAAAAAATATATATAATATATTTGTTTTATTTGTTGTGTGTTGTCGTTTAGCCAAATTTGAAAAAGACTCTGTTAGGGTCAAAGCATGAGGAAATTAAAAATTGTGTGCAATACCATATGTCCTTTTGGGTGGTAAAGCAGCTTGCAAACTCTACTTTCAGAATAATGTTTTTTTTTTTTTTTTAATAAGCAAATACAATGAAGGAAAGATTCCATTCTGATATACATCCAACCTATGTACCTAAAATAAAAAAGGGCTAAATTTGTCTTTGCCCTTTGTCACCTCTTTTTGAGTTTCACCCTCAGTAACAGAGAAATCATTATGAAAAAAACAACAACAACCAAGATACAAAGTAACTAGACTTTGCTGGTGCAATTACACACACACATTAATAATTTGTAAAAATCCAAGTCAGAATATGCAGGGGAGCAGCTCCTTTTTACCCACTCCCTTTCCCAGGTATTCTGGTCTCTTCAGACCTTTTTATTATCCAGTTCTTAGTGTTGTTTGGTTAGCGGAGGTATACGTTTGGTAATCACTCTTAAAATTAATGGCAATAAAAGCCTATTGGTTAGAAGCCTAACAGCAGCTTTCGATAATATATAGCATTTTGAGAAACATGTCAATTCAAAGTTTTGTGGTTATGTAAAAAGATGTCAGTTTTTATGCCCCAAATTTGAATCTGAGAAATGTTTCTGTCAGAAGCAACAGTCACAAACAATTTTTATGGTTTTAATCTGAAATCTCACTGATGATAAAGCTCATATTTGTAAAAATGTTGAAGTATATAACACTTGGTACTTGGTAGGTTTTCCTCCTGAAACGTCAGTCCGCAAGGGAACTTGACAAGGAGGTCAGGAGAGTGTCGTCTAATAAACTGTGAATTACTCACTGGTTAAGATACGGCAATTATCCTTGAAAGCTTGCTGAGATTTTGAGTCTATGAGAGATTGTGGCAAATTGTTCCATAGTTAAATTGTTCTTGGGAAAAAAGATAATACTGAGAAAACTTTCAGCCCTCTTTTCATTTCCTCTAAAACGGGACCACCTAGTTTGATAACTTGTTCACATGTTGAAATTTAGAGCTAAAAAACAACAAAAACCAAACTTCAAAACCAATGATGAAAAACACCTTCAATCATGTCAATTGATACATCACCTTCAATCATGTCAATTGATACATTTTGTTTTATGCACAAAGTGATGGCATAAATAAACCAACCTTCTTTCAAAATGATGCTCCCAAATGTCTTGACAAAGACTCTGATAGCATAAGAATGATTTTTGTTTTTCACAGGATCACCTAGTTTGATGACTTTCTGGCATGTTGAAAATTAGAGGTTACAAATAAAATTTACTTATAAAAAATCACTGATGCAACATAACTTCAATTGATACACATTTTTCTCAAACATTCTCTCAAAATGCTTTCTTGACACAGACTCTGACACTAGTGATAGCATCAGAATGATTAACGAGAATTACCAAGGATGAGGACTAATACAGACACTCTGGGGAATTACTACTCTAGTGTAATAATCACTGACTTATCTGCTACTCCCACAGCGTAATGGTTTACTGCACTTCAGCAAACACTCCCCATAAAGACAACAAATAATAATAAAGAAACAAATTAAAAATACCACAAGGTTTTTGGGCTGCGCCTGAACATCTAAAAGAAAAACTCCCCCCCCCCAAAAAAAAACCCCCCAGATACGTACTTGCAACCTTACAAGACGCTGGAAATGTCAATATATTCACATACAAGTGTGCATCTGTGAAACTGAGATGAAGGCTTGAGACTAGGTGTACAGGTCCATGTCTTACTGTCAGTGGATTGGGGGCTAAGCTTGGGTGTTTGTAATATTTCAGCGCAATGACAGCTTCAGGGGCCTTTAAGATGATGAGTGTGAAAGTTATAAATAAATCTTCCAGTGGAATCACAAAGTGTTTGGGGGTCAGGCTTGGATTTGGGGCAATGTATGCAGAAAATGCAATATACATCATGTTAAATGTATATATATATGGAAAGCTAAATATAAACGACATATTACTGTTGTTGCAACATTGAACTACATGTAATTGACTGCTAGTTAGAGCCCCAGTAGGACTCTTCCTCTGTGCAGTACACAGATACATACATGTAGTCCTATAGGTGGCAAGTGTCTGGTGCAGGGTGGACAATTTTCCTGGATCCATAATTTAAATCTCACCTCATAAATATTCCAGGGCCCGAATACATAATAACAGGGCCTGGGTTTGGACTTCAAAATATTCTTCTCTCATCCGTCATTTGGCGATGATTTAAAATTTATCAAGCATCTTATTTGAAAAAACAAATAAAAAATGGGGATTTCAGCTGAGGAGTATTATTAGACAACTTGTAGGAAAGTCACCGCCATTGCATAATGGCTACCCAAAAAGATTATAACAACACGGTTTTTAGAGGCCACTGTCGATTAGGCCCTTTTCAAAACCGCAGCCTTCTGGGCTCTGGGCTTAGGCTCCGGTGGTTATTTTGAAAACGTGCGCTTCCGGTAGGAAGCTTCAAACAGCCGGGAGCTAAAGTCCAAGCCCTGGTATCAACATCAGACATACGCACAACCATTCTTTGCCTAATTTGTGCAGGCGTACTTGTATGAACTGATTGAGACTAACAAAACAATAACCCTGAGAACTTGCTTAGCTTACGAAAAGGACCCAAAAAGATTAAAGATAAATATTTAATGACCAAATCTTGGTGCCATACAACATGTACAAAATATTCAGCCATGGAATTTCAAAATGGGCTCAAATTAGTAGCTTCTCACAATTAACTTTCAAATTAGAGCAAAAAAAATAAACTGTGTCTGAAAATGGGGCCTTACATCCAGGACCTCACTGAAGTGTTTTAACGAAAGTGAAAGTCCACTAGGGCTAGACTGCTATAGCTAAAATCAATTAATTATTACTTAGCAGTTTTTATGGACGAATCAGGGGACGCGAATATCACAAAAGTGTGTGTAGTGCATTAAATATTTTATTACAAAGGCACTGCTGATTAAACAAATAATTTAACAAATGACATCATGGGAATGAATAAGTAGGGCTTAGTAAATTTTTAAATGACAAATTGACAAATTGTCCTGACATGTAAGAACCCAGTAATTTTCTAATAAAAAAAGAAGAAAGCAATAATCCTAAACAAATCAATGATAATTTCATTTGTTGTTAATTCAAAACCTTCAGAAAGTCTTAACAAGAAAGCGGTTCAAGATTTACACGACTAAAAATAAATTGCTAACCAATTAGCCATTCTTGTCAACAAATCAAATTGTTCTGACATGTCAACAGTATAGAGGTGAAGGCAAACTGATTAACCATTTTCCATCAGATTTCTTGTGGCATAATGCCGAGCTTCGTCGACAAACAAACAAGGGTGAGGGATCCCACAATCCCATTCATCGACCCCTTAGACTCTTAATAAGATTGTCGATAATGCTGGCAGGAGAGGTTTACGTCTGGGTGGCCACTGGCCAGACGAGGGCGGTGTTTATTAGATTAGGAATGATTTGCTGTCGTTGTAAGGTTCATTTTCCCCACAGATCTCTTATTCTCAAGAGAATTCTCAATGGTGGATAGTGAAATTGACCGCAAAAAAAAAAGAAAAAAAATCTGACAGCACAAAGTAGTAATGGCTATTGGTTTAAAGAACTTGTGCCCAAAAATGTTCATATTCACCTCCATCATTAGAGTGGCTTTTAATTGTGAATTTTAAACTAAAGGGTGCGCACAACATTGCTGAGCTGAGGTTGAAAATGGTCACGGCTTTGCACATAACTTATATGGCATAAACATGGTCAAGGAGACGAATTTCCTGTGAAATATTTTGCCTGAGATGCGATAATTTTTGAGAAATGAAGTGAAACAATTAATTTTGATCATGTGAGTCCCAAACCTGATGTTTGCAAACAGTCAAAACATATACTTGCTCACTATTTTCTTATGGTTCTAATGAATGATTGAGCTTAAACTTTCACAGGTTTGTTATTTCCCGAACATGTTGGTTGAAACTAAGTGTCGACACTGGTCTTTAACAATGACCAATGTTGTCTGGAGGCTTTAATAAGCCAGCTTGAATGACATGTACATGTAGTTTACAAATACTGAGCTTGTGTGAGTGAAAATGTGTAGGAGGACTGACAGTAAATAATCACAATGGGACAAGTGAAGTAATCGTAATTGTCAGAATACAGTGTTCTGTATATTTGTTCTAAAACAAAACCCTTAAATGTTTGCATTTGCTCTATGACTATCTTCATTATCATTTAAACAAACTCATAACAATATCTTTACCAACCTACTGTACTGTACATTTCTGAAACGGAAAATATATTAACTCCAAACTATGGGAGGTACCGTTAATGAAGCTCACAAATCCTTCATCAGGGTAGAAAAATAATATGAGCAAAGGAAAACCAAACACCTCAGAAAAATAGCATAAGCACAATAGCTTGGAGGGAAATTCCTGACATGGAGGATATGTAAACACACAAGGCCAAAGACTCTCTGATTGCATCCCAGATGAAATTAATGTAGGGTCTGTGATCGCCCATAGGGAATTAGAAAATAAACTAGGCTGTATGAACAAGATATGGCGGGTTAATGATAACATCCTAATCACTTTTATGTCTGATGTGATTTTAAGCATCTGTACATAAATTACATACATGGAGATACGTTTTCATCATGAAGAGCACTGAGATCAAGGATCAACTAAACAAAGGACAGGTCAGCGAGGAAAGTTCTACTTAAATGGGCTTCTTCTGATTTGGTGCCTTGATTTCTGACCTTTGACCTATTTGCAGTGAAGCCAAAGCTGGCGAAGGGTGTGTGGATGCAAATCTTGATAAAATACTCTCATTATTTTGCAGAACTCTTTATCTGTGCAGGCTACATATAAATGTAGGTCTTGGGCAGGTCAAAGGTCAGAAATCGATGCATCAAATTGCTCAGGGTAAATGCGACACTAAACAGCACCTTTAAGAAGTTTTTTCAATTTGTTTAGGATCTTTGCATTAAAGTGCAGAGACTTCTGAGACTGAGTACTACAAATGGATAGGAAGAGAAAGCTTTGTACATCTCTCCAAAATGTAGGGCAAAGCATGGAGTTAATTTAATATTACGACTACTGATACCAATTGCGACAAGGGATAAGTGCTGCCTTTGGAAATATTGAAACTTTATTTCAATGACCCCAAAGACCCTGTTTTCAAGAAAAGATTTGAAAATAAAAATATGTATAAAGTTCAAATATGCCTCTGAAGTTTTCCGCATGTGTTGCAATCAAATATGGTCCAAGGAAGACATCACTTGTTTGTATGAAAAACGAAATTATTAATACTCATTCATTGAAACTCCAAAAGAAAGTCTACATGTTTTTTACCCTTCTAACCTTTAAGTTAAAAAGGCACTTTGATCACTGTTTCGGCTTTGGCTTCGGTATGGAGCTTTGAACAGGGCTTAAGACGGAGGTGAAGCCAATAGCCAAGGTATCAAAGAGGGCCGTCAATTTTAATGGAACAAAAACAACACTTTGAAAAATATCACAGTCAATGAATCATCATGCCGTCAAAGAAAAATATGCAACAACTTCTACATAAGAGATTTCTCGGAGTGGGCGTGATGAAATCAGTGATACATGTAGGTTTACTTTCTTGTTTTGCTGGCCATTTTTACACATGATGCTGTTTCTTGGCCAGTTTAATATATATATAAGCACTGTATTGCACGTTTAACATCTGGCCATAAATTACTTGAATCTCAAGCCGGTTCTGGAAAACATGCATGGATTTTCAGTAATCATCCACCCATTTTAACAACTGGCTTCACAGTTACGTGGATGGGTAATTTGCTCATTTGGTTTAGTAGTCGAATAGTGCATGTGAACTTGTGTCTGGTCATTACTGCTGCTGCAAAATACATCCACTGCTGAGACAGCTTCATGGATTAATGAACAAACATTTAATTGAACCACAGTCTAGCCTTTCACCTTTCTCAAGAAAAACATTCAACTTTTCAAGACAAGCGCTCTAATTAAAGTTCAAACGGCTGATGAATTTCTGATATCACACAATCCCATATTCTTCATGATTGCAGTTTAGTTCAAGTTTTAAGTCAAAATAACTTCTTCACAAATTTCATGTTTTTTTAATTGGCATACTCAGTCATAATTCATTTCTTAAATGATTCTATAATACGATTGCTATTCATAATGTACCATACTTCTATGAGGTGAGTGTCATTAGCAATCAACTGATTCAAGAGGCCTTATACTGACTCAATTCACCTGATACATTGTATGTCGTCATTACAATATCTTGGTTGCGCCATTTTGTGAGCATTTTGACCCGTAGAAAAGTGCGACTATTGACCCAATTCACCTGAAGTCATCATCACAATAATCCTGGCTATGCCATTTTGGAAGTCAATGTCCCCATGTGTTTAACAGCGTAGTGCGCATTTTAGGTGATGCAACGCTTAGACATGCTCACCATAGTTTTTATTTGCAAGGAGGTCCAATTCTACAGAACTGCTTAGTAAGTGGAAAATCAGCGCTTATGGTATTATGTAGCAGAAATTCAGCACATATGTCACAAAAAGGTGATATTTTTGTTAACGTTAGCTATACGTTGTAACCAAATTCCTCGTATGCAAATTTATAGGGCGTGGAAGTACGTCACGTGTCCTAGAGATTTTTTAGGTGTTCGGGCACACAGCCCGTAACACCTCTTGTTTTTGTTCCGGTTTTTTTTCTTACTTTTTAATACTTCTTATTCTTCTTCTTATCCCCCGCGATTGTCCGCTAACAAAAGCACACTTCCCAAGCTCGTATAAACTTGAAATTTCTACCATAGTTAGATATCCATTAGGAGACGAAACCGTTTCATTTACGTCATGATGACGTCATCAGGTGTCAAATTACAAGGTTTTTAGAAAAAAATAAATTAATCTTTGAAAATCTGTAACAAATCACACTTAAGAGACCGGCGGTTGTTTTATGCGGGATCATACTTAGGTCATATAGGTCTTTATTTTTTGTCGTGTGCGTGACCTCACATGACCTCTACTTCCGGTCGTAACATGAAGAAACAGGAAGTGCCTTGTAATTTAAAAGTGGCACACTTTTTGAAGTTTTTTTAACGGTGTTATAGTCGAGCAAGAGTCTGGTTTAACAAAAAAAGACAAATGACGTCATAAAAGTCAAGAGCGCCCTCTAGCGGCAGGTTGAAAACAATTAAAAATGCACTTTTCCTAGATGTCTGTGGCGAAGTTTAAGATAATCGTTTCGAAATTGGTATACATAATGACCTTCATGCAGACAACATATGTGTGAAGTTTTAGATTGATGACGTCATCGTGTGTCACATGGTATTGCCTTAAAGGTTTACTTTTTGAAGCCGTGTATTTACAAAACCACAAGATCGACTGAGTTGAAACTTGGCATGTTGAAAGACAGTGATATTGACTATGTAAATCTAAAGAGAAAACATGATGACGTCATTCCTTTTTTTTATACAAATATTTGAAATATTGACCAATTATTACGGGTATTTATTGACCCGCTGTCAAACCACGGGCTACACACACACACTACGCGAACTAAACCAGTTTACTGTTTTGTTATCACGTAGTGTGTGTGTATACGTTGAGCAAATCATCCGCAAGGTTCAAAGTCCATCAAACATGCTTGTGGTCTAGTCTCTGTTCAAGGTTCGCGCAACCTGCTTTTGACAATACGCTTTGTTAGTCTCTAAAACAGCCGTCCATGCAAACCTCGTTAACAAGCAAATGCTGTGCTTTCGATCGTGTGCTTTTTAAAACTTTTGCTAAAGCTGGTGGTGCTATATCAAATTATGGTCATGCTTTTACCACGCTCTGTGGCATTATTGGCTTGCTCTGTGACAGATCGGCTCGTTTTAGTCTACGCAAACACCAATGTGAGCATTTTTGTTGGCCAACAAAGACACACTTTGAGTCGTGCGTAGCGCGTACACGCGTGCACTTTTCCATTGTTTTTCATCAATGATGGTGGTCAATGACGTGGTCAATTTGCTTTGATTTGCTGTAAAACGTTAATCGGTGACAGGGTACGCTGAATATAAGGCATTTCATCACTAAGGTGACAAAAGGAATTGTCGTGTGCTTATTAATACTAGCAGAAAACATGCGTATAACGTAACAACGATCTACAACCACGTTGCAAATTTACAATAAATTTGCAATGTTGTGTTTTGCACTCGTGGGGCCCAATTTAATTATATTATGTACTGGAGCATTATTTTTGTGCTCCTATAGTAAATTGCAAGATTGAGCTCAAGCCGCGATATATTACATTTAACGCTTGTTTTCCTGATAAAAGACGTCATCAATTGTAACATGACTTCGACTTAAAGTTGCAGTTTTACCAGATTTGTATACACAGTATTACAATTGCCTGGTCAAGCTTAAAACCAAATTGATGTATTCAAGCTGACAATGAGTAACATCCCATATTTGAACGTCATGCCGAACACCTTGTTTTTGTTGTGTAACAAAAATTTAAGTCTAGTTCTCTTTGTGTTTATGCCTAATTTAGACAAGCTATTTTGGTTAATAAAAAGGTGGTCTTATTTTTCGTGCAAGGAGTATAGTAAAAGTAAATTCCTAATAAGGAATTGGCTTGGAGGATGGGAGACTGGCAGATTGTTGAACGGTGCGTAATTAGCATCAGGAGTGAGCTGTGATGTAGTGATCAATATAATATGATCAAGTCTTGGGTATAATTTCCCAGAAAGTTGGGCGATAGCCAAGATAATTTAAAGATCGAGTAGATCGTCTTGGCGGCATTTTAGCCAATAGTTTTCAGCGGTAGCTGAAAGTGAGAGTGGTGGTGATTAGGGAAGTTGGTGAATGGGGATATTGACGAACCGTTTTATGCATAGAAAGCCAGTTGAAACTGTAAGTGTAATTCTTTATTTAATTGTTGTTAAATGGCTTAGTTTTGCAGTAGAAGAGAAGCTGTGTTTTGTTTACCAAATTATTTCCCTCTGTGGACATAATTATGATTTGAGTAGTACAACGCTGGTTACTCATTTTGAGTATGTAAATTGTTGGGGTAGACAAAAACACCCAGAAATAGAGATGGAGTACTATATGGTGTTTTTCTGCTGTGGGAAAGTATTATGAAATCGACCTTGATTGTAAACTTGTCAGGTTAGGGTCAGATTATTATTATATTTCGTACCAATATTTCCAGGGCTTCCTATGTGGGCCGAGAACTAGCCCCAAAGTGGAAAGGGTGAAGTGACGAGCCCGAACTCATTATTTGGACCGAGTGGGATCCTGAACAACCCCATCAAAAGGAATAGACTTCGGCAGAGACAACGCCGGACGGCCACATTCCAATACTGGGACGTCAGATATACTCACAGTCGTATATAAAAGAACTTTGGTGGCGGGTAGGATTTTTTATGTTAGAGCAATTCAAATCTTCACGCGTGTGTGTGCTCTAAACACGAAGACCGCAATAAGTATAAAGGATTTAGGACTAATATAATCCCCTCGTTCATTAATGTAATTATGGTTTCACTGGTAGTTAATTTGGTTTATTTTCTTGTAGATAGCTGTAAATAAATAATTCATAATCTGTACCATTTTTGAGAGGAAAGTGTATATTATTTAGGGTCAGTATTGAATTCAGTCTCGGACGCATTGCGCGTGTAGGCAGGGTGGTCCCGGGTTTTGTGACACATATGTACAAACATAAAAATACAATGTACATGTAAGCTGTTAGCGAGGAATTGTATGAGTGATCAGTGCTTGATATTGTCTTCCTTCTACACATTATTATATGCTGGTAACTCTGGGCCAACTTTAAGAGCAGAGCTGTATTGGTGGAAAGCGCATAATGTCGGGATATGCAGCACATAATGAATCTGAACAAAAGCATCGATCTGCAGATGGAAATGTTGGGTTATCCTCCTCAATCAATCTCTGTAATTCAATTTTAGCCTGGAAAGAAAATCTTCACAAAACAAAAATCTGCAAATTATTGACTTTGGCTGCATCTGGGCCAACTATGTAAATCATAGTAGCACGTACATGTAGGTCTATCCCACCCCTCTACCCCCCCTCCCCTCTTCCCTTCCCTTCAGCACTCCAAGACCACATTACATGACTCACTCTTGTTAATACAAAGCAGACAATTATATGCAGATGGAACATAAGGCACTGCGTTGGAGCAAGATGGAATCACATCATGCTGGCAATTGCGACAATGTGTGGAGCGAGCAACAAGCTCCATTCATGGTACGTTAATTTGAACACCTGTATTATCGACTAAATTCATGGCAACGAATATAAGCCAGAGCAATATAAACCAGTCCTCCCAGTCCCAAAACCATGACTTGTATACTAAATTAATGAAAAACCCCACTTGTAATAAAATCGACTGATGGCGAGTTCCAATTTACCACTTCCATCAGAAGAAGGGAAAGGCTTCTAAATATATCTTGGTTATTATTAGCCTTGGAAGCTATTCAATAAACAAGGCGTCCAACTGATTTGTGGATGTTAATTACATCTAAGACAATTGGTTAATGATCAGTTTGTGAACTAGATTCTGGGTCAAATCGAAATACATGTACAGCATGGGAGACTAGTCACTCCTAAAAGACAATTTCTGCATACTGACACAGGCAGAGCAGAAATTTGGTTGGATGGATCTTTCTGGTCAATGTCAAGTGACTCTCTGTTTTACTGACTCATTACAAAACAGCCTGAAGGTGTTTAAAATCAAAATTTAGGATTTGTATAATTTCCTTTTCAATAAATGGAAGGGTTCTTGAAAATAGAAGATGGAATGAATGATCTCCCAAATGAGCAATCATTTCTTTTCATCTTTTAAAAAAAGATCACAGCTTGCAGGAAAATCAATATTACTAGAAACGACAACATAAATTTATTTTGATCACACCAGTTCATGACGAGCTGACAACACGGCAATATCGATGAGGCATATACTGCCTGTTCAGAAGACGGGGGAGGGGGGGGGGGGATAAGCATTGCATAAATTATGCTAAATGCATGAGGTAAATACCATCTTTACACACTGTGCAAAATTAAATTAATTATGCCAGTGTTATAACGACCAAGAGTTTTGGGGCAAATAATTACAGGCAGGCCAGCAGCACCACAGCTCCTCAAACAGTTTCCTTATTCTTTACAAATTTAAAAACAAAAAACAATTTGTGTTACTGCTCCCCTTGGAAGCCCCTAGATTTGCGAAAGAACATTTTCAAATCAGGCAGGAGTGTAAACATTGGCCGTTATCTCCAATAATTATATAGAACAAACAAATCTGAGTTCAGTTGAGCCACAAATACAAGCACAGAATATCCCAGCTGACACACTGACTTATTCTTCATAAAATATTAAGTGTGTGCGTGTAGAAACTGAAATGGATCATTCCCCATGATCCATGTCAAAACATGAACATATATACCACCCACACATGTAGCAAGAAATGAAGGCATTTGGCAAGCTGAGGCCTTCATCCGTCCAGCGTTGGATCAATATGATTAAAATCATTATGTTGGCCTATATTCAATAGTTTCTCACAATCACATGGTGTACGAAAGAACACGGACAGAACATGGAAGAACAAAACCTTCCTGAGGGGTTTATTAAAGCTATATTGCAGCCCCCATCCTTTCATAATGTATACCTATAGACATTTAGAGAAACTGTACATTCATTTACAAAAATTGGATGCAAGCATGTATGAGTACATTGTCACAGAATATAACCAAGGAATGAAATCTGGGCAATTCCATTTCAGCTGCAAATGGAAAAGCCAGAATTTACCGATTGATTCTGCGACAATGCACAAACAAAAATGCATTCCATAATTGTTTTATATACATGTAACTCACACATCCTTGATCCTTGTCATTTGATTTTCTGTTCACAATAAACACAAAATAGACACAAAAACTCAACCTCTCCACACTCTGAAAATTCTAAAGAACCCTTGTAAAGAACCCTTGTAAACAATGTGTACAACTCCATGTAGACACCAATACCTTGTCTTTCATGACAAGATGACAAACAACAACGACAACTACGAAGCATCCAAAGCGTTCTATAGTTATCCATATAGGGCTCAATCCTATACAGCAATCCTTCACCGATCTTGAACTCTTGGTGGCAGCAGACATGCCTCCATTACTGCGGTGTACCTGGGTGGTACTGCGCTGTTTAGCGACTGGTATAAGGTTTGGGCTACACGGCGATCATTTGATCAGTCACGGGTTATTGGACTTTTACTTTGCAAATCGCTTAAACCCGTCGCTAGGCAGCGCAGTACCACCCAGGTACCACTGCAATAATGGCGGTATCTGCTGCCACCAAGAGTTCAAGATCGGTGAAGGATTGCTGTATATTGAATTTGAAGCATTGCAGCAGCACACATGGCAAAATAAAGGATGACTTGACGCTTGTTCCACCATTATTTGATTGGTGGAATCAAGAATCTGTGTGTACAGTATATACTGGTAATTAGGATATCAAGTTGTTTGATGCTAAATTAGTTCTAGTACTAATTGTCCAGAGAAATAATTGCACATAAAATGCTGTCATCTTCAGGAAAATTATGCTTGAATCAAGTCCTATTTGTCATGCGTGAGTAATAAAGGTACAATAATTTTAAAGTTGCACAGCTCAATTTTCCATGAAAGACATTTTCTTCAGAATTTTCTTTCTGAATGAATTTTGACAGATGATGCTGTTTTAAATTTTTTTTAAACATACAAAAACTTTTACAGACAATGTACAAAATAAGTTGAACATGCAAAATTGTTTTTACATGGCTGATGGACACACGATTATGTCGGGATTCCAACAGTAATTCATTTTTGTAGTTATTAATTAACTACCCCTTTTTCATGCAATACCTAATAACTTTCTTGAGTCTATAAAAATAGCTATTCAAGATTTAAATCTAAATTTCAGGTCAAATCAGCCAAAATTGTACCGAGCATTTTTAATGAGTCATTCACCTTAACAACAACATGGTTGGAATGAATTTACTTTTCCAAAAACCAAAGGTTGTACAAGCCCTTTTGGTCATAAGGAACTTTGAAGGATGTGTTTTACAACACAAAATGTACACTTCCTTAAAAAAATTCCAGTTCTGTTCGGCAAGGCATTGGTAATGGGCTATCGATTGATTAACCTTGCCTGAATCTATCAAAATGGCTTACATTTAATTACATACACAGCAGTCGCAAAAAGGGCAGCTTTCTCCGCTCAGCAAACTGAACAACATTTGGATTAGGATTCAAATCAAAGGCGAATGTGAAGTCGCCCCATTCTGATGTGCCGTGATCGGCATTCAATTGTAAAGGAATTACCTCTGCATGAGTGAATTGTAAATCATAAGTGGTTTTTACATATCCTGCGAGAGAGTAACATAGAGCTGTGGTAATTGATTTTTTTTTTCTTTCTAAAAACAAAGTTGAATGATGATGACACAGCACTAAGTTTGGTTCTGAGTTTGGTTTGTTCTAAAATCTAATAGTTAATTTGTTTACTTTCAATGTAAAAAGTACAAACTTTCTGTAGGGAAAGTAAATAAACATTTGAGCAAATACATATATCCTACATGTTACATACAGCAGATTTTCAGTAGTTAGTAATCAGGATAACTAGTTATCCTCCCTCCCACCCAGCTTCCTCTCCCCCCCCCCCCCCCCTAAAAAAGGTGAAAAGGACAAAATTAAAAAATATGTTTTATCACTACCGTATTTATCCTAAAAAATTTTGTCATTAAGAATGCCTGGCATTTTCCAGATAATTGTTTTTTAATCTACTTTTTTGCATCTCTTTTATTTAAATTGTCACAGTATGTTGTATTAATTGCAAACTTGATCGTAAAATTAATGCACTCTTCGGAATAACAAATGGTACTCAATAATTACCTAGACATAATGAAACAATGTGGAGTGTACATTCACGGACAACAAAAATAATATCCTTTTCTCATTTAGAAGAAATACAAATTTAGAAAAGTGCTGGTATCTGCACACATAAAAACCTTATTGCAAAATAAAGCGTGTCATAATGGCCGAGCGGTTTAATGAACCGGCATCAAGTTCTGGTTGATAATTCATTGGGGTATGGGTTCGAATCCTGATTATGACACTTGTGTCCCTGAGCCGACAAGTAAGTTCTTTACTATGATTGCTTGTCTTCAACCAGGGATCGGTCATAAATGGGTTACTTGGAGGGGAGAGCTGAGCTAGATTAAAGGAATGCTATTGGCCCAAAGACTAGGGCACTAATGTAAGGCGCATTGAAACATTATTGTAAAATGTGCTACATAAAAACAAGTTATTATTATTTATACAAAGTAAGACATTAAATGCAATAATGTTGAATATTAAAAAGATGTGTTTTAAGGGAACTTGTTAATTCCAATACAGAAAGCCAGATCCATCTCAGATTTTTTATATATTTTTTTTTTTGTATACTTAATTTGTTTAATTTATTTTTTGTTAAATTTTATTTATTCATTTATGCTTATTTATTTTGTTATGTTTATTTATTTTCATTTTTTTTTGTGTGGCGGATACCGGCGCTATATAAGACTCCATTATTATTATTATTATTTATTTATATATTATATATATTTATTTTTATTTTTTTCTTTGGGGTGGACATTGCTACCATATCTGGGCTCGATTTCACAAAGAGTTAAGATTGATCTTAAGTGCAAATCCATCGCAGTTGCTTAGCAAACAGTGATGTCACAATACAAATCACTATGGTAATACTGATAACTCATCATAAGATGAATCTTAGTGCTTTGTGAAATCCACCCCTGGTTCTGTACATACAAGTCAAACATGAAGGTATAATTTTTCCCAGAGTTACTTTATGGTTTCATCAAGAAAAATCATACTTAAAGGTGGTGTGAAGCACCTTAAGGCCTACACTATATTTATTGGCTGAAATTGCTTTTCAAACTCCAGGGCTTAGTTTTGGCTTTAACGAGATGGAATCTTGGCATTTACTTTTGATTTCATCAAGAATGCATGACTCATGTACTGTACATAATGTACAGTGAACTGTTGACGTGATATAACTGGTAGCATTCTGAATAACCTTACAGGTTCTGTGACTTGTATTAGCCTGTGGTTTTGGTGTCATTCTTGGACTTGAATAGTTTGTTGTTTTTTGGGTTTTTTTTTTTTTAATGAGATATCGCCTTACTCACAAGGCCCCGGACGGCCACTTCAAGGTGAGGGCTACACATAACTGATTTGGGCTATCGACCCAAATCAATTGACACCAGGGGCACGTTGCCTCCTACTCCTGGGGCTGAAACAGGGTTACCCCCTTCACAGTCCTTAATGATGTAGGCATGGGTATCATCCACTAGTAGCCTGTCTGGTAGAGCAGAATGCACTACCTTCCCAACTTTTTCGAAGCAATTATGGTTAAGTGCCTTGCTTGTTGTTGTTGTTGGTCATTTTGGTATTTGCTTAAAAGGGGGGGGGGGTCAGAACACACACCAGAGGTAATTTTTCTAATCACAGTGATCTGTGTTTGTTTATCTAGTGAGGTTTGCAAAGACACCCTATAAAACTCTCTCTATGTGATAATTCTGGTTTGACAACAATTTGACAACACCGATTCCTTTTCAGAACCACCATAACTCATAGAGAAAGTTTCATGTAAATAATGTCTCTGCAAACCTCACGAGATTGAGGTCCCATCATGCAAACTTTCAAGTGTTACTTGTGTTCATTAAGAAAATGTTTCAAAAGACTGTGCAAGTCTGACACATATTGGAATGTTGGTTCCCGTTAAAAGTGCGCTAGTTTGTTTCCTTCACATGTTAAAGGGCGGTACCTTTGGTAATATTATACCAAAAATTAATGCCCATAAGAAAACTTACTTGGTAAGAAGCACTACAGCTGTTGATAATGTATACAATTTTGAGAAATGATTCTCTCCTAAAGGAATGTGGTTTGAGAGAAAAGAATTCAAAAGAATGTCAGTCTGAGATGAAATGTTTCTCAGATTGTGTATTCAGATTTCTTCCTGCGGCGAAATCTCAAAAATACTACCACCTTTTGAACTGAAATTTTCACAAGTTAGTTGTTTTGTATTTATACATTTATACAGGAATAAAACAATCAAACAGTTCCAATAAACGTATACTTTGTCTTTAAAGCCATATATTTGTGGGTGCGGTTCCCTCAAAAAGCATGCAAGACTTTCACAGTCTGCAGGGAAATGCCTCTGGGCAAGATGAGCCTAAGGGAAGATAACATTACTATGCCTACATGTACATGCATACATTTCATTGCCGCCCATCCCTTCATAAAGAAGGCAGACAGCTTAGTGTTAAACAAACCTCAGGGGCCAAATTCAACGACCCGCTGAAGCACAAAATGTAGCTTAGCAACAACAAAAATTTGCCTACCGCAGTAAGGTTACCAGCCAAAATACCATATGACATAGTGTCATCTGTGTCTGGTTTCCAGCTTATTTTTGCTTAGCAGGAAAATTTTAAGCGAAATTTTTTGCCTGGCATTGGACTGGCATTAATTATCAGAAATAAAATGTACACTTTTTGTCCAGTCTGGTTAGCAGCTTGATTAATCATGGCTGACAGGTGGCATAGTTCCTCAGATGTGTTCACACCATGGTGAACGAAATCGCTCTGCAAATCAAGACACATACTGTGAAGTCACGCAACACACTTCCAATCTTACTGCAAGTCATACATACATGTAGGCCCTAACGGTAGTTACGACAAATTAACCCTTTTTTTTTCTAAAACAAAATACTTGACGAAACCAATCCTTATGTAGGCACAGGTGTTATTTCATGTACCCTGCAGGGTTCTGCCCACGGTGGTCGGTGCCGGAAAACCCGACCGGCACTCATGATTCCCCGACCGGCACTCGCAGAATTTTTTCTTTTTCCGACCACCACACATTTTCCCTTTTTTTGCCCATTTCCTTCAAAATATTTTGAACAACGTGTAAAACAAATTATTTACCAGTAAACAGTTTTATCCAAAGTTTCGAGTAGCCTACTACTTTGGTTTGAGTCTATTTTAATGATCCAGGATCGAGCATTCCTCCCGCCTGTACGATGTATATATCCAACGCACGAAACCCGCATTGATTTTGCAATGGTTTCCAGTCACGCTGATTATAGCTTTACGCTTGGAATAACATGATACCAGTTTCATCATGTTGCGAACCCTATTCTACAGCGTTTAATACAACGGAAATGAACTGCAGAGTAAGCACCATGCTATAGATGCTGTAAATTGTTTTCCCATGGCGGTAAAGGCGTGCGCGCACTGAGGGCCTACATTCAAGGCACAGCTGCAGGGCGCACGTGTGTAACCACTCCATGCACGATCGAAAGGAAATTTCCGGCACTAAACAAATCCTGGGCAGAACCCTGACCATGGTTTAACTGAAATTTTTCTACATTTAGTCTGCTTTTTGGTCATACACTGACAGCCATGACACTGCAAAGGGATCTACTTTAAAGCAGAGCTTGCATTTGCTTTGAAACAGAAAAGAAATGAAGACGAAGAAATAGACTAGTGAACCAAGAAGGTCTGTGGTCTCGGTAGTCTGGCCATTATTTGCTATAGCGATCAATCAGTATTTGTATATTGCTTTTTCACACAGAGAACATGTCGACTGGTATTACTTTTTTGCCAACTATAAACGTCTGGTCAAGATTCAAATTTAACTTCCATTTTGACCCTTTTTTTAAAGTCCAAAACAAAAACATAGAAAACACTTTAAATTTAAATGACAGCTTCTATTTAAATTTAGCTGTTTTGAGGATGGTACGTATTTATACAAATAGGTCCATCTCGGCACTTCTGCTAGCGAAGGCCAATTAGCAAGTGGCAATTAAACGGTGCTTAATGCTAGAAACTTAGAGGCTAATGGTCCGGTGACGCACATGCCATCACTTGAAGACCCCCCCCCCCCCCAATACTGAGGAATCTTCTATCTTGATGAGGACAAAACGGCATCTATGATTAGAGATTGATTGGTTGGAACACACGTACACATAATCAGATTGATATGGATTACCCTCCACCTGACAGGCTTGCCTGGACTTATCTCCACCTAGACAGAGGCAGCAGGGTGACCAAGGATAAAAAGTAGAAGAGTACAAATAAAAGTAGGACAGACATGAAAAGAAATGGAGAAATGGTGGCGGCAACAATGACGATCCTTGACTTGTGGTATGTTGCTCAGTCGAGCAGTGCTCTTTGCTCATCAGGGAATGATTTTGTCCAGCAGTTTTGCATAGCAAAATATTTAGACCCAACAAGTTTTGTGCACGCTGAATGCTATGTACTATTGAGTAGCAAATAATGATTTTTGAGTAGCAACTGATATTTTGTGCTGGATTTTGCTCGGCTATACCAGGAAAATAATTAACTGTAACTACATAACCTTTGAGAGAGGAGGAACAGTTATGCAACCACAAACTGAAGTCTCAAACTACTATTTCAAAAATTTGGTCAATTTAAAATTAGATTTAACTAATTCAAGTGTTAAATAACAGTGAAATTTAGGTTTTTTTTTTTTTCTTACCATAATTTTAACCCCCTTGATCAACCTACATACCTTTATAAAGAGTTGACACTGAGTGACTATTACGCTTGAAGTAATACTTCAGTTTTTCATAAGTCCTTTACTATTCATCTTTAATGTGCGAGTTTCACTTCATACAAAATGTTCACAAAACAAATAAAAACACCCACAAAGCTGGAATGGTGTAGTTGTGAGGTGGTTCATCACATCTTGGTGATTATCAACTGATCACATTGCTGGATTTTTAGCATGCATACTATAAAACAATATTTATGTGACAAATATTTAGTCGGAATGGACATAGTTGATAGATAGTTGAAAACACACATTTGGGGGACAGTGCATCATAATCTCTTTCTCCATGCTCTTGGGTCCATGATTTCAACATGTACGAAGATAAGTGCTGAAATTTGATTTTTATTTTGAATTTGATTTTAGATCAGCTAATTTACACACATGAGCAGGAAATCAAACATCAAAAGCACAGAAAGTAATTTTTAGCATTGATAAACATTTGCCAAGGGCTGTTTGCACAAAACAGCTTCAAGAATAAGAAGAATACACTTGTCTTCACTCAGACGTTAGCCCTATGGCTGTGATCCTCTGTCAAGCCCTACACAATCAGTATGCATGTCATCCCCACCCACCTTCAACAACCTCCTTAGCAGGTTCTGCCCCTTCAAGCTATGTGGTCATCTCTGTTCTCATGTGTTCAGTAGACACACAACAGAGGCTCTGGCTGTCCCGAGATATATAGCGTGACTGCAACCTTTCAGGCACCTTAAAGATTTCACAGTCTCTTGAAGAAGGCCAAGCCTCGAGACCGAAAGCTAATTTAAACCCTAAACTTTTACTTTTACTTATATTTTACTTTTAGATACTAATGCACATTGCACACTGTACACTTGTTGAGAGTGAAACTAAATCACAGTGTTCTTCATCTCAGATGCAATAACTACATTAGAATTTGCTCATGTGTCTTTTTCCCCCTTTTTACAGAAAAGGGAATTTTTAATTTTTTTGGAAGTTAATATGTATGTGTTTTGAAGAAAGCAAGCAGTAAATGCAGTTACCAAAAAAACAACAACAAACAAACAATTAAGCAAAAACAGGTGAGTAGTTTAATACACACAAGTTTAGTTTGCTTGTACTCAAATCCAATAGACTGTGCAAGTCTCGCGTGTATCCGAACGAGAAAACACGTCAAACGAAGAACATTTTTATTTCTGAAATTAAATCTTTGTTTTAAATTATATCTCATGACAAAAATAAATCATTACAATTTTATGAAAAGTTTTAGCTTTTGAAAAAAAAGTCACAATAGTGTGTATATTATTATTGGAAAAAAATTAAAACTCTGGGACAAGGATGCCTATTTGATGTTAAAGGCACCTGGCAGTGGTATTTTTTCAAAATAAAGCTTTTGTCATTAATATATACATTTTTATGAGTGGAATGTGAATAAACAATTTGCTAAGGTTAAAAAATTGTATTTTTCTTTTAATTACAAATTAAAAAATAGGCCCCCCTTTACATGGCGCTGTTCGTGACGTCAATCGAGGCAGGAGAAAATGTGTAGTCTGGCCCCGTACATTACGTCTGGGTACCTGATCAGTATGATGCGTTTTCGTATTCGGACGTCACCACCCAATGCAATCCTAGGACAGTGTACAGTCGACTAATACGAGACGCCAGTTTATACAAGGTTTTTCACCGGTCCCGAACTGTCCCATGCGCGTTTCTATGTCTTAAAAACGGAAGATACGAGCATGGTCATAATGAGAACACGGATAGTACGAGGTATTGTTTTTCCACCAGAAACATTTCGCTGGTAACCTAAGCTTCACTGCAACTTCCCTTGCACACTACTACCAACGAAAAAATCCCCGGGCTATCCAAGTGTTCGCTGCATAGCGCTGAAAACGACGTCGGACCGGACCACTTTGCCCTCGTTAGCCTAACTTTCGATGCCCGTAACTGCCTATATTTGGGATCTGCAGGAAAAAAATGCTGGCTGACCCCATCTTTAGTCGTTTTGCTGCATCCACTCAGCAATTTTCGCTGGAAAAATGCAAGAAAAACCCCCCTTTTGGATAACCAAACGAAACGTACAATCTCACTACTTGCACGTGTATATACAACGTAAATGCAGGCAAGTTCGAGTGGGGTCGATGTTCAATCGAGGCGAAGTCTTCCTCGATTGACGTCACAAAAAGGGATGGGCGGAGTCGCCCCCAAACAACTTTATCTATTTTTTTAACATATAAATACTGACAAACAATTACTCAAAAAATTGTTTTATTGCTAATATACATATATTCTTATATTAAAAAAAAAAAAAAATCTATTTCCAGGTGCCTTTAACTTTTTAGAAACCCGTTACGCGGATTCGTGAAGGTCAAACGGGTCTTAAATGGACCCGTATCGCAGTTTAAAGAGGATGCTGACGCCTGAACAACCATAGACTGCAATGAAAAGGGTTTGCTTTGCAATTACAGCATCTGGCGTTTATAATTGCGCATTCAAAACAAGCGTTTACGTAAGTTTTATGATCGGAGGCGAGCACAAAATTCTTAATTTTGTTCAATAACCGGAAGCTGAGGTCAAGTTTAATTCTTGGGTTTTCTTCGTTATATTGTTGAATTGGTTTTACTTTCATATTTTGTTATCACTTAGTATTACATTCCCAGCAACATGTATAATTTTCTAGGTCATAACCTACGTTTAACTAAAATAATTGACGAAACAAAATCTCGCCCACGTAAAACTCCATATGGTTGGGACCACTATGGTCCCGGAAGTTCGGATACGCGCGAGACTTGCACAGTCTTTATACAAAATAAATGATTCCAACTGCCTCTAGCTTCCGACATTCTCGATGGACTAGTGGTAAGACATCTGCTCTAGACTAGCAAAGGTTGTGGGTTCGAATCCCACCTGAGTAACACACCTGTGGATATTTGTTCACAGGACTCAGGGAAAGTACTGACAGGATTGAGTAAACAGTGCTTCAAACACATCGGTGTATGGGTAAAACCAAATATATTTTTCTGTATCCCTGATGCAAATTTAACATAAACAGACAGGTTAGGATTATAGGAATGATTTCCCTTCAGACTGATTATTTGGGAGAGAGCTAATTTCTTACAGCTCCCAGCTAAAAAAACTTTTTTTAAACCGCATTTACAACTCCTGGAACGAAATTCCCTCTAACCTCAGGACTTTGCAAGTTATTTCTCAATTTAAATCTGACCTGTAATTTCGGGTAGGGTATTTTGTCTTTACCATCTTGCATGTGCACTACGCAGCAGTAATTGTGATGTAAATTGCCTAAAATAATCTATATTATGCATGTATGTTTTTATCGTAATTTTAGGACTTCTATTACTGTACATATACTTCCATGTTTTCTACAGTAGTTTTTTCTCTTTTACTGTTGTCTTTATTTCCTTATTTTGTTCTGATGTGTGATCAAGGGTTCCCATTTAGTGGGCCTGCGTGCCTGTTTTGGGTTTCCCTTTCACACCACATTGTATTTTGATGTTTTGCAATAAAGGTTTCTATAAAACGCCTACAAGATACACCTTTAATATGCGACCACCATCTCTGTTGAACTACATTTCCTGCTTTCAATGAGCAAGAATAAATAGTGCTTATTTCTATATAAAAACGGTGTCAGACAACTTTGACTTTCTGAGCCTTGATTTTATTAAACTGATTTGAATATGAAATTAAAACCAAGATGGACACACCATGATAAAAGTCTAAAGACCCGACTCATGCTGCAGCCATCTTGTAGTAACACTTCCTGTATGCAACAGTATTTTTTTAATGAACCAGACCATTTTCCCAGTCTGTTAATGTATTTTATTTAAGATGGGAGATCTGTAAAACGACCACAAGATCTTTCTACCCTTATCCGTGGAAAATTATTATAATTTTAAGGAGCTGCAAAGCAGGGAGATGGATAAGGTCAGAAGGGTTTTGGGAAGTGAGACAGTTACACACCTAGCTCCTGACACCTCTATGTTCAGACACCTCTCAGTTCTGACACCCCTTATGCATTTTCCTAATCCTAATCGTTACCCTAGCCCTAACCCTAGCATGTACATGTAGGTCACAAGGGGTTACCCAAATATAAGGTTGTCAGAACATAGGGCAGTGAGACAATAAACTTTTAAAATAAATCTTCCATTTCCCTTTCAAAATAGAATGAATCTGCAATGTAAGTAGCTGATTCCTTGGCATGAACATGTAGCAGCAATCCATTCAGACAGCTTCAGGCTGACACGCTGTATCTCTTGTGAGAGGCACGATCACATTCAATCCCTTCGTTTTGGCACTGACGTTAAAGAAGGTGCACACACACTGGCTTTGATAAATTGCCACGCTCAATTGTATCCTTACCGTACCCTAAATAATTGGTTTTGTCCGACTTTAAGCAAATAATCCTTTGTTTTCAAAGCTGAAGTCTTATATTCAGTAAAATGTATCATCCCATACATGTAGGTGCTGCAGAACAGAGATATACAATCTTCAATATGCCACACCATACTGTAAAAATACAGGGTGCAGGGTGCAGGGGACATGTAAATCTCAATAGTCATAGAGCGTGATTAGGAGAATTCCTTCCATTTTTAAAGGCCAATTGAGTCAATCACACATTGAGAAACAGCTCTGGCAAGATTGGCTTTCCTCATAATAATCAACAGAAATATCGGCTTCAACAGAGCTTAAACCAGTGAAAAAAAAGGTCTGAATTTAAAAAATGTGGTACGACAGTCAATCCATTACATTGAAAGCCAGGTGCAGCCTGTCCTACTAAAAATGGGAACAAGAAAAAAACAAACGACAGGTGTACCTGATGAATTTTGGACAACGTTAATGCATCTACTATGCAAATTTTAACTGGCCTTAACCAAGCCACCATAATTCTTATTATACACAGTAAAAACGCTGTTTAAAATAGCGCTGTTTAAAATGAATTGTTTAAAACTTTAAACAACGTTGCTCAGAAAGATTTCTTATCATTTAAACACGCGCTGTTTAAAACGCAATAGAGTGAATGAGTTATGTTTTAAACAACATTGTTTTAAATTACGTCAAGCGTCGTCACGTGATGTATTTCCCGCCGATTGTATCTCATGTCATGGCGGCGGACAACGAGTTCTGGAAATCCTGGCAGATTGGGGTTTTGACACATTTAGAGGTAAGTTATTCAACATTTGATGTCATAAATCTATTGTTTCAAGAAATCTGACAAGAACTTTCCACTTTCGTTCTTCATTACGGGTTTGTTGTCCTTTAAACTAGAGTAAAAAATAAATAAAA
Organism: Leptasterias polaris; assembly: GCA_037783415.1. Classification (NCBI taxonomy): domain Eukaryota; kingdom Metazoa; phylum Echinodermata; class Asteroidea; order Forcipulatida; family Asteriidae; genus Leptasterias; species Leptasterias polaris. The sequence goes on from JAZGTN010000027.1 coordinate 2,619,700, forward strand.
AATGTGGGCGAAAGTACAGGATCACTGTACTACTTACCACCCCGCCTCCTGGGCTGAGCTTTTTATGGGGATGAATGAAATATTACTGTTGTATACATGGGCCTACCACTGCCATCGAAGTCATCTGCTTACCTAAAAATTTCAGCTTATAATTTACAGCTGCAAGAATCAATTGTTGTATTATTGTATGAACAATCATTGCGCTTCAAATTCAAAGGGTCAAAGGTTACAAAGTTTAGGGCTTGTGTGTACACAAACGTCATGTGTGCATACTTATCGACTGCAATGTCGAATACGTGTACATGTAGTCAAACCGACAGAAGCCGTTCAGCGAAGACTTGTTGTTTGTAGATAGTTACTGTGTAGCTGTAGTTCAGAAGATGTGGAAGGCCTAGCCCTAAGAAATATATGCCTATTTTTAAGGTATTTATTATTTGATCTGATCATTCATCTTTCATGGCTTACATAACTTCATAAGACAGACTTGGAGAGTTTCTTGTTATTTGTTTAACGTTCAGCCTACTTTATTTTGTTACTGGCAGGCTAGCCCCACTCACTGTGTAGAGACTGGAATGCCTAGCTGCATGCTTAGCCCTCGCACTTGCTGGGACAAGAAATCTGGAGAAATTCTCTCTTTTTGGAGCTGTTAAAGAATAAAGGTACACTGTTTTGATACTTTATTTGTTTGGGCATTCTAATGTCCATATTTCTTGACATATGGAGTTTGACTCTATTACATATAGACATGAGTCAAACACATATTATATCCTAATTTTGTCAGATTTCTTCAACATGTTTTTCCACATTTTTCACTTTTGTTTGGGCACTGGCTTGGTGATCAGTCTTTTTTCTTTGTCGTTTTCTTCCATTCTGTGCTTTTTAACATGTGTCTGCACCTTTGATCATTTTGTATGTAAGGGGCGCAATATAAATTTGAATTATTATTATTATTATTATTTTTACAGGAGGGGACTGATATGACATTACTTGAGAACTATCGACAAGACACAGTCATCACAACCTTACATCATGGCTGTATGATCGGCGCATCTTCCCCAGATGTTTGTTATCAGGAAAAGACAGGCTATTGAATTCCAAGCGTTGACAAAAGCAGCAACTTTATTAAGGTTTAAAAAAAATTATTCCATGTTTCAAATAGTTGAGTGCAAAAAAAGCTTCACAAAAGAAATACAACAATGTGGTAATAACTGTGAAACAGATGCCTTGGCTAGAAAAAGATGAAAAACCTTGGTCTATTCTCTATAGGCCTTATTATTCAAGATGATACTCTCTTTCAGCAATTATCACAATGAACACCTTTTTTAATATTAGGAAACTTGGGTGTTTTTAAGACCGAAGGACTGAATTTGTTTCTTAAAATGTAACTTTATCTGAAAAGGGAAATGTATCATTTTAAAGACATGATATTGAAATGCTTATAAAAATTACAATATGTGGTTGTGGAAAAAATAATTAATTTACAGACCCAAAGGTAATGTACAGAAATTACAGTATAGAAATTGCGAACAAAAAATATTCACATATTTGTGGACCCAAAGTTTCTCGTTTGTAATTAGAGCTATTCAAGGATGTAGTAGATGAACAAACTGCTGTATGACACAGGTAAAAACCATGGTTTTAGCAGACATGAAGCTGAAAATGTTTGTTTGACTTTCAGTGTAATAGTCGATAATTCCATAGAAAACGATTGGTTATTGGCTGTCAAAAGGTTACTGCAACTATACATGATCACACATTATACATTATTTAGACCAATAGAACCACCACACAATGTCTCGTAAAACATTTGGATGTAAAGAATTATTGTGAAAATAAATTTGCAGAGTTGCCAACTCAAGTACGTTTCTGTGTGACAATTGTTAAGTGTAATTTCGCCTTTTAAAATTACAATTTTTATGAAGTACTGCTAGTACGTACTAAACAACCTCATTTAAACAACCAAAGTTGTTTTAAACAACCAAAGTTGTTTAAAGGGAGTTGTTTAAGAAAATGTTTACAATTTTGAACAACTAGATGTTTAAACTCTAAACAACACAGGTTATTTAAACAACCATCTTTAAACAACCCCAGTTGTTTAAAAGTAGTTGTTTAAAAGATTGTTTAAAATTTTGAACAACCTGATGTTTAAACTCTAAACAACCCTGGTTGTTCAACAGTTTGAACAACAGTTGTTCATGTGCCCTGGTTAAACAGCGGTTGTTTAAAATTTTAAACAAGTTGCTTAAATATTTTTAACTGTGTATACGGCACACAGAGATCCTTGTCATGTGATTGGTGGAACATGCCTCATGTGACATACTTTATTCTGCCATGAATTTACTGCCGCGAGGCATGTTGCTCCAAAATTGAATATAGGAGTCCTTTATTGACGAATATCGGAATCTGATAGGCGCTTGGGGTACTTCACAGCATCCAAAATAATCATTCCCGGCCTGTTTGTCCACGTTGTTTCGAAGGTGTTTTAGAATTTTCAGAGTGCGAGGTGGTGGAGTGTGCCTGTATATTTGTGTTTATCATGTTTTTTGTGAAAAATTGTTCAAATGGCAAGGATCCATGTGTGCGATAGAAGACAAATATTGAATCCATTTAATTTGTGCATTGTCACAGAATATTATCCCTCTGTGAAATTTGGCTTTTCCATTTCACTCCACCTCGCGATTATATTCTGCGACCACGCACTGATATGCATCCAATATTTGTAAATCATGCTCCCCGTGTATAGTGCAATCCTGTGTTCATACTGCAGATATACGGAACCATTTTCCTCTGCTTGGTTGGACTGATTTGAAACATACAAAAAGGCTATGCTTTATCTGAATTACTGACTCAACTCACCTGAAGTTATGACAGCATCGTCACAATAATCTTGGTTACGTCATTTTGGGAATCGATGTCCCTGTGTGTTTACACAGTGTAGTGCAAATTTTAGGCAACACAGAGTTTACACGTTTAGTAAGTGCAATCTGACTCCAAGACAAAGGCTGCCACTTGGCATCAGTGCAAGGGGTCAATAAAAATTAGTGTTGGGAAATTTAATACGCATCAATCATTAACTTGATAGACGATATTAATATATTCATTGTAAAAAGGATTACATTCGTTGTGGATACTACACACACAAAATCAAATTGTTTGCATTTTTGGCAATAAATATTTGTCAGGAGACATCCATTTAGAAAGCTCTGGAGAGATTTTTAAAACCACATTTTGTACTTTACTTACCATTACTTCCCTACTCTCAAATAGCTGAAAGGTAACTGCTTAGGTCAGTTCAGTCTTTTCGCAATGAACAAGGTGGAGGTTTTTACATATGGGGAGTTATCTAAATTCATGGAATTTCACAAGGATTAACCCTCTTGCTGTCTGACCATTCAATACCATTCACTGTGGTTTTGAATGATTTATAGATAGCTATGCCAGCCTTGCAATATGATACCATGAGGGAATGCATGTACACAGTACACAGTTAGTTCTGTGCACAGTTGTGCCACCAAACACAACTTTGGCAGTTGAATGGTTTCAAATGGTTGGTCAACTCACTTGAAAATGTTGCGAACAGTTGGAGGGTTAATGGATTTTACAGTTAAGTGAGACCAGCAAGTTGGAAAATACATTTGAAAAAATGGACTGCAATTTAAATAAGATTTCAGGCTTGGTAATTTCTTCTTGATCTATGGGAGGATAGATCTATCAGGGGTGAGAATGTTCATGAACATCCTTAACATTGGATAACAGTTCCCTCTATTGGTGCGAAGACGACGCTCGCTGAATTCACAAGATATTACAACTTAGAGGTTCTCTCTACATTATTTCAAATAGATATTTGAAAGTCTGGTTTTAACAAGGGCCGATTGTTTTACCTCAGTGATAAGAATTTCGCCTCTTTACAAGAAAATCTGAAAGCGCAGGAAGACCAATAACAAATCCTCAAGTCATGCAGGGAAACTCCTGACAAATCACATAAAACCCGAGTTATTCAAGTCAATGGTCTTTGCTTCATGAAAAATTCACAGTTGATTCTTGGTTTTAAAAAAACCCAGTAATTTTCTCTGGACTCACATATCTCTTCAATTGTAAAATCATCTTCTTACCAGATCAGAAACTTGGGTAGAATTCGTAAATATCTCACTCCACAATCTGCTGAACAATTAGTACACGCCTATGTCACTTCTCGTCTAGACATAGGAAATTCCCTTCTTTTCGGACTTTCAAAATCACAGGTTCATCGTCTTCAGTTGAGACAAAACATGGCTGCTCGTCTTGTCACGTGCACCAAACTGTCCATGCACATAACTCCTGTCCTTTGTGAGTTACACTGGCTACCCGTTCATCTTAGGATCCAGTTTAAGCTGTTGCTTCTCACTTACCGTGCTGTCAATGATCAAGCACCACCATACATCTCTGATCTACTTGAATTATATAATCCACCCCGGTCTGGTTTGCGATCAGCTGCTAAATTACTCTTGGTTGTGCCTAAATCATCTAGGTCCTGGGGCGACAGAGCTTTCTCTGTCGCAGCTCCCCGGTTATGGAACGCAATTCCCTACAATATTCGTACTTCTCCATCACTTGAGACACTCAAAAACAGGTTAAAAACACATCTCATGCAAAGCACTTATGGTCGGGATCATGTGTAAATGCTTATTTCAGTTTTTCCATTTGTAAATCATGATTGCATCCTGTTACTATTATGTACTTGTGTACGTTGCTTTTGTTTTTATGACCATGTTGCTCTGTTTGCGCCATGAGCGTTTTTTGCGGATTTGTGCGCGTTATAAATGTTCTATATTATTATTATTTATTATTATTAGAAAATTGTATATATTCTTCATGAATATATGTAGCTATGAAACACCTCAATGTTCACAATGAATCACCAATTCTGATTGGTCAGGAAGTTTCTGATGATCGAATAGAATTATTTTGAGGGATTTGGACTATGAATGTCATTGACCTACTAGGAACATGGAATTACCAGTAATCACCATTACTGATTGGCTTGTCATCATTCCATGCAAAGGTTCATCAAATATTTAAAAGGTTTTCACCTTTCAGGTAGTGACCACAGATTGACAAGGTGTTTTGGCTGGTAATCCTATTTTGGCAAGCTTAACTTGTGTGGTTAACTTGTGTTCAGCAAAACTTTGAAATTTAGCCCAGCAGGGCCCAATTTCTTAGGGCTGCTTAACCCTTTCAATACCATTGTCGAGTTTACTCGACAGTGCGCCGTGTAGTGCTTCCGTACCAATGTCGAGTTTACTCGACACAAAAAGCAGCGGCGTTTGAGAGCCTGTAATTATTTTGTTTGGCGCCCTCTGCTGTTGACCTTTATATAGATGGGTAGCTTGTTTATCGAGCTTCACAATGGTGTGTATTGTATAGGGGGTCGCCATTATGATATTCCGAGAAAAATTACATTGCATGCAGCAGTACTTCCAGATTTCACGCTTCCGTTTTCCCGACAAAAAATCACCATCATGGCTGTTCGTGACCTGGAAGTTTTGGTTGAAATATTTGTCGTAAGTGACTCCGAATTGGACTCGGAAATATCTGAAGAAGAACCTAGTGAAGATTCAGATGAAACTCGTGATGTTTTGTCGCCAGGCACGTTCAATTATGACAACTATCCTGACGATATACCGGTAGCTGGACCGAGCACGGCACCCGTTCAACGCCGTGAGCTTGGGCGTGGACCCGGCGGGCCTCGACCCATTCGTGCCGATCGAGGTGACAAAGGACATAAAGATAATGTATACAAATTTGACATCATATAAAAGGTAATTTCATAAGCTACAAATTGTGTGCATAAAGTTTTTCCACAAAAATATGTCTTCACACAGAAAATCAAGATTGAAAAAATGTGAACACTGCACGTTGCTTTTTTTTTGTGTGTGTGTGAAAAAATGCGGTACACAGCAGTGTGACCCCTATAAAAAATGCGGTATTGAAAGGGTTAAGCAGACAATATTGCTTAAACATTTTTGGCTAGCAGAAATGAGCAGGAGACCAGTAATAAATTGTACACATGACATGGTAGTTTGGCTGGTAAACTTATTCTGGTAAGCATCATTTTGTTGTGCTCAGCTACTTTTTGTGCCTATAAGCAGCTCTATGAAATTGGGCCCAGGTCTTGATGGAAACGTAGGAATTTTCATCTAAAAGCTTCTCAGCATGACAGGATGGATTACATAAATCCACCTCGCTCAAATGTTGACCCAGAGTGATCTTGGCATTAGCCAGAACTTACTCTTTCCTATTGTGGACAACTTCTAATATTACAGGTACAATATCAAATACACATTCATTTCAAAAGATCAAATGTTCAAAAGATATACAGTTTGTATTGATTTATAACAAATTTAAAAAAAATCTTAGTCCTTTTGCATCTTCTTTAAATGTGAATCAACAAATAATATTCATATGGAGAGATGGAAAAAGTGAACATACATGTAAAAAGCTGTTTTCACAAGTGTTTGAGGGGATATTAAGAAAAACTCTGTATGTTAATGAACCCGTCTTTCTGTTCCAACATCAAACATGTACATGTAGGAGAAGAGCAGGGATATGTGTGCCTATTGGCGTTGTTTATTTTTGTTTGTACGATTAAGGGTTTTTTTCCTTGATCAAATATTCAGAGTGATTCAAAATTTGTTCAGTGTGATCACAATATTTCATTGTTTACAATTTGTTTTTAGTAATCAAACATGGCCTACCATTACATTCTCTCAAATGCATTTTCCACTTTTGTGTTACGTGTACAATAATACAGAATAACATGTCAATAAACATATCACTATCGGCACTTAGAGATAGTTCCCAGTAGACGCCATCTTTACGGGCAATTCGCATTTTGGCTTGCAGGCGCGTCAAGCGCTCAAATTATTAACGCAGCCGCGTCATTCACTAACCAATCATGCAATGAGGTTTGTGAAATGTGCGCGTGCTGCACGCCGTTCTCACGCGTAGCGCATGACTGTGTGTTCCAAATTGCCCGTAAAGATGGCCAACTTACGTCATACTGCAACCTACATGTATCTATAGTGACAGTGCTGTTTACAGTCACGATGTACATGTGCTCATGTATCAATGTATATAGTTTGTACCCTCACGTATTCAGCCGCTGTACCCGCATGATGTTCAAATTATCTATGATCGGTCAAGTTAAAAAAATACATGGTTGAATTATAATCTGAAAGCTTATTTTCTTTAAAATTGTACTGGTACTAAACGTCAGGTTTACTGACATGTTTTATCCCTTTTTTTTATTAGGCAATTGTGTTTAAATGAGTCTTACTAACAGGGAAATTACATCATTGGTAATTGTTGTATTTTCCAAGAAATTTGGATTTGTGGGGTCGAGTTTATGAAATGTCGCTCCATCAACCTGTTTACATTTGTGCAAACGGTGACGATTTTAAGCTGTCAGCCAGACATTGTTGTATTAGAAGTCATACGCTCAGAAGATGGTCGGCCGACCATCATTTCAAAACGGTACAAAATTGCATTACAAAAATGATATAACACCCCTGGCTAAACAATTTTACTGGATACTTGGACTCTTAGTCAAGTAAGTTATTTTTGTAGTAACTTGGAAGTAAACGTTTTTCATGTCTGCAATTAATGTAGTTGTAGGCAAATTATCATTATTACACATTGTAGCATGTCTGAAATCAACCCAATACATGAACAGCATTACAACTTGACATTCTCAAAACATGACCAACCTTTTCAATAAAATGTTCACAGAATATTTGTATGCTCTGTTCATAAAAGACTCAAGACTATTTAAATTAATTCCAAAATCCAATGATAAACAGTCCTTGACAAAAAGATATGTTCCTGTGGCATTAACAAAAGGCTGGATATTGCTCACAAAACCAATCAGTCAAACAAGACACCTCAACACCTCAACACCACAACAAACGGACAGAGAATGTGTATTTGTCATTAGAATATAATCTGTGTAGGAACTTACCGTTTAATGATTTTAAAATGACCAACAATTCCTCCACTATTATGGGTAATTACCCAAGCATCTTATTGTGTCATTCATGAGATATAGGCCTAATCACCTACATGTACAAGAATCACTCATTTACAAAAAACGCAATCTAAAATGTGTAAATGGCAGGCATACACGGATTGATACAGTACTAGATTAACTCTCATGAATATCAGCAACATATTCAATTCCAGATCTAAGTCGACTGCAATGGTGCAATAATTAACGTAAATCTTGTTACGCAAAGAGAGTCGACATCCAAATGGATCAATCCCAATTTGCGTGTAAATTAGTCATTAAACCAGGACTAAGCAGCATGCAAGTGTCTTGAATGACATTATTTTGTAGACTGTATGTGATGTACATTTCATTTCATTTATTAATTCAGCTTGTGAAGCCAAGGACTCTCAGAAAAGCGAACTTATAATCACTATACCGGGTGGCGCCTGGTGTTCTTCTGTGTGCTGTTAAACATGCGTCTTATGCGGCGGTGCGCCTTTTCTGTTGACGTTTGAATTTTCTTTGGGGTCATTTTAGGGTCCTGCGTCTTGTCCGCCGAGCGTCTTATCCGCAGGAAAATACGGTACTAGCCACGAACCCGGTGGAGAGAAGACAATGAAGGAAGTTTCAGTTTTAGATGTGGGAGGAAAAACCCCAGAGAATTATTCCAGGGAAAACTCAGCAATCAGGCAGGAACTGAAAACCCAATCCACATAGTGCCCCTGTGGGATTGGAACCGGGGTCCCAGAGGTGGAAGGCGAGGCAAGATACCACTACACCAACCATGTTGCCTTGCTTATCCTTTGAAATATAGCTAGCTAAAATGAGCACAAATCCCTCCTCCTTCCCATTTTTAGTTTTACTGATTTATTTGAAAACATTTCTTTTGAAAAGAAAAAAAGATTCCAAAAAGGAACCATGAAAGTATGCCATCCAAAATTTGACTGGAAAATGTGCTTGACTTTTTCTTTTAGAAAACTTCAAATAAAATGGTGGTAATTTTACAAATATGGAAATCATGCTAAATGATGGGCTACATAAATTTTCTTGAAAATGACAGCATTTTCAAGTGGTTTTTTTTCTCGAGAATGGGTACCAATATTCACTGCTATTTCAATTTCAGCAAGTTAAAAAAAAGGTTTTGTGGAAGTATTGCAATGCTATAACATTTTTAAGAGACTGGCTATCATTTATTTACATTGATACTGAGGAAAACTGAATGGATAATCTGTGTCATTATAAACTTTTAACTGAAGTCAAAACAGATGGATCCAAACAGACATAAATTACACGCAGGACTAGAGCTGGCTTAATTCATGGGAACCATTGAACGAATTATGTTACCTATTTTAATAACAAAACATCACTGTGAAGGAATTGAAGCATTTACACTTCACATACGTATGCATGTTCTGTTAAAGCCATTAATCCTAATGAATTTGCTTAAAAGAGCAAGCACAGAGAAGAAGAGTGGGCAAGCATTAACATTTCAACCCTATTTACATTTAAATGTTATTAACCCTCTTGCTGTCTGACCATTCAATACCATTCACTGTGGTTTTGAATGATAGATAAGCTATGCCAGCCTTGCAATTATGATACCATGAGGGAATGCATGTACAGTTAGTTCTGTGCACAGTTAGTGTGCCACCATACACAACTTTGGCAGTTGAATGGTTTCAAATGGTTGGTCAACTCACTTGAAAATGTTGCGAACAGTAGTTAATAAATACTTGGAGAGTTTATGCACTCTGATTGGTTGAAGACTGGTCATGTGGGAGGAGTATGTGATATAAGATGGTTCTGTGAACTTAGCAAATAAATGGCCCCAAAAAAGCATGTTTGGTAAAAGTTCAACGCAGTGAACTATCAAATCAACTCTTTTCTTTGTGTGCTTTGTTTTTTATCAATTTTTTTGCAGAGATGTTGGTGGCGCTTGCACGCGCACTCAACCATATGCGTTAAAAATATTTATCAGTGAGCGGACCCAGTCTTCCCTGCGTGGTAGACCTTAGATGGTGGTTTGCCACTTGTAATGGACCTTGCCTTTAGCTCGGTCCCTTAAAAGCAGCCCGCAACCAACCTGGTCAATACCACATAGTGAAGACCAAGTCCTCTCACAGTTACTCCCTTGATAATCCAGAAGTCAGATGAAATAATACCAAGCATGAGTGACTGACATGCAGGAAGTGAAACTTATGATGCATATAAATCTAAGAAAAACACCCAAGTGCCCAGGAAGTACAATTGAATAATGCATCAAGGAACAAAACGAGCATGCAAATACTATGACTCAACACCAGTGAGTCTCATTATTCATTGATCCATGTGGTCACAGAGCATCCAAAATCTGAATCCATCTTTCTAACCACAGACTCTCTGCATATATTTATTTACATTTACCAGCATTTTATAATTCACCTCTAGAAAAGCACAATCTGTTATTGCCCAAGAGGTTTCGGCTTCCAACTACAGCTTAGCACTTAAAAATACAATTTAGGCAACGATCTTCATGTGGGCTATATTTACATGTATCTATTCCAGAATTGGCCCTTCCCATGAAACATTCTTTCATGCATACAGAGACACTATTGGTTGGCAAACACCATAGAGTTGTGCACTAAGCAGACGCACTAAGTTGTATGCGTCACGCCACCATCATAGACCCATTCAAAAAGGCGCGATGTTCCCTCATTTTGCCAAGCGGCGTTAAGTGCACACATAGGATGTAAAATTAACATGTTTCATGGGAAAGGTATGTATCATCCGTAAAAGAGTGAACAAATTTTATGTACATATAGGCCTATTACATTTTTATGCTGTTAAGTCAACATGTGCTCATACTGTACTGTTTTTTTTCTTAAAATTCCTATTGTTTTCTCAGAGTAGGTTTCGTCATAATCTTCTGGTTTAAAAGAAATTATAGTCAGGCTTTAACCAAACCTGTTTCTCAAGATGAACTTGAAAGTTGTCTGGTGCAATGACTAAATTGGCTGCAATTTAACATCCAGGTTTGAATAATTTTGACTAAAGACCAGTAACCCTATGTTGCATGGTTTGGGGAATGCTTTTGAATACTACATGTATACTAGCAGTAGAATACCTCTAGATCAGCAACCTTGTACATTACTGACCCAATTCATCATCACAATAATCTTGGTTGCGTTTATTTTGAAAGTCAATGTCCCCGTGTGTATATCGCTGTAGTGCGAATTTAAGACGATGCGGTGTTTACAGGCTTACCGGTACCTATTGACTCCAAAGATGGTGAGATGTGGCAAAGTTGGCGGGTGTGATTTGCTTGCAAGTGGTCAATAGGGTGATGGAAATCTCATGCAGATCTGCAAAAGCTTGCATCCACCCTACATGTACATGTATACGTACATGTACATCAATGTGACCATGCAATGTCGGAATAAAACAAGATTGAGCATTCATTCACAACAACATGAGTCATTCTATAAAAGATCCAAGTAGCAAAAGACGTTCATCGCACACAAAGTAATTTTTCCAGTAAAAAAAGGCTGTAAGCAATAAAATGGCTAGTGAAAAAAATATCTGGCATTACTGTTACATTTTAGTTGCTAGAATTACCCCAAAGAAATTTTTCCCATTCCCATCATGCACAATTTAACCTTCCTATGATGACTTATTGAATGGCAGAAAACCGATCAAACTTTCACACTCAGTTGTCTTGAAACACAATTTTGCACATTAATTGCTTACGCCCTTTCTTTGGCAACTTTTCATTCCACATCCTTTATCCACGCATACAATGATTTATTTTTTGACACAGTTCTACATCTAAAAAACATGTGACACTTCATATTCAGTTTCTTCTGTCTCTGAAAACGGAGCAATTTTAAGCAAAAGCTTTAAAGAAAAGTAGTTTAAAAAAGTAACTTAAAAACAAGTAACTTTAAGAAAAAGTTTTTTGTTTTACAACTTGAAATTTTCCATTTTCAATTTCTTGAAATAATGTTCCAATGTTTTCTCACCAACAAACATTCATCAACGCATGTGAACTGCACGTACATGTATTTCCTGCATCAGGTGTACGTACATGTACAGTAGAGAACAACAATTAAATATTCAGGAATATTTCCTCTTTTAAAATGCGACATTTAATTTCACTAATCCCTTGAGACAAAAATAAATGTTTTAAAGTTACAGCAACCAAGTGAACTGACCTACAAAGTGTGGTTTATATGGGAACACTTGCATCCCTTTGACCATTCAGCCTTGGGTCTAAGTGATTTTACATTCCTATGAGGATGCACGTAAAGGCATATCTAACTTAATTATTATTATATTCATACAGAAGCAGTAGAGCATCTATAAATAAAAGCCGTTTATTATACTCATCAGTATTTTGCCCACATCTGGGATGATGGAAATAAACTCCGATTGGTTTGGTAACAAGGCCTACCCCTGGACTATATACATCTGAGCCCCCCCCCCCCCCCCCCCCAATGAAACTGACAAATTGTACTGCTAATTTGGGCAAAAACATTCTAATAAATGGTCCATTCTAAAAACAAAAACATTAAATTATAAAATAAAAAACTACTAAAGACAAATCATACAAAAATAGTTAAAACGCTCATGAAAGATTGCATACTTGTATAGGTCAGGTATTTTAATTAAGATAAATTTATTTTCAAAAAAGAACGAACTTTGCCTCAATTGTTTTAAAAGAGCTGTTGTGAACTGCTTACCAACTAGAAGGACACATGGTATTTATGCAAATAATAGTCAATGGACTGAGGCTTCGACCCTAGCAGAATCTTTCTTGAAGGCCAACATGACAATAGTCAGTGCACCAATTAAAAAACCTTCCCTTCGAATGGAATACCTTTATTTGGAATGAGTGTCAGAACAACAAACTATCTACAAGTAGTATGGATACTAATCCAGTAAACAATTAAGACAGCATTTTGCCTTGATTTGTTTTCAGGGTGGAGTGCAAAGCTGGTACTATAGCTGTAGCTCATTAATCACAATATCCCAGACACTGACATTTTTAAAATGCCAGAAATGATGTACCTTTTACATGTGCACAATTGCTGATTGGTATCCTACAATAATGGTCAACAACAATTTATTGCCATAATTGCAAAACGGCCATAGAACATTATTATTCCCAAGCCGAGATGATCCGAAGTACGGCAATTCCAGTCTACTGTACATGTATGAATAAAAATAATAAGAAAACGCGCTCCATCTGCTTAATCCAGCTCCACCGCATCATCTTACAAGAGCTTCCAAATAAATGTCAGCTGTCTTCTGGCCAATATTCAGCATGTGTTCGTGGGGCTGTCTCACAGATATTCCTCTGAGGGTAAATAGCCAGGGTGACAGGTGCTATCTTTCATATCAATGCTCCGTTGTGTTCTCACAAGTCAGCCAATAACTTATTAAGTCATTTCCAATTTGAGACAATCTGAATTCTGAAACTGGTAATGTTATCGGTCTTTAATTCTAAGAGCAGCGACTCTTGTCAAAACGCATGATACAATCAGGCCTGGGCGTGTATCAATAGATTACCTCTAACCACTGTCAATTCATCAAAATCACAATAACAAGTTTTGTTAGATTTGTCTTGGTCGGCTCAATAGGGCGAGTTAACAAAAAAGCAGATGTAGTTTTCATATGTTAGTTCTTAATTGCTGTCGGAATTTGAGTGATGCACAATTGAAGTGATGGCAGAGCAATACCATCAGTGTTGTCAGAGTTAACTGGTTTTGATCTTCTTGTTCCCAGATGGTAATAAAAATTTGAGGGTTTCACAGATGAATCTCTGACACAACACAAGCTACTCCAGAGAATTTGTAAAAATCAAACAAAAGTGACTGCCCTTTAAAAAATTATTTCAAGCTTGAATCAATTATTCTGTTATTATTACACTGATCAGGAGATGAATTAGCACAGACATAAGACCCAATTATCGACACAACTTTTTCACTATTCTACTTAAGAAATCCAAGTTTATTTAAATCTCACACTAGATAATTATGCCAGTGTGATGAGACAAGATTATGTCAATTTCAAGAAAGCATAACCTCAACCTTTATAGCGCTCAGAAGTGTTTGGCAAAATTGAATAAAGTCATGCAAAAGGGAAAGTGATGCCAATATTAAGGACAAGATATTGTGCCCAATTTGGTTAGCATAACCCCCAACACTCAGTAGAGCCCAAAGGGGGTGTCACAGGCCATAATGTAAAGAAAAAAGTATTCTGAACTGCAAAAGGGCATCCATGACACAAACTATAACAAACGAAATATGGGATGATGTAGAGACATTGATTTTTGCCAAGTGGACGTTATGTAAGGTTCACATCAGACAGAGAGAGTTATATTAAATTTCACACTGAGAGATAGAGAGACAAAAAAAAAACCTGTACTATAAGACAAACACCATTATACTGTCAGAAGGTGACAAATATTGACATATGGGCAATTGATTTTTAACACATTGTTTAGTTTGACTGATAATTGGACAACAACAAAAACATTATTTTATTTTAAAGCTCACTTCATACAAAGTGGATCATTTCTGTGAAAATATTGCATTCTGTGGCCCTCTTTCTAAGAGTGACATGCTGAAGATTTATAGGGTTCTCTCCAACCTCAGGGCGAAACCTGGTGGTGTGCGCCCACATCATAGCTTGCATAAATTTATATAAGGAGTCACAGCATGGGTGAGCTTCACCTCTGAACCAAATTTATTCAAAACAGATATTGCGTTCGTAATGCCGGGCGAATTTCAAGAGAGGACAATAAGTTGCAAACAAAGGGCACATGGTCTATACAGTAAATCTTCAGACCCATCTTATATAAATTATGCATGGTATACAAGAATCAATCCTACAGAATAAATTTACATCTGACAAAATAAAATTATCATTAACTTGACACTCCTAGAGAATCAGACTACTTGCTAGCTGATGCGTTTTAGTAGTCACTTCAACAAAATATACTTTGCAGTCTAAACCACAGTGGCTGTTATACATGAAGTGAATATTCTACTGAATAATTTTGATTTTTTTTAAACATGATATTATGAATGTAAAATGTACATTTACAGTGCAATGTATTTTTGTTTACTGTTGGTATTCCTGTTGTGTTTTATGCTAAATTGACAAGGCTTCAATATTGCTACATTGTAGTTTAATGTCCTGAAGCCATTATGGCCTACATTGTACATGTACCATTAGATTTCCCTTCTCACCAAATTCCTGTCTCGAGATGTTACACTTTTTTTCTGTAGCTTGCATGCCCTGTGGAATTCATACCACCAATTGAAATACGTTTTTCTACATACATTTCTTCATTTAAATCAGCAGTCGTCAGTTTTCCTCTCAGTTCGAGGTAGGGGGACTTGAACTTCTTCACCTTGTAGGATTTTCATTTCCATGCTTTGTCACATTCTTAAATGTTTATATTTTCAATACAGGTATTTCCGTATTTTCTGGTCCCCCCTCTCTGTTTAATGGTTTTCGCTGGCGGACTGTGAACCTTTTGGTTACACAAGAATAATTGTTTCCTCCTCGGTCTCCGCATTTTCATGTTATCCGTTTGCTGCTCATGAATTTTAATGTTTGACTTCATCTGGAATTGTGGCCAGAGAAATAGAATCATTCTAATTAAATAATAACATTACAATGTAAGCAGTTGATGTAAAGTAGGCCTGATGTTGGTTTTTAATAATAATGTTAAATGATGATTTTTTTTAGTCAATTGACTAAATAAAATTGTCAGTTTTGCTCTAGGATGCGGGGGAGGAGATACATGTAGTGCGTTCCAATCCCACCTAAGGTGTGGTGCTGTGGGATTTGTTCTCTCTCTCTCTCTCAGCAGACTCGGAATCGGAAAGCACTGAGTACAGAGTCCTTATCACACATCAAGGTCTCAAATTCGGGGGGAAAATCCCCAAGACTACAGGGCTTGTAGCTCAATCCATTTACAAGACCAGAATTTAAATAAGGACAATACACTAAGACAAGTTTCATCTCGTTTGTCTTATTGGTCGTTTTTCGGATACTTTGAAAGATATTTGTTAGAATCAGAGTCGAAATGTGAAAATCACTTTTTTATATATCAGAATTTACACAGTGAGGTATTATTATTCAACTGAAAATGCTGCTGGACTTGTTCAGTCGTGAGTTTACTGGGCCGCCAATAAAATCACTGGCCTCAGGCCTGTGGGAAATCAGACTTACATGTAAGTAGGAAGAAGGTCATTCAATCATGTTTATTCAATATTTATTTATAATTTTTTCTTAAAGATACTATGAATAAATTACCGTGAAAGGTTGTGATGGTCTGACAAGTGATAACAAAATATAATAATAATAAATCAAACAAACAATTTTAGCATTAATAATAATGATAACTTGGGTTACAAACATCACAACCACATGTCTTTTTCTATTCTGTGTTTGAATTTTCAATACAGATACAGCCTCAACGCTTCAAAATTAGATTTCCTACAGTAAATTTTGATGTAACAATGATATCAGTTGTATAGGGATGGCAATTTTACCTGACGGACTCTAGTGCCCAACAACGTCTGAAAGGGATTCCTGAACTTCACCAACAATGAAAAGGAGATGGGACATAACACCTTGTTAGGAAGGACTGAAAAGGAATAGTTGATTTATGAAATTTGTGTTCTGGTGCAGGATCGCTATGACCAATTACACCTTTATGGTATTTCTCAACTATTTGTTCGAGAGACAGGCATAATATTGACAATAAACTCCAATAGCCTAATCACACACACTCTTTCAGTCAGTATGCAAACTACGTGTGTGTGTGTGATGCCAAATGGGAATGCTGAATAATCATGGTTAAACCTTGAGACCATGCATTGCTGGATAATCTTTACCATATGACCAGAAAATGGAAAACTTTGGTGAATTTATCACATTTATACCATGTATTTCTCAGGGGGAGAAAATGTTTTAAAAATATGAGGTACATGTATGACAAGTGCATTTAAATAAATAGTAGCTAACATGGCAAACCATGGAGGTAGAAATAGAGGCAAACATAGGGAGCTTTAGTATTATAAGATTTTGTTTTTTAGTAAAACTACATGTACTCAATAAAATTGAAAAAAAAACACTTTCCAAGTCACTAACTTTAATTCAAATTATTTTGGAACCGAAAAGATATTAAAAAGATCGAACAAATTGTATGTTGATTATTGAATGTTTATATGGGAATATTAGGGCCCTACATCTTGTCCTTCATGTTCACTGTCTGTAATGCTACATGTATGACTTGATTTGTCTGCAACTGGTCAACTGATAGTATAGGCATTCAATTTGTGAATGATAAATATTAACAAATGAATACCCTTATTAAACAGACCTCAGGCCCAGTTTCATACAAAGCTGCTTGGGCACAAAAATAGCTATGCATAACAAAATTATGCTTAGCAGAATAAGGTAACCGGCCAGAACACCATTTCATATGTACCATTTTGACAGGTAGGCCGACCCTGCTTATTCCAGGTTAGCAGGAAAGTATTAAGCAATATTTTCTGCTTAAAGCAGCTCTATGAAATTGGGACCAGCTATTTAACATGTTCCCTACATTCAAGAGAAATACAGAATACTTATTTTATTCATTTTAATTTACTAAAAAGAGACCAGAGTGATTTTGCCCCTACAGCCTTGGTTTGGTTTATATTATTTTGATGAGATAGACTGTGATGGAAGCACACCACCGTACAAGGAAGGTCTCTGTAGCGGACGGACGCAAGAAGTCAGATCACACTCTGTAAGTTTCTTCCTTTTTTTACAAATTTTAGGTCAATGCAAAATAGCCTGCAGCAGCTGAAGACCAGCCTGATGGACTCCATGAAATTTCATGAACTCTACCTATAACTGTATTAACAGTAAATGTAGAGCTTTAATTAACAAAAAGTATAAATTGCAGTCAACACACATGTGCTGGGGCGACTACAATACAACCCCACAAGGCCGAAAATGACGTAGTATCTACAGGCTCATTACAGTATGGCTTTGGATTTCAGTACTGGGACAAGTTTGGATCAATGACAGAATGTAGCTTGCTTAGTCCACTCTACTTACTCTTTTCCCCTCCCAGTAATTATTGTTTCATTTCTAATTTGCTGTTTGTTTACTGCTGTTTGTATGCAGTTTTTAACAGTACCCCAAAAACAAAAACAAATTGATCCAAAAATACAAAATAACAAATGAATTAATTAATTAAACATGAACAAATAAATGCATGTTTAAAAAGAGGGGGAAATGGTTGGCAGGGATCTCATCTCCATTTATCTAAAACAATTCATACTTTTTTACTTTCAAGTCGTCATTTATGAATTTAAGAATTTTAAAAGTATTTAACATTTTTAAGAGGGAAATGGGTTGGGTATCCAGGGTTCTGCCCAGGATTTGTTTAGTGCCGGAAAAATTTTGTTTCCTAGTACAGTCAAGTCAATTTTCTTTCGATCGTGCACGGAGTGGTTACACACGTGCGCCCTGCAGCTGTGCCTTGAATGTAGGCCCTCAGTGCGCGCACGCCTTTACCGCCATGGGAAAACAATTTACAGCATCTATAGCATGGTGCTTACTCTGCAGTTCATTTCCTTTGTATTAAACGCTGTAGAATAGGGTTCGCAACATGATGAAACTGGTATCATGTTATTCCAAGCGTAAAGCTATAATCAGCGTGACTGGAAACCATTGCAAAATCAATGCGGGTTTCGTGCGTTGCATATATACATCGTACAGGCGGGAGGAATGCTCGATCCTGGATCATAAAAATAGACTCAAACCAAAGAAGTAGGCTACTCGAAACTTTGGATAAAACTGTTTACTGGTAAATAATTTGTTTTACACGTTGTTCAAAATATTTTGAAGGAAATGGGCAAAAAAAGGGAAAATGTGTGGTGGTCGGAAAAAGAAAAAATTCTGCGAGTGCCGGTCGGGGAATCATGAGTGCCGGTCGGGTTTTCCGGCACCGACCACCGTGGGCAGAACCCTGGGTATCTCTGACCACTTTATTAACCTCAAATTGTGTCTATGAAGTATATTTCAGCCACTTTTTACAATTACAAAAGTGTGTTGTAATTGAAAATTAACTTGACTGGACACAAAAATGTCGAAGCCGTACAATTTTGACATCATTCTCTTTCTCTATCTATTTTGTTTCCCTTTATTATTATTATTATTTTTTTTTTTTTAATGACCTTCATATAGTAATCTACCTAAAATTTCTAACTACTATTAAGGTCATTAAAAAAAATTTGCATTCATACCGTATGTCTTTTTGGCTGGTATGCAGTTTGAAACAGCTAATTCCTTTTTCTGGATCCCTTTTGTTAAAGTCCTTGGTTTCAATGGGCAGACACTCCAGAGAACATGTACATGATACTTACTTGTTCAAAGGGTGCAAGAACAACACTTGCATTAAGTGCATTTTGTTTTTATAAAGCACATTGCTTGTCTCAATTATTAAGCGGCATTTTTCAACAAACGAACTTGCCGGCCTAGCAGTAAGATCTGTCTTCCATTTTATTATGGTGACATGAGGCAGAGATAAATTGTGAGTGTGAATTCCATCCTAGCAACCAGTGTTGTTATGGTAACGGTGGTCATTAGCTCTCAATGAGAAAATGAAGGGTAGATAACTGAGCATTTAGTGCTATGGAGTGCTTGAGTTGTGCCGTGGTTAACAGCTGGCTGTAATGGTGAAAAAGCAATATTTCATCTTTGTGCAAACCCTGTTGACAGAACTGTACAAAAAAGTATTGCACTTTACATCACGTTGAAACATAATTTATTTCTTGTGAACTTTCCACTTTTCAACCAACTAGAATAAAGACTGTCAGACTATCAAATCCCCACAACTATAACTAACCCCCTCCCTCAAAAAATAGATAAATAAATAAATATTAAGCAAACAAAAATAAAATACAAAACAACAATAACAATAAATAAATTAATAAGCTCAGTTTTTTTAAACATGAACTTGATAAATATATTTCTCTAAATAAATTAAATAAAACAAAACAAAACACAAATAATAAATCAAATGTATACAAATAAATAAAATAAACCAACTTGTGCCAGGCATATGGCACTACTCACTGTGTTTATATCAGACATTTAAATTTTTCTCACGTGATCTCCTCTCGACCAATCAAAACGGATAAACTTAAACTGTATTAATAAATCAACGAATTATCTTCTTATGGGTGGGTATAACCAAACCTGTAAACAACGAATTACATGCAAACAGCATATTCTACCAGCCTCTTTTCATTTACATGCCTTAATTTTAATCGCAATTTTGTTTTGATTCCCAAAATAAGTGCGCACAAATACACCGATCCATTAAGCCACGCCCATTTCTCATTGACCAATCACAACCGCGAAATCTGATCACCATTTGAGCCGTTTGGTGATCTTTGCACTAATGGTGATCGGGTTTCGCGGTTGTGATTGGTCAACTCGTAAGGAGGCGGGGCTTAATGGATCGATCTACATGTATTGATGGTGTGAGGTGTATTGATTTGTGAAAAGTGGCCAACGTCAAATCATTTACATCTGATGTGTACAACACAATAGAGCAGATCCTGCCTTGACCATGTTGACATGAGAATATTTCAATGGTATCCACATTGTCATCAATTTGCAGTACTGATGAAATCAAAATAAAGAGATCTCCGTGGGTTTTTTTTAAAGAACATTTTCTCCACTAGGTATGACGGATTTTCATTGAATACCACAAATAAACATCTTTTTATGACTCTCAATTGCATGTTGTAAAGTGCTGCATGTGTTTTTCTTGCACTTTCATCTTTGTTAGATTTTATTGAATTTTGTTTCCACCCGCAAAAAACAACAACTGTACCTTGCAAAGCATTTTCACATCATAGAAATTTTATTGGCTTTATAAAATATTTCTTTTTTATTATATTGGGATAAATCGTAGTTAAAATCTGTAAGGGTGAAATTAATATTTAATGACAAATTATCAACTTTCAGGAATATTCGATTATCTCTCCAATAAACAGCTATTCCCATGAACTACAGTACAAGTACAACATGTGCTACATGTACGTGATATACATTTGTAATTATGGAATATGTCACGAATCCAGGATTTCACAGACACACCATCCCAGTATTTTTTACAACGCCCACACATGACATTAAGGTACAATGTAAACAATGTACCCACAATGTGTAAGTTTGTAATTTTATTGCAGCTCTACCATGTCTACATGGACATGTACATATATGTACATAAATAGTGTACACCCCAACCATCCTAGGATTATGTATCGTACAGTACTATACATAGGGACTAGAATACTTAAGGCATGGCCCGATCTGCGTGGTCCCAAATGAAACAAATTTTGACACAAATTTTGAAATAATGTTGGGATCCTGACAATAATTTAGTTTTAGTTTAAATTAACAACCACTTTTTTCCTGCAAAGCCTACTACATGTACTTTCTTGAATCTATCAAATAAGCTTAGGGTAACAATTGGCCAAAAGTCAGACCTAGCAACTTTGAGTTCAAGCTAAAGGGCAGGCTTTCTTTGGACGAAAACATTTTTAAAATGAGTTGAGACCTTTCCTGACATCAACATGCCGAGCCTAAATCAAGGCTATGGTAAGCATGCTGTACCATACAGGTACATATTGTAAATTTGACTGACTGCAAAGATGACGCATCATACATTATGCAGAAATACAAGAAATATGAGAAATAATCTTGCCGTGAAAACTGCCATATGAAGTTCTTCTTTATTTCCAGGGATGAGATTTTTGAAGGACTTGGGAGAGTCTCTCACGCCAAACACACCACAGGTTAAGGATTTAAAAAATTATTGTTCGATTTCAAGAAATATTGACTCTGTTTTAGAATCTCAGTTTTGTTGAGAAAGCAAAAACATGATGCTGTGGACGGAATATTTATTGAACTGCATTCGAAGGTGTGAAAAATACTGCGAGTAAACTTGTTTGAAATTCCAAGTGTGAATTTTTGATGGCCTTCTGCCATGCCTGACAGCTTCACACTTTAACATGCTCGTATGTAATTACAACCATATCACCTTCATACCCTTCAAGGATTTGGCCGAATATAGGTCACTTCCAGTGCGCCATTTTGACATACTCCATTATTTTTTTATCAATATTTCAGTTTAAAAAGAAGTTGATTTGTCGCAAATGGTTCTTTTGAGAAATTGCAATACATGTAAGAGAGACATTTTAAAAAGTGAGGGGAACAAATTAACAATGTACTTCGTCCTCACTTACTTGGACAAAATACAGGAACTAATTGTTTTGATGATTAGTTCATTTTGAAAGCTCATTGATTAAAGCATGATTGTACCAGCACCAATCCTCCAGAGAAATAGTTCCACCTGAAATACTTTCAAAATAACTGTTTCTTATTTTGATCGGCTCTCTCGATCAAAATACACTGCTGACTGTTGTATGTATTATAAACAATTTTCTTGGCAAAACAAAAACTAATTTTTTAATGTTTTCACTCAAACTTGACCAGCAAATTTGATTAAATTTTTCACAGGTCTGTTGGTAGGTGTGTTTACTGAAAACTAGAGGATTGGATTTATTTCACTCTTTCTTAAACCAATGATGTAACTTCCCATTTAGAGTATTCTTGAATACATTATCAATTCACAGGTGTGGCTCTATGAGTTTTGCACCCATACTTTAACCTTTTTAGGTATACACAAACATTACATGCAGACAGGGGGAAAATGTGGCTCGTAAAGCAGTCAGAGATAAAAATGTCAGCTTCATTCCTACAGGCGTGTTGCATGTTAACAGCATTATCAGCTAGGGGCTTCAGCCCAAAATGTGTGGGACTGTCAACCCTTAGGAAAACGGACTACACATCCGTCTGTCTGTACGACTCCCCAATCGGTTGATTTGATTGCAGATGCTTAAAGCTGCACAAACAAGCTGCCGTGTTGACGCTGTGGTTGCTAAATGTGGCACCATTAACAGTCGTGTGAACGCCCCTGACTTTCCCCCCCTCCCCCTCCCCCCCCCCTTAAAAAGATAAGGTTTTATTTTAAAATGTAATTGTAACGTTTTGCAAAAACTGTTGTCCATGTGACAATTACTTTACGTATTTCACTCTAATGTACATGTTATTGTCTACACATACCCAGAGGAATCATTTAAATTATTTTAAATACCATTATTGAACCAAAAGAAAGAGTAAAATATACCGACCAACTTTATTCCAATGTTGCTTTACAACCCATCCTGTCAGTCCATGTGACATACATTAGCCTTTTTTAATTACTTGAAATTCATTATTTACTCTAAAATCTTTCTTTATTTTAGGGTAAGAACAATCATTAAAAGCATTACTATTTATCTGGTAAAAACTGAGACAATTTTGTTTACAATTCACTCTCCCACACCTTACTTGAAAAGTTATCATATCAGTTGTGCTCTTTTAATAGTGTGGAGAGACCTACATACCAATGTATAAGCCTAATGTACAAAATTCACTCGATGAAGAATGTACTGGTGTTCGAAGCCACCAAATCATTGAGTATTAAATTGCTCATTATGTGACCATGTTCACATCATTGAAGACAGCAACATGATACAGGATACTTTACTACATGTTTTGTGGAACATTGATGTACAGACAGGTTTGCATGAAGGTCCACCAGAGAAAACTTATGAAGGAGACACCATAACTAAATCACACAAGACTACAATAACCATAGGTAATGTGAGGCCTCCTAATCAATCTTAACGAAATTAACTATCAAGTGATCGTGTTAATATAGACAAAAAATGCAACATGAAGACCATATACTTTGTTATGGGACTTATCTCTTGCAGGACATCAATGCATAATACATTCTTAATAAAGCAGGTACATGTACATATACATCGTGTATAGTACATGAAGGTCCACAGGATCGATGAAGGAGATACCATATTATGATATTGATCCTTGGAAAAAATAGGCACTAATCGGGTACATGGGTTGACCTACACACATGGTCACTGGTGTAGGCTTTTGATGTCTACAGTAACAGACTTTCCAGGCTATTTAATCAAAACAGAACTCGGACTAAAGTATAGGAAGAATAACATATGCCTGCATAATTACCTTATCAAGGGCGTGGTCACAGTTTCCTATTGTTGTCACTTCACATATTGCACTATACAATGATTGGTATTGACTTAAATAACCATACCCAAGGCTCAAATGTACTTAAAATTAAAAACAAAAATTAGGTTAACATTACTGTGTACTGATGTATGTCCTTGGTATATATTATATGTACATGTACCAGTGCACTGACAGCAGCTAATCAGCAGTGATGAATTTCTCTCTTCAAATCTTTTTTAAAGGCTAACACGAGTGTAAATTCTGCAAACTTGTACAATTAGTGCGATGCCGGAAAAAATCATTTGAACTCATATACAAATACCCCTCTGCATTTATTGGAAAATTCTTGGGCTTTGAACATAACTTGTGTAGACCGCGACCGGGCCTGATGTACATGTTAGTGTGGTCGATGGAGCAGTTCAGAATTTAGCATTACATTTTACCATGCTAGAAATAAACCCTTGTCTGTGCTCATTAGCCTGTTCTGCAGTGTCTCCCGGCTATGATGAGATGGGTGAACGTATATTATCAGTCTTCTGTATCAGACACGTGTCATTTGATAACGTTCTTTCATAAGAATTCATCTCATCTAGCTGCACTGCCCCGTATCAGGCCCATTAATTAAAGATCTAATAATCACCTCATGCATGAAAGTGACTACAGGTGCGGTTTAATTAGTTTGCCGAAGAGAGTCAGGTTAAATAAACAGGCAACAGGAGACTACGATATGTCATCTTGATGCAGGTACAAATGTACTTGTATGTACATGTAAGTGAAAGCTTGCAGGCAGAATTTACGAACTGTTACTTTTAATACTGCTGCATGTACAAATGTTCACGTATTGAGCTGGGTGCAGAAGTACACTTGTGGTAAAAACACCACCTAGCATTAAAGGTTATAAAGTATTAACACAAAATCTCAGGTTCACGTGTACACGCAGTAATGTGTTTTTCAATACATGTATATAATGCAAGCGGCTTCCACCAAAGGGCATCAAAGTATTTTTGTATCAGCCCAAAGCTCCCAGGGTCTGATGGACACAAGCAACGTCTCTGCCCAACGTACATGTAGTCCTTACAAACATCCCAAAATATCTATCGCCCTCGGGTGAAAATCTTTGCCAGAGGTTCTGTAAGTAATACAGTACTGAACGTGTAAAGCTTCAGCTGCTATAGCTGTCCTACGCTGCCGAGCCCCGGCCTTTCCAGAACGTCACAACCCAGATGGTGAAACGATTCATCAGGTCTGACTAATAGACTACTCCCAGACCTTCTCCCATGTATAAAACCCCCTTCTTATTAAAACACACACCAGTAATGTCAATACCAAAAGGGCAAAGGGAAAGACCTTTAAAATTATGATCTTTTCTGACTGCGGTTTACCAGTCTGACATTTGGGGGGTTTTCAACGAGTTCCCCCAACTATGATCAATTACTTCCTGCATTGGTACCATAGGGTTTCTGAAACAGAGCTATTAGGCAGTTCCTGTATCAACGTCACTTTGTTTCATCGTCTGCAGACATTAATTGATGAATCACAAATGTCACTCGAAATCCAGAAACCTCAAAGGAATCACTAATACGCATATTCATCATTTACGATATTACTCACATCATCGAGTGATGTGGTTACCTTTCAGGAAGAACATGAACTTAGAGCCACGGGCAACAACATGTAAAAGATCCCACCTTACACGTTTGTACATACATCAACTAAAAAACTGTAAGGCTTTACAAGATGACTGACGATACAAGATGGCCATTAACAACTGTCTTTTTTTTTATTCTGTCTGCATTACAATCATGACGTCATGTACTAGCAGAGTCTTTCTCCATACATGTAGCTAAATTCAAATTGTGCAGTGCAGCAGTAAAAAAGACGTTTATTATTTGTCACTCTGACTACAATATAAAGACCTCATTGAATGTCATGTTAGTAATTATATTGAACGAGATGACAGCACTTCTCTATGAATAGGCCTAGTTTACAATATCAAATATGTGTAATGCTGTGCATTTAAGGCTGTAAATTACTACTGTTTATTGAAACTGCGAAACAAAAACTATAAAAGTTATAGAAACAATGACTCCAGTTAAAGCATGTCCAATCAGTTCACAGCTAAACTCAAAAACTTTAATTGGGTCACAACTAACTTGATCACATGGTGTATTTTAACCAGATACAAAATGTGTTATAAATAGGGCTGATTTAATTGTATTACACATTTTTTTTTACAATTTTAAATTAGCCTAGGAGAAAGACTTTTTAAAATAATATTTGGTACGATAAAAGTATTGAGATCCTAAAACATGTACGCATTTCGACCTTCAGCATTCAAGGTTTATGTACTATGTTGTACATTGTACAGTTCATGTGATGAAATCCCCCATGTAGCCTCATCTACAGAAATCGATCCGTCTCAAGGAAGACAGAGGAAAGAAAATGCTGCAGGACCTAAGCATCATTACAACCCATCACACTAGTCCAGCACAGCTGCCCCAGCAGCAGGAGGGATGTCCAACATCACTGTCAATAGATAAGCCTGTACTTTTGATGGTCATGCAATTGGAACGTTCCAGAGTTCACCAGATAATTACCAAGTCAAAAAACAAGCTGTCTGAGAGTTAATGATGACACCTTAAAGATGAGGTCTAGAAATTAAAACCATCATCTGGAAAGACCAAGCGCAACACACCTTTTGTATTATTGTTAAGAAAAATAGTTTTATAAATTTAGTATACATTTTTAGAGCTTTGAAATTCAAAGCAGACTTTTAAGGGTAATGTACACGTAGAGAGTTCCTTCACCCAGTTTCAACAGGGTGAGTTAACATGTAGCTACATTACGTATGTCATCATAAGGTGTATTAATTAAGATCTGAAGAACAACTAATCAAATTTCTTTAGTATCCAGAGCATGACAGCTTTTCAAGATACAGTACATCAACATGTTATTCACTTTTATTAAATCTGTTTGTTTAAAACTGAAGACAAAGTCTGACAATCCTTTTCTTTAGAACAATTGCTAAATAAGCTCATGATAAACTAATACAATTATTGGATGCATATGACTGCATTGTCCCACAATGTTATCCCAAGGTGAAATATGCTAATACCAATGCTAATGCCAGCAGGCAAAGAATGGAAAAGCCAGATTTCACTCACTGATAAGTATTCAGTGACAATCCGCGAACAAAATGCATTCAATATTTGTTTTATATACCTCACACATACATGTACATGTAGATCTTTGTCATTTGATTTGTTACATTTTTTTCACAATAAACTCATAAAAGGCACAGAAACTCCTCCACCCAACACTCTGAAATTCTTTAAAACCCATTCTAAACAACATAGACGACTCCATGTAGACACCAACCTTGTCCGCCATGACAAGACCTTGCCTTGTTTGGACAAACGACCAGGTAAATGTTTATTTTCCAACTGGCACTGCAAAGCGCCCTACAATTATTCATATAGGACTCCTAGATTTCTGAGTGTAGCGGCAGTATACATACATGGCGTAATAAAGGATGACACATGATGCGTGTCATGTTCCACCAATCAAATGAAACGAATGTGTGAGCGGTTTATAAATGTAATGTAACAGCTGAGCACTGTAAGGCTTCTCAAGAATAAATTGTTAATCTACAAGTACCGTAGATTCTACATATACCATAGGGCCTACATGTACATGTTCCAAGACCAAATGCTACATGTAGTAAGTTTCATCTTTACTACATGTACGTGAAGTGTTTAAATTGTAATGCTGTTGATTAAGTATGTTTTGGAGGGTTTTCCCGACTGTTGTATCCTTTTATTTAGTATTTTCATCGGTGCCATGAGCACATTAGAGTGGACTTTTGCACTTAAATTTTAACAATTTGTTCCATTGCATTAACAACAAAATTTGAAAGTTTTTGTTGATATTGTCTTTAACAAAAATGTATATAGGGAAATTGGAATTTTGTATTGAATCTGTACATGTAGATTGTGTATCAGGAAGAGCCTTTGATGTCAAAATCAAACTGATCATTTCAAAAAACAGGCCTGATGCTTTGTTTTTGAAAGGGAAGAGTGCCAAGGGTTTTTTTCATTGGAACCTCCCTGAGGAAAATTGTAAATTTCTATAGGACCATTTCAAGGGGCACCAAGGCAATGTCCAGCCAGGGGCACCGGAGGCAATTGCCTCTGTGAAGTATCAGGCCTGCGAAAACAAATTTCAGTACATGAGCCCCATACCAAGGAATGCAACTTTACTGTTACTGTACCTTCACTTTAACTATGGCCCTTGCAATTATAATATTAAAGAACTTCCAATTTGACAGAGCATGAGCTTGAACAGCATCAGGCTTAGATTGATCCAAGTCAGGCCTGGTATAAACACTAATCATGCCACACAAAATATACTGAGATCAGTAAACCAAACAAAACCATCAACATGAGGATTAAAGATGATGTTTTTTTTTTTTAACACAACAAAAACACAATGCACACTATATATAGTCATACTATGAAAAAATATTATGGCGGGCATTAGCTATTCAGACAGCAAGCATCTTGCATTAAATGTTTAAACACATTGCATTGCAAACTGCGTCAAATGTTTTCTCACAAAAGTGTTGCAACTTGAAGTCAGCATTTGTTGATGTGTTTATTGCATGTGTGTATGATCAAACAAAATGCAAAAAAAAAATGCTCCAAATAACAAACCAGCTGCAAAGAAATTGATTGTTGACAAAGATTGATTTGGTAGAGTTTGTTTTACCAGTGCTCTAGTATCTGAGCTTCCAATCCCAGTGTTGCCAGTTCCATTACTGGTTTCATTGTTGAGGGCAACAAATGTACAAATAAAAGGTTCACCAGAGTACAGTAGCCCCAAACTCTTTCTTCAAACTGAAATTTGTATTTGTCATACCTCACTCTGATTTTGAAGTATAAATCAAATTGGCCTTTGAGAGTGTTAATAATAATTTCATGCATGGACAGATGGATCCCTGTGCACAATTGCTGCCCAAGATTGTAATAAAGTTCATGGAATGTCTTTTACAGTGCAAGGACAAAGTGGAAAAGAAATGCAAACTTTCGATTTGGGAAACGCCCAAGAGGGACTCTATGTTGTACATAAAGTGACAAACCTTGAGTCCGAAGTGGAATGTACAGCATTCGGGTAATGATAGCTATGTAGCAGAGACAGTATGCCTCCCCCTAATGTTGTTACCTCTACCAATGACAACATGCTCATCATTTGCTCATTAATTATTACAAATTGACGGATTGCTGAACAAAAAAGGCTTCCTCTGCAGTGATGTGTAATCAGATGGTTAATAAAAACAAAATCAAGCTTCTCACAACAGATTGAGCAAAAAATAAAATGGTATGCTGTACCTCTGTACAGGTGCATGCCTTTCAACACTTCACTTATTCAAAAAAATGGCTCTATGAGGAAGCATATTTTTATATAGCCTACTGGCTC
Organism: Leptasterias polaris; assembly: GCA_037783415.1. NCBI lineage: Eukaryota > Metazoa > Echinodermata > Asteroidea > Forcipulatida > Asteriidae > Leptasterias > Leptasterias polaris. The sequence goes on from JAZGTN010000027.1 coordinate 2,649,362, forward strand.
TTTTGAAGAAGCATACTTTTTATATACTGATTTTACCTTGTACATTTTGTAATCATATATTTTTCAAAGTGTTTCCCCAACTGGTAGTGGTGTTAAAATGAGCAAGTGAACTAAGATTTTAATGTGCAGGACTTTAACAAAGATGCTGCATTAATGCTTTCAGTTTAAACTAAAAGTCCAAATGAGAAACCATAAAAATTAGGTCATAAGACTAGCAGAAATTTAGAGATGTTTAGATCGGAAGCAAATGAAAGAAAGTAGCACAGCAAGCCGCATCACATTTGGACGAGTGATGAAACACAGATGAAAACTTTGAAACCATAGCTGGTGATCTAATCAATATAGAGGATAACAATAAATAAGTGTCAAGACTTACCAGGTTTCGTCATTCTCAAATTCCACCTCTCCTTCTACATCAATATAGTCGACGCCATTTCCTCTAGCACTGCCCTCGTGGGTGTGGTAGGGAATACGCACTGTACCTCTTGCACCAGCTGATCGTACCACCTTCAGTTGAGAAGTGCCAACTGACTCGGAGATCTTCACTTCCCTCTCCTCGAACTGAAAAATCCCAGCATGATCATCATCTAAGATGGTGATCTGAGCCATGTAGGGTTCGACGAGCTTGGCTTGCGGCTCTTCTTGGTTGCTCTGGAACATCCCATCTGGTCCGCCAACACGAACGTTGCTTAGCCTCACAAGGAAGTGCTCATCCTCCTCAAAGATATCATCGTCGATGATGGTAAGGGATATGTCCTTCTGCATTTCTCCCGGCTTGAAAATTAGAGTGCCCTCAGCGTAATGGTAGTCAGATCCTGCATTCGCAGTTGCATCTTCTGTGCGATAATCAACATAGATGGTGCTGCTCATGTCACCACCATGGCGAGTTACAGTGATGTTAAAACTCCCGACGTTTTCCATCACTGTGTACTGGGCTGGCTCAAAGAAGATATGGGCAAACGAATCCTCTTGAGGAACCTCAATCTTGACTTCGGCAATGCTGGCACGATTCTTCTCTAGTGTTTTCTTGAGGATATTGCCAGCTCCACACAGTCTACGCGTGGCCTGGATGCGGTAGAAAGCTCTGCTCTTCTGCTGTTGATTCAGTGCTTCATAATTAGCCATCTGCTCAAGGGCCTGCAAATCTGCATCTGGATGTTTGGCTCTCAGCTCCCTCAACAAGCGCACTGTTTCCTTTCGCGTCTCCTCCAAATCCTTAACGTCGTTTTCAGTCGCATCTTGGAACTTCTTCCCACGGAAATCCAAATTGTCATGGTCATGATTAAAGTGATTGGCATTTGTCTCACCAGGAACGCCCAGTTCGACAGCACCTGCATGTATACTTGAGTCCCGGCGGATTACTTTCTCCGCTTTGTACTTTTTGCGGAGAAACCGGTAAAAGAAGATACGCTTATCGGCAGCATAAGCCCACAATACAAGCAAAGGAAACATACAAAGTGTTACTAAACCCTCCCAGATATCAATTCTTCCAGGGCTTATGGTTGCTATTATCAAGTACAGCCACACATATGCGAGCAAACTCAAGGAGGCTGTCACCATAAAGACACGTAGGTGCTTAATGCGTCGGACATCGCCCGCTGGAATAACACTCACACAAACGGCGATAATAATAAACAAGTTGAAGGCTGCGCTGCCAACAATAGTACTAGGTCCAAGTTTCCCAGCTTTGAAACGATTTCCACATATTTCAATGATAGACAGCATGATTTCAGGTGCTGAAGACCCAAGGGCCATTAGGGTCAAGTTAGAGACAGTTTCGTTCCAGACTCGGACGCTCACAGTTAGTACTTCTCCATTGGGTCTCTTAACTTTAACCATTTTTTCCTTGGATGTAATCACCTCTATGGCAGACATGAAGCGGTCCGCAATGATAGACACACCCAAGAAAATGAAGCACAATGTCGCAAAGTACACAATAGCGCGAGCAATTTTATCTCCAAGCCCAGTTTCCAAAGGTAACCACAAGGGCAAAATAAGACCTTTTTCGCATTGGTTTGACTTTTGGGTGGTAGGTACTACCCCGTCACCTTGTTCCACAGTCTCCATGGCTTGCATGAGGATGATCATCACTATCACAGGCAAGATTGGACCTCTACTTCCCCTGGACAGTAAGCGGTTAACCCAGCCAAACACACCCATGACTGTCAGTGACAAAAAAATCACTTTACAATCACACTGAAAATCTGAAGGTCATTAATACTTGCAATGGTCTCTCTGGCATAATGGTTAATATCACATCACTACTTTCATCTCAGCGTAAAGCCGTTTTCATTGTCAAGTGTCAGTCAGCTATTCAAGAACCTCCATAAGTCAAGCATGATTCTGCTCCAAAATTGTCACTGTAGCACAAACTGTTTTCAGACTGTCACTAGATGAGGAATTACTCAGTACTTGCTTATCTTGAGTTACAGTCATCCACTCCCAACAGGATGTTGAGCAAAAATCAACAATCTACAAGAGACAGATGTAAAGAAAGAATCACAAATAAGTTAAGTTTTCTATCAAGAAAAATTCTAAGGTAATGTATAAAATTATTCAGAAACAAAACTGCTTAACAACAACCATCATATACTTCCATCCAAGGGCGTCGATCGCTACTGAAAAGTAGGGGGGACGGGCGAGCAAGTCTTGAAAAAATACATCTTACATTATTTGCACTCCACATTTTTAATATGCTTCGGGAGTCCGGCGTTTATCGTGTGTCAGCTTGAAGTTCTTCGAAAAAACAAAATACTGCTTCTTCGACAAATCTTGTCATGGCCCAAACTGCTCCTATTTATTTTAATGGATTTTACTACATTTTGTGAGTTGTGCGATTGTAACAAAATGTAACACATTTGCACGTGCGCGCACACACACACTTCCTTTGTGGAGGGATCGTGTACCGTACATTATAGCATACACAAACGACGCATAACTTGAATGCTAACAAGGTATGTAAGCGGGATCTTGGCGTTCATGTCTTGGACGATACTTGCCTTGTCGTCTATTGTCTGTATTATATAAAAGCGGAAATGGGCCCAAAATACCATTCTGCGCATGGTCCATCAGAAAAAAATATGAAAATGAAGAAAACATTTCATCGTTTGTTCGCTATTCTTTTATTTGAACAAAAATTGAAATGAAATATTAAATCAAGACAATTTTGTTGCATATTTATAATGAACAGTCAATCAAAAAGTGGGGGGACATCTGATATGCTGTCCCCCCAGTCTAAAAAGTGGGGGGGACATGTCCCCCCCGTCCCCCACCCATCGACGCCATTGCTTCCATCAAACTTTCGAATCTTTGCACAGTTCTGTCAAATTAATTCATGCCCAGCACTTCTCTGACTGAAATAGACCTTATGCACATGACGTCATTTTAGTTGAGTGCCCTTTGCTAGAGGTCAGAAAAGGTTGCTTATTGGCCAATTCCTGTGCACCCCACATACATGTCGTGCGTTTTTCAATGTTTCAACATCCTTTTACCTCTAAGATGGCGACGTGATGTCAGTGCATAAGGTACATATCTTGATGGCAAATCTTAGTGTTGAGACGGCAGCCTTTATCGTGCCGTCACCATCTCTGTTCTCTGTATGTAATAGCATTGATGCATAAAGAGACATTTACTTTTACTTATAATAAGGTCAAACTATTTTATCCCTCCCAGCTTTTGTTTTGTTACACTGATTTAAATACATACACATGCAGGTAAATAGAAGACCATCATAGAGGTTTGCTTATTAAATATGAGATGTGTGCTTATTAAATATGAGACAGGCAGTCGAAGACCGAGTCTAAATGCTTCTAGGTTAAAAGCTTTACATGTATAGTTATAGGAAACAAGAACAGGGGGGGGGGGGGGTGTGAATAACTAGCTATTCTTCATGGGTAACCCTTTTATGTTAGTTCACGTAAAAAATAAGTAAATAAAAGTAGCATCTGTGATACATGCCTATAGATCCAAGATCCCAGACACTACCAAGCTCTTTTTTCAACTTTCAAACCTCCTCAGGTAGTCTTTAAACAAATTAGGAACAATTCTTTCGCCATTCCTGTGCCAAGCATTGTAGCTACAACTAAAGGGTACAGGCAGTGACCGAAAACCGATACTGCTAGTTGACAATGACGACTACAGACCCATTTGATTCATCCGAAACCGACACTCGTGTTGCCGGCCGGTCTTTTCAATTATGCAAAGATGAAGTTGTCTTCGCTGAAACTGTTGGACTATCCTTCGAGACCGTTTCACTGATGGATGAAAAGTGTCAACTTGATTTTCAGAAATAGAGGGAGAGTCCCAGAGGTGATCCGTCTACACATACAAATTACATGTATCATTGGAAAGGTAAAAGGAATTGTACTTGTTGAAAATTGAACATTTCTTATTTTGAAGATATATGGATTCTTCATGGGTTTTTTCTTCTTATCTAATGCACAACCATGTACACTTAGATGATTCCTTTTTTTCTATTTGTTAAGCAAATGTTCTTTTGAATTCATATTCATTCTAGCTTATAAATTTTCAAAAAAAATGTTGTTAAACTAATCTTTACAAGATTTTTGGAAAACTATATGTCATGTTGATCTTTTATGTTGATGTCTTAATGTTCACAAGGAAATGTACAATGTTGGTTTTTTGGTACATGCTGTCTTTTCAAATACTCTTGGGTGTTTTTGTTTTTAAATAAAGAAAACCATCCGACATTAGATTTTCCTCTGAACAGTTTAAAGCATTAAAAATCTTCCCTTTTCACCCAATCAAATGTTCAAATTGTTGAGCCCTGAGCAGGGGAAAATGTTTTAATGTTCACAAGGAAGCACACAGTTGGCTTTAGGTTGTCTTTTCCAGTACCCTGTTTTGGGGTTGTTGTTTTTTGTTCATCAAACCATCTTACAGAAAACTTTTCACAGAACAATTTGATGCATTCAAGATCTTCTCTTTTATCCAATCATTGCTCAGATCATTGAACCCAGAGTAGATTAACATGGTCAGACTGTGATAGCTTTGACCAATTGACCATGCAGGTTACTCTCCATTGTTAAAATATTGAGATAATTTAAAGCACTGAATTGTTCATGGAAAATGTACGATGAGACTGCAACACAGGAGTAAGGTGCAATTACATTCTTTATGGAGAAGGTTCTCTCTTCTAATAATTTATGAACTACAGTAGAATTTTTAAATGCAACATCTATTCAATTCTAAAATATAATAACAAGAATTTTCAATATTATTAAATGAGCGTTACAACTTGTTTAACAGTTACTGCTTACAAATTCAAACAATTGCTTGTTTAGGAGGGATGATTTCGTAAGTGTAGTACTAGTAGAAAATTGTTTTCAATTATTCAAGGTTCATGATTGACAGAGTTTTAGCATACATTTGTTAACACCTAATTCTCAAGATAAACAAGAGAGTGTCTGTGAGTTATACAGGTACGATCATACTTTGGTAATGACCTCTCAACAAGTTTCAATTTCAACAAATTTCTATTAGAAAGCGTACTTGTTAAAAAGATGGTAAATGGCAGTAAGCATCCAATGACATTATTTTTTCTGAAGTGGCCCTGTTGATTAGAATTCAATAAAAGCAAGTCGAAAAATTTGAGTCTCCAAAGATTGCTGTAAGCCGACTTTTGGAAATCCAAATTTCTGTTGTGTCTGTTTGTAAATGCTGCAGCCAGAGATGCAGTTGGTACCCAGAGATGCAGTTGGTACCCCCTGTCTACTCACTAAACGTGGATGTCTTCGACATTCTTGATGAACAGTTTTTTTCTTCAGCAAGTAACGACTGTATTCAGCTGAAACTTTCATGTTACTTTTATTGTAACTTTAATGATAATTTGGCCTACAAATCAGCATTACGTTGACCAAAATCAATCTATGAACCTCCCTTTAATGTAATTAATAACACACAGTACTTGTAACAATCTCACTCAAGGAGTACAATGTACTCAAATTGAAAAGCCCTGATTGATGAGAAAAATATCAGCTGAATTCCAAGAGCTGCTTCATGTACTACAGCACATCTTGGTATTCAAACATAAAAAGAATACTACATATATGTACATGTACCTAAGAACTGTAAAACTCTTATTCTATTTAAGGCGAAATCAACACAATACCGTGTGAGTTTTGAAACACTTACCAGATAGTTGAGCATTTAAGATTTTTGGGTTTTTTTCTTTTTGGGTCAAAAAGTTAAAACTAAAATTTGTAACTTCATACACAAACCTGCACCATACAGGAAGTTGGAACACAATAATGTAATATTGTACAATGTACATTTTTTTAAATATATACAATCCAATACAAAGCATCCCCCAAAAAGACAAATTATGAAAAGCATGCAAACAAAATAATGAATCCAGATTGTATTCATAATAACAAGTCAGTATGGGGAATAAATATTTAACAAATCCACTCAATACATACTAGTTCACATAAGTCTGTACTGCACATGTGCATATATGGTACATGTATACCCAGATTAAAACCTAATCATGTGAAATATTCCAATTGCAATTAACACACAGAAAGAAAAAAATGCAACCACACAATTGCCGCTATTCAATATGTCCTTGCTACACAATCCAGTGCTGTTGATAGTTACACAAAGCAGTCTCAAAATGTACATCAGTAGATTTCACACTGGATACTGTGAAACACTGCTGTAGGTCATTACATTTGCACACAGGAACACAGAAATAAAGCCATGATAAAATTGAAACTTACACAATTGCTGCTGAATAAATGCGTGCTTAGTTCCCACAGAATAAAGCTCCACAGAGAAAGGTCCAACCATGAATTCATGCACAGTTAGCTCTACCTATCTATGGCTGCCTACTAACATTCAGCAAAAGGTGATGTGCGTATACACAATAAGCACTCTGATGACCACTACAAGCTGGCATCATCATCAGCATCGTTGGCCAAGATCTAATCGATGACATCATCATCACCAAGGCGACAGACAGTCAGTTCCAACAGATGCTGCAGGATGGTGGGTTGGGCATATAGGCAGTGGTGTGTAATAATATTTCATGGTAATGCTTAATGCACGGGTAACCCATTAGAGCTGCGGACAAGATGGGGGTCTCTCTATTGTCGAGCATGGTTATAGGACGTGTCAAATGCTCCCGGAGCACCCCCTTGGAAATCGCATTCATAATTTGCCTCATCGTAATAACATTAAAGGCCTCAAAATAATGCAAGGGTGAGGGGTAGCTGGATAAATACAAATTAATATTGGAAGCCACCAGTGAAAGCAAAGCTTGTTGAGGTATCTATGCAAACATACACAATGGTTGTGATGAATCTGTGGCTTCACAATCTACCATTGTTATTTTCTGAAAGTCATAAATCAAAAGTTGTGTAATAGAAAAATGAATAGCTCTTAAAGATGCTAGGTCTTATTTTTAGCTGATCTGACACGAAAATTTAGATTTGAAAGTCACATAGCTATTTTTATAGATTTGAGAGAGTTAAAAGCTTAAATTAAGGTATTGCACATTAACAAATCTGCCATTGATACGGAGACGGAAGTTAATTTAAAAACTCAAAATGAATTATTGTCAGGATCCTGACATTATCTCATGTCCATCAGCCATGTACAAACAATTTTGAATGTTACATGTATTTTGTGCAACGTCCATGGCATATGCAAAAGTTGTTTTTTCATTTAGAAACAGCATAATCTTTCAAAATTCTTTCAGAGAAACAAAACCAATTAAAACAAATTTGTTTCGGCGAAAAATGGTGCCATGCAACATACATGTAGATCATATTTTCAACGATACTCATCAAACATTCTTACAAGTTTCACCATCATTTTTAACATAGCAATTCGATGTTTTAAGAAAACTATAGTTGAATCTGAAGTTTATTATTTTTAAATGCTGTTTCAGCGGCTGGTTACCACTTCATCTTGTAACATTGTATCATCCAAATGAAGGTTAAATCTCAAAACAATACATAACTATAGATACTTGTCATCATTGCAACTGAGTGAGTAAATATTTCTATTCAAAACAAATACATACATGTACAGTAGAATGAAAGTTTTGACTGCTTTGCAACAAATACTAAAGAGAAATAGTTTAATGTCATACACTACATACTAGTCTTTATCTGTTGTAAAACAAATGCAGACAAGATCACAGTCTGGTAATTGGTCCAAGTGTTTTATAATTGAATTCAAAAATGTAAAATGTTCTTGAATTCAAAAATGAGAAATGTTTTGCAGCTTTGTATTTGTGTATAATCTCTGAGATGTATCATAAAACATGATAAACAGTCAGAGCTTTGCCCAGCATTACCTCAAGAACAACAAAATAATCAATTCACAAATTAATAGTTCTCCTGTGGCACATGAGCAAGATAACAGGGTGTTCAGCCTGAATTTAGAAGCGCAGCCTGTATACTCTAGTCAGCCAGGGTGTCAGCTGAAATACTATATCTACATTTCTAATTTCTAACTTGCGAAATTTGTAAATTATAAATAAATCAATAGGTTTCCAAAAGATACCAAAACCTTCACCAGTGTTTGCCTTGACCATTCAGACATGAGGCAGTCTGCCTGGCTCCTTTTAGTGCCAGCCTCAGCACTTAAATCTGTAAATAAACAACCTCCCCAATAATCAGTGCCTTGCAGCAAAGATTTTGTTAAAAGGTGTATCCCACTGATGTGAATATGAGAGGCGTTTGCAGTAACACGTACCAATGATCTAAGGATTTGTGGTGGTTCTGAAAGAACCCTTGGTGTAACAATTCAACATTTTAAACAGGGCCCAACTTCATATAGCTGCTTTAGCAAGAAATTTTGTTAAGCAATTCTGCTAAGCAAAGCAGGATACCAGTCACATATGTTGCATGTGAAACGGTACTTTAGCTGATATCATCATTCTAGTAAGCATAATTTTAATGAGCTTAGCTTCTTTTTGTGCCCATGCAGCTCTATGAAATTGGGCCCAGGCTGAAGGTCTTCAGGAGAACACAGTTTGTATTAGGATTTAGGTTAGCCCTTTTAACCTTTTTAATTGTCAAGAAAGAACCAACTAGCTGGAATTAATGTGCAAATCTATAGCCTTGTTTTTGTGCCACATAGATGTTGGTTCAATATTTACTTTGACCAGCCAACTCAGTTCATCAGCCAGGGTCAACATTAATAAGATACATCTTATACACTAACGCAGAATGTTGCTATAATAAACTTACATTTCGCTTAAATTTGTAATACTTATTTCTCACAAATGGCCATAAATTTGTCAGATATCTGTCTGATCAGCTTCTTTGCACCTCAGTGACATCATAGAGCAAGGACCAGATTGCTCTATGGTGAAATATAGGCCAAAGGTGACAACCCTGGAGCCCATGGTCGCTGATTTTCACAGAAGATCCACCTTTTCTTGAACATTAGCATAACACAGGAAATACACATGCTCACAATTACAGCACAGGTGCCATTAAGTGGGCTTTTGCCTCCCAGCACAATTAGCCAACGACGAATTATGAATAAGCAATTATGCACATAAAGAACATGCGTAGCACGCTCCCGGGCTGCCACCACCTTGTTTTTGTCGGTGTGTTCAGAGGTAAAATGCTAACTAATGTTCTAATCTACATATTTCATTAAAGGAAGGTTGAAACTTTGGTAAAAATTAAAAAGCCACCTTTCACATAATTATTACCTAAAGTAAGAGTCAAAGTACAGGATTGGTAGTTTTTCGCTGGAAAACAATTACACACAAAAACTGATATAAATAAAGTTAATGCCAGCACCACTCCACCAGATAAACATTTCTGTCTGAAATACTGTCGTAGTGTGGAAAATAGCACAAGAAGACCCAAAAATCACTATTACTTAAATCGCTGCAATCACAATAAGCCCGATACGAGTATGTACAAATTCTCAGCCAGACCATCAACCATTTTTCTTTGTTTTCACTCATGCGATGAACTTTTCACAGATTGATTGTATGGTATACTTACCGTACACAATATTTGAAGTACCCCCAGTTTGAAGTGAACCTCTCACACATGAGACCCATGAAAACCTCAAATATACTTTCCACAGGGTGAATTTAAGCGCATCAGAAAGAAACAGACGGGCCGAGCGGTTAAAAGCACCGGACTCAAGCTATGGTGTTTCTGATCAGCAGAGTATGGGTTCGAGTCCCAGTCATGGCACTTGTGTCCTTGAGCAAGATACATGTATACCATAGTTGCTTTGTTCTTTGGATGGGGCATTAAGCTGTAGGTCCCATGCACTGGGATTGGTAGTGTAGGTAAAAGAACCAAGAACACTTATGTGGAAGAGTAGGGGTTAACCTCTTGTTTCTGGTTCACATATAGCAAGCACCCTTGTTTACAGATTTCCTCAGTCTTCCCAGCTACAGTGATTCAGGTCACTCATGAGGCATCCTTGGTTATATTACCAGACACCTGCACTGGTCTAACCACAGATTCTCCAACCTTACGACCATCCCAAAGGAGCTTTGTTGCAGGCTACCCCCCCCCCCCCCCCTTCCTCCCATCCTCCTCTTCAGCAGTCTTAACCATGTTTACCTAATTTCTCTGCACGTTCATAGCAGATCGCTTTCATGACGATGTTTGTTAGAACTGTTATTATTGCAACTAATCTCTAAGCCTGAGTCCAGTCCTGTCAAACATGAGTTGGCTGTTTTGTGAACAAACAAATGAATCTCAGAGCGCTGTCCCACCCAACATAAATACATTTACTCAAGTAGAATATGATTGTTTTATTTCTATATTATTTGTAGCTGTTTCAAGCATTTTGCTTTTAATGCCATCTTTTCATTTGTCATTTCAATCAACAACAAAAATAAATACAGCAATCCTGATATGTTTCTTTTTATATTTGTATTAATTTACAAGGATCCTTTTAAAATTTGTACTGAAATTCTCAAACCCTTTAACCCTTTTTATTGCAGGGTGGAGGGGGGGGGGGGCAAACTGTATAAAAAGATAATAAACATAATAAAGTCTTGAAAGTTGAATACGTCAACTTACCTACCCATAACACCCATTGGAATTATTCAGCAGGTCTAAAGTTGATCTTCTGTGATGTTGCTTTTAAAAACAGGATTTGAATTAACCCAGGGCACCCACAGTGATTGCCGTGGTGTCTATGTAGGTGTCTTGTGCTTTTGCTATAAGGTCTCTTTGTGAAGTTCTTGTGCATGATTATATACAAATTTACATTTACCTCATTAAAGTGTCCTTTACCAGAGGAAAAATTGCTGTGCCCCTTCAGGAGCGAAAAAACAACCACGAACGATGGAAGATGGTCATTTTTCAATTCTTTTTTATCTTACGTATTACAGACTTCTAGTATTGTCCCACCAAACTAAGAATCCTGAAATCCTAACAAACATGTTTACCTTTTAAGTTGTACTGATAGAAATTCTCACACCCTTTACCTTTTTTTTTTATTGAAGAGTTGAGGGGGGGGGGGGCAAACTGTATAAAAAAGATAATAAACATGATAAAGTTTTGAAAGTTGAATACGTACATTTTTTCAATGACTGACCAGAAAGACCAATTAGCAAAAAGACCAATTAGCAAAAAGACCAGTTAGCTTGTCATTCCTAGTCCATCAGCTTTTTTCACTGGTCCTCGGGTGTTTTAACTGGCATTTGCCCAGCGGACCAGTGTTAAAGAAGAACGCTGCTTACTTTTGTACAGTCCACTCATGGTGGAGGGCTACAGTGTGAGAGAAAAAAAAGTGGCAAGTTAAGTGTTAACTATGACATTCTACAGTTACATGAAAAAAAACCAGCATATAATTTACTAACAGGATGGGAACAGTATTGAGGATCAATGGTGCATTCCTGTGCATTGACATCAGCTACATGTATGAGTTGACAATCAACAGTGCTGCATGTTGAATGACTTCCATGAGTCTATGACAATAGGGTTTGGGGCATGAGACAAACACCTTTTTCTTCTTCTTGTGAAATGAAAGTTACAGTCAAAAGAAACTTTCTGGAAAGCATGTGTTACGATGTCCCTGAAGGACCAACATAAAAAGCCATTTATACCTTTGTAATGTTTTTTAATCTTCTCCATCGAATAAAACTTAATTGAAAGTAAAATGGAGCCTTGAAACTCGATAGACATTTCAACCACAATGTAAACACGAAACATCACCAGTGACGTCATGATGTTCATGTGCATCAAGCAATTATTGTTCAGGTAATTACAGACTAGGAGTAAATATCTTTTGTGCAATGGAATGTTTTAAATTTGACCTACACGATTGTAATGCAATACACTGTACATACTTGGACATGAATGCAATAATGATAACAACAATATCACATTTATATAGCACTTAATCCTGCCATTTCTAAGTGCATAAAAATGTAACCATAACAAATGGGTCTTTATTTCACGGAGTCAGTAGCGGTAGCTGACGGATATGAAGATGCTATGTTATCCAGTGTAATTTGACTCCTGATGTGTTACATCAATATGTTACTGCTCTTTCATGAGTAGGTGATGATTGTCAATGTCAAAAGTACATGTACAGTAATTACCTCCACCAAGGAGGTTATGTTTTTGCCCTTGTTTGGTCTGTCTGTCTGTCAGGCGGGCTGTCTGTCTGTCTGTTGGGCTGCCCTTACAAGATAGACGTTGGGGGTGAACTGCAAGAGGCAGTTTATCCTATTTTGGGGGCAGATGTACCACAACAATTTTATGTAGGATTCCAACTGCCTCTAGCTCTCGGGCTAGCTTGGTGGTCTAGTGGTAAGACATCTGCTCTAGCATTGGAACGGACTTCGAATCCCGCCCAAGTGAAATGCCTGTGGATTTTTTTCACAGAACTAGGAAAAGTACTGAGTAGGCCTACACATACAGTGCTAATAAACACCTCAGTGTAATGGTAAAAACCAAGCAATATTCTTTATTCCCGATGCAAAATTATCATCTAATAAAAAGTACTTTCTACATATATGTAGTTTTACACTTTTATTCTGTTTTCCTTTTTTTGAAATGGGGTTGCCTGTTTTCCTATTGTACTGTATATACACGCAAGTTTTTATTTTTTTATTTTTTTCCTTTTTTGGGGGGGGGGGGGAGAGGGTTGCAGCAATAATTGCCTTTCATTTGCTGAAGACCCAGGTTTTCATGACAACATAGCTCCCACAACTTTGTACAGTAGTTTCTACTATTTAATTACCATTGACAAAAATCAATGGCCTTGTAGCCATCTGTACCAGGTAGATACATTACAAACTGAAGCTATACGCTCTTTGATGATCACGCATAACATGTCAATATCAAAATACAAAGGCACACCCAGAAAAAATACCATCACAGTGGCACAATATTGTCCATCTTCAGCAATCAAAATGCACTACATAGAAATTGGCCGGCATACTGTTCTTTGTATTATACGACGTAACGACTTTATAAAAAAATACTTGATGATATGTAGTTGGGTGCATATTTTACAATTCAGCAACCATTTGTTTACATTTTTTTGAGAGTGTACCCTTGGCGCTAATATGATTAGAGCCCATTTCCTTGGCATCCTCATTAGTTGACATGGTTACCATTTACAGTAAAAGTGATTCCTGACGCTGGGTGCGTCACCATAGAAACAAGGTTATTTTGGACCTAATGCATTGATTCGATCAAGGATTCCGATTACCTCCATGAAATTGTTCATAAAACATGAACGCCTACAGTGTTTGCTTCAACTGATGATTCATGATTTTTTTTAATCAAAGGGGGTGTCTGGGTAGGGTGTCTTTTCAACATCCTTCCCACGAAGTATGCAAGTTGCACATCCCACGTGCGCACTAACACTACTAGTGGGCAAAATGAGGGAACATCGCCACTTTTTGTATGGGCTGATGGTGGCGTGATGCATGCGTTTGTGCAACTGCCTAGTGCACAACTCTATGGTGATTGCCCACCAATAGTGTCATGCAAACGTAAATGTAAATTAGCATAATTGCTAAATCTTGTTCTGCACCTTACAGGTCAATTAAACAATTATACATTTAAAACCATGTTACAGAATATACAAAACACAAATGAAGTAAATTTAAAAAGTGAGCTGACTGGAGTAAAATAATTAGGTATGTGTAATGTAAATTGTGAATAATTAAAATCATCTTGGTACAGCGCACAATAGATCTTAAAAATACAACAGAGACAAAAATGGCACAAGGTGAAAAAGATCGACAGGTGGTGGCAGTTTGTGTTGGACTGGACTTGGCCAATTCTGCCAGATGATTATGGAGGGTGTGGGTAAGCCTAAATTGTCTAATTCAATGGTCTTAAGATTGCTCAAAATTACTTCCTTGTTCCTCCTTGTAAAATTTTACACTTGTTAAAGGTAAGGGTAATAGATTGGCTTTTGTCGAAGTAAAGCTGATTTATAGGCCAAATTGTCAATGAAGAAGTCATTTGTGAAAGTTTCAACTGAATACAGTGCCTATTTATTGAGAAAACAGCAACAAAAATTGTTATGGTATTTTCTTCAAGAGCGTAAAACTCATCCACGTTAGCGAGGTGACGCAGGTACCAACTGCACTCTCCAGCCGCAGAATTCACAAACTGACGCCAAAGAAATTTGATCCCATTACTCCAAATCGAGATTCAAATTTTTCAACAGACTTTTATTGATTTGTAACCTACGAGGCATTTTAGACCAAATTATTTTGCAGGATGCTAAACACCATAAACCATCTTTATAACAAATGAGCTTGCGGATAAAAATGTAACCCTTTTTTCGGGGTCATTACCAAAGTATGACCTTACAACACCAATTATTTTACTAGAGGACTTATTTTACTAGTGATTCTGTCAAGTTTGGTTAAATTCCCAACAGTCCATCCAACTAGCCATACTACCTCAAAATTATGGATAAAATTATATTGCTCATAACATTCAGCGGGGGAAATGGATAATTAAATTTTGACTGTAAAATTTGCCAGATTGCCTTGGTGGATTGTGACTGAACATTTACTTGGAGGTTTTATTGCAAACACGTACCCAATGTATGTATGTTTAAACCTTGAACCGATCTTCCCATTACACTGAGAACTCAGATCTTGATCATCAAGGAGATATCAACTCTGAGCTGTACAAACAGTTGTTTTACGTCTGTTTTCTGTTATCATTCACACTAAAATTGAACCAAACGCTGTTCATTGAAAATACAAACTTATACATGTACTTTAGGCTATGTGGAAACTGATGAGCTTTACATCTAGGTAGTTCAGACATGCATTACTTAAAAACCACACCTCCCTTTGAAGTAACAACTCTGACTACATTTCTTCTAGCTGTGCTTTTATAATTATCACCTTCATCTATAAACACTCAGTTAAAATTTTCTCCACAAAAATAATCAGCAGGCATTTTGACTAGGATTTAACCCTAAAAACTCCTGTTGAAAATGAGCAGCCTCTACCCCGTTCAACCCAAGAGCTTTCACAAAGAGTTAAGATTGATCTAAAGTGCACATCAATCTTAGTTGCTAGCAAAGAGTGATGTCACAATGCAAATCACTATGGCAATACTGGCAACTCATCTTAAGATGAATCTCAGTGCTTTGTGAAATCGACCCCCTGGTCACCTAAATCATGGTTCTGCTAACACAATCTGATTCTGAAAGTCTGCAAATTAAACTGGCTGGGAATCTCACAAAGTTGAATTGATAAGAAAAATGCGATAAGCATTCTTTCACAGCCTGCTTTCTCAAAGTGCAAAACTGGTACTCCCAGGCTACAAACGCTAGATATTTAAATTGTAAGTACAGTTTTGGGGTCCTAAATGCGCTAGATATTTAAATTGTAAGTACAGTTTTGGGGTCCTAAATGCACAGAGTTTTTTCTTTTTTCTTTGTACATTCTACATGTTGCATTTATTGTGATGATTTATGTGCGCTCGTACTTGATGTAAACAATTTTAGATACGTTTTAGAATTAGAGACAACAGAAAATGATGATTTAGGTTTATTGATGGGCCATCTTCCTCGTCATTATTTATTATTTAAACTAATATGTCCCTGATGTTATTGTAAGTTGCTTGTCTGTCCCTCTGCTAAAAGCTTATAACTTCCTACTTCAACTCCCTAAGCCATTTTTTCCTTCTGCTGTAGGCCCAGACCTTTGAAATTTTGCACCCTTTCTATTAGAAAGCGATTTAAAGATTGCTAATTGCTTGAGAGAAAGATGGTCTTATAATACACAGTAGTGTATCAATCAATAAAATAAAAAGAAAATATTTTTGCCATACAAGTTGTTCATAAACTAGGCCTAGTTGTTACATCGTACATTAACATAGATGTTGTAAAAGCGGTTTTTGTTGTTATTTTGTTTTGATGAAGTAGGTCTACATCCACACGTTGTTTACACCATTACTAAAAAGAAACATTCTTTGTCCCTAAGCATTCAATTCTATCTCAGCACCTACTTGTTAACATTGCATGAAAGATCCATAAATTTAATTTGGCATACATTCTTTGACCCGAAACAGTAGCACACATTGATTCAATTTCAAATGAACTTGATTTTATAGATCCATGTCTGTAATATATGAAAGACATTGATTTGCAGCCCCCCTCCATTCACCCCCTCCAGCATTTCATTAAAACTGTAGTGGGGACAACTCACAACACAATATGTTTATTTACATTGACAGCCTTCTCCCTTAAAAGCGGTCCACTGGTAAATGCTTGTTAAAACACCTAGACTAGTCAAAGTGGTTCAACTGGCTAGTTCACTCTGCTATCCCAAAGCTACATTACTAAACCATTGCATTTACACAAACATTTCGCTGAAATTAAAATTCCATGCAAATGACAATGTTGATAAAATTAAAGGAAACCCTAACATATGGACATGTGAAACAGCTTACGGACTAGTGAAATGACAAGCTTACTGGTTACTGCTGGTTATCCGCATACAACAACAAAATGATTTTGGGTTGAACAAGGAAAAATTTACGAAAGCAGGATTTGAACCTAGGCCCTCCAGATTAACGTGTCAGTACTCTACCAACTGAGCTATCTAGGCCCTAAAGGGAAAACAATATTGATAAGAAGTCACAAGACAAAGTACGCCAGCAAAAATCAATTCAGAATACTTTTTCAAGCTGGGCCCATGCTCAAAAAAGCACAATATAAACAACAAATATTGCCACAGAATTCTTTGTCACGGAAATTATTGTCAAGGCACCAGTTGCAACAATTTCATGTTTCAAACAACTTGGTTTTCAGGCTGGGCGCTTATAATTCTGCAACTTTTACAAGCTCAAACAATTTGACCTCATCAGGTTTTTACTTTTGTTTGCTAATTGTGACAGTTTCCATTTTATTGCGCTTCACTGTTCCAATAAAGAGTGTCCTTCATTAGTGCTTGTGAAATATATCCTGATGATGGTCAACCACCGCTTTTATAGTTGCCTCACAGACTACAGACCCTTGAAGAAGACTCCTTTATGTCAATTAATGACTTTCCTTTTCTTTCTTTTTTCATAAAAAAATAAGCAAAATTCAAAATTAACAAAACTAATTCTACACACATGTTTGTCTTTGCCGTTTTGCACTAATTACTGAACACAGTAATAATCTCCTCCACAATGCCATTAACTATTATTATTGCTCTTCATGAATAAACCAACATAGTTGACAGTGTAATGACTGCCAGCAGGTTGCATCTAGATTGAGTGGTACGTGGTATCACGAGAAAGGCTGAAATCGTTTCATCTTGAAAAATATGAAACAAATATGATAAACAAATATGGAGACAAAATGATGGTAGTGTATCTAACTAATGGTGTTGGAGAAATTCTATACCAGTCCACTATACAATCTAGAATCAGGGAAAGTTTAAATTTCTTTGAATGGGTGAAATATTTTCCATTCCCTATCTATCAGTGAAAAAACCATTCATCAATTTACCTGTAAAATTTCTTCCAATAAGCCATTTGCGAGTTAAATTTGAATAATGTCTGGTACAATGACTTGTTTAGTCACAAGTTACCGCTTAAATTTGAATTCCTCAGACTATCGAGACAGTTGCTATGTCACATGGTTCGGGGCAAGCTTTTGTATAGCAACCTCCAGATGAGCAAACCCTGGTACCATTGTGCCATACACATCCATTCAGAATTGTGTATGGGTGTTCACCGTCTCTTACGTAACTAAGCAAAAGCTTGCCCCTAATCATGTGACATAGCAACTGTCTCGATAGTCTGAGGAATTCAAATTTAAGCGGTAACTTGTGACTAAACAAGTCATTGTACCAGACATTATTCAAATGTAACTCGCAAATGGCTTATTGGGCGGTCATGATTTAATGAAAAAAAGCCATCCCCAAAAAGAATAAATAAATAAAATTAATAAATAAATTTACTTATTAAATAATAACAAACAACAAAATAGCAATAATAATTATTAATGATGCTTTTATGTCCTCTAAGGGATTTTCATCTCATTTAAATAATTTGTTTTCGCTTTTTATCAAATATTTATCTAGGGCCTACATGTACTTTATTTATTTGTTTACTTTTGTTTTTGTTTTTCTTTGATTACTTCTTTTTTCATCTTCATGTACTAGTTTCTTTGTAATTTTTGTCTGGTTTGTCTTGGTTGTCAAATAAATAATAACAATAATAATAACAATAATAATAATAAATGTTTACCTAAATAGGCCTAATTTTTATGTCTTTTGAAAAACGTGTCGTTGAAAAAATGCATTTGCACCTCAAGAAAATAACAAAAACTGTTAAATGTATGGCGCCCAAATAAGGCGAAATACCACGGTAGGCCTACTGCAGGTGAGGTAAAGTGCCCGCTCGTTAGGTGCAAATAAATAATAACAACAATAATAATAATAATAACTAGAGATAGTGATTGTGAACAATCACAGAGCTGTTCCGTTCTGCATGTTAACCATAAAAGTTGTTTTTGTAGCTCGAGAATGGAACTAATTGTGTATGGAACTTTGTGTATATCCTGTAATCGTGTTTGAAATGAATGCATGTGATCATGCGTATTCAACGCAGTGTAAACAAATCAAACAAGATCTGATCTTGTTTGAAACCGAAAGTAAAGGTCAAAGTAAGCTACAAATCATTACGAATTTATGACATGTGGTTCGGGAGATATGGGTTTTTCGAGCTATGGGGTCACGGTTACCCAAGGCTAATCCCCAATGCCCATTAGGAGTCTAGAATTGAAAAAAGTTTGAAAATCAGGTGTGTAGTGCTTGAGAAATGGTCCCACTTCCGGTTAACCCGGAAGTAAAGGTCAACATGGGGTCACGGTTACCCAAGGCTAATCGCCAATGCCCAAGGAGTCTATAACTGAAAAAAGTTTGAAAATCGGTTGTGTAGTTCTTAATATATGGTCCCACTTCCGGTTGACACGGAAGTAAAGGTCAACATAGGGTCACGGTTACCCAAGGCTAATCTCCAATGCCCAAATAGTATATAACTGAACAAAGTTTCAAAATAGGTTGTGTAGTTCTTGAGATATGGTGTCACTTCCGGTTGACCCGGAAGTAAAGGTCAACATGGGGTCACGGTTACCCAAGGCTAATATCCCATGCCCAAGAAGTCTATAACTGAAAAAAGTTTGAAAATTGGTTGTGTAGTTCTTGAGATATGGTCTTACTTCCGGTTGACCCGGAAGTAAAGGTCAACATGGGGTCACGGTTACTCAAGGCTAATCTCCCATGCCCAAGGAGTCTATAACTGAAATAAGTTTTGAAATCGGCTGTGTAATTCCTAATATATGGTCCCACTTCCGGTTGACCCGGAAGTAAAGGTCAACATAGGGTCACGGTTACCCAAGGCTAATCTCCAATGCCCAAATAGTATATAACTGAACAAAGTTTCAAAATAGGTTGTGTAGTTCTTGAGATATGGTGTCACTTCCGGTTGACCCGGAAGTAAAGGTCAACATAGGGTCACGGTTACCCAAGGCTAATCTCCAATGCCCATTAGGAGTCTATAACTGAACAAAGTTTGAAAATTGATTGTGTAGTTCTTGAAATACGGTGTCACTTCCGGTTGACCCGGAAGTAAAGGTCAACATGGGGTCACGGTTACCCAAGGCTAATCTCCCATGCCCAAGGAGTCAATAACTGAAAAAGTGTGAAAATCGGCTGTGTACTTCTTGAGATATGGTGCTGCAAAGATTAACTCATTAAAGCTTTGAATTACCGTAATTTGACACCTGATGACGTCACAGTAACAAAAATGTGTTTTTCATACTAATAAATTTGATAAGGTACACGATGGTATGTAACTTATCCCAATCCAATGCCTTTTAACGAAAACCCTATTAGAACGTACGTATATCCTCTCTCGATTCCAATATCACGGCAGTCTTTGACGCCTAGCCGTGATTGCGCAATCACGGCACAATTTGCTTCGTAGCCATGGTTTGTGTTTGAACCACCAAAACGTTACTAAAACGTTTTTTTTTATACGAAAAGAAAAAACACCTACAAATGACGTCATGATGACGTGACGAAAAATGTTAGACCGGAATCGACATCTACAATACAGGACGATGCCATAACTGAAAAAAGTTTGAAGATCGGATGTTTACTTCTTGAGATATGGTGTAAATCAGATTGGCTAATTAAATATTCATACAGCTGTGACGTGTATAATTAATTAAGATTTTTAATCTAATTACATCTAAAATTCAAGTCAGGGCATAAGCTTTAATATGATATAGGATTTGTCTGCTTTTGATAATTCTAAGAATAACATATGGTCTTCGAAAGAGACACAGGTTAAGTCAATAGGGTTTTAGGGAAAGGAAGAATAATAATTAAAAAAATAAAAATCTGGACGATTTCAAAAGCTGTTCCGACTGAAAGTTCGGAACAGCTAATGACAATTTATATAGCCTCTATCCATGAAGCATGCTCCCGTGCGCCTAACATAAACAACAGTCAATAAAAAATCCGAACAGTTTTAAAACCTTAGAGAAAATACAGTTAAAATGTAAGACAGTAACCAGTACACTAAAATATCAAATCAGTAAAAGAGTTGGGTTTAAAAACACTATTCAAAGGCCTGGCGTTGCTATAAAAAAAAATAATAATAATCCTCCAACAGACGTATTTGTTACAAAAGCCGCCAAGGCTAAAGAAGTGAACAAGTGTCTTAAAAAGAAAAACGGTTTTACTTGCCAAGAGTTTTAACATGGGAATTTGCGTAACCTTTTTATTTATTTTTATTTTTTATTTGTTAACCTCCACCTGTGACGTCATACTATTGTTCCATCGCTCCATTATTTTGCAAGAATGGCGCGATAGCTACATCTAAATAATATTGCACCATTCGTGCAAAATAACGGAGCGCTGGAAAAATATAGTATGACGTCACACGTAGAGGTTAAGACGCATAATGCCCTCGGTGTATGCAACATTCGTGGGATACAATTCAAACCATTTGTACCCAGAAATGATGCGCACCTCAGGCATTATCGATACATAAATTAAATTATTTACTGCTGACAAAAGTACTTTTCTGGCCAATTACTGCTTTCTAAAGTAGATATTATGAGACACACCTCCAATGACATAGTGTTCAGAGACATCAGAGATGAATTGAGCCCAACCATTGATGACATTTTCTTGAATGTCTTCAGTCTTCAGTGAATCTTTTACATCACATAATTAGGCTTTTAACCCCTTGCAAATTGCAGAGCGTACCTCCCTTCTAAATGTAGGGCCTACAATTTTACTCCCAAAATGGCGTACATGATAGGCACTTGTAAGTGAGCTGCGCATTGTGCAAGGGGTCAAAGGGATGCGGTGCTGTGTGGCGTCACAGCCATAAAGTGGAGGTGAATTGGAAAAGTGGGGAATAAGAAAAAAATTTGACAAAATCCAACGAAAGAGCTGAGGATACGTTATAAAAGTTGGCGTCAAGATTTATGTCAAAGTGAATGGTAATAGTTCAACAACAATAATGACTGGACACTTCTCAAGCATTGGTGAACATTTTTTTTTCTTTTTGAGAAACTTGCTTAGTACCACAGTACTAAAGGGAACCCATCCTATGCCCTGTGTTCGTAGGCCCATTTTTGTGGCAATGCTTACCAAAGAAAGAAATTTGCATACTATACACAACTGTAAAAGGGTCCTACTTAACACCAGGCATACACCACATGCATGTCTGTAAGCAGCAGCTCAGTTTTTACTTGCACTGTTCCCCGCACCAATTGAGTCAAAGATGTCTTTGTCTTCAGCACTTTCAGTTCTTCAAGTTTTGTTTAAGTTAGCACTTTTGTGTCCGATCTGCACTCCACCAACCACCAAGCAACCTTGGCTTTACGTCCTCACTTAAGGATCCTGCCGAGTTATCTACGTAAACGTAAACGTAAACGTAAATGTTGCAGCCTTCATCACTAGTCTTGGTGCAAGATGTTGTTGTTCATTATCACTCAACTATCGTGATACCCTGCTCTGCACAATACACATTACTATCGAACAATAGCGGGCGCTTATGACGGGTTTGTGGCTTGCTTCCAGAGAACGCCCTCTATCGGTGAAATAGTCGCGACATGTGTAGTGTTGAGTTTATGGTTTTACTAACTTTACATACATGTAAGAGCATCTTACACCAGGACATGCATGTGCTTATAGTAGCTCATTAAATCCTGTCCTCCTTTAAGACCTAAAAAGAACTACGACAGACCATGTGAGAAAAATTGGCAAATCAGTCAACCATTTTTTTTCTTTTTCTTTTACCCATTCTAAATACTGTTCTGGAGCCTACCAATTGGGTACATTAAAAATATTAATGATAAGTCTACTGATCAGAAATGCCAGAGTTTGACTGCGGTGTGCTTGACCGCAAAGCCACGATCGAGACACACCATTTAATTCAAAAGTGTGACACCCTGAACTTCTAAATGCTTAGGAGGACAGCTAATGTTGTAAGGAATGTTGACTCAAATTATTTTGCGACAGACACTGTATTGCAAATGATGAGTCCCCTGCATACTGCACTGGCAATTGGGTACATGATGTAGAGCACTGTGTAATTTTTTTTTTAAAGGTTCTTCACAAAGCAACTAAAATTGCACAGTATGTAAATTGTAAATTGTAAATTGTTCTTTTAACAATTCACAGCCTATTGTAGCCGCAGTCTTTTGGTTTTACGTATGAGAACTGAAGTCTGTCAATAGAACAAATAAGAAACAGCAAAGTCTTTGTAGTTTTTTACCTAAACGGATACCGCTCACCTATAAAATACTGCAGACTGATCTCAATCTTCAAGGGTTTTAAAAGTTGCCAGATATGCTAGATGTTAACTTATGGTTCGTTGTAGCCCCACTTTTGTGGCCAAGCACAAAAGTGGGGCTAGTAGTAGTAGGTTCATTGAGACATTCTGGTCTACGCCCATCAGGGGTGGGGTTGATCAAACGTTGCACCCTACTTGTCTAAAAGAAGGCAGAGCGACAGGCCTTGCAACTCCATATCACTCAGTGCATATCAAATTGAGCAGAGGAACATTCAATCAAGAGTCAATGGATAATTTTTCATTTACTGTAAAATTTAAAAAAGCTGTAACTGAGACTTCTTCTGAGTATTTAATATTTTGTTAGTATTTTTTATTATTTAGCATTTTGCACTGTAGTGTAGTGTATGCTACTCGTAGGACGCCCTGTATTCAGGGCGTCCCTGAAATCGAGGCAAATCTTTTACCTCTCTGCGCGCGATGTAAACAGTCCCTAGATACAATTTTTGTGGTTTGACTTGCCAAGCAAAGAGTCTCCTCTCATTTGACCAAAACTTAGAAACATGTAAGGCTCCACTGGTTAGTTGCACTTGTAAATGCAAAAAGTTGTGGTATTTTAGGCATTTCTTCAAGGTACAAAAATATGTCATACTGTCGGGGCCATAAAAAAAAAAATTCCCACATCAAATCATGTGACTGAACATTCTGCTGAGCATTCTGGGGAAAAAAATACAGAGGCTTAAAGATGCCACGTGCCTTATATCATTTTCTAATAGTCTGGATAATTTTTTTTTTTAATCACTCTATCATTTTTGTTATTTAAATATTAAAATTTAAACATCAGCTTTGTGATTCGATTATCACTGTTTATTTATATGCTTTATTATAAATGTTAAGAAACATAAAAAGACACAAAACTAATTATTTTTTTTTTTTTAGTTTTTGAAAAATACGATGGTTATTTTTAAAACTAAATAAAAAATATGTTGAATAAAATGAAGAAAACTGCTGGCTATAGAGTCATACACTAAGTCTCACAGAACACTTGTAGTCACTGCAGATGTTTCTTCCACGTATGGATTCACCCGGACACCATACTTTCTTGTTTGCATCGAAAACAGGTCAAACTCAAAACAAATGGGACGCTATTGAAGTCATCGAAGATCGGTGCGTGGTGTGAAAGTTTCAATGTCCATCACGTTTTAATATATGTTTGCATATTTCTTATAAACAAAGGAAGGTAATTAGGGCATCAGTTGATTATGGAATATTTTTTTTTTTTTTTCAATTCAAAGAAAAAGGCATACTACATCGAAAACCGGATAGGGGAGGATACTGCTAGCTATGGGAGTTTATTTAGTGGTGTGCACCATCAAAGGGTTCGATTATCGCAAATGCAGTATGTGCTACATGTTGCATACACAGTTCATGTGCAACAGACACTGACATCCAAAACCATACCAGGGCTAGACTGTCACTGAACAACAATTTCACACTTTCTCCAATAACAAAATTAGCCTTCAGTTCAGTCCTTCACAACTTCGCTTGCTCTAAACTTACCAATTTATGTGGTACCAAAACCAGCTGATCCTCTTCCAGTGAATATGTAGGACCCAATATGTACGGTAACTTTGAAGCAGAAGGTCATGAAAATATAGGCTTGGCCAGTGCATAGAGCAATAAGCTAATTACACGAGCAGACGGCATAAATTCATGAATTTTTATGACTGCCGGTCGAAAATTGTGAGTGCCCTCTGTCGTTTGTGCATTTTCGTCGAGCATTTTCCCAACCAATAGAGGGCGGAAATCAAAGTTCGGGTTCTATTTTCTAGAAACTAACTAATGCCGTATCCGAATTGGCGGCTACAGCTACGGCTACGGCTGTTGCTAAGGGTGTTGCTAAGGACGTCCTATACTTCAATGCACGATGACGCGGAAATCTAGCCGTAGCCGTAGCTGTAGCCGCCAATTCGGACACGGCCTAATACACGAATGTTTTTATTTATTTTTTGGGATAATCAATTTTCTCACCATTATATCAACACAATTGCGATTCAAAAAATTAAGTTTTAATAATAGTTTTTTTTCAGGGTTACGACCATTGTACTTTTCAGTTTGAAATAATGATGTTTAATCTTTTTTCCACTGAAACCCCTCTCTCCTGTTCGTTTTTATGAACAGAATTTCTAGGTTTTTTTTCTATTTATTTTTTGTCACCATATTAATAACACATTATGATAACGAAGATCCGCAAAATTGTTGCATTCACCATTCTAGCGCTACGTTCTAAAACCACATACATTATGTTAAACGTAATATCTTGAAGGTAGGTGATAACCACAACCATGCTCAGAAATGTTAATGCCGTGAATTTAGTAGTAAAGAATTAATTCCAATAGGCAACAAAAATTTTGAAGAACTTAATTTTGTCACAGGCCTTGCACTATATGATAAAACTGTCATTTACCAATGAGCAAGGGCTATAATACAGACCTTTCTCTTGTGACCCACAACTTGACGGTGCGGAAAGCCCTTTTGGGTCAATTGCATACGAATGTCCACTTGCAAAATGTTTGCTGTGTAAACTGATGAGTGACCAGTATAATGTTATGATGGGTTAGCACCGGCTCAATAGGCAGAAATGCTTTTGTACTTGGCGGGCCGTGTGGCCCCCTCTTGTATGTCAACGTTACCCAACCCAAAACAAGTTACTCAAACTCTTTTGAAAATAAGGTATAAAATGTTTCAAAAGAGTATAAGTATATAAAAAAAAGCCGACCCAATAATACTTATTTTTGTGATATACTCGAGGCCGCCCATACAATAAAGGTCTATGTATCTTCGGTTATATAATCATATTTCTGGTAATGCTCTATGGTAAAATCTATTAGGCCGAAGGGCGCTTGCTATGTGAATCAGAAACACCCGTGTTGGGACTCCTCCGGTTGCATACAACGGAGACTGCGTCCTACTATTCCCCTAACTCATCCGTTATAAGTGTTCTGACTTATTGTTACGTGCACTACGTACACGGGACCGACGGCTTAGTGTAATGTCCCATCGATCCAAAGGATGGAACAAAGCATCTATTGTAAGATGTATTGCGCAAGGACACAAGTGTCACGACGGGGATTAGAACTAACACTCCGCTGACCAGAAACAACCGAGTTTGAGTCCGGTGCCACGCTAGCCTTTTGTCAAGGCCTTTGTGGCTTGAACAGCTTTGTAGAGCCGCGATCCCAAGCAAATGAAATGGGAGACCACGCACGCGAGTGGCGAAGCCTCGCGCGCGTGGTCTCTCGTTCGAGTCGCTCCACTGTTTACAAAGCTGTCCAAGCCACGATGGCCTTGACAAAAGGCTAGTGCCACGCTTATGAAGTTGCCCTCAGCAAGACAGCAGCCATCAAGACAGTTCTCGTCCATGTATAGTTAAGTTAGTGTTTAGTTGTTCTTTTGACCAACTTATGAGATTTTCATGACGGTGTAACAATCTGTCAAATAGATCCGGTTTCATAATTATGAAAATCTGTCCCCGGAGATGTTGTCCCCCGTATTAATGGGAAAATAACATGGACTGAAGGAGGAAGATTCAAAAGAGGGCGCTATCAGAAGAAGTTTGTGCACAGTTCGCCGTTTTGGGGCGGGAGCGGGGGGAATCTTCGGGGGGCAGAATCTCCTGCCATACCGACATGTTTTAAAGTTACAGGTGACCCTTGCATTAATTTCCCTCTGGGCCACCTTGTACCAAACTGGCCAAGCGCCCTTTGCCGATACTGTTGCATTTGTGCACGGGATATTTATTTTGAAGAGTTCTGTGTATACAACTAGGCCCTATATACTCGTGGTTTCTTTACGACCAATTAACACAAATCTTTACCAGAAGCAACTGTGGGGGAATCGATATAGCTTTAACTTACGCCATTCGATGAGGTACATAGAGCACAATTGTTGTAAAACATACACCTCTTTGAAAGGTAAAGGTCTTACTTTGGTATAAGGACCCCGAAAAATTGTGTGTAATTGCTACTTCCGAAAGCTGACTTGTTATAAAGGATGGTATGATGGCATGACTAGCATGTCCTGCAAAATTATTTCATCTTAGATGCCCTTGTTGATTATAAATCAATAAAAATATTTGTACAAATTTGAATCTCAAAAAATAATCTCAAGGCGAGCTTGGGATATTCAAATTTCAGTGGTGTCCGTTTGTAAATGCTGCGGCCGGAGATACGGTAATTGGTAACCGCGCCACCTTGCTAAACAAGTGGATGAGTTCAACGTTCACGATGAAAATACCTCGAAAGTTTGTTGCTGCTTTAATCCCTCTAGACACCGTAATTCAGCTGAAACGTTTACATGTGACTTATGTTGTATATTATTGACAACATTTTGCATATAAATCAGCATTACGCTGACAACAAACAATAACCATAGGCCCTACCTTTAAGCGCAGCTAGACCTCAGGGAATTCGTTCGATACACACAAAAAACACCCAGAAACATAAGTGACCCACACACCAGATAAAGGCGACGGACAAAATTGAAAAGGCGACGCACAAAATTGAAAAGGCGACGCACAAAATTGAAAAGGCGACGCACAAAATTAAAAAGGCGACGGACAAAATTGAAAAGGCGACGGACAAAATTGAAAAGGCGACGGACAAAATTGAAAAGGCGACGGACAAAATTGAAAAGTCGACGGACAAAATTGAAAAGGCGACGGACAAAATTGAAAAGGCGACGGACAAAATTGAAAAGGCGACGGACAAAATTGAAAAGGCGACGGACAAAATTGAAAAGGCGACGGAAAGGAGTGGCACATATGGAACACCATAGTGTGCACTCATCATTCTTGCAAAACGCACTTTGCCTCTGTTGGCCATCACATCCCACTAACTCACGAACTGTGTTGTGTCTCTTTTCTTCTTCTGGTTGTCAAGGTAAAATCTAATGAAGTCATTGCGCACGCGCACTGTACACACACATCCCGGTTCAGCTTGAGTACCCATGAGTTTGATCATTTGCTTTTCAATCAGCCATAAGCTGCGGTTAATAATGCGGACAATGTGTTCATTGGCTGAATCACACTATAATCTACACAATAAACATTGCAGACTTGATTAAAAGTCTGAGATCTCGGTTATTTGTGTGCACTCATCAGCCTTGCAAAACGCACTGTGCCTCTGTTGGCCATCACATCCCACTAACTCACGAACTCAGACTTGACCCTCATGTATGCTGTATGATATATGGGATATTCATGTTTTCATAACCGAAACTTACATAACAACACCGTTGCCAAAGAGATGGCCAATCAGGAGGCCGCAAAAACCATGTACTCTGCAATAAAGCGGTGTGGCAACTAGAGCATCAGGTAATTCTATCCTCCCTCATTCATTTCGCATAATACCGGTAGGCGTTGTTGATTTGGATAAAAGCATGATAACGGTTGCACAACTCAACAGCATAAGCAGATTCTCGGAATGATGATCATGTGAAACACTACGAACTAAGTGCTTTTGGGAATAGCTCACTGTCGTTCCAACAGCTGGTCCGTACGTGACAACGGCATACGACAAGCTAATAACGCTGTCCAAACTCCTTTGAAAAGGTATCACTGTATTACGCTGAGAGCCTAGTTTCAGGATTTTTCCCCCAAAGGAGCAAGACTCTTTCAAATCTTTGGCAATGGATACTTACAATTCCACCATGCAAGATTCTACGGTGATGCCGCCTAAGGACGTATCACTGGTACTGGGTAACATAATCTTCGCCGTGTGCCTGGGTCTACTGTCAATCTTCGGTGCGGCGGGGAACTGTTTGACAATTCTGGCTGTGGTCATCGATCGGAAACTCCGCTCCCACACTGCAAACTTTTTTATAGTGAATTTGGCGGTGGCGGACCTGATGGTCTTTGTCGTCATTGAACCGTTCCTCTCGTTCAGTACCGCCACGGTGAGTTGGCCTTTCTCCGATACCCTCTGCGTAACCCTGGCAGCTTTGATCATCAAACATTTGGTTGTTTCTGATTTCATTATGGCATCCATTGCAGTCAATCGATACGTCAGCATCGTCAAGCACCAAATGTACCACAAATTGTTCACACCGCGTCGTACCCTCCTGGTGTGTTTGGCGTGTTGGATACCCGGAATAATCACCATCTTCATTCAAGTTATTCCTCCATTTTACGCCAAGTACGTTCCTTATTATGGCGTATGTGTCATTATCTTGAAGTACAGCGCCGTCACCACGAAAACTGTTTCCGTGCTCTCCGGAACTATTATACTGGTCAGTATTTTGTTAAGTTCTTGGTGTTACCTTCTTATATATTTGACTGTCAAGCAAAGTAAACGGCGTGTTCGCTCCAACGGGCCAAATGGGAACGACAGCACCACAAAAGACGTAACGAGTGAAACCGGTACTGCTGTAACGAACCCCCCGGCGATTATTCGAAACAACCAAGCTTCCAAGGCTGATATTGCACTTTCCCTGAATCTCTTCATCGTGTTTGCCGTCTTCTGCGTTTGTTGGTCTCCACTGGCCGTCATCATCCTCGTGGAGAACGCCATCGGGGGGCTCACCTCAAACCAAGAAAGACCCCTCCCGAATTGGGTCTGGCCCGCCGCCTACAGATTGGTATTGTTTAACTCAACACTCAATATCTTCATTTACGCGTGGAAAAATCGCAACTTTAGGTCTGCTTATGCTAGGATCCTTCGGTGTCGAAGGTGTGGTGTACAGAGGAATGTTTGAGAGGATGTTCAAGACCCACTGGAGGTGCTAAACATTCAAAGAAGATCTGCATTTTTTGAATCGTGGAAAAAATGTTATATATGTAACAAATTCAGGACAATGAGTCCAAGGTTTGCGGCTTCAAAGAATACTATTCCAGAAATCTGCATATATTACCTTGGTCTTAATTAGTTTCGTGTAGAGTATTGGTGAATAGTTTTCATAAAGAGAAAATAGAAAATGAATGCCACATGAAGGACACACTAACAGTAAAAAGCCCAAGAAGAAAAAACAATTGTTTTAACGCAAGTTTTCTTTCTCCGTACACTCACCGACAAGGGTCGACAAACACTATAAATTTGTCAATGCACGGTTGTGTTATTATGGTATTGTATGTAACGTCCACAGAGTCTAGTCCTCGACATGATCATTAATTATATAAACTGACCGAAACACACGTTTTTCACAAACTCACGTACACGGTTTAACGGTTTATGTCTGTACTATTGGTATCGCGCGGCTTTCCAGTAAAATTAAAGGGAGGATCCTTTGTAATTACTCCAAAAACTAATCGGGACACAGAAACTTAAAGGTGCTGCATACGTTTGGTAATTGGAGCCTACTGATTGTGTTAATCCTATATAAATGTAGGTACATACAATAAAACTAACCTGTGAAAATTTCACTTCAAAAGGTGGTCGCGTTTTTGAGATATCACCGAAAAACCGGAGCGAATATTTCCACGCAGGAAGAATATTCCCCAGAGGAATGAGAAGCGTTTCTGACAGAAACGCTTCTCAGATTCAAATTTTGGGGAATAAAAAGTGATATATTTTTCCATAACCGTAGTACTTCGAAGTTAAAAGTTTCTCCAAATTCATTATATACTACCCAAAGCTGCTGTACTTCTTACCAAGTAAGTTTTTATTGCCATTAATTTTCAGAGTCATTACCAAACGTGTACTGTGCCTTTAACCTTGTAATCAAGAAGCACTGCAGCTGTTGTTAACATCTCGAGAAAAGATCCCCTTCTAAACATTGTGGTTTAAGGGATTCATAAACATTTCAATCTGAGAAACGTTTCTGCATGAAACGCTTTTCAGATTGTGTATTCCAGTGACTGATTATTCTTCTTGTATGTGAAGTGATCGTTGAGGTGATCATAGGATGGAGTATTTATTACCAGTCATTTCGATGGCGTGGGTTCGTATCCCACCGCTGCCACCATGAAGTGATCGTTGAGGTGATCATAGAATGGAGTATTTATTACCAGTCATTTCGATGGCGTGGGTTCGTATCCCTCCGCTGCCACCGTGAAGTGATCGTTGAGGTGATCATAGGATGGAGTATTTATTACCGACCTTCACATGTGTGCCTCCGCACATAAAGTAGTATTACAACAGTATGGATATAAACACTCTAGATATTCGGTTATATCTCAAAACACTTCCACCTTTTGAAATGAAATTTGTATGTCTAATATAAGATTAAAACAATCGAATGGTTCAAAAAACCAAATATATATTTTATGTGACGCGCTCTAAACCAATCAACAGGCAGAATCTTTGTATAGAGGTGGTATTAAAGAGTAGTGACGAAGTCTTCAATGACCTTTTAATACAATCGGTTAGCTTTCAATTATCTATAATATGTTTCAATGTATTTATCTGCCTGATCAGAAAAACAAATAACCTCAAAATATATAAATTAATTAATTAATTAACAAGAATATATTGAAAGTGAACATTTTCGCTGAGACGGAGCTTGTTTTATGACAATAGACCTTATGCATTGACGTCACCAAGCCGCCATCTTAGAGGTAAACTGATGATGAAACAATGGAAACGCGCTATTTGTACGCGCGGCGCACAGGACTGGCCAATGAACATCTTCCTTTTGACCTCTAGGTGAGGGCGCCCTACTCAAATGACGTCATATGCATAAGGTCTATTGGTTATGTAGCTAGGTACATGCACCGATGCATTTTCATTACCAAGTACTTATTTGTCTCTGCAGCACCTCATTAGTGTGTTCATACAATTTACAAATACAAACTTCACGGTCTGATGAGCCCCAGTGACACAACGCTCATTGAGGCTCTTTTCGGTCATCAGAACCAAGGTTGTGGTCGTTTTTCAAGGTTTGTCGAGGAAAGACAAGGTACACTGTCGAAAAGGGCATTATGACTTTCAAGAGCATCCACGCTAGCTCTAGATAATAACCTGCGCCGGTCACAATAAATCTGGTCTTAGCTGAGTCAGATGTTGTCCATCAATGGCTCAGACCAAGGGCGTCGATGGGGGGGGGGGGGGGGGGGGGGGGGGGGGGGGGGGGGGAACGGGGGGGGACATATCCCCACCTTTTAGACTGGGGGGACAGCATATCAGATGTCCCCTCCACTTTTTGATTGACTGTTCATTAGAAATATGCAACAAAATATACAAATGTACACCATTTTCTTGATTTAATATTTCATTACAATTTTTGTTCAAATAAAAGAATAGCGAACAAACGGTAAAATGTTTTCTTCATTTTCATCCTTTTTTTCTGATGGACCACGCGTAGAATGGTATTTTGGACCTATTTCCGTTTCTATAATACAGACAATAGACGACAAGTTTCGTCCAAGACATGAACGCCAAAATGCCGCTTACATACCTTGTTAGCATTCAATTTATGCGTCGTTTGTGTATGCTATAATCAATCAATCATGGAGGATAGTGTTCTTATTCCTCCATGCTATAATGTACGGTACACGATCCCTCCACAAAGGAAGTGTGTGTGTGCGCACAAGTAATAATAATAATAATAATAATAATAATACGCAGTTCTTATATAGCGCTTTATACTCCCGATGGGTGTCTCAAAGCGCTTAGTATTTTTCCTACAAGGTGTGTGGAGTTACATGTTGAAGTATGAGACCTATTCCTTTGCATAGCACCATGTAATGGTTTACAAGGTGCTGTGGCGCAATATGCAGCCAATCAAACCAGGAACACCGGGGCGAACCCCTTCAATACTTCAATACAAGTGCAAATGTGTTACATTTTGTTACAATCGCACAACGCACAAAATGTAGTAAAATCCATTAAATAAATAGGAGCAGTTTGGGTCATGACAAGATTTGTCGAAGAAGCAGTATTTTGTTTTTTCGAAGAACTTCAAGCTGACACACGATAAACCCCGGACTCCAGAAGCATATTAAAAATGGATATCAGAAATTAAATGTAAAAGTAATGGTGTGGGGTGCAAATAATGTAATATGTATTTTTTCAAGACTTGCTCGCCCGTCCCCCCTACTTTTCAGTAGCGATCGACACCCTTGGCTCAGACTGGAGACCTCAAGTCACCTTTTTTTTTTTAAGACACGCGCTATTTATTTTGTAGTAGTTTAGGTTGTTTATCACCCGAACCTTACATTTTAAAGAGAATAACACGTGTTTTTTTTAAAGTATTGAATCAATTCACCTGACGTCATCGTTACGACAATCTTGGGAGTTCATGACCATGTTTGTTAATTGTTATGCACATTTTAGACGACTCGACGCTCGCACGCGCACCTGTGGTCTCCGAAAGTGGCGAGCGTATACGGCACAGTCACCGCTATACGTATGTGCAAGAGGGGTCAATGTGTATAAGGCTATAGTTGTGTGAATGGAACGCCAATATTTCGTTACCTAGCAACGATGTGGTTGAAGACAATTTTGCACTTAATTTATACAAAGATTAACACACTGATATCGGGAACGTTTTAGCTCTCGACCGATCCTAATGTATTTAAGGTGCACACATTTTGAATCAAATTTCCTTTGGATTAGCTCCGGATTTGTCATAAACCTTGTTCTTGATAGAACTAACAAAGACATAATGTAGAGGTCTTTATGTATCCAAACTATTCATTAATTGCAATTTTTATTCGATTTCATTTGGTGTGTGGAAGGGGGGGGGTCTCCCTTGATTACGCCACATGGTCCTATATATAGGCCTACTATGCACATTGTTTTAAAAAACAGCTTTTAAAAAGAACGTAGGCCCACTTCGTCTTATCCATTTACACGTACAAGTACATCCCGCATACTGTTTCAACCAACACAACTGTAGTTCCCTTGTGTGCATTACGTACGAAACTTTCCTTGGATTCACGAAAAGATCGTAAAATGATTATTCTCAATGTAAAACTGCAACCTTAAATAATTTTACAAGCCCACAGTATGATAGTAACAGGCTTCGAGTTAAAAAGTGATTGTTGCTCACAAAACGCTGCTTTAATGGTGAAAATGTGTGTCAAAAATGTCCCGCTGAATTACAAACAAAATGGTGGCCCTTGAGAAAGTTTTTCGCCGTGACGTCATGAACCAGAGTAAGCCCCAAGTAACCTGCTCCACAAGCAGGGCACTTGGGTCTCACCCGGGTGAGTCACAGCAATGACTTCAGAGCTAATCGAACGCACTGGGGTCAGACCTTGATGGGTCGACCCGGGGAAGCTAATCGAATGCACCCACAATTTCATGTATTTCCCAGAAATGTTATCATTGATTTCCGTATTTCCAAGGATGCTATCATTGAATTCCGTATTTCCAAGATATGTTATCATTGATTTCAATATTTCCAAGATATGTTATCATTGATTTCTGTGTTTCTTAGATATGTTATCTTTGAGTTCTGTGTTTCTGAGAAATATAACTCTGAAAACCGTAATAACTAGTGTATGATTCTGTGTTTCAATGATAAATTATTTCGGTAACGCAGTAACATGATGGTCATATACGCTTCCGTAGTTTGGGTATCAAACAATTTGTATTTTTAAGTTCCCTGGCTTATGTTAATTTTGTCTAATTTCGCTGTAGTGAACGAATTTGGCCTTTGTGGGCAAAGATTGTAGCATAACTTAAGATGGATACATTTATCATGACAAAACAACAGGGTTTCGAATTAAAATTCGTTCATTTATATTTTTCATTTGTATAACACAAGTCTTGCACATCAGCATTTGGTAACATGTTTTGTTGTTTAAAGTATGCCTTTTTGATAATAAATGATGTAACTATACCTGTAAACAAAATCATTGACATTAGTTTGTTTTTAAATGACCTAAATTTATTAAGCAGGAAATTCGTACACGATTTTATTGTTTGACACTTTTGACAAGGTTACCATCGCCCACCGGGCATTATCGACTTTGTCTTTTGTAAATAGCTGTTCAGTGTTTTCTGTCAAATGAAGTGACTACCCTATAAGTGATGGATGGTTGTTTCATTATCTGTCAAACAAAGAAGGGCAAATGGAGAGCTGTGTAAACAATACACACTAGTGTACTAGTAATGAGCTATCGTATAACGTGGGTATTATGGTGACAATAACTTCAACGAAGCATCTTTGGTAAAATGCATGTGATATTTTGGAAACTGAGATGGTTGTTTGCTAAGCGACTCATGCACTTTAAAGTGATGGTATCGTCATTTTTTAATATATATATTTTTTTAACGTGCTCAGTCTCTCTCTCTCTCATCTCCGTCTTCTAAAATTTCAGTTAAAGGCAGGGTATTTTGGAGGCAAAGACCGGTATCCTCACTTGGTGTATCCCGACATACGCACGAAATAACAAACATGTGAACATCTGGGCGTTTCAGATTCACGAGAATAGCCTCATGGAATCCTTTACTCAATTTTGATATCCTATTTTCTCTAAAAAACTGCTTTTCAAATGGGTCGTTTCTAATAATGTTTTATAATCAACAGCTCTCCAGTGCTTGTTACCGAGTAAGTTTTTATGGCCACAAATCACCTGTGGAGTAATTACCAAAACTACACCCTGCCTTTACAACAAAAGATACATTTGCTTGAAAGCGACCTGTCGGTGATTTTTGGTTTGGTCGTCATTTCGATTAGTCTTTTTCCCTGTGGAGCCCCATGTGACACATATGTCACATTTGAAAAATCTCGAAAAATATATAAAATGGGGGGAAAATAAGTCAAACACCCACTCAGCCCGACTGTGACATCCATGTAACATGAATAGCGACCTGTGTCGTCATTCCTCTTCACTTTTGCAGCCTTAACCTTAACCCTTTGCTTAATATCCTCTATTACAATACTCACCCCCTTTTTATTATTAATAAACCTTGGGCTTCCCAGGGTTTAATGAAAACCCTTAATTTTTGCAGTTTTTCCAGGTCCATGGTATTTCTTTATTATGGACATAATTATTTCTCGAGACATATTTTTGTCACTGGTATGATCAAGGTAAATATTTTTTTAGTCTACGAAAAATAACTAGGAAAATCATGTTTAAAATCTTTTAAAACCGTGTCCATGTATTTTCCTTTAATGTACAAAGTGCAGGAATTGTAAATATCAGAAATATTATAAAGTTAATCCTAAAGCTCGCTGGCTATGATGCAAATGTAGTTTACCAGTAGGCCTATAGGCCTAAAAGGCAGTATCAATCTTCCGAGCAAAATTTTCCGCGTTATAGGCCCCCTATACTGAAAGTCATCGAGAAAAACTTCAGCATCCAACGACCTCACATATCACTGTTGCTTAGTTTGATCACCGTATTATCGAAATACGCCCGCTGCACAAAATCCCTTATAAAAAAGAACCCTTTTAGTCGTTTTCTTGAAAACCTTCACACCGAATAACATCCACATGACTGTGTTTATTGGAATAAAATACATATAGCAATGACGTATTACCCTTTACGATTTTTTCTGTCTACTTTCTACGTACCTACAATCTCTGCCTTGTTTAAAGATGGCTTATAAAATTATCCGTGTATAGGATTTAAGGATTTCCATGGAGGAGATTGAAATGTAATTTAATCAAACTGATATATAGGTCATAACACACAATGAACAAGACGATGGCAAGCACCGAAGGGAACTCTTGTGGACTCGGTGGAGTCGTTACACATTTTCAGAGCCGATCACGTCTCCGGAATTATTTCCTGTCGGGCCTGCATGATGCACCGGGTATACCATACGAAATATTATTCCCCCCCGATCGTGTTGATTTGTTCAAATGTTTTTCTCAAAGATTAGACATAATACAGAAGTTCAAGTGAACATTCGCTTTTCTGAGTTCCCGAGCTGCAAAACTCTATCGTTTACAGACAGGCGTGTAACTGGGATAAATTAAGATGACCAGTCGGTCTAGACTTTCTTTTTAAGTTGCTGTCCGCGATCCACGAATATCCTATCACTCAGACACCAGTTACGATGTACATCAATTATTCAGAAAGACGTCTTTAATTATATCGATACCATTATTCCTAAGAATTGAAAGAAAACGATTGTTGAATCTGATTTTTTGTTTTACTTCCCGGGCCCAATTTTATTTAAAACTCACAGTCACAGAGGGTACATGTGACATGTGGATATAACCCTTTTATTGTTAGCAAAATTGTGTTGTGCTTAGTTGTTTTTGTGTGTGCATAAAGGGTCTGCATTCGTTTGGTAATGACTTAGAAAATTAATGGTTATGTATTCAGCGTTCACACAGACAGATTATTATAATAAGCACATATTTAATCGGTGATTACTACGTGGTGAAAGGTTTTCATTATCACAATATAACCCGAGAAAGTTCCCGCTTTATGTCACTCTTCTTTAAAGTCATCGAGAGAGTAGAATGCAACCAGATATTTTGTATGCAAGTCAATATCTTCATCATTCATGCATTCCGCAAACACTATAACGACGACATTGTTTCTCGTTGAGCGCGTGCCGTCATGAACTACCATTTATATACCTGAAGAAAAAAACAATCCACGCATTCACGTTCATCAAAACGTGGCCTCCAAATTCCGTTAACACTATAGAGGAAATTCGTAAATTTTCTCAAAAACATGTTGTTGTTGTCGTCGATAAAAGTGATTTGGGGATCTTGATGCAATTTCTCGACTAATCAGACTGTATTTCAGACGAAATGTTTCTCTTTGGGACTTATTATGAACTTTATAAAAAGTGAACTTAATTACAGACTGAAACTGACAGACTGAAACTAGCCAACAGTTTTTATTTGTCAATCTGTACAAGCCCTTTATATCATGGGGGAAATACGAATGCGTCTATTCCGTGAACGTCTTGCCTATAAAGCTATTGTTGGCAAAAAAACTAATTAATTTCTGAAATTGAAACAGAATTCGTTCAGCTAATTACAGAGAAGATCAGACGGCCAATCATGCGTCAAACTGTCTTTATATTGTTGACTTCATTTGATATAAAATGGATGTTGAATCTATATTGTTTAGTTATTAGGTTAACTTTTTTTTCCTGGCACGTGCTGCTGGCTTTATTGTTTGTTCTTTGTATTTTTATCATTGTCTCCACTGTATTGTATTTTTTTGTCTTGTGAAGTATGCCGAATAAATAATAATAATAATAATTTAAGACCCCAATTCGAAGCACATCGATTATGATTCACCTGCAAGTGCGGAAGTAACGTTGCACGGATTTTTTAAGACGTCCTTCAAAATGAGACGCATAAGGGAAAAAGTCAATATTTCTCTATAAATAATTATAATAATATAATATACTATTTCTGGGCGAGGCAATTTCATGAAAACTAGATGTATCTTATTGAGAGCCTCAAAAAGATGATCTGATGCAACTATAAATAGGCCTATATTGTTTTGCTTTCTATTGTTTCAATTTGCTGAACGTATAAATATCGTCAGCGACACCATGAAGTAATAGTAATACGCGTGTATGGTAGATACAGGTAGGCCTCTACAATTACCCCAGTTTCGTAATCGAAGGAAACGACGTCAAAAGTTGCACGCTTTCTGATCATCCTTCAAAACTGAGTGTTTTCGTCGGTTTTTGCAATGTGTGGACAAAACTGAGTGTTTTCGTCGGTTTTTGCAATGTGGACAAAACTGAGTGTTTTGTCGGTTTTTGCAATGTGGACGCATGCTTTGGGCTTAAATAACGTTCTATTTTTATTTATTTATACTTTAATTTAGTAAACTCTTTTATTAATAGTTTACTAAGCGATAAAGGGGGAAAAGATGTACGTTTGTTTTGGGGAAGAAAAGCAAAACAGTGCAAAATAATTTCGTTTTCACGAAGCAGGCCTCAAATGTCAATGTATACACATGGGTGCTACTTCAAATTCGTAAACGTGTTTTTGTTGTCATGTGAGCAGAGTCCGCGCCAGTGCATAACGAAATGACTTGGAAATTGAGGATTACACAATAAACCCGATGGGAAATGGGTGATTTGATGCCATTAAATGGTACACGGAACACAAGCACTACATCGTGAAAACTAAAATTATAACTTACGTACAAAGGTTGCCATGGATAATGAGCGTAATCCACTCAAAAGCTCTTGGAGGTTTGAAATTTCATAAGTCGTAGGCCTTGATGAAAAATGTTGTAAACGCGTAAACAATAGGCATGTAAGGGACTATAATGTACATAATATATTTAGAAATAAGTCAATGAATTTATAATTGGAGTATTACGATGTGTTGTCGGGGGAGTCGGGGAGGGACGCGAGGTCTCACATAATGGATTTATCTGATTCAAATGTCAACGACCTTGTTATTTTTTTTTGAGAAAGATTTTTTTTGGTTTTACAGTGGTTATGTCAGTGTTTTTAAACCTATTTTTTCATTTACACGCCGTACAATGTATTTATTTTTTACACTCACGTTAGATCATCTGTAAATGGCATAACAAGAGCATTGAAAAGAGACTTGTTGGGAGAAATGCAGCAAATGCCAACTATGGTTTAAACTGGCCATAAGTGCCCCGATAGAAACAATCATATGGTGAATCCCCAACGTTTACCTAGTTTCTTCGATGCTGTGTTTGTTATAATGGGGGTTTTTTTAAGCAAAAAATATAATAAATGTATGACTTTCATCGTTTAAGTCGGCACCTATAGTATTTTGACGGTGTCTTCATAGGTTTGTGTTTGATTAATATGACATATTTATCGAAAAAAGAGAGCTGTTGAATTAAAAGTGCATGTATTTGACCAGTGCAGATTGTAATTTACAAAATAAATGTTGACCACCCACGGTTGGTTGTATAACTGATATTCCAGTGTGTGTTTGTACAGCTTGTCCGGATTGCTGGGAAAGGTTCAATTTTGAAATAATATTTTCATTTTGGCCTGCTCGAGCTGTGAAAGTGATGGTTTTGAGTGTAAAATCAAAATTTAAAAAAATAAAATAAAACAACATCACCGTATGAGAGGGAGAGAAAGAGGTGGGTGGGGTCATTTCACCGAATTAATTGCCAAATGCCAAATTTACATGCTCGATTCCTCATGTGACGAGATTGTCAGCCATGAGTCAACACAGTGGCAACATCGATTCGCATGGTTTGCCATTTCAGAGAGGAAATCACCATAGGCCTACGCTAGGAACGGAACTCGCCAGCGGTCTTCCGTAATATCACCTTCTATTTGACGTTGAACATTAATAAAAACAAGGGTAGTAATATTCGCGTCCCGGTGAACACACGGACGGGAAATATTTATTTATGCAAGTTAAATCGTGGTGAAAAAAGTAAGGGAGCACCATACAGAAGCGAGTGTAGCGTATATAGTAAAATGGCCTGCTGATTTTGTGTATACGCTGAAGAAATGTCATTTCTGGATGTGAGAGGACCCCCGCCCCAAATCATTATGTGAAAACCCACGTATAGGTAGCGACAGAAATCCCAATCAACACGCGAGGCTCCGGCTGGGGAGTTGGAATTCGAATGGGGTACACAGAGGTGAGAGTCGGGGCAATAATTTACACCACTAAAAAGTCAACTCTCTAAATAATAATGTTTAAATTCAATACTTAAAGTGTGCGGTGAGTGACTACTCTTTGTAAAGTTAAATTCACCCGATGAAAAGGGAATTACAACATAAGAGTGTATGTTAATACGGAAGCGTATAGTGCCGCCACATGAATATAGTAAAACCCCGCTCTTATCAAGTTCTTATCGTGTACGTGTATATGATAATTATCGTGTACGTACACAATAGTTATCGTGTACGTACATGATACTAGAGCGGGATTTTTTTTTTCGTGTGGCGTTTATTCGTGTATACTACGCTTCCGTAACGTTACATTTAACTTTGACAATTTCAATTTAAAAATGTTATTAACTTTTATAGAGTAGGCCTAGTAACCAACCGCACTCTTTATTAAATTGTGAATTCAACACTTAGTTTAAGAGAATCTGATCACTTTCTGATTCGTCCTGCCGGACAGTTTTGCCGGTGATTCTATTATAATGAGTCAAGGACGCTGTTCAGTTCGCCCCAGATAGAAATGTTCGAAGTGACGAAGAGCTGTGAAGCTAAAATGCACGGCAATATTGAGGAACCACACTTCCATCAAGGAAGGTGTTGTTGTAACCCGTTTCTCTCGATTGGAATAGACCTTATGCATATGACGTCATTTGAGTAGGGCGCCCTCACCTAGAGGTCAAAAGGAAGATGCTCATTGGCCAGTCTTGTGCGCCGCGCGTACAAATCAGCGCGTTTCCATTGTTTCATCATCAGTTTACCTCTAAGATGGCGGCTTGGTGACGTCAATGCATAAGGTCTATTGGCAAGAAAGTGTCGTTGTATATGATTATACGTATCTCCTGAAGGACAGAATTGAAGTCGCTGTTTAACGCATAAATA
This sequence comes from Leptasterias polaris, assembly GCA_037783415.1. Lineage (NCBI taxonomy): Eukaryota > Metazoa > Echinodermata > Asteroidea > Forcipulatida > Asteriidae > Leptasterias > Leptasterias polaris. The sequence goes on from JAZGTN010000027.1 coordinate 2,690,991, forward strand.
CTTGATTTGGATGCCAGAAAATGTCGATGTAACTCAAATACAGTCGTTTGACCAGTTCGGGATCATTGACCAGTTCGGGATCACTTCAACTTTGCAATAACCAAATAATTATATTACTTCTCACATTACCAATTTCTGTTGTTACATGTGAAGAATAACATCCATTAAACCAACAAAAACACAAAATAAGGTGCCAAACATCGTCGGCAAATGATGCCATTTTCCTGAAGTTTGTCTGCGATATTGATCATTATTTTGTTAAAAAATGTTGGTTGAAAAACGCTGTTAAAACTTCTCACCTTTAGAATTTGAATGCCAGGGCGTAAAAACATTAAAAATTACCAAAATCGTCTTTTGGGGGGGGGGGGGGGGGGGGGCATTGTGTATACCCTTGACCAGTTCGGTATCATTCAACATCTCATTGCTTCAAATGGTGTCACACTAACTTACTAAGTGAGGTAAAATCATACTGCTGCAGTAGAAAGTTTATTTATTGCTTTTGAGATACATTACTTCAACAAATTCTTGTAGATTGTTTTTTGTTTGTGAGAAAATGAAACTTGGAGGGGTCAATGTTGCTTTTAGGTGCGCTTCACTTTTTCAATTGCCTTTGCTGTTGCTTTGTGTTTTTGTCGTTCGGTTTTTGCGCTGCTGTTGAAGACACTTGCATGATATTCACTAAAGAAAGGAAGTCCAAGTCAATGCCAACACACTTCTGAAGTTTCGTGTCCTTGAGAGACAGTTTTATGAATGGGAGTATGGGTTTGCAATAAAGGGCACGCTACTGATTCAGAATAGATTCAACTGATCCTGAACTGGTCAAACAGGTGACGATACTTTTCTCAAAGCCTCTTCAAAAGTACTAATCTTTTTTTGTCAGTGGATACTTGGTGAGTTTTATGACATGTTTAGGTAAACTGATCAACTTTTTTGTTTAAGATGTCAAAGAGATTGCACCAAAAAGACAACGTGAATTCAAAAAGTGATCCAGATCTGGTCAAACGACTGTATTATCTTTTTTCTTTGGGTCATAAAACGCAACTCTTAGTGTAGTTTCACGTATTATAAGAGGGAATTACAGTTAGGACCGCCAGTGATCTCCTATAACACAATACTGTCTATATAGGCAAACATTAGGTAAGCCATGGCATTAAAGACGCAGGAGGGGGCGGGGCTCAAGCTTTCACTCAACCACAAAAACAATGCTCTGCCTCTCTAACTCACTCCTAACCAATAACGGTTGAATGACGAACGGCGTTAGAGTCATTATAGATTAAAAAGCACATTATGGCAAGACCTTGATTGGAACTAGATTGGGGCCTGTATTAGTAGACGTCCCTGACCCACGTCAAAAGCATTAAAGGTATTGTCACCAGTGGTTTTTCGAAAGAAATTCATTGAAAGTGGAACATTTTCTTGAGGAATATAGGGCAAAATGTAGGCGTTAGGCCTACATTTTGCCCTATATTCCTTATATTGTTTGATACAGTTTGCTTTAGATAGATAGATAGACAGACAGATAGATAGATAGATCTATAGCTTGATATATTTTATTATCCCTCACTGTGGAAATTAATAATTAAAAAACTTGCTTACACTGTAAACAAATTGGGTAATGATGTTCTTCCCAAACCTGTCAAGTGCAATGTAATGAATATTTCTTTTTTGAGACAGACAACACATAAAACTGATTTTATTCTCAATGGGGTTCAATTAAATGTAGTTTCTAATTTTAAACTTTTAGGCGTTATTATTCAAAGTGATCTTAAATGGAATTTGCATATCTCTGAAATTGTTTCCAAAGCCTCTCGTCGCTTGTATACTCTATGCATTTTGAGAAAATCAGGGGTTCCCATCCGAGATATGGTTACTGTCTACAAATCCTACATCAGACCCGTTTTAGAATATGCCTCGCCAGTTTGGCATACTTCCATTACTCAATCCCAGTCAAAGAAAATAGAATTTATCCAGAAGAGAGCAGTCCAAATAATGCTTGGAAAGAAATACCATTACACTGAAGCTCTTGAATTGACCAAACTACCATCTTTGGCTGATCGCAGAAATAACTTACTTCACAATTTTGGGATTAATCTTTTGAAATCGGACCGTCACAGACAGTTGCTTCCACCTTCCAAATCTAGCACTAATTCTAGGGTCTTACGAAATATGTCTGGTTTAAATTCAATTAAATGCAAAACAGAGAGATACAGGAAATCTACCATTCCACAACTTGCCCAGATGTTGTAATAGTTTTTTTTTATTAATGGTTGTGTTAATTTTGTACTTTTTACTTTATTGCCCTTTAATATGTGATCTTTTATATTTTTACATGTGCTTATATTTTTACCATTGTTAAGTGACCCTTTCAGCTACTGCTGCTGGTCATTTTGTTTGTATATACCAATAAATTAAATTAAATTAAAAATAATGCCCAAAGTACTTTTTACCCAATTAAGGGCGAATAGTCAACTCATCCAACTTTTGGGCAAAATATTACCCATTCACATTGGGCACACTTTTTGCCAATTACTTGGGCAAATAGACCTCTCCCAACAGTTGGGCAGTATTTTATAACCAACTGATTGGGTAAAATTTATTTAACCAGGTGATGAGCACAATTTGCCAACCGTTGGTTAAAATTAAACCAAATATTATTTAACCCTTTGATTCACAGTTCCTCCTGTGATACGTCGTAAAACCAGGCATAGAAACGATCTTTTCCACAATGGCAAACGGTGGCGAGCTGTGACCTTGGCGTCTCTCTGAAAAACGTGAGGGTGCCCAGTGGTTTGTAGATGTCTTGGAAGGTTAGTTTTTAACTAATCAAAGTTTGTTTCCTGTTCAGTTGTTGTACACAGTCGTGACAGTTGCAGTGATATAACAATGCAGTGATAGTTCCATGCATGTATTGTCATGTACTACACACACATACAACACAACATACACGCATACATGCCACGGGCCGCGGCGTTGCACATAATGGCATGATAAAACTATGGTGGCCCTGAAGGGCCATCGCATATCTATGGTGGCCCTGAAGGGACATCGCATATCGCATACGTGTGCGCACACATATGCAATGTCGTGAAACAATTCGCGAATATGTGCGCACACGTATGCAATGTCGTGAAACAAATCGCGAATGTATGCGCACACGTATGCAATGTCGTGAAACAATTCGCGAATATGTGCGCACACGTATGCAATGTCGTGAAACAATTCGCGAATATGTGCGCACACGTATGCAATGTCGTGAAACAATTCGCGAATATGTGCGCACACGTATGCAATGTCGTGAAACAATTCGCGAATATGTGCGCACACGTATGCAATGTCGTGAAACAATTCGCGAATGTGTGCGCACACGGTATGCAATGTCGTGAAACAAATCGCGAATGTGTGCGCACACGAGTGCGAATATATTTGCGATGTCGTGAACGTTTATTGCATACCAAGTTGCATACCTTTGGGATGATGTCATAGTTGCAGACAATTTGTTAGTGACCTAGGGAGTACGTGGCGCTACAGTCAGGCTCCTGTAAGCATGGCTATACAATAATGTGTACCCAGGAACTTGGCACCAGGCCAAGTTTCGCCAACATGTACTACAGCATAAGCTATCTACCTACAGCCTACTAATAAGTACTTGTGCTATTACAATCAAGGTCGAAGAGTACGCACGCGCGAGGGTATTTTACGGTCAAACACGCCCATTTTATGTTAATAGCCCACGTGAAAAAAAGAAATACGCCACCCGCCTCGCTTGCCTCACAACAATGACTACCGCTGCAATGACTACCGCTAATCTCACTGTAGGCAAGAAACCCCCCAGATCATTAGACATTTTATTCAAAGGTATGCAACTTGGTATGCAATAAACGTTCACGACATCGCAAATATATTCGCAGACGTGTGCGCACATATTCGCGAATTGTTTCACAACATTGCATACCGTGTGCGCACACATTCGCGATTTGTTTCACGACATTGCATACGTGTGCGCACACATTCGCGATTTGTTTCACGACATTGCGTACGTGTGCGCACATATTCGCGAATTGTTTCACGACATTGCATACGTGTGCGCATATATTCGCGAATTGTTTCACGACATTGCATACGTATGCGCACACGTTTGCGATATGCGATGTCCCTTCAGGGCCACCATACATATCGCATACGTGTGCGCACACGTATGCAATGTCGTGAAACAATTCGCGAATATATGCGCACACGTATGCAATGTCGTGAAACAATTCGCGAATATGTGCGCACACGTATGCAATGTCGTGAAACAAATCGCGAATGTGTGCGCACACGTATGCAATGTCGTGAAACAATTCGCGAATATGTGCGCACACGTATGCAATGTCGTGAAACAATTCGCGAATATGTGCGCACACGTATGCAATGTTGTGAAACAAATCGCGAATATGTGCGCACACGTATGCAATGTCGTGAAACAATTCGCGAATGTGTGCGCACACGGTATGCAATGTCGTGAAACAATTCGCGAATATGTGCGCACACGTATGCAATGTCGTGAAACAATTCGCGAATATATGCGCACACGTATGCAATGTCGTGAAACAATTCGCGAATATGTGCGCACACGTATGCAATGTCGTGAAACAAATCGCGAATGTGTGCGCACACGTATGCAATGTCGTGAAACAATTCGCGAATATGTGCGCACACGTATGCAATGTCGTGAAACAATTCGCGAATATGTGCGCACACGTATGCAATGTTGTGAAACAAATCGCGAATATGTGCGCACACGTATGCAATGTCGTGAAACAATTCGCGAATGTGTGCGCACACGGTATGCAATGTCGTGAAACAAATCGCGAATGTGTGCGCACACGAGTGCGAATATATTTGCGATGTCGTGAACGTTTATTGCATACCAAGTTGCATACCTTTGGGATGATGTCATAGTTGCAGACAATTTGTTAGTGACCTAGGGAGTACGTGGCGCTACAGTCAGGCTCCTGTATAAGCATGGCCAGTGCTTCCACTCCCCAAAATTGAATTTCCTTAGATTGACATAATTTTTTCCTTAGATTAAAAGAAATTTCCTTAGAGTTTTGGGAGGATTTCCTTAAAATTTCCTTAGATAAAATAACTTAAACTAACCATGGTAATTGATGGTAATTGATGAAAATTGTCATAGTATACGGCCAGTCCCAATTTTAGTCAAACAGCAATGAACAAACAACACAACATGTACAATGTACAGTATGCAAAATCTACGACGTGCAAACCACACACACAGTCATCATGTGGCCGGTGTAGTGTGGATGCGCGACCCCGCCGCATATCAGGCCTGGGCTCAGCCTACGATGCAATCGAAACCAGACTAATTACTTGGGGGCGCCAGAGTGGAGCGATGCTTTTAGTACGCACCGACCGGGTTCTAATTCTATGGTACGCACTATAAGCAACCAACCTCGTTCCCAGTCGTGATCGATCTCACTGCGCCATTTTTCGCTGATGTGAACCCTAAAATGGCCAGTTTTCATGTTTTATTGTATTTTTTTTGTATGATTTGCTTTTATTCTCAAATTTCTTTAAATTTTTCTTAAAATTTTGAAATTTCCTTAAAATTTCCTTAGATTTTTGAAATTTCCTTAAAATTTCCTTAGATTTTTTGTTTCCTTAGAAATTTCCTTAGGACGTTAAAATTTCCTTAAAATAAGGAAATTTCCTTAGAAGTGGAAACGCTGAGCATGGCTATACAATAATGTGTACCCAGGAACTTGGCACCAGGCCAAGTTTCGCCAACATGTACTACAGCATAAGCTATCTACCTACAGCCTACTAATAAGTACTTGTGCTGTTACAATCAAGGTCGAAGAGTACGCACGCGCGAGGGTATTTTACGGTCAAACACGCCCATTTTATGTTAATAGCCCACGTTCGTCCTGGGAAAAAAAGAAATACGCCACCCGCCTCGCTTGCCTCACAACAATGACTACCGCTGCATGCAATGACTACCGCTAATCTCACTGTAGGCAAGAAACCCCCCAGATCATTAGACAACAACACCAATTATTGCTTTCGTTGGGCAATTATCGACCAATAATTGTGGAAGTTACTTTGCCCAACAAATGATTTGACCAACGTTTTTGCAGTGTAGCCATGCGTGAAATAGCATGTGTTTTCATAATTAACCATGACCATGACTTTTGAGATAATTGTTTTAGAAAAAGCCCTTCTTTAAATTATTTATATAAGAGCCGGTGTTTTTTACTCTAGCCTATTTCACTCCACTGTATGTATAAGGAGGAAAGCCTCTTCACCAATTATTTATTTCACTCTATCCTTAGCTGTCTGTTGCCAAGCGTTCTCCTGACTAACACAACGGATTAAGCCCAACTTTCACAGGTTTTTATCATCATGTACATGGTTGGAAACACACAACATGAAGCTGTCTGCGACTATTGTCAGCTCTACAAATCCTCTAATAGGTCTAATACCTTTAATGCTTTTAAACATAATGGCCAATTGAACTCAACAGTTTGTACGTCAAGAAACACGTCACACAATCAGCAATTAGAGACTCATCTCATCACAAGGGAAAAAATTACTGTGATGGAGCTTCGGCTCCCCGACCTATTTCTTTCATAATCTATAATTAATTATCCATTTACTGTTTCGTTTTATGGTCAACCATCCACGGTATTTCGTGTGTATTGAACTAAGAAATACGTCCATGCTAATGATGATCATTATAGACATGCTACCTTTGTTTACAGAGTAGTAACCTTGTACATTCTAATGCATTTCCTGACAGGCAAGATACTACACAGGCCATTTGGGAAAATTTACATTTTACAATTTTCACATAAATTCAAGAGTTACAAAAGCAACAGCTGTACAGCTTTTTAGATGTCCCCCTTTCTTCATATCAAAAGTTGAGAAATATCAGACAGTGCAATCTCCATAAAACATAAGATTGCCTGCAGGAAGTCCAGGCTCTGTGGCTCTGTTGTAAACATGTGATGTCACAGGTCTATGGGAGTCTAATACCAAGTACAGAATGTACGTACGCTGTCGACTCGTGGTCTGTTCTTCCGGTGAGCCGCTGAGTCGTACAGCATCCCTTTTATCAATTATTAGTAAAATGATGTTCCTTCAGTAAATACCAATTGTGTGTCTAAATAAAACATCCTAAGTTGTAGAAGTTAAAGAGAACGTGTCTTAAATTTGTGTTATTTGCTGGGAGTTTTGACGATCTCTTGGGCGGGGCGGCTAAGAGTCCAAGACTAAGAGCGGCGGCCAGACGTCCGTAACAGAACATTACATTCCATTCTCAAGTTTTCAATAGACAAACTTTCCAATCAACCTGTTAAAGGTTTATCTAATTCATTGGGCATGACGTGTTATTATTAGTAACACCAGCCCTTTAACCAGCCCTTCAACTAGTCCTTCACAAGCCCTTTATTAAAACAGCCCTTCAAGCCGCCCACCTGCCTCGACCAGATGAGCAGCTTTATCCTTTTTTTTTTTTTTTTTTTTTAAATGAAAATTCATGTCATCTTAAAATGGCGACTTATTAGGGTTTGGGCAAGAAGGAAACAAGACTTTGTATCAACATCCCAAAAAGATGTTGGGAGCATTGACAAGGTGTAGAGTTCCATAGGTTACGGTGAGCTAAGGTGAGTCAACAACGAAACAAGTGAAAGACAGTAATTGTGCACCTATCGGGCTTAAATATTCCGATTGCGGTAAATCTGTGATGTGCCCTTTCCTCGACTTTGACAGCATTTCAGAGGGAACGTTCTCTGATGATGGATTAGATGGCAACTTGCTGTGTACCATGCGAGGATAATGATATCAAATTTCTCTGTCATCAGTCATAACGAAAACGCGCTGTTCTGCACTGACCCAAAAGAATAGACCTAGGCCTATATTAATTTATTTACATCTTCTTGAAGTTGTTATTTCTTCGTGAAGGTTCTACATAAAACAATCATTAAAAAATACCAATAATGATGTACAACATTTAGACCTACTTTTAGACAGATAGTGAATACTGAAAATGCGTTTACATCTTCTTTATGTTGTTTTTTCTTCGCAAAGGTCTACATTATAATCAATCATTAAAAAAACACCAATAATGATGAAGAACATAGGCATATTTTTACACAGAAAGTGAATACTGAAAAACTGATATGTTTTGCTAATGGGTATATAATTCGGGCAGCTTTTTATGCTTCACTGGGTTTTTGATTGCTTTCCGTTGATAATCTCATTTTGGAGAAATGGGTCATGGCTGATCTAGATTGGGATTTAATGTTTGTTTGAGGAGGGATCGATAGTGAAATCATGTAGCCGTGTGCAAGCAATGAGATGAGACCAGTGGAATTTTGGTAGGGTAGGCCTATGCGTCATTATAAATAGGTTTTTTTTAATGGAAAAGCAAAACAAAAGTTATAGGACCGGAGAACGCACTCAATATATAATGTTTAAAAACACTTTTAAAATAATGTCAGATACAAACATTCTCCATGTGCTGCGTCGAGTGAAAAAAGGATATTAATTAAAAAGAGAAAGTGAAGAACTGATTTAATAGATAATGGGCGACGCAACGGGTAGACTTGATTTAAGTCCAAGCAAAACTCCCCCGCAGATGGCAATCACAACTCGCAATCTCAGAATTGACCCTCTCGTGTATCGGTATTCATTTATTCACAACTGAAATTTACATAACAACACTGATACCAATCAGAGAGTCACAAAAACCAATGTTGGCCGCGTCTAGTGTTATCAATAGGTTATAATCACTTCAGCAACATACAATCTCATTGATCTCAATTTTGTTAAAGTGCTTGGTACGTATGGTATTTATAATTAAAGCTAAACATAGTAATACAAGGTCTTAACATTTTGAAAAATAAACATAACAAATAGTTTGAATCTGACTAGTAGATGAAAAACTGTCTTACTGTTTGCTGATGGAATCGTCAAGTGATTGTTCCCAATGTTTATACATTTGTTTTATGAGGGCCTTTTCCAACTTGTTTGCGGGTTTTTTGATGAATTATTCATGAAGCATGAAACATGCATTATTCGCTTCTGATTGGTTTGGACTTTTGCTACCGTTTTGGGTAGCAAAAATCGAGATTATAAAGAAACACATTAGAAACCGCAAACAAGTTGGAAAAGGCCCTCGTGGCTTCGCCACTCGCGTGCGTGGTCCCCCCTTTCAGTCGCTTGAGATCGCTGCGCAACGAAGCTGTCCAAGCCATAGACTTGTTGACAAGTCGTTAATGATGGTCGCGGTGGGTCGAGTCGCGTGTGGTGCTGTAGCGTAATAAAGAATGCTCTCGCGAGATCACTGCTCTCGCGCGAAGTTGCTGGCTGCCGACTCTTCGTCATTAAATGTGACCAGTCTTGAGAGCAGTAATCTCGCACAGAGCAGCCCTCTCGCGGGATATTGCGAGGAAGCCGTTCCGCTATCACCGCGACAGACATTTAACGACTTGTCCACAAGTCTATCCAAGCCACGAAGGCTGTGCTACGAAGCTGTCCAAACCACGAAGGCCTTGACAAAAGGCTACTAGCATCCGGGCTACAATCCCGGCCATATCTCGTTGGGCCCCCGCACCCCGGCCCCCGTGCCCCAGTTCAATGTTGGCTCTCATTGCGCGGTCTGCCGCGCTCCTAACAACATTGAGCGAGGGGAACGGGGGAGGGAATGTTCATTGTCACAAGGGAACGGGGGGATGTTTACTGTCACGTGGCCCACGGGAGGCCCAAGCGTTCGAATCCCACCTGAGTGAAGTACCTGTGGATTTCGTCTCAGGACTGGGGCAAAATTACTGATAAAAAGATAATACAGTGTTTACTACACATCGATGAAAGGGCAAATACCTAACAAAACTCTTTGTCCCCGATGCGAAATTGAAATCTATTATTAAATCGTTGCGGTATACCATAGAGAAAGGCCCGCTGCTAAAATATAGGATTCGAACTGTCTCTACCACCGGGCTAGCTCAGTGGTATTAAAGGCACTGTACACGTTTGGTAATTACTCAAAATATATATTAGCATAAAAACTTACTTGGTAACGAGCAACGGAGAGCTGTTGATAGTATAAAACATTGTGAGAAACCACTCCCTCTGAAGTAACGTAGTTTTTGAGAAAGAGGTAACTTCTCACTAAAATAAAAAAAGACTTCATGCATGAAGCCTTTTATTAGCATCTGAAAGCATACAAAATATTGTGCAACAAGGGTGTTTTTTCTTTCTTTATTTTCTTGCAACTTCGATGACCGATTCAGCCCAAATTTTCACAGGTTTGTTATTTTATGCATAATGTTGGATACACCGAGTGACAATACTGGTCTTTGATAATTACCAAACATGTTCAGTGCCTTTAAGTCATCTGCTCTAGCAAAGTGACATCGTCTTCGGTTTACGTCTGCAGCTATCAGCCAGGTCACTCCACGGGCATATTAAACACTGCATCTACAGCGAGCTGCCATAATCGAAGCCAATGTCTCTTCATTTAGTGCTTTTATTGCCAAACTGTGAATAATCTATAGAGTACAGAATTTGACAGCTGTTACCAACTTTGGTATTAGATCATTGCACGGTACTTCCACCATTAATGGAAGCCAATAGGCACGAATGTAAATAATGGCAACATGGGCCGTGACTCTCTCGTCCGAGTAATTATTAGGCCTATACGTTTATACTAAAATAATTGCATCTAAATCCCTCACCTCAGGCCCCCACTGTTCAGCAATTTATACAATTTATATCGGTCTAGACTCAATATGCAAAAACGCCTACTTTGTCATGAATCGTATCAGTGAAGCCAGCCTCAGTTAAACTGCACTCTAATGAGAAAATGATGAAAAGTTTGGCGACATTTATTAAACCTTTTTCCACTTCTCTGGGCAGAGTTTTATTTCAAGTTGATACTGTTTTGTAACTTAAAACTATTAGTATTATAGTAGTCAACGTGATAAGCTGAATATAGAGGCCCGCGTTTATACAACTGCCCGGTTGAGTAAAATACATGACACATCCGTTAGCGACTAAACCGGTCACAGCATGTATTAACATTTTTATCTGGACTTCATGATGGACACTACTAATGTTCTATATAGGCAGACAATAAAACATGTAACAAATTAAAACTGAAAATTGGAAACTTTTCCACTACTGAGGCCTACACATTCTGAAACAAATTCAACAGGTTGTTTACATCAGTATATATTTGTGTGATTGTCACACTCATAGCATGGTTTACCAAAATTTTCTATTTGTAATTGTTTTAAAGTGTGACAATAAAGAAAAAAATTAAATTAAATACATGAAATGAAATCCGCTGGCAAATTTAGGCCTTCAGCATTGCTTGTGATAAACATGGACAGCGTTATATCGTGGGGTACACGTCATTACATAATACCTGCTTTGAGACTGTTTGAACAAGCGCTTCAGCTGAAAGAAAATAAAATTTGCTTAAAGGCAAAGTATAGGCCCTATACCTTTGATTTTTGGAACCGTTCTATTGTTTTAATCCGGAAAAAGTAGATATATACAATAAAACTGATCGGTGAAAAATTCATTTCAATATGTGATTGGCGTATTTGTGATGTCTCAAAAAAATATGGAGCGGTCATGTCCACGCATGAAGAATAATCCGTTATTGGAATACACAACCTGGGAAACAGTTCTCAGATTGAAATCTGTTTTGAATCCCTCTCTCTAAAATCGCATTCCCCTGAAGGAAATTCTTTTCTCAAAATGTTATACACTGTGAACAGCTGCAGTGCGTCTTACCAAGTAATTTTTTAATGGTCATCAACTTTTTTGAGTAATACCCTAAAACTCCCCTTAAAATTGACTGTTCAACGAACAACAAATTAAAAATCTATATACACACATACCCTTAATACTTATAATGGATTTAGGAAATGAAGCATGCACTTAAGGCAAAGTTCATTAGTTAATTTGAATCTCATCCGACTCTGATTCACTACTGACAATGTAAAGGTAATTTGATGAGAAATTTCAAAGGCATGGATCAATTAACATTTAAGCAGACTCACTTGGTACGAAAGTATCTTATACAGATTCCGTTTTAAACTCTCATGCAAGCAACTATCGGTTCATTATTGAGCAATTTTACTGCCCAGTGATCAATCTCAGAGTTAGAATCTGCACAAACAGACTTGAACATATTTTTGCTCGCCCTATCTGTTACAAAAGTTTTCCATAGTTTTCATTGACAAAAATGGGGGCATCACATTTAGCTTGACCTTTTAAACAGCTATTTGAGCGAACTTGTTTTATTTAATGGGAATGCTATTAAAACTTGCCTGTATTATGTTTGTTTTTTATTTAAATGTAATTTTGATATTACTTGGTAGTTATCGGTCAAAAAGCTAAGCCCCAACCTCAAGGTTTTGAAAACTAGAAACACTTCTGCCGTTGACGGCGTGCATAAAAACTGACAATACTTTGACGTCATGCGTGGGATGTTGCTTTTTTATACCTCCATGCTGCAACACTATGCGGCTTTGACGTAACATGGCTTGTAGAATCTTTCTGAAAAGCACCGGAGAAGGGTATTCAAATATTATTATTTGTTAAACACATTTAAAATCTGTTTAATCTCATGTGAACCCAATTTCCTTATTGATTGAAAACATTTTAAATTAATTTCAGCAATGTTACCGTTTTCGTTCAAGGCCTTTAAAGAGGATTACGGGATGCTTTATGATGCCATTAACCATGGAGCACCTTTCTACACGAATCTATTACATTCGGATATTAAATGGAGGCTTGTGTAGAATTGCAATTAAATTAGTTTTTGTGTAAAATCGTGTACATTATTTACGTGACGCTACTTTAGATCTAACATTAAATGGGTAAATGCAGCATTCAGGGTGGATGTAGGCCCTATGTGTTTCTTATTGATATGGGTATGCTATGCATCAGCCTGTCCTTTGAATAATAAGCTGAGGTACACTGTTAAAAATATCCGTATTTTTACGGAAAAATTTTACGGAAACTGGTCCGTAAAAAGGTGAATACGGGAAAAGTTGCACAGAATCCGTATTTTTACCAAGATTTTATTTTTGTCCGTTCTTGTACCATTAATTTTTTTCTAGGTTGACAAAATATTCCAATAATGACCACTTTTTTAGTAGATTCCTTCTAAGAATATCAATTTTTAATCAATTTGTATTTTTGTGCAAAAGTAAAACCATAGTATTTATAAACAAAAGAAAAGAAAAAAGTTTTTGTGTACATAGTGTTTGTACGAGGAGGAGATTGTTTTAGGAAAAACGGATTGGTTCCGTAACAAAAAGTTGTGATTTATAACTTCAAGCACAAAAATAATAAATCATTTTGTTTTTAAATTTGTTGTTACTTTTCCATAACTACAAATATATATTATATCAAATCCAATTTTTTGATTTTGCATTTACATGTTATTTAATTTCCTATAATTATTATTTTGTTTGTATTTATACACTATTACTTGAACGTGGTTAACAATTTTACCATTGCATGCCGGGTTTGAATGTCTAGAATCCAACCCTATATCCGTAACAACACGCGTGTGCAAGCGTCGTGCACATACTACTTGTGCAGCGGGAGGATCGAGCAGACGATCAAGAAACCGCCGGTAGCACTATATACCGGAAAACACCGGAAAACACCGGAAAACACCGGAAAACACCGGAAAACTACCGGAAAACACCGGAAAACACATGAAAACTACCGGAAAACACATGAAAACAAATGTTCACGTTGTTGAGTGAAGCGCGCCCTCATTTGGCGCTCGTCGCACGATCTCTACACTGGTTCCCTGTCTTTTTTTCACATGGATAAAGAAGGTACCACTCGCCAACGGTAGCAACAATAATTATTTTGAATTAAAAGAACAAACATTTCTTTCAGTGTGAATAATGCTTTACTTGACTTACTACTAATAATAATAATAATTCTTAATATAGCGTTTTACATTAAAAATCTCTAAACGCTGTGCAAGAGATCAAAATTAGATAAGATTGTATTTGTAATGTATTTTTTTTTTCCCCCACTGGATATAGTTCTTATTTTTTGTCAACGTCTACAGTACTGCAAAATCTCGTCCACAAATTGTATGATGAGTCGCCACCCCGCACGCGCACTGCTCGAAGAGATCGATGTGCAGGGTTTTGGATGCTGTATACATAGCACAGTTCTATTCACGGGACATTAAACGGGAGGGGGGGCCCTCACCCCCCAACCCACCCCCCCCCCCCCCCCCCCCCCCATCCCCACACTTTTTAAAAGGTGTTGATTCCCCCAACCCCAACCCTCACTATTCGGCACTTTTTGGGTGTTGACATTTTTTTTTTAAATAGGTTTAATTGTTTTTCATAAATATCGTTGGCTTCATATCCTTGTGGGTGTTTTCCGGTGAGTACTGGGCGGGGTACACATGGCGTGTCCATGTTGCCTGTCGCTGGAATTTTATTACGTGAACAATGCGAAAACAGCGCGTCTTGATTGTCGACGTCATCGGAAATTCGCTTTTGCTTTCACCATGCTTTCACTTATCTGATACTTCCTTTGAAGATTGTTTAAATAAATTTAGTTTCAATTAAAGGGCCTATGAAATAGGATGTTTTATTACTTTAAACAACTCTACATTCATTCTGATAAAATAATTTCACATTTTGATTGTCAAATTTGTGGTGTTTGACACTTTTTTCTGGATTTTGTGTTTTATGCAAATTGGTTTGCATATTCATGAGCAAATATGTGATGTCATCGAAGGCAAAGCTGCAACATCATTGTTTGTTTGTGCCAAAAAAAATACAGATTTTTTCCGTTTTTCAAATGGCAACTCCACTAATATTTTGGTTGTCTTATTGATGAGTGTTTAGACTTGTCAATACATAATTTGAGGTGAGCGCTGTTTTCTTTTTGAAAATTTGGGATCTTCATTTTGTACATTTTTAATGCTGCTGTGAGACTTTGTTCCTTTTATGAGTCACACAACAGCGCCCTCATGTGTCCAGTTCAAGACAGGTAATTTTAGAACATTCAATTAGTACATTAAACCTTAATTTTAGTACAACAAATTATTTTCCATTTTCTTGAAACTGTCCTTAATCATGGATATATGCTAAAAAATGTATTTCAAAAAAATTGCTCTTCATAGGCCCTTTAATAGAGCGGATTCCAAAGTACGTGTAAGCGTGAAAAATGGGTCACTTAATAAAAATTAAATAAAACTAAATCCTGGGGGGAATCACTTATGAAAAACTCAACTAATCTAAGGATCGAATAGGGTCAAGACGCGAGGAATGCAAAAAGTAGGGACTCAAGATTGTAGGTTTACTCAACAAAATAAACAACAATTTCTTTATTTGTGAACCAGTGACAAAACAACTTAAAAATGACAAACCTATCCGTAAAATAAGTAAAAACTAAACAAATACCCAAAAACTCAAAAACAACAAAAACACAGTGCCAAAGCAAGTTACAAATTAAAATCAAAACAGCTTTGAAACCGAGTCCATACCAGTTATACTCAAAGCAGGCAAAACTTAGTAAAAGAAGGTACAAATGTAAATGAAGAATACAGTTTGAGAACTAAAAGTGTGATGTTCCCCTTGCATTGTTTCTTAACACGAAACTGACGTTTTTAGAAGATTTCGCCGGGATACACAACTGGTTTATTTTTATTGTCATACTTCTAAGATCAAACATCTTTTGAAATACCCCTTGCTTATTAATGTGACGTGGAAATAGCGTGGTGAGTAAAAATAATTGCTGTCGACCCGTTACCGCCTCTATCCTGTTGGTATAAGTATGAATTAACACACTTTGGATACACATATTCACAAATTTAAAGATGCATTGCCCGTGTTTGGGCCGATTTTGACAAAAAATATCAATTCACGAGCCAACGAATTTGACTTTTAAAAGGTCGATGTAACTAAACAAACTTTAAATTTGATGCCCCAGAACCATGAAATAAAACGTCTTTTAGTATACACACTATTGGTTAAGTCTCTGCAAATGATTCCAGAGTTTGGTGATAAAATGAAAGCAGTCTATTGGTTGGATCACCAGGAGCGTTGTAGATCCTCAGTGCAGAGATCGTGCGACGTGCAGCGCCAAAGGAGGGCGTGAAAAAAATATTTCTTGTGTTTTCCGGTGTTTTCCGGTATATAGGGTGTTTTCCGGTATATAGGGTGTTTTCCGGTAGTTTTCCGGTAGTTTTCCGGTAGTTTTCCGGTGTTTTCCGGTGTTTTCCGGTAGTTTTCCGGTATTTTCCGGTGTTTTCCGGTATATAGTATCACCCGAAACCGCGGGCTGTGAAAAGTTAACTTTTCTTAACAACTTTATTGTAAAGACATCATACCAGAATAACTTTAACCCTTAGTAGCTGAATCTGAAAGGTATGTACAATATTAAATATGAATACACCTTCATTTAAATGTGGTGACTGTTGACCAGGTGTTTTTTATCCAGATCCAGATATGAGCTAAACAAAATTAGTCTTCGGTCAACTAAAAATCAAATTCAATGTGTAATGACAAAACTATTCTGACCAATGGCAAGACCATGTTCTACTTTCTAGAATATAATATAGGCCTAATGTGCAGTTTTTAGTTTTTAATTTTAGTACTAACTAGGTCTATGCTATGGCTTTGTTTTTATCAACGCTTGTTGTTTGATCTTCTCAAAAATAATGTGACAAATTTGACAAGTTTACAGTATGTAAGTACTGGCCCCGGCCCTGGCACTAGTGGCAGTGGCAGCATGGATGGGCATTGGCAGGGCCAAGGCAAGGGGCTGATGGAGTCCAGCTTGAGCTTAGTGAAAAATTAAGTAGTGTAGTGTTGAGTGTATAGTCTGAGAAGGTAGTGTTAACATGGACGGTTAATGTCATCCAGACATCCGTGTTACTGACTGAGTGTTAACTGTGTTATTGTTAACGGGGCTAGCTCTGTTCCTAAATGCCATGCTTGCTCAATGATACTGGCCTCTACTCTAGGTAGACCCAGTAACTGGGGCGCTTGTATTTGTAAAGTAGGGCCTACAAATTGTTTTTCTCGAAATGTTGACATCTGCGGTCTTACTACTATGTACTAGCACCCCAGGTTATTAATATTATTGTATGTTTGGTCAAACAAAGTGATCCAACTCTCGGTTGTATTGAAGGGTGCCCTGCCTCAATCGCGTAGTCGTCACTGTTAAGAAAGGGCACCTGTCTAATCGACAGGTGCCCTGCCTCAACCACGTAACCGTCACGGTCGAGGCTGGGCACCTGTCAAATTTTAGACAGGTGCCCTGCCTCAACCGTTACGACTATGCAGTTGAGGCAGGGCACCCGTCGATACAACCTAGAGTTGGATTACTTTGTTTGACCATACGATAATAACCTGGGGCGCTAGCTAGTACGACCGCAGATGTCAACATTTCGAAAAAACTTGTACAGCGCCCCAGTTACTGGGTCTAGCCTCTACGTACATGTACACAACACAGTCATGACATTGACAGTGACTCAAACACAGACTGACACTCATGACAGATAGTGACTGGTTATCCAGTACTGACAAGTTACAAGAATGTCTGACTAGTGACTGTGACTCAGTGAGTCAGTGACAGTGGTACATGAATTAACCATACAAATTACAATGTTTACATAATTTTGTAAGCTCACTTTCTGTTTTTGCAGATGTTCAACTTCAAGTGTCAAAAGAGTGGTGTGTGCCACCATGGGCATGAATCAACTTCTTTGAGTTTGTATGTGAGATACTACTTTCATGGACTTGTTGGAAATCCGACATTTCCTTGTGCTGCTTTAGGGTGTAAGTACAGTACATATACATGCGTAGATTGTGCATTCACTTATTTTGGAGTTGCTTAATAAAAGGGATAAGGATCACTTGGTTTCTATATCAAAGCAATGCAATCTTAGATTTTAATAAGTTTTCCTGCAAGACTTAGTTGAGAGCGCAAAGCAAATTGTGATGTCAAGACTGCATGCCAATATTCCAAAAGGCATGTACATGTATGTGTGTGCTTTACCACTCATTTACTTAAAATCTAACTAATTTGTTGCAGGGAACATGTATTCACCTAAGACTGAGCACTAAATTGCAATTGATGGCAATCATCAACTCAGTGAAGGCAGTAAAGCTCCAACCTTGTTTGTGGCTAACTATGTTTTTAACATACACTATGCTAAGGAGGCATCCTGCACCCATGATTTTGTTCAGAGGTAAGTTGAATTTGATTGGAATGCAACAGTCTTAACACTCAAAACAACATTTAATATGTTGGTAAATTTTTATCCAACAAAAATATTTAACACTGCACTTTGTTTTGATGGCCATGATGGGCTTTAAACACTCTGCTATTGAACCAGGCCGTCTGTTTGATGTCTTTGACACCTTGATTATTATTGTACTTTTTTTATTGCATCCCTGAAAATGCTTTTGTTTTTACTCTACACATTGTTGCTCTCTGCGACCTGCCAAAAAACAATCCACAGGTTAACTAATCAGGTTGGATCAAACCAACGACTCCCCGTATTTCTAGAGCAGATGTCTTCCAAGCGAATACTTTAACTATCAGCAGAGGGCACAAACAATGTAATAATTGTATTAGGGTTAATAACAAAAGTGCTATGTACTGTACTTGTCAAAACAAAACCACCAAGCAAACAAACTAACAAACAAACAATGTTGAACCATCACATTGTCATGCTTTTGTTTATCAAAATGAGATGAATAATTCTACTATTGTTTTTTTCTCTTTCATAGATTCTTCATTAGAATTAATCGAAGTGATGGATCCAAGTTGAAGATCGGGGGGGGGGGGGGGGGGGGGGGGGGGGGGGGGTGAAGAAACAGGAAGGTCAAGTCAGTGGTAAATTCTTTGCTCTGGCCATTGCAACAATGACCCTCTTTTTGAGTTACTGCACAAATATTAATAAACAGTAGTTTCTATTGTTTTCAAATACCTTTTCTTCAGCTTTGACAGCACTTAAGCTACAGACGGGAACAACATTCTCTGGAAAAATACACAGACTTTCTTTATCATTGACCTTTGGGGTTGAAACTGAAGTAACTACCAATCCTGTACTTTGTCCTTAAATCAGGAATACTGAAAAACAAAAGTGTTTTCCCTGTTGTTTTTAGGGGGGGGGGGGGGGGCTGCACAGTGCTAAAAAAGATGTACCTGTACATGTATAAGACAGTCTCAAAGGTTTTACCTTATGCTACAAAGCCAAAGAAAAATATGTACAGTATATGAATGTTTATGCCAGTCTCATTTTGTTTTGCATTATTAGTATGCATTATTAGTATGCAAACTTACAATGCACATTGAACACAATGCAAGAAGATAACAGCATTGTTAAATGATGGAAACCACTGCACTAGGTTTAAACATGTACTTCTCACATCAGGGTGTACTTTTAAAATCAAGATCACATAACCTATGTTTACTTGTGACAAATCAGGTCATTGTAATCAGATTTTGCCCTTTTTATATCAGTTTTGTACATTTTGATATTAATATGTAATAATAGTTCATTGAATTTTATCAATGCAAAGCTGTTATGATGTTATAACCGTGCTTGTTGCAGTTGTTTCTTACAGATGTCTATTTTGTTCATAAATTAAATGCTCCTCATTGATAAATGGTATTTACCTCAATTGCATCCTTTACAAAGCTTTAAGGAAAACAATTTCTGTAATTTGTCAATAATTAGTTTGGATTTGACAACAACATTACGTAAATCTAATAAACTTTTAATAATTTCATTTTAAATCTGTATTTGTTACTCTTTTTATGTGTTTTATTAGTTAGTATATTTTCTGTATCTATTGTTTATTTTAATCTTATTTATTGATTGATTGATTTTTTAATTTTTTATTTATTTTAATCTTGGAATGTTCCGTTAAAAGTGCATTTGTTATTCTGCATTTTGCCCAAAATTCCGTTGAAAGAAAATTAATAAAAATGTGTAAAATTACAGAACTATGGAAAAAGTTCTGGCAGCTCTATTACCGGACTTTTTGTTAGATTCCGTAATTTATTTTTGCAGGGAAAGTTCTGTAAAATCTCAATGACGGGCAAACATCTGTAAAATTACGGTAGAAAAAAAAAATCCTTAAATAGAATTTACGGATTTTTGTTTTATTCCGTAATTTTACAAATACTGAAAAACTGAAATTTCCGTTATTTTACAGAATTTTTCCTAATTACGGATTCTAAAAAAAAGTCCGGTAATAGAGCTGCCAGAACTTTTTCCGTAAAAAAACGGATTTTTTTTTAACAGTGTACAGTCAGCAGATGTAAGCGCATTTACAGCTGAAGAGAAGAATCAATATAGATGGGTTGCAGTATGATAAGTCGGCCATCTTTACGGGCAATTTGGAACACACAGTCATGCGTTACGCGTGAGAACGGCGTGCAGCACGCGCACATTTCACCAAACTCATTGCATGATTGGTTAATCATTGGTTAATCATTTGAGCGCTTGACGCGCCTGCAAGCCAAAATGCGATTTGCCCGTAAAGATGGCGTCTACTGGGAACTATCTATTAAGAAAAGAGAGAGCTTCTGAATATATCCATATACATTTTGAGTCCCAGGAAAAAGGGGGATAATAAAGAAGAAGAGGGGGAAATGCATTGTGTGATTAGATCTTGAATCTGTGAGAATATCAGCAAAATGTATGCGCGTGCTATAAAAGCATTGACAATTTATTTTTATTGACAAAGTTTATTAACATTCATTTATTGTGAAAGTTGCAAGGTAGGAATATGATCAGATGCAATGTTACCCCCCCCCCCCAAAAAAAACCCCCACAAAAAACCAACAAACAAAACACAAAAAACAAAACAAACCTCAAATTAAAACAGACATGCAACAAATAGTAGGCCTACTAACACTAACAGCATGATGAATAATATTGGTGGATATTTTACATAATAGTAAAGGATAGCTCTGGGTAATTAACCCTCAACAAATAAAAAAAAGAGGGGGAATAAAATAAGGCTGTTTGCAATTATTATGATGCATCATTGCTTTCAGTCTGAGGAAATGCCTATGTTGCAGGCTTGTCCCCATCAATTGATCATTATTTGCTCAACTTAAGAATGATCAATCATAGATAGTCAAAACACCATGACTTTAACTGCCCAGAGAATGTCATGACTGTGCTTGAAAATGGGCAACTCTAAAGGAACCTCGAGTCGAGCCATTGCACTTTAGTATTAGTCCCATCATTTGGAGTCTATATACATGATATTTCGGCCGAACCCATTTTCATAGAGCTGCTAAGCAGGATACCAGTCAAAGATGGTTCATGTGACACGGGACTTCGGCTGGTAAACTTATTCTGGCATAATTTCTGCTGTGCTCAGCTAATTTTAAGTGCTGAAACTTGGGATCTATTTGCAATGACTCAGACTTGAGTCAGAAACGGCACATTGAAAGTTGCCCTTGAGATCTGAAATAAAATACGCTGTGATTATTGTTCCACTTTCTTTCAAATTTATTTGCTAAGCAAACATTAACACAACAAATTAGATTTTTTACATCATTTTTTTAACGAGACTTGAACTAGTTTGGTGTGAAGCATTCTTGATAGAAGACTGCTTGTACACAATTTGAAGGGGTGGGGACGACACCTGTAGCGTTATGGTTATTGTAAATCAAGTTATTTTCAACCAAAAATCAAGTAAATTGTCAATAGAAATATCTTGACGCAGATGGTATTTATTAGAGATGGCATGTTGGTTCCCTGAAAATAAAATGATTACTTTAATGAGCTAAAAAAAAAAACACTCTCAAGTGCTGATCAAGTAAATCACTGATATTGATAATAATAATAATGACGTCTTCTATCCACGAAAGTGCTCATAGCGCTTGATAATGAAAGGCTTCAACTCAGGAAAGGTGGTTCAATTATGCTTCTTCTTTTCTTTTATATTTTGCATCATTAGACACAGGGTGGTATTTTTTTAATGACAAAAGAACAATTAACAGTTTTTTGTTGTCTAGTGGAGCTTCTAAAGGGGTTTCCTGTACAGGCTCTGTGTTCTTGCTATTAATATTTCAGTGAAGTCGTAAAATAAATAGGCTATCACAAAGTTGAAGACATTTGGGGAAAACAACAAGTTAGTTCTCTTTAATGATTTAATATTCGGCAGGCCACTTGTATAACCAGTCAACAACGTTTTGATTTAGAATAAAGTAAATATTTCAATCATACCATCGTAAGTTCAATACTAAAGAGAGAGAGAGAAAAAAATTAAGAAAACAAATTTGAGACACAACATCTTGGTTACAAAAAAAGATGATTGCAAACTATTGGATCTTTAATGAGAAATCAAAAAAATTGATATATATTTTATTTGCAGAGGGCTTGTCATAACATAATTTTTAATGAAATTTCTGAATCTCTGTGGGCAGAAAGCAATCGCCCGATTGCTTCCATGCGATTGTGCAGAATAGACCATTGGACCCTGAGACTCTATCTATAGTGTTTATATGTATATTATATTTGGTAGTTTTTCTAATGTTTTTAATTTGTTATCTACTTGTGTGTATATTGTAGAATCTTTTCTGTTTGATATTTTATAACATAGTAATGTAGGCCTATATTCTAATTTGTTCATGTTTTAGCTTTTGTTTCTATTGTTAGGCGCATTGAGGAATCTGTGATTCATTATGCGCTTTATAACTGCTGTTTTATTATTATTATTATTATTATCTATAAATAATATACAAAACTGCATTATGCTGGATTATTATTATGTTTTGGGGTTTGTTTTAAAAAAAAAAATTAAAATAGTTTTTCTATTTATTGATGATGAGCCTCGGTGAGCTTCCATTATGCAGCTGATAATTTAAAAATAAAGAGTGTCTGTACACTGAATGGGAGGAATATTCTTCTACCTCAAGGTAAAGAATGTTTCTGTTCTATCTCATATAGCGTGATTGTCTTACAGAGACAATTCCTCAAGAAACACTTAATACATGGGATGCGTGGATGTTGGGGCACACGACTATTAAATATAACTGACAGTAATGCAATAAGAAGAATAATTGATTACAATATAAGAGAAAGAAGATACATCATGTTGAAAGAGACAACAAAAAACCCTCAGTGTAATGAAATCAGAACACTGAGCGGCGATGCTTTTATGTAGTGACGGTTGTATATTCTTCAAAAACAATCGCCCCCCTGTCTCCTTTTTAAGTGCATCTCTTGCTTTTTCTGGCTGCATTCTGCCTCACTCCCTTTGCATTTCGTTCTACTTGGCTGCTTCTGTTTCTCATAGTAAACTCGAATGTGCGTAGTGTGTTGTCATTTAGCCTTTGAGAAAGACTTTTCTGTGGTAGAAACACGAGGCCATGATATTTGTTTTAAGTTTGGTTGGTAACAGGTCATTTTAGCTGGTGAGCAAATTGCAACTTACAGCTAATTCTATACTTTCCAAATTTATATGATACTAACCCAAGTATAAAGGAGCAAATCTTGGGAATTTTGTTGGAAAACCATCAGTGGAAAGACAGGAATGGTATAGCTTCCTGCAATGTAAGAATTTGAAAGCAAAATCCTTTGCCACATTAGGTTGAAGAACCGGTTCCTACTACTAGAGCGTGTCTTTATCGCTACAAGGCTTGCCTTAAGAGCGTAGTAGGCCTAATCTAACTACATGATGCGATTTGTGCATTTAGAATATGAACTTATCTGACGAATGGAGAACACATACAAAAGGTTACTCTAAAAACAAGCATTGATGTAAGAGTTATAAACAAGTCCTGTACTTGAGATAAATTGAATGTACAAGTATACATACATTATATTATGGAATAATGAAAGAGATAGCACAAAATGGTGACAATTCTGAGATAGGCTATAGGCTAATATACGCTGTTATGAGTGCAAAGAGAAACCAAGATCTATAGTAATACTAAGTGCATTCTATTAAAATGTGAACACCCTAATTTAGTCTTCATATTTTTGATAATAGTACTCAAAATTTGTTAAATACAACAATCCTGTTTACACGTAAACAAACCATAGAAATACAGACTCTTTCTAATCGGTGCTTCAATTTTTAAGCAATGTCAGATAATAATTGTTTGAAATGTTTTTATAACACATCACCAGTTTTATGACACATCACCAGTTTTATGATAATTATGTATGCATTATTACACTCAAATGTTTTCCCACAAATGATACATTGAAATGCTTGCTACAGCTATTTGGAATTGGTGGGGTGGGGCGATATTAATCTTTCGTTTAAGTGTGAAGCTTGTTTACTATGTAGAAATAGCGAGGCTTGAATGTGTAGAGATAGCGAGGCTTGAATGTGTAGAGATAGTAAGGCTTGAATGTGCAGAGATAGTAAGGCTTGAATGTGTAGAGATAGTAAGGCTTGAATGTGTCACAGATGCCATTCTAATTGACCTTTGTTTTTGAGTCGGTATTTTAATGTCACGCTAAATCTTGAACTGCAGTTTAGCTTTCCAAATGATTTCAGATTTATATGAAAATTAATGTAAAAAATTACATAATAATAAAATCCCTCCTCATTGCTCTTGATCAAATGATCACGTATAAAAGCTTAGGCTTTTAGCACACATTGATTGATAAATAACACGAAGATTTAAAATCACTGCTGGGCAGTAGTCAAACTAAGTGAAATACTTTCTCTTTTTTTTTTTTTTTTGGGGGGGGGACAAAACAAAGTATTAACTTTGCATGCATACATCAGTGGCCGTTAATTTTGTTTAACCCTAATGGATAAATATCTCTGAACACATCACAAACTGTATGTCCTCCATAAATTCCTACACTGGTAGTGGTAGGCAGTTTATTTGTTACTAACCACACTTAATAATGACTACTTCAAATGTACAAATAAATTTATTTTTATGCATACACCAACAAAACTCTTAACTCAGACCCCTAAAAATATGCACAAGTGACATGACAATGATAACATACGGCAGTTCGGCACACAAAAAGGACTGCCACCATGCCACACTTTGGTAGACAACAGCTATTCTTTTAGCTTCCAGTGGCAAGCGATGAAATACAATTTTTTTGAGATGTTTACAAAGCTCTTATGTAATTTATTTAGATTGATTACTGTCATAGTATCATCTGATGTCAGTTTGTCCATACCTTTAACCTAAAACAATAACAAGAGTCTAAGTGTAAAGTGACCACAGTCAAGACATGTAAGAGAAAAATCTTGCCTGCCACTAACACGGCATTACATAAAACGAGCTGATGCATTATTTCCCCCCTCTAATTAGTTTCATAAATCACTAGGGGCATAGTTTCATGAGCAAGTTTGACCAGAGTCCTACTGTTAACAATTTTCCATTATTGGACTATCTCACATCCCTCATTAGGACTGTTTTGATGACAACCGTGTTGACCAACTGGCTCTAATTATCTGGACATGGTTGTCTATTAATAGGGATATTAGACCACCAGATCCAGATAATTAGAGCCAGTTGGTCATTAAAACTTGGCTCCAAGGTTTTGTTCTTCCGTTTTTAAAAGGTGAAAAGATGATGGGTGTTTTTCCTTCCTTTTGAACGGAGACAAGAGGGCTGCCGTTTTTCCACCATTGGTTAAAAAGAGGATGGCTCTCAGCTGGATAGCTCATACTTGTACTAAATATTATACTTCTGGTGAACCAAGCATGTTAGAATGAGCAGTTTGTGCATGAGCTGCTGTGTTTAGTACTATTTGCTGCTTGGCAGCTCTGTTTTGCTCATATACCTATGGGCCCAAACCAGAACTTGATGTTGGGTTTCATCAAGTTCTTTTGAAAATGTTTGACCTTTGTGATCTCTTTAGGTCATCAGTTTTTGTTGTGTATTTCAGGTGAATCATGCTCTTTAGCTGAACACAACTAACCAGGGCCCAATTTCAGCGCTCTACTTACCGGGAAACTCTGCACCTACGTCCATTAGAGTTATGTGCTTTACTGGGCTCGATAAACGCAGAATTTGCAGTAAGCAGAGCCATGAAATGATAAAATTTGACCCTGCAGTCTTACTTGTTCATTGATACAATCCAATGGTAGCCACCATGGCATGATGGTTTGACTGGATTGGGCATACAGCCTGGTTCTTACGTCATCTACATTGTGAAAGTGAAGTAAACTTTACAGCATCACAATAGCAAAACAGGGGATATTGACTTGTCTTCATCACGGAAATTCACTTTGCGATAATTTTTTGCGTGTGAAGCATGACTTGGACTTAGTGGAGAATGTTTGCCCGTACTGCTAACACCAAAAACCTACAATAGTCAAAAGATGGTCAGTTCGGCCAAACAGACCAACACCAACCAACCTTTGGTCACTTCAAAGGTGCATAAGATCCATTTCATCTAAAAATATAGCAATCAATAGAGGGCGACTGTCCAGCTAATCTTGATGTGTTGGACTGAATGGAGGCAATTTTATGTGCACCGGTACAACCTACATGTACTATACAGGGCAGCTTCAAGTTGGAAGGCACACAATAGTCTACCATCAGCCCTTGGTTTAACTTGCTAAGCCTCATAAAAATTGACCTACCACCTACATTCCATTAAAAGTGCAGACATCTTAACTATACAATGACATACAACACACATTTTTTCTATTTCAAATAAAATTTCTCTAGTTTCATGATTTTTGTTTACGTCACTACAATGAACAAAATATAAAAAAATTTACAAAAATGACACAAAATGGCTGCTTATACATTATAAAGACAAAAAGATTAAAAATATCAATGGTATAAACAATGATGTCAAGAGATGTTGGCAACACACTTGGTGTTCACAAATACAGAAAAAAGATACCTTTACTTAAGTTGAACACATGAGGGCGCTATACATCAACAACCATCTTTTTGTGGATGTCTGTATTCCCAACAACCTGTGAATAGGAAAATAATATATAAAACATATTAGTTTTTAACAAACAAAACTCATGTTATCTATTTAATTAAAGCATCTTTAATGAGATTCCCCTTCAAGCTCAGGTGATCATTTATATAGATGACTGGAAATTATTTATTCATGATATTTTCTGCTAAACCAACAATCAATGGTCTGTGATATCCACTCAACCCCCCTCCCCCTATTTTCAAGGTTTTCAGAAGAAAAGCAATGAGATACATAAGACACACGGTTTACAAGATCGCCAAGGCTGTGAGCCCTTTTTAGAGGCTCATGTGCTAGGACTGTGGATGCAAGCTGTGTGTGTTGGGGGCTCGGGGAGCTGGTGCTGCTTGAGTGCATGGTGAGAGCGGAGTGTGCTATTTTTTAGTCTGTTTGGTGGCTGGAGTTGTATCACGTTTGGGCAGCTGGGGTTATGTTCAGTAAGCACAGCTGTCACACAGCCTTGACATCAAGGCTAAAGCTTAAGTTGTGTCCAAATTAGTGGCTGCTCCTATGATTCAACACATGTTACAAAAAGCCTCAGCTGCATCCACAACCGCTAATTGGGACATGGTCTTAGTGTTGTAAAACCCATCCACTAATAGGCTAATAATAGACCCAAGGATGGCTGTAACACTAGAAATATTCATAGCGTAAAATGCAAACACGATTTAAACTCACTGCGCAGAACTCGTCGTATGAAATCCTGCCGTCCTGGTCGGTATCGGCATTCGTAATGGTCTTATCAACTATCTGCTGAAGCTGCGTATCTCTAAGGTTGGAGCCCACCATCATCTTGAGGACCTGGAACAGCTCTCCGTTTGAGATGTATCCATCTTTATCCATGTCGTAGATGTTAAAGAAAACTGAATGAGAGAAAGATTGTTTTAAAACCATCAATGATGGCATGGCAAAGGGCTGCTGCACAGAAATAACAACTCTTAAAACAATTTGCCATGCAAAATTTTTCAAGGAACAATTCAGACATGCAAGGTTACTGAGTTAAATTGTCTAGAAATTGAATGTTTTGGCTGTGGATGGGAATTGCTGGCTGCTGTGGTAATGCTGAATAATATTTGTTCTTAGCTTATGTAACCAATTGCATGAATTAACCCTATTAAAATAATGAACGCAATTCTGAATCGGCAAAAGCCCATTTAGTGCAACTGAAAATATAAATTGTTTTCAGGCAAGTATGTTTTCCAAACCCTGTTTTTCTAAAGTCTGTATTTAGCAAACCTTGTTTTTATGAAGCCTATACTTGGCAAACCTAAGTCTATACTTAGCAGACCTATACTTAGCATACATTGTTTTCGCAGGTATATTTTGTAACAATCAGGCTTTTGTAACAATCTAATTAATTTTCTAGAGTCTGTATTTAGCAAACTTTTTTTCTGAAGTCAACTTCGCAACCCTAATTCTATACTTAGCAAACCTAAGTCTATACTTAGCAAACATTGTTTTCGCAGGTATATTTTGAAAAGCTTGTTAATACTTTCAGCAGCACTAATTACAGGCTTTTGTAACAATCTAAATAATTTTCTAAAGTCTGTATTTAGCAAACCTTGTTTTTCTGAAGTCTATACTTAGCAAACCGAAGTCTATACTTAGCAAACATTGTTTTTGCAGGTATGTATGGCAAAGCTTGTTAATACTTTCAGTAGCACTAGTTACAGGCTTTTGTAACATTACAATCTAATTAAATTTCTGAAGTTTGTATTTAGCAAACCTTGTTTTTCTGAAGTCTATACTTAGCAAACCGAAGTCTATACTTAGCAAACATTGTTTTTGCAGGTATGTATGGCAAAGCTTGTTAATACTTTCAGTAGCACTAGTTACAGGCTTTTGTAACATTACAATCTAATTAAATTTCTGAAGTTTGTAT
Organism: Leptasterias polaris; assembly: GCA_037783415.1. Taxonomy (NCBI): domain Eukaryota; kingdom Metazoa; phylum Echinodermata; class Asteroidea; order Forcipulatida; family Asteriidae; genus Leptasterias; species Leptasterias polaris. The sequence goes on from JAZGTN010000027.1 coordinate 2,719,838, forward strand.
TTAGCAAACCTTGTTTTTCTGAAGTCTATACTTAGCAAACCGAAGTCTATACTTAGCAAACATTGTTTTCGCAGGTATGTATGGCAAAGCTTGTTAATACTTTCAGTAGCACTAGTTACAGGCTTTTGTAACATTACAATCTAATTAAATTTCTGAAGTTTGTATTTAGCAAACCTTGTTTTTCTGAAGTCTATACTTAGCAAACCGAAGTCTATACTTAGCAAACATTGTTTTTGCAGGTATGTATGGCAAAGCTTGTTAATACTTTCAGTAGCACTAGTTACAGGCTTTTGTAACATTACAATCTAATTAAATTTCTGAAGTTTGTATTTAGCAAACCTTGTTTTTCTGAAGTCTATACTTAGCAAACCGAAGTCTATACTTAGCAAACATTGTTTTTGCAGGTATGTATGGCAAAGCTTGTTAATACTTTCAGTAGCACTAGTTACAGGCTTTTGTAACATTACAATCTAATTAAATTTCTGAAGTTTGTATTTAGCAAACCTTGTTTTTCTGAAGTCTATACTTAGCAAACCGAAGTCTATACTTAGCAAACATTGTTTTTGCAGGTATGTATGGCAAAGCTTGTTAATACTTTCAGTAGCACTAGTTACAGGCTTTTGTAACATTACAATCTAATTAAATTTCTGAAGTTTGTATTTAGCAAACCTTGTTTTTCTGAAGTCTAATTGGCTCAGTCTATACTTAGCAAACCGAAGTCTATACATAGCAAACATTGTTTTTGCAGGTATTTATATTGCAAAGCTTGTTAATACTTACAGTAGCACTAATTACGGCTTTTCCAACAATCTAATCAATTTTGAAATCTTATACCAGCTGAAACCAAAGCCAGTGTTTTAAACATGACTTTACATTTACATAAAAGCAACAAATGCAGACTAATTCTGAAATCTCTTCTCTCCCTCAACTACTTGTAACTGTTTTTTCCCTCCTCCTGGGCCCCTTTTCACCAGCATTATATTTGCAGACCTGCCAACCTTGTAATTTTTTTTTGAGTACACATTAGCGCGGCGGCATTAAAACCAGAAGCCCGTGCACGGCGGCAAACCCAGAAGCCCAATCAGAAAAACTAAATAACCAGTTCGACTGTTGGCACTGTATGTTCCAATTGCCTAGATCATAGATGCTAAACTCATGTGGCAAAAAGTTGTAAAAAAAATAAAAATAAATAAAATATTAATACATTTTTAAAAAAATGGCCAGGGGTTTCCCTACGGGCGGTGAGGCCATTTTGACTGATTTCTATTCCAATAACATATATTAATTTCTATGAAAAGCACTGTTGAACAATGTTCCTAAATTCTTAGTAACTTACTCGGCATGCAAGTAACTTGACAATAATAATGCGAAAGGTTCCACTCTTTTCTTTGGTTGCCCAGTAAACGGACAAACGAAAGCCTACCGTAGAATTTTCCAGTTCCACTTCAATTCATCATTTGTTTCTCTTATAAAAAGATCACAGGCCATTAAATTCCCATTATTCTCCCCTAATGGAAGTAAAACTAACAGAAACGATATAAATCTGACACTTCGATCGGCGTCCATGTTATTCACACGGCGATGCCGAACACGTGCGTTGTGTGCATGTACTATGTACATCCATGCATACAGCCATACAATGTACTGTAAAAGATTGACCGAAACTGGATTGCGCCACTCCCACCCCCTTTGTTACGCATTGGTTTATTAGTTTTCCAGCGGGAGTAAGAATTTAAAATATAGTTCTAGGCACAACCTCTTTTTTTATCGAAGTGCATAATAATCACTCAGATGCAGGGTGTCTTTGTTCGGTTGTTTTTGCACTTGGGGTCGAACGAACGACAGTTGAATAAATTGAGAACAAAATTGTCCGTTCGTGTTGCAGTTTTTAACACACGCGATTTAGATTTTGCGTCTTTTGCGTACTTTCTGCATATATTTCGTACCACCGTACTCAGATGTGAAAATGCGTGCATGGTACGCAAAATGCGTACAGGTTGGCAGGTCTGTATTTGGCCCTTGGGGACAAAGTAGGACAATTTTATTCAGCAAAGGGCTAATAATAATAATAATAACCAATTTTTATATAGCGCTTTTTACACCCGAAGGGCGTCCCAAAGCGCTTCCAACATTATTACCCCTGGTCACTGGACCATTGTTTCATTCCTTAAACCATCTCAGCTCCCTGGGGAGTATACAGCCTGTGCAACAAATATGCGCTACTAGGCTAAATCAATCACAAGAACCATCTCTGCACTCACAGGTACCCATATTACTCCTGGGTGGAGAGAAGCAATTATAGTTAAGTGTCTTGCTCAGGGACACAAGTGTCACGACCGGGACTCGAACCCACACTCTGCTGTACAGAAACACCAGAGCTTGAGTTCGGTGTTCTTATCCACTCGGCCACGACACCCCATAGGGCTGACCTATACCTACACGTGGTATAAGCTGTCATAAACTTTTCAAGTGCATATAAATACAAATCCCCCCCAAGAGCAGAAACTAGATTAAAAATAGGAAGAATATCATGTCTGACACTCACATCTCATCTTGGATTCCTTGTCCCCTTTGACACTGAACTGTGAAACACCTTGGATGAATTCTGCAAATGAAGAAAAAACATTACCGATGAAATAAACATTCCAAAAACAATAAGTAAAAAAAGGTCCCAATTTAGCAGTTATTAATTTGTTCATCAAATTCTCTGTGGATTGTAGGGTTTTAGTGTGAAATCATAAATAAAATATGAAAAAATAAAAATAAACACCATGCAGGGCTCGAATTTTACACTGGACCACAGGCCCGAGGCCAGTAATTTTGGTGTTGGGCCAGTAAACTTATGAACTAACAAGTCCGATGGTCTTGTGTTTTTCAATTGAATAACAGAAACACATTATGTTCAAGTGTTGACTTTGGGTCTAATATTATAAATTATCTTTCAATTCTATGAGTAATCAAGTATACTCTTCTCTTACTTGTCTCAGTTCGGGTTCATATAAAAGCAGTCAAGTGCATGTTAAACTGTGGCAGCAAGTTTTTTTCTTTTCACATTTTGAATCAGGTCTTGTGAAAAAATGTCTGGTCCAGTAAAGATTTTGAGCTACAAGCCCTGTAGTCTTGTGGATTTTCTCCCCAAATTCGAGCCCTGCCATGCTTCTACCAACCCGGAAGAAGAGAATAAACAAGATGTTTTTATAACATGGCCGTACCTTTGAAGTCTACTTCGCCGTTGCCATCCACATCAAAGATTTCAATGACTCGTTGCACTAATGGATTCTGTTGGAGCTCTGGTAGGGACATAAACTCATCCACGCTCAGTGCCCCTGAGTTGTCGAGATCCAGTTTCCTGAAACGCTTTCCTAATCTCTTGATTTCTTCGGTGTCAACTGCACGGGAGAAAAAAAAGTAGCAATTGTTGAACAATACATGTAGGTGAACTGGACGGTATTAGCATAAGGGTCATCTGGATGTCTTTCCGACACCAAGGTTTGAATTTGGACGACTTATCTGATCTTCAATTCGCACTTTAGTAATATTTAAAAACTATATATTTTATCTCTTAATAATCTGCATTTATAATCAACCAATCTTCCTGTTGTTTAAAGTTTCAATACAGAAAATATTCAGTTCTTCATAACTACCCATTGTTGCAACACACATACATAGAAACACACTTTGAGGCAGTGTATCACAGGGGATTTTATACCCCGGTATGTGTGTCCCCAATACGATAAATTAACATGGGCTGAAGAAAGTTGATTCAAAACAGGGCACTATCAGATACAATTTCTACTCAGTTTGCCGTATGGGGGGGGGGGGGGGGGGGGAGAAAATATCTCGAGCTCCCTCACCCACTTCCATAAAATAACTACTTGCTGCTTTTGAATGGGGGAAAACACATCAGTGTTATGGTAGGTATATTATAAACAACATACCGGCATCCACTTGACATGCTTGAAGGAAAAATAAATAAGGAGACGGTAGCGAAAAAGATGGAGAGATGAGCTGCAACAGTACTAGGGCAATGTAAATTGGTACCATCTACATGTAGCTAGATATAGACATTTGGTGACATTATGCTCAGGCCTTCATCCTGTGCAGTGGATTGACAATGGCTGTAACACACAGCTACATGTATCAGCAAGTTTGGGTGAGCGACTTAGGTGTCTTAACTGGCATTTGGCCAGCAGAGAACGATGTCAAGGGAGAACGATGTCAAATTGTCAAGTGTGCATTTTTGTTTTCAACAAAAGCAGATTTGATATTTCAAAGGCCTAGGATGTCATAGTCACAGAGGCAAGGGAGTCCATGGTCTCTATTGACCTGGGCCCAATTTCATGGCTCTGCTAACTGCGGAATTCTGCACTTATGGCTCATAAATGTGCTTTTACAGTGTGCCATATGCGCAGAAATCAGTGGTAAGCAGAGCCATGTATTTGGACCGCAGTCTTGGCCTTGATGCCAAACCAACATGTTCACAGAGACTTTGAAAAAATGGATGCAACCTTTGAAAATGGTCTTTCACTTCAAAATCAAGGCCAGTTCATGTTACCTGAGACATAAACATTGAGCGGGTGCAGTGGTATTTATTATTGACAATAAATGTTTGCATGGGTATCTAAAGAATTGCTTGAACAATATTGGCTCAAACTGTAAATGTACAGTGTGTGCAAACTGTCAATTAAAAAAACACTTGAAATGAAGTTAATATCAGCACAAAATTAATGGGATATTGTTCCAATTGATGCATAACTCAAAGTCATGCTGCCAATGCCTTAAGCCTAGTTCATTTCATACTTCACACCAAAGCGAAAGCGAAGCGAACTTTGCTGTGTCACAATTGAAAAAACAGCACATGTACTGATTATTGTATCACCAAAATTCAATTTGAACCGTGGCTTTAGGGACAGGATTACATGTCCTATCTGCCCATTTATAAGATAACGTATAATTCCATTTATTTACTCTAAAATATTTGTTTACTTTCTCCAAAGCAATGTGAACAGCCAAGCATGTATGTGTACTACATGTCACAAAGACTATTAAACTTCCTACAATGTACATGTACATGTCCTACATCAGCGTGTTTCTACAGACAGCCAACCTATACTTCACTTTGCCACAACAGTGGAATATTAATTTAAGGCACACACACGCAAATGTAGAAAGTAGAGCTACAGCCCAGCTGTCAAGCTGTGGGCATCAAAGAAGGACCGAAGATACAGAGTCAGGCTGGTGTAAAGTAAGTTACCTTATTATAATATTAAGTTACAAGAATTTCAAAATTTTACACAACTTACATTTAAAAAATACTTTATTGGATCATTTGACACTCATTTCACTGGTCAGCTCCAGATATATGAAGTATATTCAGTACTGAGTATATTTGGGATTTGTGAGGTATAAGCAGGCTGGGTATAAATAAGAACTTGATATTTGGCTCAACATGTGTACTTCTAGTTCTAATTCAAAAAAATACATTTTTGCTAGTGTCTAGAACCCATAAAATGTACTTTTAAGGGTGTAAAAGTAAAAAGGGGGCGGTAACCCCCTTTGGACCCCCCATGAACGCCTCGCGCAAGCGCTCGGTAACTCGCTTCGCTCGCTCCTCGCTACGCTCGTCTGTGAAAATTAACCGGCTCTTAAAAACCTCTGGTCACAACACTGCCCAAAGTATTTCAATGAGAATGGCAAACTGGAGAATACACAATTTGATCAATCGCAATGGAATTTGGGCCTCTTCTTGGAAGAGAGTATGGCTCTCAACCGTGGTCAGTTTCGGCAGTGGTAATCTGTGGCGCTGATCGACCAAACATATAAATAAAACACAATGATTAGAAAGTGTTGTGTTGTGTGCATAGCACCTGGGCAATTTTGAGGCATCTTGGAGATTAATGGAGTGTGCACATTTTAATGATCAAGATCACAAGGATGATAGTGATGAATAACAACTTTATCGCCAGGTTTACACATTAAGACTCCAGAGTAGGCCTACATGAACACTAAGTACTAGAATGCACACATTAATTATGTAAGGGTACCATTGAGCTTCCAGATGAAGCTTGCATAATACATGTACCTTCTGCACAGATGTTACACAAGCGAAGCCTTTCCTCATTTTTGAATTTATGCATTCCACTACCCAATGACCTTTCAATCAAATTTCAAGCCGAGACTTTTGTGCGATTATAAAGTATTTACAATGTAACCTTTGAAGGCATAACTTACATCTGGAGAAGCTGAATATAAATTAAATATAATATTTAGTAGACTTACATGTGGAGCACAGCTCAACTGGGAGTGACTGCTCATTACCCTGAGAAAAGGAAAAAAGAAAAACAACATTCTTAAAGGGAAGCTTCAACAGTGATTTTGATGAACCAGCAATAAGATTTTCTTTCACATCCACTGTTTCACACAAAATGTCATAAACAGTACTCTGACCATTATTTAAAAAGATGACAACTCTGGCAAGTCAGAAAATTTGGAGCATAGCTTGCCTGGCTCCACGTGAATGTTGTTGTGTCGAGATTGAACACACCTGCATCCTTGGTGTTTAACTAGAAATTACACACTCTCAAAGACATCACCACAAATTCAGAGGTAATGTAGTAGGCCGCCGGTACTCCCTTTGGTCTAGAAAGGAGGATGTCCTCTGAATCAACTGGGTGTTACAATGTATAGTAACTTTATCAAAGTACCTGTACTTACACACTCTCTATCTCATCACAAATTAAAGAAGAAAAACGGTATGACTTTTGGATAAACCTATAGATCTTAAACGGAGAGTCATACTTTGGTAATGACCGTGATTTGATTTATTTTTGTTTCAATCTGAAACTGTGAAAGCCTGTTTTTTATAAAGATGGTAATGGTAGTAAGCATCCTGAAAAATGATTTGGTCTGAAGTGCCCCCATTGATTTAATCATTAAAAGTATGTCAACAAATTTGAATCTCCAAAGATGAGATTCAAATTTCCCTGGTGCCTATTTGTGAGTGCTGTGGCCGGCCAGAGATCAAGGTTTTAGCCAGGATTTGGTAAAAGGGTGTCCAAATCTGCTGGAAATTTAAAAACTGGGTGTCCAAATTGTTCACTTACAATACATTTACATGTAAATGACAGATGAAACAGGGTGTCCAAATTTAAAACAGGGTGTCCAAAAGACACCCCTCTGGCTAACACTATGCCAGAGATGCGGCTGGTATTCGCTGTCATCTTGCTAAACCAGATGGATTTGACACTCTTGATGAAAATAAAATGACAGTTTTGTTTTGCTGCTTTCTCAACAAGTGACATTGTATTCAGCTGAAATTTTCAAAGGGTGACTTTGATTTTATCTTTCTTGATATTGTGGCCAGTAAATCAGCACTATTTTGACAAAACCAATCTATGACCAGGCTACCTTTAAGTTAAGAATGTTTCATTTCCAGACAATTTACAAAAACTCTCTTCACTGAGCCTTAAAATCCTGCATTATCTCCAGTCTCCACAAGCTTTCACAGTTTTCAATACTAAGTAGTTTCATCATTTTACAATCACAATGCTACAGAATATGCCTTTCAATTACACATTAAATATCAGTCTTTAACTATATGATCAAAAGCCTGATTCACACTTCATGTGGATTGTGAAAGCGAGGCAAATTTTCATGCATCAAAACTGGAACACAGCGTGTAAGCCGGGGTAGGCCTACAGGTTCTTTGCATCACAACAATTTGTTGTAATGCTTTTACTTGTATGACCCTGGCTTTACAGTGGTTTTCTGACAAATACTAAGTTGATTTTTCATCTCAAAAATGAAGTATCAAGTTATTTCTGAGACCTACATGCATGATTAAGAATATTTTTAAGGGCACTACAAAGAAAAACAACAGGCCAATGCAGACCCTGGCCTTCATGGCTTTTGTGGCATTCAAGTTCGGATAAAACTAATGTGATCAAATAGGATTCAATACATTTTTCACAAGTTAGTTTCATGGTTTTCTTCTTGGAAATAAGAAGAATGAAATTGATGTACCCATCTAAAATATTCATATGTGCAGTGAACTGTCACTGTAAATTTATACAAATAACACCTGTGACATTATACATGTACATTAAAAACATCTGTACAGGCAGGCAGGTGTTCAAAAACATCAACTTGAGAAACTGCATAGTACATGCAGACTATGCACATATTTATTTTGGTAAAATGGTAAAAGGCACATAAATTTCAAAGCTTCTTTTGATCACACATTTATTTTCCTTTGATTGAGTGATGGTAATAGTGTATGTACTTTATATCAATCCTTATAATTTCTACCCTCTGGTTTTCAATGAATATTTTTTTAAATTTTATTTGCATTTTAAAGGTGAGTTAGATGAGCACACATTCTTTTAGCTTTTGCACCACCAGTCTGAAAACTCTCTTCACTGGCCTTTAATTCCTGCGTTATTGCCACAAGCTTTCACAATTTTCAATACATCATGTTACAATCACATTGCTACAAAATATGCCTTTCAACCACACATTAAATAGCAGTCTTTAACAGAGAATAATGCATTTATATACACATGATCAAAAGCCTGATTCACACTTCATGTGGATTGTGAAAGCGAGGCAAATTTTCATGCATCAAAACTGGAACACAGCGTGTAAGCCGGGGTAGGCCTACAGGTTCTTTGCATCACAACAATTTGTTGTAATGCTTTTACTTGTATGACCCTGGCTTTACAGTGGTTTTCTGACAAACACTAAGTTGATTTTTAATCTGAAACATGAAGTATCAAGTTATTTCTGAAACATGAAGTATCAAGTTATAAATTTCAAAGCTTCTTTTGATCACAAATTTATTTTCCTTTGATTGAGTGACAGTAATGTCAGTACTTCATATCAATCCTTATAATTTCTACCCTCTGGTTTACAATGAACATATTTATTTTAAATGTTCGCATTTTAAAGGTGAGTAAGGTGAGCACACATTCTTACTGCTTTTGCACCACCAGTACATTTACCAACTAGATAACCAGGTTAAAATTTGCAATTTACTTCCGAAGATTACCAATGCCTAGGCCACGTGTCAAATCACAATGCATTTTGACAATTTCAAATGTTAAGTACTAATATTCCATTCTGTTAGTTTTTAAGTAATCATAAAGCTAACCTGAAAAACTGTAAACAAATTGTGATTTTTTGCTTTTTAAAAACTTTATAACTTACATGTAGTTGGTATATTTGCATGTTTTATGAGTAGATATTTTGTATTGAAGATATTTACATTGATATGGCTGTTCTATGACAAATAAATCTTATCTATAGATATTGATTAATTAGAATTTATTGTAAAAATACTTTATTTTCCTTCTTTATTTTCTGTTTTTATTGTAATAGAGTAGCTGTTAGCCATGTTTGACTGAATGATGACCTCAGACACACACCCTCTCATGAGCCCGAGTGAAAAGCTGACTAATGTATTGCAACTTATTGGTGAAATTGGCAATTGACAAAATCTGTATTTTTTGCATATTTATTAAAATATTAACATATAAATTATAATATTACACTATACAGTCTAGGCATTGTCAGGTCAGAAATCCTGTCAGGTCAGGTCAACTGTGACTGTGACGGAGTGTGTGTGACCATAGTTGCGATAATCGTAAGCCCTCCATCGACGGTCGGAGACCGGAGGGTTACGAGACTACAACAAGCACAAGATTCGACCATAAGTTTAATTTCGACCAATGTTGACAGACAAGTCACCCGATTTGCAAAATTTTTACCACTTTCAAAAATCATGACACAAATTCTAAGAACACGGATTTAATCATTAATGTATAATAAATCTATTCATATAACACTCGAAACATCATTGACAAAATATTTTCTCATGATGTTTTGAGTGAACATTATGAATGGATTCATTAGACACTGTCACTGATGATCAAATCTGTGTTCTTAGAATTTGTGTCAATTGGGCAAATGACTAGTCTGTCAACATTGGTCGAAATTGCACTTAATGCTGGTTGAATATTGTGCTTGCAAGTTGTATAGAGGGTTAGGATTATTGCAACTAGTGTGACCATAGAGGGTGTGACAATGAGTGTGACTCTGTTGTAATCATTAATTAGTTTTTAGAGGTTAAAAACAAGATAAAACTTAAAAAGAGTGACAAGCCAAATTTTGACATGGCGCACACCCAAAACTAAAACTGCAAAACCCCATAGGCCTATAGTTTAGTTGTTTGCCATGGGCATCCTATGCATGCTACTAGTACTAGTACTAGTACTACGACTGCTAGCTTTTGCTTTAGTTAATAACAACACAATATTTGAGGATCTGTACACCTGTCTGTACACCAAAATACTTCCTATGTAAAAATTTTCACTTTGTACACTGTACGTTTGTATGGTATTGCCATCATCAACAATTGAACAAGGATATTTTGATGCGGTGGATGCTGCTGCAAAAACAAAAAACTGCGCAGCTACACTCCTCGGCGAAAAAAACACAATTTCAGCTTAATTTAGGGATTAAATCTAAGCAAAATTACAATTGCATACCTCACAGCATCCATACTGTTAGAATTTATTATGAACATTTAGAAATATTGTCTAAAACAACGAATGTACTCACCATTTTGATACTAGAAAATTTGTTAAATTTTGTCTCCCAAAATAATTTACAAGATTGCAAAGGTCAACATCCGGGCCAGTCCATGGCCTTTCCGACGTATCTATTTTTATCAATAGGGGGGAATTAATCTTTGAGGCTGATGAAAGGGTATGGGAGGAGAGGATTCTGTTAAAGGGATAACGGTATGGCCGGGTTTTGTATTATTTGTTATTATTATATATTAAATCATCGTACTTTAGCATTATGTCCAAACTTATGGATCCTGCTGAGTCAACCAACGTAAACGTAAACGTAAACGTACTTTACGGTGTTTTCTGGTCATTGCTCTTCCTTGTTGGACAATGAATAATTGACTATATGAAGGGGGGGAAAGTTATAGAGGGAATTCCTTTTAATTGTACGTATAAAACATAATTGTGTTTTGCCCTTCTTCTTCTTTATACTTCATATTATTTAATCATCGTATATTATGATTTTTTATTTTTACCGTCGCATGCTCAAACCCCCCCCCCCACCCCCCAGTAATTTATTTGTTGGATTGAACCATTCTTGCCCCATTCCCACTTGTTCTCAGTCAGCATCCTGAGTAATTACTAAACTTCACCTAGTCCCCCCTTTCTTCATATCAAAAGTTGAGAAGAATCAGACAGTGCAATTTCCATAAAATGTAAGATTTAATGTTTTCTTCCATTGAGCTGCGTACAAATTTGCCTGCAGGAAGTCCAGGCTCTGTGGCTCTTTTGTAAACATGTGATGTCACAGGTCACATGGTCTACAGTTGGCATCCTCAAAGAACCAGTCTTCAAAATTTCTAAACATCAACGGAATTACTTCAAATCTTTAGAATATATTATGAAGAGTCTAGCTTGATTTAAAAAAATCTGTATTTTCCACTCTATAAATTTTTTAACAAAGTTAAAGTCTTGTCAAAAACGTTTGGGGCCCATGTTTATTGTATACGCAGTACAACGTAGAGTCAAAATTTATAATGACTTCAAGAACAAACTCCACTAATCAAGTACACCCCTAACAGAACCCGCCTTCAACTAAAGTATCTAAAAACCAACAGAACTTATTTGAACCTTCAGAATCTACTACATGTACTGAAGAGTCTAGCTTGATTAAGAATAATTATTTTCAGATTTGTCTATATTCTTTGGTGCGGCAAGTCCTTTATTTCATCTCAGTCTTCTGATCGTCAATTTCAGCCAACATACATACCACATACTCCTTTTAAAAAAGTGATTAAAAAAAAGGGTAGGATTTGAAACTTTGTATGGTGGGAATACAATTAAGTGAGGTTTGCAGAGACACCATGTACTTAGAACTCTCTCAGAGCTGTGATGGTTCTGAAAAGAACCACCACAGCTCGTAGAGAAAAAAAATGTGTACACAGTGTCTCCGCAAACCTCACTAGAAGAAAAAGACACACACACTTTGAAAATTAATTTGTTTCAGACTACATTAGCAGTATTTTAAAGTCATTTTATTGCCTACTTATGTTACACATAGTAGCAAACAAAAACATAATGAGATATTCCGAAATATCTAATGGCATTAAGACCTGGGCCCAATTCCATAGAGCTGCTTTAAAAGCCGAAAAATTTTGCTTGGCCATTTTCTGCTATGCACAAATGAGCAGAATACCAGTCACAGATGGTAATGCGACATGTATTTGGGTAGACTTGTTGACAAGTCGTTAATGATGGTCGCGGTGAGTCGAGTCGCATCTGGTGCTGTCGCGTAAAAGAATGCTCTCGCGAGATCACTGCTCTCGCGCGAAGTTGCTGGCTGCCAACTCTTCTTCGTCATTAACGACTTGTGAAACCCGCCGGCGGTTCATATTCATTTATTCATGTACGAACGCAGTGTACATTACGGTTGCTGTAGCGACGATCATGAAGACGAGTCCATTTTATCTAAGGGTAGTAGTAATTTTAGTTACTGTAAATGTACTGAATGCTTGCGCTTGAGACATCTGTGGGTGTGTTTTGTGGGTGTTAACTCCTTCATTAATTTAGTAACTAAAGAAATAAAGTAAACTTATCTTAAAATTCATTATTATAATAATTGTTTAAGATGTGTGTTTTGCCTCATAAAAATAAATAATGCCTTCCGTGAATAGTTACTGATCGCTCCAATCATTTAACCCGATGTGTTCTACAGTGATTGTGTGTATTAAGTGTGTATAAACAACAGACACGGAAACCAGTCAACTCGCCCCCCTAGCAAAGTCGCCAATTTCAAAAAACACATGTACAAAGTCACCAACTACAAAGTCGCCCCTAGCAAAGTCGCCCCTGACAACAAACTCGTCCCCTCTCATAGTCGCCCCTCACAAGGGAATTTAACAAATTTGTGTGATTGGACTACAGGGCTTCGAAAGCTATCTTAAGGGAACAAAAGCTAGCTATCTTAAGGGAACGAAAGAGGAATTTTGGGGAACAAAATCTCATTGCGAAGGAATGAGAGCGTATATTAAGGGAACGAAAGCATATTTCGGACGAATGAACGTATATTTCTGGCAACTAATTCAAAGTCGTATTTTGATGAAACAAACGCTTGTTTTTAGGGAAAGAAATCTCCTTTCGGTGGAAAAAATTCATATTTTTATAGAACGAAAGCATATTTCGGACGAATGAAAGTATGTTTCGGGCAACTAATTCAAAGTCGTATTTTGATGAATCGAAAGCTTGTTTTCAGGGAAAGAAATCTCCTTTCGGTGGAAAAAATTATTTTTATTGAACGAAAGCATATTTAGAGCGAACAAAATTATATTTTGTGCGAACAAAATCATATTTCGAGGAAACGAATGCGTATCTTTCAGGGAACAAACGCGTATTTCTGGGTAACAAAATCGTATTTCGGGTGGAGAAGGCGTGTTCGAGGGAACAAAAACGTATTTTCTAGGAAAAATCTATTTTGCTACCTAGAAAAACACAACTTTGTTTACAAATTTAAAAAAATATAATTTTATGTGACAAAATTATATTTTGATTGAATTATATAATATTTTGAGGAAACGAAATGACTTTGTTGGAATTTTGTGTGTCGAGAGTGGAAAAAGAAATTCAGAGTGAGAATTTTTTTTCCACATTTTAATTTGTAATTTATTTTTCACCTGTTCCTTCAGGGGCTCTGGTTTTGTGTGTTGTTTTTTTTTTTGGGGGGGGCTCGTTTTTGTCTCACAAATTGTTTAACTTAATTGCACCGTCAATATAAGAGTGGTTTTCCTATTTATTGACATAAATCTTATTTAATTTCCAAATCGGGGGAAAGGAACGTACACCGAACATTGAAACGTAACGATTTTAAAACAGCGGATTCGATCAGCGAGGTTTACCGACTAACAAACCCGCAATGACAAGGTAGTTGGTGGTCTGGCTCCCTAACCCCTCCCACATGTTCATGAGCTTCCAGGTACAGCTATCTCTTGGCATGCTAGGGTAGGGGTTTCGTCATGCTGAGCCCCACCGAGAGAAACTCTGCGCGCCATGGCATGCAGCTACACGATTTGCCCGTGTGTTTTACGTCATGTCCCCACACGCTGTGCACTGTCAAACACTGAAATAAAATCTTACGTTCGATTTTTTGTAATTATTTACAAGTTGTACCCATAATTTGAATACGTATTTTCTTGTGTCAAAATATTCATGAACACAATCACTCTCACCACTCAGTGTTTGGTTTTGATCGTGCATGATCAAAGCATGGAGGAAGGAAAGCAACATAAAACTCCATCCAGTACAGGATTTGATGTTTAATATTCATCTACAGTTTGAATATTCATAGATATAACGAAATTGACCAATCAGATGCGTCCGTACGAATTCGGCTGAAGTGGCCATAGGCCGTGCACAAACCGCCAGCGGGTTTCACAAGTCGGTAAATGCGACCAGTCGTGAGAGCAATAATCTCGCAAAGAGCAGCCCTCTCGCGGGATATTGCGAGAAAGCCGTTCCGCTATCACCGCGACAGACATTTAACGACTTGTCCACAAGTCTAGTATTTGGGTGGTATTCTCTTATTTTGGTATATTTTGTTGTGCTTACTTAAAGAGAAAGTAGCCCTATGAAATTGGTCCCAGGGATACATTTTATACTCAATATTTTTGATATGGCAAAAATAAATGATGCTAAGCAAATCGGCCATAGGCCATGACCTTTTTAAAAAGTTTCTAAAATTTCAGAAGTTAACAGCTTTATGTGCCCCAAAATAAAAATTAAATTCACCAGTAATCAAATATTACCACAAACTATATATTTCAACCAATTCTGTGTTAGTCCACTCATCCACACACATCCCATCCCATCCCAGTGGTATTTCAAGTCAGTAGTTGAAACAATCAACTGGTACCATCATCTTGTGTCTCTTGCTAAAATTAGATAAAATCATTTTCACTTTCAGTCTCCCCTTGGACAACAAGGGCATTTCTTAAACCCGTCTTCAGCTCCATGCTCTGTTTAGGGTTGTAAACGCAGTGTAGAATGTTCACTGCTCCGAAATCTGATGATGGACCCCAAGCTGGAGCCCGGAGCACTGAGCCCAAGCTGGAACCAGAGCACGGAGCCCAAGCTGGAACCAGAGCACGGAGCCCAAGCTGGAACCAGAGCACGGAGCCCAAGCTGGAACCAGAGCACGGAGCCCAAACTGGAACCAAAGCACGGAGCCCAAACTGGAACCAGAGCACGGAGCCCAAACTGGAACCAGAGCACGGAGCCCAAGCTGGAACCAGAGCACAAAGCCCAAGCTGGAACCAGAGCACTGAGCCCAAGCCGAGGTTTGGGAAATGCCCCTACATTCCTAATTTCCTATCAAGGAAAAGAGACATGGCTTGCAACCATTTTGTTTTGGTTACATCATGAATCGGGCTGTATATGCATATTTGAATGTTGGGCCCTGTTAATGAGCACAACTTTGTATTTTTTACTAGTTTAAAAAAAGGTATTATACAGGATTGGTAAGAGCTGTCAAAATAATTGCAGACATTGTTCATGTTTTGTATGATCAACCATGTACATAAAATAAGGAACCTGTGAAGATTAGGGCTGAATCCTTTGTGTGAGTCAGGAGAAATAAGTGCTGAAGAACCACGCACAATTTTCAGCATGTAAACACATTGTCCTTAGTTTTGTTTGTAACAACCAAAATTAAACTGTTTTCAGATACATTTTTCTCGAATATGACTTCATTTCAGAGGGAAATGTTTCACAGAAAATGGTTCCAGTATGAACTTCATAATCAGTAATACTTTTAAGCAATGTGGGAGCCCAAGGCTTCCAAAAATATTTGAATACACACAAAACTTGCACAGCCAATTGCCCCAATTCACCTGACAACAACATCATTACAATAATCATGGTTACGCCATTTTGAAAGTCAATGTCCTGATGTGTTAAAAAGTGTTGTGTGCATTTTAGGCAATGCAGCGCTTACATGCTTACCATAATTTTAGCGTGCAATTTAGGGATGAGATTTGCCAAAATGTGAAATTCCAGAAAATGGTTTGCATCCCTGGGTTCGCCCTTATTTAAAACCCAGAACCTCCCAGATGCTACAATTAAGGTTTGCAGACGGCAAACTGCAGGTTTCGTCACAATGCAAATATTTATGTCTTCCTTTGGTGACTGCTTCACTTCTTTCAAGAAAAGTCGAAGGCTCAAAGAAATTTTGAGAAAATCCTGAGAAATTGCACGACTGGCTATTTGACTCCAGTGGCGAGCGTGACAGGTGGCACCCTCTTGTGATGATGGTGCAAGGGGTCAATAGGCATAAACAATTTCAAGAAGTGTTGAATTGAACTGTCTATTTCCGTTCATTATTTTGGTCCTAGCATAAGTTCCGGTCGCACCCACTGAGTGAATTGTTCATCAGTTAAGAAACCAAGTGTTAATGCTGCCTCTTTGAGGGTTGTGCTGTTTGCATGTGCGTACTTAGCAATCTTTGCTGCTTTATCATAACCTATGTGCTGATTTAATGCTGTCACCAACATTAAAGACTCATTCAGATATCTGAGAGCAAGAACAGAAAAACCAAACAATATTAATATCACAAATGATGGAATCACTGCAATGTTTTAAATTTCCCCTCACCAATGAAGTTATGGATTGGCAACTTAGTCATTGGCAATATTTTTATTTTATTGTTTTGTATTTTTTTGTTTTTGGCACACCATAGGTTTCTTCAAATGATTCCCAAATGACTTGTTGCCTTTTAAAGTTTTTCCTAATGAACTCTAACAAACTTCAAATGATCAAATTCTGAAATAAAACCATCAACGTACCTTCCTATTGTGTCCGTATTTGGCACAATTCCAGCAACACATTTTGTAGAGAAAGATGTACAGGCATCTCCAAGAAGACGAACCGAGCGTAGCACGTTGGAAACGATCATTGGCATGAAAACATTGAGCTCAAAATGTCCATTGCTGCCACCGATAGTAACAGCCGTCTGGTTCCCCATAACCTGAGCAGCAACCATGGTGATGGCCTCACACTGGGTTGGGTTTACTTTACCTGTGCACAAGAATTTGATATGGATACACTCAATGGCGAAAATAAGGAACATTTTTAGGGGGAACAAAGGGTGCCCCATTTTCTTATAGGGGGGGGGGGGGGCTGAATACAGTACTTGGATGAAGTACTTGACCCTTAACCTTCTTTCCAGTATGGCTAATATTAGCACCGGATGAAGTACTTGACCCTTAACCCTCTTTCCAGTATGGCTTATATTAGCACTAGATGAAGTACTTGACCCTGAACCTTCTTTCAAGTATGCCTTATATTAGCACCGGATGAAGTACTTGACCCTTAACCCTCTTTCCAGTATGGCTTATATTAGCACCGATGAAGTACTTGACCCTTAACCTTCTTTCCAGTATGGCTAATATTAGCACCGGATGAAGTACTTGACCCTTAACCTTCTTTCCAGTATGGCTTATATTAGCACCGGATGAAGTACTTGACCCTTAACCTTCTTTCCAGTATGTCTAATATTAGCATTGGATGAAGTACTTGACCCTTAACCTTCTTTCCAGTATGTCTTATATTAGCACTGGATGAAGTACTTGACCCTTAACCTTCTTTCCAGTGTGTCTTATATTAGCACTGGATGAAGTACATGTACTTGACCCTTAACCTTCTTTCCAATATGGCTAATAGTAGCACTGGATTCAGATTCATGGAAAAGGTCGAACATCTATTGCCTTGCTGTGGTTACAAGCTGCTGTGTCTCAAATAACATCCCGGAAACATTAAGGCAAGCACCTCTTCTTGTATTCGGTTTCATAACATGTATTACACAACACAGGGAAGTTTGCTTAAATTCTCATCCAAAAGACAGAGCATTAACAATTCTTGCTCATGGGCAAGGTTGGTTTGATAATTTTGTATTTTTTGTATGGGTATAAATTTATATTCTTTGTGTTTTTATCTGTACAACTAAAAGTTCAAGAATTAACCATAGCAATGTTCCAATCCGCCCAATAGTCAGACTGTGCATTGACAGTATTGGTTACAGCACATTAAAATGACCTTTGCGCAAGTTCAATTTAAAACAGAAATAATTTGGAGGGAAGCTAGCTTTGTGTATGCCTTGACTGCGGTCACTGTTTCTAGAATTTTGATATGCAATATCTAAAATAACCTTTGCATAGCTGTTAATTGAAGGGCACTGACCTGGCATTATACTGCTACCGGGCTCATTCTCTGGAAGACGGATTTCACCCAGTCCACACCTTGGCCCTGACCCAAGGAACCGAATGTCGTTAGCCACCTTCATGATGCTGCATGCCACTACATTGAGGGCGCCGTGGACTTCCACCAGGGCATCTCTTGCAGCGAGGGCTTCAAACTTGTTGGGTGCAGTCACAAAGGGAATACCTGGGGGTTAAAAGTTGGTCAAGTAATAACATGCTGCTGTCAACACAGTGACCTTCATTAATCCAAGTGAGAAGTGGCCATGGGAACAAGAGCAATTACCTCTGTGAAACGTTAAAAGCTTGTAAATCAAGGGGGCATAAATGCAAAGACAACGAGAAGAGAGATACTTCAATAATGCCTGTATTTCATACCAATATTCCCTTTGATGCCCAAGTCCCATGAAATGTCATGCCTGTTGGAAACACAGCCGCACAAATGTTCTGGTACTTTTGTGCATTTCCCTGAAATGTTTTTATTGTCATTGTAATGTAAATGCAAGTTATATATTCAGTGATTTTTTAGTGTTTTGTTCCATGCAATACAGCACAAGACACTGAGATAATGATGTTCATACACCGTCACCGCAACAAGCTAGCAAAGCTATTTGGACACCATTGTTAAAGATGCCAGGTCCAATTTTTGGCAGATTTGACCCCAAAATTTAGATTTAAATTTGAAATAACTGTATTTATAGTTTCGAGAATGATACAATTAAGGTATTGCACACCCAAATATCTGCCAATGATAAGTAGTGGTAAGTTAAAAACTAATGACAGATTTACATGCATAAAACACTAATGAATGTCTGGATCAAGCAAAACTAAATACCTGTATGCTTATTGATTGTTTCGGCCACTTTTTCTGCAAAACCAATACGAGTATTAAGACCAGTTCCTACTGCTGTCCCACCTGTAGCGAATAAGCACAAGATCCATTCAAATATTATTTATTATATGATAAGTTTTTGGCAATTTTTTTTCACAATTGACCTCTGCACCATTTGTGATGCAACTTCCACAATAAACGTCCTGTCAGTGCAAAAAAGCACATTCCACATTTTTTTGAAGCTTCCATAAGTCTACACTGTACATGTATGTAACAGAATGGCTGTACAGTGGTAACTGGTACGAAGGGTAAGGGCATGTGAGAGCGTAGAGTGTTTGGGCTAATGCAAATTTGTTTTGGGTACCTGCAGCCAGCTGGTATAATCTCGGCAGAGTGTCCCTTACTCTTGCCAACCCATTAGCCAACTGAGTCCGATATCCACCAAATTCTTGGCCAAGAGTCATTGGTGTAGCATCCTGTAAAATTAAAACATAAATCAAAAAGCAAACTAAATTAATTTATTCAAATGGCATGGTTGGATGTGATTTTCTATTGTTTTCCTTTCACTGTTTTGAATATTGCTACGATTATGAGGTCCAATTTCAATTCCGTTCTTTGCTTGTCAAGATTTTGTCTTATTAATCATCATCAACTTGTTTTGTACGATACTTTTTGAGCTATCTAGTATCTAGTTCCACTTTTTTTATCTCCTTTTTGTTGTTTGTTTGATTAGTATTTTTAGGTTTTATCACTTTACAGGTTTATGTTTTAATATTATAAACTTTTGAAGTTTTTAAATAATGTAAACACGTCAATTTTAGTCTTTTTAACTTCTGTCGTGTGAATTTTGAGTTGATAATAAACCTGAGTGAATGAAGGAATAAATGGATGGTCCCCAGTGTTTCCCTGGCTAATGAACTTAGCAGGCAGTAAAACTCAAATTGATAATTAATTTAGGAAAAATTTACGCATCCTTCATCAAAATTGTGAGTTTGTGAAACATAGAAGTCAAGGAAAAAGTTCATAAATAAAGTTTAAGAATCAAGTTTCACCAATCTCAAAAATTCTCATTGAACATTACCAGAATGCAAGTTCAACCAACCTCACTGATTCCCAATATCCCTTCCCTGAATATGGGTTCTACCAATCATAGCAATTCTCATTGACCCGTACCCGAGTAAGGGTTCTACCAGTCTTAAACAATTCGCACTGACCCTTTACCAGAGTACGAGTTCTACCAATCTGACCAATTCTCATAGACCCTTACCTGTGTATGAGTTCTACCAATCTGACCAATTCTCATAGACCCTTACCTGTGTATGAGTTCTACCAATCTGACCAATTCTCATAGACCCTTACCTGTGTATGAGTTCTACCAATCTGACCAATTCTCATAGACCCTTACCTGTGTATGAGTTCTACCAATCTTACCAATTCTCATAGACCCTTACCTGTGTATGAGTTCTACCAATCTTACCAATTCTCATAGACCCTTACCTGTGTATGAGTTCTACCAATCTTACCAATACTCATAGACCCTTACCTGTGTATGAGTTCTACCAATCTTACCAATACTCATAGACCCTTACCTGTGTATGAGTTCTACCAATCTTACCAATACTCATAGACCCTTACCTGTGTATGAGTTCTACCAATCTTAACAATGTCTTTAAAATCTTCCTCTTTCTTTAGAAGGGCATCATGAAGAAGCTGTAGTCCTGGTAATAAGCATCGATGGATCTCCATGGCAACAGATATATGCATGGCAGTGGGAAATGTATCATTGGAGCTCTATAAAAGAATCAAATAAATAAATAAATTTGTCACCACGCATTATTTTATATGTAACTGTACCCAAGTCTACTACAGAAGTACTCCTTTTTTTTTTAACTGCACTACCATGTGCTTAACAGATTAATTCAGGCATGATTTTTGGTCCTAGGAAAAAGAAGGAAAATTTCACTGAGCACAGGGGGCAGACCTACATGTACACATGTGACTTTTCAGGTTATTTAATAGAAATTGTTTTGATTTTTCCAAGGGCAAAGAAATCTGAAATCAGACTAAGTAGGAAGA
Source organism: Leptasterias polaris (assembly GCA_037783415.1). NCBI lineage: Eukaryota > Metazoa > Echinodermata > Asteroidea > Forcipulatida > Asteriidae > Leptasterias > Leptasterias polaris. Next base: position 2,741,056 of record JAZGTN010000027.1, read on the forward strand.
ACATCATGCCTGTTTAATTATACACACTCTCAGGGCTCGAAATTAACACTGGACCGCAGGCCCGAGGCCAGTGATTTTAGCGTCGGTCCAGTAAACTTTATAACGAACAAGTCCGGCAGTCTTGTGTTTTTTTAACATAATAAAAGTATTATTAACATGAAATGTATTATCTTTCATTAAATAAATGTATTTAAATCTCAGTTTAAAAAGTTGTTGTTTTACTTGTTGTCGTCAAATTATTTCCGAGCGCGGAACACATCCAACCCGGCCGACCGTTCGTCGTGCTGCAAGTTCCCTCTATCCAGTTTGCTCATGCCCACGACCACTGCACTGGGCTCAAACCATAGGCTTTAGGCACCCGGGGGGACGAGCGAACGGCACCCTCCATTCCGTGCATGCGTGATTTGTACTGGTGCCCGGCGGAACACCACAGTACAGCGCTTGGTTCGTTCACCACTGACCATGTGCATATCATGATGTGTTGGGTGCAACACATTGGATGTAGTCACTTTAAAGTCTGATACCTTACCAACGATTTATACAGTGTTGAAATCGTATTAATGACGTATAGGTTGTATTCTTTCAACTCCACACAACCCTGTGTTGCATGGATTAAAAGTAACGTCTTGTTTCCACACGTCTTGCATGCTTCGTATGTTAAATTTTGACAACGTTGTTGTCCTGTCAAAACGATCGTCAAAACTTATTTCATTTTTTCTATGGCAGCAAACATCGTGTAAAAAGAAGGTATGTGGAAATTTCTCGAAGGGGTTTCAAAGCCCAAACTGCCTGTTAAGCAATCTGCAAGTGAAAAACTTGCACAGGCGCAGAAGTATGAAAAAACAAGTAAACTTTTGGTGTGTTTTTGTTGCGTTTTGGATTTTTTTCTTCCCATAGTCATAAGACTTCGGTCTTGTAAAAAATGTTCCGGTCCAGTAAAAATTCTGAGCAACAAGCCCTGCGGTCTTGTGGATTTTTTCCCCCAAATTCGAGCCCTGACTCTGCCACTCAACACTGCGTCTAGAAACTCATCACAACTTACTTGACTCTTATTGACATCATCATTGGGGTGTATCGGAGATTTACTACCCATCACACCTCCCATCATCTCAATAGAGCGGTTACTCAACACTTCGTTCACATTCATGTTAGTCTGAGTGCCTGACCCAGTTTGCCAGATCACCAGGGGAAAATGGTCATCCAAGTGCCCATCCTCAAGCTGTAAATAAATGGAAAATAAACAATTTAGTTTCAACTGCATTCGAACAGTTGAAGAAATAGACCTTACCAGGTATGTTTTTCTCTCTCCCCAAGTTTTGCCTTAAAATTCAGCAGTACACAGGCTCTAAAAGCAGCACAGATAGTGTTTGCTAAATTTACTTGCCTTCTATGAATGGCAGTTTGAAAGGTAACCTAATTCGGATTCCGATTATGCTTCAATGTTGCATCTGCAGCCAACAGCCAGAGCCGAAGCTGATAGTTTTTTGTTTTCTACACACAAGCATGTCTATGGCGTGTCATGGCTGCTTGACTGAAGCACACCGGACTCGAGCTTTGATGTTTCTGATCAGGAGAGTGTGTTTGATACTTCATAACCCGTATTGCTTCGCCCTTCAGATGGGAGATAAATCCCTAAGTCCAGTGTGTTGGCTAAGAGAAGGTGTTCGCATGCTGTTTCTGGCAGTGGCTGCTGAATGCGCTGCAGCACCTTGTCAATCCTTATAAGGGGCTGGATCTCATAAATAAATTTTAAAAAAAACCTGTTAAATGATTATGTTTGTCCAAGCGCCTTGATTACATTATAAGTAGATACCTGTGTTGTATAAGACTACAATATATACAGTGTATTATCATTATTAATAATTTAGCCATACCTCTTTAGCAGCCTTGATAATGTAGTCGGCTTTCTCTTGGCCGAGACCATATTCTTTATTCACCTGGGCAGCAGCACCCTTGAGTACACCAAACGCTCGAATCAGTGGTGCCTACAGGGTCATAACAAACTTGAGAACTAATCCAAATCTCTGTGAAGGGGCATTAAAGTAAATAAACACTACAACATTTTTGTATAGATTTCAAACACTTACACCAATGGTGCATTGAGAACCGTACAGTCAGTGCTTTCCCAAGTACTGGAGAGAAATAAACCCACTCTGGTGGAATTTGAACCCATGACACCCGCTATTCTAGTGCAATGTCTTACCACTAGACCACCAAGCATACCCAGTGACAAGAGGTCAGTTTGAATTCTATATGCAGCGGGTACCGCAACAATTTAAAAGATGTAATAATTGCATCAGGGATAAAGAATATTCTTTATTATTTTGCTAGGAATTGTGTACAATTGTGATTTTTGGTGCCTTCTAATTTTGTTGTGTATTTTAATGTTTTTAGACACGCAAAACCAAAATGCATTTCACTGTTTTTATGTGTAGTGACAATAAAACAACTTTACTACTATACTATTTGTGTTCTGTCTTTCCACCAATGTGAGGTAAGCATTGTATAGTGTCATGTATTCAGTACTTTCTGGAGTCCTGTCGAAAAAAAAAATCCACAGGCATAAAACTACTGGGGCGTTTGAATCCCGCTTGGGAAACATCAAGTACACAGAACTTACTACACCAGCTTTTTTCTTAACAGTGGTCCGCTGGCCAATTGCCACTTAAGACCAGTCAAACTTCACTCTTAGTGGTCTGGCTGCCTAGGTTCACTGAAAAGGTCAAGAGCAAAACCTGCATAGACTGGTGTAAAAGGTTGAACACAAATAAAACCAAAGCGTTTGTTGTAACATCCCATTCATTCCAATCATCTTGTTTTCATGATTTTTACTGCATACTTACTTGATTATAAGCTACCTATAAGAAAGAATCTAGCTAGGTTGAAAACTTACTTATAAAGATTATCAATAACTTCTTTTTGCATACAATCAATCTAAGAAATTTGATTCAAAATAAATGCAATTTCAGAAGATTTTACCTGTTTTGTCTGTTACATGTTATGTCATCATACTCATGCCTGTAATAAAAGTTAACCTCCAAGGCATTTTTCATGTTTTACTTGCAGAATACGGTTATCATTTTCTTTTTTGGTGCAATTCAAGGGGAAATGCATTTAATGATCCGTCTGCTTCTTGTACAACAAATGTAACTCTTTACCAATTCCTTTTTAAACTCACCGGCATTTTTTCTCGCTCTCCACCAATGTCAAAATTCATGAAGGAGCGTGCTGTGTTGGCTCCATAGTACTTATCAGCCGGAACCTCCAGATCACCAAAAGTGTCCGATTCTGTCCTGAATTTTTTCGCCTGAAATTAAAATAAATAGTTAAAATAAAAAATGCTGACATTGTTACGGTTGATTGATTTGATTGAATGGGTACATTCAAATTTTTAAAAACAAAGATTTAAAAAAATTTGAAAGTTGAAGTTATAGTTTGTCGCAACCCCCAAGGCCAATGATTATACTGTCGGGGCCAGTAAACACAAAACCAGACAAGTCCAGTAGTCTTGTATTTTAAAATGGAACAATTATACCTCACTATGTAATAAGTTTACTAATACTTACAAAAATATATGTTCAAATGCTGACTTTGAGTCCGACTATCTTTTAAGTTTTAATTATGTTTAACAATAACATAAGAAAAAAAATTCTCTTGGTGCTTGTTCAAATAAAACAGAATAGGAACTGTAGGCCAGCTGCCCTACATGTTAAACCGTGTAGTCTTTTCTCATTTGGATTCTGGTCTTGTAAAATTAACAAAAATAATTAAGAAGGTCAAGTAAACCTGTTTATCTACTTTGTGGGTTTTTCAAAACATTTGAGCCGAGTCTGCTCTAGGACTGTCAGGAGGATCAAGGGTTCGTTTATCCATGGATTGTCCCAGTATTCAAAAATAAGTCAGCCGTACATGTATGTCAATTTAATTAGTATTAAATAGTGGCGGTTGGATTTAGGCAAATTTGTGCTATTCAAAGTTTTACTGCAAGGTTACAACTTACAGAAATATTAGTTTGTAACAGTAAAATATAGCAAAATATAACAAAATAATCACAGGGTGAAGTCTGGACTGTTCCATTAATTCACCAGACAAAGCCGAGTGTTTCTTTTGCATAGACGAGGGTGTGGGTCGGTTATTCTGTTGTTGGGAACCCGGGTTACTGATCTTATCCTCTTGTTGTAGACATGACAAATCATCAGAAGGGACTTTTTGCTGTGGTGATTCCTGCCGATTAAAAGTCATTTGAGGTATAAGTGCAGTCATTTGCACTTCTCTGTCGTCACTTTTTGTTGAATAATTTTTTATGGATTGCTCACTGTGATGTCCACTGACGGCCTTTACAACACGGTTTGCAAATCCGGCACTATCAAGTACAGTTATGCATGTTGCTCTAAGACAGTGGTTAGTGTAGACTTTACTGCAGCCCGCTTTGGTTGATATTGTTTTAATTTTGTTGCCAAGAGTGTGAATTCCAACTGGGACACTGCAGTACCAGGGACCACTTTCAGGTACAGCTGGTAAGGGTCTTTGCCACAATGTATCAGGACACTTTGGGTTTAACTTTGACAAATACATCTCAAATGATGCTACCGGACAAGTGTCACTGCCTGGAACCTCATCCATGAAACCACTCGGCATTTCATTATCGTTTTCCTGATTGTTTTTGGTCATATGTTCACGCTTTGTTACGTACCGAACATCATCTTCATCTCTGGAAACTATGAAATCACTTGGCTTCATTTCACGCATGTTCTCACGCCCTTGATTACAGAAATTCATCATGATATCGATGAACACTTTGTTTTGCAATCCGGTTGGAGTACCCATGTCCAGTTCATCTGAGGCCAGTATTCTGTTCATGTCAGCAGCTGATATTGGGCTCTTGTGCTTAACTCTTCCTTTCCCCTCACGTTCCAGTTTAAGAAGCATGGTCTTAAAAAAAGTATTACTTTCAGGAAAGCTTTCAATGTTGCAAATATTCCACTTGTGGAGAGCTTGAAAGTGTCTCTGAAGACCGTATCGAATTCCTTGCATCGATGATTTGGTGTACATTTCTCCATCGTGTTTTCTTAAGCTGGCGTAGAATCTACACAAAAATTCGTCCAGATCCCGCTTTGCTAAAGCTGAAACTGCTTCCAATGTTGTTTCTGAAAAGACTGCATAAGTCTCCAATCTGGTGAGTGCGTATTTAATCTGCTTTTTAGTATTTGAAGCGTCTGCTAAATCGACAAACTCCTTTAGTTCGTCGCTTGAAACTAGATCAAAAGACGAGCATTCAATTTTCACGCTACTCAGTGGCAACGCCATTTTGATCTACAACCTTGTTCCCCGCGCGACGACACGATCATGCAATGTACAGCAACGGAAAGGCGGGGAACGATTAATTTGGAAACGAAGCTGACGAAAAAGAGGCCAAAAATAAATGCAATAGTAATGCAATAGTAATGTATTGGACAGTCCTATGCGATACAAATTATAGGGAAATATTGGATGCATAGCAGAATATCAATAACGAGGTGGAATCTAGGCTTTTCCATTATAATTATGAGGCAATTGTACTAATGAAGTACATCCTTGTTTTATATACATCACACATCGATCCTTGTCATTGGATATTTTTCATTTAATTCATAATTAATATTTCAACAATTTAAATAATACAAAGTTTTGAACAACTTTTAATTTATTTCAACAAGGGCTGATAAATACATAAAGACAAGATGCAGAATAATGCATAACACAATCAATACACATACAGTACTCAATGTATTATCTAGGCACGAAGTTGTTAGCTGCAATGTGTCCCAAGCATCCTATATTTATCATTATAAGACTCCTATATTTAATTTTGGAGTGTCGAAACATGGCAAATTAAAGAATGACACAAGACCAATCGAATGACAAGGATAAGTACAGTATTAAAAATGTATTAAACGGCTGATGACCCATTGGCTAATCAAACCTGCAAGCACCATACAAGCATTCAAAATTTGTCACTTTTTTGAGTCAATCTGCATTGTTCGTCTGAACCATCTCTACCAGGGGCGTTCGTGACTAGAGATATTGATACTGCCTGAGGCCAAGGGTTTAGTTACAAGAGGTATCAGTATGGCGCGCTACCCATGGTAGCAAGGCTTATGCTACGCTTTGTTTCATTGTGGAATCTTGACTGCATCATCCAAATCTACCATCTTATGTTTTAGTATTTGCTTGCTGTTACTTACTCTTTATTAGACTGTCAATAAAACATTTTCAAACTTTATTGATGTTCTTCATATTTTTTATTAAGCTTTGATGTAAGTTATTTTTAATGATTCATCTTTCTACACTTGCTGAAGAATTTTTCGGAACCCTTTCTGTAAACGAGCCTGGACATCAACTGTGTCATTCGCCATATTAAAACCCAACAATGAAGACCATTTCTGTCCTGTGTTTGTATCCTCTGTTTTATCTGCACTATGCTTGACAGGATTGAGTATTTACCAGGAGTGTTATTCGATCACCTCTAACAAGGAGACATATGGTACGATTGTACCATTCTTTGACACTTATTTCAACCCAATAGGCCTACACTGTGTCTGCATCCAAGTCAACAATGATCCACTTGTATCTTGCTGCTGTGTACATCATTTTTGTTGTGCTCTCTACACATGCCTGGGCAAGGGACTTAAGTATAGATCATCACCATTTCTGGGGCTATCCCAGGCATGATATTTGGTCCTTGGGAAAAAGTAGGAATTTATCAATAACAATGGCTGACCTACATTTATACAAGGTGTAGGCTTTAATAGGCTTTTCAGTCATTACTAATATACAAAAATATAATTTTTCCAAGAGCAAAAAAATCGGAAAACAGTTTAAGGTAGGAATAATATCATGCCTAAGCTATCCTCAAACAGGGGATCCCCCTCTTCTAATTAGTGTGAACTTAAGGACAACAACATGAACCCTAGGTCCAATTACCTGTATGGTATCTGTTCCAAGGCATTTAAATGAAAACAAGACTGATTCACTTTGGACAGACGTGCAGTGCCATGAGCCCTCAAGATTTTTAGAACCTGTGAAATTACTCATGCTCATGGATTTGTAACAATTGTGACATCCTTAGTTTTGCCTCTGCTTTATTTCGTTCACAGTTTTGAACATGAAAAACTTTGTTAGTGTATTTGTCTAAAACAAGTTATCTCAACAGCTCTGTGAATTCTGACATTGATGAACCAAAGGAATCAATTCATCCGCTCATGTGAATTCCAACAAGAGAAACGAGTGTGGCACCTGACAACTTAATCCTGATGGCTAATCCAAATATAAAGCCAGGCTCTTAACAGCTCATTATCATAAGGTATACAAGTTAGACAGGGCAGATAGTGAAGGTCTGAAAAGTCATATGCTGAACTTTGCTAACACTTTTATAAATGCAGATTGCCAACAAACTATCCCTGGAGGATAGATGGCGTAGCTATAAGTCAAGAATCCTGTTGGCTAGAGATGCTTTTAAGTCTGATTTTAAGAGTTCTAGATTCCTTGGGTGAATAAAGCTCTTAAGCGCCTTGTCTGGAGGAAACAAAGAGAACCCATTTTAGTTGGGATTGCTACCGCTCCATTAGCAAAGCTCAGAGCTGTCCATTAAGAAATGATAAAAGCTAAGCACGAACTCTTATCCACCGCTGTGTTTGATTCTCTGTGCACAATTTCAAAACATTTGTGGTGTTTTATCAAAAGTAAATAAAGGAATTGCTGCACTTTGCAATGGTCAGAAAATTGTCAGCTCAGTATGGGATAAAGCAGAAGTATTCACTTTTCAGCAGAAAATATTAATTGGTCTTCAAAATAGGTTATGGCCCTCTACCCAATATGAAAGGGAGAAAACTTCCTGCTGCAGACATTTTCAAAATGCTTCACAAGTCATCCCTACACAAGTCTCCAGGCAAGCAAATGTTACAGCTATCCATTCAAAAGGAATTGTACTGATCCAGCCAACTATGGGCCTGTTTCAGTCACATTTGATCAGTTTGTTCTTGTAATGTGATCAAATAAATATGCTCAACAGATCTAAACATGGCTTCCGTTCTTGCCGTTCATGCAGAGTTTCCAACTCTGGAAACAACATCTACAAGATCTGGGAGGCTAATGATTACATCGCCCACCATTTTTGAACTTCGCCAAAGCATTGGACACTCCCCCAAATGTAGGTTAATGCACAAACTCCACCACTTTGGCATTGATAGTCCCTGTCTCTAGTGGATTTCATCCTTCCTTGGGGTAAAAGCAGTCGGTCAACATCTAATTCTAAGGCAGTTCATTTCTACAAAGGTCATGGCATCTCAGGGAACTGCCCTTTGACCCCCTTCTTTTTTGCATATAAATGACCTGCCCAGCGACTCAATAAATATCGAACCAATCATCATTGTGCAATTGTTTTTATTTCTCTTGAGTCTATGGCTGGGGGAAGACTGAGGGGGTGGTTGGAGGTGTTCCTAGCCCTGAGAGGGCTGGGAAGGGGGGGGGGGGGGCTCTCGCCACTGGGGGGGTCCTTCCTCCACATGATTCAAGGCACATGTTTAATAAGGCAATTTTTTTATTTTATTATATGTTAATAATTATTAACACTCAAAACTAACATAAAAACAACATGGGAGAGTCAGAAGAGTACACGGTAAATTGTCTTGATTACACCAGGGCAGCACCACACTACATTCCCAGACTCCATCCACTAAATTCACGTAATACTCGTGTCTGCCCCGGGTGTAAGCCACCACAACCCCAGCTCGCGAGCGGGTCTCTGGTGGATGCCTAGATGTAACGACGCATCATACCAAGATGGCGGGGACAAGTTGAATTTGACGTGAGAACAAAAGTACAAAAATACACAGATTTATCGTCATGAAACACTATGGGAAATGGAAAGGAAACGTACTTCCAGAAAAACAAACAGATGGTGACTATGTGCAAGTTATTTTATATTGTATAATTAAATTGTGTCGTTACGGACATCTACATTTTCCAAGTGAGCAGACGACGGAGCTTACACTTTTGTAAGTCCTGCCGCTACGCAAAAACGTTTGACCTTTGACACGGGGAAGCTAATCGAACGCACCCTATAAAGCCTAGGTTACGTCCAGGATACCTGCACTCACTAAAACACTCACAAATCTGCCATGCCATTGCTTGTTGCTTGAGTTGCTCAGTTGCCGTGCCTATCAAATCTGTGTGTACACTAGCCCCATTTATAGTGCCAATACTCTGGACTTCCTCCGATCCTTGGCCCTACGCGCCCATGTTATGTACCTCCAGGAGGTGGGATAATTTTTCGAATATAAACTCACGTTTTTATGCCGAGATTTTTTCCCCAGTTGTCACTCATTGTATCCGATTTGTGGACAGCACATTAAAACGCCATTGTGCGCGCTCGTTTTGGTGTAATTTTGAAGAACTTCCACCGATTTGACTGCCCGGCATCCATAATGTTTGCTAATGCGCATGCAGGCGGCGTTCACGCATGGCGCAAAAATTAAGACAGCGCGGTGTGCGCGGAGTCTAAAGATAGCGCAGTGTGCGCTGGAAGCTAGGCGGAAGGCTCCGCGCACACCGCACTGTCTTAATTTTTTCGCAATGCCTTGCAGGCGGCGTTCACGCATTGCGCAAAAATTAAGACAGCGCGGTGTGCGCGTAGCCTAAAGACAGAGCAGTGTGCGCTGGAAGCTAGGCAGAAGGCTCCGCGCACACCGCGCTGTCTTAATTTCTGCGCAATTCGTGAACGCCGCCTGCATGCGCATTAGCAAACATTATGGATGCCGGGCAGTCAAATCGGTGGCAGTAACTTGTTACTTGTTACTTGTTATAATAATCCCCTTGCAGCCCAATTTGGGCTAAACTGGGATGTTTGTGGAAAGTGACGTCAACAGTCAGGTGGATAAGGTGCCAAAGAAAAGAGAAAAGTGCACTATTTACAGGTGCAGAAATAAGGAAAAGTATTTGTTGTTCAGAGAACAGTGTTGCCATACAGAGGCTGCATTACTCTGATGGCAGGGCTGGCTGCTGTTAAAAAGGCCTGTATGGATGGGGTTATGTGCAGAACAGCAGATGGTGGTAGCCTGTTCCAAACTGACATAGTTCTTGGGAAGAAAGCAAACTTGTATGCATTGATCGTTGGGATGATTAAAGAGGTGTATTTGAGTGGGTGATCAATTCGTTGTGAGATATGTGTAGCATGCTGAAAACACTGTGGAAGTGTAATATTGACTAAGTTGTAGTGAATTTTGTAGTACAGAGTGCATTGTTGGATCAGACGGCGAGTGTGAAGTAGGTCCCAGTTTAATTTTTCTACAAGCGGTGTGATATGAGTTGTAGTTCGATAGTCAGAAAAGACAAATCTGGCAGCATTCTTTTGGATCTGCTCGAGATGATTTATATCAGTGGTAGTGTTAGGGTTCCAAATTTCACTGGCATACTCAATTTGTGGACGAACTAGGGATGTGTAGGCTCTTGCCTTAACCTGTTGCGAGCAAGGTGATAATGTTCTTCTAAGACTAAGAAGACCTAGAGTACGACTTGCTTTGTGTTTGATTTTGGATCTTCAAAATTACATCAAAACGAGCGCGCACAATGGCGTTTTAATGTGCTGTCCACAAATCGGATACAATGAGTGACAACTGGGGAAAAAATCTCGGCATAAAAACGTGAGTTTATATTCGAAAAATTATCCCACCTCCTGGAGGTACATGGGCGCCAAGGATCGGAGGAAGTCCAGAGTATTGGCACTATAAATGAGGCTACGTGTACACTGCTTGATCTGTGAAATAGAAATGGAATGCGCCTCTGATTCTGAACGGATTCCGTACTTCTTTTCTAAACCTCGCTATAAGTATAATAACCTACCATATTGCTTGCTTCCCGACGAAATGAGGTCGTAAACCCAACTGAAGCCAATACTTTCCGCCGAACAATATTTTGGATTGTTGTCATTTAGTGGTGCAGTGGTGGACAGCACCACCCCAGACGCCTTGAGACCGTCGAGCGCAAATTTACACCCTGCGCAAATTCAAACACGCGCTGAGAGGACACCGGTGGATGGCCAGCTGCTGATATGAGGCACTCAGCAGCTAGCTGCAGTGCGTTTGTCATAGGCCCTTTTCGAAACCACGACTTCAGCTTGGGCCGGCTAGTCCTAGGCTCAGTCGAATCAGTTATTTTGAAAACATGCGCCATGCATGCACGGTAGGTATAGGGTTTCAAACACGCGGACAAAGCCCAAGTCGGGGCCAAAAGTGAACCCGTATTTTCGAAAAGGGCCATACAGTTATACGCGTTTGGTTGCCAGACAAAAATTGGGAGAATTTATTTAGTATAGAGGGTAAAACAAATATTTATAATATATGGTGTGACTTATTAAAGAAACATTGTAATCAGTGTAATTTATTTAACGTTATTCAAAAATGTCAATTGAATTATATTTTGTTCATACTTTTGATATTATATTGTTGTAATCTTTAAAACAATCAAAAAAACATTATAATAAAAAAACGAACCTCTAATTTTTGAATGGTCAAAATCCTTTTCGTCAGAGGATGTATGAAGTGTCAAATGTGGTGGTATATGCGATGTGTGCATGCAGATTGAGCACACACTTTTGCATACCAACACAGTCTCGTAGTGTCACGAGTGAAATGGTGGAATCGTCTCGGTCTGTGTCTCCGGAGATGAAGAGGTTAATTTCTTATGATCAAGGTATGGTTTTTAATGAATCCCACTTTTTTCCTAACATTATTATTCCATCATTGTGTATTGATGCTTGAGAAATAATAGATTTTGAAAAGTTTTGAGTTAAAAATAAACATTTAATTTCACTTTCAAGTTTCACTTCAGTATTTTACCATTTTACTATTCTATTTGCAAAATCAAATTCACTCGTCATGTCGTTATTCGTTTCCCTGTCTCTCCACTCTCAGTACTGTGTCAGTGTCAAGTGTCAAGAGTGTCTGCGGTCATTATGTGTCAAGTGTGGTCTGTGTCATTCCTCTATGGTGTGATAGACTTGAATCCTTTAAAGTTTATTCTTGGCAACATACTGTTGTGAGTTCAATTTGTGGGAGACGCAACTTGAGAAGAATAAATAGGTCCGGCAACTTCAGAATCTGAACAAGAACTAACAATATTATAATGTTCAGCTGCCTTTTATACCTTCACAGCATGTTTTGACTAAGAATATGGAACAGAACATTCCATCAAAACATATCCATATAAAACCATTAAAATTATTAAGGTAGCGTTGAGCGTGGAGCCTGGCAAAACAACTTGGCGTACTCCACCAACAGAGGGCGCTAGCTTGGCCAAACAAGCTCGCGCTGTTTACATGTGATTCTAATTACTGCACAGCAGATGCGATTAATGTACAATTCACGAGAGCGTACAATGTCGCTGACCGCGCGGATTGCAGAGCGCGTTATCACAAGATTATCCAAATTTAAATAATCAATAACTAATAACTAATAACTAATAAACAATAAGTGTCGTGTAATTTCACAACAATACGTACAGTGACACACGTCCTGGGCCGGGCCCGTTTTAATTTTGTGCAGCTAAAAAAGCCTAAGGCATGCGATATAAACATTTCAAAGCTAATTCCACTTGGACCAGGCGGTGGTTTAAACCAGCTATTGTGTGTTCACTTACCTCTTATAAGTCTTAGACGTCCTTCCTCTATAGCTTGCATTGGGGTGTTTTTGATGTTTGATAAATGTACTCCTTCGGTCTTGCTAGCGCCCTAGACCCAGTAACGTGGGTGCTGTACTCCTTTTTTTAAATTTTGGCATACCCTTCGGTTGTAACTAGCGCCCCAGGATATTTGTAAGATCCGCTAAATACCTCAATTTGCTACGATTTTTACAGCACCCAGCCATGAAAAATGCCCCAAAATTATTATATTTTTGTTGTAATACTATAGCTTGAAAATCACAGCAAATTGCTAAATTTGGCTGATCTTACAATAATTTCCTGGGGTGCTAGTAGTAGTACGACCGAAGATGTCAATTTTTGTTTTAAGGATGACAGAGCCCAAGTTTCTGGGTCTAGATTGAAGGATGAACCCTTATTAACCTTACTTTTAGCATGCTTAGCCCCCTTCCATCCATACTTAGCCACCCAGTAGCCTGTCCAAAAACTTGTGGTGGTTGTGTTGTATTCTACAGGTAGCTGTACAGTATGTATTATTGTCAGATTGTTCGGCAATTAGGTCGCATCACCTCTGCTAGGAATAGGTCCGGCCTGTAACCATTTGTTTTAGGTTTTGGTTTTTTTTTAGGGGGGGGGGGGCGAATGTTGAAGGAAAATTTGCAGCCTCTGTTGCCCCTGGTCTTCAATTGGCCCTGGTGCCCCTTCAAAAGTTTCTCATAGACTTTATGATTTTCCAATGATTGAAAGTGCCCTAGCCTGCAAAATGAAAATGACCTTGCCCTCTCAAAGATGACATCCAGGCCTACTGTGAATTACTATTATTAGTTGCAAAAATCGTAACCCTCCATCCTCCCGTCAGTCGCAGACCAGAGGGTTACGAAATAACTATGGTAAAAAATACCTGTATGTGCAATTTCGACCATTTTTGTCACAATGTAGTCACCAGATTTGCCAAGTTTTACCATTTTCAAAAATCATGACACACATTCTAAGAACACTGATTTGATCTTTAATGTGTAATGAATCAATTTAGAACACTTCAAACATCATCAACATTTTTTTTGTCTCTAGTTCATTGGTCAGTTCATTGTTTGTAATTTGAAATATGGGCTTGTGAAAATACTGGGAACCAGTAAAATCACCATCTAACTGGTTCTTATGGTTATTCACTGAAAACATTAAGGGCAAACCTCCAGAGGATGAAACTCCAAGAATAATACTATCGGGTAATATTTTGTTGAATCACAGCCACTTAAACTCGTTCGATGTCCTGATCACAATAGAGATTGAACTTTGTCTGTTTGAAGGGTTAACAAATATTTGTACTTCCGTTGTAAAACTTACTGGTCCCAATTTTAATAGACCAGAAATGGATGTCCTAATTTTATAACCAACTTGATAACACCAACCAGCAAGAATATTTTTATGGATGCACCATGAATATGCAGTTATTTGGGGTTCAATTCCCCCCCCCCTAACGTTTTAGGTCACAAACCACAGTGACATCTTTATTTAAATTTTTAAAAGTCTGTCAGCATTTGTACAGAGAAAATAGAATTAGCTGTTGCAAACTGCTTACCAACCAAAAGGACCTGTGGTATAAATGCAAAAAATAAGTTAGTGGCCTGACGTTTCGACCCTAGCAGAGTCTTTCTTGAAGGCTAAATGACAACACACAACACACATACAAGCAGACAAGAGTTGCAAGAGTAGTCAAGTGGAAATACATGAATAGAGAGAGTGGAGGGAGAAAAGCAGAAAGCATTCAGAGAAGGCAGGGGGTTAGCAGGGATTATGAAGACAAAGGGGGGGGGGGGGTTATGAAGGGAAGGGGATAGCTTGACCACAAGAAGTTGGGAACACAAAGGACAAAATGGAAGGTTAGAAGAGAGGTAAATAATTAGTAAATACAATGAAGGGCAGACTAATAAAGTGGATAACTGTGTGGGAAAAGGAGAAGGCAAAAACAAAAGGTTATTAGTCATTTCCTTCTTGGATATTCAAACCATGGGGCTGAGTGGTCTTTATGCGCCTTATCCAAAGTTTTTCCCTACTCAGACGGACAGTCTCTCTGCAGTTACCTATAAAGTGCCTCAATGCCCTGTAAATTCATGTCAGAAATGGAGTGGTTAGGAAGGTTGAAGTGGTGTCCTACAGGTGTATCCAGCTTTTGGGTGTTGACTGTGGATCTGTGGCCATAGAAACGCCTCTTGAGTGTAGTTCTTGTTTCACCTATATATTGAACACCACAGACTCTGCAAGATATTAGATAGATTAGATTAGTGGTGGTGCAGGTGACATGACCCCTTGTCTTGTGGGTGGTACCACCAGTATGGCTGGTAAAGGAGTCCGATTCCCTGATGTGTTGTCTACAAACGATGCATTTGGATGTATTGGAACACCTAAAAGTACCCTGTGGCAAAGGGGGATTAACATCATCATTAATGGGGGGAACTTCTGCCCGGACGATGAGATCCCTGAGACTGGGTGGGCGTCGGTAGGCAACTATGGGTTCTTCCTGTACAGCACGTTGAAGCCGATCTGATGTGTGAAGAATATGATGGTTAGAACTGGTTATTTTACGAATGGGAGGAAGTGAGGGGTGAAAAGTAACAACAAAAGGAACTTTCCCTTTGGAACTCCGTTGATGCCTGGGTCCTTTGGAGAGTACAGACTCCCTAGAACGAGCCTTGACTTTCTGGATCGCTCGATGGACTGCTAGGGAGCTGTGACCCCTGGAAACAAGGTGTTTCTTAAGTTCCTGTGAGTGGTGGAAAAAATCAGAATCATTAGAACAGATTCGACGGAGTCTGAGGGCCTGACTGTAGGCTATGCTGGTTTTGCAGTGTCTGGGGTGACAGCTGGTTGAGTGGAGGTATTGATGTTTATCTGTGGGCTTAACAAAGAGATCTGTGGTTAATCCATCATCCATCTTTATGACCTTGACATCCAGAAAGTGGATGTCCTTGGTCGAGTATTCATTCGTGAATTTGATGGTCCTGTGGAAGGAATTAATGTGGTTAATGAATGCTATGAGGCATTCTTCATCACTAGTCCAGATGAAAAAGATGTCATCGATATAGCGCCACCAGACCCATGGACGGCAAGGGGCCGACGCCAACATGCGCTGTTCAAGTTGACTCATGAAAAGGCAGGCCATTGAAGGTGCCATACATGTACGTGTACCCATTGCAGTGCCATGTACCTGTAGGAAATTCTTACCCAAGAAGGAAAAATTGTTTTTTGTTAGAACATGTTGCATGAGGGATACAATGTCAGAAATGGGCGGTAACACGTGACCACTCTTAAACAGGGCTGAGGAGCAGGCAGCAATCCCTTCATCTTGGGGGATGTTCGTGTACAAAGAGGACACATCAAAAGTACTGATGATACGTAGCTGTGTTGGGGACCTGCTTCTGAATACCTGAGATTTTACGAAGGAAATCTGGAGTGTCATGAATATATGATGGAATCTGTGGCATAAGCGGCTTTAGAAAACTGTCAACAAAAAGAGATACATGTATATTCTCAGTGGGGGAACCATTGCCAGATATGATGGGTCTCCCTGGGTTGTCTGGTTTGTGTACCTTGGGAAGGAGGTAAAATCTTGCTGTTCTACAGTCTACCGGGGAGAGAAACTTGTGAGCTTTCTTGGAGAGGTGGTTACGGTCATGCATCTCGTCCAGTGTTTGTTGAATCTCCTTTGAAAAGGTGCCTGTTGGATCAGTGTCAAGGGGTTTATAGTTAGTTTGGTTGTTGAGCTGTCTCATGGCTTCATCGATGTATTGCTGACGACCCATAACAACAGCAGCAGAGCCCTTGTCAGCCGGCTTGACGATGATGTCCTTCCTTGCTCGTAGAGTCTTAAGGGCCTCACGTTCTTCTCTAGGGAGGTTGTCATGAGTCCTGTATGTAAGTCTCAAGAGATGGCACACGGTTCTTAGGTGGTACCCATCTACTCTTGCAGTAAAAAGGCTCAGGGTCCATAGGTGGTGAGTCAAGGAAGAATTCACGGAGGCGAATTCTGCGGTAGTAGTCAGTGAGGTCCTGACTGAGCTCAACCTTATTCACTGTGGGGGGAGTGGGGCAGAAGTTGAGTCTCTTGGAGAGCAGGCTGTGTTCTGCATCTGAAAGGGTAGATGATGAGAGGTTAATGACTGTGGATTGAGGGACTGACTGCTCAGCCTCGGGGGTTATGTTGCGCTTGAATCGTCTCCGTCTGTGATGTTGCTGTTTCGAGACAAGACGGCCAATCTTGCCATTTCTCCTAGAATTTAGAACAGATTCAAGTGTAGATAAACCAGCAGCCGATTTCACGAAAGTAGTGCGTAACTTGCGCCATGTCTTAAAGTTACGCCATGTAAATGTTGCGCAGCTGCGCCACTTCCTTAAATTGCATTTCACGAAACTTGCCTTAGCTGCGCAACGTTTTAATAACTAAAATAAATAACAAACACCGCGGACGAGGCTAATATCAACCTTTTCAACGACTGTTGCCTGAAACCACAGAAAAAAATGCAACGGAGCGCATTTTAAATCGCGATCTTTTTTACACAACAACATGTTTGTACAGTAAAGTGTCAACGGCGGTAAGTGTCGGAATAAGATGGCTCAACTTGGACCACTGACTTCGTTTATTTTGAATTCCCATTACATTTCATTATCTGACTGCTAAATTAAGTTGATGTTGCCATGTATTTTTAAAACAATGCTCGATTAATTTGGTGGGGTGGGCGTTGAATTTATTTTCAGCTGGTTTTTGAACACAACAATGTAAAAATTACTTGAAAACCAATGGCTGACGAACGTGTTTTTTGTTTTAAGTAAGCTACAGAAAAGAAAGAAAGCAACATCTTTCGGTAAGCACTGAAATAACATTGTTTACCGAGGATAGTGTAGCCTACTCGGGTTAAACACGTTGTGCCGTTGGCAGTTTATCAACTTGCGCTATAAAACACTGACTTACGCCATCAAAATCGAGTGCGTAAGTTGCGCCATTTTTGTGGCGTAACTTTCAGACTTGCGCCAATTTCAGACGTGGCGTAACTTTCGTGAAATCGATCATAAATTCGTGGCGCAACTTACGCCATAAATGTTGCCCAAGTGGACTTGGGCTGCAGCACCAATCTCACTGTTGAATTGCTCAAAACAGGCAGGTGAGCAGATGGATCTAAGTTTTGCTTCAAGACAGGATATGTCTTTGTTAAAGCTGTTGAGACAAAGTTCACAGTGTTCTGTTAGAATACGGATGAGACTAAGCGAAGTGCTATGGAGTGTGTGGTTCCACTGTCTGCGAAGTGGGGTGGACAGAGACCCAATGGCTGGGTCAGATTTCACCTGTAAACCTGTGGGAATGAAACGGGTTAGTGTGTAGAACCTGTAGTTGTCTCGATGAAAGACTCTGCTAGGGTCGAAACGTCAGGCCACTAACTTATTTTTTGCATTTATACCACAGGTCCTTTTGGTTGGTAGCAGTTTGCAACAGCTAATTCCATTTTCTCACTGGCAAAAAAAAGGAACAAGGTGGTCGTTGAGATTAGCCACCAGCCAGGTGTGCCTTAGTGTTTGAATGTTATTATAAAAATCTCTAATCATACATGTACTCTGTCATAATTTCCAATCCTAACAAATGCACAAGCGCCATCTTAGAAATGTACCTCAATGCATCTTGGGAGTACGGTTAAAAAATTAAAAAAGCTACCTATAATGGCGCCATGCTATGTTTGCACGTACATGTAACTTTACCAGGTTTTATAGTTATGTACCACAGTCCCCACATAACTTCAAAACCAGCACCCCATGATTGCTGGTTTTACATGGACTAGGATTTCACCCAGAATCCTTTGCACTTTGGCTATTTCCTGTTTTTTCTAATCATAAGGAAACAAGATACCATTACCAGGATATTCAAATCACAGGATGTTTCGTGTTATTATGTGTACAATTTAGTATCCTAAGTTATTATCCAGACCACGAGCTGTTGTCATTGAACATTATGCTGGTACAATTGTACAAAGTACACATCAGATACATACAATGTAGATTGACAAATCTTTCAAATTGTTAAAACACTTACTACAAAAACTCCCATCTATGTAGGTTAAAAATGTAACCCATCATGTACAATTTAGCCCTGCTGGAAACCTTATAATACTGAATCCACTATAGTTCAACAGCCTTGTGAATAATTATTTGCTTGTACTTTTTGATTTGCAAAAATATTGACCAATCATTCAATTTATCCAATACCATGAATACTGAAGGCCAAAGTGATGCCTGAGTTGAAGCTGTCCTACATGTATGTAGCTCAGGCATTTCAATGGCTTTTCAATGGCTTTTCAAGGATTCCAGGTACTGGTGCAATCAGACCTGCCACTTTGTAGTTGACCAAAAGAAATGGAAACTATTGTTTAAAAACACACAAAACTTTGTATTATTTTTCTATCTACTTTTGGACGGAGGTGGACTATCAACACAAGTACATCTATGAGCGATGATAATGGAATGGCACAGATGATATGAAAATGGCTGTCAGGCATTTTCTATTTTGTTGGCTTGTTTGTAAAAAATTTAAAATTGAAAAAATATGACTTCAGTTATTTCTTTTTTTTCACCATCCCACGTTAAAATTGTTTAACTTGGGTCATTCTACATGTAATAGTGAGTATCTTCAAGGTCTTTTGCATCAAACAAATGATGCACATTTGTGTGCATGAAATGAACTCTGGTGAAGGGGCCTCGGTTATGGGATTTGAGCCATTGCATGGTAAGGTATCATTGTATTATTTGGTTTGCGGTAACACCATGTGTATACCTAGCAAGGGTTTTACTGCAAACCAAATATACTTTGGACTCGGTTAGGGAGGCCCTCTTTAACTAACCTTAAATTCCCAACCCCCAGGATCCCAGCTGCTTCATACTCTATATGAACTCTTTCAAAAGGATTGAATAAACTCATGAATATGCCAGTACACAAGAGGTCAAGCTCTGGCCAAAGGGCTCATTAAAACCCAGTCCCTTGCCAGAGGGATTAAGGTCTGAATAAGCAATGTAACAACAAAAGAAGTCTGGTAGGTGTTGGGCTATTACTAGTCTGTCAATTGTTAAGGGATGTAAATCATTTGTATTATTCATGCTAAATTAAATTTTTTCAAACTCTCCAGATTTGGATGATCAAACTGTGGATCAGGATTCCTCTATGTTAGTTAAAGAGCTATTTCTTTCGGAGTATTTCTGAGTCATGTTTTTTCCCTGTTCTGTTTTTCATATCCATTCCCAGGTTTCTTGTCAGTCCCCTTACTTTTTTTCCCTTCCCGTTTTTCCCTTCCCGTATTAATTCTCAATCCCGTTCCCCAAAGAATTTACGCAAGGCAAAAATAACATTAGAAAACATTCAATTGCTACACATCTTTGTAACTGTTTTAAATTCACAAAAACAACCTCTGGTTATTTTTCCTGTCCCATATTTAATGTTTTCCCGTCCCGGGGTATTTCTCAGTCCCGTTTATTATTTCCCCGTCCTGTTGTTTCCCTTTGTGTCCCCTTTTATTTTCCTCTCCTTGGATATTTCTCCGTCTCGTTTATTATTTTTCAGCCCGTTAGGCCTATACTTCTCAGTCCCGTTTACTGTTTTCCTGTCCTGGGTTATTTTTCAGTTAAAAATAATATGTTTTTACCGTCCCGTTTATGTTTTCCCATGCGCTTTATATTTCATCCCGTTCCGTAAAAATTTCTGAAATCTGAAGTGTATACATTTTGTAGTATAGTCCTTAGATGTGGCATCTTGATAACAAAAATTAAACAACTTGGCTTTTACTAACGCATTTTTGGTGGTTGAAAATGCAATTTATATAAACGTTTTATGAAATGCAAACGTTTGAGAAAACAGAGACAAAATTCAAGTCATTTGAAACATTATTTTTTCCATTGGGGATCAAAGGGTTAGGACTGACTGGGATGGCGAGGAGAATTGAGCAACTCCTCTCCCCTGAAATATCCCATAAGGTCAGCGTCTCAAATAGCCTCTCCTAACCAAACTCCTACTGCTTGGCTTCTTGTGCCGATCCCTGTTTATAACCGATGGCAGAGGTGTGAAGGCGGGTTTCTGGCGCCTTAAAACCAGAAGGCTCTGGGCAGGTGGGGCTCATCAGCCATGGGAGGCAACCCACCTAAGAGACGGAAAACTCTGACTCCAAACCCGGGCAGGCGTAACCCGTTAGCCAATCCACTCCAGCTATGGATTAAATGACGTCACCGTGGCTGGGCGGTTTTCCGGCAGGCGTGACTCACGCCTTCAGGGCGGATGAGGGTCTTCTGCACCCCAACGGCCGAGTGGGCCTGGAGGACGGCGACCCCAGGTTACTACAGCATTGTAAGGTATCATGATGACTACACACACAACTGCAAATCCTATACTTCCAGCGGCGGGAGTCCGCAGGAACTTAGCAGCTGGCCAAGGTCCTGGCCCTTCAGGGCTCCATGACGACGGGTTCTTAAACCCTTCGGGGAGGGATCAGTCTGACTTCAGAGCCAAGGCTACTGCGACCCTTTTGAAGTGCAAGAAGTCGATAATACTATCAACGTTCAATGCCTTCACCATAAGGGAGGAGTCAAGGTCTAACGAGATGGCAGCATGTAGCAGGAAGTGCGGAATTGATGTCCTGGGCATTCAGGAGCACCGCCATGTCCATGGAAATGAAGACATCAGGTTTAGCAAGACAGGCGGGATGGACTTAATTACCTCATCTGCCTGGAGGAACACCAGAAATGCTGCTCAGGGAGGAGTGGGTCTGTTGCTAAGTCGGAGAGCAAGAGCTGCACTGCGGGGTATCCACTCTGTTAGTCCACGAGTTCTTGTAGCTGAGTTCGACAGCAACCCTGTCACAACAGTTATTGTATGCTACTTTCCACACAACTGCAGCAACGAGGCAGATGTCGAGCAATGCTACAATGATCTCCGAGTTGCTATTGGGCAGGTGCCAGCGCACAACTTTTTGGCCGTGCTTGGGGATTTTGGCCCGACTTGGACCAGAGGACGCTCGCTACACACGTACCACACAGACGACTCTAACCGGAATGGTCAACACCTAGTCAGTTTTCTCCAAGAAAACAGCCTTCTAGCAGCCAACACCTTGTTTCAGAAGTGAAGAGGAAAACTCTTTTGAAGACAGAGCCACAGGAGACCGTCGCCAACTGGACTTCATTCTTGTTCGAAGAAAGTGGCGCAACAGTGTCCTAAACGCTGAAGCATACAGCAGCTTCAGGACAGTGGCCTCCGATCACAGTGTTGTATCGATGCAAGTTAGGCTTAGCCTTAGGCAACCCAAGCACACAGGCTTTAAGGAGAAGGTTGATTGGAAGACGTTTTCCTCCCGTCCAGATCTACAGGCACAGTACACAGTGGTAGTGCTTATAATCACTTCCATGTGCTTGGGAGTAAACGAGAAGACGAAGAAGAAGAAGAGGAGGAAGAGAATGAGCGAGGAGAGGTTAGAAGAGAGGAGGATGCAACAACTCGTTACCAGCACTTCATCGAGGCCAACTTGGAGGCAAAGAAGAGCCTGCCTAAGGTGAATCGGGTAAAAAGGAGCCGCAATTCTGATCACCCAGAAGTTGTTGCAGCACGGAAGGTAGTTGAAGAACAACAGAGCAAGAATGAACAGCTCAAGGAAAGCCTCAAGTTGGCCAAAGTTCAGCTATTTGATGTATATGAAAGGCTGAGAGAGAAAGAGTTGGCACTCAGAATCGAGGAGGTAGAGGTAGCTCGTGAGGGCAAGCAATATGGTGAGGCATGAAGAATAGTGAATGAGGTCAGTGGCAGGAAGAGGTCAAAAGCAGACAAGTCAAGGGACACACGCCAGAAGATCGCGTTAAGTCATGGTTCACCCACTTCAGAAACCTGCTGGGAGATCCTCCTACTGTGACTGGTGAAGATTTGGAGATCGCAGACGTGCTCACGAACGTTGACATTGATGATGGCCCCTTCTCGATGGAAGAGCTAAGGAAAGTCAAATGCTCTCTCAAGCAGGGGAAAAGGGTGGGCCCAGATGACATCCCCCCGGAAGTGTTGAGAAACTGTGAACTTGATGAAATAATGCTTGAGTTCTGCAATATGGCCCTGATGGCGAACAACATGCCCACCCAGTGGTCCCTGTCCAACATTATCCCCATCCCAAAATCTGGAAACCTGACCTCACCAGACAACTACCGTGGAATCAGTCTCACCTGCACCATGGCCAAAGCCTATAACCGGCTGATCCTGAATATAATTAGAGCAGCCATTGACCCTAAACTCGGGTACAATCAAAACGGTTTCAGAGAAAAACGTTCTACTGTCGCACAGATCTTAGCCCTCCGACGTATTATCGAGGAAGTAAAGAACCACAAACTGCCGGCTGTACTGACCTTCATAGATTTCAAAAAGGCCTTCGACTCCATCCACAGAGGCAAGATGATCAAAATCTTGAAGGCGTATGGAATCCCACCCCGGCTTCTTCGAGCCATCGAAGCCAAGTACACCAATACCACTGCCAAAGTTATCACCCCTGACGGAGTGAGCGATGTGTTCGAAATATTGGCAGGAGTTCTGCAAGGTGACACACTGGCTCCGTTTTTATTCATCATCGTGCTTGACTACGCCCTGAGACAAGCCCTCAAAGAACACGAGGAGCTAGGCTTCACCATCACCCCAAGAAAGTCTAGAAGAATCGGCCCATTGACCCTCTCCGACCTAGACTTCGCGGATGATATTGCCCTACTGTCTGACAACATCATAGAGGCACAAGAGCTACTCAGCAGATTTGAGTCGGAGTGTGAGAAGGTTGGTCTCCATCTCAATGCCAAGAAGACGGAGTACATGGCATATAACATTGGAGATCATGCTCCGCTTAAGACCTTCGGAGGTGCATCACTCAAGAAGGTGGACGACTTCAAGTACCTCGCCTCCAGGATGCAAAGCACAGAGAAAGACATCAAAGTCCGTAAGGCACTCGCATGGAAAGCCCTCCATGACATGAAGAAGATCTGGACATCTCAGCTCTCCAAGAGTTTAAAACTGAGATTCTTTCATGCTGCAATCGAAACCATCCTGCTGTATGGGTGCGAGTCCTGGACTCTCAACAAGGCAATGACCAAATCTCTCAACGGTTGCTACACCAGGATGCTACGGATGGCACAGAATGTCTCCTGGAGGGATCACATCACCAACCTGGAGCTTTATGGCAACATCCCTCCGCTGAGTGAGAAAGTTAAGGAGCGTCGGCTGCGCCTTGCTGGTCACTGCCTACGACACCCAGAGCTACCAGCCAATAAAGTCATCGTGTGGGAGCCCACCCACGGCAGGCGCGGTCCCGGAAGACCCGCCAAGACCATGCTCAAGACCCTGATCGAGGATGCAGGAGTAAACAACAAGGAGGAGCTAATCAGTTGTATGCAGGATAGAGTTGTGTGGCGTGTCAGACATCGAGCCCGACTCAAACATGCGGCAACGCGAAAACTTGGGTCGACTGAGTGAGTGAGTGAGTGAGTGATTTTTTCCCTCAGTTAGTAATGTCTTTCAGTTCCCAAAACGTAGTCATTACTGAAACCTTTTGAAAGACAGTTACAATAATGTATCAACAACGGATTAGCGCTTGTCCTGCGGAGCGAGCAGCCATAACAAAGCAGAACAATCAAAGTGTTGCATCTCAATTTCTGAAGATCTCTGGCAGGTCCTGTTGCATGATTGTTAAGTATCCCCAGGAAGGTGCTGATAATTGGTCCATTTGTGAAGCCACTGCCCCAGCCTGCTTGTGTAGAACTCATGCATATTCGTCTGACGTAAATGCAGCTATGTGAATTGACCCGAAGATAATGAGCTCATTAAAGTGGTGTGAGACTACTGGTCGGTATCCTGCGGGTCTCGGCGGATATTGAGGGTTAGTTAAATTGAAAACAAAAAAGTAGCAGTAGCAGGTATAATATCTGCAAACAACAGTTAATGGCCTGATGTTTCAACCCAAGCAGAGTCTTTCTTGAAGGCTAAATGACAACAAAACACACATAAACAGAAGTGGTGTAACAGAAGCAGTCAAATGAAAAGAGAGAGAGAGAGACAGAAAGCGCACAGTTTAAGCAAGGATTGAACAATGAAATGAGATATAATTTCTATCACATTAACCTTTAATCATGTTTTAAATTCATTTTAAAGAAAAGCGGAATATCAGTTTTCATTTCCTTGTTTTGTTTTTAAACTGTCTGACTCTCTAATCGAAGTTTCACATTGCGATTGTCTTGAATTTTTTCAAAAATTGTAGTTAGTATCTTGCTAATTCCTTCATTTAGATCAAAAAACTATGCCGTGTGTGGAAGGCCAAATTAGTTGGGCCCCTTGTTGATGTAATGATAATCAGTAATAGAGTGTATGTACACACAGGGAACAAGACTGAGATAAAGGCAGTGGGCACTCACTGTATGAAGGATTTTTTATTTATTTTTGTTCATCACATTTTTTAATAATCAAAATCAGATTCTTTTTCTCTGCATTAAAACAAACAACTTCATGAAGAGTGCTAGCCACAAAAACATATGTGATTGATAATTTATAACTTCAGAAATTATCTTGTGAATTATATATATTATTTTACCAAACCCCATCTGCATTACCATGATGTGACTGGTTTTGTACATTGTACAGGACATTTTTATGTTGTTGTGGTGTGAAAGGTAATTTCATTTATAATTGAATCAACAAAAATGGTGAACAATAAATGAACACGGTGAGGAGTAAGCAGACCTTCGTTTTTGAGGAGCGCGATCGCGCTCGCTCTCCTACCGCGCTCCTGGGTCTATATTCACGTGCGCGATCGACAGCGCTCCTCGATCATTATGGTGTATTTTATTTATAATTCTACCGTAACAAGGCAGATAAATAACATTGGTTATGTAAACGTTGGCACAGCCCACACATAAGCAAACGTTTTTTGTTTTGGGTTTATTTTTACGTCCGTGAAAAACACGAAACGCTTTTGCCTCCATTGTACACAACGCACTGGCCCATTTGAACATAACTCTGCTGGAGGGCCCCCCCTTCCCCCCCTCCCCCCCCCCTGTTATGACATTGACAGTTTAACTCATTACTGGCATATATTATGTGAGACTACACTTACCGTTACAACAGTGTAGTGTACAGGTGTTTGTTGAGAACAGTATTTACATGTGCAGTGAAGGTATTTAGCTTCTGTAGACAGGTTGCTGTTAGTGGTACACAAGCTTTTCACTGAAGCTTTAAAGCTTTTGCATATTGATTGGTTGATATGTACATGTACATTATTTGTCTTGCCACACAATGCGTCTGCACGTTCACTACATGTATGTTTGAATTGCCTCTGTGATAGTTTCCATGCTTTGTGACTACTATAGAACGGTTTTACTTTAAACACACTATAACGGGATTTCGTTATTCAAAGGTTACTATCACCAACAACAGGGTACAAGTAAAATAGTGGAAAACGTTATTTTAACGATCTGAACTTCTGTTTAATTCCTACATCATTTTGTATCAACAGTTGCCATGTTGGAAACTACCCCCAATCCCACAATGCATCTTAATTAGTATGGAGAGCCAAAAGAGGTTACTACGTACTAGTATAAAGGATAAGTACTGTATATGTACAGAGTCTGCTACACTCCCCCTCCTAAAAAAATGCAATAACAGAGAAAAAATTGTTGAATGAAAACTTCTTTCCCTGAACCATTTGATATATAGATAAACCAGTGTCTCCTCTGGGGAAAAACTAACAGTGTCTTCGGGTTTCTTAAACAAAACGTTTTTTAGCTTTCTTCCTCATCAAATCAGTAAAGAACATAAATATCAGAAGTGGTTTTCTTCTCTACATAAATCTTAATCAAGAATAAACAAAACTGTTTAGTGATTTTCTGAAATAACGAGTGTCCGTAGAATACACATGTCACTGAAGCTGTCCTCATCTCTACTGTGACGATGAGTATTATAAAAGCATTTTTTCCTCTTTTCACTTTACATGTTGTCTTTGAAAAAAAAAAATCACATTTTCCTTATGTGTAAGTGTAATAGGTGTAGAAAAGCCTTTGCTTCAGTAGGAGACCTAGCCTTGACCAAGGCGTTGGAGTTTTACTTTCATTTATTAATTGTCTTTTTTAGATTAGTTGGTTTTCCCTTTGCGCCATTGCGCTACCCATGCACCCCAGCTATGTGCAGTCTCTGGATGTGTGCCAAGCATGTGTAACGCAGTGCTTGCGTGGTGTGAGATGTGTACACGTAGACTATCTACGGCCTCCGCATGCGAATAGTAATACGAGTGCGGATGACCTGCGCACAGTAGTAGTACGGGCGTTGTGCGATGTGATACAAACATTACGCACAGTGCTTGTGTATAGGCTAGTGGTGGATTTTACGGCATCTTTTCGGAGTGAAAACTGCGACCGACCGCCTTGAGCAAGGCTATAGGAGACCAAGTGTCTATGTTCCCTTCCACTGTTTATATTTCCAATTAAATATCTTCTAGCACCCTGTACAAGTTAATTTCTAGGAATGTCTGTAATAAACAACCCTCTTGCTTAATCCTTAATCCTTGTACATGTAGTGGTAAGTCACCCCTGTATAGACCATGTTACATTTGTTTACAGAGTGGTGACCTTGCACATTCTAAAGCGTTTCCTGCTGGGCAAGATACTACACAGGCTATATGGGAAAATTTACATTTTGTGTCATAATTTTCACATAAATTCAAAATTTACAAAAGCAACAGCTGTACAGCTTTTGAGATGTCCCCCCTTTCTTCAAATCAAAAGTTGAGAAAAATCAGACAATGCAATCTCCATAAAACATAAGATTTGTTGTTTTCTTCCATTGATCTGTACAAAATGTGCCTGCAGGAAGTCCAGGCTCTGTGGGTCTTTTGTAAACATGTGACGTCACAGGTCACATCGTCTATAGTGTAATGTTTTAAAGTTTACTTCATATAGCAGCCTGGCAGTGCAAGGAGAACACTTCACATTTATGTGTTCTTCCACCACCACGATTGATTTTATGTAAACCCTACAACTTCATGTTTTAAGTTTTGCCTGCATCAAGTCAATACTGCTATAGACTCGGTAAGCTTAAATTTTGTTTTATTATTCATTTTGTCAACCATTCCTGTGTTTCTTTGGAATTTCATTTCTAAAGTTGTATTTTTGGAAATATCTTTTGTTTTAAAGGTATTATACAGGATTGGCAGAGCTGCTAGACAAAATAATCACAGACAGTGTTCATGTTTTGTGTAATCAACCACATACATGAAATAACAAACCTGTGAAAATTTGAGCTCAATTGGTCATCGAGATCACGAGAAAATAGTGAAAAAAGACCTTATGTGTTTTCTGTTTTTCAAACATGGAGTTTATTATCGCGCGCGATAAAAACTAATGTTTTACTCATTTCTCAGAAACGATAGCATTTCAGGCAGAAATATTTTAAGGAATCCTTTCTACCATTACTTACTTTAAATCATGTAAGTTATGTGTGAATCTGTGAACATTTGTGTTTTTCGATCTTCGTGTACAGGGCCTTTAAACTCAGTTTGGATTTAATTTTTAAGACTGTGTGTTTCTTCTTAAATTTGATTGAAAAAACTGTATTTTGATCAATTGTATTTCTTGTCGTTTTATTTACACAGGTTTTAAAGCCATTTTGATTTTAATTTGTAACTTTCTTTGGCACTGTGTTGTGTTTTGTTGTTTTTAGTGGTTTCTATAAATTCTTTTCATTGTTCGGGGTTTAGTTCAATAGTGTTAATGGTCTTGGTTTAGAGTTTACTTGGTTTATTGATGTAATTCGATCCCTGGTTTTGCTTTTGGTCATTGCTTTATGATCAATAAAGTTATTTTTTTTATTTTTGCTTGTTGAGAAACCTACATTTTGAGTCGCTGTCCTACTTTTTGCATTTCCTCGCGTCTTAACCCTATTCGATCCCTAGATTAGTTGAGTTTTTCTGAAGTGAGTTTCCCCAGTGTTTAGTTTTATTTAGTTTTATTCAAGTGATCCTTTTTTCCGGGTTACATAAACAAAACTAAAGGTATAATATAAGGTAAACTGCATTCTGTGTTCCAGCACAGCTTGAAAAACACTGCAGTACATAGAGTCCGTTATCAACTTAAGTGTTTTTGTGAGAGTTATTTTGGAACAGGTTTAGTCTGATCAATACGCACGATGTGATGTGTACCAACACTTTCCAGTTTTAAGTTAACAGGTGTCAATTGTTCCAACACAACGAAAGGTTCCTTCCAGCGAAGTGCGGTTGGCAAGGTCTGTATTCGGGGGGGAATTGCACCCGTCTGAAGGTAGCAGAGTATCGGGGACAGCTCTGAATCCTGGGACTGTTTTTTCGCGGAGGCGGTCGCGACTGAACATGGTAGATGGATGAACGTCCTTTGTAGCGGCATGTGCTCCATTCCATTTCTTTGCGATTTATCCAGCGTTTCTTCCTACACATGGTGCAGGAGTAGCGTGCAATAGTTCCTGCTCGTTTCTTGCGGGTGTGCACACACTTCTGATGAAACCAGGCATGGCAATCATCACACTGAATCCAATTGATCATATCATCCTGGGGGTCAAGACATATGGTTGCTGCACATGATCCAGTTTCATCCGCAGCAGCGTGTTGAGGCATATCAGAGGCAGTCATCATTGGAAATAGGGACGGAACTTGGCACAGACATACCGTGTGTTGGCATGCCATCATCACTATTTTGTTGTGTAACATCATAGTTCGGGGGGTGTGGGGAAACACCATGGAGTGGGAACTGTATCTGGTGATCATCAGGGGTTTTACACCAGTAGGACCCACTGTTGAAGTCAAGGACTAACTAGATTACAGTTTCAATCTACACACATACGTGTACATGTACGTGTACATGTACGTGTACATGTACGTGTACGTGTACATGTAGACGACATGATGATCTCAGAGATCTAACAAGACTGACACACGGTACATGTACATTGTACTCGAGGTCAAATTTAAGGTACATGTAAAATGTTTGGTACAGGCTCTACTTTCTTAAACAAGTTTAATGTTGATGTTTTTACATTTTCATTTCTAAAGGGAAAATATTTAATTGATTCTGTGTATTGATGTAATTCAATGTGTGTAATAGCTACTTGTACTTTCTGTTGCTTTTACTTCCATCCAGGTATGTTAATTTTGCATCGGGGATAAAGAATGTATTTTGTTTTTTACCCTAATTAAGTACACCATGTACACTGATGTGTATTAAGTACAGTATACTCGGTACTCTCCGAGTTTTGTGGAAAAACATCCACAGGAAAATCACTCGGGTGTCTTACCACTAGACCACCAAGCTAGCCCGGTGGCTAGAGGTACATGTAGTTAAAATCCTATGCGTTACTGCAAGGATTTAAAGCATCATTAAAAGCATGCAGCAACAGTGAAAATTGTCTGCTCAGAACTAGCTCCTATAACTAGGTCACTGTAATTTGCACGATTTCATAAAATAGTTTTTGCATATTTTGGAGCTACTGGTAAATGGGGTTTATTGATCAAGAATGGTTTTCAGAGTATTTGTTTGGCAAAGGGAGACATTCGTTTTCTAAGTATTATTTGTTGATTTTGATTCATTTTTTTAAAAAGTATACGCATTTTTCATTCTATGACCTTTTGATCATTTTGATAGCACTGAGCCGACTGTCGTGTGTTTTGTTTTGGGTTTTTTTTTGGGGGGGGGTTCTTAATACTTTATTAGTTTTTTTGTCGCATAATATTGTAAACCGATTTGTATGAGACATACTTAAAGTGTTTCTCATGTTTGAGAGAACTAAATTATCTTCTTTTTTTCCCCCATCATTTGCATATTACAGGATAAAAAGGGACAAGAACTACATGAAGAAATTCTCATATGAAGAAATGATTCTCTACTTAGAAAAATAAGGAAACTTGTTTTACAAAATGGATTAGAACTAAAGCCAGCCAAGGCAGGGGAGATTGGAAAGTAGAAAGTTGAATTGCGGTAACTGCTGACAAAGTCGTGATCTTTAGTTTTGCATTCTTACAAAGTGTGCTATATTAACAGCTGGTGACACAATGGAGCTGTCATGGGCATCGCTATCTCTCATTGCACTTTTGAGTTGTACGATACTTTGTACAAATGCACTGTTGAATTCCTCACCTGAGCCAAAGAGAAAACCCACAAACTTTGTTGTTTTTATCATGGATGACGTGGGTATGGGCGACCTTGGCTGTTTTGGGAATGGAACTATAAAGACACCAAATATTGATGGTTTGGCCCGTGAGGGCGCTAAGTTGACGCACCATCTCGCGTTGCCGCTGTGTACGCCAAGTCGAGCTGCTCTTATGACTGGTAGGCTGCCAATACGATATGGTGAGTTAAACAGACACACTGGGCTCAGTTACATATATTTAACCAGAGTTGTATTTGAGGTCTCATTCCTTGAGTCCGAGTCCACACTGGGCATGGTGGGTAGTCCAAGTCCTTAGTCATTTGGCACAAGGTTGGAGTCTGAGTTATCATAATTGTGACTCCAGTAAGATTTACTAACTCTAAGACACAGGTCCCACCGATTTCTTATGACCATATGCTCAATTTTACCAATTGCCTGGCCATCCAAGTTGCTCATCCTTGGAGATCTTGAACGGCTTCTTATATTGATGATGAGAATGATTTTGATATGTTCTTGTTTGATTCAGGGATGGGCTCCAGGCACATCATGAGGGTCTTTACTTTTCTCTCGGCTAAGGCAGGTCTGCCATCCAGCGAGACTACAATTGCTGAAGTACTCAAAGACTCTGGGTATTCAACGGCTTTAGTTGGTAAGAAACAATCCAAGTTGATGGTTCACTCCTGTACTTTGCACAAAGTTGTTTTTTATGTTTTTGTTGTCGAGTCTTTGACTCAATTGAGTCTTTGAGGTCAGTACAAACATAATAATAGTCTGCATACACAGTTTAAAGAATAAAAGAATCATGACATTTTAAACAGCTTTCCAAACGTTTTAAAATCTACTTAAAATTTTAAGAAGTGCTAGTTTTTGCACTTCTCTGACAAAGTTAAGAAGTGTGGTCTTAAAGTGAAGGTCTGCAACAAATGTTATTACTTAGGTTTTTTTTATTGTGTTTTTTTTTCCCTCAGGTAAATGGCATTTAGGTTCTATGTGCGAGGCGGAGAACGAATGCTCGCATCCAAACGGCCAAGGCTTTGATTACTTCTTTGGCCTTCCACTCACAAACTTACGTGACTGCGGTGGCTACAGTAATGTCTTCATCGCATGGGACCCCCACATTTACCGCGACATTGTCCTAACTTTTCTGGCTGTGCTGTGGGCTGCGTACACTGCCCGGAAGCACCGCTTCATCGGCCTGTGGGGGTTTGTGATCTGTGTCGGTACAGGGGCAGTCCTCTGCGGTAGTTTCTTTGCCTTCATCAAGTCCATTCGCATGATGAACTGCGTCCTGATGGAGAATGAAAGAGTCGTGGAGCAGCCTCTCCAGTACGACAACCTCACTGAGAGAATTCACCGGCGGGCTGTCAATTTCCTTGAGGGGCATCATGACAAACCTTTCCTACTCGTCATGTCGTTTCTTCAGGCGCACACGGCCCTCTTCAGTTCAGAGAAGTTTCTTAACAGAAGCAAGCACGGTCTTTACGGTGACACCTTGGAGGAGATGGACTGGAGTGTGGGAGAAATTCTGAGGACACTGCACAGACTCGGTGTCGACGAGAACACGTTCATTTATTTGACCTCTGACAACGGAGGTCATGTGGAAGAGTTTTCAGCGGAAGGTTTACGTGAGGGAGGATGGAATAACCCTTTTAAAGGTGAAATTTGTCTCTGAAAGATTCAATCTTAATCCTTAAGAGACCTTGCTTTTCTGTGTATTCCTGGACATACACTCATTTTGCACCATACTCCTTCCATTTAAACATGCCTTTAGACTACCTCTGGATTGTTCCAAGGTGCCAAGTTTGTTTCAGAGAGGTTAAGCTACACATTAGTGCATAACATGTTTGGCAGTGCATACATAGTCCTTTGAAGTTTGATGTTGCCGTACAGGTGCAAGCTCAAATCATTAAGATTCATAAGGAAAACTAGGGTAGTAAACTTGCGTGTACAACCATACCATGTATACAAATCTTTTGGGAGAAGTGTTTGTTCCGAGAGAACCATTTTGAACTGTATACTCTGCTTGTCTTCAATCTCCTTAAGATGAGCAGAGTATACTGTTCTAAGCTTTGAGACCACACTGGTTCTCAGAACCAACGCTTCTCCCAAAGTCTACCCGCAAGTATACTACTACAGTTTTTCTTATGATCCACACAATGCAAAGCTTCAAATATAAGCTTCATGTTCCCATATCGTGAAGAGGTACACAAGCAACAGTTGTCAATTAGTGCCCTTTGTCAAGGTGGATCAGGTGAAAAGGTTTTGTGGTGAAAAGGTTTTGTGGCATGGTGTACTTTCTTTTATTGTGTCTTCATTGTGTTCTGGGAATCTCAGTTTAGAAGACGAGGGTTTTGTGGAGGGGTACTTCTGTACACGAGGGGAAGAGTGTGTTAGAGTAAAGGAACATTTGCGGGGTACACCCTCTGCCACATATCGGGCATGGTATAAAGAAACAGTTTGAAAAAGCATTAATTTCTGTTTTGTGAACGTATAGCTAGGCTTAGTACGCCTATAATCAACACACACTTTTAAGATAATTATGTGCACATATGTATCCCTGACATAATGTGTTTGCGTCTGTACTTGTAGTTTAACCTCTCTATTATTTAAAAACTAACTTCTGTGCAGTGTGTGATGTGCTTGTCCCCTTCAGTTTCCAAATCACATTCAGTATTGCAAAAAATAAAACGAAATTGTAAAATCGTTCTGTTGCATCTGCACAACATGCAAGATTTTATACTTTCACCCACAGACATGCATTAAGTATTGACCCAGTGGGACTCTCTTGTTGTAGACACAACATATGCCAACATCTATTTTTTGTTTTGCAAGCTTGGTCCTTTGGACACATATCGTACAGTTTTAATGGGTTTCTCCTCCAATTTTTCTACAGGTGGAAAAGCAAGCACCTGGGAAGGTGGAATTCGAGTTCCTACTATTGTGAAATATCCAGGAGTCGTCCCCCCAGGCTTAGAGATCTCAGAGCCCACAAAGCTTGAAGACCTGCTACCAACAATCGCAGGGATCGCCGGGGCACGGCTCCCTGATGATAGGGTGTATGATGGGAAAGATCTCATGCCGTTACTGACCAGAGGCAAGACTAATGGTCCTCACCATGAGTTCATGTATCACTACTGTGGTAGCTACTTACATGCTGCACGCTACACCCCAAAAGGTAAAAATTAAAAAGCTTGTTGTCAATTCAAACCAGCTTCGGGTGTCTGATGTGATAAAGCCCTATGATAAGAACTATTATTAGCGTAAATTGTCGTGTGCTCCAGGCACACGACAATTTAAGAAGGATGTAATGAAAGTGTAACTGCAAAAAGATGTGCAAAACTGTGTTTCAAGAAAACTGAGCGTGGAAGCTTGATCGATTTTCTGATCGGTATTCTACCATTGTAACAATAATGTCATTTATTTTTATTGCTTTTGACCGTCTATTGGATTGGGCAAAAAGTACTGTGTGTGTACCTGAAAGAAGGCCATTGAACCTTCCACCCTTCTGCCGAGCACCCAGCGAAATATAATCAGATCATATTCAGTTCAACAGAGCTGACATTTCAACCATGCACAGCATTGGATTATAATCTCGGTCAACTGAAAGGTGACGTGATCATTCAGTCCTGCTCAAACTCCTATTTTTGGCCCGCTTTTGCCCCAAATTGTTACAATCAAGAGGGAAGAGCTTGTGAAATACTTGCTTGATGCTCTGTGCACATTTGATAGTTGATATCTTTTATCTGATAAGTTTACTATTTATTGCATCATCTAAGGTCTTTGTTTGTGTAAATCAAATGAGGAATTTGACCTGAACAGCCAAACTGGAAGTTCAGAGTAACAAACTTTTCTGAGGCACTATGTAAAATGACCTAATTTCTGTTCATAAGTCAAAGTCAAAGTCAAAGTCTTAACAAATAGTGTTTGTAATAACAAACCATAAGTTCATTGTGAAATTTACAGTAACACATTGTTGGTCGATGTCTTGGACCACCAGGCCCAGACTAAAACACTGTTGTGCACATGCCTTTTCAAACATCCCACCAATATCTCCACAATGCCTTTTATTACATCATTTTCCAGACTATCCAAGGCTCAAAGTTTACACCGAGCTTCAGGCCTGGGGCCTAGTGATTTAAGCATTGGGCCAGTAAACTCATGGCTGGACAAGTCCGGCAGTCTTGTGTTTTTGCATTTAATAATGATACCTCACTTTGTAATATCCTATACAACCAACAATGACGTTCAAATTTTCAAAAAGATTTTAGTCTGATAAATATATTTCAACGAGACAAATGAGACAAAACTTGTCCAAGCTGTTTTTGTGCTAGTGCAAATAAAAACAGTCTGTATAGTGTTAAACTGTTGTAATAAAATTGTGTTTTGATTTTGATCGTGTGAAACAAATCCTGGTCCCAATAAAGATTTTGAGCTGCAAGCCCTGAGGTCATGTGCTTGTGGATTTCCCACTAAGATTCATGCCCTGCTATCCTCAGAGATCTCAAAGTGTCTTCTACCCTTCTTTTTCAGATTCTGAGACGGTATTTAAGGTTCACTACAGCAGTGTTCTCCATGTCCCTGGACCTCAGGGTACCATGGGGTGCTTTGGTACCTATGCCTGCCGCTGTACAGGCTACTCCGTAGAGCATCATGACCCACCTCTGGTATATGACATCAACCGTGACCCCGCCGAGCAGAATCCACTTGACCCCAATGACCCTGAGGTCAGAGAGGTCATCCACAAGATGAAGGACGCTGTGGCTGAACACCAAGCTGGGATCACCCGACAGCAGGATCAGTTTGGTGTGCTGCGATTGTTACCGCGCCCATGGAAGCAACCATGCTGTGGGACGTTCCCCTTCTGCTCCTGCAAGGATTCCTCCACGGTCGAGACGCCTGTCCTGCCAACCAAAGTGGTGACGCAGCCTGAATGGGTGCCACCTGCAGAAGATATTACTCAAAGTTGAAGGGGCTTTAAGAGCCAGTGTCTAATATTCTTAGAATTAATACATTTTTTTAATGCAGTTGTAATTATTTTAGTTGTGCAATGAATTTTTTTTAAAGAGTGGTATTATAGATGGCATTTTTTGTTTTCCTTCTGTGCTCTATGGGAAAAACTTGCCACAAAATCGTGTTTTATGAAATGCAGTTTTATAAGTGAATTTGCCAATTGACGGCTTTTGGTTTTAAACTTTATTAATAACTCCACTTTGGTGAGTAATCAAGTCAGAATCCTGTTTAATTAATCTGTTTGTCTTTTATAAATTTTGTATAAATGCACAATGGATTTCGGCGTTCCTACAAAAATCATGAATTAAACTGTGAGGACTTGAATTATGAAGCTTCATTTTTTGTGTACCCTGTTGCAAGAGTGTTGTGAATTTTCCATAGGGTTTGGATTAACCTGATGAGCATAGAGGTTACAGTACGCATAGCACTCAACCTTGTACTATTTCAACTTAGCTGAACCTTCTCTTACTAGTTCATGCAAATTCAGTACCTCCTGGTAAACAATTATTTGCTGTAAGCCAAGTTTCTGAACCTGAATTCTAACCAAGATTTAACACATTAATGTGGCAGATGCAGTGTTTGTGTCATCAATGGGCAACTGCTAAATTTGTCCTTTGCATTTCCAGTAGCATTCTAGGGACTGTATAGTGTAGCTTCATCAAGAAGTCATCCATTTTGTGTGGTTGATCTCTTCTTTTTTGTGTAACTAACCACAGTATACTGTGACTTTGTTGTTGGTTTACTCACCTTGGGATTATAGAGGTCTGACTTACCATGGTGGTATTGCAGTCTCAATTCAAGGGAAAGAAGTGTGCTGATACAAAATAGTGTCAACAACTAGCATTTGAAGACCCCCAAATCGTCATTGCTTATTTCAGTTGCCGTTGATTTGATGTTGTGTTTATTGAAAACCAAAGATTGCAAATTAATTTACTTCTCTAAAAACCAATGATGTAATGTGTAAAAACATCTTTTAGTATTATTTTGAATGGTGGAATGTTTTTTTTTTTTTTCGATTTCCCTTTGGGTCACACATGGGTACTGTCTGCCCATCATCTGTCATTTTGGCAGTTTAATGGCTTGTTAGGTGCACAC
This sequence comes from Leptasterias polaris, assembly GCA_037783415.1. Lineage (NCBI taxonomy): Eukaryota > Metazoa > Echinodermata > Asteroidea > Forcipulatida > Asteriidae > Leptasterias > Leptasterias polaris. Next base: position 2,778,029 of record JAZGTN010000027.1, read on the forward strand.
ACTGCACAACAACAAAAACACAGATTTGTGACTGTGAAAATGGTACAACCAAGATTTATTATGGATGATGTCACATGAATTGGGTCAGCAAACCGTGATGCATTGTCACTTCGCAGCCATCTTATGGGTTAAAACGATGATGCAGCAATTGAAAACACATATGTATGCGCAGCTCACAAGGTGGGCCAATGAGCTAACTTCATTTGAACTTTGAGAGAGGTCGCTCTTTTTGTGTGACATTATATGCATACTGTCTGTATACATGCATGTTTACTTTGAAAGAGTGATTTCATGTCCCCATGGCCACACAATGACTAGTCTTGGTTGGTGACGCTAGTTTTGGTAGTTGCCGTTAGAGGCCGCAACATCGATTGGTTCAGAGGGACTGTTTGATACAGGTAGCTCTTCTGCAGTAATACGTGTTGTGATAATTCGTGTCGCAAAATGAACATCGCCAATCAAGACTTCACAATGACCCTCCTACCCAATGTTTGATATTAGTTTCTTAGGATGCATCACTCCTTAAACCAATTGATGTTGTTTTTCTTTATCTGTGTCTTATGATTTCTTCTTAGCACTGACAGGCTGAAAAAAACAAGTGTTTTTCCTTTCAAATGTTAACCCAGTATTGTCAGTAGTCATCTCTATGTGCAGAATTATTATTGATTGCTGAGGTTTTTAGAATAGGATTTAATTGTGTATGCACGGATACACAGACAATTTCCTTTAAAAGAAGTGATTTACAGGCTAGGTACATCATTCGTTTTTTAGAATTGTGGCGGCTTGGTTTAAACAGGTGGTTTCATTCATATAAAATTAAAATAATTTGTATGTCTGAAGCGGAAGGTTTTAAGCAGTGTATGTACAAATCTTACATGGGACCGTATTGACCCCATGCTTGACATGGAACGCACCTGCGCACGCTTCTACAAGTTTCCGCCATTTTGTGAGTCATTTCCTTTGTGGACAAGCCTCGCTACCATGGACAGCGGGCCGTATCGAGACCTTTCGTCACTAAGCATTCTGGGGAAGAAATCTTGCTTTTTAAAAATTGGGTCGAAGTTTTGGGGTTTTGTCAGACCCAGTCACATTTAGATTATTTTTGTAGTCCTTGCATGATAATGTGCCCCCCTCCCCCCCCCCCCCCAATTAATCTGGGGTTTCGTCCCACATAAATTATATTGAAAAAAATAGAATAAAATGAAATGAAAATAACTGAGCCCTGCTGTATTCTCTTTACAGGTGGATATGTTCCTCAGTTCAAGAATTGTTTTATGATTGCTTGATTTTATGATGTTTTGAAAGTCCATGCAGCTCAAACCCGGTATTCGTGTTCAACTTCAAGTGGTAAAATTGACTTGCCATGTCCCCTGCTTATTTATTAATGAGTTTCTGTGACACGGAAAGCATTTCATTATCAAGATATAGGAATGATCATTCCCTAATTATGATGAATCATTGTTTTGAAAATTAGTAGTTTTTAATTAGGGTTCTTAATCATGTAACCCGTCTAAACAAATTTTCAGCTGAATTGTAGAATTAAGTATATAAAGTATCAGAATGTACATGTAGATTAAAAAACTGATTAATATCCCCAAGGAATGGGTTTTTTTAATGTCGAAGACTGAAGAAAAGTTTTAATATTGAAATAAATGTTGTTACTGTCATATTGAATGATATTTGACAGTACATGTGCACATGCATTGCAAAATAATTTTTTAAAATATGTATTATAAAGTTGTGGGTGGTAACGTAACCTGATTTCATAGAATTAATAATTAATGAACATTATTCAGATTGTCATGTCATGCATATAGTTAATATAGCTTATGAATTATTCGGTAGTCATTTTTGCTGGTCCGATCTTAATAAGTTGTTAAGTAAATGATTCTTCCTAAATGGTATAGAATTGTGCCGCTGTGCGAGGCCATAACGATTGGGTCCAGGTATTATATCAACATCAGCATTAACTTTGTATAAATAAGATGCAGCAATAAATTATGTAGAAATGAGTGTGCATTAATTGTTTTAAGATAGGTGTGAAGTGTGTAAGTAATTTTCCAAATCGGCAAAAACAGGGTGTCATCATCAAAAAAGGTTCCTTACGTTTTCTTACATCATTTTAAAATGTACTCCAATCCAAATGTATCACTGGTACCCGATTGGGAACCCGTGCAGCTATTCAACCCACAGGATTGGATATTCAGCCACCTTTGTTTAGATTTCAAAATCCATTAAAACAAAAGCAAAGTACGGCAGTATAGGGTATACAATACGAGAGTTTCATCGGACGTTGTTTGTTGAAAAGATGTGTACGACTTCATTAAATGCGATCCGGTTAAATCCTTTGAAGTATTTACCAAAACAATATTTGTTGTGTAATTATAGTTCTTTCTCGTGCTCATAACATCACTCTGTTAAAGGCATTGTACACGTTTGGTAATTACTCAAAATATGTATTACTATTAGCATAAAAACTTACTTGGTAACGAGCAACAGAGAGCTGTTGAAAGTATAAAACATTGTGAGAAACGACTTCCTCTGAAGTAACGTAGTTTTTGAGAAAGAGGTAATTTCTCACTAAAATAATAAAAGACTTCTGGCTTCTGAAAGCACACTAATTTGTTTTACAACAAGGGTGTTTTTTCTGTTATCATTTTCTTGCAACTTCAATGACCAATTGAGCCCAAATTTTCACAGGCTTGTTATTTTATGCATATGTTGGGATACACCAAGTGAGAATACTGGTCTTTGACAATTACCAAACGTGTCCAGTGCCTTTAAACCATGGAAGTAGGAATAATAGATTCTACCTCCATGGTTAAACGCTGCCTAATTAAGGCACCTGGCACCGGTATTTTGTCAAAATAAGGCTTTTGTCATCAATATATACATTTTTATTAGTGGAATGTGAATAAACAATTAACTAAGGTTAAACAAAATTGTGTTTTTATTTATTTACAAATTTAAGAATAGGCCCCCCTGTTTTACATGGCGCTGTTCGTGACGTCAATCGAGGCGGGATATAGACCTTTCTTTTGCAACGTCACAGCCCGAGTCACAGACCTTTCTTTTGTTGATAAACAAAGTGCGCCGGTTGGCATGGACGGCCGAATATTAGCAAAACATTCAATCGTGTTAAAAAATGTTGTGACCAAATTCAACATTTTCTGTAAAGATTCATGAACGGAAATACCTTCCATGATTGGTTGATTTGTTTCCAACAAATTCAACACTATTTTTGAATATTTGTGAAACATTGCTACAAACTGTGGCAATCTGTTTTTGATTTGCAGTTTGGCTTTCCATACTTTTCCAACCTGGGTTGGCAAAACTCGGGCTATGACGTTACAAAAGAAAGGTCTATTTGAAGAGAAAATGTGTAGTCTGGCCCCGTACATTACGTCTGGGTACCTGATCGGTATGATGCGTATTCGTACGCGGACGTCACCCAATGCAATCCTAGTACAGTACAGTCGACTCGTTAATACGAGCTCGGAAGATACGAGGCGCCGGTTTATATATGGGTCCCGAACTGTCCCATACGCGTTTCTATGTCTTAAAAAAGGAAGATACGAGCACGGTCATAACGAGAACACGGATAATACGAGGTATTTTAGCGGCCCCGTGATGACAAAATGTATTCACTTTGCCAAACTGTATTTATTGGATCGGCGTGGCCATTCAAGTCGATCCTAACACCAGAAACATTTCGCTGGTAACCTACGCTTGAACTGCTATATCCATTGCACACTTGGACAACTACCACCAACGAAAAAAACGCAGCATAGGCGCTACACAGTAAAATGGTCAAAAATTTCCAAAAAGAGGTCAAAGAAATACAAGTTTGCTTGCCCTGAGTTTTCGGGTGAAGGCATGAACTAAACATCAAAATGTAGCTACCGACCCCCTCCTTCAGGAGAAGATATTTCCTGGAAGTATCCGTTCGTGGGTTTAAAAAAAAGATCAGACCATGGAGGTATAATTATACCTCCATGGTCAGACCACATATCCAAGAGGGCCACAGAATATATTCAATATGCATAGGCCTATGGTTAGCATTTTTACAACAAGAACAAAACAAATCATTTAAGTTTTTCAATTTTGAACCACATCACTGTGTAAGAAAAGAAGATAAAAGTATTTATTGATACTGCCATACAAACTTAGCTAAAATGGCTGCTAAAGAGAAAAGTATAATAATATGGGCACCAAGTTCACTTTGCTAAGCAGAATTGGCTGCTTAGCAGGTTTGTGAAATTTGGGCCCCAGTATTCATTCATTCATTCATTCATTCATTCATTTAGTTTTATTAACAACTCAAAAATTACACGACATACGTTAAAAAGACTTAAATTGACGTGTTTACATTGTTTAAAAACTACAAAATTTAAACGACAAACCTGAAAAGCGATACAACCTAAAAAATAATAAACAAAGGAGATGGAACAGTGGAACTAGATAGACTGCTCAAAAAGCATCTTACAGAAAGTTGCTAATAACTAAGCAGACAAATCTAGACAAGCAAAAAACGGAATTGAAATTGGACCTCATACCGTAGCAATATTCACAACAGTGAAAGGAACACACTTGGGTAAACAAAAAAAGAGGAAATGCTGTACTACAAGTGAGTGACCCAACCTCCAACCCCAAGTTTACCAATTTAAAAGAATAATTGACTTGCTGTTAGAGATACTTAGTGACAAACCTTCATTTATAATAGAGAAGGGAAGGAATCAGTTTGTACGACCAGATTGACAAATCCTTCAGCAAACCTGAGACAGTTGTTACCCTCCCTCCGACCAGCAAGAGACTGGAACCTGCAGATCTGAAAAGCGTCTGCATTGGAAGAGTGGCGCTGTACCAAAAATGTTTCTGCAAAGTGCGTTTTTGCAGCGCAAAAATAGACTGAGAAAAGACCAAGTAACATCCATAGCGTATTCAACCAGGTATACAATGCACAACACTAATAATATTGTAAACTGGGCCGAATTTCATGAAGCCTGTAGGCCTAATGCACAAAAACTTTCTAAGCACTGGAAAATCTTGCTTAGTGAAAACAGGCTAGTAAAATGGCAAAATTCCATAACGTTTACACTGTTATGACTCTGCTATTAGTCTGCCCTTCATTGTATTAACTAATTATTTACCTCTCTTCTAACCTTCCATTTTGTCCTTTGTGTTCCCAACTTCTTGTGGTCAAGCTATCCCCTTCCCTTCATAACCCCCCCCCCCCCCTTTGTCTTCATAATCCCTGCTTACCCCCTGCCTTCTCTGAATGCTTTCTGCTTTTCTCCCTCCACTCTCTCTATTCATGTATTTCCACTTGACTACTCTTGCAACTCTTGTCTGCTTGTTGTATGTGTGTTGTGTGTTGTCATTTAGCCTTCGAGAAAGACTCTGCTAGGGTCGAAACGTCAGGCCACTAACTTATTTTTTACTGTTATGACTCATAACCAGCTCATTTTAAAGGCACTGGACATGTTTGGTAACTGTCGAAGACCAGTATTCCCACTTGGTGTATCCCAACATATGCATAAAATAACAAACCTGTGAAAATTTGGGCTCAATTGGTCATCGAATTTGCAAGAGAATAATGAAAGAAAAATCACCCTTGTTGCATTGCTTTGTGTGCTTTCAGATGCATAATAAAAGACTTCTTGCAAGAAGTATTTTATTATTTGAGTGAGAAATTACCTCTTTCTCAAAAACTACGTTACTTCAAAGGGAGCCGTTTCTCACAATGGTTTATACTATCAACAGCTCTCCGTTGCTCGTTACCAAGTAAGTTTTTATGCTAACAATTATTTTGAGTAATTACCAAAAGTGTCCAGTGCCTTTAAGCATTATTTTGTGCTTGGCAGATATGAAACTGTGGACCCAGACCATTAAGCACACAATTAAATTGCTTAAGAAAGAAAAATCTTGCTAAGTAGAAACAGGTAACCAGCCAAAATGCCATGATGATGTTTACCTTGTTGTGACGAGTGCCATAGTAATAGTTATTGCTTTGCTAAGCTGTTTTAATTATCTGCTTATTAGCAGCTTTTTTTAAATTGGACCCTGATTGTAAAATGGGAGGGGGTGGGGGTGATCATGACTGACCCATTCTGAAATGGGCTTATCCAAACTAGACTGTTCAAATTATTAAGATGATTTATTTTTTACACCACCTACACGTGATTAACACTGTTTTAATTAACTTTTAAGTAGATAACGTATAACCACAGACTCTTATTAAAGGCTATGGCAATATCACGCCGATAAACATCATCTCAACATTACCCGAATGAAGTTCAAGTTTAAATCACGCAAGTCGTTTGGAAAATGTGTTCTGAAGTGTGTAAAGCAAAATAATTTTTATCTAAATTCTACAACCACATATTTTTGTTTAATTTGCTATTCTTGGATCGAGTTTGCTGAGGATAAACCTTGGAATCGCGATACGTAGTGCAGTGTGATAACTTACGGCAGGCCTACATGAATACCACCTTCTATAAAGCAGCACAATCTTAAGAAACACTAAAAAGAAGAATCTTGTTCAAGATGAAATATCAATACGCTGATGTCATCATTGCTGGTCACTTATTTGCTAACTGCTGATGACTTTAACCATTGTGTCAGACTGGGTTCGTTTAAAATAATTCAGGAATCGGATTGCTTCGTTCTATCCTCCGTCATCCAGCTATTTCTTGGATCCTTTTCTGCAACAAAACAAAACATCGCATTATGTGACTTTTTTCTCTTTGCACTGTGAACTAGTTAGAGGTTTCGGCCTTTCGCCGAAACCACCTTTGTTTTGAATTTGTCATTAGTTTGCAGTAACACAACGTGATCTAAAATATAATATCTGTGTAGAATCTGTAGATCGTCCTCGGATATTGAATCTGTGGCTTTCAATGGTTTTGACTAATAGAGGGGCAAACTTATCAAATATTAATGAACACTTCTGAGAGTTCATGCACTCTGATTGGTCGAAGACTGATCACATGGGGTGTATTAACATGTTATTATGGCTCTTTGAACTAGCCAATGGATGAGATCAGAGTGTTTCGAGAAGTGGTGTGCTGTGTATTAACCTTAACGGTGGCTTCTGACACCCCCGGTGTTCCGACAACCCCGTCCCGTCCATGTGATTTATTCGCTATGGTTATATTATAGGAAAATACACCAAGGTTAGTGTCGGAACACAGGGATGCCAGAACATTGGGGTGTCGGAAATAGGGATGTAACATGCACAACTTGCGACAAAGGGGATATGAAACTCTGGAACGGGAGGGGTGGGGTGGGTGTATCGATCACGACGAACCCGTCCCCATCCCCATACGTGTTTATACCACGTAGTTTTTTATGGAGTGCGAAAGGGTACTGCGATGTAAAAGCTGGATACAAAACTTACCAACTGTTTCTTCACAGTTCTAATTTCGTTCAGTAAAATTTCCTTATCGTTCAGAAGCTTGATGACAAATAGTTTCAGTTTCTTTCCGTATTGTTTCTGACTTTCAGCTTTCTTCTCCAGCTCCTCTTTCTTTCTAATTTCCAGATGCTTGTTTTCCTCCTCAAGCTGTTCGAACCTCTCAAACATGGCTGCCCTTTCGGCCAGTTGTGATGCAATCCGGATGGTCTTTGTATCATCGATGTCCTGTTGTAGCTTATGTTTAGCTGCGGTTTTTCGTTTAATGTTGTCTTGAAGATTCGCATAAGTGTTTTCTATTTTGTCGGCAAGCTTTAAACATCGAATATTTTGGCGCGTAAAGTATAAATTGATAAAACAGTTCCAGCTGATAATAACTAAGGAAAATACGGCCAGGAAAAATGGCATTTGTTTAGACATGTTGGACCATTGGTTTGGTGAGTGATTCTGCTTGGTTTGTTGTCGTATACCAGTGCACCAGACCCTGCACAGGTGGGACAATCTCAGTGCACTGCAGTTCCCAACAGTTGTTCCGACGGTGAAAACTTGACGAGAGTGATCAGCCAACCTCAGAAACGAATAATAAATGTGGTCTTTCTCGTGTTTTGTGTGGTTGTCGTGTTGGAGATTTTAGCAATTTTTTTTTGTGCGGAGATAAATGTGTGGTCTTTAATGATTTGGTCTTTTTCGTGCAACGTATGATTCCCGCATCTGTTTACAAATCAATTATTATTCAAAGAGAATTTGTCACACTTTAAAGGTTACATAGCAATCGATTTGCCGTTCTCATTGTATCATAAAATAAATCTGCTCAATATGTCACACCTTTTTTACAAAGGGATTATGGTGTGCGCGGTAAACCTCATAATACACCGAACTTGCCCATTTGTGTGGTCCGAGGCCGTGGGCCAAAACCTGTAACATGCACTCTCGTCTTAACTTCCGAGTGGCAACTTTATTTCTCGTTTATAGGTAGTTTGGAATGTATAAATCGTTATTTTACCTGTTCCCATCTGATCTGCTTGCACGTTAATGAGAAATTAAGCGAGAAAAACCACCGTTTTCCAGCACTATTTTTATGCCCGTATTATGCCGTATGATGGCGCTATTCTTCAACCTCGAATCACTATTGCCATTGCGTTCTGCAGTAAATATTTGTAACCTGGAAAGGAGGTTTCAACTCAAGATGGCAGCGCCCAGAGTAGCCCCATTTATAGTGCCAATACTCTGGACTTCCTCCGATCCTTGGCCCTACGCCCATGTACCTCCAGGAGGTGGGATCATTTTTAGAATATTCCGAGATTTTTCCCCCAGTTGTCACTCATTGTATCCGATTTGTGGAAAGCACATTAAAACGCCATTGTGCGCGCTCGTTTTGGTGTAATTTTGAAGAAATTCTGAGGCCTTACTGCTACCGATTTGACTGCCCGGCATCCATGCGCTGTACTTCTAGCTAGTCGCTGCTTCAGCCGTTTTCTTGCGATGTGGTTTTCCGCTTTTTGGAGGCCAAAATATGACCTCTCCGAGTTCAATGTGAATCCGGTTTAAAATTCGGGGGTAGGGGTTACACGATTACATGTTTAACCGACCGATCATCTGGCCCACGTTTACATTTTTATTGTTCTGATAAACGTAAAAAAAATTCACTCGAAAGTGCCGTGAAATCACGACGTACACGATGTGCCCCAAATCGTCTGCTTGCGTCTTCTGTGTTGAGTCCACTGATCTCGTAGAGATCAGTGGTTGAGTCCCCTTTCATTTATCTGTGGAGCGCAATCAACAGATTTGCACAACGAATCGGATAAACTTTTGCGCAATCTTTAGTTAGTGCTATGCAGAATCGGCAGCTCCATTTGCCTATTGAGCATACGTTTGTGCAATCTCCAGATTGCGCACCGTCGTGTAGACACGTGCGCGCAGTGCTTTGCATTGTGGGTATTTTCCGCTCGGTACTTGAGGAAACACGACGCGACGTCCGTGGATCACAAAATCATGAGACCCAACGCAAATATCAGTAAACTTGTCTGGATTATATGTGTTCTGGTTTTTTAGTTCAACTTTGTTAAAAAAACATGTTTAGTTTGGTCAAAGTCTGACATTTGGTCCATAATGCCTTCATTTTTGTAATATTTTTTTATTTTTATTATTATATATATTTTTTTTCAAGCCGAATAAAAAGTTTAGGATCGCGGCATAAAATTAGGGTCGGTCGGGTAACCGGAAACAGAATACTTTTTGAAGAATTGACTAGTGACGTAGCTAGTTCTGATGTGCAACCGGGGCCCAGCCGCGGCGGGATGATCGCGACGAACTACACGAAAAAGACTACACAGGTCATAGCGCTGTATGTCAGCGCGCATGCGCATCAGTAAACATCATGGATGCCGGGCAGTCAAATCGGTGGCAGTAACGCCTCAGAATTTCTTCAAAATTACACCAAAACGAGCGCGCACAATGGCGTTTTAATGTGCTTTCCACAAATCGGATACAATGAGTGACAACTGGGGAAAAAATCTCGGCATAAAAACGTGAGTTTATATTCTAAAAATTATCCCACCTCCTGGAGTAGCCCAGGTTGGACTCCTCCGTTGCATACAACGCGACGGAGTCCATCCAGGCAGGGTATAAAGTAGACTTGACTCAAGTCCCAATCCCGTGCAAGGCCCTTCCTTGCCTCATCGTCAGAAAACTATTATTTTGCGCTCTGCATTCCCCAACCTGTTCCGCGCGCGGGACAGGGACTTGACGAACCCGCAGTTGCCTGATATGTAAATTTATTCACTTACGAATATGCAAAGTTATGGCGCATTACTTGTTGTCCAATCAAACGCGTTCAAAAAGAAGACTCGTTGATTTTTTTATTTGCGGGGGTGGTAAAGTACTTTGTCGAGGATCGAAATGCATGAATATATATAAAAACTACAAATGTATTTGAATTCAAGTTAATATTACGTATACATTGGGATTGGTATTGTTTGCAAATGCATACTTTGAATTGTTGACAAATGCAATTTAGCGACTTAAAACACCCACCCCCTCTTCCGCCCGGCAGCCATTCTGGAGATGCTTACGTCCATAGATACATGATACAAACGTCACAGAGCAAGATGAATACTAAATGAAAGGGGCGGCACTTCCACGCTCCCATTGGATTTGTACATCTCCCCATTTGGGGAGATTTTTCTATTCAAATGCGTGGAGTAGGAAACGACCCCGTCAAGTCCCTTGATCGCCACCGCATAAATAACTACATTTTGTCGGTGAGGGCGCACTGGTATTCTGTGGCTGCATGCTGGCGCGTTACGTTAGGAACCTCGCACGAGAAAGGGACTTGAATCAAGTCTAGGTATAAAGGGGCTCTGCCATTGCGAAAAAATGTATAAATAATTATTTTTGTTTGTTTACCTATTTGAGGAAGCTGAAACTTGACTCACATATTCCTTGTGTCCTGAACTTTACGCCTGCTCTATTCAGAATTGTAAATTTTATCCTTGGATGACATTATTTCCGAAAATAAATCCGAGTTGTGCACTGGCGATGTGACAACCTCAACTGGAGCCAAGTCCACAAAAGAGGGCGCCGTTTAACCCTTAACACTCAACGTTTTTACTTCCGCGGGAGTCAACACGACTGAGTCACAGCGCCAGTGCACAACTCGGATTTATTTTCGGAAATAATGTCATTCATGGATGTATTTGTTCGTTTTTGAACTCATCAAAAGTGTAGTTAAGGGCACCAAGAATAAATGAATGGAGTTTCAGCTTCTCAAATTAGGTAAAAATATGAAAAAATTGTACTCAAAATTTTGTTCGCATTGTACAGGATCTTTATACCCAGGACGTCAGTGCAGTGGCACTGACTGACGTCCTACCAGGGCTACTCCTGGAGTTACATGGGCGTAGGGCCAAGGATCGGAGGAAGTCCAGAGTATTGGCACTATAAATGGGGCTACCGTCGGCCAGAGAAACGTTTGTGTGTCATTTAATTGAGAGTCAAATGGGGGAAAAAACCCAATTTACGGCAGTAATAGTTAGCAGAAGTTTCGTGACTGCAATACAATACCAGATGAAAACTTCTTGATGGGAAGCAACAAGAACTGGCTGAAACAAATAAAGGCTTGGTAGAAAAACATGAGCCCGACGCCGGACTTGGCTACCATCGCATCGGATCTCAGTGTTATCAAAAGGTAAGTGTAGGTAAGGAGGCCTGCCCCATCGTAACAACGTTACACATTTGAAGTACAAAAATGGATGATTTTCTATAGTGTAGGCCTCAAGCAACCATTTTAAGTTCCTGTAGTTCCTGGCTTTTTTCATAATAATAGTTTGATAGGCTTACATAAAGAAAATATAGATGAACATGATAAAGAAAATGTCCTACAGAAGGCCCTGCTGGCATTTGTTTGTTTGTTTAATTTTTATTATGGTGAGAGGGTGTGTAAATAAGAATGGACAATTTTGTGACTTAAACTTGTAATAATTATTTTGTTAACCTTTTCTGTATTTAGTCTACACAATAAGTAATCAGTTTGTATGCAAATGAGGAAAACATCCAAAGTCAAACTGTTTTTGATTTTTTTACATTTTCAAATTATTTTTAAACTGAAGACTTTGCATTAGCCCTAACACAAAAATACCTGAATCCTCCAATTTTAATAAGATTTTCCACTGGTGTTTTTAAAACTTGGCATGACTTGTTTAATTATTTTTATTTCATAATCTCACTAAATTTTTTAAATAGAATGCTGTTATATTATGGGTAAAGACAAAACTTGTACATTAGCGTGACGCTTTTCCACACAGGGAAATCACTCCCCCAAAAATCTATAAAAAATATTAAAAGATAATTGATAAACAAGTTAAAACAATTGAAATAAAACTAAGCAAATTGTTGTAATGACAAAATAAACCCATCCATATATCCAGATAAGGTGATGTAATTGTGGTGTATCTTCTACACTATTCACATGATAGTACAACAGTGCATCAATACGTATATCATTGTCAAAGCCGTTCCAATGTCCGATATTCAATAAGAGTTCAAACATATTTCTTGAAAATGTTAGGTTTACAGGTTTTGTGATAAGACATGTTTAGCAAGTCAGTGTTGAAAACAGTTTGACTGAAAGGGCTACTGAAGATCGAAGCAGATCAACTGCAGATGAAGGAGCACTGGATTCGAGCCTTGAACCATCTAGAAAATCCAGTCGGCTAGCATCAGTAGCTTCACACGCACAGCCGCAGCGCAAGGCTGCGCCAACCCACATGTTCTGCCACTCAGATGTATCATATGCAAAAAGACAAGTGGATAACGAACAAACAGTCACGCAAGCGGTCAAGGGAAAGACAGTCAAACTGTGAATACCAGTCAGGTTAGTATACATGTTCTGATTTCACATGGCCTGTTAAGTTTTCCTTGGTTGTAACTTAGCAAAGAAAATGGTGTGCCTGGTTTTTCCCCATTTATTAAACTACATCTACCCCTTTTATTACAGGTGGTCTGCTACTCAAAGCTCGGCATACCATATTTACTTTGGAATGCCTTGTGGATGAAGCATTGCCACCTAACAAGGACTCCCTAAAGCTCCATGCGATGAGGGCATCTTACCAAGCAGCCATTTACGGACGATGTCTTCTTCCTTAAATCTATGCACCAAGCTCTGTTGGCCATGGATGGGAGATAAATAATGGAAACTTAACCTTCAAATAGATGATCATGCCTCCAGCTCCTGCAGAAACAATGCACATGTGCACTGTATGTATGTGCAGGAAAAGTCACTGCACCACTTCAAGCTGCTCTTCCCAAAAAGCAAATCTCCCTTGTATTGTACTCAGCATAGAGCAAGGACTCGGCAAGTGCAGTAATTGCAAGAGTTCACTTGCAGACTTTGATGGTGACGCAGAAGAAGATGAAGATGAAGACAATTGATTATGATCACAACCATTTAGAATATCCCTCCACTTATTTTTTAGACTTCAAGTTATTAATTAATTATGACATTTTAAAATGTGATGGTTCATCTCTAATAATCCGGTCTGTTATATAATTTTTTCTTTCAAAACATTAGTAAAAGACACTGAAGACATTTGCACCAATTTTGTTTAACCACCCACCCCAAATTTGATTTTTTAGATATTGAATGTCTGTATAATATAATCTATATGCTGAAAAATAAAGCAATGCCTCAAATGAAACAGATATTTTCGCCCAAGGGTCTTTATTAACATCAGTAGTTTTCACTGGATTTTTTCTGGCTTAAACAAACAACTTTGTAGTTTAATCAGGAATTAAATTGACGATCTTAGCCAGCTGGTCCTTTTTCTTCTCCTTTTTCGTTTGTTTATTTGTATACTATTATTATTATTATTTTTTTCAATTGAATTTCGATTTTTAGTTATTTCTTGTGACCAACCAACCAACAATTTCGATGAAAAAAATTTGACTTGCCCCTTAAATTAATGCCAAAACAATCATGAGTAGTACATGTATAACTATCTGTGTGGTCACTTGGTTATGTTGCCCTTTAGTTGTGTAAACTCGGCATAAACTCTTTCTCATACATTGGCATAAATGACGACTAGCTGAAATTTTGGATGTGCAAATTCTATTTCATGTATGTACTTGATGATTATTTTAAACTTGAGATGAAATGACTGAAAAATCAAATTTTTTAAAATTTACAAAAAGAGGATTTTTGTACCCAAAATTGGTATAGCACCCCCCAAAAATCAACTTTGAGGGTTAAATAATGATTTATTGCATGTACAATGACCCCAAACCATATTGTACCAAATTTGAAAGCATTTGATTGGAAAATGTAGAAATTATACAAAAAATACTGTTTTTGACCAAAAATGAGCAAACAATTAATAGTCTTTAAAAAGTTAATGTGCAGCCTGAGCTCGTGGGAACAATCAGATTTGGAATCAGCACCATCGAATTAATAAAGTTGACTAAAATTAAAGTTGCCACTAAAATGTTAAGACGAACTTCAATTTCTGGGCCTTCTACAGATTTTGGCCCACGGTCACGAATTGATATATTTTCCCCCTATTTTATACACTGCCTGTTCAAGAACCGTGCAAACCTTGTATTATATATCATGTATGTACTGCGAGGACACGTCAAGGGGAGCGCTTTATTCCACTTGTTCAATTCCTCTTGTTAAAACCTCCGTCGGCGTGCCGCGAGCTGAGACACGAGACAGGGTGAACAAACCTTCCCAGTGCGTCCATCTAAATGGACGCGTTTGTGAATGGTGTGGGGCCTAATGGTGGAATTCTTGATTTTGGTTTTTGAACATCCATGGGTGTAGCAAGACAAGAAATGGTGTGCAACAGCTACCGTATTTCATTGCAACTTGAAGGCCCTGAAGGGACATCAAACATACGTGATTTTTAACGTAGATATTCACGGTTTTTGCCCCAGTGTGAATATTTGCGATTCACAAATCGTAAATATTCACGATTTGTGCCTTAATCGCAAATATTTGCGTGAATACTACGTCAATATTTGCAAATTGGGGCAAAACCCGTGAATATTTACGTAATTCACGTAAATAGGTATGTGTATGTGTAATGTGTGTGGTATGCATTCAGTGCCACCATGATGTGCAAAGTCATAAAGTGCGAACAATTAGGCACATAAATATGATGTGCGATGACCCTTCAGTTACGGCAAATCAATGATTACAAAACTGAGGCTAAAATAGCAACTAAATCGGTACTAAACACACAGAACTTGACCCCGAATTCTCAATGGAGGTGCTAAGTCTGAAGTTCATTTTTAGTCTGAATTATATGTTGTTGATCTCATTGTGTGAGCCACACCCGTGGTACCGTGGATATCACCCTAAAGGTAAGTACATGAAACTCCCACTGCACACACCTTCGTGTCTTTAGATTTGTTCATTCTTCTTTCTACTTCTTCACCCTGGGGTAATATTCTATTACACCTTTCCCATCAAGATAGGAATAATATCTCTTGAATTGTTTTCTCAAAATCAGTGGAGACGATTATTTCTGCATACAAAAAGTGACCTCACTATGGTGAAGTCCCTTTAGCAGCCTGCGCACTTCTTCAAATGATGAATAAACTATTGATGTTTGAACCAGAAGTAACGAACAAACTTTACAACACGTAATAAATCGGCAATAAGAAATGTCCCACCTTGTTTTCAAATGTATATCTCCCGGTTGGTGCCTTTTTCTGCACGAAGTTGCGATGGAAACCATTACCTATGTTCAGGGCTGTAGGAAGCGGCGGGCCGGTACGGCCATGGCCGTACCAATATTTTTGATATATATATATATTTGTTTTTCTCTCTCGCCCGTAGCATTTGTTTGCCCGATATCAAATTTGAATCAAGTGAAAAAAAGAAAAAGAAAAGCTTCAACAACAAAAAACTTATTTTCGTAACGAGTTCATTTCCCGTTGCGCGCTAGCGATTGTATACTATAGCTAGCTATAGGCAATTGAGGCTATGTAAGGACGTTATATTGAGGGCAGCCCACTGCCAGGGCCCAATTTCATAGAGCTGCTTAACGGCCGATTCTGTGCTTACTGCACGAGTTTCTATTTCATAGCGCTGCTAACCGTGCACACGAAAAGGCATGCTAACCTTCCCGTGCTTACTGCACGAAAATGAATGACGTGACAATGCAAATCCATGGTGAACGTGCAAGATGGCCGCCTTATTTTCTTGCTAATCTGTGAAATACGCGTACAACATTGTACAACATTGGTAAGATTGAAAATGTAAATGTTCATAGATTTGCACATTACTTACATGATATAAAGATGGTCACGGTGGAAAACTTCCCTTGAAATAGTTTTGCTTGAAATGCCTTAGTTTTTAGGAAATGAGTATAACAATAGTCTTTATCCTGCAGGAATAAATTCGATGTTTGATAAAAGTTAAAACATATAATGGTTTTTAGTGTGTACTGTTTTCTCATGACTCCGAAGACCGAGTGAGCTTAAACTTTCACAGGTTTGTTATTTCATGTATTTGTTAGGTCACATCAAGTGTGGATACAGAGGTCTTTGGCAATTACCAATGTTGTACACACCCTTTAAAGGCACCCGGCAGTGGTATGTTTGTCAAAATAAAGCTTTTGTTATTAATATATACATTTTTATGAGTGGAATGTGAATAAACAATTAACTAAGATTAAAAAATTGTATTTTTATTTTATTAACAATTAAAAAAATAGGCCCCCCTTTACATGGCGCTGTTCGTGACGTCAATCGAGGCATGAGAAAATGTGTAGTCTGGCCCCGTACATTACGTCTGGGTACCTGATCAGTATGATGCGTTTTCGTATTTGGACGTCACCACCCAATGCAATCCTAGGACAGTGTACAGTCGACTAATACGAGACGCCGGTTAATACGAGGTTTTTCACCGGTCCCGAACTGTCCCATGCGCGTTTCTATGTCTTAAAAACGGAAGATACGAGCATGGTCATAACGAGAACACGGATAATACGAGGCATTGTTTTTCCTACTTTGCCAAACTATTTATCGGATCGGCGTGCCGCGGCGTGGCATACAGCTCAAGTCGACCCGAACACCAGAAACATTTCGCTGGTAACCTACGCTTCACTGCAACTTCCCTTGCACACTACTACCAACGAAAAAAATCCCCGGTATCGAAGCACGACGGCTCGAAGTGTTCGCTGCATAGCGCTGAAAACGACGTCGGACCGGACCACTTTGCCCTCGTTAGCCTGACTTTCGATGCCCGTAACTGCCTATATTTGGGATCTGCAGGAAAAAAATGCTGGCTGACCCCATCTTTAGTCGTTTTGCTGCATCCAGCAGCAATACACCTGGTCGGCATCGGCCGGAAAATGCAAGAAAAATTCCCTTTTTGGATAACCAAACGAAACGTACAATCTCACTGCTTGCACGTGTATATACAACGTAAATGCAGGCAAGTTCGAGGGGGGGTCGATGTTCGATCGCGTCGAAGTCTTCCTCGATTGACGTCACAAAAAGGGATGGGCGGAGTCACCCCCAAACAACTTTATCTACTTTATTTACATATAAATCTTGACAAACAATTACTCAAAAAATTGTTTTATTGTTAATATACATATACTCTTATATTTAGAAGAAAAACAATTATTTCCAGGTGACTTTAAGCAAATGTTTCTGCTACAGTTAGCACGAAATTTGCTTTAAAGCAGCTTTATGAAATTGGGCCCCGGTCGCGACCTCTAACCTTTGGTTATCCCTACATTCAGGTACGGTTTGTGAGCACATGCGATCGATCGTGTACATGTCATGCATGTCAACCAGGCCTGATGTCAACACTACTCCACTACACTACTGCAATTAATTAACTGATTCTGTAACACTTACAGATTTTCAGTGAACTCATTTTTCATATAGAAAATCATTAAAATGAGCTTTGAGCTTTGAACATAGGGTGTCATGGCCGAGTGGTTAAGAGCATCGGTTTCAAGTTCTGGTACTTTAGTCATCGGGGTGTGGGTTCGAGTCCCGGTCATGACGCTTGTGTCCTTGAGCAAGACACTTCGCTACAATTGCTTCTCTTCACCCAGGGGTATAAATGGGTACCTACAAGGGTAGAGGTTGATATTGTGTTTGAAAAAGCCTTCGGAGCGCCACGGCAGCCCAGGGCTGTATACTACCCAGGGAGCTGAGAAAGATTAAAGGAATGTTATTGGCCCAATGACCAGGGCACTAATGTAAAGCGCATTGAGAATTAAGTGTTAATTACTATGCGTTATATAAATCGAAAAATTATTATTTAAATGACATTTGATCGTTTATTGTTGCAAAAATAATTCATCAAGATTAATTAAAAATATTATTAGCGAGTAAACCAATAAAAATGAATTTTATAATTTGCTCAAAAAGTGAAGGAAAAGTGGTCAGGAATAACGTCATATTGCACCACAGAGCATCTAGAATGAAAAATAAGTCCCCGGGGCCCTTAAGCGGGCCCCGGACCCACCGCCGTAATGGGGGGAATTGAGTATAATAGATGGATTGCAATACACGTCGTTGACCGCCATCTTTGATGTAAAACAATGGAAAAGTGCACGCGTGTACGCGCTACGCACGACTCTCAGCCAATGATAGCTCTTCACGCGTGCACAATTCATCAAAGATGGCGTCCAATGACGTCTATTGCAATCCATCTATAAAGCTGTCTGCTTCCGAGATGGGCATAATATTAGGTTTAATACTTTTATAATTTCAACGTGTTTTCATTGAGTAGTATCACCCCCACTTGGCCCAGATCCTACCACCAGCGGGGCTCAACATGCTGGATATGATGCCCAAAATCGGCACATAATTTTTTTTTTTACAGGCAGGTGCACCTCTAAATTTTGCTTAGGCTATTTTGGGGCTATAAAAGCGTTTGTTTTGAAAAGTTATGAAATCGTTGGAATGATATGTTTTAAAAGAATATAATGATCCACATAAAAGGTGCGTTAAACTTGTGTGGTTTCCCTTTAACTTCAGGAACTAACACGGAGTCAAAAATAGCCTTTAGGGCTCTACAAAATGGCGGACTGTTTTTTTTTAAATCAAAAAAATCGAGGCATTTTTGTGTGGATCATTATGTTCTACTTTTAAAACAACTTTCTACTTTTAAAACAATCAAAGCACCCAACATTGAAGTTCTTTAATCCGTTTAATTGTCACTTTTGTATTGTTTCAACGAATACTTGCCCTTTTCACACAGCTGGTGACTTTTGAGCTAAAGTTAGCTGCAAGTAGGAATCAACAATTATGTCTACGACAAAGAAAACAGCGCGGGAAATTGGAGTGTCAAAATGTATCGGGAAACTTGTGGCATTGTTGCTGTTGCTGGATCGCGTTGGAATGGTCTTATCTGCTGAGGTGGATGCAGAAACTCGTCCACCGAATGTTGTCCTCTTCATAATGGATGACGTAGGAATGGGAGATATCGGCTGCTTTGGCAACAACACGATCAAGACACCTAACATCGACGGTCTTGCAAGGGACGGAGCGAGGCTGACCCAACACATGGCTATGTCATTGTGTACACCAAGTAGAGCTGCACTAATGACGGGACGACTACCCGTGAGATACGGTAAGTCGGCCTAAAGCATGCATCTTGAAAAGAAAATGGGTTTGAAAAGTTGGGCTGAGTTTCTTAGAACCTAACAATCCTGGTGTATAGGTCATCAATCTAGGTTTATTGAGCAACGACTCGCTAAACCAGCTAGGCTAAGTATTTTCATGTCCCCGGCTCAAGCTGGTCGACTCGCTATAATTATAGCTAGAGTTTGATAAGAGTGGACTAAAAAGTGAACTGTTGCAATTTGACCCAGTATATAGTCGTTAGGGTTTGTACCGTACCTGGAAAAAGTTATACCAGTCATTTTACACGTATAGGTTTCGGGACGAAGGAACATATGAGGGTCTTTCTGTTCTCCTCATCACATGGGGGATTACCTTCAAATGAAACTACAATAGCCGAGTTACTTAAAGGATCTGGTTATGCAACTGCTCTGATCGGTAAGTCTGTCCCTCTATCACATTTTCTCTCCGCTAGCTGTGACGCATGCTTTCAACCCATAAGGTGATCAAGACGGAACTTGGCCTTTAATCCGTTCTTTTAAGTGCAATTCCAGTTCTACCTCAAAATCACTTTTTATGGACTGGGTAAGACCATCTTTATTAAAACCTTCCAGCAGTCATGCTCAACTTAATTGCTTCACTTCTGTTTGGGGTTTTATGCTCTGATCTTCAAATAGATGAAACATGATTCGAAAAGGCACATGTGGCCAACTTGCTCCCGTATAACTCTCCCTCTGTCCTGTAACTGAACTGATTTATTTATTTATTCGAAAATCGCACAGAGCAGAGGCAGGTTATCATCCTAAATTTAATACAACGTAGCGTGTGCTATTTGTGACAGGTTCATTGCAAATTCTTGGTAAGGGCAGAACATTAATTTTTATTAAGCATAATTTTCTTCTTAATAGTTTTTTTAGATTGGGTCCAGTGTAAATAAACAGCCAGACGATAAACGGACAGGTGGCATTGTCTGACGGCATGATGTACAAAGTGTTCTGTACATGAAATGCCTAATTTTAATAACACTGTTTTCTTGTTCGTCTCTTTTTTTGCTCCACGAATATTATTATAGGTAAATGGCATCTGGGCATTTCGTGTGCAGAGAAAAATTCTTGTTCAGATCCTAATTCTCAAGGGTTTGACTACTTCTATGGCCTCCCAGTCACCAATATCCGCGACTGTGGGACGGAAAACACTGTACCCGTTATTTGGGGCTTGAACCGGCAAGTGACATTAGCTGAGATGGGGGCTTCCGTTGCTATCGCCTGTGTAGTTGGTTTCCTCCTTGCGTGGACGCAACTCGTTGGAGTTAGGGGTTTCATCTTCTTCATGGTTGTTGTTCTAGCAGGGAACGGTTTGTTGGCGTTCCGAGACGATATTCGTTCAATTTGCGCTCTTATGGAGAATCGTTCCATTGTTGAACAGCCTCTTCTTCTACATGACCACCTCACGGAGCGATTACACGGTCGTGCCATTCAATTCGTTGAGAAGAACCGAAACCAGCCGTTTCTCCTGGTCATGTCATTTGTGCAGGCCCATACAGCACTGTTCAACAATAAGGAGTTCCGTAACCATAGCACCCATGGTCAATATGGAGATAATGTGGAGGAGATGGATTGGAGTGTAGGGGAGGTGTTAAAGGCACTCAAGAGACTAGGTCTGGAGGAAAAGACGTTTGTGTATCTGACGTCAGATAACGGAGGTCACGTTGAAGAGTTTACCGATGCTGGTGAGCGACAGGGCGGCTGGAATGGAGTCTATAAAGGTAATTGCAATGAGAACAGTGGGTGCAGACATTCACAATATTTTGTCTTGCTCATACTCTTTAAAACTCTCAGGTGAAGGTTTGTACGGGGACTGTGTAATTTGAGGTAGCTTTACTTTGCAAGGCAGTTATTAAATTTCCACCATGAGACCATCAATTTGTCTGGATGTTGAGTTTAATTGTTTTAATAAATCTTTAATGTTGAAAATTTAAACAGATAAACGAATTGGAAACGTTTGGAAAAAGTGGAAAGGTGTTTACGATTTGTGTCTTAATGTCGGTGTTTTTTGTTTTAAGGTGGCAAAGCCAACACATGGGAAGGAGGAATCCGGGTGCCTGCCATCGTGAAATTCCCCGGTCATATTCCAGCGGACAGCGTGGTATCTCAGCCTACACATCTCCCGGACGTTCTGCCCACCGTGGCACGAGTCACTGGCGCCCGACTCCCAGATGACCGGGTGTACGACGGCCGGGATATGATGCCACTTCTGACACACACTGACCATGCAGAGAAAGAAGAAATATTACATGAGTTTATGTTTCACTACTGCGGGGGCTTTATTAATGCTGTCAGATACACACCCAAAGACGGTTAGTAATGGATAGTCTTAAATACTGTTTGTGTCTAGTTGTCTCTGATCGCTATAAACGACTGTGGCTTTAGCCAAGTATTTTATCAAGCGTTTTAGACATCAAGTCCCTAAATTCAGTCCGCTGTTGCTGGCAAAAGACCATCATCAATAGTTATCCAGTTGACCTTAAAAATGATGAACATTTATTTTTGTCGCATGATCAAAAATGAAAGTGTTGTCAATGAAATGTATCATTCGTTTTGTGATTAACTAAACATACATTTGATAATAACCTTACTTTCACATTGTTCTCTATCCGTAACGCAGGTGACACCACGTACAAACTGCACTATGCCTCAAGCCACCTGGTATCCGGCATTCACGGTGTCATGGGGTGTTTCGACGTTTTCGCTTGTGCATGTAGAGGGCCCAGCGTCGATCATCACGATCCACCCCTGGTCTACGATCTTTCAAATGACCCCTCAGAGGTCAATCCACTAGACAGCAATGACCCTAAAGTAGGGATTGTCATAAGAAAGGTCAGCGAGGCGGTGGCAACTCACCGCGAATCGCTCCCCCAAAATACGGACCATCAGTTCTCATATTTAAATACGATGCAACGGCCCTGGGAGCGACCACGATGTGGACGTTTTCCGTACTACTCATGTACTGATCCATATTTAGATCATTTGAAAAAAAGGAGAAAATTAGTCACTGAATAACAGCTTTCAACATCAACTGTTTGGTGCATATATAGATTTTAAAGATTTAAATAATGTTCTTTTCCAGTTTGATTTCTGGTCACCGTCTGTTGACACAAAATGGTTAAAATACCGTTTGGGTTCGAGTTTGGAATAATTATTGTATATGCCACCTCCAGCTTTGAATACGTGTTAACACATCAAAAATTGAACTGAATTCATCAAGGGTAGGCCTATAGTTTATTTTCATGGATATAGGAAATAGATGAAAATAGACATTCTACCGTGAATATATAGTTTTTTAAAGTTATTGAACGCATCTTTTTTTTGCAGTGAAAGGTACATTTTTAACAATTTGAATTAGATTGAACAAAAGCGTGGACTGAAATTCCTTCTACATAGATTTGTCAAATATACGTACAATTATAGATTGTTTCTTGTATAGATCTCTAAGTGAATTGCATCGATTATTATCTCATAACTTTCTGTGACCGTTTTCGAAACCACTGCTTTAGTGAGGACCCCGGCTTAGAATCCGTCCAACCGTTTGAAGCCCCGGCCATACTGATAGCACACATTTTCTAAACTGAGCACCTCCCAAAGCCGGAGTCCAATCCGAAGCCCAAGCCAAAGCCCAAGCCCAAGCCGTGATTGCGAAAAGGGCCATAGACATAAATGAGAGGTATTGATTCAATTCACTTTGAATAACGATATACAGACCCTCTCTAAACGACAGTTGGTAACATGGAGTCGCCAAAGTCAACCTTACGTAATATTTCTAGTGTTGAAACTTTTAAGATTAGTTTGGAAATTTGCTTGTTTAATATGGCTTATCTTTAATTGTTCTTTATTTGATTTTTTACCATGTGAGGATTCCCTCTCGTGCGCCTTGAGCACCTTATTGGTGGATACTCTATATTATTATTATTACGGAATAAGTCGAAGACTAACAATCTTTCAGGAGGCCTATAGACTGGGCCTATAGCAGGAATTGGTTACCAACATAAACAGGCTGGTAACCAACACTTCATTTTGCCGACCAGCTTTTTTTCTTCAAACTTCCGCTTGACTCTCGATTGTGTTCAGCGCCCAACTATATAAGGGCAACATTTAAGGGGGCTTAAGGGGTGCACAGTTTTTCTAGGGGGCACCTCTGGCCAAGTTTCCGTGTGCATTTTTCTTTAAAAAGCCCCATTTCGGGACATTTATCACATTAAAACTCTGGAAATGTCAACACCCAGAAGTCCATATATTTAAAATGGGGGCATCGGGCATGGACATTCATTACGCCACTGTAAATGTGTATTTTTTTTCTCCAGAAATTTGACAATAAAATATAAGCTACGATCATTGCCACAATGCTATACTGTTTCGTTAACTTACTTCAATCGATCCCATTATCCCATGGAGGTAGAACATGTTGTTACCTCCGTACTCATCCCATCCAGCAAACGAAACGAAAAAATTATATGCCTTCCAAATGATCACTTTTCCTTATCTCCCATCTAAAACCCATGGGAAGGATCATAAACCCTCGGGCCTTCCCTAAACAAATCTAAACTAAGCTAGAATATTTACCACATAAATAGGCGTGTTTTGACATTAAAAACAGTGGACTAGCGGCCATTTTGGATTTGACCTCCCAGGGTCCTCGGAGGTCAAATCTGACTTCCCTCCACATCTAAAAATAAATATTTTGGTTAAAACTAACTGTGCTAGAAGTTTCATGCTTTTCTCAAAAAGTGCACAATTTGAGAGCTTATCCGCTGTACTGGGCCATGTCTTGTTGAAAAGACAGTTGGTCCAGTTCTCTGGCTGTGGGGCAAAACGTAAGGCCCCTTGAGAGGAGTTTAACCCGTGGATCGGTAAGGACTATGTCAGACTGGTTAACTATAATTGTTCGTGTTGCAACTATTGCTACCTTTCAGTAGGATAAACAATAGTTTGCCTCTCACTGTAGAAACGTCTTTATGAATGCAATTCTTACGGTTAGCTTGGACATTCATGCGTGTCTTGTTCTAAGAAATAACTATAAATAGTAATGTGAGTACAACCATGTGTAACTCTCTTTTGGGACATTGGGACGAGTGTTGGCTCTGAAAAGAGCCGGTGTGGTCTCGACGTTTCGAACAGTATACTGTGCTCGTCTTCAGGAGAAAAGTTTATTGTTCTGTTTCTCCATTAGGGTGGACCGTATAGGTGGTTGACGTTGGATAGTAGTAGGATGTCTTGTGAATGTTCACACTCTTGATTTGAGCATGACTCTAGGGGTTGAGTATCAGTGTCTGTTATCTCAAGTAACTATATTGTTGGCATTGATCTTCCAGCAGCGTGAGCAGATAGAAAGACTTGTTAATGAGTGTCTTATTCTATTTCTTCAGAAAGGAGGGGTCAAGGTCCCCAAATGAAGGGGCACTATGGCGAGCCAAAGTAACATTTATTAGCATTAGCAACGTCTTTAAAACAATTTAGAGATATCTCCAAATAATTAAAGATATCTCTAAATATTTAGAGATATCTCTAAATAATTAGAGATATCTCTTAATCGTTTGAAAGATCTCTTCATCGTTTGAAAGACACACTATTTTTCTAACTAAGTGACACACGGAACATCATTTTTGGTCAATGATTTAAAGATATCTTTAAATTATTAAGAGATATCTCGAATTCATTTAGAGATATCTTTAAATGTTTTAAAGATATCTTTAAATCATTTAAAGATATCTCTAAATCATTTAGAGATATCTCTAAATGTTGGCATCAACGATTGCTTTAAACACACCATGTTATTGCTCACAGCGATGTCTTTTCATAAAACATCTATTGACAACATCGTTGACTTGAATTGCGTGATTTTGTTGGCAACAATGCTGACATTAAGTGCAATATTTGGCAAGGTGGATGACTTGAAACTCGTTCGTTTGCAACTTCGATTAAATGGAATGCATTCCGAGAATAACAACATTGACCCGGCGCTTCCTAATTTGTGAACTTTACAGAGCCGTAACTGATTTAGAGATATCTCAAATTCATTTAGAGATATCTCTAAATTATTTGGAGATATCTCTTATTCATTTAGAGATATCTCTAATTCATTCTTGATTTTGATTTTTTGGAACATCCATGGGTGTAGCAAGACAAGAAATGGTGTGCAACAGCTACCGTATTTCATTGCAACTTGAAGGCCCTGAAGGGACATCAAACATACGTGATTTTAACGTAGATAATTATTCACGTGAATATTTGCGATTCACAAATCGTAAATATTCACGATTTGTGCCTTAATCGCAAATATTTGCGTGAATACTACGTCAATATTTGCAAATTGGGGCAAAACCCGTGAATATTTACGTAATTCACGTAAATATGTATGTAGGCCCTATGTGTAATGTGGGTGATGTGCATTCAATGCCACCATCCATGATGTGAAAGAAAATTCATAAAGTGCGAACAATAATACTATAGGCACATAAATATGATATGCGATGACCCTTCAGGTACGGCAAATCAATGATTACAAAACTGAGGCTAAAATAGCAACTAAATCGGTACTAAACACACAGAACTTGACCCCGAATTCTCAATGGAGGTGCTAAGTCTGAAGTTCATTTTTAGTCTGAATTATATGTTGTTGATCTCATTGTGTGAGCCACACCCGTGGATATCACCCTACAGGTAAGTACATGAAACTCCCACCGCACACACTTTCGTGTCTTTCTTTAGATTTGTTCATTCGTATTTCTGCTGTTTTACCCTAGGGTAATAATCTATTGCACCTTTCCCAACAAGTAGGAAAAATATCTCTTGAAATGTTTTCTCAAAAAAGTGTTCACCACACCATGAGGTCACTTTAGCAGCCTGTGTACTTAATCAAAGGGTGAATAAACTATTGATGTTTGAATCAAAACTTTACAACACTTAATAAATCGGCAATAAGAAATTTCCCACATTGTTTTCAAATGGATATCTCCCGGTTGGTGCCAAATCTGGTACAGTCATGTAACAGTACATTTTAGATACTGCATTAATCTGGGCTCAATGTCATACAGCTGCTTAAGCACAAAAAGCAGCTAACCACAACAAAATTATGCTTGCCAGATTACGGTTACCAGCCATGTCACGTGTGCAACCTGTGACTGTTGACCTGCTCATTTTTGCTTAGCAGGCTAATCAGCACTACTTTCTGCTATTAAGTATTAAGCAGCTCTTAGTGAAACTGGGCCCAGGTGAATTTTCCCAGCCCTGTTCGGTCAGTAAACGCTATACTGCCTTAGACTGGGCCATATTGGGGCTATAAAAGCGTTTGTTTTGAAACGTTATGAATCGTTGGAAAGATAAGCTTTAAAAGATATTCTACTTTTAAAACAACTTTCCAACCATGTTCATTTTATTACATTTCCTAACAAACGCTTTTTGTGGCCTAAATCGCTCAATCAAATGCAACGTGTCCCTGTAGATGCGAGATGCGCAAGTGCGCATGGGTATTGGACCAACTTTACTGCTACAATTAATAACACAGATCTCTTCTAAACAGCTAGTTGAACCATTTTTCTTAACGGGAATGCTGTTTAATCTAGTTAATAACGTGTTTGTTTATCATTTAATTGTAATTTTGAAAAATGTACACTTCTGAATTTTTCGTGATTATCGATAAAAATATAAATAGGCCCCAACCTCAAAGTTTTGAAAAACTAGCTACACGTCTGCCATTGACGGCGTGTTTCTGAATGTTGGAATCCTGAAAAACCAACACTATTGAACAATCGTGCTAATGGGCAGAATAATTAAGAAAAAATGAAATGGAAAAACCTACAATGTGCAACAGCTACCGAACCTCACTACAGGATTTTGCCAGCAAGAAACGATGTGCATTTTTTTAAATTTGTATTCAAAGCACCCATCATTCAAGTTCTCTAACCCGTTTAATTGTCACCTTTGTATTTGTTTCAAAGAATACACTTGCCCCTTTTCACACAGTGAGGGAAGAACTTGCGAAACAGTAATTCTGATGACTTTTGAGCTACAGTTATAGCTGCTCAACAGGAATGCTCAACAATTATGTCTACGACAAAGCAAACAGAGCGGGAAATTGGAGTGTCAAAATGTATCGGGAAACTTGTTGCATTGTTGCTGTTGCTGGATCGCGTTGGAATGGTCTTATCTGCTGAGATGGATGCAGAAACTCGTCCACCGAATGTTGTCCTCTTCATAATGGATGACGTAGGAATGGGAGATATCGGCTGCTTTGGCAACAACACGATCAAGACACCTAACATCGACGGTCTTGCCAGGGACGGAGCGAGGCTGACCCAACACATGGCTTTTTCATTGTGTACACCAAGTAGAGCTGCACTAATGACTGGACGACTGCCCGTGAGATATGGTAAGTCGGCCTAAATGAGCGTTGCAATGAAAATAGGTTTGAAAAGTTAGGCTGAGTTTAACAGAACCTATAACAATCTGAAAAACGCCCGGTGTTAAAGGGTTGTCAATCTAGGTTTAGAGCAACGACTCGCTATACCAGTTAAGTATTTTCATGTCCCCCTGCTCCACCTGGTCGACTCGCTATAATTATAGCTAGAGTTTGATAAGAGTAGATTAAAGAGTGAACTGTTGCAAATAGACCCAGTAGTCGTTATATAGGGTTTGTACCGTACCTAGAAAAAGTTATGACAGTCATTTTACACGTACTGTATAGGTTTCGGGATGAAGCAACGTAGCAGGGTGTTTCTGTTCTCCTCATCACGTGGGGGATTACCTTCAAATGAAACTACAATAGCCGAGTTACTTAAAGGATCTGGTTATGCTACTGCTCTGATCGGTAAGTCTGTCCCTCTATCACCTTTTCTCCCCCGCTAGCTGTGACGCATGCGTTCAACCCTCAAAATAAGGTGATCAAGACGGAAATTGTTTAATCCGTTCTTTGAAGTGCAATTCCAGTTCTCCCTCAAAGTCACATTTTTTTATGAACTGGATAAGACCATCTTATTGCAAAAACCTTCCAGCAGTCATGCTCAACTTGCTTGTCTTCTGTTTGGGGTTTTATGCTCTGATCTTCAAACAGATGAAACATGATTCGAAAAGGCACATGTCATGTGGCAAACTTGCTCCCGCATAACTCTCCCTCTGTCCTGTAACTGAACTGATTTATTTATTTATTTATTCAAAAATCGCACTGAGCAGAGACAGTTTAACATCCCAATTACAACGTAGCGCGTGTTGTGTTATTTGTGACAGGTTCCTTGCTAATTCTTTCTTGGTAATAGCAGACAATTTTGCTAAGCATCATTTTCTTCTTATTAGCTTTTTTATATTGGGTCAAATGTAAATAAACGCCAGATGCTAAGCAAAAAAGGTGGCATTGACAGACGGCATGATGTACAAAGTGACAGCTTGCCCCGAAAGTGTTCTGTATGCGTAATTTTGATAACACTATTTTCTTTTTCGTTTCTTTTTTTGTTCCACGAACAATTATAGGTAAATGGCATCTGGGCATTTTGTGTGCAGAGGAAAATTCTTGTTCGGATCCTAATTCGCAAGGGTTTGACTACTTCTATGGCCTCCCAGTCACAAATATCCGCGACTGTGGGACGGAAAACACTATCCCCGCAATGTGGGGCGTGAACCGGAAAGTGACACTAGCTGAGATGGGGGCTTCTCTTGCTATCGCCTGTGTAGTTGGTTTCCTCCTTGCGTGGACGCAACTCGTTGGAGTTAGGGGTTTCATCTTCTTCATGGTTGTTGTTCTAGCAGGGAACGGTTTGTTGGCGCTCCAAGACGATATTCGTTCTAGTTGTGTTCTTATGGAGAATCGTTCCGTTGTGGAACAGCCTCTTCTTCTACATGACCACCTCACGGAGCGATTACACGGTCGTGCCATTCAATTCGTTGAGAAGAACCGAAACCAGCCGTTTCTCCTGGTCATGTCATTTGTGCAGGCCCATACAGCACTGTTCAACAAAAAGGAGTTCCGTAACCATAGCGCCCATGGTCAATATGGAGATAATGTGGAGGAGATGGATTGGAGTGTAGGGGAGGTGTTAAAGGCACTCAAGAGACTAGGTCTGGAGGAAAAGACGTTTGTGTATCTGACGTCAGATAACGGAGGTCACGTTGAAGAGTTTACCGATGCTGGTGAGCGACAGGGCGGCTGGAATGGAGTCTATAAAGGTAAATGCAATGAGAACAGTGGGTGCAGACATTTACAATATTTTGCCTTTCTCATACTCTTTAAAACTCTCAGGTGAAGGTTTGTATGGGGACTGTGTAATTTGAGGCAGCTTTATTTTTGCAAGTCATTTATTCGATTTCCACCATGAGACCATCAATTTGTCTGGATGTTGAGTTTAATTGTTGAAAAGTTAAACAGATAAACGAATTGGAAACGTTTGGAAAAGGTGGAAAAGGTGTTTACGATTTTTTCCTTAATGTCGGTGTTGTTTGTTAAGGTGGCAAAGCCAGCACATGGGAAGGAGGAATCCGGGTGCCTGCCATCGTGAAATTCCCCGGTCATATTCCAGCGGACATCGTGGTATCTCAACCTACACATCTCCCGGACGTTCTTCCCACCGTGGCACGAGTCACTGGCGCGCGACTCCCAGATGACCGGGTGTACGACGGCCGGGATATGATGCCACTTCTTACCCACACTGACCATGCAGAGAAAGAAGAAATATTACATGAGTTTATGTTTCACTACTGCGGGGGCTTTATAAATGCTGTCAGATACACACCCAAAGATGGTTAGTATAATTGACAGTCTTAAAGGCACTGTACACGTTTGGTAATTACTCAAAATATATATTACTATTAGCAAACAAAATTACTTGGTAACGAGCAACGGAAAGCTGTTGATAGTATAAAACATTGTGAGAAACGACTCCCTCTGAAGTAACGTAGTTTTTGAGAAAGAGGTAATTTCTCACTAAAAAAATAAAAGACTTCTGGCCAGAAGCCTTTTATTCCTATCTGAAAGCACACTAATTTGTACAACAAGGGTGTTTTTTCTTTCATCATTTTCTTTCAACTTCAATGACCAATTGAGTCCAAATTTTCACAGGCTTGTTATTTTATGCATATGTTGGGATACACCAAGTGAGAATACTGGTCTTTGACAATTACCAAACGTGTTCAGTGCCTTTAAATACTAGCTGTCTCTGAATGCTATAAACGACTGTGGCTTGAGCCAAGTATTTTATCAAGCGTTTCAAACACCACGGTCCCTATTCCTAAATTCAGTCTTCTGTTGCTGACAAAAAAACATCATCAATAGTTGTCCAATTGACCTTAAAAAAATGATGAAAACAATTTTTTGTCGGGGGACTCGCATGATTAAAAATGGTGTGTTGTCAATGGAATTTATAATTCGTTTTGTGATTAACTAAACATACATTTGATAATAACTTTACTTTAACATTGTTCCCTATCCGTAACGCAGGTGACACCACGTACAAACTGCACTATGCCTCAAGCCACCTGGTATCCGGCGTTCACGGTGTCATGGGGTGTTTCGATGTATTCGCATGTGAATGTAGAGGACCCAGCGTCGATCATCACGATCCACCCCTGGTCTACAACCTTTCAAATGACCCCTCAGAGGTCAATCCACTGGACAGCAATGACCCTAAAGTAGGGATTGTCATAAGAAAGGTCAGCGAGGCGGTGGCAACTCACCGCGAATCGCTTCCCCAAAATACGGACCATCAGTTCTCATTCTTAAATTTGATGCCGCGGCCCTGGGAGCGACCACGATGTGGACGTTTTCCGTACTACGTATGTACTGATCCATATGTAGATCAGTTGAAAAAGCTAAACGTGGGAAATTAGTCGCTGAAAAACAGCTTTCAACATCAACCGTTTGGTGCATAAATATAGATTTTAAAGATTTAAAGTTTAGAATGATTATAGTCTATGCCACCTCGAGCTTTGAATATTATTGTTAACACATCAAAAAATGACCTGAATTCATCGAGGCTAGTTTTACATTCATGTACATTTTCATGGATAGTAAATGGATGAAAATACACATTCTGCCGTGAATAATTAGTTTTTTAAAGTTATTGAGCACATCGTTTTGCACTGAAGGGTACATTTTTTAACAATTTGGATTAGATTGAACAAAAGCGTGGACTGAAATTCCTTCTACATAGATTTGTCAAATATACGTATACGATTATAGATTGTTTCTCGTATAGATCTCTGAGTGAAATGCATCGATTATTATCTCATAACTTTCTGTGACCGTTTTCGAAACCACTGCTTTGGTGAGGACCCCGGCTTAGAATCCGTCCAACCGTTTGAAGCCCCGGCCATACTGATAGCACACATTTTCTAAACTGAGCACCTCCCAAAGCCGGAGTCCAATCCGAAGCCCAAGCCAAAGCCCAAGCCCAAGCCGTGATTGCGAAAAGGGCCATAGACATAAATGAGAGGTATTGATTCAATTCACTTTGAATAACGTTATACAGACCCTCTCTAAACGACAGTTGGTAACATGGAGTCGCCAAAGTCAACCTTACGTAATATTTCTAGTGTTGAAACTTTTAAGATTAGTTTGAAAATTTGCTTGTTTAATATGGCTTATCTGTAATTGTTCTTTATTTGATTTTTTACTATGTGAGGATTCCCTCTCGTGCGCCTTGAGCACCTTAGGCTATTGGTGGATAGGGGCCCTACTCTATATTATTATTATTACGGAATAAGTCGAAGACTAACAATCTTTCAGGAGGCCTATACAGCAATCCTTCACCGATCTTGAACTCTTGGTGGCAGCAGATACCGCCATTATTGCGGTGGTACCTGGGTGGTACTGCGCTGCCTAGCGACGGGTTTAAGCGATTTGCAAAATGAAAGTCCAATAACCCGCGACTGATCAAATGATCGCCGTGTAGCCCAAACCTTATACCAGTCGCTAGGCAGCGCAGTACCACCCATGTACACCGCAGTAATGGAGGCATATCTGCTGCCACCAAGAGTTCAAGATCGGTGAAGGATTGCTGTATAGCAGGAATTGGTTACCAACATAAACAGGCTGGTAACCAACACTTCATTTTGCCGACCAGCTTTTTTTCTTCAAACTTCCGCTTGACTCTCGATTGTGTTCAGCGCCCAACTATATAAGGGCAACATTTGAGGGGGGCTTAAGGGGTGCACAGTTTTTCTAGGGGGCACCTCTGGCCAAGTTTCCGTGTGCATTTTTCTTTAAAAAGCCCCATTTCGGGACATTTATCACATTAAAACTCTGGAAATGTCAACACCCAGAAGTCCATATATTTAAAATGGGGGGCATCGGGCATGGACATTCATTACGCCACTGTAAATGTGTATTTTTTTTTCTCCAGAAATTTGACAATAAAATATAACCTACGACCATTGCCACAATGCTATACTGATTCGTTAAATTACTTCAATCGATCCCATTATCCCATGGAGGTAGAACATGTTGTTACCTCCGTACTCATCCCATCCAGCAAACGAAACGAAAAAATTATATGCCTTCCAACTGATCACTTTTCCTTATCTCCCATCTAAAACCCATGGGAAGGATCATAAACCCTTGGGCCTTCCCTAAACAAATCTAAACTAAGCTAGAATATTTACCACATAAATAGGCGTGTTTTGACATTAAAAACAGTGGACTAGCGGCCATTTTGGATTTGACCTCCCAGGGTCCTCGGAGGTCAAATCTGACTTCCCTCCACATCTAAAAATAAATATTTTTGTTAAAACTAACTGTGCTAGAAGTTTCATGCTTTTGTCAAAAAGTGCACAATTTGAGAGCTTATCCGCTGTACTGGGCCATGTCTTGTTGAAAAGACAGTTGGTCCAGTTCTCTGGCTGTGGGGCAAAACGTAAGGCCCCTTGAGAGGAGTTTAACCCGTGGATCGGTAAGGACTATGTCAGACTGGTTAACTATAATTGTTCGTGTTGCAACTATTGCTACCTTTCAGTAGGATAAACAATAGTTTGCCTCTCACTGTAGAAACGTCTTTATGAATGCAATTCTTACGGTTAGCTTGGACATTCATGCGTGTCTTGTTCTAAGAAATAACTATAAATAGTAATGTGAGTACAACCATGTGTAACTCTCTTTTGGGACATTGGGAGGAGTGTTGGCTCTGAAAAGAGCCGGTGTGGTCTCGACGTTTCGAACAGTATACTGTGCTCGTCTTCAGGAGAAAAGTTTATTGTTCTGTTTCTCCATTAGGGTGGACCGTATAGGTGGTTGACGTTGGATAGTAGTAGGATGTCTTGTGAATGTTCACACTCTTGATTTGAGCATGACTCTAGGGGTTGAGTATCAGTGTCTGTTATCTCAAGTAACTATATTGTTGGCATTGATCTTCCAGCAGCGTGAGCAGATAGAAAGACTTGTTAATGAGTGTCTTATTCTATTTCTTCAGAAAGGAGGGGTCAAGGTCCCCAAATGAAGGGGCACTATGGCGAGCCAAAGTAACATTTATTAGCATTAGCAACGTCTTTAAAACAATTTAGAGATATCTCTAAAAGATTGAGAGATATCTCTAAATATTTAGAGATATCTCCAAATGATTAAAGATATCTCTAAATATTTAGAGATATCTCTTAATCGTTTGAAAGATCTCTTCATCGTTTGAAAGACACACTATTTTTCTAACTAAGTGACACACGGAACATCATTTTTGGTCAATGATTTAAAGATATCTTTAAATTATTAAGAGATATCTCGAATTCATTTAGAGATATCTCTAAATGAATTAGAGATATCTTTACATGATTTAGAGATATCTCTAAATGAATTAGAGATATCTTTACATGATTTAGAGATATCTCTAAATGAATTAGAGATATCTCTAAAGCGGTTACGGTTTCTTCGAATCACAAAATACCATGCCCTGCACAATCAAGTAAATGGAGTTGCCATGAGTGGCTTTCAAGTCACCGATGTTGACAGTCAAGTATTGCATTTCAAGTCAATGCTGCTGCCAATTACTTTCATATCGTAAGTCATCACAATGTTGTCAATACAAATACCGTATTTTAAGAAGCTCATGTTACCAACATTTTAACAACAGGTCAATGCAGTTGCCAAATAAAATACGGGGTACAGATATCTCTAAATGATTAAGAGATTTCTTTAAATGATTTAGAGATTTCTTTAAATGATTTAGAGATTTCTCTTAATCATTTGAAGATATCTTTAAATACATTGAAGACGTCGTCGATGGCATTAAACAAAAATTAAAGACGTTGCTAATGCTAATAAATGTTACTTTGGCTCGCCATAGGGCACACTTGATTCGGGGTCCTTTGGGGATAATACGGGACAAACGATAAAAACGGTAGTTTTCAATGTGACAAGTACCGAACGTTCTTTTCTTTAAGCTTCCGTATAGCTTACGGAAAAGGCACTCGGTGTCAGTAGCAAGTGCCAAAGGAGTTATGTCATGTCATGGAGAGCAAGAAAGGTTGAGAGAAAATAGGTTAAAACAATCCTGTGGAGAGAACGGGATATAAAACATGTGGAAAAGTACGGGTTAGTTATAAACCAATAATTAAGACGAGAAAAGGTTAACACAATCCTGTGGAGAGAACGGGTTATGAAAGCTGTGGAAAAGAACAGGTTGTTTATAAACATGTAGGTCTAAAGAGAAAAATATAAAACAACCCTGTGGAACGATCGGGTTGTAAAGCCTGTAGAGAAATGGGAAAAATGCAATTGTTGAAAAGAACAAGTGGGGAGTGGACAAAGATAAAGTGGACACGGTTTAAACGAATAAAAACAAAAAACAAGCAACTCAAAGCGATCACCACGAAGGGATACACAACAGAAAAATAAGTAATTCTTACTACGCCTGGTGAGGGGTCTGTTAAAACCGCTGTTAATATACTTTGTACCATATCAATTTGTTAATTAAATTGTATTTCACAATCCAAATAAACACCAACCTTCACAAAATCAATGACAAAGCATAAACCAAATATGTTAATGTATTCTCAACAACCAAAACTAAAATGACTTTATATTTAGTTTGGTTTTTCAGTTACATTATTCCATTGTTCCTAAAGGACACCTGTTCAAATTCACCGTGGCAAATTGAGGGCTGCCTTCCTTTCTTATAAAATATTGTTAACGGTTTTTAATTATTTTGTGTATAACTCCTTAGAGTCTGCATGTTACATGGACAATTCTAGACGGTACGATGCCGCTCAAAAGATATGGAAATATGCTAATTTATTTGACACAAATTAATAAGGGCGCCCTGAAGTTTTTAACGAACGCCAAAATGGCGGTCGTTAAAAAAAAGGGTTGCTATTCATTTTGTTATGTTTGTTATTGTTTAACATCAAAGTTTACCACCAGCATGAATTCTGGAACTGCATCATATTGAGTCTGTAGGTCATGCATTAATGATTCTAAATATCCGTCTGTGTTTTAGTGTCGTGGCCGAGCAGATAAGAACACCGGACTCAAGCTCTTGTGTTTTCGATCAGCAGGGTGTGGGTTCGAGTCCCGGTCGTGACACTTGTGTCCTTAAGCAAGATACTTAACCATTATTGCTTCGTCCTTCGGATGGGACGTGAAGCCGTTGGTCCCGTGTGTTGTGTAACGCACGTAAAAGAACCCAGTGCACTTATCGTAAAGAGAAGGGGTTCGCCCCGGTGTTCCTGGTTTGATCGGCTGCAGCATATTGCGCCACAGCACCTTGTAAACCATTACATGGTGCTATAAGAAAAGGGTCTCATACTTCAAAAACGTAGCTCCACATACCTTGCAGGAAAAAATACTGAGCGCTTTGTTTCGCCCCTTATGATAAAAAGCGCTATATAAGAACCAAGTATTATTATCATTAGTGTCTTCTCTTGAAAGCAGGCTAGACGACATGCATGTCTGCGCACGCGCTGGGTTTGCACAAGTTTGCACTGGGTTTGCACTGTAAAAGGTGTGGCATTCCATGACGTTTATTCACAGTGCGTTTGTTTCTCCGCGACGGGTATCACAGTGCTTTTGTTTCTCCGTGTAGGGCCAGGGCGGACCGTATCCTCTTGGTAAGTGGTGATATTTTTGAGCCAAATATTGTCAAAGAATGGTCATGGGTGTCAAATACTAATTATTTGGGAAGGATATTGTCCCATATCCCTCTGTCTTGGCAGTCGCGGTGACCATAGGCCCATAGTGTCTTTCATATTCTTGGAGATATGGCCACAAAATGGGTAAGAAGCTATATCTCATCTCATTGAATTCAAGCCTTATACCTCTCAGAGGGGCTAGCATTGCGTATTGCCTAAACTTTTAGAAAAAAATTATTCTTAATCCTTTTCCTCTCAAGCTGTTTTAATGAATGGTTGATGACGAAGATTGTCAAAACATCTCCAAGGCTTTAACAGATGCCTCTGTGTGATGATGACGAGCCAATGAAATGGATGATTATTTATGATTGTCATAAGGACGATTGACGATTGTCAATAATGATCCCTGGAAATAAGGGTTTTTTATCAACAGAAGCTCTCACTGGAGCCGAGGCATGCGTTTGCAATGAGACTTTCGAGGTGAACGGACTTACCCATCCCATCTAATGCCGTGTTTCTGGAAAGTAATGTTGGAATTCATGACAACTCTTAAATAAAATAAAACGTCATCTACTGACTTTTTATTTATTTCAACGAATACTCGCCTTTTTCAGGCAGCTCTTGACAGAACTTGCGGGACAGTCATTTTGATGACTTTTGAGCTATAGTTATAGCTGCTCAACACCAATCAACAATTATGTCTACGACAAAGAAAACAGCGCGGGAAATTGGAGTGAAACTTGTGGCATTGTTGCTGTTGCTGGATCGGGTTGGGATGGCCTTATCTGCTGAGATGGATGCAGAAACTCGTCCCCCGAATGTTGTCCTCTTCATAATGGATGACGTAGGAATGGGAGATATCGGCTGCTTTGGCAACAACACGATCAAGACACCTAACATCGACGGTCTTGCAAGGGACGGAGCGAGGCTGACCCAACACATGGCTATGTCATTGTGTACACCAAGTAGAGCTGCACTAATGACGGGACGACTGCCCGTGAGATATGGGAAGTCGGCCTAAATGAGCATGTTGAAAAGAAAATGGGTTTGCATTACAATAAGTTGACGGACATCCTTCATAGTAATCGTCAACATTAAATAACTCACCGAAACACGCACACAGACAAGTATAGGCCAAATGCACATGCCCTGTTTGGTATGAAACCAATACTCATAAAAGAAACTCCAACTGAAAATAGTAACTGTTTCCCATGAAAATTCATATTGTGTACTTACTGTACAAGCCAAAAATTGTTGTTTGGGGAAACATTTTACATAAAATGTACCACCCGTCGACTTCAAAACGACAACTTTTGCACAAAAGCAAACTGAGCTCTGTCACACGACCATTCACAATTCACGCGTTCGGGGGGATCGTTGAGGCCGATCTGCTCCACCCACAGCGCCCCACAGTGGGCGGTCTATTTGCCGTTTAATCACTAGTTCATTCATAGTAACTGCACAGTTAGTTACTGTAAATCCTAATGAATATTCAAACCAAATTTGAAAGAAATTAACGTAATTTTACTGTACATACCTAACCAATATTCATAGACTGTATTCATTAAACCAGAAAATGTTTGCCGTATTGAAATGACCCATCTGTGCGCCGCGTGCAAGTTCACGGTGCCGCGCGCTGATTGGCTAATCTCATTTTGTTTACGTTAAATGTTACATTAATCGTTCGATATGTCGCGCAAAGTCACCGACTCACTGCGTGATCGTTAAATATTCATTACTTCCCAAATCGCTGCGTGCTGTAATTGGCTAGTATTAATGACATGACAGCTCATTAAAGTTTGTCACTCGGCCTGTGCGTACTAGACTTGTTGACAAGTCGTTAATGATGGTCGCGGTGAGTCGAGTCGCGTGTGGTGTTGTAGCCTAATAAAGAATGCTCTCGCGAGATCACTGCTCTCGCGAGAAGTTGCTGGCTGCTGACTCTTCGTCATTAACGACTTGTGAAACCCGCCGGCGGTACATATTCATTTATTCATTTACGGACACAGTGTACATTACGGTTGCTGTAGCGACGATCATGAAGACGAGTCCATTTTTTAGGGAAAGAAATCTCCTTTGGGTGGAAAAAATTCATTTTTATTGAACGAAAGCATATTTTGAGCGAACAAAATTATATTTTGTGCGAACAAAATCATATTTCGAGGAAACGAATGCGTATCTTTCAGGGAACAAACGCGTATTTCTGGGTAACAAAATCGTATTTCGGGGGAAAGAAGGCGTGTTCGAGGGAACAAAAACGTATTTTCTAGGAAAAATCTATTTTGCTACCTAGAAAAACACAACTTTGTTTACAAATTTTAAAAAATATAATTTTATGTGACAAAATTATAATATTTTGATTGAATAATATTTTGAGGAAACGAAATGACTTTGTTGGAATTTTGTGTGTCGAGAGATGGAAAAAAATTCAGAGTGAGATTTTTTTTTTCACATTTTAATTTGTAATTTATTTTTCACCTGTTCCTTCAGGGGCTCTGGTTTTTGTGTGTGTGTTTTTTGGGGGGGGGGGGTTCGTTTTTGTCTCACAAATTGTTTAACTTAATTGTACCGTCAATATAAGAGTGGTATTCCTATTTATTGACATAAATCTTATTTAATTTCCAAATCGGGGGAAGGAACGTACACCGAACATTGAAACGTAACGATTTTAAAACAGCGGATTCGATCAGCGAGGTTTACCGACTAACAAACTCGCAATGACAAGGTAGTTGGTGGTCTGGAGTGGCTCCCTACCCCTCCCACATGTTCATGAGCTTCCAGGTACAGCTATCTCTTGGCATGGCTAGGGTATAGGGGGTTTCCGTCGTGCTGAGCCCCCCGCCGAGAGAAACTCTGCGCGTCATGGCATGCATGCAGCTACACGATTTGCCCCGTGTGTTACGTACGTCTCCCCACACGCTGTACACTGTGGTCAAATTCGCTTCCGTTGCTCGGACTCTCTGAAATAAAATCTTACGTTCGTTTTTTTGTAATTATTTACAAGTTTTAGTGAAGTTGTACCCATAATTTGAATACGTATTTTCTTGTGTCAAAATATTCATGAACACAATCACTCTCACCACTCAGTGTTTGGTTTTGATCGTGCATGATCAAAGCATCAAAGCAACATAAAACTCCATCCAGTACAGGATTTGATGTTTAATATTCATCTACAGTTTGAATATTCATAGATATAACGAAATTGACCAATCAGATGCGTCCGTACGAAATCGGCTGAAGTGGCCATAGGCCGTGCACAAACCGCCAGCGGGTTTCACAAGTCGGTAAATGTGACCAGTCTTGAGAGCAGTAATCTCGCACAGAGCAGTCCTCTCGCGGGATATTGCGAGAAAGCCGTTCCGCTATCACCGCGACAGACATTTAACGACTTGTACACAAGTCTATGTGCGTACTTATTGTAATGGAAAAGTTAGGTTCCCCAATAATGAGGATTGACCGTACACGCCATAACCAATAGCGTACTAACATTTGTTAGGAGTAAGGGTAAAGAATATAATAATTGAGGGTGGCTTTTTGTTGTATCGAACCAGTAATTTCGTGCATTTTCGTTATCTCTTTTCGGGGGTGAGGAAGGCAATATGTTTGAGAGGGCCGGGTCTCCCCCCCCCCCCCCCCCCCCCCTGTAGAGTTTGAGTAGAGAGGACTATGCCAGTTCTTTTGAATTCCTACACATAGGTTTCGGACCTAAGACGAGGCTGAAGGTCTTTCTGTTCTCCTCATCACGTGGGGGATTACCTTCAAATGAAACTACAATAGCCGAGTTACTTAAAGGATCTGGTTATGCAACTGCTATGATCGGTAAGTCTGTCCCTCTATCCACTATAGTTGTGATGCGCTTTCAACTCCCCAAATAGGGTGACAATCAAGAAGGTGTTCTGTGAGTGAAATGATGTAATTTTGATAACGCTATTTTCTTGTTCGTCTCTTTTTTGTTCCACGAACAAAAATAGGTAAATGGCATCTGGGCATTTCGTGTGCAGAGGAAAATTCTTGTTCGGATCCTAATTCTCAAGGGTTTGACTACTTCTATGGCCTCCCAGTCACCAATTTTCGCAACTGTGGGACGGAGAACACCGTCTCTGCTGTAGCTGCCACATTTTGGATAAGTAAAGTTAAGTGGGCTTCCGTAGGTGTCGCCTGTTTATTTGGTTTTCTCCTTGCATGGTTGAAACTCGTTGGAAATAGGGGTTTCGTCTTCTTCATGGGTATTGTTCTAGCAGGTACAAGTTTGTTTACGTGCCAAACAGATGTTCGGACAAGTTGCGTTCTTATGGAGGATCGTTCCATTGTTGAACAGCCTCTTCTTCTACATGACCACCTCACGGAGAGATTACACGGTCGTGCCATTCAATTCGTTGAGAAGAACCAAAACCAGCCGTTTCTCCTGGTCATGTCATTTGTGCAGGCCCATACAGCACTGTTCAACAATAAGGAGTTCCGTAACCATAGCGGTCAATAAAATGGAGATAATGTGGAGGAGATGGATTGGAGTGTAGGGGAGGTGTTAAAGGCACTCAAGAGACTAGGTCTGGAGGAGAAGACGTTTGTGTATCTGACGTCAGATAACGGAGGTCACGTTGAAGAGTTTACCGATGCTGGTGAGCGACAGGGCGGCTGGAATGGAGTCTATAAAGGTACATTATAATTGCAAGGAGAACAGTGGGTGCAGATATTCACAATATTTTGCCTTTCTCATACTCTTTAAAACTCTCAGGTGAAGGTTTGTAAAATAAAGCTGCCTCAAAAAACACAGTCCCCGAGGCAGCTTTATTTTTGCAAGGCAGTTATTCAATTTCCACCATGACACCATCAGTTTGTCTGGATGTTGAGTTTAATTGTTTTATTAAATCTTTATTGTTGAAAAGTTAAACAGATAAATGAAATGGGAACGTTTTTAAAAAGGTGGAAAGGTGTTTACGCTTTTTGTCTTAATGTCGGTTTTGTTTGTTAAGGTGGCAAAGCCAGCACATGGGAAGGAGGAATCCGGGTGCCTGCCATCGTGAAATTCCCCGGTCATATTCCAGCGGACAGCGTGGTATCTCAGCCTACACATCTCCCGGACGTTCTGCCCACCGTGGCACGAGTCACTGGTGCCCAACTCCCAGATGACCGGGTGTACGACGGCCGGGATATGATGCCACTTTTGACACACACTGACC
The DNA here is from genome assembly GCA_037783415.1 of Leptasterias polaris. Classification (NCBI taxonomy): domain Eukaryota; kingdom Metazoa; phylum Echinodermata; class Asteroidea; order Forcipulatida; family Asteriidae; genus Leptasterias; species Leptasterias polaris. The sequence goes on from JAZGTN010000027.1 coordinate 2,819,797, forward strand.
ATGCAGAGAAAGAAGAAATATTACATGAGTTTATGTTTCACTACTGCGGGGGCTTTATAAATGCTGTCAGATACACACCCAAAGACGGTTAGTCTTAAATACTTTTGGTGTCAAGCTGTCTCTGACTGCAATAAATGACTGTGGCTTTAGCCAAGTATTCATCATGCGTTTCAGACACCACGACCCCAAACTCAGTCCGCTGTACATCAATAGGTGCCCAGTTGACCTTAAAAATGATGAAAATTTATTTTTGTCGCATGATCAAAAATGAAAGTGTTGTCAATGAAATTTATCATTCGTTTTGTGATTAACTAAACATACATTTGATAATAACCTTACTTTAACATTGTTCTCTATCCGTAAACGCAGGTGACACCACGTACAAACTGCACTATGCCTCAAGCCACCTGGTATCCGGCGTTCACGGTGTCATGGGCTGTTTCGATGTATTCGTATGTGCATGTAGAGGGCCAAGCGTCGATCATCACGATCCACCCCTGGTCTACGATCTTTCAAATGACCCCTCGGAGGTCAATCCACTAGACAGCAATGACCCTAAAGTAGGAATTGTCATTAAAAGGGTCAACGAGGCGGTGGCAACTCACCGGGAATCGCTCCCCCGAAATACGGACCATCAGTTCTCATTCTTAAATACGATGCCGCGGCCCTGGGAGCGACCACGATGTGGACGTTTTCCGTACTACTCATGTACTGATCCATATTTAGATCAGTTGAAAAAGCTAAAAGGAGAAAATTAGTCGCTGAATAACAGCTTTCAACATCAACTGTTTGGTGCATATAAAGATTTTAAAGATTAAAGGTTGTGGGTTCTTAGTTTGATTTCTGAGTCTGATCACTGTCTGTGTTGAGACAAAATGGTGGAGTTACTCTTTGACTGTGGGCTTGATATACTGCCAAAGCCATCTTGAGCTTCAAATTGTTCAAACATTCAAAAACGGCTTAAATTTATCGAGGCCATTTTAGTTTTCTTATAATCTAGTCATCAAGTTCAACCCGGTAAAACAAAACTGCCCTACACGCGGCCACCGACAGAGGTCGCTCCAAAAAAAGTTACCTTCTATTTTTCATATTATTGCAAAATGAGATACCAGATAATTTCCTCAGAAATTATATTGCTTTTCTACGGAAGCGTATTGCCGCCACATGAAACAAAAAATATCTCTTATCGTGTACGTACATGATAACTTATCGTGTACGTACACGATAAGTCCAAACTTATCGTGTACGTACATGATAACTTATCGTGTACGTACACGATAACTTATCGTGTACACGTACACGATAAGAGATTTATTTTTTTATTCATGTGGCGGCAATACGCTTCCGTACTTTTCCAATAGTCACAAATAATTATTACATTCAACATATCGATCCAGATATCCCTTGACTAAAAATGATGATGAACCACTCATCACCAATGTATTTTTTCTATACTTTTGTGAAATAACTAGACTTTTTCACAACAAAGTATCATTTATGCATGAGAACCATTGAGCTATACATATTGACTAGAGCCCTAACTCTCCGTTATGCACGAACAGGCTTTTAGGAGCCTCATGAGCGCAGGCATGTTTTCGTGTAACAATGGGACGTTTTTTAATTTGAAGATAACATTATTTTAAAGCGAGCAATTGTGAATTAAAGGCATTGTATACTTTTGGTAAATGTCAAAGACCAGTATTCTCACTTGGTGTATCCCAACATATACATGAAATAACAAACCTGTGAAAGTTTAAGCTCAATCGGTCATTGCAATCACCAGAAAAAAAAGTGGGGGGAAATGTGTTTTCAATGTTTTCAAACATTGAGTTTTCGACTCGTGAGATCAAAACTAATTGTTTTACTCATTTCTCAAAAACTATGGCATTTCAAGCAAAAATATTTGATTTGGAGTTTCCCACCATGACCACCTTTTTTGACTCTTACCAATGTTATACACACACCCTTTAAAGGGTGTGTACAACATTGGTAAGAATGAAAATATAAATGTTCACAGATTTGCACATAACTTACATGGTATAAAGATGGTCATGGTGGAAAACTTCACTTGAAATAGTTTTGCTTGAAATGCCAGAGTTTTTAGGAAATGAGTGAAACAATAGTCTTTATCCTGCAGGATAAATTCCAATGTTTGAAAAGAAGTTAAAACACATAAGGGGGTTTTTCACTGTTTTCTCATGACTCTGAAGTCCAATTTAGCTTAAACTTTCACAGGTTTGTTATTTCATGTATATGTTGGGTCACATCAAGTTTGGATACAGGTCTTTGGCAATTACCAATGTTGTATACACCCTTTAAATTTAAGCAGCGCGCCTCGTGGCTTCGTGACTGTAGGCTTAATTTGCGTCATCATCCACGATTTGGGATCGGGTTCATTATGTGTTTACTATTGGTCTACTACATGTGCCGGTGCAAATGGCCGTACAAAAGCCGGACTAAATGTTTTAACAAATACTGCAGACATGGTAAAACGTGTATAGTGATTAAGTGCTTATGAACAAAGTTGGGGCATACATTGTGGTGGTTTATATTTTATTCATACCTGGGATAGTTTATCCATTCTAATTGGTCGAGAGGAGATAACTCGGCCATGTCTAAACCTGTCACCGAGGTGACCAAAATAAGTTGAAGAATCAATGACTCAACGAACAGTTGCAAGATTGAAAACATACTGACAGTTTTGTATGACTGAAGAGTTCAGATTTATTTTATTATTACACTTTAAGAGAAGTCGTCCGGCACTCAAACTCAATGTATAGTAAAATTATATTCCTTCTGTAAATGCACACTCATGTTCTAAATAAAAAATTCGTAAGTTATAGAAGTTACAGCAAAAACGTGTGTTCTTGTGTTATTTGCCGAGTTTGGCGATCCCTCGGGCGGGCGGCTTTGGCGACCGAACCGTTCATAGTGTCCTTAACAATTTGGTCTGAAAAATAGCTCGGCTCCAAACGTACTTTCTGAAAACACGTATTTTGGGCTACCGTGCTTATCGTCGCTTCGTAATTTTGAGCGCTGAATGTTCGGTAAACCTTGTTTTTCTTAAGTCTATATTTAAGCAAATATCGTTTTGGGGATCCGAAGTTGGTTTGGCTATAACCCTATATTTTTGAATATGTGCATGAGCTGTGAATCTTTTTGTACAATACAATGTGTATTCACATTATAGTCATACCGGTATTCAGGAGATTCTGTGTGGTCCCCCCCACCCCCCCCCCCCCCCCCCCACACACACACACACAAGTGTGTATACGCCTGCAATCGTGGACCTCCTGTTGTCCCTCTTTTGTTTATACTTTTTTTGGCAACAGCTCCCATTGGTTTTGTACAAGTTTTCCAACTGTGGACCTTTCCCGAACCGTGGACCTATTGTCCTCTTTTGTTATAGGTCCCCGGCTAAATATTCGAAAATACTTTTTAAAATACTTAGAAGTCTCACAGTTTGTTTTCAGTAAAGAGAACGTTATCAATTGACTATTGAACTGTTATCCTCCGCTCAATTTGGTATTGGGTGTCCCAAGGTCCGGCGAGTTATCAATTCTCCCTCCAAATAAAAACACCCCAACTCCTGTGTAAACGTCTGAGCATCATTATTGGGGAAAAAAAAATTCTACAACTCAGGGGAAATAGGACTCCCTTTTTGGGCGCCTATAATGTCATCCAAAATACCTCAAGTTGAAAGTCAACAACCCCCAGGATACAATTAACACACGTACACGCTCATCATGCAAAACATTATAATATACTTTTGTTTTGCAAAGTGCACTTCCACCCCTCCCCCCCCCCCCCAAGATTTGCTATATATACAGACTTCAGAAAAACAAGATTAGCCAAACATATAGGCCTACAATAAAAAGACATACTTTAAAAAACAAAATTTGCCGAGCAATTATACGTCCTAAAAACAAGGTTTGCCAAAACTCTCGCAGCCTAAATTAAATTCATTCAAATTCAAACTAAACTCACTGACTTTGAAATTTAAATAAGTTAAAATTAATAAAAACAAACAACAACAAAAAACAGACGGAAAGCCCCTGTAAAATGTTCTTGGCTTATATTTTAATGTCAAATGTCCTGAGAACAAAAAACATACACATGCAGTGGCGAAACCACGAGCCCCCCCCCCCCCCCCCCCCCTCCCTCCCTTGATGTCCGTGACGATGTACGTAAGGTTGACTTTGGCGGCACCATGTTACCAACTGTCGTTTATAGAGGGTCTGTATATCGTTATTCAAAGTGAATAGAATCAATACCTTTTCGCCCTTTTCGCAATCACGGCTTGGGCTTGGGCTTGGGCTTTGGCTTCGGATTGGACTCCGCGTTTGGGAGGTGCTCAGTTTAGAAAATGTGTGCTATCAGTATGGCCGGGGCTTCAAACGGTTGGACGGATTCTAAGCCGGGGTCCTCACCAAAGCAGTGGTTTCGAAAACGGTCACAGAAAGTTATGAGATAAATAATCGATGCAATTCACTCAGAGATCTATACAAGAAACAATCTATACATTCCGAAGTATATTTGACAAATCTATGTAGAAGGAATTTCAGTCCACGCTTTTGTTCAATCTAAGTCGGATGGATGAAAACGTACCTTTCACTACAAACAAAGATGCATCAATAACTTTGAAAAACAATCATATACAGTATGTGTGTTTTTCAAAGATTTCCTTTGCTTGAAAAGGGAAATGAATGTATACTAAAATAGCTTCGATGAATTTATGTCATTTATATTAAACAAACTGAAGGTCGAGGCGGCATCGACTGTAATCATTCTGAATTCGAACCCAAACCCCTCTATATGCCAACATACGGTGACCATGCAGAAATCTAACTGGAAAAGACAAATCTTTAAATATTTAATTTCTTTATTAAATGCACCAAACAGAAAATGTTGAAAGCTGTTATTCAGCGACTAATTTTCTCCTTTTAGCTTTTTCAACTGATCTAAATATGGATCAGTACATGAGTAGTACGGAAAACGTCCACATCGTGGTTGCTCCCAGGGCCGCGGCATCATATTTAACTTTGAGAACTGATGGTCTGTATTTTGGGGGAGCGATTCGCGGTGAGTTGCCACCGCCTCGCTGACCTTTCTTATGACAATCCCTACTTTAGGGTCATTGCTGTCTAGTGGATTGACCTCCGAGGGGTCATTTGAAAGGTCGTAGACCAGGGGTGGATCGTGACGATCGACGCTCGGCCCTGTACATTCACATGAGAATACATCAAAACACCCCATGACACCGTGAACGCCGGATACCAGGTGGCTTGAGGCATAGTGCAGTTTGTACGTGGTGTCACCTGCGTTACGGATAGAGAACAATGTCAAAATTAGTAAATCATCAAAATGTATGTTTATTTGTTCACAGGGCGAATTATAAATTCATTGACGACGCAACCGTATTTAAATGACGTCTGTCCATCGTGAAGTACTCCAAAAAACTAAATTTGCATTTTCGTTTTTTAGATTGGCAAATACAAATGTAGATTCGTTGCATTAGCCTACAACTTTGATGACAACAATATTGGAAGCGTACAAGCGCGTCAGCCCGCACCACCCTCATCAAACGGAAAGTCTTTCTTTATCATCAAATATGGCAGTATTTGAGCTTGTGACTTCATGTCAAATCCACCTAATGATGATGGTCTTTGCCATCAACAGCGGACTGGGTTGCGGTGTCTGAAACGCACTCATGATAAACTATTGGCTCAAGCCACAGTCGTTTATAGCGATCAGAGACAACTAGACACAAACAGTTAAGACTATCCATTACTAACCGTCTTTGGGTGTGTATCTGACAGCATTAATAAAGCCCCCGCAGTAGTGAAACATAAACTCGTGTAATGTTTCTTCTTTCTCTGCATGGTCAGTGTGGGTAAGAAGTGGCATCATATCCCGACCGTCGTACACCCGGTCATCTGGGAGTTGGGCACCAGTGACTCGTGCCACGGTAGGCAGAACGTCCGGGAGATGTGTAGGTTGAGATACCACGCTGTCCGCTGGAATATGACCGGGGAATTTCACGATGGCAGGCACCCGGATTCCTCCTTCCCACGTGCTGGATTTGCCACCTTAGAAACAACACCAACATGTTGATAAATAAAGAACCGTAAACTAATTTCCACCTTTTCAAAAAGGTTCGAATTCGTTTATCTGTTCAAATTTTCAACAATTAAGGTTTTATTTAATAATAAAAACATTCAAACTCAACAACCAGACGAGTTGGTGGTGGAAATTGAATAACTGGCTTCAAATTACAGCCTCAAGTTACACAGTTCCCATAAACAACTGCACCAAAACAAGAAGAAAGAAAAAATATTGTGAATGTCTGCACCCACTGTTCTCATTGCAATTACCTTTATAGACTCCATTCCAGCCGCCCTGTCGCTCACCAGCATCGGTAAACTCTTCAACGTGACCTCCGTTATCTGACGTCAGATACACAAACGTCTTCTCCTCCAGACCTAGTCTCTTGAGTGCCTTTAACACCTCCCCTACACTCCAATCCATCTCCTCCACATTATCTCCATATTGACCATGGGCGCTATGGTTACGGAACTCCTTATTGTTGAACAGTGCTGTATGGGCCTGCACAAATGACATGACCAGGAGAAACGGCTGGTTTCGGTTCTTCTCAACGAATTGAATGGCACGACCGTGTAATCGCTCCGTGAGGTGGTCATGTAGAAGAAGAGGCTGTTCCACAATGAAACGATTTTCCATAAGAACGCAACCGGACCGAATCTCTCTCCAATACACCAAAAAGGAACTGTTCCCTACTAGAACAACAACCATGAAGAAGATGAAACCCCTAATTCCAACAAGTTTCGTACACACAAGGAGGAAACCAATTACACAGGCGACACCAACGGAAGCCCACATCTTAGCGTTAACTTTCCGTGGCTTGCCCCATGCTGCAGAGACGGTGCTCTCCGTCCCACAGTCGCGAAAATTGGTGACTGGGAGGCCATAGAAGTAGTCAAACCCTTGAGAATTAGGATCCGAACAAGATTTGTTCTCTGCACACGAAATGCCAAGATGCCATTTACCTATTTTTGTTCGTGAAGCAAAAAAGTAAGGAACAAGAAAATAGCGTTATCAAAATGAGGTTAGTATTTCACGCACAGAACACCTTCTTGATATTGTCACCCTATTTGGGGAGTTGAATGCGCGTCGCAGGTGGATAGAGGGACAGACTTACCGATCATAGCAGTAGCATAACCAGATCTGTTAAGTAACTCGGCTATTGTAGTTTCATTTGAAGGTAACCCCCCACGTGATGAGGAGAACAGAAAGACCCTCAGCATCGTCTTAGATCCGAAACCTACGTGTAGGAATGCAAAATACTGGCATAATTCACTCTAATCAAATAGGTAAAACTCTCGCTATGTTTTATAGCGAGTCGACCAGCTGGGAAAATGCAGGAAAATGCACAACAATTAATGACTGGTTTGATACATCAAAAATCCCCCCTCCCCTATTGTTGTTCTTTGCACTTACTCCTCCCACCAAACGTAAATACGCAACATGCAGCGTGTCGTTCCTCAATATTAGGTAACCTACAGATTGACAACCTTTAAACACGGGGCGTTTTTCAGATTGTTAGGTTCTGTTAAACCATGGAGGAAGGACCTTCCGGCCTCGGCCACGGTTAAACCCAGCCCAACATTTCAAACCCATTTTCTTTGCAACATGCTCATTTAGGCCGACTTACCATATCTCACAGGCAGTCGTCCCGTCATTAGTGCAGCTCTACTTGGTGTACACAATGACATAGCCATGTGTTGGGTCAGCCTCGCTCCGTCCCTTGCAAGGCCGTCGATGTTAGGTGTCTTGATCGTGTTGTTGCCAAAGCAGCCGATATCTCCCATTCCTACGTCATCCATTATGAAGAGGACAACATTCGGTGGACGAGTTTCTGCATTCATCGCAGCAGATAAGACCATTCCAACCCGATCCAGTAACAGCAACAATGCCACAAGTTTCCCGATACACTTTGACACTTTAATTTCCCGCGCTGTTTTCTTTGTCGTAGGCATAATTGTTGATTCCAGTTGAGCAGCTATAACATAGCTCAAAAGTCATCAGAATTACTGTTTCGCAAGCTCTTTCTACAGCTGTGGGGAAACAAGTAATCGTTGAAACAAACTGACAATTAAACGGGTTAGAGAACTTGAAAGTTTGATGCTTTGAATGGTTCTTTTATTTTTTGCACATCGTTTCTTGCTGTCAAAATCCTGTAAAGTGAAGTTTGGTAGTTGCACATAGTAGGTTTTCTTTTGTTTTACATTACACAAGTAAAGAAGAGTAACGAAAGTAACGAGGGTTAGGGAACTTAAAAGTTGGATGCCTTAATTGAATGGTTCTTTTATTTTGCACACTGTTTGTTGTTGTTGTCTTAAAGGCGCAGGCTCGTCATCATAAGGACCACTGTTTTATTATAGCGCCCTCCGTGACTCTGTGTTGCACCGAAATTGTGAAATAAAAAGCAAAATAAGACCTTGTCATTAACTCATATCAAAATGTATGGTCGCATAGAACCCAAAAGTGCCAGCGCAGCCTCATCAATTTATTTTGACGTTTGGATCTTGTACAATGTCATGATTAATACGTTTGTTTGTTTGTTTGTTTGTTTGTTTGTTTGTTTGTGTGGTTTTTTACCGCTTGCCTGTGCTATTTTTAGACTGAGCTGCCACCTAGCTACGTTTCAGGTTTCAGGTTTCAGGTTTATTTCCATACAATTAGGCAGTACAATATAAGGAAAACAAAATACTTATCAGAACTTATTAATAGTATGGGGAGGTCAGACAAGAAGCCTAAGCTTGTACAAGGTCTGGCCTCTTCATAAAGGATACATATAAATAATAGTTACAATCATGGGTTTCCAAATAAATAAGCAATAATTATTATATGCTATTGTTATTAAATAATTTATTTTAATAAAGTCATAACCTGATTGGTCAATAAATACAATTTTGAAGATAAATAAATAACCATCTTTAACTAAAGGATTTTAGTAATTGTGTCACATGGCAATCCAATTAATAATTATCTAAAGCTCCTAGTTATCATTAACCACATTAAGAAGAAGTTTCTTAAAGTACTTCTTACATGCTCTAATTGAAGTCAGTAGGCAGGAAGATCGAATTTGGTTCCAAAGGAGAGGTCCCTGGTATCTAACCGTTGACTAAGGTGGAGGGATGTTTTAACTTTACTTAGATGAAGTTTATCTGATGCCCTAGTGTTGTAAGTATGAATATCAGTGTTCCTTACAAACAAATCTCTAATATTCAAGGGTAAAGATACACCTTTTCAAAGTTATACATTAAAGCACACATATGGTATTTATAGAGATCAAATATAGATAATGTGTTGAATTTGATAAATAGTGGGGCAGAGTGATCTCTGGAGCCAGACCCGTTAATTAATCTTAAGGATTTTATTTTGAACAACAAACAACTTATCAAGGAATGTTTTGTGGGTGTTTCCCCAGGCAAGTATACAATACTGAAGACATGACAATGATAATGTATTATAAATGGAAAGCAAAATGTGGGATGGAACATAATGTTTAAGTTTTCTAATGATGCCAAGGTTGCGGGAAATTAATGTGAGAACTTTCTGACAATGATTTTTCCATGTAAACTTATCATCAACAATGACACCCAAAAATGTACATGAATTTACCTGTTCAATAACAATATTGTTGAGACGAATATTAACGTTTTTATCTATAGATCTATAGACTGTGCAAGTCTCGCGCGCATTCGAACTTCCGGGACCATGGTCCCAACCATATGGAGTTTTACGTGGGCGAGATTTTGTTTCGTCAATTATTTTAGTTTAACGTAGGTTATGACCTAGAAAAGTATACATGTTGTTGGGAATGTAATACTAAGTGATAACAAAATATGAAAGTAAAACCAATTCAAAAATATAACGAAGAAAACCCGAGAATTAAACTCGACCTCAGCTTCCGGTTATTGCAAAAAATTAAGAATTTTGTGCTCGCCTCCGATCATAAAACTTATGTAAACGCTTGTTTTGGATGCGCTGTTATAACCGCCAGATTCCGTAATTGCAAAGCGAACCCTTTTCATTGCAGTATATGGTTGTTGAGGCGTCAGCATCCTCTAAACTGCGATACGGGTCAATTTTAAACCTGTTTGACCATCACGAATCCACGTAAGGGGTTTCTAAAAAGTTAACATCAAATAAGCATCCTTGTCCCAGAGTTTTAATTTCTTTTTAAATAATAATAAACACACTGTTGTGTATTTTTTCAAAAGCTAAAACTTTTCATAAAATTGTAATTATTTATTTTTGTTGTTCAGATTTTGTCATGAGATATAATTTAAAACAAAGATTTAATTTCAGAAATAAAAATGTTCTTCGTTTGACGTGTTTTCTCGTTCGGATACGCGCGAGACTTGCACAGTCTATTCGTAAAAACCATCACATGTGTTTTCTTCAGGTTCAAAGATAATTTGTTACACGTGAACCACTCACAAACATTAGTTAATTCAGTGTTCATCATTTAATTTTTTTCCACTGTAGAATATGTTTGTATCATCTGCAAATAGGATGAATTTCAGAAGTTGGGTAGAATTGCAGATATCATAATATAAATTAGAAATAATATGGGCCCTAAGATTGAGCCCTGAGGTGCACCACAAGTGATTGATTTGTAACTGGATTTTTGTGTTTGCCAGACAACAAGTTTGTGGCGTGTCGTGGCCGAGCGGATAAGAGCACCGAACCCAAGCTCTGGTGTTTCTGATCAGCAGAGTGTGGGTTCGAATCCCAGTCGTGACACTTGTGTCCTTAAGCAAGACACTTAACCACATGCTTCGTCCTTCGGATGGGACGTTAAGCCGTAGGTCCCGTGTGTTGTGTAATGCACGTAAAAGAACCCAGTGCACTTATCGTAAAGAGAAGGGGTTCGCCCCGGTGTTCCTGGTTTGATTGGCTGCATATTGCGCCACAGCACCTTGTAAACCATTACATGGTGCTATGCAATACTTCATTCACACGAGCGCTGCAAACGCGGGTCCCTGGTTATGGGCGCCGGCCGTCTGTCACCTTAACCGCGTGCGATTTTTGAGCGAGCATTCACACGACACGCACACACACGTAAACGTACGTCCCTCGTTTCGGTACTGCAGGGTCAACGGTCATGCTTGTTTACTGATGTTTCACTGGTACCACGCGCAACGCCAATAAATTGCGCGCTCACACTCAGGATACCAATGATATTCCCGCGCGTGGCATGCAGTTCCGCATTTTGTATCTGTACAATAAATAATTATTAACCGACCAATGGATATGAAAAGCAAAACGTAACTGCGTCATTATTGGAGTTCGATATTCCATTTGTCATGTTTGTAACTTACGGCTGATAGTTGTCAGAATCAGGAGTGCTGTCTTCACGAACATTCTGCTACGAATTTTACGCCGAGATTGCATCGTTTTCCGGTCACGCATCGCACGCCTTTTGTATGTAGCTTCTTCCCATTGAATCTACGTCTTTTATTTTTGACCTAGTTTTTCACTCATTAAACCAGACCTTCGTTTATAGAAATACAATAAGGAGCTCTTTTAATCGCTTTCCTGAGAATACTCAGGAGCTCAATTTGAGCTCCTCAAATCACTTCTTAGATTGTCCAGGAGCTCATTTTGTAACAGCATATTATAATTATTCAGTTTATGATTACTAAAATATACAATAATTTTGTCAAGAGAATAGATAAAAAACAAAGGATAACTCTAAAAGCAGCCCACAATTAATGACAGTTTCCACCTACTACGTAACTTCCTATAATCCCTCAATGAGTCGATGAGTCGATGCATTCGTGAGTTGAATCATGCCCTACTTCACGCACGTTATGACGATGTGACTGCGTTTACATGAAGTCGACGTGTGTGTGATGTACACAATATTTTGTGCATAAAATCGCCCCATAGTCCTTTGCGCATATCGCACGCGACATTTTTTAACCGCTGGCCAAATTTCCGCGATAACTTATGGGCGACATTAAATCCTAGGCGCTCGGGGTAGGGAGAATTTGACCACAATCGCACTGTGCGCAACATGTTTTTGTTACAAAATTCTCAATACTAGTGACAAGCAAAGTATTCCTACATCACATTCGTCCTAGAGTCCAGTCGTCATGAGTTATGTTCGAATGGGCCAGTGCGTTGTGTACAATGGAGGCAAAAGCGTTTCGTGTTTTTCACGGACGTAAAAAATAAACCCAAAACAAAAAACGTTTGCTTATGTGTGGGCTGTGCCAACGTTTACATAACCAATGTTATTTATCTGCCTTGTTACGGTAGAATTATAAATAAAATACACCATAATGATCGAGGAGCGCGCTGTCGATCGCGCACGTGAAGACGGACCCAGGAGCGCGGTAAGTACCACCAAAATCAATTCTTCGGAAGTCGCCATCTTGTAGATGAATCACCATGGTCACGCTCAACACCGGGCTGATGACGCGCTCTGCGCATGCGAATTTCTTCAATCAACGCAGCGGTCCCGTGTTACGACCGCAGGCATCGGTTCAGACGACGGCTCCCCGTGATTATAACATCGATGCGATTTTTTGGAGGAGGTCTCGATCTGTGTTATGAACAACACGGGACCCAGGTAATTTCGTAACATGGATAGCATTCACACGACGTGGATTTGCGATTTCATAACATCGATGTTATGAAATCGCACGGGACCCTCGTTTGCAGCGCTCGTGTGAATGGGGCTTTAAGGACACAAGTTTCATGACCGGGACTCGAACCCACACTCTGCTGAATAGAAACACCATAGCTTGAGTCCGGTGCTCTTATTCGCTCGGCCACGAACCAGAATAAGGTTACCAGCCGAAACACCAAGTCACATGTACCGTTTTGTGACTGGTATCATTGTGCTCATTTCTACTATGTGCTCATTTCTACTTTTCCGCCTAAGCAGATGAAACTGGGCCCTGTATGGACATATATTTTTGTCCGGGGCCTCAGGCCATTTTATCACTGGTTGCTATTGAAGGGATCCCTTTTGTGGTAAACTATTTTTTTTTTTTTATGGAGAAATGATCATGTTCATTGACATAGACTTTGACTTTTTGAGAGCAGCGAGCCATTATTTGATGGGGAAAAAAATATTTTACATACTATATTTCTTCGGGGTAAAATTTAAAATGAAAAGGAAATAAAAAACAAGAATAAAGCAAGTAAAGTTCGTAAGCCTATATGGAGCGGTAAGAATGAACCATACTTACCTAGAGTAGGGTGAGATCCACGGGCGCTGCTAACAGATGAGATCCACAAGGCAAGTAAACCATCATAAATGAACTTCAGACTTAGGTCTTACATCAAGGGGTTGAGGTCATGTTCTATGTGTTTAGTGCTGATTTAGTTTTTTGAAGTGCTCTTTTTTTAGTATCAATTCTGTTATCATATACTTGCTGTACGTCAAGGGCCTTATACTTCATCATAAATAATCTGTGATTTTTTTGCGATGCCGTGACTCATTTGGTTCTGATTATGGTTTTCATTTGGTTCTCACGCTTTACAAAACGACCATTCAACCCTGCTTTGATTATGCGTGTTCTATTTGGGGAAATTGCTATAATTTATAAGTATGTAAAAGGGCACTTCTCAGACTGCTGACGGGTTATCTTCAACAATTTCGACTATGTAAACTTTCGTGGTGAAGACATTATTAATCAATTATCTTGGCAAACTTTAAAACAAAGAAAGGATTTTTATTTAGCCTGTCTATTTATGTGTGTTCACGGACTTGCTCCAAGTTGACTATACGTAGGCATAGAAGTACTTCGATAGGCATGGTATTAATACAAGAAATGCTGACTATCTTAATGTTGTTGTCCCTAAACACAATGTTGAGTGCTCTAAACACGTGCCGGTGCTAAAGTTTTGAAAAATATTTCTTCTTCTATTCAAAAATCCTCCTCCTCCATTTACATTTTTAAATGTTTATAATAAGAAACTGTACTTTAAGTAGTTGTATTTCTTTTTCTTCTTTTTCTTCTTCCTTTTATTATTTTAATTTTTTTTTTTTACAGGACATTGATGTAAATTAGCTTTTGCTGATCTTTTCATTCCGTATAAAGATATTGTAATAAATAAATAAATGTGGCATTGTATAGCGCTCCCTCTGTGTCTTCATTTGGGGTGATTTTAAATTTGCCATAATGTTTTTACAAGTTGGTGACTCCTTGTTGAGTAAATACTTGTAAATAATGTAACTATAACTCTTGGGTTTAAGCTGGATTATGACAATGACATATTGATTGTTTGTTTGTAGTTCTAATTTTGTTAACAACTTAACGTTATAATAACTTGTTCTCTTCTTGCGTATGGTTCTTTCCTGGAGGCTCTTTATACTACAGACAAGCTTTGCTTTTTGGGGGGCCTTATGCATTTAAATTGTCTGCCTCATATTTCTATATTTTATACATTAGCCTAATACTTTATTTATTGTTATTGCTTTCTAAAACTTTTAGGCCCCCTAAAAGGTTGCTATGTTGCATTTATTGTATACTTTGACTAGTGTGGTAAAATATTAACGAAATGAACTGAGTAGTTGAATTCACTTAATTTAAATTTAAGCGACCACGAGACTCGGTTTCAAGTTTTAGATCGCGGTGTTGACCTGCATCAGCCACGCAAATCGCCCCTCAGATCGGCTATCACACCTCTCGTCACTAGACTGGTCCCTGTCTTTATCCGCAAAAATAAAGACAGGCACTGGTTACAAGCCCAATGATTTCATTGGATACAATGATTTCATTGGATAAACGTGTTGTGACGCAAGCTTTCAATATCTGTGTTAAACTTAAAGACCGACTAAAAATATAAGCTTCTACCTTCAGTCATGACAAAATATTTGCTGAAATGTGTTGTTGGGTTAATTTGCGAACGGTACGTGTTAAAGCACGACGGTCGCATGATTAGTGCACCACAAGATAAACTCAAATCTCGGTGTGAAATCTTTGGAGTATTAAAAAGCTTATCCAGATCCCAAGTTGTGGGGAAACTAAAAACTGTAGTTGTACTTTCTCCTTTCTTTTCATATTTATTCTTCGAACAAAACTCACAAATCGTTTCCTGTTTTAAGCCGGCATCCCTCCATTCACTTGCCAAGCCAAGTACCGCAGAAAGGACAAAACTTTCAAAATAATTATGATGGTACGAGACGCATACATACAGTATTTCATCAAGCGACGAACATAATTGCGACAGACAACATGTTGGCCAGAAGACCACTTCTTAAAAGCACCCAGCTTGCTTGTTGTACAGATTGGATTTCAGTATAATTTTGCATATTATTTCCCTACATTTTGATGTATAGGGTATAGATGTAAAAGTTCAATTTTCCAGCGAAATTATATAATATTCCGAATAAATATTTTGATAACTTGTATATTATACTTACAAATAATAGGTTTTTGCAAACAGTCATGGGTAACTCTGGGTTCAATGTGACGTAGGCCTAGGCCTTCGTGATTATACCAGTTTTTATTTTGTAGCAGAACAATGTCTTGATAATTCTCATAGGAATATTGTAATACAAATAATCTAATAGACACTTACAATAAAACTATTTTAGCCACAACTGTTCATGTCATTTGCAGAACACTAAACAAAAATGTATTGTTTTTTACTTAGAATTAGTCGGTTGCTGTATAAAGTAAAAGAAACAAACATCAATAATTAAACAAAATTATAAAGCAAATACATTAATTGTAACGTTGTAGGAATACAGAACGCAAGGCAGACATTGTGGTGTCTCTTACTATTATTCAAATTAACTTGCATAGCCATATGAATAGTAAATCAAGTGTATTTAAGTATAGATTTATTTTTGTCATAGATTAAGTTTTGTTAAGGATTATTAATTGGGCCTAGGTAGTTACGTCCGGTGCAAACTATAGACTTGTCGACAAGTCGTTTAATGTCTGTCGCGGTGATAGCGAAACGGCCCTCTCGCAATATCCCGCGAGACTGCTGCTCTGTGTGAGACTACTGCTCTCGCGACTGTTCACATTTTTCGTTAATGACTAAGAGTCGGTAGCCAGCAACTTCGCGCGAGAGCAGTGATCTCGCTCTCGCAGTCTGTATTACGCTACCACCACGACTCGACAACAATCACCGAAACAAATTTTAACGACTTGTCCACAAGTCTACGTTGCAAACCGGCATGCAGTCTCAACGTCCTCTTTCCTTGGAGCACATGACCTGAAGATGTTTTGAAATTCTGTGAACAGAAAACAAAA
Organism: Leptasterias polaris; assembly: GCA_037783415.1. Lineage (NCBI taxonomy): Eukaryota > Metazoa > Echinodermata > Asteroidea > Forcipulatida > Asteriidae > Leptasterias > Leptasterias polaris. The sequence goes on from JAZGTN010000027.1 coordinate 2,836,110, forward strand.
ATTAATAAATTAATTAACGAATCAAGTTGTTGACAGGTATCCCATGACGGTGACATTATTTTAACATCTCGCGCAGGCGCAGTCAATATCTTACCGTGATCATGCAGTATGGATCCCAAACCAATTAACATAACATGATTACGCGGGCGTCATTAAGAATAAGTCTTCTATATAGACCTTATGCATTGACGTCACCAAGCCGCCATCTTAGAGGTAAACTGATGATGAAACAATGGAAACGCGCTGATTTGTACGCGCGGCGCACAGGACTGACCAATGAACATCTTCCTTTTGACCTCTAGGTGAGGGCGCCCTACTCAAATGACGTCATATGCATAAGGTCTATTCTAATAACGGTAGTCAGGCGCGTAACTAGGGCGGCGGGGGCGGACGCCCCCCAAAAAAAATTTACAAAATAAAAAAGTCCGCCCCCTAAAAAAAAAATAATAATAAAAAATCAAAAAAAATAAAATAAAAAATCCGCCCCCCTCAAAAAAAAAGTCCGCCCCCACCCCCAAAAAGTCCGCCCCCCCCCAAAAAAAGAAAAAAGTCCGCATCGTAACTTTATTCACCCCCCAAAAAATAATTCCTGGTTACGGACGGTAGTCATTAATGTGTTAACGGTTTTCCATCATTAGTACAGTTGTTATACGGTTGATTCCCCATTTTATACGGTGCTTTTTTTCTAACGGTGATGATGGTCAATTTTTATGGTAGTTGTTTGTCACTGATGATGCTGCCAGGTAAATCTCGAAAGTATTACTGAATGATATTTCTTTTAACAGTGCTAATTTAGAATAAGTTAGTTTTCAGTAAACTTACTGCGCTGCTCCAAAGTTCATCTCGCAGAGGTTTCCGAGAACGTGCACTTGTCCCCATGCATAGTGAGACTGCAAAGAAAGAAAGAGGAACTCAAAATGTTATCTGCCACAGTTCCTTGTCCAGCTAAATAAAGCAAGGAACTGAAATAACAACAACATAAAAAGAATAAAAAACAGGGTCTAAGTAATTGTAATCTTTAAAAATGTTTCAAAGCCTTTACTTAAAATTAATAAATCAAAGTCATACTTATTTTTTACTTTGCATGTCTCGAATTTCCAAGTGTGTGTTGAAATGTAATTTATCTATTGTCACAAACATAATCTAGATACATTTTAATATCAGAGAGGTTTAAAGAACTATATCGACAACCTCTATAAGTCTTGAATACAGTTGCTGATGGTTTTGTTTGTTTGGGTTTTTTGTTTGTTTGGTTTTTGTTTTTGTTTTTTTGTTGGGTTTTCTCTACAAAGTTTCAAACCTGGGATATAGTGTAGCATTCTTCACGGAACGTTTGTGTCACTGCTTTGTAGCAGTCCCAGTTCTTGATAAAGCGCCCTCTTGTGTTTAACAACATGTCGATCACGGTACTGTTTTCTCCAACCAGGCTCCTTGTAAGGCCGTACATAATGCTATGCACGCCTTGTTGCATCTGTATTTTTAAGGAGAAAAAAACCCAGGTTAAACTGTCTGTTGTCTATGATGTCAGCTGGCACATACTACAGCCCTCTCCGTGCATCTATTTCGCTAGGTCTTTATAAATAAAGACCAAATACCGGCGGATCTTACTTGGGCAAGCGCGGCAATTTGCTCCATAAGCCTCTTCTTCTGCACTGGATCAGTCTCTTTCTCAAAGCGTCGAACCAGAAGATCGAGGGGAACATCACGGTTGTCAATCGCGTCCAACTGTGGAGAAAAAAATTATAATGTAATGTATATCGTCAACCATAATCCACCATACTCTTCAAACCCGATACCAACAATGAGCCTTCGTAAATTTTTACTCAGTGATCATTGATTCTTTGTGCTAATTTCTATTAAATGATGGGGAAACATCACCACTCTGTAAACATCGTCCATCATTCGCACACAACAACGCGGTTGCAGCTTCGTCTAGGTTTCATCCCCCTCCGTTCACGAGGCCCCACAGCTGCGGTTTCAAAAAGAGTATGTACCTTTTCGAAACCTTAGCTTGGGCTTATAGGCTTCGGCTAAGGCTCTGTCAGTAAGACTGAAAGTGTACACTTTCGAAATGGTGGACGGTGCCCAAAGCCGGAGCTAGAGCTGGAGCCCAAGGGCCGGACGCGTCCTCTAATATTTAAAGTATAGGCCTGTTCTATTAACCCAATTCACCCAACGCCATCATCACAATAATCTTGGTTGTCCCTTTTGGAGTCAATATTGTCCCCGTATGTAAGGTTGTGTCTGAAAGCGACTGTGGCTACAGCTACCACTACGGCTACGGTTTGATTGCCGCGTCATCATGCATTGAAGTATCCTTCGCAACACCCTCATACAGGCATGAATAGCTCACTTACTCCCAAAATGGCGAGTGTAGCAGAAGTAGCCGCACGTGACGTTGGTGCAAGGGGTCAATATTGACCTTTCTATTGCAACGTCACAGCCCGAGTTTTTGCCAACCTAGGTTGGAAAATTATGGAAAGCAATAACTGCAAATCAAAAACACATAGCATAATAGTTTGCAGCAATGTTACACAAATATTCAAAAATAGTGTTGAATTTGTTGGAAACAAATAAACGAATCATGGGAGGTGTTTGAGTTCATGAATCTTTACAGAACATGTTGAATTTGCTAACAACATTTTTTAACGCGATTAAATGTTTCGACAACATTCGGCCGTCCATACCAACCGGCGCACTTTGTTTATCAACAATGAAAAGTTCTATAGTATAGGATTCTACAACGTTAAGGCATGTCAACCCCATCCCTGTCTGTTTGCATCACAGCAAAGACTGCATAGAAAGAAAAACAAATCTTGTAAACTTACCGGCACCGTAGGGAGAGGCTTCCCTGGTACAGACGGCCCCCCATTCCCTTGGAAGTTATTCAGGGTATCTGTGTCAATTGTGCGGTCTCCAAACTGGTGAACTACGCTAGTGTTGGTCTCCCGTTTCACTATTTTGAACTGCTTCTCTAGAGTCTCTGATGAAAGATCCTCCTATAGTTTGAGATCACATTTTAATAAACGGTATTCCGTTATTTTTTTCTTCGCTAAAATAAAAAGATGAAGGGGCTTCGGAATGGTGTCATGATCAAAACAGGCCTGTGGCTGTACATGGAATAATGAATCTGTCGCCCAGCTACTGCACGCACGAGACCCCCCCCCCCCCCACCCCTCCCGTATCAATAGATAGTTCCCAGTAGACGCCATCTTTACGGGCAAACCGCATTTTGGCTTGCAGGCGCGTCAAGCGCTCAAATTATTAACGCAGCCGCGTCATTCACAAACCAATCATGCAATGAGTTTGGTGAAATGTGCGCGTCCTGCACGCCGTTCTCACGCGTAACGCATGATTGTGTGTTCCAAATTGCCCGTAAAGATGGCCGACTTACGTCATACTGCAACCTATCTATGGAGAGCGCGCACGTGTGTGCGTGAGAGTTCATAATTCCATGAACAGCCACAGGCCTGCTTTGATCGTGACTAGACCGCCCCTTTGACATTTACAGTTGATACCTATACCCGTAAAATTTACGGAAACTGTTCATCACTATGCTGCCGTCATAAAAAAAAATATCCACTGAAACATTGTTAAAGCAGTTCTGACCAAACTGCAACCGAGGTTTTTGATTTGGTTAAGCTTGGTTTCAGCCTGCTGGTGGATTACAAAGTTATTAAAGGTTTCTACATTTTGTTCAAGAACTTTAAAATTATTGAAGCAATTGTTCACCTGTAAAAACAACCAGGTGAAAATAATTCTTAAACACAGTTTAAGGAAACAAAATTTCATAATTAAGGTCTACTTCTTTACCGTACACATTCTTTTATCGCCAACGTTCCTGGTTACTATACGTTTTTGCGCAAAACCCTTGTGTATGCGTGTCAGCCCCAGTCTTTATATCCCAACGCTCGAAGGTTCCAATAGATAGGTTGCAGTATGACGTAAATCGGCCATCTTTACGGGCAATTTGGAACACACAGTCATGCGTTACGCGTGAGAACGGCGTGCAGCACGCGCACATTTCACAAAACTCATTGCATGATTGGTTAGTGAATGACGCGGCTGCGTTAATAATTTGAGCGCTTGACGCGCCTGCAAGCCAAAATGCGATTTGCCCGTAAAGATGGCGTCTACTGGGAACTATCTATATTCACTTCCACACCATCCAATATATATTGAAAATGTTTCGTGTGCATTTCCTAATAGTGTTTTCATCTGAGTGACTTCTTCACATGCTCAGCTAAGATGATTTGGGCTGTATTTTCTTTGTTTATTTAATTATATTTTAATTAGTGATACAAACAGATGGATCCACTTATGGGACGGTTTAATCTGGGTATGGGATATTGCACTAAATCATAATGACTGCAAAACATTGTTCGCCCTATACAAAATAATCTCATGGGACCTGGGCTCGATTTCACATTGCACCAAGATTGATCTTTAAGCTATCCCCTTAGCGATCTGTTTTGTGTGACATCACAATTTACTTTTAGCAATTGTGACCAATTCCCAATCTGAGCTCTACGTGAAATTGGCCCCTGGAGTGATTATTAGATATATGGAATGGTCCAGTCTAGGATAATAAGGGCTTTGGCTTCCCCAGGCCGTTGCACTTTCGAAAAACTGGCGAAATAAACAAAATGTGTCAGAATTAACTGCACATGCCTTCATTAAGGGTTTTAATACCTTGTCTGAATCCTCCATCCACTTCACACTGTACACGTCGCCCAGGTAAGTGTCTCTCTTCTTGTCAAAGTAACAAGCGTATGATGACTTGTCTGGTCCCGAAGCGGTGGTTGCGTAGATGTTAACGTTATTTGGTAGGTTTTCAAACATGGAGCCAGACTCGCAGGCTTCTAGATAGAATACCAACTAATGTTTGAAAGAAAACCGTCAAAGAAAATTTATTTCAATCAGTTAGTTTTCAATAAACAAACCATACAACCAACATGAGGAAACTTAATCGATTAAAGGTTGATGGGCCTTTCTTAATAGACTGTGCAAGTCTCGTGCGTATCCGAACGAGAAAACACGTCAAACGAAGAACATTTTTATTTCTGAAATCAAATCTTTGTTTTAAATATATCTCATGACAAAATCTGAACAACAAAAATAAATTATTACAATTTTATGAAATTAGTTTTAGCTTTTGAGAAAAAATACACAAAAGTGTGTTAATTATTATTGGGGAAAAAATTAAAACGCTGGGACAAGGATGCTTTTTTTGATGTTAACTTTTTAGTAACCCCTTACGCGGATTCGTGATGGTCAAACGGGTTTAAAATTTACCCATATCGCAGTTAAAAGAGGATGCAATGAAAAGGGTTCGCTTTGCAATTACAGCATCTGGCGATTATAATCGCGCATCCAAAACAAGCATTTACATAAGTTTTATGATCGGAGGCGAGCACAAATTTCTTAATTTTTTGCAATAACCGGAAGCTGAGGTCAAGCTTAATTCTCGGGTTTTCTTCGTTATATTGTTGAATTGGTTTTACTTTCATATTTTGTTATCACTTAGTATTACATTCCCAACAACATGTATACTTTTCTAGGTCATAAACTACGTTAAACTAAAATAATTGACGAAACAAAATCTCGCCCACGTAAAACTCCATTATATGGTTGGGACCACTATGGTCCCGGAAGTTCGAATGCGCGCGAGACTTGCACAGTCTATATGATAATAGACCCCCTTGCATGGACCACCATCGCTGAGATCAAGCAATTTTAAATGTGCACGCATTAATTATTAACAGAACGCAGATATGTCATGTAGAAGTTTTTTATTTTAAGTTACTTAGCTCTCCGGGGAAGGGTTTCAACCAAAATGTACACCTACCAACTCTTAATTGATCTGTGATATTACACCGATATTTCACAAGCTACGGTCACGTTTTCTTGAACACAGCTTGCAAAGTGCACTGCAATTTCCCCGTGCGATCCAAGTGATTTTCTTAAAAGCACAATCCCCGCCCCCCCCCCCCCCCCAACATTAAAAAATTAAGATGCATTTTTTGCGAACTTGATTTAGATGCCCCATGGATTATATTGATGTCACATTTTAGTTACTTGCCCCAAGATTATTAGGTGTGAATTATTCAAAACTCACGCCATGGTTATACTATAGTTTTGTGAGTTTGAAATTCGCGTCAATTTGCGTCAACACCGTGAAATGTTGACGTCAATATTTGGACTTGGTGGCAAGGAAATTGACGTCGATTTGTTTTAACTACGTTTTGGGATGTCGCGTTAAGTTATCATAGGCCAACATTTTCGTGTCCTCACCTTCTGAAATTTCTGTGCCGCATTCATACTCTTCAGGGTTGTGATGAGATCTTTAGCGTACAACTGTAGATTCAAGCAGTCAAAATTATTAAAACAGTTATCTGCGTTTTAAAAACCGACCTGTAAGTTTGTAGTTTTAAGTTCAAACTCGCCATAAATATTATGTGCGGGGGGGGGGGGGGTTCTGTGCACAGTTACGTGCTTATTTTGATATGGCCAACCAAAAAAGAATCTATTTTGCAGAACATTTTTCTCTCCGAGTTATATCTCTTGGCAGAATTTCAGACAAACATTTTCTAAGGACAATACAATACAGGCTGCCCCGGAGGACTTTTGTGTTTGTATACACAGAGGAAGAGTCCCACAAGTTTGTAGAATACAAAAATAGCCTTCGGATTACAATTAATGTTTTCTCAGCTTTAATAACTTGCCAAGCATGCATCTTTAAGTCTAACAAAGAGGGGGCGGGGTCGAAATCCCCACCCTCCTTCCCAACTCCCAACAGTTTATTTAAATGTTGTAAACATGCGGATTACTTTATGGTTGTTATGACATTACAAGTACTATTACCATGTCATCCATGAATGCAATTAGTCCTTTAGCACCGTGGTCAGAGAAGAACACAAACACGTGATCATTTGGTCCGCTGGGATAAATAAGAAAAACAAATCACAAATTGATAATATGCCGTTTGGGGTCATGATCCACCGTGGTTACTTCTATAGTTTGTTTCTTCTTTTCCTTCACTAAAACGCATCTTAAAGGCCCTGTACACTATTGGTAAGATCGAAAAACACAAATGTTCACAGATTCACACATAACTCACATGATTTAAAGTAAGTAATGGTAGAAAGGGTTCCTTACAATATTTCTGCCTAAAATGCTATCGTTTCTGAGAAATGAGTAAAACAATAGTTTTTATCACGCGCGATAATAAACTCGATGTTTGAAAAACAGAAAACACATAAGGTCTCTTTTCACTATTTTCTCGTGACCTCGATGACCAATTGAGCTCAAATTTTCACAGGTTTGTTATTTCATGTATGTGGTTGATTACACAAAACATGAACACTGTCTGTGATTATTTTGTCAGCTCTACCAATCCTGTATAATACCTTTAAAGATTTCTGATAGTGGTCCATTGTAAAAAGTAAGTTTTACGTCAAATCCCACCCGATGCCTGTGGATTTGTTTCACAGGAAGGTGAGTATAAAGCAAAGATTAAAGAGCACAGAAGGCACAAGATGATGAACTCTGGCTGAAATGTGAAATGTGCACTGGACGCCATTTGAGCAAGTAGGCTCACCCTTTTGATGCAACAATAGATCAGTGCAGACTATATGACCATTGCTAATTGCTACTATGATAATAACAATACATCACTGAAATGGCGCCCTTGCGTATTTAACGTTCCAACAATAGTGCTCCAGTTCCCCATTTTGCGCCTTCGGCTCTATATGATATTTATCCCCGATGCAAATTTAACATAAGTCTTACCTGTCAATGACTTTTCCACTACCAATACCGTTCATTGCTGCCTTGTTGCCGCTTAGAACATTCAGAAAGTTCTTGGGGTTTACATTCTGCGAATTACCAAACGATATTGGAGTTGAACACAATGGAAACAAAGTTACCAAACAAATATCGCATTGAAAATACTTCTTAAAAAACAAGAGACAAATGAAACTAGAAAATATTGCTTTGATTATACCGAAAATGTGTCCACATTATTTCTTTACATTTAGCTCGTTAATTAGAGGGTGGTTAAGAAGAGCGTAACCAACGCCATTTAATACTTTTGCCGACCCTCCCCCACACCTTGTCCAGTTAACAAAGCAAAGGAACTGAACTAACAGAAAAAGTAACGATAAATGAAACAAGTCAAATGGAACTGCCACCGATCCAACCATAGTTATCGTTCTAAAAGTAATAGAAAGTAACGGGGCCTTTCATGCAAGTTGTAAACCATACCTTGCCTGTATAATCCTTTGGGACTCCATGGTACACGTCCGATCCGTTGGGTCTGTTGATTATAATTCCTGGGGTAGGATTCCTGTAAATCATTTAAAACAATGGCTCATTAGTGAAGCTTAGTGAAGCTATGCATCTCTGTCACAGAGAAACCCTCATGTTTTGTATTTTAATGCATATTTATTAGCTGTCCTGAATATTGATGACTTGTAGCCCAAAGTACGAATAATGCATACATTAGACCAACACCCGATCCAGCAATGCCGTGGTTGATTGAAGCTGAGCAGGTAATAACAATAGGTAGCAGTGTTCGAGGAATGCTTTGGTTGGAGTTTACAGGATTGTGAGTTAAATATTCATCGGGTCAGTCTTGAATTAGAAAAGGAGTTGAGGTGAAAGTTGAGTGCAGGATTGAAGAATGATTGTGATGATGTAAATAAGATGTAATATTGAGTTCTAGGTATTTCTGTGTGAAGTGAAAGTCAGGGCGTTGTCTCCAAGATCTCGGTCTGTGAGGACTGCTTTACACTCAGCTCTGCTGCAGCGACATTTATTAAGAGTATTCAGGCTCTTAGTTTAATTGAAACCAAACATCCATGTTTGTGTATGCTGTTGCTATATCCATTTAAATGCGAGTGTTATTAGGGTGATTTTTCCCCTAACATATTTAACTTTTGGCGAGAGAGGAGACAAGTCCGGAGAAGGATCGACAACCACGGCTTTGGTTCTGGGTCACAACTTTACGTTGGAACACCACTTTATAGTGAATCAGCAGGGGGGTGGTACACCGCATCATTGCTGTACATTGGGACTGCCCAAGTTTGAAACTGTGCTTCTGCAAGTACCCTTTCTTTTACCTGGATGGATGGATGGAGTAGCAGCAAGTAAACTTTGAACATTTAATTATGCATTTGTCGGGACAAAGAGCGACAAATATCATTTATTTCATTTACTGCTGTAATTTTAACTGCCTTACTTGAGAGGGAAGGCTGATGATCTGAGCGTTTAAAACTTTTGGGGGTTCACCTCCGTGTAGTTGCAATTTTACGTTAACTTTATTGTTGAGTGTTGCTTTTAGACAGTGGAAAGGTGTTAGGTTTGAACTTGGACTGTTTCACTGTAAATTAATTAAAAGCATTAATTTGTAATAATAGAGATATTCACTAGACTGTGATATTGTGTAATTTTGCATCAAGGCTTTTGCTAATGTGCCTGAGTGGCTGTAGTCCCTTAGTGGGAACAATTTATGTCTTTGTGACATTTGGTCAAGTGACCTATATTTATGTCTTTGTGACATTTGGTCTAAGTGACCTAGATTTATGTCTTTGTGACATTTGGTCTTAGTGACCTTCCATTTTGATCTTAGTGACCTTCCATTTTGATCTTAGTGATCAGTGTTCTAAGTGATCTGTTGCCTTAGTGGCTATTTTCCTTTTAGGAGAAAGTAATTGGTAGATGTCCGAGTGACATAGTATTTTGCCTTTAGATATAAATTTGACACTTCTTTGACGCGTGCCCAAATGGAAGTGATTGTACTTATGTTTTTATGACCAGTGTATATACTATTGTAAATGATAGTTTTGATGTAGTGTATAATATTCTTGTAAATGATAGTTTTGATGTGAGACATTGTGGAGAATAAACCTCTGAAAAGAAGTCTTATTTGTCAGAGTGGATAATGTTTTTGTTGTGTTCGCTGAATCCTTTAATTGGACAGGTTTTTGGTTCTGACAATCTCCCTTACTCCGACCCAAACCCCTAACCCCAACACCACCCTCCGTCACCTTATTGCAACCCCACCCCCATGAGCCCACCGTGCCTAAGTTTGCCTCTCTATTGTCGTGAAGAACACAAAAGGAGTTGTTTTCGAAGCTGGTGTTTATATGCGATACTTTAAATTAAAACCATCTTCACTTTGAGACACTTAATAAACTTAAACAACCTTCATTTCCATGTAAAAGTGTTTGGATGCGAGTGTATTCCACATTGTCTTCAAATACTGACTGCAATGTGTTGACATCATCAAAATTCTCACCCATGGACTCAAGAAGAAAAGTGCGGTATCATCTAGGCCTATATCATTGTTTTGTTCACCTTCAGATTTCCAATGTTTGTTGAACTTCAATCGTTGTACCATGAGCCTTTTATCTTGACCCTTATATACGACACATCGTGATCAACATCACATTTTAACAATGAGGCAGAATTTGTCAAAATAAACGTCAATAACACAAAATGGGGCAAGTGCATAAACAAGATAATGCAATAACTCCCAATATTATCAGTTTATTTTTAAGGCCATCTCGTACTCTCTCATTGGCCCCGGAAAGATGGAGTATATTAATTTCCATTCTCTCGTGTTCAAGTGACACAGTCACACAATACAGAGACTGAAACAATGAACATCGAATTGGATGAAAGTTTCACAGGTTAGCAACCTGTGAACATCTCATCAAATGACATGGTCATATTTTAGTGAAAACGTCACTAGGCTTATGGGATTAAGTTTTTTTTTATGTCAGTGATGTTCGTGTACGTTAACATCGGGCTTCGTTTCGAATGCGCCATTAAAAATAAGCAAGCGGATGATTCGTGCGATCGTCAAATAATGTTTTGTGATTCTATTCAGATGGAACCACTTCTGGATAATAAGTATTGGTATTAACTTGAACCAGTGAGCTTTCAGAATAAACCAATAATTTACTTATTTATTTATATATTTATTTATTATTTAGTAGTTACTTTATTTTATTTATTTATTTAGGGGACCGTTACAAATCCTCCACTTTGTTTTTGTATTCAACTTAGATGCTCGGAGCTTCCGTAGATTTCAAAAGTCATCTGCCAACACGCAAACCATTTGGATGTTGTTATTTTCTGTTTTATGCATTCATTCCACAGTGAGGCGTAGTGTTTAAATTAAATTTGGAATCGGTAAAATTTAATCATAAATTAAAGTTGATAAAAAAACATCTGTCATTCCATAAAACACTGAGTCAAATTGGAAGTTAATGTTATTTTCAAAGAAAACAAACCTTTCCGTCACTACGATCTCTCCCATATAGGCCTAATTTACCTCGTTCCAAGAAAAAAAACGGCAAGCAGTGATAGTCCGAATCCATCCGTGCATGCTATAGAATGTCAACTACATGTGACTGTAAATTCGCTCCATTAATTTTTAATTGAGAACCCTTCATCTATAAAACCTTATTAGCAGTTTGTGCTCTCCAAAACTACGCGACACTACACTCCCTGGTCAGAATCCCGGGTTCCAGGTCCCATTCAGCCAGACTCAATGGGTCATGCTGACCAAGAAACTGTTTACAACTTGGGGTTTTGACTCGGATTCTGCGTCAGTTTGACTTAGTTTTGACACAGTTTCCTGACAGAAATGGGTCGGGGCCCTGCACCTCGGGATCCGAGTCAACATTCCGATGAGAGTGCCATTTATTTTGACTGGCAAATTTAACTTGAAAGGGGTTAGAACTTACGCTTCGTTGCTGGCGATATCATCGTACATCATAACGACAATCCTCTCATCTGGGATACCATTCTTGTGCAAGATCTGATAGGCGTGACAGACATCAGCCTTGAATGGGAAAGACAAAGTATAAGAGGTAGGAAAGGATTCGAACTGAAACGTAAGATCACTGATTGTGAAGTTTACACCAGATTAAAGTCGACTACAAAAACATAATTGCTTAGTTCGATGCCAAACACTCGAAATAAATAGCTTTAGTATACAAAACTAATACTTATTTAAATTTCAAAAAAAATGTGCAAAAAAACAAACTTACTACCTCATGCATTGAAGTCATCACATCACCATCTTAGAGGTAAAACGATGATGAAGCAACTGGAAAACGCACATCTTCAAAACCACGGCTTGGGCTTGAGTGCCGTCAGTAATTTAAAAGACAAATTACCCCCTGCCCTCTCTGACTGCTTTCTGCTTTTCTCTCTCCACTCTCTCTATTCATGTATTTCCACTTGACTGCTCTTGTACCTCCTGTATGCTTGTGTATGTTGTTTTGTCATTTAGCCTTCGAGAAAGACTCTGGTAGGGTCGAAACGTCAGGCCACTAACTTATTTTTTTATTTAAAAGACGTGCGATTTCCTTACGGGGCTTCAAAAAGGCAGACGGATCCCAAGCCGGAGCCCCATGCCCAAGCTATGGTTTCGAAAAGGCCGAAGGTTCATACACGCCGCTCACAGGATGGGCCATTGAGCATTTTGACATCTATAGCCAAGGGGCCCTATATACTCAAATTACGTCATGTCCATGAGGACTATACAAAACCACATTTCTCTGTTTTTCCCTTTTCACAGTTGGTATCATTTTTTGAATACAAGAGGAAGAGAACTAAATCACTCTTCCACAACACAACAATGTCATTTCAGTGAAGTTATAGGGGCCTATAAGCATTTTCTTTTTTTTTACGAGATATTTCTCAATTTCAATTAGTTTTCAACTACAATTTATAAAAGGCCTGAGTCGAAACATGTACGGCCCTAACAGAGGAAATTTACAATTTGGTTAAATTACCTGGTGACGGTAGTTGCCCCAAGTATTGGACCCAGCCACAAGCAGACCCCAGTGTTTAGTGGGAGACGGTTCAGCCTCCGGCATTGGGAAGGCGTCTCCCGCCGGGAAGGCAGCCACTAACGGCAAGAGCAGAAGTAGACTCAACAAGTACATCTTCATCTTCACCAATGTCCCTATCCTACAAAGATGCTGTACACGCTGAGTTGGTATAATAATATAGTTGTGAGTCCGCCTCTGTTGCTGTCGGGTCACGAGATGGGGAAAAAAACTTGCTCGTCATGATCACATGTATAGCGTCAAGCCCACTTGTGTGCTTGCACTTGGAATTTGGACGCAGGTTTATAGCTGGATGATATCAACATTGTTTACATTGAACAGTTTGGTAAATACGAGGTCAAGGAAGATGGTGTCTGACAACTTGTTGTGATTGTTGATTGACTGCATATAGAAGTATTTACCGTGAGCTCTGGAATGGTTAAGGGCTGGGGGATGGGGGGGGGGGGGGGGGGGTGAGAAGATTGCCTTTAGTTAATTACGACAACAAAGAAGGTTTTGCGAGAACTTGGGTTTTTAATATTTAGTACTCGATTTCAAAAACACTTTGTTTGATCTTATCTCTCGATGTATTACAATATTACCCACAAGTGTTGACAAAAGACACAAAGTTTGTGACAATGACGTCATTCAAAATTTATTAAAATGGGTTGTACTTATAAAGACAAAGCACAGGATTGGTATCATCATGGGGTCGATTAGTTTGAATCCGAAAGTTCAATGAACCTGCGATCCTTTAGCGATTAACTTATTTCGGTCTGAAACAATACTTCTTTGCATTGCAGCAATCGAAATAAGTTCGATATGATGAATTATAAAAAATTCAAAAAATAATAGAGAAAATAGAATAAGCTGTTGCAAACTGCTCACCAACCAGAAGACAAAAATCATTAAAGTTTTTCGCAATTTTCACTAAAATGTGAGCATGGGGTATAGCGTGGTGTGGTTATTGAAGTGGATGGGATTCAGTATACTATGAGTTGATCGTTGAGGGGAATCTACGGGGGATAGAGGAAGGCGGGGCCTACTAGTGACGTCATTCACCGGGGATTGATCCATCCAGCCCCACTTATTCGACTCATTTATTCGTATCATTGTTGGCATGGGACCCCATAAGGAAAAACACTGAAATTAATTTAGTACAGCCGAAGTGTGCCCGTTCAGGCGCGGATCCAGAGTTTTTTTAACCGGGGGCACAACAGCGCACCCAGGATTATGTTTGTGGCTCAAAGAAATTGGTGGGGTCCAGGGGCGAACCCCCATGGAGCTCTGAGCTTTTGGCGTCGAAAAATCAAGCCTCCGTGTGTCTAAATACAGAGGAAAAGAAATACTTTCTAAGCACTTCTGATCCATATCTTTCGTCTAATTTTACTGGAAAATGTTCTCTAACATCAACGCGGGACTCCTAGAAAATGTTAATACCAAACATCTCTTGAGTCTGTATTGCTGTATTTCAGTGATGCTCATCCTACCTGTAGACAATAAACTGAATCTACGATCGTCGGCAAGCGTTTTTGTTTTAAGTATTAAAATATGATACCTACTTTCTATTATCTGTGCGGCAAATTCCATGATTATAAGTCGGCGGCTAATCCAGATCCGACCGATAATCGTATGTTGCGAACGTGGTGTCACATAATAATCATTTATATCAGATTAGCCCTACTGTTGAAGATATCACCGAAAAACCGGAGCGAATGTTTCCACGCAGGAAGAATTTTCCCCATAGGAATACACAGTATGGCCATGAACGCTTCTCAGATTCAAATTTTGGGGATTAAAAAGTGAAATATTTTTCCATAACCGTAGTACTTCGAAGTTAAAAGTTTCTCAAAATGTCATTATACTACCCAAAGCTGCTGTACTTCTTATCAAGTAAGTTTTTATTGCCATAGTTTTTTAGAGTCATTACCAAACGTATACAGACCCTTTAAGACGAGCCCGAAACTAGGTTACATAATCTACTGCAAATCTACTGCAAACATAATCTACTGCAAATATTATTAAGTTCATGGAATGAAGAACTGTGGGGAAAACTCAATAGCCAGGGTATTTTAAAGGTCCCCGGTCATTTTCAGTCAGGGAACAGTCACTGTCCGTGTAGTTCTGGTTTGCAACTGTTTAGGTCTAAAATACTCAAAAGGTATCTGTCGGAGAGAACTGACTATCAAAATAAACGGAAAAAAAAGATATCCTGTAATTTTTCATATGTTTCATGACCATTTCGTTTTCTCCTCCTAAAACCTCAAATAAAATACAGAATTACTTTTAAAAAGGTAGAAATCGTTCATAGCCATGGGAATATCTTTGGGACGAAGTCCTAACCTGAGAGCTCCGAAGGCAGAAAAGCCTCCGACGCTGTTCACATGTACTGGCCAATTATTTACATTACACAATTAATAAATAATTAATTGATAATTAGGTAATAAAAGGTAAATGCACATGGATATTCCACCGCGTGTACCGAAAGTTGGAGTATACAGCAATCCTTCACCGATCTTGAACTCTTGGTGGCAGCAGATATGCCTCCATTACTGCGGTGTACCTGGGTGGTACTGCGCTGCCTAGCGACTGGTATAAGGTTTGGGCTACACGGCGATCATTTGATCAGTCGCGGGTTATTGGACGTTCACTTTGCAAATCGCTTAAACCCGTCGCTAGGCAGCGCAGTACCACCCAGGTACCACCGCAATAATGGCGGTATCTGCTGCCACCAAGAGTTCAAGATCAGTGAAGGATTGCTGTATACCCAACTGAATATGTGAAAGCACAAACTATGCTTATAAATCTGGCTTTAATTTTAAAGGAATAAATCAAAATTGACGCAAGGGCAATCACGAGTCTATAGTAATAAGCCAAACACGTCGAACTCAACCCAAGGTGTTAAGGAGTGCTGCACAATTTGTTTAAACTTTAGGCTACTCTTTGAAAATGAGTTTGATGGTTGGAGAAGAATTGGAAGCGGGATCACCTTAAAATACTGAATAGCTGCAACACTATAAGTGAATCTTTGTCGGAACATAGGGGTGTCGGAACACAGGGGTGGATGAGTTGTCGGAATATAGGGGTGTCGGAACATAGGGGTGTCGGAACAGAGGGATGTCGGAACATAGGGATGTCGGAACATAGGGGTGTCGGAACATAGGGATGTCGGAACAGAGAGATGTCGGAACATAGGGGTGTCGGAACATAGGGATGTCAGAACATAGAGCAGTCACCATCCCTTCACTATGAAGTGACAACCAGTATAGACCCTACAGCTGAGGACTCATAGTAGTTGGTACCGGTAGGGGCCTATAAAACAACCGCAAATTCCGATAAAAGCATAGGATGCTCACTGATGCAAGGGGATCCAAAGTCTGTAAACCCATTATGTGGAATCTGTGTTTGAATAGTTTGTGAAGATGTTCATATGTCACCTACTACAGACACCCATCCAGTCAGGCGGATATCCCCCACCCCCATGATGATACACTTCCTACGCCCACGCCACTACGGAACTTTCAGGTGCTCTTATAACACAATAACACAATTTCAAAGGCATTATTTGTAGACAGCACATCAGGGAGCACCCCATAATTATTGTCACCTACATTGTTCATCCCTTGCTTTTTCCGAAGCAATCTGCTACTCTATTTTTACGCACACCTGACTACTTCTGTTGCACCCATTGTACATTTTTGTAAGGCGTGTGCATGCCTTGTTTTCATTATCATTTGAGAAAGACGTATCAAATCTCTAGGCAATTACAAATTTTGCGTTTTTACGAAAGGTTGTGTTTTAATTTGTAACTGATTATAGGTGAAGTAGTATGCAACCACGGGACCAAGGTTAAAATCCCGGTGGTAGTTATCCCGGTATGGTAGTTTTGTTTTTGTATCTTACTAAAAAGGTAACTTTGTACTGAACTATAAAAAACACAAAAAAACCAAACACACTTTTTACGCGGAGAACAGTAAACCGAAATAGATCGGTGATATAAATTGCAAAACAACAGGAGAGCGGTTCTATTCCTAATATTTTCGAATCTATTTATGATAAACGTTATTTATTATTTATATCTTTTAACAAAATAAAATGAAACATTAACAACAAAAATCTTACGTGGAGAACCGTTAGTATAGAAGCGTTAAAGGGCCACAACAACATATTTTCTTTTCAAAATGCTATCTCGCAGCGGCGAGTTACTATCTCGCCGCGGCGAAGTACTGCATGTATCGCCACGGCGAGTAACCAGTGTATGATTAAAAGAAAAGCATTTCTTATGAGCAGGACATTTAGCTCAACAGGATAAATGATGGTAGTGCATATCGTAAGTCCTCGGTTCGAATCCGAGTTGGCTCTTTTTTTTGGACATGTTGTATGAATTTTCTCAATGGCATTTAAACTTTATATTGGAAATTGAACTTAGGGCAAAAGAGAGCAAGACCGAATAGAGAACGAAGGGTGAGCGGTTCGAACCACGCAAACACCCCGGCTACCCAGTTGAAAAGGGAACTTAAATAGCTTACAAACATTTTTTTTCTTTCTTCATTTAAGCAATCAACACTTCTTATATTTGACAGTTCTTACAAAAAAATACAAAAAAACTGAAAACAAGAGCACCAAAAAAAATAGAGGAGAGAACTAATAAAAACCAATAGACCTTATGCATATGACGTCATTTGAGTAGGGCGCCCTCGTCTAGAGGTCAAAAAGAAGCCGTTCATTGGCCAGTCCTGTGCGCCGCGCGTACAAATCAGCGCGTTTCCATTGTTTCATCATCAGTTTACCTCTAAGATGGCGGCTTGGTGACGTCAATGCATAAGGTCTATAGAAACCGTGTGCCCCGGCGTATGCTCCAGGTGTGCCCCGGTGGCATGCAACACAAATATTTCTTCATCAAGCTAGACTCTTCAATATTCGACTCTAAGGATGTTGTGTAGAATTTCCGTTGATGTTTAGATACTGTGAGGATGGGTTCTGTGAGGGGTGTAAAAGTGGAGTTTGTTCTTGTAGTGGCGTGCGTGTTGATTGTACGTTGTATTGTGTAAACGGAAACCGATGAGCCCCAAACATTTGTGATGACTTTAACTTTAAATAAGTCGGTAATTATAAATCATAATGGGAAAAATCTGATAAAATTATTCTTCATCAAGCTAGAATCTTCAATAATCGATTCTGAGAATTTGAAGAATTTCCGTTTAGAGGGTTGGCGCTATCTTTCAAACCATAATACTACACTGTAAAAACGGCGCTTAGCGTTTAAACACACACACAACATGTTTACACGCAAACATGTTTAGAAATATGTTTGTAAGCTAAATGGGTATCTCCTTAACATGTCAAAAAGCTAAACGTGTTGAGATTTGTTGTGCTTGTTTTAAGTGAAGTTTTGAATTTAAACACAATCAAAACATGTTTACACGCAAACATGTTTAGAAATATGTTTGTAAGCTAAATGGGTATCTCTTTAACATGTCAAAAAGCTAAACGTGTTGAGATTTGTTGTGCTTGTTTGAAATGCAGTTTTGAATTTAAACACATACAAAACATGTTTACAGGCAAACGTGTTTAGAAATATGTTTGAAGCTAAATGGCTACCTCTTTAACATGTCAAAAAGCTAAACGGGTTGAGATTTGTTGTGCTTGTTTGAAATGCAGTTTTGAATTTAAACACATACAAAACATGTTTACAGGCAAACGTGTTTAGAAATATGTTTGAAGCTAAATGGCTACCTCTTTAACATGTCAAAAGCTAAACGTGTTTTGAACTGGTTTGAACATTTGAATACACCAGAATGTGTTTACATCAATTGAATACGTTTGCTATTGGTATGAAAAAGCTAAGCAGCTAGCCATGATAGGCTTCCACGTAGGCATATAGGCCTTCCTTGAAGAGCGTTTTTGCTATAAACACATATTTAAAAGGGTTTAAAATAATTCGCATTTTGGTAATACGTAACTTTACAAAGGTATCAAAAATGTCCCACACGTTTAGTCCCTCATGGCAAGTAAAATTGCTCAGGTAGCAAACGTACTAAAATGATGAACACACATTCTGGTGTATTTGAATGTTCAAACCAGTTCAAACCTGCATTGATCGCAACACGTTTAGCTTTTTGACATGTTAAAGGGATACCAATTTAGCTTACAAACATATTTCTAAACATGTTTGCTTGTAAACATGTTTTGTATGTGTTTAAATTCATCAGTTTGTTTAGAATGAAATGGGCGGGGTTTCATTAAATATGCACAAATATAGACCTCGGTGTTTATTCAAAACCATTGTAGGTATAATAGCCTTTCCTGCGCAGTAGTTTACACTTTAATGTGTGTAATTCAATTGAAGCAAATTTTTGTTGTATCATATTGGCCAGCACTTCAAAGATTCACACCATGGGTAGAAAGTAAAGCCCAAAATGTATAATTGGAACGGATTCTGAGACTTCAAAATTACCGTTTTCAGCATGACTGAAATTATGGCATCATTGCTCCTCAAATCATCTCGATGAAAATCATCTCGATGACCGTTGAGATGATGATGATTTATCGATTCTCATGCCGAGCGTAGGTTGAGCGTTATGTTTCAGTAAGCAGGCAGGCGAATGTTGCAACATTTCTCTTTTCTTTTCTTCAGGTGTTTAAAAATTAAGCTTATTCTCTGAAACGTGTTGGATTCTAAACATGTTTAGCACTCACTATGAACCCTAAACACATTCAATCTAAACGTATCACAGGCTAAATGTGTCTCGGGGTAAACATGTCACAGAAACGCAAAATCTAAACATGTTGAGGGCTAAACGTGTGAAAAAAGTGGGTACAAGCGAGGCGTTTAGAAATGTGTTTAGATTCTAAACGCCGTTTTTACAGTGTAGTAATACAGAAGAGAACTTTTTTCGTGTAACCCATGAATTGGTCAATTTGCACATTACAATGTGTGTCAGTATAACTATCATACAATATCACTTTGTTTTTGTCAATGGCATAGGAGCTTGGAGGTAATTTTTCTTTGATGATTGGGGAAGCCATGAAATTGTTACCATCATTTGTGAAATGTACTGTAGTTCTAGTAATACAAATCATCAAGGAGGTACAACTTTTACCAGCTTAATAAGTCCTCTGTATACTACAGAAGAACGACGTTTCATTTTACTTTGGATGTGGAAACATTTCCATCCACTCATGATCAAGCTTTGTAAAATGGAAATGGGACGTGTTGTACTTACAATGTACATTCAATTGAAACATGTTGAATTTACCGAATCCCGTTTGGATTTTACGGAATACCGGATGAATTTATAACCGGAATCCCGGTTGGTTGGGTTACTGGTTTAACCGGGATTCCGGCTGGATTAATCAGGATTCCATCAAAATCTAGCCGGAATCCCGCAAAAATCACGCTTGGACACTGCCAAAATCCTGGCAGAATCCCATCAGAATCCCATCAAAATCTGAGTATAAGTTATAACTGTGTTGACATCTATTGAGCAAAATAGTCTGCCGGTGGCGGCCATCTTGGATTTCAAGATGGCCGCCACATATTTTTGAAACATTTAGGTCACCACTGGATTCCTACATCCCTAAAATGTAGGTATAAGCATTTCAACTGTCTCGATATCTGTACTATATAGTTAAGGAGATATTCAACAAAACAGGTCCTAAATGGCGGCCATTTTGAAATCCAAGATGGCCGCCATACGAAGTGTAATTTTTGGTGGCCCCTGGACTAAAAATGTTTGTATTGTGTTACTTTAACCATGTGCCAAGTTTCATGCTTTTAAGGGAAAGTGCACAATCGACCTGTTTTTGGAGCTAAGCCGCCCCACTACATGCACATCATTGGTTACTCCAAAAATTAATGACCATAAAAACTTACTTGGTAAAAAGCACTGGAAAGCTGTTGATAGTATCAAACATTGTTAGAAATGACACCCTTTGAAGTAATGTGTTTTAGAAAGAGGGGTAAGTTTCCAACCAAAAGAAATTAATATGAGAAAGGCATCAGGCATTTGAAAGCACACAATTATATGCATCGATGGTGTTTTTTCTTTCATTATTGAAACCACGATGATCAATTGATCCCAAATTTCCACGGGTTTGTTTTTTTATTCACATGTTGGGATATTAACTAAAGTGAGGATACTGGTCTTTGACAATTACCAAAAGTATGTCATACCTTTAAGCTCATTCCTTGAATGCATTGGAGTCAAATTAAGTGGGGAAAAACCTAGATGATTTAACTCTTTTAGAACATGGAGTTTTTGTCGTGGAAGATCAAAACTATTGACTCATTTCTCAAAACTAAAGAATTTCGGGCAAAAATGGTTCAAGGGAAGTTTTCCACCATGACCATCTTCAGGCGCGGATCCAGGATTTTTTTAACCGGGGGGCACAACGGCGCACCCAGTATTCTGTATTTTGTGGCTCAAATAAATTTAAGGGGTGGGGTCCAGGGGCGAAGCCCCGGTGGGGTCCGGGGAAGCCCCCTGGAGCTCTGAGCTTTTGGCGTTTTGGGGTCGAAAAATCAAGCCTCCTTGTGCATAAATACAGAGGAAAAGAAACACTTTCTAAGCACTTCTGATCCATATCTAATTTTACTGGAAAATGTCCTGTAACATCAATGGGGGACTCCTAAAAATATTAATCCCACAAATCTCTTGAGTCTGTATTGCCGTCTTCCAGTGATGCTCCTCCCTCTTGTAGACAATAAACTGAATCTACGCTGTCATCGTCGGCAAGCGTTTTTGTTTTAAGTAATTTTGTCTCAAGACAATCGGCTGCTTTTGTGCTAATTTGAAAGGCAGTGAATAAACAAACAACAAATAAACTTACTAAAATAAGAAGAAAAAAACTACAAATACTATTTTTTAGAATGTTGCTTCTCACTTTTCCTCTCGCTTCTCTTCCCCCCACCTTTTTTTTTTTCTTTAATTTTTTTTAAGTTTTCATTTTTTTTCTTCCGGGGGGCACGTGCCCCCTGCCCCCCCCCCCCCCCCCCCCGGATCCGCGCCTGGCGTTGGCATTCATCATTAAAGTACTACGGACCAACGGGAACCGGTCGTGCCGTACTTGAAGAACCAACCTTCACATAATTATTACCGCTGATTTTTAAACAAATCTATGTGCAGGCCTATGTGGATCCACCAAACTACACCTACCGAACCACGAACCAATCCGCATGAATATCAATGTTAGCCCATAGCCCATATCCGAATTGGTGGATATGGCTATGACTGCTGCTGCTAAGGGTGTTGCTAAGGACATTCCACTTCAACGCATGATGACGCAGTGGTCCAGCCAAAGCCGTATTCGCCAATTTGAACACGGCCTTTTAAAAAAGGAAATGAGCAACCCAACTGGGTATACATGGCCCGAGACTTGTTTTTTTTCCCCAACTCACTAACTTGAGGACTCCATCTATTGGAAACTTGAGTACATCACAAAACTGGATTGCTCGCTTTCAACCAAGGGGCACTTTGGGTATACATTTATTTTTCCCTTTTTTATTTACAAGAGTAAAATCTTTTCCAAGATGCAGGTGTTTTTTTGTTTGTTTGTTTTGGGTTTTTCATACACAAAATCAGGAGGCTGGGAGACTAAAATAGTTTCGTATTGTTTAGGAATATTTAGCCTTGATTGCTAAGCGGATGTTTTCCTCTTGTGTATTGCACCCACGTTAGTGGTGCAAACAATTCGGTAGTAGGCTATTATGAAACCCTTTGACCGTCGAGTAGACCGCATGTACGAGTGGTTGGAAATTACAATGATTCATAAACCGAAGATCTCAATTAGTTTAATTTTAATATTTCTTCTTCATATGTAATAATATACAAGTTCAGTACATACTTGTAATAAAATTCAGGCTATTATATTTATCGGTTTATAAACTTTTCTCACAAACAAAGAGTACTGGAACTTCACTTTAAAAAAACCCGACGTATAACAGGAGGATTTTAGAAGTCAGGTGGCGTAACCAGATATTGCCATTGGGGTGAGGAGGGGGCACATACATAAATTAGATGATTGGGCTATGAGAATATCGAATCATTCGCTTGTGTATGTTTCCAAACTCTTGGTGGAGAGGGGGTGGCAATGGTTTTCAGCGGGGTGGGGCTCCCATGTCTCCCTCTGGTCACTCCCAGTCACTTCTATTGTAACAATATTGTTAGCGTCATTCTTATTTCTGCTTAGTGATAGGTTAATAAATAAATAATTTAAACATTATACTACAGGTTCTTTTATAGGCGTTTACCGGACCGAATTAGACCTTAACTTGCAGCTGTTTTGTCGATGTTTCAAGCAGCATAAAACTTTCCTGACAACATTTTTGGAGCAGCGTCGCCTCCAGCATTTGCACCGACGATTTGCTTCCCTCTCCCGTACAAGATGCGAAACGGCCTGGTCGAATACATCCTGGACCCCCTGACGAGTTAACGCCGAACATTCCAAGTAGCCCACAGCTCCAAGACGCCGGGATGCCTTCTTCGCCATTTCGAGTGTAACTCGCTCTTCCGGGGTTGAACGCTCTCGGAGATCAGTCTTTAGCCCAACCAGGAGGAACGGGGCATGCGGGCAATAGTGCCGTATCTCGGGGAGCCAGACCTCCCGAACGTTGGCTAGGGACGTGGCCGAATCGACCGAGAAACACACAAGGAAGATATCGGTGCCTGGGTAGGAGAGGGGTCTGAGACGGTCGTAATCTTCCTGTCCAGCTGTGTCGTGCAAGTACAACTGTGTTGGTTGTTTGTCTTCTTGGAGAACGAGCACTGTACAAAGGAGCAATTATTAAAAACTTCATTAACATTGAACGAGAACGAACAGGACATTCAGCCTAGAAATTAAAGCTTTATGATTGATTGTGTTTGAATGCTACCTTCATTGGTACGTTATGATCATAACGAGTGGGCGGATGTACGAGCGGTGTCATTACACACGCCAACTTTCTGGGTACTTTACACAATATAACTATGGTTAATTATTATATCAATATTGTGGTCTAATGAAGGAAGAGAAACACACTTCCTATGATTTAATCGCACAAATCCAGGTGGGATTTCCCCAGGATTTCCCATTTCGGTCAATACGTTCCTATAGTTTTAATTTAATTTAATCTTAATGCGACCAATGCGGAAACGCAAAGGACCAGAATAATTAACCTTCCATCCTCGGTTTGGATTTAATGTTATTGTGTTATCAAAATAAAGGCCAATAAAACAAAACAGGCTGCAAGTTCGTAAAGAGCACTGCTGTTGGTAATTTCTCAGGAAAAGATTTGACATTTTAATCATGTTGATTGCTCACCAGTTCCTTTTGGAAAAATTCATCAATTTGCAATCGAAATAGGACATCTTCTCGGTGGCTTAATTAGGGAGGGGCACATCCCCCCCATGGTGTCCGTGACCCCTACCCCGTGTTCCCCCGCCCCCTATTTGAAATCTGGACTTTGGGGATTGAAGATGTTATATTTTATACGCTTAACTTTAGGGGTCATTCATAATAGGGGTCATTCATAATAGGGGTCATTCATAATAGGGGGCATTCATAATAGGGGCATTCATAATAGTCAAGTGTTAAAAAATTTCGAAATTGTTTTGACCCACCCACCCACCCCAAATTTCGATTTTTAAATATTGATTTACTTAACAATATAATCTAGGCCTATGCACTGAAGAACAAAGTAATATCTCAAATGATGCAGATATTTTAGGTCAAAGGTCTCCAACATCAGCAGTTTTCAATGGCTGTTCATGGCTTAAACAAACAACTTCGTAATCTTAGTTTAATCAGAAATTAATTTGGCAAGCACATCAAACTTTGTACAACAGTTTTTAGTTTGATATGACCCTACCATTTACAAAAGACAATTAAACAAAGTAAAAAAAGGAATCATGTTCTTTCTTATTTATCATTTGTTAATTGTTTTCCAATTATTTATGAATACAAACTGAATTTCGATTTTCAGTTATTTCTTTTGACCCACCCACCCACAATTTCGAAAAAAATCGAAATTTGTTAACATTGACTAGGCCTATTATGAATGGCCCCTAAATGTGATAATTTCGATGTTTTAAAAACTATTTTTCACGCAGTTAATGTACTTGTTTTTCCCTCACGCCAGATAACAATTATTAAATTACCCTTTTTAAAGGGCACTGAAAGGGGGCTTGTTTAAGTGTGACCCCCTCCCCCCCCCCCCCCCAAAAGGTACCCGTATGCCTATAGTTACGGCGCTGACTCTTGTAACCTGAAGGATTACTAACGTTGTGGACTTTTCAATTCATATTCCTAGAGGGACATAAAAGTAAATTTAAAAAAATTACGATAATGATAATAATGATAACAAGTCATGTGCGCGAGGTTTTTCCCCTCTTTTTATGTTCTAATTGTCTCTTTAGGACCGTAGCATTCCCAAATATCAAAGACGAAAAGAACAACTTCGCATAGGCAGAGGTAGAAGTAATGTACACTTACCAGAATATGTGTCGAAAACAGTCGGTATGTGATCCGTCAGAAATCTGTCCCTAGCATAGCTGAAGAGAAGGCTGGTTTTACCGGCCCCACCGTCGCCGACAACTACTAGTTTCATGCTGCCCCAAAAAGTAGACCTCAAATACTGGTTCTGTCGTGGTAAAGTGAGATCCCACGGTTCAGCTTGAAACAGTCTAATAAGATATTTCGCTTTTAAAATATTCGTTGTTTATTTTTATCTTTTGGAATGATGGAGTCTTGTTATCTTGTTCTCTTTATTTATAATAATTCGAACAAAACTTTTTTTCGGCCTATGACACAATGGGCGGGGCCTTCGACCAATCGCCCAGCAATGCCTTAAAATAGCACATGACATCATCGTGTTTATCCAGCGTGTCAGCGCACAACGTACTCAAGCAAGCTCGATCGAATATTGCGCCACACATTTTTTTCACGCTGAACGTTCGGGACGTAAACAGGAAACACTGCACAACTTACACAGTAACCAAAGCCAAGGTGAGTTCAGCAGCTCAGCAGCTCGAGTAGTTCGTACATCTACATCTACTAAGTACTATAAGCTGGCGATTTTGACATATTAATAATTTGGGTGTAAGTAGCAAAATGTGCATATTATTTCCTTTCTTTCCGTCAAGTTTCTGTTGTCTGTCGGTGGTATAAATCGTCACGCGTACCACGAAGTGACCTATCTGTCAAAATTAATAAATTTTTGCAAATCGGGTTTTATACAAATTATTAATAAACTCATTACTGTTAACATTTTCAGCAAGTTTGAATACCTAATACTTAATAGTTTCGTAATTACACTAATAAGTAAAAACGACGTGTCACTAGATTTGCCGTTTTGTATTTCCACGAACGAAGTGACCTATCTCGACGCGCCACTTCACCAATGATATACGAAGCGTTACACACACACAGTTCAGCGCGCGTGTGTGACATTTCGCATTTTCACGAAGTGACCTATCTGGAAGCGTAGTATTTTCACGAAGTGACCTATCGCGTTAGGTCTCAATATGCAATGTGTTTGTACACAACGCGCGCGCTGTGGGAATACTCGCTTTCATTTTCACGAAGTGACGTTTGTGTTTAGGACTGTATTACTAATTAAATTAGTTGCAAGAATGAAAACACTCTGACAGTTATGCACGAATAAAGTATTCAGCTTTATTTTTGTCTTAAAAAAATGAAACAAACTTGTTAAGTATACCCTGAAGCAGCAGTTTAAAAAATAGTGCAACTTCAATCGCGATTTTCTCCAAACATGTTTTTGGGGGCTGTGAACAAGATAGGTCACTTCGTGGTACGCGTGACGAAATATAGGCCTCACAACTTCCTCCATGGTAATGAATGGTATTAATACCATTACACTCCTGACAGAATACATTATATCACTCATTGCTCATCGTTTATTCGTAGACGTTATGCCTGGCTTTACATTCTGCAAAGTCGTTCATCGACACATTTTGACAAGGTTTTTTTTTCTCCATGCGCTTGCACAATTAGCTTGATTCTTTTTACTTATGTAGTGTTACTGTTATTACTATATAAGGTTTATCGCGATTCAGAATCGCAATGGATCATGGGAGGGCAGAGGGGGCAAATGCTACAGTCGGTCGTCGTGCGCGAGTTCCCGGGTTGCCCCCTTTCACTACACTATCATGCGCGGCAAAACAGCGCCCTCTCTTGGTATTTTGCTATTCGCGATAAACCTTATTTTATTTTTAGTGAGTGGAATTTCCCATCAGGGCCCAATTTCATAGAGCTCAATTTCATAGAGCTGCTTAGCAGCCGATTCTGTGCTTACGTACGAGTTTCTATTTCATAGCGCTGCTAACTGTATAGCACGAAAAGGCATGCTAACCTTCCGGTGCTTACTGCACGAAAATTAATGAAGTAACAATGCAAATCCATTGTGAACGTGCAAGGTGGTCGCCTTATTTTCTTGCTAACCTGTGAAATACGCTTATGCTTAAGCAAATTGTTCAGCTGTAGTTAGTATGAAAATTTGCTTACCGTTAATTAAGCAGCTCTATCAAATTGGTCCCAGGTTGGACTCCTCTGTAACAACAAAATTTTGTTCACATTGTGTAGAGAAGCTCTTAGGGCCTATAGATAGTTCCCAGTAGACGCCACCTTTACGGGCAAATCGCATTTTGGCTTGCAGGCGCGTCAAGCGCTCAAATTATTAACGCAGCCGCGTCATTCACTAACCAATCATGCAATGGGTTTTGTGAAATGTGCGCTGCTGCACGACGTTCTCACGCGTAAACGCATGACTGTGTGTTCCAAATTGCCCGTAAAGATGGCCGACTTACCTCATATTGCAACCTATCTATACCTAGACCCAGTAACTGTTGGGGCACTGTACAATTTTTTCGCAATTTTGACATTTGCGGTCGTACTAGCGCCCCAGCGAGTTATCGTAGGTACGATTGTAGACCTCAATTTGCTATGATTTTCCCCACACCAAGCCACAAAAAATCTCTAAGAATGACAAAAAGACCCAACAAAATAGCTTAAAAACCGCCTACCATGCCTACTGGCTTTTTGATATGTCTAAGATGCAACATCAGGCATTTAATTGTACTCAGGATCATGTTTTGTGCTCCAAATTGATGATTTTTTAAGTCAACCATCGGAGAAACCACCCATCACCAGCCACATCTCGCATGTTTCGTGAAACTCTGAAAATCAGACAGGTGCCCTGCCTCAACCGTGTCGTCTTTGCAATGCATTCTGGGTAGTGGATTAAATCAACTGGTTACCGGGCGCTGCAGCGAGTGCACACACTATGAGCAATGTATTCGACGGGGCGTGTTGTGTGAAAGAATGGTTTTATAGGAATTAATTACACAACGTTTGACGTGACCAGGGGCCCAATTTCATAGAGCTGCATTTGCACAAAAGTATATAGCTAAGCTAAATGTGGAAACCAGTCACAAATTGGGTATGTGAAATGGTATTTTGGTTGGTAACATTATTCGGGTGATCAACATTTTGACACACGCATGGGGCAGATTCAACATGGCGCATATAACTTTGAAGGGTCTATTCTTTTATAAAAATCACCCCCAGACTACCCATCAACTTTTAAACCCACAGTTTGGCCTACTCCTTTTTTTGTTGCTTGTCCAGTTTATTGGAATTTACTTGCGCATGTTCAACGTGAACAAATTGCGGGGTATTCAGCTTTTTCATGGTGAAATGCGTGGAAGTTCAGTGCCGACTTGCAGATGACAATGAGTGTTCAAAGTAAACAAATCTGTCCCTTTAAAACAAGAACTTTGGATTAACAAAGAAAAATTTACTTAAAGTAGGACTTGAACCTGTGAACTCCGGATTAACGTGCCGGCGCTCTACCTAACTGAGCCAGATCGATTTAGCCCTAATGTTGGCGGTCTCCCTATTTTGTCAATGTATCTTTGTTCAGGGGTACCAGTCGATCAGAAGCCATTCAACCTGTAACTGCTGTATAACTAGGGGTCACAGAACTGGGTGATCCCTTGAACAAGATGGCGTATGTTACTGTCAAATTGCTACTAAGTCCCTATTCCAAAGTCTACAGTCAAATTTTTGTTTCAGTATATTTGCATGTGTAGAATAGGAAAGAAAAACATTTTGGGAGATCAATTGTGTAACTTCAGTGTTCATAGATTCCCATGGATTTCTTCATCCGGGTGTACCCCATGCCTCCACATACCTGGCTGCCCCAAATGAATGCAAGAGTACAATTTTTATTTACAAAATAAGCAAGGTTTTTGGAAAGTAAATACTATATGCCTGCAGCGGTGAGTCATTATACTAAAGGTCAAGGTTTAATAGTGAGATTGTCTGCATTATGAATTACTATGATTTATAAGGAAGTACTGAGTAATGGTAGTGGTCAAGTTGGTGAAAAAGACTTGAAACTGTTATCAAAATTTGCCAAACATTGTTGATAATAAAAATTATGTTAAACCTTCATAAAATGAAAAGTTTGGAATAAATTTTGTAGATAGAGCCATGTAAAGGATGGTATGGGCCTACGTGTACTAGACCAGGGGTCGATTTCACAAAGCACTAAGATTCATCTTAAGATGAGTTGTCAGTATTACCATAGTGATTTGTATTGTGACATCACTCTTTGCTAAGCAACTGCGATGGATTTGCAGTTACGATCAATCTTAACTCTTTGTGAAATCGAGCCCAGTGTCCACTCACCCCACCCCCTAATCATTTCAGTAAAGCATTGTTAATTATTGCTATTCATAGAAACAAAGTTCTCAGTGTTGTAAATATGATTTAAAAGAAGTTCACACCAGCACCAATTCTAAAACAAAAATAGTTCCATCCGAGTTTTGGAAACTAGCGTTTAAAGATAGTACTCCCCTCTCCCAGTCACTTATGGCTCACTTTGATTGCCATAATTGAATCCCTAAAAAAACAAACTAAATTGTGTTTCTTCACTAGAGCATGACCACCTTTATTGAAAAACCAAAATTAAATAAATTATCTTGAATCTCAGTGAATGTTGTTGTATTACAGAATAAAACAAGGAAATCTTCAAAATGGAATTCGGCGGGAAGTTTGTTTACCTGATGAAGAAGAGGAGCAAGGAAGATGCTAAGGTGGAGGCAGATGATGAAGACGAGATGTTTACTGAAGAGGATCTCAACCAGGGAATAAACAAGCAGTGTATGCCATCAGCTAGTGACGATGGCAAGGTATGATTTCAAGTCTTTCTTCCCTCAATTTAAAAAACAATTATACACTGACAGAGTTTGGCAGCAGTGGGGCCTTTGCTTCCCTTTCAAGAATTGTCATTTGCCTGTTTATTTGACGGAACACTGAATCTTGTGGCTGCGTTGCTTGGCAACCGCCTTCTGGGAAGTATAATATCAACAGGAGTTACTGGACTTTTTCCCCAAGCATTTCCTGGTAGGCAAGACACTATAGACTGTTCATAAGAACATTTACAGTCGACTCCCGTTATTACGAGCTCGCATGTTACGAGGTACCGGTTAATACGAGGTTTTTTGCCGGTCCCGAACTGCCCCGTGCGTGTTTCAATGCATTTAAATACGGCTTAAGCCCTTTTCACACGAGAATCGGAAACTTACGTCCATCGTTTTGGGCGCCAGTTGTCTTTCCCAAAGGTTGCGTGCAATATCATGACAAACATTCACACGATGACATTTCGCGTTCCCAACGTCCCTCGTTTTCGTGAGATCGCTACGTATTGGGTCAAAGGTCATCATTGGTTAATTATTAGTTCGCTGGTTCTCTGTCGGTGTCCCGTTTAATGTTACGTAAATGCGTTTAGGGTACCATCGATCGTTTTCTCGGCGCAACATTTCTGCTTTTTCGTGTGAATTCTCAGTTTCCTGACGAACTCCGATAATGAATGTAGCGGAAAGTGTTTTGTCAGAGATGGCAAGTGGAATACCAATCCAAAAACAAAGGTAACTTAACATAATTTGCAACACGAACATTTCTTCCACCGACGCCATTTTAACGGAGGAAGGAATGCTCGAACCAACAAACGACATTTCTCCCGCTGCGCATGCGTGATCGTTGTGTGATCGTTGTGTGATCGCATGGGACCTTGGTATCATAACGTGTTTCGTTTCACATGACCGATCTTGGCGATTCTAAACAGGGATGCGATTTTTGGAGGAGGTATTGATCCCGGTTGTTTATAACGCGGGTCCCAGGTAATTTCATCACACGGATTCCTTTCACACGACGCAAATTTGTGATTTCATGACACCGATGCGATTTCGTTGCAAACGACCATCGTTTAGAGCGCTCGTGTGAAACGGGCTTTTTACAAGCACGGCAGTAACGAGAACACGGTTACAACGAGGTACTTTTGTCGGCCCGTTACGAGCAAAACATTGTTTTCAACCCTTTTGAAACGAGAATAATAAAAATTAAAAAAAGGAAACACCTTTAACAGCCTAATAAAAAAAAATAAAAAGGAAACACCTTTAACAGCCTGAAAATCGTTATTTATGGCTTGTAAGACATTCAATGTGCTAACTGGACTCTATCACTAGCACACAATGACTCATGACCAGCGGCGTAACTAAGGTAAATTTTTAGGGGGGGGCACAAGGGGGGGCACCATTTTTTCTAGGGGGGCACTGCTGGCAAATCAACTATAGATTCCTTTGCACTTTTTAAAAACTGGATCTTAATCTACGCAATGGCGGGTTCCAAACAGCCCCTCAATTAAGCCAAAGGGAATATTATAGTCAATTTACAAAGATTTTTTTCTTCTTCTTTTTTTCTTTCTTTTTTTCTCTCTTCTTTTTCGCACATCTAGAACCATGCAGTTACTGTTTGAATGTGTAGAAATAACTCATAACTGTTAACAAGGGATTGCGAGACCGGAGTCTTTTTTTTATGGGGATTTATGGAGGACTGGCACTAGTATTTATTTATTACACACTGGGGCCGTGCACAGTAGGCCTAATCAATGTTTTGACCCATCCGCCCCCCCCCCCCCCCAATTTCGATTTTTACATATTGACAAACTACACTGAAGAACAAAGTAATGTCTCAAATGAAGCAGATATTTTAGATCAATGCTCTCACAGCTCAAGAGTTTTCAATGGCTTTTCCTCGTGTACTTACGATAAATGCAACGGCACCCAGCACGTAGTGTAGCTTCATGTGACACTACCGTACCGTATTTAACGTGGCAGACTGTGTCAGAATGGGGCGCGCGCGGGCGATGAGTCATCATACAATTTGTGGACGTGATTTACCGTACTCTGAAGACTTGGTAAAAAATAACAACTGTCCATTGCAAAGGTACAACAAATATGTGTAAATAGAAAAATAGTTTGAAACATTGAGTTATGCACCACCAGTGCTCCATAAAAGTTTATAGAACTTCACAGTTTATATTCTGGTAAAATTATAGTCTCAAAGGTTCAAATTTCAAATGGGGGGGCACCCGGGGGGGGCACCGACATCAATTGGGGGGGCACGTGCAAGTTAAAATCTCAGACATTTGTTCAAGCATGTAAAATGTAAATTGATTTTATAAATTAACTTTCAAGCTAAACTAACTAAAATAAAATAGTTTTATTCGCCCAATTTTGTGCTTGTTTGTGCTGTACATGCACACTGTTATCCACTGTATTGCATGCAGCATGCAGCCATGTGTACACGTGCGGCCATTATGTCATGCACTTTGTGCATAGTGTGCATTGATATTACCGCGATCGGATATTGCGAGCTTCGGATATAACGAGGAAAACGGGCTAGTCCGGCGGACCTCGTATTAACGAGAGTCGACTGTATTATTATTATTATTATTATTTACTTGACCAAGACAATTCTTAACCAAACAAAACTTACAAAAAAGCAAGTACAAGAAGATGAATAAAGAAGTAATCCAAACAAAAAAGTAAAACAAGTAAAGAACAGAAAACAAATAAATAAGTAGGCACTAGATAAGATATTTTTAACATAAATTTTAAACATTTTTGTAACAGCTGAGTAAGTTTTGAAAAACTTCAGTAGATTTTAACAAGTAAAGAACAGAAAACAAATAAATAAGTAGGCACTAGATAAGATATTGTTAACATAAATTTAAAACATTTTTGTAACAGCTGAGTAAGTTTTGAAAAACTTCAGTAGATTTTAGGCACTTTTCCCATTAACTGTTTGGACAGGCTCTGTATCACGTCATCTAGATGGTCTCAAACATACTCCACAGATCGAGGCTGTTTCAGAACCGTTCCAGTTTTATATTTAATCCGCTTGTTTTTCTCTTCATTTACAGACGTGCATGTTGGATATTTTGGACTCTGCAGGACAAGAAGAATTTTCAGCCTTAAGGGAACAGGTGAGACAAATATTAAATTAGATATGAAGAGAATATCTGTTTCCGTTTAATAGAAGTGTCTTTGATGAAAGATTGGAAAATACATTGTCTGAGGGAAATCCAGGCAGGTTTTGATTTAATACCAGAGAAGTTTCTCAATTAGTTAGGCCACAGACCAAATAAGTCTTTTTCTAATTTGTTTTGGATTATGTCTGGTTCAATGGTTTTAGTACTGGCGTCACTTGTAAATGATCAGTTTGAATTCATCAGACAAAAACTACTGTTGCTATGTCACATGGTAGAGGGCAAGCTTTTGCATTAGTTACACGACGTCAAAGACAAACTATTGTTACAAGCCAATTGTGGCCACTTCATGTTTTTTGTTCAAACTTTTTCTGACCTTGGGCGCATTTTGTTGAAAGTAATTTCAGATCATGTTTACGGCTGCTACTGTCTTTGAAGGTTTAAACTAAATGGTTGTAGACTTGTGAAGCTTCCAGCACATGTTATGAAAATCAATTTTAAAGCCTCTCGTTTGTGTATTTGTTTCAGTATGTTCGAGATGGGAAGTGCTTTGTCATTGTCTACGCCATCGACAACAGAAAATCATTTGAAGAAGCTATCAACATTTATAAATGGATCCAACGTATGAGGCGGACTAGCAAAATACCAACAGTAAGTATGAAAAACCAGTTCTAGCTACAACCATGACATCACAAGCCCAAAACAGCGCCCTCATCTCACTGAGGTCAGTGAAGACCTACATGTACATGTATCAATCATTGACTTAAGCCCTTTTCACACGACAAAAAAATGACCATGGTCCCTTGCTACGAATTTTACAAGCGCTGATTGTTTATTTGTTGTCATCGTGCGTGACTGATTTAGCAAGCTTTCACATGGATAAAGTAAAAAACTAACAACCATTGTGCGCTATGAAAGTGCACACACCACTGGTAACCAGCCAACTACTGGTAAATCTGTGAAATAGATAATACTACCAGTAGTATTAAGTCGTTGCAAGTTTTCTGGGGGCAAAACCAGGCTCCAAAAAGCCAGGAAAAGGTTTAAGATTTTTTGCCAGGAAAGGTTTTTGGTATTTTAGTTATAAGCATGACTTACCGATTGCAGTGTTGATAAAACAACGTGCAAGCTGAATTCCTACGTACATGTAGCACAAAACGAATGTTCCTATTGGCTGAATTGCTACATTATGTAGGAATTCAGCCAATAGGAAAATGTTATGCAGTACACACAGCGGGTAACAAATTTTATTTAGCAGAGTTAAAGGATTGCTGCAAAAAAGATGCACTAGCGTGATTGGGTACTTCTCACAGGACATCGTTCAATAACTTCCGCTAGTGTAAGATTTTGTCGTAGGTCCGGACCTCCGACAAAATGTAGCAATGTTGGACAATATTTTACAAGGGACCCTGGTCAGTGTAAAAATTGTTGTCCTTTCACACGAGGTACATTTTGTAAAATTTTACAACCATGCTACAATTAAGCAAGGGACCCTTGCTAAATTGCTCTCGTGTGAAAGGGGCTTAACCCTTTCATGCGCCGACCGGTCGCTAGCGACCGGTTTAAATCTCTTCAGGAAAACAGTTGTAAAACGAAAAATAAAGATTGCACGGTCACACTGTTTTCAGAATGGGAAAGACGACTCTTGAGGGCGCTATTGTGAACTGTTTTTTGGGGGGTCGCCATTTGTAAAAACCGAGTAAATTTTCGTCGAAGTTTTGCGGCTTATGCCCCAAAAAATTCACGTTTTTGAGAGCTGTTTTCGGTCTCGCGCAATGATTGAAATGTTGGATGACTTGCCAGACGATTTTTCTTAAGAAAAAGTAAAGACATACTCTGATATGGAGGGAGAAGACGAAGTGTTTGGCCATACTTACGATGCTTTGTCGACGAGATCATGGAGACGCCGCGTTTCGGGACTCGGTTCACCGCAGACGATTTATTTAGTAAGTAAATCATTTTTAGGGGAAACTGTTCTTCCGTTTTCAAAACATTTTGATAAATACCCTGCGCAATGAAATTCATAGTATTCCATATTTCACAATACGAATTACAAACTTGTTTTTATTTGTTTGTTTATTTTTACTTTTTAGTACACATGCTTTATTATTTATAACTTTCTTCCTCCATGATGAGTCCATGTATTATTTTATATAATAACTGGACATAATTTTTAGTCGCATGATTTGTGAATTCATGTGAACCAAACCGATTTGCTCACCCTGTCCCCAATCCTGATTCTACAAATACAATTACATTTTTTGTTTACACTTTTTGTGTGCAGGTTCAAAGTGACTCTGTCATGTCTGTCTGATGAAGATGCCAATGCCCATGCCTCTTCCTTGGAAAGTGATGATGAGCTGAATATTATGTGTCAAATTATCCAAGATCTCCGATCGCTTTGACATGAAAACTAAAAATACACTACTTTCCTGGTAATCCAATCGGTTGCTATGGCAACAGTATATTATTTTGCTGGAAACTACACACAATGTATGTAGAAATAACATGTTTTTGTGCTTGGGTATAAAATGTTAAGCTTTTGGGGTATGACTTGGTACATGTAATAATAAACTGATCATGTGATTTACAAGTGGTATAAAATTGAAAAGAATTTGTGGACTTCTTTATTGACTTATCATAATTATTGGCAAAAAAATATAATATTTAGTAAAATTTCAATTCTTACCAACAAGAAAACCCACCACAGGGTTACTAATTTATTCTAAATACATTCTTGGGGTCACTACTGTTGTTAGAAGTAAACAATTGGGTCATATCAAATCATTTATAAAGAAGGAACTGACAAAAATATTATAAAAACGTTTTTTTCATGAGAAAATTGGTTGTTATGGTAACCAAATTGGGATATAATACATATTTCTCATCTTTTTCTGAAAGGCCGGGTCAAATACTACAAAAAACTCCATTGGAGTGGTTGGGTACCTTCATTAGTTTTTGTGCTGTCTATAGTTAAACAATTAATGCGTCCATAAGACCAATTTATCACTAAAATAAATGGGGCATGAAAGGGTTAAGAGTTGTGTGCAGCACGTACACGAGTGCACGTTTCCATCGTTTGACCTCAGCGATGGCGGCCAATGTAAGGGGTCTACACTACTATTGTACAATTTATGTTTTGTAAATAACTGCTACATGTCGCACACAGAGCAAAAGACATACTTTTGCACTGTCAGCTATTCTAAATTGTTTATACTTTTGATTATATAGGCCTACTTCAAATGTATTCTCTTCAGCAACAGTCAACACAATTTGTTTATAAAATCGGGCCTAGTACTATTGTGTTTTGATTTCAACAGGTTCTTTGCGGTAATAAGTCCGATCTCTCAGACGTAAGAGAAGTACCCAAAGATGAGGGTGAGAAAGAGGCAAAGGATAATGGCATCTTGTTCTTTGAGACGTCGGCTAAGACTGGGGACAATGTGGCAGAGAGTTTCCACGCACTGGTGCGAAACACACCACGGACAGGTTCCACTTACAAGGTACATTTCGTTGGTCATTGTCTTTGACTAAATCAACAATTTTCTTACTTGTAAGGCCCACGGTAACACCATGGTCGTGATTTATTCTATGGTCATAGTTTATTTTGTTTGTTTTAATTATTTTATTGTGATAACATTTACAAACTTTGTGGAAGACTCTTCTGCCCTTTTCACGATAGATTAAAAAGTGAGACTGCCATATAAATACCCCCCAGCATCCATATACATCATTACATAGTCACTAATTACAAACACTTTTATTTCTGATTCAATTAATTTCAAACGCATATTTATTTCCATATTTTATGAAAATTTTCTAACAATTTTTAATACATGGCCAAAACATTGATTTAAAGGGTCTGTATACGTTTTGTAATTACTCTTAAAATTAATGGCCAAAAAACTTATTGGTCAGAAGCCTACAGCAGCTTACGATAGTATAAAGCGTTTCGAGAAACATTTCACTTCAAAGTAATGTGGTTATGTAAAATGATAGAAGATTTGATGCCCCAAAATTTTAATCTGAGAAACATTTTTGTCGGAAACGCTTCTCATATTGTGTAGTCCTGTTAACGATTATTTTTCCTGCATGGACACTGGACATATTTGCTCGGGATTTTCGGCATATCTCAAAAACTTGTCCTGGTGTCCTGTAATTATGTACTGCAGCCATGGTGTAGATCGGGGGAACCGGGAACTTTCTCTTTATAACAGTGTTGGTGTCTATACAGGTTGTGGTTCTAGGTGCAGGAGGTGTAGGAAAATCGGCCATCACTATCCGGTTTGTGAACAACTCTTTTGTGGACGACTACGACCCGACAATTGAAGACAGCTATGTGAAGCAGGTGGTGGTGGAAAACATTCCAGAGGAAATGCTCTCAGCAGAACCAGGTAACCGTGCTGCCATCTTTGGTTTTCTTCCATGGATCATACTGAATGTCACCCAATGGTAATGAGTCATAAGGCTCAGTATTGGATTGTCTAACAAAGTCTACAAACCACAAGGGAAACTGACTGGGTAAATTTTAAATGATTTGGGGTTGAACAAGGAAAAACTGACCAGAGCGGGACCCGAACCAACGACCTCCGGATTGACGTGCCGGCGCTCTACCAACTGAGCTATCTAGCCCTATGATGGCGGTCTCCCTATTTTGTCAATATCCTTGTTCGGTGGGTGCCAGTCAGAAGCCATTCAACTGTAAACTGCCGTGTAGCCAAGGATCACACCGAAGTATACGATACAACCTGGGAAGCGGCAGCCAGGGGATCACCATAAGGGGATGCGACTTTTTATATCAGATATCAAATAATAAACCACAAGGGAAACTGACTGGGTAAATTTTAAATGATTTGGGGTTGAACAAGGAAAAACTGACCAGAGCGGGACCCGAACCAACGACCTCCGGATTGACGTGCCGGCGCTCTACCAACTGAGCTATCTAGCCCTATGATGGCGGTCTCCCTATTTTGTCAATATCCTTGTTCGGTGGGTGCCAGTCAGAAGCCATTCAACCGTAAACTGCCGTGTAGCCAAGGATCACACCCAAGTATACGATACAACCTGGGAAGCGGCAGCCAGGGGATCACCATAAGGGGATGCGACTTTTTATATCAGTATCAAATAATAAACCACAAGGGAAACTGATATGTAAAAAGTCCGGAGGTCGTTGGTTCGGGTCCCGCTCTGGTCAGTTTTTCCTTGTTCAACCCCAAATCAAAGTCTATAAACTTGAAAGCAACAGAGAGTTGAGTTTATTGATACCAAGGTGCAAGGTTACTTGTTGTATCTTGCGAAAAACATACTTGGCCCTGAGCAAGACCATACTTTGGAGGATTTAAAGTATAACATTATTCCTCATAGAAATTAATAGACATGTCAAAATTCAGTAACTCACTACTACTGGTGTGCTGGTGCGGTGATCATGTCACAGCTAGTGGTGGAATTTTTGTCTGACTTACAGGTATTTTGAGCAAAAATTATGTCATTATAGTGCAGAGTAATATTTCATGTTGTTATTTATTGCAGTTCCTGTACCCAAGATAAAGAAATCTGGCAATCCTCTCAAGGGGCTATTCAACAGAGGCTCCAAGAAAGCTGCTTCTGAACCTCCCAGACCCACTGGCTTGGCTACTGCCTCAGCTCCAGCTGCTGCCTCGAGTTCTGCTGATTCCAAGGCCAAGAAGAAGATGGCGTATCGCAAGGCAGACTCTAACGTTGTGCTGTTGTCTTTAGGCACCCTTGAGAATGAACCGACAGTGATGACTGGGGATCCTGTACATTGCAGGTGAGTGTCACAGTCAAACCCTTCACCCCAAAAGGGATAACACATCATTGTGTTTTGACACGAGTCATTTGAAAAATCCAACCCTCTGTTGTTTTCAATAAAGGCATCGTATTGTCAACCGGTGAAAAATTCATAAAATCAGTTGGGAAGGTTTTAATACAACAATAAATGTTATTTTGATTGTCGCAATCAAAATAAGCAACAGTGGTTTTTGGAGTCTTCAAGTAATTGTAATCGGGAAATATAATTGGTTTTCAAAGCAGCCCTGTACCCTGTCTTAAGCTGTTTCTTGTTTTGTTGTTGATGAATTGCAGTAAGTGTCAATCAGTGCTTTCCCTGATCTCAAATCTGGAAGTTGCCGACGAAGGTGGTGATGACAAAAAATGGAAATGGTAAGTGAAAATATTGATCGATTCAAGTGGCTACATTTGAGTGAAAACAACAAAAAATTGAATATGTTATGTTTGGGATTCCTTGCACATTCATTCATGTGTTTTTTTTCCATGCCACATCGGAAACTTATATAAGAAATAGTGACTGTAGGGGATGTAGTGTTATTTTTTCAAATTTGACGGTCCTCCTGATGGAAGTGTCGATAGGAGAGTGAAATTTATAACCAGTGAGCTTTCAAGTTGGAACTAAAAAAAATTTTCCATGATAATTACTAACACTGTATTTGCTGATTCTTTAAAACAAAAGTTTTAAATATTTAATAAAACAGAGTTCAAATAAACTTTTTTTTTTTTTATTACAGCGAGTTTTGCAGTCAGGTCAATGACAGTTTGGATATTGCAGAAGAAGAGGTATGATACATCCTTCAAAATATGTTTTATTTTGTTGGCAGTTTCCTTCGTTTGCAATTTCCTTTGTTTGAAGCATTATCCCCATTCCATTGAGTGATTTACTATAATCCTTATTCACTATAACAAAATACAGCACCTAAACTGTCGGACTCTGATTATGGTGGTATGACTGATCTCATCAGTTTACCAGTGCAGTCCTCAGTCCAGCACCATACAAACTCAACACCAAATTAACTGTCAGACTCTGATTATGGTGGTATACCTGATGTAAAGCATAATCAGTTTACCAGTGCAGTCCTCAGTCCAGCACCATACTAACTCAACATCAAAACTGTCAGACTCTGATTATGGTGGTATACCTGATGTAAAGCATAATCAGTTTACTAGTGCAGTCCTCAGTCCAGCACCATACTAACTCAACATCAAAACTGTCAGACTCTGATTATGGTGGTATACCTGATGTAAAGCATAATCAGTTTACCAGTGCAGTCCTCAGTCCAGCACCATACTAACTCAACATCAAAACTGTCAGACTCTGATTATGGTGGTATACCTGATGTAAAGCATAATCAGTTTACCAGTGCAGTCCTCAGTCCAGCACCATACTAACTCAACATCAAAACTGTCAGACTCTGATTATGGTGGTATACCTGATGTAAAGCATAATCAGTTTACCAGTGCAGTCCTCAGTCCAGCACCATACTAACTCAACATCAAAACTGTCAGACTCTGATTATGGTGGTATACCTGATGTAAAGCATAATCAGTTTACTAGTGCAGTCCTCAGTCCAGCACCATACTAACTCAACATCAAAACTGTCAGACTCTGATTATGGTGGTATACCTGATGTAAAGCATAATCAGTTTACCAGTGCAGTCCTCAGTCCAGCACCATACTAACTCAACATCAAAACTGTCAGACTCTGATTATGGTGGTATACCTGATGTAAAGCATAATCAGTTTACTAGTGCAGTCCTCAGTCCAGCACCATACTAACTCAACATCAAAACTGTCAGACTCTGATTATGGTGGTATACCTGATGTAAAGCATAATCAGTTTACTAGTGCAGTCCTCAGTCCAGCACCATACTAACTCAACATCAAAACTGTCAGACTCTGATTATGGTGGTATACCTGATGTAAAGCATAATCAGTTTACCAGTGCAGTCCTCAGTCCAGCACCATACTAACTCAACATCAAAACTGTCAGACTCTGATTATGGTGGTATACCTGATGTAAAGCATAATCAGTTTACTAGTGCAGTCCTCAGTCCAGCACCATACTAACTCAACATCAAAACTGTCAGACTCTGATTATGGTGGTATACCTGATGTAAAGCATAATCAGTTTACCAGTGCAGTCCTCAGTCCAGCACCATACTAACTCAACATCAAAACTGTCAGACTCTGATTATGGTGGTATACCTGATGTAAAGCATAATCAGTTTACCAGTGCAGTCCTCAGTCCAGCACCATACTAACTCAACATCAAAACTGTCAGACTCTGATTATGGTGGTATACCTGATGTAAAGCATAATCAGTTTACCAGTGCAGTCCTCAGTCCAGCACCATACTAACTCAACATCAAAACTGTCAGACTCTGATTATGGTGGTATACCTGATGTAAAGCATAATCAGTTTACCAGTGCAGTCCTCAGTCCAGCACCATACTAACTCAACATCAAAACTGTCAGACTCTGATTATGGTGGTATACCTGATGTAAAGCATAATCAGTTTACCAGTGCAGTCCTCAGTCCAGCACCATACTAACTCAACATCAAAACTGTCAGACTCTGATTATGGTGGTATACCTGATGTAAAGCATAATCAGTTTACCAGTGCAGTCCTCAGTCCAGCACCATACTAACTCAACATCAAAACTGTCAGACTCTGATTATGGTGGTATACCTGATGTAAAGCATAATCAGTTTACCAGTGCAGTCCTCAGTCCAGCACCATACTAACTCAACATCAAAACTGTCAGACTCTGATTATGGTGGTATACCTGATGTAAAGCATAATCAGTTTACCAGTGCAGTCCTCAGTCCACAGTAGTTGGCAGACGTCTGTCGCGGACGACAATGTCAAGTTTAGATGTATCCATCAAGGACAACTTTCTCTCCTCATCTTGTTGTCTGTTTGTTTGTGATCGTGTCTCATCCCATCATACAGCGTAGACCTCCAGCTGGAACGGTTGCTGGCCAACTGAGGCCATGACCAGGTGGGGATTTCAAAGTCTACCAAATCCCTCTTCAAGACATCTTTGAAACGTAGTTTGGGACGTCCAACTGGTCGGCCTCCATTTTCGAGGACTCCATAGAGTATGGAGCGGGGGATTCGGTGTGATTCCATACGGGTCACATGACCTGCCCAGCGGAGACGGATGAACTTGAGCCTTGATGACAATGGCTGAGATTTGGTTATCTTGAACAGTTCCTCATTGGGTAGTTTGTCCTTCCAGGTGACTCCCAGAATGGAACGGAGACATCTTGTGTGGAACGCACTCAGTCTGCTTTCTTGACTTCTGTATGTCGGCCAGGTTTCAGCACCGTAAAGCAGTACACTAAGCACACAGGCATCATAGATGCGGACTTTGGTGCAGATGGAAAGTTGTTTGTTATTCCATACACGCTTAGAAAGGCGCCCAAATGTAGAAGCAGCCCTTCCAAGCCGAACAGAGATTTCCGGGTCAAGAGTAGCGTTGGAGGTAATTGCAGAGCCGAGGTATGTGAACTTGTTTACTCGGTCCAGTGTAGTGTCATTGACGGTGAACTGGTGGTTGTCAAATAGCTCAGAGGACAGGGTCACAGTCTTCTTCAGGCTGATAGTTAACCCAAAGTCGGCACAGGACCGTGAGAACCCATCAAGCAGCTCCTGAAGTTGACTGGGACTGTTTGCACATAGTGCTGCATCATCAGCATAAAGTAGTTCTCTAGTGACGAAATGTTGCACTCTGGTTTTTGCTTTGAAGCGAGATACATTGAAGAAATTACCGTCATCCCTTGTAAGAAGTGATACTCCAGTAGAGGCAGGTAGATTGATGAAGGCCCTCCGAAACATGAAGGAGAAGTATACACCAAACAGCGTCGGAGCCAATACGCACCCCTGCTTGACTCCTCTATTGATCGGAAATGTGTCAGATAGGTCGCCATCATACTGGACACAACCCTGCATCCCCTCATGAAAGGATCTTATCAGAGATAGTAGAGTTGGTGGGCAACCTGCCTTCTGAAGGACAACAAATAGAGATTGGCGATCGACAAGATCAAATGCCTTTGTTAGATCCACAAAAGCTAAGTGCAGTGGCTGTTGCTGTTCACGAGCTTTTTCCTGCAGTTGCCTCACAGAGAATATCATGTCTGTTGTTGATCGACCTGCTCTGAAGCCGCATTGAGCTTCTGGGTAGATCTCCTCCGCAAGAACTTGTAAGCGGGCAAGAATCAGCCGAGCTAGCAGTTTCCCAGTGACACTCAGGAGAGAGATACCTCTGTAATTATCACAGTCTCCTCGATCTCCTTTTCGTTTGTACAACGTTGTTATTTTTGCATTCTTGAACTCCTGAGGTACACTTTTGGCAGACCAACAAAGGGAAACAAGGTGGTGTAGTTTCTCAGCTAAGGGTTCAATGCCAGCTTTCAGAAGTTCCGCAGAAATGGCATCTGTACCAGCAGCCTTACCAAGTGGCATTCGTTTGATGGCAGCCGTCACCTCTTCTAGATC
This sequence comes from Leptasterias polaris, assembly GCA_037783415.1. Classification (NCBI taxonomy): domain Eukaryota; kingdom Metazoa; phylum Echinodermata; class Asteroidea; order Forcipulatida; family Asteriidae; genus Leptasterias; species Leptasterias polaris. The sequence goes on from JAZGTN010000027.1 coordinate 2,879,604, forward strand.
AGGTTCTAAATCTAATTCAATCTTTGGTGGTGCATTAGGGAGAGAGGCGATTGTATCGGATGAGACCCGACTCTGCCCTGAGTAGAGTTCACTGTAGTGCTCAATCCAGCGATTCAATTTGTTGGATTTGTCTTTGATTACGGTACCATCCTTCTGTTCGAGTACTCCACTGGACTGAGTAGTTGGTCCTGTGGCCCTCTTAATTCCTGCGTACATCCCTCTGGTGTCACCGCGGTCCCTTGCAGTTTGAATATCCAGCCAGATGGAATCCCAGTACTCACGAGCACAGGCGCGAACGGCTCTCTGGGCATCGGCTCTTGCAATACGATGGGCAGTGCGAGCCTGTCTGGTTGGTCGAGCTTTCAATCGTAGTAGAGCTTTCCTCTTTTCCTCCAGTACAGGTTGGATGATAGGGAGTGAGGCATTGTACCAGTCAGGATTTTGTTTAACTTTTTTGCCATATGTTGCGAGTGCCGATTCATGAATGGTCTTCCTGAGGGAGCCCCAGTATACATCAGGGTCAGTTGCAGTGGGTAGGCTATCCACAGCAGAGAACAGCGAAACACAGAAGGTCGCATTGAGATGGGGCAGTGTGGTTTTGTGTATGTTGATTTTGGCTGATTGTTTCTTTTGACGATGGAAAGGCTTAGGCTGCAGTGACATTTTAGAGCAGACAAGGCTATGATCCGTGTCACAGTCTGCGCTGTGATAAGTGCGGGTGTTTTGAACTTCCTGTTTGTGACTCTGTTTCACTAAGACGAAATCAAGCTGATGCCATGATTTAGATCGTGGGTGACACCAGGTCTGTTTTCGGTGGGGTTTTCCAGGAAACATTGTGTTAGTAATACACAAGTTTTGCCGACAGCAGAGCTCGAGCAGTCGTTGACCATTTTCATTCATATTACCAACTCCAAACTTGCCTATGCAGTTGGGCCAGCTATTATAGTCGGAGCCCACTCGTGCATTCATGTCACCGAGTAAAACAGTTCGGGTGGTCTCAGCTGAGGTTCGGAGTAGATCTTCAAGTTGATTGTAGAAAATGTCCTTGTCAGACGCGTCATAGTTCAAAGTCGGAGCGTAAGCAGAGATAACAAGGAACTCGCCCAGTCTGGAGTTTAGTCTGAGTGAAGATAGTCTCTCATTGGCAGCCGTTGGGGTCTGGATGCTGCCGATGTGACAGTTTCTGACAGCAAAACCAGTACCACGGGTCCGTGGCTCTCCAGCTGGTTTCCCAAACCAGAAAAAGGTGTAATTCTCTTCCTTGATGGTTCCAGTGTCTGAGAGCCTTGTCTCTTGTAGGGCAGCGATGTCAACATTACGCTTTAGAAGTTCCATGTCAATGGTAGCAGTTTTTCTTGGTTCAAAATTAACATTATCTAAATCAAGGTCGGGGGACATTCCTGTGGTCATAGTCCGTACATTCCAAGTCGCGAAGATAAACTTTGTAGTTGCAGGTTGTTGAGGCACACTTGATTCCCAGGTACACCTATACTGGGAGTGTGTTGGTGTGAGTAGCACCTTATTGACCAGGGGCTGCCTGGCTTAAAGCGGGCGGTAGCTTACTATGACGTTAAATAACATCTCCCACTGTCGACTACAATCCCTGGCGCTGAGCCCCGTAAACACCATGGGCCTATGCTTATAACCGGTAACTATCATAGTCCGGTTTGGTTCGCAGGTTAGACCTGCCCGCAGTGCACCTCTGCGGTTGATGGGTTTAGACTGTCTGGTGGTCTGATGGATGGTCTAAGCCAGGACTGTTAAATCACCTTGGATGGTCCTATCATTGATCAAGGGCTTCTCTCGTCCAGAAACTGCCTGAGTCAGAGGAAGGGCGATGCCAATACGTCTGAGGTAGATCCTGGATGCAGGGGCTGCCATAGGAGTCAGCAGTGCTGGGCTCAGATGCCTAGTGGGACCCCAGCTCCATTTGACCCAGTAGGGGGTTTGAAATCAGAGTTTTCCTTCTCCTAGGTAGGCTGCCAACCAAGGCTGCGAGCCCCACCAACCCGAGTTTGAAATCAGAGTTTCTGTCTCCTAGGTGAACTACCTTCCATGGTTAACGAGCTCCACCTGCCCGGAGCAATCTGGATTTAAGGCGCCAGAAACCCGCCTTCACACCTCTGCCCTCAGTTCAAAACAGGGATCGGCACGTGAAGCCGGGCAGTAGGAGTTTGAATTAGGAGAGGCTTTTGGAGACGCTGATCATATTGGACATTTCATGGATGAGGAGTTGCTCAATTCCACCTCACCCCACCTCACCGCCCCGATCATCCTAAGACCTTTAATCCTCAGTCCAGCACCATACTAACTCAACATCAAAACTGTCAGACTCTGATTATGGTGGTATACCTGATGTAAAGCATAATCAGTTTACCAGTGCAGTCCTCAGTCCAGCACCATACTAACTCAACATCAAAACTGTCAGACTCTGATTATGGTGGTATACCTGATGTAAAGCATAATCAGTTTACCAGTGCAGTCCTCAGTCCAGCACCATACTAACTCAACATCAAAACTGTCAGACTCTGATTATGGTGGTATACCTGATGTAAAGCATAATCAGTTTACCAGTGCAGTCCTCAGTCCAGCACCATACTAACTCAACATCAAAACTGTCAGACTCTGATTATGGTGGTATACCTGATGTAAAGCATAATCAGTTTACCAGTGCAGTCCTCAGTCCAGCACCATACTAACTCAACATCAAAACTGTCAGACTCTGATTATGGTGGTATACCTGATGTAAAGCATAATCAGTTTACCAGTGCAGTCCTCAGTCCAGCACCATACTAACTCAACATCAAAACTGTCAGACTCTGATTATGGTGGTATACCTGATGTAAAGCATAATCAGTTTACTAGTGCAGTCCTCAGTCCAGCACCATACTAACTCAACATCAAAACTGTCAGACTCTGATTATGGTGGTATACCTGATGTAAAGCATAATCAGTTTACCAGTGCAGTCCTCAGTCCAGCACCATACTAACTCAACATCAAAACTGTCAGACTCTGATTATGGTGGTATACCTGATGTAAAGCATAATCAGTTTACCAGTGCAGTCCTCAGTCCATCATTTCAAACAAAACATGAAGGATTAATGTGAAATAACAGTTAAATGTGTTAAATGAACATACTGGAATATTATTGGGATGGTTTGAAACTTTCCACATAAGTACGCAAGGTCTATATCGAGGCATCATTGAAGTGAACTTCATATTTTGATCTTAGATTCCTAAGGAGAAGAGTGTGGACTACCTCCTTGCTGCAGCTCAAGAGAAGGCCTTATCGGACAAGGCTGGTGGAGATGGCGTGGCAGCGTGTACAGGCACAACAGTGTACTGCATTGATATTAGCGGCTCCATGGCATCGACCACACAGATCTCAGACCTGCAATGTAAGTACATGCAAGTTATTTATTTGATAGCCATTAGTGCTTGAATTTCAAGAAAATGTCCACTAGGCAACAGCTCTTGTCACCTATATACAGTTCATTCCCATCCAATCAACATGTCAACATTTCATCAAGTAAGTAGTCAAGTGAAAAGATTTGTACTAGGCATTTGGTTGGCGCTATTAAATATTGTATCAAAGCGCATTTATTATAAACCCTTCCCAGATAATGTCACAATTTTATCGATCGTCATACTGGAGTACTTACGCGCGCATGTCGTGCATGCATCTTACCATGAACTGCTTGAGCATGTGCTACGAAACACAACACTGGATGGCCCTTTGTGTATGTATTGTGTGTAAGACTCCAGTATATGGCAGACCTCCCGCATTGCTGTTGAAGTGTGACTGCTGTTGAAGTGTGACGGCAGTTAGAATGGTCTATTACTACCTCTGTTCATTGGGCCTTCATCTCAACTCCTGTGGAGTATGCAGCAGCGGCAGCCAAATTGGGCATAGGTTGCTAAACAATTACATCTACAATCTCTACCCTGGCAGGAACCCATTACTCCCGAGTGATGAGAAGCAGTTATGTTTAAGTGTCTTGCCCAAGGACACAAGTGCCATGACTGAGATTCAAACCCACACCTTGATAATTACTAAGCCAACATAACTTGAAATTGATGGTCTACATCACTCAGCCATGACACGCTACTCTATGAAAAAATGATTTTGTTCTGTAGGGGATTTTGTGGACTTTTATCATTATGGTAGTATTTCGAATGAGAAAAAAATCCTTGGCAAAATTGTTTCAGCAGGTATCAAGTTTTTTAAAGTATGCTTTGAGGTAAAGTTTGATTTATTTTGAGTATTATATAATTAAGCTGCCCAGATACACAGTAAATTATTCAATTGCAGCTGGCCTTATTTGTTTCTTGTAATGTAGATGAAGAGGGTAACCTTTGTAGAGATGTTGAAAACAATGTTCTAGATGTGGAGTTGAATTCAAGGTTAGGATTTAACTGGATCGAAAATATGGATTTGTTTGTATATTGTTATTTTCAGCGGAATGGATGGCAGTACAGGGACAAGGCAGAAGGGGGCCTCAATATGTGACCAGATTGGAATGCATGAAAATGGCAGTCAAAAGGTAGGATTCATATTTAAAATGTTGAATTTTATTATCGTTTAAGATTTGAGATATTGGAATGGATTGCCTAGATCCTGTTTGGATCAATGAATATAATTGTGTTGATGACGTCAGGTTGTTCAATTTCTAGGTTTCACAATTCTAGGTTAGCATTGTTTAGTATTAATTTACCTATGGTTGGAATTCAAGTAACCGTTGTGTGTTAAATGGAATGCATACAGCTTAAAAAATCATAATTTATATGCCAGGCAACAAGCATACTTAAATGTATTTGTAGTTCAAAATCTGTTGTAGTTCAAAATTTGTAGTTCAAAATCTGTTGTAGTTCAAAATTACTGCACGGATTATGCTGTCAGACACACGTTTTCAAGCTGTGAATGCATGTGTCAGACCTTTGAAGTTGCTTTTCTTATGGTAATAACGGTTGCATTTTTTTTCCTGGACAATCACAGACAGTTGGAGCGATATGAATTGGAGAACCCTGAAAAGAAGGTCATGTTGGTGACCTTCACCCACGAGGTCAAAGTTTACGGTGACTGCTCCGAGCATCCTGTCACCATCACTGGGCAGAAACTCAACAACACCCAAGTCCTCATAGATGAAGGAAAGGAAATAGCGGCGAGACTCAACATGCAGCCACTCAGTGTGTCCTGCAAGTAAGTTGTAGGCTTTTGTCATGTACGCATAGATTATGTAAGATAGTTTAATTGCTGTGTATCTGTCCTGAAGGGTGTGGAGTTTGAAACTCGCATTCATTCTGGGTGCAATTTGAAATTCATGACCTGCCATATTCAAGAGCAGCTATCTTCGTTGAGTGCGCTCAGTAGTCTTCCAGTTCAAAGGTAGGGTCACAGATTGGTAAATACTCCAAAAATTAACAACCATAAAAACTTACTTGGTGAGTTAAGCTCCGACTTCTTTTAATAGTATACACTTTTTGAGAAAGGATTTCCTTCGAAGTATTGTAGTTTGGATCATTTTTAACCCAAAAACGTTTGAACCTGAGAAACGATGCTGGTGTCCATTGGCGAATGCTGCAGCAAGAGATGCTGTTGGTACCCGATGTCACCTCGCTAAAAGTGGATGGATCTTTCTTGTAAAAATACTGTGATAATTTGTGGCTGTTTTATTAGCAAGTAGATACTGTATTCAGCTGAAACTTTCACTTGTGACTTTTATTGTATCTTTCTTTGTAATTTTGCCGAAAAATAAGCATAACATTGACAAAATCCAATCTATTACCCTACCTTTATGTCATCAGGGGTGGATTTCACAAAGCACTAAGATTCATCTTATGATGAGTTATCAGTATTACCATAGTGACTTGTATTTTGACATCACTCTTTGCTAAGCAACTACGATGGCTTTGCACTTAAGATCAATCTTAACTCTTTGTGAAATCGAGCCCTGCTCTAAGAATGCAGAAATTTGTGGGTAATTAGAATGGCACTCAACATTGTTATGTATTTGATCATGTCCAATTGTGTATCTTATGTAATATTCCACCCATGACCTCTTTTTATATGTCTTGAATTACCAGTCCTCTGAAAGAACAAGTCTCGGGGCTCTGCGAGGCTGGCTCTACAGCCCTTGGACCAGGCCTAGCGGTCTGTCTGGGCCTTCTGGCCAAGCAGCCTGGTTCCGAAATCATTCTCTGCACTGATGGCATGCCCAATCAAGGAGTTGGTTCTCTACAGGGTCGACATAATGATACGGATTTCTATGACGAGGTGAGTTTGGAAAGTTCTTAGTTGACCCAAAATGAATTTACAACCGTTGATGGCTCGGAGGCTCAGGAGACTAAATGAGGGGCTGGTGAGCACAGTGCACTTACCAATACGACATCAACCCTCAACCACCCTAAAACATTCTCCCAAAAACTGTGGAAGTTAAGGATATAAGTAAAACGCATCAAAACCAACTGTTCATAGTATAGAAAGCAATTGTGCATTAATTTGAGTAGTCAAAATATTTGGCACTGAGTTACATTGTTTTCTTTAATGTTGGGGTAATTTTAACATGATTCAGGATAATAAGATGTTGCATTTTGAAATTCTTAATTTTTGAGAATACAGCGGGTTGTCAGAAGTTCGGAACAAATTTCATGGCACTGATCATAACCACAGAGCTCTGCATTTGCTTCCCACCAAATTTTATGCCAGACAGAGTGCCATGTGAGCATAGAATTCCCCGGTAAATAGTGACTTGCCATGTGAGCATAGAATTCCCGGTAAATAGTGACCTAAAACTGAATCCTGATTATTCCTCAGGCTGGCCGTATCGCAGAGGAGCAGCAGACAACAATCTCAATCATAGGCATTAAGACAGACGACCATTGTGCCTTTGAGCAAGTCAGTAGGTGTGTCTCCATCTCCTCAGGCACAGTCAATATCCTGAACCCTCAAGAGCTAACCAGGCAGATACGTAACCTTGGCCAAGCAAAGGTCGTTGCAACCAACGTTGAGGTCACCCTCATGCTTCACCCGACCCTGCAGTTTGACCCGGAAACTGAAGGCACAGAGGTGAGATTTTTTATGAAAAGGGGGTTGACTAAATTTACAACATGGCAAGGAATTCTAAACTAAATTGTTCCAAGTGTTATTATAGAACCAAACTCTGTGGACGATTGCATAGAAAAGCACTTTCGTTTGAGCACCCTTTGAACAAAAAAACTAAAATGTTGCTGGAAATCCATGTGTCTGTGGTGTGTTAAGCATTAGGGCATTAGATTTATCTTAAAGAAATAAATACACTCAATTGAACGATTGAACGGATGACATGCAATTATAGAAACATGAGTTGCTGCCCCAAGAAGTACCGTGTAGATTAAAAATGCACTCTGTGGTTGGATTCATAGGCTGCAAAGAAGAGCAAGATTGTCAAGAAATTTGGCAACATCCAGCAGTCAACGGACTTGACTTTCAGCTTCCAGCTACGACCCGAGAACAGCGACCAGGATTTACAGAAGTTACCATTCCAGGTAAATCTTTGTCTCTTTGTATCAGTTTTTCTCTGTTTGATAAACTAAGAGAGATTTTGAATTTTTGCTAAACGCAGACTGACCCAGATTTCTGAGATTTATCGCAATAAAATGCTTATGCTTCATTTGATTGCATGTGGTACCCTACACCTACTCCAAACATTTGGGTGTTGAGTTACTGTAGAGTGGAGTATTTTGATAAATTCAGTACTGTACCTCCAAACAACCCAGTGTTGTCAGTTAAAAGGTGATTTCATTGAGTTACCACAGAACGAAATACTTTGACTGATTTTGGATAGTACCTAACAAGACATCAAGGGAATAAATCGTGCAAGTCTCTGAATTTTCAAAACCTTTTGGGAACCCTGAGGTCCCAAGTACTTTGCTTAAACGTGCAAAAGAAACAGGTCCAAATGTTCAAATACCAGTAACATTTACACAGTTTGTGTGGCGCGATACAGCGTAGATTCAGACTGAGACATTAAAAAAACAAATTACGTGACATTTGGTGTTTTTTTTAAAACTATCTTTAAAAATTATTGTCTATGATTCTACATCAAACTTACATCAAACTTACATCAATGGTAAACCAATATGCTCCTTCAATACTAGGTCCAGATCAAGTACACAAAGATGGATGGGCGTCGCTTCCTTCGCATCATCACTGAGGAACGGGAGGCAACCACTGATAGGCAGCAAATGGAAGAGGTACAAACTCATGGAATTCAAAACCCTGATTAGATTAACAATTTGCTAAATCACTTGGTAAAAGAAAAATGCACTAAAAATCTTTTTTTGTGCCGGCGTTTTGGGGCCGATCGGTCTAGAGCATTGCACGAAAGTTCCAATAGTGGAATCTTTTGAATGTGGGTTCAAATCCTGGTCATGACACTTGTGTCCTTGGACGAGACACCAATAATTTCTTCCCATGTGGCTTAGGTGGCTAGTTCGTAAAGCACTTGCCTCTCACCACAGTGGCCCCTGTTTGATTCCCGGCTAGGGCCAATGTCAGTAGAGTTGTGCATTGGTTCCCTCCTGTGCCACAAGGGTATTTCTCCCGCCGAAAAAAATCTCTCCCTGTGCTACTTGGTCATGTATGGGTTGATGTGGCTTTCTGCCAAAAAGTACCCTTACATGACTGGGGCTCTGACCACGTTTTAGCCGCGTCCTTCGCAAACTCCACTTCTAAACTGCGAGTAAGGACGATAAGCCTCCCAATGACCCAGAAGTACAAGGGTAGGATAGTGCACCCATTTGGGTGCCTGTGTTGAATACCCCAAAGGAGTTGAGATGGTTACAGAATTGCTTAGGCCCATTAAACTTGGGTAGAGGTGCAATGACACGATGGGTTTACAAACACCTTAAAAATGTGCATACTTATATTGTTATTGTTATTATTATTATTATTGATATTGATATTGTTATTATTATTTTAATATTGCTAACAGGCTGCAAAACCAAAGACCAGCTTATCTGATGAATGTAAAGAAAATTATAACACAAACCGTATTCTTATGCAGTGTTTCATATGTTTAAAGATTTCCAGTTGATGTTTTTTTGCCTCTGTTTGTAGACTATGAATGCCGCAGTGACGTCAGTCGCAGCTATGCGTCAAGCGGGAGCTCTGGCTCAACGAAATCAAATTAAAGAGGCCAGGCTTCATTTGTAAGTATTAAATCTTCTTCCAACATATAAACAAAAGAAAAAAAAATAGTAAGGTTGGTTTTTCCTTGTTAAGAAGTGTGTGTAATCACAAATGGGATTTTGCTTTATCATTCACGTCAGTGTAAAAACTTGTTTGTTATGTTGTATATCCCACTAAATGCAGGTTTTGTGCAAGTGCAAAGGTGATGCAGTTTGCCATTTCCACCATCACAGTGCTACAATAGTTTGTCAGTAACAGTTGCAAAAGATCCTTCTACATTTGTAAATAGCTCCCTCGCACTGGCAGCCATTGCTGAGGTCAAACATTGAAAATGTGCACATGTGTACGGCCTCTCACAGCTCCCGGCTAATGATAATAATCTTTTGATGTCAGTGAAGGCGCTGTTTGAGCTCGTGACGTCGAATGCAATGGGTCTTGTCACACTAATGCAAGGGGGAGGAGCACTGAAAAGGGGTGATCTTTATGATGGTTTAAAAACAGAATTGAATTTGTTGCATTGAAAATGACAAAACTTAGGCAGGGGATGGGGCCACTCTGTACAACTCAACTTTTGAAAGATGATGCTTTGCACTTCAGCAAACTCCTCATCAACAAACTCCCTATTTCTTTGTACAATTCTATCATGTAGGTATTCCAATAGTCGGTTTTTAAGCAGAGGACAGGCTGGAAGCAGTGAACACGCAGAATCAGCTGTCAACTATATGATGGCCGCTAACAATCTCGATAACATGCTGCAGCAGCAGGTACATTTGTAAATAGATTGATTTTTAAGCTTCAAGTGATAAACCACAAGGGCCTGACTGGGTCAAAATGTAGCCAGTCAGTTTCCCTTCTGGAGACTGCTAACATAGGGCTAGATGGCTCAGTTGGTTGAGCGCGGGCAAGTTAATCTAGAGGTTGTTGGTTCAAATCCTGCTCTAGTAGAAAAGAATTTGTTCAACCCCAAATTAGATTGATTTTCTTGACACTTGATAATAAACCTTGCTAACTTAATTCCAGAGATGGGACCCTTAATGTCTGAAGTAGTTCATACAGGTTCATCAAAGTAGCTTGGCTTCTTAAGTTTGAAAAATGTCAGCGATGAATTCACAATGCTAGTTTTCTACCAGTGTGTGCAGTGTGTTTAATATGCAAGATAATTAATGCCTTTGGTTTTCACAGAGCGTTGTGTTAGCAATTTGTAATCTTAACTGTATCCAAGTCACAGTCAATTTTACAAGTGAACCTTAAATTATAGTTAAAATACAAAGACAATTATAAAATGAAAAAAAAAAGCTAGCTGGTTTGCATGTCACAAACCCCTGATACTTAATCGCCTAGCTTTCTTAGCAACAATTTGCTTTCTTTTTCACATCACAAATTTTGTTTAAAGTTTATTATACTTAAGTGGTGTTTGAAGCTTTGCATGGTGTGAAAATAAGAAGTAACTGTAAATAAATAAATAGTAAGCTTGCGGGTTGTACCAGTAAGTTTACTATTTATTTATGTATAGTTACTCCTTTTTATTATACTTGTCATTAGGGAGGTCATAGATACTTCGTCATGGTCCAAAGACCTGACCATAGTGCTTAAAAATTGAAATATTTCCCAATATCTTTTATCTAACCATTTGCTAACAAATTAATAGGATATGGGACTTGAGTATCCAATTTTGAAAATAATTTCAAATACAGAGTTGTACAAATTGTTCATTTTCAATTCAGTGTACATAAAATGTTTGCAAATGCTCTAAGCTAGTAAACACCAATTCTTAACTTTACCAGTGGTCTACTAAAAATATTTCAGTCAACCTGGTTTAAAAGTTTTAATTTGACTTTTGTGGATCTGAATGTAACGTTATTTCTACTGAAAACAGGGCAAACAGATAGTTTTTTTATACATGTTTTTGTAATCTTTTGTATCATTTTAAGTGTGCTGGACCAGCCAAACTGATGTGTTATTCTGCCAGTTCAAGGAAAAAAGGAAAAAAGATGCCACCATCACAAAATATGTGTTCTACTCTTGATTTTGATGATGATGATGATGAAGATGAAGATGAACGTGGCCAGGCTCTAGTGACTGATGACATGCTTCATGCTCAGCTGAACCTGACTACCAGGTCTAACCTTCAGGTAAGGCCAAGGATAAAATCATCCATTAATGTGCTGAAGATAAATTTTGTTTAATTAGGCAATAGTAGTGTGTGATGACCCAGTCTTCACTGCGTGGTGATGACCTTGGTTGGTGGCTGGCCGATGTTAATGGACCAAGCCGAGGTCCATTAACAGCGGCCAGCCACCAACCAAGGTCATTACCACGCAGCGAGGACCAGCTTATTATACTGTTATTGCCGTTTATAAATTCCTTTTAACCAAAAACCCCAGTAAGAATCATCACATTTGTGGTTTTTCTCTCGCCGATATTTCTAGATTTATTTAATTAATGTTCAAGGGGAATTCTTTAGGCTGTTTAACTTTTGCATGGGACCTAATCTCTTATTCAATAACTATTATTGCACTGAAGCAGACCATGAGCTTTGAAAAATAACATCACCTAAATAGAAATACTTTGGTTGGTGTTCGGCTTTATGCCTTGCATTATTTTGGTTTCATGTGCTTACCAGCTTCCTTAAATTGATTACATTGTCTGCACAGTCACGTGTGCGCAAGGTATGTGCGCGTGCATGCAGCATTATCTGCTCTTGCCAAAAAACCACAATAAAAAACGCACCAAGAAAACAGTTGATTTGACAGTTCATGCATACCAAGCAAGGTGCATACAGAACTTATATGCAACAATGCTTTAGGGGTCATATCAATAGTTCACAGAGCAGGTCTTTATATCACATGTTAATACACCCCCACGTGACCATTCGACCAATCATAAACTCTCCTAGGTGTTTATTAATGTGGGTTAAAATCCCAGCCTGGGTTCGATTTTACAATGCACTGCAGCCATTTTTAAAATTTTGGTTACAGCTTCATCTGTGGCTTCTAAGGCTCTGTTTGGCTGTTTGAAACAACACAGAAAGTGTTTGTTTGTTTCAAACTGAGAGGAACTATGTCAAACTTTTGAACAGCATTTGTAGGGAATGTTTTTTACTTTTGAGTGTTAATTAAGTTTGCTTTAATTTGTATTCTTTGTCACCAGTCCTTCATGCCAGCAAAATCTAAAGCCAGCTATGCAAAGAAGAACCGGTCTGTTCCCAACAAGGCAATAAGAGAGCAATACTACAACATCAAGTCATTTGATGATATGAAGAAGAAATGATTCTCAAGCTTACTTGTTTACTGAAGCGTTGATTCGAGTCAATGATGCTACACTAGAGACCATTAAAAATATTTTATCTATGGATAAGTGTTTCTGGACAAAGTGGACATTGATAGGGGAGGGGTAAATTCTTTCACTTAACACACCAACAACCTGTGAACATTTCATCAAATTTGGTGGTTATTTTGGGGAGAAAAATGAAATGGTTTATGTTTTGTCGGGGTAGTTGTGCCTTTTCATGCAAATTTGATTGTGACAGTCAAAATTGTGTTTTGTGGGAACTTTTGTTTTGCTGTTTACTTGACTCGGAAAATATTTGAGAACAAAATATTTCTCTTGAGGGTTTGTGCTAGAATTAGCTGGCTAGCCAATAGGCTTTCAGGTTGAACTGGTCAGTTTATCATTCAATATTTACCAATCATGTTCTTTGTCTTTAAAATCGTCAGATATTTACACAATTTACGGTAACAATATATTGAAAAGAAAAAAGTATATTTCAAATAGCTTGTACATTAACTATAATAAGAAGCGTCTCAAAAATATGTATATAACTTTCTTTACCTTTTTTATATCCACAAGAGAGTCATGTATAGTGGATTGTTATTTTACAGCCATTTTCTCTCAATACCTCTGTAGCAAATTTGTTTCCCTTGGGTGAATTGATCTCACCGCACCATTTTATCCCACATGCCTTGATCCTTCGTAACCCCTGCCAGTGTAATTGAAATTTACAAAATTAGGGGCACACAGTTTTGTAAGCCAGTGGTAAAACAGTCATGAAACTACTGGCCCTCTCTCATTCGTCTTTGATCTCCTATGTGTTTATCTGTAAGCAGTTTGTGGTAATGGTGTATTTGATTAATTTGAAGTGCAAACATCAAGCACCCTGGGTGTGTTAACAAGTTGTTAAACAATCACTTTCAGGTGTTTTTTAGTGTCTCCCTTCCAGGGGATGGTTACCAGAAGGGTCGAGGTAGCCGTATGGGAACGAGGCTGCAGTGTAATGGAGACTTGAAGTAAAAATATTCCAATCCACTTTTTGTTGAATGCATGAGAACTATGTGCTCTGACATAGGGATTAAAACTCTATTGATTTGCATGATGAAGTATATTAAATTTGCATTCATAAATACCCCAGACAGTATTCCTATTGGTGGAGAGCACGTCACGTGGGGGTGTTTAAACGGCTGATTTCGCGTGTTGGTCCCGCAAGCTCATTTACGCCAATTTACTTACGCGGAACGCAATATATAGCTATAGTACCCACGCGTAATCTTTTTGTCCACGGTCATGGTAGTGATTTATAGCTAAATGGTTTCCAGACCGCAACTTAACTTAGAAGTGACATTTTGACTTGTAACTTGGATGGGGGAGGGGGTTAACCCTTGACTGAAGGACTTTTGGCGTTCCTTTAAAGGTCAAAAGGCCAAAGATCAAGGTCAGTCATAATATTACCTTTTACAATAGCTACGTCAAGAAACTTGCCTAACCTTAATAAGGCAACTTGGGATTGTTTTAAAGTCAACAGGTCAAATGTTAAGGGTCACAGTGCTCACAGGTATAGGAACATGGTTTGTGGATATCGTTTGTTAGCTAGAATTAACAAGGGCTAAGGGGTTTCAACAGTATCGCTGTTATTTTTCGATATACCGGTTCAGGGTTAAGCATGATGGTGATGCAGAAAGGACTTAAAAAGTACATTTTGTAATCCTCATCAATAACTACCTGTATTTAGTGAATATTTCACTTGAGGGCCACTGCCGCGATTTCTGAGCAAACCATCCCTGATTTTTCCAGAAAGTTTTATTTCTTACGTTTCTCAGATGCTTTAGAAGTTTGACATTTTTATTTTTCCTTGCAAATTGTGTAAATAAAATAGTTATTTTTTTCTAAATGTTGCCACTTTGGCACAAATTTCTTTCATTTTTGTTTTTAAGTAAAATTTTATCAGAGAGTGTATGAAACGGGTTAGTTCCCAGTAGCATGGCTCATTGGGCGTAGTGGGACAGACAAATGAAAGTGCAAATAAAAGAGACAGTATAATAGATCGAGTCATTATAAATACAAAATGTATCATGTTCAGTTTGTATTGAAAATCCCACTGTGTTTTTATGTTTTTGTTAAATGATAAGAATTGGCTGACCACCATAGAATCCTCGATCCTACTGTCTATTTGTTATCCACTGTGGTTTTGAATGATGGCTGTGCACTTGGCTATGTCAGCCTGCAATTTTGTATCATGTGGTGAATGCATCTACACAGTCAACCCTCCTACTGTCTGACCATTCAAAATATCATCCACTGTGGTTTTGAACGCTATATGATTTAAGCCAGCTTGTAATCATGTGATGACTACATCTACTCGGTACACAGTCAACCCTACTACTGTCTGACCATTCAATATACCATACACTGTGGTTTTGAATGATAAATGAACCCGGCCAGCCTGCACTATGTCATGCGGTGAATGTATCTACAGAGTGCACAGTCGACCCTCCTACTGTCTGATCAACCAATATCATCCAGTATGGTTTTGAATGAAAGATGAACTACGCCAGCCTGCATTTAATATATTATTTGGTGAATGCACAGTCATTCTCATTTCTTTTGTATTGTTTGTTAAAAAGCGTTGTGATATCTATTTGTGTAAAAACTATACACGGGGATTACTATTTTTTTAAACTAAAATAAAAGAAAAGGTGATTTAGTTTCTGTTAGAAAAAATATGAAATGGTTTATGTTTTGTCACAAGTTAATTGTACCTGGGCTTCTTTTAATTGCAGCAATCCAAAGAAAGCAATGATAAATTTTAAGATTCTTCAATGGTTATCTGTAGGATTGGTAGCTCTACCAGTCAGTGACTGGAATAGAGCCTTTATCCATCAAACTTTGCAAAAATAAACAAGCAAGCATTCTTGGAATTAGACAGGAGGTGACCAACTGAAGAAGTTTGCAAGATGAAAGCTTCAACAATAGAATCGGGTTTTGCATTATTTTATTCAAAACAAATATACACAGGCAAGCCCTGGGCCAATTTCATATAGGACTCCCTCAAGCAGAAAAAGTAGCTCAGCACAAAAACAAATTCTGCATACCAGCCAAAACACCATGCCATGTGTAACTAATTTTTTTCCTGGTAATCCTGCTCATTTTTGCTAAGCAGAAATTTGTTATGCAATATTTTCTGCTGCAGCGGCTCTGGCCCAATTTCATGGAGCAAGTCGCTTATCACAAACCCTATATTATGTTACTGTTGCTTAACCAGGAAAACACCCGTTTCAGACAGACGCTCTAGAGTCGCGCCGAACCAAATTATTGAATTAAGTACATGAAAAGTTTGTTTGATGTCTGAAACAGCTAGGAGCTACTGGACGCGCTAGAAGTCGAAAGATCAACTGTTGCACCTTGGTTTCAGACGTCGATCTTGTGATGAGCCGAACCTAATGTAAATGTTTTGTTAAGTTCGCCTGTCTGAAACCAAATTTTAATTGGGTCGACCTAGAGTCGCTCCTGTCGCTCCTAATCTATTTGGTTCAGCGCGACTCTAGAGCCTGAAACTGGTGCACGGTTACCAGCCAAAATAACATTCCACATGTGGCCTCTGGGACCGATTTCCTGCTTACTTTTGTTCAGTTGAAAAAAAGTCTTAAGTCTGAATCTGTGTCTTAAGTTGAGAGAGACGATGACATTCCATTAGAGATAACAAGTGGATGTGTCGACAAAAATCAACAACAGAATTGTTTATTTATTTTACCATTCAAACAACGTGACTTGTAAACATCATGACATATTTATGTTTTGAAAGTTCCATCTTTGCATAATAATGTAAAAAACTGACAATATAACATTTTAAATGCAACAACAAAATTGTTATTAAAGTTTACACATACACAACAATGTAAATCTCCTTTTCATTGTTAAAGGGAGACTGATGTCATGATCATAGCAGGTCTTTGGCCGTATATGGAATTATGAGCTCTCACCCAGCTACTGCAAGCATGCACGCTGGCCGTCACATCACAAAGACTGGCGTCATTATACTTTGATGTGACTTCCAGCGCTCATACAGGTGTGCAGCAAATGGTTAGAGTTAATTCCATACAGCCATAGGCTTGCTATAATAATCATGACGACAGTCCCCCTTGAAATAAAAAAGGGTTTCATGAACATTCAATAAGATAACTTTTAGACGCCAGCCAAAAGCAACTGTACTATGACTGGTCCACTCAAGATGGTTTTGGCTTAGCAATTAATTTGTTTAAGAAATATTTTCTGCTTCATGAAGCAACTCTGTCCAAACCACAAAGGGTTAAGCACAAGAAAAGACGTCCGTGGTTTGTGTCCAGAGGTATGGTTTCAGAAAACACAAAAGAATCTTGATTAGCAGAAACGATTTTACCAGCCAAAAAGGCCAATGTACTTTAATTGTGACTGGCACCCAGCTAGGTTTTTGATAAGCACAAACGCATTTTCTGCTTAACCGTGTCAACTGCTTTCTGGAATTGAGCCCAGAATTTTACAAATTTACAAGAAATTTACAGCAAACGTTTTTAACAAACTATGAAACATTATTTACAATTTTTCTTGTCCATTCTGGGCTACTGTTGGATACAAAAGTATCCAGCTTTTTAACTGATAAGTCAAATCAATTGTAGGCATTGCTACTGGACTTGGCTTTTAAGCAAAAAGTTTTCAGAGTTTCTGAGCCCTAAAGTTCCACAATGACTAGGATTTCTCAAACCAATGTAGACTGTAGACGATATGAAACACAAACTTTGTTTCTTTCAAGATGATCAGTCCTTTTGAAGGTAACAATCTTCCCAACTAGTTCTTCATTTCAACTGTGACGAACAACTCAGGCAGAACAATCTATCAAAGTTTTCATCATAGCTGTGCAGAAAAAGTAAAGAAAGAAACAAACACAAATATTACCTCAGATTCATAATTAATGACATACAAGTTATCACCATCTAGTACCAGCCTGGAATTTGTCCTGTGAGAGAGGGCAAGGCCATTTTCATTTTGCAAAGGGCGCTTCCATTGGAAAATCTTTTAAGTCTATGGGAAACTTTTGAAGGGGCACCAAGGCCAACACCAGGGGCAACAGAGGCCATAGGCTATGTGTAATTCCAGGCCTGTAGTAGCCTACTACATTCCAATACCATAGAGCAAGTTAGAGAATCATTTCCAAGTGATGTAGTGCATTGGATTCACATTCTGGTGTTGTCGGAGTGTGGGTTTGGGTCCCACACTCCGGCCTAACCATAATAGACTCTTCTCAGACGATGTCACTATTTTATCACTCGCCATGTTAGAGTACTTAAATGCTGCATTAAACACACAAGTAATGAGAACTGCATGAACATATGCTACGAAATACAACACTGGATAGCACTTCACCCACATATCCTACATATGTGCACAATATTCCATCTTTGCAGAACTCCTGCCTTGCTATAGAAATGTCAGTGAAAATGCATAGAACTATTGCCTCCTTAATTGGATGGGAGGTAAAAAATGTAGGTCCTGTGTGTTGTGTTATGCATGTTTAAGAGCCTGGTACACTTTAACTTATTGCTAAGACTAAAGATGAGGGTTTCCCCTGTGTTCCTGACACTTCCTGTTAGAATTCCCTCGTGAAATCTTTATCAAAGTAGCAGAAAAAACTGTGAAACCAGTTGCAAGTCATGTTATGTAATCCTTGTGATCCAAATATGGGGAAACCTTTTTGAAAACTTTGGGGGCTATCTGTTTAAGAGGTTTTCCTGTCACTCACTTGACCATGGAGCACATACTGCAGAATCCATTGCAGCATTGCAAACAAGCTCTTGAACAACTTGTGCAGAGTGGTGAGCGGCAGGCATAGCAGCTCGACACTTCGGGTAGTGTGACCTTGCCGCAGCTTTGACATCTTGGTGTTACATAGTGCTGAGCTGTGTATAACAAAATTCAATCACCAATTATTAGGCATGACCTAGTCTAGAAAGGTGCATTTTTAGAACATTGTTTTGCTCGAGTTACAATACAGTACGCTACTAAATATTGACCTTGGAGAGGTCATGTTTCTAAGTGCATCATGGGAAATGGTAACATCATGTACGACTTTCATATGAAGTTAGTTGAACATAAAATGTTTGTTTAATTTTAATTGATTTGTAAACTTAACATTTACTTTGTTGGTGTGTGAGTAACAAAAACTTAAAATGCTTTTCTCAGTATGAAACTCAAATTTGCATACCGGGATGACCAGGAAATGCAAATTTTTTGTATGAAACAAGGTGATATTGTCTATGTACAAGAACAACAATAATTGATTGCACAACCTTTGGTCTTGGGCTGTACAGTTTGCCCAGCAATGATTCTTCCATGGTGATCTAGACGACACTGCCCTGGCAATAGCTCCATCTGTGAACAACCCCAACCATCATCATGACAACCAACTGTTGCTATGCCAACCATCCCACCATTTTCTGGGTGGTGGCCGTTCGCGACACTTCCAGGTGTTGTTGGTGTTGATAAATTCATTTTCAGTTTGTTTTGAATTCTCTGAGAAGCAAACATCATTGCAAGGGTTTTTTCTGTGATTGAGAAAGAAATTATGATAATTTATATAATAAAATAATTGTTATTCTTTCTTTTTTCTTCACTTTTGGAGAAAACAAAGAACACAGAGCCTAATTTTGGCGAGATCCAGTTTCAAAAAATAACTCTGCAGGCATACACAAACAAACCTGAAGGCCAGGGCAAAAGTTTCTATTATATTATTATTAAACATTACAACAGGATTTGGTACATGATATTTTTATGACGATGTTCGTGGGGAGAAGATATCCGAATGAACTTCTGGAGTCCTCGAGTAGTCAGGTAGTAGTAGTACTATAGTAGTAGGGATGTTGGTAAAACGCGGAACGATTGCGGAACGACGGAACGAATAAATATACGATGTAACAAATCATATTGCACATACGTAGTTTTTCATTACCATGCATACCACACAAACGACTGACGAATTTGCTGCACAGACTCCACCGATTCCAGAGTATAATTATAACAGTATTTGAAAATGATCCTTTGTACTTACCACCAGTGCGTTTGATTGCTTGAAGAACATAATAACCTTCAATTTGTGTGTTTGGTTAATTAATTGTTTACAATGGCAACGTCCATTTATAGCTCCCATGGAACGGAAGGTTCCAGCATGACACTTGACTTACTGACCTCTCTCTGCTGATGAACGAGTGCTGTATGGATATGTGTACATGTAGGTGTAGACTGTGTAAACCACTATGTGTACAAACTGAACAGCGTGTCACGTGATGTGAAGAGAAAACAATTAGATGCATTGCGCAAAATGAAACAAAATTAACGGGGTAGGCCTTACATGGACAAGCCAAAAAAAACTACCAAGGACGGGTTGCTCCACCATTTCCAATAT
Source organism: Leptasterias polaris (assembly GCA_037783415.1). NCBI lineage: Eukaryota > Metazoa > Echinodermata > Asteroidea > Forcipulatida > Asteriidae > Leptasterias > Leptasterias polaris. The sequence continues at coordinate 2,899,479 of JAZGTN010000027.1, forward strand.
ACCAAATTGTTCCTTAAGGAATCCTCTTTCTTACTAGCTATCCAAAATAGTGGAGCAACCCGTCAAAGGGTTCGAAAAAATCCGCGGAACGGTTGATGAGCGTCTTTATTCAACATTTAATAAACATAATGCATTGCGCGAAATAAAACAAAATAAAGGGGGTACACGGACAGGCCAAAAAAACTACCAAGGACGGGTTGCTCCAACATTTCCAATATACCAAATTGTTCCTTAAGGAATCCTCTTTCTTACTAGCTATCCAAAATAGTGGAGCAACCCGTCAATGGGATCGAAAAAACCGCGGAACGGTTGATGAGCGCATTTATTCAACACTAAGCATAATGGGCATTGCGCGAAATGAATCAAACTTAAGGGGGTACATTGACTAGCACAAAAACTACCAAGGACAGGTTGCTCCACTATTTTGGATAGCTAGTATGAAAGAGTAGTCCTTAAGGAACAATTTGGTATATTGGAAATGGTGGAGCAACCCGTCCTTGGTAGTTTTTTTGGCCTGTCCGTGTACCCCCTTTATTTTGTTTCATTCCGCGCAATGCATTATGTTTATTAAATGTTGAATAAAGACGCTCATCAACCGTTCCGCGGATTTTTTCGAACCCTTTGACGGGTTACTCCACTATTTTGGATAGCTAGTAAGAAAGAGGATTCCTTAAGGAACAATTTGGTATATTGGAAATGGTGGAGCAACCCGTCCTTGGTAGTTTTTTTTGGCTTGTCCATGTAAGGCCTACCCCGTTAATTTTGTTTCATTTTGCGCAATGCATCTAATTGTTTTCTCTTCACATCACGTGACACGCTATTCAGTTTGTACACTGTTATACAGTAATACTAATACTACATAGTGGTTTACACAGTCTACACCTACACATACAGCACTCGTTCATCAGCAGAGAGAGGTCAGTAAGTCAAGTGTCATGCTGGAACCTTCCGTTCCATGGGAGCTATAAATGGACGTTGCCATTGTAAACAATTAATTAACCAAACACACAAATTGAAGGTTATTATGTTCTTCAAGCAATCAAACACACTGGTGGTAAGTACAAAGGATCATTTTCAAATACTGTTATAATTATACTCTGGAATCGGTGGAGTCTGTGTGCAGCAAATTCGTCAGTCGTTTGTGTGGTATGCATGGTAATGAAAAACTACGTATGTGCAATATGATTTGTTACATCGTATATTTATTCGTTCCGTCGTTCCGTCGTTCCGCAATCGTTCCGCGTTTTACCAACGTCCTAGTAGTAGGCTGTTACCAGCCTGGCATTAATATCCCAATCATGTCAATGTGGAGCTTTGTCAAGTTCCCTTGTTGGGGATGGGAAGATAATGATTCATCATAGACTAGAGTATAGACCTAATACACCTATCAATTGTATGACGCACTATCAGACCCCCGGGGATGGTGCGTCACTGTCGATATGTGGGGACGGATTTGCGTGTCCAAAGACCCACCATGAGTCAAAAAATTGACACACTTGTTGCAGATTTGGACGGTCTTCCGAACGTTTTTTTGACTCACCTTTCGCGGATAGCAACGCACCACCGACGGACAAATCGACGCACATAATCGCTTGCTATGCTGCAAACGATGCACGCGCAGTGAATACCAAGTATTTCAACCTTGTATGTACGAGTTTCCCGGCACACATGCTGAAAATACATGGCAAGTGTATGCACGAGGCGAGAATGTACTACTTGATCTTCGAGACGTGCGGTTCCCAACGCACTAGCTATCAAACACACGAAATAATAGAGAGGGAACCAGTCTACTAAATAATGCATCTTCGTATCCATCCATGACTCGACGATCGACCCCCAGTATCGTGCATGTGAGAGATATAATATACCACGGGGCAGAGGTTGACAAAACCACCGCGCCATGAATTACATGTGACTAAATAACACACATCCTCGTAATAACTGGTAATGACTGGCCGCTTTCCGATTGGCCGATCGCGTGAATAATTATTTATGACGTAGTGCTTCTCACAGCGCTGTATTCATCACCGCGATCCCGCGGATGTGCTTGCTCTACCTAACGTGGTAAACTTTTATAGTTAGGGGGCGAAGGAATGGCGTGTAGCTGTGGGGGCGATAAGGCAAGGGAAATTCCCTTGGTGAGAAATAACTGCGAGGTCAGAGATGTTTTTACACGTGCGTGAGCAATACTGCAGTTTTCGTTTGTCAAACTCAAATACACACGGAAGTGATGGGGGATATTCACACGACTTCGACTCTGCGGGATGTTGTGCTTATAAAGATCGTGAAGGATTATCTCTCGGTCGGTAAATTTTTGGAAACAACATGAAACAACAAGGATCACAAAATACACTGACACAGGTACATGTACAGTCTCGATGTTAATTGTCAAAACATTTGGGCTTCCTTATACATCGTCTTTGTTGTTCGTGTATTTTAGAACAAATTCATTTGCCGCCGACAAACGGTTAACCGTTTAGAAAAGTTTGAAACGGATAGTAAATTAAACGTATGGTCACAGGCTTACCTCGTATCCATCTATGACTCGACAATCGACCCCCACTATCGTGCGTGTGAGAGATATAATATACCACGGGGCCGAGGATGACAAAACCACCACGCCATGATGCACATGTGTATTGGGCTTGGGCAAAAGGCTTGCTATGTGCAGTGTGGAAAATAAACGGCCGTCTGAGCTGGCATGTGGTGATCGCTGACTTTCTGGCGGTAAATTCCCGACCCTCGGGCAACATAAATGTTAACAAAATAATACCAACATCATTTTACACAGGCGGGGAGGGTAGGTGCATTTTTATTCTCCACTAAATAAACAAAATAAATGTTGAAATGAACATCGACGGACCATGACGTACCTCGATGCACCATGACGTACCTCGACGCACCGCTCGAAGATTTTTTTGACTGACCACTATTGGACTTGACGTACCCACAGTCACTTTTTCCGAGAGTAAAGACGCAAACTTGACGCACCATCCCCGGGGGTCTGATAGTGCGTCATACAATTGATAGGTGTATAATAAACTGTAACACAAACATTTAACAATAATAACAGTACACTACAGTAGGCCAATATTAACACTTGTAAAAAAATTGCATAATATCAGTCCGCGCAAAGTGCAAATAATGCAACGTTGCAGTATTGTGCAACGTTGAGTATCTGAATCGCGCAACGTTGACGAATTGCACTACTCTAAAGTTTCACTATACTGCAACTCTTGCTTTCAAACGCAAAAAGGGAATCGAAAAAAGCTTTGTTGGAATAGTTAAAATCATATAATAGTGTCGTACTGTTCCTTACCCAACTTTCTATCTGTGCAAATCAAAAAGTTATCTGTGCATTTTTGCGCAAATGGCTTTTGAAAATCATCACTCCACACTTACCGGTCAGAAAAACCGCGACGCCATTTTACTGTGTCAGATTATATCCTCGCCCAGTATTATTAATTTATGCAAGTTTAATAACAATTAAAATAAAACAATTAACAATGTTTAGAGTCATTAAAATATCATACTTATATTATTTATTATATTTGATTATTTTCTAATGTAAAAAATAAAATAAAATATATATTTTATTTAAGTTACAATTTTTAATGTTTTGACGTGCCTTTCCATTCATAAACTTCGCCAAACATACACAGATGGCGGAAAACTTGAAATTGCCTATAAATTATAACTAGTTTAGTAACTTTGCTCCTTTCTTTTAAGTATTTTGGATATTGAATTTTGTATAGAAGAGTATTTCATATTAAAGCAGGGAACCTAAGTAAATGTATGACAAATTTGGCAAGATTAGGCCAAACATGTCCAATGCCAAACGCAAGAAAAAATGTGAAAAATACATTGACAAGGGCAAGGCAGAAATTCGTCGGCATAAGAACACAGGGGCAAAAATCTTATCGTTGAGGTAAGTTATTGAAATTTCCACATGTAGGATACTGTACTGTTAGTGTTATTATTAAGTGTTTAGTTTTATTATAAATCAGTTATATTTCCAATCCAACTTTAAATGTGTTAACTTTGTATTTTTATTGTTTCCCCCAAAAATAATACTGCCTATGTACAATTACTGGCCCCAAGTCGGGGCAGAGTTGTAAAAGCCGACCTCGACGACAGACAATGGGTCGTGTGCCTTTTATAACATAAGAAAATTGGAAACGTAATCTCTCTGGAGCTATTGCCAGTGGCTGGCAGGATTGCCAGAGCGGTGTGTTTTTTTTCCACTGGGAAGGTGATGCACGGCGGACAAGTTGGGCGGTGGACCCAAATTGTTCCACGTTGTGAGAGGGGGAGATGTGCAGGGTCTTTTAAGCCAACTTACTCTCAGTCCCATGGCAGTGACATAATTGATGTCAAACAGTAGATTGCGACCAAAATTTAATAAGTATAAAGGAAGACACAGTAAATTATTTTAGAAATAACCAATTAAAGTAATTTTTAAGTTGTGCAATCTTTCTTAAAGATCGCTACAAATTAAACCTCAGTAATATAATATAATTAATTTAATGTATTTAAATTGTGCAATCTTTATTAATTAGGGCTGCAAACTAATTATTGAGCAATTATTGAGCACTGAAATCAACAGGAATATATAATGTGGCGAAAATCGCCATGTGTAATTAAGATAGACAACTATTTATTTCAATGTTTCATTTCTATTGTTCTTTCCTTACAGTAATATTTTTGCAGGCTTGTGACACCCAGCTACGTGCCGTTCCGATTCTGTGGCTGCGCCATGTTGTGCTTGAGTATTCTTTATGAGGCACACGCGTGACGCAGGATCAGAGTACGGGCGCGCGCCAGCTGAAGTGGAGCAAGCTACCGTAGAAAGGTGTTTGTGATTGGTCAATAATTTAGTGCGCATTGATCACCGCGTATGTAACAGAAGTGTGTGTTGCGCATACGCACTTCTGATGGCTATAAATTCAGCTGCAAACTCATTTTTCGGGGACTCTTTTCTTGGAGCTGTCCTCACCACAAGACCAAAGACACAAAGACCATTCTATTCAACACGTAATGACTATAACTATAGGGTTGAAGTCCACGCTACCAATACAATTGAAGGCCCGTAATAAACTATACTCATGTACCATTAGTTTCAACATTAGTTTACAAGTGAATGTTGTATGAATAAGGAGTTGGAGACAATAAATTAATACAGATCTTTGGTTGACAGTAACCCTCTGTTTTCAACATGTCTGATTATGTCGAGTAGATAAGGTTTTCCCCCATAACATTTCTCCCTGGAGTTTCATCGGATGATACCGGCTCCTCTCCCCTAGGTACAAGAAAAAGGGGGGTCGGAATCGTTACATTTGGCGGCAGCGGTGGGATCTCTGAGACTGGTGAATTAAAGAATTACGAATAAAGAAAAGAGAATTTAAAATTGAAGTAAAGAGGCATTGATAAAGATGGAAAGTCCAGTACAAGAGATCCAAAACGAATCCTTGGGTGAAGCTTCAGGGGAAGATGGAAATAATATTTCCATTGCAAGCAGTGATGAAATAAAGATTACAGAGAGCGGTGATTCAAGACTATCAGTGTCAACTTCGAGTGAGAATTCCCCGGAAAAGAAATTAATTAAACAGGGACAAGCAGTTCTAGACAAAATGAAGGCAGAATGTGAAATCCTTCAGAGAGAGTTGAATGGCGCAAATGAAGAAAGAGAACAAGTAAAGGAATACAAAGCACAAAAGGCTCAAACAAGAAAGCCAGAAAATAGAGAACGTGATGCAAAAGTAAAAATAAAGCCAACCAATTATGACGGGTCCAGTTGCTGGAATGACTATGCCGTTCAATTTGAGATGTTATCCGAGATGAATGATTGGGATGATGAGGCCAAAGCCGTGTATCTCGCAGCCAACTTAAGGGGATCGGCACAGTGCGTTTTGAGTGACTTGGATGATGAAAGCCGTCACGATTATAGAGCTTTAGTGACAGCCTTGGACAACAGATTTGGCTCAAATAATCAAAAAGAACTATTTCGAGTACAGTTGAAAAACAGACAACGAAAGAGGGAGGAAACTTTGCCCGAGTTGGCTCAAGTGATCAGGCGACTGACACGTCTTGCATATCCAACAGCAACATACAGCTTACAAGAAACATTGGCCAAAGAGCATTTTATTGACGCACTCTCTGAAAGTGACGTGAGATGGCGAGTATTCCAGTCCAAGCCAGAGAGTCTAGCTGATGCAGTCCGTATTGCAGTCGAACTGGAGGCATTTCAAGCGGCCGATCGTCAACGTGGAGTAAATCTGAAAATAGCGAGAGTTGTTCTCCCAGAGCAAGATAAAGAGGAGCAAGCTTCAGAAATCAAGGAAATAAAGAATAAAATTCTCTCACTGTCCAATGAGCTTGGCTGTTTGACAAACGCAATAAAGAACATGGTGAATACACACAAAGAGGAAACCGATTATGCACGGCAAGACAAAGTGACCACGCCTGAGCAAGGTGACAAGACATACAAACAAGATAGACAGAGCTGGAAACGCAGAGAAGGGAGAAACAGAGGACCTCTCGTTTGTTGGAATTGCAATGAGATAGGTCATTTTGCACGCGAATGTCCAAAACCTAAGCATCAGAGATATATGGGCCAACAAGAGATACATCCGGGAAACGGACAACAGCCGACTTCGTGGTCCAGCAGGCGGCTGGGAAATCAAGGAGTGATGATGGACCGACAGTAACCGAGCATTTATCGACAACAAATGTGATAACTACCCAAGGCATCGAGGTGATTGTTAAAGTTAATGGAGTTCAAGCAAATTTTCTGGTGGATACGGGAGCAAGTTTGACTATTCTTCGTCCGGACATCTATTACAAAATTCCCGAAAATTCAAGACCTCACCTAAGTTACACTGACATAAGAGTGGCAATGGCTAATGGACAACTTGCTCCTTGCTTAGGACGAGGACAACTCGGACTAGAGTTTCAAGTTGGTACACAAAGTAAAACAGTGACCCATGATGTGTACCTTGCTGATATTGAACCTGAAGGGATTCTAGGCTACGACTTTCTCCAGATGTATAATTGTTCGTTGAATCTGGGGAAAGGCGAATTGCGAATAGAAAATCAACAAGTCAAATGCCATGTTTACCTAATGTCAGAATCTCACAAGTGTACTCGAGTGATAGCGGACCGAACTGTGACGATTGAGGCAAGAGGAGAGATATTAATGCCCGGAAAACTACAACACAGAGATAGAAATATCGAATTTGGTATTGTTGAGCCTGAATCAAGATTCATAAAGAATCACGAGGTAATGGTTGCCAAAGCCTTGGTTGATATCCAACAGGAGCTGGTACCAGTCAGAGTTCTCAACCTTAGAGATGAACCGATAATTGTGCATCAAGGTACAGTTATGGCTATGTGTGAACCAGTTGAAAGTGACAAAGTAATTCAAGAAAATGATAATCATCAGATTGCTGCGTTAAAACAGCAACCGCCCTTTCAAGTAAAGCAAGAAATCCCTGACCATTTGACAGAACTATACGAGGCAAGCAGCGAACGACTGGATCAAAGTCAAAAGACGCAATTGGCAAGAGTCTTAGCAACATTTCAAGACGTTTTTGCTGAAAATTCAGAGGATCTTGGGAAGACATCAGTTGTCAAGCATGAAATAAATACTGGAGGGACAAGACCTATCAGACAACCGGCAAGAAGACTCCCGATACATCAAAGGGGCGTATCAAAAGAAGAGATTGACAAGATGTTAAAGCGAAGGGTCATTGAACCATCATCAAGTCCCTGGGCGTCGCCTATTGTTTTAGTAAAGAAAAAGGACGGATCAATAAGATTTTGCGTAGATTATCGAAGACTTAATTCATCCACGATCAAAGATTCCTACCCTTTACCAAGAATTGATGACTCATTGGACACTTTATCCGGGTCTCAGTGGTTTTCAACTTTGGACTTGGCAAGTGGGTACTGGCAGGTAGAGATGTCAGATAAAGATAAAGAGAAAACGGCGTTCATAACCCAACAAGGGCTTTATGAATTCAATGTGATGCCATTCGGCTTATGCAATGCTCCCGCCACTTTTGAGCGCTTGATGGAACGAGTGTTATCAGGATTACAATGGCAGACATGCTTGTTGTACATTGACGACATCATTGTTTATGGAGATGATTTCAAATCTGCCCTGAACAGATTGCAAGAGGTACTGACTCGATTACGAACAGCTGGCCTTAAGTTAAGCCCAAAGAAGTGCCGTCTTTTCCAGCAGAGTGTGACGTTTTTGGGACACGTCGTGTCAAGTGAAGGAATTCAGACTGACCCGATCAAGACCGAAGCAGTCGAGAAATGGCCTACCCCTTCAACGGTCACTGAAGTACGGAGCTTCCTAGGATTATGTTCGTATTACAGACGATTTGTCAGGAATTTTGCCGAAATTGCAAGACCTTTGAATCGATTAACAGAGAAGGCACAAGTTAACTTTGTTTGGACAAAGGAATGTGAAGGTGCGTTTCAACGCCTAAAAAGAGAATTGATATCAACTCCAATACTGGTGTATCCAATGATTGATGACGCATTCATCTTAGACACGGATGCAAGTAATCAAGGTATAGGGGCAGTGCTATCTCAAGTACAAGATGGCGAGGAGAGAGTCATCGCCTATTACAGCAGATCCTTGTCTAAAGCTGAAAGAAGCTACTGTGTGACAAGGAAGGAACTACTTGCGGTAGTGGCTTCCATCAAACATTTCCATCATTACTTGTATGGCAAGAAATTCCTCATCAGAACAGATCACGGAGCACTTCGATGGCTGATGAATTTCAAGAATCCAGAGGGACAAACTGCGCGATGGTTGGAGGTTATGAGCACCTACAATTTTGACATCCAACATCGTCCAGGTAAGCAACATGGGAATGCTGATGGTCTGTCAAGGAAACCTTGCAATGATTGTACACAGTGTGACAAGATAGAGAGATACGGTGTTACACCGGAGATAAAATATGGAATGAGACAGCCGAGAAAGCGCAAAGATACAATTAGTGCAGGTACAGAGAGAACCAGCAAGACACCTATAGAATTGAGCAATCCATTCTGTGGAGTCGTCACGTCCAACATTCAAGATAAATCAAGAGAAGGAGTAGCCGGAGAAGATTTAATAACTACAAAGGAGCTCCAAGATGCACAGAGAAAAGACAAAAGTATCAGTAAAATACTCCAATGGAAAGAGACTATAACAGAGCGGCCGAAATGGGCTGACATCTCACATGAAGGTGTAGAAGTAAAGAGCTACTGGTCGCAATGGGAACGATTACACATACGTGATGGCATCTTATGCCGACAATGGGAGACTGCGGCGGGTGATCAGGTCAAGTGGCAGATTGTTCTTCCAAAGACTCTGAGAAAAGGGCTGGTAACACGATTACACAGTGATAAGACTTGTGGTCACCTTGGACAAAATAAAACAAGAGAAAGAGTAAGAGACAGATTCTACTGGAACCGGTGGCAAAGAGATGTGAATCTCGTCGTTTCTGCATGTGACAAGTGCGCGTCAAGAAAGTCCCCAAATAAGACTCGTCGAAGCCCAATGAAGACTTACAACGTGGGAGTACCCATGGAAAGAGTGGCTATGGATGTGTTAGGTCCGCTACCCCTGACTGATCGAGGTAACCGATACATTTTGGTCGTTGGTGATTATTTCACAAAGTGGACCGAGGCGTATGCAATACCTAATCAGGAAGCCACTACCATAGCAACGGTTTTTGTTGAACAGTTCGTCTGCAGATATGGAGTCCCAATGCAGCTCCATACAGATCAAGGGAGAAACTTTGAGTCTCAGCTTTTCAAAGAAATATGCAATCTACTTGGCATTGATAAAACAAGAACCTCAGCACTTCATCCTCAATCTGATGGAATGATTGAAAGGGCGAATAGAACCATTGAAAATATGCTAGCCATGTTTGTAGACAGTAACCAGAGAGACTGGGACATCTATTTGCCATATGCCATGATGGCTTATAGATCTGCTGATCACGAAACGACCGGTTGCACACCCAATGAGATGATGATGGGAAGGGAGGCAATATTGCCGGTCGATTTACTCATTGAGAGACCAAAGAGTGACCCTCAAGAAAATCAAACTGAATATGCAGCTCGTCACCAAGAATGTATGGAGCAAGTCCATCAATATGCACGAAAACATCTTCAGATAGCAAGTGACAGACAGAAACGCAACTATGACCACAAAGCAGATAGTGGGGGATATAACAGAGGAGATGTAGTCTGGTTGTATAACCCTAAACGAAAACGAGGTCTTTGTCCCAAGTTTCAATTACCGTGGGATGGACCATACATGTATGTGGTAACAACGCGTATGAGTGACGTCACGTATCGAATTCAGAAAGGAGCGAAGGGAAAGCCGAGAATTGTACACTACAATAGACTAAAACCTTATACTGGAGAGAATGCGCCAAAGTGGTATCAAGACACGACAAGGGCAAAAACTCCAGCGACGGTGAATGGAAGTAAAGGTGGTGCAGAAAGACGGCTTGATGATAGCGAAAGTCTTGTTCAAGATAAAGAAAGCAGGGAGACGACGGAAAGGACAAATAAAGAGAACGTTTTGTCAAGCCATCAACGGCATGAGAAAAAGCAATCAAAGGAACCGGAATTCCATGAGATTCAAGACAGACGCCGAAGTCAGCGAGAACGCCGACGGCCGGCAAGATACAAATATTAATACACAAGGGGCTCGAGCCCAAGTGAACATCTAAGAAGTAGTACTGATGATTCAAAGAAACAGAAAGAAATAATAATATTGGGTAGTGTAGTACATACTACGGAAATTCAATCAAGAATTATTGCAAGGGATTAAGGAGAATTCAAAGGTTGGAGTGGAAAAAGCATGAAATGAGACGTCGATGCACGACAAAGATAGTTGGTGAAAAAAAAGTTTTCACGGATTTGGGTAAGATAAATTGATCCCTGGCCAGGAGCAAACATTCTTTAAAAGCCCATCAGAACTTGAAATAAATCACCAACGACAGTGCTCAAGATGTTTAATGCATTACGCTTTAGACCTTCGAAGAGGGACCTAATCAATGCTGGACTCTATGGTGTGATATTACTCGTGCTTTTGGTACACAGTGCACGCACGGAGTGGAAATTATGAAGGGCGCCCTCGTACATACGTTGATTGCGGAGAGACCGCAATGATGATGAGAGTCAGCATAATAGTTGCAGTGTGAAATTATAAAAGAAAACAGAGAATAACGATAAACAGAAATAAAAAAATAAATAAAAAAAATCAGTAATAAGACGTGCTCGTAGAAAAGTTCGATTACAAAGGAAGGTGATGAAAGAATGCGACGGAACATCTTCAAGGCCTATGGCTGAAGTTAGCAGACGACTAAAATGTGACGTCATGAAAAGTGGCGGCAAATAATAATAATATGAAAGAAAAGGACCTGTGCGTGACAAGCATAAAAACGATCAACAAGATATTAAGCACACACACATTCGTCGGCGGACAGATAGAGAGATAACATTGTACAAAGTGTCACCAGGGTGAGAAGCGGAAATATGGACAAACATCGAGAGGGAAAAGAATCCGGCAAAGAACAGAAAGAAAAAGAAAAGTTTGATTGTCCCCGCTGTGGCAAGTGTTTTCGGCAGTTTGGGTTTCTGCAACAACACATGCTGAGGCAACACAAGGTTCATCCAAGTGAATGCAGGGCTCAAGGCAGCGTCAATAAGAAGAGAAAGTCTGCAGACGTAGTCACCAAAACAGTGAAGACGGTCATCCTCCCCATTGTACACAAAGTCAACAAGAGTAAAGAAAACAAGAAATCAAAGACAGCAGAGGACAAAGAAGATCGGACAACAAAGACAGAAACAACAGCAGACAAGAAGAAATTGAGAGAAATCCTCGAGAAGATGACACCGGCCGTCATCACACTTCCACCGGTTTCCCCTTTCCCATCCAGGTCACCGTCTCAACAGCCAGCCTCATCACCGGACTGCCCTCGGTTTTCCCCCTTGATGCCCCATGCCCCAACAACTCCGGATCGAGAACTCTTTCCGGAACTCAATACATCTGCTGACGACAAGAAAGCCAATGCCCCTTTGCCGCCCACGACCCCACCCACTGAGCCAGATGCTCCCCCCAAGAGAGGCCGACAGTCTGGTGCCAACAACCCCGGAGCCCCGCGTCAGTCAAGCCCAGGAGCGGCACAGTCGTCCCAGCTACGTACTGGTCCGCCACGGTCAATCGCTGGCGCAGAAGTCGAGATGGCCAGGATAGCTGCAAGGGAACAAAATCTTCATACGGTCAGAGAGAATGAGCTACACCAGCTTGACCATGGGGTAATCTTCAGGCAGGTGGTGGAGTCTGCCCATTTCCCAGATGGAAAGATTTACTCTGTACGATTCAATGAGTACCTCCTCCCGGCAAACGCCGCCTTCGGTAGGCCCCAATGGCAAGTGGGATACGCCCGCAGTTCAAGTGCCACGTCGACCGCAACGGAGTCATCATCACACCATCATGCAAAACGAAAATATGAATGAACATTGAACACTGTCTTTATTTTGCCAGCCTTTCGTTTCATTCCAAACCTGAAGAATCCCCTGTCCGGGACTATTGTAAGTAGTATTGTATATTTATTCAAATTATTGCCTAAAATCAAGGCTACGTTACATTTGTGTTGCTGTTGTTAACGTGACGTTTAAAAAAAAAAAAAAAATTATGTTTTGTTCAGACCAACACACTACTATGGCGCTCTAAACTTAAATTAATTAGTACACTATTACGTGTAATTTGTACTCGAAAATGCATTCTTCATTAAGTTAGGATCTGGAACGGTAACGATGGTTTAAAATAAGTTGCTTTCTTTTAATCCATCTCCTTGTTAAACACTATTATATAATGTAATAGAGCTAGGACAGACGAGATTTGTAATTATGACATTTGAACCGCCGCGCTTTTGAGCTAGCTTATTAAGACTGACCCGGGGGTCAGCTCAGGTAGCTGTATGTAAATTAGCCCTGCAGAATTTGAGCCTTTGATTGGTCAGAGTTAGCGGTCCCCGGACCGGACGTGTGATTCAGTGGTACACGGCCGCGTCTCCATATCCATTCATTAATATAAGTGTACAGAAACGGGAAACCAGTGTAGAAAAGATGTCTGCTCCCATGCTCTATATAAATACAGAGACACTTTGAACTGGCATAGAGTAGAGGTAATGTAAATACTTAACTGACTTAAATAGTTTGACTTTGAGGAGTGGAAACGACTGTACATAGGATAGCGATTAATCATAACTATGGCATAAAATTTAATAAAAATGTGTTGCACTCCTGGTCTGGAAACGTGACGGGGGCTGAGCAGAGCAGCACACAGCACCAGTCGGTCATGTCATTGTCAATGTCAGCAGTAGGTAGCAAGCTGTGTACTGTATATAGTCATGGTAGTAGTGTAGCTTCCATTCCATCCACCGGGTGTCATGGTTGTATTGATTTAACTTTGATGATTTAATAACTTGTCATGCTTGTTCTATCGATTTGATTGGTTTATACAGTTTAAAGTCAATCAATAACAAATTTGTTGAAATGTTTTTTTTGTTTTTTTAAATATATTTTTATTGCATGTTGAGGCCCCTATCTATTCTTAGTTAGATAGTAATACTAGTCTTAAGTTTATACTACTTGCTACTTCTGACTGTTGTTGAATATAATTAGTGCTATTGTCAAAATGCTTGTTTCACAAACGAAATCACAAGAAAATAGGCATAAAGCTGTACAGAAATAATTTAAAAGTTATTTAATATTGGCACAGTTTAATTTTGCATTTTTTTTTTTTTTTTTTTGAAAAGTTAATGAATGCGAGGACGCATTCAAATTTTAAGTGTGCGGCAATGTGGCGAAAAAGCCAAGGCAAAAAGTCAATTTAACTTTGCAGTTTTGGTTTGTTTTTTTCTTTTTCTTCTTGAGAGTTAATGAATGCGAGGACGCATTCGAATTTTAAGTGTGCGGCAATGTGGCGAAAATCGCCATGTGTAATTAAGATAGACAACTATTTATTTCAATGTTTCATTTCTATTGTTCTTTCCTTACAGTAATATTTTTGCAGGCTTGTGACACCCAGCTACGTGCCGTTCCGATTCTGTGGCTGCGCCATGTTGTGCTTGAGTATTCTTTATGAGGCACACGCGTGACGCAGGATCAGAGTACGGGCGCGCGCCAGCTGAAGTGGAGCAAGCTACCGTAGAAAGGTGTTTGTGATTGGTCAATAATTTAGTGCGCATTGATCACCGCGTATGTAACAGAAGTGTGTGTTGCGCATACGCACTTCTGATGGCTATAAATTCAGCTGCAAACTCATTTTTCGGGGACTCTTTTCTTGGAGCTGTCCTCACCACAAGACCAAAGACACAAAGACCATTCTATTCAACACGTAATGACTATAACTATAGGGTTGAAGTCCACGCTACCAATACAATTGAAGGCCCGTAATAAACTATACTCATGTACCATTAGTTTCAACATTAGTTTACAAGTGAATGTTGTATGAATAAGGAGTTGGAGACAATAAATTAATACAGATCTTTGGTTGACAGTAACCCTCTGTTTTCAACATATCTGATTATGTCGAGTAGATAAGGTTTTCCCCCATAACATTTCTCCCTGGAGTTTCATCGGATGATACCGGCTCCTCTCCCCTAGGTACAAGAAAAAGGGGGGTCGGAATCGTTACAATATAATACTAACTTACAAGTCCTTTATATCAACATTCTAAACACGCATGGTGTCAAAATTGTATAAATAAAAGTGTAACATTGTTATATTAACTGCTGTACCTTCCATTCTATGTGAAAGTCAAGTTTTGTGTTCATTTTTAAAGTTAAATAAAATGTTGGTTTAGGAAATGTTGTTCACTTTTATACATTTAAATTTATATACAACTTAATTATTACCATAAATGAAACTTGATTTGATCAATAAGGCAAATTGACAAAAAGTGTTTTCGTAATTTAGAACAATTTTGAGTAATTTTTTAAGTGACCTGTTTGTAATTTAAAATTTTTTTATTTTAAATTATTTCAATCACTCTCAGTAAATTTGTCTAAAATAACTTTACTTTAAACACAAGTTACTTTTTAATTAATATTTATTGCTCTTTCAATGTTGAAAACTAGAAAATGTACACTTTTGAAATCTGAAATCTGAAATTTTTGGCAATTTTTCTGAATTGGGTTTACTGAGTTGAGATGTTATGATAAAGAAATAATCTGTTTCAATTTATATGTTTAATAAAAATTAATGCAATACTACAAGCCATACGTCCACCAACAACTTAAAAATAACAATTATTAATAGGACTTTTATTTTTGAGCATCGCACAAATGGAAAATTCAAATGTGCCACAGGCATGCATATACAATAGTGAGAGAGCCCGACATTAGTAAGATAAGGGGGAAAAAACATAAATCGTCATTTATGATAATACATAGAAGACCAGAATAATGAGAAACCAAGAGTTAACAGAAATAATTGTATAAAGAAATTTATTACAATAACAAACTGAATACATAATATAATGTTCTAAGAAAATATGTAGCTAAAAAAATAAATAAGTAAACCTTTAAACACGACGCTATTCTCATGTGTATTATTAGCTCCGCCCTCAGACACCACCCCTCCTCCACCCCACCCTATCCACAATCAACCCAACTATCATAAAACAACAATAAAGATGTTTTATTATAACCTCATACCATAACCTGATCGTCAGTTACAATAATTCACCTTATTTTTCAACGTAATATCCATTATTCTACTTTTACACCGGAAGTTGCATTATTGTGAAACTGGTTGCACAATAATGCAACGTTGCATTATTTGCACTTTGCGCGGACTGATATATAGGCTAGGCCTAGGCCTATTGTTTGTGAAAAAATTGCAACAACACAATCACCTCTCATTTATTTTGTTTGTCTGTGACTTTGTGCTATTTAATAACAACAAGATTATGAATAAATTTTCAAGAACCAACACCTATTCCGTCCATCCTATCCGATTCCTATTTATTATGTGTCACACTGTGTCACTCAGTACTCACCATGAATGTCTCGCATGTATTTCTCACGATTAACTCCCTGCGCAATTTCTTTTACCCCCACGTGGACTTTCATCTGATTGGGGAAATATTCCTCAAATGGACACGCTCTCTTCGGCATGTTGAGCTGAGATTTGAGCTAAGGAAGAGATTCTAGCTTCAGAAAGAAGAGATTTTTACTTTCAAACACACCGAAAAGTAATCAATGTTGTTACAGTGAATGTGACTACTGACTGGTGACTGATGAGTATTTCGGCAATGCGCACGCGATTCATGACAAAACTAGCTGCGTGTGTGTGTGTGTGTTATCGACGACGTGACATCACTTGTTTATGTTCCGCGCGTTTAAAGGTCAAACAATCAAACAGCTGATCAAGGTTTTGGCGGGAAATGTTCGTTTGTATTGCACACTGTACTCCAGTGTTGTAACAAAAGTGAACATTTAAATTTTCAGTAAAAGTATTTTAAAACATTAGTAGGTTGTTCAACATTAATATGTAAACAACTTAAGAAGTAAACTATATTTGCACAATTTTTCCTTAAAAGATCGTTAAAATAAAAGTTCGGTGTTGTGATTTTTGTGTGAAACACACTCTGGCCGATCCGAAAATAACACTTGGTTGGTGACCTGTTGCCATGTTGGTTTTTAAATAATGGCTGCTGTATTGGAAGCGTACTTAGCCGGGAGAATATCTTCTGAAAGTTTAGTTTTATGGTTATCGTCAACTGATATTTCGGTAAGAATTCCTTGTATGGTTTGATAAGGGTTCAATATCAAAATCTGTTCACAGTAAATTATGAAATATCGTTGTCTACATTTTAAGACGCAGCTTTTTAGCTCTCGGAATTCTATTGTCCGGAAATTGGGCACATTTGTTTTGGATTCCTTTGTTTTTATGTGTGGATATTGTAATGTAAGGATGTCAGACAACTCGTCCGTTCGACAAATCGACAGTCTGACAACTCAACGGGTCAGACAACTCGTCCGGTCAGACAGCTCGACGGCTATTTGTATTTCGCTCAACCATTGTCAACTGTGTAAGGCCAAGAGAATGAAAGTTATAGATTTGTGTCCGGACTTTTAATTTATGAAAACATACATGAGGCTTTTTTCCATAGGGCCTACATTTACTAGTACTAGCCCCATTAATACAATAACAGTGCCAATACTCTGGACTTCCTCCGATCCTTGGCCCTACGCCCATGTACCTCCAGGAGGTGGGATAATTTTTTGAATATAAACTCACGTTTTTATGCCGAGATTTTTTCCCCATTTGTCACTCATTGTATCCGATTTGTGGACAGCACTAGACCCAGTAACTGGGGCGCTGTACTCATTTTTTGAAATTTTGTCTTTTATCTTTCGTACTAGCGCCCCAGGTTATACGTACGTCGCCATTCTGGATTCCCTGATATGGCATCATTTTGAATAGGGTAGCCACAAAAAATGCCTCAGTACGACAAAAATACCCAACAAAATTGCTTTAAAAACGCCTACTGGCTTCTTGATATGTCTAAGGTGCAACATCAGGTATTTAAATGTACTCACGATTTTGTTTTGTGCTGCAATTTTACTTTTTTGTTGAGTAGATCGGTGAAAATGGCGGGCAGAGTCTCGTTTTGCCCGAATCAAATATGGCCACTGCCGTGGAGTCCTACTAAATACCGTCAACTCACCGTCAACACGCACGGTACCGTCAACACGTCGTCAACACCTCCAATATACATTTTAAATCGACAAAAGAGGAATAGAACTGTAAAGTATGGGCTAAAAGAGAATATACATTGGTTTGAGGTTACATTTCTTTTATGAAAATTGGGTTTATTTCACGCGAAAAAAATGATCTCTAAGCAGCATAGCCGTTGGCCACCATCTTGCCTTCTCGCGGAGGTTGGACTGTACCATTCATGTATGGGTGTGCAGGTGCCAGATTCACACGTAACGACCGCCCTCTATTGGTGTATTGTGTAATATTATTGCCCCTTTAGCGTAATGGTATGGTACCGTGCGTGTTGACGGTGAGTTGACGGTATTTAGTAGGACTCCACGGCAGTGGCCATATTTGATTCGGGCAAAACGAGACTCTGCCCGCCATTTTCACCGATCTACTCAACAAAAACGTAAAATTGCAGCACAAAACAAAATCGTGAGTACATTTAAATACCTGATGTTGCACCTTAGACATATCAAGAAGCCAGTAGGCGTTTTTAAAGCAATTTTGTTGGGTATTTTTGTCGTTCTGAGGCATTTTTTGTGGCTACCCTATTCAAAATGATGCCATATCAGGGAATCCAGAATGGCGACGTACGTATAACCTGGGGCGCTAGTACGAAAGATAAAAGACAAAATTTCAAAAAATGAGTACAGCGCCCCAGTTACTGGGTCTAGGACAGCACATTAAAACGCACTTGTGCGCGCTCGTTTTGGTGTAATTATGAAGAAAATCCGAGGCGTTACTGACACGATTTGACTGCCCGGCATCCATGATGTTTGCTAATGCGCATGTAGGCGGCGTTAACGCATTGCGCAAAAATTAAGACAGCGCGGAGCCTAAAGATAGCGCAGTGTGCGCTGGAAGCTAGGCGGAAGGCTCCGCGCACACTGCGCTGTCTTAATTTTTGCGCACTGCCTTGCAGGCGGCGTTCACGCATTGCGCAAAAATTAAGACAGCGCGGTGTGCGCTGGAAGCTAGGCAGAAGGCTCCGCGCACACCGCGCTGTCTTAATTTTTGCGCAATACGTGAACGCCGCCTGCATGCGCATTAGCAAACATCATGGATGCCGGGCAGTCAAATCGGTGGTAGTAACGCCTCAGAATTTCTTCAAAATTACACCAAAACGAGCGCGCACAAGTGCGTTTTAATGTGCTGTCCACAAATCGGATACAATGAGTGACAACTGGGGAAAAAATCTCGGCATAAAAACGTGAGTTTATATTCGAAAAATTATCCCACCTCCTGGAGGTACATGGGCGTAGGGCCAAGGATCGGAGGAAGTCCAGAGTATTGGCACTATTAATGGGGCTAACATAGTACATGCACTCAACAACACTATACGCGTCGCGACTATTCCACCGATAGAGGGCATCTTCTGGAAGTCTGGAATCCGTGAGTGTGATATGTGTGGTTATCTGGAAGTTTCCCAACAGCGCCCGCTATTGTTCGATAGTCATTATGCGCGGGGGCCGGGGGCTATATCGCGATAGTTGCGTGATCGGGATAGTTGCGTGGTAATGAACAACAACGTCTTGCACCAAGACTACGGCAAGCGATGATACTGTTATACAGCTGCATTTACGTGGTAAATAGATCATCTTTCCGCTGTGGGCGATTTGGAACAGAATTTCTGTGATAAAAGGGATTTTTTTTTTTATAATGAAATTTTTTAAAATAATTAAAATTTTCGTGCGGTAGCTTTTCAGGCATGCGGGCGGTGGACGCAAATCTATAACTTTCATTCTCGTGGCCTAAGACAACAAGTCGACTTTTGATCAGACAACTCGACGGATGGAGTTCAAATCCTTGTGCCAGAACCAGAAGGAGGATTTGTGTGACACCGGCAGGCGGCGCGCTGCATGCAGCTGACTGCACGCCCGCCTGGCATGGGGGACAAACTATGACTGGACACAGGCGTCCCCCGGGGGTGGGGGACAAACGCAAAGAACTCTATGAACGGGGGGCACACCCAACACGCAAAGATGGCTCTGTTTTTGCCTCCACGGCAGCTTATAATATTATATACTATATATAGGCCTCCCAGGGAAAATAATGACAAAATGAGAACGCTGAAAGGGGACTGCTTTAGGAAAACAGTGCAAACGGAAACTAAAGTTTTAATTGGCCAGAAGTGCCCCCTACAAAATGGTGCATCCCCGTAGCGCCCTCTAAAATTTTACCTAGTTTCGGCGACGTGACAGGGCCACTGGCAGCCGGAGGCAGGATATTATGTCTCCCAGAGATTGGGCAAAGCATGGCTCGAATAATATGTTTTGTGCAATTCCAATCGATTGGCAGACTAATTTAATTTAATATGGACGTCTGTTTAAAGAATGAGTATTTCAAATTCAAATATATTCAGCTCTTTGTTACCCAGTAGTTTTCTTTTTGTACTGTTTCGGTCAATGGCCAATTTTTAACCAATGGCAAGTTGAACCAAAACAGTTATTGGTTACGACCGTGAAAATGCACCCCATTCACCCGTCAACTTCACCTGTTGACTTGTCTTGGCACTTTGTCGAGTTGTCTCACTACTTTGTCGAGTTGTCTCACTGGCGACTTGTCAGACTGTCGGGTTGTCGAACTGTCGAGTTGTCTGAACACCTATAGTAATGTTAGTGTTACTTGTACAGCATGATTCCATGAGTTTGAAGGCGCGAAGCGCTCAACAAATCTGTAGTTTATTCTACCATTTACTGACAAAATAAAGTTAAAAACTAATAACATCATTTTGTTTCTAATTCTACCACTATTCATGAATCATAATACAATTTCAAAAAGGAGTGCAGGCAGCACAACAAAATCACACTCGCGACTTGAAGTTGAAAAGCCAAAATTTTTCAATTGATTTTCCCCCAAAATGTGTGATGTTTTGAAAAAAATTCCAGCAGTAGGGCTTTCTACAACTAAGTACAATCAATAGTCAATAGCATTCGATCGGTAGGTTTCATGATCGAGACTGTGCCGAATTGAAAATTACAGCAGGCACAAAAATAGGATTGCAATGGTGCCAGGGCCAAGGATACTAAAAGTGGATTGGCCCTATTAACAATGCCTCAGCACTGGGTCTGACTCTACATACGTACATTGTTTGTACAAATAAATAACCTTGAGCAACATGAACAATAAGAAAGATCAGCTTGTTGAAGTTGTTGTTAAACTGATCCATGCCTAATTGACAAGTCCCAATAATGGTTTTGTCATATTTCTAAATTGAATTTGTTACACTTATTATTAATAATAAATAATAAAATTGTATCCAACACAAGCAGCAGATCTCTGATAGTGATGGCAAGCGCACAGTACTGTGACTGTGATCGCTTTTGCATACACTTCTTATTCTTAATAATAATATTTATTTTGAGATTTACCAAATGCTGTTCCTACAGAATTATTTATATTTAACAATTAACTGAATTGTTAAATCTGTTTTGTATCAGGTTCAGACAGAAATTGACCTTTTCGATGATAGATCCCTTCGTGTTGAATTTCTGCCATTCTTCATCAACTATCTCCGCGATCAGACAGCCCATCTTATTTGTCATGGAGCATCGTCTGGAGCTTCTCCAGCTAAGACCCCAGCCAGTGCTCAGAAGTTTCGCCGAGCAAGCCTGCAACAACAAAACTCCACAGACATCCCAAAGCACCAAGAATCAGGCGTCAGGAGCAATCATCAGCGATTAAACAGGACCAAGCTATTTAGCCCAGGCCCTCATAGAACAGACGAGACCGAAGCAGTGAAAACTCCTAAATCAGAAGCGCCTGAAGATGGGAGTCCTCTCAATAACTCAGCAGAGTCACCATCTTGGAATCAGGGAGGACTGTTCTATCGGAAGTCACAACATGATGAGTATTCTGGAAAGGCTAAGAAGATCTCACCATCAGTCCACAAAAAGGACGAGCAGATGACACTCGGTCAGTACATCACACCAGACAGATTCAATCAACCGAAAGGAAGAAGACGAAGCGACCAGCATCATCTCAAAGAAAGCACACAGCACAAGACCCCTGTCACTACCAAGAACCGATCAGGAGGTAAGAATAAGACATCCTACAGTGACGGTTCGTTGAAGTCCAAATCTAAGCCAGTTTTCCATGAAGCTGCAGCTCCTGAATTCTCACTACATGATGCCAAGGATTTCCCTTCAGTCGGAGTTGCATCAGTCATCAAGAACATTCCAACGAAAAGAATCACACCAACAGCTCTGTCTAATCACCAAAAACCAATTTCCAAAGGCAAGCTTTTCAGTTTACCTGGACAACCCACCTTTTCAAATCCTGCATTTCAGACTGTATTTTCTTCGCCAGGAATCACAACAAATACAGACTGCCATTTACAGTCCAATCAAGGTTTGGATAGAGAGAGGGAGCTCCTGAAACTCGAGCGTCGTAAGCAACAAGAAAACCTTACCAACACTCAAGAGTTGTCGTTGAACAATTCTGTTCCATGTCCTTCCCAAGCGCAACCACAAACTCCAACTAAAACTCAACCTAACTCTGCCTTTACCTACACTAGTGAGGTGACCAAAGCATCCAGAGAGGAAGTAACATACCAATTGCACCTTGAGAAGCTAGCTGAACTTTACTCGGCATGTATAAAAGGTAATCAAATCAAAGTTAAAGTGAAGACAACTTTTGAAATATTTATTCATGCCCATTTTCTTGTGTTTAATTCACATTATAAATACCTCAGACAGTTAAGGCAGTCCTATTGGTGGAAAGGTGGTCACATGACCATGTTTACCTGGTGTTTAACAGCTGGTAAAGACATAGCTGGAGCTGTTTAAGGCCAGTTGGCTAATGTGCGTTCGGCGCTCATAGCCGTTACGCATGTTGGCACGCAAGCTTATGTGGGCGCTAACAATGGATGACGCAATAGATACACACCAGTATTCAATGTAAAATCTCTATTACATGTACATTGTAGTACGCGCAATACACTCAACTGTTGAGCGTAGTATGCAATTTGACTCCTCACTAAACACAGCCTGTGGACAAGACAGCAATTGAAAATTTACAAATTATACAAGTTTTGCAGATTTGTCAACATTATTACGCTTTTTAACAAAAAGAGTATTTATGAATGGGAATAAAGAGTAGTGACTCGTTCCATTTAAGACCTTGCAAAGTCCACAACCCTGCTGGTCTTAAACTGCTAATTAAGACCTCGTCACCACTCTTTTATTCATTCCCTCATCATGTCTCTAAAGAACTGGGTTCAAATTCTGATTGCAAAGTCATCAAATGCTCGAGACAGTGCTGCCTCTAACACTTTCACTGCTCATTGTTTATCCAATGCCACCCTGACTAACAGAATGGTCATCTCTGCTATTGTAAAGTAAACAACTGAAGATCCTCCTAATCTTCAGCTAGTTAACCAGTCATTTGCAACCATTTCAGTCTAAGGGTTGTGTATGGTGGCACAACTTTGCACACATTTGTTTACTTTGTAGATGCCATCACCACATAATGTATTGCAGTCTTGCATGCTGCATCTATCAATCAAAACCAGAGTGGATGATGTTGAATGGTCAGACAGTACACAGGTTAAGTTGATCAGCCTTGTGTTACTAATGTACTCTCAGCAGTTTGAAAACGTTTGTCTCTTAACATTTTAATACTAATTTAACCCTGAATTTTGGCTTCCAGATTGCCTGATGCCCAACCTGACTATGGAGCTGTATTTCTTAGTTCATCTGTTGACAGCCAGAGGTAGTGTGTCGTCCACAGAGGGTGTCAATGATCAGCGCGACCCAGAGGATGTTAACTACCTCTGCTCTCTTCATAATTGTGTCTACTTTGCTGTACAAGTCCTTCATCAGCAGATGTGGTATGTCTTCTTTCTATGGTATATCTTATGGCAAAAAGACACAGGCAAATCACAATGTTGACCCAATTCATCATCACAATATTGCACCATTTTGGGAGTCAATAGAGAGGTTTCGCAAGCGTACTGATACGGATACATTATACAGATACGATATATCCATATCCGTTCATTTTTTGTTTTGCAATCATAGAGTTATGTGTCAGGCCTATGCCAAAGTATAGACACACATTGGCATAGGTTTTGCGAGCAAAACAAATCCAAAAACATTTTGTGTATGTTTTTGTTACATTGGAGAATTTGATTGAATAGTATTTTTGTTAAACTGATCGTTTTCTGACCCCCACGTTAAACGCGTGTAAAGAAAGTTTCCGGTAAGCATGTCAAAATAAAGACGACTGTTTAAACTGCATTTCCCTCAAATTTTGCTTACAAATGATGAACACATTTCTATCTATGTCATGAATGACAATACAGGAGAACATGTTTTTAATCTAAGGTAAAAATACAACTAAAATCAGCAAAACAGTATCCGTTTTTAACGTACGTGTATGAGCTCCCGTATTCAATGTCAATGCGCGTGCAAAATATGGAAGCCACGGTTACGCGTTACGTGAACACACAAAGTGTTGACGTTTCTGTATCCGTAGCCTTGCGAAACCTCTCTAAAGTTTCTGTGTGCTAAGGTGTTTACCAGTGTTGTAGTCGAGACCTGGGAGTCCGAGACCGAGACCGAGACCTGGAGGTCTGAGACCGAGACCGAGACCGAGACCCTAAGGTCCGAGACCAAGACCGAGACCTTTTGGTCCGAGACCGAGACCGAAACCTCGAGACCACATGTGTAAATTACATACATGAAATAAAATTAGACACATAATAAATGAAATGAAAGTCTTTTATTGATGTAAAACAAGCTGAGTATGTCTTTTGCTGTTAGATAATTACTGTGAAATCTTTTGTGTACAACAATACTGTACTGGATAATACAATATTTATCAACAATCAAACATAATAAGTTTGTTCTGTCGGATTCAGGAATGTGCCAAAACAGTTGTTTTTTGTACAGGTACCGGTCCTTTTACAGAATATCTTCATTGCACTTCAGAAACATCAACATGGGCAGCATCTCTGCTGACAAACGTGCATTGTCATTGGGGGGTGTATCACAACAAATTACTGGACATCTTGTGATAATCGTTTTAAAAAAACAGCGAAAACTTTATTTTATCGTGCTACTCTAGCGAACTCGTACTGTAGTGTATGCACCTGTTTGCACCATGCGCAATGCACCTGTTTACCTTTCACAACGAGTAGTGCGTGTTTTGGTCATAGCTAGAAACTCGCTCCCAATTTTTATCAAACTCATGATGGGTAAAGCCGATGGCACAAGCACACACATGGCACTTTGTACATGTACATGTACAGTACATATAGCTTGCTGCGTGCAAGCTCACACAACCACAAGCGAGGTTGTCTGCACAAACTGCAAGTTTTCTTAAACTATTTGCTATCTGTTTATCGTGATAAATGATCGCTAAGGAATGTGAATAAATTTGCATATTTGCCTGGTCTCGAAGCGAGACCAGGCTAATATTCGACACCGGAAGGGTCCGAGACCGAGACCAAGACCGAGACCACAGGGTATCGAGACCGAGACCGAGACCAGCAAAAAGTGGTCTTGAGACCGAGACCGGTCTCGAGACCTACAACACTGGTGTTTACGCACTTACCATACTTTTTACGTGCAATTTGCCTCCAAAAAAGGGCGAGCGTGAGACAGAAGTTGTGTGTGAAGCTGGTGCAAAAGGTCAATAGTGCACTATTTTGAGAGGACATTTTCAATGAAGTCAGTTGACATTCAGTTATCACAAGGTACCCCAAAATTTGAGATTCAAGCTGAGAATTGAAGAGCATTTCTAGTCCTTGCATAAAGTATCACTGTTACTCAACCGGCCACAAAGAACAATTTGAGCTTCATTTGAAAAGATGAAATCAAACTCGCAAAGTAAAGTTTTGTTGTTATCCAACTCAAACTTCATAAAGAAGTTGCACTGTGAATGATGGCATCTCTGTGGCAAACACCAGGTGGTGCACTGTATTATTGTGAATATTTCTTATTGAGACCAGGTGACAGTGTATTTTATAAGATGAAAATGTTTCTCTATAAGACTGGTACTGGTAAGAATTTTATAATGGGCAAGCTATTAGATTGAAACTAAATAACTTTTTGGGTAATTTCCAATTCTATATTTTATGTTTAACAAACATTTCCTTCATCAGGTTGCTTGTGTTCCTGGATAAGACAACTCTTAAGTTGTTGGCTGAGGTTCTGCACTTGTCAGAGTTCAGTCCAACCCTAAGACCCCAGCTTGAGAGGGCGATAGATGGGGGGACATCAAGACCAGTTGTTGTGACCTCTAAGTCCCCAGTCCAGGCAGTACCCTTCATGGCCGACACAGATAATAGGAGGAACTTTCCTAGCGATGTGTCTTTCCATAGCTTTAGAAAGCAGAGGTAAGGATTGTATGCTTGAAACTTCTCTAAGACCCTTGAAATACATGACTGTAGACCATGTCACCTTGTTCCCCTGGGCTGTAGACCATGTCACCTTGTTCCCTTGGGCTGTAGACCAAGTCACCTTGTTCCATTGGACTGTAGACCATGTCACCTTGTTCCCTTGGGCTGTAGGCCATGTCATCTTGTTTCTTTGGGCTGTAGACCATGTCACCTTGTTCCCTTGTATTACAGCCATGGCTGTAGACCAAGTCACCTTGTTCCATTGGACTGTAGACCATGTCACCTTGTTCCTTTGGGCTGTAGACCATGTCACCTTGTTCCTTTGGGCTGTAGACCATGTCACCTTGTTCCTTTGGGCTGTAGACCATGTCACCTTGTTCCCTTGGGCTGTAGACCATTTCACCTTGTTTCTTTGGGCTGTAGACCATGTCACCTTGTTTCTTTGGGCTGTAGACCATGTCACTTTTTTCCCTTGTAATACAGCCATGGCTGTAGACCAAGTCACATTGTTCCCTTGGGCTGTAGACCAAGTCACCTTGTTCCCTTGGGCTTTAGACCATGTCACCTTGTTCATTTGGGCTGTAGACCATGTCACCTTGTTCCCTTGAGCTGTAGACCATGTCACCTTGTTCCCTTGGGCTGTAGACCATGTCACCTTGTTCCCTTGGGCTGTAGACCAAGTCACCTTGTTCCCTTGGGCTGTAGACCATGTCACCTTGTTCCATTGGACTGTAGACCATGTCACCTTGTTCCCTTGTATTACAGCCATGGCTGTAGACCATGTCACCTTGTTCCCTTGTATTACAGCCATGGCTGTAGACCATGTCACCTTGTTCCCTTGGGCTGTAGACCAAGTCACCTTGTTCCCTTGGGCTGTAGACCAAGTCACCTTGTTCCATTGGACTGTAGACCATGTCACCTTGTTCCTTTGGGCTGTAGACCATGTCACCTTGTTCCTTTGGGCTGTAGACCATGTCACCTTGTTCCCTTGAGCTGTAGATCATTTCACCTTGTTTCTTTGGGCTGTAGACCATGTCACCTTGTTTCTTTGGGCTGTAGACCATGTCACTTTGTTTCTTTGGGCTGTAGACCATGTCACCTTGTTCCCTTGTAATACAGCCATGGCTGTAGACCAAGTCACATTGTTCCCTTGGGCTGTAGACCAAGTCACCTTGTTCCCTTGGGCTGTAGACCATGTCACCTTGTTCCCTTGAGCTGTAGACCATGTCACCTTGTTCCCTTGGGCTGTAGACCATGTCACCTTGTTCCCTTGGGCTGTAGACCAAGTCACCTTGTTCCCTTGGGCTGTAGACCATGTCACCTTGTTCCATTGGACTGTAGACCATGTCACCTTGTTCCCTTGTATTACAGCCATGGCTGTAGACCATGTCACCTTGTTCCCTTGTATTACAGCCATGGCTGTAGACCATGTCACCTTGTTCCCTTGGGCTGTAGACCAAGTCACCTTGTTCCCTTGGGCTGTAGACCAAGTCACCTTGTTCCATTGGACTGTAGACCATGTCACCTTGTTCCTTTGGGCTGTAGACCATGTCACCTTGTTCCTTTGGGCTGTAGACCATGTCACCTTGTTCCCTTGAGCTGTAGATCATTTCACCTTGTTTCTTTGGGCTGTAGACCATGTCACCTTGTTTCTTTGGGCTGTAGACCATGTCACTTTGTTTCTTTGGGCTGTAGACCATGTCACCTTGTTCCCTTGTAATACAGCCATGGCTGTAGACCAAGTCACATTGTTCCCTTGGGCTGTAGACCAAGTCACCTTGTTCCCTTGGGCTGTAGACCATGTCACCTTGTTCCCTTGAGCTGTAGACCATGTCACCTTGTTCCCTTGGGCTGTAGACCATGTCACCTTGTTCCCTTGGGCTGTAGACCAAGTCACCTTGTTCCCTTGGGCTGTAGACCATGTCACCTTGTTCCATTGGACTGTAGACCATGTCACCTTGTTCCCTTGTATTACAGCCATGGCTGTAGACCATGTCACCTTGTTCCCTTGTATTACAGCCATGGCTGTAGACCATGTCACCTTGTTCCCTTGGGCTGTAGACCAAGTCACCTTGTTCCCTTGGGCTGTAGACCATGTCACCTTGTTCCCTTGAGCTGTAGACCATGTCACCTTGTTCCTTTGGGCTGTAGACCATGTCACCTTGTTCCCTTGGGCCGTAGACCAAGTCACCTTGTTCCCTTGTATTACAGCCATGGCTGTAGACCATGTCACCTTTTTCCCTTGGGCCGTAGACCAAGTCACCTTGTTCCCTTGGGCTGTAGACCATGTCACCTTGTTCCATTGCGCTGTAGACCATGTCACCTTGTTCCCTTTTATTACAGCCATGGCTGTAGACCATGTCACCTTGTTCCCTTGGGCTGTAGACCAAGTCACCTTGTTCCCTTGGGCTGTAGACCATGTCACCTTGTTCCATTGGACTGTAGACCATGTCACCTTGTTCCCTTGGGCTGTAGACCATGTCACCTTGTTCCTTTGGGCTGTAGACCATGTCACCTTGTTCCCTTGGGCTGTAGACCATTTCACCTTGTTTCTTTGGGCTGTAGACCATGTTACCTTGTTTCTTTGGGCTGTAGACCATGTCACTTTGTTCCCTTGGGCTGTAGACCATTTCACCTTGTTTCTTTGGGCTGTAGACCATGTCACCTTGTTTCTTTGGGCTGTAGACCATGTCACTTTGTTCCCTTGTAATACAGCCATGGCTGTAGACCAAGTCACCTTGTTCCCTTGGGCTGTAGACCAAGTCACCTTGTTCCCTTGGGCTGTAGACCATGTCACCTTGTTCCCTTGGGCTGTAGACCATGTCACCTTGTTTACAAAAAAAAATTAACTTGTGCATTCCGGGCTGGAATTCAATTAATGTCATTGTTTATATTACTAATCATGTTGGGGGGGGGGGGGGGGGGGGGGGGTTGGCGGTTAATGGCAGGGTCTTTTTAACATCCCCTGTTCCCACAATTGGCTACCACTGACTTCTCTGCAAGTTGTGAAATCAAAAGATGCCAAATTAAAATACAATGTGGACACAAGATATTTCTTGCAATTTTTAAAATAATTTCATTTAAACTGGAAGTTTTCTGCAACCATTGTGTTGAGTTTTTGCTTAAGATTTAAAGCAAGTGGGCTCATCTGACATTGAGCAAAACATTGGTATAAGCAGGTGATGATTAATTGTTTGTTTCTCGTGTGCAGGGACAAGTTTTATGAGTTTGTTCGAGAATGGATGGACTATCATAACTTGCCGGAATGGAATATGAAAACAGTTATGGCCAAGAAAATAAGGTAAAATACAGCATGTTTGCCATTCTTGTCTACCTTTCTGTTTAAGTTGCTATGATTAACTCTAAAGCCGTTATTCCCAATTTTATGGAATTGTGAAATAGGACTGAAGCTCTGCAAAGAATACCAATGTTTCTTGTTACCAATAATATTGTGTCACTTTGTGTAATGTGCAGGGAGCTGGTGCAGCAGATTGTAGAGGTAGCCAACTGCACACACTTTGCCAGACTCTTCCGTTCTCAACTCACACGGGTAAGTAAGTGGACAAATTATGAGTTTCCATTCAATCTGTGATTTTTTTATTTTTTTATTTACCCTATACTTATATCGTGTGATATTACAATGTATACTCCATGCTTTCTGAGTCAATACACCGATCCATTAAGCCACGCCCATTTCTCTTTGACCAATCACAACCGCGAAATCTGATCACCATTTGAGCCGTTTGGTGATCTTTGCACTAATGGTGATCGGGTTTCGCGGCTGTGATTGGTCAACTCGTAAGGAGGCGGGGCTTAATGGATCGGTCTATTGGAAAAGTCTACCTATGTGAGATTCAAACCTGTAACCATACGTATTCTACAGCAGGTGTCTGACCTGCTAGCCCACCCAACTGTCCCCAAAGATGTGAGACCATCAGTAAACCTATTTGCTATTCTTATTGCATCATGGGAAATGTCTCCGGTGTAGATGACAAACAGAATACAGTTTTTTGTCCAAACTGTATGGCGCAACATTAATACGTTGTTAGTTTGTTACGTTTTTCTTTAATACTTGAAAGAGTTAAGTTGTGTATTTTCTTCCACAAATTTTTTAGCCCGGATGTAAGAAAAATAACGAGTGATTTAGGTGGTATATGAGAAAAAACAAGTGGGAAAAACAAGAAAAGTTATTTGCGTGTCAAAGTTGTCAGCCATGGCGATGTCATCCAGGTGGGAGAGGCAATCTTTAACAATTGTTACTGAATCAGTCTTATAACAAATCAACCACTCGTTGTTCTTCTTTTAAGGAAAAACCTGTGTGAAAATCTGAACTGAAAAACGTAAAATAATTGCTGAAATGCATGTTACGCCATACACTTTGTCTTTACAAAAACACATTGTGTTTGTCATTCCTATGATTTCCCGTCATTTCACATGATGCATTGAGGATGTCTTGTCGTGGATGAGGGCACCAGACTCAAACTGTGGTGTTTCGGATCAGCAGAGTGTGGGTTCGAGTCCCGGTCTTGGCACTTGTGTACTTTAGCAAGACACTTAACCATTATTGCTTTATCCTTCGGATGGAACGTAAAGCCTTGGGTCCAGTGTGTTGTGTAATACTTGTTAAAGAACTCAGTTACACTTAATTGCTAAGAGAAGGGGTTCACCTTGGTGTTTCTGGCAGTGGTTGCTGAATGCACCGCAGCACCTTCTAAACTCTTATAAGGTGCTACATAAATTTGTTCTCATAACTCATCAAATTCAAAAACCTGTCTGAAAATGTTTCTGTTTGTTCAATCGCTTTGAGTACCTTATTGACAGATACGTGCGCAATGTAAGACTATTAAAATGTTGAACAGGTTATTAAGACAGTTAATGTAACTACTTCCTTGTTTGTTCATAGATGTGCCAAGGAGATCACTTACTATCAGACAATGATGACAGCAAGGATCGAGGATTCCTAAGTGAACTAAAAAAGACAAACCCAGAGAGATTTAAAAGGTAAGACTTACCATAGATAGGTTGCAGTATGACGTAAGTCGGCCATCTTTACGGGCAATTTGGAACACACAGTCATGCGTTACGCGTGAGAACGGCGTGCAGGACGCGCACATTTCACCAAACTCATTGCATGATTGGTCAGTGAATGACGCGGCTGCGTTAATAATTTGAGCGCTTGACGCGCCTGCAAGCCAAAATGCGATTTGCCCGTAAAGATGGCGTCTACTGGGAACTATCTATTGGGTTTCATTTTGTATTTGTACACATGGATTGTCCACATTTAGTGTGTTTATCTAACTCTTATGTTAACACACCCTGTGGCTGTTCCTTTAAAATCAAAATGGCATTCTGAAACAGTTCCCATTTCCCCTACCCACTTCGGGTCGGTATTCTGAAAAATGTTCCGTGTCCACCCACAGTGTTATTTTTTTGAACTTTTTGGGACTTCTTGAAAAATTGTTTTCCTTTGAAAACATTTTTGCCACCATGAAACCCTGACTTGAAAAGGGTAAGACAACACAGGTTTTCATAATTAGCACAGGGATTTGATGTTGTCGTGTGAGAAAATACAATTAGGCACTCACCATTATTCACAAAACTTCGGCCATGTTTCCCAAGGAAGTTCCTCTGTTGAGAGACTGCATTTCTAGATTGTGATCTGTGGACAGTGGAATGTATTCTTGACTTGATATTCAAGTTTAACTGCTTGCTTTGTTTTTGCTTTGATTCTTTTGTGTTTAGACTTGAAGAAAGGTTCTTCACTCCGACGACATCTGGAGGTCCGAGTCCTCGTCCAGGATTTCATGGATGCCAGGAGTTCTTCAAGGAATTTATTTTAGCTGCTGACAGGTAAATTTGAAATTTTCTTTGAGAAAAGAAATCTCGCTCTTCGTAAAACACAAACCTAGCCCACTACCATTTTCAAAAAGAATTGGACTGGAGAAGAAATGCGATTGAAATTCTCTGTGGGAAATGAGAAAGTGCTTTTGCGAACTGCCTGTTAACCAAGCTGACCTGTACAAATACAACAAGCAGTGATGAGTGACCTTACATTTTGACCTTAGCAGAGTCTTCCTCAAAGGAAAAATTACAACATGAATCTTTAGAAAAGGGAATAATGGAACAACAATGGTGTGTGCAAAAGTATATGTGTGATTATGTCTACCCATTGAAACAGAGAATTTTAACAAAAAGGGATCCGGGTGTTTTGACAGCGAGGACTTAAAACCAGTGCAGATGTTGCTAAAAAAACAAAGTCCAAACAGTTGGAGATCAAAGACAAGTCATTGTTTTACCGGGTAGACAAACATATGTATGTGTGGTGTCTGTGTGTGTGTTGTTGTTTAACATTTGAGAAAGGCACCGTTTTTTGAAATTCTTCTATTTTGAGTGGTGTCCTCGGTCAATGATGTTACGGCTGAGTTGTCCCCAGATCTCCCTGTCCCTCATGCATGTAGATATTTCTCCAGCTGTCACAAATCCAGTGTCTCTTCTGAGCAGATCAACATAGGTCAGGTGACCTCGACCTCTTTGAGCTTGACCTTGCTTAGGCTCCCAGAGGACAAGCTTGCTGGCTGGAAGCTCAGGGTGGCGATAGCAGTGCCCTGCAAACTTCACTCTTCTTGCACAGATTTTGGCACTAAGCTTGTGGAACCCGAGATAGAGATCTGTGTTTGATATGTGTACTTCCCTCCCGACACCAAGCACCTGGCGTAGCATTCTGGTGTAGCAACCATCAAGTTGTTTTTCTAGAACAGATGTTAATGTCCATGCTTCGCTTGAAATTATGAGTGCATAAATAATTGTGTGATGTTTTGTTTGTATGTTTTATAGTTTTTTTTATATTTTGTACGCTTGAAAACACATTTGCCTTCATTTGTTTTTGTCATCTATTCAGCAAGTCATTATAGACATTTGTATTAAAGTGATTTTGCTGTCTTCCTTCCTTTCAGCTTTCTGCTCAATCAACATCTCATGGATAACTTCTCAAACAAGATCTTTGAGGTAAAATTACCATCAATTTTTCTTGTATTGATAAATGCTGCTGCTGTACACACCCCCACCCACAGCCCCACAAACATCAATCATGCTGCAGTTATCTGATTTAACTCTTCCAAAGTACAATGACGTATCAATCTTTGATAGTACTATTATGGAATTGATTTGCATGTAAACATTTAAACAAATTGCTTAGCCATGATAATATTCTTAAGCAATAAATGGTATTTTCTTACGACAGCTGAATGAAATGCAGTTTGGACTAACTGACCAGGACGGGAATACAGATTCCAATGGTGTTGACGATGTAAGTTCTCCTCTTCCCCCTCAACCTTAACGCCTGAGCCCTTAATCCCCAGACCTCAATCTTACACAATCCCCCACAAAACCCCACCCTCGAATTATCACCCATCAAACCCCAAACTCCCACCCCTCAACCCCCAGATCTTAACCTCACACCTCAATCCTCCACAAACCCACATGCTCAACACCCTACCCTGGAATCCTCACCCCTCAACCCCAACCCCCAAACTCTAACCCCTCAACCCCAGACCTCAACCCCCTAAACCTCAAACTCTTAACCCCACTTTTCAATCCCCCCAAAACCCTCGTGCTCAGCCGCCATCCTTGAATCGTAACCCCTCAATCCCAACCATCAAGCTCCCACTTCTCAATTCCAGACCTTAACCACAAACCTTAATCCCCACAAAACCCCCATCCTTGAATCATCACCTCTCAACCCCAAGATCAACCTCAAACTCCAGACCCTAAAAGTTCCCACCTTCAACCCCAGACCCTCAAAACTACAGCAAGTTAATACAGCAGACTAGTTTCTTTCACCATACTGCATTATTTTCTTCAGGAGGCAATAGGTAGTTTCAGCATTACCCTCCAGGCTGCCAGAGTTCTAGCCAAGTTCCTTGGCTTCTTGGTGTTCCTACCTTACCAAAGAGGAGGCAGTCTACCAGACTCAGTTCAAGCTGATATGATTTCAATCAGAAATAAGGTATTGTGGCCACTACTGCTGTCCTTTCTGTCTTTGTCTCGTAAAGTTTGTTCTGTATCTACACATGAATTGTTTTAAAAGCTTTACAACTATGAATATACGCCCATAGTCTGACATGCAAAGATCCTGTTACAAAATAAAAACAAGCTTCAGCCATAGGTTAACTGTATAGTGCATTTTGTGTGTGGCGAGGGGAGACGCATGTCATTGTAGACAATGTGAGCACCATTTCTAAAAGTTGCCTTGATGTGCATGGTTTTATTGGAATGGTTTGAACACTCGTAAGACTTTCAGATTCTTCATCAGGATGTTGTCTGACTTTGTTGCACTGCAGGTCAAAATAAAAATTGCTTATCATTGGAGCATGCATACCAATTTGATCTATTTGGGTGTTGAGTTGCCAGAGAGTGAAGTATTTTGGAGGGTATTAGAGGGTCTCTAGCCAAAGACACTAGGGTTGAATGGTGTCTACCCATCAGGGTAAACTGTCAGTTATTCAATCCAGTCCCTAGTCATCCAGTCCATTGATCTCCCTCCACACAGTGGACCTTCTAAGCACCCTACAGACTTCATGTCAGCAGCATCAGTTTAGGCTAAGACACTAGGGGGTTAGGGTTAAATGCTGTCTACTCATCAGGGTAAACTGTCTCTCATTCAATCCAGTCCCTAGTCATTCATTCCATTGATCTCTCTCCGCACAGTGTTCCCCTCCTCTGGACCTCCTAAGCAGCCTGCGTACTTCATGTCAGCAGCATCGGTTAGTCATGACCATACCCTGGGTGGTTGAGTATCTTAGCATGATGGATCCTGAAGCAGCTCAGCTGGATTCACTCCAGGTACTTCTTAGACTCTTGGTCCAGGTCTACAGGTCAGTTTCGCTGGGTTTTGATTAAGAAGATGTTGGTCTCTTTATTGTTGAGAACATTTTGTATTTGTATAATGTGTAGTTTTGTATCTGTAATTATTGTAGATATGTACGCTATATGAGACTGTGTATTATTATTATTATTAACTGTCGAGGCAAGTTTAACTCACAGTAAAATTTGCCAGTGGTTGATAAACTGTTTGTGCTGATCATCCTGAGGAGAGTATTATGTCGATGCAGGAACATCGTATCTTGATTTTGTAAGGAAGTCCCATGAGGAAGGCTCTTCACAAATTGTTGTATCATGGAGCTATGGGTTTTGTCTGTAGGTTTCGGAAAGTTACATGTACAGTCAGATTAACAGTTTGTTCACTTTTATACTGCTTGTCATGTGAATGCTATTTCTAGCTCTACACTGCAACCTATTGGCACTGACAATGCCCTGGTAATTAGAGATGCGACACCACATGATCTTTTCAGAGCCAGCCAACTCCATTTCTTAATAAAGTTTCAAAGATGCTGCGACAAGTAAAAAGTCGTCAATTCAAACAAAATATATTTGCCTGCTTGCAGAATTGTTTCAAAAAAGCTGTGTATGAACTCAACAAACTACAACATGCTACTGGTTCTCCTCTTACTTGGGTGGCTGTTTGAGGTGAGATTTCTTGAAGATACAGACTTTGTGAAATAATTTGGGGTTTTTTGTATGTGAGTACAACCCACATTTACAATGCTGAGTCCTGCACAATATAGTCCCCGGTTTTTCAGAATAATTTGCAGATCTAGTGCTGCAAATTCAGATTAGAATGCTGAATATGAGGGTCAGGTTTGATTCAGCAAGTTGCTTTAGGATTTAGGACCACTTTAAAGTATTTGTTGAAGTATTCTTAGTTCTTTTTATATAAACCTTGGATAGTTTTGCGTTTAACAACACAGTCCATCAGTATGTTTACATTTTGGAACCTTGTAATTCAAGACAATGATATTCACAGTTTTAAAAGTTGTATTTTTAACAAAAGTATTTAATTACAAAATAATTTGAAGGTATACAAGTATGGCATTATAATCTCGCCATTTAATTAAACAAGCTAGGGGTAAACTAAAAGATATTTCATTCTGTGGCAGGTCCCCGGTATGCCAGCCTCCATGTACTTTACAAGCTTTGCTGATGACTTCATCAATGATGACACCATAATGCAGTCAGAATCTCCCATCACACCCCTCGATGAATTGTGTGTTGTAGATCAGCAACTACTCTATCTTTGCTGTCCGTACCTTGGTAAGAAACGCCCTCTATCAACCATGGAATGCCTGTTTAAAAAATGTGATTGGTTTTCATAAGTTAGGTTTATGTTTTAGGTAAGGCTCAGAATTCAGAGAATTTCTCTTAGACCACAAGTTTTGTAGCTCAACACTTTCACTGTGCCAGAAATATTTTCAAAGGTATACATATTTGGTTTCTGTGAAGGCGTATTTGCTGAACCTTTAAGAGGAATTATGTATGTGTTTGGCTGCAAGACATGTTTAGTCGTGGGGTTTAACTAGCCAAGTGTCAAAATTACTGGACTCTTGACTAAGAGGTTACGTCTACACCTGAAAACCTGCAATTCGCTTCATGTAAAAAGTAGAAAGGTCTTATTTTTACACCATTGTGCATACTTTTAGGATTTTTGAGAGAGACACAACTTTCTTGTAGTTGCAGTAAGATCGTAACTCATTTTATAGCCTTGTTACATCAGGGCTTCAGGGTTGTAACTCAGTTTTGGAAAAGAATGCATCAAAAGATGTTTTTTTTGTTGCTTTAAACCGGACTCCGTTGGTTTTGTGCATCTGTTCTGCTTATTTCCAGTGCTGCAGTTGAAATAAGCACAGAATGAATGTGCTCACAATCCCTAGCAAATCTTGAACGGGTTTTCATTGTTTTCACTAAAGCCTGTCCATTAAATTTGATATAATTTTCACAGCTTGGTTGTATCCTACGGCATGTTTATTGAAACTAGAATGAAAGGAATCTATACTCCTCGAAACCAATGATGTTTGATTCATTCATGCTTTGTGATGTGCTTGGCTCATATTGCAGGTGACATCCGGGTGTTACTTACAGATGCATCACTTGGGTTTGGTTCCAAGACGACCCCCATGAAGAAGATCACACCCATCTGGGCTGGTACTCCGCCCAAACCTATTCAGACTAATCAACAATTACAGGTAGGTCTAAAGGGCTTAATCAGTTATATATCTAAGCAAACCATTTTCCCCTCATTATTTGGAAAGTAATGTGTATGCAGTGATTAGAAGCAATAATTGTAGATGAAAAACCTGTGAAATTAATCTCTTCTACAAAAAAATCGTGGTTCTGAGAAAAACCCTGGTTTGAGATATTTGTGGTTTTTAATGGTGGTTGATAATGACACTTCAATTAAAAGAGAAAAGTAAATAAATTCCCATCTTTTATTTGTCTGAACGGACACACAAAATATCAACAATCTATTGTTCTTAGGACTACCACAATAAATTAGAAAAGTAACCATCCTGCAATAACCACAAACCTTCTTTTCTAAATTGTTTTCTCACCATTTAAAGATTCAAATCCTACTTATAATGAGTTAACTTTTACTTTTGTTGACTTTTTTTGGCAAAAATTCTGCTACAGCAAGAACTTGAGAAGAACTTTTTTGACAACCACTCCCCATCACTAAAGAAAACAGTGGACTTTGTCAGCTCTAGGCTGTATTCTAACTGCATCAAACACATTGACGCTAAGATCGTCTTGGTTGCCCGCAAGACGGTCGTGGAGTTGCTGGACTCGGAGATCAAGTCGGAGGAGGTGGGGACAGTAAAAGAGGACTGGACTGATAAAATGAAAGGCGCCCTCTTGAGGCGAGTGAAGGCAAGGATGGAGGAGGTTATAGCCGCCACGAGGAGGGATGCTGAGGAGCAGGCTAAGCAGTGAGTACCTAAGGATTGATTGAGCTAAACCAGTCATGTTTTGGTATGTGTTATGGATTGATTACAGAGAAAAGGTGTGGTTGTTCATGCATAAAGAAACAAGTTTGTCACATTGGTTTTAGAATTTTTTTATTTTAGCTATTTTGTTCATTGATCTTTTGTTTCCAGATTTGTGAGGGAGAGAAGTAAGAAGGCATTGTCTCTCCTCCTACCACAAGAAACTTGCGAACAAGTCTTGGAAGCCGCTGCTGGCATTACAACCAGGCTGGCCATGGAGAGGGCTAGAAGATGGTGCAATGAACAAATACCAGGTGGGATACTTTATACTGACTGACACCACTTGGGTATCTTTTCTTCAATTGGGATATGGTCACTGACTACTCACTGACATCAATTGGGTAGCTTTACATCAGTTGGGGAAATGGCTACTGAATACTCACTGACACCACTTGGGTATCTTTTCTTCAATTGGGATATGGTCACTGACTACTCACTGACATCAATTGGGTAGTTTTACATCAGTTGGGGATATGTACACTAGTTGATTGAATGTTACTTATTTTGAATATCCCCAATCAAAAGGAATGTTCACAAAGTTCCTGAAAAAACAAAATTTGTGGTGCTTACATTTTCTAAGTTTGTCTGAAATTCCACTAATTGCCCTCAGTACTGTCATTTAATTGTTTTTGTAAAAACACACAACAACAATTGTTGTTTTGTCAGGGACTCTGTGCTCATTCCTATCAGTCGTCTATTGGTAACTTGACGGTCAAGGTCATTTTAAATCAGGCTTAATAACAGTACTTGGGGCAGATTGTCAAATTTTCAGACGGACGGAGCTTGGAAAATTTAAGCATTATTTTTTTTAATTATATGAACATAAATGCAAGTAGTTTATTGACAAAAGGAGACCAGACAAACAATCAAAGGAAGTGGACAATGAAGGAATAATTAATCCAACTTGAAGAGACTGGAAGGGCAAAAGAGACCAGAAAATGGATGAATGGGATGACAACTAACTGCCTGATTCTCATGTGGAGTTTTCTCACTGAGTTTGACATATTCATTGTCTATATGTCCATTTCCCAATTGATGTAAAGCTACCCAACTAGCTGCCCGATTCTCATGTTTATAATGTTTGTGATGTTGTCTTCCACATAAGAGTCAGAACTTCCTCATTTGTCTTTTGTAATAGTGGTTTTGTTGACTGACATGTTATTCTAGGTACATGTTGACTGTGATCTTTACTGGCATATCTGTTTTAAATGTTCTGCAATTTCTTTTATCTGTAATTATTGCTAATTTCTTACTTCTCATTTATGGTTATTTTATTCAGCCGCTATTCAGCAGGAATTAAACACTGGTGTTGACAAAGCTATCAGGGCTGCCAAGAAGGAAGCTGTTGATAAACCCAAGTTGATTCAGCCCCTCCATCATGACAGGAACCTACCAGCACCATCCTCACTACTGCAAGGATATAAGGTCTAATAGTTCTTAGACTTTACTTATTTGTATTAGTATTAACATTTTGCTTTCTGTTCATTGTATCTTTGAATGTTTGTCTGTTTCTGAAATGTTAGCATCAGTTTATGGTTATTTTTCTTCTAATCCTAACACCATCAATACTGCCTTTATGTATATATACATGTTTTTTTTAATCAATTTTATTTGTAGCAACGTTGTTTTCTGTATCTGTGAAATCCTTAAATGAAATGTTCATAACGCATGATATTTCATTTGATCATACTTTTGATCCAGCAACAATTTATGATGTTTGAGAAATTGTTCTCCCCCATGATAATCAGGCAAAAGCGTAAACAATGCCCATTGTTATACTTATTTATTATTGATATATTTTATCAGGACTTGTTAAGGCACCTACTGTCAGGAAGCCTGACGCAAGATGTCAAACCCAAGGAGTTGGCCAGCTTGTTGACAACAACACGGCAAGTCCTGCATGCTAGACAGGTAAGAATACACTCTCACTATGGAACACAAGACGGAACTTTGAAAATAAAATTGTACACCAATGTATCAAAGTGCTGTAAACTTCTACTACCCACTGTTGATTGGGTCTCAAGCAATCCTGAAACCATCTCACCTCCTTAGGAGTGTGCAGCACCAGCAGCCAAAGTGGCGTACAGGTTGCTAATGTTGTTTTGAAATCTTCTGAAAAAGGGAACGAAAGATTAAGAGGTTTGTAAAAACTAAAACAATTATTTTGAAGACAATCGGCGTATAGTTGTTACATCACTGGCTCTTTTCAGAATCACGACAGCTCAATAGACCCCTTACATTGGCGTCATCAATGATGAAACTTGCGTGAAAGGCTATCATTGGCTGAGAGTCGTGCCCAGCCTGTACATCAAAGATGGCGCTCAATGACATCATGTGCAATCCATCTATAGATATCTAGTTAGATGGTGTCACTGAAACTTTAGTTTCTAGACTTTGCAAACATGAAATACATTCTGCTGAACAGAAAGTATTGATTTGAGTAATCTATGATGTCCCTCTCTTTGGTACAGGACTTGACAGTTATAGCATTGCAGATGATCCAGCAGCTGTCTATTGACTTGTTAGCAGCTCTAGTGATCTTCAATCCAGCCTGCCTCGATTCCTCTATAGACAATGGAGACACAGAAGCTA
Source organism: Leptasterias polaris (assembly GCA_037783415.1). Lineage (NCBI taxonomy): Eukaryota > Metazoa > Echinodermata > Asteroidea > Forcipulatida > Asteriidae > Leptasterias > Leptasterias polaris. The sequence continues at coordinate 2,940,090 of JAZGTN010000027.1, forward strand.
GTTTATCACCAATTAGGAATGATGACAAGGGAAGCAAAGTTGAAGAAAGTATCAAAATGGTAGATGCTAACAGTAATAAGAAGGTGGACTCGATAGCAGTGGAGCGCAAAGTTACTCCAGAAGAAAAGTCGACTGTTTACTCAACTCTGAGTGTTACAGCAGACAGTGAAGACCGAACTCATTACACAAACTGTAACGGTCACAAGCCGACGAGTGAAACGCGTCTCTTGGACGTCTTCTTGGAGCTGTGGAGGGACCATTTTGAGTGCCGGGTACCAGCTCAGACATTTCTGTGCCCAAGGAATGCAATGCTAATTGAAAAAAGTGCAAATCCCAAGGTAGGTTTCTAGTAATACCAATCACCCTTTGCCTGGATCCGCCATGTGCGTGTAGAGCCTCGACTTCATGCTTCATGTGTATTGTATTTATGCATCTGTTTAGATGAAAGTGTCATTACATATACCGTGAGTTATATAATGCTTCTATTTACTGTTGTCCCCGAGGCTCTACACGCAATGGGCTGACTGTGCAAAGGGCGACTAGGCACTTGTTAGTTAGTTTTAAACTTGTATCAAAGTGACTACCTCTGAACCTGAAGCATTCTCCAAACATCAACTCCTTAGGAGTATGCAGCACCGGCAGCCATACATCACCAATCTCAACCCTCACAGGTACCCATTTACTCTTGGGTGATGAGAGTCAATTATAGTTCAGTGTCTCGCACCAGGACACACGTGTCATGACCGGGATTCGAACCCACACTCCAATGACTCAGCCATGAGAACTTGAGTCTGATTTGCTAGACCCCAAAACTCCCACTTGAGATGCCTATGGAAAGTGTACAGCTCTTAAGCATACATTGTTGTTCTTCATCCCTCATGCCATACATGCAGTGACATACATGCAGTGACATACAAGCGTCATGACGCTTGTGTCCTTGAGCAAGACACTTTGCTATAACTGCTTCTCTTCACCCAGGGGTATAAATGGGTACCTGCAAGGGTAGAGGTTGATTTTGTGTTTGAAAAAGCCTTCGGAGCACCACGGCTGTATACTCCCCAGGGATCTGAGAAAGATTAAAGGAATGTTATTGGACCAATGACCAGGGCACTAATGTAAAGCGCATTGAGACATTATTGTAAAATGCGCTATATAAGAACTTATTATTATTATTATTATTATTACTATAACTTTATTAAGATAATTTTGGGTTGAACAAAAAAATTGACTAGAGCGGGATTTGAACCCTGATGTTATCGGTCTCCCTTTTTTACAGGCATGAGAATCTTCCGGTTTAAACCGGAATTCCGGTTTTTTCCCTTTCAAATTTGTGGTCTTCGAGTTCAATGTGAATTTGATATAAAATTTGGGGGGTGAGTTGTTGGGGTATACATTTGGATCTCGCTAATCCCTCTTCTTGGTCTTGGAGAAATTGTAAGTTTACACGCTTCCGTTCGTAATAAATTGCCGCCCGGCAGCGGCCGGCCCAATATGCGTTGATTTGTTTCTGTAGACTTCTTTCAGTCTTTCCCCGCTTCATTCATGGTACGGTTTGACCGTAATACATGTATGTTTAATACTGTTGCAGCAAAGGAACATTCGTGGAGACATTAAAAAGTCTACTGACAACAACATACGGTGTTTTGGATGCGCGCGCATCGTTTTACTTTTTTTACCAGTCGTCAGTACGAACCTTCATAGGCTTAAGTGCCGTTTCTTCGATACGTTTAATGTGTTTTACAGCTGGAGATATTTTTACGCATTGAACTATGACCTGGAAGAAACTTATAGACAATGAGTGTGCGACACACGTGTGGGGAGGTTCGTTAACGTCTGACGTCTCACATTATTTTTCCAAAATGCTATGGTTTATAAACTGTTGGGATCTTGGAGATACGAAAAGGTGTTTGAAGAACAAGTTTCAATGGCCAAAGGGGGGGCAACACTTAACACAGTTATTCACTATAACAGGTAAAAAGACCCCCCAAAAATCAATTTTTGTAACAAAAGCATGACTGCTCCGTTCATAATCATTTATTTTCGTGGAAGTAAGTTCCGAATATCATTTTATTTTGAGCTTTTTAAGACAATATACGTCTAGCACTGTTATGATTTCATCTTGTTTATAAGTATTTTCCTCCTATTAACATGTCCTCGATCCCACAAATGGTCCCCAAAACGCCAGAGGGATTCACTGAGTGCGACGCTGACGCCTGGGTAAACTTGCCCAAATTCCGGACACGCAAAAATTTGGACTTTGCCCAAAATCCGGACATGCAATTTTTAGCGTAAATTTTTTTTCGGTTTTTTTATCATCGCATATTCTCATGCCTGTTTTTGTCAATATCTTTGTTCGGGGTGCTTGTCAGAAGCCATACAACCTGTAACTGCCGTATAGCCAGGGACCACACCCAAGTATACGATACAACCTGGGAAGCGGCAGCCAGGGGATCACCTGATGGGATGTGACTTTTTTATTTCAAGTAGCAAGTTATAAACCACAATTTTATGTAAAATTTACCCAGTCAGTTTCCCTTGTGGTTTACTTAGTGGAGTGGAATGGCTGAGTGGTCTTGGAAACAAATGTGAGTTCTTACATTGGAGAGATTGAGAAAACTATGTTATTCCATATTTAGATTTAGAGCTTATCCAGTACAAGTTGACATACAAAAATATCCAGACAACAAAATACATCAATTTTATGTTGCAAAGTAAATTATGTTTAGTGGCATCAGATTTTGACCATAGCAGAGTCTTTCTCAAAGGCTTTCTCAAAATACCCTGCTAGTTCCGAAACACAAGGCCATTACTCTTTTTTGCATCTAAACCACAGGTCACTTCGGTAAACAATTTGCAAAAGTTAGTTCCATCTTTCATCTGTATATTGACCGGTGAATGTTTCTCCTGCATGCCCAGGTACGTTGGGACTCTTTGTCCAGTGTAATATGTAAGCTGATTGATAACAAGCTGCTGGAGCCTACGAGAGTGTCTGACTCTCTGACTAGGCTGATGGAGTCGGAGTATGGGATGACGGAAACAATGATTGGTGCTCTTTGGACGATCCTACAGTATATATCCCAAGGTTAGTGTCACACTTCATTATGATCAATTAAAACAGCCCACTTTGTTTACCTTGGTTTACATTAGCAATAGTAATCATGTGCAGGGCTCGAAATTAACACTGGACCGTAGTAGGCTCACAGCCAGTGTTTTTAGCATCGGGCAAGTAAACCTATGACTGGCCAAGTCCGTTGGTCTTGTGTGAATGAATAATAATAAGTCATCTCATCTTTCTTTAAAAAGATTATGCTCAAATGTTGACTTTGAGTCAAATTCATATCTTTCAATTCTGTTGTACCCATAAGTACATATAAAAACAGATTAATCATGATACTGTGTACATAGTTTATTTCTTATTTTGATTCTGGTCTTGTGACGAATTTGCTGGTCTAGCAAAAGTTTTGAGCTACAAGCAACAGACCTGATGTGACACACGACCTGGTACAATCTTGCGTTAAAAGATCATGAGAATTATCAAATTTTGTCAATATTGAAGTTTCAAGTAATGGCCACATGGGAAACTGAGTGGGTAAATTTTTATTAATTTTTGGTCGAACAAAGACAAATTGTGGTCTAGAGTGATGCTTTAACAATTGTTCTATCTAGCCCTATTGGCAGTCTCCCAAATTTGTCAATATGTTCGGGGGTGCCAGTCAGAAGCCATTCAATAACCAGCGACCTCCGGATTAACGTGCCGGCGCTCTAGCAACTGAGCTATCTAGCCCTATGTTGGCAGTCTCGCTATTTTGTCAATATCTTTGTTCGGGGGGTGCCAGTCAGATGCCATTCAACCGTTAACTGCCATGTAGCCAGGGATCACACCCAAGTATAGATACAACCTGGGAAGCGGCAGCCAGGGGATCACCTTAAGGGGATGCGACTTTTTTTATTTCAGATATCAAATAATAAACCACAAGGGAAACTGACTGGGTAGATTTTAAATAATTTTGGGTTGAACAAAGAAAAATTGGGTCCTCCCTTTACTCTAGACCCGGAATCTCCCACATGTTACAATTTAGGAGGTTTACAGACTACAGGTTGGGACACAAGGTGGACTATTTATTTCTCCCTTTGGTGATTGCTTTATAGCTTTCAAGAAAATCTGAAGGCTCAATTGAGAAAATTCTGAAATCAGGAAAAAGTTTGACAAACAACCGACAAACAACCGACAAGCAAAGCAGAGGGATTAAAATGTCAAATGTTTTTGTTTCAATTGTTATCACTTTCAGTGGAAAGCCAAGAAGAGTCGGTGGATACCGAGTCGTTGCTAAGCATCCTGATGTCCAGATGTCCAGAGGGGCCAGTCCTACAGCGTCTATGTGATTACACGGAGCCCCAAGATCAGAACAGAGCCTCAAATAACTAATTAGAAAATCATGCAAAGTTAGAATCCAATCTGAGTGTTAATCAGAGAAAATATTCAACACACAACAAACATGGCATTTGATTTTGTAATAATCTGTTGGTTTGGCGTAGTGGTATATTTCCTCATGTCCACCTCTAGGACCCCAGTCGGAATCAAACTGGGAGGCGCTATGTGGATTGGGTTTTCAGTCCCTGCCTGATTGCATGGATTTTCCCTGGAATAATTCTCTGGGGTTTTCCTCCCACATCTAAAACTGAAACCTTTATCATTGTCTTCTCTCCATGGGCTTCTTGGCTAGTACAGTGATTAAGTTCACTTTTCTGAGAATCCTTGGCTACACAGCCAGAATTACTAAAAAGAAAAAATGAACTAAAAATAATGTTGAATCTTGCTCATGAAGCTTAAGAAGCCTGAAATTATGCAAAAATTGTGTGTTGAAGTGAGACTTACTTTAAGTAGTTTAATGATTGAATACGCAGTTTGGGATAACTTCATGGTGTCATGCAATAATTTACCGTATTTTTGACTGCATGAGGGCGCATTCCACGACAAAGTTCCTGGCAGTTCACTTACAGTTTTATCTTATTTGACTGCTTGAGTGTTGTTTTCTTGTATCAATGGCCACATAAATAGTAACAATGACAAAAAGAAAACGGCTTGTTTTACTGGTTTCGCATCACGTAAATCTGGTTCATACATGCATTCATGCAGTCAAAAATACTGCGAGTGACTTCAACTGTTGCATGTTGCGTTTGGGGAATAATTGGGTAGCCAATGGAATACCATGCTTGGAGACAACTCCTTCAGGTGTGATGATATTAGGCCATGTGATGGTCTATCAGTTTAGGGTATTACAGGTTAACTCATACTCAAGTTATTTTTATTAAATAATTTCTTTGCAGTAATTAAACGCAGAATTATCCTTATCAGAATAAACGATAAAACATGAATTCAATTGATGTGAAATTGTACAGCTGTAAGAAGTTGAGGTATTTATTATTGTTCTGTTTAAAGAACTGTGACAGCATTTGTTTTCCCCCAGTAAAAATGTTTGAAAAAAACAGCACGTAAGAAACACTTTGTTTTGTTTTGGTAATGTAGATAGTGAGTTAACATGTTCAACATGTTCGAATTGTCAATTAAGGACATGTTTACTATGGGTGCGTTCAATTATCTTACACGTGTAACTAAAACTTACACGAGAGTGTTCGATTAGCCATCACGTGATACTCGTGTCTGCCCCGGGTGTAAGCCACCACAACCCCAGCTCGCGGGCGGGTCTCTGTTGGATGCCCAGGTGTAATGACGTATCATACCAAGATGGTGGGGACAATGAGTACAAAGGCACAGATTTATCGTCATGAAACAAATTATGGGAAATGGAAAGGAAACGTACTTCCAGAAAAACAAACAGATAGTGACTGTGTGCAAGTTATTTTATATTTTATAATTAAATTGTGTCGTTATGGACATCGACATTTTCCAAGTGAGCAGACGACGGAACTTACACTTTTGTAAGTTCTGCCGGTACGCAAAAACATTTGACCTTAATTTTCCCAGAGTGCCAAGCGAAAACACCATAGCGTTCGATTAGCCTCGTTGCGTGGCTAACACGGGTGTAAATCCCCGGTACACACGGGGATGCTAATCGAACGCACCCTATGAGGAATTGGGTTTGAAGAAGGTACATGTTGGGTCAAATCTTTTGGCCATTGCAAACAGCTTCATTTTTGTCCAGCCATAAAACTGTTTGCACCCACAGAAGGTTAAAAACTCAAACAGATATCACAGAAACAATTTTATTTCAGTTTAGTCCTGTTCAGCAGCAGGAGTTGTCATTTTTTATTATTTCAACCTCTCAGCATTTGTCTTCATTCATGCATATTATAACAATGCCAAAAAACAATTATTTTATTATCAGGAAATATAACACAAATCATTATTTTACAAATGAACTATTTCATCCACAAAAAAAGTGTTAAAATAATTGTAGATTTTAAGAAGTTGCGTTTCTAATTTACAGATGACACTGTTATCATCTTTTGTATTTCACTTACAATGAAATCTTAATTGTGACCTTTGAGCTCTATGAGAGGATGATTTACTCCATGTGAATTTAGTATAATAAGTATGATTTGTCCGAGTCTGGCTAAAAAAAAAGAATAATGTATTTAAAAAATTTCATTTTCACTTGAAAGGGACACGTTGCCTTGGATTGGTCTATAAAAAGCGTTTGTAACCGTTTGTTATGAAATGCATATGGTTTTAAAAGTAGAATACAATGATCCACACAAATATGCCTCGAAATTGTGTTTTTACTTTCACGATGTAAAAGGAAAACCACGCAATTTCGAGGCATATTTGTGTGGATCATTGTATTCTACTTTTGAAACATCTTTCTAACCAAATGCTTTTTATAGACCAACTCAACGTGTCCCTTTAACCTCAACAGACAATTACCTTCAAATGAGATCAGAAAAAAAATGCATAATGCATAAATGAATCGTCCAATACATAAAATGTCCCACCCCCTCTCAGCAAGGTAGTTGGAGACTAAACATTCATCCTGAGGGGGGGAAAATGATCAAATTGAAATCTATTAAAGTCAGAAACTATCTTATAAAAACAAAACCAGGAATGATCACAAGCTAATGGGAAACTGGACTTTGAATGTTACAAATATGTTTGCTTTCCCTTCTGTATTCCATTGTAAACTATAAATAAATAAATAACATATTTAAAAATGACTTGGAGGTTCACAACATGTTGTAAAGAATCATTAGTAGAATAAGGCTAGCATGCGTGACCCATCATCCATTTCACAAGGTCTATGGAGCAATACACAGTACAGATGTATGCCTGGACTACAGCTTAATTTGTATGCAAAGTACAAACCTTGTCACACGAGGCAACCAACTGCAGTACATGCTACAGGAGCACTTTGCTAGTACATGAATAATTTTCAAACCATGTCTAACGATCCCCCAAAATAATATGTGAACATTTAAACGTGAATGGAACTGGTTGCCTGTAAATTGCCCCCGTGTGACATGATCCTAAGGCTTAGCACACAATGGACCCATGAATTTACAACCAACTGGGGTGGTGAGATTCACTTCACATGATAAAGCTTACCAAGTTTGAATCTTAATGAAGATTCACAGTATACAGAGATGGTACAGTGTTTGTCAATAAGCAATAGACGTCCACCAACAGCGACACGCTCACGAGAGTTAAAACTCGTTGATTCCACCCAGCAAATCAACACACACAAATGCCCGACACAGTAATCAACGAGGTGGCAACAGTTGACATTTTTGTTAAGTAATTCTTTTAACTTGTCAGACTTTTGGGCGTGAGCTATGGATGCGTGTAGGGGCCAATCCTAATGGACGAGGTCATGTTGGGCGTGAGCTATGGATGCGTGTAGGGGCCAATCCTAATGGACGAGGTCATGTTGGGCGTGAGCTATGGATGCGTGTAGGGGCCAAGCCTAATGGACGAGGTCATGTTGGGCGTGAGCTATGGATGCGTGTAGGGGCCAAGCCTAATGGACGAGGTCATGTTGGGCGTGAGCTATGGATGCGTGTAGGGGCCAAGCCTAATGGACGAGGTCATGTTGGGCGTGAGCTATGGATGCGTGTAGGGGCGTGAGCTATGGATGCGTGTAGGGGCCAAGCCTAATGGACGAGGTCATGTTGGGCGTGAGCTATGGATGCGTGTAGGGGCCAAGCCTAATGGACGAGGTCATGTTGGGCGTGAGCTATGGATGCGTGTAGGGGCCAAGCCTAATGGACGAGGTCATGTTGGGCGTGAGCTATGGATGCGTGTAGGGGCGTGAGCTATGGATGCGTGTAGGGGCCAAGCCTAATGGACGAGGTCATGTTGGGCGTGAGCTATGGATGCGTGTAGGGGCCAAGCCTAATGGACGAGGTCATGTTGGGCGTGAGCTATGGATGCGTGTAGGGGCCAAGCCTAATGGACGAGGTCATGTTGGGCGTGAGCTATGGATGCGTGTAGGGGCCAAGCCTAATGGACGAGGTCATGTTGGGCGTGAGCTATGGATGCGTGTAGGGGCCAAGCCTAATGGACGAGGTCATGTTGGGCGTGAGCTATGGATGCGTGTAGGGGCCAAGCCTAATGGACGAGGTCATGTTGGGCGTGAGCTATGGATGCGTGTAGGGGCCAAGCCTAATGGACGAGGTCATGTTGGGCGTGAGCTATGGATGCGTGTAGGGGCCAAGCCTAATGGACGAGGTCATGTTGGGCGTGAGCTATGGATGCGTGTAGGGGCCAATCCTAATGGACGAGGTCATGTTGGGCGTGAGCTATGGATGCGTGTAGGGGCCAATCCTAATGGGTACAATTACACATTTACAATAGTTCTTCTTGAATGCTGTGAAAATAATGTGAAATAAGGTAAATTAAATAAGCTGATGAACTCGGCAAACACATTTTCAACTGTATTGTGTTTGTAATTAAGCACAACATTAAAATGATGTAGCTTCAAAAACCATGAATACACTTCAAGAAACCAATGATGTACCACCTCTTCTTGATTTTTCATGAGAACTAGAGTGGAATAAGTATACTTTTCCCAAAACAATTTTGTGAATTTCTTTCTGATATTATCACCCGAATAAGTATGCTTCCAAAAAAATGATGATGTGCAATCTCGTTATGAGAAGTTTTATTGGGAATCTAAAGCATTGGAATGAAGGTGCTCTTTATAAAAAGAAGACAAAAAAACACATCTCTTTAAACATTTTAAACTACAAAACACTATAGATACAAAACAAACGCAAAGCAAAAATGTGCATCAGTTTCAATAATAAACAAAATGTACAATAATCGACTGGACTTAATTAATCTTATGCAATCCAAGAACTTCCTGAATTATATTAACATAACAAAATAAATATAAAGATTGGCTAGCTTATTTGTACAATTCAAAGCAATCGTTGTTTCAGTCAAACAAATCTTTACAAATTGGTGATTGGTTAATTTCACCTTACAAATGGATTATTGTATTTACTCAAATTCTTTGCACCATTCTGTTAAATAAAACATTGACAAATCTTGGAGCCTACTATTGAAATATTTTACTGTTTACTGAGAGTCACATTTCATACAGGTTATAAGCAACCATTACTGAACAATCAGGGCACCAGTCACATTGTACATGACATGGCAATTTGGCTGGTTCCATATCCCTAATAAGCAATCAACCATTACTGAACAAACAGTGGACCAGTCACAGTGTACATGCCATGGCAACTTGGCTGGTTCCACAGTAACTATTACTGAACTTGGCTGGTTCCCAAGCCTGGTGCTTCAAATAGCCAATGGAAGCAATTGCCTCCATGGGTTGGTGCCCTTTGAAAGGTTCCAGTACAAAGTTTTATTTCCCTCATAGAGGTACTCTCTACTAAGGGAAACTGTCATGCCCTTACAAGAATGAAGTATTAGGTCTGAATTCATGGTAAGCAAGTTTGGGGTGTGCTAAGCATATTATTAGAGGAATCAATTGTTTATATTAATATTCAACCCAATTTAAATCTGGTTAGCAGAAATAGTGCTAAATACACTGGTTAAGCAATAATACCCAGGGATTCAGTTACAAGCAATCTACCTTGTAGAGCATTCTAGTTGGTAACCTATTTTTCCTGTAAGGTTTGTCACTGATGAGCAGATTTGTGAAATATGGCCTGATCACTAAACTACATACTCAGAAACCACACGCATTCAACAAGTCATCCATAAACAAGAATATGGAACACGTACAAAAGAAAACAACCAGAGCAAAATAAATTATCAAATCAATTCATTATCAAAACTTAATATTGTTATCAGAAAACCGAAAGATCGTTTTTGCATTTTGGGTACATATCATTGTTCTTATGTACAGCGTTAAAAAAACTGATCCGTTACTGTTTCTTAATACTGACAGTTACTGAACATTTTAAATGTTTGCTTTTTGTTACAATATCTATGAGTTACCAGCACTCTGCACCAATGACGTCACATACCCGGATGTCAGACAAACATTTCACCCCATCCGCACGCCAGACCACAGTAGTAGTAGAGTCCGCATTTGCGAATAAACATAAAGCTTGGGCATGTAGGCGTGCGTATGTTAGTGAAATGTGACACATTGTCTGAGTTCCGGGTACTTAGATTATTCGTGCTGAGTGCTATTCAAAGCCACCCTATATTTTGTTTTGCTCATTTGATTTGTTAATTTCTACAAGACTTTCTTTTCAAACTGACCTCAAAGCAAGTTTGGTTCTTTACAAGGACAACAACCTTTGCAGAAATGTTGTTATATGCATATTTATTGTACAAGTTTGCCCATATTCTATGCATATCATACTATTATTGAGCCCAACATATCTGACAGTCACTGAGTCTAGATTGTGAGAGCAATGTGCATCTATCTTAACATTTGTCAACATGAAATTAATTGTTTGAAAGAACAACTTACAAGAAAATTTAACCACTGTATTTTGTCTCAAACAGCAGAGTATACACACTTTGAAACATGTTCACTTGGGAGAATCTTGTGTGTATTTGAACCCAAGGTTCCAAAGACGCAACACTCAAACAAGAGTAACACTTGCACAGTCTATTGGTTAGTTGAGAACTGGTTTGTAAAATATTCCTACAAAATGAGATTGATCAAAAACTTCTTATTGAAATTGAAATTCTATAAATGTGTAAATTTTCATTTGTAGTCACTGCAAAATCACATCACCTTCTGGTGACATGTCACTGCATCTCAGATGCAATGAGTAAATCACATCACCTTCTGGTGACATGTTACTGCATCTCAGATGCAATGAGTAAAGACATGTGTGAAGTTGTAGAACTTAAAACCTCTGTGAACAACAACACAGAGCTGTTTTGAAGAGAGAAAAAAACAAAATTTGCAACGTTTCCAAACGAAACCAACACCAGGGGAAAAAACAAAGTTTGTTTTTAGCAAATTTCCACCCCTAACATTGTTGACTTCAGACTCAGTTTGTAAGATTGTGTCCAACTTGTTGTCCAGCTTAAACAATACTTTAGTGGTTTTACTTAACTTACACGAAAAGGCACAGTTGAAATAGCTCTACCTTCACACCAGCCAGCATGCATAAAATATATATATATATTTTGTACATAGTTTTTATACAAAGCTTTTAAGGTTTCATATTCTACATTGCTGGCCCTTTAAGATTCTTAGAGGAGCTACATGGAAGAGTTTGGCTTTATTTTGTTTGCATAATCATGATGAGACTATCAAAATCATTATCTAAAATGTCAAAATTGTTAAGCTTGTACAGCATTATTTGCATAAATATTTGTTCATGTACCTAGGCTGATTCCTAGACTTACACTCTTTAAAATATTTGTTTTATTTAAGTAGTACAACTTTTTTTATAACCCTAACTCTCTCCAAAATCCTTCTCATAGGTTTGTCTGCATTTTATGGAATCCAAAGCCAAACCAAATTGATATTGTTATAGTGAAAGGCATACATACCAGTCTTATCAGAACCCATAGGTTTGGGATTTTGAGTTAATGCATACTGACACTGACTGAAGGATTTTGTCCGATTTCGGAGCATTTTAGCATCCAAATACCAAGGGCGGCTAGAGTTTAGCATGACCTCACCTTAAGCTTTTTGTTTTGCATTCTATTCTAAAGGGCTGTGATCCACCACAAGGGACAAAGGCATTTTTTTTAAAGCTGATGTTGATTCTTTATGGTTATTAATGATTCCTTGTATGTGCCACAAGAAATCTAGCCACCAAGCTACACACACAAAATTGAAGAGCTTTTATCTACAATTGTAAAAATTATGCATAATATAAAACCAAAAGGTTTTGTTCAGCTTCAGCAGTTACTACTAGAAAAGGTGGTAGCTTAAACTAAATTGTAAACTCTTTTAAATCACATTCTTTCATATCTTTTTACAAGTTATCTTTGCAGGTTGGGGATAATTTACATGGCAGGGGTGACCAGCATTCATGAGTGAAAACAAAGATTCAGAAAAGGTTGAAGAGAGAAAAACTAGGTGAGGTCACAAAACTGAAAAAGGAAAGGAAAAAAATGGAATGTGCGACAGTCAAAAATGGACACAGACAAAATACAATGTGTTTGTAGTCTTGGCTCCAAGATGCTCGCATTCATTTAAGAGCTTTTATCCAACTGAAGAGGGCGCTGTGCGTATGAATAACTGATCAATCTTGATTTAATACGCCCGCTGTTGGCAAGTTATTCTTTGACTCTTGAATGCTGCACTAAAGTGTAAGATAGTAAAGTCTTAGACCAAGACTTATTTGGGGAGTTATCTGGATTTCAAGCATGGATAGACAAACCCATCACCAATCTAGAGGTAATACTCTGACTCGTCACTCCTTGCAGATCTCGGCGTATCACCAGGACTTGTTTTACTCCAGGGTTGTGTCTTGGATCCAGTGCCTCTCATGGAGGAAGCTGCATTGCTTGATGAAACGTCGGTGCCGTAGTCACTGATGTACTGACGTCGTATCTGGGCTGCTGGAGTAAGCTGCTTTGGTAGCTGTATCTCTTCACAGGGGTCGATCATTTCATTGATTTCTAAACAGAGTATGGAAATATTATATTTTACTGTGTCTCCTCCATCCTATGTAAGTCTCACAGTGTGTTTAACTGTCATTATTCCAGGGGTAAATTCTTAACTTCCAAGTGCCTTTGGCTAGAGACCCTCTCAAATCCACCAAAATACTTGACTCTATTGTAAATCAAGACGCCACGACCTCTATAGCCATGACCTCTATAGCCATGACCTTTGTAGCCTTAACCTCCATAGACATTTACATGGTCATTGTTCTTTTTCAAATTTCACCACAGAATGTGTATGTATTTTGTAATGAAAGTGCCCTTTGCAATATGAAATTTTCCTTGCCGCCTTCAAACATGAAATTTTGAGTCTACACATCTGTCATCAGAGATCCCAACTCATCTATACATGTCTTCTGTTAGTCTCTTCTCCATCAGTTTCATATTTCATAACTTAGTGAGGAGAGGGTTCAGCAAACCATGAGCAAACTTAAGAATGTCTTACCACTTAGTCTTTTCTCCAGCTGTCTCATATTCCGTAAGATGGTAGCTATCTCCTTATTGTGAGTCTTCAATAATGGTGACTCAGTATCTTTCAGGACCAGAGCTAGCTCTGCATCAGTGGCATTAGGAGATTGCAGTTTCCTGCAGAGAAAATAACACAAAGATACCAGCATAAAACAGACTCCTTTTATTGCAAAAAAGTAGTTCCGATAACAAGAAGAATTGTGTTGAAAATGGGGATATTTATACGCAACGTTTAGAGTCAACACAGGCGCCTTTAACACCTTATGCCATATCAATCAATCAATCATCGGGCATTTGTAGGGTGCCACTATTCTAGATTCCTATTGCGAGGTGCTTAGGGAAGTCAGGAGAATTTAAGACAAAAAGACAAAATAGTCACAGAAATGTATTCAGAGTTGACAAGTGCTAAGGACTATGTAAGCAGATTCGAAGAGATGAGTCTTAAGCTGATCTCAGGAGTCAAGTGTGAATAGCTGATAGGGGGAGATCATTCCATAGCATTGATGCTTTAATTGTAAGAAATCATATAAAACCTTTACCAATGCTTGCATGTATGACGTAATAACTAAAGTATGCGTGTAACACACCAACAAAGAAACAAAACATCTGCTATGGTTTACATTTGAGGTATTGGTGCCTCAACTTACTTGAGTTTGTACGCCACTTTATCGGAATTGTCCTTCAGTTTGATAGATAGGTGACTTATGGTCGACATCACCAGCGTGTCAAAGGACTAAAATAAACAAAGAACCATATCAAGTGTTAACATCACCAGCGTGTCAAAGGACTAAAATAAACAAAGAACCATATCAAGTGTTAACATCACCAGCGTGTCAAAGGACTAAAATAAACAAAGAACCATATCAAGTGTTAACATCACCAGCGTGTCAAAGGACTAAAATAAACAAAGAACCATATCAAGTGTTAACATCACCAGCGTGTCAAAGGACTAAAATAAACAAAGAACCATATCAAGTGTTAACATCACCAGCGTGTCAAAGGACTAAAATAAACAAAGAACCATATCAAGTGTTAACATCACCAGCGTGTCAAAGGACTAAAATAAACAAAGAACCATATGAAGTGTTAACATCACCAGCGTGTCAAAGGACTAAAATAAACAAAGAACCATATCAAGTGTTAACATCACCAGCGTGTCAAAGGACTAAAATAAACAAAGAACCATATCAAGTGTTAACATCACCAGCGTGTCAAAGGACTAAAATAAACAAAGAACCATATCAAGTGTTAACATCACCAGCGTGTCAAAGGACTAAAATAAACAAAGAACCATATGAAGTGTTAACATCACCAGCGTGTCAAAGGACTAAAATAAACAAAGAACCATATCAAGTGTTAACAGAATTTTGTGAGCATTTTTTATATTGTTAACATGTTAAAAAAGAAGCGGTGTACAGCTTTTGTACATATCCATAAACGCATCTGTAATATCATGTTTTTACATTTTGCTATAAATTAATTTATTAGGCCATATCCGAACTGGCGGCTTCGGTTACATCTACGGCTGTTGCTAAGGGTGTTGCTAAGGACATCCTACACTTCAACACATGATGACGCGGTGATCCAGCCATAGCGGTAGCCGCCATTTCAGACACTGCCTTACTTCTCTGCACAAAATACATTAGCCATGTTGAGATATTCCGGTTTTAAATTCTGGCTAAAATCCTTTAAAACTTACAATCTTATAGCCTTAGGCTGCCCTAACATAAGAGTATAAAATTTGGTCAAACTCTTACTTTGTGAGGTAAAACTTGTAACATGACAGAATCAATTATAAAGTTTCAGCTCATGTAACTCCAGCTTGTGTTTCCTGATTTGTTCCGTTTTGCTTTGAACCCGGTCCACATTACAATATTTATAAGAAGTTGAAACATACCTCTGGTTTACTCCACTGTTTATGTTTGAGGGAGACAGGGGGACTTCCTGGTTTGGCCAACACTGGAGTCTGAGAAAAGATACCTGTCAAAACAAACCAAAAACATCCTCTGTTAAGTTGTTTATATTACGTTCTCTTTCTCACACATAATGTGTAGTTTCACTGCTCTTGCCAAACTGTGTTCTCTTACAGAATATTTAAAGACTTTGTTTTCAAGTGTATTTACTTAACTGCTACAGACTCCTCACTGACGTCACACGCAGCTATTGTCTGCCCACAGTCTTCCATTTCAGGAGCCAAAATGCAAGTGCAGGGTTATGTAAGCATCTAACTGCACGCGGGTCACATAAAACGCACACTGTACTGTAATACACAGGGAATTTGACTCCCCAACATGGCACAGCCAAGATTTATCATAAGTGATGACGTAAGGTGAATTGGGTCAACAGGCAGTCCCATACAAACCAAGCAGACTTATGGTTTAATGGACAGGGCTTGCACCTGTGTTTCTGGTACAGTCTGACAGCAGTGTGAACCACATCACTGAGTATCCCTATCAAGGTGTTGTTACACTGGAGCCATAAATCAACAGTCAATAGACCTTAATGCACATGACGTCATTTGAATAGGGCGCCCTCGGCTAGAGGTCAAAAGAAGGTTGCTTATTGGCCAATTCCTGTGCACCCCGCATACATAATTTGTTCAATGTTTCATCATCCTTTTACCTCTAAGATGGCTGTGTGATGATGTCAATGCATACGGTCTATATACTTTGTAGTAATTGAAGAGAAAGTCCTGCATACTCCACATGGCTTTTCACCTTTTAGAGTAGTATGGTACAATTCTACATTTCAAATAATGACAAATATCACGCTGGCTTTACCTTCAGCGATGTTATTGCTGACAGACGTAGAGCGCTGTAATGGCTGTTTGTGGTTGTCTGCATGTCTCTCGTTCGAGTTCACACCAACAGTATCCTCTGAGAATATCTCATCCATCATCCTCTGTGTAAAGTCAAATATTTGCGTGTTTAACTTTTCTGAAAATTTCTCTGGATATCTCTCAAATACTGGGACTTTCATACACAAGGTGACATCAGACATACTCGGTAAATTTCAATATTTATGCAATTCTGGTCATGTGCATGAATTTCCCTGGTAACTTTGCTGCTACCTGGAGATTTCTTGTAACATCACTAATAATTATTTTTATTTTTTATTTGAAAACGACACAATTTTTCTTTTAAAATGAAAGTTCGTAATTACTTTCAAATTTAGCGTTCTGTAAATGAGTAGTTCTAAATCATTACATCATAAATTTGAAACAGGTTGTATATTTGTACATCTTTCCCTGTTAACAAGAATTTTACAGTAATTTGGGTTTAATATTACCAGAATGGTTACATAATTACATGTACACAGATTTTATACAGGTTTTAATGATAGAAAAGTTCATGAACATGTAGGTAGATGATTCTTATTTTGCTTCTGAAAACATCGTAAGGTTTACTCAAGAACTCCTTGACCCTTCACTTTATGACAGGATATTTAACTTTGCAGGTTCAAAACCTGCTCTAGTCAATTTTAATGTGTTCAACTCAAAATTATTTAAAATTTAACCAGTCAGTTTCCCTGGTGGTTTATTACTTGTTAGTTTCAAAGAAGTAACCTTGTATTTAGTTGTGACTTTTTCTTTTAAATAAAGGGTTTTAAAATAAGCTGTTAATAGCCACACTGACTGGTTACTACTGACTTCTGTGCCAGCTACTTTTTGGCAACAGCAAAACCAATGTAGTGGGAAATGTTTTGCTTAGATTGAATTCCAGAGCACATACATGTACACACATGTACACGAAGAATGTAGTATGCAATTAGCCTTCATACTTCTGGGGACCTAAAGCTGGCCCCAAACCCCACACCATTGTGACTTCACGGGTCCAAACAAGCGTTTCCCAAACACTGACCTCTGCTGACCTACCAGCAACTTATCATCTTTGTGAAACCCCTGCATTACATACAACTCAAGTGTTTAGAAATAATTTTGGACAACAAGACAATTAGTTGTTGCAAACTGCTTACCAACCAAAGAAAACAACCAGCGGTATAAATGAAAAAAGTGGTAATTGCCTGACCTTTGACACTAGCAGAGTCCTTCGCAAAGACTAAATCTGCCACCCTTTTTTTAGAGACACTTTTTCTTGACATTTAAGACCCATTAATGGCAGTGGAAAACACTATGTAGAATAACTACCCATTTAAGATTCGATCAAGGGTTAAAATCTCATGCAGAAATACCCAAGCACTGTCTACCCAACATAAAATGAAAAGACAGACAAACATTGTGCTGTGTAGATTGGTAGTTGGATACAAAAACCTCAAAAGCAATCCATTTATACAACTAGGCAACTGAGCATTACAAAAGCACAACGAGTCTCTCTGGACAAAGCTACACAACAAACCAAACAATCACAACAACAATTTATGGACAACCAAACTGTAAAAGTAAACATTGCAGAAACGGGTGCGACTTGATCAAAACATCAAAGTAACCACCAAAAAATAAAATACCAACTAAAAGACATTCAGGAAGAAACTTCCCGACACCAAATAAAATGTACATTTACCATACGAGACAGAACATTAAAGGGGTAAATACAACTAAAGAGAAATTGTCAACTTGTAAATGTTTATTGGATTAATTTGAACCTAACTTGAGTTGAGACAAATTTTGTCTCACAAGTTTTCTGGCACACTGGTAACTAAGCAAAAAGACCTGAAACATAAATCATGATGATATACATGTAGTACATCAAAGATCTAATTGTGTTCCTGTCACTGTTAATTGCATGTCCACAGGTTAACACACTGTAATGGCATAGAATTGTGTGTGTATCAGACATTGTTATTGTGTATTCACCACTTCGTGGTATATACACAAAATTGGAAACCATAGGGACAGTTGCGTAAACAAGATTTTTATTTTAATTTTAATATTCTTATTTTTCGGGGGGGGGGGGGGGGGGGGGGGGGTAGCTTGGGGTCTATTAAATGTGCATTTGTTTGATCTCATTTGAGGGGCAAGGGGTCAAGGGGGTAAAGGCCAAGGGGGGCTAGGGCCATTGATTGGGGACCACTTTGTTAATGTGCTTTGTTTAGCTTTTTTTTCAATTGTGGTGCAGTGGCTCAGACAAAGGCATGCAGATTATTTTTTAAATGAACAAGGGCTTGACCAAAGTGGGGAAACATACATGTAGTCTACCACGACACTGTACAATTAAATTGTGTCTAATGACAGGCAGGCAACAACACTAAAGGATTGCATTGGTTTGGATTTACTTACCACAAAATGGAAGAGAAGCTGTGTGTAGGAACCACACATAATACAGTCAGATATGTAGTCAAAAATTCACACCGGTTTAAAGGGCAAGAACCAAAATTATCATTTATCCCCAGTATAAAATTAACATCTCTAAACTGCTACGATACCTGCTGCTAACAAATATAGGATTCCAACTACCTCTAGCCACTGGGCTTGTGGGCATGCTCAGTGTAGTGGTAAGATATCTGCTCTAGCATTATGCTAGTATTATGCTAGTATTATGCCTGCTAGTATTATGCCTGCGGATTTTTTTCACAAGAATTGGGAAATAACCAAGTATACAGCAATCCTTCACCGATCTTGAACTCTTGGTGGCAGCAGATACTGCCATTATTGTGGTGGTACCTGGGTGGTACTGCGCTGCCTCGCGACGGGTTTAAGCGATTTGCAAAGTGAAAGTCCAATAACCCGCGACTGATCAAATGATCGCTGTGTAGCCCTAACCTTATACCAGTCGCTTGGCAGCGCAGTACCACCCAGGTACACCGCAGTAATGGAGGCATATCTGCTGCCACCAAGAGTTCAAGATCGGTGAAGGATTGCTGTATACAGTGCTCAATACACATCAGTCATGTCAGCGTAAGAGCAAAAGGATGAGACTACTTTAGTTTTTTTTCAATGATTATGAATTCCGTACTCTGTTTTGAAGTTGTATTATAAAATGAAAATGTAGAGGGCAAGTCATGTAGAAACATCACAAACTCCTAAATTACCACCTGAAGGTTCTTTCTTCCCTCTATGGTTGGACCACAGAGCTAGAAGGTTGGAATGACAACTACAAAGTCAAATCTAACCAAGTAAGTGAGAATAATGATCTAAATATGTTTGGCATGAGGCCAGGCATACCATTTTCATCCCAATCAACAGGTGTAGGTATTTATTTACCATACATGTATGGTATTAGACTATAATAGATTGAGAACGGATACTAGTTATAAACACCAGGGGGATTGGTGCAACAAGCTGTGCCATGTTTCCTTGGTTCAGACAGAAGATTTATAGTACAGGGGCGTAAAGAAAAACTAATGTCTTTGTTGGCGAATGTGAAGTTTAAAACCTCAAGGGGCACCACAGTGATTCACTTATTGTGTTTGAATTATCAGCACAGCAAACGGTGACTTTCTGGGACACTAGGTGGCAGCAGACTTATCCAGTAAATACAAGAACAATTTCTGCTGCCACCAAGTGGCGCAAAGCCTCATGATCCAAATAGAGTAAATGCAAATCCTTTAAATTAGTTTTGGCACCACAATATGAAAACATCACAGTACTGCAATAAAGTCAAATAACCCAAACAGGTCTCCATCAATTCTCAGGGAGTAAGTACAAGTTTGTAAAAGTAAAAATTTCGTACCTCATCTTTGGGTATGTTTTCCATGGCCATTCCAAAGGCCCCCTCTCCATTGGCCAGCCGCTGTAAGCTCTGAGCAAGGGAATTGCTAGCCTGGGCGATGTCGTCACCGTTCCTCAGCTCCTGTTGAGAGCGGGACACGCTGCCCCGTAACTGCTGCATGGAGACGGTCTTCTGCTGGGGTGCGTTGGTGCTGCTGTTACTGCGAGGCTTGAAGTAGTTGTAGATTGGTGCTGACTTAATGCTGCTCTCATCAGCGCTGGACAACGAAGAATGGCGGCTTGTGACTGATCTGATGTAGGCGTTGATATTTTCACCTTCATCTGTGGGTGGTTCTTTGTACCTTCAACCAAAATTTTGTTCACTTTTATTGGACAATATAATCAGTTTGAATTCTTGACTAGAGAAAATATATTTCAGTTTCTGCCCAGGAATGACTCATTCCAATGAAGCTATTGCATTACCAATATGTTTATATGCTATGTTTAACAAAAATATTTGGTCAAACTAGTTTCTTTCATGACACCCAAACCTTGTATAGATTCTGATTGGTTTAGAGTGCAAAAAATGATATGCTATTTTTACTAAAAAGCAGTGCAAATGCGACGAACTATACCCATAGCAACCAATGTACTGGGATCACCTCGGATGTCATAGACCTTAGCTCTCAAGCCATCAATATTTTGACAATGCTTTTCATTGCAAAAACAGTTAAATATTCTAATTTAAAACAACTTTATTCTTATGAAGTCAGACACACTGCAATGAAAATAAAATAAATGAATAGTGCTTTTAAATGTGTGTCAGTCTGATAAAAAGCTATCAACCTCACAACTATGTTCTTGTTCTTTCCGGTTGCAAATTAAATGTTAGTACATAAGTTTTCTCAAAAAAGCATTGCATAATCATAAATTTTAATATATTTTTTTTTTATGCAAGATCACCCAAAACAAGGTTAAAAGCCACTCTTCGTATGGGGCTACAAAAGGAAAAAATTTAAGATAAAATTAATTCAGAGAAGCTCAAGGAAGGAGTTGATATTTCTCTTGATTTCTGTATGTCTTCTAAATCTAACTCTCACCTTCTCCAAGTTCCAGATGGGGCTTTCTTGACAGCCGATACATCTGAGGAGCTCTGAGATGTCTTTCTTGTAGCAGTTGACGTCGATGTCCTGGTGGATGAAGTCATTGATGAGTTTTGAGTTTTACTCATGATTCTAGAGCTCATTTCACCAGCATTCATCTTGGGTTCTCTGAGGGACTGGCTGCGAGCCTGTTGGACAATCTGCCCACCTAGACTCACTTCGCTCCTCAGTGTCTGATCGCTGCTACGACTGCTCAGCCTTTGTCTCCCAGTGTCAATTCTTGCACCAGTTGTTTTTGTCCTGACGTGCATATCCTTCGGACTCTGGCAACGTCCGCTGTCCTTCTGGAGGCTTGATCGTCTAAGCATGGATGGGTTCCTGGAGCTACTCATGTCGGACATGCTTGAGCTTGGGCTGATGTCAGTCTGCTCTGGACCTGGAGAGTCCTTGCCATCAAAGCGAGATTTACGCAGCATAGTGCTTCTGGTCTGTCTAGGCTTGCTTAGGTTAGCTTTGATCTTCCGGATGATCTTGGGGCTCGTATCCCGGCTATCTGATTCCTTGGGAGTTTTACGACCAGTCACACGCCCTGTTGGTAACGAGGAGGAGAGGTTGGTGTTACGACGGAAAGAGGCCGAGTCCATGGAATCACTCATGCCATCCGAAGCAGCAGATGAGTCTTTGTTTTTAGAAGATTGTGGTGTTTTCTCGTTGCGTTTGTATCTCACAGGTTGGGATAAACGGTTCCAGATGCTTCCCTTTTTGTTCTTAGCATCCGGTGTTTTGGCATCATCGCTCTTGGATTGTGTATTTCTGTCTTCGACACTCCTCTTACCTTGATACCCTGAGGGTGGTAGACTTGCTTGGTTACCCCTCTGAGGGTAAGTATTCCCAAGAGTCCCCACCACACCAACACAACTAGTGGAATCCAAGTCTGTATCAACATCCCCATCGAATGAGCGATGGGAGTAGTCATAAGATTCTGACAGTTCCGGCGATGGTGTTGATTCCTTCCGACCACGCATCCTCATTTCCAGATTCTTAACGAATGTTTCTGTGTCCTTGAGGAGTAAATCAGTATCCATAGATACCTCTGTGTTTAAGTCCATACCATCGTCTTCATGTGATTGTCCGAGTTCTATATCTGCTCTGCTGACAGATACTGTTGGATTCACCTCCGAAGATCGAGTCCCCCATGGGGGTGTATTTATTTCCTTCGTTGTGGTCTCTGGGTTCCTTGGACTATAAAAAGCACTTGAGGGTGACTTCCTGATGCCATTGGTTCGTGGGGAGTCGTCCAAACTGGTCGAGTGGGGGGAGTTTTGATCTCCCCTCTCAGGAGGGGTTATGGGCAAGAGACGTTTCCCAGGCCTCCTTGGAGGAGGTTTAGGGGCGGCTGATTGGGCATGATCTTGGCTGTGGTTCTTGTACTCTTGGCCAATGCTGCGATCCCTTGGACTATGTGAATTGTTACCCTGAGAGTATTTGCTCTGTTCAGTGGAAGGTTTGGGGTTGTCTTTATTTGCTAGGACAGCCCATTGTCGTACCCAGGCCGGGGTATTGGAAGACCCTGTTGCAGGTGGCTTTGGCTAAAATCAAAGTAACAAAAAACATTAACAAAACTTTATACTAATTCATTAACTATTTTGTAAATAAAAGAAAAATTGCAAAAAATAATAGCCGTTATTTTTTTAAAATTGCATTTACATAACACACATTTGAACCTGCACCAATGTCTCAATCTTTAATGCACACACAAACTCAAACGCACTGAGGTACACCATTATTGCACTGATCCCTCCCAACGCAAGATACCATGCTAAAATAAATTCAAGTTATGATGTGTTTGCAATGATGCAATGATACATGAATCAAGCCCGATAGACTCCTTACAATATGACATTACAAACTCAAACAGCGCCCTCACTGAGTTCAAAAGGAAGGCCTACCAGTGGCTGAAGAATGGTGCATTGTTTGACTTGTTGTTGGCAACCTATACAATGGATCTATTGTATGGAAGGGGAAACTTCATGTGGTTGAAAATAGAGTAAGTAATGGTGATCAAATAAAACAATTTGGAAGAATTTTAAAAACTTCCTTCAAGTTTTTGACCAAATCTTACCTGAAAGGATGCATGTGCATCTGATGGTTTACCAATTTCTTGCTCATTAGGCTTTCCATACTCCTGATCCAAATATCTATTGATATCCATCTGTTGTGTATGGACAGCCTCTGCGGTTACAGCCTCTTCTTCAATCTCTCCATCGGCGATATCCTTATCGGTATCTTCATCACTGCCCTGTCTGGTGTCCATGCTCGCCTCCAGCCCAAATACTTCATCGATCTTCGACCGTGCCTCGAGGACATCTTTAGACTGGGTCTCACTCTCAATGGTATAGGTCCCTGACTCGCTTATATTGTCTCCGTTCTGGTTTTCCTCTTCCTCGCTTCTGTGGTTGCTGCCATGAGATGAACGTGACATGACAGGGCCTGATTTGGATGTTGTCGGTTGTCGAGGAGAAACAATTGGTCGGACCTTCAACTGCTTTGAGGAGTCAACTTTACCGGCTTCTGTTAGTAAAGACACCAGAGACAAGGCCTTGTTTATATTTCATGCAAAATCTCTCTTGACTATGAAGATGTGTTTTTTTTCCCTAATTATTATTATCACATAACTCACTTTGAATCCACTTTATAGAAAGTATGAACCACCAAAACACGACCAGTATTCAGATGTGGCTACACACCAACACAAATACAATCTGTTCTGGCATTCTACTTATACAAAATACTTTGGTTACTGGTTAAATTTGTATATAAATGCTGATGAGATGTGAAAACATTCTTCCCAAATTTATCTAATACAAGGAAGGTGTATCCTTGCTTCATGTCATTGCTTTTTGGAAGAGTAAAATAATCTCCACCATCTAGCTTCCAATTAATAACACACAATACAACCAACCTCTGAAATTTTCATCAAATTTGATTCCACAAAAAAACAATAAATAACTATTCAAGGATTTTGGGCATGTTCATATTTGGCTTATTTCAATTGCGGCAACCAAAATAAGCAGCTGAAAATTTGAGGGTGTTCCAATTAATTATGACAGTATCATAGATGAAAATATTTCTCTGGGGGTTGGTGCTGGTATACCTTTATAATCAGCGATTTTTTTTTTTTTTTCAATTGTTCAAAAAACAACAACACAAGAACAGAGTATAGGAAAATCTGACTTGACTATGTTAATTTTACCTGAATTATTGGCTGATCTGGAGTCACCCTGACCCACCTTGGGGCCCTTCTTGACTGGTGTCGAGGCCCAGAGACTGTTGAGCTTTTGCACTGCTGATGGTGACACTCTTGGTGACTGTATTTTGAATTAAAAAAATAATGATAAAAATATATGTAATGCTTTCAAAATTGTTACGATTTCTTTTAGTAGAAATCTAATTTCAAAAGTGTCATAAAATTACTCTTTTGTTTTTACTCATATTAATAGTTTTAGTCATAAAATGTTCGTGAACTGAAGTGTAACATTTCACTCATGTTAAAAAAAAAAATACTTTAATTAAAAAGAAACAAAGTTGCCACCCTTAATGGCCTGATTTCATGAAGTTGTTGAGCAGGAAATTTTGCGCTTACGCAAATTCATTTCCTAATCTTAAATAAAACAGGACACCAGCAACGACAATGCATATCATATAACAGTTGGACTGACTACCAGTAGTCAATTTTTGCCGAGAAAATTTGCTGTGACATTAAACCTTGGTTTCAATTTCATTAAGCTATTAAGCAGAAGATATTCCTTCGTAAATCTCTTTTCCGTAAGCAAACAGACAGTGGGATACCAGTTGCAACAATGTATTGGTAATTTGGCTGGTAACCTGTTTGTGCTTAGCAAGGTTTTTCTGTGCTTAGCAAACTGATTTGCTTACAGGCTTTATGATGCTGGACCAAGGGTACAATTTCATCAAGCTGCTTCTGGAGAAGATTTTGCATGACAATTTTCTGCAAAAGTTAGCAAGAACCCAGTCACAGCTGGTACATGTGGAATGGGTGGAATGGTATTTTGGATGGCCACCAAAGTGTTTGTGTTTAGCTACTTGCTGTGCTTAAGCAGCACTATAAAATTGGGCCCTGGTTTTTCGCCTTAAAAGACCACAGCGGCCTGAAATGCCCTGTTCCAAAATACCCACAACGGCTTTTTCCAATCGACCAAAAAGGCCAAAGTAAAGGTTGCATCCTGAATGGACATTTTCCAATGTTTTCCATGTTAACATAGTGTCTATGTTTCTAAAACAAAACCAAATTTCTGCTACATTTTTTTTCCCAGACATCTTTACAAGAAATTATATGGTTAAAAAAATCCCCAATATCAGTCATGTCTGGGCGTATGGTGATGATTCCATAGAAATGAACGGTCTCTAAAGGGTTCACTACAAATCACAGGAAGAGTTCTGTGATATTCATGAGGAAGATTCCCATGATAGTTCAGATGAAACGTCTTACCTGATAACTATCTGGATCATCACCATGACTCTTCTTCATCATCCTCTCTGCCTTTCTCCCCTCAACAATCTTCGTGCTCTCCTCGATTTTACTCTTGACTGTCGCCGGCACAAACTCACTCAGACTCTCATTCATTGACATCTTGGGCGCGTCTTCCTTGGCGTTGAACTCTATGGTGAAGCCGACATGTTTCTCTGAGGCTGAGACCAGCGTGACCTCAGTGTGCTCGGGGGTTGTAGCAGCACGTTTACTTGGGGTGGTCGGGTTGAGATCCGTAGGGCGATGGGTATACATATGAATGGGAATGTCTCGGTCTCTTTCTGCTTCGTTTAAGTGAAGCTTCGTGGGTCGTTCCAGTTGTTTAAGGTTGCCAGTGCTTGATGTTGAGTTCATATCTACAGTCGATGAAATATCAATATTAATAGTAAAAAACTGCAATAGACATGTCTTCTTGAAGTTATGATATCTGATTGGTTCTGAGGTTGGCAATGTTTCACTCCTATGGTGCAAAGCTCATGAGGATTTTAATCCACTGGGGTAACTATTAACTCTCCTAATTTTGGTAACAATTTCCATGAAATTTGTCAACCAAACGAAACCATTCAACTGCAAAGGTTGTCGTATGGTAGCACAACTGCGCACAGTGTATAAATACTGACTGCTTTTAGTGCTGTGGTCAAAACTACAACTCATGAGGTGAATCCCAGAGTGTTCTATTTTCCTCCGGCTTCACCTCAAATGATAACCAAGGAGTCAATATTTGTTTTGCGACACCCCATAAGATACACCAAATAAATTTCTAGGCACCAAGAAGCTGTCGATGCTACAAGTACAGTACACTGGTTGCAATGGGTAGATTGCATTGATAGCTATAGTTCGCTGGACAACTTTCTAGTACAAACATGACAAATAAGACTTATCATGTGGCGTGTTCTAAATCAAT
Organism: Leptasterias polaris; assembly: GCA_037783415.1. Classification (NCBI taxonomy): domain Eukaryota; kingdom Metazoa; phylum Echinodermata; class Asteroidea; order Forcipulatida; family Asteriidae; genus Leptasterias; species Leptasterias polaris. The sequence goes on from JAZGTN010000027.1 coordinate 2,966,793, forward strand.
AATAATGTAGCAGAATCTATGTTTGGTGTATTATAATACCAACTACATGTACATGTATGTAAATTTATGCACGGTGTAAATTTATGCACGGTGTAAATGTATTCATAACATGGTATCATATTGCGGGCTGACATAGTTTATCTACCATTCACAAACACAGCAGGAGACACTGAACGGTCGGGAGGATTTTAATATCAAGATTACCTTTCCCATTGGATGTGTAAGTGTCACTCCTCTGCCTCGAGTCCCCCTCTTTCTCCTCCATTAACTCCTCCCCTTCCAAATGGTCATCTTGACCCCACCATGCTGGCTGACCATAGAGAGCAGACGGCGGGGAAGTCACTGAATCTACATCACAAACAACAATCATAAAAATATGTCAACAATCTTAACTGACGTCATACTTGCATCTGGGATAACATGGATGAAAGATGAAAGATGAAGATTTGGTTTTGCCCTGCGCCTTTGTATGATGAAGCACTGTATAGACGTTATGCATGATGTCACAGGAAAAAGGCGCCCTCCCCCAGAGGTAAAAAGAAGGCTGCACATTGGCCGATCCTTTGCACTGCGCATACGCAGCTGTGCGTGATGTCAAAGGATTTATAAGATCTACAGTTAGTGCTCACCGAGTCCTAAGAAAGCGATCCACCTGAACCCGAGGTTGGATTTGAACCCTTAAGATTCCACATTCTGGAGCAGAAGTCTTAACTGACTGACAACTGAACTCACTCTAACCTTTGCAGAGCAAGCTTCAAGTCTTTCATACTATTTCTATTGACGATCACAACCCTCCCTTTAACTGTAACCCTAATCCCCTTGTGCCGTTGTCTTGAGACCCTCCCATATCCTCCGAAAATACTCCTAGGATTTATATAAAATTGGTATGCCTGTCCCAATGATAAGCATTTGCTATTTGGACCTGCAGTACCATTCCCTACAGAGTCAGACAACTTCCTGATGAGGGTTTTACAGGATTTGAAAGCATTAGTTTTTTAAGTACCTGTAGCGTTCAGTAAGCTTCACTACTCTACTGGATCGGGAAGTATTGGTAGCTTACCTTGTTTAGGCAGTGACGTCTTACTATGAGCAGATGACATGCTATTCTCCAATGCAGCATTTGCTCTATGCTCATACTGATGAGATGCATGGTCCTCTTCATGTCTGGAGTGTGGTCGGGTCAGGTACGCCTGCACGAAGAGAGATAACCATATCACCACATGAAGATGTGTGAAATTTAGGTTGTAATTACAAGTCATTAATTAGAGAGTATACTGGACCGAAGGAAGCATTGAATCCTGCCCCTTTTTGTAAATGTAGTAAACCTGCAGGGTACATGTATATGTTTACAAATATAATGCAGTCTCCAACAGAGCAATTTTTGTCACGGTCAGTTCTAGTCTTTCAAGAAAGTAAAAGGAAAATACCAGAGAAATTCACAAAATTGTCACGGGCCTGAGTTTCAACTTTCAGGTATTTTTCAATTGTACATTATACAAACTATTTGAAAATCAGCAAATGTTTTCATCAAATAGTACGGTCATTAAGAAGTAAGGTTCAAGATTGTGTTCAGTTACCAAGTATCATCAAGATTTGTGCATGAAGCAGGTTGGATTGCTAAACCATGGTTGATTGTGGGTCTTTTCATCAGGTATCAATACATGGTATGACTATAACTAGTAAACCTGCTTGACTCATATCAAATCACAGCATGGTTCCATTGTTTCTATTGGCATTTGGAACCGGTTCATGAGAAGGAATATGAATTGAACACTGGTCAGCAAAGCAAACACTACCCAAAGATGGGTTCCAGACTAGACTGAAGGGAATTACAAGTGTATTATTAATGTCTTAACCCTCCAATTCTCTGTAAAGTTGACCAACTATTCCAAGTCATTCAACTGTATGGATTGTGTACGGTGGCACAACTGTGCACAAAACTACCTGTGTACAGTGCTACATGTATGCATTCACCACATGATATCATATTGCAGGCTGGCATAGCATCATTCAAACCAAAAGGATGGTTTTGAATGGTCAGACAGTTGGAGGGTCGACTGTGTAACGTGTAGACGCATTAACCACATGATATCATACTGCTGACTTGCACACAGCGTGGATGATTTTGAATGGTTAGACAGTAGGAGGGTTGACTGTCTTCTGTGTAGATTCATTCACCACATGATATCATTATGCAGGTTGCCACAGTTTATCATTAAAAACCACAGTTGATATTGAATTATTTGAATGGTCAGACAGTTGGAGGGTTAACAGTGAAGAAACATTAATAATGCACTCTCCATAAATTCTGATTCAAGGATAAAACCCAGCAACCACGACAGTGTGAAGACATTGCCCTTGGCTAACAAATTCACTTCCAGTATCACAAGGGAAATGGAATGCAATTATGAACAATTGACATTTCTTACTGGTACCTGTATTTTCACCTTAAAACTTCCTTTACACTTCTGTTTGCACTTGATGAACTATTAAACTCACATGAATTACACCAGAGTCATAAAATTCAAGCTACAATTTTACAAGCATTATATAGTCATCTTTGTCGTTCCTGCCTGTTGTTTTAAATATTTGCAGTGTGTCATGACCGGGCGGTCTGGCGCATCGAATACAATTTCTGATGGCTCAGTCATCAGAGTGTGGGTTCGATTCCTGGTTGTGATGTTTGTGTATTGGGCAAGACACTAAGTTATTATTGCCTCATCACCCAGGATTAAATGGGTATAAGTCTTGGGTTATTGATGTAAATGATTAGCAACCTGTGGGCCAATTTTGCTGCTGGTGCTGCATACTCCAAAGGAGTTGAGGTGGTTTAATGAGTGCTTAAGGCCCAATGAACAGGGGTTAACGGTACTTTGATACAATTTGGTTAATAAGGTGTGTAATAAATGCCTTTTTACTTGTATTGCTAACTATTTCTATTATTACTAAACTATTCATACAATCTATTTTTTCTACAATGAAATAAAATGGATGAAAGAGACACATTGAACTTACACCTGAGTCTGTGGTGTCAGGCTCAATAATTTCCTGTGAATAGAAATTATGAAAGTAGTGGATTATTGAGGAATGAATTTGTGCAACATGCAGAGGTTTTTATAATAGGTATACCCTATGTTAAACAAATTCTATAAATCTATGCATCAATATCATGAAATGGTACAAAAACATATAAAAGACCCGTTACAAGTTTGGTTTTTTAAGAAAAATGCAAATAATGTTTCGTTAGAACTATAAAACCAGATGTACAAGTAAATCCAAATCCAGTTATTGATTTTGAAATGATTGTTTATGTACATTTTTGAAATTCCCCCCCCCCAAAAAAAATAAAAATAAAATTTAAACAATAATAATAATCCCATGTACTATCCTTAAAATCTTCTCAGGTTTGTTAACAGTCATCTTTCCTTCAAGTGTCTTCACATTGTAATTAATCACCTGATAAGTAGTAACTTGTTTTCTTTTTATCAATTAATAAACCACAATGGAAACTGGCTTGGTAAAATCTTTAAAACAATTTGGGTTGAACAAAGAAACATTGACTAGAGCAGGATTTGAACTTTTTATTTACCATGGTGTACAACCCTTTAGATCTGATGGTTTTTATACACAATCCAATGGAAATGTCTTCTGCCATTTTTTGATGGAATACGCAGAGTGTTCATTTCTTTTCCCACATTACAGATTCAACCAATGATGTTGATGCAACTATAACAAAATGCTAGTCTTGCCCTAAGATTTCAGTGATCGATAGTGGATAAAGTAATGCGCTGGTAGTAAATCGTAATAGTGCGCCCTCTTACAGCATGATTTAACTAACTTGACTGGCTCTCACTAATGCTGTAAGAGGGCACGCTAGCACGATTTACTACAAGTGCGTTACACTCTCCACTATCGATCACTGACGTCTTGGGCCAAGACTAATAAAATGCCAGCACACGAGTTGATGCCTGCATGCTTTTAAAAAAGGAATACGCAAGAATAATGAATCCCAGTATTGACAGAAAACACTATTCAGGGTATAAGAAATCGACCTCAAATGGATTGATCTATATGATAAAATACAGGCAGTTAGCATCCAAGCTGGCAAACACTTTCATGCAGACAAACATTTATGCATGCAAACAGGTATTAAACAGAGTATAAGTAAGGGAACTTGTGCAATGTAAAGGTTAGGGATAGTAAGATATTCCACACTTGTCTACACAAAGACTAGAAACAATCAATGTGTATTGAACACCACCTGTCTACCCAGTATTTAAAGGCAGGGTCATTGATTGATTTTTGTCAACATAATGCTGATTTATAGGCAAAATTATAAAGAAAGGTGCAATAAAAGTCACATGTGAAAGTTTCAGCTGAATAGCATGCATACAATGCTGCTTGCTGAGAAAACATTTTTAAAAACTGTCACGGTATTTTCAAAAGATTGTCGAAACCATCCACGTTCAGCGAGGTGACAGCGGGTACGCAGCATTTATGAACGGACACCAACCCTCTAAGAAATTATTCGTGCATGAATCGTTTCTCACTAAGTAAGTTTTTATGGCCATTATTTGTTGGAGTATTTAGCTACCAATCTATGATCCTACCTTAAGACAAAGTCTGGGATTGGTAAGCAACCACCTTTTTTTTTGTATTAGTTTCAATCAGTATTAGCTCACTGATTATAACAACTACACCAGTACAAATCCTCCAGAGAAATGTCTCAGTCAGAAAAAGTGTCAAGAAAATAGTATTTCTACTAGATCACTTATTTTGATTGGCGCATTCGAAATAAAACTGACGTGAAATGTATAATGATTATTGACAAAACATAATAGAGGTTTAATGCCAATTTTCACTGGTTGGTTGGATCGGGTGTTCGGAATAGGCTGTGCAAGTCTCGCGCGCATTCGAACTTCCGGGACCATAGTGGTCCCAACCATATGGAGTTTTACGTGGGCGAGATTTTGTTTCGTCAATTATTTTAGTTTAACGTAGGTTATGACCTAGAAAAGTATACATGTTGTTGGAATGTAATACTAAGTGATAACAAAATATGAAAGTAAAACCAATTCAACAATATAACGAAGAAAACCCAAGAATTAAACTTGACCTCAGCTTCCGGTTATTGCAAAAAATTAAGAATTTTGTGCTCGCCTCCGATCATAAAACTTACGTAAACGCTTGTTTTGGATGCGCAATTATAATCGCCAGATGCTGTAATTACAAAGCAAACCCTTTTCATTGCAGTCTATGGTTGTTGAGGCGTCAGCATCCTCTTTAAACTGCGATACGGGTCAATTTAAGACCCGTTTGACCTTCACGAATCCGCATAAGGGGTTTCTAAAAAGTTAACATCAAATAGGCATCCTTGTCCCAGAGTTTTAATTTGTTTTCAATAATAATATACACACTATTGTGATTTTTTTTTCAAAAGCTAAACCTTTTCATAAAATTGTAATGATTAATTTTTGTTGTTCAGATTTTGTCATGAGATATAATTTAAAACAAAGATTTAATTTCAGAAATAAAAATGTTCTTCGTTTGACGTGTTTTCTCGTTCGGATACGCGCGAGACTTGCACAGTCTATTACAAGTAGGAAATGCATTCTTCATTCATTTAAAATCAATGATGTACATGTACTTTCTCTTTAAGGCATTTCAGTAGGAGGGGATGTAGTATTTAAACTCAAAATTACATGCAAGAAACTGTAAATGCATCATTTTATTTTCATGCAGCAAATGGTTTAAAATGAATTCATCAGAAAAAACAATGCTTTGTGGCCAATCAGTACAAAAACTGCAATGCCAGAACTAAATTTAAGTAAGAATTTATTCATACAAAATGACTGTCGGCATTCTTCACACGTTACAAAAAAGAAGTTCCGTTAATGCTAATTTGGCTAACGCATAAGTACTTAAACAATTGAAGTCAATTCTGATCATTTTATGCAATTATGCTTTACAAGATGTTACCATACTCTTTTTTTTTATTCAGAAATTTCGAAGTACCTGTGGTATTTAAGTCTGCATGCCTTCATTTTGTGAATGACCAGCAGATCATTCTGCTGTTTAACACATACCTCTCTCTTTCCACATACACATAACCCTGTAATTTGACAGTACACAACAGTGTTGCATTATGTATTATGTGTACACTCCACCTCCTGAACCCAATTGTACATGTAATGCCAAACAGACTAAATTACTAAATTCACATGTATGCTTACTGAAGGTAAAGTGACTTGAGGCAGTGCTTCTATCTACACATACTTTAGCTTTACAACATTAAATACCACACTGAGACAGTTTGCAAGTAACCTATACATCGAACATGTACACAAATTACATTCCACACAAACACGTTGGACAAACTGTGAACCATAATACATGTACATACTCGTGTACAAAATACTTGTACTAGAATGCATGACAGAAACATTTCTTAAAAAAAAAAAAACATCTACTAAGAATGTCAATATGAGATCAAAAGAAAGGTTTGCTGTTGCCATGCATACATTGCACATTTTGACAAACCTCTTCCATATTGTGCTCTTGCTCATTTCTACATCCCTCATCAACGTCTGAAGCTTCCTTTATATCTTCCATCCTGTCCGTCTGCTAAAGACAGCATCCAGTCAACATCAAGTAAACCCAACAACAATATTAAGAAGTGTATTGCGTTGCATCCACAGTGCATGTACATGTAGTACCATATGGCACAAGTCTTCTTGATCGCGGTACAGTATAGAACAGACGAGCCCATTACTGAAGCCGGTTTCACGTGCACTACATGTACTTAGCAGTTTTCAAAATTTAGTTAAGCAGAAACAGGTTACCAGCCAACATAATTATCAACCTCCCTGAACATTTCTGTTTAGCAGAATACATAATTAGCAATTTTTCTGCTTAAGTGCTTCATGAAATTGGTTCCCGATACAAGTATCCTATTTACTACAATGCTTGCTTTATGACTGTGGTTTGAAGTCACATTAAGTGCCTAGTCATGTTGGAGTACGTCTTTGTGTAAACTGCTTGGAATGGTTATTGCAACTTGAGATTTTTCACACATGCCCTTGAGTATCCAGTTGCTGAGACTTTGTATTTTTGGCATATGCTACACTTGATGCAGACAAAGATTGGCACTTTGCATTATAAAAGGATAGTTTTTAATAGACCGCATAATACCTTCCTCAAGTTGGCAAAGAACAAATGGTGTTCCTTAAATACAACATGCATTTTATTAACCCTCAATGAATAATACATTTAACAAAGTTTTGTAGCTAGATTTCAATTATTTTAAGTGAATATGATGCACATTACAATATTTCATATGTATCATACATTTTTATAAATTGTCTTCATTGCAAGGAAAACAAAGGAAGAAAGCGATGCAAACAATAAGTTTTATGATAATTGAACTTTTGATTAAGAACAAAGTATAGAATTGGTATCAAAACAAATTTGATCAATTTTGATCTGAAAGCTCACTGATTATAAAGTTTATACCAGTAACAATCCTCCAGGGACATACTTCCATCCAAGATGTCGTCAAAGTCCAGGAAATAACATTTGGAGATCTAACACACCACTGTTTCTTATTTCAATAGCTGCAATTGAAATAAGCCTGGTATGAACATGCACAAAATTCTTGGCAAAATATAAACTGTTTTTTGTTTGTTTTTTTTATTCTAATGAAATTTGTAACGGATGGTTTCATGGTGTATTCATTGAATACGATAGGATGAGAATAGGAATTTGTGGCGTTCCAGTCATGGTCAAACAATGGAAATGCGCATGTCAGCCAATGATAGGTCTTCATTGACCTAAGCGAGTGCAATGTTTGGGCTTGTGTCGTTCTCCCTTTAAAATGACATTTTAAATGTGTAATTGAGTATACCAATCAATCAATCAATCAATCGATTAGAAATGCAGAATACAAACTTGCCTGTAACACATCCACTAACATGTACATAGAGCTGATGTTGTGCATGTGTCGGGCATTTGTACGTCAAAGGGAAGTTACACAATTGGTGAAACAAACAAGATTTCACAGCTATAAAAAACAATACTTTTTTTTTTAAAGCGAGATCAATGTTTAATAATTACATGTTTGATTGTACCGAGAAGCAAAGCTAGATGTACATGTACATGTAGAAGAATCTAACAACAAAAATATTGCTGATTTTAATCTACAACCTGAGCAATTTTTTATCAAAATTTTGTATCAATTACCCATGGAAATACACCCTTCTAAAAGAAATTTAATGTGCCACAGAGTTGTTCCCCAACTATCAGTTCTTATTGTGATAAACCAAAATTAAATTTGAAACGTAACTGAAAAGGTGACACAATTTGATGAATTATTCCCAGGTCGTTTGTTTTAAGAAGTGTTGAGTGAAAACTTGAAAATGACTCAAACTTGAACAGAAAACTTTGAGGGTCAGATGTCAACATTTTGCACATTGTACCGGGATCCCTTTAAAATGTATACATAGCGTGTATGACATTAATGGGTCATGTAGTGAGGCCCAATGCTCAGATAGAAAGATGAGATGTGAATGCCAGAAGCTCCACTCTTCATGTCCTAGACACATCACTGATAATACACACAGCAGGGGGTAGACAACAAGATGACTGACATGTCATACATAAATTACAATCTATCATCAGTGTTGGGCTTGGCTCATTGATAGTTCCTGGAAAATAATACCAGCTGAACTGGTTACAGTTTGGAGTTCCTTTCTGTGGAGTTTTATTTAAATTTGTGTCAAAGGATTATATGTACTGTAGCTGGTGATGGCGACACCCTGCTAAAATAGAGCATTGGGAATGATCTATCTTTCAAGTTTCATCTGTTATCGCTTTAAAGTATCTAATTTATTTTGATCTCAAATACATGTACATGTACATGTAGTTTAAAGGTATCTGAATTATTTTTTATTTGAAACTGTTTTTATGCTATTTGAAATATTCTGATCAGGCAGTAGTATTTTTAAAATTTATGTATTGTCCTTTATAAAATAATATTAAATTTATTCTTTTGCACATCTTGACAATTTTTCTCAAAAACAAATCTATGACCAGGATGAGTTAATTCATTCTTACAATTGTATTTATTTATAAACAAAAATTTTAATCCTGGAGTGAATTAGTGCGTAGCAAAAGTTGAACAAACGACTACATTAATTTTTCAGTCAATGAGGAACAAAACATACATGAAAATGGTTTCACTTATTCTTATAACATAATGCATAACCAGAGGACAAATCAATGCAAGAATTTGTATTCATTTACACCATTCACTAAAAGACACCCGCTTCACTTAATTTCATTGTTCCTGGTTTGATTTGGTTACAAATTTTCCCTCAGGGATACTTTGACGGAAATGTAATGTCAGTTGGAAGTAAATCAAAAATTAGTCAAATAGAAAACAGACTGGGGCTGTGGCTTCATCTGTTACTGTTTCTTCAGGTGTTTGGCACACCTCCTTTACATTACACACTTCAGAAATTTACAAAAGCACTTTACTCATTACAGAGCCAATTCCCAGAGAATAAAACCCAAGGAAATTCCTGGGAAATTCTAACCCCACAGCCACCTCATATTCCTGATGCATGATTCTAACTTGAAGCTTTTTCCCGGGGGGGGGGGGGGGTTATTATCCCCCCCACCCCCCCCCCCCCCCCCCCACCAACATTATCTCACTTTAAACTAATCCTGGAGACTTCCTGGGAGTTTACAAGAGTTTGCCAGAGTTCGAAAGGCTCGACCAAATTTTCGCAGGAAGACATTTTTCTAGTGTGAAAGGAGCTTCAGTTGAAATGTCAGCTTCATTGCATTACAAGAAATCATTATCTATAATATGTACTCTTGACAGACGCACCCTTCCAAAAGTCAAATCACCCTGTTCTTTTCTTTTTTTAAAGAAAACATATTTTTGTGTAAAAATGCTTAATTTATTTTAACAACTGAAAAATACAAATGTTGTACAAAACATACAGCATAAAGTATGGCGACTCTAGGTAGGCATTTCTTCAATTATGAAGGTCAAATAACACAAAAGATGGTATCACTTAAATAGTTCAACAGTAAGCACTGCTTGATATGGGTACAGGAAATGCATTAATGCAGCAATTAACAGGCTCCCCCCCCCCCCCCCCCATCCCTTCCTATATCTGGCAGTGATTGAATGATGTTTTATGCATAGGATCATAGGGTTCAAATTACAAAATCCAGTAATCTTAGTTCACTACCAAACAACTCCTGCAGTCTAGTGTTTATCCTAACACATACTTTGAAGATTTCCTCATGAGTGTATTTATTGAAGTTTCTCAATTCCAAATCTTTCCATGCCAAACTTCAGCAAATATGAAATACATTAGGAGGCAATATGAAAATGAAAGTGCAGAGCTACGAGACCTGTGGTCAAGTGGGGATTGTCTTTTAAAGAAGAAATCTAACTCAGTTATTCAGAAATTTGTTTCCAATCATTTCCAATAATGTCAGTGGCCATGGAAGCAGTGACTTCAATACCTGTAGCTCACAAGGGGAAACTCAAGGCCTTGTATTCATAATCTAAAAATTGTAATGGTGTCATTGACAAAATAATAAGTGTACATGTACATGTAAGTGTGCACACTGTACACTGCCAGTTAACCTCCATCCACACTGTATGTATTGCCACCACTGTCTCGTATTGACTGAAGTGTTAACATCTTATGTGTTGTGTTTATTGAAGCTGTATGTTACCATGGTGATGGCATGCTGTGTATACACGTAAATCTATTATGAGAGGTATTGTGTTTTTTTTAATTCAGGTATTGTTTGGACTGCGTTTATGTCGGTGTCGCTTTCAAAGAGAAGTAGAAATCAATTATAGATTCAAAACCAAATAGTTGACGCGCAATTGGTCTGCACATTTTGGAGTTCTATTCAACTCATTTGGGGATTTAACGATTGGGCCCAAATGGGAAAAATGTGATTAAACCAGCAAAACTTTACTCTTTTCAAAACAACAGTACATTTGTTGTTTTGTGCTTGGGGTTTCGGTTTTTTTACAGGACTTGGAAAGGACTAAGTATAGTGCTTCACATACATTGGTGTAGAAAAGAACTTATATCATTGTTTAATTCAACCCAATGTTGTTTTTTAGATCGGTTTGAAACAAAAGCAACTTTACAAAACTTCCTGCATGTATAGACCATGTAACCTTAGTTTACAAAAAAGTGACCTTGTACATTCTAGGGTCTTTATGGCAGGCAAGATACTATACTGGTCACATGGTATATTTTACATTTGATGTCAAAACTTCCACAGAAATTCAAATTTTGTAAACATAACAGCTGTACAAGTTTTGAGATGTGCCCTGTTACTTCATATTAAAAGTTGTTGCAAGTCAACAGTGCGATCTCTGTAAAATATTAGATTTTATGCTTTCTTCCATTGGGCTGTGTACAAATTGTGCCTGCAGGAAGTCCAGGCTCTATGGCTCTTTTGTAAACATGTGATGTCCATAGGTCACATGGTCTACAGTAACTTGATCTTCTGGATGTAGGCATCGTAGGATTGTGGGTACAGTACAAATCTCTTGGCAAGACCAGACAGTCACACTGAACTCAGTCCATTCCATGCAGCATTCAATGCAATTGACATGGTTCATGCATCCTTGATGTTTTATTGCTACTAATCCTTTATTCCTTATATGTAAATACTATGAACATAATGCACTGTCATTCCCAAATGAGGTCATGACCTACTTCAACTGTGTGAATTGTTTTTTAATAAAATAACAAAATCATCATCAAAATAGAACAGCCCAGATGTTATAGGAGTGCTGCATTCAAGGTTGCTAATAACAAACATGAAGCGAGTTGGAACAACAATAACAGCCAATGGTATGTTTTTAGTTTGTCTGAACAATGTGTGTGTCCACTCCCGTAATAAGTAAGTCTTTCAGTTGTACAATAACTTAGACTTTCTCTATCACATTTTTTCAACCATGGATTCAGAAATTACAAAGAATCTTGCTCAAAGCCATATTAAAATGTGGGGTTTTTTTCTGGAAAACTCAAGTGGTTAGAAAAAACGACCACAAGAATTACAAATCAAGTTTTTAAAACTATTTTCTTGTTTGATTTGTTTGGATTTGCAACCGACAATTCAACAAATATAAACATATTATTAAGTCACAAAAGACCATGTCAAGGACCAAGGGGACATTCCCCTCTGACAAACAAGAATTTTGGCCGACAAAATCCTGTTTCCAATCTCACAGGTAATGCTAAGGGAAGCCAATTTCCTTGAGTCACATAAATGTTAGCATCACAAACTTTTGATTTGCACACACTATTGAACCAGGGTTGTATGTTTATTGGCCAACACTTGCGTTGTTTGCCATAGTGCATTTATAACATTACCCCTACCTCCCATGCTAAACGAACTGCACACAACAAAAACACGTGTAAATTTAAAACATTTTCACTTACCATTTTTGTGACACCATTCCCAGCTGTGAACTGTCTAATGCAACTGTCGTCCACTTCATCAAAACGATACGTTATGGGATGTAAAGATGAGTCAAGGAAATCAATCAAATCCAGGCAAATGTAGAAAGATTCCAATAAACTAAAGGTCTTCTAAACGTATGGTGAAATTGTCCTCCGTAACATTTAGAAATGGTAAACTGAGAAGTAGCAATTCAAGTGTTGCATTATAAATAAATCTGAGGATTGCCACCATACAATGTATATGAATTGCCTTTAGCAGAGCCAGCACAACTCAGATATTTTCACAGCTCTACCACAAAGTCACAAACCACTCACAAAGAAACTGACTCCCCCTTGTCCTGGATCCATGCCAGGTGGTTGTGACAATGAATTAAACTCAAGAAAAAACAGATGTACAAAATGTACATGTAGGACTTTGGAGGATTTAGGTACAGCCACTTGAAGTTAGGAAGTTTTTGGAACACTGCTAAAACCAAATCAAATTGACTAAGTTTACTGTACACATGATCACGCAGATCAAAAACTGAATTATCTGTATAAAACTTACATTTAACTACAGCCTATGAACAAACCATACAGCACCAGAAAATGATCTTTTAAACACACTTTAGCACAATACTAAAGAGAGTAACAATAACAGAGTTTGTATTGAGATTTCCCCCATGGTGTCTATTATTATTGGTCCATTCACGTCACCTTCTATAACATCAAGGACAATGTGTGTTCACCAACCAGCCGCACAACAATTCACTACCCTTCCATGGGTGTTTCCACAAAAACCCTCACTAAAACGGGCCTCCTGCCTTGGGCTGTAACTGCCGATCACTGGTAGTCTGTATTACTGGACAGACCTCTATGAACTCCCTCTCAGTCTCATGCAACACTTGAGAATAATTTCTGACTGTCTGTGAGCTTTTATATGGGTAATTTACAATCGCCATCTGTAATGGATATTTATGTGGTGCTCTGTTACTTGAAATTCTTAATATTTTCTCTGTCCAGCAATATCAGGCAATTTTAATAAATTTGTATGCATGAGATCATGTAATGTGAGCACTCACAATACTAATGGAGGGTTAATAGTAGATTAAACAAAAAAATACTGAAAATGTGGAAACTGAAACAAATGTATCAATCAGTGATCTACTAATCAAAAACGTTGATTTTGTTAATGAGATTGTCCTGAGGCTGCAATATGGGGCTGCATTTTGATTAATATTTTTGAAAAAAGGTTCAAGCTTAGTCAGTGTACAACCATTGGCTCACTTCTGATCAAAGCAATGCAATGAAACTGAGGCTTGATTGGAAAGTAGTCTGGAACCGTCCTCTCATTAGAGAATTTGTATTGTCAAAGCTAATGTGTACATACTAGGGATATGACCTAGAAGAGACCTGGAATGTCATGAAGGCCATTACCCCTTCTGCATAGAATTGGCCTTAGTGCACCCTAGGAATACATGTAGTCCCACTGAGCGAAGGTTTTATATTTGTATGGGAGTGACCTGGATCTATTGCAAGTCCAGGCCTGTGGTGAAGTTGTAAAAATACTTTACAAGGATATCATAGCCAAAGCGTATGGAGTCTCCACGATGCAAATCAACGTAGGTTTGGTCTGGTATTCTTGTATCATTCACAAATGTCTGGTAAAACAAAACAGAGACATAAAAGAAAGCAATACTCAATTATCTGAAAATAATTTCCAGAAACACTTCTACTGTGTTTTAATTACAAACAAATTTGCTGAAAATTTGAGTTTTAAGTGAGACTCGTGAGAAAACTATGTTATCTGATGAACTTGTTAACGAGACACATTAAACATTTACTGCTTAAATGTCCAGTAAGTTTGAAACAATTCATTCTTTCACAGCACATAATTTGATGACAGTGTCACAGGCTGGATATGGAGTTCACACTGAAAACTTGAGGAAATGAAAGAACTTACTCATCCAAAAACCAAAGTTGTATTATCCCTTAAAACATTTTTGAATCTTCAAGGATGGCTGACTTACCCCATTCAACGTCTCCATGTCCTTCACGGAGAAATTATTCTCGAAACGATCAAATGTGATGACGGAATGTCTCCTGTCTACACTCCGAGACTATTCAAAACAAAACAAAAACAAAGACTTCACATTTGAATAACTATAAAAAAGAAGAAAGAAGTTTCATATTTCACATTTTGAAGGTCTAATCTACAGCAAGTGTTTATTGATTTGGCTCTTCCTGAACAATTTAGTGTATCGATTATTCGATTTCTCAAGACCAGAGATGCCAACATTGAATTCCGAAAAAGAGTAGCACCGCCGAGCAAGTTTAGGTCAGGCATACAAGTTACAACTCACCGAGCTGTAAAAAGAGGAAAATTGTGACATTTATGATAAAAACTAATGTTTTCATCGAAAATTGCTTAATGCAAAGTGGCCTTGCTATATAAAGGCCAAACAATTATGAATTTTATTTAGGCTTGATTTAAAAAATAAATAAAATAAATTATAGATTTTATTTTTTATTTTTTTATCGGACCGCAATTTGCACTAGCTTGTGCATGAAGAGAACCATACTGCAATTCTTCCAACTAAATTCAACAAAAATGCTTTGGTTTTTGTCCCATTGTTTATTGAGAAATTAATGCTCACGGTTGTACAGACACACCACACCACAGCAGGCCATTCAAGTCTTCAATTCAAACGACTTCAGCAAGAGGAATTTTGTCAACTTGCCTTTCCAACCAATTCCATTACCACCAACTGCATTCTTTACAACTTTTTTATTAACAGTTTCCATCAGATCTTGGCCTCGATTGCGATCGATGAAATCTTTTCTTTTCGTCACTTTGAATTTAGTTGATCGATGCATGCAGCGATCGCGATGTTTCAAACAAACTCCACAACGACGTGCGCTTGCATTGCTGACAGATAAAAGTTATCACAGTGTCTGTTTGCCGCCGCATCCCACACACATGAAGCGTTAGAAAAACTGCGGAACCAGTCTCTACAAAAGCAACTGTAGAATGTATGCTGTACAAGGTGCATTGTGTCTCTGTGCTACGCGTGTCAGTGTAGGCAAATCCTGAGTGCGATAGTTTATTGGATCGGTACCTAAATTATAAGAACAAAACGGGTGTGAATTCGGTTCCGCTATCATCACTTTTAACCACGCAGCAGACAACATTTAAAGTTTTTATTTTATTTTATCATGATACATTGTTTGTAACTACATTTACACTGGGCGGCTTGTTTATCGTATTTAATTGAAGTATTATCGTAGCGGCGTATTCACGGCTCAAAATCGTAATTTCTACGCCCAAATCGTGTATGTTGGCATCTCTGCAAGACCAATAAGTATACTAGCCGCATATACATGTATGACCTAGCTGCAAGCAACCATGCAGGCTCAAATCAGAGACGCATGTTTGCCCTTTGGTTCGAATCCTACCCGAGTAGCTTGTCAATTTCCTACTGCAGGACTTTGGAAGCACTGTGTGTGTACAGTGCTTAAATCACACGGCGGTGTAAAATTCAAACCCAAATAATAAATCATATTTTGACCAACAAGTAAAGCATCTTTTGGCAGCCACAAAAGTTTTTACTGCGAACCAAAAAGAAGCTTAACAGCCAAAATACCATGTAATGTGTACACTGTTCATGGCGGCTTTCCTTTAGCAAAATTTACATTAGGACCACAGGCCAGAGGCCAATGACTTTAGATGTTTGGCCAGTAAACTCAGGCAGTAAAATTTTCTGGTCCAGTTAAGTTTTGGGGCTACAATACAAGCCTTGCAGTCTTGTGAATTTTCCCCCAATATTCAAGCCCTGTTTTAAAGCAATATTTTATGCTCAAAAAAGGTCAACAGTTCATGTCAGAATTGCTGCTACAGATTGTTAAGTGAAAGTGCAATGCGATAGCATCTTTAACTCCCACTGACTCATGGAACTTAAAGATGAAGTACAGGGTTCGTATAAAAACAATTAGTTTCAATTTGAAACCTCATTGGTGAACATTCAAACCAGTACCGATTCTCCAGAGAAATATTTCATATCTACAAAAAAGTCAGACTTGAGGAAAAAGAATTCAGTGTTGCTTAATTAGATTGCCACAATCGATATAAGCCTGCTATGAACATGCACAATACTCTAACAAAACTTGTAAAACTATTTTCACTTATTACACATAAATAATGACCATTTTGGCTGATTGGGTTTATGTAAAAACTAGAAATTAATTCACTCTTCTAACAATACAGTCTAAAAACATTTGTAAATGTAATACAAACTACAGTTAGTATATGTGCTGCTACATGTACAACCATACATGTATGTATAAAACTCTTTTGGGAGAAGTGTTGGCTCTGAGAAGAGTTGGTGTGGTTTTGAAGTTTTGAACATTATACTCTGCTCATCTTCAGGAGTACATATACTTTCCCTTTAAGAAGAAGTAATTAACTCATACAGAAAGGAGGCATGCCACACATTGTACATGTACAGCGTTTTCTATCCATTAAAATAATACCACAGATCATCATTAACATTCCACTCTATATTTTGCTCCAATCTTTCAACACTGATTAATTTCATAAACAGGGACCCTCCTTCCTTCAGCAAACCCTGATCCAGTGATGTCACAAACCTAAGAAAATGTGCCTGGACCCAACGCTCCCAGTGTGTTTATTAGTATCAATGACACATTGGTAAATTGCCTACAATTTCTACGTGCATACATGTACATTTACACGATGTAAATGTCAAAGAAAAAAACTTTTCTACAAGATAGTTTGAAAAAGACAGTTTTACGAGCTCCACCTACAAGACCTTCTTGAAGTTGACCTCTTACTATTTATAACAAGAGTAACCTCGAACTGACTCAGGGCATTTCCTGACACGCAACGTCCTCTGTCATTGAATGATAGTTTTTCTTCTTCTCATGTTTTTTATTTTGGTACAATTTCCAAATTACAACATTACATCATTCTGCAAAGTAAATTAAACAGAACTAAAATTTCAAACTTTCACAATACTTTTTTTTTAAAGGAACAAATTGAGCACCAAATATCTATGTACATGTACATGTAGTTTCTTCTTTTGAACTTGTTGAGATACGCAAGACTTTTGCACCATAAATTTAAACTTGGGGGATCCCTTTAAAACATCACAAGTCAACTGAAGATTGTATTTCTGTATCATGTTAGACAAGGGTTTTCTTAATGAAAGAGTGTAGAATGGTAGGGGGTGGGGGTTTGGAACTAGTTTCAATCCATTAGAGAAGTATTAGAAAATGAAAAACTGTCAAAGAAGTAACACTGATTGCCACATAAGCCTGATTGGAAATGTACAAAAAACCCTTGCATAAGCACAAACCTTGGTTCATTGTTTTCAGGGCTCGATAAAAACAAGGATAAAAATTCAATATTCTTCAAAAAAATCAACGATTTATAAACAGGTGTAATTTAAAACAAGCCTTACCGGTATGTTAATTTCGCAGTTCTCTCTTCCTACGAAGATCATGGACTTGGGCAAGACGTGCACCACCCCTGAGTTCCCCACCAGACACCAAGTCATGGTGACTTCAGCCAATGTTATTATTCACATGGATGTGTGGCAGGGCGTTCACAGGAAATAATGCCCTGCAAGGTCAAGTAATATCAAAGGTCAACCTGGGGTCATCTAGGGCCGCAGTAGTACCAGGACAGTGATGATCACAAACGGATGTGGGCAAGTCTTGTTTAACTGTAAAATAACACCAGGAAGTGAAGACTTTTAAACAAACACCCAGTTAACATTACAGAGTTATTATTACATGTTTGGTCATAAAACTGACGACACACACACCTAAACATGTGTACTTGAACTTTGAAGATTGTTAAGTGTATTGCTTCTTTTTATTGACCTTGACGTTGGAGTCTCACTAAGAAAGGATATCATGAGCAGAGAGAATGGATGATGTGAGTACCCATGGTAGCGAGGGCTACAAGTTCCCACAAGCACAAGGACCATTTGTCGAATAGCAGCTACGACATGTAATATCAACTGGTACTCATACTCAAAAACATGGATACCACTACCACGCAATATCAACCTTTAGTTGACAAATGGTCCCTGTGTGGACTTGGCCTTTATACAATGTAACGCTTTTATTTTATTAAGAAAATAGAATTAGCTGTTGCAAACTGCTTACATGTACATGTACCAACCAAAAGGACCTGTGGTATAAATGCAAACATTAGTTAGTGGCCTGACGTTTCGACCTTAACAGAGTCTTTCTTTTTATTAAAATACATGTTTCTCCTGATATGACTTGGAGGGAGAGTCTAAGAGGGAGAATTGTTTGTTTGTTTGTTTGTTGGGTTGTTTGTTGGGGTGTTTGTTTGTTTGTTTGTTTAGGTGATCTTCCCAACAAGGGAACTCGGCAAAACTCCCACAAGGGGATAATATGCAAAGCTGGCAACAGCCAATCTCTTTTATAAAAACTTTGGTTTATGAATATGATTACTAAATTTGCATATTTGCGATTCAGTAACTAGCCAGCAATACTTATTCTAGTTCTTTTGAAATCAGGGGTTAACTTGACCGGATTCGAACCCATGCTTGTGATTGCAAGTTATGCAGTCTAACCACTTGACCACAGTTGTAAAACCGACCTGTGAAAAACCCATGACAATGGACAACATTTCATGTATTTTTTTGCACAGATTTTGTGCACTTTCATATTGGGCTTTATTTTGATAGCCACAAAGCCCACAATCAAAACAAGGATCATTGTTTTCTGGGGTCCGGTCTCAAATGCCTTTTTCTTGTCTTTGACAGAGTTTTAGACAAAACCATTTCTCAGGAGAATTGGTACTGGTATGAATTTGATAACTAGTGAACTTTCAGATTGAAGCTAATCCATGTAATTACAAATTCTACTAAAAGTGTGAAATGACAAACAGTTTATGTACTGAACATTACTACATGTACATGTATGATGTGAAAGTATTCAATAACAAAATAAGCATTTTATTTTAATGCTAGTGTAAAGAAAAAAAACATTAATTTTTTTTAAGTTCAAACAAATCGATAAAAACTTGTTTAAATGTTTAGCCAAAATACATTATCTGTCTTGAATGCAGCAAAAATTAATAGACTTCTGTCAATTCCAACAAAAGTGTTAAAGACAGATTAGTATAAAACCAAAAACTGTCCATACATAAATGTAATTTGAATGATAAAACAAACTTTTACTAACTATACAAAGTCTGACAGTTTCAACTACCAAATTATTGAACTTATTGACAAGATGTATTCTTTCCAATGTGTGGATCAAATGCATGAACAAAAAATGTTATAAATGTATGTAGTTAAAACATTGTACAAAGAAATCTAAATACAGACTGACAAATGACTGAACTGTACTTTTCAATGGGATTAAGAATGCTAAGTTGATATCAATGAAAGTTACAGGATTATCTTTCTAATCCTTCAAGCAAAGCTCTTCCGTGCTTCTGTGTTGTCATCCACTACAAATAATGCTAAGCCATCCATCATATGGTAAGCCAAATGCCCGTGGCTCATCTAAACACATTATTATGCTTATCAATTTATGTCTGCTTATTGGAGTCAACAACTTCAATTGAATTTACTGTGTACTGAGTACTGACTGTCAGTTAATTTGCACTTGCCGAATTCGAAGAGATTTCTGTTGAGTGCTGACAGTTTTTATATATAGCAATATATTCCTAAAAAAGCACAACTTATAGTATACAATTTACATTTAACTCTAATAGTGCAATCACAAACCTCATGAAATTGTGTTTTCCAATACGGAAATTTCAGACCCCAAAGTTGTAGGCCCCCTTAAGTGTGTCAATTGAAGCATTTAGAATACTAAACACTTCTTTAGACATGTTAGAATGTCAAGCTGCATACGTGTATAGTACATTTCTATAAATGATGTATTTTAAGACCCGGGCCCAATTTCATAGAGCTGCTTAAGCAGAAAATATTGCTAAACAATTGTCTGCTAAGTAGAAATGAGCAGGATACCAGTCACAAAAAGTACATGTGACATGGTAGTTTGGCTGGTAAACTTATTCTGGTAAGCAACATTTTGTTGTGCTTAGCAACTTTTTGTGCTTAAGCAGCTCTATGAAATTAGGCCCTGATTTCATAGAGCTGTTTAAGAAGAAAAAGTAGCTCAGCATAACAAATAATCCTGCTTGTTTTTTCTGAGCAGAAAACGGTTTGAGCAATATTTGCTATTTTATAAGCAGCTCTATGAAATTAGGCCCTGATTTCATAGAGCTGTTTAAGAAGAAAAAGTAGCTCAGCACAACAAATAATCCTGCTTGTTTTTTCTGAGCAGAAAACGGTTTGAGCAATATTTGCTATTTTATAAGCAGCTCTATGAAATTAGGCCCTGATTTCATAGAGCTGTTTAAGAAGAAAAAGTAGCTCAGCATAACAAATAATCCTGCTTGTTTTTTCTGAGCAGAAAACGGTTTGAGCAATATTTGCTATTTTATAAGCAGCTCTATGAAATTAGGCCCTGATTTCATAGAGCTGTTTAAGAAGAAAAAGTAGCTCAGCATAACAAATAATCCTGCTTGTTTTTTCTGAGCAGAAAACGGTTTGAGCAATATTTGCTATTTTATAAGCAGCTCTATGAAATTAGGCCCTGATTTCATAGAGCTGTTTAAGAAGAAAAAGTAGCTCAGCATAACAAATAATCCTGCTTGTTTTTTCTGAGCAGAAAACGGTTTGAGCAATATTTGCTATTTTATAAGCAGCTCTATGAAATTAGGCCCTGTTCATGTACCATAATCCTCGTAGTAAAATTAATATATATATGCATTGTTTCCCAAAATGATATACTGCACTAAATGTTATAAACTCAACTGTATTCTAAACATGTTCTCCTAAAATTTATAATCTTAAAATAAACTACTTTTGAAGAATATGTTGTGAACAGTTTGAGAATTGACACCATTTCCGTTTTAAACTTGTTTTTAGAATCAGTTTTAGTTAACCCACAGTATGCACTTTTTACATTTCCGAAGTGTCTCTTGGGTACAATGCCAGCCATGTGGTTTTAATAGAGGACATGGTAAAAGGCTTGTACGTGACACCTCTGCTAACTACAACCACTCATGCCACATTATGCATGGGTTTGAGGCTGTTGTAACAACAAATAATAAATGCAAACTTGTATTGAAAAATAGGTTCAAACATTCATGTGTATGTCAACATTTGAACACCGTTAACCCAATGTTTACTTTTGCAAGATCCAGCCAAGCTTGTACATCAAAGATTAAAAGGCCTGATATTGTTGTGTTTTCCTAAGCAAGCAGCACAAACTTGAAGCACTTGTTCCATTTGTCAAACATTTGTCATCCACTGGAAGGCTTTTTAGAAGGACCAAGACCATTGTGGTGCACTCGAGCACAAAATGATAATAATGTAACAGTAGAAAAAGTTCACTTTGATTCCCTTTGATGAATATTACAAACTCTACATGTAGTAAAGTTATCATCAACATTTTATGTGCACACGTATTTAAGCAGAAAATAAAGACAAGTGCATTTAACAATTTTAAACAGCAAATGTGATAATATGCATACAGTAGATCCATGTACACTACAGACATCAGAATTTTCCGTTTTCTAACATTGTCTAAAACCCTGAATTCCGTTTTCTAAAACCCTGAATTCCATTTTTTACCGGTGTTATCTTTTAACCGTTTCGGTGATAACGGTGTAAATTCAAGGTGAAAAAACCCAATAAATATGACACAAC
This sequence comes from Leptasterias polaris, assembly GCA_037783415.1. Lineage (NCBI taxonomy): Eukaryota > Metazoa > Echinodermata > Asteroidea > Forcipulatida > Asteriidae > Leptasterias > Leptasterias polaris. The sequence continues at coordinate 2,989,072 of JAZGTN010000027.1, forward strand.
TACCCACTTATACATGTAAATGCTCAAAATTTACAAAACAGAAGTCCATCTGATGCATAAAAACCTTCATGAGGATATTGTCTCACTTGAAGGTCTGGTGATAAGGTTTCATTCTGAAGTTTTCTCGACAGCAAAGCCTTCCGTTTGGTCGCCATTTTGACACACTGCTGGAACCGACGGAGTGTGCGCGGGTACAACACACAGATTCTATTCATTTGTGCTTATATGGCCGGATAACAGCACGGTTCATGGCACTGTCGTCTGGAACCCTGTGCTTTGCATAGCTAATGTACAAAGTTGAATGCTGGCAAACAACACACAGACTGAAATACGAATATATGTAGCCCACCCAGCTGGGTGCGGATATGATACCAACCCGCTCTGGGGAAAGATCAGTGGTGATGGACTTTATCGCAAGAATTTAAAGGATTTCAAGTTATTTAAACGTTGTTTTTGTTGGTTCTCGATTTTATTTTAGACATTATTTAAATCTATCATTTCGATTTCTGTTGAATTCTGAATTTATTTTTTTTTCCCGTGAAATTCTGTGCAATTTTTGAATCGATTCCGTGTTCTACACCGATTTCCGCGATTCTGTCCGTGTTCACCGCGATGCGGAAAATTCTGAAGTCTGACTTACACCACACTGTCATACTTTACATTCATGTATACAGTGGGCCTACATGTACAGTACATTATTTTCATAGTGTTGTAGGTTCAATATACCAACTCTTCATTATACAAAATGATGAGGCTTTTTCTACATAAAAGGGAGGTTCATGTAGTAGATTGTAATTATCGCCCATGTAGTGCATGTCTAGGTATCATGCATTCATAGTAACACCCCCACCCCCCTCGGCAACATTCTTTTGTAAATTTCAGCTACACATACATGTATGCACATGTACATGTAGCTGTGTTGGTTCTCACAAGTCCAGCAGTCTGTTTTTAATTTACTGCGCAATATAATTAATTTAAAAGAATTAAAGAATTAGGTCCAAATGTTGCCTTGAGTCTCATATATTTTACTTTTGTTGAGTATCTTTAATGTAGGCCTACCCATAAGACAACAAATTATTTCCTAGTGCTTGTTAAAAAAATAGATTCGGTAGTGTTTGTCATTTTGATGGTGGTCCAGTAACAATATTTTGGTCCAGTAAACATTTTGAGCTACAAGCCCTTTCTTATTGTGGATTTTTCCCCCAAATAGAACTTTATAATAAGGATGTTTCACATATGTAGCAATAAGTTTTGACATCCTGCCCCCCCCCCCCCTAAATTGGATGGTAATTAGAGGTTAAAATTTGTTTGAAAGAACTGTCTTAAAGACTTTTCATACACCCTTATGCTTTTATATCACCAATACTGTATGCCTATGGCCCAGTGCTAAAATGTATGGCCTTAAGGACAATGATTTTAGCTAGTATTAATACTAGTCTGGTGTGCTTACCAGATGTCAACAATGCAAAACACAGTGCAAAACACATGATGACTGCTGTTATGCGATGAATAACCTACATACACGTACATGTATTGTGCCAAGTCCCTGCACAAAACAAACCCTGATCCCTCTCAACACAGCACACAAAAACATACCTGCTCAAAAGATGCAAAGAAAACTTCAAGAGTGCACGTACCAGTAGCAAGTCTAACAAGTCAGACAGCAGAAACAAGAAGGCACTCACATCCTATTATTAATCATTCAGCAAAACCTTAACGAGACCCAACAGTGACGTCTACTCAGAACAGTCACTGAATCCAATACTAAACTCCCTCAAGCGCAGCCAAAATATATATTTACAACAACCAGCACCTAGCTGATTGTAACGAAGGTATTTCCTTGTGGAGCCACGCAACCTAAAATGACTCACACACGATGAGTCATCAACACACGTGTGAATGGGAACAACATTGCAACTGAAGCGACCTGTGGTCATGCACCTAGACTACCCATAACTTGATCCTGGTTATAAAAAGACTGGTCGATGGATCAATTATACAATAAATGCCATTTATTTAAGTGGGTCGAAAATTACATGATTCTATGAGAAGTCTTTGTGCAGCATCAGAATTATCAATAACAGCGACAGCGTTGTTGACGTACTCACAAAAATGGGGATTTTTTTAAAACATGATGACATACTCTCACCAGTCATGTATTACTATTAGTGAACTAGGAATGTTTGATGTAAAAAGAACGGAATGTAAGTACTTTGGTCTATAAAGTTAAGCTTTTCTTCTTTAGTAACCCACAGGTACCTATCACTGACAAACCCTTACCTTCCCAAGTCCTACAAAATCATACAAAGTACATAGAATTCAGGCACATTAGGGATCCTTCAATTAACGTATTCATATTTGTTGATTCTGGAGACTTTAGGCAAAAGGGATTCTCCTAAAATCGGTTGATTTTGAAGCATTGAGGCAGTAGAGATCCTACTCCACCGAGTTGATTTTGGAGGCTTGACTGTTGAGGCAGAAGGGATCGTCCTTCAATTCATAATGGTTGATTTTGGATGATTGAAGGCAGTAGGGTTTAAATTTAAAATCCTAAATCTACAGTTAATAAAGCCTTATTGCCCATCTATGACCTGTCCTTGATGTAAAGCATCATTAGTTTCCCTAAGGTTACATCTGTGTCTAATGAAGTCTGAAACAATAAACATAGATGGGTTTTGGCTGGATGCTTACATTATGTTCAGTAGATAGGTACATGTAGACTGATTAAATAAGCACCAACACTTTGATTTAATTAAGCAGTTCCTACATGTACCTTGTAGGCCTATGTATTGCATTTAATTTGTGTAGGGCCAACAGATGTAGTAACTTAATGCAAGGCTCAAAATATCCACAGGAACGCTGGCCCTACAATACATGTAGTCCATTTTCAGTGATATTTAGCATCAGACCAGTATAAACATTAACGGACAAGTCTGCCAGTCTTGTGTTTTTCAATCGAATAATAATACCACACTGCTCTTTCTCAGTCATTTAGATTCTGGTCTTGTAATGTAAAGTAAATTCTGGTCCTGTAATTAGTTTGACCTACACATGTACATAATGTACATGTACAGGCCCTACAGTCTTGTGGAATTTTACCCCAAATTCGGGCCCTGATAACCTCAGAGTCCTGAGTGCCAGTCTAGTGGAGGTTTTCCCAGATAAATATTTTGACTGATTGATTGCTTGGGTAGATTTTCAACTCAGAACCTCTTCCAAAACAAAAAGAGAAGCAGATGAAAAATAAAGTGAAAGTGCTCATCTACATCAAGTCCTATGATCTTGTGGAGTTTTTTCCCCCTTGAAACACCTAACAATATGCATTCCATTCATCATGTGTTAATAGTGAGCAGCCACTAAGACGTCTTCAGGTTCTAGTTTTTCATCAACAATCATGACAATGACAAAATAGCAGCTAACAAGCAAGAATCTGAAGACGGAATTTTTGTATCACAATACATGTAGTGTCAAAATAACATGATCAGCCAATTCCTTCTAAATCCTCTCACAGCAGAAACCCATTGTGGCCCAAATCCTTCTGGATCAAATACTGCAATGCCCTGATAGCCCAAGTCCTTCTAATTCTTTCATTTTGTCAAAGAGGATTGAGTCGTTGGGCTAGTCAGGGTTAAGTCGAGTCTGCAAGCCCCAACATGCAAATCACAAACATGGGAAAGATGCAATGTGACACAAGCTGGCTCATGTGTTAGGTCATCACGGTTCCAGTTGCTGGTGAAAATGTCAAGAGGAAAACACACAAGTACCATGCACGAAATTGCAAAAGTGCATGGCCTCCAATTATCAGTGAAACTTTTATCTGCACAAAATTATTAAACACTAATTTAGCTCATAGTCAACAGAGAATGAAATTCGCTTCAAAAAGTTTCCAATTAGGGTATTTTAGAAAAGAGAACTTTACTCAATAGACCCTCTGTTGATGAGAAGTGTGATAAATAGAGCCACACACACACACACACACACACAAGTTTAATGATAAGGGGTTAAGGATTCACTCAAATCTTCTATTAGCCCTCCTACTGTTCCCAACATTTTCAAGTGAGTTGACCAACCATTTGAAACCATTCAACTGCCAAAGTTGTGTATGGTGGCACAACTGTGCACAGAACTACCGTAATTTTCGGATTATAAACCGCCCGGCGTATAAACCGCAATGCTCCAAAATATGGAAAAAATATTTAGGTGTCAGCGTATAAACCGCGCGGGCGTATAAACCGCGGCCAAAATGTAAAAAAAAACTAACCTCAAAACACGGAAGTGAAGTTCGCAAAACTGCGTATGGTAAGCTTTGGCGATATTGCTTTTTTTCATTCACGATACATCGTCAAAAATATATCGCGATATTCGATGATATCGCGGTTAATTTGTGACGTGAGTTGATGAGGGAACCCACTTCAGATTTTAAAATAGTGTTAAAACTGAAGTGCCGCGAATTGGTTATTGATGTAAGGAAATTTGATAAAGGCTGTAAGGCTCTCCATTCGAGCCATGGTTTTATTCTTCATGTTACCCGAAGCACCACGAGCGCAATTGGCACAGGCTGATTGGCTGATTCCTGACCGGCCGCTTTCCGATTGGCCGATCGCGTGAATAATTATGACGTATTGCTTCTCACAGCTTTCGGCTTCTCGCAGCACTGCCATAGAATACATCACCTCGATCCCGCAGATGTGCTTGCATGCTCAGGGAACGATTTCCCTTGTATCGCATCGCATTTTGCGATGCAATTGGAGCGATTTGCGATGCAATTGTACAAAGTGCATCGCACAATTTGCGATTCAATTTGCGATGCACAATTTGCGATGCAAGTGTTACAAAACTGTTGAGTTAAACAATTTTTAAAAAGTTTACACACACACACACACGATTTTGTGTTTCGGATTAACATTAACCTATTTGAAGACTTGCCTGTTCGATCTAGCCGGCCATCGTCCAACACGACGTTCGCAACGCCGCGCCGCGATGTGTCGCTGACACCAGCAGCATTGGTTTCGTTCCCTGCTTATGTGGTGGTTGAATGTGCGCTTGCGGAACTGCAAAACAGCACCTTACCAAGAATAAACTCGTGCAGTCAAATAGTACTATACTAGTTATTTAATTTCAGCTGTGTGTGTCGCTGTGTGTAGAGAACACAACGATGCGGCGGATGTACGAATCGCTGTGTTTATTTCAGGATCGAAAGGACTGAACAAAGTTTACTATGTTGTTTGAGACGTAATTTACTTCAACGCATTAATTGACGCGGAATTCCATAGCCGTAGCCGAAGCTGCCAATCCGGACACGGGGCAGTACAGTAAACAATTAACGCGTTGTCTGATTATTGTTTTTTTCACGACCACACCGTGTCTGAGGCTCGAGCGAGAGCATCATTTTGGTCTTGCTCCGATTTGTTAGAGATAATTCTAGATTGTTTTTGTAAGAATGAATCTTTCGACGGTGCAAGGTTGGAAACGGGAACTTGATCCCCTGAGTGAATGGCTGCAATATGATGTGGATGCTGGAAAGGCTAGAAGTATCACATGCATACTTTGCAAGAAACACAGCGATCATTTGAAGTACTGCCGGAATTACAGTCGGGCGCTAATCGATGGCATCACCGAACCCAGAAAGATGAAGAAAGACAACCTGCAAAAGCATGCCCTGACCGAAATGCACGCAAAGGCGATGCGCCTAAACAAGAAACCAGAAAGTGTGAGCGACTTTCATCTCCAAAGAGCACCAATTTTACAAGCCTTTAGGAAGGCCGAAGACGTCAATGTATCTAGGATAAGGAAACTGATAGATATCGTCTATTTGCTGGCAAAGACTGAGAAGCCCTTTTCCATGTATGAAGACATAGCGGCACTGGAAAAGTTCCATGGCGTGGATTTGGGGAACACCTACCTGAACGAGAAGAAGGCAGCGGAGTTCACAGCCTGCATCGCTGAGGTAAATACTTTTTTTTAAATAAATATATACCTCGATTCTACAGCTAAAGTGTAAATTTTTCAACCAAAGTTTCTGTTTTTAGTAAATTATATTTTTGTAATTTTACTTAATTCTTAAAAAAAGAAAAAAGAAAATACCATTAAAAACAAAAAAATAAGCGGTAAATAAAACGGGACGGAAGGCTTGGAATAGTTTTAGTGGTGATAAGATATTTTACTGACTTATTAAAGAACAGGGTGTTTTTGAGCTTGAAATGACTTGTCCAAGTAAAGACGGGCATACTTAAGTTTATTAGGCCATTGTACGTCTTGGCGACAAAGGTGGCAATAAAAATAATGCCCCGACGCTGAATTTCTTTCAACACAGCTTATTTTGGGAAACACTCGTTCTTAGAGATGTGGTGGGAAACTTGACTGGCGTCAAGCCAACGAACCAAAGCCGCATTGTAGCCACAGCCTCTGTGTGTGTGTGCGCGTGCCGCTGGAATGTATTACATTCATGAAAAGGCGGCTGCGCTCTGATTTTGTGTGTGAGCGGTGAAGTTACTACACAATAGAAGTGCATGGGATCAGGTGCGTTGCTCAAGCTTCCAACCAATCAATGCGCTGGGGAAAATCTGACTGGCGGTAAGCCAACAAACCAATGCGTTGCCGCTCGCTCATCACAGAGAGGCCGTGGCCTGTGTGTGTGTGTGTGATGAGCGGCCGCCGCTCATCACACAAGAAAAGTAATACATTCAGAGGACAAGTTTTTCTTTAAAACCAACAACAATCGTTTTTGGGGGCGGCTTTGCTTGGTTTGTTTGCGTGTTTGTGGTAGTAATGAAAATGGAATGCTTACCATGTCAGTTGTGTAAAAATTCAATGCCATTTTAAAATTATGCATTGAATGTCAGTTTTAATGAAAAACTGATAGAGATTGAAAGGTTGTTTTTTTCTCAAGATTTTTGTTCTCTTTCCAGTGTCCAATGCAACAGTGGAACGTGGTTTTTCTGCAATGGGACGCATTAAAACAGACCATCGCAACAGGCTGAACACAAACACACTAGACCATCTGATGAGGATCACATTGGATGGCCCACAACCAAACCAACATGACTCCCAAAGGGCTGCAGAACTGTTTTTTAAACAGTTAGCAAGACTGCCAACGACACAGCCATACAGAAAGCCTGATGCAGCTGAGGCTGATTAAATTGTTATTGTTTTTCAACAAAACTTAGTTTCTTCCTGGGGTTTGCCCTTAACATGTTTAGTGACTGGCCAGCAGGACCAGCTAGCTTGTTATTTCAATAGTCCATCGGCTTTTTCACTAGTCCGGATATGTCCAATATTAAAACTATTTAGCCAGCCAAAACCACTTGGAGTGAATTTTGACTGGTCCTCGGGTGTTTTAACTTGCATTCAAGGCATTTTAAAATATTATGTTAAAGAACTTAAGTCTATGGTAAAAGTGAGTCAGTCAACCCAATGAAACATGTACCGGTGGTCTAATTATGCATTCCAAAAGTTGTTCTCAAATGATTTCTAATAAAATGTGCACATGATGCAAATTTTGTACAAATGTGGAGCTAATCTTTTCTTGTGTTTATTTTGTAGGAATCCAAGTTTTCACAAACATCTTATTCTTTAATTATAGACATTCTGAAAGTAGCCGTGGCCTCAAATTAAGCATAGAAACCATTCAAATAAATCTGTTACACAAGTTTACATTTGTAGCAGTGTTTTAGCATTTTTAAATTTGCTATACAAAATTTATGGACTGCTATACAATTTTTTGAGTTTGCTATGCAAAAAAAATAATTGAATAGCAGTTTTGCTATGCAAAAATTTTGGACCAAATCGTTCCCTGATGCTCCTAACATGGTAAACTTTATAGTTAGGGGGTGAAGGAATGGCGGCGTGTAGCTGTGGGAACGAAAAGGCAAGGGAAATTCCCTTTGTGAGAAATCATGCACCTCGTGGTCGGAGGAACGTTTTTATACATGTACGTGCGTGAGCAATACCGCACAGTTTTCGTTTGTTTGATGTTGGTCTGTATGAGACCGTCTGTTCGGAGATATATCAGCATATGGAGATCGCTGGGATAAATAGACAGGGGACCAGTCTAGTCTAACTCGAGTTTCGCTGATTGTTCATCTCTGAGGGGTGACTGAACTCTAACAATAAATAGGGCGGTTGATAAACGTTTTATAAAGGCAACACGGAATACAAATGAGGCGGGATTTTCAACAGGCATTTTCAACAGGATTTTGTCACCACACAGGCATGTTTTGCAGGATTTTTTATCGTTTAAGAACATTGTTTTTATTTAGAACATTTTACAAACGATCTTTCTTTATAAAAATGCTGTTTTTTCACTTCCATATTTATACGTCGGCGTATAAGCCGCCCGGAGAATAAACCGCAGGAGTTTAAAAAAAAGTAAAAATCAACGTATAAACCGCGGTTTATAATCCGAAAATTACGGTAACTGTGTACTGTGTACATGCATTCCCTCATGGTATCATATTGCAAGGCTGGCATAGCTTATCTATCATTCAAAACCACAGTGAATGGTATTGAATGGTCAGACAGCAAGAGGGTTAATGTAGTCTTTCAGAAGAGTCATTAACTTAAACTAACTTGATGAAGATTTAATCACATGTTATTGCATTCGGCTCCACTACATACATTTAGCTATTGCCCTGCAGAATCATTGTAGCTTAGAACTTTCACTGCACTGTAAACCAGAAAAAATATCTTTTACAAGACCTTAGATATGTTTTCCTTTCCTTGTATTTGCTTCACTTTAAGGAGAACATTTTGAATTGAAAAGCTGAATGATTGTTTAGAAATGTCTTAAAAGTGTATGTTTTAAAAGCACACAAGACTGCAGGACTTTTTTTTAGTTTACTTGCAACTAGGCTTGCAACAAAGGTAAACAAATTACTGCACACTGACCTAAAATCCAGTAGCATAAATAGAAGGCACAATGAGAGAAAACAAGTCAACCTCCCTTGGTAATATTTTGGTAAACTAATGGGTTCTTAATCAAGGTTTAAACAAAATCTCAAAAGGTTCAACAGCCTTCATGTCCAAATATTTTTTTTTGGGGGGGGGGGGGTTTCAAAAGCACTTTATTCAGTTTGCCTTCACATTTGTTTTACAGCGCACCACAAACAATAGTTTGTGTTGTCACACCATCATTGTTGCTCGACGCAAATGTTGTTCAAGATATGTGCATTTGACAGTCACAGTTGCGATGATTGTTTACCCTCCTCCTTGATGGTCCCTGACTGTAGCCCCTCCTGTCAGGGACCATCAGAAAAGAAGAAAGTTACGAGTCGATACATTCATCACAACTATCCTAATGTAATGAATTGACTTTAGACTTTTTCCATCAGCTGCAAAACAGTTCTTTTAAAACAAGGTTTTAAGTTTGATTTTGTTCCAAAGTTTTCCAGCTGCCAATTTTTGTCATGTTGACGACAAAATAATTCATTAATTAAACTACATCCCCCCCACATGTGTATGAAATGACGTCTGCAGTTCCGAGCATGGCATGATTGGCAGGACATCAACCTCTCTGTTACTCAGGGCTACCTGTCCTGCATTATATCCATGACAGCAAGAAGCAGTCGCAGGATACAGTTTACAATGAGACCATCATCACAACTAGAGTTGCTGTGATAGCAAGATTGATTAAGTAGTTGTTGCATCTGATGAAGTAGTTGTTGCTACGAAAGCTCATGCAGTTTTTTTATGTACATGTAATTAGTTAGTCATTAAGTGCTACCACTATCATTGTTTTATCTAAATCAGACTAACACGGCTATTTTATTATTGTGAAGCAAGATTGAAACTGCAGCCTTCCTTACCACTGAATAATTATCACATATTCATAAAATAGTTACACTCCACTTTGTATACTTGGACATAACATTAAGCAGCCTACACTCACTTGTGGTTTTTATTGCTTTAAAATGGGTAGTCACTTGATCACAAAGCTTTCCGATGGAGACCTACAACTAGATTTCAAAATTTGTTCGAAAAGTTTGCTAACAAGGTAGACAAGAAAGTATTTTTTAGTTTAATTTGTTTGTGTGTGTGTTACATGTACATGTATGATGTAGTCAACTACATTCAGTTTGCTCTTGACTTGGCATTACACAAAGGTTCTCACTACAGAGTGATGGCTTAAAATATTAGTTCTCCCTGTTACTATACGGGTTCCCTCTATAATTCCTACATCTACAAAGACTACAACAATGAACTTGAAGTGATCAGCTGCCACAAAAAGCATTGGAATCGTACATACTTTCATGAACGAAAATACAAATTTCTACAAAAATGTTCACTTTCGTTTTTCATGCAAAACTTCAGATTTGTCACCAATCATCTCTCGATTCCCTAAATAGACTTTGTGCACACACAAACTATGCATTGTTTACCACTCTTTTCCAAATCTTACTTCCCACATGCCACAACATGCATTGCTCTAACTTCTATTCATCATCCAACCAATTTCTGAAAAAATTAAACTTTTGTGCAAAACTTACAATGTGTCTGCGACCGTCTCTCCCCCCCCCCCCCCCCACCCATATCCCCATATATACTTTGTAAATTGTTCACACTGTGTTGTGCGTGCAAATCTTTTCCAAAACTCTCTTCCCACAATTCACTGGCTGTGTACACACGATTCCAGTTGAATTAATCATAGAGCAAAGAACAGTTAGCCTTATATTTGAATGACGGGGGTCCCAGATCAGATTCAGACTGCCTGGTTATCACTCCAGCATGGTTTATCATGATGGGTACCGGTCAACTCGGTCCGAAGCCAACTCGGTCCGAAGTCAACTCGGTCCGAAACCAACTCGGTCCGAAACCAAATCGGTCCGAAGTCAACACGGTCCGAAACCAACTCGGTCCGAAACCAACTCGGTCCGAAACCAACTCGGTCCGAAACCAACTCGGTCCGAAACCAACTCGGTCCGAAACCAACTCGGTCCGAAACCAACTCGGTCCGAAACCAACTCGGTCCGAAACCAACTCGGTCCGAAACCAACTCGGTCCGAAACCAACTCGGTCCGAAACCAACTCGGTCCGAAACCAACTCGGTCCGAAACCAACTCGGTTCGAAGTCAACTCGGTCCGAACAGAGTATAAAGTCAGAGCGGGGAGGATTCAAGCATGATTCAAGTAAACACGGAGCAGGCCTATTGTTTATTTAAGCTAAACTTAATAATTGTCTTTTCAGAAAAACGTGAATTTGGTAAATAAATAAGTCTCTCACACAATCTGGCATGATGAGATAAAGTTAAAGTGCAATTCTTTAATTAACCATATTATTTTCATTTCAAAAAAGGCGGAAAAAAGAAGAGATATCCATTTGTTCCTGATAAAAACTTGCTACATGTATGCTCCCGAAAAGGACAAAGTCTTTTTGATCTCATAAAAACATTTATAGAGGAATACGTTCCGCTACAAGCACTACAATTTACCAAAAAGGAATTTAATATTATTTGGTGAACGTTTATGGTAATAAATTATTTTTTAAAATCATAATGCATTTTGCCCATTAATTTTTTATTCAACATGTCACTGCCCAAAACAAACTTATATTTCGTACATAGTTTGCTACCACAATCAAGTAATTAGAATCAGAGCTTACATTGAGCTATGCTGACAGCTGTCACTCGATTAAAAAAATCCTATACTTTCCTTGTGATGCACCGAATTCAATATTGTCAAACTCAAAACAAATGGCGCTATTGAAGGCATCGAAGATAGGTGCACATTCATCCTGTTTTAATAGATGTTTGCATACTTCTAATAAACAAAGGAAGGTTATTAGGGCATCAGTTGATACAATTGCAGTAGTTAATTTCTCCAATTCAAAGAAATAATAATAAAATAGGTCAAATGCCAATTACTTCCTGTCAACCACACTTTGATAAAAATTTTCGGACCGAGTTGGTTTCGGACCGAGTTGGTTTCGGACCGAGTTGACTTCGGACCGGGTTGACTTCGGACCGAGTTGACTTCGGACCGAGTTGACTTCGGACCGAGTTGACTCGGACTGAGTTGACTTCGGACCGGGTTGACTTCGGACCGAGTTGACTCGGACTGAGTTGACTCGGACTGAGTTGACTTCGGACCGAGTTGACCCATAATAAGCATCATGATTTATGTCACTTGAGTGACTCAGATCAGAACACAGCAATCACAACACTTCTTAAAAACTATTTTTATGAGATACACTATTTAGTATAACTTCATAACAATACATCGGTCAGTTTTGCTAGTTCGAGATTCACCACATGCATGCAGTCGACGTCGTGCACATTTTTAAACGACGAATGGATCTTTGGCTAAAATTCCGCATCACGCCACCACTCTAGCTCCCTCAATATCTGGCCGATTACTCTAAATTTTAGTCTTACCTGTCAAGATGGGTTAACTGAATATATACAGCAAAAAACAGGAAAATTGAACAATTCTAAAGGCCTTAAAAAGGCGTCAGAAAATCGCAAAAGCTTCGTCGAAGATAAACACCATTTTGTTTTCGTTTTCCTGCTGTGTGTGTGTCCGGGTAAATGTGCAATACTCCAATGAGTCGGTCATCGTTCATGCGCATTGGAAAATTCACCAGGACTTGTTGATTTATGGAATGGGTAAGCCAGCTACAGTGGCCTCTGATGTGATGAACATACCCCCATTGAAGGATGATTCAAAAAAGGGAAAAATAGCCCAAATTCCACATAATCATAACTATTGCCGCTACAAACATACCCCCATTGAAGGATGATTCAAAAAAGGGAAATAATAGCTCGATATTGCCCTTATGAACATGAACAATACCCATGACTTGTACTAATGAAATAATCCAAAAGAACCTTTCACGAATCACGTGACTAATATGTAAAGCAGGTTTTAGTTCATAAACTCCTGAATATTCAGTTTATGCAAACAATTCGACAATAACTGCTGATTTTAATATTCATAGAAAATTAAATATTCATTATGACCTTTTACTAAACAGGTAATGGGAGAAATTTGTAGAACTATCAAACCAATTTTGGTATCAATCCCTCATAGCCTAGCGGTAAATAGGCTATGCTCTTGTGCATATAATTTGTTCTCTCTTGATAGTGAGTCCGATGAAATCGCTATATTGTAATTCCTATCTGGAATAACACGTTTAGTGCGTGAAAATAACTTCTGTTTACAACTATTTCCAAACTTCAAATAAAGTTTTGAGATGATATTATGGAAGATAAAAGACGGATCTTTTAAACAGTATAATTTTTTTATGATGAAAGGCGTTATATTGCTTAAATAATGTGTCAAAACTGGAGTACTTTTGGAGAGTCCGATCATCTGTCTGAACTGTGCGTCGCCATTTTGGAAAATGTCGGTTCACGGTATGACGCTATTTACGTCATACATGTATCTCTCTAACCCCTGACCTCTTGCGATAATGAGTGCATTGACCGTGTAGTACACAAGTCAAACTTTCCAGTCATACCAAGTGCGTGGTTTTAAAGCAAAGTTTTAGTGTTTTAGGGGCCGTTTTCCGACAAGACAAAATTTCAGGTAATTTTCACTAATTTTGTTTTGTAAAAAAGCTTCCAAATTGTTTATAAGGAGTCGATTACACCCATATGAAACCCATTTTTTGTGAAAATATGGACTTTGAGGAACATTTTGGACAAGATTTTAACCCAATAAATCATAGCACATAGAAGCACAACAAGGAATTTCACACGGCCCTCCATCTTGAGCCGTCCCCAAGACACCTGTGTTGGCAGTAGTTTTCGTTGTAAAGTTATGTAACATATCTTTTACTGTGATGATCCATGTATTAATGAATGTTATAGTCTTGGACATCATCTGAGTATTAAAATAAAACTGTTGTTTTCACAATTTAGGCCTAAATTAATTTAGGCCTAAATTAGTAAATAAACACAATGAAAAAAAAGACTGATGTCGGATGATACACTAGTGACTGATAGGCTAATGTAAGCTCGTTGAATTAATTTGATTCTCTTCATTCCCATCGTCATCATCATTGTTCTGTTCATCATTGTCAGTAAAAAGTGTTTAATTCTTTATTATTGAACTATAGAACTTTGAAGCTTAGTTCAGTAAAATATGAATACTTGTTAGTATATCAAAATCCGATACCCACAGAGCAGAGGATGTCTAGTGCTAGCGAAGATTTCCGATGGCAATAGTACCAACTGGAAAACAGAGGGTGGTATAATGTTGAAGCAAAACCTTTGACAGTGACAAGTGCTGTCACTTGCATTCTATGGAACTGTTTCCACCCACAACTTTCATTGACATACCCAACAATAATTCCAGTTTCTAATTTGTGATTTTTGTTTTAAAATCTAATTATTGTTATTTTTAATCACGAAATGAATTACTTACATCCTTCATTTTACTTAGGTAATTTTATTTCTTTATATTTATGAAATATCTGACCATCATTAACGTACCATAGTGAATTGAAAAATAACCAACATTTAGGCTATGTTTTATAAAACAAAATGCTCATCCAGACAAAGAACTATAGGTTATATGCAAGTGGGTATGTTTGATTTTTACACTAACTGATGCCTTTCTCATTTAATCCTCTTTTCAATGATACCAAACTTGCTTGGTTTGTTGTGAAAAAAACCCATTACAAATAAATTGACACTTAAGAGGTAACCCTTTCAGGAATAAAAAACGGCAGACGAAAATCGCCCAACTTTCAAATTAAAAAGGGCGTAACTCCACTGTACTTCAACCAATTGGGCTGATTTACATACCATTGGATTTCATTTTAAATTCTCTTTCCAGTGATACTAAACTTGATAGGGTTGTTTAAAAAAAGGGAAAAAGTGTCGGACTCACTACTAACAGAAAGATTAGACCATCAATCATGCAATACATTGCTGCATTGCACACACCGAGACCGGAAATCGGATAAATTCACAAATCCTACACGAGTTAGAACCTAACCAGTAAACAGACCCTCATTTCGGTGAGAAATCAACACCTTGATTCCTCAACACTTTTACACAAAATTGAGAAATAGAGAAAATTGAAACAGAGAGTGAATAATTCAATAAAAGACCGAATTAAGCTTACCAGATTTATGTCTCGACGTCTGAAACCAAATCCATTCGATCATTGATGAATGTTTACCATGGCATTTTTAGAGAGAGGGCGCTATGCAATTAATTCATGCAGATCCCGAAAGGGGTCAACCGAAGAGGGCGCTATAACACTTCCGCAGTTGGTGGTTGATTCCAATATTTTCATGTGACTTTGGTGGTGGTTTTGGCACTGATCTGAGCAAGGACTTTTACAAGATTTGTTTTAACATTTTGGGACTTGAAATGTTATGAGCACTTACCGCGGACCGTCTGATGATTAAGCAAAATGGTTGAGGTACATATTATCAATTTGCTTTATAATTTCCAGCATTAGAAACAAAACTGGACACACTAACCCATGGCTAAACTAACGAAGTAAAAATTACATTTGTGTCTTGTGATGAGTTATTTACTTGTTTGTTAATTTTTTACAGATGATGCTTTATAATTTGTGGTGTTTAACGTAGCTTGAGTTAAAACAGTATCTAAATTTGTATATTGATATTACATTAACCCTTCTATACTGTCTGACCATTCAATATCATCCACTGTGGTTTTGAATGGTATTGGTAGCCCCCTGACACCTGCCACTTTGTGCCAGCCTGCAATCATGTGATGATGTGGTAAATGCATCTACTGTACACAGTACACACATGTTATGTGCACAGTTGTGCCATCATACACAACCAGTGCAGTTGAATGGTTCAAATGGTTGGTCAACTCACTGGAAAATGTTACCAAGAGTAGGCGGGTTAGTGTTATTTCATTGTGCATATGATTGATATGTTTAGGATATGTTTCATGGATCATGAACGATTGTAAAATTTAATTAATGATCTTGAATTGAATGATAGTGATACAAAAAATATTGTCATACAGTGTTACTGTTACTGTAAAATGTAAGTTTTGCCCTTTTATTTAGCAGTCGGATTAGAAAATGATTTATTTTTCTAACCACAACTGCGTAATGCGAACAAGTGTCCAGCATTTAAAAATTACTTGTGGTTTATTGCTTGTGAAAATCCCAATTTACAAAAAGTTTAAACAAGTCTCTGCCATTTTGTTTATGGCGCTCTATGTAAATCAAGATGTGCATTTTATCTGTTTATCTACATTAAGGCCATTAAATGAACAGTTTCTATGGTATGTGGGGGGCTTAATGAATGGATTGGTAAAATATAAGCGCAAAAGATGTCCCCAAAAATACATCTCATCATGAAATAATGCTAATAAAAATGTGTGAACAAAAGTGTCCCCAACAATCAATTGAATTTTAAAAAAATTGCCAAATAACCTATTGTTTCTACTTTTTGTAAAATTAACACAAGAGTTTAAAAAACAGTTAATATTTCCCTATTTCCTTTCACCAAGGTTGGACCGTGGACAGTTATGCACTGTGTAGCCAAGTAACTCAACATCAGATTTGACCATCTTAACAAATTTGTGTTCTTCTTTTTATCTTGCAGGAATTAAGAAAGTACTTCTTGAAGTTGCTTCAGATGTAAGTCCCCTATTCTTGCAAAAATTAAGTCATCTTACTTTTAAACTTGTGCACAGTGGTTTGTAAGTTACTCTGCTGTTTATTGTTCAATCCTAGAACCAAACTTTAATCAAGTCTGTCTGACAGTCAGATTGTGAAGTTGTAAACCTAAAAGCATGATTTATTTTCTTCTCTAGGGTTGATGGCCTTGAGGCTATTATTGTAACAGACAGAGATGGAGTACCAGTCATCAAAGGTAAGTGAAATAAATGGATGTTCATTGAAAAGGATGTCATCATACAACATCAGTACTGTATTCTTTATGACGAGGCTGTCATTTGCGATCCCAAATGCTGACCTGGTCTGATGGACTCTGCGCCAACTACACACTGAACCAACCCACAGCAACACGACTGAAGTATTGTTTCAAGCCCCGGACCAAAGCCACACATTTCTGTCATGTACACTGAGTCCATGGAGTCTGTAAGGATGACAACCTTGATGCAACCTTGATGCAACCCGGCAATACGGATAGCACATAACAGCCTTGCAATGGGAAACCTCTGAGAAGATAGCACTTAGCAGGCGTCCCACTGAGCAGGCGTCCCACTGAGCAGGCCTTTTCCATTGGTCTCGTCGCTTAGAACAATAGGAAAAGGCCTGTTGAGTGAGACGTCCGCTAAGTCTCAAAGTCTCCTATCATTATTAAGGCTATGTGGGATAATTACATCAATACACATCCTGTAGTTTACAATAAACACACCAAACAACCAACCTGTGAAAATGTCATCAACTTTAATGGTCCTTTAATTGTGAAAAACAAAAACCTGTCGGGGGTTTATGTGCTCATTCTTATCCTTACTTTTTAGTTTGACAAATTGAAAAAAATTACCAAATGTTGGGAGAAAGTTTAATTGCAGCATGTATCAACAAATATCTATTCAGGCTCATTTCTTATTAGGCTGGTTCTTTGGTTCTTTCAGTAAGTACTGAAAATAGACAACAATTCTCTTTCACCTCTTACCAAATTGTCAGTCACTGCCAGTTTGTTCATGATCATCAAAGTCTTTGTATACATTCTGATGAAGCCAACTTTCATTTTTTGTGTGCCACACAGTCACGACAGAAGCTATTCCTGAGCAGGCGTTAAAGCCAGCCTTCCTGGCAACGTTTGCCATGGCCGCTGATCAAGCCAGTAAACTCGGCCTCTCACACAATAAAAGCATTATCTGCATGTATGGCACATATCAGGTAAGAAATAGGGGTCAGTATACCTCAGGAAATATTGTGTAATGTTCAGGTTGAACGATAGTTATGTTACAAAAAGTACTGAGTAGTTCAGTAACCTGGTTGCTTTCATTTATGAGGAAACAAAAAGTGTGTGTAAACTCTGGAATGGATTCAGCCAACGGTGTGGCCTGTCAGGATTGCGTGGTCTTGTGCACCAGACACAAGTTCTGTTGGCAGAAATATCAAAGTGTGGGTTCGAATCCCAGTCATGACACTGGTATCAGTGAGCAAAACACTTACTTATAAATACTTCTCACCACCTAGGACTAAATGGGTACCTTCTAGGGTCAGGATTGATGATAAATGTGTGTTTGTAATGATAATTTTCAACACTTGAATGTGTACAAATACACCCAACAAACTTGAATACATATATCCAATGTTTTCTCTCTGAACAGTAGAATGAGATCATCGTAAATTAGAGTATAAGACAATTATGTGTGCAACTCTTGATTCTGGTGGAGTTGGGAATTGTCAAAATGTTGTATCTCGCTTAAAATAGCCCGGATGTATTCACAAAACAAGTGTGCACCGAGTAACAACATTTTTTTGCACAGGGCATGCGATGCGAGATATGATGTTTATTGCCAAATCAAGATAGTGTTTTTTGCAATGACGCGACGATATGATGAGATGCACACTTTTTCATAGACATTTCCTTTCATACACAGGTTGTGCAATTCAATGAACTACCATTAGTCATCAGTCTTATTGCCAGCAGTACTGCAAATACAGGTAAGCAAGATCTCACTACTCTTGGTATTAACCCTTTCGTTACCGAATTGTTTGGACAAAAACAACTGCTGGTGACCGCATTGTTTGACCACTCAAGCGTGAAGCACACATTCTTACACAACAGAAAGCTTTCGTTCAAAGGCCATTTTTACAAACACCAGTAAATTCTTGAAGATATTGTTTTACAGCAAAATAAGTAATTAAAAAGTCCTCACTTATTGAGATCCCCTTCATATAATCAACAAATCATTGAGATCGGTGAATAAATGTCAAAGTTATTTGTCTTTCTTTCCTCAGTGTGATCTGTAATCTCAAACACTTTTTTGTACACAACCATAGCGCTCCATAGGTGTTTGGCATTTCGGATCTTTCAACTCAAATTTGAAGAGATTGCAAAATAGCGACCTTATTTTATTTGACCATCATTGGAAAGATCCGATCTTTCCCTTTACAATGATGGTAAACTGGATATGGAGGGTAAACATGGACAAAACTGCAGCTTTATTACAAATGGCCTTTGTACTCAGGCTTGAGTGCTTTTTTGTGTGTGACTAAGCTTGGTCGACTAAAGTCGCCTATGGTAAGGAAAGGGTTAAACATTTTTCCAGTGAGATGACCTACCATTTGAAACCATTCAACTGAACGGGTTTTGTAAAGTGGCACAACTGTTCGTGAGTTGCCTGTGTACTGTGTAGATGCATTCCCCACATGATATCATATTGCCGCCTGTCACAATTTCCCTCTCATTCACAACCATGCAGCTACTTCCTGGTAGTTGGCTCACAGGAATTTCCCCGTAACATCATGTCATGTGAAAGGGGCTTAGTATTTCTGATTGCAAAGGGAGACCATACTATTGTACTATGTTAAACTCGGGCACTCCAATGGGCCAACTAATTTTAACAGAATGCTTTGGTTTCTGTCCCATTGTTTTTTGATGATGAACAATGGTCATATTTGCACAGCTAGCATGCCATACCAGGCCAGTCAAGTTTTCAAACAATTTCAGCAAGAGAAATGTTGTCAACTTGCTTTTCCAACCAATTACATTTCCACCTGTTGCATTCTTTATGCCTTTTGTCAACAGTTTTCGTCAGATCTTGGCCACGAATAAATAATGTATTAAATCATGCTTTAATGCTCAATGCATTAGGATTAAATCATGCTTTATCCAATAATTTATTTGTACCCACATTAGCCATCTTCATTTCGTTTGTCCTTCAGGTCTGCTGTTATGTATGGAATCTGAGCTGCAAGGTGTCCTACAAGAACTTAAGACAGCAATTGACATTTAGGACATCGTCTTGTAAATTATGTATACTTTTATTAAATCCTCCCACTCTTGGGTAATATTTGCCATTGAATTGACCCGTCCCTTAGAACCATTTCACTGTACAGGTTGTGTATGGTGGAACAGTTCTGCACAGTTTGCATTGGATGAATATTTAACCAGTGACCATGGGTAACATTTCAATCGGTAAATCTTACCGTTGTCCACACTTGGATTATTTGATGTAGGTAAACTAAGTGAGACGATGGTGTAACAAACCCACTGACTAAAAATAAAAACATGAGGGCGCTACACCAATGACCTTTAACTGGATGTGAAACATGATCAGCGCAAGCAAAGGGATGCAATTTCTGAGCCGTGACAACAACATGAGTGTGAGCACCAACAGGTGCATGTTGTTCACTTCCGTGTGTCATGTGAACATGGCTGTGCAGTGAACTGGACGTGCTATCTTACTGGCCGATTTTATCGGGTCAATGCATTCGCACTTTACTTTTAAGTTAACCAAGTTAAGTTAACCTTGGCAGAAGGTGGCAAGTTAAACTACCCATCCCATTGGACTCGGTTAGGTAACCTGGTTGAAGTAACCTGGTTGAAGTAACCTAGGTGAAATGTGAAATTTTCCACGGGACTTAATGGAAAAGTTACCCATTTGCTCGCTTAGTCTACCCCCTAAAAAACCAAATGCAAACACGACTTTACTGTATAACTTACACAATAAATAAAATACAACTTGCTTATTTCCTTTTTTCTTTTTATTTATTATTAGTACGATATAAATCATAGTTTAAGCATGAGACCATGAAATAAATGTGAACATGGTTTCAGCAAGGTCCATATGAATCTGCTTTGTTCTTATTACGTGTAAATAAACATTACGTAAAAGTACCCGCTACGTGAAAGTAACCACAACTGTGACTCAAGCCCTGAGCAACCACAAAACCCATTTCAAAAATCTCATAATCATCACAAAAAATAACTTTTCAACAGTTTTTAAAACATAGTAGGCCCTATGACACATAACATTTTTTTAATTATTAATTCACCGTCCAAGTAAAAGTATATATATTGTAGAAAAATGTTATCTGCAATTTTGTAAAGAATAGGCCTACTATGTTTGTCGCACCACAAAACATTCAGACTTTTGGCAAGACGAACAAAACACAGCATTAAAAATTACTCATCTAACATATCCCATATATTTCTGAAAAATCCTTAATAATTTCAGGAATGCTTTAAAAGAGTACATTCATTCCAATCCTGCTTGTTGAGTGAAAAACAAAACTTTCAACTTGTGCGTATGTTTTTAGTTAAAAGCGCACATTGGTATGTTACATCATTTACAAAGTTAAAAAGCGCACTTTGGTATATTACACAATTTAAAATATACTATTTTTCAGTGCATTTTGGCTAGCAACCTAAAAAAGGTACATTTGTAAAAAGAATTTTACAAAAATAAATACATTAGAAGTTTTTTAGTTGGCTTGTCTATTGCAGCACAGTGATTAAATGGAAGCTGCCATCATTTCTGGCTTGATGAAATCTTGGTTGGTAACCGAAGTAAACTGGTTTTCTGCAATGATAAACAAAATGAAGGTCATAAGTAATTTTCATTAACATCTTTGCTAGTCAAGCATTGTTAGCCACATGTAGAGGGTATAGCTGACAAACCCATTGTTAAAACAATGGAACCTTTGCATTGACCGCCATCACTGAGGTCAAACAATGGAAGCATGAACGCGCCACGCTCACCTCAGTGATGGCGCTATTTGAGTCTTGTGACGTCATTTGCAAGGGGGTCTATAGACTACATGCTTTTTGCAAAATAGGTAAACAAGCTTTATTTAATAATGGTAATTTTAGCCTTCAGCAATATTTTTGCCATTATCCCTTAATAAAAAACACATATGAACTTTTCATGTGTACATTCTTAACGGCAATCTTCAAATGTGTCTAGTCAGATATTTTGTGTAACTGCATCAATACTTTTTAACAGATGTTAAATTTGCATTGGGGATAAGGAATATGGGTTTAGCCCTTGTGTGTTAAGTACTTTTTCCGATTCCTGGGAAAAAGTCAACAGGCATAGAATTCGAACTGCCTCCAAGTACCTGTCAATCTTGGTGGTCTAGTGGTAAGACATCTTCTCTAGAGTGGCAAAGGTTGTGGGTTCGAATCCAACGCGAGTAATATGCCTGTGGATTTGTTTTCACAGGTATCGGGTAAATATGTATGGGTAAAACCAATATGCATCGATACTATTTTGACCCTGAGTCAAATGTGTGTCTTACCTTCAGCTATGTCTCTGTGGAAGAAGTGACTCTGTTGAGGTTTGACTGGCTTCATCTGCATGTGTTGCATTGTTAATAACTGAGCATTGGTGAAACTGCAAAATACAAACCAAGATAAAAACATTGATTAAGATTAATAATAAGGGCATTCGGTCGGCATTATAATCGGATAGACGAAATGCAAATCTCTGCTTGTACTGTGGCTAGTAATTCCACTGTCAGCTATGCAAACTTGCCTCAATAATGGCTGTTGTTGGAGTCGAGATCTCAAATTACAAGACCGTGACCTCAACATTTCTAGATCTTAAAATTGCTGAGACCGTGATCAAGACCTTCAACACTTGCTTTCATTGAGACAAGCAAGTGGGAATTGTCATACATAGTCCTGCCATCGCTTCATTGTGACTTTTCTGTAGCCATCATCTCAACAAGTCTATCCAATGATAGTGCTATTATTTTATTTATTTACCTTCTTTGATCGATTGGTCGATAGTCATTTCTCATCAGGGATGCTGTGTGTGATGAGGACACAGAGTCAGGGACCTGCTCAAGTGTAAGGGACCGTATAAACTGATGGTAGTTGACTTTATCATCACCATGCTTATCACACCTGGAATAAAAGAATGTAAACAAGTCGGTCAAAATACTTTCTTAATTATAGCCTAAATGTGGGTCCCTTATTTTTTTATGGCAGAATCAAACATGTTCATCCCTACGCTTCCTCTCATTTTTTTTTCTCTTTTGTCAATAATAAATCTAAATGAAACTTTACTAGAGTTTACTCCTTAACTAACCATTAGGGCCCAATTTCAGAAAGCTGTTTAACAGAAACTAGTGCTTAGCAAATTTGTCTGTTGAGCAAAAAATAACAGGGAACCGGTGACAAACAGTACACAATACATGGTATAAGTATAAGCAATAGGTTTCTGAGCTAAGCAATTTTTGTGCGAAACTTTGCCCAGGTTTCCCCCTTGTTTGTGCAAAAAATAGCAGGGAGGTTTTTTAATGGCACAATCAAAAGGATGCTCGGTTATCCAATTCTGTGTCCAGATAAGAGTGATGTGTATAAAGCTGAATCTATTGGTTGATTTATCATCTTTGTTTTCGGTAGGGACTAAAATTTGCCTCAACATCCTCTCAAAAGAACCGATGGTGTATCAATTTGACACTTCTGTTTACAAAGTCTGTTGGACTAACAAGTTCTGTACAGATATTGAGAATATAATAATTGCTACCTCTGAATAAGACGATCCAAGATGTTTGCGCTAACATTAATCTTGAACTTGCTGCATGCATCTTTGAGTTTCCTCCTTGCCACGTGACCGGTATGCTCAGGGTCCATCTCCATGACGACTCGACGGAGTTTGATGTGAAGTGGATCAGATGGATTTGGCGCCCTTTGAAAAAAAAAAAATACATTCATGTAATAATTATTGGAAATGCCAACAAAATTGATCAATGTTGTGATTTGTTTTTGATTTTTTTAAAATACTTTTTATAGCACTAACAGGACCAATGTCCTGTACAATATGTCCATTTCAAATGCTTCAATTTTTTTTAGAAAAACCAACACTTGGAAATGTAACTAAATACTTGTATTGGTCTACACACTGTAGGCCAAATTTGAGGGCACTGTTCTAGTTTTCATTGACTTACGTGTTGTAGTAGGATCTCTTTGCCAGCCGGATGCTGTCGAATATTCCTGGCGCCATCGGATTCCCGCTCAAATCTTCCGTGTTTTGACTACAGAATAGGGATGAATTAAAAGGCAAGTAAGTCAAGGAACTGGATGCTTATTATGACAGCGATGGCATGAACAAAAAAGTCACTTTCAAAAGCCACTTTTAGTCTAAGAACAATTATTAGGTGTGCAGTAATGGAGAGATGTGATAAGGGGCAACACGGGTTAATCGTTTTTGACATATTATTAAGACAAAATAATCGTTAATCGGTTTTTTTAAATTAAAGATTGGGAGAGGGGAATAGGCTACTGTTGCCTAAATATAATTGGATTAGGACTGACAGCAACATATAATGGTTTTTCTAAAGGTTTTTAATTCCAAATAAAGTATATTATTTGAAATTTAAAAAATAATACCATCTGTCTTTTCGTACCTGATCATTTGATGTGGATAATTCGGCTCGCCTTGATTTTTCGTTCCTGCCGCCGGAGTCTCATCCCCGACGGCCCTGCACTCAACGAAGTTATCCTTGGCCTCCGTGCTATGTTCGGTGACGTCATTACCAAACTTAAAATGCACCCTCCTGCTGTCTTTGACCCGCTCACTGTTCTCGGCTTTGAATGCCGTCAGCTTTTGCTCTGTCTCTTCGGGCATGGACAGATTGTAGCCGGTGTACGCCTCGATCGTCTCCGATCTACCGGGCATGTTTGCCGGGTATGGAAGGGCCCCGTCGCCGTCTAAATAACGGTACTTCGGTAAAGGTGGTGCTATGGTGACTTTGGTGGAAGGTGCAAATTTGACGTAACTTTCATGTGATACTGCATGTCAAAGATGAAAAATAGGTTGGAAATGTTATTCATTTCTTCTTTAAAAGGTGACAACATCAAAGTGAAATCCACAAACAAATCATACGTATGTTTTGTCATGGATTTTGTGCATTTTCATTTACTTGCTTATAGGGCCTATTTGATCGAAAACATGGTCAACAAAAATGCTCAGTTTACAAACGCTACTTTATTTGTGGATAATTGGTAGGGGCTACCGGTATAAATACAATTACATTGATTAGTTTCAAGATGGATTAAAAGTAATATATTTTTGAATCACTAATCCTGTGCTTTGTTTCTATAGCACCTGTTCCTTAAACAAAGCTTGAAATAATATTGAATATGATTATACTTACATGAATGATGTCTGTCCTTGGCATCCCTGTTTTTATCACACGTCAATATAACGCTATTTTTATCATGGCGCTCTTTATTCGTCAACCCTTGTTTATCCCTCGTCACAAGCTGTTCAGGAAAATGGGGAAATTATTTCATAAATCAAATGAATTGAATCTATAGTTATTTAGTATAACAGTTATTCAAGGACAGGTGGCCATTTCAAACTTCAACTTTGTATATCTTTTGTTTAAAGGGTGTCTTATTTTAAGCTTAAAGGTATTATACAGGATTGGCAGAGCTGACAAAATAATCACAGACAGTGTTCATGTTTTGTGTAATCAACCACATACATGAAATAACAAACCTGTGAAAATTTGAGCTCAATTGGTCATCGAGGTCACGAGAAAATAGTGAAAAGAGACCTTATGTGTTTTCTGTTTTTCAAACATCGAGTTTATTATCGCGCGCGATAAAAACTATTGTTTTACTCATTTTTCAGAAACGATAGCATTTTAGGCAGAAATATTTTAAGGAACCCTTTCTACCATTACTTACTTTAAATCATGTAAGTTATGTGTGAATCTGTGAACATTTGTGTTTTTCGATCTTACCAATAGTGTACAGGGCCTTTAAATAGCTGATTAAATTAACAGCTAAGTGTCTTTTACAAAACGTAAGTTGTTCAAAAAGAAATTACTTTTAAAGAGTTGACACTGAATGATCCCCTTGTGGCAACTTATCTCTGGGGTGTTTTAAGTGATATCCTTTTTTTGCATCTCCAGTAGTGGGTATACTTTGTTTTAAAATATCACTTGAAAGAACAAAGGTATATTTTATGATCATAGACTTACAATGCTGCGTAGTTGTACCCTGTCCACTTCTTGGAAGTTGACAAAATCACTTTGCTTTGTGCTCAGTCCGACCACGTCCGGCTTCTGCATTCTATGCATAACCTAAAAGTAAACAAGTATACGTTTGAAATTTTTGATTTGATAATATAAGGGAATGACAATATCAAATATTTCTTTAGTTGTCTTTCAGAAAAAATTATGCACACAATAAATTACTACACACACAAAAGGAATAGTTTGTCTACTTTAGCCTCACTCCGAGTTTGTCACGTTTTCTGGTCGAGTAACACTGACAATCCGGGTCAAAATTATGGCCTATGTGTTTTTCACTCGTATTCCGGGCCACGTTTCCCCTAATGCGTCGTGGGAGCCGGAACTTTTTACACCCCGGCTCTTTTCTTGTCAATTTGACTCGGGATTTACAGCAACAAAATAAAAAGAACACTGTCTTGATTCTCAAGAGGTTTTGAAGCTTTTACAAAGAAAAAGTTACAGTGACAAATTGGGATTTGAAATGTACTTTACCTCGGATGACTTTGGACCTTGCTCTTTGGTAGGTTTCTCGTCGGCTTTTAGAATCTGCGAGTCATAGTCTTTTTTGTAAATAGTGCCTGACCTCTCCTCGTCGGTACCAAACTATAGCGCAACAAATAAATAATGCAAACATAAATAATATAGGCCTATCATGATATTCTCTCTTTCTATACTAGAGGGTTCATGGTTTTGTCATTTTAAGATGCCAAATCTGACCACCACCTTTTACCCACGTTACAACTACAAACTTAACCATGCTTGAGTGAATAAATAACTAGTGAAAAAATGGCAGGCGGAAGGGAACATTTTTCCGTCTGCGTTTTAAGCTTGTCGAGCGCAGACTTTAATTTCAAATAGGCCTACCTTAAAATGTACGGAGGTTTGATAGTCCTTGCCCGATGATGCGTTTACCAGGACGGTGCTGGAACCACCAGAGCCCCCGGCACTCCTGACTGCTGATACATCCCTGGCAAAACTCGGCTTTACATCCTTGGCATTGGAAATGTAGGCCGGAACAGCTTTAACTGTAAGAAGAGAAAGTTATATTATAGGTAAGTCTGAAGTTATCAATTTTGTCGCAGTTTTTCAATTTACATCAAATGTTGATGCTTTCATCAATTAAATAATAACACCATCAAACAATTTATTTTTTGGCTGTTAAATATGGGCCTACACATAAATCAATGGTTTCTCTCGTTATGACACAAAATATAATCTTATTTGGATAGGCCTACTACATAGGACACTATTTTTGATCGTAAACTTGAGTGAAAAAGTGGCAGTCACTTCAGCATTTTTCCCAATCATGTACTTTCTCTCACTTTGATGTAATTACTCGGCGTCTCCCATTATCATATGCCATTCTACTTACGGTTATACTGGCGGATGAAATCTAAGTAGTCGATTGTCTTTCCAGGTCCTTCCCTCGTAGACTTTAATACTTCATCTAGGACAGGTTGCGGTATGGGTTCTAATAAACTGTTACACGCACGCTGCAGAGATTCCTTATTGATGTAGCCGGTTCTAATTTGTAGGGGGGGGGAAAGAAAGAAAATTAGGGGTTTTACCTCGAAATTAAGTTCTGCTAAAACAAAAACAAGATTTATTATGTTGTTGGAAGCTATCAATTTGGTGCATCAAGAATACAGTGGTGTGCAACTTGTCTCGCGTGTTTTCAGACGGTGTTACGCCAGAGACTACTTGCATGGCAATACAAACTTACTTCATGACGTCATATTGCAAAAGGATGTCTTTCAAGATGGCGTCGTTGTTCAAGAGGGTAACCATTGTCGCCTTCATCGCCTCATCTTCGGGGTTAGGGGTTAGGATCATCTCATCTTTAATGCTTGCTCTGGAAAAAGTATAAATGTGATCAATTTACAAACTAAAAGAAAAATCTTGTTCGTGTGTGTGGCGTAAATGCAGCGTTTTATAAAGGCGGCGTAATCCACCGAGTGGGCGCAGCCTGATGGATCGGCTTAGCAGAAGAAATTAAAAAAAGAAATAAAAACTTTTAAATAAATAACTTTCAAGCAAGTTCTGTAATTCTGTTTTTTCTCAGAACATTTATTTGTAATAAGCAAACTTGTGCGCTTAATACAGACTCCATGAAATATTCCCTATTCATTGATAAAGAGTAACCTACTTGATTTCGTTTCAAGGAATTTAGCCAAAAGATCTCATATCTGTCATGCTTTGTGATTTGTAAGCTCAAATTTGGCGGGAAATATTCTGTCATCCTGAACACTCACTTCAATGTGTTGGCATCTTGCAGGAAACGTCCCTTTGCGATTTGTGTTGGTTCGATGAATGCCGCGGCTTTGGGCTCTTTGGGCATGGCGTCATAATCTCTCTGGAACGTTGACAACTTGGGCTTAGGAGCTAAGAAACGAAACACAAAAGTAATGGTTTAATATATTTGATTCATAAAATTGGGCACCTTATTATTATTTTTAACCATTTGCGTTGGATAATTTTGCAACGAGCTGTACCGTATTCGTATTCGGAGCTCACTGCATAGTTTGTCGACAAGCCCCTCGCATTCAGTTTGCCCAGAACGGACAAGTTCTTAATGTCATGGACTAACACAAGCCACACCGTAACTTTTTATGAGTGTCAACTCTTTAGATTTTTTTTATTCACATCCACTACAATAATATTCCACCAAATTACTCAATGTTTTCTAACCTGTGACATTGTAATCTCCTCTTCTGAATACGTAAGATTCTCTTTCTTCTTCCAGCATCTTACGGACCATAGAAGATGGTTCCATGGGCTCCGTCTTGGACCTTTGTAAGGCAAGGGTCGATGGAAGGGGCTCTAGACGTATGCTGGAACGGGGTCTCCCGGAGTTGAACGATGAAATGGTCTCAGTTTGAAAGCTATAGAAAGCAACAACAAAAATGTAAGCTCATCGATGAAGTTTGCTTTATTTATTGTATTTTTTTCTATGGGAAATTGCAAAAAATATTAGTCCATAATACCAATTGCAACAATATTTGTATAAGCTCGCGCTGTGACAATTTTCAAAATGTTACGGGTGGCCAAAAAAAAATCAACATTTATGGGTAAACTTATTTCAAAAGGGCACTAACGGGATCCAACCATAAATATTACACCGTTATTATACCGGGTTTTGTTGAAGAGAACACAAGTCATACCAACTACATTTTTGTGTGTGTAAAGTTTTTGGGGGTTTTTCAACCTGTATATTTTATGGTAATTGTTTGACAGACACCCATGCTGCCATTATACAATCACCGTAAAATTAATAGAATTTTGTTACTGAAAACCTATTATCTCGTAATTATTTTGTAAGTTATGAGAGAATGGCTTTACCAAAATAATTGGATATAAAATTGTAAAACACTTACTTTGGGTTATCGTTGCCAAAATTTAAATGTGTGGTTCGGATGTCTTTTACGTTTCGTCGACGCATCTCTGTTCTTGCCTTTTGTAGATCGGGTAGAGTGGATTCTCGCTGCAGAGTCTAAGGCAGAAAAGGGGAATTGAGCAGCATGAGTTATTTAGTTCACTATAAACCAAAACGGGTTCTGAAGATAGCCGGAAATGTTAATTATACTTTGGGGAGATTATATTAAAGTTTCGGATTCTCAGTCGAGGGAAATTAGAATTGGTTCTTACTTTGCTGAAATCTGAATTGTAGAACGAAGAACCGAACGTCTGGTCGCGGAAGAATCTTGGGTTCATGTCCTGCAATTAAAATGAAGAGATTATACAATAACTTATTATGATACCTCTTAGTTCATTTAACGAGTTAGCAAAAATGGTTTTGTGAACATTATCCTTTAATTATTTCAACATGACCTTTTACAAAAATTCTGCACTTACCGGTAAATTTATTTGATTTTCCGGCCGGGTCGCTAATTTCTGTGGAAAATAATGAAGAGAGATAATGATTATGTAACAATTAAAAATAAGATTTTTAAAAAGATTGATAATTACACCGTAACTTTACTCGCACCATTAAAGTTTTCTTAAGCCAAAAGAGACAAGTTAGGCCTATTGGAAGAATATTCTTTGCCTTAAATGCCTATAGAGGCCCAGTTTTTAATTATTCATTATCTTGTTTTCAGCTTACCCTTTGCGTTTCGTGTTTCCTGTAGTCGTTACTCGTCAGTGACTTGAGGTACAGTCCGTTGTCCACTGACGCTCCTTCCCCTCGCATCTCAAAATGGGCCTGGTTCTGTTGAGAAAAAATTAGGAACATTAAAGTTTGGAATCATACAACTATAAAAGTAAGGTTTTGTTGTTGTTTTGTGTGGGGGTTTTTATTGTTCAAAACAGTACTGTATTAAACATACCTGTAGCCCGGAGTCCAATGACAATGATGTAATCTTGTCTGGTTGTGTACCCTTGGGAGAGAAAACAAAACATATTGTTAACATCTTTGAGATATTTTGATCAATTTTCAAGAAGCTAATAATATTCGCTATTTTTGTTCACACTAACTCGAACCTAGTCAACTTATCAATCTCCATGAACGAACAAATCACATTGAATGACCGTGTGATTCGGACGCAATTTTGTGAACCTTGAGTTCAAATGTATACAACTTTACAAGCGGGGAACTTCTGCGAGATTTGTACACTACAACTTACAAGTACAAGGTCTTGAATTGTGAAAAAGCCTTATTGTCTGTGATTATATTACTATTTTTTCATTATTTTTCTTGGCTAAAAAGTAACAGTTGTTAGTGCACCGTTTGGCCAAAAAATTCCGATAGACCAAGTTGCAATAATATAGGCTATTGTAGATGCAAATTATAATAAGGAGGCTGCGCTGATGGAAGCCAAGAACTTATCATAATCATGGGTTATTTGGTTTCATCAAGCAAATCGAACTTGGCGATCTTAAACGAAATTCTTCTCTTCTAACCAATCACGTCAAACCGTTCGCTACTACAGCTAATAATATTATTATAACAACGTCGCTGCAAGTTTACAAGAAAGTCACGTTCATTGCAACATAGATATTGTAAGTGTCATATTTTCTTGTTAGGCACAGCCTATGTTGGCGTCTCTAACGCGGCCATTATAACAATCTATTTTTATATTGACAGTAACTGTCAAAGTTTCACATTCTCATATTCTGTTTGTCTGTGACCTAGTTTTTACGACCATAAAACACGGACTATACCCAGCTATAACCAGGGCATAATGCCTGAGACGATAACCCCTACACCCAAAGGGGCCCCTCGTGAAAAGCCATGCTCAACCTCTCAACTCGTCTCCCCCACGAAACTCTCATACAGTCATAGGCCTATTGATTATCCACTACTTTAGTTTCTTGTCAACATGGAAATGTCACTCAACGTTATGTTCGCCCAGGCTTTTGTAAATATTGTACAAGTGTATCCATTATACTAAAATTTATAGAGTCGAGTGTGCATTGATCGATAGTTCCTTATATCAGGTCCAACCGTTGAGACGTGGGGTATTGGAACGCTGGGCATCCAAACGTTGCAACCTAAAGGGAGGCGAGGCCTATAACCCAGTCCGCATCAACATTTACACAGCTTTGATTGTTAATAAAGACACGCTTGGTGTTTATTAACTCAAGTCGGTTTTGAATACATAATATTTTCTCATGTAACCTTCACACAAATGATTTGGGATACCCTTCAATTAAAATATGTTAAAGGATTAAGAAAATCCATTGACTTTATACTTGATTCAAATTGCTAAAAAAAAAAACTTTAGTGGGCGATTTTAAACCTGAACGTGTTCATCTTATAAAATTTTGGTGTTCTCAAAACATTTTCGTCAGAAATACTTTGATGTGATTACTCCCAACATGCACTGTCTTGTTTCAATTTGCCAAGTGACATTTGAGTTCACAGCCATGAGTTACCGTTTTTTTGTTTTTTTTGAACAAGCAGTCTGTTTCGCCTTAATCTCTTAGCCCAACCATTCTTTGTTTCTTTTTTTGTTACCAGTGTGAAATTTGTGTGTGAATGTTTTTCATCCTTTGATAACGGATATAAAAAGAACTCGTATTTTAAAGGGCTTACTTTGTTCTTTTAAAAAAAATTACTACGATTTTATTTTTAATCATTATTTTATTGTTCACCTTTTGGCTGTGATTCTTGATAGAAATTAACCAAAGATGAAAAGGAGCATATCTGATCAAAAATTGAGTTACTACACTATTTCAACTCTTTTTTAAAGAACAACTACCGCTTTACCGGTAAAATTCCAGGGGTGTATTCAAAACTTTCTTGATCTTCTGGATCAAATTCACAAAATAATATAAAATCATTGTCTTGAGGAAAAGGAGTTGGGTTGAACTCGGACGATCGAATAACAAAGTTAAATTTAGTTTTTGATAACTTTTACTTTCTGAATCAAGGTTCTCCAAACGATTTTGTCAAATTGTTTTTCTACAGGAAAGAAACATCACGAGATAGTAACTAATTGCCATAATGATAATCTCATCGGCTTATGGAACGAATTAATCTAGAGCTTATCTGTTTAATCTCTCCAATTGCGTCACACTCACATTATATACTCAAAAGTCAGAAGGCCATTGAAACCACGGTGAGTGCATGGTGTTTAATTTATCTCCTGACAATAGATGTTAAAATCTTGTATGGCTTGATTAATTTAATTGGTTTCTTCTACTCTGCACTACCGTAACTCTACTGAGGGTATAAAGACACGTATTTTTAGTCCCTTGTTACGCGTAAACAGACGGATTCAATTCGGGTGTTATTAATAATAATAATAATACAAGCATTTGTAAAGCGCCATCTATCTATGTAAACATATTCCGAGGCGCTTTCACACCATAGGCTAAATTAATTGATTATGAACAAGTTTATAATGATTCTCTTGACTGTTCATTCGAACCAATTTGTAGGAATGTTTGACAACATTTGAAAAATGATAATGATGTAATAATTTGGAATGGGGGTGACAATTTGATCAGGGTTCCTTTTTTTACTTCCTTCCATTAAACAAAATCTGTTTATGACATTTCGTTCTAAAAAGTTGAAGGCTACTTTTTGAAACAGATTTATGAAATTTAAAGCCAGAATTCCGAAGCATTTGAAATTGTCACTAACTTAAAGTAGGCTTACATTAACAGTAATACCAAACAATGGTCGTTGTTAATTTGGTGTAAATAAGTCGAAACGGTAACACTTAATTCAAAATTGGGCTATCACTTACGGTAGACTCACCTTGTAAGCGAATTTTGTCGTGCTCCCCCATGGTGGTATTTTCGTGCGATCGCTGTTCAAGCTAGAAATGTGGTCCTGAGTCAGCGATGTTCGGAGTGACCGTATTTCATCCACTCTGGAAGCCCCGTACAGTTGCTCCCTCCTCCTCGCCGTCAACGTAGGGTCGGTAAGGGTACTCATTGTGGTGGACGTGCGGCGGTGGGGACAGGACCCCGGGCTGCCCGGTGACGGAACGGTGGGTGACGGGTACGGGAAAAACACCAAACTTGTTTCTTGTAAGAGATATAATCCAAGTGAATATCTAAAAATCTGTATGAGAAATCTCCCTTGAAGAGATGACTAGATTGTTCTTGGAGAAGTTACTTCGTTGTGTGCGTTCATCTGCGCGCTTGCTTACACTGTTTCTCCGCGTGTCGCACAGGGGACGTGTTGCTGTTTTTTGACATTGTATACGTAACTATAGGCTAGCACTGGACGATGAGCATATGAGGGCGCTGTTCAGACAACGTGATTATTGTCCTGAGGTACGTTGCTTAGCGACGAAGGCCACCTTATAATAAAGAGGGCACCCCCAACATAGAACCTGAGTTTCATTTATGTCCCAGTAGTTTGTACTCATCGATCCGTGTGCTGTGTGTCTGGATTTTCTTGAAAAGGAAGCCTTGCTACAAAAGAGTTTACCTATTATGTGGACGCATCAGCTGCAAGGCTATAGAGGGTATGAAATCGACTCGGGGGGCCGGGAGGTGAAGTAGAGCAGCAAAAGAACTTGAAAGAGCTGAACTTCTGGGTTGACGTTATCACGACCTCTGTACCTTAAGCCGAAGTGTGTACTTTGTCTAATTAGACAAAGTACACACTTCGTCCATTATCAATCAGTTGAACTAAAAACACCGATTTGTTTGAATATGAAAGCGCCACCGTATCAGTTGAGTGTATCCCGGAAAAGTCAGTGATAATAATTATGAAGGATTATTATTTGATAATGGTAGTACGCAGTTCTTGTATAGCCCTTTATCACACCTGAGGGTTTCTCAAAGCACAAATATTTTCTTTTCTACGCGGTATGTGGAGTATGTAATTATGTTCGTAATGATATAGTAATGTATATTTAATTGGTTTGCAGTTCCGATAGTAATGGTTAAGTCACGGTCTCTTGCTTAATGAAACAACAGTTTTAAGACCAGGACTTGAACCCACACTCTGCTGGTCAGAAACACAAAATCTTGAGTCCAGTCCGCTTGACAGCTCGGCCATTAATGCCGCAATTTCTTGTTGGGCCTACTTGTGGCATAAGTTTTGTGTGTGTGTTGTTTTTTTCGTTTCCTTTCAAGATTCTAAACTATTTTCACATTCAAAGAGTTAATTCCTTGAACCCTATGTCAGGACCTCTGGCACAATCTGCCCATACACATTTTATTTGCCCGTAACTTTTTAACGCTGCATCAGATCATCTCCAATGACTTTTCCCCAAATTTCTATAGAATAATGTAAAGGAAAAAACCTTGTTATCAGGGGTCAACTGTTACAATTCCACTTGTTTTTGATCCACCCTAAAAATAAAAATAAATAATTGAATAGGCCTAATAGGCCTAGGCCTAAGTTGTGGAGATGTGTCGAATGCATCGTGGAAATAAAAAATGGCCGCAATATCCGGCGGCCATCTTTGATTTTGTGTTTTCAGCCTGTTTGGGTCAGTGTTAAGGTTATTGTTTTTGTATATTAATAAAAAAATTATTTTTAACATGCTCACTTTCAATTTGTGAGGCGAGTAATGCTGTAGAATCCCAAACCAGGCAGCCGATCTCACGAAACTTTACGACATGCGGGCGCAAGTTATAATTATACGCACTACTTTCGTGAAATCGGCTGCAGGCCTCACCATCGCATCCTGGGCCCCGAAAGCTGATGGCAACATCGATTTCAAATGGAAAAACTTAAAATACACAAGTGGGATGAAATAACAATCATAGTGCCTCCGTGCTCGAACGATGACCCAGTATCAAAATAAAATGTCATTTTACCGATTATGTCAAAATAAACAAGTTTGCAAAGTTTTACACTGCAGCATTTGGCCAAAATACGGAAATGGGAAACATACAAATATAGTTGTCATAACTTTGGGCAAAAGTTAAAAACGAATTTACCTATGTGTCGAATAATAAACCACACATTTTTGTAATAACACATTAAATTTCGAAAACTTGCGTCATCGCGGTAGCAATTAGGGAAATGACAATTTGTGGCAAGTGTGATAAAATCGATCAAAAACTTTGGCAAATGCGGAATGGAGAGGGGCTGTACTAGCAGGAGAATGTGCCCCCACCCCGGAGGTTCTGTTCCCCCACCCCCATACAGCGAACTGTGTACACATTTCTTGCAGAACCTCCGGGGACAGATTGACTTAATGAATGCCGTTGACAAAAATTAATAGCGCCACCTCTCACTATAGAATGTACAGTGCGGCAGCTGCATTTATTAAAAGATTAAACTGTGCGTGAATGCTTTTTCTCAAACGTTTTTGGCTCATTGCTACACACCAATAAGTATCCGAAGTAATAACCACTGCTTGCACTTTATTAAACTGGCAGCAACAGCCCTCACACTTCCAACGTTTGGGGCTCATAATCATGTTGCCGCGTACACGACTGACTGCAAGAACAGACTATTACACTCCTCAAAAAACCCGTCCTCAGAGTGTCAAAACATCAACGGAAGTTCTTCAAATTTTCTTCTAATACTGAAGAGTCTATAGCTTGATCAACATTTTTTTTTTCCTTTTTATAATCACCGACTTATAATTTTTTTTAGAGTTGTCTCAAACGTTTGGGGCTCATCGGTTTATTGATACACAATACAACGTGTTGTCAACACGCACACTGATGCAATAGAACAGAACCCGCTCTAAAAACATCTTTCCAACCAGATTTGTGTCTTTACTAACTTCTCGCTTCACCTGACATGAGAATAACGATGTAACAGAATAGGCAGTGCAAGTCTCTGTGTTTAAATTTCCCTGACCAATTTGATCCCAACCATTGAGTTCTGTTTCTTTAAAGGTGCTGTATATACGTTTGGTAATTGGAGCCTACTGTTTGTTTCAAACCTATATAATTGTAGATACATACCATAAAACTAACCTGTGAAAGTTTCACTTCAAAAGGTGGTCGCGTATTTAAGATATCAGCGAAAAACCGGAGCGAATATTTCCACGCACGCAGGAAGACTATTCCCGAAAGGAATACACAGTCTGAGAAGCGTTACGGCCGTAACGCTTCTCAGATTCAAATTTTTGAGGATAAAAAGTGATATATTTTTCCATAACAGCAGTACTTCGAAGTGAAAAGTTTCTCAAAATGCATTATAGGCCTACTATTTATAAGCTGCTGTACTTCTTACCAAGTAAGTTTTTATTGGCATTAATTTTCAGAGTCATTACCAAACGTATATGACCCTTTAAGCTAATGTATTCAAAGACGACAACCTAAGTCTAATGAGATACAGCGAAAAGTGGTTCCCCATACCAACGTTCTCCGTTTACACTGTTATTGTTAATTCCATTGCATGAAGTTGTTGAAAATGGTCATGATCAAGTATTTCCCGAGAAAGATATGACAATTAGCCTAACAAGAACAGTGGGGGAAAAGGGGGGGGGACCCCGATAAACATAATCAAAATAGGTATCAAAACTATCCTTTTCTTCAGTCTTCTTTTTGGATTCCACGATCGAACGTGGGCCCTACACTTTGGGTCCAACGGTCATGGAACACATTGGAACGAATTTCCCGGTTTGATAGCACGTTGACGGGCAGTGAGTGCGGCATTCAGAATGGATGCTGTGTGTGTTTCAAAGTGCTCTATATAGTCTGTCAGAAAACCGTGATGAGCTTTGAAATTATGTTTTTAAATGTCATGATCACTATAATTCCTTTAATGTGGAGTGACAACCAGTATAGAACCTACAGCTGAGGACTCATAGATGTTAGTGCCGTCAGGGGCCTATAAAACTACCGCCAATGAAGGGGATCCAAAGTCTGTATAAAACCCATTATGTGGAATCTGTGTTTGAATAATTAATTGTGAAGATTTTCTACGCCCATCCATCGGATATCATTGTACGAGCAGACGTTCACCAACCCTCGCCCCATGATACTCTTCCTACGCCCACGCCACCCGGTGAGGGAACTTTCAGGTGCTCTTATAACACAATAACACAATTCCAAAGGCATTAAATTTGTAGACAGCACATCAGGGAGCACCCAATATTGCCTTCTTCTTCCATAGAAGTACTGACTCAATTACATGAGCAAAATCGTACTGTCTCCTTTTGCATTGTTCATCCCTTGTATTTTCCGACTGCAATCTGCTACTCTATTTTTTTCTCACACCTGACTACTTCTGTTGCACCCATTGTACATTTTTAAGGAGTGTGCATGCGTTGTTTTCATTATCATTTTAGAAAGCGATTTATTTTTACCTCTTAGACATTTTTTTAAAATGTAAAGTATTTCTTATGAGCAGAACATTTTAGTTCAACAGTGATGGTAGCGCATATCGAAAGTCCCAGTTCGAATCTGAGTTGGCTAAAAAAAAATCTGTTTACGTGTTTATAAAAAACAAACATAATACTGTGTATTAAAAGAATAGACAAGCTATTCCTTTGAGCAGCAGGGACAGTTAGCGCAACTGGTTAGATGTTGGTAGAGCGCATCGCAAGTCCATGCTTCGAATCCGAGTGCTGGGCTAAAAGGGCGTTTTCTTTTTACCTCTTAGAAAAAGATTTATTAATGTGTATGATTAAAAGAAAAGCATTTGTTATGAACAGAACATTTAGCTCAACAGGATAAGTGATGGTAGTGCATATCGGAAGTCCTCGGTTCGAATTTGGTTAAAAAAAAAAAAAGTTATATAAATTAACTCAATGGCATTGAAACGTTACATTAGAAAAAGAAAAGGAAGGTGGTGGGCAGTTACTTAGGGCAAAAGAGAGCAAGACCGAATAAAGGACGATGGGTGAGCGGTTCGAACCACGCAAACACCAAGTAGGGAAAAAAAAACCTGGCTACCCTGGCTACCCTGGCTATACCCTGGCTATACCCTGGCTATACCCTGATGGCTATACCCTGGCTATACCCGGTCACCCGGCCACCCGGCCAACCGGCCACCCGGCTAAGTCATTATTTAACTTTTTAATTTTTTACTTTGCAACGTGTGCATCGCCGTGTGACCCGGCGTATGCCCCAGATGTGCCCCGGTGGCATGCAACCCAAATATTTCTTCATCAAGCTAGACTCTTCAATATTCGACTCTAAGGATGTTGTGTAGAATTTCCGTTGATGTTTAGATACTGTGAGGATGGGTTCTGTGAGGGGTGTAAAAGTGCAGTGGAGTTTGTTCTTGTAGTCAGCGTGCGTGTTGACTGTACGCTGTATTGTGTAAACGGAAACCGATGAGCCCCAAACATTTGAGATGACTTTAACTTTAAATAAGTCGGTAATTATAAATGGGAAAAATCTGAAATAATTATTTTTCATCAAGCTAGACTCTTCAATAATCGATTCTGAAGATTTGAAGAATTTCCGTTCAGATGGTTGGCTCTATCTTTCAAACCATACTATTACAGAAAATAAATTAATTTGTGTAACCCATGAATTGGTTAATTTGCACATGCACATCATTGGTAATAACTGTCAAAGGCCAGTATCTGCACTTTATCTGATCCAACATACCAAGAAAACAAACCTGTGAATGGAGGGTATACGTGCACCTTTGGAAATTACTCAAAAAATTAATGACCATAAAAACTTACTAGGTAAAAAGCACTGGAAAGCTGTTGTTAGTGTAAAACATTGTTAGAAATGACACCTTTTGAAGTAATGTGTTTTAGAAAGAGGGGTAAGTTTCCACCCCCCCAAAATTAATATGAGAACAATAATTGATCCCAAATTTCCACACGGGTTCGTTTTTTTATTCACATGTTGGGATATTAACTAAAGTGAGGATACTGGTCTTTGACAATTACCAAAAGTAGGGCCTGTCATACCTTTAAGCTCATTCCTTGAATTGAGTCAAATAAAAATATTAGTGGGGAAAAACCTAGATGATTTAAACTGTTTTAGAACATGGAGTTTTTGTCGTGGAAGATCAAAACTAATTGACTCATTTCTCAAAACTAAAGCATTTCAGGCAAAAATGGTTCAAGGAAGTTTTCCACCATGACCATCTTCAGGTGCGGATCCAGGATATTTTAACTGGGTTGGGGGCACAACGGCGCACCCAGTATTTGTATTTGTGGCTCAAATAAATTTAAAGGGTGGGTTCCAGGGGCGAAGCTCCGGTGGAAGTCTGGCGAAGCCCCCTGGAGCTCTGAGCTTTTGTCGTTTTGGGGTCGAAAAATCAATCCTCCTTGTGCATAAATATATACAGAGGAAAAGAAACACTTTCTAAGCACTTCTGATCCATATCAATCGTCTATAAATTTTACTGGAAAATTTCCTGTAACATCAACGCGGGACTCCTAGAAACCGATGAATACGTCGCTAATTACAAATAGGAAAACATATTTTTCATCAAGCAAGTCTCTTAAATAATAGATTCTGAAGATTTGAAGAATTTCCGTTGTTGTTTAGATAATGTGAGGACGGGTTCTGTGAGGGATGTAATACTATAGTGGAGTTTGTTCTTGCAGTCAGCGTGCGTATTGACTATGTGCTGTATTGAGCCCCAAACGTTTGAGATGAGTTTAACTTTAAATAAGTCGGTAATTATAAATGAGAAACATCTGATTAAAAAAATAAAATAAAAAATCATCAAGCTAGACTCTTCAATAATTGATTCTGAGGATTTGAAGAATTTCCGTTGATGCTTAGTTACTGTGGGGACGGGTTCTGTGAAGAAATAAATAAAACATATTGTTACACTCAAAGGACTTGGTGAAGTTTAGCAATAACGCACGACACTTGCAATATTCTTTCGGATACTTATTGGTGTGTAGCACTGAGCACCAAAAGTTTGAGAACATATATAATCCACCGCGACGACCGTGTTACGTACGTGACGTGTGTGTGGTGTGTGTACGGTGTCAGAGGGTAAAGGTCGACACGTGGGATTCAAAATGGCGACTTCGGGAGTCATTTCGTACTCGCCAAGTGGCAACTTTTTGGCAGTTTCCAGTCCGGATGGCCGCCTGTCGTTGTGGGACACTGCCACGGCGACAATAAGCCAGCAGTACACCCCTAGTTCGCACTTGTCCGCTACCTGTACTTGCTTGTCTTGGTGTCCAACGAGGAAGGTTAGTTAAGCGGCTGTCGCAGTTACCGTTTTTTGCACTTTGCATGCTGTACATTTGTAATGTGTTGTCTAGTTTCCGGACAGTAATGTTTCATTTTAAATTTAAGTATCGTCCGAATGAATGTCTTAAGTTTTGCCCCTGCCCTATCAGTATAATATTTTTTTGATATTAATCCATGTTCTATATTATTGGTGATGTTTTTGTATTAGAGAAAGCTTAAAGTTAACCTCAATCCCCATCATAAATTTAAATCAAGGTTGTCAAAGAAAGAGTGCACTGACTGACATTAGTTAGTTGCGATAATCTTAACCCTCCATCCTCCCGACGGTCGCAGATCGGAGGGTTATGAGACGGCTCACGTACCATTTATCTGTATTTTCAATTTCAACCATTTTTGCCACACAAGTCACCAGATTTGCCCAATTTTTTACCACTTTCAAAAATCATGACTCACATTCTAAGATTAAGAACACAGATTTGATCTTCAATGTCTATCGCAACTACGACTAACACTAAAGAGTGACACTGACAGTGACACTTGACAGTCAAATCATCAAAGAGAGAGGGGTACGTGTGCATGGCCATGCGATCGATGCGACATGGCTTGAAAATTAAGAGAAAGAACAGCAATTAAGTTTAAGATAATTTAAATATTAAAAAATGCAGTGCTTTAATTTTTGAACTTGGTAGACTAGAACAGTAGAAGAAGTTAAGAACAGTATCGAGGGAATGAAAAAAAACCTCTGCTGGCTGGTGCCTTGGTGGTTGATAATATGTATTTAATTAGTTATTTCTTTATTTTTTATAAATAAATTTCAAAATACTGTTTGAATAAAATTAATGTTTGACAAAAACTGTGGCATCAGCTACACATTACATAGCCCAGGTTGAACTCCTCCGTTGCATACAACGCGACGGAGTCCAGGGACCATGGGGTATAAAGTTCCTCTGCCATTGCGAAAAAATTTATAACATTTTTTTTGTATATTTTTACCTTTTTGAGGAAGCTGAAACTTGACTC
The DNA here is from genome assembly GCA_037783415.1 of Leptasterias polaris. Classification (NCBI taxonomy): domain Eukaryota; kingdom Metazoa; phylum Echinodermata; class Asteroidea; order Forcipulatida; family Asteriidae; genus Leptasterias; species Leptasterias polaris. The sequence continues at coordinate 3,030,481 of JAZGTN010000027.1, forward strand.
ACATAATCCTTGTGTCCTGAACTTTACGCCTGCTCTATTCAGAATTGTAAATTTTATTCTTGGATGACATTGTTTTTGAAAATAAGTCCGAGTTGTGCACTGGCGATGTGACAACCTCAACTGACATGGAACCAAGTCCACAAAAGAGGGCGCTGTCTAACCCATAACACTCAACGTTTTTTCTTCCGGACGGCAACACGACGGAGTCACATCGCCAGTGCACAACTTGGACTTATTTTCGGAAATAATGTCATTTATGGATGTATTTGTTAGTTTTTGAACTTATCAAAAGTGTAGTTAAGGGCACCAAGAATAAATGAATGGAGTTTCCGCTTCTCAAATTAGGTAAAAATATGAAAAAATTGTACTCAAAATTTTGTTAGCATTGTACAGGATCTTTATACCCAGGACGTCAGTACAGTGGCACTGACTGATGTCCTACCAGGACTACACATTACAGTACACTCTACAGAGATACTGACTCAGCTTATCAATGTGCCTACTTACCATGCTTACTTGAACTAAAAAATAAGTTGTCATACGATAATCGTAAACTTGTATAATCATATGAGACTTTAATCTTGGAGTTGGGGTTCATTTCCCATCATAAGGCCATATAACACTTTAAAAACAACTTTACTATGAAACTCCCATGGCGTTAGATCTTTGGTTGCCAGATAATTTCCCCATCGAAAAAAAAAGAAAAAGCGAGGGTCCAAGTCACCATTTCAAATATGACAACACAACTCTCTGTCAAATTCTAAATGCTTATTTTAGTATGACGAAAATAAATGTGAACCTGTACACACTAAAGGTGGTACACTGCGTAAATGTTGTAGCTCCATGATATAAAATAGACCTACAGGTATATGCTGGGGAAAGAAAAAAAATCTTGCCACACCATAAAAACTCTTCAATTGGATTTTAAACCAACCAATTTTGAAAAAATAAACTAATCATTATTTGGTGTTTCTTGTAAACTGTAGGCTTCTTAAAACTGTGCTCTTCAAATCATATTTGTCAATTCTTTTCTTTACTGGAGGTCTTTTGTGTTTTAAAATAAACAATGTTCTCAAGTACATGACTTGCAGCAAAATGTTCCACTTTTCAACATCTATTTCAATATTTAGTTTTTAATTTGTTGGTTTATGTGATAATATTTCTTAAAAACCTTTGGATCTGACTGACGAAACGACCGCTTCCATCATCCATTTACCACAATGTGCCTTTATTTGTTTCCCATTCAGGAACCTGTCAGGAAAAAGAGACGCTCTAACAAAGTCCAAAGAACAGAAAATGATGCGGCAGCAGCCCAGGCTGATTTGGTTGCCATGGGAACCCAAGCAGGGACCATTCTTCTGTATAGCATCGCCAAAGCAGACATTCACAGACAAATGGTAAACAATACTCGGCATTCGTTTGGATTCTGATCCTTTCATTCGGGGGAGTCTATTAAACCTTTCAGTAATCCTGCCCGAAACCTGAACATTGGTCAGTTTGACCCCTACCTGATTAAGGGGAATTTTTATATTTTTGTGACCCCTCTATAAACATTTCTGCATTTCTTCTCATCGCAGGCCTACGGTTACAGTATTATTAGCTCATGGTTTTTCCTTAGTTTTGTTGCTCGATACAAATACTTGAAAACCTCATTCAGATGTCATTGTAGTGCACAAAATGCCTAAATATGCATGCTTCAATTTTGTGGTGTTCTATAGATCTATATGGTTTATATAAGTAGGAATGTCTGGGTCTGGGTGCAATTAATTGGGCCAGGCCAATCAATTGATTGGGCCAGGCCAATCAATTGTGTGCATAAGTGTGACATAATTCCACTGTCAGCCACTCCAACTTCACACAACCCAGCTCCAATAATTGCCAGAAGCCCATAGGAAATGCTCTGAGCTAGTTTTCTTTGAAGAATACTGTATGAAAAAAGAGTTATACTTTGACTTGCATTTGACAAATGTTTTGCACAGACTTAAGGTCTACTCAGGATTAATAGTTTCTTTCTTTTAAATTTTTGGAGCTGGACATTTTTGAAGTGCATCAGGTGTGTGTGTGTGTGTGACGTATTGACTTACCAACAGGATTATGTGACAGACTAATTCTTATACTAAAACTACTCATATAATTTTTCAAAAAAAAAATTCTGATAGTCCTTTTCGTTGCAGTATGCATGATGTCCATTGATCATGTCTAGAAAATGTGATTGCCAAAAGTACTTCAGAATAGTATAACAAAATACGCTTACAGGAAAGGACCCGACTTACAAAAGCCTAATTTATACTTTTAGGATGGGGGTCACACCGACACTGTTAGTGACATTTGCTGGCATCCAGATGGTGATACACTTTATAGCTGCTCTGAAGATCAACATATTGTTGAGTGGGACATTGACAATAGCCAAGTCAAATGGTAAGAAGTTGACCCAATCATCCCATCCCCTGCAATGACCCCTCCACCCATCCCCTACAACGACCTTCCCTACCACCACCCATCCCCTACAATGACCTTCCCTACCACCACCCGTCCCCTACAATGACCTTCCCTACCACCACCTATCCCCTACCACCACCCATCTCCTGCAATGACCTTCCCAACCACCACCCATCTCCTGCAATGACCTTCCCAACCACCACCCATCTCCTGCAATGACCTTCCCTACTACCACCCATCTCCTGCAATGACCTTCCCTACTACCACCCATCTCCTGCAATGACCTTCCCTACTACCACTCATGGCACAACAGTTTAATCTGTATACTGTGTAGATGTATTCACCTTATGATATCATATTAGAGGCTGGTATAGCGTATCTATCATTTACATGGAACAATACTGAATGGTTTTTCAGATTTTGCGATTTAATTTGTGTGTTATTTTATTGCATAAGAATGCTTAGTCCAGTGTCTCCAAAAATACCCTCGGCTTCCAGCTTTCCTATATCCGTGTATGGCGTGGCTGAGAGCTTTAGTGTATTGGACTCGAGTTCTGGTGGCTGAATCGTAAGGGTGTGGGTTCGAATCCCGGTCATGACACTTTGTGTCCTTGAGCAAGACACTTGGCTGTAACTACCTTTCTTCCCCCAGGGATAAATGTGTACCTGTGAGGGTAAAGGTTGTACCTGTGAGGGTAAAGGTGGTTCTTGTGATTGATTTAGCTTTGTGCGCTACATTTTAGTCAGCACATGCTGAGATTTAAGGAATGAAATAAATGGCCCAGTGACAAGGGGTAATAATGTTGGAGTGCCATAGATTTCAAGGTTTCAAGGTTTATTTTTTTATTTTTATTTCCACAGTATCAAATCTTATACAGGCAATATTAAATAAACATGTTTCAATATTAATACAGTTAAGTCAGGTTGATATAAAATAATACACTTTGGGGAAACTGCAGGGGAGCTCACTTAGAAGCAGAGCTTATAAGCGTGAGCCCCAGACAGGTACGCTCATTGAGCCCAAACCAAAGACCCATGTAACTTTAAATACATAGGTTGAATAATCGGTTAAAATAGTACAAGGTAGGGCTCAAGGGGCATACTGTATTACATTACCATAAATACATATTAAACTACTAATAGATAGATAGATAGATAGATAAAACGTTATTATCCCTCACTGGGGAACTTAAAATGGCCTTGACAAAGAACTGAATACAAATACAATACAAACCATCACTAACGAAAGGATACAAATTTAAGTCACATGAGCGTCACTTGAATAATCAGTTAAAATAGTACAAGGTAGGGCTCAAGGAGCGTACTGTACTTGAGTGACAGGTTTGAGCGCTATATAAGATGCCACTATTATTATTATTATTATTATTATTATTATTATTATAATGATTATGATTTGCTGGTGTCCATTCCAGTGTGTTTTTCTAAACTGCATTGTTTCTTTTATCTTGTCTTATAGCAAATGGAAAGCAGACACTAGTTCAGTACACTCAATCTATCTCTGTCCGGGCTCCAGAACACTTCTATCTGCTGGAAGATTGATTAAACTGTGGGATCTAGAAACCAAGAAAGTCTTAAAAGTAAGTCTTGCTCATCTTTCAGTATATCTTGAGCTGAGGTAAGTAAGAGTAACTGTTTATGCGTGACAACAACATGACAGTAATCTCTTCTGGTGGTGGCTCTGAAAAGAACCAGAGGTGAGATTGGTCTCACCGTTTTCAACTGTGTACGCATCATGAGAAGTTGAACAGATGAATAGAGTATGCTATTCAAAATGGTGAGACCAAACTTTCCCCCTGTTTTTTGGGAGAACCTCCACTTTTTCCAAGAAGAGATTACCGTCACCTGGTTGTCACATGTAAACAGTGTATATTCGAACTTACCTCCAGCACCATGCAAAGCTTCATGATCTTAAGGCATGGTGTTTCGGGTCTGGTGTCCCCAAATAGGCTGAAATTCTACAAACAGGGTAATACAATTTATACATGCATTCAAATTTCTTCATCACATTTGCATGTTAATTTAAATATATATAGCAGAGTTACCAGGAAGAAAAACACACCCAGATCCCCCTCTTAATAATAATAATAATAATAATGCATTTATAATGCGCCATCTATCTAGTGTACAAGACCCTATTCCGAGGCGCAGAACAAAAAAACAAAACATATAAGCAGCAAAAGAGAAATATAGAATACAAAGACAATTATACAATGAATAATCTAAGACATGTTACAAGCTAATGTGGAGATAAATAAATGAGTTTTCAGCAAGTTTTTAAACAATGGAAGAGAACTACAGCATCTAATGTTATTAGGTAAAGTGTTCCAAAGTTTAGGAGCACAAGCAGAAAAGGCATGATCGCCATATGATGAGGAAGTTCTAGGAATAGTTAAAAGGGTCTTAGCAGAAGAACAAAGAGTGCGAGAAGGGGCGTAAGGTACAAGAAGATTTGCAATGTAAGATGGAGTTAAGCCAATCTGAGATTTAAATGTAATTAGTAAAATTTTGAATTGAATTCGTTGTCGAATGGGAAGCCAGTGAAGTTCCTGCAATATAGGTGTAATATGATCATGTTTTTTAGATTTTGTTAAAACACGAGCGGCAGCATTTTGTACAAGTTGTAGTTTGTGGAGCTGGTGTTCAGTAACTCCGTATAATAATGAATTACCATTGTCAAGGCGAGAAGTGACCAAAGAATGGATGATAGTAGCAGCAGTTTTATGTGATAAGGATTTTCGAATGGTATTTACAGTTCTTAAGTAATAATATGTTGATTGACAAATCCTGCTGACATGTTTATCCATGGATAGTGTGTTATCAAAAATAATTCCCAAATTACGCGCACAAGGTGAGGCAAGAATAGAGGCACTGTCAACGTGGATGTTATGATCAATGATTATATGTCGCAGATGTTTGGAAGTTATAATGAGAAATTCTGTTTTGTCATCATTTAGTTTTAGCTTGTTTATGGTCATCCAGGACTTAATCTCTGATATACAGGCTTCGGCACACTGGCGAGCCGATTCCTCACTATTAGGTTTGTTCAAATCAAATGGCAAATAGAGTTGCGTGTCATCCGCATACGCATGTACCCGTAAGCCATGTTTACGTGCGATATTAGCAATTGGGCTAGCATAGATTGTAAAAAGCAATCTTGCTAACTATACAAAAAAAAAATCATTACGATTATATTAACCATGTGACCTGTGAAATCACAAGTTTACAAAAGAGCCACTCAGCCTGGACTCCCTGCACGCACAATTTTCACACAACTCAAATTGATAAAAATATTAATTCTTGTATTTTTAATGAAATTGCACTGCTCGATATTCATCTTTGTTAATGTGAAGAAAGGGGTCATATCTTTTTACAAACAAAGTGACATAATTCAAATATTAAAAAAAATTATTTTGTTTCCATATCATTTCTGGGAACACAATTTTCGACCATCCCTTTGCAAAGGGAATGTTCCCATTCTTTTACGTTTTTTCAATTGGTTCTGGTGGTCAGAAACAGCCTGAATAGTACAGATTTGAAATGGCAGAAACAAAAGTTGTGGTAAATCAGTTTGTCTTCATTAACAACCACATTAGAGATGATATTGAATGGTCAGACAGTAGCCAGAAGGATTAAAAACATCACCAAATTGTCTTTAAACAAATATGATATTTTAATTACAGAAATTTACCGGTCATGCCAGTCCAGTAACGAGGTTAAGGTGTGTACCGTATACAGCTGAAGCTTCTGATGGCTCTACTAGCCTAGAGTCAGTTGAAGGACTGTACTTTGTTTCATGTGCTGATGGTGATAGGGTACTCAATGTTTGGTAAGTTTTTGAATTTATCCCTACAAGAAAATGTACATTAGATTTAAAGTTGTTTTAAGTTGTCATCAGTTTTATGAGGAAACAGAAAGTATGGCAGGGAAAAAATGTTACAACAATTTTGGTATTTCAACAGAATACAGGAAAAACAATATTTGGGTGGAAAATACTGAAATCTAGTAGAAAATCAGATGCAGTTTGGTTTCGGGTGGAAGGGGCTGGTGCTGCAGACATTAATATAATGTTGATAAGTACTATTTTAGGGGGAGGAGGGGGGTCTTAAAAAGTTGTACTCCCTCTTCTTCAAAAGTTTGCAAATTGAGGGATTGACCTTTGAGGATTTAGGGGGATTAGGTTTTTGCAAATTTAGATTCAAAAATAATTCATATAAAAATGTGGTTGTTATAAAATATAATTTTGTTTGTTGAATTGAATTTTTTTCAGGCATGTCCAATCAGCATCAAAGAGTAAATCCTCAACAGCTTCATTTGTTGTCCCTGATGACCCTCTAGATTTTGACATTTTGAATTCTTCTTCTGACCAAGTAAGTAATTTTTGCCGGCCTGCTTGTTTGAATGGGTTTTTGTAGCAGTTATTAACCCTAACCCTCCCATACCCTACAAATTCAAACAGGGCAAAGTGTTTAATTTTGTTAGGTTAAGTACAGTGAAGTTAGGATTGGGTGTTTGATTCTGTGGGATTGTGTATCCTTGCTGACAAGTAATGGTGTTTGAATTTGATTGAGTGGGTATGGTGGATGTGTGAAATGTACATGTCTGGCATTGCTCTTTCTTCCATGGTCTAATGAGATAGTTGTTGGATTATGTTACGTTGGGTACTGTGTGATTTCACTGATCAAATTTTTGCACATGCCAAGTGTACACACTCCAACAAAATCAAACAAAAAAGGCCTGTTGGAGTTTGTTAGGTTGTGTATCGTCCCCCTAAGATTGGGCACAGTTCCCATCTCATGGTAGTATAAGCTGTTGGAATGTGTTGGGTTAGGGGTGGATTCTAGTAAAAACGCTTTGGGAGTTAGGGTTAAAGACTTAGTACAGGATTGATAAGAATTTATAAAAAAAACCCTATTAGTTTCAATCTGAAAGTTGACTGATTGTGACAGTTATACCAGGACTAGTCCTGTATGAAAAGTTGTGAAAGACCCTGTAAAACCATGGATGCTTTCTTCATTACCTCAACCAAATTAAGCCTGATATAAACAAAGTATGATATAAACATGCACATAAATCCTGACAAAACAGAATGGTTTTATCTTTCACAAAATTTACCACAAAAATATGATGAAATTTTCATTGGTGGGTTGTGTTGTATGTTCATTGAAAACACGACGTTTGGAATGAATCTACTTTTCCCAAAATGATTGCTGTAATTTCCCTTTTCAGTCTTCCTGTTTCTTTTTTTTTCTGATGGATTTTTTTTTTTTTCCTTTTTTCGCAAATTTTGTTTCTGTTTATATAAATATTTTGAGAACCAGTTGAAAGTGACATTTGTTTCCAATATTATTCCATGTTGTTTTGTCTTTCAGAAAACTTACCTGTCTGTTGTTACCAAAGGAGGTGAAGTTCACATCTTTGACCCAGTTTTAAATGGGTGAGTATCGTTAGAGTTTTATACAACACTTACAGTGGCACGCTTTTTTTCTATCGTTGCATATATTGCACTGAACTGAATTGTTGTCATTGACTTTCTTTTACCTTTGACCTTGACCCACAGCAAAGCCAAGAATCATCTGAAGGCCTGCACACACCTCCAGATCACCACAGAGGGTCAGAAAGAAAGGTTACCCAAGCCGATACCTATCATGGCAACTCACCTACTCAGCGAGGCAGAGCTACCATTACTCATTGCTCATGGCACAGTACTGAAACTCAGATTTGAGAGAGTGGTGAGTTTATAATAATACTAATAATGGACAGTTAAACCGGTAACCAACAAGTATGACGCTCATGCATATTCATGATGCATGAACATTATGACCCTGGTCACTGGGTCCAGTTATGTTATTCCTTGAACAATTTCAGCTCCCTGGTGAGTATGCAACCTGTGCTGCCAAGTACCTAGAGCATCATTCTAAATCAATTACAAAAACCATGCCTGTCCTCATAGGTACCCACATACCCCTGGGTGAAGAGAAGAAATCACAAAGGAAACACGTTTAATGACCGGGCTTCAAACCCACACCTAATAGATGACTTTGTCACCAGAATCAGATGTATTTGAATGCTTGAAGAAAACAAATTGATTCAGTAACAATTATCTAAGTGATGTGTTTTTCAAATTTTATGTTTGTCATTGTTATATCTTCTGAACCAAACTTTGTGGACTTTTTCAGTCATTCAAGTCAGGGGATAGAAGTATCTGCCTAATACGTGAAGATCCGTCTTCTCAAGCTGTCCCTCAAGTCTCTGGAGAAAAGGTGAGTGTCTGGATCAAGAGGGATCGTCTCCTCTGAAAGGAATCTGTGTTCAGAAGAAGAAATATCTTTGAAGTGACATGAAATATTTTTTGCTATGAATGTTCAACAACTTCTAACTACGTGGGGAAGGTTAGCTCTGTCCAACAGAAAATCAAAATGAAAATGACCGACTGGTAGTGAGAAAGTGAACATTTTTGGGGTTTACTTTAACTGGCGGGAAACACTTTTTCAAAGTTACAATTATAACTTAGATTTTCTATGCCCAACTTCATGTTGGTGCTGAGTGCTAAAATTGGAACCAGATCTATTAGTAACCAGCACAGTGAAATTGGGCAGAATTGTATTAGTGCAATGCCAACAAGACATTTGGTATTAGCTATTTTTCCAGATCATTTTATTACCTAAGATTGACTGACATGGATGACAAAATGTATTTATAAAAAATAAGGATTTTGATTTATGGATTGCCAATTCTGAAAATATACCTAAAGTGTAAGTACTCATAATTGCTAAGGTGAGGTACAATGATGTTTTTGAAAAAGAAGAAAGGAAAAGATGATATTAAAAAATGGTTTGGTGTAATTTATTGACTTTTTGTGTGTGTTTGTAGCTGAAGAAACCAGTTGTGACTGGTGATGAGGCAGTCAAGACCCCCAGTACCCTTCCTCATACTGGATACCAAGCAGCTGCAGATGAACACACTGCAGCAGACAGGAAAAGCAAAAGAAAATCTACCAGAGAAACGGTAATTTTGTAAAATTGTTTGCTTAAAAAATAATTGGTTTTTACTTAGCGCACATATCCTAGTAGCTAGATCAAGATGCTTTACAACATTATTATCCCTGTTCACCAGGCATACTCTTTGACCTTTCCTCTAACTATCTCAACTGCCTGGGGATCATACAGGGGTTAATCTAGCCATCTCAGACTCCCATTTATACACCTGGGTTAAGAGAAGCAATTATGATTAAGTGCCTTGCTCAATGACACAAGTGTCATGACTGTGATTCGAACCCACACTCTGATAACTCAACCATCAGAGCTTGAGTCCGATGCAGTAGAACGCTGAGCCATGACACACCACTTTCAGTTTTGTGCTTTAAGAATGTTAAGGTAGATTGCTTTTGGTTATTGTTTGTGACGGATCCAAATATGTCTGTCCTTTTTGCCCCTCCTGTTAGAAACCCCTCGTGTAAGTTACCTACGTTAAGTTACTTGCATTCTATTTTGTGGACGTCTTTTTCTGACATTTTAGTTCATTTCAAAGTTAATTAAGATATTTTGAAGAAACCTTCAATAAACAATTGATTTTTTTTTTTTTGTAGTTAACTATCGAGGACAGGCTAGTCGCCCTCAAGGTTGCTGAAGCCCAGGCTGACATGTCAACACAAGACCAAAGTGCCAGGACAGGATCCCTTGTCATGCTCCTTACACAAGGTCTGCAAAGCAATGACAGGATTATGCTTGATGTAAGTTGTCATGCACTGTATTTGACACTTTGACGCACAGATTTATTTGATTGTTCTCTTCAACAGAATGTCTTTTTTAGTTGGTGGCTTTTTGTGTTCACCAACAATGTGTTTGCCAATGAAGCATGTGTGTGTTTGTTTTGTGAAACCCGTTTGAATTTAGCACCCTACTTAATTATCCGTTGAAATGTAAAATATTGTAAGAAAGTGGTTTGGAAGCCTTCCAGATTCTGGCTAAATCCCTGTGAACCAAAATAACTGCATTGGACATTTATGAAATGCTTGTACCCAGTCATTACTGACCTGTCTTTGACCTTTCTGAATGCATAGCATGGTTTTAGTTGCAACCAGCTGTTTATGAACACCTGGATTTCTAGTTTCATTCGTCCTTCATATGTTGAAGTATTGAGCGATTTGTAAAAAATGTAACTCAAATCCTGATTGAAAAACACAATGTCCTAAACTTAACTCTATTTTGAGAAAGCAAAGCGGATTCACGCAAAAAAAGTCTTGCAGTTTTGTTAATTCTACAGTTTTAAGTTTACTGATTAATGTTATGCATATATTTTTGTTTGTAAGAAAAGTAGTTTAATTCCCTGGCTTTTCTTACAGCTTTCCTTTTGCAGTAAATTTTAATTATTGTTAGCACCGATGTAATTGTTTGTTGATATTCCAATCTTGACCCTTGACTGTATTTAACATTACAGAGTGTATTCCAGCAGCATAAGGAGTCTGTCCTGAAGAGAACCATCCAAAGATTACCCATCCCTCTAGTTGTCAGTCTCGTCCAAGAGCTAACCTCAAGAATGAACACAACACCTCAGAGGTTGGTTCTTTTTATACTAACGCAGCATTCTTAACTGTTTATGTGCAGTTTTATTAAGACAGGTTAGCAACATTACAACTGCCATCCCTGGGCGGTCGTGTTGGCATAGTGTTATCTTTCATCGCCTTCTACCTCTAGGACCCCGGTTCGAATCATGCCGGGGGCACTATGTTGATTGGGTTTTCAGTCCCGAACTGCGTGGGTTTTCCTGGAATAATTCTCTTGGGGTTTCCTCCCACATCTATATTGAAACTTCCTTCCTTGTATTCTCTTCATGGGCTTCTTGGCTAGTACAGTGATTAAGTTCACTTTACTGAGAGTCCTTGGCTTCACAACCAGAATTAATAAATGAAATTTAAAAACCCTTAGGGCCCTGTAAACAAAAGTATACCTTACAAATAAGCTGCGAACCAGTTAACAGTTCATGGTGGTCACAGTTTAGTAAAAACAATTTAAATTGGTTATGTTTTGTCAGGATTCGGTTGGGCAAATAAGTTAGCAGTTTTCTGCTAACAAGAAAAAGTAGGGAACTGATCACAAGCAATGTACATTACATGGTATTTTTGCTGGTAACCTTTTTCTGCCCAACAAATATTCTTCTGTGCTAAGCATTTTTGTGCTTAACAGCCCAATGAAAGTGGATCCTGGACTCCTTTTGAAACTGAACAATATTGACAAAAAATTACACGTAATTAAATTTCAGTTTGTGTTCAATTATTTTCTTTGCAGTGGATTGGTATTGGCCCATTGGACGAGGGTTGTACTGTGCGAGAGAGCTTCCTACCTGATGACATGCCCTGAGCTGACTAAAAAGCTAAGCCAGGTTTACGAGATGATTAACACTAGGACGTGTCAGGCATCTAGAATGACGCAGCTTCATGGCAAGCTTGATCTCATGCTAGCTCAGGTAAGGCTTCACATGACTCAAGAAAGTCTGACTTTGTATAAACCCTAATGTTGATATCCTCTCACGGTTTTCTTAAACAATAGCAAAGACTAAATCATACGGCTCTAAAGCGTCTCATGCGTTGCACCCAAGTTGTGGATGCTTTCCCATCCTCTCTCCGATCAGTTCAAGACTCTTTGGATTGGTTAAATCCAAACTCAATTTACACTTCTTTCACCTTGGTTATGATTGAACTATGTAACTAGTCTCCTCCTCGTCAATGTCCCGCTAATGACCCCCCCCCTCCCCCCAATTTATTGTAATTTACCTTTAAATATTTTGTGCAGTGCATCAAGATTTCTTTTAGTTTTTTGTTGTGCTATATAAGTTTGGGTTATTATGCCCTTGTAAGAGTCTTTAAAAAAAAGTTGAGATAACTTGAAGACATTTATTCAAAGACCATTAAAAATTTACCTTAGACATATTATTACAATCCTTTTTAAGATAATTGTGTTACTGTATTCCTGTTATGTTCATCATGGAAACAGAAATGGCTGTTGCAACCTGCTTACCAACCAAAATGTTGCATACATGCAAAAAGTGGTAATGCCCTCATTTTTCTGGACCCTTAATGCCATTACCACTTCTTGCTGTACTTTTAAAATAATCCTTATTTGTCGTCTGATGTAATTTTCCCTTTGTTGTCTGTGTTTGGCTGCTGATTGGTTAGGATACATATCCTAGCCTCGACTCAACCTTTATACAAATTTTAAGATCCACAGGTTTCATTGGATGGATTTCTACAAGACTCAATCCGAGCTTACAATCGGTGTAGGGCAAACCGCAATTGATTTTCCTCATTCCAAATATTACACCCTTATTTACTTCTAAAATATTTTTATTCATCCTGATTTCCGAGTGTAATTTTCTGATTGAAACGAATGTGTCTGTGACAGTTTGAACAAAAGTTTCTTTAAAACTATATTTCAGATTGCATCTCAGAAGCAAAAGGAGGAAGAAGAAGACCGGCCGACTGCAGCCCAGCTGGTGTATGATGAAGGTAACTGCTTAAACCTTTTGCAATGTTAACACCAGACTCTTGAGTATGACCCACTCTGGATTTCAGCTTCTTGTAGCCCAAGCCTAGCGTCTTGTACATCTTTGCATTCTACTCATCGATGCTCCAGGGCAAAAATGTCAAATCTGTGTTTTGATAAAGCACATGGACAACATTAGTCTTTGTCGAAGACTAGTGTCTGCACTTTATGTTATCCAACATTATACATGAAATAAAAAATCAGTGGAAATTTAGGCTCAATCGGGCATTTTACTTGCAAGAAAATAGTTTTAAAAAAAGCCATGTTTTCACTGTTTTAGAACATGAGTTTGGTCTCGGGAGATCAAAACTAATTGTTCTTACTCATTTCTCAAAAACTATAGCATTTCAGACTAAAATAGAGAAGTTTTCCACCATAACCATCTTTATACCATGGAAGTTATGTGCAAATTTGTAATTTTCCAATCTAACCAATGTTGTGCATGCCTTGTAAATATGTTGGTTGCAAGTGTAAGGTTTGTGGTCACGTTCAGGATACTGCTGGTGCTGTCTATTTCTGTAGACACCATGTTTTTGAGCTAAAATGTCTTAATATTCCACTATTAATTGTTTTATCATCTTTATTTTATCAAACTAAATACCTTGGCGAGTTTATACCTTCTGATTGATTGAAACCCGGTCACAATGGGTGTAATAACATGTGATATGGCAAGAGAACCACTGTCAAGGGACAATACTGATGAATATTTGTTGTTTGCTTTGTCTGATCAGATTCCTCAGATGAGGGTGATGTGATGGAAGAGCCATACCCCATGCAGTCAGACTCAGAGGTAAGTCTCACCTGTTACCCTAAAACAAAATGGGTCCAGACTGTCTTCCTTACATTATGATAGGCCGTATCCTTTTTTTTCTCTTCTTTTTCCCCTCCTTTTTATGGCGGTTTTCATCGCACATGCTATGTCAATCTTTTCTGATTGAACATTAGGTTTTAGAGCATCTATCGTGAATTTCAGCCTGGCGGAGCTCCACTCCCATTATTCTTACACTGATGTGTTTTTTCCGCTTCAAATATCCACTCACAGGCCTGTTCCGTGTATTTGAACACACTTTGTGAACCTTGGTATCCCAGGTGCATTACTTTAATCTGTGAAGGAAACAAAATCATGTAAATGGCCCAACATTCAAATGCGCACAAGACCACTACAACTCTACTTCCAGAAGCTTCCAGAAGTGTTTGCTAACAGTTCACAGCATTTCGTTGTTGTTTGTTTACCCAAAGACACATGTGCCACTACCAGGACTGAAAACCCATACCCTGGACACGCGGAATTCAGTTTCAAGTTTACTCCTGCAGTCGCTCAATGAAATTTGGCCTAAGGCTAAGATTGCAAATAGAAAATAAGTTTGTACTTTTAATTGTGATTTGAAGGGCGAGTGGGAAGAGCTGTCTGAGATGGATCATGAAGAAGCTATACCAGTCTTCAATGAAGCAGAGCCTGAGGATAGCGAGAGTGAGTCGTCAGAACTGGAGGAGGACGAAGAGGATGAGGAGGATGAAGAAGGGGAGAATGAAGCTGGAGAAGAGATGAGTAGCGACGATAATCAGGATTGAGACACACAGCACATATCTGGTTTCATCAATTAACCCTCCTACCCATAGTTATATCTGGCCATGAGTTGACCAAACATTTAAAAACAATTCATTTTGCGTACTGTGTATTCACCACATGATGCCATATTGCAGGCTGGCATAGTGCATCTATCATTCAAAACCCTGTGGATGATATTGAATGGTTTGACAATAGGAGGGTTAAACAAGTTTCAAATTTTCAAGTTGGAACGTGTTCATCCAAGAGTTCTCTGAGCATCCTTGAGGTGGTTGAGACTACATCATGTTTCAGCTCATCTATAAGTGGAGGCGAGACCCACTCCTTCCTCTCAGATTTCTTTGTGTCCGTAAGAAAGTCATCATTGTACTTATAACAATAAATTAATTGTAGTATGCATAGCTGTTATGGTTGAGAACCATCTCATGTGATGTAAATCCCTCAGCATTGCAGTGACTCCACACCAAACGATGCATGGTCACAAGCCGGTTGTGAACGGTTGATCAATGAAAATACTGAATCCATCAAACTTGAGCAGACTTAGCCGATGGGTTTTAAAGTTAGTGTGGGTTCAAACGGCTGGAAAAAGATGTTGGATGATTATTTATTGATGATTTGAGGCAGCAGGCCTGATACTTCACAGAGGTATTTGCCTCCATGCACCTGGTCATGGCCTTAGTGCCCCTTGAAATGTTCCAGTCTAAATGAGTTTCCCTGATAGAGGTGCCAGAAGAAAGACTGCATTGCATCTACAAGAATGAAGTATCAGGTCTGAAGCAGTCCACATATGAGATCAACAAAATTGTTTTCTGTTATGAGGTCAATTATTTATGAGTGACATTTTGATATAAATTAACAGTGGAAACATGTATTTGTTAAGAATTAGATAAAGCCCAGTTTCCAACAAGTAACCCACAACCAATCAAGATGGGGTAGCCCACTTTAAAAAGAGTGTCCACAAGATGCCCCCCCCCCCCCCCCCCCCCCCAGTTCTGGACAAAAAAAAACAAACTCCAGTGACTGAGTTGAAACTTTGTATCCATTGAAGTTACACAGCTTGACAGGGTATTGCTTTCAAGACAGTGTGAAATGATTTTATGTGTAAAAACCATGTTACAGTGATTCTACGATTTCATTATGTTTCGTTAGAAACCACCAAGACGATCTTTGGCAATTCAAAGCTTGGTTTCCATAAATGATTCTTGCAAGGTGTTTTCTTACACATTTTACTAAGGCTTTTCTTTCTTTATTAAATGACCTAATTGTATCTTTGTATTATGATTTTTTAACAACAAACGTATACTTATTTTTTATGATCTGTAAAAAAATCATGTTGAAAACAAATCAAGATATATTTCTTCTTGGCAAAACCTTTCACCTCTTGACATGGTTACAACTTTGCCTTTGAGGTCTGTTGAAAGTCATTATGTTTAAGTCATAGCTTGTCATGAAAAGCCTTGATACCTTTGGCAGCATAACTATGTAAAAGATTTGAGTTACCGTTTGAGTCATGCATCTTTGCAGAGACAATACATACCACATTAAAGGTATTATACAGGATTGGTGAGGAAAAAAAAACATCATTATTTAATTTTAGTTTGAAAGCTGACTGATCCTGAAGTTCATACTAGAACTAATTTGTTTTCATGTTGAATATTTCCCTCTGAAATGAAGTCATATCTGAAAACCTAAAAAAAAAAAAAATTGCTATTTTCGGTTATTACAACCAACTGAAAATTGTGCATGGATTTTCACTATTTTCTCCTGACTCGCACAACGGATCAAGCCAAATTTTCACATAAAACAGGAACGCTTCCTGGGACTATTTTCTCAGCTCTACCAATCCTGTATAATACATTTAAGTTCAGTCAGAATTTAAAAGATGGTGGTCATATGCACCATTAGTTGAAAAGTTGAGCAAGCAAAGTCACTCACAATAATTTCACCTGTAAGTGAAAGACAGAGTAGAGTGTTCAAAAGACGACCATGTCTCCCTACCTGATACTATGCATTGAGGAGTTATGTGCTTAAATATATTAATAAAACTGTGATTTGGTTAACAGTTCCATGGTATCAGAGTAATATTCACAAAAAACATTTGTTATTGTTCGGATCCCTTCAGGAACAGAGATTTGCTGGAGTTCAAAGTTTAAAGTTCCTAAATACATGTATTGTTTAATGGTGAAGGTTACAATCATGTCTACGTGGTGTTGAATATTCAAACATATTGCAAAATGTTCTTACCACCCTAGATAGTGTTTTCCCGCGTTCAGTTTTCTCAAACATCAAGTGTTGTGATAACATATTGACTTAACTTCATTCACATTTCAAAATGGAAAACTTTACGGTCAACTGTTTACATGTTTGAGCAACTGTTATTTAAAAGTGCCTTATTGTGACAACTGCCAGATCTAAACTTCATAGAAATTGTCACAGTTTTCCTAACAAAATTGCCTATCCACCTGTTATCCCCCCCCAAAGCCCCACCCCACCCCAACCCCCCCCCCCCAAAAATTAAATAACTAAAAACACACAAAAACACCAACAAAAAGCAAAGGGAGGTGAAAAATCAGAAAAATTAAGAAAGGGTAAAATGGAAGAAAAAATACTAAATCAATTTTGATGAAATAAAATTATTTGAACAAGACACAGACATGCTTGTCAAGACTTGCCCTTATGTTAAAGTTGACAATTTTGCATCCTCTAATAGTCTACTTTAATTGTACTGAGCTGGGTCTACAAGCCAGGCACTTAGAGCAGATAATCATAAGGTCACAAATTTTAATAAACAGCACAAAGATGAGACTATATATGCTTGTTGCTTTCAACTGGACAATGAATAATATGTTAATGAAGATGGTGGGCTAGAATGTGCCATAGCATTAAACACTTAGTGAGGGAGACTGGGGAAATACTTGGGGGGGAATTGTACCTTTGAAATATAGGTAGAATAATGAGCAGTTTTCAAAATGTTCAAAATGGCTGCTATTGCTTGTTGTTCTGCCTACATTTTTTCGAAAGACAAATCTGCCATTTTCTCAAAGACGTATTCGGACTGTGTGCCAAATTCCATGGTGGTATCATCAAAGGCACAATTCCATCATCTACCCGCAATACTATTTGAATCTAACATGAATACTCTCAATTCACAGCGACAGTTTTCAATTTGTCATAAAGGAAATTGCATTAATGAACTGGAACCCCAAAATGGGTAACGTGAAAGAGTCTGACATGATGATTGAAGTGCCTTGCTATGCCCAGCTTCTATCCTTAAAATAATTGCCGTTTTCGACCACCATTATCACTTTGAATGGAAAATGCATCTTTTTTTCAGGAAGAGTAAACCTGGTCCTTATTTCATGGCACAGTTTACTACAGAAATCTGTGCTTCTGATACCCTGTAAAGTGTGTGATGTTATGGGGCATTAGTGCAGAATGTCATGGTAAGCAGTGCCATGACATTGGACCCTGCTAGTTTTTAATAAACATACCATACAACCAGCCTGTGAAAGTATAATCAAAATCAGTGATCATGTTTATTGTAAAAAAAGGAAGAGCAGTTTATGTTGTGTCATTCTTATATGTATATTCATGTCAGGTTGATTTTGATTAAAGTAATTGAATTAAGCAATTGTGATCTTCAAATACTTTCCCCTCTACCCTATGAGTATGGACATAATTATTTGGTACTGGTTTGGACTTAATAATCAGTATGCTTTCAGAGTTAAAAGGTTTTGTTTAGTAATCATAAATCTTGAAATTCGTCTTTAGGTTCCTTTGGAATGATGGATTTGATTGTATCCTGCCAGAGATTTCTTTTGAAGCGAAGTTGATCAGTTAGTGCCAACTGTATTCTACATGATTTACAAACTTTTGATAAATAATTAAGGTTTAAAAAAAATGTTTTGTTCAGCGCAGATCTCAAAAGCTTCAGTAATATCTTCAGTTACATTTTTGTTTCATCCTTGTACAATTTCATTCACATTTATGTATAAAATGTATACTGTTTTTTCGTTTCAATAACAACTTTTCTTTAAAACTGTATTTTTAAAAGCCTCTGGGTGATGGGATAAGAGTATTAGCCAATAAAGAAGGTCCACTGCCAAAAAACAAGGGATGAAGGAATTGAAATTTGTTTCTTAATCCCACCACGTAAATTTTATTCGAAAGAACTTTTGTTATCGAGGTTTTTGTAAATAAAATTTGCATAGATGTTTTCTTATGTAAATGTAATACCATCTAAAACTGAAGCTTTGCCTGATTTTACATTAATAAATCTGATTTGTTTTTCTTCTTTTTCTTCTTTTTCTGAACTGTGTACAGAAGGGTTTCTGCTTATAAACATTTGTTAAGTTTATTTGAAAACATTGTGATTTTTTCATTTTTGATCAGACTTCGTGTAATGCAAGATTATCAAATTTTATTTTTGAAATATGAAAATATCCCATGCATAATTTGTCTTCCGTGTTTATTGTTTTGTTTTGTCTTGTTTTGTCTTTTGTTTGTTGGTGTGTTTGCTGTTGTGTTGTTTGGAGAGGGGGTGAATGCCCTTGATCAGTTAGGGTTGTTGCTTTACATTGGTCCCACAATTTATTAGCTTTATGTTGTTAACAATTTAACCAATCTTATTTTGTACAAAGGTAAAGTTAAACTGGAGAACTATTGTCCATCAAATAAAAAGTTGTAAAATGGACAACCTGCTGCATAGCGGTTATAATTGCATTGATATTTCTCACTACCAACTTTTTGTGCAGAAGTGATGAATAAAATGAGAATTACTCGTCAACAAATGTAAAACTGTTTGAGATGGTGCTTTTTTTTTGTAAACTAAAGGTTTTAAGGATAACAAAAAACAATTTGACCTTCATTATATGACTATGAGATAAGACGGCAAAATGTGTGGAAGATTCAGGTTATTATTTCTAGGCTATTTCCTTTAAACTTCTGGATTTTATGAAGGTTCTTTAAGATAGTTTTTAATAAATGCAGTTAATAATTCTTGAAGCATGAGAAATGGTGATATGGGTGATAATGAAAGTGGTGAGACTGTTGATAGGTAGTAGCAATGAAAATTGATTTGAGATTATGATCGAGATAATGATTTGGGTACTGGTGGTGGTAAGTTGATTATAACAAGTCCGGTAATGATAATGATAATGATTTCAGTGGTGATAGTTCAAATGACAATAATGATCATATCGATGATTACAGTGGTGGTATGATTCCATTGATAATGTTTCCTTTGATAATGATTCAAGAGGTAATGATTTTGTTGGTGACAGTGATTACAGCTGTGGTGATGATTTTTAGTGGTGATCATCACCGTGGTATGGTGATAACTATTTCAGCGGTTAGAATTCCAGTGAATATGATTACGATGTTTTTGAATAACAAGGATGCAATGGTGACAGAACTGAGAAATAATGGTGATGATGAGGTTGTGGTGGTGACCTTACTTGTGACATATTCGTGGTGATATGGTGATAAGGTCATAATTATTGTCCCCAATCTAACTTAACCCCAATCTAACTTAACCCCAATAAAAAAGTATTCTGATTTTTGTTTGTGATACAATTTCGTCATAATTTACAAAAAGTGCGGGTCCTTGACCAACAAAGCGTATTTAAATACCCAATATATACGTATGACGTCATTAAAGGCGTTTGCAGCTGTTTGTTGTGCGTACATAATGAATGTGTTAATATGTGATATGTACAAAACTTGGCATCGGTACGTCCGTATGTACAGTACATACGTCCGTAGGTATACGATTAGTGTGAACTGTGAAGCTTCAATTCTGCTGCACAAAACTGTAAACAAAACCAAGAATTACATCCGTTTTCACTTCCGCAATGTGCTAAATTCCTTTGTCTTTGGGTTGGTCGCAATACTGGCATCGTCGTCGGACTCAGACAGCGGTGGGTTGTCTCCTCCACCGGTGAAAAAACAACGCCTTTCTGCGGCCGCAATGCAGGCCAATGCCACTTCAGCAGGGCCCGGCTCGACCGCAGCGGTACACAATGGAGACACTGTGCTGAACAGCAACGGGGCAAATATGGCCTCTGAGCCGGTCAGTAATGGCGAGGCGGCCCGTGCTGCAGGACCGTCGTCTTCCGATGGAATTGCCCGTAATCCCCGCGCCAAGCAGCTGTCCCAATGTGACAGAGACATTGTGAGACTTATTGGGCAGCATTTAAAAGAACTGGGCCTGAAGTAAGTGCCTGGTGAAACTGTGAAAACAAAGAAAACATGTCATTGTTTTTTCATCCCTTATCTGTAATCACAGTTCATCACAACATGACATGAGTTTGCATTTTTGTAGTTTTACAATGGTCTCTATCTAACCCATCATACATGTCAAACACAGTTGAAGAAATACATGAATTTGTTACTAACTTAACTAACAGGTGTTCTGTGTTATTTAGTTGCGATAATTGCAACTTTGTGATTGTTGTGGTTTGTCGCAATGTTATTTGTTATTCTTAATACGTCTAACAAATGTTCATAAAAGTGATGAGTGAAGGAAAGGAATATTTCAAGTGTATAAGAATTGAAAACAAACGAAGGGAATCAAAATTGATCAGGAAAGAATGGAGCACATTTCAAGGCATGAAACATCTTTGGTTTCATGAAAACACTGAACGGAAAAGATCCTGAATCCAACAGTCACTTTTGGACTTGACCAATAATAATAAATAGAATACTAGTATCTTATTTACACGTAGTATCTTATTTACCTAAATAAGATGATGCTTTTTGGTCAGAAGGAGTGAAAAGTTGGTGGTCTGATACAGCATTAAAAATGAAATATCGGGAATCTGTTTTCAACGTATTGGTTATTTCAGACTGATTGAAGGGTTTTTCTTTGGTTTAAAAATGTGGTGCATTTTTCCTGAATTGGGAAATTGTGTTTGAAGTTGAGATACGTTCGTACGCCGTATCCGAATTAGCGGCTCCTGCTACGGCTATGACTCTTGCTAAGGGTGTTGCTAAGGACGTCAATCCAGATGCAGCCTTTATAAAGGCATTACAAAGGAGTAGTCATGTGGTGTGTATAATAAGCATACCCACTAATCACTCACTCACTCATCCTCAAAGACAGGGTTGGTCTGTTGCGCTGACCTCCACACTACTAACTAATATGCTGTCTTTATAAACAAGATGGTTAGTTTAGGTAAATGTGCTCGACCAAAATTTAATGCTTACCAAAATTTGACATCGTCACCATGGCTAGGTTTGCATGTAATTCATTTTCATTTGATTCATTTTAGTGACAATGACATGTCGGACAAACATCTCTGCACTAGATCTAATTTATACAGGGCCCAATTTCATAAAGCCTGTCTAAGCAAAAAAACTCCCACACAGAAAAATCTTACTTGGTGGAAACGGGTAACCAGCCAAAATTCCATAACGTTTACACTGTTATGACTCGTGACCAGCTCATTTTTAAGCAGTATTTTATGCTTAACAGCTATGAAACTGGACCCAGGCTGTTAAGCACACAATTAAATTGCTTAACAAAGGAAAAAAATTCCTAAGTAGAAACAGATTACCAGCCAAAACACCATGTAACGCATACTGTTTCTGACTGGTTCCCTGCTATTTTTTTACCGCTACGCAGAAACTTTTCATAATTCACTGCTTAACGGCTTTATAATATTAGGCCCCATTTACATGCATGTTTAAAAATGAGTCCATGTTGATTGTTGCATGGAGGTAGAAGGACTTCCTCCAGGGTCTAAATGTTTTTACTGTTCTGTAAGTTCTAATTTGTTTTTAGAAACAGATGTGGTATCAGAATAGGAATTAATGATCCAAATTACTCTGTGCTAGGGTATGTTCTAATTGAACCCCAGATGTTTATTGAACCTAATGTGGAACATTCCACAATGAATCACATTACATTCAACCCATTGAACACCAGGTATCAGAATTTGATTTGCTGAATGATTGTATACTGGCCTGGGGCTAATTTCATAGCTCTGCTTGATGTTAGCAAATTTTTGTGCTAGCTATAGCAGAAATATTTTCCCTAAGCATTTAAAGCGTATTTCACAGGTTAGCAAGAAAATTAGGCGGACAGATTGCGCATTCACCATGGATTTGCATTGTTAGTTGTTACATCATTCATTTTCATACAGTAGGCACCGGAATGTAAGCATACCTTCTCGTGTGCTTTCGGTTAGCAGCGCTATGAAATGGAAACACATGTACAGTAAGCACAAAATCAGCTAAAGCAACTTTATGAAATTGGCCCCTGATATGTTGGAATTTGTTGCTGTCAACAGAGTCAACTTAAAATCAAGTCAAGGAAATCATTCCGAAAACCAGAATTCTGATTACTTTGGTCAAAGTAGGGTTTCATCTCAAAACAAGTTCAGCTGTTATTTTCTAAATTCTTGATTTTCGTGGTTATTATGAATGTAAAATTTCATTTTATACCAGTGTACATGTAGTACCTTGCCTATCGGAAAATGCCCTGGAATGGACAGGATCATTTTTTTTTTTACAAAGTGACATGGTCCATGGAGGTAGAATTCTACCTCCATGCATGGTCTATACTGTGGCCCATTTGTGGCATTTGTGGCTAATTATACGAGAAGGGGGTCAACGGTTATTTTCCTAAACAAAGGGTGTATGTGACTTCATCGAGTTGGAATGATCAGAGACTGCTCTGACTCCTAAGGTGGGACTTACTCTTCTAGATCACTGCACTAGATTACTAATTATGTCTGTACCTAAGAATTAAAATTGTTGTTCCATCTTGATTGTCTGACATAACCTTCAAATGGCCATGTTAGCCTTGGGCACTTTGGGATCTGTTTTGTACACTATTTTGTTTCAATCACATGTTAAAGCAATGTACATGGGAGCCATGGGTTTCCAAAAATGTTTGATTATGTGCAAGTCTTCCATGAGCTACACAGAAATGATCCTTGTTAAACATTATACTTTGTGTTTTTAACCATACAGCCAGACAGTGGAGCAGCTTATGCTGGAGTCAGATTGCAGGCTGGAAGATCCATCTGCTTCGAAGTTCCGTTCCCATGTCATGGCTGGAGAGTTTAACAAGGTATGGAGAAGGGCTTGCCCAACCTCATTCTCATGGGTGATCGATCTCACTGCCCATGGTAGCGAGGCTGTGAGTTGCCCAACCTCAATCCCATGGGTGATAGATCTCACTGCCCATGGTTGCGAGGCTGGGGCTTACCCAACCTCATTCTCATTGGGTGATCGGTCTCGTGCCCATGGTAGCGAGGCTGCGGCTTGCCCAACCTCTTTCTCATGGGTGATCGATCTCACTGCCCATGGTAGCGAGGCTGTGAGTTGCCCAACCTCATTCCCATGGGTGATTGATCTCACTGCCCATGGTATAGCCGGGCTAGGGTTTGCCCTAGCCAGCAGGACAAGCCATTGGGCCACCTAGCTTATTAGTTCAATGGTCCACCAGCTGTTTCACTTGTTCTTTTTAAAATTGTATGTTGAGATTCATTTAGTGTCATTGTATGGTAGTTGTAATCTGAAGAAATATAAACTCTTTTAGTTTAATAAGCAGTGGGAAGCAATAAACTAACAATCTGGACCTCTTCACTGAGAACTAAGTTTTGACCAATCCTTGGGTGTTTTTGCTTGTTAGATGAATTTTATAAAGCACTGGAGTTTTAAAAGTTTTGAGCGCCAAATGTCAAGAAGCTCTTACCTGTGAGCAATTTCTGTGCTAGTTTCATACAGAAACATGTGTATTTGTAAGCTTTAAGTTTGTACACAAACAAGATGATTCATTTTGACCAGGCCTGATACTTTACAGAGGCACAGGGGGCAATATGCCCCTGGTCATTGCTTTGGTGCCCATTGATTTATTCCAACAGAAATTCTATTTTTCCGCCTTGCCTTTACATTTACAATAATGAAGTATCGGGCCTGCTGGGCCATCTCATCTTCACTTGTATGTGTTCAGAGAGGATTTGCATTGTTGCATCATGGGCATACTTACAGTACAAGACGTGCCTACAAGTTAGCATTAGTTAGCTTTCACTAAGTAGCAATTTAATGAGATAGAGATTGCGTTAAGGGCCGCTTCATAATGCCTCAAGGCTTTATAAAATAGACCCCTGGCTCATGGTAGGCTCTTGTATGTTGTAACTGAGGTATATTTCATCAATGCAAATTTGTCTTCTTTTTTTGGATCAGGCTGAAGAAGATTTAGAGGAGCTGAAACCCCAGATGTCTTGCCCGCAAAGTCTAATGGTAAGAACTGAGTGTTAATGTATCTCATTGTTTTGTTTTACCCATTTAGCATTTTCTCGGTGCATTTTAAGTAAATATCCATAGGAAAATCTGATGGAAATGGAACCCAAGACCCCAGAAAACCTGGTGCGTATCAGACGTTTGTGCCAGGGTAACCCTAAATAATATTTGTTATTCCTGATTAGGATTACTTCAGTAGTTCTTGCCTTATCTTTGTAAATGATTGTTATGTACATTTGTAAGAGAGGGTATTTACCAGGCACTTAATGAATGAGCGACCCCCCGTGGGACAATGTAGAAGGGCAAAGCTTTCTGAGATGCCATGTAAGCTATCAACGCCTCCTGAATGTGTCTCGCTTTATTGCCTCAAGTAGAAGAAATGTTATGAGTAGAGAGTCATTTGTACTAGTGATGCTCGCTGTCTTTTGAATAGATGAAGGGTTTGGGATCACATTATGTAGACACTATCTCATGAAATTGTGTTTGACCCCGGGCACACACTTCGAATGATTTACACTTACGAAGGTATCACTAAAAATAATTTTGTCAATACATACTCGACTGTGAGCCCAATAAACTCTGTGATTGAATACAGACTAGGTGTGCATGGTTTTTATGTATTGTAAATCTTTTGCTGGTATTTCTGTGTATATTCCAATGTACACGCAAGTTAAACTCAATTTAAATTACAACGATGTAATCTGAAATTTGTTCCGGAGCGTTTATATAAAATCTGTAACTCTTTTCATATTTTGTATTTGTCTCATGTCTGTAATTTATGGTGGCTTGACTGGATGTGGTAACTAGTCATGCTAGTGTGTAACATTAAAATGAGTATGCAAGATTGTTGACTATCAAAAGACAAAAATGGATTCCTCCAGAGAAATGTATCCTGTCTGAAATACAAGTTAGCATTAGTTAGCTTTCACTAAGTAGCGATTTAATGAGATAGAGATTGCGTTAAGGGCCGCTTCATAATGCCTCAAGGCAATAGTAATTGAACACCCACAAAATCAATATTGCGTAAAGCCCAAAGCGAATTAATATACAAAACATCCTTTGTTGTTTTCACTAAAACGTGACCAACCAATTCAAAGACACGTTCACAGGTTAAGTGTATGATTTATGTGTTTAATAAAACTAGAAGATTGAAATTTATTTTCCCCAAATCAATGATGTACATTTTCGTGTTTTTTTGTTTTTCTTCACTAAAAGGGAATCACAAAATTTCATTTTTTGTACTGGTTGGTCATTTGAATACCTTTAAAATCTGTAGGCTGGAAATGGATTTACCAAGAGCTAAGATTGATCTTTACTGTGTCTTAATCTTAGTTGCTAAGCAAGGTGTGATGTGGCAATAGAAATTACTATATAGTGATATTGGCAACTCATCTTAAAGGACAAATCTTTATGCTTTGTGAATTCGAGCCCAGAGCCCAATAATGTGTACTGTATTGGTAATTTTCCTCTTAGTTTATGCTGTCATAAACTTAAAAGAAGCAAGGGGAAAAAACCACTAGAACTGTAAATCATTTGAACCAAGCCAACTTCCTAGCAGAAATTAACATGTAATTTGCACCTGATTGGCCGTTGAGTAGGATACATTGGCAGAGTGACATGGTCTAATCTGTTATAATGTGCCAGGATGTCCATGATGGGTGGTAAAATGTAACTGTATGGAGTGATGCATTTCCTCATCATTTCCTCTGTTTCTATCCAGCCATAGGTGTTTAAGCAGAAAATACTGCTCAGCAAATGTTTCTCCTATTAAAACAAGAAATGAGTGGGGCACCAGTCACAACAATGTCAACTTTATGGAATTTTGGCTGGTACAAATAACCTGTTTCTACCAAGCAATATTTTTCTGTACTTAGCAAGTTTTTGTGCTTACATGTACATGCTTTATGAAATTGGGCCCACACTTACTAGTGTTGTGAAATTGCAGTGTTTTTTTTACCCAATGGGTTGATGATTATAGATTTATAGATAATTGATAACTATCCTTACCCATGAAATGTGATAACTACATTCATGCATGCGTACAGACACTATTGGTTGGCAAATCCCATAGAGTTGTGCACTAGGAAGACACACAAACTCATACAACCATCCCCATACAAAAATGCATGATTTTCTCTCACTTTGCCAACAAGTGGTGTTAGTGTGGACGTGTGATGCGCAATTTACATATTTCATGGGGAAGGCTAATTATCAATCATCTTTGTACATTTATGTTCAATGCAGCTAATGACTTCAGGCACACCATGTCACACCTGCTATGTCATTTATGAACATACCATCGTTGTTATGTACTTACATAAAATAATATACTATCATTAGCTGTGAAAAATTAAACCCACAGCTACTTGTATAAGCAAGGCTTTGTACACAAGACACTGCCTTCAAGGTATGGGTGTATGGATCCTCTTTGGTCAAGGGGGCAGAGGTGTTGATTTGCTCAAAATTGTATACAGATAAAAGTATAAGTACCACTTTCTTATACCGGGTAAAAGTCTCTTTTGCTTTCCTTGGCAAATGTTTTTCTTCTTACTGTGTTCAAATTTTTTGTACTGTAGTGTTATGCCCAAATTTGAGAGGACAAACTTGCATACAATTAAATAAATAAATAAATAAATAAATAAAAACTTAAAAACAAAATTCTCTCTTTCTCTCTCAACAGAAGATGAAGTTCTTGCTTCTGGAGCAGAAATACTTGGAGTATCTTGAGGAGACTAAAATATTAGAAGCTTTACAGTGTCTACGCCAAGAGCTAACTCCGCTCAAGTTCAATACAGATAGAGTTCATGTACTCAGTGGGTAAGTGTCATTTCATTTGCCCATGTTCCTTCTGGCATTATTTAATCAGTTGTTTTATAGAACTAACTTGTGTAAATAGACACAGTGCTTACATAGTAAAGAAATTGCTAGATACATGTATATGTTGGGGCAATATTTGAAATGATTAAATATGATTCTTGCTTTTCAGTAGGATTGAATACATTGTATGTTGCACATTATGCAATGTAAATAAACTAATCTGCTCTTTTCCGGGTCACCATGTCTTTAAAAAGATCTTTACATTGTTAACCCATAAGTATAAGTTCCAATTTATCATTGTTTTTTTAAATAGATTTTTGATGTGTACGAGTAATGATGAGCTACATAGGAGGGCCGACTGGGCTGGTAAGGGTCAAGCATCGAGGATTAAACTGATGGAACAGCTACAAGGTAAGAACGGTCTTGGAGATTGGAATCTTGTCGGTAATTCAGGACTCAAATAACCAACTGGACCACTGGCCAGAGTCCAGTCATTTTAGCCCTCGGCCAGTATCTCCTTAATAACAGGACAAGTCCTGCAGTCTGGTTTTATTCAAAATACTTATAGCTGTATACTTCAGCTGTTCAATATCAAACCACCACCTAAAAGTTTAGCAAATATATACAAGAACAAAATATTTCACTTGTTATAAAAATACCAAAGAGACTTTCTATGGAGCACTTTCAGACATGATTTGTGAAGTGAATTTGACTCTTAACCTCCCTTGTACCTACAGCTTTCTTGCCTCCATCAGTGATGCTACCCCCTAGACGGTTATACACCCTCCTCAGTCAGGCAGTAGAGCTACAGAAGCACCGCTGTCCATATCATAACACCTCTATCAAGAATGATGATTCTCTTCAAACAGTCTCACTACTGCATGATCATATATGCAGTCGGTAAGTTCCCCTAGGGGCGGATCCAGGGCATTCCTCGCTGAGAGGGGCTTAGATGCATTTGCTATGTATCATTTCAATGATACTCAAAGAGTACTAAAGATATCTCTAATTGCTGAAATTATAATAAGGATAATTATTATGACATTCATTTATTTATTGAGCTGATGGATTCTGGAGTATGAACACTATTAAACTGTTACTGGGCCATTTATTGTTTACCTCAAACCATCTCAACTCCCTTGGGAGTATACAGCCTGTGCATCAAGGCAGCGCATCAAGATATCAACTGCATGGCAGTCTCTGCCCTTACAGTTACCTATTTACTCCTGGGTGAAGCAAAGCAATAACGGAAGTGGCGTGCTTAAGGACACAAGTGTCATGACATCAGCGTGTTGTGGCCAAGCGGTCAAGCACAGTGGACTTTGGTGTTTCTGACCAGCAGAGTGTGGGTTCAAGTCCCGGTCTTAACACTTGTGTCCTTAAGCAAGACACTTGATCATTATTGCTTTGTCCTTCAGATGGGGCAAAAAGCCGTTGGCCCTGCTTGTTGTGCAATGCACGTAGAAGAACCCATTACACTTATCATTAAGAGAAGGGGTTTGCCCCAGTCTTTTCACTGGTATGGTTGCATGCAGATTGCGCCACCACAACTTGTAAACCGTTACATGGTGCTATGTAAATAAATGGGTCTTATATTTTGAACACAGCTTCGCATACCTTGTTGAAAAAATAATGATCTCTTTGAGACTCCCTTGGGTGATAAAGCATGATATAGGAACATGGTATTATTATTGGGTGATAAAGCATGATATAGGAACATGGTATTATTATTTTATTATGACTGGGATTCAAATCCAAATTTTTCTGACTAAAGCTATCAGAACTTGAGTTTTGTGTCTGTCATGACACTCTACATCTAAGTTCTTAACTTAAACATTTCTCTGTTATTTTGTTGTTTTTATCAGAAACCAGTTCCCATCTAAGGCCAGGCAGGTTCTTCATGACCACTGCGATGAGGTTTGGTTCTGTAAATTTTCTCCCGATGGTAACAAATTGGCTACTGGGTCCAAGGATACCACCGTTATCATATGGGATGTGAATAAGGTAAGATCAGTCCCAATGTTATACAGCTGTTAAGCCCCTCAAATTTGCTAAGCACAGAAAATTATTGCTTAGTATGAATGGGTTACCAGCTGAAACGCCATATCATCTTATGAACTTGGGCCTAGATTCGATTTGCTTGGCGATCTTTTTACCAGAATACCTAATCACAAGCTGCCAGTCAAGTGTATAAGTTCTAACAGTTTGGGGTTTTGGCCCCTGCCCTTATGCCTACACATGTATGTATTTATTGAAGTTATTCCATCCCCAACAACCTGCTGGTTGAGTCCACTCAACCCAATCCCACTACCTGCTGCATAACTGACAAAATTGAGTCTTGTGCGGTTACTGGTACCTGCATGATTAAATAATTGAGGTCAGCAATTCTTGAGTTGCTTCTCCCTCTTAAACATTTTGTCGTTGCTGTGAAGAACTGTCGCAAAGTAGATAGAGTTCTTCAGTATGTAGAAACCACCACACAAAGAGAATTATTAACATAGTGATACTGCAAACCTTAATTTATAAATTGCTAAACTTTTAATTCTACTCTGATCAGTGGAAAATTTAGTTACAAATGTCGGCTCAGTGCTATAAAGTCATTAATTGCAATTTTAAGTGAACAAAGGGGGCTCTAATGATTTATTTTTTTTTAAAAATAAATCCACAGATACTTTGTTTTTCTAGAAAATATTTATTTTTCCAAACAATTACTTTGGAGACAACTCTGGATCAATAAACTCCATTTACCAGGAGCTCCAAAATATGCAAAGCCCATTTTATACAAACTCCTCTAACGACCTTACAGTCCTGAGCGAATGAGAAGGTTTGTTTCACAGAATCATTTACATTTTCATGAGGCGACTGCATCCCTCAACTTCACCCAGTCCCAGGAAAGTTCTAACAGTGATATTTCACTCTTTCTCGCTCTCTCTTCTGTCACCTTGTGCAGGAAACATTAGAGTTGAAAGCTGTCAGAACACTTGAGGGCCACTCCTATGGTGTGTCTTTCCTAGCCTGGAGCCCAGACAGCAAGTATCTGATAGCCTGTGGACCAGAAGACTGTTCAGAGCTCTGGGTCTGGAATGTAGAGGTAATGATTTAACGGTTGTCATTTTAAGATTTAATGCTGAATAACTTTATTATTTTCATTATTTGTTCATTGTAATTGTTCAGCAGATCTCGTCTCACATGCTGATGTTCATCCCTGTATGGTATAAAATTTGTGGGTTAAATTTGAACATTTTATATTTATAATTGTTTTTTATGTTTTTTCGTTTTAATTTTATTTTTGGTGTGTAAGTTTGAGCCAAGAGTACATAAATGTTTAAAAAATGTTTTTAATTGTTTGCAATATTCAACTTTTCACTGTTTTTGATTGTGTTTAATTTTGAACTGACAGACAGGAGACAGTAAAACTAAAATCAGCCAGTCCCCTGAGGATAGTCTAACCAGTGCATCTTGGAATGTGGATTGTAAACGCTTTGTATCTGGAGGCACGAGAGGGCAGTTCTATCAATGCGTAAGTCTCATTTGTATTGCCAAATCCCATTGCAGCATTCTACCTTTAATAACCACCACATACTGCCAGGGTTTCTACTGCCGGGGTTTCCAAAATTTTACTTTGCTAACCTGTTGGAAATTCTTTTGGAGTGATATGCCTGTGGATTTTTTTCACAGGACTCAGAAAAGTACTGAGTACACAGTGCTTAATACAAGTCAGTGTATGGGTAAAACACAAATAATATTCTTTATCCCGATGGAAAATTTACACATTTTAGCAATGTAGGTGGGGACCCCAAATGCTTTCAACACTCAATCTATACTGCAAGATTTGACCAAGAAACCTTAACAATTATCTTGCAGGATTTAGATGGTAATGTGCTGGATTCCTGGGAAGGTGTGAGGGTGCAATGCCTGTGTATGAAAGGAGACACTAGCACCGTCCTGGCAGCAGACACACACCATCGCATCAGAGCCTACAACTTTGAGGATCTCACAGACCAACATGTGTAAGTAACGGAGCATTGCATGGACCCTGTGGACTTCCTCACATCCACACAATCTCCTCGAGAATAAGAACATCTCATGTTTCTTTAAAAGGAAAGGGGTTCTTTATTCATACGTGTCAAAAAATTAAGTAGATTATCGAAGGGATAACCACAGCGAAAAACAGCTCTCAAATATCCTTCCAATGAAAACAGAAATAGTTTTAGAAAGTCTCTTTCTGAATTAAATGAAAGCAAAGGAATATCTACGGAGAGTATGTCATGTAAAAGTGTGTGTAGACAATGTGAGTTGTGATGTCATGTCCAGCAGGCACAAAGTGTACAGAACACAGCAGAGGTCAACATAAAATCTCCCCATAATGAAGATGACAGTGAACAGTTATTATCAACTTTTGATATGCAGAAACTGGGCAAATCTCAACACTTTAGCTGTTGTGTTTACAATATTTGGTTTTATGTGGAAGTTACTGTAAATTATGTAAGTTTACCCACATAGAAAACACAGTTTTTTGCCAGCCAAGGAGTAGAAAGATTAATCTTTTTGTAAACAATTTAACGCAGTCTTTACTAGACATTTTGAACATTATGCTTCATTTGGCAGTCTTCTGCTGATAAACAGAGCACACTGAAAGAAATATCAAGTAAACCACTGGTTCTGTTCATAACCATACATTATACGTGGCATTAATGCAAACCTCCATTTTAAATCTAGCTCTATGGTTCATTGTCTCTTTCTTCACACAGAATCCAAGAAGACCATTCAATAATGTCATTCACCATCAGCACCAACCAACGGCAAGCTCTGCTGAGCGTGGCCTACCAAGGGGTCCACCTCTGGGACATCAAGGATAAAGTCCTGGTTCGGAAGTTTCAGGGAGTCACCCACGGGTTCTACACCATCCATTCATGCTTTGGGGGTGTCAATGAGAAGTTCATAGCAAGCGGAAGTGAAGGCAAGTATAAACGCTAAAGAGATATAGTAAATAGTAAATAGTAATAATAGTGTAGTCTTATATAGGGCAGGTATCTACCAAGAAGGTACTCAAGGCGCTTGAACAAACAGAAACGCTGTAGAACAGGTTTTTGAATTTTGTTGAGTT
Organism: Leptasterias polaris; assembly: GCA_037783415.1. Lineage (NCBI taxonomy): Eukaryota > Metazoa > Echinodermata > Asteroidea > Forcipulatida > Asteriidae > Leptasterias > Leptasterias polaris. Next base: position 3,063,221 of record JAZGTN010000027.1, read on the forward strand.
ATGAGACGATATGTGTAGCATCTTATAAGGTTTACAAGATACTGCATCTGCACACTCGGCAGCCACTGCCAGAAACACTGCGGCAAACCCCCTTCTCTTATAAGGGTTTACAAGATACTGCATCTGCACACTCGGCAGCCACTGCCAGAAACACTGCGGCAAACCCCCTTCTCTTATAAGGGTTTACAAGATACTGCATCTGCACACTCGGCAGCCACTGCCAGAAACACTGCGGCAAACCCCCTTCTCTTAGTGATAAGTGTAACTGGGTTCTTCTACGTTACCGTTACACAACACACTGGCTTAACGTCCCACCCGAAGAACGGAGCAATTATGGTAAAGTATATCTTGCTCAAGGACTCAAGTATTATGACCGGGACTCAAATCAACACTCTGCTGATCAGAAACACCGAGCTCAAGTCCAGTGCTTTTAACTGCCCAGCCACGACACACGAGATGCATCAGGCAGTGTCCTGGCTGAACGGTCTAGTGGACCATGCTCAAGTTCTGGTGCTGTCAGAGCTTGGGTTCAGGTCCCAGTCATGAAACTTGTGTCCTTGAGCAAGACCCATAACCATCATTGCATAGGGGCCAATTTTATAGAGCTGCTTAAGGAGACAGTGGTGCTCAATTTTATTTGGCTAATCGAAAATAAGCAGGATACCAGTCACAAATGGTATTTGTGACATTAAATTTTGGGTGGTAATCTTGTTCTGGTAAGCATACATTTGTTGTGCTTAGCTACTTTTTCTGCTTAATTAAGCAGCCCATGAAATTGGTCCCAGGGCCCAGAAACATAAACCCATTCTGGTTAGCAAGTTTTTGTGCTTATTATAGCAGAGAAAAATACATATTCAAAAGACTGTTTTGTCACTAATCTGCTTACAAGAACTGCCGTAAATTAAAGTGACTTTTGTTGTGCAGACTGCAAGCAACTGTTATAAAATTTAAGTTTTGGTAAGGGTAACTCCGTAAGCAGAAAATGTCTGCTTACAGGCATTATAAACTTGGTGCCAGATTAGGGTCACAGTACAATTATAACCGCGGAAACACAAATTGACCCAATTCACCTGACGTCATCACCTCAGTAAATTTGGTTGCGTCATTTTGGGAGTCAATGCCCAGTGTATTATACAGTGTAGTGTGCACTTTAGGCGATGCGGTGTTAACTCGCTAACCATACATGCAATTTAACTCCCAAAGTGATGAGCATGGCAGACAGACTGACCTAGTTGCAAGGGATCAATAAGCTAAATATTGTACTCTTGTTTACTTGTGTTGTCTTTGTTTGTTTACAGACAACAACGTATACATATGGCACATCAAGGATGAGATGCCTATAGCTGTACTCCAGGGACACACAAGGACAGTCAACTGCGTATCCTGGAATCCAGTGCTTCCCAACATGCTAGTCAGTGTATCAGATGATTGTACCATAAGAGTCTGGGGACCTGATGACACGGGTAAGGATGCCAGGCTAGCTGCCTTATAAATTTGTGCCTTTGGCCACAGCTGGATCACCGCGTCATCATGCGTTGAAGTATAGGATGTCCTTAGCAACACCCTTAGCAGCAGTCATAGCCGTAGCCATAGCCGCCAACTTGCATACGGCCTTTGACTCAAAACGTACCTTCAATTTGCAATAATATTGCAATAATACCTAGTGTAATAATATTGCAATAATACCTAGCAACCTTTTTTATCACCCTTATCCTTTATCTTATGGTGTCTTTCTTGTTATTCTTTTGTAATGTGTATTAATGTTTATTTTTGTTAGGAATTGTGTACTTGTGATTTTTAGTGCGTTACTAATTTTGTTGTGTATTTTAATGTTTTTAAACACGCAAAACCAAAATGCATTTATGTGTATATTTGACAATAAAACAACTATACTATGCTATGGAAGATGTATGCTTAAGAGAAACAAAAGCCTGTAGGCATGTTCGCAACATAAAGGATGTAGACAAGATTTGGCCTACTCGTATTCAGTGACTAGCCAGCAGGGCTAAACATCCAGTTGTCTGCCAACGCTTTCAGCTGTTTATATCTCAAAGTCTACATGCAAAAAAAATATTTTTAATATTTACAATACTCTGTGAAATGTGGAGAGAAAAAAACAAAACAATATTGATAATCCTCATAGCAGGCTCTAGTCATCGTCAAATGTTCATGAATTGTTTAAAGCAGAATTGCAATTCATATTTTCTAAATGATGATGTTTCTTGTAATTTCAGATGGTGATGGCAGTACAGAGGTATGATGTTAAACCTTAAGGGTGACGGGATGGACTCTTATGCCCCTTGCCCTCCTTAACTACCAAGACACGCATGAGATGACAACGTCGTATTATACTGAACTCGCTTTAGACTATTCCTGTGGTTTTTTATACACAATGTTTTTAGCTTGTAGAGTGGACGGAGACACTTTAGTGTTGGGGTCTCTCACCATTTGATGAACATATTCTATGGACAAAGTCACAGCTATTCCAGCATGACGACGATAAGAGAAGGACTCTGTGTACTTATTAAGAGAGCGGATTGCTGCTTTTTCAAAACTGCCAACACTTCTTATCCTGCTGACGTTAAGTGATCTATGGACTGTACCATTAATACGCAGGGCAAAACATCAACATTTTCGCATATGCAGCAAATGTTTTGCATGCTACTTGGAACGATCTCAGAATTGTGTTTACAAAAAGAGTGTGTTTCATCATGGCTGAAACAGCGACCGGCTTGGGGGAATTAATGCTGCAATCTGCTGAACCAATATACTGGTGGAGGGGCAAAGAAGCCTGGATAGGAGTTGAACATCGATGGCATTGCACCTGTTTTTCATCCCCTCAGCCAGCAGTGACTTCATTGAGGTATTTTTCAAGGGAAGCTAGCAGCAGCAAAACAGAAAGCCTAAATAAGAACATTCTGTAACACTGCAGCTTCTTTCTGACACGCTGAGGTTCAGCGAGAACTGCTTGTTCTTTGAGTGCAGAGACTGTGCTGGACCAACACATTTTGGAAGGAAAGCTAAAGAAGAATGGACTGGACTGAGTAGTTTGTGTGTCTCGCAGTTTTTTTTTTAAAATCAACCTTTTTTTGTGTTAATTCATCTACAAAATTTTCTCGATGTGGACGTGTCTGTGTAGAATCTGGTACATAAGTTTTTTTTATTTTTTCGTGTTTTCCCTCCAATCCTTTATGAGAGTTGACATACGGGTGGAGATAAGCACAAACAGCGCCCTCTTCAGCTTGGCGCTAGGATCAGGAACCGATACGATAGACTCTAAAGGGTATCGGTAGTTGCCACCTCTCTTGACCTCATCATTTTGCGCAGAGATGAGGTCAAGCCTCCCAGTGACCCTTTAGATTCTACCATTCCTTTACGGGTGTGTCGTCTTGTGTAATTATTACAAAATGTAGGGCCATGTAGCGGTCATGTGCATGTAGGACCTCACCACAGAAAAAAAAGAGTTGTATTTGTACATTTGTACAGGTCTATGTGGCTTTATTAAGGTAGTATTTTATTAGTGCTAGGTCTACGTTATAATTCTTGGTGATTATTCAGTGTACACTCAAGCATGCAAGTTTTGTACAAAAAAGTCAAAATCATGTGGCACCTGCAGAAAAACAAAATGGCTCGAGTCGATCAACCCCCAAATTGAAAGATTTCAGATAAATTTCAAGACGTGTTAAATGCCCCTTGACAAGACTGTAGGTTAGATCCACAGAGCTGTTTCATGCAAGAATCAAACTATCATGTGGTGAATACACAGTACACAGATAGTTCGATGCACAAGGGCATTTAAACGATTTCAAATGGTTGGTTTACTTACAGACAAATGATGGCAATAGTAGGTGGGTAAAGTTTGATTGTACATTAACCTTTTCTTCTTAGGAGCGATTTGAATTCCCTGGAAACTTATAGTAATAAAACAACACTTCTTCAACAGACTGGATGCTCAATTGTTCACATTTCTTTTTTCTACTCACTGGGCAATCACAGACTTTGAAGACACTAAATTGCAATGAAAAATTTCGAAATGTTTTTACTATTCGAGTTATTTTTGTCACGACCCTAATTATATGCACAAACATGACTGATTGAAACGTGATGTTGTCTTTTATTAAACAATTGAATTTATTAAAATAAATCTCAAATACAAACGGAAACAAATCCATTTCACAATTAATTTGAAAACATTACAAAAATTATTCATTACTTTACTGTTGGCTAAAAGAATCTATTTAAAAATGTATTTTCTAAGGTTCTTGTGGAATTTCTCCTTCAGACTTGGAAAGCACTGTGTAAACAGTACAGTGCTTTATCAAACACTGGAGTAGGGCAGAACATTATACATAGGTCTCCATCTCTGATTCAATAAAAATCATTTTCCAATACATAAAATGTTGTTTGATGTCAACAGTGGGTATGCACTTGTCACTGGAAGGGGATCAAACAGCATTTTTTAACATTTGGTTAGCCACTCTATCCATTTGACACAAAATTTCTTTTTAAACAAGTTAAGTCAATGGGTAATTAAATGAAATGTACATTATTATTTTTTTTTCCAATAATAAAATTTCAACATCAGGTTTAGAATAAACACTATACAATCAAATTTTGGTGAAAACTTAAAATAACATTTGGGGGGGGTTTAAGGTAATAATAATAGTGGCTTCTTATACATGTATAGCTCCTGCAAGGTATATATGTGGAGCTATGTTTTGAAGTTTGAGACCTATTCCTTTTACATATAGCACCAGGCTTATTTTAATTGTGGTAATCAAAATAAGCAACTATGATTTTAGGTTAGGAGGCTTTTAAGTGCAGGCGACACTATTTCTCTGGATGATTGGTATAGGAACGATTTTCTTTTTGAGTAGCAATCCTTTACTTTTTTTAATACAATAATTTGGGGTTGAACAAAGAAAAATTGACTAGGGTGTAATTTGTAATTTGAACCTGTGACCTCCAGGTTAAAGTGCGGGTGCTCCACCAACTGAGCTAACTAGTCCTAATGTTGGCGGTCTTCTATTTTGCCAATATCTTTGTTCAGGGGTGCCAGTCAGAAGCCGTACAACCCAACTTCCTTGTAACTGTCGTGTAGCAAGGAACCACACCCAAACTCACGATACAACCGCGGCAGCAGATGCGACTTTCTTATTTCAAATATTAAACCATAATGGAATTTTTTTTAATCCTTTACAATTCAACATATTTCTTGCTCATCAGAGTTTGACTGTTGAACCCTTGGATAACACACTGCTCTCTGAATAGGATCGCCTAACCTCTCTAGCGTGTGGCCGGAAGTAGAAACAGATATTCTTAGTTGAGTTGCTGCAGTCTGTGGTCTGTAGGAAGCCAAAGAAATACAAGAGTAGAAAATAAAACAACCAGATCCTTGAACTGTTTGTCATCACTCACTTACAGTCAACAAAGCTGAATGAAAGAGTCTCAAGCCTGTAGTCAAAAATATAATTCAAAGAAGACCCATGTCACAATTGAAATTATTATGAATGTGCTCAAAAATGTTTGACTTTTGAATTTGATGAAATTTTCACAAGTTGTTTGTTTGGTGTGAATATTACAGAATGGGATTTAACTGAATCGTTCAAATACTTTAACTTTAAGCTAACACTTTCTGAGCCCTAACATGGTTAAAGAGTGAAAACATATCATTGTATTTTGGAAGTGTGAATTCATTTCTATCCTCTACTGTTCAATAAACACTCCATTTAATAACAAGAAAATTTGTCAAATGTGGGGGGGGGGAAAGGGTCAGTTTTTTGCACATTCATAAGGGGCTTATTTTGATTGCAGCAATCAAAACAAGCAACGGTGATTAGTGGGGACTTCAAATGCTATTTACTTGACATTAAAAGTATCAGATACAAGTATTGGTGCTGGTATGGTGTGAGATTTCATATTGAAACTAAATTTGTTTTTCTTCGGTACCTTTGGTGTTTGTTGCCCAAAGCCTGTCCTATCTGGCGAACTACTCACTCCCACAGTTTGCCCAGCAACAATGTCACTCTCAGCTGCTGTAATGTTGCTTGCCGTTCCATTACCAGTAGGGTGTCTGTGATTTCCAGAGCAGCTGCATGTGCATAATTGATGCTGAGCATGGCTTGTAAGAAAGTCCCTGCCTCTCCCAACTGTTCTAGCCTTTTTCACTTTGTTAGTCTCCAACTCAAGGACTTTCCTCTTGCCGGATCTCGGTGAAGTAACACCCTCTTGGATTGAGAGGGTCGAAGTTACTGGAGATGAAGTTTGAACCGGTTTCTTTCGGTTTAAGCTCTGATCCGTGGACGAGTTGGCAGCTTGTGGCTGGAGTGTGGAATTTTGGCAATATAGGTGATTTTTTCTTGACACTTTCAATAGTGGCTCATTGTGGCTGTCCGTCTCCTGAAGCTGCTCTGAGGTTCTATTTTGTTTCTTACTTAGAGTTTCTGGCGTTGCTTGAGCTTGCACAGTGTTCTTATTTGAAGATTTTTCTGCCAAAATGATTGCTTTCTTTCGGCTTACAACTTCTGCACCTTCTGTAGGTATGTGGACTTTCCTGATCGAACTAACTTTGTTCAGATTTCTGGAAGTATTTTCCTTAGTACCACAAACTGAAGTTACCTTCACGTCATTCTTGACGGTAGTTTGTTTTGCAACACTAGTTCCTAGAGTTCTGTCTTGACTTGTGCTTTGAGGGACACTTGGTTCTCGGGTTCTTTCCATGGTTCCTTCTAGGGGTCTTTCTTGGTTCAGTTGTGATGTTGATTTTAGCGTTACAAATTTAGTTTGGGATTGAGAGCTTTTAGCGACCGGTGATCTTGGGCTATTCTTGAGCCAATCTGATATTGAAGAATGTCTTCTCTGTGGGGGGTTGGGAGTTACTGGAGATGATGGAGCAGACGCTGATCTGAATTCCTCTTTATTTGACACCACTCTGGTCTGACGAGGGGGTGTGTCCTGTCTAGTAGGAGATACATTGCTCTTATCTGGTGGTAGGTTTTCTTTCACTGAAAAAAAGCAGGAAAAATCCCAACTTGTTAATCTAAAAAAAAATTACAAATTTCAAGTTGGTGAAATTCAATAAAGCTGTATTTCTTGTAAGCAAAGTCTAAGGAAACAGAATGCATTTTCTGAATAAAATTTTAGAAGGTAAGATCAACCATCGTATAACAGTCGCACTTGGGGAAATTTCAAATTTTTTCTGCTTTTAAATAGTAACCTGTTTTTTTCTACTACAATGGAAAGATTAGCTCTTTCTCTTTCCACCCACTGTAAGCTGAAGATGGACAAAACTACAGCTTTACAAAAAAGGCCTTTGTGCTCAAATGTGAGTGTTTTTGTTTTGTGTGAGCTTGGTTGACTAAAGTAACCTGTGGTTAGGAAGAGGGGATATGAGTGCAGTCGACTTAAGTCGCCAATGGTATTTCGGGAAGGGTTAAATGAGACTTTTTAGCAAGCTCTTGTATTTGTTTTAAACTTACTTTGGATTTTTAGTTTTGATCTTTCAGCATGTCCTATGAGTCGATTTGGAGTTCCACTCAAAGACGTTGTATCTTCAGATTTTAGTAATCGCCAGATTCGAACAGAAGAGTCATCAGCACCAGTCACAACCTGCATATCAAAAAAAAAATCAAATATTTGAGAACAAATTTCCTCAAAAGGAAAATTTATTTTTTCCATAACTTCAGACAATTGCAAAGCTCGGTAAATCAGACACCAGATTGTTGGGGGATATATGTCTGGTAAAAACTTGAGATTGTTTTCCATTTTATTAATATAATAATAAACTTTAAAATTTGATTGTGTTTTAGAAATGTAGATAATGTGGAAGGATGAGTAGATTTGAAGAAGTAGGTTTAATCTTGCATTTGTTTGAGGCCATTTATGTACAAGTCTTATGCATCCGCTATGCTGGTAAAGACCACATGAAAATACTTGGAAGTTTGACATTTCTGAATGAGCTACCTTTGGAAAATCATCCTTTGCCCATGTAACCATAGTAACCTCATCTTCATGACCACAAAGGGTGATGGGTGGACAGTGTGGTTGATGAACCTAGGAGAAAAACAAACAGACAAAGCAAAACTTCTATAAATAAACAGCATTAATCTAACCCCTTAAAAATATTCTACTCTTTGATAGCTTAAAAAACAAATAAATGGCCGCCATCCTGAGGACAATCAATGGAAACGTAAACGTGTGTTACGCACCACGAACAATTATCAGCCAATGAGAGGTTTTTCTTTGATCTCAGAGAGAGGGCTGTTTGAGATTGTGATGTCATATACAATGAATCTATAAGATTGGTATGCATGGTCCAATGACATAAAGCAATTGTTACTTATGCCCTGCAGACCCAAATCCTACAAACGGATAACTTGATGACTAGTACGGTCAACTCTTATCCAAGATTTTTTTCCAAATTTTACCTGTAAGAACTTTGCTATGACTGAGGGCCAATGATTGGGTTGTTGGCTGTGTGTTGAACCGTAATGCATCAAATCTTCTGAGCTACACACCTATTTGCCAGAAGTGATCCATTGCTGTAAAACTGAACCATGTTTGGCAAGGAAGTCTGAGCAGATTTTGTGATTGTGCCCTGCAACCCTACCATTTTGTCAGATTTTATAAATTTTTCAAAGAGCTCCATTTGCCTCACTAGAATGCATTCACTGTTCTTAAAATCAATAATGTCCCATCCCATTTTACGTACATTCCAAATGTAAGCCTTCCCGTCACCAGACCCGCTCAGCAGGAGACCATCATCTCGCGAGAGGGCGCTCTTGACATAAAATGACGAGTTCTGATGGCCAGAATAAGTTGCTATTGGCTGCGTCTGAAGCCCCAGGGTACTGTGACGATAGATGATGTCATCCATGCAGCTGGCGTAGAACTCGCTTCGTGTGGAGTTGAATACAAGACTTGAAAAACCTATTAAACAGTTACAATTGTTTTTTTAATTAATATATGTGACGCCATGGTATTGGTGAAGTCAGACAGTATAGACTATGCAAGTCTCACAAGCAGCAAAAACAAGTTGAACGAAGACTATTTTTGTAGGAAATCAAATTTTCTTTTTCAGTTCTATTTATACAAAATTCTTGAAGATAAAATACCTGTCGCAACTTTTGTAAAAAAAACAAAAAAAAACATTACTTATCAGTCATCAACACAGGGATGATGGATTTTATGAGACTGTATTTTTACCTCCATTTTTGTTGCTAGTTCCTGCATAAGGATAAACCTGGCATGGGCTTGGAGCTCGTTTCATTCCTTTGTTGTATTTTCTCAAATCCCAAACCTTGATTGTACTGTAAGAAAACAATTTAAGATTGTGAGCCTCAGACAAATTGACATATGGTATGTTTGTTTTTGTGGAATGTGCAGATTATTTTTACATTGAGTATCTTGTCAGTAAGTGTGATTTAACTCTTCTGTAATCCACGCTCACTACACACAAACTTGATCAACGATTGCCAGAAGCCCAATGAGCTAGTTTATCTACGAGGATGTATGTTTGAAAAGGCATAATTTTGTTTATTCTTAAAATCTCTGACAACCAGCTACACATACAACATTTTAGAGAACAGGTGGGTCTTGAGAACCTTTTTAATGGACAACACAGTTTCTTCGTTTCTGATAGGGACAGGTAGGCCGTTATGCAAGCCAAGAGCAGTAATGGAACATATTCAGTCCCCGGTCTGTTCGCATGCCTTTATAACACTGCATCAGTCTATGTCTTGCTCCCAGAATACACATTGTGTTGATGCTTCTGCTTTACAGATCATAAAAAGCGACCTGACTATTTTTTCTTCCATCCTCAATCTCATTATATTGAGTTGAGTGGTGGAAAATCAACATGTCAACTGAAACAGCTGCTGTAAGTATTGCCGCAATGATGAAACAATGGAAACACACACAGGATGAGCCAATGAGCAACACTTATTGACCTCGTTAGAGGGCGCCCTAGACCGATGAAATCATATTATGCTTAAGGTCACTTGCAATCGTCACTCACCTATCTGTAGCTCCAGCTGAAAACAGCGACATATCGTCCTGAAAGTTGACAACAGTGACACTGGACAAGCTGTCGCCCCTGACCAGGACGGAGGGAGACAGTCTACTGCGTTTTCTAGTTGGAGTGTTTCTCAGCTTCGCTACTTCTGCATGGGCTTCTTTGATGATGTTCACTGCTGTGTGATGAGAAACATTGCTACCTCCTTGGATAATGTAGACAAAAACGAACCTTATCAGGCCAATATAAGATTTGATATCACAGGACTACACTAAAAAGCAAAAATATTGGACTCTGGCTGACTGTCCAGTGGGTAATTCAAGAACTGGCCACAATTTCATACTAAGCTAAAAAGCATACAATCTGCTTGCTTAGCAAAAACAATACCAGCTCAAATACAATGTAATGTATGTTACTTGTGATTGGTACCCTGCTTATTTTTGCTCAGCAAATGAATGTGTTCAGCATGTTATTCTGCTTTACAACTTTATGAAATTGGGCACTAGGATGTTATAATAGTTAATACTGTCAATGATGATTGATAATAATTTATGATTGAAGTGAGAATGGCTGTTTTGGTCATCCTTAAGGCCTGTGGTATTTGACATTCAAAGAGAAATAAGAGACAATTTGGATATTAACGTTTTTGGACAATTACCTCTGTTATTACACCTGGTGTCCCACACTAAAATGTTGCCATCCCTGGCCCCTGTAGCGAAGACGTGACAATCTCCAGGACGAAAACACACCGATTTCAAGCTACAGCTGTGCCCCATAAAGACGCCCAGGGCTTTGCCCGTCACTACATCCCACAAGGCTGCCATCTGATCCCCTGATGCAGTCACTAAATGGTTCTTACCATCAGCCCAGGCCACATCAAACACTGCATTCCTGTGTGCCCGAAAAACTGCCCAACGAATTGAAATACAAGTTGAACGTCATGAAACAACAAATATATCATGGACAAAAGTAAAAAAAAATTGGGGGACAATACAATCAGTTCAAAGGATTATAAAGTATGCGTATTTGAATATTTTGGGCAGATATTATATTTATACCTTTGACAACTTTTGCAGCTTGTGAGGTATCAATAAGAGTAACAAACCCATCTTCATCAACCACAGCAAGTAGATGAGAATTGGCCGTCATCTTAGAGAAACTACAGCTAAACGGTGGAACCTGCTCCACTTGATTCTCTGCTTCAAATATGTATTGATCTTCTGGGTAGCAACCAAGAAGTAATGTTCTGTCGTGCAGGTATCGCCAAACGTCATGATGTCCTTGAAATAGAAATTGGGAAAAGATGCTGAATCCAACTGCAACATTTTCATTCATTTATGACCAAAAACATGATTTTCTCTCTATAAATTAGGTTATTGTTATCAAAATGAGAGAACAAGTGGCACCCAGAAATTCAAATGAAAACTTAAATAAATATTCATATTTTGTAAAAAAGAGTTTGGCTAACAAAAAGAAACCTTAGCAATCTGGATTGAAGCATCCAAGTTGCTAAATTTAACATTTCCAAAAACTATCTAAAGTAAAAGAAAATAAAATAAAATAGAAAAAAATAAAATTGAAGTCTGGATTTCCTCATGATAACTTATTAAAATATTACTATCATCAAAACTAAAAGGCTGTTTTACGATACATTTGGGATCTTTGTTGGAAAATCTAATGCCATCACTTAATTGAAGGTATGTGATAAAAACTACTTTTGAGCTTGGCAATGTGGGATGATCAAAGTTTGTCATAAAACAGCCACCTGAAAATAAAAGAACGTTTCTGTGTGCACTCTGTAAAACATAGCATCAGGGGTTCAGATTATCCATGTTATACACTACAGTCATGAACGAGTCATTGAACTTGAAGGAACTTGTTTTGTAATGGTGGATGTGGATTGCGGTTATAGTCGCTGGTATCTGACCGTCACTTTTTGACTTGTCTAATTGTCTAAAAATTAAGTTAATATTTTTGGTCATGAGTGAAAAATAGACAGTCGGAATCCACATATTTTTCCATAGATTTAGTAAGTGGGCATGATTGATATAGGTGCCCAGGTAGGGCAAGTACTAAAAGTAAGCACCAGCGTATTGCGCACTATTTACAATACAAAGTGCAAATTGCCAAAGTACAGTTAGAAAAAAGTAAACAAATTTCACCCTTATCTTAGATTATAAAATATGGAATTCATAAAATATTATTATTTATTATTATTTTAGATAACTAACTGTAGAATTCATATCATATTAAAGTCACCTGATGAACTGAACAGTTTTTAAAATTCATATAAAAACTGTATTTTTGAGTATATTTTATTACTTTATTAGTAAAATTATAAACCATAAAAATAAAAAAATGATAAAAATGTGAATTTTAATAAATAAAAAATACGGATGAAACAAAACGTTGTTCTAACATTACCTGGTGTTAATTGCAATGGTATATTTGAACCATAAACGGGCTTTACCCTTGTCCAAGAAAATACCATTTCAATTCTGCTATTTATTTTTGAAGTTAAAACAAAAAATCAATATAACAGACCAGCACAGCACCACAGCAGACGCCAAGAATGCAACGCTAATTAATAATAATATGCACTCCAGACATAACGTAGTCTACACTGTCTCGTATATTCAATCATAGAGGCCAATCTAGGCGTGCATTAAAATTTGGCGCGCCGGTCCCTTGGAATCGCGGGAAAATTGACCTCGTTCATTCACTGTAAAATGTTTCAGTTAAAGTTTCAATTCTTAAAATACAATAGTTTTTAAATTATATATATATTTATATATTTATCAATAACAGTAATTTGTTATCTAATAATGTGGCTATGAACTTTCAAAACTATAAATATTGTAAAAGATTTAAGTTACAATAATGTTAAAAATGCTATTTTACAAGTATGTTCGCTTGGTGGCGCTATTCTCCTTAAACTTGTTTTTTCCCGATTTTTTCCTGAATGTGCTGTGTGATAAAATAAAAAAATTATCTTTCTTCAAGGACGATTCTTTCTGGTCGTAATGAGGTTGTCTGCAATGCCTAGCGAGACAGGGTATGGAGAGCAAGAACAAGATGCAAACACAGCCTTGCTGGAACTCGATAAAGGTGAGTAGTCCTACGGTTCCTACTGTGACCCTTACTCTCGGCGGCTCAGGTGACTACATTTTTTATACGAACTTTCCCATTCAAAGCAACATCTATTCAAACTTTGGATAGTGTCACTGTTGTGTTATGACCTTGCCTTGGGTGTATCTTCCCAAATCTCCCAACAAAACTGTGTTCCGCCCCAACTTGACAATCGCACCAACTATAGTCCCAACTAAAGTATAGTTAAGTTGGGACAGTTGAAATTGTACAGGGTGGATGGATGGAGCAAGCAGGGCCGGCCGGAGCTCTCTGCATTTGCAGGTTGTGTGTGTGTGTAGGTAACCATATTCAAACCGGGCACCTATAACAAAAGAGGACAATAGGTCCATGGTTGCTATCACAAAGGAAAGCTTTGTGGTCCACGGTTGCTATCACAAAGAGTTGAACAAAGGAGGGTCCACGATTGCAGGCTGTTACACACTTGTGTGTGTGTGTGTGCTGTGATAGCAGGATCCCAGAAAAATTATATTTTTATAATTATAGTATGAGTCAATAAATTGTTGGATTTGTTTTATGTGTTTATGTACAAGAGGTCTTTCCTGTTCTTAAAAAAGAAAAGTATACTTTTTCAGGGTGAATAAGGTGGAATATATCATGTTGATTGTTGTTCCCGTGACCTCCTTTTTCAGTGTTTTTAGGTTTTTTTATGAAAAGGTTGACAACAAAGGTATTTAAAATAACAAAAATCACATAATGACAAAATTCACCCTCATCTACTATTCTAAAGCCAAAACTTGGCTCACACCCACATAATTAACAAGTTGAGGGTGTGGGGCAGGCATTGCAGGTGGGGGGGGGGGGGGGGCTTCACGCCGGCATGTCACAGTACACTCATGGGAAACATTTCTTCCTCCATGGTACACTGCAGTCCCCACGATCGAATGCAATGATCGATCACGGTTATCACTTTCCCGGAGGCTATCCTGTACAGCAGTACAGCCTGTACTGTAGAGGTCTATGGGCGATCCCAACTATAGTTGGGACTCCAAAGAGGATAAACATGCAGAAACTGATCCAACAGTAACGTTATGAGTCCTGGGGTGGATTTCACAAAGGATAGTCCTAACTTCCTAGTCCTAGGAGTTAGGACTAGTCCTAGACATAGGATCGATGCTAGCTAAGATCGATCCTAAGATTGATTTCACAAAACTCGTCCTAACTCGAGATAAGACCAGTCCTAACTCTTTGTGAAATCCACCCCTGGCATGTAGTATATGTTGCTACATGAAGGCTCTGCAATACCACCACCATCTTCATCATTGTCATCATTGTTTACAGTTGCTTGCTTGTTAGCCACCTGTGTAAAAAACTTATATGCCAAGGCGAACTCTCTTTGAACTCTCTTTGAACTCTCTTTGAACTATCAAGACGAATGTTTGTGTCGTCTTCACTTGCTTGAGACAATTCGATTTGATCGGTTGTCTCCTCTGACTCGTTGACTTCAGAGCGAATGTTACTTCTGTCAAACAACTGGTTCAAAGTAAGCAGTGCCAAATCGACACTGTGGCTTTCTTTTTCTCTGTTGAAAACTAAGCACATCTTGAAGAAGACATTTTTTGCGCTTTTTAGACTATGAGTCAGCAAAAGAGCGAAACAATAATTATGAATTGCCTTTTGCGCATGTCAGTGGTGAATTCATGCAGTCTTCAGGAAATATCCTTCAGCATATGAGCAGCCCACACGTGCGAGTAAGTGTAACCTTTCATTAAGTTGTGTAGCACATCTCCCTGAACAATTTTGTATGTTCTCCTAAAAGGTAGCACTTGCAGTCCTCCGCGTTGAAAGCTTGCAAAACTGATTGCAACAAGGCCCATGAGAGATCGGTTTCTACCCTATGCGGCACCATGGAAGCAACGCTTCTTCCCTTGCTAAAAAAAAAGAAATTGAGACAAAAAGTGCTTGATTTCAGTAGCAGTTTGTGATCATTTCTGCTACGTAAAGTAAAGTTGTGATAATTGTAACCCTCGATCCTCCTGACGGTGGTAAACTTTTGGGTCAGAGTAGACCGTTGGGAGGATCAAGGATTATGATGGTCTAAACCAAACAATAACTGAAACGAGACAAGAATAACTTTATGCTTTATTTTTATTTGTCTGATGTAAAAAGTCAAATTTTGAGTCAAAGCCTACCTGAGACGGTGAGAGGAAGATTTTAAACCTGCAGAGTGTGTCAAAGCACTGCAAAGCTTCTGTGCAAGATAACCACTTACATGTAGGAGGTGTTTGCACAATAACCACCAATACCAGAACCAGAAAAGCTTGCCGTCTGCAATTTCTGCAAACGGTCTTCATTGGCTGAGATGCATTTGCGCACTGGGTTGTTACTTGACTACAGAGTTATAGATATTTGTATATAAAGAAAAAGATTATATAAAGAAAAAGATACTAAAAATAACAGTCTTTTAAGTCGATCTGTACAGCCTGTGCATGTCCCCAGAACGTCCTATAGGCCTACAAACATGTACACAGCTTTGAATTTTGAATTAATGATCAAGCATTCTAACATTTTAAAGCCCTTCAATTCTGTTGGTCTACAATTAATTTATAGTTTTATTGATTTTGCACAAAGATTACAATTACTAGAACAGGCTCCCCTCTTATGATGACGATGAAAATTCCAGTTTTATCACCTTGGAGGCCAAACTTCACCCCTTCCACTTTCTGGTTCAGTCATTTGTTTCTGTATTCTTTACAAGGTCTGCGTTCCCAGAAAGTTGGTGAGCAGTGTGAGGCCATCGTTCGCTTCCCTCGGCTGTTTGAGAAGTACCCATTCCCAATTCTCATCAATTCAGCTTTCTTGAAGCTTGCTGACGTCTTCAGAGATGGGTAAATATGTACCGTAGACAGCATGTATTAATCATATTGTTCATTTCTTAGAATGCTGTACAATAACTGCACAAAATATATACATGTATCAGTTTGGAGTATGAATTCTAACCTTCTGTCCCTCTTTGTATGGGGAAATGAAGCATAGCACAATGGGTGTACATTGGAGTGTCCAGGTGAATATACAAGCCAGCCAGTCAACTGACTGCCCAACAAGAGGTTGCTCTAAAGTTGTCCCGGGCGTATGTAAATATCTGCCATAACCCAGTTTGAAAAAGTTTGGCGTGTGCACAGGTCATCCAATGTGAAGTTGTTAACAATTTTGTTTGGCAATATGTTGTCTCAATGCTTTTACTTTGAAGGAATATTAGTAGCAATTTAATAGAAAAGGCCTTTGATTTGTAACAAATACATTCAAAACCTCTTTTAGACCCTTCTACTTTTCATAACATTTCCAAGTAGTAATTGACTGACCATTCAACACAATTCAACTGCATGGGTTTTGTATAGTGGTAACTACATGTAGGTAAAGAATTATATGTGCAAGTGGATGATATCAAATAGTTACACAATAGGAGGTTTATATGGAAATTGTGTTCTTTCATAACAACTACTCTACAACAGAAGTTTAAAAGTTTTGATTTGTATTGGTTTATTTTTAGGAGTAATTTCTTACGTCTGTGTGTGGTGAGAGTGGCACAGCAGAGTCGTCTTCACCTGGATAAGATCCTGAACGTAGATGAGTTTGTCAGAAGAATCTTTATTGTGATTTACAGTAATGACCCAGTTGCTAGAGCAATCACGCTAAGGTACGGTTTATCCTACGAGTACACTTATTTTCTTGACAGAGTCTTCTATCTATCTAACTATGTCACTCCACTGCAGGAAAAAACTTCTTCGTAGAATCTCCACTCCTCTCTACTCTGCACTTCTCGCTTTCATGTTATGCCCTTTAATTCCTTGATGTCATCCATCCATCTTCTGTTCTGTTCTGACCTGAGATCTTGGTGTACAATCTTTTTATTTCTGTGTCCATCTTCTCTTCTTGCTCTTCTTTTACTTCTGAAGCCTTTCTCAAATCCTCATTTCTGACCCTGTCCCTTTTTGTTTGACTCCCACCATTATACCAAGAATTTTACGCTCCTTTACCCTTTACTGGACCTTTACAGAGTAGTGAAAACTTCAATGGAAAAGGTCATTTTTACATTTTTTTGAAATCAGAATGCCCATGAAATGACCCTTACAAGGCTTAAGGGTAAGACTATAGACCTGGTTTTGGTATAAGGCAGGGCTAGAACTTTCAAGATCTTAATTAAAGCTTACAACTTTCATTGGACCAGAAATAATCTTTGCAAGACCTAAAAATATTTCTTACTTTTTGTATGTTCTCTGAACTGTTCTGAGAAGATTTGGAATTCACCAAAGTATGTTAGGAAAAATAACTAGCCTGCAAAAAGTTGCTCTATGTTGGAGTTACTGGTTAAGTACTAAACCTACAAGAATATTGGGTATTTCAACGATGTTAATAGTTATGTGCACTGACTTGATCTTCATATAATGTCTTTTTGTTCAGAGTGTTGGGGAGTATTGCTGGTATTATAGCTGAGAAGAAGGATGTTCATCACAGTATCCACAATGGCCTAGATTCACATGATAGAGTAGAGCTAGAGTCAGCGATATATGCAGCTTCCTGTTTCTCAGCACAATCAAGGTACTATACAGTCCTTCTGATTTGAAAATCACAGGCGTGTGGAAAAAAGCACACCTGGATTTTTCGAGGGGTGCGATTTTGCAGAGCGCCAAATTTGTGGTACATGTACATGCTGAGATCGTACAGAAACACCTTTTGTAGACCACAACAGGCCTCGAACTTCGTGTTCAAAAGGGCACGGCAATTGCCGTGCCTTTTCTAGAATTTGGAGGGCATCACAGCAATTTTGTAAGTGTAAAAAGGGCATCATGCGTTTTTGTCGAATTTGGGGGGCATCATGGCAAAAACAAAATTTTACAAAATTTAAAAAGACGATTGAAAGATTGAAAAAACGTTAACATAACCACGGATGATCAAAAACACTGTGTCTTCACACCCACAGCATTTTGACTTTGCACAAACACTCCGCGAAAAATTCCCCTAAACAACAAACAAAACATTTAAGAAGAAAAGAATCTTACGTTTTACAGTAAAATAATCTTTCTGTTGATTCAAAATGTCATAAATGGCGTCATTTTTGTAAAATAAAGCCTATACGTTGTGCAGTTTTCGTAAACAAGTTGAGGAAATGTGCTTTGAAGACTATGCTGTCGTCGACGGCTTTTGCGTGGATACCAGTGGCTCCTTGCTACGTGCACGGTGGTTTTAGATCGCGCTCCAGCGATGGTGATTATTGCAATTCGGATCTCAATTCGAGGGAAAAACCCTTTCCCCCCGATGCATGCACATACACGTAAAGTCTTTGTTCAAGGCGTTTCAAACAAGTGTTATCTTTCGCGTAATGCACGGATATTTCACCAATAGTGGGCTTTTCCTTCAATGTTTCCCATCTTTGTTGTCAACCAAAGGAACGATATTTAAAAAAGACTACGAACCTGAAAATTGGAACTGACGTGACTGCGTGTGTTGTGTAAAAATTGTAGTGAGCGCAATGCGGTCTGTGTTTTGAGGAATTTTTCGACGCTTATCGGAACCGTAAAAATGTAAACTAATAACCGGATATTTAGTATGCATCTTACAATTTTATTAAGGGCACCTTATGAAGTATGATTACACCAAAAATGAATGCCAAGGCGTGCATTTTAGAGGTATCAGGCGTGTGATTATTCGCACTCCTGGGAAAGCTTTTAGGCGTGCGGGTGCGATCGCACGCCTCAAATCAGAAGGACTGACTATATATTCTCTGTCAACCGTCATTGCCTGAAGGTCTTGTTTTAGTTTTTTTTTACTGGTAGAATCACAGTTTGCTGAAGACTGTCCAAGAAGCACAGTATAAACATGCTGATGATATATCATGCTACAATGTATGCTATTCATATGTTTATCCAAAGACAGGTCAGGAATTACAGGGAGGCCATGGCCTTCGTTGCCCTGGTCTTGGCCCTGGTGCCCCATCAAAAGTTTCCCGTAGACTTTACAGATTTCCAATGGAAGTGCCCTTCGCAAAATAAAAATGGCTTTGCCCTCTCAAAGATAAATTTTTTAAATTGTATACTGCA
Source organism: Leptasterias polaris (assembly GCA_037783415.1). Classification (NCBI taxonomy): domain Eukaryota; kingdom Metazoa; phylum Echinodermata; class Asteroidea; order Forcipulatida; family Asteriidae; genus Leptasterias; species Leptasterias polaris. The sequence goes on from JAZGTN010000027.1 coordinate 3,082,418, forward strand.
CGCAAAATGAATACAGTCATACATTGGTGTCTGGGTAAAATCAAATAGTATTATTCTTTAACCCTGATGAAATGACTATATTTATTAAGATATTTACATCAACTTTTCTAATCCAAAACCCATCAATGGCATGTTTTTGGTGGGTTTGAATCCCACCTCAGTACCCTAAGAAATATATTTTGCAGGACTGGGAAAGGAAAGCACTGAGTGTACATAGCTTGTCAAACACCAGTGTAAGAGTAAAACAAAAAAATAATATTCTTAAGCCGTGATGTAATTATTTCATCAATTAAACTTCTTTTTGTTTTGTTTTTGTTTTGAAGGACTTTTGCATCTGGGATCTGTCACAAACTAGCAGATCTTATACAGGGCTTGTCAACACCGACAGAGATCAAACTCAAGCTTATTCCAATCTTCAAGCATATGCATCATGATACACAGTCTACTGTGTTTGTGCGTCAACTATGCCTCGACCTTCTGCCATCTTACCCTGCTAAGAGCTTTCTCACTGTGTCCCTTCGTACTTTATCCCAGCTAGCAGCTGCCTCATTGGTCAACATACCTGATCAGGTGGGTAAACCAGCCAACCAGATTCTATGTTACTTTGAAATAGAGAACCCAAACCACACAGTATCTAAAACTTGAGTTTTCGAGTTTACTGTGGTGGGACCACGCATTCTGCGTAAGGGCAAGGCTTGCAATGATCATCACAATAAAACCTGCATGGTGCTTGTGCCAAATATGATTTTACCAACTCCACCCCCCCCAAAAAGTCATAGTAAATGTTTTGTCCTGAGTTGGCATATTTTCCATGTTTACATACTATCTGCATTTATAGAAACAAAAAACAAACAGTAGGATACCAGTCACAAACAATATACATATACATTACATAGTAATTTGGCCGGTAACCTATTTGTGCTTTGCAAGATTTTTCTGTGCCAAGTAATTTTTGTGCTGAACAGCTTTTTTGGCCAAAGACTACTCGAGGAAAATTTAGGTGGCCAGCGGACCAATGTTTAAGAAGAATGTTTTCCATTAAACAGGTGGGCCTACTCCTAAGCTACCTGAGCCATGACCCTCGATGGTCTGTCCAGATGACCTGCATCAATGACCTTTGCCTCTTGGCCAGGAAGGCACCCCACATGTGGACCAGTGACAACCTAGACATCTTGTGTAAGCAGTGTCGTGGGTGTGAGTCTCAAAAGCTTCTTGCTAAAAGACTCCAAATACTGAGTATTCTGTTTGTGACTCAAGCATTGATGCTTGAAGACCAAGGTGAGTTGAAGAAATGTGTACATAAAGAACTTGGAAGACAAAGTACATGATGTTTTAGTCATGGGAGCACAACAATTGTTTGTTACTAATCAAGTCAGAAAAATCGATTTGGAAAACCAGATTTCTTTACTCAAGTTTTTTAATGTAATGTAAATAACCATGAAATGTTCATACAGATCGTGCATGTCACCTGCAGATTCAAACATTTTTCAGAAGCATAGGTTCCCCTGTACATGTACCTCGCTTTTATTGACGATTACTAACAAACGAATATGATCATCTTCTAAGTCAGCTTCAATTACAGTCTCTGAGGACTCTTTCATAACTGATAGGTCAAACTCTTGAATCACCTCTTCGGCCTCATACATATCCAAAAAAGTCCTGATGGAATGTTTTGTCTTTTGAGCGGTGTTCTTTCGCACTCTTTTCTGAGGGCGTGCTTCCGTTTTCCTTCTTGCTGCTGTGTTCTACCTCTTCTAGCAGTAACTTGTGCATTACTTTTCAATCTTTTGGAAATAGTGTGAAAGTCTTTTGAAGCATTTATCTTGCTTGCTTCCTCTTTAGTTGAGCCCATAGCAGCCCTCTGTAGTGATCTCAGTAATCATTGGGATGTTAGCGTATCAGCCACGGCCATCCAAATCAGAACCCTACTAGCTAAATGGTATCACCTTAGTCTGGCCTCTCAACATGGGGGTAAAGAGTCACCCACACTGTCATACTCACGGATCATCTCTGCTGCTCAGAATGTTATCTTCCAGTGTTTGGCTGAGGAGACTCAGCCTGCTGTTCAAGCTCTCAAGGTACTGTTTGTGCTTTCTTTTTTAAATTTTCATGGCTGAGGGGTCTAGTGCACCGGGTATTTATTGAGTTATTTTACTTTATTTATCTATTGGTAACAAACAGCTGTTAATTGCCACTAACAGGTACCAAATAAGAAATAAGAAAGAATTAAAAACATTCAAGTAAAAAAATGTTTTAATATTTAAAGAAAACCATAAAAAGTAAAAAATATAACGACATCAACATTATCAAATCTTTCCATTAAAAACTATAAGAGAAAAACTGAACAAATATGAAACGTGTAATAAAAATACATGGGAAGGAATTAAGCTAATCAGCTAGAAGACATCTATAAATATCACTATGAAAAGAATCTATTGACAAAGCACCAAACACACCACACCTCACATGGAGCTGGTTGTAGGCAGACAAGATTCTTGAAACAAAGCATTGGGTACAAGTTCTAGTGTTGTCAGAATGTGCTTTGTTCAGCAGACATAATATTGTTTTCGTATTTTTCTGATTTCCGAATTTGTTTGCACTCGCCAAACCAGGAAGATTGTTTTTAATTAGTCTTAACAAGTCTATATAAATGCAAAAAAAAGTTAATGGCCTGATGTTTCCACCATAGCAGAGTTCTTCCCGAAGGTTAAATGACAACACAACAAACATAAACAGAACTGGTGTAACAGAAGCAGTCAAATGGAAAGAAATTAAAAGAGAGAGAGGCAAAAAGCACTCAGAAAAAGCAAGGGATGAACAATGAAGAGACAAAGGGGGTAGAGGGGAGGGCCTGGTTTAACCACAAGAGGTTGTAAACACAAAAGACAAAATCAAATGTGGGGATAGGGAGAAAAAGTAAATGGTTCAGTGAATGTGACAGACAAAAAAGGTGATATAGAAAAAATAGAAGGCAAAGACGAAAGTTGTTAGTCATTTCCTTCTGGATGTTCAGACCCTGGAGGCGCCTTGTGCACATTTTCTCCCTATAAGCCTATATAAGTATACACTATATGTAGGTCAGCCCTTGTGATCAAATATCGTGCCTAAGGCGGGTCTGAGTGATGGCACTGAGTCCACAGTACATATCACACATCAGTGTAATACTAATAGTAAAACCAAAATAATGAGGACAAGTTTGTTTCTTCTGTAGCCCTTTCTGCTTCTCTGTGATTGTTGTGTATTTTTTTTCTTCAGATGATCCTTCATTGTGTTTGCAACATGAGTGACCAATGTCCTGACGCTCTCCTAGGATTGATCAACACACTCATCATGGCACTGCAGTCAACTAAAGGTAACTACAAGATAGTCAAACAGAACTACTCTGGAAAAAAATACTGGATAGTTTTACTTGCTTGGAATCATTCTTTCAATTCTGTTTACCGCAAACAAAATTAACTCTTGGCTTAATCCATCTCTTTGTTGCACAGGAACAATCTTTTAAACTTCCATGGATCTTAGAATACAGTACTAATCCAGAAGGAAAATAAGTTTGCCTTCCTGTTGTAATGTTTTATGTAGGGTAAACTTACAATTACAGTTTATATAGAGGGCATTCACAGCAGACACAACAAACGGACCCCTTGGTCAGTCGTCAGCGCTGAGGTCAAACAATGGAAATGCGTACGCACTGCGCACAACTCTCATCCAATGAGAGGTCTTCATTGACCTCAGTGAGGGCGCTGTATTGGGCTTGAGACTTCATATGCAAGAGGTCTATTGAGGTCAGTATTCTAGTTGCTCTAGTCCTGTAACACTGCCCTCTGTTGTTCCTTATAGTTGAGAGCAGATTAGTTTTATGCCGCTGTTTGTATCTCTTGGTCAGCATTCTCGATGTTCTTTTCCTGTAATACTGCCCTCTCTTGTCCCTTTTAGGTGAGAGTGGATTAGTTTTATGTCGTTGTTTGGTGTCTCTTGGTGAACTACGATCTGAAGAGCTGTTTCGTGGCCATCTACCGTTATTACAGCAGCTGTATACTGATGCTTTGAGCCAAGAGGAGTCATGTGCTGATGGAGTGAGTGAGAAGATCAAACACAATAAGCTTGTAAGTGTTTGGGGTTTTTGGGGGGGTTGATGGGATTGTTAATGTTGATGTTGTTGTTGATAAAGTTGTTTTTGTTGTTCGTGTTATTGTTGTTCATGTTATTATTGTTCATGTTATTGTTGTTCATGTTGTTTTGTTGTTCATGTTGTTTGTGTTGTTTTGTTGTTTTGTTGTTTTGTTTTTCTTGTTGTGAAAATATCCGTCACAGGAAGCTTGTGTTTGTTGTTTTATTGGTTGATTTTGTTGTTGTTCTTGATGTTGTTATTTTGTTTTTGTTATTGTAGTTATTGTTGTTCTTTTTATTGTTTTGTTTTTGTTGCTGCTGTTGTTGGTTTTTGTTGTTGAATGGTGTTTGTGCAGATTTGAACACCAGACTTCCAGGCCTTGACTTATTGATTGTTTTTTTAATGATAGATCTACACATTGTTTTGTGCACTGTTGTGCCCTTTACTTTTAACCCACCTGGTATTCATGGAATGAGGTGCCATGGATGAGGTTTATGTGGGCCTAGACCAGTATGCACCTCATTCCACGGCTAACATGCGTGTAAAAAGTATTTGCTAATTAGTCGAGTTGAGTAGATTGCTGGTCGTAGTGTTTACTTACTTCTTTCCTATTACCTTTAGATTGGTTTAGCAGTGTTGTTACTACTAGCAGATAGAACAGATAGATCCTGTAAGAGTGTTGGTCGTAGTATTCATTCTTTCTTTCCTATTACCTTTAGATTGGTTTAGCAGTGTTGTTACTACTAGCAGATAGAACAGGGAGATCCTGTAAGAGTGTTGGTCGTAGTATTCATCAGCTCATAATGACTTCTCCGTGGCCTGCATACCTCATTGCACATCAAGCAACAAGACTGGTAGGTATACATGGATCTAAGTAACGACTATACACAGCTATTAACTGGTTAAGAGCCATACATATAGAATCTGGTGATTGCTGAACTCGTCTGCCCTCTGTGTTCACAGTGGGAGCAGCATATTGATACCACATGACACACATATCTTATATGTACTATATTATACTCTTTTCACACTTGTATAGCAAAATGGTATGTGTAACAGTACTTCACATGTGCAAAATTTGCCATACACCTATATCACATGATATCATTTGGCATACACACATGTAATGAGATTTCATTTTGCATACATGCATGTCACATGATATAATTTTGCATACATGCGTGTCACATGATATCATTTTGCATACATGCATGTCACATGATATCATTTTGCATACATGCGTGTCACATGATATCATTTTGCATACATGCATGTCACATGATATCATTTTGCATACATGCGTGTCACATGATATCATTTTGCATACATGCATGCCACATGATATCATTTTGCATACATGCGTGTCACATGATATGATTTTGCATACATGCGTGTCACATGATATCATTTTGCATACATGCATGTCACATGATATCATTTTGCATATGCATGTCACATGATATCATTCATTTCGCATACCTGCATTTCACATGATATAATTTGCCATGTACATTCAAAAACATGGCTTAATGAAATGGCCGTGCGCATCCATGAATGATCTCAACTGAGTTGCGTGGATAATGACTCGCTCAACATTCTCCAGGCTCTATTTTCACGGTAGTCACTTATTCGTACATTGCTCCCTGTGTTTATCTTTCACCCAATATTACTCACCTTCGATCAATGATGATTATGAAGCAACTTGAAGCAACACAAGATAAAACTGCATGTGACACACACTCCGGTGTAAATGCATCCCAATAGTGGTGAAAAAACCTTGTAATTCACAATTCACCTAGAGATTGATCTACAGTATTATTAAGTTGCTAATGTTCTAGATTTGAGGCATATTTGCTTTCTTCCAATTTCACTTTCTTCCAGTTACTTGCTGGCTCACAGATGTTCTTTCAATTTTTTGTCCTATCCAGAACTGTCATGAAACTGCAGCAGAAATCTTTGTCAAACTGGCAACGCAGGTAAGTAGTGTAAATTTGACATTGGTGTAAATTGTTGTGGGACCCGCTGCTAAAATACAGGATTCAAACTGCCTCTAGCTATCGGACAATCTCGGTGGTTTAGTTGGTTAGACATCTGCTCTAGAATGGCAAAGGTCATGGGTTTGAATCTCACTTGGAGTAACAATAGGCTTGTAGATTTGTTGTTCACAGGACTTGTATGTATAACAAAGCACTTGTTACACATTGCATTACACACATCGGTGTAAGGGTAAAACCAAATAATATTCAGAAGTAAGTGGTTAAAATCAATTTTATTCTAAGATGTGCATGATGTAGTTGCACAGTGGAGATTTTGAGAAACTCGGTGGCAGCAGATATACTGAACAGTTTCATATTTCTAAGAACAATGGATTTATTTGAATCCTGTTGGTAAGACAATCGGTCACACAGGCTTGTTAATATTGTACCAACCCCCTCTGTCTTTCAGGTTGCATCTGAGCATTTCTACTACTGGCTCTGTGGTCTAGAGCAGTTCTGCCTCGGTGAGACGTGCCTGGCTGACATCACCAATGAGTCCAGTAATCTCATCCCATGTCTATCCAAAGCTTTACAACATTATGAAAAGGGTCTGGCAAACCTCAAGGTCAGTGGATAAACTCAAGGACTGAGTTCATCATCTCGATGAACTTCATCATCATCAAATGTCATCGTTTTCACAAAGAAGCAATTTAATCCAAAAAAACTACATTTTTGTAAATTGGTGTTTCCACACGTTGTGTATATTTTAGTTGTCGCCAACATTTTTCCTAGGTTTCAATTGCTGAAAATAAAATGCACATTTAATAGTTTCCTAACTTTTCAAACTTGTTGTTTGAATTTTGTAGGGTATAAACCTCCTTCAGATGTTTATTAGGTTTCTTAAGGGCTGTACGTAGAGCAACATTTCCTATCAAACCCATTAAATCATTTTAGTTTTCAGTTTATATTTCTCACTAACGGACAATAAATTGATATGCACTTTTTGTACATGGAGGTGCTTAGTGGTGGCACCATGCAAAAGACAAGTGTTCAAACTTTTGAGTTTTCATGAAGATATTATACTCTGGATTAGCATTCAGTTAGTCACATCTAAAATTATTCGTAAATTAAGCCAAGTTATTTTCTTTCCTACCAGGCCGCTTCCACCCCGTCTCACCCCCTCCTCTTCCCTTGTGACTACATGAGACTACGTGCGGACATGCTACATTCCTGCCTGGTGCTCTTGTCTTGCCTGGCGACCATCCGGACTTGTCCTCCACCAGCCATTGCACCTGCTGTTGCCATGACGTTAGGGCAGGAGCTGCTAAGATGCGGTCATATGGCAACGGAGGTATGAGTACTTTGCGTGAAATGTTATAATTTTTTTCAAAAACACTTTATTGAACAACCATCAAATTTATCAAACATTGCATAGTGTAAGACTTTGCTCTCTTGCATAGAATCTATCTTGTTATTGGCTGAGAGTGATCACATGTATTATTCAATTATCAAATTGCATAATTCAGAAAAAAAGACCATACTGCCTGCAAAACCGATTAGTAACAAGCAAACTATCACACAGAAACATGATAGCAAAGCATGTACCCGGTACATGTATGGCTATATAACTCAGAGCTCAGCAAAGTTATTATACGTTTTACTTGTTCACTGCATAAATATAAGAGCAAAGATGTATTAGTCAGTGATCAGGTTCCAATGTATTCAAGATTCAAAATTAAAAACATGAGAATTTTCTCCCCAGTGGATTTTATAAAAGTATCAAAAATTGTTAGACATGAGCTCTAATAACAAAAATTAAAACACCACGAAAGTACAAGAAAAATTACCAGAAATATAACAAATTGACATTTTACAAACAACGTCAAGCAAGAGTTGTGGAGTCATTTTCAACACTTTTTATCAATTGGACAGAAATTGGTCAGAAAACAAATATCATTGTGACATAGTGAAACTATTGTCTCTTGGTGATCACTGAAGGGTTCTATTTTCCCCTCGGCTGACGTCTCATGAAAACAACTCTCCAGGGATCACCTTGAGATTGTAGTTTTACCATTCCACTGGTTGCAGTCAATATTTGTTCACTAGTATGTTATAAGTCACACCCATGATTGGTTGCCAATGTATAGATGCAGCAATGCTCAGCACAGATCCAGCAGCTCAGCACTCGCTATGCTCAACTCTACCAGATGTCATTTGATGCTGATCCAGACTCACTCAGCAAGATCAAACTGTATCCTTACCATCAGTTAATGAATAGTGTGATAGTAGCTGTTAGTTTTTGTAAAAGTAGTTTGTGGTTCTTCTGATAACAGCCTTTATTCATCGGATCATAGTGAATGGTTCTTCGGATACAGTGTTTGATATGTCAGAAATGTCATGGTTCTTCCTATGATAGATGTTATTTGTGTTTAGTAGTTCACAGTTCTTCTGATAACAAATCTTAAGTATAAATAGTTCCCAGTACAGCTCTGAGTTCATCAATCAACTGTTTATAATTTACCTGATTATGTGACCTTCTGATTTTATTCCATTGTTTGTCTGATGACAGTTCCTTACACAGTTCTTTTTTATGATTTGGGGTTGAACAATGAAAATTTTACTAGAGCAGGATTTGAACCAACGACCTCTGGCTTAACGTGCAGGTGCTTTACCAACTGAGCTATCTAGCCCTTTGTTGGCGGTCTCCTTTTATTTTACAAGTACAGTTTCATTTGATAAACCCTTTCATTCTTTGGATAGTTTCTTTTTCAGTTTGCTGATAGTTCTTTAAAGTTTTGTTAATTTGTGTTCATAGAAGGGGCAAAGTATTATTTTCTATAACTGTTGAGTAAACGTGAAGGATACAGCAACAGTGTTTGTTGCTGGGACATGTAATGGATTGCCTTATCCTCAACAATCCAGCATATAGGTAAATACTAATTTCATTTCACAATAATAGTTTTCAAATATTTCCAACATTTTTTTGCTACAAAGTTTGAGTTCTTTTATCTGCCTGAAATAGGTTTCTCACACTTACTATAGTGTTAGAGCACCAGGTGATTTTTATGTGAAAAGATGGGAATATTAAATAAAAATACATTGGGTCAATTTCATGTTGCTGATTTCAGATTTTTTTAAATGTGCTTACTGTAGCCGAAAAATGTGTGTAAGCAAAGTAATATTTTTTAAGCGATCAACAAGATTTTTGACAACTAGTGTGCGGAACTCACATTAATTAAAACTACAGTAGCGCCTAATACATCAAATTGACGCTCAAGGCACTTAAGCGCTGTACACTCATTACAAATAAACTAACAACCCCCCACCTAAAAATCTTTAAAATCCACTAGAAAAATAGTACCAAAATAAAAGCAATACAAAGAGAACAATGGATTTGCATTGTTGTATCTTTCATCTGCTTACTAGAATTGCCGGCAAGTTAGTGCGCCTTTTAAGGTAAGCAGTGATTATAAAATAAAAACTGTGCTAAGAGCAGCTCACAAGCAGAAAATGTTTTCTAACAAGCTTTATGAATTTGGCCACTTGTTAGGATGAGGAAAATGTGTTTTTCAAGTAGGCTGTTCAAATTCACACTCGGACAACACCACAGCACGAGCCCAGTACACTTGACTGCTTAGCTATGACACTTCACATCCATGTTGGAGAGTGGTTTTGAAAAATGATTCATTAATTTCTACGTCCATAGTGGATCCAGACAGTGGAATTTGATCGGTGGCTGTGATGCTGTAGAAGGATCCTCAGGGAGTAACATGCAGCAGGCAAAGAGGCAACAACAGACCTCTGATGCCATCTTAAGAACCTTACAGAGCGTCCTCACCCAGACCGATGGACAATCAATCTCACATCTGGTAAGGCAGACAGTTCAATCTATCTATTTAGCTGTGTCACTCCACTGCAGGAAGAAAGCCTCTAATGAATTTCCATTTCTTTCTGCGTTATAAGCTTCCATGTAATGCTCCTTAATTCCTTGATCTTGTCTATCCATTTTGTTGTTGTCTGCCTCTTGAAAGATTAAAAGGAGAAATTTGACTCAAATGGAGTCATTGTCACAGAAAAAACTTCAGTCAATGTTCCCTTATGATGACTAGGGCAGACTAGTTGAAAAGTTGAGAAAAGGCGTAATGGGGCAACCTAATTTGATAGAATTTTAATTGCTTGGTTTTTTATTTTGTGTTAATTGTGAGGCTGGTTATGAATTTACTCCTTCAAAACCCAATGATGTACTTATACCTTTAACCACTTCACATTGGAATTGGAGTACACAATAACACGCTGTGCATGACACAGCGGCAGTCTTATAAAATTTGAGTTTCTGTTCGTGTTGGTGGTGGTCATGCAACATGCCAAGTGTGGTGAGACACTACAGCAGATTGCTAGTACACAGTCAACTGTTTCACAGAGTACATGGTGGTCAAAGGGCACTGGACACTACAGCAGATTGCTAGTACACAGGCAACTGTTTCACAGAGTACATGGTGGTCAAAAGGCACTGGACACTACAGCAGATTGCTAGTACACAGGCAACTGTTTCACAGAGTACATGGTGGTCAAAAGGCACTGGCAGAGATACCAACATACACGATTTGGGCGTAGCAAATACGATTTTGAGCCGTGACTACGACGCTACGATAATACTCAATAAAATACGCTAAACAAGCCGCCCAATATAATTATATGAAATCGAACAATACATGCAAACAACGAATGAATGAAAGTGGAAATAAAAATGGGAAAAAATATCCAAATGAATGTAAGAGAAAAGAAGAAACACTTTTAATTTTACAACGCAGTGGTGGTTAAAAGCGGCGATAGCGGCGAATTCACACGAATATGTCTCAAACACTTGTGTACCTGGACGTAAAAATGTTTGTTGCGTGCCTTCCCGCTGGCCGGCTGAATGTGCATTTTTATCGCTAGTGCATTGCTGCGAGATCGTACCCATTGATCTCTATTACACGATGGGGAATAGTGGACATACACGTGCGTGGGGAATGAGGTTGTCTGTGAGCTAACGTCTCACAGTAACCTCATTCCTCACGTATCCACTATTATTGTCTGTACTTAATATTAATAATAGCGACTCCTATAACAATGGCGACTCCTACATCATATTTCCCTCCCATTTACTCGGCCCCGTTCCCGCAATTCCGCCCGCGGCGGGGTTTCACGCTAGTAATTGTAGCGCCGATGCCCAAATTCCGGACAAAGCCCAAAATCCGAACACGTTTTTTTTTTTTTTTTTTTTTTTTTCTTTTCCCCCCAATAGCTGGTAGTTGCATTTCTGATCATCAAAACAAAACCATTTAATAGAAAGATTGGTTTAGGGAGCCCAAGCTGAGCTCGCACTTAACTTTTGGGAGATGCTACTCTTTTTTGAAATTCAATGTTGGCATCTCTGCACTGGACACAATGAACAAATTAACTTGTTGCATGGATTTGGTCCAAATGCCTTTATCACAAAGACCTGTTCCTTTCACTTACCAGCCAAAGACTAATTATACTGCATTGTGTTGAGGCCTTTCATCTCTCTCTGGGATGCTGTCTCTCTCTGGTTGTGCTTCAGAAACATGACCATAACCAAAATAAAGCCATTAAAGTCTAAATGTCTGTGAGAAAACGTCTTTGTATGCAATTCCAAACGCAGTTTCATTGACAAACAAAATTATTAATGGCTGGAAAAAAAGGTGCCTTTTGGCTGAAAATAATCCTGCACGTTTAACAGAATTTTTTTTCTTCTAATTCCAAAGCAAACTGGTTAACAACGGTACAGTAGCTATCTTTGGTCTTTCCTGTGCGTAAACTGGTTATGTTTTCTCATTGTAGCATGTTGACTGCTTGGTATCGGCCTGTTCAGGAATGATGAAACTTCCCTTTGGATTCCCACGTTACTTCTTCCAGGCTTTACAGTCCACAAGCATCAAGGTAAGGGGAAGAAATTCTTGCTCAACTAATTTATCACACATCATCATGTTTTAAGTGTGACATAATTCCACTGTAAGCCACGCCCACTTGACCCAAGCTGGCTCCACTGATTACCAGAAGCCATAGGAATTGCATTGAGCTAGTTTTTGTTTGCGGATTTCACATGTTTTGCAAAGACTCGAGGTCCTCTCAGATTTTTGAGTTTCGGAAATGTCTTTGAACAAATAAATTCGTGATTTGAGGGTTAAAATTACACACAAACGTATGTTTGCCAGCTGTGGAGCCAGAAGAACCCCAAACCTTGCATGTACAGCTAGTGAGCATGCTTGTAGTGAAGACTTACCAATAGACCAGTTTTTTGGCCCCACCCATCTGAGATGTTTGAATTGTTGTCCTTCAGCTGGCCATATCACCAACTGCACGTAATGCTGGAGAGCCAATACCATTGGCTACCGACACACAGCTTGCTATGAAAGTCGAAGGTGTCATACAGCATGGAAGCAAACCAGGTAAGACTGCTCAAAATTAAGTTATCCTCACCCTAACCTATTCCAATCAGGGTATACTTTAAGATATTACTAGTCACAAATTTGTCTTTGTTCAACCCACAATTATTCAAAATTTATCCTGTCAGTTTCCCTTGTGGTTTATTACTTGATATGTGAAATAAAAAGCCACATCCCCTTAAGTTGATCCCTCTGCTGCCGCTCATAAACTCGGGCTTGATCCCTGCCTATGCAGCAGTTACAAGTTGAACAGCTTCTGACTGGCACCTCTGAACAAAGATATTGACAAAATTGGGAGACCATCAACATTAAGTTTAGATAGCTCAGTTGGTAGAGCGCCGCTGAATTAATCCACAGGTCTCAGGTTTATATCCTGCTCGAGGCAATTTTGCTTTGTTCAATCCCAAATTATTTAAAATTTACCCAGTCATTTTCCCTTGTGGTTAAATACTCAAACAGGAGATCATAACATTCTTTTGGTTTTTACCCTTATACTACTCAGGCACGATATTTTTCCTACTTTAGTCCGATTTCCGATTGTTTGCCCTTGGGAAAATCAGAAAAACTGTGATTAAATACCCTGAAAAGCCTTCAAAGCTTCCATCTTGTGTACATGTAGGTCTGCCCTTGTACTTGCATCTTGCATTGTGCAATGTTATACTCTCTTACAAGCATTACTGCTGTCATGGAGAGGGTGGGTTGCAATTCCATTTGTGCTCTGTGCTTGTCCTGCCAAAAGGTGCTTACAAGATGGTGATATTTTCAATTTGTCCAGAGAGAGATTGAAAGCGCCATCTTGTACTAAATGAATTGTTCCTACTTTTCTCCAAAGACCAAATACCATGCCCGACTTCTGTGTGATAAGCACTGTACACTCGGTGCTTTCCGAATCCTACTGGCATATAAATGCATCTGTCGATCCAACCATGTGGATGATATGAAATGGTCAGACAGCAGGAGATTCAATATAAACCATTCCTGTTTTCTGTTTGATTTGCAGGACTTTTCCGTAAGGTGTGTAAAGTGAAGCTAGCTGTAACGTCCTCATGCGCTGCTGCTGCTGCTAAGCCGAGCACATCTAGTAAATCAAATGAGGTTAGTGAATGTCTTCATCTACAAATTATCAAGATTTAATACCTCAAGGCAATTTCAAAAGGTGGTCAATTTCACCTTGAGCTACATTATTAATTTTAGAGAAACATCTAGCCTTCTGAAAGGCTCTGCTAGGGTCGAAACGTCAGGCCATTGACTATTATTAATTTTAGAGAAACATCTAGCCTTCTGAAAGGCTCTGCTAGGGTCGAAACGTCAGGCCATTGACTATTTTTTGCAGAAACATTTTTTAAAAGGATACAAGCAGTTCTGAAATTGCTGACTGAATTTGTTTGTGGACAAGCCCTCATTATAATTAGTTGGTTGCTTAATATGCCAATGGTGGTTAACATTTTTCCTTCCCCCCTCTCCCTTTTTTTTAATAGAAATATTCTTGGGGGTTTCATCTTTTTGAGCCCCAACCCCCAAGTAGCTTTAACCCTAGTTCAATTGATTTCATGTATTGTTGCCCAGGGTGACAACGGTACCACGGAAGGAACATGGATGGTGGAGCCTCACCATGACTACTTCAGTGTCCAGATCCTTCTCTCCCTAGCCGTAGTCGGTACCCACACAGTCAACGTAGAAGCTAGCGTTGTAGATGAGGATGGAAACTGCTGGCAGACTGGTCCCAAGCTTAGCTTGCTAGTTAAGACATATGAGGAACTGACTGTACAGCAACGCCAGCAACAGGCCAATCAGCAGGCAAACAGCTCCAGATAAAAAGAATGTGTGGTGTCAAAATAAATTGTAAATAGTTGAGGACTCAAAATTTGGTTGCGCTGAAAAAAACAAAAACCTTGGAATTCTGCCAAAGGAATGGATGGGAATAAGCCATTCGCAAGTTGGATTTGAAAAATGTCTGGTACAATGACTTGCTTAGTCACAAAGTATGTATGGCCTAAATTTGAATTCCTCAGACTAAAGAGACAGTTGCTATGTCTCATTACTCAGTTTAGGCTTTAGGTACCCTCATTAGCAGAGTTCTTTTTCTATGCGCCAGGAGTGTCTTTCTGACAGACATGGCGCACTAAAATGCCCACAGTTATTATTTTTATTACATGCGCACATTCAACCAGTAAAAAGGCATTTGACCAATAAAACAGTCTTTAGTAGATGTGTGCATGTCCAGATTTAAAGACAGCGAGTGCTACCGGTAATTTAAGGCCTGGTTGGGCAGATACATGTAAGATGGTCAAGTCAAAAATCATAATCAGCCTAACTCAGGATCAATATACATAATGGAAGGTTGCGGTTACCTGTTCTGCAGACACAAGCCCTTTTCACACTGCATCTCTTGCCCCGGGGAGGCCCTTTTTTTTTTTTTTACCCTACGGTTACCCCGGCGCACTTTCACACTATCCCCGCCTAGGTCCCTATTCCACAGGGTTCCTGTTGCATGTTTCAAGAATACCCCGGGGTTTACCGCTTACCCTTACTCCGGAGCAGGGGTGGCTATTCCCCGGGGTATGCCCACTTGCCGGGGCAGACAGGGGGTAAAGCGATCATAGTGTGAATAGGTTGCCCACGGGGAATAGAGCAGTGTGAAAAGGGCTAAACATTCATTAATGTGTTACTAGTAGTTTTGCAAACTACACATTCTGTTTTTAATCATATACTACAGGCAAAGACAGAACGCTAGGGGAAAATATTCTTGTAGACTCTTAAAGATCTACTTCAACGGCACTAAGATAATTTAAACTTTGCCGAAATCCAATCAATTTGTGTTTCATGATTACGTGTAATTAAAAAAAAAGGTCATTTTGACCAGCGTTCAGCAGCTCCTCATAGCGAGTTTTTGGAAACAGCGTGTCACGTGATGAAAATATATCATAGACTTTGATGACGTACATGAGTGGAAACGGCTTGTTTACCCCCCGCGCAGCGGAGTGTGTTTATTGTACGC
Source organism: Leptasterias polaris (assembly GCA_037783415.1). Classification (NCBI taxonomy): domain Eukaryota; kingdom Metazoa; phylum Echinodermata; class Asteroidea; order Forcipulatida; family Asteriidae; genus Leptasterias; species Leptasterias polaris. The sequence continues at coordinate 3,097,949 of JAZGTN010000027.1, forward strand.
GTCTATAGCTATTTTCACGGTAACGAAAACAAAATGTCAGACACTAGCGGATCGTGGGAGGAACATAGTGTGGACGAAGAAGAATTAGTAAATACATATGATAGTATTGATAGTGAGGATAGCTCTGACGGTTGAGGGAGCTCCTCCGAAGACAGCGTTGATGAAGCTGGGGGAGTTGCCGAACCATATACATGTAGGTTTGAGCCACTGGCCGCCGAGGATCGCGAACTTATATATTTCCATTAACGTCAACGTACCATTAGCATTTGAAATGGCGCTGTAGGAAACAGCATTTATCTAGAAAATTCAAACTGCCAATTAAGCAGTCACTGTTTTTTATTTAAAGGATCTAGTTGTAATACATCTAGGATTCCTCAAAAGGTTAAGAGTACAAACGAGATCTTAACAAAGCCCAATTGTACACAGCTTGGAGTGGGGAGATTAGGTTTGAATAGTTCGTTTGTACTGTCCACCAGCTAACTTGGAAGATTATCTAAACACCCTGTGTTTATGAGCAGATTATCGAAGCCATCAAAGTGCTACCACAAAACACCAGTGCTGATGGTGTGAATACCACTTGTTTAATTTTGCATTTTTCACAAACTTGATGTGATATTGTGATGACCAGTTTGAATGAAACCTGTGGCTATTTATTATCAACAAACATTTAAAACTATTGTATATAGTATTATGCTACTACAGAAGTATATGTTTTGATGCTTCTGTGCCTGTCCAGTCTGACTCTCCGTTTTTGAAGCATGTGATGGCACTGTAGTTGGCGCTTTCATGGTTGGAATTGACCCTGGCGTAAGCCTGTTGTTTTAGTTGCGATGTTGAATCCCGACAGTCATCTGTAAAATGGGCACTACAAATCATTGTCCATGTGAAGTTTTTCCGTGTGTTGGTCACGAAACCCACCCTGTTCTCTGGACAGGATCTCTTGGAAATCGGTAAAAAACTCACATCTGGATTCTTATTTGTGTTCCGAGTACATCCACCGACAGCACATGAGTTCAGGACGGTAAATTATCTCGTCTTAACTTGGTGAATGTCTTCGAATAATGAGATCATCATACATAGTTACCGTGTAAACACACGACACCTCGCTACTTCCTGGTTTCCCGTCCCAACAAGTACGTCATCATTCGCTGGTTCACGCACGTATCCTATAGTGGGTTTGTGGTGCGCGTTAATGCAAGTGCTATAGTATTGGACAAGCACAGTGCCTATGAAGGGAGCCATGGAAGCGCGCGAGTTTTTAAAAACCCCAAGAAAGGTTTATTTTTTTCAGTTAAAATTACGAAAAAAATATTGGTGTAATCCAATATACAAATTTAGAATACATTACGTATGAGATTAAGAAATCTGTTTTATTTCTCAATTATCGTTGAAGTAGATCTTTAATATGGAAACACAGGGAAGTAAACTAGTTTTGGTAGAACTGAATAAAATAAATAAGGAATAACAATCAAATATTGTCAACTTATGTATCTTTGTTCATTGAATCCTCAATGCATTACCAATATCACATTTAACAAGATTAAGCATGTAAATGAAATGACTGTAGATCGGATAAGAACACCGGACTCAAGCTCTGGTGTTTCTCATCATCAGGGTGTGGGTTCGAGTCCCAGTCATGATACTTGTGTCCATAAGCAAGACACTTGACCATTATTGCTGCATCCTTCGGATGGAAAGTAAATCCGTTGGTCCCGTATGTTGAGTAATGCATGTAAAAGAACCCAGTTCACTCTTCGCCCCGGTGTTTTGATCAGCAGCATATTGCGCCACAGCACCTTGTAAACTACGCACCTGTGTGATAAAGCGCTACATAAGAACCGAGTAGTAATATTATTATTATTACACGATTTATCTAGGGCAGACAGTGTTTTCATACTGTTGGGTTATCTCTCTGGCTAACTATTTTGAGACCATTTATTTCTGTGCTGCGTCTTCATTATACACCCAAATATGGCTGCTTTTGTATACTGTTTTACTTAAACCTTTCAGTAAAAATATGTTTTAACAAAATGTGTGTTTTAGAAATGATACTACCTTAACATAAGAGACACTAAAATACTCAATTCAGGACATGACCTTTACTTTGACCTTTTTAGTTGAGGGGAAGTGAGTTGACTCTTGTGGCTGCTTGTGACCACAAGGGGCATTTTGGTACAAGCAGCTTGCTGCCACTGTGGTATCCAAACAGTTGAATTTTCTCCAGAGAATACTTCAGCATATGCTTCTTGAATCTTTATTATTTTCTTTTCCCCCCACGCCCTCCTCCACCCCCTCTCTTACCCCCTCTCCCACGCCCCCCATTTTGCCCCCGTGATCTCTTGCTGTGTTTTCCAGAGCTCCCTTTATGACCGGTTTTCCCTTTGACGATTTTACTCTTCATCTTTTGTAGATTGACACTGCAGAAAAAAACCAAAAGGGGGTAAGGGGTGAAATTCAAGTTCAAAGAACTTTCGGGCATCTGTGGTTTTCTAAAAACAAAAATAAAGATAGGAATGTGGTGGCCAAAGGTGGCAACATAAGATGTGAAGTTCCTTGCATTGTAAATGGCATTATCTTCAAGCAGGCCTGAATATTCGATTCTGATTGGTCGATCCATAGCAACAAGCATTGTAAATGGCATTATCTTCAAGCAGGCCTGAATATTCGATTCTGATTGGTCGATCCATAGCAACAAGGAGTGTGATATAAACTCTTATCGCACGGCCCATATCACACCCTGCGTATTGTGTGTTCTAACTGTGCATCAAGTTTGCTTGAAGATAAATACGTTATCACACGCGCGCTTGTGGAATACGTTAAAATAAAGCGCATCTGCGTCCCATATCCAACTCGGCCTCGTTGGATATGGGACGTAGAAGCGCTATATTTTTCCGTATTCCACTCGCGCTTGTGTGATAACTTATGATATCAATCGTCCTACTTTCAGTAACATTTGTCAGAGAATTGACCAACCATTCAACTGCATGGGTTGCTCATTCACCACATGGTATCATATTGCAGGCTGGCATAGTACATCTATCATTAAAAACCACAGTGGCTTATATTGAATGGTCAGACAGTACGAGGGTTGACTGTGTACTGTGCAGAGGAATACACATAATTTTTACCTTCTCTGCTTGAGGTGACTTTTCTTGTCTTCATCTCGAGCAGCTTGTAATGCATCTTCTTCTTCTTCATCACTACTGTCATTCTCGTCATACTGTGCCAGTCCCTTTAGTCTTGATTGTACACCATCATCATCATCCTCATCATCATACTCGACCTACAGACAAAAAATAACTTCACTTACTCTTCATCTACAACTGGGTAATCTATCTTGGCCTATCCCGTCGTAAACGACGATGAGTTCGGCGTCTGTCACAATCATCAATGTAGCCTTGAGAGCAGATTGAGCACCCTAAGTGGATAGCAGAGCGCCAGGAGGAGCGATCAAGTGCAACAGTCTCCCAGGAGGCAACTGGGATGTTGAAAGCAGCCAGGTCTCGCTTTAGGACATCCAATTATTATTTTTTTCTTGCACGGAGGCGGGAGAGGTTAAAAAACTTCCCAGAGCTGCGGGTGTGAAGCAGTAGTCCTGACGGGTCAGGAAATGCACGCTGCAGTAGTGCAGAGAAGTAGATGCCAAACAGGGTCGGAGCAAGCACACATCCCTGTCTGACGCCTCGGTGAATGGCAAACTTCCTGGATCTTGAACCTTTGTATTGGACTGTGGATTTCATGTCCTCGTGAAATCCCATCAAGATAGAACGTAGGGTGTCTGGACAGCCAAGGTGTTTTAGGATCACAGACAACTGGGTAAAGAGGGGGCAATTATAGTCAAGTGTCGTGCTAAAGTGCATGAAACTCACCAAGCCAGGATTCTAAGTCATATTCTAGTGACCTACCCCTTGGACTGTAAAGAGAAATTCTCCCCTAAGCCTTTTGCCCACTGGTGACCTCACTCCTTCAATATCCTCTTCTCCCATGTCACTCCACACCAACATTTTTGGACTTGGATAAGATTAGAATGCCTGACCCAGTGATAAGCAATTGTCGTTTGTGCCTACAGACCTCATTTCCTTATTTCGACAAAGAAGAAATAGAAGGATTTGGGAGGGTTGAAGTTTAGATGGGAGACTTTTTAACATATGGAGCTGGCATACCAGGTAATTATTTGCCACATTTACTGAGCACGCACATATTCCACAGAACAATTTACCTGGCATGTCTGCTTCCACCTAGTGATCCCCAAAGTCTCCTTGCTTGTAAAGAAAGGCTCTGGTCTTACAAACCCAATGGTTTCATTGGATACCAGACAGGCGCTGGTCTTACAAACCCAATGGTTTCATTGGATACCAGACAGGCGCTGGTCTTACAAACCCAATGGTTTCATTGGATACCAGACAGGCGCTGGTCTTACAAACCCAATGGTTTCATTGGATACCAGACAGGCGCTGGTCTTACAAACCCAATGGTTTCATTGGATACCAGACAGGCGCTGGTCTTACAAACCCAATGGTTTCATTGGATACCAGACAGGCGCTGGTCTTACAAACCCAATGGTTTCATTGGATACCAGACAGGCGCTGGTCTTACAAACCCAATGATTTCATTGGATACCAGACAGGCGCTGGTCTTACAAACCCAATGGTTTCATTGGATACCAGACAGGCGCTGGTCTTACAAACCCAATGATTTCATTGGATACCAGACAGGCGCTGGTCTTACAAACCCAATGATTTCATTTGATAAAGACAGGCTCTGGTCAGACATATACTGACTGATACTACACACACGATTATGCCTACCATGGTATGCAAAGTAAGGTGCATCTGGCAGGCAACCGGCACGTTCTGAAGGCAGGTACCTGGCATTATTCATGCACCTCAAAGTGTGATGTCAGATGTTCGGGCCAACCTGGAATTTGCTTCTCGCGAAGGAACAAAAAGTGACATTGAGTTTTCAAGCTAATCTAGTCATCCACTTGGAAATCTCACCTTGTTTTCTCCAATGCCTCCATGTGCAGCATGAAGATCCATCTGTTCAACTGTCACACCACCAACCGATTCCACAGTGACTGTGTGTTCAGGATGGTCATAAACTATCGGCTCTTTGTCCCCATCTACATTCTTCTCGTCTAATGTTTGTTAGGAGCAAATATGAAAGGGAGTTAAAATAACATCAAACCAACCTGAGAGCATTTCATTAATTTTCACTATTATAAAAACCCTCTTGGGCAGAGTTGTGTAGAAGTAAACTATAACTAAAACACACAAAAATTAAACTAATCAAAATGAATACAGGTGCTTTCTTGGTTCTAATTATGGTTTTTATATTTGTTTCCACGGTATCCCACCATACTAAGGGAGAAAACAAGTACTTAAGTTGTTGACAATATACATGTACCATGTAACCCTTGTTTAAATAAAGAGTGACCTTATACATGTACATTCCAGGGCCTTTCTGGCATGCAAAATACTACACTGGTCATTCGGGAAATTTTACATTTTGTGTCATAATTTTTTACAGAAATTCAAGGGTTATGAAAATAACAGCTTAACAAGTTTTGAGATGTGCTTCCTTTCCTCATAAATATCAAAAGTTGATAACAACTAGATAGTTCAATTTCAATAAACTGTCAAATTTGATGTGTTCTTCCTTTTAACTGTGTACAAATTGTGCCTGCAGGAAGTCCGGGCTCTGTGGCTCTTTTGTAAACATGTGATGTCACAGGTCACATGGTCTATACACACCAACATGTATTCCCCGCGAGGCATGTAACATGCAAATTGCCCTTGGCTTCCTAAAATGTTTGTCACACTGTACACACTCCGACAAACAAGTCAATAGTCTGCTGCAAAGTGGATTGGCTCAAACATAACTACAGATTGTTAAGTTCTTTTTCTCGGTCAAAGCTATCTGGGAATAGCGATTCACCCAGTGCCTCCTAATAGAGTTTTTGAACAGGGATTGAACAGTAGAAGCTGGAATGAAAATACATGATAACTTCATATGTTAAGAAAACATTGTGACAATCATGACCCTAACCATGATAACTATGGTAGGAAAACAGCACTGCAGACAAAATTTCACAAAGTTTTGAAGCATGGTTTCAACTTTCCAATAGACACACCTGCTGTTCTAATTACCTGGGAAATGTAGGTCTTGCCATGATGCTAGTTTGGCTTTTCTATTTTCCTGTCGGATTTTCTGTTTCTCTTCTTTATATTTCTGCTCCTGTTGCTCTAGAGCGACTCTTTTCCTTTCCTTCTTCCGCTTTTGAAATCCTGTCAAAAATTCTCTGCAGGGCAGAGAAGTGAAAACAAATTGATGAGATATTAGCAAACAAAGATGTGGGACTGGATGCATGTAAAATGCTTGAGGAAATAATGTTATGAGGTGGAGGCAATGAGGGGGAAGTGAGCGGGTTTGGTTTACTCTGAAGTGATTCATTGGTCAAGATCTTGTATTTCTTGTGGAGTTCAAAATGAGAAGTTGAAGCCCACATGGATCATGGATATTTTGGTCAGTTTTACATGCTAACACTAAAGTAACAACATACTAACAGTACATAACACTACAGAGTATTAACAATAGTGTTAAATTATAATATGTGTGCACTTATTCTCAGACGACACCCTCAAAAGAACATAATAGCAAAATCATTTTCTTGACTTTTGGCACAGTTTCAACTGTTTTTAATTTCCAACAAGATCTGGCTATCAATTACCAGTTTGGCAAACATGTACTAAAATACATGAAAATACAATACTTAATCATGACTTAATCAAGGGCAAATGCCCATGGGCAGCTTCCCAACAAAATGTACCGGGCCCGGATTCCTTGGCAGCTTGCCATAGATAAAATGAGCTCCGACGTTTAAAACTGAGGATAAATTAATTAAACGTCAGGAAATTTTGAAAAATATTGTTCACTCAGATGAAAGCTGAGCCGAAGTGATGAGCTTTCTCGCTTTTTTGATGAGTACCGTCACTTTTGTCTTTCCAATTATGCAACCTGATTGGTCAAATTGGCGCACGCGCAATTTGCATAAAGGTCAGCCCCGCTGCCCCTGGAAAAAGTTAGCTTACCTTCTTGGCTTACGTCCAAACTAAAACAAGGGACGTCACCAAGGCAATTCTAGTCTTACAACCACAGCCAAGCAGCAGAGGGCGCTATTTATAAAAACTGTCAGAGCCAGTGTGTTGCACCAGGGCTCTGATCCACAGTAGGGGTCATCTGCGGCGAATAATGTATTTTATCATTTTTGCGATAAAATGAATTACTTAGCCAAGGTTGGACTCCCCGTTGCATGCATTACAAGACAAGTGCAGTGCAACAGAGACATCCCTACCCAACCCACCCAGTGTGCAGTGTGTACTTTACAACATTGCGAATGAATGAATTGAAAGTACACACAGTGACAGTATATTTTTTTTTTTAAATTAACGATGAACCGTACTACTTGATGATGAACAACAAATAACAATTGACAAATTTGTATTGCATGCAATGAATGAATTACAAAACACACTGGTCCACTGGTGACTTGGGAAACAACACGTCAGGAACACGAAGTCAACATTAATTAGCCAAGTTTGCACAAAAAATACTCGTGAGTCCTACCTTCGATGTTCATCATCGAAAATCAGGTGAACCTTTGTCTTCTTGTTCTTTGGATTCTTCTGCCTGAACTTGTTGGATGACATTGTACTTAATGATATTTCAATAACACTCCCTTGGCCTTCCTTGGTATGTCGTTTGGTCCACAACACAACACTTCTCTCGATGTTTTTCCCATGTGGTGAAGACTGGCCAATTTGTTTCGATTGAGGGCGCGCGACGGGAAACCGAGGCAGAGCCGTATATTTTTGGCTTTCTTATAATTATCCCAAACAACAATACTACATTGGTGCCCCCAATTAGTCAACTGGTTAGCTAAGCAGTACCATGGAGGTAGGAATAGCCCACCTCCATGGCAGTACTAATTACACAATTGCATAATTTTAGCCCGTTTGCGAATTTACTTCACTTGTTGTAGAGTAAACAGGCAACTACCAAATTTTCATTTGAAAAGTTGTCATTGAAAAATTAATAAATCTTTACTTTTTTCTTCACAGATGTCTTCCTTATATCCCAAAACATCATGCCTAGGCGCCCCAAACTAATTGACCCACTAATGAACTCAGCCCAACTAATTAAACAATTGCATAAATATAGCGAATTTACTATTTTGGACGTAAATTTACGTCCGGAACAAACATGCAAATTTGATTTGAAAAGTTGTCATCGAAAAAATATAAAATCTAAACTTTTTTCTTCCTTCCCAAATGTCTTCTTCATATCCCAAACCATCATGCCTAGGCGCCCCAAATTAATTAACCCACCAATTAACTCAGCCCAACTTTTTAAACAATTGCATAAATATAGCCCGTATGCGAATTTACTATTTAACGTCCGGTTCAAACACACATATTTGATTTGAAAAGTTGTCATCGAAAAATCATAAAATCTTTTTTCTACACAGTTGTCTTCCTTAAATCCCAAACCATTACGCATAGGCGCCCCCAATTAATTAACCCACTAATTAACTCAGCCCAACTATTTAAACAATTGCATAATTAATTGGGGGCGCCTATAGGCATGATGGTTTGAGATATAAGGAAGGCATCTGTGAAGAAAAAAAATAAGATTTTATGATTTTTCGATGACAACTTTTCAAATCAATTGTTGGTGCTTGTTCCAGACGTTATAGTAAATTCGCACACGGGCTTTATTTATTCAATTGTTTAATTAGTTGGGCTGAGTTAATTAGTAGGTTAATTAAGTGGGGCGCCTAGGCATGTTGGTTTGGGATAATGAAGACAACTGGGAAGAAAAAAGTGGAGATTTAATGATTTTTCGATGACAACTTTTCAAATGAAAATTGGGTAGCAGCGTGTTTATTTCTAAACTTTGTTACAGAAAATTCGCATACGGGCTATATATTATGCAAATGTTTAATTAGTTGGGCTGAGTTAATTAGTCAGTAAATTAATTGGGGGCGCCTAGGTATGGTGGCCCTGAAGGGACATCGCACATCGCAAATATCTTTGCAAATATTTGCGATGTCGCAAATATTATCGATAATATTATCGATAATATTTGCGACGTCGCAAATATTATCGCAAATATCTTTGCAAATATTTGCGACGTCGCAAATATTATCGATAATATTATCGATAATATTTGCGACATCGATTTTCCAGATTCGCCATTTTATGTAAAGTACATTCATTTGATTAATCATGGCTACTGATCCACATTTTAAAACGGAGCCACTCGCAGCTGTAAGCCTAAAATTACCGCCATTCTGGCGAAATGATCCAATTGGTTTGCTCAGGTAGAGGCTCAATTTCAGACTCGGCAGATCACTAGTCAGTTAACCAAATTCTCATATGTTGTTTCATCTTTGCAACCTGAAATTGCACAGGAAGTTAGAGATTTGTTAATTTCTCCACCTGCTGACCACCCATATGATAACCTCAAGATAGAACTAGTAAAACGTACCTCAGAGTCCGACTGAACAAAAAGGTTACACCAGCTACTAATCTCTGAAGAACTGGGAGATAAAAAACCATCCCAACTCCTACGTCGCATGAAACAGCTGCTTGGCGAAAATAATTTGGAAGACAAAATTCTAAGGCAGTTATTTTTACAACGGTTGCCACAAAATGTGCAACTCATTTTGGCTTCCTATAGTGATACTGTTGATCCAGAACAATTGGCTCTCATTGCAGACAAAATTCTAGAAGTAGCAGTTCCACATTTGGTGTCCACTGTCAATGTAGGTGCTGCAGCTGCAGCTACTCAACCCACGATTGTGCCGCAGTCATTTGATTCACGTTAAGTGAACTTCAAAGACAGGTTTCACAATTAACCATGTTGGTTCAAAATCTAGTTACCAGTGCATGAGTCCAAGGGCCCACATTCAAGATCCTACGACAATCGTGGACGTTCCAAAAGAACGCCGTTCACGAAATGCCCCTCGTTCACGCAGTCAAAGCACAACCAAGAACGAGCTAGTACAGAATGCTGGTATCATTGGCGAAGGCACATAAGTGTGTAAAACCATGTAGTTTTGTTGAGAATGCACAAACTCAGGAAAACTAGAACGCCAGCAACTTAAGGCGACGTGTCTGGCAAACCTCAAAGTCGTCTCTTTTATATCACCGATAGGATATCTGGTACTAGATTTTTGATTGACACGGGTGCCGAAGTTAGCGTGTTGCCCCCAACTACTACGGACAGAACTCAAGTCCTTATACTTTACAAGCAGTAAACAAATCCACTATTATGTCATAGACTTTTCACCAAAGGTGGCAATTGACATCGGATTAAGACGAGCATACAAATGGATTTTTATTATTGCTGAAGTTCCATTCCCGATTATAGGTGCAGATTTTTTGAGGCAATTTTCCTTGGTTGTGGACGTAAACAATTATAAGCTGATTGATTCACAAACTGAACTCGAAATTTCTGGTAACAAGACATCAGTTTTGTCTCCAAAACCAATGTTTTCGATTCCCGAAACAGACAATGACTTTCTCGATTTGCTTAGTCAGTTCCCAGAATTAACAAGGTAAAATTTTGATGAAACTGCTATCAAGCACACTGTTACACATCACATTCGCACAACAGGTCCACCAATGTTTTCAAGACCTCGGCGACTTGCCCCAAATAAATTGCCAATTGTTAAAGCTGAATTCAATCATATGTTAGAGTTGGGCATAATTCGTCCATCTGAGAGTGCTTGGTCATCATGTTTGCACATGGCCTCAAAGAAAACGGGAGATTGGCGACCTTGTGGTGATTATCGTTCCTTGAACAATATCACAGTTCCGGATCGGTACCCTATTCCGCATATCCACGATTTCACTGCTTCATTACAAGGCAAGAAATTTTTTTCCAAAATCGATCTTGTTAATTAAGGCCTATCACCAAATTCCTATTGAGACATCAGATATTCCCAAAACTGCTATCACGACACCTTTTGGTCTTTTTGAATACGTTCGAATGCCATTTGGTTTAAGAAACGCTGCACAAACTTTCCAAAGGTTCATTGACCAAGTACTCCATGGACTGGATTTTGTATATGCTTAAATAGACGATCTATTAATAGCCAGATAAAGAACAACACCAACAACACCTCAAAATAGTTTTTGAGCGTTTGCGACATTATGGAGTAATAATCAGTCCGGGAAAATGTCAGTTTGGCGTTAATTCATTGGAATTTCTAGGACATCACATTGACAGCACCGGTATTTTGCCATTGATGAATAAGGTAAGTCATTGAAGATTTTCCAATTCCTGAATCCATTCGTAAGTTACGAGAATTTCTAGGGTTGATTAATTTCTACCGCCGATTTATTTCGGACTGTGCAGAGATTTTGCAACCCCTGACCGATCTTTTGAAAGGTAAATCAAAAAACCAATCAATAATTGTACTCTCTGATACAGTTTTACAAGCCTTTCAGAAATCCAAAGCAAGTCTAGCCAAAGCTACTTTGTTAGTGCATCCAGACTCAGAAGCTCCACTTTGTCTGATAACCGATGCATCATTGTGGCGTGTCGTGGCCGAGCGGTCTAGGTCACCGGACCTAAGCTCTGGTGTTTTCAGCAGCAGAGTGTGGGTTCGATACCCGGTCATGACACTTGTGCCCTTGAGCAAGGCACTTAACCATAGTTGCTTCGAAAAAGTTGGGAAGGTAGTGCATTCTGCTCTACCAGACAGGCTCCTAGTGGATGATACCCATGCCTACATCCTTAAGGACTGTGAAGGGGGTATCCTGTTTCAGCCCCAGGAGTAGGAGGCAACGTGCCCCTGGTGTCAATTGATTTGGGTCGATAGCCCAAATCAGTTATGTGTAGCCCTCACCTTGAGTGGCCGTCCGTGGCCTTGTGAGTTAGGCGATATCTCATTTAAAAAAAAAAAAAAAAAAAAAAATCTAACGTAGCAGTTGGAGGAGCACTCCATCAATGTGTTAATAATGTCATGAAGCCCATTGCTTTCTTTTCGAAGCGATTACAGCAGCAGAAACTAAATACAGTACATTAATTGGTCGAGAGTTGCTAGCTGTATATTTGTCGATTCGACATTTTAGACATATGTTAGAAGGTCGAGAATTTTATATCTTAACCGATCACAAACCCTTGACATATTCTTTTGCGGCCAAACCTTACCGATTCTCACCTAGAGAGATTCGTCACCTAGATTATGTATCACAGTTCAGTACAGACGGTACGTGAAAGGTAGTGAAAATGGGGCAGCAGATGCACTTTCTAGATTACACATTGAAAATGTGACTCCACAATCACCACAGTGAATTTCGATGCAATAGCTAGTAAACAAAAGACCGACGAAGAGCTAATTAAGCTACGTATTTTTTATCGTCGAATCTTCAATTCAAAGAATTGCCTCTTCTCACTACCCATACACGGTGCTATCACATGTGATATATCCACTACCCATCCACGTCCTTACATACCCAAAGAATTTCGGCGTGATGTATTTAATTCCATTCATGGTATATCCCATCCAGGAATAAGAGCTACTCAACGACTCATGACAGAAAGATTTGTCTGGCCTTCCATTAACAAAGATGTTAGAACATGGACCAGAAATTGTATTCAATGTCAACGTGCAAAGGTACATCGCCACTCAGTGACACCGTTAAGTACCTCCACCACACATTCGTTTCAATCATGTTCATATTGATATCGTTGGTCCCACCACCATCTCGTGGGTTCACTTATTTACTCAATGTATCGATCGATTTACTCGTTGGCCTCAGGCAATTCCTATTTCTGATATTTCTGCCGAAAGTGTTGCAAGAGCATTTGTTGATGGATGGATAGCTAATTTTGGAGTGCCAGCGACTATCACTACCGATAGAGGTAGCCAGTTTGAATCAAAGCTTTTTGAAAGTCTATCAAAACTCTTAGGTTGTAATCGCACGCGTACTACAGCATATCATCCACAAGCAAATGGATGGTAGAACGATTCCACAGACAACTTAAGTCATCATTCAAAGCTCAAACTGAACCAAATCGCTGGACAGAATCCTTATCACTGATATTATTGGGTATTAGTTAGTCCTAGTTAGACCATCAGTCATTTTTAATATGAAAAATGCTCAAAACTTAGTATTGCTTTTATGGGTGGCTCTTAGTAACGGTAGTTATAACTATGTATGTCCAATGTATTTGTTGATGTTATCAACGCAATGCTCCTTTTGAATGTAAAAAAAAAATTTAAGTGGGTTTCATGTGTGGTAGATGCAAAATTTGGTTTAATAATCCAATGAAGGGGATGGCCTCTAGAAAACCATCTTGCCTCCATATTTGGAACTGCTTTTAAGTGTCTCAAATAAAGTTTATGAGAAAGTTTGAAAGTGATAAGACTAATTGAAATCTAATGAGCTCATTGGTCCAGTCAGCGGATAAAAATGAGACCTTAATGCTTGGGTGAGGTTCCTTAAGATAAGGGTACAGCAGAGATGAAACTCTATAATATTTTTCACAAAACTACACCGGTGGCAATACTGATAGTCTAGTCAATCTGTGCCAAAAAATGGCTTGACCTAGACAAAATTGCAACAGAAATGATTTTTTTTTGCAAGTGTCTCTTGAAGCCCTCCAAAACAACATGTCCAAAAAGTAGAAAAAAGGAAGTAGGGGAAATATGCCTAATTTGCATAAATTAAAAATTGCCTCTATTTCAGTAATATATGGACGCACACCCTCTAATGCTAGTAGAAATCTTATTTTTCCACACAATATTTTAATGGGAATGGTCACTGCATATTCTCAAACACATACAAGCAAGACAAAAATCCAAGATGGCTGCCATTTTTCAAGATGGCCGCCATTTTCTCGCCAAAATCAAATTATCGCTAGTTAATATGAATGTAAGATAATTATAAAATCTATTTTCCAGCAAGTAATACATATGGGTATCATATGGGGAAAACATGGGCTAGCCCTTATGGGCAGAATATGCAAGGGCCCATATGGGTATCATATGGGGAAAATGTGGGCAATCCCATATGTGACCCGCTCTATCGAATTGAGGAATGTCTCGGAAATTTTGAAAATGTAGTTATGCATACCATGTTAACAAGTAACTCACTGGCTTTCCAGCAATACCATTATTATTTCCGTAGCTTATTCCAATCCGAAGTTCTCGGGCAATGAAGAAAGTCTGCAAGAAAAGGCCACTTCCATTTTTTAATACGTGTTTATTTAGATAATCGCTTTTAACAAACATGCTCAAGAAAACATACTTTCTGTGGATTTGTTCATCTTTTCAATTAAAGGTAATACAACAAGAAAGATCAAGTTTTCTGTAACCTAATACCACCGAAATCTCAAAATAGGTTTTTAGTGTTTTTTCAAATTTTTTGAATGTCAAAAAGTTTTGTATGGCGAATTACACGTAAACGTGATTTCAGAGACATTCCTCATTTCGATAGAGCAGGTCACATATGGGCAGAATATGAATTGGCCCATATGGGTATCATATGGGGAAAATGTGGGCAATCCCATATGGGCAGAATATGAATTGGCCCATATATGGGTATCATATGGAGAAAACCCGGGCAATCCCATATGGGCAGAATATGAATTGGCCCATATGGGGGAAACATGGGCAATCCCATATGGGCAGAATATGCAGTGGTCCATATGGGTATCATGTGGGGAAAACATGGACTAGCCCATATGGGCAAAATATGCATTGTCCTGCGTGGTTATCATATGGGGAAAACATGGGCATTCCCATTTCGGCTGAATATCCTAAAGACCAAATATGGGAAACTATGGACAATCCCATACGGGCAGGAAGGCTCATATTGGTGTTGTATTTATTAAAAAGACCTGGGCAAAGATCATTCAAAGAAAGACCTCAGCCATGGGAGACCTTAGCCATTAAGGGGTTACTATTCTAGTTTAGAATAGATGGGTTTAGTTTAGCAAGCCCAAGAGTTTATGATCCTTCCAATGGGTTTTGTAATTTCCTCTGGACAAACCTGGGTGAAACAATTATGGAAAGGCCCAAATAAGAATAGGAATTACCAAATGTACCTTTTTATGTCACTGCCCACAAGGGATTGCTTATAGGTACAAGCAATCCCTTGTGGGCAGTGACATAAAAAGGTACATTTGGTTATCCAATAAGAACGACCTAAGCAAGCTTTGGGGGTAGAATATGCAAAGACCCATATGGGTACAATATGGGTAAGACCTGGGCAAATCCATATTGGCAATATGCAAACTTGTGGGACAGGACATTGAAGTAGTGTGTTTTCATTAATAATGTTTTATAACAAATTAGTGAAATTTAGATCTGTAAAGTTGTTTTTGTACTTGTTTGTAAGATATTCGTCTGTAAGAAAAATACATACATAAACTTTACAATTAGACGCTTTCATTTAAAACATTCTAATTAAAATATTGCCATTTTTAATTCAAAAAACTGTTAACCATGACTGTAAGTCTTCAGTTCCTGGACTATATATATATAATACATGCCATGTAGAGAAAGGTATATATACATACACCATATTATAACTGAGTAATATAGTTTGTATTGTGGTATTGTAGATTAGTATACATGTAACTAGACTTCTCTTTCACATTAAATAATTACTTGAATATATTATAAGTCTATATGGGCTGGCCCATATGTACGCCACCCACATGGACCCCTCATTTTGGCCCAGAATGCCCATACGAATCCCAGGTATTGCCCATATGGGATAACCCAGATGGGCCCCAGATGTGGTCAACCAGTATGGGGCCCGTATGAATCTTGGGTGCAGGATCTAGTGGGGCCCATAATTATGTGTTACCCCATATGAGGCCCATGTTGGCCCATATGGGCCTACCCATATGGGCCTACCCATATGGGCCTACCCATATGGGCCTACCCATATGGGCCTACCCATATGGGCCTACCCATATGGGCCTACCCATATGGGCCTACCCATATGGGCCTACCCATATGGGCCTACCCATATGGGCCTACCCATATGGGCCTACCCATATGGGCCTACCCATATGGGCCTATAAGGGCCATAAGGGCCCCATATGAATCCCAGGTGCAGGATCAGCAGGTGCCAATGGTTTAACCCATAGGGGGCCCATATGTTGGCCCATATGGGACCCATATGGCCCCACATGGGAATGATACCTGGGATGCCCTATTTTACAGCAATTCTATATAAAACCATCGTTTTTCATATTACCTCTAATATCAGCAAAATCTGTTGCATACCTATTTAAATCTTCGCAATATTCTTAATTGTGATTTTTCTGAAACTGGGATAAACTAATTTATTATTACATTTGGGGGTCATACACTTTATTGCAGCCTTTTCCTTTGATGGGAAATTCAAGCTCTCAATTGTTTAAACACTGCATGCAAGTTAGAGTTACTTTTGAATGATTCCTGAAAGTGTAACTAAGTTGACAATTGTTTACTCGAATACCTTTGGCATAAGTGGAAATTGTATATTGGGATTACTAGTGATAAACACTGTAGAGAAATGTCATACCACCGAGTCTGAAACATAATATTAGCGCAGCGGTCATTCAAATCAGATTATTATCTTACTAACTAGTGAGAATTTGATTTTGGCGGGAAAATGGCGGCCATCTTGAAAAATGGCAGCCATCTTGGATTTTTGTCTTGCTCGTATGTGTGTGGAGAATATGCAGTGACCATACCCATGAAAATATTGTGTGGAAAAAATAAGATTTCTACTAGCATTAGAGGGTGTGCGTACATATTATTACTGAAATAGAGGCAAAAACGGAAATTTTTAATTTATGCAAATTAGGCATATTTCCCCTACTTCATTTTTTCTACTTTTTTGGATATGTTGTTTTGGAGGGCTTCAAGAGACACTTGCCAAAAAAAATCGTTTCTGTTGCAATTTTGTCCAGGTCAAACCATAGATTGACTATACTATGAGAGTACATGTGCCATATCTGCATATAGTCTATGCCAACAATAATCTCTATGGTGAGGTGATTACAATTTTTATGATGTTAACTCCCCCCCCCCCCCCCAAAGTTAGTAGTTCAATTTGAAGCAAAAATTCCACTTCACACTATAGGTTTTCGTGTAATGCATATGCACCCTGTAGTTTTATCTCAGAGCTTGCAGAAAAAGCAACCTCATTGTCGATATGTACAATTTTAAAGAAACATTTGTGAAATGAAATAGGTATGGTGGCCCTGAAGGGACATCGCACATCGCAAATATCTTTGCAAATATTTGCGATGTCGCAAATATCTTTGCAAATATCTTTGCAAATATTTGCGATGTCGCAAATATCTTTGCAAATATCTTTGCAAATATTTGCGATGTCGTAAATATCTTTGCAAATATTTGCGATGTCGCAAATATTATTGCAAATATCTTTGCAAATATTTGCGACGTCGCAAATATTATCGCAAATATCTTTGCAAATATTTGCGACGTCGCAAATATTATCGCAAATATCTTTGCAAATATTTGCGACGTCGCAAATATTATCGCAAATATCTTTGCAAATATTTGCGACGTCGCAAATATTATCGCATACTTTATCGCATACTTCGTCGCATAGTTTGCATATTTGTGGTGGATATTTTTTCAAGAGCCTAGATGGTCTTAAGGTTGTTTGGGTTCCAGCCTTCATTCCTTTAACGTGTACACGCGGGTGGATAGTCGGATACAGTCTGCTCTGTGCGCGCGTGTGTTTTTTAGCTTGCACTATAGCCTATAGGTACACATGAGATGAGACGAAGAGAGGTTGACATCCGTGGTCTGTCCAACAAAGGCATGCAAGTCAACATTATGCCGCCTTCAAAAGGATCAGTGGTGAGGATTGTTAATTTTGTGTAGTTACGATAATCGGTTGTCCAGAGCAGAGGGCTAGTTTAGGAACATTAAATACTAGTTTAGGCCTACTACTATACATCCTCCCCTGTCCGGTTTTCGATGTAGTATGCCTTTTTCTTTTAATTGAAAAAAATATAAAATATTCCATAATCAACTGATGCCCTAATTACGGCTAAAATTCCGCAGCACGCCACCACTCTAGCTCCCTCAATATCTGGCCGACTACTCTAAATTTTAGTCTTACCTGTCAAGATGGGTTAACTGAATATATACAGCAAAAAACAGGAAAATTGTACAATTCTAAAGGCCTTAAAAAGGCGTCAGAAAATCGCAAAAGCTTCGTTGAAAATAAACACCATTTTGTTTTCGTTTTCCTGCTGTGTGTGTGTCATCGTTCATGCGCATTGGAAAATTCACCAGGACTTGTTGATTTATGGAATGGGTAAGCCAGCTATAGTGGCCTCTGATGTGATGAACATACCCCCATTGAAGGATGAATCAAAAAAGGGAAAAATAGCCCAAATTCCACATAATCATAACTATTGCCGCTACAAACATACCCCCATTGAAGGATGATTCAAAAAAGGGAAATAATAGCCCGATATTGCCCTTATGAACATGAACTTACCCATGACTTGTACTAATGAAATAATCCAAAAGAACCTTTCACGTGACTAATATGTAAAGCAGATTTTAGTTCATAAATCCTGAATATTCAGTTTATGCAAACTTTTCGACAATAACTGCTGATTTTAATATTCATAGAAAATTAAATATTCATTATGACCTTTTACTAAACAGGTAATGGGAGAAATTTGTAGAACTATCAAACCAATTTTGGTATCAATCCCTCATAGCCTAGCGGTAAATAGGCTATGCTCTTGTGCATATAATTTGTTCTCTCTTGATACAGGTTCAATTCCCGGTAAGTACATTGCATTATTTAATTGCTTGTAAATGTTCAATTCCTTCCACAGAGAGAGAGTGAATGATGGGGAGAGGTAGTGGGGGAGGAGGAAGAAGACTGGGGAAAAGAAGCGTGTTTTTTATTTTTCACATTTTTTGATTTTTCTTTAAAATTTTTTTTTTTTTAAATCGGTCCCCTATGAAAACTATTTATTTTACATTTTGGGGCCCTAACCCTATCGATAGAATACATCCTCAGGTGTATATTGAAAAAAAAAATGAAAAAAAAAAACGTCCAGAAGGTGGTGGCGTGCTCCGGAAACTTTTCCCTAATTACCTTCCTTTGTTTATAAGAAATATGCAAACATATATTAAAACGTGATGGACATTGAAACTTTCACACCACGCACCGATCTTCGATGACTTCAATAGCGTCCCATTTGTTTTGAGTTTGACCTGTTTTCGATGCAAACAAGAAAGTATGGTGTCCGGGTGAAGCCATACGTGGAAGAAACATCTGCAGTGACTACAAGTGTTCTGTGAGACTTAGTGTATGACTCTATAGCCAGCAGTTTTCTTCATTTTATTCAACATATTTTTTATTTAGTTCTAAAAATAACCATGGTATTTTTCAAAAAAAAAATATAAAAAAAATTAAATAAAAAAAAGTCAATAATTCTTGGCTTTGAAATCTTATTTTTATTTAGTTTTGTGTCTTTTTATGTTTCTTAACATTTAAAATAAAGCATATAAATAAACAGTGATAATCGAATCACAAAGCTGATGTTTAAATTTTAATATTAATAACAAAAATGATAGAGTGTTAAAAAAAAAAAATTATCCAGACTATTAGAAAATGATATAAGGCACGTGGCTTCTTTAAGCCTCTGTATTTTTTTCCCCAGAATGCTCAGCAGAATGTTCAGTCACATGATTTGATCATCGTGAATTGTGAATTGAAAAAGTGTTTGATGAAACTTTTTCAATGGGGAATTTTTTTTTTATGGCCCCGACAGTATGACATATTTTTGTACCTTGCAGAAATGCCTAAATACCACAACTTTTTGCATTTACAAGTGCAACTAACCAGTGGAGCCTTTCATGTTTCTAAGTTTTGGTCAAATGAGAGGAGACTCTTTGCTTGGCAAGTCAAACCACAAAAATTGTATCTAGGGACTGTTTACATCGCGCGCAGATCAGAGAGGTCAAAGGTTTGCCTCGATTTCAGGGACCCCCTGAATACAGGGCGTCCTACGATAGAGAAAGGACCTTGAGCCATCCACTCTGCTCTGGACGGACAACCGATTATCGTAACTACACAACATTAATTAACAATCCTCACCACTGATCCTTTTGAAATTTGTATTGAGATGAAGATGTGAGGACGTGTATCTGTGGCGCTCCGTCAAATCATTTTCAAATGAGCTGAAATAGCAAATAGCTGGTTGCCCTTTGGCGGTTTTCATCTTCAAACCTCAATATCATCGCTAGCATAACCGGTATATAAGCCGCTCTATAATTATGAGTGATTCTAAGGGTAAAAAACTCAGATCTTCCGCCCGTTCGACCAACAACCAAGGCGAGGAAACCCTGAACGCGGCGCCGGTACCTGCTACCGTCACCAACCCCACCCTGCACACCGCCGTGGACGACCAGCTAAAGATCGACCTAAAAAGGGCAATCCTGTCTGACTCTGCCTTGTTAGCTTCGATTGCTGATGCTGTTTCGGATGCGTTAATTGTCAAGATTTTGTCACCTGAAAGTATCAGCGGATTCGCAGACAAAATTGCTGAGTCAGACAAGCTGATAAACGGAATCACGTCAATCATTAAGCCCAAGGTAACACAAGAAATCTACGAATCTTTAAAAATGGACACCGAGGTCAACACGGCGGCCATTACTGCCATAGATCAACGTATAAAAGCCATGGAAGCTGCCCGTCAAAGTCTTCTATTCAAGATCGACGAACTGGAACAATACAGTAGACGTGACTGCTTGATTGTTCATGGGCTCAACGAATCTGATGACAATGGCGATTGTTGCGGGAACGTCGTGTCCACCCTGAATGGGCTCATGCCACAATTGCACATAGCCAAGACTGACATAGACCGCGCACATCGGCTGGGGAGACCTGGCGTCAGTGACAGCGGTTTTGTCTGTGGTTTTTCGTTCCTTGTCTCATTGCATTTTATAGTTATTTGTGTACTATTTTAACGTTTGTTTTTTTGTGTTTTTTTCTCATTTTATATTTGTTTTACTTATACTTACTTAATTATGCCAGTTAAATGTCCATGTTCTTCTTGCAAAAAACCGGTAAAATCAAACCAGAATGGAATACTATGCGATATATGTAATATTTGGATCCACCTAAACTGTACAAACCTGACACATAGAGATTATACTGACCTGACAAATAGTGATGACATTTGGATATGCCCTATGTGTCTAGCTGAAAATTTACCTTTTAATAACTTAGATATTTTGGAATTTCAACATGTCATGAATCTTCACCAAACCCCCACTCGAGATTATATAGATTCATTGATTCTTGATCCCCCCTCATTAGCCGATGAAGATATTCATGATCCAGATAACACCGTTAGAATACTACAAAATTGTGTCTATGCCAGCCCCGAAGAGTTCCTTAATCTCCAACATAGTCATTGTCCATTTGACAACAATCTCAGTTTAATACATCTTAACATAAGAAGCCTCTCAAAAAACTTTGAAAGTTTGCGAACTCTTCTCCAGTCTCTCTCGGAATTTTCCATAATTGCCCTAACAGAGACTTGGCTTAAGGAATCCCACAATCTAACTCAATTTTCACTTCCTGGTTACAATCTCGAAACAGTAAATAGAACTTATACAAGTGGCGGCGGTGTTGCGCTATATATAAAAAATGATTTTAATTACGAAATCAAAAGTGATTTCTGTATTTCTACTACCGCAATGGAATCAATCTTTATTGAAGTTAAAAATGATAATGCTAAAAACATTGTAGCTGGTGCCATTTATAAACCCCCTAAAGCTAATTTTACTGACTTTGCCGATAAATTACAAAATGTTATGAGATATTTATCCTCAAACGAAAAAAAGGGGTTTATCTGTGGAGATCTTAACATAAATCTTTTGAATTCCGAAAACAACAACACTCAAGATTTCTTAGAAACAATGTATTCTCATACCTTTGTTCCTCTTGTAGATAAACCAACAAGAATTACCAAGAACTCAGCAACCTTAATAGATAATATATTTTCGAATATCTTACCAGTACCTAAATCAGTGATATTAATATCTGATTTAAGCGATCATTTGCCAGTATCAACATCAATTCCTATTAAAAACAAAACCTATAGAAAAGCTGTACATTCAGTGCGTAATTACTCTAACGAAGGGGTTGATAGATTAAGTGCCGACTTAAACCAGGCGGACTGGTCTTCAGTCCATGAATCGAACAATGCAAATGACGCATATAGCAATTTTTATCGTATATTAATAGGCTACTACGACAAGAATATCCCCCCCCAAAAATCTCGGGCTAAGAAAATAAAATCAAACGCTCCATGGATAACGGAGTCTCTTCTTAAATCAATTAATGTTAAAAATAAATTGTATCGTAAATTTATTCGCAAACCAAATGAAGAAAATCACTCTAACTATACTAGATATAAAAATATCTTAACTAATGTTTTAAGAAATGCTAAGAAGAAATATTACTCTTCTGAGTTCAATAGAGCAAAGAATAATATCGGCAATACTTGGAAAATCATTAATGCCTTAATATTAAACAAAACAAACCCATCTCAAAAGTTAACAGCAATTAACGAGAATGGCAAGTTGATTAAAGACGCTACAGCAATGGCCGAACATTTTAATAGCTACTTTGCAAATATTGGGCCAAACCTTGCCCATAAGATTCCCCAGTCTAGCACCTCTTTTTTTGACTACCTCTCTGAACCCAACGAGAACTGTGTTTTTTTTACTCCTACCACTAAATATGAGGTGAAAGATATCATTGACGATCTTCCTAATAAAAAAAGTACTGGTTTAGATGATATCAATGTGACTGTTATAAAAAAATTAATTGATTGCATTATAGACCCATTAACACATATTATCAATATGTCATTATTATCGGGAAGCTTTCCATCTGACCTGAAACTTGCAAAGGTTATTCCTATTTATAAAAGTGGTGAATCTGATCTTGTTAACAACTATAGACCAATATCAATTTTGTCTCAATTCTCAAAAATTCTTGAGAAAATTGTTTATAAACGTACAGTTGCTTTTTTACAACAAAATAATACCTTGTCCAACGCACAATTTGGATTTAGGGCTAAGCATTCAACAACTCATGCAATATTACATCTTTGTAATACCATAACAGAAGGTTTTGAAAATTCCCAGCACACACTTGGTATTTTCCTTGATTTTTCAAAGGCATTCGATACTTTGGACCATGACATACTTCTCAATAAATTAAATCATTATGGCATCAGGGGTACTCCATTAGCCTGGTTTCGAAGTTATCTTAACCAAAGAAAACAACATGTACTGATAAATGGATGTGTTTCCACTTCCAGAACCCCGACTTGTGGAGTCCCCCAAGGTTCAATCCTTGGTCCCCTTCTCTTTCTCCTTTATATAAATGACATTACTAAATCATCGGATATCTTATCATTCATTCTCTTCGCTGATGATTCCAATATATTTTATAGCCATAAAAATAGTCTCATTCTTGTAGATACTGTCAATTCAGAGTTAAACAAAATAAATGACTGGATAAGGGCAAACAAACTCTCCTTAAATCTAAGAAAAACTTCGTGCATGTTATTTAGCAATTCCCTAAAAAAACTGCCGAAAGAAATCTGCATTGATAACTTCAAGATTAACGAAACAAATTCTACCAAGTTTCAGGTATTTTTATAGATAATAAACTCTCATGGAAAACACACATAGATTACATATGTAAAGTAATTTCCAAAAATATTGGTGTGATTAATCGCCTGAAGCATTTACTTCCGAATGATATTTGTATCATGTTGTACAACAGTTTGATTTTATCCTACATTAACTATGGTATATTAGCGTGGGGTAATGCTTGTAATCAATATGTTTCTCGAATACTACTTCTTCAAAAAAGAGTTATTCGCATTATTTCTCATTCAGACTATCGAGCTCACACTGACCCTCTCTTTAAACATTACGAAATACTAAAAGTGAATGATATTTATCTCTACCAACTAGGCATATTTATGTTTCAATTATCAAAAAATAATGTTCCAAAGTGTTTACAATCGCCCTTCATAAAAAATGAACACCTCCATAGCCACTATACCAGGCAGGTCCATCACTTCCATCTCCAAGCAATTCGTACAAATATTGGGAAGAAATGTATCACATTCGAAGGCCCAAAGCTATGGAATTCGCTTGTTCCTAATTTGAAAAGTCAAGAAAGGTTACCAGCATTTAAAACAGAGTTTAAAACTTTCCTCCTTGATAAATACGCCGATTAAAATTAAATTAATAAGTAAATTTTTTGTATGAATGGCCGTTCTTACCTGCCACTGTAGCTTTGCATTGTTAACTAATCTTCTTGCCATATTTGCCTAATTTTCTTATCTTAACTCGCTTCGTTGCTTTGTTTGTTGAACTTACTTACTGCTCAACATATTAGTTGCTTTACTTTATCTTAATACTGACCATTCCTGCTCTTCTGGTTTGTTTATATTGTTTATATTGTTTATATTGATTTGCTGACTTTATTTTATTTACTTATAATAAAAGTCTGGCTCATATTACTCTTACTTGCATTATTAATTAATTTGGTTAACTTTATAATCTGACTTAATATTTTATACTGAGGAAGCTCACACTCGATAAGCTTTGCTTCTTGTGAGCTCCCCCCCATACTACCTTATTATATTTCAGTGTATTAGTAAATTGTAATTCATTTTGAGTATGGAAATAAAGTGAACTGAACTGAACTGTTAAGGTGGCATAATGCTGATCTTGTTGACTTGATGCCTTTTTTGGTTGAGATTCATCAAAAAAACGACCACGGATGTCAACATCTCCTCATTCTCAATCTCTCAGTGCATTTGACATGTACACACACACGGCGCAGAGCAGACTGTATCCGACTATCCACCCGGGTGTACACGTTAAAGGAATGAAGGCTGGAACCCAAACAACCTTAAGACCATCTAGGCTCTTGAAAAAATATCCACCACAAATATGCAAACTATGCGACGAAGTATGCGATAAAGTATGCGATAATATTTGCGACGTCGCAAATATTTGCAAAGATATTTGCGATAATATTTGCGACGTCGCAAATATTTGCAAAGATATTTGCGATAATATTTGCGACGTCGCAAATATTTGCAAAGATATTTGCGATAATATTTGCGACGTCGCAAATATTTGCAAAGATATTTGCAAAGATATTTGCGACGTCGCAAATATTTGCAAAGATATTTGCAATAATATTTGCGACATCGCAAATATTTGCAAAGATATTTACGACATCGCAAATATTTGCAAAGATATTTGCAAAGATATTTGCGACATCGCAAATATTTGCAAAGATATTTGCAAAGATATTTGCGACATCGCAAATATTTGCAAAGATATTTGCGATGTGCGATGTCCCTTCAGGGCCACCATAAATAGGTGTCCAGTTGTCATGAATCTGTTCATGTAGAGCTTGGTTTTATATTTACATATAAAAAATGCATTTTTCTACATCCTATACCGCATGCTTTTCAGGTTAGAGAAATAAGGTCTAATTCAATCAAAATTTCCTTCCAGAACTTTAAATTAATAAGCAGTTCCCGATAATTTGAGTGGGGAAGGTTTGGCAGAACATTTCTCCCTGTGAAGTGAGACTGTTTATAACTTGACTTTTAATGGTAGGGTTTGCGACCAGCAGAAAAATTGCTTTTGAGAATATTTGGCGTCATCCTCAGGTGAAAAAGTTTTGTGTCATAACTAAAATTTCCAAGACTGATTTATGAGAGAATGACATTAATTTTCAAAACTAATGGTTTGGGTTTTTTTTCTAGAGAATCCAACATTGTTGCACATCAAATCCTGGGAAATCTGTCTTGGAGTTTTTGGATCTTGGAATGTGGCACTAAATTTGTTTGAATTCTTAAACAATCTTATACTTATACCATGTATTTAAATTACCTTGTTCCCAATTCAAACTTATAATTGATTTAGTTTCTTAGAGTTATAATTGATTTAATTTCATATATAACTTAGAGTATATGTGTCACCGTGTGTGACTAATAAGACGCTGGGAGTCGTAATATGGTGTTTTCCCCTCCTTTTATTTGCACTCAGCTACGGTAAGAGCAGCAGGTGAAACTACACACATAAATAATTAAATACACCCAATAAATAAATATCAATACTATTAAAACATCAAAGCGCTCAATGAACAATTACACCAAATCATCGTTTATAGACTGATTAGAAATGAAACAGCACAAATAATGGTCGGATCCAAAATAAACCAAATGAACTCGAAATCAATTAGATTGATAATAATCCGTTAAGAAACAGTTATTATATATGACAAATATATTAAGTACGAAACCGTATTTCAAACTTACAAATCGTTTGCGGGGAAAGACCATAACACACACAATAGAGTCGACATGACACGGTAATCTGGGGTACACAGCGATCTACATAGTATACGGGGGTTTACGGCGGCATTCTGATATTCTGTTTTAAGAAAGATACAAATAACCAAATTAAGTCAATGAGGGGAGAGAAACTATATCATAAGAAAATACGACACTAAATAACCGGCAATCCCTTACATTCAGCAATAATTCAAATGTCACATACTCGTGAAAATGCATAAACGGTACCGGTAAATAAAGACAGCCGACCCATGAATTAACGTAAGCATAAACCCAATTTGGCCTGTCCCAAATACTCTCAAACTCTACAACTTGTGGTAAATACATACAAGGAATGCAGGATAAATATTTAACCTTAATGTAGCAAGCAAAATGTAAAATAAATGTTACTTACGGATTTGACTACAAAAAATAACACGACGAAGACGAACTGAAATCAACGAAGGCTTGAACAAAAATAAACTCAAAATTCCCGCGAGCAAGGGTGTGGCAAACCCATGACGTAGGCCTAGCATACCTCATGATCACTGATTCAGGGGAATGCTGACCTCTGACAGTATGCAACGTAAATTACTCACTACAAGGAATAAATACACTATCGTTGGCGATAACACTCCCCCATTGAATAAACAACATATTCAATAATTGTCAATATCTTAATAATAATTGCATCAATGTCTATAATAAACAAACCCCTGTTATAAACACATCCCAAACCATCATACTGATAACATTATACTGATATAATAAACCCAAGATCACATTAACAAACCCAATACTTTATAATTTCATCAAAACACAAATCACCAATCATAATTAAACTTCGGGATAATCGCAAATACAATCATAAATCAAGACGACAACGAGGCATAGATTGACATCTAACAAGATGTCTAACAAGATGAATTAGCAGATTCTAATAAAACAATCTTGGTAATTGGACGTACAAGCTCTGTCGTCTTAGTTTTAACTCTAACCGATCTAATTAGGCCATCTCTACTACTATTAACAGCAACGATTCGTGCCAATGGCCAAAGATTACGGGGTGTTATCTCATCTAAAATTAATATCAAATCACCAACTGCCAGATTCTTAGCAACCTTTGACCACTTTGACCTCCTCTGTAGTTCCGGCAAATACAGCCTCAACCATTTGCGCCAAAATTGATTTGCAAGATGCTGGACATGCCTCCAGCATCTACGGAAAGAGTCACCGTGATCAAATTTACCAGGCGGAATAGTGGGGCCTTCTCGCAAGAGCAACAGATGATTAGGCGTTAGCGGTGAGTGGTCGCCTGGGTCATCACTAATTTTAGTTAACGGACGACCATTGACAATACATTCTGCTTCGCAGAATACAGTCTCCAAAATCTCATCAGTGAGTCTGACAGTTCTTGGGAGGATGGCAACCATTATTCTCTTAATCATACCAATCATTCGTTCCCAAACTCCCCCCATATGAGATGCAGTAGGGGGGTTAAAATTCCAGACCATGTTCTCTTTAACAGCATACGCATCAATAAACTTTTGAGAAAGTTCCTTAATGCTGTTTCTCAATTCTGCCTCACCTCCCACAAAATTCGTACCATTATCTGAGAAAACAACTTCTGGTCGGCCTCTTCGAGCCATGAATCGTCTAAATCCGTTCAGAAAAGACTGAGTGTCTAATGAATTTAATTTTTCTACATGCACTGCTCTAATGCATAAACAGGTGAATAAGCAACCATAACGTTTGACTTCTGATCTACCAAACTTAACATAAAATGGTCCAAAAACATCAATCCCAACATAAGAAAAGAAGGGCTTATTGGCCTCAACACGCTCTTTGGCAGATCGGCCATCAGTTGCACACATGGTTTAGCGTAGAGCCGTTTACATGTAACACATGCCCTAAGTACCCTTTTGATCAGAGGTCTCGCTTTAATCACCCAGAAGTCTTTTCTGACTATACTTAGAACCCATTCTACACCAACATGAGCCATGTTATGTACATCTTTAACAATGGCCTCAGCAATAATATGGCTACCATGAATTGCATAAGGATGCTTATTATTAATATTACATTCCTTTAATCTGCCACCTACTCTAAGCAAACCTCGATCATCTACAAATGCACTGAGCGTTCTGAGTGAGCTAGATGATTTAACGGATTTACCTTTGCCTAGTCTCTCTAGCTCAGAAATGAACGTGATAGACTGGCTTTTACGAATAAGAATCATCTCAGCTTTACGGAGTTCTTGCACTGACAATCTACCTGACATCTTACTACCCTTAAAAGATTCGACGAACCGCAACCACCATGCCAATGCTCTTTTCATCCTATACCACGTAGAGTAATGATTCATTATCTTACATAGAGGGTCACCTGAAATACTATTATGATTCGACTTGATGGTAGGACCATCATCAGCTATAGCCTCACAAGAAAAAATGGATAGAGTGTTTCTGACTTCAGGGTCATTATCCAGCAAGTTGTCTGCATTAATCTTACTAGAACCCCAGTCACATTTATACTCATGCAGTTTATCTGGACCATTCAACCATTTATTGTCATCCAGCTTAGGGTAAGTCTGTCCTCTAGTGACTAAGTCTGCAGGATTAGCCTTCGTCTCTATGTAGAACCACTGTTCGGGATCACTAAACTCTCTGATATGACTTACTCTATTACCAACAAAGACATGAAATCTCCTACTATCATTCCTGATGTACTTGAGAACAATTTCAGAATCAGTCCAAAAGTAAGATTGAATAAACTCCAAATCTAATTCACGTTTCAATAAGGTATCAACCTTGACAGCTAAAACTGCGGCTTGCAGTTCTAAACGTGGTATAGTGCACATCTTCAGAGGGGCTACTTTATTCTTACTCATAATCAACTGCACATGAATCATACCTAGCTTATTTATACATCGGACATAACTACAACAACCATAACCCTGTGAACTAGCATCAGAAAAATGGTGAAGTTCCATCACGGTATCATTAAAGTCATAAGGCTTTATGCAACGAGGAATTCTCAGCTGACTTACAGAACACAATGATCGAACCCAAACTTTCCAATCTCTTTCTAAGTCTGGTGGTGCTCTCTCATCCCATGACAATCTACGAGCCGTTGCTTCCTGGAAGAGCAATTTCCCTGTAAGTACCACCGGACTTATTAAACCAAGAGGGTCAAATATCGATGACACAATACTGAGCATTCTCCTCCTTGTCACCAAACCACTCATGTCCCGTTCTACTTCGAAAAAGAATTCATCAGACGAAAGCTTCCACTTAATACCCAGAGCCCTACTTTCAGATTCAGAACCTAACTCACGAACTTCCTTAGCCCTACATTCTTCTGCCACACCACTTAGCAACTCATCATCATTGACAACGAATTTAGTCAGATTAAACCCGCCACTACTCAGGGTCTTGGGAGTTTCTCTAATGATGGTTTCAGCATGAGATCTCGAGGCAACTGAGCTAAGTAAATCATCTACATAAAATGACTTCTCCACTATGCACTTAACTAAGGGATCAGCTCTCGGGGAATCAATGACTGTTTGCTGCAAAGCATAAGCAGAGCTCGATGCACACCAAACACCTCCGAACAGGTGTGACGTCATCCGATAATATCTTATTTGGCCATCAGCATCATACCAAAGAAACCTTAGAGCATCTCTATCCCTAACTGGAATTCCAACTTGATTATACATGGCTTCTATGTCTGCTTGGATGGCTATGTCATGTTGTCGAAACCGTAGCAGGACTGGTAGGAGTTTATTAATCATGTCAGGACCTTGTAGACAACGCTCGTTCAACGACTTCCCTTTAAACCTACTAGCACAATCGAAGACTACTCGAAGTTTATCTGGCTTCTTGTCTGATACCACGGCATGGTGAGGGAGATACCAAATTCTTTCAACGGTATAAAGCTCACAAGCTGGAACCTCTTCTGCGTAACCTTTATCATGGAGATTAACAATCTCTGCATTATATCTAACATATTGTAACGCTTTTCGTCGTGGGGTCTATTATGGTACGGGCCTGGACATGAATAATGCACGGGAGGCTTTGTCTCTGTTTACATATCCTTTTATTAACACATAATCATTCTTTAAATCAGGTAATACAACAGTAATGAGGTTTCATTAACACAATCTATACCTTAGATCTTGTTGTCCGTAACTCTGCTGTCTGTCAGGGTGCTGGGGCTTACAGTTTACAAGGGCTTCTTTTTAATAGGTCTCTCTGCTTCCAGAACGGCAACTCCGCTAAAAGCGCGGGAACACACGCTGCTCTGCGCATCCGGCCATCTACAGCATGCGGCTGTTTCCTGCCGGCGCGCACCAAGCCCCATCAGCCCGACAGACAGCGCCACCTTTTGATAAACTCTACATCACCCTCTCTCATAGGAAGAATGCGTCCCGCATTCGTCTAAAAACAAACAAAAACAAAACTATCTGGTTGACTACTCCAGGAGATCCTCGGTGGTGGTTTTCAAAATGAGGTTGCCCTCGTTATACACCTCTACAATCTTGCGGCGACGAACCCGGACATCGATACCCTTCCCCTCCATGAGTGTTTCAGTGGTTATATTTACTTGTCGTAGAGGAGTTGTTTGTCTTTGGTAGATTGACTCGTTAGCAGAACCTCCGAAGTCCATATCGTCTTCCGTAGGGTGAAGAGCTACCGCCGGTGGAGTACTGTGGATCTCTGGGGTTTTGGGCACCTCCGCCGTTTGTGATCTCACTGGTGTATTATTTCTTGGTGTGCGTGGCTTCTCTACGGTCAGACGTGCCTCCTTCACAGTTGCGTGATAATTAGTCATATGCCGCCCAAGATCATTTCGTCTGGAGTAACTTGTGCCGTCACAAAATGGACATTCAAATCTCGACTTGGTTCCATGCTGCTCGGTGATGTGACGATTGAGGGTCGACTGAGCACGGAATGATTGGTCGCATTCCTGGCATTTAAGTAGCGTTGGGCTGGAAGATCTTCGTTTCTGAGGAATTGGTGACCTTTCCCGCCTTGGTGACTTCCTGTCATTGCCCCCTGAATGGTGTCTCTTCGGCATCTGCAGGAAGACAAAAGAAATTGAGATGGAACGTTATACTCATGAGTACTACTGGCACATTGACTGACCCACTCCCCATATCGTTTTGTGGGCTTTCGCCTCCTTGCTGACATTTCTTTTTCCCCTGTTCTATCCTGTCCTTGCTCCTCTGGCGCCTGTCCATCACTGGCTGCTTTGGGTGAAATGCCTTCCTTAAGGTTATTGCCCTCCTCTTCATTGCAATAAGGTTGCTGCACAATGTCAATACTACAGTTATCTACTGGAATCAACGAGCAGGGCGGTTCCCCACCAGTCGGGTCTATGTCGCTTGATTCTCGTTTGTCTTCTGAGCGAGCTGGAACCTGACTAAACTTGTCTTCCCACCAGGTTTTATCCACTTCTCCTTCAAAGCGTTTCAGACGATCGGTGTGCACAATCTTGGGTTTATATCGTGGTCCCTTTTGGATTCGTACATTGACATCGTTTATGGACTCTGTTATGACATACGGTCCGTCCCACCTATACTGGAGTTTGGGTGACAACCCCACGGTTTTTGCTTCGACGGTTAACATCACAGTGGTTCCCAGGGTAAACTTCTTCTGCTGGCCAGGCAAGTCGTAGTTACGTTTTTGATGAATGGCTGCTTTCTTGAGGTGTACCCTTGCCCTGTCATGCGCGGTACGAAACCTTTCCCTTAATTCAAAGGCGTAACCCGGGGTCCCCCTTGGCTCTTCTGGAGAGCCGAAGATGAGATCAACTGGTAACTCCACCTCTCTACCCAAAGTCATGTTGTTTGGAGTTTCACCGGTGCTACTGTGTTCCGAAGCCCGATATGCCATCATGACCAATGGTACGTGAAGGTCCCAGTCCCTCTGGTTATCAGCTATATAGGCGCTTAGCATGTCTTTGAGGGTTCGATTAAACCGCTCGACTTGACCGTCGCTTTGGGGATGGTATGCACTTGTCCGAGTCTTGTCGATGCCAAGCATCGTACAAATTGCATGGAACAGCTGACTTTCGAACTGCCGACCCTGGTCTGTGTGTACTTGTCTTGGGACACCGAATCGACAAACAAATTCTCTTACGAAGACATCCGCGACCGTCTGAGCGGTTATGTCCCGCAACGGAAAGGCTTCAGTCCACTTTGTAAAGTAATCGGAGATGACCAAAATCCATTTGTTCTCCCTTTGGTCTGTTGCTGGGAATGGTCCTGTGATGTCCATGGCTATTCGTTCCATTGGGACGCCGGAGACCTGTTGCTTCAATGGAGCTTTCCCCCTCTTTGGTGGAGATTTACGCTTAGCACATTCAAGACAGTGCTTGCACCACCTTGTCACCCAATCCTTCATGTTTTCCCAGTAGAACCGTGACTTCATCTTGACGTACATCTTGTTTATTCCCAAGTGTCCAGCAGTGGGGCAATCATGTAATTGTCTCATAACATCTTCACGTAAGGTCTGTGGCACCACCAGAAGCCATCTGGAATTTGGAGGGTCCTCATTCCAACGCTGGTATAACACCCCGTCACGAAGGCACAGTTGTTGCCATGAGCTCCATAATGCCTTGAGCCAGGTCCCCTCGGCGGATACTTCCGACCATAATGGCTTCGGTTTCTTGTTTTCTAGCCAGCCAATGACCGTTTGCAGTACCGGGTCCTCCAATTGTCTCTCTCTCAGGTCACCAGCGGTGTATCCTTGTAACCAACAGAACGGTGCTACCTCCCTAACTATATAACTCTGCTCTGGGGCGCTTGAAGAATTGTTCTGTTGTACCTCAGGCGTGGGAAACGGTAGTGGTTGTTCGCTGCAGTGCCGTGGTCCATGTCCACCATCCCCCCTCTCCTCTGTGAAGTTCTGGGAAGACTCAAAGGGAACTCGGGACAGACCGTCGGCATTCCCGTGTCGTACTCCCGGTCGATGCTCAATTTCAAAGTCGTATTCTGCAAGGACTTGGAGCCATCTGGCAACCTGGCCCTCCGGCTCTTTGAAGTTAAACAGCCATCGAAGGGACCCATGGTCTGTTCGAAGTAGAAACCGTTGTCCATACAGATATGGGCGAAAGTGTTTTATGAAGTTTACCACGGCAAGTAACTCCTTTCTTGTGACGCAATAATTTCTCTCTGGTCGTGTTAAAGCACGGCTAGCATATGCAATGACACACTCACGCCCATTCTGTTCCTGGCTAAGCACTGCTCCGATCCCGTAGTTGCTTGCATCAGTGTCAATTATAAATTTGCCATGAAGCGTCGGATATGAAAGTATGGGCGTGGAGGTAAGGTTGTGCTTCAGTTGTTCAAAGGCCGTCTGACATTCCCTCGTCCATTGAAAAGTGCTTCCTTTCTCTGTGAGTTTATGCAGCGGTCTTGCCAGAGCGGCAAACCCAGCCACAAACCTCCTGTAGTAGGACGAGAGACCCAAAAAGCTCCTGACTTCTTGTGTATTTTTAGGGACTGGCCAGTCATCTATTTGACGTGTCTTACTTGGATCAGTTCGGACACCCTGGTCAGAAACAATGTGCCCCCAAAACAACACTTCCTGTTGTAGCAGGTGGCACTTTTCTGGCTTCAGCTTAAGGCTCGCTCCTCCAATACGTTCGAGCACTACTCGGAGTCGTTCGATGTGTTCTTCGAAGGTCTTGGAGAAAATAATGATGTCGTCCAAGTAAACAAGACAGATTTGCCATTGAAGCCCATGTAGTATTTTCTCCATCAAGCGCTCAAAAGTTGAAGGGGCATTGCATAGCCCGAACGGCATGACACGGAACTGATAGAGTCCACAGTGGCTTGCAAAAGCAGTTTTCTCCTTGTCTTCATTGTCCATTGGCACCTGCCAATAACCAGATGCCAAATCCAACGTTGTAAAATATTTGGATCCAGCCAGGGTGTCAATAGAGTCGTCAATGCGAGGGATTGGATAAGCATCTTTCCTGGTTATAGCATTTAGGCGGCGGTAATCCACGCAGAAACGAACAGAGCCGTCCTTTTTCCGTACAAGCACAATGGGCGAGGCCCAGGGTCCTGATGCTGGTTCTATGATATTGGCCTTCATCATCTTGTGGATTTCTCTCTCCGCTGTTTCCTTCTGGAATATCGGCAATCGTCGTGCTGCCTGCCTGATTGGACTTGCATCACCGGTATTAATTGAGTGTTCTGTCAGAGAAGTGAGTCCAATGTCGTCCTTGGATAGAGAGAAGAGGTACTGATTTTCCCTTATGAGCTGTGTCAGTTGTGACCTCTCGTCGCTGTTCAGCTTGGTAGACCCATGCTGCAGCATTTCCTGTAGGCTCTGGGGGAGCTCATGATTGACCGGGTTTTATGTCTTCCTTTCCCTTTTCTTTATTTGGTTGACGTGTTCATCCTTTGCATTACACCTGTAATCCTCTTCGGATGTCATATGCGGTCCAACTGCATCTATTACCTGAAATAGGCCTGCTGATGCCCCTTTGTAAAGAACAACCGTTTTCTCCGTAGGATTCAAGACTCGCAGAGGCACTTCCGGTGAATCTGACAAAGTCAGTGTCGGTGCCAGCAATACCGTATTCTTCGTAATAAGGCTTTGGACCGGTTCCACCATGCCGTAACTTGTGGCAAAGTTGTGATGACTCATACTACCCACGACAATCATTTCCGAGCCTGGCGGAATAGCTACAGTTTCCTTAATGGTCACCCTGCAGCTTTGTTCCCTTTCTCTTGTCTTTCTGAGAGGCAACTCTAGACCTCTCATCCGTAGACTTTTACCCGCAATGTCAATAATACAGTCTTGGTGATCCATGAAATCAAGCCCCAGCAAGACATCATTGTGAATATCTGCCACCATGATCTTGTGCTCAGTTACCTTGCCACCTAATTGCATCTCAATAGTGGCATGTCCGTAAACCTTCAGCTTTGCGTTATTTGCCAAAAACACTTGTATATTAGTCGGTATGACTTCTGGCCTGGAGCATTCACTCATTGAACTAATCAGTGCTTGATGGGAAATAATTGATATTGTTGCCCCCGTATCTATCAACATTTCTGCTTCTACCCCGTTTATCTTCCCAAGTATGTGGATTCCAGCGCCGACGTGAGCAACTGTGCCATGAAAATACAACTTCTGGATGGACCCTTCCTTCTGAGCTGACCCCTGGTCCTTGGACCCAGCTCTTAGGAGTTTTCCTGGTTCACATTTTTAACTTGTGATCGTTTCTTCTCTTCCTCCTTTGGGCAGTCCCGTTTGAAATGACCCAACTCTCCGCATGAAAAACACCCTCTTTTCTTCGTAGCAAACTTGGCGTTCTGTGCTGACATTGCTTGGAGCAGCTTGTTCATGTCTTGTACACATTTTTCTAATTTCGTCACTCTGTCGTTAGACAGAGACTTTATACCATTGTCAGACATCACATCTTGTTTTGTCTCCCTTTCAAGAAGTCTGACCCTTTGCGGTCCCAGGTCCCTTCCAGCTGACTTAATGGCATCAAATTCAGATGCAGCTGTGACGGCTTCCTCCAAGCTACCAGGTCGCACTTGCAGAACGCGAGTTCGCGTTTCACCATCTGCAAGGGCATCCAAGAAATAGTCTCTTGCCATTGTTGCCTGTGCATCTGTTGACAATTCTCCAAATGTCTTGTCTACCAGCAGACGTATTGCCTGGGCCAGTTCTGAAAGAGACTCATTACTCTGCTGACGTCTATTCTTCAGTTGAACTCTGTACAACTCTTTACGCCCATCAGGCTCAAATCTACCTTTCAATGCTTTGACCAGGCTTGCGTACGTGGTAGTTCCATCTCGTGGCAACCCTTGCAGTACTTGTTGAGCCGAACCGGACAAAGACACCGCTAAATATTCAGTTTTCTCAGGCTCTTGCCATTTATTTATACTAGCACACATCTCAAAATGCCTCCGGTATGCCGACCAAGACGTCGTGCCGTTATACCGATCTGGACGCATCACTGGTCGCTCACGTGTACGATATGGTTGCATGGTAGCTATGGTAACTTGACCCTGTTGCTCACCTGGAGACCCTCGGTGCACCGGCATCGACGGCATCACTTGTCCAGTGTTCCCTCCGCCAGCTAGTGTACCGACATCGCCTCTCCACTGTTGCTGTGCTACCGGTACCGACGGCATCGCTTGTCCAGTGTTCCCTCCGCCAGCTAGTGTACCGACATCGCCTCTCCACTGTTGCTGTGCTACCGGTACCGACGGCATCACTTGTCCGGTGTTCCCTCCGCCATATGGTGTACTGCCATCGCCTCTCCACTGCTGCTGTGTGACCGGTACCGACAGCGGCACTTGTCCAGTGTTCCCTCCGCCAGCTAGTGTACCGACATCGCCTCTCCACTGTTGCTGTGCTACCGGTACCGACGGCATCACTTGTCCAGTGTTCCCTCCGCCAGC
Organism: Leptasterias polaris; assembly: GCA_037783415.1. Classification (NCBI taxonomy): domain Eukaryota; kingdom Metazoa; phylum Echinodermata; class Asteroidea; order Forcipulatida; family Asteriidae; genus Leptasterias; species Leptasterias polaris. The sequence continues at coordinate 3,134,853 of JAZGTN010000027.1, forward strand.
TAGTGTACCGACATCGCCTCTCCACTGCTGCTGTGTGACCGGTACCGACCGCGGCACTTGTCCAGTGTTCCCTACGTCATATGGTGTACCGACATCGCCTCTCCACTGCTGCTGTGCTACCGGTACCGACGGCATCACTTGTCCAGTGTTCCCTACGTCATATGGTGTACCGACATCGCCTCTCCACTGTTGCTGTGCTACCGGTACCGATGGCATCACTTGTCCAGTGTTCCCTCCGCAATGTGGTGTGCCGACTTCGCCTCTCCACTGCTGCTGCGGTACTGGCACCGACGGCGACACTAGTCCTGTGTTCCCTCCGCCCCATGGTGCACCAACCTCACGTCCCCACTGCTGCCGTGTTACCGGTACCGACGGCCTCACTTGTCCAGTGTTCCCTCCGCCAGCTAGTGTACCGACGTCCCGTCCCCACTGCTGCTGTGTTACCGGTACCGACGGCGGCACTTGTCCAGTGTTCCCTCCGCCAAACGGTGTACCGACCTCACGTCCCCACAGCTGTTGCGCAGCGAGTGGCTCATCTGGAATGCCTCGGTGCACCTGTACCGACGACAGCTGCACTTGCCCCGTGCTTCCCCTGCCAGCTTGTGTACCGACATCCCTTTCCCACTGCTGCTGTGCCGTGAGCGGTGCAGCTGGAATACCTCGGTGCACCGGTACTGACGCCAACACGTGCCCTGTGTTCTCCCTGACGGTCGGTGTACCGACGTCACGTCCCCACTGCAGCTGTGTTGTGATTTGCTCACCTTGGAAACCGTGGTGTGCCGGTACCGACGACAATCCTTGCCCAGTGTTGCCTCCGCTATACTGTGCACCCTGATGCTGAGATGGGAAGAATGGCTCGTGCGCCGATACTGACACTTGCCCTACGTTGCCTCCATCAGTCGGTGTACCGACAAAGCTACCCCAATCAATTGCCGCCGATGTCCCCTGTAGTCCTGCGAATGACACCACCTGGCTCATGGTCCCGTCAGCCCCGGGGACTTGCAGTCCACCCCCGCCCGAAAGAGGCAGCTGCGCCCCACGCATCGGTGTCGATGTCGGCACGGTTTGAGAGACTGCACTAGCCGGCAGTCCAACCGTCCCGGGGAGAACGTCAGCCAGAGTAACCACGCAATGCGACAAGTCGTCCTCAGGGGTAGTCGTAACTGGGGGGATTCTATGAAACCAAGGGGAAGGGCTGTCCCCTGCTGCTAACGGTAAGCCAGATGACATACTATCGGGAAAATCTGACATACCTTCTAAAACGAGACTGACGTGAAGGCAATGGTAACGTGTAAAACAAAATGCAACGTGAACCGTAATGTCCAGTACCACAATAACCATAGAACACGCGCTGCCACCAATGTAACGCTTTTCGTCGTGGGGTCTATTATGGTACGGGCCTGGACATGAATAATGCACGGGAGGCTTTGTCTCTGTTTACATATCCTTTTATTAACACATAATCATTCTTTAAATCAGGTAATACAACAGTAATGAGGTTTCATTAACACAATCTATACCTTAGATCTTGTTGTCCGTAACTCTGCTGTCTGTCAGGGTGCTGGGGCTTACAGTTTACAAGGGCTTCTTTTTAATAGGTCTCTCTGCTTCCAGCTCTGAACGGCAACTCCGCTAAAAGCGCGGGAACACACGCTGCTCTGCGCATCCGGCCATCTACAGCATGCGGCTGTTTCCTGCCGGCGCGCACCAAGCCCCATCAGCCCGACAGACAGCGCCACCTTTTGATAAACTCTACAATATTGATCATCCTTCACAAGCCTCTTAAGTAAAGCATCCAACCTGGATTTTGCTACAATGAAGTTATTCGGGAGGGGCTCGGACCTATTTTTCCAAGGAATAGGTAGCTCATAGTGACCGTCAATTTTCCTGTGTTCTCTGTCCCACAAAGCTATAACTGACTTATCATCATGTGACCACGACAAATGTTCTATACCTTCATTCTCTATTGTCCACAATCGAGAAACATCATCATCGATAGCTGAAGTCGATATGAAATTACATACAATCTTACGACTTGGTACCTTCATTGGAGACTGTCCATTAACACACCAGCCAAATAAGGTACGCACAGCAAAAGGCTGTCCTGGACTACCTCGTCTTACTTCTAACGGTACAAGGGCTTCGGCATTGTCCTGACCTATAAGTAAATCAACTATCACATTATCACATTCGTAAGCAGGCATAGCGTCTATGTCAAGATGAGCATTAGATGCAATGTCAATAGGTGCACTTTTAACCGGTATTTCATCAACTACATACACCCTAGACAACTCTAATGTCTCACCTAATTCGGAGGAAACCATCAAATCAACAATCTCGGAATTCTGATTACCTGACCTATTCAGAGTTTTGAGTTGGAATTCATGAGGTTTTCCTGTGATACCTAACTTTCTAATCAGGGCACGGGAACAAAATGAGAAGCTAGCATTAGATACCTTAACATCAGAAGCATCATCATTACAGTGAATGTACATAGTATGTTTTTGACCACAACCACGTACACCACATACTGAACGCTTGCCACAATTGTCAGTGCTATGAGATGCAAGAAGACAGTTATGACACAATTTATGACTAATTACAATGTTCAATCTCTGCCTAGGAGTTATACGCTTAAACTGTTCACAATGCCACAGACGATGCAATTGGCCACAAAGTACACATGGGGGTTCAGGCTTAGCATATGATTTATGCTGAACGAATTGAGTATTACTCGCCTGCTTACCGGTCCCAGAATTAGACTCAGATAATGACATGGAAAAGCTTGCAGATGTCTTCTGTTCACCCTTGAATCGGTCTGCGCGCTTGGAGAACACGGTGCCGTACACAGGATCATTCACTTCAGCAATCAAACCTGCAAACTTAACCAATTCCTCAAACGCTGGATAAGAATCATTAGTCTTCTTAGACTTTAGGGCAAGCTTTCTCCATCTCAACTGAACGTAATTGGGGAACCTACCAATCATTTGAAGTATGACTGCTTGTGGGTTAACCTCTCGTATTGTATCTAACTGACTAAATACCAATAATGCATTCTGCATTTCGTCGGCTAATTGTTGTATTTCCTGAGGTAACTTAACCTGTTTACCAAATTTCAATTCACATGTAAGACACTCAGTAACCAAGTATGAATTGCCAAAACGGCTATCCAAAATTGAACGAGCTTGGCTGTACCCAGTTTGCCCCCCTGTCAACTGGCAACCTCTAATGGCTTCCTTAGCAGGACCTGCTGTGTACTGCATTAATCTGGACAATTTCAGATCACAATCTTCGCATATTTTGTCTACATTAACGTCAAAAGCCCTGATGAATTGATGATAATGTAATGGATTCCCATGGAAAACTTCTAACTCAACTTTAGGCAAGTTTAATAGACGCAACAATTCTGTACGTGACAGATCGTCTGACATCTTATCAGCATTTGGAGCAGGAGGATTTTCATCTACATCTTTAACCTCAACAGATTTGGAATATTTTACCAATTTCAAAGTCGATATATAATCTTGTTGTTTATCATAAAAGTATGCGTCACTTTCATCAACTTCTTTCTCAACAATAAGTGTCTCATGAAATTCATTATGAGTTAATGTGAATTGTTTAAACAGTTCTTTGAGTCTACTAACTCGATCATTAATATCAACCAAATCATCCTCTGCTATACATTGCCTTATTATATTGATCACCTTGGTTACCGCTCTCTTGGCCGATGTTCTGGCAGTCTTCAGCTGCGACATCGTTGACCGGAATGACCACGAGCGGCGACGACGTTAGCAACGGGTCCAGAGACGGCGGCTACGGGGATGACGACGACCACGGAGACGGTATCGGCTATAATGTACAGGGACGACAGCGGTTGCAGGAATGACGACTGAAGACGACTATGGACACAAGGACGACAACAAACACAGGGGTGGCGGTGATCACAGAAGCGACGATTTTTTCACTGTCACCGTGTGTGACTAATAAGACGCTGGGAGTCGTAATATGGTGTTTTTCCCCTCCTTTTATTTGCACTCAGCTACGGTAAGAGCAGCAGGTGAAACTACACACATAAATAATTAAATACACCCAATAAATAAATATCAATACTATTAAAACATCAAAGCGCTCAATGAACAATTACACCAAATCATCGTTTATAGACTGATTAGAAATGAAACAGCACAAATAATGGTCGGATCCAAAATAAACCAAATGAACTCGAAATCAATTAGATTGATAATAATCCGTTAAGAAACAGTTATTATATATGACAAATATATTAAGTACGAAACCGTATTTCAAACTTACAAATCGTTTGCGGGGAAAGACCATAACACACACAATAGAGTCGACATGACACGGTAATCTGGGGTACACAGCGATCTACATAGGTATACGGGGGTTTACGGCGGCATTCTGATATTCTGTTTTAAGAAAGATACAAATAACCAAATTAAGTCAATGAGGGGAGAGAAACTATATCATAAGGAAATACGACACTAAATAACCGGCAATCCCTTACATTCAGCAATAATTCAAATGTCACATACTCGTGAAAATGCATAAACGGTACCGGTAAATAAAGACAGCCGACCCATGAATTAACGTAAGCATAAACCCAATTTGGCCTGTCCCAAATACTCTCAAACTCTACAACTTGTGGTAAATACATACAAGGAATGCAGGATAAATATTTAACCTTAATGTAGCAAGCAAAATGTAAAATAAATGTTACTTACGGATTTGACTACAAAAAATAACACGACGAAGACGAACTGAAATCAACGAAGGCTTGAACAAAAATAAACTCAAAATTCCCGCGAGCAAGGGTGTGGCAAACCCATGACGTAGGCCTAGCATACCTCATGATCACTGATTCAGGGGAATGCTGACCTCTGACAGTATGCAACGTAAATTACTCACTACAAGGAATAAATACACTATCGTTGGCGATAACAGTATGTATATCTTTACTTATTTTGCTCTGCTGATCTCATTTGTCTTTGATCTGTATTGTTCGTATGTCTACGTTTTGTAGTTTAATATGTATTTATGGTAATGTGATACAGTACGCTCCTTGAGCCCTACCTTGTACTATTTTAACTGATTATTCAAGTGACGCTCATGTGACTTTTAAATTTGTATCCTTTCGTTAGTGATGGTTTGTATTGTATTTGTATTCAGTTCTTTGTCAAGGCCATTTTAAGTTCCCCAGTGAGGGATAATAAAGTTTTATCTATCTATCTATCTATCTATTAGTAGTTTAATATGTATTTATGGTAATGTAATACAGTACGCCCCTTGAGCCCTACCTTGTACTATTTTAACTGATTATTCAACCTATGTATTTAAAGTTACATGGGTCTTTGGTTTGGGCTCAATGAGCGTACCTGTCTGGGGCTCACGCTTATAAGCTTTGCTTCTTAGTGAGCTCCCCTGCAGTTTCCCCAAAGTGTATTATTTTATATCAATCTGGCTTTAATAACTGTATTAATATTGAAACATGTTTATTTAATATTGCCTGATAAGATTTGATACTGTGGAAATAAAAATAAACCTTGAACCTTGAAACCTTGAAGGTGTGAAACTGTATGATGTGGTTTTTTTTATTTTTTTTATTTTTGTTGACAGGGTTTTTGAGGTGAAAAAGAAGAAAAAGATACTACATGTTATTGTGTATCCCCAGTGACATCCCCAGTAGAATGACATCCCCAGTAGAAAGGCATCCCCAGTAGAGTGACATCCCCACAGTAGAGTGATACTCCCAAAAATGCATCCGCAGCAGAGTGACACCCCCAGCAGAGTGACACCCCAGGAAAAAGCACCCCAGTAGAGTGACACCCCAGGAAAATGCATCCCCAGTAGAGTGACACCCCCAGTAAAATGCATCCCCAGTAGAGTGACACCCCCAGTAGAGTGACACCCCAGGAAAAAGCACCCCCAGTAGAGTGACACCCCAGGAAAATGCATCCCCAGTAGAGTGACACCCCGAGTAAAATGCATCCCCAGTAGAGTGACACCCCCAGTAAAATGCATCCCCACCAGTAGAGTGACACCCCCAGTAAAGGGATCGACATCTCCAGTAGAGTGACATACCCAGTATAATACATCCCCAGTAGAGTGACATCCCCAGTAGAGTGACATCCCCAGTAGAAAGACATCCCCAGTAGAAGGACATCCCCAGTAGAGTGACATCCCCGGTAAAATGCATCCCCAGTAGAGTGACATCCCCAGTAAAGTGACATCCCCAGTTAGAGTGACATCCCCCTCCCCTGTAGAGTGACATCCCTAGATAATGCATCCCCGAGTGACATCCTAATCATGACACCCCAATTAAAATGATGATTACAGTAAACTGACAGCATGTTTGTTTTTCTTACCAACATGACAAATGCTCCACAGCTATGACCATCCTTGTGCTGATGAAAATAATGAATCGTCAACAGTCCATTTTCCAAGCTCACCAACTTGTTTTGCTCGCATTGACATCCTAGAATACCCGGACCACCCCGAAAAATCGCGATATTTTGTTAATACGTACTTATAAAAATAATTGGAGAGCTGAGGAAGATCATAGACTGTAGAGAAAGGACACAGATGGGAAGATCGACAGACGAAAATGACGTGACGACTGTCAGACTGTAGTGTTGTTATTTTTCAATACTCCTCAAAAGTCGCGCGCTTTGCCTCGATTTCGATTTGACATCTGACCCGACATCAAACATGAATTATGCATACGTCCCCCTCTACTACTGGGTCTCCTTTACACCACGAACCGCTATTACCGATACCCTATCACCGAAGGCGAGGATTCTGAAAAACGGTGAGAATTTATCATTTTTTGCAACTTTTTTTTGCGGAGTGGATTTTCTGGACCCACGCAACGCTTAATGAGAGTACAAAGAACATATAGAGCCTAATTTTGGCAATATCTGATTTCACAAAAGAACTGTAGGCAACAAACCGGCGTGAAGTTGGTTACTTATTTGACGTTTGACGTTGGACATTCGAACGTCAAACAAGAAACCAGTTTGATATTCAGTTTTGTACACAGTCCTATGGGAAACCAGTTTGACATTCAGTTTTGTACACAGTCCTAAAGAGAAAATACACGGTCAGTTTCTAATGGTCAGACCCTTTTGGCCGGGCACTGCTGGGTACAAATGTGTAGAGGAGGGTCCAAGGAACACCTCCATGGTCAGTTTGACCCGGCCATTGGGGCCCTTCTATTTTTTATCTATTTTTTTTACATTTAACAATTTTATGACAAAATTGTTAAATGTAATAAAATAAATACAAAATAGAAGGACCCCAATGGCCGGGTCAAAATTACCATGGAGGTGTTCCTTGGACCCTCCTCCATTCATCTGTACCAAATAGTGCCTGGTCACTAAAGGGTCTGACCACTAGAAAATGACCGTTACATTTGGGATAGTAAAACGTGTATTAAACATATGACAAAAATGTTAAATATAATTTAAAAAAAATAAAAATAGAAGGACCCCAATGGCCGGGTTAAAATTACTATGGAGGTGTTCCTTGGACCCTCCTCCATTCATCTGGACCAAATAGTGCCTGGCCAAAAGGGTCTGACCACTAGAAAATGACCGTTACATTTGGGATAGTAAAACGTGTATTAAACATATGACAAAAATGTTAAATATAATTTAAAAAAAATAAAAATAGAAGGACCCCAATGGCCGGGTTAAAATTACTATGGAGGTGTTCCTTGGACCCTCCTCCATTCATCTGGACCAAATAGTGCCTGGCCAAAAGGGTCTGACCACTAGAAAATGACCGTTACATTTGGGATAGTAAAACGTGTATTAAACATATGACAAAATTTGTAAATGTAATAAAATAAATAACAAATAGAAGGACCCCAATGGCCGGGTCAAACTGACCCGTGTTCCTTGGACCCTCCTATATTCATCTGATACCAAAAAGTGCCCGGCCAAAAGGGTCTGACCACTAGAAAATGAACGATTTATATTTTCGTATAGAACATGCAATTAAGACGAATGTCAAACCGGTAACTATTACTCGTTTGATATTGAACGTCAAACGTCAAATAAGTAACCAACTTCACGCCGGTATGTAACCGTAGGGCAAAAAGTTTCGAAAAGTTTTTTGTACATGTCGCACTCTAGTCTATGACTATGTGAGGGGTAACCGGTCACTTCGGCACCTTGCAAACTCGGCACCAGACAAACTCGGCACCAACAAACTCGGCACCAAGCAAACTCGGCACACACAAACTCGGCACATGCACAAACACAAATTCGGCACCCAGCCGATTTACCGCTGCGTACCTAAGCTGACAACGTCACAATGACAATGACATCAATGCAGGTGGGATATACAATCCACTTAGTTACCTTTCGGACATCTAGAGGAGGAAGAGTCTGGAGGAAGTGTCGAAATGTCAGGCCACTAACCATACTTGGCGTTTATATACAACAATAGGTTCTTTTTGGTTTGTAAGCAATAATTAAATTAGTTACATGAAATTGACACGATTTATGCGATTATATTTTTCTTTTTATATGCATGACCGATGTTTATTTTCCAATAATAACAATGTTTGGTTTAAACAAAAACACAATTTGTTACTTAATTAACTAAATATTGAATAAATATTGTTAACTAAATGAATAAATATTAAACAATAGGGCCTAATGTGATTTTATGAATAAAATAAACTTTTAGTAAATTAAAGAATTTACCTTAACAAAATATATATATATATTTTTTATTTAGACTGTTAAACAAAATTAATCGCTGTTTATTCACTGCAAATGAAAATTAATTAAAATAAATAACAATGATAAATAAACAAATCGATAAATAAATAAACAAATAAATAAATAAATGAGTTTGTTTTAGACTGTTTAACACTTGAATCACCATTAAACAATCACGCAATGTTTTTGAATAAAATGAATTCGTTGTTAATTTAATAGTTGATTTTGGGTTGAACAAGGACAAATTGACTAGAGCGGGATTTGAACCAACGAAATCCCGCTCTAGTCAATTTTTCCTTGTTCAACCCAAAATCATTTAAAATTTACCCAGTCAGTTTCCCTTGTGGTTTATTATTTAATTTAAAAGTTGTCTAAATGGAGAAATAGAATAAAGAAAAAATAAAATGTTGGATTTGTTTCACGTTTGTAAACAGTTTTCTACGGCCAGAAAATAAACGAACATTTTTGAAATGTCCATATTCCCTCCTATAGTCAATAGCGTGTCAAAAGGAAGTTATCGTGGGATGATCCTTTGACTAAATTAAATGTAAATCACCACATAATAGGCCTTCTCCGTTTTGCATTAGTCTAGTTCTGTTAGTCGGACGTCACGGACACGGACAAAGATCGAACCACGCACTTAGCGCTCGCAACTGCCCCCTCCACGATGTTACCCTCGAATGAATTACCCTTCCCTCTTTTCACGAGAGATGATCCATGTTTGCACATTGTAAATCGAAATATAGAGAAAGAATCGAAGCATCCCGATCCCATTATGATTTTTATTGTGAATGTACAATTCACTGTACAAGTACGTAACTTTAAAGAACAGGTGCCGAGTTTGTTAGTAAAAAATCAGCTGGTGCTGAGTTTGCATTCTTGGTGCCGAGTGGGTGCCGAGTTTGTTTGGTGCCGAGTTTACAAGGTGCCGAGTTTGTGGGTGCCGAAGTGTCCGGTATTCAGAGGGTAGTGGAGACGGAGACGATAGCGGATCGAACCTCGAGCCTAGTCATAGTTCTAGGAGTAACTATGACTAGGCTAGTAAGTAGTACTAGTACTTAATAGACGCGCTGTACTCGTTTTTCCGAAATTTTGACACCTGCGGTCGACCGCAGGGGTAAAATACGAGTACAGCACCCCACCATTTACTGGGTCTATTTCCTTCCTCCATGGTCTATCCTGAATAAATTTCTTTGCACCACACACTGGGGGCTGGGCAGACCAGCCGGGTACACTTTGAATACTTCTAGAAACTATAAGGCTCCCCCGTGAGCTAGAAGTACACTTTGAAGTGGCCCTGCATTCATTATTTCTATATAAATTATAAAGTTTGGGATTTCTACCTCCATGGTTGTACCAAAGCAAAGTTTCCAATCACCTTTATAAAATATTTCAGTTGGATTTGCAGCAATCAAAATTGAGCACATTGACTCTGAGGGTCAGGTCAACTCAAACAAGCCCAGTTTAAATGAAATATTCACAGGTTGGATTTGACATGGTATGGTGTGTACTTATCGAGGATGTGAATTAGCTCAGTCTTTCCACGGAAGTAAGAATAGATCTTTCTCTATGGTCTTTCCAAAAGCTTTGTTGTGTTCCTTTAATTTTTATACTCACAGTCATAGATGGAAGAAATGGTTGGTATGGTGATTTTAATGGGCTATCCCAGATTATGTTCTTCATCATTTTTTCTGTCAAATTAGGTGTCACATTGTTAACGCCATATTTTAACTTTTCTTTAAATACATTATTTCTAGAGCAGTGAACGACTTGATCGCAAACAAAATGGCACCTGGACTTATTGTTGTTATTTTCCAAGCATTGTTTACGCTGACTTATGCCCTACTGGGAAGTGTCATGGTCAGTTTTGGTATCCTTGTCAAAACTATCAAGAAAGGACCTAAGGCAGTATTTACCTGGCATGATCGAGAGAATATGCCAGAATGTATGCAAAACCCAGAACTTGGAACGCATGGATTCTTAAGACTTAAGGTACAGTACGTCTAACCTCTGAAAATTCCTAATTGGAGTAAATAAAATTTCTAAAAAAAAACAATGTTTGGCCCAGTTTTGTACATTAGTTTTTAAATTCTCACAAAAAATTCAAGACCATAGGGCGCTTGTAGCTCAGAATCAGAAATGTTTTACCAGACCAAAACTTGTTTCTTTCTTTTTTTATAATTTTGTTTTCATTTGTTAACATTTTTTATTGTTTTATTATTTACAAACCTTATCTCTTAATGGGGACTTTGAGAGTTGGGACCCTAGAAGGTGGCAGTATGCAATCCAATACAATTTTTCGTTTGTATACGCTATTTTGAGCAAGTGCACACTTCCAAGAACAATGGGTTTAATTTGTAAGTCTACTGCCACATCTAGCATCCCAAAAAGCATCCCATTTCCATTTGTGCTTAAAAAGTAGGTGTTCATGCGAATTAAAGGAAAAACTTGACCAATGGACTTGTTTAGTGTTTATTTTTAGCTTGACAAAAGCTAGAATTAGGCCTACTGACTATTCTACATGTAGACATTTTTGATCACTTGCCTTTTTGACTGTATACTCTGTTTTCTCTCTTTTCACTTCTTTCTGCTTGACTGCTTCTGTGACACGACTGGGTTTTTTGTCATAATAAGCCTTCGAAAATGTTTCTGCTAGGGGCAAAACCTGAGGCCATTAGCAATTTTAATATGTCATTTTAATATATTCTAGCATTTTTCATGTTACCGATAGGATGTGCGTCTGCACTATGTTGCCGTAGGTGATGAAGGTAAACCATTGATGTTGATGGTACATGGTTTCCCTGAGTGTTGGTACTCCTGGAGATTTCAGATGATGGAATTTAAGAAAGACTACAGGTAAATGTCTGTTTATCTGGCTTTGATATTTTCTCAATTTTATTTTTACTTTTTTCTGAGATCTCACTTCATCTTTGAACCCTCTTTGAAGATTCAAACCATCGTAAAGGGAAGAAAGACACAGCCCAGTTTTCTTCACACCTCTAGTTTTCCATTTATGGTGATGAAGATCGGATCTGTTCCTTGTCTAAGAAGTGACAACCAAAATGTTTTGGATATTCATATTTTCTAGAATTTAACTTTAGCTGTGTGCCGGGCCGATTAAATCCAATTTTTGGACTGTGTTTTAGCATGCATTTTTATTTGTTACAACGCAACACATGAACCTGAAATTGATCTTTGTGAAAGTTCAAGCTGCGACCCCCAAAAATTGGGAAGTCAACTTTAAACTAATGTTCGCCTTAACAGGAGTATTTGTTTTTAGAATTTTTATTTGAGATTTAAAAAAGGTAGTTACTACGGCATGACACAAAATAAATAACACAGGGCACTGCTAAGGTTAAGTGATTGCAAACAGCAAGTAACTCGAACATGATTTATTAGCTGATATTAGCTGATACTTTAATATTTTACAAACCGGTTTTGCTTCTTAAAAAAAAACCAGTCATACCTTATTTTCATTTTCTTTATATTCATGATCCATTTCAGCAATTATGCACTCGGACATTATGCAATGCATCTCAAATCTTAACAACAAGTTATAATGCCATTTGTATGTTTGCAGTCTATACATAAAGGACAGACTGTGTCATCAAAGTCAAACAGGTTTTAATATTATGGTCTCTTGTTTAAGGATTAAATGATAAATAAAGCTGTATTTGATGGGAAAAGATTTATAACTAGGTACATTCTGTCTTGACAGGGTTGTTGCTATTGACCAGCGTGGCTATGGAGATTCTGACACTCCCATTGGTGTCGCCAACTACACTATGAAAATACTTGCTGGTGAGGATCAGACTTCCCCTTTATTGTCCTTTATTTCTAACCTCTGCTACTTGCGTTGCATTTGGCCAATATCATGACCAACCATTTGGTAGAACAACAGTGCACACAGAACTATCTGTGTAATGTGTACGATGATTTCACCAATGAATTCACCACATGATATATATTATATTGCAGGCTGGCATAGTGCATCTATCATTCAAAACCACAGTCAGTGGCTGATATTGAATGGTCAGACAGTACACTGCAAAGTTTATTTACAAAAACAATTTCTCAACAAAAATATTAACAATTACCGGTATATATCTAGTTAAAATTATAATAAAAGACCACTGTACAGTTTAATTATCAGTACTTAACTGTTATAACAAAGGGTTTGTAGCAAGTACAATTTTTGAAATTATTATGAAATACATTATACATCACTGTTTAATAATAGAAGATATAATCATGTGATAAATAATAATTTTGTTTGGTTTTTTAGTACTCTCCTGTTTTTTTTATTAAAGAAGCTGGAATAAAAAAAGAAAATACTAAGTTATTTTGTATGATTTTCAGCTGATATCAATGAGGTTGTAGCCGGGCTGGGTTACAGATCCTGCACCCTGGTTGCCCATGACTGGGGCGGTGCTATAGCCTGGAACGTAGCAGACTCATATCCTGATGTCGTGGACAAATTAATCGTGATGAATATACCACACCCACAATGCATGATGGATCAAATACTAGCCGGATTTTGGCAACAGATTCTGGCTTCTTGGTAAGTGTCATCATGGTTTCATGACGCCCCCTATTATTAACTATCCTGCATTATCACAAGTATGTCAGGCCTAGTGGTGTGGCTCATCAGATTTAAGCTCTGGTGGCTGAGTCTTCAGACTATGGGTTTGAATCCAGTTTGTGACATTTGTGTTTGTAAGCATTGCACTTAACTATAAGTGCTTTTCATCACCCAAAAGAGTAAATGGGAACCTGCGAGGGTAGAGATTGTTAATGTGGATGATTAGCAACCTGTGGGCCCATTTCTGCATGGAGTTGAGATGGTTTCAGAAATACTTAGGGCCCAATGAACAGGGGTAATGATATTCTAAGTTGCTTTATGCAGTGCATACTTGGCTTGACAAATAGGTGCACACACAAAGTGCAGCGAGTATGAACCAGCCTTTATATGTACTCAAATTAAATCATGATTAATTCTGGAAAGGCCTTTACATTGGTCCTAACCCTTTGTGTAATACTGAAGAAAATATGTAGGCCAGAGATTTTTGAAGAGTACAGTCATTTGTGTCTTCCTGTGAAAATTTACAATAATGGGTGGTTGTGTTTTCAAAAATGTAGCATGTAATAGTAGCAAATTCTGCAATGTTTACTTTTTTAATTTTGTGTTATTATTTTAATTTTTTCAATGAAAATGTTTAGAATGCAATAATGCGTCATTTGTTTTTTATTCGGTCAAAATGTATTCGAACACCAAATTGACCCTTTCCGGTACTCTATACGTGACGGATAAAAGGGAATTAGTAAGTTAATTCCCATGCTCTTCTTTTTGTAATAAACACAGTACAAAGTACCTGTGAAAATTTCATAATCTTAACTGGTCACATTTTAGAGAAAGCAAAGAAAAAAAAGAGTATGGTTTGTCTCAGTTTTTTGCACATTTATATTGGGTTGATTGCAGCAATCAAAATAAGCAATGGTAATTTGAGGGGTCTTGAAATACTATTACAATTTGGACATTATTCTAGATGGAAATATTATAGTACTGGTCTGAACTTTATAATCAGTGGGTTTTCAGATTAAAATCTTTAAACAGATTTCCAATAATCACCAGTTGTGTATTTTGTCTTAATTTGTAATATTTTGTATTGTCTTTGTACAGGTACATGTTTTTCTTCCAGCTACCCTTCTTGCCAGAGTTAAACTGCAAGATAGAGGACTATGGCATAATGAGGGGAGCTTTCTTGTCAAAAGCAATGGGCCTTAAAAACAGAGAGAACATGACTCAGGATGATATTGAGGCTTTCAAGTATTCTGCTAGTCAGAAAGGTAAAACACAAATCTCCTATTTGCAAAACCATTTGAATAAAACTCAACCAGGGATGTGATATTCAAACAGTTGGACCTATAAGTGTTTAATTTAATTTTGTTTCCTTCACACACAAACTGTTAGTATATACAAGGTTTCCATGAGGTTTCCATGAGGTTTCCATGAGGTTTCCATGAGGTTTCCATGAGGTTTCCAGACTTACAAAGTCCGTAAGGCAAAATTTATGCGCATAGAAATTCAATCAATTGAGGTAGCTGGTACTTGCAAAAGTACCAAAAATATATCCGTCATAAAAAATACCAGTCTTGGTCTAGAAAATGGTATTTGAAGCAAAATCGGTTTTTTTTGCCGCGAGTGAAATACGTCTGAAATGAATGCACACAAAACCCCTGACAAATCCTGTAAGCTATTTTGTTGTTTTTTACTGAAATGTGACCACCGAATACTTTCAATGCGAATTTAAGCAGACTCTTCTAAAAGAGTTACAATATTGAAAAAAATTACAACTCAAGGTATTTTTTATTAATCGTTGATAAAACATTCTAAATCTGTTTGGAGAGTATTCTTATCAAGGTTATTTGTGCAGACTATTTGTTCTTAGTCTGCATTTTTTTTCTGTCGGTAAACAAACTGAAAATGATAACTATTTCCTGATACTAATTGTCTAATGCTTCTCATAAGAAAAATGTTTGTTTTTGTATGTTTATGTGTCTCGGTTTATTTGGTTACGGAGGCTTTTCCCCCCTAATCATTTTCTGTGGTTAATCACAATGCCTTGACTATAGATACCATAACTCTAGTTGTCTAAAGGATTTGTGTTACTTGTTCTTGCAATTTCTAACTGATGGTATGGTGGTTGATTCCTAGTCCAAGCGGCTAGACCAAAGGTCATTCATTCAGAGAAAATATATCTCCAGTGTTGGGGTAGTTTAACACAGGTTAATGGAGAAATTAGACTCTAATGGAAAATACTTGAGCTGACATCAAAAATAGGCAATGGAAAGAAGATTCTGGAAAAGTAATACACCAATTTACTAAAATAGTGTCCGCTGGTCTGCAATGTGCCTCTTGCACTAAATGGTGTGGGGAGGGGGGGGGGGTGGGAATGATACAACACTTCCCATGGGAATGAGGTTGAAGAGCAAAAGGTAGCCTGAACATCTGAGGTCACACTTCAAGGCTCTTGAATAAGGCCAGATGCACCTGGTAGGTTTCTGCCAGATGTACCTTTGACCTCGCATCCATTTCACAGTGAAATTCGCAGTGAATTCACCTGTACCTCTGACCAATCATAAGTCAGATATGGAAAGCTTATGTCACTGCACGTTTATCCAATGAAAACATTGAATCCAATGAAATCATTGGGCCTGTAAGACCAGTGCCTGTCTTTATCCTTGTGAATAAAGACAGGCAATAGGTTGAATCAGCATTTGAATCAGCATTTGAATCAATAAGATCAGAATCAATAATGCAACTTAATTACCGATAGGAAAAAAGTAAGATTTTAGATGGCAGTAAATTTACCGTGTAAATTTCCATTGTTTGCATAATTTAGTTCGTGCATGCTTTTTAGAACAATGGTATTTATGTGATAAGTCTATATGATGTACAATCCCTTTCAAAGAAAACTTACTGATTGAGCTATAACCCTTGTTGTCACAAAGGTAACATGACAGGGATGATCAACTACTACCGAGCTGCTATGCGGTATCCGTCAATGATCAAATCCACCATCACTACACCAACACTCATCATATGGGGGGACCAGGACGCGGCTCTCAAGGTCAAGCTATTAGAAGGTACTGATAAGTACGTGAGTGACCTGAAAGTGATGATTGTTCATGGAGCCAGCCACTGGGTCCAGCAGGATGCCCCGGCCGTTGTAAATGGTCACATGAGGGATTTCTTGGGTGTTAACTAGGGACAAAGTAAAGGTTATGGCTAGGTCATACTTCACTGGGGGTTTACCCAGGGTCTCATCAAAGTTACTGTGGTTGAATCGTAAATTTTTATTAATTGGTGCTTAATTTGTTATAATTATTTAATGAAACCAGAAGGTGAATTATATGATGGATAGAACGATATTTGCATGACTGTCAAACAGATGGTCAGAATGGCTAGGAATTTTTAGTAATTAGTGCCTTACTAACATTATCAATGTTAGTACAGTCATATTTAGGGTGAATTTCCAAAACTATTTGCAAAATGGAAAGTAGCAGAATTACAGAAGAGATGGCATAATACCTCGTCTCCCTGCCCCTCAGAATAGATAAATTCATTAAGCCCCACCACCACAGCAACAGCCTAGTAGTGCCATTCACATGCATGTAGCCTCTAGACACGTGCATCTGCACCCTTCAATCACTAGACTTGATTTCAAGTCTGAGATCGCGGTTATTTCTCTGCATCAGCCACACAAAATTTCCGCCGCAGAATGGCTATCACGCGGTCTCAGCTCGCAATCTCAGACTTGACCCCCTTGTGTATATGGGATATTTATTTATTCACAACTGACATTTTACATAACAACACTATGCCAGAGAGATGGCCAATCAGGAGGCCACAAAACTCCTGTTGGTTGCGTCTATTCCCAATAGGTTATAATCACTTCAGCATTTTCTGTAAAATCGATTGAGTCATTGTTTTTAATTTTTATAGTGCTTTGTACGTATGCTATTTCTAATTTATACATAAAATAATACTAGATGTATTCTTAAAATATTGAAAAATAAACATAACAAATAACCTGATCCCAACTAGACGAAAAACCGTGTTCCCTTTATTTGAATGGAATCGTCTAATGATTTTCCCAACGTTTTTATTTATTTTGAATTTAAAAACTAGAATCACTTTGGGTTTTTTGTTTCCAAACTGTAAGTTGAATCACTGAGCAGAGGCAGATTAGTTACATGTGATTCAATGTTGTATTTCTGTACTATATCCCGTGGTATAAACGGTCAAGTTTGAATGTGCATTTTATTGACGGCTTCTGAGATTCTGACCAATCAGAGTGTTCCGTCCACTTTTGGACTAATTCGCCATAGGGTGTGTACAAACCGAAAAACAATGTTCCCAAGTCTGTGATCGTAGGCCAAAGACGGTGGTTAATCCACAAGAGGGCGCTATTTCAGGCAATTATGTATTGGCTATCAGGTAGACTAAAAACCACGAGCACAGACTTGGAACCAAGTCTATTCAATCACCTGCCGTACACAAAATGTGCAACGCATCTTTCTTGCGATGGCAGCTTGTTTATGTTTTCTGATGGGATTTGAATGCATTAATGTGGTCGTTGATGGTCTGTGTATAAGTGGGCGGGTTGTAATGAATTAGGCTATTTAAGGATGCTTTTGTTTGATATTTTGGGGATTCATGGTGTGTTGTGTTTGGAAATAATCTGGTCAAAGAATTTCCAATGAGTCTTTTTTGGGGGGGGGGGGGGGGAAGCAACCTACACTTTTATGCATTCGTATTAAATTGATATTTTCCCTTTTCCCCTAAAAGTCATTCTTTTTAGCTATGCAAAATCAGCATTCAATTTTGCAGAGTAGGCGCAACTAGGGATTTCTGAAAAAATCTGCTCCACACTTGAATGCTGTTCGAGTTGATTGTTAAGTTGAATCGTTATTGTTATCAATCTCATGTTGCTTGCACATTAATTGAAATTGACTTTTTTATTGACCACTTATTTGCAAAAATGACAGGGAAAACTGAGTTTTAGCAAAATAACTAGTTATAACTAGTGCAACATTAATAAAAAGTAAGCTCTAAAAATAACTTATGAGCGTCTTCCATCTTTCTTTCAATTTCATTTCAGACATTTTCATGATTTCATAAGTTTTGTGTTTTCATTTTTGTGTGTGTGTGTTTCTTAAGAATATACTAATACAAGTTTTGTGTTTAAACATATTAGGCTATTTATGAAAAACCTGGGAAAGTTTTGTTATTCCTGTGAAAATTTTTGTTATTATCCAGAAATTATAAATTATCAAGTTCGGAGAGTTAACTTCATATAACTTGGATTTGTTTACCAACTTTCCCTAAAGATATTTTTGTTTACAATTTTGTCTCATAGTTGATTTTTTTTTTTCAGAAACTGTTTTTGATTATTTAAACTTAAAGTAACAATTGTCTTGAAAAAAAATGTCCGTCTAAATCACTGACAAAATGTAAGGAAATGGTTCTCATAGTATAAGTTTTTATTTATACAATTGCAAGATTAAAAACCCTGACAAATCAACCACTTTTCGATAATTTTTTCTTCAATAAACGTAACCAGCTAGTTTGTTGGAATGTCATGCTGATTGTATGAAGTGGCACAACCCAACACATTGATTTAAAAACCTTTAAGACAATAGGGGCATTTAGGTTGGCTCCGTGGTTTCTTCACTACCGTTTACCTCGGTGAACCCCGGTTCGATTTCCGGACCAAAGCCTTGCTTGTGGATTGGGTTTTCAGTCCCTACCTGACTGTAGGTTCACCCTATTTCAGGTTTTCCTCCCATGCCTAAAACTGAAATCTTGAAATGTCTTTCTTTCTTTGTTTTCTTTTAAAGGCACTGAACATGTTTGGTAATTATCAAAGACCAGTATTGTCACTCGGTGTATCCCAACATGTGCATAAAATAACAAACCTGTGAAAATTTGGGCTGAATCGGTCATCGAAGTTGCAAGAAAATAAAGAAAGAAAAAACACCCTTGTTGCACAATTTTGTGTGCTTTCAGATGCTAATAAAAGGCTTCATGCATGAAGTCTTTTATTATTTTAGTGAGAAGTTACCTCTTTCTCAAAAACTACGTTACTTCAGAGGGAGTGGTTTCTCACAATGTTTTATACTATCAACAGCTCTCCGTTGCTGGTTACCAAGTAAGTTTTTATGCTAATATATATTTTGAGTAATTACCAAACGTGTTTAGTGCTTTTAAAAGGTTAGTTCGGGTGCTTTGCTGACTGTTCTTCAGATTTAGACAATAGTGCTCTAATAGAAATCTTATATAAGTGTGAGAGCAATTTGTAATAACTTTGATACCGAGCAATTTGTAATAACTTTGATACCAGTATTTAACGCAATGGTTATACAACTTAATGTTTCATTCATAGTTTTAAGCTGGTCCTGCAACAACCCTACGGGTGGAACATTACATTGAAAGTACAAGATGATGCTTACTCTGTGTAAGAAGAAGCAATTATTGTGCTGACCGTATAGTAATGAAACAGTTCTCCCACCTACTCTTTCATATTCATCTTCATCTTGTCTGGAAAGAAAGGGAATGTATGTTTTGTTTAATTTATAGTTTGTCTGGTTTTTGTTTGTTATTTTATTTTTTAACCGTGCTTGTCTCTCTGAGGGATTGATTTGTTGGGATTCCAATTGTTACGCCAGAATGACGTTACCAATGACAACGCAACGCTAGGGGAACAAAAGGGACTTCACACGCACACGAGTCACTGCCCGTTTGTTGTCGCCACACGTTCTCTTTATTCTTCGAAAGTGAAACGCTTGACTTCACACGGTTTTGTGACGTTTACTCACGAGCTCATGTCCTTGAGCAACGGGCTATTTGCCACCCGTAAAAACAAACAGGATCTATTAGGGGACACATTCTTCAGTTGCGTTGCTCTGTCTTCGTGTTTTGAGTCCTTTTCTTACCGTTTTTTTTAACCAGTACAAATACTGGAGTTTATTGAAGCATGGCAGACACTGCTGAAACCGGCTATGGTGTTAGTACTGAAGAGGTAAGTTGATCACACAAAATTTAGCCTATGTTTACGATGGTTTACGGAAGGACCCATACCCACCCCCACAGCGACAACATTAAATAATCAGGTAAGGTTTGCGGTAGCACCATTGCATTTGTAAATCTCTTTTGACTTTGAGTATAGGCCTAGTGTTGGTTCTGACATAGAATAGGCCTACAGTACATGGACTCGATATATTTCCTACAAAATGTTAGTTTCCTTGTGAGTGTGATCCAAAAGCTCTGACTCTGTTTATCGGTGGGCATACTATTATAACAAGCCTGTGGAGTGGACCATCCTTTCAGACGACAATCTCTGGATTAAAATCTATGAACGTGATGCGATTTGCGGATCAAATGTTTTCAAGCTTCCCCTCTGTCAAGGGACACTTCGTCAAAATGAAATACGTTTCATTTTTTCAGAGTCATCTGGATAACAATCGGAAGGTGCCTGCCGCATGAGTATACCCTGCAGGACCGACCATGCATGCTGCATGCATGGTGTATCATAGAGCAAGTCTAACCATGGTCTAACTTAATGTGGCAGAAAGAATACATAATCTTATACGACTCACAGTTGCATGCGGTTCCCGCAACCAACTGGACGTCAGTTCATGGTTTTTATAGAATACCATTTTCCTCCGCTACGGTCCGATTCCTGAAAACAAGGCAAAACAATACGATGCCATAAATGGCGTTGTTTGAGCAAATTATTTCCAAAACGAACAAAAAGATCTCATCCATCCCCAGCCTTCAAGATGAACCAAAAATATGACAGGAAACACAAAAAACGACAGTTTGCATCCGTTAAGTAATGGCAGATTTTCCAATTGTAATTTGTTTTAAAGGCACCTGGCAGTGGTATTTTTTCAAAATAAAGCTTTTGTCATTAATGTGTACATTTGTATGAGTGGAATGTGAATAAACAATTTACTAAGGTTAAACAATTGTATTTTTCTTTTAATTACAAATAAAAAAATAGGCCCCCCTTTACATGGCGCTGTTCGTGACGTCAATCGAGGCAGGAGAAAATGTGTAGTCTGGTCCCGTACATTACGTCTGGGTACCTGATCAGTATCATGCGTTTTCGTATTCGGACGTCACCACCCAATGCAATCCTAGGACAGTGTATAGACTAATAGTAATACGAGACGCCAGTTTATACGAGGTTTTTCACCGGTCCCGAACTGTCCCATCATGCGCGTTTTTATGTCTTAAAAACGGAAGATACGAGCATGGTCATAACGAGAACACGGATAATACGAGGTATTGTTTTTCCACCAGAAACATTTCGCTGGTTACCTAAGCTTCACTGAAACTTCCCTTGCACGCTACTGCCAACGAAAAAATCCCCGGGCTATCCAAGTGAAAACGACGTCGGACCGGACCAATTTGCCCTCGTTAGCCTAACTTTCGATGCCCGTAACTGCCTATTATTTGGGATCTGCAGGAAAAAAATGCTGGCTGACCCCATCTTTAGTCGTTTTGCTGCATCCAGCAGCAATTTTCGCTGGAAAAATGCAAGAAAAAAAAAATCTTTTGGATAACCAAACGAAACGTACAATCTCACTACTTGCACGTGTTATACAACGTAAATGCAGGCAAGTTCGAGTGGGGTCGATGTTCAATCGAGGCGAAGTCTTCCTCGATTGACGTCACAAAAAGGGATGGGCGGAGTCGCCCCCAAACAACTTTATCTATTTTTTTAACATATAAATACTGACAAACAATTACTCAAAAAATTGTTTTATTGTTAATATACATATAGGCCTACTCTTATATTAAAAAAAAAATAATTCTATTTCCAGGTGACTTTAAGTATAATGCATGTACCTTAAGCCCGGTAGAACCCGGAAACAAATTAAATAATGGTGTTGGCTCTTGAATTTGTATTCACAAAATGTTTATCCCTACCCCAAACGAATT
The DNA here is from genome assembly GCA_037783415.1 of Leptasterias polaris. NCBI lineage: Eukaryota > Metazoa > Echinodermata > Asteroidea > Forcipulatida > Asteriidae > Leptasterias > Leptasterias polaris. The sequence goes on from JAZGTN010000027.1 coordinate 3,157,113, forward strand.
TAGAAAAAATTCTTTACTTATTCTTTAAATTAGATTTTCAAACATTTCCCCGCCAGAAGGTATCGAAATTGTAAAAACTTTTAAATTTAGATTTAGTCAGTATTTAGTTGATTTTTCATCGTTGGGTTATTGTTTGCTTTTGGTAGACTGCAGGTTGCAGTCCTTGCTTCCAAAAAGCAAGGACTGCAACCTGCAGTCTAGCCTATATTAGTCAAATCTTCGACTAGAAAATCTACGATATGGAAAAACTTAATTCGTTTCCATCATTTAGTTTCAATCGAATCGTTTCAACTACGTAAACACTTTACAGCCAGCCTAAATGACAAATTCACGAACTAGGGATGGTCTACTTCTCTTCAAAGCACTTTCATAACAGGCCTTCACTATAAGTGTGTTTTGATATGGCAAAATGAAGAAACTGAGTGCTGGGATCAGTTTTGTTTGCGCAAATGTTTTCCAAGTAAAATATCAGATTGAATTTCATGCTCTGTCATTAACTCTGTATGCCTTAATGTCCTTATAAAAAGAAAACCGTGCAATATTTTCTAATGTTCATTGTCTTTAAAACAACCACTTCGGCCTATTTTTTTATGCAGATTTAAATTATTTTGTCTAAAATTACATCCGTATAATACTTGTCCTTCAGTTTGTATTTTGCACTTGTGCGAAACCAACCATTTTTGGCACGTCGAGTTGGCCATGCAGACACTCGAGCGAAAACCATGACTGCAATTTACAACACCTATACATGCGTTAAGATCCGCCCTCCATAGTGTTTTTGAGACACCATTGTCTTTTGGGGCAGCTGTAAAATTGCCTTGTGCTAGGCTTTATGTTGAAGTTGGCAGGATGGCATTAAGAGGGGCCATAATAAGAAGAAAACATTAAAGATGAAAATATTTTAGGGGAGGTGAAGGTAGGAATTGATATTCCTCTTAACACTAGATGGAGGAAAACATGCACCTGCTGGCAAGGAGTTCCAAAGAGATTCAATACGTGGAATATTGTTGTTGCTACGTGTAACAGGAAAAAGTTTAACACTTTTACAAATTCCTGGATACGACGGGACCGTATTCTCATTGCCTCAGGTTTAAATTTTTACATGTATTCCTCATTCAATACTCCTCATTCAATACTCCTGTCAACATTTGAGTGATGTGAGATTTGAGGCATTGCATGTGCTGTATATTTGGTTTGCGGTAACAACATGTATCTACTTGTTTTGTAGATTATGTTCTTTTGAGAACTTGTCTTACTTTTCAAGTGACTTTTATATCAGTCTGCTGCACAAACTCCCATCGTCGGGCTATCCCGTGCAAGTGAACTGAAAATGTATACTGGTCATCGACAAAAAGTCATGCACCCCGTCCCATTCGGACGATCAAAACATTCAAAGTCTTTATATAATATTATGCTCGGCCATATCCTTTTTAATTTTAGTCACTGGGACAAAGTTGCATTTTCTTTTTTATAAGTCCTTAACAAGTGTAGCTGGAAGCCTGGAAATTTCATTGAAATGTCATGAACTGCAAGGAATGAGCATTGTGTATAGGCGTATGATCTATACAGTTCCTTTGATCGAGGCATCCCTTTGTCCTTCGTCAGCCATTTTTTTTTTCACCATTCGTTTTTATTTATTTAAATCTGTTATTCCTATGCTGATACGCTGTTGCCCCTCGTGCTACGGAAGCGTTCCCTTGATTTCCAGTAAAGGTGCCCTTTAGGTCCTGAGATGTCACAGACGATCGAGCTCGGAGAAAAGAAGTAAACAAAGTGTCGTTAAGTTTTCAAATGCAAGTCAATTTGTTAATCTCATCAGAGTTTTACAACTGATGAAAGTTTGCTAAAAGTCTTTACACATGTCTTTCTTATTTTTAGCCCATTGGTGAGATCCGCAGTTAAGTCAAGTTATCATCACATTGTTTCACACTTTAATGATAATCGATATTTAAGTCGATAGCAGTTTGAAGACAACACTGATTACTTTTCAGATAAACTCATCCTGATCAATATAGTTTCCAAGTCATTACTTCTAAGAACTGGAACCTTTGTTGCAGTTACGTTGAGGATCAATGTTTCTGTAATGTAGCGGCCGAAGGAAACGTTGACATCCACAAGACACAATATAAAGTAACTTTAAAATTCAACAATCGAAATGCTATATCCATGCAGGGCATGCAAGAAAAGGGTTCACCTTGCTAAAAAAAACACGAAGTGTGGGTAGGCCCTAAACGAGTTATTATTTGTTTATTTTTAAGTATTTGTTTTTTGTACATAACTTCTTTTAATAAATTTAAAATTTGCACCAGGTATAAATAAAAGGCCTGCAGTTTGTGTTTACTCATTTACAGTACACCGATTTGTGTAGACCGTGTGCACATAAAGCCATCGATCAGTGCTCAGTTGGGTGATTTTGAGTCGCGTGTAACTGGAAGCTGGCGCGATACGCAAGACGCAATTTTTAGTAAATCACAGCAAAACATTTTCTTCCGCGCACGCGTACTTTTTATGCGTAATGTGCATCTGGCTTACACACGTACGCATTGGAGAAAAGTCTTGTACAACTCTACAAAAGGTTTATACAAAGACAAATAATTTTATACTATTAAAGTTCTGTGATAACAAAATTCATTTCCATCCAATCAGGCCTAGGTTATACAAAGTGTTCCGTTGTTATGACAACGCAAACTTTTTCTTTTGAAAAGTTATTAAAAGTTACGCGCGCATTATTTTGTTCTTAAGGCGTGAAAGACAGGAAGTGACGTATAGAACGCCATGTGTTGAGAAATGTTGTTTTGTGCAGCGCATTTATAACAATTAAAATGTACATCTACTACACACACGACGACGTCACGTATGTATGATGACCCACACGCAAATTCGATTTATAACCTAAGCAATATTAAACTCCAACTGAAGTTGTTTGTGTACTTTAAAGGTCACAAAGTCCATCCTTTTTATCACCTTTCTCTCAAACACAGAACAGCAGAGGAGTGGTGGTTACGACAGAAGAATACATCACCACCGGTAACGGGACAATAACACCCGAGATTCTACCCACGAGTAATGGTGGCTCAGCCAAAACAAGGGGGAGATCGGCACTTGATTCGGCGGCAAACGGCGCGCTGTCGTCGAGAGCCCACATGTCGAGTTTGACGGAGATTGAGAATGGGGAACGAAGGACCCCTGTCTCTGGTGTTGATGGAGAGTCAAGACCCGGGTCCCAAGCCTTGTCCGAGACCGAGAGGTACGGAACACCGGTGATTAAAGTCCTCGAAGGAAGTGCTGAGGATGATGACTCAGATAGTGGATGGGACACTGATTTGGAAATTGAAGGTGGGTGTACATTATGTGATTACTTTTCTAGAATTTACAGACGAAGTTGAACCACAGGAAGAATGAAATTTCCTCCATGGTTGAACCAAGCAGGAGGCCGAATATTTGAACCTAGCCCTACTGACTGTACTAACTGATGGGACTTATTTGAACCGGTCATGAGTTGAACTGAAACCTCGATTGTCACACTTCATTTGTGATTTTTTTCCCTTACAAGTGCTTTTGTATGTGAATTGTATCATTATCAATAACTTTTTACACAGCACAAAATTAGTTAGAAGTCAACTTCTGATAAACTTATATTGACAAGAAGTCTTCCTGATATCGAGAGGTCAAATGAACTTGACAAAAATTACTTATAACTGATCTTGCCAAGACAACTTTCTGAGAGACTTCAACTTTTTTGGACAACTTTTCTTACCCAAGACGACATCCGAGAAGCAAGTTGCGATAATCGTAACCCTCCATCTTCCCGACGGTCGGAGACCATCGGGAGGATGGAGGGTCGGGAGGATGGAGAGTTACGATTATCGCAACTACCGAGAAGCCAACTTATCTGGATAACCTAGTACGGTATCTTACCGAAAAATCTTCCAGAAATGAAGATTTCAAATTTTGTTTTATCCATCTTGCCAATACCTTCCTGATTCTGAAGAAGTCAACTTATCCCCAAAATTTATTTTGCCAAGATGACTTTGTTAAATTATAATTTAACTAATGATTTTGGTGGGATAATAATTATATCATGTTAATAAAATATCTAATTATCTCAATTAAGTAGCACTTGGAATGTCTTGAGTTGTGGATCTAATCCAATCTAAGACCTAATTCTTAACACTATTTTATAGTAAAAACAGACAGATAAAATTGTTGTTAATCATGATTCAAATTGTACTGAAAAATCCAGTTTAATATAAAGATGCATGTCATGTGACACAACAAAGAGTCAAAATTATTTTCTAATAACTGAGCAGTCTATTTAGATGCAGATTTTGGTTGGAATTTCAGGAAGCCATAACATTATTTGTAAAATAAGTCAATTTATCATCCAGTCATTTTTAATTTCCTGTTGTCTCCACCAAACAAGGTTTGTCGTTCAATGCACCACCTTCCCTCCACACTATAGCCATTTCCACTATTCAATGTCTCACCAGACACTAGACACACTGTGAGGAAAGTAGCTTTTATTGTTGTGTTGCATAGAGATCAGTGCTGTTGACAACAGAGTTTAAAGGATTCAATTCATTCAACCTGCTCTTTACAGGTGGATTGAGTTACTGTCATGCTCTAACTGAGGTCAGTTGGTTGGGCCATAGAGGAAGGGTTGGGCAGTATACAGGTTAATCCCACAGAGCTGTAGGCCCTATTTCAATCATGGTGAAGCCCTTACTCTTTTTATCTCCATATATTGGGCAGTTTTAAAATTAGATTAGACACCCCCCAAAAAAAGTTTAAAAAGAAGAAAAAGTCCACCCAAAATCTGAAAAATTGGTGCGCAAAAAAAGGCTGCAAAAATGGACCAAATGACTTGAATTGGACCTTAGTTTCAAAAACTTTCTAACTCCCTCTGCGTTGCTACGCGCTGATGTATTTCCTTCATATTCGCCTCCCCCCAAAAAAAAATCAAATTCGCCCCCAAACCCCACCCCCCATAAAAAAAACATTAAAAAAACCAAAACCCAAAACCCAACAACAACAACAACCCCCCCGAAAAAACAAAAAACCAAACCCCCCAATAACTCCTGGTTACAGACCTGCACAGCTCAATAGAAGAAGATTTTGTAATCTAACATTTTATGGCGCTTGCATAATAAAGTGACAGATAATTACATGTATTTCGAGCATATTATAATGTGGTGTTTTGATTTTTGGTGACTCTGATAGAAGATTCTAAGGAGACCTATGATGCTACAGGGAAGCGAGCATACATCCAAGCCTGCAAGGAGATTGGGGTTGTTCCAGTGTCACACTTTCTACGTCACATCACCACCAATAAAATCATTATGAAGCACCATGGGCTGGGCCCACAAGGGGCAAAGGCAATTGCGATACCATTAGTTGTAAGTATTCCGATACCACAAAGATTCTATTTACTTAATTTAGCAAATCAAAAGGACAAAATATTTGACAAATAAACTGATTAGATTCAATCTGAAATCTCTCTGATTATAAAAAATTGCATACCGGTGCCAATCCTGGGGGAAAAACATTTGAAAACCCCCAAAAACTTGAATCATTCATCAATCTTCTAAATGCACATTCATTGGTGGGGTTTTTTGTGTTTCAAATAATTATTGTTTCAAAAAGTTAGTGCAACACAAATTACATTTCTAATAATTTACTTAGTCAATATGTAATGACTGTCATAATTGTAATTGACATGCACATTTTTTGTAGAAATTTGTTATGTATTGGATTTTGAAAATTGTCATTAGATGTGCTCCAAGGTTCTGAACATTTTTGTCATAATCATGACAAAATTAGACACAACTGGACTGGTTATTATTACCACATTTTTAATAATAATTTAGTTTTGCATTAAAATTGTGTTGCATTGAAAACAAAGTCTAAAGTTAAAAAAATAGATTTTCCAGTTACAATTTAACACAATTGCAAAGATTTCAGAATCTATAATAACTCGCCCATTTCTGTGAGGTTTTGCAAGGGAACCTAAAAACTATTTGTACTGTAAGGAATAAAATGTTATAATTTCTTGTAATTCAGACAAATACATCTGTCCTGACCCTTGACCTAGAGGATAACTGGATTGAAGGAACAGGTGCGTCATACATAGCAGATATGCTGAAAGAAAACTGCTACATAACTGAATTAGTAAGTGATTTGTCTAAATATGTAAAAAAAAAAAAAAAATGCTTTTATGCTTTTTAAGTTAGTAATTTACTTTAAAATATAACCGCTAAAGAAAGACATGGGCACACTTAGATGGTCTTAACATATTGCAAAATTTGCATCATCATTTCCCTCAATTTGTTCTCAGACAGTTTTGGTCAAAATTCAGTCTCTTTTACAGTCTCAATTTTATTTTAAAAACATTGGTTGCTCCAGTTTTAATGTATTTTGTTATAAAAACATTTTGTGTGTTAAAAACTTGGTTATCTTTTTATTTAGTATTTCCATTTACATCATCTTTTATTCAATCCGCTGTCTGCATTTTAAAGCAAATGATATTGTAATATTTGATTGTTTGTTGTGCTTTTAGAATTTGGCTGGCAACAAGATCCGATCTAAGGGAGCCATAGTTACAGGAGAAATGCTTTATGATAACACTAGTATCAAGAAAATCAACGTGGCAGGTCAGTTTCATTAAATTGTGACACTTTGTCAGCACTCAGGACTTGTTTTAGTCACTAGCCGGGCAAAGAAACATCTATAGAGATTGTCAGGGCCCTTTTCTTCCGATCGTTGGGATTTGGATTAGGGTGTTCCCATGGTGTAAAATCACTTTAGTTAAACTGAGAAGAGGATATTGTATGTAGCATTTGTTTTTTTAAGATGATCACATTTACTTACCACATACAATTCAGTGATAATGTATGCTTCCTAAAGGTGATCGATATACCATCAAGTGTTAATTGAACTTTTATGACAACAATAATTTTCCATTGAAGGTCTTTAGGGTAAATTCTTTTGGGAAAGTTGTGAGGGCTATGCCACTGTGATACAGTTGTGAAGTAAGCTGTATTTTATTTCTCTTTAGGGAATGACTTTAAAGATAGAGATGCCCAACCCTTTGCAGATGCCATGAAGGTAAGCCAGTGAAGAATCTTGACTGAATCACCGTGGTCAAGTGGTTAGACTGCAGGACTTGCAATCACAAGGTTGTGGGTTTGAATTCAGCCAAGCTACTATATACTGCTGGTTTCACAATGACTATGAGTAAATGTTGTTGTCTAGTTAAATAATTACTATTCATTGATTTGTGCAAAGATCATGGATGTTAAACAAATGTTTGTACGAGAGAGATTGGTTGTTGCCAGCTTGGTGTTTATATCCCCTTGTGGGAGCTTTGCTGTTTCACTATGTGGAAGATCATCCAAACAAACAAACAAACAAACAAACAATTCAAATTTTTCTGAAAAAGAACCTTTATCATAACAACAAGGGCATGCATCAACATTTTTATGGTTGTGGACATTATTTCTAAATAAAGGTTATAATAATTCCTGATCTAACCCATCATTGTTTACAATTTCCAGGTATGTTTTGAGTAGTTTTTATATAAATTTTGTTTTGTCTTCTCAGAGCAACTACAGAATCAAAGAGTTGAATCTTAGTCACAATGAGTTTGCAGAAGCTGGTGGTGAAATCCTAGGGTTAGGAATTGGTAAGAGAAAAACAATTCATATAATTAATAATAATAACGGTGGATTTATAGAGCGCCTTATGCAAGCCTCAAACCGCTTTACAGTAAATAAGTATGTCAAAAGAAAGAACTTTGATATTATCTATCAAATAGAAATAAGAAAAACACTAGGGTCCGATTTCATGGCTCTGCCTGCTGCGGAGTTCTGTGTATAAAGTGCGCATGCACACAATGAAAATGTTCCTTGCCATCCTGTGAAACATTTGTCAATGTTAAACATGGATTTTTCTGCAGAGTTTCCGCTTTAGTCAGCAAAGCCATTGTGTAGCCCAATTCACTCAACATGGGCTTCTGGTAATAGTTTGCGCCCTTGTGTGGAGTGGCGCCCTGGTATGGATTGTGTGTTTTGTCTATCTGGGATCCAACAAAAGAAAAAGTACATAATTTTTTTAAAAGTCTTGAGTAGATTAATTTCTATCTTGTAGTTTTCATAAACACACAACCAACCTTGGTGGTCATTATTTAGTGATGTAACATTACAATTAACAACAACAAGTTCTCTGTTTTGTGAGGAGTTCCCTGCATGTGCTTATTATATATGCTTATTTCGATTGCGACAATCAAAATAAGCAACAGTTAAATTTGGAGGGTCTCTAAATTCTGTTTGCTCAACTTTGAGAGATTTCAGATTGGATTGTGTCTCTGGAGGATTGGTATACTGAATAAATCAGTGAGATTTCAGATCAATAAAACAAAGTCAAGTAAATTAATCCATGGAAACTGTTACAAAACTGCACTGTAGGCCTAATGTTTATCTTACGGTGGTTAACAAAACCTACAATGACCTATTATGCAACGAGTGATTTGAGTAATGATTAACTTCATACTGCATTCACTATCTGCCCTCTGTACCCAGTGATGTTCATTGAATTGAGATTACAGGCATTTAGATTGGATTGAATAAGAATCTCATCCAAGGGGCTATTGATATTAATATTGATATTGATATCAGACTATGCAGACTGTATTCTCTATTTGATGATTTATTTGTTATCATCAAACACACCCAGATCCTTGACAAAACTGACCCCACCATGACAACAGTAAAAATCTGTGTAGTGCAGGACCTTTTGTAAAATTGCTTACACTAGATGAAAGTCTGCGTCTTGAAAATGGAGTGAAAATCCACGTTTCTCTTGCCCCTTGGAATTGTAAATTTCCGCTTTTCACCTTGTTTTCTCGGAGTTCTCTTAGAGCCTATAGCGTTTCATTATCTTGTATAAAGATGTAGGCATTTTTACTTCATTTGTTTTTGGAAGAATACATTTATTTTCTCTGGTTTCCAAACACTTGAAGGCTTGCTGCTCATTATTGTGTTTCATTAAATATAAACATCAAATAATAAACCACAAGGAAAACTGACTGGGTAAATTTTTAAATGATTTTGGGTTGAACAAAGAAAAATTGACTAGAGCGGGATTTGAACCAACGACCTCCGGTTTAACGTGCCGGCGCTCTACCAACTGAGCTATCTAGCCCTATGTTGGCGGTCTCCCTATTTTGTCAATATCTTTGTTCGGAGGGTGCCAGTCAGAAGCCATTCGACCGTAAACTGCCGTGTAGCCAGGGATCACACCCAAGTATACGATACGACCTAAATATAAACATAAAACCAAAAAGTACGTTTATACTTTTTAAACTTAAAATCTATAAATTAATAAATACATTTATGTTTTAACAGTGGTTTCCAATTCTGTCATACTAACTATAAGTTCATAAAACTTATGAATTCTTTCAACTTTTTAAAATTAAGTAATGTACTTATTTGGCCTGTCATCATCACGCAAACTCTTAAATCAACTGATTTAAAAATAAAACCTGCTCTCAAATAAGTAGGTTGAAAGTGGGTTTGATTCCCACTAAATAATTCTTTGTCCCGTCCACAAGACTTTGGAAAGCACAGTTCTTTCTAGCTATACATTGGTGATAATGAATTAATGGATTTGGTGTAATTATTATTGGATACAGCTGCAACAGAGTCCATCAGTGATCTTGATCTCAGCTGGAATCATCTCAGGAGGAATGGTGCAATATCAGTATGCAGAGGACTGGCAGTAAGTCTAAAATTGGTCCCTTCATATATACAGAAAACAGATTCATCAAGATTACAATTTTAGATAAAATTCTGATAAATTCAAAGACTGAACATTTTATTCATCCTCAGTTAACTGTCTTTTTAAAAATTTGCTCTGTACTTGATATTCTAGGAAAACTTGTCAATTAAGAACTTGAACGTGTCATGGAATGGTTTCGGAAATGAGGGCTCACTAGCCATGGCTGAAGCGCTGAAATTCAACAGTACAGTACAATGGTTAGATATGAGCAATAACCGCATCATGGACGAGGGGGCGCTCTTGTTGTCTAAAGGCCTGGAAGTCAACGACTCACTCAAAGTGCTCAAGGTGAGTTGGTTGAAGAGTAGTGGGAGATGTTGAAATGTTACATTGCAACAGAAGAATAGGGTTACTTTCAATTGTTTGTGTACACATGGTTCTAAAAATACATCAATTTCCATACAAAAAAGCGGAAGTCTCAAAAGTCTTTCATTTTTAGTCAAAGTGGAGATTCACATCATATACTCACAAAGCTTTCTTCTATTTTTATATATGTTTCAACTCTCTAGAGCCATATATTCTTGGATAACGAATAAACATTTGTTTATGGCTAGTACAAAAAAAAATAAAAAAGGGTCTCCTCTCACAATTGAACAGTGTTATGTTTTCTCATTCTCCAGGTTTCTTCAGGCCTAAACCTTTATTGCTCATCACTTTCATTAGGAGATTGTAAATTTATCTTGGGGAGACAAATTCCAAGATTGATTTGTGTTAAAGGCACTGTACACGTTTGGTAATTACTCAAAATATATATTAGCATAAAAACTTACTTGGTAACGAGCAACGTAGAGCTGTTGATTGTATAAAACATTGTGAGAAACGACTCACTCTGAAGTAACGTAGTTTTTGAGAAAAAGGTAATTTCTCACTAAAATAATAAAAGACTTCTGGCCAGAAGCCTTTTATTTCTATCTGAAAGCACACTAATTTGTACAACAAGGGTGTTTTTTCTTTCATCATTTTCTTGCAACTTCAATGACCAATTGAGTCAAAATTTTCACATGCTTGTTATTTTATGCATATGTTGGGATACACCAAGTGAGAATACTGGTCTTTGACAATTACCAAACGTGTTCAGTGCCTTTAAAACAAAAAGTTTGTTAGTTTCAATAAAAAAGTTCACCGATTTCAAAAGTTATACCATGCAGTACCAATCATCCAGAGAAATGTTTCCACCTGATCTGTCAAAAGTAAAGAAAATGTCATTTGAAGATGTCACAAATCACTGTTGCTTATTTCTGTATCTACAACTGAAATAAACACTTTCTGAACATGACTTGTGTTTACAATTTGCTAATTGATAAATGAAAATTTGACTTTCCCCTGCAGCTTGGATTGAATCCTATCACGGCAGCAGGAGCTATGGCTCTCCTACTAGCCATCAAGAACAACGGCAACAGTGCATTAGAGGAGTTAGATCTCACTGTGAGTATAGTATATACATGGTAATAACTCAAGGGTTTGCCCCAGGAGTTTTCAAAACTGTGGGGAACTGTTTGACCTAAGCACGCTGAATTGAAACAAGGTCCTTGAAAAGTTGTTTTTCCTTTATGTTTATATTTGGTTTTAAAAGCCCCTTACTGTGCAATTGGGTCATTCTATATGGTTTTATCTGTATGCTTTTTGTGAATTTGATCCAAATTAACAAAAGGGGAAACAAAATTGTTTGCTTGTTTCTTGTGTATTGCCCGCAGTTTTTGTGTCGGCTCGACATGCTAGCTTATGCATGAGGAGAGCCCTTAACTCAAATAACCACTTAAAAATAGAGAGTGCGTTCAGGGCCCCATTGTGGCACTTGTATTCTTGATTGTTTACTCAGATTCTTCGGATGGGATGTGAAACTGTGCACTGTGTATGCACATTAAAGTACCAGCACATTTTCTGTAAACTAGAAGAAGAGATGGATTGCTAAAGTGTTTGTGACGCTTCTGTCTTTTTCAAGACACCTTAAAATCATTTGTTCGCCTTCAGAAAAGGACGTAATGCTGTGGGTCTGGTAATACATTGAACAAAATACTTTTTCAAACAGAACGATTTCATTAAGAGAAGTGGCTCACCTTAGTTTTTCAGGCATGGTCTGGCAGCAATTATTTTGTGCCACTTCACATTGCATCCCTTTGCATCCCCTTAACAGTTTTCACCTGTTTAGAGTGATGTCAGAAGCTAATGATAGGCAGTGGTGTCATGAAGTTTGTCTCAAAACAATTCAAACAGTTCATAAAAAACATTCAAAAGTTACCTTGTACCCACTCCATCATGGTTTTATAATGTTTTTCTTTTAAATACAACGCACTATTCCTGAACTCACTATTCCTGAATTCCTGTACAGCATAGTGCTGTACATGATTGAAGGAGGCCCATTTAATTACCAAAAGCTGAGAAAAATCATAGTACCATCTCTTTTTTTTAAACACCTGATTGTATGTTTTCTTTTGTGGAGCTGTCTCCCTACCTCTTCTGCCTGCCAGAAGGCCGAGGGCTCCGAGGCTCTTTTGAATTTATATGATGTCGTTTTCAAACAAATTAGTCAGATTTTATAATTGACAGGCATGATTCTCTTCCTTAAGTCCGATTTTTTGTGGCACTCAGAAATATCAGCAAAATTATTATTAAAATGCCTGAAAAGTCTGGTAGCTACACCATATGTACATGTATATGTAGGTCAGCCCTTTACTAAATGACCAGGTATCATGCCTGAATTGAGTATCCATCCATTTTCACTTGAAAGTTGAGCAAGGGGACCATTTTGACTTTCAAAGTGTGTAAACATCTTTTATGTGTGCTTTCGAGAAAATCTAAATTGTTTTTATTATATTAATATTTTTTGTTAAATCTACCATTTTTTAGGACATTGTTGTTAATAAAGACTTTGTCGACCTCCTGGAAGATGTGAAAAGGGGTCGCAGCAATTTCTTGGTCTTCTACAAGGGAGCCGTTGGACGGTTTGAGAAGCCTGTTGAAGTAGAGGCAGACCCTCTGAAGCTCCTCATTCAGTACATTGAGAAGAACAACCTGAGGATATGGGATCTGTTTAAAGCCTATGATAAGGACAATAGTTTGACGGTCACGAGGGAGGAATTTAAAAACGGCATCATGGTAGGTGGTGTATAGGGATTGTTCAACATTGACATTGATGGAAATAAAACTTGCTGGTGGTGTTAAATTTGCAGTCGGGTAATTTGTCACAAATCTGACATGAATAAACTGTGCACTACTATAGCTTAATTATCAGTATGTCACACTTTGTGACACTCTGTGACAAATTGTTCCAATCATATTACATCAAAGATTTTTTCAGGGAGGATGCTTAAAGTATGTCTAGTTAAAATAAAACTTTCCCAAACATTCAGAATGAAAATGAATGTGGAGGAACTTCTGATATGTGTAGACTATGTATAGAAATTGTGTCGGATTATTTTCTCACTCATCCAGGGATCCAACATACCTCTGACACCAAAACAAATCGATAAGCTTGTTGCTACCCTGGATAGAGATGGTGATGGGGAGATTGATTACAGGTAAGTTAAATCATTAATGACCTAAATATCTCATACCTTTTTTTTCTCCACTTTCAAAACACAAAACCTGAATATAGGGTTAAGCAACATTTCCAGAATGCATGCACAAAGTGCCTCCCCCAAAAAACCACTTAAGCAAACAAACAAAGTCAAGGATATAACAGTCCACGGAGCAAACAAACACCAAACTCAAAACCTCCATTGTAGTTATTTTACTCTGAACCCATAACTCACTTGTATTAAAAGTTGAAATTAGTGGCAATGCATTTTATGATTTATAAACGTGTCAATAAATGGGATAAAGCATTGACTTTTAAAAGACTTTTGCTGGCCTGCAATTTTTCAGCTGATTTCCCTCTTTTGTACTTTGTACTTTGAAAACCTACAATCACTGTAAAAAGCTGGAAAGTTGCCTGTCTTCTCCTTGAAGCCTTTATATTGAGGCCTTTACTTTGGAGTTCTTTGTGTATTTTTTTCATATCATTGGATTTTTATAACAATTAAATAGGCCTAAACCACATTTGTTTTTATGAGGCAAGTGTAGATGATGCTCATTTTAAATTCTTCTTGGACACTTTGCTTGTATTACTTAATAGACACATATCTGAAGTGACAGGCTTTGAACTGAGTGAGGCGTAACTGTGGGAGTAGCTCTTTATCATGCATAAGCAATCTTTGTCTAGTTCCCAAAATACTTACAATGACCACTCATGATAGAACAGAGGGGCCAGACTACTTTTGCCCTCCAGTCGCAATCTGGTTATACATTGTTTTGAATGGGAGGGAAAAAAAGATTGCTGCTACGTCTTGGTCAAGTTCCTTGTGTGCAATAGCAATATGAATACTGGTTCTGACTGTTAAAAAAACTGTCAGCTGTTTTGCCCTTCCCTGCCATGGTTTAAATTCATTGACTCAAATGGAAGACACCAAGATAGCTGTACCATGATAAAGAACTATATGATCCTTCATCAGGGAGGATGGTCAGCTCTAGGCTGTGATATTGAGGGCTAGAAGGCAGAGGATGGGACCAACCAAAACCACTATAGCTCAAACAAGAACCTTTTGTATCAAATTATTTTAATATCAAACAAAGGCGGCAGTTGATTGGTTTTACATAAAATCAGCTTGGGTTTATTTCAGCAGACATCGATTAAAAGAAAAGCAAATTAAATTGTTAAATAAACTTTTCTTAGTAAAAGATAAGTGCTTGCTATTTTTGTATTCTTCAAAGTAACAATTTTACTTGAAGTTATATCATTTAAAAAACAGATTTTCCAGACTGTTTAAAACACAGTTTTATGAAATTAACTTTACAAAATGATTTTTAATGTTGATAATTTACAGAATTTGAATAATAATGTGTGCATAATTGCTGAAGTTTTGACTCCATCTATAAAAAATATGTAAATTCCTTGATGTTTACTCAATTGTTTTTCTTTTTTATTTTCTCCCATGCTGCATTCATTTTCATTTTTCCAATAAACCGTGTCAACTTTACTTCATTTACATTTCCTCTGCTTTTTGTTTGTATTTGTCTGGCATTCGGTTTTTCAATAACATGTAACCTTATCATTCCACTTTTTACCATCAACAATTCCTGATCTCTTTTCACCTAAATCTTTTTCAAAACTTCTTGTTCATCTCATTGTACACAACTTTCGGGATTTTGGTAAAACACAATCCTCTGCACCTCCCCCACCCCCCTTTTCCTGTTTCGGTTTATTTCTCCTCCCCCTTCCCTTCCATCAATACCATTAATGCACACACAAAAACAAACAGCGAGATCGTGTCAACTCATAAGGAACTCAAAGAGACCAATCGTGAAGAACGTCGCCAGCGTATGTCCAAAGTGCACGAGAAACGCCGCACAGCCATCTACGCTCCAGTTGCCGAGAAGTTTGGCACACTGAAAGTGGAAGACATTGCCCAGACGATGACGGAAGAGCGTCAGCGGAAACTCAGCAGCAACATGAGACCAGACATGAACCAGTGGAATGAGGAAGGGAGAAGGGAAGATGTAGTGACAAATGCCATTCGCTCCCTAGACTACACTGTTGATTTCCGCCCGGATGCTGCGATGTACACTAATGAGGAGAAGTTCCTCATGAAGACCATGGATCCCGTCTCACGAGGAGGCAGTGCCAGGGGACGCAGTCCTATTACATCTTGAGAAAAGATGTTACATCTGAAAGAAGATTCCATCATTTAAGACGATGTACTTTTATTCATTTAAAAGTAAATAATGTTAACATCCATTTATAGTAGTTGTTTTATGTTGCTAAGCCAGAACTTTAGCTTACCACTTTAGCTCTACATTACACACTATACTTTATATTTTAATTAATTTGTTGCGAGATATAAAACCTGTTGATTTTCAGTGACCCACTGGGCTGGTCCCATTCCTCTGCTGAATGATGTATGTATACTTATATCCAATTGATTACATCACCATCAAAAAATATTACAGACTTAGAAATGTTTTAGCTGGGTCCATAGCAAAAATATTTGCAAAAGTTTCCTAAGCAGGAAAGGAAGGTAAACAAATATGTTTTTTTTGTCTAAGCACAACAAAATTCCGCTATTCAAAAACAGTTGACCACACAAAATCTTGTGTATTTTATGTTCCTGTGATGGGTGTCCTGTTTTGTTTCCTCTCAGCAAAGATCCTTGCTTAACAAAAGTTTTTGCTGAAGTGTCCTCCTGCCATCCTGAAGTGTTATAAGTAGGCTAGGCCTAAATCAATCTGCAAAAGAATCATTCAATCTTGAAGTCTTTCAAACAATACCACACACTTTGGTTAATGTCAACTTTTGTGAAGCGTCTGTATGAGTATTTTTTACATTTACCTCACGAGTATTTAAAAGATAGGCCTAATATTTGTTCATTGAGTGTATAAATAGTAGATTTACATTACAGATAAATCATTGAATTATTTTGTAAGAGGGCAACATCTTTCTCAGGATTTACTGGCTGAGGCTGAAGAGTCAATTTTAATGGTCTTGTAGTTTCTGTTTGTTTATGGCTAGTACAAATTTAAGTTACTACTGGACACCTTTGTCTGGGAATTTGAAGTATCTGTTGGATGTTTTCCAAAAAAGGGCAAGGTGAATGTAAAAAAAAAATACATCATTTTGTTTTTTTTAAAGATGAATTCTCTTCTTCTTGTTTTTTAATTTAACTCACCATCCAACCAACCTGTGTGAAAATGTAATCATTAGTTGATCACCTGATGAAAATATATTTCATGATTTCTGAGGGATTTTGTTTAAAATTATTTATTATTTAGGAATCGTCTATTTGCAGCAATCAGAATAAACAAGGTGATTTTGAGAGTCGTATACCCCCATGCTATTTTGTCCACGTCAACAGTGCTTCAGACACAGTGGGGGATTGGTAGTAGTTCGAACTTTACAATCATAATTGTGAGCTTCCAGATTCAAGCTTATCAACTTTTAAACATTTTAAAATTGTTTCCCTTATCAGAGGGCTGTGAAATGTCTGTGGTTTTGAGGAGTCATGTTTAAAACATACCTATAAATACATTTAGTGTAACTTGAGATTGTAAGAAAATGCAACTCCTTATTATACTAAAGTTTAGGATGGTGCATTTATTTTTTCAAGTGTAGAATTTATTGGTCATCCTAAATTGCAATTCAGAATTAAGTATTCAAACACATTCACATTGAAACAAGTTAATGCAATCTTCATATCAATGATTAGTACAAATTTGTTGTTAATTTTAATTATTATAACCTGAGCAAGACTGTAAATATTAGTAAAAATATATATTTTAGAAAATTTGACTGTTCAGAACATTTTTGTAAAATTCTGATTTTGTGATTAATGAAGAAATTGTCTTGATCCTTAACTTTGTATTTATTTTTGTACATCGAGCAATAAAAATTACATTTCACAGTAATTAGTACCTTAAGGATCACTTCGCTGTTTTAATTCAATTTAATTTATGTATTCATCATGTGAACAAAAATTGAAATAGCACTCAGCACTAATGACGGCACTTTTGCTGAAAAGACCCGGCTCTCACACAAACATTCCACCATAATTCCAAACTGCACTAGTAGTAATAATCAGTACACACAAGAAAACATACAACTTGGACATCTATGCTCGCGTTTGTTAGTGAGATTTGACATGTTTGGGAGATCTGGGTACTTGGTTTTTCAATTTTAGCATTTAAGTGCATGCAGAGTGCTATTTGCTTTTCATTGTACAGCAGTCAAAGCTACGCGTAAACAAAAACAAAGCCTTGTAATAAAAACACAAGTGATATACAACTAAAAAGAGTCATCAAGAATAAAAAGTCACAACAACTGAAAAGAGTCTATTGGTGGTACACATGAAAACAAAATAAAAGTTATCTGATAAAATTAAAAGTACAGTTAAAAGTGAATGACAGCTAGCACATGGATTCTTGCAGCAATTGAAAGAATCAGTGGAGGTCGCGTAACCAGACGCATATTTCTATTGGAGGGAAAGCGGAGGGCAAAAGACATTGGGGGAATGCTATTGAATGTATCGAATTTGACGTTCATTTGTGCATGCTTTCGATTCGATCTCATTTGGAGGTGGGGGCAAGAGCAAGGTTTGTTAGTTTGTTTTTGTGTGGTTTCGTGGGACTGGTTTGTTTGGGGGCTTTTGGTGGGGGGGGGGGGGGGCTTTTGGTGGGGGGGGGGGGGGGGGGGTCTCCTGCCCCCTGATTATGCCGCTGAGAATGAATAACCTATCTATTAATTATTTGCAATAAATAATATGCAGAGGGTGTGCTGTCAGTTAAAATGCTTTTGCATTTACTAACAAAACTGTTATCGAGTCAACCATTTTCAGAGAAAAAGTGATTCATTCAAAGTGCTCAAAAGCTGTCTTCCTGGCATGACATCAGAATTATTTTGTGCAACAAACAGTGACACATTTTTTGAAAATGAAGCATTTCTAACAAAGTGCCAACTTAGCGATACAACTATCGTACCATCACATTTTGAGCAACAGCCTTTCAGATACATTAAACAAAGTAAAAACAAATGTTAAAAATTAATGGGCGTGGTTTTACGTCCCCCAACCTCAACCAACCCCGGCAGATTTGTCAATGGAGGGCGCCCTATCTGTTGCCAAGTCAACGTTGGTGTAGTTTCCGCCTCCACTCATTTTGCTTACATTGAGTGTGCCTAGATAACAAATCTGTCAACCAGACTGCTTTGTAAATACACACACCTTTCTAGTTGTTCTTCGCTTCCAATTCCCGTCTGGATCGGACTAGACTACGTCGAAGCAATTCTACCTCCATGGTCGAAGTGGTATTTTCTTTGTTTCTTTTATAAAACGTATTTTGCAATCGTTGTAATTCGTTTTGTTGTCAGTCTTGTTGTCAGGACTGCGTATTTTAAATGAGTTCAAAACGTTGAGTACATCTGAATTTTATTCGGTCAGGTACAACGTTTGCGGGTGTGATTTTTCACATCATTTCGGTTTCGTCTCGATCTCCATCGACAGCTGTGTAGTATAATCGTCTCGTTTCCATCATGCCGAAGAAAGTCAAAAAGGGAAAGGGGAAGGGGAAAGGCAAGGGAAAAGGAAAAGGGTAAGTGTACAAATTAACAGTTTTGTGTGTGATTGTTTCTTTTGTTTTTAATGTTCCCGAATTAGTGTTGGTCTAGCCCCATTAAATAATAGTGCCAATACTCTGGACTTTCTCCGATCCTTGGCCCTACGCCCATGTATCCTCCCCTGTCCGGTTTTCGATGTAGTATGCCTTTTTCTTTGAATTGAAAAAAATAAAAATATTCCATAATCAACTGATGCCCTAATTACCTTCCTTTGTTTATAAGAAATATGCAAACATATATTAAAACGTGATGGACATTGAAACTTTCACACCACGCACCGATCTTCGATGACTTCAATAGCGTCCCATTTGTTTTGAGTTTGACCTGTTTTCGATGCAAACAAGAAAGTATGGTGTCCGGGTGAAGCCATACGTGGAAGAAACATCTGCAGTGACTACAAGTGTTCTGTGAGACTTAGTGTATGACTCTATAGCCAGCAGTTTTCTTCATTTTATTCAACATATTTTTTATTTAGTTTTAAAAATAACCATGGTATTTTTCAAAAACTAAAAAAAATTTTTTTTAAATAATTCTTGGCTTTGAAATCTTATTTTTATTTAGTTTTGTGTCTTTTTATGTTTCTTAACATTTATAATAAAGCATATAAATAAACAGTGATAATCGAATCACAAAGCTGATGTTTAAATTTTAATATTAATAACAAAAATGATAGGGCCTAGAGTGTTACAAAAAAAAATTATCCAGACTATTAGAAAATGATATAAGGCACGTGGCTTCTTTAAGCCTCTGTATTTTTTCCCCCAGAATGCTCAGCAGAATGTTCAGTCACATGATTTGATCATCGTGAATTGTGAATTGAAAAAGTGTTTGATGAAACTTTTTCGGTGGGGAATTTTTTTTTTATGGCCCCGACAGTATGACCATGGTATGACATATTTTTGTACCTTGCAGAAATGCCTAAAATACCACAACTTTTTGCATTTACAAGTGCAACTAACCAGTGGAGCCTTACATGTTTCTAAGTTTTGGTCAAATGAGAGGAGACTCTTTGCTTGGCAAGTCAAACCACAAAAATTGTATCTAGGGACTGTTTACATCGCGCACAGAGAGGTAAAAGATTTGCCTCGATTTCAGGGACGCCCTGAATACAGGAGGTGGGATAATTTTTCGAATATAAACTCACGTTTTTATGCCGAGATTTTTTCCCCAGTTGTCACCATTGTATCCGATTTGTGGACAGCACATTAAAACGCACTTGTGCGCGCTCGTTTTGGTGTAATTTTGAAGAAATTCTGAGGCGTTACTGCCACCGATTTGACTGCCCGGCATCCATGATGTTTGCTAATGCGCATGCAGGTGGCGTTCACGCATTGCGCAAAAAAGGAAGTCCAGAGTATTGGCACTATTAATGGGGTCTAACTTTCCCAGTTTTTTTAAGCATGCTGCTTGCCTTGCCAATCCAATGCAATTCATTTGCGGCTTGCCTATGGTCAGTTTCGCAAAAGAAAACAATTGACTTTTCGGTGTAAAATGTAGATTAATAATAACAGAATAATACTTAACAGTCTTTAGTGTACACATCTCTAGAATGATCTACCTTTACTTGCTTGGTAACCAAGTAAAGGTACTCAAGGGTCTTGAAGTTAAAATTATAAACAAACAGAAACAGTATAAACTAGACTTAAATTTTTGTTGCATAACAAAAACGAGGTGTTCGGCATGATATTAAAATGTTGGTCGTAATACATCCCAGCTGTCGTATTCGTAATTTTAAAAAAGCCATCACTTGTCAAGTAATGGACAAAATATATGACAAGTACTGTACACGAAGTAAATTGCGATGTTTTTACATAAATCTTACAATTTTCATCGCCGTGTCTGAGAGACATACTCAGCGGGCCTAGAGCGCCTTCGGCAGGCATGGTCACGTCGATCAACGTGCCGTCGGTCTCGATGTTTGATGAGAAGCGAACCAATTTTGATCTTTTTCAGATTGAGTTTAAGTCAGTTATTAAACGTCATACATATTACTAAATCAGGTGGACATCTCAGTGAGAACTCGTCTTCTGTTCGTTGTTTACCATCAAACCATCAGACGGGCAAAAGGGAAATCACTTAAGTTTAACTTCGCACGAGTTAACGATAAACTCATCGTGCCAAACACCATGTTTTGTTCGATGACGTTTGACATGTCCAGCTGCACACATACACAATACATGGCTGGACTACACACAAGCCTCGTGGACTTACGACACTGTCATCAATGGAGCGGAACAGCCAGCCACTCACAGCGCTGTGTAGTTAACATGCAGGTTAATACATACGTGGGCTTTATCGTCCGATTTTGAAGAAAATATTCAAAGGCAAACTTTGACCTTCCGGTACGACCAGAAGAAGGGGTCATACGATTTTGGCGTTAACTTTTCAAATATAGCCCCAGTCTTGATCTATCAGATGCTCAATTATGAATATCATAGTTGTAAAATTCAAAGACATACAGCGTATAGCAAATGGTAACTCTTTAAACTTAAAAACCTTGTAATTTGACACCTGATGACGTCACTGAAGCGGTTTCATCTCCTAATGGTTATCTAACTATATGTAAAGTTTCAAGTTTATATGAGCTTGGGAAGTGTGCTTTTGTTAGTGGACAATCGCAGGGGAAAAGAAGAAAAAGAAGAAGTATTAAAAAGTAAGAAAAAAAACAACCCAAAACGGAACAAAAACAAGAGGTGTTCCGGGCAGAGTGCCCGAACACCTAATTATAAGACAGATTTTTGAAATATTATTAGTCCAAATTCTGTAGCACCTTATAAAAAATAAGTGTTTACAAAGCGCTGCGTTGCATTCAGCATCCACTGGCAGAAACACTGGACCCTTGGGCAAACCCCTTCTCTTGGTCTAGCGATAAGTGTAACTTAGCCCACCTTGTTGGGCTGTACTAGCTCTCTTTTAACATCGGCCTCATAACACTCACCATTACAGCCCACCATCCATACATGTCTTAAACGCGAAGTTTTAAAAGTACGAGCAACATAGCACCACTTGTGTGGCCAAGGCTAGCTGAATCCTTGGCCACACGTCTCGACCATTTCTTTTTCAGCTAAGAAATAACCATTTAAAATCTTTGATGGCGCATTCCCTACGGGCCGGTCGGCGGTTTAAACCAGCTGAATGTGTTCACCTAGCTCCTAGCTTGCCTTGTGTGTTTTGGATATTCAAACAAATAACATTTAAAAAGATATTATAAACGATAATTGTGCGACTTACTCCAAATTAATTTCCGCGATGTGTATCAGGAGCTGCCATTTTGGAATGACCCCAATCATGCAAATCAAATACGACGTCATCGGCCGGCTGGGCTTTGGGCGGAGCAGACACAAAGCAACCAATGAAATGATCGCACCCTTACCTCGCTCCGCCCACAGCCATGCCGGCCGATGACGTCGTATTAAAGACCGGGACTCAAACCCACACTCTGCTGATCAGAAACACCAGAGCTTGAGAGTCCAGTGACTCTTAACTGCTCGACCATGACACACCACTAAACAAGGAATTTTGTTTGTTTGTCATTTTTTAAAACCACTTTACAATTTTTAGTATGTTTATTAGTATTACTGTAAATTCTAAATTTTAGTGACTAGTCATTGGGCCTGAATGGATCTAAAGCGAGGATCGTCTGAGAGAATTATATACCTTGTTTTTATAGTTTAAAGGTATTAATTATACAGGATTGGCAGAGCTGACAAAATAATCACAGACAGTGTTCAAGTTTTGTGTAATCAACCACATACATAAAATAACAAGCCTGTGAAAATTTGAGCTCAATTGGTCATCGAGGTCACGAGAAAATAGTGAAAAGAGACCTTATGTGTTTTCTTTTTTTCAAACATTGAGTTTATTATCGCGCGTGATAAAAAGTATTGTTTTGCTCATTTCTCAGAAACGATAGCATTTTAGGCAGAAATGTTTTAAGGAACCCTTTCTACCATTACTTACTTTAAATCGTGTAAGTTATGTGTGAATCTGTGAACATTTGTGTTTTTCGATCTTACCAATAGTGTACAGGGCCTTTAAAGTACATTAAGCAACTTTGACAAGGCAGTGTGTTTCCCTCCTAAACTAACAATCATCCAAACAAACATCCATGGCCATGCAAACCTGTTCCAGGCAATCCCTGGGTACAAAGACTCTTTGGGATGGTGAGACTATAACTAAGACATTGTTAAAAACATAATATAGTTGTTGGTTGCCCTGACATTGCTGTAAAAATGTCCTCGTGTGACAAGACCCTTACTTACTTTTTAGTTTCTCAAAAGCTTTACATGGTGTATTTTTTCCACATTTCAATTTGTTAATGTACTCTGGAATTTGTTGAATTTGTTGAATTTGTTGAACTTCAAGTTGTTCCCTTTTTTCATGATGAGTTTCACTGTTTTTTATCATCAATCAGGAAAAAGAAGGACAAGAAGTTCTCAGATACAGCCATGGTGGTTGCCAACACAAGAGTCTGGGAGGCTCGATTGGACGCCACTGAGAAATCACGCCAAGAATTTCGGGAGAATGCAAAGCACTTGTCTTTGGAGAATGAATTGTTGCAGCATAACATGCTACAATCAGAGAAAGATACTATTGATGTGATTACCTACCTGAAGAAAGAGGACCATTCTAAGGAAGAATTAGTAAGTTTCTCTCTCATAAAAGGAAATTTCAGTTGATTTATGACATCCTTTATAAATGTGAAATTAAATGCACACTGATAAAGATCCTTTTAAAAACAATTGTTTGGGGTGATTTTGGTATTGTGCACCCTTAAGTTATGCAGCGGACATAGAATCAAAGATTAACATTTGTACTAAAATACAGATAGAAAGTTTGCAACCCAAAAGGCAAAGTAATAACAAACTAACAACTAAATGACATTAACATAAATGCATAGTCTGTTTTTATATAATTCAAATGTATCTAATCCTAGGACCCAGAAATTCAGGGCCTAGTCTGACAAATGGTGGAATACATCCCTGCATCCTCTTGGGATTTTCCTGTGGAAATGTTACAATAAAACAAGTGTTATTAATTTGTCTTATTGCAGATTGCCAAGTTGCAGAAACAACTGAAGGACACTCGAAGAGAATCTAGAAAAGAAAAACAACATATTGTAAGTAAAACTGATTGTTTCGTCCATCATAATTATCAGGCTGTATTCATCCTTTGTTAGATGAAGCCCTCCTCCAGCAATTTCCATCCTTTTCTGTCACTTGTCATTATTTTTACTCTATGTTTCCGTGTTGGTATTTGAGGCGGATTCATCTCCTGTTTTTGTGTCTTTCCTTGAGTGCCATTCTGTGAGTCTCTCGGTTCTACTAAGTACCCTGCCCATTGCAATTCATTTCCTTTATCTTCTTTATGATAATTTGACATTTGTTTCCCTCATATAATATCAAAAGTCGTGTCTCATTTTAAGATTGTGCTAGATTTAAGAGTTCAATGCTTCAACTCAATCTTATCTTCTAAAAGTGTTCTTATACTGAGCTGTGTTAGCCAGAATTTAGAAATCTGTGTCCAAACTTGTTGTTAACTGAAAAAAAAAAACCTGTTTTCATATAAGGGAATAAGTTTTTATGTGTATTTTATTGTTTTCTAGACACGCAAAACCAAAATGCGTTTCACTGTATATAATTATGTGTGTATGTGACAATAAAACACAGATGGCCAAACTCAAAGCAAATGAATAAATGGAAAATAAAATGTCCAATTTCAAATGGGTTGTCCTGAAGATACATTCATACATTATTGTCATGTACATTTATATTCACATGTTGTGTATATTTATAGATTGAAGATTTCACCACAAGACTGAACCAGCTTGAGACCAACCTTACAGAGAAGACTGATGAAGTGAAAATGATGCAGAGTGAACTCAAACTTGTCAAGGAATTCAGACGGAAACGAGGACAAATGCAGAAAGAACTGGATGAGGTAAAGAGATAACTGTCCTCAGAGATAACACGTAAAAGTTTTAGCTTACTTCACAAATTCCAACCCCATGGTGACTCAACACCCAACTTGTTGAATGCTGATTATGGTGATATGCCTGGTTCCATGTAAAGCATAATCAGTTTACTAGTGCAGGCCTCAGTCCAACACCATACAAACTCAACACCAAAACTGTCACACTATATCTGATTATGGTGTGCCTGATCCCATGTAGAACATTTATCAGTTTCTTCAGTCCAATACAATCACCAAACTGTTGGACTCTGATTATGGTGGTATGCTTGGTCTCATGTAAAGCATAATCAGTTTCCTTAGTCCAACACAATCACCAAACTGTTGGACTCTGATTATGGTGGTATGCTTGGTCTCATGTAAAGCATAATCAGTTTCCTTAGTCCAACAGAATCACCAAACTGTTGGACTCTGATTGTGGTGGTATGCCTGGTCCCACGTAAAGCATAATCAGTTTCCTTAGTCCAACAGAATCACCAAACTGTTGGACTCTGATTATGGTGGCAGGGTTCTGCCCAGGATTTGTTTAGTGCCGGAAAAAAGGGCTGCCGGGGAGGGGGCGGGGCGGTGCGGAGGGGAGGGGAGGGGGCGGAGGGGCGGAGGGGAGGGGGCGGGGCGGAGGGGAGGGGAGGGGGCGGGGTAGAGGCAGTAGAAAACAGGGTCAAAGACCACTAATAAATATAAGATGAGGTCTTAGCTTTTACAATACCTACTGGTAACTTGATGCAAAATATCAAATACAATGCTACAGACAGGAACTGTGTGCTTTGTTGTGATTCTACATTTCATGCAGTAAGTACTGTATTCTTTATATTTATTAATTTAGTTTGCTTCAGCAGTCTTATGTCTTGGTCACCTTTCTAGAATGTAGATGTGTTATTTAGTTGCAGTTTTATGTCATAATTTTTTTGATACATTTAATATAATAAAAGAGCTGTGGGAAAGTGTTTTTCTGTAATAACTTAGGAAAGAGAAACAGTTTGTACTTTACCAGGTCCAGATAAATGAATGACTACTTGTGTAGAAGCCGTCTGTTTTTCTTTTTTGCCCACAAGGCAACTGCCTCTGATACTGGGAATTCTTGCACTGGGGGCCCCTCAATTGCAATTCGTAGAAGAGAATCCAGTGTCTCTTCCTTCATTCTGTTTCTAACCCGACTTTTGATGAGCTTTAGTTGGGAAAATGTCCTCTCTACATCACATGAGGCAATTGGCACAACCCTACAAATTTGTGCAAATGTACTCAGGTTGGGATATACATGTGCCAGGGTGGCATTGCAGCACAGAGACTTGATTACATCTTGGTGAGTATCCTGCTTCAAGTTAGCTCTCATGAATTGTCTAAAATGTGTCCACTCTGTCAGGCAAACATCAACATCAGAAACAATTCCGGTTTTCTGGAAATGAGTTGTTAGCTCTTTAACAAAATTGTTCCCATAATCATCAAGGTCTTCATCCGATACTGGCATAGTACTAGGGTTGAAGAGGTTGAAAGCTGCCATGACTGAGTTATCAGTGAACCTGTTTTCAAGGTTTTTGACAAGATTTTGGAGATAGGGCTTGATGATGTTTCTTGACAAATAGTCTCTGCCTACATTTGGTGGTTTTTTAATGTTTATTCCCTTTGCCTTTACTCTCGATAGAAAGGTTTCTAATCCTGAAAGATGAGGACCTGGTTTTGTCTCTAATGTCTTTAGTACAGATACAGTGCTTGCAAGTACTCTTGGAACAAGACTGTAATCACAGTCTTTGATCTGAAAGCAGCGAGAGAGATTCTTATTCTTATTCTTATTCTTTATTTGGCCATTAAACAATTACAAACAGACAGTATGTAAAATGGATATATAAAAACAAAAGTAAACAAAAGTAAAAACAAAGCAAGACAAACCGTAAGGGCAAAACTAAATTACAAAACAACCGTAATGTGATGGCCAGGATCAACAAAAGTATAATAAAACACTGTAGCTCGAAAGCCTGTTAATCCAGTCACATAGGGAGGCACAAACACTATATAAAATACTCTCTTTGGAAAAATAAAAATAATTTAGAATAAATATATATAATCTGCATACACAAAGCACAACTTAAAATAACAAAAACAAATTGTGAGACATGGGGTAAAACATCACAAAGCATTAACATGGTACATATGAATTTGTACTCAGTGATGAGGGAATGAAGGCCAATAGCCTTAGCATTTGTACGCTCTAGTCCTTCTCGCTCTAGGCTTAATGCAACAGACTCATAACAGTCCTTCAGTCTTTGCACACTTTTTTCTGTGCTTAGCCATCTGGTTGAGCAAGGTGCCAACAACTTGCCTTTCTCATGAACAAGTGCCTGCACAGATTGTAGTCCTGCCATTCGGACTGCACTGTTGTCAAAAAAAATCAAAAAGCTGTCGCAGTATGTGCTGAAATGTTTTGACAAATGGAACAGCATCACCAGCTTGAGATGAGGCAAGATTAAGCCTATGGGTCGTGCAATGAACCCCAATAGCAGAGGGAGTTGTTTTCTTTAGTCTGGTTACTACTCCAGATTTGCAGCCAATCATAGTGCTTGCTCCATCTGTGCCAATCCCTCGCAATTTGTTCATATCAAGGTTTGCCTCTTCAGTGAATTCAATAATTCGCTTGGTGATGGTTTGAGCATTTACACTTATACAAGCTGAAGTTTCCTTCTCATTGTTGTCACCATGGTTGGCTGCATTAAGTTTAACGGCATCAATTTCAGGTTGAAGGCAGTCTACCACTTTTAAGAAATGTGATTTTAGTTCACCAGACTGCTTGTCAATAAAGCGACCATGGATTGCAAGCTGTTCCGCTACTGTGCAGTCAGTTGTTTCATCTAGCATGATGGCAAAATGATCGGATTTCTGCATATTCTGCAGTATCTGGTTCTGTAAAACTTCAGAAATGATGAATATCATCTCCTGAATTGTCTTATCGCTGGTATAAGTAGCATTTTTCCCCATGCTGATGTCCTTCTTTATGCTTACTCCAAGATATCCAACAAAGTCTAGTAAAGGTTCAAAATTTGTAGTTTGGGGAATACGATGCTTTGCCAAGAAGTACAAGCACGTAAATGCTTGCTCCATTGCTTTTACTGATATTGGAGGAGCTACCACCTGCCTGATGTCGCCACACAGAGTAGCTGCTAGCTGTGATTTTATTGCATCTCTGTGCGCGAATGAGTTTTCATGTTCTAGAATACTTTCAAATCTTATTCGCTGGCATGGTGACTTGTTCCAATGATTTCGCCCAAATGGGCACTTATCATATTTTTGGCAAAGATTGCAAAACATACCATTGCCAGGAAGAAAAACGAGCCACTCCCTGTTCTTTTTTCATTCCGTTTTGAAACATTTTGCCTGCTTACGTTTGCGATCTTTACTATCAACATCGTCGTCGGCTTTACTAGTAGTACTAGTATTACTGCTCTCTGAATATGATGCTCCAGCTGAAGTCGATGGCGATACGTCCACGAACGTTACACTCTCGGGCTCAGAATCTTCCAACGTCCCATTATTATTCGATGAAGCCGTTCGCTTAAAGTATTTGAAAAGTGACATCTTGAGTGACAATACTCAATAGTGCAAACTTATTCAAAGTTTCGTGAACAATTTGTAAAGCGTACAGAAAAAGTTTTTCCTAGTACGGTCAAGTCAATTTCCTTTCGATCGTGCACGCAGTGGTTACACACGTGCGCCTTTACCGCCATGGGAAAACAATTTACAGCATCTATAGCATGGTGCTTACTCTGCAGTTCATTTCCGTTGTATTAAACGCTATAGAATAGGGTTCGCAACATGATGAAACTGGTATCATGTTATTCCAAGCGTAAAGCTATAATCAGCACGACTGGAAACCATTGCAAAATCAATGCGGGTTTCGTGCGTTGGATATTATTGTACATCGTACAGGCGGGAGGAATGCTCGATCCTGGATCATTAAAATAGACTCAAACCAAAGAAGTGAGGCTACTCGAAACTTTGGATAAAACTGTTCACTGGTAAATAATTTGTTTTATGGGCAAAAAAAAAGGGAAAATGTGTGGTGGTCGGAAAAAGAAAAAATTATGCGAGTGCCGGTCGGGGAATCATGAGTGCCGGTCGGGTTTTACGGCACTGACCAACGTGGGCAGAACCCTGTGGTGGTATGCTTGGTCTCATGTAAAGCATAATCAGTTTCCTTAGTCCAACAGAATCACCAAACTGTTGGACTCTGATTGTGGTGGTATGCTTGGTCTCATGTAAAGCATAATCAGTTTCCTTAGTCCAACAGAATCACCAAACTGTTGGACTCTGATTATGGTGGTATGCCTGGTCCCATGGAAAGCGTAATCAGATTAACGGTGCAGTCCTCAGTTCAACAGAATCAAATGTGACTATGGTTAAACTACACAAGAGTTATAAAAATAGCTTAACCCTTTCAGTCCCGTATACTTTGTACACAGCTACCCCCCACATCCCGCATACTTTTTCAAACGCAACAATTTATTGTGTGTTTTCATTGGAAAAATCATAAAAAAATTATCATGAAGTATTTTTTTTAAATGTTTGGAGGTAATGTTCATTATGATATTGTCTTTCTTTCTGGATAAATTTTGAAACCTCTGTGACCTCAATGACCTTTGGCTTCCTGTGAAAACGGATGTTGTAAACAAAATAAATAAAGAAGATTTTTAATTTTTTTCAATGATCATTGTAAATTGTTGTGGCTGTTGTTTTTCAGTACTATAAGTATAAGTTGCGATATAATAAACAATAATAGTTTACAGATGTAATAGAGGGTTTACGACATCATTGTAGCTTGGTGTGTCAGTAAATTCCATAGAAAGAACGATTTTATTTTGCATCGTTGTTCATGATCATGGCGGCCGCCATCTTGAAACATTGTTTACATGTGTGGAAATGCATACAAGTTACTTGTGCACAGTTCCAGAAATGGTACAAAATACTACAACAAAATCAATCAAAATAACGAATTTGTCGTACTGTAATGCTCTATACACACCTGAAT
Organism: Leptasterias polaris; assembly: GCA_037783415.1. Lineage (NCBI taxonomy): Eukaryota > Metazoa > Echinodermata > Asteroidea > Forcipulatida > Asteriidae > Leptasterias > Leptasterias polaris. The sequence continues at coordinate 3,187,073 of JAZGTN010000027.1, forward strand.
AACTATTATAGTATTTACCAAGTCACCAGCAATCCAGAAAGGAAATCACAGAAGGAAAACTAGCTACATTTTGAAGAAATTCTTGACGTCAATTTTTTTTCGATTCAGACTTCGCGTTGACTCAACCATGTAACGTACAGCGTAAAAAGTCCCAGATGCTAGTCTGTATACCCTCTCAAAACTATACCAAAAGAGGGCGCATTTCATCCTGTAGATGGTGCTGTATTTTTGTGTTCATAGTGCATTTGGTACGAGCGTGATAGCGGCAAAAGTGCGGCGACCTCGCAACCCGGGATATCCCGGGAGCGGGATCTGAGTGGGCGATGCGTAAACCGGGATATCCCGGGAGCGGGACTGAAAGGGTTAACAGTTAACACCAAACAAAAAAAACACAGAAAAATCAAAAGAAATTTGCGAAAATCAAGATGCATAAATGATTGTTGGTAGATATAAATAATGTTCTCCATTCCGTGTGTTCTCAGATCAAAGATGAAATGTTCTTGACCAACAAAGAACATGTGGAGCAGTTGCAGCGAATGGAGCATAAGTTCTTTGAGGAGAAGATCCGACTGCAGCAAGAAGCCAGCCAGAAGATTGCAGAGCTGGCTGAACGAGCTCACACAGAGGCTATAAGGTTGGTAAAAAAGGATTTGACACTTAAAGGTTGGCTCTGTGGTTTCCTCCCGGCCTTTCACCTCTGTCGACCCCGGTTTGATTTCAAAACCAGAACTTTGCATCTAGATTGGGTCTCAGTCCATACCTGATTTAGTGGGGTTTTCCTCCCACATCTAAAACTAATATTTCTTCATCATCTTCTCTACACAGGTATCTTCAGGCCTCTGGGTCACAGAGTTAGTCCCTTTTTAGGCCGCCTTGGTTTTATACAAGAAAGATAATAAAAAAATTAACTGTTATTAAATATCAAATACAAAAATTGTTAGTTTCAATCTGAAAGCTTACTGACTATGAAATAAAAGTCATACCAGTACCAAACCTCCAAAGAAATATTTCCTTTTGATGATGATTTTCAATGTTGATAAAATAGCATTTGAAGGCCCCCTTAAGCAACAACTGCACCACTTATTTTTTTTAACCGCAATCAAAATAAGCTGATTTAAACCTGCTAAGAATTCCTGGCAAATGTAAGTGTTTTTGTAATTTTCAAATTTGATGACATTCCTAAATAAAAAAACCCAATGATGCATTAAGTCCTACTTACATTTCACATTCCTCTCTCTCATCTACAGTGAACTCGATGAGACAACCCGCTCAGTCTACAAAGAGAACGTCCGCGTCACTGAGGCGTTAAACTATCACATGAAGGAATCAGACGAGCTGAAGCTGGAGAGAGACACCCTACTCAAAGAGAACAAGAAACTGACAGGAGATCAGGAGTTGAATGAACTCATGATCCAGGAGAAAGTGGTGCAGAATGTTAAACTGAAGGAGCGACTTAAACAAGTAAGTGTTCTTCAATTTTATAGAGCTGCTTAAGCAGAATATATTGCTCAACAAGCAAAACTTAGCAGAATACCGTGGGCTTTTCCCAAACCTTAGCTTGGGCTTAAGCTCTGGCTCCAGGCTCTGTTTGATGTTTGAATCGTTTTATAATTATCTATCATGGGCCCAATTTCATGGCTCTGCTTATTGTATGCAAAGAACTGACGCTTATGGAACCAAGGAATTCTGCGCTTACGTCAAGATTTGTTTACAAGTTAGCATGGAATTTTTGCTTGTGTACTCCACGTTACTAGGTATTCTTTGCTGACACAGCTAGCGCAGAAGACCAGCACTTGCCCTGTATTAAGCGAAGAATGGCGATCGCAAGCACAGAGTTCGGCAGTAAGCAGAGCCATGAAATTGGGCCATGTACTTTTTCTTTTAATCCAAATACTGAACTGACTGATTTCCATTCTGTTTGTTTCAGTCCCAGAACAAGATAGAGAGTCTTGAGGTGTCATTGAGCCACGTGGTGCGTGAGTTTGAGCAGGAGCGTCAGATTGTCGTCAGGAAGGCACACGTAGAGACGGAGGCAGGTCGTGTAGAGATCACTAAGCTGATGAGAACCATTGAATTACAGAGTAAAGAGATGAAGAAAGTCAAGAGATTAGCTAAGACTATCCTAGATCAGGTATGACAGAGATTCAATTATAAAGACTTACTTTTTTTCTTTTTTCTTCTCTCTCAAGTCCTCTTCAAGTTTTGAATAAAGATTGGGAAATAAGCCCCAAAACATAACATTGATTTATAGGTTTGTGTTTGAAACTTTTCTTTACTCAAACCATGATATCTTTAATTGATAACTTTTGCCCTAAAACTGATAGTAACAGCATTCTGTGTATTTATTGTCTTATTGCTAATGCCTTTTACCAATTTCTAGTGCTTTTATTGTAAATTTTAACAGGACCTTGTATGTGGGGTTCTGCAAGGGTCTTGTCACATCCTAATTGTTATGAATTTGTTGTGGTATTTCCTTGCTTTTTACCATTTCATATGTGTTCTTATTGTGATTTCCCTGTACTGTTAGCTTTTTATTATCCTTTCTTGCTTATTAATTTATTTCATTATTTGTATGCCCTTTTGTACATTGTATAGAAAGGTGCAATATAAGTCTGTAAATTATTATTGGTATTATTATTAGGGACTGTAGGAGTCATTTGTAGACAAAAAAATCTATACACTCCTTGTAGAAACAAATCTACACACTCATTAGGTAGGAGGAATCAAACTCACAAAAAGTTCTGAAAATGTTGTCTTGAAACATTCAGTCCATTGTCTTGTTACTTCAAGAATGTCCCATCTTTTCGGTTTGTCTTGTTGGTTTTATCATGCTTTGCTATTTTGTTTGGAAGAATTGGTCCCCGCTTCAGTAGATTAAAACACTCCTTTACTAAGACTCGGTTTGTAGCCGCATGAGATACTTTGAACTTAATGGAGGTTCATCAAGTCTAAGGCTGTATCCAAACTGGCGGCTACAGCTACGGCTAAGACTGTTGTAAAGGGGGTTGCTAAGGACATATTATAATTCAACGCATGATGATGCAAAAGTCTAGCCATAGCCGTAGCTGTAGCCGCAGTCAAGCTTCTATTGGTTCAGGGATTATGCGAACAAATCAGGTTGGATATGTTTTCCTCAAGCAATTAAATTCTCTCTCATGAGTTGTGGCGGTTCTGAAAAGAGCTGGTAGTGAAACAACTTGATGTTTTAATAAGTCTGATCTGTTCATTGCCAGAAGAAACTGATCAACACTTTGAGTTGTTTCACAACTTTCTTCTGTAGATAAGCAGAGCAAAGAACTGCCTCAAACCTTATTAGATTGAATCTCCACCATACAAAGTTTCAAATCGTACAAGCATTCAATACTCAAATATACAAATTGTGTTTGTTTTTCCCCTTTTTCTAATGAGTTTGTGTTAATTTCAGTTAATATCAGTTGAGATGTATTGTAGAACATACATAATTTATAAACGAACAAAGATATTGACAAAATAGGGAGACCGTCAACATAGGGCTAGATAGCTCAGTTGGTAGAGCGCCGGCACGTTAAACCGGAGGTCGTTGGTTCAAATCCCGCTCTAGTCAATTTTTCTTTGTTCAACCCAAAATCATAATTTATAAACTTTACATAATAAAAATTGTACTCCTTGACCATGAATTTGTTGTTCATTTTAAAAACAAACTTAATATTTTTTTTTTACAGAGGACAGAAATGGAGCAGTTTTTCCTAGACTCCTTAGAGACAGTCAAGAAGGAGATTATTGCTAACCGTTCCAAGTATCTGAAAGATGCAGCAGCAATGTACCATAAGAGAATGCTGGACGCTCACACCAGTAAAGGAGATTATCCCAAAGTTAGGACCTTCAAGTCGTCTGATATGAGCACTAACAGTGTTTACTCTGACCTCAAAGTGGCTGAGGCTTGGTAAGTGTTTTCTGATTAGAATAGACCTTGCGCACATGACGTCATGTGAGTAGGGCGCCCTCGGCTTGAGGTCAAAAGAAGGTTGCTCATTGGCCCATCCTGTGCGCTGCACATACATAGCTGCACAATTTCCATTGTTTCATCATCAAGTAACCTCTAAAATGGTGGCGTGGTGATGTCATAGAGATTCAAAGTGTTTGTTTTCATGCAGTCCCGACTATTAACAATAATATATTGTTAGAGTTTTATCAGTTTTTATATATTGTGCCCATAAGTTTTGTAAGTTTTGAGCTCAAAACATGTTGTTTCTTTTAAAGAATTGGCAGTTATCAAGAAGACAAAAACATGTTTAGTTTCAATCTGAAGCTTACTGATTCTGAAATTCATACCATTACCATTCCTTCAGAGAATATGTTTCATGTGAAATAATTTCTTAGTTGATGAAAGAGTATTTGAAGACCCCAAGTAACCACTGCATATTTTGATCGCAGCAATTGAATAATGTATGAATGGCAATTAGTCACTTTTTTTTTTTTTTTTTTTGTCTTTCTAGGGTTTACTTTTTAACTTTTTATTGTAGGCCTATTCTTTCTCTATTGTACTGTTTAATCTTTTAAAACTTTGGTATGTTATATTGTGTGTTTTTATGTAAAAGGCCAAAGAAATTTCCCATTCAGGGACAGCAAAGTTTAAATGTATTGTATTGTATTGTTAAAAGAAACTGCGATCCCTTTTTCATTAAAATTTGAAGCGTGAACAAACAATTTGATGAAATTTTCTTAGGTTGGTAAAGTATGACTTGTTTGATTGAAAACAAGTAGAATGGAAATTATTTTACTCTTTAAAAACCAATGACTTATCATGCCTTTAAACAATGCTATACTAAGTTGTTTTGAAAACATTAACAACATTTCTCTTTTGTATATGTTCCTCAGGACTGGCCTGGGTGGTAAGATTGATGTGAGTGAGCTCACATGGGAACAGCGTGAGCGAGTGCTTAGACTACTCTTTGCTAAGATGAATGGCTCACGTGTAAACGCTAGACCACCTAGAGACCTGGGTCCCTCAGCTCTGCATAGACACCCTGTGAGCATAGGTGACAAGGAGACTGTCAGGTAAATTGAAGCCAAGTGAAAAAATCAATGTATTGCAATCCTGTAAATGTGGCATAATTTCACCGTACACCATGCCCACTTCACATTGTTTGGTTTTAACAGCCACAGCCATACAAAGCCCATAGGAAATGCATTGAGCAAGTTTTTCACATAAAATTCTACTCGGGGAAACTTTTAGATTTCCTTTAAACATATGTATTGACTTAAGGTCTCTTTAAAAATGTCCATTTATTGTTATAAGAATCGTTTTAATCATTGAAACAAAGGAAATTTAGGTTAAATTATCCAATCATCCTCTCTAGTAAGCAATAAATTTACTGGATTCTTTAACATCCAATCCAAAAGACAAAGGATGAAGAAATTATGGTTAAGTGTCTCACACAAAGACACAAGTGCCAAGACCAGAACCTGAATCCACACTCTGACAACACCAGAAGTTGAACCCGGTGCACTAGACTGCTTGGCCACAACACAAACATTTTAAAAAGTATTTATTATTTGTATTGGACCAATCAGTCTTGCTTGAATATGCAATTGCTGTACTTCTATAAAGTTTTTGAAATAGCTAGCCTCTGAACTATCAACTCTTTCTTGTTCTAATGCAGCCTGGCCATTGAGGGACCTCTACCGTTTGAACCAGGTACCTTCATAACACAGCATACAGCAGATGACTTGCACTCACAACACAGACTGCAAGAGTCCCCCAATAAGAGGGGAGGTACCCCCGTGCTTCCAGACCTTGCCCAGTTATCTCTCACTGTGGCACCCCTAGATACAAGACAAGAACCTGCTGGTGCTTCTTAAACAGTCCAGTTGAAAAGAAGAATCTATTTAACTCCGTCCACATATCATAGCATCTGGTTTGTAAATACACTCACATGGGTAATGCAAATGAATAGTGAATCTCCACTAAGTCTAGACTTGTTGACAAGTCGTTAATGATGGTCGCGGTGGGTCGAGCCGCGTGTGGTGCTGTAGCGTAATAAAGAATGCTCTCGCGAGATCACTGCTCTCGCGCGAAGTTGCTGGCTGCCGACTCTTCGTGACCAGTCCTGAGAGCAGTAATCTTGCGGGATACTCCGAGAAAGCCATTCCGCTATCACCGCGACAGACATTTAACGACCACTGCATCCTGCCTTACAATGTATATAGTAAATCAAACTTTTTGAATTAGTGAATGGATGTGCCTTCAATACAAGTGATTAACATTACAATGCTCCACCAATTGTTCGCTCTGTAGAGGCAATATATCTAACAGTGCCTCATTGGAAAGTCATTGTGTGCAATTGACACATGAATGAAAGGTCAAAGGTACATCCATCAATCACTGGGTGTTGGGTGAGGACTTGGAAGGCTGGTATCTGGTTTCTAGTTGACTGCCCTTCTTTGGAAATGACCTCTCGGGGGGGGGGGGGGGGGGAGATGCTCTAGAGGGTGTTCTATAGTGTGACTCACGAGAGCTGTGTATAGAGAGAGTTGTAACAACTTGTGATTAGAAGTCATTTTCTGTAATAAATTGCAATGTGCATACACAGGGTACCAGACAAGACTGTACATTGGGTTGTGCTACATTTGGACCCATAATGACATCCAGCAACGTGACCAGAACTAGTCCCTCCACGTCACAACTCAACTCTCTCTAACCCGTATTCAATGAGAACTATGGGACAGCAGACTTACCAGGCCAACGCTTTTGAGAACAATTGAGTTATCCCATAAGTCTCCAACTGGCTCGTTTTTTACATGAAATCCTTCAACATCTCTAAGTGGTCGAGATTGACCAACATGTTAAATAAATGGAGGTAGGATCATATCGTCAAAAGATGAAAAGCGACAGTGCAGTGAAATTAAACAAATATTTACATACTTGCATTTGTGATTTAAATTGATAAATATTTTATTACTTGTAAATAAATGATGTACATTAACAAATTTTGTTGAATTGAAATAAAAAGATTCCACTTGTAAAATAAAGTTTTGAAGCTGTGATTAATAAATACAATGCTTTGCTTGCGATAGTAAACACATCATGAATAACTTGTGTTAGAGGAATTTAACAGTGTTGTACAAATTCAAGGTTCATTACTAATTTTTAAAGAAAAATTGACTAGAGCGGGATTTGAACCAACGACCTCCGGTTTAACGTGCCGGCGCTCTACCAACTGAGCTATCTAGCCCTATGTTGGCGGTCTCCCTATTTTGTCAATATCTTTGTTCGGGGGTGCCAGTCAGAAGCCATTCAACCGCAAACTGCCGTGTAGCCAGGGATCACACCCAAGTATACGATACAACCTGGGAAGCGGCAGCCAGGGGATCACCTTAAGGGGATGCGACTTTTTATATCAGATATCAAATAATAAACCCAAAATCATTTACCCAGTCAGTTTCCCTTGTGGTTTATTATTTGATATCTGATATAAAAAGTCGCATCCCCTTAAGGTGATCCCCTGGCTGCCGCTTCCCAGGTTGTATCGTATACTTGGGTGTGATCCCTGGCTACACGGCAGTTTGCGGTTGACTGGCACCCCCGAACAAAGATATTTACAAAATAGGGAGACTGCCAACATAGGGCTAGATAGCTCAGTTGGTAGAGCGCCGGCACGTTAAACTGTAGGTCGTTGGTTCAAATCCCGCTCTAGTCAATTTTTCTTTGTTCTACCCAAAATCATTTAAACGTTTCCCTTGTGGTTTATTATTTGATATCATTTTTAAACCAACACCATGTCACCTAGGTTGAAGAAAGCATGACTTTGTGCATTTAAGGGCATTTCCTGGCATACTACACTGTTGGTATTTACAATTCATACATAATAAGTTCAACATTAATTTAAGTATTGTAAAAATAAGAGCTGAACAAGTTTTGTATTGCATCAGTTGCAATCTCCATAAAATGTAAGACTTTATGTTATCTTCTATCGAATATAAGATGTGCCAGAAAGTTCTGGCTCTGTAGTTAAAATTAAAAAAAATACAAAAATTGCTATGTCATGAGAAACATGGTCCATTACATGCCCGATATGAGGCACAGGAAGCACCCCCCCCCCCCCAATACTTTAACAAACTCTTTTCCTCCCTAAAATCCTCTAAATAATGTTTGAGGTTCCCAGAACATAAGGGGGGGGGGATACACCATGCCACATATCGATCACCAAATGAAAAAGTAAGAAAGTATTTTCCCCTTGTAGTTAGCAGTACCTAGTTCAATTCACCCAGAGACAATAATTGTTTGAAATAAACATGCACTTCTGGGTTTAACTCATTGAGTGACTAGATTATTGTACATGTAGTTCAATTTTGTTTTACTTCTGCCACTGCCGTGCTGCCCTACTCTCTCACTCATGTCACATTGCTGTGTTAAAAAGATGCAAGGCGTAGACAAATTTATCATTGGTGCAGCGCATGAAACGATGACCCCAATATACATGTCGTGTAATGAAAACTTGGCAATGTTATCAAGAATTTGTACATTGCATATCACAACATAGAGATTGCCATCCATTATCCATGCAAAAAAGAATTATTTGAAAACAAGGCTTAAACCAAATTGAACAAGAAAATCAACACAATAATGCTTACATTCATAAATAATTTTCAGTAAGATAATACCAATAATAAAAACCTTTAACAGTGCAAGCAACTTGAGTTTACGGCACTTGTTTATGAATTATCATAACACTTGTTCTCACTCCTAAAGCAGGTATAGAGTAAAACTTTGATCAAATATGAACCACCTTTTACCTCCATTTCAAGTGGGTGTGCACAACATTGGGTAAGATTTAAAATATAAATGTTCACAGATGGTGTACAGTTCCTTTAATTCAGTCAATCTAAAATCTTGCTCTACCTCTACAGCGGCTATTGAAGTCTGCCCAAATCAAACTTATGGCAAATTTGTTTTAAAGTGTGCTGTAATTCCACTGTACTATGTCCACTGGCTCCAATGATTACCAGAAGTACATTAGAAACGCATACAGCTAGTTTTCCTTTGAGGATTTAGGTAAGAAAAAATAACAACTAGAATTGTCTTTCTTATGTTACAACTTTCTACATTGAGATGTTATGAATGGAGAGCAAGACTTGCAGCCCAAGCCCCAAACATATCAATCCACTTTGTGTAGTTTATGTCTTAATCAAGGACTTTTTAATTGCACTTTCGTAGACACCAATGAATGATTAGTTCCTCAGCATAATGCTGAAACAATATGACATCAAAAAACCTTTGATATTAATAACTAATTTTAGAATGAACGCTAAAATAATGACATTATTTCAGGGAGTAACTAACTCTGTACACAGCCTCTATATCTCTCTTACTTTTGGCAACATTTGACAGTGAGTTGACAACCGTTTGAAACAGTTCAACTGAACAGGTTGTCTATGGTGGCACAATTGTGCATAATGTATAACTGAACAGCACGCTGTGTAGATGCATTCACCACATGGTCTCATTGCATGCTGGCATAGTTTATCATTCAAAACCACAGTGGATGATACTGAATGGTCAGACAGTTTGAGGTTAAAGATTGCATTACATCTGCTCAGGTTTACGAATGAGCTGATTTCTGTAGACTCATCCAGTTGACGTCCTTGAAGAATGGATGGAGACGGATCTCCTCAGCTCCTCCAGCCCGTTGGCTGCCCAGCCTCTCATTGGGGTTGGCTTGTAATAACTACAAAAATAACAAATATCCAGAAAACGTGAAATTCAGGTATTACAGTTCTGTTGTTCCAATTGAAGACTTTGAAACACTGGGTAGCAGCAGACACACTGTGCAATGTTGTTGTTGTTTACATAGTAAAAGGATCATTTTGACGTCTAGAGGCTGATATTGCCTGGTACCCAACACATATTTTTAAGCATGAGTACCAGTTGATATTAGCTGCTGTAGAGTACATTGTGCATTATTTATCTGGTATGTCAGCAGCAACCTATTGTCTCCAATAGTCTCCCATTGTCAGACAGGGCTAGTTGGGTTATAAGTTTTGAGTGAAATATGCAACAGTAACACAATAAGTTAAATCAATTAGCTATGTTTCATGAACCCTAGTTCCTGATAATATTGTTCAGAATCTGCCTGTTAGTTTTGCATGATTCAGAACTGCAGAGCCTCCATATCAAACTTGCAGGCATGCAACATTTCAGCTGACTGTAAAGACTAGGTTACAGTGTTCTATTTGTAATCCTTGAAAGTGTGTCGACACATGCTCCTTTTACAGATATTGCTTCTAATTCCAATCAGAAATGTGAGCCTAACTAAAGGTTAAACTTTTAAGCAGACGTCACGTTTAACCGTTTCGGATAATAATTGTAAATGCACAACTCCATTATGTTTTGTTTACCCTACCTGTTTGATTAAGCTGCTAGCCTCTGGGGATACATGGTCAGGGATAATGAGCTGGGTATGGGAGCCAATCCCGCTGGGGTGACAACTGTGCAGAGACTGTGGAATCCAATCATAATTAACAATAATATTAGTCAGATTTTAAGCTTATTGATAATCCTTGAAATCAATTGTGTTGATCTTAAAAAAATGGGAGTCTTGTCATATTTCTTAAACTCATAAAAACCTAGGTGTACTATTGTGATTGCTTGTTATTTTGTTACAATGTTAAACTTGCAAGGACCAATTTTCACCGACAAGTTTTTGATAAAAGGTAATATATACAAGATTGGTAAGGATAAAAAACATCACTGTCTTATCTTAATCTAAAAGTTATAAAGTTCATACTAGAACAATTTTTTCTGTAAAATATTTCCCTCTGAAATGAAGTCATATTCGAGAGAACTACACCTGAAAAAGAAAAAAAGAAAAAAAAAGCGTAGCAGCGGTTTTTTTAGTTTTTACAATCAAAACTAAAAACATTGTGTTTAGGCCTGTATGCTGAAAATTGTGCATGGCTTTTCACTATTTTCTCCTGACTCACACAATGGATTAAGCCCAAATTTTCAAAGGTTTGTTTCATGTATTTAAGGTTGATCAAATTTTGACAGATGATACCGTTTCAAAATAAAAACATACACAAACTAAAGCATATTAGCAATTGCCATGAACAATGCACAAATACATGTAACATGCACAATTTTTTGTACACGGCTGATGGACGTGTTAAAGGTACATGTATGTGGGGTCCCAACAATAACAAAATTTTAGTTTTTAATTAACAACCATTTAAACAAATTCAGATTTTTCATTCATGCAATGCTGTGAATGAAATCTTGTAACTTTCTTGAATCTACAACAATAGCTATATTAAAATTTAAATTAAATTTATTGGTCAATCAGCCATAGCAGCTGCAAACAGCTGCAAAATTTAACAAAACACAAAACAAGTTCATGTATGTCATGTCATAAATTTAAAGCTTTACATGTCTCCCAATTTAAACATACTATCTTTTGTTTCTTTAAAATAACAACTTCATTTTCAACTTTTTTCCAGAAGGTTTTACTGGAAAAGGATTTGTAAGAAGTACATGGTCTCCAAAGAGTTCAAAGTAGGGTCATAGATTGGTAACAATTATTGACCATGAAAACTTACTTGGTGAGAAGCACTGCAGCTGTTGATAGTATCAACTATTTTGAGAAAGGATTCCCTTCAACGTAATAAGGTTTGGATAATTTTACCCCCCCCCCCCCAAACTTGAATCTTAGAAACGGTCCACGCATGAATTGTTTTTCAGATTTCTGAGGGTTGGTGTCTGTTTGCAAATGCTGTGGCTAGAGACGCGGTTGGTACCCGCTTGTCACCTTGCTTAACTTGGATGGATTCACTGTTCTTGTGAAAATACCGTGACAGTATTTTGCCGTTTTCTAAGCAAGTAGACACTATAATCAGCTGAAACTTTCAAATGTGACTTTTTTGTATCTTTCTTTATAATGTTGCCTATAAATCAGACAAAATCCAATCTACATGTATGACCCTACCTTTTATTTATAAACTTAATACAACCAGGAGAAAAATATTGGAGAAAACTGAATTAAGTGTGGTTTCTTTGTTTAGTTCAAGAAGTACGAGCGATAACTCACCATTCCAGTGAGCAGTTCATAAAGTAAAGCTCCAAAACTCCACCAGTCACATGTACATGTAGGTGTCACATTAAAAATCCCATTCACTTCAGGTGCAGTGTAAAAATGTTCCTTTGCAAATGGATTCAGCGTCCTCTCTATGTACTGCCACTGGCTGAAGTAAGTTAGCCTGATGTGTCCACCTTCGGCCAGGAGGATGTTATCCGGCCGTAGATCTTGACAGATGATGCCCACTGCGTGTAGGTCTGTCAGGGCCAGGAGTATTTCGGCAGCCCATAGACGAACGCAGGATTCTGGAAGGGTGTTGGATTTAGTGACTTTCACCTGCTCGTCCATTTGTGAGAACAGGGTCGAGAGTGACGGCAAGGGCGCATCGCGAGGGTGGACTATCGGAGCCGGTTTCTTTGTATCATTGGTGGATGGTGGGGAGATGGTTTTAGTCAACAGTGCACCATTGTGGGTTGGGGTAATATCACTGTCATCTTTTGTTCTATCCATATCAGAAAGTTTCAAATTTGCATATTCATCAGTGTTTGCAATAGCTGTCTTCTGATTGTCTGTGTGCTGGTCGGGGCTTTCAATACTTGGGGAGTCCATGACAGTCCCGCTGTCCCAATCAGGTGAGTATATGGTGTGCTTAGGTGTGGACTCACACGAGCTGTATAAAGTGGTATCTAAACTCTCCTGATTCGGGGATAAACTGCTTGGTGTTGTGACAGAAGGCAGTAAGGGAGTGTTAGATTGATTGAAGAACACATCACTAGTTTTTACGTAAAGATCTTGTGGCAGGGTTGGTTTATTGGAATTCCTCCCAGGTTGATTGGATTCTGAGCTATCAGTTCCTCTCGATGAGGCAGCCTCACTAAGCATCCTACTGAGGTTGGGCTCACTCTTACTGACATCAGCCCTGCTGGTTTCCCACACCGAGGCTGATCCAAAGCCACCATCATCAATACTAGTGTCCACTTTCAGTAGAGAGGAGAGCACATCGTCTGGACTTTGCTCCTCAAAGGTAACACTCCTAACATTGAAGTCCATTGGGTTTGAGTATTTCCTGTGGCTCAACGGGCTGGCACGAGACACTCCCTGCTCCTGCATACTCATGCTGTGCTGTAAGGGTGGCGGTTTAGTAAATGACTCTACAAAAGGGCTCGTGCTGGCTACAGTATTAGTGTCAAAAAACTCGGCCAGGTCGGTACCAGGCTTTGATGAAGTCATTTCATCCGTCATGGCAGAGGCAAATCCACTTGTGTCAGGCAAGGTGTCAAGATGGGTCCCACTTGGGGGTGGTAACGAGTTAGACTCGATGTCATTTAAAGGTATGATATTTAAATCAAGCTCATCGTCTTTTTCTAAATCTTCCATGACCTTCAATGCATCAGCTATGACATCTTCAGGGTTATGGTCTACCCACATTGACAAAGCTGGCTGTGATTTGATGCCATCACTATCACTGCGCCCAACATTACTAAACACTTCATCAATGACAGGTCCAGATTTAGGACTCCCATTTTGAATTTCAAAGCCGAAAGCAGCCTTATCAGCACTGCCGATACTTTGAAGTTCACTGCCAGGACTCTCTAGACTGTCAATACTAAATAAATTTATAGGAGCGTTGCTGTTAAACTCTTGACCATCATGTGCGGGAATACTCAATCCACCGTTAGTTTTACCTTTCGTCTCGGCATCCCAATCCTGGGTTGCCTCATTGACGTTGTTATAAACAATGTCATACTGTGAGCACTGATTGACCAAATCATTCAAGTTGGTCTCTGTGTCCTGAATATCCAGCTCAGCGAATTCACTCGCGATAGGATCAGGTGTTAGGACCTCTTGACTGGGTTTCTCAACGTAGTCAATCATAAGATTTGCATAGCTGTTACCCCCACCTTCTGATTCTGGGCCTCCAATGAACACTTGTTGTCCATTCCCTAGGGAGGGGATCAAGCCTTGAGAATTCATCTCAGGCTCTTGAAAGACATTCTCCCCACAAATCTCCTCTCGAGGTTTCTTGTCATCCTTGGAGCTTGTCGTACTGTGTCTAGATCTTCGTGATCCGCAGCTCCCGATGCTTCTCTCCAAGCTACACACCATGGCTTGATTGACAGATGTTTCGGCCCCATGGCTGAAGTAGCCACTGGCGTAGTTCCACAGCTTCCCCCCGCTGGCATGCTCCAGGATCAGATAGATTGCATTATCCGTTTCGATAAACTTGTAAAGCTTGATGACATAGCTGCAGTAGGCAGGCACAGAGATTGTACGCTTGGTAGCCACTGAACATTTCTGCAGTACCTGTAGATATTCCAAAACAGGAATTGTTTTAAGGATGTTTCAAAAGTCAAACACCTAATCAATCTATTTCATTGTCCATTCTAAAATGTTCATCCAAAAAGTGCGGCATTTTTGTTCTTGTCTCAACATCAAAGACAGATTTCTGGCAGCTTATAAAAAGCATAGTTCATGCCACTTTGTTTGTTATTTACTTGGTCTTAAACTCACCTTTATAATGAATGTTTGATATGAAATTGAATCCAGAACGAGCAGCACAGAGTCTATCAATCCAAGGACCTTATAATTCTTGAGCTCCTCCTCAGCGCCCCTGAGATGTGCGGAGCGTGGATCAACATCGATACGTGGATGCTCGGACTGTGAGGACAAATAATACACAAATGCGTCTCAAATTATTTTAGAGGATTTAAAGAAGTTGTGATCAGTTACTTATGAAATTGAATAATAAATTCTGACTGAAAAAAAAGTTGCATAATATATTAACCCCTCTCTGATATATTTTGATAATATCTGATTCTGAATTAACATTTGATTTAATTGACAAAGATACTGTTCCAAAATGTATCTTATTTAACACAAATTTGTCAATAGATTTGTATGGGTTGCCAGTCAGATCCCTGGCTCTATGGCATTTACAGTTTGTTTGGCTTCTGACTGGCACCCCAAGCAAGGACATTGACAAAATAGGGAAACCGTCAATATTGGGGCTAGATAGCTCAGTTGGTGGAGCGCCGGCACGTTAATCCGAAGGTCTTCGGTTCAAATCCCAAATCATTTACATTTTACTAAGTCAGTTTACCTTGTGGTTTATTACTCGTGATAGAATACTAATTACCCCATAAAAACTTACTACAGGAAAAAAATTAATTGTTATTTCTTCTGATACTGAGTGACAACCATTAAACTCAGCATATCATCTGCTCTATTCCTGAGTTAGCCATCTTATAATCTTGGTATGGTAACCAGACTATTTCGGTCTGTTTGCAGGGGAAATCTTGCTTTCAAATGCCATGTGTGGTTAACCGTCTGAATATTGGTCACTTTCATTGATGCATGCACTGCATGCACTGTATATAAAGCTAAAGAGGCTGCCAGTAAATGCTACAGCCTCACTTTCATATCAATCCATGACTATGGCGAATTCACCCACCTCCCATCTCTTGTTATTAGTCACTTCTGCTGACAGATATTGGTTGTATAAATCCTCTGCCTTCATAAGGTACTGTGCCGTCTTCCTGCGTACGGCCTCACGACGTGTTTTATTGTCATCACCTGGAAAACATTTACAAATCCAGGTCGGTTTTAAACTAAAGCTCCTTTAAACTATCTGTATGCAAGAGTCTGCCATCAATATATAAGTCTGCCATCAATTTCCAAAATCTGCCATTAATATGCATAAGTCTGCCATCAATTTGCATAAGTCAGGATTGACCCATAACTTTTTTAGTGACTGGCAAGCAGGACCAGCTAGCTTGTCATTTCAATAGTGCGTCAGCTTTTTCACTGGTCTATATTTCAAATTAAATAGGGACGCTTTCCAACACTAAACTAGGCAGCCGGACCATTCAGAGTAAAGTTTGAGTGGTCCTCGGGTGTTTTAACTGGCATCTGGCCAGCGGACCACTGTTAAGCAGGCCTGTGAGTGGACCCTTAAAAAAAGAGCTGAAACACTATATGATGTAAGAATGATCGTGGAACGTCAAGTGAGCACGCGTCACGCATTTCTGCTGGTCGAATTGGGGCACCCCATTGATCCAGTAACTAGGCTTATTTCACATTATTGTAGTTATACATTATTGTTGCCAAGCATATATAAGGCCAAAACAAAAATTTAAAAAATCGGCAATTAAATGAAAAAGCGGATACCCGCTTTAAAGTTAAGGGAGAATGCTGTAAGTCTTCTATCAATATGCATAAGTCTGCCATCAGTATGCAAAAAATGTCATCAATATGCATAACTCTTCCAAGAATATGCATAACTCTACCATCAATATGCATAAGTCTGCCTTCAATATGCAAAAGTCTGCCATCAACATGCATAAGTCTGACATCAATATGCATAAGTCTGACATCAATATGCATAACAATCCCATCAATATGCATAACACTTTCATCAATATGCATTAAGTCTGCCATCACTATGTATAAATCTGCCATGATTTTATACAATAAGCACTGTATACTCTGTGCTTTACCAAGAGTCGATCCTGCGGAAAATAAAATGCTTGTTCATTTTTCCCCGCAAGACTCTGCAAAGCACTGAGTGCACAGTGCTTAGCACACATCGGTGTAGGGTAGAACACAACCAATACTCCTTATCCCAATGCAATTATCACATCCATTATTAATATTGTGCAACTTAATGTCCTTAACATAATGTAAACAATTGTAACAATAATTGGACTTTAACTTGACATGGTGATGTGGTAAAATTTGCAGTCAAATTATGCCATAAACACTGGAGCAAGTTTCCTCTCCGCCACAAAAAATATCTTATATTCTTTTATATGATTTCACAACACACTGGACTTTAGGCTTTCAGTCCATTCCCAAACCAATTATGGTGAAGTGTCTTGCTCAATGAGACAAGTGTCAATACCAGGACCTGAAGCTACACTCTAACATTAACAACACCAGAGATAAAGTCTGGTGAACTAACACCAACCAAATACAAATAAATACTGACCGATGACACCTTTTAGGAGCACCCCAACGCCTGACTTGTAGAGGTCAAAGGCCGCTTGGTAGTTACCATTTGTCTCGTTGTCTAGTGCAAGACTGATGTGGTAAGCTGCCTGGTAGAGGTAGTCTTCTGCACCCCCTATTGTCATTCCAGCCACGCCCCTACTGTCTGTTTCATCAGGCATTGGTTTGGCCTATTATGGGCCAAAAAATACAACAATATTAAAAATTATTAAAATATTAATACAGCAATGATAAAATGACTTTTGTCATGTTCTGGGGCATGCAGTCTCATTTCTCATTGACCAATAAAAACAAGGGGCTATGGATCCAATGCACCTGAGGTCATCATCACAATAATCTTGGTTGCGCCATTTTGAGAGTCAATGTCCTCGTGTGTTATACAGTGCAGTTCACACTTTAAGTGGCATGACGTTTACATGTTGGTGCAAGGGGGTAAATAGCTCACTGTATCAATGAATGAAAAGTAGTGTGTCGCACTGCAGGCAAGTAATAAACTGTATTGGAACATTTTTAGCAACCCTAGGTTCCCATGTACATTACTTTCTTGTCACATGTGAGGGAAACAAAATTAACAGGTACCAGTATTCAAACACACCCCGTCAATAACATGAGGCAACCTACCTTTGGGGAACGGGAATCCACAATCCCACCATCAGTGTACATAGCGTCCCTCTCAGCAGCCTGTTGAGCTCTGATACAGTGCAGGTAAGCTCTGGCCATGGAATTACGAGCATTCTTAGAATCATGGCTAGACTCTGGGGGAACCATCGTCCAGCCTTCCTGGTTGTCTTGACCCTTCCAGTTGGATTCATTAGTTGGTGTTAGTTGGACAGGTGGGGTTTCAGTTGGAGCCTGTTGAAAAGTTTGAAGTGTTAGAGGTACTTAAAGACAGAAGTCAGTGATTAGTTTCAATCTGAAAGCTCACTGATTACAGCTTCATACCAGTACCAAACCTTCTAAAATACTGTCAAAGACATGGGAAAAAGCATTTGAAGGTGCTTTGAAAAGCAGCTTATACTTTGTCAACATTTGTTGATTATGAAGTTAATACCAGAACCATTTTTTGTGTGAAATATTTCCCTCTGAAATGAAGTCATATTCAAGAAAACTGTATCTGAAAACCTAAAAAATGAAAGAGCTGAAACCAAAATTAAGGACAATTTGCATGGTTTTTCACTATTTTCTCCTGACTCACACAATGTATGAAGCCCAAATTTTCACAGGTTTGTTGTTGCATGTATTTGTTTGTTCACACAAAACATGAACGCTGTCTGTGACTATATTGTCAGCTCTTACTATCCTGTATAATATTGTTAATTACCAATCTTGCACATCGTCTTTAAAAAGAATAGTGGTCAAAGCTTGTTCTTGGAATTCGGCAATTCCGATTTTGGGGAAGCTGTACCTTAGGGAAGTTGATAGTAATACCACTGTCAGACGACAGGTCAGTGGTCGAGTTCGCTGCAGTGGAATTCTCCGGTGAGTCTTGGGATTCTTCATTCAGGACAGCACACATATCCATGGCCTGAAATAACCAACTGTTGCTCTGAGGTATGGATGAACCCTCACTGGTAACCCCTGGAGGTTCTGTCAAAGAGAGGTCAAGATGTGGGATTTGAGGCATTGCATGGTGAGGTATCAAGGTATGTTTGCGGTAACACCATGTGTAAATCTACTTGCTGGGTAGATTATCTGAGATTATGTTCTTTTGAGAACTTGTCTTGCTAGGTCAAGATGGTTAACTTTTAATACATCATAGAGATACATATTTACATGTTTAAATCTGGGCTATTAAAACTTCATGGGGGCAAGTAAAACGCAGAGTTTACTAGCCTGGTGGGCTACTTAACAAAAAGCTTAAGCACAAGGCCTGCATGCATGTGTGCATTGTTTCTGTGATTTTTGTTTAGTGGTTGTGTTTCAAAGCACTCAACATATTACGTCAGGTAGGAGTTACATGTTTTAAATGATGAGAACCATTCATAAATTCTTGATGTGGTGCAATCTGCAGCCACCCATGGCCAAAAAAAACATCAGGGCAAACCTCTTTTCTTAACAGGAAGTGTACAGTGCTCTTTTACGTGTATGTATACACGACACATATGTAAGACCTGCGGTATTTCGTCTCATTCAAAGCAGGAAGCCATTGAGTTGAAGTGTCTTGCTTAATGCAAGTGTCATGACCGTAACCTGAACCCATTCTCTGACAACACCAAAACTTGAGTCCAGTAGACTAGACCACTACTCACGACACGACACGACACACTACTCTACTAGTGTGTTCCGTCTCACACTGAGTAGTGTTGCTACATTGTTTGGAAGCACTGTCATTCTACTTGTCATTTTTACTTCCTTGTCAGTTGTCACTTCTTCAGAACTGGTATCTCATAATGTAACTCAGATATTTGTTTTATCAATTTTTGACATATTATTTTCAAAGAGTTTTTAAAAGGAAAGTCTCTTAAGCATGAGTTTGTTTGATTTACTTTGAGTTTTTGGGCCATTACTGTATATATAAATTATGATTTATAAACCTCAATAGAAATGTTTCCATTTGGAATGCTGATTACTTTTTACCCTGATCCTTTCTACATGTACTTGTTTACAATGTAAGAGAAATGAACGTAAAAATTACATAAAGCACTGACACATGAGATTATGTTTCTTAGGTTTCATTGTTTCAGATAAGACACAATAGTACTGATTTTAAGATAAGAAAGGCTTAATACTGCTGTCCTTAAATTATTGAGGAAAGCTCTTTGCTCTCTTTAGCACCAAACTTCACACATAAGTCTAAATTTAAATTTAAACAAAATTTCAGAAATTTTGAGTTATGATGTTAAATTGAAGCACATAAAAAATATGAACTTTTGAAATTCATATGTACATATTGGATTAGCAGATTAATACTTCTGTTAAATGATCTTGAGCAAATAAGCGCCACATTGGTAGCTGTGAATAAGACTCTGTTTTTATTTGTTTTCAAAAAAAAGTCAGTCAAAATAATTTTTAAGTTCTCCTTGGACGAGGTTAAAGGAAGGGTCATAATAATAATAATAATAATAATAATAATAATAAAGACTTGTTATGCGCACATATCCACCCTGCTGGGTGTTCAAGGCGCAGTAAACCAAAAAAACAAACAAAAGAAAAACAGAAACAACTAAATTATTCCTTGAAAACCTGTGACATTAGATAAGTTTTGAGAAGTGATTTAAATTTTGTGGTACAAAGACAAGATCTAAGATTATGTGGTAGAGAGTTCCAGATGCGTGGCGCAGCTACAGAAAAAGACCTGTCACCCCAGGAGTGTTGAGACTTGGGTTCCTTGAGGAGAAGCATGGTACTGGATCGAAGATTCCTTGACGGAGTGTAAACTTGAAGCAGTTCAGAGATATAGTGGGGAGCCTTGCCGTTAAGTGCTTTGTGGACAATGAGCATCAGCTTGAAGATGATACGTTGAGAGACAGGGAGCCAGTGAAGTTGTTTCAGAATGGGGGTGATAGAACAAGACTTTTTAGACAGTGTCACGATGCGGGCTGCGGTGTTTTGGAGGCGTTGAAGGCGGGAAATCTGGTTGTTAGGAAGACTGTAGAGAAGAGCATTGCCGTTGTCAAGACGAGAAGTTACGAATGCATGAATGACTTTTTCAGTGGCACTCTTGTTCAAGTACTTGCGTATCTTACCAATATTCCTGATGTGAAATGATGACACACGTATGATGTTGTTGATGTGTGGTTGAAGTGTCATTGATGAATCAAAAATAACCCCCAAGTTCCGAGCTTGCAACGAGGGAGCTATCCGAGCATTACCAATGGAAATGTATGGCACTGAAACCTTTGTTAATTGTTGACGAGACCCAAAAAGAAGGAACTCTGTTTTATCATCATTCAACTTCAGGAAGTTCTGTTGGGTCCAACGTCGAATCTCTTGGATGCAATTCTCAAGTCTTTCAATAGAGGTATTGGCATTTTCTTGAGTAGATTTAAACGTGATGTATAGCTGAGTGTCGTCTGCGTACACATGGTAATTCAGGTTAAATTTCAGGATGATGTCACGAATCGGTAAAGTGTACAGTGTAAACCACTGTGGGCCCAGTACCGACCCCTGTGGCACAGAGTAATTTAGGACAACAGGGTCTGATACCACATTGCCGATACACACATGCTGAGTTCTATTGAATAGATAGGATTTGCACCATGCCAGGGCTGTGTCCTGGATGCCAAGATGATTCTGGAGCCGAGAGAGAAGGATGTTGTGATCAACAGTGTCAAAGGCAGCACTCAAGTCTAACAGTACTAGATTGGTAAATACTAAAAAAAAATGAATGACTATCAAAACTGACTTGGTGAGAAGCACTGCAGCTGTTGACAGTGTGAACTATTTTGAGAATGGATCCCCTTTGAAGTAATTTGGTTTGGATAACTTTTGAAAAAAAATATTTGATTCATGCATGAATCGCTTCTCAGACTTCTAAGGGCGAGTGTCTGTTGGCAAATGCTGTGGCCGAAGATGCAGTTGGTACCTACTGTCACCTCGCTAAACGCGGATTGATCTGACATTCATGTGAAAATACCTTGACCGTTTTTGCTGTTTTCTTAGCAAGTAGTCACTGTATTCAGCCGAAACTTCCACGTGTGACTTTTATTGTATCTTTCTTTATAGTTTTGTCTATAAATCAGCATTATGTTGACAAAAACCAAACGATGACCCTATCTATGGTTATAAAAGTCACTATGGTTATATGAATGAATAAATCAATGAATGATAAACACACAAGTAATATAATAGTTTGATACTTGAAGGATTGACCAACCTGTGTCTGATAGAGGATCAAAAAATGACAATTGAAGTTTTGGTAAAGGTGTCGATGGGACAGAATCTTCACTGAATGTTGTCCTATCGTCATCGTCATCGTCATAATCAATGGTCCCATACTCCGACACATCCTCTTCATTTTGTCTGTGGAGCCACACACCGCCAAGAGACGGGCTGGGTTGCCCCTCTGTAAACAACCCATGATCTCTCCCCTCTGATGGAGTACTGGCTCCTGAATTATCATGGGAGTGACCTGAAGACAGGGACTTCCCACTTGTGGATTCGGGTGAAATTTTCTTGGGCTGTAGAATCTCTCTGCGTGGAGACTGCCTTATCGCTACCTCCTCCCCACCCTAATAAAAAGAAAAAGAGAAACACAGTGAATCGATTTGTATCTATTTATTGGCTTAGCACACATCCCTCTGGCACCTAACCCAAAACCCATGAAGGATCATGGGGGGGGGGGTGGGGGGGTCAAAATGGGTAACCTTAAAGCACATCTAGAAAGCAGGCCATGCATGTCTAATTCTGCTTGGCCTAGAATGTGTCCAGTAATTGCATTTGTCTGTCAAGTTTACTTGTACAGCCGTCAGTGTTTTCCCCACAAATGCTGTAAGGAAAAGGGGTCTTTCAATAAGAATGGAGGGAATTAATGAAAACTATTTTATTTATTTTTTTCCAATGGAGGGATGTAACAACCCCAGCAGAAGGTTGTAGGCATTAAATATCATTTTATTATATAAAAAAAAATTACTCTAAAAATGTTTTTCCATTCTCATGCTGAATAAATAAAAAAAAATTCCTGTCTGTCATCTACTGTGGGATTGAACGATAGATAATGCATGGATAATTTTTTTCTCTGCTGGGGTCGAAACATCAGGCCAATAACTATATTTTTCAATTTCTAGTCCATTAACAGTTTTGAGCTACTAGCCCTGGGGCTTGAGGATTTTTTCAACAAATTTGAACCCTGTTACAGCAGCAACAGTGGCCAATTCAGACACTGCATTGATTCTAATCCGGAACCTCCTTGGTTATAAAGTTTATCTTATCCTCCAGAGATATATTTCTATCTCCAATGCCGTCATAAAGTGGTAATTTTGATCCTCGCAATCAAAATATCTACAACAAACATAAACTGCATTTTGTTCTTTTCACCAAAACAGGACGACCCTTATTTGATGAAATCTTTAAATTGGTTGGACAGTGTATTTATTGATATTAGAAAATGGACGTGAATTAATTAGTCTACAGGTGTACTCTTCCAAACACCAAGGAAGGATATAAACCCCTTTAATTATTGTTATGATATCAGAATTGTTTTACCTCAAAGAAGCTACGGAAGTAATTGCTTCTTGTAAGGGGCGGGATGCGAACAACAAAATCAAGAAGCCTGAGGGCGCTTTGACGTCTTTCCTCAACGACTTCATCATCAAACCGTCCTGAGTACATACAACCAGAATTTTTTTTACAACGCATAATAGTGTCAGTGAATAAATACAAAATATTCCTTGTAAATTTGAAACTGTGCAGTTTTTCATCTACTTTATAATTCAAGTATTAGCACTTGTGATACACATTTAGACCTACACCAAGAATGTAGGAAAGTACCAACTCGGTGCTTTTTAAGTCCTGCCAAACAGAAATGCAAAGTAAGGTGAGGCTTGAACCCATGAACTTTCTTTATTGTAGGGCACACTTATGAACGACTAGACTGCCAAGCTCACCCAGTGAATTGTTCTTTATACTATAAGCACCAACTGTCTTTAAACATTTGTAATTAATCGTGTTCTATCAACTGTTCTGAGGGTTGATTCTGTCCCCCCATCTCTCACCCTCATTAAATCATTTTTATCAGTTGCCTGTTGTATTCATATTTGAATGTATTTCTGGGGTGTTCTTGTTTATATTCAGTTGTGTTTTTATGCTGTGACCCCTGAGTGACCAGAGGATGGGCCAACCAGCCTAAATAAAAAATAAATAAATAAACAATAGTATCTCCAATTCGACCAAAGTACTTTTGAAGGGGCATCAATGCCAAGACCAGGCCAACAAATATTCTATGGCCTGCGTGTAATTCCAGTAATTTATGATGACCTTTTATATTCTTGTCAAAATTTATAACCTTATTCTTTTATGACAACTAGAACAGCAACTATATAAACGTAATAATTACCAAAGAACTTTGCTTTGGCAAACACAGGAAACTTTTCTGGTCTGCGGAGATTATAATGGAGAAGCGACAGCGCTTTGTTTAGCTTCTTGAAATCATTGTAGCGTTTCCACACAACAGTCTGTAAAGAAATACAACAGTTTGTCGATCAACAATGGTTAGACAGCATTGGATTTTGCAGTCATTGGATCCAGTCAGTACCGAGCACGTAAAGGCCGCTATTGCATGAACCTCCTTGGTGTTCTCAGGACCGACCTCAAAACGTCAGGACTGGGAACCCTAAAATCTCGAAAGAAACTGAGGGAGCTCAGGATGCTCGCAACCGATTGCTGCTGCAGGATGTTTTTCGAGTCCCAAGTGTGAATTTTTGCTCACATAATATTGTTAACTTGCTTGAAAACCATGATTTGTCAGGTTCCCTTAACAACTCCACAACAGTTATACGATCAACTGCTGTAATCTAATGGGGACCAGACTGATTTACTCAGCATAATAGTCTGGTCCAAATTGGATCGTAACAGTTGATCATATAAATGTTGTGTAATTGTTGAGGGAACCCGACAAGTATGGTTCTCGGTTCAAAAATTCACACTCGCGACTCGAAAAGCAATAAATTTTCCCCCAAAATCTATGATGTTTTTAAAACAAATTTCAGCAGTCCGGCTATTTACAAGTAATAGTAGCAATCGATCGGTATTAGTTTCATGATGCAGATCTTTGCGGAATAAGAATCTCAATGGGGCACAAGAATAGGTTTGCAAATGCTCTAGACCTAGGGCCAATGATACGGAGTGGGTTGGCCCTATCATCTCGGGCCTAAACACCGACCAATCAGTCATGTCAGTGCGTCAGTGCGCACATTCATTAGAATTAGATAATTCCTTGATAAGCATCTGACATATCTTTTTCAATTCCTGTCATCCATCTGTAAAATAACTTTACTAGGGTTTAATACTTAGTAACTAAAGTTTAAGTAAGTGGTGTTTGAAGCTTTGCATGGTGTTGGAAGTTGAACAACTAATCACGTATCGTAGTTACTAGTATTGGGATAGTGTAGTCTTCTCCATACTCACCTCAGTCACATCTTCTGGTTTGTTCAAGGAGAAAGCCTGATCAACAAAAGGAAGCGAAAAAACCTTCAAATTATTATAAAGAATATTAATTTTATTGTTGATTCACATGAAAAACTACGCAAAGGTGGGGGGGGGGGGGGCGGTGCGAGTCGTGTGTGTAGTTCTGTATGCAGGATTGAAGAGGCAATCATCATCATCAAGCGAAAACAATCATGAGTTACCACCGACCGTCAATTCATGTAAAATCGCAAAAACTGCATACAAACCCTGTATGTCACTTTGTAAACAGTAAATCCCTTTTCGTGTCTGGTAGGATCTGTGACCAGAAAGCTTCGAATACAAGTATCTTTCGATCTCCTGGACGGAGTAGCCATTTCACGGTATCGCCACGACCGACTGATTGACGGCGGAAGTTTAAGTTGACCTGTCACGCGAGGTCACGGAATCAATTTTGTCGCGAGGTGGCGCTAGACGAGACAGCGCTACACTTAAATTTTGATTGGGCAGTAAAGGAATAAAACAGAGGAATGTTCGACAGTCCGATCATCTGACGTCACACTAAGAACAACTAGAGGTTCGACTCCTTATAGCATATAATTTCATATTCAAACTTTTTTTTATTCGGCCAACTTTATCGTTTATTGTTTCAACATCACATCATTAATATTATCTTTTTCGGTAGCCTATTAAATCACCCAGTACTGCCTCGCTGAGAGCAGGGTGCGTGATCTTCCAACCCGCTCATCACAGAGCAAGGTCTGGTCCTTGCTCTATGGTTGGAGTTGCCAGGTGCAAAGATAATCTGCCAAATCCTCGCTCTATGATCACAGGCAGGGAACGCGCCTGTTTTAGGGGTGTAAATTCCACTGGCAATCACATCATCAGCCTCGGGGATGCAACTCACTAAATAATGGAGAACATAGCAACGGCCTCATGAATAGTTTGTGGGTTTCTACAAATTTCAGTAGGGTCTACTACTACTAGAAAGATTTGAGAGCCATGTAAAAGGGTGTGTGATAATGTTTCCAAAATGTGACCTTGCGGTACTAATTTTGGGGTAACCTAGACCCTGAACAAAATATCCCATTTGCTAGAGGCTTTATGACATTTATTTTCAAGACTGATATGCTCGGACCTCAACAGCCAAATAATACGTGACCACCAGATGACCATTAGCCAAATTATTACACCATCACTAGATATTACGGAGGGCAATGTTTAACCTGACCAAATTTGAATAAATGTCATGATAGTTTGGGAGTTATGGCCTTTTTCATTTTGATCACGTGACCGTTTGACTTAAGAAAGATAAAAAGAAAGCAAAAAAGAACAAGAGCTAATTTAGAGCTTTACAAAGCACAAACATCAGCCCTATGGAATACATTTAAAAAGTGGAAATTTCAGTGTTAGTTTTTAATAAAATGACCACTGCTGACCGATAGGTTATCACTGGCTAATATTGGTGCACACACGAAAAGGGGCTCAAACCATTAAAGCATTTGACCAAGTTAGTTAGCACAAGGAGAAGCATTCTCTAAAGTTTCGTTAAACGACCACCACTGACCACAAAATGACCATTGACAAAAATTGTATGAACATCCTTAGACAGATGAGATACAGTTAAAATGCCAAAACAAAAAATTGTTTCTGTTTTTTCATAAAATGGCCACTGCTTACCATTAGGTGACCATTGGCCAATATTTTGTCGGGCCATTAAAGCATTGAACAAAATAATTAGTTAGGCTGCAATCGGTTAAAGAATGTGGGTGGTGAAACATTTTGTAAATATTCATAAAATTACTACTACTGACCAAAAGATGACCATTGGTAAAATTTGTATACACCCCAAATGTAGCTCTAGCAAATTAAGCATTGGACCAAGTTAAGCTGCAATCCGCAAAAGAATGTTGGAAAATAAGCATTTTGTAAATCCACTGCTGACCGATCCAGTAGCCAAAATCTGTGTACACCCCAAATGTGGCTTGGGTCAACCAGGCATTGGACCAACATCTTGCAGGCTGCAATCGGCTGAAGAATGTGGGAGAAAAATCACTTTGTATATATTCATGAAATGACCACTACTGACCACCAGTTAACTATTGCCCAAATTTTACTACCATCCCCAGTTAGGACGGGTATCATGGTTTAATTTGACGATTTTTTTTTAAAATCGGCCGGACAGTTAATTAGAGTTATGTTCTTTTTCATTTTGACCGAAGAAAGAAAGAAACAATTAAATCTAGCATTATAATAATATATCACTCTGCTTTGCGTGACTGATATAAAGAAAAAAGGAAAAAAAGAAAGAATTATTGCTTCAAAATTATATCAGCCTGTCTTGCAAGGCTGCTATAAAGAAAGAATTCTAGCATTTCAATAGCATATCAGCTTGCTTCGCAAGGCTAGTATAAATAGATTTTACGTGTGCTATGGTATTGAGATTATGACCAAATGTAGGTTGAAAGAAAGTAAAAATCATGACACCTTAAAACTACTTTTCTTCAAACATAATTATAACTATGGAGGTCGAAAAGTGGACATCTGCTTTCCAGCTTTCTAATTATGAAAAAACCGGATTGAACGGTTTTTCTGGTGCATTTTTCTACTATTTTGCTTTTTGTCACCCTGTAAAGTAGATTGAACATTTTTGTAGTTTCCATTTTTCTACCTTTTCACTTTTCAGTTTCGATGAAAGCAGGTTTTACTTATTCGCCCACTTACGGTCGAAAAGTGGACATGTGTCTTTTGGGTTTCCTAGAAGCAGAAAAGCAGGTTGAACGTTTTAGATAAATCTATTTTTCAACTTTTCTGCTAGGCAGAAAGCAGATTGGACGTTTTGTCACACAGTGGCACAAAAGCGGACATCTACTTTACTGGTTTCCAACAACCTGAAAAGCCGATCGTACGCTGGGGACCATTTCACTTTTCTGCTTTCCTGCTTCCCAGAAAGTGGATCGAACGTTTTTTGAAACAGATGCTTCGGACTATAATATAAAGAGAAAGGACCGCGGGAAGAAAATTGTAGGACACCCCCCTCCTCTAGTGGACGAGCCCTACAAATAAACGAATGGCGGCGCGCACCGGCTAGAGACGAAGCGCCCACAGTTAGTTAAAAAAACGAAATTTTCTTCTGTGAAGCCGCCAAGGTTTTTGGGAGTAGCAGGTCGCTAGCAATCTACGTTTGGATGATTAAATTCATTCTCATTCTCTACGCTTCAACAAATAAATAGTACAATAATTATGAAAGAAATCAAAAACAACTATAGCAGCAAATTCTGTGTTCACGTTTTAATGAAACGACAAAAAATCATTCGTGTTCTGCCCAGGGATTTGTTTTTGGACTTTTACGGACAGAGCATCATGTTTCGTTTGCAGCAACATTCAAAATACGCATGGATCCAGACAGACTGCTTAAATAGCAAGAACTTTGAGTCCTCAAAATGTTACTATCGACATTGACAGTATTTCTGATGAGAATAAAAGTGTCTCAAGGTTGTACTAACTTCAAACATGGAGGTAGAATTAGACCTCCATGCTTCAAATCAGTGAACTTGAGGCCGAAGCTCCCTCCCCCCCCCTCCCACGAAAAAAAAAATCGACTTTCGACTTTATCTTTTGAGGATCCTCAATTGACAAACAACAAGTTTTGTATGTGCCTTGTTTGACATGCACGTGTCAGTCACACGCATTGGCCGTGGAGTCGTGCATTCGTACAACAGGGGGGTAAATTTAACTGCTAATAAGTAATACATTTTTTCTGTTGGTGCGTAAAACAGATGTCCACTTTTAAACCTCTGTTCAAAAAACGTTCGATCCACTCTCTGGGAAGCAGGAAAGCAGAAAAGTGAATTGGTCCCCAGCGTACGATCGGCTTTTCTGGTTGTTGGAAACCAGTAAAAGTACTAGATGTCCGCTTTTGTGCCACTGTGTGACAAAACGTCCAATCTGCTTTCTGCCTAGCAGAAAAGTTGAAAAATAGATGTATCTAAAACGTTCAACCTGCTTTTCTGCTTCTAGGGAACCCAAAAGACAAATGTCCACTTTTCGACCATTGTAGGCGAATAAGTAAAACCTGCTTTCATCGAATCTGAAAAGTGAAAAAGTAGAAATTGGAAACTACGAAAATGTTCAATCTACTTTTCAGGGAGACAAAACCAGAAAAGTAGAAAAATGCTCCAGACAAAAACGTTCAATCCGCTTTTTCATAATTAGAAAGCTGGAAAGCAGATGTCCACTTTTCGACCTCCATATATAACCCACATTGCTGAACATGAACAAATAGGTTACCTTCGCGATGCGAACTTGAATACTTGCCTAATTCTTTTGTTCAAGAAAGAGAGTAAAACTTAAAAGAGGAAGAACGCAAACAGCAACAAAAAAGACAAGATATATTCAGTGATGAGATGACGTTGAGTGGGTAAGCAATGATAACAAAGAAGAAAACACTGCGCGGGCAATAGAGAGTGAAGAAATAAAGTAATACCTCGCAAGTTTATTTCGTTATAATCTGCATGCACGCGCTATTCGCGCCCTTTTTAACGCGATATACCGCCTAAACGGACGCGTTTGACTAAACTGGAATTGTTTTCACACCCCAAACACCAACCCCTCATCTATGCCACTGAACCAGGGGGGGGGGGGGGGGGGGCGGAAGGGGTGTTGCGCAATCATTTGCGATCGCTGTTTGGGTACACTCCATTTTAAAAATAGGTAATGACCATTAAAAAACAAAAAGAAATCCATGTATACCGTTAAAATTCTCTCTTTATCAGCACTGAAAACATATCGTAAGAGTATTTTCAATTGTTGAGATGCTTAATTTTAAATAAAGTGCGTAAAAATATTATCGAAAATTTTCCGTTGGTTTATTGCAGCGGCTAACGTGTATGAATGGGTCCAGGTGGGAATTTCGTTACAAATGGTCTCCCCTAAAATGGCTACAAATATCGACATAATGTGAAAAAAATTATCGTTCATCCTCTGATTTTTTTCCATTAACGTAATATTTAGGAATAGATCTTTCATTCCTGAAAGTTTAATCAAAATCCCTCGGTACATCCTCTAGATATTTGACGATTTGTAAAAGTGTTTTTGGAGAGAATGGATCCCGCCAATACTTATTTTGCGTTCAAACGATCTCTGTTGACGGACGGGAACATTTGCCGCAGGTAATTGTAATTCTGAGGCAACATACACATCTAAAACAGATATGTTATACATGTCGTTTAGGTTAAATATATGTTGTTTATTAAATACTTAATTTACTGAAGCAGTTGGCAAGGCAAAAAAAACAATTTACAAATGTATTCTGGTGTAAAGATTTTGTGAATTTACAACATTTGAAGATAACAATAAACCTCTGATAAAATGGACTCGTCCAGGCAGTCTCAACGGCACGCAGCGGAGAGCAACCGTCAATTCAAATAGTTGATTTCTTGCTGCAGCCGCTGTCAAGGTAGACAGTTGGTTTTATAATCCCATTTCACTAATAAACACAGGATGCTCATCCTAAGTGCGTAAACGCATTGTGCCACGCAAAGCCCATCAGTCCGGGCTGTGCTCAAATGCTACGCAGGGGGGGGGGGGGGGGGGGGGGGGGGGGCGGAAGGGGTAGCGCCACCAGCGCGCCACCTACGTTGAAAATAATCTCATTCGACCATCGCGACGTGAACTGGTCGAAGCTCCCCACGTACAAACGGATGTGTGTGTACGCATAGTACACACTATTGGTATTCGATAAATTAAAGTTGATTAATTGGGTGCACTTTGGTTGTCAGATTATTATCTTCGTACTCAGATTTTTGGGGTATTAAAATAATGCTCGATCCGGTGCAATTAGGAGCGAAGAGTGTTAGTATCAGAGTAAAACATTGACAACTTAGAACAATACTCCCAATTTGTTGAAGAATCTCTTGGTCACCACTGAAGACGTTGTCTTCAATCCACGTGAAAAACCAAGAAGTGCTGCAAGTCTACTTTGAAGATAAATTTTCTGAAAATCCTATCCCTAAATTGTAGCAATTACAATATTATTGCAGATCCAAATTATTATATGTTGACGACGTACAGCTGCCGCCAACCTAAAATGATTTCAAAATTTGTGAGCAAATAGCTCCATTACAGCTTCACAATTAAAGGACACCACAGTACAGTTTAATATCCAGCCAAGCGTATCATTGTACGGAAGGGTAGGAGGCATTTCTATCACGTTTTCTATTTTTCGTGGCGAAAGCTTCAAGGTTGGTACGGTCTCGATCTCGATTTCCCTCTTATTTCTAGAAAAGGGAGCTTGGTCGATGAAAACGTGACTTTTACCAGCAGAACAAAAGTTAATTCTATATGGTGGTTTCAGCTAGCCTTTGCTTGTTGCTTTTGAAGTAACACAATCAATATACACGGAGGAAAATATACTGAATTGAATGAATTGAACCGACCGTCTTCTTGGGCTTCAAGGTTTCGTTAATTAAAATACAGACCTTTGCACTGACGTCATCACGCTGCCATCTTAATAAACCGATGATGTAAGAACGGAAACGCTCAGATCTGTACGCGCGACGCACTTCCCCCGCCCCTCTCCCTCCCCCATCCCTCGGATCCCCTCTCTTTCACTCTCTCTCTGACTGTCCGTCTCCCCCTCATAATAACTCATTATGTGGATATTGAGTCCCTTTTTGTCTGTTTGATTTTTGTTCATGCCCCCCCATCTCTTACTCTCTCTCTCTCTCTCTCTCTCTCTTTAGTCCATAGGGGCGGATCAGCCCCCTCCCATGGTGGTCTGAACTCCTTCCTTATACAACGACTCCAGAGCAGGCAAGCCGAATTAATCGTTATGGCAAAATTGTCACAACAACTCTAATGGCTTCCTTTCCAAAAACGTATCATCCTCAAGTTGTTAACCATCAGGTATAATTGTTGGAAGGAAGGTGCTCCTCCTTACTTAACTGAACTTCATACCAGCCTAATCGCACACTCTGTTCAAGCTCAGATACAATGATTCTCACAAAACCTCAAACCAAATACTCTTCATCTGCTAAGGTTTTCATGCAGCTGCTCCAAACCTTTGGAACAATCTTCCTTATCAAATATCTCTTGCACAATTTCTCTTACTGTTACTGAATTAAAAACATCGCTTAAAACTCACCTTTTCGGGACTTATTTTACTTAAGCTATTTACTTCATTCTCATTCTCATCAGATTAAAATATTGACGACTTAGATTAATACTATTTATTTTATGACTGTTCATAATAATTGCAGAGCTAAATATTATATGTTGACGACGTACAGCTGTCGCCAACCTAGATGATTTCAAAACTTGTTTATAATAGCTTGTTTATAATTAAAGATTCACAAAGGTCACCGCAATACAATTATCCAGCCGAGCGTATCATTGTGGGATAGGGGCGGCGGCATTTCTATCACGTTTTCGATTTTTCGTGGCGACAGCTTCAAGGTTGGTCTCGATCTCGATTGTTTCCCTTATTTCTAGAAAAAAGGAGCTTGGTCGATGAAAACGTGACTTTTACCAGCAGAAACAAGTTATATTTGGCGGTTTAAATAGCCCTATAGGTTGTTGCTTTTGAATCAACAAAGTCAATATACACGGAGGAAGATACTGAATTGAAGGCGAGGACGGTTGCATTCAAAGCTAACCGACCGTCTTCTTGAGCTTCAAGGTTTCGTTAATTAAAATACAGACCTTTGCACTGACGTCATCACGCCGCCATCTTAATAAACCGATGATGTAAGAACGGAAACGCTCAGATCTGCGCGCGACGCACTTTCCCCCTCCCCTCCCACCTCTCTCTCTCCTTAGGGGCGTCAGCCCTCCCGTAGCGGTCTGAACTCCTTCCGTATACAACGACTCAAAAAGGCCATCCAAATTAATCTTTATAGCAAAAAAAATTACCACGTCTCACTACAACTCCATTGGTTTCCTATTCAAGAACGTATCATCTTCAAGTTGTTAACCATCAAATGCTCCTCCTTAGCTTACTGAACTTATCACTCCTACCAGCCTAATCGCACACTCCGTTCCAGCTTTGATACCAGGACTCTCACAAAATCTCAAACCAGATACGCCTCATCTGCCAAAGGATTTTATGCGGCTGCTCCAAACCTTTGGAACAATCTTCCTTATCAAATACGTCATGCACCATTTCTCTTACTGAATTCAACATTAATTTATTTTTTGTTTTTATCCCGGGGATAGCATTTTATTGACTATATTTCACAATCATACATACAAATATTAAAACACTTGTAGCATTAGTCTTGGCAAAGTACTGAGGGGAAATCCCACTTATGGTAGAAATTAGCCAAATTATCATTACAAATATAAATGAACTTTTCCACGGAATAGTAATTCTTAAGTTCTTTTTTGAGGATTAACAATTGGATGGCCTATTCTTAGTCATTTTCATTTTATACATATGAACACGACAAATTAATAAGGTTAATTGCTTTACATTTGAAATCGGTTTTACCAAACAAAAATGCTTCATTGTCTGGGATTATGTTTAAGTTTGTTTTTTCCTGGATCCACGAAACAACCGCAGTCCAAAATGAAATTGTAGCGGCACATGAGCAAAACAGATGAATAAGAGTCTCTTCTTCATTGTTACCAAAAGTGCATAAATTAGAGTTCAATTTGTTGATTTTGAAAAGAAAACTATTCGTGCCCAGAATTCTGTGTATTAGTCGGTACTGGAACCATCTCAGTCTGGTGTCAATGTGCAGTTAAAAGGGATGTTAAATATTAACGACCATTTAGAAAAACTATAGTCTATTTGCAAACTAAAGTTCCTGGAGGAGGTCAGGACCTTTAGGAGTCTGCTTGAGCCTTTCTTATCCCTCAAAAGGGTCTTGAAATTGAATGGAATAA
The DNA here is from genome assembly GCA_037783415.1 of Leptasterias polaris. Classification (NCBI taxonomy): domain Eukaryota; kingdom Metazoa; phylum Echinodermata; class Asteroidea; order Forcipulatida; family Asteriidae; genus Leptasterias; species Leptasterias polaris. The sequence goes on from JAZGTN010000027.1 coordinate 3,221,077, forward strand.
AAGGATGTTGAATGGTCCATTTCATCGAAGATAAAATATTCGGAAAAGCAGACTTGATGGCCCTGACCACACCCCCATATTCCAAGAAATTAGTTCTAATATTAAACTTATTTATGAAAACATTAAAGGGGAAATTTTTTCCATTATCGTCCATAAGATTATAGATATAATTGACTCCTGCAGACTCCCAATGTTTGTAATAGGTGCATTTTTTATCAATCTTAATTTTGTCATTATGCCACAGAGTATTGGTCAAGGTATCTTCAGCAGTCACTGGGGTATGTTTCAGGGTGAATTTAGACCAAGATGTAGAAACATTCCTCCAAAAAAGGTTACCATATGATTTTGGTTTTTGTGCGTAAAGCAATTTTAGAGAGCCTTCTTCAAAAACTGACATTCCAGAGGTATTCATAATCTTGTGGAATAAATGAACCCAACCTTTTTGGGTGTTGAGATATACACACACATTTTGCTGCAATTTTCTCCAGGAGTAAAGTGATGTTTACAAATTAACAAAATAAAATAAAAATACACACCAGGGACCCAATAACCATTATGAATTCCGATTAAAACAGGAAAAACAGTTCTGCTGAGTACAAATAAGCAGACTGAACATGTGACATGGCATTTTGACTGGTGACCTTATTCTGGAAAGTATAATTCTGTTGTGCTTATAGCTATATAAGGGGGGCTTGTATAAGCAGCTCAGTATGAAACTGGGCCCTGACATACTCGTAATTATTTGAATGTTATACGAGATACACTTAAACACTCCCGGGTCAGAATTGACTCAGATTCTAGGCCCAATGGGGGCCTTGAACATTTCTAGGTCAGTATGACCTGGAATATGTGTCAAATTGACCCGAATCTGTGTCAAATTGACCCGAATATGTGTCAAATTGACCCAAATATGTGTCAAATTGACCCGAATATGTGTCAAATTAACCCGAATATGTTCAATTTGACCCCGAATATGTGTCAAATTGACCCAAATATGTGTCAAATTGACTTGAATATGTGTCAAATTGACCCGAATATGTGTCAATTTGACCCGAATATGTGTCAAAGTAAGAAAAATAACAATTTCAAAAGAAAAGTTTACTGTAGCATTGAAAGGAAATGGTGGTGTTGCGTCCAAATTATTTGATCCGATTCTCGTCACAGCTTCCAATTTTGATTATATTATCAAGAGGCGTTATTCCTTCCACTCTTAAATATGACTCTACTGAACGCGACAGCTGATGGCTGCACGTTATTCACAAATGACACAACCCAAAGACGCATGGTAACGTCGTTTCTTTCACTTAGTTGTTGGTAACATAGGCGTAAACTTCGACGAATACATTCTGACCCACACGCAGGAACATCGGAAAACCAGTAGAGTAGGTGTCATAACTTCCGACTGAGCAGTGATTCTTGAACAAAATGATCGAACAAAACAGAAGGCGCTCAGCACCTGGTTCACTCCAACAAAGGTATAGACCGTGCAAGTCTCGCGTGTTTGGAACATTGTGGAGATCACTTTGGTCCCACGTACATAGATAGGTTGCAATATGACGTAAGTCGGCCATCTTTACGGGCAATTTGGAACACACAGTCATGCGTTACGCGTGAGAATGGCGTGCAGCACGCGCACATTTCACAAAACTCATTGCGTGATTGGTTAGTGAACGACGCGGCTGCGTTAATAATTTGAGCGCTTGACGCGCCTGCAAGCCAAAATGCGATTTGCCCGTAAAGATGGCGTCTACTGGGAACTATCTATTGCTTTGACGCGTGAAGGAAACAAACTCGCGCACTTTAACGGGTCCCAATGTTTGAATGCGCGCGAGACCTACACAGTCTACTGTGTTGCTTCATGCAGGTACAATTAGTGCATGGGCCAAATACCGAAACCCTGCACCCCCTGGGATTTTTGGAGACTTGTATTTTTGGAAACCTTATCCTATGGGCTATTGAAATCAGGGTGTCTGCAAAATTCCTACTGGTGGGTAAGACCGTGAGGGCGCCTTTTTCAAAATGGCTGTCAAAGAAACGTATTGATAGATGTTTTCATTGTGGAAGGGCCTTGAAGTAGGGTACAAATGCAATTTTATTGCTGAAAATGATAGATGAGGGTATCTAAAGCCAAAATCTGGCTTGGCACCCTTGGGCAATTTTTTTATTGACGTCACAAGCCACGCCCACTTTTCTGATTATGTAATAATTATGACAAATGTAGTTTGTCATATAAACATAACATAATTATTTGGTATCAAATTAAAGCTATTGGTGCATGAAATGCAAATATACAGATGAGAGAACAATAACATAAAATGGAGGTCACTTTAGGGTCATTAAAGGTCATACAAGGTCAAATATGAAGGAAAATGTAAGAAATCAAGTGTAAAATGTGCATATAAATAAATTATGTCACCTGTATTGCCATAGCAGGCAATGAAAATGAGACTTTACTGTCATTTGAAAAGCTCTGTAAAATTTAAACCAATCGTACCATGCAAACCAGTCAAAGGGATAGTGCAGCAATCATTGATCACCAAATGCATGACACATAATTATGAGACCAGATATTTATCTTTGTTTACCAAAACAAGAGGCTGAAGCGTTTAGCATTAAAACTATATGTAAACAGTATCATCATTTAAGCCAATGGTGTCAATTTCATGATGTCCTCACAACCACGGTGGCCTACGCAACAACTCTAACTGCACCTGAAGAGGAGAAGACGAAGTTCTATAATGATCTACGACAAGCGATAGAGGCTGTTCCCCATCACCACTTCCTTGCCACCCTTGGTGACTTCAATGCCTGATTGGGGCTGGGGGACGCTCCTTTCACCTTCATCAAGACACAAACAACAACGGTTTGCGTCTGTGGCTGTCACCATCCGGGAGGAAGGCCCAGATCGACTTTATTCTGACCAGGAGGAAATGGCGTAACAGTATCATCAACTCTTATGCCCACAGCACCTTCTCTACAGTAGGATCAGATCATAGAGTGGTGGTGATGAAGGTTCGTCTCAGCCTCCGTGCACCACGGTGGTGACAAGCAGAGTGAAGTACAATTGGGAAAGGCTCAAGAGAAACAGCGATCTACAGGAGAGGTATGCCCGCCATGCCGTAGAAATTCAAAATCGGTTGCAGGCATTGACGGAGGATGATGATGATTCTGCAACCAACCGCTATGACAAGTTCGTGAGAGCAAACAAGGAGGCTGCAGAGATCTGCATGGACAAGGTGAAGAGGTGGGGGGGAGCCACATCTGATCCTCGGGTCGTCAGAGCTAGGGAGGAGATGGAAGTGGCCTACTGTTCTCTTGTAGCAGACCACAGCTTCACTAACCAAGAGGACGATGTACAAAAGCAAGAAGAAAGTCCTACTTGAAACTTATGATCTCATCGAGGAGGAGGAGCGCACCCTAAAAATCAGAGAAGTGAAAAAAGCTCATGTCAACCAAACGCAAGCGGTGAGCTGGAGGTTCATCAACGAGATTACAGACAGAAAGTCCTCCAGACCCTCTAAGACCATGGGAGATACCGATGACAACGGGTAGAGACATGGAAAAACCCCTTCAAAAACCTTTTTAGTGATGAACCGGAGGTGCTGCACCGGATGTGCTGCAGCATACTGGGTGCACAGGTGGAGGGGGATCAGGTGTTTATACCTTGGACATCGAGGATGGCCCATTCAACCATGAGGAGTATGTCATGGCAAGGGGTGAACTCAAGGGTGGAAAGTGCTGTGGGGATTCAGACGAGAGAGGTCTACGGTGGGGCACGTCATTGCACTTGGAGACTTATTGAAGGTGTCAAGCATAAACATCTTCCTGCAGTCATCACCTTCATTGACTTTCGCAAGGTGTTTGACACTACCGGGTCAAGATGATGAACATCCTCACCGCATATGGGATCCCCAAAAAGTTAGTGCAAGTGAATGGGGTAGCCTAAAAAAGTTAGTGCAAGTGAATGGGGTAGCCTCAAAAAGTTTGTGCAAGTGAATGGGGTAACCTACGCAAACACCCCGGCCAGGGTCACTTAACTAGATGATGTCACCGTGTTCTTTGACATCCTGGCAGGAGTGTTTCAGGGTGACACCTTGGCCGCATTTCTCTTTATCATCGTCCTCGACTACATCCTGAGGAAGGCGATCAGTGGAAGAGAAGATGAGCTGGGTTTCACCATAGTGACCTGCAAGAGCCGGCGAGTGTCTCCTGATGTGATGATCACTGATATGGACTTTGCTGATATGACATTGCACTTGTTTCAAATACATTGGAGCAGGCTCGAGACCTATTGCTGAAGGTTGGACTCCAGGTGAACACAAAGAAGACCAAAATGCTCGCTACAACATCACTGACAATCATGGTTGACATCTCGAATGACTAGTGAATCGACTGCTATAAATGACAGGCTCATGACCATGACAGCAGTTCTTCAATCTGGCAAAAGTGTGACTTTCAGCAGTGTTTATGCATCAACAATGCAGAGACGAGATGATGAAAAAGAAGCCTTCAAATGAAGTTAATCGCACCATCTCTAAGACCAAAGGTAAAATGATTGTGATTGCAGACTTCACATGAGTTGGAAAAGAATGAGTAGTTTGGCCTTGTGTATTTGGCAGACATGGTGTAGGAAAGATGAATTCTAACAGCCTGCTACTGCTAATACCCAATCGAAGCTGACTGTCAATGGGATAATGTTTAGATTGAAAAACAAGTTTAACGAGAACATGGCAGCTTATGAGATCCAGGCAATGACACCAGATAGATCACATCCTTGCGAATGCCGGCCGATGCGCTCAAAAACATTTGCGTCACTCGCATGCTTCGGAGTGCAAACTGCTTCACAGACTGGCTGCTTTAATATCACAAGGTCCAGATTTTCCACTATACGTGACCAACAGGTTCAGCTCATCAACTTACAAAATACGACACCGCTATATAAACCCTCAACTTGACAGAGCTGAACTACGAAGTCGAATCCATGACCTAAAAACAACTGGTTCCAAGACAGAGCAGACAAAGTTGAGAAGTTTGCACAGAGGAAAAACTATCGCGACTTCTACACATCACTCAACATGATATATGGTCCAAGTTCTCATCCCATCATGACCACTGATGGCAAGCTTTCGACCTCCCCCAGAGACCTCAAAGCCAGATTGATGGAACATTTTTCTACTCTTCTAAACCAACCTGATATATGGTCCAAGTTCTCATCCCATCATCACCACCACTGATGGCAAGCTTTCGACCTCCCCCAGAGACCTCAAAGCCAGATTGATGGAACATTTTTCTACTTATCTAAACCAACCTGCAACATTCAGGTCATTAATAATTTATGACCTAGGAACAGGACCAACACTGGCTGAGGTAATCGAAACAATAAAATAGACGAAGTTTAAGAGAAGCCCTGGACCAGATGGCATACCCCCTGAAACACTAAAAAATGCATTACTGGAAAGCTCCATTAAATAACTTCTGAGTTTGGTCACACAAACTCAGAAAGTATTTTCACTTATTTAGTGGGAGTGTACATTGAATTACTTGGGTCATTAAACTTAATGGATGAGCAGTAAGTTTGCCTGGGGCAGTCAGCAGCGCTACTTTATGGTTTGTGCATAATCCAATTAACTCCACTGTTTGGAAAAGGAATTACATGGAGATAACAGATGTGAGTTGCCAGGCGAAAAGGATGTTTTATTTTAGCCTCTTTCTGAAATAGAGCTTTCTCGTAATGTGGAGGAGATGTCATGATTTAGGCACCTACATGTATGCAAAATCTTCAATGATATGTTGCATAAGAACATCTCTACCGACCTCAAGATTGCTAACATGTTGATCTATGAGAAAAGAGCCAAGTTTTTGTGTGACAACTATGTGTACAGAGGTGTCTCTCTCCTGAGCGTGGTAGATAAATGTTTTGCTGACATCTTGCTATAACGCCTCCAATAGGACATGTAACCAAATTTCAGTCAAGATACAGAGATGATAGAAGCACCATCGATGTAATACTCACTCTACGTCAACTAATTGAGAAAAGCAGAGAGCAGAGGCAACACATGGGAAGGAGAAATGCCTACTTACTACTTTACTCGAGTGACTTCTAGTGCCACCATTTTGAAAAGCGCCCTCTATAAGAAAAATCTAAATTACTTTAGTTCAACAGCTCTGTGGTATTATTCTCACTACAAATCAAGAAATGTAAAGATATTTGCCTGATTTTGGGGGCTAAAATATGCCATTTAGTGGTATTTTGGGGGCCATCTTGAAAACAGCGCCCTCACGGTCTTACTCACCACCAGGATTTTTGCAGACAACCAGATTTCAAAAGTAATATTGTCAAGGGTTCCAAAAATCCCCAGGGGGTGCAGGGGGGGGGGGGGGTGGGGGTAGCCCACGGACTAAATGCTACCACTCATCTCATGCTCAAGTTTAAGTATTATTCTTGACAAAACACAAATAAAAAACTAATTTAATTTTAAGTACTTTACTAACGAATAAAATGGTGCGAATACAATATAATAGAACAACTTTCTTAAATCCTTTTTTAAAACACCGATGAATGAAATAGATACACCTTCGTTTGATATACTGTTATATGATTTGTATAAAAAAGACCAGAAAAAAATGTAAGTACATGCATTGATAGGATGGCTTGTTATATCACGAAAATGATAATAATTTGTTGTTCTGGCAGAGCCTGATGAATCTAGTCTAGAGTTTATACCTTGGGCCCAATTTCATAGAGCTGCTTAAGCACAAAGGTAGCTAAGCACAACAAAAGTATGCCTGCTTATTAAGCAACTCGATGAAATTGGGCCCTGGTGGTAGATGTTATAAGAAAAAACAAAAGAAAAATAATCAAAGGAATCAAGGTTTAAACAATTTTAAAAATAAAAATATCTTTAAATATCCTTGTTTTGAGCCAGGTGTAATTAAATAAAATAATGTTTTTATGTCTACAGTGTTTAAAGGGACACGTTGCCTTCAAATCTCATGAAATTTTACTGTTTGTAGGTGTTCCTTATTTATCCTTATTAAGAGTTGTTCATGCAATAAAACACCCTTAAAGTGTTATAATTAGTGAATGGTGATTAAAAAACCCAACATTACCCTCTGACCCCCTGACATCTGTCCCGCGAAACGTGTACGTATTTCCAGCCGTAAATACTGTGGTGTTTAGGGCTTAACCACGAAGGAACACATTGGAGAGATTTGTTAACTTTCGATTCTATGATTTATTCTTGATAGCCATCTTGGATGAATAATGAACTGACAATAAATGATCAATAGAGGGCGCTATAACAACTCTACATTTACCCCTTTTTTTTAGATAAAAAATTTCACATTAATTCGAAATAAATCGATGAAAAAACAAAAGTGAGAAATGAGCCTTAAAAGTTTGCTTATTTCAAAATTCTTTAAGAGGTTGGTTTCTTCTTCTCCTCTTTTTTTTTTCTGTGTGTGTGTGTGAGTAACACAGTCCATATAGTTTTATCAGAAATGTTTTTTTAGTTTGTTTTGTTTTGTTTGTTTGGTTTTTTGTGTGGAGTTTTTTTCTCCAGATTATTTGACATAGTCTTTGAATCTAACTGGAGTCTTATGGACTCTGGTAGATCGACGGAGACAAGACTTCATGCTAGGACTCTGGGATGCAGTTGGCATAACATCAACATCAGGTGTAGACATGGTAACAGCCTTCTGTTCAGTTGGGGGTTCTGTGGTGGTTGGTAGATTATCCATCGGCTCTTCATAGTCTTCTGAAGAAATGTGGTGATCCGGAGGAGGGGTGTGAATCTTCTTGAAGTGAGAAACATTTCGCCTTGTAATCTTTTCACCTCGTCTGGCTACGATCATGTTTCCTCTTCTCGTCATGACTTCAAACGGATTGGGGTTGAATGGGGAAGTGTGTTTCGTTCTCTTTGGCTGACGCACAAGAACTGTATCTCCTTCCTTGAGGTTGCTCGGCTGAGCATGAAGAAGAGTGTCAGTGTATGCTTTCATCTTTGACTTTTGTTGTGCGTCTCTTTCTCTGAGATAGGTGTCATGTTTGCAATGATGCATTGGGGTGTTTAATTCAGGTAGCTCACATTTCAGCTTTCTGGAATTCAGTGCTTCACTTGGAGATACACTTGTTGTGGAGTGCGGAGTTGCTCTGTATTGACGAAGAAACTTGTGCAACTGTTGTTTCCAGCTGACTCCTTCCAATTCGGCAGTGCGTATGACTTTTCCAAGTGTTCGGTTCAGGCGTTCTACCTCGCCATTTGCTCTCGGCCATAGCGGTGTGACTCTGCGATGAGAGAATCCAAGGTATGTAGAAAATTTTTCGAATTCATGACCGTGGAAAGGCGGGCCATTGTCTGTCTTAACTACGTCAGGAATTCCTTGTCTAGAGAAGATTGCATCTAGCTTCGGGATAGTTGCTTTTGAAGAAGTAGAAGTAACAATTTCGACCTCTGGATAGCGACTGTATTCATCAACTACTACGAGAAGATATTCTCCTGATGCATATGGACCAGTAAAATCTACTGCGACTTCTTTCCATGGGGCAGAAGGTAGGGGTGTCATCTTTAATGGCTCTTGTCTTTCTGCATTACCAGGGGTTGCTGCTTGGCATGGAATGCATTGTTTTACTTTGTCTTCTACCATTCTATCAATTCCTGGAAACCAAACTTTCTCTCTGAGGAAACTTTTGGTTTTCACGATCCCTTGGTGGCTGGCATGAGCAAGGTTTACGGCTTTAGATCTCAGGGATGTAGGCATGACTAAGCGATTGGCTCTCAGGATCACTCCATTACAGATTGTTAGTTCAGAACGAACTGGTTTAAATGGACGCATGTCTATGTCCTCCCACTCATGTGACTTTCCGGACTGGATAGTTTTCATCAGCCTTTGCATGACATCGTCTTTTGCGGTTTCTTCTCGAACTTCATCGAGGGTCATGGCTTTGGGAACTGCATTGTTGCAAATGTAGTGCACATACTCTTCTGCAACAGATTTACTTTGGCACTTGTGTACTGGGTGTCGGCTTAATATGTAGTCTGCAGGATTTTCATCATCTTTTCCGGGTTTATACACAAGTTCATAGTTGTATGGCATGAGACGCAAACGCCATCGATCAATTCTTGGAGACGTCTGCCTGTAGCTCCTGAAGATACCTAGCAATGGCTTGTGGTCAGTTATAATACGGAACTTAGCACCATATACATAGAGATGAAAATGCTCGACTCCCCATACGACTGCAAGCATTTCACGTTCCGTCTGGGAGTATCTAGTTTCAACATCTGACAGTGTACGACTTCCATATGAGATTATTTTCCCATCTTGGCACAGCATTGCGCCTAGTCCCACTGGACTTGCATCTACAATGATGTCAGTTGGTTTACGTGGATTGAAGTAGACCATTACACTTGAATTTGTCAGGACAGTTTTCAGCTTGGTGAATGAATTAATTTCATCTGGTCCCCACTTCCATTCTGCATCTTGATGTGTGAGACTACGCAGGGGGGCAGTAATTGTGGCGTAGTTAGGGATGAATCTTGACACATATGAAGCGAGACCAAGTAAAGATTTGACTCCCTTCGAATTTGTAGGTGGTGGTGCATTGATAAGTGCATCAATCTTTCTCGGGTCAGGAGCGAGACCATCTTTGCTGAAGGTATGCCCATAGAAGCGGACTTGGGGCTGCGAGAATTTGCACTTGTCTTTGTTGAGTTTGGCATGATGACTCTGAAGTCTATCGAGTACAGCTTTTAGGTTTCGGTCATGCTCCTGCTTGTCTTTGCCGTAGACTATTATGTCATCAGACATGTTCTTACAACCTTCTAGACCTGTGAGAAGTTGTGCTACGGCTGTTTGGAATATTTCTGAAGCTGCATTTACACCAAACATCAAACGTTTGTATCGACGGAGACCAGCATGAGTAGTAAAAGTAGTGATGTGTCGTACTTCTGGTGTAAGTTCAAACTGGTGATAGCCAGCAGTCATATCAAGTGTGCTGAAGATGGTAGCACCATTCAAATCTGCTATGATGTCATCTAGTGTTGGCATGGGATGTCGCTCTCTTTTGATTGCCATATTTGCCTGACGCATGTCAACACAAATTCTTACTGCTCCCGATGATTTTGGTACAACTACAATTGGGCTGACCCATGGGGTAGGACCATCAACTCTTTCTATGATGTCGGCATCTTCTAGTCTCTGGAGCTCTTTCTCCACGTCTTTTCGAGTGTGGAATGGTATGCGACGATGCTTCTGTTGTTTTGGGTGCACGTCTGGATCAATGTGGAGTTGAATTTGGACATCCTTGATTTTTCCAATGCCTTCGAATAAGGAACTGTACTGGTGATATATGTCATCACGGCTCATTTGCATGTTTTCTGTTTTCTGCTTAATCTGCTCTGGTACTGACTGTATGTTGCATGTAACATGATCGGTGTTGAGGGAGATTAACTTCAGTTCTCTAGCTGTTGTGTAGGACAGCAAGTTGCATGTGTCAGTATCAACTACATGAAAGTCTGCGGAACATGAAGTTGAACCAACAGTAACATCTGCGGAGAAAACACCGAGTAATGGCAGCGGTGTCTTTGTGCCATATGCGAATACTTTGGATTTCGGCTTGTGTATCTTGAATGACTGACGATTGCGTTGAAGGAGATCAAATGACTTTGAGTCTAGCACATTGACAGACGCACCAGAGTCTATCATGGCTGTCAGGGTTGTGTTGCCAATGCTCATCTTGCAGGTAGGCAAGTTAGCTGAGTGAATAACGTATGCACTGGCGTGGTTAGCGAAAACATAGTCTGCTTCGTCAGAACAATCATCTTCCTGGTCAACAGTGTGGACAGCATGTTTAGCTTTTGCTGAACGACAAACTGATGCAAAATGTCCCATTTTCCCACAATGACGACATTCTTTGCCCTTGGCCGGACAGGTAGCAGTGTGAGGATAAGATCCTCCACAAAAATAACAGGTGCGGGTGCCGTGTTGTGGTGCTTGTCGTCTTTGAGATTGTGACCGTTTTCGACTTTGGGATCCATATTGCCTCCTTGGTTGGCGGTGGTCATATTTTGACTGTTTATCCCGTCTACCTCTGTTAGTGTTAGTGTTACTGACTGCATTGGTAGCTTCCTGACGACCAGCTTCAACTAGATCTGCTTCACGTTCGCTTGTTTCAAAAGACCGGCCAATGGTAAGCAGCTGTTCAAGGGTCATAGTTTCCCTCAGGGCTCTTCTGCGAAGTCGTTGTGATTGACAGCTCAAGATTATCTGTGCAACAATTTCATTGTCGATGTTGTCAAATTCGCAGGTCTGAGATAGCTGTCTCAATCTGGTATGGAACGTATCTAGTGTCTCATTCTTTTCTTGTTTGGCCTGTCTGAATTTGTAGACCTCGTATGCCTTGTTTCTACGAGGATTGAAGTACTTGGTCAGGGCTTCCACTGCTGCTTTATAATCACTTTCTTCGCCTGTCTGATCAAGTGTCTCGAAAATCTCATCCACATCTGTGCCTCCATAGTGTAGAAGTAATGCTCTCTTACGTGCTTCATTACTAATATCCATAGCAACCATCAGTCTCTCAAACCTTTGCAGCCATTTCTTCCAACGAGGGCCTGCATTACTGTCTGCATGAACGTCAAATCTTTGGAACACGGGTAGGATTGACATGTTGATTGTTGTTGTGTGACTGTGAGCATGTGACAGACTGGATTTTAACGTTATGAATTCGGTGCTACTTTTTCTGAATTTTATCAAAGTAGAGAGTACCAACAACTTTGGAAACTCACCCGAGCATGCTCTGCTTGAATCCTCACATCCTCGTCGCCAGAATGTGGTGTTTAGGGCTTAACCACGAAGGAACACATTGGAGAGATTTGTTAACTTTCGATTCTATGATTTATTCTTGATAGCCATCTTGGATGAATAATGAACTGACAATAAATGATCAATAGAGGGCGCTATAACAACTCTACAAATACCATCGTCCATCTGGTGCCATAGCCAGTGGCCTGGTAAACCTATCAGATGAACACCGGGTAAAACATCTTTCCAACCGTGTTCATTTCATACAAACGCTTTTTATAGCCCAAAGCGCACAATCTGAAGGCAACGTGTATACCTTTAATATAAATAAGATGTTACAAGAATAACTGCTTCTGATGCACTATTGTTATGTTCTACACAATATTTGTCAAAATCAAAAACAAAGCTTTTAATACAACTAGATATGCTATTACACAATAATCGTAATGACTTAACAAATTACCAAAGAATAAGATTTCCTCTCGCAATAATCAAAATGCTGCAACATCACATAATTTTTACAAATGTAACCATACGATTGTTAGTATTAAAAAATACTGACGTTCAATCTAAAATCTCAGTGATGAAAACGTTTATGCTCAAATGCTAATGTGTTAGAGAAATGATTCCCCACGAATTACTGTAGTAACAGGTCGATGAATTTTTGTTTGAATTTCAAAAATGACACTGCTTATTTAACATGTCGCAAAGGAAAAGAGCTCGCTTTGAACGTCGATTATTTGTTGTTTTTCACTAAAAAACGACTACTGAGTTTGATGACAGTTTTTACAGGTTTGTTTTATGGTGTGTTTGTTGAAAACTTGAGAATGAGAATTAATTTACTCTTCCCGAAAACAATGATGTACTTTCCCTTAACAAATACCTTCTCATCTTCGAACCGGGGATCGATTAGTGATCAACTTGAGCAACCTGATATTCTATTGGACGAATCAAAAGAGGAATCAGAAGAATGTTCTATTACTTTAGAAACCCAAATCTGTACAAAACTTTCTAAAATAATAACATTTCTAAACTATCTCAGAAAAGTGTCAGTTCTCATTCAGTAAAATTGGTTCAACGTTTAATTTAAAAAAAGTTTTATAATTCCAACCAAGTATATAGCTGATTGGACAACTACACATTATGCATCAGTGGAGCTTTCACTATAAACACTAAGATGTAACGAGACTGTCTAAAATTATTCCAACAAAGCATGTAGACTGATATGGGACAAAAATGTGTTTCAACACTTGAGACGCAGAATGGTTCACGAGAGTGTCCATGGTTTTCCAAATTGATTGAACTTGTGACAGTTGTGGACAACCAAATTGAATTGCTTAGACCCAAATATTATTGTTTGACCTTTGAAAAGCGGATTATCGTTGTGATTTTTTATTAAGAAAACGAATCCGTGTTGAGAGGTATAGGTTTGTTTTCATTCCCATCTTTTCCCCAAATGCGTTTAAACACGATGAATTATTTACAGTTAAGCAATAACAAATAAAGCAGTTTAAACCATTTCATTAAACATTTTCTCAGCTTGAAAAAAGCGATTAAAAATATCCTAGAAACATCCAGGCGCTCAACCTTATTATTTCTAAACAAGTATACGTAATATTTCCAACTGTGTTAAAAATTGCATCATGTTGTTAATACTAAGACATCAACAAAGCAAAATTGTAAGCCAAAAGTACAATTTTGAAAATGTCAAAACACATTTATTTTTACAAATGTACGTGTTTGATACACTTGAATTCGTAACGTTATTAATCTGTGCATGCATTTAAATAATCATAAATAAAGTGCTTCACTCGTGGTTAACAATTTTTTTTTACTTGCTTGGAATAAAGACAGTATTTTCGTCGAAAAAGTGCAAAATGCTTAAGTTCCTTTAAAATCAACATAAATTAATCAATCAATAAATTAATAATTCATTAAATTTGAACCCCAACAATAGGCAACGATGATGGGATTGCCTTTTCTTGGGCCTACAAAGATTGTAACAGACTGTAGAAAATAAAAACTAAGAATGATTTGCATATGGCTATCGTAACAGTCATTGGCGGTCTTTCTGTTTGACACATTATTAACCAATTTGTTTCTTAGCCTTGCAGAAATTATTATAACTTTGGATCGAAATCATTAATACATGGCACAGTGAAATTGAATTCGGCCTCTTCATAGGCTCCGAAACTTACAAACCAGCTGGACTGAGGTGGTGTTGTAGCGTTGTAGGTCAGGGTAGACTCTGGCACCCCTTGGACTGCTAGCTCGAAGAGACCGTTATCGTACGTGATCATGACTGGTACGCCGATGTAGTTTACGCCACGAATATACTTAATGTTTGTGTACTCAGGATAGGAGGAATCCAGTTTACTGATGGCAAGAGTAAAGTAGTCATACTGATAGCCCGGCTCGTCATTAGTCTCCCAACCTGCATCCAAGTAATTAAGAGTAATCACAATATCAACAACAATGTCATCATTATCAAAATTGTTCAGCGATTATCAAAATAAAGCGTGAATTTATCCTTGCATGCCTTTCAGTTATAATTGTTTGTATCATCTCATAATATTAACGTTAACACAAAAGTTTGAAATTTTTTCATTTGCTGCCGCATTGCTTCAATCTGGTTATTAGAACAAATTAAACAATTTATTAGTTAGTTCAATAAAGTTTGAAAAGTGAAAGAATGTATATATCAAACTTTGAGATTTTGAAAATTCCAGTGCACATACGCAGCTCTTTCACACATACACTCCACGGACATTTCTTTGTATGGGGAAAATTAACAAAAACAGTTGGTAGTGAAAACATTGTGTGGACGAAGGTCCAAATAGAGTTTCAAATCCCTACATTGTGTGGACCTCCTGATCTCAGGTCCACACATCATCGTAGTGCTTAAACACACAAAGAAAGGGGGAAAATTAAAGAAACCACATGGTAACTTCAAACTGTACTCCAACTCAAAGCAGGATAATCACATGATTATTTCCCTTAAATTTACATATTTCCCTTAAATTTACAATAAACTAAAGGCCCTGTCAAACCTTGACGTACGTTTTAGCCAGCGTATGCCGAAGTATCAAAGTTTCTCTAAAGCGCTGGCGAACGCTAAACTATCGATGTTTTTTCAGCTTTGAACGTATTGTGAACTGACTGGTGGCCCCTGCGGGCCGATCGGTGAAACCCGCTCGCTAGTGAAGCAGCTCCTGTCGTCCTTCTGTATTTTTGGTGTTTACATGTTGAGACAGAAATAAAAGAGCTCCCATTCGGATGCCAGAAACCAGAGAAATAGTCCACCTTGTATCCTTCAAAGTTGTGTGTTCGAAAGCCCACGGTCTACGCTACATTGGTGACAGCACACTTTGGAGCAGGAGAAAAAGGTAAAATTTCGTGTTTATTTTTGGAAGCTCGACTCACCAGGCGAGGAAGTATGGCATCCGGCTCGCCACTGGGAGGGGACAGCGGGCGTTGGGGGGGGGGGGGGGGGGGGCCAGACTGGCTCCCCAAGCTGCCAATCGTTTGTTACGGTGGATGACTTGCTGTATTTCTTTGAGGGAAGCCCCGGGGGAGACCTTTGGGAACAGGAGGACAGGGCAGAAGTGCTTTCACCCGAGGTCCTAGGGGGTCCTTGGACTCAGCCAAGATGGGCAGACAGGGGGAATTACCCGGAAAGCCAGGCCAGAACGGCGAAGCCCACGATGATGGGTTATTCGCTGGATTTTATGATTCAGTGGGCCTATATCGCTCCCATTCGGAGGCGTCTTGTTCTTACGAGGGGAGGGTTAGGTCAGATGGGTTGGGGGTTTCAGACAAAACTTCCATGCCCACACATATTTCCATGAATATGACAGGGCCACATCGGTACCAATCGGAACCGTCGTGTTACCCGCAAATCAATTCTCCGGAGGTAGGGCCTCGTTCAGGGTCATGTTGTCCAGTGAGGGCGCTGTCGCTGGGCGTTCGGTACCACTCTGAACCGATCGACCGTGTGCCGGAGCGTGACCGGGACGCACGGCTCGGCTCGGGGTCTTATATTCCGCAGTATTTCACTTCAGAGCAGCATTACGCTGCACACACAGCTACGTCGGACGTGCAGGCCCACTCGGAGCCGTACTGTCCGACAAGCATTTACACACCACCGACACATTTCACATCAGAGCAGCCTCACGCTGCATACACAGCTACGTCGGACGTGCAGGCCCGCTTGGAGCCGTACCGTCCGACAAGCATTCACGCACCACCGACACATTTCACTTCAGAGCAGCCCCACGCTGCGCACACAATTATGTCGGACGTACGGATCCACTCGGAGCCGTCCCGCCCGGCACGCACTCACACACCACTGACTTATTACACTTCAGAGCAGCCCCACGCTGCACACACATTTACGTCGGACGCACGGGCCCACATGGAGCCGTCCTGTCCGACACGCATTTACACGCCACCGATATATTTCACTTCAGAGCGGCCCCACACTGCATACACATCTCCGTCGGACACACAGGTCCACTCGGAACCGTCTCGTCCGACATGCACTCACGCCCCAGACACTTATTTCACATCAGAGCTACGTCGGACGTGCAGGCCCACTCGGAGCCGTACCGTCCGACAAGCCTCCACGCACCACCGACACACTTCACTTCTGAGCGGCCCCACGCTGCATACACATCGGACACACGGGCCCACTCGGAGCCAGCTCGTCCGACATGCACTCACCCCAGACACGTATTGCACTCCAGAGCAGCCCCACGTTTTTACGTCGGACGCACGGATCCAATCGGAGCCGTTCCGTCCGACATACATTCACATGCCACCGACATATTTCACATCAGGGCTGCCCCACGCTGCATACACATCTCCGTCGGACGCACGGATCCACTCGAAGCCGTCCTGTCCAGCGTGCATTAACGCATCAGAGAGACCAACAGCTTCGGCAGGGACCTGCAGGCCATTGATGCTCCCGGATAAATTCGACGGAGTCTCCTCATGGGCAGATTACCTTGTTCACTTGGAGAGCGTCGCCATGGTCAACCAATGGAGCGAAACAGAGAAAGCAATGTTTCTAGCTTCGCACCTGCGAGGATTGGCGCAGGAGGCCTTGGCTGACATGGTGCCTGAAGCAAGACAAAGTTACTCTTCCATTTTGGAGCGGCCCCACACATTTACGTCGGATGCACGGATCCAATCGGAGCCGTCCCGTCTGACATACATTCACATGCCACCGACATATTTCACATCAGGGCTGCCCCACGCTGCATACACTTCTCCGTCGGGCGCACGGATCCACTCGGAACCGTCCCGTCCGACACGCATTCACGCACGAGACGCTTATTTCCCTTCACAGCAGGCCCACGCTGCATACACATCTCCGTCGGACGCACGGATCCACTTGGAGCCGTCCTGTCCAGCGTGCATTAACGCATCAGAGAGACCGACAGCTTCGGCAGGGACCCGCAGGCCATTGATGCTCCCGGATAAATTTGACGGAGTCTCCTCGTGGGCAGATTACCTTATTCACTTCGAGAGCGTCGCCATGGTCAACCAATGGAGCGAAGCAGAGAAAGCAATGTTTCTAGCTTCTCACCTGCGAGGATTGGCGCAGGAGGCCTTGGCTGACATGGTGCCCGAAGCAAGACAAAGTTACTCTTCCATTTTGGAGTATTTCGAGGAACGATTTGGGGAAGCGGCCAAGATCCCGTGACATCGGGCCCAACTATCGATGCGCACTAGAGGTCGGGGGAGTCGCGGGAAAGGGTTCACGACCCCTCGGAACAAACCCCAGTGGTATTAACGAGGCGGGGACAGAAAACCCACCGGCCGCAGGCCCGTTGCAAACATTGCGACCGAGAGTTCAACTGGATGGCAAACTTGACACGCCACCTGAAGTGGAGCTGCCCTGTCTCTACCGGGTGAAGCCATACCGGTGCCCCTATGGGTGCGGGCAGGCATTCTTTCGGCCCCAACTGCTTCCCCTGCACCTGAAACACTGCGCCCTTCGCCCAGGACTAGTGGGCAGAGTCGGAGTGACGGAAGATGAACTAAATGATTACGCCAGCGACACGGAGTTGGACGAGGGGCGGATGGAAAAGGAGGGTTGCGACCACTCGGAGCGCCTTCCAACGGTTCCGTCCGACCCAACGCCACCTGGACCGTCAGGAGGGGGGATTTCGACCATTCGGACCGATCCCCGTCTCCACACCCACCACGTCTAACCAGACAACCATCGCCGGTCGGTCACCATCGGCATGAGGCCGAAAGCAACACCCAACGGCCGGCATCACCACCTCTACCGGAGCTGAGTGACCCCCTCTCTCCGGAGGTCAGACTGGGCGAGGCAGGCCGCCTCCAGTTGGAGCGGCCTCTGACGCCATCTCCCTCAGCGGTGGAGGGTGGTCCCGAGGAGAGTCCCCTCTGGTGGAGCCGAGGGCGTGGCCGACGTAAGCATCCGGCTGGACGAGGAGGCGCGACCCCCCGCTTCACCGCATCGCCCATCCGGACAGATGGCAACACACAGACGGAGAACGCCGCGCGGCCAACCTCTCCTGCACCCCTGCCCCTGGGCCACGGTCTGACGCTTGGTGTCCCCTTGGGCTCTGTCATAACCTTCCCCAACGGCACTCGTTGGTCAGTCACCGTGACGGGAACTGCCTGCGACACCACTACCGCTATGGAGGAGCCCCTCTGCGAGCCTCACAGGGACGAATGGCGCCTGGAACAGGTCCCCTGGAGATTGCTACAGATTTACGATGGCCAGCAGTACGGGCAGTACTACGTCGATCCCTCCGTCGCCAACCAATCTTTCCTTGGAGGACTGCTGCCGCCCGGAGCACCACCACCTCCCCGCTTCCCCGACGGAGTCCCCGCCCATTTTTGGGAGCAGCTGTTCCGGCAGACGGAGACGCAGCGGGGCCCGCCGCTACGCCCGACTTCCCCATAGTTCCTCGTCTTGATTTCTCTTTGTATTTGCCATTGTGAAGGAGTTGCTTCGCTGGTGAGCGATGGCGCTCGCTGCCTGCTTCTGGGATAAGCAGGGTCCTAGGAGGGGGCAGTGTAACGGGCACCGATTGGCCAGTAGGGGGCGCCAGCACGACTCCCCGTCGGAGAACTGACTGGTGGCCCCTGACTGGTGGTATTAATTGCATACAGAATTGTATTATTGTTTATTACATACTAAACGAATATAACCGGTTACACAAAACAAGGACAAGGACTAGGACAATATGACGCGGACGTATGTAGGCCTTCTGCACTGCAGTAAAATAATGGTCAAGAAGGTCAATCGGCAGAGAAAATGTAGAAAAAAGATTACATTTTCTGAATGAAAAAATGAAAAAAAAAATGAAAAAATCAATTCAGCTATTATGTAGTATCATATTTTTCCCGTAACATACACTTCAATTTTTTCTTAAATAAGTAACGACTGTTCACGCATTTAATGTCATTATTTAAGGAATTCCAAAACTTAGGACCTTGATAACGAATTCCTTTTTGGGCAAATGTATGTACGTACATATGGAATATGGATGTCACTGGTGTGCCTGGTAAAGTGATGATGAACAAAGGTATTTTAAATGAACATAGATTGAAAATAATTAGGTAGTTCATGTTTAAAGAACTGATACATAAAGACTCCTAATTGGAGTAATAAATTAATATCATTAACTTTAAGAGTCTTATGTCTAATGAATAATGGGTTTGAGCATGGAGGTAGGCCTACCTCCATGGTTTGAGTGAGCTCTAAAGTCTACATTGTCAATAATTCTCAGTGCCCCTTTTTGTAAAATGAAAATTCTTTTTGCAAGATGAGTGTTACCCCAGGCAAGTAATACCATAGGTAACATGAGTTAAAATTAAAGTGTTATAAATTTTAAGTAAAATCTCAGAGGGAAAGACATATTTCAGTTTATTGATAATGCCTATGTTCCTAGATATTAGTTTACAAAGGTGTAATGTGATGACTCCAATCTAGTTTAGTATCAATAAACAGACACAGGAATTTAATACAGTCAGTTTGAATAATTGGTGCACTACCAAACAAAATATCATGAGAAAGACATGTAACTGTGTTGCTGAATATTAATAGATAATTTATTCGCTTTAATCCAGTTTGAAACATGAACGTGTTGCCGGTGTGGACGGAGATTCTGTCCCCCGGTTTCTGTCCCCCCGGTGAAGATCTGTCCCCCGGACAACTTTACCTGGCATGTCTATGCTACAATGTCCCCCGAGACAGTATCTCCTAGGATAAACTGTCTGTCGTGCTCAACGGAGATCATGTCCTCCAACGGAGAATTATGTCCCACAGGCATGAACGTCCACCGACGGAACTACTTTAATAAACTTGCTTTATTAACCCGCACTTTGCTGGTTTATAATATAAGTATTATCTATTTGTCAATTTAGTCAACATTGATTCACCAATGTAATAATTTGTGTGTGTGTGTGTATTTATATATTTTCTAACATATTTTTGTTCAGCCCTACACCCCATTTTCCCGTATTTTGTATTTATTTAGCCTCATATTTAGCCTCATTCACTTTTCTTATTTACTTGTTGAAATGATTCAACGGAGCATTAATATTCCATATGTACTTTTTGAAAGATTTGCATTGAAGTTAATATAATTGAACTACATTGCAGTAAAACAATAATAAACTAGGCATTAGGTGTTTGTGGACAAACACAGAGCTGTTCCGGTTTTTCTGATTCATAAAATGTTTTAACAATAAACAAGAAATCACAAACATTACGACATTATGACATGGTTCGGGAGATATGATTATCTCAAATTATGAGCTTCCTGTTAAGACCGGAAAGAAAGGGCAACATGGGGTCACGGTTACCCAAGGCCTATCTCCAATGCCCAAGGAGTCTATAATTGAAAATAAATTGAAAATCGGTTTGGTAGTTCTTGAGATATGGTCCATTTCCGGTTGACCCTTTGGTAAAGGTCAACATGGGGTCATGGTTGTTACCCAAGGCTTATCTCCAATGCCCAAGGAGTCTATAACTGAAAATATATTGAAAATCGGTTCGGTAGTTCTTGAGATATGGTCCCACTTCCGGTTGACCAGGAAGTAAAGGTCAACATGGGGTCGCGGTTACCCAAGGCTAATCTGCAATGCCCAAGGAGTCTATAACTGAAAATTTTTTGAAAATCGGTTGTGTAGATCTTATGGTCCCACTTCCGGTTGACCCGGAAGTAAAGGTCAACATGGGGTCACGGTTATCAAAGGCTAATCTCCAATGCCCAAGGAGTCTAAAACTGAAAAAGTTTGAAAATCGGTTGTGTAGTTCTTGTGATATGGTCCCACTTCCGGTGACCCGGAAGTAAAGGTCAACATGGGTTCACGGTTACCCAAGGCTAATCTCCAATGCCCAAGGAGTCTATAACTGAAAAAAAGTTTGAAGATCGGTCATATACTTTTTGAGATACAGTGGTCTCAAGATTGGCTAATTAAATATTCACCTCGCTGTAAATGGGCTAATTAATTAAGAATTAAAAAAAAATTACATTGAGAGTAAGTTCATGTACTGAGCTTCAATTTGATATAGGATCTAACTCTTTCATATTTGTACGCTTTAGGATATTAGGTCACATGCACGGTTGTGTAAACAGGTTTTTTTACTTGAAATTTTGTTTATGAAACTGCTGTTACACGGCTCACCAACTGTTTCAGAAACAGTATGTTGACCAAAAATAACCGTGAATGCTCAGGCTTATAGGCCTACATAAGCCTGTGACGGTAACACGGTTAAGTGACAGATCTTACGGTTAAACGTTTACATTTGTACGGTTCGGATAAACGTTGACAAATTCACTTAAAAAGTGCCGCGTAATGCTGACCATAATAACTGTGATCACGGTTTTCACAGCACAATATCCCATAAAACACACACACATATCATTCCAATTTACAGACTCGTAGTCTTTGTTATTTCAATACAACTGTGCGTGCAGCAATATTTGTGAGAAACATTGCACGCTAGGGGGCGTTCCACAACAATTCGATTGCGCATGCTCGCTTTTGCAGGGTGAATGCGCAAAGTCAAATTTCTGCAATGAAGAATGAAGACACAATGTTTTTGATCACATGCCGGTTGTGTAAACAGTTTTTTTTACTTGAAATGTTGTTCATGAAACTGCTGTTACACGGGTCACCAACTGTTTCAGAAACGGTTACACATTTACAAACAAATAACTGTGAATGCGCAGGCTTATACGTAAGCCTGTGACGGTTACACAGTTAAGTGACAGATCTTAGGGTTTAACGTTAACATTTGTACGGTTCGGATAAACGTTGAAAAATTCACTTGAAAAGTGCTGCGAAATCCTGACCATAATAATTGCCACACACACCCATATCGTTTCCAATTTACAGGCTTAAGTCTTTGTTATTTCATTACTTTGTGTGCGGCATTAGTTGCAAGAAACATTGAACGCTAGAGGGCGATCCACAACAAATCGATTGCACGGTTACCCGGTTAACCAAACGATAATCCTGTTAATCGTTCAAATGTTAACGATTGGGATCAGCGTAAACAAATTCACTTGAAAAGTGCTGCGAAATTATGACCATTACTTTGCGTGCGGCATAGTTGCAAGAAACATTGAACGCTAGAGGGCGTTCCAAAACAAATCAATTGCACTTGATCTTTTATTTTGCTGGGTGACTGCGCAAAGTCAAAATGCTGTGATTAAGCCCCAATTTGTTTTTGATCGTTTGAGTGGTTGTGTTAATGGGTTTGTTTGTTAATGAAACGCGTGATACCAACCATTTCAGAAATGGTTACACGATTACAAAAACAACCGTAAATGCTCAGGCTTTGTAAGCCTGCCTGTGACGGTCACACGGTTAACCATCCGATCCTTGTTCTATGATCCGATCAACCGGTTAAACATCTACATTATTACGGTTCGGATAATTGTTAAAAAATCAGCCTCAAAAAGTGTCGCAAAATTTTGACCATAATAAATGCGAACGGTTACACATGTAACTGACCGTTTCAGAAATGATTACGAGTTTACTAAAAAATAACCGTAAATGCATGTAAAGCTAAATCATAAATGCTGTTGTATTTAAATCGTAATTTGAACAATTTTTTTTACCCTGAAATGCCAATCGAGTATGTTATATTTGTTCAGGCTAAAACAGTAAATTCATATGGGATACGAGTGTATTGTAATTTTGTCTCTTCACACCCCCAAATCCAACACTGACCGTTTAGCCATGGAAAAACTAATCACTCTTTACCACACCTTTCCTCAATCAGCTCTTTTTATTGCTAAAATATATCGTTTTCCGGCGAACGGGATCGGACCCGAGCGCAGACGAGCGCAGACGAGCGCAGACGAGCGCAGACGAGCGCAGACGAGCGCAGACGAGCGCAGACGAGCGCAGACGAGCGCAGACAAGATCGCTCATAACACGGCAAAATTTACACACGACACGCACGACATCAACAATTCTTCTCGATTTTTGTGAATAAACGTAGACTTGTGTCAGTCGGCGACAGGAATGATGACTCTATGTATATTCTACAAAGACGGCAACAACACGGGTCATAAATAGTTTGAGGACTTGATTATTGTTTAAAAACAACAAAAAAGCACCGTTAAACTCGTATAGCGCCCTCATTCTTTTAAAAAGTTTAAAATTTGACTGCCTTTCGTATATAAACACATATAAAATTCTAGGCAGAGTACCCATGGCGTTCAATTTGCCTGAGAATTTGGGTTTATTTTCTACTGACAATGTTTTAATACGTTTTGATGCTTTTAAACTGATCGTCAATAAAATCTTTCTTGTTTTAAGAAACATTTGTGTAATCTAGGACGTTAAATTTGAGCTTAATTGAAAAACTATGTTTCTAGAAGTCGGATTTGTTTTCACTATCTCCATTTGTTTTGTACATGGGCAAAAACGCGCAATAAATGACGTAATTGTGACGTCGTCCGTAATTTTAGGCCGAAAAGCACATCTACAGTATCACAGAATTCTAAAACTGAAAAAAGTTTGACGATCGGGGGTATACTTTTAGAGATATGGTGCTAACAAGGTTGGCTAATTAAATATTCACCTCGCCGTTAAGTGACTAATTAATTAAGAATTTTTACATTTATTACATTTAGAGTTAAGTTCATGTACTAAGCTTCAATTTGATATATGATCTAACTCTTTCATATTTACGCTCTAGGATATTAGGTGCCAAGAAAAAACGTGTGCAAATGCTATGGGATTTAGGTGGAAACAAATGTATAATAAACATAATAGAAATCTCGACGAAAACAATAGCTGTTCCGACAGGAACAGCTAACAAATAAAAATCTCGACGAAAACAATAGCTGTTCCGACAGCTAGGTCGGAACAGCTAATAATAAAAACAAATAAAAATCTCGACGAAAACAATAGCTGTTCCGACAGCTAGGTCGGAACAGCTAATAATATTCAAACACATAACAAGTCAATACAAAAAAACTGACAACAAGCTTTGTGAAATGTCCAACCGTTTCTAAATGGACAGAAACTTCCTCATTCCAATTCAATTAAAACCTCACATTTATTTACATGAAATATTTTAAACAATGCATAAAAAAGAAAACGAATTGAAGAAGTATCATGAATCCAGTTTTACAATACAGAAAATTAACTAAGTATGCAGGCCACAAACTTGAAGACAGAGGGCTCGTGGTGAGTGCCTGGCGGACAGAAAGCCTTAACCAGGGGACACATTCCCCTAGGGGATTCTGTCCCCCCGGACCGTTGTGCAGGGGGAAATGAGAGGGGGACAAATTCCCATAGCGGACAGAAAACCCTAGCCGGACCGTTGTGTCGGGGGACCGAATTCCCTGTGACACCGGCGTTCAAAACTTGTGCACAACGATAGTCTAACTTATGCATAACTCGCGGAGCGTATCGCCGACGATCACGTGTCGTACCCTATAAAAAGGCTCAGCTGCCGCTCGACGATTCCAATCATAACTGCACTAGACATCGCAGTATCAACATCACGTCATTCCGAAGAAAACTTCAAAGAACGCTGCAAAACACGCCATTATACGGTAGCTGTAATTGTTAGAAACACAGTAAGGTCCAATAAAGTTCTCTGGCTGGTTGTCCGGAACACGTTAAAACGTCTACATACGTCAATAATTGCGTTGGAGATAAATTCGACATAGGTTCAAAGCACGTTACTCTTAGGTTAGAAATAAGTTTTGGGTACGCTAGACATTATCTCGACGTATGTAAGTAACGTGTGTGAACGTGTGTCAACGATCGCATCAAGCTTTTACACAATTTTCGACGTTTGGCGGCGTCCGCCATACGTCGAAAATGTTTGTGCATGCACAACAAATTTCGACGACCTCGCCTTACTACAACGTATACCTGCGTGATTCAGCGTGCTCTTAACTTATACAAAACTTACCCATAACTTATTCGACGTACGCCAGCGTATCCGCCACATTTTTCATACGTCGGCATACGCTGGCTAAAACGTCAAGGTGTGACAGGGCCTTAGTGATTAGGAGCAGAGACGGCCCCTGGTGACGTACAGTTGATTTTGGTCGACAGCCCAAATCAGTTAAGTGTAGCTCTCATGATTTGGGTCGACAGCCCAAATCATTTCATACAACCAAAATGAAATTTTAACCTGACTTTAAAATATTCAAGCTTGTTTTTCCACTCAACAGTGGCTATCAAGTGTCAGATGATAGTAATTGTTTGAAATGTTTTTGATTGATTTGGTTGACCCTTGAGATCGTCAATCTTGTTTATACTTACGAAATTGATAAGTAGTTTCATCAATACCAGGATCATTAGGAGAAAATTTCACATATATGCCTTTTGTATAATAAATTGGTGTCTCTATGTTGGCTGTGAACTCTAGTCGTATTGGTGACGTCATCGGCTTCTGAAGCGCCATTTTCTCAAACCGATGCGTATTTTGAGCGCAGAGTGAAGTTGTTCCTGAAAATTATGTAAATTAAAGACCTGATAATCGAGAAATTAGCAAAAAAGTAATAATACATCGCTGTGTGGAAAGTTTGGAATATTAATTTTCCCAGTCGTCTCAGTTTCATTTGATATACCATCCAACCAACCAGTGAACTTTCATCCAAATCGGTCTGATGGTAGAGAAGACAACGCGTACGTCCACAACTGCCTTACATCGTTTGGTTTGGGGTGTCTCAGATTGCTATTTTTGTGACTCTTTCAGCAATTTAGAATATTTCTCTGCACAAATTGGTGTTTGTGTGAAATTTACAAGCACTTAATTTTCGTTTTTCTTTGACAGTTACTAATCTTGTGCCGTAACGTAGTTTAAATTAAACATTACTTGGTTTAAATGTTGGGGTAAAAGTGCGGGTCATAATTGACAAGGATATGAGTCCGTCCTATGGGCCAAACTCATACCCGGGTCAGCATGACCCATTTTGGGGTCAAAATGTACATAACATAGTGTGGTCAAGATAATTAAAAATAAGCAACCGGGGAAAAAACGTGATTGTGAAATATTTATGTACTGAATTCTGAGCTAGCAATCATCAAGGCGTTGCAAATTGTGTTTATTCTTGAACACTAAACAACATTTAGAGGCATTTTCATTGTAAATTTCATTAAATGCAGGAAACTGTATGCTCTTCTTAATCTTAACACATCAGGGTTTGCCCAATTCGTGTCATTGGATGTTGAATGAATTTCCCAAAAAATATTACAACAATTCAAGTAAACAAATTTAATTAACATTCAACCGCACAAATCTTACTCAGTTGTAACAGTTTTGTTTGTTAAACAATGAGTGCCTGCTTTCGAGTCCAGGACTTTTCAATTTTAATAAAGAAAACGTAAATTTAACTTCCAGGGCCAAAGTAAACAATAGATTGTGTGCATCCTTCTAGTTGTATGGATTTTACTGTTTTTTGCATCATCGTTTCAGTCAATCATTGAAAACTGTCTGTCTCTTTTAGCTTTATGGTTGTCTATTTCCAACCTCTGAACAAGATTCCCGAAACGCCACCGCCATCTCCATCGCCAATGTCATCGTCGTCGTCGTCGTCGTCGTCAATGCCAATGTCATTGTCGTTATCACCGTTATTGTTATTGTCGTTGTTACTATTGTTATGTAAAACGATAAATTATTAATTTTAAATCTTTAAAAAAAGATATAACCATAATGGAAAGAAAACGATAATAAGATAAAGGACAATGTTTCTCCTCACAATAGACCGTATCGAATAAGACGTTACCTTTCAAATACCCACAACATGGCGTCTGTGAGCGTGTGGGTGTGCGTGTGCGTGTGACATAGAAATCAAACCAGGAACGCTGAGTGCATGAAAGCGGCCATATCCTGGTTTGATTTCAATGGCACACGCACACGCACACGCTCACAGACGCCATGTTGTGGGTATTTGCAAGGTACAACGTCTATTCGTGTTTTACCTTCAGTTTGTAATTCTTCATCTCCATAGTGACGACACCCAGCGGAGTGCTGTATTTCCAATCCTTTTACGGAGTAGTTGGCTGTTTTGAGATGACAGACTGTGTCATTGCAGAAGTTGAACGACTTGCAGAAATCATCTTGCAGACAGTATGTTGCACATACCACGTCTGAACTTGCTTTTCTCACCTGGTAGATTGTATCTTTGAGTGCATGGTCTTGCATAGGGCTAGGATAGAATGCAAGTATGTTTCCTTGATGCATTTGGTAGTCACGCGATGCAGGTTGACACGCCCCGTTTACAACATCAGAAGAAACAACCATCAGGACTATTTGTGTTAACAGGGAGGAAAGAGTACTCGCGATGACAGTCATAATGCAGTCGCAACCCTAATCTGCAACAGACAAAAAAAACAGCACCTTTTTTAATTAAAAAGTCCATGTGAAAACTATGGTGTTCAATATCTGCCACCTCGTGCCTAGCGTTGACCAAGGCGTTGGAGTTTTATTTTTCGGTTTTTCTTCTTTTTTTGTAGGCCTAGTTTGTTTTCCATTTGCGCTATTGCGCTATTGCGCTACTAGTCCAGATTCTGGACGTTCTTTATTAATAGCTCTCCCGATCACACGGAAACCCTCCGCGTTGAGGGCGCTTTGCCCACCAATTCAGAGACCCGGCAAAAATATTGCCACAAAACGCGTACTTATTTTGT
Source organism: Leptasterias polaris (assembly GCA_037783415.1). Classification (NCBI taxonomy): domain Eukaryota; kingdom Metazoa; phylum Echinodermata; class Asteroidea; order Forcipulatida; family Asteriidae; genus Leptasterias; species Leptasterias polaris. Next base: position 3,249,037 of record JAZGTN010000027.1, read on the forward strand.
ATGTTTTACATTTCTTGTTTATTTCTGAGCATTTATTTAATTCAAAAAATATTAATGACTGATCTTTTATTTTTATTTTTGTTTCTTGTTCAGTTGAAGCAAAATAAAATATACTTTATCAAAACAATAACTGAAAGATTTAGAATAGAGAATATCAACTTTACGATCGATCGATTTGCAAACTATCGTGACGTAGCGTAAAATACGTGATTGACATGTTCTTCTAGAGTAGGCGTGTCTTATTCTCCCCGTAATTTTTCGGGGAGAATGGCAAATGCGACTGGACCGTTTTCTGGGGCTCATCATCTGGACTGTATTTTGACGTTGAGGGCGTAGTTGGAAAAGCTTTCTCTGCCCGGGGCGCACCACACCAAATAAGCCAGAATTCATGCGCCAAGCTACTTATAATTTGTAAACCCGCAATCATTTGCTATCGCGGTTTTTAAAGTATGCTCCTTTTTTTTAAAGAGATGCGTACCGTTAACAAAGAAACATTAAGAAAAAACACGTTGAAATGCTCTCTCTATCAGCACTAACAAATAGGGCATATAGGTTTTACGAGCATTTAAATTACTAAAGCAGTTAGCAACGCAAAAGAAATTATTTACAAAATGTTCTCTAGTGTAAAGATTAAGTGTTTACTACGTTTGAACATAAGATAAAATGGATTCGTCTAAGCAGTCTCAACGGCCACCGTGTGTTGTTCATTATCATAATATCAGTAATGTAACAACGACAATAACATTGACGGTGATGACGACAATGATATTGGCATTGAAGACGACGACGACAATGATTAGCGACGGAGATGGTGAGGGTGGTGGCGGTGGCGGTGCCGTTTGTAGGAATCTTGTTCAGAGGTTAGAAAAAGACAACTGTACGTTTGAATATAGCTAAAAGAGACTGACGGTTTTCAATGATTGACTGAAACGATGATGCAAAAAACAGTAAAATGCTTACAACTATCCAGATGCACACAATCTATTGTTTGCTTTGGCCCTGTATAAGTAAAATTTATGTTTTTTCTTTCTAAAAATTGAAAAGTCCTGAACTCGAAAGCAGGCCTTCATTTTTTATTTATTTTTTAAAATTTATTCGACATCCATTGACACGAATTGAGCATAATCCGATGTGTTAAGATTAATAAGAGCATACAGTTTCCTGCATTTAATGTTTGAGCGTATTGAATCTATATACTGAATCTTTTGCTCACCTCTGAAGACCCTGTCTGACTTCAGTATATGGATAACTGAGTAGTGCTGATAGTCTAACATTGACCACTCAGCTAAAATTGAATGACTACTGAATATGAATCCTGAATCTCTTGCTCACCACTGTAGACCCCGACTTTCATGTACGCAAGCATGGAGGAAGGTGCGAGTGAATAAAAAAAGACGCCGCTATAGTAGTCTAACTTGAAGTAAATTTTTCCGAAACTATAACTTATTTAATTAGTATATTACTGCTCAGCCAAAAATTATTTAAGTAACGACGGTGACGGCCTGAGGCCGGCTTCAATTATTTTTAGCAAATTGTTCCCTAACAAGGGGAATCGTTGTAGCTGTGTTCAGCCATGCGTATCGTTGTGCCCCACAACGACACGCATGGCTGAACACAGCGAGAGCGGAAGTTTTGTTAAGTGACGTATTCTTGGCAATAGCTTCAAGGTTGGGCTCTGTTTCCTCCGATTTCTTGAATAGAGGGGGATGGTTGAAACGTGACTTAACAGGCTGTTGTGTTGCCCTGGGTATCACACGTTGAAATTTTATGACAACAATTTATTTTATTATTTGGAAAAGGTTGCAGGCGCGAACGTGACTTTCAGAAGCATAATATTGTTCTTTTTTATTAAATAATTTAATAAGCAGAAACGATGGTAGCAGAATCGAATTAGCGAATGCTTGACTTCACATCAAACCAATCCGCCCTTCTATTATAGGCTTACCTGTAATTATTTCGACGACTCGTTTTTCACGCAGTCAAGGGCGGTATAGTTTCGGATGGAATTTACCGAATCGCAAAGAGTGGCTTGCAGTGGCACCGATCAGATAGATAGGTGTTCGTGCAATATGAGCACGAACACCTCTTGTTTTTGTTCCTTTTGTTAGGTGTTCGTGCAATTTGTGCACGAACACCTCTTGATATTGTTCCTTTTTTTTTCTTCTTCAGAATCTTCTTCCGCTCAACTCTTCTCTGTTGTTTAACTCAAAATTGAAATTTAGTTAAACCTTGAAACTTGGCATTGTTTGAACCATAACATGAGGACGGCACGCAAAGAATTACGTCATGATGACGTCATCAGGTGTCGAATTACAAGGTTTTTAAAGTTGAAAAGAGATCATTTGCTTTTGGCTGTATCTCACTGAATATGAAAGCTTTGATGTTCATACTTGGGCATCGGATAGATCAAGACTGGGGCAACATTTAAAAGGTTAACGGCAAAATCGTGCGACCTTAACTTCCGGGTCGTTACCCTGGGTCGAAGTTCGCCTTCATTTTTTCCCCTTCAAAAACAACTTTCGAGCTTATCTACGCAATAACTGAAGATTGGTATTGAATTCAACACTGAAACTCATCAGATAGCTGGACCTTGATATCAAGATGACACACACTTGAAGATGTCATGATGACGTCATCGGGTATCAAATTACATTAAATTAAATTTTAATATTTGAAAAATCATAACTCGAAAACTACTGAATGGATTTGTACAATCTACACATCATCGAATAGTTCATTAAGAGTTTGACAAATGCTACACAGAACCTTCACAACATTTGAACTGACTTCCGGTTCAAACCGGAAGTTGAAAATGTTAAAATATCGTATCGTATTCATATCTTTAAAACTACTGATCATTTTAGCATAATTTGTGTATCAGGGTGTAGACCGTTAAGCCTGCTCAAACCTTTGCACAGAGTTGACAACATTTTTACCTTTACATCTGGTCGAAAAAGGACAATAACACGCACCTATCAGTTGACCCTCATTGACGACGCACGATAGCGTATTAACGTGTAAACAACCTTGCTCCGGCCACTCAAAATTTAAATTATGTTTCTCAAGTGTATTCTCTTAGAAGAAGGTTCATTTAGGAATATGTTTCGCATTGCATCCCAGAGGTGGTCCATCTACTATTTAAAAAATTCATAACTGATGAACCACACATTGGATTTTAACAATTTATACATCATTTTCAAGGTCGAATAAACTAATCATGCTGTACATAATTCGAAAACTATGACACGGTCGGTACACAGAATACCACCCCATTTGACCTTGACTTTCGGTTGAAACAGAAAGCTATGATGTTCATAGTTTAGCATCTGATAGACCAAGACTGGGGCAACATTTGAAAAGTTAACGCCAAAATCGTACGACCTTTACTTCCGGGTCATCTTGGTCGAAGTTCGCCATCGTTTTTCCCCTTCAAAAATCAACTTTCGAACTTATCTACGGAATAACTCAAGATTGAGATTGAATTGAACATTGAAACTCATCAGATAGTTGAACCTCAGTATAGTGAAGACAACACATACCTAATGATGCCATGATGACGTCATCGGGCATTGAATTACAATAAACCAAAACTTAATATTTGTAAAAATCATAACTCATGAACCATAAATCGGATACGCTACACTAAACCTTATAACAATTGACCTAAACTTCCGGTTCAAATCGGAAGTTGAAACTTTCATAATATATTATCGTATTCATATCTTTAAAACTACTGATCATTTCGGCATAATTTTTGTATCTGGTTGTAGAACGTTAATCCCTCTCAAAGTTTTGCACAGAAATAACATCATTTTGACGTTTACTTCTGGTCGAAAAGGGACGATAAATCGCACGTATCAGTTATGAGGGTCAACCGCCTGATGTACACGTGCATCGCAGGTGCGGTTTTGTTGACGTCCAATGTTAAATGCACGTGTGATTAATTTGCACGTAAATGTATTTGTGCTGTGGGGACCATGCTGGAACACATTTCGCATCCATCGGTGTTAGAACTAAAATTGCACCCCCGCGGATAATCCAACTAATATTTGAAAAATTCGTAACTCCTGAAGCACACATTGGATTTTAACAATTCATACATCATCTGAAAGGTCTGAATAGACTTATCACGTGCTACACAATAGCCGACCCCATTTGACCTTCACTTCCGGTTAAAGTTGGAAGTTGATATTAAAGGTTTCAAAAATCATAAATTCTGAACCACTTAAATGACTTCGAAGACTTCACCAACGCTACCAAGTGTGACCTCATTTGACATTAGTGTCCGGTCCAAAACGGAAGTTGAACTTTTATATTTGAAAAAAATCATAACTTCTGAACCACATAGGATGTTTACAATCTAAAAGGTCTTTATAAACCAATCACGTGCTACACAAAATGTGAGTCCTATTTGACCTTGACTTCCGTTCAAAACCGGAAGTTGATGTTTAATTTTTGAAAAATTCATAACTCCTGACCCAGGCATTGGATTAATAATGTCGTTACCTATTCATTAAATCACTCAATCAATCACTCAACACGAACACCTTGTTTTTGTCACATGACAAAAACTGAATGACTAGTTTTCTTCTCCATCTTCTTCTTCTTCTTCCACGCAACTCTTCTCTGGAACATAACTCAATATTGATATTGAATTGAACCTTGAAACTCATCAGATAAATGAACCTCAACATGAAGACGGCACAGTTGTCATTACGTCATGTTGACGTCATCAGGTGTCGAATTACAAGGTTTTTGAGTTGAAAAATGACATTTGCTTTTTGCTGTATCTCTCTGAATATAAAAGGTATGATATTCATAGTTTGGCATCTGATAGAACAAGACTGGGGCAACATTTGAAAAGTTAACGCCAAAATCGTATGACTTTTTCTTCTGGTCGTAACGGAAGGTCAAAGTTTGCATTTGTGTTTTTCTTTAAAAAAACGTTTTTGGAGTTATCTGCAGCATAACTCCTGATTGGAATTGAATTAAGCATCGAAACTCATCAGACAACCGTACCTTAATATCAAGACGACACCCACTTGATGATGTCATGATGACGTCATCGGGTATCAAATTACATTAAATCAAAGTTGAATACTTGAAAAAATCATAACGCTTGAGCCACAGCGTGGATTTTTACAATCTACACATCATCGGATAGGTCGTTACAAGTTTTACAAACGCTAAACAGGACACAACCTCTTGACCTTCACTTCCGGTTCAAATCGGAAGTTGAAAATTTCATAATATCTTATCTTATTTATCTTTAAAACTACTGATCATTTTAGCATAATGTTTGTATCATGATGTAGGCCGTTAAACCAGCTCAAACTTTTGCATAGAAATAACAACATCTTGAACTTTACAATACATCTAGTCGAAAAAGGACGATAAATCGCATGTACAATTTGACCTGCATTGACGAAAGCGTTTTAACACACACTAAACCTACGGTGCACGTGGGGCTCCACGTGTACTGGTACTGAATAGGTACTAGTCTTTGCCCAAGACGTCAGAGATCGATAGTGGCTAGTGTATTGCGCTTGGTTACAACTCGTTATAGCGCGCCCTCTTATGGCTTGAATTAACCAATGTGACTAGAAATGAGATCTAGTCAAGTTAGTATCTGTTGACTGTCATTGACGGTCAATGAGGGTCAACCTCCTGTACGCGTGCATCGCACGTGCCTTTTCCCCTGACGTCCTTTGTTAAATGCACGTGTAATTATTTTGCATGTAAATGTATTTGTGCTGTGGGGGACCATGCTGGAATACATTTCGCATCCATCGGTGTTAGAAATTATATTGCACCCCAGCGGATAATCCATCTAATATTGGATAAAATTCGTAATTCCTGAACCACACATTGGATTTTAACAGTTCATACATCATCTGAAAGGTCTGAACAGACTTATCACGTGTTACACAATATACGACACCGTTTGACCTTGACTTCCGGTTAAAGTTGGAAATTGGTATTTAATGTCTCAAAAATCACAAATTCTGAACCATATGTTTGATTATATATGTCATAAGAAAGAACTCAGAAGACCCCACCCACGCTACCAAGTTTGACCTCATTTGTCATTGCCATCCGCTTCAAAACGGAAGTTGAAACTTTACATTTGAAAAAATCATAACTTCTGAACCCCATATTGGATGTTTACAATTCATCCATCGTCTAAAAGGTCTTCAAAAACTAATCACGTGCTACGCAAAATGTGACCCTTTTGACCTTGACTTCCGGTCCAAACCGGAAGTTTATGCTTACATTTTGAACAATTCATACCTCCTGAACCAGACATTGGATTGATTAGGTATAATGTCGTTACCTATTAATATCACTCACCACGAACACCTTGTTTTTGTAATTAACAAAAACTGAATCCCTAGTTTATTTTTCTTCTCCATCTTCTTCTTCCGGAGAACTCTTCTCTACATCATAACTCAAGATTGAAACTGAATTGAACCTTGAAACTCTTCAGACAATTGAACCTCAATAAGAAGATGGCACAGTTGTCATGATGTCATGATGACTTCATCAAATGTCGAATTACCTGTGTCTTAAGTGTCGGAACCTGTTATAAATTGCATTATAACTCCTTTTAAGGTTGTCCGGCGAAGTTTCTTTTTAATATAATTTCTACTTCTTTAGCATTCGCGAAAAGGGCAAGATGCTTTAATTCCCCTTAGTTTACTAGTCCAGAAAGTGTTATATAACACCTCCATGGGGGAAGGGTAGAATTTGCTGTTCCCACGATATTCTGCTGACCACAGCATATTTGGCACATCCCGGAACTACCCCAGGGACATTAAGTAAAGCCTGCCTGCATTCGTACCATTTTGCAAGTTATGTCTTAGTGTTATATTTTCGCACGTTGGCCACCATCCTTCCAAATTTGGTCGTCTTTGCTGACCACGTCATTATTAAAAATTTTTAGTCCACTAGTCTTTTTGTGATTGGTTGAAGCTCATTTAGGACATCATTGTTTTAAGACTTTGACCATTCAAATAGTTTAATTCTGTCCGAGTGCGTGACCAGCCGGGTTTTTAAACCCATGTTTCGCTCCTGGCTCCTCAGAAGCGAGAACGGCCTGAGATGCTAAGTCAGAAAAAGTGTCCCGCTATACACTTTGTCTTGACTTGATTGGAACGCGACGACTTTTCCCTAAAAGTGGTTCCTAAACTATTGCATCCCTTTTTCACGTGCTCTGTTGATACAGGTAAGCTACTTTTCATGTTACTTTCTATGTATAAACTTATTCCTTAATTGTATTTGATTATTGATTGATTGATTGTTCAACAAGGTGGTTGAAAACAAACTCAAGATGGATGGAACAGTCCAATATGAGTTTCGGTGCAGTCTTATAATAGATTGTTTGAACAATGCTGTAACTGTTTATTGAGATGTATAGGATCACTAAATAATCTTTGTGTAACCTTTCTTATTGCTCACTACGTATACGGAAAAGCTTTAGGAGTTCCGTCCAATTACCGTTAGATTTCTGTGTTGCTTATATATCTTTGATTTAGTTGTATAGCATTTTATTGATTGTAACAGTTATACACTCGTATCTATTATTATCGTTTATCAAGGCGTTTCATTTCTTGATAGAAATCCATTTCGTTTATTGGAATACTTAATTGAAGCATTTTCTGATTCAATCCAAGTTATCAAAACTAAACCGTTTATTGATAGCCATGATTCTATACTTTTGTCGAGACTTTCAAACACAAGTACTGCGCCTATAAGTCTTGGCTATACTTATTTTGTCCTGAGATAACCTGTTTATAGTATAGCATGGTCATGCACATTATTTTCAACTAGTAGATTATACGACTGTTTGCTGTTTGGCTTTATAAACAATTGTGATCTTTGACCGGTTGACCACCTATGTGTTCTGCACACATACGCACAAAGATCTACGTTGAGCGATATCCTTGATATGTTTTATTCAATATTCCTTTTCGAAGCCCAAGTGTTTTTCACATGATTATTATGTTCCTGAGAGAACATGTTCAAGTCGCCAATTTCATTGAACGAGTGATATTTTGTTATTATAATTAGTTAGACTCAATTTTCTATGGTTGGTTGTTTTTTTTCATAATTGATTGATATAGAAGCGAGAACGGCCTGTGATGCTAAGTCAGAAAAAGTGTCCCGCTATACACTTTGTCTTGATTGGAACGCGACGACTTTTCCCTAAAAGTGGTTCCTAAACTATTGCATCCCTTTTTCACGTGCTCTGTTGATACAGATGTACTAGCCCCCAGGTCCGCTTTGGTAGATATGACCCGGTTTATCTCTCCACCTTGCCCCGCTTCTCAACCCCTTTCATCGCCTTTTCCTGGACCTTGAGGTTTGTCATCTTGGAGCCTATCTGAGTGACGTGCACCTTCCATCTCCAGCCGTAGAAGTGCAGATAAACCCAGCTAAGATCTTTACCAATATCCATGTATTTTCACAGATGTATTTTTGTATATTTTATCAAGTGTTAAATTGTATTTCATTTGGTGATAATAACTTCTAACTGAAGCTATTGTATTTTAACCTACACTTGTATTTATCAAATTCTTTATATTTCAATTGCTTGTTTATCATTTACATACTGTTGTTGGCATTGATTCGTATGAACAAATAATAATACGGTGATTCCAGTTAGAGAATCAAACCACATATATAGCTGTCCGTTGCGTTTATTACCGAGCAAGTTTCCTTTACACAACATCGATCGAACCGTTCGCAGGCTCGTATTTAAATAGAGGTAAAACCTGTGACACAAGGTTTTTGAAAAATGACCATTTGGTTTTTGCTGTATCTCAACAAATATGAAAGCTATGATGTTGAAAGTTTGGCATCTGATAGAAAAAGAGTAGGGCAACATTTGGAAAGTTAACGCCAAAATCGTACGACCTTTTCTTCCGGGTCATTACCCTAGGTCGAAGTTCACCTTCGTTTTTTTTCCTTCAAAAAACAACTTTCGAGCTTATCTATGGAATAACTCAAGATTGAGATTGAATTGAACATTGAAACTCATCAGACAGCTGGACCTTAATATCAAGACGACACGCACTTGATGATGTCATGATGACGTCATCGGGTATCAAATAACATTAAATCAAAGTTTAATATTTGAAAAAATCATAACTCGTGGACCACAACGTTGATTTTTTACAATGTACACATCATCGGATAGGTTGTTAAATGTTCTACAAACGCTTCAAAGAACAGATCATTTTGAGATTGACTTCCAGTTCAAATCGGAACATTAAGTGATTTTCCCACAATTTACCAAAATCTCAGAATTCTACTCACCAGTTTCACTGTGAATCTTATCAGCTGTTATCAGTTAAGTAATTATTTTATAAACATTCACCCTGGAACCCACTTCCCCAAGGCCAGTGATCCATAACCCACAAGCCTACTTGCTGGTGTCAAATCACCGAAATGCTGAAGAGCAGAGAGAAAGTCCAATTGATTCTTATTCAATTTCTCGAGATATATTTGGTCGATTTTTATGATTCAAAGTTGCTTTAATGATAACATTTAACTCACTTTCCCAATACTTCACATTTTAAACAAGAAACTGTGAAATTTTCGTCGATGGTTCTGTCTGTAAACTCACAGGCAATGACACCCTAAACCACATGTTTGCACTTATGAACTTTTGATCAGATAAGAAAGATCTTGTTGAAAACTGGTCATTCCCAAACCAGTTGGTATGAACCCGAGTTTGTCATACATGTAGGCAAACTCAGATCTGCTTTTCATGTGTGATTCACGTATTGAGTTGAAATTTTCTTAATATCTTTTCTTATTCATTTCTTTAAAACTACTATTTCAGGATAATTTTTATATCAGGTTGTAGAATTAACCTTGCTCAAACTTTTGGACAGACATGACAACATTTTGACATTTACATCTGGTCCAAAAAGGACAACAAATGACGCACGATAGTATATTAATGTGCAAGCAGCCTTGCCCTGGCCACTCAAACTTTAAATTATGTTTCTCAAGCATATTTTCTTAGAAGTCACCTTGCAAGTGTATTTCAATTTACACATGTATGTACTTGTACTGTATAGGTACATGTAGGAAGACATTTCGCATCAATCGGTGTTACAACTTATAGTGCACCCTAGAGGATAATCCAAGTGGGAATTTTTGTTGAGTTGTTTTTAACTATGTTGTGATCTGGCAAGTGTCTGGTTTACGTCACATAATTCAAAAGCGCCCTCTAGAGGCAGGCTGAAAACAGTTAAAAACACACAATTTAAAGCTCTTGGGCAATTCTAGATACTTTGTACAAAGTGTGACCCCATTTGACCTTTCCCTGTCAAAACCGGAAGTTGAAGTTTCATATGACAACCGTTAGGCTATGATTTTGCACAGAGATCAACAAGTGGTACAAATAAATATTTTGCCCGTCAGCACAGCACAATTAGACAAAAAACCTTCACACAATAATTTTCCTATTTTCATTTACGCAGTCACTTTATTTCGTTCGAGCCGAACACCCTGAGTTTGTCCACAAACTCTAGATTTCTAGTTTTTTTTTTTAGGTGTTCGGCTAGCGGCCGAAAACCTATTGTTATTGTTAGGTGTTCGTGCAATATGAGCACGAACACCTCTTTGTTATTGTTCCGGTTTTTTTTAATTTTTATTAGGTGTTCGTGCAAAATGTGCACGAACACCTATTTGTTATTGTTCCGTTTTTTTTTTTTTTTTTTTTTTTTTTTTTTTTTCTTCTCCTTCTTCTTCTTCCACTCAACTCTTCTCTGGATCATAACTCAAGATTGAAACTGAATTGAACCTTGAAACTCATCAGACAATTGAACCTCAATACGAAGACGGCACAGTTGTCATTACGTCATGATGACGTCATCAGGTGTCGAATTACAAGGTTTTTAAAGTTGAAAAGTGACCATTTGCTTTTTGCTGTATCTCAACGAATATGAAAGCTATGATGTTCAAAGTTTTGGCATATGATAGACCACGACTGGGGCAACATTTGAAAAGTTAACGCCAAAATTGTACGACCTTAACTTCCGGGTCGTTACCCTGGGTCGAAGTTCACCTTCGTTGTTTTCCTTCAAAAAACAACTTTCGAGCTTATCTACGGAATAACTCAAGATTGAGATTGAATTGAATGCTGAAACTCACCAGATAGTTGAACCTTAATATCAAGACAATACATACCTAATTACGTCATGATGACGTCATCGGGCACTGAATTACATTTCATCAAAGTTTAATATTTGTAAAAATCATAACTCAAAAACCATAATTCGGATTTTGACAATCTACACATCATCGGATAGATCGTTAAGAGTTTGACAAACGCTTCACAGAACACGTACAATATTTTAACTTACTTTCGAAAGTTTCGGTTCATAACGGAAGTTGAAAATTTCATAATATCTTATCTTATTCACATCTTTAAAACTCTTGATCACTTCAGCATAATTTTTGTATCAGATTGTAGAACAGCAATCCCTCTTAAACTTTTGCACAGAGATAACAACATTATAATCGTATGCATCTGGTAAAAACTGGGAAATGAAGCGCACCGTCCTACTCGTACCCCCCCCCCCCTCCCACTTTCATTGACAACGCATTGTACACATAACGTGTAAGGGCTAACGACTGACAACAACGCACACTATATACGCTACATGCATTGCCATGCTGACTGTGCGTGTGTGAAGTGGCGCGAATTTGTTTTGGGGGAATCCCCAACAGCGCCCTTTTTCGTCCAACAAAAGGGGGCGCTGTTGTGAATAATGTTTTCAGTAACATCGAGCGCTGAGTGCATAGCGGAGAATCGCAATAGTTCAGTGATAATGAACAACGTCTCGCACCAAAACTACAAGTAGGAATACATTGGCATTGATATTACAAGAAACAATGCACACCCTCAGATAATTAATCTAATATTTGAAAAACACGTTACTCCGGTTCACATAATTATAGTTTTTTTTTACAAGTCATACATTAGCTAAAAGGTTTTAATGTACTGATTAGGATCTACACAAATGAAACCAGTTTAAACTTGGCTTCTTGTTCAAACCGGAGGTTGAAATTAAATTTTTCAAAGAAAAATAATTTCTCAACCACACATTTGATTTTTTTAATTTATTTATACGTCATTGGGTAGGTATGTAACAACTTAAGAAACGACACACAACATTTACTATTTAACCTTAACTTCCGGTTAAATAGGAAGATACAATTAATTATTTGAAAAAAACATTACTCCAAAACCAGGAATTAGTTGTTTATTATCTGAACGTCTTCAGATAAGGCTTTGAAAAACATTACTAACGCTATAATTTGTGACCTGATGACATTGTCTTCCGGTTCAAACCGGAAGTTTAAATTTTATATTTAAAGAAAAATCTTTTTGACAATCTACACATCATCGGATAGATCGTTAAAAGTTTGACAAACGCTTCAGTCACAGAACACGTACATTATTGTAACTTACTTTCGAAAGTTTCGGTTCATAACGGAAGTTAAAAATTTCATAATATCTTATCTTATTCACATCTTTAAAACTCTTGATCACTTCAGCATAATTTTTGTATCAGATTATAGAACAGCAATCCCTCTTAAACTTTTGCACTGAGATAACAACATTTTAACCTTTTACATCTTGTTAAAACAGAACAATGAAGGGCACCTACCCACTCGTAACCCCCCCCCCCACACTTTCATTGACAACTCATTATGTACACATAACGTTGAAACTGATGCAAGCAAGTTCAAGCGCTGTGCCGTGCACTGTCGTCGTGTTTGATTGTTTTATCTTGCAGAAACCAAAAATTGCAACAGCGCCCTCTTTCGTTTGAAATTTAGAAAACGGGGCTGATAAAATAAATTAATAACATTGTTTTCGGGCTTATCTACAGAATAACTTAAGATTGAAATTGAATTGAACATTGAAACTCATAAGATTATTGAACCTCAGTATCAAGATGACACAAACTTAATGACGTCATGATAACCACATCGGGTATTAAATTACAATAACTGAAAGTTAAATTTTTGTAACATAACTCATGAACCATTTATTTGATTTTTTCAATCTACACATCATCGGATAGGTAATTAAAAGTTCGACAAACGTTACACAAAAATTGACCCCATTTGACCATGATAATTTAGTATCTGAACAAATCATAAGCAGACATTGGTTGTTTATTTTCTGTACGTCGGCAGATAAGGCGTTCAAAACCTGAAGTTCAAACTTTATCTTTCAAAATATCTGAACCACACAATGGATTTCTTCAATCTTTACATCATCTGAAAGGTCTTCGTAAACTTATCATCATGTGACCCTATATGACCTCCACTTCCGGTCCACACCGGAAGTTGATAATTAATTTCTCCAAAATTCATAACTCCTGAACCAGGAATTGGATTGATAAGGTATAATGACGTTTCCTATTCATCCACGAACACCTTGTTTTTGTCACATGACAAAAACTGAAAGTCTAGGTTTTTTTTTCTTCTCCTTCTTCTTCTTCCACTCAACTCTTCTCTGGATCATAACTCAAGATTGAAACTGAATTGAACCTTGAAACTCATCAGACAATTGAACCTCAATACGAAGACGGCACAGTTGTCATTACGTCATGATGACGTCATCAGGTGTCGAATTACAAGGTTTTTAAAGTTGAAAAAGGACCATTTGCTTTTTGCTGTATCTCAACGAATATGAAAGCTATGATGTTCAAAGTTTTGGCATCTGATAGACCAAGACTGGGGCAACATTTGAAAAGTTAACGCCAAAATTGTACGACCTTAACTTCCGGGTCGTTACCCTGGGTCGAAGTTCACCTTCGTTTTTTTCCTTCAAAAAACAACTTTCGAGCTTATCTACGGAATAACTCAAGATTGAGATTGAATTGAATGTTGAAACTCACCAGATAGTTGAACCTTAGTATCAAGACAATACATACCTAATTACGTCATGATGACGTCATCGGGCACTGAATTACATTAAATCAAAGTTTAATATTTGTAAAAATCATAACTCAAAAACCATAATTCGGATTTTGACAATCTACACATCATCGGATAGATCGTTAAGAGTTTGACAAACGCTTCACAGAACACGTACAATATTTTAACTTACTTTCGAAAGTTTCGGTTCATAACGGAAGTTGAAAATTTCATAATATTTTATCTTATTCACATCTTTAAAACTCTTGATCACTTCAGCATAATTTTTGTATCAGATTGTAGAACAGCAATCCCTCTTAAACTTTTGCACAGAGATAACAACATTATAGTCGTATGCATCTGGTAAAAACTGGGAAATGAAGCGCACCGTCCTACTCGTACCCCCCCCCCCCCCCCCCCCCCCCCACCTCCCACTTTCATTGACAACGCATTGTACACATAACGTGTAAGCGCTAACGACTGACAACAACGCACACTATGTACGCTACATGCATTGCCAGTGCTGACTGTACGTGTTTGATATGGCGCGAAATATTTTTGGGGGAATCCCAACAGCGCTCTTTTTCGTCCAACGAAAGAGGGCGCTGTTGTGAAAACAGTTTTCAGAACATCGAGCGCTGAGGGGAGAATCGCAATAGTTGAGTGATAATGAACAACGTCTCGCACCAAAACTACAAGTAGGAATACATTGGCATTGATATTACAAGAAACAATGCACACCCTCAGATAATTAATCTAATATTTGAAAAACACGTTACTCCGGTTCACATAATTATAGGTTTTTTACAAGTCATACATTAGCTGAAAGGTTTTAATGTACTGATTAGGATCTACACAAATGAAACCAGTTTAAACTTGGCTTCTTGTTCAAACCGGAGGTTGAAATTAAATTTTTCAAAGAAAAATAATTTCTCAACCACACATTTGATTTTTTTTATTTATTTATACGTCATTGGGTAGGTATGTAACAAGTCAAGAAACGACACACAACATTTACTATTTAACCTTAACTTCCGGTTAAATAGGAAGATACAATTAATTATTTGAAAAAAAACATTACTCCAAAACCAGGAATTAGTTGTTTATTATCTGAACGTCGTCAGATAAGGCTTTGAAAAACATTACTAACGCTATAATTTGTGACCTTATGACATTGTCTTCCGGTTCAAACCGGAAGTTTAAATTTTATATTTAAAAAAAAATCATTTTGACATCGGATAGATCGTTGAAAGTATGACAAACGCTTCACAGAACACGTACAATATTTTAACTTACTTTCGAAAGTTTCGGTTCATAACGGAAGTTAAAAATTTCATAATATCTTATCTTATTCACATCTTTAAAACTCTTGATCACTTCAGCATAATTTTTGTATCAGATTATAGAACAGCAATCCCTCTTAAACTTTTGCACTGAGATAACATTTTAACCTTTTACATCTTGTTAAAACAGAACAATGAAGCGCACCTACCCACTCGTAACCCCCCCCCCCACACTTTCATTGACAACTCATTATGTACACATAACGTTGAAACTGATGCAAGCAAGTTCAAGCGCTGTGCCGTGCACTGTCGTCGTGTTTGATTGTTTTATCTTGCAGAAACCAAAAATTGCAACAGCGCCCTCTTTCGTTTGAAATTTAGAAAACGGGGCTGATAAAATAAATTAATAACATTTTTTTCGGGCTTATCTACAGAATAACTTAAGATTGAAATTGAATTGAACATTGAAACTCATAAGATTATTGAACCTCAGTATCAAGATGACACAAACTTAATGACGTCATGATAACCACATCGGGTATTAAATTACAATAACTGAAAGTTAAATTTTTGTAACATAACTCATGAACCATTTATTTGATTTTTTCAATCTACACATCATCGGATAGGTAATTAAAAGTTCGACAAACGTTACACAAAAATTGACCCCATTTGACCATGATAATTTAGTATCTGAACAAATCATAAGCAGACATTGGTTGTTTATTTTCTGTACGTCGGCAGATAAGGCGTTCAAAACCTGAAGTTCAAACTTTATCTTTCAAAATATCTGAACCACACAATGGATTTCTTCAATCTTTACATCATCTGAAAGGTCTTCATAAACTTATCATCATGTGACCCTATATGACCTCCACTTCCGGTCCACACCGGAAGTTGATAATTAATTTCTCCAAAATTCATAACTCCTGAACCAGGAATTGGATTGATAAGGTATAATGACGTTTCCTATTCATCCAATCACTCACCACGAACACCTTGTTTTTGTCACATGACAAAAACTGAAAGTCTAGTTTTTTTTTCTTCTCCTTCTTCTTCTTCCACTCAACTCTTCTCTGGATCATAACTCAAGATTGAAACTGAATTGAACCTTGAAACTTATCAGATAATTGAACCTCATTATGAAGACGGCACAGTTGTCATTACGTCATGATGACGTCATCAGGTGTCGAATTACAAGGTTTTTAAAGTTGAAAAGTGACCATTTGCTTTTTGCTGTATCTCCACGAATATGAAAGCTATGATGTTCAAAGTTTTGGCATATGATAGACCACGACTGGGGCAACATTTGAAAAGTTAACGCCAAAATTGTACGACCTTAACTTCCGGGTCGTTACCCTAGGTCGAAGTTCACCTTCGTTTTTTTCCTTCAAAAAACAACTTTCGAGCTTATCTACGGAATAACTCAAGATTGAGATCGAATTGAATGTTGAAACTCACCAGATAGTTGAACCTTAGTATCAAGACAACACATACTTAATTACGTCATGATGACGTCATCGGCCATTGAATTACATTAAATCAAAATTTAATATTTGTAAAAATCATAACTCAAAAACCATAATTCGGATTTTGACAATCTACTCATCATCGGATAGATCGTTAAGAGTTTGACAAACGCTTCACAGAACACGTACAATATTTTAACTTACTTTCGAAAGTTTCGGTTCATAACGGAAGTTGAAAATTTCATAATATCTTATCTTATTCACATCTTTAAAACTCTTGATCACTTCAGCATAATTTTTGTATCAGATTGTAGAACAGCAATCCCTCTTAAACTTTTGCACAGAGATAACAACATTATAATCGTATGCATCTGGTAAAAACTGGGAAATGAAGCGCACCGTCCTACTCGTACCCCCCCCTCCCACTTTCATTGACAACGCATTGTACACATAACGTGTAAGGGCTAACGACTGACAACAACGCACACTATTATACGCTACATGCATTGCCATGCTGACTGTGCGTGTGTGAAGTGGCGCGAATTTTTTTTGGGGGAATCCCCAACAGCGCTCTTTTTCGTCCAACAAAAGGGGGCGCTGTTGTGAATAATGTTTTCAGTAACATCGAGCGCTGAGTGCATAGCGGAGAATCGCAATAGTTCAGTGATAATGAACAACGTCTCGCACCAAAACTACAAGTAGGAATACATTGGCATTGATATTACAAGAAACAATGCACACCCTCAGATAATTAATCTAATATTTGAAAAACACGTTACTCCGGTTCACATAATTATAGGTTTTTTTTACAAGTCATACATTAGCTAAAAGGTTTTAATGTACTGATTAGGATCTACACAAATGAAACCAGTTTAAACTTGGCTTCTTGTTCAAACCGGAGGTTGAAATTAAATTTGTCAAAGAAAAATAATTTCTCAACCACACATTTGATTTTGTAAATTTATTTATACGTCATTGGGTAGGTATGTAACAACTTAAGAAACGACACACAACATGTACTATTTAACCTTAACTTCCGGTTAAATAGGAAGATACAATTAATTATTTGAAAAAACATTACTCCCAAACCAGGAATTAGTTGTTTATTATCTGAACGTCTTCAGATAAGGCTTTGAAAAACATTACTAACGCTATAATTTGTGACCTGATGACATTGTCTTCCGGTTCAAACCGGAAGTTTAAATTTTATATTTAAAGAAAAATCTTTTTGACAATCTACACATCATCGGATAGATCGTTACAAGTTTGACAAACGCTTCACAGAACACGTACATTATTGTAACTTACTTTCGAAAGTTTCGGTTCATAACGGAAGTTAAAAATTTCATAATATCTTATCTTATTCACATCTTTAAAACTCTTGATCACTTCAGCATAATTTTTGTATCAGATTATGGAACAGCAATCCCTCTTAAACATTTGCACTGAGATAACAACATTTTAACCTTTTACATCTTGTTAAAACAGAACAATGAAGGGCACCTACCCACTCGTAACCCCCCCCACACTTTCATTGACAACTCATTATGTACACATAACGTTGAAACTGATGCAAGCAGGTTCAAGCGCTGTGCCGTGCACTGTCGTCGTGTTTGATTGTTTTATCTTGCAGAAACCAAAAATTGCAACAGCGCCCTCTTTCGTTTGAAATTTAGAAAACGGCGCTGATAAATTAATAACATTGTTTTCGGGCTTATCTACAGAATAACTTAAGATTGAAATTGAATTGAACATTGAAACTCATAAGATTATTGAACCTCAGTATCAAGATGACACAAACTTAATGACGTCATGATAACCACATCGGGTATTAAATTACAATAACTGAAAGTAAAAATTTTGTAACATAACTCATGAACCATTTATTTGATTTTTTCAATCTACACATCATCGGATAGGTAATTAAAAGTTCGACAAACGTTACACAAAAATTGACCCCATTTGACCTTGATAATTTAGTATCTGAAAAAATCATAAGCAGACATTGGTTGTTTATTTTCTGTACGTCGGCAGATAAGGCTTTCAAAACCTGACATTTAAACTTTATATTAAAAAAAATCATAACTTCCGAACCATACATTTGATTTTTAGAATTTATTTATCATTAGAAAGGTCTTCAAAATCTCAACAAGCGCTACACAAAATGTAACCCCCATTTGCCCTTGACTTCCGGTTCATACCGGAACATGATGTTTAATTTTTACAAAACTCATAACACCTAAACCGGTCATTGGATTGATGAGTTAAACGTTGTCACTAATATTCATTCAATCACTCATCACGAACACCTTGTTTTTGTCACATGACAAAAACTGAAAGGCTAGTTAGGTGTTCGGCGATCCGCCGAAAACCTATTGTTATTGTTAAGTTTTTTTTTTAGGTGTTCGGCGATCCGCCGAAAACCTATTGTTATTGTTAAGTTTTTTTTTTCTTCCTGTTCTTCTTTTCTTTGAACTTTCTCTACAAGATTTCTCAAAAAGTAAAAGGTGTACAAACTTGAAACTTAGCATACACTTGAACCTTAATATGAGGACGGCACGCGAAGAATTGCGTCATGATGACGTCATCAGGTATCGAATTACAAGGTTTTTAAAGTTGAAAAGTGACCATTTGCTTTTTGCTGTATCTCAACGAATAGGAAAGCTATGATGTTCATACTTGGGCATCGCATAGATCAAGACTGGGGCAACATTTGAAAAGTTAACGCCAAAATCGTACGACCTTATCTTCCAGGTCGTTACGTTAGGTCAAAGTTCACCTTCGGTTTTTTTCCTTCAAAAAACAACTTTCGAGCTTATCTATGGAATAACTCAAGATTGAGATTGAATTGAATGTTGAAACTCACCAGATAGTTGAACCTTAGTATCAAGACAACACATACTTAATTACGTCATGATGACGTCATCGGGCACTGAATTACGTTTAATCAAAGTTTAATATTTGTAAAAATCATAACTCAAAAACCATAATTCGGATTTTGACAATCTACACATCATCGGATAGGTTGTTAAATGTTCTACAAATGCTTCAAAGAACAGATCATTTTTAGATTGACTTCCAGTTCCAATCGGAACATTAAGTGATTTTCCCACAATTTACCAAAATCTCAGAATTCTATTCACCAGTTTCACTGTGAATCTTATCAGCTGTTATCAGTTAAGTACTTGTTTTATAAACATTCTCCCTGGAACCAATTCCCCAAGGCCAGTGATCCATAACCCACAAGCCTACTTGCTGGTGTCAAATCACCGAAATGCTGAAGAGCAGAGAGAAAGTCCTATTGTTTCTTATTCAATTTCTCGAGATATATTTGGTCGATTTTTATGATTCAAAGTTGCTTTAATGATAACATTTAACTCACTTTCCCAATACTTTACATTTTAAACAAGAAACTGTAAAATTTCGTCGATGGTTCTGTCTGTAAACTCACAGGCAATGACACCCTAAACCACATGTTTGCACTTTTGATCAGATAAGAAAGATCTTGTTGAAAACTGCTCATTCCCAAACCAGTTGGTATGAACCCGAGTTTGTCGTACATGTAGGCAAACTCAGATCTGCTTTTAATGTGTGATTCACGTATTGAGTTGAAATTTTCTTAATATCTTATCTTATCCATTTCTTTAAAACTACTATTTCAGGATAATTTTTATATCAGGTTGTAGAATTAACCTTGCTCAAACTTTTGGACAGACATGACAACATTTTGACATTTACATCTGGTCCAAAAAGGACAACAAATGACGCACGATAGTATATTAATGTGCAAGCAGCCTTGCCCTGGCCACTCAAACTTTAAATTATGTTTCTCAAGCGTATTCTCTTATTTATTTGTTTATGTTTGAAAGTCTGTAACAAATAACACTTAAGAGACCGGCGGTTGCGTTATGCGGGATCATACTAAGGTCAAATAGGTCTTAATTTTTTGTCATGCGCGTGACCTCACATGACCTCTACTTCCGGTCGAAACCGGAAATGCCCAGTAACTTGAAAGTGGGAATTTGTTTTGAGTTGTTTTTAACTATGTTGTGATCTGGCAAGTGTCTGGTTTACGTCACATAATTCAAAAGCGCCCTCTAGCGGCAGGCTGAAAACAGTTCAAAACACATAATTTAAAGCTCTTGGGCAATTCTAGTTTTTTGCAGATTTCTCAAAAAGTAAAAGTTGTACAAACTTGAAACTTAGCATACACTTGAACCTTAATATGAGGACGGCACGCGAAGAATTGCGTCATGATGACGTCATCAGGTATCGAATTACAAGGTTTTTAAAGGTGAAAAATGACCATTTGCTTGTTGCTGTATCTCACTGAAAATAACAAAACACACAATTTAAAGCTCTTGGGCAATTCTAGATACTTTGTACAAAGTGTGACCCCATTTGACCTTTCCCTGTCAAAACCGGAAGTTGAAGTTTCATATGACAACCTTTATGCTATGATTTTGCACAGAGATCAACAAGAAGTACAAATAAATATTTTGCCTGTCAGCACAGCACAATTACAAAAAAAAACCTTCACACAATAATTTCCCTATTTTTATTTACGCAGTCACTTTATTTCGTTCGACCCGAACACCCTGAGTTTGTCCACAAACTCTAGATTTCTAGTTTTCTTCCTGTTCTTCTTTTCTTTGGACTTTCTCTACAAGATTTCTCAAAAAGTAAAAGGTGTACAAACTTGAAACTTAGCATACACTTGAACCTTAATATGAGGACGGCACGCGAAGAATTGCGTCATGATGACGTCATCAGGTATCGAATTACAAGGTTTTTAAAGTTGAAAAGTGACCATTTGCTTTTTGCTGTATCTCAACGAATAGGAAAGCTATGATGTTCATACTTGGGCATCGCATAGATCAATACTGGGGCAACATTTGAAAAGTTAACGCCAAAATCGTACGACCTTATCTTCCAGGTCGTTACGTTAGGTCAAAGTTCACCTTCGGTTTTTTTCCTTCAAAAAACAACTTTCGAGCTTATCTATGGAATAACTCAAGATTGAGATTGAATTGAATGTTGAAACTCACCAGATAGTTGAACCTTAGTATCAAGACAACACATACTTAATTACGTCATGATGACGTCATCGGGCACTGAATTACATTTAATCAAAGTTTAATATTTGTAAAAATCATAACTCAAAAACCATAATTCGGATTTTGACAATCTACACATCATCGGATAGGTTGTTAAATGTTCTACAAATGCTTCAAAGAACAGATCATTTTTAGATTGACTTCCAGTTCCAATCGGAACATTAAGTGATTTTCCCACAATTTACAAAAATCTCAGAATTCTATTCACCAGTTTCACTGTGAATCTTATCAGCTGTTATCAGTTAAGTACTTGTTTTATAAACATTCTCCCTGGAACCAATTCCCCAAGGCCAGTGATCCATAACCCACAAGCCTACTTGCTGGTGTCAAATCACCGAAATGCTGAAGAGCAGAGAGAAAGTCCTATTGTTTCTTATTCAATTTCTCGAGATATATTTGGTCGATTTTTATGATTCAAAGTTGCTTTAATGATAACATTTAACTCACTTTCCCAATACTTTACATTTTAAACAAGAAACTGTAAAATTTCGTCGATGGTTCTGTCTGTAAACTCACAGGCAATGACACCCTAAACCACATGTTTGCACTTTTGATCAGATAAGAAAGATCTTGTTGAAAACTGCTCATTCCCAAACCAGTTGGTATGAACCCGAGTTTGTCGTACATGTAGGCAAACTCAGATCTGCTTTTAATGTGTGATTCACGTATTGAGTTGAAATTTTCTTAATATCTTATCTTATCCATTTCTTTAAAACTACTATTTCAGGATAATTTTTATATCAGGTTGTAGAATTAACCTTGCTCAAACTTTTGGACAGACATGACAACATTTTGACATTTACATCTGGTCCAAAAAGGACAACAAATGACGCACGATAGTATATTAATGTGCAAGCAGCCTTGCCCTGGCCACTCAAACTTTAAATTATGTTTCTCAAGCGTATTCTCTTATTTATTTGTTTATGTTTGAAAGTCTGTAACAAATAACACTTAAGAGACCGGCGGTTGCGTTATGCGGGATCATACTAAGGTCAAATAGGTCTTAATTTTTTGTCATGCGCGTGACCTCACATGACCTCTACTTCCGGTCGAAACCGGAAATGCCCAGTAACTTGAAAGTGGGAATTTGTTTTGAGTTGTTTTTAACTATGTTGTGATCTGGCAAGTGTCTGGTTTACGTCACATAATTCAAAAGCGCCCTCTAGCGGCAGGCTGAAAACAGTTCAAAACACATAATTTAAAGCTCTTGGGCAATTCTAGTTTTTTGCAGATTTCTCAAAAAGTAAAAGTTGTACAAACTTGAAACTTAGCATACACTTGAACCTTAATATGAGGACGGCACGCGAAGAATTGCGTCATGATGACGTCATCAGGTATCGAATTACAAGGTTTTTAAAGGTGAAAAATGACCATTTGCTTGTTGCTGTATCTCACTGAAAATAACAAAACACACAATTTAAAGCTCTTGGGCAATTCTAGATACTTTGTACAAAGTGTGACCCCATTTGACCTTTCCCTGTCAAAACCGGAAGTTGAAGTTTCATATGACAACCTTTATGCTATGATTTTGCACAGAGATCAACAAGAAGTACAAATAAATATTTTGCCTGTCAGCACAGCACAATTAAAAAAAAAACCCTTCACACAATAATTTCCCTATTTTTATTTACGCAGTCACTTTATTTCGTTCGACCCGAACACCCTGAGTTTGTCCACAAACTCTAGATTTCTAGTTAGGTGTTCGGCGATCCGCCGAAAACCTCGGCGATCCGCCGAAAACCTATTGTTATTGTTAAGTTTTTTTTTTTAGGTGTTCGGCGATCCGCCGAAAACCTATTGTTATTGTTAAGTTTTTAGGTGTTCGGCGATCCGCCGAAAACCTATTTAGACTATGGGCCGTGGCTCTGAAATCCGTCCAGAAAACGATTCTTGTTCTCTCTGGAGGGGGTTTGAATAAAATATAGCCCAAGTTGTACATAATATGTGTCTAAGCAAGAATCAAATTGTTCCCACGCTCAAATGTTGCACATTAATGTGTAATTTACGGACAAAATGTCACATTTTTCAACATAAAGAAAAACATAAGAAAAACAGCGCCCTCAATTGACCAAAAAAAGAGAGGCTTTCTCCAGCTAGGCACAGTTTACCCCCCAAAAAATTCACATTATGATGTGGAAACCCTTATAATTTTAAGATCATGTATGCTAAAAGCATTTCTAAACCTTTGTAAGTTTATATCACTAATGGAACACTACTTTTCAACTGTACTTGGCGTTTATATTTGTGGTGGGGAGTAGGCTGAAATTGTTGAACACTATATACTTTTTTCCAGACAATCAACAATTCCGATATGGGTAGGCCCTACATCATGTGTAAATAATCTGACTGGGGAGGGAGGGGTGGGTGGGGGGGCTGTCTTCTGTCTTGGCAAATAAATAAGCATGCTATTTCATTCTGATTGGGGGAGGGAGGGAGGGTCTGTCTTCTGTCTTGGCAAATAATGCTATTTCATTCTAATTGGGGGAGGGAGGGGGGGGTCTGTCTTCTGTCTTGGCAAATAAATAAGCATGCTATTTCATTCTGATTGGGGGAGGGAGGGAGGGTCTGTCTTCTGTCTTGGCAAATAATGCTATTTCATTCTAATTGGGGGAGGGAGGGGGGGTCTGTCTTCTGTCTTGGCAAATAAATAAGCATGCTATTTCATTCTGATTGGGGGAGGGAGGGGGTCTGTCTTCTGTCTTAGCAAATAAATAACATGTTATTTCATTCTGATTGTAAACTAACTAGAGTTTTTGATACACTTTCTAATCCAAAAAGTTTGTCAAAGAAAAACTGCCCTTAGAAAAACTGACAAACCTCAGATATTTCCTTCTTTGAATTTATTGAAGGTCAGTTCAACTTGCATAATCAAAAATACATGTAGAAATGACAAGTTAAATAAATTATGTGTTTTGTACTTGAATTTTCATGTCCTGAGAAATGATTTTCTGTACAAGTTATGTCATACAAATGTTGTTATCATCTGTTTAAAAAACATTCAATTAAATTACCACAGCTCTGTATGAGTTTAAAAACAGTCCACTTTATGAATAACAAATTAATAACTTACAAAAAGAACCACATACTATCATTTCATAATGGTCATGATTTGTGTGCATTAAGACAAAGGAATGCTCAACAAATGTTAACCTTTCATGTCAACAACAGTACAAACTGTGTGTATCCAATACTAATGAAGTGTGATAAAATAAAGATTTGAAATGTAAATGCAAAGTTCTTGTTCTTTTCAATATTTTTCTTTTCAAAATAATATATACATACTCTGTAGTGGATATTAAGTTTTTGCATGGAGGATATTGAATATAATTTTGTTTTTACCCACCCGAGTGATTTGCCTGAGGTTTATTTCACAAAACTCTGGAAAGGTCTGAGTATACGGTGCTTAACACACATTGTGTAGGGTAAAAACAAAATAATATCCATTATTCCCTTTGCAAAAAATAACTTCTATTAAATGCCAATGATTCGAACTGCCTCTAGCCATCGGGCTAGCTCAGTGTTCTAAGATGAGAGAGACATCAAGCAAAGCAAATGTTGAGAGGTCGAATCCAACCCGAGTGATTTGCATGTGAATTTTTTCACAGAACTCAGGAAAGTACTTAAGTGCAAGACACACATTGTGTAGCGTCAAAACAAAATTATATGCTCTAGTGGTTATGAAAAAGATAATGAAAAAAGTTAAAATAAGTATCTAAAAAAGTGTTTGAAAGCGTTCGTTATGAATAAGGTTGGAAAGATGTTTCACAAGCAGAATATAATAATCCACACAAATATGCCTTGCAGTTGTGTGGTTTTTCTTATACTTCGAGATTAAGAATGTCTTCCATTTTGTGGATCCAAATTTTACCCCCACAAATTGGTGGGCCGTGTTAATTCACAAAGTAAAATGAAAACCACAGAATTGAAAGGCATAATTTTTTACTTTTAAAAATCGTCCAATCCAAGATAACGTGTCCCTTTAAGTTTTCATAAAGAGCATGAGTGCAAGGTAATATTCATGCAAACAAAATATTGATTATAACTTATTATTGTGCTTGATCGAGCCCATGGGACTAACTGTGTGTACATAGCATGTGCTTCATGTGCCTCCTGATGAACAATGAATTTTTGTTCAAATGAGGTTATGTGATGTTTAAAAAATAACTTCCTAATTGTTCTTGTGGTCTAAAAGTTCTCTTCCTCCTCTTCAAGAGCCTCGTCACCTACATCTTCCATGTACTCCTCGGCATCACTTTCTTCGTCATCACTAGGTGTAGTGTGGTTTTCACAGTTCCTACATGTGCATAGTTCCGTGCAAGAAAGGCCTAGAGATACGCAACATTTAGTGTCTGATTTGCCAAGTTTACACTTTGATTTACTGCATGAACAATTGGCAAGTTCAAGTATACTCTGTTGTGCAGATTCCATATCCATCCAGTCTATGCAAAGGGTGTCATCTATTAACTTCCATCCATGTCCATTGGGAGGTGGGATGTTAGGGTGTTGTTCAAAGCTATGTTTGTAGATGGCGGCTTGAAAGTTTGCACGCTTGCTGTGTTTGTGCAGGGCATCCCGATTAGGTGGCATGACATTCTCAGCTTTGCAGGCCATTGAAAACATAGCATATCTTGCGTCATTGACACGGCTGTAATCATGCTGTGCATAGAGCTTGCAAACAAACGTCTCATCTGGTGTTGGTTGTGAAACTAGATGTTTAATCAGGCATCTTGTATAATCTTTGTAACAGACTGAATGATACCTCACCTCAATGGCCACACAATCTTTATTTTCAATGTGAAGGAGCAAATGTTCATCTTTTTTCATTTGAGCAGCCTTCAAGAGGTTTCCACCATCAGTAAGTTCACATTGAATAAGTGGTAGTCTGTTCCTTTTGCCATCACGACCTGTGGCATACCGAGTTCCACGACAAACTATGCAAACTCTCGGTAAAATATGCGCTAGTGATAGGGTTCCCTCTTTCTTTAAAGCAGAACTTGACCGCAGCATTCGAGTCCTTTTTTCAGCAGGCTCCGCGTCCTCCTCTCTGATGTCCTTCTCACTGAGATCTGGTAGGGAAAAGCAAGAAATATAAATATAAATTTATAGCAAAATGTTTTTCTAAAATGTAAATGATACAAATGTAGAAACCACCCCGACAGAAATGGCTCATTAGTCATATAGCCCGTCTGTAGTACTTAATACTACCTAAAGTAGTAGGAGAACAGAAAATGTACCCAATACGAGATACACCCTTTGTGCAAAGACCACTGCACTGGGGTAAACATATCTCTTGATCATGTCTCTTATACATCAGAGCTACAAACAGTGTCAGTAGTGTGTTAAAAAATGTGTCTGAATGCCTGTAATGTTTTTTGCTCTTTTGGTAATTTTACATTAAAAATAATAAAAGATAAAGCTAGGACCAAATTTGTTCCATCATGATGATAAGATTATGTATTCAAACAAGTACAGGTCAACTCGTAATGATGCAACCTCGTAACCAACTCAAACACACACAAACTCGAATGCACACCAACTCGTACACCCACTAACTCATACGCAAGAGTAATTCACTACGTGTTCACATAGGGAAAATGTTTCACCGCTTTGATGCCAGTATAAAATGAAATCTGATAGGAGGTAGAACCTATTTAACATTTATGTTTTTTCATATGGAAATTCTCCTCTGTTAAAAATGTAAATTTGTGTGAAAGGATGGCCGTTTCGATATTAAACAAATGTTGAAATCGGACGGCAGTTTGGTTAGATATTTTTGAAAGTAAATAAATTTAGAAGTCTGGAAGATTCTCGGGAGTTTTTACAATTTGGAAATGTTTAGCCTTCTCCGAGTTAAAAATTGAAAAGTGATTTTTAAGCTGCTCCGTTACAAATGAATGTTCAATATTAATAATAATATATAACTTGAAACAATTATCTAACCTTCAGCAGCAGGCACAGGTTCATTATCTCGCTTCTGCTTGGCAAGTACAGCCCGTCTTTGTTTGGAAGAATCTGTAAAATACTGGTAGCACTTCCGATGAAAACCACCATCGTTAGGTACATGTATGGGTGCATCACCGCCATTTTCTTGCAAGAAACACCTCGCTATTTCAGCCGATTTCCCATCAAGATCCTTCCAAATCTGTACACACTGTCTGAATTTTGTCCACGATGTTTCAGTTATAGGTGTCAATGATTCAAGAACACCAGACAAATGGGCATAACACCGTAAATTAGAGTGCTTCTCTCTGTCTTTTTCCGTCATGTTGCCAACATGACGATCAGCTGTGGGACAATATGTGTGAAGCTTTGTTTATGTACAGCGCATTTTATGGATTTGCACAATATCGAGATTGCGCAGAATTTTGCTCAATCTTCTGATTGACCGCCCACTCTGTGAATGCAGAATGAGCAGCACAATCTTCAAACTGTGCAAATAACTAAAATGCGCTACACTTCGACATGTCGCGTCGCAACGCGTCCCCCTTCGTACATCCGCACGTATCCATAAGACCAATTTTGATTGGTCAGCTGCCCGATGAGAACCCAAATTTCATTGGACAACCTACTCACGCCTGACTCAGTTACCGTATATCGTTACACAAATTAGGGCCATTTTTGTCGCCAAATTTAGAAATAATGTGCAACATTTGAGCGTGGGAACAAGCAAAAATTGCAAGTTGGTACTATTATCTTCGTTTTTGAGTGGTTTTTGAGTAAACCCCCTGTTGAAGAGAACAAGACTGCAAGATACGACTGGACGGCCCATGGTCTAATTGTTATTGTTAAGTTTTTTTCTTTTTCTTCCTGTTCTTCTTTTCTTTGAACTTTCTCTACAAGATTTCTCAAAAAGTAAAAGGTGTACAAACTTGAAACTTAGCATACACTTGAACCTTAATATGAGGACGGCACGCGAAGAATTGCGTCATGATGACGTCATCAGGTATCGAATTACAAGGTTTTTAAAGTTGAAAAGTGACCATTTGCTTTTTGCTGTATCTCAACGAATAGGAAAGCTATGATGTTCATACTTGGGCATCGCATAGATCAAGACTGGGGCAACATTTGAAAAGTTAACGCCAAAATCGTACGACCTTATCTTCCAGGTCGTTACGTTAGGTCAAAGTTCACCTTCGGTTTTTTTCCTTCAAAAAACAACTTTCGAGCTTATCTATGGAATAACTCAAGATTGAGATTGAATTGAATGTTGAAACTCACCAGATAGTTGAACCTTAGTATCAAGACAACACATACTTAATTACGTCATGATGACGTCATCGGGCACTGAATTACATTTAATCAAAGTTTAATATTTGTAAAAATCATAACTCAAAAACCATAATTCGGATTTTGACAATCTACACATCATCGGATAGGTTGTTAAATGTTCTACAAATGCTTCAAAGAACAGATCATTTTTAGATTGACTTCCAGTTCCAATCGGAACATTAAGTGATTTTCCCACAATTTACCAAAATCTCAGAATTCTATTCACCAGTTTCACTGTGAATCTTATCAGCTGTTATCAGTTAAGTACTTGTTTTATAAACATTCTCCCTGGAACCAATTCCCCAAGGCCAGTGATCCATAACCCACAAGCCTACTTGCTGGTGTCAAATCACCGAAATGCTGAAGAGCAGAGAGAAAGTCCTATTGTTTCTTATTCAAATTCTCGAGATATATTTGGTCGATTTTTATGATTCAAAGTTGCTTTAATGATAACATTTAACTCACTTTCCCAATACTTTACATTTTAAACAAGAAACTGTAAAATTTCGTCGATGGTTCTGTCTGTAAACTCACAGGCAATGACACCCTAAACCACATGTTTGCACTTTTGATCAGATAAGAAAGATCTTGTTGAAAACTGCTCATTCCCAAACCAGTTGGTATGAACCCGAGTTTGTCGTACATGTAGGCAAACTCAGATCTGCTTTTAATGTGTGATTCACGTATTGAGTTGAAATTTTCTTAATATCTTATCTGATCCATTTCTTTAAAACTACTATTTCAGGATAA
The DNA here is from genome assembly GCA_037783415.1 of Leptasterias polaris. Classification (NCBI taxonomy): domain Eukaryota; kingdom Metazoa; phylum Echinodermata; class Asteroidea; order Forcipulatida; family Asteriidae; genus Leptasterias; species Leptasterias polaris. The sequence goes on from JAZGTN010000027.1 coordinate 3,278,875, forward strand.
TTTTTATATCAGGTTGTAGAATTAACCTTGCTCAAACTTTTGGACAGACATGACAACATTTTGACATTTACATCTGGTCCAAAAAGGACAACAAATGACGCACGATAGTATATTAATGTGCAAGCAGCCTTGCCCTGGCCACTCAAACTTTAAATTATGTTTCTCAAGCGTATTCTCTTATTTATTTGTTTATGTTTGAAAGTCTGTAACAAATAACACTTAAGAGACCGGCGGTTGCTTTATGCGGGATCATACTAAGGTCAAATAGGTCTTAATTTTTTGTCATGCGCGTGACCTCACATGACCTCTACTTCCGGTCGAAACCGGAAATGCCCAGTAACTTGAAAGTGGGAATTTGTTTTGAGTTGTTTTTAACTATGTTGTGATCTGGCAAGTGTCTGGTTTACGTCACATAATTCAAAAGCGCCCTCTAGCGGCAGGCTGAAAACAGTTCAAAACACATAATTTAAAGCTCTTGGGCAATTCTAGTTTTTTGCAGATTTCTCAAAAAGTAAAAGTTGTACAAACTTGAAACTTAGCATACACTTGAACCTTAATATGAGGACGGCACGCGAAGAATTGCGTCATTATGACGTCATCAGGTATCGAATTACAAGGTTTTTAAAGGTGAAAAATGACCATTTGCTTGTTGCTGTATCTCACTGAAAATAACAAAGCACACAATTTAAAGCTCTTGGGCAATTCTAGATACTTTGTACAAAGTGTGACCCCATTTGACCTTTCCCTGTCAAAACCGGAAGTTGAAGTTTCATATGACAACCTTTATGCTATGATTTTGCACAGAGATCAACAAGAAGTACACATAAATATTTTGCCTGTCAGCACAGCACAATTACAAAAAAAAACCTTCACACAATAATTTCCCTATTTTTATTTACGCAGTCACTTTATTTCGTTCGACCCGAACACCCTGAGTTTGTCCACAAACTCTAGATTTCTAGTTTTTTTTTCTTCCTGTTCTTCTTTTCTTTGAACTTTCTCTACAAGATTTCTCAAAAAGTAAAAGGTGTACAAACTTGAAACTTAGCATACACTTGAACCTTAATATGAGGACGGCACGCGAAGAATTGCGTCATGATGACGTCATCAGGTATCGAATTACAAGGTTTTTAAAGTTGAAAAGTGACCATTTGCTTTTTGCTGTATCTCAACGAATAGGAAAGCTATGATGTTCATACTTGGGCATCGCATAGATCAAGACTGGGGCAACATTTGAAAAGTTAACGCCAAAATCGTACGACCTTATCTTCCAGGTCGTTACGTTAGGTCAAAGTTCACCTTCGGTTTTTTTCCTTCAAAAAACAACTTTCGAGCTTATCTATGGAATAACTCAAGATTGAGATTGAATTGAATGTTGAAACTCACCAGATAGTTGAACCTTAGTATCAAGACAACACATACTTAATTACGTCATGATGACGTCATCGGGCACTGAATTACGTTTAATCAAAGTTTAATATTTGTAAAAATCATAACTCAAAAACCATAATTCGGATTTTGACAATCTACACATCATCGGATAGGTTGTTAAATGTTCTACAAATGCTTCAAAGAACAGATCATTTTTAGATTGACTTCCAGTTCCAATCGGAACATTAAGTGATTTTCCCACAATTTACCAAAATCTCAGAATTCTATTCACCAGTTTCACTGTGAATCTTATCAGCTGTTATCAGTTAAGTACTTGTTTTATAAACATTCTCCCTGGAACCAATTCCCCAAGGCCAGTGATCCATAACCCACAAGCCTACTTGCTGGTGTCAAATCACCGAAATGCTGAAGAGCAGAGAGAAAGTCCTATTGTTTCTTATTCAATTTCTCGAGATATATTTGGTCGATTTTTATGATTCAAAGTTGCTTTAATGATAACATTTAACTCACTTTCCCAATACTTTACATTTTAAACAAGAAACTGTAAAATTTCGTCGATGGTTCTGTCTGTAAACTCACAGGCAATGACACCCTAAACCACATGTTTGCACTTTTGATCAGATAAGAAAGATCTTGTTGAAAACTGCTCATTCCCAAACCAGTTGGTATGAACCCGAGTTTGTCGTACATGTAGGCAAACTCAGATCTGCTTTTAATGTGTGATTCACGTATTGAGTTGAAATTTTCTTAATATCTTATCTTATCCATTTCTTTAAAACTACTATTTCAGGATAATTTTTATATCAGGTTGTAGAATTAACCTTGCTCAAACTTTTGGACAGACATGACAACATTTTGACATTTACATCTGGTCCAAAAAGGACAACAAATGACGCACGATAGTATATTAATGTGCAAGCAGCCTTGCCCTGGCCACTCAAACTTTAAATTATGTTTCTCAAGCGTATTCTCTTATTTATTTGTTTATGTTTGAAAGTCTGTAACAAATAACACTTAAGAGACCGGCGGTTGCGTTATGCGGGATCATACTAAGGTCAAATAGGTCTTAATTTTTTGTCATGCGCGTGACCTCACATGACCTCTACTTCCGGTCGAAACCGGAAATGCCCAGTAACTTGAAAGTGGGAATTTGTTTTGAGTTGTTTTTAACTATGTTGTGATCTGGCAAGTGTCTGGTTTACGTCACATAATTCAAAAGCGCCCTCTAGCGGCAGGCTGAAAACAGTTCAAAACACATAATTTAAAGCTCTTGGGCAATTCTAGTTTTTTGCAGATTTCTCAAAAAGTAAAAGTTGTACAAACTTGAAACTTAGCATACACTTGAACCTTAATATGAGGACGGCACGCGAAGAATTGCGTCATGATGACGTCATCAGGTATCGAATTACAAGGTTTTTAAAGGTGAAAAATGACCATTTGCTTGTTGCTGTATCTCACTGAAAATAACAAAACACACAATTTAAAGCTCTTGGGCAATTCTAGATACTTTGTACAAAGTGTGACCCCATTTGACCTTTCCCTGTCAAAACCGGAAGTTGAAGTTTCATATGACAACCTTTATGCTATGATTTTGCACAGAGATCAACAAGAAGTACAAATAAATATTTTGCCTGTCAGCACAGCACAATTACAAAAAAAACCCTTCACACAATAATTTCCCTATTTTTATTTACGCAGTCACTTTATTTCGTTCGACCCGAACACCCTGAGTTTGTCCACAAACTCTAGATTTCTAGTTTCTTCCTGTTCTTCTTTTCTTTGAACTTTCTCTACAAGATTTCTCAAAAAGTAAAAGGTGTACAAACTTGAAACTTAGCATACACTTGAACCTTAATATGAGGACGGCACGCGAAGAATTGCGTCATGATGACGTCATCAGGTATCGAATTACAAGGTTTTTAAAGTTGAAAAGTGACCATTTGCTTTTTGCTGTATCTCAACGAATAGGAAAGCTATGATGTTCATACTTGGGCATCGCATAGATCAAGACTGGGGCAACATTTGAAAAGTTAACGCCAAAATCGTACGACCTTATCTTCCAGGTCGTTACGTTAGGTCAAAGTTCACCTTCGGTTTTTTTCCTTCAAAAAACAACTTTCGAGCTTATCTATGGAATAACTCAAGATTGAGATTGAATTGAATGTTGAAACTCACCAGATAGTTGAACCTTAGTATCAAGACAACACATACTTAATTACGTCATGATGACGTCATCGGGCACTGAATTACGTTTAATCAAAGTTTAATATTTGTAAAAATCATAACTCAAAAACCATAATTCGGATTTTGACAATCTACACATCATCGGATAGGTTGTTAAATGTTCTACAAATGCTTCAAAGAACAGATCATTTTTAGATTGACTTCCAGTTCCAATCGGAACATTAAGTGATTTTCCCACAATTTACCAAAATCTCAGAATTCTATTCACCAGTTTCACTGTGAATCTTATCAGCTGTTATCAGTTAAGTACTTGTTTTATAAACATTCTCCCTGGAACCAATTCCCCAAGGCCAGTGATCCATAACCCACAAGCCTACTTGCTGGTGTCAAATCACCGAAATGCTGAAGAGCAGAGAGAAAGTCCTATTGTTTCTTATTCAATTTCTCGAGATATATTTGGTCGATTTTTATGATTCAAAGTTGCTTTAATGATAACATTTAACTCACTTTCCCAATACTTTACATTTTAAACAAGAAACTGTAAAATTTCGTCGATGGTTCTGTCTGTAAACTCACAGGCAATGACACCCTAAACCACATGTTTGCACTTTTGATCAGATAAGAAAGATCTTGTTGAAAACTGCTCATTCCCAAACCAGTTGGTATGAACCCGAGTTTGTCGTACATGTAGGCAAACTCAGATCTGCTTTTAATGTGTGATTCACGTATTGAGTTGAAATTTTCTTAATATCTTATCTTATCCATTTCTTTAAAACTACTATTTCAGGATAATTTTTATATCAGGTTGTAGAATTAACCTTGCTCAAACTTTTGGACAGACATGACAACATTTTGACATTTACATCTGGTCCAAAAAGGACAACAAATGACGCACGATAGTATATTAATGTGCAAGCAGCCTTGCCCTGGCCACTCAAACTTTAAATTATGTTTCTCAAGCGTATTCTCTTATTTATTTGTTTATGTTTGAAAGTCTGTAACAAATAACACTTAAGAGACCGGCGGTTGCGTTATGCGGGATCATACTAAGGTCAAATAGGTCTTAATTTTTTGTCATGCGCGTGACCTCACATGACCTCTACTTCCGGTCGAAACCGGAAATGCCCAGTAACTTGAAAGTGGGAATTTGTTTTGAGTTGTTTTTAACTATGTTGTGATCTGGCAAGTGTCTGGTTTACGTCACATAATTCAAAAGCGCCCTCTAGCGGCAGGCTGAAAACAGTTCAAAACACATAATTTAAAGCTCTTGGGCAATTCTAGTTTTTTGCAGATTTCTCAAAAAGTAAAAGTTGTACAAACTTGAAACTTAGCATACACTTGAACCTTAATATGAGGACGGCACGCGAAGAATTGCGTCATTATGACGTCATCAGGTATCGAATTACAAGGTTTTTAAAGGTGAAAAATGACCATTTGCTTGTTGCTGTATCTCACTGAAAATAACAAAACACACAATTTAAAGCTCTTGGGCAATTCTAGATACTTTGTACAAAGTGTGACCCCATTTGACCTTTCCCTGTCAAAACCGGAAGTTGAAGTTTCATATGACAACCTTTATGCTATGATTTTGCACAGAGATCAACAAGAAGTACAAATAAATATTTTGCCTGTCAGCACAGCACAATTACAAAAAAAAACCTTCACACAATAATTTCCCTATTTTTATTTACGCTGTCACTTTATTTCGTTCGACCCGAACACCCTGAGTTTGTCCACAAACTCTAGATTTCTAGTTTCTTCCTCTTCTTCTTTTCTTTGAACTTTCTCTTGCAGATTTCTCAAAAAGTAAAAGTTGTACAAACTTGAAACTTAGCATACACTTGAACCTTAATATGAGGACGGCACGCGAAGAATTGCGTCATGATGACGTCATCAGGTATCGAATTACAAGGTTTTTAAAGTTGAAAAGTGACCGTTTGCTTTTTGCTGTATCTCAACGAATATGAAAGCTATGATGTTCATACTTGGGCATCACATAGATCAAGACTGGGGAAACATTTGAAAAGTTAACGCCAAAATCGTACGACCTTATCTTCCAGGTCGTTACCCTAGGTCGAAGTTCACCTTCGTTTTTTTCCTTCAAAAAACAACTTTCGAGCTTATCTATGGAATAACTCAAGATTGAGATTGAATTGAATGTTGAAACTCACCAGATAGTTGAACCTTAGTATCAAGACAACACATACTTAATTACGTCATGATGACGTCATCGGGCACTGAATTACATTTAATCAAAGTTTAATATTTGTAAAAAACATAACTCAAAAACCATAATTCGGATTTTGACAATCTACACATCATCGGATAGGTTGTTAAATGTTCTACAAATGCTTCAAAGAACAGATCATTTTGAGATTGACTTCCAGTTCCAATCGGAACATTAAGTGATTTTCCCACAATTTACAAAAATCTCAGAATTCTATTCACCAGTTTCACTGTGAATCTTATCAGCTGTTATCAGTTAAGTAATTGTTTTATAAACATTCTCCCTGGAACCAATTCCCCAAGGCCAGTGATCCATAACCCACAAGCCTACTTGCTGGTGTCAAATCACCGAAATGCTGAAGAGCAGAGAGAAAGTCCTATTGTTTCTTATTCAATTTCTCGAGATATATTTGGTCGATTTTTATGATTCAAAGTTGCTTTAATGATAACATTTAACTCACTTTCCCAATACTTTACATTTTAAACAAGAAACTATGAAATTTCGTCGATGGTTCTGTCTGTAAACTCTCAGGCAATGACACCCTAAACCACATGTTTGCACTTTTGATCAGATAAGAAAGATCTTGTTGAAAACTGCTCATTCCCAAACCAGTTGGTATGAACCCGAGTTTGTCATACCATGGTCATACATGTAGGCAAACTCAGATCTGCTTTTAATGTGTGATTCACGTATTGAGTTGAAATTTTCTTAATATCTTATCTTATCCATTTCTTTAAAACTACTATTTCAGGATAATTTTTATATCAGGTTGTAGAATTAACCTTGCTCAAACTTTTGGACAGACATGACAACATTTTGACATTTACATCTGGTCCAAAAAGGACAACAAATGACGCACGATAGTATATTAATGTGCAAGCAGCCTTGCCCTGGCCACTCAAACTTTAAATTATGTTTCTCAAGCGTATTCTCTTATTTATTTGTTTATGTTTGAAAGTCTGTAACAAATAACACTTAAGAGACCGGCGGTTGCGTTATGCGGGATCATACTAAGGTCAAATAGGTCTTAATTTTTTGTCATGCGCGTGACCTCACATGACCTCTACTTCCGGTCGAAACCGGAAATGCCCAGTAACTTGAAAGTGGGAATTTGTTTTGAGTTGTTTTTAACTATGTTGTGATCTGGCAAGTGTCTGGTTTACGTCACATAATTCAAAAGCGCCCTCTAGCGGCAGGCTGAAAACAGTTCAAAACACATAATTTAAAGCTCTTGGGCAATTCTAGTTTTTTGCAGATTTCTCAAAAAGTAAAAGTTGTACAAACTTGAAACTTAGCATACACTTGAACCTTAATATGAGGACGGCACGCGAAGAATTGCGTCATTATGACGTCATCAGGTATCGAATTACAAGGTTTTTAAAGGTGAAAAATGACCATTTGCTTGTTGCTGTATCTCACTGAAAATAACAAAACACACAATTTAAAGCTCTTGGGCAATTCTAGATACTTTGTACAAAGTGTGACCCCATTTGACCTTTCCCTGTCAAAACCGGAAGTTGAAGTTTCATATGACAACCTTTATGCTATGATTTTGCACAGAGATCAACAAGAAGTACAAATAAATATTTTGCCTGTCAGCACAGCACAATTACAAAAAAAAACCTTCACACAATAATTTCCCTATTTTTATTTACGCTGTCACTTTATTTCGTTCGACCCGAACACCCTGAGTTTGTCCACAAACTCTAGATTTCTAGTTTCTTCCTCTTCTTCTTTTCTTTGAACTTTCTCTTGCAGATTTCTCAAAAAGTAAAAGTTGTACAAACTTGAAACTTAGCATACACTTGAACCTTAATATGAGGACGGCACGCGAAGAATTGCGTCATGATGACGTCATCAGGTATCGAATTACAAGGTTTTTAAAGTTGAAAAGTGACCGTTTGCTTTTTGCTGTATCTCAACGAATATGAAAGCTATGATGTTCATACTTGGGCATCACATAGATCAAGACTGGGGAAACATTTGAAAAGTTAACGCCAAAATCGTACGACCTTATCTTCCAGGTCGTTACCCTAGGTCGAAGTTCACCTTCGTTTTTTTCCTTCAAAAAACAACTTTCGAGCTTATCTATGGAATAACTCAAGATTGAGATTGAATTGAATGTTGAAACTCACCAGATAGTTGAACCTTAGTATCAAGACAACACATACTTAATTACGTCATGATGACGTCATCGGGCACTGAATTACATTTAATCAAAGTTTAATATTTGTAAAAAACATAACTCAAAAACCATAATTCGGATTTTGACAATCTACACATCATCGGATAGGTTGTTAAATGTTCTACAAATGCTTCAAAGAACAGATCATTTTGAGATTGACTTCCAGTTCCAATCGGAACATTAAGTGATTTTCCCACAATTTACAAAAATCTCAGAATTCTATTCACCAGTTTCACTGTGAATCTTATCAGCTGTTATCAGTTAAGTAATTGTTTTATAAACATTCTCCCTGGAACCAATTCCCCAAGGCCAGTGATCCATAACCCACAAGCCTACTTGCTGGTGTCAAATCACCGAAATGCTGAAGAGCAGAGAGAAAGTCCTATTGTTTCTTATTCAATTTCTCGAGATATATTTGGTCGATTTTTATGATTCAAAGTTGCTTTAATGATAACATTTAACTCACTTTCCCAATACTTTACATTTTAAACAAGAAACTATGAAATTTCGTCGATGGTTCTGTCTGTAAACTCTCAGGCAATGACACCCTAAACCACATGTTTGCACTTTTGATCAGATAAGAAAGATCTTGTTGAAAACTGCTCATTCCCAAACCAGTTGGTATGAACCCGAGTTTGTCATACCATGGTCATACATGTAGGCAAACTCAGATCTGCTTTTAATGTGTGATTCACGTATTGAGTTGAAATTTTCTTAATATCTTATCTTATTCATTTCTTTAAAACTACTATTTCAGGATAATTTTTATATCAGGTTGTAGAATTAACCTTGCTCAAACTTTTGGACAGACATGACAACATTTTGACATTTACATCTGGTCCAAAAAGGACAACAAATGACGCACGATAGTATATTAATGTGCAAGCAGCCTTGCCCTGGCCACTCAAACTTTAAATTATGTTTCTCAAGCATATTTTCTTAGAAGTCACCTTGCAAGTGTGTTGCCCTTGCCCTGGCCACTCAAACTTTAAATTATGTTTCTCAAGCGTATTTTCTTAGAAGTCACATTGTAAGTGTATTTCAATTTACACGTGTATGTACTTGTACTGTATAGGTACATGTAGGAAGACATTTCGCATCAATCGGTGTTACAACTTATAGTGCACCCTAGAGGATAATCCATCTACTATTTGGAATATTTATAACTCCAAAATATGACCCCCCATTTCACCTTTACTTCTGGTTCATACTGGAAGTTGTTGTTTATTGTTTGACATACAACTCCTGAGCCAGACATTGGATTGATTTAGGTAAAATGTTATCACCAATTCATTTAATCACTCACCACGAACACCTTGTTTTTGTAATTAACAAAAACTGGATCTCTAGTTTTTATATCAGGTTGTAGAATTAACTTTGCTCAAACTTATAGTGCACCCTAGCGGATAATCCATCTACTATACTATTTGGAATATTTATGAGTTTTGTAAAAATTAAACATCATGTTCCGGTATGAACAGGAAGTCAAGGGCAAATGGGGGTTACATTTTGTGTAGCGCTTGTTGAGATTTTGAAGACCTTTCCAATGATAAATAAATTCTAAAAATCAAATGTGTGGTTCGGAAGTTATGATTTTGTTAAATATAAAGTTTAAACTTCAGGTTTTGAACGCCTTATCTGCCGACGTACAGAAAATAAACAACCAATGTCTGCTTATGATTTTTTCAGATACTAAATTATCAAGGTCAAATGGGGTCAATTTTTGTGTAACGTTTGTCGAACTTTTAATTACCTATCCTATGATGTGTAGATTGTAAAAATCAAATAAATGGTTCATGAGTTATGTTACAAAAATTTAACTTTCAGTTATTGTAATTTAATACCCGATTATCATGACGTCATTAAGTTTGTGTCATCTTAATACTGAGGTTCAACAATCTTATGAGTTTCAATGTTCAATTCAATTTCAATCTTGAGTTATTCTGTAGATAAGCCCGAAAACAATGTTATTAATTTATCAGCGCTGTTTTCTAAATTTCAAACGAAAGAGGGCGCTGTTGCAATTTTTGTTCCCTGCATTATAAAGATAATCAACACGACAATGACATCGCAGTGCACGGCACACAGTCAGCGCGTGAACTGGCTTGCATCAGTTTCAACGTTATGTGTACATAATGCGTTGTCAATGAAAGTGGGGGGGGGGGGGGGGGGGGGTTACGAGTGGGTAGGTGCGCTTCATTGTCCGGTTTTAACAAGATGTAAAAGCTTAAACTGTTGTTATCTCAGTGCAAAAGTTTAAGAGGGATTGCTGTTCTACAATCTGATACAAAAATTATGCTGAAGTGATCAGTAGTTTTAAAGATATGAATAAGATAAGATATTATGAAATTTTTTCCGTTAACTACCGAAAGTAAGTTAAAATATTATACGGGTTCTGTGAGGCGTTTGTCAAACTTTTAACGATCTATCCGATGATGTGTAGATTGTCAAAATCCGAATTATGGTTTTTGAGTTATGATTTTTACAAATATTAAACTTTGATTAAATGTAATTCAGTGTCCGATGACGTCATCATGACGTAATTAAGTATGTGTTGTCTTGATACTAAGGTTCAACTATCTGGTGAGTTTCAACATTCAATTCAATCTCAATCTTGAGTTATTCCGTAGATAAGCTCGAAAGTTGTTTTTTGACGGAAAAAAACGAAGGTGAACTTCGACCTAGGGTAACGACCCGGAAGTTAAGGTCGTACAATTTTGGCGTTAACTTTTCAAATGTTGCCCCTGTCTTGGTCTATCAGATGCCAAACTTTGAACATCATAGCTTTCATATTCGTTGAGATACAGCAAAAAGCAAATGGTCATTTTTTCACCTTAAAAACCTTGTAATTCGACACCTGATGACGTCATCATGACGTCATGACTACTGTGCCGTCTTCATATTAAGGTTCATTTGTCTGATGAGTTTCAAGGTTCAATTCAGTTTCAATCTTGAGTTATGCTGTAGAGAAGAGTTCCGTGGAAGAAGAAGAGGAAGTCTGGAGAAGAAAAAAACCCAGAACGATAACAAAGAGGTGTTCGTGCTCATATTGCACGAACACCTAAAAAAAACCCAGAACAATAACAATAGGTGTTCGTGCTCATATTGCACGAACACCTAAAAAACAGAACAAAAACAAGAGGTGTTCGTGCTCATATTGCACGAACACCTAAAAAAAACCAGAACAAAAACAAGAGGTGTTCGTGCTCATATTGCACGAACACCTAAAAATCAGAACAAAAGCAATAGGTGTTCGTGCTGAGTTGCACGAACACCTAAAAACAGAACAAAAAAGAGGTGTTCGTGCTCATATTGCACGAACACCTAAAAAAAACAGAACAAAAACAAGAGGTGTTCGTGCTCATATTGCACGAACACCTAAAAATCAGAACAAAAACAATAGGTGTTCGTGCTGAGTTGCACGAACACCTAAAGAAACCAGAACAATAACAAGAGGTGTTCGTGCTCATATTGCACGAACACCTAATAATTGTAAAAAACATAACTTATGAACTATCTAAGTATTTATTAGATTTTTACAATATACACATCATCAGATAGGTAATTTAAAGTTCGTCAAACGCTACACAAAAATTTACCCTTTTGACCTTGACTTCCGGTTCAAACAGGAAGATGACATTTTAAATTTTAAAACATCATAACTTCTGAACAACACATTGGATTTTGTCAATCTATACAACATCCAAAAGGTCGTCATAAACTAATCACGCGATACACAAAATGTTATCCTATTTGACCTTGATCCGGTCAAAACGGGAAGTTGATGTTAAACTTTTGAAAAAATTCTTAACTCCTGAACCAGGCATTGAATTGATAAGGTATATTGTCGTTACCTGTTCATTTAATCACTCTCCACGAACACCTTGTTTTTGTCACATGACAAAAACTGAAAGTCTAGTTAAATATAATATACCCCCAACATTCTGGTCCAGCCGACTCAAGGGAGACTGAGTTTAGCTTTAAATATATTTTAATTACAAAAAATACCCAACGAACAATTTTCATGAAACCGATTAACAGGGAGAACAATCTTTTGAGCGCAAATGAGTAGGATAATACTTATAAATGGGGCTTGTGATATATTTTGGCTGGTGACCTTATTTTGCATTCTCAAAACTGCTGGGTCATAATTGACCCGGATTACGTAGAAATGAGTCAAACTGACGCAGAATCCAGGTGAAAATCACCGCATTGTTTCACAAGTTTCCGGAATGTAAGAAAGAAATGAATTGGCGGTAAAAAGGGTCAAACAATTTTTTTAAAATAAAAAATAACTACAATTAACAAGTTTGAATGAATAACATTTAAAAGAAAAATATATCACATTAATGTTAAGCTGAAAACTAAAGGCCAAACTGAAAACAAAGTCAAAACTGGACAAAATCTTTCCGAAAAACCTTACAATTAAAATATTTATTTGAACACAACATTAGCAATAAAAAAAGTTATAATAATGAACCAGAAACACCGACGTTAACCGCTGCTCTTCCACAAGATTGTGTTTTTGGTTCTTTTACGTGCACTACCAATAATATTAATATTGATATAACAAACAAAAATCAATATTCATTTTTTTTCCTGGTAGGCCTATATGCAACCTCAAAAAACATAAAATTATTTGGATTTGAACCAAGTCTAAAACGTCTCCGAATTGTTGTTTTCTCAAGATGTTTAGGGATATAAAAACACAAAAAAACAACACAACAAATGTAGACCATTATGCCACTTTCGTGTTGAAACCCATCACGGCGAAGAAAACATGATTTGCTCCGTGGGACTCCCAGCGGCGTAACTAAGGTAAATTTTAAGGGGGGCACAAGGGCGGCACCATTTTTTCTAGGGGGCACTGCTGGCAAATCAACTATAGATTCCTTCGCACTTTTTAAAAACTGGATCTTAATCTACGCAATGGCGGGTTCCAAACAGCCCCTAAATTAAACCAAAGGGGAATATAATAGTCAATTTACAAAGATTTATTTTTTATTTTTTGTTCTTCTTCTTTTTTTCTCTATTCCTTTTCGCACATCTAGAACCATGCAGTTACTGTTTGAATGTGTAGAAATAACTCATAACTGTTAACAAGGGATTGCGAGACCGGAGTCTTTTTATGGGGATTTATGTATTTGAGGACTGGCACTAGTATTTATTTATTCCACACTTGGGGCCATGCACAGTAGGCCTAATCAATGTTAAAAACTTTGATTTTTTTTCGAAATTGTCTAGACCCATCCGCCCCCCCCCCAAGTTTCGATTTTTACATATTGACAAACTACACTGAAGAACAACGTAATGTCTCAAATGAAGCAGATATTTTAGATCAATGCTCTCACAGCTCAAGAGTTTTCAATGGCTTTTCCTCATGTACTTACGATAAATGCAACGGCACCCAGCACGTTGTAGCTTCATGTGACACTACCGTACCGTATTTAACATGGCAGACTGCATGTGGCAAAATGGGGCGCGCGCGGGCGATGAGTCATCATACAATTTGCGGACGTGATTTACCATACTTAAATTAACTTAAATTTCTTTTTCTTTATTATATTTGATTGTGCTCTCTTCTTTTCCCCCCTTTATTTACTTTCTCCTAAGTTGAAATGCCATGTGACCTTAATAGTGATTGTTGACAGCAGTTTCATGGGTGCTCCGATTACAGAAGGCTAGTCCTTCTCTGGATGGCTCCCCCATTCATACTTCAATTTTGTATTTGGTATTATTCAAGTTTATATTTATTATCATATTTGTATTATACTATGTTTGGATTTACCAAACTGTTGCTTATGTATGAATGGAAATAAATAAACAAACAAACAAATACTTTGAAGACTTGGTAAAAATAACAACTGTCCATTGCACAGGTACAAAAAATATGTGTAAATAAAAAAATAGTTTGAAACATTGAGTTATGCACCACCAGTGCTCCATAAAAAGTTATAGAACTTAACAGTTTATATTCTGGTAATTATTATAGTCTCAAAGGTTCAGATTTCAAATGGAGGGGCACCCTGGGGGGCACTGACATCAATTGGGGGAACGTGCCCCCACCCTCCGTGCCCCCCTCCTCCCCCACCCTCCGTGCCCCCCTCCTCCCCCACCCTCCGTGCCCCCCCCTCCCCCACCCTCCGTGCCCCCCCTCCTCCCCCACCCTCCGTGCACCCCCTCCTCCCCCCACCCTCCGTGCCCTCCCCCACCCTCCGTGCCCCCCCTCCTCCCCCACCCTCCGTGCCCCCCTCCTCCCCCACCCTCCGTGCCCCCCTCCTCCCCAACCCTCCGTGCCCCCCTCCTCCCCCACCCTCCGTGCCCCCCTCCTCCCCCACCCTCCGTGCCCCCCTCCTCCCCCACCCTCCGTGCCCCCCTCCTCCCCCACCCTCCCTGCCCCCCTTAGTTACGCCACTGGGGACTCCTAGAATCCGGGTCAATTCTGACCCGGGAGTTTTTAGAGTGTTTTGTTCACTTATACTTTTGGGTATACCACGTTACCATGACTTACCTTCCAGAGCAGATGAGCCAAAAAGCATCAACAGCACAAGAGTTGATCCAGCACAAGAGTTGATCCGTGAGAGCAAATGATGGTGGTTTCTAATTAATATTGACCGCTAAATTTGAGCGTATTGAATCTCTATACTGAATCTCTTGCTCACTTCTGAAGACCCTGTCTGACTTCAGTACAATGGATAACTGAGTAGTGCTGATAGTCTAACATTGACCACTCAGCTAAAATTGAATGACTGTACTGAATATGAATACTGAGTCTCTTGCTCACCACTGTAGACCCTGACTTTGGTGTACGCAAGCATGGAGGAAGGTGCGATGGAATAAAAAAGACGCTGCTAGTAGTCTAACTTGAAGTAAATTTATTTAAAATTATAACTAATTTAATTAGTATATTACTGCCAAGCCAAACAATTATTAAGTAACGACGGTGACGGCCAAAGGCAGGTTTCAATTATTTTTAGCAAATTGTTCCCTAACAAGGGGAATCGTTGTATTTTTGTTCAGCCAAGCGTATCATAGTGGGGGTGTGAGAGCGGAGGTTTTGTTAAGTGACGTATTCTTGGCGATAGCTTCAAGGTTGGGCTCTGTTTCCTCCGATTTCTTGAACAAAAGGGGATGGTTGAAACGTGACTTAAGGCAGTGCTGTTGCCTTGGGTATCACACGTTAAAATTTTATTACAAAAACTTATTTTATTATTTGGAAAAGGTGCAGGCGCGAACGTGACTTTCAGAAGCATATATTGTTCTTTTTGATACCATAATTCAATAAGCAGAAACGATGGGTGCAAAATCGAATTAAAGAATGCTTGACTTCACATCAAACCAACTGTCAGGCTCCCTGACCCGGAATCCTGGTCAACCCTGACCGCAAAGGTTTTGGAGAGTCAGTTATCTGCCGGCGTCACATTGTTCCAAATTTTAAAAGTTTTTCATCGTTCCAAATACAACTTGCAAGGCTTGTCTTTTCTATTTCTCCACTTACCAAGCCATAATCCCATTGTCTTAGAGGTGTTCACCTTGGACCCGCTTCTGTTACAATATTTACATAAAACATAACAGAATTTTTTTTATTTTTAGAAATAAAGACTACGGTGTAATCAGCATGTTTCATAAGTTTAACCGATTCTGTGCCCCGTGCAAACTGAATACCTTGCAGTTTACTATCACTTCTAATCAGAAGGTCTTGGATTTGTGGCTGTGTTATCTTAATTGCAGTTAAAATCTCTCCCAATAATACAATTATTAATATCAATACGATTACTAAGACCATCAAAGTCAACTGCTCACACGAATCATTCGGAGCATAAACATAAGTAATGGTAATTAATTGATTATTTCATTTAATGTTCCTTTTCATACATCTACCTTCATTGTCTCTATCAACATTTTTAACTTCAAGATCTAATTTGTGAGAACTTAATATTGCTACCCCCGTAATTAGCGGTTACCATGATTGTAATACATTTTCCATTGCCACTGTTTACTCCATAATAATTAATCTGCTTCTTCATTCTGAGTTTCTTGAATAAGAATAATACTGTATTTGTGACGTTCGAAAAAATCAAAAATAACATCACGTTTATGATCGCTTCTCATCAGACCATTCACATGAACTGAAGCAATTATAATAGACAAAAACGACATACCTACGATAAGGGTATAACCAAATACTTAATTGTATTCCTATTAATTGATTGTTTGTCTTCCATGTCCTCTGCCCCTTCGGCTTGGAGTTTGAGTCTCTAGTTGGCTTGAATTGTATTGTTCTGTGTCTCTGGCTTATCGGCTCTCTTCCACGATACTCGTTTTTCCTGAACCTTTGTACCCCATGGACATATAAGATACGAACCCCCCACTCTTTATCCTCATGTTCTTGATAGGATTTGTTTTATCGAGATCAGATTTTCTCATCTCAATGTGGGGTTAGGGTTTTTAAAGCAAAGCAAACGCCACCTTCGCTTGAAAACTTGTTCACCCCTTTATATTTATAATATATCATTAAAGAAGCCTAGTTCACACTCTCGTGTTTTGGTGACGTCCGTTCGACATTTTTTAGTTCCAGTCAAAGTTTAATTACTAATTTATTCCGGCTTAAATTATTTCCTGGTCACTATAATTAAAGAAATACCTTTTAGATATGTATTGTATACATAACTGTAGTCATATTAGTCCAACTCTCCAGATCCACGAAACCAACTAATTTTCTGTCGCGCATTGTTTTCGATGTGAGGTGTTCTGACGTTGTACGGGACTATGTGTGGGTACAGTGTGTAGTGCACGCGATCCTATCCATTTTGCAGAAACTTTTAGTGTCTTCGTTTTTCCACTGCTGCTTCGTGCTACTTGGTAACAGATTGTGAACGAATTGGTCGTGTATCTGGTGAGCACGGTGCTTTGATATCTAAATCATAACTTTTGGATAAATACTTTGTAACGTATACAATCATGTACGTTTATTGCAGCTATTTTGACTGCGTTGGCGGCGTAGTGTACACATTTTTTTTTTACTTGCTTGCCCCTTTGGTGTTGCACCCGATTCGACTACCCACCGCTGTTAATAAGCAAGGTTTGAGGGGGGGGGAGATGCCATTCTATAAGTGTGCCCGAAATATATTATCATCTTACATAATACGCCAGGCACACTTAGAAGCGAGGGCGGTGTCATAGGGAAATCTATCCCCCGGAAACTCTGTCCCCCATATGGGAAATTAACGTGGGATGGAGGAGGATGATTCAAAAGAGGGTGCTATCAAAAGCAGTTTGTACACAGTTCTCCATAACCCTTTCAGTACCGCCGTGCCATAGCGGCTCAAAACAACATCCCACTTGGTGACCAATGAGTCCGTATGGCACGTAATTATTTGCATTCTTGGTGACCAATGAGCCTCTCTGGCACATCGACCAAAAGTAAGTTATCAAAATGTTAATAGCGCCCTCAATCGCCTGCGTGCATCCCCCCGGCAACAAGCTGCCCGCGTGTGCCCTGAAGCGTCGCAAGTTTAAAAATTTAAGCGGGATCGTTAAGCGTCCCCCCCACGCATTCTCGAGTAAGAGATCATTCTGACAACATGGCCGATGAAAATGAAAAAATTTGGAAGAAATTTTCGCAGACAGTGGTTCAGAAATGTCATCTGACGAGGATTCGCCACTTGATGACTCGGAGACGTCAGAAGACAGTGAGGTTACAGAGCCGAGGGCCTCGACATCAACAGCAACATTAACCTCTTCTAAGAAGGGTAAGAAGACCAATAATAAGCCGAATTTCAGGTGTGGATGGCGTGAAGCCAACTCTTACACACGGCGACCGCCTGTTAAATTTACAGCAAACACCGGGGCTACAGAAGACTTCAGTTCGTTCTCCCCCATACAAATCTTCAAACTGTACTTTTGTGAAGCAGTGTGGCAGATGATGGTACTAATCGTTATGCTGAACAAATATTGGGAGCGGGGGCAGAAAATAAGCGTGCTTGGAGACCAACTGATGTACCTGAAATGATGGCATTCGTTGCCCTACTTCTTTGCATGGGAATCAACAAAAGGCCTCGTTACTCCATGCATTGGTCCAGGTCTGAAATTCTACGAAGTCCCCTGTACTCAGCAACCATGGCTCGTAACCGATTTACTGCAATCCTAAGATTTTTTCACCTCGCCAATAACAGAGATGTCGAGGGCGACTCTCCCCGTGACAAACTTGCTAAATTACGCCCACTGTTAAACATTGTACTACCATCATTCCTCCGGGTGTACCAGCCGGGACGAAGCCTTTCACCGGACGAGACGATGGTCAAATTCAAAGGACGACTGAGCTTCAAGCAGTACATGCCAAGAAAAGCCGCAAAATGGGGATTGAAATCTTTCTCATTGAACGAATCCGACACAGGGTACACCGTACATGTGCCTGGGAGTTGTTCACAGGATCGCAGCCCAGGTCCCCACAAGGACAGTCCTCTGTAAGTGATCCTGAGACAAACCATCCATCCGAAATAGGGGCACCAGGCAACGTAGTATTGAACCTTTTGCAGGGACTCGAAAATAAAGGACATTGCATCTACATGGACAATTTGTTTAGTAGCCCGGCTCTGTTCTCCAAGTTGTCTGAGCTAGGATTCGGAGCTTGTGGAACTGTGCGCTATACCACCCTAGGGATACCCGACGTAGCAAACTCCAAGAAATTTCCTATGAAAAGCGGTGCAGATCCCAAATTTTATCAGAGAGCAGGCCAACTATGCGTTATGTGGCAGGACACAAAACGTGTCACTCTCCTCTCAAACTATGGCGATTGCAGTGTCACTAGTAAAAAGATTCGGAGCCGGAAAACTTCAACATGACTTCGTCATATCAAAAAACCGTGCATAGTCGAGGATTACAATAAATACATGGGGGGCACGGATCTGGCAGGACAATTATGCAGGTACTATACTCATACCCACAAAACATTCAAATGGTGGAAACGTGTATTTATGACCATCCTAGACATATGTTTGCTTAATGCTAATGTCGTATACAACAGCATCCATACAAACAAGAGCTTGTCTACTTTGGATTTTCGGGTCAAGGTGATAGAGGCACTTATTTCAAGCTTCGAGAACAACCCAGTTGACCATGCCCGTCAAGTGTCAAGTGCTTCAAACGCCCTTTCAACTCGGCACTTTCCGGGTCCGAATGTTGGCGGGAAGAAACGTGACTGTGTTGTATGCAGTTCCACCTCTAATCGGAAACAAACTCGCATGATTTGTAAGCAGTGTATCAAGCCAATGTGTGTTATACCATGCTTTGAGAAATTCCACACCAAGCGATAAATTAGGTCAACAATTAAACTATTAAGTTAATTATGTAAAAAATTTGTAAAGCTGTTATACCATTATTGGAGAATTTCCACACCAAACGAATAATTTTCAATACTTTCTGAAAACTCCCCCCCCCCCCCGCTACAATGTTGAATCCCACAATCGCATGCCTGCCAACAATCAACATTGAGGCCGGGGGGGGGGGGGAATGGTACTTAGAAAATAAAAGTATAGCACTTTGGCAAAATTTAATGTTAGTTCCTTCTTTACATATTGGTTCATGATAGGTGTAAATGTGATTTGAGGAGTAATTTTTGTCCAGTTCCTATTGTGCGTAATCAAAACTCTCTTGTTTTTATTGAATGTGCAATCCTATGAGGGGGTTTGGGGGGGGGGTGCTTCAAAAGGAATTTATTAAAACATTATGTTTATTTTAGGTTTCAGAAACAAATTTTACAATAATCAAAATGGCCGACTTAAGCAACTGTACCACATTGTTTGTATTTGGTCTCATTGGGTTCCTGCATCCTGAAAACCTCGCAATATTTTATGTTACGGGCCAAAACCAAATTGATTGGCGGCCATTTTTATTATTAAAATGGCCGCCTTAACCGACTGATCCAATAATTTAATGATGTGTCTTGTTGGGTTCCTGGATCCTTAATACATTCGAGTTTCCAACATTGAGGCGGGGGGGGGGGGGGAGGATGGTACTTAGAAAATACAAGTATAGCACTTTGGAAATATTTTATGTTAGTTCCTTCTTTACATATTGGTTAATGATAGGTAAAACATTAATTTGAGGAGTTATTTTGTTCGAGTAACGTTCATATTGTGCTTAATCAAACTTCTCTTGTTTATTTTTAATGTATAATACCGGTGAATCCTATGAGCGCTAATCCAAGTTTCCTACATTGAGGCGGGTGGGGGTGGGTGGGTAGGATGATTGTTTTAAAGTACAAGTATAGCACTTTGGCTATATATAATGTTATTTAATGCGAGTTCCTTCTTTGTCATTAAATGTGGTAACAAACAAAATTTGGGATTAAAACCTTCTGTTTATTTTTGGTTTCATAAACCAATGTTATAATAATCAAAATGGCCGCCTTTTAAAAGCGACTGAACCACCATTTGTGTATTTTCTCTCATTGGGTTCCTTCATCCTGAAAACATGGCAATTATAATTTTTGTATGTGAGGCTCGTAGACGGAGATACGGGCCAAAACCAAATTGATTGGCGGACATTTAGAAATGGGCAATATTTAATGTTATTTTATGTCAGTTCCTTCTTTGTCATTAAATGTAGAAAAAAATAATACTTTTGATTTTAGCAGTCATTTATTTATAAGTCATATTGTGCGTAATCCAAACTCTCTTGTTTATATTTAATGTCCTATCCTAGGAGAGGGTTGGGGGGGTGGGTGCTTCCAAAACCAATTCTTAAAACCTTTAGTTTTTTGGAGGATTCATAATTTGCCAAAAATCTACTACATTTAAACTACTCAATTGTGTATTTAGTGGTCATAATACCATACCTCAAATAATATATGTTAAAGGCAATGATTTAGTCCAAGGCAATATGCCAAAGGAAACAGTAATTTAATTGCTTGCTTGTACAACTTGCATTATGTTACTAGGACCTAGGCTAACCCCAATCTGCCTTGTGAGGGCGCTGTAACCTAAAACTTTCCTAAATAGGGGTGCACTACTCTAAATCGACCAAAAATTCATGCGCCAAGCTACTTATCATAATTTGTAAACCCACAACTTATTTATAATTATAACGTTTTGGGGGTCATGCAACTAATAGAGTGTGTAATTATAAGAACTTATCACAACCTGGGGGTTCTGGGTTTCAAGTTTTGAGGAGATTTGATAAATTTGGGCTTTAAAGTTGGTCCTATTTAGCTTGGGAATTGGAGGAGTGCCTCATGAAAACTGGCGGCAAGTCGGTTTGGGAAAAAACACATTTTCGGGGGTGTTTTTTTCTGGGGTAATTAGCAAAAATTCCAAACGGCTGACCTGCCAAAAATTGAAAAGAAATCTGAAGTTTAGTTGTCTGAAAATATATTTGATTGGTTTTCAAGAGGCTGAGAGACTTTTAACTATTTTTTGAGAATTTTTGAATATTTAGCATTTATCATTGTTTGCTATGGGAGTCTATTTAGAGGGGTGAAACCTATAGATACAAAATGGTGGCGCCCACTACACCCGTGTGCTTGTTGTTAATACGGTTATGTAGGCTTGAAACGACGACAGTAGTGTGTTGTATGGGGGCACTTTTCGTCAGTTGTTGCTGTGTTTACATTGAAAACATCATTCCTTTGGCTGTATTAACAGATAGTATATAGTAATAATGTTGCTATTTGTTCCTAAAAAAATTACAAAACAACAGAATAATTCAACGTTCCAAAGAAAGGTTTGCTGGGTTTGGTTTTTAGTGTAATACTATATCGACGAGTATGAGACTATCACGGTAAGTCACATTCAAGAAACTCAAGAATCTTCAGTGGCTGGTTGATCAGGGGAAAAGTAGAGACAAACCATCAACAGACTATGTGAAGATGACATAGGCGGTGGGTGGTTGATATGGCATCATGAATGTCAAGTTCCCGGGAACAGATTGCATGTGTGAAACCCTAGCCCTCGCAGCCAAAACCTTAGCCCTCAGCAAAAAACCCACAGCCTACACCCAAACCATAGCCATCGGCCAAAACCCTAGCCATCGGCACAGAAACCCTAGCCGTCGGCCCAAACCCTAGCATACACCCCAAACCCTATAGCCATCAGCCCAAAACCCTAGCTCTTAGTCTAAACCCTAGTTTACAGTCTTATCCTATTGTCCACAACTAACCGTATAGTATCTGGAACGGAATTTTGCAACATGCCCCGCCCACCCCTTTACCCCCCCCCCCTTAACAGCTAGGAAGATGAAACTTGGAAGAACAATAAATGTGTTTGTTTGTTGGGAACTTTGTTATAAAGTTCACAATAAACTCAATATGAATACATGGTTAGAAAAGTTGGAGGGAAAGCAAAAACGCCCCCCCCCCAACTCAAGGCCCCCTTCCAACCTGTTTCCCTTTTTACCGCTTATCCACAATAATTAACCCCCTCTTGTCGAGTAATAAAATAGTTTGTAAGGTTTTTAGAATCTTATTACGAAAAAGAGACATGTTAATAACTTTTTGAGGGAAGATTTGGACGTAACTTCCAAGTATTCAATATAATGTTCACAGTGTGTCATGCAGGTTTTTCCTCTCACATTGCTTAAAGTACGTGTAAATGCTTCAACATGTTTGATCTTGTTGTAGACAAACGCAATAAAATATTCCACATTTTTTCCCAGATTTCATATCAGTGACTTATTCTCAACATTTTAAGCATAATTTTTTCCCCATAAAGAATAATTGACTGCCCTTATAAGGGTGCACTACTCTAAATCGACCAAAAATTCATGCGCCAAGCTACTTATCATAATTTGTAAACCCACAACTTATTTTTAATTATAACGTTTTGGGGGTCATGCAACTAATAGAGTGTGTAATTATAAGAACTTATCACAACCTGGGGGTTCTGGGTTTCAAGTTTTGAGGAGATTTGATAAATTTGGGCTTTAAAGTTGGTCCTATTTAGCTTGGGAATTGGAGGAGTGCCTCATGAAAACTGGCGGCAAGTCGGTTTGGGAAAAAACACATTTTCGGGGGTGTTTTTTTCTGGGGTAATTAGCAAAAATTCCAAACGGCTGACCTGCCAAAAATTGAAAAGAAATCTGAAGTTTAGTTGTCTGAAAATATATTTGATTGGTTTTCAAGAGGCTGAGAGACTTTTAACTATTTTTTGAGAATTTTTGAATATTTAGCATTTATCATTGTTTGCTATGGGAGTCTATTTAGAGGGGTGAAACCTATAGATACAAAATGGTGGCGCCCACTACACCCGTGTGCTTGTTGTTAATACGGTTATGTAGGCTTGAAACGACGACAGTAGTGTGTTGTATGGGGGCACTTTTCGTCAGTTGTTGCTGTGTTTACATTGAAAACATCATTCCTTTGGCTGTATTAACAGATAGTATATAGTAATAATGTTGCTATTTGTTCCTAAAATTACAAAACAACAGAATAATTCAACGTTCCAAAGAAAGGTTTGCTGGGTTTGGTTTTTAGTGTAATACTATATCGACGAGTATGAGACTATCACGGTAAGTCACATTCAAGAAACTCAAGAATCTTCAGTGGCTGGTTGATCAGGGGAAAAGTAGAGACAAACCATCAACAGATTATGTGAAGATGACATAGGCGGTGGGTGGTTGATATGGCATCATGAATGTCAAGTTCCCGGGAACCTTGTTGTAGACAAACGCAATAAAATATTCCAAATTTTTTTCCAGATTTCATATCAGTGACTTATTCTCAACATTTTAAGCATAATTTTTTCCCCATAAAGAATAATTGACTGCCCTTATAAGGGTGCACTACTCTAAATCGACCAAAAATTCATGCGCCAAGCTACTTATCATAATTTGTAAACCCACAACTTATTTTTAATTATAACGTTTTGGGGGTCATGCAACTAATAGAGTGTGTAATTATAAGAACTTATCACAACCTGGGGGTTCTGAATTTCAAGTTTTGAGGAGATTTGATAAATTTGGGCTTTAAAGTTGGTCCTATTTAGCTTGGGAATTGGAGGAGTGCCTCATGAAAACTGGCGGCAAGTCGGTTTGGGAAAAAACACATTTTCGGGGGTGTTTTTTTCTGGGGTAATTAGCAAAAATTCCAAACGGCTGACCTGCCAAAAATTGAAAAGAAATCTGAAGTTTAGTTGTCTGAAAATATATTTGATTGGTTTTCAAGAGGCTGAGAGACTTTTAACTATTTTTTGAGAATTTTTGAATATTTAGCATTTATCATTGTTTGCTATGGGAGTCTATTTAGAGGGGTGAAACCTATAGATACAAAATGGTGGCGCCCACTACACCCGTGTGCTTGTTGTTAATACGGTTATGTAGGCTTGAAACGACGACAGTAGTGTGTTGTATGGGGGCACTTTTCGTCAGTTGTTGCTGTGTTTACATTGAAAACATCATTCCTTTGGCTGTATTAACAGATAGTATATAGTAATAATGTTGCTATTTGTTCCTAAAAAAATTACAAAACAACAGAATAATTCAACGTTCCAAAGAAAGGTTTGCTGGGTTTGGTTTTTAGTGTAATACTATATCGACGAGTATGAGACTATCACGGTAAGTCACATTCAAGAAACTCAAGAATCTTCAGTGGCTGGTTGATCAGGGGAAAAGTAGAGACAAACCATCAACAGACTATGTGAAGATGACATAGGCGGTGGGTGGTTGATATGGCATCATGAATGTCAAGTTCCCGGGAACAGATTGCATGTGTGAAACCCTAGCCCTCGCAGCCAAAACCTTAGCCCTCAGCAAAAAACCCACAGCCTACACCCAAACCATAGCCATCGGCCAAAACCCTAGCCATCGGCACAGAAACCCTAGCCGTCGGCCCAAACCCTAGCATACACCCCAAACCCTATAGCCATCAGCCCAAAACCCTAGCTCTTAGTCTAAACCCTAGTTTACAGTCTTATCCTATTGTCCACAACTAACCGTATAGTATCTGGAACGGAATTTTGCAACATGCCCCGCCCACCCCTTTACCCCCCCCCCCTTAACAGCTAGGAAGATGAAACTTGGAAGAACAATAAATGTGTTTGTTTGTTGGGAACTTTGTTATAAAGTTCACAATAAACTCAATATGAATACATGGTTAGAAAAGTTGGAGGGAAAGCAAAAACGCCCCCCCCCAACTCAAGGCCCCCTTCCAACCTGTTTCCCTTTTTACCGCTTATCCACAATAATTAACCCCCTCTTGTCGAGTAATAAAATAGTTTGTAAGGTTTTTAGAATCTTATTACGAAAAAGAGACATGTTAATAACTTTTTGAGGGAAGATTTGGACGTAACTTCCAAGTATTCAATATAATGTTCACAGTGTGTCATGCAGGTTTTTCCTCTCACATTGCTTAAAGTACGTGTAAATGCTTCAACATGTTTGATCTTGTTGTAGACAAACGCAATAAAATATTCCACATTTTTTCCCAGATTTCATATCAGTGACTTATTCTCAACATTTTAAGCATAATTTTTTCCCCATAAAGAATAATTGACTGCCCTTATAAGGGTGCACTACTCTAAATCGACCAAAAATTCATGTGCCAAGCTACTTATCATAATTTGTAAACCCACAACTTATT
The DNA here is from genome assembly GCA_037783415.1 of Leptasterias polaris. Lineage (NCBI taxonomy): Eukaryota > Metazoa > Echinodermata > Asteroidea > Forcipulatida > Asteriidae > Leptasterias > Leptasterias polaris. Next base: position 3,304,435 of record JAZGTN010000027.1, read on the forward strand.
TTTAATTATAACGTTTTGGGGGTCATGCAACTAATAGAGTGTGTAATTATAAGAACTTATCACAACCTGGGGGTTCTGAATTTCAAGTTTTGAGGAGATTTGATAAATTTGGGCTTTAAAGTTGGTCCTATTTAGCTTGGGAATTGGAGGAGTGCCTCATGAAAACTGGCGGCAAGTCGGTTTGGGAAAAAACACATTTTCGGGGGTGTTTTTTTCTGGGGTAATTAGCAAAAATTCCAAACGGCTGACCTGCCAAAAATTGAAAAGAAATCTGAAGTTTAGTTGTCTGAAAATATATTTGATTGGTTTTCAAGAGGCTGAGAGACTTTTAACTATTTTTTGAGAATTTTTGAATATTTAGCATTTATCATTGTTTGCTATGGGAGTCTATTTAGAGGGGTGAAACCTATAGATACAAAATGGTGGCGCCCCACTACACCCGTGTGCTTGTTGTTAATACGGTTATGTAGGCTTGAAACGACGACAGTAGTGTGTTGTATGGGGGCACTTTTCGTCAGTTGTTGCTGTGTTTACATTGAAAACATCATTCCTTTGGCTGTATTAATAGATAGTATATAGTAATAATGTTGCTATTTGTTCCTAAAATTACAAAACAACAGAATAATTCAACGTTCCAAAGAAAGGTTTGCTGGGTTTGGTTTTTAGTGTAATACTATATCGACGAGTATGAGACTATCACGGTAAGTCACATTCAAGAAACTCAAGAATCTTCAGTGGCTGGTTGATCAGGGGAAAAGTAGAGACAAACCATCAACAGACTATGTGAAGATGACATAGGCGGTGGGTGGTTGATATGGCATCATGAATGTCAAGTTCCCGGGAACTGATTGCATGTGTGAAACCCTAGCCCTCGCAGCCAAAACCTTAGCCCTCAGCAAAAACCCACAGCCTACACCCAAACCCTAGCCATCGGCCAAAACCCTAGCCATCGGCACAGAAACCCTAGCCGTCGGCCCAAACCCTAGCATACACCCCAAACCCTATAGCCATCAGCCCAAAACCCTAGCTCTTAGTCTAAACCCTAGTTTACAGTCTTATCCTATTGTCCACAACTAACCGTATAGTATCTGGAACGGAATTTTGCAACATGCCCCGCCCACCCCTTTACCCCCCCCTTAACAGCTAGGAAGATGAAACTTGGAAGAACAATAAATGTGTTTGTTTGTTGGGAACTTTGTTATAAAGTTCACAATTTTAAACTCAATATGAATACATGGTTAGAAAAGTTGGAGGGAAAGCAAAAACGCCCCCCCAACTCAAGGCCCCCTTCCAACCTGTTTCCCTTTTTACCGCTTATCCACAATAATTAACCCCCTCTTGTCGAGTAATTAAATAGTTTGTAAGGTTTTTAGAATCTTATTACGAAAAAGAGACATGTTAATAACTTTTTGAGGGAAGATTTGGACGTAACTTCCAAGTATTCAATATAATGTACACAGTGTGTCATGCAGGTTTTTCCTCTCACATTGCTTAAAGTACGTGTAAATGCTTCAACATGTTTGACCTTGTTGTAGACAAACGCAATAAAATATTCCACCTTTTTTTCCAGATTTCATATCAGTGACTTATTCTCAACATTTTAAGCATAATTTTTGTTCCCATAAAGAATAATTGACTGCCCTTATAAGGGTGCACTACTCTAAATCGACCAAAATTTTATGCGCCAAGCTACTTATCATAATTTGTAAACCCACAACTTATTTTTAATTATAACGTTTTGGGGGTCATGCAACTAATAGAGTGTGTAATTATAAGAACTTATCACAACCTGGGGGTTCTGGGTTTCAAGTTTTGAGGAGATTTGATAAATTTGGGCTTTAAAGTTGGTCCTATTTAGCTTGGGAATTGGAGGAGTGCCTCATGAAAACTGGCGGCAAGTCGGTTTGGGAAAAAACACATTTTCGGGGGTGTTTTTTTCTGGGGTAATTAGCAAAAATTCCAAACGGCTGACCTGCCAAAAATTGAAAAGAAATCTGAAGTTTAGTTGTCTGAAAATATATTTGATTGGTTTTCAAGAGGCTGAGAGACTTTTAACTATTTTTTGAGAATTTTTGAATATTTAGCATTTATCATTGTTTGCTATGGGAGTCTATTTAGAGGGGTGAAACCTATAGATACAAAATGGTGGCGCCCACTACACCCGTGTGCTTGTTGTTAATACGGTTATGTAGGCTTGAAACGACGACAGTAGTGTGTTGTATGGGGGCACTTTTCGTCAGTTGTTGCTGTGTTTACATTGAAAACATCATTCCTTTGGCTGTATTAACAGATAGTATATAGTAATAATGTTGCTATTTGTTCCTAAAATTACAAAACAACAGAATAATTCAACGTTCCAAAGAAAGGTTTGCTGGGTTTGGTTTTTAGTGTAATACTATATCGACGAGTATGAGACTATCACGGTAAGTCACATTCAAGAAACTCAAGAATCTTCAGTGGCTGGTTGATCAGGGGAAAAGTAGAGACAAACCATCAACAGACTATGTGAAGATGACATAGGCGGTGGGTGGTTGATATGGCATCATGAATGTCAAGTTCCCGGGAACCTTGTTGTAGACAAACGCAATAAAATATTCCACATTTTTTTCCAGATTTCATATCAGTGACTTATTCTCAACATTTTAAGCATAATTTTTTCCCCATAAAGAATAATTGACTGCCCTTATAAGGGTGCACTACTCTAAATCGACCAAAAATTCATGCACCAAGCTACTTATCATAATTTGTAAACCCACAACTTATTTTTAATTATAACGTTTTGGGGGTCATGCAACTAATAGAGTGTGTAATTATAAGAACTTATCACAACCTGGGGGTTCTGAATTTCAAGTTTTGAGGAGATTTGATAAATTTGGGCTTTAAAGTTGGTCCTATTTAGCTTGGGAATTGGAGGAGTGCCTCATGAAAACTGGCGGCAAGTCGGTTTGGGAAAAAACACATTTTCGGGGGTGTTTTTTTCTGGGGTAATTAGCAAAAATTCCAAACGGCTGACCTGCCAAAAATTGAAAAGAAATCTGAAGTTTAGTTGTCTGAAAATATATTTGATTGGTTTTCAAGAGGCTGAGAGACTTTTAACTATTTTTTGAGAATTTTTGAATATTTAGCATTAAGTTATCATTGTTTGCTATGGGAGTCTATTTAGAGGGGTGAAACCTATAGATACAAAATGGTGGCGCCCACTACACCCGTGTGCTTGTTGTTAATACGGTTATGTAGGCTTGAAACGACGACAGTAGTGTGTTGTATGGGGGCACTTTTCGTCAGTTGTTGCTGTGTTTACATTGAAAACATCATTCCTTTGGCTGTATTAATAGATAGTATATAGTAATAATGTTGCTATTTGTTCCTAAAATTACAAAACAACAGAATAATTCAACGTTCCAAAGAAAGGTTTGCTGGGTTTGGTTTTTAGTGTAATACTATATCGACGAGTATGAGACTATCACGGTAAGTCACATTCAAGAAACTCAAGAATCTTCAGTGGCTGGTTGATCAGGGGGAAAGTAGAGACAAACCATCAACAGACTATGTGAAGATGACATAGGCGGTGGGTGGTTGATATGGCATCATGAATGTCAAGTTCCCGGGAACAGATTGCATGTGTGAAACCCTAGCCCTCGCAGCCAAAACCTTAGCCCTCAGCAAAAACCCACAGCCTACACCCAAACCCTAGCCATCGGCCAAAACCCTAGCCATCGGCACAGAAACCCTAGCCGTCGGCCCAAACCCTAGCATACACCCCAAACCCTATAGCCATCAGCCCAAAACCCTAGCTCTTAGTCTAAACCCTAGTTTACAGTCTTATCCTATTGTCCACAACTAACCGTATAGTATCTGGAACGGAATTTTGCAACATGCCCCGCCCACCCCTTTACCCCCCCCCCCCCTTAACAGCTAGGAAGATGAAACTTGGAAGAACAATAAATGTGTTTGTTTGTTGGGAACTTTGTTATAAAGTTCACAATAAACTCAATATGAATACATGGTTAGAAAAGTTGGAGGGAAAGCAAAAACGCCCCCCCCCCCAACTCAAGGCCCCCTTCCAACCTGTTTCCCTTTTTACCGCTTATCCACAATAATTAACCCCCTCTTGTCGAGTAATAAAATAGTTTGTAAGGTTTTTAGAATCTTATTACGAAAAAGAGACATGTTAATAACTTTTTGAGGGAAGATTTGGACGTAACTTCCAAGTATTCAATATAATGTACACAGTGTGTCATGCAGGTTTTTCCTCTCACATTGCTTAAAGTACGTGTAAATGCTTCAACATGTTTGACCTTGTTGTAGACAAACGCAATAAAATATTCCACATTTTTTCCCAGATTTCATATCAGTGACTTATTCTCAACATTTTAAGCATAATTTTTTCCCCATAAAGAATAATTGACTGCCCTTATAAGGGTGCACTACTCTAAATCGACCAAAAATTCATGCGCCAAGCTACTTATCATAATTTGTAAACCCACAACTTATTTTTAATTATAACGTTTTGGGGGTCATGCAACTAATAGAGTGTGTAATTATAAGAACTTATCACAACCTGGGGGTTCTGGGTTTCAAGTTTTGAGGAGATTTGATAAATTTGGGCTTTAAAGTTGGTCCTATTTAGCTTGGGAATTGGAGGAGTGCCTCATGAAAACTGGCGGCAAGTCGGTTTGGGAAAAAACACATTTTCGGGGGTGTTTTTTTCTGGGGTAATTAGCAAAAATTCCAAACGGCTGACCTGCCAAAAATTGAAAAGAAATCTGAAGTTTAGTTGTCTGAAAATATATTTGATTGGTTTTCAAGAGGCTGAGAGACTTTTAACTATTTTTTGAGAATTTTTGAATATTTAGCATTTATCATTGTTTGCTATGGGAGTCTATTTAGAGGGGTGAAACCTATAGATACAAAATGGTGGCGCCCACTACACCCGTGTGCTTGTTGTTAATACGGTTATGTAGGCTTGAAACGACGACAGTAGTGTGTTGTATGGGGGCACTTTTCGTCAGTTGTTGCTGTGTTTACATTGAAAACATCATTCCTTTGGCTGTATTAATAGATAGTATATAGTAATAATGTTGCTATTTGTTCCTAAAATTACAAAACAACAGAATAATTCAACGTTCCAAAGAAAGGTTTGCTGGGTTTGGTTTTTAGTGTAATACTATATCGACGAGTATGAGACTATCACGGTAAGTCACATTCAAGAAACTCAAGAATCTTCAGTGGCTGGTTGATCAGGGGAAAAGTAGAGACAAACCATCAACAGACTATGTGAAGATGACATAGGCGGTGGGTGGTTGATATGGCATCATGAATGTCAAGTTCCCGGGAACAGATTGCATGTGTGAAACCCTAGCCCTCGCAGCCAAAACCTTAGCCCTCAGCAAAAAACCCACAGCCTACACCCAAACCCTAGCCATCGGCCAAAACCCTAGCCATCGGCACAGAAACCCTAGCCGTCGGCCCAAACCCTAGCATACACCCCAAACCCTATAGCCATCAGCCCAAAACCCTAGCTCTTAGTCTAAACCCTAGTTTACAGTCTTATCCTATTGTCCACAACTAACCGTATAGTATCTGGAACGGAATTTTGCAACATGCCCCGCCCACCCCTTTACCCCCCCCCCTTAACAGCTAGGAAGATGAAACTTGGAAGAACAATAAATGTGTTTGTTTGTTGGGAACTTTGTTATAAAGTTCACAATAAACTCAATATGAATACATGGTTAGAAAAGTTGGAGGGAAAGCAAAAACGCCCCCCCCAACTCAAGGCCCCCTTCCAACCTGTTTCCCTTTTTACCGCTTATCCACAATAATTAACCCCCTCTTGTCGAGTAATAAAATAGTTTGTAAGGTTTTTAGAATCTTATTACGAAAAAGAGACATGTTAATAACTTTTTGAGGGAAGATTTGGACGTAACTTCCAAGTATTCAATATAATGTACACAGTGTGTCATGCAGGTTTTTCCTCTCACATTGCTTAAAGTACGTGTAAATGCTTCAACATGTTTGACCTTGTTGTGGACAAACGCAATAAAATATTCCACATTTTTTCCCAGATTTCATATCAGTGACTTATTCTCAACATTTTAAGCATAATTTTTTCCCCATAAAGAATAATTGACTGCCCTTATAAGGGTGCACTACTCTAAATCGACCAAAAATTCATGCGCCAAGCTACTTATCATAATTTGTAAACCCACAACTTATTTTTAATTATAACGTTTTGGGGGTCATGCAACTAATAGAGTGTGTAATTATAAGAACTTATCACAACCTGGGGGTTCTGGGTTTCAAGTTTTGAGGAGATTTGATAAATTTGGGCTTTAAAGTTGGTCCTATTTAGCTTGGGAATTGGAGGAGTGCCTCATGAAAACTGGCGGCAAGTCGGTTTGGGAAAAAACACATTTTCGGGGGTGTTTTTTTCTGGGGTAATTAGCAAAAATTCCAAACGGCTGACCTGCCAAAAATTGAAAAGAAATCTGAAGTTTAGTTGTCTGAAAATATATTTGATTGGTTTTCAAGAGGCTGAGAGACTTTTAACTATTTTTTGAGAATTTTTGAATATTTAGCATTTATCATTGTTTGCTATGGGAGTCTATTTAGAGGGGTGAAACCTATAGATACAAAATGGTGGCGCCCACTACACCCGTGTGCTTGTTGTTAATACGGTTATGTAGGCTTGAAACGACGACAGTAGTGTGTTGTATGGGGGCACTTTTCGTCAGTTGTTGCTGTGTTTACATTGAAAACATCATTCCTTTGGCTGTATTAATAGATAGTATATAGTAATAATGTTGCTATTTGTTCCTAAAATTACAAAACAACAGAATAATTCAACGTTCCAAAGAAAGGTTTGCTGGGTTTGGTTTTTAGTGTAATACTATATCGACGAGTATGAGACTATCACGGTAAGTCACATTCAAGAAACTCAAGAATCTTCAGTGGCTGGTTGATCAGGGGAAAAGTAGAGACAAACCATCAACAGACTATGTGAAGATGACATAGGCGGTGGGTGGTTGATATGGCATCATGAATGTCAAGTTCCCGGGAACAGATTGCATGTGTGAAACCCTAGCCCTCGCAGCCAAAACCTTAGCCCTCAGCAAAAAACCCACAGCCTACACCCAAACCCTAGCCATCGGCCAAAACCCTAGCCATCGGCACAGAAACCCTAGCCGTCGGCCCAAACCCTAGCATACACCCCAAACCCTATAGCCATCAGCCCAAAACCCTAGCTCTTAGTCTAAACCCTAGTTTACAGTCTTATCCTATTGTCCACAACTAACCGTATAGTATCTGGAACGGAATTTTGCAACATGCCCCGCCCACCCCTTTACCCCCCCCCCCTTAACAGCTAGGAAGATGAAACTTGGAAGAACAATAAATGTGTTTGTTTGTTGGGAACTTTGTTATAAAGTTCACAATGAACTCAATATGAATACATGGTTAGAAAAGTTGGAGGGAAAGCAAAAACGCCCCCCCCCAACTCAAGGCCCCCTTCCAACCTGTTTCCCTTTTTACCGCTTATCCACAATAATTAACCCCCTCTTGTCGAGTAATAAAATAGTTTGTAAGGTTTTTAGAATCTTATTACGAAAAAGAGACATGTTAATAACTTTTTGAGGGAAGATTTGGACGTAACTTCCAAGTATTCAATATAATGTACACAGTGTGTCATGCAGGTTTTTCCTCTCACATTGCTTAAAGTACGTGTAAATGCTTCAACATGTTTGACCTTGTTGTAGACAAACGCAATAAAATATTCCACATTTTTTCCCAGATTTCATATCAGTGACTTATTCTCAACATTTTAAGCATAATTTTTTCCCCATAAAGAATAATTGACTGCCCTTATAAGGGTGCACTACTCTAAATCGACCAAAAATTCATGCGCCAAGCTACTTATCATAATTTGTAAACCCACAACTTATTTTTAATTATAACGTTTTGGGGGTCATGCAACTAATAGAGTGTGTAATTATAAGAACTTATCACAACCTGGGGGTTCTGGGTTTCAAGTTTTGAGGAGATTTGATAAATTTGGGCTTTAAAGTTGGTCCTATTTAGCTTGGGAATTGGAGGAGTGCCTCATGAAAACTGGCGGCAAGTCGGTTTGGGAAAAAACACATTTTCGGGGGTGTTTTTTTCTGGGGTAATTAGCAAAAATTCCAAACGGCTGACCTGCCAAAAATTGAAAAGAAATCTGAAGTTTAGTTGTCTGAAAATATATTTGATTGGTTTTCAAGAGGCTGAGAGACTTTTAACTATTTTTTGAGAATTTTTGAATATTTAGCATTTATCATTGTTTGCTATGGGAGTCTATTTAGAGGGGTGAAACCTATAGATACAAAATGGTGGCGCCCACTACACCCGTGTGCTTGTTGTTAATACGGTTATGTAGGCTTGAAACGACGACAGTAGTGTGTTGTATGGGGGCACTTTTCGTCAGTTGTTGCTGTGTTTACATTGAAAACATCATTCCTTTGGCTGTATTAACCCTGCGAGAAGCGAGCTTTTCTGATTTGCTCCGAGGAACGAAGGTGCTCACTCGGTAGGCGCATTATGTAATTAGTGAAATTGACACATGAAACAGCCACAGGGTGAAAATAAGCAGTAACCAGGTCACCTAGATATACCCTGAGGGTATTTCTGGGTCATGATTGTAAACAAACAGCTCTGGTTTCCATTCACAGACATATGACAGAGAGCGTGTATTGGTACTGTCGGGCCAATTTTGTACACAAGGGAATATTTTGTACACAAGGGAATTGGCGGACCCACTTTGTGACAGCTGGCCTACCCGGTAAACGACCTCTAGGGCAAAATCGGTTCTACCACTTTGTTCAGGGGTGTTCAGGGTTGGATGAAAATTAAGTTCAGCGAAAAAAAAAATTAAATATTTTTTTTATTAACAAAAATAGAAAAGTGAGCCTATCGCTTGAGACCATTCGCTGACGGCAGGGTTAATAGATAGTATATAGTAATAATGTTGCTATTTGTTCCTAAAATTACAAAACAACAGAATAATTCAACGTTCCAAAGAAAGGTTTGCTGGGTTTGGTTTTTAGTGTAATACTATATCGACGAGTATGAGACTATCACGGTAAGTCACATTCAAGAAACTCAAGAATCTTCAGTGGCTGGTTGATCAGGGGAAAAGTAGAGACAAACCATCAACAGACTATGTGAAGATGACATAGGCGGTGGGTGGTTGATATGGCATCATGAATGTCAAGTTCCCGGGAACAGATTGCATGTGTGAAACCCTAGCCCTCGCAGCCAAAACCTTAGCCCTCAGCAAAAAACCCACAGCCTACACCCAAACCCTAGCCATCGGCCAAAACCCTAGCCATCGGCACAGAAACCCTAGCCGTCGGCCCAAACCCTAGCATACACCCCAAACCCTATAGCCATCAGCCCAAAACCCTAGCTCTTAGTCTAAACCCTAGTTTACAGTCTTATCCTATTGTCCACAACTAACCGTATAGTATCTGGAACGGAATTTTGCAACATGCCCCGCCCACCCCTTTACCCCCCCCCCCCCCCCCCCTTAACAGCTAGGAAGATGAAACTTGGAAGAACAATAAATGTGTTTGTTTGTTGGGAACTTTGTTATAAAGTTCACAATAAACTCAATATGAATACATGGTTAGAAAAGTTGGAGGGAAAGCAAAAACGCCCCCCCCCAACTCAAGGCCCCCTTCCAACCTGTTTCCCTTTTTACCGCTTATCCACAATAATTAACCCCCTCTTGTCGAGTAATAAAATAGTTTGTAAGGTTTTTAGAATCTTATTACGAAAAAGAGACATGTTAATAACTTTTTGAGGGAAGATTTGGACGTAACTTCCAAGTATTCAATATAATGTACACAGTGTGTCATGCAGGTTTTTCCTCTCACATTGCTTAAAGTACGTGTAAATGCTTCAACATGTTTGACCTTGTTGTAGACAAACGCAATAAAATATTCCACATTTTTTCCCAGATTTCATATCAGTGACTTATTCTCAACATTTTAAGCATAATTTTTTCCCCATAAAGAATAATTGACTGCCCTTATAAGGGTGCACTACTCTAAATCGACCAAAAATTCATGCGCCAAGCTACTTATCATAATTTGTAAACCCACAACTTATTTTTAATTATAACGTTTTGGGGGTCATGCAACTAATAGAGTGTGTAATTATAAGAACTTATCACAACCTGGGGGTTCTGGGTTTCAAGTTTTGAGGAGATTTGATAAATTTGGGCTTTAAAGTTGGTCCTATTTAGCTTGGGAATTGGAGGAGTGCCTCATGAAAACTGGCGGCAAGTCGGTTTGGGAAAAAACACATTTTCGGGGGTGTTTTTTTCTGGGGTAATTAGCAAAAATTCCAAACGGCTGACCTGCCAAAAATTGAAAAGAAATCTGAAGTTTAGTTGTCTGAAAATATATTTGATTGGTTTTCAAGAGGCTGAGAGACTTTTAACTATTTTTTGAGAATTTTTGAATATTTAGCATTTATCATTGTTTGCTATGGGAGTCTATTTAGAGGGGTGAAACCTATAGATACAAAATGGTGGCGCCCACTACACCCGTGTGCTTGTTGTTAATACGGTTATGTAGGCTTGAAACGACGACAGTAGTGTGTTGTATGGGGGCACTTTTCGTCAGTTGTTGCTGTGTTTACATTGAAAACATCATTCCTTTGGCTGTATTAATAGATAGTATATAGTAATAATGTTGCTATTTGTTCCTAAAATTACAAAACAACAGAATAATTCAACGTTCCAAAGAAAGGTTTGCTGGGTTTGGTTTTTAGTGTAATACTATATCGACGAGTATGAGACTATCACGGTAAGTCACATTCAAGAAACTCAAGAATCTTCAGTGGCTGGTTGATCAGGGGAAAAGTAGAGACAAACCATCAACAGACTATGTGAAGATGACATAGGCGGTGGGTGGTTGATATGGCATCATGAATGTCAAGTTCCCGGGAACAGATTGCATGTGTGAAACCCTAGCCCTCGCAGCCAAAACCTTAGCCCTCAGCAAAAAACCCACAGCCTACACCCAAACCCTAGCCATCGGCCAAAACCCTAGCCATCGGCACAGAAACCCTAGCCGTCGGCCCAAACCCTAGCATACACCCCAAACCCTATAGCCATCAGCCCAAAACCCTAGCTCTTAGTCTAAACCCTAGTTTACAGTCTTATCCTATTGTCCACAACTAACCGTATAGTATCTGGAACGGAATTTTGCAACATGCCCCGCCCACCCCTTTACCCCCCCCCCCCCCCCTTAACAGCTAGGAAGATGAAACTTGGAAGAACAATAAATGTGTTTGTTTGTTGGGAACTTTGTTATAAAGTTCACAATAAACTCAATATGAATACATGGTTAGAAAAGTTGGAGGGAAAGCAAAAACGCCCCCCCCAACTCAAGGCCCCCTTCCAACCTGTTTCCCTTTTTACCGCTTATCCACAATAATTAACCCCCTCTTGTCGAGTAATAAAATAGTTTGTAAGGTTTTTAGAATCTTATTACGAAAAAGAGACATGTTAATAACTTTTTGAGGGAAGATTTGGACGTAACTTCCAAGTATTCAATATAATGTACACAGTGTGTCATGCAGGTTTTTCCTCTCACATTGCTTAAAGTACGTGTAAATGCTTCAACATGTTTGACCTTGTTGTAGACAAACGCAATAAAATATTCCACATTTTTTCCCAGATTTCATATCAGTGACTTATTCTCAACATTTTAAGCATAATTTTTTCCCCATAAAGAATAATTGACTGCCCTTATAAGGGTGCACTACTCTAAATCGACCAAAAATTCATGCGCCAAGCTACTTATCATAATTTGTAAACCCACAACTTATTTTTAATTATAACGTTTTGGGGGTCATGCAACTAATAGAGTGTGTAATTATAAGAACTTATCACAACCTGGGGGTTCTGGGTTTCAAGTTTTGAGGAGATTTGATAAATTTGGGCTTTAAAGTTGGTCCTATTTAGCTTGGGAATTGGAGGAGTGCCTCATGAAAACTGGCGGCAAGTCGGTTTGGGAAAAAACACATTTTCGGGGGTGTTTTTTTCTGGGGTAATTAGCAAAAATTCCAAACGGCTGACCTGCCAAAAATTGAAAAGAAATCTGAAGTTTAGTTGTCTGAAAATATATTTGATTGGTTTTCAAGAGGCTGAGAGACTTTTAACTATTTTTTGAGAATTTTTGAATATTTAGCATTTATCATTGTTTGCTATGGGAGTCTATTTAGAGGGGTGAAACCTATAGATACAAAATGGTGGCGCCCACTACACCCGTGTGCTTGTTGTTAATACGGTTATGTAGGCTTGAAACGACGACAGTAGTGTGTTGTATGGGGGCACTTTTCGTCAGTTGTTGCTGTGTTTACATTGAAAACATCATTCCTTTGGCTGTATTAATAGATAGTATATAGTAATAATGTTGCTATTTGTTCCTAAAATTACAAAACAACAGAATAATTCAACGTTCCAAAGAAAGGTTTGCTGGGTTTGGTTTTTAGTGTAATACTATATCGACGAGTATGAGACTATCACGGTAAGTCACATTCAAGAAACTCAAGAATCTTCAGTGGCTGGTTGATCAGGGGAAAAGTAGAGACAAACCATCAACAGACTATGTGAAGATGACATAGGCGGTGGGTGGTTGATATGGCATCATGAATGTCAAGTTCCCGGGAACAGATTGCATGTGTGAAACCCTAGCCCTCGCAGCCAAAACCTTAGCCCTCAGCAAAAAACCCACAGCCTACACCCAAACCCTAGCCATCGGCCAAAACCCTAGCCATCGGCACAGAAACCCTAGCCGTCGGCCCAAACCCTAGCATACACCCCAAACCCTATAGCCATCAGCCCAAAACCCTAGCTCTTAGTCTAAACCCTAGTTTACAGTCTTATCCTATTGTCCACAACTAACCGTATAGTATCTGGAACGGAATTTTGCAACATGCCCCGCCCACCCCTTTACCCCCCCCCCCCCTTAACAGCTAGGAAGATGAAACTTGGAAGAACAATAAATGTGTTTGTTTGTTGGGAACTTTGTTATAAAGTTCACAATAAACTCAATATGAATACATGGTTAGAAAAGTTGTAGGGAAAGCAAAAACGCCCCCCCCCCCAACTCAAGGCCCCCTTCCAACCTGTTTCCCTTTTTACCGCTTATCCACAATAATTAACCCCCTCTTGTCGAGTAATAAAATAGTTTGTAAGGTTTTTAGAATCTTATTACGAAAAAGAGACATGTTAATAACTTTTTGAGGGAAGATTTGGACGTAACTTCCAAGTATTCAATATAATGTACACAGTGTGTCATGCAGGTTTTTCCTCTCACATTGCTTAAAGTACGTGTAAATGCTTCAACATGTTTGACCTTGTTGTAGACAAACGCAATAAAATATTCCACATTTTTTCCCAGATTTCATATCAGTGACTTATTCTCAACATTTTAAGCATAATTTTTTCCCCATAAAGAATAATTGACTGCCCTTATAAGGGTGCACTACTCTAAATCGACCAAAAATTCATGCGCCAAGCTACTTATCATAATTTGTAAACCCACAACTTATTTTTAATTATAACGTTTTGGGGGTCATGCAACTAATAGAGTGTGTAATTATAAGAACTTATCACAACCTGGGGGTTCTGGGTTTCAAGTTTTGAGGAGATTTGATAAATTTGGGCTTTAAAGTTGGTCCTATTTAGCTTGGGAATTGGAGGAGTGCCTCATGAAAACTGGCGGCAAGTCGGTTTGGGAAAAAACACATTTTCGGGGGTGTTTTTTTCTGGGGTAATTAGCAAAAATTCCAAACGGCTGACCTGCCAAAAATTGAAAAGAAATCTGAAGTTTAGTTGTCTGAAAATATATTTGATTGGTTTTCAAGAGGCTGAGAGACTTTTAACTATTTTTTGAGAATTTTTGAATATTTAGCATTTATCATTGTTTGCTATGGGAGTCTATTTAGAGGGGTGAAACCTATAGATACAAAATGGTGGCGCCCACTACACCCGTGTGCTTGTTGTTAATACGGTTATGTAGGCTTGAAACGACGACAGTAGTGTGTTGTATGGGGGCACTTTTCGTCAGTTGTTGCTGTGTTTACATTGAAAACATCATTCCTTTGGCTGTATTAATAGATAGTAGGGCCTATATAGTAATAATGTTGCTATTTGTTCCTAAAATTACAAAACAACAGAATAATTCAACGTTCCAAAGAAAGGTTTGCTGGGTTTGGTTTTTAGTGTAATACTATATCGACGAGTATGAGACTATCACGGTAAGTCACATTCAAGAAACTCAAGAATCTTCAGTGGCTGGTTGATCAGGGGAAAAGTAGAGACAAACCATCAACAGACTATGTGAAGATGACATAGGCGGTGGGTGGTTGATATGGCATCATGAATGTCAAGTTCCCGGGAACAGATTGCATGTGTGAAACCCTAGCCCTCGCAGCCAAAACCTTAGCCCTCAGCAAAAAACCCACAGCCTACACCCAAACCCTAGCCATCGGCCAAAACCCTAGCCATCGGCACAGAAACCCTAGCCGTCGGCCCAAACCCTAGCATACACCCCAAACCCTATAGCCATCAGCCCAAAACCCTAGCTCTTAGTCTAAACCCTAGTTTACAGTCTTATCCTATTGTCCACAACTAACCGTATAGTATCTGGAACGGAATTTTGCAACATGCCCCGCCCACCCCTTTACCCCCCCCCCCCTTAACAGCTAGGAAGATGAAACTTGGAAGAACAATAAATGTGTTTGTTTGTTGGGAACTTTGTTATAAAGTTCACAATGAACTCAATATGAATACATGGTTAGAAAAGTTGGAGGGAAAGCAAAAACGCCCCCCCCCCCCAACTCAAGGCCCCCTTCCAACCTGTTTCCCTTTTTACCGCTTATCCACAATAATTAACCCCCTCTTGTCGAGTAATAAAATAGTTTGTAAGGTTTTTAGAATCTTATTACGAAAAAGAGACATGTTAATAACTTTTTGAGGGAAGATTTGGACGTAACTTCCAAGTATTCAATATAATGTACACAGTGTGTCATGCAGGTTTTTCCTCTCACATTGCTTAAAGTACGTGTAAATGCTTCAACATGTTTGACCTTGTTGTAGACAAACGCAATAAAATATTCCACATTTTTTCCCAGATTTCATATCAGTGACTTATTCTCAACATTTTAAGCATAATTTTTTCCCCATAAAGAATAATTGACTGCCCTTATAAGGGTGCACTACTCTAAATCGACCAAAAATTCATGCGCCAAGCTACTTATCATAATTTGTAAACCCACAACTTATTTTTAATTATAACGTTTTGGGGGTCATGCAACTAATAGAGTGTGTAATTATAAGAACTTATCACAACCTGGGGGTTCTGGGTTTCAAGTTTTGAGGAGATTTGATAAATTTGGGCTTTAAAGTTGGTCCTATTTAGCTTGGGAATTGGAGGAGTGCCTCATGAAAACTGGCGGCAAGTCGGTTTGGGAAAAAACACATTTTCGGGGGTGTTTTTTTCTGGGGTAATTAGCAAAAATTCCAAACGGCTGACCTGCCAAAAATTGAAAAGAAATCTGAAGTTTAGTTGTCTGAAAATATATTTGATTGGTTTTCAAGAGGCTGAGAGACTTTTAACTATTTTTTGAGAATTTTTGAATATTTAGCATTTATCATTGTTTGCTATGGGAGTCTATTTAGAGGGGTGAAACCTATAGATACAAAATGGTGGCGCCCACTACACCCGTGTGCTTGTTGTTAATACGGTTATGTAGGCTTGAAACGACGACAGTAGTGTGTTGTATGGGGGCACTTTTCGTCAGTTGTTGCTGTGTTTACATTGAAAACATCATTCCTTTGGCTGTATTAATAGATAGTATATAGTAATAATGTTGCTATTTGTTCCTAAAATTACAAAACAACAGAATAATTCAACGTTCCAAAGAAAGGTTTGCTGGGTTTGGTTTTTAGTGTAATACTATATCGACGAGTATGAGACTATCACGGTAAGTCACATTCAAGAAACTCAAGAATCTTCAGTGGCTGGTTGATCAGGGGAAAAGTAGAGACAAACCATCAACAGACTATGTGAAGATGACATAGGCGGTGGGTGGTTGATATGGCATCATGAATGTCAAGTTCCCGGGAACAGATTGCATGTGTGAAACCCTAGCCCTCGCAGCCAAAACCTTAGCCCTCAGCAAAAAACCCACAGCCTACACCCAAACCCTAGCCATCGGCCAAAACCCTAGCCATCGGCACAGAAACCCTAGCCGTCGGCCCAAACCCTAGCATACACCCCAAACCCTATAGCCATCAGCCCAAAACCCTAGCTCTTAGTCTAAACCCTAGTTTACAGTCTTATCCTATTGTCCACAACTAACCGTATAGTATCTGGAACGGAATTTTGCAACATGCCCCGGCCACCCCTTTACCCCCCCCCCCCCTTAACAGCTAGGAAGATGAAACTTGGAAGAACAATAAATGTGTTTGTTTGTTGGGAACTTTGTTATAAAGTTCACAATAAACTCAATATGAATACATGGTTAGGAAAGTTGGAGGGAAAGCAAAAACGCCCCCCCCCCCCAACTCAAGGCCCCCTTCCAACCTGTTTCCCTTTTTACCGCTTATCCACAATAATTAACCCCCTCTTGTCGAGTAATAAAATAGTTTGTAAGGTTTTTAGAATCTTATTACGAAAAAGAGACATGTTAATAACTTTTTGAGGGAAGATTTGGACGTAACTTCCAAGTATTCTATATAATGTACACAGTGTGTCATGCAGGTTTTTCCTCTCACATTGCTTAAAGTACGTGTAAATGCTTCAACATGTTTGACCTTGTTGTAGACAAACGCAATAAAATATTCCACATTTTTTTCCAGATTTCATATCAGTGACTTATTCTCAACATTTTAAGCATAATTTTTTCCCCATAAAGAATAATTGACTGCCCTTATAAGGGTGCACTACTCTAAATCGACCAAAAATTCATGCGCCAAGCTACTTATCATAATTTGTAAACCCACAACTTATTTTTAATTATAACGTTTTGGGGGTCATGCAACTAATAGAGTGTGTAATTATAAGAACTTATCACAACCTGGGGGTTCTGGGTTTCAAGTTTTGAGGAGATTTGATAAATTTGGGCTTTAAAGTTGGTCCTATTTAGCTTGGGAATTGGAGGAGTGCCTCATGAAAACTGGCGGCAAGTCGGTTTGGGAAAAAACACATTTTCGGGGGTGTTTTTTTCTGGGGTAATTAGCAAAAATTCCAAACGGCTGACCTGCCAAAAATTGAAAAGAAATCTGAAGTTTAGTTGTCTGAAAATATATTTGATTGGTTTTCAAGAGGCTGAGAGACTTTTAACTATTTTTTGAGAATTTTTGAATATTTAGCATTTATCATTGTTTGCTATGGGAGTCTATTTAGAGGGGTGAAACCTATAGATACAAAATGGTGGCGCCCACTACACCCGTGTGCTTGTTGTTAATACGGTTATGTAGGCTTGAAACGACGACAGTTTTGTGTTGTATGGGGGCACTTTTCGTCAGTTGTTGCTGTGTTCACATTGAAAACATCATTCCTTTGGCTGTATTAATAGATAGTATATAGTAATAATGTTGCTATTTGTTCCTAAAATTACAAAACAACAGAATAATTCAACGTTCCAAAGAAAGGTTTGCTGGGTTTGGTTTTTAGTGTAATACTTATCGACGAGTATGAGACTATCACGGTAAGTCACATTCAAGAAACTCAAGAATCTTCAGTGGCTGGTTGATCAGGGGAAAAGTAGAGACAAACCATCAACAGACTATGTGAAGATGACATAGGCGGTGGGTGGTTGATATGGCATCATGAATGTCAAGTTCCCGGGAACAGATTGCATGTGTGAAACCCTAGCCCTCGCAGCCAAAACCTTAGCCCTCAGCAAAAAACCCACAGCCTACACCCAAACCCTAGCCATCGGCCAAAACCCTAGCCATCGGCACAGAAACCCTAGCCGTCGGCCCAAACCCTAGCATACACCCCAAACCCTATAGCCATCAGCCCAAAACCCTAGCTCTTAGTCTAAACCCTAGTTTACAGTCTTATCCTATTGTCCACAACTAACCGTATATAGTATCTGGAACGGAATTTTGCAACATGCCCCGCCCACCCCCGCCCACCCCTTTACCCCCCCCCCCCCCCCCTTAACAGCTAGGAAGATGAAACTTGGAAGAACAATAAATGTGTTTGTTTGTTGGGAACTTTGTTATAAAGTTCACAATAAACTCAATATGAATACATGGTTAGAAAAGTTGGAGGGAAAGCAAAAACGCCCCCCCCCCCCCAACTCAAGGCCCCCTTCCAACCTGTTTCCCTTTTTACCGCTTATCCACAATAATTAACCCCCTCTTGTCGAGTAATAAAATAGTTTGTAAGGTTTTTAGAATCTTATTACGAAAAAGAGACATGTTAATAACTTTTTGAGGGAAGATTTGGACGTAACTTCCAAGTATTCAATATAATGTACACAGTGTGTCATGCAGGTTTTTCCTCTCACATTGCTTAAAGTACGTGTAAATGCTTCAACATGTTTGACCTTGTTGTAGACAAACGCAATAAAATATTCCACATTTTTTCCCAGATTTCATATCAGTGACTTATTCTCAACATTTTAAGCATAATTTTTTCCCCATAAAGAATAATTGACTGCCCTTATAAGGGTGCACTACTCTAAATCGACCAAAAATTCATGCGCCAAGCTACTTATCATAATTTGTAAACCCACAACTTATTTTTAATTATAACGTTTTGGGGGTCATGCAACTAATAGAGTGTGTAATTATAAGAACTTATCACAACCTGGGGGTTCTGGGTTTCAAGTTTTGAGGAGATTTGATAAATTTGGGCTTTAAAGTTGGTCCTATTTAGCTTGGGAATTGGAGGAGTGCCTCATGAAAACTGGCGGCAAGTCGGTTTGGGAAAAAACACATTTTCGGGGGTGTTTTTTTCTGGGGTAATTAGCAAAAATTCCAAACGGCTGACCTGCCAAAAATTGAAAAGAAATCTGAAGTTTAGTTGTCTGAAAATATATTTGATTGGTTTTCAAGAGGCTGAGAGACTTTTAACTATTTTTTGAGAATTTTTGAATATTTAGCATTTATCATTGTTTGCTATGGGAGTCTATTTAGAGGGGTGAAACCTATAGATACAAAATGGTGGCGCCCACTACACCCGTGTGCTTGTTGTTAATACGGTTATGTAGGCTTGAAACGACGACAGTAGTGTGTTGTATGGGGGCACTTTTCGTCAGTTGTTGCTGTGTTTACATTGAAAACATCATTCCTTTGGCTGTATTAACAGATAGTATATAGTAATAATGTTGCTATTTGTTCCTAAAATTACAAAACAACAGAATAATTCAACGTTCCAAAGAAAGGTTTGCTGGGTTTGGTTTTTAGTGTAATACTATATCGACGAGTATGAGACTATCACGGTAAGTCACATTCAAGAAACTCAAGAATCTTCAGTGGCTGGTTGATCAGGGGAAAAGTAGAGACAAACCATCAACAGACTATGTGAAGATGACATAGGCGGTGGGTGGTTGATATGGCATCATGAATAATAATAATAATAATAAAGACTTGTTATGCGCACATATCCACCCTGCTGGGTGTTCAAGGCGCAGAATGTCAAGTTCCCGGGAACTGATTGCATGTGTGAAACCCTAGCCCTCGCAGCCAAAACCTTAGCCCTCAGCAAAAACCCACAGCCTACACCCAAACCCTAGCCATCGGCCAAAACCCTAGCCATCGGCACAGAAACCCTAGCCGTCGGCCCAAACCCTAGCATACACCCCAAACCCTATAGCCATCAGCCCAAAACCCTAGCTCTTAGTCTAAACCCTAGTTTACAGTCTTATCCTATTGTCCACAACTAACCGTATAGTATCTGGAACGGAATTTTGCAACAATTTGCGGACGTGATTTACTATACTTTGAAGACTTGGTAAAAATAACAACTGTCCATTGCACAGGTACAAAAAATATGTGTAAATATAAAAATAGTTTGAAACATTGAGTTATGCACCACCAGTGCTCCATAAAAAGTTATAGAACTTAACAGTTTATATTCTGGTAGTTATTATAGTCTCAAAGGTTCAGATTTCAAATGGAGGGGCACCCTGGGGGGCACTGACATCAATTGGGGGGAACGTGCCCCCCCCCTCCCCCACCCTCCGTGCCCCCCTTAGTTACGCCACTGGGGACTCCTAGAATCCGGGTCAATTCTGACCAGGGAGTTTTTAGAGTGTTTTGTTCACTTACACTGTAAAAACGGCGTTTAGAATCTAAACACATTTCTAAACGCCTCGCTTGTACCCACTTTTTTCACACGTTTAGCCCTCAACTGTTTAGATTTTGCGTTTCTGTGACATGTTTACCCCGAGACACATTTAGCCTGTGATACGTTTAGATTGAATGTGTTTAGGGTTCATAGTGAGTGCTAAACATGTTTAGAATCCAACACGTTTTAGAGAATAAGCTTAATTTTTAAACACCTGAAGAAAAGAAAAGAGAAATGTTGCAACATTCGCCTGCCTGCTTACTGAAACATAACGCTCAAGCTACGCTCGGCATGAGAATCGATAAATCATCATCATCTCAACGGGTCATCGAGATGTTTTTCATCGAGATGATTTTCATCGAGATGATTTGAGGAGCAATGATGCCATAATTTCAGTCATACTGAAAACGGTCATTTTGAAGTCTCAGAATCCGTTCCAATTATATACATTTTGGGCTTTACTTTCTACCCATGGTGTGAATCTTTGAAGTGCTGGCCAATATGATACAACAAAAATTTGCTTCAATTGAATTACACACATTAAAGTGTAAACTACTGCGCAGGAAAGGCTGTTATACCTACAATGGTTTTGAATAAACACCGAGGTCTATATTTGTGCATATTTAATGAAACCCCGCCCATTTCATTCTAAACAAACTGATGAATTTAAACACATACAAAACATGTTTACAAGCAAACATGTTTAGAAATATGTTTGTAAGCCCAAATTGGTATCCCTTTAACATGTCAAAAAGCTAAACGTGTTGCGATCAGTGCAGGTTTGAACTGGTTTGAACATTCAAATACACCAGAATGTGTGTTCATCATTTTAGTACGTTTGCTACCTGAGCAATTTTACTTGCCATGAGGGGCTAAACGTGTGGAGCATTTTTGATACCTTTGTAAAGTTACGTATTACCAAAATGCGAATTATTTTAAACCCTTTTAATTATGTGTTTATGCCATATAGCAAAAACGCTCTCCAAGGAAGGCCTATATGCCTACGTGGAAGCCTATCATGACTAGCTGCTTAGCTTTTTCATACCAATAGCAAACGTATTCAATTGATGTAAACACATTCTGGTGTATTCAAATGTTCAAACCAGTTCAAAACACGTTTAGCTTTTGACATGTTAAAGAGATAGCCATTTAGCTTCAAACATATTTCTGAACGTGTTTGCGTGTAAACATGTTTTGTATGTGTTTAAATTCAAAACTGCATTTCAAACAAGCACAACAAATCTCAACCCGTTTAGCTTTTTGACATGTTAAAGAGGTAGCCATTTAGCTTCAAACATATTTCTAAACACGTTTGCCTGTAAACATGTTTTGTATGTGTTTAAATTCAAAACTGCATTTCAAACAAGCACAACAAATCTCAACACGTTTAGCTTTTTGACATGTTAAAGAGATACCCATTTAGCTTACAAACATATTTCTAAACATGTTTGCGTGTAAACATGTTTTGTATGTGTTTAAAATCAAAACTTCACTTAAAACAAGCATAACAAATCTCAACACGTTTAGCTTTTTGACATGTTAAGGAGATACCCATTTAGCTTACAAACATATTTCTAAACATGTTTGCGTGTAAACATGTTTTGTATGTGTTTAAAATCAAAACTTCACTTAAAACAAGCACAACAAATCTCAACACGTTTAGCTTTTTGACATGTTAAGGAGATACCCATTTAGCTTACAAACATATTTCTAAACATGTTTGCGTGTAAACATGTTTTGTATGTGTTTAAATTCAAAACTGCATTTCAAACAAGCATAACAAATCTCAACACCTTTAGCTTTTTGACATGTTAAGGAGATACCCATTTAGCTTTCAAGCATTATTTCTAAACATGTTTGCGTGTAAACATGTTGTGTGTGTGTTTAAACGCTAAGCGCCGTTTTTACAGTGTACTTTTGGGTATACCACGTTACCATGACTTACCTTCTAGAGCAGATGAGCCAAAAAGCATCAACAGCACAAGAGTTGATCCAGTACCGTGAGAGCAAATGATGGTGGTTTCTAATTAATATTGCCCGCTAAATTTGAGCGTATTGAATCTCTATACTGAATCTCTTGCTCACTTCTGAAGACCCTGTCTGACTTCAGTACAATGGATAACTGAGTAGTGCTGATAGTCTAACATTGACCACTCAGCTAAAATTGAATGACTGTACTGAATATGAATACTGAGTCTCTTGCTCACCACTGTAGACCCTGACTTTGGTGTACGCAAGCATGGAGGAAGGTGCGATGGAATAAAAAAGACGCTGCTAGTAGTCTAACTTGAAGTAAATTTATTTAAAATTATAACTAATTTAATTAGTATATTACTGCCAAGCCAAAAAATTATTAAGTAACGACGGTGACGGCCAAAGGCAGGTTTCAATTATTTTTAGCAAATTGTTCCCTAACAAGGGGAATCTTTGTATTTTTGTTCAGCCAAGCGTATCATAGTGGGGGTGTGAGAGCGGAGGTTTTGTTAAGTGACGTATTCTTGGCGATAGCTTCAAGGTTGGGCTCTGTTTCCTCCGATTTCTTGAACAGAAGGGGATGGTTGAAACGTGACTTAACAGGCAGTGCTGTTGCCTTGGGTATCACACGTTAAAATTTTATTACAAAAACTTATTTTATTATTTGGAAAAGGTGCAGGCGCGAACGTGACTTTCAGAAGCATATATTGTTCTTTTTGATACCATAATTCAATAAGCAGAAACGATGGGTGCAATATCGAATTAAAGAATGCTTGACGTCACATCAAACCAACTGTCCCTGACCCGGAATCCTGGTCAACCCTGACCGCAAAGGTTTTGGAGTGTCAGTTATCTGCCGGCGTGACATTGTTGCCGACAAAAATTCCAAATTTTAAAAGTTTTTCATCATTCCAAATACAACTTGCAAGGCTTGTCTTTTCTATTTCTCCACTTACCAAGCCATAATCCCATTGTCTTAGAGGTGTTCACCTTGACCCGCTTCTGTTACAATATTTACATAAAACATAACAGAATTTTTTTTATTTTTAGAAATAAAGACTACGGTGTAATCAGCATGTTTCATAAGTTTAACCGATTCTGTGCCCCGTGCAAACTGAATACCTTGCAGTTTACTATCACTTCTAATCAGAAGGTCTTGGATTTGTGGCTGTGTTATCTTAATTGCAGTTAAAATCTCTCCCAATAATACAATTATTAATATCAATACGATTACTAAGACCATCAAAGTCAACTGCTCACACGAATCATTCGGAGCATAAACATAAGTAATGGTAATTAATTGATTATTTCATTTAATGTTCCTTTTCATACATCTACCTTCATTGTCTCTATCAACATTTTTAACTTCAAGATCTAATTTGTGAGAACTTAATATTGCTACCCCCGTAATTAGCGGTTACCATGATTGTAATACATTTTCCATTGCCACTGTTTACTCCATAATAATTAATCTGCTTCTTCATTCTGAGTTTCTTGAATAAGAATAATACTGTATTTGTGACGTTCGAAAAAATCAAAAATAACATCACGTTTATGATCGCTTCTCATCAGACCATTCACATGAACTGAAGCAATTATAATAGACAAAAACGACATACCTACGATAAGGGTATAACCAAATACTTAATTGTATTCCTATTAATTGATTGTTTGTCTTCCATGTCCTCTGCCCCTTCGGCTTGGAGTTTGAGTCTCATAGTTGGCTTGAATTGTATTGTTTTGTGTCTCTGGCTTATCGGCTCTCTTCCACGATTCTCGTTTTTTTCCTGAACCTTTGTACCCCATGGACATAAGATATACGAACCCCACCTCCCTTTTATCCTCATGTTCTTGATAGGATTTGTTTTATCGAGATCAGATTTTCTCATCTCAATGTGGGGTTAGGGTTTTTAAAGCAAAGCAAACGCCACCTTCGCTTGAAAAATTGTTCACCCCTTTATATTTATATATCATTAAAGAAGCCTAGTTCACACTCTCGTGTTTTGGTGTCCGTTCGACATTTTTTAGTTCCAGTCAAAGTTTAATTACTAATTTATTCCGGCTTAAATTATTTCCTGGTCACTATAATTAAAGAAATACCTTTTAGATATGTATTGTATACATAACTGTAGTCATATTAGTCCAACTCTCCAGATCCACGAAACCAACTAATTTTCTGTCGCGCATTGTTTTCGATGTGAGGTGTTCTGACGTTGTACGGGACTATGTGTGGGTACAGTGTGTAGTGCACGCGATCCTATCCATTTTGCAGAAACTTTTAGTGTCTTCGTTTTTCCACTGCTGCTTCGTGCTACTTGGTAACAGATTGTGAACGAATTGGTCGTGTATCTGGTGAGCACGGTGCTTTGATATCTAAATCATAACCTTTGGATAAATACTTTGTAACGTATACAATCATGTACGTTTATTGCAGCTTATTTTGACTGCGTTGGCGGCGTAGTGTACACATATTACTTGCTTGCCCCTTTGGTGTTGCACCCGATTCGACTACCCACCGCTGTTAATAAGCAAGGCTTGAGGGGGGGAGATGCCATTCTATAAGCGTGCCCGAAATATATTATCATCTTACATAATACGCCAGGCACACTTAGAAGCGAGGCCGGTGTCATAGGGAAATCTATCCCCCGGAAACTCTGTCCCCCATATGGGAAATTAACGTGGGATGGAGGAGGATGATTCAAAAGAGGGTGCTATCAAAAGCAGTTTGTACACAGTTCTCCATATGGAGGGACAGAATCTCCGGGGGGACAGAATCTCCTGCCACACCGGCGTCGCGCGGTAGAGAATCAGTCACACCATTACTTACCAATAATCATTGATCGGCAGAATCTCTACCTAAGCACCTGAATACAAAGTGGATGTGTTCAATGTGATTCATCCATTGATGATTCGGAGACATTTTGGGGCGAAAACTTCCGCAACCAGAACTTTGCAGAAGAAGTCATTATTTCATGAGGCGGCCATGATGGAAAGCGCCACCAACCGATCCACGGAGAGAACGTAAACATTGCATATTATGACATGCCTCGCTAACAATCGTGGCGGGTGATATTATGTAAGATGATAATATATTTCGGGCACGCTTATAGTATGGCATCTCCCCCCCCCCCCCCCCCAAGCCTTGCTTATTAACAGCGGTGGGTAGTCGAATCGGTTGGGTGTTGGGTAAGCTAGTCAAGTTTATTTGGCGCAGTTTTTTCATTAACATCATATCATGAGCTTTAATAAAATATCACGGTACTCTATGTTTGTAATTTAGCTGTACTGGTAATGGTAGCTTTACTTAATTTAAATTGAGTACTGTCTGTGTTGCCAACAATATGGTTGTTCTGATTTTTGTTATATATTTTTGTTTTCCTTTTGTTGCTTATCGTCCATCATAATTTGTCCACCTGTAATTGTAATCATTGAGAATCAAATAAATTATCTCCAATCAACAATCAAGATTTGTGTGTATGTTTCCTCGATCCCCTTCCGAAGAAGGAATTACCCATCCCTTGGTGAGGAGCAATAGGCTCACCGCGCCTCAGGTCCACACACCTATAGACCCCGACATCAATTGAGTTGTTGCTGGAGGCTCGATCTTCCTTTTGTTGTTTGCTCTCGGGTTCCTCTTCGCCTGCTTGATTTTTTTTCTCTTGATTCTGAAGATTTTACGAGTGTCTTCATTTGGGTTTGAGTTTCGGTGAATCCTGCTTTACAAGTTTCATCTCAAAATGAGGTAGGTAGGTTTGGTTGTTTTTTCGTCTCGCTTGATTGTCCTTTGGGATCTTTTTTGTTCTTGAATTGTAAGATTGCTTCAGCGAAGGATTTTGTCTTTATTTTGTCCTCCATCATTGCTGTCGTTTTCCTCGTTCTCTTCGTTGTGATCATTGTCGTATGGAGGGAAACACAGGGGGCCAGGGGGCTTAAAATTAAAAATGCTTTTAGTTTTTTGTTTTTTAAAACTATCTGCCTGCTTAAAAATTAGGCACAAGTGTGTGTGTGGTGTCTTTTCCACCAGCGGCAGGATGGATTTCTTTTTCATCCTATGCCTATCAAATTTGTTTCTTTCTGCCAAAATGAATCTTTCATGATAATGTCACTTGTATGCTTAGATTTGCACGATAAACATAAGCGTTTGAAACCTGACGTGCCAATTTTTCCTGGAGAAAACATATTTCATGTCGTTCTGGCGTTCAAGTGTTGTGGTGAATTGTGTGAAGCGTTTTAAATTACTTAAATTCTTTTACTGCGCCTCATCAGGTTTGCTAGTCTGACAATTTGAACGACTCTTACGTAATAAGCAAAGACTGTTCTCAACTTAAGAGATCAGCTTGCCATTATTCGGGGCAGTCGGGTCTTGGGCGTGGTGCCGTCAACAACTATCGGCTCTCACGGTTTAATTTATTTCCGTAGCAATGTAGCTGTGTTATTTTATAATAAAGTATTCTAGACCATATATTTATGGTGTCACTCTTCAGTTTGTTATGTCTGTTTAAATACTCCAAGATTACAAACATAATACAAGTGTAAAGACTTCACTAAGCTACACTAAACTACACTATATTTTTGGAATGAATATGCATGAAACCAGATATTGCAGCGACCAGATCCAAACGCGAGATTTGTGGGATTAACATTTTCTTTGAGTAAAATTAGAAGATGGGTATGGATCAAAAAGTGCTTAAAAGGTGTGTCTATTTCTTGGTTTCAGGCACACAGAGGCTTGATTTTTCACCCCTCAAAATGCTCAGAGCTTCCGGGGGCTTCGCCCCCTGGACCCCCACCAGGGCTTCGTCCCTGTACCCCCACCATCGATGTTACAGAAATGTTTCCAGTAAACTTAGAAGATTTATATCGATCTGATTTCCAATAAGAGTGTGTCTATTTCTCTGTTTTAGGCACATGATAGAGGCTTGGTTTTTCACCCCTCAAAACGCCAAAAGCTCAGAGCTTCCGGGGGCTTCGCCCCCTGGACCACCACCAGGGCTTCACCCCTGGACCCCACCAGGGGACGTAAGGCCAGCCACCGGACCCCACCCATTTTGTTTTTACCCTCTAATACAAAATCCTGGTTGCGCCGCGGTTGTGCCCCCCGGTTTCAAAAAAACCTGGATCCACCCCTGTAAACATGCACCAGACAAGAAGTTCCAAAGAGATAGATAACGTTGAAAAAAGCTGTTGGAATGGCTCTTTGTTCTACTTATCAGCGAAGCAAGATTGTGTGGGTGAGAAGAAGCAGAAAGCGCGCCTGGTTTCACGCTCAAACACCATGATCTGAAGAACCATGTCGGACACACTGGTGTAGAAAAGACAGAGGCTGGCTGTAAAACTACGGAAAGAGGTCACCTGATTCCAACTCTTCATCGACAATATTAACAATACGCTTCTGCACCCTATCTTATAAAGATAAATGACAGGCAGAAGCTCCGGCCCAAATGTGACAACAGTACTATAGTTGTCTTATAGAGCATCAGGAGGTAAGAAATTCTGAGCTCGATAAAGACAACCAACTCGCATCTTTGCAATGCCTGTGATATACCTCTCCCAACCATAGTTGTAGGAGTACATGACCCACACCACTGACAAATCCATTCTCCCTGGGCCCCCCCACTTGGAAGCAATGCCCCCCCCCCCCCTGTGCCCCTACGTCCCTTATTTCGGCACACCGTATTAACAAACCTTGATCTGTAGACAACTTAACAGTAATTTAAGCTTTTATAAAATAACTTTTTGGGGTGATCCCTTCATCATAAATCATTCAAGGTCCATTCTGACAATTTGAAATCCTTTGAGGAGTTGTTAAAAAAAAACTAGATACTTTTTTTTCTACATACTAACCTACGCTATTGAAAAAACCTTGGAGAAATAGGAAACGATCCAAACAACTGAATGGGGGACTTTTTCAGATATGGTCTGATTCTCATCTCATGAATGCAAAGTCAAAACGACATTGTTGTCGCGGAACCTGCCTGACATTTCTCACAGTAAAATTCCCGCAAAACAGTCACAGTATACCCCATGGACTATTTTTGTTAAATAATGTTGCCCCGGTGAAACAACATTCGATAGGTGCCTCGATATTTTTTATTTGTTAAACATCCTTTCCATTGTCTAGGTAATCAAACCTTGATAAACTTGAGCACCGACAGGAAGGTGATTTTTCTTGTATTGTGTCGTTTGTTTGAGTGTGTGTTTTTTCCTGTTACCAGATTGATATACACACCATATTTAATTGCTTGACGGTCTCAACTTATTAAAGATGTATGATATTATACCCAGAGGGAAATTGATAGGTCCATTCATTTTGTATACCGTGATGTCTTGACGAGTTGTGCCCCGTCTGTCTCTATCAAGCATGGTAATGGAGCGAGATGGGCCGCTTGTGCCTTCCTGTTGTTCGTACTCCAGAAGGTGAATCTGTTTCATTCTCCATAAACACTGGAGTTCAGCAGGGCGATCCCATCGCCCCCTTACCTAGATACAAACTGGACTGTCTTCGCAGCACAAAGGCTGACTACAATTTTCCACTTTAAAACATTAACAATTTAAATTTGAAAAGGGGAGAAATGAAGACATCAAACATTGAAAAAATCAACAAAACCCCACAAAAAATAATGTTTGGTTGATGCCCGAACACCCAAACAGAACTAGGTTTGCAAGAAAACTGTCAAATTGTAGTATACTTTGATTTTGTTTCATCAAAATGATGCATTAACCGGCCCAACAGTCTCTTACAAAGCAGAAGCTATAACTGACTTACAATCAAATTAATGGTCACACTTTGGCTGTTTCGTCATACTTTGGAAAGGACCCCAATTATGTGTATGTAATTTCTATCCGAAATCCTCCTTCATTATAAAGATAGTAGGAGGGCGCTACTCATGAGGAGGGCGCTACTCATGAAGAGCTAGACAAAAATTTGCGCTTCTCCGAAATTTCAAGGATTTTACGACAAATAACCGCACATTTTGATAATTCAACTACATAACCTGATTAATAAAAGCACTGTGAATATGGCGGACAACTCTACCAGCAAAATATCTAGCAACCGTAAGAAACAGACCTCAAAAAAGACTCACCAGCACCACCATCGCCAAGTCCAAGCAACAATGAAAAAGATGGCTGCCAATGCTCATGTGACGCAGCACTAAATAACATCAATGCGAAGCTGGACACCATTTTAACTTCCATCGGTAACATTGAATCAAGAATCACCTGCCTAGAAGTTAAGTTCCAAACCGTAGCTGACCAGGTATCAACCCATCACAAAGATATTGAAGATCTAAAGACAGCTGCATCGTTCAACGAAAATGAAATCCAAAAATCGAACAAAAGGCTGGAAAAAAGAATAGATTTTAATCTTAAGGTCATCAGAAGTCTGGAAGACAAAGTTGATGATATCCAGAACAGAAGTAGGCGGAACAATATTGTAATCCATGGTGTGCCAGAAGGGGCTGAAGGCAACCAGACGTGTGAGAGCTTTTTGGCTGGATTTCTGTGTGAACACATGAAACTAGACGAGTCCGAAAACATCGAAATCGAACGTGCCCACCGTAGTCCAGGAGGCCAGCGAGAACCAGCTTCGCCGCACTCACCAACAGGCGGTTCGAACCCCACCAGACGCTCCCGTCCACGACCCATTCACTGTAGGCTCCTTCGTTCAGCTGACCGGCACTACATCCTTAAAAACTCATCCAAACTTCTCAGAAATAATCGATACAAAGGATCAAACATCAGATGCTCCCGTCCACGACCCATTCACTGTAGGCTCCTTCGTTCAGCTGACCGGCACTACATCCTTAAAAACTCATCCAAACTTCTCAGAAATAATCGATACAAAGGATCAAACATCTACATATCCGACGATGTCACTCCAAAGACTCGGGCTCAACGACAGGAACTCGGGGAACACCATCTTGAAGGCATACAACGCGACGAGCGAGTACAGTTCGCCTACATTCCCTGGTCAATCCCGCCCATGATCCGGTATAAACTCCACAGCGGTCCATTTAAATCATTCAAACTCGGGGACGCAAAATCGTAGTAAGTCTAGTGATTCTCTCGCAGTACATTAGTAGTACTTATATTCAGTAGCAGTAATTTCCAATTTACTATATGGTGTCGTTCAATCACATGTTTAACCCTACCTCTAAGCGTATAAGGAATAGCTCACTGGAGAGATATAAGCATACCAATCATTTTCAATCGCCATTACTTTTGAGTTGTCGTCTGGTGTCTGTTGCCACAATCCGTTGTTATGTGTTACGTAATATTTTCCAACCAATGGTCTTTGTGGTAGCTGGTTCTAGAAATTCCTCCAGTAATGACACAGGACCGTTATTGTATTGTGAAGTAGTTAGGTTCAATCTCTCCAACAATGTGTACAATTAGTCCAGATGTCCTTCCGTTTAATCACTTTACTGACGACTGTGATTTTCAAATGGCTATTACCCAATTACATACCTCACTGAACATTGCTAACGATAGGTGGAAATCATTACTTCTTAATCCTTTATTGATTGAACATCACCCTAGTTTCTCTCACCTAACCGAGCTTTCTAACGACTCCGAAACAATAATTTCCACTGTAATTCATCATGATTATCTCCTGCATGACAAATTTAATAGCATTGCGAAGTCCAAGTCATATAATGCTAAAACTAACTTTTCCTTGTACCATATAAATGTTAGAAGCATCATCGGTAAGGTTGACAAACTTCAGGACTCACTAGATTTACTTGACCACCCCTTTACCGTTGTAGCTGTTACGGAAACTTGGCTTCGTGATTCAGACTCACAACTCTTTTTATCTGGTTACTCTTACATAGGCTGTAACCGCTCTACCGGTAAAGGAGGAGTAATTGGTATTTTCGTCAAGAATGAAATTAGTTTCATTCTTAGACCTGATATAGGAAATTTCAACTCAGGAAACGAGTATTTGTTTATTGAAGTTGTTAGGACTAACATGTCAAATATTATTGTTGGCGTCATATATCGGCCGCCTAGTCAATCAACTCGGCTATTTAATGATGAAATTTATACCATATATGATATTATCAATTCCGAAGGTAAAGTTGGTTACATTACTGGTGATTTCAATATTGACTTGTTAAAAAATGACTCGCATCGTCCCTCTGCTGATTTTCTGAATGATATGTTATCTAATGCATTTTATCCTTTAATTCGATTACCAACTAGAATTACTCCAACTTCGGCTTCTGTTATAGATAACATTCTAACGAATGTCACAGATAAAGCTCTTTATTCTGGTATCTTAATTGACGACATTTCCGATCATTTTGGCATTTATCAAATCACACTAAATGAAACTAATGAAAACAACAAAAATGTCATCTTCATTAGAGACATCTCAAACAAAAATAAAATGGCACTGTTTCGTGACTTAAAGATTGAGCGATGGGACGACATTTTGGACTCAACTAATCCAACTGCCGCTTATAACAGTTTCCATAATAAACTAAGTTACCTCTACAACAAGCACATACCTAAAAGAGCAAAAAGGGTATCTGGTACGTATCGAAACAAACCATGGATGTCAAAGGCACTTTCAAACTCCTGCCAAAAAAAAAAAAAAGTTTTGTACAAAAAATTCCTTAATCATCATTCCATTGCCAATGAAAAAAAATACAAAACATATCGTAACAAATTAAACTATCTATTAAAAGTCCAAAAAGGCACTACCATGCATCTCAACTTGACAAAAATAAAAATAACCTTAACGAGACATGGACAATCCTTAAAGGTATTATTGGAACTAGAAACAAAACCGGTATGCTTCCAAAATCATTTAACGATAATGGGAATACAATTGTAGGGCCATTAGACATTGCCAATAAATTTAACGACTATTTTATAAACATTGGGCCTAAGTTAGCCACTAAAATAAGCAAAAACAATGACGGGAGGAAATTTGAACCAGCACCTCATGAGAGTAATGAACATTCTTTTTTCCTTCATCCAGTGTCTGTGCATGAACTTCTTGAGTTATCTAACTCTCTCGCTTCAGGGAAAAGTCCTGGCTTTGACGAGTTTGACCCAAGCGTAATTAAATTCATAATTCAGTCAATATCACTTCCCCTTTAATGAGTGTTTCATTCATGGTAATGTTCCTGACCAATTTAAAATTGCCCGGGTTACTCCTGTATTTAAAGGAGACGATTCCAGATTATTTAGCAATTACAGGCCGATTTCTGTTCTTCCAGTTATCTCAAAACTTTTCGAGAGAGCTGTTTATAATCGTATTATTAAATTCATAAATAAATATGATTTATTAAGTAACCATCAGTTTGGGTTTCGTGCAAAGCACTCAACCTACATGCCACTTGTTAAAATTACTCAAGATATATCTAATGCATTTGACAAAGGCAACTTTACATCCGGTGACGGTTTTTTAGATCTATCAAAGGCATTTGATACACTGAACCATGGGATCCTACTTAACAAGCTTAATCATTATGGCATACGGGGTACACCGTTAAAGTTATTTGCTAATTACCTTACTAACAGGCAGCAATATGTCCAATATACCGGGTACTAAATCTTCCTACGGAACAATTCAGACAGGCGTCCCCCAGGGGTCTATCCTGGGACCTCTTCTTTTTGTTATATTTTATATAAACGATTTAAGTAAGTTGGCCATGGAAGGTGCCTCTATAACATTATTTGCAGATGATACCAGTTTGTTTGTTAGTCATCCAGATCTCAAAACCACTGTTTCCATAACAAATAGAGTTTTAACTAACTTATCGGAATGGTTTTCTGCTAACAAGCTTTCATTAAATGCAAAAAACCCCAAAGTTTATCCTTTTTCGTACGAATCAAAAGAGATATGACAGAACTGAAGTTAAGATCTATCTTGATGGCTTACAATTTCAGCAAGCTGATCATACTAAATTTCTTGGAATCTACATCGATGAACATTTGACATGGAAAAAACAAATTGATTCAGTAGTTTAAAAAATATCCCAAAATGTTGGTGTCATTAGGAGAGTTAAAGACTATCTCCCACGTAAATATTTACTTACTCTGTATAACACTATAATCTTACCTTATATATCGTATTGCAATACTGTATGGGCAGGTACCTACCCAACTAAATAAAATAAAATATATATTTTGCAAAAAAGGGTCTTACGATATATTGCAGGACTTAACTATAATGACCATGTGCAAAGTTACTTTAAACAGTACAATGTTCTATCGGTTTATGATATTTACGCTAAACAGCTAGCGACTTTCATGTATAAATATCAACAAAAAGTCCTCCCAGCCATATTTAAAAATTTCTTTCCAGTTTATAGTCATAATTATAACACACGTAAAAAGCCGAACGCATTGCAACAAATTAGGTGCAAAACTACCATTCTCCAACAGAGTGTATGTTATCAAGGTCCAAAACTATGGAATGAATTACCGTACAATATTAAATCTGCCAAATCTCTCACAGTTTTCAAATCACTCTACAATAAACAATTTCTCGGTATTTCTCGGTATAAACAATTTCTCGACACCAAAGTAACCTTTGCAAAATACTCTCTTATATCGTAACTGTTATCTTCCTTTGGGGTGGGGTAAGGGGGGGGGGCTAACGAGATAATGTTGCTACCGTTTTGGGGGTAGTAGGATTCTTGTTGTTTTTTGGGTGGGTTCATGGGAATACGTTACAAGTCTTTTTGACTTTTTGTGTTTCCTTCACAGCTTGTATATAAATTGTAATGTTGTTATTGCAAGTAGACATGTAATTAAGTATTAGTGGTATAGACTTAATTTATTTAATTTTTTGTCCACTTTATTGCAAGTGTGTGTAAATAAATAATGAAGTTGTTTCATCATCAAATCTAAAAAAAGTATAAGTACGCTCCGAAATTAAGTTCGTCTGATTAAAAATCAATAAGAGTATGTCGACAACTTTAAATTTCCACAATCACCATAAGGCGATTTTTTTAAGATTCAAATTTCGTGGTGTCCGTTTGTGAATACTGCGGCCAGAGAAGTGGTTGGTACCCGCTGTCACCTCACTTAAACGTGAATGGATCCAACTTTCTTGATGAAAATTGTGACCATTTTTGCTGTTTTCTCAACTTCAACTTTTTGAGCTAATACTTTTACAGGTGACTTTGATTGTATTTGTCTTAAATTCTTTTACCTCTAAATCAGCATTACGCCGACAAAAAAACAAAACATTTTATGACCCTACCTCTAACGGTAAACTAGAGAAGTGGAATGAATGTACTCCATTGTTCTCATAACTAGCTATTTAGCACACCTTTAAGTTAAAAGTTTCGAGAGAAGTTTTCGGGATTTTCCCAATCCCCGGGTAAACTTCCTAAAGTGTCCCGGTTCTGAGTTTATTGACCATCCTGATAAAGTAAGATAACAAACTTTCATATTTGAACTTCCTACATGTGCCCGTGAAAGCAGACTTAAAGGCAATGTCCAATGGTCGCGAAAAGCATGAAGAGCACATACTGAAGACGCCCACCCAGTCTCAGTATCATGCAGGGTTGTCCGGGCAGTCCCCCCCCCCTCCCCCGCATTACTAATAATGCTACCACCGTGACCTTTCAGGTGTTCCAACACTTCCAAATGCTTTATCTGTAGACAACACATCAAAGATTCGGATTCCTTCACCTGCAGCCATACCGGTGGTACCACCTATAAGATTAGACAAGAGGGTCATGCCACATGCACCACCACCACGAATATTACACTCATCTTGTAAATGTTGTGGTGTTCAAAATAGATGGGTCAAGAATAGATGTGGCTATAGATCCAAATTCAACATCCAAAATCTGGATACAATCGTAGGACAACACTTCAATCTTCATATCACTCCATTCGTGACATGATTTTTACAGGGCATTATGGCACCGCAATGTATGTTCGTCATAGGCTAGAGAGAAACTGTGGATAAGGCGCCTCCAGACCATTTAACTCAAACCCAATGTGTCTGCA
This sequence comes from Leptasterias polaris, assembly GCA_037783415.1. Classification (NCBI taxonomy): domain Eukaryota; kingdom Metazoa; phylum Echinodermata; class Asteroidea; order Forcipulatida; family Asteriidae; genus Leptasterias; species Leptasterias polaris. The sequence continues at coordinate 3,339,747 of JAZGTN010000027.1, forward strand.
CATCCAAGAAGGTATAATGGTTAACAACTGGGGCGGGGCACACCCCCTCCTTACGTCAGTTGGCATCGATGCCCCTGTTATTTCTGCATGTTAACATTATATGTTATTAAACATATTTTGTGTTGATCCGGATTCGGTGGAAGTTGGGCCCGGTACACGGACCGTTCCTTTAACAGCACGGGCATGGTCTATATAAGGACCTATTCCCCGGTAAAATGCAACATTTGTTGGGCTGTCCTCGCCGATAATGACTTCGATGAAGAAGTTGTCTGACTTTCCATCGCTTGATCGTAGCGAAATGCTGATTCAATCTGAGAGACGTAGTGTGCAGCTTTGGCGGTGGTTTATTGCAGGAACACTGCTTAACCTGTGCATGACCGCTGCTTTGATCGGCTTGACGGCGTTCTACTTTAGCACGGAGTTGCAGTCCGCCAGGGTAATTTAATAGTTTGCGTTATAATTTTTTTTTTTACCATTTGATTATCTGTGACAAAAAAGTGTACATTTTGACAACGAATCTTAGAACTTAGGCATGGCCTGGTTGAAGAGAAGATTGAGCTCTTTTTGTCAAAGGTTTTCTCAAAATGACCACACTAAATCTTGTACAAGGTCCGAGAACTATGACTTACTTTGCGTAACACCAGTTGTTTTCCCTTTCACATTAGGATTTAACGTTTTATGACACATGCATGCCGTCCCCGTTTTATCAACCTCTTAAACACTTAACTTTGTTTTTCTTTTATAATCATGTTCACTACCAGCTCTGTTTTGTAAACCTGCTTTCCATCAACCATAATATGATTGAATTGTATGTTTATTGTTTTTTTGTAATGTTGTATTAGCACATTATATTGTTAAACTTGCGACCTTTGTTTAAAATATCAATCAATCTTAATCTAAAGACATTCAGTTTTATTGTCTTTTAAAGGAACACTGGCAAATTCAGGCACTTCTCAGAGTGTAAACTTTGACAGTTTATTTGCTAATATTAAAAGCGAAGTGAACATTAGCCATGACAGCAATGTGATTGATGTCTTTAGTATAGGTAGGCCTACTGGTAAACAATGTTGATAAATACTTGCCCTATATAAATAAGCCCCAACTTTTTTTGCAAACATTTTTTTGTAAACAAAAAACCTCAGTAGTTCTTGCTCTTCCTTCTGTGTGATGCCATTCAAGTATGTAGTTGGGTTAACATAGAATTACTATAGTGTCATAGATTGGTTGTTGTCAACGTAATGCTGATTTACAGTCACAATCATAAAGACAAATGCGATAAAAGTCATACGTGAAAGTTTCATTGCTGAGGAAACCGTTTCGGTAATTTCACAAGAGCGTGGAACTCACGTATAGCGAGGTGACAATTGGGTACCAACTGCATCTCTGGCCGCATGCGCATTCGCGAACGGACGCCAACTGTCGGATTCAAAGTTTTCGGTGAAAGATTATCCAAACCATTACTTGGAAGTGAATCCCTTCTCAAAACAGATTATACTATCAACAGCTGTAGTGCATGCTTCTCAGTAAGTTTCAGTATGGCAATTAATGTTTGTAGTATTTACCAATATAACCCTAACTGTAATTATAAATACTGTTATGATTATTAGCAGTACATCAATGTCCAACGAACGGAATAACATTAAACAAGACATACATCAATCCACACTTTAAAGCGCGACACCTGTATAATTGTTTTTAGATCAGATGCCATTCTCAGTTTACTACTTTCCCTATTTAGTCCAGCAGGTTCTTGTGGGCTATTCAAGTTTACTTCTGCCAATTAATGTGCTATTCGTTTTGAGAAGTTATCCAAGCTTATAGATCGTTTCATAAAACGAAATTTTCTCGACCTCTCTTATGTGCTCTTGATTTTTAGGAACATCCAAGCTTACTGATCTTCTTATTATAGAAAATAATGAGTCGTTTATGTTAACCAGCTGTTACAGACCATTACGTACGACGTAGTCTAAAATGTCCGACTTAAGGTGTCAAATGCTTAATTAAAACCGACCCATTATGTCGCCAAACATCGGTTGTCGGGCATAATGGTCCATGTCGATCACAATAATAATGGCTTATTATAGCGCTCATATCCGCTCAAGGCGCTTTAACATTCAGTATTTTCCTGCAAGGTATATGGAGCTATGTTTTTGAAGTATGATACCTGTTCCTCCTCATAGCACCATGTAATGGCTTACAAGGTGCTGTGGCGCAATATGCTGCCGATTAGACCAGGAACATCGAGGGAACCCCTTCTCTTTTCGATATTAAGTTCACTGGGTTCTCTTACGTGCATTACACAACACACGGACCAACGGCTTTACGTCCCATCCGAAGGACGAAGCAATAATGGTAATAAAATGTCTAAAGGACACACTGAGAGTCACGACCGGGACTCGAACTCACATTCTGCTGATGAACAGAATTACCAGAGCTTGAGTCCGGTTCTCTTATCCGCTCGACCACGACACGACATGACATGACAATGGTCCATGTCGGTCACAATATTGTCCATGTCGGTCACAATGGTGGCTTACAGTTTACGATGTGTGACATTCAAAGGCTACTTTTGCTTTATTTTCTTTAAAATGTTTTCATCGGTTGACGTCATACACCCCCTTTACGTTTCAGGTTAAAATAGAATCGCACGGAGAGCGTCTGGCGTTATTGGAGAGAACTTCTCTACCAACAAGCCACAAAGAAAATGAAATGCCGGGCGCCACCAACGAGCTCTTGTCGAGACAGAGAAGACACCTAATGTCCATGGACTACGCGGTCGATGTCGAGAACAACGCCTCGTCAGTGCACATACACCCGAATGGTAGATTTTGTTCTTTCTTCAGCAAGAGGTTTATTATTAGGTCCACTTTTTCTAGACCTGATTGTAAATTAAGGCCAAAACTAACCTGTGAAAATTTCATTTTAAAAGGTGGTAGCTTTTTTGCCGAAATCTTGAACATGTCCACGAATGCAAGAACCATAATCGTTATTGGAATGCACAATCTGAGAAACTGCATAAAACGTTTCTGAGGTTGCAGTGTTTTGAACCACTCTCTCTAAAATCAAATTCCGTAAAAGGGAGTGTTAAACAAAAATTATCAACAAGTGCTTCTTACCAAAGTTAGTTTTTATGGACATTGTATTTTGGGGTAACAACACCGAAGGTATACCCTGCCTAGAATAGGCTAAATATTACCTTTCTTTTTTAGCTAGACCATAGCCGCCTAACCACTTTATCTTTTTTGGATAACAGAAACACTAATTATTTTCAACTGACCATCAGATCGACCACTCGTGACAAGACCTTGTCGAGATGGACGGGATGGACGGGACGGGAGGCCTGGAGCTCCGGGCGTGACGGGTCCACCGGGAGAGAAGGTATTTTTACTACTACACTTCGTCAGTCGCCCCACGGACCGATGTGACTGTCCTCCTGGAGATTATGTGCCCCGCCCCCCCCCCCCCCCCCCCCGCCATGTCTGATAGCGCCCTCTTTTGAATAAACTTCCTCAGCCCATATTTGGGGGACACAAACACCGGTGACAGACATTGTTTAGTATGTGGGACTACGTAAAATCTTCTGTTTGTCATGCTTGGCCGAGTTGTACTTAATTAGGCCACCCACTTCCGTGGATTCGAACCGTCGTATAAGCGCTTCGCATGTGGGCCTACTTTTAAAACGGCGACATGATTCTCACCCGACACGCGATAAATCAGTCGTGACGTGACTGACAAAATGTCTCAAACATTATAAATAATAGATGTAAAAGAAAAAAAAAAAAAAAGGTATTCATAAGATTTTTTTCTACATTTTGTAAGGGGAGTGCTGGTGAGATAGGCCTGCAGGGAGAAGCCGGGCCACATGGTCTGAAAGGAGACCCGGGTGACATCGGTCCACCCAACACTGGTAAGTTTTTATGTTATTCAATTTCTTTATCTAAATATCAAATTCGTACAAATCACACTCCTTAGCAAGTCGTATATGTCTCAACAACCAGCTTGATAAAATAATTGGTTGTAAAAACAAGATAACTTTACCAAGAGAAGGATCTATAGACTGCTCAACAACATTAACATCACCAAAGGGATTTCAACAAAAGAATAGATTTTTAAGTTTGCAAAAGTCATAGACTTTCTACTATAAATAATGTATTTGTCATATCTAGACACCAATCCAGCAGGGGGACCTACTTACATCCGATGGGGGCGCACTACTTGTCCAGACCACGAAGGCACCGAGTTTGTGTATCAAGGTAATGTATACATCTCGTCACCAATTCAAACATTGTGTCCCATGTGTTTTACCCCAAGTAATTCGACCTAGAACTACACGCCACCGATAATAGCTTTACTATGGGCTAAGTGAGGACAAAAGGATGGTCAATGCGAGAAAACGAAAGGGTGGATTACTGGACCATAAAGGTGGTAACTGCATCCTGCGGGAAGCATGTAAGGACAGGATTAGAGGGCAAGCTTCATCCAGGGATTAAGAATATTATGGGCAGAATAAAATAACTTGTGGAAAGAGTCTAGTAAACAACAAGATGACTCTGTGAAAAGGGAGGTAATTATAAAAGAACCGAATCAATGTATAAGATGGTATTTTAGAAAATTGAAAATAGGTTGAGCAAACTGTTGACACTTGTGGAAAAGGTTTAAAAACATATTGAGAGAAAGAAGGGGGAAATAAACCAGCAGAGAGAAAAGGTTATTTACAGTAACTATATTTATTTTTTACCAGAAAAAACAGCTAGCCGAAGTGTAAAAGGGATTAAGGGAAGTTATTTAACACCAGTGTTTATGTTGAGTACAAAGGGTTGGACTGTCTGGAGTTGGTGAATCCAGTGTGATTCCCTGAGCTTGCGGTGTGTGTCATCACCATTTCAACACCTTTGATGCAGTGAGTAGGGCTGTTGAAGTGGATATATCTATAGACCATGCCTGTGACATCACATGTTTACAAAAGAGCCACAGAGCCTGGACTTCCTGCAGGCACAGTTTGTACACAGCTCAATGGAAGACTACAACAAATCTTATGTTTTATGGGGATTGCACTGATTTTTTCAACTTTTGATATGAAGAAAGGGGGACATCACAAAAGCTGTACAGCTGTTGCTTTTGTAACTCTTGAATTTATGTGAAAATTATGACACAAAATGTAAATTTTCCCATTATGGCCTGTGTAGCAATAGTAAACTTGCCTGTCAGGAAATGCATTAGAATGTACAACGTCACTACTTTACACGATACATTCAGAATAATTTGTATTACAATTTGTTTAACACACTTCCTTTCAGGATTTGGATCCGGAGCATCTAGTACACACAAGGGCGGAACCTCTGACTTTTTGTGCATTCCTGCTGTTCCGGACTGGGCTGGGACTTTCAACGACGCAGCGAACTCGAATTCCTACCTGTATGGGATGGAGTACGAAGTAGCGTCATTTGATCCATTCTCCCACGAAAATGCCGAGTTTATCAACCAGCGTGACGTGCCTTGTGCGGTGTGTCGTCTCGCAGACCGTGGAACCCATCTTTTGATTCCGGCCAAGAGAGAATGCCCGCCAAACTGGACCGAGGAATACCAAGGGTTCCTCATGTCTGGACTTTACACAACTGAGCAGCGCGCTCAGGCGGTGTGTGTGGATGAAGCACCAGAGGTTATCCCTAGTAGTCAAGCCAGTACCACCGCAGCTCTACTTTACATCATGGAAGTTCAATGTGGCTCAATCCCATGTCCTCCATACGTTCAAAACCGTGAAATAACATGCACCGTCTGCAGTGTGTAACTACTATTGAATCACCTCATTGCAGTTAACTACTTCCTCTTTGCTATTACATGATTATTGCTCGATATGTTATTTAGGCTCTACTTATAAAGCATTTGATTTAGATTTTCAATAATTTATCATCCTGACCCTCACAGTGCTGTTTTAACGCCGAGCTTCTCCTATACAGCAATCCTTCACCGATCTTGAACTCTTGGTGGCAGCAGATACCGCCATTATTGCGGTGGTACCTGGGTGGTACTGCGCTGCCTAGCGACGGGTTTAAGCGATTTGCAAACAATAACCCGCGACTGATCAAATGATCGCCGTGTAGCCTATACCTTATACCAGTCGCTAGGCAGCGCAGTACCACAGGTACACCGCAGTAATGGAGGCATATCTGCTGCCATCAAGAGTTCAAGATCGGTGAAGGATTGCTGTATACCGATACATGCGGATGCTGGAAAGAGTCTTTAGTCTACAAATAATTGATCGTATTGACAGTCATGACAAGGATCATGATTTGTTGTTATCGAAAATAATCACATTATTTAAATTTGAAAGCTCATTGGTTACAAAGTTCATGCCTGTACAAATCTGTCTTAATTGACGTTATTAATAATTATTAGAAAATGTTGCAGTCTATATCAATGATTTTCTTTGCAACAGAATCGGGCGATCTGATCCGAACTTATAGCGGTCTAGCGCGTAACTTCTTTCAGATTTTACCTCCATGGTTTGGACTTAATGTATTATCAGTGATAACTGTTGTACGCTATATTATAGCAGTTTCACAACCACTGCGACTCAACAACTGTCACAAAGAAACGGGTGTTTATCACTTTGCTTTGTGCAACAATACCGAGCTTCACAGTGTGCTGTTATTTAATTGCAACTTTCTGGGATGAAGAGGCTCACTCAACGCCACAGTTAATTGCAACCATATTGGCGTGTGCTGTTGTCACAATACCACCCTTGATTATCATAACTTTGTACGTTAAACTGCTGTTGACAGCTCGTCTTCAGGCTCGGCGCATAACTGCAGCTGAGGTTGGTTTGAATGCCGCAGACGTAAACGCCCAGCTTCGTCAGTCCAACGCGAAATCTTTAAATACATTTTTGATTATCACTGGTACTATAAAAGTTACCTGGCTCCCATCCATCATAGCTTACCCACTGATTATTCAATCAGGCATTTTGCACACATTTGTATATTTTGAAACACTGAGATTCAGCAATTCATGGCTTTATACTTTAATACTGGAGAGACAAAACATTACGACAAATTGCTAAAAGACTCATTTTTCGAAACAGCGAACAATATGCCAAAAAGTTATTTTAAAAAACCCGTTAAAGGGGGCATAGGGCATGAACGGAAACTTTACCTTAGAAATTAGCCAGAAGTGTCCCCAGAAGAAAATGGTGCACCCCTTGTGCCACTGAATGTGATTGAGAATGTTGTCTAGTGTTTAAAATTCAGTTATTTCGTTTATGTGCATAAGCTGATCTTTCTTACTGAAAATTATGAATGAAGAACGGGGTTTTTTTTAAAGAAGAATTTGATTCATATCTCTCGAATGAGAGTCGTAAAACAAAAGAAAACAACAAAATCCTTATTTTAAAGGATTTTTCCCCCAATGAATCTTCACTGCCGTCTTCCGTCGGTGCTAGATTGGCGCAGTCTCTACCAATACTAGAGGGTTTCAAACCTGTATTATCGCTGTGTGTGCCCGGAAGAGGACACAACGAAAGTATAACCGGGAAACGGGGCGTAAGTAATTAAAATTGATTTTCAAGAATAGTGAACGTAAAAGTTCTGTTTCTGCCATTCGTTTAGTCATTGTGGGAAAGTTAGGTTATGCATGGGGAATGGGAAAACATGTATTTGAAATTATTCTAGCTACAAAAAAAAGTAACAGTAATGCAATGTTTTTTAAGTAGCCATTTTGTTGCTTACGACCCTCTGTTATCTGGACCAAAATGTACTTTGTGCCTGGAAGAAGAGCGTGAGCACCAAGCGATATGTGATATGTGTCCCGTTCTTATAGATTGTGTCCCGGCGGAACGGAACATTCTGCGAGACAGCCAATTGACTCTAACTTTATAGAATGATATGCTTTAAATAGTAAGCATTATGCGTGTGCAGAGTTCAGATGAATATATTATTACCTTATGATTAGAAGAGTATCAATCCGCAAGAAAAGGGAAGGTTGGCGTATCAATTATATGTAAAATAACAGATTAATTACTCCATTTAATCTAGGCGGTCAATGTTAACGAGAGTTCAAGTTTCGGCAAATCATGATCAAGTAAGTATAGTTAAACTCTTGTAGGGGTAAAAAGGGAGGTTTTGTTTAAACCATAAACAAAAACGTCTTATGTTAAATCCAGGATTGGGTGAGTGTATTTTGACTGATTAACTTAGTGTTTTTAGGTTACATTTTGATTGACAGTATATTAAGAAATATATTAAAATGTAGTCGTTGTAGAGTACCTTATAATCATGAGGACACATTGCAGTATATTATTAAACTTATAGAGAAAATCCAAAGTATTATCACAGCATTATTAATTTCTCAGTAGACAACTAAAATTAGTTTTTGTTACGTTGTTTGCTAATGAAATAAATACTTTTCACATTGTTGTGGTGTGTTGTGTAACAATCTGTTATCTCAGTTTATGTCATTTTGTGTATAAATGGTGTTAATTTCTGGACCTACAGCTTTTTGAGAAAATAGAATTAGCTGTTTCAAACTGCTTGACCACCAACAGAAACTATGTTGTACGTACAAACAGGTGAAGGTAACAAAAGGGGAAAACGAGGGATTGGATCAATATTCATGAATACAGACGACTGTTAAAGTTAATAATAGACTGCACAAACACACTCTTCTACAATAGTGGCCAACGTCGAGTGTGAATGCCGATCAAAAACGCACCCAATTGGGTAAATAGATTTTGTAAATCTGGGAGGACTCAGAGGGACTCCCCCTTTCTTCCCCATGTTTGTTTGTTTGCTTGAAAGGCGACCTCACTCATCCATGTTGGCTATTGTTTCATATCCGGCGGTGATGCGAGCGCTAGAGGTGTGTTGTCTCGTTTACATTCAGTCAACATCAGGGGACGCAGACACATTAAATACGAAAGCTTTAAAGGGACGTTGAGAGAGAAAGAAAATTGAAGTAATAATTATGACTTATATTTCATAACTGAGACTTATGAGCACAAGTTATGGTTATGACATTTGCTGAATCATAATTATACTTATATGAGATATGTTCGTCATGCTATTGTAAGCTGGTAATGGTTTTACCCCAGGCACTTCCCCAATCTCACAAGCACCCATCCTAATTAATCCAATGCTCACCCAGACACCAGTGTTCAGACTGGCTGTCTGGGACTTGACACATTTATGACCTTAATGCCCACCTAGTCTGTTCCCACAACTTTAGTATAAAAATGCCCTTATGTCCCATCTTTAGTTTATTCTTCTCTGTTCTGGACTTATAGACAGACCCAAATTAGTTTACCCAAATTAAGTCCAATGCGAACAGGGCTTTATAGACAGACCCTCCTGGTTAGCCCAGTGCAAAATCTCGCACTGTGGCCCGATCTTTTCCTGCTTCTTCTCGTCTGATACACATCTTTGTAAAGCCATACAGTGGTAATAAATCATCTTCTGTATTCAAGCCCAAAGATAAGAGTTTATCGGAGTTTCATTTATATGCTTTACCGGTCAGCCCACAATTATAGTATTAGTGACACACATTTTAAGTGTTACACTATTGCTAACTCATTATGATTAGATGGAAAGCAAAGTTACGGGTCGACTCGTACGAAATATAATAACAATTAAGTTAATTCTTTTATTCTTATCAATGTCGTAAACTTTATACATTAAAGAGAATACTGCTAAGTAATACTACTAGGCCTATTCTCAAACCTTTACATTTATTGGGTTTTCCCTAGAATGATAGATATATTCACGGTTCCTTCATACAAAATGTATCCATAGCGTCAAAGAATAAGGGATTATACAAAAATACGAAGAAAATAAAGCCAAACTCATTTAAAGGAACAAACCACTCATCAATTATCATTTTGCTTTTTTGGCCGATTTTCACCATCCTGGTTTCGCATTTGTTTTTCTCCATTTATAACCCATTTTCAGCGTCCCGATTTTTGCCTTAAATTAAAAAGCTCTATCCCGTTGCACGGTGACACTTTGCACCCCCCGAACCCCCCCCCCCCCCCCCCCCGCATACACACACGTGCCTTCTATAAAAACCACAGAGAAATGAAAACAGTATAAAAATCCCAGATGTGTCTGTCCTGAACCACTCTGTGACCAGACGAAGTTGAACAAGTACACACTCAAGATTGCACCTCCCGACTGAACTTTCGACACGATAATGGGAGCAGTTGTTACTGTTATAGCAGCCGTAGCTGGGGTGGTGTGTCTTATTCTGTGTCGTGAGTATTAAGTATACTTGAAGAGTGGACAGACAATGCTTAAAATAACGGTCTTCAATTTATAATCGAGGTTACTTTCATGTCACTTTTGTTGCAAAACTGCAAGCAAAGAAATTATGCGGAGTCTTAATTATTTTAAAGATTTTAGTATTTTCAATGTTTTATTGATCACTTATCGGGGTAACCCGTTCACATATGGCTCAAATAATAACAAGTGCTACAAGGTAAACCATCAATTAAAAGGAGCAATTTCAACATGTATTCAAATTATTTATACACACCTGAACTTAAAATAAAAAACAGCAATCTACATCAACCAAACAGTAGGCATAACCGGGAAGGGTGGGGGGGGGGGGGGGGGGCACGTTCCCCCGCTTGAGATTAAAAATTACCAGTATGACATGTAAATATAAAGTTGTGTAATATTATTATTCCATTTGCCATTATCTTATAACAAACGGTAGGTCCGTAAAGAGCTGCAAACAAACACAGTTATTGCGTAGATTAAGATCGTGTTTATGAAAATCCAAACACAACCTACAGCGTTTGAAAAACAGTGCACTCCGTGTGCTTTCTTAACTATTTACCTAATTTCGCAGCTGCATTCAATAAGTTAACCGTATTTGCGTTTGGCGGAATATTTAACACCCCTATTCATTGTCACAAAAAGGGTTGAATGTGACTAATCGTAATTTGTATTTTCAGTAACTTTTAGTTTTGTCATCGCTAGTGAAGATGATTTTGTTAAGAATTATTTTGTGAGACGTATACCGACCTCACAACAGCATTGTAATCGGAAGACGACATAAACTACAAGCTTTTACACAAAGAGGCTTCATGTAGCTTTGTAGGAAACCGTTTTCTTTACGTGCTTTGTCGTCCAACTTGACTTCATTCAAACCCTTTCAGCCCCAAGGGCGATTATAGTCGAATGTGCACTCCCACTCCTATACCCTGCTTCAGCCCCATTCGTATTCATAGAGAGACCCGTTTATTTGTAGAACTATAACACTAACAGGTTCATTTTTAACTGCTTTTATTTTTCATGTTTGGTTGTTTTTCAAATTTGCAGCTTAAAATTGTCACTCGCACCACAGATAGAACTCTCTTTTTGTCAGCATTCCCAATAATGAAGTATAACTTGAAAATAAAAGGTGTGCGTATGTAACTTGGAAAAACGGATCACTTGAATAAAACTAAATAAAACTGAACACTGGGGAAACTCACTTCAGAAAAACTCAAATAATCTAAGGATCGAATAGGGTTAAGACGCGAGGAAATGCAAAAAGTAGGACAGCGACTCAAAATGTAGGTTTCTCAACAAGCAAAAATAAAAAATTACTTTATTGACTATAAGGCAATGACCAAAAACAAAACCAGTGATCGAAATTAAGTGAACTCTCACCCAAGACAAAACACAGTGCCAAAGAAGGTTATAGATTAAAATCAAAATGGCTTTAAAACCTGTGTAAATAAACACAAGAAATACAATTGATCAAAATACAGTTCTTCAATCAAATTTAAGAAGAAACACACAGTCTTAAAAATTGAATCCAAAGTAAGTTCAAAACAAAAGATATTTCCAAAAATACAACTTTTGAAATGAAATTCCAAAGAAACACAGGAATATTATGGTTGAAAAATGAATAATAAAACAAAATTTAAGCTTACCGAGTCCACAGCAGTAATACTTGAAACAGGCAAATCTTAAAACATGAAGTTGTAGTATCAAAGAAATAGGTGATGGTGGGAGACACAAATGTGGAGTGCTCCCCTTGCGCTGCCAGGCTGCTATATTATGAAGTCAATTACAGGGGTGACTAACCACACTACCAAGGATTATGCAAGAGGGTTCATTGTTTATTACAGAGGATTCCTAAGAAATTAACTTGTACATGGTGCTAGAAGAGATTAAATTGGAAATTTAAACAGTGGAAGGGAACATAATAGACACTATAAAGTCTCCTACTGAGCAAAGGTTTTTCTACCCCTATTACACGTATTTTTCATATATGTTATGATGCAGTTAATAGTTTTGGAGTACACAATGTGGCAAATAGTTTTGCTAACAAAAAGTTTAAAATCAAAAAAATTGTAATGGTGTTTTTTTTTAAGTGCACCAGATTCTGACTTTGTTTCTCCAGCAATATCTTGTGGAGAAAAACAGCATGATTTTTGACATTTTTAAAACAACTTCAAGAAAAAATTGCTGTATATTACAAAAAAGTGACAAATGAAAAATTGTAGTTGAATAAGAACCTGAAATATTAACTACACATTCTCACCTGCAGTTTGGTGAGAATGGGGTAAAAATTTGAAGACCAACAACATTATAAATATTCTAACTCTTGAACCTTGGTGTCATATATTTTTCCCCTTATACATTTCCATTGTGTCTTTAGAAGTGCACCCCAGACCCCAGTATAAAAGGTCTCAGTCAACCAGCAAGAGACACTATGCCAAAATATTGCGCCACCCTAGAAACCATGGGGACTTTCCATAATTTGTTGTGATTAGGGCTTGAGCACTACCACATTGTCTCCCATTTGAATATTTATTCAAAGCTTTCGAAGCGAGAGTGGATTGGGCAATCGAGTCTAGTCCCTGATACAATAATTGGAAAAGTGTCATTGTGCGTGTGACCAAATGAAAAAGAGACGGGAAGACTCTTGATGCAGTAGGACTATTCTAGCCTTTTTTATTGCACACCACGAAGCCGAGGCTGGCGACGCAGGTGAATCTACTAATGTGAAGACAACAATTACATGAAATTAGTTTTAAATTACACTTTAGAAAATACCCTGATCTCGAAAAAGGGACCCAATTGACTATAGAATGTGAATGATAAAATAATAATGAACTTAAAGGTAAAATTGACCGGGATTGATGTAACTCAAGCAATCTACTCAATCAAAACCAACCTAACTGGTTTATTTGTACATGGTAAATAATGTTGGTTAATAATTATTGGCTTTTCTTTGTCGATGGTAAATAATTTATTTAGGCCTATGTTGGTTTTGAGTGAGTTGGTTTTGGTCACGCACAGTGACAAGTCGGTTCTCCTTGCTCACATGGAACGTAACAGGCCTAATGATAGTGGCAGCAATTTGTGCAAAATATCTCTATCATGGCGAAGTCATCTTCGGTTTTGTCCCATACAAACTGAAGTGATAAGGGACTTCGAAGTATTTTAACGAGTCCCATCAATAAAAAAGAAGCTTTGTTCTAAGTTTGGAAGGAAGACACCAACCCCGCCTCCCACAGTGAAAATGAATACATTTGTTTATATATTATGACCAGTTTGTTATTAAAACCAAACTGCACACGCAAGGCTTCTGAAATGTCAATGTCTGATTGTATATGAACCATCAAATAGGAAGGAAGTCGGGTGTTTTTGAATAAGTATATATCTTTAGTTACGTTTTATACTGCTGGGCCTTGCTTGTGGAGTGGGGAAAAAATATACAATCAATGTAACCCAGTAATGTATGTGTTTATAATATGTATGTATAAGTTCGTAAGTGTAGGCCTAGTGACTTGTGTAGTGTTTCTTCTTTAGCACACAAACAAACTCGAGGGAAAGTTATGGGGTCGAAGAACTCGAGCAAGACATCAATAGATAGGTTGCAATATGACGTAAATCGGCCATCTTTACGGGCAATTTGGAACACACAGTCATGCGTTACGCGTGAGAACGGCGTGCAGCACGCGCACATTTCACAAAACTCATTGCATGATTGGTTAGTGTAAGACGCGGCTGCGTTAATAATTTGAGCGCCTGACGCGCCTGCAAGCCAAAATGCGATTTGCCCGTAAAGATGGCGTCTACTGGGAACTATCTATAATAGACTGTGCAAGTCTCGCGCGTAATCGAACTTCCGGGACCATTGTGGTCCCAACCATATGGAGTTTTACGTTGGCAAGGTTTTGTTTCGTCTTTTATTTTAGTTTTTAACGTACTTTATGACCATGGAAATTACATATGTTGTTGGGAATGTAATACTAAGTGATACCAAATATGAAAGTAAAATCAATTCAACAACACAATGAAGAAAACCCAAGAATTAAAATTGACCTCAGCTTCCGGTTACTTGCAAAAAAAATAAGAATTTGTGCCCACCTCCGATCACCAAATTTGTTTTGGTCGCGCGATGAAAATCACCAGACGCTGTAATTGTCAGACGCTAAGCCTTTTCATTGCAGTCTACGGTTGTTGTAGACTTGACTCAAGTCCCAATCCCGTGCAAGGCCCTTCCTTGCCTCATCGTCAGAAAACTATTGTTTTGCGCTCTGCATTCCCCAACCTGTTCCTTGATCGCCACCACAATAGCTACATTTTGTCGGTGAGGGCGCACTGGTATTATATGTCTGTACTGTGGCTGCATGCTGGCGCGTTAAATGTGTGTTAGGGACCTCGCACGAGAAAGGGACTTGAATCAAGTCTACGGTTGTTGAGGCGTCAGCGTCCTCTTTAAACTGCGCCACGCGTTAATTCTACACCCGTGCGATCATCACGCGTCTGCGTTTAAACCGGCTTTTAGTGGCTGCACGTACTCTGGCGTGGATTTACAAAAGGGGTTCCTTAAAAGTTAAGGCCGATCCGAATTGGCGGCTACAGCTACGGCTACGGCTGTTGCTAAGGGTGTCGCTAAGGACGTCCTATACTTCAATGCACAATGACGCGGAAATCTAGCCGTAGCCGTAGCCGTAGCCGCCAATTCGGATACGGCCTAAGATCGAGTAAGCATCCTTGTCCCAGAGTTTTCAGTTTGTTTCAACAAAAACTAACAAATGATTTGTGTTTTTGTTATGAAAGCTAAAACTCATTTTATACATTTCAAATTGTAATGAGTATTTTTGTTGTTCAGATTTTTTCATAGATCTAATTTAAAAACTATGATTTGATTCCCGGAAAAAAATGTTCTTCGCTTGACGTGTTTTCTCGTTTTGATACGCGCGAGACTTGCACAGTCTATTCAATCTAAAGCCACATCTGAGATACTACGGTAACTTTTGTTCCAACTCACAACTATACTCAGCACCTGGAAATAGATTTTTTTTTAGAGTATATGTATATTAACAATAAAACAATTTTTGAGTAATTGTTTGTCAGTATTTATATGTAAAAAAAAATAGATAAAGTTGTTTGGGGTGACTCCGCCCATCCCTTTTTGTGACGTCAATCGAGGAAGACTTCGCCGCGATCGAACATCGACCCCCCTCGAACTTGCCTGCATTTACGTTGTATATACATGCAAGTAGTGAGATTGTACGTTTCGTTTGGTTATCCAAAAAGGGGATTTTTCTTGCATTTTTCCTGCATTTTTCCGGCAATGCCGACCAGGTGTATTGCTGCTGGATGCAGCAAAACGACTAAAGATGGGGTCAGCCAGCATTTTTTTCCTGCAGATCCCAAATATAGGCAGTCACGGGCATCGAAAGTCAGGCTAACGAGGGCAAAGTGGTCCGGTCCGACTTCTTTGGTAGTAGTGCATGTGCAAGGGAAGTTGCAGTGAAGCTTAGGTTACCAGCGAAATGTTTCTGATGTGCGGATCGACTTGAGCTGTATGCCCACGCCGCGGCACGCCGATCCGATAAATAGTTTTGAAAAGTAGGAAAACCAATACCTCGTATTATCCGTGTTTTCGTTTTGACCATGCTCGTATCTTCCGTTTTTAAGACATAGAAACGCGCATGGGACAGTTCGGGAGCGGTGAAAAACCTCGTATAAACCTGCGTCTCGTATTAGTCGACTGATGTATAACACTGTCCTAGGATTGCATTGGGTGGTGACGTCCGAATACGAAAACGCATCATACTGATCAGGTATCCAGACGTAATGTACGGGGCCAGACTACACATTTTCTTCTGCCTCGATTGACGTCACGAACAACGCCATGTAAAGGGGGGCCTATTTTTTTAATTTGTTATTAAAATAAAAATACAATTTTGTAACCTTAGTTAATTGTTTATTCAGATTCCACTCATAAAAATGTATATATTAATGACAAAAGCTTTATTTTGACAAAATACCACTGCCAGGTGCCTTTAAGCATTTTACCCTGAAGTATGGTATTTCTTTGAAGACATTCAGCGTTTTGTAGATTATACGGCTTTTTTATTTAGCCCTATTTAAGGCCTACAGTTTCTACTTTTCTTGATGCTATTATTTTAACGCAAACAAGAATGCCTTCTCGGTACAATTATGACTCTTTCTAAAACCAGACATTAAAAAAAGCGATAACCCATCCCGCCCATACAAAAACGAAACTTTTCTGTTTTGCTCATCGATCATTATGTATAACAATGACATTGAACCCTTTCCCTAATAATTATAAGCTCCACTTCCTCATTACACACAAGCGAACAACCATAATCGGAAAAAGTGTGTTGCAAGATGAAACTGCCAGAATTGGGAAAATCCCAGTCAACCATTAAACTATCCCCCAAAAGACTTGGAAATTCCCAGTCAATCGATGGCATTCCTAAACCTCTTTGTGACATTTAAAAAAAATAGTTTTGTTTGCATTGCTGATAATATAGCTATAAACAACTAACAATGCATGACATAAAATAAACACGTCTAGGGTCTATAGAATACTCGGGCCATTATCCACAAACATCGCTTTCTGACGTAGCTGCCAGACAGGCAGACACACAGGACCAAATTTCAGAGATGCTTATTAAGCACAGGTTGCTCAGCACCAGAAATACGTTAACAGCCGAACAATTTGTTATTTATAGTTAAGTTGCGCTTAGCAGGAGTTTTTAAAACACATTTTCTGCCTAAGCTGCTCTAAGACTATAATTCGACCCTGTATGGCAAATGTCATGGCCCCATATTCTATACTTTCGACACAATTCTGAGTTTACAGAACCCTCTACACTCTAAACATAGAGAAATGACTTTTCTCTATGCTCTGGTCAGAATTGGAACCGAACCCGGGACCTGTTGGGCCTGACCCAATTATGGGTCAATAATGACCTGAAATCTGTGTCAAAATGATCGAGAAATGTGTCAAACTGACATAGAAATACCCTTGAAGATTGATTATAAAGCAGTTTACCAACGGTTCCCACGGCGTTTCTAAATGTTTTGTGTTTAGACTTAATGTTTGAATATCAAAGAGTTTATAATTATTCCCAAATACCATACCCATAAAGCCATAATAAAAATTGTAAAACATAATCGACCTTAATTCCGACTATCCTCCGTGCTTTGAGGATCAATTGACAAAAAAACAATTTTTGTACAAATATGTGCCTTTGACACGTCCGTACATTGGCCGTGGAGTCGTGCATTCTTATAACAGGGGAGTACATTAAAATGTATTTTATGTGTTGGGGGGGGGGGGGGGGGGGTGGTGCGTTAAACAGATGTCCACGTTCAAACCTCTGTTAAAAAAACCGTTCGATCCACTTTCTGGGAAGCAGGAAAGCAGAAAAGTGAAATGGTCCCGAGCGTACGGTCGGCTTTTCAGGTTGTAGGAAACCAGTAAAAGTAGATGTCCGTTTTTGTGCCACTGTGTGACAAAACGTCCGATCTGCTTTCTGGCTAGCAGAAAAGTAGACAAATAGATTTATCTAAAACGTTCAACCTGCTTTTCTGCTTCTAGGAAACCCAAAAGACAAGTGTCCACTTTTCGACCGTAAGTGTAGGCGATTAAGTAAAACCTGCTTTCATCGAAACTGAAAAGTAAAAAAGTAGAAAAATGCCGGTTACTACAAAAATGTTCAATCTATACTTTTCAGGGGGACAAAAAGCAGAAAAGTAGAAAAATGCTCCAGAATAAAACGTTCAATCCGTTTTTTCATAATTGGAAAGCTGGAAAGCAGATGTCCACTTTTCGACCTCCATAATCACCCCCAAACATACTTAACTGCCCTGTAATTAAAAGTGCCTTCCAATGAGGCGAAAGTCACCAGAAGGCGATTTAATGGGACCCTTGGGACCCAGGGTTATACAATCGCATAATACAGCCCGTATGCGAATTTACTGTGACAAAGTCTAGAAATAAACGAGCAACTACCTAATTTTCATTTGAAAAGTTGTCACTTAAAATCTTCACAGTTGTCTTCATTATATCCTAAACCATCATGCCTAGGCGCCCCCAATTAATTTACTGACTAATTAACTCAGCCCAACTAATTAAACATTTGCATAATATAGCCCGTATGCGAACAAGTTTAGAAATAAACACGCTGCTACCCAATTTTCATTTGAAAAGTTGTCATCGAAAAATCATTAAATCTCCACTTTTTTCTTCCCAGTTGTCTTCATTATCCCAAACCAACATGCCTAGGCGCCCCACTTAATTAACCTACTAATTAACTCAGCCCAACTAATTAAACAATTGAATAAATAAAGCCCGTGTGCGAATTTACTATAACGTCTGGAACAAGCACCAACAATTGATTTGAAAAGTTGTCATCGAAAAATCATGGAAGGAAAGACAGACACTATCAAGCAGTTTACGATGCGCAGTGCTTTACTTGGTATTTTCAGCACAAAGTTCAGTTGCCCCTTGTCATGTATGTAAAGCTCTTGTAAAGTATAGTGAAGTCTCTGACAGTTCAATGGTACTGTGTATAATTTATACAGTAATACAGTATTTGGTAAAATTTGTATACACCCCAAATGTAGCTCTAGCAAATTAAGCATTGGACCAAGTTAAGCTGCAATCCGCAAAAGAATGTTGGAAAATAAGCATTTTGTAAATCCACTGCTGACCGATAGTTTACCAGTAGCCAAAATCTGTGTACACCCCAAATGTGGCTTGGGTCAACCAGGCATTGGACCAACATCTTGCAGGCTGCAATCGGCTGAAGAATGTGGGAGAAAAATCACTTTGTATATATTCATGAAATGACCACTACTGACCACCAGTTAACTATTGCCCAAATTTTACTACCATCCCCAGTTAGGACGGGTATCATGGTTTAATTTGACGATTTTTTTTTTAAATCGGCCGGACAGTTAATTAGAGTTATGTTCTTTTTCATTTTGACCGAAGAAAGAAAGAAACAATTAAATCTAGCATTATAATAATATATCACTCTGCTTCGCGTGACTGATAATATAAAGAAAAAAGGAAAAAAAGAAAGAATTATTGCTTCAAAATATATCAGCCTGTCTTGCAAGGCTGATATAAAGAAAGAAATCTAGCATTTCAATAGCATATCAGCTTGCTTCGCAAGGCTAGTATAAATAGATTTTACGTGTGCTATGGTATTGAGATTATGACCAAATGTAGGTTGAAAGAAAGTAAAAATCATGACACCTTAAAACTACTTTTCTTCAAACATATAACCCACATTGCTGAACATGAACAAATAGGTTACCTTCGCGATGCGAACTTGAATACTTGCCTAATTCTTTTGTTCAAGAAAGAGAGTAAAAGAGAAAGAACGCAAACAGCAACAAAAAAGACAAGATATATTCAGTGATGAGATGACGTTGAGTGGGTAAGCAATGATAAACAAAGAAGAAAACACTGCGCGGGCAATGGAGAGTGAAGAAATAAAGTAATACCTCGCAAGTTCATTTCGTTATAATGCACGCGCTATTCGCGCCCTTTTTAACGCGATATACCGCCTAAACGGACGCGTTTGACTAAACTGGAATTGTTTTCACACCCCAAACACCAACCCCTCATCTATGCCACTGAACCAGGGGGGGGGGGGGGGGGCGGAAGGGGTGTTGCGCAATCATTTGCGATCGCTGTTGGGGTACAGTACACTCCATTTTAAAAATAGGTAATGACCATTAACAAACAAAAAGAAATCCATGTATACCGTTAAAATTCTCTCTTTATCAGCACTGAAAACATAACAGTGTATATCGTAAGAGTATTTTCAATTGTTGAGATGCTTAATTTTAAATAAAGTGCGTACAAATATTATCGAAAATTTCCCGTTGGTTTATTGCAGTGGCTAACGTGTGTATGAATGGGTCCAGGTGGGAATTTCGTTACAAATGGTCTCCCCTAAAATGGCTACAAATATCGACATAATGTGAAAAAAATTATCGTTCATCCTCTGATTTTTTTCCATTAACGTAATATTTAGGAATAGATCTTTCATTCCTGAAAGTTTAATCAAAATCCCTCGGTACATCCTCTAGATATTTGACGATTTTTTTGGAGAGAATGGATCCCGCCAATACGTAGTTTGCGTTTAAACGATCTCTGTTGACGGACGGGAACATTTGCCGCAGGTAATTGTAATTCTGAGGCAACATACACATCTTAAACAGATATGTTATACATGTCGTTTAGGTTAAATATATGTTGTTTATTAAATAGTTAATTTACTGAAGCAGTTGGCAAGGCAAAAAAAACAATTTACAAATGTTTTCTGGTGTAAAGATTTTGTGAATTTACAACATTTGAAGATAACAATAAACCTCTGATAAAATGGACTCGTCCAGGCAGTCTCAACGGCACGCAGCGGAGAGCAACCGTCAATTCAAATAGTGTGTACTGTGCGTACACACACATCCGTTTGTACGTAGTGGGGAGCTTCGACCAGTTCACGTCGCGATGGTCGAATGAGATTATTTTCAACGTAGGTGGCGCGCTGGTGGCGCTACCCCTTCCGCCCCCCCCCCCCCCCCCCCCCTGCGTAGCATTTGAGCACAGCCCGGACTGATGGGCTTTGCGTGGCACAATGCGTTTACGCACTTAGGATGAGCATCCTGTGTTTATTAGTGAAATGGGATTATAAAACCAACTGTCTACCTTGACAGCGGCTGCAGCAAGAAATCAACTATTGGTATTCGATAAATTAAAGTTGATTAATTGGGTGCACTTTGGTTGTCAGATTATTATCTTCGTACTCAGATTTTTGGGGTATTAAAATAATGCTCGATCCGGTGCAATTAGGAGCGAAGGGTGTTAGTATCAGAGTAAAACATTGACAACTTAGAACAATACTCCCAATTTGAAGAATCTCTTGATCACCACTGAAGACGTTGTCTTCAATCCACGTGAAAAACCAAGAAGTGCTGCAAGTCTACTTTGAAGATAAATTTTCTGAAAATCCTATCCCTAAATTGTAGCAATTACAATATTATTGCAGATCCAAATTATTAAATGTTGACGACGTACAGCTGCCGCCAACCTAAAATGATTTCAAAATTTGTGAGCAAATAGCTCCATTACAGCTTCACAATTAAAGGACACCACAGTACAGTTTAATATCCAGCCAAGCGTATCATTGCGCGGAAGGGTAGGAGGCATTTCTATCACGTTTTCTATTTTTCGTGGCGAAAGCTTCAAGGTTGGTCTCGATCTCGATTTCCCTCTTATTTCTAGAAAAAGGGAGCTTGGTCGATGAAAACGTGACTTTTACCAGCAGAAAAAAGTTAATTCTATATGGTGGTTTCAGCTAGCCTTTGCTTGTTGCTTTTGAAGTAACACAATCAATATACACGGAGGAAAATATACTGAATTGAATGAATTGAACCGACCGTCTTCTTGGGCTTCAAGGTTTCGTTAATTAAAATACAGACCTTTGCACTGACGTCATCACGCTGCCATCTTAATAAACCGATGATGTAAGAACGGAAACGCTCAGATCTGTACGCGCGACGCACTTCCCCCGCCCCTCTCCCTCCCCCATCCCTCCCCTCTCTTTTACTCTCTCTCTGACTGTCCGTCTCCCCCTCATAATAACTCATTAATATGTGGATATTGAGTCTCTTTTTGTCCGTTTGATTTTTGTTCATGCCCCCCTCACCCCCCATCTCTTACTCTCTCTCTCTCTCTCTCTTTAGTCCATAGGGGCGGATCAGCCCCCTCCCATGGTGGTCTGAACTCCTTCCTTATACAACGACTCCAGAGCAGGCAAGCCGAATTAATCGTTATGGCAAAATTGTCACAACAACTCTAATGGCTTCCTTTCCAAAAACGTATCATCCTCAAGTTGTTAACCATCAGGTATAATTGTTGGAAGGAAGGTGCTCCTCCTTACTTAACTGAACTTCATACCAGCCTAATCGCACACTCTGTTCAAGCTCAGATACAATGATTCTCACAAAACCTCAAACCAAATACTCTTCATCTGCTAAGGTTTTCATGCAGCTGCTCCAAACCTTTGGAACAATCTTCCTTATCAAATATCTCTTGCACAATTTCTCTTACTGTTACTGAATTCAAAACATCGCTTAAAACTCACCTTTTCGGGACTTATTTTACTTAAGCTATTTACTTCATTCTCATTCTCATCAGATTAAAATATTGACGACTTAGATTAATACTATTTATTTTATGACTGTTCATAATAATTGCAGAGCTAAATATTATATGTTGACGACGTACAGCTGTCGCCAACCTAGATGATTTCAAAACTTGTTTATAATAGCTTGTTTATAATTAAAGATTCACAAAGGTCACCGCAATACAATTATCCAGCCGAGCGTATCATTGTGGGATAGGGGGGCGGCATTTCTATCACGTTTTCGATTTTTCGTGGCGACAGCTTCAAGGTTGGTCTCGATCTCGATTGTTTCCCTTATTTCTAGAAAAAAGGAGCTTGGTCGATGAAAACGTGACTTTTACCAGCAGAAACAAGTTATATTTGGCGGTTTAAATAGCCCTATAGGTTGTTGCTTTTGAATCAACAAAGTCAATATACACGGAGGAAGATACTGAATTGAAGGCGAGGACGGTTGCATTCAAAGCTAACCGACCGTCTTCTTGAGCTTCAAGGTTTCGTTAATTAAAATACAGACCTTTGCACTGACGTCATCACGCCGCCATCTTAATAAACCGATGATGTAAGAACGGAAACGCTCAGATCTGCGCGCGACGCACTTTCCCCCTCCCCTCCCACCTCTCTCTCTCCTTAGGGGCGTCAGCCCTCCCGTAGCGGTCTGAACTCCTTCCGTATACAACGACTCAAAAAGGCCATCCAAATTAATCTTTATAGCAAAAAACTGACCACGTCTCACTACAACTCCATTGGTTTCCTATTCAAGAACGTATCATCTTCAAGTTGTTAACCATCAAATGCTCCTCCTTAGCTTACTGAACTTATCACTCCTACCAGCCTAATCGCACACTCCGTTCCAGCTTTGATAACAGGGCTCGATTTCACAAAGAGTTAAGATTGATCGTAACTGCAAATCCATCGCAGTTGCTTAGCAAAGAGTGGTGTCACAATACAAATCACTATGGTAATACTGATAACTCATCTTAAGATGAATAATTAGTGCTTTGTGAAATCGACCCCCACAGGACTCTCACAAAATCTCAAACCAGATACGCCTCATCTGCCAAAGGATTTTATGCGGCTGCTCCAAACCTTTGGAACAATCTTCCTTATCAAATAATAATAATCGAAGTCTTATATAGCGCCGGTATCCGCCAATGCAGGCGCTCATGGCACCATTTCTCTTACTGAATTCAACATTAATTTATTTTTTGTTTTTATCCCGGGGATAGCATTTTATTGACTATATTTCACAATCATACATAAAAATATTAAAACACTTTGATGAGAAAGGTACAATCAATTCATAGTTGTTACAAGAAATTAATACCTGTAGCATTAGTCTTGGCAAAGTACTGAGGGGAAATCCCACTTATGGTAGAAATTAGCCAAATTATCATTACAAATATAAATGAACTTTTCCACGGAATAGTAATTCTTAAGTTCTTTTTTGAGGATTAACAATTGGATGGCCTATTCTTAGTCATTTTCATTTTATACATATGAACACGACAAATTAATAGAATAAGGTTAATTGCTTTACATTTGAAATCGGTTTTACCAAACAAAAATGCTTCATTGTCTGGGATTATGTTTAAGTTTGTTTTTTCCTGGATCCACGAAACAACCGCAGTCCAAAATGAAATTGTAGCGGCACATGAGCAAAACAGATGAATAAGAGTCTCTTCTTCATTGTTACCAAAAGTGCATAAATTAGAGTTCAATTTGTTGATTTTGAAAAGAAAACTATTCGTGCCCAGAATTCTGTGTATTAGTCGGTACTGGAACCATCTCAGTCTAGTGTCAATTGTGCAGTTAAAAGGGATGTTAAATATTAACGACCATTTAGAAAACTATTTGCAAACTATTTGCAAACTAAAGTTCCTGGAGGAGGTCAGGACCAATTAGGAGTCTGCTTGAGCCTTTCTTATCCCTCAAAAGGGTCTTGAAATTGAATGGAATAAAAGGATGTTGAATGGTCCATTTCATCGAAGATAAAATATTCGGAAAAGCAGACTTGATGGCCCTGACCACACCCCCATATTCCAAGAAATTAGTTCTAATATTAAACTTATTTATGAAAACATTAAAGGGGAAATTTTTTCCATTATCGTCCATAAGATTATAGATATAATTGACTCCTGCAGACTCCCAATGTTTGTAATAGGTGCATTTTTTATCAATCTTAATTTTGTCATTATGCCACAGAGTATTGGTCAAGGTATCTTCAGCAGTCACTGGGGTATGTTTCAGGGTGAATTTAGACCAAGATGTATTTTAGCATTAAAACTATATGTAAACAGTATCATCATTTAAGCCAATGGTGTCAATTTCATGATGTCCTCACAACCATGGTGGCCTACGCAACAACTCTAACTGCACCTGAAGAGGAGAAGACGAAGTTCTATAATGATCTACGACACGCGGTACAGGCTGTTCCCCATCACCACTTCCTTGCCACCCTTGGTGACTTCAATGCCTGACTGGGGCTGGGGGACGCTCCTTTCACCTTCATCAAGACACAAACAACAACGGTTTGCGTCTGTGGCTGTCACCATCCGGGAGGAAGGCCCAGATCGACTTTATTCTGACCAGGAGGAAATGGCGTAACAGTATCATCAACTCTTATGCCCACAGCACCTTCTCTACAGTAGGATCAGATCATAGAGTGGTAGTGATGAAGGTTCGTCTCAGCCTCCGTGCACCACGCAAGGCAGTGACAAGCAGAGTGAAGTACAATTGGGAAAGGCTCAAGAGAAACAACGATCTACAGGAGAGGTATGCCCGCCATGCCGTAGAAATTCAAAATCGGTTGCAGGTATTGATGGAGGATGATGATGATTCTGCAACCAACCGCTATGACAAGTTCGTGAGAGCAAACAAGGAGGCTGCAGAGATCTGCATGGACAAGGTGAAGAGGTGGGGGGAGCCACATCTGATCCCCGGGCCGTCAGAGCTAGGGAGGAGATGGAAGTGGCCTACTGTTCTCTTGTAGCAGACCACAGCTTCACTAACCAAGAGGACGATGTACAAAAGCAAGAAGAAAGTCCTACTTGAAACTTATGATCTCATCGAGGAGGAGGAGCGTACCCTAAAAATCAGAGAAGTGAAAAAAGCTCATGTCAACCAAACGCAAGCGGTGAGCTGGAGTTTCATCAACGAGATTACAGACAGAAAGTCCTCCAGACCCTCTAAAAGACCATGGGAGATACCGATGACAACGGGTAGAGACATGGAAAAACCACTTCAAAAACCTTCTTAGTGATGAACCGGAGGTGCTGCACCGGATGTGCTGCAGCATACTGGGTGCACAGGTGGAGGGGGATCAGGTGTTTATACCCTGGACATCGAGGATGGCCCATTCAACCATGAGGAGTATGTCATGGCAAGGGGTGAACTCAAGGGTGGAAAGTGCTGTGGGGATTCAGACGAGAGAGGTCTACGGTGGGGCACGTCATTGCACTAGGAGACTTATTGAAGGTGTCAAGCATAAACATCTCCCTGCAGTCTTCACCTCCATTGACTTCCGCAAGGTGTTTGACACTACCGGGTCAAGATGATGAATATCCTCACCGCATAATGGGATCCCCAAAAAGTTAGTGCAAGTGAATGGGGTAGCCTCAAAAAGTTTGTGCAAGTGAATGGGGTAACCTACGCAAACACCCCGGCCAGGGTCACTTAACTAGATGATGTCACCGTGTTCTTTGACATCCTGGCAGGAGTGTTTCAGGGTGACACCTTGGCCGCATTTCTCTTTATCATCGTCCTCGACTACATCCTGAGGAAGGCGATCAATGGAAGAGAAGATGAGCTGGGTTTCACCATAGTGACCTGCAAGAGCCGGCGAGTGTCTCCTGATGTGATGATCACTGATATGGACTTTGCTGATATGACATTGCACTTGTTTCAAATACATTGGAGCAGGCTCGAGACCTATTGCTGAAGGTTGGACTCCAGGTGAACACAAAGAAGACCAAAATGCTCGCTACAACATCACTGACAATCATGGTTGACATCTCGAATGACTAGTGAATCGACTGCTATAAATGACAGACTCATGACCATGACAGCAGTTCTTCAATCTGGCAAAAGTGTGACTTTCAGCAGTGTTTATGCATCAACAATGCAGAGACGAGATGATGAAAAAGAAGCCTTCAAATGAAGTTAATCGCACCATCTCTAAGACCAAAGGTAAAATGATTGTGATTGCAGACTTCACATGAGTTGGAAAAGAATGAGTAGTTTGGCCTTGTGTATTTGGCAGACATGGTGTAGGAAAGATGAATTCTAACAGCCTGCTACTGCTAATACCCAATCGAAGCTGACTGTCAATGGGATAATGTTTAGATTGAAAAATAAGTTTAACGAGAACATGGCAGCTTATGAGATCCAGGCAATGACACCAGATAGATCACATCCTTGCGAATGCCGGCCGATGCGCTCAAAAACATTTGCGTCACTCGCATGCTTCGGAGTGCAAACTGCTTCACAGACCATAGGCTGCTTTAATATCACAAGGTCCAGATTTTCCACTATACGTGACCAACAGGTTCAGCTCATCAACTTACAAAATACGACACAGCTATATAAACCCTCAACTTGACAGAGCTGAACTACGAAGTCGAATCCATGACCTAAAAACAACTGGTTCCAAGACAGAGCAGACAAAGTTGAGAAGTTTGCACAGAGGAAAAACTATCGCGACTTCTACACATCACTCAACATGATATATGGTCCAAGTTCTCATCCCATCATGACCACTGATGGCAAGCTTTCGACCTCCCCCAGAGACCTCAAAGCCAGATTGATGGAACATTTTTCTACTCTTCTAAACCAACCTGATATATATTATGGTCCAAGTTCTCATCCCATCATCACCACTGATGGCAAGCTTTCGACCTCCCCCAGAGACCTCAAAGCCAGATTGATGGAACATTTTTCTACTTATCTAAACCAACCTGCAACCTTCAGGTCATTAATAATTTATGACCTAGGAACAGGACCAACACTGGCTGAGGTAATCGAAACAATAAAATAGACGAAGTTTAAGAGAAGCCCTGGACCAGATGGCATACCCCCGAAACACTAAAAAAATGCATTACTGGAAAGCTCCATTAAATAACTTCCGAGTTTGGTCACAAAAACTCAGAAAGTTTTTTCACTTATTTAGTGGGAGTGTACATTGAATTACTTGGGTCATTAAACTTAATGGATGAGCAGTAAGTTTGCCTGGGGCAGTCAGCAGCGCTACTTTATGGTTTGTGCATAATCCAATTAACTTTACTGTTTGGAAAAGGAATTACATGGAGATAACAGATGTGAGTTGCCAGGCGAAAAGGATGTTTTATTTTAGCCTCTTTCTGAAATAGAGCTTTCCCGTAATGTGGAGGAGATGTCATGATTTAGGCACCTACATGTATGCAAAATCTTCAATGATATGTTGCATAAGAACATCTCTACCGACCTCAAGATTGCTAACATGTTGATCTATGAGAAAAGAGTCAAGTTTTTGTGTGACAACTATGTATACAGAGGTGTCTCTCTCCTGAGCGTGGTAGATAAATGTTTTGCTGACATCTTGCTACAACGCCTCCAATAGGTCATGTAACCAAATTTCAGTCAAGATACAGAGATGATAGAAGCACCATCGATGTAATACTCACTCTACGTCAACTAATTGAGAAAAGCAGAGAGCAGAGGCAACACATGGGAAGGAGAAATGCCTACTTACTACTTTACTCGAGTGACTTCTAGTGCCACCATTTTGAAAAGCGCCCTCTATAAGAAAAATCTAAATATACTTTAGTTCAACAGCTCTGTGGTATTATTCTCACTACAAATCAAGAAATGTAAAGATATTTGCCTGATTTTGGGGGCTAAAATATGCCATTTAGTGGTATTTTGGGGGCCATCTTGAAAACAGCGCCCTCACGGTCTTACCCACCACCAGGATTTTTGCAGACAACCAGATTTCAAAAGTAATATTGTCAAGGGTTCCAAAAATCCCCAGGGGGTGCAGGGGGGGGGGGTGGGGGTAGCCCACGGACTAAATGCTACCACTCATCTCATGCTCAAGTTTAAGTATTATTCTTGACAAAACACAAATAAAAAACTAATTTAATTTTAAGTACTTTACTAACGAATAAAATGGTGCGAATACAATATAATAGAACAACTTTCTTAAATCCTTTTTTTAAACACCGATGAATGAAATAGATACACCTTCGTTTGATATACTGTTATATGATTTGTATAAAAAAGACCAGAAAAAACTGTAAGTACATGCATTGATAGGATGGCTTGTTATATCACGAAAATGATAATAATTTGTTGTTCTGGCAGAGCCTGATGAATCTAGTCTAGAGTTTATACCTTGGGCCCAATTTCATAGAGCTGCTTAAGCACAAAGGTAGCTAAGCACAACAAAAGTATGACTGCTTATTAAGCAACTCGATGAAATTGGGCCCTGGTGGTAGATGTTATAAGAAAAAACAAAAGAAAAATAATCAAAGGAATCAAGGTTTAAACAATTTTAAAAATAAAAATATCTCTTTAAATATCCTTGTTTTGAGCCAGGTGTAATGAAATTAAATAATGTTTTTATGTCTACAGTGTTTAAGGGACACGTTGCCTTCAAATCTCATGAAATTTTACTGTTTGTAGGTGTTCCTTATCCTTATTAAGAGTTGTTCATGCAATAAAACACTCTTAGAGTGTTATAATTAGTGAATGGTGATTAAAAAACCCAACATTACCCTCTGACCCCCTGACATCTGTCCCGCGAAACGTGTACGTATTTCCAGCCGTAAATACCATCGTCCATCTGGTGCCATAGCCAGTGGCCTGGTAAACCTATCAGATGAACACCGGGTAAAACATCTTTCCAACCGTGTTCATTTC
Organism: Leptasterias polaris; assembly: GCA_037783415.1. Lineage (NCBI taxonomy): Eukaryota > Metazoa > Echinodermata > Asteroidea > Forcipulatida > Asteriidae > Leptasterias > Leptasterias polaris. The sequence continues at coordinate 3,369,100 of JAZGTN010000027.1, forward strand.
ATACAAACGCTTTTTATAGCCCAAAGCGCACAATCTGAAGGCAACGTGTATACCTTTAATATAAATAAGATGTTACAAGAATAACTGCTTCTGATGCACTATTGTTATGTTCTACACAATATTTGTCAAAATCAAAAACAAAGCTTTTAATACAACTAGATATGCTATTACACAATAATCGTAATGACTTAACAAATTACCAAAGAATAAGATTTCCTCTCGCAATAATCAAAATGCTGCAACATCACATAATTTTTACAAATGTAACCATACGATTGTTAGTATTAAAAAATACTGACGTTCAATCTAAAATCTCAGTGATGAAAACGTTTATGCTCAAATGCTAATGTGTTAGAGAAATAATTCCCCACGAATTACTGTAGTAACAGGTCGATGAATTTTTGTTTGAATTTCAAAAATGACACTGCTTATTTAACATGTCGCAAAGGAAAAGAGCTCGCTTTGAACGTCGATTATTTGTTGTTTTTCACTAAAAAACGACTACTGAGTTTGATGACAGTTTTTACAGGTTTGTTTTATGGTGTGTTTGTTGAAAACTTGAGAATGAGAATTAATTTACTCTTCCCGAAAACAATGATGTACTTTCCCTTAACAAATACCTTCTCATCTTCGAACCGGGGATCGATTAGTGATCAACTTGAGCAACCTGATTCGAACCGAGGATCGATTAGTGATCAACTTGAGCAACCTGATATTCTATTGGACGAATCAAAAGAGGAATCAGAAGAATGTTCTATTACTTTAGAAACCCAAATCTGTACAAAACTTTCTAAAATAATAACATTTCTAAACTATCTCAGAAAAGTGTCAGTTCTCATTCAGTAAAATTGGTTCAACGTTTAATTTAAAAAAAAGTTTTATAATTCCAACCAAGTATATAGCTGATTGGACAACTACACATTATGCATCAGTGGAGCTTTCACTATAAACACTAAGATGTAACGAGACTGTCTAAAATTATTCCAACAAAGCATGTAGACTGATATGGGACAAAAATGTGTTTCAACACTTGAGACGCAGAATGGTTCACGAGAGTGTCCATGGTTTTCCAAATTGATTGAACTTGTGACAGTTGTGGACAACCAAATTGAATTGCTTAGACCCAAATATTATTGTTTGACCTTTGAAAAGCGAATTATCGTTGTGATTTTTATTAAGAAAACGAATCCGTGTTGAGAGGTATAGGTTTGTTTTCATTCCCATCTTTTCCCCAAATGCGTTTAAACACGATGAATTATTTACAGTTAAGCAATAACAAATAAAGCAGTTTAAACCATTTCATTAAACATTTTCTCAGCTTGAAAAAAGCGATTAAAAATATCCTAGAAACATCCAGGCGCTCAACCTTATTATTTCTAAACAAGTATACGTAATATTTCCAACTGTGTTAAAAATTGCATCATGTTGTTAATACTAAGACATCAACAAAGCAAAATTGTAAGCCAAAAGTACAATTTTGAAAATGTCAAAACACATTTATTTTTACAAATGTACGTGTTTGATACACTTGAATTCGTAACGTTATTAATCTGTGCATGCATTTAAATAATCATAAATAAAGTGCTTTTTACTTGCTTGGAATAAAGACAGTATTTTCGTCGAAAAAGTGCAAAATGCTTAAGTTCCTTTAAAATCAACATAAATTAATCAATCAATAAATTAATAATTCATTAAATTTGAACCCCAACAATAGGCAACGATGATGGGATTGCCTTTTCTTGGGCCTACAAAGATTGTAACAGACTGTAGAAAATAAAAACTAAGAATGATTTGCATAATTATGCAAATCGTAACAGTCATTGGCGGTCTTTCTGTTTGACACATTATTAACCAATTTGTTTCTTAGCCTTGCAGAAATTATTAGAACTTTGGATCGAAATCATTAATACATGGCACAGTGAAATTGAATTCGGCCTCTATTTCATCGACTCTGAAACTTACAAACCAGCTGGACTGAGGTGGTGTTGTAGCGTTGTAGGTCAGGGTAGACTCTGGCACCCCTTGGACTGCTACCGTGAAGAGACCGTTATCGTATGTGATCATGACTGGTACGCCGATGTAGTTTACGTCATTCTTAGACTTAAGCCTTCTAGCCTCAGGATAGGAGGAATCCAGTTTACTGAAGGAAAGTCTAAAGTGGTCATACTGATCTTCCGTGTCGTCATAAGTCTCCCAATCTGCATCCAAGTAATTAAGAGTAATCACAATATCAAGAACAATGTCATCATTATTGTTCAGCGATTATCAAAATAAATCGTGAATTTATCCTTGCATGCCTTTCAGTTATAATTGTTTGTATCATCTCATAATATTAACGTAACACAAAAGTTTGTAATTTTTTCATTTGCTGCCGCATTGCTTCAATCTGGTTATTAGAACAAATTAAACAATTTATTAGTTAGTTCAATAAAGTTTGAAAAGTGAAAGAATGTATATATCAAACTTTGAGATTTTGAAAATTCCAGTGCACATACGCAGCTCTTTCACACATACACTCCACGGACATTTCTTTGTATGGGGAAAATTAACAAAAACAGTAGTGAAAACATTGTGTGGACGAAGGTCCAAATAGAGTTTCAAATCCCTACATTGTGTGGACCTCCTGATCTCAGGTCCACACATCATCGTAGTGCTTATTAAACACACAAAGAAAGGGGGAAAATTAAAGAAACCACATGGTAACTTCAAACTGTACTGCAACTCAAAGCAGGATAATCACATGATTATTTCCCTTAAATTTACAATAAACAAAAGGCCCTGTCACAACTTGACGTACGTTTTAGCCAGCGTATGCCGAAGTATCAAAGTTTCTCTAAAGCGCTGGCGAACGTTAAACTATTGTAACGCAAATGAGCGTGTAGTTGGTGTTGGTTTCCAGACTCTTGAGGGCGCTAGAGTAGTTAGCAGTCGCCCATGCAGCATAGACGACGACGACGCAGCAGAACTAGTTTGGATCTCGTCAGGGACGGACGTGTCGTGCTGACAGAGCTCAGGTACGTAGGAGGTTTCAGTGTGCGCTACCTCGTTTCGAGCGTGGGCCACTGTTTAATTACTTGAGTGGGAGGGACCGCGGTGTGATACCGAGGAGGAAACTTGAGATTAGTTTCTTGGAACTAGGGATTAGTTCTGGTCCGTGTACGGGAACGGGTATAACTTACCTTACTACACAAAGAGGGCACTCGTAGCTTGGAGGCTACAAGGGAGGATCCAAACAAGGAGGCGCATTAAGATAGCTGGGAACTAGGGGGAGCTAGCGCTAGTTGATTTAGAGGCTATTACAGATCAATCAGTTAATTATAATTATTGGAGGGTACTTCATTAATCAGTGATTACTTGGAGGTTCCAACGGAGGTGGTTGAGTAATAAACAAAGGAGGTTACACTATTATACTTGTCACATGTATTATTGTCATGTCCGTGGTCTGTTCTGTCTGTCCCCACAGAGGTTTACTGAGGGTACAGTGATTAGCCCTGTGCATTAGGCGGTACATTTCCGCCCAACGGGCCTACACCACCAGTCTTGGGTTTCCTGAAGGAGTACCACACTCACTGGGTGACCACCGGGGATTAAATTAGTCCGGGGTATTTGGTAAATCCGTCACACTATCGATGTTTTTTCAGCTTTGAACGTATTGTGAACTGACTGGTGGCCCCTGCGGGCCGATCGGTGAAACCCGCTCGCTAGTGAAGCAGCTCCTGTCGTCCTTCTGTATTTTTGGTGTTTACATGTTGAGACAGAAATAAAAGAGCTCCCATTCGGATGCCAGAAACCAGAGAAGTAGTCCACCTTGTATCCTTCAAAGTTGTGTGTTCGAAAGCCCACGGTCTACGCTACATTTGTGACAGCGGCGGCACACTTTGGAGCAGGAGAAAAAGGTAAAATTTCGTGTTTATTTTTGGAAGCTTGACTCACGAGGCGAGGAAGTATGGCATCCGGCTCGCCACTGGGAGAGGACAGCGGGCGTTGGGGGGGGGGGGAGGCCAGACTGGCTCCCCAAGCTGCCAATCGTTTGTTACGGTGGATGACTTGCTGTATTTCTTTGAGGGAAGCCCCGGGGGAGACCTTTGGGAACAGGAGGACAGGGCAGAAGTGCTTTCACCCGAGGTCCTAGGGGGTCCTTGGACTCAGCCAAGCTTGGGCAGACAGGGGGAATTACCCGGAAAGCCAGGCCAGAACGGCGAAGCCCACGATGATGGGTTATTCGCTGGATTTTATGATTCAGTGGGCCTATATCACTCCCATTCGGAGGCGTCTTGTTCTTACGAGGGGAGGGTTAGGTCAGGTGGGTTGGGGATTTCAGACAAAACTTCCATGCCCACACATATTTCCATGAATATGACAGGGCCACGTCGGTACCAATCGGAACTGTCATGTAGCCCGCAAATCAATTCTCCGGAGGTAGGGCCTCGTTCAGGGTCATGTTGTCCAGTGAGGGCGGTGTCGCCGGGCGTTCGGTACCACTCGGAACCGATCGACCGTGTGCCGGAGTGTGACCGGGACGCACGGCTCGGCTCGGGGTCTTATATTCCGCAGTATTTCACTTCAGAGCAGCATTACGCTGCACACACAGCTACGTCGGACGTGCAGGCCCACTCGGAGCCGTACTGTCCGACAAGCATTTACACACCACCGACACATTTCACATCAGAGCAGCCTCACGCTGCATACACAGCTACGTCGGACGTGCAGGCCCGCTCGGAGCCGTACCGTCCGACAAGCATTCACGCACCACCGACACATTTCACTTCAGAGCAGCCCCACGCTGCGCACACAATTATGTCGGACGCACGGATCCACTCGGAGCCGTCCCGCCCGGCACGCACTCACACACCACTGACTTATTACACTTCAGAGCAGCCCCACGCTGCACACACGTTTACGTCGGACGCACGGGCCCACACGGAGCCGTCCCGTCCGACACGCATTTACACGCCACCGATATATTTCACTTCAGAGCGGCCCCACACTGCATACACATCTCCGTCGGACACATGGGTCCACTCGGAACCGTCTCGTCCGACATGCACTCACGCCCCAGACACTTATTTCACATCAGGGCAGCCTCACGCTGCACACAGAGCTACGTCGGACGTGCAGGCCCACTCGGAGCCGTACCGTTCGACAAGCCTCCACGCACCACCGACACACTTCACTTCTGAGCGGCCCCACGCTGCATACACATCGGACACACGGGCCCACTCGGAGCCAGCTCGTCCGACATGCACTCACACCCCAGACACGTATTGCACTCCAGAGCAGCCCCACGTTTTTACGTCTTCTCATGGGCAGATATTACCTTGTTCACTTCGAGAGCGTCGCCATGGTCAACCAATGGAGCGAAGCAGAGAAAGCAATGTTTCTAGCTTCGCACCTGCGAGGATTGGCGCAGGAGGCCTTGGCTGACATGGTGCCTGAAGCAAGACAAAGTTACTCTTCCATTTTGGAGCAGCCCCACACATTTACGTCGGATGCACGGATCCAATCGGAGCCGTCCCGTCTGACATACATTCACATGCCACCGACATATTTCACATCAGGGCTGCCCCACGCTGCATACACTTCTCCGTCGGGCGCACGGATCCACTCGGAGCTGTCCCGTCCGATACGCATTCACGCACGAGACGCTTATTTCCCTTCACAGCAGGCCCACGCTGCATACACATCTCCGTCGGACGCACGGATCCACTCGGAGCCGTCCTGTCCAGCGTGCATTAACGCATCAGAGAGACCGACAGCTTCGGCAGGGACCCGCAGGCCATTGATGCTCCCGGATAAATTCGACGGAGTCTCCTCGTGGGCAGATTACCTTATTCACTTCGAGAGCGTCGCCATGGTCAACCAATGGAGCGAAGCAGAGAAAGCAATGTTTCTAGCTTCGCACCTGCGAGGATTGGCGCAGGAGGCCTTGGCTGACATGGTGCCCGAAGCAAGACAAAGTTACTCTTCCATTTTGGAGTATTTCGAGGAACGATTTGGGGAAGCGGCCAAGATCCCGTGACATCGGGCCCAACTATCGATGCGCACTAGAGGTCGGGGGAGTCGCTGAGCGATCTCGGACAGTCCATTCGCCGATTGGTGCTCAAGAGCTACCCGAAGCTACCCGTCCAGGCGCGGGAGGACTTGGCGGTGGAGGCATTTCGCAACTCCCTTGGTGACGAACAACTCCAACGCCACATCTTTTCAAGGAAAGCAACTTTAACCGAAGCCATCACTCTCGCCACCGAGATGGAGGCCTTCCTCGACTCCCAAAACAAGAAGGGGAAAGAATGGATTCCGGGATGTCAGGGTCATATCACAGCCCCTACCGCCACCATTAGTGCCGAACTAGGAAAGCCCCGACTCTGCTCCCCGACAGACCGACCGGACTATGATGGAGTGTGTTGGGTGCCATGAGTTCGGCCACGTCCGTCAAGACTGCCCTCACGGGCAACGGGGGTTTAATAACAATCCCCAGCGTTGGAGGGTAGCGTCCATACACTCGGAAGAGCAGGTAGAGCGACATCTCCGCCCACCACACACAACCAAGAAGTACACGAGAACTGGGGTGAGCGACAAGGGGTTTTTGACCACTCGGAGCAAATCCCAGTCGTGACATCTCCGCACACCACGCATAACCGAGCAGCACATGAGGGCCGGGGGGAGTGGGAAAGGGTTCACGACCCCTCGGAACAAACCCCAGTGGTATTAACGAGGCGGGGACAGAAAACCCACCGGCCACAGGCCCGTTGCAAACATTGCGATCGAGAGTTCAACCGGATGGCAAACTTGACACGCCACCTGAAGTGGAGCTGCCCTGTCTCTACTGGGTGAAGCCGTACCGGTGCCCCTATGGGTGCGGGCAGGCATTCTTTCGGCCCCAACTGCTTCCCCTGCACCTGAAACACTGTGCCCTTCGCCCAGACGTGTGGGCAGAGTCGGAGTGGCGGAAGATGAACTAAATGATTACGCCAGCGACACGAAGTTGGACGAGGGGCGGATGGAAAAGGAGGGTTGCGACCACTCGGAGCGCCTTCCAACGGTTCCGTCCGACCCAACGCCACCTGGACCGTCAGGAGGGGGGATTTTGACCATTCGGACCGATCCCCGTCTCCACACCCACCACGTCTAACCAGACAACCATCGCCGGTCGGTCACCATCGGCATGAGGTCGAAAGCAACACCCAACGGCCGGCATCACCACCTCTACCGGAGCTGAGTGACCCCCTCTCCCCGGGAGGTCAGACTGGGCGAGGCAGGCCGCCTCCAGTTGGAGCGGCCTCTGACGCCATCTCCCTCAGCGGTGGAGGGTGGTCCCGAGGAGAGTCCCCTCCGGTGGAGCCGAGGGCGTGGCCGACGTAAGCATCCGGCTGGACGAGGAGGCGCGACCCCCCGCTTCACCGCATCGCCCATCCGGACAGATGGCAACACACAGACGGAGAACGCCGCGCGGCCAACCTCTCCTGCACCCCTGCCCCTGGGCCACGGTCTGATGCTTGGTGTCCCCTTGGGCTCTGTCATAACCTTCCCCAACGGCACTCGTTGGTCAGTCACCGTGACGGGAACTGCCTGCGACACCGCTACCGCTATGGAGGAGCCCCTCTGCGAGCTTCACAGGGACGAATGGCGCCTGGAACAGGTCCCCTGGAGATTGCTACAGATTTACGATGGCCAGCAGTACGGGCAGTACTACGTCGATCCCTCCATCGCCAACCATTCTTTCCTTGGAGGACTGCTGCCGCCCGGAGCACCACCACCTCCCCGCTTCCTCGACGGAGTCCCCGCCCATTTTTGGGAGCAGCTGTTCCGGCTGACGGAGACGCAGCGGGGCCCGCCGCTACGCCCGACTTCCCCATAGTTCCCTGTCTTGATTTCTCTTTGTATTTGCCATTGTGAAGGAGTTGCTTCGCTCTCGAGCGATGGCGCTCGCTGCCTGCTTCTGGGATAAGCAGGGTCCTAGGAGGGGGCAGTGTAACGGGCACCGATTGGCCAGTAGGGGGCGCCAGCACGACTCCCCGTCGGAGAACTGACTGGTGGCCCCTGACTGGTGGCCCCTGACTGGTGGTATTAATTGCATACAGAATTGTATTATTGTTTATTACATACTAAGGTTACACAAAACAAGGACAAGGACTAGGACATTATGACGCGGACGTAGGCCTTCTGCACTGCAGTAAAATAATGGTCAAGAAGGTCAATCGGCAGAGAAAATGTAGAAAAAGAAATTCATTTCTGAATGAAAAAATGAAAAAAAATAAATGAAAAAATCAATTCAGCTATTATGTAGTATCATATTTTTCCCGTAACATACACTTCAATTTTTTCTTAAATAAGTAACGACTGTTCACGCATTTAATGTCATTATTTAAGGAATTCCAAAACTTAGGACCTTGATAACGAATTCCTTTTTGGGCAAATGTATGTACGTACATATGGAATATGGATGTCACTGGTGTGCCTGGTAAAGTGATGATGAACAAAGGTATTTTAAATGAACATAGATTGAAAATAATTAGGTAGTTCATGTTTAAAGAACGAAAGACTCCTAATTGGAGTAAATAAATATCATTAACTTTAAGAGTCTTATGTCTGATGAATAATGGGTTTGAGTGAGAAGTCTACATTGTCAATAATTCTCAGTGCCCCTTTTTGTAAAATGAAAATTCTTTTTGCAAGATGAGTGTTACCCCAGGCAAGTAATACTACCATAGGTAACATGAGTTAAAATTAAAGTGTTATAAATTTTAAGTAAAATCTCAGAGGGAAAGGCATATTTCAGTTTATTGATAATGCCTATGTTCCTAGATATTAGTTTATAAAGGTGTAATATGATGACTCCAATCTAGTTTAGTATCAATAAACAGACCCAGGAATTTAATACAGTCAGTTTGAATAATTGTTGCACTACCAAACAAAATATCCTGAGAAAGACATGTAGGGCCTAACTGTGTTGCTGAATAACATAAAACTTGTTTTACCAATATTAATAGATAATTTATTCGCTTTAATCCAGTTTGAAACATGAACGTGTTGCCGGTGTGGACGGAGATTCTGTCCCCCGGTTTCTGTCCCCCCGGTGAAGATCTGTCCCCCGGACAACTTTACCTGGCTTGTCTATGCTACAATGTCCCCCGAGACAGTATCTCCTAGGATAAACTGTCCGTCGTGCTCAACGGAGATCATGTCCCCCAACGGAGAATTATGTCCCACACAGGCATGAACGTCCACCGACGGAACTACTTTAATAAACTTGCTTTATTAACCCGCACTTTGCTGGTTTATAATATAAGTATTATCCATTTGTCAATTTAGTCAACATTGATTCACCAATGTAATAATTTGTGTGTGTGTGTATTTATATATTTTCTTACATATTTTTGTTCAGCCCTACACCCCATTTTCCCGTATTTTGTATTTATTTAGCCTCATATTTAGCCTCATTCACTTTTTCTTATTTACTTGTTGAAATGATTCAACGGAGCATTAATATTCCATAAATTATGTACTTTTTGAAAGATTTGCATTGAAGTTAATATAATTGAACTACATTGCAGTAAAACAATAATAAACTAGACATTAGGTGTTTGTGGACAAACACAGAGCTGTTCCGGTTTTTCTGATTCATAAAATGTTTTAACAATAAACAAGAAATCACAAACATTACGACATTATGACATGTGGTTCAGGAGATATGATTATCTCAAATTATGAGCTTCCTGTTAAGACCGGAAAGAAAGGGCAACATGGGGTCACGGTTACCCAAGGCTTATCTCCAATGCCCAAGGAGTCTATAACTGAAAATAAATTGAAAATCGGTTTGGTAGTTCTTGAGATATGGTCCACTTCCGGTTGACCCTTTGGTAAAGGTCAACATGGGGTCATGGTTGTTACCCAAGGCTTATCTCCAATGCCCAAGGAGTCTATAACTGAAAATATATTGAAAATCGGTTCGGTAGTTCTTGAGATATGGTCCCACTTCCGGTTGACCAGGAAGTAAAGGTCAACATGGGGTCGCGGTTACCCAAGGCTAATCTGCAATGCCCAAGGAGTCTAAAACTGAAAAAGTTTGAAAATCGGTTGTGTAGTTCTTTAGATATGGTCCCACTTCCGGTTGACCCGGAAGTAAAGGTCAAAATGGGGTCACGGTTACCCAAGGCTAATCTTCAATGCCCAATGAGTCGATACAAGATTGGCTAACCAAATATTCACACCACTGTGAAGTGGCTAATTAATTAATAATTTTAACCTTTTTTACATTAAGAGTAAAATTTATGATACAGGATCTAACTCTTTAATTTTTACAATTTAGGATATTAGGTCACATGCACGGTTGTGCAAACAAGGTTTTTTAACTTGAAATTTTGTATATGAAACTTCTGTTACACGGGTCACCAACTGTTTCAGAAACGGTTACATGTTTGCAAAAAATAACTGTGAATGCGCAGGCTTATACACGTAAGCCAGTGACAGTAACACGGTTAAGTGACAGATCTTACGGTTAAACATCACATTTGTACGGTTTGGATAAACGTTGAAAAATTCACTTGAAAAGTGCTGCGAAATGCTGACCATAATATTTGCGATCACGATTTGCACAGCAAACGATCCCATGCCAGACACACTTATCGTTTCCAATTTACAGGCTTAAGTCTTTGTCATTTCATTACTTGGTGTGCGCCATTAGTTGCAAGAAACATTGAACGCTAGAGGGCATTCCACAACAAATTGATCGCACGGTTACCCGGTTATATAACCAATCGATAATCTTGTTAAACGTTTAATGTTTACGGTTTGGTTCAGCGTAAATACATTCACTTGAAAAGGACTGCGAAATGGTGACCATAATAACTGCGATCACGATTTGCACAGCAAACGATCCCATGCCACACGCACCCATATCATTTCCAATTTACAGGCTTAAGTCTTTGTTATTTCTTACTTGGCGTGCAGCATTAGTTGCAAGAAACACTGAACGCTAGAGGGCGTTCCACAACAAATCGATTGCACGGTTACCCGGTTAACCAAACGATAATCTTGTTAAACGTTTAATGTTTACGGTTGGGATCAGCGTAAACAAATTTGCTTGAAAAGTACTGCGAAATGGTGACCATAATAATTGCGGTTAAACATCTACGTTATTACGGTTCAAATAAATGTTTAACAATCAACCTCAAAAAGTGTTGCGAAATGTTGACCATAATAAATACGAACGGTTACACATGTTGAAAAAATGTACAGCCAGACTGGTGGTGACTCAACAATAATGAGTAATGATGTTTATTCTGGAGTTCTGTTTTTAACCAGGCTTAATCCGTGACCCATGGTTTTTAAACGATGTACGCACGGGAGGAAATCTGCTGGTTAATTAGTTTATATTAATATGGAATTTCGGGTAATTACTTGGATTATCTGTGACTAATTGGTATACAACATGGAATTTTAGTGATCATTGGAATCATTATACCAAAACTGTCAAGAGAGGGCGCCATTCAATATTTCCAACTTGAGACTTTTCAACAGCCGCCCCTAAATTTGGGTACTAAATTTACTTGCAAACAAAAAAATGTCTCAACACTGAAATGTTTAGTTAGGCCATATACAACCTAAGTTTCATCATCTGTCAGTTCTGGGAGGCGGATCAGCCGAGCGACTGGACGGGTGTACACTTTATCCTTCACGCGTACGTTGGCCGTGCGGACACGTCCATCATCTCCTGGGAAGGTTTCTCCAATTCTCCCGATGGGCCACTGTGACCTATGTAGTTGCTGGTCGACTATCATGACGACATCATTCGGCTTTAGCTCGATGTTCTCTGTTTGGCATTTTTGACGCTTCTGGAGTGTGGGCAAGTAGAATTGTATGAAGCGAGACCAGAAGTTTTCAGCTAACACCTGACTGTGTTTCCAGCGGCGTCTGCCCAGTAGGTCCTTGGCTGGGTATACAACTTGAGGTAATGAAGTATCATGGCGGCCCAACAGCAGTAGGTTTGGGGTAATTGGGTCAATATCAGCTACATCGGATGAGACATATCCTAACGGTTTTGAGTTCAGGATTCCCTCCACCTCGATGAGGACTGTTCGGAGAACAGGCTCAGAGACAGTCTGATCGTTGAGAGTAACTCGAAGACCATCCTTAACGGACTTTATTTCTCTTTCCCACACTCCTCCAAAGTGTGGAGCTTTCGGTGGATTGAATGAAAACCGCACCTGTCGTTTGGCCAGCTCTTTCTGCAGAGTGGGACTCATGGCAGAGAACGCCTCCTGGAGTTCGGAGTCGCCCCCCTTAAAGTTTGTGCCACAGTCTGACAGCAGCTCGTAAGGTGTACCTCTTCTAGCTATAAAACGTCTGAGGGCCATGAGGAAGGCATCGCTATCAATACTGTCTAGTAGGTCGAGGTGGACAGCACGAGTGGTCATGCACTTAAAGACAATTCCCCATCTCTTCTCTGTGCGACGGCCGATCTTAACCATCATGGGACCAAAACAATCCACTCCTGTGGAGAAGAAAGCTGGCTTGTGCAATTCTTTACGTCCACGCTGAAATATGAATAACTATCTGATTACACGACGCTGCGCTGATAGCAAGACAAATTCTTTTCGATTCTTGTTAATGAACGTAGACTTGTGTCAGTCGGCGACAAGAATGATGACTCTATGTATATTCTACAAAAACGTCAACAACACGGGTCATAAATGGGTTTAGGACTTGAACGAGTCTAGGAAACAAGAAAGAGCACCGTTAAACTCATATAGCGCCCTCAATCTGTTTAACAGAGTGCGGGCGCTATACGAGTTTAACGGTGCATTTTTAACTTTTTTTTTAAAAGGTAAAAAAATTACTCCTTGTCGTTAATAAACACATATCAAATTCTAGGCAGAGTGCCCAAGGCATTAAATTTGCCTGAAAATTTGGTTTTTTTTTCTACTGCTCTAGGATATTAGGTGCCAAGAAAAAAACGTGTGCAAATGCTATGGGATTTAGGTGGAAACAAATGTATAATAAAAATAATAGAAATCTCGACGAAAACCATAGCTGTTCCGACAGCTAGGTCGGAACAGCTAATAATAAAAACAAATAAAAATCTCGACGAAAACAATAGCTGTTCCGACAGCTAGGTCGGAACAGCTAATAATATTCAAACACATAACAAGTCAATACAAAAAAACTGACAACAAGCTTTGTGAAATGTCCAACCGTTTTTATTTTCTAAATGGACAGAAACTTCCTCATTCCAATTCAATTAAAACCTCACATTTATTTACATGAAATATTTTAAACAATGCATAAAAAAGAAAACGAATTGAAGAAGTATCATGAATCCAGTTTTACAATACAGAAAATTAACTAAGTATGCAGGCCACAAACTTGAAGACAGAGGGCTCGTGGTGAGTGCCTGGCGGACAGAAAGCCTTAGCCAGGGGACACATTCCCCTAGGGGATTCTGTCCCCCCGGACCGTTGTGCAGGGGGAAATGAGAGGGGGACAAATTCCCATAGCGGACAGAAAACCCTAGCCTGGGGGACACATTCCCCGAGGGGATTCTGTCCCCCGAACCGTTGTGTCGGGGGACCGAATTGCCTGTGACACCGGCGTTCAAAACTTGTGCACAACGATAGTTTAACTTACGCATAACTCGCGGAGCGTATCGCCGACGATCACGTGTCGTACCCTATAAAAAGGCTGCCGCTCGACGATTCCAATCATAACTGCACTAGACATCGCAGTATCAACATCACGTCATTCCGAAGAAAACTTCAAAGAACGCTGCAAAACACGCCATTATACGGTAGCTGTAATTGTTAGAAACACAGTAAGGTCCAATAAAGTTCTCTGGCTGGTTGTCCGGAACACGTTAAAACGTCTACATACGTCAATAATTGCGTTGGAGATAAATTCGACATAGGTTCAAAGCACGTTACTCTTAGGTTAGAAATAAGTTTTGGGTACGCTAGACATTATTTCGACGTATGTAAGTAACGTGTGTTAACGTGTGTCAACGATCGCATCAAGCTTTTACACAATTTTCGACGTTTGGCGGCGTCCGCCATACGTCGAAAATGTTTGTGCATGCACAACAAATTTCGACGACCTCGCCTTACTACAACGTATACCTGCGTGATTCAGCGTGCTCTTAACTTATACAAAACTTACCCATAACTTATTCGACGAACGCCAGCGTATTCGCCACATTTTTCATACGTCGGCATACGCTGGCTAAAACGTCAAGGTGTGACAGGGCCTCAGTGATTAGGAGCAGAGACGGCCCCTGGTGACGTACAGTTGATTTTGGTCGACAGCCCAAATCAGTTAAGTGTAGCTCTCATGATTTGGGTCGACAGCCCAAATCATTTCATACAACCAAAATGAAATTTTAACCTGACTTTAAAATATTCAAGCTTGTTTCTCCACTCAACAGTGGCTATCAAGTGTCAGATGATAGTAATAGACCTTATGCATTGACTTCACCAAGGCGCCATCTTAGAGGTAAAACTGATGACGAAACAGTGGAAACGCGCTGATTTGTACGCGCGGCGCACAGGACTGACCAATGAACATCTTCCTTTTGACCTCTAGGCGAGGGCGCCCTACTCAAATGACGTCATATGCATAAGGTCTATAGATAGTTCCCAGTAGACGCCATCTTTACGGGCAAATCGCATTTTGGCTTGCAGGCGCGTCAAGCGCTCAAATTATTAACGCAGGCGCGTCGTTCACTAACCAATCGTGCAGTGAGTTTTGTGAAATGTGCGCGTGCTGCACGCCGTTCTCACGCGTAACGCATGACTGTGTGTTCCAAATTGCCCGTAAAGATGGCCGACTTACGTCATACTGCAACCTATCTATTGTTTGAAATGTTTTTGATTGATTTGGTTGACCCTTGAGATCGTCAATCTTGTTTATACTTACAAAATCGATAAGCAGTTTCATCAATACCAGGATCATTAGGAGAAAAGATCACAGTTATGGATTGTGTATAATAAATTCGTATCTCCATGTTGGCTGTGAACTCTAGTCGTATTGGTGACGTCATCGGCTTCTGAAGCGCCATTTTCAGAAACCGATGCGTATTTTGAGCGCAGAGTGAAGTTCCCTCAAATGTTGTTCCTGAAAATTATGTAAATTAAAGACCTGATAATCGAGAAATTAGCAAAAAAGTAATAATACATCGCTGTGTGGAAAGTTTGGAATATTAATTTTCCCAGTCGTCTCAGTTTCATTTGATATACCATCCAACCAACCAGTGAACTTTCATCCAAATCGGTCTGATGGTAGAGAAGACAACGCGTACGTCCACAACTGCCTTACATCGTTTGGTTTGGGGTGTCTCAGATTGCTATTTTTGTGACTCTTTCAGCAATTTAGAATATTTCTCTGCACAAATTGGTGTTTGTGTGAAATTTACAAGCACTTAATTTTCGTTTTTCTTTGACAGTTACTAATCTTGTGCCTTAACGTAGTTTAAATTAAACATTACTTGGTTTAAATGTTGGGGTAAAAGTGCGGGTCATAATTGACAAGGATATGAGTCCGTCCTATGGGCCAAACTCATACCTGGGTCAGCATGACCCATTTTGGGGTCAAAATGTACATAACATAGTGTGGTCAAGATAATTAAAAATAAGCAACCGGGGAAAAAACGTGATTGTGAAATATTTATGTACTGAATTCTGAGCTAGCAATCATCAAGGCGTTGCAAATTGTGTTTATTCTTGAACACTAAACAACATTTAGAGGCATTTTCATTGTAAATTTCATTAAATGCAGGAAACTGTATGCTCTTCTTAATCTTAACACATCAGGGTTTGCCCAATTCGTGTCATTGGATGTTGAATGAATTTCCCAAAAAATATTACAACAATTCAAGTAAACAAATTTAATTAACATTCAACCGCACAAATCTTACTCAGTTGTAACAGTTTTGTTTTGTTAAACAATGAGTGCCTGCTTTCGAGTCCAGGACTTTTCAATTTTAATAAAGAAAACGTAAATTTAACTTCCAGGGCCAAAGTAAACAATAGATTGTGTGCATCCTTCTAGTTGTATGGATTTTACTGTTTTTTTGCATCATCGTTTCAGTCAATCATTGAAAACCGTCTGTCTCTTTTAGCTTTATGGTTGTCTATTTCCAACCTCTGAACAAGATTCCTGAAACGCCACCGCCATCTCCATCGCCAATGTCATCGTCGTCGTCGTCGTCGTCGTCGTCAATGCCAATGTCATTGTCGTTATCACCGTTATTGTTATTGTCGTTGTTACTATTGTTATGTAAAACGATAAATTATTAATTTAAAATCTTTAAAAAAAGATATAACCATAATGGAAAGAAAACGATAATAAGATAAAGGACAATGTTTCTCCTCACAATAGACCGTGTGCCATAGAAATCAAACCAGGAACGCCGAGTGCATGAAAGCGGCCATATCCTGGTTTGATTTATATGGCACACGCACACGCACACGCTCACAGACGCCATGTTGTGGGTATTTGCAAGGTACAACGTCTATTCGTGTTTTACCTTCAGTTTGTAATTCTTCATCTCCATAGTGACGACACCCAGCGGAGTGCTGTATTTCCAATTCTTTTACGGAGTAGTTGGCTGTTTTGAGATGACAGACTGTGTCATTGCAGAAGTTGAACGACTTGCAGAAATCATCTTGCAGACAATATGTTGCACACACCACGTCTGAACTTGCTTTTCTCACCTGGTAGATTGTATCTTTGAGTGCATGGTCTTGCATAGGGCTAGGATAGAATGCAAGTATGTTTCCTTGATGCATTTGGTAGTCACGCGATGCAGGTTGACACGCCCCGTTTACAACATCAGAAGAAACAACCATCAGGACTATTTGTGTTAACAGGGAGGAAAGAGTACTCGCGATGACAGTCATAATGCAGTCGCAACCCTAATCTGCAACAGACAAAAAAACAGCACCTTTTTTAATTAAAAAGTCCATGTGAAAACTATGGTGTTCAATATCTGCCACCTCGTGCCTAGCGTTGACCAAGGCGATGGAGTTTAATTTTTCGTTTTTTCTTCTTTTTTTGTAGGCCTAGTTTGTTTTCCATTTGCGCTATTGCGCTATTGCGCTACTAGTCCAGATTCTGGACGTTCTTTATTAATAGCTCTCCCGATCACACGGAAACCCTCCGCGTTGAGGGCGCTTTGCCCACCAATTCAGAGACCCGGCAAAAAATATTGCCACAAAACGCGTACGCCGACTCGACATGACTGTTGTTATTACAGTATTTCCGACCAAAGATCGTGGCAACGATCTTTGATGATGGCCGACTAAATTTAATATCCTCCATCGCATACTGTCGCCACTTATTTTGTATGTTTTACATTTCTTGTTTATTTCTGAGCATTTATTTAATTCAAAAAATATTAATGACTGATCTTTTATTTTTTGTTTTGTTTCTTGTTCAGTTGAAGCAAAATAAAATATACTTTATCAAAACAATAACTGAAAGATTTAGAATAGAGAATATCAACTTTACGATCGATCGATTTGCAAACTATCGTGACGTAGCGTAAGATACGTGATTGACATGTTCTTCTAGAGTAGGCGTGTCTTATTCTCCCCGTAATTTTTCGGGGAGAATGGCAAATGCGACTGGACCGTTTTCTGGGGCTCATCATCTGGACTGTATTTTCACGTTGAGGGCGTAGTTGGAAAAGCTTTCTCTGCCCGGGGCGCACCACACCAAATAAGCCAGAATTCATGCGCCAAGCTACATATCATAATTTGTAAACCCACAACTTATTTTTAATTACAACGTTTTGGGGGTCATGCAATTAATAGATTGTGTAAATATAAGAATCTATCACAACCTAGGGGTTCGGTGCTTCAACTTTTGAGGAGACTGGATAAATTTAGGCGTTAAAGTTGGCCCTATTTGACCGGGAAAGTGGAGAAGTGCTTCACGAAAACAGGCAGCAAGTCGGTTTTGGAAAAAAACCAAAACATTTCGTGTTTTTTTTCTTCTGGGGTAGTTAGCAAAAATTCCAAACAGCTGACCTGCCAAAAATTGAAAAGAATTCTGAAGTTCAGTCGTCCGAAAATATGTTTGATTGGTTTTCAAGAGGCTGAGAGACTTACACGATTTGTTGAGTATTTTTGAATATTTATCATTTAGCATTGGTTCCTATGGGAGTTTATTTAGTGTGGTGCACCTCCCGCTGCTCTGAGCGCCGCGCGCGGGGGAGCTATACGAAAACGGTCCACACGCTGGACTATAGATAGTTCCCAGTAGACGCCATCTTTACGGGCAAATCGCATTTTGGCTTGCAGGCGCGTCAAGCGCTCAAATTATTAACGCAGCCGCGTCATTCACTAACCAATCATGCAATGAGTTTGGTGAAATGTGCGCGTGCTGCACGCCGTTCTCACGCGTAACGCATGACTGTGTGTTCCAAATTGCCCGTAAAGTTGGCCGACTTACGTCATACTGCAACCTATCTATTGCGCTACCCGCCCGAGCTCTGAATCAACGAGTCTCTGAATCAACGCCTTGTCGGTTCTGTTTTGAGCTAGCCAGGGTCGATACTATAATGCGTGCGGAATGTTCCCATTGGACAGTGGCGGAAGTCATGTTTACTAATATGATTGGGGCGGGGGGGAGTTGGGGGAGGGTGTTGCGCAATCATTTGCTATCGCGGTTTTTAAAGTATGCTCCTTTTTTTAAAGAGATGCGTACCGTTAACAAAGAAACATTAAGAAAAAACACGTTGAAATGCTCTCTCTATCAGCACTAACAAATAGGGCATATAGGTTTTACGAGCATTTAAATTACTAAAGCAGTTAGCAACGCAAAAGAAATTATTTACAAAATGTTCTCTAGTGTAAAGATTAAGTGTTTACTACGTTTGAACATAAGATAAAATGGATTCGTCTAAGCAGTCTCAACGGCCACCGTGTGTTGTTCATTATCATAATATCAGTAATGTAACAACGACAATAACATTGACGGTGATGACGACAATGATATTGGCATTGACGACGACGACGACAATGATTGGCGACGGAGATGGTGAGGGTGGTGGCGGTGGCGGTGCCGTTAGTAGGAATCTTGTTCAGAGGTTAGAAAAAGACAACTGTACGTTTGAATATAGCTAAAAGAGACTGACGGTTTTCAATGATTGACTGAAACGATGATGCAAAAAACAGTAAATGCTTACAACTATCCAGATGCACACAATCTATTGTTTGCTTTGGCCCTGTATAAGTTAAATTTATGTTTTTTCTTTCTAAAAATTGAAAAGTCCTGAACTCGAAAGCAGGCCTTCATTTTTTATTTATTTTTTAAAATTTATTCGACATCCATTGACACGAATTGAGCATATCCGATGTGTTAAGATTAATAAGAGCATACAGTTTCCTGCATTTAATGTTTGAGCGTATTGAATCTATATAGTGAATCTTTTGCTCACTTCTGAAGACCCTGTCTGACTTCAGTATATGGATAACTGAGGTAGTGCTGATAGTCTAACATTGACCACTCAGCTAAAATTGAATGACTGTACTGAATATGAATCCTGAATCTCTTGCTCACCACTGTAGACTCCGACTTTCATGTACGCAAGCATGGAGGAAGGTGCGAGTGAATAAAAAAAGACGCCGCTATAGTAGTCTAACTTGAAGTAAATTTTTTCCGAAACTATAACTTATTTAATTAGTATATTACTGCTCAGCCAAAAATTATTTAAGTAACGACGGTGACGGCCTGAGGCCGGTTTCAATTATTTTTTGGCAAATTGTTCCCTAACAAGGGGAATCGTTGTAACTGTGTTCAGCCATGCGTATCGTTGTGGGGTGTGTGAGAGCGGAAGTTTTGTTAAGTGACGTATTCTTGGCAATAGCTTCAAGGTTGGGCTCTGTTTCCTCCGATTTCTTGAATAGAGGGGGATGGTTGAAACGTGACTTAACAGGCTGTTGTGTTGCCCTGGGTATCACACGTTGAAATTTTATGACAACAATTTATTTTATTATTTGGAAAAGGTGCAGGCGCGAACGTGACTTTCAGAAGCATAATATTGTTCTTTTTTATTCAATAATTTAATAAGCAGAAACGATGGTAGCAGAATCGAATTAGCGAATGCTTGACTTCACATCAAACCAATCCGCCCTTCTATTATCTAGGCTTACCTGTAATTATTTCGACGACTCGTTTTTCACGCAGTCAAGGGCGGTATAGTTTCGGAAGGAATTTACCGAATCGCAAAGAGTGGCTTGCAGTGGCACCGATCAGATAGATAGGTGTTCGTGCAATATGAGCACGAACACCTCTTGTTTTTGTTCCTTTTTTTAGGTGTTCGTGCAATTTGTGCACGAACACCTCTTGATATTGTTCCTTTTTTTTCTTCTTCAGAATCTTCTTCCGCTCAACTCTTCTCTGTTGTTTAACTCAAAATTGAAATTTAGTTGAACCTTGAATCTTGGCATTGTTTGAACCATAACATGAGGACGGCACGCAAAGAATTACGTCATGATGACGTCATCAGGTGTCGAATTACAAGGTTTTTAAAGTTGAAAAGAGATCATTTGCTTTTGGCTGTATCTCACTGAATATGAAAGCTTTGATGTTCATACTTGGGCATCGGATAGATCAAGACTGGGGCAACATTTAAAAGGTTAACGGCAAAATCGTGTGACCTTAACTTCCGGGTCGTTACCCTGGGTCGAAGTTCGCCTTCATTTTTGTCCCTTCAAAAACAACTTTCGAGCTTATCTACGCAATAACTGAAGATTGGGATTGAATTCAACACTGAAACTCATCAGATAGCTGGACCTTGATATCAAGATGACACACACTTGAAGATGTCATGATGACGTCATCGGGTATCAAATTACATTAAATTAAATTTTAATATTTGAAAAATCATAACTCGAAAACCACTGAATGGATTTGTACAATCTACACATCATCGAATAGTTCATTAAGAGTTTGACAAATGCTACACAGAACCTTCACAACATTTGAACTGACTTCCGGCTCAAACCGGAAGTTGAAAATGTTAAAATATCGTATCGTATTCATATCTTTAAAACTACTGATCATTTTAGCATAATTTGTGTATCAGGGTGTAGACCGTTAAGCCTGCTCAAACTTTTACACAGAGTTGACAACATTTTTACCTTTACATCTGGTCGAAAAAGGACAATAACACGCACCTATCAGTTGACCCTCATTGACGACGCACGATAGCGTATTAACGTGTAAACAACCTTGCTCCGGCCACTCAAAATTTAAATTATGTTTCTCAAGTGTATTCTCTTAGAAGAAGGTTCATTTAGGAATATGTTTCGCATTGCATCCCAGAGGTGGTCCATCTACTATTTTAAAAATTCATAACTGCTGAACCACACATTGGATTTTAACAATTTATACATCATTTTCAAGGTCGAATAAACTAATCATGCTGTACATAATTCGAAAACTATGACACGGTCGGTACACAGAATACCACCCCATTTGACCTTGACTTTCGGTTGAAACAGAAAGCTATGATGTTCATAGTTTAGCATCTGATAGACCAAGACTGGGGCAACATTTGAAAAGTTAACGCAAAAATCGTACGACCTTTACTTCCGGGTCGTTATCTTGGTCGAAGTTCGCCATCGTTTTTCCCCTTCAAAAATCAACTTTCGAACTTATCTACGGAATAACTCAAGATTGAGATTGAATTGAACATTGAAACTCATCAGATAGTTGAACCTCAGTATGAAGACAACACATACCTAATGATGCCATGATGACGTCATCGGGCATTGAATTACAATAAACCAAAACTTAATATTTGTAAAAAATCATAACTCATGAACCATAAATCGGATACGCTACACTAAACCTTATAACAATTGACCTAAACTTCCAGTTCAAATCGGAAGTTGAAACTTTCATAATATATTATCGTATTCATATCTTTAAAACTACTGATCATTTCGGCATAATTTTTGTATCTGGTTGTAGAACGTTAATCCCTCTCAAAGTTTTGCACAGAAATAATATCATTTTGACGTTTACTCCTGGTCGAAAAGGGACGATAAATCGCACGTATCAGTTATGAGGGTCAACCGCCTGATGTACACGTGCATCGCAGGTGCGGTTTTGTTGACGTCCAATGTTAAATGCACGTACGATTAATTTGCACGTAAATGTATTTGTGCTGTGGGGACCATGCTGGAAGACATTTCGCATCCATCGGTGTTAGAACTAAAATTGCACCCCCGCGGATAATCCAACTAATATTTGAAAAATTCGTAACTCCTGAAGCACACATTGGATTTTAACAATTCATACATCATCTGAAAGGTCTGAATAGACTTATCACGTGCTACACAATAGCCGACCCCATTTGACCTTCACTTCCGGTTAAAGTTGGAAGTTGATATTAAAGGTTTCAAAAATCATAAATTCTGAACCACTTAAATGACTTCGAAGACTTCACCAACGCTACCAAGTGTGACCTCATTTGACATTAGTTTCCGGTCCAAAACGGAAGTTGAACTTTTATATTTGAAAAAAATCATAACTTCTGAACCACATAGGATGTTTACAATCTAAAAGGTCTTTATAAACCAATCACGTGCTACACAAAATGTGAGTCCTATTTGACCTTGACTTCCGTTCAAAACCGGAAGTTGATGTTTAATTTTTGAAAAATTCATAACTCCTGACCCAGGCATTGGATTAATAATGTCGTTACCTATTCATTAAATCACTCAATCAATCACTCAACACGAACACCTTGTTTTTGTCACATGACAAAAACTGAATGACTAGTTTTCTTCTCCTTCTTCTTCTTCTTCTTCTTCCACGCAACTCTTCTCTGGAACATAACTCAATATTGATATTGAATTGAACCTTGAAACTCATCAGATAAATGAACCTCAACATGAAGACGGCACAGTTGTCATTACGTCATGTTGACGTCATCAGGTGTCGAATTACAAGGTTTTTTGAGTTGAAAAATGACATTTGCTTTTTGCTGTATCTCTCTGAATATAAAACGTATGATATTCATAGTTTGGCATCTGATAGAACAAGACTGGGGCAACATTTGAAAAGTTAACGCCAAAATCGTATGACTTTTTCTTCTGGTCGTACTGGAAGGTCAAAGTTTGCATTTGTGTTTTTCTTTAAAAAAACGTTTTTGGAGTTATCTGCAGCATAACTCCTGATTGGAATTGAATTAAGCATCGAAACTCATCAGACAACCGTACCTTAATATCAAGACGACACCCACTTGATGATGTCATGATGACGTCATCGGGTATCAAATTACATTAAATCAAAGTTGAATACTTGAAAAAATCATAACGCTTGAGCCACAGCGTGGATTTTTACAATCTACACATCATCGGATAGGTCGTTACAAGTTTTACAAACGCTAAACAGGACACAACCTCTTGACCTTCACTTCCGGTTCAAATCGGAAGTTGAAAATTTCATAATATCTTATCTTATTCATATCTTTAAAACTACTGATCATTTTAGCATAATGTTTGTATCATGATGTAGGCCGTTAAACCAGCTCAAACTTTTGCATAGAAATAACAACATCTTGAACTTTACAATACATCTAGTCGAAAAAGGACGATAAATCGCATGTACAATTTGACCTGCATTGACGAAAGCGTTTTAACACACACTAAACCTACGGTGCACGTGGGGCTCCACGTGTACTGGTACTGAATAGGTACTAGTCTTTGCCCAAGACGTCAGAGATCGATAGTGGCTAGTGTATTGCGCTTGGTTACAACTCGTTATAGCGCGCCCTCTTATGGCTTGAATTAACCAATGTGACTAGAAATGAGATCTAGTCAAGTTAGTATCTGTTGACTGTCATTGACGGTCAATGAGGGTCAACCTCCTGTACGCGTGCATCGCACGTGCCTTTTTCCCTGACGTCCTTTGTTAAATGCACGTGTAATTATTTTGCATGTAAATGTATTTGTGCTGTGGGGGACCATGCTGGAATACATTTCGCATCCATCGGTGTTAGAAATTATATTGCACCCCAGCGGATAATCCATCTAATATTGGATAAAATTCGTAATTCCTGAACCACACATTGGATTTTAACAGTTCATACATCATCTGAAAGGTCTGAACAGACTTATCACGTGTTACACAATATACGACACCGTTTGACCTTGACTTCCGGTTAAAGTTGGAAATTGGTATTTAATGTCTCAAAAATCACAAATTCTGAACCATATGTTTGATTATATATGTCATAAGAAAGAACTCAGAAGACCCCACCCACGCTACCAAGTTTGACGTCATTTGTCATTGCCATCCGGTTCAAAACGGAAGTTGAAACTTTACATTTGAAAAAATCATAACTCATAACAATTCATCCATCGTCTAAAAGGTCTTCAAAAACTAATCACGTGCTACGCAAAATGTGACCCTTTTGACCTTGACTTCCGGTCCAAACCGGAAGTTTATGCTTACATTTTGAACAATTCATACCTCCTGAACCAGACATTGGATTGATTAGGTATAATGTCGTTACCTATTAATATCACTCACCACGAACACCTTGTTTTTGTAATTAACAAAAACTGAATCCTAGTTTATTTTTCTTCTCCATCTTCTTCCGGAGAACTCTTCTCTACATCATAACTCAAGATTGAAACTGAATTGAACCTTGAAACTCTTCAGACAATTGAACCTCAATAAGAAGATGGCACAGTTGTCATGATGTCATGATGACTTCATCAAATGTCGAATTACCTGTGTCTTAAGTGTCGGAACCTGTTATAAATTGCATTATAACTCCTTTTAAGGTTGTCCGGCGAAGTTTCTTTTTAATATAATTTCTACTTCTTTAGCATTCGCGAAAAGGGCAAGATGCTTTAATTCCCCTTAGTTTACTAGTCCAGAAAGTGTTATATAACACCTCCATGGGGGAAGGGTAGAATTTGCTGTTCCCACGATATTCTGCTGACCACAGCATATTTGGCACATCCGGAACTACCCCAGGGACATTAAGAAAAGCCTGCCTGCATTCGTACCATTTTGCAAGTTATGTCTTAGTGTTATATTTTCGCACGTTGGCCACCATCCTTCCAAATTTGGTCGTCTTTGCTGACCACGTAATTATTAAAAAATGTTAGTCCACTAGTATTTTTGTGATTGGTTGAAGCTCATTTAGGACATCATTGTTTTAAGACTTTGACCAATCAAATAGTTTAATTCTGTCCGAGTGCGTGACCAGCCGGGTTTTTAAACCCATGTTTCGCTCCTGGCTCCTCAGAAGCGAGAACGGCCTGAGATGCTAAGTCAGAAAAAGTGTCCCGCTACACACTTTGTCTTGACTTGATTGGAACGCGACGACTTTTCCCTAAAAGTGGTTCCTAAACTATTGCATCCCTTTTTCACGTGCTCTGTTGATACAGGTAAGCTACTTTTCATGTTACTTTCTATGTATAAACTTATTCCTTAATTGTATTTGATTATTGATTGATTGATTGTTCAACAAGGTGGTTGAAAACAAACTCAAGATGGATGAACAGTCCAATATGAGTTTCGGTGCAGTCTTATAATAGATTGTTTAAACAATGCTGTAACTGTTTATTGAGATGTATAGGATCACTAAATAATCTTTGTGTAACCTTTCTTATTGCTCACTACGTATACGGAAAAGCTTTAGGAGTTCCGTCCAATTACCGTTAGATTTCTGTGTTGCTTATATATCTTTGATTTAGTTGTATAGCATTTTATTGATTGTAACAGTTATACACTCGTATCTATTATTGTCGTTTATCAAGGCGTTTCATTTCTTGATAGAAATCCATTTCGTTTATTGGAATACTTAATTGAAGCATTCTCTGATTCAATCCAAGTTATCAAAACTAAACCGTTTATTGATAGCCATGATTCTATACTTTTGTCGAGACTTTCAAACACAAGTACTGCGCCTATAAGTCTTGGCAGTCTTATAATAGATTGTTTAAACAATGCTGTAACTGTTTATTGAGATGTATAGGATCACTAAATAATCTGTGTGTAACCTTTCTTATTGCTCACTACGTATACGGAAAAGCTTTAGGAGTTCCGTCCAATTACCGTTAGATTTCTGTGTTGCTTATAATTATATCTTTGATTTAGTTGTATAGCATTTTATTGATTGTAACAGTTATACACTCGTATCTATTATTGTCGTTTATCAAGGCGTTTCATTTCTTGATAGAAATCCATTTCGTTTATTGGAATACTTAATATTGAAGCATTCTCTGATTCAATCCAAGTTATCAAAACTAAACCGTTTATTGATAGCCATGATTCTATACTTTTGTCGAGACTTTCAAACACAAGTACTGCGCCTATAAGTCTTGGCTATACTTATTTTGTCCTGAGATAACCTGTGTATAGCATGGTCATGCACATTATTTTCAACTAGTAGATTATACGACTGTTTGCTGTTTGGCTTTATAAACAATTGTGATCTTTGACCGGTTGACCACCTATGTGTTCTGCACACATACGCACAAAGATCTACGTTGAGCGATATCCTTGATATGTTTTATTCAATATTCCTTTTCGAAGCCCAAGTGTTTTTCACATGATTATTATGTTCCTGAGAGAACATGTTCAAGTCGCCAATTTCATTGAACGAGTGATATTTTGTTATTATAATTAGTTAGACTCAATTTTCTATGGTTGGTTGTATTTTGCATAATTGATTGATATAGAAGCGAGAACGGCCTGAGATGCTAAGTCAGAAAAAGTGTCCCGCTATACACTTTGTCTTGATTGGAACGCGACGACTTTTCCCTAAAAGTGGTTCCTAAACTATTGCATCCCTTTTTCACGTGCTCTATTGATACAGATGTACTAGCCCCCAGGTCCGCTTTGGTAGATATGACCGGCGGTTCATCTCTCCACCTTGCCCCGCTTCTCAACCCCTTTCATCGCCTTTTCCTGGACCTTGAGGTTTGTCATCTTGGAGCCCATCTGAGTGACGTGCACCTTCCATCTCCAGCCGTAGAAGTGCGGATAAACCCAGCTAAGATCTTTACCAATATCCATGTATTTTCACAGATGTATTTTTGTATATTTTATCAAGTGTTAAATTGTATTTCCTTTGGTGATAATAACTTCTAACTGAAGCTATTGTATTTTAACCTACACTTGTATTTATCAAATTCTTTATATTTCAATTGCTTGTTTATCATTTACATACTGTTGTTGGCATTGATTCGTATGAACAAATAATAATACGGTGATTCCAGTTAGAGAATCAAACCACATATATAGCTGTCCGTTGCGTTTATTACCGAGCAAGTTTCCTTTACACAACATCGATCGAACCGTTCGCAGGCTCGTATTTAAATAGAGGTAAAACCTGTGACACAATGTTTTTGAAAAATGACCATTTGGTTTTTGCTGTATCTCAACAAATATGAAAGCTATGATGTTGAAAGTTTGGCATCTGATAGAAAAAGAGTAGGGCAACATTTGGAAAGTTAACGCCAAAATCGTACGACATTTTCTTCCGGGTCATTACCCTAGGTCGAAGTTCACCTTCGTTTTTTTTTCCTTCAAAAAACAACTTTCGAGCTTATCTATGGAATAACTCAAGATTGAGATTGAATTGAACATTGAAACTCATCAGACAGCTGGACCTTAATATCAAGACGACACGCACTTGATGATGTCATGAAGACGTCATCGGGTATCAAATAACATTAAATCAAAGTTTAATATTTGAAAAAATCATAACTCGTGGACCACAACGTTGATTTTTACAATGTACACATCATCGGATAGGTTGTTAAATGTTCTACAAACGCTTCAAAGAACAGATCATTTTGAGATTGACTTCCAGTTCAAATCGGAACATTAAGTGATTTTCCCACAATTTACCAAAATCTCAGAATTCTACTCACCAGTTTCACTGTGAATCTTATCAGCTGTTATCAGTTAAGTAATTGTTTTATAAACATTCACCCTGGAACCCACTTCCCCAAGGCCAGTGATCCATAACCCACAAGCCTACTTGCTGGTGTCAAATCACCGAAATGCTGAAGAGCAGAGAGAAAGTCCTATTGTTTCTTATTCAATTTCTCGAGATATATTTGGTCGATTTTTATGATTCAAAGTTGCTTTAATGATAACATTTAACTCACTTTCCCAATACTTCACATTTTAAACAAGAAACTGTGAAATTTCGTCGATGGTTCTGTCTGTAAACACACAGGCAGTGACACCCTAAACCACATGTTTGCATCAGATAAGAAAGATCTTGTTGAAAACTGCTCATTCCCAAACCAGTTGGTATGAACCCGAGTATTTTTGTCATACATGTTAGCCTTGACCAAGGCGTTGGAGTTTTACTTTCGTTTATTAATTGTCTTTTTAGATTAGTTGGTTTCCCTTTGCGCTATTGCGCCATTGCGCCATTGCGATACCCATGCACCCGAGCTGTGCAGTCTCTGGATGTGTGTGCCAAGCATGTAACGCAGTGCTTGCGTGGTGTGAGATGTGTACACGTAGACTATCTGAATCAACGCCTTGATGGTTCTGTTTTGAGCTAGCCAGGGTCATTACTATAATGCGTGCATCAGACAAGACCCCATTGGTCAGTGGCGGAAGTCATGTTTACTAATAGGATGGGGGGGGGGGGGGGGGGGGGGGGCGCATTGCGCAATCATTTGCAATCGCAGTTTGAGTACAGAGTCCATTTTTTAAAAGAGATGCTTATAGTCTGTGTGCTTATCGAGTCCATATGCATTTTTGTATACAGTCTTTGAAACTTTCAGAATCTTCTATCCACATGTCAACAAATCCAAATCCACTTGATGCCTAATTTTCCTATCGCCCCTAGGGCGGCCATTTTGTTTTTCAAAATGGCTGCTATTTTGGCCATATTTAGCACTTGTTTTGTGCAAATAAGTATGTTTAATATGACTAAATTGACAAAGATCTTTATTTTCCAAACTTATATTAAACCTTATTTCATTTTTGTATACTTTTAGTACCTTTATGTGTTTCAGCCGCCATTTTGAATCCAAAATGGCCGCCATTTGTGGCACTAATACTTGTTTACGCATTAAATATATTGTCTAAATTGTTGTAGTTTTTAGTTTTTTGTAAGCACAGTTAGCCTATTACCCATTGACTATCTCTATAATGACTTATTTCAAAAGTGTTAAAATTTCTGGAAAAATACAGATATGAGAATGCATCTTATCTTGATTTAAAGAAAATGGCCGCCATTTGAGCTAGTGCATGAACAGTTATATGTGTATTAAATATACTTTTTCGTCTCAAGTGTTTTTGGGGTTAGTTTTTTGTGTGTGTGTTTTTATTTTGTTGGGGGGGGGGCGGTAATGGGCTAACTCTGCTTAATAAAAGGTAACAATCTCTATGACTATTTAAATAACGATCAGTGCCTGCAAGAAAAACACTCACTTCGATTTGGGGCCGTTATTGATAATTAAAACTGCAGTTGAGTTAGGCTTGATATTATTGATGTAAATAATCAAGAAGGACTGTCAAGATTAGTGATAAACAGTGTGTTTGTTATTTTGTGTCACTGTGCTTTATATTTACAGACACATCAATAACGTAATGCCAAAAAACTGCCCCCCAAAAAACACGAAACAAAAATACTGGCCTAAAATCAGTCGTGTACCCTGTGTCACACATAAGACAACACAAGATAAATACTATGAGGCACCAGACTAATTTCTATCACGTTGCTAGTGGTGAGTTGTCAAAATAAATCAACGGAGGAAGACAGAAAAAGTAGTATTCCTGAATGTATCTGTTGGTACTTTTTTTCTTTAATTATATATCTGATGAAATGTATGTGTTTCTTACTACTCACAATATTTTTTTGACAAAAAACAGCGGACTGAAGGGATTTTCGAAGGTGAAATCTGCTGTCCGTGAAGTTCACGACGTCGTCAGCGTGTGTGTGTGTGTACGCAGTCAATGTTTGGGTGACTTTCGGATACCTTTGCGTGCGTAGACATTGTGGTAGTCCATTTGCGAAACTTGCCCAATACAGAATACTATTACACGGCGGTAATTGGACGATTCTTAATAAAGCAAGGAACGCCATTTGGGCGCAAAATTGAAAAATCACAAATTGTGTCGTTTCGTCGTCTGTATTTTTACTCGGAAAAAGCCACAAAAAACATTTTTCCGGGGATGGGAAAAATTGGCATCAAGTGGATTTTTATTCTTTAGTGTTTCAAGAGTAATCCCTGAAATTTTCAAAGATTGTATACAAAATTGCATATGGGAAAACTTTTTCGACCATAAGCCCACTGACTACAAAGAAAAAGAAAATCGTATCGTTGAAATTCTTTCTCTATCAGCACTAACATCATAACAGTAAGGCCTGTAGTTTTTATTCAAATTACTAAAGCAGTTATCAACGTGAAAATAATCATTTTCGAATGTTCTCGTAGTGTAAAGATTACGTGTTTACAACATTTGAAGATTTCATCACCCTCAGATAAAATGGACTCGTCCAACCAGTCTCCCAGTCTCAACGGCCACGGTGTTCGAATCGTGTGCATGTGTGTGGAAGCATGGTACAAAGGTCATAATGAGGGAAGCTTGTGATTGGACCGTCGAAAATGAATCATTCATTTGCCTCCCATTCTGCGCTGTTTGCAGTCGGCCGTACGAAAGATTTATATATTCATGATCTGCATACCAGCATATCCGCTAGCCCCCCCATTTTCGTCCAATAGTGGACGAAAATGGGGGGGCTAGCGGAAATAAAAACAGGAAACACATTAAACCCGGACGATACAGACGCATCAAGGCTGTCGGCCTCACGGCCTCCGCATGCGGATAGTAATACGAGTGCGGATGACCTGCGCACAGTAGTAGTACGGGCGTCGTGCGATGTGATACAAACATTTACGCACAGTGCTTGTGTATAGGCTAGTGGTGGATTTTACGGCGTCTTTTCGGAGTGAAACTGCGACCGCCTTGAGCAAGGCTACATACATGTAGGCAAACTCAGATCTGCTTTTAATGTGTGATTCACGTATTGAGTTGAAATTTTCTTAATATCTTATCTTATTCATTTCTTTAAAACTACTATTTCAGGATAATTTTTATATCAGGTTGTAGAATTAACCTTGCTCAAACTTTTGGACAGACATGACAACATTTTGACATTTACATCTGGTCCAAAAAGGACAACAAATGACGCACGATAGTATATTAATGTGCAAGCAGCCTTGCCCTGGCCACTCAAACTTTAAATTATGTTTCTCAAGCATATTTTCTTAGAAGTCACCTTGCAAGTGTGTTGCCCTTGCCCTGGCCACTCAAACTTTAAATTATGTTTCTCAAGCGTATTTTCTTAGAAGTCACATTGTAAGTGTATTTCAATTTACACGTGTATGTACTTGTACTGTATAGGTACATGTAGGAAGACATTTCGCATCAATCGGTGTTACAACTTATAGTGCACCCTAGAGGATAATCCATCTACTATTTGGAATATTTATAACTCCAAAATATGACCCCCCATTTCACCTTTACTTCTGGTTCATACTGGAAGTTGTTGTTTATTGTTTGACATACAACTCCTGAGCCAGACATTGGATTGATTTAGGTAAAATGTTATCACCAATTCATTTAATCACTCACCACGAACACCTTGTTTTTGTAATTAACAAAAACTGGATCTCTAGTTTTTATATCAGGTTGTAGAATTAACCTTGCTCAAACTTATAGTGCACCCTAGCGGATAATCCATCTACTATACTATTTGGAATATTTATGAGTTTTGTAAAAATTAAACATCATGTTCCGGTATGAACAGGAAGTCAAGGGCAAATGGGGGTTACATTTTGTGTAGCGCTTGTTGAGATTTTGAAGACCATTCCAATGATAAATAAATTCTAAAAATCAAATGTGTGGTTCGGAAGTTATGATTTTGTTAAATAAAGTTTAAACTTCAGGTTTTGAAAGCCTTATCTGCCGACGTACAGAAAATAAACAACCAATGTCTGCTTATGATTTTTTCAGATACTAAATTATCAAGGTCAAATGGGGTCAATTTTTGTGTAACGTTTGTCGAACTTTTAATTACCTATCCTATGATGTGTAGATTGTAAAAATCAAATAAATGGTTCATGAGTTATGTTACAAAAATTTAACTTTCAGTGTCACAGAGTGAAATAAATTATAGCGAATTTACTCCTTGTATTACAACAGAAGACCGTAGTATATAGTGACTTTAAGTTATATATATAGTAAAGGAACAAGTTTTAATTTTTAGTGGCCGCACCGCGCCCTAAACATTCCTTAGACTTGGTGAACCACCTCAAGACATACCTGGGAGTGAGGTGATTTAATTAGGTTACTTGATTGGTTAATTTATTGGTTTTGCATGTTGAATATTCAAAGTTTTGCTTGAGCGAGTAGATAGAAAAGTTAAGGGAGGTACCAACTTATACATTCCTAAAATTTCTAATTGTTCTGGTTTGGGAGGGTATATGGGCCTTAAGAAAAATACGTTTGCATTCGCCATCTGAGAATCTCGAGAAGAGGGCACAGCCAGTCTCGATGAATTTGCCTGAGGAGAAAGGGCACAGCCAGCCTCGATGAATTTTGAATTTGCCTGAGGAGAGAGGGCATAGCCAGCCTTTGGCAGCTAGAGTAGAACTATTGAGAGTTCTGTAGTGGGAACAATTTAATGTGCCGTTTGCAAGAGTTTGTATTGGTGAATTTTAAGCCTGCATCAGCTGCAATACACTTCGGAAAAGGCCAGGAGTCAACAGTATTCCTGTGAGTTATATTTTTTTTTAGTTGTATTATTTAACGTGGAATTTTGTTGATTATGTATTAAATTTTGGAGAGTTTATTTGTTAATATGGATATTAGAAAGAATGGTGTTGATTATGTATTTACAGGGCTTGTAACTTGGGAAAAGGGGAAAGCCTAGACAATGGGAGTGCTTGATGGGAAGGATGAACTGACTGTACCATACTCATGAGTGAGAAGGATGGGACATCCTCCCCAAAGAACTGAAGTAGAACCGGAATGAGTGTATTACCATGTAAATAATGTAGTAATTGATATGTAAAATAAATCTGTAAATATTAAAGAAGTGTCAAGTTCGTTTTTGTGTGTGTGTGTCGATGGGGAAATGAGTACTGAAGGTCAAACCTAAGAGGAGTGCAAACCCTGGGTTGTGACATTCAGTTATTGTAATTTAATACCCGATTATCATGACGTCATTAAGTTTGTGTCATCTTAATACTGAGGTTCAACAATCTTATGAGTTTCAATGTTCAATTCAATTTCAATCTTGAGTTATTCTGTAGATAAGCCCGAAAACAATGTTATTAATTTATCAGCGCTGTTTTCAAAATTTCAAACGAAAGAGGGCGCTGTTGCAATTTTTGTTCCCTGCATTATAAAGATAATCAACACGACAATGACATCGCAGTGCACGGCACACAGTCAGCGCGTGAACTGGCTTGCATCAGTTTCAACGTTATGTGTACATAATGCGTTGTCAATGAAAGTGGGGGGGGGGGGGGGGGGGGGGGGGTTACGAGTGGGTAGGTGCGCTTCATTGTCCGGTTTTAACAAGATGTAAAAGCTTAAACTGTTGTTATCTCAGTGCAAAAGTTTAAGAGGGATTGCTGTTCTACAATCTGATACAAAAATTATGCTGAAGTGATCAGTAGTTTTAAAGATATGAATAAGATAAGATATTATGAAATTTTCAACGTCCGTTAACTACCGAAAGTAAGTTAAAATATTATACGGGTTCTGTGAAGCGTTTGTCAAACTTTTAACGATCTATCCGATGATGTGTAGATTGTCAAAATCCGAATTATGGTTTTTGAGTTATGAGGTGTTCGTGCTCATATTGCACGAACACCTAAAAAACAGAACAAAAACAAGAGGTGTTCGTGCTCATATTGCACGAACACCTAAAAAAAAACAGAACAAAAACAAGAGGTGTTCGTGCTCATATTGCACGAACACCTAAAAATCAGAACAAAAACAATAGGTGTTCGTGCTGAGTTGCACGAACACCTAAAGAAACCAGAACAATAACAAAGAGGTGTTCGTGCTCATATTGCACGAACACCTAATAATTGTAAAACATAACTTATGAACTATCTAAGTATTTATTAGATTTTTACAATATACACATCATCAGATAGGTAATTTAAAGTTCGTCAAACGCTACACAAAAATTTACCCTTTTGACCTTGACTTCCGGTTCAAACAGGAAGATGACATTTTAAATTTGAAAACATCATAACTTCTGAACAACACATTGGATTTTGTCAATCTATACAACATCCAAAAGGTCGTCATAAACTAATCACGCGATACACAAAATGTTATCCTATTTGACCTTGATCCGGTCAAAACGGGAAGTTGATGTTAAACTTTTGAAAAAATTCTTAACTCCTGAACCAGGCATTGAATTGATAAGGTATATTGTCGTTACCTGTTCATTTAATCACTCTCCACGAACACCTTGTTTTTGTCACATGACAAAAACTGAATGTCTAGTTAAATATAATATACCCCCAACATTCTGGTCCAGCCGACTCAAGGGAGACTGAGTTTAGCTTTAAATATATTTTAATTACAAAAAATACCCAACGAACAATTTTCATGAAACCGATTAACAGGGAGAACAATCTTTTGAGCGCAAATGAGTAGGATAATACTTATAAATGGGGCTTGTGATGATATTTTGGCTGGTGACCTTATTTTGCATTCTCAAAACTGCTGGGTCATAATTGACCCGGATTACGTAGAAATGAGTCAAACTGACGCAGAATCCAGGTGAAAAACACCGCATTGTTTCACAAGTTTCCGGAATGTAAGAAAGAAATGAATTGGCGGTAAAAAGGGTCAAACAAATTTTTTTAAATAAAAAATAACTACAATTAACAAGTTTGAATGAATAACATTTAAAAGAAAAATATATCACATTAATGTTAAGCTGAAAACTAAAGGCCAAACTGAAAACAAAGTCAAAACTGGACAAAATCTTTCCGAAAAACCTTACAATTAAAATATTTATTTGAACACAACATTAGCAATAAAAAAAGTTATAATAATGAACCAGAAACACCGACGTTAACCGCTGCTCTTCCACAAGATTGTGTTTTTGGTTCTTTTACGTGCACTACCAATAATATTAATATTGATATAACAAACAAAAATCAATATTCATTTTTTTTCCTGGTATATGCAACCTCAAAAAACATAAAATTATTTGGATTTGAACCAAGTCTAAAACGTCTCCGAATTGTTGTTTTCTCAAGATGTTTAGGGATATAAAAAACACAAAAAAACAACACAACAAATGTAGACCATTATGCCACTTTCGTGTTGAAACCCATCACGGCGAAGAAAACATGATTTGCTCCGTGGGACTCCCAGCGGCGTAACTAAGGTAAATTTTAAGGGGGGCACAAGGGCGGCACCATTTTTTCTAGGGGGCACTGCTGGCAAATCAACTATAGATTCCTTCGCACTTTTTAAAAACTGGATCTTAATCTACGCAATGGCGGGTTCCAAACAGCCCCTAAATTAAACCAAAGGGGAATTAGCCCGGGAGCCCAGGGGGGTCAGCATAGCTGGAAAGTTAACCAATTTTCATGTATACAGCAATGGTCCATGTACATGCCCATGTAAGGAAATGGACGTCTGCCGAGCTCACTCTGGTGGGTGTGGTCAGGGGAGCCATTGAGGAGGGCCCCAAAAATGAGCTAGCACAGCTGGTGAGTTAACCTGATGAAACCTATTGGAAATTGTTCGGCATAGTCCCAGATATCACGAATGGCCACTGCCAGACATTTTCGGTGGTGGGGGGTGCCTGCCAGACGTAAATAACCACCACCCCAAAAATGAGCTAGCACAGCTGGTGAGTTAACCTGATGAAACCTACTGGAAAATGTTCAGCATAGGTCCAGGTATCATGAATGGCCACTGCCAGACATTTTTTAGTGGTGGGTTGTGCCTGCCAGACACGACCAAATGGCCCCACCCCCCATATTGAGCTAGCACAGCTGGTGAGTTAACCTGATGAAACCTACTGGAAACTGTTCAGCCTAGGTCCAGGTTTCATGAATGGCCACTGCCAGACATTTTTAGTGGTGGGTTGTGCCTGCCAGACACGCCCAAATGGCCCCACCCCCATATTGAGCTAGATTAGTTGGCGAGTTAACCTGATGAAACCTACTGGAAAATGTTTGGCATAGTCCCAGATATCACGAATGCCACTGCCAGACATTTTCAGTGGGTGGGGTGTGCCTGCCAGACACGCCCAAATGGCCCCACCACAAATATTGAGTTAGATCAGTTTGTGAATTAACCTGATGAAACCTACAGGAAAATGTTCAGCATGGGCCTAGGTATCATGAATGACCACTGCCATACACTTTCAGTGGTG
The DNA here is from genome assembly GCA_037783415.1 of Leptasterias polaris. NCBI lineage: Eukaryota > Metazoa > Echinodermata > Asteroidea > Forcipulatida > Asteriidae > Leptasterias > Leptasterias polaris. The sequence continues at coordinate 3,405,521 of JAZGTN010000027.1, forward strand.
GGTTGTGCTCGTCAGTAATAATTATTAACCCTTTAGTGCCTGACGTACACATGTGTACACTTTAATTTTGTTCTCATAGCCTTCATACTTTTTCTGATTTTTTTATAAATTGTGGCATTTACTACGATTGCTTGTTGGCTACATTGCAACCAAAACTGACAATAGAGCACTCGAGGGCGCTATACAAGCATCACCAATATGAATGCCCCCTTTGGGTGAGTTCTCTTCTGAATTTCCTATGTTTAAATGCCTGATGTACGCATATATGGACGTTTTCTTCTGAATTTCCTTTGTTTTATGCCTGATGTACACATATCTGGACGTTTTGTAAAAACTAATTGAATATGCAAATTAAGATTTTTTTTTTTTGCACTTAGTAAGCTAAACAACACCAGTACTACCAGTGGTGTTCATATAAGTAGGCAGGTAGTACCCTCAGGCACTAAAGGGTTAATAATATTGTTCATAATAATACGAAGATAAATACAGTTAATTTTTTGTTGATAAAAAACAACAAACTTACATTAATCCATAAAATCAAACAAAATTACAAAAAATAAAACAATAAAACGTATAAAAATGAAATAATATCATAAAATATTCCTTGAGCTTGACGGCAATCTGTGAATCTGAATATTGTTTATGTTTTTCAGTGGACTTGTAAAATAGGGTTTGAATCAATTGGCCCAATGATTGTTACCCGTTTTTAGATGTTAGTTTTGGCGGGTTAACTAGGAAACTACGGTACATTATCATTATAACATTATAGTACATGCAAAAACATTATACCAACAGCTAAGACTTGTTTATTGCAACTAACGTAATGAAGACTTAAAGGGAGTGAATACCTTTGGTTTTTGGAACTGTCAATCCTATAAATATGGATATAAACATTAAAACTCACTAGCGAAAAATTTGTTTCAAAAGGTTGTAGCTTTTTTGAGATATCGCTGACAATCCGGAGTGGTTGTTTCCAGAGTAATCTGAATGAGAATCTGAGAAACGTATCTGACGGTATCATTTTATCCGATCAAAATTTGGGGGAATAAAAGCCGATATATTTTTTCCAAATAACCGCATTACTTCAAAGTAAATGATTCTCAAAATGGTTTATACTATCGAAAACTGCTGTACTTCTAACCAAAACAGTTTTTATTGCTATTAATTTGAAGAGGGATCACCAAACGAACTTTCCATAAAGTCAAAACACAAGAGTCCACTTCAGAATCCCTTTGGAATCTTACAATGCCTTTGGAATCTTACATTGAAGATACAGTGGAGGAACAGTCCAAAATCAAAACAGAAAATGTGGCATCTACATCACTCTCACATGCCTCAAGAAATATGAAAACATTGTCATAAAACCCTTTGGCAAAGGTGTCGCAGTATGCGTCTTGAACAGATCAGACTACTATACAGGAAGGGTTCATGCAATTATGTTGTTGATTGGGACATAAGGAGTAAAATCACAGCTATGCGGGCTGCATATTTTTTTTAACACCGCAGCGAGGGGTTTTGTACTGTAACACTGTCAATTAGGTCTTGAGATAGGAGACTACGTCTAACCCTAAACCCTAACCCTAAACCCTAACCCTCTATAGGCATAAATGTTTGTAGTCTCATCTCAAGACAGTATTACAGTACAAAACCCATCGCTCCGGTGTTAAAAAAAATGCTACCGGGCCGGGCCGTACGCAATTCTTAGCGTCGCCAATGTACTAAATGAAGAGATTTACCGTACATTATCATATCATTATAAAATTATCGTACTTAATGCAAAATCATAATTTAGATGGCTAAAGACATTTTTGTTGCAACTATGTATACCCGATTCACAAAATCTAACGATGACCACAGTAATTCAGTGTTGAGTGCACCAACTATTCAACATCAAGACAGAAACGAATCCACCTCTTGTTTTGACTTTGCCTTTCTTCACACAAATAGGTCACTCTAATCTTAAAAGACCATATCAAAACACTGGCCCATGATAAATGAGACTAATTTTTGAAACAACCTCTTCCCTGTACTACTTCGGTTGGCCTACATACAACGAAATAATATGAGGTATAAGATAATTTGGGCTAATTGCAAGATTCATCCCAAGAAAACTCGCTCAAACAAATGGATGAACAAAACGTGTGAAACTTGCTTGAACAACAGACAGGTACACAACTAAATAAAAACAAACAAAAAAAACCCCAAAACAAACATGGCTTGAGATTATGCAATTTTGGTAGTTTTGCCCACACAAATGATACTGGGCTCACACTAAATCAAAATAAGAAGGATATAAAAGGAAAAGCAGTGACTGGTGAAGTGCAGCTTGCATAAAACGCAGAGCAAATTGTATTGAGCCTAATATAAGGGAAAAAACAACCTTTTTTTAGTTAGATCTACCAACCCAACCCCCTTTTTATGAACTTATGGATGAGAATAATAATAATTACATTTACAAAAGACTCAGTGAGAGTGTACTGAGTGGTCTGGGGCCTTTTGTGTTGTCTGGTGGGCACACCCCACCACTGATGCCTATTGGACTATGCCAAGCATTTTTCAGTAGGTTTAGCTCCATGGTTAAACCACAAGCCAATCTAGCTGAATTCGACGGGTGGGGCCATTTGGGCGTGTCTGGCAGGCACACCCCACCACTGAAAATGTCTGGCAGTGGCCATACATGATACCTGGGCCAATGCTGAATCTTTTCCTGTAGGTTTCATTAGGTTTACTCACAAACTGATCTAGCTCAATATTTGTGGTGGGGCCATTTGGGCCTGTCTGGCAGGCACACCCACCCACTGAAAATGTCTGGCAGTGGCCATTCGTGATATCTGGGACTATGCCAAACATTTTCCAGTAGGTTTCATCAGGTTAACTCACCAGCTAATCTAGCTAAAAATGGGAGGTGGGGCCATTTGGGCGTGTCTGGCAGGCACAACCCACCACTAAAAATGTCTGGCAGTGGCCATTCATGATACCTGTACCTAGGCTGAACATTTTCCAGTAGGTTTCATCAGGTTAACTCACCAGCTGTGCTAGCTCAATATGGGGGGTGGGGCCATTTGGGCGTGTCTGGCAGGCACAACCCACCACTAAAAATGTCTGGCAGTGGCCATTCATGATACCTGGACCTAGGCTGAACATTTTCCAGTAGGTTTCATCAGGTTAACTCACCAGCTGTGCTAGCTCAATATGGGGGTGGGGCCATTTGGGCGTGTCTGGCAGGCACAACCCACCACTAAAAATGTCTGGCAGTGGCCATTCATGATACCTGGACCTATGCTGAACATTTTCCAGTAGGTTTCATCAGGTTAACTCACCAGCTGTGCTAGCTCATTTTGGGGGTGGTGGTTTTTTACGTCTGGCAGGCACCCCCCACCACCGAAAATGTCTGGCAGTGGCCATTCGTGATATCTGGGACTATGCCGAACAATTTCCAATAGGTTTCATCAGGTTAACTCACCAGCTGTGCTAGCTCATTTTTGGGGCCCTCCTCAATGGCCCCCCTGACCACACCCACCAGAGTGAGCTCGGCAGACGTCCATTTCCTTACATGGGCATGTACATGGACCATTGCTGTATACATGAACATTGGTTAACTTTCCAGCTATGCTGACCCCCCTGGGCTCCTGCTCTAAATATAATAGTCAATTTACAAAGATTTTTTTTTTTTCTCTATTCCTTTTCGCACATCTAGAACCATGCAGTTACTGTTTGAATGTGTAGAAATAACTCATAACTGTTAACAAGGGATTGCGAGACCGGAGTCTTTTTTATGGGGATTTATGTATTTGAGGACTGGCACTAGTATTTATTTATTACACACTTGGGGCCATGCACAGTAGGCCTAATCAATGTTAAAAACTTTGATTTTTTTTCGAAATTGTCTAGATCCATCCGCCCCCCCCCCCCCAAGTTTCGATTTTTACATATTGACAAACTACACTGAAGAACAACGTAATGTCTCAAATGAAGCAGATATTTTAGATCAATGCTCTCACAGCTCAAGAGTTTTCAATGGCTTTTCCTCATGTACTTACGATAAATGCAACGGCACCCAGCACGTTGTAGCTTCATGTGACACTACCGTACCGTATTTAACGTGGCAGACTGTGGCAAAATGGGGCGCGCGCGGGCGATGAGTCATCATACAATTTGCGGACGTGATTTACCATACTTTGAAGACTTGGTAAAAATAACAACTGTCCATTGCACAGGTACAAAACATATGTGTAAATAAAAAAATTGTTTGAAACATTGAGTTATGCACCACCAGTGCTCCATAAAAAGTTATAGAACTTAACAGTTTATATTCTGGTAGTTATTATAGTCTCAAAGGTTCAGATTTCAAATGGAGGGGCACCCTGGGGGGCACTGACATCAATTGGGGGAACGTGCCCCCCCCCCTCCCCCACCCTCCGTGCCCCCCTTAGTTACGCCACTGGGGACTCCTAGAATCCGGGTCAATTCTGACCCGGGAGTTTTTAGAGTGTTTTGTTCACTTACACTGTAAAAACGGCGTTTAGAATCTAAACACATTTCTAAACGCCTCGCTTGACCCACTTTTTTCACACGTTTAGCCCTCAACATGTTTAGATTTTGCGTTTCTGTGACATGTTTACCCCGAGACACATTTAGCCTGTGATACGTTTAGATTGAATGTGTTTAGGGTTCATAGTGAGTGCTAAACATGTTTAGAATCCAACACGTTTCAGAGAATAAGCTTAATTTTTAAACACCTGAAGAAAAGAAAAGAGAAATGTTGCAACATTCGCCTGCCTGCTTACTGAAACATAACGCTCAAGCTACGCTCGGCATGAGAATCGATAAATCATCATCATCTCAACGGTCATCGAGATGATTTTCATAGAGATGATTTTCATCGAGATGATTTGAGGAGCAATGATGCCATAATTTCAGTCATACTGAAAACGGTCATTTTGAAGTCTCAGAATCCGTTCCAATTATATACATTTTGGGCTTTACTTTCTACCCATGGTGTGAATCTTTGAAGTGCTGGCCAATATGATACAACAAAAATTTGCTTCAATTGAATTACACACATTAAAGTGTAAACTACTGCGCAGGAAAGGCTGTTATACCTACAATGGTTTTGAATAAACACCAAGGTCTATATTTGTGCATATTTAATGAAACCCCGCCCATTTCATTCTAAACAAACTGATGAATTTAAACACATACAAAACATGTTTACAAGCAAACATGTTTAGAAATATGTTTGTAAGCTAAATTGGTATCCCTTTAACATGTCAAAAAGCTAAACGTGTTGCGATCAATGCAGGTTTGAACTGGTTTGAACATTCAAATACACCAGAATGTGTGTTCATCATTTTAGTACGTTTGCTACCTGAGCAATTTTACTTGCCATGAGGGGCTAAACGTGTGGAGCATTTTTGATACCTTTGTAAAGTTACGTATTACCAAAATGCGAATTATTTTAAACCCTTTTAATTATGTGTTTATGCCATATAGCAAAAACGCTCTCCAAGGAAGGCCTATATGCCTACGTGGAAGCCTATCATGACTAGCTGCTTAGCTTTTTCATACCAATAGCAAACGTATTCAATGATGTAAACACATTCTGGTGTATTCAAATGTTCAAACCAGTTCAAAACACGTTTAGCTTTTGACATGTTAAAGAGATAGCATTTAGCTTCAAACATATTTCTGAACGTGTTTGCGTGTAAACATGTTTTGTATGTGTTTAAATTCAAAACTGCATTTCAAACAAGCACAACAAATCTCAACCCGTTTAGCTTTTTGACATGTTAAAGAGGTAGCCATTTAGCTTCAAACATATTTCTAAACATGTTTGCGTGTAAACATTTTTTGATTGTGTTTAAATTCAAAACTTCACTTAAAACAAGCACAACAAATCTCAACACGTTTAGCTTTTTGACATGTTAAGGAGATACCCATTTAGCTTACAAACATATTTCTAAACATGTTTGCGTGTAAACATGTTTTGTATGTGTTTAAAATCAAAACTTCACTTAAAACAAGCATAACAAATCTCAACACGTTTAGCTTTTTGACATGTTAAGGAGATACCCATTTAGCTTTCAAGCATATTTCTAAACATGTTTGCGTGTAAACATGTTGTGTGTGTGTTTAAACGCTAAGCGCCGTTTTTACAGTGTACTTTTGGGTATACCACGTTACCATGACTTACCTTCCAGAACAGATGAGCCAAAAAGCATCAACAGCACAAGAGTTGATCCAGCACAAGAGTTGATCCGTGAGAGCAAATGATGGTGGTTTCTAATTAATATTGACCGCTAAATTTGAGCGTATTGAATCTCTATACTGAATCTCTTGCTCACTTCTGAAGACCCTGTCTGACTTCAGTACAATGGATAACTGAGTAGTGCTGATAGTCTAACATTGACCACTCAGCTAAAATTGAATGACTGTACTGAATATGAATACTGAGTCTCTTGCTCACCACTGTAGACCCTGACTTTGGTGTACGCAAGCATGGAGGAAGGTGCGATGGAATAAAAAAGACGCTGCTAGTAGTCTAACTTGAAGTAAATTTATTTAAAATTATAACTAATTTAATTAGTATATTACTGCCAAGCCGAAAATTAATTAAGTAACGACGGTGACGGCCAAAGGCAGGTTTCAATTATTTTGAGCAAATTGTTCCCTAACAAGGGGAATCTTTGTTTTTTTGTTCAGCCAAGCGTATCATAGTGGGGGTGTGAGAGCGGAGGTTTTGTTAAGTGACGTATTCTTGGCGATAGCTTCAAGGTTGGGCTCTGTTTCCTCCGATTTCTTGAACAAAAGGGGATGGTTGAAACGTGACTTAAGGCAGTGCTGTTGCCTTGGGTATCACACGTTAAAATTTTATTACAAAAACTTATTTTATTATTTGGAAAAGGTGCAGGCGCGAACGTGACTTTCAGAAGCATATATTGTTCTTTTTGATACCATAATTCAATAAGCAGAAACGATGGGTGCAAAATCGAATTAAAGAATGCTTGACTTCACATCAAACCAACTGTCAGGCTCCCTGACCCGGAATCCTGGTCAACCCTGACCGCAAAGGTTTTGGAGAGTCAGTTATCTGCCGGCGTCACATTGTTCCAAATTTTTAAAGTTTTTCATCGTTCCAAATACAACTTGCAAGGCTTGTCTTTTCTATTTCTCCACTTACCAAGCCATAATCCCATTGTCTTAGAGGTGTTCACCTTGGACCCGCTTCTGTTACAATATTTACATAAACATAACAGAATTTTTTTTATTTTTAGAAATAAAGACTACGGTGTAATCAGCATGTTTCATAAGTTTAACCGATTCTGTGCCCCGTGCAAACTGAATACCTTGCAGTTTTACTATCACTTCTAATCAGAAGGTCTTGGATTTGTGGCTGTGTTATCTTAATTGCAGTTAAAATCTCTCCCAATAATACAATTATTAATATCAATACGATTACTAAGACCATCAAAGTCAACTGCTCACACGAATCATTCGGAGCATAAACATAAGTAATGGTAATTAATTGATTATTTCATTTAATGTTCCTTTTCATACATCTACCTTCATTGTCTCTATCAACATTTTTAACTTCAAGATCTAATTTGTGAGAACTTATTATTGCTACCCCCGTAATTAGCGGTTACCATGATTGTAATACATTTTCCATTGCCACTGTTTACTCCATAATAATTAATCTGCTTCTTCATTCTGAGTTTCTTGAATAAGAATAATACTGTATTTGTGACGTTCGAAAAAATCAAAAATAACATCACGTTTATGATCGCTTCTCATCAGACCATTCACATGAACTGAAGCAATTATAATAGACAAAAACGACATACCTACGATAAGGGTATAACCAAATACTTAATTGTATTCCTATTAATTGATTGTTTGTCTTCCATGTCCTCTGCCCCTTCGGCTTGGAGTTTGAGTCTCTAGTTGGCTTGAATTGTATTGTTCTGTGTCTCTGGCTTATCGGCTCTCTTCCACGATTCTCGTTTTTTTCCTGAACCTTTGTACCCCATGGACATAAGATATACGAACCCCACTCCCTTTTATCCTCATGTTCTTGATAGGATTTGTTTTATCGAGATCAGATTTTCTCATCTCAATGTGGGGTTAGGGTTTTTAAAGCAAAGCAAACGCCACCTTCGCTTGAAAAATTGTTCACCCCTTTATATTTATATATCATTAAAGAAGCCTAGTTCACACTCTCGTGTTTTGGTGTCCGTTCGACATTTTTTAGTTCCAGTCAAAGTTTAATTACTAATTTATTCCGGCTTAAATTATTTCCTGGTCACTATAATTAAAGAAATACCTTTTAGATATGTATTGTATACATAACTGTAGTCATATTAGTCCAACTCTCCAGATCCACGAAACCAACTAATTTTCTGTCGCGCATTGTTTTCGATGTGAGGTGTTCTGACGTTGTACGGGACTATGTGTGGGTACAGTGTGTAGTGCACGCGATCCTATCCATTTTGCAGAAACTTTTAGTGTCTTCGTTTTTCCACTGCTGCTTCGTGCTACTTGGTAACAGATTGTGAACGAATTGGTCGTGTATCTGGTGAGCACGGTGCTTTGATATCTAAATCATAACTTTTGGATAAATACTTTGTAACGTATACAATCATGTACGTTTATTGCAGCTTATTTTGACTGCGTTGGCGGCGTAGTGTACACATATTACTTGCTTGCCCCTTTGGTGTTGCACCCGATTCGACTACCCACCGCTGTTAATAAGCAAGGCTTGAGGGGGGGAGATGCCATTCTATAAGCGTGCCCGAAATATATTATCATCTTACATAATACGCCAGGCACACTTAGAAGCGAGGCCGGTGTCATAGGGAAATCTATCCGCCGGAAACTCTGTCCCCCATATGGGAAATTAACGTGGGATGGAGGAGGATGATTCAAAAGAGGGTGCTATCAAAAGCAGTTTGTACACAGTTCTCCGTATGGGGGGACAGAATCTCCGGGGGGACAGAATCTCCTGCCACACCGGCGTCGCGCGGTAGAGAATCAGTCACACCATTACTTACCAATAATCATTGATCGGCAGAATCTCTACCTAAGCACCTGAATACAAAGTGGATGTGTTCAATGTGATTCATCCATTGATGATTCGGAGACATTTTGGGGCGAAAACTTCCGCAACCAGAACTTTGCAGAAGAAGTCATTATTTCATGAGGCGGCCATGATGGAAAGCGCCACCAACCGATCCACGGAGAGAACGTAAACATTGCATATTATGACATGCCTCGCTAACAATCGTGGCGGGTGATATTATGTAAGATGATAATATATTTCGGGCACGCTTATAGTATGGCATCTCCCCCCCCCCCCCCCCCCCCCCCCCAAGCCTTGCTTATTAACAGCGGTGGGTAGTCGAATCGGTTGGGTGTTGGGTAAGCTAGTCAAGTTTATTTGGCGCAGTTTTTTCATTAACATCATATCATGAGCTTTAATAAAATATCACGGTACTCTATGTTTGTAATTTAGCTGTACTGGTAATGGTAGCTTTACTTAATTTAAATTGAGTACTGTCTGTGTTGCCAACAATATGGTTGTTCTGATTTTTGTTATATATTTTTGTTTTCCTTTTGTTGCTTATCGTCCATCATAATTTGTCCACCTGTAATTGTAATCATTGAGAATCAAATAAATTATCTCCAATCAACAATCAAGATTTGTGTGTATGTTTCCTCGATCCCCTTCCGAAGAAGGAATTACCCATCCCTTGGTGAGGAACAATAGGCTCACCGCGCCTCAGGTCCACACACCTATAGACCCCGACATCAATTGAGTTGTTGCTGGAGGCTCGATCTTCCTTTTGTTGTTTGCTCTCGGGTTCCTCTTCGCCTGCTTGATTTTTTTTCTCTTGATTCTGAAGATTTTACGAGTGTCTTCATTTGGGTTTGAGTTTCGGTGAATCCTGCTTTACAAGTTTCATCTCAAAATGAGGTAGGTAGGTTTGGTTGTTTTTTCGTCTCGCTTGATTGTCCTTTGGGATCTTTTTTGTTCTTGAATTGTAAGATTGCTTCAGCGAAGGATTTTGTCTTTATTTTGTCCTCCATCATTGCTGTCGTTTTCCTCGTTCTCTTCGTTGTGATCATTGTCGTATGGAGGGAAACACAGGGGGCCAGGGGGCTTAAAATTTGAAGAAAAAAAAAATGCTTTTAGTTTTTTGTTTTTTTTAACTATCTGCCTGCTTAAAAATTAGGCACAAGTGTGTGTGTGGTGTCTTTTCCACCAGCGGCAGGATGGATTTCTTTTTCATCCTATGCCTATCAAATTTGTTTCTTTCTGCCAAAATGAATCTTTCATGATAATGTCACTTGTATGCTTAGATTTGCACGATAAACATAAGCGTTTGAAACCTGACGTGCCAATTTTTCCTGGAGAAAACATATTTCATGTCGTTCTGGCGTTCAAGTGTTGTGGTGAATTGTGTGAAGCGTTTTAAATTACTTAAATTCTTTTACTGCGCCTCATCAGGTTTGCTAGTCTGACAATTTGAACGACTCTTACGTAATAAGCAAAGACTGTTCTCAACTTAAGAGATCAGCTTGCCATTATTCGGGGCAGTCGGGTCTTGGGCGTGGTGCCGTCAACAACTATCGGCTCTCACGGTTTAATTTATTTCCGTAGCAATGTAGCTGTGTTATTTTATAATAAAGTATTCTAGACCATATATTTATGGTGTCACTCTTCAGTTTGTTATGTCTGTTTAAATACTCCAAGATTACAAACATAATACAAGTGTAAAGACTTCACTAAGCTACACTAAACTACACTATATTTTTTGAATGAATATGCATGAAACCAGATATTGCAGCGACCAGATCCAAACGCGAGATTTGTGGGATTAACATTTTCTTTGAGTAAAATTAGAAGATGGGTATGGATCAAAAAGTGCTTAAAAGGTGTGTCTATTTCTTGGTTTCAGGCACACAGAGGCTTGATTTTTCACCCCTCAAAATGCTCAGAGCTTCCGGGGGCTTCGCCCCCTGGACCCCCACCAGGGCTTCGTCCCTGTACCCCCACCATCGATGTTACAGAAATGTTTCCAGTAAACTTAGAAGATTTATATCGATCTGATTTCCAATAAGAGTGTGTCTATTTCTCTGTTTTAGGCACATGATAGAGGCTTGGTTTTTCACCCCTCAAAACGCCAAAAGCTCAGAGCTTCCGGGGGCTTCGCCCCCTGGACCACCACCAGGGCTTCACCCCTGGACCCCACCAGGGGCCGTAAGGCCAGCCACCGGACCCCACCCATTTTGTTTTTACCCTCTAATACAAAATCCTGGTTGCGCCGCGGTTGTGCCCCCCGGTTTCAAAAAAACCTGGATCCACCCCTGTAAACATGCACCAGACAAGAAGTTCCAAAGAGATAGATAACGTTGAAAAAAGCTGTTGGAATGGCTCTTTGTTCTACTTATCAGCGAAGCAAGATTGTGTGGGTGAGAAGAAGCAGAAAGCGCGCCTGGTTTCACGCTCAAACACCATGATCTGAAGAACCATGTCGGACACACTGGTGTAGAAAAGACAGAGGCTGGCTGTAAAACTACGGAAAGAGGTCACCTGATTCCAACTCTTCATCGACAATATTAACAATACGCTTCTGCACCCTATCTTATAAAGATAAATGACAGGCAGAAGCTCCGGCCCAAATGTGACAACAGTACTATAGTTGTCTTATAGAGCATCAGGAGGTAAGAAATTCTGAGCTCGATAAAGACAACCAACTCGCATCTTTGCAATGCCTGTGATATACCTCTCCCAACCATAGTTGTAGGAGTACATGACCCACACCACTGACAAATCCATTCTCCCTGGGCCCCCCCACTTGGAAGCAATGCCCCCCCCCCCCCCCCCCTGTGCCCCTACGTCCCTTATTTCGGCACACCGTATTAACAAACCTTGATCTGTAGACAACTTAACAGTAATTTAAGCTTTTATAAAATAACTTTTTGGGGTGATCCCTTCATCATAAATCATTCAAGGTCCATTCTGACAATTTGAAATCCTTTGAGGAGTTGTTAAAAAAAAACTAGATACTTTTTTTTCTACATACTAACCTACGCTATTGAAAAAACCTTGGAGAAATAGGAAACGATCCAAACAACTGAATGGGGGACTTTTTCAGATATGGTCTGATTCTCATCTCATGAATGCAAAGTCAAAACGACATTGTTGTCGCGGAACCTGCCTGACATTTCTCACAGTAAAATTCCCGCAAAACAGTCACAGTATACCCCATGGACTATTTTTGTTAAATAATGTTGCCCCGGTGAAACAACATTCGATAGGTGCCTCGATATTTTTTATTTGTTAAACATCCTTTCCATTGTCTAGGTAATCAAACCTTGATAAACTTGAGCACCGACAGGAAGGTGATTTTTCTTGTATTGTGTCGTTTGTTTGAGTGTGTGTTTTTTCCTGTTACCAGATTGATATACACACCATATTTAATTGCTTGACGGTCTCAACTTATTAAAGATGTATGATATTATACCCAGAGGGAAATTGATAGGTCCATTCATTTTGTATACCGTGATGTCTTGACGAGTTGTGCCCCGTCTGTCTCTATCAAGCATGGTAATGGAGCGAGATGGGCCGCTTGTGCCTTCCTGTTGTTCGTACTCCAGAAGGTGAATCTGTTTCATTCTCCATAAACACTGGAGTTCAGCAGGGCGATCCCATCGCCCCCTTACCTAGATACAAACTGGACTGTCTTCGCAGCACAAAGGCTGACTACAATTTTCCACTTTAAAACATTAACAATTTAAATTTGAAAAGGGGAGAAATGAAGACATCAAACATTGAAAAAATCAACAAAACCCCACAAAAAATAATGTTTGGTTGATGCCCGAACACCCAAACAGAACTAGGTTTGCAAGAAAACTGTCAAATTGTAGTATACTTTGATTTTGTTTCATCAAAATGATGCATTAACCGGCCCAACAGTCTCTTACAAAGCAGAAGCTATAACTGACTTACAATCAAATTAATGGTCACACTTTGGCTGTTTCGTCATACTTTGGAAAGGACCCCAATTATGTGTATGTAATTTCTATCCGAAATCCTCCTTCATTATAAAGATAGTAGGAGGGCGCTACTCATGAGGAGGGCGCTACTCATGAAGAGCTAGACAAAAATTTGCGCTTCTCCGAAATTTCAAGGATTTTACGACAAATAACCGCACATTTTGATAATTCAACTACATAACCTGATTAATAAAAGCACTGTGAATATGGCGGACAACTCTACCAGCAAAATATCTAGCAACCGTAAGAAACAGACCTCAAAAAAGACTCACCAGCACCACCATCGCCAAGTCCAAGCAACAATGAAAAAGATGGCTGCCAATGCTCATGTGACGCAGCACTAAATAACATCAATGCGAAGCTGGACACCATTTTAACTTCCATCGGTAACATTGAATCAAGAATCACCTGCCTAGAAGTTAAGTTCCAAACCGTAGCTGACCAGGTATCAACCCATCACAAAGATATTGAAGATCTAAAGACAGCTGCATCGTTCAACGAAAATGAAATCCAAAAATCGAACAAAAGGCTGGAAAAAAGAATAGATTTTAATCTTAAGGTCATCAGAAGTCTGGAAGACAAAGTTGATGATATCCAGAACAGAAGTAGGCGGAACAATATTGTAATCCATGGTGTGCCAGAAGGGGCTGAAGGCAACCAGACGTGTGAGAGCTTTTTGGCTGGATTTCTGTGTGAACACATGAAACTAGACGAGTCCGAAAACATCGAAATCGAACGTGCCCACCGTAGTCCAGGAGGCCAGCGAGAACCAGCTTCGCCGCACTCACCAACAGGCGGTTCGAACCCCACCAGACGCTCCCGTCCACGACCCATTCACTGTAGGCTCCTTCGTTCAGCTGACCGGCACTACATCCTTAAAAACTCATCCAAACTTCTCAGAAATAATCGATACAAAGGATCAAACATCAGATGCTCCCGTCCACGACCCATTCACTGTAGGCTCCTTCGTTCAGCTGACCGGCACTACATCCTTAAAAACTCATCCAAACTTCTCAGAAATAATCGATACAAAGGATCAAACATCTACATATCCGACGATGTCACTCCAAAGACTCGGGCTCAACGACAGGAACTCGGGGAACACCATCTTGAAGGCATACAACGCGACGAGCGAGTACAGTTCGCCTACATTCCCTGGTCAATCCCGCCCATGATCCGGTATAAACTCCACAGCGGTCCATTTAAATCATTCAAACTCGGGGACGCAAAATCGTAGTAAGTCTAGTGATTCTCTCGCAGTACATTAGTAGTACTTATATTCAGTAGCAGTAATTTCCAATTTACTATATGGTGTCGTTCAATCACATGTTTAACCCTACCTCTAAGCGTATAAGGAATAGCTCACTGGAGAGATATAAGCATACCAATCATTTTCAATCGCCATTACTTTTGAGTTGTCGTCTGGTGTCTGTTGCCACAATCCGTTGTTATGTGTTACGTAATATTTTCCAACCAATGGTCTTTGTGGTAGCTGGTTCTAGAAATTCCTCCAGTAATGACACAGGACCGTTATTGTATTGTGAAGTAGTTAGGTTCAATCTCTCCAACAATGTGTACAATTAGTCCAGATGTCCTTCCGTTTAATCACTTTACTGACGACTGTGATTTTCAAATGGCTATTACCCAATTACATACCTCACTGAACATTGCTAACGATAGGTGGAAATCATTACTTCTTAATCCTTTATTGATTGAACATCACCCTAGTTTCTCTCACCTAACCGAGCTTTCTAACGACTCCGAAACAATAATTTCCACTGTAATTCATCATGATTATCTCCTGCATGACAAATTTAATAGCATTGCGAAGTCCAAGTCATATAATGCTAAAACTAACTTTTCCTTGTACCATATAAATGTTAGAAGCATCATCGGTAAGGTTGACAAACTTCAGGACTCACTAGATTTACTTGACCACCCCTTTACCGTTGTAGCTGTTACGGAAACTTGGCTTCGTGATTCAGACTCACAACTCTTTTTATCTGGTTACTCTTACATAGGCTGTAACCGCTCTACCGGTAAAGGAGGAGTAATTGGTATTTTCGTCAAGAATGAAATTAGTTTCATTCTTAGACCTGATATAGGAAATTTCAACTCAGGAAACGAGTATTTGTTTATTGAAGTTGTTAGGACTAACATGTCAAATATTATTGTTGGCGTCATATATCGGCCGCCTAGTCAATCAACTCGGCTATTTAATGATGAAATTTATACCATATATGATATTATCAATTCCGAAGGTAAAGTTGGTTACATTACTGGTGATTTCAATATTGACTTGTTAAAAAATGACTCGCATCGTCCCTCTGCTGATTTTCTGAATGATATGTTATCTAATGCATTTTATCCTTTAATTCGATTACCAACTAGAATTACTCCAACTTCGGCTTCTGTTATAGATAACATTCTAACGAATGTCACAGATAAAGCTCTTTATTCTGGTATCTTAATTGACGACATTTCCGATCATTTTGGCATTTATCAAATCACACTAAATGAAACTAATGAAAACAACAAAAATGTCATCTTCATTAGAGACATCTCAAACAAAAATAAAATGGCACTGTTTCGTGACTTAAAGATTGAGCGATGGGACGACATTTTGGACTCAACTAATCCAACTGCCGCTTATAACAGTTTCCATAATAAACTAAGTTACCTCTACAACAAGCACATACCTAAAAGAGCAAAAAGGGTATCTGGTACGTATCGAAACAAACCATGGATGTCAAAGGCACTTTCAAACTCCTGCCAAAAAAAAAAAAAAGTTTTGTACAAAAAATTCCTTAATCATCATTCCATTGCCAATGAAAAAAAATACAAAACATATCGTAACAAATTAAACTATCTATTAAAAGTCCAAAAAGGCACTACCATGCATCTCAACTTGACAAAAATAAAAATAACCTTAACGAGACATGGACAATCCTTAAAGGTATTATTGGAACTAGAAACAAAACCGGTATGCTTCCAAAATCATTTAACGATAATGGGAATACAATTGTAGGGCCATTAGACATTGCCAATAAATTTAACGACTATTTTATAAACATTGGGCCTAAGTTAGCCACTAAAATAAGCAAAAACAATGACGGGAGGAAATTTGAACCAGCACCTCATGAGAGTAATGAACATTCTTTTTTCCTTCATCCAGTGTCTGTGCATGAACTTCTTGAGTTATCTAACTCTCTCGCTTCAGGGAAAAGTCCTGGCTTTGACGAGTTTGACCCAAGCGTAATTAAATTCATAATTCAGTCAATATCACTTCCCCTTTAATGAGTGTTTCATTCATGGTAATGTTCCTGACCAATTTAAAATTGCCCGGGTTACTCCTGTATTTAAAGGAGACGATTCCAGATTATTTAGCAATTACAGGCCGATTTCTGTTCTTCCAGTTATCTCAAAACTTTTCGAGAGAGCTGTTTATAATCGTATTATTAAATTCATAAATAAATATGATTTATTAAGTAACCATCAGTTTGGGTTTCGTGCAAAGCACTCAACCTACATGCCACTTGTTAAAATTACTCAAGATATATCTAATGCATTTGACAAAGGCAGCTTTACATCCGGTGTTTTTTTAGATCTATCAAAGGCATTTGATACACTGAACCATGGGGTCTTACTTAACAAGCTTCATTATGGCATACGGGGTACACCGTTAAAGTTATTTGCTAATTACCTTACTAACAGGCAGCAATGTCCAATATAATGGTACTAAATCTTCCTACGGAACAATTCAGACAGGCGTCCCCAGGGGTCTATCCTGGGACCTCTTCTTTTTGTTATTTATATAAACGATTTAAGTAAGTTTGCCATGGAAGGTGCCTCCATAACATTATTTGCAGATGATACCAGTTTGTTTGTTAGTTATCCAGATCTCAAAACCACTGTTTCCATAACAAATAGAGTTTTAACTAACTTATCGGAATGGTTTTCTGCTAACAAGCTTTCATTAAATGCAAAAAAAACCAAAGTTTATCCTTTTTCGTACGAATCAAAAGAGATATGACAGAACTGAAGTTAAGATCTATCTTGATGGCTTACAAGTTCAGCAAGCTGATCATACTAAATTTCTTAGAATCTACATCGATGAACATTTGACATGGAAAAAACAAATTGATTCAATAGTTTAAAAAATATCCCAAAATGTTGGTGTCATTAGGAGAGTTAAAGACTATCTCCCACGTAAATATTTACTTACTCTGTATAACACTATAATCTTACCTTATATATCGTATTGCAATACTGTATGGGCAGGTACCTACCCAACTAAATAAAATAAAATATATATTTTGCAAAAAAGGGTCTTACGATATATTGCAGGACTTAACTATAATGACCATGTGCAAAGTTACTTTAAACAGTACAGTGTTCTATCGGTTTATGATATGTACGCTAAACAGATAGCGACTTTCATGTATAAATATCAACAAAAAGTCCTCCCAGCCATATTTAAAAATTTCTTTCCAGTTTATAGTCATAATTATAACACACGTAAAAAGCCGAACGCATTGCAACAAATTAGGTGCAAAACTACCATTCTCCAACAGAGTGTATGTTATCAAGGTCCAAAACTATGGAATGAATTACCGTACAATATTAAATCTGCCAAATCTCTCACAGTTTTCAAATCACTCTACAATAAACAATTTCTCGGTATTGGTAATAATAAAACTTAATCAGTTATTATTCGACACCAAAGTAACCTTTGCAAAATACTCTCTTATATCGTAACTGTTATCTTCCTTTGGGGTGGGGTAAGGGGGGGGGGGCTAACGAGATAATGTTGTTACCGTTTTGGGGGTAGTAGGATTCTTGTTGTTTTTTGGGGTGGGTTCATGGGAATACGTTACAAGTCTTTTTGACTTTTTGTGTTTCCTTCACAGCTTGTATATAAATTGTAATGTTGTTATTGCAAGTAGACATGTAATTAAGTATTAGTGGTATAGACTTAATTTATTTAATTTTTTGTCCACTTTATTGCAAGTGTGTGTAAATAAATGATGAAGTTGTTTCATCATCAAATCTTAAAAAAAGTATAAGTACGCTCCGAAATTAAGTTCGTCTGATTAAAAATCAATAAGAGTATGTCGACAACTTTAAATTTCCACAATCACCATAAGGCGATTTTTTTAAGATTCAAATTTCGTGGTGTCCGTTTGTGAATACTGCGGCCAGAGAAGTGGTTGGTACCCGCTGTCACCTCACTTAAACGTGAATGGATCCAACTTTCTTGAAAAAAATTGTGACAAATTTTGCTGTTTTCTCAACTTCAACTTTTTGAGCTAATACTTTTACAGGTGACTTTGATTGTATTTGTCTTAAACTCTTTTACCTCTAAATCAGCATTACGCCGACAAAAAAACAAAACATTTTATGACCCTACCTCTAACGGTAAACTAGAGAAGTGGAATGAACGTACTCCATTGTTCTCATAACTAGCTATTTAGCACACCTTTAAGTTAAAAGTTTCGAGAGAAGTTTTCGGGATTTTCCCAATCCCCGGGTAAACTTCCTAAAGTTTCCCGGTTCTGAGTTTATTGACCATCCTGATAAAGTAAGATAACATACTTTCATATTTGAACTTCCTACATGTGCCCGTGAAAGCAGACTTAAAGGCAATGTCCAATGGTCGCGAAAAGCATGAAGAGCACATACTGAAGACGCCCACCCAGTCTCAGTATCATGCAGGGTTGTCCGGGCAGTCCCCCCTCCCCCGCATTACTAATAATGCTACCACCGTGACCTTTCAGGTGTTCCAACACTTCCAAATGCTTTATCTGTAGACAACACATCAAAGATTCGGATTCCTTCACCTGCAGCCATACCGGTGGTACCACCTATAAGATTAGACAAGAGGGTCAAGCCACATGCACCACCACCACGAATATTACACTCATCTTGTAAATGTTGTGGTGTTCAAAATAGATGGGTCAAGAACAACACCCAAGGAGGCGTTTGTGTGGCTATAGGTCCAAATTCAACATCCAAAATCTGGATACAATCGTAGGACAACACTTCAATCTTCATAATCACTCCATTCGTGACATGATTTTTACAGGGCATTATGGCACCGCAATGTATGTTCGTCATAGGCTAGAGAGAAACTGTGGATAAGGCGCCTCCAGACCATTTAACTCAAACCCAATGTGTCTGTACATCCAAGAAGGTATAATGGTTAACAACTGGGGGCACACCCCCTCCTTACGTCAGTTGGCATCGATGCCCCTGTTATTTCTGCATGTTAACATTATATGTTATTAAACATATTTTGTGTTGATCCGGATTCGGTGGAAGTTGGGCCCGGTACACGGACCGTTCCTTTAACAGCACGGGCATGGTCTATATAAGGACCTATTCCCCGGTAAAATGCAACATTTGTTGGGCTGTCCTCGCCGATAATGACTTCGATGAAGAAGTTGTCTGACTTTCCATCGCTTGATCGTAGCGAAATGCTGATTCAATCTGTAAGACGTAGTGTGCAGCTTTGGCGGTGGTTTATTGCAGGAACACTGCTTAACCTGTGCATGACCGCTGCTTTGATCGGCTTGACGGCGTTCTACTTTAGCACGGAGTTGCAGTCCGCCAGGGTAATTTAATAGTTTGCATTATAATATTTCTTTTTGATTATCTGTGGTAAAAAAGTGTACATTTTGACAACGAATCTTAGAACTTATGCATGGCCTGGTTGAAGAGAAGATTGAGCTCTTTTTGTCAAAGGTTTTCTCAAAATGACCACACTAAATCTTGTACAAGGTCCGAGAACTATGACTTACTTTGCGTAACACCAGTTGTTTTCCCTTTCACATTAGGATTTAACGTTTTATGACACATGCATGCCGTCCCCGTTTTATCAACCTCTTAAACACTTAATTTTGTTTTTCTTTTATAATCATGTTCACTACCAGCTCTGTTTTGTAAACCTGCTTTCCATCAACCATAATATGATTGAATTGTATGTTTATTGTTTTTTGTAATGTTGATGTATTAGCACATTATAGTGTTAAACTTGCGACTTTTGTTTAAAATATCAATCAATCTTAATCTAAAGACATTCAGTTTTATTGTCTTTTAAAGGAACACTGGCAAATTCAGGCACTTCTCAGAGTGTAAACTTTGACAGTTTATTTGCTAATATTAAAAGCGAAGTGAACATTAGCCATGACAGCAATGTGATTGATGTCTTTAGTATAGGTAGGCCTACTGGTAAACAATGTTGATAAATACTTGCCCTATATAAATAAGCCCCAACTTTTTTTGCAAACATTTTTTGTAAACAAAAAACCTCAGTAGTTCTTGCTCTTCCTTCTGTGTGAGGCCATTCAAGTCTGTAGTTGGGTTAACATAGAATTACTGTAGTGTCATAGATTGGTTGTTGTCAACGTAATGCTGATTTACAGTCACAATCATAAAGACAAATGCGATAAAAGTCACACGTGAAAGTTTCATTGCTGAGGAAACCGTTTCGGTAATTTCACAAGAGCGTGGAACTCACGTATAGCGAGGTGACGGTTGGGTACCAACTGCATCTCTGGCCGCATGCGCATTCGCGAACGGACGCCAACTGTCGGATTCAAAGTTTTCGGTGAAAGATTATCCAAACCATTACTTGGAAGTGAATCCCTTCTCAAAACAGATTATACTATCAACAGCTGTAGTGCATGCTTCTCAGAAATTTCAGTATGGAAATTAATGTTTGTAGTATTTACCAATATAACCCTAACTGTAATTATAAATACTGTTATGATTATTAGCAGTACATCAATGTCCAACGAACGGAATAACATTAAACAAGACATACGTCAATCCACATTTTAAAGCGCGACACCTGTATAATTGTTTTTAGATCAGATGCCATTCTCAGTTTACTACTTTCCCTATTTAGTCCAGCAGGTTCTTGTGGGCTATTCAAGTTTACTTCTGCCAATTAATGCGCTATTCGTTTTGAGAAGTTATCCAAGCTTATAGATCGTTTCATAAAACGAAATTTTCTCGACCTCTCTTATGTGCTCTTGATTTTTAGGAACATCCAAGCTTACTGATCTTCTTATTATAGAAAATAATGAGTCGTTTATGTTAACCAGCTGTTACAGACCATTACGTACGACGTAGTCTAAAATGTCCGACTTAAGGTGTCAAATGCTTAATTAAAACCGACCCATTATGTCGCCAAACATCGGTTGTCGGGCATAATGGTCCATGTCGATCACAATAATAATGGCTTATTATAGCGCTCATATCCGCTCAAGGCGCTTTAACATTCAGTATTTTCCTGCAAGGTATATGGAGCTATGTTTTTGAAGTATGATACCTGTTCCTCCTCATAGCACCATGTAATGGCTTACAAGGTGCTGTGGCGCAATATGCTGCTGATTAGACCAGGAACATCGAGGGAACCCCTTCTCTTTTCGATATTAAGTTCACTGGGTTCTTTTACGTGCATTACACAACACACGGACCAACGGCTTTACGTCCCATCCGAAGGACGAAGCAATAATGGTAATAAAATGTCTAAAGGACACACTGAGAGTCACGAACCCACACTCTGCTGATGAACAGAATTACCAGAGCTTGAGTCCGGTTCTCTTATCCGCTCGACCACGACACGACGTGACATGACAATGGTCCATGTCGGTCACAATATTGTCCATGTCGGTCACAATGGTGGCTTACAGTTTACGATGTGTGACATTCAAAGGCTACTTTTGCTTTATTTTCTTTAAAATGTTTTCATCGGTTGACGTCATACACCCCCTTTACGTTTCAGGTTCAAATAGAATCGCACGGAGAGCGTCTGGCGTTATTGGAGAGAACTTCTCTACCAACAAGCCACAAAGAAAATGAAATGCCGGGCGCCACCAACGAGCTCTTGTCGAGACAGAGAAGACACCTAATGTCCATGGACTACGCGGTCGATGTCGAGAACAACGCCTCGTCAGTGCACATACACCCGAATGGTAGATTTTTTTCTTTCTTCAGCAAGAGGTTTATTATTAGGTCCACTTTTTCTAGACCTGATTGTAAATTAAGGCCAAAACTAACCTGTGAAAATTTCATTTTAAAAGGTGGTAGCTTTTTTGCCGAAATCTTGAACATGTCCACGAATGCAAGAACCATAATCGTTATTGGAATGCACAATCTGAGAAACTGCATAAAACGTTTCTGAGGTTGCAGTATTTTGAATCACTCTCTCTAAAATCAAATTCCGTAAAAGGGAGTGTTAAACAAAAATTATCAACAAGTGCTTCTTACCAAAGTTAGTTTTTATTGACATTTTATTTTGGGGTAACAACACCGAAGGTATACCCTGCCTAGAATAGGCTAAATATTACCTTTCTTTTTTAGCTAGACCATAGCCGCCTAACCACTTTGTCTTTTTTGGATAACAGAAACACTAATTATTTTCAACTGACCATCAGATCGACCACTCGTGACAAGACCTTGTCGAGATGGACGGGATGGACGGGACGGGAGGCCTGGAGCTCCGGGCGTGACGGGTCCACCGGGAGAGAAGGTATTTTTACTACTACACTTCGTCAGTCGCCCCACGAACCGATGTGACTGTCCTCCTGGAGATTATGTGCCCCGCCCCCCCCCCCCCCCCCGCCATGTCTGATAGCGCCCTCTTTTGAATAAACTTCCTCAGCCCAAATTTGGGGGACACAAACACCGGTGACAGACCTTGTTTAGTATGTGGGACTACGTAAAATCGTCTGTTTGTCATGCTTGGCCGAGTTGTACTTAATTAGGCCACCCACTTCCGTGTACCAAGAATTATGGATTCGAACCGTCGTATAAGCGCTTCGCATGTGGGCCTACTTTTAAAACGGCGACATGATTCTTACCCGACACGCGATAAATCAGTCGTGACGTGACTGACAAAATGTCTCAAACATTATAAATAATAGATGTAAAAGAATAAAAAACATTAAAATAAAAAATAAGGTATTCATAAGATTTTTTTCTACATTTTGTAAGGGGAGTGCTG
Source organism: Leptasterias polaris (assembly GCA_037783415.1). Taxonomy (NCBI): domain Eukaryota; kingdom Metazoa; phylum Echinodermata; class Asteroidea; order Forcipulatida; family Asteriidae; genus Leptasterias; species Leptasterias polaris. The sequence goes on from JAZGTN010000027.1 coordinate 3,428,592, forward strand.
GTGAGATAGGCCTGCAGGGAGAAGCCGGACCACATGGTCTGAAAGGAGACCCGGGTGACATCGGTCCACCCAACACTGGTAAGTTTTTATGTTATTCAATTTCTTTATCTAAATATCAAATTCGTAAAAATCACGCTCCTTAGTAAGTCGTATAAGTCTCAACAACCAGCTTGATAAAATAATTGGTTGTAAAAACAAGATAACTTTACCAAGAGAAGGATCTATAGACTGCTCAACAACATTAACATCACCAAAGGGATTTCAACAAAAGAATAGATTTTTAAGTTTGCAAAAGTCATAGACTTTCTACTATAAATAATGTATTTGTCATATCTAGACACCAATCCAGCAGGGGGACCTACTTACATCCGATGGGGGCGCACTACTTGTCCAGACCACGAAGGCACCGAGTTTGTGTATCAAGGTAATGTATACATCTCGTCACCAATTCAAACATTGTGTCCCATGTGTTTTACGCCAAGTAATTCGACCTAGAACTACACGCCACCGATAATAGCTTTACTATGGGCTAAGTGAGGACAAAAGGATGGTCAATGCGAGAAAACGAAAGGGTGGATTACTGGACCATAAAGGTGGTAACTGCATCCTGCGGGAAGCATGTAAGGACAGGATTAGAGGGCAAGCTTCATCCAGGGATTAAGAATATTATGGGCAGAATAAAATAACTTGTGGAAAGAGTCTAGTAAACAACAAGATGACTCTGTGAAAAGGGAGGTAATTATAAAAGAACCGAATCAATGTATAAGATGGTATTTTAGAAAATTGAAAATAGGTTGAGCAACCTGTTGAGAGAGCGGGGTGTTGACACTTGTGGAAAAGGTTTAAAAACATATTGAGAGAAAGAGGGGGGAAATTAACCAGCAGAGAGCAAAGGTTATTTACAGTAACTATATTTATTTTACACCAGAAAAAACAGCTAGCCGAAGTGTAAAAGGGATTAAGGGAAGTTATTTAACACCAGTGTTTATGTTGAGTACAAAGGGTTGGACTGTCTGGAGTTGGTGAATCCAGTGTGATTCCCTGAGCTTGCGGTGTGTGTCATCACCATTTCAACACCTTTGATGCAGTGAGTAGGGCTGTTGAAGTGGATATATCTATAGACCATGCCTGTGACATCACATGTTTACAAAAGAGCCACAGAGCCTGGACTTCCTGCAGGCACAGTTTGTACACAGCTCAATGGAAGACTACAACAAATCTTATGTTTTATGGGGATTGCACTGATTTTTTCAACTTTTGATATGAAGAAAGGGGGACATCTCAAAAGCTGTACAGCTGTTGCTTTTGTAACTCTTGAATTTATGTGAAAATTATGACACAAAATGTAAATTTTCCCATAATGGCCTGTGTAGCAATAGTAAACTTGCCTGTCAGGAAATGCATTAGAATGTACAAAGTCACTACTTTACACGATACATTCAGAATAATTTGTATTACAATTTGTTTAACACACTTCCTTTCAGGATTTGGATCCGGAGCATCTAGTGCACACAAGGGCGGAACCTCTGACTTTTTGTGCATTCCTGCTGTTCCGGACTGGGCTGCTACTTTCAACGACGCAGCGAACTCGAATTCCTACCTGTATGGGATGGAGTACGAAGTAGCGTCATTTGATCCATTCTCCCACGAAAATGCCGAGTTTATCAACCAGCGTGACGTGCCTTGTGCCGTGTGCCGTCTCGCAGACCGTGGAACCCATCTTTTGATTCCGGCCAAGAGAGAATGCCCGCCAAACTGGACCGAGGAATACCAAGGGTTCCTCATGTCTGGACTTTACACAACTGAGCAGCGCGCTCAGGCGGTGTGTGTGGATGAAGCACCAGAGGTTATCCCTAGTAGTCAAGCCAGTACCACCGCAGCTCTACTTTACATCATGGAAGTTCAATGTGGCTCAATCCCATGTCCTCCATACGTTCAAAACCGTGAAATAACATGCACCGTCTGCAGTGTGTAACTACAATTGAATCACCTCATTGCAGTTAATACTTTCTACTTCCTCTTTGCTATTACATGATTATTGCTCGATATGTTATTTAGGCTCTACTTATAAAGCATTTGATTTAGATTTTCAATAATTTATCATCCTGACCCTCACAGTGCTGTTTTAACGCCGAGCTTCTCCTATACCGATACATGCGGATGCTGGAAAGAGTCTTTAGTCTACAAATAATTGATCGTATTGACAGTCATGACAAGGATCATGATTTGTTGTTATCGAAAATAATCACATTATTTAAATTTGAAAGCTCATTGGTTACAAAGTTCATGCCTGTACAAATCTGTCTTAATTGACGTTATTAATAATTATTAGAAAATGTTGCAGTCTATATCAATGATTTTCTTTGCAACAGAATCGGGCGATCTGAACTTATAGCGGTCTAGCGCGTAACTTCTTTCAGATTTTACCTCCATGGTTTGGACTTAATGTATTATCAGTGATAACTGTTGTACGCTATATAGCAGTTTCACAACCACTGCGACTCAACAACTGTCACAAAGAAACGGGTGTTTATCACTTTGCTTTGTGCAACAATACCGAGCTTCACAGTGTGCTGTTATTTAATTGCAACTTTCTGGGATGAAGAGGCTCACTCAACGCCACAGTTAATTGCAACCATATTGGCGTGTGCTGTTGTCACAATACCACCCTTGATTATCATAACTTTGTACGTTAAACTGCTGTTGACAGCTCGTCTTCAGGCTCGGCGCATAACTGCAGCTGAGGTTGGTTTGAATGCCGCAGACGTAAACGCCCAGCTTCGTCTCCAACGCGAAATCTTTAAATACATTTTTGATTATCACTGGTGCTATAAAAGTTACCTCGCTCCCATCCATCATAGCTTACCCACTGATTATTCAATCAGGCAATTTGCACACATTTGTATATTTTGAAACACTGAGATTCAGCAATTCATGGCTTTATACTTTAATACTGGAGAGACAAAACATTACGACAAATTGCTAAAAGACTCATTTTTCGAAACAGCGAACAATATGCCAAAAAGTTATTTAAAAAAACCAATGGGATCAGTAACGTTAAAGGGGGCATAGGGCATGAACGGAAACTTTACCTTAGAAATTAGCCAGAAGTGTCCCCAGAAGAAAATGGTGCACCCCTTGTGCCACTGAATGTGATTGAGAATGTTGTCTAGTGTTTAAAATTCAGTTATTTCGTTTATGTGCATAAGCTGATCTTTCTTACTGAAAATTATGAATGAAGAACGGGGGGTTTTTTAAAGAAGAATTTGATTCATATCTCTCGAATGAGAGTCGTAAAACAAAAGAAAACAACAAAATCCTTATTTTAAAGGATTTTCCCCCAATGAATCTTCACTGCCGTCTTCCGTCGGTGCTAGATTGGCGCAGTCTCTACCAACACTAGAGGGTTTCAAACCTGTACTATCGCTGTGTGTGCCCGGATTTTCAAGAATAGTGAACGTAAAAGTTATGTTTCTGCCATTCGTTTAGTCATTGTGGGAAAGTTAGGTTATGCAGGAATGGGAAAACATGTATTTGAAATTATTCTAGCTACAAAAAAAAAGTAACAGTAATGCAATGTTTTTTAAGTAGCCATTTTGTTGCTTATACGACCCTCTGTTATCTGGACCAAAATGTACTTTGTGCCTGGAAGAAGAGCGCGAGCACCAAGCGATATGTGATATGTGTCCCGTTCTTATAGATTGTGTACCGGCGGAACGGAACATTCCGCTATATAGACAGCTAAGCCAATTGACCCTAACTTTATAGAATGATATGCTTCAAATAGTAAGCATTATGCGTGTGCAGAGTTCAGATGAATAATTACCTTATGATTAGAAGAGTATCAATCCGCAAGAAAAGGGAAGGTTGGCGTATCAATTATATGTAAAATAACAGATTAATTACTCCATTTAATCTAGGCGGTCAATGTTAACGAGTAGTTCAAGTTTCGGCAAATCATGATCAAGTAAGTAAGTATAGTTAAACTCTTGTAGGGGTAAAAAAAAAGGAGGTTTTGTTTAAAACCTTAAACAAAAACGTCTTATGTTAAATCCAGGATTGGGTGAGTGTATTTTGACTGATTAACTTAGTGTTTTTAGGTTACATTTTGATTGACAGTATAATTATTAAGAAATATATTAAAATGTAGTCGTTGTAGAGTACCTTATAATCATGAGGACACATTGCAGTATATTATTAAACTTATAGAGAAAATCCAAAGTATTATCACAGCATTATTAATTTCTCAGTAGACAACTAAAATTAGTTTTGCTAATGAAATAAATACTTTTCACATTGTTGTGGTGTGTTGTGTAACAATCTGTTATCTCAGTTTATGTCATTTTGTGTATAAATGGTGTTAATTTCTGGACCTACAGCTTTTTGAGAAAATAGAATTAGCTGTTTCAAACTCAGTGGCGTAACTAAGGGGGGGGGGGGCATGTGGGGGGGGGGGGGCACGTTCCCCCCAATTGATGTCGGTGCCCCCCGGGTGCCCCCCGTCCCCATTTGAAATCTGAACCTTTGAGACTATAATAATTACCAGAATATAAAATTTTAAGTTTTATAAACTTTTATGGAGCACTGGTGGCACTCAATGTTTCAAACTATTTTTCTATTTACACATACTTGTTGTACCTTTGCAATGGACAGTTGTTATTTTTCACCAACGTCTTCAGAGTAAGGTAAATCATGTCCGCAAATTGTATGATGACTAATCGCCCGCGCGCGCTCCATTCTGCCACAGTCTGCCACGTTAAATACGGTACGGTAGTACAGTGTCACATGAAGCTACACGACGTGCTGGGTGCCGTTGCATTTATCGTAAGTACATGAGGAAAAGCCATTGAAAACTCTTGAGCTGCTGCTGTGAGAGCATTGATCTAAAATATCTGCTTCGTTTGAGACATTTCTTTGTTCTTCAGTGTATAGAGTATATTAAATAGTTTGTCAATAATTATGTAAAAATTGAAATTGGGGGGGGGGGGGGGGCGGATGGGTCAAAACAATTTAGAAAAAAGATCAAAGTTTTTAACATTGGTTAGGCCTACTGTGCATGGCCGGCCCCAAGTGTGTAATAAATAAATACTAGTGCCAGTCCTCGAATACATAAATACCCATAAAAAGACTCGCAATCCTTGTTATCAATATCAGTTATGATGTATTTCTACACATTCAAACAGTAGGCCTAACTGCATGGTTCTAGATGTGCGAAAAAGAAGAGAGAAAAAAGACAGAAAAATTAAATAATAATAATCTTTGTTCATTATGATGTATTTTATAGACAGGAAAATTAAGTTTGTTTAACTTTCATTGTCGGCAAGTTACAAGTGGCTTTGTTTTTGAAGTTGTTATTTTTCTATTATTTCTTTCCTGTGTATTCTTGTTAAACTGTTTTTCATCTTACAACCATGTCTTTAACTCTTAAAAAGTATTTTACATCTCCCATAAACATATTTTTTTACATTATTAATAGTAAACGAAGCGCTGAAAAGGGGCATCAAACATCATTTTGCAAATAGACTGTGCAAGTCTCGCGCGTATCCGAACGAGAAAACACGTCAAACGAAGAACATTGTTATTTCTGAAATCAAATCTTTGTTTTAAATTATATCTCATGACAAAATCTGAACAACAAAAATAAATCATTACAATTTTATGAAATTAGTTTTAACTTTTGAAAAAAATACACAAAAGTGTGTTAATTCTTATTAATATTGAAAATAAATAAAACTCTGGGACAAGGATGCTTTTTAGAAACCCCTTACGCGGATTCGTGATGGTTAAACGGGTTTAAAATTGACCCGTGACGCAGTTTAAAGAGGATGCTGACGCCTCAACAAACAGACTGCAATGAAAAGGGTTCGCTTTGCAATGACACATCTGGCGATTATAATCGCGCATCAAAAACAAGCGTTTACATAAGTTTTATGATCGGAGGCGAGCACAAAATTCTAAATTTTTTGCAATAACCAGAAGCTGAGGTCAAGTTTAATTCTCGGCTTTTCTTCCTTATATTGTTGAATTGGTTTTACTTTCATATTTTGTTATCACTTAGTATTACATTCCCAACAACATGTATAATTTTCTAGATCATAAACTACGTTAAACTAAAATAATTGACGAAACAAAATCTCGCCCACGTAAAACTTTTCATAAAATTGTAATGATTTTTTGGGGGGTTCAGATTTTATCATAAGAAATAATTTAAAACAAAGATTTGATTTCAGAAATAAAAATGTTCTTCGTTTGACGTGTTTTCTCGTTCGGATAAGTGCGAGACTTGCACAGTCTATTGAGGGGCTGTTTGGAACCCGCCATTGCGTAGATTAAGATCCAGTTTTTAAAAGGTGCACAGGAATCTATAGTTGATTTGCCAGCAGTGCCCCCTAGAAAAAATGGTGCCCCCCCCCCCTTGTGCCCCCCTAAAAATTTCTTATGATAAAATCTGAACCCCCCAAAAAATCATTACAATTTTATGAAAAGTTTTAGCTTTTGAAAAAATTACACAAAAGTGTGTTGATTAATATTGGGGAAAAAAATTAAAACTCTGGGACAAGGATGCTTATTTGATGTTAACTTTTTAGAGACCCCTTACGCGGATTCGTGGTGGTCAAACAGGTTTAAATTTGACTCGTATCGCAGTTTAGAGAAGATGCTGACGCCTCAACAACCATAGACTGCAATGAAAAGGGTTTGTTTTGCAATTACTGCATCTGGCGATTATAATCGCGCATCCAAAACAAGCGTTTACATAAGTTTTATGATCGGAGGCGAGCACGAAACGCACCCAATTGTGTAAATAGATTTTGTAAATCTGGGAGGACTAAGAGGGACTCCCCCTTTCTCCCCCATGTTTGTTTGTTTGCTTGAAAGGCGACCTCACTCATCCATGTTGGATATTGTTTCATATCCGGCTAGAGGTGTGTTGTCTCGTTTACATTCAGTCAACATCAGGGGACGCAGACACATTAAATACGAAAGCTTTAAAGGGACGTTGAGAGAGAAAGAAAATTGAAGTAATAATTATGACTTATATTTCATAACTGAGACTTATGAGCACAAGTTATGGTTATGACATTTGCTGAATCATAATTATACTTATATGAGATATGTTCGTCATGCTATTGTAAGCTGGTAATGGTTTTACCCCAGGCACTTCCCCAATCTCACAAGCACCCATCCTAATTAATCCAATGCTCACCCAGACACCAGTGTTCAGACTGGCTGTCTGGGACTTGACACATTTATGACCTTAATGCCCACCTAGTCTGTTCCCACAACTTTAGTATAAAAATGCCCTTATGTCCCATCTTTAGTTTATTCTTCTCTGTTCTGGACTTATAGACAGACCCAAATTAGTTTACCCAAATTAAGTCCAATGCAAACAGAGCTTTATAGACAGACCCTCCTGGTTAGCCCAGTGCAACATCTCGCACTGTGGCCCGATCCAGTTTTCTTCTATCTTTTCTTGCTTCTTCTCGTCTGATACACATCTTTGTAAAGCCATACAGTGATAATAAATCGTCTTCTGTATTCAAGCCCAAAGATAAGAGTTTATCGGAGTTTCATTTATATGCTTTACCTTACCGGTCAGCCCACAATTCTAGTACTTAGTGACACACATTTTAAGTGTTACACTATTGCTAACTCATTATGATCAGATGGAAAGCAAAGTTACGGGTCGACTCGTACGAAATATAATAACAATTAAGTTAATTCTTTTATTCTTATCAATGTCGTAAACTTTATACATTAAAGAGAATACTGCTAAGTAATACTACTAGGCCTATTCTCAAACCTTTACATTTATTGGGTTTTCCCTAGAATGATAGATATATTCACGGTTCCTTCATAATTATACAAAATGTATCCATAGCGTCAAAGAATAAGGGATTATACAAAAAATACGAAGAAAATAAAGCCAAACTCATTTAAAGGAACAAACCACTCATCAATTATCATTTTGCTTTTTTGGCTGATTTTCACCATCCTGGTTTCGCATTTGTTTTTCTCCATTTATAACCCATTTTCAGCGTCCCGATCTTTGCCATAAATTAAAAAGCTCTATCCCGTTGCACGGTGACACTTTGCACCCCGACCCCCCCCCCCCCCCCCCCGCATACACACACGTGCCTTCTATAAAAACCACAGAGAAATGAAAACAGTATAAAAATCCCAGATGTGTCTGTCCTGAACCACTCTGTGACCAGACGAAGTTGAACAAGTACACACTCAAGATTGCACCTCCCGACTGAACTTTCGACACGATAATGGGAGGAGTTGTTACTGTTATAGCAGCCGTAGTAGTTGCGTGTCTTCTTCTGTGTCGTGAGTATTAAGTATACTTGAAGAGTGGACAGACAATGCTTAAAATAACGGTCTTCAATTTATAATCGAGGTCACTTTCATGTCACTTTTGTTGCAAAACTGCAAGCAAAGAAATTATGCGGAGTCTTAATTATTTTAAAGATTTTAGTATTTTCAATGTTTTATTGATCACTTATCGGGGTAACCCGTTCACATATGGCTCAAAGAATAACAAGTGCTACAAGGTAAACCATCAATTAAAAGGAGCAATTTTAACATGTATTCAAATTATTTATACACACCTGAACTTAAAATAAAAAACAGCAATCTACATCAACCAAACAGTAGGCATAACCGGGAAGGGTGGGGGGGGGGGGGGGGGCACGTTCCCCCGCTTGAGATTAAAAATTACCAGTATGACATGTAAATATGTTTCATAAGCTTTTAATAAAAGTTGTATGTAATATTATTATTCCATTTGCCATTATCTTATAACAAACGGTAGGTCCGTAAAGAGCTGCAAACAAACAAAGTTATTGCGTAGATTAAGATCGTGTTTATGAAAATCCAAACACAACCTACAGCGTTTGAAAAACAGTGCACTCCGTGTGCTTTCTTAACTATTTACCTAATTTCGCAGCTGCATTCAATAAGTTAACCGTATTTGCGTTTGGCGGAATATTTAACACCCCTATTCATTGTCACAAAAAGGGTTGAATGTAACTAATCGTAATTTGTATTTTCAGTTACTTTTAGTTTTGTCATCGCTAGTGAAGATGATTTTGTTAAGAATTATTTTGTGAGACGTATACCGACCTCACAACAGCATTGTAATCGGAAGACGACATAAACTACAAGCTTTTACACAAAGAGGCTTCATGTAGCTTTGTAGGAAACCGTTTTCTTTACGTGCTTTGTCGTCCAACTTGACTTCATTCAAACCCTTTCAGCCCCAAGGGCGATTATAGTCGAATGTGCACTCCCACCCCTATACCCTGCTTCAGCCCCATTCGTATTCATCAGAGAGACCCGTTTATTTGTAGAACTATAACACTAACAGGTTCATTTTTAACTGCTTTTATTTTTCATGTTTGGTTGTTTTTCAAATTTGCAGCTTAAAATTGTCACTCGCACCACAGATAGAACTCTCTTTTTGTCAGCATTCCCAATAATGAAGTATAACTTGTAAATAAAAGGTGTGCGTATGTAACTTGGAAAAACGGATCACTTGAATAAAACTAAATAAAACTGAACACTGGGGAAACTCACTTCAGAAAAACTCAAATAATCTAAGGATCGAATAGGGTTAAGACGCGAGGAAATGCAAAAAGTAGGACAGCGACTCAAAATGTAGGTTTCTCAACAAGCAAAAATAAAAAAATACTTTATTGACTATAATAAGGCAATGACCAAAAACAAAACCAGTGATCGAAATTAAGTGAACTCTCACCCAAGACAAAACACAGTGCCAAAGAAGGTTATAGATTAAAATCAAAATGGCTTTAAAACCTGTGTAAATAAACACAAGAAATACAATTGATCAAAATACAGTTCTTCAATCAAATTTAAGAAGAAACACACAGTCTTAAAAATTGAATCCAAAGTAAGTTCAAAACAAAAGATATTTCCAAAAATACAACTTTAGAAATGAAATTCCAAAGAAACACAGGAATATTATGGTTGAAAAATGAATAATAAAACAAAATTTAAGCTTACCGAGTCCACAGCAGTAATACTTGAAACAGGCAAATCTTAAAACATGAAGTTGTAGTACATAAAATCAAAGAAATAGGTGATGGTGGGAGACACAAATGTGGAGTGCTCCCCTTGCGCTGCCAGGCTGCTATGAAGTCAATTACAGGGGTGACTAATTAACCACACTACCAAGGATTATGCAAGAGGGTTCATTGTTTATTACAGAGGATTCCTAAGAAATTAACTTGTACATGGTGCTAGAAGAGATTAAATTGGAAATATAAACAGTGGAAGGGAACATAGACACTATAAAGTCTCCTACTGAGCAAAGGTTTTTCTACCCCTATTACACGTATTTTTCATAGATGTTATGATGCAGTTAATAGTTTTGGAGTACACAATGTGGCAAATAGTTTTGCTAACAAAAAGTTTAAAATCAAAAAAATTGTAATGGTGTTTTTTTTTAAGTGCACCAGATTCTGACTTTGTTTCTCCAGCAATATCTTGTGGAGAAAAACAGCATGATTTTTGACATTTTTAAAACAACTTCAAGAAAAAATTGCTGTATATTACAAAAAAGTTACAAATGAAAAATTGTAGTTGAATAAGAACCTGAAATATTAACTACACATTCTCACCTGCAGTTTGGTGAGAATGGGGTAAAAATTTGAAGACCAACAACATTATAAATATTCTAACTCTTGAACCTTGGTGTCATATATTTTTCCCCTTATACATTTCCATTGTGTCTTTAGAAGTGCACCCCAGACCCCAGTATAAAAGGTCTCAGTCAACCAGCAAGAGACACTATGCCAAAATATTGCGCCACCCTAGAAACCATGGGGACTTTCCATAATTTGTTGTGATTAGGGCTTGAGCACTACCACATTGTCTCCCATTTGAATATTTATTCAAAGCTTTCAAAGCGAGAGTGGATTGGGCAATCGAGTCTAGTCCCTGATACAATAATTGGAAAAATGTCATTGTGCGTGTGACCAAATGAAAAAGAGACGGGAAGACTCTTGATGCAGTAGGACTATTCTAGCCTTTTTTATTGCACACCACGAAGCCGAGGCTGGCGACGCAGGTGAATCTACTAATGTGAAGACAACAATTACATGAAATTAGTTTTAAATTACACTTTAGAAAATACCCTGATCTCGAAAAAGGGACCCAATTGACTATAGAATGTGAATGATAAAATAATAATGAACTTAAAGGTAAAATTGACCGGGATTGATGTAACTCAAGCAATCTACTCAATCAAAACCAACCTAACTGGTTTATTTGTACATGGTAAATAATGTTGGTTAATAATTATTGGCTTTTCTTTGTCGATGGTAAATAATTTATTTAGGCCTATGTTAGTTTTGAGTGAGTTGGTTTTGGTCACGCACAGTGACAAGTCGGTTCTCCTTGCTCACATGGAACGTAGAACAGGCCTAATGATAGTGGCAGCAATTTGTGCAAAATATCTCTATCATGGCGAAGTCATCTTCGGTTTTGTCCCATACAAACTGAAGTGATAAGGGACTTCGAAGTATTTTAACGAGTCCCATCAATAAAAAAGAAGCTTTGTTCTAAGTTTGGAAGGAAGACACCAACCCCGCCTCCCACAGTGAAAATGAATACATTTGTTTATATATTATGACCAGTTTGTTATTAAAACCAAACTGCATGCCCACACGCAAGGCTTCTGAAATTTCAATGTCTGATTGTATATGAACCATCAAATAGGAAGGAAGTCGGGTGTTTTTGAATAAGTATATATCTTTAGTTACGTTTTATACTGCTGGGCCTTGCTTGTGGAGTGGGAAAAAAATATACAATCAATGTAACCCAGTAATGTATGTGTTTATAATATGTATGTATAAGTTCGTAAGTGTAGGCCTAGTGACTTGTGTAGTGTTTCTTCTTTAGCACACAAACAAACTCGAGGGAAAGTTATGGGGTCGAAGAACTCGAGCAAGACATCAATAGATAGGTTGCAATATGACGTAAATCGGCCATCTTTACGGGCAATTTGGAACACACAGTCATGCGTTACGCGTGAGAACGGCGTGCAGCACGCGCACATTTCACAAAACTCATTGCATGATTGGTTAGTGTAAGACGCGGCTGCGTTAATAATTTGAGCGCCTGACGCGCCTGCAAGCCAAAATGCGATTTGCCCGTAAAGATGGCGTCTACTGGGAACTATCTATAATAACCAACCATATGGAGTTTTACGTTGGCAAGGTTTTGTTTCGTCTTTTATTTTAGTTTAACGTACTTTATGACCATGGAAATTACATATGTTGTTGGGAATGTAATACTAAGTGATACCAAATATGAAAGTAAAATCAATTCAACAACACAATGAAGAAAACCCAAGAATTAAAATTGACCTCAGCTTCCGGTTACTTGCAAAAAAAATAAGAATTTGTGCCCACCTCCGATCACCAAATTTGTTTTGGTCGCGCGATGAAAATCACCAGACGCTGTAATTGTCAGACGCTAAGCCTTTTCATTGCAGTCTACGGTTGTTGTAGACTTGACTCAAGTCCCAATCCCGTGCAAGGCCCTTCCTTGCATCATCGTCAGAAAACTATTGTTTTGCGCTCTGCATTCCCCAACCTGTTCCTTGATCGCCACCACAATAGCTACATTTTGTCGGTGAGGGCGCACTGGTATTATATGTCTGTACTGTGGCTGCATGCTGGCGCGTTAAATGGGTGTGTTAGGGACCTCGCACGAGAAAGGGACTTGAATCAAGTCTACGGTTGTTGAGGCGTCAGCGTCCTCTTTAAACTGCGTCACGCGTTAATTCTACACCCGTGCGATCATCACGCGTCTGCGTTTAAACCGGCTTTTAGTGGCTGCACGTACTCTGGTTCGATTTACAAAAGGGGTTTCTTAAAAAATTAATTTAAGGCCGTATCCGAATTGGCGGCTACAGCTACGGCTACGGCTGTTGCTAAGGGTGTCGCTAAGGACGTCCTATACTTCTATGCACGATGACGCGGAAATCTAGCCGTAGCCGTAGCTGTAGCCGCCAATTCGGATACGGCCTAAGATCGAGTAAGCATCCTTGTCCCAGAGTTTTCAGTTTGTTTCAACAAAAACTAACAAATGATTTGTGTTTTTGTTATGAAAGCTAAAACTCATTTTATACAAATTGTAATGAGTATTTTTGTTGTTCAGATTTTTTCATAGATCTAATTTAAAAACTATGATTTGATTTCCGGAAAAAAAATTTCTTCGCTTGACGTGTTTCCTCGTTTTGATACGCGCGAGACTTGCACAGTCTATTCAATCTAAAGCCACATCTGAGATACTACGGTAACTTTTGTTCCAACTCACAACTATACTCAGCACCTGGAAATAGATATTTTTTTTTTGAGTATATGTATTAACAATAAAACAATTTTTGAGTAATTGTTTGTCAGTATTTATATGTTTAAAAAAATAGATAAAGTTTCGCGCTTATGTTCAGTGTGTGAGAAAAACTTAGATGTCCACACACACAGATTCACGTGTAATTCCTCATCAGTCAGTGAATTAATAATAGTGGTCCACAAATGAAACAAACTGTACGAGGTACGGATTATTTGAGGGCCTATGTCATTAACTTTGTCTCTCCCTCATTTTTCCCCTTGATGTTTTTTTCTCAAGCAAAAGGGGGGGCGTGCGCCCCCACGCCCCCCTGTATCCGCCCCTGGGTCAGGCTGACCCAGAAATGGGTCATGCTCACTGGGACCCAGAACTCGAGTCAAATTCTGACCTGTACAATCATGAATATATTTTATCGGCCGTAGGCCTAAACGTGCTAAAAACTTGCAAAAATCCCAGTCAACTGCATTACTAAAACATTTCTTTCTGACGTAGCTGCAAGAACCTTGGGCCCAATGTCGTGGCCCTACCACACAATATTCTGCGGTCACAGAGCCATGTAAAGCACAGCAATAACTCGATCCAATAATTTGTATAGACTGTGTAAACTTGACCTCGAGAGCGTACGAGCTTTCGCGAGAATCTGGACTTCCGGGCACTAAATAACAGCTACAGCGTGTAATGTGGCAGTTGTTTTTGAAAAGAACATGTATTACGACGTTTTAAAACAAATTTCACCCATTGAATAATGGTTTGAATTTAAAAAGGCATTTTTTGGAAGTAGTCAATTGTAAATAAGTTCCCAAATATTTGATTTTTTTGTTGACCTCAATTTTCGCTTCAGTCTTGACAATAAGAGCATGCAATATAAAGGCGACCGTCGTGATCCTTGACGTACACGCATCCAAATTAGATCAATCTGATACTAGTAGTAAGGTTCCCAAAGCGCGCAAAACTAGGACGTCGTTGCCCCGGCGACGCCATAAAACATCACGTAAAATCCATGCGACACAAGATCTATGTTTTCACGCTATAGTAACGAAGCACTTATATCCCGGGGAAAATGTATACACTTATATTCCGATTTAAAATATAACCTGACTTCGTTTTGTTAGTGCAGTCGACACGGTTTGCACAACAAGTGCACAGTCAGCGTAAATTCGCTATTTGACACTTCAAGCCGGATGTTGGAGGTCGAGCACTATTTCTTCATTATTTTTCACTTAAGTCTCCAGATTTAATTTGGTTTTTATTTATTACATTGTTAGTTTTTAATTTAATCATTCACCAGTATGTTTTTGGGGTCAAAGTGATCAGACAAAAGTAAAAATCACACAAAATTGCACCCTGGTTAATCTCCCATAGCTGATGGCTCAGAGGTGCCCGGAAGCTCAATGGTGATCTTATCGTCGCGAGACTTTGGTATATATTGTAACTAAAGATAGTGTGAATGGCATGCGCTTTACTGTGCCGCAAGTATTCCTTCAAGTCATATATTATTTACATTTTGTTTAGGCCTATATTGTGAATTAAAAAATGTGGATTTGTTCAATTGTTGACTTATGAAGCCCCATTGGTGCCACTTGACAAGTGCGTATATGTTTCATTGAATGAGATGTATTTCACGGCCGCCACTTATTATCTTGCGGCCGCCACTTATTATCTTGCGGCCGCCACTTATTATCTTGCGGCCACCACTTATTATCTTGCGGCCGCCACTTAGTATCTTGCAGCCGCCACTTAGTATCTTGCGGCCGCCACTTAGTATCTTGCGGCCGCCACTTATTATCTTGCGGCCGCCACTTATTATCTTGCGGCCGCCACTTATTATCTTGCGGCCGCCACTTAGTAAGTAGCGGCCACCACTTATTATCTTGCGGTCGTCACTTAGTATCTTGCGGCCGCCACTTAGTATCTTGCGGCCGCCACTTATTATCTTGCGGCCGCCACTTATTATCTTGCGGCCGCCACTTAGTATCTTGCGGCCGCCACTTATTATCTTGCGGCCGCCACTTATTATCTTGCGGCCGCCACTTATTTTCTTGCGGCCGCCACTTATTATCTTGCGGCCGCAACTTAGTAAGTTGCGGCCGCCACTTATTTTCTTGCGGCCGCCACTTATTTTCTTGCGGCCGCCACTTATTATCTTGCGGCCGCCACTTAGTAAGTAGCGGCCACCACTTATTATCTTGCGGCCGCCACTTAGTATCTTGCGGCCGCCACTTAGTATCTTGCGGCCGCCACTTAGTATCTTGCGGCCGCCACTTAGTATCTTGCGGCCGCCACTTATTATCTTGCGGCCGCCACTTATTATCTTGCGGCCGCCACTTATTTTCTTGCGGCAGCCACTTATTATCTTGCGGCCGCCACTTAGTAAGTTGCGGCCGCCACTTAGTATCTTGCGGCCGCCACTTAGTATCTTGCGGCCGCCACTTATTATCTTGCGGCCGCCACTTATTATCTTGCGGTCGCCACTTAGTATCTTGCGGCCGCCACTTATTATCTTGCGGCCGCCACTTATTATCTTGCGGCCGCCACTTAGTAAGTTGCGGCCGCCACTTATTATCTTGCAGCCGCCACTTATTATCTTGCGGCCGCCACTTAGTATCTTGCGGCCGCCACTTAGTATCTTGCGGCCGCCACTTAGTATCTTGCGGCCGCCACTTATTATCTTGCGGCCGCCACATATTATCTTGCTGCCGCCACTTAGTATCTTGCGGCCGCCACTTATTATCTTGCGGCCACCACTTATTATCTTGCGGCCGCCACTTATTATCTTGCGGCCGCCACTTATTATCTTGCGGCCGCCACTTAGCATCTTGCCAGTTGTCATGCATGGATGAAACTTCACGATTCAGCTGCTAGCCTGTGACCTATGTTTTTTGCTTGATGAGTTTACTTTTCAAAAACGAATGAACCAGTTACAGGTTTTGAAAGAGATTTTCTAAGTAACGTGCATTTTACACCGCCGAAAGATGCGGAATACTAAGATTGTATCCTGGGTATTGTTTTACTTTAACAGTCTATATCAGCAAAAGGTACCGGTATATACAAGGCCCTGTAAAATATAGTCTCAAAATTATAAAGTGGGTTTCAACCATTTTAAAACCCCAATGTTCAAAAAGTTACTAAGTCAATACTATCATACAGAACTTCCTAATTGAAGTAGGCATAAGCTGGAGATTAAGTGATGCAGTCTTGTAAAGAAACTTGATCAACAAAGAATTCATAACAAGGCACGAATCTTAATTTCGGTATCACCAAGAACGCTTCAATTTACACTTCCATATTTACCAATGATGAAAATGGCTCGAAACTGATCTACACATTTGAAGCAGCAGTGTTTATAGAAATTGTTATTATCTCAAACTCACAAAGCCTTATAAAAAATCTCTCTTATTTTAAATATTTAATAACATTAAACAACATAAACGAAAAGGAAAAGAGGGTTATCTCACTGGATCGACATCCACTGTATAATGTATATAAAATATAACAAAATTCAGGAGTGATTTCAGCTCCCAACGTAAGAAACTCTTTCAATAACAATCCACAATGAAGTCCAATAAATTTGCAGCAATTCTGTCGGAGCATGACCTCTACACCTACCCACACCCTCAAAAAAGTATAAAATAAATACCATCAAGACTCGAATGTTATCAAAGATTACCAAGATAATAAGTGGCGGCCGCAAGATAATAAGTGGCGGCCGCAAGATAATAAGTTGCGGCCGCAACTTACTAAGTGGCGGCCGCAAGATAATAAGTTGCGGCCGCAACTTACTAAGTTGCGGCCGCAAGATAATAAGTGGCGGCCGCAACTTACTAAGTGGCGGCCGCAAGATAATAAGTGGCGGCCGCAAGATAATAAGTGGCGGCCGCAAGATAATAAGTGGCGGCCGCAAGATAATAAGTGGCGGTCGCAAGATACTAAGTGGCGGCCGCAAGATAATAAGTGGCGGCCGTGAAATACATCTCATTCAATGAAACATATACGCATTTGTCAAGTGGCACCAATGGGGCTTCATATTGACTGCTGCGGTACACGGGGAAAACTATAAACTGAAGTGAAGTTTTCTTTTAAAATAGGGCCTATTATTGTGGAAGGGCTCAGCGCCAAAAATATTGATTTTTTGGGGGGAGGGGCACATGCACACCAATCTCGGAGATTTTATTCTACGCAAAATTGTGTTGCATAACATTATTAGGCCTAAAGTTTATAAAAAGTAAAACATTTTAGGAATAGAAATGTTTAATCTCAAAGGTCCAAAGGTATAATGTACAAGGGCGTCGATGGGTGGGGGACGGGGGGGACATGTCCCCCCCACTTTTTAGACTGGGGGGGACAGCATATCAGATGTCCCCCCCACTTTTTGATTGACTGTTCATTAGAAATATGCAACAAAATATAAAAATACACACTATTTTCTTGATTTAATATTTCATTACAATTTTTGTTCAAATAAAAGAATAGCGAACAAACGGTGAAATAATTTCTTAATTTTCATTTTTTTTTCCTGATGGACCACGCGCCGAATGATATTTTGGGCCTATTTCCGTTTCTATAATACAGACAATAGACGACAAGTTTCGTCCAAGACATGAACGCCAAAATCCCACTTACATACCTTGTTAGCATTCAAGTTATGATGCGTCATTTGTGTATGCTATAATGTACGGTACACATCCCTCCACAAAGGAAGTCTGTGTGTGCGCGCACGTGCAAATGTGTTACATTTTGTTACAATCGCAAAACGCACAAAATGTAGTAAAATCCAGTTTTTGCCATGACAGACAAGCCTTGTCGAAGAAGCAGTATTTTGTTTTTTCGAAGAACTTCAAGCTGACACACGATAAACGCCGGACTAAAGCTTTAATCTCCATACATGATTATCCATCAACAAGGGAAGACATTTTATAAATATTTAACCTAAAGCTTTTTGAACATTTTGAGTGCGTTCCGGTCCTACTATTTTCTTTGCGTGTCATTCTCTAAATACACTCTGTATGTATGATTCATAATTACCATAAAAATGTTTGTTGTGGTCACATGGTCTGTTTGCACAAAACTACACGTATGATGTCACCGTTCCCTTTACACAAATTAAATGTACAAGTAATGGTGTGGGGTGCAAATAATGTAAGATGTATTTTTTCAAGACTTGCTCGCCCGCCGTCCCCCCTACTTTTCAGTAGCGATCGACGCCCTTGATAATGTATATAAAATATAACAACATTCAGGAGTGATTTCAGCTCCCAACGTAAGAAACTCTTTCAATAACAATCCACAAGGAAGTCCAATAAATTTGCAGCAATTCTGTCGGAGCATGACCTCTACACCTACCCACACCCTCAAAAAAGTATAAAATAAATACCTTCAAGACTCGAATGTTATCAAAGATTACCAAGATAATAAGTGGCGGCCGCAAGATAATAAGTGGCGGCCGCAAGATAATAAGTTGCGGCCGCAACTTACTAAGTTGCGGCCGCAAGATAATAAGTGGCGGCCGCAACTTACTAAGTGGCGGCCGCAAGATAATAAGTTGCGGCCGCAACTTACTAAGTTGCGGCCGCAAGATAATAAGTGGCGGCCGCAACTTACTAAGTGGCGGCCGCAAGATAATAAGTGGCGGCCGCAAGATAATAAGTGGCGGCCGCAAGATAATAAGTGGCGGCCGCAAGATAATAAGTGGCGGCCGCAAGATACTAAGTGGCGGCCGCAAGATAATAAGTGGCGGCCGTGAAATACATCTCATTCAATGAAACATATACGCATTTGTCAAGTCGCACCAATGGGGCTTCATATTGACTGCTGCGGTACACGGGGAAAACTATAAACTGAAGTGAAGTTTTCTTTTAAAATAGGGCCTATTATTGTGGAAGGGCTCAGCGCCAAAAATATTGATTTTTTGGGGGGAGGGGCACATGCACACCAATCTCGGAGATTTTATTCTACGCAAAATTGTGTTGCATAACATTATTAGGCCTAAGGTTTATAAAAAGTAAAACATTTTAGGAATAGAAATGTTTAATCTCAAAGGTCCAAACTGCATTTTGGGGGCTCCGCGGATCCGAAGTGAAGCGTGGCACGGACATCCATTTGGAAAGGATTGCCCTAGCAGACTGAGGGGTTTGGAGAAAAAACCTGTCTTACAAACTATTGTAAACTTAGTCTGCGTGAAAACTTTCTGAAGGCCTGGGTAAACTAGTTGTCGGGATGATGATCATAAATCCACTACGATAACTAAATATTTTGAGGGATTTTGAAGGTATAGGTTTTAGAGTGCTTTTTACTGTCTTTGTGATATAAAAAGGCAAGCAAAATTCGTCACCGACACCAAGAAATGACACACACGGACGCGTAAATACCAGTAAAAAGTTGCAATCAGAGAAAATGACGTTTAAAGTTAAACGCTTTTTATAAACCCACTTTCCTTTCAAAATTTCAGGGTATTTTCAACTAGTTTTCTTACTGTGGAGACTTTAATGCTTTGAATTTCATAATGGTGCTTTTTGACTGCTTTTCGTCCTAAATTAATAGGCAATAAAGTAAGAAAGTTTTATGTCAGATAATGAAATCGAAAATTGACTCAAAACATATTATATATTAATTTTTCCGTTTTAACGAACTGGCACCATGCGATGTATTGCAACAGGCGTGTGTGTCATTTTGTGAATTATTGTAGGTCAGCGCGCGCTACGAAAACCGTACGTTTTTGATCACATTTTGAGGTTGATGCGTGCCGTGTGTTTGAACCTGGTGTCACTTCGTGGAAACACACACACTCTCTCGGTGCAAAAATTGCAAAGCTTAGGCTGAATACCGTAACTAAAAAAGTAAAGCCCTTGAAGCGTTGAAACTTTAAAACAAACTAAAATAAAACAACTTACAAAAAACCCTGAAAACTACAAAAAGAAAAAAGGAAAAACAAGAAGTTTTGTAGACTGTGTTTGTCAGTTCGTGGACATCGGTGACAAATTGTTGGCCCCATAAGCCGAAAGGAAGATAATTAGGCGTCAAAACATGATGTTTAATATCAAGGTCTGAAAAATAATGACGTCTATAGTATTTGTTTCAAGGGAAGTCAACGATGATACTTTGAGTCGTAGTAGGTTTTATTGGTTTTGCATTTTGGCTTTGTGGTCTTTTAAAACTAAAATTGATATAGGACTGACTACCCTGCAAAAAGACCCCACTTAAAAGTTGAACATAAACATAGAAACGAACGGGCTGGATGATTTTGATTTATGAGCATGCTGTATTTGCTTTCACCTCATAAATAACATTAGAACCGTGCTTGGTTTTGTTTTGTTGTGAATATAACTGTTGACTTACCTTAAATGCCGCTAGAAATATTTGTATTATTTCATTGATTATTACACATCGTGCATGTACTGAAATCTGATGACACAATATTATTTAATCAAATTTTAGCTCGTGGTGGTGGGCCACCCGTTGACAATGACCCGCCTGTGTTGTACCGTCCCTGCCCCTCCGGATTTCACGTCTACACGGACGCTCTCCAGCACAGCACTGTGGTTAAATGGACTGACCCAACGGCTAAAGACAGCAGTCAACCCGTTAGGTAAGGGTGCACCCTTATAGACAGATTTGAGAGCCAAATAAAAGGGATAAAGTGTTTAAAAAAAATTGTCTGGTTGTTACGGAGCTCCACGAGGGCCATGCCACTTATCTAGATAACGACATAATTTATCTTGCCAAGTCAACTTTTTAGAACGAAAAAGTCGACTTATCCTGATAATTTATCTCACCAAGACGACTTCCTAAAACTAAAAGGTTGACTTATCCTGATAATTTATCTCACCAAGACGACTTCCTAAAACTAAGAAGTCGACTTATCCTGATAATTTATCTCACCAAGACGACTTCCTAAAACTAAGAAGTCGACTTATCCTGATAATTTATCTCACCAAGACGACTTCCTAAAACTAAGAAGTCGACTTATCCTGATAATTTATCTCACCAAGACGACTTCCTAAAACTAAGAAGTCGACTTATCCTGATAATTTATCTCACCAAGACGACTTCCTGAAACTAAGAAGTCGACTTATCATGAAAGTTTATCTCACCAAGACGACTTCTTAAAACTAAGAAGTCGACTTATCCTGATAATTTATCTCACGAAGGCGACTTCCTGAAACTCAGAGGTCGACTTATCCTGATAATTTATCTAACCAAGACGACTTCCTCTCTTGGCGAGATAAATTATCAGGATAAGTCGACTTCTTAGTTTCAGGGTCGTCTTGGCAACATAAATTATCAGGATAAGTCGGCTTTTTCGTTTTAAAAGGTTGACTTGGCAAGATAAACTATCATGTTAAGTCAACATTTTAATTTTAGGAAGTCGTCTTGGTGAGATAAACTAACATGATAAGTCGACTTCTTAGTTTCAGGAAGTCGTCTTGGCAACATAAATTATCAGGATAAGTCGACTTCACAGTTTTAAGAAATCGTCTTGGGGAGATAAATTATCAGGATAAGTCGACTTCTTAGTTTTAGGAAGTCGTCTTGGTGAGATAAATTATCAGGATAAGTCGACTTCTTAGTTTTAGGAAGTCGTCTTGGTGAGATAAATTATCAGGATAAGTCGACTTCTTAGTTTTAGGAAGTCGTCTTGGTGAGATAAATTATCAGGATAAGTCAACCTTTTAGTTTTAGGAAGTCGTCTTGGTGAGATAAATTATCAGGATAAGTCGACTTTTTCGTTCTAAAAAGTTGACTTGGCAAGATAAATTATGTCGTTATCTAGATAAGTGGCATGGCCCTCGTGGAGCTCCGTAGGTTGTGACCTGGGGGCCGTTGACTTCCAACTTGAGGTATTTTGAATGGCATAGCCCTGATGGTCCTTTCTCCTATATTTGCCGAGAGGTGTAGGGACACTGTTTTTCAAGATTGATGCTCGGACGTTTGGAAAATTACACCAGTGCAGGGGTGTTTTTATTTGGAGGGGGGAAAACTCGACGGGCCCAGGGACTCCCATATCAAATTGAGCAGATCATAACAGTTCAAGAGTCATTCCCTTTTACTGTGAAAGCTGTGAGAAAATTAAGTATTTTTTGTGTATTTTTGAATATTCAAAAAAGAGCTGCCAGGATTGTTGCTAATGATTTTGATTTTGTAAATTCTCATGGTGATGAGCAGACTTTTGAACAGAGGGATTTCTTTTCAAGTTAGCCTGCAATATGTATATGTGTTAATGGTTTAGCCCCAGACAGACTTTGTAATAATATTGAGATGTACTTTGATAGGCATGGGTTCAATACTAGAAATGCTGATTCTCTTAATGTTGTTCTCTCTAAGCCTAACATGGAATGTTTTAAGCAATCTTTTATTTATTCTGGTGCTGCTGTATGAAACAAGTTACCTACTAAGGCCCAAAATGCATCGTCTAGGCCTATTGGTGGTTTAAAAAAATATGTATAAACAAATCAATTTTTAAGTTTATTTTAATCCTCTTGTTGTTCTTCTTATTTAAATTGTAAAATCTTTTTACTCTGACTGTAAGTATTTTTTCAAGTAATGTTTTCCTGATTCTCATTTTTTAAGACACAGGACCATAATGTAATACAGCCATTGTGCTGATGTATCCTGTAAAATATAAAAAATAAATAAAAAATATTGAGCAATTCCCACTTTAAGCAATGAAAGTTGATTTAGTTGTGTGCAACCATAAGATTAAGTTACAAATCACGCATGCGTGGTCTGTGTTTCACTCGAACGTGAGTCTACAAGGTGAAAACGTTCGGAACAGAACACAAATAAATTGGCCCCCAAAAATTACTTGCATATAAAAATAGTGCAATAATAATTACTCTCATATTATGATTGACATAATTGACAAAACCTACCATTTATCTTTATAACTTTTTGTGTCTGCAAAAGATTATAAAACTTTGTCCGTCACGTAACCCTAACCACCATCTTGACAAAATTACGTTACTTCGTTTTGTATTAGTTGACTCATCCCTAGAGAAAGGTGCTTTGGGGCGTTATAGGTTGATCCAGGGGGGGCGGAAGGGGGAAAAATCAGAGGATGAACGATAATTTTTTTCACATTATGTCGATATTTGTAGCCATTTTAGGGGAGACCATTTGTAACGAAATTCCCACCTGGACCCATTCATACACGTTAGCCGCTGCAATAAACCAACGGAAAATTTTCGATAATATTTTTACGCACTTTATTTAAAATTAAGCATCTCAACAATTGAAAATACTCTTACGATATACACTGTTATGTTTTCAGTGCTGATAAAGTGAGAATTTTAACGGTATACATGGATTTCTTTTTGTTTTTTAATGGTCATTACCTATTTTTAAAATGGAGTGTACCCAAACAGCGATCGCAATTAATGATTGCGCAACACTTCCGCCCCCCCTGGGTTGATCGATCCGGTTCAACCAAGCAGCGTTCGAGTGACATTTCGATCACTTGAGTGAACTTGCTCCTAAAGCTACACTAGCCTTGGGGCGACATCTAGACCGACTATGGTTTTAACTAGTCACCGGCCAACTGAGCTTGCTCTCCTGTCGAGGATGGCTAGTAAATTTGTTCTCGGGCGTTTAGAAATCCACCTCACAAGGTTTAGTAACTCATCGCACGGGTAGAATTGACCAATAAAAATGATCAATAAATAAAGCAAAACATTAGAAGTTCCTGACAAGTAGGAAAAGGGGAGCGTCTTTCCAGTCTAAGAGTGACGTAGACCATCGGACTTTTGATAAAAAAAATGGTTCGGATCGCGCGCGCTTGGAATTAGACGGACCATCGAGGTAGCTACCTCCGTACCGTGGACGGAACTTCGAGGCTCGTGTTTTACGCCAGACGGCTTCGAGCGTTTCGAGGAAACCTGACAAACGCGCACCTTTGACCTCGCATCCCATTCAGCTCAGCCGACAACCACATTTCTTCGGACCAATCATAACGCAGATATGGAAAGATTACGTCACTGCATGTCTGTCCAATAGAAGCGCCTGATTACTAGACCGGAGCCTGTCCTTATCCTTGCGGATAAGGACAGCGGACCAGTCTATGGACGGACCACCTGCAAGTTTTGCAAGGAAGTGACACTTGAGGGCGCACAGGTATCGCATTGTATATATTTATAAGTCAGAGCCGTATATTGGGGAGTTTTTAAACAAAACTTGACTGGACGAGGAGGATCGTCTGCTGCTCGTGTGCTTCTTTTAAAAATAATGTGGTTTTTACTTTTTTCTCGCTTCTTTTCTATTCAGCATTGGAAGGGAGGACCCTAATCCCAATTCTGGTAACAGATTTAGTGCCCATAATTCTCCGTACATCATCAAATATAGTGCTACCGATGGAAGAGGGAACAAAAACGCAGACTTGTGCTCGTTCAAGATCACAGTGACAGGTAGGCTATTGACATTTGTGTTGTATTTGTATCGTATATCCTCCCCTGTCCGGTTTTCGATGTAGTATGCCTTTTTCTTTGAATTGAAAAAAAATAAAAATATTCCATAATCAACTGATGCCCTAATTACCTTCTTTTGTTTATAAGAAATATGCAAACATATATTAAAACGTGATGGACATTGAAACTTTCACACCACGCACCGATCTTCGATGACTTCAATAGCGTCCCATTTGTTTTGAGTTTGACCTGTTTTCGATGCAAACAAGAAAGTATGGTGTCTTGGTGAAGCCATACGTGGAAGAAACATCTGCAGTGACTACAAGTGTTCTGTGAGACTTAGTGTATGACTCTATAGCCAGCAGTTTTCTTCATTTTATTAAACATATTTTTTATTTAGTTTGAAATGTATGATGTATGCCGATGATACTCCAAGTATGTATTCATTGAAAATGGTAGACAATATGATGCGATTCTTAAACTACAGGCTTGTGTTTTAGATATAAAATATTGGTCTGTTCAGAATGATCTCCAACTTAATGCAGATAAAACTGAGGTTCTTCATTTTACCAGTAAATTTAGACATAGTCATCAACTTGAATCTTTTCTCTTAGGTGACACGGGTGTTATTGCAGTGGCTGATTCTGCTAGAAATCTAGGTGTCAAACTTGATAATCATCTTATCCCCAATGCATGCTCATGTAAATGATACATGTAAAGCTGCTTCATTTGCACTCCATAAAATTGGGACAATACGACCTTTCTTAAACAAGAAATCAACAGAAAGACTCGTCCATGCACATGTAATGTCACGCATTGATTTTTGTAATAGCATTTTGTATGGACTTCCCGATGTACAAATTAACAAGCTTCATAGATCAGAGAATCCAAAACTCAGCTGCTAGATTGGTGACACATGCTCAAAAGCGTGACCACATTTCTCTTATTTTGCATGATTTACATTTCTCTTATTTTGCATGATTTACATTGGCTTCCGATAAAATACCGTATTCAGTATAAAATACTTTCATTAACTTTATTATGTTTGCAAGGTTTGGGCCCTACTTATCTCCAAGACATCATCCAAAAATATCATCCAGTTCGTAATCTTCGCTCAAAATTCAAGTCTCTCTTAGTATGTCCCTCGAATTTCACTAAATTTTATGGGGCCAGAGCTTTTGCAGTAGCAGCAGCAGAATTATGGAATAGTCTTCCTGACAACATAAAACAAGTGCAAACAGTGAATTCTTGTAAGACGAAGCTAAAAACACATTTATTTTTGCAATAGCCTCCAGTATGTCTTACTGTGTCAACTAGTTTTTCATTCATGTACTTACTTGTCTTTTTTGTCTTACTTTAATTTCTCTTCTATTTTTCATCTCAAAGCGCATAGAGACTTCCCTGTGAATGTGATATGCGCTATACAAGAATGGTTCATTATTATTATTATTATTACTACGAAAACCGGACAGGGGAGGATATGTTAAATAGTGAATTGCGAAATCCATCGTAACCCTCTACAAAAGACCACAATCCATCCTCCCGAAGGTCGCAGACCGTCGGGAGGATGGAGGGTTACAACTTGCATTATTTGAACTATATGGTGTATTCTTTTGGATCTCCTGGGCTTGGGGACCACCACCGACCACCCCTTTTAGAATAATAGAATTGTTTAATCATGTCTGTTTTCTGAAATTCTGGCTGTAGAATCGGTTACCCTATACCGCAGGGGTTATCGCTTTTTTGTATCCAATTAAACAAATATTACCAACCTGTGTAAAAAGTGGCCTGTTATTATCATTGCTGAAGTATTACTTTCCACTATGAGCTAAAAAAAATACATCGTTTGTCTGATTTAATTCGTCAACGACGTCTCTGAAAGTGAGCATGTGCGTGGTGCGATTCTGGAGGAGAGCCTCCCATCATTGCGGTATCATGCTGACATGTCATATGTACGGTAGCCGATATTGAGGGCGCACTTACTTCACACGGCAGTAAATGGTTACTTAATGGTATTTAAAAAATGTGACACGTCCAATGACAAAAATTCAAATTGCAAAAGTGAAAATTGGGGCTAGCACTTTGAATTTGCGTCAACAAAATGAACTTGGCAATTAAGTGTGAAAGGAAAGATTAGGGGTACGTTTTGACGGACATGGTCAACGGAAATTCACTAGGTCAGTAAAAAGTACATTTTTGTACAATTTTTTGTATACTTTCCAGGAGACGATACATTTTTTCTCGGAAGTCCACAAAATAGTTGTCAGGCCCGGGCCTTAATTACCGGTTCACTTATTGAAAGTCGTCGCTTGGGGGCGTATTAACAAGGAAAAAAACAGAATTTCTGGTACCGCGGTATTACGAGACCCGCGGTAATATGAGGTTTGACTATATTCGGTTTGACTATATTCGGTTAAACCCTTCTTATTGACAGGTTAGACTATTTAAATTTAGTGTATTTGGCCATAAGTAGTGGTGGAATTTTACTGTTTTACTCCTTTGTTTCGATTACCATTAGCTGTGGTGTCTTTCATGGCATTCCATCCACTTTTGAGGTCACCGCTATTAAATTTTCTTTCAATGTTCTGGCCATATAATTATACTGTTTCTTACATAGACGTAAGAGTTTTTAATTTTAAAGATGGATTTGTTTCTTGATTTCAGAATGTGACTTGGTGCTCATTTTGTGAATGTGCTCGGTGCTTTTGTTTCATTGGATTACAAATTTCAATATTCTGCTAGTTTTTATTGTTAGGGTACATTTTAATTTCAATTTCTGGGATGACTAGGTTTTCACAGAACTTTATGTAGTCAGTGATGACATCTGTGGTTTCATCAATTGAAGCAGGATCCATAAAGATGTTCCAGTTTGTAGTTTCAAAACAGCATCACGATATCGCAAGGTTTCTTGGTATGCTCAGTTGAGAGAAAAAACGGTCAACATAAATGTAATATTTTGCATAGAGACCATCACAATATATTTCCTACTTAAATGTAGATTTTTTTCGAGGAGATCAGTGAACTTTTACTCTAATTTCTGTTATGTTTGTTTGTTTTTGAAGAAATAAGATGTGGGCTTCATCCAGCAGTCTCCATGGGCTATGTTTCCTGTTCCTATCAAGACTTGTATGGATCAACGTGTACAATAAGCTGCACCGTTGGATATTCCATTACTGGAGGACAGATCCGCCGCACATGTGGAAGTAATAGACAGTGGTCAGGGACCAAACCATCATGTACACGTAAGTAAGGCCATGTCCAAATTGGTGGCTACAGCTACGGCTGCGGCTGGATCACTGTGTCATCATGTGTTGAAGTATAATACAACACCCTTAATTAGCAACAGCCGTAGCTGTAGCCAAAGCCGCCAATAGATAGTTTGCAGTATGACGTAAGTCGGCCATCTTTACGGGCAATTTGGAACACACAGTCATGCGTTACGCGTGAGAACGGCGTGCAGCATGCGCACATTTCACAAAACTCATTGCATGATTGGTTTGTGAATGACGCGGCTGCGTTAATAATTTGAGCGCTTGACGCGCCTGCAAGCCAAAATGCGATTTGCCCGTAAAGAGGGCGTCTACTGGGAACTATCTATAGACTGTGCAAGTCTCGCGCGTATCCGAACGAGAAAACACGTCAAACGAAGAACATTTTTATTTCTGAAATAAAATCTTTGTTTTAAATTATATCTCATGACTAAATCTGAACAACAAAAATAAATAATTACAATTTGATGAAATTTGTATTAGCTTTGAAAAAAATACACAAAAGTGTGTTAATTATTATTGAAAAATAATTAAAACTCTTGGACAAGGATGCTTTCTTGACGTTAACTTTTTAGACACCCCTTACGCGGATTTGTGATGGTCAAACGGGTTTTAAATTGACCCGTATCGCAGTTTAAAGAGGATGCTGACGCCCCAACCAGAGATGCCAACATTTACGATTTAGGCGTAATTTGTACGATTTATTTATCAAATTACGACAATACGATCATCGCCTCGTTCTTTACGATTTTATAAATATCTAGTAATATGAAGTCTTGAATCCTATTTATTTTCATAGCGCGTATCACTAAAATGTATTCGGTATCTGACTTTTTGTGCGAATTGTAGCGCATGAAACAGCGCATACGTAGGCCCTTTTCGAAACGACCGGTGAAAACAACGCGCCCACGGTAGAAGAGCCTAATTGGGCGTAGTAAGTATTAGGCTGGTGTCCTCGATTTACACGTAGACAATGTGTGTTAGAAGACTGGCAACCAGCCATGGTCACTTGCTAACCAAATCGCCCCAGGTATACTGATGTTGATATTGGGGCGTTTGAGAAAACCGCGTGTAGTCTTGCTCGTCGTACTATACTGTTGATAAAATCATGTTTATTACGGTGCTCGTTGTTTACGCGTGCCAGGTAAAACCAATATAATAATACAATAGTTTGATTAGTTTTTCGCTTGTTGGAGTACAACGATGGATTCATTACAACATGATTTTATAGAGGATTACAACTTCGTAGTGAAATCTGCTCGCGGTCGCTGTGACTCGACATCAACATTGCACACAGCGCGCCGGAGCATACGACATCGTCAAAAAGCACAGAACATGTATGACACTGATCTCTGTTAAATGCTACATATATTGCCTGAGGGCAAATTACTCTTTTTGAATTTGAAATGTTGGCATCTCTGCCCAACAACCATAGACTGCAATGAAAAGGGTTCGCTTTGCAATTACAGCATCTGGCAATTATAATCGCGTATCCAAAACAAGCTTTTACATAAGTTTTATGACCGGAGGCGAGCACAAAATTCTTAATTTTTTGAAAATAACCGGAAGCTGAGGTCAAGTTTAATTCTCGGGTTTTCTTCGTTATGTTGTTGGATTGGTTTTACTTTCATATTTTTTTATTACTTAGTATTACATTCCCAACAACATGTATAATTTTCTAGGTTATAAACTACATTAAACTAAAATAATTGACGAAACAAAATCTTGCCAACGTAAAACTCCATATGGTTGGGACCACTATGGTCCCGGAAGTTCGAATGTGCACGAGACTTGCACAGTCTATTCGGATATGGCCTAAAGCTCATTGCATGCAGATCTAGCTCTCTCTTGTGATGTGTCCTACTGTTACGTTTTTGTGCAAGTCAAATTACTCACTTACTTTTCACAGTTCATTTATGAGAGAAAAACATTCTGACTTTGTGTTGAAGATTTTTAGTAAAAGTGTATTTATGTATAAAGATTGAGTAAACTATTCCTAGAGAGTTTAGAAAAATTAGACACACATTCAAAGGAAACAGATTGTTAAAATGAATTGTACTTTTTATTAACGGATTATATTTATTTATTTATTTAAGAGAAAAAGAGTTTAAAAAATATGTTTGGTATAGACTGTGTGCAAGACCCGTTAAATTGCATTAGTTAGTTTCCTTCCAGCGTTAAAGCAATGTACATCGGACCAAAGTGGTCCCAAAAATGTTTGAATTTGTGCATTACTTGGACGGTGTATAGATTCTTCATGATAGTCAGACAGGTTATGTTATTTCTCTTCTCATTTTGTTCTTAACAGCAATCCAGTGCCCCGATCCTTACCTGAACCTGCCAGATGCATTGACTACCTGCACAGATGGCCACAATTATAACAGCATTTGTTTCTTCACCTGTCAACCTGGTTACAGCCTACTGTCAAGTGCAACTGGCATAAGAACATGTACAGCGTCTAGGAGGTGGACGGGGACAGCGAATCCACTGTGCATCGGTAAGAAAAAAAAATGAATAATTTTTTGAATAATAATCTGTACTTTTAAATTTGGAAGAGTTTTTGCATTGTTATTATCACAGTTTATGAGGACAGATAAGTCTACTCAAGGATGACAAGAGGCAAGTAATGTCCTTCTCAGAAACACACATGCTTTGATTGAGACTCAAACCTACATGTTGATGACCTGCCTATCTGTGCACTGGAATGCTGCTACAAAAAGGCCATCAATGACATGTCGTAAAGTGGTTCAGTTTTACAACTGATCCCTAACCTGTATAGGTAACATTTCTCTTTGCAGACACGCAGCGTTCAGTTATAAACTGTCCAGGTACTATCTCGGCTTATGCAGAGTCTGGTCAAACGACTGCAACGGTCACTTGGGACCTTCCCACTGTGACAGACAACTCAAATGAGGTACTTACTCCAGAGCAGATCGAAGGGCTTTCTCCTGGAGCTGAATTCAGCAGAGGTTCACACGTCATCAAATATGAAGTCAGTGATTCAAGTGGGAATACCGCTACGTGTTCATTCAGTGTTGTTGTGCAAGGTTAGTTTACAGTTTGACAGTGTCAGGGAAATCAAACCACCTTTGTAGTTTAGGCCTGCTTGTTGTTTTACTATTGTGGCATGATGTAGTGGCCGAGTGGTTAAGAACACCGGACTCAAGCTCTGGTGTTTCTGATCAGCAGAGTGTGTTCAAGTCCAGGTCATGGCACTTGTGTCCTTGAGCAAGATATTTACCATAATTGCTTCGTCTTTTGGATGGGACAAAAAGTCCTGTGTACTAGGATTGGTAGTGCATGTAAAGAAACCTTGAACACATATAATAGAAGAGTAGGGGTTAACCCCTGTGTTTCTGGTTCACATAGCAAGCACACTTGTTTACAGGTTTCCTCAGGCTTGTGGGCTACAGTTAAGTTCACTAATGAGGCATCTTTGGTTTCATTACCAAAAACAAATAATAATAATAAATGTAATAATAATCCAAATGCTTTCAACTCGTGTATCTATAGTGTCTTTTTGCCACTAAAACATGGCTTGTAAAACATGGCCATTGACTGGTTAGAATATATCTCGTCTGACTCAAAACGACAGCGCCAGGGTGCGTTGATTGTGCACATCCAACACATCTGGTGCCACTGGATGGACTAAGAGTGCATCTGGACTGCACATCCAACTCATGAGTGATAATAAGTGGCCCAAAAAGGTGCTAGAAATAAAGGTTGAAAGCGTTCAAATTCAATTTTTTGACTCTTATAGCGTCATTTAAAAACTAATCGTTCAAATGGCACGGAACTATGTTTGGGTTTTATCAAAAAATTATTGGACGCCTTGTATTGTTGCAGGATATAATCAAGAGGTGAAATCTGGACTTTTTTCATTTCACAAAGAAGGGTCAAATTAAACAGTCAAGATTTTACCTTGCGACTATATTCTGCTATGATGTACTTTGATACATCCAATATAATATATCCATTGCTGAAGGGGGGTTACCAAGATGGGTTGGTCTCTTTGGGATCTACACTAGGCCTGAAAAGCAATGTTTGTGCAGTTGGATGTTAGTGTAACACGATAAATGGGTGTCACTAATATTGTAGGCTGGCCGACAATAAAACTCCAATCAACTCGTATATTTGGGCTGGAATACAGATAATACTTTATTTAGATCTGTAGGGCTTTACAAAGATGATCAGACTAGAAGTAGCAGGAAAAGAAGAAAACACTGGATTGGGCCACAGTGTGAGATTTGGCACTGGGCTAACCAGGAGGGTCTGTCTATAAGTACAGAAGAGAGAAGAATGAACTAAAGATGGGACATAAGGGCATTTTATAACAAAGTTGTGGGGACAGACTACATGTAGGTGGGCATTAAGGTCGTAAATTTGTCAAGTCCCAGACAGCCAGTCTGGACACTATGGTGTCTGGGTGAGCATTGGATTAATTAGGGTGCTTGAGAGATTGGGGGAAGTGCCTGGGGTAAAACAAAATAACCAGCTTACATTAGTAATACACATTTTTCCTTTGCTAGTTATTCAGTGTCCAGCTCGTTCCTTCCTCCCTGGCCAGCGGATGATGTGTACTTCACGTTTCAACTACGGCTCTGTTTGTCAGTTTGGATGCTCATCAGGCTTTGTGTTGAATGGAAGTGACACTAATGAATGCTTACAGCAAGGGGAGACCGCTAATGGTGTTTGGAATGCACCACAACCAACTTGTGAAGGTAAAGGCCATGTGTGGCTTGTGTAACTTGGCCATACTTATGGTAATGTAGCAGCAACTGAAACTTTCAACATTCTGGGCGTATGAGCTCTCTTTCTCTATCATAGGACAATAAGTTTTTGCAATAAGTCTAGAAGTCACCTTTAACATTATAACTGAAACTATCTCAACACATCTGTGAAACCATCTCAATTTTTTCCATGTTCATCTCAAGCATCACAGCATATAGCTGATAATTACAAAACAAAAATCAAGCTTCGAGCTGCCCCCCCCCCCCCCCCCCCCCCCACACACACACAAGTGTGTATACGCCTGCTATCGTGGACCTCCTGTTGTCCCTCTTTTGTTTATACTCTAACTTTTTTGCAACAGCTCCCATTGGTTTTGTACACGTTTTCCAACCGTGGACCTTTCCCGAACCGTGGACCTATTGTTCTCTTTTGTTATAGGTCCCCGGTTTGAATGTGTATACCTACTCACAGTCACCCAGCTCTGTGTGGTCATTTCTTTGTTCTAGAAATAAGGAAAATCCTATGCCTCAACACTGTAAATAACACTATGTGGACGTGTGTAAGTCCACATAGTGTTTTAAGTCCCTACATTATGTGGACATCTTTTGTTCTCATGTCCACACTTCCATGTAGGGTTAAAACACCAAATCGCAAGTCTAGTACTTCTGCTGCTTGGCCATGACTCACTGAATCCTGTTTTTAGTAAATGCAGTGCTTATTTTGATATTTAACTTCAACATGTTAAAATTGTTATTGCATATTTCTTTAATAAAACTACAGGTGGGGAATGAGGTTATTTTTTAGGATCAATCACGTTCCTTTCTATTGAGTTTTTATTATACTGGTCATCCTTGATGTTATGTCCAAATCATAAATACCTTATCAGTTACCTTGGGTCAAAGTTAGAAAAATACAATTGTTTTTATTTGTTATGTTCGTCAGTGAACAACAGTTTTGAAAATGTTAAAATTCAATTTACAATTTCAGTCATTCACTGCCCGGCGCTCACCCCACCATTGAATGGTAGATTTTCTGGTAACTCACCCCAGTGCCCTACTGCATATGGGTCAATGTGCGAGATTGAATGTCAGGATGGATATGAACTCACAGGAAGTGGATTTTTTCGGTGTCTTGCATTGTCTGGAGCATCTCAAGGATACTGGGACGGTGATGATGCTCGATGTGAAGGTAAAAACAAACATTTCATGCAAAACAAAAATCTAACAGACAACAACCTGTAAACTTGAGAAGGAATTTCATAGCTTACGCACAGAAGGTCATGAGCAATTTAATATACAAAACATCTATATTGAGAGAATCAATTTGATTTTTTTTTAAGTTTTCAAAATTGTATAAGTCGGTGCACATTAGAAGTGCATTAAGAGTCTTACACTTCTTTGGCGGGCACACAATCCTATTTGTTTATCAATAAGAAACAAGCGTTGTCATCATTTTCCAAGAAAGTAGTCCATAGATCTGGAAACAGATCAGCTCAATAATAAAATGAAGTATGAAAACAAAGTTTATCAGTTTGTCGTTGGGAAGAAAACTCACCAAGTCTTTGAAGAGTATAGTTCTTGGCTGAAAATTAATAAACTACATAACTGTTTGGGTGTGACAAACAAGACATCAAAAACAATGATTAATACGTCTTTGTCCAACACAAAATAAACACTTACCACATAAATATCTTGCTTAGCAGGAATTGGCACTCTGACAAAATATCATTTAGTTTACATTGTTCTGACTGCTTTCTAAATTATTTTCTTTATAAAAAGTATTTGATGATCAAATGCCAGCACTAAAAATAAACAAGATAAATGTATCTTTGTGTGAAAAACAAGCCTAAAGACTTTGTGGACCAGTGACCTGTTAACATGTTCAATTACACCTTCACACTTAAGTATACATTGTAAGTCTGCAGGAAACAATACAACTGTGTAGAAATAAAATAGGAAATTAATATAAAAAAATATTTTAAATTCAGTGCAAACTTGCCCTCGAGCCTTCATCTCCAACTATGGTCTGATCATCAACCGAGATGAGTGTCCAGCCACCAATCAGGTTTCTGCTGGTTCTACCTGTCGTTATGCTTGCGAGCAGGGCCATGTACTGGTAGGGTCAACAAATGTCACCTGTGGACTGGATGGCGAGTGGGATTCATTGTTCCCCTATTGTGAAGGTAAGCAGTAAAATTATAACTGAGGCATGTAGCCTTTGGGTATGGTGTTAGCCAGGAGGGTAATCTTGATTGTTACATGCAGCGAAGTTTAAAACTGAGGTCTAAGGTCTTTGGATATGGTGTTAGCCAGGAGGGTAATCTTGATTGTTACATGCAGTGAAGTTTAAAACTGAGGTCTAAGGTCTTTGGATATGGTGTTCTGTTAGCCAGGAGGGTCATCTTTGTTGTTACATGCAGTGAAGTTTAAAACTGAGGTCTAAGGTCTTTGGGTATGGTGTATAGCCAGGAGGGTCATTTTTGTTGTTACATGCAGCGAAGTTAAGACTCGAGTCTAAGGTCTTTTGGTCTGGTGTTAGCTGGTTCTTTGTTGTTGACATGCAGTGAAGTCTAAGGCCTTTGTTCATATTTGTTGAGTTCCAGCAATGTCTGGATGCGGTGAATTTTCGTTTGATTAAGCCGTCCTGGTCGCTGGTGCTCAAAGCACAGCTGGCCAATGTGTTGTGGACCGAAGACTTGAAGCGTGGGTGTTGGTGCGCGAAGAGCGATGGGCTTGACAAATAAAGTAGCATACCATTTTCCTTTAGTTGATGTGAAAATAAATCATGTGTTTTGAATGCTCCTTTCTGGTTCACTGATAACAAAAATCTAACAATTTTTTTGCAGCTGTAACTTGTGACAACAGTGCGTTGCCTCCGCCAGAAAATGGCTTTAAAAATGGCTGCCCCCACTCTGAGGAGACCTATGGCACTACGTGTACACTGATCTGTAATGTTGGCTTCATGCCAACACAACCCACCTATGTAACATGCACTGATGATGGAAATGGTGTGGGAGAATGGAATGGCAACACAATCACATGTGAAGGTTGGTCTATAACAACAATAGTATGTAAATGACTGCCCATTGTTTACAAGCCTCCCATAACCAGGCTTACATAAAAAATAAAATAAAATAAGTTATACAAACTAACAGTCACAGCTTGTGCATGCCCATGAAAAAGTATAATTTTGTGTCTAAATTTGAATTTCAAGTTTTTGAAAAACAGTTCTTCCCAAAGTAGCTGGAAAAAAAAAATATCATTGTGTTAAACAAACAAAAACTGTGCGCTTTATTGTTAGAATATATGACCTGCTCAATCTATTGAAAACATCCTATACATGTAAGTGAATCCCACCATACTTTGGTAGATTTGTAAAAACTAATCAAATAATAATTTATGTATGTGTTACCTCTGTCATAATAATGTTTGTGATCTTAACCTTCTCCCCAACTCTAGAGGTAAAGTGTGATCCATTACCTGTACCAGACACCACAGCAGGATATATGACCATCACCTGCACACTTCATGGGGTAGATGTTACAGAGATTGACCAACCTCTGAGTTATGGCACTGTGTGTGTTACACCATGTGATCTGGGATATATGGGCAGTGGCTCAGGGAGTCGCACCTGTCTGTTGTCTGGTCAATGGGATGGAACACCAATACAGTGTAACGGTAAGAAGGTGTTTAAATCTGTTCCTTAGAAATGGTTTGATCTGATTTTCATTTGGCTCTTTTTTTGTAGACCTGTGTTATTATCTTCAGGATCAACACTTTGGAAATAGAGAAAGAGAGATAAATTCAATTTTGCATTTGTGAATGAATCCTTTGAATTTATTGTGAATAGTTGTGTGTATAGTTTAAAGAAAACCAGGTTTACTTGTGATTGACAGATATAACTCCACCCACTTTGATATGCCCGCCTGACATCACTGTATTTGCTGAACGGGGAACCAACTTTGGTATGGTTCACTATGACTGGGAGCCGATACAGGTATGATTACCAGAGACAAAGTTGAAATGGGCATTCATGTTTACTCGTATGTTAGCTTCTGTTTGAAGTCCTGTAAATGATGAAGTAAAGTGTTCATGAACTTTCACTAGGAGCAAGTTCGAGTGCGCACATTTAGTCGACCCATGGTTTTCCACTGACTAGCAACGGACATGCGCAGTGGCGTACTCACTTGAACTACTCGTTTGGAAGTCTAGTCAACCATCGTTATGGTATTCAACAATTCCATTGCCTTCTTCTGCCTTTTCTCTGTTAGAGTCACTGGTTCCCTTCTGCGCTTTAAACATGTTAGCATGGAACGAGGCTATCGTTACCACGGAAGAAACCATGGTCCTGACGCTGGTTCCAAATGGTTGACCACAGTAGTCAACCAATGGTCGACCAGCTTGGGTTTTAGTCCAAATAGTCGACCTTTAGTTAACCATTGTGCGCACTCGAACTTGCTCTTAATTGTAATCTTTGATTTTTGTGCAAAGCAATGCATATGCATCACAAGCTTAAAGTCACCTGGAAATAGATTTTTTATATTTTTTATATAAGAGTATATGTTTATTAACAATAAAACAATTTTTTGAGTAATTGTTTGTCAGTATTTATATGTAAAAAAAATAGATAAAGTTGTTTGGGGGCGACTCCGCCCATCCCTTTTTGTGACGTCAATCGAGGAAGACTTCGCCTCGATCGAACATCGACCCCCTTGAACTTGCCTGCATTTACGTTGTATATACACGTGCAAGTAGTGAGATTGTACGTTTCGTTTGGTTATCCAAAAAGGGGATTTTTCTTGCATTTTTCCGGCAAAAATTGCTGCTGGATGCAGCAAAACGACTAAAGATGGGGTCAGCCAGCATTTTTTTCCTGCAGATCCCAAATATAGGCAGTTACGGGCATCGAAGGTCAGGCTAACGAGGGCAAAGTGGTCCGGTCCGACGTCGTTTTCAGCGCTATGCAGCGAACACTTGGATACCCCGTCGTGCTTGGATACCAGGGATTTTTTCGTTGGTAGTAGTGTGCAAGGGAAGTTGCAGTAAAGCTTAGGTTACCAGCGAAATGTTTCTGGTGTTCGGATCGACTTGAGCTGTATGCCACGACGCCGCGGCACGCCGATCTGATAAATAGTTTGGCAAAGTAGGAAAAACAATACCTCGTATTATCCGTGTTCTCGTTATGACCATGCTCGTATCTTCTGTTTTTAAGACATAGAAACGCGCATGGGACAGTTCGGGACCGGTGAAAAACCTCGTATAATCTGGCGTCTCGTATTAGTCAACTGTACACTGTCCTAGGATTGCATTGGGTGGTGACGTCCGAATACGAAAACGCATCATACTGATCAGGTACCCAGACGTAATGTACGGGGCCAGACTACACATTTTCTCCTGCCTCGATTGACGTCACAAACAGTGCCATGTAAAGGGGGGGCCTATTTTTTAATTTGTTATTAAAATTAAAATAAATTTTTTTAACCTTAGTTAATTGTTAATCACATTCCACTCATAAAAATGTATATAAATTATTAATGACAAAAGCTTTATTTTGACAAAATACCACTGCCAGGTGCCTTTAAGGTGATATGATCTCATGTGTTTCAATAGTTAAGTGTATTGTAATAAAACATGGCAATTTTGATGCCAAGTCTGTTTGCCAACAAAGACAGTTAACTTTTATTTGGTTTTGTTTAAGATTATTATTTTTTTAACACATTTTTGAGTAGTGGTTAACATAACGGCACCAATGCACCATAAAAATCATACCTGATAAAAAATGTTTTTATAAGTGTTGACAAACATACTTGGAATGTGTAAATAGTTCCATGATTCAGTGGTCACTTGATGTGTGATGAGCAATGTGGTTGGCCATTGCTCATGATTTATAGTTTCTCTTGGTCCAAGTTTTGATGAAGTGTTATGTCATAGGTCTTGGAAGCCAGTGGTGACACTGTAGCAATGCTTGTGAGTATAAATGGAGAATCTGTACCTGCCAATAAGAGCACAGTATTTACAGAAGGGACTTATCGCCTGATCTATAGTGCCTCAGACAGCAGCGGCAATTCGGCAACATGTGACATTTATCTGGATGTGAGAGGTGAGGAAACAATAGCATTCTCTTTGAAAGGAAATCAAAAATGTATAATAATAATAACCTTTACATTTATTAATATAGTTTGGTTCATAATAGTATAGTTTGGTTCGTAATAATATAGTTTGGTTCATAATAATATTGTTTGGTTCATAATAATATAGTTTGGTTCAAGGCTCCAATCAGCTATCCATGTACCAACAACTTGTTCTAGAATGTGGAAGATTTGGGTTCCCTTTCACCTGAGGTACAGAATGGCAAAGTTAGAGATAAACCAGTGAAGATTCAGGCTAAATTGAATGCCTCATATGAAATCGACCAGGAGGATTGGAAGTTTATTTTCTCTTTGCCTTACCAAATGTGCTATAGATATTAAAACTAGGATGTTTCAGTTTATGTTTCTGCACAGACTAAAAGTGAACAACGTCTTTTTGCATAAGATTGGGCTGGTTAATAGCTCTAAGTGTACTTTTTGTAAGGTAGAGGAAGAGACATATTCTTATTTATTTTTTAAGTGCTCCTATGTAAAATCCTTTTGGCTTCTATGCTTAGGATTAACAGTTCTCTATCATGTTCGGTTACAACATTTATGACCCGTTTTATTGATTAATCATTTAATATTTTAGGTAAACAACATATTTATAAATGTAAATATGAAGAAAAACCTCCTGTTTTTAACTCCTTCAAAAGAAGTGTTATGTTAATTGAGAGTATTGAATATAAGATTGCCCAAAAGAGAGATAAGTTAGACATCCACAATTTTAAGTGGCAAAGCCTCAGATATATTTAACAACTTATTTACTTATCTACATAAATGCTTAAACTGACATTGATCTACAATTTGTTTTATATTCATCTCCAAAATGACTTTTTGTAATCCTGTGTTACTGCTTGACTAAATAAACAACAATTTAAAAATTTAATATAAAAAAAAGGCTCACAAAACAGCCAGTAAACACTTCTTATCATACATCAGTGTTGGGCAAAACCAAAACACATTGTAGTTTATCCCTGATGCATTATTAAATCATTTAATAATTTGCTGGCTTTTGAGATGCCCACCTTTTATTTGAATTAAAGTGTTGACATGGCCTTCAAAAGAGTAAAGCTAAAAACACTTACTTGTCACGGTATTCCAGGCAAACACATTGTTATACCATGCTTCATTAAATGAAAGACTGTTACTCTGTGTACATGATTTTATGATTTAACATATCAGTCTAAGTTCTACATCAGCAACATGTTGAAGAAATGGACGCTGGTTCTCCTCACCTTCACTGTTACTTTCTTTTCTTCTTCAAATGATTAGTCACAAGATGTCCACCATTGCCTTCACCCCAGCACAGTGTGACTAGCCTTGCTTCAGGCCAGGGTAGTTGTGATAGCTCTGTAGTGTACGGCTCAGTGTGTAACATCAGTTGTGAAGAAGGCTACACAGTGTCCTCAGTCAGTCAGAACCAAGTAGTATCCAGTGTTTGCCGTAAGATCGTATCATCAGCAACCGTTGGCTTCTGGGATGGCCCATCTGTAGATTGCATACGTAAGTAGGGATTTCAGTTACCTTGAGTGTGTACACAAAATGTTGTACACTTTGTTTAGAATTCATAACAAACAAAACTGTTTTTGTAACAATACCAGGCATCAATTTCATACAGCTATCAAGCATAACAAAAATTTGCTTAGGAGAAACATCAAAAATATCATGTATTGAATATTGATTGTGAAAATTTGTTTCCTGCTAATTTTGGTGGAGCAGAAATACTGGCAATACAATTTTCTTCATAGCATCCTTTATGATAATTATTGGGCTCATGTGTGATGATTATGGCCAACCAAGGCTGGGACAGCAAACTACTCCAACCCCTTTTGTTGTGTTGAAAATAAGTATTCAAATTGATTCTCCTGAAAACAATCAGAGCATCACACCACTGGCTCTTTTCAGAACCACCACAGCTCATCGAGATTCATGAATGGTGATACCGCAAACCTTTGTAGATTATTGCTCGTGATATGAGGAACATGACAGAAGGGTAGCAACTAGGGTTGGACTGATATTTGGACGCTGAACTGGTTAATAACTGTTTAAGCAGAAAAACCCCATGGATATCTGTTCCCAAATTTAATTTATTTTAAATGAGGCCGAAAGTAAACAAATATGAGACCTTCCTTTTCTTTAAAATGTTAGCCCCAGACACTATCCAGAGAGAATGATTGAGATCCCTTTTGTGTCTATCTTAATTCCGTGCAATTTGTAATATCCCTTAGCCAACTCTGGTGCACACCAATATGTTTGGTACTGTTCTGGTGTACTTTTAGTGCACCTGTCTTAATTCCGTGCAATCTGTAAAATACTATTCTCAATCCTTTACAATTTGTAATATTTTTGCAAATATTATTATTCTATTATATTATCCCCTCCAATTTGTTATACATTTTGTATACCAAACACACAACACCAGAGCAAATGCTGCCACACTGTAGTTTTGTGACCATCATGACTGGGCAAAGTGTTATTTTTTTAAGTTTTGGAAAGTTTCTCGACATCTGCTGCTTTTAAAATAGAGAGAAGTCATCAACAATGGTGGATACCATGCACCACAGTTCCAAACGGTCACAAGTCCCCTCTAACCCTAGTAGCAACATGTTATATTGTAGAAATTACAACAGGTGAACATAATCTAATCTATACAACACAATGTCGTGTTCCCTCCCAAAAACTACCACTCTACAAGAAGGTACGTGTTTTCATTTTGATTATCAGAAAAGTTTGTTAGTATTAATTTCAAGGAACTTGAGAGATATTATCCTCCTGCGGGTATAAACTGAGACTACCATGGTGATGTTAGAGATAAACAATCCAAATGTCTTATTCTCACCTGAACTCATGACATTATTCCATCACCAGCAAACACCTGCGGAGTACCAGATGTTCCAAATGGCTATGTATCAGGGTGTATCGGGGAGGAGGTGGATTACCAGTCTACATGTACATTTGTATGTAATCCTGGTTTTCATAGCAGCCAGACATATTTGAGCCGGCGAAGAAGAAGTTGCCTGGCTGATGGATCGTGGACTGGTACTGACCTACTCTGTAAAGGTGAGAACATTTATGGCAGCAATTTTGTTCTTTTGGGTGCATTACACAACATACTAGACCTATAAAGTAATGCCCTGCTTGAAAGACAAAGTAAGACTGCCAATTGGACAAGGCCCCAAACCCACACTCTGAAAACACCAAACTGTAAGTGTTGCTATAACTAGGCCACTTATCAACCACCACTCTCCTATAAATCAGGGTCCGTTGCCTAGAGCTGCATGCTTGAAAGACATTCTTTACTTATCATTTTTTGGTAGACACAAATTGTTGGTGAGAAACCACAAGCAGCCAATAATACATAGCCATACACTATTCAATTTCCTTAATAGTAAATCTTTGCAGGAATTGGGATATTGCTATAGAACATTGAAATAGAATATGAAAAATAGTGAGCTCTATATGTCAGCTGTGGACGTAAAGTATTGTTACC
The DNA here is from genome assembly GCA_037783415.1 of Leptasterias polaris. Classification (NCBI taxonomy): domain Eukaryota; kingdom Metazoa; phylum Echinodermata; class Asteroidea; order Forcipulatida; family Asteriidae; genus Leptasterias; species Leptasterias polaris. The sequence continues at coordinate 3,470,985 of JAZGTN010000027.1, forward strand.
AAGTGACATGCCTGTATTGCAAAATTAACCAAAACAATCAATGGAAATAAAGCTAGATTGTGTGTACAAATTGACTCCAAGCAGGTGTGTAAATACAACTACACTCATAGCATTCTGTAAGTTGTTTAGAATCAAAGTACCAAAGTGGTCAGCAAATTTGAACATTTAGGGAAATCAACAAAATAAAGCTGTTTCTTTCATTAACAGCTGTGATGTGCACCGGGTTCTTGAGCCTTGACCAGGGTACAGTTCAACCGAGTAGTTGCTCCACGGAGTCTGAACTTCCTTACAACACAAGATGTACATTCACATGTGATGAGGGCTACTCTTTGAATGGTCCTTACAGTAAGACGTGTACTGCTCAGGGTGTTTGGAGCGATTCACGGGTCGTCTCATGCACAGGTAAACTTAGGCGTTACAGGATGTGAAAGTATTTAATGTGAATGATTATAGAATGATGATAAGGAACTATCACTTTTTGAGGTTGTTAATATTATCACTAATTTGTATGTAATAGATCACCAATCACCAGTGTTTAATGAGAGTTGCCCAATGTATATTGAGAAGACTGCTCCACCAGGAATGCGGTCTGCTGTTGTCATCTTTCAAGCACCGGTAGCAACTGATAACTCTGGGGATGTAAATGTTGCAAGGTGCTTATTAGAATGAAATTAATGTCATTTACCAGACTTCACATTCAGCGCCTCCTCCCCCTACCCACTCTTCCCAACTGACAGTCCCCTCTTACCATATTGTCAATGTTTTGTGTCAAAACCACTGCATGTTTAAATACATTTGAATAAACGGAATATTATGTTAATTTGTTTGAATTGGGAACTTTGGGACACTAAGCTTCAGCAGATACACAAGGTAATTTTCTATTGTTAACTTAATTTTGAGCTTGTGCACCCTTTCCAGAACAATGGATTTATCGGTAAGTTCTGCCCCCAGCATCACCCATTCTAGTTCACATGGTAACTGTTTCCACTGCTGTCAAAACTCCACTGTTGGCAAGTTTAAAACATTTTTTAATGCCTGTATTAACAACATATTAAAACATTATCTTTGTTAAGGTTTAATTACCTTTGATATATTTTGACTGAGATCATCTTGACTCGTTTTGTCTCCAGCTTGGATATTTCCCAGGGATCTGGGTCATCATTTACTGAAGGCACAACACGTTTGACTTACATTGCCACAGATCAAGCTTCAAATAGCAGACGCTGTGATGTCTACATCACTGTGCATGGTAAAAATACAATATAATCTAAGCAGAAAGCCATATCTCACATTTCTCTAGATCCCCCCCCCATTATTTCAGTTCCCTTTAAACAAACCTCCCAAATGTATGTGAAAACAACAAAATGGCCACCAAGCAGAAAATAAGGTAAGACGGGAATTCATACACTGTACTGATAAGAGATAAATTTGCAAGAGTGAAAAATACAACACTAGTATTCAAGATGATGCTATAAGTACCGACTGTTTCTTGAATTACCTTGAAACAAGTTTTACTCTGAAAAGCTCAGACCTTCATGAGTGTTCAAATGTTAAAGGGATTCCTTTTAATTACATAAAACAAGGATATCAACTACACTATTGAAAAACCTACAATTTTTGCGCATTTTGGGCATTCCTGGTGACTCTTTATGTACTTTCTCAGTTCTACGCTGTCAGCCCCTACAAGCACCAGCCAGCGGTTCCCTTGTCCAGTGCCCAAGTAACATCTATGGATCCACCTGTAGCTTCGCCTGCAATGCGGGGTACCAACTAATAGGCAATGAAAGTAGGAAATGTGAAAAGACGGGTGTATCCCCTCTAGTGGAGTGGACAGAGCACAACCCTACATGTTCACGTAAGTAAAAGGCCTGTGATTTTTCTGTAATTTTATCAGAGTTAAACATTTCGTCTTTAAAAAAACAATTATAACCTGCACTTAGTTGACAGTGGCAAGTGATGTGTAAGTCATATTTTCCCATACAGGTAGAGAGTATCTTCCTATTCAGACATGACTAATAATACTAAGGCTTAAAGCAATGCATAGTGGTAGTAAATGTTTTAGTAAAGATAGCTCCGAGAAGTGCCACTTGCCACTTAAAGGGTGTGTACAACATAGGTAAGATTGAAAATATAAATGTTCACAGATTTGCACGTAACTTACAAGGTATAAAGATGGTCATGGTGGAAAACTTCTCTTGAAATTGTTTTGCTTGAAAAGCATAGTTTTTAGAAAATAAGTAAAAGAATAGTCTTTATCACGCAGGATAAAATCCGATGTTTGAAAAAAGTAAAAACATATAATGTTTTTTTTTCAATGTTTTCCCATGACTCTGAAGACCGATTGAGCTTAAACTTTATCAAGTGTGGATACAGGTCTTTGGCAATTACCAATGTTGTACACACCCTTTAATAATGACAATTTGAACAGTGTGTTCTGATCTCCAGAAGATGACGAGAGCTCACTGCTGGAAATAAATGAGAAATCAACCAGACTTTTAATCAATTTGATCGTTTTTGGCTTTTTAATGATGTAATATTCAGTTTTTATACTGTGATGACAATTGTCTTTGTAAAATAAGGTTTCCAAACTTATACTTACAATTATAACTGCAATAGTTAACTGTTTGGTTGACATCGTTGGTCATTTTTAAAGAAGGTTTTTTTACCCTTGCATAGCCCATCTCTATCCAATCCAATTTCTCTGCGAGACTTAACTAAGCATTCTCCCATAATAAAAGGGTATTATCTTTGTTATAATTTTCACAGCAATCTCGTGTCCTGCCTTGGCTGACCAACCTGGTCAAGTGCTTCGTTCAGGCTGCCTTCATTACCCACCTGCCACTGAACTGCTGGGTACCACCTGCCACTGGTACTGTCCTTATGGCTATGGAGGTGTTGGTACTCCGCAATCTACATGCCTTGCCAATAGTACATGGGATGTGGTGGACTTTACCTGTGAAGGTTAGTGTGTTATTAACCATTCCTAAACAAGCCCTACGTGCCTTGCCAATAGTCAGTGTTGTAGTCGAGTCACCTGTGTCGAGTCCGAGTCCGAGTCTCAAGTCACTTGTGTCGAGTCCGAGTCCGAGTCTCAAGTCACTTGGGTCGAGTCCGAGTCCGAGTCTCGAGTCACTTGGTCCAAGTCCGAGTCCGAGTCACGAGTCACTTGGTCCGAGTCCGAGTCACGAGTCACTTGTTTAAATATTGATTGCAAACCAAATGTCGTAAAATAAGAATTGGAAATGACAAAATAAAACACATTTATTTTAAACAAAGTCCTGTTAAAGTTTGTTGTTAAAGTTGGTATAACCAAAATGCCATGATTAAAAAAAATGTTGTACTACTTTTTACTAGTGACGTGACCAAACTTGACGTCGTGTTTGTGTGTCGACCATGTGTAGAAACTGGTGCAAACAACACACAGCCATCACAGTGCAATATGCAGGCTGTGTTTTACAGGTACCAGACATGCCATTTCCCTGGCATCAAGCACAAGCAGTGGCTATGGTGTTAACGTTGACAGAATACCAGCATAATACTGCTGGTCGTGCATCCCAGTGTTAATATGCGTACTGAACATACTAATCGAACATAGACGCGCTGTACTTAGATGGCCATCTACACAATAATCACGAACACTATTACTTGCAACACCATACGACAGTACTTATTTATTGTGCTAGACGTTAACTCTATGACATGTGCACTCCGGGAATGACGATCGGATCGTCGGAATTGTTTTTAATATTTAAAAAGGGTATTGTTTGTAAAAAATACGTGACTCGAGTCACGAGTCATGATAGTCGAGTCCGAGTCCGAGTCTTTTGCAGACGTGACTCGAGTCAAGTCCGAGTCACCGAAATTGTGACTCGAGACGGATTCGAGTCCGAGTCCTGGACGTGACTCGAGTCAAGTCCGAGTCACCGAAATTGTGACTCGAGACGGATTCGAGTCCGAGTCCTGGACTCGAGTCATACAACACTGCCAATAGTACATGGGATGTGGTGGACTTTACCTGTCAAGGTTAGTGTGTTATTAACCATTCCTAAACAACCCTACATGCCTTGCCAATAGTACATGGGATGTGGTAGACTTTACCTGTGAAAGTTAGTGTGTTATTAACCATTTCTAAACAACCATACATGCCTTGCCAATAGTACATGGGATGTGGTGGACTTTACCTGTGAAGGTTAGTGTGTTATTAACCATTCCTAAACAACCCTACATGCCTTGCCAATAGTACATGGGATGTGGTGGACTTTACCTGTGAAGGTTAGTGTGTTATTAACCATTTCTAAACAACCATACATGCCTTGCCAATAGTACATGGGATGTTGTGGACTTTACCTGTGAAGGTTAGTGTGTTATTAACCATTCCTAAACAACCCTACATGCCTTGCCAATAGTACATGGGATGTGGTGGACTTTACCTGTGAAGGTTAGTGTGTTATTAACCATTTCTAAACAACCTTACATGCCTTGCCAATAGTACATGGGATGTGGTGGACTTTACCTGTGAAGGTTAGTGTGTTATTAACCATTCCTAAACAACCCTACATGAAGACGAGCAGAGTATACTGTTCGAAACGTCGAGACCAAACCGGCTCTTTTCAGAGCCAACACTCCTCCCAAAAGAGATTATACACATGGTTGTACCCGCAAGTTCACTACTATTTACATTTATAGTTATAGTTACTTCTAACCCTACATGCCTTGCCAATAGTGCATGGGATGTGGTGGACTGTACCTGTGAAGGTTAGTGTGTTATTAACCATTTCTAAACAACCCTACCTGCCTTGACAATAGTACATGGGATGTGGTGGACTTTACCTGTGAAGGTTAGTGTGTTATTAACCATTCCTAAACAACCCTACCTGCCTTGCCAATAGTACATGGGATGTTGTGGACTTTACCTGTGAAGGTTAGTGTTTAACCATTCCTAAACAATCCTACATGCCTCAATCCCAAATAAATTACCATTCTTTTCTGGATCAAAGTTCCTACTCTTGTTGCAAAGTTTTCTTTGGAGCTAAAACGGAAACATGTCAGAACTCTTGGATGGACTTTTGTAACCACTTCAATTAAGCTGACACCTGGAATGTATCTACTCTTTCTTCCATATCATTCTGTCCTACAACTAATTCTCTTGAACAACTAACAATACTGTTTTACAGAGCGAAGTTGTCCAGCTTTAGTTGCTACCGAGGGCTTGGAGATATCTCCAGCTGATTGCCTCATCTCTCCAAATTACAATGACATCTGCTACCTTCGCTGTTCTCAATCTGGGTACAGAGTAGACCCTCCTTCATATACCTTCATCCGATGCCTTGGTAGTGGAGATTGGTCTCATGATAGCACTGCATTCAGTTGCGTTGGTAAGAATATGTTTAATCTCCAGAAATCTACACATTTAAACTTTAGCAGAGCATGTTCTGTTTATTGGTACATGGTTGCTTCTAGACACCATAGGAAGTTTTGCATCTGATATGTTGGAACTCTGAAAATATTGTTTGATTGAAAATGAGATTACAGAATTTCCATTGTTTGCTGATTTTGATTCTGTCAAATTAATCACAAAATAGATTATGAAAGCCCACATTTTACAACTTGTCCACTTGACTTTGTGGCATACCCAACGGACACCTCAATGCAAGTGACTGTTACATGGACAGTTGAAGCTGGAGATAATTCTGGTGAATCCCCAACTATAACCTGTAATCCAGCTCAACCAGCTCTGCTACCAGTTGGGGATAATATTATCAACTGTGTTGCTACAGACTCAGCAGGGAATCAAGCTTCCTGTAGCTTTGAAGTCAGTGTGAGAGGTATGTACATTGTACCATGATATCCCAACTTTATGGCTGGTTACCCCAAAGGGCCAAAGCAATAGTGCTTTGTAATGTGAAGTTTTCTTGCACACAATCAAATAATCCATTCTAGGAAAAGAGCTCGGGGAAAAGAGCTCCGGTAAACGCAGAATTCTCTGCTACTTTAATCACCAATTTGCCCGAATGTTACGAAGCTCCATGATATTGGGCTGAATTATTCACTGGAATCATTTCTGAATCTGACACAATTCCAACTACAAATAGTATAATATGCGAAATCATTTGTACAAAGTTACTTAAGTTACTCAACGAGACAACAAATGAACACCTCTGCTTTACCAAAGAAACCTCTGCCAGCAACTGCATCCAATAAACATTTGACAAAGTGACCTTTATTTAATTAAGTGTATTCAATTTAAAATACAAAATAGTTGCCAGATGCAGACCACTCAACCCACCATTCTTCGGGCATTTTATTGGAACTTGTGACGATCGTCTTGGAACTACTTGCCAGGTGGGCTGTCTGAATGGCTACACCTTGCGGGGTGAGGAAACAGCAAAATGCTCCAGGAATGCCACCACTAGTCTGTTGTCTTGGACGTCCAGGAACGGTCCAAGTCCATCATGTCAATGTAAGTGCATCAAAGCCACTCTGCAGAAGTATACTGTTACTATTCATTACAAATATACATTTGAATAGATCCTTTGTTCCTCTTTTAAATTGCTTTTTTCTTTCCTTTGTTCTGGAATAATGGGAGATTTGTTCACTCATAAAGTGATGGACATTAATTGAGCTATTGGTTGTAATATTTAAATATCCAATTCGTCAAAATCATTGTCTCTAACAGAGGGCATCTTTATCTTCAAGTCTGAATTGATGACTTTACCTTATTCTTTCCTGTAAAAACAATGGCGGCTTTCAAAGCAAACTATTTATACCACATCAATTGATCTGGCTTCTTGTTTGTTGGTTTAGCCTTTAATGCCAAAGTGACTGGGCTTCTTGTTTGTTGGTTTAGCCTTTAATTTTAAAGTGACTGGGCTTCTTATTTGTTGGTTTAGCCTTTAATGTCAAAGTGATTGGGTTTGATTTACACCAATCTGTTGTAACTTTCTCCTGCAGAATCCACAATGCTTCAAATTTGTAGTACTTTATAAGTATACATCTGTGTAGGATGAAGCTAAAATTATTTTTTGATTTTCACAGGATTCACATCGTCTCTTAGTAGCTATTTTATTTTCATGGGGATCTTGTTGGCTTCTGATGGTTCCCCCCTCCCCTGTCTTTCACCTCTGTAGACCATGGTTCAAGTCCTGCCTTGGACCAGTCCTGCCTCATGTTGTGGGTTTCCCCATTTGGAGTTTTCCACCTAAATCTTAAACAAATTTTTGTTTATATCAACTCCTGCTCATTCTGTTATTGGTGCTTGCACTGTTGGATGTGTAGTGAAATAGAAGTTATTTTATTTTTTATTTGCAGTGGCCAGATGTGACCCCTTACCAGCAGATCTCATCCCGATCAATGGAGGTGTTTATCCCTCAATTTGCCGTGGTCCAGGACAACCTTATTATGGAACTACCTGCAGCTTCTTCTGCCGTAATGGATTTGAGCTGACAACCGCTCCTGGGCATAGAATGGTGACGTGCCTCGCTGATGGTACATGGGATCAGAATCTGTACATGCTCTCTGTGACATGCCAAGGTTAGCCAAATAGATGAACAAGTTTCTCTTTAAATGAGAAAATAGAATTAGCTGTTGCAAACTGCTTACCAACCAAAAGGACCTGTGGTATAAATGCAAAAATTAGTTAGTGGCCTGACGTTTCGACCCTAGCAGAGTCTTTCTCGAAGGCTAAATGGCAACACAACACACATACATGTATACAGGTGTAACAAGAGCAGTCAAGTGGAAATACATGAATAGAGAGAGTGAGAAAGAGAAGCAGAAAGCATTCAGAAAGAGCAGGGGGTAAACAGGAATTATGGAGACAAAGGGGGGGGGGGGTTATGGAGGGAAGGGGATGGCTTGACCACAAGAAGTTGGAAACACAAAGGACAAAATGGAAGGTTGGAAGAGAGAGAAAAAGTAAATTAATTAGTAAATAGGGCAGACTAAAAATGTGGATATCACCCCCAGCACTGCAAAACCAGCATAGCCTACAGTCAGGCCCTCAGACTCCGTCGAATCTGTTCTAATGATTCTGATTTTTTCCACCACTCACAGGAACTTAAGAAACACCTTGTTTCCAGGGGTCATAGCTCCTTAGCAGTCCATCGAGCGATCCAGAAAGTCAAGGCTCGTTCTAGGGAGTCTGTACTCTCCAAAGGACCCAAGCAACAACAGAGTTCCGGGGGAAAGTTCCTTTTGTTGTTACTTGATCACACATCAGATCGGCTTCAACGTGCTGTACAGGAAGAACCCATAGTTGCCTACCGACGCCCACCCAGTCTCAGGGATCTCATCGTCCGGGCAGAAGTCCCCCCATTAATGATGATGTTAATCCCCCCTTTGCCACAGGGTACCTTTAGGTGTTCCAACACATCCAAATGCATCGTTTGTTGACAACTCATCGGGGAATCCGCAGACTCCTTTACCAGCCATACTGGTGGTACCACCCATAAGACAATGAGGTCATGTCACCTGCTCCACCACTAATCTAATATCTTGCAGAGTTTGTAGTGTTCAATATGTAGGTGAAACAAGAACTACACACAAGAGGCGTTTCTACGGTCACAGATCCACAGTCAACACCCAAAAGCTGGATACACCTGCAGGACACCACTTCAATCTTCCTAATCACTCCATTTCTGACATGAATTTACAGGGCATTGAGGCACTAGGTAACCACAGAGAGACTGTCTGTCTGAGTAGGGAGAAATTGTGGATAAGGCGCCTAAAGACCACTCAGCCCCATGGTTTGAACATCCAAGAAGGAAATGACTAATTGTCTTTGCCTTCTCCTTTTCACCCCACATTTTTAGTCTGCCCTATTTACTAATTATTTACCTTTTCTCCCTCTTCCCACCTTCCATTTTTGTCATTTGCGTTTCCAACTTCTTGTGGTCAAGCCATCCCCTTCCCTCCATAACACCCCCCCCCCCCCTTTGTCTCCATAATTCCTGTTTACCCCCTGCTCTTTCTGAATGCTTTCTGCTTCTCTTTCTCACTCTCTCTATTCATGTATTTCCACTTGACTGCTCTTGTTACACCTGTATACATGTATGTGTGTTGTGTTGTCATTTAGCCTTCGAGAAAGACTCTGCTAGGGTCGAAACGTCAGGCCACTAACCAATTTTTTAAAAGTTTCTCTTTAAATAGATTCGTCTTATTATTCAACCTCAGAGGCAAAAATGTCATCAATTTATATCAAGTGTTTTTTCATTCCCTGAATTTTAGATACTATTCCACCGATACTCAAAGTCTGCCCAGGCTCCTTAGTTGGATCCATGTCTGGTCAGATCCTTGGGGTTCTCCTCACCTTTGATGTTCCCGTTGCCATTGACAACTCTGGTGATGAACTCACAGTTATCAAGATGCCCCCTGACATCGACTCACCGTACAATTTCACCCAGGACACAGTGGTGTCGTACACTTTCAGCGATGCTGCTGGAAACAGCGTCGTGTGTTCTTTCAGTGTTAATATCGATGGTATGTTTGTTATTCATATTTCTTACAGTACAGCTTGGAAGTACATTGTGCCCTTGCAACTTGCTGTTTTGCCTCTGAGAAAAATACTCTCTATGCAACTATTATTGCCCTTCCTTTTATACCATGGCCATTGTAAAATTTTTGTGAGAATCTGCAACAGGATAGCTTAAACAACTTTAAGTTGGATGTCATTATATAGATGCCAAAGTTTTATGAACTGGCTTACGGTGGACATTTTTAATGCCCGGAACAACTTTGGAGCGCCCTCAAGTTGTTTGCAGTCAGTCGGGAATATCCACCAGGACAATCCATTGTGTAGCATGCGTAGGTATGCACCTACTAAGCTACACTTTGTTTTCTCTGTACAAAGAGGAACTGACAGATGGTACTGGAATTCATGCTCCTGGAATTCATGCTTATAATCTCCCTTTTTAAGGAAGTCATAGTGTTATCCTAAATTCCAGACCTTTGTCCCTTTGTCAGACTTTAGCATACCATGGAGGCTCCAGCATACAATGGCAAATTACCGGCCGTGCTTTGTTGCAAAGGTTTTTCGATTCACACAGAACTCATACTTTCTCACAAGAGAACAACAAATCTCTATGCTTATTATGAGAGCCTTTGTTGTATTTCCTAAGTCAAGTCAAGGTTTAATTGTGTAAACAATATTTTCAAATAAAATTATTACTCCGGAATCTTCAAAAAGTTCTGAAAAATAAATACAGCATGGAGGCAAAAAAAAAAATTTAGAATACTGACGAGAAGTGGATTCTCATGTGTCACTTTAGAAGAATTTTGTGTTCAAGTTTACTCTCTGAGAGGGAAAAAATGATATCAAATAATAAATCACAAGGGAAAATAAATGAGTTACAATCCCTAACATGACCTTACTTCATAAAGAGGTGTGTCAAGATTATAACGGTAAAGGAAATTCTTTGGTAAAAGATCCTTGTAATACCGAAAAGGAAATGATCTTCTAGTTCTTGGTCTTATTTCTAGGATCAGTAAAATAAATTTAAAAAATTACCGATTGACAATGGCACAAGATACAATTTGTTTGCATTGTGCCTCTTGCCTAGGTGTGAAATGTGCGATGTACAACATTGTGATACAACAGATTTTGCACAGATAAAAACGACTTGTCGCTTCCCTGAATTTGTTAATTTTAAAATCTTTTTAAATCTCCATTCAGACAACCTGTCACCAGTCATCGTATCATGTCCAGATGATCAAGATAACACCACTAATACAAGAGATACTATTGTCAGTTGGCCAGAGGTAAGGATTTAATGAGTCTGCAAAGGTATCGGAGTTTGTTCCACCATTAAATAACAGACAAAGATGTCTAGTTTTGAATCCAAGCACTTGTGATTGTGAAGAGTTGATGATGTTATTAGTATTAAGTCAATACCAAGTACTGTGTATACGATGACTTGGAAGCATACTTATTGTTTTTGCTACTACAGGGCTGCCATCTCTCCCTGATTGTGCAGAGAGTTTCCTGAAAATAAACACACATTTTTGTCAAGTTCTGATGAGCAAGTTTGAAAATCTCCCTGATTTTGGAAACTTTTCCCTTGTTATGTTGAATGTAATTATAAATACCTCCCCACTTAAATGTTGTACAAAGTCTTCCTGATTGCAAGATACACATTCTGGCAGCTCTGCTACTGCAACAGTATATAATTGTCAGTTGTTTGATGAACAATACAGCAGTTGACACTGAGAATAAACAAAAGCTCTTTTCAGAGTCAGCAATTCTATAGAACAATGTATCAGCCAGTGTGTCCAAAATAAGGCATTATATGACCCACATATATATTTTGGTTTTTAATAAATGTATTTAAATCTATATCAAACCAATAGATATAGAACAAAACTATGTTAAAGGCAAGTTTTTAGGTTCTTTAAGAAACAGGGCAGTCTGTATTTGGGCGTGTCAGTTGTTGGAGTTTGCAGTCTGCATATAGGAATGGACATGCATTTGTTGTTTAACTACAAGAAGTTTCACTAATACCATTGTACACCACTGGAATAAATAAGGAATGAAGATATAAGAAACAATACAGATTAGGAGTACAATGGGATTTTAACTGAGAGGGGCCCTCTGTTGTTTTCCGTAGCCGGAATTTCGAGAGCTGACTGGGGATGAATTGGATACATCCTGCACTCACACGAGTGGAGCTTCATTTCCATGGGGTACTGCTAATATTCAGTGCACTGCAACCAATTTGGATAACGGAAAGACCAGCATATGCCAGTTTACAGTGACACTCACACGTAAGGATGGTTTTTATTCATAGATGTGTTCTGTTGTTATTGTAAGCAGATTTTAAACATTTTTATTATTAATTATTACCCTGAGATTTCACCCCTATTGGGCATAACTCATAGAAGTTGTTTGTTTGTTTGTTTGTTGGTGTGTTTGGTTGGTTGTTTTTGTTTTGTCTGTTTGTTTGTTGTTTTGGTTTTTTTGGTTTTTTGTGGGGGGTGCCCTTTTTATCGGACTAGCGTGCTGCTGACCTCACTCATCATGTTTAGCATGATGCCTTGCATACATGGGTCAGCACATTCACCGGTTAACACCAAGGACTTCAACAAAAAGGATATTGTGTGTTTTGACCAAATGAGGACGTTCTCTATTAATTTTAGTTATTTAATAAAAGATGGGGAGGCCATGGATAAGTCTTACCAATAGAACAAAGAGACGTCTATTTTTACTGTGTGGGTTCAATTGAGAACTGATTATAAAAATGTGCTCTCTCAAGTAAAAGTCAATCAGATTATTATTTTTGTTCAATCCTTTTAAACATCAGCCATTTCCTGCCCAGAGCTTAACGCACCGACGAACGGAGCTAAAGCTTGTGATGAGTGGGCCTATGGTCATTTCTGTTCAATGTTCTGCGATTTGGACTATGATGTATCAATAGATGTGGGGACAACTTTCTTTGTCTGTGGCCTGTCCGGCAAGTGGGCACCTCTCCCTGCGTTTCCTGATTGTAACAGTGAGTGTTATCAAATAGTGTCAGTCAAATGTTAATGTTTTCCACGGCGCTGTACTTCAGGGCAAAGGATTTTGACTATTGGTGAACGGTGATACTGCATGCCCAAAACTGACGTGTAAAGTTGCTATGTAGACTGGGAGTCTATAGTCAGCACTTTGTATAACTTGTATGATGTGTGCATTGATGTCCATCTTACTCTGACAGGATGCATTATTTGTACAATTCAAAGTTTGCGATCATTATTTTCATATGCGCTTTAAATTTACCAATGTCATCTTTTTGAAGGCTGTGATTAAATCAAAAATGTTGTTGTCATTTGATTAACTGATGTGTGTTTATAGATAAAGTTAATTTCTGACAAACTTTCTTTTCCCAATGTATAAAACAGGGCGATTTCGAGCAGGCATGTTACGGAAGCTATCTATGCTACAGTATTTCAGCGGAGACTGTTCTGATCCAGCAACACAACAGCAGATCAAAGTACAATTCATCCAGCTTCTTAACCAGTCAGCGGACTTCAGCGCCATTTGCTCAGACAATGCTGACCAGTGCAATGTGGACAATGTCCAGGTGACTTGCGGACCCACTTCAAGAGGTCGCCGTGATGTCAGCAGATGGAAAGGTTCAACTAACAGTGTCCACAGTGGCATCCAGCAGATGTTTCAACCTAAGAATGGCAGCGGTCTCGAGATGGACTCTGACAAAGAGCTTAATGAACAGGCACAGAGGTGGCTCAGTGATATGAGAAAAGAGGGTAGACTTCCATCAGATCCAAGAGATAATCCCAAGAGGTATCATCGTAAACATCCAACCATACTCCAGAATCGCAAAAGAAGTCAAACTCGTCATCAAAGGGATGCCCCAATGGACTTTGAGCTGACTATATCATTTGATATGATATATCACCTGCCAACTGATCCAACGATAGAAAGTGATGTGTTTGAGGATGAGAAATGGAATGGGTACGATACTCTCTTCATGCTATCAGACAATGTACTGGAGGCATGTGCTGAAGGGAACCTTGTCCCGGATGTTCAGGGCCTGGATGTAAATCCAAATCCTGATGTTTTGGTTGACGATGAACCAAGCCCATCCTGCCCCTTGGGATTAGTGTCAACATATAATTTAGATTGTGGTATGTCCATTTATGTATTCCTTTGTCAACACAATTTGACCCTTAATTCTGTTGACCCTTAATTCTGCCATTAACCATTTTATTCATTTATACCATAGGTCATTTTGGTTAGTAAGCAGTTTGTAACAGCTAATTCTATTTACTTTTTAGATATTGTTAGTACATGGAACACATTCAACAGTTTTAAAATACTGTACTGAATTTTTTTAAATGATTTTCTAGTTTTGTAAATATGTTTCCTATTATTGGAGGGTGTTACAGGTGGAAATTATTTGTTTTTTATTTTGAAGATAATTGTTGCGTTTTATTAAAAATATATATGGTTTCTGTTTTACCCCCTATGCTGCAGTGGAATGTGGGTTGGGGTCTTACTTTGACAGTGCAGCCGTTGCATGTAGGAGTTGCCCAGTAGGATCTTATCAAGATGAAGAGGCGCAGTTAACCTGCAAGACATGTCCCCCGGGAACGTCAACCATCAAGAATACAACCAAGAGTGCTGACGACTGTCTGGGTGGGTGTGCTTGAGCTTTTTGTGTCATGTCGATCCCAGCCTCGCTACCATGGGCAGCGCGCCGTAACGCCCACTAACTCCGCGTACGTCTCTAACCCCTGGAAGGGAAACACTAAAAATCAATGCTGATTGGCTCACTCAAAGTGACTGCTATGCGTGTACGCTTGTTAAAAACTTTCGATCGGCCCTAGGCGCTTGTCGGGCGCTTAGTACGCGCGTGTAAAAATGCACGTATTTTGACGCAATACATTTCAAATGAATCATGTTTTTATATGGTCACCCTAAACTGCATACAGTTAAAAGTATCACAAGATTGAAAAGAAATGAGAGGGGGGCGAGTTGCTCTATGACTTTTGCGTCCTTTGACAGTGCGCTCTGCGTAGTCTCTAACACAGAATGGATCAACCACAGAGCTAATTAAAATATCCCTTATATTTGGATATTTCAAAGTCACACTTCCAGGGGGATATGATCGAGCGATGCATTCTGGGAAAGAAAACAACATGGTGCCCGGCGAGATCGTATACCACTGGGAACGAGGTTGTGTCGATCCATACTTGGAAAGAAATCACTGAGATTTATAGTAAGGGTCAAGCTGATTCACTTGTTGCAGTCAGTGAAAAACAATCCAATCTTAAATCATTGGACATTGTGAGATAGGGTAAAAAAAATAAATCAATTAAGAACTCACTCAACAGCAGTGAAGTTAATAGCGAGAAGTCCCCTCGATCCACTAAGCGAAAGTGGTAGTCCTGGTCAATTTCCTACCTTCCGTCAAGGTAGTAGTTAATAAGAAGGACTGTACTTTTTAGAACTGAGAAGTCTCCCAAACTCAGAAAAATCTATTCCGCGGCAGTAAAATAAATAGCAAGACAAGTTCTCAAAAGAACATTATCTACCCAGCAAGTAGATATACACATGGTGTAACCGCAAACCAAATATACATTGATACCTCACTGTGCAATGCCTCAAATCCCACAACAATAAATCAAGTTATTCAATAACTTCTGAGAAATAACAAGAGATCGATAGGGTGATACCATTGGTTTTCATTTTATTCGGCATATAAGACAGATTATCACTGAGCTGTGGTTTATGGCCAGGGTTCGGGCCGATTCATGGTAAGACATTTCAATATTTCTTACCGGTTTTGTTGCTCCCTCTATAGTTGAGTTTTTCTTGTTGATACCCAGTCTTGTCATGTAGCTCATGTTCTAATCTTGGCCTCTTTCTCACCTGATTTGTTGCTCCGTCAACAGTTGAGTGTTTCTTGTTGATACCAGTCTTGTTCTGTAGCCCATTTTCTCATCTGGGCCTCTTTCTCACCTGTTTTGTTGCTCCCTCTACACACCCTTGATCAATGATTTGTAAGTTTTCTCCTTCCCCTCTACCAAAGTACGAGGTTGTGTTCGAATCAAGAGACTTTGGCTACAGCCAGAGCCACTGCTGAAGCTGTCAATTGGCACACAGACAACACTTTGTACTTTTCTTTATGACATTTTTTTTTTCTCCTAAAATATATTTCAGGTATTTGTCCAGGTGGTCACTTCTCAAGCACTGGACTTCAGCCATGCTTGAAATGTGACAGAGGATCGTACCAGGCTGTGGTAGGGTCTAGCCACTGTGAGCAGTGTCCAGTCGGTCAGTCTACAGCCAGAATTGGTTCTTCTTCTGTTGGTGATTGTACAGGTATGAATTAATTGCTGTTAATTTGCATTTTTATCTAAATTTATTAAAGCTTATAATTTTTTTAAAGTGAACTTGCCAAATTAATTTCAAAAGAAAACCCCAAAAGGAAACATTGCTCGACTGCCTTTTTACTCATGGCACCAAAAGGTGATCTTGTTTATACCCTACCGTTGGTAAAATATAACAGTAATTGGAGATGACTTCATGAGGGCTTTGATTTGCACAAAGGTTTTTTTCTCCTTTTACTGCCTCAAAACTGTCTTAAAAGAAGTAAATCGCTGTGTCAAAGAAAGTCAATTTTCATGCTCTGTGATTAATTTTTCTGAGTCTATATAGCTTTTGAAATGTAAAAATCATTTGAATTAAATCTCCTACTCTTTGCAACATTTAAAATGGACCAACCATTTAGAAAATATTAACTGCACAAGTTGTTTAACATGGCACAACTCTGTGCAGAACTGCATGTACCCATGTACATGGCTGTGTAATGTGTAGATTTTTTCACAACTTGATGTCATATTGCTGACTGTAGTACTGTATTTTTAAATTTCGGCAATAACTTATTACAGATGTGTGCAGTTTGGGAACGTTTTCCTCTACAGGGGTGCAGCCATGTACCCCTTGCCCTCTTCATAGCTACCAGTCAGAGGAAGGCCAGAGCTCATGCGACCCATGCCCTGATTGGGAAATAACCCAAAGCACTGGTGCAACAACATCAGACATGTGTCAAAGTAAGTGTGTTTACTGTTAGACTTGATTCCATGTACAATGTACATTATAATTATATAGTGTGATGCTTTTTCTGTGTTTTGTTATACAAGCTTATTAATTTTTGAAATAGAGTTTAGTCTTTTACTAACTTTTTCTTCAAGTTAGGACGACCAGAAACTATACTAATTTGATGTGTGATAAACACTATACATTTGTTTTTCAAGTTGAATATGAAGAATTCCTCCGGCATCTTAAACGATATTAATTCGTATGCTCTCTCCCCATTCCAGTCCAGACAAAGTTACATTGTTTTTGTTCCGTGAATTTGTCCTAAGTCCTGTGTTTTCTTTTGTGTGCTTAAATGTAAATTGTTTGTAACTTTACCCTGTATTTGCCAATGGTTGAGTGGGGGTCGTCGGCCCAGTGTTCTTCATGTTCATCCCATGTATCTTTTTTACTGTTTTTCTTTTCGCTTTCTTCGAAAAGTAATCAACAAATAAATAAATAATTCAAAACTCCACTTATAAATAATTCAAAATTCCACTTATTTCTAGTCCGTTTGCATGAATACACCCACTTTCCCATTGGCACTTACATAGGGTCATCGATACAAGCCCTATGGGTTTCTAGATGGCCCCCCGCTCAATATGTATTATTTTCTTCAAAGCCGTTGATTTATGACTTATTGTTTACTTGAGTGGAAATTAATAAACAAACAAACAAATAGTCCATCAGATAATCTGCATAGAATGTTTTATTAAGAACAAAACTTTAAATGTTCAAACAACATTTATTTCCATAGTGCAAACTTTCTGCTTGGACATTTCCTGTCTCAATGATGGAACTTGTGTAGAGCAGATAGGGAGGTACCGTTGTGAGTGTCCAGTGGGCTTAACAGGCCAGCACTGTGAGACCAATGTGGATGATTGCCAACAAGATTCCTGTCTCAATGGTGGGACCTGTCTAGATGAACTTGATGCTTTCAGTTGCTCATGTCCTTCAGGATTCACAGGTAACCAGACTTTCATCTTTGTCTTCATTCAAATTAATGTAATCAAACTGAGGCAAGGAGGTTAAATAGTCTGACACCTTTTTGAAACAATATGGATTGGTATTTGTTATTGCTACTGTAATCAGGAAACATGGCATAATGCTGGAAGCCTGGTAAATGCCTGTTGTATGTTGGCATTTTCGTCATGCCAGTGATGAGTTGGGTACATCATCTTACTCTTAGTTATATCAATTATCAATTATTTTATAACATTTTAGAGAATCAAACTATTGACCCCATTCACAATGCAGGATGCACCTCAACACAAAAATTTTCCACCATTTTGGGAGTAAATTTTGACTCCCAAAATGGTGGACAGGATAGGGTGGGTGTAAGTGCACAGCACATTGTGCAAGGGTTCAATACCAACATCTCATCTGTTGAAAACTTGTTCAAATTTGCCACTCTTGGGGGGGGGGGGGAGGGTGACATTTAAGGGAGCTTAATTGCTGGGTGGAGTCGACTTTGTTGTGGGTGACTTTGCTAGTTGATGAGATGACCAGCATTTTGTTTATTGTTTTCCTGATGTAAGTTTGTGTGTGTTTTGGATACATACAGGTGTTGATTGCTCTATTGACATAGACTATTGCATTGATGCACCTTGTGAGAACAGTGGAACCTGCAATGACCAGACCAATGGGTTCACTTGTACATGTGATGTGGGTTTTACTGGTGCCACCTGTGCAACAAACATCAATGAATGCCTAAGCCAACCGTGTCTGAACGGCGGTTCATGCACTGACGGTGAGGGAGAATACCTCTGCAGTTGTGCTGCTGGCTTCACAGGTGATAATTGTGAGACTTCCATCAATGAGTGTTTATCTAACCCATGCCAGCATAGTGGCACCTGCATTGATGGAAACGCCTCCTATCTCTGCTACTGCATTACAGGCTATGAGGGAGACAACTGTGAGATTGATATGGACCTATGTGCTGTCAACCCCTGTGCGAACGGGGCCACGTGTCAAGATTTAGATGACCACTATCAGTGTGCCTGCCCCCGTGGTCATGGAGGGGTTCACTGCGATTTGGATCTAAATCTATGCGATCCCGATCCCTGTAACAATGGTGTGTGCTTTGAAGTGGCCACTGAAAGAGCCGGCTACAGTTGTGAGTGCCAGCCTGGGTTCACAGGTCTTCACTGCCAGACAAACCTGAATGAATGTACCAATGAGCCTTGTTCTAATGGTGGCACATGCATCGATGGCATCAATAGCTATCAGTGTATCTGTGCAGATGGTTTTGAGGGTGAGTGTAAATCAAGCTTTTCATTACACCTTCAAGCATGACAGATTTGTGTGTTGCATAATGGAGGATTTTAGTCCTAGGTAATCTCACCATGTTTTAGTATAACTTTGGCAACTTCCTCCCTGACCCTCTTGTTCCTGTATTTCCATCATATAGAGGTGCTTTTTACCAAATAAAAACCGTCTTGCCTCTACAAATACAAGGTATCAGGCCTGCCCTTCCATCCATGATACTAGACTTCACTTTAACCTGAAACTTTACCATGTAAAATCACCTTGTTTTTCAGGACCAAATTGTGAAGTAAGGACTGATCTGTGCAGCTCCAATCCTTGCCACCATGATGCACCATGTGAAGACGAAGGCGACGACTACTTCTGCACATGCCCAGCTGGTCTGTCAGGCCGAGACTGTGAGATTGAACTGGACCTTTGCCTTGAAGGGGTTACCTGTCTTAATGGTGGCTCATGTGCGTCGCCCTCTAGTGACGAACTCTGCCTCTGTATGGTTGGATTTATTGGTGAGTGGAAATCAGCAGATGTTTCTAATGACAGTCTTTAACATAACACAGGCAAACAGAAATTTTGCAATTTGATTTTGGTGCAAGAAAATTATATTTCTGGTTTTTAGTAACGTCTTATGAGTTGTGGTAGTTCTAAAAAGAAAAGGTTGTGAATCAACTTGATGTTTTGAGAAGTATACCCTGATTGTCTGTGGAATATTAGATTGTATTAACAATCCTACTTATCATATTCGTTTGTTATTTTTGTTTTAAAATCATTTTTATTTGGGTTTTTCTTTACCCATAATAGGTGAATATTGTGAAATCAACTTTGACGATTGTGCTAACAAGCCATGTGCCAATAATGCAATCTGTGTTGATGGAGATAATACATTCATCTGTGAATGCCAATATGGCTTCACTGGTACCTGTTGCAATATTCAAATCGATGAATGTGAGTCGTCCCCTTGCCAGAACGGAGGAACCTGTGTGGACATGACAGATGGTTACCGGTGTGAGTGTGTTTCTGGTTTCAATGGGACCCACTGTGACACCAACAAGAACGATTGCTTCCCCAGTGCTTGTGATCACGGTGAGTGCATTGACGGGATTGAATCATACCGATGCAGATGTGATTCAGGCTACACCGGTCGTACATGTAGTATCGACATCAATGAGTGCCAATCCAACCCCTGTGCCAATGGTGGCACATGCTTAGACATGGTTGATTTGTTCTTGTGTGACTGCGCATACGGATGGATCGGTGAACAGTGTGAGATCAATGTAGATGACTGTCTGAGTTCCCCTTGCAAAAACTCTGGGATCTGTATCGATGGCCTGCAATCCTACACCTGTAAATGCCGACCTGGATTTACCGGCCATGACTGTGAAGTCAACATCAATGAATGCATCAGCAATCCCTGTTACAATCAAGGCCTCTGCATTGATGGAATAAACTCCTACACCTGCAATTGTGTAAATGGGATGAGAGGCTTCCACTGCCAGATCAACCCAGGGTTCTGCCAGCCAAACCCCTGCAGGCATGGTGGCTCTTGCAACGCAAATGATGTTGGGTTCACTTGCCAATGTCCGACTGGTTTTGAAGGGTATTTTTGTGAGGCTAATGTCAATGATTGTGTTAATCACCAATGCCAAAATGGAGCCAGCTGCATTGATCAGGTAAGAGTTCAGGCTCTAATTTCAACATTTATTTACCTTTAATACCTCTACGATGATCGTCACGTCATCAGAAAAGTACACCTTGTATAAAGTACACCTTGTATAAAGATACTTCTCCAATTTTGGCAGCCAGCTTGTCATCAGATTTGACAAGCTGCGATTGTGTCATTTTTCTAACAAGTTCCTGAATACGTGTTGGATTCCCAGACTGGCCAACCACAGCACCTTTGTCCATAAGAAAGCCATTCCACTTTAATGCTTACTTCAAGAATACATCTGGACTCCTAGACAGGTTGTAATACATGTACATGTCTATGAGGCTTTGATGCTTGGTTTAAAAGTCTTTGATCAAAGCCATTTATTTTCTTCTATTGATATTAGGCCAATCGATATACATGTCGGTGCAGTGCTGGGTATACTGGAAGTCACTGTGAGACACCTTTAGATATCTGTGCTGCTGAGCCCTGTCAGAACAATGCTCAATGTGTCCCATCTGCCCTCAGCACTCAACACTGTGTGTGTCCACAAGGTAAACCAATTTGTTTTACCTCAAACTATAACTATTACTAAATTGTTTCTGTTCATCTGTGTATCAGCTATCATCCTGGCATAAGGGTTATATTCCCAGACTATAGCATTAATGTGTGGATTGGGTTCAATTCCAGTCCCCACCCAATTGGTCTCATTGATGAGTTTCCACCTTATGTCTTATTTGTTAATACCTGTATCTTTCCACTTAAAGGTTTCACAGGTGTGAGGTGTGAGGTTGAAATTGACAACTGTAAGCCTGACCCGTGTCTACATGGAAGTACATGCATCAATGGGCTGAATGCTCACTCCTGTCTCTGTCCACTTGGCTACAGGTAAGTCAACATCATCAACAAATGCTGTAGTATGATCACAAGTTTAGTTACAGTTTCATGCAAATACAATTCTGTGTTTTGATCTCATATTGCGTTGTATCAGTACAAACACCACAAACCAAAATTACAAACCTATTAACTCAAAATTACTTTAGTGTTACGTTAATACTAACAGGTTTGTGAGAAAGACTCTGCTATGGTCGAAATGTCAGGCCACTAACAAATTTTTGCATTTTTAACACAGGTCCTTTTGGTTTATAAGCTTTTTGCAACAGCTAGTTCTAATTACAGGTTTTGAGTGTTTATGAGATTCTGTAAAGAAACATTGTGGTTTAAGTGAAATAGGGTTTTAAATTTGTTCCTATTATTTTGATAAACAAACATTGATAATAAGGGTCTAAGAACTATTGTACTCATTAAAAAAAACAATAGTTTGTTTTATCTGATAACCAAGAGTAGCCCCAGTAAGTCATTATTTTGCTTTGATTTCTCTGCAGTGGGTACCAGTGTGAAAAAGACAATGATGATTGTATAGGACATCTCTGTCAAAATGGAGCTCATTGCATTGACGGCTTGAATGAATACCAGTGCAAGTGCAAACGAGGATTTATCGGCAGATATTGCAATGATTGTAAGACCTAATGTTATTTCATTTGTAATATAAAGTTTATTAAGGTATTCTTTATGTATTGGCATTTGGGAATAAAATGTGCAGATTCCATGGATATTTCTTTGGAACAAAACATTATTTATGTTGGACAAATTTATTTGTGAAACTATGAATATTTGATCCGAGAAAAAAAGTAAGTCATGTAAAAATGTCTTTGTCATTTTCCCTATGTCAACTAATAATAATGAACAGTGTCTCTTGGATTACAAAAAATGTCAGATTATTTTGCCTTGCCAGCCTCAGGCTATGTCTAAATTAGCGGCTGTGGCTTTGATCCTCAGGTGAACATGTGAACCATGGGAGGCCTATAGCAATTCTCTTAACAACAGCCATAGCTGTAGCCACAGCTGCCGATTCAGACACGGCCTCAATGTGTTGTTACTTGATTATGAGAGAAAACAAAAACAAGATGTGAACATCATGTTTATGTCAACAGATGCCCCATGTCATTTTGATATGGTGTTCCGATGCAATGTTCCCAGCCAGTTTGTCACCATAGAGAAAGCCGTGGAGGAGAGCCTGCAAGCTTTCACCCTTACCCTGTGGATTCGAAGCACCTCATCATCAACCGATGCAGTAATACTGTCGTACATAACTCCAGGTAGTAACCCAACACTTCGTGCAGCCCAGTTTGCCATCAGTGATCCTCAGGCCCTGAATATCTTTATAAAGGGGTAAGAGTCATTTAGCTTGTGTTTCTAGCGAGCTTTTATTTATTTTGTTTCCCCTTCTAATTTATTGATCTTAAATACCCTAGACAGTTTATCCATTCTGAATGGTCGAGAGGAGATCACGTGGCAATAATTAGACGTGCAGTAGAGACATGGTAAAAAGTGTTTAAACAGACCCTTGTTGGCGCGCAAGCCTTTCATAGTTTGGCTTTTTCATACATACAGGACCACTCTAGAGTTCTACAACCAAATCAGGTTTTAGAAACATGCTTTTCACACTCCTGAGACCATGGCCTGTATAGCAGTTTATTCAATAATGAGCATTGTTGTGAAATTGGCCAACATGCATTTGACTATGTCCATGAATTGTTTTGCGATGTGACTTTCATGAATGGCAAAATTTACCACATTGACCAGTAGAGAGGTTAAATATGCCATTCATGAATACTAACCTCACAGCGGACTTGCACATGCATTAATTTACAGATTGTTCTCAACTTTGTATTTCTATGTAAGTGACTCGTATATCAAATGCCCTGGTATTGTAATTTATACCCTAGATACCAGTATTCCACATTGGTCAGTGTGAACGACGATCATTGGCATCATCTTGCCGTCTCCTGGAACGAACACAGAGGGAACCTAATGATCTATAAAGATGGTCATGTAGTCCAGACCCAACACCAAATACGACCCGGTAGCCGTATCGATAGTGGAGGACAGTTCACACTTGGAGAGATACACGGCTCAGGTGAGTTGCAAAATGATTACCTGTTATTTCTTAAAATTATTATTTTATTTTATTGTCATTTTAATTATTTGGACAAAACGATGTAACGAGCAGAGGTCGTCCAGGGAAAGGCAAAAGTAAAAAAATTTCATAAAACAACGAAGACGTGCCCTCGCAGACCTTGCTCATTTAAAAAAATTAAAATTTGTATTATATATAATACACAGAAATCTAAAATTGTAGTGAAAAGTATAACAACAGATGGCAAGTAAAAAAAGTATTAAAATACATTTACACAAAAATCTCCGTAACTAAGACCCCCAATAGTCAAATAAGACCCCCAATAGTCAAATATCGTTAATGCAAAACCACATACTTCCTGCCAAAATTTGCCAGTCTTCCATAAATGATGTCTCAGAAAAGTTAATAACTGCCCATTTTTATTACATACAATTTTTGTGATGTTGGTCAAATTCTTGGAACAACCCTTCTAAGGTTTTACATTTTTATTTTATGTCTCTGAAACAGACAAAACTGCTAATGGCAAAATTTACTGTTAGTAAAATAACAGATATTGTGAAAAAACAACTTTTGAACAAACAAATTTGTTTTTTGTAACAGCACCAACATCATCAAGTAAGCTACATGGTGCACTGAGTAGTGTAAACATGTGGGATACAGCATTAGCAGGCTCCGTGATTAGCAACCTTGCTAGTACCTGTGGCTCTGTAAACCCTGGTAATGTCATCGCAGCAGCCGACTTCCTCAAGACAGCCTCCCTTGGAAGAGTCCAGGTTCAGACCCCCTCACAGTGTGACGGTAAATAGACTTGGTTTTTGCTTTACAATGTTCCGGAAGTCTCTTTCTGATATATGCCAGTAACACCTTTGTCAGAAGACAAGTTGTTAATTGGAACAGTCTACCACTCACTACTGTGATGTTTTATGTTGTTTTTGACCGAGGGTGGTTCCCAAATATTGCCCAACAGATCAATGTACTCATACAGCAGCTCTGTGGTATCGTAAGTCATAGTTTCCATCTTTGTGTGATTCCCTGTGTAAAGAAATAGTATACTGCTGTGACCCGTCAAAAGGGTCTGACTATTCTGCTCTCTAGCCTCTGGTTGGTTGTGTGAATTTATTTGAGATCTTTAAATATTTAGAAACAATGGCAGTTTTGACCCATCGTCCTCTTACGAAGACATTGCAGTTAGTTTACTGAAAAAATAATTACTTTCAATCTGAAAGCTGAAGTTTATACCAGCACCAATCCTCAAAAGCCATATTTCCATGTGAAATACTGTTAAAGTAAACAGAAACACAATTTTAACTGGTACATGTTTTGATTGTCACAGAAAGCCAATATGAAAGTATGCCAAATCTGTGACAAATTTTGAACCATTATTTCATTGTTCTCCGCTAAAACATGACCAACAATTTTTTCTTAGGTTAGTTGTCTAGTGTTTATAAAGCAAACTAGAGAATGGAATGACTTTACTCTTCAAACTTCACTGATGTATTGATCTCTTGTAACCAACCCTTACAGTAGTGAATGAATGTGCTTCTAGCCCATGCCAGTTTGGCAGTACCTGCAAAGACGACTTCGGTCGCTATATCTGCCTGTGTCCATCTGGCTTCACCGGACTACACTGTGAGATTAATATTGATGACTGTGGAACATCAACACCCTGTGAGAATGGTGGCAGCTGTGTGGATGGTATAGGAACTTTCTCTTGTGAATGCCCACCAGGATTCTCAGGACAACTGTGTGAGCTTGAAAAAGGTAAATAAATCAAGCACAAATGTTTGTATTTTAGAATCTATAATTCACTGTCGGCATCTACTGGAAATTTCACATGAAGATTGACAAGTATCTAGAAATATACATAAATTATGATTTTCAGAAACAATCTTTCGCACCCTTCAAAACAACTTTGAAAACTTTGTTGTTTGTTGAGTGTGCATATTGCAGAAGCAACAGTTCTCCCAGTGCCAAGATTTCCAGAACTCCTAAACACAAAACTTCCCTAAGCATATGAATTGTTGCCTCCTAGAATCACATCAACCACCATATTATTCACCTGTAGCCAGAGCCATGACATTTTGGGAATAGAAATTTTGCTTTTGCGACTACAAAGTTATGAAAGTCCCTTTCATAAACTCTTAGAACCACACACCTCCCCCCACCCCCCCCACACAGACGGAAAAATGCATCCTTGTGGAGCACTCTTTTGTTCTTTCCTTTGTCCCTGCACTTAACAGTTTCCCATAGACTTTGTACACAAATTTCCTTGTGGAGCACCCCGGTCTTTAGAAATTCCATGTGGAGTCCTTTTGTTTTCCCTTTTTTGTTTTGTCCTTGGTCTCCAGAAGGTACCGAAAGTGAGAGACCACACACACACACAGCTCTGTGTTACACTCACTGTGTGGACATTCCTTTGTTCTATACACTGAGGAAAATCCTATTCCTCATCACTGAAAATAACACTGTGTGGACAAGTGTAAGTCCACATAGTGTTTTAAGTCCCTCTTTTGTTAAAACACACACACATGTAAACACCTGGAATCGGGGACCTCCAATTATCCCACTTTTGTTTTTGGCAACCTGTTGTCTTTTGTTATAGGTCCCCGGTTTGTGTATATCTACCCACACTACTGAACAATCAAAAATAAATGTAAAATCTCACCAATTCAAAAGTTCATCAATCATTATTTTGGTACTTGTATTAAAGGTACTTCATTTGTAAAATGCATTTCTTTCAGTTATGTTATGCACTGTATCAAATTCCTCTTGTTGTTATAACTAAAACTTAATAGAAGCATTCTTAAAGTATCTGCAGACATTTATTTTAAACAGCCACAGCCCAAAGATAATGCCTTCATTTTGATTGTTTTCTATATTTTATAACGCATCCAGCAGAGCAAATCAACTATTAAATTTAGATGTGGGAGGAAAACCCATACACTATTACTGTGAAAACCCACACAATTCTGTAAGGACTGCAAACCCAATCCACATGTAAGGCGCCGGCCCAAGGTGGGATTGGAGCCGGGATCTACAGAGGTGGATGTAGGGACAGAAACCCACTAAGCCAATCTGATTCATGTTCTTTATTTCATCAATCTGACAGTTCATGGTGGGTTGACTGCATGGAGTGACTGGAGTGTCTGTAGTGTATCCTGTAATGGTGGTACTCAGTCACATCAACGTACTTGTACCAACCCCCAACCAGCCCATGGAGGTAACCCTTGCGTTGGCCCTCTCACTGAAACCCAGCAATGCAAAACTGGACCATGCCCCAGTAAGTCACCTTAGCAGATTTTCCTGAATTCAAGATTGATTAGTAATCTGTATATAGTTTTCTGAATATTGCAAGGTCTTGACACTATCCTGTTCATGTCGGTGATGCAGTTTCATAGAAAATTCTTGGACTTGTCTGTCAGCTGTGTTTTACAAAGACTCAAGATCTTAAAGAATTAAAAGTTTCTGATATAAGAAAAGCCTTTGAATAAATGAAATGATTAACTTTTGATAGATTACACATAAAAATATGGCAATTGTGGAGCTGTAAGCTACAGCAGGTATGTGCTACTGCTAGACTTGTCGACATGTCGTTAAATTTCTGTTGCGGTGATAATGAAAAAGCTCTCTCGCAATATCTTGCGTGACTGCTGCTCTGCGCGAGACTACTGCTCTGCGCGAGACTACTGCTCTCACGACTGGTCACATTTACGAAGAGTCAGCAGCCAGCAACTTCGCGCGAGAGCAGTCTGTATTACGCTACCACCATGACTTGACAATCACTGCGACAAACAATTAATGACTTGTCCTCAAGTCTAGGTATGTGTATGAATGACGTATTGAGTCACCAGCAAGAAAGCCTAAAAGTGCTTTGAGTAATCTTATCTGAATTTGATGAAAAAATGGAGGTGTACCAAACATCCAGAATGTTTTTGTATTTTTCAGAAACATACACAAATATTGTGGAATACAAGGAACCTAGTCAGTGAAACTTCCATCAGAAAATAAACAAGTTTATAAATTTTTTGATTTTCAGAGATTTGTTTTTTAGATAGGGGGAAAATTTTACCTAGTTGTCACTGACCTGGACCATGGGAACAAACAAATAACAAACAAATATGAATATATTTTGGGCTTGTTACGAGTGAGATAACATTCTAACGCATTCATTCTGTAACCCTGTATCATTTCAGGCTGTAAGATCTTGACACACCCGTTCAATGGAGAGCTACACTGTGAGACTGTTGGTTTAGAGCAGAATTGTACCATCTCATGCCTCAAAGGCTATGCTTTCAGCAGGGCTGTTCTGCGAGCTTATCGCTGTGGTCCATCTACCAACTACCAGTGGTCTCATGAATCAGATGCAGACCCAAGAGTGAACTTCCCTAAGTGTACAGGTTGGTCAATCTTTCCCAGTGACAAAATATTTCAGAAACTGGAGAAAAAAAACCAGTATGTCCTCAATTCACCAGGGTTGACAACTCTTCATTCCTTCAATTAATAGGTTGTATTTTGGACAGGTAAATTTCCACATTCTGTATTTGGCTTTGTACTGTAATGATTGTGCCTTTCTTACAGACTACAAACCACCAAGCAAGTTTGCCATGGAGATGGTCTTAGAATATGACAACCTTGTGTGTGACGGAATCAATGTGGCCAAGGATAACATGGTATATCAGCAAGTCAGTAATGCAGTTACATCCAGTGTCAACTCTATCAAGTGTGTCAAGGACAATAGTTGCTCTGTCAAGCAGTCTGAGGTGTGTAATTGCAGGAGGAATTAGAGTCCAATAAGCGTTATTCTGCTTCTGCTTAAATGGAGCCACTCTCTGCACAATGCCAACACATGCAATAGAAGTACATCAAGACCCTTGTCATCCATTCTTAGACAACTAAGGCGGATGCATTATTAGTTAATATTGTTCCCATTCAGATGTCATTTGGAATTCCTGAATAGAAATTAGACTGTAAAAAATAATCTTTTAAGCATTGAGTTGTCGTGAAATTAGGCCCCTACTACAACACTTGTATTGTGGTCTCTGGTTTTGAAAATGTTTTCTTTCATCAAGTTTGGTTCCTTTTTCTAAACATTTGTTTTATTGTTATTCATGTTAATAAAGGAATAAAAGAGGTCTTAAGCGGCTATTTAAAACTGGCAGGGTCGTGGCCAACGAACCAAAGGCGAGGTCCTTTATCGCAAGGCAACAACCCTGCAGGGTTTTAAATGGCCATTTAAGTCTGAGTCACCGCTGTTTTATTCCCACTCATGAATACTTTTCCGTTAAAAACATCCAAAAACCTTTAAAATTTAATATCAAATCTGACATTTTAGCTCAGATCGCCTTGATATTGCCTTGAATTTTTTGTCCATGTTGAGAGCAAAGTAGCTTAAGTTTCAAACTATTGCACGCAAGGAGCCAAATATGTGACCTTTCAACTTGAATGAGGCTATGAAATTTGCGCGCTCCGTGCAATCATCTAATAGCGCCCTCTTTTGACTAAACTTTCCCAGGCAATGTTCAAACAGTCCTCAACATGCTTATATTTCAAAGTATACCTTTGGTTTTTGAAACCGTTTGATTGTTTTAATCTTATATAAATGTAGATATATACAATAAAACTAACCTGTGAAAATTTCACTTCAAAAGGTGGTCGCGTTTTTGAGATATCGCCCCAAAACCGGAGCGAAGAATAATCCCTATAGAAGTACACAATCTGAGAAACGTTTCTTACAGAAACGTTTTTCAGATTCAAATTTTGAGGCAAAACCAGATATCTTTTTACATAACCACATTGCTTCAAAGTGAAATGATTCTCAAAATGCTTTATACTATCGAAAGCTGCTGTACTTTTTACCACGTAAGTTTTTATTGCCATTCATTTTCAAAGTTTTTACCAAACTAAAGACCCTTTAAGCATGGCCACATGATCTCCTCTTGACCAATCAAAATGGATAAACTGTCCCTGGCAATTGTGAATTGAAAATAAAATATGATGTAGGTAGCCATAGCCTATGTAGGTAGCCATAGCCTATATGGCTGCATTGGAGAAGTTGATGTAGTTGCTCATGGTGCAAGATGGATTTGTATACCCCTCAGGTCATTGGCTGCAGTCCCTCAGAAGTTCTCCCTCAAAGCCGACGACGCAAACGATCAGTTGATGAGAATTGGATTAAAGTCAGCATCATATTGGAGCATGATGTACACATTTCACATACACACAACCTCACAAATGATCAAGGTAAGTACATTTGGAGCTGGTCTTATGAGCATGTAACTAGTGCCGTTAAAATAATACATAAAGCATGGGATTAATGGTGATGAGGTCAAGCAAGGTCCGGCTACCTGTCACCCACAGAGTTTACCAATGGTTTGGGTGTTGAGTTTACCAATGGTTTGGGTGTTGAGTTTACCAATGGTTTGGGTGTTGAGTTATCCAATGGTTTGGTTGATGAGTTCACCAATAATCATAATATTAGTGGCTTCTTATATAGCGCTCATATCCGTCACTCAGTGACGCTCAAGGCGCTTCAACATTCAGTATTTTTCTGTAAGGTATGTGGAGCTATGTTCTTGAAGTATGAGACCTATTCCTTTGCATAGCACCATGTAATGGTTTACAAGGTGTTGTGGCGCAATATGCAGCCAATCAAGCCAGGAACACCTGGGCGAACCCCATCTCTTTGAGATAAGTGCAATGGGATCTTTTACGTGCATTACACAACACATGGGACAAACGGCTTTACGTCCCATACGAAGGACAAAGCAATAATGGTTATAAGTGTCTTGCTGAAGGACACAAGTGTCACGACCTGGACTCGAACCCACACTCTGCTGAACAGAAACACCAGAGCTTGAGACCGTTGCTCTTATCCGCTCAGCAACGACATGCCAATGGTTTGGGTTTTGAGTTTACCTATGGTTTGGGTGTTGAGTTTACCAATGGTTTGGGTGTTGAGTTTACCAATGGTTTGGGTGTTGAGTTTACCAATGGTTTGGGTGTTGAGTTTAGTAATGGTGTTGAAACTGATGAGGAAAGATCCATTTATTCTTTACGTTATTGTATTCCTTTTAATGAGTTCCTTTCAATTATTTCCTTTCAATGACCAGTGGCAAATCATAGCAGTTCTGTGATTGCTATCAGTGAGCTTGAGGATGGTGCAACTTATCTTGTGAACCAGACAGTGGCTGGTCACTTTGCCATCAGCATTGACAGTGACACATATGATATTGACACCAATAAGTCTTCAAGCTTTGGTGTGCCTGTGTGCCCATCGGGAACAGTTCGAGTTGGTACTGAGGATGCACGATGTGGTAAGTTCTACAGTTTTAATCTCCTGGTTAACATTTCCTCTATACAAAGATCGAGGAACAGATTGCACTGAAATGCATGCTTAAAATCCCCTGTTTTAAGTATTGATGCAAAGTAATAAACATGTTTTGTTTGTTTTTGTCTAATTGTTTAAAATAACAGCACTTAAGATAGCTAAGAGTACGGTGTACTTCCTGGGAGTTAACTTTCAAGTCCACACAATGTATTAATTATAATTTGTACAGAAATGTTGCTTTCTCAATGTGAAATGCATGTTTTTATTTCATGAAGCATGTATTCAAAATAATGTAAAATGTTGTTTGATTTTGTCTTTCTACCAGTTCCTTGTTATTCTGGTACATTTGATGATGGAGACGCTTGCCGAGAGTGTCCCTCTGGAACCTACCAGTCACATAAGGGCGCAACACGCTGCCACATCTGCGGACGAGGATTTACCACTTTGTATACTAGATCAGTCCTCAAAGAGGATTGTGTCCGTCTGTAGTGGACCACCTGAGGGCCACTCAGGTTGCTGTGTCTGAATTCTGGAACTTATCACTCCTAAAGACTGTGCAAGTCTCATGTAAATTCTAACTAACTCTTGTGTAATTGAGTTCATGTAAAAATGTGGAGGAATCAAAAGCGTACACATTGAACTGATTGCAATGTTAGAATACACACAAGACTTGCGCAGAGTATCATTATATTAATTATTTGATCATATCAGTAAATGTAAACTATGCAAGGTAACAAGAAAATAACAGAATGATTATACAAATATTAAGAACAAGAAATTAACCCAAGCATCAAGGTCTTAAAGGCAAACAAATTTGCACAAACACTTGCACAGAACCACCCCTGGGCTTCAGTCCCAGCTATACCACTTGCCATTTCTTGCACTATTCCTTTGGGTACCTTGGTTGACTCATTGTACATAAATCACAATCCATTACCACATTTCAAACACCTTCATTGTATAGAATTTGAATGTGAAAACTGAGGGTGTCGTTGCTTAGCCTAACAAATAATGTAATGAACCTTAAAAATAGTTGAAAATGTGTGGAATAAATTTGCCAAACATTGTTAAAGCAAGTGAATTACTTGTTACATTGGCTTTATGTTTCCTGAACAAATTTATGCCCTGTTTGTGAATTAAATACTAAACATAAATAACACTTCGTGTGAAACGCATAGACCCTAAAGAGGTGACAATGGGGGTTGTTGTGGATGACATCAAAAAGCTTTAAAATGTTCACAAATTTCTGTCCACCTCTTTTGAAAAGCTATGACAAACTGTCGACAAACTGCAAAAAACTGGCTGCCGCCAAATTATGCCCTGCAAACAAGATCTGTGATTGGTGAAAAAAAACATCTCCTGCACTGATTGGTTAATTAACTGCAATGTGATTGGCTGATTTTGGATCATCCGATTTTGGCTAACCATACCAGACCTTGAAACCCAGTTTGCCCCACAATTTACTATAGCAAAACACCCTCTATACTTGCCTATACACTGTACACACAATTTGCTTGCAATTTGATTAGCTTCAAGTTTGTTTACAGGACCCTTGATTTGCTAAACTGCTCCACATAAAATGAAATGGAACACAGTGTCACCTGCACAGTGTGTACTTTGTGTGCTAGGACACACAACTGCACATACATAGATGCATAGCAATACAACCTTCCCATGTATCCTTCTTCATATCTATTCTATTTTACGTTATGTAACTGTTCTGTTTTGAATTTGCGTAGAAAAATCTATTATACAAATAATATTAATATTGACAAGTACATGTACCTTAGCTTTAAGCAGAAAAACCTGGTATTGTGCAGAGTGCGGGTTTGTGAGCCATAAAAGTATGCAGACTTTTCTGAGTAGAATGTTTTTGATTAAACATTTAGGTAGGCCTATACAATACAAACCTATTTTTATATAAATATTTTTGAATTTATGCAGAGTATTTTGAGCCGCTATAGGTCTCATACATGAACTGAGCAGGTTTTTGGGGCCAGTCCGTTTGATTGCTGCTCAATTTTTTTTTTAAGGAAGTAATCATATGAATTAATTTAGGGCTAAACTTTTCAAGAAAGGACATTTTTGAACAATCCTCTTTTGATAAATTAAGGATCTTAAATTTTCAAGATTACTTGTTTTGGTAAACACATAATCGTTAAATCAAATAAGGTGATGAAAGTTAAAGAAATGGTTTTGATAAACACATAATTACGACCAAATTAGGTTGTTGCGTTTTCAAAAAATCAGAGAATGAGGGTTGCATTTTTTTTCAGGAATTTGAACTCGTGAAGTTCATACCAACTTTTGTTTTGAATGACAATGTCGTTTTATTACTAAGTTTTTAAGAGCATAATGTTATGTGTTATCGTGTATCATGCTATATAGTGTTTATTTAAAACAGGTGCAAGAAGTTTGATTAAAGAGGTAAAGTTGCAAGGTAATTGTTAAAATGTTGGTCGGTGTCAAATTCCTGTACCCCTTGGATGGTAGTTGAATACACAGGGAGCTCGTTGCAACACTCTACCCACCTAAACCTATTTTTGTTAACCTAAACTCAAACCTTTGGAGGTTTCATCAAACTAGTCACGTTTTAGTGAAAAATCCTTTTAAAAACTGTCTCTATTTTGTCAAGAATTTTTGTTTGCTTTTAATTGATTACATTTTTATTTCTGGAACGGAAGCGTCAAGGGACATGACGCAACAATAGGCCTACAAGTGAAATTGAATATCCGTTTTGATTTGCGAACGATTTCACGCAAATTAGAACTAGGCGAATAGGTTTTAATAGGTTGCTTATTAGCTGTTCCGACCTAGCTGTCGGAACAGCTCTTGTTTTCGTCGAGATTTTCTTATTCTTTGTTTCCGCCTAAATCCCATAGCATTTGCACACGTTTTTTGTATACACGTAATATCCTAGAGCGTAACACGAAAGAGTGAGATAATTATATAAAATTGAAGCATAGTAAATAAACTTAACTCTAAATGTAATAAATGTTAAAATTCTTAATTAATTAGCCACTTAACAGCGAGGTGAACATTTAATTAGCCAACCTTGTTAGCACCATATCTCAAAAAGTATATCCCCGATCGTCAAACTTTTTTCAGTTAAGCACTTGTCTTGTAATGTAGATGTGCCTTTTAGCCTAACATTCTCCGTCACGTCATCATGACGTCAGTCGTAGGCGTTTTTTCTTTTAGTGTACAAAACACAAACGTTTTGGTGACGTTTAGGTGATTCAAAACACAACCGTGGCTACAACGCTGTGCTTTTTTGATTAGGTCCAGTCACCTACCTTTGTTTGGTTACTCTGGAATTCGGATCGGGTATTGTGAAAGCCTGTTAGTCCGTGGGCTACCCCCACCCACCCCGCCCTGCACCCCCCTGGGGATTTTTGGAGACAACTATTTTTGACCATATTACTTTTGAAATCTGGTTGTCTGCAAAAAATCCTGGTGGTGGGTAAGACCGTGAGGGCGCTGTTTTCAAGATGGCCCCCAAAATACCACTAAATGGCATAATTGAGCCCCCAATTAAATCAGGCTAATATCTTTACATTTCTTGATTTGTAGTGAGAATAATACTACAGAGCTGTTGAACTAAAGTATATTTAGATTTTTATTATTTTCAAAATGGTGGCACTAGAAGTCACTCGAGTAAAGTAGTAAGTAGGCATTTCCCCTTCCCATGTGTTGCCTCTGCTCTCTGCTTTTCTCAATTAGTTGACGTAGAGTGAATATTACATTGATGGTGGTTCTATCAGCTCTGTACCCTGACTGAGATTTGGTTACATGACCTATTGGAGGCGTTGTAGCAAGATGTCAGCAAAACATTTATCTACAACGCTCAGTAGATAGATACCTCTGTGTACATAGTTGTCACACAAATACTTGGCTCCTTTCTCGTAGAGAATCAACATGTTAGCAATCTTGAGGTCGGTAGGGATGTTCTTATGCAACATATCATTGAAGATTTTGCATACATGTAGGTGCCTAAATCATGACATCTCCTCCATATTACGGGAAAGCTCTATTTCAGAAAGAGGCTAACATAAAACATCCTTTTCGTCTGGCAACTCACATCTGTTATCTCCATGTAATGCCTTTTCCAAACAGTGGAGTTAATTGGATTATGCACAAAACATAAAAAAGTAGCGCTGCTGACTGCCCCAGGCAAACTTACTGCTCATCCATTAAGTTTAATGACCCAAGTAATTCAATGTACATTCCCACTAAATAAGTGAAAATACTCGGAAGTTATTTAATGGAGCTTTCCGGTAATGCATTTTTAATGTTTCAGGGGGTATGCCATCTGGTCCAGGGCTTCTCTTAAAACTTCGTCTATTTTATTGACTCGATTACCTCAGCCAGTGTTGGTCCTGTTCCTAGGTCATGAATTACCCAGGACCTGAATGTTGCCACTGCAGGTTGGTTTAGAAGAGTAGAAAAATGTTCCATCAATCTGGCTTTGATGTCTCTGGGGGAGGTCGGAAGTTTGCCAACAGTGGTGATGGGATGAGAACTTGGACCATATATATCATGTTGAGTGATGTGTAGAAGTCGCGATAGTTTTTCCTCTGTGCAAACTTCTCAACTTTGTCTGCTCTGTCTTGGAACCAGTTGTTTTTTAGGTCATGGATTCAACTTCGTAGTTCAGCTCTGTCAAGTTGAGGGTTCATAGCTGCGTCGTATTAATTTTGTAAGTTGATGAGCTGAACCTGGTGGTCATCGTATGGTGAAAAATCTGCACTTTGTGATAAGCAGCCTATGGTCTGTGAAGCAGTTTGCACTCCGAAGCATGCGGGTGACGCAAATGTTATTGAGTGCATCGGCCGGCATTCGCAAGGATGTGATCTACATGTATCTGATGCCATTGCTTGGATCTTATAAGCTGCCATGTTCTCATTAAATTGTTTTTCAATCTGAACAGTATCCCATTGACAGTCAGCTTCGATTGGGTACACATATTTAGCAGTAGCAGGCTGTTAGAATTCAGCTTTCCTACACCATGTCTGCCAAATACACCAGGCCAAACTACTCATTCTCTTCCAACTCGTGTGAAGTCTGCAATCACAATCATTTTACCTTTGGTCTTAGAGATGGTGCAATTAAATAAAAGGCTTCTTTTTCATCATCTCGTCTCTGCATTGTTGATGCATAAACACTGCTAAAAGTCACACTTTTGCCAGATTGAAAAACTGCTGTCATGGTCATGAGTCTGTCATTTATAGCAGTCGATTCACTAGGTCATTCGAGATGTCAACCATGATTGTCAGTGATGTTGTAGCGAGCACCTTGGTCTTCTTTGTGTTCAGCTGGAGTACAACCTTCAGCAATAGGTCCGAGCCTGCTCCAATGTATTTGAAACAATTGCAATGTCATATCAGCAAAGTCCATATCAGTGATCATCACAGGAGACACTCGTCGGCTCTTGCGGGTCACTATGGTGAAACCCAGCTCATCTTCTCTTCCATTGATTGCCCTCCTCAGCCTCAGGGCGTAGTCGAGGACGATGATGAAGAGAAATTGGGCCAAGGTGTCACCCTGAAACACTCCTGCCAGGATGTCAAAGAACACAGTGACATCATCTAGTTAAGTGACCCTGGCCCGGGTGTTTGCGTATAGGTTACCCCATTCACTTGCACTAACTTTTTGGGGACTCGCGGTGAGGATGTTCATCATCTTGACCCGGTAGTGTCAAAGACCTTGCGGAAGTCAATGAAGGTGATGACTGCAGGGAGATATTTATGCTTCACACCTTCAATAAGTCTCCTAGTGCAATGACGTGCCCCACCGTAGACCTCTCTCGTCTGAATCCCCACAGCACTTTCCACCCTGAGCGCACCCCTTGCCTTGACATTCCCCTCATGGTTGAATGGGCCATCCTCGATGTCCAGGGTATCGAACACCTGACCTCCACCTGTGCACCCAGCATGCTGCAGCACCTCCGGTTCATCACCAAGAAGGTTTTTGAAGTGGTTTTTCCATGTCTCTACCCGTTGTCATCGGTATCTCCCATAATCTTAGAGGGTCTGGAGGACTTTCTGTCGGTAATCTCGTTGATGAATCTCCAGCTCACCGCATGCGTTTGGTTGACATCCGCATGAGCTTCTTTCACTTTTCTGATTTTTAGGGGTAAGCTCCTCCTCCTCGATGAGATCATAAGTTTAAAGTAGGACTTTCTTCTTGCTTTTGTACACCGTCCTCTTTTTTGGTGAAGCTGTGGTCTGCTACGAGAGACCATGCCAGTAGGCCACTTCCATCTCCTCCCGATCCCTAGCTCCGACGACCCGAGGATCAGATGTGGCCCCCCCACCTCTTCACCTTGTCCATGCAGATCTCCGCAGCCTCCTTGTTTGCTCTCACGAACTTGTTATAGCGGTTGGTTGCATAATCATCATCAATCATCCTCCGTCAATACCTGCAACCGATTTTGAATTTCTACGGCATGGCGGGCATACCTCTCCTGTAGATCGCTGTTTCTCTTGAGCTTTTCCCAATTGTACTTCACCCGGCTTGTCACTGCCTTGCGTGGTGCACGGAGGCTGAGACGAACCTTCATCACCACCACTCTATGATCTGATCATACCGTAGAGAAGGTACTGTGGGCATAAGAGTTGATGATACTGTTACGCCATTTCCTCCTGGTCAGAATACAGTCGATCTGGGCCTTCCTCCCGGATGGTGACAACCACAGACGCAAACCGTTGTTGTTTGTGTCTTGATGAAAGGTGAAAGGAGCGTCCCCCAGCCCCAGTCAGGCATTGAAGTCACCAAGGGTGGCAAGGAAGTGGTGATGGGGAACAGCCTCTATCGCGTGTCGTAGATCATTATAGAACTTCGTCTTCTCCTCTTCAGGTGCAGTTAGAGTTGGTGTGCGTAGGCCACCGTGGTTGTGAGGACTTCATGAAAGTGACACAATTGGCTTAAATGATGAAACTGTTGACACATAATTTAAATTATAAACGTTTCAGCCTCCAGTTTTGGTAAACAAAGTAAATATCTGGTCTCATATTATGTACCATGCATTTGGTGATCGTTGATTGCTGCACTATCCCTTTGACTGGTTTGCATGGTACGATTGGATTAAATTTTACAGAGCCTTTCAAATGACAGTAAAGTCTCATTTTGATTGCCTGCTATGGCAATACAGGTGACATATTTATATGCACATTTTCCTTCATATTTGACCTTGTATGACCTTTAATGACCGTAAAGCGACCTCCATTATATGTTATTGTTCTCTCATCTCTATATCTGCATTTCATGCACCAATAGCTTTAATTTGATACCAAATAAGATATTATGTTTATATGACAAACTACATTTGTCATAATTATTACATAATCAGAAAAGTGGGCGTGGCTTGTGACGTCAATATAAAAAAATTGCCCAAGTGTGCCAAGCCAGATTTTGGCTCTAGACACCCTCATCTATCATTTTCAGCAATAAAATTGCATTTGTACCCTACTTCAATTGGCCCTTCCACAATTTACTCATATCCACCTGACTAATAACAATGAAAACATCTATCATTACGTTTCTTTGGCAGCCATTTTGAAAAAAGCGCCCTCACGGTCTTACCCACCATTATGAATTTTGCAGACACCCTGATTTCAATAGCCCATAGGATAAGGTTTCCAAAAATACCAGTCTCCAAAAATCCCCAGGGGGGTGCAGGGTTTCGGTATTTGGCCCATGCACTA
Source organism: Leptasterias polaris (assembly GCA_037783415.1). Classification (NCBI taxonomy): domain Eukaryota; kingdom Metazoa; phylum Echinodermata; class Asteroidea; order Forcipulatida; family Asteriidae; genus Leptasterias; species Leptasterias polaris. The sequence continues at coordinate 3,509,478 of JAZGTN010000027.1, forward strand.
TTGTCAAGAATGGGACTTATCTCAGTTCGCCCAGAAGTAATCCTTAGATGTTATTGATGCAAAAAATAAGTTAGTGGCCTGACGTTTCGACCCTAGCAGAGTCTTTCTCGAAGGCTAAATGACAACACACAACACACATACAAGCAGACAAGAGTTGCAAGAGTAGTCAAGTGGAAATACATGAATAGAGAGAGTGGAGGGAGAAAAGCAGAAATCATTCAGAGAAGGCAGGGGGTAAGCAGGGATTATGAAGACAAAGGGTGGGGGGTTATGAAGGGAAGGGGAAAGCTTGACCACAAGAAGTTAGGAACACAAAGGACAAAATGGAAGGTTAGAAGAGAGGTAAATAGTTAATACAATGAAGGGCAGACTAATAAGGTGGATAACTGTGTGGGAAAAGGAGAAGGCAAAAACAAAAGGTTATTAGTCATTTCCTTCTTGGATATTCAAACCATGGGGCTGAGTGGTCTTTATGCGCCTTATCCAAAGTTTTTCCCTACTCAGACGGACAGTCTCTCTGCAGTTACCTAGTGCCTCAATGCCCTGTAAATTCATGTCAGAAATGGAGTGGTTAGGAAGGTTGAAGTGTGGTGTCCTACAGGTGTATCCAGCTGTTGGGTGTTGACTGTGGATCTGTGGCCATAGAAACGCCTCTTGAGTGTAGTTCTTGTTTTACCTATATATTGAACACCACACTCTGCAAGATATTAGATAGATTAGATTAGTGGTGGTGCAGGTGACATGACCCCTTGAATACCACAGGTCCTTTTGGTTGGTAAGCAGTTTGCAACACCTAATTCTATTTTCTCATTTAGATGTTATTGACAAACATTCTTAATTAGTTAATCACTTGATAGCAGTGTGAAGTTTTAGTTAGCCAAACTTGTTTCTGTAATATCTGAAAACTACACAACCGATTTTCAAACTTTTTTCGGTTCTATACTCCTTGGGCATTGCAGATTAGCCTTGGAAAACCGTGACCCCATGTTGACCTTTACCTATGGTTCAACCGGAAGTGGGACCATATCTCAAGATCTATACACAACCGATTTTCAAACTGTTTTCAGTTATAGACTCCTTGGGCATTGGAGATTAGCTTTGGGTAACCGTGACCCCATGTTGACCTTTACCAAAGGGTCAACCGGAAGTGGGACCATATCTCAAGAACTACACAACCGATTTTCAAACTTTTTTCAGTTAGAGACTCCTTGGGCATTGCAGATTAGCCTTGGACCCCATGTTGACCTTTACTTCCGGTCTTAACAGGAAGCTCAAAATTTGAGATAATCATATCTCCTGAACCACATGTCATAATGTCGTAATGTTTGTGATTTCCTGTTTATTGTTAAAACATTTTATGAATCAGAAAAACCGGAACAGCTCTGTGTTTGTCCACAAACACCTAATGTCTAAATACCCATTTTATATATAAAACCAATATTTAGGCTCAAAGGCTCAACAATTATTTAACTGTTGGGCCTACTTATTAACCATTATTTACATTGTGTATTTGGTTCGCGGTAACAACATGTGCATAATTTATCTTCTTGCTAGGTAGATTTTGTTCTTTGAGAACTTGTCTTGCTATTTATTCTACTGCCGCGGAGTAGATTATTTGGAATTCGGGAGACTTCAGGAGACTTCTCAGTTCTGAAAAGAACTGTCCTCATGCTTATTAACTACTACCTGGGCGGGAGGTAGGAAATCGGCCGGGACTACTACTTGATCGCTTTGTGGATCGAGGGGACTTCTCGTTATTAACTACACTGCCGCGGAGTGAGTTCTGAGTTCTTAATAGGTCTCAACATTTGGACTAGCTTGCTCTAGTTATCGTCAGGAGACTGAAGAGTGTAAGACATGTTGGTTTATTTATAGGGGTTCAGGGGTTTCAGTGTAGAGTCAGTCACTGCTCTGATTGGTTCTGCCGAAAGGAGGATTATTTACATATAACCATAACTTATTGTAGGGAGCCCAAGTGCGCCCTCAGTGTTGTTGATTGTGAAAAGTTAAATTTGGGGTCGCGACCTGTAGACCCAGTCTCTTTCTCTTTGGTAGCATTTGCACGAGAGAGCACATTATTTTCGCTCTATATTTCTCTCCATTTTGTGGGGAGCATGGCTCTGGCCATGCTCCACATGCTATTCATTTGGGAGGGATAGTTTCGTAGAGCTCTCAGTGAGTATTATTTTGTTTAAGCGTTTTTACAAGCTCGGTTCATCCTCGGTGACAAAATCAAACTACCAAACCGTAACTTGTTGGCTCGTCGGTAGGCTTGGTTTCAAGATTACAAAACATGTTCAACGGATTTCATTTTTGAAAACGACAATTGTCAATAATTAGAAAGAAATATAATAGTACAATAAAACTTTACTAACCCATCAATAGAAAGAGAGACTGGCCAATCCCAAATATGGGATCGTTTTAATGATCAATTTGATATAAGTATTGTGAACATGCTTGTTTATTTTGTATTGCATTATCTTTTTGTTTGTATACGCGCATGGATTGTGAAATATTGCCAAACCTCAAAACGTTTTTGGACTGCTTAAGCTTTGATTTCAAACTACTTCATATGTTCCCAAGACTTGTTACAGTTCATCATGGAGGTAGAAACTGTCTGAATGATTTATAAACAAACCCAACATTGAGAATTGGGAACAGGACAGGGGCGGATACAGGGGGGCGTGGGGGCGCACGCCCCCCTTTTTTGCTTGAGAAAAAAAGAGAGAGAAAAAGAGACACCGTCAAGGAGAAAAGTGAGGGAGAGACAACATTAACGACATAGGCCCTACCTAGTATTTTTTTTTTTTAAGCTACTAATATTCGTACCTCGTACACTTTCACTGACTGACATTGTCTCACGTAAATCTGTGTGTACTGTGTGGACAGCGTGTTTTTCTCAAACACTGAACATGCCTGGCGCGGGGATCCGGGGGCGTGAATATGATTCACCCGTAGCGTGAGTCTGTGTGAGTAGGTAACCACATTCAAACCGGGGACCTATAACAAAAGAGGACAATAGGTCCACGGTTGCTATCACAAAGGAAAGCATTTTGGTGCACGGTTGCTATCACAAAGACTTGAACAAAGGAGGTTTTACGATTGCAGGCTGTTACACACTTGGGTGTGTGTGTACATTGTGCAAAGAAGTTTCTGGCTGGAAAGTCAGCACTCGTGCCATTAAAAAAAATGTGACTTTTACAATACGAACTTCGGAAACTAATGAAGACATAGCTCCATGAATAGGGCCAATCCACTTCGTATCCTTGGCCCTAGCACCATTGCATCCTAATTTTGTGTCCGATTTTTTTTTTAATCCGGGTTATGAAACTTACCGATCGAATGCTACTGTACTTGTGTAGCACAGAGCATAAAAGGAGATAGCGCCCTCAAACGGCAGGATGTGTCCAGGCCATGTGACAGTGTTTTGGTGGCAGACATGTTTGTTGTCATGTAAAAGTTTTAATCATCGTTTTGTTCAGAAATTAAATAGTTTTGGGGAAGAAATAGTAACTTCCTGTTGACAGGATTTCTTCCAACATCATTAAAGATTATTGATTGCAGTTGTTGGATCTCAGATCTACGATTTTAGATTTTCTCTGAATGATCTCAGCTTTTCAAGTTAATGAACTCTGAACTGTTGGTGATGAATGAAGCTGCACTGCATGTTGGTAGGATCTACACATGCTAGCTGCAGCAAGCGTTCAAAGTGAACTCTGGACTCGCTGTCTGGACTGTTGGTGAGGGAATCCGCCCACGGCATAGGACCTACTACCTAGCTGCAGCAAGTTTCAAGTTGAATCCTGAACTGTTGATCTACACGTACATATAGCTGCGCCAAGTTTCAAGGTGAACTCTGAACAATTGTCATTGACCTATACGTACCTACATGTACCTGCAAGGTGTCAAGTGGAGGAGTATTTAACAGTTCTTGTATCCTTGATAATCGCGGATTTGAACTCTCAGTGGACTGAACGATAAATCCAGGATCCTGGTGTATTGAGATTTTGTGTTGGCCAATATTTAGTATACAGCTGTTCATGTTTTATTGTATTTTGCATTTAAGCTAAAAGTTAAAGTTTGTTATCTTCTTGAAGAAAGAGCTATGAAGGTCATTAAAAGTGGTTCTTTCAAGTTTTAAATTCATTTGCACAGAGTCAGTTTGTGTGTGTGTTACATAATTGGCGACCTTGCCAGGACCTACTCGAAAAGTAGAAGCCCTGAAACAACAAAACATCTGCTTGTGCAAGTTGAATTTTATTAAATATTTTAGTGTTCTTCATAGCTGGTGTTTAACAAGTTTAATTTTAGTGATTTATTGTGAGAGCCAACAACTGATTTGTGTGTTGCATGAAATTTGTGCATTGTCAAATTCAAATGTGCCGCAGCATGCAAGCGCTTTTTGAGTGAAAAATTGATTATATTGAAAATTCGTTTTGTTTTCATTCAATCGTAAAAATACAACATGCCTGACTGTTCACCAGAGCTTCGTGAATTTGGTCTATCGTGGTGTAAAAAGGAAGATCTGCGTCATACTCATTGCTTTCTTCTCGTAAGTGCAGACACTATACATGCTCCCACAGACACCATAGCCCTGGCGCTTTACCAGACTGTCAACCATCTCACCAGTGTTTCACGCCATGACAAAGGCAATCAAACTCTCCTTCTCATTGAGTTCGACCAAGCTGTGAAGGATGTCACACTTCCGCATGATGGGAGGATCAGATTGAACATTTATGATGAGCAAGTTGTGTTCATGATTCATCAGTTTGGATCCCCCCGTGAAAAGGTGACCATAGCCGACTTAATGTCCAGAGGTTTGCTGCCATCATCTTCCAAAGACATGCCATCCTCAGCAGAGAAACAACCCGAAGATCATGGAGAGGAAAGGAAATCTGCAGCCAATGGATCCAAGGATGTGGCAGTGGGGTTGAGAGAGGCGCTGTCTATGTGCAAAATATCAAACAGCCGAAGACTTCCTTCTTTTTCTGGATCTAAGCAGCCAGCACGAGATGAAGAAACCTTTGATCTGTGGGTGGAAATCGTCCATGGTCAATTAGAAGAGGAAAGCGATGAAGGAGAGAAGAGAAAAAGACTAAGAGAAGCACTGCGTGCCCCAGCTGCAAATCTGATCACAGACTATAGGAGAGACAACCCACAAGCCACAGCAGCTGATTACCTAACAGCTTTAGAACTTGCATTTGGTGACACACAATCAGCAGAGGAGTTGGAAATCAAGTTTCATCAGCTACATCAGAAGAAAGAAGAAAAGCCCTCTGACTTTCTGACACGCCTTCAAGGTCTCCTTAGGAAGCTGATTCGAAAAGGGGGTGCACCACTGGATTCAGCAAACTCACTGCTGTTGTCTCAGTTCATTCGGGGAACACTATACAACGACATGATGCTTATCAACCTCAGACTGAAGGATAAAGTGAAAACGCCACCTAAGTATCTATCTCTTCTTCAGATGGTGAGGAGGGAAGAGGCCGAACAAGCAGAAAAGATCAGCCATAGAGAGCCCGAGGCTGTTTCCAACCCATGTCCAGTCTCCATCCCACAACAACAACCCAAACCACAGGCCAAAAGTTGTAAGTTTGACCAGAGATGTGATAAAGGCAGAGCAAATCAGCGTCCAAACTTTTGTTTCAAGTGCGGTTTGGAAGGCCACTACCGTCCCAAATGTGCCAATCCGTCTGACCCAGATAAAGTCAGCGAAAGGTTTATCCAATTCTATCTTCAGGGAAACGGGAAAGGGCATTCCAAAGAGGCCGATGTGATGCCCCAACAGAACTAAGGCCATGCAGTACTCAACCAAGCTTTCGATGTCAAGCCGACACCGACATTCCAGAGGGGTTGATTGGGGGACTGACCATCAGGACATGCAAGGTGGATGGGGTAGATGCGAGTGCACTTGTAGATAGTGGTTCCCAAGTGACACTTATTTACAAGAAGTTTTTTGACACCCTCGATAGATCACTGTACCCACTTAAAGATTTAGTGTTGTGGCATGGTGGTGATGATCTTATGCCATACTTAGGATGGACTGAAATCAACCTTGGTTTCAACGAGAAATTCTGTGGTACACGAAAGATGTTTCGAACCCTTGCTCTGGTGGTCCCTGATAGCAAAAGTGCTGTTGATTACCAGTTGATAGTTGGTACAAATGCTGGAGTATTCAAGGACTGCTACTCAGAAGTGCAGCGTGACTCAAGTGAAGTGACGATTGATGCAGTTTGTGATAAAATCTACGAAGATATTAGATGTTCGACAAAAGCAGGCCCCGATGGTTTACTTGGGTATGTCAAACTCAAAGCCAGAGGTAGAGTGGAAATTCCAGCGGGATCAACCAAACAAGTGGTTGGAGTGATCAGAAATAAATGTGGGAAGTCTGTTACCGGATTACTGGATTCATTTGTCCCAAATAAGCTACCTGGAGGGATAGAGGTTTCTTGCTCGCTTTGTACCATCAAAAGAGGGTTTAGTAAAGTAAAGGTCTGCCTCACAAATCAAAACCAGAACAACAGGCCTGTTATTTTGTCTCGAAGATGTATTGTAGCGGGGGCTTACCTGACATCATGGGTAAGTGACACAAGCAGCGAAACCAGTGATGTTCCGAATCCATCTTCATCTGGAGTGGCACAATGTAAGGTGACGTCGACTTCACAGAGCCAAAATTGTTCAATCACAGAGGAGGAATTCCGGAAACTACCCTTTGATTGGGGACCGATAGATGCCAAGGAGAAAGACCGACTACTAAAGATTGCATTCCAGAGATCTGAAGTTTTCTCTACACATGAGTGGGACATTGGTGTGACTACTGAGGCGTATCATGAAATTCGACTGAACAATGATGAGCCGTTTCGTGAAAGATCTCGACGGGTTGCTCCAAGGGATTTGCAGGATCTTCGAGACCACATCCAGAGTTTAGTTGACATAGGAGTGATCACAGAGTCGAGAAGTAGATATGCCTCACCCATTGTTATTGTCCGTAAGAAGAATGGCCAAATACGCCTGTGTATCGACTATAGGACCTTGAATGCACGAACTATTCCAGACCAATATGCAGTTCCACTTGTTCATGAAGCGTTAGACTGCCTACATGGGTGTAACTGGTTCTCCGTCATTGATCTCAAGTCCGGATATTATCAAATACCAATGAACCCTGACGACAAAGAGAAGACAGCCTTTACGTGCCCCGTCGGGTTTTACCAGTTTGAGAGGATGCCGCAAGGTGTAAAAGGGGCTCCTGCAACTTTCCAAAGGTTGATGGAGAGGTGTATGGCTGGTTTGAACATGTCGGAAGTTTTGGTGTACATGGACGACATTATTGTATTTTCTTCAACGTTGGAGCAAATGGAAGAGCGACTTGCTAGGGTGTTCGACCGTCTTGCAGAGTTTGGCTTGAAGGTTTCGCCAAACAAATGCCAGTTTTGTTGTACCTCTGTGCGATACCTCGGTCATATTGTCTCTGGAGAGGGAGTTCAGACTGACCCTGCGAAGGTAGAGGCGTTGAAAACTTGGGCTCGTCCAGAGAATGTCCGTCAACTGCGATCCTTTTTAGGGTTTGCGAGTTATTATCGTAGATTCATTGAAGGGTTTTCTGTTGTGGCTAAACCTCTTTTTCAGCTGACGGGGGGTGTTCAGAAAAAGGACTCTGTGACTAAGGAAAATTCTGTCAACCCAAGGGCTCCATTTGGACCACGTTGGACACCAGATTGTGAAACAGCATTTCAAACCTTGAAAGAGCGGCTTTGTACTGCACCTGTGTTGGCGTTCGCAGATATGGCCAGTCCCTTTATTCTACATACAGATGCCAGTCGTGACGGCCTAGGAGCAGTTCTCTGTCAGGAAATAGATCACAAAGTACGACCTATATCATATGCTAGCCGCAGTTTGAGCCCGGCGGAGAAAAACTACCCTGCTCACAAGTTGGAGTACCTCGCCCTCAAGTGGGCCGTAACTGAAAAATTTAAAGACTACTTGTACTCGGCCCGGGGTACCAGGATCTACACAGATAACAACCCGCTCACGTATATACTTACCTCAGCTAAATTAGATGCGACCGGGCACAGGTGGCTAGCAGCACTGGCCACATTTGATTTTACAATTCACTACAAGCCCGGGCACTGCAACCAGGATGCTGATGCTCTATCACGGAGACCTGACCCCAATTCTGTCGGTGGTGGAGAGTTTAACCAGACCGAGATGATCTGTGATCTTGAGGCACGATTGAAAGTGGACAGCGAGGAGAAATACCAAACCTGTGGCAAGGAACATGTTGATGCGATCTGTGCTCGATATCTTGCAGGCGATGTTTTCAGTCCATCTTCAAACTCTGCCTCTGTTGATGATCTACCCCTCGTGTACTCCATGGCAATGAGTGCCGAAGCTGTTCCATCAAACTACTGCAATCCAGACACTGAAACAAAGGTGGTTGCTCTGGATAATGTTGATTGGAGGAAGGAGCAAGAAGCTGATGCAGATATTAGTCAACTTATCAAATTTGTCAAAGAAGGGGTACGACCCAAGAGATCTGATGATTTCTCCAAGGACTTGAACATTATGCTTGGCCAATTCAATCGTCTTGTTCTGAGAGATGAAATATTGCATCGAAGATCAATTGATTCCAACGGTCTTGCCAGATTTCAGTTGGTATTACCCAAGAACTATAGAGCCAAAGCAATGAGAGGCCTACACAATGACCTCGGACATCTTGGTGTGGAGAGAGCGGTCACTTTGGTTAGACCAAGATTCTACTGGCCAAAGATGGTGTCTGATGTGGAGGAGTGGATCAGATGTTGTGAAAGATGTGTGACGCATAAGACACCCACCAAGATCTCCGCTCCTTTGGTCAACATCTCGACTACTTACCCGTTGGAGTTGGTTTGCATAGACTTTTTGAAACTGGAACAGGACCGAAGTGGTGCTCAGTACATTCTAGTCATCACTGATCATTTCTCTCGGTACGCTCAAGCACATCCGACAAAGGACAAATCATCTCGAACAGTCGCCAGGTTGCTATGGGAGAAGTACTTTTTGCATTATGGTCTGCCTACCAGATTGCATTCAGATCAAGGACGTGAATTTGACAACAAACTCATCAAGGAACTGACTGGTATGTTGGGTATAAGCAAATCACGGACTACGCCCTACCACCCTCAGGGTGACCCTCAACCTGAGAGATTTAACCGGACACTGTTGAGTATGATGGGAACTTTGCAGAATGAAGACAAGCAGCACTGGAGTAAGCATGTTAGCTCCCTGGTACATGCTTACAATTGCACTCGAAATGATAGCACTGGATTCTCCCCATACTTCATCATGTTTGGAAGGGAAGCCAGGCTTCCTATTGATGTTTCCTTTGGTACTTCTCCTGATTGTGTGACGAACAAGGACCACTCAAAGTATGTTCAAGAGTTGCGAAGTAATCTAGAAAGCGCATTTAGACGAGCATCAGAAGAGTCAGCCAAGTCGGCAACAGCAAACAAGCGAAGGTATGACCTGAAAGTGCGAGGAAATGAACTTCAGAAGGGAGACCGTGTCCTTATCAGGAATGTTGGTTTGAAAGGTACTCATAAGCTAGCTGATAAATGGGGACAAGATGTGTACCTCGTTGTTTGCAGACATAGTGACAATATACCAGTGTATCAGCTCAAACCAGAAGCTGGTGAGGGTAAGAGTAAGACACTTCACAGGAACATGATTCTTCCTATTGGAATGCTTACAGGTGAACACAAGCAGCCGCCCTCTGAGAAGGTACATCGACCCATAACAAGAAAGTCAAAGAAACCCGAAACTGTCCAGTCTGACCCCGATGATCCAGAAAGAGAACTTGAACACATAGAGTCAGACTCCGAGGAATCTGATGTAGTTGTTGTGTGGCCCAAGAAGCGAGACTCCTCTTCACAGCCTGATACCCAATCTGGTGTACAGAACATCCTGATGGATGAAGGTTCAATTGATTTTGGACCACAGGTTAGGGCACTTGATGGAAATTCTTCAGTTGAAGTGGATTCGACATTGAGAGAATCGGCGGAGGAATTTGTTCCTTATTCCCAGTTGTTGAACTCTGAAAGATGTTCGATTATGGATCCTGCTGAGAAGACACCTGATTTGGACACCCAAGCCGAACCCTTTAGTGATACCGAAGCGAATGTGAACTCCTGCCTTGAAGACGGTCTGCTGAAACCCGTTGACGATGTCCACGATGATGGTGTTCCTGTCGCACTAGACCCCAGTGTTGAGGGGGACACATTGTCACTTCCTTCAATGAATGAGATGGATGAAGGCAATGTTTGCGCCAGCAGTCATGATGTCCAGAGCAGTGGTTTAACTTCCAGCGAGGATGATCTCAAGCAGATACCAGCAGATGACCTTGCAGTATCCGACCACCCACCTGGTAATAGTATGGACCCTGAAGGGATTGGCAGCAATGCTGATGATCATGAACCCCATGAACCCCATGTCGAGACTACACCTGTTGAGATTACTGAGGAAAATGTCAATCAAAGCCCGATTTCGTCACAGCCTGATCTTAGCCTACCTGATGCTACATTGCCATCGGATATCTCTGTGGAACAGGTTGTGGATGAGGTTGAATCGGAAAGTCTTGAGGATGACCAAGGTACATTCCCGAGTTCCCGCCCCTCAAGAGTACGAAAACTCCCTCAGCGATTCACTTACGATACGCTGGGTCAGCCTACCTACAGTTTGTCAGTTACCCCTACATTTGGAGATTTCGTTCCAGCACTAAGCAGGTTTTTGTTTGGGACCAGACGAAATGAGTGCATCGGGACGATGCAGCAAGTTTAGAAGGGGAGGATGTAGCACAGAGCATAAAAGGAGATAGCGCCCTCAAACGGCAGGATGTGTCCAGGCCATGTGACAGTGTTTTGGTGGCAGACATGTTTGTTGTCATGTAAAAGTTTTAATCATCGTTTTGTTCAGAAATTAAATAGTTTTGGGGAAGAAATAGTAACTTCCTGTTGACAGGATTTCTTCCAACATCATTAAAGATTATTGATTGCAGTTGTTGGATCTCAGATCTACGATTTTAGATTTTCTCTGAATGATCTCAGCTTTTCAAGTTAATGAACTCTGAACTGTTGGTGATGAATGAAGCTGCACTGCATGTTGGTAGGATCTACACATGCTAGCTGCAGCAAGCGTTCAAAGTGAACTCTGGACTCGCTGTCTGGACTGTTGGTGAGGGAATCCGCCCACGGCATAGGACCTACTACCTAGCTGCAGCAAGTTTCAAGTTGAATCCTGAACTGTTGATCTACACGTACATATAGCTGCGCCAAGTTTCAAGGTGAACTCTGAACAATTGTCATTGACCTATACGTACCTACATGTACCTGCAAGGTGTCAAGTGGAGGAGTATTTAACAGTTCTTGTATCCTTGATAATCGCGGATTTGAACTCTCAGTGGACTGAACGATAAATCCAGGATCCTGGTGTATTGAGATTTTGTGTTGGCCAATATTTAGTATACAGCTGTTCATGTTTTATTGTATTTTGCATTTAAGCTAAAAGTTAAAGTTTGTTATCTTCTTGAAGAAAGAGCTATGAAGGTCATTAAAAGTGGTTCTTTCAAGTTTTAAATTCATTTGCACAGAGTCAGTTTGTGTGTGTGTTACACTTGTTTTTAAAAAACATCACAGATCTTTTGGGAAAAATTGTTTGCTTTTCGAGTCGCGAGTGTGATTTTTTGTTCACATATTATTAACTTCCGCGAAAACCATTGTCAGGTTCCCTCAACAATCCACAACAGTTAGACGATCAATTGCTGATTTAGGCCAAGAGCATTAGCTTTAACCCGGATATAGCTCATAACAAGCTGATTTTTTCAGGATAGGTCCGGGAATGTACCTAGAATGACATACTAAAAGTCCCCTAAAATCCCCCTGGAGCTCTTTCCGAAATCCAAGATGGCGTCCAAAACGGCCGCCATTTTCAAATCTCATCATACCTATGCAACCAGATATCATGCTGTAAAAACAAATAAAGTGTCTAAATATAGGTTTTGAGGCACAAGGAATCCAATAAAACCATTATTTTGAAATTTTAGAACCTATTAGTATATAAAACCAAGATGGCGTTCAAAATGGCCGCCATTTTCAAATATTTACCTTTTTATGCAACTTTAAATGCTGTAAACACAAATAAAATGTCAAAACATACGTTTTTAGGCACAAGGACTCCAATAGAACCATTATTTCGAGAGTTTAGAACTCATAAGTATCTAAAACAAAGACGGCGTCCAAAATGGCCGCCAAAATGGCCGCCATTTTTATATTTAAAAATTTGTAAATAGACAAAGATGTTTGTTTCTACTTGTGCGAGATTTATATCTTGTGATTTGTATCCCCATTCTGTATTCTAGAGTATTCCCATCAATTCTTCAAAAAGGAGAGCATGCAGTCCATGCCAAATGGGATATATGTGCAGTATTCATTAAGTGATTCAAAGTTGCTGGCCCCATAGACATTAAGAACACTAATTTACCTGGTTTGTGATAGGCAACTCGGAACACGAGACCCGATGAGCCATGAACCAAACTCGAAGCCTCTTTTCAGAATCGGGGTTCATAATAAACAAAGATAAATCTTTGCCAATTATTATCTCCACCCAGCTAACCTTTTTCAGGGTAGACCTTTAACGAGGTCTAGCTTTCCTCCACATAGGAGCACAGTCATTCAAAACCCTCTGGAGTTCATCCCTCTGTCCATATTGCCCCAGCTGTAGCCTGGCTACATCTCCTGCACCTCATGGCCAGCCCATGCATCCACTTTTGGTCACATAATCAGCACAATCTTTGCACCGGATAGGTCATGCATCCCCCAATAGACGTTTCAAAAAGTAGTATTAGCTCGGTATTGGGGACTTCATTCTAGAAGGAGACTCGCTTCCACATCAATGTTTCTGAATTGTTTGCAGTGTACCAGGCATTGAGGCACTTGAAGAGAACTGTCACAGGGAACGCTGTTTTTGTCAAATTAAAAAACTCAACAGTCAGTTCGTACATAAACCGATATGGTGGAACTCAGTCACCACTCTTGTTTGCACTAGACAAAAAGTGACATAGTTCTCTCCACAGTTCACTATGTTAGAAGAATCAGGGTGGTTGCGCTGTCCAGAGGAAAAGTCATCCCTACATAAAACGGTCTCTCAACCAAGCAGTCATTCAAACGATCTTCCAGACACCCTCGGGCGTCAACAACGAATTCCCAGTCATTTATGCTCGGAACGGTATGAAGCCCCATTGGTGCCACTTGACAAGTGCATATATGTTTCACTGAATGATATGTATTTCACAGCACCGCCACTTATATCTTGCGGCCGCCACTTATTATCTTGCGGCCGCCACTTATTATCTTGCGGCCGCCACTTAGTAAGTTGCGGCCGCCACTTATTATCTTGCGGCCGCCACTTATTATCTTGTGGCCGTCACTTATTATCTTGCGGCCGCCACTTATTATCTTGCGGCCGCCACCTATTATCTTGCGAAGTTGCGGCCGCAACTTATTATCTTGCGGCCGCCACTTAGTAAGTTGCGGCCGCCACTTATTATCTTGGTAATCTTTGATAACATTCGAGTCTTGAAGGTATTTATTTTAGACTTTTTTGAGGATGTGGGTAGGTGTAGAGGTCATGCTCCGACAGAATTGCTGCAAATTTATTGGACTTCCTTGTAGATTGTTATTGAAAGAGTTTCCTACGTTGGGAGCTGAAATCACTCCTGAATTTTGTTATATTTTATATACATTATACAGTGGATGTCGATCCAGTGAGATAACCCTCTTTTCCTTTTCGTTTATGTTGTTCAAATGTTATTAAATATTAAAAATAAGAGAGATTTTTTATAAGGCTTTGTGAGTTTGAGATAATAACAATTTCTATAAACACTGCTGCTTCAAATGTGTAGATCAGTTTCGAGCCATTTTCATCATTGGTAAATATGGAAGTGTAAATTGAAGAGTTCTTGGTGATACCGAAATTAAGATTCGTGCCTTGTTATGAATTCTTTGTTGATCAAGTTTCTTTACAAGACTGCATCACTTAATCTCCAGCTTATGCCTACTTCAATTAGGAAGTTATGTATGATAGTATTGACTTAGTAACTTTTTGAACATTGGGGTTTTAAAATGGTTGAAACCCACTTTATAATTTTGAGACTATATTTTACAGGGCCTTGTATATACCGGTACCTTTTGCTGATATAGACTGTTAAAGTAAAACAATACCCAGGATACAATCTTAGTATTCCGCATCTTTCGGCGGTGTAAAATGCACGTTACTTAGAAAATCTCTTTCAAAACCTGTAACTGGTTCATTCGTTTTTGAAAAGTAAACTCATCAAGCAAAAAACATAGGTCACAGGCTAGCAGCTGAATCGTGAAGTTTCATCCATGCATGACAACTGGCAAGATACTAAGTGGCGGCCGCAAGATACTAAGTAGCGGCCGCAAGATAATAAGTGGCGGCCGCAAGATAATAAGTGGCGGCCGCAAGATAATAAGTGGCGGCCGCAAGATACTAAGTGGCGGTCGCAAGATACTAAGTGGCGGCCGCAAGATAATAAGTGGCGGCCGCAAGATACTAAGTGGCGGCCTAAGATACTAAGTGCCGGCCGCAAGATACTAAGTGGCAGCCGCAAGATAATAAGTGGCGGCCGCAAGATAATAAGTGGCGGCCGCAAGATAATAAGTGGCGGCCGCAAGATAATAAGTGGCGGCCGCAAGATAATAAGTGGCGGACGCAAGATAATAAGTGGCGGCCGCAAGATACTAAGTGGCGGCCGCAAGATACTAAGTGGCGGCCGCAAGATAATAAGTGGCGGCCGCAACTTACTAAGTGGCGGCCGCAAGATAATAAGTGGCGGCCGCAAGATAATAAGTGGCGGCCGCAAGAAAATAAGTGGCGGCCGCAAGATAATAAGTGGCGGCCGCAAGATAATAAGTGGCGGCCGCAAGATAATAAGTGGCGGCCGCAATATAATAAATGGCGGCCGCAAGATAATAAGTGGCGGCCGTGAAATACATTCAATGAAACATATACGCACTTGTCAAGTGGCACCATTGGGGCTTCATAGAATGGAGATCCGGGCACTTTGGAGAACATTATTTGCTCATGCCTTTCCTCCAAGCTCTCTCCTAGGAGTATTGACAAATGACACAGAGGGAATGCTGCATGATCCTCATAGCCCCATTATGGCCATGCCAGCCCTGGTTACGTAGTGATCCTCATAGGTCGATTATGGCCATGCCAGTCCAGGTTGCAGAATGGTCCTCGTATATCCCCACCCCATTTGGCTATGCCAGCCCTGGTTGCAGAGTGATCATCTAGCCCCATTCTGGCCATGCCAGCCCTGGTTGCAGAGTGATCCTCTAGCCCCATTCTGGCCATGCCAGCCCAGGTTGCAGAATGGTCCTCGTAGCCCCATTTGGCCATGCCAGCCCAGGTTGTTGCAGAGTGATCCTCTAGCCCCATCCTGGCCATGCAATCCCATGCCAGGTTGTAGAGTGATTTCACATAGGTCCATTATGGCCATGCCAGCCCTAGAGTGATCCTCATAGCCTTATTCTGGCCATGACAGCCCTGGTTGCAGAATGATCCTCATAGGTTCATTCTGGCCACAACAGCCCTGGTTTCTAAAATTTGTGCGGCTACTGATCCACCCTCAGAAGTGAACGGATCTACTGTACCAACATCTCAGATTTCAGGGAGAATCGCTCACTTGCCGTGTCGGATGTTGTTTAAGCAACCACACAGACCTACAGGCAGGGCTGCACTGCAAAAACAAAATCGCATGCAGCCCTTTCTGTTGATACATTTCAAGCACCATCTACCTCACCACCTCCGATCCCTCATCTTGCTTGTTAAATTGATCTCTAATTGTTTTAGAACTTTAAGTTTGGTAGAGCACAAAGGGACCAGGAGCTGGGCTTCCCGAAGCAGTCTTACCTTACCCCACATAGAGCACCTCATTCTCTCGGTGCTAATCTAACCTGCATAAGTACGTTTATCAGGTATGAGACATGAAGTAGACTCTCCCGAATCAAAGGTGATTTGAGACTCCGCGAAGTTAAACCACAACCTCCTGCCCCAAAGAAGGATTGATCGTTGGATGGTTGGCACTCATGCAAAGAGAGTAGAGGTCGATTGACTGAATGGTACTGATTGGCTCTTGAGTTTTAAACTCACAAAACAATCATTCTATTGGATTCAACGTGCCACAAAACATATGTTTTGACAGTTTGTGTGCATTTTTTTATTGTCTGGTTAAAAAGTATGGATACAAATTTTAAATGGCGGCCATTTTTGACGCCATCTTGGTTTTATATATAAACAATAATATTATGAGAACTAAAATCTCAAAATAATTATTCTATCGGACTCCTTGTGCTTCAAAACACAAAGAAACTTCTGTTTCTACAGCATGTCTGGTTGCATGACTATGATAAGATTAAAAAATGGCGGCCAATTTGGACGCCATCTTTGTTTTAGATACTTATTAGTTCTAAACTCTCGAAATATTGGTTCTATTGGATTCCTTGTGACTAAAAACCTATGTGTAGACACTTAATTTGTGTTCACAGCATGTCAAGTTGCATAGTTATGAAATATTTGAAAATGGCCGCCATTTTGAACGCCATCTTGGTTTTACATACTAATGAGTTTTAAAATCTCAAAATAATAATTTAATTGGATTCTTTGTGCCTCAAAACATATAATTCGACACTTTGTTTGTATTTATAGCATGTCTGGTTGCATAGTTATGATAATGTTTGAAAATGGCGGCCATTTTGGACGCCATCTTGGATTTCGTAAAGAGCTCCAGAGGGATTTTAGGGGACTTTTAGTATGTCATTCTAGGCACATTCCGGGACCTATCCTGAAAAATCAGCTTGTTATGAGCTATATCCAGGTTTTGGCATAATGGTCTAATGCTCTTGGACTAATTGGGGACCAGAGTCTGAATTACTCAGCGCGCCGAGCGCAATCAAGGTTTTGTGAAATACGTGTAAAATGCGGTGCGCATCTCACGCCCGTCTGCGCAAAGAGATATTATGCTCAGCGCGTTATGTGATTCAGTCTGGTCCCCAGATAGATTTTAATGTTGTAATATTGTTCAGGGAATCCAACTAGTATGGTTCTCGCGCAAGTTGTTAATACAGTGATCAATTTTCCCCCCAAATCCGTGATGTTTAGCATTAGGGCTTTCTGCAAGTAGGCCTACAGTAGCATTCGATCGGTAAGTTTCATAACCCGGATTAAAAACTACATCGGGCACAAAATAATAGGATTGCAATGGTACTAGGCCCAATTGGCAAGGATACGAACGAAGTGGATTGGCCCTACAGTGGGGCTAGTGAAGAGCATCGTTTGGTGTCTCACTATGTTTAGAAAATCACAGATTTTTTTCGTATTCAAGAAAGAGGGTAAATAACCGTTGTGTTTCTTTCAAACTAGTAATTATCAATAATCGTGCAGATAGTACAACGATGCAGGGCTGGGGGAGGGGGCTAGGCCTCTAGTAGGCCTACCCTCACCTTGACGTACATTAATGTTACTGTTGCTCGATCGCGCTGTCACTGAAGAAAAGCACAATTTGTTCTAATCAGTAGTAACATATTTTGTGTCACATTCTAATCCTCAAGTATGTGAAAACTAAATGACAAAGAGACCCTTGGTTATTTATTTTAAAAATTGCACTTTCGTTTGTCTCGCCCAACAGTTTTTTTCCCCTGAATAAGTATTATTTTGTAGCCTTCCTTTTGATTTTATAACTCAGGATGGCTGATTCAAATCAATGACTCCCAACTCAAAAATAATGTTTTAATAATGATCTTGCTAAAACAAAATCGGTTATAAAGTGGTCAGATATTGCATGAGATCGCACCACAGAGCATCTAGAATCCAAACTGTTTCGGAGCATTTAAGCGGGCCCCGGAAGCGGCCCATGCCGTAGGGCTTCGCGTTATGCGCTCGTAGGCGCCACAAATTGCATTCACCATTTGCTGCTTGGTAAATTTTCACGCCCCCCCCCCCCCCCCCCCGTTTGGAAAATCCTGGAACCGCCCCTGTTGGTAAACATTTGTCATAATAATATTTACCATTGAATCGAAAACCCAAAAGCTCGTATAGTATGTAGTTTATGTAACCGGAAGGCCGATTTAATATCTGATTTGGCCATCCAAGCCAGTGCATTTTGACGTTTATCAATGAAATCATTAATTGATTACAGCGACTTGAGCACCTTTGGTGAATATGTGCGCTTTATAAGTCTTCGTTATTATTATTATTATTATTATTGATTCACCTGAGGGAAATGATAAATAAGCCTGAAGGAATTCGGTTCATATTTGGGAACTAAATTACCGATGGGTGAACACTGTAAATTCGGTAAAGGGGGAAATCAAAGGGGGCTTGCGATCCTACCAAGACTAATTTCTTTATACAATTTCTCTTCTACTAGTTGTGGCTGCTTGGCAGCTGATGAAAGGCAATCAGAATCACGTCCCACCCGTGGCCCGTTAAAACCAATTTTGAAATCTTGTGGGCAAAACCACCCCGAAAGAGATCTGCAGCCTCCCTGTTTAGGTAATGGCATAACCAGCTGCGCAGAACACCCTAATTAAACTAGTTGGGTGCACGAAAAATCACGCTGAAAATTGTTGGCATCCCCTTTTTGTTCGCAGTTACCCCTCACACACGGTAACCTGCCTAATGTGTGACCGGCCCATTTTGCAAATTACGAGCCGCAGGCTGGGACGAGAAATTCCTTGGGCCATGCCGTACTGTCCTAACGTTACTGTTACTATTATTACCATTAAATCTATTGTTGCTAGCCCTGCTCACATTACATGTTGTTATCCCATGACCCTCATTACAACGTTTACATCTATGGGAAAAACGGCAATGCTGCCAATTACAACCTTTGTCAGTATTTAAAGAAATCTGCTCAGTTGCATTTTGTGTTAAATATTTCCTTACTTTGCCTATATTACGAATGTGAAATGTCGTAGAACATGCAATACTACAGATAGGCCTATTTGTAGCTGCTACTCCCATTTTAAAATCTGTGCTGTATCAGTTTTAGAATCGTGTTTTATCTTCGTCTCCTTTTTGCCATCTAAGCTTTATTTTGATGCAACAATACTACTTTGCTGCTCGTGATGTGAATTGGTGATGTATTTTTTCTATTATCCCGTGTGTTTGAGGGTATTTTTTACGAAAGCCCATTAGCGCGACGAAAAAATAAAAATCAAATCCGTTATTACGGATTCGAATCCGTTATTACGGATTCGCAATCCGTTATTACGGATTCGCAATCCGTTATAGTGCAGCTGCTAAGGTAACAATTGTGCACTTTGTGGTAAAAGCATGAAATTTGCTATGATGGTTGGTATGGGGCTAAATATAATTTTTAGACTTGGACCCACCTTGGGTCTCACCTATTTTGGGGCGGAGCTTAATTTGCATAAAAGGGGGGTGTCGATAATTTAAAAATGAGAAAACCAATTCTAGAATTGAAAAATTTTGTATTTTTTTTCCAATTAATACAAGCTTGAACAATATCATAATTTTTGGGGTACAAATAAAAATTTAAAATCCCCCCTTAATGGGCGGAGCTTCGATTTTCCTAAAAGTGGGCGTCTTTTTAAAAGAATTTCGTTTCCTTGTGTGGTATCATATTTTTTGTTTACATACATATTACTTATAGACATAGACTGAATGGAAATTGATCACAAATTAAATCGCCCTTATCGGACCCATCTTTTGTGGGTAGGGCTTGTATTTTAAACACTGGGGAGAAACATCTTAGGGTACATGTAACATAAACTTTTGGTTCCTTTTTTAGTATCTTAAACTTCTGAAAATATTTTTAACAGCGATTTTGTTTATAGATTGTCAGTGAATGATACATCCATACAATAAGACAAAAGTTTCTTTGCTTGAATACCATATTACCCTTGAGAATTGTAAGCGTCACAAGAGGGCGCAACTGTAATTGTCACAAGAGGGCGCAAAACCAATATGGCAGCCCCCATGATCTGGTTAAGTGCAGCCACGTGGTGAGTATTATTTTGACTTTTTTATACAAACATGGTCTGTAGGGAAGTAAATTCACTCTTTAATTTGATAATAACTTACAACCCAACTACAACCTCGCATTTTCTGCAGTAATTCTTCTCCATTCAAAGGATTTTAGTGTTTGAAATTGCATGGATAACTCAACTTACTAAAAGTTCCCATTTAACTGCATTACAGACAGAGAGTATACAGCGCGTCAGTCTGACTCAGCCATACAGTTGAAGACAATCTGATCTAAACACCAGTGAGAATTAGTAATATATATTACAGTCTGCGTATTACAACAGAGCAGAGAGACAGAGTAGGCCTTGTTTGGACATAAACTGGTACACAGTGACTAAAAATGGCCAAGCGCTACATGCTTGTTGATCCTTTCCAGCCGAGCACACCCAAGCAGCCAAAGATTTTATCAACAACCTGGGAGCGATGTGCTCTATGCCAAACTGATACGGATGAAGCTTTGCAATGCCCAGCAAAGTCTGCAGGAATTGGATATATGACCTTTGCAGAGAATATAAAACAGTTTGAAGAATTCGGATGCACATTGCCCATTGACCTAGATCCTAGCCGACTTGATGATGATGGGCGTGGCATCGAAACAACACTGATGAAACATAAAGCAGTGTGGCACAAAACCTGTTTGCTGAAATTCAGTAAAATTAAGTTGGAGCGCGCCATCAAGTCTAAAACTGCGAGAAGCACACATGAGAAAAATGCAACAATTCAAACTCGACGGCCAAGTGAACCATGCTCTGAGCCAATATGCTTCTTCTGTGAAGAACCTGCTGGGAAACTAGTTCTCCACAGTGTGTCTACCTTTGACCTTGACGCAAGAGTTAGAAAGTGTGCTCTTGATTTGCAAGATACAAAGCTTCTTCGAAAGCTGGCAGATGGTGACATGATAGCCACAGAAGCAAAGTATCATGCAAGGTGTTTAGTTACATTATACAATAAGGCTGCTAGGGACAAGCCTAGTAAATCTCAGGATCCTGACGCTCATCTGCATGGCATCGTTTTGGCAGAACTTGTTGCGTACATGGAAGACTTTTGTGATCAGGAAGATCTTGTTCCTGTGTTCAAACTATCCGATCTTGCTACACTTTACCAGGACCGGCTAAAGCAGATGGGAGCAGTCAGTGATTCTAGAGTTCATAGTACACGGCTAAAAGATCGTCTAATGACAGCACTTCCTCATTTGTCAGCACACACAGAGGGCCGTGATGTTCTCCTTACCTATGATACAAACCTTGGAGCAGCTTTGATAAAAGCGTGTGATTATGACAATGATGCCATACATTTGGCAAATGCTGCAAAGATTGTACGCCGTGAGATGTTCACTCATCAATGTTCGTTCATGGGAACATTCAAGCAAGGTTGCCAACAAGATGCTGTACCATCCTCTTTGCTAGCTCTGGTAAAAATGATACAAGAAGGACCAAACATCGAAAAGCAGTCTAAACTTGCAGATGGTACATCATCCAGGACCCCTTCTGCATTATCTATATCCCAATTGCTTATGTTCAACAGTGTTCAACACGCAAGCAAGTCTCACCTTCAATCGGGTAATAGAATACGCCACACAAGAGAAAGAGAAACACCTTTGCCCGTGTACATTGCTCTAAAGCTGCATGGACTAACCCGGAAAAGAATTCTGGTTGATGTATTCTACTGCCTTGGTATGTGTGTATCCTATGACAGACTTCTGCAAATTACAGCGGATATGGCAAATGGAATATGTAAGCAATTTGAAACAGAAAAAGTTGTGTGCCCAAGTAAAATGCGTCATGAACTTTTCACAACAGGGGCAGTGGATAATATAGATCACAATCCCAGCTCTACAACATCTCATGATTCATTCCATGGTACAGGCATATCCATCATGCAACATCCATCATATAGGGATACTGGTATTGACCGTGGACTGGTACTGATCAACAAAGAAACATCTTCAAGCTGTACAAAGACGGTTTCTCACCTACCAACCTTCTACACATCTGTTCCACCAGTTGCTATGAAGAAAAAGGAGTTCACTGCACCTACAGTACCTGGGCCGTTATGTCCCAGTGACGAACTGATGTTTTCTAAGGCCATTGAAGAGGAGAAACAGTGGTTGAATGTGGTCACTGCAGCCTTGAAGAGAGACAAACTAGATGATTCAGAATGGATATCATGGAGTGCATACCATGCCGATACACAGCAAACAGATGCCCCGCCACCAGCATTGAATGCTCTGATGCCACTCTTCTTGGACAATGCTCACTCAGTTGCCATGATAAAGCATTCTATGGATGTTGTCAGTGCGGCGGTCAAGTACCTCAACCCCGGTCAAGTTCCTGTACTTGCAGTAGATCAACCACTCTTCGCCCTAGCAAAGCAAATTCAGTGGATGTGGCCAGCATCACATGGAGAAGATTCTATCGTTGTGATGTTTGGAGGACTCCACATCGAGATGGCCATATTAAAGGTAACTATAAACCATACTCTACTATTTGTACATTAGTGCAATGTTTAAAAAAACATTTTGTGTGGTTCTTTTTTTGTTACCTAGATTGTTTGTGTTTTAAGTTTGAATTCTATTACCATGTCTTTACAGCTACTGGGAGACTGGCTGGATGGTAGTGGATGGACCAGTGTTCTAACAGAAGCGAGCATTGCTAGCACGGGTACATCGGACTCATTCATCAGGGTATGCCATGTGACAAAGACACGTCATGCACACCAAGTCACTGCAGCCACTCTTCATGCTCTTCTTCAAGATGCTTACACTGATTACACTGATGGAACCACTGGTTCAGAATGTAGTCTATCATTTGATGACTGGTGCTCACAGCGAGCTCGAGAGAGTGTCCACTTCGACTACTGGATGAAGGTAATCTCTCTAGAGATCAAACTTCTAATCTTTGTGCGCTCCATCCGCGAAGGGAACTTTGATTTATACATTCAATCTCTCACTGCAATTATGCCTTGGTTTTTTGCACTGGATCATACTCACTACTCTCGGTGGTTGTCTGTTCACATCCGTGACATGATGTCTCTAGAACAAAAACACCCTTCCATCTTTGAGGAATTCAGAGCAGGAAAGTTCGTCGTCAACAAGTCAGTACACCGATTTTCAGGAATGGCCATCGACCAATGCCATGAGCAGAACAACGCGTTGATAAAGGGTACAGGCGGAGCAGTTGGGCTAACGGATAACCCGGGAGCTTTAAGGCGTTGGATGGTGGCAGGGCCTGAGGTCGTCCGTGTACTGACTGAGTTTGAAGAAGACCACTTAAGCATATCCCAAAAGGCACGAAAAGGTAATAATGAGCGACACCATGAACAGCGTCCGGCAGTGCAGAATACTTTCAAGGCAGATGTCAGGTCCCTTAAAACGGCGATGGAAGAGCTCGGAAATCCGTTTCTCGAAACGAGCAAGGATCTTCTTGTTTTGGATACAAAAGAAATAATGGAAGAATCAGTGGTGGAAGCTGTGAGAAACATCGAATACAAAGGAAAGCAGCAGTACGACACATTTGTTGAGGAGAGGCTGTCCACGTGTGTGAAGCCCGTTTCTGAAACAATTCGCAAGAATAAGCTTACGTTATTTAGAAGCTCTGGACCAATCCATCGGACCAAAAGTAAACTCCAAATACAGTCATTAAAGAGTGACTGTAACCTCTTTGCAAGGTTATATCTCGCGTGCCAATCACGAGACGGAGATATCGACACGTTCTTCGAACATGAGAACCAGGCATGTCCACCTTCCTTGTCACAAAGCGGAAAACTGAGGCTTGGAACTAAAGCAAAGCTGATGTCCTGTTTGGAAGCAGAGGTCGAAGGCTCAAATGAACCTTTAACAGTTGATGCAACCATTTTGGATGGTGCTGCTATAGTACAGATGTTGGCCCCAGGAACAGTTCGGACATTCTATGAATATGCAAAGCAGATATTCGTACCATATGTGAAAAAGGAGCTTGGGAAGACTTCACGTTTGGATATTGTTTGGGATGTTTATCGGCCAGATAGTCTAAAGAGTACAACAAGAGAAAAGAGAGGCAAAGGTGTTCGTAGGCGAGTTGAAGGTTCAACGACAATGCCAAGATACTGGAAAGACTTCCTGCGTGTAAACGAGAACAAGACCGAGTTATTCAGTTTCTTGACGCAGCAGATTACATTGTTAGCAATACCCGGCAAAGATATATACGCTACTGATGGGGGAAGTGTTCGCTGCTCTCCATCCACACTCGATATCAGCAGGATAGCCCCATGTTCTCATGAAGAAGCGGACACCCGAATGCTTTTGCATGCAGCCGATGCCAAGCAGAAAGGATGTAAGAAGCTATTGGTGCGCACAGTAGACACCGATGTTGTTGTCATTGCAATATCTGTCATGAATGACATCAAGCCTGAAGAGCTCTGGGTGGCCTTTGGAGTTGGCAAGAACTTCAGATATATACCCATTCACAGCATTGCTGCATCAATTGGTCCTCGGAAGTCAGCTGCCCTCCCATTCTTTCATTCTTTCACTGGCTGTGATACAGTATCATCATTTACAGGGATAGGGAAAAAGACGGCATGGAATGTATGGAATGTGTACCCTGAAGCAACTGAAGCCTTTGAGGAGTTGGTGTCCATGCCAGATAACATCAGCCACAAGTCCATTGCCTTGATGCAGCGTTTTGTGGTGCTTCTTTACTGTCGAACCAGTGACCTTGACACTGTAAATGAGGCAAGAAAACAACTGTTTGCAAGTAAGTCCCGTTCAATAGAGAATATTCCACCGACCTTTGCTTCCCTTCTTCAACACATCAAACGTGCTTGCTTTCAAAGTAACTGTTGGAAGTTCTGTCTTCATCCTGATCATCATCAGCCAAGCCCTTCGGATTGGGGATGGACAAAAGTGTCCGGACTGTGGCATCCATTTTGGACCACACTTCCAGAAGCATCCAAGACATGCTCAGAGTTACTACACTGCTCATGCAAGAAGTCATGCGGTGGACGCTGCAAGTGTGGAAAGGCTGGATTGGCATGCACTGTATTATGTGCATGCTCAGGAGAATGCCAAGATTAAGACCTGTTGTTGCGTTTCCAAGAAAACCAGCATACCTTGTGTTGTCAAGGTAATCTACCTTACCTTTCCATTTTTCTTCAGAATAGAAGAAACCTAGTTACAGATTTAGGTGAAAATCTTGATGATCTACATTTAGTTGCTTCAATAAAAAGGGAAAAATAGGTTCAAGTTAACAGTTGGCAGATTATGTTTTAAAAAACGTAACTCCGCCCACAAAAGGGTCAGAAATAAACAAAACTTCATATAAACATTTATCATTTCACTGTTTTTATGTTTTGCAGTCCCAAAAAGTGCAGAAAAATAAAACAATCTAGTGGAAAAGTCAATTTGGCGATTTTTACCCCCACTTTCTTAAAACATAGCCCCGCCCCTAAAATAGGTAAGATCCGAGATGGGTCCAAGTCTTAAAATGATCCTTAGGGTGTATATAACAACTGTAGGAAGTTCCATGCTTTTACCACAAAGTGCACAATTTTTTCACATATGGGCCTTAGCAGCTGGACTATTATAACGGATTCGCAATCCGTTATTACGGATTCGCAATCCGTTATTACGGATTCGCAATCCGTTATTACGGATTCGCAATCCGTTATTACGGATTCGCAATCCGTTATTACGGATTCGCAATCCGTTATTACGGATTCGCAATCCGTTATTACGGATTCGCAATCCGTTATTACGGATTTACTCGAGGATCCCTTGAGGGCGCTGTTTGCTGGTCACTCTGCTGCTTGGAGAGTGTGCAGTGGTTTCAACGTGACTGAGTGACCGAAGAGTTATCGTGACTGGAAATTCTTGATACACACCCAACAGGTATTTTGTCTTTTTTTAACCTTTTCATGTTAACTGGACATAATGTGTATCTGCAGTAGGTGCTATAGGCTTGTTTGGAATTAGGTTTTGCTGTTTTTAAGCGCTGCTCTGCTGACTTTTTTTATGTTGCTAGGTATGCTTTTATTATAGCGGCCTGGCTGTTTATGCTTGTTTTTCTAGTACTGAGAACTCCCTCTGACTCTGATGGCCGGCCCTAGGCCATTCAATACAATGTAGGTTCGCCTGTGAGATCGATGAGTTGGGCAATTTAGCTAGCTGCCTTAACTTCGCCCATGTAATTCATTCAGTAATTTTATTGTTGAAATGAATAAGTAGGCCTGAAGTTGCCGGATTGACTTAGTTTATGTTTTTAACCGACTGGATGGGGAGGGTTTCATCGATCTCCCGGCCAAAGCTTGGCATTGGGCCAAGAAAAGAAGGAGACCAAGTGTTGGCATTATTTACGGGGCTCGGTGTGCCTTTATTCAAGCCAGTGTTGTAGTCGAGTCACCTGTGTCGAGTCCGAGTCCGAGTCTCAAGTCACTTGGGTCGAGTCCGAGTCCGAGTCCCGAGTCACTTGGTCCGAGTCCGAGTCCGAGTCACGAGTCACTTGGTCCGAGTCCGAGTCACGAGTCACTTGTTTAAATATTGATTGCAAACCAAATGTCGTAAAATAAGAATTGGAAATGACAAAATAAAACACATTTATTTTAAACAAAGTTCTGTTAATTTTTTTTTAAAAGTTGGTATAACCAAAAGAAACAATACGGGGCGGAACGGCAGATGCCATGATTTAAAAAAATGTGTACTACATTTTACTAGTGACGTGACCAAACTTGACGTCGTGTGTTTCGACCATGTGTAGAAACTGGTGCAAACAACACACAGCCATCACAGTGCAATATGCAGGCTGTGTTTTACAGGTACCAGACATGCCATTTCCCCGGTAATATGCATCAAGCACAAGCAGTGGCTATGGTGTTAACGTTGACAGAATACCAGCATAATGCTGGTGTCGTGCATCCCAGTGTTATTATGCGTATTGAACATACGAATCGAACATACATGTACACGCGCTGTACGTAGATGGCCATTTACACAATAATCACGAACACTATTACTTGTAACACCACACGACAGTGTACTTATTTATTGTGCTAGACGTTAACTCCATGTGCACTCCGGGAATGACGATCGGATCATCGGAATTGTTTTTAATATTTAAAAAAGGTATTGTTTGTGAAAATACGTGACTCGAGTCACGAGTCCTCGGGGACAAGTCCGAGTCATGATAGTCGAGTCCGAGTCCGAGTCTTTTGCAGACGTGACTCGAGTCAAGTCCGAGTCACCGAAATTGTGACTCGAGACGGACTCGAGTCCGAGTCCTGGACTCGAGTCATACAACACTGATTCAAGCTGTATCCTGAAAAAAACAAAACACTGATTTTGAAAATGATTTTTGGAGTGCCAACATCTGTTCCGACTAGCTTTAGAAGTTCTTTTTTTCTGTTGTTTTGTTTGTTTTCTTTGCTAACTTAATTACCATTTGTTGAAGGGAATCCAGTTCAATCATTTCTTTTCAGTTTTTCTCAAGCTTTCCTTGAGTCTAAGTACAAGCAGTTGTATTGTTTTCCCACAAGGCGTAGACCTATTTAAAGAAACAATGTAAATGTCCGGTCTTTTGGTGACTATTTTTCTCTTTTTGACACACCGTTTAATAATTATTTTAGAGGTTAAAAAAATGTTTACGCAGGTTATAATTTTAAATATTTTAATAAAAATTTACTATTTTTATTTTGTTTCTTATCAGGCAGATAAGTGTGGAGCGATGGTGAATATGTACAAGCCCTACAGGAGAGAGGGATTCAAATGGAGATAATCGACAGAATGAAAGATGAAAAGGTTTGAAACTCAGAAACACATCCTCTTCCTTTACCAGATTATAACCCATGCATAAATAGGCCTAGCAAATAATTATTTCGTGTATTATTTGTTAATGTTTTGATTGTTTTACCTTATATTCAGGGGGTGTTTTGAATGACATGCCACACGAGGCTAATGTTAAAAAGTTAATGTAACAACAACTTATTTGGTAAAAGTCTTTGAAAGTAAATAGTTATAGGCCTATTATCGTAGACCACTTACATGTATGATGGTAAAGGATAGGCCTATAATACATGACTTTTTTTTAATCACCCACGACAACCAATGGTGTGATATACTGTAGTGTAAACACTTAAGAGGTGCCACATAAAAACTGACCGATAAAGCATACAAAAAAAAAATCGGGTGTAAGACTCTCCTCTTTGGGCTGTACATACATAATGGTTTATTTATAACCGTATGGCTACACAAAGATGTCCAGTGAAGTCCAGAGATGAGCAACGGATAAAGAATTATTGTTAAAAGAAAATAATTAGACTTTTAATTATATTATATTGGTCAGGAAGGGTCAGTGTGACATGGTCAGTGAGGATGAGGGTGGTTGGTGGTCAGTAAAAACTCATAAATTCGTCAAGTCCCAGACAGCCAGCCCAGACACTGGTGTCTGGGTGGGCATTGGATTAAGACGATGGGGCACCTGTTGGCTTGAGACTGGGGAAGGATGGGGGGGGGGGGGGGGGGGGGAGTATGGGGCACATCAAAATTACAAGCAGTAACATTTTGGTGTGTAAAAAAATTATTTTTTTGCATGAAGACTGAAATTGCATTTCTTTCAACCGAAGTATACTTACCTTTCATCTTTTTAATTTTTGCTTTAGATTGACGCAGATACTGTTGGGATGATGGATGATGACACTTTAAAGACCTTCATCCCTCTGCTTGGCGACAGAATTGCAGTAAGAAGCTTTTGTCAAAAGGCAGGCCCATCAGATCCACCACCATCATCAAAGAAAAACAAACTCCTGAACACACTGCGTCGGAAGCTGCAGCTTAAACGGCGAAGGGAAACAGTCACTGATACTGAAGATGAAGAAGAGTTTGAAGCGTCTGGAAGTAGTGACAACCGATCAGTGAAGCTTAAAGGCAACAGAAATGCCCGGAAGGATATTAGAAAAATTGACATTGGGTGGATTGACTACAACTACCATACGAGTTCCTACAAGCAAGTCCGTAAACAGCATGGAGGAGGAACTCGGCCAGTTTCTGTGTCCAAAACAGCTGGCAGGGAAGACTTGGTGAAGTTATCTAAGAACCTTTTTTTTAAGGGCGGGAGTTCCTCAAAAGGAAAGTTAGACGATTTCGAGTTTGAAATGTGCGACTTCAGAAAACTTCCAGTGTCTTCTGACTTCACCGTAGGTGCCCTATATGAAGAAGTTAAAATGCCTGTACTGCGTTTTTATCTGCAGACGAACAAGAAAAGCCAAGAGAAAAGTCAAGCTGAAGAAAGCAAAGCTGAAGAAGGCGCCAAAACTGAAGATGACACCTCAGCAGAAGAAAACGGATGTGGAGGAAACAAGGAACAGAAAAACAAAGAAAAGCAAGAGGAGAATAAGACTGAAGCGGTTGCTCAGGCTGAAGAAGATGACCAAGAACTACCGGTACTTTGGTGGGATATCGGCAATGAGGTGGTTGTAGACATCGACAGTCCGGAATTAGTTGGATCGCAACCTGACACTCCGACTGTGCAGTTTGGACCATCGGGCAGTAACGAAGTCGAACATCTGAATGACACCCTACCGTTTCAAACTACCCCAGTGCCAGATGAAGAAGGGGGTAATTGTTCGGCAAGTTCTGGTGTATTTGAAGTGATCATCCTTAGGAGAGGATTCATCATTGGAGATTTGATTGAGGCTTTCTCTGTGCCAAGCATCATGGGATCCAAAATATCGGTCCACATGATTTTACCCAATGGTGAAGTGGAGTTAGGGCAAGGCATTGGAGTATTCCAAGATGCTCTCACCCAATTCTGGTTGGAGTTTAACGAAAAAATGACGACAGGAGCGACATTTAAGGTACCTGTCCTTCGTCACGACTTTTCTGAGCGGGAATGGGAAGCTGTAGGAAGGATTATTGCGAAGGGATGGAAGGAGCTCCGATATTTCCCAATTGGTCTTGCTCCAGCTTTTATGGAAACTGCCATTTATGGCGACAGTAAAGCTGACACTAAAGAAACTTTCCTGCAGTTCATTCCCGAATCTGAACGGGAGATTATTGAAGCAGCATTGGATGAGTTTCCTTCTGATGACACGGGTGCTGATGAACTGTTAGACATTCTGGGAGGATATGAGTGCAGGAGATTACCAACTGAAGACAACCTACCTCGACTACTGACTGAATTAGGTCACAAAGAGTGCATTCAGAAGCCCAGCTTTATCGCCGAAAACATGAAGAAACATCTCAAACCAGTTTTTTCACAGTTGTCCAGAAAAGAGTTTGTGTCAATGTATGATGACCTGAAGCCTGATGCGAAGAAAGTACTCGCGAAGCTGAAGTTTCCAGAACATGCTACGCCTCAGCAGGGCACGGTTATTACATTTTTGAAGAGATACATTAGATCGTTAGACAACAAATTGCTTGCAAAATTTCTGCGATTCTGCACAGCCTCTGACATAACACCACAGGAGAATATCACTATCACCTTTACCAGTCTTGATGGGTTTCAGCGACGACCAGTCGGCCACACCTGTGGTAAAGTTTTAGAAGTACCGTCGACGTACGAAAGCTTTCTTGAGCTAAAACAAGAGTTTAACGAAATTTTCAACAGTGGGATTTGGGTAATGGACATCATGTAAAATAACAGTAGGTGATTGATTGTCATGTACAGAGCTCCACGAGTGTCATGCCACTTATCTAGATAACGACATAATTTATCTTGCCAAGTAAACTTTTTAAAACGAAAACTCCGACTTATCATGATAGTTAATCTCACCAAGACGAATTCCTAAAACTAAAAGGCTGACTTATCATGATAATTTATCTTGGCGAGATAAATTATCATGATAAGTCAACTTCTTAATTTAAGGAAATCGTCTTGATGAGATAAATTACCTTATTAAGTCGGCGTTTTGTTAAAAAAAATTGACTTGGCAAGATAATTATGTTGTTATCTAGATAAGTGGCATGGCACTCGTGGTGCTCCTGACCTATCCCACTATCCTATCAAAAGCGATTGAAATGAATATGGTCGAACATATGTATAAAAAGTAGAATATAATGATCCACACAAAATTGTGTGGTTTTCGATTTACCTTGTGAACTAACACCGTCCGCCATTTTGTGGAGTCAAAAAAAGGCGGACCGTGCTAGTTCACGAAATACAAGAAAAACCACACAATTTTTTGTTTGGATCATTATGTTCTACTGTTAAAACACCATTCCAACCATATTAATTTCAATTCACTTAATAACAAACGCCTTTTATATCCCAAATCACCCAATTCGGGGCAACGTGTACTTTAAAGGGTGTGTACAACATTGGTAATTGCCAAACGATTTAGACCTGTATCCACACTTGATGTGACCCAACATATACATGAAATAACAAACCTCTGAAAGTTTAAGCTCAATCAAAACTTATATGTTCTAACTTTTTAAAGACTTTTTTTTTACTCATTTCCTAAAAAATATGGAATTTCAAGCAAAACTATTTCAAAGGAAGTTTTCCACCATGACCATCTTTATACCATGTAAGTTATGTGCAAATCTGTGAAAATTTATATTTTCAATCTTACCAATGTTGTACACACCCTTTTAGCATTATTAACCACTAGTTACCCTCCATATTAATGTGACAGTTTTCCCCCCTTCCGCTGGCGGGCAGAAAGGAGGGACAATAAAGAAATATAGGGCTTCTCAAACTGTATTGTTCATTAACTTCTGACACCAATATAAAATCCCGGTCCAACAATATTTACTTTAAAACTTTATTTGTTTACTTTGAGCACAAAGTGTGTGACTTAATACTTGCCAGATTTTATACTGTTTATTTATGTCAGGGTGGGGGAGGGGGGGGGGGGGGGGGGGCTCACTAAAAATGTTTTAGTTTACTTTGAGCACAAAGTGTGTGACTTAATACTTGCCAGATTTTATACTGTTTATTTATGTCAGGGTGGGGGAGGGGGGGGGGGGGCTCACTAAAAATGTTTTAGTTTACTTTGAGCACAAAGTGTGTGACTTAATACTTGCCAGATTTTATACTGTTTATTTATGTCAGGGTGGGGGAGGGGGGGGGGCTCACTAAAAATGTTTTAGTTTACTTTGAGCACAAAGTGTGTGACTTAATACTTGCCAGATTTTATACTGTTTATTTATGTCTTTCTGGATGTCAGGGTGGGGGGGGGGCTCACTAAAAATGTTTTTGTTTACTTTGAGCACAAAGTGTGTGACTTAATACTTGCTGTATTTATTTTTGTATTTTTGATAGATATACATTTATTTTATATAATATTCTTTCAGGAGTTGCATATATTGGAATAAAAGTAAATGCATTACAATCATGAGTATTTCAAGTTGTGTTTATAAAAAGAAAATTAATGTAATTTCACGGATTCTAATTATTTTAAATAACTTTCAGTTCTGTAAATTTGAATAATTGAAGAAGGTTGAAAACACAAAACACAGAAGTTCAGTTAGTTGCATTTATAGGTTTGCCTGTATTTTGCCTGTGTGTCTGTTTAGATAAAAAACATGCCATTTTATACACTACAAAGCCCCTCCCATGATCACTGCCAACATTATTTTACAAAACTCTCTTATTGGTTATTAACCTATGCCATGATGTAAAATGCACAAGTCTTGTTAAAATAATAATTTCGTTACATTAAAGTTGTTTTTAGGGACCGACTTCTATGATGTTACATGTTAAAGTTATGACGTTCAATAAAAATGTTTATAAAACATAACTGTTCCTGTTTTCATCATGGTTTATTGAACTTAAAATCATATTTTTCTGTTAAGCAAAAATATGGAAAATAATACTGGCCAATTGGTTAATTAGGCGTCATCGGAAAGTTTAAGGGTATTATGCATGACAATTGACAAAATAAGCTTTACGGTGGAGACTCGACTTGATGTCTTTTATTTAAACCAATTAGATAATCAACTTTGGCAACCAAGTGATGTTAAGTTTGATTTTGGAGGCTTGTAGTTGCACACCATTTACCCCCCCCCCCCTAAAAGAAGTGCTTAACACGATTTCTTTTGAATTATTTTATTCTGGGGGACTTAAACTAAGTCCTTTGAGGCCATGGTTTGTGTTTGATCTACCTTCAGACTCAGACAAGTAATGGAACTACAACTGTCTTCGAATTATTGTTCTGAGAAAATTATATAAACGAAGACCTTCGTCTGAGTCCCGCGGAACAGAGAAGCCACTCTCTATCATCAAGATGGTACACAGCTCAAACACGTCCACATCACAGGGGTAATCTCCTTTGAAGGTGCATTCAGTGTCACACACTTCTATTTCTTCAAGATGGACAGGCACGCACAGGTCTATGGCTCCGTACAGTTGAGGCAAGGAGTACATGACTGCAGGACGTCCAAATGGTCCATCGCGATTTCGCGAAGAACTGATGCGGTGGGCATTCCACTCTCGAACAACTGTGTCCAGCTCTTCCTATAGATACACAAGAAAGTGCAATACATTTTCAATTTGGGTAAAGTGGTGATAACGATGATTGCACAATGTTCAAGTGCCCCATGCATGCATGCATGATGAGAATTGTTTATACCAGCAACCGATTGACGGGTATGGACACCTTGAAATAATATGTTAATACTAATAATTGAAATTTAATAAGAATAGCACATCGGTTGTTCCAATTCTCCCCCATCAGTCTAATTGTGATATCTCTGGTGGTGTTTTTTTTACTGTAATGACTTTAAAACAATTTGATGGTGTGAAGGTGTCTGAATTGCGATAAAACAACATATTGCCTGCAATGTAACACCATGGAGAAAGGAAAGTAACACATACCTGGATAAGATTCAAGAAGCAAAATTGAATCAGTGAAATGTCCAGAAAATCTCCACTGAATTCGCCGTTGTCTTTCAATTCATGAAAAATGTTCATCCAAAACTGCGCACAATGTTTGCGTAAGATGCTCCACCAGCACTCAATACGTTGGTTGTTCGTACTGCTACCGAGAATGACACTTTTTTCACCAGCAAGTGCGTCATGGCAGTTCCTTCGCAAAAATATCTGCATTTGATGCACGACGGTATTCTCGGTTCCAAAATCTGCCCTGACTATTCTTGGACATCTTCTCCTGTCACGCACTGCATGCATATAATAACCTGCGATTACTGTTGGGTCACTACTTGTTGTATACGCTTCTAACCATATTATTTGTCTCGAAAACCCGTCGATACAGCCATTAATGCATATTCCATAATGCTTTAACTTATCATAAGAGTCGATGTGCCACATATAGTTCGGACCTCTAACTCTATACACGCGTCTCTGAAGCCTTTTCCTTGCTCTGCACTTAACTCCGTCGGGATCTAAGATTCCTAACAGAAGGCGGACAGATTCCCTGTCAGTGTTAATACCATTTTGGATGCATTTCAAATGCATCCATCTGTAGCCATGTAAGCGGCCTGACTTCTGCACTTCTTCTTCAAGGAAGCAAGCTAATTCAACAATGTCGGTATGATGTTTCCGCCGAAACAAACCCATGCATACCTCGGAGTTTTCGCTGGAGAGTTCGTCTGCTTACCAAAATATTGTGGTTAGCTAGTAACGACGCCAGTATCTCATCATAGGTGAAACCCGAATTGAAATAAAAGCGAACAATTTCTGTATTTAAAGCTGTCGGTGGCATTGTGCACTTGTGTGATGGTGGACCAGCAATCTACTACAACATACAAGTCATGCATAAATCAACAAAGTATGAATCCGTAATAACGGATTGCGAATCCGTAATAACGGATTGCGAATCCGTTATAACGGATTGCGAATCCGTTATAACGGATTGCGAATCCGTAATAACGGATTGCGAATCCGTAATAACGGATTGCGAATCCGTAATAACGGATTGCGAATCCGTAATAACGGATTGCGAATCCGTAATAACGGATTGCGAATCCGTAATAACGGATTGCGAATCCGTTATAACGGATTGCGAATCCGTAATAACGGATTGCGAATCCGTTATAACGGATTGCGAATCCGTAATAACGGATTTGATTTTTTTTTTTGTGTGGCGCTAATGGGCTTTCGTAATTTTTGGATTTTTGGATTTTAATAAGTCTGAACTGTGTTTTCTGCAATTCAAGATGGCTGCCATACAGATCTGGATCGGCCTGCTATTACTATTCTCATCACACCATCACTTTCAGGCAAGGAATTTTTCATTTGTGACTGATATTGAATCAATTAGTCTCACAATTTGCCAAATCCTGCCTTTCATCTGATAAACACCGCCACTTATTTCCACAAACTAGACAAACAGCATCAGGTCGTAACCTCAGAAATTCTCAACAACTAGATATTCCCAAAATCAGAACTTCTAGATATAAGCAGTCATCCATTCCTTATATGATTAGCCTTTTAAATGCAGCCCCCACTAATTGTGCATCATTTTTAATTTTAATTCTTGTCCCCCGCCTTTTATTGTAATATATATTTTTATATATTTTAAAATCCTAATGTTTTATCTCTAACTTATTTCAATTTAGTTAACTTATTTTTGATGTCACTCTTTGTAAACTAAATATTTTTAGTCTCCGGACTTGTTGTTTGGTATTTTTAATAAAACCGAAATGAAATGAAATGAAAGGAAAAAATATGCGAACTAAGTGTCATGGAAGAGTCGAATATCACACCAAGATTACGAGCTTTGGTAACCGCGGTAACCTCGGAGTCACCTATATTAATATGGGGAATAGTAACTTTGTTGGCGTGAACCAAGTATCATAAATCATCAGTTTTGTTGTCATTAAGCTTAAGGAAATTTTCTTGCATCCAAACACGAATTTCACCAACACATGTTTCAATACGACTGATGCTCTCATCAGCAAAATTTTTGGATGGTTTAAAAGAGAAATATAACTGAGTGTCATCAGCATATATGTCCCTTTTTGTTGCATTCATGGCATGTTGCATTCTTGAAACGACACTGATTCGGGGAATGTCCCGCCCTTCCACAGCGAAAACGAATTTACTCTCAAGAGTTCTCCTTAGCACAATCTTGCACCAATGAATAAGAAGACAAACACTCCTTGTTAATAACAATGAGGTTTAAAAAAACATCCTTGTCGCCAGTTGTGGTGTATTTCGCGTGGGATGGTAGACAATAAATACACACACTGTGCAAAGGAGCTGCCATACTGGAAAAACGTTTTATTTTCTATACCTGGGAATGCAGGTCATGGTGTGACCTTTGACATAAGCTGTATGCAAATTATACAGTAGTAAATGGGCAAAGCAAATATATCACAACAACCAACTCACATCTTTGCAATGCCTGTGATATACCTCTCCCAACCATAGTTGTAGGAGTACATGACCCACACCACTGACAAATCCATTCTCCCTGCCCCCCCCCCCCCCCCCACTTGGAAGCAATGCCCCCCCCCCCCTGTTCCCCCACCAAAAAATGCCTGGCTACGCCGCTGCCCCCCCCCCCCCCATTGTTGTCGCGGAACCTGCCTGACATTTTTATCACAGTAAAATCCCCGCAAAACAGTCACAGTATACCCCATGGACTATTTTTGTTAAATAATGTTGCCCCGGTGAAACAACATTCGATAGGTGCCTCGATATATTTTTATTTGTTAAACATCCTTTCCATTGTCTAGGTAATCAAACCTTGATAAACTTGAGCACCGACAGGAAGGTGGTTTTTCTGGTATTGTGTCGTTTGTTTGAGTGTGTTTTTTTTCCTGTTACCAGATTGATATACGCACCATATTTAATTGCTTGACGGTCTCAACTTATTAAAGATGTATGATATTATACCCAGAGGGAAATTGATAGATCCATTCATTTTGTATACCGTGATGTCTTGACGAGTTGTGCCCCATCTGTCTATATCGAGCATGGTGTTGGAGCAAGATGGGCCGCTTGTGCCTGCCTGTTGTTCGTACTCCACAAGGTGAATCTGTTTCATTCTCCATAAACACTGGAGTTCTGCAGGGCGATCCCATCGCCCCCTTACCTAGATAGATAGATTAATGGTTGATTACAAACTTGACTGTCTTCGCATAACAAAGGCTGACTACAATTTTACATTTTAAAACATTAACAATTTAAATTTGACAGGGGGAAAAATGAAGACATCAAACATTGAAAAAATTAACAAAACCCCACAAAAAAAACAATGTTCGGCTGATGCCCGAACACCCAAACAGAACTAGGTTTGCAAGAAAACTGTCAAATTTTAGTACTTTGATTTTGTTTCATCGAAATGATGCATTAATGTCCACCGGCACAACAGTCTCTGACAAAGCAGAAGCTATAACTGACTTACAATCAAATTAATGGTCACACTTTGGCTGTTTCGTCATACTTTGGAAAGGACCCCAAATATGTGTATGTAATTTCTATCCGAAATCCTCCTTCATTATAAAGATAGTAAGTACGCTCCGAAATTATGTTCGTCTGATTAAAAATCAATAAGAGTATGTCGACAACTTTAAATTTCCACAATCACCATAAGGCGATTTTTTAAAGATTCAAATTCCATGGTGTCCGTTTGTGAATACTGCGGCCAGAGAAGTGGTTGGTACCCGCTGTCACCTCACTTAAACGTGAATGGATCCAACTTTCTTGATGAAAATCGTGACCATTTTTGCTGTTTTCTCAACTTCAACAAAATATAGACACTTTTTGAGCTGATACTGCTTTTACAGGTGACTTTGATTGTATTTGTACCTCTAAATCAGCATTAGGGGCCTACGCCGACAAAAAACAAAACATTTTATTACCCTTCCTCTAATGGTAAACTAGAGAAGTGGAATGAATGTAGACCTACTCCATTTATTCTCATAACTAGCTATGTAGCACACCTTTAAGTTTCGAGGGAAGTTTTAGGGGATTTTTCCAATCCCCGGGTATACTTCCTAAAAGTTTAAGTTTCCCGGTTCTGAGTTTATTGACCATCCTGATCCTGAGGTAGGATAACATACTTTCATTTGAACTTCCGTGAAAGCAGACTTAAAGGCAATGTCCAACGGTCGCGAAAAGCATGAAGAGCACATACTGAAGACGCCCACCCACTCTCAGCATCATACAGGGTTGTCCTGGCAGTCCCCCACCCCCCACCTCCCCCGCATTACTAATAATGCTACCACCGTGACCTTTCGGGTGTTCCAACACTTCCAAATGCTTTATCTGTAGACAACACATCAAAAAAGATTCGGATTCCTTCACCTGCAGCCATACCGGTGGTACCACCTATAGATTAGACAAGAGGGTCATGCCACATGCACCACCACCACGAATATTAATCTCATCTTGTAAAGGTTGTGGTGTTCAAAATAGATGGGTCAAGAACAACACCCAAGGAGGCGTTTGTGTGGCTATAGATCCAAAGTCAACATCCAAAAGCTGGATACAATTGTAGGACAACACTTCAATCTTCATAATCACTCCATTCGTGACATGATTTTTACAGGGCATTATGGCACCGCAATATATGTTCGTCATAGGCTAGTTTAGAGATAAACTGTGGATAAGGCGCCTCCAGACCATTTAACTCAAACCCAATGTGTCTGCACATCCAAGAAGGTATAATGGTTAACAACTGGGGGGGGGGGGCACACCCCTCCTTACGTCAGTTGGCATCGATGCCCCAGTTATTTCTGCATGTTAACATATGTTATTAATCATATTTTGTGTTGATCCAGATTCGGTGGAAATTGGGCCCGGTACACGGACCATTCCTTTACAACACGGACAAGGTCTATATAAGGGCCTATTCCCCGGTGAAATGCAACATTTGTTGGGCTGTCCTCGCCGAAAATGACTTCGATGAAGAAGTTGTCTGACTTTCCATCGCTTGATCGTAGCGAAATGCTGATTCAATCTGAGAGACGTAGTGTGCAGCTTTGGCGGTGGTTTATTGCAGGAACACTGCTTAACCTGTGCACGACCGCTGCTTTGATCGGCTTGACGGCGTTCTACTTTAGCACGGAGTTGCAGTCCGCCAGGGTAATTTAATAGTTTGCGTTATAATTATTTTTTTTACCATTTGATTATCTGTGACAAAAAAGTGTACATTTTGACAACGAATCTTAGAACTTATGCATGGCCTGGTTGAAGAGAAGATCAATTGAGCTCTTTTTGTCAAAGGTTTTCTCAAAATGACCACACTAAATCTTGTACAATGTCCGAGAACTATGACTTACTTTGCGTAACACCAGTTGTTTTCCCTTTCACATTAGGATTTAACGTTTTATGACACATGCATGCCGTCCCCGTTTTATCAACCTCTTAAACACTTAACATTGTTTTTCTTTTATAATCATGTTCACTACCAGCTCTGTTTTGTAAACCTGCTTTCCATCAACCATAATGATTGAATTGTATGTTTATTGTTTTTTGTAATGTTGATGTATTAGGAAGCACATTATAATGTTAAACTTGGGACTTTTGTTTAAAATCTCAATCAATCTTAATCTAAAGACATTCAGTTTTATTGTCTTTTAAAGGGTTACTGACAAATTCATGCACTTCTCAGATTGTAAACTTTGACAGTTTATTTGCTAACATTAAAAGCGAAGTGAACATTAGGCCTACTATGACAGCAATGTGATGGATGTCTTCAGTAAAGGTAGGCCTACTGGTAAACAATGTTGATAAATACTTGCCCTATATAAATAAGCCCTACTTTTTTGTAAACATTTTTTTGTAAACAAAAAGCTTCAGTAACTCTTGCTCTTCCTTCTGTGTGAGACCATTCAAGTCTGGTTGGGATAACATAGAATTACTGTAGTGTCATAGATTGGTTTTTGTCAACGTAATGCTGATTTACAGTCACAACCATAAAGAAAATGCAATAAAAGTCACACGTGAAAGTTTCATTGCTGAGGAAACCGTCTCGGTAATTTCACAAGAGCGTGGAACTCACGTATAGCGAGGTGACAGTTGGGTACCAACTGCATCTCCGGCCGCATGCGCATTCGCGAACGGACGCCAACTGTCGGATTCAAAGTTTTCGGTGAAAGATTATCCAAACCATTACTTGGAAGTGAATCCCTTCTCAAAACAGATTATACTTTCAACAACTGTAGTGCATGTTTCTCAGTAAGTTTCAGTATGGCAATTAATGTTTTTAGTATTTACCAATATAATCCTAACTGTATTTATAAATACTGTTATGATTAAGCAGTACATCAATGTCCAACAACAGAATAACATTAAACAGACATACGTCAATCCACACTTTTAAGCGCCACACCTGTATAATTTTGTTTAGATCAGACGCCATTTCTCAGTTTACTACTTTCCCTATTTAGTCTAGCAATTCCTTCGTCAAAATAATGAGTCGTTTATGTTAGCCAGCTGTTCAATTACAGACCATTACGTACGACGTAGCCCAAAATGTCCGACTGATGGTGTCAAATGCTTAATTAAAACCGACCCATTATGGCCGACAAACCGTTATGTCGCCAAACATCGGTTGTCGGGCATAATGGTCCATGTCGGTCACAATAATAATAGTGGCTTATTATATAGCGCTTATATCCGTCACTCAGTGACGCTCAAGGCGCTTTAACATTCAGTATTTTCCTGCAAGGTATGTGAAGCTATGTTTTTGAAGTATGATACCTGTTCCTCCTCATAGCACCATGTAATGGCTTACAAGGTGCTGTGGCGAAATATGTTGCCGATTAGACCAGGAACATCGGGGGAACCCCTTCTCTTTTCGATAAGTGCACTGGGTTCTTTTACGTGCATTACACCACACACGGGACCAACGGCTTTACGTCCCATCCGAAGGACGAAGCAATAATTGTTGAGTGTCTTGCTTAAGGACACAAGAGTCACGACCGGGACTCGAACCCACACTCTGCTGATGAACAGAAACACCAGAGCTTGAGTCCGGTTCTCTTATCCGCTCGACCACGACACGACACGACACGACAATGGTCCATGTCGGTCACAATATTGTCCATGTCGGTCACAATGGTGGCTTACAGTTTACGATGTGTGACATTTAAAGGCTATTTTTGCTTTATTTTCTTAAAATGTTTTCATCGGTTGACGTCATACACCCCCTTTACGTTTTCAGGTTCAAATAGAATCGCACGGAGAGCGTCTGGCGTTATTGGAGAGAACTTCTCTACCAACAAGCCACAAGGAAAATGAAATGCCGGGCGCCACCAACGAGCTCTTGTCGAGACAGAGAAGACACCTGATGTCCATGGACTACGCGGTCGATGTCGAGAACAACGCCTCGTCAGTGCTCATACACCCGAATGGTAGATTTAGTTTTTTCTTCAGCAAGAA
The DNA here is from genome assembly GCA_037783415.1 of Leptasterias polaris. Lineage (NCBI taxonomy): Eukaryota > Metazoa > Echinodermata > Asteroidea > Forcipulatida > Asteriidae > Leptasterias > Leptasterias polaris. The sequence continues at coordinate 3,550,847 of JAZGTN010000027.1, forward strand.
GTTTATTATTAGGTCCACTTTTTCTAGACCTGATTGTAAATGTAGGCCAAAACTAACCTTTCAAAATGTGGTAGCGTTTTTGCCGAAATCTTGAACATGTCCACGAGTGCAAGAAACGTAATCGTTATTGGAATGCACAATCTGAGAAACTGCATAAAACGTTTCTTAGGTTGCAATGTTTTGAATCACTTTCTCTAAAATCACATTCCGTAGAAGGGAAGTGTTACAAAAAAAATTATGAACAGCTGAAGTGCTTCTTACCAAGTAAGTTTTTATGAACATTGTATTTTGGGGGTAACACCGAAGGTGCGCGTATACCCTGCCTTGAATAGGCTAAATATTACCTCTCTTTTTTAGCTAGACCATGGCCGCCTAAATAACCACTTTGTCATTTTTGGGATAATAGAAACACTAATTATTTTCAACTGACCATCAGATCGACCACTCGTGACAAGACCTTGTCGAGATGGACGGGATGGACGGGACGGGAGGCCTGGAGCTCCGGGCGTGACGGGTCCACCGGGAGAGAAGGTATTTTTACTACTACACTTCGTCAGTCACCCCACGCCGAACCGATGTGACTGTCCTCCCGGAGATTATGTGCCCCCCCCCCCCCATGTGCAGATATTTTGTCTGATAGCGCCCTCTTTTGAATAAACTTCTTCAGCCCATATTTGGGGACAGTGGACACAAACACCGCTGACATACCTTTTTCGGGTATGTGGGACTGCGTAAAATCTTCTGTTTGTCATGCTTGGCCGAGTTGAACTTTATTAGGCCACCCACTTTCGTGTATCAAGAATTATTAATTCGAACCGTCGTATAAGCGCTTCGCATGAAGGCCTATACTTTAAAAACGGCGACATGATTCTTACCTGACACGCGGTACATTGGTCGTGACGTGACTGACAACATGTCTCAAACATTACAAATAAAAGATGTAAAAGAAAAAGAAAAAAACCCATTAAAATAGAAAATAAGGTAATCATAAGATTTTTTATCAAACACTTTCAATGTAAGGGGAGTCCTGGTGAGATAGGCCTGCAGGGAGAAGCCGGACCACAGGGCATGAAAGGAGACCCGGGTGACATCGGTCCACCCAACACTGGTAAGTTTCTATATCGTATAAATGTTCAATTTCTTTATCTAAAAATAATATCAATTTCGTACAAATCACACTCCTATAAAGCAAGTCGTATAACTCTCAACAATAAGAAGTGACAATATTCTCCCCTCCCTGCCAGCTTGATAAAATAATTGGCTGAAAAACAAGATAACTTTACCAAGAGAAGGATCTATAGACTGCTTAACAACATTAACTTTGCCAAAGGGATTTCAACAAAAGAATACATTTTTCAGTTTGCAAAAGTCATAGACTTTCGACTATAAATAATTTATTTGTCATAATTATCTAGACACCAATCCAGCAGGGGGACCTACTTACATCCGATGGGGGCGCACTACTTGTCCAGACCACGACGGCACCGAGTTTGTGTATCAAGGTAATGTATACATCTCGTCACCAATTCAAACATTGTGTCCCATGTGTTTTACGGTTTACCCCAAGTAATTCGACCTAGAACTACACGCCACCGATAATAGCTTTACTATGGGCTAAAGTAAAGTAGTGAGGACTATAAGGATGGTCAATGCGAGAAAACGAAAGGGTGGATTACTGGACCATAAAGGTGGTAACTGCATCCTGCGGGAAGCATGTAAGGACAGGATTAGAGGACAAGCTTCATCCAGGGATTAAGAATATTATGGGCAGAATAAAATAATAACTTGTGCAAAGAGTCTAGTAAACAACAAGATGACTCTGTGAAAAGGGAGGTAATTATAAAAGAACCGAATCAATGTATAAGAGGGTATTTAAGAAAATTGAAAATAGGTTGAGCAACCTACTATTGAGAGAGCGGGGTGTTGACACTTTTGGAAAAGGAATAGGTTTAAAAAACATATTGAGAGAAAGAGGGGGGAAAATAAACCAGCAGAGAGAAAAGGTTATTTACAGTAACTATATTTATTTAACACCAGAAAAAAGAGCTAGCCGAAGTGTAAAAGGGATTAAAGGGAAGTTATTTAACACCAGTGTTTATGTTGAGTACAAATGGTTGGACTGTCTTGAGTTGGTGAATCCAGTGTGATTCCCTGAGCTTGCGGTGTGTGTCATCACCATTGCAAGCCTCAATTACAGTAATTTCAACATCTTTGATGCAGTGAGTAGGGCTGTTGAAGTGGATAAATTATTATATCTATATACAAAGACCATGTGACCTGTGACATCACATGTTTACAAAAGAGCCACAGAGCCTGGACTTCCTGCAGGCACAGTTTGTATACACAGCTCAATGGAAGACTACAACAAATCTTATGTTTCATGGGGATTGCACTGATTTTTCAACTTTTGATATGAAGAAAGGGGGGACATCACAAATATTGTACAGCTGTTGCTTTTGTAACTCTTGAATTTATGTGAAAATTATGACACAAAATGTAAATTTTCCCATAAGGCCTGTGTAGTAATAGTATACTTGCCTGTCAGGAAATACATTAGAATGTACAAGGTCACTACTCTGCAAACAAAGGTCTGTATAATAATAGGCTATATTTATGTAGTTAACACAATACATTCAGAATAATTTTTATTAATTTTTTTTTTAACACACTTCCTTTCAGGATTTGGATCCGGAGCATCTAGTGCACACAAGGGCGGAACCTCTGACTTTTTGTGCATTCCTGCTGTTCCGGACTGGGCAGCTACTTTCAACGACGCAGCGAACTCGAATTCCTACCTGTATGGGATGGAGTACGAAGTAGCGTCATTTGATCCATTCTCCCACGAAAATGCCGAGTTTATCAACCAGCGTGACGTGCCTTGTGCCGTGTGCCGTCTCGCAGACCGTGGAACCCATCTTTTGATTCCGGCCAAGAGAGAATGCCCGCCAAACTGGACCGAGGAATACCAAGGGTTCCTCATGTCTGGACTTAAAACAACTGAGCAGCGCGCTCAGGCGGTGTGTGTGGATGAAGCACCAGAGGTTATCCCTAGTAGTCAAGCCAGTACCACCGCAGCTCTACTTTACATCATGGAAGTTCAATGTGGCTCAATCCCATGTCCTCCATACGTTCAAAACCGTGAAATAACATGCACCGTCTGCAGTGTGTAACTACTATTGAATCACCTCATTGCAGTTAATACTTTCTACTTCCTCTTTGCTATTACATGATTATTGCTCGATATGTTATTTAGGCTCTACTTATAAAGCATTTGATTTTGATTTTCAATAATTTATCATCCTGACCCTCACAGTGCTGTTTTAACGCCGAGCTTCTGCTATACCGATACATGCGGATGCTGGAAAGAGTCTTTAGTCTACAAATAATTGATCGTATTGACAGTCATGACAAGGATCATGATTTGTTGTTATCGAAAATAATCACATTATTTAAATTTGAAAGCTCGTTGGTTATCAAAGTTCATGCCTGTACAAATCTGTCTTAATTGACGTTATTAATATCAGAAAATGTTGCAGTCTATATCAATTGGTCTATATCAATGATTTTCTTTGCAACATAATCGGGCGATCTGAACTTATAGCGGTCTAGCGCGTAAATTCTTACATAATTTCCTCTTCGGTGCATTTTCCATAGAAAAGTGCTATATTCTATCAGATGGTTGGACTGTATTATCAGTGATAACTGTTGTACGCTATAGCAGTATCGCAACCACCGCGACTCAACACAATCGTCACAAAGAAACGGGTGTTTATCACTTTGCTTTGTGCAACAATAGACCTTTCTTTAATTGCAAGTGAACAGCCCGAGTTTTTTGCCAACCCAGGTTGGAAAAGTATGGAAAGCCATAACTGCAAATCAAAAACAGATTGCCACAGTTTGTAGCAGTGTTACACAAATATTCAAAAATAGTGTTGAATTTGTTGGAAACAAATCAACCAATCATGGAAGGTATTTCCGTTCATGAATCTTTACAGAAAATGTTGAATTTGGTCACAACATTTTTTAACACGATTGAATGTTTTGCTAACATTCGGCCGTCCATGCCAACCGGCGCACTTTGTTTATCAACAAAAGAAAGGTCTATACCGAGCTGCACAGTATGCTCTTATTTAATTGTAACATTCTGGGATGAGGAGGCTCACTCAATTAATTGCAACCATTGGCGTGTGCTGTTGTCACATTTCCACCTTTGATTATCATAACTTTGTACGTTAAACTGCTGTTGACAGCTCGTTCTCAGGCTCGGCGCACTCGGCGGCGCATAGCTGCAGCTGAGGTTGGTTTGAATGCCGCAGACGTAAACGCCCAGCTTCGTCGTTCCAACTCGAAATCTTTAAATACATTTTTGATTATCACTGGTACTATAAATAGTTACCTGGCTCCCATCCATCAAAGCTTACCAACTGATTATTCGTTCAGGCAATTTGCACACATTTGTATATTTTGTAACACTGAGATTCAGCAATTCATGGCTTTATACTTTAATACTGGAGAGACAAAACATTTAGACAAATTGCTAAAAGACTCATTTTTCGAAACAGCGAACAATAGGCCTAAAAAGCTATCAAAAAACCCCAATGGGATCAGTGGCGTAGTTAAAGGGGGAACAGGGCAAGTGACCCCGCCCTGCCCCCTAAAAAAACACACACAAAACCAAACAACAACAACAAGGGTAGTTATTGTCCGTGACCACCTCCTTGGTGCCCCTACCCCATTTTGTCGGGACCTTTGAGATAAAAACATTACCGGAATAAAATGTTAATGTTTTCAATGTTTTACCTCTACGTCAGATTATCTTATAAAAAGCAACCGCAATAACAAGAGCGCCGAAAATGGGTTTAAATAAATTTTTTAAAAACAACAAAAAAAACACGAACGGAAACTTTACAGTAGATGGCCAGAAGTGTCCCCAGAAGAAAATGGTGCACCCCTTGTGCCACTTAATGTGATTGAGAATGTTGTCTAGTGTTTAAAATTCAGTTATTTTGTTTATGTGCATAAGCTGATCTTTCTTACTGAAAATTATGAATGAAGAACGGGGTTTTTTTAAAGAAGAAATTGATTCATATCTCTCGAATGTGAGTCGTAAAACAAAACAAAACAACAAAATCCTTATTTTAAAGAATTTTTCCCCCAATGAATCTTCACTGCCGTCTTCCGTTGGTGCTAGATTGGCGTCTCTACCAACACTAGAGGGTTTCAAACCTGTATTATCGCTGTGTGTGCCCGGAAGAGAACGGGGCGTAAGCAATAATAAGATTGATTTTCAAGAATAGTGAACGTAAAAGTTTTGTTTCTGCCATTCGTTTTGTCATTGTGGGAAAGTTAGGTTATGCATGGGAATGGGAAAACATGTATTTGAAATTATTCTAGCTACAAAAAAAGTAACAGTAATGCAATGTTTTTTAAGTAGCCATTTTGTTGCTTATACGACCTTCTGTTATCTGGACCAAAATGTACTTTGTGCCTGGAAGAAGGGCGTGAGCACCAATAGTCTTGATTGGCGATGTTTTTTGTACTAGCTACCAATAGATGGCGCTACATTGACTGTTTGGGAGGCTGACTCAGAAGGACTGGGCAAGTCTATAAATCTGGATCGAAACAGATCGTTTTGATCCAGATGCTTTGTGCAACAATACCGAGCTTCACAGTGTGCTGTTATTTAATTGCAACTTTCTGGGATGAAGAGGCTCACTCAACGCCACAGTTAATTGCAACCATATTGGCGTGTGCTGTTGTCACAATACCACCCTTGATTATCATAACTTTGTACGTTAAACTGCTGTTGACAGCTCGTCTTCAGGCTCGGCGCATAACTGCAGCTGAGGTTGGTTTGAATGCCGCAGACGTAAACGCCCAGCTTCGTCAGTCCAACGCGAAATCTTTAAATACATTTTTGATTATCACTGGTACTATAAAAGTTACCTGGCTCCCATCCATCATAGCTTACCCACTGATTATTCAATCAGGCAATTTGCACACATTTGTATACTTTGAAACACTGAGATTCAGCAATTCATGGCTTTATACTTTAATACTGGAGAGACAAAACATTACGACAAATTGCTAAAAGACTCATTTTTCGAAACAGCGAACAATATGCCAAAAAGTTATTTTAAAAAACCCGTTAAAGGGGGCATAGGGCATGAACGGAAACTTTACCTTAGAAATTAACCAGAAGTGTCCCCAGAAGAAAATGGTGCACCCCTTGTGCCACTGAATGTGATTGAGAATGTTGTCTAGTGTTTAAAATTCAGTTATTTTGTTTATGTGCATAAGCTGATCTTTCTTACTGAAAATTATGAATGAAGAACGGGGTTTTTTTTTAAAGAAGAATTTGATTCATATCTCTCGAATGAGAGTCGTAAAACAAAAGAAAACAACAAAATCCTTATTTTAAAGGATTTTCCCCCCAATGAATCTTCACTGCCGTCTTCCGTCGGTGCTAGATTGGCGCAGTCTCTACCAACACTAGAGGGTTTCAAACCTGTACTATCGCTGTGTGCCCGGATTTTCAAGAATAGTGAACGTAAAAGTTCTGTTTCTGCCATTCGTTTAGTCATTGTGGGAAAGTTAGGTTATGCATGGGGGAATGGGAAAACATGTATTTGAAATTATTCTAGCTACCAAAAAAAAGTAACAGTAATGCAATGTTTTTTAAGTAGCCATTTTGTTGCTTATACGACCCTCTGTTATCTGGACCAAAATGTACTTTGTGCCTGGAAGAAGAGCGTGAGCACCAAGCGATATGTGATATGTGTCCCGTTCTTATAGATTGTGTCCCGGCGGAACGGAACATTCTGCGAGACAGCCAATTGACTCTAACTTTATAGAATGATATGCTTTAAATAGTAAGCATTATGCGTGTGCAGAGTTCAGATGAATATATTATTACCTTATGATTAGAAGAGTATCAATCCGCAAGAAAAGGGAAGGTTGGCGTATCAATTATATGTAAAATAACAGATTAATTACTCCATTTAATCTAGGCGGTCTGTTAACGAGTAGTTCAAGTTTCGGCAAATCATGATCAAGTAAGTATAGTTAAACTCTTGTAGGGGTAAAAAAGGGAGGTTTTGTTTAAACCATAAACAAAAACGTCTTATGTTAAATCCAGGATTGGGTGAGTGTATTTTGACTGATTAACTTAGTGTTTTTAGGTTACATTTTGATTGACAGTATATTAAGAAATATATTAAAATGTAGTCATTGTAGAGTACCTTATAATCATGAGGACACATTGCAGTATATTATTAAACTTATATAGAAAATCCAAAGTATTATCACAGCATTATTAATTTCTCAGTAGACAACTAAAATTAGTTTTTGTTACGTTGTTTGCTAATGAAATAAATACTTTTCACATTGTTGTGGTGTGTTGTGTAACAATCTGTTATCTCAGTTTATGTCATTTTGTGTATAAATGGTGTTAATTTCTGGACCTACAGCTTTTTGAGAAAATAGAATTAGCTGTTTCAAACTGCTTACCAACCAACAGAAACTATGTTGTACGTACAAACAGGTGAAGGTAACAAAAGGGAAAAACGAGGGATTGAATCAATATTCATGAATACAGACGACTGTTAAAGTTAATAATAGACCGCACAAACACACTCTTCTACAATAGTGGCCAACGTCGAGTGTGAATGCCGATCAAAACGCACCCAATTGTGTAAATAGATTTTGTAAATCTGGGAGGACTAAGAGGGACTTCCCCTTTCTCCCATGTTTGTTTGTTTGCTTGAAAGGCGACCTCACTCATCCATGTTGGCTATTGTTTCATATCCGGCGGTGATGCTAGCGCTAGAGGTGTGTTGTCTCGTTTACATTCAGTCAACATCAGGGGACGCAGACACATTAAATACGAAAGCTTTAAAGGGACGTTGAGAGAGAAAGAAAATTGAAGTAATAATTATGACTTATATTTCATAACTGAGACTTATGAGCACAAGTTATGGTTATGACATTTGCTGAATCATAATTATACTTATGAGATATGTTCGTCATGCTATTGTAAGCTGGTAATGGTTTTACCCCAGGCACTTCCCCAATCTCACAAGCACCCATCCTAATTAATCCAATGCTCACCCAGACACCAGTGTCCAGACTGGCTGTCTGGGACTTGACACATTTATGACCTTAATGCCCACCTAGTTTGTTCCCACAACTTTAGTATAAAAATGCCCTTATGTCCCATCTTTAGTTTATTCTTCTCTGTTCTGGACTGATAGACAGACCCAAATTAGTTTACCCAAATTAAGTCCAATGCGAACAGGGCTTTATAGACAGAAGACCCTCCTGGTTAGCCCAGTGCAAAATCTCGCACTGTGGCCCGATCCAGTTTTCTTCTATCTTTTCTTGCTTCTTCTCGTCTGATACACATCTTTGTAAAGCCATACAGTGGTAATAAATCATCTTCTGTATTCAAGCCCAAAGATAAGAGTTTATCGGAGTTTCATTTATATGCTTTACCGGTCAGCCCACAATTCTAGATATTAGTGACACACATTTTAAGTGTTACACTATTGCTAACTCATTATGATCAGCAAAGTTACGGGTCGACTCGTACGAAATATAATAACAATTAAGTTAATTCTTTTATTCTTATCAATGTCGTAAACTTTATACATTAAAGAGAATACTGCTAAGTAATACTACTAGGCCTATTCTCAAACCTTTACATTTATTGGGTTTTCCCTAGAATGATAGATATATTCACGGTTCCTTCATAATTATACAAAATGTATCCATAGCGTCAAAGAATAAGGGATTATACCAAAATACGAAGAAAATAAAGCCAAACTCATTTAAAGGAACAAACCACTCATCAATTATCATTTTGCTTTTTTGGCCGATTTTCACCATCCTGGTTTCGCATTTGTTTTTCTCCATTTATAACCTATTTTCAGCGTCCCGATCTTTGCCTTAAATTAAAAAGCTCTATCCCGTTGCACGGTGACACTTTGCACCCCCCGACCCCCCCGCATACACACACGTGCCTTCTATAAAAACCACAGAGAAATGAAAACAGTATGATAAAAATCCCAGATGTGTCTGTCCTGAACAACTCTGTGACCAGACGAAGTTGAACAAGTACACACTCAAGATTGCACCTCCCGACTGAACTTTCGACACGATAATGGGAGCAGTTGTTACTGTTATAGCAGCCGTAGCTTGGGTGGCGTGTCTTCTTCTGTGTCGTGAGTATTAAGTATACTTGAAGAGTGGACAGACAATGCTTAAAATAACGGTCTTCAATTTATAATCGAGGTCACTTTCATGTCACTTTTGTTGCAAAACTGCAAGCAAAGAAATTATGCGGAGTCTTAATTATTTTAAAGATTTTAGTATTTTCAATGTTTTATTGATCACTTATCGGGGTAACCCGTTCACATATGGCTCAAAGAATAACAAGTGCTACAAGGTAAACCATCAATTAAAAGGAGCAATTTTAACATGTATTCAAATTATTTATACACACCTGAACTTAAAATAAAAAACAGCAATCTACATCAACCAAACAGTAGGCATAACCGGGAAGGGTGGGGGGGGGGGGGGGGGGGCACGTTCCCCCGCTTGAGATTAAAAATTACCAGTATGACATGTAAATATCGTCACGCGTACCACGAAGTGACCTATCTTGTTCACAGCCCCCAAAATCATGTTTGGAGAAAATCGCGATTGAAGTTGCACTATTTTTCAAACTGCTGCTTCAGGGTATACTTAACAAGTTTGTTTCATTTTTTTAAGACACAAATAAAGCTGAATACTTTATTCGTGCATAGGCCTAACTGTCAGAGTGTTTTCATTCTTGCAACTATTTTAATTAGTAATACAGTCCTAAACACAAACGTCACTTCGTGAAAATGAAAGCGAGAATTGCCCACAGCGCGCGCGTTGTGTACAAACACATTGCATATAGATAGTTCCCAGTAGACGCCATCTTTACGGGCAAATCGCGATGGGGGGGCGATGGGACAGTGCATTTACCAAACTATTTCTTGCAAACCCCCTTTCTGCAAAAATAGTTTCGTCCATATGTAGTCTGTCTCTGGCACACTGGAGGTCGCCCTTTTACTGTTTTCTTTTTCTATTATTAGCGTGAGTATTTACCAGCACGTCGTCAACTTATCATACAACAGGGTGCGGGTCATCATTTGTCCATGGGTATTTTTGAAAGACATCAAGATGTCTTTACAACAGCACTTGTCCCATTTTGTGAGCACAATATCAGATATGATATTACTGTCGGCTGACCGAATGCAGAAATATTTTATATCTGGATATTGTTTGTTATTTGTCCCGTTTGAACCCCAGTTGTTATTTTATTGGGGTAAAATGAGCCAATTTGTCAACAACTTAATATCAACAACCTATCACGGTAGGGGTAAAATGGGATTGGGACGCATTATTTTAATTGTTTGAAACAAAACTGTAAACAGATTTGTTTTTAAAATGCTCAAAGGTGTAAATTATTGTTGAATAATATAATTTTGTTTAAAAACAGGTTTTTTAAAACCTAGTTTTCACACTATAAAAACTCCTGACAGTTATATTGTAGTAGTAATGGTCATGCAATTTTTGTCATTTGCCCCAATTTGACCCACATTCATTTCCAATATCCCACTTAAATATTTCTTTCACCCGTCATTACAGTGCATGCATCCCATCGTGACTCAAGGGGGGGGGGGGGGGGGTGGCAGGAAAAGTAAAGTTTTAGTATCTAAAAACCCTTGAAATTTCATTAAAATGTTACAATCTAACCTTCAGTAGTAGAAAGCCCACATGACAGATTAGGGTTAAATTAAATTTTTATTATCTAAAAACTAACTATCTGTCCCATCTTACCCCAGTATTTAAACAAAGAACGTGGCAAATGTTCAAAATTATGGTTTACGGGCCGGGGGAATTCCATGTCAACTCAACACTCGCACATGGATTGTAAGTTGGAACAATATTTGGTGTTGACTTACAAAAAAATATAACTTTCCGGAGCTTGTGGTTAGTCTTTGATATATAAAGAAAAATCTCAAAACTTATAAAAGTATACATGGAGAACCTAAAAACAAAATTTTCATTGTTTTAAAGGTCTTTAAATGGTCTCCATTTCCTAAAATTAAACCAAAGTCAAAGCATGAAGCACAAAGAAAACCTTAATGCTTAAAATTTTACATTTTTAAATGGTTTTGATATACAAAGCAACATTGTAATTATTGTGATGGATTCTTTAAAAGTTTCAGGTGTTTTTCTTTTCCTGATGTCTATGAGAAAACGCATTGTCAGTGAATGCTCCTACAGAATTTGTAATAACAACAAAAATAAAACAATAAAACTATACTTTAAAAGAATGCAAACAAATAAATCAGTCAGTGAGTGAAAAGTTAAGTTCAGTTCAGTTTATTTTTTCAGAGTATCTGTATCATATAGACAATCAGAATGGGAAATTAAAAGGTGTAGATAATTTAGACATGACATGGCACCAACAGAAAAGTCAATGCAAGACCAGAAGACTTTGCATAACAAAAACAAAACAAAACTTGACAAGGAAGGACAAAAGGAGACAAGGACAAGGCAAGAACAAAGCACAACACAAGTCGACAATAATAAAAGCATGTAATAAAACTATCTCATCATGGAAAAACATCCCCTTCAAAGGGACAACACATTCTGCAAAATTACTTCAGGGATGATATTATACAGTAATTCTTTACAGTACCTCACTTTTAACAACCTGACAAATCTCAATGCAACACATGAAATCAAGTCTTATAAAATAATGTCCCTTTGATACAAATATCATACTTAGTGGAGGTGTAACCCCCCAAAAATGGATCACTTGAATAAAGTAAATCAAACTTAACACTGGGGAAACAAATAAGAAACCACTAAAAACAACAGTGCCAAAGTAAGTCATAGATTAAAATCAAAATGGCTTAAAACCTGTGTAAATGAAACACAAAGAAATACAATTAATCAAAATACAGTTTTCAATCACATTTAAGAAGAAAAACATAGTCTTAAAAAATCGAATCCAAACAAGTTCATAACAAAAGATATTTCCAAATCAGATTTCCAAAAATACAACTTTAGGAATGAAAATCCAAAGAAAGTAATGAGTATTAGGCCTATGATTGTCAAAATAAATAACAATACAAAGTTTAAGCTTACCGAGTATGAATTTATTGACGCAGGCAAGACTTAAAGGGTCTGTATACCTTTGGTAATGACTCTGAAAATTAATGGCAATAAAAACTTACTTGGTAAGAAGTACAGCAGCTTTGGGTAGTATAATGAATTTTGTGAAACTTTTAACTTCGAAATACTACGGTTATGGAAAAATATGTCACTTTTCATTACCCAACATTTGAATCTGATAAGCGTAATTGCCATAACACCTGTGTGTGGAAAATATTCGCTCCGGATTTTTGGTAATATCTCAAAAATGCGACCACCCTTTGAAGTGAAATTTTCACAGGTAAATTTTATTGTATAATACCTACATTTATAGGATTAACACAATCAGTAGGCTCCAATTACCAAACGTATACAGCACCTTTAAAACATGAAGAACCCAGAACACAATTTAAGAAATAGGTGATGGTGGAATAACACATGTGGAGTATTTTCATTACGCTGCCAGGCTGCTATCTGAAGTAAACTATGTACAGGGGTGACTAACCACACAATACAAGGAGCAAGAGGGTTGTTTAGTACAAAATATTCTGAAGAATTTAACTTCTACCAGGGTGCTATAAGAGCTTAAGGTGGAAATATAAACAGTGGAAGAAGGGTAATTAACTCCATCATAAACAGTGGGTCTTTCTACAGAACAATAGTCTTTCTACACCTGTCACAGAGGATTTAAATTTTTTTGAATCATGACAATTTCAATTGTTACTAATGTAAAATTTACCAAGAAATAAACCATGAGGGAAACTGAATTGGCAAATTTAATTCCCTTTTGGGGTAATTAAAAAAAATTACTCACATGGGGTTCTAACATTTGACCTCTGGATTAATTATCATGATGTTGACACTATACCAGCTTTGAGTCTCGTTGTCTGACCTGTTCTATCAAAGCATGACTCTTCAAAATGATCAGAGCAGATAATTCTTTTCTTTGATGGGCTCCAATTGTCCCGCTTCATGCTGATCCCCCATTTCTTTAAGATACTAGGTTGACTGATTGGAAAGCTGAAACAAATGGAAAGAAACCGTTTAAACATGTTTTTCTTTATTTTTTTCTATTTTTGTTCAATTAACAATATAAGAACAAGAGTAAATAATATTTAGAATCAGCTGTAAGTTATGATAGTCTACATTAGTCTAGCACCATATGTCACTGTAAAATGGCTAATGAAAAAGCATCATCTCCAACCTGCATGTTGTATGCCATGCCAAAGGAAATGCACACAATCATATACTAAACACAACTATCAGTTCAGTTAAGTATGGGTTCTAAAAGCTACAAAGGGATAGAGAAGAAATGGACAAGCTTGCAGTGATTTACCTAACCCCACTCTTGTGGCAAATTTGGAGTCGTCGGCCTCAAAAGTGGGGCTATGATTTACCGTAAACTAAAATTCTTAGTTGGTTGGTCATCTGCTGTGATCTGTGATGCCAAATGTAGCTAGAACAAAACCCCAACCTTTCTCTCTAAAGAAATACTAACTTTGCAACATTTTCTGATATAGTTTATGGATATATCAAACCAAACAAAGGGGGGAATGTGTAGTCAAGTGAATGTGCACACAAATCCATGGATGTTTGTCATTTTGCCAACGATATGACCAACCAATGCCAAATGTGTGCAACTGCAAAGTGCAAGCCCAAGTCAAGACAGTGTTGGTTGTTAATTCAGATAAAAATAGTTTATAGATACTTACGGATACTTACGGAACCTCGGGCTCTGAAGTTGTGCCCCCCTTGAATTTGAAGTACGTGTCACACCAGTTTTTATTCATAAAATCATATGATTATCATTATGAATCATATTTTTCTTTTGACTTTAATTCATAATTGTCACAAATGTTTGTAAATATCGTTTCATAACAACCTTCTTCATACCTGGAAATTGTGCGGTGTTTATTTATGAAAAACGAAAATGCAATTCAGGGCCAGGCGACATTCTCGCCGTAAAAAGTACAAAGACATGACTACAAGTACAATCATGTATGTACATGTACCAATCAATGTATGTACACAATACACACGTTTTATATCCTTCGACGTGAAAGATACACTACAAACACTGCTTACAAGTACAAACAAATTACATCGTTTTAAAACCTGTTTATTCCACTTAATTTCCAAATTAAAAAATAAAACCATAAATGCTTACACATAAAATGTATTTCCACATCCTCGCTGGCATTGTTGAAGTCAAGAACGATGATCAAAAGGAGACAAGAAGACAGGACAGTATACTCATTTTTATTCATCAGCCGTTTGTTGACAATAGTTACCGGATCGGACCGACCGATGATGTGCGTAGTAATTAAGATGGCGGCCCGATCGATGCGGCGCCTTCATCGCACGAACTATGGAGGTCGAAAAGTGGACATCTGCTTTCCAGCTTTCCAATAATGAAAAAATGGATTGAACGTTTTATTCTGGAGCATTTTTCTACTTTTCTGCTTTTTGTCCCCCCTGAAAAGCAGATTGAACATTTTCGTAGTAACCATTTTTCTACTTTTTTTACTTTTCAGTTCGATGAAAGCAGGTTTTACTTATTCGGCTACACCACGGTCAAAAAGTGGACATTTGTCTTTTGGGTTTCCTAGAAGCAGAAAAGCAGGTTGAACGTTTTAGATAAATCCATTTTTCTACTTTTCTGCTAGCCAGAAAGCAGATCGGACGTTTTGCCACACAGTGGCACAAAAGCGGACATCTGCTTTACTGGTTTCCAACAACCCGAAAAGCCGATCGTACGTTTTGGACCATTTCACTTTTCTGCTTTCATGCTTCCCGGAAAGTGGATAGAACGTTTTGTTTAACACACCAACACATAAAATACATTACTTGTAATGTCCTCCCCTGTTTTACGAATGCACGACTCCACGGCCAATGCGTGTCACTGACACGTACGGACGTGTCAAAGGCACATACAAAAATTGTTTTTTTGTCAATTAATCCTCAAAGGTAGTCGGAAGGTCGATTATGTTTTACAATTATTATTATAGCTTTATGGTATTTAGGAATAATTATAAACTCTTTGATATTCAAACATTAAGTCCAAACACAAAACATTTAGAAACTTAGTGGGAACCGTTGGTAAACTGCTTTATAATCAATAATGTTTCTTCATGTTTCGACATTTTTCGACCAATATTTTGAGTAATTTTTTTATCAAAATGGTGACCCCCCCCCCCCCCCCCCAGTAAAGAAAAAATATAAATACAAAAAAATGTTGCGACGCAAATGACGGTCGGTCGGACGATGACAAACAAACATGGTGGACTTGTTGATGTCAATTATCTACTGGTTGACGTTTTTTTACACGGCTTTTCTACATTTGATTTTCGGGGGGGGGGGGGCCTTCGGCCTTATGCTCACTGATTTGAAAAGTAAGTACAACCTTGAGACACTTATTGTCATCAGAAATATTGTCAATGTCGATAGTAGTATTTTGAGGTCGTCAAAGTTCTTGCTATTTCATTAAGCAGCCTGTCTGGATCCATGTGTATTTTGACTGCTGCTCCAGCGAACGAAACTTGCTCTGTCCGTAAAAGTCCAAAAACAAATCCCTGGCAAAACATGAGTGAGTTGTCGTTTCGTTAAAACGGAACACATAATTTGCCGCTATAGTTATTTTAGATTTCTTTCATATTGTGCTATGATTTTGTTGAAACGTAGAGAATGAGAATGACTGTAATCATTCAAACTCACATTGCTAGCGAACTGCAACCCCCACCCCCCACCCCCCCCCCCCCACCACCAAAAAGCAAAGCTTGGCGGCTTCACTGAAGATATGTATTTTTTGTAACTTTGTTTGTTGGCGGCCGGCGGCCGTGCTGAACTGGGCGCTTCGTCTCTATAGCCGCCCGAACTAGTTTTAGTGGACGCGGGCCGGCTTTGTTGGAGCCGACATAGTTGTTCAGTTAAATTGTTTCCGAAGCTTGTTTATTCAAATTGATACATTTTTTATTAATTTTTTTCGGGGGGGGGGATGAGGTGAGCGAGGTGGGCAATGAACCCATAAGACTTGTTTTATTTTGACAACGGGTGTCATTCTTCCTATGAACCATCGACTGAGTAGGACACATATTTGCCATCATCATGGATAGTGAAGATGATTTTGTTACTGATTCCATAAACCATCATTGGTACAGGGGCTCAATGAAGGGGGTCGTATGCTAAAGTTAAAATCTTCACAAATGAAAAGTGTAACCCTCGGGAAAATTTTCAAAATTGTCCCCGAAACCATCGTTCTGTATGGGTCAGATGATTCGGTTGTAGTACCCGACGAAAGAGGGGGATTCCCCTCTCTGGATAGTTTTCTCACCTGGAAGATCACGGGCGATGACATGCCGGCGACTACGGACAAGATGAGTAACCCGTTTTACTTAGCAAGCATCACCGGTGCGACAGCGGGAGATCGTGAAGGGCCTTCAAAACGCCGCCGTGGCCAGCATAAATCACGGATAGGCCATGACTCGATGGCAAGATCCTCATCAACTACCCAATACCCAGGTATGTATAGAAATGTAGTTATAATGTTACATAGCTTTATTCAACGTGTCAATCGCCACTCTTTTGACACTTTCAATGGCAAATGACAAATAAAAAATATCATTTTTACCCTATTTCCCTGCAACTTGTTAATTTGCTGTCATTGTCAATGTATGACCGTTGGCACCTGCCCCACTGATTGCGTGATCTAATGATGGGTTTTGATTATGACTAAGTATGGTCCCTTCTTTTCCCAAAACTTTTTAGTTCTTATTTTGATTTGATTTGTGCATTTAATTTCCAAAATTGATTGCAATTTGTCAAGTATTTATCTTTCATAACTTTCACTCAATGACAATAATATTTTGAGCCATCCAGTAATTGGTGTATTTATGTCATTATTTTGTTGTGGACAAAAATAAAATAAAATAAAATTCCTTCAAAATAAAATGTAAACTATCTGATGTTCCATTTGAGACCGTTTTTTAGTCTCCTTTTCTCTATATTGAAAAACATGTCTATGTTAAGCTTACCACTCCTTTCCTCATCATAACCAAGTGGTCCCATTGGGATTCGTTTGTAACTTTAACTTAAAGGCCCTGTACACTATTGGTAAGATCGAAATGAGTAAAACAATAGTTTTTATCTCGCGCGATAATAAACTCGATGTTTGAAAAACAGAAAACACATAAGGTCTCTTTTCAATATTTTCTCGTGACCTCGATGACCAATTGAGCTCAAACTTTCACAGGTTTGTTTGTTCATGTATAAATGTTGAATCACACAAAATGTGGACACTGATTTTGAGCTGTTACCAAAAGTATACAATGCCTTTAAAGGCACTGAACACATTTTGTAATTGTCAAAGACCAGTTTTCTCACTTGGTGTATCCCAACATATGCATAAAATAACAAGCCTGGTCATTGAAGTTGCGAGAAAATGATGAAAGAAAAAACACCCTTGTTGTACAAATTAGTGTGCTTTCAGATAGGAATAAAAGGCTTCTGGACAGAAGTCTTTTATTATTTTAGTGAGAAATTACCTCTTTCTCAAAACCTACGTTACTTCAGAGGGAGCCGTTTCTCACAATGTTTTATACTATCAACAGCTCTCCGTTGCTCGTTACCAAGTAAATTTTTATGCTAATATATATTTTGAGTAATTACCAAACGTGTACAGTGCCTTTAAGTGTAAGTATTCCCTTGTGGTGTATACGTGATACATGCATTTGTCTCTGGGACATGTTTAAACGTTAGAGCAAAATATGTATAATTATATAAGCCTAATGATAACATTGTGTTAGGAAAGCCTTGACAATTACCCCCTTTTTGATAACTAAACAAAACAAAATGAAAACAAAATGGTATTGCTTCATCTTGAGCAAACAAACAGTTTGAACTAATTGCAGATGTTATGTAACAACATTAAGATTTTAACATATACCCCGGCATTGGGCCGAGAGGAGTAAGTGTGGTTCAACTACTCAAAAAACAAGCTGCAAACAAATATCTGCCATTTGCTGTTTGAGTGTGTTGTCATTATTTCATTTTAGAGTTTCAAACAGTTTAGGACATTGCTATAGTCAGACCAGCAGAACAAAATTGCTTAGTCTGATCCTCACCAATATAGTTTCATTATGGTTTTGTATAGGTTCCTCAGCGTCGACATCTGTGACTGGTACTGAGGGTCTACCAGCACCACGTGGTACATTTACGAAAAACTTCACTATCTGCCAAGTAAACTCGAAGGGTTATCCTCAGTGAGAGTAAATCTACTACCCTCATATTAGATGACAATGCCACGACCAGTGTCATAAAAAGGCTGCTGATAGCAGAGTCTGAACACTTCAAAGCATCAAAGAGTGAAGGGGCAATCACTTTGCTTGACTCTAAAGGTTTAGAAATAGAGAAGACAACTGCTACGAAAGGTTTGTATAACAGTTAATCTCTTATCTTAGGCTGCACGTTAATCAGAGGTCACATGTTCGAATCTCATTCTAGTTAAATTTTCTTTTTCACTCTAAAATTAGAATTGAAAATTAATATCCACAATTTGTAAATCTGTCGTTTTATTCATTCCAAATTGTATTAGCCGATAGGCTATAAAGTTTCACAAGATGATGTTTGTGTATACAATCATCAGTGTCCTGAAAATTATTATTAATTTAAAAAGGTGTAGAAGAGGCAAAGTAGTCTTAAGGATTTTTTGTGAAATGATAGATACAGATAAATAGACTATATGCAAGTATTTTGGGTATCCACATGTTTGGCCTGTTAACAAGTTTTAAAACTTGCCAAACTTGCACTGTTTATTTTTAATCCTCAGAAATATTGTTGTATTAATTGATTTGTATGAATCCAATTTTGTTTCGTTATCATGCATGTCACATAAATTAGCCGGTATGGAGAGGTTATCAAATCATCCAAAAGCATTTTTATAATCTTTCTGAAATTGATGAATGAGTTGAATTATTGCTAACAACCTGAAGGCATTTTTTACTAGAGATCTGCAACGTTCCCATTTCATATGTTGCACTGGCATCATATGTAGTATGGAAATTATTTTAAACATTAAATAGTATTCATAGATCCTTAACGTGATTTTGTTTGTCATTCACACAGGACGAGCATATTGGGGAACAAACAGAAAGATAAAGGCTGTAAAGACTAATGACTGGGTGAACCTCAAGAGAAAGAAACTAAACCTTCCAACAGTCCAGTTATCTTCTTCATCCTCAGATGAGTCTGTAACAGCACAGCAAGACTGTCAAGCACACACAAGTCTTGAAACTTTGTCCAACAAAATTTCAAAGGTTGAAGAACTTGTGTTAGAGTTGTCGAGATCAAAATCTATCAAGAATGATCTTGCAACACTATTTAAGTGCAAAATATGTTTTGACACGAGTACCCCACCAATTTTTGTGACAAGATGCTGTTTGAATGTTGCAGGCTGTTCGAAATGCATCACCAAATGTTCTGACGACCAGGCTTGTTTGTTGTGTAGAGCCTTACCAGAGGATTATCCCATGGGTTTGTTTGTTGAAATGCCTCCAATTCGAGGGGTGTTTCAACTTGCTGGTATAGAGCTACCAAGTGTTTAATAAATTATGTTAAAAGAAAGCTTTTGAAATAACTAAAAGTGCATTTTGTACTTCCAATAACCGACCATCCTAACAGTTTTTTTAAATCTTAACTTTGTTCCATTAGTACGGAGCCCCTAAAGGGCAGGTAATTAAGAAGTTAAAAAGGTAAAACAAATACTATTTTGAGGGAACGAAATAATTTTGATATTTTTTTTACCTTTCAATTTGTTTTACCTGTCCCCTTAGGGGCTCCGTACATTAGCTATTATATTATAAGCAATCAGTCAAAGTCGACCCAAAAAGCAGTGTAGTTGGGGAGCCCAGAAAACTTGAAAACAAACTTGAGTTAAATTATTTGAATTGTATATGAAGAAGTGACGTCGACACTTGGAATTTCATAATGCATAGGCCTATTTATTGTTTTGAGATAACAAGGATCCCTGAAAATTGGATTTAATCAAAATCATTGCAAGCAGTTTTGTGTATGAATTGGAAGCTTAATATCAGTACTTAAAACATTCTTGGCTGTAAATTAAGCATATTCAGAACTCATCTTGCTCAACTGCATAATTTATTTTAATTTTTAATTTTTTTAGTGTTTTTATTTATTTATTGGTATATTTACAAACCAAATTACCAGCAGCAGTAGCTGAAAGGGTCACTTAACAATGATAAAAATATAAGCACATGTAAAAAATATAAACAATCACATATTGAAGGGCATTAAAGTAAAAAGTACAAAATTAAACCAAACCCTTCATAAAAACTAAAAAATTTGAGCAAGTTGTGGAATTATAGATTTCCTGCATCTCTCTGGTACAATGGTAACATGTAAGAACATGTAAAAATACAAACAATCACAAGTCATATAAAAGGGTCATAAAGTAAAAAATAATGCACAGGCCACTACATTTATTAAATTTTCATTTTTTTTAAATTATTATATATTATTTGGGGGGGGGGGTAGTCTCAGTGTGCAGGCTTCAGGGCCCATCCTTGGGATGTCTTCAAATATTATGACCCCCCCCCCCCCACCCCCCATTGTTAAATAAAGGCAGGGTATATTTTTTTTAGTCACAGACCAGCATCCGATCACTTGGTGTATGAAAGAAAAACACACCCTTGTAGCATAAAATGTGTACTTTCAGACGCCTGAGAAAGGCTCCATGCCTGAAACCTTTCTCAGATTCAAATTTGTTGGTGAAAAGTTACTTCTTTCTCTTAAACTATACTTTTTCTTTTGTTTCAAATTATAAGGGGTCATTTATAACAATTATCAACAGCTCTCCAGTGCTCTTTACCAAGTATGTTTGTATGGTCATTAACTTGTGGAGTAATTACCAAAAGTACACCCTGCCTTCGTTTGCCATATACAAGGTATTAAATCCATGTTTAAAATAGTGTGCATACTTGCATTGTAACTCGGTCTCCAGGTGATGACTTTTAATATTTACTGATTTCTCTGCATCAATCAATTAGGATACATGGTAGGGTCACTTCGTAGAAAAAAAAGCTTCAATCCATACAGGAAATTCAGGTTTTAATTTTGATTAAAAACTATGGACAACTTTAAGGGCTCCCCAACATACCACGATTGTGAGTTTTATTTTAAAATATTGGTGAGAACATTATCTTGTATAATAACCAGTGCTGTTTGTGAGTTGCTTGGTTTTTTAAAGCTTGATCATGTAAGGCTATTTTTTATTTGTTCAACTGGCATGGTTCTCCAAGTATTTAGTGTATGGTGAGGCTCTTATGGTACTGTTTGGAGGCGGCCTGCTTGACTTAAGAGTGAAAAATAGTTAGAAGTTCTTTCACCACAAGCAGTGGTTTACAAGATGGTGGTGATTTTGTATGAATGTTTATTTTCTGCTTGATTTGAGCATATGATTTAGAAGGGGAAAATGGTTAAGTTCTTTCACCACAAGCCGTGGTTTACAAGAAGGTGGTGATTTTGTATGAATGTTTATTTTCTGTTTGATTTAAGAGGGGAAACTGGCAAAGTTCTGTTACCACCAGTAGTGGTTTTGAAGAAGGTGTTTAAAAAAATTATGTATGGTAATGTTCTACTTTATTTAATAGGGGAACATTTTAAAGTTCTTTTACCACCAGCAGTGGTTTTGAAGAAGGGGTTTATTTTGTTGTTCATGGAACTTTTTTATTTATTTCAAAGCTGTATTCATGATGTGGGTGAAATTTATTTTTTTCAATTTTATTTACACTTTTCAATAGAGCAAACAAAATGAAACCAAACCATTGAGATACTGAGAAGAGTCGGGCTATAGCCCGATCTGGAGGCAACATGCCCCTTTAATATTTTGTTAGAACTTAAGAGTACTGCTGCAGTATTCCCATACTGAAAAAGATTTGTCTTTGGTTCTTAGATATTGTTAAACCGTTAAGTGTTAATTAGAATTTCAACAGATTGTGTTATTGGTTTTGTGCTTTTATATTTTGAACAAACATTTCGTTTTTTCTGATAAAAACATTAATAAATTGTTACACTGACTAGCTCGCTTTTTTAATCTTGTTATTGCTTTGGATTTTATTAGCTTGTCGCTCATCTTAATTTTGAAAGGTAGTTGTATTCAAATACAACCCACTGCTCAAAGTTGAACTGGGTTGGTGGGGTGCAGATTTTGTTGAACCTCAAAATCATTAAGCAATTTCATGGAAGTGAATGAGTCTTTTAGACCAAATCTGCATGTGCCATTACTCATTTATTGTTCACATACACAGTCAAATGCACTTTCAGTCAAATAGAAAACCTAGGCATCTGGCTACAGGATTTCATTATTTTCAAATTGAGAGTTGGGGGCATGTTGGCTACTTAAGTAAAGTCGTAAATATTGACAACATTAACAATTCTGTGATGCAACACAATTTTGGTATTAATGATTTGTAATGGAGAGCAGTGTTAAATGACAACATCAATAGGTAAAATTACTTTAAAAGTGGTTGGGGGTGGAACAGACACAAACACTGACAACATTGGAAGCATAATATTATCTTTTAAAGCATGTTCATTTCCCTTTAATTTACAAAGTTCACAAAATGAGTAAATGGCAGCTCTCAGTAATCTGAGCTTTGGGAGTGGAGTGAGACGAAACATATTTTGTTATAAACTAGTCTGCTGTATTTTTCCTGATAACAAAAACCCAAAGAAAAAAAACATACATATGACTGCCATGTGAGGATTAAGGGGTGCATGCTGATCAAGTGAGTACATATTTTCTGATAATTTAGACACCGTAAATCAAAGACTGTTAAACCTGGTGTTATCACTGTTTTAAGTGGTTTGAAGTATAGTATGGTGTTCCATATGTGCCACTCCTTTCCGTCGCCTTTTCAATTTTGTCCGTCGCCTTTTCAATTTTTTCCGTCGCCTTTTCAATTTTTGTCCGTCGCCTTAGTCAATTCTTTTCCGTCGCCTTTTCAATTTTGTCCGTCGCCTTTTCAATTTTTTCATCGTGGGTCCACGTGACTACCAGGTGATTATCACATGACTCCAAAGGAAATTCGACCTTTGGGAGGCATACCGCTGTTGCCAAAATGTATACGTTGCTTCATCCACAGTCGAGACCAGATAGCTATGGGGCGCCGTTTGTCAATTAATTGTTTAGCGTATTTTTGACGTGTTTTTACCATGGTTTGTAATAATTAGATGTAAACCATAGAAAGTGCTGTCAATTTATTTTGTGGTTTACATACCATAAATTTACAATCAAAGCTTATAAATTATGGTTTATAAACCATGAAAATTTAATCATCATAAAACATGGTTTATAAACCATAACAATTTAAGCATCATAAAACATATGGTTTACAAATCATGGTTTATAAACCATGAACATTTAAGCACCTTCAAAACATGGTTTATAAACCATGAAAATTTAAGCGCCTTCAAAACATGGTTTATAAACCATACAAATTTAAGCATCAAAACATGGTTTACAAATCATGGTTTATAAACATGATTTGTGAACACACGTTTGTTATGGTTTATAAACCATGTTTTATGAAGCTTCAATTTTCATGGTTTATAAACCATAATTTATAAACTTTGATTGTATGTAAACCACAAAATAAATTGACAGCACTTTCTATGGTTTACATCTAATTATTACAAACCATGGTAAAAACACGTCAAAAATACGCTAAACAACTAATTGACAAACGGCGCCCCATAGCTATCTGGTCTCGACTGTGGATGAAGCAACGTATACATTTTGGCAACAGCGGTATGCCTCCCAAAGGTCGAATTTCCTTTGGAGTCATGTGATAATCACCTGGTAGTCACGTGGACCCACGATGGAAAAATTGAAAAGGCGACGGACAAAATTGAAAAGGCGACGGAAAGGAGTGGCACATATGGAACACCATAGTATAGAGTTAATTACATTTCACCAACAATGAGTTGTTGAAGCGGTTGCTGGACACCGTGCACAGCAGCATTGAAACATTGCTCATATGATGGGAAGTTGCGGTCCAATCTTTGTTGACGCTCCTCTACAAGCTGAATGTCTTCGCCGAGAGGGTCCCAGCCAAATTTACCCGAGCTTTCAATTCGCCCTCCATTTTGTTGATACAGGTTAATAAGTTCTTCTGTGGTCGGAACATGAATATGTCTGATAGATGCAGCTTGATTATTTCGCTGATAACACTGTTCAGGTGTTCCAGTTGCACCTGGTCGACCAACAGACACTGTAAATAAGAGAGCGTAACATGTTATACACCTTTATGTATTCATTATTTTAGTGGGGGGTAGTAAACCATCATTTTAGACACAGGTGAGTGTCTATTCCATTTAATACATCCAAGTGTCAGACAAATATATGGAAATTTAGTTTTGGGAAGTGTAAGCATGCCACTGGTGTTTATTGCATGGTCTAGCAACAATATGCACCACCCCACCTTGTAACCGCCTGGGCAGAATACATCAATGTAAATAAACACAGTGTATCAAATTACCTGACACGAGATGGCAGATATTGAACACCATAATTAGGTGTTTGTGCAATACAAGCACGAACACCTCTTGTTTTTATGGTTGCTTTAAAATCATTCTTCACAGGGATCCACATAATTGGATAATTTGGTGCCAGGAGTGTCATTTATGACAGGCATGTCGACATTATAAATGTACACTATTCTATCATCATTATTTTCTATACCGATGTACATTTACCTTTCATATTATGGTTGTTCCAGCTTAATACAAATCGGCGAGTTCCAATCTTAGCCACTTGAATGAGAACCATGGAGACACAGAACTTCTCTACATCATCTTGCATGTGAATCATTCCTTGTTCATGCATAGTGACTACTATGCGCTTCAATGGATAATTTACTCGTTGGTTAACTTCTGGCCAGATCCGTTCAATGCGCAGGTTCTGAAGTAAAATTAGTAGTAAAGATGTTTATTTAGAAGTGATGCACAAAATGTACACTGTTTTATTTGTTTTTAACCCTATCAGGACGGGGGGGGGGGGGGGGGGGGGGGGGGGGGTAGCAACTTACATATTTTTGCCCTTAACTGTTTGAAGCTACATCTGATCATTGTATCACAATTAACCTACTTTTCCCCAATATTCATCTAGGTCAAATTAAGAAACAAATATTTCTTATCAGGGTCAGCTGCTACCATGGCAACAGTTTGTTTGAGTTTGGATCCAAGTGTTTTTCTTTCTCCTTTTTCAATACCAATTTCGGCTTGTTTGGGGGTTCAAACTAAATAGGCCTATGTATTTTTTTTCATTTAATGTTTTTAACATTCAAATTCAAAACTTTTCAGGCCAAAAATAAATCAGGCCTCATAAATGCACTCTGCGCCCAGAAATTCTTTTATTTTCATCCATATTTTTTCCACTCAGCGTGCCACATTACAATTTACTTCTGAAGCCTATGTTAATCTGGAGGTCGCAGGATCAAATCCGCTCTTTTCAATTTTTTTTTGTTCAATCCAAAATTAGCTACCAAAACACTCACGTGCACTGATGATGTTGCAACCCAGGGAGGGCAATTCTGCTCTGGACGATGTCTTGCAAGACAGTCTTGAATGAAGGTTGCTAACACAAATTCAGTTCCTTGGTCAACACGGAGTTGGGTCCATACACCTTCTCGCAACAACAATGGCCTGTAGAACAATGTACATAAACTGATGGTTGGCAAGAAAATATGCACAAAACCAATAACCGTCTTATTTTGTTAACCCTAGTGGGCCTAGAACTTCTTCAACTTGTAAACAGCACTTCTTTTATTAAATATTAAAATACAGGAAGCTTTTGTGCAGCTATGATCAATAATCAAAATTCAAAGACAAGGATAACAATGATTTTTTTAATAAAAGGGAAAAAAGTAAGCTTTCTTCTCGCGTTAACAATAATACATATAACTTTGATTTGTTATAAAAAATGATTTATATTAGCTATTTTCCTGTAGTCTGTTATAAACTTTCCTTAGCGACACTGAATGAAACAAAATATATATATATTAATTGGAATTAGTTAGTTAAAAGATACCATTGAGATTTTGTAAGATCTAACAACTTGTTAATTTCAAACTTACCTGAACAGTTCTTCAACAATTTTGAAGTTGCATTTACAAGGGATGGTAATCAGGTCGACGATTCTGCCACTGTAACCATCTCTTGCACAGACGTGTGTTACACCATACATGGCAATCTTTTCATTCTGATCCATGTGGATTTTGTGGCCATAGTAGTTTGCTGTGTAAAGTCTAGGATTTGTCCGGTCACCTGCATCGGTGCGCCTGATTTCATAGTTTCTAGGATCCAGTCTCTGAAGTGATCTTTTTACTCTGTCATGACTAACAGCTATTCCTTGCGCTCTTAGGTATCCCCCCATCATCCTTCTTCCATAAAGAGGACCAACCTGCAAGATGAAAAGACAGCAGTTTTTTTAAATAAACTAATATTGTCAGTAATATTTTGACAGGTGCATAGAAACTATCATCATCAATGTTTTAAAATTTCTCTCACTGATAAAGGCAAGAATTCTCATAAAAATTATAATACACATAGAGATGTCTTTAAGTTTTAGCCATGAATAACCATAATTACTGACTGTAATGATTGTGACTGTCATTGTAATTTTTTTTTAGCATCGAGAATACAAAATTGCAACTACAATAATTGACCAAATGAGAAGAATTTGATGTGATATGGCATTATCTAATCATGATTTGTTTACTGCATTACCTAAGTACTTTAACTGGAAACTGCATTTCCAAGAAACTGTGACATCATCAGTACTAAGGTCTAGTTGTGAATTTGGGTTTGATACTACTTTGCAGATGTCAACTTAAATAAAAGTAATAAAAAGGAGTAACAGCGACCCGGTTACTGTGTCTAACTTTATGTATAAAATAAAAGGCATCATCCCCTTACAAAAGGTGATCCCTCCTGCTAATTCCCAGACTATTTAATTTAATAATAATAGTATTGTAACGTACTGCCAACGGGTCCTTGTTTGCTCTGCAGCCAAACGCAGACAGAAAACAAACGGAAACTCAAATTCGGTTAAATGTGAAACACACCAATTTATTTATCTTCCAAGAACGACAACTTGTTCATGCTCACTCACTGAACTCAACATCTGGTCTGTCTAACACAACTTATCATGCACAATACATGCACAATGCACAGAGTCAGTTATCTTGGCTCCTGGCCAACGTTTTCCCGCCGGCGCGAACACAACTGTCTATTTATAGTCCATACTTCCGGTCCAATCTCTGGAGAGAGAGCGTTCTCACGCCGGCGGTTTGTCCGGCGGTTGCAATGTCCGTTACATCACTCCCTCCTTAGTTTAGCCTATACTCCTGGATAGGCAGGTGATTAACATAGTTCAACAGGTTTTACTTGTAACTGGTTGGAGTTTCCCCGGGAATGATGATCAATGTTGATTCTGGTCCCCAATTTGGTGACCCAGAATCCACCAAAGATACAACAATCGGCGGTGAGACCCACAACCGCATTTCTTTATTTAACAACAACAAAACAATGTCCATCCAAGAGAGGACTTCTCTCCAGTCATTGTTAATGATGTGCTCTTCTAGCTTCAGTGTCTTCAGCCGATGACTCAGGCCATGCAGTCGAACACTTGACATATTCTGTTCGGTGCTTCCCCTGGCGGATCCCCTGTCCGTGGTGCCGGCGGATCCTCCGCTGTCCTTGGTGCCGGCAGATCCCCTGTCGTTGGTGCCGGCGGATCCCCTGTCTGTGGTGCCGGCGGGTCCCCCGTCTGTTGTGCCCGCGGGTCCCATGTTTGTGGTGCCCCCAGCACCGGTAGTCACTCTGTCTTTGGTGCATCCAGCACCAACGGATCCCCTGTCTTCCGTTGTGCTCCCTGCACCTGCGGATACTCTGTCTTCAGCGGCCTTCTTCAGTGGTGCATCATGCACTGGCGGATACCCAGCCGTTGATGCTCCCCGCACCAACAGGTATCCTGTCTTCGGTGGTACTTCCTGTACCCTCGGCCTTGTCATCTGCGATGCGTCCTGCATCATCCGTATCCTTCATCATCATGCATCCGGGGGTCCGTCGGTGCTCTTGCTTGTTCCGGTGGGGCTGCTTTTGCTGGTGGAAATTGCCGCTCCAGCTGAGCTGCCGTCACCTGCACATGAAGGCCAACGCCAGTGTCCTGGAGTTGATTGTTCAATGTCATAGTCTTTGTCCTGTCAGTTTGTTGGTTGATGATGAGAGCAGCGTGCTCCGGCGAGGCAAGTTGCACTGGCGGAGCCGTCCACAACGATGGAACAGTGTGCGTTGTTGAAGCCTTCCACAACGGTGGAGGTGTTGACGTGGAGTTGAGGGACAAAGCAGCTGGATCAGGGCTGGAAAACCCATCGCAACCACGAACCGCAATCCCAACGGCAAACGCCATGCAGGGCAAGATCGAGGGACTCGGGACCACATCAACAGTAGGGCATTCACCGCTCGCAACGGCCTCCCTACTTGTGGTCTCCGCATCCACACAACAAAGCCCAACATCGGCGCCAGCCACGGGACCGCGGGACGGGTTTGCGTGGCATTTACCTGCACTCTGATCCTCACTGATGGCTAAGTCACCACTACTCCACGTCGCTTCCAAGTTGGCAATCGTTTTCTCGAAGCATCTTCTGTGGTACGCATCAACGACTGGTTTCGTGTCCCAAGGATTCTTTCCATACTCAGGTGAGGAAATAGCTGACTCAAAAATCTGCCGTGCCAAGGAGGCTTCCAACTCCCGAATGTCACTCATTAATCCGAAGATGGCGTCCACGATATCAGCCGATGATGTGTACCTCGTCGTCATATTTCAGTCGTGTTCAACATTTAATTGAGTCAAAAATATCCCACCGCTGCCACCATTGTAACGTACTGCCAACGGGTCCTTGTTTGCTCTGCAGCCAAACGCAGACAGAAAACAAACGGAAACTCAAATTCGGTTAAATGTGAAACACACCAATTTATTTATCTTCCAAGAACGACAACTTGTTCATGCTCACTCACTGAACTCAACATCTGGTCTGTCTAACACAACTTATCATGCACAATACATGCACAATGCACAGAGTCAGTTATCTTGGCTCCTGGCCAACGTTTTCCCGCCGGCGCGAACACAACTGTCTATTTATAGTCCATACTTCCGGTCCAATCTCTGGAGAGAGAGCGTTCTCACGCCGGCGGTTTGTCCGGCGGTTGCAATGTCCGTTACAGTATATTACTACTAGGAAGGGAGCCCTAGGAAGGATAGTATTTCATTTCTTGGTGAATTAAAATTGGCAGTTGGATACGGAATTCTACCACAAAATTATTCGGGTCAACAACTTACCTGCAAAATGCACTCTGGTGGATTACACGGTCTAAGTCATTATTGCTGATTTGGGATATGTCCATAAGTTTACAATAACGACGGACACTTTTTACTGATAGGCCCCTTGTATTGGGAAACCTATGTCGTAATGATCGAGAAATATCTGCATATGACTTTCCACGATAAACTGCCTCTCTAATGTCCTGCAAGAGTTGATGGCCGAGTCCATCCATACTTCAGTAGGCAGTAATACTGTCCTACAGGTTAACCGCTTTGGAGCCCAATGATCTATACCCAACTTCAAAACATACTTGCTGGAACTGCAAAAGACACGTTTGCGCAACAATGTGATTGTTTACAATCAGCAGTCAGCCGTCGACGTCGACGTCAATGATAACCGACAAGAAGTTTTAAAAAAACACGTACGATTATGCATCAGGCAGGCAGGGTCAGCGCGTGCATGCCCTTAGTGCATGTGTGCGCTGGTGGTGTGTGCGCTGCGCCGCCATTCGCTTATTTTATCGGGCTCGTCCATAGAGAGGAGGGGGTGGGGTGTCCTACAATATTGTCATTTTCTTTAGTCCTGAAGCAGACGTTCGATCCACTTTCTGGGAAGCATGAAAGCAGAAAAGTGAAATGGTCCTTAGCGTACGATCGGCTTTTCGGGTTGTTGGAAACCAGTAAAGCAGATGTCCGCTTTTGTGCCACTGTGTGACAAAACGTCCGATCTGCTTTCTGGCTAGCAGAAAAGTAGACAAATAGATTTATCTAAAACGTTCAACCTGCTTTTCTGCTTCTAGGAAACCCAAAAGACAAGTGTCCACTTTTCGACCGTAAGTGTAGGCGATTAAGTAAAACCTGCTTTCATCGAAACTGAAAAGTAAAAAAGTAGAAAAATGGTTACTACAAAAATGTTCAATCTATACTTTTCAGGGGGACAAAAAGCAGAAAAGTAGAAAAATGCTCCAGAATAAAACGTTCAATCCGTTTTTTCATAATTGGAAAGCTGGAAAGCAGATGTCCACTTTTCGACCTCCATAATCACCCCCAAACATACTTAACTGCCCTGTAATTAAAAGTGCCTTCCAATGAGGCGAAAGTCACCAGAAGGCGATTTAATGGGACCCTTGGGACCCAGGGTTATACAATCGCATAATACAGCCCGTATGCGAATTTACTGTGACAAAGTCTAGAAATAAACGAGCAACTACCTAATTTTCATTTGAAAAGTTGTCACTTAAAATCTTCACGTTTTTCTTCACAGTTGTCTTCATTATATCCTAAACCATCATGCCTAGGCGCCCCCAATTAATTTACTGACTAATTAACTCAGCCCAACTAATTAAACATTTGCATAATATAGCCCGTATGCGAATTTTCTGTAACAAAGTTTAGAAATAAACACGCTGCTACCCAATTTTCATTTGAAAAGTTGTCATCGAAAAATCATTAAATCTCCACTTTTTTCTTCCCAGTTGTCTTCATTATCCCAAACCAACATGCCTAGGCGCCCCACTTAATTAACCTACTAATTAACTCAGCCCAACTAATTAAACAATTGAATAAATAAAGCCCGTGTGCGAATTTACTATAACGTCTGGAACAAGCACCAACAATTGATTTGAAAAGTTGTCATCGAAAAATCATGGAAGGAAAGACAGACACTATCAAGCAGTTTACGATGCGCAGTGCTTTACTTGGTATTTTCAGCACAAAGTTCAGTTGCCCCTTGTCATGTATGTAAAGCTCTTGTAAAGTATAGTGAAGTCTCTGACAGTTCCAATGGTACTGTGTATAATTTATACAGTAATACAGTATTTGGTAAAATTTGTATACACCCCAAATGTAGCTCTAGCAAATTAAGCATTGGACCAAGTTAAGCTGCAATCCGCAAAAGAATGTTGGAAAATAAGCATTTTGTAAATCCACTGCTGACCGATAGTTTACCAGTAGCCAAAATCTGTGTACACCCCAAATGTGGCTTGGGTCAACCAGGCATTGGACCAACATCTTGCAGGCTGCAATCGGCTGAAGAATGTGGGAGAAAAATCACTTTGTATATATTCATGAAATGACCACTACTGACCACCAGTTAACTATTGCCCAAATTTTACTACCATCCCCAGTTAGGACGGTATCATGGTTTAATTTGACGAAGTTTTTTTTTAATCGGCCGGACAGTTAATTAGAGTTATGTTCTTTTTCATTTTGACCGAAGAAAGAAATAAACAATTAAATCTAGCATTATAATAATATATCACTCTGCTTCGCGTGACTGATATAAAGAAAAAAGGAAAAAAAGAAAGAATTATTGCTTCAAAATATATCAGCCTGTCTTGCAAGGCTGATATAAAGAAAGAAATCTAGCATTTCAATAGCATATCAGCTTGCTTCGCAAGGCTAGTATAAATAGATTTTACGTGTGCTATGGTATTGAGATTATGACCAAATGTAGGTTGAAAGAAAGTAAAAATCATGACACCTTAAAACTACTTTTCTTCAAACATATAACCCACATTGCTGAACATGAACAAATAGGTTACCTTCGCGATGCGAACTTGAATACTTGCCTAATTCTTTTGTTCAAGAAAGAGAGTAAAAGAGGAAGAACGCAAACAGCAACAAAAAAGACAAGATATATTCAGTGATGAGATGACGTTGAGTGGGTAAGCAATGATAACAAAGAAGAAAACACTGCGCGGGCAATGGAGAGTGAAGAAATAAAGTAATACCTCGCAAGTTCATTTCGTTATAATCTGCACGCGCTATTCGCGCCCTTTTTAACGCGATATACCGCCTAAACGGACGCGTTTGACTAAACTGGAATTGTTTTCACACCCCAAACACCAACCCCTCATCTATGTGCCACTGAACCAGGGGGGGGGGGGGGGGGCGGAAGGGGTGTTGCGCAATCATTTGCGATCGCTGTTGGGGTACACTCCATTTTAAAAATAGGTAATGACCATTAACAAACAAAAAGAAATCCATGTATACCGTTAAAATTCTCTCTTTATCAGCACTGAAAACATAACAGTGTATATCGTAAGAGTATTTTCAATTGTTGAGATGCTTAATTTTAAATAAAGTGCGTACAAATATTATCGAAAATTTCCCGTTGGTTTATTGCAGCGGCTAACGTGTGTATGAATGGGTCCAGGTGGGAATTTCGTTACAAATGGTCTCCCCTAAAATGGCTACAAATATCGACATAATGTGAAAAAAATTATCGTTCATCCTCTGATTTTTTTCCATTAACGTAATATTTAGGAATAGATCTTTCATTCCTGAAAGTTTAATCAAAATCCCTCGGTACATCCTCTAGATATTTGACGATTTTTTTGGAGAGAATGGATCCCGCCAATACGTAGTTTGCGTTTAAACGATCTCTGTTGACGGACGGGAACATTTGCCGCAGGTAATTGTAATTCTGAGGCAACATACACATCTTAAACAGATATGTTATACATGTCGTTTAGGTTAAATATATGTTGTTTATTAAATAGTTAATTTACTGAAGCAGTTGGCAAGGCAAAAAAAACAATTTACAAATGTTTTCTGGTGTAAAGATTTTGTGAATTTACAACATTTGAAGATAACAATAAACCTCTGATAAAATGGACTCGTCCAGGCAGTCTCAACGGCACGCAGCGGAGAGCAACCGTCAATTCAAATAGTGTGTACTGTGCGTACACACACATCCGTTTGTACGTAGTGGGGAGCTTCGACCAGTTCACGTCGCGATGGTCGAATGAGATTATTTTCAACGTAGGTGGAGCGCTGGTGGCGCTACCCCTTCCGCCCCCCCCCCCCCCCCCCTGCGTAGCATTTGAGCACAGCCCGGACTGATGGGCTTTGCGTGGCACAATGCGTTTACGCACTTAGGATGAGCATCCTGTGTTTATTAGTGAAATGGGATTATAAAACCAACTGTCTACCTTGACAGCGGCTGCAGCAAGAAATCAACTATTGGTATTCGATAAATTAAAGTTGATTAATTGGGTGTACTTTGGTTGTCAGATTATTATCTTCGTACTCAGATTTTTGGGGTATTAAAATAATGCTCGATCCGGTGCAATTAGGAGCGAAGGGTGTTAGTATCAGAGTAAAACATTGACAACTTAGAACAATACTCCCAATTTGAAGAATCTCTTGGTCACCACTGAAGACGTTGTCTTCAATCCACGTGAAAAACCAAGAAGTGCTGCAAGTCTACTTTGAAGATAAATTTTCTGAAAATCCTATCCCTAAATTGTAGCAATTACAATATTTTTGCAGATCCAAATTATTAAATGTTGACGACGTACAGCTGCCGCCAACCTAAAATGATTTCAAAATTTGTGAGCAAATAGCTCCATTACAGCTTCACAATTAAAGGACACCACAGTACAGTTTAATATCCAGCCAAGCGTATCATTGCGCGGAAGGGTAGGAGGCATTTCTATCACGTTTTCTATTTTTCGTGGCGAAAGCTTCAAGGTTGGTCTCGATCTCGATTTCCCTCTTATTTCTAGAAAAAGGGAGCTTGGTCGATGAAAACGTGACTTTTACCAGCAGAAAAAAGTTAATTCTATATGGTGGTTTCAGCTAGCCTTTGCTTGTTGCTTTTGAAGTAACACAATCAATATACACGGAGGAAAATATACTGAATTGAATGAATTGAACCGACCGTCTTCTTGGGCTTCAAGGTTTCGTTAATTAAAATACAGACCTTTGCACTGACGTCATCACGCTGCCATCTTAATAAACCGATGATGTAAGAACGGAAACGCTCAGATCTGTACGCGCGACGCACTTCCCCCGCCCCTCTCCCTCCCCCATCCCTCCCCTCTCTTTTACTCTCTCTCTGACTGTCCGTCTCCCCCTCATAATAACTCATTAATATGTGGATATTGAGTCCCTTTTTGTCCGTTTGATTTTTGTTCATGCCCCCCTCCCCCCCCCCCCCCCCATCTCTTACTCTCTCTCTCTCTCTCTTTAGTCCATAGGGGCGGATCAGCCCCCTCCCATGGTGGTCTGAACTCCTTCCTTATACAACGACTCCAGAGCAGGCAAGCCGAATTAATCGTTATGGCAAAATTGTCACAACAACTCTAATGGCTTCCTTTCCAAAAACGTATCATTCTCAAGTTGTTAACCATCAGGTATAATTGTTGGAAGGAAGGTGCTCCTCCTTACTTAACTGAACTTCATACCAGCCTAATCGCACACTCTGTTCAAGCTCAGATACAATGATTCTCACAAAACCTCAAACCAAATACTCTTCATCTGCTAAGGTTTTCATGCAGCTGCTCCAAACCTTTGGAACAATCTTCCTTATCAAATATCTCTTGCACAATTTCTCTTACTGTTACTGAATTCAAAACATCGCTTAAAACTCACCTTTTCGGGACTTATTTTACTTAAGCTATTTACTTCATTCTCATTCTCATCAGATTAAAATATTGACGACTTAGATTAATACTATTTATTTTATGACTGTTCATAATAATTGCAGAGCTAAATATTATATGTTGACGACGTACAGCTGTCGCCAACCTACACTGAAAACATCTAGTAGTCAATTTGGAGAAAAAATTAGTCAAACAGGCATTAAAAATCAGTCTTCCCATGCATGACTAATTTTTCAATCCGAACTTACTAATAGGAAACATTTTTACTAATTGACCTAATGAAATTACTAATTTAAAATTTTCAAAGACTAATACGAATTTGTTGTTACTAATTTTGCCCTTCGATTAATTGATACAGAGTACTGATTGACTAGTTTGTTTGTCTCCTAAAGATGAAATGACTAGTCTGACATAGCAATGACAACTTTGTCGACTAATGTGTGAGAAAAGTACTAATTGAATTGGCTCCGAAGGTGCGGCACAATAGACATGATAGAAAAGCCTGTACAAAAATACTCGTACAGCGTTCGGTCGAGTGCCACCGACCCTTCCTCCCTATGTTGTGAATTAAATACAATTTTGTATTCTTCATCAAAGGGCATTTCTCAATTATCAAATTTAATATAAGAATAACTTCCTGATTCAACTTTTGGGGAAACATGAGTGCCGCTTGTAACCATGGAGGTAGTCTGTAAACAGTGCTGTCACTAATCAGCACGGTGAGTACAATTAACAGAACAGCAAGAACACAATCGCACCCCCATCCCCCGTTTTCGCGCCGAAATTTTGTTGTGCGCGATGATCGCGCATTATTGCAATTCAGCACAGTTTATTACACTGTTCAAAAACCATTATCGAAAAATAGCGTGTCATTTTCACTGTCGCGCAAATATCGACCGCGCGATTCGTAACTCTCCCTCTCGTCTGTCTGCTGCAGCCAAAAACGTCAGCAGAGGTCAGTCCGTGTCAACGTGTGCTGTGGGTGGTGAATGAAATATAATAAGGTAATGAATTTATTGTATTCTGTTGTAATTATTCATTAGTATAACAATGTTAGTAAGTAACGCAGGTCCCAGTAATGCATAGAGGACTTGCCTGGCTGAGAATGACTCTAAACGTTAACTTACATAAGCAGCATTTTGGGTTTCCCTTTTCAATCTCGACTCAAAAAAGTCTCTGAGACTCATGACTTTGAATTGAGTCATGTCCACCACACGCTAACCACCTCCATCCATGCACTCGGTGTAACAGTACTATAGACCTTATGCATATGACGTCATATGAGTAGGGCGCCCTCGCCTAGAGGTCAAAAGGAAGATGTTCATTGGCCAGTCCTGTGCGCCGCGCGTACAAATCAGCGCGTTTCCCATTGTTTCGTCATCAGTTTACCTCTAAGATGGCGGCTTGGTGACGTCAATGCATAAGGTCTATTGAAGCTGTACTACTCTTAGTATCCTGGTGTCATGGGTTTTCAGTAGGATAACAGGAAAATTGTTCACAATCAAAAACAAAATGATTTTTTTTTAAATCATCTATCCAACATTTTTACAATGACACTTGCACTTCATCTTGTGTTGAAATCTTATAAGTTTGGGTTTTACCATGGTCATGGGAATAAACTAGTTTATAATTATTGCTCCATGGTTTTACGTTGCGAGAGATAGTCCGCCATTTATGCACGACATTGGAACGATCAC
The DNA here is from genome assembly GCA_037783415.1 of Leptasterias polaris. Taxonomy (NCBI): domain Eukaryota; kingdom Metazoa; phylum Echinodermata; class Asteroidea; order Forcipulatida; family Asteriidae; genus Leptasterias; species Leptasterias polaris. The sequence continues at coordinate 3,587,524 of JAZGTN010000027.1, forward strand.
AGAGCAGAGAGTGATGTTTTCAGGAGAGTCGCGTAAATACCAGTACTGGTAAATACGTTGTAGGCCTACATGTACAATCATGCTAAGATAATGTTCGTCTCCTGAGGCGAAAATTATTTTTGTGACATACAAATTGTTTTCCTCATTTCTCAAAAACTACAGCACATCAGCAAGTAATATTTTAAGGGAAGCTTTCTACCATCATTATCTTCAAACCGTTTAAGTTTAATGTAAATCTGTGGACATTGCGTTTTGTGTCGTACAAAAACTAAAAGTAGGCCTACCCAAAAACCCTTTAAGGATTTTAATTAAGAAACCTTTGTTTTGTATTTCAGGTTGGCGTGCATGTACATGGGCGTGTGCAGGCAAAGTTCACCATGGACTCCTCAACAAAGTAAGTTCACTGCCTACACAGACACAGTCAACAATTGTTCACATTTCATATTATTATTATTGATGGCAAAATTAAATTTCTTTATGAATACCCGACGCAGGTCGTTTCGTACCAATCATTATTACTATTAGCCTATGTTGCACGAGGGAGATTAAGCCACTACTAGCCTACTTCTACTAATAAGATTGCCAATACCATTTTACACCATTCACTACCCTTATTGATTTTAAGAAAAGTACAAAGTTACTTTAAAAAAAATACATACATACTTGACCTTGAGTTGCAGAAATTGTTTACATTTAAAAGATAAAGGCCTTCGTGTGAAGTTTTTAAAGCAAAAGGCTAATATTTGAATAATCAGCTTCCATGTTACTAATATGTTGTTACCTTTTGATTCACACAAGAAAGAGCAACAAAACTAGGAGGATCAATATGGTTATTAGTTTTCAAGTATGTACATCATGTCTTGTGGGATAACTTCTGAGGCGTTGTAGTTGTCATCGTAGTCATGTGAGTCGTGTGACTCGTTGTGACCCTATGATGATGGAGTTCCATCTCAACTAATCCAGAGCTAGCTGAAAAGTGATAATGCCTGTTAATACCGCATTTCTTTTCTACAGCTTCTGGCAGAGTTTCACAGGATACATGGGACATCTCGTATAAAGAGCTTGCTACAAGTTGGCCTTGACACATATGCTTGCAGCATCTTAGAGGTCTACAATGCAAGGAGAAATGAAGACAAAATCCCGGTTTCTGCTGCTCATAAGTCAGATAGTAAGTATAACAAATATAATTAAATAGCGTAATTATCTTCATACAAAATATTACATTGTAAGATTTTTGTTAATCGTATTGAAGCTTGGAATGCATATATCAATATCTTGAAAAGTTCTGCAGTTTTTAAAACAATTTTGAGTGCACCTTTAAATACTGTTGTTTCAGCAGTTTAATTTTTCACTCTTACATAGGAGCAAGGCTATTTTACATTCGCAAGATGGATCTCTTGGTTGAAATCGTACATTTTAATCAGAAATTATTTCAAAGATATTTTCAAGGGGTATGGATCCGAGATCATCAGTCACCTTCATTGTACGCGTGAAGTACCAGACCTGCAGTATGAAGAAGCTTTGTATTATCAGAACTGTAATGTCAATGTTCCTGATATTATTTTTAATACAGATTTCAAGACAACAGAAGCAATATGTGCTTTACCATCATTGCTGAAGGAAAACGCCACAGATATGTTCTATACAAAGGTAGGTTATATAAGTAGTCATGTTTTATAAAGTAATATGCTGGTTAACTTCTGGATGGAGCATGCATGCAGCCTAATGTAAGCAGTAATGTGTGTCAACTAAATACTACTTGCATGCACCCCACCTCCTTTCTGGCAAAACCACCACAGAACCTTCATTTTACAAGACCCCAAAGAAATGTTAATGGTTTTTTGTATGTGGTAATCTGGTCTATCAAGCAGAGTTTTTTTAAATCTGGGTCAAAGGTCATGGTGACCCATAATTGTTTTCTTAATTTAAGGACACATTTGATTAGAGCATTTAATTCTGATCATTGTTATACCAAACTTGCACAATTTTGTGGAAAACTTACCTATTTATGGTTTATTTTGTTTATTATTTAAAAAAATTTGGGGGGGGGGGGGGGTGATATGGAATCACCCACGTGCTCGTGGAATATTTGCCCCCCAAAAATCTGCATCCCATGCTGACATGGGACGCAGAAGCACTGTATTTTTCTGTATTCCACTCACGCTTGAAAAATAACTAATAGTGTTACGTAATGTCATGCAGTGATCTCGAATTATAGAAAACAAATTGCAAAATTGCTTCCCAAAGCACTGATGTGCTGTATTGTGGCATTAATTAAGTTTTAGCCATTTTGTACTAGAAGTATGAATAAGACATCTGGTTGCTTGTAGCAATATTGATTAACTTTACTTTTTACTTTTGTTTATTTAAGGATGAAGACAGCCCACATCCTGTGTACATCGAAATGGACGAAAAATCGGCACAAGTGTCTACAGAGTTTAAAGTAGTTGCAGAAGGCGAGGTACTTTCTGTTGTTGATGATATAACAACAGCAGTCGCGTGCTACATATCCTCGTTTTTTGTATTTCACCTGCAGTACATCCCAGAACTTGTGAAGACTATTGCATTTTATCAGTATGGTGTGCTAAAGATTGATGACCAGACTGGTGTTCATAAGTCGGTTTTAAGCTTACTGGCACGTTTAACTAAGAAAAGGTCAGTTGAGGCACTTTCCAAGAAAAAGTGAAGCAAGATTGGAGGCACCACAAGGCTTTTGTGCATTTAAACAGCTATAAAAGTTAAAGGGAGGGTCCATCAAAACCAATCTTTAATTATGTTTTATAAAGATCCATGTATAGATTCCGCCCTGTCATAATTATTAGCTGATAAAATAGTACAACAAAATACACACTGTTGGGTTAGTTTTGACATATTGATTAAATTACGTGATTGACTATATTTTACCACTCAAAAATCTAACTTTGCCATAGCTTAAACAATTGGACAGAGTGCGCACATATGTATGAGCATAGTTTTGCCTCCATTCATGTGGGTAGTGAAAGCATGTGAACAATTTCAAGTGATAGGTCAGCTTTAAAATACCAGAGAGTGTCGGAGAGTTAAATAAGAACAGTTAATCTTTAATTAAAATTGTGTATGTGCTGATACTGCAGTTAATTTCCTACCCACTTTGTTCTTATCTAATATCAAACAACCTAGCTACATGTACTGCAGAACCCAGAGTGTGTCAAGTGTAAGGCTTTCGAAAGTCGTACTCACAAGTCAAATTAAATTTGGTGTTACACTTATTTTTCAGTAGTCACAGTCCAATTGTGAAAGAAAGAAAGAAATCATCATGTCCAATCTTACATTGAATTGTATAAGTTTTAACTTTGTTTGATACCCTTTCAGTGCAAAATCTGTTAACACCCCTAAACATGTGCAATGTGCATGTAATTCCAATATATGGTTCAGTTCTGTACATACTGTGAATTTTCGGTCCACAATATAGCATCTAAACTGAGTTAAATTTAACTTTTTCACAACAAATTCCTCTATGGAATGTACCTCATAAAGTTATTGTTGGCAGCGAATGAAGTTGTGTTCAAGATTTTGCACTGAAAGGGCATACAAAATTACAGATTTTCACGTAAAATTAGAGCCTTGTGATATTTTGTTTACTTTCATATATGTTTCACTGTCGATTGGAAAATTAGTACATCACTGAAGTTGACGTTAAATACCGCTTTATTAAAGTCCTGTCATCACCGTGTGTACTGTAGGTGGGAATAATGGATTGTTAAAACAACTTTTGAACATTGCAAGTTGGGGAAAAACAAATCTATTGAAGTGTGTTTAATAATGTTAAACAATTTTTGAGATTCAGTAGTTATTCAGTAGTTATTGTTCTCAAAGGAACTGATGGTTAAAACAGTTGCTTCAGTTGGAGTTGTGTTGGATTTGCAATAAATTTACAGTGACTAATTATAACAGAAGTGTGTACAAGACTAATTATTGGTATTGCCAGACTAATTAAAAGACTAAATAGTTTTGCAGCATGACTAATTAATTTTCGTGGATGACTAATTTAATTTCGTGCATTACCAATCTCCAGATCAATTAGTCATTTTAAACCATTTTCAAAGACTAACTATAATTTGTCATTTCAGTGTGTATTGACTAATCTTTTGATTGAGTGACCAATTAAAGATTAGTCAAATTAAACCATGTAAATGACTAATTTTTTTTAGACAATTGACTAAGTGATGTTTTCAGTGTAGATGATTTCAAAACTTGTTTATAATAGCTTGTTTATAATTAAAGATTCACAAAGGTCACCGCAATACAATTATCCAGCCGAGCGTATCATTGTGGGATAGGGGGGGGGGGCGGCATTTCTATCACGTTTTCGATTTTTCGTGGCGACAGCTTCAAGGTTGGTCTCGATCTCGATTGTTTCCCTTATTTCTAGAAAAAAGGAGCTTGGTCGATGAAAACGTGACTTTTACCAGCAGAAACAAGTTATATTTGGCGGTTTAAATAGCCCTATAGGTCGTTGCTTTTGAATCAACAAATTCAATATACACGGAGGAAGATACTGAATTGAAGGCGAGGACGGTTGCATTCAAAGCTAACCGACCGTCTTCTTGAGCTTCAAGGTTTCGTTAATTAAAATACAGACCTTTGCACTGACGTCATCACGCCGCCATCTTAATAAACCGATGATGTAAGAACGGAAACGCTCAGATCTGCGCGCGACGCACTTTCCCCCTCCCCTCCCACCTCTCTCTCTCCTTAGGGGCGTCAGCCCTCCCGTAGCGGTCTGAACTCCTTCCGTATACAACGACTCAAAAAGGCCATCCAAATTAATCTTTATAGCAAAAAACTGACCACGTCTCACTACAACTCCATTGGTTTCCTATTCAAGAACGTATCATCTTCAAGTTGTTAACCATCAAATGCTCCTCCTTAGCTTACTGAACTTATCACTCCTACCAGCCTAATCGCACACTCCGTTCCAGCTTTGATAACAGGGCTCGATTTCACAAAGAGTTAAGATTGATCGTAACTGCAAATCCATCGCAGTTGCTTAGCAAAGAGTGGTGTCACAATACAAATCACTATGGTAATACTGATAACTCATCTTAAGATGAATAATTAGTGTTTTGTGAAATCGACCCCCACAGGACTCTCACAAAATCTCAAACCAGATACGCCTCATCTGCCAAAGGATTTTATGCGGCTGCTCCAAACCTTTGGAACAATCTTCCTTATCAAATACGTCATGCACCATTTCTCTTACTGAATTCAACATTAATTTATTTTTTGTTTTTATCCCGGGGATAGCATTTTATTGACTATATTTCACAATCATACATAAAAATATTAAAACACTTTGATGAGAAAGGTACAATCAATTCATAGTTGTTACAAGAAATTAATACCTGTAGCATTAGTCTTGGCAAAGTACTGAGGGGAAATCCCACTTATGGTAGAAATTAGCCAAATTATCATTAAAAATATAAATGAACTTTTCCACGGAATAGTAATTCTTAAGTTCTTTTTTGAGGATTAACAATTGGATGGCCTATTCTTAGTCATTTTCATTTTATACATATGAACACGACAAATTAATAGAATAAGGTTAATTGCTTTACATTTGAAATCGGTTTTACCAAACAAAAATGCTTCATTGTCTGGGATTATGTTTAAGTTTGTTTTTTCCTGGATCCACGAAACAACCGCAGTCCAAAATGAAATTGTAGCGGCACATGAGCAAAACAGATGAATAAGAGTCTCTTCTTCATTGTTACCAAAAGTGCATAAATTAGAGTTCAATTTGTTGATTTTGAAAAGAAAACTATTCGTGCCCAGAATTCTGTGTATTACTATTAGTCGGTACTGGAACCATCTCAGTCTAGTGTCAATTGTGCAGTTAAAAGGGATGTTAAATATTAACGACCATTTAGAAAAACTATAGTCTATTTGCAAACTAAAGTTCCTGGAGGAGGTCAGGACCTTGAGTCTGCTTGAGCCTTTCTTATCCCTCAAAAGGGTCTTGAAATTGAATGGAATAAAAGGATGTTGAATGGTCCATTTCATCGAAGATAAAATATTCGGAAAAGCAGACTTGATGGCCCTGACCACACCCCCATATTCCAAGAAATTAGTTCTAATATTAAACTTATTTATGAAAACATTAAAGGGGAAAATGTTTCCATTATCGTCCATAAGATTATAGATATAATTGACTCCTGCAGACTCCCAATGTTTGTAATAGGTGCATTTTTTATCAATCTTAATTTTGTCATTATGCCACAGAGTATTGGTCAAGGTATCTTCAGCAGTCACTGGGGTATGTTTCAGGGTGAATTTAGACCAAGATGTAGAAACATTCCTCCAAAAAAGGTTACCATATGATTTTGGTTTTTGTGCGTAAAGCAATTTTAGAGAGCCTCCTTCAAAAACTGACATTCCAGAGGTATTCATAATCTTGTGGAATAAATGAACCCAACCTTTTTGGGTGTTGAGATATACACACACATTTTGCTGCAATTTTCTCCAGGAGTAAAGTGATGTTTACAAATTAACAAAATACAAAACAAATACACACCAGGGACCCAATAACCATTATGAATTCCGATTAAACAGGAAAATCAGTTCTGCTGAGTACAAATAAGCAGACTGAACATGTGACATGGCATTTTGACTGGTGACCTTATTCTGGAAAGTATAATTCTGTTGTGCTTATAGCTATATAAGGGGGGCTTGTATAAGCAGCTCAGTATGAAACTGGGCCCTGACATACTCGTAATTATTTGAATGTTATACGAGATACACTTAAACACTCTCGGGTCAGAATTGACTCAGATTCTAGGCCCAATGGGGGCCTTGAACATTTCTAGGTCAGTATGACCTGGAATATGTGTCAAATTGACCCGAATCTGTGTCAAATTGACCCGAATATGTGTCAAATTGACCCAAATATGTGTCAAATTGACCCGAATATGTGTCAAATTAACCCGAATATGTTCAATTTGACCCCGAATATGTGTCAAATTGACCCAAATATGTGTCAAATTGACTTTAATATGTGTCAAATTGACCCGAATATGTGTCAATTTGACCCGAATATGTGTCAAAATAAGAAAAATATCAATTTCAAAAGAAAAGTTTACTGTAGCATTGAAAGGAAATGGTGGTGTTGCGTCCAAATTATTTGATCCGATTCTCGTCACAGCTTCAATTTTGATTATATTATCAAGAGGCATTATTCCTTCCACTCTTAAATATGACTCTACTGAACGCGACAGCTGATGGCTGCACGTTATTCACAAATGACACAACCCAAAGACGACGCATGGTAACGTCGTTTCTTTCACTTAGTTGTTGGTAACATGCAGGGGCGGATCCAGGATTTTCCAAACGGGGGGTGTGAAAACTTACCAAGCAGCAAATGGTGAATGCAATTTGTGGCTCCTACGAGCGCGTAACGCGAAGCCCTTACGGCATGGGCTGGTTCCGGGCCCGCTTAAATGCTCCGAAACAGTTAGGATTCTAGATGCTCTGTGGTGCGATCTCATGCAATATCTGACCACTTTAAAAAAAATTGTTTTAGCAAGATCATTATTAAAACAATATTTTCGAGTTGGGAGTCATTGATTTGAATCAGCCATCCTGAGTTATAAAAATCAAAATGCAGGCTACAATTAATACTTATTCAGGGGGAAAAACTGTTGGGTGAGACAAACGATAGTGCAATTTTTAATATAATTAACCTCTTTGTCTATAAGTTTTTACATACTTGAGGATTAGAATGTGACACAAAAATAATATGTTACTACTGATAAGAACAATTTGTGCTTGTCTTCAGTGACAGCGCGATCGAGCAACAATAACATTAATGTACGAAAATGTGAGGGTAGACCTAGAGGCCCAGCCCCCTCCCCCAGCCCTGCACAATTGATAATTACCAGTTTGAAAGAAACACAACGGATATTAACCCTCTCTCTTGAATACGAAAAAAATCTGTGATTTTCTGAACAGAGTGAGACACCACATGATTATACAATGCTATGTCTTCACTAGCCCCATATAGAGCCAATCCACTTCGTTCGTATCCTTGCCTAGCACCATTGCAATCCTATTGTTGTGCACGATGTCATTTTTAATCCGGGTTATAAAACGTACCGATCGAATGCTACTGTAGGCCTACTTGTAGAAAGCCCTAATTCTAAATATTTTTTTTTTTAAATCACGGATTTGGGGGAAAATTGTTTGCCTTCGAGTCGCGAGACTGAATTTTTTGATCACGTATTAACACTTATACGATCTATTGGGGACCAGACTGATTTACATAACGTGCTGAGCATAATATCTTTTGCGCAGACGGATGCGCACCGCATTACACGTATTTCACAAAACCTTCGCTCAGCGCGCTGAGTGAATCAGTCTGGTCCCCATTAAAGTTTCAGCAGTTGATAGTATAACTGTTGTGGATTGTTGAGGGAACCTGACAATGGTTTTCGCGCAAGTATTATGTGGGGAAAAATCACACTCGCGATTCGAAAAGCAATCTGTGTTGTTTTAAAAAAATAATTCAGCATTAGGGCTTTCTACAAGTACAGTAGCATTCAATCAGTAAGTTTCATAACCCGGATTAAAAATTAAATCGGGCACAAAAATAGGATTGCAATGGTGCTAGGGCCAAGGATACGAAGTGGATTGGCCCTATTCATGGGGCTATGTATTTTTTTATCTTAAATACTAGTTTCCGAAGTTCGTATTGTAAAAGTCACATTGTATTTAGCGCGCGCGCGTGCTGACCTCCAGCCAGAAACTTCTTTGCACAATGTACACACACAGGTGGCATGGTCGACTCACGCTGCGGTTGTATGATCTTCACGCCCCCCGGACGCGGTTTTTTCCCCAGGAGAGATGAGGCCACTTAGCATTTGGCGTGTTTTCTACCAAAATCAGTCTTTTTAAAATTTATTACAAAAATTATTATAACACGCAAATTTATGTTAAGTGGCCTGAAAAAAATTACGCCCCCCGGACCCCCGCGCCAGGTGTGCAGGTGTTTCGTGCTTATGTTCAGTGTGTGAGAAAAACACGATGTCCACACACACAGATTCACGTGTAATTCCTCATGAGATAATGTATGTCGGTGAATTAATAGTGGTCCACAAATGAAACAAAGTGTACGAGGTACGGATTATTAGTAGCTTTTTGAAGAAAAAAAATTGGTATGGCCTATGTCATTAACTTTGTCTCTCCCTCATTTTTCCCCTTGATGTTTTTTTTTTTTTTTTTTTCCTCAAGCAAAAGGGGGGGGGGGGGCGTGCGCCCCCCACGCCCCCCTGTATCCGCCCCTAATAGGCGTAAACTTCGACGAATACATTCTGACCCACACGCAGGAACATCGGAAAACCAGTAGAGTAGGTGTCATAACTTCCGACTGAGCAGTGATTCTTGAACAAAATGATCGAACAAAACAGAAGGCGCTCTGCACCTGGTTCACTCCAACAAAGGTATAGACCGTGCAAGTCTCGCGTGTTTGGAACATTGTGGAGATCACTTTGGTCCCACGTACATTGCTTTGACGCGTGAAGGAAACAAACTCGCGCACTTTAACGGGTCCCAATGTTTGAATGCGCGCGAGACCTACACAGTCTACTGTGTTGCTTCATGCAGGTACAATTAGTGCATGGGCCAAATACCGAAACCCTGCACCCCACTGGGGATTTTTGGAGACTGGTATTTTTGGAAACCTTATCCTATGGGCTATTGAAATCAGGGTGTCTGCAAAATTCCTACTGGTGGGTAAGACCGTGAGGGCGCTTTTTTCAAAATGGCTGCCAAAGAAACGTATTGATAGATGTTTTCATTGTGGAAGGGCCTTGAAGTAGGGTACAAATGCAATTTTATTGCTGAAAATGATAGATGAGGGTGTCTAAAGCCAAAATCTGGCTTGGCACCCTTGGGCAATTTGTTTTATTGACGTCACAAGCCACGCCCATTTTTCTGATTATGTAATAATTATGACAAATGTAGTTTGTCATATAAACATAACATATTTGGTATCAAATTAAAGCTATTGGTGCATGAAATGCAAATATACAGATGAGAGAACAATAACATAAAATGGAGGTCACTTTAGGGTCATTAAAGGTCATACAAGGTCAAATATGAAGGAAAATGTAAGAAATCAAGTGTAAAATGTGCATATAAATATGTCACCTGTATTGCCATAGCAGGCAATGAAAATGAGACTTTACTGTCATTTGAAAAGCTCTGTAAAATTTAAACCAATCGTACCATGCAAACCAGTCAAAGGGATAGTGCAGCAATCATTGATCACCAAATGCATGACACATAATTATGAGACCAGATATTTATCTTTGTTTACCAAAACAAGAGGCTGAAGCGTTTAGCATTTAAACTATATGTAAACAGTATCATCATTTAAGCCAATGGTGTCAATTTCATGATGTCCTCACAACCATGGTGGCCTACGCAACAACTCTAACTGCACCTGAAGAGGAGAAGACGAAGTTCTATAATGATCTACGACACGCGGTACAGGCTGTTCCCCATCACCACTTCCTTGCCACCCTTGGTGACTTCAATGCCTGACTGGGGCTGGGGGACGCTCCTTTCACCTTCATCAAGACACAAACAACAACGGTTTGCGTCTGTGGCTGTCACCATCCGGGAGGAAGGCCCAGATCGACTTTATTCTGACCAGGAGGAAATGGCGTAACAGTATCACCAACTCTTATGCCCACAGCACCTTCTCTACAGTAGGATCAGATCATAGAGTGGTGGTGATGAAGGTTCGTCTCAGCCTCCGTGCACCACGCAAGGCAGTGACAAGCAGAGTGAAGTACAATTGGGAAAGGCTCAAGAGAAACAGCGATCTACAGGAGAGGTATGCCCGCCATGCCGTAGAAATTCAAAATCGGTTGCAGGTATTGACGGAGGATGATGATGATTCTGCAACCAACCGCTATGACAAGTTCGTGAGAGCAAACAAGGAGGCTGCAGAGATCTGCATGGACAAGGTGAAGAGGTGGGGGGAGCCACATCTGATCCTCGGGTCGTCAGAGCTAGGGAGGAGATGGAAGTGGCCTACTGTTCTCTTGTAGCAGACCACAGCTTCACTAACCAAGAGGACGATGTACAAAAGCAAGAAGAAAGTCCTACTTGAAACTTATGATCTCATCGAGGAGGAGGAGCTTACCCTAAAAATCAGAGAAGTGAAAAAAGCTCATGTCAACCAAACGCAAGCGGTGTGCTGGAGGTTCATCAACGAGATTACAGACAGAAAGTCCTCCAGACCCTCTAAGACCATGGGAGATACCGATGACAACGGGTAGAGACATGGAAAAACCACTTCAAAAACCTTCTTAGTGATGAACCGGAGGTGCTGCACCGGATGTGCTGCAGCATACTGGGTGCACAGGTGGAGGGGGATCAGGTGTTTATACCCTGGACATCGAGGATGGCCCATTCAACCATGAGTAGTATGTCATGGCAAGGGGTGAACTCAAGGGTGGAAAGTGCTGTGGGGATTCAGACGAGAGAGGTCTACGGTGGGGCACGTCATTGCACTAGGAGACTTATTGAAGGTGTCAAGCATAAACATCTCCCTGCAGTCTTCACCTCCATCGACTTCCGCAAGGTGTTTGACACTACCGGGTCAAGATGATGAACATCCTCACCGCATATGGGATCCCCAAAAAGTTAGTGCAAGTGAATGGGGTAGCCTCAAAAAGTTTGTGCAAGTGAATGGGGGTAACCTACGCAAACACCCCGGCCAGGGTCACTTAACTAGATGATGTCACCGTGTTCTTTGACATCCTGGCAGGAGTGTTTCAGGGTGACACCTTGGCCGCATTTCTCTTTATCATCGTCCTCGACTACATCCTGAGGAAGGCGATCAATGGAAGAGAAGATGAGCTGGGTTTCACCATAGTGACCTGCAAGAGCCGGCGAGTGTCTCCTGATGTGATGATCACTGATATGGACTTTGCTGATATGACATTGCACTTGTTTCAAATACATTGGAGCAGGCTCGAGACCTATTGCTGAAGGTTGGACTCCAGGTGAACACAAAGAAGACCAAAATGCTCGCTACAACATCACTGACAATCATGGTTGACATCTCGAATGACTAGTGAATCGACTGCTATAAATGACAGACTCATGACCATGACAGCAGTTCTTCAATCTGGCAAAAGTGTGACTTTCAGCAGTGTTTATGCATCAACAATGCAGAGACGAGATGATGAAAAAGAATCCTTCATATGAAGTTAATCGCACCATCTCTAAGACCAAAGGTAAAATGATTGTGATTGCAGACTTCACATGAGTTGGAAAAGAATGAGTAGTTTGGCCTTGTGTATTTGGCAGATATGGTGTAGGAAAGATGAATTCTAACAGCCTGCTACTGCTAATACCCAATCGAAGCTGACTGTCAATGGGATAATGTTTAGATTGAAAAACAAGTTTAACGAGAACATGGCAGCTTATGAGATCCAGGCAATGACACCAGATAGATCACATCCTTGCGAATGCCGGCCGATGCGCTCAAAAACATTTGCGTCACTCGCATGCTTCGGAGTGCAAACTGCTTCACAGACCATAGGCTGCTTTAATATCACAAGGTCCAGATTTTCCACTATACGTGACCAACAGGTTCAGCTCATCAACTTACAAAATACGACACAGCTATATAAACCCTCAACTTGACAGAGCTGAACTACGAAGTCGAATCCATGACCTAAAAACAACTGGTTCCAAGACAGAGCAGACAAAGTTGAGAAGTTTGCACAGAGGAAAAACTATCGCGACTTCTACACATCACTCAACATGATATATGGTCCAAGTTCTCATCCCATCATGACCACTGATGGCAAGCTTTCGACCTCCCCCAGAGACCTCAAAGCCAGATTGATGGAACATTTTTCTACTCTTCTAAACCAACCTGATAATTATGGTCCAAGTTCTCATCCCATCATCACCACTGATGGCAAGCTTTCGACCTCCCCCAGAGACCTCAAAGCCAGATTGATGGAACATTTTTCTACTTATCTAAACCAACCTGCAACATTCAGGTCATTAATAATTTATGACCTAGGAACAGGACCAACACTGGCTGAGGTAATCGAAACAATAAAATAGACGAAGTTTAAGAGAAGCCCTGGACCAGATGGCATACCCCCTGAAACACTAAAAAATGCATTACTGGAAAGCTCCATTAAATAACTTCCGAGTTTGGTCACACAAACTCAGAAAGTATTTTCACTTATTTAGTGGGAGTGTACATTGAATTACTTGGGTCATTAAACTTAATGGATGAGCAGTAAGTTTGCCTGGGGCAGTCAGCAGCGCTACTTTATGGTTTGTGCATAATCCAATTAACTCCACTGTTTGGAAAAGGAATTACATGGAGATAACAGATGTGAGTTGCCAGGCGAAAAGGATGTTTTATTTTAGCCTCTTTCTGAAATAGAGCTTTCCCGTAATGTGGAGGAGATGTCATGATTTAGGCACCTACATGTATGCAAAATCTTCAATGATATGTTGCATAAGAACATCTCTACCGACCTCAAGATTGCTAACATGTTGATCTATGAGAAAAGAGCCAAGTTTTTGTGTGACAACTATGTGTACAGAGGTGTCTCTCTCCTGAGCGTGGTAGATAAATGTTTTGCTGACATCTTGCTATAACGCCTCCAATAGGACATGTAACCAAATTTCAGTCAAGATACAGAGATGATAGAAGCACCATCGATGTAATACTCACTCTACGTCAACTAATTGAGAAAAGCAGAGAGCAGAGGCAACACATGGGAAGGAGAAATGCCTACTTACTACTTTACTCGAGTGACTTCTAGTGCCACCATTTTGAAAAGCGCCCTCTATAAGAAAAATCTAAATATACTTTAGTTCAACAGCTCTGTGGTATTATTCTCACTACAAATCAAGAAATGTAAAGATATTTGCCTGATTTTGGGGGCTAAAATATGCCATTTAGTGGTATTTTGGGGGCCATCTTGAAAACAGCGCCCTCACGGTCTTACTCACCACCAGGATTTTTGCAGACAACCAGATTTCAAAAGTAATATTGTCAAGGGTTCCAAAAATCCCCAGGGGTGCAGGGGGAGGGGGGTGGGGGTAGCCCACGGACTAAATGCTACCACTCATCTCATGCTCAAGTTTAAGTATTATTCTTGACAAAACACAAATAAAAAACTAATTTAATTTTAAGTACTTTACTAACGAATAAAATGGTGCGAATACAATATAATAGAACAACTTTCTTAAATCCTTTTTTTAAACACCGATGAATGAAATAGATACACCTTCGTTTGATATACTGTTATATGATTTGTATAAAAAAGACCAGAAAAAAATGTAAGTACATGCATTGATAGGATGGCTTGTTATATCACGAAAATGATAATAATTTGTTGTTCTGGCAGAGCCTGATGAATCTAGTCTAGAGTTTATGCCTTGGGCCCAATTTCATAGAGCTGCTTAAGCACAAAGGTAGCTAAGCACAACAAAAGTATGCCTGCTTATTAAGCAACTCGATGAAATTGGGCCCTGGTGGTAGATGTTATAAGAAAAAACAAAAGAAAAATAATCAAAGGAATCAAGGTTTAAAAAATTTTAAAAATAAAAATATCTTTAAATATCCTTGTTTTGAGCCAGGTGTAATTAAATTAAATAATGTTTTTATGTCTACAGTGTTTAAAGGGACACGTTGCCTTCAAATCTCATGAAATTTTACTGTTTGTAGGTGTTCCTTATCCTTATTAAGAGTTGTTCATGCAATAAAACACTCTTAAAGTGTTATAATTAGTGAATGGTGATTAAAAAACCCAACATTACCCTCTGACCCCCTGACATCTGTCCCGCGAAACGTGTACGTATTTCCAGCCGTAAATACCATCGTCCATCTGGTGCCATAGCCAGTGGCCTGGTAAACCTATCAGATGAACACCGGGTAAAACATCTTTCCAACCGTGTTCATTTCATACAAACGCTTTTTATAGCCCAAAGCGCACAATCTGAAGGCAACGTGTATACCTTTAATATAAATAAGATGTTACAAGAATAACTGATGCACTATTGTTATGTTCTACACAATATTTGTCAAAATCAAAAACAAAGCTTTTAATACAACTAGATATGCTATTACACAATAATCGTAATGACTTAACAAATTACCAAAGAATAAGATTTCCTCTCGCAATAATCAAAATGCTGCAACATCACATAATTTTTACAAATGTAACCATACGATTGTTAGTATTAAAAAAAACTGACGTTCAATCTAAAATCTCAGTGATGAAAACGTTTATGCTCAAATGCTAATGTGTTAGAGAAATAATTCCCCACGAATTACTGTAGTAACAGGTCGATGAATTTTTGTTTGAATTTCAAAAATGACACTGCTTATTTAACATGTCGCAAAGGGAAAGAGCTCGCTTTGAACGTCGATTATTTGTTGTTTTTCACTAAAAAACGACTACTGAGTTTGATGACAGTTTTTACAGGTTTGTTTTATGGTGTGTTTGTTGAAAACTTGAGAATGAGAATTAATTTACTCTTCCCGAAAACAATGATGTACTTTCCCTTAACAAATACCTTCTCATCTTCGAACCGGGGATCGATTAGTGATCAACTTGAGCAACCTGATATTCTATTGGACGAATCAAAAGAGGGAATCAGAAGAATGTTCTATTACTTTAGAAACCCAAATCTGTACAAAACTTTCTAAAATAATAACATTTCTAAACTATCTCAGAAAAGTGTCAGTTCTCATTCAGTAAAATTGGTTCAACGTTTAATTTAAAAAAAGTTTTATAATTCCAACCAAGTATATAGCTGATTGGACAACTACACATTATGCATCAGTGGAGCTTTCACTATAAACACTAAGATGTAACGAGACTGTCTAAAATTATTCCAACAAAGCATGCAGACTGATATGGGACAAAAATGTGTTTCAACACCTGAGACGCAGAATGGTTCACGAGAGTGTCCATGGTTTTCCAAATTGATTGAACTTGTGACAGTTGTGGACAACCAAATTGAATTGCTTAGACCCAAATATTATTGTTTGACCTTTGAAAAGCGAATTATCGTTGTGATTTTTATTAAGAAAACGAATCCGTGTTGAGAGGTATAGGTTTGTTTTCATTCCCATCTTTTCCCCAAATGCGTTTAAACACGATGAATTATTTACAGTTAAGCAATAACAAATAAAGCAGTTTAAACCATTTCATTAAACATTTTCTCAGCTTGAAAAAAGCGATTAAAAATATCCTAGAAACATCCAGGCGCTCAACCTTATTATTTCTAAACAAGTATACGTAATAATTATTTCCAACTGTGTTAAAAATTGCATCATGTTGTTAATACTAAGACATCAACAAAGCAAAATTGTAAGCCAAAAGTACAATTTTGAAAATGTCAAAACACATTTATTTTTACAAATGTACGTGTTTGATACACTTGAATTCGTAACGTTATTAATCTGTGCATGCATTTAAATAATCATAAATAAAGTGCTTCACTCGTGGTTAACAATTTTTTTTACTTGCTTGGAATAAAGACAGTATTTTCGTCGAAAAAGTGCAAAATGCTTAAGTTCCTTTAAAATCAACATAAATTAATCAATCAATAAATTAATAATTCATTAAATTTGAACCCCAACAATAGGCAACGATGATGGGATTGCCTTTTCTTGGGCCTACAAAGATTGTAACAGACTGTAGAAAATAAAAACTAAGAATGATTTGCATATGGCTATCGTAACAGTCATTGGCGGTCTTTCTGTTTGACACATTATTAACCAATTTGTTTCTTTGCCTTGCAGAAATTATTAGAACTTTGGATCGAAATCATTAATACATGGCACAGTGAAATTGAATTCGGCCTCTATTTCATAGGTTCTGAAACGTACAAACCAGCTGGACTGAGGTGGTGTTGTAGCGTTGTAGGTCAGGGTAGACTCTGGCACCCCTTGGACTGCTAGCTCGAAGAGACCGTTATCGTACGTGATCATGACTGGTACGCCGATGTAGTTTACGTCACGAATATACTTAATGTTTGTGTACTCAGGATAGGAGGAATCCAGTTTACTGATGTGAAGACTTAAGGAGTCATACTGATAGCCCGGCTCGTCATAAGTCTCCCAACCTGCATCCAAGTAATTAAGAGTAATCACAATATCAAGAACAATGTCATCATTATCAAAATTGTTCAGCGATTATCAAAATAAAGCGTGAATTTATCCTTGCATGCCTTTCAGTTATAATTGTTTGTATCATCTCATAATATTAACGTTAACACAAAAGTTTGTAATTTTTTCATTTGCTGCCGCATTGCTTCAATCTCGTAACCAGAGTGGTTATTAGAACAAATTAAACAATTTATTAGTTAGTTCAATAATGTTTGAAAAGTGAAAGAATGTATATATCAAACTTTGAGATTTTGAAAATTCCAGTGCACATACGCAGCTCTTTCACACATACACTCCACGGACATTTCTTTGTATGGGGAAAATTAACAAAAACAGTTGGTAGTGAAAACATTGTGTGGACGAAGGTCCAAATAGAGTTTCAAATCCCTACATTGTGTGGACCTCCTGATCTCAGGTCCACACATCATCGTAGTGCTTAAACACACAAAGAAAGGGGGAAAATTAAAGAAACCACATGGTAACTGTACTGCAACTCAAAGCAGGATAATCACATGATTATTTCCCTTAAATTTACAATAAGCTAAAGGCCCTGTCACACCTTGACGTACGTTTTAGCCAGCGTATGCCGAAGTATCAAAGTTTCTCTAAAGCGCTGGCGAACGCTAAACTATCGATGTTTTTTCAGCTTTGAACGTATTGTGAACTGACTGGTGGCCCCTGCGGGCCGATCGGTGAAACCCGCTCGCTAGTGAAGCAGCTCCTGTCGCCCTTCTGTATTTTTGGTGTTTACATGTTGAGACAGAAATAAAAGAGCTCCCATTCGGATGCCAGAAACCAGAGAAATAGTCCACCTTGTATCCTTCAAAGTTGTGTGTTCGAAAGCTACATTGGTGACAGCGGCGGCACACTTTGGAGCAGGAGAAAAAAGTAAAATTTCGTGTTTATTTTTGGAAGCTCGACTCACCAGGCGAGGAAGTATGGCATCCGGCTCGCCACTGGGAGAGGACAGCGGGCGTGGGGGGGGGGGGGGGGGGGGGGGGTGGGGAGGCCAGACTGGCTCCCCAAGCTGCCAATCGTTTGTTACGGTGGATGACTTGCTGTATTTCTTTGAGGGAAGCCCCGGGGAGACCTTTGGGAACAGGAGGACAGGGCAGACGTGCTTTCACCCGAGGTCCTAGGGGGTCCTTGGACTCAGCCAAGATGGGCAGACAGGGGGAATTACCCGGAAAGCCAGGCCAGAACGGCGAAGCCCACGATGATGGGTTATTCGCTGGATTTTATGATTCAGTGGGCCTATATCGCTCCCATTCGGAGGCGTCTTGTTCTTACGAGGGGAGGGTTAGGTCAGATGGGTTGGGGGTTTCAGACAAAACTTCCATGCCCACACATATTTCCATGAATATGACAGGGCCACGTCGGTACCAATCGAAACCGTCGTGTTGCCCGCAAATCAATTCTCCGCAGATAGGGCCTTGTTCAGGGTCATGTTGTCCAGTAAGGGCGCTGTCGCCGGGCGTTCGGTACCACTCGGAACCGATCGACCGTGTGCCGGAGCGTGACCGGGACGCACGGCTCGGCTCGGGGTCTTATATTCCGCAGTATTTCACTTCAGAGCAGCATTACGCTGCACACACAGCTACGTCGGACGTGCAGGCCCACTCGGAGCCGTACTGTCCGACAAGCATTTACACACCACCGACACATTTCACATCAGAGCAGCCTCACGCTGCATACACAGCTACGTCGGACGTGCAGGCCCGCTCGGAGCCGTACTGTCCGACAAGCATTCACGCACCACCGACACATTTCACTTCAGAGCAGCCCCACGCTGTGCACACAATTATGTCGGACGCACGGATCCACTCGGAGCCGTCCTGCCCGGCACGCACTCACACACCACTGACTTATTACACTTCAGAGCAGCCCCACGCTGCACACACGTTTACGTCGGACGCACGGGCCCACATGGAGCCGTCCCGTCCGACACGCATTTACACGCCACCGATATATTTCACTTCAGAGCGGCCCCACACTGCATACACATCTCCGTCGGACACACGGGTCCACTCGGAACCGTCTCGTCCGACATGCACTCACGCCCCAGACACTTATTTCACATCAGGGCAGCCTCATGCTGCACACAGAGCTACGTCGGACGTGCAGGCCCACTCGGAGCCGTACCGTCCGACAAGCCTCCACACACCACCGACACACTTCACTTCTGAGCGGCCCCACGCTGCATACACATCGGACACACGGGCCCACTCGGAGCCAGCTCGTCCGACATGCACTCACACCCCAGACACGTATTGCACTCCAGAGCAGCCCCACGTTTTTACGTCGGACGCACGGATCCAATCGGAGCCGTTCCGTCCGACATACATTCACATGCCACCGACATATTTCACATCAGGGCTGCCCCACGCTGCATACACATCTCCGTCGGACTCATGGATCCACTCGGAGCCGTCCTGTCCAGCGTGCATTAACGCATCAGAGAGACCAACAGCTTCGGCAGGGACCTACAGGCCATTGATGCTCCCGGATAAATTCGACGGAGTCTCCTCATGGGCAGATTACCTTGTTCACTTCGAGAGCGTCGCCATGGTCAACCAATGGAGCGAAGCAGAGAAAGCAATGTTTCTAGCTTCGCACCTGCGAGGATTGGCGCAGGAGGCCTTGGCTGACATGGTGCCTGAAGCAAGACAAAGTTACTCTTCCATTTTGGAGCAGCCCCACACATTTACGTCGGATGCACGGATCCAATCGGAGCCGTCCCGTCTGACATACATTCACATGCCACCGACATATTTCACATCAGGGCTGCCCCATGCTGCATACACTTCTCCGTCGGGCGCACGGATCCACTCGGAGCCGTCCCGTCCGACACGCATTCACGCACGAGACGCTTATTTCCCTTCACAGCAGGCCCACGCTGCATACACATCTCCGTCGGACGCACGGATCCACTCGGAGCCGTCCTGTCCAGCGTGCATTAACGCATCAGAGAGACCGACAGCTTCGGCAGGGACCCGCAGGCCATTGATGCTCCCGGATAAATTCGACGGAGTCTCCTCGTTGGCAGATTACCTTATTCACTTCGAGAGCGTCGCCATGGTCAACCAATGGAGCGAAGCAGAGAAAGCAATGTTTCTAGCTTCGCACCTGCGAGGATTGGCGCAGGAGGCCTTGGCTGACATGGTGCCCGAAGCAAGACAAAGTTACTCTTCCATTTTGGAGTATTTCGAGGAACGATTTGGGGAAGCGGCCAAGATCCCGTGACATCGGGCCCAACTATCGATGCACACTAGAGGTCGGGGGAGTCGCGGGAAAGGGTTCACGACCCCTCGGAACAAACCCCAGTGGTATTAACGAGGCGGGGACAAAAAAACCACCGGCCGCAGGCCTGTTGCAAACATTGCGACCGAGAGTTCAACCGGATGGCAAACTTGACAAGCCACCTGAAGTGGAGCTGCCCTGTCTCTACCGGGTGAAGCCGTACTGGTGCCCCTATGGGTGCGGGCAGGCATTCTTTCGGCCCCAACTGCTTCCCCTGCACCTGAAACACTGCGCCCTTCGCCCAGGACTAGTGGGCAGAGTCGGAGTGGCAGAAGATGAACTAAATGATTACGCCAGCGACACGGAGTTGGACGAGGGGCGGATGGAAAAGGAGGGTTGCGACCACTCGGAGCGCCTTCCAACGGTTCCGTCCGACCCAACGCCACCTGGACCGTCAGGAGGGGGGATTTCGACCATTCGGACCGATCCCCGTCTCCACACCCACCACGTCTAACCAGAGAACCATCGCCGGTCGGTCACCATCGGCATGAGGCCGAAAGCAACACCCAACGGCCGGCATCACCACCTCTACTGGAGCTGAGTGACCCCCTCTCTCCGGAGGTCAGACTGGGCGAGGCAGGCCGCCTCCAGTTGGAGCGGCCTCTGACGCCATCTCCCTCAGCGGTGGAGGGTGGTCCCGAGGAGAGTCCCCTCTGGTGGAGCCGAGGGCGTGGCCGACGTAAGCATCTGGCTGGACGAGTAGGCGCGACCCCCCGCTTCACCGCATCGCCCATCCGGACAGATGGCAACACACAGACGGAGAACGCCGCGCGGCCAACCTCTCCTGCACCCCTGCCCCTGGGCCACGGTCTGACGCTTGGTGTCCCCTTGGGCTCTGTCATAACCTTCCCCAACGGCACTCGTTGGTCAGTCACCGTGACGGGAACTGCCTGCGACACCACTACCGCTATGGAGGAGCCCCTCTGCGCGCCTCACAGGGACGAATGGCGCCTGGAACAGGTCCCCTGGAGATTGCTACAGATTTACGATGGCCAGCAGTACGGGCAGTACTACGTCGATCCCTCCGTCGCCAACCAATCTTTCCTTGGAGGACTGCTGCCGCCCGGAGCACCTCCACCTCCCCGCTTCCCCGACGGAGTCCCCGCCCATTTTTGGGAGCAGCTGTTCCGGCAGACGGAGACGCAGCGGGGCCCGCCGCTACGCCCGACTTCCCCATAGTTCCTCGTCTTGATTTCTCTTTGTATTTGCCATTGTGAAGGAGTTGCTTCGCTGGCGAGCGATGGCGCTCGCTGCCTGCTTCTGGGATAAGCAGGGTCCTAGGAGGGGGCAGTGTAACGGGCACCGATTGGCCAGTAGGGGGCGCCAGCATGACTCCCCGTCGGAGAACTGACTGGTGGCCCTGACTGGTGGTATTAATTGCATACAGAATTGTATTATTGTTTATTACATACTAAACGAATATAACAGGTTACACAAAACAAGGACAAGGACTAGGACAATATGACGCGGACGTAGGCCTTCTGCACTGCAGTAAAATAATGGTCAAGAAGGTCAATCGGCAGAGAAAATGTAGAAAAAAGATTACATTTATGAATGAAAAAATGAAAAAAAAAATGAAAAAATCAATTCAGCTATTATGTAGTATCATATTTTTCCCGTAACATACACTTCAATTTTTTCTTAAATAAGTAACGACTGTTCACGCATTTAATGTCATTATTTAAGGAATTCCAAAACTTAGGACCTTGATAACGAATTCCTTTTTGGGCAAATGTATGTACGTACATATGGAATATGGATGTCACTGGTGTGCCTGGTAAAGTGATGATGAACAAAGGTATTTTAAATGAACATAGATTGAAAATAATTAGGTAGTTCATGTTTAAAGAACTGATACATAAAGACTCCTAATTGGAGTAATAAATTAATATCATTAACTTTAAGAGTCTTATGTCTAATGAATAATGGGTTTGAGCATGGAGGTAGGCCTACCTCCATGGTTTGAGTGAGCTCTAAAGTCTACATTGTCAATAATTCTCAGTGCCCCTTTTTGTAAAATGAAAATTCTTTTTGCAAGATGAGTGTTACCCCAGGCAAGTAATACCATAGGTAACATGAGTTAAAATTAAAGTGTTATAAATTTTAAGTAAAATCTCAGAGGGAAAGACATATTTCAGTTTATTGATAATGCCTATGTTCCTAGATATTAGTTTACAAAGGTGTAATGTGATGACTCCAATCTAGTTTAGTATCAATAAACAGACCCAGGAATTTAATACAGTCAGTTTGAATAATTGGTGCACTACCAAACAAAATATCATGAGAAAGACATGTAACTGTGTTGCTGAATAACATAAAACTTGTTTTACCAATATTAATAGATAATTTATTCGCTTTAATCCAGTTTGAAACATGAACGTGTTGCCGGTGTGGACGGAGATTCTGTCCCCCGGTTTCTGTCCCCCCGGTGAAGATCTGTCCCCCGGACAACTTTACCTGGCTTGTCTATGCTACAATGTCCCCCGAGACAGTATCTCCTAGGATAAACTGTCTGTCGTGCTCAACGGAGATCATGTCCTCCAACGGAGAATTATGTCCCACAGGCATGAACGTCCACCGACGGAACTACTTTAATAAACTTGCTTTATTAACCCGCACTTTGCTGGTTTATAATATAAGTATTATCTATTTGTCAATTTAGTCAACATTGATTCACCAATGTAATAATTTGTGTGTGTGTGTGTATTTATATATTTTCTAACATATTTTTGTTCAGCCCTACACCCCATTTTCCCGTATTTTGTATTTATTTAGCCTCATATTTAGCCTCATTCACTTGTTCTTATTTACTTGTTGAAATGATTCAACGGAGCATTAATATTCCATATGTACTTTTTGAAAGATTTGCATTGAAGTTAATATAATTGAACTAAATTGCAGTAAAACAATAATAAACTAGACATTAGGTGTTTGTGGACAAACACAGAGCTGTTCCGGTTTTTCTGATTCATAAAATGTTTTAACAATAAACAAGAAATCACAAACATTACGACATTATGACATGTGGTTCGGGAGATATGATTATCTCAAATTATGAGCTTCCTGTTAAGACCGGAAAGAAAGGGCAACATGGGGTCACGGTTACCCAAGGCTTATCTCCAATGCCCAAGGAGTCTATAACTGAAAATAAATTGAAAATCAGTTTGGTAGTTCTTGAGATATGGTCCACTTCCGGTTGACCCTTTGGTAAAGGTCAACATGGGGTCATGGTTGTTACCCAAGGCTTATCTCCAATGCCCAAGGAGTCTATAACTGAAAATATATTGAAAATCGGTTCGGTAGTTCTTGAGATATGGTCCCACTTCCGGTTGACCAGGAAGTAAAGGTCAACATGGGGTCGCGGTTACCCAAGGCTAATCTGCAATGCCCAAGGAGTCTATAACTGAAATTTTTTTGAAAATCGGTTGTGTAGATCTTATGGTCCCACTTCCGGTTGACCCGGAAGTAAAGGTCAACATGGGGTCACGGTTACCCAAGGCTAATCTCCCATGCCCAAGGAGTCTAGAACTGAAAAAAGTTTGAAAATCGGTTGGGTAGTTCTTGAAATATGGTCTCACTTCCGGTTGACCCGGAAGTAAAGGTCAACATGAGGTCACGGTTACCCAAGGCTAATTTCCAATGCCCAAGGAGTCAATAACTGAAAAAAGTTTGAAAATCGGCTGTGTACTTCTTGAGATATGGTGCTGCAAAGATTAACTAATTAAAGCTTTGAATTACCGTAATTTGACACCTGATGACGTCACAGTAACAAAAATGTGTTTTTCATACTAATAAATTTGATAAGGTACACGATGGTATGTAACTTATCCCAATCCAATGCCTTTTAACGAAAACCCTATTAGAACGTACGTATATCCTCTCTCGATTCCAATGTCACGGCAGTCTTTGACGCCTAGCCGTGATTGCGCAATCACGGCACAATTTGCTTCGTAGCCATGGTTTGTGTTTGAACCACCAAAACGTTACTAAAACGTTTTGTTTAATACGAAAAGAAAAAACACCTACAAATGACGTCATCATGACGTGACGAAAAATGTTAGACCGGAATCGACATCTACAATACAAGACGATGCCATAACTGAAAAAAGTTTGAAGATCGGCTGTGTACTTCTTGAGATATGGTGCTGCAAAGATTAACTAATTAAAGCTTTGAATTACCGTAATTTGACACCTGATGACGTCACAGTAACAAAAATGTGTTTTTCATACTAATAAATTTGATAAGGTACACGATGGTATGTAACTTATCCCAATCCAATGCCTTTTAACGAAAACCCTATTATAACGTACGTATATCCTCTCTCGATTCCAATATCACGGCAGTCTTTGACGCCTAGCCGTGATTGCGCAATCACGGCACAATTTGCTTCGTAGCCATGGTTTGTGTTTGAACCACTAAAACGTTACTAAAACGTTTTTTGTTATACGAAAAGAAAAAACACCTACAAATGACGTCATGATGACGTGACGAAAAATGTTAGACCGGAATCGACATCTACAATACAAGACGATGCCATAACTGAAAAAAGTTTGAAGATCGGATGTTTACTTCTTGAGATATGGTGTAAATCAGATTGGCTAATTAAATATTCATACAGCTGTCACGTGAATAATTAATTAAGATTTTTAATCTAATTACATCTAAAATTCAAGTCAGGGCATAAGCTTTAATATGATATAGGATTTGTCTGCTTTTGATAATTCTAAGAATAACATATGGTCTTCGAAAGAGACACAGGTTAAGTCAATACGATTTTAGGGAAAGAAAGAAAAATAATAATAACTAGACTTGAGGTGTTTGTGTACAAACACGAAGCTGTTCCGGTTTTCTGATTCATAAACAAAATTTAATCCTTGTCTAACATTTACTGCTCAAATGGTTTATAACTGAAAAGAAATTGAATATCGGTTGTGTAGTTCTTGTGATAAGGTCCCACTTCCGGTTGACCCGGAAGTAAATGTCAACATGGGGTCACGGTTACCCAAGGTTAATCTCCAATGTCCAAGGAGTCTTTAACTGAAAAAAGTTTGAAAATCGGTTGTGTAGTTCTTGAGTTAGGGTCCCACTTCCGGTTAACCCGGAAGTAAAGGTCAACATGAGGTCACGGTTACCCAAGGCTAATCTTCATTGCCCAAGGAGTCTATAACTGAAAACAGTTTGAAAATCGGTAGTGTAGTTCTTGAGATAGGGTCCCACTTCCGGTTGACCCGGAACTAAAGGTCAACATGGGGTCACGGTTACCCAAGGCTAATCTCCAATGCCCAAGAAGTCTATAACTGAAAAAAGTTTGAAAATTGGTTGTGTAGTTCTTAAGATATGGTCACACTTCCGGTTGACGCAGAAGTAAAGGTCAACATGGGGTCACGGTAACCCAAGGCTAATCTTCAATGCCCAAGGAGTCTATAAGTGAAAACAGTTTGAAAATCGGTAGTGTAGTTCTTGTGATAGGGTCCCACTTCCGGTTGACCCGGAAGTAAAGGTCAACATGGGGTCACGGTTACCCAAGGCTAATCTCCAATGACCAAGGAGTCTATAATTGGAAAATTATTGAAAATCGATTGTGTAGTTCTTGAGATATGGTTCCACTTCCGGTTGACCCGGAAGTAAAGGTCAACATGGGGTCACGGTTACCCAAGGCTTTTCTACAATGCCCATTAGGAGTCTATAACTAAACAAAGTTTGAAAATCGGTTTTGTAGTTATTGAGATATGATCCCACTTCCGGTTGACCCGGAAGTAAAGGTCAACTTGGGGTCACGGTTACCCAAGGTTATTCTCCAATGCCCATTAGGAGTCTATAACTGAACAAAGTTTGAAAATTGATTGTGTAGTTCTTGAATTACGGTGTCACTTCCGGTTGACCCGGAAGTAAAGGTCAACATGGGGTCACGGTTACCCAAGGCTAATCTCCCATGCCCAAGGAGTCTATAACTGAAAAAAGTTTGAAAATTGGTTGTGTAGTTCTTAAGATATGGTCACACTTCCGGTTGACGCAGAAGTAAAGGTCAACATGGGGTCACGGTAACCCAAGGCTAATCTTCAATGCCCAAGGAGTCTATAAGTGAAAACAGTTTGAAAATCGGTAGTGTAGTTCTTGTGATAGGGTCCCACTTCCGGTTGACCCGGAAGTAAAGGTCAACATGGGGTCACGGTTACCCAAGGCTAATCTCCAATGACCAAGGAGTCTATAATTGGAAAATTATTGAAAATCGATTGTGTAGTTCTTGAGATATGGTTCCACTTCCGGTTGACCCGGAAGTAAAGGTCAACATGGGGTCACGGTTACCCAAGGCTTTTCTACAATGCCCATTAGGAGTCTATAACTAAACAAAGTTTGAAAATCGGTTTTGTAGTTATTGAGATATGATCCCACTTCCGGTTGACCCGGAAGTAAAGGTCAACTTGGGGTCACGGTTACCCAAGGTTATTCTCCAATGCCCATTAGGAGTCTATAACTGAACAAAGTTTGAAAATTGATTGTGTAGTTCTTGAATTACGGTGTCACTTCCGGTTGACCCGGAAGTAAAGGTCAACATGGGGTCACGGTTACCCAAGGCTAATCTCCCATGCCCAAGGAGTCTATAACTGAAAAAAGTTTGAAAATCGGTTGGGTAGTTCTTGAAATATGGTCTCACTTCCGGTTGACCCGGAAGTAAAGGTCAACATGGGGTCACGGTTACCCAAGGCTATTTTCCAATGCCCAAGGAGTCAATAACTGAAAAAAAGTTTGAAAATCGGCTGTGTACTTCTTGAGATATGGTGCTGCAAAGATTAACTCATTAAAGCTTTGAATTACCGTAATTTGACACCTGATGACGTCACAGTAACAAAAATGTGTTTTTCATACTAATAAATTTGATAAGGTACACGATGGTATGTAACTTATCCCAATCCAATGCCTTTTAACGAAAACCCTATTAGAACGTACGTATATCCTCTCTCGATTCCAATATCACGGCAGTCTTTGACGCCTAGCCGTGATTGCGCAATCACGGCACAATTTGCTTCGTAGCCATGGTTTGTGTTTGAACCACCAAAACGTTACTAAAACGTTTTTTTGTACACAAAAAGAAAAATACGCCTACAAATGACGTCATGATGACGTGACGAAAAATGTTAGAACAGATTTCACATCTACAATACGAGACGATCCCATATCTGAAAAAAGTTTGAAGATCGGATGTGTACTTTTAGAGATATGGTGTTAACAAGATTGGCTAATTAAATATTCACACAGCTGTGACGTGAATAATTAATTAAGAATTTTAATCTAATTACATCTAAAATTCAAGTCAGGGCATAAGCTTTAATATGATATAGGATTTGTCTGCTTTTGATAATTCTAAGAATAACATATGGTCTTCGAAAGAGACACAGGTTAAGTCAATACGATTTTAGGGAAAGAAAGAAAAATAATAATAACTAGATATGTAGTGATTGTGAACAATCACAGAGCTGTTCCGTTCTATTGACCATAAAAGTTGTTTTTGTAGCTCGAGAATCGAACTAATTACTTTGTGTATATCCTGTAATCGTGTTTGAAATGAATGCATGTGATCATGCGTATTCATCGAAGTGTAAACAAATCAAACAAGATCGGATCATGTTTGAAACCGAAAGTAAAGGTCAAAGTAAGCTACAAATCATTACGAATTTATGACGTGTGGTTCGGGAGATATGGGTTTTTCGAGCTATGGGGTCACGGTTACACAAGGCTAATCCCCAATGCCCATTAGGAGTCTAGAACTGAAAAACGTTTTAAAATCAGGTGTGTAGTGCTTGAGAAATGGTCCCACTTCCGGTTGACCCGAAAGTAAAGGTCAACATGAGGTCACGGTTACCCAAGGCTAATATCCCATGCCCAAGAAGTCTATAACTGAAAAAAGTGTGAAAATCGGTTGTGTAGTTCTTGAGATAGGGTCCCACTTCCGGTTGACCCGGAAGTAAAGGTCAACATGGGGTCACGGTTACCCAAGGCTAATATCCAATGCCCATTAGGAGTCTATAACTGAAAAAAGTTTGAAAATTGGTTGTGTAGTTCTTGAGATATGGTCTTACTTCCGGTTGACCCGGAAGTAAAGGTCAACATGGGGTCACGGTTACCCAAGGCTAATATCCCATGCCCAAGAAGTCTATAACTGAAAAAAGTGTGAAAATCGGTTATGTAGTTCTTGAGATAGGGTCCCACTTCCGGTTGACCCGGAAGTAAAGGTCAACATGGGGTCACGGTTACCCAAGGCTAATATCCAATGCCATTAGGAGTCTATAACTGAAAAAAGTTTGAAAATCGGTTGGGTAGTTCTTGAAATATAGTCTCACTTCCGGTTGACCCGGAAGTAAAGGTCAACTTGGAGTCACGGTTACCCAAGGCTAATTTCCAATGCCCAAGGAGTCAATAACTGAAAAAAGTGTGAAAATCGGCTGTGTACTTCTTGAGATATGATGCTGCAAAGATTAACTCATTAAAGCTTTGAATTACCGTAATTTGACACCTGATGACGTCACAGTAACAAAAATGTGTTTTTCATACTAATAAATTTGATAAGGTACACGATGGTATGTAACTTATCCCAATCCAATGCCTTTTAACGAAAACCCTATTAGAACGTAGGTATATCCTCTCTCGATTCCAATATCACGGCAGTCTTTGACGCCTAGCCGTGATTGCGCAATCACGGCACAATTTGCTTCGTAGCCATGGTTTGTGTTTGAACCACCAAAACGTTACTAAAACGTGTTTTTTAATACGAAAAGAAAAAACACCTACAAATGACGTCATGATGACGTGACGAAAAATGTTAGACCGGAATCGACATCTACAATACAAGACGATGCCATAACTGAAAAAAGTTTGAAGATCGGATGTTTACTTCTTGAGATATGGTGTCAATCAGACTGGCTAATTAAATATTCATACAGCTGTGACGTGAATAATTAATTAAGATTGTTTGTCAATAATATCTAAGGATTATTTCTCGGCGAACTGTGATAAGTCCTATTCTTAATAGTCATTCACAAGTAGCGAACCATATTCCAGGCTAACTGAACAATTGTTGGTGACTGAACCTAATCAAATAGCACAGCTTCGTAGCCATGGTTTGTGTTTGAACCACCAAAACGTTACTAAAACGTTTTTTTTAATACGAAAAGAAAAAACACCTACAAATGACGTCATGATGACGTGACGAAAAATGTTAGACCGGAATCGACATCTACAATACAAGACGATGCCATAACTGAAAAAAGTTTGAAGATCGGCTGTGTACTTCTTGAGATATGGTGCTGCAAAGATTAACTAATTAAAGCTTTGAATTACCGTAATTTGACACCTGATGACGTCACAGTAACAAAAATGTGTTTTTCATACTAATAAATTTGATAAGGTACACGATGGTATGTAACTTATCCCAATCCAATGCCTTTTAACGAAAACCCTATTAGAACGTACGTATATCCTCTCTCGATTCCAATATCACGGCAGTCTTTGACGCCTAGCCGTGATTGCGCAATCACGGCACAATTTGCTTCGTAGCCATGGTTTGTGTTTGAACCACCTAAACGTATTTAAAACGATTTTTTTGTACACAAAAAGAAAAATACGCCTACAAATGACGTCATGATGACGTGACGAAAAATGTTGGAACAGATTTCACATCTATATTACGAGACGATCCCATATCTGAAAAAAGTTTGAAGATCGGATGTAAACTTCTGGGAGATATGGTGTTAACAAGATTGGCTAATTAAATATTCATACAGCTGTCACGTGAATAATTAATTAAGAATTTTAATCTAATTACATCTAAAATTTAAGTCAGGGCCTAAGCTTTACAATGGTATATGATTTGTCTACTTTTGATAATTTTAAAAGGGACATATGGCGTTCGAAAAAGACACAGGTTAAGTCAATACGATTTTATGGAAAGAAAGTATAATAAGAACTAGATATGTAGTGATTGTGTACAATCACAGAGCTGTTCCGTTCTGTTGACCATAAAAGTTGTTTTTGTAGCTCGAGAATCGAACTAATTACTTTGTGTATATCCTGTAATCGTGTTTGAAATGAATGCATGTGATCATGCGTATTCATCGCAGTGTAAACAAATCAAACAAGATCGGATCTTGTTTGAAACCGAAAGTAAAGGTCAAAGTAAGCTACAAATCATTACGAATTTATGACGTGTGGTTCGGGAGATATGGGTTTTTCGAGCTATGGGGTCACGGTTACCCAAGGCTAATCACCAATGCCCATTAGGAGTCTAGAACTGAAAAAAGTTTGAAGAAAAAAGTTGTGTAGTTCTTGACATTTGGTCTCACTTCCGGTTGACCCGGAAGTAAAGGTCAACATGGGGTCACGGTTACCCAAGGATAATCTCCAATGCCCAAGGAGTCTATAACTGAATTTTTTTTGAAAATTGGTTGTGTAGTTCTTGAGATATTGTCTTACTTCCTTTTGACCCATAGGTAAAGGTCAACATGGGGTCACGGTTACCCAAGGCTAATCTCCCATGCCCGAGAAGTCTATAACTGAAAAAAGTTTGAAAATCGGTTGTGCAGTTCTTCAGATAGGGTCTTACTTCCGGTTCACCCATAGATAAAGGTCAACATGGGGTCACGGTTACCCAAGGCTAATCTCCCATGCCCAAGGAGTCTATAACTGACAAAAGTTTGAAAATCGGTTGTGTAGTTCTTGAGATATGGTCCCACTTCCGGTTGACCCGGAAGTAAAGGTCAACATGAGGTCACGGTTACCCAAGGCTAATCTCCCATGCCCAAGAAGTCTATAACTGAAAAAAGTTTGAAAATCGGTTGTGTAGTTCTTGAGATAGGGTCCCACTTCCGGTTGACCCGGAAGTAAAGGTCAACATGGGGTCACGGTTACCCAAGGCTAATATCCAATGCCCATTAGGAGTCTATAACTGAAAAAAGTTTGAAAATTGGTTGTGTAGTTCTTGAGATATGGTCTTACTTCCGGTTGACCCGGAAGTAAAGGTCAACATGGGGTCACGGTTAACCAAGGCTAATCTCCAATGCCCAAGAAGTCTATAACTGAAAAAAGTTAGAAAATTGGTTGTGTAGTTCTTGAGATAAGAACTTACTTCCGGTTGACCCATAGGTAAAGGTCAACATGGGGTCACGATTACCCAAGGCTAATATCCAATGCCCATTAGGAGTCTATAACTGAAAAAAGTTTGAAAATTGGTTGTGTAGTTCTTGAGATACGGTCCCACTTCCGGTTGACCCGGAAGTAAAGGTCAACATGGGGTCACGGTTACCCAAGGCTAATATCCCATGCCCAAGAAGTCTATAACTGAAAAAAGTGTGAAAATCGGTTATGTAGTTCTTGAGATAGGGTCCCACTTCCGGTTGACCCGGAAGTAAAGGTCAACATGGGGTCACGGTTACCCAAGGCTAATATCCAATGCCATTAGGAGTCTATAACTGAAAAAAGTTTGAAAATCGGTTGGGTAGTTCTTGAAATATAGTCTCACTTCCGGTTGACCCGGAAGTAAAGGTCAACTTGGAGTCACGGTTACCCAAGGCTAATTTCCAATGCCCAAGGAGTCAATAACTGAAAAAAGTGTGAAAATCGGCTGTGTACTTCTTGAGATATGGTGCTGCAAAGATTAACTCATTAAAGCTTTGAATTACCGTAATTTGACACCTGATGACGTCACAGTAACAAAAATGTGTTTTTCATACTAATAAATTTGATAAGGTACACGATGGTATGTAACTTATCCCAATCCAATGCCTTTTAACGAAAACCCTATTAGAACGTACGTATATCCTCTCTCGATTCCAATATCACGGCAGTCTTTGACGCCTAGCCGTGATTGCGCAATCACGGCACAATTTGCTTCGTAGCCATGGTTTGTGTTTGAACCACCAAAACGTTACTAAAACGTTTTTTTGTACACAAAAAGAAAAATACGCCTACAAATGACGTCATGATGACGTGACGAAAAATGTTAGAACAGATTTCACATCTACAATACGAGACGATCCCATATCTGAAAAAAGTTTGAAGATCGGATGTGTA
The DNA here is from genome assembly GCA_037783415.1 of Leptasterias polaris. Classification (NCBI taxonomy): domain Eukaryota; kingdom Metazoa; phylum Echinodermata; class Asteroidea; order Forcipulatida; family Asteriidae; genus Leptasterias; species Leptasterias polaris. The sequence goes on from JAZGTN010000027.1 coordinate 3,620,091, forward strand.
CTTTTAGAGATATGGTGTTAACAAGATTGGCTAATTAAATATTCACACAGCTGTGACGTGAATAATTAATTAAGAATTTTAATCTAATTACATCTAAAATTCAAGTCAGGGCATAAGCTTTAATATGATATAGGATTTGTCTGCTTTTGATAATTCTAAGAATAACATATGGTCTTCGAAAGAGACACAGGTTAAGTCAATACGATTTTAGGGAAAGAAAGAAAAATAATAATAATAAAAAAAATAAAAATCTCGACGAAAACAATAGCTGTTCCGACTGAAAGGTCGGAACAGCTAAAAAGAATAAAAATCTGGACGATTTCAATAGCTGTTCCGACTGAAAGGTCGGAACAGCTAACTAGATATGTAGTGATTGTGAACAATCACAGAGCTGTTCCGTTCTGTTGACCATAAAAGTTGTTTTTGTAGCTCGAGAAAGGAACTAATTACTTTGTGTATATCCTGTAATCGTGTTTGAAATGAATGCATGTGATCATGCGTATTCATCGCAGTGTAAACAAATCAAACAAGATCGGATCTTGTTTGAAACCGAAAGTAAAGGTCAAAGTAAGCTACAAATCATTACGAATTTATGACGTGTGGTTCGGGGTTTTTCGAGCTATGGGGTCACGGTTACCCAAGGCTAATCCCCAATGCCCATTAGGAGTCTAGAACTGAAAAAAGTTTGAAAATCAGGTGTGTAGTGCTTGAGAAGTTGTCCCACTTCCGGTTGACCCGGAAGTAAAGGTCAACATGGGGTCACGGTTACCCACGGCTAATCTCCCGTGCATAAGGAATCTATAACTGAAAAAAAGTTTGAAAAACGGTTGTGTAGTTCTTGAGATATGGTCTTACTTCCGGTTGACCCGGAAGTAAAGGTCAACATGGGGTCACGGTTAACCAAGGCTAATCTCCAATGCCCAAGAAGTCTATAACTGAAAAGATTTGAAAATCGGGTGTGTTGTGCTTGAGAAATGGTCCCACTTCCGGTTGACCCGGAAGTAAAGGTCAACATGAGGTCACGGTTACCCAAGGCTAATCTCCCATGCCCAAGAAGTCTATAACTGAAAAAAGTTTGAAAATCGGTTGTGTAGTTCTTGACATTTGGTCTCACTTCCGGTTGACCCGGAAGTAAAGGTCAACATGGGGTCACGGTTACCCAAGGATAATCTCCAATGCCCAAGGAGTCTATAACTGAATTTTTTTTGAAAATTGGTTGTGTAGTTCTTGAGATATTGTCTTACTTCCTTTTGACCCATAGGTAAAGGTCAACATGGGGTCACGGTTACCCAAGGCTAATCTCCCATGCCCGAGAAGTCTATAACTGAAAAAAGTTTGAAAATCGGTTGTGCAGTTCTTCAGATAGGGTCTTACTTCCGGTTGACCCATAGATAAAGGTCAACATGGGGTCACGGTTACCCAAGGCTAATCTCCCATGCCCAAGGAGTCTATAACTGAAATAAGTTTGAAAATCGGTTGTGTAGTTCTTAAGACATGGTCCCACTTCCGGTTGACCCGGAAGTAAAGGTCAACATGGGGTCACGGTTACCCAAGGGTAATCTCCAATGCCCAAGAAGTCTATAACTGAAATAAGTTTGAAAATCGGTTGTGTAGTTCTTAAGACATGGTCCCACTTCCGGTTGACCCGGAAGTAAAGGTCAACATGGGGTCACGGTTACTCAAGGCTAATCTCCCGTGCATAAGGAATCTATAACTGAAAAAAGTTTGAAAAACGGTTGTGTAGTTCTTGAGATTTGTCTCACTTCCGGTTGACCCGGAAGTAAAGGTCAACATGGGGTCACGGTTACCCAAGGCTAATCTCCCTTGCCCAAGGAGTCTATAACTGAAAAAAGTTTGAAAATCGGTTGTGTAGTTTTTGAGATATGGTGTTTCTTTCGGTTGACCCGGAAGTAAAGGTAAACATGGGGTCACGGTTACCCAAGGCTAATATCCCATGCCCAAGAAGTCTATAACTGAAAAAAGTGTGAAAATCGGTTGTGTAGTTCTTGAGATAGGGTCCCACTTCCGGTTGACCCGGAAGTAAAGGTCAACATGGGGTCACGGTTACCCAAGGCTAATATCCAATGCCATTAGGAGTCTATAACTGAACAAAGTTTGAAAATCGGTTGTGTAGTTCTTGAGATTTGGTCTCACTTCCGGTTGACCCGGAAGTACAGGTCAACATGGTGTCACGGTTACCCAAGGCTAATCTCCAATGCCCAAGAAGTCTATAACTGAAAAAAGTTTGAAAATTGGTTGTGTAGTTTTTGAGATATGGTGTTACTTCCGGTTGACCCGGAAGTAAAGGTAAACATGGGGTCACGGTTACCCAAGGCTAATATCCCATGCCCAAGAAGTCTATAACTGAAAAAAGTGTGAAAATCGGTTGTGTAGTTCTTGAGATAGGGTCCCACTTCCGGTTGACCCGGAAGTAAAGGTCAACATGGGGTCACGGTTACCCAAGGCTAATATCCAATGCCCATTAGGAGTCTATAACTGAAAAAAGTTTGAAAATTGGTTGTGTAGTTCTTGAGATATGGTCTTACTTCCGGTTGACCCGGAAGTAAAGGTCAACATGGGGTCACGGTTACCCAAGGCTAATATCCCATGCCCAAGAAGTCTATAACTGAAAAAAGTGTGAAAATCGGTTATGTAGTTCTTGAGATAGGGTCCCACTTCCGGTTGACCCGGAAGTAAAGGTCAACATGGGGTCACGGTTACCCAAGGCTAATATCCAATGCCATTAGGAGTCTATAACTGAAAAAAGTTTGAAAATCGGTTGGGTAGTTCTTGAAATATAGTCTCACTTCCGGTTGACCCGGAAGTAAAGGTCAACTTGGAGTCACGGTTACCCAAGGCTAATTTCCAATGCCCAAGGAGTCAATAACTGAAAAAAGTGTGAACATCGGCTGTGTACTTCTTGAGATATGGTGCTGCAAAGATTAACTCATTAAAGCTTTGAATTACCGTAATTTGACACCTGATGACGTCACAGTAACAAAAATGTGTTTTTCATACTAATAAATTTGATAAGGTACACGATGGTATGTAACTTATCCCAATCCAATGCATTTTAACGAAAACCCTATTAGAACGTACGTATATCCTCTCTCGATTCCAATACCACGGCAGTCTTTGACGCCTAGCCGTGATTGCGCAATCACGGCACAATTTGCTTCGTAGCCATGGTTTGTGTTTGAACCACCAAAACGTTACTAAAACGTTTTTTTTGTACAGAAAAAGAAAAATACGCCTACAAATGACGTCATGATGACGTGACGAAAAATGTTAGAACAGATTTCACATCTACAATACGAGACGATCCCATATCTGAAAAAAGTTTGAAGATCGGATGTGTACTTTTAGAGATATGGTGTTAACAAGATTGGCTAATTAAATATTCACACAGCTGTGACGTGAATAATTAATTAAGAATTTTAATCTAATTACATCTAAAATTAAAGTCAGGACCTAAGCTTTACAATGGTATATGATTTGTCTGCTTTTGATTATTTTAAGAAAGACATATGGCATCTGAAAGAGACACAGGTTAAGTCAATACGATTTTATGGAAAGAAAGTATAATAAAAACTAGACTTGAGGTGTTTGTGTACAAACACGAAGCTGTTCCGGTTTTCTGATTCATAAACAAAATTTAACCCTTGTCTAACATTTACTGCTCAAATGGTTTATAACTGAAAAGAAATTGAATATCGGTTGTGTAGTTCTTGAGATGTGGTCTCACTTCCGGTTGACCTGGAAGTAAAGGTCAACATGGGGTCATGGTTACCCAAGGCTAATCTGCAATGCCTAAGGAGTCTATAACTGAAAAAAGTTTGAAAATCGGCTGTGTAACTCTTGAGATATGGTCCCACTTCCGGTTGACCCATAGGTAAAGGTCAACATGGGGTCACGGTTACCCAAGGCTAGTCTTCAATGCCCCACGAGTCTATAACTGAAAACAGTTTGAAAATCGGTTGTGTAGTTCTTGAGATATGGTCTTACTTCCGGTTGACCTGGAAGTAAAGGTCAACATGCGGTCACGGTTATCAAGTTTGATCTACAATGTCCAAGGAGTTTATAACTGAAAAAAGTTTGAAAATCGGGTGTGTAGTTCTTGAGATAGGGTCCCACTTCCGGTTGACCCAGAAGTAAAGGTCAACATGGGGTCACGGTTACCCAAGGCTAATACCCCATGCCCAAGAAGTCTATAACTGAAAAAAAGTTTGAAAATTGGTTGTGTAGTTCTTGAGATATGGTGTCACTTCCGGTTGACCCGTAGGTAAAGGTCAACATGGGGTCACGGTTACCCAAGGCTAATCTTCAATGCCCTAGGAGTCTATAACTGAAAAAGTTTGAAAATCGGCTGTGTAATTCTTGAGATATGGTCCCACTTCCGGTTGACCCGTAGGTAAAGGTCAACATGGGGTCACGGTTACCCAAGGCTAATCTTCAATGCCCAAGGAGTTTATAACTGAAAAAAGTTTGAAAATCGGTTGTGTAGTTATTGAGATATGATCCCACTTCCGGTTGACCCGGAAGTACAGGTCAACATGGGGTCACGGTTACCCAAGGCTAATCTCCCATGCCCAAGGAGTCTATAACTGAAAAAAGTTTGAAAATCGGGTGTGTAGTTCTTGAGATAAGGTCCCACTTCCGGTTGACCCAGAAGTAAAGGTCAACATGGGGTCACGGTTACCCAAGGCTAATATCCCATGCCCAAGAAGTCTATAACTGAAAAAAGTGTGAAAATTGGTTGTGTAGTTCTTGAGATTTGGTGTCACTTCCGGTTGACCCGGAACTAAAGGTCAACATGGGGTCACGGTTACCCAAGGCTAATCTCCCATGCCCAAGGAGTCAATAACTGAAAAAAGTTTGAGAATCGGATGTAAACTTCTTGAGATATGACTGAAACAAGTTTGGCTAATTAAATATTCATACGGCTGTCTCGGGAATAATTAATTAAGACTGTTTGTCAATAACAACCCAGGCTTACTAATGGGCGAACTGAGATAAGTTCCATTATTGACAGACTTACAGAGTGCATAATAAACACATTCCAAATTGTTACTTATCTGAGGGTGATTGGACCTGATCCAAAAAGCACAACGTTGTAGCCACAGTGCCAGGACAAATTAACAATTAATGACTAATTATGGCTAATTATAGCGCTCCTTTGATTAATTTTTTTGGCTTGGAACATCACTTATATAAAGTATTTCACTTTTCAAAACACTTTATGTAGATCAGGAAACTAACAATTAACTTATTTTGAAATAAAATGTTTTAAAATAGTGTTTTTGTTACACTTATAGCGCAATGCGGTTTGTACACTGTAATAAACGCGCAAAAAGTGACGTCATGATGACGTGGGGAAAATGTTCAGTTAAATTTACATCTGCAATACAAGACATGTCCATAACTGAAAAAAGTTTGAGGAACGGGTGTATACTTCTTGAGATGTGACAGAAACAAGTTTGGCTAATTAAATATTCATGCGCTGTCACGTGACTAATTAATTAAAATTGTTTGTCAATAATATCTAAGGATTACTTCTCGGCGAACTGTGATAAGTCTTATTCTTAATAGGCATTCACAAGTAGCGAACCATATTCCAGGCTAACTGAACAATTGTTGGTGACTGAACCTAATCAAATAGCACAGCTTCGTAGCCATGGTTTGTGTTTGAACCACCAAAACGTTACTAAAACGTTTTTTTTAATACGAAAAGAAAAAACACCTACAAATGACGTCATGATGACGTGACGAAAAATGTTAGACCGGAATCGACATCTACAATACAAGACGATGCCATAACTGAAAAAAGTTTGAAGATCGGCTGTGTACTTCTTGAGATATGGTGCTGCAAAGATTAACTAATTAAAGCTTTGAATTACCGTAATTTGACACCTGATGACGTCACAGTAACAAAAATGTGTTTTTCATACTAATAAATTTGATAAGGTACACGATGGTATGTAACTTATCCCAATCCAATGCCTTTTAACGAAAACCCTATTATAACGTACGTATATCCTCTCTCGATTCCAATATCACGGCAGTCTTTGACGCCTAGCCGTGATTGCGCAATCACGGCACAATTTGCTTCGTAGCCATGGTTTGTGTTTGAACCACTAAAACGTTACTAAAACGTTTTTTGTTATACGAAAAGAAAAAAAACCTACAAATGACGTCATGATGACGTGACGAAAAATGTTAGACTGGAATCGACATCTACAATACAAGACGATGCCATAACTGAAAAAAGTTTGAAGATCGGATGTTTACTTCTTGAGATATGGTGTAAATCAGATTGGCTAATTAAATATTCATACAGCTGTGACGTGAATAATTAATTAAGATTTTTAATCTAATTACATCTAAAATTCAAGTCAGGGCATCAGCTTTAATATGATATAGGATTTGTCTGCTTTTGATAATTCTAAGAATAACATATGGTCTTCGAAAGAGACACAGGTTAAGTCAATACGATTTTAGGGAAAGAAAGAAAAATAATAATAATAATAATAATAATAATAATAATAATAATAACTAGAGATTAAGTGTTTGTTGACAAACACAAAGCTGTTCCGGTTTTTTTTGCTTCGATTAAGTGCTTCAAAGCTTTAAAGTTGGTCTGATTTCAAGATTGAAGTCTCTTGACCTTTGACAGGCCCCCTTTTCACTTAAGGGTGCCTAAAAACCTAAACTTGGTCTTCATTCTGATACTGAATCGAAAGGAGCTTTTAACCCAGAAATAAAGGTCGTCATGAGGTGGGTCATGGTAACCCTTGTCTATCATTTATTGCTCAAAGTGGTTTGTAATTGAAAATAAAATTAAAATCAGGTGTGTAGTTCTTAAGATAAGGTCCCACTTCCGGTTGACGCGGAAGTAAAGGTCAACATGGGGTCACGGTAACCCAAGGCTAATCTTCAATGCCCAAGGAGTCTATAAGTGAAAAAAGTTTGAAAATCGGTAGTGTAGTTCTTGTGATAAGGTTCCACTTCCGGTTGACCCGGAAGTAAATGTCAACATGGGGTCACGGTTACCCAAGGCTAATCTCCAATGTCCAAGGAGTCTTTAACTGAAAAAAGTTTGAAAATCGGTTGTGTAGTTCTTGAGTTAGGGTCCCACTTCCGGTTAACCCGGAAGTAAAGGTCAACATGAGGTCACGGTTACCCAAGGCTAATCTTCAATGCCCAAGGAGTCTATAACTGAAAACAGTTTGAAAATCGGTAGTGTAGTTCTTGAGATAGGGTCCCACTTCCGGTTAACCCGGAAGTAAAGGTCAACATGGGGTCACGGTTACCCAAGGCTAATATCCCATGCCCAAGAAGTCTATAACTGAAAAAAAGTTTGAAAATTGGTTGTGTAGTTCTTGAGATATGGTGTCACTTCCGGTTGACCCGGAACTAAAGGTCAACATGGGGTCACGGTTACCCAAGGCTAATCTCCCATGCCCAAGGAGTCTATAACTGAAAAAAGTTTGAAAATCGGGTGTGTAGTTCTTGAGATAAGGTCCCACTTCCGGTTGACCCAGAAGTAAAGGTCAACATGGGGTCACGGTTACCCAAGGCTAATATCCCATGCCCAAGAAGTCTATAACTGAAAAAAGTGTGAAAATTGGTTGTGTAGTTCTTGAGATATGGTGTCACTTCCGGTTGACCCGGAACTAAAGGTCAACATGGGGTCACGGTTACCCAAGGCTAATCTCCCATGCCCAAGGAGTCAATAACTGAAAAAAGTTTGAGAATCGGATGTAAACTTCTTGAGATATGACTGAAACAAGTTTGGCTAATTAAATATTCATACGGCTGTCTCGGGAATAATTAATTAAGACTGTTTGTCAATAACAACCCAGGCTTACTAATGGGCGAACTGAGATAAGTTCCATTATTGACAGACTTACAGAGTGCATAATAAACACATTCCAAATTGTTACTTATCTGAGGGTGATTGGACCTGATCCAAAAAGCACAACGTTGTAGCCACAGTGCCAGGACAAATTAACAATTAATGATTAATTATGGCTAATTATAGCGCTCCTTTGATTAATTTTTTTGGCTTGGAACATCACTTATATAAAGTATTTCACTTTTCAAAACACTTTATGTAGATCAGGAAACTAACAATTAACTTATTTTGAAATAAAATGTTTTAAAATAGTGTTTTTGTTACACTTATAGCGCAATGCGGTTTGTACACTGTAATAAACGCGCAAAAAAGTGACGTCATGATGACGTGGGGAAAATGTTCAGTTAAATTTACATCTGCAATACAAGACATGTCCATAACTGAAACAAGTTTGAGGAACGGGTGTATACTTCTTGAGATGTGACAGAAACAAGTTTGGCTAATTAAATATTCATGCGCTGTCACGTGAATAATTAATTAAAATTGTTTGTCAATAATATCTAAGGATTACTTCTCGGCGAACTGTGATAAGTCCTATTCTTAATAGGCATTCACAAGTAGCGAACCATATTCCAGGCTAACTGAACAATTGTTGGTGACTGAACCTAATCAAATAGCACAGCTTCGTAGCCATGGTTTGTGTTTGAACCACCAAAACGTTACTAAAACGTTTTTTTTAATACGAAAAGAAAAAACACCTACAAATGACGTCATGATGACGTGACGAAAAATGTTAGACCGGAATCGACATCTACAATACAAGACGATGCCATAACTGAAAAAAGTCTGAAGATCGGCTGTGTACTTCTTGAGATATGGTGCTGCAAAGATTAACTAATTAAAGCTTTGAATTACCGTAATTTGACACCTGATGACGTCACAGTAACAAAAATGTGTTTTTCATACTAATAAATTTGATAAGCTACACGATGGTATGTAACTTATCCCAATCCAATGCCTTTTAACGAAAACCCTATTAGAACGTACGTATATCCTCTCTCGATTCCAATATCACGGCAGTCTTTGACGCCTAGCCGTGATTGCGCAATCACGGCACAATTTGCTTCGTAGCCATGGTTTGTGTTTGAACCACTAAAACGTTACTAAAACGTTTTTTGTTATACGAAAAGAAAAAACACCTACAAATGACGTCATGATGACGTGACGAAAAATGTTAGACTGGAATCGACATCTACAATACAAGACGATGCCATAACTGAAAAAAGTTTGAAGATCGGATGTTTACTTCTTGAGATATGGTGTAAATCAGATTGGCTAATTAAATATTCATACAGCTGTGACGTGAATAATTAATTAAGATTTTTAATCTAATTACATCTAAAATTCAAGTCAGGGCATAAGCTTTAATATGATATAGGATTTGTCTGCTTTTGATAATTCTAAGAATAACATATGGTCTTCGAAAGAGACACAGGTTATGTCAATACGATTTTAGGGAAAGAAAGAAAAATAATAATAACTAGACTTGAGGTGTTTGTGTACAAACACGAAGCTGTTCCGGTTTTCTGATTCATAAACAAAATTTAACCCTTGTCTAACATTTACTGCTCAAATGGTTTATAACTGAAAAGAAATTGAATATCGGTTGTGTAGTTCTTGAGATGTGGTCTCACTTCCGGTTGACCTGGAAGTAAAGGTCAACATGGGGTCATGGTTACCCAAGGCTAATCTGCAATGCCCAAGGAGTCTATAACTGAAAAAGTTTGAAAATCTGCTGTGTAACTCTTGAGGTATGGTCCCACTTCCGGTTGACTCATAGGTAAAGGTCAACATGGGGTCACGGTTACCCAAGGCTAGTCTTCAATGCCCCACGAGTGTATAACTGAAAATAGTTTGAAAATCGGTTGTGTAGTTCTTGAGATATGGTCCCACTTCCGGTTGACCCGGAAGTAAAGGTCAACATGGGGTCACGGAAACTTAAGGCTAATCTTCAATGCCCAAGGAGTCTATAAGTGAAAAAAGTTTGAAAATCGGTAGTGTAGTTCTTGTGATAGGGTCCCACTTCCGGTTGACCCGGAAGTAAAGGTCAACATGGGGTCACGGTTACCCAAGGCTAATCTCCAATGCCCAAGGAGTCTATAATTGTAAAATGATTGAAAATCGATTGTGTAGTTCTTGAGATATGGTCCCACTTCCGGTTGACCCGGAAGTAAAGGTCAACATGGGGTCACGGTTACCCAAGGCTATTCTACAATGCCCATTAGGAGTCTATAACTGAACAAAGTTTGAAAATCGGTTGTGTAGTTATTGAGATATGATCCCACTTCCGGTTGACCCGGAAGTAAAGGTCAACATAAGGTCACGGTTACCCAAGGCTATTCTACAATGCCCATTAGGAGTCTATAACTGAACAAAGTTTGAAAATCGGTTGTGTAGTTATTGAGATATGATCCCACTTCCGGTTGACCCGGAAGTAAAGGTCAACATGGGGTCACGGTTACCCAAGGTTATTTTCCAATGCCCATTAGGAGTCTATAACTGAACAAAGTTTGAAAATCGATTGTGTAGTTCTTGAAATACGGTGTCACTTCCGGTTGACCCGGAAGTAAAGGTCAACATGGGGTCACGGTTACCCAAGGCTAATCTCCCATGCCCAAGGAGTCAATAACTGAAAAAAGTTTGAAAATCGGCTGTGTACTTCTTGAGATATGGTGCTGCAAAGATTAACTAATTAAAGCTTTGAATTACCGTAATTTGACACCTGATGACGTCACAGTAACAAAAATGTGTTTTTCATACTAATAAATTTGATAAGGTACACGATGGTATGTAACTTATCCCAATCTAATGCCTTTTAACGAAAACCCTATTAGACGTACGTATATCCTCTCTCGATTCCAATATCACGGCAGTCTTTGACGCCTAGCCGTGATTGCGCAATCACGGCACAATTTGCTTCGTAGCCATGGTTTGTGTTTGAACCACCAAAACGTTACTAAAACGTTTTTTTTAATACGAAAAGAAAAAACACCTACAAATGACGTCATGATGACGTGACGAAAAATGTTAGACCGGAATCGACATCTACAATACAAGACGATGCCATAACTGAAAAAAGTTTGAAGATCGGCTGTGTACTTCTTGAGATATGGTGCTGCAAAGATTAACTAATTAAAGCTTTGAATTACCGTAATTTGACACCTGATGACGTCACAGTAACAAAAATGTGTTTTTCATACTAATAAATTTGATAAGGTACACGATGGTATGTAACTTATCCCAATCCAATGCCTTTTAACGAAAACCCTATTAGAACGTACGTATATCCTCTCTCGATTCCAATATCACGGCAGTCTTTGACGCCTAGCCGTGATTGCGCAATCACGGCACAATTTGCTTCGTAGCCATGGTTTGTGTTTGAACCACTAAAACGTTACTAAAACGTTTTTTGTTATACGAAAAGAAAAAAAACTACAAATGACGTCATGATGACGTGACGAAAAATGTTAGACTGGAATCGACATCTACAATACAAGACGATGCCATAACTGAAAAAAGTTTGAAGATCGGATGTTTACTTCTTGAGATATGGTGTAAATCAGATTGGCTAATTAAATATTCATACAGCTGTGACGTGAATAATTAATTAAGATTTTTAATCTAATTACATCTAAAATTCAAGTCAGGGCATAAGCTTTAATATGATATAGGATTTGTCTGCTTTTGATAATTCTAAGAATAACATGGTCTTCGAAAGAGACACAGGTTAAGTCAATACGATTTGAGGGAAAGAAAGAAAAATAATAATAATAATAATAATAATAATAATAATAATAATAACTAGACTTGAGGTGTTTGTGTACAAACACGAAGCTGTTCCGGTTTTCTGATTCATAAACAAAATGTAACCCTTGTCTAACATTTACTGCTCAAATGGTTTATAACTGAAAAGAAATTGAATATCGGTTGTGTAGTTCTTGAGATGTGGTCTCACTTCCGGTTGACCTGGAAGTAAAGGTCAACATGGGGTCATGGTTACCCAAGGCTAATCTGCAATGTCCAAGGAGTCTATAACTGAAAAAAGTTTGAAAATCGGCTGTGTAACTCTTGAGATATGGTCCCACTTCCGGTTGACCCATAGGTAAAGGTCAACATGGGGTCACGGTTACCCAAGGCTAACCTTCAATGCCCTAGGAGTCTATCTGAAAAAAGTTTGAAAATCGGCTGTGTAATTCTTGAAATATGGTCCCACTTCCGGTTGACCCGTAGGTAAAGGTCAACATGGGGTCACGGTTACCCAAGGCTAATCTGCAATGCCCAAGGAGTCTATAACTGAAAACAGTTTGAAAATCAGTTGTGTAATTCTTGAGATATGGTCCCACTTCCGGTTGACCTGGAAGTAAAGGTCAACATGGGGTCATGGTTACCCAAGGCTAATATCCCATGCCCAAGGAGTCTAGAACTGAAAAAAGTTTTAAAATCGGCTGTGTAGTTCTTGAGATATGGTCCCACTTCCGGTTGACCTGGAAGTAAAGGTCAACATGGGGTCATGGTTACCCAAGGCTAATATCCCATGCCCAAGGAGTCTAGAACTGAAAACAGTTTGAAAATCGGTTGTGTAGTTCTTAAGATATGGTCCCACTTCCGGTTGACCTGGAAGTAAAGGTCAACATGGGGTCACGGTTACCCAAGGCTAATCTCCAATGCCCAAGGAGTCTATAACTGACAAAAGTTTGAAAATAGGTTGTGTGGTTCTTAAGATATGGTCCCACTTCCGGTTGACCCGGAAGTAAAGGTCAACATGGGGTCACGGTTACCCAAGGCAAATCTCCAATGCCCAAGGAGTCTATAACTAAAAAAAGTTTGAAAATCGGTTGTGTAGTTCTTGAGATAGGTCCCACTTCCGGTTGACCCGGAAGTAAAGGTCAACATGGGGTCACGGTTACCCAAGGCTAATCTCCCATGCCCAAGGAGTCTATAACTGAAAAAAGTTTGAAAATCGGTTGGGTAGTTCTTGAGATATGGTCTTACTTCCGGTTGACCCGGAAGTAAAGGTCAACATGGGGTCACGGTTACTCAAGGCTAATCTCCCATGCCCAAGGAGTCTATAACTGAAATAAGTTTTGAAATCGGCTGTGTAATTCCTAATATATGGTCCCACTTCCGGTTGACCCGGAAGTAAAGGTCAACATAGGGTCACGGTTACCCAAGGCTAATCTCCAATGCCCAAATAGTATATAACTGAACAAAGTTTCAAAATAGGTTGTGTAGTTCTTGAGATATGGTGTCACTTCCGGTTGACCCGGAAGTAAAGGTCAACATAGGGTCACGGTTACCCAAGGCTAATCTCCAATGCCCATTAGGAGTCTATAACTGAACAAAGTTTGAAAATTGATTGTGTAGTTCTTGAAATACGGTGTCACTTCCGGTTGACCCGGAAGTAAAGGTCAACATGGGGTCACGGTTACCCAAGGCTAATCTCCCATGCCCAAGGAGTCAATAACTGAAAAAAGTGTGAAAATCGGCTGTGTACTTCTTGAGATATGGTGCTGCAAAGATTAACTCATTAAAGCTTTGAATTACCGTAATTTGACACCTGATGACGTCACAGTAACAAAAATGTGTTTTTCATACTAATAAATTTGATAAGGTACACGATGGTATGTAACTTATCCCAATCCAATGCCTTTTAACGAAAACCCTATTAGAACGTACGTATATCCTCTCTCGATTCCAATATCACGGCAGTCTTTGACGCCTAGCCGTGATTGCGCAATCACGGCACAATTTGCTTCGTAGCCATGGTTTGTGTTTGAACCACTAAAACATTACTAAAACGTTTTTTGTTATACGAAAAGAAAAAAAAACTACAAATGACGTCATGATGACGTGACGAAAAATGTTAGACTGGAATCGACATCTACAATACAAGACGATGCCATAACTGAAAAAAGTTTGAAGATCGGATGTTTACTTCTTGAGATATGGTGTAAATCAGATTGGCTAATTAAATATTCATACAGCTGTGACGTGAATAATTAATTAAGATTTTTAATCTAATTACATCTAAAATTCAAGTCAGGGCATAAGCTTTAATATGATATAGGATTTGTCTGCTTTTGATAATTCTAAGAATAACATATGGTCTTCGAAAGAGACACAGGTTAAGTCAATACGATTTTAGGGAAAGAAAGAAAAATAATAATAAAAACTAGAGATTTAGTGTTTGTTGACAAACACAAAGCTGTTCCGTTTTGTTTTGCTTCGATTAAGTGCTTCAAAGCTTTAAAGTTGGTCTGATTTCAAGATTGAAGTCTCTTGACCTTTGACAGGCCCCCCTTTTCACTTAAGGGTGCCTAAAAACCTAAACTTGGTCTTCATTCTGATACTGAATCGAAAGGAGCTTTTAACCCAGAAATAAAGGTCATCATGAGGTGGGTCATGGTAACCCTTGTCTAACATTTATTGCTCAAAGGGGTTTGTAATTGAAAATAAAATTAAAATCAGGTGTGTAGTTCTTAAGATATGGTCCCACTTCCGGTTGACGCAGAAATAAAGGTCAACATGGGGTCACGGTAACCCAAGGCTAATCTTCAATGCCCAAGGAGTCTATAAGTGAAAAAAGTTTGAAAATCGGTAGTGTAAATCTTGTGATAGGGTCCCACTTCCGGTTGACCCGGAAGTAAAGGTCAACATGGGGTCACGGTTACCCAAGGCTAATCTCCAATGCCCAAGGAGTCTATAATTGAAAAATGATTGAAAATCGATTGTGTAGTTCTTGAGATATGGTCCAACTTCCGGTTGACCCGGAAGTAAAGGTCAACATGGGGTCACGGTTACCCAAGGCTAAATTCCAATGCCCAAGGAGTCAATAACTGAAAGAAGTTTGAAAATCGGCTGTGTACTTCTTGAAATACGGTGTCACTTCCGGTTGACCCGGAAGTAAAGGTCAACATGAGGTCACGGTTACCCAAGGCTAATTTCCCATGCCCAAGGAGTCTATAACTGAAAAAAGTTTGAAAATCGGTTGGGTAGTTCTTGAAATATGGTCTCACTTCCGGTTGACCCGGAAGTAAAGGTCAACATGGGGTCACGGTTACCCAAGGCTAATTTCCAATGCCCAAGGAGTCAATAACTGAAAAAAGTTTGAAAATCGGCTGTGTACTTCTTGAGATATGGTGCTGCAAAGATTAACTAATTAAAGCTTTGAATTACCGTAATTTGACACCTGATGACGTCACAGTAACAAAAATGTGTTTTTCATACTAATAAATTTGATAAGGTACACGATGGTATGTAACTTATCCCAATCCAATGCCTTTTAACGAAAACCCTATTAGAACGTACGTATATATCCTCTCTCGATTCCAATATCACGGCAGTCTTTGACGCCTAGCCGTGATTGCGCAATCACGGCACAATTTGCTTCGTAGCCATGGTTTGTGTTTGAACCACCAAAACGTTACTAAAACGTTTTTGTTAATACGAAAAGAAAAAACACCTACAAATGACGTCATGATGACGTGACGAAAAATGTTAGACCGGAATCGACATCTACAATACAAGACGATGCCATAACTGAAAAAAGTTTGAAGATCGGATGTTTACTTCTTGAGATATGGTGTAAATCAGATTGGCTAATTAAATATTCATAAAGCTGTGACGTGAATAATTAATTAAGATTTTTAATCTAATTACATCTAAAATTCAAGTCAGGGCATAAGCTTTAATATGATATAGGATTTGTCTGCTTTTGATAATTCTAAGAATAACATATGGTCTTCGAAAGAAACACAGGTTAAGTCAATACGATTTGAGGGAAAGAAAGAAAAATAATAATAATAATAAAAAAAATAAAAATCTGGACGATTTCAAAAGCTGTTCCGACTGAAAGTTCGGAACAGCTAATAATAATAACTAGACATGAGGTGTTTGTGAACAAACACAGAGCTGTTCCGTGTATTATTGCTTTGATTAAGCACGTATAATCCACACCTTTAAAGTGGGTCTGACTTCGAGAAAGAAGACCCTTCACCTTTGACATGCTCTTAATATTTTGATTTTAAAAGTGCCTATCAAAACCTTAAACAACGGTAACAACCATCGTTCTGCTAATGATTCTAAAACTTAACAGGTCTCTAAAGTTAGGACGTAATTAAACAAAATACCCCTGAAACGTGAATAGGATCTGAGCAGTGATACACGACGTTTAGAGCAAGCACCTTCTTCTAGATTCTTGTGAATAAACTTAGACGTGTGGTAGTCGACGACGCATTATTATAGTCTATTTTATGTTCTACAAACAAAGAAATAACACTGGTCATAATTGGATTTAGGACTTGTTTGTTTTTAGAATTTTACAATGTATCCATTCCGTAAAATTTGCCTGTGAATACAGGGTTTGTTTTCTACTGAAAATGTTTAATTTCTTTTTTGATATTTTGAAATTGGCAGGCAAAGTTATTATGCGTAATTTTGTTGTATAGGCCTATAGTTACATTTTCATAGATTTAATATAAAAAGAAAGATTTGATTTGAGAAAAAAAATTGTTCTTCGTTTGACGTGTTTTCTCGTTGAGACTAAACATTTCCAGTGTTTCATAGAATAGCAGGAAATAGTTGTCTTAGAAATGCGGGGAGCGCATTGTGGTACAAAAATGGTGATTACGTAAACGGGGTGTGGTAGCGGGAGGTTTAAATAGAGGAGAAATTGTGATTAGAGTTAGTTCTAGTGTTTCACACACACACCCACACACACAGAGAGGTCACACATTTTAACATTGTATTAATTTTTTTGGGGAGGGTACAGGGTACAGGGGAGGGTATTGAATAGGGTGAGGTCCAACACCCTCATGGAGGAGGGCACTGAAAGTTTTTGGGCACAGGTTTTCAGAGGAATTTTAAAGATCTCTGTTTTTGCCTGGACGTCGTGTTCTCTGATGAAGTGAGTCGAAATGTCATTTGACTTTGTGATGGATGGTCAGAAGTGAGTCGAAATGTCATTTGACACTGTGGCGGATGGTTATTTTATTTATTCAGACAGTTTTGAACGTTGGGATTGAAAGAAGGCCGCTGTAAAGATTTATAACACAAAGTTATTTTATTACAATAGCAATATTATTGTCATACTTGCAGTAATTCCCTTTAAGTAATTATTGTTTGGATACAAATTATTAATTAAATATGTAAATAAAAGGCTGGCACCTGTCACTCAAGTGCTTCGCTAATCTCTTTAAACACAATAAGTGTCTCTGCGTTATTATGTATAAGAGAAAGCAAAGATAAGACATGCCCAGTCTGTAGAGATCTTTTTCGCGGGCAGATACTCCCTAAGTCTTGGTTGGCCCAAGACTTGGTTGGCCCAAGACGTCAGCGATCGATAGTGGATATTGTGTACTGCGCGCGGTCGGTTGGAACTCGTTATACCGCGCCCTCTTATGGCTTGATTTAAGCAGCTGTCACTAGCCAATTTGGTTAATTCCAGCCACAAGAGGGCTCGCTATAACATGTTGTAACCGAGCGCAGTTCACTAGCCACGATCGATCACCGACGTCTTGGGCTAAGACTAATGTATCCCCTGATCGGGGGCGAAGAAGGGCTCGAGCGGGCGGGGGTGGCCATGCCGTTTAAGCTTGCAGGAGCGCAGGCTGCTAGAGCAAGGAACATCAGTGTGATTCGTGTGTGAAATCGATCGTCTGGCGGCCGCCTCAGACTCGGAGCGTAAGTACATAGGCCCCTACATGTAGAACAACCATGGACTGAGGCTGCCTCCTCTACATGGTACTGCTAGGGGAGTGAGGAGGTGATTGTCAACCTAATCAGTCTGGTCCCGTACGAAAGTTGCACTAGAAATTTGCATGCAGCAGATCATACAGGAGCTTGGGAGCCAGAGTTAACGAGCTGGAGAACGGTAGGAGTTGGGGAAATGGTTATCTTATCTTAAATAATTTAGATTTTATTTGTTTTATTGAGATGTTTCGTTAGTTATTTTGTAATATTTACTGACAAATTGGTTAATGTCTTTGTTTTAGTTTAAATTATCAATGTGCTCCTCGTTTGTATGTTAATTTTAGCGAGGTGATAAGGTAGGCCTCCGCTCCACTCTGAACGGTCGGTAAAGTGTACTGTTAATGTAATTGTAATGTACATCTACATCATGTGTACACATTCACGATTGTACATACGGTGACGTCGTAGCTGTGGTAATTAAGTTAAATGTACGTAAGGCTAGCACAGTCTGACCATCTGACGTCCGTTCGGTGCAGAGCCAATCCAACCCGCCTGTCTGTAGAGTCATGACATAATAATAATATCAAAATTGAAAACATTGAAAAATCAAGGGGCCTATAATAGTTAATACTAATAATATAGTCAATCTTTGACATTGGGATGGGATTGCTACCCAAAATAGACGCAACGCCCTATTTCACATTTCATAATAGTTATTGAGGTCCAGCACTCTGAGGCCTACCTATAGCATGGTGGTATCTTGCATACACCTACTTCTAGGAACTAACTTTTAAAGGCTCCCCCGCGAGCCTTAGGGGTCTACATTATGGGCCTCCGTAACGCTATACGTTTTCAAAATGGTCATTGATAGGTGAACATTTTACGGTCGTTTGCCATCAATAACATCAGTTTCCTTTGTACTACACAGCAAAAACTTTCCACATACACTTAATATACATTCATATAATGAATGCATTTCC
The DNA here is from genome assembly GCA_037783415.1 of Leptasterias polaris. NCBI lineage: Eukaryota > Metazoa > Echinodermata > Asteroidea > Forcipulatida > Asteriidae > Leptasterias > Leptasterias polaris. The sequence continues at coordinate 3,638,676 of JAZGTN010000027.1, forward strand.
TTTTTGTTGAGTTGCATGCAAAAACATCTTGAAAAAATGAAAATTACCACGCAATACTCGGTTGTTTTTCTCTTCATTGCGGCGTGCATGCATTGCGAAAAAAATTAAGACTGCGTGGGGTGCGCCGGAAGCCAGGCGGATTGCTCCGCGCACAGTGCGTTGTCTTTATTTTTGCGCAATGCGTGAACACTGCGTGAGTGCCGTGATGAAGAGAAAAACAACTGTGAGTATTGCGTGGTAAATTTAATTTTTTGAAGATGCTTGAAAAAGGCAATAATACGTTCATACTGAATGTATATTTAGTATGATGGCAAAGTTTTAGCTGTGTAGTACAAAGGAAACTGAAGTTATTGCTGGCAAACAACCATAAAATGTTCACCTATCAACGACCATTTTGAAAACGTATAGCATTACGGAGGCCCAAAATGTTAGACCCCTATAAGGCTAGACCCCTATAAGGCTAGACCCCTATAAGGCTAGACCCCTATAAGGCTAGACCCCTATAAGGCTAGACCCTATAAGGCTAGACCCCTATAAGGCTCACGGGGGAGCCTTAGAGTTTCTAGAAGTAGCACCGGGGTGTAGTGCAACAGACACGGATGTCCTTGACCAACTTGGGCAAGGTCATTGATGATTGGTAGCATCTCTATTCTCTTCTGTTCTTGAATCTTTTGGTAGCACTACCTTGCATTTAATTAAGTACACTAGGGTATGCATATTTATACTACACTGTACATGCTATTTCAGTTGGCAGTAGAAAGTAGCAAAAGTACTCGGTCATTGTCTAATGTCAGTGATGTTGTGTGGGTGGGGCTTAATGCGCAGGACAAGGCAGGACTTGGTGCTAGGCTGCAGCATGTAGCTACGAGATCTGTAATGACCTTGAGTTGAGGTGATATTGTGAATTGATCTGTTTTGCTGCAGCATTGTTGAAGAAAAATAGAACAGTTGGGGGACCACCGAGGGAGTTGTAGTTTTAAGCATAGCATGAGTAAAGGCATTCAATATTTTTTTTTTAAATACCCCAAGCACATGTTGGTTCTTTTTATTGAAGTTTGCTTTGTTACGGGGTGTTAAGTAAACTGGTTGCTATGGGCAACATTGGTTGCATATGTTTTCAAAGTCTACATTTCTTTGGGAGTTTATGTTGAAGGGCTCAGTAATTCTAAAATAAGGTGACGTTACTTAAAAGATTGACAAAAATGTTGTATACAAAATAAATTCAAATTTAAATATTGGGCTGGGGCCCTAAAATAGTGTTTAGTTAAATTAATATTAATTTGTTCTGTTAATTTCAGTGGCCTGTATGTGCATAATTTATCTTAAAGTAATTAGTAATGATAATGAGGGTAGAGACAAATGGGGGTTTATAAAACTGCCTTCAAATCCGTAAAGCCTAATTGAAGGAAGGTTTACCTGTGATATCTTGTTTGACAGCAATAAAAAGCAAAATATTTGTGGCATGGTTGTCTGCGCACAAATGTCATTGTCATGTTTTATGCTGAAAGTGCTAAATAGGTTTTGGATCAGTTGTCTGTGTTTTGATGTTTTTGTTAGTTGGGGGCCATTTATAGACTTACAAATTACATTGCCTAAATTTAAAGGCAGTGAGAACCGAGGGATTTATTTGTGCATGTGTTAATAGTGTGGGAATTGAGTTCCATGAAGGCATGAATGTGTGTACATGCCTACAACATGGCGGGTGATGTTAATGACATGAACTATAATTAATACAGCAGGTGCTTTTTATGGGGGTATCCATTCCTATCGGGCAATATGGTTTGACGTGAACTGCCCTATAAATTGTGTCTGCTCTTCTTTCCCCTCTCTTTTTATGTTTCCTTCTTTCCATTGTACTTTTTGTCTGGAGGAAAAGGGGATGAGTGCAGACTACATGTATTTGAATTTATTTAATTAATATAGTTTTTAATATAGTTGATATGATATTTTTTTGTCAACAGATGATGCCAAGTTACTGGAGTCAGGCAAAAGCTGAGAGCAAAGCAGTGTGGCGTTGCCAGATGAAGGAGAAGGCTGCTGATGGATGTATGTCTGCCGTGTGTGTCCATGTGTTGTCTCATTTCACTCCTTCATTCATGTCCTCCCATTCATGTGTCATTTCACCTCCTCATGCTGTTTTGGGGTTTTGTGCATCTCCCCAATGCAGTAAGAAACAAAGAAAAGATGTACCTGTCAAGAGGTTGGCACCTCCTCGAGACAGTATGAAGCCAAGAAAAGGTGCACATGTCAAGAGGTTGGCACCTCCTCGAGACATGAAATTTGAATCCATGAGAAAAGGTGCACATGTCAAGAGGTTGGCACCTCCTCGAGACATGAAATTTGAATATATGAAAAAAGGTGCACATGTCAAGAGGTTGGCACCTCCTCGAGACATGAAATTTGAATATATGAAAAAAGGTGCACATGTCAAGAGGTTGGCACCTCCTCGAGACATGAAATTTGAAATGATGAGAAAAGGTGCACATGTCAAGAGGTTGGCACCTCCTCGAGACATGAAGTTTGAAACTCTGAGAAAAGATGCACCTGTCAAGAGGTTGGCTCCTCCTCGAGACAGTATATACATGAAATATGAGCCCATGAAAAAAGATGTAAAAAACTGTGAATCAAGCAATAAGCCTCAATATAATACTGAATGTAAAACTCACATAATTTCTGTGACAGCTGTTAAAGAGAAGTTTGATAGAAGCACTGAAGGCAAGCAAGAAGTTGAAGGTGCTGAAGGAAGGTTTGAAGAAAATTGTGAAAACTACAAGATAGATGAAGAAGTAGGTAAGAAGATTGATGATAGATTGAATATAAAGATAAGGAATAAGAATGAGAGAGAAATAATCAAGAAAGGTGAACAGAATAGATCAGTGAATCTTGTCAATAGTAGTCATGAGCCAGTAAGAAAAGCAATTAAGCTGAAGAACTTGAGAGTTAATATACTGACTAGACAAAGAGTAAGTAGTTTGAAAGCACTTGATATGTTGAAGGCAAGGAAACAAAGTTGTTGTAGCAGGAGGCAGGTATTGGATTGTGTCGTAGAGTATTGTCAGGTTTCAAAGCCAAACAGAAAGAAGATCAGAAGAAATGAGCGCAAGAAGTTACTGCAAAGGCGTAAGAATGGTAGGGTGGTAGAAGTACGTATGGGCAAAGAAGAGAAAAAGAATCATGAGAAGGCACAGAAGAATATTGAAAGCCATACAAGAAGAAGTTTGAGTTGTGTTCTGAACAACATGCATTCAACTACATTAATGCATACAAACAATCGCAGAGAGAGAAAGAGCTCATGTAAGACAAATGTTAAGTCCATAAAGCAGAATAAAAGAGGAAGGACACTGAAAGCAAAGGAGAGTATTAGCAGAGCCAGAAACGATTGGAAGATAAAAGAAATGAGACAATGTTGGATGTGTGATGACAAAACTGGTCCAATGGAAAAGGTCGTAGCATGTGATAGTTGTAGTACATTGTATCACGTACATTGTATGGGATTTTCCAAGGTGCAATTATCTATAGTGAACAAGCCGGTGTCATGGTTGTGTCGCAAATGTGGACGATGTAATTACACTGAATCTTTGATGTATGATTTTGGAATACCTGCAGATCGGAACATATTTGAAATTCCAGTGCTTGATGGTAACATTGAAGAAGTTGCAGTTATGTCGCATGCTGATGGAGTTCGCAATACTGAAGATTTAAATGTCAAAGGAGTTGAAGGTGAGGATTTTGCAAATCTGAGTTGTATATATGCATGTCTGTGTGTAGACAGAAACCAGGGTTCGGTTCAGCAAACTGGAGGTTATTTTTTGCGTAGCAAGAAAAACAAAGACAAAACTGAGGGAAATGATGTAGAGGAGAACCAAGGACAAATAGACAAAAGTAAGAAAGTTGAATTGGAAACTAAGTGCAAGATACAGTTTACTAATCTAAGTAGAAAAGCACAACCATTTGTAACTAATGAAGCAGTCAGTGTTGACAATAAAATGGCAAAGAGAAAAGCTGTCAAGAAGGTAGTTACAACAATGACAGAGAGAGACTCTGAATTACCAAACCAAGAAGAATCAAGATTGCTTGGTATAGACATTGAGGAGAGTTGGAAACAGATGCATAAAAGTGAAAGGTTGGGTAAAATAGAATCTTGTGAGGGAAGATGCTCAGTGGATTATTTCAACAACAAAATGGGAAATAAAGATAGTAATGAGGATGATGTGCTTGTTGGAAACAAATCTGTGAAAATACAAAGTGAGGACAATTTGAATGTTGAGACAATTAATTTAATAACATTGGATGAATCAATAGTACTAGCACAAGGTAGTTTTCATCAAGGAGATGAACGATTTGGAGCAAATTCTGGTAAACAGTGTGTTGCTAATAGTCTGGTGTCAATGATGTACAGCAAGAAAAAAGAAGTGAAAGATTGGAAGTGTAGTGATATGGATAACATTCTCAGGACTGGGAATGAATTGTATGGTTTCTTACAACAGAGCTCGACGATGAACAATGATTACTTGTTGATTAATGAATTGCCAACTGATTTAGATGTATTGAACACACAATATAGCATGGAGTATCATGACTCTGTAACAGGTACATTTGATGAAAATGATCATAACTTGATAGAATTTAATATGCTACCATTGAAAGCAACCCTACAACAACATCTCCAAGAATATTCCGCATGCTTTATAAGCTTCTATGAAAATACATTTGCAATAATTTATCAAAATGGAATTTTTTATGTGTTTGATTCACATTCCAGAAGTATCCAAGGCTGTATGGTTCAAGATGGAACAAGCATTGTCATGAAAGCAAGAAACTGGCAAGGTGTTTACAGGTATTGTGTAAAGTTAGCTGAATCTATGAATTTGTCAAATGCTGAACAGTATGAATTAACTGGTATAACCCTCAGTGTTAATGGTGAAGCTATTACAGGTACATGTACAGCTGGAGAAAATGAAAGTGAACCACAGGGCATGTCAGAAACTGTAGATTTGTGTTTAGATATTGATGATTTTGGCTTACCTACATGTAGTGTATCAGGCAAATATAACTTGAAGAGGAAAACAAAGATAACTATTGACCAAGGTGCATACAGTGAAGAATTGGGCAAATGTGATGTTGGCATGAGAAGCACCAAGTTTGCAAGAATAGAAGATGATAATGACAGCACATATGATGACTCTAGTGAAGTGGAAATAGTTCAAGTATCAGGACCTGGTGTTATGAAATTCTGTCTGTTGAATGAAGAAACTAAGGAGGCTATGTGTAGAACATTTGGTCTAGAATCATTACATTTGAAGTCTAATGTGTTAAGTGCAGAATGTCAAGCCATGGGTAAACCCAGATCTGTAAAAGGCATAACAGGTGATGGTAACTGTTTCTTCAGAGCTATATCATTTGCCATGTCAGGAACTGAAGATAACCATGTACACTTGAGAATTGCTTGTGTCAATCATTTGTTGAAGAATGCTGATAAATTGAATTGTTTTCTGCGAGATGGATTTGCCAATGTAGAGGATTATGTAATGAGACAGAGAATGTTTTATTCTGGCACTTGGGCTACTGAGATTGAAATAATGACAATGGCACATATGCTCTGTACTGATATATACACATACGATGAAACTCGCAGTTGGTACCATTTTTCAGCAAAGGATGTTGAGAGAAGTGCTGTGACATGTGGTATGGGCATTTATCTGAATCATAAACACAGAGTGCATTATGATGTTGTTCTATCAGTCCATGAGTTATCACCAGAGAGGTTGGATATAAATGAAGTGCTTGAAGTTTATTCAGAGAGGTCTGATGTATGTGATAAGTATGCTGCACAAAGTGATCAATGTATAAAGCAGACTGTTAACCATAAGGTCATTGACAGCAAACGTAAAACAGAGTTGCCAAAATGTTGCACAGTGAAGAGAAAGAAACGTGTTAATCTGGTAAAAAGGAGAGAACTGGCGAGAAAGAATTATATTGAGCGTAAAATGACAAAATGTGATAAATATAAGACCAATTGTGAGTTTAGAGAGGCCAAGAAAGCAAAGTGTAGGAAACACCAAAAGATAAAGTACAGCACTGATGAGACTTACAGAAAGAAAACCATAGACTCAAAGAAACATGCTAGCAAAGTATCATATCAGGAAAATAATAAACATAGAGTGGCTAAACTTGAGAATTGTAAAAGAAAGTACAGGGATAATGTTGAATTCAGGAAAGAAGTGAAAAATGCCAGTAAGATGAAGTATGCGGAAAATGAGGAATTTAGGAAAGAAGTGGTGAATGCAAGTAAGATGAAGTATGTGAAAAATGAAGAATTCAGGGGAAAAGTAAAGAATGCAAGTAAGATGAAATATCAAAGTGATGAAACTTTCAAGAATAAAGTTATTGATACTATCAAATTCAAATACCACAACAATCCTGATTACAAGAAAGCAACAATTGACAGTGTCAAGAATAAATACCATGTTGATGATCGTTACAGGAACAAACTCATTGGTGCTTCTAAATCTAAATATCATGAGAATGTACATTTTCAGAAGAATGTGATTGACTTCAACAAAAAGAAGTACAAGAGTAATCCATGTTTCAGGCAGAATATTGCACAGAAGAATACCAGTCGAATAATGCAGAAAAAGGTGAACAAACATCATATCCATAATGTTTTGAGTGATTTCAAGAAAGAAATATCAAACGGACCTGAATATGTGTGTTCTGTGTGTATGAGACTTTTGTTTCGAAAGCAAGTCATTAAGTGTAATATTACTAAGTACACGAGTTGTGACAGTATCTGTGAGAAGTATGTCCATAAATGTGATGGAAATTGTACAGCTGATTGTGTTGTATCAAAATCAAGCAGGTCTTCTTTGTGGATATGTCACACATGTGACAGGAAATTATTGATCGGTAAAATACCAGCAGAAGCTTGTTCTAATAATTTACACCTGACAGATATTCCAAAAGAGTTGGCAACATTAAACAAATTAGAAGAGCATCTTATTGCACTCAATATCCCATTTGTAAAGTTAATGGCATTGCCTAAAGGTGGACAACATGGTGTACGTGGACCAGTGGTATGTGTTCCCTCAAATGTTACAGAAACTGTGAAATCATTACCAAGAAATGAATGTGAAGATCAGATGATTCGAGTTAAACTGAAGAGGAAGTTGACTTATAAAGGCTATTACCAGTATGAGTTTGTCAACAAAGAACATGTAGAGACTGCCTTACAGTATCTTAAACAGAACAATAAGTGGTATCGTGATATTGAGATTGACACAGAGTGGAGTAATTCATTGTTAGAAGAGGCGTGTGATGAGCTAGATGATGATCACAAAGTTGAAGTCAAGACTGAAGTTGTTGATAATGTTGATAATGACAATGACAATGACAATGGGGAAGAAACAGACGAGGAACGATTGCGAGGCATACCATTGGACACTTGTTTACAACCTGCAAATATTGGACAAGAAATCTTGGATCAGTATTTTGATGATGTATATTGTGTTGCACCATGTGAAGGGAATACTCCAATCAGACTTTTAATGGAACAAAGTAATGAAGCTAAATGTTTCCCAGTATTGTTTCCAAGAGGTGAGCCAGTATTCAGTGATGAGCGCAGTGTTAGAATAACACTTTCCAGATATCTTAACAATAGACTGATGAATGTTGATAACAGATTTGCACAAAGTACGCAGTACATATTCTACGCTCAATATTTGTCTGAAATTCAACAAGTTATTTCCAGTGTCTCCATAGCATTGCGGAAAGGTTCAGGGAAAACAAAAGATGGTGGTAAGGTCACTGCTAATATGCTTAATGACAAGGAGAAATTAAACGATATGTTAAAATCAGACAGTGGGTACAAGTTTTTGAAGCCTATCAGAGGAACTCCTCCATATTGGCAATCAACTCAGAAAAATATTGGCAATGGTCAGACAACTTGGTATACCTACATGGTTTTGTTCATTTTCTGCAGCTGACATGAGATGGCCCGAATTACTCAATACACTACTCAGTCAACAGGGTGACACTAGGAGTATTGATGAATTGGATTGGAATGAGAAATGTTTGTTGTTGAGAAATAATCCTGTAACTGTGGCTAGAATGTTTGACAAGCGTTTTCATACATTTTTGAAAGATGTTGTAATGTCAAGAGCAGCACCTATTGGGAAAGTGACAGATTATTTTTATCGGGTAGAATTTCAGCAAAGAGGCTCACCACATACTCATTGTCTATTTTGGATTGAAGGTGCACCAAAGTTGGGTACGCAGACTGATAATCAAGTGGCAGAGTTTGTTGATAAGTATGTAAGTTGTGCATTGCCCTCAAAGCAAGAAGATGAAGAATTGAATGAGATTGTAAGCAGTGTACAACAACATAGTAAGAGACATTCTAAATCATGTAAGAAGAAAGGAACAGAGTGTCGATTTAATTTTCCAAGGCCACCATCCATGATGACATTTGTTACTAATCCAGTGCCAATGGATACTGATGATTGTGAGCAAAAGTCAGAAAATACACTAACGGAAGATGATGCAAAGGATTTGTTGAAATCAGTATGGACTGCTGTTAATGACGAGGAAAATCAACACATGACAACTGATGAAATATTCACAAAGATTGGTACCACACAGGATAATTTTAAGAAAGCAAATGATGTGTTAACTCAGAAAGTCACTTTTGTGTTAAAACGAGAACCTCAAGATGTGTGGGTAAATCAGTATAATCCTGACTTGTTAAGATGTTGGAATGCAAATATGGACATTCAATTTATTAGTGATGTTTATGCCTGTGTAACGTATGTAGTGTCTTACATGGCTAAAGCTGAACGTGAGATGGGATTGTTATTGAGGCATGCACAGAGTGAGGCAGAAAGTGGTAATCAAGATGCTAAGCAGAGTATGAAACAGATTGGTAGTGTTTATCTGCAGAATCGTGAAGTGTCAGCTCAAGAAGCAGTTTATCGTGTCTGTACATTAAGACTACAGGAATGTTCAAGAAAAGTAGAGTTTGTACCCGTAGGTGAAAATCCTGTTCGAATGAGTTTGCCCTTGAGTGTAATTCAAAACAAGTCAATTAATAGAGATGAAGATGGTGATGATGATGATGACAATGTGTGGATGGTTAGTAAAGTAGATCGTTACAAAGCAAGACCAGATACAAGTTTATTTGAATCAATGTGTTTAGCTACATTTTGTTCAGAATACAGAGTACTATATCAAGGAAACATGTGTAAAGTATCTAGTGATAAGAGAAAGTCACAAGTGTTTGGTCTGAAGAATGATTTGGGACACATCCAGAAACGTTCTAGAACTGATCCAGCTGTTATTAGATATCCAAGATTTTCAGTGACCAAGTCTCCTGAGAAGTATTTTCATAGTATAATGCAGTTATTTCTCCCTTACCGGGTTGATGTTCACTTGAAACCAACACAGTTTGAAACTTACGAGAAGTTTTTTAGCAATGGTTTTGTCAGTGTACTAGGAGGTTTAGAATCAGTAAAGTCAATTGTGGAAAGTAATCGATGCAGATTTGAAGTTGATATTGGGTTATTGGAGGATGCAGAAGAACTTCTTCAGAAATTTGGTCCACAGGAAGATGCATGGGCATTAATCACTCCAGAAACTGAATTGCAAAGAGATGAATGTATTGAAGATAAACAGCAAGATTTAGCAGATGATAGTGATGAGGAATGTAATGTTCCAGATTTACAATCTGATAGAAAGGAAGAGAAGATATGTGACGTTGAAGCACACTCATCAAGAGTTCCAAAGTCTGATGCATTAAGTATGATGCGATCCTTAAATAACAAACAGAAAAGGGTGTTCTATAAAATTAGGCAGTGGTGTTTGGACAAGGCTAATGGTAAAACCCCTGATGCATTTCAAGTGTTTCTTACTGGTGGTGCTGGAACAGGCAAGAGTCTTCTTGTAAAGTGTATTGATTATGAAGCAACACGGACACTTGGTTCAATGATGAGAAACCCTGATGATGTGTCGGTAATGCTTACTGCTCCTACAGGTGTTGCTGCATTTAATATCAATGGTGCTACCTTACACAGTGCACTATCAATATCAACAGATGTATCGTTACCATATCAACCACTTGGTGAGGAAAAGATAAGTACACTTCGCAATAAACTTGGTCAGCTGCAGATATTGATTATAGATGAGATATCAATGGTTGGTCAGAAATTACTGTGTTACATCCATGGACGTCTGAGACAGATAAAGCAATGTCGGAGTCATATTCCTTTTGGAGGTGTCAGTGTATTAGCTGTTGGAGATTTCTATCAGTTGCCACCAGTGAAGGCCAAATCTTTGTACCAGAATAATGTTGCAGCTGATCTGTGGAATGATAATTTCAAACTTGTTGAACTGACTGAAGTTATGAGACAAAAGGATGATGCACAGTTTGCAGAAATACTGAACAGACTTCGTGTAAGAAAGAAACAAGAAGCAATACAGGATGATGACATGAAGATGTTGAAAGGGCGTGAAACAGGACAGGAGTGCAATGATGCAGTTCATATATTTCCATGTAATATACAAGTAGATAAACAAAATGTAAAGATTCTACAATCCAAGTGTGCAGATTGTGTGTATATTGAAGCAAAGGATTATCAGACAGACTCTAGAAATGCAAAAGTTAGAAGAGGAGAACCGTTAAAGAAATCTAATGGAAGCCTACCAAAATCCCTGTTACTTGGTGTTGGTGCTAGAGTTATGCTAACTAAAAACATTGATGTGTCAGATGGACTTGTTAATGGTGTCTTTGGAACTGTAACAAAAATTGTAATGTCACACGACACATCTGATGAACCCAAGTGTATCAGAATTAAGTTTGATAACAACAAGGTTGGAATGAAACTGAAGAGACAATCTGCATCATGTGCAAGGGATGAAGACAGTGTACCCATTGAGATCCAGGAAGAAAATATCGGTAAAAAATGTGTACGGCATCAGTTTCCATTGAAGTTAGCTTGGGCATGCACAGCACACAAAGTACAAGGAATGACTACAGATAAAGCAGTAGTGTGTCTTGATCGCACATTTGCAGCTGGACAAGCATATGTGAGTCTAAGTCGTGTTACATCACTTAACGGTCTTGTCATTGAAGGACTTAAAGAGAAGTACATATATTGTAATGAAGCAGTAGGTGATGCTCTGAAAATAATGCCAATGTATATTGATGATGAAGGTATGGAAGATACAGAGTCAGCTGTCAGTATGACCATTATGATGCATAACATTCAAGGATTACATGCACATTATATGGACCTGAAATCCAACACTGAAATGATGAAGGCAGATTTTATTTGTTTGACTGAAACATGGACTGAAGATCATCTACAATATGACGTGCAGTTGAATGATTTCAAAAGTTACCATCAACCAAGATGTCTGTCTTATGATAACTCAAGTGATTTAACTGAAATGTTACAGCATCAGTCTCACGGAGGTGTAGCAGTCTATGGTAGAACCAAGGGGTCAATGAGTAGACTTATGTTGTCAGTCCAAAATATAGAATATATTGCTTTCCAGATTATTTCAGATGTGTCAGTAGCAGTTGTTGTCATCTATCGACCACCATCATATGTGCTTCAGGATTTTTTATCTAATATGAAGACCCTTGTGAATGAACTGCAGAAAGTATCAAGGAGATGTATAGTAATGGGAGATTTTAATGAAGACATTTTCAATTTAAAGGCTACACGTTCTACAAGTATTGTGAATATGATGAGTGAGCATGGTTACAAGCAGTGTGTTGTAGATGCTACAACTATGAAAGGAACATTGATTGATCATGTGTATGTAAGAGGTTGTGATTCTGTTCAAACTCATGTAATTCCCACTTATTATAGCTATCATGAGGCTGTAAAGGTAAAATTTTGAATGAATACTGATGCTGTCAGTAAATGGTTAATTAACATGTAAAGACAAATGTTGAAGTTTCATGCACAAAGCTTTACATATCATGTAAGAAAGCTGCAAGATTTTATCATTATGAAAGCTGCGAGCTTTTAACAGTAAGAAAGCAGTGTGTATACATAAAACTGAAAATTTAATGTTATAGGCTTATGTGAGAAAAAGTAAATTATGCACAATGTTTATGTACATGTGTAGTTTGAGTTTGATTTATTATTTTTTTAAGTAGTATTATTCAACAGAGAACCGCATGAACTGTACAATGAAGTTATTTTTGGAAATCTATACTAAATATGTTTTTAGTATGTACAATTCAGTGTGTTAAAGGTATTAAATACAGGATTGGTAGAGCTGACAAAATAATCACAGACAGTGTTCATGTTTTGTGTAATCAACCACATACATGAAATATTTCACAAACCTGTGAAAATTTGAACTCAATTGGTCATCGAGGTCACGAGAAAATAGTGAAAAGAGACCTTATGTGTTTGCTTTTTTTCAAACATTAAGTTTATTATCACGCGTGATGAAAACTATTGTTTTACTCATTTCTCAGAAACGATAGCATTTTAGGCAGAAATATTTTAAGGAACACTTTCTACCATTACCTACTTTAAATCATGTAAGCTATGTGTGAATCTGTGAACATTTGTGTTTTTCAATCTTGCCAATAGTGTACAGGGCCTTTAATAAGCAAATGTATGACCCATGTGAATAAAAGTATTTAATTTGTTAATCATTGGCACGCAGATAATAATGGAGAGCTAAAACACCAGAAATAGATGCACAACCTGCTGTTTACGAGAAATTTACTTCACACTGGATATGCAACACTCCTACTCAATTGGAAGATTCATCACAGAAATGTTCTTATCCAAACATGAAGTTGTGTCTTCTTTCGTGAAGTGACAGGGCACAAAAGCTGAACTTGTAAAAGTGTTGCAAAAAGAGTCTTCTGAGTCAAAAAGAGTCTTCACAATGGGGTGAGTCAACATGCCTGTGCAATGGTGTGTGTCAACACGCCTGTGGAATGGTGTGTGTCAACATCCCTATGGAGTGGTGTGAGTCAACACCCCTATGGAGTGGGGTGAGTCAACACCCCTGTGGAGTGGGGTGAGTCAACACCCCTGTGGAGTGGGGTGAGTCAACACCCCTGTGGAATGGGGTGAGTCAACACCCCTGTGGAATGGGGTGAGTCAACACCCCTGTGGAATGGTGTGAGTCAACACCCCTGTGGAATGGTGTGAGTCAACACCCCTGTGGAATGGTGTGAGTCAACACCCCCTCATCAGAGACATCTTATGACATCTGGTCTGTGTTGTGTTCTGAAGTGGCAGGACACCATGACCATACCCAACTGGAATATCACCAGTATGGAGCAGTATGGCGAGACCCATGGCCTATAGGATTGACATGAATGTCAACAGTGCCCTGGCCTTGGGTGAACTACTGAACTGGTATCGAGCAGTATGGCGAGACCCATGGCCTATAGGATTGACATGAATGTCAACAGTGCCCTGGCCTTGAGTGAACTACTGAACTGGTATGGAGCAGTATGGCGAGACCCATGGCCTATAGGATTGACATGAATGTCAATAGTGCCCTGCCCTTGAGTGAACTACTGAACTGGTATGAAACAGTATGGCGAGACCCATGGCCTATAGTATTGACATGAATGTCAACAGTGCCCTGGCCTTGAGTGAACTACTGAACTGGTATGGAGCAGTATGGCGAGACCCATGGCCTATAGGATTGACATGAATGTCAATAGTGCCCTGCCCTTGAGTGAACTACTGAACTGGTATGAAACAGTATGGCGAGACCCATGGCCTATAGTATTGACATGAATGTCAACAGTGCCCTGGCCTTGAGTGAACTACTGAACTGGTTTGGAGCAGTAAGACATGACCCATACTGTAGGATTGAAGTAGTTGCTATAGTGTCCTGCCCCTGAGAGTGAGTGAGAGGGTACATGTATTACTGAACGGCTATGGAGTAGTATGGCGTGACCCTTACAGGAATGGTGTGTTTAGTTTTAAAGTGTGCAGCTTTTGTTGATACAAATTGTTAAAACAGTTACATAGCACCTGTGAGTAATGCAGAAGTTAATTGGTTGTGGTGTGTTGGGGTCAAGTGTTCTGGTTCACTGGACCCAAGCTCTGGTGTTGTCAACAGCAGAGTGTGGGTTCGATACCCAGTCATGACACTTGTGCCCTTTCGCAAGGCACTTAACCACAAATGCTTCGTAAAAAGTTTGGAAGGGAGTGTATTGTGCTCTGCCAGTACCAGCCAGGTTCCTAGTGGATGATACCCATATCTACATCCTTAAGGACTGCGAAGGGGGTAACCCTGTTTCAGTTGCAGGAGTAAGTGGCAACGTGCACCTGGTGACAGTTGCTGTGGTTCAATAGTCCAAATCAATTATGTGTAGTCATCACCTTGAAGTGGCCTTCCATGGTGTTGTGATGTTAGGCGATCTCTCATAATTTATTTTTATTTTTTTAACTGTTAATAATATTTTTAAAAACGACAGCCTTGGTCTGCCTGCAATTGACTTTATACATTAAAGCACCATGACTGGACTGCTAAATTTTAGGGGTACCACTAAACTGTGATGCTTTTTGTCATATGATACATATCACAATTACCTGGTTCATGAGGGAGTAGTTTCACATTTGGGGCCATCGAACATTTTTACAATCATACAAAGTGGGTGATGTTGGAAGGGTGTTTGGAGACCACTTCTACTTTAAAATGTGGGTAATATTTTTATATTTATACACTTAGCATAAATTTGTGAAGAAGAATGCTGATACATAGCTGTTTGTGGGAGATTGGGGGTCGTCAAAAGTAGTAGTTTGTACAATCTTTAAAAGAATTAACATTTTGGAACATATATAACATGTAAATATTGTCATTTGGTTATTTAGCGTAAACTCTAATTTGTAAAGGAGAATCTCAAAAGTTAGTTGGGTCTGTCTAGGCACACATGTAATAACATTCCTGTGGCCCATATTCCCATTCCATTAGACATGTAGTACTGTCCAATGCACTTGACCAGGTCATTGTGCTGAAGTACGAAAGTATTCCTTCACAAGGGAATACTAGCATGAACATTCAAATTCATCATTATGGTGGTCGCCAATGGAACAGTCCATGAGCACACACTGGAAAAGTTGTGAAACACAATTAGAATGTTTCTACATGTACATGTAATATTCCGACATTGCCTAATCAAGCAAGTTTGGTACACTGAAATGAAATTGTAAAGTTCCATGTTGAGGCAATACATTTATTTTTATGGCAATTCTGAATGATAGTTATTGATGTATCTGTGATTTCATACCTGTAATGAACGAGATCAAACAGTTCTGGCAATTGTGGGTGCCATTTGCTTTAGACAGTAGATATTTTCTTATCTGTTACAATGAATTTTGTACATTGTTATACATGGATATGTACTTAATTTGGGTTTTTAACATGTAATTACATGTTAAAAACCCAAATTAAGTATAAGCTTCACTTGCACCACTTCATGCGTTGCTGTTGTGGACTCGCAAAACTGGTGTTCCAATTTAAAACTGAGGTTTCAGTGTTGACAGGTATTTGATTTGCTAAAGTGGCCTACTTATAAGTAGCGAGATATAAGCCGGCTCAGTGCTACATGTATTAGGTTGTCAATTGCAATTTCATATCCAAAACATTTGAAAGGGCGTTAAATGAAAAGATGCACAAACATTTGAAAAAAGCAAGATCCAAAAGTAAACTATAACTATATCAAAATGTGAATTTAAAAGTATTTGTGTTTGCAAATGTAAGTGTATGGGATCAATTCTAAACTTTAAATTAATAAGCATTGGTATGTTGAGGAATGCTTCTCATTATACATTATGTTAACAAAAATGTATTTGTGTATAGAGATTTTGGTTTATTCATCTAGGCCTTCTGTGTGTCTGTGAACACAGACAAAGATTGTGTCCAAGCCATTGTTTGTGATTTGTGGATGGGAAGTGTATTTGCTTATGTGTTTTGTTTCCTATTTAAGTTTGGGTTCGCACTCAGACATAACCAGTTCAAAACTGTGTATGTCGTGGGTTAAGGACACTTTCAAAAGCTATAACTACATACATGTACATTTAGATTGAAATGGCAGGGATGTTACCACAATGTAATTTTTTATTCAAATCCTTAAATACAACACTTGGCTGTAGGTTCGTGGGGAGGGCGTTGGCATCAAAGGTGTTAACAAAATGTGTAAATAAGTATGTTATCGATGTTGGTATATAAAACTGATGCATATTGCTTTCTGTAGCAGTGCACTTTATACAATATTGAGTAATAATATAGTCATAATAATAACAATACTGGGTTCTTGTATAGCACTGTTATTATTATCTTTCTTTTCAACATGTTTGTTTTGAATTATGAGACAAACAAACTGTGGCACATCATTCTGGAGCCACTGTTGGAAACACCTTCTCTTCACAATAAGTGTTTAACTGTGTTCTCTTACATCGAATCTACGACTTTACGTCCCATCGAAGGAACAAAGCAATAACGTTGAAGTATCTTGCTCAAGGACATAAGTACCATGACCGGGACTCCAACCCACACTCCGCTCATCAGAAATACCAGAGCTTGAGTGTGCAGGTCCACACCACATTTGAATGTCTCACTCATGAAACACAAACACCAATACACAATGTAGTGGTTCCAGAAATCAAAACCAATTTGAATATGTTACAATATGTATGGGACAAATTAAACATTAACAAATTTAGTACAGTGTTTTATGTGTGAGACAATAAAATATTACCTTGTTATGCTTATTGCACAATCTGTGATCAGTGAACATAATACTGCATTGGTATGCTTTGTAAGTTTATAATACTAGTGATAATGATGTGTGTCATTAGGCTGAACTTGCATACTTGTACCAAAATGTACTTTTCGAATGATTGTCACATATTTAATACTGACTTCCCTATAGCTTATAAGTAATTAGTTCAACATATTAATTGATCTGTTGATGCAACTACATGTATTCGAGCTACTGTGTGATGTATGAATAAAAACTGTTAAATGCAATGTGTTTTTGTTACTTATGCGTGTCATGATTTGTGTATTGTCATTGCTACAGATTCTGAAGCATTTGGTGTTCAAGTAATTTTTTGAAATGAAAATAATTTTCTGGAAGTTTAGTACACGAGCAACAGCAGAATCAAAGTGGACAATGGCGGGGAAGTCATTTAAGGAAGTAAAACAGAAACATACTTGCTGTCTAATGTTTGAACTCTTTATTTAATTTGTAAAAAAATTACAATTTAATTTTGTAACGTCAGCTCCTGTTTCATAGAGATAATGATCAGACAAAAAGTGAAACGTTCGTCCCATTTGATAATGCGTTGAATCGAAATCCCTAAACATTGTTTATGTAGGAACAAATCGTTGTGTACAAATGTAATGGCTTCAACGATAAATGCATTAGTCCTCTCATGGCAGGAATCCAAAAATGAAAGCAAATTTGTTGTGTCAAATTCATGAACTCGACTAAGTCCCACTCAACTGGTTTAATGAGATGTGCGTAAAATCATAGAGAAAAGACCAAAAACATACTGAGAATTTTTCACCAATCGGAACATGACTTGCATGTTAGTCTATGGTCGGATTGCATTTTAGCTATCCCCAATGGTACAAATTAACGGTAAACTTTCATTACAATTAAGTTAATTTGACAACTCCTAAGGACATGGAACGTCTCTTTCTAGAATCGTATTTGTTTTAAATGGTAATTTTGGTAATTTAGGAAACTAACATCAAACTCACATGATAAAATTGTGTTGTTTGACCACCTAAATAATATTTACAATCTTCAGCCACTAGGTCTTTTGTACACGGATAGAAAACCCTAAACGCACGTAGGTATTACATGTAATGCTTGGTCATGCACAAATCACATAGGCATGAACTAACTATATGGGTCCTCTGTCCGGTTAGGAATTAGATAAAAAAGCTACGCTTGTTTAGTTCTTGAGATATAGTCCCACTTCCGGTTGACCCGGAAGTAAAGGTCAACATGGGGTCACGGTTACCCGAGGCTAATCTCCAATACCCAAGGAGTCTATAACTGAAAACAGTTTGAAAATTGGTTGTGTAGTTCTTGAGATAGGGTCCCACTTCCGGTTGACCCGGAAGTAAAGGTCAACATGGGGTCACGGTTACCCAAGGCTATTCTACAATGCCCATTAGGAGTCTATAACTGAACAAAGTTTGAAAATCGGTTGTGTAGTTCTTAAGATATGGTCCCACTTCCGGTTGACCCGGAAGTAAAGGTCAACATGGGGTCACGGTTACCCAAGGCTAATTTCCAATGCCCAAGGAGTCAATAACTGAAAAAAGTTTGAAAATCGGCTGTGTACTTCTTGAGATATGGTGCTGCAAAGATTAACTAATTAAAGCTTTGAATTACCGTAATTTGACACCTGATGACGTCACAGTAACAAAAATGTGTTTTTCATACTAATAAATTTGATAAGGTACACGATGGTATGTAACTTATCCCAATCCAATGCCTTTTAACGAAAACCCTATTAGAACGTACGTATATCCTCTCTCGATTCCAATATCACGGCAGTCTTTGACGCCTAGCCGTGATTGCGCAATCACGGCACAATTTGCTTCGTAGCCATGGTTTGTGTTTGAACCACCAAAACGTTACTAAAACGTTTTTTTTTATACGAAAAGAAAAAACACCTACAAATGACGTCATGATGACGTGACGAAAAATGTTAGACTGGAATCGACATCTACAATACAAGACGATGCCATAACTGAAATTTTTTTGAAGATCGGATGTTTACTTCTTGAGATATGGTGTTAATCAGATTGGCTAATTAAATATTCATACAGCTGTGACGTGAATAATTAATTAAGATTTTTAATCTAATTACATCTAAAATTCAAGTCAGGGCATAAGCTTTAATATGATATAAGATTTGTCTGCTTTTGATAATTCTAAGAATAACATATGGTCTTCGAAAGAGACACAGGTTAAGTCAATACGATTTTAGGGAAAGAAAGAAAAATAATAATAAAAAAAATAAAAATCTGGACGATTTCAAAAGCTGTTCCGACTGAAAGGTCGGAACAGCTAATAATAAAAAAAATAAAAATCTGGACGATTTCAAAAGCTGTTCCGACTGAAAGTTCGGAACAGCTAACTAGAGATAGTGATTGTGAACAATCACAGAGCTGTTCCGGTAATTTTTGTAAACTTTGAGCCTTAGCTGCAATAAATCACAAACATCAAAAATAATAATAATAACGAGAATGGAACTAATTACTTTGTGTATATCCAGTTGACCCGGAAGTAAAGGTCAACATGGGGTCACGGAGTCTATGACTAAAAACAGTTTGAAAATCGGTTGTGTAGTTCTTAAGATATGGTCCCACTTCCGGTTGACCTGGAAGTAAAGGTCAACATGGGGTCACGGTTACCCAAGGCTAATCTCCAATGCCCAAGGAGTCTAACTGACAAAAGTTTGAAAATAGGTTGTGTGGTTCTTAAGATATGGTCCCACTTCCGGTTGACCTGGAAGTAAAGGTCAACATGGGGTCACGGTTACCCAAGGCAAATCTCCAATGCCCAAGGAGTCTATAACTGAAAAAAGTTTGAAAATTGGTTGTGTAGTTCTTGAGATATGGTCTTACTTCCGGTTGACCCATAGGTAAAGGTCAACATGGGGTGACGGTTACCCAAGGCTAATCTCCAATGCCCAAGGAGTCTATAACTAAAAAAAGTTTGAAAATCGGTTGTGTAGTTCTTGAGATAGGTCCCACTTCCGGTTGACCCGGAAGTAAAGGTCAACATGGGGTCACGGTTACCCAAGGCTAATCTTTAATGCCCAAGGAGTCTATAACTGAACAAAGTTTGAAAATCGGTTGTGTAGTTATTAAGATATGATCCCACTTCCGGTTGACCCGGAAGTAAAGGTCAACATGGGGTCACGGTTACCCAAGGTTATTCTCCAATGCCCATTAGGAGTCTATAACTGAAAAAAGTTTGAAAATTGATTGTGTAGTTCTTGAAATACGGTGTCACTTCCGGTTGACCCGGAAGTAAAGGTCAACATGGGGTCACGGTTACCCAAGGCTAATCTCCCATGCCCAAGGAGTCTATAACTGAAAAAAGTTTGAAAATCGGTTGGGTAGTTCTTGAAATAATAGTCTCACTTCCGGTTGACCCGGAAGTAAAGGTCAACTTGGAGTCACGGTTACCCAAGGCTAATTTCCAATGCCCAAGGAGTCAATAACTGAAAAAAGTGTGAAAATCGGCTGTGTACTTCTTGAGATATGGTGCTGCAAAGATTAACTCATTAAAGCTTTGAATTACCGTAATTTGACACCTGATGACGTCACAGTAACAAAAATGTGTTTTTCATACTAATAAATTTGATAAGGTACACGATGGTATGTAACTTATCCCAATCCAATGCCTTTTAACGAAAACCCTATTAGAACGTACGTATATCCTCTCTCGATTCCAATATCACGGCAGTCTTTGACGCCTAGCCGTGATTGCGCAATCACGGCACAATTTGCTTCGTAGCCATGGTTTGTGTTTGAACCACCAAAACGTTACTAAAACGTTTTTTTTTATACGAAAAGAAAAAACACCTACAAATGACGTCATGATGAGGTGACGAAAAATGTTAGACCGGAATCGACATCTACAATACAAGACGATGCCATAACTGAAAATTTTTTGAAGATCGGATGTTTACTTCTTGAGATATGGTGTAAATCAGATTGGCTAATTAAATATTCATACAGCTGTGACGTGAATAATTAATTAAGATTTTTAATCTAATTACATCTAAAATTCAAGTCAGGGCATAAGCTTTAATATGATATAGGATTTGTCTGCTTTTGATAATTCTAAGAATAACATATGGTCTTCGAAAGAGACACAGGTTAAGTCAATACGATTTTAGGGAAAGAAAGAATAATAATAATAATAATAATAATAATAATAATAATAATAATAAAAAAAATAAAAATCTGGACGATTTCAATAGCTGTTCCGACTGAAAGTTCGGAACAGCTAACTAGACTTGAGGTGTTTGTGTACAAACACGAAGCTGTTCCGGTTTTCTGATTCATAAACAAAATTTAATCCTTGTCTAACATTTACTGCTCAAATGGTTTATAACTGAAAAGAAATTGAATATCGGTTGTGTAGTTCTTGTGATAAGGTCCCACTTCCGGTTGACCCGGAAGTAAATGTCAACATGGGGTCACGGTTACCCAAGGCTAATCTCCAATGTCCAAGGAGTCTTTAACTGAAAAAAGTTTGAAAATCGGTTGTGTAGTTCTTGAGTTAGGGTCCCACTTCCGGTTAACCCGGAAGTAAAGGTCAACATGAGGTCACGGTTACCCAAGGCTAATCTTCATTGCCCAAGGAGTCTATAACTGAAAACAGTTTGAAAATCGGTAGTGTAGTTCTTGAGATAGGGTCCCACTTCCGGTTAACCCGGAAGTAAAGGTCAACATGGGGTCACGGTTACCCAAGGCTAATCTCCCATGCCCAAGGAGTCTATAACTGAAAAAAGTTTGAAAAATGGTTGTGTAGTTCTTGAAATAGGGTCCCACTTCCGGTTGACCCGGAAGTAAAGGTCAACATGGGGTCACGGTTACCCAAGGTTATTCTCCAATGCCCATTAGGAGTCTATAACTGAACAAAGTTTGAAAATCGATTGTGTAGTTATTGAGATAAGGTCCCACTTCCGGTTGACCCAGAAGTAAAGGTCAACATGGGGTCACGGTTACCCAAGGCTAATATCCCATGCCCAAGAAGTCTATAACTGAAAAAAAGTTTGAAAATTGGTTGTGTAGTTCTTGAGATATGGTGTCACTTCAGGTTGACCCGGAACTAAAGGTCAACATGGGGTCACGGTTACCCAAGGCTAATCTCCCATGCCCAAGGAGTCTATAACTGAAAACAGTTTGAAAATCGGGTGTGTAGTTCTTGAGATAGGGTCCCACTTCCGGTTGACCCAGAAGTAAAGGTCAACATGGGGTCACGGTTACCCAAGGCTAATCTCCAATGCCCAAGAAGTCTATAACTGAAAAAAGTTTGAAAATTGGTTGTGTAGTTCTTAAGATATGGTCACACTTCCGGTTGACCCAGAAGTAAAGGTCAACATGGGGTCACGGTTACCCAAGGCTAATATCCCATGCCCAAGAAGTCTATAACTGAAAAAAAGTTTGAAAATTGGTTGTGTAGTTCTTGAGATATGGTGTCACTTCAGGTTGACCCGGAACTAAAGGTCAACATGGGGTCACGGTTACCCAAGGCTAATCTCCCATGCCCAAGGAGTCTATAACTGAAAAAAAGTTTGAAAATTGGTTGTGTAGTTCTTGAGATATGGTGTCACTTCCGGTTGACCCGGAACTAAAGGTCAACATGGGGTCACGGTTACCCAAGGCTAATCTCCAATGCCCAAGAAGTCTATAACTGAAAAAAGTTTGAAAATTGGTTGTGTAGTTCTTAAGATATGGTCACACTTCCGGTTGACGCAGAAGTAAAGGTCAACATGGGGTCACGGTAACCCAAGGCTAATCTTCAATGCCCAAGGAGTCTATAAGTGAAAACAGTTTGAAAATCGGTAGTGTAGTTCTTGTGATAGGGTCCCACTTCCGGTTGACCCGGAAGTAAAGGTCAACATGGGGTCACGGTTACCCAAGGCTAATATCCCATGCCCAAGAAGTCTATAACTGAAAAAAAGTTTGAAAATTGGTTGTGTAGTTCTTGAGATATGGTGTCACTTCAGGTTGACCCGGAACTAAAGGTCAACATGGGGTCACGGTTACCCAAGGCTAATCTCCCATGCCCAAGGAGTCTATAACTGAAAAAAAGTTTGAAAATTGGTTGTGTAGTTCTTGAGATATGGTGTCACTTCCGGTTGACCCGGAACTAAAGGTCAACATGGGGTCACGGTTACCCAAGGCTAATCTCCAATGCCCAAGAAGTCTATAACTGAAAAAAGTTTGAAAATTGGTTGTGTAGTTCTTAAGATATGGTCACACTTCCGGTTGACGCAGAAGTAAAGGTCAACATGGGGTCACGGTTACCCAAGGCTTTTCTACAATGCCCATTAGGAGTCTATAACTAAACAAAGTTTGAAAATCGGTTTTGTAGTTATTGAGATATGATCCCACTTCCGGTTGACCCGGAAGTAAAGGTCAACTTGGGGTCACGGTTACCCAAGGTTATTCTCCAATGCCCATTAGGAGTCTATAACTGAACAAAGTTTGAAAATTGATTGTGTAGTTCTTGAATTACGGTGTCACTTCCGGTTGACCCGGAAGTAAAGGTCAACATGGGGTCACGGTTACCCAAGGCTAATCTCCCATGCCCAAGGAGTCTATAACTGAAAAAAGTTTGAAAATCGGTTGGGTAGTTCTTGAAATATGGTCTCACTTCCGGTTGACCCGGAAGTAAAGGTCAACATGGGGTCACGGTTACCCAAGGCTATTTTCCAATGCCCAAGGAGTCAATAACTGAAAAAAGTTTGAAAATCGGCTGTGTACTTCTTGAGATATGGTGCTGCAAAGATTAACTAATTAAAGCTTTGAATTACCGTAATTTGACACCTGATGACGTCACAGTAACAAAAATGTGTTTTTCATACTAATAAATTTGATAAGGTACACGATGGTATGTAACTTATCCCAATCCAATGCCTTTTAACGAAAACCCTATTAGAACGTACGTATATCCTCTCTCGATTCCAATATCACGGCAGTCTTTGACGCCTAGCCGTGATTGCGCAATCACGGCACAATTTGCTTCGTAGCCATGGTTTGTGTTTGAACCACCAAAACGTTACTAAAACGTTTTTTTTAATACAAAAAGAAAAAACCACATACAAATGACGTCATGATGACGTGACGAAAAATGTTAGACCGGAATCGACATCTACAATACAAGACGATGCCATAACTGAAAAAAGTTTGAAGATCGGATGTTTACTTCTTGAGATATGGTGTAAATCAGATTGGCTAATTAAATATTCATACAGCTGTGACGTGAATAATTAATTAAGATTTTTAATCTAATTACATCTAAAATTCAAGTCAGGGCATAAGCTTTAATATGATATAGGATTTGTCTGCTTTTGATAATTCTAAGAATAACATATGGTCTTCGAAAGAGACACAGGTTATGTCAATACGATTTTAGGGAAAGAAAGAAAAATAATAATAACTAGATATGTAGTGATTGTGTACAATCACAGAGCTGTTCCGTTCTGTTGACCATAAAAGTTGTTTTTGTAGCTCGAGAATGGAACTAATTACTTTGTGTATATCCTGTAATCGTGTTTGAAATGAATGCATGTGATCATGCGTATTCATCGCAGTGTAAACAAATCAAACAAGATCGGATCTTGTTTGAAACCGAAAGTAAAGCTCAAAGTAAGCTACAAATCATTACGAATTTATGACGTGTGGTTCGGGAGATATGGGTTTTTCGAGCTATGGGGTCACGGTTACCCAAGGCTAATCACCAATGCCCATTAGGAGTCTAGAACTGAAAAAAGTTTGAAAAACGGTTGTGTAGTTCTTGACATTTGGTCTCACTTCCGGTTGACCCGGAAGTAAAGGTCAACATGGGGTCACGGTTACCCAAGGATAATCTCCAATGCCCAAGGAGTCTATAACTGAATTTTTTTTGAAAATTGGTTGTGTAGTTCTTGAGACATTGTCTTACTTCCTTTTGACCCATAGGTAAAGGTCAACATGGGGTCACGGTTACCCAAGGCTAATCTCCCATGCCCGAGAAGTCTATAACTGAAAAAAGTTTGAAAATCGGTTGTGCAGTTCTTCAGATAGGGTCTTACTTCCGGTTGACCCATAGATAAAGGTCAACATGGGGTCACGGTTACCCAAGGCTAATCTCCCATGCCCAAGGAGTCTATAACTGAAATAAGTTTGAAAATCGGTTGTGTAGTTCTTAAGACATGGTCCCACTTCCGGTTGACCCGGAAGTAAAGGTCAACATGGGGTCACGGTTACCCAAGGGTAATCTCCAATGCCCAAGAAGTCTATAACTGAAATAAGTTTGAAAATCGGTTGTGTAGTTCTTAAGACATGGTCTCACTTCCGGTTGACCCGGAAGTAAAGGTCAACATGGGGTCACGGTTACTCAAGGCTAATCTCCCGTGCATAAGGAATCTATAACTGAAAAAAGTTTGAAAATCGGTTGTGTAGTTTTTGAGATATGGTGTTTCTTTCGGTTGACCCGGAAGTAAAGGTAAACATGGGGTCACGGTTACCCAAGGCTAATATCCCATGCCCCAGAAGTCTATAACTGAAAAAAGTGTGAAAATCGGTTGTGTAGTTCTTGAGATAGGGTCCCACTTCCGGTTGACCCGGAAGTAAAGGTCAACATGGGGTCACGGTTACCCAAGGCTAATATCCAATGCCATTAGGAGTCTATAACTGAACAAAGTTTGAAAATCGGTTGTGTAGTTCTTGAGATTTGGTCTCACTTCCGGTTGACCCGGAAGTACAGGTCAACATGGTGTCACGGTTACCCAAGGCTAATCTCCAATGCCCAAGAAGTCTATAACTGAAAAAAGTTTGAAAATTGGTTGTGTAGTTCTTAAGATATGGTCACACTTCCGGTTGACGCAGAAGTAAAGGTCAACATGGGGTCACGGTAACCCAAGGCTAATCTTCAATGCCCAAGGAGTCTATAAGTGAAAACAGTTTGAAAATCGGTAGTGTAGTTCTTGTGATAGGGTCCCACTTCCGGTTGACCCGGAAGTAAAGGTCAACATGGGGTCACGGTTACCCAAGGCTAATCTCCAATGACCAAGGAGTCTATAATTGGAAAATTATTGAAAATCGATTGTGTAGTTCTTGAGATATGGTTCCACTTCCGGTTGACCCGGAAGTAAAGGTCAACATGGGGTCACGGTTACCCAAGGCTTTTCTACAATGCCCATTAGGAGTCTATAACTAAACAAAGTTTGAAAATCGGTTTTGTAGTTATTGAGATATGATCCCACTTCCGGTTGACCCGGAAGTAAAGGTCAACTTGGGGTCACGGTTACCCAAGGTTATTCTCCAATGCCCATTAGGAGTCTATAACTGAACAAAGTTTGAAAATTGATTGTGTAGTTCTTGAATTACGGTGTCACTTCCGGTTGACCCGGAAGTAAAGGTCAACATGGGGTCACGGTTACCCAAGGCTAATCTCCCATGCCCAAGGAGTCTATAACTGAAAAAAGTTTGAAAATCGGTTGGGTAGTTCTTGAAATATGGTCTCACTTCCGGTTGACCCGGAAGTAAAGGTCAACATGGGGTCACGGTTACCCAAGGCTATTTTCCAATGCCCAAGGAGTCAATAACTGAAAAAAGTTTGAAAATCGGCTGTGTACTTCTTGAGATATGGTGCTGCAAAGATTAACTAATTAAAGCTTTGAATTACCGTAATTTGACACCTGATGACGTCACAGTAACAAAAATGTGTTTTTCATACTAATAAATTTGATAAGGTACACGATGGTATGTAACTTATCCCAATCCAATGCCTTTTAACGAAAACCCTATTAGAACGTACGTATATCCTCTCTCGATTCCAATATCACGGCAGTCTTTGACGCCTAGCCGTGATTGCGCAATCACGGCACAATTTGCTTCGTAGCCATGGTTTGTGTTTGAACCACCAAAACGTTACTAAAACGTTTTTTTTAATACAAAAAGAAAAAACCACATACAAATGACGTCATGATGACGTGACGAAAAATGTTAGACCGGAATCGACATCTACAATACAAGACGATGCCATAACTGAAAAAAGTTTGAAGATCGGATGTTTACTTCTTGAGATATGGTGTAAATCAGATTGGCTAATTAAATATTCATACAGCTGTGACGTGAATAATTAATTAAGATTTTTAATCTAATTACATCTAAAATTCAAGTCAGGGCATAAGCTTTAATATGATATAGGATTTGTCTGCTTTTGATAATTCTAAGAATAACATATGGTCTTCGAAAGAGACACAGGTTATGTCAATACGATTTTAGGGAAAGAAAGAAAAATAATAATAACTAGATATGTAGTGATTGTGTACAATCACAGAGCTGTTCCGTTCTGTTGACCATAAAAGTTGTTTTTGTAGCTCGAGAATGGAACTAATTACTTTGTGTATATCCTGTAATCGTGTTTGAAATGAATGCATGTGATCATGCGTATTCATCGCAGTGTAAACAAATCAAACAAGATCGGATCTTGTTTGAAACCGAAAGTAAAGCTCAAAGTAAGCTACAAATCATTACGAATTCATGACGTGTGGTTCGGGAGATATGGGTTTTTCGAGCTATGGGGTCACGGTTACCCAAGGCTAATCACCAATGCCCATTAGGAGTCTAGAACTGAAAAAAGTTTGAAAAACGGTTGTGTAGTTCTTGACATTTGGTCTCACTTCCGGTTGACCCGGAAGTAAAGGTCAACATGGGGTCACGGTTACCCAAGGATAATCTCCAATGCCCAAGGAGTCTATAACTGATTTTTTTTTGAAAATTGGTTGTGTAGTTCTTGAGACATTGTCTTACTTCCTTTTGACCCATAGGTAAAGGTCAACATGGGGTCACGGTTACCCAAGGCTAATCTCCCATGCCCGAGAAGTCTATAACTGAAAAAAGTTTGAAAATCGGTTGTGCAGTTCTTCAGATAGGGTCTTACTTCCGGTTGACCCATAGATAAAGGTCAACATGGGGTCACGGTTACCCAAGGCTAATCTCCCATGCCCAAGGAGTCTATAACTGAAATAAGTTTGAAAATCGGTTGTGTAGTTCTTAAGACATGGTCCCACTTCCGGTTGACCCGGAAGTAAAGGTCAACATGGGGTCACGGTTACCCAAGGGTAATCTCCAATGCCCAAGAAGTCTATAACTGAAATAAGTTTGAAAATCGGTTGTGTAGTTCTTAAGACATGGTCTCACTTCCGGTTGACCCGGAAGTAAAGGTCAACATGGGGTCACGGTTACTCAAGGCTAATCTCCCGTGCATAAGGAATCTATAACTGAAAAAAGTTTGAAAATCGGTTGTGTAGTTTTTGAGATATGGTGTTTCTTTCGGTTGACCCGGAAGTAAAGGTAAACATGGGGTCACGGTTACCCAAGGCTAATATCCCATGCCCCAGAAGTCTATAACTGAAAAAAGTGTGAAAATCGGTTGTGTAGTTCTTGAGATAGGGTCCCACTTCCGGTTGACCCGGAAGTAAAGGTCAACATGGGGTCACGGTTACCCAAGGCTAATATCCAATGCCATTAGGAGTCTATAACTGAACAAAGTTTGAAAATCGGTTGTGTAGTTCTTGAGATTTGGTCTCACTTCCGGTTGACCCGGAAGTACAGGTCAACATGGTGTCACGGTTACCCAAGGCTAATCTCCAATGCCCAAGAAGTCTATAACTGAAAAAAGTTTGAAAATTGGTTGTGTAGTTTTTGAGATATGGTGTTACTTCCGGTTGACCCGGAAGTAAAGGTAAACATGGGGTCACGGTTACCCAAGGCTAATATCCCATGCCCAAGAAGTCTATAACTGAAAAAAGTGTGAAAATCGGTTGTGTAGTTCTTGAGATAGGGTCCCACTTCCGGTTGACCCGGAAGTAAAGGTCAACATGGGGTCACGGTTACCCAAGGCTAATATCCAATGCCCATTAGGAGTCTATAACTGAAAAAAGTTTGAAAATTGGTTGTGTAGTTCTTGAGATATGGTCTTACTTCCGGTTGACCCGGAAGTAAAGGTCAACATGGGGTCACGGTTACCCAAGGCTAATATCCCATGCCCAAGAAGTCTATAACTGAAAAAAGTGTGAAAATCGGTTATGTAGTTCTTGAGATAGGGTCCCACTTCCGGTTGACCCGGAAGTAAAGGTCAACATGGGGTCACGGTTACCCAAGGCTAATATCCAATGCCATTAGGAGTCTATAACTGAAAAAAGTTTGAAAATCGGTTGGGTAGTTCTTGAAATATAGTCTCACTTCCGGTTGACCCGGAAGTAAAGGTCAACTTGGAGTCACGGTTACCCAAGGCTAATTTCCAATGCCCAAGGAGTCAATAACTGAAAAAAGTGTGAAAATCGGCTGTGTACTTCTTGAGATATGGTGCTGCAAAGATTAACTCATTAAAGCTTTGAATTACCGTAATTTGACACCTGATGACGTCACAGTAACAAAAATGTGTTTTTCATACTAATAAATTTGATAAGGTACACGATGGTATGTAACTTATCCCAATCCAATGCCTTTTAACGAAAACCCTATTAGAACGTACGTATATCCTCTCTCGATTCCAATATCACGGCAGTCTTTGACGCCTAGCCGTGATTGCGCAATCACGGCACAATTTGCTTCGTAGCCATGGTTTGTGTTTGAACCACCAAAACGTTACTAAAACGTTTTTTTTGTACACAAAAAGAAAAATACGCCTACAAATGACGTCATGATGACGTGACGAAAAATGTTAGAACAGATTTCACATCTACAATACGAGACGATCCCATATCTGAAAAAAAGTTTGAAGATCGGATGTGTACTTTTAGAGATATGGTGTTAACAAGATTGGCTAATTAAATATTCACACAGCTGTGACGTGAATAATTAATTAAGAATTTTAATCTAATTACATCTAAAATTAAAGTCAGGACCTAAGCTTTACAATGGTATATGATTTGTCTACTTTTGATTATTTTAAGAAAGACATATGGCATCTGAAAGAGACACAGGTTAAGTCAATACGATTTTATGGAAAGAAAGTATAACTAGACTTATTTGCATTTGTGAACAAATGCAGAGCTGTTTCGCTAATAATATTTTCAAATTACTCAAGTGAATATGAAAGGTTGTAGTGTGTACATAATCAAGTTAATATTACAATATTTTATGCCTTGTCAGATCCAATTCATTGTCTATATATCTTGTAAAACTGTACCTTTAAGGTAATATAACCTGACAAATGATGACGTCATGATGACGTCAATTATTTTTCGAATCAGTTATGACATATCAAGCCTGATGAAAAAAGAATTTAGATTAAAGCATGTTCCGTTAGTAATTTCTGACTTAAAGGGGTAAAAAATGAAAAAATCATTACAAATCGTGTGATGACGTCATCATGACGTCATTACCAGTTTAACAGGAACTTGCCATTATCTAACGACTTGCCAAGTTTCAACGTGATCAGACCTATACTTTTGGAGATATACGACTTCAAAAAGTCCACCTTTAATGTCACGTCACGTCACCCCTGATGACGTCATCAATCTAAAATTTCATACATATGTTGGCTGCCTGACGGTCATCATGTGTATCAATTTTGAAGCGATTACACAAAACTTCGCAACACACATCTTCTCAAAGTGCATTTTGAACAGTTTTCCAACTGCCGCTAGAGGGCGCTCTTGTGTATCGTGACGTCATCGGTATTTTTTTTTAACTGCACACTATTGCCGGACACTAACATTGTTGAAAGCATTTTCATAACATTTAGCACTTTTGAATTACGAAGGCACTTCCGGTTTCGACCGGAAGTAGAGGTCGCGTGAGGTCACGCACACTGAATAAAATGAAGACCTAATTAATCCCTACCCAATCCCACAAACAGAAACCTACGGTCTCTTGTGGCTGATTAGATATAGATTTTCAAATAGTTAAATTAGAAACCTTTAAGATGACGTCACGTGACAGGTGATGACGTCATCATGACGAATTTGTTTTAGGACCTTCCTTGCACCAATGCCTTTCATCACTGAAAGTTTCATTGCAATTGCTTATCGGGAACTATGAAAAAGAGTGCTTGGAACGAATTGTGCGTTATTTCAATGACTTCCGGAAGTCAGAAGCAGAAATAATACTAGACTTATTTGCATTTGTGAACAAATGCAGAGCTGTTTCGCTAATAATATTTTCAAATTACTCAAGTGAATATGAAAGGTTGTAGTGTGTACATAATCAAGTTAATATTACAATATTTTATGCCTTGTGAGATCGAATTCATTGTCTATATATCTTGTAAAACTGTACCTTTAAGGTAATATAACCTGACAAATGATGACGTCATGATGACGTCAATTATTTTTCGAATCAGTTATGACATATCAAGCCTGATAAAAAAAGAATTTAGATTAAAGCATGTTCCGTTAGTAATTTCTGACTTAAAGGGGTAAAAAATGAAAAAATCATTACAAATCGTGTGATGACGTCATCATGACGTCATTACAAGTTTGAGAGGAACGTGCCATTATCTAACGACTTGCCAAGTTTCAACGTGATCAGACCTATACTTTTGGAGATATACGACTTCAAAAAGTGCTCCTTTAATGTCACGTCACGTGACCCCTGATGACGTAATCAGTCTAAAACTTCACACGTATGTTGGCTGCCAGACGGTCATCATGTGTATCAATTTTGAAGCGATTACACAAAACTTCGCAACACACATCTTCTCAAAGTGCATTTTGAACAGTTTTGCAACTGCCGCTAGAGGGCGCTCTTTACTATTATTACGTCATTTGTATTTTTTTTTGAAAGTACATCTTAGCCGCACACTAACATCGTTAAAAGCAACTTCATAACATTTAGCACTTTTGAATTACAAGGCACTTCCTGTTTCGACTGGTTTCGACCGGAAGTAGAGGTCACGTGAGGTCACGCACACTGAATAAAATGAAGCCCTAATTAATCCCTACCCAATCCCACAAACAGAAATCTACGGTCTCTTGTGGCTGATTTGATATAGATTTTCAAATAGTTAAAATATAAACCTTTAAGATGACGTCACGTGACAGGTGATGACGTCATCATGACAAATTTCTTTTAGGACCTTCCTTGCACCAATGCCTTTCATCACTGAAAGTTTCATTGCAATTGCTTATCGGGAACTATGAAAAAGGGTGCTTGGAACGAGTGTGCGTTATCTCAATAGCTTTTTTTACTGAAACAGGAAAATAAAAAAAACTAGACATATTTGCATTTGTGAACAAATGCAGAGCTGTTTCGCTAATAATATTTTCAAATTACTCAAGTGAATATCAAAGTTTGTAGTGTGTACATAATCAAGTTAATAAATGCAATATTGAATGCCTTGTGAGATCCAATTCATTGTCTATATATCTTGTAAAACTTTACCTTTAAGATAATATAACCTGACGAATGATGACGTCATGATGACGTCAATTATTTTTCGAATCAGTTATGACATATCAAGCCTGTTTAAAAAAAGAATTTGGATTAAAGCATGTTCCGTTAGTAATTTCTGACTTAAAGGGGCAAAACATGAAAACAAACATAACAAATCGTGTGATGACGTCATCATGACGTCATTACCAGTTTAACAGGAACTTGCCATTATCTAACGACTTGCCAAGTTTCAACGTGATCAGACTTATACTTTTGGAGATATACGACTTCAAAAAGTCCACCTTTAATGTCACGTCACGTCACCCCTGATGACGTCATCAATCTAAAATTTCATACATATGTTGGCTGCCTGACGGTCATCATGTGTATCAATTTTGAAGCGATTACACAAAACTTCGCAACACACATCTTCTCAAAGTGCATTTTGAACAGTTTTCCAACTGCCGCTAGAGGGCGCTCTTGTGTATCGTGACGTCATCGGTATTTTTTTTTAACTGCACACTATTGCCGGACACTAACATCGTTGAAAGCATTTTCATATCATTTAGCACTTTTGAATTACGAATGCACTTCCGGTTTCGACCGGAAGTAGAGGTCGCGTGAGGTCACGCACACTGAATAAAATGAAGACCTAATTTATCCCTACCCAATCCCACAAACAGAAATCTACGGTCTCTTGTGGCTGATTTGATATAGATTTTCAAATAGTTAAAATATAAACCTTTAAGATGACGTCACGTGACAGGTGATGACGTCATCATGACAAATTTCTTTTAGGACCTTCCTTGCACCAATGCCTTTCATCACTGAAAGTTTCATTGCAATTGCTTATCGGGAACTATGAAAAAGGGTGCTTGGAACGAGTGTGCGTTATCTCAATAGCTTTTTTTACTGAAACAGGAAAAAAAAAAAAAAAAAAATAAGAACTTTAACAAAAACAATAGCTGTTTCGCTGCGCTGCGCTGCGAAACAGCTAATAACTAGATATGTAGTGATTGTGAACAATCACAGAGCTGTTCCGTTCTGTTGACCATAAAAGTTGTTTTTGTAGCTCGAGAAAGGAACTAATTACTTTGTGTATATCCTGTAATCGTGTTTGAAATGAATGCATGTGATCATGCGTATTCATCGCAGTGTAAACAAATCAAACCAGATCGGATCTTGTTTGAAACCGAAAGTAAAGGTCAAAGTAAGCTACAAATCATTACGAATTTATGACGTGTGGTTCGGGAGATATTGGTTTTTCGAGCTATGGGGTCACGGTTACCCAAGGCTAATCCCCAATGCCCATTAGGAGTCTAGAACTGAAAAAAGTTTGAAAATCAGGTGTGTAGTGCTTGAGAAACGGTCCCACTTCCGGTTGACCCGGAAGTAAAGGTCAACATGGGGTCACGGTTACCCAAGGCTAAGCTCCCGTGAATAAGGAATCTATAACTGAAAAAAGTTTGAAAAACGGTTCTGTAGTTCTTGAGATTTGGTCTCACTTCCGGTTGACCCGGAAGTAAAGGTCAACATGGGGTCACGGTTACTCAAGGCTAATCTCCCATGCCCAAGGAGTCTATAACTGAAAAAAGTTTGAAAATCGGTTGTGTAGTTCTTGAGATAGGGTCCCACTTCCGGTTGACCCGGAAGTAAAGGTCAACATGGGGTCACGGTTACCCAAGGCTAATCTCCCTTGCCCAAGGAGTCTATAACTGAAAAAAGTTTGAAAATCGGGTGGGTAGTGCTTGAGAAATGGTCCCACTTCCGGTTGACCCGGAAGTACAGGTCAACATGGTGTCACGGTTACCCAAGGCTAATCTCCAATGCCCAAGTAGTCTATAACTGAAAAAAGTGTGAAAAACGGTTGTGTAGTTCTTTAGATTTGGTCCCACTTCCGGTTGACCCGGAAGTAAAGGTCAACATGAGGTCACGGTTACCCAAGGCTAATCTCCCGTGCATAAGGAATCTATAACTGAAAAAAGTTTGAAAAACGGTTGTGTAGTTCTTGAGATTTGGTCTCACTTCCGGTTGACCCGGAAGTAAAGGTCAACATGGGGTCACGGTTACCCAAGGATAATCTCCCATGCCCGAGAAGTCTATAACTGAAAAAAGTTTGAAAATCGGTTGTGCAGTTCTTCAGATATGGTCCCACTTCCGGTTGACCCGGAAGTAAAGGTCAACATGGGGTCACGGTTACCCAAGGCTAATATCCAATGCCATTAGGAGTCTATAACTGAAAAAAGTTTGAAAATCGGTTGGGTAGTTCTTGAAATATAGTCTCACTTCCGGTTGACCCGGAAGTAAAGGTCAACTTGGAGTCACGGTTACCCAAGGCTAATTTCCAATGCCCAAGGAGTCAATAACTGAAAAAAGTGTGAAAATCGGCTGTGTACTTCTTGAGATATGGTGCTGCAAAGATTAACTCATTAAAGCTTTGAATTACCGTAATTTGACACCTGATGACGTCACAGTAACAAAAATGTGTTTTTCATACTAATAAATTTGATAAGCTACACGATGGTATGTAACTTATCCCAATCCAATGCCTTTTAACGAAAACCCTATTAGAACGTACGTATATCCTCTCTCGATTCCAATATCACGGCAGTCTTTGACGCCTAGCCGTGATTGCGCAATCACGGCACAATTTGCTTCGTAGCCATGGTTTGTGTTTGAACAACCAAAACGTTACTAAAACGATTTTTTGTACACAAAAAGAAAAATACGTCTACAAATGACGTCATGATGACGTGACGAAAAATGTTAGAACAGATTTCACATCTACATCACGAGACGATCCCATATCTGAAAAAAGTTTGAAGATCGGATGTAAACTTCTGGGAGATATGGTGTTAACAAGATTGGCTAATTAAATATTCACACAGCTGTCACGTGAATAATTAATTAAGAATTTTAATCTAATTACATCTAAAATTTAAGTCAGGGCCTAAGCTTTACAATGGTATGTGATTTGTCTACTTTTGATAATTTTAAAAGGAACATATGGCGTTCGAAAAAGACACAGGTTAAGTCAATACGATTTTATGGAAAGAAAGTATAATAAAAAGAACTAGATATGTAGTGATTGTGAACAATCACAGAGCTGTTCCGTTCTGTTGACCATAAAAGTTGTTTTTGAAGCTCGAGAATGGAACTAATTACTTTGTGTATATCCTGTAATCGTGTTTGAAATGAATGCATGTGACCATGCGTATTCATCGCAGTGTAAACAAATCAAACAAGATCGGATCTTGTTTGAAACCGAAAGTAAAGGTCAAAGTAAGCTACAAATCATTACGAATTTATGACGTGTGGTTCGGGAGATATGGGTTTTTCGAGCTATGGGGTCACGGTTACCCAAGGCTAATCCCCAATGCCCATTAGGAGTCTAGAACTGAACAAAGTTTGAAAATCAGGTGTGTAGTGCTTGAGAAATGGTCCCACTTCCGGTTGACCCGGAAGTACAGGTCAACATGGTGTCACGGTTACCCAAGGCTAATCTCCAATGCCCAAGTAGTCTATAACTGAACAAAGTTTGAAAATCGGTTCTGTAGTTCTTGAGATATGGTGTAACTTCCGGTTGACCCGGAAGTAAAGGTCAACATGGGGTCACGATTACCCAAGGCTAATCTCCAATGCCCAAGGAGTCTATAACTGACAAAAGTTTGAAAATCGGTTGTGTAGTTCTTGAGATATGGTCCCACTTCCGGTTGACCCGGAAGTAAAGGTCAACATGGGGTCACGGTTACCCAAGGCTAATATCCACTGCCCATTAGGAGTCTATAACTGAAAAAAGTTAGAAAATTGGTTGTGTAGTTCTTGAGAAATGGTCCCACTTCCGGTTGACCCATATGTAAAGGTCAACATGAGGTCACGGTTACCCAAGGCTAATCTCCCATGCCCAAGGAGTCTATAACTGAAAAAAGTTTGAGGATCGGGTGTATACTTCTTGAGATGTGACAGAAACAAGTTTGGCTAATTAAATATTCATGCGCTGTCACGTGAATAATTAATTAAAATTGTTTGTCAATAATATCTAAGGATTACTTCTCGGCGAACTGTGATAAGTCCTATTCTTAATAGGCATTCACAAGTAGCGAACCATATTCCAGGCTAACTGAACAATTGTTGGTGACTGAACCTAATCAAATAGCACAGCTTCGTAGCCATGGTTTGTGTTTGAACCACCAAAACGTTACTAAAACGTTTTTTTTAATACGAAAAGAAAAAACACCTACAAATGACGTCATGATGACGTGACGAAAAATGTTAGACCGGAATCGACATCTACAATACAAGACGATGCCATAACTGAAAAAAGTTTGAAGATCGGCTGTGTACTTCTTGAGATATGGTGCTGCAAAGATTAACTAATTAAAGCTTTGAATTACCGTAATTTGACACCTGATGACGTCACAGTAACAAAAATGTGTTTTTCATACTAATAAATTTGATAAGCTACACGATGGTATGTAACTTATCCCAATCCAATGCCTTTTAACGAAAACCCTATTAGAACGTACGTATATCCTCTCTCGATTCCAATATCACGGCAGTCTTTGACGCCTAGCCGTGATTGCGCAATCACGGCACAATTTGCTTCGTAGCCATGGTTTGTGTTTGAACCACTAAAACGTTACTAAAACGTTTTTTGTTATACGAAAAGAAAAAACACCTACAAATGACGTCATGATGACGTGACGAAAAATGTTAGACTGGAATCGACATCTACAATACAAGACGATGCCATAACTGAAAAAAGTTTGAAGATCGGATGTTTACTTCTTGAGATATGGTGTAAATCAGATTGGCTAATTAAATATTCATACAGCTGTGACGTGAATAATTAATTAAGATTTTTAATCTAATTACATCTAAAATTCAAGTCAGGGCATAAGCTTTAATATGATATAGGATTTGTCTGCTTTTGATAATTCTAAGAATAACATATGGTCTTCGAAAGAGACACAGGTTAAGTCAATACGATTTGAGGGAAAGAAAGAAAAATAATAATAATAATAATAATAATAAAAAAAACTAGATATGTAGTGATTGTGAACAATCACACAGCTGTTCCGTTCTGTTGACCATAAAAGTTGTTTTTGTAGCTCGAGAATGGAACTAATTACTTTGTGTATATCCTGTAATCGTGTTTGAAATGAATGCATGTGATCATGCGTATTCATCGCAGTGTAAACAAATCAAACAAGATCGGATCTTGTTTGAAACCGAAAGTAAAGGTCAAAGTAAGCTACAAATCATTACGAATTTATGACGTGTGGTTCGGGAGATATGGGTTTTTCGAGCTATGGGGTCACGGTTACCCAAGGCTAATCCCCAATGCCCATTAGGAGTCTAGAACTGAAAAAGTTTGAAAATCAGGTGTGTAGTGCTTGAGAAATGGTCCCACTTCCGGTTGACCCGGAAGTACAGGTCAACATGGTGTCACGGTTACCCAAGGCTAAAATCCAATGCCCAAGTAGTCTACAACTGACAAAAGTTTGAAAATTGGTTGTGTAGTTATTGAGATATGGTCTTACTTCCGGTTGACCCATAGGTAAAGGTCAACATGGAGTCACGGTTACTCAATGCTAATCTCCCATGCCCAAGGAGTCTATAACTGAAAAGATTTGAAAATCGGGTGTGTAGTGCTTGAAAAATGGTCCCACTTCCGCTTGACCCGGAAGTAAAGGTCAACATGAGGTCACGGTTACCCAAGGCTAATATCCCATGCCCAAGAAGTCTATAACTGAAAAAGTGTGAAAATCGGTTGTGTAGTTCTTAAGATAGGGTCCCACTTCCGGTTGACCCGGAAGTAAAGGTCAACATGGCGTCACGGTTACCCAAGGCCAATATCCAATGCCCATTAGGAGTCTATAACTGAAAAAAGTTTGAAAATCGGTTGTGTAGTTCTTGAGATATAGTCTTACTTCCGGTTGACCCGGAAGTAAAGGTCAACATGGGGTCACGGTTACTCAAGGCTAATCTCACATGCCCAAGGAGTCTATAACTGAAAAAAGTTTGAAAATCGGTTGTGTAGTTCTTGAGATAGGGTCCCACTTCCGGTTGACCCGGAAGTAAAGGTCAACATGGGGTCACGGTTACCCAAGGCTAATATCCAATGCCCATTAGGAGTCTATAACTGAAAAAGTTTGAAAATTGGTTGTGTAGTTCTTGAGATATGGTCTTACTTCCGGTTGACCCGGAAGTAAAGGTCAACATGGGGTCACGGTTACCCAAGGCTAATATCCAATGCCCATTAGGAGTCTATAACTGAAAAAAGTTTGAAAATTGGTTGTGTAGTTCTTGAGATATGGTCTTACTTCCGGTTGACCCGGAAGTAAAGGTCAACATGGGGTCACGGTTACTCAAGGATAATCTCCCATGCCCAAGGAGTCTATAACTGAAATAAGTTTTGAAATCGGCTGTGTAATTCTTAAGATATGGTCCCACTTCCGGTTGACCCGGAAGTAAAGGTCAACATGGGGTCACGGTTACCCAAGGCTATTCTCCAATGCCCATTAGGAGTCTATAACTGAACAATGTTTGACAATTGATTGTGTAGTTCTTGAAATACGGTGTCACTTCCGGTTGACCCGGAAGTAAAGGTCAACAAGGGGTCACGGTTACCCAAGGCTAATCTCTCATGCCCAAGGAGTCTATAACTGAAAAAAGTTTGAAAATCGGTTGGGTAGTTCTTGAAATATGGTCTCACTTCCGGTTGACCCGGAAGTAAAGGTCAACATGGGGTCACGGTTACCCAAGGCTAATATCCAATGCCCATTAGGAGTCTATAACTGAAAAAAGTTTGAAAATTGGTTGTGTAGTTCTTGAGATATGGTCTTACTTCCGGTTGACCCGGAAGTAAAGGTCAACATGGGGTCACGGTTACCCAAGGCTAATATCCCATGCCCAAGAAGTCTATAACTGAAAAAAGTGTGAAAATCGGTTATGTAGTTCTTGAGATAGGGTCCCACTTCCGGTTGACCCGGAAGTAAAGGTCAACATGGGGTCACGGTTACCCAAGGCTAATATCCAATGCCCATTAGGAGTCTATAACTGAAAAAAGTTTGAAAATTGGTTGTGTAGTTCTTGAGATATGGTCTTACTTCCGGTTGACCCAGAAGTAAAGGTCAACATGGGGTCACGGTTACTCAAGGCTAATCTCCCATGCCCAAGGAGTCTATAACTGAAAAAAGTTTGAAAATCGGTTGTGTAGTTCTTGAGATAAGGTCTTACTTCCGGTTGACCCATAGGTAAAGGTCAACATGGGGTCACGGTTACTCAAGGCTAATCTCCCATGCCCAAGGAGTCTATAACTGAAAAGATTTGAAAATCGGGTGTGTAGTGCTTGAGAAATGGTCCCACTTCCGGTTGACCCGGAAGTAAAGCTCAACATGAGGTCACGGTTACCCAAGGCTAATCTCCCATGCCCAAGGAGTCTATAACTGAAAAAAGTTTGAGGATCGGGTGTATACTTCTTGAGATATGACAGAAACAAGTTTTGCTAATTAAATATTCATACAGCTGTCACGTGAATATTTAATTGAGATTGTTTGTCAATAATATAATAAGGTTTACTTCTGGGCGAATGAGATAAGTCCCATTCTTGATTGGCTTTCCCAGTTCCCTAGCCATTTTCCAGGCTAACTGAGTAATTGAAGGTGACTGGACCTAATCAATAAGCACAGCGTTGTAGCCACGGTTTGTGTTTGAACCACCTAAACGTATTTAAAACGATTTTTTTGTACACAAAAAGAAAAATACGCCTACAAATGACATCATGATGACGTGCCGAAAAATGTTGCAACAGATTTCACATCTATATTACGAGACGATCCCATATCTGAAAAAAGTTTGAAGATCGGATGTGTACTTCTTGAGATGTGACAGAAACAAGTTTGGCTAATTAAATATTCATGCGCTGTCACGTGAATAATTAATTAAAATTGTTTGTCAATAATATCTAAGGATTACTTCTCGGCGAACTGTGATAAGTCCTATTCTTAATAGGCATTCACAAGTAGCGAACCATATTCCAGGCTAACTGAACAATTGTTGGTGACTGAACCTAATCAAATAGCACAGCTTCGTAGCCATGGTTTGTGTTTGAACCACCAAAACGTTACTAAAACGTTTTTTTTAATACGAAAAGAAAAAACACCTACAAATGACGTCATGATGACGTGACGAAAAATGTTAGACCGGAATCGACATCTACAATACAAGACGATGCCATAACTGAAAAAAGTTTGAAGATCGGCTGTGTACTTCTTGAGATATGGTGCTGCAAAGATTAACTAATTAAAGCTTTGAATTACCGTAATTTGACACCTGATGACGTCACAGTAACAAAAATGTGTTTTTCATACTAATAAATTTGATAAGCTACACGATGGTATGTAACTTATCCCAATCCAATGCCTTTTAACGAAAACCCTATTAGAACGTACGTATATCCTCTCTCGATTCCAATATCACGGCAGTCTTTGACGCCTAGCCGTGATTGCGCAATCACGGCACAATTTGCTTCGTAGCCATGGTTTGTGTTTGAACAACCAAAACGTTACTAAAACGATTTTTTGTACACAAAAAGAAAAATACGTCTACAAATGACGTCATGATGACGTTACGAAAAATGTTAGAACAGATTTCACATCTACATCACGAGACGATCCCATATCTGAAAAAAGTTTGAAGATCGGATGTAAACTTCTGGGAGATATGGTGTTAACAAGATTGGCTAATTATATATTCATACAGCTGTCACGTGAATAATTAATTAAGAATTTTAATCTAATTACATCTAAAATTTAAGTCAGGGCCTAAGCTATACAATGGTATATGATTTGTCTACTTTTGATAATTTTAAAAGGGACATATGGCGTTCGAAAGAGACCCAGGTTATGTCAATACGATTTTATGGAAAGAAAGAATAAAAAGAAGAAAAAAAATAAAAATCTGGACGATTTCAAAAGCTGTTCCGACTGAAAGTTCGGAACAGCTAATAATAATAAAAAAAATAAAAATCTCGACGAAAACAATAGCTGTTCCGACTGAAAGGTCGGAACAGCTAATAATAATAAAAAAAATAAAAATCTCGACGAAAACAATAGCTGTTCCGACTGAAAGGTCGGAACAGCTAAAAATAAAAATCTGGACGATTTCAAAAGCTGTTCCGACTGAAAGTTCGGAACAGCTAATAAAAATCTGGACGATTTCAAAAGCTGTTCCGACTGAAAGTTCGGAACAGCTAAAAAGAATAAAAATCTTGACGAAAACAATAGCTGTTCCGACTGAAAGGTCGGAACAGCTAATAAAAATCTGGACGAAAACAATAGCTGTTCCGACTGAAAGGTCGGAACAGCTAAAAAGAATAAAAATCTGGACGATTTCAATAGCTGTTCCGACTGAAAGGTCGGAACAGCTAATAAAAAAAATAAAAATTTGGACGATTTCAAAAGCTGTTCCGACTGAAAGGTCGGAACAGCTAATAATAAAAAAAATAAAAATCTGGACGATTTCAAAAGCTGTTCCGACTGAAAGGTCGGAACAGCTAAATAAAAATCTGGACGATTTCAAAAGCTGTTCCGACTGAAAGTTCGGAACAGCTAAAAAAATAAAAATCTGGACGAAAACAAAAGCTGTTCCGACTGGATAAGTCGGAACAGCTAATAAAAATCTGGACGATTTCAATAGCTGTTCCGACTGAAAGGTCGGAACAGC
Source organism: Leptasterias polaris (assembly GCA_037783415.1). Lineage (NCBI taxonomy): Eukaryota > Metazoa > Echinodermata > Asteroidea > Forcipulatida > Asteriidae > Leptasterias > Leptasterias polaris. The sequence goes on from JAZGTN010000027.1 coordinate 3,680,532, forward strand.
TAAAAAAAAAAATCTGGACGATTTCAAAAGCTGTTCCGACTGAAAGGTCGGAACAGCTAATAAAAATCTGGACGATTTCAATAGCTGTTCCGACTGAAAGGTCGGAACAGCTAAAAAGAATAAAAATCTGGACGATTTCAATAGCTGTTCCGACTGAAAGGTCGGAACAGCTAAACAAAATAAAAATCTGGACGAAAACAAAAGCTGTTCCGACTGGATAAGTCGGAACAGCTAAAAATAAAAATCTGGACGATTTCAAAAGCTGTTCCGACTGAAAGGTCGGAACAGCTAAAAAAATAAAAATCTGGACGATTTCAAAAGCTGTTCCGACTGAAAGTTCGGAACAGTTCGGAACAGCTAAAAAATAAAAATCTGGACGATTTCAAAAGCTGTTCCGACTGAAAGTTCGGAACAGCTAAAAAAATAAAAATCTGGACGATTTCAAAAGCTGTTCCGACTGAAAGGTCGGAACAGCTAATAAAAATCTGGACGATTTCAAAAGCTGTTCCGACTGAAAGGTCGGAACAGCTAATAATAATAATAATAATAATAATAAAAAAAATAAAAATCTGGACGATTTCAAAAGCTGTTCCGACTGAAAGTTCGGAACAGCTAATAAAAAAAATAAAAATCTGGACAATTTCAAAAGCTGTTCCGACTGAAAGTTCGGAACAGCTAATAATAATAATAATAATAATAATAATAAAAAAAATAAAAATCTGGACGATTTCAAAAGCTGTTCCGACTGAAAGTTCGGAACAGCTAAAAAAAATAAAAATCTGGACGAAAACAAAAGCTGTTCCGACTGGATAAGTCGGAACAGCTAATAATAATAATAATTAAAAAAATAAAAATCTGGACGATTTCAAAAGCTGTTCCGACTGAAAGTTCGGAACAGCTAATAATAATAATAATAAAAAAAATAAAAATCTGGACGATTTCAAAAGCTGTTCCGACTGAAAGTTCGGAACAGCTAATAAAAAAAATAAAAATCTGGACGATTTCAAAAGCTGTTCCGACTGAAAGTTCGGAACAGCTAATAATAATAATAATTAAAAAAATAAAAATCTGGACGATTTCAAAAGCTGTTCCGACTGAAAGTTCGGAACAGCTAATAAGAAAAAAAATAAAAATCTGGACGATTTCAAAAGCTGTTCCGACTGAAAGTTCGGAACAGCTAATAATAAAAAAAATAAAAATCTGGACGATTTCAAAAGCTGTTCCGACTGAAAGTTCGGAACAGCTAATAATAAAAAATAAAAAAATCTGGACGATTTCAAAAGCTGTTCCGACTGAAAGTTCGGAATAGCTAATAATAATAATAATAATAATAATAATAAAAAAAATAAAAATCTGGACGATTTCAAAAGCTGTTCCGACTGAAAGTTCGGAACAGCTAAAAAAATAAAAATCTGGACGATTTCAAAAGCTGTTCCGACTGAAAGGTCGGAACAGCTAATAAAAATCTGGACGATTTCAAAAGCTGTTCCGACTGAAAGGTCGGAACAGCTAATAATAATAATAATAATAATAATAAAAAAAATAAAAATCTGGACGATTTCAAAAGCTGTTCCGACTGAAAGTTCGGAACAGCTAATAAAAAAAATAAAAATCTGGACAATTTCAAAAGCTGTTCCGACTGAAAGTTCGGAACAGCTAATAATAATAATAATAATAATAATAATAAAAAAAATAAAAATCTGGACGATTTCAAAAGCTGTTCCGACTGAAAGTTCGGAACAGCTAAAAAAAATAAAAATCTGGACGAAAACAAAAGCTGTTCCGACTGGATAAGTCGGAACAGCTAATAATAATAATAATTAAAAAAATAAAAATCTGGACGATTTCAAAAGCTGTTCCGACTGAAAGTTCGGAACAGCTAATAATAATAATAATAAAAAAAATAAAAATCTGGACGATTTCAAAAGCTGTTCCGACTGAAAGTTCGGAACAGCTAATAAAAAAAATAAAAATCTGGACGATTTCAAAAGCTGTTCCGACTGAAAGTTCGGAACAGCTAATAATAATAATAATAAAAAAAATAAAAATCTGGACGATTTCAAAAGCTGTTCCGACTGAAAGTTCGGAACAGCTAATAAGAAAAAAAATAAAAATCTGGACGATTTCAAAAGCTGTTCCGACTGAAAGTTCGGAACAGCTAATAATAAAAAAAATAAAAATCTGGACGATTTCAAAAGCTGTTCCGACTGAAAGTTCGGAACAGCTAATAATAAAAAATAAAAAAATCTGGACGATTTCAAAAGCTGTTCCGACTGAAAGTTCGGAACAGCTAAAAAAAAAAAATCTGGACGATTTCAATAGCTGTTCCGACTGAAAGTTCGGAACAGCTAAAAATAAAAATCTGGACGATTTCAAAAGCTGTTCCGACTGAAAGTTCGGAACAGCTAATAAAAATCTGGACGATTTCAAAAGCTGTTCCGACTGAAAGGTCGGAACAGCTAAAAATAAAAATCTGGACGAAAACAATAGCTGTTCCGACTGAAAGGTCGGAACAGCTAATAATAATAATAAAAAAAATAAAAATCTGGACGAAAACAAAAGCTGTTCCGACTGAAAGGTCGGAACAGCTAAAAAAATAAAAATCTGGACGAAAACAAAAGCTGTTCCGACTGAAAGGTCGGAACAGCTAATAAAAATCTGGACGATTTCAAAAGCTGTTCCGACTGAAAGGTCGGAACAGCTAAAAATAAAAATCTGGACGATTTCAATAGCTGTTCCGACTGAAAGGTCGGAACAGCTAATAATAAGAAAGAAAATAAAAATCTCGACGATTACAATAGCTGTTCCGACTGGAAGGTCGGAACAGCTAATAAAAATAATAAAAATCTCGACGAAAACAATAGCTGTTCCGACTGCGTCAGGAACAGCTAATAAAAATCTCAACGAAAACAATAGCTGTTCCGACTGCATCGGAACAGCTAATAATAATCTCGACGAAAACAATAGCTGTTCCGACCTATGTCGGAACAGCTAATAATCTCGACGAAAACAATAGCTGTTCCGACAGCTAGGTCGGAACAGCTAATAATAATCTCGACGAAAACAATAGCTGTTCCGACAGCTACGTCGGAACAGCTAATAATCTCGACGAAAACAATAGCTGTTCCGACAGCTAGGTCGGAACAGCTAATAATAAAAACAAATAAAAATCTCGACGAAAACAATAGCTGTTCCGACAGCTAGGTCGGAACAGCTAATAATATTCAAACACATAACAAGTCAATACAAAAAAACTGACAACAAGCTTTGTGAAATGTCCAACCGTTTCTAAATGGACAGAAACTTCCTCATTCCAATTCAATTAAAATTCCAATTCAATTCAATTTATTTACATCAAATATTTTAAACAATGCATAAAAAAGAAAACGAATTGAAGAAGTATCATGAATCCAGTTTTACAATACAGAAAATTAACTAAGTATGCAGGCCACAAACTTGAAGACAGAGGGCTCGTGGTGAGTGCCTGGCGGACAGAAAGCCTTAGCCAGGGGACACATTCCCCTAGGGGATTCTGTCCCCCCGGACCGTTGTGCAGGGGGAAATGAGAGGGGGACAAATACCCATAGCGGACAGAAAACCCTAGCCTGGGGGACACATTCCCCGAGGGGATTCTGTCCCCCGGACCGTTGTGTCGGGGGACCGAATTCCCTGTGACACCGGCGTTCAAAACTTGTGCACAACGATAGTCTAACTTATGCATAACTCGCGGAGCGTATCGCCGACGATCACGTGTCGTACCCTATAAAAAGGCTGCCGCTCGACGATTCCAATCATAACTGCACTAGACATCGCAGTATCAACATCACGTCAGGCGAAGAAAACTTCAAAGAACGCTGCAAAACACGCCATTATACGGTAGCTGTAATTGTTAGAAACACAGTAAGGTCCAATAAAGTTCTCTGGCTGGTTGTCCGGAACACGTTAAAACGTCTACATACGTCAATAATTGCGTTGGAGATAAATTCGACATAGGTTCAAAGCACGTTACTCTTAGGTTAGAAATAAGTTTTGGGTACGCTAGACATTATCTCGACGTATGTAAGTAACGTGCGTGAACGTGTGTCAACGATCGCATCAAGCTTTTACACAATTTTCGACGTTTGGCGGCGTCCGCCATACGTCGAAAATGTTTGTGCATGCACAACAAATTTCGACGACCTCACCTTACTACAACGTATACCTGCGTGATTCAGCGTGCTCTTAACTTATACAAAACTTACCCATAACTTATTCGACGTACGCCAGCGTATTCGCCACATTTTTCATACGTCGGCATACGCTGGCTAAAACGTCAAGGTGTGACAGGGCCTTAGTGATTAGGAGCAGAGACGGCCCCTGGTGACGTACAGTTGATTTTGGTCGACAGCCCAAATCAGTTAAGTGTAGCTCTCATGATTTGGGTCGACAGCCCAAATCATTTCATACAACCAAAATGAAATTTTAACCTGACTTTAAAATATTCAAGCTTGTTTCTCCACTCAACAGTGGCTATCAAGTGTCAGATGATAGTAATTGTTTGAAATGTTTTTGATTGATTTGGTTGACCCTTGAGATCGTCAATCTTGTTTATACTTACCAAATTGATAAGTAGTTTCATCAATACCAGGATCATTAGGAGAAAAGGTCACATATATGGCTTGTGTATAATAAAATCGTATCTCCATGTTGGCTGTGAACTCTAGTCGTATTGGTGACGTCATCGGCTTCTGAAGCGCCATGTTCACAAACCGATGCGTATTTTGAGCGCAGAGTGAAGTTGTTCCTGAAAATTATGTAAATTAAAGACCTGATAATCGAGAAATTAGCAAAAAAGTAATAATACATCGCTGTGTGGAAAGTTTGGAATATTAATTTTCCCAGTCGTCTCAGTTTCATTTGATATACCATCCAACCAACCAGTGAACTTTCATCCAAATCGGTCTGATGGTAGAGAAGACAACGCGTACGTCCACAACTGCCTTACATCGTTTGGTTTTGGGTGTCTCAGATTGCTATTTTTGTGACTCTTTCAGCAATTTAGAATATTTCTCTGCACAAATTGGTGTTTGTGTGAAATTTACAAGCACTTATTTTTCGTTTTTCTTTGACAGTTACTAATCTTGTGCCTTAACGTAGTTTAAATAAAACATTACTTGGTTTAAATGTTGGGGTAAAAGTGCGGGTCATAATTGACAAGGATATGAGTCCGTCCTATGGGCCAAACTCATACCCGGGTCAGCATGACCCATTTTGGGGTCAAAATGTACATAACATAGTGTGGTCAAGATAATTAAAAATAAGCAACCGGGGAAAAAACGTGATTGTGAAATATTTATGTACTGAATTCTGAGCTAGCAATCATCAAGGCGTTGCAAATTGTGTTTATTCTTGAACACTAAACAACATTTAGAGGCATTTTCATTGTAAATTTCATTAAATGCAGGAAACTGTATGCTCTTCTTAATCTTAACACATCAGGGTTTGCCCAATTCGTGTCATTGGATGTTGAATGAATTTCCCAAAAAATATTACAAAAATTCAAGTAAACAAATTTAATTAACATTCAACCGCACAAATCTTACTCAGTTGTAACAGTTTTGTTTTGTTAAACAATGAGTGCCTGCTTTCGAGTCCAGGACTTTTCAATTTTAATAAAGAAAACGTAAATTTAACTTCCAGGGCCAAAGTAAACAATAGATTGTGTGCATCCTTCTAGTTGTATGGATTTTACTGTTTTTTGCATCATCGTTTCAGTCAATCATTGAAAACTGTCTGTCTCTTTTAGCTTTATGGTTGTCTATTTCCAACCTCTGAACAAGATTCCCGAAACGCCACCGCCATCTCCATCGCCAATGTCATCGTCGTCGTCGTCGTCGTCGTCAATGCCAATGTCATTGTCGTTATCACCGTTATTGTTATTGTCGTTGTTACTATTGTTATGTAAAACGATAAATTATTAATAAATTTAAAATCTTTAAAAAAAGATATAACCATAATGGAAAGAAAACGATAATAAGATAAAGGACAATGTTTCTCCTCACAATAGACCGTATCGAATAAGACGTTACCTTTCAAATACCCACAACATGGCGTCTGTGAGCGTGTGGGTGTGCGTGTGCGTGTGCCATAGAAATCAAACCAGGAACGCTGAGTGCATGAAAGCGGCCATATCCTGGTTTGATTTCTATGGCACACGCACACGCACACGCTCACAGACGCCATGTTGTGGGTATTTGCAAGGTACAACGTCTATTCGTGTTTTACCTTCAGTTTGTAATTCTTCATCTCCATAGTGACGACACCCAGCGGAGTGCTGTATTTCCAATCCTTTTACGGAGTAGTTGGCTGTTTTGAGATGACAGACTGTGTCATTGCAGAAGTTGAACGACTTGCAGAAATCATCTTGCAGACAGTATGTTGCACATACCACGTCTGAACTTGCTTTTCTCACCTGGTAGATTGTATCTTTGAGTGCATGGTCTTGCATAGGGCTAGGATAGAATGCAAGTATGTTTCCTTGATGCATTTGGTAGTCACGCGATGCAGGTTGACACGCCCCGTTTACAACATCAGAAGAAACAACCATCAGGACTATTTGTGTTAACAGGGAGGAAAGAGTACTCGCGATGACAGTCATAATGCAGTCGCAACCCTAATCTGCAACAGACAAAAAAAAACAGCACCTTTTTTAATTAAAAAGTCCATGTGAAAACTATGGTGTTCAATATCTGCCACCTCGTGCCTAGCGTTGACCAAGGCGTTGGAGTTTTATTTTTAGTTTTTTCTTCTTTTTTTGTATGCCTAGTTTGTTTTCCATTTGCGCTATTGCGCTATTGCGCTATTGCGCTACTAGTCCAGATTCTGGACGTTCTTTATTAATAGCTCTCCCGATCACACGGAAACCCTCCACGTTGAGGGCGCTTTGCCCACCAATTCAGAGACCCGGCAAAAATATTGCCACAAAACGCGTACTTATTTTGTATGTTTTACATTTCTTGTTTATTTCTGAGCATTTATTTAATTCAAAAAATATTAATGACTGATCTTTTATTTTTATTTTTGTTTCTTGTTCAGTTGAAGCAAAATAAAATATACTTTATCAAAACAATAACTGAAAGATTTAGAATAGAGAATATCAACTTTACGATCGATCGATTTGCAAACTATCGTGACGTAGCGTAAAATACGTGATTGACATGTTCTTCTAGAGTAGGCGTGTCTTATTCTTCCCGTAATTTTTCGGGGAGAATGGCAAATGCGACTGGACCGTTTTCTGGGGCTCATCATCTGGACTGTATTTTGACGTTGAGGGCGTAGTTGGAAAAGCTTTCTCTGCCCGGGGCGCACCACACCAAATAAGACAGAATTCATGCGCCAAGCTACTTATCATAATTTGTAAACCCGCAATCATTTGCTATCGCGGTTTTTAAAGTATGCTCCTTTTTTTAAAGAGATGCGTACCGTTAACAAAGAAACATTAAGAAAAAACACGTTGAAATGCTCTCTCTATCAGCACCAACAAATAGGGCATATAGGTTTTACGAGCATTTCAATTACTAAAGCAGTTAGCAACGCAAAAGAAATTATTTACAAAATGTTCTCTAGTGTAAAGATTAAGTGTTTACTACGTTTGAACATAAGATAAAATGGATTCGTCTAAGCAGTCTCAACGGCCACCGTGTGTTGTTCATTATCATAATATCAGTAATGTAACAACGACAATAACATTGACGGTGATGACGACAATGATATTGGCATTGACGACGACGACGACAATGATTGGCGACGGAGATGGTGAGGGTGGTGGCGGTGGCGGTGCCGTTAGTAGGAATCTTGTTCAGAGGTTAGAAAAAGACAACTGTACGTTTGAATATAGCTAAAAGAGACTGACGGTTTTCAATGATTGACTGAAACGATGATGCAAAAAACAGTAAAATGCTTACAACTATCCAGATGCACACAATCTATTGTTTGCTTTGGCCCTGTATAAGTTATACTGAATCTTTTGCTCACCTCTAAAGACCCTGTCTGACTTCAGTATATGGATAACTGAGTAGTGCTGATAGTCTAACATTGACCACTCAGCTAAAATTGAATGACTGTACTGAATATGAATCCTGAATCTCTTGCTCACCACTGTAGACCCCGACTTTCATGTACGCAAGCATGGAGGAAGGTGCGAGTGAATAAAAAAAGACGCCGCTATAGTAGTCTAACTTGAAGTAAATTTTTCCGAAACTATAACTTATTTAATTAGTATATTACTGCTCAGCCAAAAATTATTTAAGTAACGACGGTGACGGCCTGAGGCCGGCTTCAATTATTTTTAGCAAATTGTTCCCTAACAAGGGGAATCGTTGTAACTGTGTTCAGCCATGCGTATCGTTGTGGGGGGTGTGAGAGCGGAAGTTTTGTTAAGTGACGTATTCTTGGCAATAGCTTCAAGGTTGGGCTCTGTTTCCTCCGATTTCTTGAATAGAGGGGGATGGTTGAAACGTGACTTAACAGGCTGTTGTGTTGCCCTGGGTATCACACGTTGAAATTTTATGACAACAATTTATTTTATTATTTGGAAAAGGTGCAGGCGCGAACGTGACTTTCAGAAGCATAATATTGTTCTTTTTTATTAAATAATTTAATAAGCAGAAACGATGGTAGCAGAATCGAATTAGCGAATGCTTGACTTCACATCAAACCAATCCGCCCTTCTATTATAGGCTTACCTGTAATTATTTCGACGACTCGTTTTTCACGCAGTCAAGGGCGGTATAGTTTCGGATGGAATTTACCGAATCGCAAAGAGTGGCTTGCAGTGGCACCGATCAGATAGATAGGTGTTCGTGCAATATGAGCACGAACACCTCTTGTTTTTGTTCCTTTTTTTAGGTGTTCGTGCAATTTGTGCACGAACACCTCTTGATATTGTTCCTTTTTTTCTTCTTCAGAATCTTCTTCCGCTCAACTCTTCTCTGTTGTTTAACTCAAAATTGAAATTTAGTTAAACCTTGAAACTTGGCATTGTTTGAACCATAACATGAGGACGGCACGCAAAGAATTACGTCATGATGACGTCATCAGGTGTCGAATTACAAGGTTTTTAAAGTTGAAAAGGGATCATTTGCTTTTGGCTGTATCTCACTGAATATGAAAGCTTTGATGTTCATACTTGGGCATCGGATAGATCAAGACTGGGGCAACATTTAAAAGGTTAACGGCAAAATCGTGCGACCTTAACTTCCGGGTCGTTACCCTGGGTCGAAGTTCGCCTTCATTTTTTTCCCTTCAAAAACAACTTTCGAGCTTATCTACGCAATAACTGAAGATTGGGATTGAATTCAACACTGAAACTCATCAGATAGCTGGACCTTGATATCAAGATGACACACACTTGAAGATGTCATGATGACGTCATCGGGTATCAAATTACATTAAATTAAATTTTAATATTTGAAAAATCATAACTCGAAAACCACTGAATGGATTTGTACAATCTACACATCATCGAATAGTTCATTAAGAGTTTGACAAATGCTACACAGAACCTTCACAACATTTGAACTGACTTCCGGTTCAAACCGGAAGTTGAAAATGTTAAAATATCGTATCGTATTCATATCTTTAAAACTACTGATCATGTTAGCATAATTTGTGTATCAGGGTGTAGACCGTTAAGCCTGCTCAAACTTTTGCACAGAGTTGACAACATTTTTACCTTTACATCTGGTCGAAAAAGGACAATAACACGCACCTATCAGTTGACCCTCATTGACGACGCACGATAGCGTATTAACGTGTAAACAACCTTGCTCCGGCCACTCAAAATTTAAATTATGTTTCTCAAGTGTATTCTCTTAGGTTCATTTAGGAATATGTTTCGCATTGCATCCCAGAGGTGGTCCATCTACTATTTTAAAAATTCATAACTGCTGAACCACACATTGGATTTTAACAATTTATACATCATTTTCAAGGTCGAATAAACTAATCATGCTGTACATAATTCGAAAACTATGACACGGTCGGTACACAGAATACCACCCCATTTGACCTTGACTTGACTTTCGGTTGAAACAGAAAGCTATGATGTTCATAGTTTAGCATCTGATAGACCAAGACTGGGGCAACATTTGAAAAGTTAACGCCAAAATCGTACGACCTTTACTTCCGGGTCGTTATCTTGGTCGAAGTTCGCCATCGTTTTTCCCCTTCAAAAATCAACTTTCGAACTTATCAACGGAATAACTCAAGATTGAGATTGAATTGAACATTGAAACTCATCAGATAGTTGAACCTCAGTATGAAGACAACACATACCTAATGATGCCATGATGACGTCATCGGGCATTGAATTACAATAAACCAAAACTTAATATTTGTAAAAATCATAACTCATGAACCATAAATCGGATACGCTACACTAAACCTTATAACAATTGACCTAAACTTCCGGTTCAAATCGGAAGTTGAAACTTTCATAATATATTATCGTATTCATATCTTTAAAACTACTGATCATTTCGGCATAATTTTTGTATCTGGTTGTAGAACGTTAATCCCTCTCAAAGTTTTGCACAGAAATAACATCATTTTGACGTTTACTTCTGGTCGAAAAGGGACGATAAATCGCACGTATCAGTTATGAGGGTCAACCGCCTGATGTACACGTGCATCGCAGGTGCGGTTTTGTTGACGTCCAATGTTAAATGCACGTGTGATTAATTTGCACGTAAATGTATTTGTGCTGTGGGGACCATGCTGGAAGACATTTCGCATCCATCGGTGTTAGAACTAAAATTGCACCCCCGCGGATAATCCAACTAATATTTGAAAAATTCGTAACTCCTGAAGCACACATTGGATTTTAACAATTCATACATCATCTGAAAGGTCTGAATAGACTTATCACATGCTACACAATAGCCGACCCCATTTGACCTTTACTTCCGGTTAAAGTTGGAAGTTGATATTAAAGGTTTCAAAAATCATAAATTCTGAACCACTTAAATGACTTCGAAGACCTCATTTGACATTAGTTTCCGGTCCAAAACGGAAGTTGAACTTTTATATTTGAAAAAAATCATAACTTCTGAACCACATAGGATGTTTACAATCTAAAAGGTCTTTATAAACCAATCACGTGCTACACAAAATGTGAGTCCTATTTGACCTTGACTTCCGTTCAAAACCGGAAGTTGATGTTTAATTTTTGAAAAATTCATAACTCCTGACCCAGGCATTGGATTAATAATGTCGTTACCTATTCATTAAATCACTCAATCAATCACTCAACACGAACACCTTGTTTTTGTCACATGACAAAAACTGAATGACTAGTTTTCTTCTCCATCTTCTTCTTCTTCTTCTTCCACGCAACTCTTCTCTGGAACATAACTCAATATTGATATTGAATTGAACCTTGAAACTCATCAGATAAATGAACCTCAACATGAAGACGGCACAGTTGTCATTACGTCATGTTGACGTCATCAGGTGTCGATTTACAAGGTTTTTTGAGTTGAAAAATGACATTTGCTTTTTGCTGTATCTCTCTGAATATAAAAGGTATGATATTCATAATTTGGCATCTGATAGAACAAGACTGGGGCAACATTTGAAAAGTTAACGCCAAAATCGTATGACTTTTTCTTCTGGTCGTACCGGAAGGTCAAAGTTTGCATTTGTGTTTTTCTTTAAAAAAACGTTTTTGGAGTTATCTGCAGCATAACTCCTGATTGGAATTGAATTAAGCATCGAAACTCATCAGACAACCGTACCTTAATATCAAGACGACACCCACTTGATGATGTCATGATGACGTCATCGGGTATCAAATTACATTAAATCAAAGTTGAATACTTGAAAAAATCATAACGCTTGAGCCACAGCGTGGATTTTTACAATCTACACATCATCGGATAGGTCGTTACAAGTTTTACAAACGCTAAACAGGACACAACCTCTTGACCTTCACTTCCGGTTCAAATCGGAAGTTGAAAATTTCATAATATCTTATCTTATTCATATCTTTAAAACTACTGATCATTTTAGCATAATGTTTGTATCATGATGTAGGCCGTTAAACCAGCTCAAACTTTTGCATAGAAATAACAACATCTTGAACTTTACAATACATCTAGTCGAAAAAGGACGATAAATCGCATGTACAATTTGACCTGCATTGACGAAAGCATTTTAACACACACTAAACCTACGGTGCACGTGGGGCTCCACGTGTACTGGTACTGAATAGGTACTAGTCTTTGCCCAAGACGTCAGAGATCGATAGTGGCTAGTGTATTGCGCTTGGTTACAACTCGTTATAGCGCGCCCTCTTATGGCTTGAATTAACCAATGTGACTAGAAATGAGATCTAGTCAAGTTAGTATCTGTTGACTGTCATTGACGGTCAATGAGGGTCAACCTCCTGTACGCGTGCATCGCACGTGCCTTTTTCCCTGACGTCCTTTGTTAAATGCACGTGTAATTATTTTGCATGTAAATGTATTTGTGCTGTGGGGGACCATGCTGGAATACATTTCGCATCCATCGGTGTTAGAACTAAAATTGCACCCCCGCGGATAATCCAACTAATATTTGAAAAATTCGTAACTCCTGAAGCACACATTGGATTTTAACAATTCATACATCATCTGAAAGGTCTGAATAGACTTATCACGTGCTACACAATAGCCGACCCCATTTGACCTTTACTTCCGGTTAAAGTTGGAAGTTGATATTAAAGGTTTCAAAAATCATAAATTCTGAACCACTTAAATGACTTCGAAGACCTCATTTGACATTAGTTTCCGGTCCAAAACGGAAGTTGAACTTTTATATTTGAAAAAAATCATAACTTCTGAACAACATAGGATGTTTACAATTTAAAAGGTCTTTATAAACCAATCACGTGCTACACAAAATGTGAGTCCTATTTGACCTTGACTTCCGTTCAAAACCGGAAGTTGATGTTTAATTTTTGAAAAATTCATAACTCCTGACCCAGGCATTGGATTAATAATGTCGTTACCTATTCATTAAATCACTCAATCAATCACTCAACACGAACACCTTGTTTTTGTCACATGACAAAAACTGAATGACTAGTTTTCTTCTCCATCTTCTTCTTCTTCTTCTTCTTCCACGCAACTCTTCTCTGGAACATAACTCAATATTGATATTGAATTGAACCTTGAAACTCATCAGATAAATGAACCTCAACATGAAGACGGCACAGTTGTCATTACGTCATGTTGACGTCATCAGGTGTCGAATTACAAGGTTTTTTGAGTTGAAAATGACATTTGCTTTTTGCTGTATCTCTCTGAATATAAAAGGTATGATATTCATAGTTTGGCATCTGATAGAACAAGACTGGGGCAACATTTGAAAAGTTAACGCCAAAATCGTATGACTTTTTCTTCTGGTCGTACCGGAAGGTCAAAGTTTGCATTTGTGTTTTTCTTTAAAAAAACGTTTTTGGAGTTATCTGCAGCATAACTCCTGATTGGAATTGAATTAAGCATCGAAACTCATCAGACAACCGTACCTTAATATCAAGACGACACCCACTTGATGATGTCATGATGACGTCATCGGGTATCAAATTACATTAAATCAAAGTTGAATACTTGAAAAAATCATAACGCTTGAGCCACAGCGTGGATTTTTACAATCTACACATCATCGGATAGGTCGTTACAAGTTTTACAAACGCTAAACAGGACACAACCTCTTGACCTTCACTTCCGGTTCAAATCGGAAGTTGAAAATTTCATAATATCTTATCTTATTCATATCTTTAAAACTACTGTAGGCCGTTAAACCAGCTCAAACTTTTGCATAGAAATAACAACATCTTGAACTTTACAATACATCTAGTCGAAAAAGGACGATAAATCGCATGTACAATTTGACCTGCATTGACGAAAGCATTTTAACACACACTAAACCTACGGTGCACGTGGGGCTCCACGTGTACTGGTACTGAATAGGTACTAGTCTTTGCCCAAGACGTCAGAGATCGATAGTGGCTAGTGTATTGCGCTTGGTTACAACTCGTTATAGCGCGCCCTCTTATGGCTTGAATTAACCAATGTGACTAGAAATGAGATCTAGTCAAGTTAGTATCTGTTGACTGTCATTGACGGTCAATGAGGGTCAACCTCCTGTACGCGTGCATCGCACGTGCCTTTTTCCCTGACGTCCTTTGTTAAATGCACGTGTAATTATTTTGCATGTAAATGTATTTGTGCTGTGGGGGACCATGCTGGAATACATTTCGCATCCATCGGTGTTAGAAATTATATTGCACCCCAGCGGATAATCCATCTAATATTGGATAAAATTCGTAATTCCTGAACCACACATTGGATTTTAACAGTTCATACATCATCTGAAAGGTCTGAACAGACTTATCACGTGACACTTTATACGACACCGTTTGACCTTGACTTCCGATTAAAGTTGGAAATTGGTATTTAATGTCTCAAAAATCACAAATTCTGAACCATATGTTTGATTATATATGTCATAAGAAAGAACTCAGAAGACCCCACCCACGCTACCAAGTTTGACCTCATTTGTCATTGCCATCCGGTTCAAAACGGAAGTTGAAACTTTACATTTGAAAAAATCATAACTTCTGAACCCCATATTGGATGTTTACAATTCATCCATCGTCTAAAAGGTCTTCAAAAACTAATCACGTGCTACGCAAAATGTGACCCTTTTGACCTTGACTTCCGGTCCAAACCGGAAGTTTATGCTTACATTTTGAACAATTCATACCTCCTGAACCAGACATTGGATTGATTAGGTATAATGTCGTTACCTATTAATATCACTCACCACGAACACCTTGTTTTTGTAATTAACAAAAACTGAATCCCTAGTTTATTTTTCTTCTCCATCTTCTTCTTCCGGAGAACTCTTCTCTACATCATAACTCAAGATTGAAACTGAATTGAACCTTGAAACTCTTCAGACAATTGAACCTCAATAAGAAGATGGCACAGTTGTCATGATGTCATGATGACTTCATCAAATGTCGAATTACCTGTGTCTTAAGTGTCGGAACCTGTTATAAATTGCATTATAACTCCTTTTAAGGTTGTCCGGCGAAGTTTCTTTTTAATATAATTTCTACTTCTTTAGCATTCGCGAAAAGGGCAAGATGCTTTAATTCCCCTTAGCTTACTAGTCCAGAAAGTGTTATATAACACCTCCATGGGGGAAGGGTAGAATTTGCTGTTCCCACGATATTCTGCTGACCACAGCATATTTGGCACATCCGGAACTACCCCAGGGACATTAAGTAAAGCCTGCCTGGGAGCTGCATTCGTACCATTTTGCAAGTTATGTCTTAGTGTTATATTTTCGCACGTTGGCCACCATCCTTCCAAATTTGGTCGTCTTTGCTGACCACGTAATTATTTAAAAATGTTAGTCCACTAGTCTTTTTGTGATTGGTTGAAGCTCATTTAGGACATCATTGTTTTAAGACTTTGACCAATCAAATAGTTTAATTCTGTCCGAGTGCGTGACCAGCCGGGTTTTTAAACCCATGTTTCGCTCCTGGCTCCTCAGAAGCTAGAACGGCCTGAGATGCTAAGTCAGAAAAAGTGTCCCGCTATACACTTTGTCTTGACTTGATTGGAACGCGACGACTTTTCCCTAAAAGTGGTTCCTAAACTATTGCATCCCTTTTTTCACGTGCTCTGTTGATACAGGTAAGCTACTTTTCATGTTACTTTCTATGTATAAACTTATTCCTTAATTGTATTTGATTATTGATTGATTGCTTGTTCAACAAGGTGGTTGAAAACAAACTCAAGATGGATGGAACAGTCCAATATGAGTTTCGGTGCAGTCTAAATAGATTGTTTGAACAATGCTGTTAACTGTTTTTTTTGGAGATGTATAGGATCACTAAATAATCTTTGTGTAACCTTTCTTATTGCTCACTACGAATACGGAAAAGCTTTAGGAGTTCCGTCCAATTACCGTTAGATTTCTGTGTTGCTTATATCTTTGATTTAGTTGTATAGCATTTTATTGATTGTAACAGTTATACACTCGTATCTATTATTGTCGTTTATCAAGGCGTTTCATTTCTTGATAGAAATCCATTTCGTTTATTGGAATACTTAATTGAAGCATTCTCTGATTCAATCCAAGTTATCAAAACTAAACCGTTTATTGATAGCCATGATTCTATACTTTTGTCGAGACTTTCAAACACAAGTACTGCGCCTATAAGTCTTGGCTATACTTATTTTGTCCTGAGATAACCTGTTTATAGTATAGCATGGTCGTGCACATTATTTTCAACTAGTAGATTATACGACTGTTTGCTGTTTGGCTTTATAAACAATTGTGATCTTTGACCGGTTGACCACCTATGTGTTCTGCACACATTCGCACAAAGATCTACGTTATCCTTGATATGTTTTATTCAATATTCCTTTTCGAAGCCCAAGTGTTTTTCACATGATTATTATGTTCCTGAGAGAACATGTTCAAGTCGCCAATTTCATTGAACTAGTGATATTTTGTTATTATAATTAGTTAGACTCAATTTTCTATGGTTGGTTGTATTTTGCATAATTGATTGATATAGAAGCGAGAACGGCCTGAGATGCTAAGTCAGAAAAAGTGTCCCGCTATACACTTTGTCTTGATTGGAACGCGACGACTTTTCCCTAAAAGTGGTTCCTAAACTATTGCATCCCTTTTTCACGTGCTCTGTTGATACAGATGTACTAGCCCCCAGGTCCGCTTTGGTAGATATGACCCGGTTCATCTCTCCACCTTGCCCCGCTTCTCAACCCCTTTCATCGCCTTTTCCTGGACCTTGAGGTTTGTCATCTTGGAGCCCATCTGAGTGACGTGCACCTTCCATCTCCAGCCGTAGAAGTGCAGATAAACCCAGCTAAGATCTTTACCAATATCCATGTATTTTCACAGATGTATTTTTGTATATTTTATCAAGTGTTAAATTGTATTTCATTTGGTGATAATAACTTCTAACTGAAGCTATTGTATTTTAACCTACACTTGTATTTATCAAATTCTTTATATTTCAATTGCTTGTTTATCATTTACATACTGTTGTTGGCATTGATTCGTATGAACAAATAATAATACGGTGATTCCAGTTAGAGAATCAAACCACATATATAGCTGTCCGTTGCGTTTATTACCGAGCAAGTTTCCTTTACACAACATCGATCGAACCGTTCGCAGGCTCGTATTTAAATAGAGGTAAAACCTGTGACACAAGGTTTTTGAAAAATGACCATTTGGTTTTTGCTGTATCTCAACAAATATGAAAGCTATGATGTTGAAAGTTTGGCATCTGATAGAAAAAGAGTAGGGCAACATTTGGAAAGTTAATGCCAAAATCGTACGACATTTTCTTCCGGGTCATTACCCTAGGTCGAAGTTCACCTTCGTTTTGTTTTCCTTCAAAAAACAACTTTCGAGCTTATCTATGGAATAACTCAAGATTGAGATTGAATTGAACATTGAAACTCATCAGACAGCTGGACCTTAATATCAAGACGACACGCACTTGATGATGTCATGATGACGTCATCGGGTATCAAATAACATTAAATCAAAGTTTTATATTTGAAAAAATCATAACTCGTGGACCACAACGTTGATTTTTACAATGTACACATCATCGGATAGGTTGTTAAATGTTCTACAAACGCTTCAAAGAACAGATCATTTTGAGATTGACTTCCAGTTCAAATCGGAACATTAAGTGATTTTCCCACAATTTACCAAAATCTCAGAATTCTACTCACCAGTTTCACTGTGAATCTTATCAGCTAGCTGTTATCAGTTAAGTAATTGTTTTATAAACATTCACCCTGGAACCCACTTCCCCAAGGCCAGTGATCCATAACCCACAAGCCTACTTGCTGGTGTCAAATCACCGAAATGCTGAAGAGCAGAGAGAAAGTCCTATTGTTTCTTATTCAATTTCTCGAGATATATTTGGTTGATTTTTATGATTCAAAGTTGCTTTAATGATAACATTTAACTCACTTTCCCAATACTTCACATTTTAAACAAGAAACTGTGAAATTTCGTCGATGGTTTTGTCTGTAAACACACAGGCAGTGACACCCTAAACCACATGTTTGCATCAGATAAGAAAGATCTTGTTGAAAACTGCTCATTCCCAAACCAGTTGGTATGAACCCGAGTTTGTCATACATGTAGGCAAACTCAGATCTGCTTTTAATGTGTGATGCACGTATTGAGTTGAAATTTTCTTAATATCTTATCTTATTCATTTCTTTAAAACTACTATTTCAGGATAATTTTTATATCAGGTTGTAGAATTAACCTTGCTCAAACTTTTGGACAGACATGACAACATTTTGACATTTACATCTGGTCCAAAAAGGACAACAAATGACGCACGATAGTATATTAATGTGCAAGCAGCCTTGCCCTGGCCACTCAAACTTTAAATTATGTTTCTCAAGCATATTTTCTTAGAAGTCACCTTGCAAGTGTGTTGCCCTTGCCCTGGCCACTCAAACTCAAAGTGTATTTCAATTTACACATGTATGTACTTGTACTGTATAGGTACATGTAGGAAGACATTTCGCATCAATCGGTGTTACAACTTATAGTGCACCCTAGAGGATAATCCATCTACTATTTGGAATATTTATAACTCCAAAATATGACCCCCATTTCACCTTTACTTCTGGTTCATACTGGAAGTTGTTGTTTATTGTTTGACATACAACTCCTGAGCCAGACATTGGATTGATTTAGGTAAAATGTTATCACCAATTCATTTAATCACTCTGATCACCACGAACACCTTGTTTTTGTAATTAACAAAAACTGGATCTCTAGTTTTTATATCAGGTTGTAGAATTAACCTTGCTCAAACTTATAGTGCACCCTAGAGGATAATCCATCTACTATACTATTTGGAATATTTATGAGTTTTGTAAAAATTAAACATCATGTTCCGGTATGAACAGGACGTCAAGGGCAAATGGGGGTTACATTTTGTGTAGCGCTTGTTGAGATTTTGAAGACCTTTCCAATGATAAATAAATTCAAAAAATCAAATGTATGGTTCGGAAGTTATGATTTTTTTAAATATAAAGTTTAAACTTCAGGTTTTGAAAGCCTTATCTGCCGACGTACAGAAAATAAACAACCAATGTCTGCTTATGATTTTTTCAGATACTAAATTATCAAGGTCAAATGGGGTCAATTTTTGTGTAACGTTTGTCGAACTTTTAATTACCTATCCTATGATGTGTAGATTGTAAAAATCAAATAAATGGTTCATGAGTTATGTTACAAAAATTTAACTTTCAGTTATTGTAATTTAATACCCGATTATCATGACGTCATTAAGTTTGTGTCATCTTGATACTGAGGTTCAACAATCTTATGAGTTTCAATGTTCAATTCAATTTCAATCTTGAGTTATTCTGTACGTCGGCAGATAAGGCTTTCAAAACCTGAAGTTTAAACTTTATATTTAAAATAATCATAACTTCCGAACCATACATTTGATTTTTAGAATTTATTTATCAGCGCTGTTTTCTAAATTTCAAACGAAAGAGGGCGCTGTTGCAATTTCTGTTCCCTGCATTATAAAGATAATCAACACGACAATGACATCGCAGTGCACGGCACACAGTCAGCGCGTGAACTGGCTTGCATCAGTTTCAACGTTATGTGCAGGGGCGGGGGTTAAGGGGTAGCGCCACCAGCGCGCCACCTACGTTGAAAATAATCTCATTCGACCATCGCGACGTGGACTGGTCGAAGCTCCCCCACGTACAAACGGATGTGTGTGTATGCACAGTACACACTATTTGAATTTACGGTTGCTCTCCGCTGCTGGCGCGTGCCGCTGAGACTGCCTGGACGAGTCCATTTTATCAGAGTGTATTGTTATCTTCAAATGTTGTAAATTCACAAAATCTTTACACCAGAAAACATTTGTAAATTTTTTTTTTGCCTTGCCAACTGCTTCAGTAAATTAACTATTTAATAAACAACATATATTTAACCTAAACGACATGTATAACATATCTGTTTTAGATGTGTATGTTGCCTCAGAATTACAATTACCTGCGGCAAATGTTCCCGTCCGTCAACAGAGATCGTTTGAACGCAAAATAAGTATTGGCGGGATCCATTCTCTCCAAAAACACTTTTACAAATCGTCAAATATCTAGAGGATGTACCGAGGGATTTTGATTAAACTTTCAGGAATGAAAGATCTATTCCTAAATATTACGTTAATGGAAAAAAATCAGAGGATGAACGATATTTTGTTTCACATTATGTCGATATTTGTAGCCATTTTAGGGGAGACCATTTGTAACGAAATTCCCACCTGGACCCATTCATACACGTTAGCCGCTGCAATAAACCAACGGAAAATTTTCGATAATATTTTTACGCACTTTATTTAAAATTAAGCATCTCAACAATTGAAAATACTCTTACGATTATACACTGTTATGTTTTCAGTGCTGTTAAAGAGAGAATTTTAACGGTATACATGGATTTCTTTTTGTTTGTTAATGGTCATTACCTATTTTAAAAATGGAGTGTACCCAAACAGCGATCGCAAATGATTGCGCAACACCCCTTCCGCCCCCCCTGGTTATGTGTACATAATGCGTTGTCAATGAAAGTGGGGGGGGGGGGGGGTTACGAGTGGGTAGGTGCGCTTCATTGTCCGGTTTTAACAAGATGTAAAAGCTTAAACTGTTGTTATCTCGGTGCAAAAGTTTAAGAGGGATTGCTGTTCTACAATCTGATACAAAAATTATGCTGAAGTGATCAGTAGTTTTAAAGATATGAATAAGATAAGATATTATGAAATTTTCAACGTCCGTTAACTACCGAAAGTAAGTTAAAATATTGTACGGGTTCTGTGAAGCGTTTGTCAAACTTTTAACGATCTATCCGATGATGTGTAGATTGTCAAAATCCGAATTATGGTTTTTGAGTTATGATTTTTACAAATATTAAACTTTGATTTAATGTAATTCAGTGTCCGATGACGTCATCATGACGTAATTAAGTATGTGTTGTCTTAAGTTTCAACTAAGTTTCAACTAAGGTTTCAACTAAGGTTTTTACTTAAGTTTCAACTAAGGTTCAACTATCTGATGAGTTTCAACATTCAATTCAATCTCAATCTTGAGTTATTCCGTAGATAAGCTCGAAAGTTGTTTTTTGACGGAAAAAAGCGAAGGTGAACTTCGACCTAGGGTAACGACCCGGAAGTTAAGGTCGTACAATTTTGGCGTTAACTTTTCAAATGTTGCCCCTGTCTTGGTCTATCAGATGCCAAACTTTGAACATCATAGCTTTCATATTCGTTGAGATACAGCAAAAAGCAAATGGTCATTTTTTCACCTTAAAAACCTTGTAATTCGACACCTGATGACGTCATCATGACGTCATGACTACTGTGCCGTCTTCATATTAAGGTTCATTTGTCTGATGAGTTTCAAGGTTCAATTCAGTTTCAATCTTGAGTTATGCTGTAGAGAAGAGTTCCGTGGAAGAAGAAGAGGAAGACTGGAGAAGAAAAAAAACCAGCACGATAACAAAGAGGTGTTCGTCTCATATTGCACGAACACCTAAAAAAAACAGAACAATAACAAGAGGTGTTCGTGCTCATATTGCACGAACACCTAAAAAACAGAACAAAAACAAGAGGTGTTCGTGCTCATATTGCACGAACACCTAAAAAAAAACAGAACAAAAACAAGAGGTGTTCGTGCTCATATTGCACGAACACCTAAAAATCAGAACAAAAACAAGAGGTGTTCGTGCTCATATTGCACGAACACCTAAAAATCAGAACAAAAACAATAGGTGTTCGTGCTGAGTTGCACGAACACCTAAAGAAACCAGAACAATAACAAGAGGTGTTCGTGCTCATATTGCACGAACACCTAATAATTGTAAAAAACATAACTTATGAACTATCTAAGTATTTATTAGATTTTTACAATATACACATCATCAGATAGGTAATTTAAAGTTCGTCAAACGCTACACAAAAATTTACCCTTTTGACCTTGACTTCCGGTTCAAACAGGAAGATGACATTTTAAATTTGAAAACATCATAACTTCTGAACAACACATTGGATTTTGTCTATACAACATCCAAAAGGTCGTCATAAACTAATCACGCGATACACAAAATGTTATCCTATTTGACCTTGATCCGGTCAAAACGGGAAGTTGATGTTAAACTTTTGAAAAAATTCTTAACTCCTGAACCAGGCATTGAATTGATAAGGTATATTGTCGTTACCTGTTCATTTAATCACTCTCCACGAACACCTTGTTTTTGTCACATGACAAAAACTGAAAGTCTAGTTAAATATAATATACCCCCAACATTCTGGTCCAGCCGACTCAAGGGAGACTGAGTTTAGCTTTAAATATATTTTAATTACAAAAAATACCCAACGAACAATTTTCATGAAACCGATTAACAGGGAGAACAATCTTTTGAGCGCAAATGAGTAGGATAATACTTATAAATGGGGCTTGTGATGATATTTTGGCTGGTGACCTTATTTTGCATTCTCAAAACTGCTGGGTCATAATTGACCCGGATTACGTAGAAATGAGTCAAACTGACGCAGAATCCAGGTGAAAATCACCGCATTGTTTCACAAGTTTCCGAAATGTAAGAAAGAAATGAATTGGCGGTAAAAAGGGTCAAACAATTTTTTTAAAATAAAAAATAACTACAATTAACAAGTTTGAATGAATAACATTTAAAAGAAAAATATATCACATTAATGTTAAGCTGAAAACTAAAGGCCAAACTGAAAACAAAGTCAAAACTGGACAAAATCTTTCCGAAAAACCTTACAATTAAAATATTTATTTGAACACAACATTAGCGATAAAAAAAGTTATAATAATGAACCAGAAACACCGACGTTAACCGCTGCTCTTCCACAAGATTGTGTTTTTGGTTCTTTTACGTGCACTCGCTACCAATAATATTAATATTGATATAACAAACAAAAATCAATATTCATTTTTTTTCCTGGTATATGCAACCTCAAAAAACATAAAATTATTTGGATTTGAACCAAGTCTAAAACGTCTCCGAATTGTTGTTTTCTCAAGATGTTTAGGGATATAAAAAACACAAAAAAACAACACAACAAATGTAGACCATTAATGCCACTTTCGTGTTGAAACCCATCACGGCGAAGAAAACATGATTTGCTCCGTGGGACTCCCAGCGGCGTAACTAAGGTAAATTTTAAGGGGGGCACAAGGGCGGCACCATTTTTTCTAGGGGGCACTGCTGGCAAATCAACTATAGATTCCTTCGCACTTTTTAAAAACTGGATCTTAATCTACGCAATGGCGGGTTCCAAACAGCCCCTAAATTAAACCAAAGGGGAATATAATAGTCAATTTACAAAGTTTTTTTTCCGTTTTTTTTTTCTTCTTCTTTTTTTCTCTATTCCTTTTCGCACATCTAGAACCATGCAGTTACTGTTTGAATGTGTAGAAATAACTCATAACTGTTAACAAGGGATTGCGAGACCGGAGTCTTTTTTATGGGGATTTATGTATTTGAGGACTGGCACTAGTATTTATTTATTACACACTTGGGGCCAAGCACAGTAATCAATGTTAAAAACTGTGGGTTTTTTCGAAATTGTCTAGACCCATCCGCCCCCCCCCCCCAAGTTTCGATTTTTACATATTGACAAACTACACTGAAGAACAACGTAATGTCTCAAATGAAGCAGATATTTTAGATCAATGCTCTCACAGCTCAAGAGTTTTCAATGGCTTTTCCTCATGTACTTACGATAAATGCAACGGCACCCAGCACGTTGTAGCTTCATGTGACACTACCGTACCGTATTTAACGTGGCAGACTGTGGCAAAATGGGGCGCGCGCGGGCGATGAGTCATCATACAATTTGCGGACGTGATTTATCATACTTTGAAGACTTGGTAAAAATAACAACTGTCCATTGCACAGGTACAAAAAATATGTGTAAATAAAAAATTGTTTGAAACATTGAGTTATGCACCACCAGTGCTCCATAAAAAGTTATAGAACTTAACAGTTTATATTCTGGTAGTTATTATAGTCTCAAAGGTTCAGATTTCAAATGGAGGGGCACCCTGGGGGGCACTGACATCAATTGGGGGAACGTGCCCCCCTCCTCCCCCACCCTCCGTGCCCCCCTTAGTTACGCCACTGGGGACTCCTAGAATCCGGGTCAATTCTGACCAGGGAGTTTTTAGAGTGTTTTGTTCACTTACTTTTGGGTATACCACGTTACCATGACTTACCTTCCAGAGCAGATGAGCCAAAAAGCATCAACAGCACAAGAGTTGATCCAGCACAAGAGTTGATCCGTGAGAGCAAATGATGGTGGTTTCTAATTAATATTGACCGCTAAATTTGAGCGTATTGAATCTCTATACTGAATCTCTTGCTCACTTCTGAAGACCCTGTCTGACTTCAGTACAATGGATAACTGAGTAGTGCTGATAGTCTAACATTGACCACTCAGCTAAAATTGAATGACTGTACTGAATATGAATACTGAGTCTCTTGCTCACCACTGTAGACCCTGACTTTGGTGTACGCAAGCATGGAGGAAGGTGCGATGGAATAAAAAAGACGCTGCTAGTAGTCTAACTTGAAGTAAATTTATTTAAAATTATAACTAATTTAATTAGTATATTACTGCCAAGCCAAAAAATTATTAAGTAACGACGGTGACAGCCAAAGGCAGGTTTCAATTATTTTTAGCAAATTGTTCCCTAACAAGGGGAATCTTTGTATTTTTGTTCAGCCAAGCGTATCATAGTGGGGGGTGTGAGAGCGGAGGTTTTGTTAAGTGACGTATTCTTGGCGATAGCTTCAAGGTTGGGCTCTGTTTCCTCCGATTTCTTGAACAGAAGGGGATGGTTGAAACGTGACTTAAGGCAGTGCTGTTGCCTTGGGTATCACACGTTAAAATTTTATTACAAAAACTTATTTTATTATTTGGAAAAGGTGCAGGCGCGAACGTGACTTTCAGAAGCATATATTGTTCTTTTTGATACCATAATTCAATAAGCAGAAACGATGGGTGCAAAATCGAATTAAAGAATGCTTGACTTCACATCAAACCAACTGTCAGGCTCCCTGACCCGGAATCCTGGTCAACCCTGACCGCAAAGGTTTTGGAGAGTCAGTTATCTGCCGGCGTGACATTGTTGCCGACAAAAATTCCAAATTTTAAAAGTTTTTCATCGTTCCAAATACAACTTGCAAGGCTTGTCTTTTCTATTTCTCCACTTACCAAGCCATAATCCCATTGTCTTAGAGGTGTTCACCTTGGACCCGCTTCTGTTACAATATTTACATAAAACATAACAGAAATTTTTTTATTTTTAGAAATAAAGACTACGGTGTAATCAGCATGTTTCATAAGTTTAACCGATTCTGTGCCCCGTGCAAACTGAATACCTTGCAGTTTACTATCACTTCTAATCAGAAGGTCTTGGATTTGTGGCTGTGTTATCTTAATTGCAGTTAAAATCTCTCCCAATAATACAATTATTAATATCAATACGATCACTAAGACCATCAAAGTCAACTGCTCACACGAATCATTCGGAGCATAAACATAAGTAATGGTAATTAATTGATTATTTCATTTAATGTTCCTTTTCATACATCTACCTTCATTGTCTCTATCAACATTTTTAACTTCAAGATCTAATTTGTGAGAACTTAATATTGCTACCCCCGTAATTAGCGGTTACCATGATTGTAATACATTTTCCATTGCCACTGTTTACTCCATAATAATTAATCTGCTTCTTCATTCTGAGTTTCTTGAATAAGAATAATACTGTATTCGTGACGTTCGAAAAAATCGCTTCTCATCAGACCATTCACATGAACTGAAGCAATTATAATAGACAAAAACGACATACCTACGATAAGGGTATAACCAAATACTTAATTGTATTCATATTAATTGATTGTTTGTCTTCCATGTCCTCTGCCCCTTCGGCTTGGAGTTTGAGTCTCTAGTTGGCTTGAATTGTATTGTTCTGTGTCTCTGGCTTATCGGCTCTCTTCCACGATTCTCGTTTTTTTCCTGAACCTTTGTACCCCATGGACATAAGATACGAACCCCCCCTCCCTTTTATCCTCATGTTCTTGATAGGATTTGTTTTATCGAGATCAGATTTTCTCATCTCAATGTGGGGTTAGGGTTTTTAAAGCAAAGCAAACGCCACCTTCGCTTGAAAAATTGTTCACCCCTTTATATTTATATATCATTAAAGAAGCCTAGTTCACACTCTCGTGTTTTGGTGTCCGTTCGACATTTTTTAGTTCCAGTCAAAGTTTAATTACTAATTTATTCCGGCTTAAATTATTTCCTGGTCACTATAATTAAAGAAATACCTTTTAGATATGTATTGTATACATAACTGTAGTCATATTAGTCCAACTCTCCAGATCCACGAAACCAACTAATTTTATGTCGCGCATTGTTTTCGATGTGAGGTGTTCTGACGTTGTACGGGACTATGTGTGGGTACAGTGTGTAGTGCACGCGATCCTATCCATTTTGCAGAAACTTTTAGTGTCTTCGTTTTTCCACTGCTGCTTCGTGCTACTTGGTAACAGATTGTGAACGAATTGGTCGTGTATCTGGTGAGCACGGTGCTTTGATATCTAAATCATAACTTTTGGATAAATACTTTGTAACGTATACAATCATGTACGTTTATTGCAGCTTATTTTGACTGCGTTGGCGGCGTAGTGTACACATATTACTTGCTTGCCCCTTTGGTGTTGCACCCGATTCGACTACCCACCGCTGTTAATAAGCAAGGCTTGAGGGGGGGGGGGAGATGCCATTCTATAAGCGTGCCCGAAATATATTATCATCTTACATAATACGCCAGGCACACTTAGAAGCGAGGCCGGTGTCATAGGGAAATCTATCCCCCGGAAACTCTGTCCCCCATATGGGAAATTAACGTGGGATGGAGGAGGATGATTCAAAAGAGGGTGCTATCAAAAGCAGTTTGTACACAGTTCTCCATATGGGGGGGACATAATCTCCGGGGGGACAGAATCTCCTGCCACACCGGCGTCGCGCGGTAGAGAATCAGTCACACCATTACTTACCAATAATCATTGATCGGCAGAATCTCTACCTAAGCACCTGAATACAAAGTGGATGTGTTCAATGTGATTCATCCATTGATGATTCGGAGACATTTTGGGGCGAAAACTTCCGCAACCAGAACTTTGCAGAAGAAGTCATTATTTCATGAGGCGGCCATGATGGAAAGCGCCACCAACCGATCCACGGAGAGAACGTAAACATTGCATATTATGACATGCCTCGCTAACAATCGTGGCGGGTGATATTATGTAAGATGATAATATATTTCGGGCACGCTTATAGTATGGCATCTCCCCCCCCCCCCCCCCCCCCCCCAAGCCTTGCTTATTAACAGCGGTGGGCAGTCGAATCGGTTGGGTGTTGGGTAAGCTAGTCAAGTTTATTTGGCGCAGTTTTTTCATTAACATCATATCATGAGCTTTAATAAAATATCACGGTACTCTATGTTTGTAATTTAGCTGTACTGGTAATGGTAGCTTTACTTAATTTAAATTGAGTACTGTCTGTGTTGCCAACAATATGGTTGTTCTGATTTTTGTTATATATATTTTTTTTCCTTTTGTTGCTTATCGTCCATCATAATTTGTCCACCTGTAATTGTAATCATTGAGAATCAAATAAATTATCTCCAATCAACAATCAATATTTGTGTGTATGTTTCCTCGATCCCCTTCCGAAGAAGGAATTACCCATCCCTTGGTGAGGAGCAATAGGCTCACCGCGCCTCAGGTCCACACACCTATAGACCCCGACATCAATTGAGTTGTTGCTGGAGGCTCGATCTTCCTTTTGTTGTTTGCTCTCGGGTTCCTCTTCGCCTGCTTGATTTTTGTTCCCTCTTGATTCTGAAGATTTTACGAGTGTCTTCATTTGGGTTTGAGTTTCGGTGAATCCTGCTTTACAAGTTTCATCTCAAAATGAGGTAGGTAGGTTTGGTTGTTTTTTCGTCTCGCTTGATTGTCCTTTGGGATCCTTTTTGTTCTTGAATTGTGAGATTGCTTCAGCGAAGGATTTTGTCTTTATTTTGTCCTCCATCATTGCTGTCGTTTTCCTCGTTCTCTTCGTTGTGATCATTGTCGTATGGAGGGAAACACAGGGGGCCAGGGGGCTTAAAATTTGAAGAAAAAAAAAATGCTTTTAGTTTTTTGTTTTTTTAAACTATCTGCCTGCTTAAAAATTAGGCACAAGTGTGTGTGTGGTGTCTTTTCCACCAGCGGCAGGATGGATTTCTTTTTCATCCTATGCCTATCAAATTTGTTTCTTTCTGCCAAATTGAATCTTTCATGATAATGTCACTTGTAATTGCTTAGATTTGCACGATAAACATAAGCGTTTGAAACCTGACGTGCCAATTTTTCCTGGATAAAACATATTTCATGTCGTTCTGGCGTTCAAGTGTTGTGGTGAATTGTGTGAAGCGTTTTAAATTCCTTAAATTCTTTTACTGCGCCTCATCAGGTTTGCTAGTCTGACAATTTGAACGACTCTTACGTAATAAGCAAAGACTGTTCTCAACTTAAGAGATCAGCTTGCCATTATTCGGGGCAGTCGGGTCTTGGGCGTGGTGCCGTCAACAACTATCGGCTCTCACGGTTTAATTTATTTCCGTAGCAATGTAGCTGTGTTATTTTATAATAAAGTATTCTAGACCATATATTTATGGTGTCACTCTTCAGTTTGTTATGTCTGTTTAAATACTCCAAGATTACAAACATAATACAAGTGTAAAGACTTCACTAAGCTACACTAAACTACACTATATTTTTTGAATGAATATGCATGAAACCAGATATTGCAGGGACCAGATCCAAACGCGAGATTTGTGGGATTAACATTTTCTTTGAGTAAAATTAGAAGATGGGTATGGATCAAAAAGTGCTTAAAAGGTGTGTCTATTTCTTGGTTTCAGGCACACAGAGGCTTGATTTTTCACCCCTCAAAATGCTCAGAGCTTCCGGGGGCTTCGCCCCCTGGACCCCCACCAGGGCTTCGTCCCTGTACCCCCACCATCGATGTTACAGAAATGTTTCCAGTAAACTTAGAAGATTTATATCGATCTGATTTCCAATAAGAGTGTGTCTATTTCTCTGTTTTAGGCACATGATAGAGGCTTGGTTTTTCACCCCTCAAAACGCCAAAAGCTCAGAGCTTCCGGGGGCTTCGCCCCCTGGACCACCACCGGGGCTTCACCCCTGGACCCCACCAGGGGCCGTGAGGCCAGCCACCGGACCCCACCCATTTTGTTTTTACCCTCTAATACAAAATCCTGGTTGCGCCGCGGTTGTGCCCCCCGGTTAAAAAAAAACCTAGATCCACCCCTGTAAACATGCACCAGACAAGAAGTTCCAAAGAGATAGATGACGTTGAAAAAAGCTGTTGGAATGGCTCTTTGTTCTACTTATCAGCGAAGCAAGATTGTGTGGGTGAGAAGAAGCAGAAAGCGCGCCTGGTTTCACGCTCAAACACCATGATCTGAAGAACCAGGTCGGACACACTGGTGTAGAAAAGACAGAGGCTGGCTGTAAAACTACGGAAAGAGGTCACCTGATTCCAACTCTTCATCGACAATATTAACAATACGCTTTTGCACCCTATCTTATAAAGATAAATGACAGGCAGAAGCTCCGGCCCAAATGTGACAACAGTACTATAGTTGTCTTATAGAGCATCAGGAGGTAAGACATTCTGAGCTCGATAAAGACAACCAACTCGCATCTTTGCAATGCCTGTGATATACCTCTCCCAACCATATAGTTGTAGGAGTACATGACCCACACCACTGACAAATCCATTCTCCCTGGGCCCCCCACTTGGAAGCAATGCCCCCCCCCCCCCTGTGCCCCTACGTCCCTTATTTCGGCACACCGTATTAACAAACCTTGATCTGTAGACAACTTAACAGTAATTTAAGCTTTTATAAAATAACTTTTTGGGGTGATCCCTTCATCATAAACCATTCAAGGACCATTCTGACAATTTGAAATCCTTAGAGGAGTTGTTAACAAAAAACTAGATACTTTTTTTTCTACATACTAACCTACGCTATTGAAAAAACCTTGGAGAAATAGGAAACGATCCAAACAACTGAATGGGGGACTTTTTCAGATATGGTCTGATTCTCATCTCATGAATGCAAAGTCAAAACGACATTGTTGTCGCGGAACCTGCCTGACATTTCTCACAGTAAAATTCCCGCAAAACAGTCACAGTATACCCCAGGGACTATTTTTGTTAAATAATGTTGCCCCGGTGAAACAAAATTCGATAGGTGCCTCGATATTTTTTATTTGTTAAACATCCTTTCCATTGTCTAGGTAATCAAACCTTGATAAACTTGAGCACCGACAGGAAGGTGATTTTTCTTGTATTGTGTCGTTTGTTTGAGTGTGTGTTTTTTCCTGTTACCAGATTGATGTACGCACCATATTTAATTGCTTGACGGTCTCAACTTATTAAAGATGTATGATATTATACCCAGAGGGAAAATGATAGGTCCATTCATTTTGTATACCGTGATGTCTTGACGAGTTGTGCCCCATCTATCTATATCGAGCATGGTGTTGGAGAGAGGGGCCTCTTGTGCCTGCCTGTTGTTCGTACTCCACAAGGTGAATCTGTTTCATTCTCCATAAACACTGGAGTTCTGCAGGGCGATCCCATCGCCCCCTTATACATAGAAAAATAGATTAATGGTTCATTACAAACTTGACTGTCTTCGCAGCACAAAGGCTGACTACAATTTTCCACTTTAAAACATTAACAATTTAAATTTGAAAAGGGGAGAAATGAAGACATCAAACATTGAAAAAATCAACAAAACCCCACACAAAATTATGTTTGGTTGATGCCCGAACACCCAAACAGAACTAGGTTTGCAAGAAAACTGTCTAACAGTAGTATACTTTGATTTTGTTTCATCAAAATGATGCATTAACGTCCACCGGCACAACAGTCTCTGACAAAGTAGAAGCTATAACTGACTTACAATCAAATTAATGGTCACACTTTGGCTGTTTCGTCATACTTTGGAAAGGACCCCAATTATGTGTATGTAATTTCTATCCGAAATCCTCCTTCATTATAAAGATAGTAGGAGGGCGCTACTCATGAGGAGGGCGCTACTCATGAAGAGCTAGACAAAAATTTGCGCTCCCCGAAATTTCAAGGATTTTACGACAAATAACCGCACCTTTGATAATTCAACTACATAACCTGATTAATAAAAGCACTGTGAATATGGCGGACAACTCTACCAGCAAAAGATCTAGCAACCGTAAGAAACAGACCTCAAAAAAGACTCACCAGCACCACCATCGCCAAGTCCAAGCAACAATGAAAAAGATGGCTGCCAATGCTCATGTGACGCAGCACTAAATAACATCAATGCGAAGCTGGACACCATTTTAACTTCCATCGGTAACATTGAATCAAGAATCACCTGCCTAGAAGTTAAGTTCCAAACCGTAGCTGACCAGGTATCAACCCATCACAAAGATATTTAAGATCTAAAGACAGCTGCATCGTTCAACGAAAATGAAATCCAAAAATCGAACAAAAGGCTGGAAAAAAGAATAGATTTTAATCTTAAGGTCATCAGAAGTCTGGAAGACAAAGTTGATGATATCCAGAACAGAAGTAGGCGGAACAATTGTAATCCATGGTGTGCCAGAAGGGACTGAAGGCAACCAGACGTGTGAGAGCTTTTTGGCTGGATTTCTGTGTGAACACATGAAACTAGACGAGTCCGAAAACATCGAAATCGAACGTGCCCACCGTAGTCCAGGAGGCCAGCGAGAACCAGCTTCGCCGCACTCACCAACAGGCGGTTCGAACCCCACCAGACGCTCCCGTCCACGACCCATTCACTGTAGGCTCCTTCGTTCAGCTGACCGGCACTACATCCTTAAAAACTCATCCAAACTTCTCAGAAATAATCGATACAAAGGATCAAACATCTACATATAATAATAATAAATAATAATATCAGGCATTTGTAGAGCGCCATCAATCTAGTTGCCTATTCCGAGGCGCTTAGCAAAGTGAAGGAGAAGTTTAAGACAAAAGAAATAATAACAGAATTTCATGTGGAGATGACAAGTGCAATGGACTAAATGTAAGCAGATTCGAAGAGATGAGTCTTAAGCTGGCTTTTGAAGGTCTGTAAGGAGTCAAGTGTTCGAAGTTGATAGGGGAGATCATTCCATAGCTTTGGTGCACATGAACCAAAGCTTCTATCCCCTGATGAAGAATGAGATCTAGGAATGTTCAACAGTAGTTTGTTTGATGATCTCAGATTGGGTCGAGGATGGTGTGTACTCAACATGTCACTTATATACACTGGGGCTAGACCATGAAGTGCTTTCCAAGTCAACAGTAGGATTTTGTAATTAATTCTTTGTTTTATGGGTAACCAATGCAATGCTATAAGTGTTGGAGTGATATGGTCAAATTTCCTTCCCCTGGAAAGAACACGTGCAGCTGCATTCTGTGCATGTTGTAGCTTCTTCAGGAGACACTGTGTTATACCATAAAGCAATGAATTACCGTTGTCCAACCGGGATGTGATCAAGGCATGTACGACTATTGAGGCAGCATCATCTGAAAGCACTTTTCGTATACTTTTAACGTTTCTAATTTGGGCATAGACAGATTGGCAGACTTTCTTTACATGTGAATCCATTGATAAGGTGTTATCAAACATGACTCCAAGGTTCCGGACAGACGTTGAGGCTTTAATCTGAGTGTGGGCGACTTGTATTTGATCCAACTGAATTTTAGCACGTTGATGTTTTGATGATAGGATTATGAGCTCTGTTTTCGAGTCGTTTAATTTCAACTTGTTTGCGTACATCCAAGATTTGATTTCCAGAATACAAGATTCCATGCGAGCTTTTGCTGACAGTTGATCAGGAATACTGTTCACATTAAAAGGAAAATACAACTGTGTATCATCTGCATACATATGCAAATGTACACCATGTTTTTGTGCAATTGTAGAAATTGGAGAAGCGTAGATGGTGAAAAATTGTGGGCCGAGGACAGATCCTTGCGGAACGCCAGAAAGGAGTGGAGTAGTCTCTGAGAGTGTTCCGTTTATATTGACTGCTCTGTAAGTAAGATGAAATCCATTTTAATGCATCACCCTTAATTCCCATGGAACGGAGACGAAATAACAGTATATTGTGATCTATAGTGTCAAAAGCAGAAGACAAGTCTAATAATTCCAGGATGACCCCTTGATGACTGTCCATGGACTGCAATACATCATTTTGGACCTTCAATAATGCAGGCTCGGTTCCGGGCTCGGTTCCGGGCTCAACGACAGGAACTCAGGGAACACCATCTTGAAGGCATACAACGCGACGAGCGAGTACAGTTCGCCTACATTTCCTGGTCAATCCCGCCCATGATCCGGTATAAACTCCACAGCGGTCCATTTAAATCATTCAAACTCGGGGACGCAAAATCGTAGTAAGTCTAGTGATTCTCTCGCAGTACATTAGTAGTACTTATATTCAGTAGCAGTAATTTCCAATTTACTATATGGTGTCGTTCAATCACATGTTTAACCCTACCTCTAAGCGTATAAGGAATAGCTCACTGGAGAGATATAAGCATACCAATCATTTTCAATCGCCATTACTTTTATTTTGAGTTGTCGTCTGGTGTCTGTTGCCACAATCCGTTGTTATGTGTTACGTAATATTTTCCAACCAATGGTCTTTGTGGTAGCTGGTTCTAGAAATTCCTCCAGTAATGACACAAGACCGTTATTGTATTGTGAAGTAGTTAGGTTCAATCTCTCCAACAATGTGTACAATTAGTCCAGATGTCCTTCCGTTTAATCACTTTACTGACGACTGTGATTTTCAAATGGCTATTACCCAATTACATACCTCACTGAACATTGCTAACGATAGGTGGAAATCATTACTTCTTAATCCTTTATTGATTGAACATCACCCTAGTTTCTCTCACCTAACCGAGCTTTCTAACGACTCCGAAACAATAATTCCCACTGTAATTCATCATGATTATCTCCTGCATGACAAATTTAATAGCATTGCGAAGTCTAAGTCATATAATGCTAAAACTAACTTTTCCTTGTACCATATAAATGTTAGAAGCATCATCGGTAAGGTTGACAAACTTCAGGACTCACTAGATTTACTTGACCACCCCTTTACCGTTGGCTTCGTGATTCAGACTCACAACTCTTTTTATCTGGTTACTGTTACATAGGCTGTAACCGCTCTACCGGTAAAGGAGGAGTTATTGGTATTTTCGTCAAGAATGAAATTAGTTTCATTCTTAGACCTGATATAGGAAATTTCAACTCAGGAAACGAGTATTTGTTTATTGAAGTTGTTAGGGCTAACATGTCAAATATTATTGTTGGCGTCATATATCGGCCGCCTAGTCAATCAACTCGGCTATTTAACGATGAAATTTATACCATATATGATATTATCAATTCCGAAGGTAAAGTTGGTTACATTACTGGTGATTTCAATATTGACTTGTTAAAAAATGACTCGCATCGTCCCTCTGCTGATTTTCTGAATGATATGTTATCTAATGCATTTTATCCTTTAATTCGATTACCAACTAGAATTACTCCAACTTCGGCTTCTGTTATAGATAACATTCTAACGAATGTCACAGATAAAGCTCTTTATTCTGGTATCTTAATTGACGACATTTCCGATCATTTTGGCATTTATCAAATCACACTAAATGAAACTAATGAAAACAACAAAAATGTCATCTTCATTAGAGACATCTCAAACAAAAATAAAATGGCACTGTTTCGTGACTTAAAGATTGAGCGATTGGACGACATTTTGGACTCAACTAATCCAACTGCCGCTTATAACAGTTTCCATAATAAACTAAGTTACCTCTACAACAAGCACATACCTAAAAGAGCAAAAAAGGTATCTGGTACGTATCGAAACAAACCATGGATGTCAAAGGCACTTTCAAACTCCTGCAAAAAAAAAAAAAAGTTTTGTACAAAAAATTCCTTAATCATCATTCCATTGCCAATGAAAAAAAATACAAAACATATCGTAACAAATTAAACTATCTAATAAAAGTCCAAAAAGGCACTACCATGCATCTCAACTTGACAAAAATAAAAATAACCTTAACGAGACATGGACAATCCTTAAAGGTATTATTGGAACTAGAAACAAAACCGGTATGCTTCCAAAATCATTTAACGATAATGGGAATACAATTGTAGGGCCATTAGACATTGCCAATAAATTTAAAGACTATTTTATAAACATTGGGCCTAAGTTAGCCACTAAAATAAGCAAAAACAATGACGGGAGGAAATTTGAACCAGCACCTCATGAGAGTAATGAACATTCTTTTTTCCTTCATCCAGTGTCTGTGCATGAACTTCTTGAGTTATCTAACTCTCTCGCTTCAGGGAAAAGTCCTGGCTTTGACGAGTTTGACCCAAGCGTAATTAAATTCATAATTCAGTCAATATCACTTCCCCTTGTACATATCTTTAATGAGTGTTTCATTCATGGTAATGTTCCTGACCAATTTAAAATTGCCCGGGTTACTCCTGTATTTAAAGGAGACGATTCCAGATTATTTAGCAATTACAGGCCGATTTCTGTTCTTCCAGTTATCTCAAAACTTTTCGAGAGAGCTGTTTATAATCGTATTATTAAATTCATAAATAAATATGATTTATTAAGTAACCATCAGTTTGGGTTTCGTGCAAAGCACTCAACCTACATGCCACTTGTTAAAATTACTCAAGATATATCTAATGCATTTGACAAAGGCAACTTTACATCCGGTGACGGTTTTTTAGATCTATCAAAGGCATTTGATACACTGAACCATGGGATCCTACTTAACAAGCTTAATCATTATGGCATACGGGGTACACCGTTAAAGTTATTTGCTAATTATTACCTTACTAACAGGCAGCAATATGTCCAATATACCGGGTACTAAATCTTCCTACGGAACAATTCAGACAGGCGTCCCCCAGGGGTCTATCCTGGGACCTCTTCTTTTTGTTATATTTTATATAAACGATTTAAGTAAGTTGGCCATGGAAGGTGCCTCTATAACATTATTTGCAGATGATACCAGTTTGTTTGTTAGTCATCCAGATCTCAAAACCACTGTTTCCATAACAAATAGAGTTTTAACTAACTTATCGGAATGGTTTTCTGCTAACAAGCTTTCATTAAATGCAAAAAAAAACAAAGTTTATCCTTTTTCGTACGAATCAAAAGAGATATGACAGAACAGAAGTTAAGATCTATCTTGATGGCTTACAAGTTCAGCAAGCTGATCATACTAAATTTCTTGGAATCTACATCGATGAACATTTGACATGGAAAAAACAAATTGATTCAGTAGTTTAAAAAATATCCCAAAATGTTGGTGTCATTAGGAGAGTTAAAGACTATCTCCCACGTAAATATTTACTTACTCTGTATAACACTATAATCTTACTTTATATATCGTATTGCAATACTGTATGGGCAGGTACCTACCCAACTAAATAAAATAAAATATATATTTTGCAAAAAAGGGTCTTACGATATATTGCAGGACTTAACTATAATGACCATGTGCAAAGTTACTTTAAACAGTACAATGTTCTATCGGTTTATGATATTTACGCTAAACAGCTAGCGACTTTCATGTATAAATATCAACAAAAAGTCCTCCCAGCCATATTTAAAAATTTCTTTCCAGTTTATAGTCATAATTATAACACACGTAAAAAGCCGAACGCATTGCAACAAATTAGGTGCAAAACTACCATTCTCCAACAGAGTGTATGTTATCAAGGTCCAAAACTATGGAATGAATTACCGTACAATATTAAATCTGCCAAATCTCTCACAGTTTTCAAATCACTCTACAATAAACAATTTCTCGGTATTGGTAATAATAAAACTTAATCAGTTATTATTCGACACCAAAGTTACCTTTGCAAAATACTCTCTTATATCGTAACTGTTATCTTCCTTTGGGGTGGGGTAAGGGGGGGGCTAACGAGATAATGTTGCTACCGTTTTGGGGGTAGTAGGATTCTTGTTGTTTTTTGGGGTGGGTTCATGGGAATACGTTACAAGTCTTTTTGACTTTTTGTGTTTCCTTCACAGCTTGTATATAAATTGTAATGTTGTTATTGCAAGTAGACATGTAATTAAGTATTAGTGGTATAGACTTAATTTATTTAATTTTGTGTCCACTTTATTGCAAGTGTGTGTAAATAAATGATGAAGTTGTTTCATCATCAAATCTAAAAAAAAGTATAAGTACGCTCCGAAATTAAGTTCGTCTGATTAAAAATCAATAAGAGTATGTCGACAACTTTAAATTTCCACAATCACCATAAGGCGATTTTTTAAGATTCAAATTTCGTGGTGTCCGTTTGTGAATACTGCGGCCAGAGAAGTGGTTGGTACCCGCTGTCACCTATAGCTAAAACGTGAATGGATCCAACTTTCTTGATGAAAATCGTGACCATTTTTGCTGTTTTCTCAACTTCAACTTTTTGAGCTAATACTTTTACAGGTGACTTTGATTGTATTTGTCTTAAATTCTTTTACCTCTAAATCAGCATTACGCCGACAAAAAAACAAAACATTTTATGACCCTACCTCTAACGGTAAACTAGAGAAGTGGAATGAATGTACTCCATTGTTCTCATAACTATAGCTATTTAGCACACCTTTAAGTTAAAAGTTTCGAGAGAAGTTTTCGGGATTTTCCCAATCCCCGGGTAAACTTCCTAAAGTGTCCCGGTTCTGAGTTTATTGACCATCCTGATAAAGTAAGATAACAAACTTTCATATTTGAACTTCCTACATGTGCCCGTGAAAGCAGACTTAAAGGCAATGTCCAATGGTCGCGAAAAGCATGAAGAGCACATACTGAAGACGCCCACCCAGTCTCAGTATCATGCAGGGTTGTCCGGGCAGTCCCCCCCCCCCCTCCCCCGCATTACTAATAATGCTACCACCGTGACCTTTCAGGTGTTCCAACACTTCCAAATGCTTTATCTGTAGACAACACATCAAAGATTCGGATTCCTTCACCTGCAGCCATACCGGTGGTACCACCTATAAGATTAGACAAGAGGGTCATGCCACATGCACCACCACCACGAATATTACACTCATCTTGTAAATGTTGTGGTGTTCAAAATAGATGGGTCAAGAATAGATGTGGCTATAGATCCAAATTCAACATCCAAAATCTGGATACAATCGTAGGACAACACTTCAATCTTCATATCACTCCATTCGTGACATGATTTTTACAGGGCATTATGGCACCGCAATGTATGTTCGTCATAGGCTAGAGAGAAACTGTGGATAAGGCGCCTCCAGACCATTTAACTCAAAC
Source organism: Leptasterias polaris (assembly GCA_037783415.1). NCBI lineage: Eukaryota > Metazoa > Echinodermata > Asteroidea > Forcipulatida > Asteriidae > Leptasterias > Leptasterias polaris. Next base: position 3,719,155 of record JAZGTN010000027.1, read on the forward strand.
CCAATGTGTCTGCACATCCAAGAAGGTATAATGGTTAACAACTGGGGGGGGGGGCACACCCCCTCCTTACGTTAGTTGGCATCGATGCCCCTGTTATTTCTGCATGTTAACATTATATGTTATTAAACATATTTTGTGTTGATCCGGATTCGGTGGAAGTTGGGCCCGGTACACGGACCGTTCCTTTAACAGCACGGGCATGGTCTATATAAGGACCTATTCCCCGGTAAAATGCAACATTTGTTGGGCTGTCCTCGCCGATAATGACTTCGATGAAGAAGTTGTCTGACTTTCCATCGCTTGATCGTAGCGAAATGCTGATTCAATCTGAGAGACGTAGTGTGCAGCTTTGGCGGTGGTTTATTGCAGGAACACTGCTTAACCTGTGCATGACCGCTGCTTTGATCGGCTTGACGGCGTTCTACTTTAGCACGGAGTTGCAGTCCGCCAGGGTAATTTAATAGTTTGCGTTATAATTATTTTTTTTACCATTTGATTATCTGTGACAAAAAAGTGTACATTTTGACAACGAATCTTAGAACTTAGGCATGGCCTGGTTGAAGAGAAGATTGAGCTCTTTTTGTCAAAGGTTTTCTCAAAATGACCACACTAAATCTTGTACAAGGTCCGAGAACTATGACTTACTTTGCGTAACACCAGTTGTTTTCCCTTTCACATTAGGATTTAACGTTTTATGACACATGCATGCCGTCCCCGTTTTATCAACCTCTTAAACACTTAACTTTGTTTTTCTTTTATAATCATGTTCACTACCAGCTCTGTTTTGTAAACCTGCTTTCCATCAACCATAATATGATTGAATTGTATGTTTATTGTTTTTTTGTAATGTTGATGTATTAGCACATTATATTGTTAAACTTGCGACTTTTGTTTAAAATATCAATCAATCTTAATCTAAAGACATTCAGTTTTATTGTCTTTTAAAGGAACACTGGCAAATTCAGGCACTTCTCAGAGTGTAAACTTTGACAGTTTATTTGCTAATATTAAAAGCGAAGTGAACATTAGCCATGACAGCAATGTGATTGATGTCTTTAGTATAGGTAGGCCTACTGGTAAACAATGTTGATAAATACTTGCCCTATATAAATAAGCCCCAACTTTTTTTGCAAACATTTTTTTGTAAACAAAAAACCTCAGTAGTTCTTGCTCTTCCTTCTGTGTGATGCCATTCAAGTCTGTAGTTGGGTTAACATAGAATTACTGTAGTGTCATAGATTGGTTTTTGTCAACGTAATGCTGATTTACAGTCACAATCATAAAGACAAATGCGATAAAAGTCACACGTGAAAGTTTCATTGCTGAGGAAACCGTTTCGGTAATTTCACAAGAGCGTGGAACTCACGTATAGCGAGGTGACAGTTGGGTACCAACTGCATCTCTGGCCGCATGCGCATTCGCGAACGGACGCCAACTGTCGGATTCAAAGTTTTCGGTGAAAGATTATCCAAACCATTACTTGGAAGTGAATCCCTTCTCAAAACAGATTATACTTTCAACAACTGTAGTGCATGCTTCTCAGAAGTTTCAGTATGGAAATTAATGTTTGTAGTATTTACCAATATAACCCTAACTGTAATTATAAATACTGTTATGATTATTAGCAGTACATCAATGTCCAACGAACTGAATAACATTAAACAAGACATACGTCAATCCACATTTTAAAGCGCGACACCTGTATAATTGTTTTTAGATCAGATGCCATTCTCAGTTTACTACTTTCCCTATTTAGTCCAGCAGGTTCTTGTGGGCTATTCAAGTTTACTTCTGCCAATTAATGCGCTATTCGTTTTGAGAAGTATCCAAGCTTATAGATCGTTTCATAAAACGAAATTTCCTCGACCTCTCTTATGTGCTCTTGATTTTTAGGAACATCCAAGCTTACTGATCTTCTTATTATAGAAAATAATGAGTCGTTTATGTTAACCAGCTGTTACAGACCATTACGTACGACGTAGTCTAAAATGTCCGACTTAAGGTGTCAAATGCTTAATTAAAACCGACCCATTATGTCGCCAAACATCGGTTGTCGGGCATAATGGTCCATGTCGATCACAATAATAATGGCTTATTATATAGCGCTCATATCCGCTCAAGGCGCTTTAACATTCAGTATTTTCCTGCAAGGTATATGGAGCTATGTTTTTGAAGTATGATACCTGTTCCTCCTCATAGCACCATGTAATGGCTTACAAGGTGCTGTGGCGCAATATGCTGCCGATTAGACCAGGAACATCGAGGGAACCCCTTCTCTTTTCGATATTAAGTTCACTGGGTTCTTTCACGTGCATTACACAACACACGGACCAACGGCTTTACGTCCCATCCGAAGGACGAAGCAATAATGGTAATAAAATGTCTAAAGGACACACTGAGAGTCACGACCGGGACTCGAACTCACACTCTGCTGATGAACAGAATTACCAGAGCTTGAGTCCGGTTCTCTTATCCGCTCGACCACCACACGACATGACATGACAATGGTCCATGTCGGTCACAATATTGTCCATGTCGGTCACAATGGTGGCTTACAGTTTACGATGTGTGACATTCAAGGGCTACTTTTGCTTTATTTTCTTTAAAATGTTTTCATCGGTTGACGTCATACACCCCCTTTACGTTTCAGGTTAAAATAGAATCGCACGGAGAGCGTCTGGCGTTATTGGAGAGAACTTCTCTACCAACAAGCCACAAAGAAAATGAAATGCCGGGCGCCACCAACGAGCTCTTGTCGAGACAGAGAAGACACCTAATGTCCATGGACTACGCGGACGATGTCGAGAACAACGCCTCGTCAGTGTACATACACCCGAATGGTAGATTTTGTTCTTTCTTCAGCAAGAGGTTTATTATTAGGTCCACTTTTTCTAGACCTGATTGTAATTTAAGGCCAAAACTAACCTGTGAAAATTTCATTTTAAAAGGTGGTAGCTTTTTTGCCGAAATCTTGAACATGTCCACGAATGCAAGAACCATAATCTTTATTGGAATGCACAATCTGAGAAACTGCATAAAACGTTTCTGAGGTTGCAGTGTTTTGAATCACTCTCTCTAAAATCAAATTCCGTAAAAGGGAGTGTTAAACAAAAATTATCAACAAGTGCTTCTTACCAAAGTTAGTTTTTATGGACATTGTATTTTGGGGTAACAACACCGAAGGTATACCCTGCCTAGAATAGGCTAAATATTACCTTTCTTTTTTAGCTAGACCATAGCCGCCTAACCACTTTATCTTTTTTGGATAACAGAAACACTAATTATTTTCAACTGACCATCAGATCGACCACTCGTGACAAGACCTTGTCGAGATGGACGGGATGGACGGGACGGGAGGCCTGGAGCTCCGGGCGTGACGGGTCCACCGGGAGAGAAGGTATTTTTACTACTACACTTCGTCAGTTGCCCCACGAACCGATGTGACTGTCCTCCTGGAGATTATGTGCCCCGCCCCCCCCCCCCGCCATGTCTGATAGCGCCCTCTTTTGAATAAACTTCCTCAGCCCATATTTGGGGGACACAAACACCGGTGACAGACATTGTTTAGTATGTGGGACTACGTAAAATCGTCTGTTTGTCATGCTTGGCCGAGTTGTACTTAGGCCACCCACTTCCGTGTACCAAGAATTATGGATTCGAACCGTCGTATAAGCGCTTCGCATGTGGGCCTACTTTTAAAACGGCGACATGATTCTTATCCGACACGCGATAAATCAGTCGTGACGTGACTGACAAAATGTCTCAAACATTATAAATAATAGATGTAAAAGAATAAAAAACATTAAAATAAAAAATAAGGTATTCATAAGATTTTTTTCTACATTTTGTAAGGGGAGTGCTGGTGAGATAGGCCTGCAGGGAGAAGCCGGACCACATGGTCAGAAAGGAGACCCGGGTGACATCGGTCCACCCAACACTGGTAAGTTTTTATGTTATTCAATTTCTTTATCTAAATATCAAATTCGTACAAATCACACTCCTTTAAAGCAAGTCGTATAAGTCTCAACAACCAGCTTGATAAAATAATTGGTTGTAAAAACAAGATAACTTTACCAAGAGAAGGATCTACTGTTCAACAACATTAACTTCACCAAAGGGATTTCAACAAAAGAATAGATTTTTAAGTTTGCAAAAGTCATAGACTTTCTACTATAAATAATGTATTTGTCATATCTAGACACCAATCCAGCAGGGGGACCTACTTACATCCGATGGGGGCGCACTACTTGTCCAGACCACGAAGGCACCGAGTTTGTGTATCAAGGTAATGTATACATCTCGTCACCAATTCAAACATTGTGTCCCATGTGTTTTACCCTAAGTAATTCGACCTAGAACTACACGCCACCGATAATAGCTTTACTATGGGCTAAAGTAAAGTGAGGACTAAAGGATGGTCAATGCGAGAAAACGAAAGGGTGGATTACTGGACCATAAAGGTGGTAACTGCATCCTGCGGGAAGCATGTAAGGACAGGATTAGAGGGCAAGCTTCATCCAGGGATTAAGAATATTATGGGCAGAATAAAATAACTTGTGGAAAGAGTCTAGTAAACAACAAGATGACTCTGTGAAAAGGGAGGTAATTATAAAAGAACCGAATCAATGTATAAGATGGTATTTTAGAAAATTGAAAATAGGTTGAGCAAACTGTTGAGAGAGCGGGGTGTTGACACTTGTGGAAAAGGTTTAAAAACATATTGAGAGAAAGAGGGGGGAAATAAACCAGCAGAGAGAAAAGGTTATTTACAGTAACTATATTTATTTTACACCAGAAAAAACAGCTAGCCGAAGTGTAAAAGGGATTAAGGGAAGTTATTTAACACCAGTGTTTATGTTGAGTACAAAGGGTTGGACTGTCTGGAGTTGGTGAATCCAGTGTGATTCCCTGAGCTTGCGGTGTGTGTCATCACCATTTCAACACCTTTGATGCAGTGAGTAGGGCTGTTGAAGTGGATATATCTATAGACCATGCCTGTGACATCACATGTTTACAAAAGAGCCACAGAGCCTGGACTTCCTGCAGGCACAGTTTGTACACAGCTCAATGAAAGACTACAACAAATCTTATGTTTTATGGGGATTGCACTGATTTTTTCAACTTTTGATATGAAGAAAGGGGGACATCACAAAAGCTGTACAGCTGTTGCTTTTGTAACTCTTGAATTTATGTGAAAATTATGACACAAAATGTAAATTTTCCCATTATGGCCTGTGTAGCAATAGTAAACTTGCCTGTCAGGAAATGCATTAGAATGTACAAAGTCACTACTTTACACGATACATTCAGAATAATTTGTATTACAATTTGTTTAACACACTTCCTTTCAGGATTTGGATCCGGAGCATCTAGTGCACACAAGGGCGGAACCTCTGACTTTTTGTGCATTCCTGCTGTTCCGGACTGGGCTGCTACTTTCAACGACGCAGCGAACTCGAATTCCTACCTGTATGGGATGGAGTACGAAGTAGCGTCATTTGATCCATTCTCCCACGAAAATGCCGAGTTTATCAACCAGCGTGACGTGCCTTGTGCCGTGTGCCGTCTCGCAGACCGTGGAACCCATCTTTTGATTCCGGCCAAGAGAGAATGCCCGCCAAACTGGACCGAGGAATACCAAGGGTTCCTCATGTCTGGACATTACACAACTGAGCAGCGCGCTCAGGCGGTGTGTGTGGATGAAGCACCAGAGGTTATCCCTAGTAGTCAAGCCAGTACCACCGCAGCTCTACTTTACATCATGGAAGTTCAATGTGGCTCAATCCCATGTCCTCCATACGTTCAAACCCGTGAAATAACATGCACCGTCTGCAGTGTGTAACTACTATTGAATCACCTCATCATTGCAGTTAATACTTTCTACTTCCTCTTTGCTATTACATGATTATTGCTCGATATGTTATTTAGGCTCTACTTATAAAGCATTTGATTTAGATTTTCAATAATTTATCATCCTGACCCTCACAGTGCTGTTTTAACGCCGAGCTTCTCCTATACCGATACATGCGGATGCTGGAAAGAGTCTTTAGTCACAAATAATTGATCGTATTGACAGTCATGACAAGGATCATGATTTGTTGTTATCGAAAATAATCACATTATTAAAATTTGAAAGCTCATTGGTTACAAAGTTCATGCCTGTACAAATCTGTCTTAATTGACGTTATTAATAATTATTAGAAAATGTTGCAATCTATATCAATGATTTTCTTTGCAACAGAATCGGGCGATCTGAACTTATAGCGGTCTAGCGCGTAACTTCTTTCAGATTTTACCTCCATGGTTTGGACTTAATGTATTATCAGTGATAACTGTTGTACGCTATATAGCAGTTTCACAACCACTGCGACTCAACAACTGTCACAAAGAAACGGGTGTTTATCACTTTGCTTTGTGCAACAATACCGAGCTACACAGTGTGCTGTTATTTAATTGCAACTTTCTGGGATGAAGAGACTCACTCAACGCCACAGTTAATTGCAACCATATTGGCGTGTGCTGTTGTCACAATACCACCCTTGATTATCATAACTTTGTACGTTAAACTGCTGTTGACAGCTCGTCTTCAGGCTCGGCGCATAACTGCAGCTGAGGTTGGTTTGAATGCCGCAGACGTAAACGCCCAGGTTCGTCAGTCCAACGCGAAATCTTTAAATATATTTTTGATTATCACTGGTACTATAAAAGTTACCTGGCTCCCATCCATCATAGCTTACCCACTGATTATTCAATCAGGCAATTTGCACACATTTGTATATTTTGAAACACTGAGATTCAGCAATTCATGGCTTTATACTTTAATACTGGAGAGACAAAACATTACGACAAATTGCTAAAAGACTCATTTTTCGAAACAGCGAACAATATGCCAAAAAGTTATTAAAAAACCCCAATGGGATCAGTAACGTTAAAGGGGGCATAGGGCATGAACGGAAACTTTACCTTAGAAATTAACCAGAAGTGTCCCCAGAAGAAAATGGTGCACCCCTTGTGCCACTGAATGTGATTGAGAATGTTGTCTAGTGTTTAAAATTCAGTTATTTCGTTTATGTGCATAAGCTGATCTTTCTTACTGAAAATTATGAATGAAGAACGGGGGTTTTTTTAAAGAAGAATTTGATTCATATCTCTCGAATGAGAGTCGTAAAACAAAAGAAAACAACAAAATCCTTATTTTAAAGGATTTTCCCCCCAATGAATCTTCACTGCCGTCTTCCGTCGGTGCTAGATTGGCGCAGTCTCTACCAACACTAGAGGGTTTCAAACCTGTACTATCGCTGTGTGTGCCCGGATTTTCAAGAATAGTGAACGTAAAAGTTCTGTTTCTGCCATTCGTTTAGTCATTGTGGGAAAGTTAGGTTATGCATGGGGGAATGGGAAAACATGTATTTGAAATTATTCTAGCTACAAAAAAAAAGTAACAGTTATGCAATGTTTTTTAAGTAGCCATTTTGTTGCTTATACGACCCTCTGTTATCTGGACCAAAATGTACTTTGTGCCTGGAAGAAGAGCGTGAGCACCAAGCGATATGTGATATGTGTCCCGTTCTTATAGATTGTGTACCGGCGGAACGGAACATTCCGCTATATAGACAGCTAAGCCAATTGACCCTAACTTTATAGAATGATATGCTTCAAATAGTAAGCATTATGCGTGTGCAGAGTTCAGATGAATATATTATTACCTTATGATTAGAAGAGTATCAATCCGCAAGAAAAGGGAAGGTTGGCGTATCAATTATATGTAAAATAACAGATTAATTACTCCATTTAATCTAGGCGGTCAATGTTAACGAGTAGTTCAAGTTTCGGCAAATCATGATCAAGTAAGTAAGTATAGTTAAACTCTTGTAGGGGTAAAAAGGAGGTTTTGTTTAAAACCTTAAACAAAAACGTCTTATGTTAAATCCAGGATTGGGTGAGTGTATTTTGACTGATTAACTTAGTGTTTTTAGGTTACATTTTGATTGACAGTATATTAAGAAATATATTAAAATGTAGTCGTTGGAGAGTACCTTATAATCATGAGGACACATTGCAGTATATTATTAAACTTATAGAAAAAATCCAAAGTATTATCACAGCATTATTAATTTCTCAGTAGACAACTAAAATTAGTTTTTGTTACGTTGTTTGCTAATGAAATAAATACTTTTCACATTGTTGTGGTGTGTTGTGTAACAATCTGTTATCTCAGTTTATGTCATTTTGTGTATAAATGGTGTTAATTTCTGGACCTACAGCTTTTTGAGAAAATAGAATTAGCTGTTTCAAACTCAGTGGCGTAACTAAGGGGGGGGGATGTGGGGGGGGGGGGCACGTTCCCCCCAATTGATGTCGGTGCCCCCCGGGTGCCCCCCGTCCCCATTTGAAATCTGAACCTTTGAGACTATAATAATTACCAGAATATAAAATGTTAAGTTTTATAAACTTTTATGGAGCACTGGTGGCGTATAACTCAATGTTTCAAACTATTTTTCTATTTACACATACTTGTTGTACCTTTGCAATGGACAGTTGTTATTTTTACCAACGTCTTCAGAGTAAGGTAAATCATGTCCGCAAATTGTATGATGACTAATCGCCCGCGCGCGCTCCATTCTGCCACAGTCTGCCACGACGTGCTGGGTGCCGTTGCATTTATCGTAAGTACATGAGGAAAAGCCATTGAAAACTCTTGAGCTGCTGCTGTGAGAGCATTGATCTAAAATATCTGCTTCGTTTGAGACATTTCTTTGTTCTTCAGTGTATAGAGTATATTAAATAGTTTGTCAATAATTATGTAAAAATTGAAATTGGGGGGGGGGGCGGATGGGTCAAAACAATTTAGAAAAAAGATCAAAGGTTTTTAACATTGGTTAGGCCTACTGTGCATGGCCGGCCCCAAGTGTGTAATAAATAAATACTAGTGCCAGTCCTCGAATACATAAATACCCATAAAAAGACTCGCAATCCTTGTTATCAATATCAGTTATGATTTATTTCTGCACATTCAAACAGTAGGCCTAACTGCATGGTTCTTGATGTGCGAAAAAGAAGAGAGAAAAAAGACAGAAAAATTAAATAATAATAATCTTTGTTCATTATGATGTATTTTATAGACAGGAAAATTAAGTTTGTTTAACTTTCATTGTCGGTAAGTTACAAGTGGCTTTGTTTTTGAAGTTGTTATTTTTCTATTATTTCTTTCCTGTGTATTCTTGTTAAACTGTTTTTCATCTTACAACCATGTCTTTAACTCTTAAAAAGTATTTGACATCTCCCATAAACATATTTTTTAACATTATTAATAGTAAACGAAGCGCTGAAAAGGGGCATCAAACATCATTTTGCAAATAGACTGTGCAAGTCTCGCGCGTATCCGAACGAGAAAACACGTCAAACGAAGAACATTGTTATTTCTGAAATCAAATCTTTGTTTTAAATTATATCTCATGACAAAATCTGAACAACAAAAATAAATCATTACAATTTTATGAAATTAGTTTTAACTTTTGAAAAAAATACACAAAAGTGTGTTAATTCTTATTAATATTGAAAAAAAATAAAACTCTGGGACAAGGATGCTTTTTAGAAACCCCTCGTGATGGTTAAACGGGTTTAAAATTGACCCGTGACGCAGTTTAAAGAGGATGCTGACGCCTCAACAAACATAGACTGCAATGAAAAGGGTTCGCTTTGCAATAACACATCTGGCGATTATAATCGCGCATCAAAAACAAGCGTTTACATAAGTTTTATGATCGGAGGCGAGCACAAAATTCTAAATTTTTTGCAATAACCGGAAGCTGAGGTCAAGTTTAATTCTCGGCTTTTCTTCCTTATATTGTTGAATTGGTTTTACTTTCATATTTTGTTATCACTTAGTATTACATTCCCAACAACATGTATAATTTTCTATATCATAAACTACGTTAAACTAAAATAATTGACGAAACAAAATCTCGCCCACGTAAAACTCCATATGGTTGGGACCACTATGGCCCCGGAAGTTCGAGTGCGCGCGAGACTTGCACAGTCTATTGACCATCCCTTTGGTTTAATAGACTGTGCAAGTCTCGCGCGCATTCGAACTTCCGGGACCATAGTGGTCCCAACCATATGGAGTTTTACGTGGGCGAGATTTTGTTTCGTCAATTATTTTAGTTCAACGTAGTTTATGACCTAGAAAATTATATATGTTGTTGGGAATGTAATACTAAGTGATAACAAAGTATAAAAGTAAAACCAATTCAACAATATAACGACGAAAACCCGATAATTTAACTTGACCTCAGCTTCCGGTTATTGCAAAAAATTAAGAATTTTGTGCTCGCCTCCGATCATAAAACTTATGTAAACGCTTATTTTGGATGCGCGATTATAATCGCCAGATGCAGTAATTGCAAAACAAACCCTTTTCATTGCAGTCTATGGTTGTTGAGGCGTCAGCATCTTCTCTAAACTGCGATACGAGTCAAATTTAAACCTGTTTGACCACCACGAATCCGCGTAAGGGGTTTCTAAAAGGTTAACATCAAATAAGCATCCTTGTCCCAGAGTTTTAATTTTTTTCCCCAATATTAATCAACACACTTTTGTGTAATTTTTTCAAAAGCTAAAACTTTTCATAAAATTGTAATGATTTTTGGGGGGGGTTCAGATTTTATCATAAAAAATAATTTAAAACAAAGATTTGATTTCAGAAATAAAAATGTTCTTCGTTTGACGTGTTTTCTCGTTCGGATAAGTGCGAGTCTATTGAGGGGCTGTTTGGAACCCGCCATTGCGTAGATTAAGATCCAGTTTTTAAAAGGTGCACAGGAATCTATAGTTGATTTGCCAGCAGTGCCCCCCCTAGAAAAAATGGTGCCCCCCCCCCCCCTTGTGCCCCCCTAACAATTTACCTTAGTTACGCCGCTGTTCAAACTGCTTACCAACCAACAGAAACTATGTTGTACGTACAAACAGGTGAAGGTAACAAAAAGGGAAAACAAGGGATTGAATCAATATTCATGAATACAGACGACTGTTAAAGTTAATATTTAGACTGAACAAACATACTCCCTTCTACAAGTGGCCAACGTCGAGTGTGAATGCCGATCAAAAACGCACCCAATTGTGTAAATAGATTTTGCAAATCTGGGAGGACTCAGAGGGACTTCCCCTTTCTTCCCCATGTTTGTTTGTTTGCTTGAAAGGCGACCTCACTCATCCATGTTGGCTATTGTTTCATATCCGGCGGTGATGCTAGCGCTACAGGTGTGTTGTCTCGTTTACATTCAGTCAACATCAGGGGACGCAGACACATTAAATACGAAAGCTTTAAAGGGACGTTGAGAGAGAAAGAAAATTGAAGTAATAATTATGACTTATATTTCATAACTGAGACTTATGAGCACAAGTTATGGTTATGACATTTGCTGAATCATAATTATACTTATGAGATATGTTCGTCATGCTATTGTAAGCTGGTAATGGTTTTACCCCAGGCACTTCCCCAATCTCACAAGCACCCATCCTAATTAATCCAATGCTCACCCAGACACCAGTGTTCAGACTGGCTGTCTGGGACTTGACACATTTATGACCTTAATGCCCACCTAGTTTGTTCCCACAACTTTAGTATAAAAATGCCCTTATGTCCCATCTTTAGTTTATTCTTCTCTGTTCTGGACTGATAGACAGACCCAAATTAGTTTACCCAAATTAAGTCCAATGCGAACAGGGCTTTATAGACAGACCCTCCTGGTTAGCCCAGTGCAAAATCTCGCACTGTGGCCCGATCCAGTTTTCTTCTATCTTTTCTTGCTTCTTCTCGTCTGATACACATCTTTGTAAAGCCATACAGTGGTAATAAATCATCTTCTGTATTCAAGCCCAAAGATAAGAGTTTATCGGAGTTTCATTTATATGCTTTACCGGTCAGCCCACAATTCTAGATATTAGTGACACACATTTTAAGTGTTACACTATTGCTAACTCATTATGATCAGCAAAGTTACAGGTCGACTCGTACGAAATATAATAACAATGAAGTTAATTCTTTTATTCTTATCAATGTCGTAAACTTTATACATTAAAGAGAATACTGCTAAGTAATAATACCAGGCCTATTCTCAAACCTTTACATTTATTGGGTTTTCCCTAGAATGATAGATATATTCACGGTTCCTTCATAATTTATACAAAATGTATCCATAGCGTCAAAGAATAAGGGATTATACCAAAATAGGAAGAAAATACAGCCAAACTCATTTAAAGGAACAAACCACTCATCAATTATCATTTTGCTTTTTTGGCCGATTTTCACCATCCTGGTTTCGCATTTGTTTTTCCCCATTTATAACCCATTTTCAGCGTCCCGATCTTTGCCTTAAATTAAAAAGCTCTATCCCGTTGCACGGTGACACTTTGCACCCCCCGACCCCCCCCCCCCCCCGCATACACACACGTGCCTTCTATAAAAACCACAGAGAAGTGAAAACAGTATAAAAATCCCAGATGTGTCTGTCCTGAACCACTCTGTGACCAGACGAAGTTGAACAAGTACACACTCAAGATTGCACCTCCCGACTGAACTTTCGACACGATAATGGGAGCAGTTGTTACTGTTATAAAAGTCGTAGCTTGGGTGGCGTGTCTTATTCTGTGTCGTGAGTATTAAGTATACTTGAAGAGTGGACAGACAATGCTTAAAATAACGGTCTTCAATTTATAATCGAGGTCACTTTCATGTCACTTTTGTTGCAAAACTGCAAGCAAAGAAATTATGCGGAGTCTTAATTATTTTAAAGATTTTAGTATTTTCAATGTTTTATTGATCACTTATCGGGGTAACCCGTTCACATATGGCTCAAAGAATAACAAGTGCTACAAGGTAAACCATCAATTAAAAGGAGCAATTTCAACATGTATTCAAATTATTTATACACACCTGAACTTAAAATAAAAAACAGCAATCTGCATCAACCAAACAGTAGGCATAACCGGGAAGGGTGGGGGGGGGGGGGGGCACGTTCCCCCGCTTGAGATTAAAAATTACCAGTATGACATGTAAATATGTTTCATAAGCTTTTAATAAAAGTTGTATGTAATATTATTATTCCATTTGCCATTATCTTATAACAAACGGTAGGTCCGTAAAGAGCTGCAAACAAACACAGTTATTGCGTAGATTAAGATCGTGTTTATGAAAATCCAAACACAACCTACAGCGTTTGAAAAACAGTGCACTCCGTGTGCTTTCTTAACTATTTACCTAATTTCGCAGTTGCATTCAATAAGTTAACCGTATTTGCGTTTGGCGGAATATTTAACACCCCTATTCATTGTCACAAAAAGGGTTGAATGTAACTAATCGTAATTTGTATTTTCAGTTACTTTTAGTTTTGTCATCGCTAGTGAAGATGATTTTGTTAAGAATTATTTTGTGAGACGTATACCGACCTCACAACAGCATTGTAATCGGAAGACGACATAAACTACAAGCTTTTACACAAAGAGGCTTCATGTAGCTTTGTAGGAAACCGTTTTCTTTACGTGCTTTGTCGTCCAACTTGACTTCATTCAAACCCTTTCAGCCCCAAGGGCGATTATAGTCGAATGTGCACTCCCACTCCTATACCCTGCTTCAGCCCCATTCGTATTCATAGAGAGACCCGTTTATTTGTAGAACTATAACACTAACAGGTTCATTTTTAACTGCTTTTATTTTTCATGTTTGGTTGTTTTTCAAATTTGCAGCTTAAAATTGTCACTCGCACCACAGATAAACTCTCTTTTTGTCAGCATTCCCAATAATGAAGTATAACTTGAAAATAAAAGGTGTGCGTATGTAACTTGGAAAAACGGATCACTTGATTGAATAAAACTAAATAAAACTGAACACTGGGGAAACTCACTTCAGAAAAACTCAAATAATCTAAGGATCGAATAGGGTTAAGACGCGAGGAAATGCAAAAAGTAGGACAGCGACTCAAAATGTAGGTTTCTCAACAAGCAAAAATAAAAAATTACTTTATTGACTATAAGGCAATGACCAAAAACAAAACCAGTGATCGAAATTAAGTGAACTCTCACCCAAGACAAAACACAGTGCCAAAGAAGGTTATAGATTAAAATCAAAATGGCTTTAAAACCTGTGTAAATAAACACAAGAAATACAATTGATCAAAATACAGTTCTTCAATCAAATTTAAGAAGAAACACACAGTCTTAAAAATTGAATCCAAAGTAAGTTCAAAACAAAAGATATTTCCAAAAATACAACTTTTGAAATGAAATTCCAAAGAAACACAGGAATATTATGGTTGAAAAATGAATAATAAAACAAAATTTAAGCTTACCGAGTCCACAGCAGTAATACTTGAAACAGGCAAATCTTAAAACATGAAGTTGTAGTACATAAAATCAAAGAAATAGGTGATGGTGGGAGACACAAATGTGGAGTGCCCCCCCCCCCCCCCCCCCCTTGCGCTGCCAGGCTGCTATGTGAAGTCAATTACAGGGGTGACTAATTAACCACACTACCAAGGATTATGCAAGAGGGTTCATTGTTTATTACAGAGGATTCCTAAGAAATTAACTTGTACATGGTGCTAGAAGAGATTAAATAAACAGTGGAAGGGAACATAGACACTATAAAGTCTCCTACTGAGCAAAGGTTTTTCTACCCCTATTACACGTATTTTTCATAGATGTTATGATGCAGTTAATAGTTTTGGAGTACACAATGTGGCAAATAGTTTTGCTAACAAAAAGTTAAAAATCAAATAAATTGTAATGGTGTTTTTTTTTAAGTGCACCAGATTCTGACTTTGTTTCTCCAGCAATATCTTGTGGAGAAAACAGCATGATTTTTGACATTTTTAAAACAACTTCAAGAAAAAATTGCTGTATATTACAAAAAAGTGACAAATGAAAAATTGTAGTTGAATAAGAACCTGAAATATTAACTACACATTCTCACCTGCAGTTTGGTGAGAATGGGGTAAAAATTTGAAGACCAACAACATTATAAATATTCTAACTCTTGAACCTTGGTGTCATATATTTTTCCCCTTATACATTTCCATTGTGTCTTTAGAAGTGCACCCCAGACCCCAGTATAAAAGGTCTCAGTCAACCAGCAAGAGACACTATGCCAAAATATTGCGCCACCCTAGAAACCATGGGATTGTTGTGATTAGGGCTTGAGCACTACCACATTGTCTCCCATTTGAATATTTATTCAAAGCTTTCAAAGCGAGAGTGGATTGGGCAATCGAGTCTAGTCCCTGATACAATAATTGGAAAAGTGTCATTGTGCGTGTGACCAAATGAAAAAGAGACGGGAAGACTCTTGATGCAGTAGGACTATTCTAGCCTTTTTTATTGCACACCACGAAGCCGAGGCTGGCGACGCAGGTGAATCTACTAATGTGAAGACAACAATTACATGAAATTAGTTTTAAATTACACTTTAGAAAATACCCTGATCTCGAAAAAGGGACCCAATTGACTATAGAATGTGAATGATAAAATAATAATGAACTTAAAGGTAAAATTGACCGGGATTGATGTAACTCAAGCAATCTACTCAATCAAAACCAACCTAACTGGTTTATTTGTACATGGTAAATAATGTTGGTTAATAATTATTGGCTTTTCTTTGTCGATGGTAAATAATTTATTTAGGCCTATGTTGGTTTTGAGTGAGTTGGTTTTGGTCACGCACAGTGACAAGTCGGTTCTCCTTGCTCACATGGAACGTAACAGGCCTAATGATAGTGGCAGCAATTTGTGCAAAATATCTCTATCATGGCGAAGTCATCTTCGGTTTTGTCCCATACAAATTGAAGTGATAAGGGACTTCGAAGTATTTTAACGAGTCCCATCAATAAAAAAGAAGCTTTGTTCTAAGTTTGGAAGGAAGACACCAACCCCGCCTCCCACAGTGAAAATGAATACATTTGTTTATATATTATGACCAGTTTGTTATTAAAACCAAACTGCATGCCCACACGCAAGGCTTCTGAAATTTCAATGTCTGATTGTATATGAACCATCAACTAGGAAGGAAGTCGGGTGTTTTTGAATAAGTATATATCTTTAGTTACGTTTTATACTGCTGGGCCTTGCTTGTGGAGTGGGGAAAAAATATACAATCAATGTAACCCAGTAATGTATGTGTTTATAATATGTATGTATAAGTTCGTAAGTGTAGGCCTAGTGACTTGTGTAGTGTTTCTTCTTTAGCACACAAACAAACTCGAGGGAAAGTTATGGGGTCGAAGAACTCGAGCAAGACATCAATAGATAGGTTGCAATATGACGTAAATCGGCCATCTTTTTACGGGCAATTTGGAACACACAGTCATGCGTTACGCGTGAGAACGGCGTGCAGCACGCGCACATTTCACAAAACTCATTGCATGATTGGTTAGTGTAAGACGCGGCTGCGTTAATAATTTGAGCGCCTGACGCGCCTGCAAGCCAAAATGCGATTTGCCCGTAAAGATGGCGTCTACTGGGAACTATCTATAATAGACTGTGCAAGTCTCGCGCGTAATCGAACTTCCGGGACCATTGTGGTCCCAACCATATGGAGTTTTACGTTGACAAGGTTTTGTTTCGTCTTTTATTTTAGTTTAACGTACTTTATGACCATGTAAATTACATATGTTGTTGGGAATGTAATACTAAGTGATACCAAATATGAAAGTAAAATCAATTCAACAACACAATGAAGAAAACCCAAGAATTAAAATTGACCTCAGCTTCCGGTTACTTGCAAAAAAAATAAGAATTTGTGCCCACCTCCGATCACCAAATTTGTTTTGGTCGCGCGATGAAAATCACCAGACGCTGTAATTGTCAGACGCTAAGCCTTTTCATTGCAGTCTACGGTTGTTGTAGACTTGACTCAAGTCCCAATCCCGTGCAAGGCCCTTCCTTGCCTCATCGTCAGAAAACTATTGTTTTGTGCTCTGCATTCCCCAACCTGTTCCTTGATCGCCACCACAATAGCTACATTTTGTCGGTGAGGGCGCACTGGTATTATATGTCTGTACTGTGGCTGCATGCTGGCGCGTTAAATGTGTGTTAGGGACCTCGCACGAGAAAGGGACTTGAATCAAGTCTACGGTTGTTGAGGCGTCAGCGTCCTCTTTAAACTGCGTCACGCGTTAATTCTACACCCGTGCGATCATCACGCGTCTGCGTTTAAACCGCCTTTTAGTGGCTGCACGTACTCTGGCGTGGATTTACAAAAGGGGTTCCTTAAAAGTTAAGGCCGTATCCGAATTGGCGGTTACAGCTACGGCTACGGCTGTTGCTAAGGGTGTCGCTAAGGACGTCCTATACTTCAATGCACGATGACGCGGAAATCTAGCCGTAGCCGTAGCTGTAGCCGCCAATTCGGATACGGCCTAAGATCGAGTAAGCATCCTTGTCCCAGAGTTTTCAGTTTGTTTCAACAAAAACTAACAAATGATTTGTGTTTTTGTTATGAAAGCTAAAACTCATTTTATACAAATTGTAATGAGTATTTTTGTTGTTCAGATTTTTTCATAGATCTAATTTAAAAACTATGATTTGATTTCCGGAAAAAAATGTTCTTCGCTTGACGTGTTTTCTCGTTTTGATACGCGCGAGACTTGCACAGTCTATTCAATCTAAAGCCACATCTGAGATACTACGGTAACTTTTGTTCCAACTCACAACTATACTCAGCACCTGGAAATATATTTTTTTTTTAGAGTATATGTATCCTCCCCGTCCGGTTTTCGATGTAGTATGCCTTTTTCTTTGAATTGAAAAAAAATAAAAATATTCCATAATCAACTGATGCCCTAATTACCTTCCTTTGTTTATAAGAAATATGCAAACATATATTAAAACGTGATGGACATTGAAACTTTCACACCACGCACCGATCTTCGATGACTTCAATAGCGTCCCATTTGTTTTGAGTTTGACCTGTTTTCGATGCAAACAAGAAAGTATGGTGTCCGGGTGAAGCCATACGTGGAAGAAACATCTGCAGTGACTACAAGTGTTCTGTGAGACTTAGTGTATGACTCTATAGCCAGCAGTTTTCTTCATTTTATTCAACATATTTTTTATCTAGTTCTAAAAATAACCATGGTATTTTTCAAAAACTTAAAAAAAAAAATATATAAAAAATAAATGTAAATAAGTTTTGGCTTTGAAATCTTATTTTTATTTAGTTTTGTGTCTTTTTATGTTTCTTAACATTTAAAATAAAGCATATAAATAAACAGTGATAATCGAATCACAAAGCTGATGTTTAAATTTTAATATTAATAACAAAAATGATAGTGTTACAAAAAAAAAATTATCCAGACTATTAGAAAATGATATAAGGCACGTGGCTTCTTTAAGCCTCTGTATTTTTTTCCCCAGAATGCTCAGCAGAATGTTCAGTCACATGATTTGATCATCGTGAATTGTGAATTGAAAAAGTGTTTGATGAAACTTTTTCGGTGGGGAATTTTTTTTTATGGCCCCGACAGTATGACATATTTTTGTACCTTGCAGAAATGCCTAAATACCACAACTTTTTGCATTTACAAGTGCAACTAACCAGTGGAGCCTTACATGTTTCTAAGTTTTGGTCAAATGAGAGGAGACTCTTTGCTTGGCAAGTCAAAGCACAAAAATTGTATCTAGGGACTGTTTACATCGCGCACAGAGAGGTAAAAGATTTGCCTCGATTTCAGGGACGCCCTGAATACAGGGCGTCCTACGATATTAACAATAAAACAATTTTTGAGTAATTGTTTGTCAGTATTTATATGTAAAAAAAAATAGATAAAGTTGTTTGGGGTGACTCCGCCCATCCCTTTTTGTGACGTCAATCGAGGAAGACTTCGCCGCGATCGAACATCGACCCCCCTCGAACTTGCCTGCATTACGTTGTATATACATGCAAGTAGTGAGATTGTACGTTTCGTTTGGTTATCCAAAAAGGGGATTTTTCTTGCATTTTTCCGGCAATGCCGACCAGGTGTATTGCTGCTGGATGCAGCAAAACGACTAAAGATGGGGTCAGCCAGCATTTTTTTCCTGCAGATCGAAAGTCAGGCTAACGAGGGCAAAGTGGTCCGGTCCGACGTCGTTTTCAGCGCTATGCAGCGCGCGAATACTTCGAGCCGTCGTGCTTGGATACCCGGAAATTTCTTCTTTGGTAGTAGTGCATGTGCAAGGGAAGTTGCAGTGAAGCTTAGGTTACCAGCGAAATGTTTCTGGTGTGCGGATCGACTTGAGCTGTATGCCCACGCCGCGGCACGCCGATCCGATAAATAGTTTTGCAAAGTAGGAAAACCAATACCTCGTATTATCCGTGTTTTCGTTTTGACCATGCTCGTATCTTCCGTTTTTAAGACATAGAAACGCGCATGGGACAGTTCGGGAGCGGTGAAAAACCTCGTATAAACCGGCGTCTCGTATTAGTCGACTGATGTACACTGTCCTAGGATTGCATTGGGTGGTGACGTCCGAATACGAAAACGCATCATACTGATCAGGTATCCAGACGTAATGTACGGGGCCAGACTACACATTTTCTTCTGCCTCGATTGACGTCACGAACAGCGCCATGTAAAGGGGGGGCCTATTTTTTAATTTGTTATTAAAATAAAAATACAATTTTGTAACCTTAGTTAATTGTTTATTCAGATTCCACTCATAAAAATGTATATATTAATGACAAAAGCTTTATTTTGACAAAATACCACTGCCAGGTGCCTTTAAGCATTTTACCCTGAAGTATGGTATTTCTTTGAAGACATTCAGCGTTTTGTAGATTATACGGCTTTTTTATTTAGCCCTATTAAGGCCTACAGTTGCTACTTTTCTTGATGCTATTATTTTAACGCAAACAAGAATGCCTTCTCGGTACAATTATGACTCCTTCTAAAACCAGACATTAAAAAAGCGATAACTCATCCCGCCCATACAAAAACGAAACTTTTCTGTTTTGCTCATCGATCATTATGTATAACAATGACATTGAACCCTTTCCCTAATAATTATAAGCTCCACTTCCTCATTACACACAAGCGAACAACCATAATCGGAAAAAGTGTGTTTCAAGATGAAACTGCCAGAATTGGGAAAATCCCAGTCAACCATTAAACTATCCCCAAAAAGACTTGGAAATTCCCAGTCAATCGATGGCATTCCTAAACCTCTTTGTGACATTTAAAAAAAATAGTTTTGTTTGCATTGTTGATATAGCTATAAACAACTAACAATGCATGACATAAAATAAACACGTCTAGGGTCTATAGAATACTCGGCCCATTATCCACAAACATCGCTTTCTGACGTAGCTGCCAGACAGGCAGACACACAGGACCAAATTTCAGAGATGCTTATTAAGCACAGGTTGCTCAGCACCAGAAATACGTTAACAGCCGAACAATTTGTTATTTATAGTTAAGTTGCGCTTAGCAGGAGTTTTTAAAACACATTTTCTGCCTAAGCTGCTCTAAGACTATAATTCGACCCTGTATGGCAAATGTCATGGCCCCATATTCTATACTTTCGACACAATTCTGAGTTTACAGAACCCTCGACACTCTAAACATAGAGAAATGACTTTTCTCTATGCTCTGGTCAGAATTGGAACCGAACCCGGGACCTGTTGGGCCTGACCCAATTATGGGTCAATAATGACCTGAAATCTGTGTCAAAATGATCGAGAAATGTGTCAAACTGACACAGAAATACCCTTGTTAAATCCAATTTTTGGACCCAGGTCACAGGGGCGGATCCAGGATTTTCCAAACGGGGGGGGGGGGGGGGGGGGGGGGGGGGGGGCGTGAAAATGTACCAAGCAGCAAATGGTGAATGCAATTTGTGGCTCCTACGAGCGCGTAACGCGAAGCCCTTACTGCATGGGCCGGTTCCGGGGCCCGCTTAAATGCTCCGAGGCAGTTAGGATTCTAGATGCTCTGTGGTGCGATCTCATGCAATATCTCGAGCAATAATAACATTAATGTACGAAAATGTGAGGGTATGCCTAGAGGCCTAGTCCCCCCCCCCTCCCCCAGCCCTGCATCGGTGTACTATCTGCACAATTGATAATTATCAGTTTGAAAGAAACACAACATATATTAACCCTCTTTCTTGAATACGAAACAAATCTGTGATTTTCTGAACAGAGTGAGACACCATGATTATACGATGCTATGTCTTCACTAGCCCCATATACTATTTCGAGTCGCGAGAGTGAATTTTTTGATCACGTATGAACAACTTGCGCGAGAACCATGGGTTCCTTGAACAATTTCACAACATTTATTCGATCTAATGGGGACCAGACTGATTTACATAACGCGCTGAGCATAATATCTTTTGCTCAGACGGGCTTAAGATGCGCACCACATTACACGTATTTCACAAGACCTTGATGGCGCGCTGAGTGAATCAGTCTGGTCCCCATTAAATATCAGCAGTTGATCGTATAACTGTTGTGGATTGTTGAGGGAACCTGACAATCGTTTTTTCGTTTTTCGCGCAAGTTAATAATTATGGGGAAAAAATCACACTTGCAATTCGAAAAGCAAACAATTTTCCCAAAAGATCTGTGATTAGGACTTTCTACAAGTAGCCTACAGTAGCATTCTATTAGTAAGTTTAATAACCCGGATTAAAAATTAAATCGGGCACAAAAATAGGAATGCAATGGTGCTAGAGCCAAGGATACGAAGTGGATTGGCCCTATTCATGGGGCTATGTCTTCATTTTTTTTTTCTTTCTTAATACTGGTTTCCGAAGTTCGTATTGTAAAAGTCACAACGCTGCGGTTGTATGATCTTCACGCCCCCCCCCCCCGGACCCTGCGCCAGGCATGTGCAGGTGTTTCGCGCTTATGTTCAGTGTGTGAGAAAAACTTAGATGTCCACACACACAGATTCACGTGTAATTCCTCATCAGTCAGTGAATTAATAATAGTGGTCCACAAATGAAACAAACTGTACAAGGTACGGATTATTTGAGGGCCTATGTCATTAACTTTGTCTCTCCCTCATTTTTCCCCTTGATGTTTTTTTCTCAAGCAAAAGGGGGGGGGGCGTGCGCCCCCACGCCCCCTGTATCCGCCCCTGGGTCAGGCTGACCCAGAAATGGGTCATGCTCACTGGGACCCAGAACTCGAGTCAAATTCTGACCTGTACAATCATGAATATATTTTATCGGCCGTAGGCCTAAACGTGCTAAAAACTTGCAAAAATCCCAGTCAACTGCAATTTACTAAAACATTGCTTTCTGACGTAGCTGCAAGAACCTTGGGCCCAATGTCGTGGCCCTACCACACAATATTCTGCGGTCACAGAGCCATGTAAAGCACAGCAATAACTCGATCCAATAATTTGTATAGACTGTGTAAACTTGACCTCGAGAGCGTACGAGCTTTCGCGAGAATCTGGACTTCCGGGCACTAAATAACAGCTACAGCGTGTAATGTGGCAGTTGTTTTTGAAAAGAACATGTATTACGACGTTTTTAAACAAATTTCACCCATTGAATAATGGTTTGAATTTAAAAAGGCATTTTTTGGAAGTAGTCAATTGTAAATAAGTTCCCAAATATTTGATTTTTTTTGTTGACCTCAATTTTCGCTTCAGTCTTGACAATAAGAGCATGCAATATAAAGGCGACCGTCGTGATCCTTGACGTACACGCATCCAAATTAGATCAATCTGATACTAGTAGTAAGGTTCCCAAAGCGCGCAAAACTAGGACGTCGTTGCCCCGGCGACGCCATAAAACATCACGTAAAATCCATGCGACACAAGATCTATGTTTTCACGCTATAGTAACGAAGCACTTATATCCCGGGGAAAATGTATACACATTCCGATTTAAAATATAACCTGACTTCGTTTTGTTAGTGCAGTCGACACGGTTTGCACAACAAGTGCACAGTCAGCGTAAATTCGCTATTTGACACTTCAAGCCGGATGTTGGAGGTCGAGCACTATTTCTTCATTATTTTTCACTTAAGTCTCCAGATTTAATTTGGTTTTTATTTATTACATTGTTAGTTTTTAATTTAATCATTCACCAGTATGTTTTTGGGGTCAAAGTGATCAGACAAAAGTAAAAATCACACAAAATTGCACCCTGGTTAATCTCCCATAGCTGATGGCTCAGAGGTGCCCGGAAGCTCAATGGTGATCTTATCATCGCGAGACTTTGGTATATATTGTAACTAAAGATAGTGTGAATGGCATGCGCTTTACTGTGCCGCAAGTATTCCTTCAAGTCATATATTATTTACATTTTGTTTAGGCCTATATTGTGAATTAAAAAATGTGGATTTGTTCAATTGTTGACTTATGAAGCCCCATTGGTGCCACTTGACAAGTGCGTATATGTTTCATTGAATGAGATGTATTTCACGGCCGCCACTTATTATCTTGCGGCCGCCACTTATTATCTTGCGGCCGCCACTTATTATCTTGCGGCCGCCACTTATTATCTTGCGGCCGCCACTTAGTATCTTGCGGCCGCCACTTATTATCTTGCGGCCACCACTTATTATCTTGCGGCCGCCACTTATTATCTTGCGGCCGCCACTTATTATCTTGCGGCTGCCACTTATTATCTTGCAGCCGCCACTTAGTAAGTTGCGGCCGCCACTTATTATCTTGCGGCCGCCACTTAGTGTCTTGCGGCCGCCACTTAGTATCTTGCGGCCGCCACTTATTATCTTGCGGCCGCCACTTATTATCTTGCGGCCGCCACTTAGTATCTTGCGGCCGCCACTTATTATCTTGCGACCACCACTTATTATCTTGCGGCCGCCACTTATTATCTTGCGGCCGCCACTTATTATCTTGCGGCCGCCACTTATTATCTTGCGGCCGCCACTTAGTATCTTGCAGCCGCCACTTAGTATCTTGCGGCCGCCACTTATTAGCTTGCGGCCGCCACTTATTATCTTGCGGCCGCCACTTATTATCTTGCGGCCGCCACTTATTATCTTGCGGCTGCCCTTATTATCTTGCAGCCGCCACTTAGTAAGTTGCGGCCGCCACTTATTATCTTGCGGCCGCCACTTAGTGTCTTGCGGCCGCCACTTAGTATCTTGCGGCCGCCACTTATTATCTTGCGGCCGTCACTTATTATCTTGCGGCCGCCACTTAGTATCTTGCGGCCGCCACTTATTATCTTGCGGCCACCACTTATTATCTTGCGGCCGCCACTTATTATCTTGCGGCTGCCACTTAGTATCTTGCGGCCGCCACTTAGTATCTTGCAGCCGCCACTTAGTATCTTGCGGCCGCCACTTATTATCTTGCGGCCGCCACTTATTATCTTGCGGCCGCCACTTATTATCTTGCGGCCGCCACTTAGTAAGTAGCGGCCACCACTTATTATCTTGCGGCCGCCACTTAGTATCTTGCGGCCGCCACTTATTATCTTGCGGCCGCCACTTATTATCTTGCGGCCGCCACTTATTTTCTTGCGGCCGCCACTTATTTTCTTGCGGCCGCCACTTAGTAAGTTGCGGCCGCCACTTAGTATCTTGCGGCCGCCACTTAGTATCTTGCGGCCGCCACTTATTATCTTGCGGCCGCCACTTAGTATCTTGCGGCCGCCACTTATTATCTTGCGGCCGCCACTTATTATCTTGCGGCCGCCACTTAGTAAGTTGCGGCCGCCACTTATTATCTTGCGGCCGCCACTTAGTATCTTGCGGCCGCCACTTAGTATCTTGCGGCCGCCACTTAGTATCTTGCGGCCGCCACTTAGTATCTTGCGGCCGCCACTTATTATCTTGCTGCCGCCACTTAGTATCTTGCGGCCGCCACTTATTATCTTGCGGCCACCACTTATTATCTTGCAGCCGCCACTTATTATCTTGCGGCCGCCACTTATTATCTTGCGGCCGCCACTTATTATCTTGCGGCCGCCACTTAGCATCTTGCCAGTTGTCATGCATGGATGAAACTTCACGATTCAGCTGCTAGCCTGTGACCTATGTTTTTTGCTTGATGAGTTTACTTTTCAAAAACGAATGAACCAGTTACAGGTTTTGAAAGAGATTTTCTAAGTAACGTGCATTTTACACCGCCGAAAGATGCGGAATACTAAGATTGTATCCTGGGTATTGTTTTACTTTAACAGTCTATATCAGCAAAAGGTACCGGTATATACAAGGCCCTGTAAAATATAGTCTCAAAATTATAAAGTGGGTTTCAACCATTTTAAAACCCCAATGTTCAAAAAGTTACTAAGTCAATACTATCATACAGAACTTCCTAATTGAAGTAGGCATAAGCTGGAGATTAAGTGATGCAGTCTTGTAAAGAAACTTGATCAACAAAGAATTCATAACAAGGCACGAATCTTAATTTCGGTATCACCAAGAACTCTTCAATTTACACTTCCATATTTACCAATGATGAAAATGGCTCGAAACTGATCTACACATTTGAAGCAGCAGTGTTTATAGAAATTGTTATTATCTCAAACTCACAAAGCCTTATAAAAAATCTCTCTTATTTAAAATATTTAATAACATTAAACAACATAAACGAAAAGGAAAAGAGGGTTATCTCACTGGATCGACATCCACTGTATAATGTATATAAAATATAACAAAATTCAGGAGTGATTTCAGCTCCCAACGTAAGAAACTCTTTCAATAACAATCCACAAGGAAGTCCAATAAATTTGCAGCAATTCTGTCGGAGCATGACCTCTACACCTACCCACACCCTCAAAAAAGTATAAAATAAATACCTTCAAGACTCGAATGTTATCAAAGATTACCAAGATAATAAGTGGCGGCCGCAAGATAATAAGTTGCGGCCGCAACTTACTAAGTTGCGGCCGCAAGATAATAAGTGGCGGCCGCAACTTACTAAGTGGCGGCCGCAAGATAATAAGTGGCGGCCGCAAGATAATAAGTGGCGGCCGCAAGATAATAAGTGGCGGCCGCAAGATAATAAGTGGCGGCCGCAAGATACTAAGTGGCGGCCGCAAGATAATAAGTGGCGGCCGTGAAATACATCTCATTCAATGAAACATATACGCATTTGTCAAGTGGCACCAATGGGGCTTCATATTGACTGCTGCGGTACACGGGGAAAACTATAAACTGAAGTGAAGTTTTCTTTTAAAATAGGGCCTATTATTGTGGAAGGGCTCAGCGCCAAAAATATTGATTTTTTGGGGGGAGGGGCACATGCACACCAATCTCGGAGATTTTATTCTACGCAAAATTGTGTTGCATAACATTATTAGGCCTAAGGTTTATAAAAAGTAAAACATTTTAGGAATAGAAATGTTTAATCTCAAAGGTCCAAACTGCATTTTGGGGGCTTCGCGGATCCGAAGTGAAGCGTGGCACGGACATCCATTTGGAAAGGATTGCCCTAGCAGACTGAGGGGTTTGGAGAAAAAACCTGTCTTACAAACTATTGTAAACTTAGTCTGCGTGAAAACTTTCTGAAGGCCTGGGTAAACTAGTTGTCGGGATGATGATCATAAATCCACTACGATAACTAAATATTTTGAGGGATTTTGAAGGTATAGGTTTTAGAGTGCTTTTTACTGTCTTTGTGATATAAAAAGGCAAGCAAAATTCGTCACAGACACCAAGAAATGACACACACGGACGCGTAAATACCAGTAAAAAGTTGCAATCAGAGAAAATGACGTTTAAAGTTAAACGCTTTTTATAAACCCACTTTCCTTTCAAAATTTCAGGGTATTTTCAACTAGTTTTCTTACTGTGGAGACTTTAATGCTTTGAATTTCATAATGGTGCTTTTTGACTGCTTTTCGTCCTAAATTAATAGGCAATAAAGTAAGAAAGTTTTATGTCAGATAATGAAATCGAAAATTGACTCAAAACATATTATATATTAATTTTTCCGTTTTAACGAACTGGCACCATGCGATGTATTGCAACAGGCGTGTGTGTCATTTTGTGAATTATTGTAGGTCAGCGCGCGCTACGAAAACCGTACGTTTTTGATCACATTTTGAGGTTGATGCGTGCCGTGTGTTTGAACCTGGTGTCACTTCGTGGAAACACACACACTCTCTCGGTGCAAAAATTGCAAAGCTTAGGCTAAATACCGTAACTAAAAAAGTAAAGCCCTTGAAGCGTTGAAACTTTAAAACAAACTTTTAAAAAAAACTTACAAAAAACCCTGAAAACTACAAAAAGAAAAAAGGAAAAACAAGAAGTTTTGTAGACTGTGTTTGTCAGTTCGTGGACATCGGTGACAAATTGTTGGCCCCATAAGCCGAAAGGAAGATAATTAGTCGTCAAAACATGATGTTTAATATCAAGGTCTGAAAAATAATGACGTCTATAGTATTTGTTTCAAGGGAAGTCAACGATGATACTTTGAGTCGTAGTAGTTTTTATTGGTTTTGCATTTTGGCTTTGTGGTCTTTTAAAACTAAAATTGATATAGGACTGACTACCCTGCAAAAAGACCCCACTTAAAAGTTGAACATAAACATAGAAACGAACGGGCTGGATGATTTTGATTTATGAGCATGCTGTATTTGCTTTCACCTCATAAATAACATTAGAACCGTGCTTGGTTTTGTTTTGTTGTGAATATAAATGTTGACTTACCTTAAATGCCGCTAGAAATATTTGTATTATTTCATTGATTATTACACATCGTGCATGTACTGAAATCTGATGACACAATATTATTTAATCAAATTTTAGCTCGTGGTGGTGGGCCACCCGTTGACAATGACCCGCCTGTGTTGTACCGTCCCTGCCCCTCCGGATTTCACGTCTACACGGACGCTCTCCAGCACAGCACTGTGGTTAAATGGACTGACCCAACGGCTAAAGACAGCAGTCAACCCGTTAGGTAAGGGTGCACCCTAGACAGATTTGAGAGCCAAATAAAAGGGATAAAGTGTTTTAAAAAAATTGTCTGGTTGTGACCTGGGGGCCGTTGACTTCCAACTTGAGGTATTTTGAATGGCATAGCCCTGATGGTCCTTTCTCCTGTATTTGCCGAGAGGTGTAGGGACACTGTTTTTCAAGATTGATGCTCGGACGTTTGGAAAATTACACCAGTGCAGGGGTGTTTCTATTTGGAGGGGGGAAAACTCGACGGGCCCAGGGACTCCCATATCAAATTGAGCAGATCATAACAGTTCAAGAGTCATTCCCTTTTACTGTGAAAGCTGTGCGAAAATTAAGTATTTTTTGTGTATTTTTGAATATTCAAAAAAGAGCTGCCAGGATTGTTGCTAATGATTTTGATTATGTAAATTCTCATGGTGATGAGCAGACTTTTGAACAGAGGGATTTCTTTTCAAGTTAGCCTGCAATATGTATATGTGCTAATGGTTTAGCCCCAGACAGACTTTGTAATAATATTGAGATGTACTTTGATAGGCATGGGTTCAATACTAGAAATGCTGATTCTCTTAATGTTGTTCTCTCTAAGCCTAACATGGAATGTTTTAAGCAATCTTTTATTTATTCTGGTGCTGCTGTATGAAACAAGTTACCTACTAAGGCCCAAAATGCATCGTCTAGGCCTATTGGTGGTTTTAAAAAATATGTATAAACAAATCAATTTTTAAGTTTATTTTAATCCTCTTGTTGTTCTTCTTATTTAAATTGTAAAATCTTTTTACTCTGACTGTAAGTATTTTTTAAAGTAATGTTTTCCTGATTCTCATTTTTTAAGACACAGGACCATAATGTAATACAGCCGTTGTGCTGATGTATCCTGTAAAGATGTTTTTAAAAAATATAAAAAATAATAAATAAAAAATATTGAGCAATTCCCACTATAAGCAATGAGAGTTGTTTTAGTTGTGTGCAACCGTAAGACTTTAGAGCAAGTTACAAATCACGCATGCGTGGTCTGTGTTTCACTCGAAGGTGAAGACGTTCGGAACAGAACACAAATAAATTGGCCCCCAAAAATGTCTTGCATATAAAAATAGTGCAATAATAATTACTCTAGATTGACATTATTGACAAAAACCTACCATTTATCTTTATACCAACTTTTTGTGTCTGCAAAAGATTTTAAAACTTTGTCCGTCACGTAACTAACCACCATCTTGACAAAATTACGTTACTTCGTTATTTATTAGTTGACTCATCTAGAGAAAGGTGCTTCGGGGCGTTATAGGTTGATCGATCCGGTTCAACCAAGCAGCGTTCGAGTGACATTTCGATCAACTATGGTTAACTATATAGTCACTCACAGTGAACTTGCTCCTAAAGCTACACTATCCTGCGGGCGACATCTACACCGACTATGGTTTTAACTAGTCACCGGCCAACTGAGCTTGCTCTTCTGTCGAGGATGGCTAGTAATTTTGTTCTCGGGCGTTTAGAAATCCAACTCACAAGGTTTAGTAACTCATCGCACGCGAATTGACCAATAATGATCAATAAATAAAGCAAAACATTAGAAGTTCCCGACAAGTAGGAAAAGGGGAGCAGACCAATCATAACACAGAAATTAAAAGCTAATTACGTCACTGCAAGTTTTATCCACTGAAATCAATGGGCCTGCGTAAGACCAGTGCCTGTGTTTCCAGTCTTGTAGACCGGCGGACTTTTGATAAAAAAATGGTTCGGATCGCGCGCGCTTGGACGGACCATCGAGGCACCTCCGTGGACGGACCACCCGCAAGTTGGCAATGATCAAGTGACACTTGAGGGCGCACAGGTATCGCAAGTTTAACAAAACTCATGAAACTTGACTGGACGAGGAGGATCGTCTGCTGCTCGTGTGCTTCTTTTTAATTTTAAATGTGGTTTTTACATTTTTCTCGCTTCTATTCAGCATTGGAAGGGAGGACCCTAATCCCAATTCTGGCAATAGGTTTAGTGCCCATAATTCTCCGTACATCATCAAATATAGTGCTACCGATGGAAGAGGGAACAAAAACGCAGACTTGTGCTCGTTCAAGATCACAGTGACAGGTAGGCTATTGACATTGTGTTGTATTTGTATCGTATATCCTCCCCTGTCCTGTTTTCGATGTAGTATGCCTTTTTCTTTGAATTGAAAAAAAATAAAAATATTCCATAATCAACTGATGCCCTAATTACCTTCTTTTGTTTATAAGAAATATGCAAACATATATTAAAACGTGATGGACATTGAAACTTTCACACCACGCACCGATCTTCGATGACTTCAATAGCGTCCCATTTGTTTTGAGTTTGACCTGTTTTCGATGCAAACAAGAAAGTATGGTGTCCGGGTGAAGCCATACGTGGAAGAAACATCTGCAGTGACTACAAGTGTTCTGTGAGACTTAGTGTATGACTCTATAGCCAGCAGTTTTCTTCATTTTATTCAACATATTTTGTATTTAGTTTGAAATGTATGATGTATGCCGATGATACTCAAGTATGTATTCATTGAAAATGGTAGACAATATGATGCGATTCTTAAACTACAGGCTTGTGTTTTAGATATAAAATATTGGTCTGTTCAGAATGATCTCCAACTTAATGCAGATAAAACTGAGGTTCTTCATTTTACCAGTAAATTTAGACATCCCCCCCATAGTCATCAACTTGAATCTTTCCTCTTAGGTGACACGGGTGTTATTGCAGTGGCTGATTCTGCTAGAAATCTAGGTGTCAAACTTGATAATCATCTTATCCCCCAATGCATGCTCATGTAAATGATACCTGTAAAGCTGCTTCATTTGCACTCCAAAAAATTGGGACAATACGACCTTTCTTAAACAAGAAATCAACAGAAAGACTCGTCCATGCACATGTAATGTCACGCATTGATTTTTGTAATAGCATTTTGTATGGACTTCCCGATGTACAAATTAACAAGCTTCATAGATCAGAGAATCCAAAACTCAGCTGCTAGATTGGTGACACGTGCTCAAAAGCGTGACCACATTTCTCTTATTTTGCATGATTTACATTGGCTTCCGATAAAATACCGTATTCAGTATAAAATACTTTCATTAACTTTCTTATGTTTGCAAGGTTTGGGCCCTACTTATCTCCAAGACATCATCCAAAAATATCATCCAGTTCGTAATCTTCGCTCAAAATTCAAGTCTCTCTTAGTATGTCCCTCGAATTTCACTAAATTTTATGGGGCCAGAGCTTTTGCAGTAGCAGCAGCAGAATTATGGAATAGTCTTCCTGACAACATAAAACAAGTGCAAACAGTGAATTCTTTTAAGACGAAGCTAAAAACACATTTATTTTTGCAATAGCCTCCAGTATGTCTTACTGTGTCAACTAGTTTTTCATTCATGTACTTACTTGTCTTTTTTGTCTTACTTTAATTTCTCTTCTATTTTTCATCTCAAAGCGCATAGAGACTTCCCTGTGAATGTGATATGCGCTATACAAGAATGGTTCATTATTATTATTATTATTACTACGAAAACCGGACAGGGGAGGATATGTTAAATAGTGAATTGCGAAATCCATCGTAACCCTCTACAAAAGACCACAATCCATCCTCCCGAAGGTCGCAGACCGTCGGGAGGATGGAGGGTTACAACTTGAACTACATTGTATGGTGTATTCTTTTGGATCTCCTGGGCTTGGGGACCACCACCGACCACCCCTTTTAGAATAATAGAATTGTTTAATCATGTCTGTTTTCTGAAATTCTGGCTGTAGAATCGGTTACCCTATACCGCAGGGGTTATCGCTTTTTTGTATCCAATTAAACAAATATTACCAACCTGTGTAAAAAGTGGCCTGTTATTATCATTGCTGAAGTATTACTTTCCACTATGAGCTAAACAAAATACATCGTTTGTCTGATTTAATTTGTCAATGACGTCTCTGAAAGTGAGCATGTGCGTGGTGCGATTCTGGAGGAGAGCCTCCTATCCCCCATTGCGGTATCATGCTGACATGTCATATTATGTACGGTAGCCGATATTGAGGGCGCACTTACTTCACACGGCAGCAAATGGTTACTTAATGGTATTTTTAAAATGTGACACGTCCAATGACAAAAATTCAAATTGCAAAAGTGAAAATTGGGGCTAGCACTTTGAATTTGCGTCAACAAAATGAACTTGGCAATTAAGTGTGAAAGAAAAGATTAGGGGTACGTTTTGACAGACATGGTCAACGGAAATTCACTAGGTCAGTAAAAAGTACATTTTTGTACAATTTTTTGTATACTTTCCAGGAGACGATACATTTTTTCTCGGAAGTCCACAAAATAGTTGTCAGGCCCGGGCCTTAGTTACCGGTTCACTTATTGAAAGTCGTCGCTTGGGGGCGTATTAACAAGGACAAAAACAGAATTTCTGGTACCGCGGTATTACGAGACCCGCGGTAATATGAGGTTTGACTATATTCAGTTAAACCCTTCTTATTGACAGGTTAGACTATTTAAATTTAGTGTATTTGGCCATAAGTAGTGGTGGAATTTTACTGTTTTACTCCTTTGTTTCGATTACCATATAATTATACTGTTTCTTACATAGACGTAAGAGTTTTTAATTTTAAAGATGGATTTGTTTCTTGATTTCAGAATGTAACTTCCCAGTGGGCACACAACGTTATTTCAACGTTGAATTTTGGTTGATATGGCGTCACAACGTCGAAATACCATAAAACAACGTTATTTCAACGTCACATTTGCGATGTTTGTTTTAAGTTGTAGTTTGACGTTGTGTAAACGTTGGAAAAGTGTTGAAATAACGTCGCGATTATAACAACCAAAAAACAATGTTGATCCAACGTCAATTTGGCAACGTAGTTTCAACGTATACTAATTAACGTTGATGCAATGTTGGATAAAGGTTGTTATTGCGTCGCGATAATAACAACCTAAAATCAATGTTGATCCAACGTCATTCTGGTAACGTTGTTTCAATGTAACGTTTTTGACGTATGAACAATGTTGGATAAAGGTTGTTATTGCGTCGCGATAATAACAACCTAAAATCGATGTTGATCCAACGTCATTCTGGTAACGTTTTTTCCACGTAACGATTTTGACGTATGTACAATGTTGGATAAAGGTTGTTATTGCGTCGCGATAATAACAACCTAAAATCAATGTTGATCCAACGTCATTCTGGTAACGTTGTTTCAATGTAACGTTTTTGACGTATGAACAATGTTGGATAAAGGTTGTTATTGCGTCGCGATAATAACAACCTAAAATCGATGTTGATCCAACGTCATTCTGGTAACGTTTTTTGCACGTAACGATTTTGACGTATGTACAATGTTGGATAAAGGTTGTTATTGCGTCGCGATAATAACAACCTAAAATCAATGTTGATCCAACGTCTTTCTGGTAACGTTGTTTCAATGTAACGTTTTTGGCCTATGTGCAATGTTGGATAAAGGTAGTTTTTGCGTCGCGATAATAACAACCTAAAATCAATGTTTACCCAACGTCATTCTGGTAACGTTTTTTCAATGTAACGTTTTGGCCTATGTGCAATGTTGGATAAAGGTTGTTATTGCGTCGCGATAATAATAACCTAAAATCAATGTTGATCCAACGTCATTCTGGGAACGTTTTTTCCACGTAATGATTTTTACGTATGAACAATGTTGGATAAAGGTTGTTATTGCGTCGCGATAATAACAACCTTAAATCAATTTTGATCCAATGTCAGTTGGGTAACGTCATTTCAACGTAAACTTTTAAAAGTTAATGCAATGTTGGATTAAGGTTATTGTTGCGTCGCGATAATAACAACCTAAAATCAATGTTGATCCAACATTATTCTGGTAACATTGTTTCATTGTGAACGTTTTTGACGTATGTAATGTTGTAAAAAGGTTTTGTTTGGGTTGCAATAATAATAACCTAAAATCGATGTTGATCCAACGTCAATCTGGTAAGGTTTTTTTTACGTAACAAAATTGAAGTATGTACAATGTTGGTTAAAGGTTGTAATTGCGTTGCGATAATAACAACGGCCTAAAATCAATGTTGATCCAACATTATAATTGGTAACATTGTTTCAATGTAACGTTTTTGCCGCATGTACAATGTTGGATAAAAGTTGCAGTTGCTTTTTTATCCAGATTTGAGCTAAACCAAACACTCTTACATTGAATTTAGCATACTTAATTATGGTGAACACTTAAATTTATAAAATCCTTCCTCTATGGTAAAATATTGAACAATTGTGTCCGGTCAGACTATCAGTCAGTAACATACTAATATTATTATTACCAGTCATCTATTGCCTCGTTTTAACCATTTTCCATCAAGAAAATTACCAAGAAGATCACAAGAAATATAGACACATGAGGGGCGAGGATTCCAAGAAATAGCCCAGATAACATTGATTGAAATCACCGCAAAATAAAAGGCATTATTCGTGGTCCAAATAATAATGTAATATTTCCATTAGTACCACAGAGCATACAGAAATGCAAGATGGTCAGATGTTGAAAAAGGTCACCTGTTCTACAATGGGATCGATATAGGCCTAAAGCCAGCCCTAAAAATGCGATCAAAGTTGGCTTCCTCTAGGCTTTTAGTTCACGACTGGACTTGAGGTTGCCCCAACCATTAAAATATTCACATTTTTGTTGCTATTTGTTTTTTTAACAATTACAAAATATCTAAATGTTTTTTCACTCAAGGTTCAGACAGGTGATTGAAACCTCAAACCAAATGTATACTTCTAAGTTGCCCTTCACAGTTTGGTTTTGAGCGCATGTTGACAAGGTGTTAAAAATTAACAATTTGTGTGTAATTGTTTCCAGTTTTTTTGTATGGAAAAACATTTTTTACACCGAGTTCGAATCAGGTAGATAATGCGACATCTCAAACTCAATATTTTACAATTCCTGTGTTGCATTAATATTTGGCAAGTAAAAAGCTTAACATTTCTACTAGGTTTTCGTGCACAACATGTTGACAAGAAGTTAAAATTTAACATTTTTGGGGATAATTTTTTGTGTATGGAAATGTTGTTTTTATACTAAGTTCAGGTAACTGATGCGACATCTCAAACCTAATTTTATATCATTCCTATGTTACATTAACATTTGGCAAGCAACAAGCTATACATTCCTTTTGGGTATGAGCGCCTTTTGACAAGATGCTAAAATTGAGCCAACGTTGAGACAACGTTGGGACAACGTTGAAACTTATGCAAATTTGTGGGCGGGACTTAGAAGTGTATGACTTTTTCTGACAATATCAAAACAATTTTGGTTGAATTTAGGAATTTCCCAGGCAAGTTTTTGTACTTTTTTTTGTAATTCGTTTGTAAGAAAATATGTACATCAAAAGTACAAAGAAACATTTGTCATTCCAAGATGTGAATTAAAAATTAAATAGTTTTATTTGAAAAAGGTGTTATAACCATGACTGGAAATTCTGTAGATCCTGGACTATATAAATACAAGACATGCAGTGGAGAAGGATGTATAGGCCTGTATAAGTTGTAGTTATAGTGTAGAATGTATTTAGTTATCGGTATCATATCTTACATGTATATACCTTATAAGTATAATAAGCATATACTAATTAATGGGCATTAACTACATAACAAGAAAGTTCAACTCGAAGACATTGTTTTAGATTATACTTTTCGTTGGCCCAACGTTGGACCAACGTTGGGGCAATGTTGAGCCAACATAATTACAGATTATTCAACATTATTTCAACGTAGAAATTTGACGTGAAAACAACGTATACATGCCGACATTGAAACAACGTAGTGAGTTTTAACGTTGTATCTACGTCAGTACTTCAACGTTAATTCAATTTGCAAATTCAATCATTATTCAACATTATTTCAACGTAGAAATTTGACGTGAAAACAACGTATACATGCCGACATTGAAACAACGTAGTGAGTTTTAACGTTGTATCTACGTCAGTACTTCAACGTTAATTCAATTTGCAAATACAATCATCATTCAACGTTACTCCAACGTCGGCATATGACGTTGCTTCAACGTTAATTCAACGTATTTTGCCCACTGGGTTACCTTTGACTTGGTGCTCATTTTGTGAATGTGCTCGGTGCTTTTGTTTCATTGGATTACAAATTTCAATATTCAGCTAGTTTTTATTGTTAGGGTAAATTTTAATTTCAATTTCTGGGATGACTAGGTTTTCGCAGAACTTTATGTAGTCAGTGATGACATCTGTGGTTTCATCAATTGAAGCAGGATCCATAGTTCCAGTTTGTAGTTTCAAAACAGCATCACGATATCGCAAGGTTTCTTGGTATGCTCTGTTGAGAGAAAAAACGGTCAACATAAATGTCATATTTTGCATAGAGACCATCACAATATATTTCCTACTTAAATGTAGATTTTTTTTCGAGGAGATCAGTGAACTTTTACTCTAATTTCTGTTATGTTTGTTTGTTTTTGAAGAAATAAGATGTGGGCTTCATCCAGCAGTCTCCATGGGCTATGTTTCCTGTTCCTATCAAGACTTGTATGGATCAACGTGTACAATAAGCTGCACCGTTGGATATTCCATTACTGGAGGACAGATCCGCCGCACATGTGGAAGTAATAGACAGTGGTCAGGGACCAAACCATCATGTACACGTAAGTAAGGCCATGTCCAAATTGGTGGCTACAGCTACGGCTGCGGCTGGATCACTGTGTCATCATGTGTTGAAGTATAATACAACACCCTTAATTAGCAACAGCCGTAGCTGTAGCCAAAGCCGCCAATAGATAGTTTGCAGTATGACGTAAGTCGGCCATCTTTACGGGCAATTTGGAACACACAGTCATGCGTTACGCGTGAGAACGGCGTGCAGCACGCGCACATTTCACAAAACTCATTGCATGATTGGTTTGTGAATGACGCGGCTGCGTTAATAATTTGAGCGCTTGACGCGCCTGCAAGCCAAAATGCGATTTGCCCGTAAAGAGGGCGTCTACTGGGAACTATCTATAGACTGTGCAAGTCTCGCGCGTATCCGAACGAGAAAACACGTCAAACGAAGAACATTTTTATTTCTGAAATAAAATCTTTGTTTTAAATTATATCTCATGACTAAATCTGAACAACAAAAATAAATAATTACAATTTGATGAAATTTGTATTAGCTTTTGAAAAAAATACACAAAAGTGTGTTAATTATTATTGAAAAATAATTAAAACTCTTGGACAAGGATGCTTTCTTGACGTTAACTTTTTAGACATCCCTTACGCGGATTTGTGATGGTCAAACGGGTTTAAAATTGACCCGTATCGCAGTTTAAAGAGGATGCTGACGCCCCAACCAGAGATGCCAACATTTACGATTTAGGCGTAATTTGTACGATTTATTTATCAAATTACGACAATACGATCATCGCCTCGTTCTTTACGATTTTATAAATATCTAGTAATATGAAGTCTTGAATCCTATTTATTTTCATAGCGCGTATCACTAAAATGTATTCGGTATCTGACTTTTTGTGCGAATTGTAGAGAGTAGAAGAGAGTAGTTCTTTTTAAAGACCTTAAAGAAATGCTAGAGCAGGATGAACTTCATCTTTTGGCAATCATACTCAGAGAAGTCCGCTTACAAGTTAGAGTGGGTACAATCTTAGGTAAGCCTTTCAAAACCAACATTGGCGTACCTCAAGGAGACTGCCTGAGTCCCATTCTCTTTACAATCTACCTTGCGAAAGCACTGAGACAACTAAATGTACAAACACCAGCGGCACCACCGAATCTCCAAGATCATAACTACTCTGCCAATCTACTGCAGTCTCAGTCCCAGCCCCTACCTGCGGAACTTGAAAACCACAACTATGCCATTTGTCCACCATCATACTTTGAGATTGGGCTACAATATGCTGATGACATCACATGGGCAAGTAACAATGCTCACCCACTTAGGGAAATAGAACGGAGGGCACCTGAGGTACTTAAAGAGCG
Organism: Leptasterias polaris; assembly: GCA_037783415.1. Classification (NCBI taxonomy): domain Eukaryota; kingdom Metazoa; phylum Echinodermata; class Asteroidea; order Forcipulatida; family Asteriidae; genus Leptasterias; species Leptasterias polaris. Next base: position 3,757,017 of record JAZGTN010000027.1, read on the forward strand.
AAACCTGAAGGTAAACAACGCTAAGACAGAAAAACATCACATCAGCAGAAACGGAATTAACACCAGCTGGAAAAAGTGTAAATACTTAGGCTCCCTACTGGACACTGAGGAAGACATCACCAGAAGAAAAGTACTTTCGATGGTATCCTTCAATAAATTTCGAAGTGTTTTCAACAGCAAGTCGATCTCCCATGCAACGAAACTCAAAACATTCCGTGCATTCATAGCATCCATATTTCTATACAACAGTGAATTATGGACACTAACCAAGTCACTAGAACAGAAAATCGACGCCTTTCACAGGAGGCTCATGCGTTCAATCCTCGGCCTTCAGTGGCCCAAAAAGGTGTCAAACAAGGTGCTCTATGAAAAAACCAACGAGAAACCTTGGAGTGTCATAATCGGCGCAAAAAGACGCCTGAGATGGACAGGCCATCTCCTGAGACTACCTGATGAAACACCAGCCAAGCAAGCGCTTATGGAGTGTATACGTCATCACAAGCTGCCAAGGGGCGGTCAAAGAACAACATGGCTGAAAAGAATAAATGAAGACCTGAAAGCCACGGACATAAACATCAAGAACCGAAATACCTGGCACTTGGCTATGGTGTTCTAAAGGCGACAGATGTGCGTCGCGTCGTGCCGTCGCGTCGCCTGTTCCGTCGTCCGTCGCGTCGCCCGTCGCGTCGTGCCGTCGCCCGTCGCGTCGTGCCGTCGCCCGTCGCGTCGCCTGTTTTTCAATTGATTTCCATGGTGACTTGGACATCCGTCGTCCGTCGCGTCGTGCCGTCGTCCGTCGCGTCGTGCCGTCGCGTCGCCCGTCGCGTCGCCCGTCGCGCCGTCCGTCGCGTCGCCCGTCGCGTCGTCCGTCGCGTCGTCCGTCGTCCGTCGCGTCGTGCCGTCGTCCGTCGCGTCGTGCCGTCGCGTCGCCCGTCGTCCGTCGCGTCGTGCCGTCGCGTCGCCCGTCGCGTCGTCCGTCGCGTCGCCCGTCGCGTCGTCCGTCGCGTCGCCCGTCGCGTAGCTCGTCCTTTTGTGCCTCCTGGTGGCGCTGCAAGAGACTGTGCATCATGGTACAGTTAAAAAACTAATGACTTTTTCAGTGGCACTCTTGTCCATGTACTTGTGAAATGATGACAGACTTATGATGTTGTTGTTGTGTGGTTGAAGTGTCATTGATGAATCGAAAATAACCCCCATGTTCCGAGCTTCCGAGGGAGCTATCAGAGCAAGTTACCGATGGAAATGTATGGCACATTATTAATGTTATACACCGTTTTCAAGTTTTCTCAAAGTGATTTGTTTCTTGTAATGTGTCACTTCGTGTAACGTTACTCTCTATTGTGTGATCCATAACTCTGTCACTTCTAAAAATCTCACACATGTTAACAATTCAAAGATGAAACCGTCAATTTGGAAAAGCCGTTCAGGCCAAATGAAAGGTATCAGTTAATAAACCTGCTAAATATTGACATGACTAGTGACAGATAAATCATACTCGACCATTGTGTCACTCCGTAATGTATTGAAATGAACATTTACAAATTTATCATCAAGTTAGAAACACCAAGGACTCATGACCATGTATTTTGTTTTAATGTTAGAAACACCAAGGACTCATGACCATGTATTTTTTTTCATGATTTGGTGTTAAACAAAGAATTTTTTTCTTTGCTTCCTTTTTGCATAATTGTTGCTACTTATGAACTTTCAGGCTTGCGAAAGGCGATATATTAATCCGTTGTCATTACAAATATTATTGATATTACATATTTTAAGATAAACGGGCCAATTACCACTTTAATCACTACTACATGTACTCTGGTAAATTAACTCTTCTGTCATATTATGGCATATATTATTATTTACTGTGAAAAAGGCATGCACACATAACTTCTATTTAAAAAAACAAAAAAACAAAACAATGGGAAATGACCGAAAGTAACAAACTTACTATTTCCAGCCAGTAATTCTATTTGAATATTCGCCATGAAAATTTACTTTATTAATGAACACTAGTTAATTTTATCACCTTTTTTTTCCGAAACATTTCTCATCGTTAGAGAAGTTTACCCCCTTCCCACTCAAAGTTTAAAAAGGGAAGGATGTGACAATAATTATCTGTTTGGTTTAAATTTGGTGTGAGAGTTTGTTGATGTAATTTTACTTCTTGTGTTTACTGCTAGAGGAAGTTTCTCCCTTTTGATGGCTTATTATGTAACAGGTCCAGATAAACCGTGTTCATAGAGAAAGGACCACGGAGAGACAAGTATGTTCCCTTCCACTGTTTATTCCAACTTAATCTCTTGTAGCACCCAAGTTCATTTCAAGGAATCGTCTGTAATAAACAACCCTCTTGTTTAATCCTTAATCCTCAAGTAGTGGTAATTAAGTCACCCATTAAATGTATTATAGTTTACAGATAGCAGCCTGTGTGTTCTCCCACCATCACTTCTTTGATTTTATGTACTGGTGGTTCTTCATGTTTTTAAGTTTTGCCTGTTTCAAGTCATTACTGCTATGGACTCGATTTTAGAGCCATTTTGATTTTAATTTGTAACCTTCCTTGGCACATGTGTTTTGTTGTTTTTAGTAGTTTTTATAAATCCTGTTAGTTCAGTAGTGTTACTGTTGGTCTTGGTTTAGAATTCACTTGATTTATTGCTTTATGGTTTTGCTTTTTGTCATCGAGCTTCATAATCAATAAAGTAATTTTTCATCGCTTTATAATCAATAAAGTAGTTTTGTGCAAGCCCACCAACCATGTGGATAATAATTAGGTAAATTTGATCTCAAGAACTGGAGACCGATTAGCCTTTTAAATGTAGATTACAAACTGTTGGCCAAAGTTCTCACAAATAGGTTAAAAAGGGCCATGCCTTTCATAATAGGTGACGAACAGACATGTGGTGTACCGGGGAGAAAAAATCACGACAACCTCACACTTTTGCGTGATAGCATAGATTATAATTGGAACAATAAGGAAGCAGCTATTTTAAGCATCGATCAGGAGAAGGTTTTCGATAGAATTAATTGGAATTATATGTTTACCATGCTTGAGAAAATGGGGATTCCCCCCAAATTCATTCAATGGATCAAGCTTTTATATAGTAATCCTGAGAGTTGCGTCATTGTAAATAACTTCATTGGCAGACCTTTCCAAATAAGTAGAGGTATCAGACAAGGGTGTCCCCTGTCTCCATTGTTATATGCAGTCTGTGCAGAAGGTTTAGGAACTCTAATTAGAATCAATAATGGTTGCATGGTATTCAGTGTCCAGGTGGAACCATGGTGGAACTGAATGTGTTAAATTTATCCAGCATGCCGATGATGCCACGGTTTTTATTTCTAAAGAGAGTGTGTAAAGAAAATAGAAAACATTATTTTTAGTTTTTACTGGTCAGGTAAACCGGACAAAATCAAGCGTGCCACTATCACCGGACCTCGATAATGGTCTTTTGGACGTCAGGGTCAGGTTACGCAGTCTAAAACTGATGTGGTTGAGTATTATATCAAAAGTAATGGTAAATGGAAATCCTTCTTTAACTATTGGATCGAGAAACCCGGCGAAAGCCATAATCTTGGTTGGTATGTGTTTGGTAAAACCAAGAAAAAGTCACTGCAGACCACTCCCTTTTATATGGACCTTTTTGCAGCCTACGAAAAATCAGGGGGTGTTTTCAGACCAGAATTCACCTCAGTTTTGGAAGTAATGAATATCCCTCTCTGGCATAATTCAGTGGTTGCGATTAATAAGGATAACGATTTAGCGAGTCCTGTTTTAACAAAGAATAACATCATCAAATTTCAACATGTTGTTAAAAATAACAGACTAATTACCTTTAAGGAATTGGCTAGGATCAAGTGTGATCAGGTGATTTCAACATAAATTTACTAATTCCAACCAATCCTAGCTCCCAGTCCTTTATCGACTTATTTACAGCTCACTCTTTCCTCCCCCAAATCCATATGCCCACACGTATTACTGATACTTCTGCTACACTTATCGATAATTTTTTATCAAATATTCTTCCTTCCTCAAAATCTGGTATTTTAATCTCTGATATCTCAGATCATCTGCCAATTTTTATGTTCGTTCAGTCTCCAAACTCAAGTTCTTCTCATAATCACAATTTACCTTTTTCTCGAAATGTGTCTAATGTGAACCTTGAACAGTTTATTGACGACTTACACTCTTTTGACTGGACCAATGTCCTTAGTTGTAATAATCCTGATACTGCTTATAATACTTTTCTGGATAATTCTATTTTTCTGTACGATCAAAATACACATTTAGTTAGACAAAACAACAATACCAAATCTAATCATATTTCAACTACCCCTTGGATTACACATTCCCTCCTCAAATCTATTAAGAAAAAGAATAAATTGTATCGTCAGTACTTGTCCAACCCTACAACCTCACATAAATGCAAGTATATCAAGTATAAAAACACCTTGACTAGCCTTCTACGTCTTTGTAAAAAAAAGTACTATTCCCTTCAGTTTGAAAAAGAAAGAAATAACATCCGTAATACCTGGAAGGTTATAAATTCTGTTTTGAATAAAAATACCCATTCTCATGGTATTAACAGCATCATTGTTAATGGGAATTTAATTGACAACCCAAATCAAATCGCCAATCATTTTAATCAATACTTTATCAATATTGGTCCCAACCTTGCTAAAAACATCCAACCTACTCATTCACCCCTTAGTTTTGCTGATTATATGCCCAACCCTAATTTTAATTCCTTCTTTTTTACTCCAGTATTTGAACATGAAATTTTGGACATTGTAAAAAATTTACAAAATAAAAAAAGTTCTGGTCATGACCTGATCAATATTTCCATTATCAATAAGTCAATTTTTGCCATAAGTAAACCACTTGTTCATATTGTCAATACTTCTTTTACGACTGGCATTGTTCCATCAGAAATAAAAATTGCTAAAGTCCCACCAGTTTTCAAAAAGGGTGATCGTAACAATATATCCAATTATAGGCCCATCTCTATTCTTTCATGTTTTTCAAAGATCTTTGAAAAATGTGTCTATGCCCGTACCATTAATTTTCTGAATAAGTTTGAAATTTTAACAAATCAACAGTTTGGTTTCCGTAGCAAACATTCAACCATTCATGCACTCCTTGATTTTATTGATAAAGTTACTAATGCTATCGATGACTCCAATCATACTTGGGGGTGTTCCTTGATCTTTCAAAGGCTTTTGATACAATAGACCCTCAAATACTATTGCATTAACTTCCCAACTATGGTATCCGTGGAATTCCCCTAGAATGGTTTAAGAGTTATCTTTCAGACAGGCCACAATATGTTTCCGTCAATGGCATTAAATCTGAGTCTGATGTCCTTACTATGGAGTACCTCAAGGATCAATCCTCGGGCCTTTGTTATTCACCATATACATTAATGATTTCACAAATTCTTCTAGTGTGCTTTCATTTATATTATTTGCGGATGACTCTAATTTATTCTTTACCTTGACTATCTTGTAAACACTGTTAACAATGAGCTCAAACTAGTTGCCACCTGGTTTACGGTCAATAAACTATCCCTAAATATCACTAAAACTAACTGCATGTTGTTCAGTAATTCAGTCAGAGACCTTCCAAGTCCTATAAAGATTAATGACATTGAAATCACTGGAAACTGATTGTTGCAAGTTTCTAGGACTTTTTGTTGACCGTAGACTATCATGGAATAGTCATGTTGATTACAGTGTAAAATTATTGCTAGAAATATTGGTGTGATCAATAGGATCAAGCATTTTATGCCTGAACTGGTTTTACAATCTCTTTATAATACATTGATCGGTTCTTATCTTAACTACGGGATACTTGCATGGGGATCAGGTTCTGCTACCAATCCTAATAGACTTCTTCTCTTACAGAAGCGAGCTCTTCGTATCATTAATTTTGCTGAATTTAACGAACATACAGATCCCCTTTTCCATAAATATGCAATTTTAAAGTGAATGATATTTATTGTCTTCAGCTTGGGTCCCTCATGTATCAACTCACTTGTAAAAATTTACCTTCTGCTATTCAATCAATTTTTTCTTTAAACTCAGATGTACATTCCCATTTCACCCGCCAAGCTTCTAATTATCACATTTCTTACACTCGTACTTCCCTCGCTCTTAAAACTATTAAACATGAGGGACCTATGCTTTGGAACATGCTTAATGAAAAACTTAAAGCCTCCAAAAGCTTGTTTACTTTTAAACGTGTCTTTAAAGCTGATCATATACTGAAATCTATATTGTTGATGAGTTTTTTACAGTTGCACATTGTATTTTGAACCATACCCCAGTGCAGACTCGGGTGGTCTCCTACATGGGATCCATGGTGTAGTACTATCATCCATAGCCACACTATGTTAAATCCATCGAGGGATACGCTGTCAGTGCTTTTGCATCACTCATGATTTCGTTCGATACTATATTGCTGACCGGCAAGATTGTTGTGTTTGATTGTTGTGTTAGTCCTAGTCCATTGTTTGTGCTCGTTATTTGATTGTATTATAGTGTTTGCTGATTTTTCTTTGTAACATGCATGTGCATTGCTATTATATTTGTTTATTGGTGGCTCGACTCGACCACGGACCTCCACGGTTCACTTAACATTATTTTTTAATCTCAATGCATGCATGTCACTATAGGGACCATTGCCTACAAGCTTTGCTTTTTAAATGGATCCCTCTGCAGTGTCACATAATGCTTTTTTTGTTTACATGTAATATTCTTCAAACCTATGCTGTAAAACATTTACTTTGCATTATGTAATGATTACTTTTGATGTATTTATTATTGCCTTTTGCTTTTTTGATACTGTGGAAATAAACGAACCTTGAACCTTGAACCTTGAACCTTGAACCTTGAACCTTGAACCTTGAACCTTGAACCTTGAAGTGTAAAATTAATCGTATCACTGCTGGACGCATAGCTAAACGTCTTCGAACAAAACATCAATCCTGTCCTCTTCAAAGAAAAACGTTGTGGGCTAATAACCATCCAAGCAGGTGGCTCAGTTCCAAATTGACCATGGGGATCAGGGTTTGGTACCTTTTTCTAAAATTACCACGAAATTAATGTACAAATCATTGAAGGTCAAATAATTTGTTTTTCCAAAAGCACAGGAAAAGTGGGCCTCGATTTTAGGCCTCACTGATAAGTTCGACTGGGCTATTATGGACGCCAAAGACAAGGGCACCTTTTAAGACTTTATCACAGCTGAGGATTCTGCCAACCCGAGATAAACTTAAACGCATGAAAATCATAGATACAGTCGACTGTCCTTTCTGTAAATCCGACACTGAAACTGTCGAACATTGTTTCTATACTGTAATGAGGTGGTTGAACCCTGCCTGGTTATACGTCGAATTTTTAATTAGGAAACAAACTGGCTGCCGTTTCTTTTGTCTCAGGTGAGGGATTGTATAAGAATTTTATGTATGAATTTGTCATTTGTATCTATGATAATTGTTGGCATGATGATCAATGTTATTTGGAGAATCCGGTGTGATCTGGTCTTCAATGAGGACAACGTTATCACAAACACAAACATTATCAAGACCTACAATTCAAAGAAACTCTCAGATCATTTCTACTAAGGGAGAGGAATAGGCTCCAAACAAGTAATTTTAACAAATTGTACAAATTCCTGTGTACTTTCAATGAAGACGAGAGTCCAAAGTTTATGTTCTGATCAAAATCGAATTTTGTCACCTCTCAGTTACTGTCCTTTGTGTAGGCCTTAATTTTAATCTTTTTACTTGTACTAGGTTGCTTTTTCATGTTTTGATCTTGCCTTTGTTTGTATCAACTTTGTTCATTGTCCTTTAGTTTCTAGTAACCTATATGTACTTGTGTACTGATCTATCAGTACTTGCTTTAATGTTCCATAGGAGATGTATATACTTGAGTTGAATAAACGGAGTCTATATATAAGAGCTCCACTCAAAAGAAAAAAAATAAATAAATAATAATAATAATTTAGGTAGTATTTTTCCTACGATGCTGCTGTTGACATTGCTTTATTTTACAGGCTAGTAGGCATGGTAGGGAGGCCGAGGTAGTAAAAACTAATACTTGACATGTTTTTACAATTAAAAGGATATTGTTGAGATGACACGGCAAGCACGAGGGATTGATCAAACTATACACATCTGCCATCTAGAATCTCGACGACCTCATCAGACTCACTTCGACGGAAATAATCAAAGAGCGCCACCAATTGACAGAAAAGTGAAGAACGTTTTGGCGAAAATAAGGTCCAAATCAATTTAAAAACAGGCGACGGACGACGGCACGACGCGACGGACGACGGGCGACGCGACGGCACGACGCGACGGACGACGGGCGACGCGACGGCACGACGCGACGGACGACGGGCGACGCGACGGCACGACGCGACGGACGACGGCACGACGCGACGGACGACGGACGACGCGACGGGCGACGCGACGGACGACGCGACGGCACGACGCGACGGACGACGCGACGGCACGACGCGACGGACGACGGCACGACGCGACGGACGACGGATGTCCAAGTCACCATGCAAATCAATTGAAAAACAGGCGACGCGACGGGCGACGGCACGACGCGACGCACGACGCGACGGGCGACGGCACGACGCGACGGACGACGCGACGGACGACGGAATAGGCGACGCGACGGCACGACGCGACGCATATCTGTCGTCTTTAGAACACCATACTTGGCAGCTGATAGAGTGCAGTGGAGGAAACTTACAGAGTGCGCAATGTCAGATGCACTTGACGAAAGCGCTTAGATGAGGCCCTTTTCGAAACGACCGGTGAAAACAACGCGCCCACGGTAGAAGAGCCTAATTGGGCGTAATAAGTATTAGGCTGGTGTCCTCGATTTACACGTAGACAATGTGTGTTAGAAGACTGGCAACCAGCCATGGTCACTTGCTAACCAAATCGCCCCAGGTATACTGATGTTGATATTGGGGCGTTTGAGAAAACCGCGTGTAGTCTTGCTCGTCGTACTATACTGTTGATAAAATCATGTTTATTACGGTGCTCGTTGTTTACGCGTGCCAGGTAAAACCAATATAATAATACAATAGTTTGATTAGTTTTTCGCTTGTTGGAGTACAACGATGGATTCATTACAACATGATTTTATAGAGGATTACAACTTCGTAGTGAAATCTGCTCGCGGTCGCTGTGACTCGACATCAACATTGCACACAGCGCGCCGGAGCATACGACATCGTCAAAAAGCACAGAACATGTATGACACTGATCTCTGTTAAATGCTATATATATTGCCTGAGGGCAAATTACTCTTTTTGAATTTGAAATGTTGGCATCTCTGCCCAACAACCATAGACTGCAATGAAAAGGGTTCGCTTTGCAATTACAGCATCTGGCAATTATAATCGCGTATCCAAAACAAGCTTTTACATAAGTTTTATGACCGGAGGCGAGCACAAAATTCTTAATTTTTTGAAAATAACCGGAAGCTGAGGTCAAGTTTAATTCTCGGGTTTTCTTCGTTATGTTGTTGGATTGGTTTTACTTTCATATTTTTTTATTACTTAGTATTACATTCCCAAAAACATGTATAATTTTCTAGGTTATAAACTACATTAAACTAAAATAATTGACGAAACAAAATCTTGCCAACGTAAAACTCCATATGGTTGGGACCACTATGGTCCCGGAAGTTCGAATGTGCATGAGACTTGCACAGTCTATTCGGATATGGCCTAAAGCTCATTGCATGCAGATCTAGCTCTCTCTTGTGATGTGTCCTACTGTTACGTTTTTGTGCAAGTCAAATTACTCACTTACTTTTCACAGTTCATTTATGAGAGAAAAACATTCTGACTTTGTGTTGAAGATTTTTAGTAAAAGTGTATTTATGTATAAAGATTGAGTAAACTATTCCTAGAGAGTTTAGAAAAATTAGACACACATTCAAAGGAAACAGATTGTTAAAATGAATTGTACTTTTTATTAACGGATTATATTTATTTATTTATTTAAGAGAAAAAGAGTTTGGTATAGACTGTGTGCAAGACCCGTTAAATTGCATTAGTTAGTTTCCTTCCAGCGTTAAAGCAATGTACATCGGACCAAAGTGGTCCCAAAAATGTTTGAATTTGTGCATTACTTGGACGGTGTATAGATTCTTCATGATAGTCAGACAGGTTATGTTATTTCTCTTCTCATTTTGTTCTTAACAGCAATCCAGTGCCCCGATCCTTACCCGAACCTGCCAGATGCATTGACTACCTGCACAGATGGCCACAATTATAACAGCATTTGTTTCTTCACCTGTCAACCTGGTTACAGCCTACTGTCAAGTGCAACTGGCATAAGAACATGTACAGCGTCTAGGAGGTGGACGGGGACAGCGAATCCACTGTGCATCGGTAAGAACAAAAATTGAATAATTTTTAGAATAATAATCTGTACTTTTAAATTTGGAAGAGTTTTTGCATTGTTATTATCACAGTTTATGAGGACAGATAAGTCTACTCAAGGATGACAAGAGGCAAGTAATGTCCTTCTCAGAAACACACATGCTTTGATTGAGACTCAAACCTACATGTTGATGACCTGCCTATCTGTGCACTGGAATGCTGCTACAAAAAGGCCATCAATGACATGTCGTAAAGTGGTTCAGTTTTACAACTGATCCCTAACCTGTATAGGTAAAATTTTTCTTTGCAGACACGCAGCGTTCAGTTATAAACTGTCCAGGTACTATCTCGGCTTATGCAGAGTCTGGTCAAACGACTGCAACGGTCACTTGGGACCTTCCCACTGTGACAGACAACTCAAATGAGGTACTTACTCCAGAGCAGATCGAAGGGCTTTCTCCTGGAGCTGAATTCAGCAGAGGTTCACACGTCATCAAATATGAAGTCAGTGATTCAAGTGGGAATACCGCTACGTGTTCATTCAGTGTTGTTGTGCAAGGTTAGTTTACAGTTTGACAGTGTCAGGGAAATCAAACCACCTTTGTAGTTTAGGCCTGCTTGTTGTTTTACTATTGTGGCATGATGTAGTGGCCGAGTGGTTAAGAACACCGGACTCAAGCTCTGGTGTTTCTGATCAGCAGAGTGTTGGTTCAAGTCCAGGTCATGGCACTTGTGTCCTTGAGCAAGATATTTACCATAATTGCTTCGTCTTTTGGATGGGACAAAAAGTCCTGTGTACTAGGATTGGTAGTGCATGTAAAGAAACCTTGAACACATATAATAGAAGAGTAGGGGTTAACCCCTGTGTTTCTGGTTCACATAGCAAGCACACTTGTTTACAGGTTTCCTCAGGCTTGTGGGCTACAGTTAAGTTCACTAATGATGCATCTTTGGTTTCATTACCAAAAACAAATAATAATAATAAATATAATAATAATCCAAATGCTTTCAACTCGTGTATCTATAGTGTCTTTTTGCCACTAAAACATGGCTTGTAAAACATGGCCATTGACTAGTTAGAATATATCTCGTCTGACTCAAAACGACAGCGCAAGGGTGCGTTGATTGTGCACATCCAACACATCTGGTGCCACTGGATGGACTAAGAGTGCATCTAGACTGCACATCCAACTCATGAGTGATAATAAGTGGCCCAAAAAGGTGCTAGAAACACAGGTTGAAAGCGTTCAAAGTCAATTTTTTGACTCTTAGCGTCATTTAAAAACTAATCGTTCAAATGGCACGGAACTATGTTTGGGTTTTATCAAAAAATTATTGGACGCCTTGTATTGTTGCAGGATATAATCAAGAGGTGAAATCTGGACTTTTTTCATTTCACAAAGAAGGGTCAAATTAAACAGTCAAGATTTTACCTTGCGACTATATTCTGCTGTGATATACATCCAATATATATCCATTGCTGAAGGAGGGTTACCAAGATGGGTTGGTCTCTATGGGATCTACACTAGGCCTGAAAAGCAATGTTTGTGCAGTTGGATGTTAGTGTAACACGATAAATGGGTGTCACTAATATTGTAGGCTGGCCGACAATAAAACTCCAATCAACTCGTATCTTTGGGCTGGAATACAGATAATACTTTATTTAGATCTGTAGGGCTTTACAAAGATGATCAGACGAGAAGTAGCAGGAAAAGAAGAAAACACTGGATTGGGCCACAGTGCGAGATTTGGCACTGGGCTAACCAGGAGGGTCTGTCTATAAGTACAGAAGAGAGAAGAATGAACTAAAGATGGGACATAAGGGCATTTTATAACAAAGTTGTGGGGACAGACTAGGTGGGCATTAAGGTCGTAAATTTGTCAAGTCCCAGACAACCAGTCTGGACACTATGGTGTCTGGGTGAGCATTTTTAGGGTGCTTGAGAGATTGGGGGAAGTACCTGGGGTAAAACAAAATAACCAGCTTACATTAGTAATACACATTTTTCCTTTGCTAGTTATTCAGTGTCCAGCCCGTTCCTTCCTCCCTGGCCAGCGGATGATGTGTACATCACGTTTCAACTACGGCTCTGTTTGTCAGTTTGGATGCTCATCAGGCTTTGTGTTGAATGGAAGTGACACTAATGAATGCTTACGACAAGGGGAGACGGCTAATGGTGTTTGGAATGCACCACAACCAACTTGTGAAGGTAAAGGCAGTGTTTGGTTTGTGTAACTTGGCCATACTTATGGTAATGTAGCAGCAACTGAAACTTTCAACATTCTGGGCGTATGAGCTCTCTTTCTCTATCATAGGACACTAAGTTTTTGCAGTAAGGCCTAAAAAAAAAATATGTTATGTTGGCGTAACCCGACCGACCCTAAAAATGCGGCCGACCCTGTATATTTTTATTTTTTTCAAGGGAAGAAATTTGATAATTAAATCGATATAAATTAGTTATAAATACGTTTGAAACAATTTCTGACCGTTTCTCATTGGTGTATTGTCTGACGAATAGCGTCTAGCGCGCGTGGAACTTTGGAGTGCACAATGTTTGACAACGAACATGCAGAAAAATTGCGCAGGCCCGGTAAACACATGTGTTGTACACATACGGAGCTGTCTAGATGCACCATGTACTGTACCTTTTACATGTATAGTCGCGTACCCGACTCCCAATATACTGCGCAGCGTTTCACAATGGTGAATACATGGGCTGCTTTCTTGGAAGTCTGGTCGGCGAGCGCAAGGCTGCTTTAATGAAAAATATGATAGCCTCGTCCTAGACTGTTGCACGGCGCAGACTGCTAAAATACAATATTAAAAATACTTGGCTATTTATTCCGTGTTAAAAATTTGTTTTTGTTACAATGTAAATTATTTTAATTCAAGTTCTATCATTTTACACAAACATATACATTCTAAAAATTGTAACTACCATGGTTGGTTACGCTCCCATACTTCCAAAAGTATCAACATGGCGGCCGGTGTCAATGCGTACAGTGTTTCCATCAAGGGAAAGTGTAGATCTGACGTCATTTTTGATCGCTTAAAACGGATAAATTTGAGTAAACAGCTGGGGTTAATTGCCCAGAGCTGCGCCGATGATGTCAAAGTGGGGTACAAAGTGCTGAAATAACGCTGAAAGGTAAATATTGCTGGAATATCCTGTCCTATGCCTAAAATGTTGTTTTAACACAGTATGTATATGAAAACTGAAATACAACAGCAATAACCTTTCTTATACTCGTGGTTTTTATTTTTAATGTCATTTTACAGATACATCAAGTTGGCTTCATGCCTCATCTCTCCAGAAGCACACTGCAAGCCTTTATAGTCTACCATGCCTTCCTTACAGTTTAAAGAAAGGGGGACCATCTCAAAACTTGTGCACCCATTGTTTGAGAACTCTTGAATTTATGTCGAAATTGTGACACAAAATGTAAAGTTTCCCATGCTGCCAGTGTAGTATCTTGCCTGTCAGTATGCCCTGAAATGTACAAGGTCACTCTTTTTGTATACTAAAAGGTAGCCTATGGTCTATTAAAAAAAGAGATACAAATAAAATGTTATGTCAGCAAGAGTTTAAAAGTATGCAGTTTGTTGTGTGTAGACTGTAGCCTTTTTTATTTTGTTATCGTCTATTACTACGGCATTTTCGTAGATTGGGGGAAAAAAATAAAAATAAAAAATAAAATAAAAATCCGACCTACCTACCCTGTTTTTTGGGGCCCGTTACGCCAACACAACATATTTTTTTTTTAGGCCTAAGTCTAGAAGTCGCCTTTAACATTATAACTGAAACTATCTCAAAACATCTGTGAAACCATCTCAATTTTGTCCATGTTCATCTCAAGCATCACAGCATATAGCTGATAATTACAAAACAAAAATCAAGCTGCCTCCCCCCCCCCCCCACACACAGTCACCCAGCTCTGTGTTGCAGTCACTGTGTGGTCATTTCTTTGTTCTATACACTTAAGGAAAATCCTATTCCTCATCACTGTCAATAACACTATGTGGACGTGTGTAAGTCCACATAGTGTTTCAAGTCCCTACATTATGTGGACCTCTTTTGTTCTCAGGTCCACACTTCCATGTAGGGTTAAAACACCAAATCGCAAGTCTAGTGCTTCTGCTGCTTGGCCATGACTCACTGAATCCTGTTTTTAGTAAATGCAATTCTTATTTTGATATTTAACATCAACATGTTAAAATTGTTATCGCATATGTCTTTGATAAAACTACAAGTGGGGAATGAGGTTATTTTTTAGGATCAATCATGCTCATTTCTATTGAGTTTTTATTATACTGGTCATCCTTGATGTTATGTCCAAATCATAATTACCTTATCAGTTATCTTGGGAAAAAATACAATTGTTTTAATTGTTTATGTTCGTCCGAAATCAACAGTTTTGAAAATATTAAAATTCAATTTACAATTTCAGTCATTCACTGCCCGGCGCTCACCCCACCATTGAATGGTAGATTTTCTGGTAACTCACCGCAGTGCCCTACTGCATATGGGTCAATGTGCGAGATTGAATGTCAGAATGGATATGAACTCACAGGAAGTGGATTTTTTCGGTGTCTTGCATTGTCTGGAGCATCTCAAGGATACTGGGACGGTGATGATGTTCGGTGTGAAGGTAAAAGCAAACATTTCATGCCAAAAAAACTAACAGACATATTGTTTGGCTTCAAGAATCAACCTGTAAACCTGGAAGGAATTTCATATAGCTTACGCACAGAAGGTCATTAGCAATTTAATATACAAAACATCTTTTTTGAGAGAATCAAGTTGAAAATTATTTTAGTTTTTTAAACTTGTATAATTCGGTGCACATTAGAAGTGCATTAAGATTCTTACACTTCTTTGGCGGGCACACAATCCTATTTGTTTATCAATAAGAAACAAGCGTTGTCATCATTTTCCAAGAAAGAAGTCCATAGATCTGGAAACAGATTAGCTCACTATTAAAATGAAGTATGAAAACAAAGTTTATCAGTATGTCGGCGGGAAGAAAACTCACCAAGCCTTTGGAGAGCATAGTTCTTGGCTGAAAATTAATAAGCTACGTAACTGTTTGGGTGTGACAAACAATACTTCAAAAACAATGATTCATATGTCTTTGTCCAACACAAAATAAACACTTACCACATAAATATCTTGCTTAGCAGGAATTGGCACTCTGACAAAATATCATTTAGTTTACATTGTTCTGACTGCTTTCTAAATTATTATCTTTTAAAAAAGTATTTGATGATCAAATGCCAGCCAGCACTAAAAATAAACAAGATAAATGTATCTTTGTGTGAAAAAGAAGCCCAAAGACTTTGTGGACCAGTGACCTGTTAACATGTGTACCCCTTCCCACTTAAGTTTAAGTCTGAATGAAACAGTACAACTGTGTAGAAATAAAATAGAAAATTAATAACAAATAATTATTTTACATTCAGTGCAAACTTGCCCTCGAGCCTTCATTTCCAACTACGGTCTAGTCATCAACCGAGATGAGTGTCCAGCCACCAATCAGATTCCTGCTGGTTCTACCTGTCGTTATGCTTGCGAGCAGGGTCATGTACTGGTAGGGTCAACAGAGGTCACCTGTGGACTGGATGGCGAGTGGGATTCATTGTTCCCCTATTGTGAAGGTAAGCAGTAAAATTATAACTGAGGCATGTAGACTTTGGGTATGGTGTTAGCCAGGAGGGTCATCTTGGTTGTTACATGCAGTGAAGTTTAGAACTGAGGTCTAAGGTCTTTGGGTATGGTGTTATCCAAACGGTCATCTTGATTGTTACATGTAGTGAAGTTTATAACTGAGGTCTAAGGTCTTTGGGTATGGTGTTAGCCAAAGGGTCATCTTTGTTGTTACATGCAGTGAAGTTTAAAACTGAGGTCTAAGGTCTTTTGGTCTGGTGTTAGCAAGAGGGTCATCTTTGTTGTTACATGCAGTGAAGTTTAAGACTTGAGTCTAAGGCCTTTGTTCATATTTGTTGAGTTCCAGCAATGTCTAGATGCGGTGAATTTTCTGTTTGAATTAGCTGTCCTGGTCGCTGGTGCTCAAAGCACAGCTGGCCAATGTGTTGTGGACCGAAGATTTGAAGCGTGGGTGATGGTGCGAAGAACAGTGGGCTTGACAAATAAAGTAACATACCATTTTCCTTTAGTTGATGTGAAAATAAATCATGTGTTTTGAATGCTCCTTTCTGGTTCACCGTAAAAAAAATCGAACAATTTGTTCGCAGCTGTAACTTGTGACAACAGTGCGTTGCCTCCGCCAGAAAATGGCTTTAAAAATGGCTGCCCCCATTCTGAGGAGACCTATGGCACTACGTGTACACTGATCTGTAATGTTGGCTTCATGCCAACACAACCCACCTATGTAACATGCACTGATGATGGAAACGGTGTGGGAGAATGGAATGGCAATACGATCACATGTGAAGGTTGGTCTATAACAATAAACAACAATACTATGTAAATGACTGCACATTATTTTCAAGCCTCCCATAACCAGGCTTACATACAAAATAATTTTTTTTTATACAAAAGTCACAGCTTGTGCATGCCCATGAAAAAGTATAATTTTGTGTCTAAATTTGAATTTCAAGTTTTTGAAAAACAGTTCCTGGAGTTCTTCCCAAAGTAGCAGATTTCTTTTATTCTTGTGTGAAACAATCAAAAACTGTGCACTTTAATGTTAGATATGACTTGCTAAATCTATTGAAAATAGCCTTAAAGTGAACGCCACCATACTTTGAGAGATTTGTAAAAACTAATCAAATAATAATTTATGTATGTGTTACCTCTGTCATAATAATGTTTGTGATCTTAACCTTCTCCCCAACTCTAGAGGTAAAGTGTGATCCATTAGCTGCACCAGACACCACAGCAGGATATATGGCCATCACCTGCACACTTCATGGGGTAGAGGTTACAGAGATTGACCAACCACTGAGTTATAGAACTGTGTGTGTTACACCATGTGATCTGGGATACATGGGCAGTGGCTCAGGGAGTCGCACCTGTCTGTTGTCTGGTCAATGGGATGGAACACAAATACAGTGTAATGGTAAGGTGTTAAAATCTGTTTCTTTAGAAATGGTTTGATCATGTTTTTCATTTGGCTCTTTCATTGTAGACTATCATGCATGTCATGTGTTATATCTTTAGGATCAACTCTCTGGAAATTTTGTTGTGTGTTTTTCCCCCCTTTTTTTTGCATTTGTGAATGAATTCTTTGAATTTATTGTGAATAGTTGTGTGTATAGTTTAAAGAAAACCAGGTTTACTTGTGATTGACAGATATAACTCCACCCACTTTGATATGCCCGCCTGACATCACTGTATTTGCTGAACAGGGAACCAACTTTGGTATGGTTCACTATAACTGGGAGCCGATACAGGTATGATTTACCAGCTTTCTTTTGGCTTTCATGTTTGAGGGGAAACTGAGAGACAAAGGGGAATTAGGCACTCATGTTTACTCTTTGAAGCTTACTTAGTTAATCATTTCGCGCACTCGAACTTGCTCTAAATTGTAATCCTTGACTTTTGTGCAAAGCAATGCATATGCATCACAACCTTAAGGTGATATGATCTCAAAAGAGTAAAGCTAAAAGCACTTACTTATAATGGTATTCCAGGCAAACACATTGTTAGACCATGCTTCATTAAACAAAAGACCATTACACTGTGTACATGATTTTATGATTTAACATATCAGCCTAAGTTCTACATCAGCAACATGTTGAAGAAATGGACGCTGGTTCTCCTCACCTTAACTGTTACTTTCTTTTTCTTCTTCAAATGATTAGTCACAAGATGTCCACCGTTGCCTTCACCCCAGCACAGTGTGACTAGCCTTGCTTCAGGCCAGGGTAGCTGTGATAGCTCTGTAGTGTACGGCTCAGTGTGTAACATCAGTTGTGAAGAAGGCTACACAGTGTCCTCAGTCAGTCCGAACCAAGTTGTATCCAGTGTTTGCCGTAAGATTGTATCATCAGCAACCGTTGGCTTCTGGGATGGCCCATCTGTAGATTGCATACGTAAGTAGGGATTTCAGTTACCTTGAGTGTGTGCACAAAATGTACACTTTGTTTAGAGTTCATAACAAACAAAACTGTTTTTTGAAACAATACCAGGCACCAATTTCATACAGCTATTTTTTTTCAAGCATAAACAAATCTTGCTGAGCAGAAACAGCCAAAATATCATATATTTGAAAATTGATTGTGAAAATTTGTTTCCTGCTAATTTTGGTGGAGCAGAAATACTGGCAATAACATTTTCTTCGTAGCATCCAGATGATATTGGGCTCATGTGTGATGATTATGGCCAACCAAGGCTGGGGCGGCAAACTACTCCAACCCATTTTGTTGTGTTGAAAATAAGTAATCACCTTCGAGATTCATGACTGGTGATACCGCAAACCTTTGTAGATTATTGCTCGTGATATGAGGAACATGACAGAAGGGTAGCAACTAGGGTTGGGAAAAATTTGGATGCTGAACCGGTTAATAACTGTTTAACTAGAAAAATTATTAATATCCGTTCTTAAATTTCATTAATTTTAAATGAGGCTGACAGTAAAAAAAAAATGAGAACTTCCTTTTCTTTAAAATGTTAGCCCCAGACACTATCCAGAGAGAATGATTGACATCCCTTTTGATAATTTACAACCCTTTTGATAATTTACAACCCAAATCCAAATTTCTATTCTCACTTGAATTCATGACATTATTTCATCACCAGCAAACACATGCAGAGTACCAGTTATTCCAAATGGGTATGTGTCAGGATGTATTGGGGAGGAGGTAGATTACCAGTCTACATGTACATTTGTATGTAATCCTGGTTTTCATAGCAACCAGACATATTTGAGTCGGCGAAGAAGAAGTTGCCTGGCTGATGGATCATGGACTGGTTCTGACCTACTCTGTAAAGGTGAGAACATTCGTGGCAGCCATTTTGTTCTTTTAGGTGCATTACACAACATACTAGACGTATAAAGTAATGCTCTGCTTGAAAGACAAAGTAAAAAGTGTTTTGCTCAAAAACAAACTGCCAATTGGACAAGGCCCCAAACCCACACTCTAAAACACTAAAATGTAAACGTTGCTATAGCTAGGCCACTTGAAAGACGTTCTTTACTTATCATTTTTTTGTAGACACAAATTGTTGATGAGAAACCACAAGCAGCCAATAATACATAGCCATACACTATTCAATTTCCTTAATAGTAAATCTTTGCAGGCATTGGGTGATATTGCTGCAGATCATTGAAAAAGAATACAGTGAGCTCAAAAGTTGTCTTTGTCTGCTGCCCTCTATATGTCAGCTGTGGACATAGAGTATTATTACCAAGTGACATGCCTGTATTCAATTCAATTAATTTCAAAGTAACTTTTATTTCCACATTAACATTTGTAATTAAAGGATACAATGACTTTAGATAATGCAGAGGCATGTTCCTAAAATGCAGGGCTTGTCGAGGAACAGCCTTAAGACAGAAAAACAAGAACTAACAAAAAACAACAACTAGACAAAGGTACACGTACTAGGTGATACAAAGCAATACTACTGAAAATTGAATAGTTAATGAGGAAACAACAAATTGACTCCAAGCAGGTGTGTAAATACAAAGTTACCCTCATAGCATTCTATGTTGTTTATAATCAAAGTATCAAAGTGGTATGCAAATTTGAACATTTAGGGAAATCAACAAAATAAAGCTGTTTCTTTCATTAACAGCTGTGATGTGCACCGGGTTCTTGAGCCTTGACCAGGGTACAGTTCAACCGAGTAGTTGCTCTACGGAGTCTGAACTCCCTTACAACACAAGATGTACATTCACATGTGATGAGGGCTATTCTTTGAGTGGTCCTTACAGTAAGACGTGTACTGCTCAGGGTGTTTGGAGCGATTCACGGGTCGTCTCATGCACAGGTAAACTTAGGCTTTACAGGATGTGAAAGTATTTAATGTGAATGATTATAGAATGCTGATAAGGAACTATCATTTTTCGAGGTTGTTAATATTATCACTAATTGTATGTAATAGATCACCAATCACCAGTGTTTACTGGGAGTTGCCCGATGTATATTGAGAAGACTGCTCCACCAGGAATGCGGTCTGCTGTTGTCATCTTTCAAGCACCGGTAGCAATTGATAACTCTGGGGATGTAAATGTTGCCAGGTGCGTATTAGAATGAAATTAATGTCATTTGGATCACTTTACCAGACTTCACATTCAACCCCCAACCCCCGTCCCCTTCCCAACTGACCGTCCCTCTTAACGTATTGTCAATATTTGTGTCAAAACCACTGCATGTTCAAATACATTTGAATAAACGGAATATGTTAATTTGATTGAATTGGGATCTTTGGGACACTAAGCTTCAGCAGATACACCGGGAAATATTCGATTGTTAACCCTTTAGTCACTGTTCCGCCCGAAACGGCCCGGCCATTTACTCACTGGACCGCCCAAAACCGCCCGAGATTAAACAACACTTTGTATCTTGGGTTTTACACATGCTAGCGGGTTGCAGCAAACAGCCGTCGAAAGAGCATGATCTAAAGATTGCGCCAGTCTAAAAATATCCCGTGGTCGCCATTGACAAAAACCAAGTAATCTCCTTCCAAAGGTTCAAAGGTCGGAAATCTAGCACGACGTGTCAATGCTTCTCTGTGTGTTCGTACCGTATCGTATGTACAATGCATTACGCGCACACACGCACTATAATGTATACTACGAAAGCGACGATGTTTCGCTGGGCTTTCGCCATGTTTTTCACACATTATTGAAAGGAGTTTACATTGTAGAGGAAATTTATTGTTATCCATAAAGTAATATAGACAAGATTGTTCATTTCTAAAGGTATGTTTTGATATTATTTCAATCACTTTGTCAACATTTTGTTCTTGTTTGAAACGATAGCAACGTTGAAAAGGTTGTGTGCACAACTTTCCGTGAAACACTGACGCTAACGTAATGCAAACTAACAGTTGTCTATTTTCGTTGGTGTGTCAACATATTTACAATCTGAAAGCTTCAATTCAGTAAAAGCAAATACATATATGTGTGAATCATTCGAAAGATAATTTTATCCTCTACAAAATAAACCAAACTTGTAATACAAAAAAATAATTACAATGGAAGTTATGATACGACTTCCAGATAGTGCATTAATTCGATGACTTCCCCGCCCTGCTCAGTGAGTAAATGACTTTGTTGAATTTGCTCGTAAGTGCTAAAGGGTTAACTTTAATTTTGAGCTTGTGCACCCTTTCCAGAACAAGGGATTT
Organism: Leptasterias polaris; assembly: GCA_037783415.1. Lineage (NCBI taxonomy): Eukaryota > Metazoa > Echinodermata > Asteroidea > Forcipulatida > Asteriidae > Leptasterias > Leptasterias polaris. The sequence continues at coordinate 3,778,755 of JAZGTN010000027.1, forward strand.
ATCGGTAAGTCCTACCCCCAGCATCACCCATTCTAATCCACATGGTAACTGTTTCCACTGCTGTCAAAACTCCACTGTTGCCAAGTTTAAAACATTTTTAATGCCTGTATTAACAACGTTCACAACAACAAACATATTTTTTAAAGGTTTAATGACCTTTGATATAGTTTGACTGAGATCATGTTGATTTGTTTTGTCTCCAGCTTGGATATTTCCCAGGGATCTGGGTCATCATTTACTGAAGGCACAACACGTTTGACTTACATTGCCACAGATCAAGCTTCAAATAGCAGACGCTGTGATGTCTACATCACTGTGCATGGTAAGAATACAATATAATCTAAGCAGAAAGCCATGTCTCATATTTCTCTAGACCCCCCCCCCCCCTCCCCATTATTTCAGTTCCCTCTAAACAAACCTCCCAAATGTATGTGAAAACAACAAAATGGCCACCAAGCAGAAAATAAGGTAAGACGGGAATTCATACACTGTACTGATAAGAGATCAATTTGCAAGAGTTACTTACAATGTAAAAACACATCAAACAAGCTACCACCGTCTCACATTTCAAGACTCTTCTCAAAACATTTCTGTTCAATTCATTGTATGTAGTTTTCTTTTTGTTCTCCTGAGTGCTTAGAGACTTTCTTCTGAAGGTGTTAGGCACTTTATAAATACACTACAGTTGTTATTATTATTAACACTAGTATTCAAGATGATGCTATAAGTACCGACTGTTTCTTGAATTACCTTGAAACAAGTTTTACTCTGAAAAGCTCAGACCTTCATGAGTGTTCAAATGTTAAAGGTATTCCTTTTAATTACATAAAACAAGGATATCAACTACACTATTGAAAACCTACAATTTTTGTGCATTTTGGGCATTCCTGGTGACTCTTTATGTACTTTTATGTACTTTCTCAGTTCTACGCTGTCAGCCCCTACAAGCACCAGCCAGCGGTTCCCTTGTCCAGTGCCCAAGTAACATCTATGGATCCACCTGTAGCTTCGCCTGCAATGCGGGGTACCAACTAATAGGCAATGAAAGTAGGAAATGTGAAAAGACGGGTGTATCCCCTCTAGTGGAGTGGACAGAGCAAAACCCTACATGTTCACGTAAGTAAAAGGCCTGTGATTTTTCTGTAATTTAATCAGAGTTAAAGATTTCTTTAAAAACAATTTATAACCTGCATTTTGTTGATATAGTGGTAATAAATGTTTGAGTAAAGATAGCTCTGAGTTGGCACTTAAAGGGTGTGTACAACATTGGTAAGATTAAAAATATAAATGTTCACAGATTTGCACATGACTTTACAAGGTATAAAGATGGTCATGGTGGAAAACTTCTCTTGAAATTGTTTTGCTTGAAATGCCATAGTTTTTAGGAAATAAGTAAAACAATAGTCTTTATCACGCAGGATAAAGTCCGATGTTTGAAAAAAGTAAAAACATATAATGGGGTTTTTCACTGTTTTCTCATGACTTTGAAGACCGATTGAGCTTAAACTTTATCAAGTGTGGATACAGGTCTTTGGCAATTACCAATGTTGTACACACCCTTTAACAATGACAATTTGAACAGTGTGTTCTGATCTCCAGAAGATGACGAGAGCTCACTGCTGGAAATGATTGAGAAATCAACCAGATTTTCAATGACTTTGATCGTTTTAGGCTATTTAATGATGTAATACTCAGTTTTTATACTGTGATGACAATTGTGAATAAACCTTATATTTTATCTATCTATATGTAAAATAATGTTTCCAAACTTATACTTACAATAATAACTGCAATATTCAACTGTTTGGTTGACATCGTTGGTCATTTTTAAAGAAGGTTTTTTACCCTTGCATCGCCCATCATTATCCATTCCAATTAGTCTATGAGACATAAGCATTCTCCCCTAATAAAAGGGTATTATCTTTCTTATAATTTTCACAGCAATCTCATGTCCTGCCTTGGCTGACCGGCCTGGTCAAGTTCTTCGTTCAGGCTGCCTTCATTACCCACCTGCCACTGAACTGCTGGGTACCACCTGCCACTGGTACTGTCCTTATGGCTATGGAGGTGTTGGTACTCCGCAATCTACATGCCTTGCCAATAGTGCATGGGATGTGGTGGACTTTACCTGTGAAGGTTAGTGTGTTATTAACCATTCCTAAACAACCCTACCTGCCTTGCCAATAGTGCATGGGATGTGGTGGACTTTACCTGTGAAGGTTAGTGTGTTATTAGCCATTCCTAAACAACCCTACATGCCTTGACAATAGTACATGGGATGTGGTGGACTTTACCTGTGAAGGTTAGTGTGTTATTAGCCATTCCTAAACAACCCTACTGCCTTGCCAATAGTACATGGGATGTGGTGGACTTTACCTGTGAAGGTTAGTGTGTTATTAGCCATTCCTAAACAACCCTACATGCCTTGCCAATAGTACATGGGATGTGGTGGACTTTACCTGTGAAGGTTAGTGTGTTATTAACCATTCCTAAACAACCCTACATGCCTTGACAATAGTACATGGGATGTGGTGGACTTTACCTGTGAAGGTTAGTGTGTTATTAACCATTCCTAAACAACCCTACATGCCTTGCCAATAGTACATGGGATGTGGTGGACTTTACCTGGGAAGGTTAGTGTGTTATTAACCATTCCTAAACAACCCTACATGCCTTGCCAATAGTACATGGGATATGGTGGACTTTACCTGTGAAGGTTAGTGTGTTATTAACCATTCCTAAACAACCCTACTGCCTTGCCAATAGTACATGGGATGTGGTGGACTTTACCTGTGAAGGTTAGTGTGTTATTAGCCATTCCTAAACAACCCTACATGCCTTGCCAATAGTACATGGGATGTGGTGGACTTTACCTGGGAAGGTTAGTGTGTTATTAACCATTCCTAAACAACCCTACATGCCTTGCCAATAGTACATGGGATATGGTGGACTTTACCTGTGAAGGTTAGTGTGTTATTAACCATTCCTAAACAACCCTACATGCCTTGCCAATAGTACATGGGATGTGGTGGACTTTACCTGTGAAGGTTAGTGTGTTATTAACCATTCCTAAACAACCCTACATGCCTTGCCAATAGTACATGGGATGTGGTGGACTTTACCTGTGAAGGTTAGTGTGTTATTAACCATTCCTAAATAACCCTACATGCCTTGCCAATAGTACATGGGATGTGGTGGACTTTACCTGGGAAGGTGTCTGTTCAACCATTCCTAAACAATCCTACATGCCTCAATCCCCCCAAAATTACCATTCTTTTCTGGATCAAAGTTCCAACTCTCGTTGCAATGTTTTCTTGCAAGCCTTATTTCAAACATTTGAGAACTTGTTGATGGATTTGCAAAGTTTTCTTTGGAGCTAAAACGGAAACATGTCAGAACTCTTGGATGGACTTTTGTAACCACTTCAATTGAGCTGACACCTGGAATGTATCTACTCTTTCTGCCATCATTCTGTCCTACAACTAATTCTCTTGAACAACTAACAATACTGTTTTACAGAGCGAAGTTGTCCAGCTTTAGTTGCTACTGAGGGCTTGGAGATATCTCCAGCTGATTGCCTCGTCTCTCCAAATTACAATGACATCTGCTACCTTCGCTGTTCTCAATCTGGGTACAGAGTAGACCCTCCTTCATATACCTTCATCCGATGCCTTGGTAGTGGAGATTGGTCTCATGATAGCACTGCATTCAGTTGCGTTGGTAAGAATATGTTTAATCTCCAGAAATCTACGCATGAAACTGTTCATCTAAACTTTAGCAGATCATACTCTGTTTATTGGTACATGGCTACTTCTAGACACCATAGGAAGTTTTGCATCTAATTTGTTGGAATCCTGAAAATATTGTTTGATTGAAAATAAGATTTCAGAGTTGCCATTGTTTGCTGATTAACCGATTTTGATTCTGCCAAATTAATCACAAATTAATTGCTGTTGGTTTATTTATTTTAAATGTGTAGATTATGAAAGCCCGCATTTCACAACTTGTCCACTTGACTTTGTGGCATACCCAACGGACAGCTCTCTACATGTGAATGTTACATGGACAGTTGAAGCTGGAGATAATTCTGGTGAATCCCCAACTATAACCTGTAATCCAGCTCAACCAGCTCTGCTACCGGTTGGGGATAATATTATCAACTGTGTTGCTACAGACTCAGCAGGGAATCAAGCTTCCTGTAGCTTTGAAGTCAGTGTGAGAGGTATGTACATTGTACCATGATATCACAACTTTATGGCTGGTCACCCCAAAGGGCCAAAGCAATAGTGCCTTGTAATGTGAAGTTTGCTTGCACACAATCAAATAATCCTTTCTAGGAAAACAGCTCAGGGAAAAGAGATCAGGTAAACGTAGAATTCTCTGCTACTTCAATCACCAATTTTCCCGAATGTTACGAAGCTCCATGATATTGGGCTGAATTATTAACTGTAATCATTTCTGAATCTAACAAAATCCAACGGCAAATAGTATATTATGCCTAAATCATTTGTACAAAGTTACTTAAATTACTCAACCAGACAACAAATGAACACCTCTGCTTACCAAAGAAACATCTGCCAGCAACGGCATCAAATAAACATTTGACAAAGTGGCCTTTATTTATTTAATTGTATTCGATTTAAAATACAAAATAGTTGCCAGATGTAGACCACTCAACCCACCATTCTTCGGGCATTTTATTGGAACATGTGACGATCGTCTTGGAACTACTTGCCAGGTGGGCTGTCTGAATGGCTACACCTTGCGGGGTGAGGAAACAGCAAAATGCTCCAGGAATGCCACCACTAGTCTGTTGTCTTGGACGTCCAGGAACGGCCCAAGCCCATCATGTCAATGTAAGTGCATGAAGCTACTCTACAGAAGTATAGTGTTACTAATAATTACAATGTGTGGCGTGTCGTGGCCGAGCGGATAAGAGCACCGAACCCAAGCTCTGGTGTTTCTGATCAGCAGAGTGTGGGTTCGAATCCCAGTCGTGACACTTGTGTCCTTAAGAAGCCATTCAACCGTAAACTGCCGTGTAGCCAAGGATCACACCCAAGTATACGATACAACCTGGGAAGCGGCAGCCAGGGGATCACCATAAGGGGATGCGACTTTTTGGGTGTGATCCTTGGCTACACGGCATTTTACGGTTGAATGGCTTCTGACTGGCACCCACCGAACAAGGATATTGACAAAATAGGGAGACCGCCATCATAGGGCTAGATAGCTCAGTTGGTAGAGCGCCGGCACGTCAATCCGGAGGTCGTTGGTTCAAATCCCGCTCTAGTCAATTTTTCCTTGTTCAACCCAAAATCATTTAAAATTTACCCAGTCAGTTTCCCTTGTGGTTTATTATTTGATATCTGATATAAAAAGTCGCATCCCCTTATGGTGATCCCCTGGCTGCCGCTTCCCAGGTTGTATCGTATACTTGGGTGTGATCCTTGGCTACACGGCAGTTTACGGTTGAATGGCTTCTGACTGGCACCCACCGAACAAGGATATTGACAAAATAGGGAGACCGCCATCATAGGGCTAGATAGCTCAGTTGGTAGAGCGCCGGCACGTCAATCCGGAGGTCCTTGGTTCAAATCCCGCTCTAGTCAATTTTTCCTTGTTCAACCCAAAATTATTATTATTATTATTACAATAGATCCTTTGTTCCTTTTTTAAATTGCTTTTTTTCTTTCCTTTGTTCTGGAATAATGGGAGATTTATTTCCTCATAAAGTGATAGACATCAGATGAGCTATTGGTTGTAAGGGAGGACCTCATAATCTAACACGCGGTAATACCTTGTTGTACATCGTGGTACAACAAGGTATTGGCATCAACAGGTTTTATGAATGGAAATCCTGTGATTCATGAATACTCAGTATGCAGAGGTCACAAACAGGAGAAAGTGAGGCTCATTAAAAATGGCTGAGCCATGACAATAGACGTCTTGATGAAAGGACTTGAGGGTCACACAATGCTTAACCAGTCTACCTTCAAGGGCTATTGGTAAGGGATTATTGGATTACTGCCATAAACCTCAGATCCTGGAGAGGCAGAAAGGGATACATGTATAAGCATTGAGGTAGGAAGGTATAGGTAAATCTTTAGCTGGTTTTTTTATATTAAACTTACAAATCGTATCAATACAAAATAAATGTTAATGGCACTATTTGTCGATCTTAGCGAAATCCTTCTCGACATTTGATTGAATAGTTTATGTCAAACATTAACAAATCTGTCTAAAAACCTCGTCCCCCCAAAAAAAAAAAATTAAAAATACAAAACAAAAACAAACAAACAAAGATACAGGACTGATAACTAACCCAGGACAGGGAATTTTGACGGTGCTGAGACATATCCGGGCTGGAAATAATTACGGGACTGAGAAATTGCGGGCTAGGAAATAATTGTGGGACAGGAAACGGAAAATGATAAGAAACCCGGGAGATCGAAAATTTTCTCGGTTGATGGTTCCACCTAGTAAACATCGAAAGTCAGGAAAACTCTACAAAGGGTTGATAGAGGCGAAAGTGGCCATTAAGAAGAATGATGAGCGTGCTTTCCACATCGACTCTCACTACTGTAGCTGTAGAGTTAAGTACCGCCTGGAGTTTGCAGCTCAGTTTTCGAAGGAGGTCGTTGCTCTATCATGTGACTGCATGAACAAAGTACACATTGGTGGTATGGCTGTTAGTCGGTACCATCAGGTTAAGAAAGTCCACATGATCAACGACTCCCCAAACTACCCAGATCATGACTTTCCTCAAGGATCTGGATACTTGATCACTCCATGTGGGTACATGGAGCTTCAGCAGAAGAGCGAAGCACCTAAAGAGGTACAAGATGAACTTGGACGCAGCCATCTATACACACCGAGAACTGGCCGTATTCATATTGTGAACAGATCGCAAAAGTTTCACAAGATGACGATTCAGGAACACATTAACGATCTTCTTCCTATTTTGGAGAATTCTGTCATTGAAGGAAAGACAGGGGCAGTGCTCATCGTTGACGGGGGACCTGACTGGAATGATTCATCATGGACAGTTGCAGTCTATTTGTCTCGTCTCCTTCGCCGAGTTGACCTGGATTTTCTGTGCCTAACAAAATATGCACCAAAAAATTCAGCCCTTAATTACCCAATAGAACACGGATGGGCACCTCTGAGCAAAATGCTGACCTCAGTGCGACTTCGCAGCACATTGGATGGGGAATCGCAGCCGCCCTCTGTCCAGTCGGGACTAGACTCTAACCAAAGAACAGAAAAGGAAGCCATGGTTTTTGACAACGCAATGAAAGAGATCAATGCTTTTTGGAATGGTCAGAAGTTCGACGGAAATGTCATCTCTTCAAGTCACCAACCTTGCCGAAAGCAATCAGCACCATATCATGATTATGAAACTGTGCATAAAATCATCTCCTCCGGGTCTAAAGCAAAGATTACGGAAGATGATGAACTTCATCAAGAATTGCTTTTTGCCATCCAACATTTATACAAGAGACCAAGAGAACTATGTATCGTGAAATGTGACAAGGACACATGCCTCCACTGTTCAACTCATCCCGTCCGTGCTGTCGAAGCTGTAAAGACAATCCGTGAGAACGCAGGTCCCTTGCTTACCCCAACACCTTCAACCAGTCATCCCGGACATTTCATGACCTACATAGAGAGGTGTAAAATCCTAAATCAAAACAACACTTGTACCATGCCTTCATTCATGGAGAAGAGTTTGGGTAGCTGTCCCTACTGCCAGTGCTACATGTTTTCATCAAAGGAAGACAGGAAGAGACATTTCAGTATCATCCATTCAACTCTACCCGTGCCTACGGACTTTTAGGTTTTACTAAATGACCATCAAATAATTTTATAATGTTGCATGGCTTTGAAGGGAAAACAATAATATATATTGCAAGTAGAGCTATGGCAATATTGTCACATAAAAAATTATTATTAGTATATTATAAGGCTGGAGACTTGATCAAAACAACACTTTTTGGGCTTATTAGATGACAAATCATTCCTGCACGAATACTGTTCAATGACGCTGTCTTGTACTCACCATCTGCTTTTCTAATATTGTTGTCATCTGGTTTCTTTTTACGACTGATTTATTTTTACTTCTAGTATAGAAGCCTGATATAAATAATAATAAATATTATTACAAGAATGATTGTCTCCATTGGAGACTCGGATTTCAAAAATTGTGCACCCACTTCTTGCCTAAATAATGTGACGCCTTTTTGGTATTTGACTTGACGAAGAATTAAACAAAGCTGTAGAGCTTTAGAGAGAAGTAATTATGTCATCATAACTTATTGTTTGAAATTGTTTTTAATACAATGGAACTATAATAAAATAGGACGGGAAATATGTTACGGGACTAATAAATATTAAACCTGGGACGGGGAAACATTACGGGACTGAGACAAAAACTGGGAAGGGGAAATAAACCTGGAAGGGGGAAATAAACCTGGAAGGGGGGAATAACCTGGGGACGGGGAAATATTAAGGGACTAACTAAGAACTAACCCGTGGCAGGGAATTATTGAATGGCAAGAAACGGAACAGAGAAATAACCCGGGGACTAATAAATATCCGGGACGGAAAAAACAATTTACAAGAGGGCACAGAAAAAAACTATTGTGTCTTGGTGATATTTTCAACCTCAGGGGCTGCACAAAGAGGTGTTATCACCCTTTTGTTAGATTACACCTTATTAGCGGGGATTAAGGTCATATAGTTGGTCCCTTTGTGCCTCTACCTGGACTCGCAAGCTTGAGTTTAGTCATGAATAGGCCTGTGATGAAATGCGGCTGTGTGCATTGACCTGAACATAATGAGCTCATTAGAACCAAGTGATACCTTCAGCTCAATACCTCATTGTACCGCGCTGTACAACAAGGTATTACCGCGTGTTAGATTATGAGGTCCTCCCTAATATTTAAATATCCAATTCGTCCAAAATCGTTGCTATTAATAGAGGGCATCTTTAACTTAAAGTCTGAATTGATGACTTTACTTTATTCTTTCCTGTATTAACAATGGCAGCTTTCAAAGCAAACTATTTATACCACATCAATTGATTCGGCTACTTGTTTGTTGGTTTAGCCTAGTTAATGCCAAAGTGACTGGGTTTGATTTAAACCAAGGGTCTGTCTGTTGTAACTTTCTCCTGCAGATTCCACAATGCTTCAAATTTGTAGTACTTTATAAGTATACATCTGTGTAGGATGAAGCTAAAATTATTTGTTGATTTTCACAGGATTCACATCGTCTCTTAGTAGCTATTTTATTTTCATGGGGATGTTGGCTTCTGATGGTTCCCCCCTCCCCTGTCTTTCACCTCTGTAGACCATGGTTCAAGTCCTGCCTCGGACCAGTCCTGCCCCATTTGGAGTTTTCCACCTAAATCTTAAACAAATTTTTGTTTATATCAACTCCTGCTCATTCTGTTATTGGTGCTTGCACTGTTGGATGTGTAGTGAAATAGAAGTTATTTTATTTTTTATTTGCAGTGGCCAGATGTGACCCCTTACCAGCAGATCTCATCCCGATCAATGGAGGTGTTTATCCCTCAATTTGCCGTGGTCCAGGACAACCTTATTATGGAACTACCTGCAGCTTCTTCTGCCGTAATGGATTTGAGCTGACAGCCGCTCCTGGGCATAGAATGGTGACGTGCCTCGCTGATGGTACATGGGATCAGAATCTGTACATGCTCTCTGTGACATGCCAAGGTTAGCCAAATAGATGAACAAGTTTCTCTTTAAATGAGAAAATAGAATTAGCTGTTGCAAACTGCTTACCAACCAAAAGGACCTGTGGTATAAATGCAAAAATTAGTTAGTGGCCTGACGTTTCGACCCTAGCAGAGTCTTTCTCGAAGGCTAAATGGCAACACAACACACATACATGTATACAGGTGTAACAAGAGCAGTCAAGTGGAAATACATGAATAGAGAGAGTGAGAAAGAGAAGCAGAAAGCATTCAGAAAGAGCAGGGGGTAAACAGGAATTATTGAGACAAAGGGGGGGGGTTATGGAGGGATGGCTTGACCACAAGAAGTTGGAAACACAAAGGACAAAATGGAAGGTTGGAAGAGGGAGAAAAAGTAAATTAATTAGTAAATAGGGCAGACTAAAAATGTGGATATCACCCCCAGCACTGCAAAACCAGCATAGCCTACAGTCAGGCCCTCCGACTCCGTCGAATCTGTTCTAATGATTCTGATTTTTTCCTGACTCACAGGAACTTAAGAAACACCTTGTTTCCAGGGGTCATAGCTCCTTAGCAGTCCATCGAGTGATCCAGAAAGTCAAGGCTCGTTCTAGGGAGTCTGTACTCTCCAAAGGACCCAAGCAACAACAGAGTTCCAGGGGGAAAGTTCCTTTTGTTGTTACTTGATCACACATCAGATCGGCTTCAACGTGCTGTACAGGAAGAACCCATAGTTGCCTACCGACGCCCACCCAGTCTCAGGGATCTCATCGTCCGGGCAGAAGTCCCCCCATTAATGATGATGTTAATCCCCCCTTTGCCACAGGGTACTTTTAGGTGTTCCAACACATCCAAATGCATCGTTTGTTGACAACTCATCGGGGAATCCGCAGACTCCTTTACCAGCCATACTGGTGGTACCACCCATAAGACAATGGGGTCATGTCACCTGCTCCACCACTAATCTAATATCTTGCAGAGTTTGTAGTGTTCAATATGTAGGTGAAACAAGAACTACACACAAGAGGCGTTTCTACGGTCACAGATCCACAGTCAACACCCAAAAGCTGGATACACCTGTAGGACACCACTTCAATCTTCCTAATCACTCCATTTCTGACATGAATTTACAGGGCATTGAGGCACTAGGTAACCACAGAGAGACTGTCTGTCTGAGTAGGGAGAAATTGTGGATAAGGCGCCTAAAGACCACTCAGCCCCATGGTTTGAACATCCAAGAAGGAAATGACTAATAACCTTTTGTCTTTGCCTTCTCCTTTTCCCCCACATTTTTAGTCTGCCTTATTTACTAATTATTTACTTTTTCTCCCTCTTCCAACCTTCCATTTTGTCCTTTGTGTTTCCAACTTCTTGTGGTCAAGCCATCCCCTTCCCTCCATACCCCCCCATACCCCCCCCCCCCCTTTGTCTCCATAATTCCTGTTTACCCCTGCATGCTCTTTCTGAATGCTTTCTGCTTCTCTTTCTCACTCTCTCTATTCATGTATTTCCACTTGACTGCTCTTGTTACACCTGTATACATTTATGTGTGTTGTGTTGTCATTTAGCCTTCGAGAAAGACTGCTAGGGTCGAAACATCAGGCCACTAACCAATTTTTTAAAACCTCAGAGGCAAAAATGTCATCAATTTATATCAAGTGTTTTTTCATTCCCTGAATTTTAGATACTATTCCACCGATACTCAAAGTCTGCCCAGGCTCCTTAGTTGGATCCATGTCTGGCCAGATCCTTGGGGTTCTCCTCACCTTTGATGTTCCCGTTGCCATTGACAACTCTGGTGATGAACTCACAGTTATCAAGATGCCCCCTGACATCGACTCACCGTACAATTTCACCCAGGACACAGTGGTGTCGTACACTTTCAGCGATGCTGCTGGGAACAGCGTCGTGTGTTCTTTCAGTGTTAATATCGATGGTATGTTTGTTATTCATATTTCTTACAGTACAGCTTGGAAGTACATTGTGGCCATGATGGTCAGTACCATTGTGCCCTTGCAACTTGCTGTTTTGCCTCTGAGAAAAATACTCTCTATGCAACTATTATTGCCCTTCCTTTTATACCAGTGTCATGGTAACATTTTTGTGAGAATCTGCAACAGGATAGCTTAAACCACTTTAAGTTGGATGTCATTATATAGATGCCAAAGTTTTATGAACTGGCTTACGGTGGACATTTTTAATGCCCGGAACAACTTCGGAGCGCCCTCAAGTTGTTTGCAGTCAGTCGGGAATATCCACCAGGACAATCCATTGTGTAGCATGCGTAGGTATGCACCTACTAAGCTACACTTTGTTTTCTCTGTACAAAGAGGAACTGACAGATGGTACTGGAATTCATGCTCCTGGAATTCATGCTTATAATCTCCCTTTTTAAGGAAGTCATAGTGTTATCCTAAATTCCAGACCTTTGTCCCTTTGTCAGACTTTAGCATACCATGGAGGCTCCAGCATACAATGGCAGATTACCGGCCGTGCTTTGTTGCAAAGGTTTTTCGATTCACACAGAACTCATACTTTCTCACAAGAGAACAACAAATCTCTATGCTTATTATGAGAGCCTTTGTTGTATTTCCAAAGTCAAGTCAAGGTTTAATTGTGTAAACAATATTTTCAAATAAAATTATTACTCCGGAATCTTCAAAAAGTTCTGAAAAATAAATACAGCATGGAGGCAAAAAAAATAATTTAGAATACTGACGAGAAGTGGATAAAGTTGATTCTCATGTGTCATTTTAGAAGAATTTTGTGTTCAAGTTTACTCTCTGAGAGGGGAAAAAATGATATCAAATAATAAACCACAAGGGAAAATAAATGAGTTACAATCCCTAACATGACCTTACTTCATAAAGAGGTGTGTCAAGATTATAACGGTAAAGGAAATTCTTTGGTAAAAGATCCTTGTAATACCGAAAAGGAAATGATCTTCTAGTTCTTGGTCTTATTTCTAGGATCAGTAAAATAAATTAAAAAAATTACCGATTGACAATGGCACAAGATACAATTTGTTTGCATTGTGCCTCTTGCCTAGGTGTGAAATGTGCGATGTACAACATTGTGATACAACAGATTTTGCACAGATAAAAACGACTTGTCGCTTCCCTGAATTTGTTAATTTTAAAATCTTTTTAAATCTCCATTCAGACAACCTGTCACCAGTCATCGTATCATGTCCAGATGATCAAGATAACACCACTAATACAAGAGATACTATTGTCAGTTGGCCAGAGGTAAGGATTTAATGAGTCTGCAAAGGTATCAGAGTTTGTTCCACCATTAAATAACAGACAAAGATGTCTAGTTTTTAATCCAAGCACTTGTGATTGTGAAGAGTTGATGATGTTATTAGTATTAAGTCAATACCAAGTACTGTGTATACGATGACTTGGAAGCATACTTATTGTTTTTGCTACTACAGGGCTGCCATCTCTCCCTGATTGTGCAGAGAGTTTCCTGAAAATAAACACACATTTTTGTCAAGTTCTGATGAGCAAGTTTGAAAATCTCCCTGATTTTGGAAACTTTTCCCTTGTTATGTTGAATGTAATTATAAATACCTCCCCACTAATGTTGTACAAAGTCTTCCTGATTGCAAGATACACATTCTGGCAGCTCTGCTACTGCAACAGTATATAATTGTCAGTTGTTTGATGAACAATACAGCAGTTGACACTGAGAATAAACAAAAGCTCTTTTCAGAGTCAGCAATTCTATAGAACAATGTATCAGCCAGTGTGTCCAAAATAAGGCATTATATGACCCACATATATATTTTGGTTTTTAATAAATGTATTTAAATCTATATCAAACCAATAGATATAGAACAAAACTATGTTAAAGGCAAGTTTTTAGGTTCTTTAAGAAACAGGGCAGTCTGTGGGCGTGTCAGTTGTTGGAGTTTGCAGTCTGCAGATAGGAATGGACATGCATTTGTTGTTTAACTACAAGAAGTTTCACTAATACCATTGTACACCACTGGAATAAATAAGGAATGAAGATATAAGAAACAATACAGATTAGGAGTATAATGGGATTTTAACTGAGAGGGGCCCTCTGTTGTTTTCCGTAGCCGGAATTTCGAGAGCTGACTGGGGATGAATTGGATACATCCTGCACTCACACGAGTGGAGCTTCATTTCCATGGGGTACTGCTAATATACAGTGCACTGCAACCAATTTGGATAACGGAAAGACCAGCATATGCCAGTTTACAGTGACACTCACACGTAAGGATGGTTTTTATTCATAGATGTGTTCTGTTGTTATTGTAAGCAGATTTTAAACATTTTTATTATTAATTATTACCCTGAGATTTCACCCCTATTGGGCATAACTCATAGAAGTTGTTTGTTTGTTTGTTTGTTGGTGTGTTTGGTTGGTTGTTTTTGTTTTGTCTGTTTGTTTGTTGTTGTTGTTGTTGTTTTTTGGGTTTTTTGTGGGGGTGCCCTTTTTATCGGACTAGCGTGCTGCTGACCTCACTCATCATGTTTAGCATGATGCCTTGCATACATGGGTCAGCACATTCACCGGTTAACACCAAGGACTTCAACAAAAAGGATATTGTGTGTTTTGACAAAATGAGGACGTTCTCTATTAATTTTAGTTATTTAATAAAAGATGGGGAGGCCATGGATAAGTCTTACCAATAGAACAAGGAGACGTCTATTTTTACTGTGTGGGTTCAATTGAGAACTGATCATAAAAATGTGCTCTCTCAAGTAAAAGTTAATCAGATTATTATTTTTTCTCAATCCTTTTAAACTTCAGCCATTTCCTGCCCAGAGCTTAACCCACCGAGGAACGGAGCTAAAGCTTGTGATGAGTGGGCCTATGGTCATTTCTGTTCAATGTTCTGCGATTTGGACTATGATGTATCAATAGATGTGGGGACAACTTTCTTTGTCTGTGGCCTGTCCGGCAAGTGGGCACCTCTCCCTGCGTTTCCTGATTGTAACAGTGAGTGTTATCAAATAGTGTCAGTCAAATGTTAATGTTTTCCACGGCGCTGTACTTCAGGGCAAAGGATTTTGACTATTGGTGAACGGTGATACTGCATGCCCAAAACTGACGTGTAAAGTTGCTATGTAGACTGGGAGTCTATAGTCAGCACTTTGTATAACTTGTATGATGTGTGCATTGATGTCCAGCTTACTCTGACAGGATGCATTGTTTGTACAATTCAAAGTTTGCGATCATTATTTTCATATGCGCTTTAAATTTACCAATGTCAACTTTTTGAAGGCTGTGATTAAATCAAAAATGTTGTTGTTGTCATTTGATTAACTGATTAAGTGTTTATAGATAAAGTTAATTTCTAACAAACTTTCTTTTCCCAATGCATAAAACAGGGCGATTTCGAGCAGGCATGTTACGGAAGCTATCTATGCTACAGTATTTCAGCGGAGACTGTTCTGATCCAGCAACACAACAGCAGATCAAAGTACAATTCATCCAGCTTCTTAACCAGTCAGCGGACTTCAGCGCCATTTGCTCAAACAATGCTGACCAGTGCAATGTGGACAATGTCCAGGTGACTTGCGGACCCACTTCAAGAGGTCGCCGTGATGTCAGCAGATGGAAAGGTTCAACTAACAGTGTCCACAGTGGCATCCAGCAGATGTTTCAACCTAAGAATGGCAGCGGTCTCGAGATGGACTCTGACAAAGAGCTTAATGAACAGGCACAGAGGTGGCTCAGTGATATGAGAAAAGAGGGTAGACTTCCATCAGATCCAAGAGATAATCCCAAGAGGTATCATCGTAAACATCCAACCATACTCCAGAATCGCAAAAGAAGTCAAACTCGCCATCAAAGGGATGCCCCAATGGACTTTGAGCTGACTATATCATTTGATATGATATATCACCTGCCAACTGATACAACAATAGACAGTGATGTGTTTGAGGATGAGAAATGGAATGGGTACGACACTCTCTTCATGCTGTCAGACAATGTATTGGAGGCATGTGCTGAAGGGAACCTTGTCCCGGATGTTCACGGCCTGGATGTAAATCCAAATCCTGATGTTTTGGTCGATGATGAACCAAGCCCATCCTGCCCCTTGGGATTAGTGTCAACATATAATTTAGATTGTGGTATGTCCATTTATTTATTCCTTTGTCAACACAATTTGACCCTTAATTCTGTTGACCCTTAATTCTACATCTATGTTGTCATTCCTTTGAGAAAGACTCTGCCATTAACCATTTCATTCATTTATACCATAGGTCCTTTTGGTTAGTAAGCAGTTTGTAACAGCTAATTCTATTTACTTTTTAGATATTGTTAGTACATGGAACACATTCAACAATTTTAAAATACTGTACAGAATTTTTTTAAATGATTTTCTAGTTTTGTAAATATGTTTCCTATTATTGGAGGGTGTTACAGGTGGAAATTATTTGTTTTTTATTTTGAAGATAATTGTTGCGTTTTATTAAAAATATATATGGTTTCTATTTTACCCCCTATGCTGCAGTGGAATGTGGGTTGGGGTCTTACTTTGACAGTGCAGACGTTGCATGTAGGAGTTGCCCAGTAGGATCTTATCAAGATGAAGAGGCGCAGTTAACCTGCAAGACATGTCCCCCGGGAACGTCGACCATCAAGAATACAACCAAGAGCGCTGACGACTGTCTGGGTGGGTGTGCTTGAGCTTTTTGTGTCATGTCGATCCCAGCCTCGCTACCATGGGCAGCGCGCCGTAACGCCCACTAACTCCGCGTACGTCTCTAACCCCTGGAAGGGAAACACTAAAAATCAATGCTGATTGGCTCACTCAAATTGACTGCTATGCGTGTACGCTTGTTAAAAACTTTCGATCGGCCCTAGGCGCTTGTCGGGCGCTTAGTACGCGCGTGTAAAAATGCACGTATTTTGACGCAATACATTTCAAATGAATCATGTTTTTATATGGTCACCCTAAACTGCATACAGTTAAAAGTATCACAAGATTGAAAAGAAATGAGAGGGGGGGCGAGTTGCTCTATGACTTGTGCGTCCTTTGACAGTGCGCTCTGCGTAGTCTCTAACACAGAATGGATCAACCACAGAGCTAATTAAAATATCCCTTATATTTGGATATTTCAAAGTCACACTTCCAGGGGGATATGATCGAGCGATGCATTCTGGGAAAGAAAACAACATGGTGCCCGGCGAGATCGTATACCACTGGGAACGAGGTTGTGTCGATCCATACTTGGAAAGAAATCACTGAGATTTATAGTAAGGGTCAAGCTGATTCACTTGTTGCAGTCAGTGAAAAACAATCCAATCTTAAATCATTGGACATTGTGAGATAGGGTAAAAAAAATAAATCAATTAAGAACTCACTCAACAGCAGTGAAGTTAATAGCGAGAAGTCCCCTCGATCCACTAAGCGAAAGTGGTAGTCCTGGTCAATTTCCTACCTTCCGTCAAGGTAGTAGTTAATAAGAAGGACTGTACTTTTTAGAACTGAGAAGTCTCCCAAACTCAGAAAAATCTATTCCGCGGCAGTAAAATAAATAGCAAGACAAGTTCTCAAAAGAACATTATCTACCCAGCAAGTAGATATACACATGGTGTAACCGCAAACCAAATATACATTCATACCTCACTGTGCAATGCCTCAAATCCCACAACAATAAATCAAGTTATTCAATAACTTCTGAGAAATGACAAGAGATCGATAGGGTGATACCATTGGTTTTCATTTTATTCGGCATATAAGACAGATTATCACTGAGCTGTGGTTTATGGCCAGGGTTCGGGCCGATTCATGGTAAGACATTTCAATATTTCTTACCGGTTTTGTTGCTCCCTCTATAGTTGAGTTTTTCTTGTTGATACCCAGTCTTGTCATGTAGCTCATGTTCTAATCTTGGCCTCTTTCTCACCTGATTTGTTGCTCCGTCAACAGTTGAGTGTTTCTTGTTGATACCAGTTTTGTTCTGTAGCCCATTTTCTCATCTGGGCCTCTTTCTCACCTGTTTTGTTGCTCCCTCTACACACCCTTGATCAATGATTTGTAAGTTTTCTCCTTCCCCTCTACCAAAGTACGAGGTTGTGTTCGAATCAAGAGACTTTGGCTACAGCCAGAGCCACTGCTGAAGCTGTCAATTGGCACACAGCCTTCTATACATCTACATGTACCAAACAGAAGCAGACAACACTTTGTACTTTTCTTTATGACATTTTTGTTTTCTCCTAAAATATATTTCAGGTATTTGTCCAGGTGGTCACTTCTCAAGCACTGGACTTCAGCCATGCTTGAAATGTGACAGAGGATCGTACCAGGCTGTGGTAGGGTCTAGCCACTGTGAGCAGTGTCCAGTCGGTCAGTCTACAGCCAGAATTGGTTCTTCTTCTGTTGGTGATTGTACAGGTATGAATTAATTGCTGTTAATTTGCATTTTTATCTAAATTTATTAAAGCTTATAAAAAATTTTAAGTGAACTTGCCAAATTAATTTCAAAAGAAAACCCCAAAAGGAAACATTGCTCGACTGCCTTTTTACTCATGGCACCAAAAGGTGATCTTGTTTATACCCTACCGTTGGTAAAATATAACAGTAATTGGAGATGACTTCATGAGGGCTTTGATTTGCACAAAGGTTTTTTTCTCCTTTTACTGCCTCAAAACTGTCTTAAAAGAAGTAAATCGCTGTGTCAAAGAAAGTCAATTTTCATGCTCTGTGATTTGTGTCTATATAGCTTTTGAAATGTAAAAATCATTTGAATTAAATCTCCTACTCTTTGCAACATTTAAAATGGACCAACCATTTAGAAAATATTAACTGCACAAGTTGTTTAACATGGCACAACTCTGTGCAGAACTGCATGTACCCATGTACATGGCTGTGTAATGTGTAGATTTTTTCACAACTTGATGTCATATTGCTGACTGTAGTAATGTATTTTTAAATTTCGGCAATAACTTATTACAGATGTGTGCAGTTTGGGAACGTTTTCCTCTACAGGGGTGCAGCCATGTACCCCTTGTCCTCTTCATAGCTACCAGTCAGAGGAAGGCCAGAGCTCATGCGACCCATGCCCTGATTGGGAAATAACCCAAAGCACTGGTGCAACAACATCAGACATGTGTCAAAGTAAGTGTGTTTACTGTTAGACTTGATTCCATGTACAATGTACATTATAATTATATAGTGTGATGCTTTTTCTGTGTTTTGTTATACAAGCTTATTAATTTTTGAAATAGAGTTTAGTCTTTTACTAACTTTTTCTTCAAGTTAGGACGACCAGAAACTATACTAATTTGATGTGTGATAAACACTATACATTTGTTTTTCAAGTTGAATATGAAGAATTCCTCCGGCATCTTAAACGATATTATAGTCCATCAGATAATCTGCATAGAATGTTTTATTAAGAACAAAACTTTAAATGTTCAAACAACATTTATTTCCATAGTGCAAACTTTCTGCTTGGACATTTCCTGTCTCAATGATGGAACTTGTGTAGAGCAGATAGGGAGGTACCGTTGTGAGTGTCCAGTGGGCTTAACAGGCCAGCACTGTGAGACCAATGTGGATGATTGCCAACAAGATTCCTGTCTCAATGGTGGGACCTGCCTAGATGAACTTGATGCTTTCAGTTGCTCATGTCCTGCAGGATTCACAGGTAACCAGACTTTCATCTTTGTCTTCATTCAAATTAATGTAATCAAACTGAGGCAAGGAGGTTAAATAGTCTGACACCTTTTTGAAACAATATGGATTGGTATTTGTTATTGCTACTGTAATCAGGAAACATGGCATAATGCTGGAAGCCTGGTAAATGCCTGTTGTATGTTGGGCATTTGCGTCATGCCAGTGATGAGTTGGGTACATCATCTTACTCTTAGTTATATCAATTATCAATTATTTTATAAAATTTTAGAGAATCAAACTATTGACCCCATGCACAATGCAGGATGCACCTCAACACAAAGATTTTCCACCATTTTGGGAGTAAATTTTGACTCCCAAAATGGTGGACAGGATAGGGTGGGTGTAAGTGCACAACACATTGTGCAAGGGTTCAATACCAACATCTCATCTGTTGAAAACTTGTTCAAATTTGCCACTCTTGGGGGGGGGGGGGGGAGGGTGACATTTAAGGGAGCTTAATTGCTGGGTGGGGTCGACTTTGTTGTGGGTGACTTTGCTAGTTGATGAGATGACCAGCATTTTGTTTGTTTTCCTGATGTAAGTTTGTGTGTGTTTTGGATACATACAGGTGTTGATTGCTCTATTGACATAGACTATTGCATTGATGCACCTTGTGAGAACAGTGGAACCTGCAATGACCAGACCAATGGGTTCACTTGTACATGTGATGTGGGTTTTACTGGTGCCACCTGTGCAACAAACATCAATGAATGCCTAAGCCAACCGTGTCTGAACGGCGGTTCATGCACTGACGGTGAGGGAGAATACCTCTGCAGTTGTGCTGCTGGCTTCACAGGTGATGATTGTGAGACTTCCATCAATGAGTGTTTATCTAACCCATGCCAGCATAGTGGCACCTGCATTGATGGAAACGCCTCCTATCTCTGCTACTGCATTACAGGCTATGAGGGAGACAACTGTGAGATTGATATGGACCTATGTGCTGTCAACCCCTGTGCGAACGGGGCCACGTGTCAAGATTTAGATGACCACTATCAGTGTGCCTGCCCCCGTGGTCATGGAGGGGTTCACTGCGATTTGGATCTAAATCTATGCGATCCCGATCCCTGTAACAATGGTGTGTGCTTTGAAGTGGCCACTGAAAGAGCCGGCTACAGTTGTGAGTGCCAGCCTGGGTTCACAGGTCTTCACTGCCAGACAAACCTGAATGAATGTACCAATGAGCCTTGTTCTAATGATGGTACATGCATCGATGGCATCAATAGCTATCAGTGTATCTGTGTAGATGGTTTTGAGGGTGAGTGTAAATCAAGCTTTTCATTACACCTTCAAGCATGACAGATTTGTGTGTTGCATAATGGAGGATTTTAGTCCTAGGTAATCTCACCATGTTTTAGTATAACTTTGGCAACTTCCTCCCTTATCCTCTTGTTCCTGTATTTCCATCATATAGAGGTGCTTTTTACCAAATAAAAACTGTCTTGCCTCTACAAATACAAGGTATCAGGCCTGCCCTTCCATCAGTGATACTAGACTTCACTTTAACCTAAAACTTTATCATGTAAAATCACGTTGTTTTTCAGGACCAAATTGTGAAGTAAGGACTGATCTGTGCAGCTCCAATCCTTGCCACCATGATGCACCATGTGAAGACGAAGGCGACGACTACTTCTGCACATGCCCAGCTGGTCTGTCAGGCCGAGACTGTGAGATTGAACTGGACCTTTGCCTTGAAGGGGTTACCTGTCTTAATGGTGGCTCATGTGCGTCGCCCTCTAGTGACGAACTCTGCCTCTGTATGATTGGATTTATTGGTGAGTGGAAATCAGCAGATGTTTCTAATGACAGTCTTTAACATAACACAGGCAAACAGAAATTTTGCAATTTGATTTTGGTGCAAGAAAATTATATTTCTGGTTTTTAGTAACGTCTTATGAGTTGTGGTAGTTCTAAAAAGAATAGGTTGTGAATCAACTTGATGTTTTGAGAAGTATACCCTGATTGTCTGTGGAATATTAGATTGTATTAACAATCCTACTTATCATATTCGTTTGTTATTTTTGTTTTAAAATCATTTTTATTTGGGTTTTTCTTTACCCATAATAGGTGAATATTGTGAAATCAACTTTGACGATTGTGCTAACAAGCCATGTGCCAATAATGCAATCTGTGTTGATGGAGATAATACATTCATCTGTGAATGCCAATATGGCTTCACTGGTACCTGTTGCAATATTCAAATAGATGAATGTGAGTCGTCCCCTTGCCAGAACGGAGGAACCTGTGTGGACATGACAGATGGTTACCGGTGTGAGTGTGTTTCTGGTTTCAATGGGACCCACTGTGACACCAACAAGAACGATTGCTTCCCCAGTGCTTGTGATCACGGTGAGTGCATTGACGGGATTGAATCATACCGATGCAGATGTGATTCAGGCTACACCGGTCGTACATGTAGTATCGACATCAATGAGTGCCAATCCAACCCCTGTGCCAATGGTGGCACATGCTTAGACATGGTTGATTTGTTCTTGTGTGACTGCGCATACGGATGGATCGGTGAACAGTGTGAGATCAACGTAGATGACTGTCTGAGCTCCCCTTGCAAAAACTCTGGGATCTGTATCGATGGCCTGCAATCCTACACCTGTAAATGCCGGCCTGGATTTACCGGCCATGACTGTGAAGTCAACATCAATGAATGCATCAGCAATCCCTGTTACAATCAAGGCCTCTGCATTGATGGAATCAACTCCTACACCTGCAATTGTGTAAATGGGATGAGAGGCTTCCACTGCCAGATCAACCCAGGGTTCTGCCAGCCAAACCCCTGCAGGCATGGTGGCTCTTGCAACGCAAATGATGTTGGGTTCACTTGCCAATGTCCGACTGGTTTTGAAGGGTATTTTTGTGAGGCTAATGTCAATGATTGTGTTAATCACCAATGCCAAAATGGAGCCAGCTGCATTGATCAGGTAAGAGTTCAGGCTCTAATTTCAACATTTATTTACCTTTAATACCTCTACGATGATCGTCACGTCATCAGAAAAGTACACCTTGTATAAAGTACACCTTGTATAAAGATACTTCTCCAATTTTGGCAGCCAGCTTGTCATCAGATTTGACAAGCTGCGATTGTGTCATTTTTCTAACAAGTTCCTGAATACGTGTTGGATTCCCAGACTGGCCAACCACAGCACCTTTGTCCATAAGAAAGCCATTCCACTTTAATGCTTACTTCAAGAATACATCTGGACTCCTAGACAGGTTGTAATACATGTACATGTCTATGAGGCTTTGATGCTTGGTTTAAAAGTCTTTGATCAAAGCCATTTAATTTCTTCTATTGATATTAGGCCAATCGATATACATGTCGGTGCAGTGCTGGGTATACTGGAAGTCACTGTGAGACACCTTTAGATATCTGTGCTGCTGAGCCCTGTCAGAACAATGCTCAATGTGTCCCATCTGCCCTCAGCACTCAACACTGTGTGTGTCCACAAGGTAAACCAATTTGTTTTACCTCAAACTATAACTATTACTAAATTGTTTCTGTTCATCTGTGTATCAGCTATCATCCTGGCATAAGGGTTATATTCCCAGACTATAGCATTAATGTGTGGATTGGGTTCAATTCCAGTCCCCACCCAATTGGTCTCATTGATGAGTTTCCACCTTATGTCTTATTTGTTAATACCTGTATCTTTCCACTTAAAGGTTTCACAGGTGTGAGGTGTGAGGTTGAAATTGACAACTGTAAGCCTGACCCGTGTCTACATGGAAGTACATGCATCAATGGGCTGAATGCTCACTCCTGTCTCTGTCCACTTGGCTACAGGTAAGTCAACATCATCAACAAATGCTGTAGTTTGATCACAAGTTTAGTTACAGTTTCATGCAAATACAATTCTGTGTTTTGATCTCATATTGCGTTGTATCAGTACAAACACCACAAACCAAAATTACAAACCTATTAACTCAAAATTACTTTAGTGTTACGTTAATACTAACAGGTTTGTGAGAAAGACTCTGCTATGGTCGAAATGTCAGGCCACTAACAAATTTTTGCATTTTTAACACAGGTCCTTTTGGTTTATAAGCTTTTTGCAACAGCTAGTTCTAATTACAGGTTTTGAGTGTTTATGAGATTCTGTAAAGAAACATTGTGGTTTAAGTGAAATAGGGTTTTAAATTTGTTCCTATTATTTTGATAAACAAACATTGATAATAAGGGTCTAAGAACTATTGTACTCATTAAAAAAAACAATAGTTTGTTTTATCTGATAACCAAGAGTAGCCCCAGTAAGTCATTATTTTGCTTTGATTTCTCTGCAGTGGGTACCAGTGTGAAAAAGACAATGATGATTGTATAGGACATCTCTGTCAAAATGGAGCTCATTGCATTGACGGCTTGAATGAATACCAGTGCAAGTGCAAACGAGGATTTATCGGCAGATATTGCAATGATTGTAAGACCTAATGTTATTTCATTTGTAATATAAAGTTTATTAAGGTATTCTTTATGTATTGGCATTTGGGAATAAAATGTGCAGATTTCATGACGAATCCGGCCCTTTAAAAATCTTGGCAGTTTTCACACATCCTTTTCAACCTCTGTGGGGAGTCTTTAAGTAAACAAACTTCCTCTTCCCCACTGAGATAATCCCCCTAATCCAGTAAATAAACATTCACTCACCCAGCTTCATTATTGCAGGAACTATTTCACACATAAAGTGCACTATTGTTTTAACATGGTTTCTAGACCTCCCTGTTATATTTAACATGATTGATAATACAACATGTAGCTTGTAGAAAAAGGCAACCCTGATAAGAAAAAAACAATAAGAACAAGCTTGTGAAGTTTTTTATTTGTATCTTCTCTCAATAGTGACAATTTAGTCATTTTTCATTTCCATCAAAATAATTTCCTTTGATTGAAATTATGCTTTACCAACCAACAGGATGTCTGTTTGTCTTTCAATATTCTACATAATACTAATTTACTAAACAGCACAACAATTAATTCCCCACTTTTTTCAAGTGAGTTATTCTATAATTCTGAAATCACAAATCTGTAGAATTGGACAGGTGTGTAGTTACGTTATGCGCGCATTTTGACAACAAATTTTGGACAGCTTTTTGGTAATTTATTGTCCGCCAAGTGCCAAGTATTTCGGTAAAAATTTGTCATTCCGAAAGACAGTCTGTGGAAAATACACAATTAAGTTCCACTTTGAAGCTGCGTTTCTCAAAGCTTTGTTAAACTTTTGTTGACTTTATCGAAGTACAAATACCGATTTCGCAGAGAAGAGATTGCGTTGGCAAACGGAACGTTGACGCGTTTGAGGTCATACAGGGTTCTCCCCACGTACACTAGCTAGCGTACCGGCCCGATACGCAATTTTTTTGGGCCGATACGCCGGCAAAAAGGCCGAGCTCATTTTTTTCCGCCCGAAACGCTTTTCAATTTTTGAATACCTTTCTTTCATTGATCGTAACAAACGGTCATACTATCAGTATCACAGTCTCTGTCCAGTGCCTTGGCCAACGTAATGTATAATCCATCAGTAATGCTTTCTTCGTGTGTGTCTTTGATCTACGTCGTCCCGGCCGCTGATATCAATCACGATCACATACAGAAAACAACACATTCCTTTCTTGTGTGCCACGAACGATTGAGAAAAGCGTACACATGGCCACTGAAGTCAGTTAACTGTTTCCCTTCGATGCCACGTGCACCTTTTTCCGAAGACGGGTACCAGCGAAACCATGCTCATTCTCGACCCCAAAAGAGCATGCACGTTGATCGCTCGCTCATCGCTCGCTCAATCTCACATGCGTAATCCGTGCTACAAAATGGAGTACGCGCTCGAGACTAATCACACCAATAAAAATCCGCCACTGTGATCGTTGCTGTATACTGTCTAGCCAAAACAACGAATCAACAATAGTAACATTTCAAACTTAAAAGATGGTGATTTCTGTCAACCACTTTGTTTTCGTGTATTTTTACTATAAAGTTTGAAGTCTACCAACAGTTGGTAACACTTCTAAATTAACCATTGGAGCAGAGAACAAGGTCCTACATGGTTAGCTAGACGGACTACAGTTAAAGCCTATAGTTATCAATGCGCACGTATAAGACTTGCACCGGACATCAAAACAAACTCCAGGTAAAAGATCGTTCTCGGCCGTTTTGGGGTTAATTTTCACGGTTCAAAAAAGAAAATAAGGTAACAGTTTTCGCAGGATATTATTTTAACAATGTTTTTTACTCAGATTGTGAAACTTTGCTTTACAAAATATGACTGAATTCTTTAGGCAGGGCTACTGTCCACCTTCCCAAGATGATTATAATAGGATTAGCGGTGATAAGAATCTTAATCTCCCAGGCCTTCTTTCTGAAAAGGATGTTTTCCAACCCAAGTGAACAGAAGGCTCACTCGGGTTGAGTTTTAAAAGGCGGATCCGTAATGTCATGGATATTTCTTTGGAACAAAACATTATTTATGTTGGACAAATTTATTTGTGAAACTATGAATATTTGATCCGAGAAAAAAAGTAAGTCATGTAAAAATGTCTTTGTCATTTTCCCTATGTCAACTAATAATAATGAACAGTGTCTCTTGGATTACAAAAAATGTCAGATTATTTTGCCTTGCCAGCCTCAGGCTATGTCTAAATTAGCGGCTGTGGCTTTGATCCTCAGGTGAACATGTGAACCATGGGAGGCCTATAGCAATTCTCTTAACAACAGCCATAGCTGTAGCCACAGCTGCCGATTCAGACACGGCCTCAATGTGTTGTTACTTGATTATGAGAGAAAACAAAAACAAGATGTGAACATCATGTTTATGTCAACAGATGCCCCATGTCATTTTGATATGGTGTTCCGATGCAATGTTCCCAGCCAGTTTGTCACCATAGAGAAAGCCGTGGAGGAGAGCCTGCAAGCTTTCACCCTTACCCTGTGGATTCGAAGCACCTCATCATCAACCGATGCAGTAATACTGTCGTACATAACTCCAGGTAGTAACCCAACACTTCGTGCAGCCCAGTTTGCCATCAGTGATCCTCAGGCCCTGAATATCTTTATAAAGGGGTAAGAGTCATTTAGCTTGTGTTTCTAGCGAGCTTTTATTTATTTTGTTTCCCCTTCTAATTTATTGATCTTAAATACCCTAGACAGTTTATCCATTCTGAATGGTCGAGAGGAGATCATGTGGCAATAATTAGACGTGCAGTAGAGACATGGTAAAAAGTGTTTAAACAGACCCTTGTTGGCGCGCAAGCCTTTCATAGTTTGGCTTTTTCATACATACAGGACCACTCTAGAGTTCTACAACCAAATCAGGTTTAGAAACATGCTTTTCACACTCCTGAGACCATGGCCTGTATAGCAGTTTATTCAATAATGAGCATTGTTGTGAAATTGGCCAACATGCATTTGACTATGTCCATGAATTTTTTTGCGATGTGACTTTCATGAATGGCAAAATTTACCACATTGACCAGTAGAGAGGTTAAATATGCCATTCATGAATACTAACCTCACAGCGGACTTGCACATGCATTAATTTACAGATTGTTCTCAACTTTGTATTTCTATGTAAGTGACTCGTATATCAAATGCCCTGGTATTGTAATTTATACCCTAGATACCAGTATTCCACATTGGTCAGTGTGAACGACGATCATTGGCATCATCTTGCCGTCTCCTGGAACGAACACGGAGGGAACCTAATGATCTATAAAGATGGTCATGTAGTCCAGACCCAACACCAAATACGACCCGGTAGCCGTATCGATAGTGGAGGACAGTTCACACTTGGAGAGATACACGGCTCGGGTGAGTTGCAAAATGATTACCTGTTATTTCTTAAAATTATTATTTTATTTTATTGTTATTTTAATTATTTGGACAAAACGATGTAACGAGCAGAGGTCGTCCAGGGAAAGGCAAAAGTAAAAAAATGTCATAAAACAACGAAGACGTGCCCTCGCAGACCTTGCTCATTTAAAAAAATTAAAATTTGTATTATATATAATACACAGAAATCTAAAATTGTAGTGAAAAGTATAACAACAGATGGCAAGTAAAAAAAGTATTAAAATACATTTACACAAAAATCTCCGTAACTAAGACCCCCAATAGTCAAATAAGACCCCCAATAGTCAAATATCGTTAATGCAAAACCACATACTTCCTGCCAAAATTTGCCAGTCTTCCATAAATGATGTCTCAGAAAAGTTAATAACTGCCCATTTTTATTACATACAATTTTTGTGATGTTGGTCAAAGTCTTGGAACAACCCTTCTAAGGTTTTACATTTTTATTTTATGTCTCTGAAACAGACAAAACTGCTAATGGCTAAATTTACTGTTAGTAAAATAACAGATATTGTGAAAAAACAACTTTTGAACAAACAAATTTGTTTTTTGTAACAGCACCAACATCATCAAGTAAGCTACATGGTGCACTGAGTAGTGTAAACATGTGGGATACAGCATTAGCAGGCTCCGTGATTAGCAACCTTGCTAGTACCTGTGGCTCTGTAAACCCTGGTAATGTCATCGCAGCAGCCGACTTCCTCAAGACAGCCTCCCTTGGAAGAGTCCAGGTTCAGACCCCCTCACAGTGTGACGGTAAATAGACTTGGTTTTTGCGTTTACAATGTTCCGGAAGTCTCTTTCTGATATATGCCAGTAACACCTTTGTCAGAAGACAAGTTGTTAATTGGAACAGTCTACCACTCACTACCGTGCTGTTTTATGTTGATTTTGACCGAGTGTGATTCCCAAATATTGCCCAACAGATCAATGTACTCATACAGCAGCTCTGTGGTATCGTAAGTCATAGTTTCCATCTTTGTGTGATTCCCTGTGTAAAGAAATAGTATACTGCTGTGACCCGTCAAAAGGGTCTGACTATTCTGCTCTCTAGGCTCTGGTTGGTTGTGTGAATTTATTTGAGATCTTTAAATATTTAGAAACAATGGCAGTTTTGACCCATCGTCCTCTTACGAAGACATTGCAGTTAGTTTACTGAAAAAATAATTACTTTCAATCTGAAAGCTCAAGTTTATACCAGCACCAATCCTCAAAAGCCATATTTCCATGTGAAATACTGTTAAAGTAAACAGAAACACAATTTTAACTGGTACATGTTTTGATTGTCACAGAAAGCCAATATGAAAGTACGCCAAATCTGTGACAAATTTTGAACCATTATTTCATTGTTCTCCGCTAAAACATGACCAACAATTTTTTCTTAGGTTAGTTGTCTAGTGTTTATAAAGCAAACTAGAGAATGGAATGACTTTACTCTTTCAAACTTCACTTATGGTTTGGCCTCTTGTAACCAACCCTTACACTTACAGTGGTGAATGAATGTGCTTCCAGCCCATGCCAGTTTGGCAGTACCTGCAAAGACGACTTAGGTCACTATATCTGCCTGTGTCCATCTGGCTTCACCGGACTACACTGTGAGATTAATATTGATGACTGTGGAACATCAACACCCTGTGAGAATGGTGGCAGCTGTGTGGATGGTATAGGAACTTTCTCTTGTGAATGCCCACCAGGATTCTCAGGACAACTGTGTGAGCTTGAAAAAGGTAAATAAATCAAGCACAAATGTTTGTATTTTAGAATCTATAATTCACTGTCGGCATCTGCTGGAAATTTCACATGAAGATTGACAAGTATCTAGAAATATACATAAATTATGATTTTCAGAAACAATCTTTCGCACCCTTCAAAACAACTTTGAAAACTTTGTTGTTTGTTGAGTGTGCATATTGCAGAAGCAACAGTTCTCCCAGTGCCAAGATTTCCAGAACTCCTAAACACAAAACTTCCCTAAGCATATGAATTGTTGCCTCCTAGAATGACATCAACCACCATATTATTCACCTGTAGCCAGAGCCATGACATTTTGGGAATAGAAATTTTGCTTTTGCGACTACAAAGTTATGAAAGTCCCTTTCATAAACTCTTAGAACCACACACCTCCCCCCACCCAGACGGAAAAATGCATCCTTGTGGAGCACTCTTTTGTTCTTTCCTTTGTCCCTGCACTTAACAGTTTCCCATAGACTTTGTACACAAATTTCCTTGTGGAGCACCCCGGTCTTTAGAAATTCCATGTGGAGTCCTTTTGTTTTCCCTTTTTTGTTTTGTCCTTGGTCTCCAGAAGGTACCGAAAGTGAGAGCACCCCCCCACCACACACACACACAGCTCTGTGTTACACTCACTGTGTGGACATTCCTTTGTTCTATACACACAGACAGAAAAATGCATCCTTGTGGAGCACTCTTTTGTTCTTTCCTTTGTCCCTGCACTTAACAGTTTCCCATAGACTTTGTACACAAATTTCCTTGTGGAGCACCCCGGTCTTTAGAAATTCCATGTGGAGTCCTTTTGTTTTCCCTTTTTTGTTTTGTCCTTGGTCTCCAGAAGGTACCGAAAGTGAGAGCACTGAGGAAAATCCTATTCCTCATCACTGAAAATAACACTGTGTGGACAAGTGTAAGTCCACATAGTGTTTTAAGTCCCTCTTTTGTTAAAACACACACACATGTAAACACCTGGAATCGGGGACCTCCAATTATCCCACTTTTGTTTTTGGCAACCTGTTGTTGTCTTTTGTTATAGGTCCCCGGTTTGTGTATATCTACCCACACTACTGAACAATCAAAAATAAATGTAAAATCTCACCAATTCAAAAGTTCATCAATCATTATTTTGGTACTTGTATTAAAGGTACTTCATTTGTAAAATGCATTTCTTTCAGTTATGTTATGCACTGTATCAAATTCCTCTTGTTGTTATAACTAAAACTTAATAGAAGCATTCTTAAAGTATCTGCAGACATTTATTTTAAACAGCCACAGCCCAAAGATAATGCCTTCATTTTGATTGTTTTCTATATTTTATAACGCATCCAGCAGAGCAAATCAACTATTAAATTTAGATGTGGGAGGAAAACCCATACACTATTACTGTGAAAACCCACACAATTCTGTAAGGACTGCAAACCCAATCCACATGTAAGGCGCCGGCCCAAGGTGGGATTGGAGCCGGGATCTACAGAGGTAGATGTAGGGACAGAAACCACTAAGCCAATCTGATTCGTGTTCTTTATTTCATCAATCTGACAGTTCATGGTGGGTTGACTGCATGGAGTGACTGGAGTGTCTGTAGTGTATCCTGTAATGGTGGTACTCAGTCACATCAACGTACTTGTACCAACCCCCAACCAGCCCATGGAGGTAACCCTTGCGTTGGCCCTCTCACTGAAACCCAGCAATGCAAAACTGGACCATGCCCCAGTAAGTCACCTTAGCAGATTTTACTGAATTCAAGATTGATTAGTAATCGGTATATAGTTTTCTGAATATTGCAAGGTCTTGACACTATCCTGTTCATGTCGGTGATGCAGTTTCATAGAAAATTCTTGGACTTGTCTGTCAGCTGTGTTTTACAAAGACTCAAGATCTTAAAGAATTAAAAGTTTCTGATATAAGAAAAGCCTTTGAATAAATGAAATGATTAACTTTTGATAGATTACACATAAAAATATGGCAATTGTGGAGCTGTAAGCTACAGCAGGTATGTGCTACTGCTAGACTTGTCGACATGTCGTTAAATTTCTGTTGCGGTGATAATGAAAAAGCTCTCTCGCAATATCTTGCGTGACTGCTGCTCTGCGCGAGACTACTGCTCTCACGACTGGTCACATTTACGAAGAGTCAGCAGCCAGCAACTTCGCGCGAGAGCAGTCTGTATTACGCTACCACCATGACTTGACAATCACTGCGACAAACAATTAATGACTTGTCCTCAAGTCTAGGTATGTGTATGAATGACGTATTGAGTCACCAGCAAGAAAGCCTAAAAGTGCTTTGAGTAATCTTATCTGAATTTGATGAAAAAATGGAGGTGTACCAAACATCCAGAATGTTTTTGTATTTTTCAGAAACATACACAAATATTGTGGAATACAAGGAACCTAGTCAGTGAAACTTCCATCAGAAAATAAACAAGTTTATAAATTTTTTGATTTTCAGAGATTTGTTTTTTAGATAGGGGGAAAATTTTACCTAGTTGTCACTGACCTGGACCATGGGAACAAACAAATAACAAACAAATGAATATATTTTGGGCTTGTTACGAGTGAGATAACATTCTAACGCATTCATTCTGTAACCCTGTATCATTTCAGGCTGTAAGATCTTGACACACCCGTTCAATGGAGAGCTACACTGTGAGACTGTTGGTTTAGAGCAGAATTGTACCATCTCATGCCTCAAAGGCTATGCTTTCAGCAGGGCTGTTCTGCGAGCTTATCGCTGTGGTCCATCTACCAACTACCAGTGGTCTCATGAATCAGATGCAGACCCAAGAGTGAACTTCCCTAAGTGTACAGGTTGGTCAATCTTTCCCAGTGACAAAATATTTCAGAAACTGGAGAAAAAAACCCAGTATGTCCTCAATTCACCAGGGTGGACAACTCTTCATTCCTTCAATTAATAGGTTGTATTTTGGACAGGTAAATTTCCACATTCTGTATTTGGCTTTGTACTGTAATGATTGTGCCTTTCTTACAGACTACAAACCACCAAGCAAGTTTGCCATGGAGATGGTCTTAGAATATGACAACCTTGTGTGTGACGGAATCAATGTGGCCAAGGATAACATGGTATATCAGCAAGTCAGTAATGCAGTTACATCCAGTGTCAACTCTATCAAGTGTGTCAAGGACAATAGTTGCTCTGTCAAGCAGTCTGAGGTGTGTAATTGCAGGAGGAATTAGAGTCCAATAAGCGTTATTCTGCTTCTGCTTAAATGGAGCCACTCTCTGCACAATGCCAACACATGCAATAGAAGTACATCAAGACCCTTGTCATCCATTCTTAGACAACTAAGGCGGATGCATTATTAGTTAATATTGTTCCCATTCAGAAGTCATTTGGAATTCCTGAATAGAAATTAGACTGTAAAAAATAATCTTTTAAGCATTGAGTTGTCGTGAAATTAGGCCCCTACTACAACACTTGTATTGTGGTCTCTGGTTTTGAAAATGTTTTCTTTCATCAAGTTTGGTTCCTTTTTCTAAACATTTGTTTTATTGTTATTCATGTTAATAAAGGAATAAAAGAGGTCTTAAGCGGCTATTTAAAACTGGCAGGGTCGTGGCCAACGAACCAAAGGCGAGGTCCTTTATTGCAAGGCAACAACCCTGCAGGGTTTTAAATGTCCATTTGAGTCACCACTGTTTTATTCCCACTCATGAATACTTTTCCGTTAAAAACATCCAAAAACCTTTAAAATTTAATATCAAATCTGACAGTTTAGCTCAGATCGCCTTGATATTGCCTTGAATTTTTTGTCCATGTTGAGAGCAAAGTAGCTTAAGTTTCAAACTATTGCACGCAAGGAGCCAAATATGTGACCTTTCAACTTGAATGAGGCTATGAAATTTGCGCGCTCCGTGCAATCATCTAATAGCGCCCTCTTTTGACTAAACTTTCCCAGGCAATGTTCAAACAGTCCTCAACATGCTTATATTTCAAAGTATACCTTTGGTTTTTGAAACCGTTTGATTGTTTTAATCTTATATAAATGTAGATATATACAATAAAACTAACCTGTGAAAATTTCACTTCAAAAGGTGGTCGCGTTTTTGAGATATCGCCCCAAAACCGGAGCGAAGAATAATCCCTATAGAAGTACACCATCTGAGAAACGTTTCTTACAGAAACGTTTTTCAGATTCAAATTTTGAGGCAAAACCAGATATCTTTTTACATAACCACATTGCTTCAAAGTGAAATGATTCTCAAAATGCTTTATACTATCGAAAGCTGCTGTACTTTTTACCACGTAAGTTTTTATTGCCATTCATTTTCAAAGTTTTTACCAAACTAAAGACCCTTTAAGCATGGCCACATGATCTCCTCTTGACCAATCAAAATGGATAAACTGTCCCTGGCAATTGTGAATTGAAAATAAAATATGATGTAGGTAGCCATAGCCTATGTAGGTAGCCATAGCCTATATGGCTGCATTGGAGAAGTTGATGTAGTTGCTCATGGTGCAAGATGGATTTGTATACCCCTCAGGTCATTGGCTGCAGTCCCTCAGAAGTTCTCCCTCAAAGCCGACGACGCAAACGATCAGTTGATGAGAATTGGATTAAAGTCAGCATCATATTGGAGCATGATTTACACATTCCACATACACACAACCTCACAAATGATCAAGGTAAGTACATTAGGAGCTGGTCTTATGAGCATTGTAACTAGTGCCGTTAAAATAATACATAAAGCATGGGATTAATGGTGATGAGGTCAAGCAAGGTCCGGCTACCTGTCACCCACAGAGTTTACCAATGGTTTGGGTGTTGAGTTTACCAATGGTTTGGGTGTTGAGTTATCCAATGGTTTGGTTGATGAGTTCACCAATAATCATAATATTTGTATTAGTGGCTTCTTATATAGCGCTCATATCCGTCACTCAGTGACGCTCAAGGCGCTTCAACATTCAGTATTTTCCTGTAAGGTATGTGTAGCTATGTTCTTGAAGTATGAAACTCATTCCTTTACATAGCACGATGTAATGGGTTACAAGGTGTTGTGGCGCAATATGCAGCCAATCAAACCAGGAACAACAGGGCGAACCCCTTCTCTTTACGATAAGTGCACTGGGTTCTTTTACGTGCATTACACAACACACGGGACAAACGGCTTTACGTCCCATCCGAAGGACAAAGCAATAATGGTTATAAGTGTCTTGCTGAAGGACACAAGTGTCACGACCTGGACTTGAACCCACACTCTGCTGAACAGAAACACCAGAGCTTGAGACCGCTGCTCTTATCCGCTCAGCAACGACATGCCAATGGTTTGGGTTTTGAGTTTACCAATGGTTTGGGTGTTGAGTTTACCAATGGTTAGGGTGTTGAGTTTAACAATGGTTAGGGTGTTGAGTTTACCAATGGTTTGGGTGTTGAGTTTACCAATGGTTTGGGTGCTGAGTTTACCAATGGTTTGGGTGTTGAGTTTAACAATGGTTAGGGTGTTGAGTTTACCAATGGTTTGGGTGTTGAGTTTACCAATTGTTTGGGTGTTGAGTTTACCAATGGTTTGGGTGTTGAGTTTACCAATGGTTTGGGTGCTGAGTTTACCAATGGTTTGGGTGCTGAGTTTACCAATGGTTTGGGTGTTGAGTTTACCAATGGTTTGGGTGTTGAGTTTACCAATGGTTTGGGTGCTGAGTTTACCAATGGTTAGGGTGTTGAGTTTAACAATGGTTAGGGTGTTGAGTTTACCAATGGTTTGGGTGTTGAGTTTACCAATTGTTTGGGTGTTGAGTTTACCAATGGTTTGGGTGTTGAGTTTACCAATGGTTTGGGTGTTGAGTTTACCAATGGTTTGGGTGTTGAGTTTACCAATGGTTTGGGTGTTGAGTTTACCAATGGTTTTGGTGTTGAGTTTACCAATGGTTTGGGTGTTGAGTTTACCAATGGTTTTGGTGATGAGTTTACCAATGGTTTTGGTGTTGAGTTTACCAATGGTTTGGGTGTTGAGTTTACCAATGGTTTGGGTGTTGAGTTTACCAATGGTTTGGGTGTTGAGTTTACCAATGGTTTTGGTGATGAGTTTACCAATGGTTTGGGTGTTGAGTTTACCAATGGTTTGGGTGTTGAGTTTACCTATGGTTTTGGTGATGAGTTTACCAATGGTTTGGGTGTTGAGTTTACCAATGGTTTGGGTGTTGAGTTTACCTATGGTTTGGGTTTTGAGTTTACTAATGGTTTGGGTGTTGAGTTTACCAATAGTTTGGGTGTTGAGTTTACCAATGGTTTGGGTGTTGAGTTTACCAATGGTTTGGGTGTTGAGTTTACCAATGGTTTGGGTGTTGAGTTTACCAATGGTTTGGGTGTTGAGTACTATACTGTAGCGACAACCCGATCTAGTGGTAGGGGGGCACCAGCACAACTCCGCGGTGGATCACTGCTGGCTGCCCCTGCCGGTCGATCGGGGAAACCCGCTCTCCAGAGAGGGCGTTCTCTGGCGTCGGCCTTTTTCTTCGTTTAAAAGTCAGGACTTGTTGAGTATAATAAAGCTCCGGAACAAGGGACAGAAAAGCCGTTATTTGTATTCTTGTGTCATTTAAAGCTGTGTACATCGCAACCCCCGGTCAACGCTACAATACCAAAAGGTTTGGGCGTTGAGTTTACCTATGGTTTGGGTGTTGAGTTTACCAATGGTTTGGGTGTTGAGTTTACCAATGGTTTTGGTGATGAGTTTACCAATGGTTTGGGTGTTGAGTTTACTAATGGTTTGGGTGTTGAGTTTACCAATGGTTTGGGTGATGAGTTTACCAATGGTTAGGGTGTTGAGTTTACCAATGGTTTGGGTGTTGAGTTTACCAATGGTTTTGGTGATGAGTTTACCAATGGTTTGGGTGTTGAGTTTACCAATGGTTTGGGTGTTGAGTTTACTAATGGTTATGGTGTTGAGTTTACTAATGGTTTGGGTGTTGAGTTTACCAATGGTTTGGGTGATGAGTTTACCAATGGTTAGGGTGTTGAGTTTACCAATGGTTTGGGTGTTGAGTTTACCAATGGTTTGGGTGATGAGTTTACCAATGGTTTGGGTATTGAGTTTACCAATGGTTTGGGCGTTGAGTTTACCTATGGTTTGGGTGTTGAGTTTACCTATGGTTTGGGTGTTAAGTTTACCAATGGTTTGGGTGTTGAGTTTACCAATGGTTTGGGTGTTGAGTTTACCAATGGTTTGGTTGTTGAGTTTACCAATGGTTTGGGCGTTGAGTTTACCTATGGTTTTGGTGTTGAGTTTACCAATGGTTTGGGCGTTGAGTTTACCTATGGTTTGGGTGTTAAGTTTACCAATGGTTTGGGTGTTGAGTTTACCAATGGTTAGGGTGTTGAGTTTACCAATGGTTTGGGTGTTGAGTTTACCAATGGTTTGGGCGTTGAGTTTACCTATGGTTTGGGTGTTGAGTTTACCAATGGTTTGGGCGTTGAGTTTACCTATGGTTTGGGTGTTGAGTTTACCTATGGTTTGGGTGTTGAGTTTACCTATTGTTTGGGTGTTGAGTTTAGTAATGGTGTTGAAACTGATGAGGAAAGATCCATTTATTTTTTACGTTATTGTATTCCTTTTAATGAGTTCCTTTCAATTATTTCCTTTCAATGACCAGTGGCAAATCATAGCAGTTCTGTGATTGCTATCAGTGAGCTTGAGGATGGTGCAACTTATCTTGTGAACCAGACAGTGGCTGGTCACTTTGCCATCAGCATTGACAGTGACACATATGACATTGACACCAATAAGTCATCAAGTTTTGGTGTGCCTGTCTGCCCATTGGGAACAGTTCGAGCTGGTACTGAGGATGCACGATGTGGTAAGTTCTACAATTTTTAATCTCTTGGTTAACATTTCCTTTATACAAAGATCGAGGAACAGATTGCACTGAAATTCATGCTCAAAATCCCCGTTTTAAGTATCGATGCAAAGTAATAAACATGTTTTGTTTGTTTTTGTCTAATTGTTTAAAATAACAGCACTTAAGATAGCTAAGAGTACGGTGTACTTCCTGGGAGTTAACTTTCAAGTCCACACAATGTGTTAATTATAATTTGTACAGAAATGTTACTTTCTCAATGTGAAATGCATGTTTTTATTTCATGAAGCATGTATTCAAAATAATGTAAAATGTTGTTTGATTTTGTCCTTCTACCAGTTCCTTGTTATTCTGGTACATTTGATGATGGAGACGCTTGCCGAGAATGTCCCTCTGGAACCTACCAGTCACATAAGGGCGCAACACGCTGCCACATCTGCGGACGAGGATTTACCACTTTGTATACTAGATCAGTCCTCAAAGAGGATTGTGTCCGTCTGTAGTGGACCACCTGAGGGCCACTCAGGTTGCCGTGTCTGAATTCTGGAACTTATCACTCCTAAAGACTGTGCAAGTCTCATGTAAATTCTAACTAACTCTTGTGTAATTGAGTTCATGTAAAAATGTGGAGGAAACAAAAGCGTACACATTAAACTGATTGCAATGTTAGAATACACACAAGACTTGCGCAGTCTATTAGTGGATAAACCAAGATAAAGGAATTGTGTGCACCTTGCCTTAACTCAGAGTATCATTATAATAATTATTTGATCATATCAGTAAATGTAAACTATGCAAGGTAACAAGAAAATAACAGAATGATTATACAAATATTAAGAACAAGAAATTAACCCAAGCATCAAGGTCTTAAAGGCAAACAAATTTGCACAAACACTTGCACAGAACCACCCCTGGGCTTCAGTCCCAGCTATACCACTTGCCATTTCTTGCACTATTCCTTTGGGTACCTTGGTTGACTCATTGTACATAAATCACAATCCATTACCACATTTCAAACACCTTCATTGTATAGAATTTGAATGTGAAAACTGAGGGTGTCGTTGCTTAGCCTGACAAATAATGTAATGAACCTTAAAAATAGTTGAAAATGTGTGGAATAAATTTGCCAAACATTGTTAAAGCAAGTGAATTACTTGTTACATTGGCTTTATGTTTCCTGAACAAATTTATGCCCTGTTTGTGAATTAAATACTAAACATAAATAACACTTCGTGTGAAACGCATAGACCCTAAAGAGGTGACAATGGGGGTTGTTGTGGATGACAACAAAAAGCCTAAAAATGTTCACAAATTTCTGTCCACCTCTGTTGAAAAGCTATGACAAACTGTCAACAAACTGCAAAAAACTGGCTGCCGCCAAATTATGCCCTGCAAGTTCAGATAACAAACAAGATCTGTGATTGGTGAAAAAAAACATCTCCTGCACTGATTGGTTAATTAACTGCAATGTGATTGGCTGATTTTGGATCATCCGATTTTGGCTAACCATACCAGACCTTGAAACCCAGTTTGTCCCACAATTTACTATAGCAAAACACCCTCTATACTTGCCTATACACTGTACACACAATTTGCTTGCAATTTGATTAGCTTCAAGTTTGTTCACAGGACCCTTGATTTGCTAATCTGCTCCACATAAAATGAAATGGAACACAGTGTCACCTGCACAGTGTGTACTTTGTGTGCTAGGACACACAACTGCACATACAATAGATGCATAGCAATACAACCTTCCCATGTATCCTTCTTCATATCTATTCTATTTTACGTTATGTAACTGTTCTGTTTTGAATTTGCGTAGAAAAATCTATTATACAAATAATATTAATATTGACAAGTACATGTACCTTAGCTTTAAGCAGAAAAACCTGGTATTGTGCAGAGTGCGGGTTTGTGAGCCATAAAAGTATGCAGACTTTTCTGAGTAGAGAGTTTTTGATTAAACATTTAGGTAGGCCTATACAATACAAACCTATTTTTATATAAATATTTTTGAATTTATGCAGAGTATTTTGAGCCGCTATAGGTCTCATACATGAACTGAGCAGGTTTTTGGGGCCAGTCCGTTTGATTGCTGCTCAATTTTTTTTTTAAGGAAGTAATCATATGAATTAATTTAGGGCTAAACTTTTCAAGAAAGGACATTTTTGAACAATCCTCTTTTGATAAATTAAGGATCTTAAATTTTCAAGATTACTTGTTTTGGTAAACACATAATCGTTAAATCAAATAAGGTGATGAAAGTTAAAGAAATGGTTTTGATAAACACATAATTACGACCAAATTAGGTTGTTGCGTTTTCAAAAAATCAGAGAATGAGGGTTGCATTTTTTTTCAGGAATTTGAACTCGTGAAGTTCATACCAACTTTTGTTTTGAATGACAATGTCGTTTTATTACTAAGTTTTTAAGAGCATAATGTTATGTGTTATCGTGTATCATGCTATATAGTGTTTATTTAAAACAGGTGCAAGAAGTTTGATTAAAGAGGTAAAGTTGCAAGGTAATTGTTAAAATGTTGGTCGGTGTCAAATTCCTGTACCCCTTGGATGGTAGTTGAATACACAGGGAGCTCGTTGCAACACTCTACCCACCTAAACCTATTTTTGTTAACCTAAACTCAAACCTTTGGAGGTTTCATCAAACTAGTCACGTTTTAGTGAAAAATCCTTTTAAAAACTGTCTCTATTTTGTCAAGAATTTTTGTTTGCTTTTAATTGATTACATTTTTATTTCTGGAACGGAAGCGTCAAAGGGACATGACGCAACAATAGGCCTACAAGTGAAATTGAATATCCGTTTTGATTTGCGAACGATTTCACGCAAATTAGAACTAGGCGAATAGGTTTAAATAGGTTGCTTATTAGCTGTTCCGACCTAGCTGTCGGAACAGCTCTTGTTTTCGTCGAGATTTTCTTATTCTTTGTTTCCGCCTAAATCCCATAGCATTTGCACACGTTTTTTGTATACAGGTAATATCCTAGAGCGTAACACGAAAGAGTGAGATAATTATATAAAATTGAAGCTTAGTAAATAAACTTAACTCTAAATGTAATAAATGTTAAAATTCTTAATTAATTAGCCACTTAACAGCGAGGTGAACATTTAATTAGCCAACCTTGTTAGCACCATATCTCAAAAAGTATACCCCCGATCGTCAAACTTTTTTCAGTGAAGCACTTGTCTTGTAATGTAGATGTGCCTTTTAGCCTAACATTCTCCGTCACGTCATCATGACGTCAGTCGTAGGCGTTTTTTCTTTTAGTGTACAAAACACAAACGTTTTGGTGACGTTTAGGTGATTCAAAACACAACCGTGGCTACAACGCTGTGCTTTTTTGATTAGGTCCAGTCACCTACTTTTGTTTGGTTACTCTGGAATTCGGATCGCGTATTGTGAAAGCCTGTTAGTCCGTGGGCTACCCCCACCCCCCCCCCCCCCCTGCACCCCCCTGGGGATTTTTGGAGACAACTATTTTTAACCATATTACTTTTGAAATCTGGTTGTCTGCAAAAAATCCTGGTGGTGGGTAAGACCGTGAGGGCGCAGTTTTCAAGATGGCCCCCAAAATACCACTAAATGGCATAATTGAGCCCCCAATTAAATCAGGCTAATATCTTTACATTTCTTGATTTGTAGTGAGAATAATACTACAGAGCTGTTGAACTAAAGTATATTTAGATTTTTATTATAGAGAGCCCTTTTCAAAATGGTGGCACTAGAAGTCACTCGAGTAAAGTAGTAAGTAGGCATTTCCCCTTCCCATGTGTTGCCTCTGCTCTCTGCTTTTCTCAATTAGTTGACGTAGAGTGAGTATACATCGATGGTGGTTCTATCAGCTCTGTACCCTGACTGAGATTTGGTTACATGACCTATTGGAGGCGTTGTAGCAAGATGTCAGCAAAACATTTATCTACAACGCTCAGTAGAGAGATACCTCTGTGTACATAGTTGTCACACAAATACTTGGCTCCTTTCTCGTAGAGAATCAACATGTTAGCAATCTTGAGGTCGGTAGGGATGTTCTTATGCAACATATCATTGAAGATTTTGCATACATGTAGGTGCCTAAATCATGACATCTCCTCCATATTACGGGAAAGCTCTATTTCAGAAAGAGGCTAAAATAAAACATTCTTTTCGTCTGGCAACTCACATCTGTTATCTCCATGTAATGCCTTTTCCAAACAGTGGAGTTAATTGGATTATGCACAAAACATAAAAAAGTAGCGCTGCTGACTGCCCCAGGCAAACTTACTGCTCATCCATTAAGTTTAATGACCCAAGTAATTCAATGTACATTCCCACTAAATAAGTGAAAATACTCGGAAGTTATTTAATGGAGCTTTCCGGTAATGCATTTTTAATGTTTCAGGGGGTATGCCATCTGGTCCAGGGCTTCTCTTAAAACTTCGTCTATTTTATTGACTCGATTACCTCAGCCAGTGTTGGTCCTGTTCCTAGGTCATGAATTACCCAGGACCTGAATGTTGCCACTGCAGGTTGGTTTAGAAAAGTAGAAAAATGTTCCATCAATCTGGCTTTGATGTCTCTGGGGGAGGTCGGAAGTTTGCCAACAGTGGTGATGGGATGAGAACTTGGACCATATATCATGTTGAGTGATGTGTAGAAGTCGCGATAGTTTTTCCTCTGTGCAAACTTCTCAACTTTGTCTGCTCTGTCTTGGAACCAGTTGTTTTTTAGGTCATGGATTCAACTTCGTAGTTCAGCTCTGTCAAGTTGAGGGTTCATAGCTGCGTCGTATTAATTTTGTAAGTTGATGAGCTGAACCTGGTGGTCATCGTATGGTGAAAAATCTGCACTTTGTGATAAGCAGCCTATGGTCTGTGAAGCAGTTTGCACTCCGAAGCATGCGGGTGACGCAAATGTTATTGAGTGCATCGGCCGCTATTCGCAAGGATGTGATCTACATGTATCTGATGCCATTGCTTGGATCTTATAAGCTGCCATGTTCTCGTTAACTTGTTTTTCAATCTGAACAGTATCCCATTGACAGTCAGCTTCGATTGGGTACACATATTTAGCAGTAGCAGGCTGTTAGAATTCAGCTTTCCTACACCATGTCTGCCAAATACACCAGGCCAAACTACTCATTCTCTTCCAACTCGTGTGAAGTCTGCAATCACAATCATTTTACCTTTGGTCTTAGAGATGGTGCAATTAAATAAAAGGCTTCTTTTTCATCATCTCGTCTCTGCATTGTTGATGCATAAACACTGCTAAAAGTCACACTTTTGCCAGATTGAAAAACTGCTGTCATGGTCATGAGTCTGTCATTTATAGCAGTCGATTCACTAGGTCATTCGAGATGTCAACCATGATTGTCAGTGATGTTGTAGCGAGCATCTTGGTCTTCTTTGTGTTCAGCTGGAGTACAACCTTCAGCAATAGGTCTTGAGCCTGCTCCAATGTATTTGAAACAATTGCAATGTCATATCAGCAAAGTCCATATCAGTGATCATCACAGGAGACACTCGTCGGCTCTTGCGGGTCACTATGGTGAAACCCAGCTCATCTTCTCTTCCATTGATTGCCCTCCTCAGGCAGGCCCGCCGGAAGGTATTTAAAAGTGGGGGGGCACCAACAATTTCCAACATTGGGTTGTTTGGATCAGCAGTTCCGGGGAGGGAGAGTCCAAATCCCTTTGTTTTTTGTGTGAAAACGTTTGAAAAGCTGCTTTCAAGACGCATGTGACACTGACTTAAAGGGCAATTCTAAGATTTTTCTTGTTGGAGGGGGTTAAAGTGTCTGATGAAAAAAATTATCCCTTATAAAAATTCCCCTTATTGAAAATATTGGGTAATACTAATACATGGATTTGTAAACACGGGGACCCAGTTACGGGGAGGATCATGCATAATACTAGAAAAGGGATCGGAACCATTTTAGCAATGGACCTATCCAAAGACCTAGCTATGCCCAGGCCCGCCAGGCAGATCTCTGGGAGGTACATGAATGTGGAGACCCCCAACAGTTTTATAAATGTGGGTATTTTTATGTGATTAATTAATTAATGTCATGTGTTCTCCAACTTTGAAAAATAAGTGTTGGTGCTGGGTGTGGTGAAAACTGTGAGGGCCGGTACGTACAATGCGAAGCGCGAAGCCCTTACGGCGTGGGGTCCGGGGCCCGCTCAAGGGCCCCGGAAATTTTTTTGATCCTAGATGCTCTGTGGTGCATTCTAAGGTGAATCCTGGCCACTTTCCTCAGACTTTTTTGAGGAAATATTTTTAAAGTTTTTAAGAACACAAAGTACAATCCTGGTTTTCTAAACACTTACTTGAAATAAAAACCAATGAATAATAGATATTCATTCTTCAATGTGTCCGGTAGCCCGACCGCATTTCTTTTTCTTACCTTGTAATTCCGTGTTTTTTTGTTTTCTAAATTAAGGTATTATGGACCAAATGTCTTGACCAAACTAACATGTTTTGTAACAAAATTGAACTAGAAAACCAGAACACATCCAGACAAGTTTACTTATATCTGCGTGATTTGGGTCTCATAGTTTTGTGATCCACGGACGTCGCGTCGTAAACTGGTAAACCCAACGTCAACGACCGACAAACGCGAACGATTGTAAAGCACCATAAAAGCACCATGTACAATGATTAGTCTGGTTCCCAGACCCCCAAAATCTCCGACTGGCACCTGTCGTCCGGGAATCTTTGGTCATGGAACCAGACTATACAATGCAATCGACCGGGTACGTAGCCTATATAGTCAAGGCGCTCGCGGCAAACCCGGATGGTATACATCACGCACGAAAAACGACCAGCGCGAGCGGCAATGTCACAAGTT
Source organism: Leptasterias polaris (assembly GCA_037783415.1). Taxonomy (NCBI): domain Eukaryota; kingdom Metazoa; phylum Echinodermata; class Asteroidea; order Forcipulatida; family Asteriidae; genus Leptasterias; species Leptasterias polaris. Next base: position 3,822,384 of record JAZGTN010000027.1, read on the forward strand.
TCGCCGTTTGAGCTAGTCTGTTTTCGAGCGCCTTGACTAAAGCCTACCCCCCCCCCCCCCCCCCCCCCCCAACCTCCGTCCCGGCTATTTCTGGGGTGAAAAAAAATACTAAAACAAAAAACATAATAAATAAAATAATTTTGGTGGTGTCCCTGTTTTGTTGCTCTATCCCCTCCCGACGTTTAAAAAAAGAAAAAAAAAAAAAGGGGGGGAAAAAAAAGGGGGGGGAAAAGTGGGGGGGCCCGGGCCCCCCCGGCCCCCCCGGCTCCGGCGGCCCTGCCTCAGGGCGTAGTCGAGGACGATGATGAAGAGAAATTGGGCCAAGGTGTCACCCTGAAACACTCCTGCCAGGATGTCAAAGAACACAGTGACATCATCTAGTTAAGTGACCCTGGCCCGGGTGTTTGCGTATAGGTTACCCCATTCACTTGCACTAACTTTTTGGGGACTCGCGGTGAGGATGTTCATCATCTTGACCCGGTAGTGTCAAAGACCTTGCGGAAGTCAATGAAGGTGATGACTGCAGGGAGATATTTATGCTTCACACCTTCAATAAGTCTCCTAGTGCAATGACGTGCCCCACCGTAGACCTCTCTCGTCTGAATCCCCACAGCACTTTCCACCCTGAGCGCACCCCTTGCCTTGACATTCCCCTCATGGTTGAATGGGCCATCCTCGATGTCCAGGGTATCGAACACCTGACCTCCACCTGTGCACCCAGCATGCTGCAGCACCTCCGGTTCATCACCAAGAAGGTTTTTGAAGTGGTTTTTCCATGTCTCTACCCGTTGTCATCGGTATCTCCCATGATCTTAGAGGGTCTGGAGGACTTTCTGTCGGTAATCTCGTTGATGAATCTCCAGCTCACCGCATGCGTTTGGTTGACATCCGCATGAGCTTCTTTCACTTTTCTGATTTTTAGGGGTAAGCTCCTCCTCCTCGATGAGATCATAAGTTTAAAGTAGGACTTTCTTCTTGCTTTTGTACACCGTCCTCTTTTTTGGTGAAGCTGTGGTCTGCTACGAGAGACCATGCCAGTAGGCCACTTCCATCTCCTCCCGATCCCTAGCTCCGACGACCCGAGGATCAGATGTGGCCCCCCCACCTCTTCACCTTGTCCATGCAGATCTCCGCAGCCTCCTTGTTTGCTCTCACGAACTTGTTATAGCGGTTGGTTGCATAATCATCATCAATCATCCTCCGTCAATACCTGCAACCGATTTTGAATTTCTACGGCATGGCGGGCATACCTCTCCTGTAGATCGCTGTTTCTCTTGAGCTTTTCCCAATTGTACTTCACCCGGCTTGTCACTGCCTTGCGTGGTGCACGGAGGCTGAGACGAACCTTCATCACCACCACTCTATGATCTGATCATACCGTAGAGAAGGTACTGTGGGCATAAGAGTTGATGATACTGTTACGCCATTTCCTCCTGGTCAGAATACAGTCGATCTGGGCCTTCCTCCCGGATGGTGACAACCACAGACGCAAACCGTTGTTGTTTGTGTCTTGATGAAAGGTGAAAGGAGCGTCCCCCAGCCCCAGTCAGGCATTGAAGTCACCAAGGGTGGCAAGGAAGTGGTGATGGGGAACAGCCTCTATCGCGTGTCGTAGATCATTATAGAACTTCGTCTTCTCCTCTTCAGGTGCAGTTAGAGTTGGTGTGCGTAGGCCACCGTGGTTGTGAGGACTTCATGAAAGTGACACAATTGGCTTAAATGATGAAACTGTTGACACATAATTTAAATTATAAACGTTTCAGCCTCCAGTTTTGGTAAACAAAGTAAATATCTGGTCTCATATTATGTACCATGCATTTGGTGATCGTTGATTGCTGCACTATCCCTTTGACTGGTTTGCATGGTACGATTGGATTAAATTTTACAGAGCCTTTCAAATGACAGTAAAGTCTCATTTTGATTGCCTGCTATGGCAATACAGGTGACATATTTATATGCACATTTTCCTTCATATTTGACCTTGTATGACCTTTAATGACCGTAAAGCGACCTCCATTTTATGTTATTGTTCTCTCATCTGTATATCTGCATTTCATGCACCAATAGCTTTAATTTGATACCAAATAAGATATGTTTATATGACAAACTACATTTGTCATAATTATTACATAATCAGAAAAGTGGGCGTGGCTTGTGACGTCAATATAAAAAAATTGCCCAAGTGTGCCAAGCCAGATTTTGGCTCTAGACACCCTCATCTATCATTTTCAGCAATAAAATTGCATTTGTACCCTACTTCAATTGGCCCTTCCACAATTTACTCATATCCACCTGACTAATAACAATGAAAACATCTATCATTACGTTTCTTTGGCAACCATTTTGAAAAAAGCGCCCTCACGGTCTTACCCACCATTATGAATTTTGCAGACACCCTGATTTCAATAGCCCATAGGATAAGGTTTCCAAAAATACCAGTCTCCAAAAATCCCCAGGGGGGTGCAGGGTTTCGGTATTTGGCCCATGCACTATTGTCAAGAATGGGACTTATCTCAGTTCGCCCAGAAGTAATCCTTAGATGTTATTGATGCAAAAAAAAAGTTAGTGGCCTGACGTTTCGACCCTAGCAGAGTCTTTCTCGAAGGCTAAATGACAACACACAACACACATACAAGCAGACAAGAGTTGCAAGAGTAGTCAAGTGGAAATACATGAATAGAGAGAGTGGAGGGAGAAAAGCAGAAATCATTCAGAGAAGGCAGGGGGTAAGCAGGGATTATGAAGACAAAGGGTGGGGGGTTATGAAGGGAAGGGGAAAGCTTGACCACAAGAAGTTAGGAACACAAAGGACAAAATGGAAGGTTAGAAGAGAGGTAAATAGTTAATACAATGAAGGGCAGACTAATAAGGTGGATAACTGTGTGGGAAAAGGAGAAGGCAAAAACAAAAGGTTATTAGTCATTTCCTTCTTGGATATTCAAACCATGGGGCTGAGTGGTCTTTATGCGCCTTATCAAAAGTTTTTCCCTACTCAGACGGACAGTCTCTCTGCAGTTACCTAGTGCCTCAATGCCCTGTAAATTCATGTCAGAAATGGAGTGGTTAGGAAGGTTGAAGTGTGGTGTCCTACAGGTGTATCCAGCTGTTGGGTGTTGACTGTGGATCTGTGGCCATAGAAACGCCTCTTGAGTGTAGTTCTTGTTTTACCTATATATTGAACACCACACTCTGCAAGATATTAGATAGATTAGATTAGTGGTGGTGCAGGTGACATGACCCCTTGAATACCACAGGTCCTTTTGGTTGGTAAGCAGTTTGCAACACCTAATTCTATTTTCTCATTTAGATGTTATTGACAAACATTCTTAATTAGTTAATCACTTGATAGCAGTGTGAAGTTTTAGTTAGCCAAACTTGTTTCTGTAATATCTGAAAACTACACAACCGATTTTCAAACTTTTTTCGGTTCTATACTCCTTGGGCATTGCAGATTAGCCTTGGAAAACCGTGACCCCATGTTGACCTTTACCTATGGTTCAACCGGAAGTGGGACCATATCTCAAGATCTATACACAACCGATTTTCAAACTTTTTTCAGTTATAGACTCCTTGGGCATTGGAGATTAGCTTTGGGTATTACCGTGACCCCATGTTGACCTTTACCAAAGGGTCAACCGGAAGGGGGACCATATCTCAAGAACTACACAACCGATTTTCAAACTTTTTTCAGTTAGAGACTCCTTGGGCATTGCAGATTAGCCTTGGACCCCATGTTGACCTTTACTTCCGGTCTTAACAGGAAGCTCAAAATTTGAGATAATCATATCTCCTGAACCACATGTCATAATGTCGTAATGTTTGTGATTTCCTGTTTATTGTTAAAACATTTTATGAATCAGAAAAACCGGAACAGCTCTGTGTTTGTCCACAAACACCTAATGTCTAAATACCCATTTTATATATAAAACCAATATTTAGGCTCAAAGGCTCAACAATTATTTAACTGTTGGGCCTACTTATTAACCATTATTTACATTGTGTATTTGGTTCGCGGTAACAACATGTGCATAATTTATCTTCTTGCTAGGTAGATTTTGTTCTTTGAGAACTTGTCTTGCTATTTATTCTACTGCCGCGGAGTAGATTATTTGGAATTCGGGAGACTTCAGGAGACTTCTCAGTTCTGAAAAGAACTGTCCTCATGCTTATTAACTACTACCTGGGCGGGAGGTAGGAAATCGGCCGGGACTACTACTTGATCGCTTTGTGGATCGAGGGGACTTCTCGTTATTAACTACACTGCCGCGGAGTGAGTTCTGAGTTCTTAATAGGTCTCAACATTTGGACTAGCTTGCTCTAGTTATCGTCAGGAGACTGAAGAGTGTAAGACATGTTGGTTTATTTATAGGGGTTCAGGGGTTTCAGTGTAGAGTCAGTCACTGCTCTGATTGGTTCTGCCGAAAGGAGGATTATTTACATAAATAACCATAACTTATTGTAGGGAGCCCAAGTGCGCCCTCAGTGTTGTTGATTGTGAAAAGTAAAATTTGGGGTCGCGACCTGTAGACCCAGTCTCTTTCTCTTTGGTAGCATTTGCACGAGAGAGCACATTATTTTCGCTCTATATTTCTCTCCATTTTGTGGGGAGCATGGCTCTGGCCATGCTCCACATGCTATTCATTTGGGAGGGATAGTTTCGTAGAGCTCTCAGTGAGTATTATTTTGTTTAAGCGTTTTTACAAGCTCGGTTCATCCTCGGTGACAAAATCAAACTACCAAACCGTAACTTGTTGGCTCGTCGGTAGGCTTGGTTTCAAGATTACAAAACATGTTCAACGGATTTCATTTTTGAAAACGACAATTGTCAATAATTAGAAAGAAATATAATAGTACAATAAAACTTTACTAACCCATCAATAGAAAGAGAGACTGGCCAATCCCAAATATGGGATCGTTTTAATGATCAATTTGATATAAGTATTGTGAACATGCTTGTTTATTTTGTATTGCATTATCTTTTTGTTTGTATACGCGCATGGATTGTGAAATATTGCCAAACCTCAAAACGTTTTTGGACTGCTTAAGCTTTGATTTCAAACTACTTCATATGTTCCCAAGACTTGTTACAGTTCATCATGGAGGTAGAAACTGTCTGAATGATTTATAAACAAACCCAACATTGAGAATTGGGAACAGGACAGGGGCGGATACAGGGGGGCGTGGGGGCGCACGCCCCCCTTTTTTGCTTGAGAAAAAAAGAGAGAGAAAAAGAGACACCGTCAAGGAGAAAAGTGAGGGAGAGACAACATTAACGACATAGGCCCTACCTAGTATTTTTTTTTTTAAGCTACTAATATTCGTACCTCGTACACTTTCACTGACTGACATTGTCTCACGTAAATCTGTGTGTACTGTGTGGACAGCGTGTTTTTCTCAAACACTGAACATGCCTGGCGCGGGGATCCGGGGGCGTGAATATGATTCACCCGTAGCGTGAGTCTGTGTGAGTAGGTAACCACATTCAAACCGGGGACCTATAACAAAAGAGGACAATAGGTCCACGGTTGCTATCACAAAGGAAAGCATTGTGGTACACGGTTGCTATCACAAAGACTTGAACAAAGGAGGTTTCACGATTGCAGGCTGTTACACACTTGGGTGTGTGTGTACATTGTGCAAAGAAGTTTCTGGCTGGAAAGTCAGCACTCGTGCCATTAAAAAAAATGTGACTTTTACAATACGAACTTCGGAAACTAATGAAGACATAGCTCCATGAATAGGGCCAATCCACTTCGTATCCTTGGCCCTAGCACCATTGCATCCTAATTTTGTGTCCGATTTTTTTTTTAATCCGGGTTATGAAACTTACCGATCGAATGCTACTGTACTTGTTTTTAAAAAACATCACAGATCTTTTGGGAAAAATTGTTTGCTTTTCGAGTCGCGAGTGTGATTTTTTGTTCACATATTATTAACTTCCGCGAAAACCATTGTCAGGTTCCCTCAACAATCCACAACAGTTAGACGATCAATTGCTGATTTAGGCCAAGAGCATTAGCTTTAACCCGGATATAGCTCATAACAAGCTGATTTTTTCAGGATAGGTCCGGGAATGTACCTAGAATGACATACTAAAAGTCCCCTAAAATCCCCCTGGAGCTCTTTCCGAAATCCAAGATGGCGTCCAAAACGGCCGCCATTTTCAAATCTCATCATACCTATGCAACCAGATATCATGCTGTAAAAACAAATAAAGTGTCTAAATATAGGTTTTGAGGCACAAGGAATCCAATAAAACCATTATTTTGAAATTTTAGAACCTATTAGTATATAAAACCAAGATGGCGTTCAAAATGGCCGCCATTTTCAAATATTTACCTTTTTATGCAACTTTAAATGCTGTAAACACAAATAAAATGTCAAAACATACGTTTTTAGGCACAAGGACTCCAATAGAACCATTATTTCGAGAGTTTAGAACTCATAAGTATCTAAAACAAAGACGGCGTCCAAAATGGCCGCCAAAATGGCCGCCATTTTTATATTTTAAAATTTGTAAATAGACAAAGATGTTTGTTTCTACTTGTGCGAGATTTATATCTTGTGATTTGTATCCCCATTCTGTATTCTAGAGTATTCCCATCAATTCTTCAAAAAGGAGAGCATGCAGTCCATGCCAAATGGGATATATGTGCAGTATTCATTAAGTGATTCAAAGTTGCTGGCCCCATAGACATTAAGAACACTAATTTACCTGGTTTGTGATAGGCAACTCGGAACACGAGACCCGATGAGCCATGAACCAAACTCGAAGCCTCTTTTCAGAATCGGGGTTCATAATAAACAAAGATAAATCTTTGCCAATTATTATCTCCACCCAGCTAACCTTTTTCAGGGTAGACCTTTAACGAGGTCTAGCTTTCCTCCACATAGGAGCACAGTCATTCAAAACCCTCTGGAGTTCATCCCTCTGTCCATATTGCCCCAGCTGTAGCCTGGCTACATCTCCTGCACCTCATGGCCAGCCCATGCATCCACTTTTGGTCACATAATCAGCACAATCTTTGCACCGGATAGGTCATGCATCCCCCAATAGACGTTTCAAAAAGTAGTATTAGCTCGGTATTGGGGACTTCATTCTAGAAGGAGACTCGCTTCCACATCAATGTTTCTGAATTTTTTGCAGTGTACCAGGCATTGAGGCACTTGAAGAGAACTGTCACAGGGAACGCTGTTTTTGTCAAATTAAAAAACTCAACAGTCAGTTCGTACATAAACCGATATGGTGGAACTCAGTCACCACTCTTGTTTGCACTAGACAAAAAGTGACATAGTTCTCTCCACAGTTCACTATGTTAGAAGAATCAGGGTGGTTGCGCTGTCCAGAGGAAAAGTCATCCCTACATAAAATGGTCTCTCAACCAAGCAGTCATTCAAACGATCTTCCAGACACCCTCGGGCGTCAACAACGAATTCCCAGTCATTTATGCTCGGAACGGTATGAAGCCCCATTGGTGCCACTTGACAAGTGCATATATGTTTCACTGAATGATATGTATTTCACAGCACCGCCACTTATATCTTGCGGCCGCCACTTATTATCTTGCGGCCGCCACTTATTATCTTGCGGCCGCCACTTAGTAAGTTGCGGCCGCCACTTATTATCTTGCGGCCGCCACTTATTATCTTGTGGCCGTCACTTATTATCTTGCGGCCGCCACTTATTATCTTGCGGCCGCCACCTATTATCTTGCGGCCGCAACTTGGTAAGTTGCGGCCGCAACTTATTATCTTGCGGCCGCCACTTAGTAAGTTGCGGCCGCCACTTATTATCTTGGTAATCTTTGATAACATTCGAGTCTTGAAGGTATTTATTTTAGACTTTTTTGAGGATGTGGGTAGGTGTAGAGGTCATGCTCCGACAGAATTGCTGCAAATTTATTGGACTTCCTTGTGGATTGTTATTGAAAGAGTTTCCTACGTTGGGAGCTGAAATCACTCCTGAATTTTGTTATATTTTATATACATTATACAGTGGATGTCGATCCAGTGAGATAACCCTCTTTTCCTTTTCGTTTATGTTGTTCAAATGTTATTAAATATTTAAAATAAGAGAGATTTTTTATAAGGCTTTGTGAGTTTGAGATAATAACAATTTCTATAAACACTGCTGCTTCAAATGTGTAGATCAGTTTCGAGCCATTTTCATCATTGGTAAATATGGAAGTGTAAATTGAAGAGTTCTTGGTGATACCGAAATTAAGATTCGTGCCTTGTTATGAATTCTTTGTTGATCAAGTTTCTTTACAAGACTGCATCACTTAATCTCCAGCTTATGCCTACTTCAATTAGGAAGTTCTGTATGATAGTATTGACTTAGTAACTTGTTGAACATTGGGGTTTTAAAATGGTTGAAACCCACTTTATAATTTTGAGACTATATTTTACAGGGCCTTGTATATACCGGTACCTTTTGCTGATATAGACTGTTAAAGTAAAACAATACCCAGGATACAATCTTAGTATTCCGCATCTTTCGGCGGTGTAAAATGCACGTTACTTAGAAAATCTCTTTCAAAACCTGTAACTGGTTCATTCGTTTTTGAAAAGTAAACTCATCAAGCAAAAAACATAGGTCACAGGCTAGCAGCTGAATCGTGAAGTTTCATCCATGCATGACAACTGGCAAGATACTAAGTGGCGGCCGCAAGATACTAAGTAGCGGCCGCAAGATAATAAGTGGCGGCCGCAAGATAATAAGTGGCGACCGCAAGATAATAAGTGGCGGCCGCAAGATACTAAGTGGCAGTCGCAAGATACTAAGTGGCGGCCGCAAGATAATAAGTGGCGGCCGCAAGATACTAAGTGGCGGCCGCAAGATACTAAGTGCCGGCCGCAAGATACTAAGTGGCAGCCGCAAGATAATAAGTGGCGGCCGCAAGATAATAAGTGGCGGCCGCAAGATAATAAGTGGCGGCCGCAAGATAATAAGTGGCGGCCGCAAGATAATAAGTGGCGGACGCAAGATAATAAGTGGCGGCCGCAAGATACTAAGTGGCGGCCGCAAGATACTAAGTGGCGGCCGCAAGATAATAAGTGGCGGCCGCAACTTACTAAGTGGCGGCCGCAAGATAATAAGTGGCGGCCGCAAGAAAATAAGTGGCGGCCGCAAGATAATAAGTGGCGGCCGCAAGATAATAAGTGGCGGCCGCAAGATAATAAGTGGCGGCCGCAATATAATAAATGGCGGCCGCAAGATAATAAGTGGCGGCCGTGAAATACATTCAATGAAACATATACGCACTTGTCAAGTGGCACCATTGGGGCTTCATAGAATGGAGATCCGGGCACTTTGGAGAACATTATTTGCTCATGCCTTTCCTCCAAGCTCTCTCCTAGGAGTATTGACAAATGACACAGAGGGAATGCTGCATGATCCTCATAGCCCCATTATGGCCATGCCAGCCCTGGTTACGTAGTGATCCTCATAGGTCGATTATGGCCATGCCAGTCCAGGTTGCAGAATGGTCCTCGTATATCCCCACCCCATTTGGCTATGCCAGCCCTGGTTGCAGAGTGATCATCTAGCCCCATTCTGGCCATGCCAGCCCTGGTTGCAGAGTGATCCTCTAGCCCCATTCTGGCCATGCCAGCCCAGGTTGCAGAATGGTCCTCGTAGCCCCATTTGGCCATGCCAGCCCAGGTTGTTGCAGAGTGATCCTCTAGCCCCATCCTGGCCATGCAATCCCATGCCAGGTTGTAGAGTGATTTCACATAGGTCCATTATGGCCATGCCAGCCCTAGAGTGATCCTCATAGCCTTATTCTGGCCATGACAGCCCTGGTTGCAGAATGATCCTCATAGGTTCATTCTGGCCACAACAGCCCTGGTTTCTAAAATTTGTGCGGCTACTGATCCACCCTCAGAAGTGAACGGATCTACTGTACCAACATCTCAGATTTCAGGGAGAATCGCTCACTTGCCGTGTCGGATGTTGTTTAAGCAACCACACAGACCTACAGGCAGGGCTGCACTGCAAAAACAAAATCGCATGCAGCCCTTTCTGTTGATACATTTCAAGCACCATCTACCTCACCACCTCCGATCCCTCATCTTGCTTGTTAAATTGATCTCTAATTGTTTTAGAACTTTAAGTTTGGTAGAGCACAAAGGGACCAGGAGCTGGGCTTCCCGAAGCAGTCTTACCTTACCCCACATAGAGCACCTCATTCTCTCGGTGCTAATCTAACCTGCATAAGTACGTTTATCAGGTATGAGACATGAAGTAGACTCTCCCGAATCAAAGGTGATTTGAGACTCCGCGAAGTTAAACCACAACCTCCTGCCCCAAAGAAGGATTGATCGTTGGATGGTTGGCACTCATGCAAAGAGAGTAGAGGTCGATTGACTGAATGGTACTGATTGGCTCTTGAGTTTTAAACTCACAAAACAATCATTCTATTGGATTCAACGTGCCACAAAACATATGTTTTGACAGTTTGTGTGCATTTTTTTATTGTCTGGTTAAAAAGTATGGAAATTTTTTTTAAATGGCGGCCATTTTTGACGCCATCTTGGTTTTATATATAAACAATAATATTATGAGAACTAAAATCTCAAAATAATTATTCTATCGGACTCCTTGTGCTTCAAAACACAAAGAAACTTCTGTTTCTACAGCATGTCTGGTTGCATGACTATGATAAGATTAAAAAATGGCGGCCAATTTGGACGCCATCTTTGTTTTAGATACTTATTAGTTCTAAACTCTCGAAATATTGGTTCTATTGGATTCCTTGTGACTAAAAACCTATGTGTAGACACTTAATTTGTGTTCACAGCATGTCAAGTTGCATAGTTATGAAATATTTGAAAATGGCCGCCATTTTGAACGCCATCTTGGTTTTACATACTAATGAGTTTTAAAATCTCAAAATAATAATTTAATTGGATTCTTTGTGCCTCAAAACATATAATTCGACACTTTGTTTGTATTTATAGCATGTCTGGTTGCATAGTTATGATAATGTTTGAAAATGGCGGCCATTTTGGACGCCATCTTGGATTTCGTAAAGAGCTCCAGAGGGATTTTAGGGGACTTTTAGTATGTCATTCTAGGCACATTCCGGGACCTATCCTGAAAAATCAGCTTGTTATGAGCTATATCCAGGTTTTGGCATAATGGTCTAATGCTCTTGGACTAATTGGGGACCAGAGTCTGAATTACTCAGCGCGCCGAGCGCAATCAAGGTTTTGTGAAATACGTGTAAAATGCGGTGCGCATCTCACGCCCGTCTGCGCAAAGAGATATTATGCTCAGCGCGTTATGTGATTCAGTCTGGTCCCCAGATAGATTTTAATGTTGTAATATTGTTCAGGGAATCCAACTAGTATGGTTCTCGCGCAAGTTGTTAATACAGTGATCAATTTTCCCCCCAAATCCGTGATGTTTAGCATTAGGGCTTTCTGCAAGTAGGCCTACAGTAGCATTCGATCGGTAAGTTTCATAACCCGGATTAAAAACTACATCGGGCACAAAATAATAGGATTGCAATGGTACTAGGCCCAATTGGCAAGGATACGAACGAAGTGGATTGGCCCTACAGTGGGGCTAGTGAAGAGCATCGTTTGGTGTCTCACTATGTTTAGAAAATCACAGATTTTTTTCGTATTCAAGAAAGAGGGTAAATAACCGTTGTGTTTCTTTCAAACTAGTAATTATCAATAATCGTGCAGATAGTACAACGATGCAGGGCTGGGGGAGGGGGCTAGGCCTCTAGTAGGCCTACCCTCACCTTGACGTACATTAATGTTACTGTTGCTCGATCGCGCTGTCACTGAAGACAAACACAATTTGTTCTAATCAGTAGTAACATATTTTGTGTCACATTCTAATCCTCAAGTATGTGAAAACTAAATGACAAAGAGACCCTTGGTTATTTATTTTAAAAATTGCACTTTCGTTTGTCTCGCCCAACAGTTTTTTTCCCCTGAATAAGTATTATTTTGTAGCCTTCCTTTTGATTTTATAACTCAGGATGGCTGATTCAAATCAATGACTCCCAACTCAAAAATAATGTTTTAATAATGATCTTGCTAAAACAAAATCGGTTATAAAGTGGTCAGATATTGCATGAGATCGCACCACAGAGCATCTAGAATCCAAACTGTTTCGGAGCATTTAAGCGGGCCCCGGAAGCGGCCCATGCCGTAGGGCTTCGCGTTATGCGCTCGTAGGCGCCACAAATTGCATTCACCATTTGCTGCTTGGTAAATTTTCACGCCCCCCCCCCATTTGGAAAATCCTGGAACCGCCCCTGTTGGTAAACATTTGTCATAATAATATTTACCATTGAATCGAAAACCCAAAAGCTCGTATAGTATGTAGTTTATGTAACCGGAAGGCCGATTTAATATCTGATTTGGCCATCCAAGCCAGTGCATTTTGACGTTTATCAATGAAATCATTAATTGATTACAGCGACTTGAGCACCTTTGGTGAATATGTGCGCTTTATAAGTCTTCGTTATTATTATTATTATTATTATTGATTCACCTGAGGGAAATGATAAATAAGCCTGAAGGAATTCGGTTCATATTTGGGAACTAAATTACCGATGGGTGAACACTGTAAATTCGGTAAAGGGGGAAATCAAAGGGGGCTTGCGATCCTACCAAGACTAATTTCTTTATACAATTTCTCTTCTACTAGTTGTGGCTGCTTGGCAGCTGATGAAAGGCAATCAGAATCACGTCCCACCCGTGGCCCGTTAAAACCAATTTTGAAATCTTGTGGGCAAAACCACCCCGAAAGAGATCTGCAGCCTCCCTGTTTAGGTAATGGCATAACCAGCTGCGCAGAACACCCTAATTAAACTAGTTGGGTGCACGAAAAATCACGCTGAAAATTGTTGGCATCCCCTTTTTGTTCGCAGTTACCCCTCACACACGGTAACCTGCCTAATGTGTGACCGGCCCATTTTGCAAATTACGAGCCGCAGGCTGGGACGAGAAATTCCTTGGGCCATGCCGTACTGTCCTAACGTTACTGTTACTATTATTACCATTAAATCTATTGTTGCTAGCCCTGCTCACATTACATGTTGTTATCCCATGACCCTCATTACAACGTTTACATCTATGGGAAAAACGGCAATGCTGCCAATTACAACCTTTGTCAGTATTTAAAGAAATCTGCTCAGTTGCATTTTGTGTTAAATATTTCCTTACTTTGCCTATATTACGAATGTGAAATGTCGTAGAACATGCAATACTACAGATAGGCCTATTTGTAGCTGCTACTCCCATTTTAAAATCTGTGCTGTATCAGTTTTAGAATCGTGTTTTATCTTCGTCTCCTTTTTGCCATCTAAGCTTTATTTTGATGCAACAATACTACTTTGCTGCTCGTGATGTGAATTGGTGATGTATTTTTTCTATTATCCCGTGTGTTTGAGGGTATTTTTGGATTTTAATAATCTGCTACAAGTCTGAACTGTGTTTTCTGCAATTCAAGATGGCTGCCATACAGATCTGGATCGGCCTGCTATTACTATTCTCATCACACCATCACTTTCAGGCAAGGAATTTTTCATTTGTGACTGATATTGAATCAATTAGTCTCACAATTTGCCAAATCCTGCCTTTCATCTGATAAACACCGCCACTTATTTCCACAAACTAGACAAACAGCATCAGGTCGTAACCTCAGAAATTCTCAACAACTAGATATTCCCAAAATCAGAACTTCTACATATAAGCAGTCATCCATTCCTTATATGATTAGCCTTTTAAATGCAGCCCCCACTAATTGTGCATCATTTTTAATTTTTAATTCTTGTCCCCCGCCTTTTATTGTAATATATATTTTTATATATTTTTAAATCCTAATGTTTTATCTCTAACTTATTTCAATTTAGTTAACTTATTTTTGATGTCACTCTTTGTAAACTAAATATTTTTAGTCTCCGGACTTGTTGTTTGGTATTTTTAATAAAACCGAAATGAAATGAAATGAAAGGAAAAAATATGCGAACTAAGTGTCATGGAAGAGTCGAATATCACACCAAGATTACGAGCTTTGGTAACCGCGGTAACCTCGGAGTCACCTATATTAATATGGGGAATAGTAACTTTGTTGGCGTGAACCAAGTATCATAAATCATCAGTTTTGTTGTCATTAAGCTTAAGGAAATTTTCTTGCATCCAAACACGAATTTCACCAACACATGTTTCAATACGACTGATGCTCTCATCAGCAAAATTTTTGGATGGTTTAAAAGAGAAATATAACTGAGTGTCATCAGCATATATGTCCCTTTTTGTTGCATTCATGGCATGTTGCATCCTTGAAACGACACTGATTCGGGGAATGTCCCGCCCTTCCACAGCGAAAACGAATTTACTCTCAAGAGTTCTCCTTAGCACAATCTTGCACCAATGAATAAGAAGACAAACACTCCTTGTTAATAACAATGAGGTTTAAAAAAACATCCTTGTCGCCAGTTGTGGTGTATTTCGCCTGGCTACGCCGCTGCCCCCCCCCCCCCCCCCCCCATTGTTGTCGCGGAACCTGCCTGACATTTTTATCACAGTAAAATCCCCGCAAAACAGTCACAGTATACCCCATGGACTATTTTTGTTAAATAATGTTGCCCCGGTGAAACAACATTCGATAGGTGCCTCGATATATTTTTATTTGTTAAACATCCTTTCCATTGTCTAGGTAATCAAACCTTGATAAACTTGAGCACCGACAGGAAGGTGGTTTTTCTGGTATTGTGTCGTTTGTTAGGTGTTCGGGCACACAGCCCGTAACACCTCTTGTTTTTGTTCCGGTTTTTTTTCTTACTTTTTAGGTGTTCGGACAAAAGTCCGAATACCTCTTGTTATTGTTCGGTTTTTTTTTTTTTTACTTCTTCAGATTCTTCTCTCCGTCCCTTGTCCGCTAACAAAAGCACACTTCCCAAGCTCATATAAACTTGAAATTTTTACCATAGTTAGATAACCATTAGGAGACGAAACCGTTTCATTTACGTCATGATGACGTCATCAGGTGTCAAATTACAAGGTTTTTAGAAGAAGAAAAAATTAATCTTTGAAATTCTGTAACAAATCACACTTAAGAGACCGGCGGTTGTTTTATGTGGGATCATACTTAGGTCATATAGGTCTTTATTTTTTTTCGTGTGCGTGACCTCACATGACCTCTACTTCCGGTCGAAACAGGAAAAAACCCGAAGTGCCTTGTAATTTAAAAGTGGCACACTTTTTGAAGTTTTTTTTAACGGTGTTATAGTCGAGCAAGAGTCCGGTTTAAAAAAATAAGACAAGTGACGTCATAAAAGTCAAGAGCGCCCTCTAGCGGCAGGTTAAAAACAATTAAAAATACACTTTTACTAGATGTCTGTGGTGAAGTTTATGATAATCGTTTCAAAATTGGTATACATAATGACCTTCATGCAGACAACATATGTGTGAAGTTTTAGATTGATGACGTCATCGTGTGTCACGTGGTATCGCCTTAAAGGTTTACTTTTTGAAGCCGTGTATCTACAAAACCACAAGTTTGACTGAGTTGAAACTTGGCATGTTGATAGACAGTGATATTGACTACTTAAAGTTAGAGTGACGACTTGATGACGTCATCAATTTTGTTTTTACAAATTTTTGAAATTTTGACCAATAGTTACATATCTTCAGTTCAAAGCAAGCTATAATCGAATTTCATTTTGCATGAGACTTGGAAGGTCCTACAAGGATATAATGTTGAGTGACGTTTTCACGACGGCATCGATTTTCATGTTATGTCACCACCAAGGTAGTGTTTTACAAGATCTATATGTACAGAACAACTTTGGTGATCAAATGGAAACTTTGCATGTACTCAAGCTGGGATGTGTTACATCCAAAAAGTTTGGTCAAATCTTTAGAACCACCATTCTAAAGACTCTATAGAAGTATACAATATTTAATACACAGACATGTTGATAACATTTCTTTGAAACACGAGGTCACACCGAACACCTCTTTTTTGTTTCCAACAAAAAATTATGTCTAGTTAATACTTCTTATTCTTCTTCTTATCCCCCGCGATTGTCCGCTAACAAAAGCACACTTCCCAAGCTCGTATAAACTTGAAATTTCTACCATAGTTAGATATCCATTAGGAGACGAAACCGTTTCATTTACGTCATGATGACGTCATCAGGTGTCAAATTACAAGGTTTTTAGAAAAAAATAAATTAATCTTTGAAAATCTGTAACAAATCACACTTAAGAGACCGGCGGTTGTTTTATGCGGGATCATACTTAGGTCATATAGGTCTTTATTTTTTTTCGTGTGCGTGACCTCACATGACCTCTACTTCCGGTCGTAACATGAAGAAACAGGAAGTGCCTTGTAATTTAAAAGTGGCACACTTTTTGAAGTTTTTTTAACGGTGTTATAGTCGAGCAAGAGTCTGGTTTAACAAAAAAAGACAAATGACGTCATAAAAGTCAAGAGCGCCCTCTAGCGGCAGGTTGAAAACAATTAAAAATGCACTTTTCCTAGATGTCTGTGGCGAAGTTTAAGATAATCGTTTCGAAATTGGTATACATAATGACCTTCATGCAGACAACATATGTGTGAAGTTTTAGATTGATGACGTCATCGTGTGTCACATGGTATTGCCTTAAAGGTTTACTTTTTGAAGCCGTGTATTTACAAAACCACAAGATCGACTGAGTTGAAACTTGGCATGTTGAAAGACAGTGATATTGACTATGTAAATCTAAAGAGAAAACATGATGACGTCATTCCTTTTTTTTATACAAATATTTGAAATATTGACCAATTATTACGGGTATTTATTGACCCGCTGTCAAACCACGGGCTACACACACACTACGCGAACTAAACCAGTTTACTGTTTTGTTATCACGTAGTGTGTGTGTATACGTTGAGCAAATCATCCGCAAGGTTCAAAGTCCATCAAACATGCTTGTGGTCTAGTCTCTGTTCAAGGTTCGCGCAACCTGCTTTTGACAATACGCTTTGTTAGTCTCTAAAACAGCCGTCCATGCAAACCTCGTTAACAAGCAAATGCTGTGCTTTCGATCGTGTGCTTTTTAAAACTTTTGCTAAAGCTGGTGGTGCTATATCAAATTATGGTCATGCTTTTACCACGCTCTGTGGCATTATTGGCTTGCTCTGTGACAGATCGGCTCGTTTTAGTCTACGCAAACACCAATGTGAGCATTTGTGTTGGCCAACAAAGACACACTTTGAGTCGTGCGTAGCGCGTACACGCGTGCACTTTTCCATTGTTTTTCATCAATGATGGTGGTCAATGACGTGGTCAATTTGCTTTGATTTGCTGTAAAACGTTAATCGGTGACAGGGTACGCTGAATATAAGGCATTTCATCACTAAGGTGACAAAAGGAATTGTCGTGTGCTTATTAATACTAGCAGAAAACATGCGTATAACGTAACAACGATCTACAACCACGTTGCAAATTTACAATAAATTTGCAATGTTGTGTTTTGCACTCGTGGGGCCCAATTTAATTATATTATGTACTGGAGCATTATTTTTGTGCTCCTATAGTAAATTGCAAGATTGAGCTCAAGCCGCGATATATTACATTTAACGCTTGTTTTCCTGATAAAAGACGTCATCAATTGTAACATGACTTCGACTTAAAGTTGCAGTTTTACCAGATTTGTATACACAGTATTACAATTGCCTGGTCAAGCTTAAAACCAAATTGATGTATTCAAGCTGACAATGAGTAACATCCCATATTTGAACGTCATGCCGAACACCTTGTTTTTGTTGTGTAACAAAAATTTAAGTCTAGTTTGAGTGTGTGTTTTTTCCTGTTACCAGATTGATATACGCACCATATTTAATTGCTTGACGGTCTCAACTTATTAAAGATGTATGATATTATACCCAGAGGGAAATTGATAGATCCATTCATTTTGTATACCGTGATGTCTTGACGAGTTGTGCCCCATCTGTCTATATCGAGCATGGTGTTGGAGCAAGACGGGCCGCTTGTGCCTGCCTGTTGTTCGTACTCCACAAGGTGAATCTGTTTCATTCTCCATAAACACTGGAGTTCTGCAGGGCGATCCCATCGCCCCCTTACCTAGATAGATAGATTAATGGTTGATTACAAACTTGACTGTCTTCGCATAACAAAGGCTGACTACAATTTTACATTTTAAAACATTAACAATTTAAATTTGACAGGGGGGAAAATGAAGACATCAAACATTGAAAAAATTAACAAAACCCCACAAAAAAAACAATGTTCGGCTGATGCCCGAACACCCAAACAGAACTAGGTTTGCAAGAAAACTGTCAAATTTTAGTACTTTGATTTTGTTTCATCGAAATGATGCATTAATGTCCACCGGCACAACAGTCTCTGACAAAGCAGAAGCTATAACTGACTTACAATCAAATTAATGGTCACACTTTGGCTGTTTCGTCATACTTTGGAAAGGACCCCAAATATGTGTATGTAATTTCTATCCGAAATCCTCCTTCATTATAAAGATAGTAAGTACGCTCCGAAATTATGTTCGTCTGATTAAAAATCAATAAGAGTATGTCGACAACTTTAAATTTCCACAATCACCATAAGGCGATTTTTTAAAGATTCAAATTCCATGGTGTCCGTTTGTGAATACTGCGGCCAGAGAAGTGGTTGGTACCCGCTGTCACCTCACTTAAACGTGAATGGATCCAACTTTCTTGATGAAAATCGTGACCATTTTTGCTGTTTTCTCAACTTCAACAAAATATAGACACTTTTTGAGCTGATACTGCTTTTACAGGTGACTTTGATTGTATTTGTACCTCTAAATCAGCATTAGGGGCCTACGCCGACAAAAAACAAAACATTTTATTACCCTTCCTCTAATGGTAAACTAGAGAAGTGGAATGAATGTAGACCTACTCCATTTATTCTCATAACTAGCTATGTAGCACACCTTTAAGTTTCGAGGGAAGTTTTAGGGGATTTTTCCAATCCCCGGGTATACTTCCTAAAAGTTTAAGTTTCCCGGTTCTGAGTTTATTGACCATCCTGATCCTGAGGTAGGATAACATACTTTCATTTGAACTTCCGTGAAAGCAGACTTAAAGGCAATGTCCAACGGTCGCGAAAAGCATGAAGAGCACATACTGAAGACGCCCACCCACTCTCAGCATCATACAGGGTTGTCCTGGCAGTCCCCCACCCCCCACCTCCCCCGCATTACTAATAATGCTACCACCGTGACCTTTCGGGTGTTCCAACACTTCCAAATGCTTTATCTGTAGACAACACATCAAAAAAGATTCGGATTCCTTCACCTGCAGCCATACCGGTGGTACCACCTATAGATTAGACAAGAGGGTCATGCCACATGCACCACCACCACGAATATTAATCTCATCTTGTAAAGGTTGTGGTGTTCAAAATAGATGGGTCAAGAACAACACCCAAGGAGGCGTTTGTGTGGCTATAGATCCAAAGTCAACATCCAAAAGCTGGATACAATTGTAGGACAACACTTCAATCTTCATAATCACTCCATTCGTGACATGATTTTTACAGGGCATTATGGCACCGCAATATATTATGTTCGTCATAGGCTAGTTTAGAGATAAACTGTGGATAAGGCGCCTCCAGACCATTTAACTCAAACCCAATGTGTCTGCACATCCAAGAAGGTATAATGGTTAACAACTGGGGGGGGGGGGGGGCACACCCCTCCTTACGTCAGTTGGCATCGATGCCCCAGTTATTTCTGCATGTTAACATATGTTATTAATCATATTTTGTGTTGATCCAGATTCGGTGGAAATTGGGCCCGGTACACGGACCATTCCTTTACAACACGGACAAGGTCTATATAAGGGCCTATTCCCCGGTGAAATGCAACATTTGTTGGGCTGTCCTCGCCGAAAATGACTTCGATGAAGAAGTTGTCTGACTTTCCATCGCTTGATCGTAGCGAAATGCTGATTCAATCTGAGAGACGTAGTGTGCAGCTTTGGCGGTGGTTTATTGCAGGAACACTGCTTAACCTGTGCACGACCGCTGCTTTGATCGGCTTGACGGCGTTCTACTTTAGCACGGAGTTGCAGTCCGCCAGGGTAATTTAATAGTTTGCGTTATAATTTTTTTTTTTACCATTTGATTATCTGTGACAAAAAAGTGTACATTTTGACAACGAATCTTAGAACTTATGCATGGCCTGGTTGAAGAGAAGATCAATTGAGCTCTTTTTGTCAAAGGTTTTCTCAAAATGACCACACTAAATCTTGTACAATGTCCGAGAACTATGACTTACTTTGCGTAACACCAGTTTTTTCCCTTTCACATTAGGATTTAACGTTTTATGACACATGCATGCCGTCCCCGTTTTATCAACCTCTTAAACACTTAACATTGTTTTTCTTTTATAATCATGTTCACTACCAGCTCTGTTTTGTAAACCTGCTTTCCATCAACCATAATGATTGAATTGTATGTTTATTGTTTTTTGTAATGTTGATGTATTAGGAAGCACATTATAATGTTAAACTTGGGACTTTTGTTTAAAATCTCAATCAATCTTAATCTAAAGACATTCAGTTTTATTGTCTTTTAAAGGGTTACTGACAAATTCATGCACTTCTCAGATTGTAAACTTTGACAGTTTATTTGCTAACATTAAAAGCGAAGTGAACATTAGGCCTACTATGACAGCAATGTGATGGATGTCTTCAGTAAAGGTAGGCCTACTGGTAAACAATGTTGATAAATACTTGCCCTATATAAATAAGCCCTACTTTTTTGTAAACATTTTTTTGTAAACAAAAAGCTTCAGTAACTCTTGCTCTTCCTTCTGTGTGAGACCATTCAAGTCTGGTTGGGATAACATAGAATTACTGTAGTGTCATAGATTGGTTTTTGTCAACGTAATGCTGATTTACAGTCACAACCATAAAGAAAATGCAATAAAAGTCACACGTGAAAGTTTCATTGCTGAGGAAACCGTCTCGGTAATTTCACAAGAGCGTGGAACTCACGTATAGCGAGGTGACAGTTGGGTACCAACTGCATCTCTGGCCGCATGCGCATTCGCGAACGGACGCCAACTGTCGGATTCAAAGTTTTCGGTGAAAGATTATCCAAACCATTACTTGGAAGTGAATCCCTTCTCAAAACAGATTATACTTTCAACAACTGTAGTGCATGTTTCTCAGTAAGTTTCAGTATGGCAATTAATGTTTTTAGTATTTACCAATATAATCCTAACTGTATTTATAAATACTGTTATGATTAAGCAGTACATCAATGTCCAACAACAGAATAACATTAAACAGACATACGTCAATCCACACTTTTAAGCGCCACACCTGTATAATTTTGTTTAGATCAGACGCCATTTCTCAGTTTACTACTTTCCCTATTTAGTCTAGCAATTCCTTCGTCAAAATAATGAGTCGTTTATGTTAGCCAGCTGTTCAATTACAGACCATTACGTACGACGTAGCCCAAAATGTCCGACTGATGGTGTCAAATGCTTAATTAAAACCGACCCATTATGGCCGACAAACCGTTATGTCGCCAAACATCGGTTGTCGGGCATAATGGTCCATGTCGGTCACAATAATAATAGTGGCTTATTATATAGCGCTTATATCCGTCACTCAGTGACGCTCAAGGCGCTTTAACATTCAGTATTTTCCTGCAAGGTATGTGAAGCTATGTTTTTGAAGTATGATACCTGTTCCTCCTCATAGCACCATGTAATGGCTTACAAGGTGCTGTGGCGAAATATGTTGCCGATTAGACCAGGAACATCGGGGGAACCCCTTCTCTTTTCGATAAGTGCACTGGGTTCTTTTACGTGCATTACACCACACACGGGACCAACGGCTTTACGTCCCATCCGAAGGACGAAGCAATAATTGTTGAGTGTCTTGCTTAAGGACACAAGAGTCACGACCGGGACTCGAACCCACACTCTGCTGATGAACAGAAACACCAGAGCTTGAGTCCGGTTCTCTTATCCGCTCGACCACGACACGACACGACACGACAATGGTCCATGTCGGTCACAATATTGTCCATGTCGGTCACAATGGTGGCTTACAGTTTACGATGTGTGACATTTAAAGGCTATTTTTGCTTTATTTTCTTAAAATGTTTTCATCGGTTGACGTCATACACCCCCTTTACGTTTTCAGGTTCAAATAGAATCGCACGGAGAGCGTCTGGCGTTATTGGAGAGAACGTCTCTACCAACAAGCCACAAGGAAAATGAAATGCCGGGCGCCACCAACGAGCTCTTGTCGAGACAGAGAAGACACCTGATGTCCATGGACTACGCGGTCGATGTCGAGAACAACGCCTCGTCAGTGCTCATACACCCGAATGGTAGATTTTGTTTTTTCTTCAGCAAGAAGTTTATTATTAGGTCCACTTTTTCTAGACCTGATTGTAAATGTAGGCCAAAACTAACCTTTCAAAATGTGGTAGCGTTTTTGCCGAAATCTTGAACATGTCCACGAGTGCAAGAAACGTAATCGTTATTGGAATGCACAATCTGAGAAACTGCATAAAACGTTTCTTAGGTTGCAATGTTTTGAATCACTTTCTCTAAAATCACATTCCGTAGAAGGGAAGTGTTACAAAAAAAATTATGAACAGCTGAAGTGCTTCTTACCAAGTAAGTTTTTATGAACATTGTATTTTGGGGGTAACACCGAAGGTGCGCGTATACCCTGCCTTGAATAGGCTAAATATTACCTCTTTTTTTTAGCTAGACCATGGCCGCCTAACCACTTTGTCTTTTTTGGATAATAGAAACACTAATTATTTTCAACTGACCATCAGATCGACCACTCGTGACAAGACCTTGTCGAGATGGACGGGATGGACGGGACGGGAGGCCTGGAGCTCCGGGCGTGACGGGTCCACCGGGAGAGAAGGTATTTTTACTACTACACTTCGTCAGTCACCCCACGCCGAACCGATGTGACTGTCCTCCCGGAGATTATGTGCCCCCCCCCCCATGTGCAGATATTTTGTCTGATAGCGCCCTCTTTTGAATAAACTTCTTCAGCCCATATTTGGGGACAGTGGACACAAACACCGCTGACATACCTTTTTCGGGTATGTGGGACTGCGTAAAATCTTCTGTTTGTCATGCTTGGCCGAGTTGAACTTTATTAGGCCACCCACTTTCGTGTATCAAGAATTATTAATTCGAACCGTCGTATAAGCGCTTCGCATGAAGGCCTATACTTTAAAAACGGCGACATGATTCTTACCTGACACGCGGTACATTGGTCGTGACGTGACTGACAACATGTCTCAAACATTACAAATAAAAGATGTAAAAGAAAAAGAAAAAAACCCATTAAAAAATAGAAAATAAGGTAATCATAAGATTTTTTATCAAACACTTTCAATGTAAGGGGAGTCCTGGTGAGATAGGCCTGCAGGGAGAAGCCGGACCACAGGGCATGAAAGGAGACCCGGGTGACATCGGTCCACCCAACACTGGTAAGTTTCTATATCGTATAAATGTTCAATTTCTTTATCTAAAAATAATATCAATTTCGTACAAATCACACTCCTATAAAGCAAGTCGTATAACTCTCAACAATAAGAAGTGACAATATTCTCCCCTCCCTGCCAGCTTGATAAAATAATTGGCTGAAAAACAAGATAACTTTACCAAGAGAAGGATCTATAGACTGCTTAACAACATTAACTTTGCCAAAGGGATTTCAACAAAAGAATACATTTTTCAGTTTGCAAAAGTCATAGACTTTCGACTATAAATAATTTATTTGTCATAATTATCTAGACACCAATCCAGCAGGGGGACCTACTTACATCCGATGGGGGCGCACTACTTGTCCAGACCACGACGGCACCGAGTTTGTGTATCAAGGTAATGTATACATCTCGTCACCAATTCAAACATTGTGTCCCATGTGTTTTACGGTTTACCCCAAGTAATTCGACCTAGAACTACACGCCACCGATAATAGCTTTACTATGGGCTAAAGTAAAGTAGTGAGGACTATAAGGATGGTCAATGCGAGAAAACGAAAGGGTGGATTACTGGACCATAAAGGTGGTAACTGCATCCTGCGGGAAGCATGTAAGGACAGGATTAGAGGACAAGCTTCATCCAGGGATTAAGAATATTATGGGCAGAATAAAATAACTTGTGCAAAGAGTCTTGTAAACAACAAGATGACTCTGTGAAAAGGGAGGTAATTATAAAAGAACCGAATCAATGTATAAGAGGGTATTTAAGAAAATTGAAAATAGGTTGAGCAACCTACTATTGAGAGAGCGGGGTGTTGACACTTTTGGAAAAGGAATAGGTTTAAAAACATATTGAGAGAAAGAGGGGGGAAAATAAACCAGCAGAGAGAAAAGGTTATTTACAGTAACTATATTTATTTAACACCAGAAAAAAGAGCTAGCCGAAGTGTAAAAGGGATTAAAGGGAAGTTATTTAACACCAGTGTTTATGTTGAGTACAAATGGTTGGACTGTCTTGAGTTGGTGAATCCAGTGTGATTCCCTGAGCTTGCGGTGTGTGTCATCACCATTGCAAGCCTCAATTACAGTAATTTCAACATCTTTGATGCAGTGAGTAGGGCTGTTGAAGTGGATAAATTATTATATCTATATACAAAGACCATGTGACCTGTGACATCACATGTTTACAAAAGAGCCACAGAGCCTGGACTTCCTGCAGGCACAGTTTGTATACACAGCTCAATGGAAGACTACAACAAATCTTATGTTTCATGGGGATTGCACTGATTTTTCAACTTTTGATATGAAGAAAGGGGGGACATCACAAATATTGTACAGCTGTTGCTTTTGTAACTCTTGAATTTATGTGAAAATTATGACACAAAATGTAAATTTTCCCATAAGGCCTGTGTAGTAATAGTATACTTGCCTGTCAGGAAATACATTAGAATGTACAAGGTCACTACTCTGCAAACAAAGGTCTGTATAATAATAGGCTATATTTATGTAGTTAACACAATACATTCAGAATAATTTTTATTAAATTTTTTTTTAACACACTTCCTTTCAGGATTTGGATCCGGAGCATCTAGTGCACACAAGGGCGGAACCTCTGACTTTTTGTGCATTCCTGCTGTTCCGGACTGGGCAGCTACTTTCAACGACGCAGCGAACTCGAATTCCTACCTGTATGGGATGGAGTACGAAGTAGCGTCATTTGATCCATTCTCCCACGAAAATGCCGAGTTTATCAACCAGCGTGACGTGCCTTGTGCCGTGTGCCGTCTCGCAGACCGTGGAACCCATCTTTTGATTCCGGCCAAGAGAGAATGCCCGCCAAACTGGACCGAGGAATACCAAGGGTTCCTCATGTCTGGACTTTACACAACTGAGCAGCGCGCTCAGGCGGTGTGTGTGGATGAAGCACCAGAGGTTATCCCTAGTAGTCAAGCCAGTACCACCGCAGCTCTACTTTACATCATGGAAGTTCAATGTGGCTCAATCCCATGTCCTCCATACGTTCAAAACCGTGAAATAACATGCACCGTCTGCAGTGTGTAACTACTATTGAATCACCTCATTGCAGTTAATACTTTCTACTTCCTCTTTGCTATTACATGATTATTGCTCGATATGTTATTTATAGGCTCTACTTATAAAGCATTTGATTTTGATTTTCAATAATTTATCATCCTGACCCTCACAGTGCTGTTTTAACGCCGAGCTTCTGCTATACCGATACATGCGGATGCTGGAAAGAGTCTTTAGTCTACAAATAATTGATCGTATTGACAGTCATGACAAGGATCATGATTTGTTGTTATCGAAAATAATCACATTATTTAAATTTGAAAGCTCGTTGGTTATCAAAGTTCATGCCTGTACAAATCTGTCTTAATTGACGTTATTAATATCAGAAAATGTTGCAGTCTATATCAATTGGTCTATATCAATGATTTTCTTTGCAACATAATCGGGCGATCTGAACTTATAGCGGTCTAGCGCGTAAATTCTTACATAATTTCCTCTTCGGTGCATTTTCCATAGAAAAGTGCTATATTCTATCAGATGGTTGGACTGTATTATCAGTGATAACTGTTGTACGCTATAGCAGTATCGCAACCACCGCGACTCAACACAATCGTCACAAAGAAACGGGTGTTTATCACTTTGCTTTGTGCAACAATAGACCTTTCTTTAATTGCAAGTGAACAGCCCGAGTTTTTTGCCAACCCAGGTTGGAAAAGTATGGAAAGCCATAACTGCAAATCAAAAACAGATTGCCACAGTTTGTAGCAGTGTTACACAAATATTCAAAAATAGTGTTGAATTTGTTGGAAACAAATCAACCAATCATGGAAGGTATTTCCGTTCATGAATCTTTACAGAAAATGTTGAATTTGGTCACAACATTTTTTAACACGATTGAATGTTTTGCTAACATTCGGCCGTCCATGCCAACCGGCGCACTTTGTTTATCAACAAAAGAAAGGTCTATACCGAGGTGCACAGTATGCTCTTATTTAATTGTAACATTCTGGGATGAGGAGGCTCACTCAATTAATTGCAACCATTGGCGTGTGCTGTTGTCACATTTCCACCTTTGATTATCATAACTTTGTACGTTAAACTGCTGTTGACAGCTCGTTCTCAGGCTCGGCGCACTCGGCGGCGCATAGCTGCAGCTGAGGTTGGTTTGAATGCCGCAGACGTAAACGCCCAGCTTCGTCGTTCCAACTCGAAATCTTTAAATACATTTTTGATTATCACTGGTACTATAAATAGTTACCTGGCTCCCATCCATCAAAGCTTACCAACTGATTATTCGTTCAGGCAATTTGCACACATTTGTATATTTTGTAACACTGAGATTCAGCAATTCATGGCTTTATACTTTAATACTGGAGAGACAAAACATTTAGACAAATTGCTAAAAGACTCATTTTTCGAAACAGCGAACAATAGGCCTAAAAAGCTATCAAAAAACCCCAATGGGATCAGTGGCGTAGTTAAAGGGGGAACAGGGCAAGTGACCCCGCCCTGCCCCCTAAAAAAACACACACAAAACCAAACAACAACAACAAGGGTAGTTATTGTCCGTGACCACCTCCTTGGTGCCCCTACCCCATTTTGTCGGGACCTTTGAGATAAAAACATTACCGGAATAAAATGTTAATGTTTTCAATGTTTTACCTCTACGTCAGATTATCTTATAAAAAGCAACCGCAATAACAAGAGCGCCGAAAATGGGTTTAAATAAAAAATTTAAAAACAACAAAAAAAACACGAACGGAAACTTTACAGTAGATGGCCAGAAGTGTCCCCAGAAGAAAATGGTGCACCCCTTGTGCCACTTAATGTGATTGAGAATGTTGTCTAGTGTTTAAAATTCAGTTATTTTGTTTATGTGCATAAGCTGATCTTTCTTACTGAAAATTATGAATGAAGAACGGGGTTTTTTTAAAGAAGAAATTGATTCATATCTCTCGAATGTGAGTCGTAAAACAAAAGAAAACAACAAAATCCTTATTTTAAAGAATTTTTCCCCCAATGAATCTTCACTGCCGTCTTCCGTTGGTGCTAGATTGGCGTCTCTACCAACACTAGAGGGTTTCAAACCTGTATTATCGCTGTGTGTGCCCGGAAGAGAACGGGGCGTAAGCAATAATAAGATTGATTTTCAAGAATAGTGAACGTAAAAGTTTTGTTTCTGCCATTCGTTTTGTCATTGTGGGAAAGTTAGGTTATGCATGGGAATGGGAAAACATGTATTTGAAATTATTCTAGCTACAAAAAAAGTAACAGTAATGCAATGTTTTTTAAGTAGCCATTTTGTTGCTTATACGACCTTCTGTTATCTGGACCAAAATGTACTTTGTGCCTGGAAGAAGGGCGTGAGCACCAATAGTCTTGATTGGCGATGTTTTTTGTACTAGCTACCAATAGATGGCGCTACATTGACTGTTTGGGAGGCTGACTCAGAAGGACTGGGCAAGTCTATAAATCTGGATCGAAACAGATCGTTTTGATCCAGATGCTTTGTGCAACAATACCGAGCTTCACAGTGTGCTGTTATTTAATTGCAACTTTCTGGGATGAAGAGGCTCACTCAACGCCACAGTTAATTGCAACCATATTGGCGTGTGCTGTTGTCACAATACCACCCTTGATTATCATAACTTTGTACGTTAAACTGCTGTTGACAGCTCGTCTTCAGGCTCGGCGCATAACTGCAGCTGAGGTTGGTTTGAATGCCGCAGACGTAAACGCCCAGCTTCGTCAGTCCAACGCGAAATCTTTAAATACATTTTTGATTATCACTGGTACTATAAAAGTTACCTGGCTCCCATCCATCATAGCTTACCCACTGATTATTCAATCAGGCAATTTGCACACATTTGTATACTTTGAAACACTGAGATTCAGCAATTCATGGCTTTATACTTTAATACTGGAGAGACAAAACATTACGACAAATTGCTAAAAGACTCATTTTTCGAAACAGCGAACAATATGCCAAAAAGTTATTTTAAAAAACCCGTTAAAGGGGGCATAGGGCATGAACGGAAACTTTACCTTAGAAATTAACCAGAAGTGTCCCCAGAAGAAAATGGTGCACCCCTTGTGCCACTGAATGTGATTGAGAATGTTGTCTAGTGTTTAAAATTCAGTTATTTTGTTTATGTGCATAAGCTGATCTTTCTTACTGAAAATTATGAATGAAGAACGGGGTTTTTTTTAAAAGAAGAATTTGATTCATATCTCTCGAATGAGAGTCGTAAAACAAAAGAAAACAACAAAATCCTTATTTTAAAGGATTTTCCCCCCAATGAATCTTCACTGCCGTCTTCCGTCGGTGCTAGATTGGCGCAGTCTCTACCAACACTAGAGGGTTTCAAACCTGTACTATCGCTGTGTGTGCCCGGATTTTCAAGAATAGTGAACGTAAAAGTTCTGTTTCTGCCATTCGTTTAGTCATTGTGGGAAAGTTAGGTTATGCATGGGGGAATGGGAAAACATGTATTTGAAATTATTCTAGCTACCAAAAAAAAGTAACAGTAATGCAATGTTTTTTAAGTAGCCATTTTGTTGCTTATACGACCCTCTGTTATCTGGACCAAAATGTACTTTGTGCCTGGAAGAAGAGCGTGAGCACCAAGCGATATGTGATATGTGTCCCGTTCTTATAGATTGTGTCCCGGCGGAACGGAACATTCTGCGAGACAGCCAATTGACTCTAACTTTATAGAATGATATGCTTTAAATAGTAAGCATTATGCGTGTGCAGAGTTCAGATGAATATATTATTACCTTATGATTAGAAGAGTATCAATCCGCAAGAAAAGGGAAGGTTGGCGTATCAATTATATGTAAAATAACAGATTAATTACTCCATTTAATCTAGGCGGTCTGTTAACGAGTAGTTCAAGTTTCGGCAAATCATGATCAAGTAAGTATAGTTAAACTCTTGTAGGGGTAAAAAAGGGAGGTTTTGTTTAAACCATAAACAAAAACGTCTTATGTTAAATCCAGGATTGGGTGAGTGTATTTTGACTGATTAACTTAGTGTTTTTAGGTTACATTTTGATTGACAGTATATTAAGAAATATATTAAAATGTAGTCATTGTAGAGTACCTTATAATCATGAGGACACATTGCAGTATATTATTAAACTTATATAGAAAATCCAAAGTATTATCACAGCATTATTAATTTCTCAGTAGACAACTAAAATTAGTTTTTGTTACGTTGTTTGCTAATGAAATAAATACTTTTCACATTGTTGTGGTGTGTTGTGTAACAATCTGTTATCTCAGTTTATGTCATTTTGTGTATAAATGGTGTTAATTTCTGGACCTACAGCTTTTTGAGAAAATAGAATTAGCTGTTTCAAACTGCTTACCAACCAACAGAAACTATGTTGTACGTACAAACAGGTGAAGGTAACAAAAGGGAAAAACGAGGGATTGAATCAATATTCATGAATACAGACGACTGTTAAAGTTAATAATAGACCGCACAAACACACTCTTCTACAATAGTGGCCAACGTCGAGTGTGAATGCCGATCAAAACGCACCCAATTGTGTAAATAGATTTTGTAAATCTGGGAGGACTAAGAGGGACTTCCCCTTTCTCCCATGTTTGTTTGTTTGCTTGAAAGGCGACCTCACTCATCCATGTTGGCTATTGTTTCATATCCGGCGGTGATGCTAGCGCTAGAGGTGTGTTGTCTCGTTTACATTCAGTCAACATCAGGGGACGCAGACACATTAAATACGAAAGCTTTAAAGGGACGTTGAGAGAGAAAGAAAATTGAAGTAATAATTAAGACTTATATTTCATAACTGAGACTTATGAGCACAAGTTATGGTTATGACATTTGCTGAATCATAATTATACTTATGAGATATGTTCGTCATGCTATTGTAAGCTGGTAATGGTTTTACCCCAGGCACTTCCCCAATCTCACAAGCACCCATCCTAATTAATCCAATGCTCACCCAGACACCAGTGTCCAGACTGGCTGTCTGGGACTTGACACATTTATGACCTTAATGCCCACCTAGTTTGTTCCCACAACTTTAGTATAAAAATGCCCTTATGTCCCATCTTTAGTTTATTCTTCTCTGTTCTGGACTGATAGACAGACCCAAATTAGTTTACCCAAATTAAGTCCAATGCGAACAGGGCTTTATAGACAGAAGACCCTCCTGGTTAGCCCAGTGCAAAATCTCGCACTGTGGCCCGATCCAGTTTTCTTCTATCTTTTCTTGCTTCTTCTCGTCTGATACACATCTTTGTAAAGCCATACAGTGGTAATAAATCATCTTCTGTATTCAAGCCCAAAGATAAGAGTTTATCGGAGTTTCATTTATATGCTTTACCGGTCAGCCCACAATTCTAGATATTAGTGACACACATTTTAAGTGTTACACTATTGCTAACTCATTATGATCAGCAAAGTTACGGGTCGACTCGTACGAAATATAATAACAATTAAGTTAATTCTTTTATTCTTATCAATGTCGTAAACTTTATACATTAAAGAGAATACTGCTAAGTAATACTACTAGGCCTATTCTCAAACCTTTACATTTATTGGGTTTTCCCTAGAATGATAGATATATTCACGGTTCCTTCATAATTATACAAAATGTATCCATAGCGTCAAAGAATAAGGGATTATACCAAAATACGAAGAAAATAAAGCCAAACTCATTTAAAGGAACAAACCACTCATCAATTATCATTTTGCTTTTTTGGCCGATTTTCACCATCCTGGTTTCGCATTTGTTTTTCTCCATTTATAACCTATTTTCAGCGTCCCGATCTTTGCCTTAAATTAAAAAGCTCTATCCCGTTGCACGGTGACACTTTGCACCCCCCGACCCCCCCGCATACACACACGTGCCTTCTATAAAAACCACAGAGAAATGAAAACAGTATGATAAAAATCCCAGATGTGTCTGTCCTGAACAACTCTGTGACCAGACGAAGTTGAACAAGTACACACTCAAGATTGCACCTCCCGACTGAACTTTCGACACGATAATGGGAGCAGTTGTTACTGTTATAGCAGCCGTAGCTTGGGTGGCGTGTCTTCTTCTGTGTCGTGAGTATTAAGTATACTTGAAGAGTGGACAGACAATGCTTAAAATAACGGTCTTCAATTTATAATCGAGGTCACTTTCATGTCACTTTTGTTGCAAAACTGCAAGCAAAGAAATTATGCGGAGTCTTAATTATTTTAAAGATTTTAGTATTTTCAATGTTTTATTGATCACTTATCGGGGTAACCCGTTCACATATGGCTCAAAGAATAACAAGTGCTACAAGGTAAACCATCAATTAAAAGGAGCAATTTTAACATGTATTCAAATTATTTATACACACCTGAACTTAAAATAAAAAACAGCAATCTACATCAACCAAACAGTAGGCATAACCGGGAAGGGTGGGGGGGGGGGGGGGGGGGGGCACGTTCCCCCGCTTGAGATTAAAAATTACCAGTATGACATGTAAATATCGTCACGCGTACCACGAAGTGACCTATCTTGTTCACAGCCCCCAAAATCATGTTTGGAGAAAATCGCGATTGAAGTTGCACTATTTTTCAAACTGCTGCTTCAGGGTATACTTAACAAGTTTGTTTCATTTTTTTAAGACACAAATAAAGCTGAATACTTTATTCGTGCATAGGCCTAACTGTCAGAGTGTTTTCATTCTTGCAACTATTTTAATTAGTAATACAGTCCTAAACACAAACGTCACTTCGTGAAAATGAAAGCGAGAATTGCCCACAGCGCGCGCGTTGTGTACAAACACATTGCATATAGATAGTTCCCAGTAGACGCCATCTTTACGGGCAAATCGCGATGGGGGGGCGATGGGACAGTGCATTTACCAAACTATTTCTTGCAAACCCCCTTTCTGCAAAAATAGTTTCGTCCATATGTAGTCTGTCTCTGGCACACTGGAGGTCGCCCTTTTACTGTTTTCTTTTTCTATTATTAGCGTGAGTATTTACCAGCACGTCGTCAACTTATCATACAACAGGGTGCGGGTCATCATTTGTCCATGGGTATTTTTGAAAGACATCAAGATGTCTTTACAACAGCACTTGTCCCATTTTGTGAGCACAATATCAGATATGATATTACTGTCGGCTGACCGAATGCAGAAATATTTTATATCTGGATATTGTTTGTTATTTGTCCCGTTTGAACCCCAGTTGTTATTTTATTGGGGTAAAATGAGCCAATTTGTCAACAACTTAATATCAACAACCTATCACGGTAGGGGTAAAATGGGATTGGGACGCATTATTTTAATTGTTTGAAACAAAACTGTAAACAGATTTGTTTTTAAAATGCTCAAAGGTGTAAATTATTGTTGAATAATATAATTTTGTTTAAAAACAGGTTTTTTAAAACCTAGTTTTCACACTATAAAAACTCCTGACAGTTATATTGTAGTAGTAATGGTCATGCAATTTTTGTCATTTGCCCCAATTTGACCCACATTCATTTCCAATATCCCACTTAAATATTTCTTTCACCCGTCATTACAGTGCATGCATCCCATCGTGACTCAAGGGGGGGGGGGGGGGGGGGGGTGGCAGGAAAAGTAAAGTTTTAGTATCTAAAAACCCTTGAAATTTCATTAAAATGTTACAATCTAACCTTCAGTAGTAGAAAGCCCACATGACAGATTAGGGTTAAATTAAATTTGTATTATCTAAAAACTAACTATCTGTCCCATCTTACCCCAGTATTTAAACAAAGAACGTGGCAAATGTTCAAAATTATGGTTTACGGGCCGGGGGAATTCCATGTCAACTCAACACTCGCACATGGATTGTAAGTTGGAACAATATTTGGTGTTGACTTACAAAAAAATATAACTTTCCGGAGCTTGTGGTTAGTCTTTGATATATAAAGAAAAATCTCAAAACTTATAAAAGTATACATGGAGAACCTAAAAACAAAATTTTCATTGTTTTAAAGGTCTTTAAATGGTCTCCATTTCCTAAAATTAAACCAAAGTCAAAGCATGAAGCACAAAGAAAACCTTAATGCTTAAAATTTTACATTTTTAAATGGTTTTGATATACAAAGCAACATTGTAATTATTGTGATGGATTCTTTAAAAGTTTCAGGTGTTTTTCTTTTCCTGATGTCTATGAGAAAACGCATTGTCAGTGAATGCTCCTACAGAATTTGTAATAACAACAAAAATAAAACAATAAAACTATACTTTAAAAGAATGCAAACAAATAAATCAGTCAGTGAGTGAAAAGTTAAGTTCAGTTCAGTTTATTTTTTCAGAGTATCTGTATCATATAGACAATCAGAATGGGAAATTAAAAGGTGTAGATAATTTAGACATGACATGGCACCAACAGAAAAGTCAATGCAAGACCAGAAGACTTTGCATAACAAAAACAAAACAAAACTTGACAAGGAAGGACAAAAGGAGACAAGGACAAGGCAAGAACAAAGCACAACACAAGTCGACAATAATAAAATAATGTAATAAAACTATCTCATCATGGAAAAACATCCCCTTCAAAGGGACAACACATTCTGCAAAATTACTTCAGGGATGATATTATACAGTAATTCTTTACAGTACCTCACTTTTAACAACCTGACAAATCTCAATGCAACACATGAAATCAAGTCTTATAAAATAATGTCCCTTTGATACAAATATCATACTTAGTGGAGGTGTAACCCCCCAAAAATGGATCACTTGAATAAAGTAAATCAAACTTAACACTGGGGAAACAAATAAGAAACCACTAAAAACAACAGTGCCAAAGTAAGTCATAGATTAAAATCAAAATGGCTTAAAACCTGTGTAAATGAAACACAAAGAAATACAATTAATCAAAATACAGTTTTCAATCACATTTAAGAAGAAAAACATAGTCTTAAAAAATCGAATCCAAACAAGTTCATAACAAAAGATATTTCCAAATCAGATTTCCAAAAATACAACTTTAGGAATGAAAATCCAAAGAAAGTAATGAGTATTAGGCCTATGATTGTCAAAATAAATAACAATACAAAGTTTAAGCTTACCGAGTATGAATTTATTGACGCAGGCAAGACTTAAAGGGTCTGTATACCTTTGGTAATGACTCTGAAAATTAATGGCAATAAAAACTTACTTGGTAAGAAGTACAGCAGCTTTGGGTAGTATAATGAATTTTGTGAAACTTTTAACTTCGAAATACTACGGTTATGGAAAAATATGTCACTTTTTATTACCCAACATTTGAATCTGATAAGCGTAATTGCCATAACACCTGTGTGTGGAAAATATTCGCTCCGGATTTTTGGTAATATCTCAAAAATGCGACCACCCTTTGAAGTGAAATTTTCACAGGTAAATGTTATTGTATAATACCTACATTTATAGGATTAACACAATCAGTAGGCTCCAATTACCAAACGTATACAGCACCTTTAAAACATGAAGAACCCAGAACACAATTTAAGAAATAGGTGATGGTGGAATAACACATGTGGAGTATTTTCATTACGCTGCCAGGCTGCTATCTGAAGTAAACTATGTACAGGGGTGACTAACCACACAATACAAGGAGCAAGAGGGTTGTTTAGTACAAAATATTCTGAAGAATTTAACTTCTACCAGGGTGCTATAAGAGCTTAAGGTGGAAATATAAACAGTGGAAGAAGGGTAATTAACTCCATCATAAACAGTGGGTCTTTCTACAGAACAATAGTCTTTCTACACCTGTCACAGAGGATTTAAAAATTTTTGAATCATGACAATTTCAATTGTTACTAATGTAAAATTTACCAAGAAATAAACCATGAGGGAAACTGAATTGGCAAATTTAATTCCCTTTTGGGGTAATAAAAAAAAATTACTCACATGGGGTTCTAACATTTGACCTCTGGATTAATTATCATGATGTTGACACTATACCAGCTTTGAGTCTCGTTGTCTGACCTGTTCTATCAAAGCATGACTCTTCAAAATGATCAGAGCAGATAATTCTTTTCTTTGATGGGCTCCAATTGTCCCGCTTCATGCTGATCCCCCATTTCTTTAAGATACTAGGTTGACTGATTGGAAAGCTGAAACAAATGGAAAGAAACAGTTTAAACATGTTTTTCTTTATTTTTTTCTATTTTTGTTCAATTAACAATATAAGAACAAGAGTAAATAATATTTAGAATCAGCTGTAAGTTATGATAGTCTACATTAGTCTAGCACCATATGTCACTGTAAAATGGCTAATGAAAAAGCATCATCTCCAACCTGCATGTTGTATGCCATGCCAAAGGAAATGCACACAATCATATACTAAACACAACTATCAGTTCAGTTAAGTATGGGTTCTAAAAGCTACAAAGGGATAGAGAAGAAATGGACAAGCTTGCAG
The DNA here is from genome assembly GCA_037783415.1 of Leptasterias polaris. Lineage (NCBI taxonomy): Eukaryota > Metazoa > Echinodermata > Asteroidea > Forcipulatida > Asteriidae > Leptasterias > Leptasterias polaris. The sequence continues at coordinate 3,858,309 of JAZGTN010000027.1, forward strand.
TGATTTACCTAACCCCACTCTTGTGGCAAATTTGGAGTCGTCGGCCTCAAAAGTGGGGCTATGATTTACCGTAAACTAAAATTCTTAGTTGGTTGGTCATCTGCTGTGATCTGTGATGCCAAATGTAGCTAGAACAAAACCCCAACCTTTCTCTCTAAAGAAATACTAACTTTGCAACATTTTCTGATATAGTTTATGGATATATCAAACCAAACAAAGGGGGGAATGTGTAGTCAAGTGAATGTGCACACAAATCCATGGATGTTTGTCATTTTGCCAACGATATGACCAACCAATGCCAAATGTGTGCAACTGCAAAGTGCAAGCCCAAGTCAAGACAGTGTTGGTTGTTAATTCAGATAAAAATAGTTTATAGATACTTATTATACGGATACTTACGGAACCTCGGGCTCTGAAGTTGTGCCCCCCTTGAATTTGAAGTACGTGTCACACCAGTTTTTATTCATAAAATCATATGATTATCATTATGAATCATATTTTTCTTTTGACTTTAATTAATAATTGTCACAAATGTTTGTAAATATCGTTTCATAACAACCTTCTTCATACCTGGAAATTGTGCGGTGTTTATTTATGAAAAACGAAAATGCAATTCAGGGCCAGGCGACATTCTCGCCGTAAAAAGTACAAAGACATGACTACAAGTACAATCATGTATGTACATGTACCAATCAATGTATGTACACAATACACACGTTTTATATCCTTCGACGTGAAAGATACACTACAAACACTGCTTACAAGTACAAACAAATTACATCGTTTTAAAACCTGTTTATTCCACTTAATTTCCAAATTAAAAAATAAAACCATAAATGCTTACACATAAAATGTATTTCCACATCCTCGCTGGCATTGTTGAAGTCAAGAACGATGATCAAAAGGAGACAAGAAGACAGGACAGTATACTCATTTTTATTCATCAGCCGTTTGTTGACAATAGTTACCGGATCGGACCGACCGATGATGTGCGTAGTAAGATGGCGGCCCGATCGATGCGGCGCCTTCATCGCACGAACCCGAAGCGCTATCCAGTCAGTATATAGGGTGCGTTCGATTAGCTTCCCCGGGTCGACCCAGGTCTTCCCCCGGTGCGTTCGAATAGCTTTGACGTCATTCGCGGGGCTCACCCGGGTCAGCTATGGAGGTCGAAAAGTGGACATCTGCTTTCCAGCTTTCCAATAATGAAAAAATGGATTGAACGTTTTATTCTGGAGCATTTTTCTACTTTTCTGCTTTTTGTCCCCCCTGAAAAGCAGATTGAACATTTTCGTAGTAACCATTTTTCTACTTTTTTTACTTTTCAGTTTCGATGAAAGCAGGTTTTACTTATTCGGCTACACCACGGTCAAAAAGTGGACATTTGTCTTTTGGGTTTCCTAGAAGCAGAAAAGCAGGTTGAACGTTTTAGATAAATCCATTTTTCTACTTTTCTGCTAGCCAGAAAGCAGATCGGACGTTTTGCCACACAGTGGCACAAAAGCGGACATCTGCTTTACTGGTTTCCAACAACCCGAAAAGCCGATCGTACGTTTTGGACCATTTCACTTTTCTGCTTTCATGCTTCCCGGAAAGTGGATAGAACGTTTTGTTTAACACACCAACACATAAAATACATTACTTGTAATGTCCTCCCCTGTTTTACGAATGCACGACTCCACGGCCAATGCGTGTCACTGACACGTACGGACGTGTCAAAGGCACATACAAAAATTGTTTTTTTGTCAATTAATCCTCAAAGGTAGTCGGAAGGTCGATTATGTTTTACAATTATTATTATAGCTTTATGGTATTTAGGAATAATTATAAACTCTTTGATATTCAAACATTAAGTCCAAACACAAAACATTTAGAAACTTAGTGGGAACCGTTGGTAAACTGCTTTATAATCAATAATGTTTCTTCATGTTTCGACATTTTTCGACCAATATTTTGAGTAATTTTTTTATCAAAATGGTGACCCCCCCCCCCCCCCCCCAGTAAAGAAAAAATATAAATACAAACAAATGTTGCGACGCAAATGACGGTCGGTCGGACGATGACAAACAAACATGGTGGACTTGTTGATGTCAATTATCTACTGGTTGACGTTTTTTTACACGGCTTTTCTACATTTGATTTTCGGGGGGGGGGGGGGGGGGCCTCACTGATTTGAAAAGTAAGTACAACCTTGAGACACTTATTGTCATCAGAATAATAATAATAATAATAATATTTAAAATTTATATTGCGCCCCTTACATACAAAATGATCAAAGGCGCAGAACACATGTTAAAAAGCACATAATGGAAGAAAAGGACAAAGAAAAAAGACTGGTCACCAGGCCAGCGCCCAAACAAAAGTATGGGGATACGTCTGTCCCGCCAACAGAGAACTAATAGTACTTATTACATAGGCCTATCCCTGCTGGCATCGGTAATGTTTTGACCTTTTCAGGAGACAGACGCCTTTAACCCTATTTATGCTAAAAATCTAAACTAACTGACAAGGTGACCATAGAAGAAAGACACACTAAAAAGCGGCTTTAAAAAGATAGGTTTTTATATTACATTTAAAAGAGGTAAGTTTCTGTTCGCTACGTATATGAAACGGTAGCGCATTCCAAAGCTTAGGGGCTGCCACAGAAAAAGCCCTATCACCAAATGTAGTCAACATTTTACCAGAAGGATAATCCAAGAAAATACCATTATTCCCTGACCTAAGTTGATATGAAGATACCTTCCGGATGGAAACAAGATCCTGTAAATACTTTGGAGAAAGACCATGAAGAGCTTTAAAGGTCAACAAAAGGATTTTAAAATTAATCCTGTACGAAACAGGCAACCAATGTAATTGACGAATTATAGGTGTAATGTGTTCAAACCGGTGTGTGTTAGTAACAATTCTGGCTGCAGCGTTTTGAACCCTTTGTAGTTTAGCTATCTGTGACTTTGGCAGACCATACAAAAGGCCATTACAATAATCAAGACGACTAGTCACAAATGCATGAATTAGTTTTAAAAGAGAGTCTTGTGTTAGGAATTGACTAATGCGTTTGATGTTGTGAAGATGAAAAAAAGCTGCAGAGCAAGCTTTATTGATGTGGGTGTTCATTGTAAGTTCAGAATCAAACCATGACCCTAAATTACGAACACATGTTGTAGGAAAAACTTTAGCATCACCTATCATGATATTGGAAATATTAATTTTCTGCAACTGCTGCTTTGATCCGATGATCAAAAATTCACTCTTAGCATCATTAATTAGAAGCCGGTCATGCAACATCCATTGCCTGATGTCCCCAATGCAGTCTTCCATTATAGTTACAGCAGCTTGACAAAATTTATCGTCCGGTCTAAAAGATAAATACAGCTGAGTGTCATCCGCATAACAATGAACATAGCGGTTGGTTGCAGAATCATCATCATCCTCCGTCAATACCTGCAACCGATTTTGAATTTCTACGGCATGGCGGGCATACCTCTCCTGTAGATCGCTGTTTCTCTTGAGCCTTTCCCAATTGTACTTCACTCTGCTTGTCACTGCCTTGCGTGGTGCACGGAGGCTGAGACGAACCTTCATCACCACCACTCTATGATCTGATCCTACTGTAGAGAAGGTGCTGTGGGCATAAGAGTTGGTGATACTGTTACGCCATTTCCTCCTGGTCAGAATAAAGTCGATCTGGGCCTTCCTCCCGGATGGTGACAGCCACAGACGCAAACCGTTGTTGTTTGTGTCTTGATGAAGGTGAAAGGAGCGTCCCCCAGCCCCAGTCAGGCATTGAAGTCACCAAGGGTGGCAAGGAAGTGGTGATGGGGAACAGCCTGTACCGCGTGTCGTAGATCATTATAGAACTTCGTCTTCTCCTCTTCAGGTGCAGTTAGAGTTGTTGCGTAGGCCACCATGGTTGTGAGGACATCATGAAATTGACACCATTGGCTTAAATGATGATACTGTTTACATATAGTTTAAATGCTAAACGCTTCAGCCTCTTGTTTTGGTAAACAAAGATAAATATCTGGTCTCATAATTATGTGTCATGCATTTGGTGATCAATGATTGCTGCACTATCCCTTTGACTGGTTTGCATGGTACGATTGGTTTAAATTTTACAGAGCTTTTCAAATGACAGTAAAGTCTCATTTTCATTGCCTGCTATGGCAATACAGGTGACATATTTATATGCACATTTTACACTTGATTTCTTACATTTTCCTTCATATTTGACCTTGTATGACCTTTAATGACCCTAAAGTGACCTCCATTTTATGTTATTGTTCTCTCATCTGTATATTTGCATTTCATGCACCAATAGCTTTAATTTGATACCAAATATGTTATGTTTATATGACAAACTACATTTGTCATAATTATTACATAATCAGAAAAATGGGCGTGGCTTGTGACGTCAATAAAACAAATTGCCCAAGGGTGCCAAGCCAGATTTTGGCTTTAGACACCCTCATCTATCATTTTCAGCAATACAATTGCATTTGTACCCTACTTCAAGGCCCTTCCACAATGAAAACATCTATCAATACGTTTCTTTGGCAGCCATTTTGAAAAAAGCGCCCTCACGGTCTTACCCACCAGTAGGAATTTTGCAGACACCCTGATTTCAATAGCCCATAGGATAAGGTTTCCAAAAATACCAGTCTCCAAAAATCCCCAGTGGGGTGCAGGGTTTCGGTATTTGGCCCATGCACTAATTGTACCTGCATGAAGCAACACAGTAGACTGTGTAGGTCTCGCGCGCATTCAAACATTGGGACCCGTTAAAGTGCGCGAGTTTGTTTCCTTCACGCGTCAAAGCAATGTACGTGGGACCAAAGTGATCTCCACAATGTTCCAAACACGCGAGACTTGCACGGTCTATACCTTTGTTGGAGTGAACCAGGTGCAGAGCGCCTTCTGTTTTGTTCGATCATTTTGTTCAAGAATCACTGCTCAGTCGGAAGTTATGACACCTACTCTACTGGTTTTCCGATGTTCCTGCGTGTGGGTCAGAATGTATTCGTCGAAGTTTACGCCTATTAGGGGCGGATACAGGGGGGCGTGGGGGGCGCACGCCCCCCCCCTTTTGCTTGAGGAAAAAAAAAAAAAAAAAACATCAAGGGGAAAAATGAGGGAGAGACAAAGTTAATGACATAGGCCATACCAATTTTTTTTCTTCAAAAAGCTACTAATAATCCGTACCTCGTACACTTTGTTTCATTTGTGGACCACTATTAATTCACCGACATACATTATCTCATGAGGAATTACACGTGAATCTGTGTGTGTGGACATCGTGTTTTTCTCACACACTGAACATAAGCACGAAACACCTGCACACCTGGCGCGGGGGTCCGGGGGGCGTAATTTTTTTCAGGCCACTTAACATAAATTTGCGTGTTATAATAATTTTTGTAATAAATTTTAAAAAGACTGATTTTGGTAGAAAACACGCAAATGCTAAGTGGCCTCATCTCTCCTGGGGAAAAAACCGCGTCCGGGGGGCGTGAAGATCATACAACCGCAGCGTGAGTCGACCATGCCACCTGTGTGTGTACATTGTGCAAAGAAGTTTCTGGCTGGAGGTCAGCACGCGCGCGCGCTAAATACAATGTGACTTTTACAATACGAACTTCGGAAACTAGTATTTAAGATAAAAAAATACATAGCCCCATGAATAGGGCCAATCCACTTCGTATCCTTGGCCCTAGCACCATTGCAATCCTATTTTTGTGCCCGATTTAATTTTTAATCCGGGTTATGAAACTTACTGATTGAATGCTACTGTACTTGTAGAAAGCCCTAATGCTGAATTATTTTTTACAAACAACACAGATTGCTTTTCGAATCGCGAGTGTGATTTTTCCCCACATAATACTTGCGCGAAAACCATTGTCAGGTTCCCTCAACAATCCACAACAGTTATACTATCAACTGCTGAAACTTTAATGGGGACCAGACTGATTCACTCAGCGCGCTGAGCGAAGGTTTTGTGAAATACGTGTAATGCGGTGCGCATCCGTCTGCGCAAAAGATATTATGCTCAGCACGTTATGTAAATCAGTCTGGTCCCCAATAGATCGTATAAGTGTTAATACGTGATCAAAAAATTCACTCTCGCGACTCGAAGGCAAACAATTTTCCCCCAAATCCGTGATTTAAAAAAAAAAAAAATTTAGAATTAGGGCTTTCTACAAGTAGGCCTACAGTAGCATTCGATCGGTACGTTTTATAACCCGGATTAAAAATGACATCGTGCACAACAATAGGATTGCAATGGTGCTAGGCAAGGATACGAACGAAGTGGATTGGCTCTATATGGGGCTAGTGAAGACATAGCATTGTATAATCATGTGGTGTCTCACTCTGTTCAGAAAATCACAGATTTTTTTCGTATTCAAGAGAGAGGGTTAATATCCGTTGTGTTTCTTTCAAACTGGTAATTATCAATTGTGCAGGGCTGGGGGAGGGGGCTGGGCCTCTAGGTCTACCCTCACATTTTCGTACATTAATGTTATTGTTGCTCGATCGCGCTGTCACTGAAGACAAGCACAAATTGTTCTTATCAGTAGTAACATATTATTTTTGTGTCACATTCTAATCCTCAAGTATGTAAAAACTTATAGACAAAGAGGTTAATTATATTAAAAATTGCACTATCGTTTGTCTCACCCAACAGTTTTTCCCCCTGAATAAGTATTAATTGTAGCCTGCATTTTGATTTTTATAACTCAGGATGGCTGATTCAAATCAATGACTCCCAACTCGAAAATATTGTTTTAATAATGATCTTGCTAAAACAATTTTTTTTAAAGTGGTCAGATATTGCATGAGATCGCACCACAGAGCATCTAGAATCCTAACTGTTTCGGAGCATTTAAGCGGGCCCGGAACCAGCCCATGCCGTAAGGGCTTCGCGTTACGCGCTCGTAGGAGCCACAAATTGCATTCACCATTTGCTGCTTGGTAAGTTTTCACACCCCCCCCGTTTGGAAAATCCTGGATCCGCCCCTGCATGTTACCAACAACTAAGTGAAAGAAACGACGTTACCATGGATTGCGTCGTCTTTGGGTTGTGTCATTTGTGAATAACGTGCAGCCATCAGCTGTCGCGTTCAGTAGAGTCATATTTAAGAGTGGAAGGAATAATGCCTCTTGATAATATAATCAAAATTGAAGCTGTGACGAGAATCGGATCAAATAATTTGGACGCAACACCACCATTTCCTTTCAATGCTACAGTAAACTTTTCTTTTGAAATTGATATTTTTCTTATTTTGACACATATTCGGGTCAAATTGACACATATTTGGGTCAATTTGACACATATTCGGGGTCAAATTGAACATATTCGGGTTAATTTGACACATATTCGGGTCAATTTGACACATATTTGGGTCAATTTGACACATATTCGGGTCAATTTGACACAGATTCGGGTCAATTTGACACATATTCCAGGTCATACTGACCTAGAAATGTTCAAGGCCCCCATTGGGCCTAGAATCTGAGTCAATTCTGACCCGAGAGTGTTTAAGTGTATCTCGTATAACATTCAAATAATTACGAGTATGTCAGGGCCCAGTTTCATACTGAGCTGCTTATACAAGCCCCCCTTATATAGCTATAAGCACAACAGAATTATACTTTCCAGAATAAGGTCACCAGTCAAAATGCCATGTCACATGTTCAGTCTGCTTATTTGTACTCAGCAGAACTGATTTTCCTGTTTAATCGGAATTCATAATGGTTATTGGGTCCCTGGTGTGTATTTGTTTTGTATTTTGTTAATTTGTAAACATCACTTTACTCCTGGAGAAAATTGCAGCAAAATGTGTGTGTATATCTCAACACCCAAAAAGGTTGGGTTCATTTATTCCACAAGATTATGAATACCTCTGGAATGTCAGTTTTTGAAGGAGGCTCTCTAAAATTGCTTTACGCACAAAAACCAAAATCATATGGTAACCTTTTTTGGAGGAATGTTTCTACATCTTGGTCTAAATTCACCCTGAAACATACCCCAGTGACTGCTGAAGATACCTTGACCAATACTCTGTGGCATAATGACAAAATTAAGATTGATAAAAAATGCACCTATTACAAACATTGGGAGTCTGCAGGAGTCAATTATATCTATAATCTTATGGACGATAATGGAAACATTTTCCCCTTTAATGTTTTCATAAATAAGTTTAATATTAGAACTAATTTCTTGGAATATGGGGGTGTGGTCAGGGCCATCAAGTCTGCTTTTCCGAATATTTTATCTTCGATGAAATGGACCATTCAACATCCTTTTATTCCATTCAATTTCAAGACCCTTTTGAGGGATAAGAAAGGCTCAAGCAGACTCAAGGTCCTGACCTCCTCCAGGAACTTTAGTTTGCAAATAGACTATAGTTTTTCTAAATGGTCGTTAATATTTAACATCCCTTTTAACTGCACAATTGACACTAGACTGAGATGGTTCCAGTACCGACTAATAGTAATACACAGAATTCTGGGCACGAATAGTTTTCTTTTCAAAATCAACAAATTGAACTCTAATTTATGCACTTTTGGTAACAATGAAGAAGAGACTCTTATTCATCTGTTTTTCTCATGTGCCGCTACAATTTCATTTTGGACTGCGGTTGTTTCGTGGATCCAGGAAAAAACAAACTTAAACATAATCCCAGACAATGAAGCATTTTTGTTTGGTAAAACCGATTTCAAATGTAAAGCAATTAACCTTATTCTATTAATTTGTCGTGTTCATATGTATAAAATGAAAATGACTAAGAATAGGCCATCCAATTGTTAATCCTCAAAAAAGAACTTAAGAATTACTATTCCGTGGAAAAGTTCATTTATATTTTTAATGATAATTTGGCTAATTTCTACCATAAGTGGGATTTCCCCTCAGTACTTTGCCAAGACTAATGCTACAGGTATTAATTTCTTGTAACAACTATGAATTGATTGTACCTTTCTCATCAAAGTGTTTTAATATTTTTATGTATGATTGTGAAATATAGTCAATAAAATGCTATCCCCGGGATAAAAACAAAAAATAAATTAATGTTGAATTCAGTAAGAGAAATGGTGCATGACGTATTTGATAAGGAAGATTGTTCCAAAGGTTTGGAGCAGCCGCATAAAATCCTTTGGCAGATGAGGCGTATCTGGTTTGAGATTTTGTGAGAGTCCTGTGGGGGTCGATTTCACAAAACACTAATTATTCATCTTAAGATGAGTTATCAGTATTACCATAGTGATTTGTATTGTGACACCACTCTTTGCTAAGCAACTGCGATGGATTTGCAGTTACGATCAATCTTAACTCTTTGTGAAATCGAGCCCTGTTATCAAAGCTGGAACGGAGTGTGCGATTAGGCTGGTAGGAGTGATAAGTTCAGTAAGCTAAGGAGGAGCATTTGATGGTTAACAACTTGAAGATGATACGTTCTTGAATAGGAAACCAATGGAGTTGTAGTGAGACGTGGTCAGTTTTTTGCTATAAAGATTAATTTGGATGGCCTTTTTGAGTCGTTGTATACGGAAGGAGTTCAGACCGCTACGGGAGGGCTGACGCCCCTAAGGAGAGAGAGAGGTGGGAGGGGAGGGGGAAAGTGCGTCGCGCGCAGATCTGAGCGTTTCCGTTCTTACATCATCGGTTTATTAAGATGGCGGCGTGATGACGTCAGTGCAAAGGTCTGTATTTTAATTAACGAAACCTTGAAGCTCAAGAAGACGGTCGGTTAGCTTTGAATGCAACCGTCCTCGCCTTCAATTCAGTATCTTCCTCCGTGTATATTGACTTTGTTGATTCAAAAGCAACAACCTATAGGGCTATTTAAACCGCCAAATATAACTTGTTTCTGCTGGTAAAAGTCACGTTTTCATCGACCAAGCTCCTTTTTTCTAGAAATAAGGGAAACAATCGAGATCGAGACCAACCTTGAAGCTGTCGCCACGAAAAATCGAAAACGTGATAGAAATGCCGCCCCCCCCCTATCCCACAATGATACGCTCGGCTGGATAATTGTATTGCGGTGACCTTTGTGAATCTTTAATTATAAACAAGCTATTATAAACAAGTTTTGAAATCATCTAGGTTGGCGACAGCTGTACGTCGTCAACATATAATATTTAGCTCTGCAATTATTATGAACAGTCATAAAATAAATAGTATTAATCTAAGTCGTCAATATTTTAATCTGATGAGAATGAGAATGAAGTAAATAGCTTAAGTAAAATAAGTCCCGAAAAGGTGAGTTTTAAGCGATGTTTTGAATTCAGTAACAGTAAGAGAAATTGTGCAAGAGATATTTGATAAGGAAGATTGTTCCAAAGGTTTGGAGCAGCTGCATGAAAACCTTAGCAGATGAAGAGTATTTGGTTTGAGGTTTTGTGAGAATCATTGTATCTGAGCTTGAACAGAGTGTGCGATTAGGCTGGTATGAAGTTCAGTTAAGTAAGGAGGAGCACCTTCCTTCCAACAATTATACCTGATGGTTAACAACTTGAGGATGATACGTTTTTGGAAAGGAAGCCATTAGAGTTGTTGTGACAATTTTGCCATAACGATTAATTCGGCTTGCCTGCTCTGGAGTCGTTGTATAAGGAAGGAGTTCAGACCACCATGGGAGGGGGCTGATCCGCCCCTATGGACTAAAGAGAGAGAGAGAGAGAGTAAGAGATGGGGGGGGGGGGGGGGAGGGGGGCATGAACAAAAATCAAACGGACAAAAAGGGACTCAATATCCACATATTAATGAGTTATTATGAGGGGGAGACGGACAGTCAGAGAGAGAGTAAAAGAGAGGGGAGGGATGGGGGAGGGAGAGGGGCGGGGGAAGTGCGTCGCGCGTACAGATCTGAGCGTTTCCGTTCTTACATCATCGGTTTATTAAGATGGCAGCGTGATGACGTCAGTGCAAAGGTCTGTATTTTAATTAACGAAACCTTGAAGCCCAAGAAGACGGTCGGTTCAATTCATTCAATTCAGTATATTTTCCTCCGTGTATATTGATTGTGTTACTTCAAAAGCAACAAGCAAAGGCTAGCTGAAACCACCATATAGAATTAACTTTTTTCTGCTGGTAAAAGTCACGTTTTCATCGACCAAGCTCCCTTTTTCTAGAAATAAGAGGGAAATCGAGATCGAGACCAACCTTGAAGCTTTCGCCACGAAAAATAGAAAACGTGATAGAAATGCCTCCTACCCTTCCGCGCAATGATACGCTTGGCTGGATATTAAACTGTACTGTGGTGTCCTTTAATTGTGAAGCTGTAATGGAGCTATTTGCTCACAAATTTTGAAATCATTTTAGGTTGGCGGCAGCTGTACGTCGTCAACATTTAATAATTTGGATCTGCAAAAATATTGTAATTGCTACAATTTAGGGATAGGATTTTCAGAAAATTTATCTTCAAAGTAGACTTGCAGCACTTCTTGGTTTTTCACGTGGATTGAAGACAACGTCTTCAGTGGTGACCAAGAGATTCTTCAAATTGGGAGTATTGTTCTAAGTTGTCAATGTTTTACTCTGATACTAACACCCTTCGCTCCTAATTGCACCGGATCGAGCATTATTTTAATACCCCAAAAATCTGAGTACGAAGATAATAATCTGACAACCAAAGTACACCCAATTAATCAACTTTAATTTATCGAATACCAATAGTTGATTTCTTGCTGCAGCCGCTGTCAAGGTAGACAGTTGGTTTTATAATCCCATTTCACTAATAAACACAGGATGCTCATCCTAAGTGCGTAAACGCATTGTGCCACGCAAAGCCCATCAGTCCGGGCTGTGCTCAAATGCTACGCAGGGGGGGGGGGGGGGGGGGGCGGAAGGGGTAGCGCCACCAGCGCTCCACCTACGTTGAAAATAATCTCATTCGACCATCGCGACGTGAACTGGTCGAAGCTCCCCACTACGTACAAACGGATGTGTGTGTACGCACAGTACACACTATTTGAATTGACGGTTGCTCTCCGCTGCGTGCCGTTGAGACTGCCTGGACGAGTCCATTTTATCAGAGGTTTATTGTTATCTTCAAATGTTGTAAATTCACAAAATCTTTACACCAGAAAACATTTGTAAATTGTTTTTTTTGCCTTGCCAACTGCTTCAGTAAATTAACTATTTAATAAACAACATATATTTAACCTAAACGACATGTATAACATATCTGTTTAAGATGTGTATGTTGCCTCAGAATTACAATTACCTGCGGCAAATGTTCCCGTCCGTCAACAGAGATCGTTTAAACGCAAACTACGTATTGGCGGGATCCATTCTCTCCAAAAAAATCGTCAAATATCTAGAGGATGTACCGAGGGATTTTGATTAAACTTTCAGGAATGAAAGATCTATTCCTAAATATTACGTTAATGGAAAAAAATCAGAGGATGAACGATAATTTTTTTCACATTATGTCGATATTTGTAGCCATTTTAGGGGAGACCATTTGTAACGAAATTCCCACCTGGACCCATTCATACACACGTTAGCCGCTGCAATAAACCAACGGGAAATTTTCGATAATATTTGTACGCACTTTATTTAAAATTAAGCATCTCAACAATTGAAAATACTCTTACGATATACACTGTTATGTTTTCAGTGCTGATAAAGAGAGAATTTTAACGGTATACATGGATTTCTTTTTGTTTGTTAATGGTCATTACCTATTTTTAAAATGGAGTGTACCCCAACAGCGATCGCAAATGATTGCGCAACACCCCTTCCGCCCCCCCCCCCCCTGGTTCAGTGGCACATAGATGAGGGGTTGGTGTTTGGGGTGTGAAAACAATTCCAGTTTAGTCAAACGCGTCCGTTTAGGCGGTATATCGCGTTAAAAAGGGCGCGAATAGCGCGTGCAGATTATAACGAAATGAACTTGCGAGGTATTACTTTATTTCTTCACTCTCCATTGCCCGCGCAGTGTTTTCTTCTTTGTTATCATTGCTTACCCACTCAACGTCATCTCATCACTGAATATATCTTGTCTTTTTTGTTGCTGTTTGCGTTCTTCCTCTTTTACTCTCTTTCTTGAACAAAAGAATTAGGCAAGTATTCAAGTTCGCATCGCGAAGGTAACCTATTTGTTCATGTTCAGCAATGTGGGTTATAAAAATTATGTTTGAAGAAAAGTAGTTTTAAGGTGTCATGATTTTTACTTTCTTTCAACCTACATTTGGTCATAATCTCAATACCATAGCACACGTAAAATCTATTTATACTAGCCTTGCGAAGCAAGCTGATATGCTATTGAAATGCTAGATTTCTTTCTTTATATCAGCCTTGCAAGACAGGCTGATATATTTTGAAGCAATAATTCTTTCTTTTTTTCCTTTTTTCTTTATATCAGTCACGCGAAGCAGAGTGATATATTATTATAATGCTAGATTTAATTGTTTATTTCTTTCTTCGGTCAAAATGAAAAAGAACATAACTCTAATTAACTGTCCGGCCGATTAAAAAAAAACTTCGTCAAATTAAACCATGATACCCGTCCTAACTGGGGATGGTAGTAAAATTTGGGCAATAGTTAACTGGTGGTCAGTAGTGGTCATTTCATGAATATATACAAAGTGATTTTTCTCCCACATTCTTCAGCCGATTGCAGCCTGCAAGATGTTGGTCCAATGCCTGGTTGACCCAAGCCACATTTGGGGTGTACACAGATTTTGGCTACTGGTAAACTATCGGTCAGCAGTGGATTTACAAAATGCTTATTTTCCAACATTCTTTTGCGGATTGCAGCTTAACTTGGTCCAATGCTTAATTTGCTAGAGCTACATTTGGGGTGTATACAAATTTTACCAAATACTGTATTACTGTATAAATTATACACAGTACCATTGGAACTGTCAGAGACTTTACTATACTTTACAAGAGCTTTACATACATGACAAGGGGCAACTGAACTTTGTGCTGAAAATACCAAGTAAAGCACTGCGCATCGTAAACTGCTTGATAGTGTCTGTCTTTCCTTCCATGATTTTTCGATGACAACTTTTCAAATCAATTGTTGGTGCTTGTTCCAGACGTTATAGTAAATTCGCACACGGGCTTTATTTATTCAATTGTTTAATTAGTTGGGCTGAGTTAATTAGTAGGTTAATTAAGTGGGGCGCCTAGGCATGTTGGTTTGGGATAATGAAGACAACTGGGAAGAAAAAAGTGGAGATTTAATGATTTTTCGATGACAACTTTTCAAATGAAAATTGGGTAGCAGCGTGTTTATTTCTAAACTTGTTACAGAAAATTCGCATACGGGCTATATTATGCAAATGTTTAATTAGTTGGGCTGAGTTAATTAGTCAGTAAATTAATTGGGGGCGCCTAGGCATGATGGTTTAGGATATAATGAAGACAACTGTGAAGATTTTAAGTGACAACTTTTCAAATGAAAATTAGGTAGTTGCTCGTTTATTTCTAGACTTTGTCACAGTAAATTCGCATACGGGCTGTATTATGCGATTGTATAACCCTGGGTCCCAAGGGTCCCATTAAATCGCCTTCTGGTGACTTTCGCCTCATTGGAAGGCACTTTTAATTACAGGGCAGTTAAGTATGTTTGGGGGTGATTATGGAGGTCGAAAAGTGGACATCTGCTTTCCAGCTTTCCAATTATGAAAAAACGGATTGAACGTTTTATTCTGGAGCATTTTTCTACTTTTCTGCTTTTTGTCCCCCTGAAAAGTATAGATTGAACATTTTTGTAGTAACCGGCATTTTTCTACTTTTTTACTTTTCAGTGTCGATGAAAGCAGGTTTTACTTAATCGCCTACACTTACGGTCGAAAAGTGGACACTTGTCTTTTGGGTTTCCTAGAAGCAGAAAAGCAGGTTGAACGTTTTAGATAAATCTATTTGTCTACTTTTCTGCTAGCCAGAAAGCAGATCGGACGTTTTGTCACACAGTGGCACAAAAACGGACATCTACTTTTACTGGTTTCCTACAACCTGAAAAGCTCGGGACCATTTCACCTTTCTGCTTTCCTGCTTCCCAGAAAGTGGATCGAACGTTTTTTTAACAGAGGTTTGAACGTGGACATCTGTTTAACGCACCACCCCCCCCCCCCAACACATAAAATACATTTTAATGTACTCCCCTGTTATAAGAATGCACGACTCCACGGCCAATGCGTGTCACTGACACGTACGGACGTGTCAAAGGCACATATTTGTACAAAAATTGTTTTTTGTCAATTGATCCTCAAAGCACGGAGGATAGTCGGAATTAAGGTCGATTATGTTTTACAATTTTTATTATGGCTTTATGGGTATGGTATTTGGGAATAATTATAAACTCTTTGATATTCAAACATTAAGTCTAAACACAAAACATTTAGAAACGCCGTGGGAACCGTTGGTAAACTGCTTTATAATCAATAATGTTTCTTCATGTTTCGACATTTTCGACCAATATTTTGAGTAATTTTTTTATGAAAATGGTGACCCCCCCCAAAAAAAAAAAAAATCGTCGGACGATGACAAACAAACATGGTGGACTTGTTGATGTCAATTATTTACTGGGTTAATTATGGGTTAATTAATTGGGGGCGCCTATAGGCATGATGGTTTGGGATATAAGGAAGGCATCTGTGAAGAAAAAAAAAAATTATGATTTTTCGATGACAACTTTTCAAATCAATTGTTGGTGCTTGTTCCAGACGTTATAGTAAATTCGCACACGGGCTTTATTTATTCAATTGTTTAATTAGTTGGGCTGAGTTAATTAGTAGGTTAATTAAGTGGGGCGCCTAGGCATGTTGGTTTGGGATAATGAAGACAACTGGGAAGAAAAAAGTGGAGATTTAATGATTTTTCGATGACAACTTTTCAAATGAAAATTGGGTAGCAGCGTGTTTATTTCTAAACTTTGTTACAGAAAATTCGCATACGGGCTATATTATGCAAATGTTTAATTAGTTGGGCTGAGTTAATTAGTCAGTAAATTAATTGGGGGCGCCTAGGCATGATGGTTTAGGATATAATGAAGACAACTGTGAAGAAAAACGTGAAGATTTTAAGTGACAACTTTTCAAATGAAAATTAGGTAGTTGCTCGTTTATTTCTAGACTTTGTCACAGTAAATTCGCATACGGGCTGTATTATGCGATTGTATAACCCTGGGTCCCAAGGGTCCCATTAAATCGCCTTCTGGTGACTTTCGCCTCATTGGAAGGCACTTTTAATTACAGGGCAGTTAAGTATGTTTGGGGGTGATTATGGAGGTCGAAAAGTGGACATCTGCTTTCCAGCTTTCCAATTATGAAAAAACGGATTGAACGTTTTATTCTGGAGCATTTTTCTACTTTTCTGCTTTTTGTCCCCCTGAAAAGTATAGATTGAACATTTTTGTAGTAACCATTTTTCTACTTTTTTACTTTTCAGTTTCGATGAAAGCAGGTTTTACTTAATCGCCTACACTTACGGTCGAAAAGTGGACACTTGTCTTTTGGGTTTCCTAGAAGCAGAAAAGCAGGTTGAACGTTTTAGATAAATCTATTTGTCTACTTTTCTGCTAGCCAGAAAGCAGATCGGACGTTTTGTCACACAGTGGCACAAAAACGGACATCTACTTTTACTGGTTCCCAACAACCTGAAAAGCCGATCGTACGCTAGGGACCATTTCACTTTTCTGCTTTTCTGCTTCCCAGAAAGTGGATCGAACGTTTTTTTTTCCAACAGATGCTTCGGACTATAAAGAGAAAGAACCGCGGGAAGAAAATTGTAGAACACCCCCTCCTTTAGTGGACGAGCCCTACAAATAAGCGAATGGCGGCGCGAACCGGCTAGAGACGAAGCGCCCACAGTTAGTTCAGCAAGGCCGGCCGCAAATCAACAGGAATAGGAAAGTTCACGAAACTAAAATAATTTTCTTCTGTGAAGCCGCCAAGCTTTTTGGGAGTCGCAGGTCGCTAGCACCTTGCGTTTTGGATGACTAAATTCATTCTCATTCTCTACGTTTCAACAATAGCACAATATGAAAGAAATAAACTAGACCTATAGCGGCAAATTCTGTGTTCCCGGCGTTTTAATGAAACGACAACAACTCATTCATGTTTTGCCAGGGATTTGTTTTTGGACTTTTACGGACAGAGCACTGTTTCGTTTGCAGTCAAAATACACATGGATCCAGGCAGGCTGCTTAATGAAATAGCAAGAACTTTGACGTCCTCAAAATACTACTATCGACATATTTCTGATGACAATAAGTGTCTCAAGGTTGTACTTACTTCTCAAATCAGTGAGAGGGCGAAGCCCCCCCCCCCCCACCCGAAAATCAAATGTAGAAAAGCCGTGTAAAAAAACGTCAACCAGAATAGATAATTGACATCAACAAGTCCACCATGTTTGTTTGTCATCGTCCGACGATTTTTTATGTTTTTTTTGGGGGGGTCACCATTTTCATAAAAAAATTACTCAAAATATTGGTCGAAAATGTCGAAACATGAAGAAACATTTTGATTATAAAGCAGTTTACCAACGGTTCCCACGGCGTTTCTAAATGTTTTGTGTTTAGACTTAATGTTTGAATATCAAAGAGTTTATAATTATTCCCAAATACCATACCCATAAAGCCATAATAAAAATTGTAAAACATAATCGACCTTAATTCCGACTATCCTCCGTGCTTTGAGGATCAATTGACAAAAAAACAATTTTTGTACAAATATGTGCCTTTGACACGTCCGTACGTGTCAGTGACACGCATTGGCCGTGGAGTCGTGCATTCTTATAACAGGGGAGTACTACAATGTATTTTATGTGTTGGTGCGTTAAACAGATGTCCACTTTCAAACCTCTGTTAAAAAAACGTTCGATCCACTTTCTGGGAAGCAGGAAAGCAGAAAAGTGAAATGGTCCCGAGCGTACGGTCGGCTTTTCAGGTTGTAGGAAACCAGTAAAAGTAGATGTCCGCTTTTGTGCCACTGTGTGACAAAACGTCCGATCTGCTTTCTGGCTAGCAGAAAAGTAGAAAAATAGATTTATCTAAAACGTTCAACCTGCTTTTCTGCTTCTAGGAAACCCAAAAGACAAGTGTCCACTTTTCGACCGTAAGTGTAGGCGAATAAGTAAAACCTGCTTTCATCGAAACTGAAAAGTAAAAAAGTCGAAAAATGGTTACTACAAAAATGTTCAATCTACTTTTCAGGGGGACAAAAAGCAGAAAAGTAGAAAAATGCTCCAGAATAAAACGTTCAATCCGTTTTTTCATAATTGGAAAGCTGGAAAGCAGATGTCCACTTTTCGACCTCCATAGTTTTAGAGAAATCCATTTTTCTACTTTTCTGCTAGCCAGAAAGCAGATCGGACGTTTTGTCACACAGTGGCACAAAAGCGGACATCTGCTTTACTGGTTTCCAACAACCCGAAAAGCCGATCGTACGCTAAGGACCATTTCACTTTTCTGCTTTCATGCTTCCCAGAAAGTGGATCGAACGTCTGCTTCAGGACTAAAGAAAATGACAATATTGTAGGACACCCCACCCCCTCCTCTCTATGGACGAGCCCGATAAAATAAGCGAATGGCGGCGCAGCGCACACACCACCAGCGCACACATGCACTAAGGGCATGCACGCGCTGACCCTGCCTGCCTGATGCATAATCGTACGTGTTTTTTTAAAACTTCTTGTCGGTTATCATTGACGTCGACGTCGACGGCTGACTGCTGATTGTAAACAATCACATTGTTGCGCAAACGTGTCTTTTGCAGTTCCAGCAATTGTATGTTTTGAAGTTGGGTATAGATCATTGGGCTCCAAAGCGGTTAACCTGTAGGACAGTATTACTGCCTACTGAAGTATGGATGGACTCGGCCATCAACTCTTGCAGGACATTAGAGAGGCAGTTTATCGTGGAAAGTCATATGCAGATATTTCTCGATCATTACGACATAGGTTTCCCAATACAAGGGGCCTATCAGTAAAAAGTGTCCGTCGTTATTGTAAACTTATGGACATATCCCAAATCAGCAATAATGACTTAGACCGTGTAATCCACCAGAGTGCATTTTGCAGGTAAGTTGTTGACCCGAATAATTTTGTGGTAGAATTCCGTATCCAACTGCCAATTTTAATTCACCAAGAAATGAAATACTATCCTTCCTAGGGCTCCCTTCCTAGTAGTAATATACTGTAACGGACATTGCAACCGCCGGACAAACCGCCGGCGTGAGAACGCTCTCTCTCCAGAGATTGGACCGGAAGTATGGACTATAAATAGACAGTTGTGTTCGCGCCGGCGGGAAAACGTTGGCCAGGAGCCAAGATAACTGACTCTGTGCATTGTGCATGTATTGTGCATGATAAGTTGTGTTAGACAGACCAGATGTTGAGTTCAGTGAGTGAGCATGAACAAGTTGTCGTTCTTGGAAGATAAATAAATTGGTGTGTTTCACATTTAACCGAATTTGAGTTTCCGTTTGTTTTCTGTCTGCGTTTGGCTGCAGAGCAAACAAGGACCCGTTGGCAGTACGTTACAATGGTGGCAGCGGTGGGATATGTTTGACTCAATTAAATGTTGAACACGACTGAAATATGACGACGAGGTACACATCATCGGCTGATATCGTGGACGCCATCTTCGGATTAATGAGTGACATTCGGGAGTTGGAAGCCTCCTTGGCACGGCAGATTTTTGAGTCAGCTATTTCCTCACCTGAGTATGGAAAGAATCCTTGGGACACGAAACCAGTCGTTGATGCGTACCACAGAAGATGCTTCGAGAAAACGATTGCCAACTTGGAAGCGACGTGGAGTAGTGGTGACTTAGCCATCAGTGAGGATCAGAGTGCAGGTAAATGCCACGCAAACCCGTCCCGCGGTCCCGTGGCTGGCGCCGATGTTGGGCTTTGTTGTGTGGATGCGGAGACCACAAGTAGGGAGGCCGTTGCGAGCGGTGAATGCCCTACTGTTGATGTGGTCCCGAGTCCCTCGATCTTGCCCTGCATGGCGTTTGCCGTTGGGATTGCGGTTCGTGGTTGCGATGGGTTTTCCAGCCCTGATCCAGCTGCTTTGTCCCTCAACTCCACGTCAACACCTCCACCGTTGTGGAAGGCTTCAACAACGCACACTGTTCCATCGTTGTGGACGGCTCCGCCAGTGCAACTTGCCTCGCCGGAGCACGCTGCTCTCATCATCAACCAACAAACTGACAGGACAAAGACTATGACATTGAACAATCAACTCCAGGACACTGGCGTTGGCCTTCATGTGCAGGTGACGGCAGCTCAGCTGGAGCGGCAATTTCCACCAGCAAAAGCAGCCCCACCGGAACAAGCAAGAGCACCGACGGACCCCCGGATGCATGATGATGAAGGATACGGATGATGCAGGACGCATCGCAGATGACAAGGCCGAGGGTACAGGAAGTACCACCGAAGACAGGATACCTGTTGGTGCGGGGAGCATCAACGGCTGGGTATCCGCCAGTGCATGATGCACCACTGAAGAAGGCCGCTGAAGACAGAGTATCCGCAGGTGCTGGATGCACCAAAGACAGAGTGACTACCGGTGCTGGGGGCACCACAAACATGGGACCCGCGGGCACAACAGACGGGGGACCCGCCGGCACCACAGACAGGGGATCCGCCGGCACCAACGACAGGGGATCTGCCGGCACCAAGGACAGCGGAGGATCCGCCGGCACCACGGACAGGGGATCCGCCAGGGGAAGCACCGAACAGAATATGTCAAGTGTTCGACTGCATGGCCTGAGTCATCGGCTGAAGACACTGAAGCTAGAAGAGCACATCATTAACAATGACTGGAGAGAAGTCCTCTCTTGGATGGACATTGTTTTGTTGTTGTTAAATAAAGAAATGCGGTTGTGGGTCTCACCGCCGATTGTTGTATCTTTGGTGGATTCTGGGTCACCAAATTGGGGACCAGAATCAACATTGATCATCATTCCCGGGGAAACTCCAACCAGTTACAAGTAAAACCTGTTGAACTATGTTAATCACCTGCCTATCCAGGAGTATAGGCTAAACTAAGGAGGGAGTGATGTAACGGACATTGCAACCGCCGGACAAACCGCCGGCGTGAGAACGCTCTCTCTCCAGAGATTGGACCGGAAGTATGGACTATAAATAGACAGTTGTGTTCGCGCCGGCGGGAAAACGTTGGCCAGGAGCCAAGATAACTGACTCTGTGCATTGTGCATGTATTGTGCATGATAAGTTGTGTTAGACAGACCAGATGTTGAGTTCAGTGAGTGAGCATGAACAAGTTGTCGTTCTTGGAAGATAAATAAATTGGTGTGTTTCACATTTAACCGAATTTGAGTTTCCGTTTGTTTTCTGTCTGCGTTTGGCTGCAGAGCAAACAAGGACCCGTTGGCAGTACGTTACAATACTATTATTATTAAATTAAATAGTCTGGGAATTAGCAGGAGGGATCACCTTTTGTAAGGGGATGATGCCTTTTATTTTATACATAAAGTTAGACACAGTAACCGGGTCGCTGTTACTCCTTTTTATTACTTTTATTTAAGTTGACATCTGCAAAGTAGTATCAAACCCAAATTCACAACTAGACCTTAGTACTGATGATGTCACAGTTTCTTGGAAATGCAGTTTCCAGTTAAAGTACTTAGGTAATGCAGTAAACAAATCATGATTAGATAATGCCATATCACATCAAATTCTTCTCATTTGGTCAATTATTGTAGTTGCAATTTTGTATTCTCGATGCTAAAAAAAAATTACAATGACAGTCACAATCATTACAGTCAGTAATTATGGTTATTCATGGCTAAAACTTAAAGACATCTCTATGTGTATTATAATTTTTATGAGAATTCTTGCCTTTATCAGTGAGAGAAATTTTAAAACATTGATGATGATAGTTTCTATGCACCTGTCAAAATATTACTGACAATATTAGTTTATTTAAAAAAACTGCTGTCTTTTCATCTTGCAGGTTGGTCCTCTTTATGGAAGAAGGATGATGGGGGGATACCTAAGAGCGCAAGGAATAGCTGTTAGTCATGACAGAGTAAAAAGATCACTTCAGAGACTGGATCCTAGAAACTATGAAATCAGGCGCACCGATGCAGGTGACCGGACAAATCCTAGACTTTACACAGCAAACTACTATGGCCACAAAATCCACATGGATCAGAATGAAAAGATTGCCATGTATGGTGTAACACACGTCTGTGCAAGAGATGGTTACAGTGGCAGAATCGTCGACCTGATTACCATCCCTTGTAAATGCAACTTCAAAATTGTTGAAGAACTGTTCAGGTAAGTTTGAAATTAACAAGTTGTTAGATCTTACAAAATCTCAATGGTATCTTTTAACTAACTAATTCCAATTAATATATATATATTTTGTTTCATTCAGTGTCGCTAAGGAAAGTTTATAACAGACTACAGGAAAATAGCTAATATAAATCATTTTTTATAACAAATCAAAGTTATATGTATTATTGTTAACGCTAGAAGAAAGCTTACTTTTTTCCCTTTTATTAAAAAAATCATTGTTATCCTTGTCTTTGAATTTTGATTATTGATCATAGCTGCACAAAAGCTTCCTGTATTTTAATATTTAATAAAAGAAGTGCTGTTTACAAGTTGAAGAAGTTCTAGGCCCACTAGGGTTAACAAAATAAGACGGTTATTGGTTTTGTGCATATTTTCTTGCCAACCATCAGTTTATGTACATTGTTCTACAGGCCATTGTTGTTGCGAGAAGGTGTATGGACCCAACTCCGTGTTGACCAAGGAACTGAATTTGTGTTAGCAACCTTCATTCAAGACTGTCTTGCAAGACATCGTCCAGAGCAGAATTGCCCTCCCTGGGTTGCAACATCATCAGTGCACGTGAGTGTTTTGGTAGCTAATTTTGGATTGAACAAAAAAAAATTGAAAAGAGCGGATTTGATCCTGCGACCTCCAGATTAACATAGGCTTCAGAAGTAAATTGTAATGTGGCACGCTGAGTGGAAAAAATATGGATGAAAATAAAAGAATTTCTGGGCGCAGAGTGCATTTATGAGGCCTGATTTATTTTTGGCCTGAAAAGTTTTGAATTTGAATGTTAAAAACATTAAATGAAAAAAAATACATAGGCCTATTTAGTTTGAACCCCCAAACAAGCCGAAATTGGTATTGAAAAAGGAGAAAGAAAAACACTTGGATCCAAACTCAAACAAACTGTTGCCATGGTAGCAGCTGACCCTGATAAGAAATATTTGTTTCTTAATTTGACCTAGATGAATATTGGGGAAAAGTCGGTTAATTGTGATACAATGATCAGATGTAGCTTCAAACAGTTAAGGGCAAAAATATGTAAGTTGCTACCCCCCCCCCCCCCCCCCCCCGTCCTGATAGGGTTAAAAACAAATAAAACAGTGTACATTTTGTGCATCACTTCTAAATAAACATCTTTACTACTAATTTTACTTCAGAACCTGCGCATTGAACGGATCTGGCCAGAAGTTAACCAACGAGTAAATTATCCATTGAAGCGCATAGTAGTCACTATGCATGAACAAGGAATGATTCACATGCAAGATGATGTAGAGAAGTTCTGTGTCTCCATGGTTCTCATTCAAGTGGCTAAGATTGGAACTCGCCGATTTGTATTAAGCTGGAACAACCATAATATGAAAGGTAAATGTACATCGGTATAGAAAATAATGATGATAGAATAGTGTACATTTATAATGTCGACATGCCTGTCATAAATGACACTCCTGGCACCAAATTATCCAATTATGTGGATCCCTGTGAAGAATGATTTTAAAGCAACCATAAAAACAAGAGGTGTTCGTGCTTGTATTGCACAAACACCTAATTATGGTGTTCAATATCTGCCATCTCGTGTCAGGTAATTTGATACACTGTGTTTATTTACATTGATGTATTCTGCCCAGGCGGTTACAAGGTGGGGTGGTGCATATTGTTGCTAGACCATGCAATAAACACCAGTGGCATGCTTACACTTCCCAAAACTAAATTTCCATATATTTGTCTGACACTTGGATGTATTAAATGGAATAGACACTCACCTGTGTCTAAAATGATGGTTTACTACCCCCCACTAAAATAATGAATACATAAAGGTGTATAACATGTTACGCTCTCTTATTTACAGTGTCTGTTGGTCGACCAGGTGCAACTGGAACACCTGAACAGTGTTATCAGCGAAATAATCAAGCTGCATCTATCAGACATATTCATGTTCCGACCACAGAAGAACTTATTAACCTGTATCAACAAAATGGAGGGCGAATTGAAAGCTCGGGTAAATTTGGCTGGGACCCTCTCGGCGAAGACATTCAGCTTGTAGAGGAGCGTCAACAAAGATTGGACCGCAACTTCCCATCATATGAGCAATGTTTCAATGCTGCTGTGCACGGTGTCCAGCAACCGCTTCAACAACTCATTGTTGGTGAAATGTAATTAACTCTATACTATGGTGTTCCATATGTGCCACTCCTTTCCGTCGCCTTTTCAATTTTGTCCGTCGCCTTTTCAATTTTTCCATCGTGGGTCCACGTGACTACCAGGTGATTATCACATGACTCCAAAGGAAATTCGACCTTTGGGAGGCATACCGCTGTTGCCAAAATGTATACGTTGCTTCATCCACAGTCGAGACCAGATAGCTATGGGGCGCCGTTTGTCAATTAGTTGTTTAGCGTATTTTTGACGTGTTTTTACCATGGTTTGTAATAATTAGATGTAAACCATAGAAAGTGCTGTCAATTTATTTTGTGGTTTACATACAATCAAAGTTTATAAATTATGGTTTATAAACCATGAAAATTGAAGCTTCATAAAACATGGTTTATAAACCATAACAAACGTGTGTTCACAAATCATGTTTATAAACCATGATTTGTAAACCATGTTTTGATGCTTAAATTTGTATGGTTTATAAACCATGTTTTGAAGGCGCTTAAATTTTCATGGTTTATAAACCATGTTTTGAAGGTGCTTAAATGTTCATGGTTTATAAACCATGATTTGTAAACCATATGTTTTATGATGCTTAAATTGTTATGGTTTATAAACCATGTTTTATGATGATTAAATTTTCATGGTTTATAAACCATAATTTATAAGCTTTGATTGTAAATTTATGGTATGTAAACCACAAAATAAATTGACAGCACTTTCTATGGTTTACATCTAATTATTACAAACCATGGTAAAAACACGTCAAAAATACGCTAAACAATTAATTGACAAACGGCGCCCCATAGCTATCTGGTCTCGACTGTGGATGAAGCAACGTATACATTTTGGCAACAGCGGTATGCCTCCCAAAGGTCGAATTTCCTTTGGAGTCATGTGATAATCACCTGGTAGTCACGTGGACCCACGATGAAAAAAATGAAAAGGCGACGGACAAAATTGAAAAGGCGACGGAAAAGAATTGACTAAGGCGACGGACAAAAATTGAAAAGGCGACGGAAAAAATTGAAAAGGCGACGGACAAAATTGAAAAGGCGACGGAAAGGAGTGGCACATATGGAACACCATACTATACTTCAAACCACTTAAAACAGTGATAACACCAGGTTTAACAGTCTTTGATTTACGGTGTCTAAATTATCAGAAAATATGTACTCACTTGATCAGCATGCACCCCTCTAATCCTCACATGGCAGTCATATGTATGTTTTTTTTTCTTTGGGTTTTTGTTATCAGGAAAAATACAGCAGACTAGTTTATAACAAAATATGTTTCGTCTCACTCCACTCCCAAAGCTCAGATTACTGAGAGCTGCCATTTACTCATTTTGTGAACTTTGTAAATTAAAGGGAAATGAACATGCTTTAAAAGATAATATTATGCTTCCAATGTTGTCAGTGTTTGTGTCTGTTCCACCCCCAACCACTTTTAAAGTAATTTTACCTATTGATGTTGTCATTTAACACTGCTCTCCATTACAAATCATTAATACCAAAATTGTGTTGCATCACAGAATTGTTAATGTTGTCAATATTTACGACTTTACTTAAGTAGCCAACATGCCCCCAACTCTCAATTTGAAAATAATGAAATCCTGTAGCCAGATGCCTAGGTTTTCTATTTGACTGAAAGTGCATTTGACTGTGTATGTGAACAATAAATGAGTAATGGCACATGCAGATTTGGTCTAAAAGACTCATTCACTTCCATGAAATTGCTTAATGATTTTGAGGTTCAACAAAATCTGCACCCCACCAACCCAGTTCAACTTTGAGCAGTGGGTTGTATTTGAATACAACTACCTTTCAAAATTAAGATGAGCGACAAGCTAATAAAATCCAAAGCAATAACAAGATTAAAAAAGCGAGCTAGTCAGTGTAACAATTTATTAATGTTTTTATCAGAAAAAACGAAATGTTTGTTCAAAATATAAAAGCACAAAACCAATAACACAATCTGTTGAAATTCTAATTAACACTTAACGGTTTAACAATATCTAAGAACCAAAGACAAATCTTTTTCAGTATGGGAATACTGCAGCAGTACTCTTAAGTTCTAACAAAATATTAAAGGGGCATGTTGCCTCCAGATCGGGCTATAGCCCGACTCTTCTCAGTATCTCAATGGTTTGGTTTCATTTTGTTTGCTCTATTGAAAAGTGTAAATAAAATTGAAAAAAATAAATTTCACCCACATCATGAATACAGCTTTGAAATAAATAAAAAAGTTCCATGAACAACAAAATAAACCCCTTCTTCAAAACCACTGCTGGTGGTAAAAGAACTTTAAAATGTTCCCCTATTAAATAAAGTAGAACATTACCATACATAATTTTTTTAAACACCTTCTTCAAAACCACTACTGGTGGTAACAGAACTTTGCCAGTTTCCCCTCTTAAATCAAACAGAAAATAAACATTCATACAAAATCACCACCTTCTTGTAAACCACGGCTTGTGGTGAAAGAACTTAACCATTTTCCCCTTCTAAATCATATGCTCAAATCAAGCAGAAAATAAACATTCATACAAAATCACCACCATCTTGTAAACCACTGCTTGTGGTGAAAGAACTTCTAACTATTTTTCACTCTTAAGTCAAGCAGGCCGCCTCCAAACAGTACCATAAGAGCCTCACCATACACTAAATACTTGGAGAACCATGCCAGTTGAACAAATAAAAAATAGCCTTACATGATCAAGCTTTAAAAAACCAAGCAACTCACAAACAGCACTGGTTATTATACAAGATAATGTTCTCACCAATATTTTAAAATAAAACTCACAATCGTGGTATGTTGGGGAGCCCTTAAAGTTGTCCATAGTTTTTAATCAAAATTAAAACCTGAATTTCCTGTATGGATTGAAGCTTTTTTTTCTACGAAGTGACCCTACCATGTATCCTAATTGATTGATGCAGAGAAATCAGTAAATATTAAAAGTCATCACCTGGAGACCGAGTTACAATGCAAGTATGCACACTATTTTAAACATGGATTTAATACCTTGTATATGGCAAACGAAGGCAGGGTGTACTTTTGGTAATTACTCCACAAGTTAATGACCATACAAACATACTTGGTAAAGAGCACTGGAGAGCTGTTGATAATTGTTATAAATGACCCCTTATAATTTGAAACAAAAGAAAAAGTATAGTTTAAGAGAAAGAAGTAACTTTTCACCAACAAATTTGAATCTGAGAAAGGTTTCAGGCATGGAGCCTTTCTCAGGCGTCTGAAAGTACACATTTTATGCTACAAGGGTGTGTTTTTCTTTCATACACCAAGTGATCGGATGCTGGTCTGTGACTAAAAAAAATATACCCTGCCTTTATTTAACAATGGGGGGTGGGGGGGGGGGGTCATAATATTTGAAGACATCCCAAGGATGGGCCCTGAAGCCTGCACACTGAGACTACCCCCCCCCCCCCAAATAATATATAATAATTTTAACAAAATGAAAATTTAATAAATGTAGTGGCCTGTGCATTATTTTTTACTTTATGACCCTTTTATATGACTTGTGATTGTTTGTATTTTTACATGTTCTTACATGTTACCATTGTACCAGAGAGATGCAGGAAATCTATAATTCCACAACTTGCTCAAATCTTATAGTTTTTATGAAGGGTTTGGTTTAATTTTGTACTTTTTACTTTAATGCCCTTCAATATGTGATTGTTTATATTTTTTACATGTGCTTATATTTTTATCATTGTTAAGTGACCCTTTCAGCTACTGCTGCTGGTAATTTGGTTTGTAAATATACCAATAAATAAATAAAAACACTAAAAAAATTAAAAATTAAAATAAATTATGCAGTTGAGCAAGATGAGTTCTGAATATGCTTAATTTACAGCCAAGAATGTTTTAAGTACTGATATTAAGCTTCCAATTCATACACAAAACTGCTTGCAATGATTTTGATTAAATCCAATTTTCAGGGATCCTTGTTATCTCAAAACAATAAATAGGCCTATGCATTATGAAATTCCAAGTGTCGACGTCACTTCTTCATATACAATTCAAATAATTTAACTCAAGTTTGTTTTCAAGTTTTCTGGGCTCCCCAACTACACTGCTTTTTGGGTCGACTTTGACTGATTGCTTATAATATAATAGCTAATGTACGGAGCCCCTAAGGGGACAGGTAAAAAAATGTGAAAGGTAAAAAAAATATCAAAATTATTTCGTTCCCTCAAAATAGTATTTGTTTTACCTTTTTAACTTCTTAATTACCTGCCCTTTAGGGGCTCCGTACTAATGGAACAAAGTTAAGATTTAAAAAAACTGTTAGGATGGTCGGTTATTGGAAGTACAAAATGCACTTTTAGTTATTTCAAAAGCTTTCTTTTAACATAATTTATTAAACACTTGGTAGCTCTATACCAGCAAGTTGAAACACCCCTCGAATTGGAGGCATTTCAACAAACAAACCCATGGGATAATCCTCTGGTAAGGCTCTACACAACAAACAAGCCTGGTCGTCAGAACATTTGGTGATGCATTTCGAACAGCCTGCAACATTCAAACAGCATCTTGTCACAAAAATTGGTGGGGTACTCGTGTCAAAACATATTTTGCACTTAAATAGTGTTGCAAGATCATTCTTGATAGATTTTGATCTCGACAACTCTAACACAAGTTCTTCAACCTTTGAAATTTTGTTGGACAAAGTTTCAAGACTTGTGTGTGCTTGACAGTCTTGCTGTGCTGTTACAGACTCATCTGAGGATGAAGAAGATAACTGGACTGTTGGAAGGTTTAGTTTCTTTCTCTTGAGGTTCACCCAGTCATTAGTCTTTACAGCCTTTATCTTTCTGTTTGTTCCCCAATATGCTCGTCCTGTGTGAATGACAAACAAAATCACGTTAAGGATCTATGAATACTATTTAATGTTTAAAATAATTTCCATACTACATATGATGCCAGTGCAACATATGAAATGGGAACGTTGCAGATCTCTAGTAAAAAATGCCTTCAGGTTGTTAGCAATAATTCAACTCATTCATCAATTTCAGAAAGATTATAAAAATGCTTTTGGATGATTTGATAACCTCTCCATACCGGCTAATTTATGTGACATGCATGATAACGAAACAAAATTGGATTCATACAAATCAATTAATACAACAATATTTCTGAGGATTAAAAATAAACAGTGCAAGTTTGGCAAGTTTTAAAACTTGTTAACAGGCCAAACATGTGGATACCCAAAATACTTGCATATAGTCTATTTATCTGTATCTATCATTTCACAAAAAATCCTTAAGACTACTTTGCCTCTTCTACACCTTTTTAAATTAATAATAATTTTCAGGACACTGATGATTGTATACACAAACATCATCTTGTGAAACTTTATAGCCTATCGGCTAATACAATTTGGAATGAATAAAACGACAGATTTACAAATTGTGGATATTAATTTTCAATTCTAATTTTAGAGTGAAAAAGAAAATTTAACTAGAATGAGATTCGAACATGTGACCTCTGATTAACGTGCAGCCTAAGATAAGAGATTAACTGTTATACAAACCTTTCGTAGCAGTTGTCTTCTCTATTTCTAAACCTTTAGAGTCAAGCAAAGTGATTGCCCCTTCACTCTTTGATGCTTTGAAGTGTTCAGACTCTGCTATCAGCAGCCTTTTTATGACACTGGTCGTGGCATTGTCATCTAATATGAGGGTAGTAGATTTACTCTCACTGAGGAAACCCTTCGAGTTTACTTGGCAGATAGTGAAGTTTTTCGTAAATGTACCACGTGGTGCTGGTAGACCCTCAGTACCAGTCACAGATGTCGACGCTGAGGAACCTATACAAAACCATAATGAAACTATATTGGTGAGGATCAGACTAAGCAATTTTGTTCTGCTGGTCTGACTATAGCAATGTCCTAAACTGTTTGAAACTCTAAAATGAAATAATGACAACACACTCAAACAGCAAATGGCAGATATTTGTTTGCAGCTTGTTTTTTGAGTAGTTGAACCA
Source organism: Leptasterias polaris (assembly GCA_037783415.1). Classification (NCBI taxonomy): domain Eukaryota; kingdom Metazoa; phylum Echinodermata; class Asteroidea; order Forcipulatida; family Asteriidae; genus Leptasterias; species Leptasterias polaris. The sequence continues at coordinate 3,888,738 of JAZGTN010000027.1, forward strand.
CACTTACTCCTCTCGGCCCAATGCCGGGGTATATGTTAAAATCTTAATGTTGTTACATAACATCTGCAATTAGTTCAAACTGTTTGTTTGCTCAAGATGAAGCAATACCATTTTGTTTTCATTTTGTTTTGTTTAGTTATCAAAAAGGGGGTCATTGTCAAGGCTTTCCTAACACAATGTTATCATTAGGCTTATATAATTATACATATTTTGCTCTAACGTTTAAACATGTCCCAGAGACAAATGCATGTATCACGTATACACCACAAGGGAATACTTACACTTAAAGGCACTGTACACGTTTGGTAATTACTCAAAATATATATTAGCATAAAAATTTACTTGGTAACGAGCAACGGAGAGCTGTTGATAGTATAAAACATTGTGAGAAACGGCTCCCTCTGAAGTAACGTAGGTTTTGAGAAAGAGGTAATTTCTCACTAAAATAATAAAAGACTTCTGTCCAGAAGCCTTTTATTCCTATCTGAAAGCACACTAATTTGTACAACAAGGGTGTTTTTTCTTTCATCATTTTCTCGCAACTTCAATGACCAGGCTTGTTATTTTATGCATATGTTGGGATACACCAAGTGAGAAAACTGGTCTTTGACAATTACAAAATGTGTTCAGTGCCTTTAAAGGCATTGTATACTTTTGGTAACAGCTCAAAATCAGTGTCCACATTTTGTGTGATTCAACATTTATACATGAACAAACAAACCTGTGAAAGTTTGAGCTCAATTGGTCATCGAGGTCACGAGAAAATATTGAAAAGAGACCTTATGTGTTTTCTGTTTTTCAAACATCGAGTTTATTATCGCGCGAGATAAAAACTATTGTTTTACTCATTTCGATCTTACCAATAGTGTACAGGGCCTTTAAGTTAAAGTTACAAACGAATCCCAATGGGACCACTTGGTTATGATGAGGAAAGGAGTGGTAAGCTTAACATAGACATGTTTTTCAATATAGAGAAAAGGAGACTAAAAAACGGTCTCAAATGGAACATCAGATAGTTTACATTTTATTTTGAAGGAATTTTATTTTATTTTATTTTTGTCCACAACAAAATAATGACATAAATACACCAATTACTGGATGGCTCAAAATATTATTGTCATTGAGTGAAAGTTATGAAAGATAAATACTTGACAAATTGCAATCAATTTTGGAAATTAAATGCACAAATCAAATCAAAATAAGAACTAAAAAGTTTTGGGAAAAGAAGGGACCATACTTAGTCATAATCAAAACCCATCATTAGATCACGCAATCAGTGGGGCAGGTGCCAACGGTCATACATTGACAATGACAGCAAATTAACAAGTTGCAGGGAAATAGGGTAAAAATGATATTTTTTATTTGTCATTTGCCATTGAAAGTGTGAAAAGAGTGGCGATTGACACGTTGAATAAAGCTATGTAACATTATAACTACATTTCTATACATACCTGGGTATTGGGTAGTTGATGAGGATCTTGCCATCGAGTCATGGCCTATCCGTGATTTATGCTGGCCACGGCGGCGTTTTGAAGGCCCTTCACGATCTCCCGCTGTCGCACCGGTGATGCTTGCTAAGTAAAACGGGTTACTCATCTTGTCCGTAGTCGCCGGCATGTCATCGCCCGTGATCTTCCAGGTGAGAAAACTATCCAGAGAGGGGAATCCCCCTCTTTCGTCGGGTACTACAACCGAATCATCTGACCCATACAGAACGATGGTTTCGGGGAAAATTTTGAAAATTTTCCCGAGGGTTACACTTTTCATTTGTGAAGATTTTAACTTTAGCATACGACCCCCTTCATTGAGCCCCTGTACCAATGATGGTTTATGGAATCAGTAACAAAATCATCTTCACTATCCATGATGATGGCAAATATGTGTCCTACTCAGTCGATGGTTCATAGGAAGAATGACACCCGTTGTCAAAATAAAACAAGTCTTATGGGTTCATTGCCCACCTCGCTCACCTCATCCCCCCCCCGAAAAAAATAAATAAAAAATGTATCAATTTGAATAAACAAGCTTCGGAAACAATTTAACTGAACAACTATGTCGGCTCCAACAAAGCCGGCCCGCGTCCACTAAAACTAGTTCGGGCGGCTATAGAGACGAAGCGCCCAGTTCAGCACGGCCGCCGGCCGCCAACAAACAAAGTTACAAAAAATACATATCTTCAGTGAAGCCGCCAAGCTTTGCTTTTTGGTGGTGGGGGGGGGGGGGGGGGGGGGTGGGGGTTGCAGTTCGCTAGCAATGTGAGTTTGAATGATTACAGTCATTCTCATTCTCTACGTTTCAACAAAATCATAGCACAATATGAAAGAAATCTAAAATAACTATAGCGGCAAATTATGTGTTCCGTTTTAACGAAACGACAACTCACTCATGTTTTGCCAGGGATTTGTTTTTGGACTTTTACGGACAGAGCAAGTTTCGTTCGCTGGAGCAGCAGTCAAAATACACATGGATCCAGACAGGCTGCTTAATGAAATAGCAAGAACTTTGACGACCTCAAAATACTACTATCGACATTGACAATATTTCTGAGAGCAAACAAGTTCGTGAGAGCAAACAAGGAGGCTGCAGAGATCTGCATGGACAAGGTGAAGAGGTGGGGGAGCCACATCTGATCCTCGGGTCGTCAGAGCTAGGGAGGAGATGGAAGTGGCCTACTGTTCTCTTGTAGCAGACCACAGCTTCACTAACCAAGAGGACGATGTACAAAAGCAAGAAGAAAGTCCTACTTGAAACTTATGATCTCATCGAGGAGGAGGAGCTTACCCTAAAAATCAGAGAAGTGAAAAAAGCTCATGTCAACCAAACGCAAGCGGTGTGCTGGAGGTTCATCAACGAGATTACAGACAGAAAGTCCTCCAGACCCTCTAAGACCATGGGAGATACCGATGACAACGGGTAGAGACATGGAAAAACCACTTCAAAAACCTTCTTAGTGATGAACCGGAGGTGCTGCACCGGATGTGCTGCAGCATACTGGGTGCACAGGTGGAGGGGGATCAGGTGTTTATACCCTGGACATCGAGGATGGCCCATTCAACCATGAGTAGTATGTCATGGCAAGGGGTGAACTCAAGGGTGGAAAGTGCTGTGGGGATTCAGACGAGAGAGGTCTACGGTGGGGCACGTCATTGCACTAGGAGACTTATTGAAGGTGTCAAGCATAAACATCTCCCTGCAGTCTTCACCTCCATCGACTTCCGCAAGGTGTTTGACACTACCGGGTCAAGATGATGAACATCCTCACCGCATATGGGATCCCCAAAAAGTTAGTGCAAGTGAATGGGGTAGCCTCAAAAAGTTTGTGCAAGTGAATGGGGGTAACCTACGCAAACACCCCGGCCAGGGTCACTTAACTAGATGATGTCACCGTGTTCTTTGACATCCTGGCAGGAGTGTTTCAGGGTGACACCTTGGCCGCATTTCTCTTTATCATCGTCCTCGACTACATCCTGAGGAAGGCGATCAATGGAAGAGAAGATGAGCTGGGTTTCACCATAGTGACCTGCAAGAGCCGGCGAGTGTCTCCTGATGTGATGATCACTGATATGGACTTTGCTGATATGACATTGCACTTGTTTCAAATACATTGGAGCAGGCTCGAGACCTATTGCTGAAGGTTGGACTCCAGGTGAACACAAAGACGACCAAAATGCTCGCTACAACATCACTGACAATCATGGTTGACATCTCGAATGACTAGTGAATCGACTGCTATAAATGACAGACTCATGACCATGACAGCAGTTCTTCAATCTGGCAAAAGTGTGACTTTCAGCAGTGTTTATGCATCAACAATGCAGAGACGAGATGATGAAAAAGAATCCTTCATATGAAGTTAATCGCACCATCTCTAAGACCAAAGGTAAAATGATTGTGATTGCAGACTTCACATGAGTTGGAAAAGAATGAGTAGTTTGGCCTTGTGTATTTGGCAGATATGGTGTAGGAAAGATGAATTCTAACAGCCTGCTACTGCTAATACCCAATCGAAGCTGACTGTCAATGGGATAATGTTTAGATTGAAAAACAAGTTTAACGAGAACATGGCAGCTTATGAGATCCAGGCAATGACACCAGATAGATCACATCCTTGCGAATGCCGGCCGATGCGCTCAAAAACATTTGCGTCACTCGCATGCTTCGGAGTGCAAACTGCTTCACAGATCATAGGCTGCTTTAATATCACAAGGTCCAGATTTTCCACTATACGTGACCAACAGGTTCAGCTCATCAACTTACAAAATACGACACAGCTATATAAACCCTCAACTTGACAGAGCTGAACTACGAAGTCGAATCCATGACCTAAAAACAACTGGTTCCAAGACAGAGCAGACAAAGTTGAGAAGTTTGCACAGAGGAAAAACTATCGCGACTTCTACACATCACTCAACATGATATATGGTCCAAGTTCTCATCCCATCATGACCACTGATGGCAAGCTTTCGACCTCCCCCAGAGACCTCAAAGCCAGATTGATGGAACATTTTTCTACTCTTCTAAACCAACCTGATATAATAATAATAATAATACGAGAAATTTATATAGCGCATAATGCAGAAGCCTCTATGCGCAACACAAAAACAAAAACATAGAAAAGAATATAATTTTAAAAAGCAAGTTACACAAATAAAGATTCAAACAAATGAGTTTTTAAAAGTCCCTTGAAAATCTGAAGAGAGCCAGCTTGGCGAATATTAAGAGGTAAGTCATTCCATAATGAAGGTGCAATGAAGTTGAAGGCTCTTTGACCATAAAATTTTGTGGAAAAAGTAGTTTGCGTGAGTAGGGATTGGCCAGCAGATCGGAGAGGACGAACAGGAATATATTTATGGAGAAGATCAGATATATAGTCAGGGGATAAGCCATGAAGAGCTTTGAAAGTGAGAAGATTTAACTTATAAACGATACGCAGTTTGATTGGGAGCCAGTGGATTTCTTGTATAAGATGGGAGTAATATGTTGGGAACGAGGGGTGCGAGAGACGAGGCGAGCAGCGGTGTTCTGAACTCGTTGAATTTTAGAAAGTTCTCTATCTGACAGACCAATTAGAAGAGAATTGCAAGAGTCGAGTCTGGAAGTGACAAAGGCATGAACCAGTAAAAGAGTAGAATCATCATCAAGATGGCGCCGGATTCGACCTATTTTTCGAATTTGTAGAAGAGCAGATTTGCATATATTGGTTACCTGGTCGGTCATACTCATTGTAGAATCCATTAGAATACCGAGGTTTCTAACTACACGAGATGGTTGAATAAGAGATTGTCCAATGTTAATTTCTGTAGGAGAAACGTTTTTAGAAAAACGTGAGTTGAAAATGATGATTTCGGTTTTAGCATCGTTAAGAGCAAGCTTGTTAGATAAAGACCAAGATTTAATGTCGTCAATACAAGCCTCAATTTTTGCAAGGGCTAAGTCACGATTCGCCGGATTATAGGTGATATAAAGCTGTGTATCATCTGCATAAACAATACTCTTTATTCCATGAGCAGCTATGATATCTTGCAGCGGTGCACTAAACATATAAATAATAGGGGTCCGGCTGCAGAACCTTGTGGCACACCGCACCACAGGCAATGACAATCAGATTTCACACTATCAATGAGTACTGATTGATTACGGTTCTCCAAATACGAAGCGATCCATTTCAAAACTGTGTGACGTAACCCATAACGAGAAGAAAGACGCTTGCAAAGATGAGTATGGACAAGAGTGTCAAAGGCGGAGGAGAAATCCAGGAGTACCAAGACTGCTTCTTGGTGATTATCTAGCGCGAGCAGGATGTCATTTTGCACGCTGAGGAGAGCAGTCTCGGTACTGTGAAATGGTCTATAAGCAGACTGCATTTTTGCATAAAGATTGTTATCACATAAATGAGCTTGAAGTTGATCCACAGCAATTCTTTCAATTAATTTAGAAATATATCTCAGGTTAGAAATTGGGCGGTAGCTGGCAAGGCTTTCGGGATCTAAGTTCGGCTTCTTTAAAAGAGGAAGTACACATGCTTCCTTCAAATGATCAGGAAAAAGTCCGGAGGAAAGCGAAAGATTAATCACTTTCGTTAAAACAGGAAGCAATACAGGAACACAATCCTTAAAAACAGACGATGGTAATGGGTCCAATTTGCAAGAAGTGACAGGAGACGATTTAATCATTTTCAGCACCTCCTCTGAGGAAACAGGGCGAAATTCAGTGAACAGTGAAGTACAGTGATCATGTATCGTAACAGAGAGCGGTGCAGGCTGGACACTATCAATTTTACTATGCAGTTTGCGAATTTTGTCATCAAAGAAAATTGCAAACCTGTCCGCAAGTTCTTTAGGGTCATGAAAAGTGGGCAGAGTTTTTGTGGATTTGGCAGATGAAAGTTTATCAATTATCCGAAACTGATCTTTAGGTTGGGAGTCAGATATTTCCTGGCGATGATAATTAGATTTTACAGAATTTAGGAGGTTTCTGTAAAAAAGACACTGATCATTGTAATATTCTTTATGAACCACAAGACCAGTTTTGGACCATTTTCTCTCACGGCGGCGTCTTTCCTGTTTGGCTTCACGTAGTGAGTCTGTGTACCAGGGAGCATGAGGGCGTAAAATAATAGTCCTCACAATCTCTGGAGCATGACGGTCAAGAGTAGCTTGAAGAACGGTATCATACTGACGAACAAGACCTTCCAAATCATCAGAAGGATTCATAACTAAGTTCGAATTAGAAATGTCACGCTTAAATGAATCCATATCAATGGAGCGGAGTTTGCGGCTGCAAATGGTCTTAGTGGGAGCATCCGGTCGAGCAATATTTATGAGGCACTGAACAGCAGCATGGTCCGATGGAAGATCATGGTGAACAGTAACAGAAGAAATCAGGTTGTCATTTGCATTGGATATTAGCAGATCTAAAGTATGCCCAGCAGTGTGTGTAGGAACAGAGACATACTGTTCAAAATTGCTCAAGTTCAGAAAATCATGACAAATCTCAGCTTCACGGTTACCTGGCACATCCACATGTATGTTAAAATCTCCTGCCAGGAGAAATTTACCAGAATTGGCAATAAGGAATTCTACAAGGCAACCAAAATCATCATGAAACATGACATTGGTAATCTTGTTTTTGTTGTTTGGCGGAGGCCTGTAAACTACTACAAGCCGAAAGGTAGAAGCATGGACTGTTAATGAGAGGTCTATGGTTTCAAATGCTCTGTATTCTTGACTTTTGTGGGTTTTGAAGCTAATGCCATCACGAAGAAGAACACCAACACCGCCAGCTCTTGAGTGTAATCTTGGAGAGTGATAGAAAGTATAGTTTGGTAGCGTGCTTTTTATATCAGCTAGGGCCCGATCATCTCGATCACTTCCCGTGAGCCACGTTTCAGTTATAGCCATTATGTCCAACTGGTGACTGATAACAAAATCACATAGGGCAGTTGATTTGTCTTTGGAATTGACTGAATGGGCATTCCACAAGGCAAAGCGAAGGCGTGGGGCATTACTCTTCTTTTTGTCGGGAGTTGGAAGTGCAATGTTGGTTTCAGCAGGGTAACATGTCACAAGGTTTGCATTACTCGACCGCTTGCGTGTTCCACCACGGAAACCTCTACGTGTTCTCGGTTTGGAGCAAATTTTCAAGTTATTAAGCATTTTCCATAATGGTGGAGGAATAGGGAAAGTAGTACGGGTATTTCCTAGTTTCAGAAGTTGACCATTGTCATAGGAATACAGTTTATTTGTTGTTGCTTTTGAGATGAGCTCATCACTGCAATTATTTAAAGGCCCAGGGTTGGGACAGACATCACCACAGATCAAAAGTTGAATGTTGAAAGTTGATGTTGAGTTGGTAGAATGGGGAATTGGGGTCCTCAGATATCCCTTGGTTGATACTTTCCTTCCATTTAAGCACAATGCAGACTCATACTTAACCTTAGAGTGTAGGCCAACATAGTGTACATGGGCATGGGTATTAGACAAGAGTCGAAGTGTACATAAAACAGCAACAGACATAAAACACCTCCATGTAAATAATTCCATTGTGCCTCCAGCACTTTGACAACCAGTACTTGAGAATTACACCAGGCTCCTTCTAATCATCAAGGTCAGCATGATTGATAAACAGGAAGTCTTAATGGTAGCTGGTGACAGATGTTATGCTTGCTGGGTTGATCTAACTAAAGGCAGAATACTCAAAATGAGAAAGTTTCTTCCACCAAATTCTTTAAAACACAGAAAAAGAATCACAATCCAAAGATACAGCGAGAAGGACTGTTCATAGCACTTTCAGATGATATCAAAATGAGCACACAACTCGAGCTGGATCAGGTTTAATCCACAGGATAAGTAGGACAGACAGACATGTGTGTGCAGCCTGTTAGGCGCTCACAACAACAAGAAAGATATATGGTCCAAGTTCTCATCCCATCATCACCACTGATGGCAAGCTTTCGACCTCCCCCAGAGACCTCAAAGCCAGATTGATGGAACATTTTTCTACTTATCTAAACCAACCTGCAACATTCAGGTCATTAATAATTTATGACCTAGGAACAGGACCAACACTGGCTGAGGTAATCGAAACAATAAAATAGACGAAGTTTAAGAGAAGCCCTGGACCAGATGGCATACCCCTGAAACACTAAAAAATACATTACTGGAAAGCTCCATTAAATAACTTCCGAGTTTGGTCACAAAAACTCAGAAAGTATTTTCACTTATTTAGTGGGAGTGTACATTGAATTACTTGGGTCATTAAACTTAATGGATGAGCAGTAAGTTTGCCTGGGGCAGTCAGCAGCGCTACTTTATGGTTTGTGCATAATCCAATTAACTCCACTGTTTGGAAAAGGAATTAAATGGAGATAACAGATGTGAGTTGCCAGGCGAAAAGGATGTTTTATTTTAGCCTCTTTCTGAAATAGAGCTTTCCCGTAATGTGGAGGAGATGTCATGATTTAGGCACCTACATGTATGCAAAATCTTCAATGATATATTGCATAAGAACATCTCTACCGACCTCAAGATTGCTAACATGTTGATCTATGAGAAAAGAGCCAAGTTTTTGTGTGACAACTATGTATACAGAGGTGTCTCTCTCCTGAGCGTGGTAGATAAATGTTTTGCTGACATCTTGCTACAACGCCTCCAATAGGTCATGTAACCAAATTTCAGTCAAGATACAGAGATGATAGAAGCACCATCGATGTAATACTCACTCTACGTCTACTAATTGAGAAAAGCAGAGAGCAGAGGCAACACATGGGAAGGAAAAATGCCTACTTACTACTTTACTCGAGTGACTTCTAGTGCCACCATTTTGAAAAGCGCCCTCTATAAGAAAAATCTAAATATACTTTAGTTCAACAGCTCTGTGGTATTATTCTCACTACAAATCAAGAAATGTAAAGATATTTGCCTGATTTTGGGGGCTAAAATATGCCATTTAGTGGTATTTTGGGGGCCATCTTGAAAACAGCGCCCTCACGGTCTTACCCACCACCAGGATTTTTGCAGACAACCAGATTTCAAAAGTAATATTGTCAAGGGTTCCAAAAATCCCCAGGGGGTGCAGGGGGGGTGGGGGTAGCCCACGGACTAAATGCTACCACTCATCTCATGCTCAAGTTTAAGTATTATTCTTGACAAAACACAAATAAAAAACTAATTTAATTTTAAGTACTTTACTAACGAATAAAATGGTGCGAATACAATATAATAGAACAACTTTCTTAAATCCTTTTTTTAAACACCGATGAATGAAATAGATACACCTTCGTTTGATATACTGTTATATGATTTGTATAAAAAAGACCAGAAAAAAATGTAAGTACATGCATTGATAGGATGGCTTGTTATATCACGAAAATGATAATAATTTGTTGTTCTGGCAGAGCCTGATGAATCTAGTCTAGAGTTTATACCTTGGGCCCAATTTCATAGAGCTGCTTAAGCACAAAGGTAGCTAAGCACAACAAAAGTATGCCTGCTTATTAAGCAACTCGATGAAATTGGGCCCTGGTGGTAGATGTTATAAGAAAAAACAAAAGAAAAATAATCAAAGGAATCAAGGTTTAAACAATTTTAAAAATAAAAATATCTTTAAATATCCTTGTTTTGAGCCAGGTGTAATTAAATAAAATAATGTTTTTATGTCTACAGTGTTTAAAGGGACACGTTGCCTTCAAATCTCATGAAATTTTACTGTTTGTAGGTGTTCCTTATCCTTATTAAGAGTTGTTCATGCAATAAAACACTCTTAAAGTGTTATAATTAGTGAATGGTGATTAAAAAACCCAACATTACCCTCTGACCCCCTGACATCTGTCCCGCGAAACGTGTACGTATTTCCAGCCGTAAATACCATCGTCCATCTGGTGCCATAGCCAGTGGCCTGGTAAACCTATCAGATGAACACCGGGTAAAACATCTTTCCAACCGTGTTCATTTCATACAAACGCTTTTTATAGCCCAAAAGCGCACAATCTGAAGGCAACGTGTATACCTTTAATATAAATAAGATGTTACAAGAATAACTGCTTCTGATGCAAAGTTGTTATGTTCTACACAATATTTGTCAAAATCAAAAACAAAGCTTTTAATACAACTAGATATGCTATTACACAATAATCGTAATGACTTAACAAATTACCAAAGAATAAGATTTCCTCTCGCAATAATCAAAATGCTGCAACATCACATAATTTTTACAAATGTAACCATACGATTGTTAGTATTAAAAAATACTGACGTTCAATCTAAAATCTCAGTGATGAAAACGTTTATGCTCAAATGCTAATGTGTTAGAGAAATAATTCCCCACGAATTACTGTAGTAACAGGTCGATGAATTTTTGTTTGAATTTCAAAAATGACACTGCTTATTTAACATGTCGCAAAGGAAAAGAGCTCGCTTTGAACGTCGATTATTTGTTGTTTTTCACTAAAAAACAACTACTGAGTTTGATGACAGTTTTTACAGGTTTGTTTTATGGTGTGTTTGTTGAAAACTTGAGAATGAGAATTAATTTACTCTTCCCGAAAACAATGATGTACTTTCCCTTAACAATAACCTTCTCAACTTCGAACCGGGGATCGATTAGTGATCAACTTGAGCAACCTGATATTCTATTGGACGAATCAAAAGAGGAATCAGAAGAATGTTCTATTACTTTAGAAACCCAAATCTGTACAAAACTTTCTAAAATAATAACATTTCTAAACTATCTCAGAAAAGTGTCAGTTCTCATTCAGTAAAATTGGTTCAACGTTTAATTTAAAAAAAGTTTTATAATTCCAACCAAGTATATAGCTGATTGGACAACTACACATTATGCATCAGTGGAGCTTTCACTATAAACACTAAGATGTAACGAGACTGTCTAAATTTATTCCAACAAAGCATGTAGACTGATATGGGACAAAAATGTGTTTCAACACCTGAGACGCAGAATGGTTCACGAGAGTGTCCATGGTTTTCCAAATTGATTGAACTTGTGACAGTTGTGGACAACCAAATTGAATTGCTTAGACCCAAATATTATTGTTTGACCTTTGAAAAGCGAATTATCGTTGTGATTTTTATTAAGAAAACGAATCCGTGTTGAGAGGTATAGGTTTGTTTTCATTCCCATCTTTTCCCCAAATGCGTTTAAACACGATGAATTATTTACAGTTAAGCAATAACAAATAAAGCAGTTTAAACCATTTGATTAAACATTTTATCAGCTTCAAAAATAGCGATTAAAAATATTCTAGAAACATCCAGGCACTCAACCTTATTATTTCTAAACAAGTATACGTAATATTTCAAGCTGTGTTAAAAATTGCATGTTGTTACTAAGACATCTTAAAATCAACAAAGCAAAATTGAAAGCCAAAGGAAAAAAAAGTACAATTTGAAAATGTCAAAACACATTTTACAAATGTACGTGTTTGATACACTTGAATTCGTAACGTTATTAATCTGTAGGCTACATGCATTTAAGTAATCATAAATAAAGTGATTCACTCGTGGTTAACAATGTTTTTACTTGCTTGGAATAACGACAGTATTTCCGTCAAAAGAAGTGCAAAATGCTTAAGTTCTTTTAAAATTAGAATAAATAAATCAATCAATAAATTAATTAATCATTAAATTTTAACCCCAACAATGATGGGATCGCCTTTTTGTTGTTGACTATAGTCTGTTACAATCTTTGTAGGCCATACAAAGATTGTAACAGACTGTAGACAACAAAAACTCAGATTGATTTGCATATGGCTATCGTAACAGTCATTGACGGTCTTTCTGTTTGACACATTATTAACAAATTATTTGTTTCTTAGCTTTGCAGAAATTATAAGAACTTTGGATCGAAATAATTAATACATGGCACAGTGAAATTGAATTCGGCCTCTATGTCCCAGGTACTGAAACCTACAAACCAGCTGGACTGAGGTGGTGTTGTAGCGTTGTAGGTCAGGGTAGACTCTGGCACCCCTTGGACTGCTACCGTGAAGAGACCGTTATCGTATGTGATCATGACTGGTACGCCGATGTAGTTTACGTCATTCTTAGACTTAACCCTTCTAGCCTCAGGATAGGAGGAATCCACTTTACTGATGGAAATAGAAAATTCGCGAATGTCCGGCTCTTCATAAGTCTCCCAACCTGCATCCAAGTAATTAAGAGTAATCACAATATCAAGAACAATGTCATCATTATCAAAAAAATTCAGCGATTATCAAAATAAAGCGTGAATTTATCCTTGCATGCCTTTCAGTTATAATTGTATGTAACATCTCATAATAACGTTAACACAAAAGTTTGTAATTTTTTCATTTGCTGCCGCATTGCTTCGAATCTGGTTTTTAGAACAAATTAAAAGATTAATTAGTTAGTTCATTAAAGTTTGAAAAGTGAAAGAATGTATATATCAAACTTTGAGATTTTGAAAATTCCAGTGCACATACGCAGCTCTTTCACACATACACTCTACGGACATTTCTTTGTATGGGGAGAATTAATATAATTATAAAAAACCACTAGTGAAAACATTGTGTGGACGAAGATCCAAATAGAGTTTAAAATCCCTACATATACGGTGTGGACCTCCTGATCTCAGGTCCACACATCATCGTAGTGCTTAAACACACAAAGAAAGGGGGAAAATTAAAGAAACCACATGATTGGTAACTTCAAACTGTACTGCAACTAAAGCAGCATAATCACATGATTACTTCCCTTAAATTTACAATAAACTTAAGGCCCTGTCACACCTTGACGTTTTAGCCAGCGTATGCACAAGTATCAACATTTCTCTAAAGCGCTGGCGAACGCTAAACTATCGACGTTTTTTCAATTTTGAGCGTATACACAGCGTAATCATAACGAGTTGGATGTATACATATCGTAGTAGTAACTTATCTATAAGTTACTACTACGATATAGAAGTAACGTTTCCATACCGTTTAGATAACTTGTATCAACGAATACCAACGAATGCTTAGCGTGTTGCCGGTGTGGACGGAGATTCTGTCCCCCGGTTTCTGTCCCCCCGGTGAAGATCTGTCCCCCCGGAAAACTTTACCATGGCTTGTCTATGCTACAATGTCCCCCGAGACAGTATCTCCTAGGATAAACTGTCGGGTGCACTTTGGTTGTCAGATTATTATCTTCGTACTCAGATTTTTGGGGTATTAAAATAATGCTCGATCCGGTGCAATTAGGAGCGAAGGGTGTTAGTATCAGAGTAAAACATTGACAACTTAGAACAATACTCCCAATTTGAAGAATCTCTTGGTTACCACTGAAGACGTTGTCTTCAATCCACGTGAAAAACCAAGAAGTGCTGCAAGTCTACTTTGAAGATAAATTTTCTGAAAATCCTATCCCTAAATTGTAGCAATTACAATATTTTTGCAGATCCAAATTATTAAATGTTGACGACGTACAGCTGCCGCCAACCTAAAATGATTTCAAAATTTGTGAGCAAATAGCTCCATTACAGCTTCACAATTAAAGGACACCACAGTACAGTTTAATATCCAGCCAAGCGTATCATTGCGCGGAAGGGTAGGAGGCATTTCTATCACGTTTTCTATTTTTCGTGGCGAAAGCTTCAAGGTTGGTCTCGATCTCGATTTCCCTCTTATTTCTAGAAAAAGGGAGCTTGGTCGATGAAAACGTGACTTTTACCAGCAGAAAAAAGTTAATTCTATATGGTGGTTTCAGCTAGCCTTTGCTTGTTGCTTTTGAAGTAACACAATCAATATACACGGAGGAAAATATACTGAATTGAATGAATTGAACCGACCGTCTTCTTGGGCTTCAAGGTTTCGTTAATTAAAATACAGACCTTTGCACTGACGTCATCACGCTGCCATCTTAATAAACCGATGATGTAAGAACGGAAACGCTCAGATCTGTACGCGCGACGCACTTCCCCCGCCCCTCTCCCTCCCCCATCCCTCCCCTCTCTTTTACTCTCTCTCTGACTGTCCGTCTCCCCCTCATAATAACTCATTAATATGTGGATATTGAGTCCCTTTTTGTCCGTTTGATTTTTGTTCATGCCCCCCTCCCCCCCCCCCCACCTCTTACTCTCTCTCTCTCTCTCTCTCTCTCTCTTTAGTCCATAGGGGCGGATCAGCCCCCTCCCATGGTGGTCTGAACTCCTTCCTTATACAACGACTCCAGAGCAGGCAAGCCGAATTAATCGTTATGGCAAAATTGTCACAACAACTCTAATGGCTTCCTTTCCAAAAACGTATCATCCTCAAGTTGTTAACCATCAGGTATAATTGTTGGAAGGAAGGTGCTCCTCCTTACTTAACTGAACTTCATACCAGCCTAATCGCACACTCTGTTCAAGCTCAGATACAATGATTCTCACAAAACCTCAAACCAAATACTCTTCATCTGCTAAGGTTTTCATGCAGCTGCTCCAAACCTTTGGAACAATCTTCCTTATCAAATATCTCTTGCACAATTTCTCTTACTGTTACTGAATTCAAAACATCGCTTAAAACTCACCTTTTCGGGACTTATTTTACTTAAGCTATTTACTTCATTCTCATTCTCATCAGATTAAAATATTGACGACTTAGATTAATACTATTTATTTTATGACTGTTCATAATAATTGCAGAGCTAAATATTATATGTTGACGACGTACAGCTGTCGCCAACCTAGATGATTTCAAAACTTGTTTATAATAGCTTGTTTATAATTAAAGATTCACAAAGGTCACCGCAATACAATTATCCAGCCGAGCGTATCATTGTGGGATAGGGGGGGCGGCATTTCTATCACGTTTTCGATTTTTCGTGGCGACAGCTTCAAGGTTGGTCTCGATCTCGATTGTTTCCCTTATTTCTAGAAAAAAGGAGCTTGGTCGATGAAGAAAGCTAACAAGAAAGCTAACCAACGGTTACACTTTGTAAGGAAACTGAAATCTTTTAATGTTAATACCCGGGTTTTAAAACTGTTTTACCAGAGCACAATTCAATCTGTTATAACTTTTTGTTCGATCACTTGGTTTAATTCTCTAACTATTAGCAATCGTAAGAAACTAGAACGTATTGTGAAACATGCTGGAAGGATTATAGGTGAGGACATTGATGGTCTTCAGAAGTTGGTCCATAATAGTCTCATGTGTAAGTTTAGTTCCATTATGTCTGACAATACACATCCTCTCAACTCGTCTGTGGTTACAAATAAATCCGGTAGAATTCGTCAGTTAAGCCTTAAAACGAATAGGTTTAGGAACTCTTTTTTACCTCATGCCATTCACAATTTTAACTGTAAATTTTGTAGATAATAGACCTTTGTCATGGTGCAGCCATCTTGATTTCTCCCATTCATGTCGGTGTGGCCAGACCGGGACTGGGTGGATGAGTAGTCTGGTTCCTTTTTGTACACTGTAGATTGGCATTCATTGCTGTTGTTGGATGTAGGGAGCATGTCCAATAATGACTTTTTATTATTTTGTGTAATTTCTTTGTTGGTTTTTACTGTGTTTACTGTGTTACTGTGTTTATTTGCCAATTTGTTTATTTTTAATATTTTTAATATTTTTACGTACTTTTACTGCTGTACAAAGGATAGCAAATTTCATGTATAACAATACATGACGAATAAATTAAATTGAATTGAATTGAATTGAAAACGTGACTTTTACCAGCAGAAACAAGTTATATTTGGCGGTTTAAATAGCCCTATAGGTTGTTGCTTTTGAATCAACAAAGTCAATATACACGGAGGAAGATACTGAATTGAAGGCGAGGACGGTTGCATTCAAAGCTAACCGACCGTCTTCTTGAGCTTCAAGGTTTCGTTAATTAAAATACAGACCTTTGCACTGACGTCATCACGCCGCCATCTTAATAAACCGATGATGTAAGAACGGAAACGCTCAGATCTGCGCGCGACGCACTTTCCCCCTCCCCTCCCACCTCTCTCTCTCCTTAGGGGCGTCAGCCCTCCCGTAGCGGTCTGAACTCCTTCCGTATACAACGACTCAAAAAGGCCATCCAAATTAATCTTTATAGCAAAAAACTGACCACGTCTCACTACAACTCCATTGGTTTCCTATTCAAGAACGTATCATCTTCAAGTTGTTAACCATCAAATGCTCCTCCTTAGCTTACTGAACTTATCACTCCTACCAGCCTAATCGCACACTCCGTTCCAGCTTTGATAACAGGGCTCTTTTCACAAAGAGTTAAGATTGATCGTAACTGCAAATCCATCGCAGTTGCTTAGCAAAGAGTGGTGTCACAATACAAATCACTATGGTAATACTGATAACTCATCTTAAGATGAATAATTAGTGCTTTGTGAAATCGACCCCCACAGGACTCTCACAAAATCTCAAACCAGATACGCCTCATCTGCCAAAGGATTTTATGCGGCTGCTCCAAACCTTTGGAACAATCTTCCTTATCAAATACGTCATGCACCATTTCTCTTACTGAATTCAACATTAATTTATTTTTTGTTTTTATCCCGGGGATAGCATTTTATTGACTATATTTCACAATCATACATAAAAATATTAAAACACTTTGATGAGAAAGGTACAATCAATTCATAGTTGTTACAAGAAATTAATACCTGTAGCATTAGTCTTGGCAAAGTACTGAGGGGAAATCCCACTTATGGTAGAAATTAGCCAAATTATAATTAAAAATATAAATGAACTTTTCCACGGAATAGTAATTCTTAAGTTCTTTTTTGAGGATTAACAATTGGATGGCCTATTCTTAGTCATTTTCATTTTATACATATGAACACGACAAATTAATAGAATAAGGTTAATTGCTTTACATTTGAAATCGGTTTTACCAAACAAAAATGCTTCATTGTCTGGGATTATGTTTAAGTTTGTTTTTTTCTGGATCCACGAAACAACCGCAGTCCAAAATGAAATTGTAGCGGCACATGAGCAAAACAGTTCAATTTGTTGATTTTGAAAAGAAAACTATTCGTGCCCAGAATTCTGTGTATTACTATTAGTCGGTACTGGAACCATCTCAGTCTAGTGTCAATTGTGCAGTTAAAAGGGATGTTAAATATTAACGACCATTTAGAAAAACTATAGTCTATTTGCAAACTAAAGTTCCTGGAGGAGGTCAGGACCAATTAGGAGTCTGCTTGAGCCTTTCTTATCCCTCAAAAGGGTCTTGAAATTGAATGGAATAAAAGGATGTTGAATGGTCCATTTCATCGAAGATAAAATATTCGGAAAAGCAGACTTGATGGCCCTGACCACACCCCCATATTCCAAGAAATTAGTTCTAATATTAAACTTATTTATGAAAACATTAAAGGGGAAAAATGTTCCATTATCGTCCATAAGATTATAGATATAATTGACTCCTGCAGACTCCCAATGTTTGTAATAGGTGCATTTTTTATCAATCTTAATTTTGTCATTATGCCACAGAGTATTGGTCAAGGTATCTTCAGCAGTCACTGGGGTATGTTTCAGGGTGAATTTAGACCAAGATGTAGAAACATTCCTCCAAAAAAGGTTACCATATGATTTTGGTTTTTGTGCGTAAAGCAATTTTAGAGAGCCTCCTTCAAAAACTGACATTCCAGAGGTATTCATAATCTTGTGGAATAAATGAACCCAACCTTTTTGGGTGTTGAGCTATACACACACATTTTGCTGCAATTTTCTCCAGGAGTAAAGTGATGTTTACAAATTAACAAAATACAAACAAAATACACACCAGGGACCCAATAACCATTATGAATTCCGATTAAACAGGAAAAACAGTTCTGCCGAGTACAAATAAGCAGACTGAACATGTGACATGGCATTTTGACTGGTGACCTTATTCTGGAAAGTATAATTCTGTTGTGCTTATAGCTATATAAGGGGGGCTTGTATAAGCAGCTCAGTATGAAACTGGGCCCTGACATACTCGTAATTATTTGAATGTTATACGAGATACACTTAAACACTCCCGGGTCAGAATTGACTCAGATTCTAGGCCCAATGGGGGCCTTGAACATTTCTAGGTCAGTATGACCTGGAATATGTGTCAAATTGACCCGAATCTGTGTCAAATTGACCCGAATATGTGTCAAATTGACCCAAATATGTGTCAAATTGACCCGAATATGTGTCAAATTAACCCGAATATGTTCAATTTGACCCCGAATATGTGTCAAATTGACCCAAATATGTGTCAAATTGACGTGAATATGTGTCAAATTGACCCGAAT
The DNA here is from genome assembly GCA_037783415.1 of Leptasterias polaris. Classification (NCBI taxonomy): domain Eukaryota; kingdom Metazoa; phylum Echinodermata; class Asteroidea; order Forcipulatida; family Asteriidae; genus Leptasterias; species Leptasterias polaris. Next base: position 3,907,461 of record JAZGTN010000027.1, read on the forward strand.
ATGTGTCAATTTGACCTGAATATGTGTCAAAGTAAGAAAAATATCAATTTCAAAAGAAAAGTTTACTGTAGCATTGAAAGGAAATGGTGGTGTTGCGTCCAAATTATTTGATCCGATTCTCGTCACAGCGTCCAATTTTGATTATATTATCAAGAGGCGTTATTCCTTCCACTCTTAAATATGACTCTACTGAACGCGACAGCTGATGGCTGCACGTTATTCACAAATGACACAACCCAAAGACGCATGGTAACGTCGTTTCTTTCACTTAGTTGTTGGTAACATAGGCGTAAACTTCGACGAATACATTCTGACCCACACGCAGGAACATCGGAAAACCAGTAGAGTAGGTGTCATAACTTCCGACTGAGCAGTGATTCTTGAACAAAATGATCGAACAAAACAGAAGGCGCTCTGCACCTGGTTCACTCCAACAAAGGTATAGACCGTGCAAGTCTCGCGTGTTTGGAACATTGTGGAGATCACTTTGGTCCCACGTACATTGCTTTGACGCGTGAAGGAAACAAACTCGCGCACTTTAACGGGTCCCAATGTTTGAATGCGCGCGAGACCTACACAGTCTACTGTGTTGCTTCATGCAGGTACAATTAGTGCATGGGCCAAATACCGAAACCCTGCACCCCCTGGGGATTTTTGGAGACTGGTATTTTTGGAAACCTTATCCTATGGGCTATTGAAATCAGGGTGTGTGCAACATTCCTACTGGTGGGTAAGACCGTGAGGGCGCTTTTTTCAAAATGGCTGCCAAAGAAACGTATTGATAGATGTTTTCATTGTGGAAGGGCCTTGAAGTAGGGTACAAATGCAATTTTATTGCTGAAAATGATAGATGAGGGTGTCTAAAGCCAAAATCTGGCTTGGCACCCTTGGGCAATTTTTTTTTATTGACGTCACAAGCCACGCCCACTTTTCTGATTATGTAATAATTATGACAAATGTAGTTTGTCATATAAACATAACATATTTGGTATCAAATTAAAGCTATTGGTGCATGAAATGCAAATATACAGATGAGAGAACAATAACATAAAATGGAGGTCACTTTAGGGTCATTAAAGGTCATACAAGGTCAAATATGAAGGAAAATGTAAGAAATCAAGTGTAAAATGTGCATATAAATATGTCACCTGTATTGCCATAGCAGGCAATGAAAATGAGACTTTACTGTCATTTGAAAAGCTCTGTAAAATTTAAACCAATCGTACCATGCAAACCAGTCAAAGGGATAGTGCAGCAATCATTGATCACCAAATGCATGACACATAATTATGAGACCAGATATTTATCTTTGTTTACCAAAACAAGAGGCTGAAGCGTTTAGCATTTAAACTATATGTAAACAGTATCATCATTTAAGCCAATGGTGTCAATTTCATGATGTCCTCACAACCATGGTGGCCTACGCAACAACTCTAACTGCATCTGAAGAGGAGAAGACGAAGTTCTATAATGATCTACGACACGCGGTACAGGCTGTTCCCCATCACCACTTCCTTGCCACCCTTGGTGACTTCAATGCCTGACTGGGGCTGGGGGACGCTCCTTTCACCTTCATCAAGACACAAACAACAACGGTTTGCGTCTGTGGCTGTCACCATCCGGGAGGAAGGCCCAGATCGACTTTATTCTGACCAGGAGGAAATGGCGTAACAGTATCATCAACTCTTATGCCCACAGCACAAGTTCTCTACAGTAGGATCAGATCATAGAGTGGTGGTGATGAAGGCTCGTCTCAGCCTCCGTGCACCACGCAAGGCAGTGACAAGCAGAGTGAAGTACAATTGGGAAAGGCTCAAGAGAAACAGCGATCTACAGGAGAGGTATGCCCGCCATGCCGTAGAAATTCAAAATCGGTTGCAGGTATTGACGGAGGATGATGATGATTCTGCAACCAACCGCTATGACAAGTTCGTGAGAGCAAACAAGGAGGCTGCAGAGATCTGCATGGACAAGGTGAAGAGGTGGGGGAGCCACATCTGATCCACGGGTCGTCAGAGCTAGGGAGGAGATGGAAGTGGCCTACTGTTCTCTTGTAGCAGACCACAGCTTCACTAACCAAGAGGACGATGTACAAAAGCAAGAAGAAAGTCCTACTTGAAACTTATGATCTCATCGAGGAGGAGGAGCTTACCCTAAAAATCAGAGAAGTGAAAAAAGCTCATGTCAACCAAACGCAAGCGGTGAGCTGGGGGTTCATCAACTAGATTACAGACAGAAAGTCCTCCAGACCCTCTAAGACCATGGGAGATACCGATGACAACGGGTAGAGACATGGAAAAACCACTTCAAAAACCTTCTTAGTGATGAACCGGAGGTGCTGCACCGGATGTGCTGCAGCATACTGGGTGCACAGGTGGAGGGGGATCAGGTGTTTATACCCTGGACATCGAGGATGGCCCATTCAACCATGAGGAGTATGTCATGGCAAGGGGTGAACTCAAGGGTGGAAAGTGCTGTGGGGATTCAGACGAGAGAGGTCTACGGTGGGGCACGTCATTGCACTAGGAGACTTATTGAAGGTGTCAAGCATAAACATCTCCCTGCAGTCTTCACCTCCATCGACTTCCGCAAGGTGTTTGACACTACCGGGTCAAGATGATGAACATCCTCACCGCATATGGGATCCCCAAAAAGTTAGTGCAAGTGAATGGGGTAGCCTCAAAAAGTTTGTGCAAGTGAATGGGGTAACCTACGCAAACACCCCGGCCAGGGTCACTTAACTAGATGATGTCACCGTGTTCTTTGACATTCTGGCAGGAGTGTTTCAGGGTGACACCTTGGCCGCATTTCTCTTTATCATCGTCCTCGACTACATCCTGAGGAAGGCGATCAGTGGAAGAGAAGATGAGCTGGGTTTCACCATAGTGACCTGCAAGAGCCGGCGAGTGTCTCCTGATGTGATGATCACTGATATGGACTTTGCTGATATGACATTGCACTTGTTTCAAATACATTGGAGCAGGCTCGATACCTATTGCTGAAGGTTGGACTCCAGGTGAACACAAAGAAGACCAAAATGCTCGCTACAACATCACTGACAATCATGGTTGACATCTCGAATGACTAGTGAATCGACTGCTATAAATGACAGGCTCATGACCATGACAGCAGTTCTTCAATCTGGCAAAAGTGTGACTTTCAGCAGTGTTTATGCATCAACAATACAGAGACGAGATGATGAAAAAGAAGCCTTCAAATGAAGTTAATCGCACCATCTCTAAGACCAAAGGTAAAATGATTGTGATTGCAGACTTCACATGAGTTGGAAAAGAATGAGTAGTTTGGCCTTGTGTATTTGGCAGACATGGTGTAGGAAAGATGAATTCTAACAGCCTGCTACTGCTAATACCCAATCGAAGCTGACTGTCAATGGGATAATGTTTAGATTGAAAAACAAGTTTAACGAGAACATGGCAGCTTATGAGATCCAGGCAATGACACCAGATAGATCACATCCTTGCGAATGCCGGCCGATGCGCTCAAAAACATTTGCGTCACTCGCATGCTTCGGAGTGCAAACTGCTTCACAGACTGGCTGCTTTAATATCACAAGGTCCAGATTTTCCACTATACGTGACCAACAGGTTCAGCTCATCAACTTACAAAATACGACACAGCTATATAAACCCTCAACTTGACAGAGCTGAACTACGAAGTCGAATCCATGACCTAAAAACAACTGGTTCCAAGACAGAGCAGACAAAGTTGAGAAGTTTGCACAGAGGAAAAACTATCGCGACTTCTACACATCACTCAACATGATATATGGTCCAAGTTCTCATCCCATCATGACCACTGATGGCAAGCTTTCGACCTCCCCCAGAGACCTCAAAGCCAGATTGATGGAACATTTTTCTACTCTTCTAAACCAACCTGATAATTATGGTCCAAGTTCTCATCCCATCATCACCACTGATGGCAAGCTTTCGACCTCCCCCAGAGACCTCAAAGCCAGATTGATGGAACATTTTTCTACTTATCTAAACCAACCTGCAACATTCAGGTCATTAATAATTTATGACCTAGGAACAGGACCAACACTGGCTGAGGTAATCGAAACAATAAAATAGACGAAGTTTAAGAGAAGCCCTGGACCAGATGGCATACCCCCTGAAACACTAAAAAATGCATTACTGGAAAGCTCCATTAAATAACTTCCGAGTTTGGTCACACAAACTCAGAAAGTATTTTCACTTATTTAGTGGGAGTGTACATTGAATTACTTGGGTCATTAAACTTAATGGATGAGCAGTAAGTTTGCCTGGGGCAGTCAGCAGCGCTACTTTATGGTTTGTGCATAATCCAATTAACTCCACTGTTTGGAAAAGGAATTACATGGAGATAACAGATGTGAGTTGCCAGGCGAAAAGGATGTTTTATTTTAGCCTCTTTCTGAAATAGAGCTTTCCCGTAATGTGGAGGAGATGTCATGATTTAGGCACCTACATGTATGCAAAATCTTCAATGATATGTTGCATAAGAACATCTCTACCGACCTCAAGATTGCTAACATGTTGATCTATGAGAAAAGAGCCAAGTTTTTGTGTGACAACTATGTGTACAGAGGTGTCTCTCTCCTGAGCGTGGTAGATAAATGTTTTGCTGACATCTTGCTATAACGCCTCCAATAGGACATGTAACCAAATTTCAGTCAAGATACAGAGATGATAGAAGCACCATCGATGTAATACTCACTCTACGTCAACTAATTGAGAAAAGCAGAGAGCAGAGGCAACACATGGGAAGGAGAAATGCCTACTTACTACTTTACTCGAGTGACTTCTAGTGCCACCATTTTGAAAAGCGCCCTCTATAAGAAAAATCTAAATATACTTTAGTTCAACAGCTCTGTGGTATTCCTTTCTAATCTCCCGCAATTAGCAACAACAAATATTATGTTTGGAGTGGCAGTTCCTGACAACACACTTGTCACTCGTTTTATTCATCTTGTTAAACATTTAACAATTCTTAAATACAGAAATCCGTAAGTCAGTCCAACAATTTTTCATTACGAATAAATATACAACATACGTACATAACTCGCTTGTAATTAAAAACAAACACGAGAAGGCATATTGCCTGAAATTCTGCCAAACGACACACGCAGATTACTCGTCAATGCGACGTACCAGACTAAAGCTGCAGCTCCGAGTCAATGGTCACCGAGCTAAAACCAAGCTCCAAGCCAATTACTCGTCAATGCGACGTACATGGGCACCAGACTAAAGCTACAGCTCCGAGTCAATGGTCACCAAGCTAATTACTTGTCAATGCGACAATCATGGGCACCAGACTAAAGCTCTCAGCTCCAAGTCGATGGTGATATCATGACTAATATGCTATCGGTCCAATATCGGACACATCTGCTGCCAATCCAGCATCGGCCTGTGCATCAAGTTCTAAAGAGTCAGCACACACGCAACCCCTACGCTTGCCTAGATAAAAACCCGTGGGCCAAAAAACTAGGAGAGAGGACGTGTCTGGGAGTAGGCATGACTCAAAGTACCCAGGTCACTTGAACTAATGCAATCCTACCACAATATGTAACCTGCAAAAATTATGTAAAGTAAACTTGGCGTGTACGCCATATAAGTGTGTCAGAAAGCCGAATGACATACCACAAGAACACAATACTTATATAGCCCGCCTAAGCAACGCTTGATTGCCCAGGCAGGCCATACCCCCATTCTAATTGCTTACGAACCGAAAGGAAAGTGTTTCTCTTCTAACAAAAGACCGAAAAGAAACACATTTATTCTCACTACAAATCAAGAAATGTAAAGATATTTGCCTGATTTTGGGGGCTAAAATATGCCATTTAGTGGTATTTTGGGGGCCATCTTGAAAACAGCGCCCTCACGGTCTTACTCACCACCAGGATTTTTGCAGACAACCAGATTTCAAAAGTAATATTGTCAAGGGTTCCAAAAATCCCCAGGGGGGTGCAGGGGGGGGGGGTGGGGGTAGCCCACGGACTAAATGCTACCACTCATCTCATGCTCAAGTTTAAGTATTATTCTTGACAAAACACAAATAAAAAACTAATTTAATTTTAAGTACTTTACTAACGAATAAAATGGTGCGAATACAATATAATAGAACAACTTTCTTAAATCCTTTTTTTAAACACCGATGAATGAAATAGATACACCTTCGTTTGATATACTGTTATATGATTTGTATAAAAAAGACCAGAAAAAAATGTAAGTACATGCATTGATAGGATGGCTTGTTATATCACGAAAATGATAATAATTTGTTGTTCTGGCAGAGCCTGATGAATCTAGTCTAGAGTTTATACCTTGGGCCCAATTTCATAGAGCTGCTTAAGCACAAAGGTAGCTAAGCACAACAAAAGTATGCCTGCTTATTAAGCAACTCGATGAAATTGGGCCCTGCATGGTAGATGTTATAAGAAAAAACAAAAGAAAAATAATCAAAGGAATCAAGGTTTAAACAATTTTAAAAATAAAAATATCTTTAAATATCCTTGTTTTGAGCCAGGTGTAATTAAATAAAATAATGTTTTTATGTCTACAGTGTTTAAAGGGACACGTTGCCTTCAAATCTCATGAAATTTTACTGTTTGTAGGTGTTCCTTATCCTTATTAAGAGTTGTTCATGCAATAAAACACTCTTAAAGTGTTATAATTAGTGAATGGTGATTAAAAAACCCAACATTACCCTCTGACCCCCTGACATCTGTCCCGCGAAACGTGTACGTATTTCCAGCCGTAAATACCATCGTCCATCTGGTGCCATAGCCAGTGGCCTGGTAAACCTATCAGATGAACACCGGGTAAAACATCTTTCCAACCGTGTTCATTTCATACAAACGCTTTTTATAGCCCAAAGCGCACAATCTGAAGGCAACGTGTATACCTTTAATATAAATAAGATGTTACAAGAATAACTGATGCACTATTGTTATGTTCTACACAATATTTGTCAAAATCAAAAACAAAGCTTTTAATACAACTAGATATGCTATTACACAATAATCGTAATGACTTAACAAATTACCAAAGAATAAGATTTCCTCTCGCAATAATCAAAATGCTGCAACATCACATAATTTTTACAAATGTAACCATACGATTGTTAGTATTAAAAAATACTGACGTTCAATCTAAAATCTCAGTGATGAAAACGTTTATGCTCAAATGCTAATGTGTTAGAGAAATAATTCCCCACGAATTACTGTAGTAACAGGTCGATGAATTTTTGTTTGAATTTCAAAAATGACACTGCTTATTTAACATGTCGCAAAGGGAAAGAGCTCGCTTTGAACGTCGATTATTTGTTGTTTTTCACTAAAAAACGACTACTGAGTTTGATGACAGTTTTTACAGGTTTGTTTTATGGTGTGTTTGTTGAAAACTTGAGAATGAGAATTAATTTACTCTTCCCGAAAACAATGATGTACTTTCCCTTAACAAATACCTTCTCATCTTCGAACCGGGGATCGATTAGTGATCAACTTGAGCAACCTGATATTCTATTGGACGAATCAAAAGAGGGAATCAGAAGAATGTTCTATTACTTTAGAAACCCAAATCTGTACAAAACTTTCTAAAATAATAACATTTCTAAACTATCTCAGAAAAGTGTCAGTTCTCATTCAGTAAAATTGGTTCAACGTTTAATTTAAAAAAAGTTTTATAATTCCAACCAAGTATATAGCTGATTGGACAACTACACATTATGCATCAGTGGAGCTTTCACTATAAACACTAAGATGTAACGAGACTGTCTAAAATTATTCCAACAAAGCATGCAGACTGATATGGGACAAAAATGTGTTTCAACACCTGAGACGCAGAATGGTTCACGAGAGTGTCCATGGTTTTCCAAATTGATTGAACTTGTGACAGTTGTGGACAACCAAATTGAATTGCTTAGACCCAAATATTATTGTTTGACCTTTGAAAAGCGAATTATCGTTGTGATTTTTATTAAGAAAACGAATCCGTGTTGAGAGGTATAGGTTTGTTTTCATTCCCATCTTTTCCCCAAATGCGTTTAAACACGATGAATTATTTACAGTTAAGCAATAACAAATAAAGCAGTTTAAACCATTTCATTAAACATTTTCTCAGCTTGAAAAAAGCGATTAAAAATATCCTAGAAACATCCAGGCGCTCAACCTTATTATTTCTAAACAAGTATACGTAATATTTCCAACTGTGTTAAAAATTGCATCATGTTGTTAATACTAAGACATCAACAAAGCAAAATTGTAAGCCAAAAGTACAATTTTGAAAATGTCAAAACACATTTATTTTTACAAATGTACGTGTTTGATACACTTGAATTCGTAACGTTATTAATCTGTGCATGCATTTAAATAATCATAAATAAAGTGCTTCACTCGTGGTTAACAATTTTTTTTACTTGCTTGGAATAAAGACAGTATTTTCGTCGAAAAAGTGCAAAATGCTTAAGTTCCTTTAAAATCAACATAAATTAATCAATCAATAAATTAATAATTCATTAAATTTGAACCCCAACAATAGGCAACGATGATGGGATTGCCTTTTCTTGGGCCTACAAAGATTGTAACAGACTGTAGAAAATAAAAACTAAGAATGATTTGCATATGGCTATCGTAACAGTCATTGGCGGTCTTTCTGTTTGACACATTATTAACCAATTTGTTTCTTAGCCTTGCAGAAATTATTAGAACTTTGGATCGAAATCATTAATACATGGCACAGTGAAATTGAATTCGGCCTCTATTTCATAGGCTCTGAAACGTACAAACCAGCTGGACTGAGGTGGTGTTGTAGCGTTGTAGGTCAGGGTAGACTCTGGCACCCCTTGGACTGCTAGCTCGAAGAGACCGTTATCGTACGTGATCATGACTGGTACGCCGATGTAGTTTACGTCACGAATATACTTAATGTTTGTGTACTCAGGATAGGAGGAATCCAGTTTACTGATGTGAAGACTTAAGGAGTCATACTGATAGCCCGGCTCGTCATAAGTCTCCCAACCTGCATCCAAGTAATTAAGAGTAATCACAATATCAAGAACAATGTCATCATTATCAAAATTGTTCAGCGATTATCAAAATAAAGCGTGAATTTATCCTTGCATGCCTTTCAGTTATAATTGTTTGTATCATCTCATAATATTAACGTTAACACAAAAGTTTGTAATTTTTTCATTTGCTGCCGCATTGCTTCAATCTCGTAACCAGAGTGGTTATTAGAACAAATTAAACAATTTATTAGTTAGTTCAATAATGTTTGAAAAGTGAAAGAATGTATATATCAAACTTTGAGATTTTGAAAATTCCAGTGCACATACGCAGCTCTTTCACACACACTCCACGGACATTTCTTTGTATGGGGAAAATTAACAAAAACAGTAGTGAAAACATTGTGTGGACGAAGGTCCAAATAGAGTTTCAAATCCCTACATTGTGTGGACCTCCTGATCTCAGGTCCACACATCATCGTAGTGCTTAAACACACAAAGAAAGGGGGAAAATTAAAGAAACCACATGGTAACTGTACTGCAACTCAAAGCAGGATAATCACATGATTATTTCCCTTAAATTTACAATAAGCTAAAGGCCCTGTCACACCTTGACGTACGTTTTAGCCAGCGTATGCCGAAGTATCAAAGTTTCTCTAAAGCGCTGGCGAACGCTAAACTATCGATGTTTTTTCAGCTTTGAACGTATTGTGAACTGACTGGTGGCCCCTGCGGGCCGATCGGTGAAACCCGCTCGCTAGTGAAGCAGCTCCTGTCGCCCTTCTGTATTTTTGGTGTTTACATGTTGAGACAGAAATAAAAGAGCTCCCATTCGGATGCCAGAAACCAGAGAAATAGTCCACCTTGTATCCTTCAAAGTTGTGTGTTCGAAAGCTACATTGGTGACAGCGGCGGCACACTTTGGAGCAGGAGAAAAAGGTAAAATTTCGTGTTTATTTTTGGAAGCTCGACTCACCAGGCGAGGAAGTATGGCATCCGGCTCGCCACTGGGAGAGGACAGCGGGCGTGGGGGGGGGGGGGGGGTGGGGAGGCCAGACTGGCTCCCCAAGCTGCCAATCGTTTGTTACGGTGGATGACTTGCTGTATTTCTTTGAGGGAAGCCCCGGGGAGACCTTTGGGAACAGGAGGACAGGGCAGACGTGCTTTCACCCGAGGTCCTAGGGGGTCCTTGGACTCAGCCAAGATGGGCAGACAGGGGGAATTACCCGGAAAGCCAGGCCAGAACGGCGAAGCCCACGATGATGGGTTATTCGCTGGATTTTATGATTCAGTGGGCCTATATCGCTCCCATTCGGAGGCGTCTTGTTCTTACGAGGGGAGGGTTAGGTCAGATGGGTTGGGGGTTTCAGACAAAACTTCCATGCCCACACATATTTCCATGAATATGACAGGGCCACGTCGGTACCAATCGAAACCGTCGTGTTGCCCGCAAATCAATTCTCCGCAGATAGGGCCTTGTTCAGGGTCATGTTGTCCAGTAAGGGCGCTGTCGCTGGGCGTTCGGTACCACTCGGAACCGATCGACCGTGTGCCGGAGCGTGACCGGGACGCACGGCTCGGCTCGGGGTCTTATATTCCGCAGTATTTCACTTCAGAGCAGCATTACGCTGCACACACAGCTACGTCGGACGTGCAGGCCCACTCGGAGCCGTACTGTCCGACAAGCATTTACACACCACCGACACATTTCACATCAGAGCAGCCTCACGCTGCATACACAGCTACGTCGGACGTGCAGGCCCGCTCGGAGCCGTACTGTCCGACAAGCATTCACGCACCACCGACACATTTCACTTCAGAGCAGCCCCACGCTGTGCACACAATTATGTCGGACGCACGGATCCACTCGGAGCCGTCCTGCCCGGCACGCACTCACACACCACTGACTTATTACACTTCAGAGCAGCCCCACGCTGCACACACGTTTACGTCGGACGCACGGGCCCACATGGAGCCGTCCCGTCCGACACGCATTTACACGCCACCGATATATTTCACTTCAGAGCGGCCCCACACTGCATACACATCTCCGTCGGACACACGGGTCCACTCGGAACCGTCTCGTCCGACATGCACTCACGCCCCAGACACTTATTTCACATCAGGGCAGCCTCATGCTGCACACAGAGCTACGTCGGACGTGCAGGCCCACTCGGAGCCGTACCGTCCGACAAGCCTCCACACACCACCGACACACTTCACTTCTGAGCGGCCCCACGCTGCATACACATCGGACACACGGGCCCACTCGGAGCCAGCTCGTCCGACATGCACTCACACCCCAGACACGTATTGCACTCCAGAGCAGCCCCACGTTTTTACGTCGGACGCACGGATCCAATCGGAGCCGTTCCGTCCGACATACATTCACATGCCACCGACATATTTCACATCAGGGCTGCCCCACGCTGCGTACACATCTCCGTCGGACTCATGGATCCACTCGGAGCCGTCCTGTCCAGCGTGCATAACGCATCAGAGAGACCAACAGCTTCGGCAGGGACCTACAGGCCATTGATGCTCCCGGATAAATTCGACGGAGTCTCCTCATGGGCAGATTACCTTGTTCACTTCGAGAGCGTCGCCATGGTCAACCAATGGAGCGAAGCAGAGAAAGCAATGTTTCTAGCTTCGCACCTGCGAGGATTGGCGCAGGAGGCCTTGGCTGACATGGTGCCTGAAGCAAGACAAAGTTACTCTTCCATTTTGGAGCAGCCCCACACATTTACGTCGGATGCACGGATCCAATCGGAGCCGTCCCGTCTGACATACATTCACATGCCACCGACATATTTCACATCAGGGCTGCCCCATGCTGCATACACTTCTCCGTCGGGCGCACGGATCCACTCGGAGCCGTCCCGTCCGACACGCATTCACGCACGAGACGCTTATTTCCCTTCACAGCAGGCCCACGCTGCATACACATCTCCGTCGGACGCACGGATCCACTCGGAGCCGTCCTGTCCAGCGTGCATTAACGCATCAGAGAGACCGACAGCTTCGGCAGGGACCCGCAGGCCATTGATGCTCCCGGATAAATTCGACGGAGTCTCCTCGTTGGCAGATTACCTTATTCACTTCGAGAGCGTCGCCATGGTCAACCAATGGAGCGAAGCAGAGAAAGCAATGTTTCTAGCTTCGCACCTGCGAGGATTGGCGCAGGAGGCCTTGGCTGACATGGTGCCCGAAGCAAGACAAAGTTACTCTTCCATTTTGGAGTATTTCGAGGAACGATTTGGGGAAGCGGCCAAGATCCCGTGACATCGGGCCCAACTATCGATGCACACTAGAGGTCGGGGGAGTCGCGGGAAAGGGTTCACGACCCCTCGGAACAAACCCCAGTGGTATTAACGAGGCGGGGACAAAAAAACCACCGGCCGCAGGCCTGTTGCAAACATTGCGACCGAGAGTTCAACCGGATGGCAAACTTGACACGCCACCTGAAGTGGAGCTGCCCTGTCTCTACCGGGTGAAGCCGTACTGGTGCCCCTATGGGTGCGGGCAGGCATTCTTTCGGCCCCAACTGCTTCCCCTGCACCTGAAACACTGCGCCCTTCGCCCAGGACTAGTGGGCAGAGTCGGAGTGGCAGAAGATGAACTAAATGATTACGCCAGCGACACGGAGTTGGACGAGGGGCGGATGGAAAAGGAGGGTTGCGACCACTCGGAGCGCCTTCCAACGGTTCCGTCCGACCCAACGCCACCTGGACCGTCAGGAGGGGGGATTTCGACCATTCGGACCGATCCCCGTCTCCACACCCACCACGTCTAACCAGACAACCATCGCCGGTCGGTCACCATCGGCATGAGGCCGAAAGCAACACCCAACGGCCGGCATCACCACCTCTACTGGAGCTGAGTGACCCCCTCTCTCCGGAGGTCAGACTGGGCGAGGCAGGCCGCCTCCAGTTGGAGCGGCCTCTGACGCCATCTCCCTCAGCGGTGGAGGGTGGTCCCGAGGAGAGTCCCCTCTGGTGGAGCCGAGGGCGTGGCCGACGTAAGCATCTGGCTGGACGAGTAGGCGCGACCCCCCGCTTCACCGCATCGCCCATCCGGACAGATGGCAACACACAGACGGAGAACGCCGCGCGGCCAACCTCTCCTGCACCCCTGCCCCTGGGCCACGGTCTGACGCTTGGTGTCCCCTTGGGCTCTGTCATAACCTTCCCCAACGGCACTCGTTGGTCAGTCACCGTGACGGGAACTGCCTGCGACACCACTACCGCTATGGAGGAGCCCCTCTGCGCGCCTCACAGGGACGAATGGCGCCTGGAACAGGTCCCCTGGAGATTGCTACAGATTTACGATGGCCAGCAGTACGGGCAGTACTACGTCGATCCCTCCGTCGCCAACCAATCTTTCCTTGGAGGACTGCTGCCGCCCGGAGCACCTCCACCTCCCCGCTTCCCCGACGGAGTCCCCGCCCATTTTTGGGAGCAGCTGTTCCGGCAGACGGAGACGCAGCGGGGCCCGCCGCTACGCCCGACTTCCCCATAGTTCCTCGTCTTGATTTCTCTTTGTATTTGCCATTGTGAAGGAGTTGCTTCGCTGGCGAGCGATGGCGCTCGCTGCCTGCTTCTGGGATAAGCAGGGTCCTAGGAGGGGGCAGTGTAACGGGCACCGATTGGCCAGTAGGGGGCGCCAGCACGACTCCCCGTCGGAGAACTGACTGGTGGCCCTGACTGGTGGTATTAATTGCATACAGAATTGTATTATTGTTTATTACATACTAAACGAATATAACAGGTTACACAAAACAAGGACAAGGACTAGGACAATATGACGCGGACGTAGGCCTTCTGCACTGCAGTAAAATAATGGTCAAGAAGGTCAATCGGCAGAGAAAATGTAGAAAAAGATTACATTTATGAATGAAAAAATGAAAAAAAAAATGAAAAAATCAATTCAGCTATTATGTAGTATCATATTTTTCCCGTAACATACACTTCAATTTTTTCTTAAATAAGTAACGACTGTTCACGCATTTAATGTCATTATTTAAGGAATTCCAAAACTTAGGACCTTGATAACGAATTCCTTTTTGGGCAAATGTATGTACGTACATATGGAATATGGATGTCACTGGTGTGCCTGGTAAAGTGATGATGAACAAAGGTATTTTAAATGAACATAGATTGAAAATAATTAGGTAGTTCATGTTTAAAGAACTGATACATAAAGACTCCTAATTGGAGTAATAAATTAATATCATTAACTTTAAGAGTCTTATGTCTAATGAATAATGGGTTTGAGCATGGAGGTAGGCCTACCTCCATGGTTTGAGTGAGCTCTAAAGTCTACATTGTCAATAATTCTCAGTGCCCCTTTTTGTAAAATGAAAATTCTTTTTGCAAGATGAGTGTTACCCCAGGCAAGTAATACCATAGGTAACATGAGTTAAAATTAAAGTGTTATAAATTTTAAGTAAAATCTCAGAGGGAAAGACATATTTCAGTTTATTGATAATGCCTATGTTCCTAGATATTAGTTTACAAAGGTGTAATGTGATGACTCCAATCTAGTTTAGTATCAATAAACAGACCCAGGAATTTAATACAGTCAGTTTGAATAATTGGTGCACTACCAAACAAAATATCATGAGAAAGACATGTAACTGTGTTGCTGAATAACATAAAACTTGTTTTACCAATATTAATAGATAATTTATTCGCTTTAATCCAGTTTGAAACATGAACGTGTTGCCGGTGTGGACGGAGATTCTGTCCCCCGGTTTCTGTCCCCCCGGTGAAGATCTGTCCCCCGGACAACTTTACCTGGCTTGTCTATGCTACAATGTCCCCCGAGACAGTATCTCCTAGGATAAACTGTCTGTCGTGCTCAACGGAGATCATGTCCTCCAACGGAGAATTATGTCCCACAGGCATGAACGTCCACCGACGGAACTACTTTAATAAACTTGCTTTATTAACCCGCACTTTGCTGGTTTATAATATAAGTATTATCTATTTGTCAATTTAGTCAACATTGATTCACCAATGTAATAATTTGTGTGTGTGTGTGTATTTATATATTTTCTAACATATTTTTGTTCAGCCCTACACCCCATTTTCCCGTATTTTGTATTTATTTAGCCTCATATTTAGCCTCATTCACTTGTTCTTATTTACTTGTTGAAATGATTCAACGGAGCATTAATATTCCATATGTACTTTTTGAAAGATTTGCATTGAAGTTAATATAATTGAACTAAATTGCAGTAAAACAATAATAAACTAGACATTAGGTGTTTGTGGACAAACACAGAGCTGTTCCGGTTTTTCTGATTCATAAAATGTTTTAACAATAAACAAGAAATCACAAACATTACGACATTATGACATGTGGTTCGGGAGATATGATTATCTCAAATTATGAGCTTCCTGTTAAGACCGGAAAGAAAGGGCAACATGGGGTCACGGTTACCCAAGGCTTATCTCCAATGCCCAAGGAGTCTATAACTGAAAATAAATTGAAAATCAGTTTGGTAGTTCTTGAGATATGGTCCACTTCCGGTTGACCCTTTGGTAAAGGTCAACATGGGGTCATGGTTGTTACCCAAGGCTTATCTCCAATGCCCAAGGAGTCTATAACTGAAAATATATTGAAAATCGGTTCGGTAGTTCTTGAGATATGGTCCCACTTCCGGTTGACCAGGAAGTAAAGGTCAACATGGGGTCGCGGTTACCCAAGGCTAATCTGCAATGCCCAAGGAGTCTATAACTGAAATTTTTTTGAAAATCGGTTGTGTAGATCTTATGGTCCCACTTCCGGTTGACCCGGAAGTAAAGGTCAACATGGGGTCACGGTTACCCAAGGCTAATCTCCCATGCCCAAGGAGTCTAGAACTGAAAAAAGTTTGAAAATCGGTTGGGTAGTTCTTGAAATATGGTCTCACTTCCGGTTGACCCGGAAGTAAAGGTCAACATGAGGTCACGGTTACCCAAGGCTAATTTCCAATGCCCAAGGAGTCAATAACTGAAAAAAGTTTGAAAATCGGCTGTGTACTTCTTGAGATATGGTGCTGAAAAGATTAACTAATTAAAGCTTTGAATTACCGTAATTTGACACCTGATGACGTCACAGTAACAAAAATGTGTTTTTCATACTAATAAATTTGATAAGGTTCACGATGGTATGTAACTTATCCCAATCCAATGCCTTTTAACGAAAACCCTATTAGAACGTACGTATATCCTCTCTCGATTCCAATATCACGGCAGTCTTTGACGCCTAGCCGTGATTGCGCAATCACGGCACAATTTGCTTCGTAGCCATGGTTTGTGTTTGAACCACCAAAACGTTACTAAAACGTTTTTGTTTATACGAAAAGAAAAAACACCTACAAATGACGTCATGATGACGTGACGAAAAATGTTAGACCGGAATCGACATCTACAATACAAGACGATGCCATAACTGAAAATTGTTTGAAGATCGGATGTTTACTTCTTGAGATATGGTGTAAATCAGATTGGCTAATTAAATATTCATACAGCTGTGACGTGAATAATTAATTAAGATTTGTAATCTAATTACATCTAAAATTCAAGTCAGGGCATAAGCTTTAATATGATATAGGATTTGTCTGCTTTTGATAATTCTAAGAATAACATATGGTCTTCGAAAGAGACACAGGTTAAGTCAATACGATTTTAGGGAAAGAAAGAAAAATAACTAGACTTGAGGTGTTTGTGTACAAACACGAAGCTGTTCCGGTTTTCTGATTCATAAACAAAATTTAACCCTTGTCTAACATTTTCTGCTCAAATGGTTTATAACTGAAAAGAAATTGAATATCGGTTGTGTAGTTCTTGAGATGTGGTCTCACTTCCGGTTGACCTGGAAGTAAAGGTCAACATGGGGTCACGGTTACCCAAGGCTAATCTGCAATGCCCAAGGAGTCTATAACTGAAAAAAGTTTGAAAATCGGCTGTGTAACTCTTGAGATATGGTCCCACTTCCGGTTGACCCGTAGGTAAAGGTCAACATGGGGTCACGGTTACCCAAGGCTAATCTTCAATGCCCTAGGAGTCTATAACTGAAAAAGTTTGAAAATCGGCTGTGTAATTCTTGAGATATGGTCCCACTTCCGGTTGACCCATAGGTAAAGGTCAACATGGGGTCACGGTTACCCAAGGCTAATCTTCAATGCCCAAGGAGTTTATAACTGAAAAAAGTTTGAAAATCGGTTGTGTAGTTATTGAGATATGATCCCACTTCCGGTTGACCCGGAAGTAAAGGTCAACATGGGGTCACGGTTACCCAAGGCTAATCTCCCATGCCCAAGGAGTCTATAACTGAAAAAAGTTTGAAAATCGGTTGGGTAGTTCTTGAAATATGGTCTCACTTCCGGTTGACCCGGAAGTAAAGGTCAACATGGGGTCACAGTTACCCAAGGCTAATTTCCAATGCCCAAGGAGTCAATAACTGAAAAAAGTTTGAAAATCGGCTGTGTACTTCTTGAGATATGGTGCTGCAAAGATTAACTAATTAAAGCTTTGAATTACCGTAATTTGACACCTGATGACGTCACAGTAACAAAAATGTGTTTTTCATACTAATAAATTTGATAAGGTACACGATGGTATGTAACTTATCCCAATCCAATGCCTTTTAACGAAAACCCTATTAGAACGTATGTATATCCTCTCTCGATTCCAATATCACGGCAGTCTTTGACGCCTAGCCGTGATTGCGCAATCACGGCACAATTTGCTTCGTAGCCATGGTTTGTGTTTGAACCACCAAAACGTTACTAAAACGTGTTTTTTAATACGAAAAGAAAAAACACCTACAAATGACGTCATGATGACGTGACGAAAAATGTTAGACCGGAATCGACATCTACAATACAAGACGATGCCATAACTGAAAAAAGTTTGAAGATCGGATGTTTACTTCTTGAGATATGGTGTCAATCAGACTGGCTAATTAAATATTCATACAGCTGTGACGTGAATAATTAATTAAGATTGTTTGTCAATAATATCTAAGGATTACTTCTCGGCGAACTGTGATAAGTCCTATTCTTAATAGGCATTCACAAGTAGCGAACCATATTCCAGGCTAACTGAACAATTGTTGGTGACTGAACCTAATCAAATAGCACAGCTTCGTAGCCATGGTTTGTGTTTGAACCACCAAAACGTTACTAAAACGTTTTTTTTAATACGAAAAGAAAAAACACCTACAAATGACGTCATGATGACGTGACGAAAAATGTTAGACCGGAATCGACATCTACAATACAAGACGATGCCATAACTGAAAAAAGTTTGAAGATCGGCTGTGTACTTCTTGAGATATGGTGCTGCAAAGATTAACTAATTAAAGCTTTGAATTACCGTAATTTGACACCTGATGACGTCACAGTAACAAAAATGTGTTTTTCATACTAATAAATTTGATAAGGTACACGATGGTATGTAACTTATCCCAATCCAATGCCTTTTAACGAAAACCCTATTAGAACGTACGTATATCCTCTCTCGATTCCAATATCACGGCAGTCTTTGACGCCTAGCCGTGATTGCGCAATCACGGCACAATTTGCTTCGTAGCCATGGTTTGTGTTTGAACCACTAAAACGTTACTAAAACGTTTTTTGTTATACGAAAAGAAAAAACACCTACAAATGACGTCATGATGACGTGACGAAAAATGTTAGACTGGAATCGACATCTACAATACAAGACGATGCCATAACTGAAAAAAGTTTGAAGATCGGATGTTTACTTCTTGAGATATGGTGTAAATAAGATTGGCTAATTAAATATTCATACAGCTGTGACGTGAATAATTAATTAAGATTTTTAATCTAATTACATCTAAAATTCAAGTCAGGGCATAAGCTTTAATATGATATAGGATTTGTCTGCTTTTGATAATTCTAAGAATAACATATGGTCTTCGAAAGAGACACAGGTTAAGTCAATACGATTTTAGGGAAAGAAAGAAAAATAATAATAAACTAGATATGTAGTGATTGTGAACAATCACAGAGCTGTTCCGTTCTGTTGACCATAAAAGTTGTTTTTGTAGCTCGAGAATGGAACTAATTACTTTGTGTATATCCTGTAATCGTGTTTGAAATGAATGCATGTGATCATGCGTATTCATCGCAGTGTAAACAAATCAAACAAGATCGGATCTTGTTTGAAACCGAAAGTAAAGGTCAAAGTAAGCTACAAATCATTACGAATTTATGACGTGTGGTTCGGGAGATATGGGTTTTTCGAGCTATGGGGTCACGGTTACCCAAGGCTAATCCCCAATGCCCATTAGGAGTCTAGAACTGAAAACAGTTTGAAAATCAGGTGTGTAGTGCTTGAGAAATGGTCCCACTTCCGGTTGACCCGGAAGTAAAGGTCAACATGGGGTCACGGTTACCCAAGGCTAAGCTCCCGTGCATAAGGAATCTATAACTGAAAAAAGTTTGACAAACGGTTGTGTAGTTCTTGAGATTTGGTCTCACTTCCGGTTGACCCGGAAGTGAAGTTCAACATGGGGTCACGGTTACCCAAGGCTAATCTCCAATGCCCAAGGAGTCTATAACTGAAAAGATTTGAAAATCGGGTGTGTAGTGCTTGAGAAATGGTCCCACTTCCGGTTGACCCGGAAGTAAAGGTCAACATGAGGTCACGGTTACCCAAGGCTAATCTCCCATGCCCAAGAAGTCTATAACTGAAAAAAGTGTGAAAATCGGTTATGTAGTTCTTGAGATAGGGTCCCACTTCCGGTTTACCCGGAAGTAAAGGTCAACATGGGGTCACGGTTACCCAAGGCTAATATCCAATGCCATTAGGAGTCTATAACTGAAAAAAGTTTGAAAATCGGTTGGGTAGTTCTTGAAATATAGTCTCACTTCCGGTTGACCCGGAAGTAAAGGTCAACTTGGAGTCACGGTTACCCAAGGCTAATTTCCAATGCCCAAGGAGTCAATAACTGAAAAAAGTGTGAAAATCGGCTGTGTACTTCTTGAGATATGGTGCTGCAAAGATTAACTCATTAAAGCTTTGAATTACCGTAATTTGACACCTGATGACGTCACAGTAACAAAAATGTGTTTTTCATACTAATAAATTTGATAAGGTACACGATGGTATGTAACTTATCCCAATCCAATGCCTTTTAACGAAAACCCTATTAGAACGTACGTATATCCTCTCTCGATTCCAATATCACGGCAGTCTTTGACGCCTAGCCGTGATTGCGCAATCACGGCACAATTTGCTTCGTAGCCATGGTTTGTGTTTGAACCACCAAAACGTTACTAAAACGTTTTTTTGTACACAAAAAGAAAAATACGCCTACAAATGACGTCATGATGACGTGACGAAAAATGTTAGAACAGATTTCACATCTACAATACGAGACGATCCCATATCTGAAAAAAGTTTGAAGATCGGATGTGTACTTTTAGAGATATGGTGTTAACAAGATTGGCTAATTAAATATTCACACAGCTGTGACGTGAATAATTAATTAAGAATGTTAATCTAATTACATCTAAAATTCAAGTCAGGGCATAAGCTTTAATATGATATAGGATTTGTCTGCTTTTGATAATTCTAAGAATAACATATGGTCTTCGAAAGAGACACAGGTTAAGTCAATACGATTTTAGGGAAAGAAAGAAAAATAATAATAATAATAAAAAAAACTAGATATGTAGTGATTGTGTACAATCACAGAGCTGTTCCGTTCTGTTGACCATAAAAGTTGTTTTTGTAGCTCGAGAATCGAACTAATTACTTTGTGTATATCCTGTAATCGTGTTTGAAATGAATGCATGTGATCATGCGTATTCATCGCAGTGTAAACAAATCAAACAAGATCGGATCTTGTTTGAAACCGAAAGTAAAGGTCAAAGTAAGCTACAAATCATTACGAATTTATGACGTGTGGTTCGGGAGATATGGGTTTTTCGAGCTATGGGGTCACGGTTACCCAAGGCTAATCACCAATGCCCATTAGGAGTCTAGAACTGAAAAAAGTTTGAAAAACGGTTGTGTAGTTCTTGACATTTGGTCTCACTTCCGGTTGACCCGGAAGTAAAGGTCAACATGGGGTCACGGTTACCCAAGGCTAATATCCAATGCCCAAGAAGTCTATAACTGAAAAAAGTTTGAAAATCGGGTGTGTAGTGCTTGAGAAATGGTCCCACTTCCGGTTGACCCGGAAGTAAAGGTCAACATGGGGTCACGGTTACCCAAGGCTAATATCCATGCAATGCCATTAGGAGTCTATAACTGAACAAAGTTTGAAAATCGGTTGTGTAGTTTTTGAGATATGGTGTTACTTCCGGTTGACCCGGAAGTAAAGGTAAACATGGGGTCACGGTTACCCAAGGCTAATATCCCATGCCCAAGAAGTCTATAACTGAAAAAAGTGTGAAAAACGGTTGTGTAGTTCTTGAGATTTGGTCTCACTTCCGGTTGACCCGGAAGTACAGGTCAACATGGTGTCACGGTTACCCAAGGCTAATCTCCAATGCCCAAGAAGTCTATAACTGAAAAAAGTTTGAAAATTGGTTGTGTAGTTTTTGAGATATGGTGTTACTTCCGGTTGACCCGGAAGTAAAGGTAAACATGGGGTCACGGTTACCCAAGGCTAATATCCCATGCCCAAGAAGTCTATAACTGAAAAAAGTGTGAAAATCGGTTGTGTAGTTCTTGAGATAGGGTCCCACTTCCGGTTGACCCGGAAGTAAAGGTCAACATGGGGTCACGGTTACCCAAGGCTAATATCCAATGCCCATTAGGAGTCTATAACTGAAAAAAGTTTGAAAATTGGTTGTGTAGTTCTTGAGATATGGTCTTACTTCCGGTTGACCCATAGGTAAAGGTCAACATGGGGTCACGGTTACCCAAGGCTAATATCCAATGCCCATTAGGAGTCTATAACTGAAAAAAGTTTGAAAATTGGTTGTGTAGTTCTTGAGATATGGTCTTACTTCCGGTTGACCCGGAAGTAAAGGTCAACATGGGGTCACGGTTACCCAAGGCTAATATCCCATGCCCAAGAAGTCTATAACTGAAAAAAGTTAGAAAATTGGTTGTGTAGTTCTTGAGATAAGAACTTACTTCCGGTTGACCCATAGGTAAAGGTCAACATGGGGTCACGGTTACCCAAGGCTAATATCCAATGCCCATTAGGAGTCTATAACTGAAAAAAGTTTGAAAATTGGTTGTGTAGTTCTTGAGATATGGTCTTACTTCCGGTTGACCCGGAAGTAAAGGTCAACATGGGGTCACGGTTACCCAAGGCTAATATCCCATGCCCAAGAAGTCTATAACTGAAAAAAGTGTGAAAATCGGTTATGTAGTTCTTGAGATAGGGTCCCACTTCCGGTTGACCCGGAAGTAAAGGTCAACATGGGGTCACGGTTACCCAAGGCTAATATCCAATGCCCATTAGGAGTCTATAACTGAAAAAAGTTTGAAAATTGGTTGTGTAGTTCTTGAGATATGGTCTTACTTCCGGTTGACCCGGAAGTAAAGGTCAACTTGGAGTCACGGTTACCCAAGGCTAATTTCCAATGCCCAAGGAGTCAATAACTGAAAAAAGTGTGAAAATCGGCTGTGTACTTCTTGAGATATGGTGCTGCAAAGATTAACTCATTAAAGCTTTGAATTACCGTAATTTGACACCTGATGACGTCACAGTAACAAAAATGTGTTTTTCATACTAATAAATTTGATAAGGTACACGATGGTATGTAACTTATCCCAATCCAATGCCTTTTAACGAAAAACCTATTAGAACGTACGTATATCCTCTCTCGATTCCAATATCACGGCAGTCTTTGACGCCTAGCCGTGATTGCGCAATCACGGCACAATTTGCTTCGTAGCCATGGTTTGTGTTTGAACCACCAAAACGTTACTAAAACGTTTTTTTGTACACAAAAAGAAAAATACGCCTACAAATGACGTCATGATGACGTGACGAAAAATGTTAGAACAGATTTCACATCTACAATACGAGACGATCCCATATCTGAAAAAAGTTTGAAGATCGGATGTGTACTTTTAGAGATATGGTGTTAACAAGATTGGCTAATTAAATATTCACACAGCTGTGACGTGAATAATTAATTAAGAATTTTAATCTAATTACATCTAAAATTCAAGTCAGGGCATAAGCTTTAATATGATATAGGATTTGTCTGCTTTTGATAATTCTAAGAATAACATATGGTCTTCGAAAGAGACACAGGTTAAGTCAATACGATTTTAGGGAAAGAAAGAAAAATAATAATAATAATAAAAAAAATAAAAATCTCGACGAAAACAATAGCTGTTCCGACTGAAAGGTCGGAACAGCTAATAAAAATCTCGACGAAAACAATAGCTGTTCCGACTGAAAGGTCGGAACAGCTAAAAAAATAAAAATCTGGACGAAAACAAAAGCTGTTCCGACTGAAAGGTCGGAACAGCTAAAAAAATTAAAATCTGGACGATTTCAAAAGCTGTTCCGACTGAAAGGTCGGAACAGCTAACTAGAGATAGTGATTGTGAACAATCACATAGCTGTTCCTGTAATTTTCTCTAACGGTTCAGGAGATATGATTATCTCAACTTATGAGCTCTTTTTTGGACCGGAAGTTAAGGTAAAAAATAAACCTGGTCTTCATTTTGATACGGAATTGAAATGAGCTTTTAAACCAGAAATAAAGGTCAACATGGGGTCATGGTAACCCTTGTCTAACATTGAATGCTTAAGGGGTTTATAAATGAAAAGAAATTGAAAATTGGGTGTGTGGTTCTTGAGATATGGTCCCACTTCAGGTTGACCCGGAAGTAAAGGTCAACATGGGGTCACGGTTACCCAAGGCTAATCTCCCATGCCCAAGGAGTCTATAACTGAAAACAGTTTGAAAATCGGTTGTGTAGTTCTTGAGATAGGGTCCCACTTCCGGTTAACCCGGAAGTAAAGATCAACATGGGGTCATGGTTACCCAAGGCTAATATCCCATGCCCAAGAAGTCTATAACTGAAAAAAAGTTTGAAAATTGGTTGTGTAGTTCTTGAGATATGGTGTCACTTCCGGTTGACCCGGAACTAAAGGTCAACATGGGGTCACGGTTACCCAAGACTAATCTCCCATGCCCAAGGAGTCTATAACTGAAAAAAGTTTGAAAATCGGGTGTGTAGTTCTTGAGATAAGGTCCCACTTCCGGTTGACCCAGAAGTAAAGGTCAACATGGGGTCACGGTTACCCAAGGCTAATATCCCATGCCCAAGAAGTCTATAACTGAAAAAAAGTTTGAAAATTGGTTGTGTAGTTCTTGAGATATGGTGTCACTTCCGGTTGACCCGGAACTAAAGGTCAACATGGGGTCACGGTTACCCAAGGCTAATCTCCCATGCCCAAGGAGTCTATAACTGAAAACAGTTTGAAAATCGGGTGTGTAGTTCTTGAGATAGGGTCCCACTTCCGGTTGACCCAGAAGTAAAGGTCAACATGGGGTCACGGTTACCCAAGGCTAATACCCCATGCCCAAGAAGTCTATAACTGAAAAAAAGTTTGAAAATTGGTTGTGTAGTTCTTGAGATATGGTGTCACTTCCGGTTGACCCGGAACTAAAGGTCAACATGGGGTCACGGTTACCCAAGGCTAATCTCCCATGCCCAAGGAGTCAATAACTGAAAAAAGTTTGAGAATCGGATGTAAACTTCTTGAGATATGACTGAAACAAGTTTGGCTAATTAAATATTCATACGGCTGTCTCGGGAATAATTAATTAAGACTGTTTGTCAATAACAACCCAGGCTTACTAATGGGAGAACTGAGATAAGTTCCATTATTGACAGACCTACAGAGTGCATAATAAACACATTCCAAATTGTTACTTATCTGAGGGTGATTGGACCTGATCCAAAAAGCACAACGTTGTAGCCACAGTGCCAGGACAAATTAACAATTAATGACTAATTATGGCTAATTATAGCGCTCCTTTGATTAATTTTTTTGGCTTGGAACATCACTTATAAAAAGTATTTCACTTTTCAAAACACTTTATGTAGATCAGGAAACTAACAATTAACTTATTTTGAAATAAAATGTTTAAAAATAGTGTTTTTGTTACACTTATAGCGCAATGCGGTTTGTACACTGTAATAAACGCGCAAAAAAGTGACGTCATGATGACGTGTACACTCCTCTAGCAGTGGTTTCCGCGCGCCACCAGTTTACCCGCTCCAACCACTGCTAAACTTCACTTCATATCCTGCGAAGCGCGTGGGTGTGACGTCACCCAACGCCGAGCCTGGATGACACTTGCCATGATTGGCCAGATTCTGTCACCTGACGTTGGGTCTGTCACATGACCCTCATCTGGCACAGTAAAGATGGCTGCGCCCATGTCCACACTGTACGTGCAATAAGCACGTACGTCAACGTTGCTTTGCCTACTGTATGTTGCGTCGACTTCAGTATTATTTCGTCCTGGTTTTTGTCAGTGTTGTTTTACACAGTAAGTATTTGTTTAACGGACATCACTTTTCCCTCAGCGGGTGGGAAATCAGATGGAAAAACATAAACTTCTTCTAGTTCGAGTTTAAAAAACATAAAAAGGTCTCGATTTTTGAAAATAATAATCAGCTATGCCTATATAGGGAAATAATTCCGTTTACTGGTCACCACTTATTCTCCTTATGACTCGATAACCACCGAAACTTGTTAATATTTTACAGGGAATTAAATTTACGAGTGAAAAATTAAAAAAAATTATTCGAAATCATGAAAAAAGGCATAAGTTCTGGCTGCCCAGCCTACTTAATTTGGAAAAAGAATTTCAGTTCGATTTTGATTTAAAATGTCATTTCACATTACAGACGTTGCAGACTAGGCCTACTTCCTGTAAATAATTCCAAAATGACATTCATCGCGTAAATTGAGCAAGAGGTAGGCTACAATGTATACGTAAAAGAGCTCGATAAATGCGATGCAGTATGAAGCGGCCCCACAATGCCCATGCACAGTGACAAATATTGCGCCAGCGAAGATTCTCCAAGTCTGATCCGTCTTACATGTAGTTCAACACGATGTATCCTTTTGTGCTAAACTAAATTAAGCTTTGTCATGAAACCTGGACTTAAATCCAGCAGGGTATGTAGCACACGTGAGTGTGTGCAATGTTTTTGTATGTGTATAAATAGTACACACCTTGAATCAAGACTACATATTCGACGAAGTTTGCAAAAAGCTACAAACGAGCCATTAATCATTTTTGTGAGCTTAAAACAACTAGCAAATTCAATGTTTTCTTCAATGAAATTTGGCACAAACACAAACAGTCTTCCCAAACTGTCCGCGGTTTCACAATTATGCTAATAGACCTTGCTTGTTAGCAGAGCAGATATGCATATGCATGACGCTAGGGGGCGCGGCGCGATACCCGACTGTGATTGGCTATCCGTGCAACAAGCCTAACGATTTTGTAAGCGGTGTGCTGATTGGCTTCGCAGGATATGAAGTGAAGTTTAGCAGTGGTTGGAGCGGGTAAACTGGTGGCGCGCGGAAACCACTGCTAGAGGAGTGTAGATGACGTGGGGAAAATGTTACGTTAGAATTTACATCTGCAATACAAGACAAGTCCATAACTGAAAAAAGTTTGAGGAACGGGTGTATACTTCTTGAGATGTGACAGAAACAAGTTTGGCTAATTAAATATTCATGCGCTGTCACGTGAATAATTAATTAAAATTGTTTGTCAATAATATCTAAGGATTACTTCTCGGCGAACTGTGATAAGTCCTATTCTTAATAGGCATTCACAAGTAGCGAACCATATTCCAGGCTAACTGAACAATTGTTGGTGACTGAACCTAATCAAATAGCACAGCTTCGTAGCCATGGTTTGTGTTTGAACCACCAAAACGTTACTAAAACGTTTTTTTTAATACGAAAAGAAAAAACACCTACAAATGACGTCATGATGACGTGACGAAAAATGTTAGACCGGAATCGACATCTACAATACAAGACGATGCCATAACTGAAAAAAGTTTGAAGATCGGCTGTGTACTTCTTGAGATATGGTGCTGCAAAGATTAACTAATTAAAGCTTTGAATTACCGTAATTTGACACCTGATGACGTCACAGTAACAAAAATGTGTTTTTCATACTAATAAATTTGATAAGCTACACGATGGTATGTAACTTATCCCAATCCAATGCCTTTTAACGAAAACCCTATTAGAACGTACGTATATCCTCTATCGATTCCAATATCACGGCAGTCTTTGACGCCTAGCCGTGATTGCGCAATCACGGCACAATTTGCTTCGTAGCCATGGTTTGTGTTTGAACCACTAAAACGTTACTAAAACGTTTTTTGTTATACGAAAAGAAAAAACACCTACAAATGACGTCATGATGACGTGACGAAAAATGTTAGACTGGAATCGACATCTACAATACAAGACGATGCCATAACTGAAAAAAGTTTGAAGATCGGATGTTTACTTCTTGAGATATGGTGTAAATCAGATTGGCTAATTAAATATTCATACAGCTGTGACGTGAATAATTAATTAAGATTTTTAATCTAATTACATCTAAAATTCAAGTCAGGGCATAAGCTTTAATATGATATAGGATTTGTCTGCTTTTGATAATTCTAAGAATAACATATGGTCTTCGAAAGAGACACAGGTTAAGTCAATACGATTTGAGGGAAAGAAAGAAAAATAATAATAAAAAAAATAAAAATCTGGACGATTTCAAAAGCTGTTCCGACTGAAAGTTCGGAACAGCTAATAACTAGATATGTAGTGATTGTGTACAATCACAGAGCTGTTCCGTTCTGTTGACCATAAAAGTTGTTTTTGTAGCTCGAGAATCGAACTAATTACTTTGTGTATATCCTGTAATCGTGTTTGAAATGAATGCATGTGATCATGCGTATTCATCGCAGTGTAAACAAATCAAACAAGATCGGATCTTGTTTGAAACCGAAAGTAAAGGTCAAAGTAAGCTACAAATCATTACGAATTTATGACGTGTGGTTCGGGAGATATGGGTTTTTCGAGCTATGGGGTCACGGTTACCCAAGGCTAATCACCAATGCCCATTAGGAGTCTAGAACTGAAAAAAGTTTGAAAAACGGTTGTGTAGTTCTTGACATTTGGTCTCACTTCCGGTTGACCCGGAAGTAAAGGTCAACATGGGGTCACGGTTACCCAAGGATAATCTCCAATGCCCAAGGAGTCTATAACTGATTTTTTTTTGAAAATTGGTTGTGTAGTTCTTGAGATATTGTCTTACTTCCTTTTGACCCATAGGTAAAGGTCAACATGGGGTCACGGTTACCCAAGGCTAATCTCCCATGCCCAAGGAGTCTATAACAGAAATAAGTTTGAAAATCGGTTGTGTAGTTCTTAAGACATGGTCCCACTTCCGGTTGACCCGGAAGTAAAGGTCAACATGGGGTCACGGTTACCCAAGGGTAATCTCCAATGCCCAAGAAGTCTATAACTGAAATAAGTTTGAAAATCGGTTGTGTAGTTCTTAAGACATGGTCCCACTTCCGGTTGACCCGGAAGTAAAGGTCAACATGGGGTCACGGTTACTCAAGGCTAATCTCCCGTGCATAAGGAATCTATAACTGAAAAAAGTTTGAAAAACGGTTGTGTAGTTCTTGAGATTTGGTCTCACTTCCGGTTGACCCGGAAGTAAAGGTCAACATGGGGTCACGGTTACCCAAGGCTAATCTCCCTTGCCCAAGGAGTCTATAACTGAAAAAAGTTTGAAAATCGGTTGTGTAGTTTTTGAGATATGGTGTTTCTTCCGGTTGACCCGGAAGTAAAGGTAAACATGGGGTCACGGTTACCCAAGGCTAATATCCCATGCCCAAGAAGTCTATAACTGAAAAAAGTGTGAAAATCGGTTGTGTAGTTCTTGAGATAGGGTCCCACTCCCGGTTGACCCGGAAGTAAAGGTCAACATGGGGTCACGGTTACCCAAGGCTAATATCCAATGCCCAAGAAGTCTATAACTGAAAAAAGTTTGAAAATCGGGTGTGTAGTGCTTGAGAAATGGTCCCACTTCCGGTTGACCCGGAAGTAAAGGTCAACATGGGGTCACGGTTACCCAAGGCTAATATCCATGCAATGCCATTAGGAGTCTATAACTGAACAAAGTTTGAAAATCGGTTGTGTAGTTTTTGAGATATGGTGTTACTTCCGGTTGACCCGGAAGTAAAGGTAAACATGGGGTCACGGTTACCCAAGGCTAATATCCCATGCCCAAGAAGTCTATAACTGAAAAAAGTGTGAAAAACGGTTGTGTAGTTCTTGAGATTTGGTCTCACTTCCGGTTGACCCGGAAGTACAGGTCAACATGGTGTCACGGTTACCCAAGGCTAATGTCCAATGCCCAAGAAGTCTATAACTGAAAAAAGTTTGAAAATTGGTTGTGTAGTTTTTGAGATATGGTGTTACTTCCGGTTGACCCGGAAGTAAAAGTAAACATGGGGTCACGGTTACCCAAGGCTAATATCCCATGCCCAAGAAGTCTATAACTGAAAAAAGTGTGAAAATCGGTTGTGTAGTTCTTGAGATAGGGTCCCACTTCCGGTTGACCCGGAAGTAAAGGTCAACATGGGGTCACGGTTACCCAAGGCTAATATCCAATGCCCATTAGGAGTCTATAACTGAAAAAAGTTTGAAAATTGGTTGTGTAGTTCTTGAGATATGGTCTTACTTCCGGTTGACCCGGAAGTAAAGGTCAACATGGGGTCACGGTTACCCAAGGCTAATATCCCATGCCCAAGAAGTCTATAACTGAAAAAAGTGTGAAAATCGGTTATGTAGTTCTTGAGATAGGGTCCCACTTCCGGTTGACCCGGAAGTAAAGGTCAACATGGGGTCACGGTTACCCAAGGCTAATATCCAATGCCATTAGGAGTCTATAACTGAAAAAAGTTTGAAAATCGGTTGGGTAGTTCTTGAAATATAGTCTCACTTCCGGTTGACCCGGAAGTAAAGGTCAACTTGGAGTCACGGTTACCCAAGGCTAATTTCCAATGCCCAAGGAGTCAATAACTGAAAAAAGTGTGAAAATCCGCTGTGTACTTCTTGAGATATGGTGCTGCAAAGATTAACTCATTAAAGCTTTGAATTACCGTAATTTGACACCTGATGACGTCACAGTAACAAAAATGTGTTTTTCATACTAATAAATTTGATAAGGTACACGATGGTATGTAACTTATCCCAATCCAATGCCTTTTAACGAAAACCCTATTAGAACGTACGTATATCCTCTCTCGATTCCAATATCACGGCAGTCTTTGACGCCTAGCCGTGATTGCGCAATCACGGCACAATTTGCTTCGTAGCCATGGTTTGTGTTTGAACCACCAAAACGTTACTAAAACGTTTTTTTGTACACAAAAAGAAAAATACGCCTACAAATGACGTCATGATGACGTGACGAAAAATGTTAGAACAGATTTCACATCTACAATACGAGACGATCCCATATCTGAACAAAGTTTGAAGATCGGATGTGTACTTTTAGAGATATGGTGTTAACAAGATTGCCTAATTAAATATTCATACAGCTGTGACGTGAATAATTAATTAAGAATTTTAATCTAATTACATCTAAAATTTAAGTCAGGGCCTAAGCTTTACAATGGTATATGATTTGTCTACTTTTGATTATTTTAAGAAAGATATATGGCATTTGAAAGAGACACAGGTTAAGTCAATACGATTTTATGGAAAGAAAGTATAATAAAAAAAACTAGATATGTAGTGATTGTGAACAATCACAGAGCTGTTCCGTTCTGTTGACCATAAAAGTTGTTTTTGTAGCTCGAGAAAGAAACTAATTACTTTGTGTATATCCTGTAATCGTGTTTGAAATGAATGCATGTGATCATGCGTATTCATCGCAGTGTAAACAAATCAAACAAGATCGGATCTTGTTTGAAACCGAAAGTAAAGGTCAAAGTAAGCTACAAATCATTACGAATTTATGACGTGTGGTTCGGGAGATATTGGTTTTTCGAGCTATGGGGTCACGGTTACCCAAGGCTAATCCCCAATGCCCATTAGGAGTCTAGAACTGAAAAAAGTTTGAAAATCAGGTGTGTAGTGCTTGAGAAACGGTCCCACTTCCGGTTGACCCGGAAGTAAAGGTCAACATGGGGTCACGGTTACCCAAGGCTAAGCTCCCGTGAATAAGGAATCTATAACTGAAAAAAGTTTGAAAAACGGTTCTGTAGTTCTTGAGATTTGGTCTCACTTCCGGTTGACCCGGAAGTAAAGGTCAACATGGGGTCACGGTTACTCAAGGCTAATCTCCCATGCCCAAGGAGTCTATAACTGAAAAAAGTTTGAAAATCGGTTGTGTAGTTCTTGAGATAGGGTCCCACTTCCGGTTGACCCGGAAGTAAAGGTCAACATGGGGTCACGGTTACCCAAGGCTAATCTCCCTTGCCCAAGGAGTCTATAACTGAAAAAAGTTTGAAAATCGGGTGGGTAGTGCTTGAGAAATGGTCCCACTTCCGGTTGACCCGGAAGTACAGGTCAACATGGTGTCACGGTTACCCAAGGCTAATCTCCAATGCCCAAGTAGTCTATAACTGAAAAAAGTGTGAAAAACGGTTGTGTAGTTCTTTAGATTTGGTCCCACTTCCGGTTGACCCGGAAGTAAAGGTCAACATGGGGTCACGGTTACCCAAGGCTAATCTCCCGTGCATAAGGAATCTATAACTGAAAAAAGTTTGAAAAACGGTTGTGTAGTTCTTGAGATTTGGTCTCACTTCCGGTTGACCCGGAAGTAAAGGTCAACATGGGGTCACGGTTACCCAAGGCTAATCTCCCTTGCCCAAGGAGTCTATAACTGAAAAAGTTTGAAAATCGGGTGTGTAGTTCTTGAGATAGGGTCCCACTTCCGCTTGACCCGGAAGTACAGGTCAACATGGGGTCACGGTTACCCAAGGCTAATATCCAATGCACATTAGGAGTCTATAACTGAAAAAAGTTTGAAAATTGGTTGTGTAGTTCTTGAGATATGGTCTTACTTCCGGTTGACCCGGAAGTAAAGGTCAACATGGGGTCACGGTTACCCAAGGCTAATATCCCATGCCCAAGAAGTCTATAACTGAAAAAAGTGTGAAAATCGGTTATGTAGTTCTTGAGATAGGGTCCCACTTCCGGTTGACCCGGAAGTAAAGGTCAACATGGGGTCACGGTTACCCAAGGCTAATATCCAATGCCCATTAGGAGTCTATAACTGAAAAAAATTTGAAAATTGGTTGTGTAGTTCTTGAGATATGGTCTTACTTCCGGTTGACCCGGAAGTAAAGGTCAACATGGGGTCACGGTTACCCAAGGGTAATATCCCATGCCCAAGAAGTCTATAACTGAAAAAAGTGTGAAAATCGGTTATGTAGTTCTTGAGATAGGGTCCCACTTCCGGTTGACCCGGAAGTAAAGGTCAACATGGGGTCACGGTTACCCAAGGCTAATATCCAATGCCATTAGGAGTCTATAACTGAAAAAAGTTTGAAAATCGGTTGGGTAGTTCTTGAAATATAGTGTCACTTCCGGTTGACCCGGAAGTAAAGGTCAACTTGGAGTCACGGTTACCCAAGGCTAATTTCCAATGCCCAAGGAGTCAATAACTGAAAAAAGTGTGAACATCGGCTGTGTACTTCTTGAGATATGGTGCTGCAAAGATTAACTCATTAAAGCTTTGAATTACCGTAATTTGACACCTGATGACGTCACAGTAACAAAAATGTGTTTTTCATACTAATAAATTTGATAAGGTACACGATGGTATGTAACTTATCCCAATCCAATGCCTTTTAACGAAAACCCTATTAGAACGTACGTATATCCTCTCTCGATTCCAATATCACGGCAGTCTTTGACGCCTAGCCGTGATTGCGCAATCACGGCACAATTTGCTTCGTAGCCATGGTTTGTGTTTGAACCACCAAAACGTTACTAAAACGTTTTTTTGTACACAAAAAGAAAAATACGCCTACAAATGACGTCATGATGACGTGACGAAAAATGTTAGAACAGATTTCACATCTACAATACGAGACGATCCCATATCTGAAAAAGTTTGAAGATCGGATGTGTACTTTTAGAGATATGGTGTTAACAAGATTGGCTAATTAAATATTCACACAGCTGTGACGTGAATAATTAATTAAGAATTTTAATCTAATTACATCTAAAATTCAAGTCAGGGCATAAGCTTTAATATGATATAGGATTTGTCTGCTTTTGATAATTCTAAGAATAACATATGGTCTTCGAAAGAGACACAGGTTAAGTCAATACGATTTTAGGGAAAGAAAGAAAAATAATAATAACTAGAGATAGTGATTGTGAACAATCACAGAGCTGTTCCGTTCTGCATGTTAACCATAAAAGTTGTTTTTGTAGCTCGAGAATGGAACTAATTGTGTATGGAACTTTGTGTATATCCTGTAATCGTGTTTGAAATGAATGCATGTGATCATGCGTATTCAACGCAGTGTAAACAAATCAAACAAGATCTGATCTTGTTTGAAACCGAAAGTAAAGGTCAAAGTAAGCTACAAATCATTACGAATTTATGACATGTGGTTCGGGAGATATGGGTTTTTCGAGCTATGGGGTCACGGTTACCCAAGGCTAATCCCCAATGCCCATTAGGAGTCTAGAATTGAAAAAAGTTTGAAAATCAGGTGTGTAGTGCTTGAGAAA
This sequence comes from Leptasterias polaris, assembly GCA_037783415.1. Lineage (NCBI taxonomy): Eukaryota > Metazoa > Echinodermata > Asteroidea > Forcipulatida > Asteriidae > Leptasterias > Leptasterias polaris. Next base: position 3,941,217 of record JAZGTN010000027.1, read on the forward strand.
TGGTCCACTTCCGGTTAACCCGGAAGTAAAGGTCAACATGGGGTCACGGTTACCCAAGGCTAATCGCCAATGCCCAAGGAGTCTATAACTGAAAAAAGTTTGAAAATCGGTTGTGTAGTTCTTAATATATGGTCCCACTTCCGGTTGACACGGAAGTAAAGGTCAACATAGGGTCACGGTTACCCAAGGCTAATCTCCAATGCCCAAATAGTATATAACTGAACAAAGTTTCAAAATAGGTTGTGTAGTTCTTGAGATATGGTGTCACTTCCGGTTGACCCGGAAGTAAAGGTCAACATGGGGTCACGGTTACCCAAGGCTAATATCCCATGCCCAAGAAGTATATAACTGAAAAAAGTTTGAAAATTGGTTGTGTAGTTCTTGAGATATGGTCTTACTTCCGGTTGACCCGGAAGTAAAGGTCAACATGGGGTCACGGTTACTCAAGGCTAATCTCCCATGCCCAAGGAGTCTATAACTGAAATAAGTTTTGAAATCGGCTGTGTAATTCCTAATATATGGTCCCACTTCCGGTTGACCCGGAAGTAAAGGTCAACATAGGGTCACGGTTACCCAAGGCTAATCTCCAATGCCCAAATAGTATATAACTGAACAAAGTTTCAAAATAGGTTGTGTAGTTCTTGAGATATGGTGTCACTTCCGGTTGACCCGGAAGTAAAGGTCAACATAGGGTCACGGTTACCCAAGGCTAATCTCCAATGCCCATTAGGAGTCTATAACTGAACAAAGTTTGAAAATTGATTGTGTAGTTCTTGAAATACGGTGTCACTTCCGGTTGACCCGGAAGTAAAGGTCAACATGGGGTCACGGTTACCCAAGGCTAATCTCCCATGCCCAAGGAGTCAATAACTGAAAAAAGTGTGAAAATCGGCTGTGTACTTCTTGAGATATGGTGCTGCAAAGATTAACTCATTAAAGCTTTGAATTACCGTAATTTGACACCTGATGACGTCACAGTAACAAAAATGTGTTTTTCATACTAATAAATTTGATAAGGTACACGATGGTATGTAACTTATCCCAATCCAATGCCTTTTAACGAAAACCCTATTAGAACGTACGTATATCCTCTCTCGATTCCAATATCACGGCAGTCTTTGACGCCTAGCCGTGATTGCGCAACCACGGCACAATTTGCTTCGTAGCCATGGTTTGTGTTTGAACCACTAAAACGTTACTAAAACGTTTTTTGTGATACGAAAAGAAAAAACACCTACAAATGACGTCATGATGACGTGACGAAAAATGTTAGACCGGAATCGACATCTACAATACAAGACGATGCCATAACTGAAAAAAGTTTGAAGATCGGATGTTTACTTCTTGAGATATGGTGTAAATCAGATTGGCTAATTAAATATTCATACAGCTGTGACGTGAATAATTAATTAAGATTTTTAATCTAATTACATCTAAAATTCAAGTCAGGGCATAAGCTTTAATATGATATAGGATTTGTCTGCTTTTGATAATTCTAAGAATAACATATGGTCTTCGAAAGAGACACAGGTTAAGTCAATACGATTTTAGGGAAAGAAAGAAAAATAATAATAACTAGAGATAGTGATTGTGTACAATCACAGAGCTGTTCCTATGCCCAAGGAGTCTCTAATTGAAAACAGTTTGAAAACTAAAGGTCAACATGGGGTCACGGTTACCCAAGGCTATTCTACAATGCCCATTAGGAGTCTATAACTGAACAAAGTTTGAAAATCGGTTGTGTAGTTATTGAGATATGATCCCACTTCCGGTTGACCCGGAAGTAAAGGTCAACATGGGGTCACGGTTACCCAAGGTTATTCTCCAATGCCCATTAGGAGTCTATAACTGAACAAAGTTTGAAAATTGATTGTGTAGTTCTCGAAATACGGTGTCACTTCCGGTTGACCCGGAAGTAAAGGTCAACATGGGGTCACGGTTACCCAAGGCTAATCTCCCATGCCCAAGGAGTTTATAACTGAAAAAAGTTTGAAAATCGGTTGGGTAGTTCTTGAAATATAGTCTCACTTCCGGTTGACCCGGAAGTAAAGGTCAACATGGGGTCACGGTTACCCAAGGCTAATTTCCAATGCCCAAGGAGTCAATAACTGATGATTGAAAATAGGTTGTGTGGTTCTTAAGATATGGTCTCACTTCCGGTTGACCCGGAAGTAAAGGTCAACATGGGGTCACGGTTACCCAAGGCTATTCTACAATGCCCATTAGGAGTCTATAACTGAACAAAGTTTGAAAATCGGTTGTGTAGTTATTGAGATATGATCCCACTTCCGGTTGACCCGGAAGTAAAGGTCAACATGGGGTCACGGTTACCCAAGGTTATTCTCCAATGCCCATTAGGAGTCTATAACTGAACAAAGTTTGAAAATTGATTGTGTAGTTCTTGAAATACGGTGTCACTTCCGGTTGACCCGGAAGTAAAGGTCAACATGGGGTCACGGTTAACCAAGGCTAATCTCCAATGCCCAAGAAGTCTATAACTGAAAAAAGTTTGAAAATTGGTTGTGTAGTTCTTGAGATATTGTCTTACTTCCTTTTGACCCATAGGTAAAGGTCAACATGGGGTCACGGTTACCCAAGGCTAATCTCCCATGCCCGAGAAGTCTATAACTGAAAAAAGTTTGAAAATCGGTTGTGCAGTTCTTCAGATAGGGTCTTACTTCCGGTTGACCCATAGATAAAGGTCAACATGGGGTCATGGTTACCCAAGGCTAATCTCCCATGCCCAAGGAGTCTATAACTGAAATAAGTTTGAAAATCGGTTGTGTAGTTCTTAAGACATGGTCCCACTTCCGGTTGACCCGGAAGTAAAGGTCAACATGGGGTCACGGTTACCCAAGGGTAATCTCCCGTGCATAAGGAATCTATAACTGAAAAAAGTTTGAAAAACGGTTGTGTAGTTCTTGAGATTTGGTCTCACTTCCGGTTGACCCGGAAGTAAAGGTCAACATGGGGTCACGGTTACCCAAGGCTAATCTCCCTTGCCCAAGGAGTCTATAACTTAAAAAAGTTTGAAAATCGGTTGTGTAGTTTTTGAGATATGGTGTTTCTTCCGGTTGACCCGGAAGTAAAGGTAAACATGGGGTCACGGTTACCCAAGGCTAATATCCCATGCCCAAGAAGTCTATAACTGAAAAAAGTGTGAAAATCGGTTGTGTAGTTCTTGAGATAGGGTCCCACTCCCGGTTGACCCGGAAGTAAAGGTCAACATGGGGTCACGGTTACCCAAGGCTAATATCCAATGCCCAAGAAGTCTATAACTGAAAAAAGTTTGAAAATCGGGTGTGTAGTGCTTGAGAAATGGTCCCACTTCCGGTTGACCCGGAAGTAAAGGTCAACATGGGGTCACGGTTACCCAAGGCTAATATCCATGCAATGCCATTAGGAGTCTATAACTGAACAAAGTTTGAAAATCGGTTGTGTAGTTTTTGAGATATGGTGTTACTTCCGGTTGACCCGGAAGTAAAGGTAAACATGGGGTCACGGTTACCCAAGGCTAATATCCCATGCCCAAGAAGTCTATAACTGAAAAAAGTGTGAAAAACGGTTGTGTAGTTCTTGAGATTTGGTCTCACTTCCGGTTGACCCGGAAGTACAGGTCAACATGGTGTCACGGTTACCCAAGGCTAATCTCCAATGCCCAAGAAGTCTATAACTGAAAAAAGTTTGAAAATTGGTTGTGTAGTTTTTGAGATATGGTGTTACTTCCGGTTGACCCGGAAGTAAAGGTAAACATGGGGTCACGGTTACCCAAGGCTAATATCCCATGCCCAAGAAGTCTATAACTGAAAAAAGTGTGAAAATCGGTTGTGTAGTTCTTGAGATAGGGTCCCACTTCCGGTTGACCCGGAAGTAAAGGTCAACATGGGGTCACGGTTACCCAAGGCTAATATCCAATGCCCATTAGGAGTCTATAACTGAAAAAAGTTTGAAAATTGGTTGTGTAGTTCTTGAGATATGGTCTTACTTCCGGTTGACCCATAGGTAAAGGTCAACATGGGGTCACGGTTACCCAAGGCTAATATCCAATGCCCATTAGGAGTCTATAACTGAAAAAAGTTTGAAAATTGGTTGTGTAGTTCTTGAGATATGGTCTTACTTCCGGTTGACCCCGAAGTAAAGGTCAACATGGGGTCACGGTTAACCAAGGCTAATCTCCAATGCCCAAGAAGTCTATAACTGAAAAAAGTTAGAAAATTGGTTGTGTAGTTCTTGAGATAAGAACTTACTTCCGGTTGACCCATAGGTAAAGGTCAACATGGGGTCACGGTTACCCAAGGCTAATATCCAATGCCCATTAGGAGTCTATAACTGAAAAAAGTTTGAAAATTGGTTGTGTAGTTCTTGAGATATGGTCTTACTTCCGGTTGACCCGGAAGTAAAGGTCAACATGGGGTCACGGTTACCCAAGGCTAATATCCCATGCCCAAGAAGTCTATAACTGAAAAAAGTGTGAAAATCGGTTATGTAGTTCTTGAGATAGGGTCCCACTTCCGGTTGACCCGGAAGTAAAGGTCAACATGGGGTCACGGTTACCCAAGGCTAATATCCAATGCCCATTAGGAGTCTTTAACTGAAAAAAGTTTGAAAATTGGTTGTGTAGTTCTTGAGATATGGTCTTACTTCCGGTTGACCCGGAAGTAAAGGTCAACATGGGGTCACGGTTACCCAAGGCTAATATCCCATGCCCAAGAAGTCTATAACTGAAAAAAGTGTGAAAATCGGTTATGTAGTTCTTGAGATAGGGTCCCACTTCCGGTTGACCCGGAAGTAAAGGTCAACATGGGGTCACGGTTACCCAAGGCTAATATCCAATGCCATTAGGAGTCTATAACTGAAAAAAGTTTGAAAATCGGTTGGGTAGTTCTTGAAATATAGTCTCACTTCCGGTTGACCCGGAAGTAAAGGTCAACTTGGAGTCACGGTTACCCAAGGCTAATTTCCAATGCCCAAGGAGTCAATAACTGAAAAAAGTGTGAAAATCGGCTGTGTACTTCTTGAGATATGGTGCTGCAAAGATTAACTCATTAAAGCTTTGAATTACCGTAATTTGACACCTGATGACGTCACAGTAACAAAAATGTGTTTTTCATACTAATAAATTTGATAAGGTACACGATGGTATGTAACTTATCCCAATCCAATGCCTTTTAACGAAAACCCTATTAGAACGTACGTATATCCTCTCTCGATTCCAATATCACGGCAGTCTTTGACGCCTAGCCGTGATTGCGCAATCACGGCACAATTTGCTTCGTAGCCATGGTTTGTGTTTGAACCACCAAAACGTTACTAAAACGTTTTTTTGTACACAAAAAGAAAAATACGCCTACAAATGACGTCATGATGACGTGACGAAAAATGTTAGAACAGATTTCACATCTACAATACGAGACGATCCCATATCTGAAAAAAGTTTGAAGATCGGATGTGTACTTTTAGAGATATGGTGTTAACAAGATTGGCTAATTAAATATTCACACAGCTGTGACGTGAATAATTAATTAAGAATTTTAATCTAATTACATCTAAAATTCAAGTCAGGGCATAAGCTTTAATATGATATAGGATTTGTCTGCTTTTGATAATTCTAAGAATAACATATGGTCTTCGAAAGAGACACAGGTTAAGTCAATACGATTTTAGGGAAAGAAAGAAAAATAATAATAACTAGATATGTAGTGATTGTGAACAATCACAGAGCTGTTCCGTTCTGTTGACCATAAAAGTTGTTTTTGTAGCTCGAGAAAGGAACTAATTACTTTGTGTATATCCTGTAATCGTGTATGAAATGAATGCATGTGATCATGCGTATTCATCGCAGTGTAAACAAATCAAACCAGATCGGATCTTGTTTGAAACCGAAAGTAAAGGTCAAAGTAAGCTACAAATCATTACGAATTTATGACGTGTGGTTCGGGAGATATTGGTTTTTCGAGCTATGGGGTCACGGTTACCCAAGGCTAATCCCCAATGCCCATTAGGAGTCTAGAACTGAAAAAAGTTTGAAAATCAGGTGTGTAGTGCTTGAGAAACGGTCCCACTTCCGGTTGACCCGGAAGTAAAGGTCAACATGGGGTCACGGTTACCCAAGGCTAAGCTCCCGTGAATAAGGAATCTATAACTGAAAAAAGTTTGAAAAACGGTTCTGTAGTTCTTGAGATTTGGTCTCACTTCCGGTTGACCCGGAAGTAAAGGTCAACATGGGGTCACGGTTACTCAAGGCTAATCTCCCATGCCCAAGGAGTCTATAACTGAAAAAAGTTTGAAAATCGGTTGTGTAGTTCTTGAGATAGGGTCCCACTTCCGGTTGACCCGGAAGTAAAGGTCAACATGGGGTCACGGTTACCCAAGGCTAATCTCCCTTGCCCAAGGAGTCTATAACTGAAAAAAGTTTGAAAATCGGGTGGGTAGTGCTTGAGAAATGGTCCCACTTCCGGTTGACCCGGAAGTACAGGTCAACATGGTGTCACGGTTACCCAAGGCTAATCTCCAATGCCCAAGTAGTCTATAACTGAAAAAAGTGTGAAAAACGGTTGTGTAGTTCTTTAGATTTGGTCCCACTTCCGGTTGACCCGGAAGTAAAGGTCAACATGGGGTCACGGTTACCCAAGGCTAATCTCCCGTGCATAAGGAATCTATAACTGAAAAAAGTTTGAAAAACGGTTGTGTAGTTCTTGCGATTTGGTCTCACTTCCGGTTGACCCGGAAGTAAAGGTCAACATGGGGTCACGGTTACCCAAGGATAATCTCCCATGCCCGAGAAGTCTATAACTGAAAAAAGTTTGAAAATCGGTTGTGCAGTTCTTCAGATATGGTCCCACTTCCGGTTGACCCGGAAGTAAAGGTCAACATGGGGTCACGGTTACCCAAGGCTAATATCCAATGCCATTAGGAGTCTATAACTGAAAAAAGTTTGAAAATCGGTTGGGTAGTTCTTGAAATATAGTCTCACTTCCGGTTGATCCGGAAGTAAAGGTCAACTTGGAGTCACGGTTACCCAAGGCTAATTTCCAATGCCCAAGGAGTCAATAACTGAAAAAAGTGTGAAAATCGGCTGTGTACTTCTTGAGATATGGTGCTGCAAAGATTAACTCATTAAAGCTTTGAATTACCGTAATTTGACACCTGATGTCGTCACAGTAACAAAAATGTGTTTTTCATACTAATAAATTTGATAAGCTACACGATGGTATGTAACTTATCCCAATCCAATGCCTTTTAACGAAAACCCTATTAGAACGTACGTATATCCTCTCTCGATTCCAATATCACGGCAGTCTTTGACGCCTAGCCGTGATTGCGCAATCACGGCACAATTTGCTTCGTAGCCATGGTTTGTGTTTGAACAACCAAAACGTTACTAAAACGATTTTTTGTACACAACAAGAAAAATACGTCTACAAATGACGTCATGATGACGTGACGAAAAATGTTAGAACAGATTTCACATCTACATCACGAGACGATCCCATATCTGAAAAAAGTTTGAAGATCGGATGTAAACTTCTGGGAGATATGGTGTTAACAAGATTGGCTAATTAAATATTCACACAGCTGTCACGTGAATAATTAATTAAGAATTTTAATCTAATTACATCTAAAATTTAAGTCAGGGCCTAAGCTTTACAATGGTATGTGATTTGTCTACTTTTGATAATTTTAAAAGGAACATATGGCGTTCGAAAAAGACACAGGTTAAGTCAATACGATTTTATGGAAAGAAAGTATAATAAAAAGAACTAGATATGTAGTGATTGTGAACAATCACAGAGCTGTTCCGTTCTGTTGACCATAAAAGTTGTTTTTGAAGCTCGAGAATGGAACTAATTACTTTGTGTATATCCTGTAATCGTGTTTGAAATGAATGCATGTGACCATGCGTATTCATCGCAGTGTAAACAAATCAAACAAGATCGGATCTTGTTTGAAACCGAAAGTAAAGGTCAAAGTAAGCTACAAATCATTACGAATTTATGACGTGTGGTTCGGGAGATATGGGTTTTTCGAGCTATGGGGTCACGGTTACCCAAGGCTAATCCCCAATGCCCATTAGGAGTCTAGAACTGAACAAAGTTTGAAAATCAGGTGTGTAGTGCTTGAGAAATGGTCCCACTTCCGGTTGACCCGGAAGTACAGGTCAACATGGTGTCACGGTTACCCAAGGCTAATCTCCAATGCCCAAGTAGTCTATAACTGAACAAAGTTTGAAAATCGGTTCTGTAGTTCTTGAGATATGGTGTAACTTCCGGTTGACCCGGAAGTAAAGGTCAACATGGGGTCACGATTACCCAAGGCTAATCTCCAATGCCCAAGGAGTCTATAACTGACAAAAGTTTGAAAATCGGTTGTGTAGTTCTTGAGATATGGTCCCACTTCCGGTTGACCCGGAAGTAAAGGTCAACATGGGGTCACGGTTACCCAAGGCTAATCTCCAATGCCCAAGAAGTCTATAACTGAAAAAAGTTTGAAAATTGGTTGTGTAGTTCTTGAGATATGGTCTTACTTCCGGTTGACCCATAGGTAAAGGTCAACATGGGGTCACGGTTACTCAAGGCTAATCTCCCATACCCAAGGAGTATATAACTGAAAATATTTGAAAATCGGGTGTGTAGTGCTTGAGATAGGGTCCCACTTCCGGTTGACCCGGAAGTAAAGGTCAACATGGGGTCACGGTTACCGAAGGCTAATATCCAATGCCATTAGGAGTCTATAACTGAACAAAGTTTGAAAATCAGTTGTGTAGTTCTTGAGATATGGTCCCACTTCCGGTTGACCCGGAAGTAAAGGTCAACATGGGGTCACGGTTACCCAAGGCTAATCTCCAATGCCCAAGAAGTCTATAACTGAAAAAAGTTTGAAAATTGGTTGTGTAGTTCTTGAGATAAGGTCTTACTTCCGGTTGACCCATAGGTAAAGGTCAACATGGGGTCACGGTTACTCAAGGCTAATCTCCCATGCCCAAGGAGTCTATAACTGAAAAGATTTGAAAATCGGGTGTGTTGTGCTTGAGAAATGGTCCCACTTCCGGTTGACCCGGAAGTAAAGGTCAACATGGGGTCACGGTTACCCAAGGCTAATATCCACTGCCCATTAGGAGTCTATAACTGAAAAAAGTTAGAAAATTGGTTGTGTAGTTCTTGAGAAATGGTCCCACTTCCGGTTGACCCATATGTAAAGGTCAACATGAGGTCACGGTTACCCAAGGCTAATCTCCCATGCCCAAGGAGTCTATAACTGAAAAAAGTTTGAGGATCGGGTGTATACTTCTTGAGATGTGACAGAAACAAGTTTGGCTAATTAAATATTCATGCGCTGTCACGTGAATAATTAATTAAAATTGTTTGTCAATAATATCTAAGGATTACTTCTCGGCGAACTGTGATAAGTCCTATTCTTAATAGGCATTCACAAGTAGCGAACCATATTCCAGGCTAACTGAACAATTGTTGGTGACTGAACCTAATCAAATAGCACAGCTTCGTAGCCATGGTTTGTGTTTGAACCACCAAAACGTTACTAAAACGTTTTTTTTAATACGAAAAGAAAAAACACCTACAAATGACGTCATGATGACGTGACGAAAAATGTTAGACCGGAATCGACATCTACAATACAAGACGATGCCATAACTGAAAAAAGTTTGAAGATCGGCTGTGTACTTCTTGAGATATGGTGCTGCAAAGATTAACTAATTAAAGCTTTGAATTACCGTAATTTGACACCTGATGACGTCACAGTAACAAAAATGTGTTTTTCATACTAATAAATTTGATAAGCTACACGATGGTATGTAACTTATCCCAATCCAATGCCTTTTAACGAAAACCCTATTAGAACGTACGTATATCCTCTCTCGATTCCAATATCACGGCAGTCTTTGACGCCTAGCCGTGATTGCGCAATCACGGCACAATTTGCTTCGTAGCCATGGTTTGTGTTTGAACCACCAAAACGTTACTAAAACGATTTTTTGTACACAAAAAGAAAAATACGCCTACAAATGACGTCATGATGACGTGACGAAAAATGTTAGAACAGATTTCACATCTACATCACGAGACGATCCCATATCTGAAAAAAGTTTGAAGATCGGATGTAAACTTCTGGGAGATATGGTGTTAACAAGATTGGCTAATTATATATTCATACAGCTGTCACGTGAATAATTAATTAAGAATTTTAATCACATTACATCTAAAATTCAAGTCAGGTCCTAAGCTTTACAATGGTATATGATTTGTCTACTTTTGATAATTTTAAAAGGGACATATGGCGTTTGAAAGAGACACAGGTTAAGTCAATACGATTTTATGGAAAGAAAGTATAATAAGAACTAGATATGTAGTGATTGTGAACAATCACAGAGCTGTTCCGTTCTGTTGACCATAAAAGTTGTTTTTGTAGCTCGAGAATGGAACTAATTACTTTGTGTATATCCTGTAATCGTGTTTGAAATGAATGCATGTGATCATGCGTATTCATCGCAGTGTAAACAATTCAAACAAGATCGGATCTTGTTTGAAACCGAAAGTAAAGGTCAAAGTAAGCTACAAATCATTACGAATTTATGACGTGTGGTTCGGGAGATATGGGTTTTTCGAGCTATGGGGTCACGGTTACCCAAGGCTAATCCCCAATGCCCATTAGGAGTCTAGAACTGAAAACAGTTTGAAAATCAGGTGTGTAGTGCTTGAGAAATGGTCCCACTTCCGGTTGACCCGGAAGTAAAGGTCAACATGGGGTCACGGTTACCCAAGGCTAAGCTCCCGTGCATAAGGAATCTATAACTGAAAAAAGTTTGAAAAACGGTTGTGTAGTTCTTGAGATTTGGTCTCACTTCCGGTTGACCCGGAAGTGAAGTTCAACATGGGGTCACGGTTACCCAAGGCTAATCTCCAATGCCCAAGGAGTCTATAACTGAAAAGATTTGAAAATCGGGTGTGTAGTGCTTGAGAAATGGTCCCACTTCCGGTTGACCCGGAAGTAAAGGTCAACATGAGGTCACGGTTACCCAAGGCTAATCTCCCATGCCCAAGAAGTCTATAACTGAAAAAAGTGTGAAAATCGGTTATGTAGTTCTTGAGATAGGGTCCCACTTCCGGTTTACCCGGAAGTAAAGGTCAACATGGGGTCACGGTTACCCAAGGCTAATATCCAATGCCATTAGGAGTCTATAACTGAAAAAAGTTTGAAAATCGGTTGGGTAGTTCTTGAAATATAGTCTCACTTCCGGTTGACCCGGAAGTAAAGGTCAACTTGGAGTCACGGTTACCCAAGGCTAATTTCCAATGCCCAAGGAGTCAATAACTGAAAAAAGTGTGAAAATCGGCTGTGTACTTCTTGAGATATGGTGCTGCAAAGATTAACTCATTAAAGCTTTGAATTACCGTAATTTGACACCTGATGACGTCACAGTAACAAAAATGTGTTTTTCATACTAATAAATTTGATAAGGTACACGATGGTATGTAACTTATCCCAATCCAATGCCTTTTAACGAAAACCCTATTAGAACGTACGTATATCCTCTCTCGATTCCAATATCACGGCAGTCTTTGACGCCTAGCCGTGATTGCGCAATCACGGCACAATTTGCTTCGTAGCCATGGTTTGTGTTTGAACCACCAAAACGTTACTAAAACGTTTTTTTGTACACAAAAAGAAAAATACGCCTACAAATGACGTCATGATGACGTGACGAAAAATGTTAGAACAGATTTCACATCTACAATACGAGACGATCCCATATCTGAAAAAAGTTTGAAGATCGGATGTGTACTTTTAGAGATATGGTGTTAACAAGATTGGCTAATTAAATATTCACACAGCTGTGACGTGAATAATTAATTAAGAATGTTAATCTAATTACATCTAAAATTCAAGTCAGGGCATAAGCTTTAATATGATATAGGATTTGTCTGCTTTTGATAATTCTAAGAATAACATATGGTCTTCGAAAGAGACACAGGTTAAGTCAATACGATTTTAGGGAAAGAAAGAAAAATAATAATAACTAGAGATAGTGATTGTGAACAATCACATAGCTGTTCCTGTAATTTTCTCTAACGGTTCAGGAGATATGATTATCTCAACTTATGAGCTCTTTTTTGGACCGGAAGTTAAGGTAAAAAATAAACCTGGTCTTCATTTTGATACGGAATTGAAATGAGCTTTTAAACCAGAAATAAAGGTCAACATGGGGTCATGGTAACCCTTGTCTAACATTGAATGCTTAAGGGGTTTATAAATGAAAAGAAATTGAAAATTGGGTGTGTGGTTCTTGAGATATGGTCCCACTTCCTGTTGACCCGGATGTAAAGGTCAACATGTGGTCACGGTTACCCAAGCCTAATATCCCATGCCCAAGAAGTCTATAACTGGAAAAAGTTTGAAAATTGGGTGTGTGGTTCTTGAGATATGGTCTTACTTCCGGTTGACCCGGAAGTAAAGGTCAACATGGGGTAACGGTTACCCAAGGCTAATCTCCCATGCCCAAGGAGTCTATAACTGAAATAAGTTTTAAATCGGCTGTGTAATTCTTAATATATGGTCCCACTTCCGGTTGACCCGGAAGTACAGGTCAACATGGGGTCACGGTTACCCAAGGCTAATCTCCCATGCCCAAGGAGTCTATAACTGAAAAAAGTTTGAAAATCGGTTGGGTAGTTCTTGAAATATAGTCCCACTTCCGGTTGACCCGGAAGTAAAGGTCAACTTGGAGTCACGGTTACCCAAGGCTAATTTCCAATGCCCAAGGAGTCAATAACTGAAAAAAGTTTGAAAATCGGCTGTGTACTTCTTGAGATATGGTGCTGCAAAGATTAACTCATTAAAGCTTTGAATTACCGTAATTTGACACCTGATGACGTCACAGTAACAAAAATGTGTTTTTCATACTAATAAATTTGATAAGGTACACGATGGTATGTAACTTATCCCAATCCAATGCCTTTTAACGAAAACCCTATTAGAACGTACGTATATCCTCTCTCGATTCCAATATCACGGCAGTCTTTGACGCCTAGCCGTGATTGCGCAATCACGGCACAATTTGCTTCGTAGCCATGGTTTGTGTTTGAACCACCAAAACGTTACTAAAACGTTTTTTTGTACACAAAAAGAAAAATACGCCTACAAATGACGTCATGATGACGTGTCGAAAAATGTTAGAACAGATTTCACATCTACAATACAAGACAAGTCAATAACTGAAAAAAGTTTGAAGGTCGGATGTATACTTCTTGAGATATGGTGCGCACAAGATTGGCTAATTAAATATTCATACAGCTGTCACGTGAATAATTAATTAAGAATTTTAATCTAATTACATCTAAAATTTAAGTCAGGGCCTAAGCTTTACAATGGTATATGATTTGTCTACTTTTGATAATTTTAAAAGGGACATATGGCGTTCGAAAGAGACACAGGTTAAGTCAATACGATTTTATGGAAAGAAAGAATAATAACTAGAGATAGTGATTGTGAACAATCACAGAGCTGTTCCGGTAATTTTTGTAAACTTTGAGCCTTAGCTGCAATAAATCACAAACATCAAAAATAATAATAATAACGAGAATGGAACTAATTACTTTGTGTATATCCGGTTGACCCGGAAGTAAAGGTCAACATGGGGTCACGGAGTCTATGACTGAAAACAGTTTGAAAATCGGTTGTGTAGTTCTTAAGATATGGTCCCACTTCCGGTTGACCTGGAAGTAAAGGTCAACATGGGGTCACGGTTACCCAAGGCTAATCTCCAATGCCCAAGGAGTCTATAACTGACAAAAGTTTGAAAATAGGTTGTGTGGTTCTTAAGATATGGTCCCACTTCCGGTTGACCTGGAAGTAAAGGTCAACATGGGGTCACGGTTACCCAAGGCTAATCTCCAATGCCCAAGGAGTCTATAATTGAAAAATTATTGAAAGTCGATTGTGTAGTTCTTGAGATATGGTCCCACTTCCGGTTGACCCGGAAGTAAAGGTCAACATGGGGTCACGGTTACCCAAGGCTATTCTACAATGCCAATTAGGAGTCTATAACTAAACAAAGTTTGAAAATCGGTTGTGTAGTTATTGAGATATGATCCCACTTCCGGTTGACCCGGAAGTAAAGGTCAACTTGGGGTCACGGTTACCCAAGGTTATTCTCCAATGCCCATTAGGAGTCTATAACTGAACAAAGTTTGAAAATTGATTGTGTAGTTCTTGAATTACGGTGTCGCTTCCGGTTGACCCGGACGTAAAGGTCAACATGGGGTCACGGTTACCCAAGGCTAATCTCCCATGCCCAAGGAGTCTATAACTGAAAAAAGTTTGAAAATCGGTTGGGTAGTTCTTGAAATATGGTCTTACTTCCGGTTGACCCGGAAGTAAAGGTCTACATGGGGTCACGGTTACCCAATGCTAATTTCCAATGCCCAAGGAGTCAATAACTGAAAAAAGTTTGAAAATCGGCTGTGTACTTCTTGAGATATGGTGCTGCAAAGATTAACTAATTAAAGCTTTGAATTACCGTAATTTGACACCTGATGACGTCATAGTAACAAAAATGTGTTTTTCATACTAATAAATTTGATAAGGTACACGATGGTATGTAACTTATCCCAATCCAATGCCTTTTAACGAAAACCCTATTAGAACGTACGTATATCCTCTCTCGATTCCAATATCACGGCAGTCTTTGACGCCTAGCCGTGATTGCGCAATCACGGCACAATTTGCTTCGTAGCCATGGTTTGTGTTTGAACCACCAAAACGTTACTAAAACGATTTTTTGTACACAAAAAGAAAAATACGCCTACAAATGACGTCATGATGACGTGACGAAAAATGTTAGAACAGATTTCACATCTACAATACAAGACAAGTCCATAACTGAAAAAAGTTTGAAGATCGGATGTATACTTCTTGAGATATGGTGCGCACAAGATTGCCTAATTAAATATTCATACAGCTGTCACGTGAATAATTAATTAAGAATTTTAATCTAATTACATCTAAAATTTAAGTCAGGGCCTAAGCTTTACAATGGTATGTGATTTGTCTACTTTTGATAATTTTAAAAGGGACATATGGCGTTCGAAAAAGACACAGGTTAAGTCAATACGATTTTATGGAAAGGAAGAATAATAATAAAAAAAAATAAAAATCTCGACGAAAACAATAGCTGTTCCGACTGAAAGGTCGGAACAGCTAATAATAAAAAAAATAAAAATCTCGACGAAAACAATAGCTGTTCCGACTGAAAGGTCGGAACAGCTAAAAAGAATAAAAATCTTGACGAAAACAATAGCTGTTCCGACTGAAAGGTCGGAACAGCTAACTAGAGATAGTGATTGTGAACAATCACATAGCTGTTCCTGTAATTTTCTCTAACGGTTCAGGAGATATGATTATCTCAACTTATGAGCTCTTTTTTGGACCGGAAGTTAAGGTAAAAAATAAACCTGGTCTTCATTTTGATACGGAATTGAAATGAGCTTTTAAACCAGAAATAAAGGTCAACATGGGGTCATGGTAACCCTTGTCTAACATTGAATGCTTAAGGGGTTTATAAATGAAAAGAAATTGAAAATTGGGTGTGTGGTTCTTGAGATATGGTCCCACTTCCGGTTGACCCGGAGGTAAAGGTCAACATGGGGTCACGGTTACCCAAGCCTAATATCCCATGCCCAAGAAGTCTATAACTGGAAAAATTTGAAAATTGGTTGTGTAGTTCTTGAGATATGGTCTTACTTCCGGTTGACCCGGAAGTAAAGGTCAACATGGGGTCACGGTTACCCAAGGCTAATCTCCCATGCCCAAGGAGTCTATAACTGAAATAAGTTTTAAATCGGCTGTGTAATTCTTAATATATGGTCCCACTTCCGGTTGACCCGGAAGTACAGGTCAACATGGGGTCACGGTTACCCAAGGCTAATCTCCCATGCCCAAGGAGTCTATAACTGAAAAAAGTTTGAAAATTGGTTGGGTAGTTCTTGAAATATGGTCTCACTTCCGGTTGACCCGGAAGTAAAGGTCAACATGGGGTCACGGTTACCCAAGGCTAATTTCCAATATCCAAGGAGTCAATAACTGAAAAAAGTTTGAAAATCGGCTGTGTACTTCTTGAGATATGGTGCTGCAAAGATTAACTCATTAAAGCTTTGAATTACCGTAATTTGACACCTGATGACGTCACAGTAACAAAAATGTGTTTTTCATACTAATAAATTTGATAAGGTACACGATGGTATGTAACTTATCCCAATCCAATGCCTTTTAACGAAAACCCTATTAGAACGTACGTATATCCTCTCTCGATTCCAATATCACGGCAGTCTTTGACGCCTAGCCGTGATTGCGCAATCACGGCACAATTTGCTTCGTAGCCATGGTTTGTGTTTGAACCACCAAAACGTTACTAAAACGATTTTTTGTACACAAAAAGAAAAATACGCCTACAAATGACGTCATGATGACGTGACGAAAAATGTTAGAACAGATTTCACATCTACAATACAAGACAAGTCCATAACTGAAAAAAGTTTGAAGATCGGATGTATACTTCTTGAGATATGGTGCGCACAAGATTGCCTAATTAAATATTCATACAGCTGTCACGTGAATAATTAATTAAGAATTTTAATCTAATTACATCTAAAATTTAAGTCAGGGCCTAAGCTTTACAATGGTATGTGATTTTTCTACTTTTGATAATTTTAAAAGGGACATATGGCGTTCGAAAAAGACACAGGTTAAGTCAATACGATTTTATGGAAAGGAAGAATAATAATAAAAAAAAATAAAAATCTCGACGAAAACAATAGCTGTTCCGACTGAAAGGTCGGAACAGCTAATAAAAATCTGGACGATTTCAAAAGCTGTTCCGACTGAAAGGTCGGAACAGCTAATAATAAAAAAAATAAAAATCTCGACGAAAACAATAGCTGTTCCGACTGAAAGGTCGGAACAGCTAACTAGACTTGAGGTGTTTGTGTACAAACACGAAGCTGTTCCGGTTTTCTGATTCATAAACAAAATTTAACCCTTGTCTAACATTTACTGCTCAAATGGTTTATAACTGAAAAGAAATTGAATATCGGTTGTGTAGTTCTTGAGATGTGGTCTCACTTCCGGTTGACCTGGAAGTAAAGGTCAACATGGGGTCATGGTTACCCAAGGCTAATCTGCAATGCCTAAGGAGTCTATAACTGAAAAAAGTTTGAAAATCGGCTGTGTAACTCTTGAGATATGGTCCCACTTCCGGTTGACCCATAGGTAAAGGTCAACATGGGGTCACGGTTACCCAAGGCTAGTTTTCAATGCCCCACGAGTCTATAACTGAAAACAGTTTGAAAATCGGTTGTGTAGTTCTTGAGATATGGTCTTACTTCCGGTTGACCTGGAAGTAAAGGTCAACATGCGGTCACGGTTATCAAGTTTGATCTACAATGTCCAAGGAGTTTATAACTGAAAAAAGTTTGAAAATCGGGTGTGTAGTTCTTGAGATAGGGTCCCACTTCCGGTTGACCCAGAAGTAAAGGTCAACATGGGGTCACGGTTACCCAAGGCTAATCTCCAATGCCCAAGAAGTCTATAACTGAAAAAAAAAATGAAAATTGGTTGTGTAGTTCTTGAGATATGGTGTCACTTCCGGTTGACCCGGAACTAAAGGTCAACATGGGGTCACGGTTACCCAAGGCTAATCTCCCATGCCCAAGGAGTCTATAACTGAAAAAGGTTTGAAAATCGGGTGTGTAGTTCTTGAGATAAGGTCCCACTTCCGGTTGACCCAGAAGTAAAGGTCAACATGGGGTCACGGTTACCCAAGGCTAATATCCCATGCCCAAGAAGTCTATAACTGAAAAAAAGTGTGAAAATTGGTTGTGTAGTTCTTGAGATATGGTGTCACTTCCGGTTGACCCGGAACTAAAGGTCAACATGGGGTCACGGTTACCCAAGGCTAATCTCCCATGCCCAAGGAGTCTATAACTGAAAAAAGTTTGAAAATCGGGTGTGTAGTTCTTGAGATAGGGTCCCACTTCCGGTTGACCCAGAAGTAAAGGTCAACATGGGGTCACGGTTACCCAAGGCTAATACCCCATGCCCAAGAAGTCTATAACTGAAAAAAAGTTTGAAAATTGGTTGTGTAGTTCTTGAGATATGGTGTCACTTCCGGTTGACCCGGAACTAAAGGTCAACATGGGGTCACGGTTACCCAAGGCTAATCTCCCATGCCCAAGGAGTCTATAACTGAAAAAAGTTTGAAAATCGGCTGTGTAACTCTTGAGATATGTCCCACTTCCGGTTGACCCATAGGTAAAGGTCAACATGGGGTCACAGTTAGCCAAGGCTAGTCTTCAATGCCCCACGAGTCTATAACTGAAAACAGTTTGAAAATAGGTTGTGTAGTTCTTGAGATATGGTCTTACTTCCGGTTGACTTGGAAGTAAAGGTCAACATGCGGTCACGGTTATCAAGTTTGATCTACAATGCCCAAGGAGTTTATAACTGAAAAAAGTTAGAAAATCGGTTGTGTAATTCTTGAGATATGGTCCCACTTCCGGTTGACCCGGAAGTAAACGTCAACATGGGGTCACGGTTACCAAGGCTAATATCCCATGGCCAAGGAGTCTAGAACTAAAAAATGTTTTAAAATCGGCTGTGTAGTTCTTGAAATATGGTCCCACTTCCGGTTGACCCGGAGGTAAAGGTCAACATGGGGTCACGGTTACCCAAGGCTAATCTCCCATGCCCAAGGAGTCTATAACTGAAAAAAGTTTGAAAATCGGTTGGGTAGTTCTTGAAATATGGTCTCACTTCCGGTTGACCCGGAAGTAAAGGTCAACATGGGGTCACGGTTACCCAAGGCTAATTTCCAATGCCCAAGGAGTCAATAACTGGAAAAAGTTTGAAATTCGGCTGTGTACTTCTTGAGATATGGTGCTGCAAAGATTAACTAATTAAAGCTTTGAATTACCGTAATTTGACACCTGATGACGTCACAGTAACAAAAATGTGTTTTTCATACTAATAAATTTAATAAGGTACACGATGGTATGTAACTTATCCCAATCCAATGCCTTTTAACGAAAACCCTATTAGAACGTACGTATATCCTCTCTCGATTCCAATATCACGGCAGTCTTTGACGCCTAGCCGTGATTGCGCAATCACGGCACAATTTGCTTCGTAGCCATGGTTTGTGTTGAACCACCAAAACGTTACTAAAACGTTTTTTTTTATACGAAAAGAAAAAACACCTACAAATGACGTCATGATGACGTAACGAAAAATGTTAGACCGGAATCGACATCTACAATACAAGACGATGCCATAACTGAAAAAAGTTTGAAGATCGGATGTTTACTTCTTGAGATATGGTGTAAATCAGATTGGCTAATTAAATATTCATACAGCTGTGACGTGAATAATTAATTAAGATTTTTAATCTAATTACTTCTAAAATTTAAGTCAGAGCCTAAGCTTTACAATGGTATATGATTTGTCTACTTTTGATAAATTTAAAAGGGACATATGGCGTTCGAAAGAGACACAGGTTAAGTCAATACGATTTTATGGAAAGAAAGTATAATAAAAAGAACTAGATATGTAGTGATTGTGAACAATCACAGAGCTGTTCCGTTCTGTTGACCATAAAAGTTGTTTTTGAAGCTCGAGAATGGAACTAATTACTTTGTGTATATCCTGTAATCGTGTTTGAAATGAATGCATGTGACCATGCGTATTCATCGCAGTGTAAACAAATCAAACAAGATCGGATCTTGTTTGAAACCGAAAGTAAAGGTCAAAGTAAGCTACAAATCATTACGAATTTATGACGTGTGGTTCGGGAGATATGGGTTTTTCGAGCTATGGGGTCACGGTTACCCAAGGCTAATCCCCAATGCCCATCAGGAGTCTAGAACTGAACAAAGTTTGAAAATCAGGTGTGTAGTGCTTGAGAAATGGTCCCACTTCCGGTTGACCCGGAAGTACAGGTCAACATGGGGTCACGGTTACCCAAGGGTAATCTCCAATGCCCAAGAAGTCTATAACTGAAATAAGTTTGAAAATCGGTTGTGTAGTTCTTAAGACATGGTCCCACTTCCGGTTGACCCGGAAGTACAGGTCAACATGGGGTCACGGTTACCCAAGGCTAATATCCAATGCACATTAGGAGTCTATAACTGAAAAAAGTTTGAAAATTGGTTGTGTAGTTCTTGAGATATGGTCTTACTTCCGGTTGACCCGGAAGTAAAGGTCAACATGGGGTCACGGTTACCCAAGGCTAATATCCCATGCCCAAGAAGTCTATAACTGAAAAAAGTGTGAAAATCGGTTATGTAGTTCTTGAGATAGGGTCCCACTTCCGGTTGACCCGGAAGTAAAGGTCAACATGGGGTCACGGTTACCCAAGGCTAATATCCAATGCCCATTAGGAGTCTATAACTGAAAAAAGTTTGAAAATTGGTTGTGTAGTTCTTGAGATATGGTCTTACTTCCGGTTGACCCGGAAGTAAAGGTCAACATGGGGTCACGGTTACCCAAGGCTAATATCCCATGCCCAAGAAGTCTATAACTGAAAAAAGTGTGAAAATCGGTTATGTAGTTCTTGAGATAGGGTCCCACTTCCGGTTGACCCGGAAGTAAAGGTCAACATGGGGTCACGGTTACCCAAGGCTAATATCCAATGCCCATTAGGAGTCTATAACTGAAAAAAATTTGAAAATTGGTTGTGTAGTTCTTGAGATATGGTCTTACTTCCGGTTGACCCGGAAGTAAAGGTCAACATGGGGTCACGGTTACCCAAGGGTAATATCCCATGCCCAAGAAGTCTATAACTGAAAAAAGTGTGAAAATCGGTTATGTAGTTCTTGAGATAGGGTCCCACTTCCGGTTGACCCGGAAGTAAAGGTCAACATGGGGTCACGGTTACCCAAGGCTAATATCCAATGCCATTAGGAGTCTATAACTGAAAAAAGTTTGAAAATCGGTTGGGTAGTTCTTGAAATATAGTGTCACTTCCGGTTGACCCGGAAGTAAAGGTCAACTTGGAGTCACGGTTACCCAAGGCTAATTTCCAATGCCCAAGGAGTCAATAACTGAAAAAAGTGTGAACATCGGCTGTGTACTTCTTGAGATATGGTGCTGCAAAGATTAACTCATTAAAGCTTTGAATTACCGTAATTTGACACCTGATGACGTCACAGTAACAAAAATGTGTTTTTCATACTAATACATTTGATAAGGTACACGATGGTATGTAACTTATCCCAATCCAATGCCTTTTAACGAAAACCCTATTAGAACGTACGTATATCCTCTCTCGATTCCAATATCACGGCAGTCTTTGACGCCTAGCCGTGATTGCGCAATCACGGCACAATTTGCTTCGTAGCCATGGTTTGTGTTTGAACCACCAAAACGTTACTAAAACGTTTTTTTGTACACAAAAAGAAAAATACGCCTACAAATGACGTCATGATGACGTGACGAAAAATGTTAGAACAGATTTCACATCTACAATACGAGACGATCCCATATCTGAAAAAGTTTGAAGATCGGATGTGTACTTTTAGAGATATGGTGTTAACAAGATTGGCTAATTAAATATTCACACAGCTGTGACGTGAATAATTAATTAAGAATTTTAATCTAATTACATCTAAAATTCAAGTCAGGGCATAAGCTTTAATATGATATAGGATTTGTCTGCTTTTGATAATTCTAAGAATAACATATGGTCTTCGAAAGAGACACAGGTTAAGTCAATACGATTTTAGGGAAAGAAAGAAAAATAATAATAACTAGATATGTAGTGATTGTGAACAATCACAGAGCTGTTCCGTTCTGTTGACCATAAAAGTTGTTTTTGTAGCTCGAGAATGGAACTAATTACTTTGTGCATATCCTGTAATCGTGTTTGAAATGAATGCATGTGATCATGCGTATTCATCGCAGTGTAAACAAATCAAACAAGATCGGATCTTGTTTGAAACCAAAAGTAAAGGTCAAAGTAAGCTACAAATCATTACGAATTTATGACGTGTGGTTCGGGGTTTTTCGAGCTATGGGGTCACGGTTACCCAAGGCTAATCCCCAATGCCCATTAGGAGTCTAGAACTGAAAAAAGTTTGAAAATCAGGTGTGTAGTGCTTGAGAAGTTGTCCCACTTCCGGTTGACCCGGAAGTAAAGGTCAACATGGGGTCACGGTTACCCACGGCTAATCTCCCGTGCATAAGGAATCTATAACTGAAAAAAAGTTTGAAAAACGGTTGTGTAGTTCTTGAGATATGGTCTTACTTCCGGTTGACCCGGAAGTAAAGGTCAACATGGGGTCACGGTTAACCAAGGCTAATCTCCAATGCCCAAGAAGTCTATAACTGAAAAGATTTGAAAATCGGGTGTGTTGTGCTTGAGAAATGGTCCCACTTCCGGTTGACCCGGAAGTAAAGGTCAACATGAGGTCACGGTTACCCAAGGCTAATCTCCCATGCCCAAGAAGTCTATAACTGAAAAAAGTTTGAAAATCGGTTGTGTAGTTCTTGAGATAGGGTCCCACTTCCGGTTGACCCGGAAGTAAAGGTCAACATGGGGTCACGGTTACCCAAGGCTAATATCCAATGCCCATTAGGAGTCTATAACTGAAAAAAGTTTGAAAATTGGTTGTGTAGTTCTTGAGATATGGTCTTACTTCCGGTTGACCCGGAAGTAAAGGTCAACATGGGGTCACGGTTAACCAAGGCTAATCTCCAATGCCCAAGAAGTCTATAACTGAAAAAAGTTAGAAAATTGGTTGTGTAGTTCTTGAGATAAGAACTTACTTCCGGTTGACCCATAGGTAAAGGTCAACATGGGGTCACGGTTACCCAAGGCTAATCTCCAATGCCCAAGGAGTCTATAACTGACAAAAGTTTGAAAATCGGTTCTGTAGTTCTTGAGATATGGTCCCACTTCCGGTTGACCCGGAAGTAAAGGTCAACATGGGGTCACGGTTACCCAAGGCTAATCTCCAATGCCCAAGAAGTCTATAACTGAAAAGATTTGAAAATCGGGTGTGTTGTGCTTGAGAAATGGTCCCACTTCCGGTTGACCCGGAAGTAAAGGTCAACATGAGGTCACGGTTACCCAAGGCTAATCTCCCATGCCCAAGAAGTCTATAACTGAAAAAAGTTTGAAAATCGGTTGTGTAGTTCTTGAGATAGGGTCCCACTTCCGGTTGACCCGGAAGTAAAGATCAACATGGGGTCACGGTTACCCAAGGCTAATATCCAATGCCCATTAGGAGTCTATAACTGAAAAAAGTTTGAAAATTGGTTGTGTAGTTCTTGAGATATGGTCTTACTTCCGGTTGACCCGGAAGTAAAGGTCAACATGGGGTCACGGTTAACCAAGGCTAATCTCCAATGCCCAAGAAGTCTATAACTGAAAAAAGTTAGAAAATTGGTTGTGTAGTTCTTGAGATAAGAACTTACTTCCGGTTGACCCATAGGTAAAGGTCAACATGGGGTCACGGTTACCCAAGGCTAATATCCAATGCACATTAGGAGTCTATAACTGAAAAAAGTTTGAAAATTGGTTGTGTAGTTCTTGAGATAGGGTCCCACTTCCGGTTGACCCGGAAGTAAAGGTCAACATGGGGTCACGGTTACCCAAGGCTAATATCCAATGCCCATTAGGAGTCTATAACTGAAAAAAGTTTGAAAATTGGTTGTGTAGTTCTTGAGATATGGTCTTACTTCCGGTTGACCCGGAAGTAAAGGTCAACATGGGGTCACGGTTACCCAAGGCTAATATCCCATGCCCAAGAAGTCTATAACTGAAAAAAGTGTGAAAATCGGTTATGTAGTTCTTGAGATAGGGTCCCACTTCCGGTTGACCCGGAAGTAAAGGTCAACATGGGGTCACGGTTACCCAAGGCTAATATCCAATGCCCATTAGGAGTCTATAACTGAAAAAAGTTTGAAAATTGGTTGTGTAGTTCTTGAGATATGGTCTTACTTCCGGTTGACCCGGAAGTAAAGGTCAACATAGGGTCACGGTTACCCAAGGCTAATATCCCATGCCCAAGAAGTCTATAACTGAAAAAAGTGTGAAAATCGGTTATGTAGTTCTTGAGATAGGGTCCCACTTCCGGTTGACCCGGAAGTAAAGGTCAACATGGGGTCACGGTTACCCAAGGCTAATATCCAATGCCCATTAGGAGTCTATAACTGAAAAAAGTTTGAAAATTGGTTGTGTAGTTCTTGAGATATGGTCTTACTTCCGGTTGACCCGGAAGTAAAGGTCAACATGGGGTCACGTTTACCCAAGGCTAATATCCCATGCCCAAGAAGTCTATAACTGAAAAAAGTGTGAAAATCGGTTATGTAGTTCTTGAGATAGGGTCCCACTTCCGGTTGACCCGGAAGTAAAGGTCAACATGGGGTCACGGTTACCCAAGGCTAATATCCAATGCCATTAGGAGTCTATAACTGAACAAAGTTTGAAAATCAGTTGTGTAGTTCTTGAGATATGGTCCCACTTCCGGTTGACCCGGAAGTAAAGGTCAACATGGGGTCACGGTTACCCAAGGCTAATCTCCAATGCCCAAGAAGTCTATAACTGAAAAAAGTTTGAAAATTGGTTGTGTAGTTCTTGAGATAAGGTCTTACTTCCGGTTGACCCATAGGTAAAGGTCAACATGGGGTCACGGTTACTCAAGGCTAATCTCCCATGCCCAAGGAGTCTATAACTGAAAAGATTTGAAAATCGGGTGTGTTGTGCTTGAGAAATGGTCCCACTTCCGGTTGACCCGGAAGTAAAGGTCAACATGGGGTCACGGTTACCCAAGGCTAATATCCACTGCCCATTAGGAGTCTATAACTGAAAAAAGTTTGAAAATTGGTTGTGTAGTTCTTGAGAAATGGTCCCACTTCCGGTTGACCCATATGTAAAGGTCAACATGAGGTCACGGTTACCCAAGGCTAATCTCCCATGCCCAAGGAGTCTATAACTGAAAAAAGTTTGAGGATCGGGTGTATACTTCTTGAGATGTGACAGAAACAAGTTTGGCTAATTAAATATTCATGCGCTGTCACGTGAATAATTAATTAAAATTGTTTGTCAATAATATCTAAGGATTACTTCTCGGCGAACTGTGATAAGTCCTATTCTTAATAGGCATTCACAAGTAGCGAACCATATTCCAGGCTAACTGAACAATTGTTGGTGACTGAACCTAATCAAATAGCACAGCTTCGTAGCCATGGTTTGTGTTTGAACCACCAAAACGTTACTAAAACGTTTTTTTTAATACGAAAAGAAAAAACACCTACAAATGACGTCATGATGACGTGACGAAAAATGTTAGACCGGAATCGACATCTACAATACAAGACGATGCCATAACTGAAAAAAGTTTGAAGATCGGCTGTGTACTTCTTGAGATATGGTGCTGCAAAGATTAACTAATTAAAGCTTTGAATTACCGTAATTTGACACCTGATGACGTCACAGTAACAAAAATGTGTTTTTCATACTAATAAATTTGATAAGCTACACGATGGTATGTAACTTATCCCAATCCAATGCCTTTTAACGAAAACCCTATTAGAACGTACGTATATCCTCTCTCGATTCCAATATCACGGCAGTCTTTGACGCCTAGCCGTGATTGCGCAATCACGGCACAATTTGCTTCGTAGCCATGGTTTGTGTTTGAA
This sequence comes from Leptasterias polaris, assembly GCA_037783415.1. Taxonomy (NCBI): domain Eukaryota; kingdom Metazoa; phylum Echinodermata; class Asteroidea; order Forcipulatida; family Asteriidae; genus Leptasterias; species Leptasterias polaris. The sequence goes on from JAZGTN010000027.1 coordinate 3,966,927, forward strand.
CCACCAAAACGTTACTAAAACGATTTTTTGTACACAAAAAGAAAAATACGCCTACAAATGACGTCATGATGACGTGACGAAAAATGTTAGAACAGATTTCACATCTACATCACGAGACGATCCCATATCTGAAAAAAGTTTGAAGATCGGATGTAAACTTCTGGGAGATATGGTGTTAACAAGATTGGCTAATTATATATTCATACAGCTGTCACGTGAATAATTAATTAAGAATTTTAATCTAATTACATCTAAAATTCAAGTCAGGTCCTAAGCTTTACAATGGTATATGATTTGTCTACTTTTGATAATTTTAAAAGGGACATATGGCGTTTGAAAGAGACACAGGTTAAGTCAATACGATTTTATGGAAAGAAAGTATAATAAGAAAAAGAATAAAAATCTTGACGAAAACAATAGCTGTTCCGACTGAAAGGTCGGAACAGCTAACTAGAGATAGTGATTGTGAACAATCACAGAGCTGTTCCGGTAATTTTTGTAAACTTTGAGCCTTAGCTGCAAAAAAATCACAAACATCAAAAATAATATTAATAACGAGAATGGAACTAATTACTTTGTGTATATCCGGTTGACCCGGAAGTAAAGGTCAACATGGGGTCACGGAGTCTATGACTGAAAACAGTTTGAAAATCGGTTCTGTAGTTCTTAAGATATGGTCCCACTTCCGGTTGACCTGGAAGTAAAGGTCAACATGGGGTCACGGTTACCCAAGGCTAATCTCCAATGCCCAAGGAGTCTATAACTGACAAAAGTTTGAAAATAGGTTGTGTGGTTCTTAAGATATGGTCCCACTTCCGGTTGACCTGGAAGTAAAGGTCAACATGGGGTCACGGTTACCCAAGGCAAATCTCCAATGCCCAAGGAGTCTATAACTGAAAAAAGTTTGAAAATTGGTTGTGTAGTTCTTGAGATATGGTCTTACTTCCGGTTGACCCATGGGTAAAGGTCAACATGGGGTCACGGTTACCCAAGGCTATTCTACAATGCCCATTAGGAGTCTATAACTGAACAAAGTTTGAAAATCGGTTGTGTAGTTATTGAGATATGATCCCACTTCCGGTTGACCCGGAAGTAAAGGTCAACATGGGGTCACGGTTACCCAAGGTTATTCTCCAATGCCCATTAGGAGTCTATAACTGAACAAAGTTTGAAAATTGATTGTGTAGTTCTCGAAATACGGTGTCACTTCCGGTTGACCCGGAAGTAAAGGTCAACATGGGGTCACGGTTACCCAAGGCTAATCTCCCATGCCCAAGGAGTCTATAACTGAAAAAAGTTTGAAAATCGGTTGGGTAGTTCTTGAAATATGGTCTCACTTCCGGTTGACCCGGAAGTAAAGGTCAAGATGGGGTCACGGTTACCCAAGGCTAATTTCCAATGCCCAATGAGTCTATAACTGAAAAAAGTTTGAAAATCGGCTGTGTACTTCTTGAGATATGGTGCTGCAAAGATTAACTCATTAAAGCTTTGAATTACCGTAATTTGACACCTGATGACGTCACAGTAACAAAAATGTGTTTTTCATACTAATAAATTTGATAAGGTACACGATGGTAAAGGTCAACATGGGGTCACGGTTACCCAAGGCTAATCTCCAATGCCCAAGAAGTCTATAACTGAAAAAAAAAATGAAAATTGGTTGTGTAGTTCTTGAGATATGGTGTCACTTCCGGTTGACCCGGAACTAAAGGTCAACATGGGGTCACGGTTACCCAAGGCTAATCTCCCATGCCCAAGGAGTCTATAACTGAAAAAGGTTTGAAAATCGGGTGTGTAGTTCTTGAGATAAGGTCCCACTTCCGGTTGACCCAGAAGTAAAGGTCAACATGGGGTCACGGTTACCCAAGGCTAATATCCCATGCCCAAGAAGTCTATAACTGAAAAAAAGTGTGAAAATTGGTTGTGTAGTTCTTGAGATATGGTGTCACTTCCGGTTGACCCGGAACTAAAGGTCAACATGGGGTCACGGTTACCCAAGGCTAATCTCCCATGCCCAAGGAGTCTATAACTGAAAAAAGTTTGAAAATCGGGTGTGTAGTTCTTGAGATAGGGTCCCACTTCCGGTTGACCCAGAAGTAAAGGTCAACATGGGGTCACGGTTACCCAAGGCTAATACCCCATGCCCAAGAAGTCTATAACTGAAAAAAAGTTTGAAAATTGGTTGTGTAGTTCTTGAGATATGGTGTCACTTCCGGTTGACCCGGAACTAAAGGTCAACATGGGGTCACGGTTACCCAAGGCTAATCTCCCATGCCCAAGGAGTCTATAACTGAAAAAAGTTTGAAAATCGGCTGTGTAACTCTTGAGATATGTCCCACTTCCGGTTGACCCATAGGTAAAGGTCAACATGGGGTCACAGTTAGCCAAGGCTAGTCTTCAATGCCCCACGAGTCTATAACTGAAAACAGTTTGAAAATAGGTTGTGTAGTTCTTGAGATATGGTCTTACTTCCGGTTGACTTGGAAGTAAAGGTCAACATGCGGTCACGGTTATCAAGTTTGATCTACAATGCCCAAGGAGTTTATAACTGAAAAAAGTTAGAAAATCGGTTGTGTAATTCTTGAGATATGGTCCCACTTCCGGTTGACCCGGAAGTAAACGTCAACATGGGGTCACGGTTACCAAGGCTAATATCCCATGGCCAAGGAGTCTAGAACTAAAAAATGTTTTAAAATCGGCTGTGTAGTTCTTGAAATATGGTCCCACTTCCGGTTGACCCGGAGGTAAAGGTCAACATGGGGTCACGGTTACCCAAGGCTAATCTCCCATGCCCAAGGAGTCTATAACTGAAAAAAGTTTGAAAATCGGTTGGGTAGTTCTTGAAATATGGTCTCACTTCCGGTTGACCCGGAAGTAAAGGTCAACATGGGGTCACGGTTACCCAAGGCTAATTTCCAATGCCCAAGGAGTCAATAACTGGAAAAAGTTTGAAATTCGGCTGTGTACTTCTTGAGATATGGTGCTGCAAAGATTAACTAATTAAAGCTTTGAATTACCGTAATTTGACACCTGATGACGTCACAGTAACAAAAATGTGTTTTTCATACTAATAAATTTAATAAGGTACACGATGGTATGTAACTTATCCCAATCCAATGCCTTTTAACGAAAACCCTATTAGAACGTACGTATATCCTCTCTCGATTCCAATATCACGGCAGTCTTTGACGCCTAGCCGTGATTGCGCAATCACGGCACAATTTGCTTCGTAGCCATGGTTTGTGTTGAACCACCAAAACGTTACTAAAACGTTTTTTTTTATACGAAAAGAAAAAACACCTACAAATGACGTCATGATGACGTAACGAAAAATGTTAGACCGGAATCGACATCTACAATACAAGACGATGCCATAACTGAAAAAAGTTTGAAGATCGGATGTTTACTTCTTGAGATATGGTGTAAATCAGATTGACTAATTAAATATTCATACAGCTGTGACGTGAATAATTAATTAAGATTTTTAATCTAATTACATCTAAAATTCAAGTCAGGGCATAAGCTTTAATATGATATAGGATTTGTCTGCTTTTGATAATTCTAAGAATAACATATGGTCTTCGAAAGAGACACAGGTTAAGTCAATACGATTTGAGGGAAAGAAAGAAAAATAATAATAAACTAGATATGTGTTGATTGTGAACAATCACAGAGCTGTTCCGTTCTGTTGACCATAAAAGTTGTTTTTGTAGCTCGAGAAAGGAACTAATTACTTTGTGTATATCCTGTAATCGTGTTTGAAATGAATGCATGTGATCATGCGTATTCATCGCAGTGTAAACAAATCAAACAAGATCGGATCTTGTTTGAAACCGAAAGTAAAGGTGAAAGTAAGCTACAAATCATTACGAATTTATGACGTGTGGTTCGGGAGATATTGGTTTTTCGAGCTATTGGGTCACGGTTACCCAAGGCTAATCCCCAATGCCCATTAGGAGTCTAGAACTGAAAAAAGTTTGAAAATCAGGTGTGTAGTGCTTGAGAAATGGTCCCACTTCCGGTTGACCCGGAAGTAAAGGTAACATGGGGTCACGGTTACCCAAGGCTAAGCTCCCGTGAATAAGGAATCTATAACTGAAAAAAGTTTGAAAAACGGTTGTGTAGTTCTTGACATTTGGTCTCACTTCCGGTTGACCCGGAAGTAAAGGTCAACATGGGGTCACGGTTACCCAAGACTAATCTCCCTTGCCCAAGGAGTCTATAACTGAAAAAAGTTTGAAAATCGGGTGTGTAGTGCTTGAGAAATGGTCCCACTTCCGGTTGACCCGGAAGTACAGGTCAACATGGTGTCACGGTTACCCAAGGCTAATCTCCAATGCCCAAGTAGTCTATAACTGAAAAAAGTGTGAAAAATGGTTGTGTTGTTCTTTAGATTTGGTCCCACTTCCGGTTGACCCGGAAGTAAAGGTCAACATGGGGTCACGGTTACTCAAGGCTAATCTCCCGTGCATAAGGAATCTATAACTGAAAAAAGTTTGAAAAACGGTTGTGTAGTTCTTGAGATTTGGTCTCACTTCCGGTTGACCCGGAAGTAAAGGTCAACATGGGGTCACGGTTACCCAAGGCTAATATCCAATGCCATTAGGAGTCTATAACTGAACAAAGTTTGAAAATCGGTTGTGTAGTTTTTGAGATATGGTGTTACTTCCGGTTGACCCGGAAGTAAAGGTCAACATGGGGTCACGGTTACCCAAGACTAATCTCCCTTGCCCAAGGAGTCTATAACTGAAAAAAGTTTGAAAATCGGGTGTGTAGTGCTTGAGAAATGGTCCCACTTCCGGTTGACCCGGAAGTACAGGTCAACATGGTGTCACGGTTACCCAAGGCTAATCGCCAATGTCCAAGAAGTCTATAACTGAATAAAGTTTGAAAATTGATTGTGTAGTTCTTGAAATACGGTGTCACTTCCGGTTGACCCGGAAGTAAAGGTCAACATGGGGTCACGGTTACCCAAGGCTAATCTCCAATGTCCAAGGAGTCTTTAACTGAAAAAAGTTTGAAAATCGGTTGTGTAGTTCTTGAGTTAGGGTCCCACTTCCGGTTAACCCGGAAGTAAAGGTCAACATGAGGTCACGGTTACCCAAGGCTAATCTTCATTGCCCAAGGAGTCTATAATTGAAAACAGTTTGAAAATCGGTAGTGTAGTTCTTGAGATAGGGTCCCACTTCCGGTTAACCCGGAAGTAAAGGTCAACATGGGGTCACGGTTACCCAAGGCTAATCTCCCATGCCCAAGGAGTCTATAACTGAAAAAAGTTTGAAAAATGGTTGTGTAGTTCTTGAAATAGGGTCCCACTTCCGGTTGACCCGGAAGTAAAGGTCAACATGGGGTCACGGTTACCCAAGGTTATTCTCCAATGCCCATTAGGAGTCTATAACTGAACAAAGTTTGAAAATCGATTGTGTAGTTATTGAGATAAGGTCCCACTTCCGGTTGACCCAGAAGTAAAGGTCAACATGGGGTCACGGTTACCCAAGGCTAATATCCCATGCCCAAGAAGTCTATAACTGAAAAAAAGTTTGAAAATTGGTTGTGTAGTTCTTGAGATATGGTGTCACTTCAGGTTGACCCGGAACTAAAGGTCAACATGGGGTCACGGTTACCCAAGGCTAATCTCCCATGCCCAAGGAGTCTATAACTGAAAACAGTTTGAAAATCGGGTGTGTAGTTCTTGAGATAGGGTCCCACTTCCGGTTGACCCAGAAGTAAAGGTCAACATGGGGTCACGGTTACCCAAGGCTAATCTCCAATGCCCAAGAAGTCTATAACTGAAAAAAGTTTGAAAATTGGTTGTGTAGTTCTTAAGATATGGTCACACTTCCGGTTGACCCAGAAGTAAAGGTCAACATGGGGTCACGGTTACCCAAGGCTAATATCCCATGCCCAAGAAGTCTATAACTGAAAAAAAGTTTGAAAATTGGTTGTGTAGTTCTTGAGATATGGTGTCACTTCAGGTTGACCCGGAACTAAAGGTCAACATGGGGTCACGGTTACCCAAGGCTAATCTCCCATGCCCAAGGAGTCTATAACTGAAAAAAAGTTTGAAAATTGGTTGTGTAGTTCTTGAGATATGGTGTCACTTCCGGTTGACCCGGAACTAAAGGTCAACATGGGGTCACGGTTACCCAAGGCTAATCTCCAATGCCCAAGAAGTCTATAACTGAAAAAAGTTTGAAAATTGGTTGTGTAGTTCTTAAGATATGGTCACACTTCCGGTTGACGCAGAAGTAAAGGTCAACATGGGGTCACGGTAACCCAAGGCTAATCTTCAATGCCCAAGGAGTCTATAAGTGAAAACAGTTTGAAAATCGGTAGTGTAGTTCTTGTGATAGGGTCCCACTTCCGGTTGACCCGGAAGTAAAGGTCAACATGGGGTCACGGTTACCCAAGGCTAATCTCCAATGACCAAGGAGTCTATAATTGGAAAATTATTGAAAATCGATTGTGTAGTTCTTGAGATATGGTTCCACTTCCGGTTGACCCGGAAGTAAAGGTCAACATGGGGTCACGGTTACCCAAGGCTTTTCTACAATGCCCATTAGGAGTCTATAACTAAACAAAGTTTGAAAATCGGTTTTGTAGTTATTGAGATATGATCCCACTTCCGGTTGACCCGGAAGTAAAGGTCAACTTGGGGTCACGGTTACCCAAGGTTATTCTCCAATGCCCATTAGGAGTCTATAACTGAACAAAGTTTGAAAATTGATTGTGTAGTTCTTGAATTACGGTGTCACTTCCGGTTGACCCGGAAGTAAAGGTCAACATGGGGTCACGGTTACCCAAGGCTAATCTCCCATGCCCAAGGAGTCTATAACTGAAAAAAGTTTGAAAATCGGTTGGGTAGTTCTTGAAATATGGTCTCACTTCCGGTTGACCCGGAAGTAAAGGTCAACATGGGGTCACGGTTACCCAAGGCTATTTTCCAATGCCCAAGGAGTCAATAACTGAAAAAAGTTTGAAAATCGGCTGTGTAACTCTTGAGATATGTCCCACTTCCGGTTGACCCATAGGTAAAGGTCAACATGGGGTCACAGTTAGCCAAGGCTAGTCTTCAATGCCCCACGAGTCTATAACTGAAAACAGTTTGAAAATAGGTTGTGTAGTTCTTGAGATATGGTCTTACTTCCGGTTGACTTGGAAGTAAAGGTCAACATGCGGTCACGGTTATCAAGTTTGATCTACAATGCCCAAGGAGTTTATAACTGAAAAAAGTTAGAAAATCGGTTGTGTAATTCTTGAGATATGGTCCCACTTCCGGTTGACCCGGAAGTAAACGTCAACATGGGGTCACGGTTACCAAGGCTAATATCCCATGGCCAAGGAGTCTAGAACTAAAAAATGTTTTAAAATCGGCTGTGTAGTTCTTGAAATATGGTCCCACTTCCGGTTGACCCGGAGGTAAAGGTCAACATGGGGTCACGGTTACCCAAGGCTAATCTCCCATGCCCAAGGAGTCTATAACTGAAAAAAGTTTGAAAATCGGTTGGGTAGTTCTTGAAATATGGTCTCACTTCCGGTTGACCCGGAAGTAAAGGTCAACATGGGGTCACGGTTACCCAAGGCTAATTTCCAATGCCCAAGGAGTCAATAACTGGAAAAAGTTTGAAATTCGGCTGTGTACTTCTTGAGATATGGTGCTGCAAAGATTAACTAATTAAAGCTTTGAATTACCGTAATTTGACACCTGATGACGTCACAGTAACAAAAATGTGTTTTTCATACTAATAAATTTAATAAGGTACACGATGGTATGTAACTTATCCCAATCCAATGCCTTTTAACGAAAACCCTATTAGAACGTACGTATATCCTCTCTCGATTCCAATATCACGGCAGTCTTTGACGCCTAGCCGTGATTGCGCAATCACGGCACAATTTGCTTCGTAGCCATGGTTTGTGTTGAACCACCAAAACGTTACTAAAACGTTTTTTTTTATACGAAAAGAAAAAACACCTACAAATGACGTCATGATGACGTAACGAAAAATGTTAGACCGGAATCGACATCTACAATACAAGACGATGCCATAACTGAAAAAAGTTTGAAGATCGGATGTTTACTTCTTGAGATATGGTGTAAATCAGATTGACTAATTAAATATTCATACAGCTGTGACGTGAATAATTAATTAAGATTTTTAATCTAATTACATCTAAAATTCAAGTCAGGGCATAAGCTTTAATATGATATAGGATTTGTCTGCTTTTGATAATTCTAAGAATAACATATGGTCTTCGAAAGAGACACAGGTTAAGTCAATACGATTTGAGGGAAAGAAAGAAAAATAATAATAAACTAGATATGTAGTGATTGTGAACAATCACAGAGCTGTTCCGTTCTGTTGACCATAAAAGTTGTTTTTGTAGCTCGAGAAAGGAACTAATTACTTTGTGTATATCCTGTAATCGTGTTTGAAATGAATGCATGTGATCATGCGTATTCATCGCAGTGTAAACAAATCAAACAAGATCGGATCTTGTTTGAAACCGAAAGTAAAGGTGAAAGTAAGCTACAAATCATTACGAATTTATGACGTGTGGTTCGGGAGATATTGGTTTTTCGAGCTATTGGGTCACGGTTACCCAAGGCTAATCCCCAATGCCCATTAGGAGTCTAGAACTGAAAAAAGTTTGAAAATCAGGTGTGTAGTGCTTGAGAAATGGTCCCACTTCCGGTTGACCCGGAAGTAAAGGTAACATGGGGTCACGGTTACCCAAGGCTAAGCTCCCGTGAATAAGGAATCTATAACTGAAAAAAGTTTGAAAAACGGTTGTGTAGTTCTTGACATTTGGTCTCACTTCCGGTTGACCCGGAAGTAAAGGTCAACATGGGGTCACGGTTACCCAAGACTAATCTCCCTTGCCCAAGGAGTCTATAACTGAAAAAAGTTTGAAAATCGGGTGTGTAGTGCTTGAGAAATGGTCCCACTTCCGGTTGACCCGGAAGTACAGGTCAACATGGTGTCACGGTTACCCAAGGCTAATCTCCAATGCCCAAGTAGTCTATAACTGAAAAAAGTGTGAAAAATGGTTGTGTTGTTCTTTAGATTTGGTCCCACTTCCGGTTGACCCGGAAGTAAAGGTCAACATGGGGTCACGGTTACTCAAGGCTAATCTCCCGTGCATAAGGAATCTATAACTGAAAAAAGTTTGAAAAACGGTTGTGTAGTTCTTGAGATTTGGTCTCACTTCCGGTTGACCCGGAAGTAAAGGTCAACATGGGGTCACGGTTACCCAAGGCTAATCTCCCTTGCCCAAGGAGTCTATAACTGAAAAAAGTTTGAAAATCGGGTGTGTAGTTCTTGAGATAGGGTCCCACTTCCGCTTGACCCGGAAGTAAAGGTCAACATGGGGTCACGGTTACCCAAGGCTAATATCCAATGCCATTAGGAGTCTATAACTGAACAAAGTTTGAAAATCGGTTGTGTAGTTTTTGAGATATGGTGTTACTTCCGGTTGACCCGGAAGTAAAGGTCAACATGGGGTCACGGTTACCCAAGACTAATCTCCCTTGCCCAAGGAGTCTATAACTGAAAAAAGTTTGAAAATCGGGTGTGTAGTGCTTGAGAAATGGTCCCACTTCCGGTTGACCCGGAAGTACAGGTCAACATGGTGTCACGGTTACCCAAGGCTAATCGCCAATGTCCAAGAAGTCTATAACTGAATAAAGTTTGAAAATTGATTGTGTAGTTCTTGAAATACGGTGTCACTTCCGGTTGACCCGGAAGTAAAGGTCAACATGGGGTCACGGTTACCCAAGGCTAATCTCCAATGCCCAAGGAGTCTATAACTGAAAAAAGTTTAAACTTCGGTTGTGTAGTTCTTGAGATATGGTCTTACTTCCGGTTGACCCATAGGTAAAGGTCATCATGGGGTCACGGTTACCCAAGGCTAATCTCCAATGCCCAAGGAATCTATAACTGAAAACAGTTTGAAAATCGGTAGTGTAGTTCTTGAGATAGGGTCCCACTTCCGGTTAACCCGGAAGTAAAGGTCAACATGGGGTCACGGTTACCCAAGGCTAATCGCCAATGTCCAAGAAGTCTATAACTGAATAAAGTTTGAAAATTGATTGTGTAGTTCTTGAAATACGGTGTCACTTCCGGTTGACCCGGAAGTAAAGGTCAACATGGGGTCACGGTTACCCAAGGCTAATCTCCAATGCCCAAGGAGTCTATAACTGAAAAAAGTTTAAACTTCGGTTGTGTAGTTCTTGAGATATGGTCCCACTTCCGGTTAACCCGGAAGTAAAGGTCAACATGGGGTCACGGTTACCCAAGGCTAATTTCCAATGCCCAAGGAGTCAATAACTGAAAGAAGTTTGAAAATCGGCTGTGTACTTCTTGAAATACGGTGTCACTTCCGGTTGACCCGGAAGTAAAGGTCAACATGAGGTCACGGTTACCCAAGGCTAATTTCCCATGCCCAAGGAGTCTATAACTGAAAAAAGTTTGAAAATCGGTTGGGTAGTTCTTGAAATATGGTCTCACTTCCGGTTGACCCGGAAGTAAAGGTCAACATGGGGTCACGGTTACCCAAGGCTAATTTCCAATGCCCAAGGAGTCAATAACTGAAAAAAGTTTGAAAATCGGCTGTGTACTTCTTGAGATATGGTGCTGCAAAGATTAACTAATTAAAGCTTTGAATTACCGTAATTTGACACCTGATGACGTCACAGTAACAAAAATGTGTTTTTCATACTAATAAATTTGATAAGGTACACGATGGTATGTAACTTATCCCAATCCAATGCCTTTTAACGAAAACCCTATTAGAACGTACGTATATCCTCTCTCGATTCCAATATCACGGCAGTCTTTGACGCCTAGCCGTGATTGCGCAACCACGGCACAATTTGCTTCGTAGCCATGGTTTGTGTTTGAACCACTAAAACGTTACTAAAACGTTTTTTGTTATACGAAAAGAAAAAACACCTACAAATGACGTCATGATGACGTGACGAAAAATGTTAGACCGGAATCGACATCTACAATACAAGACGATGCCATAACTGAAAAAAGTTTGAAGATCGGATGTTTACTTCTTGAGATATGGTGTAAATCAGATTGGCTAATTAAATATTCATACAGCTGTGACGTGAATAATTAATTAAGATTTTTAATCTAATTACATCTAAAATTCAAGTCAGGGCATAAGCTTTAATATGATATAGGATTTGTCTGCTTTTGATAATTCTAAGAATAACATATGGTCTTCGAAAGAGACACAGGTTAAGTCAATACGATTTTAGGGAAAGAAAGAAAAATAATAATAATAATAATAATAATAAAAAAAATAAAAATCTGGACGATTTCAAAAGCTGTTCCGACTGAAAGGTCGGAACAGCTAAAAAAATAAAAATCTGGACGATTTCAAAAGCTGTTCCGACTGAAAGTTCGGAACAGCTAACTAGATATGTAGTGATTGTGTACAATCACAGAGCTGTTCCGTTCTGTTGACCATAAAAGTTGTTTTTGTAGCTCGAGAATCGAACTAATTACTTTGTGTATATCCTGTAATCGTGTTTGAAATGAATGCATGTGATCATGCGTATTCATCGCAGTGTAAACAAATCAAACAAGATCGGATCTTGTTTGAAACCGAAAGTAAAGGTCAAAGTAAGCTACAAATCATTACGAATTTATGACGTGTGGTTCGGGAGATATGGGTTTTTCGAGCTATGGGGTCACGGTTACCCAAGGCTAATCACCAATGCCCATTAGGAGTCTAGAACTGAAAAAAGTTTGAAAAACGGTTGTGTAGTTCTTGACATTTGGTCTCACTTCCGGTTGACCCGGAAGTAAAGGTCAACATGGGGTCACGGTTACCCAAGGATAATCTCCAATGCCCAAGGAGTCTATAACTGATTTTTTTTTGAAAATTGGTTGTGTAGTTCTTGAGATATTGTCTTACTTCCTTTTGACCCATAGGTAAAGGTCAACATGGGGTCACGGTTACCCAAGGCTAATCTCCCATGCCCGAGAAGTCTATAACTGAAAAAAGTTTGAAAATCGGTTGTGCAGTTCTTCAGATAGGGTCTTACTTCCGGTTGACCCATAGATAAAGGTCAACATGGGGTCATGGTTACCCAAGGCTAATCTCCCATGCCCAAGGAGTCTATAACTGAAATAAGTTTGAAAATCGGTTGTGTAGTTCTTAAGACATGGTCCCACTTCCGGTTGACCCGGAAGTAAAGGTCAACATGGGGTCACGGTTACCCAAGGGTAATCTCCCGTGCATAAGGAATCTATAACTGAAAAAAGTTTGAAAAACGGTTGTGTAGTTCTTGAGATTTGGTCTCACTTCCGGTTGACCCGGAAGTAAAGGTCAACATGGGGTCACGGTTACCCAAGGCTAATCTCCCTTGCCCAAGGAGTCTATAACTGAAAAAAGTTTGAAAATCGGTTGTGTAGTTTTTGAGATATGGTGTTTCTTCCGGTTGACCCGGAAGTAAAGGTAAACATGGGGTCACGGTTACCCAAGGCTAATATCCCATGCCCAAGAAGTCTATAACTGAAAAAAGTGTGAAAATCGGTTGTGTAGTTCTTGAGATAGGGTCCCACTCCCGGTTGACCCGGAAGTAAAGGTCAACATGGGGTCACGGTTACCCAAGGCTAATATCCAATGCCCAAGAAGTCTATAACTGAAAAAAGTTTGAAAATCGGGTGTGTAGTGCTTGAGAAATGGTCCCACTTCCGGTTGACCCGGAAGTAAAGGTCAACATGGGGTCACGGTTACCCAAGGCTAATATCCATGCAATGCCATTAGGAGTCTATAACTGAACAAAGTTTGAAAATCGGTTGTGTAGTTTTTGAGATATGGTGTTACTTCCGGTTGACCCGGAAGTAAAGGTAAACATGGGGTCACGGTTACCCAAGGCTAATATCCAATGCCATTAGGAGTCTATAACTGAACAAAGTTTGAAAATCGGTTGTGTAGTTCTTGAGATTTGGTCTCACTTCCGGTTGACCCGGAAGTACAGGTCAACATGGTGTCACGGTTACCCAAGGCTAATCTCCAATGCCCAAGAAGTCTATAACTGAAAAAAGTTTGAAAATTGGTTGTGTAGTTTTTGAGATATGGTGTTACTTCCGGTTGACCCGGAAGTAAAGGTCAACATGGGGTCACGGTTACCCAAGGCTAATCTCCAATGCCCAAGGAGTCTATAACTGACAAAAGTTAGAAAATCGGTTGTGTAGTTCTTGAGATAGGGTCCCACTTCCGGTTGACCCGGAAGTAAAGGTCAACATGGGGTCACGGTTACCCAAGGCTAATATCCAATGCCATTAGGAGTCTATAACTGAACAAAGTTTGAAAATCGGTTGTGTAGTTCTTGAGATTTGGTCTCACTTCCGGTTGACCCGGAAGTACAGGTCAACATGGTGTCACGGTTACCCAAGGCTAATCTCCAATGCCCAAGAAGTCTATAACTGAAAAAAGTTTGAAAATTGGTTGTGTAGTTTTTGAGATATGGTGTTACTTCCGGTTGACCCGGAAGTAAAGGTCAACATGGGGTCACGGTTACCCAAGGCTAATCTCCAATGCCCAAGGAGTCTATAACTGACAAAAGTTTGAAAATCGGTTGTGTAGTTCTTGAGATATGGTCCCACTTCCGGTTGACACGGAAGTAAAGGTCAACATGAGGTCACGGTTACCCAAGGCTAATCTCCCATGCCCAAGAAGTCTATAACTGAAAAAAGTTTGAAAATCGGTTGTGTAGTTCTTGAGATATGGTCTTACTTCCGGTTGACCCATAGGTAAAGGTCAACATGGGGTCACGGTTACTCAAGACTAATCTCCCATGCCCAAGGAGTCTATAACTGAAAAGATTTGAAAATCGGGTGTGTAGTGCTTGATAAATGGTCCCACTTCCGGTTGACCCGGAAGTAAAGGTCAACATGAGGTCACGGTTACCCAAGGCTAATCTCCCATGCCCAAGAAATCTATAACTGAAAAAAGTTTGAAAATCGGTTGTGTAGTTCTTGAGATAGGGTCCCACTCCCGGTTGACCCGGAAGTAAAGGTCAACATGGGGTCACGGTTACCCAAGGCTAATATCCAATGCCCTAGGAGTCTATAACTGAAAAAAGTTTGAAAATCGGGTGTGTAGTGCTTGAGAAATGGTCCCACTTCCGGTTGACCCGGAAGTAAAGGTCAACATGGGGTCACGGTTACCCAAGGCTAATATCCATGCAATGCCATTAGGAGTCTATAACTGAACAAAGTTTGAAAATCGGTTGTGTAGTTTTTGAGATATGGTGTTACTTCCGGTTGACCCGGAAGTAAAGGTAAACATGGGGTCACGGTTACCCAAGGCTAATATCCAATGCCCAAGAAGTCTATAACTGAAATAAGTTTGAAAATCGGTTGTGTAGTTCTTGAGATTTGGTCTCACTTCCGGTTGACCCGGAAGTAAAGGTCAACATGGGGTCACGGTTACTCAAGGCTAATCTCCCGTGCATAAGGAATCTATAACTGAAAAAAGTTTGAAAAACGGTTGTGTAGTTCTTGAGATTTGGTCTCACTTCCGGTTGACCCGGAAGTAAAGGTCAACATGGGGTCACGGTTACCCAAGGCTAATCTCCCATGCCCAAGGAGTCTATAACTGAAAAAAGTTTGAAAATCGGTTGGGTAGTTCTTGAAATATGGTCTCACTTCCGGTTGACCCGGAAGTAAAGGTCAACATGGGGTCACGGTTACCCAAGGCTATTTTCCAATGCCCAAGGAGTCAATAACTGAAAAAAGTTTGAAAATCGGCTGTGTACTTCTTGAGATATGGTGCTGCAAAGATTAACTAATTAAAGCTTTGAATTACCGTAATTTGACACCTGATGACGTCACAGTAACAAAAATGTGTTTTTCATACTAATAAATTTGATAAGGTACACGATGGTATGTAACTTATCCCAATCCAATGCCTTTTAACGAAAACCCTATTAGAACGTACGTATATCCTCTCTCGATTCCAATATCACGGCAGTCTTTGACGCCTAGCCGTGATTGCGCAATCACGGCACAATTTGCTTCGTAGCCATGGTTTGTGTTTGAACAACCAAAACGTTACTAAAACGATTTTTTGTACACAAAAAGAAAAATACGTCTACAAATGACGTCATGATGACGTGACGAAAAATGTTAGAACAGATTTCACATCTACATCACGTGACGATCCCATATCTGAAAAAAGTTTGAAGATCGGATGTAAACTTCTGGGAGATATGGTGTTAACAAGATTGGCTAATTATATATTCATACAGCTGTCACGTGAATAATTAATTAAGAATTTTAATCTAATTACATCTAAAATTTAAGTCAGGGCCTAAGCTATACAATGGTATATGATTTGTCTACTTTTGATAATTTTAAAAGGGACATATGGCGTTCGAAAGAGACCCAGGTTATGTCAATACGATTTTATGGAAAGAAAGAATAAAAAGAAGACTAGATATGTAGTGATTGTGTACAATCACAGAGCTGTTCCGTTCTGTTGACCATAAAAGTTGTTTTTGTAGCTCGAGAATGGAACTAATTACTTTGTGTATATCCTGTAATCGTGTTTGAAATGAATGCATGTGATCATGCGTATTCATCGCAGTGTAAACAAATCAAACAAGATCGGATCTTGTTTGAAACCGAAAGTAAAGGTCAAAGTAAGCTACAAATCATTACGAATTTATGACGTGTGGTTCGGGAGATATGGGTTTTTCGAGCTATGGGGTCACGGTTACCCAAGGCTAATCACCAATGCCCATTAGGAGTCTAGAACTGAAAAAAGTTTGAAAAACGGTTGTGTAGTTCTTGACATTTGGTCTCACTTCCGGTTGACCCGGAAGTAAAGGTCAACATGGGGTCACGGTTACCCAAGGATAATCTCCAATGCCCAAGGAGTCTATAACTGAATTTTTTTTGAAAATTGGTTGTGTAGTTCTTGAGATATTGTCTTACTTCCTTTTGACCCATAGGTAAAGGTCAACATGGGGTCACGGTTACCCAAGGCTAATCTCCCATGCCCGAGAAGTCTATAACTGAAAAAAGTTTGAAAATCGGTTGTGCAGTTCTTCAGATAGGGTCTTACTTCCGGTTGACCCATAGATAAAGGTCAACATGGGGTCACGGTTACCCAAGGCTAATCTCCCATGCCCAAGGAGTCTATAACTGAAATAAGTTTGAAAATCGGTTGTGTAGTTCTTAAGACATGGTCCCACTTCCGGTTGACCCGGAAGTAAAGGTCAACATGGGGTCACGGTTACCCAAGGGTAATCTCCAATGCCCAAGAAGTCTATAACTGAAATAAGTTTGAAAATCGGTTGTGTAGTTCTTAAGACATGGTCCCACTTCCGGTTGACCCGGAAGTAAAGGTCAACATGGGGTCACGGTTACTCAAGGCTAATCTCCCGTGCATAAGGAATCTATAACTGAAAAAAGTTTGAAAAACGGTTGTGTAGTTCTTGAGATTTGGTCTCACTTCCGGTTGACCCGGAAGTAAAGGTCAACATGGGGTCACGGTTACCCAAGGCTAATCTCCCTTGCCCAAGGAGTCTATAACTGAAAAAAGTTTGAAAATCGGTTGTGTAGTTTTTGAGATATGGTGTTTCTTTCGGTTGACCCGGAAGTAAAGGTAAACATGGGGTCACGGTTACCCAAGGCTAATATCCCATGCCCCAGAAGTCTATAACTGAAAAAAGTGTGAAAATCGGTTGTGTAGTTCTTGAGATAGGGTCCCACTTCCGGTTGACCCGGAAGTAAAGGTCAACATGGGGTCACGGTTACCCAAGGCTAATATCCAATGCCATTACACGTATGCTCGTCCTGATTACCATATCCACCGCTTGGTTTACATGTCACGCATGCGCAAAAGGTCATATACTAGCAGAGCCGAACGGTGTGCCGCGTAGCAGACGACGTACGTGAAACAAAATTCGAGAAAGTAGTGACCAAAATAAACGTTGTTTTACGAAAAAATTACACGGTTTAAACATAAGAAAAGCTGTATTTGAATAGGCTAGTTTATACATTTTAATACGCAATCATCCATAATTGGAAAAAGCAACATACAAGATTTGAAAACATACATTTTAAGGAAATATTGAACCAAAATAATTCGTCAACAAAATCACAAAAAACCATTATTTAATCCATTTTTTCAACTAGTTCTTTAGTTTTCTCAGAGAAACAAAATATTATGTAGTATCAATTATACAATTAAATACAAAACTGTGGTGGTTTTGAGTGAATGGAAAAGGATTTACTACAAAAAGATGTCCAATTACTAGGTAGTATATTTTTGAAACCTGTCAGGTCAAAAACTGCCCGTGCGAGTCTCTTTTTATCAGACGTAATTAAGTTGCACTAGCGAGGCCAAAACGCAAGAAAATTTAAGCGAAATATACTTTATCAAATTAATTATGCTACACTACGGATTAAAAAATTATCTGGATAAATTATGAGACTAAAGTTGTGATTGTTAAAAGACAATATTCAAGACAGCAACAGAGGGCCTTCCTTTGCGGGGGGCGAAGTTTGAAACCCGGTAGATTTAAAACTTTACCGTATTTACCGTATCGTTTTTTAACTCATACAAATCACAAAATGTGTTCAAATGAAGCTTTCTCTTCAACTGAAAACCACCGGAAAGCTTTAGAAAAGCTTTGTAGGCTCTGTGGGAAGAAGAACCAAAGTCAACATCAAGAAATCTGCGGTAAAATACCGAAAAAAGTTAGTGTTTATGTTCCTCAAATCAAAGATGTTTTTGGTGTAGATGTGAGTAAAGACTGCAACGATCTTCATCCACAGTCCTTGTGCAATCTATGTTACTACAAGTTCTTCTACAAAACCAAGCATCTGGCATATACATGGGCAAAACATCCAGATTCATTAGATATTGAATGTGAGGTATGTAATCTATCAAGACAACAAGCTAAAGGGGGCCGGCCAAGAAAGCCTCTCAGGGGTCGGGCTGTCAAGTCCAAGCAAGTAACCCCAGATCATCATTTCTTGTCAATGGAAGATGAAGGTGATTCTTCAGAGATCAATGTAGAAGGGTTTACACCGGTCTGTCCCACACACATTTGTCCAATGTGTAATAGCTTTCTAAGAAACCCAGTGGAAACAAAGTGTCACCATGTTTTTTGTCTGCAATGCATCAAATGTTTCTTCACTCGAGAAACCTTCAGCATTTCTTGTCCAGTTTGCAAGCAAGATGTCCACTTCACAAATATCCAAAGGGCTGCACACTATTTTCAAGAGTCACTAGCCTTTGCCTGTTTTGAATGTACAACATGTAAAGCCAAGGTGTCCCTTGATCAAACTAAGATCCATACATGTACCAGTTCTCCAGGGTACAAATTTAGTTTGTTTCAAAACCATCCACATGATCCCCTAACACCAAGGACAGAACGACTGGGCACAATCATATTGAAGAGAAAGTTGGCTATTTCATCTGATGGCATCACAGCGCCTTTCAAGACAGGTGGACAGGTAATACATTCTTAAAAAAACTTTGCACATCAGTATTATTTTCTTCCAGCTAACTTTTTTATTAACTCAGTCAAAAAACAGTTCCCAGCAGCAGTGGTGTAGTGTTTTACATATTATATTTTATTTTTTTAATAATGAATTAACAATAAAAAACAACAACTCATAATTATGTGTTTGCAATAGACAGTGGCAACCAGGAGGGGGAACCCCCCCCCATGAGATTGAAAAAATACAAATTGTTCCCAGGCTCGTAAACAGGGGTAGGGGTGGGGTTGCACAGGGCTAAATATTGAGAGAGTTGCGACAGAGGGACCAGTTTTCTTTGGTGACGTCGTCGCTGGACGCCATTTTTGGTCCAAATGTAACCCAGCCCAAAGCGCAATCAATTCTAGCACCTCGTGTTCGCCGATGCGTGTTTTTTTTACACAAAATAGCTTCTATTCGCAAGTTGTCGCAACTCTCTCAATACACAGCTCTGGGGGTGGATGCCCCCCCCCCCCCCCCCCCAAAAGGTCCGCCAAAATAAAATAAAAAAGTCCGCCCAAAATAATTGTAAAACATGCAATAATTGACCAAATGGCTTGAATTGGGCCTTCATTTTCAAAACATTTCCAACTCCCCTCTGCATCCCTTTCTTTCACCCCCCCCCCCCCCCCCAGTTCATATTTGGGTCCCCAGTTCATATTTGAGCCCCCAGTTCATATTTGGGCCCCCCACCCCAAAAAAGGAAGAAATAGTAATAATAATTAAAATTCCTGGTTCAGGCCTGATTGTTCCTTAAAAGAAAAAGGCCCCCCCCCAAAAAAAAAAACAACCCAAAACCACACAAACAAACAAACAAAAAACAAAAAACTGCTGTTATACAAACCAAACCTTTCAAGAGTGTACACCCCCAACGACACCACTATGAGAGCTACAAAATTGATTTACACTTTAAACACCTTGTCAGTTTTCAGTACATGTAATCTCATAGATATTTGATGTCAATTTGATCAACAGAAAATGGTGATGATCTGTGCTCCACAAGCCAGAGTTCAAAGTAATGAAGCATCGTTCACAACAAAACGACGTCGAACTCGTGCTCTAGTCAAGGCCAGACAGATGATGAGTGGTTGCCATGGTGAAGCAGTCCAAACACAGTTAACTGATGAAATAAAACAGCACCAATGCCAGTTTGCAGATCATCAAATACTGCTCAAAAAGATCGCTCTCAATAAGATTCGCATCCCCAACGGAAGTTTCTTGCCAATGAAGGCTGGACTTAGCCTCAGCTGGAAAAAAAGCAAAGAAATCAAAAGGTTGAAGCATGACAAACATAATTTTGAATATTTTATGTGTTTGAATAGGTTGTTTTTGAAGGTTAATGGTTTGATGAAAACACTATAGAGGGTACTCTCCATGTTCTACCCATACACTGATGTGTCTTAAGCACTGTATACTCAATACTTTCCTGATACTTTCCCCGAGTCCTGTGAAAACAATCCACAGGCATATTATTCAGGTCAGATTTGAACCAATGACCGCCATGACTCCAGAGCAGATGTCTCACCACCAGACAACAGAGAGTCTGGTAGCTAGAGGCAGTTCGAATCCAAAAGTTGTAGATTCAAACTACCTCTAGCTACTGGGTAATCTCGGTGGTCTGGAAGTAAGACATCCGTGCCATTTTTTTCATACATGTAGGACTGAGGGAAGTACTGAATATACAGTACTTCATGGTCTTCATCAGCAGGATGAATCAGGTGTGAATTGGTGACCTTACTCCCAACAGTGTCACAGATTTTGTATCCGCCCTCATCCCGGTTCAGGGAAGGTTTGAAGGCTCTGATGAAATTTAAATTTACTTTTCCCCAAACCACTGCTATATTAGCGTTTTTCTCTTTCTCTCTCTCTCTCTCTCTCTCTCTCTCTCTCTCTCTCAGGTGGTTAAAGCAATACGGTATACTTACAGAAGGAGAGGGCTCTCTACGGAAACAAGGTCGGCTGATTATCGGTGACAACATCATTGGCGAGAAGTTACCATTCCTTTTCACTGATGATGTGAATGGTGGTAAAGTTGTGCGACCATCAGCATGTGTCTCAGTGAAGTCACTGACAGCTAAGATCATACAGCAGCTGGAGAAATATGATCAGTAAGATAGCAAGGGTTACTTTTACCTTTAAATTGCATCATGTAATCATCACAAGGTCTTACAGCTTGCCTACTTAAAAGTTTGAAGTCTTTGAGAAAGCCTCTGCTGGGGTCGAAAGCGTGAAGCCACTAACTATTTTCTGTTAAATACCAAAGAACTTTGGTAATCAACATTTTTCTAAATCACTTTTAACCTCAACAGGACTGGAAAACTAACATGGCATGATGGTGTCATCCCTGATGACACTATATGGATCAAGATTGGAGGTGATAAAGGGGGTCACAGCTTCAAGCAGATGTTCCAGGTTGGAAATGTGGAGAAACCAAATGCACTTACCAATACAGTAGTTGTTTGTGCATTTGAAGCTGGTGATTCCATATTTAACTTGGAGCTTGGGTTAAACCGACACAAGGAACAACTCAGTGAACTGTTGCAAACTACATGGAGGTAAAACAATAACAAATGAGCATAAACAAATCTGTAAAAATGATGTTCTTTGGCTCCATGTTTTGATTACAAATATAACAACTGATTAACTCAACAATGTATCAACACTTTGTTTATCAAACAGAAACTACAAATTCCAGGTGTTTATCTTTGGGGACTACCAATACCTATGTCGTATGTATGGCATCACAGGAGCATCAGGTAAGTACACCTAAATATTCCATAACAGGCCTATATAACTTATGTAATAAGTTATGTGAAATCAACACAGAGCAATAACAACGGTCTTAACTGATACAGTACTTGTTTGGATTTATTAAGGTCGACATGGATGCTTATACTGTAATGTAACCAAAAACCAGATGCAGCTTCCAAAGAGTCAACGCTCCACAATACAACTAAGAACACTCCAACTGATGGCAGATGATCTATCAAAGTTTAAGCTACAAGGATGCAACCCAGCAAAAGCCAAGGAACACAACAATGTGATCAGAAAGCCAATACTACCGATTCCTCTGACCCATGTGAGTTATCTATAGTTAAAGAGACAATTTCATTCAGAGGAAATCAGTTTAATTCAAAATGCTTTTATGAGAAAAAACTGACGTCTGAAATGAACACACAATTTAAGGAAACCAACATAAAACATTTACATGTAGACACACCTGCTGTTTACAGGAGATTCATGTTTCTTTCTTTGTTTAGGTGTGTCCCCCAGGATTGCACATCAGTCTTGGAGTTTTTCTCAAACATTATGTTAGTTTTGAGAATGCTTGCCATGTATTAGATGTACACATTGGTCAAACCTTGGCATCAACTGAAAGTCCTCATCAAGAGACGGACACTATGGACAAAGTATTTCAAGAATACACCAACAGCATCCACACAGCACTATCACTAGAGCAGGAGGCACATGCTTGCATGACTATAGCAACAGCACTTCAAGATCAGCTCCCTACAATTATGCTAGGAAGTGACAATCTCAAACTAGTAGAGTTGCTTTCTGACGCTATTGCAGACAATTTGAAGAAACATAGTGTGAAGGTAAGTGCAGTAGAAAATTGCAGGTGCACTTCACTCTTGAAGGGAATGCATTTTGTCCTTGGTAAAGCAGGATCTCTGTGAAGGAATTGTACCTTTCTACTGGACCATTTTGAGGGGCACCAGGGCAAAGCCCAGGGGCATGAAGGCAATATACCTTTTAAAAGCACCTGTCATTTGAGTAGGGTGGCCTCGGCTACAGTTCAAAGGAAGTTGCTCACTGGCTGATCCTGTGCGCTGCACGCACTTACCTGTGTGTTTTCTATTGTTTCATCATTGTATTAACTCTAAGATGGCCGCATGATGTAGGGAGCTGATCTTGAAGTGCTGTTGCTATAGTCATGCAAGCATGTGCCTCCTGCTCTAGTGATAGTGCTGTGTGGATGATGTTGGTGTATTCTTGAAATACGGTCCATAAGGTCCATTTACTCTGTTGCCTCAGTGAAATATCAAACCCGAAGTAGTTTGCATTTAACTACATGATGTCACAACCCAAGGAATGCAGTCAATCAGTAGGCATAATGTCACTCCCATTATGAGTGTACATGTATGTGCACACAGCACTGAACTACAAGGCCCTTTTCTCACTCTAGACTTGTGTAAGAATTGTTTGAAACACTGACTGGTTATTTATTGACATAGTAACTCTTTTTGTTCTTCAGAAATTAGCTGCAGAAGCTTTGAGGAAAAAGTGCTCCCTTAAGCCCGGCCAAGGACCAGTAACTGCCCAGCTGGATAAAACACTCCAGGAAATTGGAGTCCATCGACAAGCATACCACGGTAATGCATTTGTAGGAAATCATGTGCACAGATGTTGCAAGGTGAGCTATGCCAAATGGAAATATTTCAAATACTTATTTTAGAAAATAACCTTGTCTTATTCTCTACAGAAACAAAACAAAATCTGCGTGTTATGCTCTGGTCATTTCATGTTATTTTTTAGGAAGAAAATATCAAGAAGTTAACATCATCTGTAGTCATCATGGTACATCAGCTATGTCCATCAGCTGCAAGAATCAAAGAGGCTGAAGCAATAGCCCATAAGTATGAGACAATATTCACTCTTTTCTCAAGATGTCACAATAAATACAACCTTGCTAGACAGTTGAATGTGGAGGAGATACAGCACCTCGGTAAGTATTCTACATCATTAAATGCCTAACATGCTCATACAGGCAAAACATGTCAGTAAACAATGTAGGAGGCTAAACAGCAGCTTTAATGATTAAATGAATTTGTAACTTTGTCTTTTTATCCAATTTTTGTTGTTGTGTTTTGGGTGCAGACTGTTGTATCAAAGAATACATGGACTTCTTCCGCACCAATTTCTTGGGTGAAAGCATAACACCCAAAATGCATCTTCTAGAAGAGCATGTAATACCTTGGATCTCACAGTGGAAAGTAGGGCTTGGTTTCCATGGTGAACAAGGTGGTGAGTCCATCCATGCGAGGTTCAACAACATCCGAAATGATGTCAGAGGTCTTCGAGATGAAGTGGGCATTCTTCAGTCAGTGATGTCAACTCACTGGATTCAAACAAACCCTGTTTAAACAAAATGCGGTATGTGAGTCTAATCACTGTCTTTGTATAGCTTTCTAATAAATTTAATTTATTTGATATTTAAATATGTCATGTATAAATTTAAAATACCAATAAGCAAATGGAAAACTACAGAAACATATGGCCACAACATTGTACAAAAAACCCGTAGCGGATTTAAAATAAATGGACAAAAATTCCAACTTGTGTGTTTTGATTATTCAAAACTTAAAAATATGCAAGGAAAGGCTGTGCCAGAAAAGGCTCAAGTCCTCGGACTATGAGGTTTAGGTTATGAGTACACAGTCATGACAGTACACTACTAATACATGTATGTTTGATACTGCTGGGTTAGTGCTTGTCGTTAAACTTTTTTTAAAGGAGTACAGCGCCCCAGTTAGTGGTTACTGCTTACTGCACTGGGTCTACATGTAGTAGAGGTGGGGGAATAGGGAGAAAAGATTTTTTTATTTTTTTTTCTAAGATAGAGAAGTTATAAGTTACAATAAATGGTAACACACTATACGATCCATCAATGTTTTTGGTTTATACATCTACTTGACAATTTGTTTAATGTTCGGTCAATAAAAAGCTTAATTAAACCTTCCCCCTTTAAAGATGATTTTAAACAGGTTAAATACATTGTGTTTGTCAAACCATTGAGGTAGGATATTCCTTCCTATCAAACCATGGAACTCCTCCATTTGGTGTACACACAACAAACATACGTGTAGTGTAGTGTGTACACACGGAAATTCGTACACACACAATGGAGGAAGGAAGACATGACGCGACGATACGTACTTTATTCAGAAAAAGGTAGACAAAAAACACTCACCATACTCCTCATTACGAATTTCCATTCATTTGTTCTCTGGCTGATAGACATTGTTGAAGTCTGTCTTTAATTGCCATAAAGAGCACAGCATTGGGAAAACTAAAGAATATCACGATAATATAGCTTTTTATAGGTCATAATTTGACCTTTCCCATCCCATGGCCGGTCTCAAACGAAAACGTTCGACGACATGATGTACTATTTGACATTTTCAAGACAAAGAAATGTTTTCCTTTGTAATATTATTGATTTTACAACTTTTAGAAATGTAAGTTGACATTTTCCATCAAAATTTCCTGATAAAACATACGTTTAAAACAAATACAGCTCAATCGAAATGACTACCAGCAGTACCACTTTCCCACGACTCTGTATCCGCCATTTTGTTGATCGTGGAAGATTGTTGCGCAATCACGCCTGGTAACCAAACTAAGTGGTACCAAGAAGCATACGTGATTAGGAGTCTATAACTGAACAAAGTTTGAAAATCGGTTGTGTAGTTCTTGAGATTTGGTCTCACTTCCGGTTGACCCGGAAGTACAGGTCAACATGGTGTCACGGTTACCCAAGGCTAATCTCCAATGCCCAAGAAGTCTATAACTGAAAAAAGTTTGAAAATTGGTTGTGTAGTTTTTGAGATATGGTGTTACTTCCGGTTGACCCGGAAGTAAAGGTAAACATGGGGTCACGGTTACCCAAGGCTAATATCCCATGCCCAAGAAGTCTATAACTGAAAAAAGTGTGAAAATCGGTTGTGTAGTTCTTGAGATAGGGTCCCACTTCCGGTTGACCCGGAAGTAAAGGTCAACATGGGGTCACGGTTACCCAAGGCTAATATCCAATGCCCATTAGGAGTCTATAACTGAAAAAAGTTTGAAAATTGGTTGTGTAGTTCTTGAGATATGGTCTTACTTCCGGTTGACCCGGAAGTAAAGGTCAACATGGGGTCACGGTTACCCAAGGCTAATATCCCATGCCCAAGAAGTCTATAACTGAAAAAAGTGTGAAAATCGGTTATGTAGTTCTTGAGATAGGGTCCCACTTCCGGTTGACCCGGAAGTAAAGGTCAACATGGGGTCACGGTTACCCAAGGCTAATATCCAATGCCATTAGGAGTCTATAACTGAAAAAAGTTTGAAAATCGGTTGGGTAGTTCTTGAAATATAGTCTCACTTCCGGTTGACCCGGAAGTAAAGGTCAACTTGGAGTCACGGTTACCCAAGGCTAATTTCCAATGCCCAAGGAGTCAATAACTGAAAAAAGTGTGAAAATCGGCTGTGTACTTCTTGAGATATGGTGCTGCAAAGATTAACTCATTAAAGCTTTGAATTACCGTAATTTGACACCTGATGACGTCACAGTAACAAAAATGTGTTTTTCATACTAATAAATTTGATAAGGTACACGATGGTATGTAACTTATCCCAATCCAATGCCTTTTAACGAAAACCCTATTAGAACGTACGTATATCCACTCTCGATTCCAATATCACGGCAGTCTTTGACGCCTAGCCGTGATTGCGCAATCACGGCACAATTTGCTTCGTAGCCATGGTTTGTGTTTGAACCACCAAAACGTTACTAAAACGTTTTTTTTGTACACAAAAAGAAAAATACGCCTACAAATGACGTCATGATGACGTGACGAAAAATGTTAGAACAGATTTCACATCTACAATACGAGACGATCCCATATCTGAAAAAAAGTTTGAAGATCGGATGTGTACTTTTAGAGATATGGTGTTAACAAGATTGGCTAATTAAATATTCACACAGCTGTGACGTGAATAATTAATTAAGAATTTTAATCTAATTACATCTAAAATTCAAGTCAGGGCATAAGCTTTAATATGATATAGGATTTGTCTGCTTTTGATAATTCTAAGAATAACATATGGTCTTCGAAAGAGACACAGGTTAAGTCAATACGATTTTAGGGAAAGAAAGAAAAATAATAATAACTAGATATGTAGTGATTGTGAACAATCACAGAGCTGTTCCGTTCTGTTGACCATAAAAGTTGTTTTTGTAGCTCGAGAATGGAACTAATTACTTTGTGTATATCCTGTAATCGTGTTTGAAATGAATGCATGTGATCATGCGTATTCATCGCAGTGTAAACAATTCAAACAAGATCGGATCTTGTTTGAAACCGAAAGTAAAGGTCAAAGTAAGCTACAAATCATTACGAATTTATGACGTGTGGTTCGGGAGATATGGGTTTTTCGAGCTATGGGGTCACGGTTACCCAAGGCTAATCCCCAATGCCCATTAGGAGTCTAGAACTGAAAAAAGTTAGAAAATCAGGTGTGTAGTGCTTGAGAAATGGGCCCACTTCCGGTTGACCCGGAAGTAAAGGTCAACATGGGGTCACGGTTACCTAAGGCTAATTTCCCGTGCATAAGGAATCTATAACTGAAAAATTTTGAAAAACGGTTGTGTAGTTCTTGAGATTTGGTCTCACTTCCGGTTGACCCGGAAGTAAAGGTCAACATGGGGTCACGGTTACCCAAGGCTAATCTCCCTTGCCCAAGGAGTCTATAATTGAAAAAAGTTTGAAAATCGGGTGTGTAGTGCTTGAGAAATGGTCACACTTCCGGTTGACCCGGAAGTACAGGTCAACATGGTGTAATGTTTACCCAAGGCTAATCTCCAATGCCCAAGTAGTCTATAACTGAACAAAGTTTGAAAATCGGTTGTGTAGTTCTTGAGATATGGTCCCACTTCCGGTTGACACGGAAGTAAAGGTCAACATCAGGTCACGGTTACCCAAGGCTAATCTCCCATGCCCAAGAAGTCTATAACTGAAAAAAGTTTGAAAATCGGTTGTGTAGTTCTTGAGATATGGTCTTACTTCCGGTTGACCCATAGGTAAAGGTCAACATGGGGTCACGGTTACTCAAGACTAATCTCCCATGCCCAAGGAGTCTATAACTGAAAAGATTTGAAAATCGGGTGTGTAGTGCTTGAGAAATGGTCCCACTTCCGGTTGACCCGGAAGTAAAGGTCAACATGGGGTCACGGTTACCCAAGGCTAATATCCATGCAATGCCATTAGGAGTCTATAACTGAACAAAGTTTGAAAATCGGTTGTGTAGTTTTTGAGATATGGTGTTACTTCCGGTTGACCCGGAAGTAAAGGTAAACATGGGGTCACGGTTACCCAAGGCTAATATCCCATGCCCAAGAAGTCTATAACTGAAAAAAGTGTGAAAAACGGTTGTGTAGTTCTTGAGATTTGGTCTCACTTCCGGTTGACCCGGAAGTACAGGTCAACATGGTGTCACGGTTACCCAAGGCTAATCTCCAATGCCCAAGAAGTCTATAACTGAAAAAAGTTTGAAAATT
The DNA here is from genome assembly GCA_037783415.1 of Leptasterias polaris. Lineage (NCBI taxonomy): Eukaryota > Metazoa > Echinodermata > Asteroidea > Forcipulatida > Asteriidae > Leptasterias > Leptasterias polaris. The sequence goes on from JAZGTN010000027.1 coordinate 3,994,770, forward strand.
GGTTGTGTAGTTTTTGAGATATGGTGTTACTTCCGGTTGACCCGGAAGTAAAGGTAAACATGGGGTCACGGTTACCCAAGGCTAATATCCCATGCCCAAGAAGTCTATAACTGAAAAAAGTGTGAAAATCGGTTGTGTAGTTCTTGAGATAGGGTCCCACTTCCGGTTGACCCGGAAGTAAAGGTCAACATGGGGTCACGGTTACCCAAGGCTAATATCCAATGCCCATTAGGAGTCTATAACTGAAAAAAGTTTGAAAATTGGTTGTGTAGTTCTTGAGATATGGTCTTACTTCCGGTTGACCCATAGGTAAAGGTCAACATGGGGTCACGGTTACCCAAGGCTAATATCCAATGCCCATTAGGAGTCTATAACTGAAAAAAGTTTGAAAATTGGTTGTGTAGTTCTTGAGATATGGTCTTACTTCCGGTTGACCCGGAAGTAAAGGTCAACATGGGGTCACGGTTAACCAAGGCTAATCTCCAATGCCCAAGAAGTCTATAACTGAAAAAAGTTAGAAAATTGGTTGTGTAGTTCTTGAGATAAGAACTTACTTCCGGTTGACCCATAGGTAAAGGTCAACGTGGGGTCACGGTTACCCAAGGCTAATATCCAATGCCCATTAGGAGTCTATAACTGAAAAAAGTTTGAAAATTGGTTGTGTAGTTCTTGAGATATGGTCTTACTTCCGGTTGACCCGGAAGTAAAGGTCAACATGGGGTCACGGTTACCCAAGGCTAATATCCCATGCCCAAGAAGTCTATAACTGAAAAAAGTTAGAAAATTGGTTGTGTAGTTCTTGAGATAAGAACTTACTTCCGGTTGACCCATAGGTAAAGGTCAACATGGGGTCACGGTTACCCAAGGCTAATATCCAATGCCCATTAGGAGTCTATAACTGAAAAAAGTTTGAAAATTGGTTGTGTAGTTCTTGAGATATGGTCTTACTTCCGGTTGACCCGGAAGTAAAGGTCAACATGGGGTCACGGTTACCCAAGGCTAATATCCCATGCCCAAGAAGTCTATAACTGAAAAAAGTGTGAAAATCGGTTATGTAGTTCTTGAGATAGGGTCCCACTTCCGGTTGACCCGGAAGTAAAGGTCAACATGGGGTCACGGTTACCCAAGGCTAATATCCTTTGCCCATTAGGAGTCTATAACTGAAAAAAGTTTGAAAATTGGTTGTGTAGTTCTTGAGATATGGTCTTACTTCCGGTTGACCCGGAAGTAAAGGTCAACTTGGAGTCACGGTTACCCAAGGCTAATTTCAAATGCCCAAGGAGTCAATAACTGAAAAAAGTGTGAAAATCGGCTGTGTACTTCTTGAGATATGGTGCTGCAAAGATTAACTCATTAAAGCTTTGAATTACCGTAATTTGACACCTGATGACGTCACAGTAACAAAAATGTGTTTTTCATACTAATAAATTTGATAAGGTACACGATGGTATGTAACTTATCCCAATCCAATGCCTTTTAACGAAAACCCTATTAGAACGTACGTATATCCTCTCTCGATTCCAATATCACGGCAGTCTTTGACGCCTAGCCGTGATTGCGCAATCACGGCACAATTTGCTTCGTAGCCATGGTTTGTGTTTGAACCACCAAAACGTTACTAAAACGTTTTTTTGTACACAAAAAGAAAAATACGCCTACAAATGACGTCATGATGACGTGACGAAAAATGTTAGAACAGATTTCACATCTACAATACGAGACGATCCCATATCTGAAAAAAGTTTGAAGATCGGATGTGTACTTTTAGAGATATGGTGTTAACAAGATTGGCTAATTAAATATTCACACAGCTGTGACGTGAATAATTAATTAAGAATTGTAATCTAATTACATCTAAAATTCAAGTCAGGGCATAAGCTTTAATATGATATAGGATTTGTCTGCTTTTGATAATTCTAAGAATAACATATGGTCTTCGAAAGAGACACAGGTTAAGTCAATACGATTTTAGGGAAAGAAAGAAAAATAATAATAATAAAAAAAATAAAAATCTCGACGAAAACAATAGCTGTTCCGACTGAAAGGTCGGAACAGCTAACTAGATATGTAGTGATTGTGTACAATCACAGAGCTGTTCCGTTCTGTTGACCATAAAAGTTGTTTTTGTAGCTCGAGAATCGAACTAATTACTTTGTGTATATCCTGTAATCGTGTTTGAAATGAATGCATGTGATCATGCGTATTCATCGCAGTGTAAACAAATCAAACAAGATCGGATCTTGTTTGAAACCGAAAGTAAAGGTCAAAGTAAGCTACAAATCATTACGAATTTATGACGTGTGGTTCGGGAGATATGGGTTTTTCGAGCTATGGGGTCACGGTTACCCAAGGCTAATCACCAATGCCCATTAGGAGTCTAGAACTGAAAAAAGTTTGAAAAACGGTTGTGTAGTTCTTGACATTTGGTCTCACTTCCGGTTGACCCGGAAGTAAAGGTCAACATGGGGTCACGGTTACCCAAGGATAATCTCCAATGCCCAAGGAGTCTATAACTGATTTTTTTTTGAAAATTGGTTGTGTAGTTCTTGAGATATTGTCTTACTTCCTTTTGACCCATAGGTAAAGGTCAACATGGGGTCACGGTTACCCAAGGCTAATCTCCCATGCCCAAGGAGTCTATAACAGAAATAAGTTTGAAAATCGGTTGTGTAGTTCTTAAGACATGGTCCCACTTCCGGTTGACCCGGAAGTAAAGGTCAACATGGGGTCACGGTTACCCAAGGGTAATCTCCAATGCCCAAGAAGTCTATAACTGAAATAAGTTTGAAAATCGGTTGTGTAGTTCTTAAGACATGGTCCCACTTCCGGTTGACCCGGAAGTAAAGGTCAACATGGGGTCACGGTTACTCAAGGCTAATCTCCCGTGCATAAGGAATCTATAACTGAAAAAAGTTTGAAAAACGGTTGTGTAGTTCTTGAGATTTGGTCTCACTTCCGGTTGACCCGGAAGTAAAGGTCAACATGGGGTCACGGTTACCCAAGGCTAATCTCCCTTGCCCAAGGAGTCTATAACTGAAAAAAGTTTGAAAATCGGTTGTGTAGTTTTTGAGATATGGTGTTTCTTCCGGTTGACCCGGAAGTAAAGGTAAACATGGGGTCACGGTTACCCAAGGCTAATATCCCATGCCCAAGAAGTCTATAACTGAAAAAAGTGTGAAAATCGGTTGTGTAGTTCTTGAGATAGGGTCCCACTCCCGGTTGACCCGGAAGTAAAGGTCAACATGGGGTCACGGTTACCCAAGGCTAATATCCAATGCCCAAGAAGTCTATAACTGAAAAAAGTTTGAAAATCGGGTGTGTAGTGCTTGAGAAATGGTCCCACTTCCGGTTGACCCGGAAGTAAAGGTCAACATGGGGTCACGGTTACCCAAGGCTAATATCCATGCAATGCCATTAGGAGTCTATAACTGAACAAAGTTTGAAAATCGGTTGTGTAGTTTTTGAGATATGGTGTTACTTCCGGTTGACCCGGAAGTAAAGGTAAACATGGGGTCACGGTTACCCAAGGCTAATATCCCATGCCCAAGAAGTCTATAACTGAAAAAAGTGTGAAAAACGGTTGTGTAGTTCTTGAGATTTGGTCTCACTTCCGGTTGACCCGGAAGTACAGGTCAACATGGTGTCACGGTTACCCAAGGCTAATCTCCAATGCCCAAGAAGTCTATAACTGAAAAAAGTTTGGAAATTGGTTGTGTAGTTTTTGAGATATGGTGTTACTTCCGGTTGACCCGGAAGTAAAAGTAAACATGGGGTCACGGTTACCCAAGGCTAATATCCCATGCCCAAGAAGTCTATAACTGAAAACAGTGTGAAAATCGGTTGTGTAGTTCTTGAGATAGGGTCCCACTTCCGGTTGACCCGGAAGTAAAGGTCAACATGGGGTCACGGTTACCCAAGGCTAATATCCAATGCCCATTAGGAGTCTATAACTGAAAAAAGTTTGAAAATTGGTTGTGTAGTTCTTGAGATATGGTCTTACTTCCGGTTGACCCGGAAGTAAAGGTCAACATGGGGTCACGGTTACCCAAGGCTAATATCCCATGCCCAAGAAGTCTATAACTGAAAAAAGTGTGAAAATCGGTTATGTAGTTCTTGAGATAGGGTCCCACTTCCGGTTGACCCGGAAGTAAAGGTCAACATGGGGTCACGGTTACCCAAGGCTAATATCCAATGCCATTAGGAGTCTATAACTGAAAAAAGTTTGAAAATCGGTTGGGTAGTTCTTGAAATATAGTCTCACTTCCGGTTGACCCGGAAGTAAAGGTCAACTTGGAGTCACGGTTACCCAAGGCTAATTTCCAATGCCCAAGGAGTCAATAACTGAAAAAAGTGTGAAAATCCGCTGTGTACTTCTTGAGATATGGTGCTGCAAAGATTAACTCATTAAAGCTTTGAATTACCGTAATTTGACACCTGATGACGTCACAGTAACAAAAATGTGTTTTTCATACTAATAAATTTGATAAGGTACACGATGGTATGTAACTTATCCCAATCCAATGCCTTTTAACGAAAACCCTATTAGAACGTACGTATATCCTCTCTCGATTCCAATATCACGGCAGTCTTTGACGCCTAGCCGTGATTGCGCAATCACGGCACAATTTGCTTCGTAGCCATGGTTTGTGTTTGAACCACCAAAACGTTACTAAAACGTTTTTTTGTACACAAAAAGAAAAATACGCCTACAAATGACGTCATGATGACGTGACGAAAAATGTTAGAACAGATTTCACATCTACAATACGAGACGATCCCATATCTGAAAAAAGTTTGAAGATCGGATGTGTACTTTTAGAGATATGGTGTTAACAAGATTGCCTAATTAAATATTCATACAGCTGTGACGTGAATAATTAATTAAGAATTTTAATCTAATTACATCTAAAATTTAAGTCAGGGCCTAAGCTTTACAATGGTATATGATTTGTCTACTTTTGATTATTTTAAGAAAGATATATGACATCTGAAAGAGACACAGGTTAAGTCAATACGATTTTATGGAAAGAAAGTATAATAAAAAAAATAAAAATCTGGACGATTTCAATAGCTGTTCCGACTGAAAGGTCGGAACAGCTAACTAGATATGTAGTGATTGTGAACAATCACAGAGCTGTTCCGTTCTGTTGACCATAAAAGTTGTTTTTGTAGCTCGAGAATCGAACTAATTACTTTGTGTATATCCTGTAATCGTGTTTGAAATGAATGCATGTGATCATGCGTATTCATCGAAGTGTAAACAAATCAAACAAGATCAGATCTTGTTTGAAACCGAAAGTAAAGGTCAAAGTAAGCTACAAATCATTACGAATTTATGACGTGTGGTTCGGGAGATATGGGTTTTTCGAGCTATGGGGTCACGGTTACCCAAGGCTAATCCCCAATGCCCATTAGGAGTCTAGAACTGAAAAACGTTTTAAAATCAGGTGTGTAGTGCTTGAGAAGTTGTCCCACTTCCGGTTGATCCGGAAGTACAGGTCAACATGGTGTCACGGTTACCCAAGGCTAATCTCCAATGCCCAAGTAGTCTATAACTGAACAAAGTTTGAAAATCGGTTCTGTAGTTCTTGAGATTTGGTGTAACTTCCGGTTGACCCGGAATTAAAGGTCAACATGGGGTCACGGTTACTCAAGGCTAATCTCCCATGCCCAAGGAGTCTATAACTGAAAAAATTTGAAAATCGGGTGTGTAGTGCTTGAGAAATGGTCCCACTTCCGCTTGACCCGGAAGTAAAGGTCAACATGAGGTCACGGTTACCCAAGGCTAATATCGCATGCATAAGGAATCTATAACTGAAAAAAGTTTGAAAAACGGTTGTGTAGTTCTTGAGATTTGGTCTCACTTCCGGTTGACCCGGAAGTAAAGGTCAACAAGGGGTCACGGTTACCCAAGGCTAATCTCCAATGCCCAAGGAGTCTATAACTGACAAAAGTTTGAAAATCGGTTGTGTAGTTCTTGAGATAAGGTCCCACTTCCGGTTAACCCGGAAGTAAAGGTCAACATGGGGTCACGGTTACCCAAGGCTAATCTCCAATGCCCAAGGAGTCTATAATTGAAAAATGACTGAAAATCGATTGTGTAGTTCTTGAGATGTGGTCCCACTTCCGGTTGACCCGGAAGTAAAGGTCAACATGGGGTCACGGTTACCCAAGGCTATTCTCCAATGCCCATTAGGAGTCTATAACTGAACAAAGTTTGAAAATTGATTGTGTAGTTCTTGAAATACGGTGTCACTTCCGGTTGACCCGGAAGTAAAGGTCAACATGGGGTCACGGTTACCCAAGGCTAATCTCTCATGCCCAAGGAGTCTATAACTGAAAAAAGTTTGAAAATCGGTTGGGTAGTTCTTGAAATATGGTCTCACTTCCGGTTGACCCGGAAGTAAAGGTCAACGTGGGGTCACGGTTACCCAAGGCTAATCTCCCATGCCCAAGGAGTCTATAACTGAAAAAAGTTTGAAAATTGGTTGGGTAGTTCTTGAAATATGGTCTCACTTCCGGTTGACCCGGAAGTAAAGGTCAACATGGGGTCACGGTTACCCAAGGCTAATTTCCAATGCCCAAGGAGTCAATAACTGAAAAAAGTTTGAAAATCGGCTGTGTACTTCTTGAGATATGGTGCTGCAAAGATTAACTAATTAAAGCTTTGAATTACCGTAATTTGACACCTGATGACGTCACAGTAACAAAAATGTGTTTTTCATACTAATAAATTTAATAAGGTACACGATGGTATGTAACTTATCCCAATCCAATGCCTTTTAACGAAAACCCTATTAGAACGTACGTATATCCTCTCTCGATTCCAATATCACGGCAGTCTTTGACGCCTAGCCGTGATTGCGCAATCACGGCACAATTTGCTTCGTAGCCATGGTTTGTGTTTGAACCACCAAAACGTTACTAAAACGATTTTTTGTACACAAAAAGAAAAATACGCCTACAAATGACGTCATGATGACGTGACGAAAAATGTTAGAACAGATTGCACATCTACAATACAAGACAAGTCCATAACTGAAAAAAGTTTGAAGATCGGATGTAAACTTCTGGGAGATATGGTGTTAACAAGATTGGCTAATTAAATATTCACACAGCTGTCACGTGAATAATTAATTAAGAATTTTAATCTAATTACTTCTAAAATTTAAGTCAGTGCCTAAGCTTTACAATGGTATATGATTTGTCTACTTTTGATAAATTTAAAAGGGACATATGGCGTTCGAAAGAGACACAGGTTAAGTCAATACGATTTTATGGAAAGAAAGTATAATAAAAAGAACTAGAGATAGTGATTGTGAACAATCACAGAGCTGTTCCGTTCTGCATGTTAACCATAAAAGTTGTTTTTGTAGCTCGAGAATGGAACTAATTGTGTATGGAACTTTGTGTATATCCTGTAATCGTGTTTGAAATGAATGCATGTGATCATGCGTATTCAACGCAGTGTAAACAAATCAAACAAGATCTGATCTTGTTTGAAACCGAAAGTAAAGGTCAAAGTAAGCTACAAATCATTACGAATTTATGACATGTGGTTCGGGAGATATGGGTTTTTCGAGCTATGGGGTCACGGTTACCCAAGGCTAATCCCCAATGCCCATTAGGAGTCTAGAATTGAAAAAAGTTTGAAAATCAGGTGTGTAGTGCTTGAGAAATGGTCCCACGTCCGGTTAACCCGGAAGTAAAGGTCAACATGGGGTCACGGTTACCCAAGGCTAATCGCCAATGCCCAAGGAGTCTATAACTGAAAAAAGTTTGAAAATCGGTTGTGTAGTTCTTAATATATGGTCCCACTTCCGGTTGACACGGAAGTAAAGGTCAACATAGGGTCACGGTTACCCAAGGCTAATCTCCAATGCCCAAATAGTATATAACTGAACAAAGTTTCAAAATAGGTTGTGTAGTTCTTGAGATATGGTGTCACTTCCGGTTGACCCGGAAGTAAAGGTCAACATGGGGTCACGGTTACCCAAGGCTAATATCCCATGCCCAAGAAGTCTATAACTGAAAAAAGTTTGAAAATTGGTTGTGTAGTTCTTGAGATATGGTCTTACTTCCGGTTGACCCGGAAGTAAAGGTCAACATGGGGTCACGGTTACTCAAGGCTAATCTCCCATGCCCAAGGAGTCTATAACTGAAATAAGTTTTGAAATCGGCTGTGTAATTCCTAATATATGGTCCCACTTCCGGTTGACCCGGAAGTAAAGGTCAACATAGGGTCACGGTTACCCAAGGCTAATCTCCAATGCCCAAATAGTATATAACTGAACACAGTTTCAAAATAGGTTGTGTAGTTCTTGAGATATGGTGTCACTTCCGGTTGACCCGGAAGTAAAGGTCAACATAGGGTCACGGTTATCCAAGGCTAATCTCCAATGCCCATTAGGAGTCTATAACTGAACAAAGTTTGAAAATCGGTTGGGTAGTTCTTGAAATATGGTCTCACTTCCGGTTGACCCGGAAGTAAAGGTCAACATGGGGTCACGGTTACCCAAGGCTAATTTCCAATGCCCAAGGAGTCAATAACTGAAAAAAGTTAGAAAATCGGCTGTGTACTTCTTGAGATATGGTGCTGCAAAGATTAACTCATTAAAGCTTTGAATTACCGTAATTTGACACCTGATGACGTCACAGTAACAAAAATGTGTTTTTCATACTAATAAATTTGATAAGGTACACGATGGTATGTAACTTATCCCAATCCAATGCCTTTTAACGAAAACCCTATTAGAACGTACGTATATCCTCTCTCGATTCCAATATCACGGCAGTCTTTGACGCCTAGCCGTGGTTGCGCAATCACGGCACAATTTGCTTCGTAGCCATGGTTTGTGTTTGAACCACCAAAACGTTACTAAAACGATTTTTTTGTACACAAAAAGAAAAATACGCCTACAAATGACGTCATGATGACGTGATGAAAAATGTTAGAACAGATATCACATCTACAATACAAGACAAGTCCATAACTGAAAAAAGTTTGAAGATCGGATGTATACTTCTTGAGATATGGTGCGCACAAGATTGCCTAATTAAATATTCATACAGCTGTCACGTGAATAATTAATTAAGAATTTTAATCTAATTACATCTAAAATTTAAGTCAGGGCCTAAGCTTTACAATGGTATGTGATTTGTCTACTTTTGCTAATTTTAAAAGGGACATATGGCGTTCGAAAGAGACACAGGTTAAGTCAATACGATTTTATGGAAAGAAAGAATAATAATAAAAAAAATAAAAATCTGGACGATTTCAATAGCTGTTCCGACTGAAAGGTCGGAACAGCTAACTAGAGATAGTGATTGTGAACAATCACAGAGCTGTTCCGTTCTGCATGTTAACCATAAAAGTTGTTTTTGTAGCTCGAGAATGGAACTAATTGTGTATGGAACTTTGTGTATATCCTGTAATCGTGTTTGAAATGAATGCATGTGATCATGCGTATTCAACGCAGTGTAAACAAATCAAACAAGATCTGATCTTGTTTGAAACCGAAAGTAAAGGTCAAAGTAAGCTACAAATCATTACGAATTTATGACATGTGGTTCGGGAGATATGGGTTTTTCGAGCTATGGGGTCACGGTTACCCAAGGCTAATCCCCAATGCCCATTAGGAGTCTAGAATTGAAAAAAGTTTGAAAATCAGGTGTGTAGTGCTTGAGAAATGGTCCCACTTCCGGTTAACCCGGAAGTAAAGGTCAACATGGGGTCACGGTTACCCAAGGCTAATCGCCAATGCCCAAGGAGTCTATAACTGAAAAAAGTTTGAAAATCGGTTGTGTAGTTCTTAATATATGGTCCCACTTCCGGTTGACACGGAAGTAAAGGTCAACATAGGGTCACGGTTACCCAAGGCTAATCTCCAATGCCCAAATAGTATATAACTGAACAAAGTTTCAAAATAGGTTGTGTAGTTCTTGAGATATGGTGTCACTTCCGGTTGACCCGGAAGTAAAGGTCAACATGGGGTCACGGTTACCCAAGGCTAATATCCCATGCCCAAGAAGTCTATAACTGAAAAAAAGTTTGAAAATTGGTTGTGTAGTTCTTGAGATATGGTCTTACTTCCGGTTGACCCGGAAGTAAAGGTCAACATGGGGTTACGGTTACTCAAGGCTAATCTCCCATGCCCAAGGAGTCTATAACTGAAATAAGTTTTGAAATCGGCTGTGTAATTCCTAATATATGGTCCCACTTCCGGTTGACCCGGAAGTAAAGGTCAACATAGGGTCACGGTTACCCAAGGCTAATCTCCAATGCCCAAATAGTATATAACTGAACAAAGTTTCAAAATAGGTTGTGTAGTTCTTGAGATATGGTGTCACTTCCGGTTGACCCGGAAGTAAAGGTCAACATAGGGTCACGGTTACCCAAGGCTAATCTCCAATGCCCATTAGGAGTCTATAACTGAACAAAGTTTGAAAATTGATTGTGTAGTTCTTGAAATACGGTGTCACTTCCGGTTGACCCGGAAGTAAAGGTCAACATGGGGTCACGGTTACCCAAGGCTAATCTCCCATGCCCAAGGAGTCAATAACTGAAAAAAGTGTGAAAATCGGCTGTGTACTTCTTGAGATATGGTGCTGCAAAGATTAACTCATTAAAGCTTTGAATTACCGTAATTTGACACCTGATGACGTCACAGTAACAAAAATGTGTTTTTCATACTAATAAATTTGATAAGGTACACGATGGTATGTAACTTATCCCAATCCAATGCCTTTTAACGAAAACCCTATTAGAACGTACGTATATCCTCTCTCGATTCCAATATCACGGCAGTCTTTGACGCCTAGCCGTGATTGCGCAATCACGGCACAATTTGCTTCGTAGCCATGGTTTGTGTTTGAACCACCAAAACGTTACTAAAACGATTTTTTGTACACAAAAAGAAAAATACGCCTACAAATGACGTCATGATGACGTGACGAAAAATGATAGAACAGATTTCACATCTACAATACAAGACAAGTCCATAACTGAAAAAAGTTTGAAGATCGGATGTATACTTCTTGAGATATGGTGCGCACAAGATTGCCTAATTAAATATTCACACAGCTGTGACGTGAATAATTAATTAAGAATTTTAATCTAATTACATCTAAAATTCAAGTCAGGGCATAAGCTTTAATATGATATAGGATTTGTCTGCTTTTGATAATTCTAAGAATAACATATGGTCTTCGAAAGAGACACAGGTTAAGTCAATACGATTTTAGGGAAAGAAAGAAAAATAATAATAATAAACTAGACTTGAGGTGTTTGTGTACAAACACGAAGCTGTTCCGGTTTTCTGATTCATAAACAAAATTTAACCCTTGTCTAACATTTACTGCTCAAATGGTTTATAACTGAAAAGAAATTGAATATCGGTTGTGTAGTTCTTGAGATGTGGTCTCACTTCCGGTTGACCTGGAAGTAAAGGTCAACATGGGGTCATGGTTACCCAAGGCTAATCTGCAATGCCCAAGGAGTCTATAACTGAAAAAGTTTGAAAATCTGCTGTGTAACTCTTGAGATATGGTCCCACTTCCGGTTGACTCATAGGTAAAGGTCAACATGGGGTCACGGTTACCCAAGGCTAATATCCCATGCCCAAGAAGTCTATAACTGAAAAAAAGTGTGAAAATTGGTTGTGTAGTTCTTGAGATATGGTGTCACTTCCGGTTGACCCGGAAGTAAAGGTCAACATGGGGTCACGGTTACCCAAGGCTAATCTCACATGCCCAAGGAGTCTATAACTGAAAAAAGTTTGAAAATCGGGTGTGTAGTTCTTGAGATAGGGTCCCACTTCCGGTTGACCCAGAAGTAAAGGTCAACATGGGGTCACGGTTACCCAAGGCTAATATCCCATGCCCAAGAAGTCTATAACTGAAAAAAGTGTGAAAATTGGTTGTGTAGTTCTTGAGATATGGTGTCACTTCCGGTTGACCCGGAACTAAAGGTCAACATGGGGTCACGGTTACCCAAGGCTAATCTCCCATGCCCAAGGAGTCTATAACTGAAAAAAGTTTGAAAATCGGGTGTGTAGTTCTTGAGATAGGGTCCCACTTCCGGTTGACCCAGAAGTAAAGGTCAACATGGGGTCACGGTTACCCAAGGCTAATACCCCATGCCCAAGAAGTCTATAACTGAAAAAAAGTTTGAAAATTGGTTGTGTAGTTCTTGAGATATGGTGTCACTTCCGGTTGACCCGGAACTAAAGGTCAACATGGGGTCACGGTTACCCAAGGCTAATCTCCCATGCCCAAGGAGTCAATAACTGAAAAAAGTTTGAGAATCGGATGTAAACTTCTTGAGATATGACTGAAACAAGTTTGGCTAATTAAATATTCATACGGCTGTCTCGGGAATAATTAATTAAGACTGTTTGTCAATAACAACCCAGGCTTACTAATGGGCGAACTGAGATAAGTTCCATTATTGACAGACTTACAGAGTGCATAATAAACACATTCCAAATTGTTACTTATCTGAGGGTGATTGGACCTGATCCAAAAAGCACAACGTTGTAGCCACAGTGCCAGGACAAATTAACAATTAATGACTAATTATGGCTAATTATAGCGCTCCTTTGATTAATTTTTTTGGCTTGGAACATCACTTATATAAAGTATTTCACTTTTCAAAACACTTTATGTAGATCAGGAAACTAACAATTAACTTATTTTGAAATAAAATGTTTTAAAATAGTGTTTTTGTTACACTTATAGCGCAATGCGGTTTGTACACTGTAATAAACGCGCAAAAAAGTGACGTCATGATGACGTGGGGAAAATGTTCAGTTAAATTTACATCTGCAATACAAGACATGTCCATAACTGAAAAAAGTTTGAGGAACGGGTGTATACTTCTTGAGATGTGACAGAAACAAGTTTGGCTAATTAAATATTCATGCGCTGTCACGTGAATAATTAATTAAAATTGTTTGTCAATAATATCTAAGGATTACTTCTCGGCGAACTGTGATAAGTCCTATTCTTAATAGGCATTCACAAGTAGCGAACCATATTCCAGGCTAACTGAACAATTGTTGGTGACTGAACCTAATCAAATAGCACAGCTTCGTAGCCATGGTTTGTGTTTGAACCACCAAAACGTTACTAAAACGTTTTTTTTAATACGAAAAGAAAAAACACCTACAAATGACGTCATGATGACGTGACGAAAAATGTTAGACCGGAATCGACATCTACAATACAAGACGATGCCATAACTGAAAAAAGTTTGAAGATCGGCTGTGTACTTCTTGAGATATGGTGCTGCAAAGATTAACTAATTAAAGCTTTGAATTACCGTAATTTGACACCTGATGACGTCACAGTAACAAAAATGTGTTTTTCATACTAATAAATTTGATAAGCTACACGATGGTATGTAACTTATCCCAATCCAATGCCTTTTAACGAAAACCCTATTAGAACGTACGTATATCCTCTGTAGATTCCAATATCACGGCAGTCTTTGACGCCTAGCCGTGATTGCGCAATCACGGCACAATTTGCTTCGTAGCCATGGTTTGTGTTTGAACCACTAAAACGTTACTAAAACGTTTTTTGTTATACGAAAAGAAAAAACACCTACAAATGACGTCATGATGACGTGACGAAAAATGTTAGACTGGAATCGACATCTACAATACAAGACGATGCCATAACTGAAAAAAGTTTGAAGATCGGATGTTTACTTCTTGAGATATGGTGTAAATCAGATTGGCTAATTAAATATTCATACAGCTGTGACGTGAATAATTAATTAAGATTTTTAATCTAATTACATCTAAAATTCAAGTCAGGGCATAAGCTTTAATATGATATAGGATTTGTCTGCTTTTGATAATTCTAAGAATAACATATGGTCTTCGAAAGAGACACAGGTTAAGTCAATACGATTTTAGGGAAAGAAAGAAAAATAATAATAAAAAAAATAAAAATCTGGACGATTTCAAAAGCTGTTCCGACTGAAAGTTCGGAACAGCTAATAATAACTAGACTTGAGGTGTTTGTGTACAAACACGAAGCTGTTCCGGTTTTCTGATTCATAAACAAAATTTAACCCTTGTCTAACATTTACTGCTCAAATGGTTTATAACTGAAAAGAAATAGAATATCGGTTGTGTAGTTCTTGAGATGTGGTCTCACTTCCGGTTGACCTGGAAGTAAAGGTCAACATGGGGTCATGGTTACCCAAGGCTAATCTGCAATGCCTAAGGAGTCTATAACTGAAAACAATTTGAAAATCGGCTGTGTAACTCTTGAGATATGGTCCCACTTCCGGTTGACCCATAGGTAAAGGTCAACATGGGGTCACGGTTACCCAAGGCTAGTCTTCAATGCCCCACGAGTCTATAACTGAAAACAGTTTGAAAATCGGTTGTGTAATTCTTGAGATATGGTCCCACTTCCGGTTGACCCGGAAGTAAAGGTCAACATGGGGTGACGGTTACCAAGGCTAATATCCCATGGCCAAGGAGTCTAGAACTGAAAAATGTTTTAAAATCGGCTGTGTAGTTCTTGAAATATGGTCCCACTTCCGGTTGACCCGGAGGTAAAGGTCAACATGAGGTCACGGTTACCCAAGGCTTATCTGCAATGCCCAAGGAGTCTATAACTGAAAAAAGTTTGAAAATCGGTTATGTAGTTCTTGAGATATGGTCCCACTTCAGGTTGACCCGGAAGTAAAGGTCAACATGGGGTCACGGTTACCCAAGGCTAATCTCCCATGCCCAAGGAGTCTATAACTGAAAACAGTTTGAAAATCGGTTGTGTAGTTCTTGAGATAGGGTCCCACTTCCGGTTAACCCGGAAGTAAAGGTCAACATGGGGTCATGGTTACCCAAGGCTAATATCCCATGCCCAAGAAGTCTATAACTGAAAAAAAGTTTGAAAATGGGTTGTGTAGTTCTTGAGATATGGTGTCACTTCCGGTTGACCCGGAACTAAAGGTCAACATGGGGTCACGGTTACCCAAGACTAATCTCCCATGCCCAAGGAGTCTATAACTGAAAAAAGTTTGAAAATCGGGTGTGTAGTTCTTGAGATAAGGTCCCACTTCCGGTTGACCCAGAAGTAAAGGTCAACATGGGGTCACGGTTACCCAAGGCTAATATCCCATGCCCAAGAAGTCTATAACTGAAAAAAAGTTTGAAAATTGGTTGTGTAGTTCTTGAGATATGGTGTCACTTCCGGTTGACCCGGAACTAAAGGTCAACATGGGGTCACGGTTACCCAAGGCTAATCTCCCATGCCCAAGGAGTCTATAACTGAAAACAGTTTGAAAATCGGGTGTGTAGTTCTTGAGATAGGGTCCCACTTCCGGTTGACCCAGAAGTAAAGGTCAACATGGGGTCACGGTTACCCAAGGCTAATACCCCATGCCCAAGAAGTCTATAACTGAAAAAAAGTTTGAAAATTGGTTGTGTAGTTCTTGAGATATGGTGTCACTTCCGGTTGACCCGGAACTAAAGGTCAACATGGGGTCACGGTTACCCAAGGCTAATCTCCCATGCCCAAGGAGTCAATAACTGAAAAAAGTTTGAGAATCGGATGTAAACTTCTTGAGATATGACTGAAACAAGTTTGGCTAATTAAATATTCATACGGCTGTCTCGGGAATAATTAATTAAGACTGTTTGTCAATAACAACCCAGGCTTACTAATGGGCGAACTGAGATAAGTTCCATTATTGACAGACTTACAGAGTGCATAATAAACACATTCCAAATTGTTACTTATCTGAGGGTGATTGGACCTGATCCAAAAAGCACAACGTTGTAGCCACAGTGCCAGGACAAATTAACAATTAATGACTAATTATGGCTAATTATAGCGCTCCTTTGATTAATTTTTTTGGCTTGGAACATCACTTATATAAAGTATTTCACTTTTCAAAACACTTTATGTAGATCAGGAAACTAACAATTAACTTATTTTGAAATAAAATGTTTTAAAATAGTGTTTTTGTTACACTTATAGCGCAATGCGGTTTGTACACTGTAATAAACGCGCAAAAAAGTGACGTCATGATGACGTGGGGAAAATGTTACGTTAGAATTTACATCTGCAATACAAGACAAGTCCATAACT
Source organism: Leptasterias polaris (assembly GCA_037783415.1). Taxonomy (NCBI): domain Eukaryota; kingdom Metazoa; phylum Echinodermata; class Asteroidea; order Forcipulatida; family Asteriidae; genus Leptasterias; species Leptasterias polaris. Next base: position 4,010,880 of record JAZGTN010000027.1, read on the forward strand.
GAAAAAAGTTTGAGGAACGGGTGTATACTTCTTGAGATGTGACAGAAACAAGTTTGGCTAATTAAATATTCATGCGCTGTCACGTGAATAATTAATTAAAATTGTTTGTCAATAATATCTAAGGATTACTTCTCGGCGAACTGTGATAAGTCCTATTCTTAATAGGCATTCACAAGTAGCGAACCATATTCCAGGCTAACTGAACAATTGTTGGTGACTGAACCTAATCAAATAGCACAGCTTCGTAGCCATGGTTTGTGTTTGAACCACCAAAACGTTACTAAAACGTTTTTTTTAATACGAAAAGAAAAAACACCTACAAATGACGTCATGATGACGTGACGAAAAATGTTAGACCGGAATCGACATCTACAATACAAGACGATGCCATAACTGAAAAAAGTTTGAAGATCGGCTGTGTACTTCTTGAGATATGGTGCTGCAAAGATTAACTAATTAAAGCTTTGAATTACCGTAATTTGACACCTGATGACGTCACAGTAACAAAAATGTGTTTTTCATACTAATAAATTTGATAAGCTACACGATGGTATGTAACTTATCCCAATCCAATGCCTTTTAACGAAAACCCTATTAGAACGTACGTATATCCTCTCTCGATTCCAATATCACGGCAGTCTTTGACGCCTAGCCGTGATTGCGCAATCACGGCACAATTTGCTTCGTAGCCATGGTTTGTGTTTGAACCACTAAAACGTTACTAAAACGTTTTTTGTTATACGAAAAGAAAAAACACCTACAAATGACGTCATGATGACGTGACGAAAAATGTTAGACTGGAATCGACATCTACAATACAAGACGATGCCATAACTGAAAAAAGTTTGAAGATCGGATGTTTACTTCTTGAGATATGGTGTAAATCAGATTGGCTAATTAAATATTCATACAGCTGTGACGTGAATAATTAATTAAGATTTTTAATCTAATTACATCTAAAATTCAAGTCAGGGCATAAGCTTTAATATGATATAGGATTTGTCTGCTTTTGATAATTCTAAGAATAACATATGGTCTTCGAAAGAGACACAGGTTATGTCAATACGATTTTAGGGAAAGAAAGAAAAATAATAATAACTAGACTTGAGGTGTTTGTGTACAAACACGAAGCTGTTCCGGTTTTCTGATTCATAAACAAAATTGTACCCTTGTCTAACATTTACTGCTCAAATGGTTTATAACTGAAAAGAAATTGAATATCGGTTGTTTTGTTCTTGAGATGTGGTCTCACTTCCGGTTGACCTGGAAGTAAAGGTCATCAAGGGGTCATGGTTACCCAAGGCTAATCTGCAATGCCCAATGAGTCTATAACTGAAAAAAGTTTGAAAATCGGTTGTGTAACTCTTGAGATATGGTCCCACTTCCGGTTGACCCGTAGGTAAAGGTCAACATGGGGTCACGGTTACCCAAGGCTAATCTTCAATGCCCAAGGAGTCTATAACTGAAAAAAGTTTGAAAATCGGTTGTGTAATTCTTGAGATATGGTCCCACTTCCGGTTGACCCTTAGGTAAAGGTCAACATGGGGTCACGGTTACCCAAGGCTAACCTTCAATGCCCTAGGAGTCTATAACTGAAAAAAGTTTGAAAATCGGCTGTGTAATTCTTGAAATATGGTCCCACTTCCGGTTGACCCATAGATAAAGGTCAACATGGGGTCACGGTTACCCAAGGCTAATCTCCAATGCCCAAGGAATCTATAACTGAAAACAGTTTGAAAATCGGTAGTGTAGTTCTTGAGATAGGGTCCCACTTCCGGTTAAACCGGAAGTAAAGGTCAACATGGGGTCACGGTTACCCAAGGCTAATCTCCAATGCCCAAGGAGTCTAAAACTGAAAAAAAGTTTAAACTTCGGTTGTGTAGTTCTTGAGATATGGTCCCACTTCCGGTTAACCCGGAAGTAAAGGTCAACATGGGGTCACGGTTACCCAAGGCTAATTTCCAATGCCCAAGGAGTCAATAACTGAAAAAAGTTTGAAAATCGGCTGTGTACTTCTTGAAATACGGTGTCACTTCCGGTTGACCCGGAAGTAAAGGTCAACATGGGGTCACGGTTACCCAAGGCTAATTTCCCATGCCCAAGGAGTCTATAACTGAAAAAAGTTTGAAAATCGGTTGGGTAGTTCTTGAAATATAGTCTCACTTCCGGTTGACCCGGAAGTAAAGGTCAACATGGGGTCACGGTTACCCAAGGCTAATTTCCAATGCCCAAGGAGTCAATAACTGAAAAAAGTTTGAAAATCGGCTGTGTACTTCTTGAGATATGGTGCTGCAAAGATTAACTAATTAAAGCTTTGAATTACCGTAATTTGACACCTGATGACGTCACAGTAACAAAAATGTGTTTTTCATACTAATAAATTTGATAAGGTACACGATGGTATGTAACTTATCCCAATCCAATGCCTTTTAACGAAAACCCTATTAGAACGTACGTATATCCTCTCTCGATTCCAATATCACGGCAGTCTTTGACGCCTAGCCGTGATTGCGCAACCACGGCACATTTTGCTTCGTAGCCATGGTTTGTGTTTGAACCACTAAAACGTTACTAAAACGTTTTTTGTTATACGAAAAGAAAAAAAACATACAAATGACGTCATGATGACGTGACGAAAAATGTTAGACCGGAATCGACATCTACAATACAAGACGATGCCATAACTGAAAAAAGTTTGAAGATCGGATGTTTACTTCTTGAGATATGGTGTAAATCAGATTGGCTAATTAAATATTCATACAGCTGTGACGTGAATAATTAATTAAGATTTTTAATCTAATTACATCTAAAATTCAAGTCAGGGCATAAGCTTTAATATGATATAGGATTTGTCTGCTTTTGATAATTCTAAGAATAACATATGGTCTTCGAAAGAGACACAGGTTAAGTCAATACGATTTGAGGGAAAGAAAGAAAAATAATAATAATAATAATAATAAAAAAAATAAAAATCTGGACGATTTCAAAAGCTGTTCCGACTGAAAGGTCGGAACAGCTAATAATAATAACTAGACATGAGGTGTTTGTGAACAAACACAGAGCTGTTCCGTGTATTATTGCTTTGATTAAGCACGTATAATCCACACCTTTAAAGTGGGTCTGACTTCGAGAAAGAAGACCCTTCACCTTTGACATGCTCTTAATATTTTGATTTTAAAAGTGCCTATCAAAACCTTAAACAACGGTAACAACCATCGTTCTGCTAATGATTCTAAAACTTAACAGGTCTCTAAAGTTAGGACGTAATTAAACAAAATACCCCTGAAACGTGAATAGGATCTGAGCAGTGATACACGACGTTTAGAGCAAGCACCTTCTTCTAGATTCTTGTGAATAAACTTAGACGTGTGGTAGTCGACGACGCATTATTATAGTCTATTTTATGTTCTACAAACAAAGAAATAACACTGGTCATAATTGGATTTAGGACTTGTTTGTTTTTAGAATTTTACAATGTATCCATTCCGTAAAATTTGCCTGTGAATACAGGGTTTGTTTTCTACTGAAAATGTTTAATTTCTTTTTTGATATTTTGAAATTGGCAGGCAAAGTTATTATGCGTAATTTTGTTGTATAGGCCTATAGTTACATTTTCATAGATTTAATATAAAAAGAAAGATTTGATTTGAGAAAAAAAATTGTTCTTCGTTTGACGTGTTTTCTCGTTGAGACTAAACATTTCCAGTGTTTCATAGAATAGCAGGAAATAGTTGTCTTAGAAATGCGGGGAGCGCATTGTGGTACAAAAATGGTGATTACGTAAACGGGGTGTGGTAGCGGGAGGTTTAAATAGAGGAGAAATTGTGATTAGAGTTAGTTCTAGTGTTTCACACACACACCCACACACACAGAGAGGTCACACATTTTAACATTGTATTAATTTTTTTGGGGAGGGTACAGGGTACAGGGGAGGGTATTGAATAGGGTGAGGTCCAACACCCTCATGGAGGAGGGCACTGAAAGTTTTTGGGCACAGGTTTTCAGAGGAATTTTAAAGATCTCTGTTTTTGCCTGGACGTCGTGTTCTCTGATGAAGTGAGTCGAAATGTCATTTGACTTTGTGATGGATGGTCAGAAGTGAGTCGAAATGTCATTTGACACTGTGGCGGATGGTTATTTTATTTATTCAGACAGTTTTGAACGTTGGGATTGAAAGAAGGCCGCTGTAAAGATTTATAACACAAAGTTATTTTATTACAATAGCAATATTATTGTCATACTTGCAGTAATTCCCTTTAAGTAATTATTGTTTGGATACAAATTATTAATTAAATATGTAAATAAAAGGCTGGCACCTGTCACTCAAGTGCTTCGCTAATCTCTTTAAACACAATAAGTGTCTCTGCGTTATTATGTATAAGAGAAAGCAAAGATAAGACATGCCCAGTCTGTAGAGATCTTTTTCGCGGGCAGATACTCCCTAAGTCTTGGTTGGCCCAAGACTTGGTTGGCCCAAGACGTCAGCGATCGATAGTGGATATTGTGTACTGCGCGCGGTCGGTTGGAACTCGTTATACCGCGCCCTCTTATGGCTTGATTTAAGCAGCTGTCACTAGCCAATTTGGTTAATTCCAGCCACAAGAGGGCTCGCTATAACATGTTGTAACCGAGCGCAGTTCACTAGCCACGATCGATCACCGACGTCTTGGGCTAAGACTAATGTATCCCCTGATCGGGGGCGAAGAAGGGCTCGAGCGGGCGGGGGTGGCCATGCCGTTTAAGCTTGCAGGAGCGCAGGCTGCTAGAGCAAGGAACATCAGTGTGATTCGTGTGTGAAATCGATCGTCTGGCGGCCGCCTCAGACTCGGAGCGTAAGTACATAGGCCCCTACATGTAGAACAACCATGGACTGAGGCTGCCTCCTCTACATGGTACTGCTAGGGGAGTGAGGAGGTGATTGTCAACCTAATCAGTCTGGTCCCGTACGAAAGTTGCACTAGAAATTTGCATGCAGCAGATCATACAGGAGCTTGGGAGCCAGAGTTAACGAGCTGGAGAACGGTAGGAGTTGGGGAAATGGTTATCTTATCTTAAATAATTTAGATTTTATTTGTTTTATTGAGATGTTTCGTTAGTTATTTTGTAATATTTACTGACAAATTGGTTAATGTCTTTGTTTTAGTTTAAATTATCAATGTGCTCCTCGTTTGTATGTTAATTTTAGCGAGGTGATAAGGTAGGCCTCCGCTCCACTCTGAACGGTCGGTAAAGTGTACTGTTAATGTAATTGTAATGTACATCTACATCATGTGTACACATTCACGATTGTACATACGGTGACGTCGTAGCTGTGGTAATTAAGTTAAATGTACGTAAGGCTAGCACAGTCTGACCATCTGACGTCCGTTCGGTGCAGAGCCAATCCAACCCGCCTGTCTGTAGAGTCATGACATAATAATAATATCAAAATTGAAAACATTGAAAAATCAAGGGGCCTATAATAGTTAATACTAATAATATAGTCAATCTTTGACATTGGGATGGGATTGCTACCCAAAATAGACGCAACGCCCTATTTCACATTTCATAATAGTTATTGAGGTCCAGCACTCTGAGGCCTACCTATAGCATGGTGGTATCTTGCATACACCTACTTCTAGGAACTAACTTTTAAAGGCTCCCCCGCGAGCCTTAGGGGTCTACATTATGGGCCTCCGTAACGCTATACGTTTTCAAAATGGTCATTGATAGGTGAACATTTTACGGTCGTTTGCCATCAATAACATCAGTTTCCTTTGTACTACACAGCAAAAACTTTCCACATACACTTAATATACATTCATATAATGAATGCATTTCCTTTTTGTTGAGTTGCATGCAAAAACATCTTGAAAAAATGAAAATTACCACGCAATACTCGGTTGTTTTTCTCTTCATTGCGGCGTGCATGCATTGCGAAAAAAATTAAGACTGCGTGGGGTGCGCCGGAAGCCAGGCGGATTGCTCCGCGCACAGTGCGTTGTCTTTATTTTTGCGCAATGCGTGAACACTGCGTGAGTGCCGTGATGAAGAGAAAAACAACTGTGAGTATTGCGTGGTAAATTTAATTTTTTGAAGATGCTTGAAAAAGGCAATAATACGTTCATACTGAATGTATATTTAGTATGATGGCAAAGTTTTAGCTGTGTAGTACAAAGGAAACTGAAGTTATTGCTGGCAAACAACCATAAAATGTTCACCTATCAACGACCATTTTGAAAACGTATAGCATTACGGAGGCCCAAAATGTTAGACCCCTATAAGGCTAGACCCCTATAAGGCTAGACCCCTATAAGGCTAGACCCCTATAAGGCTAGACCCCTATAAGGCTAGACCCTATAAGGCTAGACCCCTATAAGGCTCACGGGGGAGCCTTAGAGTTTCTAGAAGTAGCACCGGGGTGTAGTGCAACAGACACGGATGTCCTTGACCAACTTGGGCAAGGTCATTGATGATTGGTAGCATCTCTATTCTCTTCTGTTCTTGAATCTTTTGGTAGCACTACCTTGCATTTAATTAAGTACACTAGGGTATGCATATTTATACTACACTGTACATGCTATTTCAGTTGGCAGTAGAAAGTAGCAAAAGTACTCGGTCATTGTCTAATGTCAGTGATGTTGTGTGGGTGGGGCTTAATGCGCAGGACAAGGCAGGACTTGGTGCTAGGCTGCAGCATGTAGCTACGAGATCTGTAATGACCTTGAGTTGAGGTGATATTGTGAATTGATCTGTTTTGCTGCAGCATTGTTGAAGAAAAATAGAACAGTTGGGGGACCACCGAGGGAGTTGTAGTTTTAAGCATAGCATGAGTAAAGGCATTCAATATTTTTTTTTTAAATACCCCAAGCACATGTTGGTTCTTTTTATTGAAGTTTGCTTTGTTACGGGGTGTTAAGTAAACTGGTTGCTATGGGCAACATTGGTTGCATATGTTTTCAAAGTCTACATTTCTTTGGGAGTTTATGTTGAAGGGCTCAGTAATTCTAAAATAAGGTGACGTTACTTAAAAGATTGACAAAAATGTTGTATACAAAATAAATTCAAATTTAAATATTGGGCTGGGGCCCTAAAATAGTGTTTAGTTAAATTAATATTAATTTGTTCTGTTAATTTCAGTGGCCTGTATGTGCATAATTTATCTTAAAGTAATTAGTAATGATAATGAGGGTAGAGACAAATGGGGGTTTATAAAACTGCCTTCAAATCCGTAAAGCCTAATTGAAGGAAGGTTTACCTGTGATATCTTGTTTGACAGCAATAAAAAGCAAAATATTTGTGGCATGGTTGTCTGCGCACAAATGTCATTGTCATGTTTTATGCTGAAAGTGCTAAATAGGTTTTGGATCAGTTGTCTGTGTTTTGATGTTTTTGTTAGTTGGGGGCCATTTATAGACTTACAAATTACATTGCCTAAATTTAAAGGCAGTGAGAACCGAGGGATTTATTTGTGCATGTGTTAATAGTGTGGGAATTGAGTTCCATGAAGGCATGAATGTGTGTACATGCCTACAACATGGCGGGTGATGTTAATGACATGAACTATAATTAATACAGCAGGTGCTTTTTATGGGGGTATCCATTCCTATCGGGCAATATGGTTTGACGTGAACTGCCCTATAAATTGTGTCTGCTCTTCTTTCCCCTCTCTTTTTATGTTTCCTTCTTTCCATTGTACTTTTTGTCTGGAGGAAAAGGGGATGAGTGCAGACTACATGTATTTGAATTTATTTAATTAATATAGTTTTTAATATAGTTGATATGATATTTTTTTGTCAACAGATGATGCCAAGTTACTGGAGTCAGGCAAAAGCTGAGAGCAAAGCAGTGTGGCGTTGCCAGATGAAGGAGAAGGCTGCTGATGGATGTATGTCTGCCGTGTGTGTCCATGTGTTGTCTCATTTCACTCCTTCATTCATGTCCTCCCATTCATGTGTCATTTCACCTCCTCATGCTGTTTTGGGGTTTTGTGCATCTCCCCAATGCAGTAAGAAACAAAGAAAAGATGTACCTGTCAAGAGGTTGGCACCTCCTCGAGACAGTATGAAGCCAAGAAAAGGTGCACATGTCAAGAGGTTGGCACCTCCTCGAGACATGAAATTTGAATCCATGAGAAAAGGTGCACATGTCAAGAGGTTGGCACCTCCTCGAGACATGAAATTTGAATATATGAAAAAAGGTGCACATGTCAAGAGGTTGGCACCTCCTCGAGACATGAAATTTGAATATATGAAAAAAGGTGCACATGTCAAGAGGTTGGCACCTCCTCGAGACATGAAATTTGAAATGATGAGAAAAGGTGCACATGTCAAGAGGTTGGCACCTCCTCGAGACATGAAGTTTGAAACTCTGAGAAAAGATGCACCTGTCAAGAGGTTGGCTCCTCCTCGAGACAGTATATACATGAAATATGAGCCCATGAAAAAAGATGTAAAAAACTGTGAATCAAGCAATAAGCCTCAATATAATACTGAATGTAAAACTCACATAATTTCTGTGACAGCTGTTAAAGAGAAGTTTGATAGAAGCACTGAAGGCAAGCAAGAAGTTGAAGGTGCTGAAGGAAGGTTTGAAGAAAATTGTGAAAACTACAAGATAGATGAAGAAGTAGGTAAGAAGATTGATGATAGATTGAATATAAAGATAAGGAATAAGAATGAGAGAGAAATAATCAAGAAAGGTGAACAGAATAGATCAGTGAATCTTGTCAATAGTAGTCATGAGCCAGTAAGAAAAGCAATTAAGCTGAAGAACTTGAGAGTTAATATACTGACTAGACAAAGAGTAAGTAGTTTGAAAGCACTTGATATGTTGAAGGCAAGGAAACAAAGTTGTTGTAGCAGGAGGCAGGTATTGGATTGTGTCGTAGAGTATTGTCAGGTTTCAAAGCCAAACAGAAAGAAGATCAGAAGAAATGAGCGCAAGAAGTTACTGCAAAGGCGTAAGAATGGTAGGGTGGTAGAAGTACGTATGGGCAAAGAAGAGAAAAAGAATCATGAGAAGGCACAGAAGAATATTGAAAGCCATACAAGAAGAAGTTTGAGTTGTGTTCTGAACAACATGCATTCAACTACATTAATGCATACAAACAATCGCAGAGAGAGAAAGAGCTCATGTAAGACAAATGTTAAGTCCATAAAGCAGAATAAAAGAGGAAGGACACTGAAAGCAAAGGAGAGTATTAGCAGAGCCAGAAACGATTGGAAGATAAAAGAAATGAGACAATGTTGGATGTGTGATGACAAAACTGGTCCAATGGAAAAGGTCGTAGCATGTGATAGTTGTAGTACATTGTATCACGTACATTGTATGGGATTTTCCAAGGTGCAATTATCTATAGTGAACAAGCCGGTGTCATGGTTGTGTCGCAAATGTGGACGATGTAATTACACTGAATCTTTGATGTATGATTTTGGAATACCTGCAGATCGGAACATATTTGAAATTCCAGTGCTTGATGGTAACATTGAAGAAGTTGCAGTTATGTCGCATGCTGATGGAGTTCGCAATACTGAAGATTTAAATGTCAAAGGAGTTGAAGGTGAGGATTTTGCAAATCTGAGTTGTATATATGCATGTCTGTGTGTAGACAGAAACCAGGGTTCGGTTCAGCAAACTGGAGGTTATTTTTTGCGTAGCAAGAAAAACAAAGACAAAACTGAGGGAAATGATGTAGAGGAGAACCAAGGACAAATAGACAAAAGTAAGAAAGTTGAATTGGAAACTAAGTGCAAGATACAGTTTACTAATCTAAGTAGAAAAGCACAACCATTTGTAACTAATGAAGCAGTCAGTGTTGACAATAAAATGGCAAAGAGAAAAGCTGTCAAGAAGGTAGTTACAACAATGACAGAGAGAGACTCTGAATTACCAAACCAAGAAGAATCAAGATTGCTTGGTATAGACATTGAGGAGAGTTGGAAACAGATGCATAAAAGTGAAAGGTTGGGTAAAATAGAATCTTGTGAGGGAAGATGCTCAGTGGATTATTTCAACAACAAAATGGGAAATAAAGATAGTAATGAGGATGATGTGCTTGTTGGAAACAAATCTGTGAAAATACAAAGTGAGGACAATTTGAATGTTGAGACAATTAATTTAATAACATTGGATGAATCAATAGTACTAGCACAAGGTAGTTTTCATCAAGGAGATGAACGATTTGGAGCAAATTCTGGTAAACAGTGTGTTGCTAATAGTCTGGTGTCAATGATGTACAGCAAGAAAAAAGAAGTGAAATATTGGAAGTGTAGTGATATGGATAACATTCTCAGGACTGGGAATGAATTGTATGGTTTCTTACAACAGAGCTCGACGATGAACAATGATTACTTGTTGATTAATGAATTGCCAACTGATTTAGATGTATTGAACACACAATATAGCATGGAGTATCATGACTCTGTAACAGGTACATTTGATGAAAATGATCATAACTTGATAGAATTTAATATGCTACCATTGAAAGCAACCCTACAACAACATCTCCAAGAATATTCCGCATGCTTTATAAGCTTCTATGAAAATACATTTGCAATAATTTATCAAAATGGAATTTTTTATGTGTTTGATTCACATTCCAGAAGTATCCAAGGCTGTATGGTTCAAGATGGAACAAGCATTGTCATGAAAGCAAGAAACTGGCAAGGTGTTTACAGGTATTGTGTAAAGTTAGCTGAATCTATGAATTTGTCAAATGCTGAACAGTATGAATTAACTGGTATAACCCTCAGTGTTAATGGTGAAGCTATTACAGGTACATGTACAGCTGGAGAAAATGAAAGTGAACCACAGGGCATGTCAGAAACTGTAGATTTGTGTTTAGATATTGATGATTTTGGCTTACCTACATGTAGTGTATCAGGTAAATATAACTTGAAGAGGAAAACAAAGATAACTATTGACCAAGGTGCATACAGTGAAGAATTGGGCAAATGTGATGTTGGCATGAGAAGCACCAAGTTTGCAAGAATAGAAGATGATAATGACAGCACATATGATGACTCTAGTGAAGTGGAAATAGTTCAAGTATCAGGACCTGGTGTTATGAAATTCTGTCTGTTGAATGAAGAAACTAAGGAGGCTATGTGTAGAACATTTGGTCTAGAATCATTACATTTGAAGTCTAATGTGTTAAGTGCAGAATGTCAAGCCATGGGTAAACCCAGATCTGTAAAAGGCATAACAGGTGATGGTAACTGTTTCTTCAGAGCTATATCATTTGCCATGTCAGGAACTGAAGATAACCATGTACACTTGAGAATTGCTTGTGTCAATCATTTGTTGAAGAATGCTGATAAATTGAATTGTTTTCTGCGAGATGGATTTGCCAATGTAGAGGATTATGTAATGAGACAGAGAATGTTTTATTCTGGCACTTGGGCTACTGAGATTGAAATAATGACAATGGCACATATGCTCTGTACTGATATATACACATACGATGAAACTCGCAGTTGGTACCATTTTTCAGCAAAGGATGTTGAGAGAAGTGCTGTGACATGTGGTATGGGCATTTATCTGAATCATAAACACAGAGTGCATTATGATGTTGTTCTATCAGTCCATGAGTTATCACCAGAGAGGTTGGATATAAATGAAGTGCTTGAAGTTTATTCAGAGAGGTCTGATGTATGTGATAAGTATGCTGCACAAAGTGATCAATGTATAAAGCAGACTGTTAACCATAAGGTCATTGACAGCAAACGTAAAACAGAGTTGCCAAAATGTTGCACAGTGAAGAGAAAGAAACGTGTTAATCTGGTAAAAAGGAGAGAACTGGCGAGAAAGAATTATATTGAGCGTAAAATGACAAAATGTGATAAATATAAGACCAATTGTGAGTTTAGAGAGGCCAAGAAAGCAAAGTGTAGGAAACACCAAAAGATAAAGTACAGCACTGATGAGACTTACAGAAAGAAAACCATAGACTCAAAGAAACATGCTAGCAAAGTATCATATCAGGAAAATAATAAACATAGAGTGGCTAAACTTGAGAATTGTAAAAGAAAGTACAGGGATAATGTTGAATTCAGGAAAGAAGTGAAAAATGCCAGTAAGATGAAGTATGCGGAAAATGAGGAATTTAGGAAAGAAGTGGTGAATGCAAGTAAGATGAAGTATGTGAAAAATGAAGAATTCAGGGGAAAAGTAAAGAATGCAAGTAAGATGAAATATCAAAGTGATGAAACTTTCAAGAATAAAGTTATTGATACTATCAAATTCAAATACCACAACAATCCTGATTACAAGAAAGCAACAATTGACAGTGTCAAGAATAAATACCATGTTGATGATCGTTACAGGAACAAACTCATTGGTGCTTCTAAATCTAAATATCATGAGAATGTACATTTTCAGAAGAATGTGATTGACTTCAACAAAAAGAAGTACAAGAGTAATCCATGTTTCAGGCAGAATATTGCACAGAAGAATACCAGTCGAATAATGCAGAAAAAGGTGAACAAACATCATATCCATAATGTTTTGAGTGATTTCAAGAAAGAAATATCAAACGGACCTGAATATGTGTGTTCTGTGTGTATGAGACTTTTGTTTCGAAAGCAAGTCATTAAGTGTAATATTACTAAGTACACGAGTTGTGACAGTATCTGTGAGAAGTATGTCCATAAATGTGATGGAAATTGTACAGCTGATTGTGTTGTATCAAAATCAAGCAGGTCTTCTTTGTGGATATGTCACACATGTGACAGGAAATTATTGATCGGTAAAATACCAGCAGAAGCTTGTTCTAATAATTTACACCTGACAGATATTCCAAAAGAGTTGGCAACATTAAACAAATTAGAAGAGCATCTTATTGCACTCAATATCCCATTTGTAAAGTTAATGGCATTGCCTAAAGGTGGACAACATGGTGTACGTGGACCAGTGGTATGTGTTCCCTCAAATGTTACAGAAACTGTGAAATCATTACCAAGAAATGAATGTGAAGATCAGATGATTCGAGTTAAACTGAAGAGGAAGTTGACTTATAAAGGCTATTACCAGTATGAGTTTGTCAACAAAGAACATGTAGAGACTGCCTTACAGTATCTTAAACAGAACAATAAGTGGTATCGTGATATTGAGATTGACACAGAGTGGAGTAATTCATTGTTAGAAGAGGCGTGTGATGAGCTAGATGATGATCACAAAGTTGAAGTCAAGACTGAAGTTGTTGATAATGTTGATAATGACAATGACAATGACAATGGGGAAGAAACAGACGAGGAACGATTGCGAGGCATACCATTGGACACTTGTTTACAACCTGCAAATATTGGACAAGAAATCTTGGATCAGTATTTTGATGATGTATATTGTGTTGCACCATGTGAAGGGAATACTCCAATCAGACTTTTAATGGAACAAAGTAATGAAGCTAAATGTTTCCCAGTATTGTTTCCAAGAGGTGAGCCAGTATTCAGTGATGAGCGCAGTGTTAGAATAACACTTTCCAGATATCTTAACAATAGACTGATGAATGTTGATAACAGATTTGCACAAAGTACGCAGTACATATTCTACGCTCAATATTTGTCTGAAATTCAACAAGTTATTTCCAGTGTCTCCATAGCATTGCGGAAAGGTTCAGGGAAAACAAAAGATGGTGGTAAGGTCACTGCTAATATGCTTAATGACAAGGAGAAATTAAACGATATGTTAAAATCAGACAGTGGGTACAAGTTTTTGAAGCCTATCAGAGGAACTCCTCCATATTGGCAATCAACTCAGAAAAATATTGGCAATGGTCAGACAACTTGGTATACCTACATGGTTTTGTTCATTTTCTGCAGCTGACATGAGATGGCCCGAATTACTCAATACACTACTCAGTCAACAGGGTGACACTAGGAGTATTGATGAATTGGATTGGAATGAGAAATGTTTGTTGTTGAGAAATAATCCTGTAACTGTGGCTAGAATGTTTGACAAGCGTTTTCATACATTTTTGAAAGATGTTGTAATGTCAAGAGCAGCACCTATTGGGAAAGTGACAGATTATTTTTATCGGGTAGAATTTCAGCAAAGAGGCTCACCACATACTCATTGTCTATTTTGGATTGAAGGTGCACCAAAGTTGGGTACGCAGACTGATAATCAAGTGGCAGAGTTTGTTGATAAGTATGTAAGTTGTGCATTGCCCTCAAAGCAAGAAGATGAAGAATTGAATGAGATTGTAAGCAGTGTACAACAACATAGTAAGAGACATTCTAAATCATGTAAGAAGAAAGGAACAGAGTGTCGATTTAATTTTCCAAGGCCACCATCCATGATGACATTTGTTACTAATCCAGTGCCAATGGATACTGATGATTGTGAGCAAAAGTCAGAAAATACACTAACGGAAGATGATGCAAAGGATTTGTTGAAATCAGTATGGACTGCTGTTAATGACGAGGAAAATCAACACATGACAACTGATGAAATATTCACAAAGATTGGTACCACACAGGATAATTTTAAGAAAGCAAATGATGTGTTAACTCAGAAAGTCACTTTTGTGTTAAAACGAGAACCTCAAGATGTGTGGGTAAATCAGTATAATCCTGACTTGTTAAGATGTTGGAATGCAAATATGGACATTCAATTTATTAGTGATGTTTATGCCTGTGTAACGTATGTAGTGTCTTACATGGCTAAAGCTGAACGTGAGATGGGATTGTTATTGAGGCATGCACAGAGTGAGGCAGAAAGTGGTAATCAAGATGCTAAGCAGAGTATGAAACAGATTGGTAGTGTTTATCTGCAGAATCGTGAAGTGTCAGCTCAAGAAGCAGTTTATCGTGTCTGTACATTAAGACTACAGGAATGTTCAAGAAAAGTAGAGTTTGTACCCGTAGGTGAAAATCCTGTTCGAATGAGTTTGCCCTTGAGTGTAATTCAAAACAAGTCAATTAATAGAGATGAAGATGGTGATGATGATGATGACAATGTGTGGATGGTTAGTAAAGTAGATCGTTACAAAGCAAGACCAGATACAAGTTTATTTGAATCAATGTGTTTAGCTACATTTTGTTCAGAATACAGAGTACTATATCAAGGAAACATGTGTAAAGTATCTAGTGATAAGAGAAAGTCACAAGTGTTTGGTCTGAAGAATGATTTGGGACACATCCAGAAACGTTCTAGAACTGATCCAGCTGTTATTAGATATCCAAGATTTTCAGTGACCAAGTCTCCTGAGAAGTATTTTCATAGTATAATGCAGTTATTTCTCCCTTACCGGGTTGATGTTCACTTGAAACCAACACAGTTTGAAACTTACGAGAAGTTTTTTAGCAATGGTTTTGTCAGTGTACTAGGAGGTTTAGAATCAGTAAAGTCAATTGTGGAAAGTAATCGATGCAGATTTGAAGTTGATATTGGGTTATTGGAGGATGCAGAAGAACTTCTTCAGAAATTTGGTCCACAGGAAGATGCATGGGCATTAATCACTCCAGAAACTGAATTGCAAAGAGATGAATGTATTGAAGATAAACAGCAAGATTTAGCAGATGATAGTGATGAGGAATGTAATGTTCCAGATTTACAATCTGATAGAAAGGAAGAGAAGATATGTGACGTTGAAGCACACTCATCAAGAGTTCCAAAGTCTGATGCATTAAGTATGATGCGATCCTTAAATAACAAACAGAAAAGGGTGTTCTATAAAATTAGGCAGTGGTGTTTGGACAAGGCTAATGGTAAAACCCCTGATGCATTTCAAGTGTTTCTTACTGGTGGTGCTGGAACAGGCAAGAGTCTTCTTGTAAAGTGTATTGATTATGAAGCAACACGGACACTTGGTTCAATGATGAGAAACCCTGATGATGTGTCGGTAATGCTTACTGCTCCTACAGGTGTTGCTGCATTTAATATCAATGGTGCTACCTTACACAGTGCACTATCAATATCAACAGATGTATCGTTACCATATCAACCACTTGGTGAGGAAAAGATAAGTACACTTCGCAATAAACTTGGTCAGCTGCAGATATTGATTATAGATGAGATATCAATGGTTGGTCAGAAATTACTGTGTTACATCCATGGACGTCTGAGACAGATAAAGCAATGTCGGAGTCATATTCCTTTTGGAGGTGTCAGTGTATTAGCTGTTGGAGATTTCTATCAGTTGCCACCAGTGAAGGCCAAATCTTTGTACCAGAATAATGTTGCAGCTGATCTGTGGAATGATAATTTCAAACTTGTTGAACTGACTGAAGTTATGAGACAAAAGGATGATGCACAGTTTGCAGAAATACTGAACAGACTTCGTGTAAGAAAGAAACAAGAAGCAATACAGGATGATGACATGAAGATGTTGAAAGGGCGTGAAACAGGACAGGAGTGCAATGATGCAGTTCATATATTTCCATGTAATATACAAGTAGATAAACAAAATGTAAAGATTCTACAATCCAAGTGTGCAGATTGTGTGTATATTGAAGCAAAGGATTATCAGACAGACTCTAGAAATGCAAAAGTTAGAAGAGGAGAACCGTTAAAGAAATCTAATGGAAGCCTACCAAAATCCCTGTTACTTGGTGTTGGTGCTAGAGTTATGCTAACTAAAAACATTGATGTGTCAGATGGACTTGTTAATGGTGTCTTTGGAACTGTAACAAAAATTGTAATGTCACACGACACATCTGATGAACCCAAGTGTATCAGAATTAAGTTTGATAACAACAAGGTTGGAATGAAACTGAAGAGACAATCTGCATCATGTGCAAGGGATGAAGACAGTGTACCCATTGAGATCCAGGAAGAAAATATCGGTAAAAAATGTGTACGGCATCAGTTTCCATTGAAGTTAGCTTGGGCATGCACAGCACACAAAGTACAAGGAATGACTACAGATAAAGCAGTAGTGTGTCTTGATCGCACATTTGCAGCTGGACAAGCATATGTGAGTCTAAGTCGTGTTACATCACTTAACGGTCTTGTCATTGAAGGACTTAAAGAGAAGTACATATAATGTATTCCCGTAGTCAGCTTTTTAACATCCGTAAGACTTTTTATCACTCCATTCAGCCTGAATTGTTTTCGATTCTGAAAGCGAATGGAATTTTTCGGTTCAGGGGTAATAGAGCGGGTCATTGTAACTATAAATGTAAAATTCCTGTTCACATTGGTCACCGGCTTGATTATGTTCATAATAGGTTAGCTTTGGAAAACCGTACTCCTGTCCTTAAACACATTGTTGTAAATCCTGCCGATTCCTCTGATGATCTATTGAAACTTTGTTGCTTGAATACTAGATCTCTTAAAAATAAATCAGCTGATTTTGTTTCTTATGCCATTAATAGTAAGGCTGATTTGTTTGCCCTTACAGAAACTTGGTTTACAGATAATGATGTTGCCCATAAGGTTGAAGCAACTCCACCTGGTTTTAGATTGCTAGATCATCCCCGGAAAAACCGTGTGGGGGGAGGCACTGCTTTGTTGTTTCGTGATCATTTGAATGTCAAGAAAATTGCTGGAGATGAATTAGATTCATTTGAGTTTTCAGAATGGTCTGTGGGGATTAATTCGTTTAAATTACGACTTGTAATCATTTACAGGCCACCTTACTCAGTTAGCCATCCTTATACAGTTAATCGGTTTATCACTGATTTTGCCGATTATTTAGAATCCATTATTTTATCTTCTGAACCAGTTTTAATAACTGGAGATTTTAATATCCATGTTGACATTTCTGACGATCCAAACACTTTACGTTTTTTAACACTTCTTGAATCCATGGGTCTCCAGCAACATGTTAACAAACCTACGCATGAGATGGGTCACACACTAGATCTTGTTATTACCCGGAAATCGGACATGGTTCTTAACGGCCTCCCAACACCTCACCACCTTTTTTCTGATCATTTTTCTGTTATTTGCAATTTGCAACAAAGCAAGTCTTCTTTTCCTGCTAAACAGATTGTTTATAGGGATATTAAATCCATTGATATTAATTGCTTGAAAAGTGACTTAGTCTCTTCTAGGCTGTGCAGTGACACTCCTCAAGGTCTTGAGGAGCTTACGAAATGCTATAATACTACACTAGCTGGTACCTTTAACACACATGCCCCATTAAAGTCCAAGATGGTCACTGCTAGGCCCCGTCTACCTTGGTTTAATCAAGAAATCAACTCTGCCTTGAGGATGAGGAGACGTGCTGAAAAGAAGTGGCGACGAACAAGCATGGCCTCTGATCTTTCAGCATATAAGCTTATAAGAAATAAGGTAACCTTTCTTCTTAATAAAGCTCGTTGCAATTTCTACAAAGACTTTATCGAAAGTAATAGTTCCGACCAGAGGAAATTATTTAGAGCATCTAAAAAGCTGCTTGGGCATAGTGATGACGTCCTATATCCACCTTTTAAAGATAAAATGACTCTTGCTAATGATATGGGTAGCTTTTTTGTACAGAAAATATCTAATATTCATGCTAAACTTGATGACTTGGAAGTTTCAACCTCTGTTGACAGAACGTTATCTTTTACATCTGAAACAATGTCCAGTAAAATCCTGTTTGATAGTTTTATACCATTAACCGAGTCACAGGTAAAACAGCTTGTTGTCAATTCTTCTAAGGGATCATGCGCTCTGGATCCCATGCCTACTAACCTTGTGGGTGAGTGCCTGGATGTTTTGCTTCCAGTACTTACCAACATTATAAATTCATCATTAGTATCTGGTACATTTCCTACTGACTGGAAAGAAGCTTTAATATGCCCTTTACTTAAAAAACCCAATCTCGATATGAAATTAGAAAACTACCGACCAATCAGTAACTTACAATTTATTTCTAAATTAACTGAGAGGGCCGTTTGTGACCAACTTTATTGTCACATGTCAAAACATTCTATGTTTCCGGTTTTCCAATCATCTTATCGGAAGCATCACAGTACAGAGACGGCTCTTATAAAGGTTAAAAATGATTTATTGATGAGGATGAATTCCCAACATGTTATTCTGCTTATCCTTTTAGACCTGAGTGCAGCGTTCGATACTGTTGATCACGCCATTTTATTGAAACGTCTGCAGTCTAAATTTGGAGTCACTGGCAAGGCCCTTGATTGGTTTTCATCTTATTTGTTGGATAGAAGTCAACGTGTTTCTATTCAGGGTACCTTATCAGAAAAGTTTAACATCAACTGTGGTGTGCCTCAGGGATCCTGCTTAGGACCATTTTTATTCCTTGTCTATGCCTCTAAATTGTTTGACATCGTTGAGCGTCATCTGCCTGATGTTCATTGTTATGCGGATGACACTCAGCTGTATTTATCTTTTAGACCGGACGATAAATTTTGTCAAGCTGCTGTAACTATAATGGAAGACTGCATTGGGGACATCAGGCAATGGATGTTGCATGACCGGCTTCTAATTAATGATGCTAAGAGTGAATTTTTGATCATCGGATCAAAGCAGCAGTTGCAGAAAATTAATATTTCCAATATCATGATAGGTGATGCTAAAGTTTTTCCTACAACATGTGTTCGTAATTTAGGGTCATGGTTTGATTCTGAACTTACAATGAACACCCACATCAATAAAGCTTGCTCTGCAGCTTTTTTTCATCTTCACAACATCAAACGCATTAGTCAATTCCTAACACAAGACTCTCTTTTAAAACTAATTCATGCATTTGTGACTAGTCGTCTTGATTATTGTAATGGCCTTTTGTATGGTCTGCCAAAGTCACAGATAGCTAAACTACAAAGGGTTCAAAACGCTGCAGCCAGAATTGTTACTAACACACACCGGTTTGAACACATTACACCTATAATTCGTCAATTACATTGGTTGCCTGTTTCGTACAGGATTAATTTTAAAATCCTTTTGTTGACCTTTAAAGCTCTTCATGGTCTTTCTCCAAAGTATTTACAGGATCTTGTTTCCATCCGGAAGGTATCTTCATATCAACTTAGGTCAGGGAATAATGGTATTTTCTTGGATTATCCTTCTGGTAAAATGTTGACTACATTTGGTGATAGGGCTTTTTCTGTGGCAGCCCCTAAGCTTTGGAATGCGCTACCGTTTCATATACGTAGCGAACAGAAACTTACCTCTTTTAAATGTAATATAAAAACCTATCTTTTTAAAGCCGCTTTTTAGTGTGTCTTTCTTCTATGGTCACCTTGTCAGTTAGTTTAGATTTTTAGCATAAATAGGGTTAAAGGCGTCTGTCTCCTGAAAAGGTCAAAACATTACCGATGCCAGCAGGGATAGGCCTATGTAATAAGTACTATTAGTTCTCTGTTGGCGGGACAGACGTATCCCCATACTTTTGTTTGGGCGCTGGCCTGGTGACCAGTCTTTTTTCTTTGTCCTTTTCTTCCATTATGTGCTTTTTAACATGTGTTCTGCGCCTTTGATCATTTTGTATGTAAGGGGCGCAATATAAATTTTAAATATTATTATTATTATTATAATGAAGCAGTAGGTGATGCTCTGAAAATAATGCCAATGTATATTGATGATGAAGGTATGGAAGATACAGAGTCAGCTGTCAGTATGACCATTATGATGCATAACATTCAAGGATTACATGCACATTATATGGACCTGAAATCCAACACTGAAATGATGAAGGCAGATTTTATTTGTTTGACTGAAACATGGACTGAAGATCATCTACAATATGACGTGCAGTTGAATGATTTCAAAAGTTACCATCAACCAAGATGTCTGTCTTATGATAACTCAAGTGATTTAACTGAAATGTTACAGCATCAGTCTCACGGAGGTGTAGCAGTCTATGGTAGAACCAAGGGGTCAATGAGTAGACTTATGTTGTCAGTCCAAAATATAGAATATATTGCTTTCCAGATTATTTCAGATGTGTCAGTAGCAGTTGTTGTCATCTATCGACCACCATCATATGTGCTTCAGGATTTTTTATCTAATATGAAGACCCTTGTGAATGAACTGCAGAAAGTATCAAGGAGATGTATAGTAATGGGAGATTTTAATGAAGACATTTTCAATTTAAAGGCTACACGTTCTACAAGTATTGTGAATATGATGAGTGAGCATGGTTACAAGCAGTGTGTTGTAGATGCTACAACTATGAAAGGAACATTGATTGATCATGTGTATGTAAGAGGTTGTGATTCTGTTCAAACTCATGTAATTCCCACTTATTATAGCTATCATGAGGCTGTAAAGGTAAAATTTTGAATGAATACTGATGCTGTCAGTAAATGGTTAATTAACATGTAAAGACAAATGTTGAAGTTTCATGCACAAAGCTTTACATATCATGTAAGAAAGCTGCAAGATTTTATCATTATGAAAGCTGCGAGCTTTTAACAGTAAGAAAGCAGTGTGTATACATAAAACTGAAAATTTAATGTTATAGGCTTATGTGAGAAAAAGTAAATTATGCACAATGTTTATGTACATGTGTAGTTTGAGTTTGATTTATTATTTTTTTAAGTAGTATTATTCAACAGAGAACCGCATGAACTGTACAATGAAGTTATTTTTGGAAATCTATACTAAATATGTTTTTAGTATGTACAATTCAGTGTGTTAAAGGTATTAAATACAGGATTGGTAGAGCTGACAAAATAATCACAGACAGTGTTCATGTTTTGTGTAATCAACCACATACATGAAATATTTCACAAACCTGTGAAAATTTGAACTCAATTGGTCATCGAGGTCACGAGAAAATAGTGAAAAGAGACCTTATGTGTTTGCTTTTTTTCAAACATTAAGTTTATTATCACGCGTGATGAAAACTATTGTTTTACTCATTTCTCAGAAACGATAGCATTTTAGGCAGAAATATTTTAAGGAACACTTTCTACCATTACCTACTTTAAATCATGTAAGCTATGTGTGAATCTGTGAACATTTGTGTTTTTCAATCTTGCCAATAGTGTACAGGGCCTTTAATAAGCAAATGTATGACCCATGTGAATAAAAGTATTTAATTTGTTAATCATTGGCACGCAGATAATAATGGAGAGCTAAAACACCAGAAATAGATGCACAACCTGCTGTTTACGAGAAATTTACTTCACACTGGATATGCAACACTCCTACTCAATTGGAAGATTCATCACAGAAATGTTCTTATCCAAACATGAAGTTGTGTCTTCTTTCGTGAAGTGACAGGGCACAAAAGCTGAACTTGTAAAAGTGTTGCAAAAAGAGTCTTCTGAGTCAAAAAGAGTCTTCACAATGGGGTGAGTCAACATGCCTGTGCAATGGTGTGTGTCAACACGCCTGTGGAATGGTGTGTGTCAACATCCCTATGGAGTGGTGTGAGTCAACACCCCTATGGAGTGGGGTGAGTCAACACCCCTGTGGAGTGGGGTGAGTCAACACCCCTGTGGAGTGGGGTGAGTCAACACCCCTGTGGAATGGGGTGAGTCAACACCCCTGTGGAATGGGGTGAGTCAACACCCCTGTGGAATGGTGTGAGTCAACACCCCTGTGGAATGGTGTGAGTCAACACCCCTGTGGAATGGTGTGAGTCAACACCCCCTCATCAGAGACATCTTATGACATCTGGTCTGTGTTGTGTTCTGAAGTGGCAGGACACCATGACCATACCCAACTGGAATATCACCAGTATGGAGCAGTATGGCGAGACCCATGGCCTATAGGATTGACATGAATGTCAACAGTGCCCTGGCCTTGGGTGAACTACTGAACTGGTATCGAGCAGTATGGCGAGACCCATGGCCTATAGGATTGACATGAATGTCAACAGTGCCCTGGCCTTGAGTGAACTACTGAACTGGTATGGAGCAGTATGGCGAGACCCATGGCCTATAGGATTGACATGAATGTCAATAGTGCCCTGCCCTTGAGTGAACTACTGAACTGGTATGAAACAGTATGGCGAGACCCATGGCCTATAGTATTGACATGAATGTCAACAGTGCCCTGGCCTTGAGTGAACTACTGAACTGGTATGGAGCAGTATGGCGAGACCCATGGCCTATAGGATTGACATGAATGTCAATAGTGCCCTGCCCTTGAGTGAACTACTGAACTGGTATGAAACAGTATGGCGAGACCCATGGCCTATAGTATTGACATGAATGTCAACAGTGCCCTGGCCTTGAGTGAACTACTGAACTGGTTTGGAGCAGTAAGACATGACCCATACTGTAGGATTGAAGTAGTTGCTATAGTGTCCTGCCCCTGAGAGTGAGTGAGAGGGTACATGTATTACTGAACGGCTATGGAGTAGTATGGCGTGACCCTTACAGGAATGGTGTGTTTAGTTTTAAAGTGTGCAGCTTTTGTTGATACAAATTGTTAAAACAGTTACATAGCACCTGTGAGTAATGCAGAAGTTAATTGGTTGTGGTGTGTTGGGGTCAAGTGTTCTGGTTCACTGGACCCAAGCTCTGGTGTTGTCAACAGCAGAGTGTGGGTTCGATACCCAGTCATGACACTTGTGCCCTTTCGCAAGGCACTTAACCACAAATGCTTCGTAAAAAGTTTGGAAGGGAGTGTATTGTGCTCTGCCAGTACCAGCCAGGTTCCTAGTGGATGATACCCATATCTACATCCTTAAGGACTGCGAAGGGGGTAACCCTGTTTCAGTTGCAGGAGTAAGTGGCAACGTGCACCTGGTGACAGTTGCTGTGGTTCAATAGTCCAAATCAATTATGTGTAGTCATCACCTTGAAGTGGCCTTCCATGGTGTTGTGATGTTAGGCGATCTCTCATAATTTATTTTTATTTTTTTAACTGTTAATAATATTTTTAAAAACGACAGCCTTGGTCTGCCTGCAATTGACTTTATACATTAAAGCACCATGACTGGACTGCTAAATTTTAGGGGTACCACTAAACTGTGATGCTTTTTGTCATATGATACATATCACAATTACCTGGTTCATGAGGGAGTAGTTTCACATTTGGGGCCATCGAACATTTTTACAATCATACAAAGTGGGTGATGTTGGAAGGGTGTTTGGAGACCACTTCTACTTTAAAATGTGGGTAATATTTTTATATTTATACACTTAGCATAAATTTGTGAAGAAGAATGCTGATACATAGCTGTTTGTGGGAGATTGGGGGTCGTCAAAAGTAGTAGTTTGTACAATCTTTAAAAGAATTAACATTTTGGAACATATATAACATGTAAATATTGTCATTTGGTTATTTAGCGTAAACTCTAATTTGTAAAGGAGAATCTCAAAAGTTAGTTGGGTCTGTCTAGGCACACATGTAATAACATTCCTGTGGCCCATATTCCCATTCCATTAGACATGTAGTACTGTCCAATGCACTTGACCAGGTCATTGTGCTGAAGTACGAAAGTATTCCTTCACAAGGGAATACTAGCATGAACATTCAAATTCATCATTATGGTGGTCGCCAATGGAACAGTCCATGAGCACACACTGGAAAAGTTGTGAAACACAATTAGAATGTTTCTACATGTACATGTAATATTCCGACATTGCCTAATCAAGCAAGTTTGGTACACTGAAATGAAATTGTAAAGTTCCATGTTGAGGCAATACATTTATTTTTATGGCAATTCTGAATGATAGTTATTGATGTATCTGTGATTTCATACCTGTAATGAACGAGATCAAACAGTTCTGGCAATTGTGGGTGCCATTTGCTTTAGACAGTAGATATTTTCTTATCTGTTACAATGAATTTTGTACATTGTTATACATGGATATGTACTTAATTTGGGTTTTTAACATGTAATTACATGTTAAAAACCCAAATTAAGTATAAGCTTCACTTGCACCACTTCATGCGTTGCTGTTGTGGACTCGCAAAACTGGTGTTCCAATTTAAAACTGAGGTTTCAGTGTTGACAGGTATTTGATTTGCTAAAGTGGCCTACTTATAAGTAGCGAGATATAAGCCGGCTCAGTGCTACATGTATTAGGTTGTCAATTGCAATTTCATATCCAAAACATTTGAAAGGGCGTTAAATGAAAAGATGCACAAACATTTGAAAAAAGCAAGATCCAAAAGTAAACTATAACTATATCAAAATGTGAATTTAAAAGTATTTGTGTTTGCAAATGTAAGTGTATGGGATCAATTCTAAACTTTAAATTAATAAGCATTGGTATGTTGAGGAATGCTTCTCATTATACATTATGTTAACAAAAATGTATTTGTGTATAGAGATTTTGGTTTATTCATCTAGGCCTTCTGTGTGTCTGTGAACACAGACAAAGATTGTGTCCAAGCCATTGTTTGTGATTTGTGGATGGGAAGTGTATTTGCTTATGTGTTTTGTTTCCTATTTAAGTTTGGGTTCGCACTCAGACATAACCAGTTCAAAACTGTGTATGTCGTGGGTTAAGGACACTTTCAAAAGCTATAACTACATACATGTACATTTAGATTGAAATGGCAGGGATGTTACCACAATGTAATTTTTTATTCAAATCCTTAAATACAACACTTGGCTGTAGGTTCGTGGGGAGGGCGTTGGCATCAAAGGTGTTAACAAAATGTGTAAATAAGTATGTTATCGATGTTGGTATATAAAACTGATGCATATTGCTTTCTGTAGCAGTGCACTTTATACAATATTGAGTAATAATATAGTCATAATAATAACAATACTGGGTTCTTGTATAGCACTGTTATTATTATCTTTCTTTTCAACATGTTTGTTTTGAATTATGAGACAAACAAACTGTGGCACATCATTCTGGAGCCACTGTTGGAAACACCTTCTCTTCACAATAAGTGTTTAACTGTGTTCTCTTACATCGAATCTACGACTTTACGTCCCATCGAAGGAACAAAGCAATAACGTTGAAGTATCTTGCTCAAGGACATAAGTACCATGACCGGGACTCCAACCCACACTCCGCTCATCAGAAATACCAGAGCTTGAGTGTGCAGGTCCACACCACATTTGAATGTCTCACTCATGAAACACAAACACCAATACACAATGTAGTGGTTCCAGAAATCAAAACCAATTTGAATATGTTACAATATGTATGGGACAAATTAAACATTAACAAATTTAGTACAGTGTTTTATGTGTGAGACAATAAAATATTACCTTGTTATGCTTATTGCACAATCTGTGATCAGTGAACATAATACTGCATTGGTATGCTTTGTAAGTTTATAATACTAGTGATAATGATGTGTGTCATTAGGCTGAACTTGCATACTTGTACCAAAATGTACTTTTCGAATGATTGTCACATATTTAATACTGACTTCCCTATAGCTTATAAGTAATTAGTTCAACATATTAATTGATCTGTTGATGCAACTACATGTATTCGAGCTACTGTGTGATGTATGAATAAAAACTGTTAAATGCAATGTGTTTTTGTTACTTATGCGTGTCATGATTTGTGTATTGTCATTGCTACAGATTCTGAAGCATTTGGTGTTCAAGTAATTTTTTGAAATGAAAATAATTTTCTGGAAGTTTAGTACACGAGCAACAGCAGAATCAAAGTGGACAATGGCGGGGAAGTCATTTAAGGAAGTAAAACAGAAACATACTTGCTGTCTAATGTTTGAACTCTTTATTTAATTTGTAAAAAAATTACAATTTAATTTTGTAACGTCAGCTCCTGTTTCATAGAGATAATGATCAGACAAAAAGTGAAACGTTCGTCCCATTTGATAATGCGTTGAATCGAAATCCCTAAACATTGTTTATGTAGGAACAAATCGTTGTGTACAAATGTAATGGCTTCAACGATAAATGCATTAGTCCTCTCATGGCAGGAATCCAAAAATGAAAGCAAATTTGTTGTGTCAAATTCATGAACTCGACTAAGTCCCACTCAACTGGTTTAATGAGATGTGCGTAAAATCATAGAGAAAAGACCAAAAACATACTGAGAATTTTTCACCAATCGGAACATGACTTGCATGTTAGTCTATGGTCGGATTGCATTTTAGCTATCCCCAATGGTACAAATTAACGGTAAACTTTCATTACAATTAAGTTAATTTGACAACTCCTAAGGACATGGAACGTCTCTTTCTAGAATCGTATTTGTTTTAAATGGTAATTTTGGTAATTTAGGAAACTAACATCAAACTCACATGATAAAATTGTGTTGTTTGACCACCTAAATAATATTTACAATCTTCAGCCACTAGGTCTTTTGTACACGGATAGAAAACCCTAAACGCACGTAGGTATTACATGTAATGCTTGGTCATGCACAAATCACATAGGCATGAACTAACTATATGGGTCCTCTGTCCGGTTAGGAATTAGATAAAAAAGCTACGCTTGTTTAGTTCTTGAGATATAGTCCCACTTCCGGTTGACCCGGAAGTAAAGGTCAACATGGGGTCACGGTTACCCGAGGCTAATCTCCAATACCCAAGGAGTCTATAACTGAAAACAGTTTGAAAATTGGTTGTGTAGTTCTTGAGATAGGGTCCCACTTCCGGTTGACCCGGAAGTAAAGGTCAACATGGGGTCACGGTTACCCAAGGCTATTCTACAATGCCCATTAGGAGTCTATAACTGAACAAAGTTTGAAAATCGGTTGTGTAGTTCTTAAGATATGGTCCCACTTCCGGTTGACCCGGAAGTAAAGGTCAACATGGGGTCACGGTTACCCAAGGCTAATTTCCAATGCCCAAGGAGTCAATAACTGAAAAAAGTTTGAAAATCGGCTGTGTACTTCTTGAGATATGGTGCTGCAAAGATTAACTAATTAAAGCTTTGAATTACCGTAATTTGACACCTGATGACGTCACAGTAACAAAAATGTGTTTTTCATACTAATAAATTTGATAAGGTACACGATGGTATGTAACTTATCCCAATCCAATGCCTTTTAACGAAAACCCTATTAGAACGTACGTATATCCTCTCTCGATTCCAATATCACGGCAGTCTTTGACGCCTAGCCGTGATTGCGCAATCACGGCACAATTTGCTTCGTAGCCATGGTTTGTGTTTGAACCACCAAAACGTTACTAAAACGTTTTTTTTTATACGAAAAGAAAAAACACCTACAAATGACGTCATGATGACGTGACGAAAAATGTTAGACTGGAATCGACATCTACAATACAAGACGATGCCATAACTGAAAATTTTTTGAAGATCGGATGTTTACTTCTTGAGATATGGTGTTAATCAGATTGGCTAATTAAATATTCATACAGCTGTGACGTGAATAATTAATTAAGATTTTTAATCTAATTACATCTAAAATTCAAGTCAGGGCATAAGCTTTAATATGATATAAGATTTGTCTGCTTTTGATAATTCTAAGAATAACATATGGTCTTCGAAAGAGACACAGGTTAAGTCAATACGATTTTAGGGAAAGAAAGAAAAATAATAATAAAAAAAATAAAAATCTGGACGATTTCAAAAGCTGTTCCGACTGAAAGGTCGGAACAGCTAATAATAATAATAACTAGAGATTTAGTGTTTGTTGACAAACACAAAGCTGTTCCGTGTTGTTTTGCTTCGATTAAGTGCTTCAAAGCTTTAAAGTTGGTCTGATTTCAAGATTGAAGTCTCTTGACCTTTGACAGGCCCCCTTTTCACTTAAGGGTGCCTAAAAACCTAAACCTGGTCTTCATTCTGATACTGAATCGAAAGGAGCTTTTAACCCAGAAATAAAGGTCATCATGAGGTCATGGTAACCCTTGTTTAACATTTTTTGCTCAAAGGGGTTTGTAATTGAAAATAAAATTAAAATCAGGTGTGTAGTTGTTAAGATATGGTCCCACTTCCGGTTGACCCAGAAGTAAAGGTCAACATGGGGTCACGGTAACCCAAGGCTAATCTTCAATGCCCAAGGAGTTTATAACTGAAAAAGTTTGAAAATCGAGTGTGTAGTGCTTGAGAAATGGTCCCACTTCCGGTTGACCCGGAAGTACAGGTCAACATGGGGTCACGGTTACCCAAGGCTAATCTCCAATGCCAAAAGAGTCTATAACTGAAAACAGTTTGAAAATTAGTTGTGAAGTTCTTGAGATATGGTGTCACTTCCGGTTGACCCGGAACTACAGGTCAACATGGGGTCACGGTTACCCAAGGCTATTCTCCAATGCCCATTAGGAGTCTATAACTGAACAAAGTTTGAAAATCGGTTGTGTAGTTATTGAGATATGATCCCACTTCCGGTTGACCCGGAAGTAAAGGTCAACATGGGGTCACGGTTACCCAAGGTTATTCTCCAATGCCCATTAGGAGTCTATAACTGAACAAAGTTTGAAAATTGATTGTGTAGTTCTTGAAATACGGTGTCACTTCCGGTTGACCCGGAAGTAAAGGTCAACATGGGGTCACGGTTACCCAAGGCTAATCTCCCATGCCCAAGGAGTCTATAACTGAAAAAAGTTTGAAAATCGGTTGGGTAGTTCTTGAAATATGGTCTCACTTCCGGTTGACCCGGAAGTAAAGGTCAACATGGGGTCACGGTTACCCAAGGCTAATTTCCAATGCCCAAGGAGTCAATAACTGAAAAAAGTTTGAAAATCGGCTGTGTACTTCTTGAGATATGGTGCTGCAAAGATTAACTAATTAAAGCTTTGAATTACCGTAATTTGACACCTGATGAAGTCACAGTAACAAAAATATGTTTTTCATACTAATAAATTTGATAAGGTACACGATGGTATGTAACTTATCCCAATCCAATGCCTTTTAACGAAAACCCTATTAGAACGTACGTATATCCTCTCTCGATTCCAATATCACGGCAGTCTTTGACGCCTAGCCGTGATTGCGCAATCACGGCACAATTTGCTTCGTAGCCATGGTTTGTGTTTGAACCACCA
This sequence comes from Leptasterias polaris, assembly GCA_037783415.1. Classification (NCBI taxonomy): domain Eukaryota; kingdom Metazoa; phylum Echinodermata; class Asteroidea; order Forcipulatida; family Asteriidae; genus Leptasterias; species Leptasterias polaris. The sequence goes on from JAZGTN010000027.1 coordinate 4,040,610, forward strand.
AAACGTGACTAAAACGTTTTTTTAATACGAAAAGAAAAAACACCTACAAATGACGTCATGATGACGTGTCGAAAAATGTTAGACCGGAATCGACATCTACAATACAAGACGATGCCATAACTGAAAAAAGTTTGAAGATCGGATGTTTACTTCTTGAGATATGGTGTAAATCAGATTGGCTAATTAAATATTCATACAGCTGTGACGTGAATAATTAATTAAGATTTTTAATCTAATTACATCTAAAATTCAAGTCAGGGCATAAGCTTTAATATGATATAGGATTTGTCTGCTTTTGATAATTCTAAGAATAACATATGGTCTTCGAAAGAAACACAGGTTAAGTCAATACGATTTTAGGGAAAGGAAGAATAATAATAACTAGACTTGAGGTGTTTGTGTACAAACACGAAGCTGTTCCGGTTTTCTGATTCATAAACAAAATTTAATCCTTGTCTAACATTTACTGCTCAAATGGTTTATAACTGAAAAGAAATTGAATATCGGTTGTGTAGTTCTTGTGATAAGGTCCCACTTCCGGTTGACCCGGAAGTAAATGTCAACATGGGGTCACGGTTACCCAAGGCTAATCTCCAATGTCCAAGGAGTCTTTAACTGAAAAAAGTTTGAAAATCGGTTGTGTAGTTCTTGAGTTAGGGTCCCACTTCCGGTTAACCCGGAAGTAAAGGTCAACATGAGGTCACGGTTTCCCAAGGCTAATCTTCATTGCCCAAGGAGTCTATAACTGAAAACAGTTTGAAAATCGGTAGTGTAGTTCTTGAGATAGGGTCCCACTTCCGGTTAACCCGGAAGTAAAGGTCAACATGGGGTCACGGTTACCCAAGGCTAATCTCCCATGCCCAAGGAGTCTATAACTGAAAAAAGTTTGAAAAATGGTTGTGTAGTTCTTGAAATAGGGTCCCACTTCCGGTTGACCCGGAAGTAAAGGTCAACATGGGGTCACGGTTACCCAAGGTTATTCTCCAATGCCCATTAGGAGTCTATAACTGAACAAAGTTTGAAAATCGATTGTGTAGTTATTGAGATAAGGTCCCACTTCCGGTTGACCCAGAAGTAAAGGTCAACATGGGGTCACGGTTACCCAAGGCTAATATCCCATGCCCAAGAAGTCTATAACTGAAAAAAAGTTTGAAAATTGGTTGTGTAGTTCTTGAGATATGGTGTCACTTCAGGTTGACCCGGAACTAAAGGTCAACATGGGGTCACGGTTACCCAAGGCTAATCTCCCATGCCCAAGGAGTCTATAACTGAAAACAGTTTGAAAATCGGGTGTGTAGTTCTTGAGATAGGGTCCCACTTCCGGTTGACCCAGAAGTAAAGGTCAACATGGGGTCACGGTTACCCAAGGCTAATCTGCAATGTCCAAGGAGTCTTTAACTGAAAAAAATTTGAAAATCGGTTGTGTAGTTCTTGAGTTAGGGTCCCACTTCCGGTTAACCCGGAAGTAAAGGTCAACATGGGGTCACGGTTACCCAAGGCTAATCTCCAATGCCCAAGGAATCTATAACTGAAAACAGTTTGAAAATTGGTAGTGTAGTTCTTGAGATAGGGTCCCACTTCCGGTTATTAAACTCGGAAGTAAAGGTGAACATGGGGTCACGGTTACCCAAGGCTAATCGCCAATGTCCAAGGAGTCTATAACTGAAAACAGTTTGAAAATCGGTTGTGTAGTTCTTAAGATATGGTCCCACTTTCGTTGACCCAGAAGTAAAGGTCAACATGGGGTCACGGTAACCCAAGGCTAATCTTCAATGCCCAAGGAGTTTATAACTGAAAAAAGTTTGAAAATCGAGTGTGTAGTGCTTGAGAAATGGTCCCACTTCCGGTTGACCCGGAAGTAAAGGTCAACATGGGGTCACGGTTACCCAAGGCTATTCTACAATGCCCATTAGGAGTCTATAACTGAACAAAGTTTGAAAATCGGTTGTGTAGTTCTTAAGATATGGTCCCACTTCCGGTTGACCCGGAAGTAAAGGTCAACATGGGGTCACGGTTACCCAAGGCTAATTTCCAATGCCCAAGGAGTCAATAACTGAAAAAAGTTTGAAAATCGGCTGTGTACTTCTTGAGATATGGTGCTGCAAAGATTAACTAATTAAAGCTTTGAATTACCGTAATTTGACACCTGATGACGTCACAGTAACAAAAATGTGTTTTTCATACTAATAAATTTGATAAGGTACACGATGGTATGTAACTTATCCCAATCCAATGCCTTTTAACGAAAACCCTATTAGAACGTACGTATATCCTCTCTCGATTCCAATATCACGGCAGTCTTTGACGCCTAGCCGTGATTGCGCAATCACGGCACAATTTGCTTCGTAGCCATGGTTTGTGTTTGAACCACCAAAACGTTACTAAAACGTTTTTTTTTATACGAAAAGAAAAAACACCTACAAATGACGTCATGATGACGTGACGAAAAATGTTAGACTGGAATCGACATCTACAATACAAGACGATGCCATAACTGAAAATTTTTTGAAGATCGGATGTTTACTTCTTGAGATATGGTGTTAATCAGATTGGCTAATTAAATATTCATACAGCTGTGACGTGAATAATTAATTAAGATTTTTAATCTAATTACATCTAAAATTCAAGTCAGGGCATAAGCTTTAATATGATATAAGATTTGTCTGCTTTTGATAATTCTAAGAATAACATATGGTCTTCGAAAGAGACACAGGTTAAGTCAATACGATTTTAGGGAAAGAAAGAAAAATAATAATAAAAAAAATAAAAATCTGGACGATTTCAAAAGCTGTTCCGACTGAAAGGTCGGAACAGCTAATAATAATAATAACTAGAGATTTAGTGTTTGTTGACAAACACAAAGCTGTTCCGTGTTGTTTTGCTTCGATTAAGTGCTTCAAAGCTTTAAAGTTGGTCTGATTTCAAGATTGAAGTCTCTTGACCTTTGACAGGCCCCCTTTTCACTTAAGGGTGCCTAAAAACCTAAACCTGGTCTTCATTCTGATACTGAATCGAAAGGAGCTTTTAACCCAGAAATAAAGGTCATCATGAGGTCATGGTAACCCTTGTTTAACATTTTTTGCTCAAAGGGGTTTGTAATTGAAAATAAAATTAAAATCAGGTGTGTAGTTGTTAAGATATGGTCCCACTTCCGGTTGACCCAGAAGTAAAGGTCAACATGGGGTCACGGTAACCCAAGGCTAATCTTCAATGCCCAAGGAGTTTATAACTGAAAAAGTTTGAAAATCGAGTGTGTAGTGCTTGAGAAATGGTCCCACTTCCGGTTGACCCGGAAGTACAGGTCAACATGGGGTCACGGTTACCCAAGGCTAATCTCCAATGCCAAAAGAGTCTATAACTGAAAACAGTTTGAAAATTAGTTGTGAAGTTCTTGAGATATGGTGTCACTTCCGGTTGACCCGGAACTACAGGTCAACATGGGGTCACGGTTACCCAAGGCTATTCTCCAATGCCCATTAGGAGTCTATAACTGAACAAAGTTTGAAAATCGGTTGTGTAGTTATTGAGATATGATCCCACTTCCGGTTGACCCGGAAGTAAAGGTCAACATGGGGTCACGGTTACCCAAGGTTATTCTCCAATGCCCATTAGGAGTCTATAACTGAACAAAGTTTGAAAATTGATTGTGTAGTTCTTGAAATACGGTGTCACTTCCGGTTGACCCGGAAGTAAAGGTCAACATGGGGTCACGGTTACCCAAGGCTAATCTCCCATGCCCAAGGAGTCTATAACTGAAAAAAGTTTGAAAATCGGTTGGGTAGTTCTTGAAATATGGTCTCACTTCCGGTTGACCCGGAAGTAAAGGTCAACATGGGGTCACGGTTACCCAAGGCTAATTTCCAATGCCCAAGGAGTCAATAACTGAAAAAAGTTTGAAAATCGGCTGTGTACTTCTTGAGATATGGTGCTGCAAAGATTAACTAATTAAAGCTTTGAATTACCGTAATTTGACACCTGATGAAGTCACAGTAACAAAAATATGTTTTTCATACTAATAAATTTGATAAGGTACACGATGGTATGTAACTTATCCCAATCCAATGCCTTTTAACGAAAACCCTATTAGAACGTACGTATATCCTCTCTCGATTCCAATATCACGGCAGTCTTTGACGCCTAGCCGTGATTGCGCAATCACGGCACAATTTGCTTCGTAGCCATGGTTTGTGTTTGAACCACCAAAACGTGACTAAAACGTTTTTTTAATACGAAAAGAAAAAACACCTACAAATGACGTCATGATGACGTGTCGAAAAATGTTAGACCGGAATCGACATCTACAATACAAGACGATGCCATAACTGAAAAAAGTTTGAAGATCGGATGTTTACTTCTTGAGATATGGTGTAAATCAGATTGGCTAATTAAATATTCATACAGCTGTGACGTGAATAATTAATTAAGATTTTTAATCTAATTACATCTAAAATTCAAGTCAGGGCATAAGCTTTAATATGATATAGGATTTGTCTGCTTTTGATAATTCTAAGAATAACATATGGTCTTCGAAAGAAACACAGGTTAAGTCAATACGATTTTAGGGAAAGGAAGAATAATAATAACTAGACTTGAGGTGTTTGTGTACAAACACGAAGCTGTTCCGGTTTTCTGATTCATAAACAAAATTTAATCCTTGTCTAACATTTACTGCTCAAATGGTTTATAACTGAAAAGAAATTGAATATCGGTTGTGTAGTTCTTGTGATAAGGTCCCACTTCCGGTTGACCCGGAAGTAAATGTCAACATGGGGTCACGGTTACCCAAGGCTAATCTCCAATGTCCAAGGAGTCTTTAACTGAAAAAAGTTTGAAAATCGGTTGTGTAGTTCTTGAGTTAGGGTCCCACTTCCGGTTAACCCGGAAGTAAAGGTCAACATGAGGTCACGGTTTCCCAAGGCTAATCTTCATTGCCCAAGGAGTCTATAACTGAAAACAGTTTGAAAATCGGTAGTGTAGTTCTTGAGATAGGGTCCCACTTCCGGTTAACCCGGAAGTAAAGGTCAACATGGGGTCACGGTTACCCAAGGCTAATCTCCCATGCCCAAGGAGTCTATAACTGAAAAAAGTTTGAAAAATGGTTGTGTAGTTCTTGAAATAGGGTCCCACTTCCGGTTGACCCGGAAGTAAAGGTCAACATGGGGTCACGGTTACCCAAGGTTATTCTCCAATGCCCATTAGGAGTCTATAACTGAACAAAGTTTGAAAATCGATTGTGTAGTTATTGAGATAAGGTCCCACTTCCGGTTGACCCAGAAGTAAAGGTCAACATGGGGTCACGGTTACCCAAGGCTAATATCCCATGCCCAAGAAGTCTATAACTGAAAAAAAGTTTGAAAATTGGTTGTGTAGTTCTTGAGATATGGTGTCACTTCAGGTTGACCCGGAACTAAAGGTCAACATGGGGTCACGGTTACCCAAGGCTAATCTCCCATGCCCAAGGAGTCTATAACTGAAAACAGTTTGAAAATCGGGTGTGTAGTTCTTGAGATAGGGTCCCACTTCCGGTTGACCCAGAAGTAAAGGTCAACATGGGGTCACGGTTACCCAAGGCTAATCTGCAATGTCCAAGGAGTCTTTAACTGAAAAAAATTTGAAAATCGGTTGTGTAGTTCTTGAGTTAGGGTCCCACTTCCGGTTAACCCGGAAGTAAAGGTCAACATGGGGTCACGGTTACCCAAGGCTAATCTCCAATGCCCAAGGAATCTATAACTGAAAACAGTTTGAAAATTGGTAGTGTAGTTCTTGAGATAGGGTCCCACTTCCGGTTATTAAACTCGGAAGTAAAGGTGAACATGGGGTCACGGTTACCCAAGGCTAATCGCCAATGTCCAAGGAGTCTATAACTGAAAACAGTTTGAAAATCGGTTGTGTAGTTCTTAAGATATGGTCCCACTTTCGTTGACCCAGAAGTAAAGGTCAACATGGGGTCACGGTAACCCAAGGCTAATCTTCAATGCCCAAGGAGTTTATAACTGAAAAAAGTTTGAAAATCGAGTGTGTAGTGCTTGAGAAATGGTCCCACTTCCGGTTGACCCGGAAGTACAGGTCAACATGGGGTCACGGTTACCCAAGGCTAATCTCCAATGCCAAAAGAGTCTATAACTGAAAACAGTTTGAAAATTAGTTGTGAAGTTCTTGAGATATGGTGTCACTTCCGGTTGACCCGGAACTACAGGTCAACATGGGGTCACGGTTACCCAAGGCTATTCTCCAATGCCCATTAGGAGTCTATAACTGAACAAAGTTTGAAAATCGGTTGTGTACTTCTTGAGATATGGTGCTGCAAAGATTAACTAATTAAAGCTTTGAATTACCGTAATTTGACACCTGATGACGTCACAGTAAAAAAAATGTGTTTTTCATACTAATAAATTTGATAAGGTACACGATGGTATGTAACTTATCCCAATCCAATGCCTTTTAACGAAAACCCTATTAGAACGTACGTATATCCTCTCTCGATTCCAATATCACGGCAGTCTTTGACGCCTAGCCGTGATTGCGCAATCACGGCACAATTTGCTTCGTAGCCATGGTTTGTGTTTGAACCACTAAAACGTTACTAAAACGTTTTTTGTTATACGAAAAGAAAAAACACCTACAAATGACGTCATGATGACGTGACGAAAAATGTTAGACTGGAATCGACATCTACAATACAAGACGATGCCATAACTGAAAAAAGTTTGAAGATCGGATGTTTACTTCTTGAGATATGGTGTAAATCAGATTGGCTAATTAAATATTCATACAGCTGTGACGTGAATAATTAATTAAGATTTTTAATCTAATTACATCTAAAATTCAAGTCAGGGCATAAGCTTTAATATGATATAGGATTTGTCTGCTTTTGATAATTCTAAGAATAACATATGGTCTTCGAAAGAGACACAGGTTAAGTCAATACGATTTTAGGGAAAGAAAGAAAAATAATAATAATAATAATAAAAAAAATAAAAATCTGGACGATTTCAAAAGCTGTTCCGACTGAAAGTTCGGAACAGCTAATAAAAAAAATAAAAATCTGGACGATTTCAAAAGCTGTTCCGACTGAAAGTTCGGAACAGCTAAAAAAATAAAAATCTCGACGAAAACAATAGCTGTTCCGACTGAAAGGTCGGAACAGCTAATAATAATAATAATAATAATAATAATAATAAAAAAAATAAAAATCTGGACGAAAACAATAGCTGTTCCGACTGAAAGGTCGGAACAGCTAATAAAAAAAATAAAAATCTCGACGAAAACAATAGCTGTTCCGACTGAAAGGTCGGAACAGCTAATAATAATAAAAAAAAATAAAATCTGGACGATTTCAAAAGCTGTTCCGACTGAAAGTTCGGAACAGCTAATAAAAAAAATAAAAATCTGGACGATTTCAAAAGCTGTTCCGACTGAAAGTTCGGAACAGCTAATAATAATAATAATAATAATAATAATAAAAAAAATAAAAATCTGGACGATTTCAAAAGCTGTTCCGACTGAAAGTTCGGAACAGCTAAAAAAAATAAAAATCTGGACGATTTCAAAAGCTGTTCCGACTGAAAGTTCGGAACAGCTAATAATAATAATAATAAAAAAAATAAAAATCTGGACGATTTCAAAAGCTGTTCCGACTGAAAGTTCGGAACAGCTAATAAAAAAAATAAAAATCTGGACGATTTCAAAAGCTGTTCCGACTGAAAGTTCGGAACAGCTAATAATAATAATAATAAAAAAAATAAAAATCTGGACGATTTCAAAAGCTGTTCCGACTGAAAGTTCGGAACAGCTAATAAGAAAAAAATAAAAATCTGGACGATTTCAAAAGCTGTTCCGACTGAAAGTTCGGAACAGCTAATAATAAAAAAAATAAAAATCTGGACGATTTCAAAAGCTGTTCCGACTGAAAGTTCGGAACAGCTAATAATAAAAAATAAAAAAATCTGGACGATTTCAAAAGCTGTTCCGACTGAAAGTTCGGAACAGCTAAAAAAAAAAAAATCTGGACGATTTCAATAGCTGTTCCGACTGAAAGTTCGGAACAGCTAAAAATAAAAATCTGGACGATTTCAAAAGCTGTTCCGACTGAAAGTTCGGAACAGCTAATAAAAATCTGGACGATTTCAAAAGCTGTTCCGACTGAAAGGTCGGAACAGCTAAAAATAAAAATCTGGACGAAAACAATAGCTGTTCCGACTGAAAGGTCGGAACAGCTAATAATAATAATAAAAAAAATAAAAATCTGGACGAAAACAAAAGCTGTTCCGACTGAAAGGTCGGAACAGCTAAAAAAATAAAAATCTGGACGAAAACAAAAGCTGTTCCGACTGAAAGGTCGGAACAGCTAATAAAAATCTGGACGATTTCAAAAGCTGTTCCGACTGAAAGGTCGGAACAGCTAAAAATAAAAATCTGGACGATTTCAATAGCTGTTCCGACTGAAAGGTCGGAACAGCTAATAATAAGAAAGAAAATAAAAATCTCGACGATTACAATAGCTGTTCCGACTGGAAGGTCGGAACAGCTAATAAAAATAATAAAAATCTCGACGAAAACAATAGCTGTTCCGACTGCGTCAGGAACAGCTAATAAAAATCTCAACGAAAACAATAGCTGTTCCGACTGCATCGGAACAGCTAATAATAATCTCGACGAAAACAATAGCTGTTCCGACCTATGTCGGAACAGCTAATAATCTCGACGAAAACAATAGCTGTTCCGACAGCTAGGTCGGAACAGCTAATAATAATCTCGACGAAAACAATAGCTGTTCCGACAGCTACGTCGGAACAGCTAATAATCTCGACGAAAACAATAGCTGTTCCGACAGCTAGGTCGGAACAGCTAATAATAAAAACAAATAAAAATCTCGACGAAAACAATAGCTGTTCCGACAGCTAGGTCGGAACAGCTAATAATATTCAAACACATAACAAGTCAATACAAAAAAACTGACAACAAGCTTTGTGAAATGTCCAACCGTTTCTAAATGGACAGAAACTTCCTCATTCCAATTCAATTAAAATTCCAATTCAATTCAATTTATTTACATCAAATATTTTAAACAATGCATAAAAAAGAAAACGAATTGAAGAAGTATCATGAATCCAGTTTTACAATACAGAAAATTAACTAAGTATGCAGGCCACAAACTTGAAGACAGAGGGCTCGTGGTGAGTGCCTGGCGGACAGAAAGCCTTAGCCAGGGGACACATTCCCCTAGGGGATTCTGTCCCCCCGGACCGTTGTGCAGGGGGAAATGAGAGGGGGACAAATACCCATAGCGGACAGAAAACCCTAGCCTGGGGGACACATTCCCCGAGGGGATTCTGTCCCCCGGACCGTTGTGTCGGGGGACCGAATTCCCTGTGACACCGGCGTTCAAAACTTGTGCACAACGATAGTCTAACTTATGCATAACTCGCGGAGCGTATCGCCGACGATCACGTGTCGTACCCTATAAAAAGGCTGCCGCTCGACGATTCCAATCATAACTGCACTAGACATCGCAGTATCAACATCACGTCAGGCGAAGAAAACTTCAAAGAACGCTGCAAAACACGCCATTATACGGTAGCTGTAATTGTTAGAAACACAGTAAGGTCCAATAAAGTTCTCTGGCTGGTTGTCCGGAACACGTTAAAACGTCTACATACGTCAATAATTGCGTTGGAGATAAATTCGACATAGGTTCAAAGCACGTTACTCTTAGGTTAGAAATAAGTTTTGGGTACGCTAGACATTATCTCGACGTATGTAAGTAACGTGCGTGAACGTGTGTCAACGATCGCATCAAGATTTTACACAATTTTCGACGTTTGGCGGCGTCCGCCATACGTCGAAAATGTTTGTGCATGCACAACAAATTTCGACGACCTCGCCTTACTACAACGTATACCTGCGTGATTCAGCGTGCTCTTAACTTATACAAAACTTACCCATAACTTATTCGACGTACGCCAGCGTATTCGCCACATTTTTCATACGTCGGCATACGCTGGCTAAAACGTCAAGGTGTGACAGGGCCTTAGTGATTAGGAGCAGAGACGGCCCCTGGTGACGTACAGTTGATTTTGGTCGACAGCCCAAATCAGTTAAGTGTAGCTCTCATGATTTGGGTCGACAGCCCAAATCATTTCATACAACCAAAATGAAATTTTAACCTGACTTTAAAATATTCAAGCTTGTTTCTCCACTCAACAGTGGCTATCAAGTGTCAGATGATAGTAATTGTTTGAAATGTTTTTGATTGATTTGGTTGACCCTTGAGATCGTCAATCTTGTTTATACTTACCAAATTGATAAGTAGTTTCATCAATACCAGGATCATTAGGAGAAAAGGTCACATATATGGCTTGTGTATAATAAAATCGTATCTCCATGTTGGCTGTGAACTCTAGTCGTATTGGTGACGTCATCGGCTTCTGAAGCGCCATGTTCACAAACCGATGCGTATTTTGAGCGCAGAGTGAAGTTGTTCCTGAAAATTATGTAAATTAAAGACCTGATAATCGAGAAATTAGCAAAAAAGTAATAATACATCGCTGTGTGGAAAGTTTGGAATATTAATTTTCCCAGTCGTCTCAGTTTCATTTGATATACCATCCAACCAACCAGTGAACTTTCATCCAAATCGGTCTGATGGTAGAGAAGACAACGCGTACGTCCACAACTGCCTTACATCGTTTGGTTTTGGGTGTCTCAGATTGCTATTTTTGTGACTCTTTCAGCAATTTAGAATATTTCTCTGCACAAATTGGTGTTTGTGTGAAATTTACAAGCACTTAATTTTCGTTTTTCTTTGACAGTTACTAATCTTGTGCCTTAACGTAGTTTAAATAAAACATTACTTGGTTTAAATGTTGGGGTAAAAGTGCGGGTCATAATTGACAAGGATATGAGTCCGTCCTATGGGCCAAACTCATACCCGGGTCAGCATGACCCATTTTGGGGTCAAAATGTACATAACATAGTGTGGTCAAGATAATTAAAAATAAGCAACCGGGGGAAAAACGTGATTGTGAAATATTTATGTACTGAATTCTGAGCTAGCAATCATCAAGGCGTTGCAAATTGTGTTTATTCTTGAACACTAAACAACATTTAGAGTCATTTTCATTGTAAATTTCATTAAATGCAGGAAACTGTATGCTCTTCTTAATCTTAACACATCAGGGTTTGCCCAATTCGTGTCATTGGATGTTGAATGAATTTCCCAAAAAATATTACAAAAATTCAAGTAAACAAATTTAATTAACATTCAACCGCACAAATCTTACTCAGTTGTAACAGTTTTGTTTTGTTAAACAATGAGTGCCTGCTTTCGAGTCCAGGACTTTTCAATTTTAATAAAGAAAACGTAAATTTAACTTCCAGGGCCAAAGTAAACAATAGATTGTGTGCATCCTTCTAGTTGTATGGATTTTACTGTTTTTTGCATCATCGTTTCAGTCAATCATTGAAAACTGTCTGTCTCTTTTAGCTTTATGGTTGTCTATTTCCAACCTCTGAACAAGATTCCCGAAACGCCACCGCCATCTCCATCGCCAATGTCATCGTCGTCGTCGTCGTCGTCAATGCCAATGTCATTGTCGTTATCACCGTTATTGTTATTGTCGTTGTTACTATTGTTATGTAAAACGATAAATTATTAATAAATTTAAAATCTTTAAAAAAAGATATAACCATAATGGAAAGAAAACGATAATAAGATAAAGGACAATGTTTCTCCTCACAATAGACCGTATCGAATAAGACGTTACCTTTCAAATACCCACAACATGGCGTCTGTGAGCGTGTGGGTGTGCGTGTGCGTGTGCCATAGAAATCAAACCAGGAACGCTGAGTGCATGAAAGCGGCCATATCCTGGTTTGATTTCTATGGCACACGCACACGCACACGCTCACAGACGCCATGTTGTGGGTATTTACAAGGTACAACGTCTATTCGTGTTTTACCTTCAGTTTGTAATTCTTCATCTCCATAGTGACGACACCCAGCGGAGTGCTGTATTTCCAATCCTTTTACGGAGTAGTTGGCTGTTTTGAGATGACAGACTGTGTCATTGCAGAAGTTGAACGACTTGCAGAAATCATCTTGCAGACAGTATGTTGCACATACCACGTCTGAACTTGCTTTTCTCACCTGGTAGATTGTATCTTTGAGTGCATGGTCTTGCATTGGGCTAGGATAGAATGCAAGTATGTTTCCTTGATGCATTTGGTAGTCACGCGATGCAGGTTGACACGCCCCGTTTACAACATCAGAAGAAACAACCATCAGGACTATTTGTGTTAACAGGGAGGAAAGAGTACTCGCGATGACAGTCATAATGCAGTCGCAACCCTAATCTGCAACAGACAAAAAAAACAGCACCTTTTTTAATTAAAAAGTCCATGTGAAAACTATGGTGTTCAATATCTGCCACCTCGTGCCTAGCGTTGACCAAGGCGTTGGAGTTTTAGTTTTAGTTTTTTCTTCTTTTTTTGTATGCCTAGTTTGTTTTCCATTTGCGCTATTGCGCTATTGCGCTATTGCGCTACTAGTCCAGATTCTGGACGTTCTTTATTAATAGCTCTCCCGATCACACGGAAACCCTCCACGTTGAGGGCGCTTTGCCCACCAATTCAGAGACCCGGCAAAAATATTGCCACAAAACGCGTACTTATTTTGTATGTTTTACATTTCTTGTTTATTTCTGAGCATTTATTTAATTCAAAAAATATTAATGACTGATCTTTTATTTTTATTTTTGTTTCTTGTTCAGTTGAAGCAAAATAAAATATACTTTATCAAAACAATAACTGAAAGATTTAGAATAGAGAATATCAACTTTACGATCGATCGATTTGCAAACTATCGTGACGTAGCGTAAAATACGTGATTGACATGTTCTTCTAGAGTAGGCGTGTCTTATTCTTCCCGTAATTTTTCGGGGAGAATGGCAAATGCGACTGGACCGTTTTCTGGGGCTCATCATCTGGACTGTATTTTGACGTTGAGGGCGTAGTTGGAAAAGCTTTCTCTGCCCGGGGCGCACCACACCAAATAAGACAGAATTCATGCGCCAAGCTACTTATCATAATTTGTAAACCCGCAATCATTTGCTATCGCGGTTTTTAAAGTATGCTCCTTTTTTTAAAGAGATGCGTACCGTTAACAAAGAAACATTAAGAAAAAACACGTTGAAATGCTCTCTCTATCAGCACCAACAAATAGGGCATATAGGTTTTACGAGCATTTCAATTACTAAAGCAGTTAGCAACGCAAAAGAAATTATTTACAAAATGTTCTCTAGTGTAAAGATTAAGTGTTTACTACGTTTGAACATAAGATAAAATGGATTCGTCTAAGCAGTCTCAACGGCCACCGTGTGTTGTTCATTATCATAATATCAGTAATGTAACAACGACAATAACATTGACGGTGATGACGACAATGATATTGGCATTGACGACGACGACGACAATGATTGGCGACGGAGATGGTGAGGGTGGTGGCGGTGGCGGTGCCGTTAGTAGGAATCTTGTTCAGAGGTTAGAAAAAGACAACTGTACGTTTGAATATAGCTAAAAGAGACTGACGGTTTTCAATGATTGACTGAAACGATGATGCAAAAAACAGTAAAATGCTTACAACTATCCAGATGCACACAATCTATTGTTTGCTTTGGCCCTGTATAAGTTATACTGAATCTTTTGCTCACCTCTAAAGACCCTGTCTGACTTCAGTATATGGATAACTGAGTAGTGCTGATAGTCTAACATTGACCACTCAGCTAAAATTGAATGACTGTACTGAATATGAATCCTGAATCTCTTGCTCACCACTGTAGACCCCGACTTTCATGTACGCAAGCATGGAGGAAGGTGCGAGTGAATAAAAAAAGACGCCGCTATAGTAGTCTAACTTGAAGTAAATTTTTCCGAAACTATAACTTATTTAATTAGTATATTACTGCTCAGCCAAAAATTATTTAAGTAACGACGGTGACGGCCTGAGGCCGGCTTCAATTATTTTTAGCAAATTGTTCCCTAACAAGGGGAATCGTTGTAACTGTGTTCAGCCATGCGTATCGTTGTGGGGGGTGTGAGAGCGGAAGTTTTGTTAAGTGACGTATTCTTGGCAATAGCTTCAAGGTTGGGCTCTGTTTCCTCCGATTTCTTGAATAGAGGGGGATGGTTGAAACGTGACTTAACAGGCTGTTGTGTTGCCCTGGGTATCACACGTTGAAATTTTATGACAACAATTTATTTTATTATTTGGAAAAGGTGCAGGCGCGAACGTGACTTTCAGAAGCATAATATTGTTCTTTTTTATTAAATAATTTAATAAGCAGAAACGATGGTAGCAGAATCGAATTAGCGAATGCTTGACTTCACATCAAACCAATCCGCCCTTCTATTATAGGCTTACCTGTAATTATTTCGACGACTCGTTTTTCACGCAGTCAAGGGCGGTATAGTTTCGGATGGAATTTACCGAATCGCAAAGAGTGGCTTGCAGTGGCACCGATCAGATAGATAGGTGTTCGTGCAATATGAGCACGAACACCTCTTGTTTTTGTTCCTTTTTTTAGGTGTTCGTGCAATTTGTGCACGAACACCTCTTGATATTGTTCCTTTTTTTTCTTCTTCAGAATCTTCTTCCGCTCAACTCTTCTCTGTTGTTTAACTCAAAATTGAAATTTAGTTAAACCTTGAAACTTGGCATTGTTTGAACCATAACATGAGGACGGCACGCAAAGAATTACGTCATGATGACGTCATCAGGTGTCGAATTACAAGGTTTTTAAAGTTGAAAAGAGATCATTTGCTTTTGGCTGTATCTCACTGAATATGAAAGCTTTGATGTTCATACTTGGGCATCGGATAGATCAAGACTGGGGCAACATTTAAAAGGTTAACGGCAAAATCGTGCGACCTTAACTTCCGGGTCGTTACCCTGGGTCGAAGTTCGCCTTCATTTGTTTCCCTTCAAAAACAACTTTCGAGCTTATCTACGCAATAACTGAAGATTGGGATTGAATTCAACACTGAAACTCATCAGATAGCTGGACCTTGATATCAAGATGACACACACTTGAAGATGTCATGATGACGTCATCGGGTATCAAATTACATTAAATTAAATTTTAATATTTGAAAAATCATAACTCGAAAACCACTGAATG
This sequence comes from Leptasterias polaris, assembly GCA_037783415.1. Lineage (NCBI taxonomy): Eukaryota > Metazoa > Echinodermata > Asteroidea > Forcipulatida > Asteriidae > Leptasterias > Leptasterias polaris. Next base: position 4,055,786 of record JAZGTN010000027.1, read on the forward strand.
GATTTGTACAATCTACACATCATCGAATAGTTCATTAAGAGTTTGACAAATGCTACACAGAACCTTCACAACATTTGAACTGACTTCCGGTTCAAACCGGAAGTTGAAAATGTTAAAATATCGTATCGTATTCATATCTTTAAAACTACTGATCATGTTAGCATAATTTGTGTATCAGGGTGTAGACCGTTAAGCCTGCTCAAACTTTTGCACAGAGTTGACAACATTTTTACCTTTACATCTGGTCGAAAAAGGACAATAACACGCACCTATCAGTTGACCCTCATTGACGACGCACGATAGCGTATTAACGTGTAAACAACCTTGCTCCGGCCACTCAAAATTTAAATTATGTTTCTCAAGTGTATTCTCTTAGGTTCATTTAGGAATATGTTTCGCATTGCATCCCAGAGGTGGTCCATCTACTATTTTAAAAATTCATAACTGCTGAACCACACATTGGATTTTAACAATTTATACATCATTTTCAAGGTCGAATAAACTAATCATGCTGTACATAATTCGAAAACTATGACACGGTCGGTACACAGAATACCACCCCATTTGACCTTGACTTGACTTTCGGTTGAAACAGAAAGCTATGATGTTCATAGTTTAGCATCTGATAGACCAAGACTGGGGCAACATTTGAAAAGTTAACGCCAAAATCGTACGACCTTTACTTCCGGGTCGTTATCTTGGTCGAAGTTCGCCATCGTTTTTCCCCTTCAAAAATCAACTTTCGAACTTATCAACGGAATAACTCAAGATTGAGATTGAATTGAACATTGAAACTCATCAGATAGTTGAACCTCAGTATGAAGACAACACATACCTAATGATGCCATGATGACGTCATCGGGCATTGAATTACAATAAACCAAAACTTAATATTTGTAAAAATCATAACTCATGAACCATAAATCGGATACGCTACACTAAACCTTATAACAATTGACCTAAACTTCCGGTTCAAATCGGAAGTTGAAACTTTCATAATATATTATCGTATTCATATCTTTAAAACTACTGATCATTTCGGCATAATTTTTGTATCTGGTTGTAGAACGTTAATCCCTCTCAAAGTTTTGCACAGAAATAACATCATTTTGACGTTTACTTCTGGTCGAAAAGGGACGATAAATCGCACGTATCAGTTATGAGGGTCAACCGCCTGATGTACACGTGCATCGCAGGTGCGGTTTTGTTGACGTCCAATGTTAAATGCACGTGTGATTAATTTGCACGTAAATGTATTTGTGCTGTGGGGACCATGCTGGAAGACATTTCGCATCCATCGGTGTTAGAACTAAAATTGCACCCCCGCGGATAATCCAACTAATATTTGAAAAATTCGTAACTCCTGAAGCACACATTGGATTTTAACAATTCATACATCATCTGAAAGGTCTGAATAGACTTATCACGTGCTACACAATAGCCGACCCCATTTGACCTTTACTTCCGGTTAAAGTTGGAAGTTGATATTAAAGGTTTCAAAAATCATAAATTCTGAACCACTTAAATGACTTCGAAGACCTCATTTGACATTAGTTTCCGGTCCAAAACGGAAGTTGAACTTTTATATTTGAAAAAAATCATAACTTCTGAACCACATAGGATGTTTACAATCTAAAAGGTCTTTATAAACCAATCACGTGCTACACAAAATGTGAGTCCTATTTGACCTTGACTTCCGTTCAAAACCGGAAGTTGATGTTTAATTTTTGAAAAATTCATAACTCCTGACCCAGGCATTGGATTAATAATGTCGTTACCTATTCATTAAATCACTCAATCAATCACTCAACACGAACACCTTGTTTTTGTCACATGACAAAAACTGAATGACTAGTTTTCTTCTCCATCTTCTTCTTCTTCTTCTTCCACGCAACTCTTCTCTGGAACATAACTCAATATTGATATTGAATTGAACCTTGAAACTCATCAGATAAATGAACCTCAACATGAAGACGGCACAGTTGTCATTACGTCATGTTGACGTCATCAGGTGTCGATTTACAAGGTTTTTTGAGTTGAAAAATGACATTTGCTTTTTGCTGTATCTCTCTGAATATAAAAGGTATGATATTCATAATTTGGCATCTGATAGAACAAGACTGGGGCAACATTTGAAAAGTTAACGCCAAAATCGTATGACTTTTTCTTCTGGTCGTACCGGAAGGTCAAAGTTTGCATTTGTGTTTTTCTTTAAAAAAACGTTTTTGGAGTTATCTGCAGCATAACTCCTGATTGGAATTGAATTAAGCATCGAAACTCATCAGACAACCGTACCTTAATATCAAGACGACACCCACTTGATGATGTCATGATGACGTCATCGGGTATCAAATTACATTAAATCAAAGTTGAATACTTGAAAAAATCATAACGCTTGAGCCACACCGTGGATTTTTACAATCTACACATCATCGGATAGGTCGTTACAAGTTTTACAAACGCTAAACAGGACACAACCTCTTGACCTTCACTTCCGGTTCAAATCGGAAGTTGAAAATTTCATAATATCTTATCTTATTCATATCTTTAAAACTACTGATCATTTTAGCATAATGTTTGTATCATGATGTAGGCCGTTAAACCAGCTCAAACTTTTGCATAGAAATAACAACATCTTGAACTTTACAATACATCTAGTCGAAAAAGGACGATAAATCGCATGTACAATTTGACCTGCATTGACGAAAGCATTTTAACACACACTAAACCTACGGTGCACGTGGGGCTCCACGTGTACTGGTACTGAATAGGTACTAGTCTTTGCCCAAGACGTCAGAGATCGATAGTGGCTAGTGTATTGCGCTTGGTTACAACTCGTTATAGCGCGCCCTCTTATGGCTTGAATTAACCAATGTGACTAGAAATGAGATCTAGTCAAGTTAGTATCTGTTGACTGTCATTGACGGTCATTGACGGTCAATGAGGGTCAACCTCCTGTACGCGTGCATCGCACGTGCCTTTTTCCCTGACGTCCTTTGTTAAATGCACGTGTAATTATTTTGCATGTAAATGTATTTGTGCTGTGGGGGACCATGCTGGAATACATTTCGCATCCATCGGTGTTAGAACTAAAATTGCACCCCCGCGGATAATCCAACTAATATTTGAAAAATTCGTAACTCCTGAAGCACACATTGGATTTTAACAATTCATACATCATCTGAAAGGTCTGAATAGACTTATCACGTGCTACACAATAGCCGACCCCATTTGACCTTTACTTCCGGTTAAAGTTGGAAGTTGATATTAAAGGTTTCAAAAATCATAAATTCTGAACCACTTAAATGACTTCGAAGACCTCATTTGACATTAGTTTCCGGTCCAAAACGGAAGTTGAACTTTTATATTTGAAAAAAATCATAACTTCTGAACAACATAGGATGTTTACAATCTAAAAGGTCTTTATAAACCAATCACGTGCTACACAAAATGTGAGTCCTATTTGACCTTGACTTCCGTTCAAAACCGGAAGTTGATGTTTAATTTTTGAAAAATTCATAACTCCTGACCCAGGCATTGGATTAATAATGTCGTTACCTATTCATTAAATCACTCAATCAATCACTCAACACGAACACCTTGTTTTTGTCACATGACAAAAACTGAATGACTAGTTTTCTTCTCCATCTTCTTCTTCTTCTTCTTCTTCCACGCAACTCTTCTCTGGAACATAACTCAATATTGATATTGAATTGAACCTTGAAACTCATCAGATAAATGAACCTCAACATGAAGACGGCACAGTTGTCATTACGTCATGTTGACGTCATCAGGTGTCGAATTACAAGGTTTTTTGAGTTGAAAAATGACATTTGCTTTTTGCTGTATCTCTCTGAATATAAAAGGTATGATATTCATAGTTTGGCATCTGATAGAACAAGACTGGGGCAACATTTGAAAAGTTAACGCCAAAATCGTATGACTTTTTCTTCTGGTCGTACCGGAAGGTCAAAGTTTGCATTTGTGTTTTTCTTTAAAAAAACGTTTTTGGAGTTATCTGCAGCATAACTCCTGATTGGAATTGAATTAAGCATCGAAACTCATCAGACAACCGTACCTTAATATCAAGACGACACCCACTTGATGATGTCATGATGACGTCATCGGGTATCAAATTACATTAAATCAAAGTTGAATACTTGAAAAAATCATAACGCTTGAGCCACAGCGTGGATTTTTACAATCTACACATCATCGGATAGGTCGTTACAAGTTTTACAAACGCTAAACAGGACACAACCTCTTGACCTTCACTTCCGGTTCAAATCGGAAGTTGAAAATTTCATAATATCTTATCTTATTCATATCTTTAAAACTACTGATCATTTTAGCATAATGTTTGTATCATGATGTAGGCCGTTAAACCAGCTCAAACTTTTGCATAGAAATAACAACATCTTGAACTTTACAATACATCTAGTCGAAAAAGGACGATAAATCGCATGTACAATTTGACCTGCATTGACGAAAGCATTTTAACACACACTAAACCTACGGTGCACGTGGGGCTCCACGTGTACTGGTACTGAATAGGTACTAGTCTTTGCCCAAGACGTCAGAGATCGATAGTGGCTAGTGTATTGCGCTTGGTTACAACTCGTTATAGCGCGCCCTCTTATGGCTTGAATTAACCAATGTGACTAGAAATGAGATCTAGTCAAGTTAGTATCTGTTGACTGTCATTGACGGTCAATGAGGGTCAACCTCCTGTACGCGTGCATCGCACGTGCCTTTTTCCCTGACGTCCTTTGTTAAATGCACGTGTAATTATTTTGCATGTAAATGTATTTGTGCTGTGGGGGACCATGCTGGAATACATTTCGCATCCATCGGTGTTAGAACTAAAATTGCACCCCCGCGGATAATCCAACTAATATTTGAAAAATTCGTAACTCCTGAAGCACACATTGGATTTTAACAATTCATACATCATCTGAAAGGTCTGAATAGACTTATCACGTGCTACACAATAGCCGACCCCATTTGACCTTTACTTCCGGTTAAAGTTGGAAGTTGATATTAAAGGTTTCAAAAATCATAAATTCTGAACCACTTAAATGACTTCGAAGACCTCATTTGACATTAGTTTCCGGTCCAAAACGGAAGTTGAACTTTTATATTTGAAAAAAATCATAACTTCTGAACAACATAGGATGTTTACAATTTAAAAGGTCTTTATAAACCAATCACGTGCTACACAAAATGTGAGTCCTATTTGACCTTGACTTCCGTTCAAAACCGGAAGTTGATGTTTAATTTTTGAAAAATTCATAACTCCTGACCCAGGCATTGGATTAATAATGTCGTTACCTATTCATTAAATCACTCAATCAATCACTCAACACGAACACCTTGTTTTTGTCACATGACAAAAACTGAATGACTAGTTTTCTTCTCCATCTTCTTCTTCTTCTTCTTCTTCCACGCAACTCTTCTCTGGAACATAACTCAATATTGATATTGAATTGAACCTTGAAACTCATCAGATAAATGAACCTCAACATGAAGACGGCACAGTTGTCATTACGTCATGTTGACGTCATCAGGTGTCGAATTACAAGGTTTTTTGAGTTGAAAATGACATTTGCTTTTTGCTGTATCTCTCTGAATATAAAAGGTATGATATTCATAGTTTGGCATCTGATAGAACAAGACTGGGGCAACATTTGAAAAGTTAACGCCAAAATCGTATGACTTTTTCTTCTGGTCGTACCGGAAGGTCAAAGTTTGCATTTGTGTTTTTCTTTAAAAAAACGTTTTTGGAGTTATCTGCAGCATAACTCCTGATTGGAATTGAATTAAGCATCGAAACTCATCAGACAACCGTACCTTAATATCAAGACGACACCCACTTGATGATGTCATGATGACGTCATCGGGTATCAAATTACATTAAATCAAAGTTGAATACTTGAAAAAATCATAACGCTTGAGCCACAGCGTGGATTTTTACAATCTACACATCATCGGATAGGTCGTTACAAGTTTTACAAACGCTAAACAGGACACAACCTCTTGACCTTCACTTCCGGTTCAAATCGGAAGTTGAAAATTTCATAATATCTTATCTTATTCATATCTTTAAAACTACTGTAGGCCGTTAAACCAGCTCAAACTTTTGCATAGAAATAACAACATCATGAACTTTACAATACATCTAGTCGAAAAAGGACGATAAATCGCATGTACAATTTGACCTGCATTGACGAAAGCATTTTAACACACACTAAACCTACGGTGCACGTGGGGCTCCACGTGTACTGGTACTGAATAGGTACTAGTCTTTGCCCAAGACGTCAGAGATCGATAGTGGCTAGTGTATTGCGCTTGGTTACAACTCGTTATAGCGCGCCCTCTTATGGCTTGAATTAACCAATGTGACTAGAAATGAGATCTAGTCAAGTTAGTATCTGTTGACTGTCATTGACGGTCAATGAGGGTCAACCTCCTGTACGCGTGCATCGCACGTGCCTTTTTCCCTGACGTCCTTTGTTAAATGCACGTGTAATTATTTTGCATGTAAATGTATTTGTGCTGTGGGGGACCATGCTGGAATACATTTCGCATCCATCGGTGTTAGAAATTATATTGCACCCCAGCGGATAATCCATCTAATATTGGATAAAATTCGTAATTCCTGAACCACACATTGGATTTTAACAGTTCATACATCATCTGAAAGGTCTGAACAGACTTATCACGTGACACTTTATACGACACCGTTTGACCTTGACTTCCGATTAAAGTTGGAAATTGGTATTTAATGTCTCAAAAATCACAAATTCTGAACCATATGTTTGATTATATATGTCATAAGAAAGAACTCAGAAGACCCCACCCACGCTACCAAGTTTGACCTCATTTGTCATTGCCATCCGGTTCAAAACGGAAGTTGAAACTTTACATTTGAAAAAATCATAACTTCTGAACCCCATATTGGATGTTTACAATTCATCCATCGTCTAAAAGGTCTTCAAAAACTAATCACGTGCTACGCAAAATGTGACCCTTTTGACCTTGACTTCCGGTCCAAACCGGAAGTTTATGCTTACATTTTGAACAATTCATACCTCCTGAACCAGACATTGGATTGATTAGGTATAATGTCGTTACCTATTAATATCACTCACCACGAACACCTTGTTTTTGTAATTAACAAAAACTGAATCCCTAGTTTATTTTTCTTCTCCATCTTCTTCTTCCGGAGAACTCTTCTCTACATCATAACTCAAGATTGAAACTGAATTGAACCTTGAAACTCTTCAGACAATTGAACCTCAATAAGAAGATGGCACAGTTGTCATGATGTCATGATGACTTCATCAAATGTCGAATTACCTGTGTCTTAAGTGTCGGAACCTGTTATAAATTGCATTATAACTCCTTTTAAGGTTGTCCGGCGAAGTTTCTTTTTAATATAATTTCTACTTCTTTAGCATTCGCGAAAAGGGCAAGATGCTTTAATTCCCCTTAGTTTACTAGTCCAGAAAGTGTTATATAACACCTCCATGGGGGAAGGGTAGAATTTGCTGTTCCCACGATATTCTGCTGACCACAGCATATTTGGCACATCCGGAACTACCCCAGGGACATTAAGTAAAGCCTGCCTGGGAGCTGCATTCGTACCATTTTGCAAGTTATGTCTTAGTGTTATATTTTCGCACGTTGGCCACCATCCTTCCAAATTTGGTCGTCTTTGCTGACCACGTAATTATTTAAAAATGTTAGTCCACTAGTCTTTTTGTGATTGGTTGAAGCTCATTTAGGACATCATTGTTTTAAGACTTTGACCAATCAAATAGTTTAATTCTGTCCGAGTGCGTGACCAGCCGGGTTTTTAAACCCATGTTTCGCTCCTGGCTCCTCAGAAGCTAGAACGGCCTGAGATGCTAAGTCAGAAAAAGTGTCCCGCTATACACTTTGTCTTGACTTGATTGGAACGCGACGACTTTTCCCTAAAAGTGGTTCCTAAACTATTGCATCCCTTTTTTCACGTGCTCTGTTGATACAGGTAAGCTACTTTTCATGTTACTTTCTATGTATAAACTTATTCCTTAATTGTATTTGATTATTGATTGATTGCTTGTTCAACAAGGTGGTTGAAAACAAACTCAAGATGGATGGAACAGTCCAATATGAGTTTCGGTGCAGTCTAAATAGATTGTTTGAACAATGCTGTTAACTGTTTTTTTTTGAGATGTATAGGATCACTAAATAATCTTTGTGTAACCTTTCTTATTGCTCACTACGAATACGGAAAAGCTTTAGGAGTTCCGTCCAATTACCGTTAGATTTCTGTGTTGCTTATATCTTTGATTTAGTTGTATAGCATTTTATTGATTGTAACAGTTATACACTCGTATCTATTATTGTCGTTTATCAAGGCGTTTCATTTCTTGATAGAAATCCATTTCGTTTATTGGAATACTTAATTGAAGCATTCTCTGATTCAATCCAAGTTATCAAAACTAAACCGTTTATTGATAGCCATGATTCTATACTTTTGTCGAGACTTTCAAACACAAGTACTGCGCCTATAAGTCTTGGCTATACTTATTTTGTCCTGAGATAACCTGTTTATAGTATAGCATGGTCATGCACATTATTTTCAACTAGTAGATTATACGACTGTTTGCTGTTTGGCTTTATAAACAATTGTGATCTTTGACCGGTTGACCACCTATGTGTTCTGCACACATTCGCACAAAGATCTACGTTGAGCGATATCCTTGATATGTTTTATTCAATATTCCTTTTCGAAGCCCAAGTGTTTTTCACATGATTATTATGTTCCTGAGAGAACATGTTCAAGTCGCCAATTTCATTGAACTAGTGATATTTTGTTATTATAATTAGTTAGACTCAATTTTCTATGGTTGGTTGTATTTTGCATAATTGATTGATATAGAAGCGAGAACGGCCTGAGATGCTAAGTCAGAAAAAGTGTCCCGCTATACACTTTGTCTTGATTGGAACGCGACGACTTTTCCCTAAAAGTGGTTCCTAAACTATTGCATCCCTTTTTCACGTGCTCTGTTGGTACAGATGTACTAGCCCCCAGGTCCGCTTTGGTAGATATGACCCGGTTCATCTCTCCACCTTGCCCCGCTTCTCAACCCCTTTCATCGCCTTTTCCTGGACCTTGAGGTTTGTCATCTTGGAGCCCATCTGAGTGACGTGCACCTTCCATCTCCAGCCGTAGAAGTGCAGATAAACCCAGCTAAGATCTTTACCAATATCCATGTATTTTCACAGATGTATTTTTGTATATTTTATCAAGTGTTAAATTGTATTTCATTTGGTGATAATAACTTCTAACTGAAGCTATTTTAACCTACACTTGTATTTATCAAATTCTTTATATTTCAATTGCTTGTTTATCATTTACATACTGTTGTTGGCATTGATTCGTATGAACAAATAATAATACGGTGATTCCAGTTAGAGAATCAAACCACATATATAGCTGTCCGTTGCGTTTATTACCGAGCAAGTTTCCTTTACACAACATCGATCGAACCGTTCGCAGGCTCGTATTTAAATAGAGGTAAAACCTGTGACACAAGGTTTTTGAAAAATGACCATTTGGTTTTTGCTGTATCTCAACAAATATGAAAGCTATGATGTTGAAAGTTTGGCATCTGATAGAAAAAGAGTAGGGCAACATTTGGAAAGTTAATGCCAAAATCGTACGACATTTTCTTCCGGGTCATTACCCTAGGTCGAAGTTCACCTTCGTTTTGTTTTCCTTCAAAAAACAACTTTCGAGCTTATCTATGGAATAACTCAAGATTGAGATTGAATTGAACATTGAAACTCATCAGACAGCTGGACCTTAATATCAAGACGACACGCACTTGATGATGTCATGATGACGTCATCGGGTATCAAATAACATTAAATCAAAGTTTTATATTTGAAAAAATCATAACTCGTGGACCACAACGTTGATTTTTACAATGTACACATCATCGGATAGGTTGTTAAATGTTCTACAAACGCTTCAAAGAACAGATCATTTTGAGATTGACTTCCAGTTCAAATCGGAACATTAAGTGATTTTCCCACAATTTACCAAAATCTCAGAATTCTACTCACCAGTTTCACTGTGAATCTTATCAGCTAGCTGTTATCAGTTAAGTAATTGTTTTATAAACATTCACCCTGGAACCCACTTCCCCAAGGCCAGTGATCCATAACCCACAAGCCTACTTGCTGGTGTCAAATCACCGAAATGCTGAAGAGCAGAGAGAAAGTCCTATTGTTTCTTATTCAATTTCTCGAGATATATTTGGTTGATTTTTATGATTCAAAGTTGCTTTAATGATAACATTTAACTCACTTTCCCAATACTTCACATTTTAAACAAGAAACTGTGAAATTTCGTCGATGGTTTTGTCTGTAAACACACAGGCAGTGACACCCTAAACCACATGTTTGCATCAGATAAGAAAGATCTTGTTGAAAACTGCTCATTCCCAAACCAGTTGGTATGAACCCGAGTTTGTCATACATGTAGGCAAACTCAGATCTGCTTTTAATGTGTGATTAACGTATTGAGTTGAAATGTTCTTAATATCTTATCTTATTCATTTCTTTAAAACTACTATTTCAGGATAATTTTTATATCAGGTTGTAGAATTAACCTTGCTCAAACTTTTGGACAGACATGACAACATTTTGACATTTACATCTGGTCCAAAAAGGACAACAAATGACGCACGATAGTATATTAATGTGCAAGCAGCCTTGCCCTGGCCACTCAAACTTTAAATTATGTTTCTCAAGCATATTTTCTTAGAAGTCACCTTGCAAGTGTGTTGCCCTTGCCCTGGCCACTCAAACTCAAAGTGTATTTCAATTTACACATGTATGTACTTGTACTGTATAGGTACATGTAGGAAGACATTTCGCATCAATCGGTGTTACAACTTATAGTGCACCCTAGAGGATAATCCATCTACTATTTGGAATATTTATAACTCCAAAATATGACCCCCATTTCACCTTTACTTCTGGTTCATACTGGAAGTTGTTGTTTATTGTTTGACATACAACTCCTGAGCCAGACATTGGATTGATTTAGGTAAAATGTTATCACCAATTCATTTAATCACTCTGATCACCACGAACACCTTGTTTTTGTAATTAACAAAAACTGGATCTCTAGTTTTTATATCAGGTTGTAGAATTAACCTTGCTCAAACTTATAGTGCACCCTAGAGGATAATCCATCTACTATACTATTTGGAATATTTATGAGTTTTGTAAAAATTAAACATCATGTTCCGGTATGAACAGGACGTCAAGGGCAAATGGGGGTTACATTTTGTGTAGCGCTTGTTGAGATTTTGAAGACCTTTCCAATGATAAATAAATTCTAAAAATCAAATGTATGGTTCGGAAGTTATGATTTTTTTAAATATAAAGTTTAAACTTCAGGTTTTGAAAGCCTTATCTGCCGACGTACAGAAAATAAACAACCAATGTCTGCTTATGATTTTTTCAGATACTAAATTATCAAGGTCAAATGGGGTCAATTTTTGTGTAACGTTTGTCGAACTTTTAATTACCTATCCTATGATGTGTAGATTGTAAAAATCAAATAAATGGTTCATGAGTTATGTTACAAAAATTTAACTTTCAGTTATTGTAATTTAATACCCGATTATCATGACGTCATTAAGTTTGTGTCATCTTGATACTGAGGTTCAACAATCTTATGAGTTTCAATGTTCAATTCAATTTCAATCTTGAGTTATTCTGTACGTCGGCAGATAAGGCTTTCAAAACCTGAAGTTTAAACTTTATATTTAAAATAATCATAACTTCCGAACCATACATTTGATTTTTAGAATTTATTTATCAGCGCTGTTTTCTAAATTTCAAACGAAAGAGGGCGCTGTTGCAATTTCTGTTCCCTGCATTATAAAGATAATCAACACGACAATGACATCGCAGTGCACGGCACACAGTCAGCGCGTGAACTGGCTTGCATCAGTTTCAACGTTATGTGCAGGGGCGGGGGCGGAAGGGGTAGCGCCACCAGCGCGCCACCTACGTTGAAAATAATCTCATTCGACCATCGCGACGTGGACTGGTCGAAGCTCCCCCACGTACAAACGGATGTGTGTGTATGCACAGTACACACTATTTGAATTTACGGTTGCTCTCCGCTGCTGGCGCGTGCCGCTGAGACTGCCTGGACGAGTCCATTTTATCAGAGTGTATTGTTATCTTCAAATGTTGTAAATTCACAAAATCTTTACACCAGAAAACATTTGTAAATTTTTTTTTTTGCCTTGCCAACTGCTTCAGTAAATTAACTATTTAATAAACAACATATATTTAACCTAAACGACATGTATAACATATCTGTTTTAGATGTGTATGTTGCCTCAGAATTACAATTACCTGCGGCAAATGTTCCCGTCCGTCAACAGAGATCGTTTGAACGCAAAATAAGTATTGGCGGGATCCATTCTCTCCAAAAACACTTTTACAAATCGTCAAATATCTAGAGGATGTACCGAGGGATTTTGATTAAACTTTCAGGAATGAAAGATCTATTCCTAAATATTACGTTAATGGAAAAAATTCAGAGGATGAACGATATTTTTTTTCACATTATGTCGATATTTGTAGCCATTTTAGGGGAGACCATTTGTAACGAAATTCCCACCTGGACCCATTCATACACGTTAGCCGCTGCAATAAACCAACGGAAAATTTTCGATAATATTTTTACGCACTTTATTTAAAATTAAGCATCTCAACAATTGAAAATACTCTTACGATTATACACTGTTATGTTTTCAGTGCTGTTAAAGAGAGAATTTTAACGGTATACATGGATTTCTTTTTGTTTGTTAATGGTCATTACCTATTTTAAAAATGGAGTGTACCCAAACAGCGATCGCAAATGATTGCGCAACACCCCTTCCGCCCCCCCTGGTTATGTGTACATAATGCGTTGTCAATGAAAGTGGGGGGGGGGGGGTTACGAGTGGGTAGGTGCGCTTCATTGTCCGGTTTTAACAAGATGTAAAAGCTTAAACTGTTGTTATCTCGGTGCAAAAGTTTAAGAGGGATTGCTGTTCTACAATCTGATACAAAAATTATGCTGAAGTGATCAGTAGTTTTAAAGATATGAATAAGATAAGATATTATGAAATTTTCAACGTCCGTTAACTACCGAAAGTAAGTTAAAATATTGTACGGGTTCTGTGAAGCGTTTGTCAAACTTTTAACGATCTATCCGATGATGTGTAGATTGTCAAAATCCGAATTATGGTTTTTGAGTTATGATTTTTACAAATATTAAACTTTGATTTAATGTAATTCAGTGTCCGATGACGTCATCATGACGTAATTAAGTATGTGTTGTCTTAAGTTTCAACTAAGTTTCAACTAAGGTTTCAACTAAGGTTTTTACTTAAGTTTCAACTAAGGTTCAACTATCTGATGAGTTTCAACATTCAATTCAATCTCAATCTTGAGTTATTCCGTAGATAAGCTCGAAAGTTGTTTTTTGACGGAAAAAAGCGAAGGTGAACTTCGACCTAGGGTAACGACCCGGAAGTTAAGGTCGTACAATTTTGGCGTTAACTTTTCAAATGTTGCCCCTGTCTTGGTCTATCAGATGCCAAACTTTGAACATCATAGCTTTCATATTCGTTGAGATACAGCAAAAAGCAAATGGTCATTTTTTCACCTTAAAAACCTTGTAATTCGACACCTGATGACGTCATCATGACGTCATGACTACTGTGCCGTCTTCATATTAAGGTTCATTTGTCTGATGAGTTTCAAGGTTCAATTCAGTTTCAATCTTGAGTTATGCTGTAGAGAAGAGTTCCGTGGAAGAAGAAGAGGAAGACTGGAGAAGAAAAAAAACCAGCACGATAACAAAGAGGTGTTCGTCTCATATTGCACGAACACCTAAAAAAAACAGAACAATAACAAGAGGTGTTCGTGCTCATATTGCACGAACACCTAAAAAACAGAACAAAAACAAGAGGTGTTCGTGCTCATATTGCACGAACACCTAAAAAAAAACAGAACAAAAACAAGAGGTGTTCGTGCTCATATTGCACGAACACCTAAAAATCAGAACAAAAACAAGAGGTGTTCGTGCTCATATTGCACGAACACCTAAAAATCAGAACAAAAACAATAGGTGTTCGTGCTGAGTTGCACGAACACCTAAAGAAACCAGAACAATAACAAGAGGTGTTCGTGCTCATATTGCACGAACACCTAATAATTGTAAAAAACATAACTTATGAACTATCTAAGTATTTATTAGATTTTTACAATATACACATCATCAGATAGGTAATTTAAAGTTCGTCAAACGCTACACAAAAATTTACCCTTTTGACCTTGACTTCCGGTTCAAACAGGAAGATGACATTTTAAATTTGAAAACATCATAACTTCTGAACAACACATTGGATTTTGTCTATACAACATCCAAAAGGTCGTCATAAACTAATCACGCGATACACAAAATGTTATCCTATTTGACCTTGATCCGGTCAAAACGGGAAGTTGATGTTAAACTTTTGAAAAAATTCTTAACTCCTGAACCAGGCATTGAATTGATAAGGTATATTGTCGTTACCTGTTCATTTAATCACTCTCCACGAACACCTTGTTTTTGTCACATGACAAAAACTGAAAGTCTAGTTAAATATAATATACCCCCAACATTCTGGTCCAGCCGACTCAAGGGAGACTGAGTTTAGCTTTAAATATATTTTAATTACAAAAAATACCCAACGAACAATTTTCATGAAACCGATTAACAGGGAGAACAATCTTTTGAGCGCAAATGAGTAGGATAATACTTATAAATGGGGCTTGTGATGATATTTTGGCTGGTGACCTTATTTTGCATTCTCAAAACTGCTGGGTCATAATTGACCCGGATTACGTAGAAATGAGTCAAACTGACGCAGAATCCAGGTGAAAATCACCGCATTGTTTCACAAGTTTCCGAAATGTAAGAAAGAAATGAATTGGCGGTAAAAAGGGTCAAACAATTTTTTTAAAATAAAAAATAACTACAATTAACAAGTTTGAATGAATAACATTTAAAAGAAAAATATATCACATTAATGTTAAGCTGAAAACTAAAGGCCAAACTGAAAACAAAGTCAAAACTGGACAAAATCTTTCCGAAAAACCTTACAATTAAAATATTTATTTGAACACAACATTAGCGATAAAAAAAGTTATAATAATGAACCAGAAACACCGACGTTAACCGCTGCTCTTCCACAAGATTGTGTTTTTGGTTCTTTTACGTGCACTCGCTACCAATAATATTAATATTGATATAACAAACAAAAATCAATATTCATTTTTTTTCCTGGTATATGCAACCTCAAAAAACATAAAATTATTTGGATTTGAACCAAGTCTAAAACGTCTCCGAATTGTTGTTTTCTCAAGATGTTTAGGGATATAAAAAACACAAAAAAACAACACAACAAATGTAGACCATTAATGCCACTTTCGTGTTGAAACCCATCACGGCGAAGAAAACATGATTTGCTCCGTGGGACTCCCAGCGGCGTAACTAAGGTAAATTTTAAGGGGGGCACAAGGGCGGCACCATTTTTTCTAGGGGGCACTGCTGGCAAATCAACTATAGATTCCTTCGCACTTTTTAAAAACTGGATCTTAATCTACGCAATGGCGGGTTCCAAACAGCCCCTAAATTAAACCAAAGGGGAATATAATAGTCAATTTACAAAGTTTTTTTTTCGTTTTTTTTTTCTTCTTCTTTTTTTCTCTATTCCTTTTCGCACATCTAGAACCATGCAGTTACTGTTTGAATGTGTAGAAATAACTCATAACTGTTAACAAGGGATTGCGAGACCGGAGTCTTTTTTATGGGGATTTATGTATTTGAGGACTGGCACTAGTATTTATTTATTACACACTTGGGGCCATGCACAGTAGGCCTAATCAATGTTAAAAACTGTGGGTTTTTTCGAAATTGTCTAGACCCATCCGCCCCCCCCCCAAGTTTCGATTTTTACATATTGACAAACTACACTGAAGAACAACGTAATGTCTCAAATGAAGCAGATATTTTAGATCAATGCTCTCACAGCTCAAGAGTTTTCAATGGCTTTTCCTCATGTACTTACGATAAATGCAACGGCACCCAGCACGTTGTAGCTTCATGTGACACTACCGTACCGTATTTAACGTGGCAGACTGTGGCAAAATGGGGCGCGCGCGGGCGATGAGTCATCATACAATTTGCGGACGTGATTTATCATACTTTGAAGACTTGGTAAAAATAACAACTGTCCATTGCACAGGTACAAAAAATATGTGTAAATAAAAAATTGTTTGAAACATTGAGTTATGCACCACCAGTGCTCCATAAAAAGTTATAGAACTTAACAGTTTATATTCTGGTAGTTATTATAGTCTCAAAGGTTCAGATTTCAAATGGAGGGGCACCCTGGGGGGCACTGACATCAATTGGGGGAACGTTCCCCCCTCCTCCCCCACCCTCCGTGCCCCCCTTAGTTACGCCACTGGGGACTCCTAGAATCCGGGTCAATTCTGACCAGGGAGTTTTTAGAGTGTTTTGTTCACTTACTTTTGGGTATACCACGTTACCATGACTTACCTTCCAGAGCAGATGAGCCAAAAAGCATCAACAGCACAAGAGTTGATCCAGCACAAGAGTTGATCCGTGAGAGCAAATGATGGTGGTTTCTAATTAATATTGACCGCTAAATTTGAGCGTATTGAATCTCTATACTGAATCTCTTGCTCACTTCTGAAGACCCTGTCTGACTTCAGTACAATGGATAACTGAGTAGTGCTGATAGTCTAACATTGACCACTCAGCTAAAATTGAATGACTGTACTGAATATGAATACTGAGTCTCTTGCTCACCACTGTAGACCCTGACTTTGGTGTACGCAAGCATGGAGGAAGGTGCGATGGAATAAAAAAGACGCTGCTAGTAGTCTAACTTGAAGTAAATTTATTTAAAATTATAACTAATTTAATTAGTATATTACTGCCAAGCCAAAAAATTATTAAGTAACGACGGTGACAGCCAAAGGCAGGTTTCAATTATTTTTAGCAAATTGTTCCCTAACAAGGGGAATCTTTGTATTTTTGTTCAGCCAAGCGTATCATAGTGGGGGGTGTGAGAGCGGAGGTTTTGTTAAGTGACGTATTCTTGGCGATAGCTTCAAGGTTGGGCTCTGTTTCCTCCGATTTCTTGAACAGAAGGGGATGGTTGAAACGTGACTTAAGGCAGTGCTGTTGCCTTGGGTATCACACGTTAAAATTTTATTACAAAAACTTATTTTATTATTTGGAAAAGGTGCAGGCGCGAACGTGACTTTCAGAAGCATATATTGTTCTTTTTGATACCATAATTCAATAAGCAGAAACGATGGGTGCAAAATCGAATTAAAGAATGCTTGACTTCACATCAAACCAACTGTCAGGCTCCCTGACCCGGAATCCTGGTCAACCCTGACCGCAAAGGTTTTGGAGAGTCAGTTATCTGCCGGCGTGACATTGTTGCCGACAAAAATTCCAAATTTTAAAAGTTTTTCATCGTTCCAAATACAACTTGCAAGGCTTGTCTTTTCTATTTCTCCACTTACCAAGCCATAATCCCATTGTCTTAGAGGTGTTCACCTTGGACCCGCTTCTGTTACAATATTTACATAAAACATAACAGAAATTTTTTTATTTTTAGAAATAAAGACTACGGTGTAATCAGCATGTTTCATAAGTTTAACCGATTCTGTGCCCCGTGCAAACTGAATACCTTGCAGTTTACTATCACTTCTAATCAGAAGGTCTTGGATTTGTGGCTGTGTTATCTTAATTGCAGTTAAAATCTCTCCCAATAATACAATTATTAATATCAATACGATCACTAAGACCATCAAAGTCAACTGCTCACACGAATCATTCGGAGCATAAACATAAGTAATGGTAATTAATTGATTATTTCATTTAATGTTCCTTTTCATACATCTACCTTCATTGTCTCTATCAACATTTTTAACTTCAAGATCTAATTTGTGAGAACTTAATATTGCTACCCCCGTAATTAGCGGTTACCATGATTGTAATACATTTTCCATTGCCACTGTTTACTCCATAATAATTAATCTGCTTCTTCATTCTGAGTTTCTTGAATAAGAATAATACTGTATTCGTGACGTTCGAAAAAATCGCTTCTCATCAGACCATTCACATGAACTGAAGCAATTATAATAGACAAAAACGACATACCTACGATAAGGGTATAACCAAATACTTAATTGTATTCATATTAATTGATTGTTTGTCTTCCATGTCCTCTGCCCCTTCGGCTTGGAGTTTGAGTCTCTAGTTGGCTTGAATTGTATTGTTCTGTGTCTCTGGCTTATCGGCTCTCTTCCACGATTCTCGTTTTTTTCCTGAACCTTTGTACCCCATGGACATAAGATACGAACCCCCCCTACCTTTTATCCTCATGTTCTTGATAGGATTTGTTTTATCGAGATCAGATTTTCTCATCTCAATGTGGGGTTAGGGTTTTTAAAGCAAAGCAAACGCCACCTTCGCTTGAAAAATTGTTCACCCCTTTATATTTATATATCATTAAAGAAGCCTAGTTCACACTCTCGTGTTTTGGTGTCCGTTCGACATTTTTTAGTTCCAGTCAAAGTTTAATTACTAATTTATTCCGGCTTAAATTATTTCCTGGTCACTATAATTAAAGAAATACCTTTTAGATATGTATTGTATACATAACTGTAGTCATATTAGTCCAACTCTCCAGATCCACGAAACCAACTAATTTTATGTCGCGCATTGTTTTCGATGTGAGGTGTTCTGACGTTGTACGGGACTATGTGTGGGTACAGTGTGTAGTGCACGCGATCCTATCCATTTTGCAGAAACTTTTAGCGTCTTCGTTTTTCCACTGCTGCTTCGTGCTACTTGGTAACAGATTGTGAACGAATTGGTCGTGTATCTGGTGAGCACGGTGCTTTGATATCTAAATCATAACTTTTGGATAAATACTTTGTAACGTATACAATCATGTACGTTTATTGCAGCTTATTTTGACTGCGTTGGCGGCGTAGTGTACACATATTACTTGCTTGCCCCTTTGGTGTTGCACCCGATTCGACTACCCACCGCTGTTAATAAGCAAGGCTTGAGGGGGGGGGGGAGATGCCATTCTATAAGCGTGCCCGAAATATATTATCATCTTACATAATACGCCAGGCACACTTAGAAGCGAGGCCGGTGTCATAGGGAAATCTATCCCCCGGAAACTCTGTCCCCCATATGGGAAATTAACGTGGGATGGAGGAGGATGATTCAAAAGAGGGTGCTATCAAAAGCAGTTTGTACACAGTTCTCCATATGGGGGGGACATAATCTCCGGGGGGACAGAATCTCCTGCCACACCGGCGTCGCGCGGTAGAGAATCAGTCACACCATTACTTACCAATAATCATTGATCGGCAGAATCTCTACCTAAGCACCTGAATACAAAGTGGATGTGTTCAATGTGATTCATCCATTGATGATTCGGAGACATTTTGGGGCGAAAACTTCCGCAACCAGAACTTTGCAGAAGAAGTCATTATTTCATGAGGCGGCCATGATGGAAAGCGCCACCAACCGATCCACGGAGAGAACGTAAACATTGCATATTATGACATGCCTCGCTAACAATCGTGGCGGGTGATATTATGTAAGATGATAATATATTTCGGGCACGCTTATAGTATGGCATCTCCCCCCCCCCCCCCCCCCCCCCAAGCCTTGCTTATTAACAGCGGTGGGCAGTCGAATCGGTTGGGTGTTGGGTAAGCTAGTCAAGTTTATTTGGCGCAGTTTTTTCATTAACATCATATCATGAGCTTTAATAAAATATCACGGTACTCTATGTTTGTAATTTAGCTGTACTGGTAATGGTAGCTTTACTTAATTTAAATTGAGTACTGTCTGTGTTGCCAACAATATGGTTGTTCTGATTTTTGTTATATATATTTTTTTTCCTTTTGTTGCTTATCGTCCATCATAATTTGTCCACCTGTAATTGTAATCATTGAGAATCAAATAAATTATCTCCAATCAACAATCAATATTTGTGTGTATGTTTCCTCGATCCCCTTCCGAAGAAGGAATTACCCATCCCTTGGTGAGGAGCAATAGGCTCACCGCGCCTCAGGTCCACACACCTATAGACCCCGACATCAATTGAGTTGTTGCTGGAGGCTCGATCTTCCTTTTGTTGTTTGCTCTCGGGTTCCTCTTCGCCTGCTTGATTTTTGTTCCCTCTTGATTCTGAAGATTTTACGAGTGTCTTCATTTGGGTTTGAGTTTCGGTGAATCCTGCTTTACAAGTTTCATCTCAAAATGAGGTAGGTAGGTTTGGTTGTTTTTTCGTCTCGCTTGATTGTCCTTTGGGATCCTTTTTGTTCTTGAATTGTGAGATTGCTTCAGCGAAGGATTTTGTCTTTATTTTGTCCTCCATCATTGCTGTCGTTTTCCTCGTTCTCTTCGTTGTGATCATTGTCGTATGGAGGGAAACACAGGGGGCCAGGGGGCTTAAAATTTGAAGAAAAAAAATGCTTTTAGTTTTTGTTTTTTTAAACTATCTGCCTGCTTAAAAATTAGGCACAAGTGTGTGTGTGGTGTCTTTTCCACCAGCGGCAGGATGGATTTCTTTTTCATCCTATGCCTATCAAATTTGTTTCTTTCTGCCAAATTGAATCTTTCATGATAATGTCACTTGTAATTGCTTAGATTTGCACGATAAACATAAGCGTTTGAAACCTGACGTGCCAATTTTTCCTGGATAAAACATATTTCATGTCGTTCTGGCGTTCAAGTGTTGTGGTGAATTGTGTGAAGCGTTTTAAATTCCTTAAATTCTTTTACTGCGCCTCATCAGGTTTGCTAGTCTGACAATTTGAACGACTCTTACGTAATAAGCAAAGACTGTTCTCAACTTAAGAGATCAGCTTGCCATTATTCGGGGCAGTCGGGTCTTGGGCGTGGTGCCGTCAACAACTATCGGCTCTCACGGTTTAATTTATTTCCGTAGCAATGTAGCTGTGTTATTTTATAATAAAGTATTCTAGACCATATATTTATGGTGTCACTCTTCAGTTTGTTATGTCTGTTTAAATACTCCAAGATTACAAACATAATACAAGTGTAAAGACTTCACTAAGCTACACTAAACTACACTATATTTTTTGAATGAATATGCATGAAACCAGATATTGCAGGGACCAGATCCAAACGCGAGATTTGTGGGATTAACATTTTCTTTGAGTAAAATTAGAAGATGGGTATGGATCAAAAAGTGCTTAAAAGGTGTGTCTATTTCTTGGTTTCAGGCACACAGAGGCTTGATTTTTCACCCCTCAAAATGCTCAGAGCTTCCGGGGGCTTTCGCCCCCTGGACCCCCACCAGGGCTTCGTCCCTGTACCCCCACCATCGATGTTACAGAAATGTTTCCAGTAAACTTAGAAGATTTATATCGATCTGATTTCCAATAAGAGTGTGTCTATTTCTCTGTTTTAGGCACATGATAGAGGCTTGGTTTTTCACCCCTCAAAACGCCAAAAGCTCAGAGCTTCCGGGGGCTTCGCCCCCTGGACCACCACCGGGGCTTCACCCCTGGACCCCACCAGGGGCCGTGAGGCCAGCCACCGGACCCCACCCATTTTGTTTTTACCCTCTAATACAAAATCCTGGTTGCGCCGCGGTTGTGCCCCCCGGTTAAAAAAAAACCTGGATCCACCCCTGTAAACATGCACCAGACAAGAAGTTCCAAAGAGATAGATGACGTTGAAAAAAGCTGTTGGAATGGCTCTTTGTTCTACTTATCAGCGAAGCAAGATTGTGTGGGTGAGAAGAAGCAGAAAGCGCGCCTGGTTTCACGCTCAAACACCATGATCTGAAGAACCAGGTCGGACACACTGGTGTAGAAAAGACAGAGGCTGGCTGTAAAACTACGGAAAGAGGTCACCTGATTCCAACTCTTCATCGACAATATTAACAATACGCTTTTGCACCCTATCTTATAAAGATAAATGACAGGCAGAAGCTCCGGCCCAAATGTGACAACAGTACTATAGTTGTCTTATAGAGCATCAGGAGGTAAGACATTCTGAGCTCGATAAAGACAACCAACTCGCATCTTTGCAATGCCTGTGATATACCTCTCCCAACCATATAGTTGTAGGAGTACATGACCCACACCACTGACAAATCCATTCTCCCTGGGCCCCCCACTTGGAAGCAATGCCCCCCCCCCCCTGTGCCCCTACGTCCCTTATTTCGGCACACCGTATTAACAAACCTTGATCTGTAGACAACTTAACAGTAATTTAAGCTTTTATAAAATAACTTTTTGGGGTGATCCCTTCATCATAAACCATTCAAGGACCATTCTGACAATTTGAAATCCTTTGAGGAGTTGTTAACAAAAAACTAGATACTTTTTTTTCTACATACTAACCTACGCTATTGAAAAAACCTTGGAGAAATAGGAAACGATCCAAACAACTGAATGGGGGACTTTTTCAGATATGGTCTGATTCTCATCTCATGAATGCAAAGTCAAAACGACATTGTTGTCGCGGAACCTGCCTGACATTTCTCACAGTAAAATTCCCGCAAAACAGTCACAGTATACCCCAGGGACTATTTTTGTTAAATAATGTTGCCCCGGTGAAACAAAATTCGATAGGTGCCTCGATATTTTTTATTTGTTAAACATCCTTTCCATTGTCTAGGTAATCAAACCTTGATAAACTTGAGCACCGACAGGAAGGTGATTTTTCTTGTATTGTGTCGTTTGTTTGAGTGTGTGTTTTTTCCTGTTACCAGATTGATGTACGCACCATATTTAATTGCTTGACGGTCTCAACTTATTAAAGATGTATGATATTATACCCAGAGGGAAAATGATAGGTCCATTCATTTTGTATACCGTGATGTCTTGACGAGTTGTGCCCCATCTATCTATATCGAGCATGGTGTTGGAGAGAGGGGCCTCTTGTGCCTGCCTGTTGTTCGTACTCCACAAGGTGAATCTGTTTCATTCTCCATAAACACTGGAGTTCTGCAGGGCGATCCCATCGCCCCCTTATACATAGAAAAATAGATTAATGGTTCATTACAAACTTGACTGTCTTCGCAGCACAAAGGCTGACTACAATTTTCCACTTTAAAACATTAACAATTTAAATTTGAAAAGGGGAGAAATGAAGACATCAAACATTGAAAAAATCAACAAAACCCCACACAAAATTATGTTTGGTTGATGCCCGAACACCCAAACAGAACTAGGTTTGCAAGAAAACTGTCTAACAGTAGTATACTTTGATTTTGTTTCATCAAAATGATGCATTAACGTCCACCGGCACAACAGTCTCTGACAAAGTAGAAGCTATAACTGACTTACAATCAAATTAATGGTCACACTTTGGCTGTTTCGTCATACTTTGGAAAGGACCCCAATTATGTGTATGTAATTTCTATCCGAAATCCTCCTTCATTATAAAGATAGTAGGAGGGCGCTACTCATGAGGAGGGCGCTACTCATGAAGAGCTAGACAAAAATTTGCGCTCCCCGAAATTTCAAGGATTTTACGACAAATAACCGCACCTTTGATAATTCAACTACATAACCTGATTAATAAAAGCACTGTGAATATGGCGGACAACTCTACCAGCAAAAGATCTAGCAACCGTAAGAAACAGACCTCAAAAAAGACTCACCAGCACCACCATCGCCAAGTCCAAGCAACAATGAAAAAGATGGCTGCCAATGCTCATGTGACGCAGCACTAAATAACATCAATGCGAAGCTGGACACCATTTTAACTTCCATCGGTAACATTGAATCAAGAATCACCTGCCTAGAAGTTAAGTTCCAAACCGTAGCTGACCAGGTATCAACCCATCACAAAGATATTTAAGATCTAAAGACAGCTGCATCGTTCAACGAAAATGAAATCCAAAAATCGAACAAAAGGCTGGAAAAAAGAATAGATTTTAATCTTAAGGTCATCAGAAGTCTGGAAGACAAAGTTGATGATATCCAGAACAGAAGTAGGCGGAACAATTGTAATCCATGGTGTGCCAGAAGGGACTGAAGGCAACCAGACGTGTGAGAGCTTTTTGGCTGGATTTCTGTGTGAACACATGAAACTAGACGAGTCCGAAAACATCGAAATCGAACGTGCCCACCGTAGTCCAGGAGGCCAGCGAGAACCAGCTTCGCCGCACTCACCAACAGGCGGTTCGAACCCCACCAGACGCTCCCGTCCACGACCCATTCACTGTAGGCTCCTTCGTTCAGCTGACCGGCACTACATCCTTAAAAACTCATCCAAACTTCTCAGAAATAATCGATACAAAGGATCAAACATCTACATATAATAATAATAAATAATAATATCAGGCATTTGTAGAGCGCCATCAATCTAGTTGCCTATTCCGAGGCGCTTAGCAAAGTGAAGGAGAAGTTTAAGACAAAAGAAATAATAACAGAATTTCATGTGGAGATGACAAGTGCAATGGACTAAATGTAAGCAGATTCGAAGAGATGAGTCTTAAGCTGGCTTTTGAAGGTCTGTAAGGAGTCAAGTGTTCGAAGTTGATAGGGGAGATCATTCCATAGCTTTGGTGCACATGAACCAAAGCTTCTATCCCCTGATGAAGAATGAGATCTAGGAATGTTCAACAGTAGTTTGTTTGATGATCTCAGATTGGGTCGAGGATGGTGTGTACTCAACATGTCACTTATATACACTGGGGCTAGACCATGAAGTGCTTTCCAAGTCAACAGTAGGATTTTGTAATTAATTCTTTGTTTTATGGGTAACCAATGCAATGCTATAAGTGTTGGAGTGATATGGTCAAATTTCCTTCCCCTGGAAAGAACACGTGCAGCTGCATTCTGAGCATGTTGTAGCTTCTTCAGGAGACACTGTGTTATACCATAAAGCAATGAATTACCGTTGTCCAACCGGGATGTGATCAAGGCATGTACGACTATTGAGGCAGCATCATCTGAAAGCACTTTTCGTATACTTTTAACGTTTCTAATTTGGGCATAGACAGATTGGCAGACTTTCTTTACATGTGAATCCATTGATAAGGTGTTATCAAACATGACTCCAAGGTTCCGGACAGACGTTGAGGCTTTAATCTGAGTGTGGGCGACTTGTATTTGATCCAACTGAATTTTAGCACGTTGATGTTTTGATGATAGGATTATGAGCTCTGTTTTCGAGTCGTTTAATTTCAACTTGTTTGCGTGCATCCAAGATTTGATTTCCAGAATACAAGATTCCATGCGAGCTTTTGCTGACAGTTGATCAGGAATACTGTTCACATTAAAAGGAAAATACAACTGTGTATCATCTGCATACATATGCAAATGTACACCATGTTTTTGTGCAATTGTAGAAATTGGAGAAGCGTAGATGGTGAAAAATTGTGGGCCGAGGACAGATCCTTGCGGAACGCCAGAAAGGAGTGGAGTAGTCTCTGAGAGTGTTCCGTTTATATTGACTGCTCTGTAAGTAAGATGAAATCCATTTTAATGCATCACCCTTAATTCACATGGAACGGAGACGAAATAACAGTATATTGTGATCTATAGTGTCAAAAGCAGAAGACAAGTCTAATAATTCCAGGATGACCCCTTGATGACTGTCCATGGACTGCAATACATCATTTTGGACCTTCAATAATGCAGGCTCGGTTCCGGGCTCGGTTCCGGGCTCAACGACAGGAACTCAGGGAACACCATCTTGAAGGCATACAACGCGACGAGCGAGTACAGTTCGCCTACATTTCCTGGTCAATCCCGCCCATGATCCGGTATAAACTCCACAGCGGTCCATTTAAATCATTCAAACTCGGGGACGCAAAATCGTAGTAAGTCTAGTGATTCTCTCGCAGTACATTAGTAGTACTTATATTCAGTAGCAGTAATTTCCAATTTACTATATGGTGTCGTTCAATCACATGTTTAACCCTACCTCTAAGCGTATAAGGAATAGCTCACTGGAGAGATATAAGCATACCAATCATTTTCAATCGCCATTACTTTTATTTTGAGTTGTCGTCTGGTGTCTGTTGCCACAATCCGTTGTTATGTGTTACGTAATATTTTCCAACCAATGGTCTTTGTGGTAGCTGGTTCTAGAAATTCCTCCAGTAATGACACAAGACCGTTATTGTATTGTGAAGTAGTTAGGTTCAATCTCTCCAACAATGTGTACAATTAGTCCAGATGTCCTTCCGTTTAATCACTTTACTGACGACTGTGATTTTCAAATGGCTATTACCCAATTACATACCTCACTGAACATTGCTAACGATAGGTGGAAATCATTACTTCTTAATCCTTTATTGATTGAACATCACCCTAGTTTCTCTCACCTAACCGAGCTTTCTAACGACTCCGAAACAATAATTCCCACTGTAATTCATCATGATTATCTCCTGCATGACAAATTTAATAGCATTGCGAAGTCTAAGTCATATAATGCTAAAACTAACTTTTCCTTGTACCATATAAATGTTAGAAGCATCATCGGTAAGGTTGACAAACTTCAGGACTCACTAGATTTACTTGACCACCCCTTTACCGTTGGCTTCGTGATTCAGACTCACAACTCTTTTTATCTGGTTACTGTTACATAGGCTGTAACCGCTCTACCGGTAAAGGAGGAGTAATTGGTATTTTCGTCAAGAATGAAATTAGTTTCATTCTTAGACCTGATATAGGAAATTTCAACTCAGGAAACGAGTATTTGTTTATTGAAGTTGTTAGGGCTAACATGTCAAATATTATCCCTATCAGTACCACGGGCGACAAATGGCACATATTTGGGGTCATTCTTCCCGACCAGGGCTCCATATGGCACCTTGTCAAATGTATTGTTTAACGACCAGTGGCGCTTATTGGTCCCCACCCATAATGCTTATTGAGAAAGTAACAAGGGCGCCCTCTATTGGCGAATTCGTTAATCCCATTTTTATTTATAGCGTCCCCACGGGCGCACCCCTCTAAATAATCTCCCATAGGAACCAATGCTAAATGATAATTATTCAAAAATACTCAAAAAATCGTGTAAGTCTCTCAGCCTCTTGAAAACCAATCAGACATATTTCCGGACAACTAAACTTCAGAATTCTTTTCAATTTTTGGCAGGTCAGCCGTTTGGAATTTTTGCTAACTACCCCAGAAGAAAAAAACACGATTTTTTTTGTTTTTCCAAAACCGACTTGCTGCCAGTTTTCGTGAAGCACTTCTCCACTTCCCCGGTCAAATAGGGCCAACTTTAACGCCTAAATTTATCAAGTCTCCTCAAAAGTTGAAGCACAGAACCCCCAGGTTGTGATAGATTTGTATATTTACACAATCTATTAATTGCATGACCCCCAAAACGTTATAATAAAAAAAAAGTTGTGGGTTTACAAATTATGATAAGTAGCTTGGCGCATTAGTTCTGGCTTATTTAGTGTGGTGCACCCTATAAGGGCACTTAATTATTCTTTATGGTTAAAAAATTATGCTTAAATTGTTGAGAATAAGTCACTGACTTGATATCTGGAAAAAAAATGTGAAATGTTATTGCGTTCGTCTACAACAAGGTCAAACATGTTGGAGCATTTACATGTACTCTAAGCAATGCGATAAGAAAAACCTGCATTACACGCTGTGTACACTCTAATGACAAGTCAGAAGTTATATCCAAGTCCTCACTCAAAAAGTTATTAACATGTCTCTTTTTTATCACAGGATCATAAAAACCTTACAAGTTATTTAATTAATCATTAAGAAGGGGTTAATTGGCATGAACAAGCTGTAAAAATGGAAGGGGGCTGGCCGGGGGGGTGGGGGGGGGCACATTTTGCTTTCCCTTAAATTTTTTAAACCATGCAACCATATTAGTCTAAAATGGGGAGCTTTATAAAATCAAGAAAACACATAGGTCACTTTTTGTACATTTAACTGCCCTTTCAAATTGTATTCTACCTCTGGAACGGGGTAAAAGGGAGAAAGGGTGGGCGGGGCGTGGGCGGGGCATGTTGAAAAAGGCCAAACCATTATGATTGTTTCTGGTTGATGGGGACAAGTTATAACTCTATCCAGAAACAGATGGCTATTATCTTAGACAATTCCCCTGGGATGGGGGCCTTTTCACAGGCAGGTCCTACTGTCCAATATGGAGCATTGGCAATGGTTTTATCTTGATGAATTTTTTGTGAAATTTATCTGAAATTGAAAAAAAAAAAAATAAAAAAAAAAATATAATAATTTGGCATATCGGCCGAAATTTGTGCGTTCAGCGTAGTGTCGGCCCTGATACGCTAGCTTGTGCATCGGGAGAACTCTAAAAGTATTTTTGCTTTAGACCACAACTAATGTGAGATCACTTATGATGGATGCCATTCAATGTTTGTAACAAATCCATTGCCATAAAAATGGGTAGAGCTAGACGCGGCATTTTCAAAATGCAAAAAACTTGGTTCAAGCCGAAAAATAAATTTAATTCATTACAAGACAAAGGCAGTGAAACTCAAAGTATACCTACACCACGGTATGTCAGGCCAACCCATCAGCAGTTGAGTTTAGCCGCCCCAAATACGGAGCGAGGAGATTTCTGCCACATTGCAGCACAGATGGAACAAGACAACCGCAGAAATGTGATGCTCCTTCGCCCAAAAGTTGTAGAAATGGCTCCAGTTGACAAGATCCAGCTCAAGGGAGTGATCCCAATAGCCAACAAATGTGGCCAGCCACTGCCCAAGAGAGGAACTGATCACCAAGGAGGAGGTTATCGTTTTGTAGACATCAACTCAGCTCTAAAGCTGGGTGCACAAGCTGTACTTGATCATCAACAAACACATCCTAAGTGTGATGGTCAACCTAAACTATTGGCTGAGGCGGAAGAGCGTAGAGGTTTAGCCGTCTCAGAGGTAATGTCCTGCAAAAAGTGTGGTTTTAAAACACAAAAGACAAAACTTTACAGTGAGATAGCGAACGAGGGTAGGAAGCGGGGACGACGCACTGCAACCCCAAACATGTCTTTCCAAGTTGGCCTGCAGAACACTGGCATTGCAACCGCAGGTGCGAGGAGGCTCTTGACATCAATGGACACAGCTGTACCATGCACTAGTGGGCTGCAAAAGATTTCGAACAAATGTGGTGAAATTATCAAAAATGAAAATATCAGAGACATGGCAGACAAGAGGAAACTAGTGAAAGACATCCGTGAGCTCCAAGGCTTTGAACGAGAAAGTCCAATTGCAGTTGAAATGGACAGGCAGTATAATAATCCCCTGCGCAACTGTAGAAAAAAAAAAAAACATTTGTTCCTGCAACACAGACAAGAGACACCGTGTGTGAGAACGCAACTACTTCAAAGTTTGTTATAATGTACCATCAAGAAAACAAGCTTTGTAAAAGTGGTGAAATGTCACCATCATCATTCGGTCAACAATGCACATCCGCTAAGCACGGCGACAAGTGCACAGCTACTCGTCCAGCGCATTTCAATATGGGAGATGAGAGAGACGGGGGTGTTCGATGTGCGACTAAACTTTTGGAGTGCACGGAACCAGTTCTTGTGGATAGAATAACAACAGACGCTGACGGCTGTCTAGCAAAAGGAATGAATTCTGTCATGAGAAGAAGAACGGGAAAGGAAATGGAAAGTCTGCTGGACCCATCCCACTTGAACCGCTCACTTTGTGCGGCGGTCAGCCGAGCAAACTTTAGCAGTGACATGTTCCCTGGGAACAGTGCAAGAGACCGAAACAGAGTACAGGACCGATTTGCTGATGACGTGAGTCACAGAGCACAGGCTGAGGCACACCATATTTCCATTAAATGCGGAAATGACACAGCAAGCATGAAAAGACTGGCTGCAAAGGCGATTGATGCAATTCCGAACTGCTACATGGGAGACCATGAGAAATGCAAACAAAATTCTCATGTTTGCAACGGTAAATACAAGTACCCATACCTCTCTCGCTATGTCCGCGGCAGATTTATTTTAACATCTAAAGATGAGGAAATCTTAAAAACAATTTTGGAAAAACGCATAGGAGACGAAGCGATAGAGAGAACCAAGTACAGAACAAGTTCCCAGAAGTCTGAATCCATGAATCATGCCTACGCCATGACAAATCCAAAAGGAACACTAACCTTTTCAAGGAACGGAGCTTCAAGAGATCACAGCGCCATCCATCTGGTGAACAACCAACATGCAAACTCTATTATCAAAAAGTGTGAGGCAACTCATTGCCCCATTACTGCTGGATCACCCGCTGCAAAAGCCCTCGATGCAATGGACAAAAAACAACAATATCACAAAAAACGTGTTATGGGAAAGATTTACAAAAAGCGACGAGCACAGTGTCGAGCTGAACGATATCACACTTACTATGCTAAACAAATTTTGTATCAACCTGGCCAACTAAATCCAAAGTCACAGGACACTAACTCATCGAATAACTATGTGGGGCCAAAGATTCACAAGGAGCACAATTA
The DNA here is from genome assembly GCA_037783415.1 of Leptasterias polaris. Taxonomy (NCBI): domain Eukaryota; kingdom Metazoa; phylum Echinodermata; class Asteroidea; order Forcipulatida; family Asteriidae; genus Leptasterias; species Leptasterias polaris. The sequence goes on from JAZGTN010000027.1 coordinate 4,086,413, forward strand.
CAGCAGAATGTTCTCAAAATGGAAAAACCGATAGAGTGCAACTTTAATTGAATCACTTGACTTTTCCGGAAACTTGACATTCATAATAATGCAATGTTTACACCTCCCCCACTCTTCTTGTTCAGTTATTTAGTTAATACCAACCATGCCATGTAATGTATGATGATGATGTTTACATGTTGATGGGTTTTCTCTACTTTTTCTTCCTAATTGAGGAAGCAACCAGCCGCTGTTGACCCATGATTTTCTTGAAAGTGACTTACCATCGCAGTCTCATCAAATAGTCATACACGATAGTCGTACCGTCGATCGTACTTTGTCCCGTCTTACACACTGTGTGTAGGAATAGGATGCCTAAAAAAAAAAACACACTCTCTGAAAACGTTGAATTATTCTGTTAACAAGTGACAATGTTATTGCTATCTATATTTTATTATAATTACTGTTTGCAGCCAGAGGAGTGATGTTTTCACGAACAATAAAAAAAACGACGATAACTGACGAAAGAAGTCTCAAACAACTCATTTCTGTCACGCCTGCAATTGTAAACAAACGGCAGACATATTTAAATCCCAACAAAAATGGCTGCAAGGGCGCCACCATGTTGTATATAAAGGGCGCACCCCTCTAAATAATCTCCCATAGGAACCAATGCTAAATGATAATTATTCAAAAATACTCAAAAAATCGTGTAAGTCTCTCAGCCTCTTGAAAACCAATCAGACATATTTCCGGACAACTAAACTTCAGAATTCTTTTCAATTTTTGGCAGGTCAGCCGTTTGGAATTTTTGCTAACTACCCCAGAAGAAAAAAACACGATTTTTTTTGTTTTTCCAAAACCGACTTGCTGCCAGTTTTCGTGAAGCACTTCTCCACTTCCCCGGTCAAATAGGGCCAACTTTAACGCCTAAATTTATCAAGTCTCCTCAAAAGTTGAAGCACAGAACCCCCAGGTTGTGATAGATTTGTATATTTACACAATCTATTAATTGCATGACCCCCAAAACGTTATAATTTAAAAAAAGTTGTGGGTTTACAAATTATGATAAGTAGCTTGGCGCATTAGTTCTGGCTTATTTAGTGTGGTGCACCCTATAAGGGCACTTAATTATTCTTTATGGTTAAAAAATTATGCTTAAATTGTTGAGAATAAGTCACTGACTTGATATCTGGAAAAAAAATGTGAAATGTTATTGCGTTCGTCTACAACAAGGTCAAACATGTTGGAGCATTTACATGTACTCTAAGCAATGCGATAAGAAAAACCTGCATTACACGCTGTGTACACTCTAATGACAAGTCAGAAGTTATATCCAAGTCCTCACTCAAAAAGTTATTAACATGTCTCTTTTTTATCACAGGATCATAAAAACCTTACAAGTTATTTAATTAATCATTAAGAAGGGGTTAATTGGCATGAACAAGCTGTAAAAATGGAAGGGGGCTGGCCGGGGGGGTGGGGGGGGGCACATTTTGCTTTCCCTTAAATTTTTTAAACCATGCAACCATATTAGTCTAAAATGGGGAGCTTTATAAAATCAAGAAAACACATAGGTCACTTTTTGTACATTTAACTGCCCTTTCAAATTGTATTCTACCTCTGGAACGGGGTAAAAGGGAGAAAGGGTGGGCGGGGCGTGGGCGGGGCATGTTGAAAAAGGCCAAACCATTATGATTGTTTCTGGTTGATGGGGACAAGTTATAACTCTATCCAGAAACAGATGGCTATTATCTTAGACAATTCCCCTGGGATGGGGGCCTTTTCACAGGCAGGTCCTACTGTCCAATATGGAGCATTGGCAATGGTTTTATCTTGATGAATTTTTTGTGAAATTTATCTGAAATTGAAAAAAATAAAAATAAAAAATAAAATATAATAATTTGGCATATCGGCCGAAATTTGTGCGTTCAGCGTAGTGTCGGCCCTGATACGCTAGCTTGTGCATCGGGAGAACTCTAAAAGTATTTTTGCTTTAGACCACAACTAATGTGAGATCACTTATGATGGATGCCATTCAATGTTTGTAACAAATCCATTGCCATAAAAATGGGTAGAGCTAGACGCGGCATTTTCAAAATGCAAAAAACTTGGTTCAAGCCGAAAAATAAATTTAATTCATTACAAGACAAAGGCAGTGAAACTCAAAGTATACCTACACCACGGTATGTCAGGCCAACCCATCAGCAGTTGAGTTTAGCCGCCCCAAATACGGAGCGAGGAGATTTCTGCCACATTGCAGCACAGATGGAACAAGACAACCGCAGAAATGTGATGCTCCTTCGCCCAAAAGTTGTAGAAATGGCTCCAGTTGACAAGATCCAGCTCAAGGGAGTGATCCCAATAGCCAACAAATGTGGCCAGCCACTGCCCAAGAGAGGAACTGATCACCAAGGAGGAGGTTATCGTTTTGTAGACATCAACTCAGCTCTAAAGCTGGGTGCACAAGCTGTACTTGATCATCAACAAACACATCCTAAGTGTGATGGTCAACCTAAACTATTGGCTGAGGCGGAAGAGCGTAGAGGTTTAGCCGTCTCAGAGGTAATGTCCTGCAAAAAGTGTGGTTTTAAAACACAAAAGACAAAACTTTACAGTGAGATAGCGAACGAGGGTAGGAAGCGGGGACGACGCACTGCAACCCCAAACATGTCTTTCCAAGTTGGCCTGCAGAACACTGGCATTGCAACCGCAGGTGCGAGGAGGCTCTTGACATCAATGGACACAGCTGTACCATGCACTAGTGGGCTGCAAAAGATTTCGAACAAATGTGGTGAAATTATCAAAAATGAAAATATCAGAGACATGGCAGACAAGAGGAAACTAGTGAAAGACATCCGTGAGCTCCAAGGCTTTGAACGAGAAAGTCCAATTGCAGTTGAAATGGACAGGCAGTATAATAATCCCCTGCGCAACTGTAGAAAAAAAAAAAAACATTTGTTCCTGCAACACAGACAAGAGACACCGTGTGTGAGAACGCAACTACTTCAAAGTTTGTTATAATGTACCATCAAGAAAACAAGCTTTGTAAAAGTGGTGAAATGTCACCATCATCATTCGGTCAACAATGCACATCCGCTAAGCACGGCGACAAGTGCACAGCTACTCGTCCAGCGCATTTCAATATGGGAGATGAGAGAGAAGGGGGTGTTCGATGTGCGACTAAACTTTTGGAGTGCACGGAACCAGTTCTTGTGGATAGAATAACAACAGACGCTGACGGCTGTCTAGCAAAAGGAATGAATTCTGTCATGAGAAGAAGAACGGGAAAGGAAATGGAAAGTCTGCTGGACCCATCCCACTTGAACCGCTCACTTTGTGCGGCGGTCAGCCGAGCAAACTTTAGCAGTGACATGTTCCCTGGGAACAGTGCAAGAGACCGAAACAGAGTACAGGACCGATTTGCTGATGACGTGAGTCACAGAGCACAGGCTGAGGCACACCATATTTCCATTAAATGCGGAAATGACACAGCAAGCATGAAAAGACTGGCTGCAAAGGCGATTGATGCAATTCCGAACTGCTACATGGGAGACCATGAGAAATGCAAACAAAATTCTCATGTTTGCAACGGTAAATACAAGTACCCATACCTCTCTCGCTATGTCCGCGGCAGATTTATTTTAACATCTAAAGATGAGGAAATCTTAAAAACAATTTTGGAAAAACGCATAGGAGACGAAGCGATAGAGAGAACCAAGTACAGAACAAGTTCCCAGAAGTCTGAATCCATGAATCATGCCTACGCCATGACAAATCCAAAAGGAACACTAACCTTTTCAAGGAACGGAGCTTCAAGAGATCACAGCGCCATCCATCTGGTGAACAACCAACATGCAAACTCTATTATCAAAAAGTGTGAGGCAACTCATTGCCCCATTACTGCTGGATCACCCGCTGCAAAAGCCCTCGATGCAATGGACAAAAAACAACAATATCACAAAAAACGTGTTATGGGAAAGATTTACAAAAAGCGACGAGCACAGTGTCGAGCTGAACGATATCACACTTACTATGCTAAACAAATTTTGTATCAACCTGGCCAACTAAATCCAAAGTCACAGGACACTAACTCATCGTATAACTATGTGGGGCCAAAGATTCACAAGGAGCACAATTACAGCAGAATGTTCTCAAAATGGAAAAACCGATAGAGTGCAACTTTAATTGAATCACTTGACTTTTCCGGAAACTTGACATTCATAATAATGCAATGTTTACACCTCCCCCACTCTTCTTGTTCAGTTATTTAGTTAATACCAACCATGCCATGTAATGTATGATGATGATGTTTACATGTTGATGGGTTTTCTCTACTTTTTCTTCCTAATTGAGGAAGCAACCAGCCGCTGTTGACCCATGATTTTCTTGAAAGTGACTTACCATCGCAGTCTCATCAAATAGTCATACACGATAGTCGTACCGTCGATCGTACTTTGTCCCGTCTTACACACTGTGTGTAGGAATAGGATGCCTAAAAAAAAAAAAACACTCTCTGAAAACGTTGAATTATTCTGTTAACAAGTGACAATGTTATTGCTATCTATATTTTATTATAATTACTGTTTGCAGCCAGAGGAGTGATGTTTTCACGAACAATAAAAAAAACGACGATAACTGACGAAAGAAGTCTCAAACAACTCATTTCTGTCACGCCTGCAATTGTAAACAAACGGCAGACATATTTAAATCCCAACAAAAATGGCTGCAAGGGCGCCACCATGTTGTATATAAAGGGCGCACCCCTCTAAATAATCTCCCATAGGAACCAATGCTAAATGATAATTATTCAAAAATACTCAAAAAATCGTGTAAGTCTCTCAGCCTCTTGAAAACCAATCAGACATATTTCCGGACAACTAAACTTCAGAATTCTTTTCAATTTTTGGCAGGTCAGCCGTTTGGAATTTTTGCTAACTACCCCAGAAGAAAAAAACACGATTTTTTTTGTTTTTCCAAAACCGACTTGCTGCCAGTTTTCGTGAAGCACTTCTCCACTTCCCCGGTCAAATAGGGCCAACTTTAACGCCTAAATTTATCAAGTCTCCTCAAAAGTTGAAGCACAGAACCCCCAGGTTGTGATAGATTTGTATATTTACACAATCTATTAATTGCATGACCCCCAAAACGTTATAATTAAAAAAAAGTTGTGGGTTTACAAATTATGATAAGTAGCTTGGCGCATTAGTTCTGGCTTATTTAGTGTGGTGCACCCTATAAGGGCACTTAATTATTCTTTATGGTTAAAAAATTATGCTTAAATTGTTGAGAATAAGTCACTGACTTGATATCTGAAAAAAAAATGTGAAATGTTATTGCGTTCGTCTACAACAAGGTCAAACATGTTGGAGCATTTACATGTACTCTAAGCAATGCGATAAGAAAAACCTGCATTACACGCTGTGTACACTCTAATGACAAGTCAGAAGTTATATCCAAGTCCTCACTCAAAAAGTTATTAACATGTCTCTTTTTTATCACAGGATCATAAAAACCTTACGAGTTATTTAATTAATCATTAAGAAGGGGTTAATTGGCATGAACAAGCTGTAAAAATGGAAGGGGGCTGGCCGGGGGGGTGGGGGGGGCACATTTTGCTTTCCCTTAAATTTTTTAAACCATGCAACCATATTAGTCTAAAATGGGGAGCTTTATAAAATCAAGAAAACACATAGGTCACTTTTTGTACATTTAACTGCCCTTTCAAATTGTATTCTACCTCTGGAACGGGGTAAAAGGGAGAAAGGGTGGGCGGGGCGTGGGCGGGGCATGTTGAAAAAGGCCAAACCATTATGATTGTTTCTGGTTGATGGGGACAAGTTATAACTCTATCCAGAAACAGATGGCTATTATCTTAGACAATTCCCCTGGGATGGGGGCCTTTTCACAGGCAGGTCCTACTGTCCAATATGGAGCATTGGCAATGGTTTTATCTTGATGAATTTTTTGTGAAATTTATCTGAAATTGAAAAAAATAAAATAAAAAAAATAAATATAATAATTTGGCATATCGGCCGAAATTTGTGCGTTCAGCGTAGTGTCGGCCCTGATACGCTAGCTTGTGCATCGGGAGAACTCTAAAAGTATTTTTGCTTTAGACCACAACTAATGTGAGATCACTTATGATGGATGCCATTCAATGTTTGTAACAAATCCATTGCCATAAAAATGGGTAGAGCTAGACGCGGCATTTTCAAAATGCAAAAAACTTGGTTCAAGCCGAAAAATAAATTTAATTCATTACAAGACAAAGGCAGTGAAACTCAAAGTATACCTACACCACGGTATGTCAGGCCAACCCATCAGCAGTTGAGTTTAGCCGCCCCAAATACGGAGCGAGGAGATTTCTGCCACATTGCAGCACAGATGGAACAAGACAACCGCAGAAATGTGATGCTCCTTCGCCCAAAAGTTGTAGAAATGGCTCCAGTTGACAAGATCCAGCTCAAGGGAGTGATCCCAATAGCCAACAAATGTGGCCAGCCACTGCCCAAGAGAGGAACTGATCACCAAGGAGGAGGTTATCGTTTTGTAGACATCAACTCAGCTCTAAAGCTGGGTGCACAAGCTGTACTTGATCATCAACAAACACATCCTAAGTGTGATGGTCAACCTAAACTATTGGCTGAGGCGGAAGAGCGTAGAGGTTTAGCCGTCTCAGAGGTAATGTCCTGCAAAAAGTGTGGTTTTAAAACACAAAAGACAAAACTTTACAGTGAGATAGCGAACGAGGGTAGGAAGCGGGGACGACGCACTGCAACCCCAAACATGTCTTTCCAAGTTGGCCTGCAGAACACTGGCATTGCAACCGCAGGTGCGAGGAGGCTCTTGACATCAATGGACACAGCTGTACCATGCACTAGTGGGCTGCAAAAGATTTCGAACAAATGTGGTGAAATTATCAAAAATGAAAATATCAGAGACATGGCAGACAAGAGGAAACTAGTGAAAGACATCCGTGAGCTCCAAGGCTTTGAACGAGAAAGTCCAATTGCAGTTGAAATGGACAGGCAGTATAATAATCCCCTGCGCAACTGTAGGAAAAAAAAAAACCATTTGTTCCTGCAACACAGACAAGAGACACCGTGTGTGAGAACGCAACTACTTCAAAGTTTGTTATAATGTACCATCAAGAAAACAAGCTTTGTAAAAGTGGTGAAATGTCACCATCATCATTCGGTCAACAATGCACATCCGCTAAGCACGGCGACAAGTGCACAGCTACTCGTCCAGCGCATTTCAATATGGGAGATGAGAGAGAAGGGGGTGTTCGATGTGCGACTAAACTTTTGGAGTGCACGGAACCAGTTCTTGTGGATAGAATAACAACAGACGCTGACGGCTGTCTAGCAAAAGGAATGAATTCTGTCATGAGAAGAAGAACGGGAAAGGAAATGGAAAGTCTGCTGGACCCATCCCACTTGAACCGCTCACTTTGTGCGGCGGTCAGCCAAGCAAACTTTAGCAGTGACATGTTCCCTGGGAACAGTGCAAGAGACCGAAACAGAGTACAGGACCGATTTGCTGATGACGTGAGTCACAGAGCACAGGCTGAGGCACACCATATTTCCATTAAATGCGGAAATGACACAGCAAGCATGAAAAGACTGGCTGCAAAGGCGATTGATGCAATTCCGAACTGCTACATGGGAGACCATGAGAAATGCAAACAAAATTCTCATGTTTGCAACGGTAAATACAAGTACCCATACCTCTCTCGCTATGTCCGCGGCAGATTTATTTTAACATCTAAAGATGAGGAAATCTTAAAAACAATTTTGGAAAAACGCATAGGAGACGAAGCGATAGAGAGAACCAAGTACAGAACAAGTTCCCAGAAGTCTGAATCCATGAATCATGCCTACGCCATGACAAATCCAAAAGGAACACTAACCTTTTCAAGGAACGGAGCTTCAAGAGATCACAGCGCCATCCATCTGGTGAACAACCAACATGCAAACTCTATTATCAAAAAGGGTGAGGCAACTCATTGCCCCATTACTGCTGGATCACCCGCTGCAAAAGCCCTCGATGCAATGGACAAAAAACAACAATATCACAAAAAACGTGTTATGGGAAAGATTTACAAAAAGCGACGAGCACAGTGTCGAGCTGAACGATATCACACTTACTATGCTAAACAAATTTTGTATCAACCTGGCCAACTAAATCCAAAGTCACAGGACACTAACTCATCGTATAACTATGTGGGGCCAAAGATTCACAAGGAGCACAATTACAGCAGAATGTTCTCAAAATGGAAAAACCGATAGAGTGCAACTTTAATTGAATCACTTGACTTTTCCGGAAACTTGACATTCATAATAATGCAATGTTTACACCTCCCCCACTCTTCTTGTTCAGTTATTTAGTTAATACCAACCATGCCATGTAATGTATGATGATGATGTTTACATGTTGATGGGTTTTCTCTACTTTTTCTTCCTAATTGAGGAAGCAACCAGCCGCTGTTGACCCATGATTTTCTTGAAAGTGACTTACCATCGCAGTCTCATCAAATAGTCATACACGATAGTCGTACCGTCGATCGTACTTTGTCCCGTCTTACACACTGTGTGTAGGAATAGGATGCCTAAAAAAAAAAAAACACTCTCTGAAAACGTTGAATTATTCTGTTAACAAGTGACAATGTTATTGCTATCTATATTTTATTATAATTACTGTTTGCAGCCAGAGGAGTGATGTTTTCACGAACAATAAAAAAAACGACGATAACTGACGAAAGAAGTCTCAAACAACTCATTTCTGTCACGCCTGCAATTGTAAACAAACGGCAGACATATTTAAATCCCAACAAAAATGGCTGCAAGGGCGCCACCATGTTGTATATAAAGGGCGCACCCCTCTAAATAATCTCCCATAGGAACCAATGCTAAATGATAATTATTCAAAAATACTCAAAAAATCGTGTAAGTCTCTCAGCCTCTTGAAAACCAATCAGACATATTTCCGGACAACTAAACTTCAGAATTCTTTTCAATTTTTGGCAGGTCAGCCGTTTGGAATTTTTGCTAACTACCCCAGAAGAAAAAAACACGATTTTTTTTGTTTTTCCAAAACCGACTTGCTGCCAGTTTTCGTGAAGCACTTCTCCACTTCCCCGGTCAAATAGGGCCAACTTTAACGCCTAAATTTATCAAGTCTCCTCAAAAGTTGAAGCACAGAACCCCCAGGTTGTGATAGATTTGTATATTTACACAATCTATTAATTGCATGACCCCCAAAACGTTATAATTAAAAAAAAAGTTGTGGGTTTACAAATTATGATAAGTAGCTTGGCGCATTAGTTCTGGCTTATTTAGTGTGGTGCACCCCCACGCGGACCTGTTGGCGCGCATTCATTCAAACGAACAAGTGGCTGCAACATTATGGACGGCGATAGAAATGCAGAAATTTTGGCCGAGATATTTGCAGACAGCGACTCGGAAGGAGGGGAGATCGACTCGGAAGGAGGGGAGATCGACTCGGAAGGGGAGATCGACTCGGAAGGGGAGATCGACACGCAGGATGGTGGTGAATCAACCTCCAGCGAATCGGCGAGCGAGGTGGAGCAGGTAAGCCCGATGTTGTTAGGGAGTAGGTCATGACCCTGCATGCAGTTAGAGGGCAGGAATAACTTGGGCATAAATTTGTCCAAAAGTACCCCTTTTTACATTGGCTTTTAATTAGATTTAGGACAATGGCTCTTAAAGGTACATTGAACAATAAAAAGGCGTTTCTGCGGGCGTTCTGAATGATTAAGTTTGTCACTTAAAGTTATGATGTGTCGACTCGGACAACAATGAATACAAAAATACCATCAACGATGGGCCACCATTGGCGGCCATGTTGGATGTAAAGATTTATCCCATAATGGTTTGCGGAAGGGCACCCTCTGTTGGTGCAACGCAATGAATTAACCCTCGGTTAAGATACCAGCGCTATATAAGTTTTATTATTATTATTTGCGATAAGGACTATTACACTAAAAAGCACAAAAACAAAGGGAAAGTTAATTACAACAATTTGACATGGCAACTGCATGCACACCCCTCCCCCACTTCCTTCCCCTTCCCCCACCCCTTTCCCTTCTCACCCCTTCCCCCACCCCTTTCCCTTCTCACCCCTTCCCCCTCCCCCACCCCCTTGCCCTATATTTGTGGAACGAGAAGGTTTTTATTTAGATTTTCATCAATCTGGGTCCTCAAATAACTCTGCATATAGCACACTTTACGTAAAGTTATAGATCTACAGCGCCCTCATGCATTTTGCCTCTTTCCTCTTTCCTACTGCAGGAAAACGCTAAATCTACACGGAAGAAACCAGACTTCAGATCGGGTTGGAAAGAGATCGGTCGTCTCAACAGGAAGCCGATGCAATTCACCGGAGATGCCGGCCCCACCAGTGATTTTACAGGACTTTCTGCAACACAGGTATTCCAGTTGTTCTTTTGCAGTACGGTTTGGGATATGCTTGTAGACGAAACAAACCGCTACGCAGAACAAACTGCTTCACAAACGTCCTGGACCCCCACTCACTTAAATGAAATGATGGCATTTGTCGCACTCCTGCTTGCTATGGGTATCAACAAGTCACCTCAGTACAGCATGTACTGGTCAACATCTGAAGTTCTACTCACGCCATTGTATCCATCCATTATGTCCAGAAATAGATTTAGTTCCATTATGAGATTTTTTCACCTGTCTGACAACCAGTTGCCTCAACCAGCCTCTGGATGTGACAAGCTTAAGAAAGTTAGGCCTTTGATGGATGTCATCCTCCCCAAATTTCGCAACCTGTATTACCCTGGACAGAACTTATCTCCTGATGAGAGTATGATCAAATTTAAGGGACGACTCGGGTTTCTACAGTACATGCCCAGAAAACCGGTCAAATGGGGAATGAAGGCATTCTCTTTGAATGAGTCGGAGACTGGTTACACGTGCTCTTGGGTATTGTACACAGGAGCTGCTCCCAAGGAGACGAAGACTTCACAAAGGCCACCTGTAAATACCGAATCATCCCCAGCAAAATGCCATCCCTCTGACCTAACCATCCCAGGAGAAGTCGTCCTTGAACTTGTAAATGGATTTGAACATAAAGGACATGTAATTTATTGTGATAATTACTTTAACAGGCCAGCTCTGGTATCAAAAATGGACAACCTAGGATTTGGATGTAGTGGTCCTGTGCGTTATACGGCACGGGGCATACCTCGTGCAGCACACCCAAAGACAAATGGAATGAAAAAGGGAGATGACCCCAAATTTTATGAGAAGGCTGGTCAGTTATGCATTGTTTGGCGTGATAACAAAAATGTAGTATTCCTAACAAATGTAGGCGATTGGCAAGTAATAAGCAAAAAAATTCGGTGTAAGAAAAGCGAAAGTGGATTGCGTGAAATTGCTAAGCCAAAATCTATAGATTACTACAACAAATTCATGGGAGGAACAGATCTCGCTAATCAAATTTGTCAGTACTACACGCATACACACAGAAGTTTGAAATGGTGGAAACGGGTGTTTTTTTGTTTGTTGAACATATGTATGCTCAATGCTACGGTAATTTTCAACAGCATACCAACAAATAAGCATGTCAGTAATCTTGACTTCCGTATTCAAGTTATAGACGGCTTGCTCACGGGTTGGGAGCGTTCTACAATGCTGCGTTGTAGACGATCCAATGCGAATAACTTTCCTGTTGGGATGATAGAGAAAATGCATTATCCTGGCAAAAACCCTTCCGGAAGAAAACGTGACTGCATCGTTTGTAGTAACCGTCGATTACACAAGAGAAAACAAACGAGGATGATTTGCAAACAATGTACATATCCAATGTGCGTCGTTCCTTGCTTTGAGAATTACCATACATTGCACTTGGTTTAAATTTATGGCATAAAGAAATATGTAGCTCCATATTTTTAGGCATTTTTAACAATAGCCCCCTGCCCCCCCCCCCCCCCGCCCCCCCCTATTCAATGTTGCCGCCAAAAATGTGTTCGTGTGTCCGCAATCCAAGGCAACTTTGAAAGAGGGGGGAGGGGGGGGGGTGGTCGTTTGTCAAAACTTTTGTGTGGTTCATTTGTATTTAATGTCCTTCAATAAATAGTTCAGTGACATAAAATGATTTAGATTTGGTCGTTTGTCAACACTTTTTTGTCGTTCATTTGGATTTAATGTCCTTCAATAAATAGTTCAGTGACATAAAATGATTTAGATTTGGTGGTATGCTATAATGCTATTTTATTTACTGACACCATGCAGGATTAGACTGTATGCCTGTACAGTGCATACAATACACATGAAAAATCACTCACTGCACATTGGGGGCGCTCTTCATTAAAATCCACACAAATTCGTTGGTGCAGAAGCATTGTGAGGGGTAACACACTGCTGGTATGCAAGGTCCTACTGTGAAATATTTGCTGGTAATGATAGGGTTATTGTTGGCGTCATATATCGGCCGCCTAGTCAATCAACTCGGCTATTTAACGATGAAATTTATACCATATATGATATTATCAATTCCGAAGGTAAAGTTGGTTACATTACTGGTGATTTCAATATTGACTTGTTAAAAAATGACTCGCATCGTCCCTCTGCTGATTTTCTGAATGATATGTTATCTAATGCATTTTATCCTTTAATTCGATTACCAACTAGAATTACTCCAACTTCGGCTTCTGTTATAGATAACATTCTAACGAATGTCACAGATAAAGCTCTTTATTCTGGTATCTTAATTGACGACATTTCCGATCATTTTGGCATTTATCAAATCACACTAAATGAAACTAATGAAAACAACAAAAATGTCATCTTCATTAGAGACATCTCAAACAAAAATAAAATGGCACTGTTTCGTGACTTAAAGATTGAGCGATTGGACGACATTTTGGACTCAACTAATCCAACTGCCGCTTATAACAGTTTCCATAATAAACTAAGTTACCTCTACAACAAGCACATACCTAAAAGAGCAAAAAAGGTATCTGGTACGTATCGAAACAAACCATGGATGTCAAAGGCACTTTCAAACTCCTGCAAAAAAAAAAAAAAGTTTTGTACAAAAAATTCCTTAATCATCATTCCATTGCCAATGAAAAAAAATACAAAACATATCGTAACAAATTAAACTATCTAATAAAAGTCCAAAAAGGCACTACCATGCATCTCAACTTGACAAAAATAAAAATAACCTTAACGAGACATGGACAATCCTTAAAGGTATTATTGGAACTAGAAACAAAACCGGTATGCTTCCAAAATCATTTAACGATAATGGGAATACAATTGTAGGGCCATTAGACATTGCCAATAAATTTAAAGACTATTTTATAAACATTGGGCCTAAGTTAGCCACTAAAATAAGCAAAAACAATGACGGGAGGAAATTTGAACCAGCACCTCATGAGAGTAATGAACATTCTTTTTTCCTTCATCCAGTGTCTGTGCATGAACTTCTTGAGTTATCTAACTCTCTCGCTTCAGGGAAAAGTCCTGGCTTTGACGAGTTTGACCCAAGCGTAATTAAATTCATAATTCAGTCAATATCACTTCCCCTTGTACATATCTTTAATGAGTGTTTCATTCATGGTAATGTTCCTGACCAATTTAAAATTGCCCGGGTTACTCCTGTATTTAAAGGAGACGATTCCAGATTATTTAGCAATTACAGGCCGATTTCTGTTCTTCCAGTTATCTCAAAACTTTTCGAGAGAGCTGTTTATAATCGTATTATTAAATTCATAAATAAATATGATTTATTAAGTAACCATCAGTTTGGGTTTCGTGCAAAGCACTCAACCTACATGCCACTTGTTAAAATTACTCAAGATATATCTAATGCATTTGACAAAGGCAACTTTACATCCGGTGACGGTTTTTTAGATCTATCAAAGGCATTTGATACACTGAACCATGGGATCCTACTTAACAAGCTTAATCATTATGGCATACGGGGTACACCGTTAAAGTTATTTGCTAATTATTACCTTACTAACAGGCAGCAATATGTCCAATATACCGGGTACTAAATCTTCCTACGGAACAATTCAGACAGGCGTCCCCCAGGGGTCTATCCTGGGACCTCTTCTTTTTGTTATATTTTATATAAACGATTTAAGTAAGTTGGCCATGGAAGGTGCCTCTATAACATTATTTGCAGATGATACCAGTTTGTTTGTTAGTCATCCAGATCTCAAAACCACTGTTTCCATAACAAATAGAGTTTTAACTAACTTATCGGAATGGTTTTCTGCTAACAAGCTTTCATTAAATGCAAAAAAAACCAAAGTTTATCCTTTTTCGTACGAATCAAAAGAGATATGACAGAACTGAAGTTAAGATCTATCTTGATGGCTTACAAGTTCAGCAAGCTGATCATACTAAATTTCTTGGAATCTACATCGATGAACATTTGACATGGAAAAAACAAATTGATTCAGTAGTTTAAAAAATATCCCAAAATGTTGGTGTCATTAGGAGAGTTAAAGACTATCTCCCACGTAAATATTTACTTACTCTGTATAACACTATAATCTTACTTTATATATCGTATTGCAATACTGTATGGGCAGGTACCTACCCAACTAAATAAAATAAAATATATATTTTGCAAAAAAGGGTCTTACGATATATTGCAGGACTTAACTATAATGACCATGTGCAAAGTTACTTTAAACAGTACAATGTTCTATCGGTTTATGATATTTACGCTAAACAGCTAGCGACTTTCATGTATAAATATCAACAAAAAGTCCTCCCAGCCATATTTAAAAATTTCTTTCCAGTTTATAGTCATAATTATAACACACGTAAAAAGCCGAACGCATTGCAACAAATTAGGTGCAAAACTACCATTCTCCAACAGAGTGTATGTTATCAAGGTCCAAAACTATGGAATGAATTACCGTACAATATTAAATCTGCCAAATCTCTCACAGTTTTCAAATCACTCTACAATAAACAATTTCTCGGTATTGGTAATAATAAAACTTAATCAGTTATTATTCGACACCAAAGTTACCTTTGCAAAATACTCTCTTATATCGTAACTGTTATCTTCCTTTGGGGTGGGGTAAGGGGGGGGCTAACGAGATAATGTTGCTACCGTTTTGGGGGTAGTAGGATTCTTGTTGTTTTTTGGGGTGGGTTCATGGGAATACGTTACAAGTCTTTTTGACTTTTTGTGTTTCCTTCACAGCTTGTATATAAATTGTAATGTTGTTATTGCAAGTAGACATGTAATTAAGTATTAGTGGTATAGACTTAATTTATTTAATTTTGTGTCCACTTTATTGCAAGTGTGTGTAAATAAATGATGAAGTTGTTTCATCATCAAATCTAAAAAAAAGTATAAGTACGCTCCGAAATTAAGTTCGTCTGATTAAAAATCAATAAGAGTATGTCGACAACTTTAAATTTCCACAATCACCATAAGGCGATTTTTTAAGATTCAAATTTCGTGGTGTCCGTTTGTGAATACTGCGGCCAGAGAAGTGGTTGGTACCCGCTGTCACCTATAGCTAAAACGTGAATGGATCCAACTTTCTTGATGAAAATCGTGACCATTTTTGCTGTTTTCTCAACTTCAACTTTTTGAGCTAATACTTTTACAGGTGACTTTGATTGTATTTGTCTTAAATTCTTTTACCTCTAAATCAGCATTACGCCGACAAAAAAACAAAACATTTTATGACCCTACCTCTAACGGTAAACTAGAGAAGTGGAATGAATGTACTCCATTGTTCTCATAACTATAGCTATTTAGCACACCTTTAAGTTAAAAGTTTCGAGAGAAGTTTTCGGGATTTTCCCAATCCCCGGGTAAACTTCCTAAAGTGTCCCGGTTCTGAGTTTATTGACCATCCTGATAAAGTAAGATAACAAACTTTCATATTTGAACTTCCTACATGTGCCCGTGAAAGCAGACTTAAAGGCAATGTCCAATGGTCGCGAAAAGCATGAAGAGCACATACTGAAGACGCCCACCCAGTCTCAGTATCATGCAGGGTTGTCCGGGCAGTCCCCCCCCCCCTCCCCCGCATTACTAATAATGCTACCACCGTGACCTTTCAGGTGTTCCAACACTTCCAAATGCTTTATCTGTAGACAACACATCAAAGATTCGGATTCCTTCACCTGCAGCCATACCGGTGGTACCACCTATAAGATTAGACAAGAGGGTCATGCCACATGCACCACCACCACGAATATTACACTCATCTTGTAAATGTTGTGGTGTTCAAAATAGATGGGTCAAGAATAGATGTGGCTATAGATCCAAATTCAACATCCAAAATCTGGATACAATCGTAGGACAACACTTCAATCTTCATATCACTCCATTCGTGACATGATTTTTACAGGGCATTATGGCACCGCAATGTATGTTCGTCATAGGCTAGAGAGAAACTGTGGATAAGGCGCCTCCAGACCATTTAACTCAAACCCAATGTGTCTGCACATCCAAGAAGGTATAATGGTTAACAACTGGGGGGGGGGGGGCACACCCCCTCCTTACGTTAGTTGGCATCGATGCCCCTGTTATTTCTGCATGTTAACATTATATGTTATTAAACATATTTTGTGTTGATCCGGATTCGGTGGAAGTTGGGCCCGGTACACGGACCGTTCCTTTAACAGCACGGGCATGGTCTATATAAGGACCTATTCCCCGGTAAAATGCAACATTTGTTGGGCTGTCCTCGCCGATAATGACTTCGATGAAGAAGTTGTCTGACTTTCCATCGCTTGATCGTAGCGAAATGCTGATTCAATCTGAGAGACGTAGTGTGCAGCTTTGGCGGTGGTTTATTGCAGGAACACTGCTTAACCTGTGCATGACCGCTGCTTTGATCGGCTTGACGGCGTTCTACTTTAGCACGGAGTTGCAGTCCGCCAGGGTAATTTAATAGTTTGCGTTATAATTATTTTTTTTACCATTTGATTATCTGTGACAAAAAAGTGTACATTTTGACAACGAATCTTAGAACTTAGGCATGGCCTGGTTGAAGAGAAGATTGAGCTCTTTTTGTCAAAGGTTTTCTCAAAATGACCACACTAAATCTTGTACAAGGTCCGAGAACTATGACTTACTTTGCGTAACACCAGTTGTTTTCCCTTTCACATTAGGATTTAACGTTTTATGACACATGCATGCCGTCCCCGTTTTATCAACCTCTTAAACACTTAACTTTGTTTTTCTTTTATAATCATGTTCACTACCAGCTCTGTTTTGTAAACCTGCTTTCCATCAACCATAATATGATTGAATTGTATGTTTATTGTTTTTTTGTAATGTTGATGTATTAGCACATTATATTGTTAAACTTGCGACTTTTGTTTAAAATATCAATCAATCTTAATCTAAAGACATTCAGTTTTATTGTCTTTTAAAGGAACACTGGCAAATTCAGGCACTTCTCAGAGTGTAAACTTTGACAGTTTATTTGCTAATATTAAAAGCGAAGTGAACATTAGCCATGACAGCAATGTGATTGATGTCTTTAGTATAGGTAGGCCTACTGGTAAACAATGTTGATAAATACTTGCCCTATATAAATAAGCCCCAACTTTTTTTGCAAACATTTTTTTTTAAACAAAAAACCTCAGTAGTTCTTGCTCTTCCTTCTGTGTGATGCCATTCAAGTCTGTAGTTGGGTTAACATAGAATTACTGTAGTGTCATAGATTGGTTTTTGTCAACGTAATGCTGATTTACAGTCACAATCATAAAGACAAATGCGATAAAAGTCACACGTGAAAGTTTCATTGCTGAGGAAACCGTTTCGGTAATTTCACAAGAGCGTGGAACTCACGTATAGCGAGGTGACAGTTGGGTACCAACTGCATCTCTGGCCGCATGCGCATTCGCGAACGGACGCCAACTGTCGGATTCAAAGTTTTCGGTGAAAGATTATCCAAACCATTACTTGGAAGTGAATCCCTTCTCAAAACAGATTATACTTTCAACAACTGTAGTGCATGCTTCTCAGAAGTTTCAGTATGGAAATTAATGTTTGTAGTATTTACCAATATAACCCTAACTGTAATTATAAATACTGTTATGATTATTAGCAGTACATCAATGTCCAACGAACTGAATAACATTAAACAAGACATACGTCAATCCACATTTTAAAGCGCGACACCTGTATAATTGTTTTTAGATCAGATGCCATTCTCAGTTTACTACTTTCCCTATTTAGTCCAGCAGGTTCTTGTGGGCTATTCAAGTTTACTTCTGCCAATTAATGCGCTATTCGTTTTGAGAAGTATCCAAGCTTATAGATCGTTTCATAAAACGAAATTTCCTCGACCTCTCTTATGTGCTCTTGATTTTTAGGAACATCCAAGCTTACTGATCTTCTTATTATAGAAAATAATGAGTCGTTTATGTTAACCAGCTGTTACAGACCATAACGTACGACGTAGTCTAAAATGTCCGACTTAAGGTGTCAAATGCTTAATTAAAACCGACCCATTATGTCGCCAAACATCGGTTGTCGGGCATAATGGTCCATGTCGATCACAATAATAATGGCTTATTATATAGCGCTCATATCCGCTCAAGGCGCTTTAACATTCAGTATTTTCCTGCAAGGTATATGGAGCTATGTTTTTGAAGTATGATACCTGTTCCTCCTCATAGCACCATGTAATGGCTTACAAGGTGCTGTGGCGCAATATGCTGCCGATTAGACCAGGAACATCGAGGGAACCCCTTCTCTTTTCGATATTAAGTTCACTGGGTTCTTTCACGTGCATTACACAACACACGGACCAACGGCTTTACGTCCCATCCGAAGGACGAAGCAATAATGGTAATAAAATGTCTAAAGGACACACTGAGAGTCACGACCGGGACTCGAACTCACACTCTGCTGATGAACAGAATTACCAGAGCTTGAGTCCGGTTCTCTTATCCGCTCGACCACCACACGACATGACATGACAATGGTCCATGTCGGTCACAATATTGTCCATGTCGGTCACAATGGTGGCTTACAGTTTACGATGTGTGACATTCAAGGGCTACTTTTGCTTTATTTTCTTTAAAATGTTTTCATCGGTTGACGTCATACACCCCCTTTACGTTTCAGGTTAAAATAGAATCGCACGGAGAGCGTCTGGCGTTATTGGAGAGAACTTCTCTACCAACAAGCCACAAAGAAAATGAAATGCCGGGCGCCACCAACGAGCTCTTGTCGAGACAGAGAAGACACCTAATGTCCATGGACTACGCGGACGATGTCGAGAACAACGCCTCGTCAGTGTACATACACCCGAATGGTAGATTTTGTTCTTTCTTCAGCAAGAGGTTTATTATTAGGTCCACTTTTTCTAGACCTGATTGTAATTTAAGGCCAAAACTAACCTGTGAAAATTTCATTTTAAAAGGTGGTAGCTTTTTTGCCGAA
The DNA here is from genome assembly GCA_037783415.1 of Leptasterias polaris. Taxonomy (NCBI): domain Eukaryota; kingdom Metazoa; phylum Echinodermata; class Asteroidea; order Forcipulatida; family Asteriidae; genus Leptasterias; species Leptasterias polaris. The sequence goes on from JAZGTN010000027.1 coordinate 4,105,835, forward strand.
ATCTTGAACATGTCCACGAATGCAAGAACCATAATCTTTATTGGAATGCACAATCTGAGAAACTGCATAAAACGTTTCTGAGGTTGCAGTGTTTTGAATCACTCTCTCTAAAATCAAATTCCGTAAAAGGGAGTGTTAAACAAAAATTATCAACAAGTGCTTCTTACCAAAGTTAGTTTTTATGGACATTGTATTTTGGGGTAACAACACCGAAGGTATACCCTGCCTAGAATAGGCTAAATATTACCTTTCTTTTTTAGCTAGACCATAGCCGCCTAACCACTTTATCTTTTTTGGATAACAGAAACACTAATTATTTTCAACTGACCATCAGATCGACCACTCGTGACAAGACCTTGTCGAGATGGACGGGATGGACGGGACGGGAGGCCTGGAGCTCCGGGCGTGACGGGTCCACCGGGAGAGAAGGTATTTTTACTACTACACTTCGTCAGTTGCCCCACGAACCGATGTGACTGTCCTCCTGGAGATTATGTGCCCCGCCCCCCCCCCCCCCCCGCCATGTCTGATAGCGCCCTCTTTTGAATAAACTTCCTCAGCCCATATTTGGGGGACACAAACACCGGTGACAGACATTGTTTAGTATGTGGTACTACGTAAAATCGTCTGTTTGTCATGCTTGGCCGAGTTGTACTTAATTAGGCCACCCACTTCCGTGTACCAAGAATTATGGATTCGAACCGTCGTATAAGCGCTTCGCATGTGGGCCTACTTTTAAAACGGCGACATGATTCTTACCCGACACGCGATACATCAGTCGTGACGTGACTAACAAAATGTCTCAAACATTATAAATAATAGATGTAAAAGAATAAAAAACATTAAAATAAAAAATAAGGTATTCATAAGACTTTTTTCTACATTTTGTAAGGGGAGTGCTGGTGAGATAGGCCTGCAGGGAGTAGCCGGACCACAGGGTCTGAAAGGAGACCCGGGTGACATCGGTCCACCCAACACTCGTAAGTTTTTATGTTATCGTTCAATTTCTTCATCTAAATATCAAATTCGTACAAATCACACTCCTTTAAAGCAAGTCGTATAAGTCTCAACAACCAGCTTGATAAAATAATTGGTTGTAAAAACAAGATAACTTTAAGTAGGATTTGAAGCTTTGCATGGTGGGAGTATAACTAAGAGAGGTTTGCGGTAACACCATGTTAAAATCTCTTTTGAGTAACTGTTGGTTCTGAAAAGAACCGGTAGTTTAACGACTCAACGTTTCGATCAGTATGCTCTGATCGTCTTCAGGAGAATGCTGGACTCTGTTGCTGGATGCTGCTTAAGTACTGCCTTGTAGGTGATTAACTGTGAGTTGGTCTTGGCTCGGTGATGCACGAAGGCGGGAACTAGATAAGCTGGGCTTAGCTCAAGATAACTTTACCAAGAGAAGGATCTACTGCTCAACAACATTAACTTTACCAAAGGGATTTCAACGAAAGAATAGATTTTTAAGTTTGCAAAAGTCATAGACTTTCTACTATAAATAATTTATTTGTCATATCTAGACACCAATCCAGCAGGGGGACCTACTTACATCCGATGGGGGCGCACTACTTGTCCAGACCACGAAGGCACCGAGTTTGTGTATCAAGGTAATGTATACATCTCGTCACCCATTCAAACATTGTGTCCCATGTGTTTTACCCTAAGTAATTCGACCTAGAACTACACGCCACCGATAATAGCTTTACTATGGGCTAAAGTAAAGTGAGGACTAAAGGATGGTCAATGCGAGAATTTCCAGAACTACACGCCACCGATGATAGCTTTGGCTATTAAAGATATGAATAGGCTGAACATTCACATAAAGACACATTGTCTTTCTTTGTACCCGACATGACGTGTGAGTTTTTCATCAATACGGCATTTAACAGCGCCTCAAACATTATTTCACTTTCTAGTTACTGCCCTTTCCAACAAATAGAGGTTGACCTTTACTTCACGTCATTAAAGATCAACTTGAACGAAATTAACATTAATGTTTTGTTGTTGCAGAAAGGTAAACGAGTGCATAATGATTGCAATAATTGAGTGGAACTCAATACAAATTGTGTCATAATGGTAAAAAAAAAATATCAGTGTTACGCTCCTGGGCAAAAACGCCGAGTTTCAAGAAAAGCCCTTATGTGCCATAGGAATCAAAACAACACTGTGACGTCATACTGCGGATTTGTTTTTAACCCCACACAAACGTGTATTATTACTTGCAAAAGCAGCGGTTTGTGTGAATAGTGTTGATGAAGAACAACAAATTCCGTCAAGCATTTCTGATGGGAGTGATATCGGCTTAAGGGTGTGTACAACATTGGTAATTGCCAAAGACCTGTATTCAAACTTGATGTGACCCAACATATACATGAAATAACAAACCTGTGAAAGTTTAAGCTCAATCGGTCTTCGGAGTCATGAGAAAACAGTGAAAAATCCCCTTATGTGTCTTAACTTCTTTTCAAACATCGGAATTTATCCTGCAGGATAAAGGCTATTATTTTACTCATTTCCTAAAAACTATGGCATTTCAAGCAAAACTATTTCAAGGGAAGTTTTCCACCATGACCATCTTTATACCATGTAAGTTATGTGCAAATCTGTGAACATTTATATTTTCATTCTTACCAATGTTGTACACACCCTTTCGTCAGTGACCAGGGGAGTTCTGGAGAAAAGGGACAGGACAAAACTCCGCGGGGCATATGCCAAGTTCGCGGAGCAGAGCCACTCGGTTCGAACAACCGGCAGCACAAGCAAATGCATACCGTATAGTTTGTGTAAATTTAGTGCATCAGCCGCGCATTTTATTGTTTGTGTGTTGGCAGACTTTATTTCAAAAGTTGCGCGTGCGCAAACTGAAAAATTGGCTTGCGGGAATTTTACTAATTTTCTTTTTTAATTAAAGATTGCGCCCAAGACTATTACAGTGAGGCTTTTTTGAGACCCTTGACTGAATTTGTGTCACCAGTGAGTTATTTATTGCGAATAGTAGTTTTATGGATCAGGGTTAATATTTCTTTATATATGAGTAGATTGTGATACAGCAAACAATCTGCTTCAACGAGTAAACCCCCAAAATAGTAAAATGCCAATAAAGCTATAAGGAGCCTTATAAAGGGACAGGCGATGAAAAACAAATAACTACAGAAACAAGTTTAGTTCTTTGAGTGCCCAAGAATTTATTTTGTTCACTCAAAATAAATCATTTTGAGCATTCGAATTGATTTTAAGCGAAATGATTCTTTAGAGCACGTAAGGTTTTTGCAATCATTTATTTCGAGCTCTGGAAATGATTTATTCCGAGCGCACAACACATTTTGAGCTTTTGAGATTATTTCGAGCAAAATTACTACAAAAGCACAAAATGATTTTGACCCAAATGATTTGATGAGAACAAAAGGAGAACAAAAGTATTTTCAATATCCCCCTCCCCAACCACCACCATTATGTCCCTAATTTCGGCGCACATGCATGTGGACAACTTAACAGTAATTTAAGCTTTTTTAAATAACTTTTTGGGGTGATCCCTTTATCATATTATTATAAACCATTCAAGGAACATTGACAATTTGAAATCCTTTCAGGAGTTGTTAACAAACAACTCGAGACTTTTTTTCTGTGTCTTGATTCCGCCCACCGACATACAAAATAACTTACGTTATTGAAAAAAACCTCGGAGAAATAGGAAACGATCCAAATAAACCAACAGTAACTGAATGGAGACGATAACCCGCTCTCTTCACAATCATGTTCATCTAACTATTTTTAATTTCTTACATTATCATCCTACATTGATTATGTCCTATAATTAACTCCCTTTTCACAGCTTGTTGTTTCCTAAACTCTTGTCACTAGTTATTTTATAGTCTTGCCTCTATTGTTTGTTGCAATCCCTGATGCAGCTTGTCCAGTAATCCACCCTATCATTTTGTCGCATTGACCATCCTTTTGTCCTCACTTCGTTACTCTGATTGGTTCTTAGCCACTCAATTGTTTTTAAATTAACAAATTTGATTGGCTATAATTTTCCCGCTTTTTCTGGATGCCTACCATAATTCTTTGCTCCTCTTTTTGCTATAAATGGATATGTTTTTGTTTGCGCTTGTTTCCGCTCTGACGAAGGTCCGGTTTTGATCGAAAGCTAAGGCCATCTCCCCTACTAATTTCATGAAGTATACGTATAAATTATATACACACACATATTTATATATATTATATTTATTATATTAATACAATACATTAAGAAGTGAGTTTTTTTGCTTCTTTTTTAAAAACATACTTCCTTTCAGGATTTGGATCCGGAGCGTATTATGCACACAAGGGCGGAACCTCTGACTTTTTGTGCATTCCTGCTATTCCGGACTGGGCTGCTACTTTCAACGACGCAGCGAACTCACAGTCCTACCTGTATGGAATGGAGTACGAAGTAACGTCATTTGATCCATTCTCCCACGAAAATGCTGAGTTTATCGACCAGCGTGATGTGCCGTGTGCGGTGTGCCGTCTCGCAGACCGTGGAACACATCTTTTGATTCCGGCTAAGAGAGAATGCCCGCCAAACTGGACCGAGGAATACCAAGGGTTTCTCATGTCTGGACATCACACACATGAGCAGCGCGCTCAGGCTGTGTGCGTGGATGAAGCACCAGAGGTTATCCCTGGTAGTCAAGCCAGTACCACCGCAGCTCTACTTTACATCATGGAAGTTCAATGTGGCTCAATCCCATGTCCTCCATACGTTCAAACCCGTGAAATAACATGCACCGTCTGCAGTGTGTAACTACTATTGAATCACCTCATTGCAGTTAAAGGGACACGTTGCCTTCAAATCTCATGAAATTACTGTTTGGAGGTGTTCCTTATCCTTATTAAGAGTTGTTCAAGCAAAAAAACACCTCTAATGTATAACAATTAGTGAATGGTGATAAAAAAAAACAACATTGCCCTCTGACTCCACGACATCTGTCCCGCGAAACGTATTTCCAGCCGTAAATACCATCGTCCATTGTAATGGGCAAAATGCGCGATGAACATGTAATAGGCTGTTGCCGTAGCCAGTGGCCTGGTGAACAGATGAACACTGGGTATTATACCATTCTCTTCCTCTCGCGACGTAACGAGCTGAAGCTAGCACAGTATTGGGTCCGAAATCGCCAGCCGTGTATTCGCGCGGAGAAACGAACAGTGTTGTTTATACCTAATATTTTTAATTTTGGACGGGAGGAAAGAACTTAAACACGGCACACCACAGCAGCACTCTGGCCAGCAAATAGTTCAGCATGTGATTGTGAGCACGTACGACTGGAAATAAGACTAGTGGGAACATGTCGGCCATTTATTAGACTTGTTGACAAGTCGTTAATGATGGTCGCGGTGAGTCGAGTCGCGTGTGGTGTTGTAGCCTAATAAAGAATGCTCTCGCGAGATCACTGCTCTCGCGCGAAGTTGCTGGCTGCTGACTCTTCGTCATTAACGACTTGTGAAACCCGCCGGCGGTACATATTCATTTATTCATGTACGGACACAGTGTACATTACGGTTGCTGTAGCGACGATCATGAAGACGAGTCCATTTTATCTGAGGTTAGTACTAATTTTAGTTACTGTAAATGTACTGAATGCTTGCGCTTGAGACATCTGTGGGTGTGTTTTGTGGGTGTTAACTCCTTCATTAGTTTAGTAACTAAAGAAATAAAGTAAACTTATCCTAAACTGCATTATTATAATAATTGTTTAAGATGTGTGTTTTGCCTCATAAAAATAAATATGCCTACCGTGAATAGTTACTGATACGCTCCAATCATTTAACCCGATGTGTTCTACAGTGATTGTGTGTATTAAGTGTGTATAAACAACGGACACGGAAACCAGTCAACTCGCCCCCTAGCAAAGTCGCCAATTTAAAAAAAGAACATGTACAAAGTCACCAACTACAAATTCGCCCCTAGCAAAGTCGCCCCCTGACAACAAACTCGTCCCCTCTCATAGTCGCCCCTCACAACAGAATTTAACAAATTTGTGTGATTGGACTTCAGGGCTTCGAAAGCTATCTTAACGGAACGAAAGAGGAATTTTGGGGAACGAAAGAGGAATTTTGGGGAACGAAAGAGGAATTTTGGGGAACGAAAGAGGAATTTTTGGGAACGAAAGAGGAATTTTTGGGAACGAAGGAGGATTTTTGGGGAACAAAATCTCATTGCGAAGGAACGGGAGCGTATATTTAGGGGACGAAAGCATATTTCGGACGAATGAAAGTATATTTCGGGCAACTAATTCAAAGTCGTATTTTGATGAAACGAAAGCTTGTTTTTAGGGAAAGAAATCTCCTTTCGGTGGAAAAAAATCATTTTTATTGAACGAAAGCATATTTTGAGCAAACAAAATTATATTTTGTGCGAACAAAATCATATTTCGAGGAAACGAATGCGTATCTTTCAGGGAACAAACGCGTATTTCTGGGTAACAAAATCGTATTTCGGGGGAAAGAAGGCGTGTTCGAGGGAACAAAAACGTATTTTCTAGGAAAAATCTATTTTGCTACCTAGAAAAACACAACTTTGTTTACAAATTTAAAAAAATATAATTTTATGTGACAAAATTATAATATTTTGATTGAATAATATTTTGAGGAAACGAAATGACTTTGTTTGAATTTTGTGTGTCGAGAGATGGAAAAAAATTCAGAGTGAGATTTTTTTTTTTTCACATTTTAATTTGTAATTTATTTTTCACCTGTTCCTTCAGGGGCTCTGGTTTTTTGTGTGTGTTTTTTTTTTTTTTTGGGGGAGGGGTTCGTTTTTGTCTCACAAATTGTTTAACTTAATTGCACCGTCAATGTAAAGAGTGGTATTCCTATTTATTGACATAAATCTTATTTAATTTCCAAATCGGGGGAAGGAACGTACACCGAACATTGAAACGTAACGATTTTAAAACAGCGGATTCGATCAGCGACTAACAAACAAGCAATGACAAGGTAGTTGGTGGTCTGGCTCCCTACCCCTCCCACATGTTCATGAGCTTCCAGGTGTACAGCTATCTCTTGGCATGGCTAGGGTACTAGGGGGTTTCCGTCGTGCTGAGCCCCGCCGAGAGAAACTCTGCGCGTCATGGCATGCATGCAGCTACACGATTTGCCCCGTGTGTTACGTACGTCTCCCCACACGCTGTACACTGTCAAACACGCTTCCGTTGCTCGGACTCTCTGAAATAAAATCTTACGTTCGATTTTTTGTAATTATTTACAAGTTTTAGTGAAGTTGTACCCATAATTTGAATACGTATTTTCTTGTGTCAAAATATTCATGAACACAATCACTCTCTCACCACTCAGTGTTTGGTTTTGATCGTGCATGATCAAAGCATCAAAGCAACATAAAACTCCATCCAGTACAGGATTTGATGTTTAATATTCATCTACAGTTTGAATATTCATAGATATAACGAAATTGACCAATCAGATGCGTCCGTACGAAATCGGCTGAAGTGGCCATAGGCCGTGCACAAACCGCCAGCGGGTTTCACAAGTCGGTAAATGTGACCAGTCTTGAGAGCAGTAATCTCGCACAGAGCAGCCCTCTCGCGGGATATTGCGAGAAAGCCGTTCCGCTATCACCGCGACAGACATTTAACGACTTGTCCACAAGTCTAGCCATTTATGGGAGTCAAAATCTTGACTCCCATAAATGGCGGACCGTGTTAAGTCACTGAACAAAAGGAAAACCACACAATTTTGAGGAGTGTTTGTGTGGATCATTATATTATTCTACTTTTAAAACATCTTTCCAACCGTGTTCATTTCATATCAAACGCTTTGTATAGCCCAAAGCGCCCAATCCAATCAATTATGTATTGTTATCGAAAATAATCACATTTAAATTTGAAAGCTCATTGGTTACAAAGTTCATGCCTGTACAAATCTGAAAAAAGTCCGCTCCCCACCCCCAAAAAGTCCGAAGGCAACGTGGAAAGTGACCCTGCCCTGCCCCCTAAAAAAAACCACCCAAACAACAACAAGGGTAGTTATTGTCCGTGACCACCTCCCTGGTGCCCCGACCCCATTTGTCGGGACCTTTTAGATAAAAACATTACCAGAATAAAATGTTAATGTTTTCAATTGTTTACCTCTACGTCAGATTATCTTATAAAAAAGCAACCGCAATAACAAGAGCGCCGTAAATGGGTTTAAATGAAATAAAAAAATAAAAAATAAAAAAAGTCAACGGAAACTTTACAATATAAATTGGCCAGAAGAGTCCCCAGGACAAAAAGGGTGCACCCTTGTGCCACTGAATGTGATTAAGAATGTTGTCTATAGTGTTTAAAATTCAGTTAATATAATGTGCATAAGCTGATCTTGTTACTGAAAATTATGAATGAAGAACGGGTTTTGTTTTTTTAAGAAGAAGTTGATTGTGCTATATCTCTCGAATGTGAGTCGTAAAACAAAAAAAACAACAAAATCCTTATTTTAAAGGATTTTTCCCCCAAAGAATCTTCACTGACGTCTTTTGTCGGTGGCGGATGGGCGTGTCTGCCAACACTTCCTAGAGGGTTTCAACCCTGAATTATCGCACGGTGTATGCCCGGAAGAGAACACAACGAAAGTATAACCGGGAAACGGGGCGTAAGCAGTTATTTTCAAGAATAGTGAACGTAAAAGTTCTGTTTCTGCCGGTCTTTTTTATGGGGGGGCGGACTTTCTTTTGATTTTGGTGGGTTTTGGGGGGGGGGGGGTTTTGGGGGGCGCGGACTTTTTACTATTTTTTTAAAGATTTTGGGGTGTTTTTTGTGTTTTCTTTGGGGGCGAACTTTTTGTTGTTGATTTTTTTTGGGGGGCGTGCCCCTCTCCCCCTGGTTACGGGCCTGAAGAAATATCTAATGTAGTCATTGTTGTCATGAGGACAGCCACATTGCAGTATGTTATTAAACCTATAGAGAAAATCCAAAGTATTATCACATCATTATTAATTTATCAGTAGTTAGACAACCAGAATTAGTTTTTGTTTACGTTGTTATGGTTGCCAATAAAATAAATACTTTTCACATTGTTGTGGTGTGTTGTGTAACAATCTGCTATCTCAGTTTATGTCATTTTGTGTATTTAATAGTGTCATTTTGTGGACCAACAGCTTTTTTAGAAAATAGAATTAGCTGTTTCAAACTGCTACCAACCAAAAGTACATTATTTACAAATAAATAGTGGCCTGACGTTTCGACCCAACCAGCGTCTTTCTCGAAGGCTAAAATCAATACTTTTTACACCGTTGGTGTCAAGTTGTGTGACAATCTGATACTCGGTGTATCATTCATTGTTAGGGTGTCATTTTGTGCACCGGTTGCCTGCCCGCGGAGTGGATGATAACAATCTAGTATATTTCTTGAGGTGGGGGCAATAGTTGCAACGGTAAATTCTCATCTATAATGTAATAATCGGCAATGGTTACTAGTGTAACAGTGAAAGTTTTTTCATGAGCTGATATACTATGGAACGGAAGCTGAGTTTTGAGGGGAGCATTCCATCTTTCAACGATCGAAAAATTCACTCTATTGCACGAATGCAAAACATGCATTATTTGTTTTATATCATCCGAGTAGATCTTTTTCATTTGTGTGGAGGATGTAAAACTAAGAAGTGTAAAGTGATTGTTATAGGCTGATTTGATGTATGTATAGGCCTACGCACCCAACCAGCCGGGTGTGACAATGATAGATGGCTCATTCGGCATCGCCCTATTCGGGATCTCGACCCACAAGTCCTGTAGAACACTGTGTTCAACAACAGTATGACAAGTGGATACCAGTTAGGCTATTATGGACATTAGACCGTGTGCAAGTCTCGCGTATATTCGAACTTCTAGGACCAAGTTGGTCCCAACCATATTGAGTTTTACGTGTGCACCGTTCTGTGTTTTCAAATACTTTGGTTAATCGTATAGTTTAGGCTTTTATGGATATCAAAACTATACCGTATTGTTGGGAAAAGGGAAATTTAGCCATGAAATTAAAGATGTTAGTTTTTTCCAAACAAACCAACAAAAAGGAAACCCGAGTAAAAGACTTGACCTTCGTCTCTGGTTTCTTGTAAAACAATTATAATTTTGTCAAACTGATCAACGTTAATACTGTCATTAAACCTTTGTGATGGTCCAACAAAATAATACGGGCATGATTGGCGAATGGGATTTTTCAAAAATAAGCATTTCTCGTTCCAAGTTTGAAATTTAAAAACATGAAATTATATTTATAGCAAGTTGCTATGGGTTTTTTTTTTTTTCAGGAATTTTGTATAAATTGAATTTAAAAAGGTTTGATTTCATATACAAAAATAATTAGTCTTTGTTCAAGTTGTTTTCTCGTTTTCAATATGCGCAAGACTTGCACTGCCTATTGCATGTTTATAGCAATCTATCGATTTGTCTCATCCCAAGATGGGATCCCCCTTACAGTAACTACCGTAAGTAGATCTATGACCATAGAAACAGAGAACACCACAAACTTTGCAAGATGGCTACCGGTAGTAAGATGAGATTCGTGTGTGCACGCAACAAAAAGTGACATGGCTTGTTATAGGTGCCCGGTTTGAATGTGGTTACCTACTCACACACACCCAAGTGTGTAACAGCCTGCAATCGTGACCCTCCTTTGTTCAACTCTTTGTGATAGCAACCGTGGACCACAATGCTTTCCTTTGTGATAGCAACCGTGGACCTATTGTCCTCTTTTGTTATAGGTCCCGGTTTGAATGTGGTTACCTACTCAGTGACACTGTTCAAATTACTATAACAGGGACTGGACTCGATTGCCCATCCAGTCTCGCTTTAAAAGCTTTGAATACAAATAAAAATGGGAGACAATGTGGTGAAACTCTAGCCCTAATAACACAAAAATTGATGGAAAGTCCCCATAGTTTCTCGGGTGGCGCAATACCTCGACATACTTTTGTGTCTCGTGCTGGTTGACTAAGTCCTTTTATACTTGAGTGGTGTGGGTAGCTGTGTGTGGGTGAGTAGGTAACCACATTCAAACCGGGGACCTATATAACAAAAGAGGACAATAGGTCCACGGTTGCTATCACAAAGAGTTGAACAAAGGAGGGTCTACGATTGCAGGCTATTACACACTTGGGTGCGTGGCCAAATGAAAAAGAAACTGGAAGAATCTTATTGCACACCACGAAGCCAAGGCTGACGACGCATGTGAAGCTATTAATGTGAAGACAACAAATACATGAAATTAGTTTTAAATTACACTTAGAAAATACCCCGATCTCGAAAAAGGGGACCCCAATTGACTATATGTGAATGAGAAACAATAAAGGTAAAATTGACCGGGATCGATGTAACTCAAGCAATCAATCTACTCACTCAAAACCTGCATATTTGGTTTATTTGTGGATAGTAAATATGTTGGTCAATAATTGTTGGCTTTTCTTTGTCGATGGTAAATAATATATTTATGTTGGTTATGAGTGAGTTTGTTTGGTCACGCACAGTGACAACAAGTCAGTTCTCCTTGCTTACATGGAACGTAGTAAGCCTAACGACAGTGGCAGCAATATTGTGCAAAGGACCTCTATCATGGCGAAGTCATCTTCGGTTTTGTCCCATTAGAATGATGTGATAAGGGACTGCGAATTATTTTAACAAGTCCCATCAATAAAACAAGCTTTGTTCCAAGTTTTGAAGGAAGACACCGACCCCGCCTCCCGCAGTGAAAATGAATACATTATTTTGTATGACCAGTTTGTTGTTAAAACCAAACTGCAAACACAAGGCAGCGAGTGACGTGTCAAACATGCGAGTGACGTGGTCAAACATGCACTTGCCAAATCAAGAAAAACATTACCGTAAGCACGTGGTAAATACTATAGCCATGCCATACTCCATGATATCCTCCCCAGTACCATAACACACACTCTGAAAGGGGTGTCAATCAACAGGGGTCGGTGACTTGGTCAGAGCATAGAGCAAGGACAGAGAGAAGAACAAAAAAACCTTCATTGACCATGTACACAAATTTCACCATTGGTTTGTACACAGGGCAATGGCCGCCTTGTTAATGTCAATGATACTACAAGTCGGCGCTTGGTGCCACAAGTCTATACAGGCCCAGAGAGATGATTGAAAACATCTGTCACCAACTGGCTGGGACTCCTTTGATGTCTTGCCGGCAGTTTCTGCGGTTAGAAAATTGGAGATAAGCCCTCGCAAGCCCTCTTAAGTGATTTATTATGTGTACCAGATATGTTTGGCAATTCTGTATGAGGCGCCAAGTGTAAACTTATTATTTAACGCAATTATTTACAAATAATTCATTATATAATATATAATTCATTATTTAACCATTATTTAATCTTTATTTACAAATAATCAGTTTTGCACCACACAATTGTTTATATATAATCGTATGAAAGCTTTCATTATATATATATAATCTTAAACACAATTTCATTATTTACAAATAATGTCGACGGATAGATTTTTATATATAAATAATTAACTTTGCACATGCAATTATATGTATATAATTTCTGGACAACTTTCATTATATATATATAATTTAACGGATCGTTACACTTATATATAAATAATGGCGACTGACAAAATTTATATGTAAATAATTTATTTTACACATGCAATTATATAATAAATAATTGTTAGGCAGCTTTCATTATATACATATAATTTTGCGGATCATTATACTTATATATAAATAATATCGGCTGCCAAAATTTATTTGTAAATAAAGAATTTTGAACCACACATTTAATATATATAAATAAGGAAAACTATTACTTTACAACTACGCGGACGAGGCTATGATATAATAAATAATGACTGTGCGCTGCTTTCATTATATATAAATAATGGTGTTATATGTAAATTGAGTGTATAGCCACGCCCCAATACTCTAAATATTCATGTTATAACATCCGGCACAGTCTACACGCTCACCGGGCTCACAGTCTACTTTCTGCGAGCTGCACATGTACATGTACATATACATATACATGTACATGTATGTAAAAACGTGTGCAACAGCCAAGCAAATGCAGGTGGTGAAAGTGTAGACCGCGGTCCCTTTTTGCAGTGTTTTTCAAGTTGTAAATTGAGTGTCCTACGATCCTCTGCTTGGCTACTCTTATGGTTTTAATCTTGAGCAATGAGTGTATTGTTAATGTCCAGGTCCAACAGCAGCATCCAACATTATATTATAATCCGGTTAGCTGAACATAGAGGAAAGGGTGAAATCTTACGTAGCCGTGTGGAAGAAAGTCATGGATGAGATTAAAACCATTGTGTGCCCGAGAAAAACAATTTGATTTTGTTTGATAAATGCATCGAAGAGGGGTATTTTTTAAGGACATGCAAAAAATAAAAGAAAATAGGACCCGCGGAACGCACTAAATATGTGACTGAAAAGCTAAAAGGTTTGTCAGTTAATACAAGGTTCTCCCTGTGCGTATCATCTTCAAGCTGATGCTCATTGTCCACAAAGCACTTAACGGCAAGGCTCCCCACTATATCTCAGAACTACTTCAAGTTTACACTCCGTCAAGGGATCTTCGATCCAGTACCATGCTTCTCCTCAAGGAACCCAAGTCTCGACACTCCTGGGGTGACAGGTCTTTTTCTGCAGCTGCGCCCCACGCATCTGGAACTCTCTACCACATAATCTTTGATGTTGTCTTTGTACCACAAAATTCAAATCACTTCTCAAAACTTATCTTATGTCACAGGTTTTAAAGGAATAATTTAGTTGTACATGGTATCTGTTTCTTTCGTTTGTTTTTAGTTTACTGCGCCTTGAACACCCATCAGCAGGGTGGATATGTGCGCATAACAAGTCTTTATTATTATTATGCGAGAATCAAGTATTGAAGACGAGCTAAATAAAAATGTCTGGGGCGTCACGTATACTTTTTAAATGAAAAAACAAATCCTGTGGATTTTTTTCATAGAACTCGGGGAAGTATGGAGTGCTTAATGCACATCGGTGTAAGGGTAAACAATATTATTTACTGTTTTTGTCAAGAAAACCGATCAGTTCATGAAACATAAAACTTTTTATTCAAATAAAAGTACAAACAACATAAATAACCTTAGAAACTAAAAATTATACCTTGCACTGGAACCTTCAAGAATACACAACTTTAAAAAATCAACAAACCTTGAGGCAGTCCTCAAAGACATTTGTAAAGATTAGTTCTGCTTTCTGAACTCTGGAGTAGGATGACTGTCTTTTAGAATGAAACTAACATACTTTGACAATAGAGTAAAAGATGCAAAAAAAGTAATACTGTGGCACAATGAATCTATCACAAATTGAATCACTTAAAAATGGAATAACAATTAGCTAAAAGTATACAACCTTGATTTGCAAAACAATACAAAGACAGTGCTTATAAATATATTTGTTTTCCTCAAAATTGAAAAAGTTAACGATGAACTCATCTCATAAAATTGGAGGAAAGCGTTAATGTAAAAATTAAAAACGTTGACTCACTCAATAATGATACACCATTATATCTGTCTACATTTAGGCTAATGGTGAGTTTTCTAACTTTTTCTAATGTTTTTCAGCTGTTGTTTAGTGGCAAACAAAATAAGGACACCAGTTTGCTAGCTGTTACTTTGACAGTTCAGTGAACGATTTCCCTTGTATAGCAAACGGAATACACTGATCCATTAAGCCACGCCCATTTCTCATTGACCAATCACAACCGCGAAATCTTATCACCATTTGAGCCGTTTGGTGATCTTTGCACTAACGGTGATCGGGTTTCGCGGCTGTGATTGGTCAACTCGTAAGGAGGCGGGGCTTAATGGATCGGTCTATTGCTACACAAAATGCATCAGTTGCTACTCAAAAATCAGGAGTTGCTACTCAATATTAGCATTCAGTGTGCACAAAACAAGTTCAGTCTAAATATTTTGCCATGCAAAATTGCTGGATGAAATCGTTCCCTGCAGTTAGAGTTGGTTTATACCAACATAATCACAGGTGATATTTATTCTGCTGAATCACAGGTGGTATATCCTCTACTGACGAGTTCTTGTATCCTTTTTTAAAAGAGCCGACAACAGGTTTTGCTTTGAAGAAACTGGTTATCACACCAAAGATTTTCTCACAATGTGATTGCCTCTGCAGATTCGTGTATGCCTTGTAACTGAAATGAGAAATTGTTTAATGTTGTGAGTATTGATATCAGTATAATCAAATAGTCAATGAAACTCTCCATAGTTAAGCACCATATGGATGATCATTGTATTTCAAACAAACAAAAGTTTTACTTTTTACGGGATTGGATGGTTTTATGATATTTTTTCCAACTACCTTTGAAGATTTTTCTTCCTCTTCCTCCTTGAAAATAATAACAAATGTCAACATGGGATTGTCTTTGGCCTCCCCAGGCTCCAGTTCACCACTTATTAGTGTTGGATGTCTTGTAAATTGTGGAAAGTAATGTTATTAAAAAGTACCCAGTTCTAGACTATGGGTAGTCAGTCTAAACGTTTTGATAAATGAACAGTTTTATTGTAATTCATAGGGACCTACCTTATATATTTATGCAGTTTTCAAGTACCCTTTTGTCTCGTTGGAGACCAACTCAGCCTTGTGTCGAGGTGGTTCTAAAACAAAAGTCTCCCCTCCAACTGTGCATATGCATCCTTAAAAAAAAGATAAAATAAAACAATGAATGTTTAACAAAGTTGATGAATACTACTGTCCAATCCTAAATAGTAAAAACATTACTTGAAAAGAAAATACACCAACAAATTATTCAAAAGAACAGTGTATTACAAAAATACAGTGCATCAGCATAATCAGCATATTCAGCAAATGGAACTTTAAATTTAATCTGTTAATTAATACTACAGACATAGAGTGTTGTGTTACTGTCAGTGTCACTGTTAACTAATTACTAATAAAACACAATATTGCTTATTGGGAAGGATTATTTAAAAAAACAGTGCACAACTTTGGTGACTGCCAATTAACAACAAAATTCAACAAAACAGGTCCTACTCGACAAACATTATCCGATCAGTTAATGCCATGAAGTGTAATTGTAGCAAATCTTCATCAGTTATTGGGGAAAAAACAACAACATTGTTTTCACGAATTAGATGCAGCACTAAGTTTATCGGTCACTTATCCGTCATTTGAAATGAAGTAAACTACGTAGCTACCATCAAGAATAACATTTTATAACGTAACTTACCAAAATGTCATTGAACTAAATTGGTCTCCTTCTCGGGTGGTGATGTATATGTGGGCACTGTTGATAGAGGAATGTTCTCTAAAGAGCTAAATTTGTCAAGTTTTGTAACTGTAACCGAGGATTTTAAATGGCTGCTGCACGAAACCCATCATGAAACGACAGTTGACTGTACACACGTACAGTGTACATAATACTGTACAAAATGTACTCACTGTACGCATGACTGTAAGTCATGAAGTCTGAGCGTGTAGTAGACTAGACTGTGTTTTGATGTGAATATTTAGAGTATTGGGGCGTGGCTATACACTCAATTTACATATAACACCATTATTTATATATAATGAAAGCAGCGCACAGTCATTATTTATTATATCATAGCCTCGTCCGCGTAGTTGTAAAGTAATAGTTTTCCTTATTTATATATAAATGTGTGGTTCAAAATTCTTTATTTACAAATAAATTTTGGCAGCCGATATTATTTATATATAAGTATAATGATCCGCAAAATTATATGTATATAATGAAAGCTGCCTAACAATTATTTATTATATAATTGCATGTGTAAAATAAATTATTTACATATAAATTTTGTCAGTCGCCATTATTTATATATAAGTGTAACGATCCGTTAAATTATATATATATAATGAAAGTTGTCCAGAAATTATATACATATAATTGCATGTGCAAAGTTAATTATTTATATATAAAAATCTATCCGTCGACATTATTTGTAAATAATGAAATTGTGTTTAAGATTATATATATATAATGAAAGCTTTCATACGATTATATATAAACAATTGTGTGGTGCAAAACTGATTATTTGTAAATAAAGATTAAATAATGGTTAAATAATGAATTATATATTATATAATGAATTATTTGTAAATAATTGCGTTAAATAATAAGTTTACACTTGGCGCCTCATAATTCTGGGAAGGTTCCGAGTATACGTTCGGCCGAAACCGGCGCCTCTTTTGAGTGTTAAATTGCCATGATCGAATGATTGTATATGAACCATCAAATAGGAAGGAAGTCAGGTGTTCTTCAATCAGTATCTATTATCTTAAGTTACGTTCTATACTGGGCCTTGCTTGTGGAGTGGGGACAATCAATGTAACCCAGTAATGCATATGTATTTAATACGTATGTAAAAGTTCGTAATAATTGTAGGCCTATGACTTGTATATTCTTTCTTCTTTAGCACGCAAACTAACTCAATTAAGAAAGTTATGAGGTTGAAGAACTCGAGCAAGACATCAATAATTCAATCTAAAGCCACATCAGAGATACTATACGGTAACTTTTGTTCCAACTAATAACTACGCCTAAACTAGAAATTTCAAGCATTTTACCCTGAAGTGTAGTATTTCTTTGAAGACATGATTCTGCGTTTTGTAGATTATACGGCTTTTTATTTAGCCCTTTAGCGGCCTACAGCATCATCTTTTAATGGTGCTATTAATTATTTCAACGCAAGAAAGCATGCCTTCTCGGTACATTTAGACCCCTTCTATAAACCATGGCAGACATATAAATAAAAGCGAACACCCATCCCGTCCAAAGTGAGCAATTTCCCTCGTGTCCCCTTTAAGGCTCAAGCTTGCACTTAACTTGAACTATATGCCTACAAAAACGAAACTTTTATGTTTTGCTCAACAATTACATTGAATAACTTGCCTGACTTCCTCGTTGAGTCATTTTTTGCAAGCGAACAACCAAAAATATAAAAAACAGTTGTGTTGCAAAATGAAACGTTCCCAGAATTTGGAAAATCACAGTCAACCATTAAACAATCCCCAAAAAGACTTGGAAATTCCCAGTTAATCGATGGCATTCCTAAATCTCTTTATGACATTTATATTTAAAAAATGTTTGCATTGCTGTTATAGCTATAAACAACCGACAATGCGTGACATATATAGGTTTTCTCGGTCAATTTCGGCAAATGAGCAGCCGATTTCATTTTCGTGCGTTCGAATTAAAGCCAGTTGTTACTGCGTTTCAAATTCAGAATTCGGGCATTCAATTTCGTATTGAGGCATTCAAATTCCTTTTGCACTGTGTTCAATTTAGCATATCGTCATTCTTTTTCGTGACGCACAATCATCATTCAATTTAGCAAAGCTGGTTCGACTGGAGATTTTACTGGTTTAATTTTTTTCAATTTCGTAAAGAGGCAATCAATTTCGCTAAATGAGAATTCAAATAAGTACGACTAAAGAAATACGAATAAACAGATAATCTGTATTAGGCAACTGTTTCGTATCTTCACTTTAATTCAGGCAAACCTTATTTTCTTTATTTATGGTTCCAGGAGGCTTTACATGGGGCCCATGATGTTTTTTCTTCTTTGTTTTCTCCTATATTCTTTTTTGGGGGGATCTTTATTGGTTAACTGGCCTAATTTTGTATTGTGTTTGAATGGGGTGTTTCTTTATGTTTTTCCTGGTTTTTGTTGTTTATGTTGTTTCTTCCTCAACCATCAATCTGTTGGCGTGCCAGACATCTTGGCGTATATGTTTAGGTATATGGTTGTACCACAAGCTGCAAACTTATTGAAATATGCGTGTAAAACTGTAGCAAAAAGCTCGTCTTCGAAGTACAAAGTGACTCAAGTGCAAATAAGTGAACCGTATATGCCTTATTAACAAAGCGTTTTTTTGATTGCACAAATTACAGAAATGACTGCCCAAAAATGAATTTGAATGACTAAACACACGCCTCAAAAAGCTCCGGCGAATTTGAATGCTGCTTTGATGAATCGTTAAATTGAATGATTATTTTGTTAAATCGAATGACGCAACAGTACATTTTGACTAGTCATAAAACGAAATCGAATGACCCTTTTTAGTAGCATTCGATTTCGCGCGAAATAGAATAGCGTGGTGGTTAAATTGGCTGCTCATTTGCCGAAATTGACCGAGAAAACCTATAATAAACACGTTTAGGGCCTATAGAATACTCGGGCCGGCCATTCTTGCTCTATGCTCTGACGTAGCTGCCAGACAGGCAGACATGCATGGCCCAGTTTCAGAGTTGCTTAATAATAATAAGCACAAAAAGTTGCTCAGCACCAGAAATAAGTTAATAGCCAAAATACCATTTCACATGTAAAATTTGTTACTGTTTTACAGGTAAGTTGCGCTTAGCAGAAGTTTTGTTTAGCATCTTTTCTGCCAAAGCTGCTCTATGAAATTCGGCCCTATAATGGCAAATGTCATGGCCCTATACTTTCGACACAATTCTGAGTTTACAGAGCCCTCTGCACTCTAAACATAGGGAAATGACTTTTCTCTGTGCTCTAGTACCCTCTGGTCAGAATTGAAGCGAACCCGGGACCTGTGGGGCCTGACCCAATTATGGGTCAGTATGACCTGTAATTGTGTCAAAATGATCGAGAAATGGGTCAAACTGACACAGAATCTTAGTTAAATCCCATTGTTGGACCCAGGTCAGTCTTAGTTGGCTTTCTTGATAACTTATTCAATAATACTGGGCCTGTGCTAACACCAACGGCTATATTCTTTCAGATGGTTGGACTTAATGACGTATTATCAGTGATAACTGTTGTACGCTACAGCAGTATCGCAACCACCGGCGCGACTCAATACAATTGTTACAAAGAAACGCCCGGGTGTTTATAACTTTGCTTTGTGCAACAATAGCTTCACAGTGTGCTGTTATTTAATTGCAACATTCTGGGATGAGGAAGTTCACTCAACACCAAAGTTAATTGCCACGCCCATTTCTCATTGACCAATCACAACCGCGAAATCTTATCACCATTTGAGCCGTTTGGTGATCTTTGCACTAACGGTGATCGGGTTTCGCGGCTGTGATTGGTCAACTCGTAAGGAGGCGGGGCTTAATGGATCGGTCTATTGCTACACAAAATGCATCAGTTGCTACTCAAAAATCAGGAGTTGCTACTCAATATTAGCATTCAGTGTGCACAAAACAAGTTCAGTCTAAATATTTTGCCATGCAAAATTGCTGGATGAAATCGTTCCCTGCAGTTAGAGTTGGTTTATACCAACATAATCACAGGTGATATTTATTCTGCTGAATCACAGGTGGTATATCCTCTACTGACGAGTTCTTGTATCCTTTTTTAAAAGAGCCGACAACAGGTTTTGCTTTGAAGAAACTGGTTATCACACCAAAGATTTTCTCACAATGTGATTGCCTCTGCAGATTCGTGTATGCCTTGTAACTGAAATGAGAAATTGTTTAATGTTGTGAGTATTGATATCAGTATAATCAAATAGTCAATGAAACTCTCCATAGTTAAGCACCATATGGATGATCATTGTATTTCAAACAAACAAAAGTTTTACTTTTTACGGGATTGGATGGTTTTATGATATTTTTTCCAACTACCTTTGAAGATTTTTCTTCCTCTTCCTCCTTGAAAATAATAACAAATGTCAACATGGGATTGTCTTTGGCCTCCCCAGGCTCCAGTTCACCACTTATTAGTGTTGGATGTCTTGTAAATTGTGGAAAGTAATGTTATTAAAAAGTACCCAGTTCTAGACTATGGGTAGTCAGTCTAAACGTTTTGATAAATGAACAGTTTTATTGTAATTCATAGGGACCTACCTTATATATTTATGCAGTTTTCAAGTACCCTTTTGTCTCGTTGGAGACCAACTCAGCCTTGTGTCGAGGTGGTTCTAAAACAAAAGTCTCCCCTCCAACTGTGCATATGCATCCTTAAAAAAAAGATAAAATAAAACAATGAATGTTTAACAAAGTTGATGAATACTACTGTCCAATCCTAAATAGTAAAAACATTACTTGAAAAGAAAATACACCAACAAATTATTCAAAAGAACAGTGTATTACAAAAATACAGTGCATCAGCATAATCAGCATATTCAGCAAATGGAACTTTAAATTTAATCTGTTAATTAATACTACAGACATAGAGTGTTGTGTTACTGTCAGTGTCACTGTTAACTAATTACTAATAAAACACAATATTGCTTATTGGGAAGGATTATTTAAAAAAACAGTGCACAACTTTGGTGACTGCCAATTAACAACAAAATTCAACAAAACAGGTCCTACTCGACAAACATTATCCGATCAGTTAATGCCATGAAGTGTAATTGTAGCAAATCTTCATCAGTTATTGGGGAAAAAACAACAACATTGTTTTCACGAATTAGATGCAGCACTAAGTTTATCGGTCACTTATCCGTCATTTGAAATGAAGTAAACTACGTAGCTACCATCAAGAATAACATTTTATAACGTAACTTACCAAAATGTCATTGAACTAAATTGGTCTCCTTCTCGGGTGGTGATGTATATGTGGGCACTGTTGATAGAGGAATGTTCTCTAAAGAGCTAAATTTGTCAAGTTTTGTAACTGTAACCGAGGATTTTAAATGGCTGCTGCACGAAACCCATCATGAAACGACAGTTGACTGTACACACGTACAGTGTACATAATACTGTACAAAATGTACTCACTGTACGCATGACTGTAAGTCATGAAGTCTGAGCGTGTAGTAGACTAGACTGTGTTTTGATGTGAATATTTAGAGTATTGGGGCGTGGCTATACACTCAATTTACATATAACACCATTATTTATATATAATGAAAGCAGCGCACAGTCATTATTTATTATATCATAGCCTCGTCCGCGTAGTTGTAAAGTAATAGTTTTCCTTATTTATATATAAATGTGTGGTTCAAAATTCTTTATTTACAAATAAATTTTGGCAGCCGATATTATTTATATATAAGTATAATGATCCGCAAAATTATATGTATATAATGAAAGCTGCCTAACAATTATTTATTATATAATTGCATGTGTAAAATAAATTATTTACATATAAATTTTGTCAGTCGCCATTATTTATATATAAGTGTAACGATCCGTTAAATTATATATATATAATGAAAGTTGTCCAGAAATTATATACATATAATTGCATGTGCAAAGTTAATTATTTATATATAAAAATCTATCCGTCGACATTATTTGTAAATAATGAAATTGTGTTTAAGATTATATATATATAATGAAAGCTTTCATACGATTATATATAAACAATTGTGTGGTGCAAAACTGATTATTTGTAAATAAAGATTAAATAATGGTTAAATAATGAATTATATATTATATAATGAATTATTTGTAAATAATTGCGTTAAATAATAAGTTTACACTTGGCGCCTCATAATTCTGGGAAGGTTCCGAGTATACGTTCGGCCGAAACCGGCGCCTCTTTTGAGTGTTAAATTGCCATGATCGAATGATTGTATATGAACCATCAAATAGGAAGGAAGTCAGGTGTTCTTCAATCAGTATCTATTATCTTAAGTTACGTTCTATACTGGGCCTTGCTTGTGGAGTGGGGACAATCAATGTAACCCAGTAATGCATATGTATTTAATACGTATGTAAAAGTTCGTAATAATTGTAGGCCTATGACTTGTATATTCTTTCTTCTTTAGCACGCAAACTAACTCAATTAAGAAAGTTATGAGGTTGAAGAACTCGAGCAAGACATCAATAATTCAATCTAAAGCCACATCAGAGATACTATACGGTAACTTTTGTTCCAACTAATAACTACGCCTAAACTAGAAATTTCAAGCATTTTACCCTGAAGTGTAGTATTTCTTTGAAGACATGATTCTGCGTTTTGTAGATTATACGGCTTTTTATTTAGCCCTTTAGCGGCCTACAGCATCATCTTTTAATGGTGCTATTAATTATTTCAACGCAAGAAAGCATGCCTTCTCGGTACATTTAGACCCCTTCTATAAACCATGGCAGACATATAAATAAAAGCGAACACCCATCCCGTCCAAAGTGAGCAATTTCCCTCGTGTCCCCTTTAAGGCTCAAGCTTGCACTTAACTTGAACTATATGCCTACAAAAACGAAACTTTTATGTTTTGCTCAACAATTACATTGAATAACTTGCCTGACTTCCTCGTTGAGTCATTTTTTGCAAGCGAACAACCAAAAATATAAAAAACAGTTGTGTTGCAAAATGAAACGTTCCCAGAATTTGGAAAATCACAGTCAACCATTAAACAATCCCCAAAAAGACTTGGAAATTCCCAGTTAATCGATGGCATTCCTAAATCTCTTTATGACATTTATATTTAAAAAATGTTTGCATTGCTGTTATAGCTATAAACAACCGACAATGCGTGACATATATAGGTTTTCTCGGTCAATTTCGGCAAATGAGCAGCCGATTTCATTTTCGTGCGTTCGAATTAAAGCCAGTTGTTACTGCGTTTCAAATTCAGAATTCGGGCATTCAATTTCGTATTGAGGCATTCAAATTCCTTTTGCACTGTGTTCAATTTAGCATATCGTCATTCTTTTTCGTGACGCACAATCATCATTCAATTTAGCAAAGCTGGTTCGACTGGAGATTTTACTGGTTTAATTTTTTTCAATTTCGTAAAGAGGCAATCAATTTCGCTAAATGAGAATTCAAATAAGTACGACTAAAGAAATACGAATAAACAGATAATCTGTATTAGGCAACTGTTTCGTATCTTCACTTTAATTCAGGCAAACCTTATTTTCTTTATTTATGGTTCCAGGAGGCTTTACATGGGGCCCATGATGTTTTTTCTTCTTTGTTTTCTCCTATATTCTTTTTTGGGGGGATCTTTATTGGTTAACTGGCCTAATTTTGTATTGTGTTTGAATGGGGTGTTTCTTTATGTTTTTCCTGGTTTTTGTTGTTTATGTTGTTTCTTCCTCAACCATCAATCTGTTGGCGTGCCAGACATCTTGGCGTATATGTTTAGGTATATGGTTGTACCACAAGCTGCAAACTTATTGAAATATGCGTGTAAAACTGTAGCAAAAAGCTCGTCTTCGAAGTACAAAGTGACTCAAGTGCAAATAAGTGAACCGTATATGCCTTATTAACAAAGCGTTTTTTTGATTGCACAAATTACAGAAATGACTGCCCAAAAATGAATTTGAATGACTAAACACACGCCTCAAAAAGCTCCGGCGAATTTGAATGCTGCTTTGATGAATCGTTAAATTGAATGATTATTTTGTTAAATCGAATGACGCAACAGTACATTTTGACTAGTCATAAAACGAAATCGAATGACCCTTTTTAGTAGCATTCGATTTCGCGCGAAATAGAATAGCGTGGTGGTTAAATTGGCTGCTCATTTGCCGAAATTGACCGAGAAAACCTATAATAAACACGTTTAGGGCCTATAGAATACTCGGGCCGGCCATTCTTGCTCTATGCTCTGACGTAGCTGCCAGACAGGCAGACATGCATGGCCCAGTTTCAGAGTTGCTTAATAATAATAAGCACAAAAAGTTGCTCAGCACCAGAAATAAGTTAATAGCCAAAATACCATTTCACATGTAAAATTTGTTACTGTTTTACAGGTAAGTTGCGCTTAGCAGAAGTTTTGTTTAGCATCTTTTCTGCCAAAGCTGCTCTATGAAATTCGGCCCTATAATGGCAAATGTCATGGCCCTATACTTTCGACACAATTCTGAGTTTACAGAGCCCTCTGCACTCTAAACATAGGGAAATGACTTTTCTCTGTGCTCTAGTACCCTCTGGTCAGAATTGAAGCGAACCCGGGACCTGTGGGGCCTGACCCAATTATGGGTCAGTATGACCTGTAATTGTGTCAAAATGATCGAGAAATGGGTCAAACTGACACAGAATCTTAGTTAAATCCCATTGTTGGACCCAGGTCAGTCTTAGTTGGCTTTCTTGATAACTTATTCAATAATACTGGGCCTGTGCTAACACCAACGGCTATATTCTTTCAGATGGTTGGACTTAATGACGTATTATCAGTGATAACTGTTGTACGCTACAGCAGTATCGCAACCACCGGCGCGACTCAATACAATTGTTACAAAGAAACGCCCGGGTGTTTATAACTTTGCTTTGTGCAACAATAGCTTCACAGTGTGCTGTTATTTAATTGCAACATTCTGGGATGAGGAAGTTCACTCAACACCAAAGTTAATTGCAACCGTATTGGCATGTGCTGTTGTCACAATTCCACCTTTCGAATGCCGCAGACGTAAAAACCCAGCTTCGTCGTTCCAACTCGAAATCTTTAAATATAATAGTTACCTGCTGGCTCCCATCCATCATAGCTTACCCACTGCATGATTATTCAATCTGGTAATTTGCACACATTTGTGTATTTTGAAACACTGAGATTCAGCAATTCATGGCTTAATACTTTAATATATTACTGGAGAGACAACAATTTTAGACAAATTGCTAAAATACTTATTTTTCGAAACAGTGAACAATAGGCCTAAAAAGCTATCTAAAAAACAATGGGATCATCAGTGGCGTAGTTAAAGGGGGCATAGGGCAAGTGACCCCGCCCTGCCCCCTCAAAAAAACAACCAACAACAACAACTAGAAAACACGTGAGCTGTATTTGAGCAAATACGGGTATCTCTGCCCAGCGGGGGAGGGGGGGGGCGGGATTGGGAAGGGGGCGGTGCGGCTGCATAATTTTGCACGGGTTGGTGTTGCTTTTAGGGAAAGGAATACGGGGTATGGTTTTGGGGGTGATAAAGACAAATCTGTGGTATAAACCTAATTACTCCGGCAGGCATAACGTGTAATAATATCAATATAGTTTTACGAAACCACAGACAATTATCAATAGAATAATTACATAAAAATAAGTCAAGCGCTCGGAAAACAGTTACTTTAATTATTACACAGTTTTATTATCTCGAAATAGATTCTATGAAATTAGAGGTAGGGCTTAAGCCTAGATATAATAAAAAAGCTATATTGAAAATGTTTTTTGTAGGTGTTTTGTTATGTTGGTTTGTTAAAATTGAGTACAAAAAGTACCTTTTCTTAGTTAAAGCTCACAAACAGGCATGAGCTTGCAAGCTGGAGCAGCCGATCTGCATAGTACATGCACACAGCGTCAGTGTACATGTGTGACTGACGGGGGTACGCAGCAGCACACGTTGAATTTGTGCACAGAATTAAAAGCTGCACGCACGATGTACACAGTACATCTGCATGCTGTGCACACGGCCTGGGGATCGATACAAGCGCACACACAGTCAATGAGTTTGCAAGCTGGAATAGCCGATCGGTTGGGTCACGCTGATTGGTCGTACTCAGGGAAGTGCGACATTCAAAATCACAAGTTGCCACCCACTGTGGATCATGGACATTTCGGTCAATATTTTGGCAAGTTTTTTCGTTTTTTGTCAACTATTTTCTATATGTTGTTTTAAATGTTCTAGACTTGATTTGTCATACAATAAAGATCAACTGATATTAAATCCATGTTCTTAGAATATGTGTCATGATTTTGGAGAGTGGAAAAATTTGATAAATCTGATCACGAGTCTGACAAAAAGTGTAGGAAATACTCAGTACTACTAGACGGAAACAGCTCAACTCGTACGCATGCAAACTCGTACACAAACTAGTATGATCCTTCTAGACAACCACACGGATTTCACCCGTATGTGTCAAACCATGGTCAAACCATGGTCAAACCCTCCGGTTTGCGACCGTCCAGAGGATGGAGGGTTACGAAGATTATCACAACTATTGTTTTATGTGTTCTACTTCTAGATTAATTTGTCAAACAATAAAGATCAAATCCCTTTTCTTAGAATGTGTGTCATTATTTTGGAAAGTGGAAACAAATTGCTGAATCTAATCACGAGTCGGACAAAAAGTGGCCAAAAGGTGTCGGAAATAGAGGTACGTGTAGTCCCATGCATGCTACAGTACATATGAGGAGTTACCCCTGAAGTATCACATTTTTATTAAAGCAAGGTCAAGGAGGTAGAAATAAGCCAGTCAACAGTGTTCAGAACAACTTGCTTATTCTCCGATTTATTGTGAAAGAGAGTGTTTCACTTTCAGCAGGCTTACATCCAGTTTACTCACCTATGATGGCGTACGTGGAGGCTGCTCTCCGCCCCGTACGTACAGCCGCAGAGGTTGACTTAAAAGCCGACAACAGACGACAACTGTCAACAACCGAAGACAAGTCGTCTACGTCTATTGAAGTGCAATGTTTGTGTGAGCTGCGACTTGCATTATGTTAAACAAGTTGTCAGTTGTCGTCAGTTGTCGGTTGTTTTAAGTACGGCCCGATCTGGGTACCATTTTTTGTTCCAATTGTGGCCGTTTACAAAACCACGACTTGAGCTTGCGCTCCCACTTGGGCTCCGGCTTGGGCTCTGTCTGCCTGTTTGAAGCCCCGTACGGCGGAAAGCACGCGTATAACTGACGGAGCCTAAGCCCAAGCCCAAGCCCATGGCCCAGGCCATGAGTTTCGCAAACGGCCTGACTGAAACGGCCTGACTGAAGAAGGAGAAGAAGAAGAATATCCAGCACAAGGACAATATCTCTGCCGTTGCACGGGCAGAGATAATTATTGTACGTGACCGCCTCCCAGGTGCCCCACCCCCATTTATCAGGACCTTTAATATTTGTTTAAAATTTGTTTTACCTCTACGTCAGATTATCTTCTATAAAAAAAGATAAACCATGTGAGAAAATTAGCTGTTTCAAGTTGCTTGCCAACCAAAAGTACCCTATGTTCATACCAAAATTAGTTAATGGCCTGACGTTTCAACCTAAGCAGAGTCTTTCTCAAAGGCTAAAATCAATACTTTGTACACTGTTGATGTGTTGTGTGACAATCTGATACTCGGAGTATCATTCGAGTTAGGGTGTCATTTTGTACACCAACAACCTT
Organism: Leptasterias polaris; assembly: GCA_037783415.1. NCBI lineage: Eukaryota > Metazoa > Echinodermata > Asteroidea > Forcipulatida > Asteriidae > Leptasterias > Leptasterias polaris. Next base: position 4,133,827 of record JAZGTN010000027.1, read on the forward strand.
TAGTTAGTCACAAGCTGTGGTTGCCTGCCCGATAGTGGATGATCAAAATCTAGTATAGTTTTTTTTTTTTTTTTTTTTTTTCCCCGGAGGAAATTATTTATTCAAGCTTAAAACAACTCATCACTTTACAAACCTGCTGAAAAGCCATGGCAATAAAACAAATGCAAAATTGACCGAAATGACAATTTGTAAAATACAGAGTTAACCTTGACACAATAATTTAAAGGAGTCCCATTTTTTTTCGAACTTCACAGTAGAATCATTAATAATAGAGATGTACTTTTCCAAAGTATAATAGCGTCCATTTTCAATAGTGCAAGGGATGGTCTGTTGTCGTTCATCTTCATTTTATAAATGTGGAAACGACACAAAACAAGGATCAGATTAAGAGCACTCCACGATTTCTTAGTTATACCAAAAAGGATAGCCTCATTGTCTAAACGTATGTCTAGATTAAGAGTATTCCTTATCCAAACCCCCAATTGGGTCCAAAACATAGTTGAAAATTTACATCCACAAAATAAATGAACAAGCGTCTCACTCTCTAACTGACAGAATGTACAAAGATCGTTGTCCTTTTTACCTATTTTAGCTAAGAATGAATTAACGCCAAGAATTCTGTGAACTAATCTATATTGAAACCATCGTAGTCTAGTGTCGTTTGTAGCGCCAAATGGAATATTACAAAGTACCATCCACTTGGAATTAGTAAGTTTAACACTCAATTTTGTTTCCCACTTAGCGGTAAAATTATACACTACTTTTTTAGCAGATGTAAGGCAGTTATAAATGCGGTTAGAGCCTTTTTTGTCCTTCAAAAGCAGTCTAAAGTTGAATGGAATGAAAGGGAAGCAAATACTCGCCCTACCAGTGCCCATCATCGCTGTACCAAACGACCCTTTTATGGCATTAATTATACCTCCATATTCAAGGAAATTAGTCTTTACACCAAATTTAGCCTTAAAATCAACCATGGTAAGAAAGTCTCCCCTTTCATCTAGAAGATCACCCACATAAAAAACACTCTTATTTATCCAATGTTTGTAATGAACACAGTTATGATTAACTCTAATTTTACGGTTGTACCATATCACACTTGTTAAGGAGTCAATCTGGTTAACCGGCTGATGACATTGTACAAAATTACCCCAGGCAGTAAGAACATCTAACCAAAAACTGTTAGGGTGAACAGCCCTCTGTAATAATCGAGCGATGCTTGGATGGCCGCCTTCCAGAAAAAGTGTATTCTGGAGATTGGATATTTTTAAAAACAGGGAAGTCCAACCAGAAGTCTCGGTTGTAAGCAACCTGCGAATCCATGTACACTTGAGGGCACTAAAATAAGAACGGAGATCCACCATTTTAACCCCACCTTGGCTGTAATCTTGAATCATTTGATTCCTAGTAACTCTGTCAACCCCTTTCCAAATAAACTTATACAACATAGAATCCAGATTCTTAATAAATAATTTTGAAGGATCAGGGAGTGTTAGGATTAAAAAGGTAAGCTTAGACAAAAGGAGAGATTTTACAACTGTAACTCTACCCAACACCGTAAGGTTACGTTTAGACCATTGCCCAATTAAACTGTCAATAGAAGTTAAAACCCTGTTATAATTAATATCCACCATACTTTCCAGGTTAGTAGAAAAATCAATGCCGAGAGCTCTAAAACTTTCATGGGGATTGACCCAGTTAACATTAATATCCGAGCAAACATCTTAGTATAGTTGTTGAGGTGAGGGCAATGGTTGCAACGGTAAATTTTCATCTATACTGTAATAATCGGCAATGCTTACGAGTGTATAGTGAGAGTTTTTTCATGATATAATATACTATGGAATGGAAGCTGAGTTTTGAGGGGAACATTCCATCTTTCAACATTCGAAAACATTCACTCTATTGCACGAATGCAAAATAAATATGCACTATTTGTTTTATATTATCCGAGTAGATCTTTTTCATTTGTGTGTAGGATGTAAAACGAATAAGTGTACAGTGATTTTTATAGGCTGATTTGATGTATGTTAGGCCTACGCATTGTCACTCTCTACAAAAACAAAGGTGACAGGAGCGATTGCAACAACTATCGCGGCATTTCTCTTCTTAGCGTTGTGGGAAAACTCTTTGCTCGAGTTATCCTAAAGAGACTTCAAATTCTTGCTGAAAGAGTTTACCCAGAGTCTCAGTGCGGTTTCAGAGCCAAACGGTCGACCATTGACATGGTATTCTCCATCAGACAGTTGCAAGAAAAGTGTAGGGAGCAGGGAAAGCCACTCTACATCGCCTTCATAGACCTCACCAAGGCCTTTGACCTCGTGAGCAGAGACGGCCTTTTTCAGATCTTGGCCAAGATTGGTTGCCCTCCTACTCTGCTTCGCATTGTTAAGTCCTTCCACGATAACATGAAGGGGTCCATCGTTTACAACGGCTCAACATCTGAACCCTTCGACATCTGCAACGGTGTTAAGCAGGGCTGTGTTCTGGCTCCCACCCTGTTCGGCATTTTCTTCTCTGTTCTATTGAAGCATGCTTTTGGGTCAGCCACAGAGGGTATCTACCTTCGTACGAGGTCGGATGGAAACCTCCTCAACCTTTCGAGACTCAGAGCAAAGACCAAAGTCCGAACGAGATGCCTTAGAGATTTCCTGTTCGCAGACGACGCAGCCATCACTACTCACACACCAGATGACCTGCAGCAGCTCATGGATCGATTTTCTGCAGCTTGCGAAGACTTCGGACTTACCATCAGTCTAAAGAAAACGCAGGTAATGGGCCAGGACGTGAATGAACCACCGTCTACCAGCATCGCCAACCATGAGCTTGAAGCTGTCCATGAGTTTGTGTATCTTGGCTCAACCATCTCCGACAATCTCTCTCTTGAAGTAGAACTCAACAGGCGTATCGGAAAGGCTGCCACAACACTCTCCAGGCTGACAAAGAGAGTCTGGTGCAACCAAAAGCTGTCAGAGCATACCAAAGTCCAGGTCTACAAGGCTTGTGTGGTGAGCACGCTCCTCTACGGCAGTGAATCCTGGACCCTACGCTCCAGTCAAGAACGTAGACTCAACGCCTTCCACATGCGATGCCTGAGGCGAATCCTCGGTATCTCCTGGAGAGACCACATAACCAATAACACAGTACTTGATAGAGCGGGAATCACCTCCATGTTTACCCTCCTCAAGCAGAGACGCATGCGTTGGCTGGGACATGTCACCCGTATGGAGGACGGCCGTATCCCAAAAGACCTCCTGTATGGAGAGCTGGCATCAGGGAAGAGGCCGTTAGGAAGACCCAAGCTGCGCTACAAAGACACTTGCAAGCGTGACCTCAAGTCACTTGCCATCAATACAACCACCTGGGAAGCAGCCACTGCAGACCGATGCGTCTGGAAGCAGGAGGTGCAGAGGGGTCTTTCCAAGTTCGAGGAAGGCCTGTCGCAACGGGCTGATGAGAGACGACTCTCGAGGAAGGCTCAGCCTCAAGCAGTTAGAACAGCTTCACCTTTCACCTGCAGTTACTGCGGTAGAGACTGCCATTCCCGCATTGGACTTTACAGCCACACGCTGTTCCCAAACCGACGTCCAACGGCACAACTCCATGGTCCTCCGGGATTGACGGATGCCTACTACTAGGCCTACGCAATAAACCACCCGGGTGTGACGATGGTTGGGTGGGCTCATTCGGCATCGCCCTATTCGGGATCTCGACCCACTAGTCCTATATAGAACACTTGTAGAGGTGTTCAACAACAGTATGACAAGTGGATACCAGTTAGGCTATATGGGCATAGACTGTGCAAGTCTCGTGTATAATTCGAACTTCCAGGACCTAGTTTGTCCCAACCATTGAGTTTTACGTGTGCGCCGTTCTGTGTTTTCAAACTTTAGTTTAATGTTTAGTTTTGGCCTTTACATGGATATCAAAACTATATTGTTTGGAAAAGGGAAATTTAGCCATGAAATAAAAAATAGGCCTATACATTTTTTCCAAACAAACCAACATAGGAAACCCGAGTAAAAGACTTGACCTTCGTCTCCGGTTTCCTGTAAAACAATTATAAGTTTGTCGTTCGACGTTAATACTGTCATTAACCCTTTGTGATGGTCCCGGGCACAGAATAATATGAGCGTGATTGGCGAATGGGGTTCCTCAAAAATAAGCATTTCTCGTTCCAAGTTTGGATTTTAAAATCCTGAAATTATAATTTATAGCAAGTTGCTATGGGTATTCTTATTTTCAAGAATTTTGTATAAATTGAATTTAAAAAAAATTTGATTTCATATACAAAAATATATTCTTCGTTCGAGTTGTTTTCTCGATTTCGATATGCGCGAGACTTGCACTGCCTATTGCATGTTTATAGCAATCTATCGATTTGTCTCATCTCAAGATGGGCGTGCCGGGTTAAAATGCCCTCTTGTGGCGCTTGTGGGCAGTTACTACCGTAAGTAGATCTATGACCATAGAAACAGAGAACACCACAAACTTTGCAAGATGGCTACCGCTAGATGAGATTCGTGTGTGCATGCAACAAGTGACATGGCTCTCATCTAATGGGTGGTACAGTGGCGGCGCTACGGGGGAGCAAGGGGGGAAAATTCCCCCAGTTATTTTTTTTTGCCCCCCCCCCCAGTTTTCCCCCCACCCCTAGTTTTTTCCTCGATGGCGGAAATTGAGTTTAATCCCAAACCATTGCACCCAATTTGTTGTTTGCGCTGTAAATAATAAACTCAATTTCATCCATCATAATTAGCTGGCACCATCAACAAAGCCCAATACACTTTCCATCTCCGGCAATGTTAATAAAATGTGGATTTATTTATCTGTACAAGCTTGGACACTTGCTATAAATAGAAATGCATTGTCTGCCCAAAACCGCAAGCAGCCATTGTACACACAGTTCGCGCAACACGTCAAATTCACACAGTGCAAAATCTTATTTCTGGAGTGAACTGTAGGCTTATAAATACAGTACACACGACATAAACTTGATGTTCACGTGGATTGCTGAGTGTTTTTGCACTTAAACACGTTGGTAAAACAGTTAGTTAAAATGGATTGTTATTAGAAAGTTTTGCAAGAAATCCAAAAACCTCCATCCCATGATGATAGGCACAGATCTGATTCTGAATCGAGCGATGAGAATCCTGAACCCAAACACAAACACCCCAGGATTGAAGTTAATATTGACGTAAATGTCCCAGATACCCCCACTCAGTCAAGAATAACGCTGGTGTAAGTCCGTCAAAGTGGTAAGTCAATGCTTTTCTGCAGTTCAAAATTTCATTATAGATTTTTGTTCCCCCCCCCCCCCCCCCCCCAAGAGCCGCCGCTGGGGTGGTACCTACGGCATGGACGGTTGGTGGAGGAATCCAATTCTCTGATGTGTTGTCGGGCATCAGACGATACATTTTTGCAGTGTTGAAGTCCCTGAAAGTTCCCTGTGGCATAGTGTCCTTCTGCCCTGACAAAAGTATCTCTGAGGCTGGGTGGGCGTCTGTCTGCAGGTTCTTCCTCTACAGCGGCGTCTAAGTCGATCTGATTATTGGGATGAAGAATGTGATGATTAGAACTGGTTATTTTACGATTGGGAGAAAAGGGGTAAGCCCTAGGCCCACAATACACCAATGATCAGTATTATGATTAATGTTTTGTCGAGAATAATATATAACTTTTGTTTCTCATGATTTAGCATAATAGTCATTATCTTGACTTGTACCTATTAAGTCGTAGGCTTACTTATGAGATATGTAAGTCGTATGACTATTGAGATATAGGTCATAACGATGACTTGTAAACTAAGTCATTATGAGATGTAAAGTGTACTTATGACCAAATTTCCTTTCTCTCTCTAAATGCCCTTTTTTATTCCGTAGCAAACGTTAATTAGCTCAATTGAAAAATGCAATTCATGATCACATACGGCACATACGGCAATGGGTTTATTTGGCTGGTTGGTTGGTTTTGTCTCACAAAACAGTCGTCATTATTGTTGCTCTTAGCTCCCATAGCCAGGCACCGCAAGGTAGCAAAAGGGGAAAAACAAGGGATTGAATCAATATTCATGATACGTCAGACGACTATTAAGGTTAATAATAGACCGCACAAACATACTTTCTACAATAGTGACCTACTTCAATTGTGAATGCTGCACCACGAACAAAAACGCACCCAATTGTGTAATAGATTTTCAAATCTGGGTGGACTAAGAGGGACTCCCCCTTTCTCCCCCATGTTTTGGGATTTGTTCGCTTGAAAGGCGACCTCACTCACCCATGTTGGATAATTGTTTCATATCCGGAGGTGTTGCAAGCGCTACAGGTGTATCAGTCACTGGCATTCAGCACCAATGGTGTTGACTGGGTTACATTCAAAGTCAACATCAGGGGGTGCAGACACATTAAATACGGAAGCTTTTAAGGAACATTGAGAGAGAAGGAAAATTGAAGTCATAATTATGACTTACATCTCATAATTATGACTTTGAACACAAGTTATCATTATGACATTTGCTGAATCATACTTATATTGCTAACTCATTGATCAGATTGAAAGCATAGTTATGACTCGTACGAAGTATAATAACAATAAAGTTAATTCTTTTATTCTTGTCAATGTCGTTTCTATATACATTAAAGAGAATGCTGCTAAATAATAATACGATGCCTATTCTCAAACTTGTATTTATTGGTTTTTCATATTTATACAGAATGTATCAATAACGTTCAAGTAGGGGATTATACAACAAACGACGATAAAACGAAACTCATTTCAAAGGAACAAACATTAGATTTGTTTTTTTAGTTAGCTTTTTTTTACTTTTATCAAATAATAAACCACAAGGGAAACTGACTGGGTAAATTTTTAAAATGATTTTGGGTGGAACAAAGAAAAATGTAGAGCGGGATTTGAACCAACGACCTCCGGTTTAACGTGCCGGCGCTCTACCAACTGAGCTATATTGCCCTATGTTGGCGGTTTCCCTATTTTGTCAATATCTTTGTTCGGGGGAGGGGTGCCAGTCAGAAGCCATTCGACCGTAAACTGCCGTGTAGCCAGGGATCACACCCAAAGTATACGATACAACCTGGGAAGCGGCATCCAGGGGATCACCTTAAGGAGAACTTAATAGGGAAACCGCCAACCATAGGGCTAGATAACTCAGTTGGTAGAGCGCCGGCACGTTAAACCGGAGGTCGTTGGTTCAAATCCCGCTCTAGTCAATTTTTCTTTGTTCAACCCAAAAGTTGTTGTACTTTTATGACAAATTTTCACCATCTTGGTTTCCCTTTTAACCCATTTTCACCGCTGTCCCATTATTGGGTTATGAGCGTCCCGATTTTGCCTTTAACTAAAGCTTTATCCCGTTGCACTGTGCCACTGCGCCACTCTGCCACTCTGCACCCCCCCCCCCCCCCCCCCCCCCCCCCCACACACGCACACACACCCTTGCGTTCTAAAATTATAACCACAGAGCAATCAAAACAGTATAAAAACCCCACCTAAACCACTCTGATCGGTGAGCAGATCGACGAAGTTGTACAAGTACACACTCATTTGATTGCACCGCCAGTAAACTTTCGACACAAGGGACGTTTCGCTTTTATAGCAGTGTAAGCAGTGTAGTTGGAATCATATGGGGCGCCGTTTGTCAATTAATTGTTTAGCGTTTTTTGGACATGTTTTTACCATCTGGTGGAACTTGTACGTCCAGTGCAACTTTTTAAAGTTTAAAAAAAAATTAAATTCAAAGTATATTTTGTTTTATTTTTTGATTTTTTTTTTTCACGAATTTCCAATCAACTCATTTAATATATGTTTTTACAACAAAAAATGAAAAATATCAGATTTTGTAACAAGTAAACCATAGAAATTGCTGTCAATTTTGTGTGTGGTTTATATATTTATATACCATGAATATACAATCAAAGCTTATAGATTATGGTTTACAAACCATGAAAAAAGAATTCATCATAAAACATGGTTTATAAACCATGATTTGTAAACCATGAAAATTTAAGCACCTTAAACACATGGTTTATAAACCATGAAATTTTAAGCACCTTCAAAACATAGTTTAGGCCTATAAACCATGAACATTTAAGCATCTTCAAACATGGTTTATAAACCATGAACATTTAAGCACCTTCAAACATGGTTTATAAACCATGAAAATTCTAGCATCATGGTTATAAACCATGAAAAACTGAAGCCTCACAAAACATGGTTTATAAACCATGCATAAAACTGAGGCATCATCAAGCATGGTTTATAAACCATGAAAATATCAACACCTTCAAAACATGGTTCACAAACATGAAAATTGTAGCATCATAAAACATATCATGGTTTATAAACCATGAAAGGTAAAGCATCATAATTCATGGTTTATAAACCATGAAAATTATAGCACCATAAAACGTGGTTTACAAATCATGGCTTATAAACCATGAAAAGTTAAGTTTATTAAAACATGGTTTATATTGGTCAATTTATAATCGAGGTCATTTTATTGCAGATCTGCAAGCAACGAAATTATGTGCAGTCTTTAAAACCTTTTTAGTAAAGATTTTAGTATATTCAATGATTTATTGATCACTTATCGGGGTAACAATTTTAACATGTGATCTCCCACTATAGGCACCAAGAATAACATTTATTGCAAGATAAGCCATCAATTAAAAAGCGCAATATTAACATTTATTCAAATTATTTGTACACACCTGAACTTAAAATAGAAATCAGCCATCTCCATCAACCAATGGCGTAACCGGGGGGGTGGGGGGGGGGGGGGTGGTGGCGCGTACCCCCGCTTGGGATTAAAAATTACCAGTATATAACAATATGTAATGTTTCATAAGCCTTTAATAAAAGTTGTATGTAATATTACTGCAAACGAACACAAATATTGCGTAGATTAAGATCGTGTTTTTGAAAAAAAATCCAAATGCAACCTACAGCGTTTTAAAAACGGTGCAATCCATGTTCTTTCTGAAACATTTACCTAATTTCAACGCTGCAACCATTAAATTAACCATAGTCTTTGCTTTTGGCGGAATATTTAACCCCCCCCCCCCCCCTAACGTTGTCACAAAAAGGTTGAATATAACTAATCGTAGCATTGTATACCCTTTGTATTTTCAGTAACTTTTAGTTTTGTCATCGCTAGTGAAGATGATTTTGTTAAGAATTATTTTGTGAGACGTATACCGACCTCACCACAGCATTGTAATCTGAAGACGACATAACAATAATAAGCTTTAGTTAGCTTACAAAAAGAGGCTTCATGTAGCTTTGTAGGAAACCGTTTTCTTTACGTGCTTAACATGTCAGGTCCAACTTGACTACAATAACATTTGTATCCGTCAATCATGCACGTACACCCCCACCCCCGCACACACCAAGCTCTGTGTTGCAGTCAATGTGTGGACATTCCTTTGCTCTATACACTTCAGGAAAATCATGTTCCTCAACACTGTAAATCAGGGGCGGATCCAGGATTTTCCAAACGGGGGGGCGTGAAAATTTACCAAGCAGCAAATGGTGAATGCAATATGTGGCGCCTACGAGCGCATAATGCGAACCCCTAACGGCATGGGCCGGTTCCGGGGCCCGCAATGCTACGAAACAGGATTTTAGATGCTCTGTGGTACGATCTCATGCAATATCCGACCACTTAAACCAATTTTGTTTTTGCAAGATCATTATTAAAACATTATTTTCGAGTTGGGAGTCATCGATTTGAATCGGCCATCCTGAGTTATAAGATCAAAATGCAGGCTACAACTTATACTTATTCAGGGGGGAAAACTGTTGGCGAGTTAAACAATAGTGCAATTTTTAATATAACCAAATAGGGTCTCTTTGTCATTTAGTTTTCACATACTTGAGGATTAGAATGTGACACAAAATAACAAGCTGTGCCTGTCTTCAGTGACAGCGCGATCGAGCAACAATAACATTAATGTACGACAAGGTGAGGGTAGGCCTACTAGAGGCCTAGCCCCCTCCCCCAGCCCTACATCGTTGTACTATCTGCACAATTGATAATGACTAGTTTGAAAGAAACACAACGGATATTTACCCTCTTTCTTGAATACGAAAAAAATCTGTGATTTTCTAAACAGAGTGAGACACCATGATTATACGATGCTATGTCTTCACTAGCCCCATGGTAGGGCCAATCCACTTCGTTCGTATCTTTGCCAATTGGGCCTAAGTACCATTGCAATCCTATTTTGTGCCCGATGTAGTTTTTAATCCGGGTTATGAAACTTACCGATCGAATGCTACTGTAGGCCTACTTGTAGAAAGCCCAAATGCTAAACATTTTTTTTAAACATCACAGATTTTTGGGGAAAATTGATTGCCTTTCTAGTCGCGAGAGTGAATTTTTTGATAACGCGTATTAACAACTTGCGCGAGAACCTAGTTGGGTTCCCTTAACAATTTCACAACATTTAAACTATCTATGGGGACCAGACTGATTTACATAACGCACTGAGCATATTATAGACCTTTCTTTTGCAACGTCACAGCCCGAGTTTTTGCCAACCCAGGTTGAAAAACTATGGAAAGCCATAACTGCAAATCAAAAACAGATTGCCACATCACAGTTTGTAGCAGTGTTTACACAAAATATTCAAAAATAGTGTTGAATTTGTTGGAAACAAATCAACCAATCATGGAAGGGATTTCCGTTCATGAATCTTTACAGAAAATGTTGAATTTGGTCACAACATTTTTTAACACGAATGAATGTTTTGGCAACATTCGGCCGTCCATGCCAACCGGCGCACTTTGTTTATCCTCAACAAAAGAAAGGTCTATATCTTTCCCAGACGGGCGTGAGATGCGCACAGCATTACACGTATTTCACAAAACCTTGATTGCGCTCGGCGCGCTGACTAAATCAGTCTGGTCCCCATTAAATATCAGCAGTTGATCGTCTAACTGTTGTGGATTGTTGAGGGAACCTGACAATGGTTTTCCCGCAAGTTAATAAGTGGGGAAAAAATCACACTCGCGACTCGAAAAGCAAACAATTTTTCCAAAAGATCAAAGTGGCTTCCAAAACGATTGGCTTGGACATAAAAGATTTACATTGTATTTTTGAATCGGCCATTACCTCTAAGATTCGTCATTATGCAAGATCCTACCCATCCACTAAATTCTTCAGTGGTTGTCAACAAATCAGGAAGAATTCGTCCTCCACGAACCCGCACTAAGCGCTTCAGAATGTCATTCCTACCAAATGCTTGCCACCTATTCAACTCTAAATTCAAAAGATAATCCCCCGCTTGTTCCTTTCTGTTTTTCCTGGTTTGCTGGCATCACTGACAATTTAGGTTTCCTGTGTTTCTATTGTTCCTTTACTTCGGTGGTTTTTATTTGTCACCCTTGTATTTTTAGGATGGTTGTAAATATCTTTGTCACTGTATTTTTGTCCCGTTTATCTTTTTGTAGTTCTTGCTTTCTATTTTAAAATTATCTCCATTTGTGTTTTTATTGTTAGATGCACACTGGAAAACAATTTTCATGTTTTTTAACGTGACGTTTATAATAAATTGAAATTGAATTGATGTTTAAAAAAAAAAAAATCTGCATTAGGGCCTTCTACAAGTAGAGTAGCATTCGATCGGTACGTTTCATAACCCGGATTAAAAATTAAATCGGCCACAGAAAAAAAGGATGCACTGGGCCAAGGATACGAAGTAGATTATCCCTATTCATGGGGCTATGTCTTCACTAGTTTCCGGAAGTTCGTATTGTAAAAGTCACATTGTATTTAGCGCGCGCGAGTACTGACTTTCCATCCAGAAACTTCTTTGCACAATGTACACACACACAGGTGGCATGCATGGTCGACTCACGATGTGGGTGAATGATCTTCACGCCCCCGGATCCCCGCGCCAGGCATGTTCAGTGTGTGAGAAAAACACACTTTCCACACCGTACACAAGATTCACGTGAGACAATGTCTGACAGTGAAATAATAGTGGTCCACAAATGAAACAAAGTGTACTAGGTACGGATTTTTTAGTATAGCTTTTTTGAAATAAAATACTAGGTAGGGCCTTAGTCATTAATTTTGTCTCTCCCTCACTTTTCTCCTTGATGGTGTCTCTTTTTTTTTCTTTTTTTCTCAAGCAAAAGGGGGGGCGTGCGCCCCCCCCGCCCCCCCCTGTATCCGCCGCTGTAAATAACAATGTGTGGACGTGTGTAAGTCCACACAGTGTTTCAAGTCTCTACATTATGTGGACCTCGTTTGTTCTCAGGTCCACACTTCGTATGTAGCGTTAAAGCAAACAACCTTTTTACGGATCCGGTTTCTGGGGTCCTGTTATTGTTGTTCTATTATTCCCTGTTCTAAAGAATTCTATTGTGTGGTCCAGGTTGAACAAAGAATTACCTTGTGGCGTCCATTGTTCCATTTTGTAATAGACCCCATAAGGGCACTCCTGTAAGCTCACGCACACTTGCCCAACAACTGGACCCGACTGCATAAAAAATATATCTTTAAGAACAATACACAATAGTAAATAAATTACGTTCAGAAAAAAAAGCAGTACAAATTGCTGAGGTAGAATGGGGTAACATTTTTAATATTCGTATTCCTATAGAGACTCTCAATAGTTATTTGTAGAACTACACATTCTCACTTGCAGTTTGGTTCAGCACAAATTTGAAGACAAAAAACATTATAATATTCTAACGCTTGAACATTGGTGTCATATATTTCCCCCTTTATTACATTCCGATTGTGTCTTTAGAAGTGCCAACGCACACCACTGAAGTATAAAAGGACTCAGTCAACCAGCACGAGACACAAAAGTATGTCGAGGTAATGCGCCACCCGAGAAACTATGGGGACTTTCCATCAATTTTTGTGTTATTAGGGCAAGAGTTTCACCACATTGTCTCCCATTTTATTTTTATTCAAAGCTTTTAAAGCGAGACTGAATGGGCAATCGAGTCCAGTCCCTGTTATAGTAATTTGAACAGTGTCACTGTGCGTGGCCAAATGAAAAAGAGACTGGAAGAATCTTGTTGCAAAAGGACTATCCTAGCCCTTTTTTATTGCACACCACGAAGCCGAGGCTGACGACGCATGTGAAGCTATTAATGTGAAGACAACAAATACATGAAATTAGTTTTAAATTACACTTAGAAAATACCCCGATCTCGAAAAAGGGGACCCAATTGACTATAATATGTGAATGAGAAACAATAAAGGTAAAATTGACCGGGATCGATGTAACTCAAGCAATATACTCACTCAAAATCAACATAGTGTTTTACAGTTAAGTTGCGCTTAGCAGAAGTTTTGTTTAGCAAACTTTCTGCCGAAGCTACTCTACAAAATTCTGAGTTCACAGAGCCATACTCTAAATACCCCCTGGTCAGAATTGAAGCGAACCCGGGACCTGTGGGGCCTGACCCAATTATGGGTCAGTATGACCTGAAATTTGTGTCAAAATGATCGAGAAATGGGTCAAACTGACACAGAATCTTAGTTAAATCCCATTTTTGGACCCAGGTCAGTCTTATTTGGATAACTTATTCAATAATACTGGGCCTGTGCTAAAACCCACGGCTTTCTTCTTTCAGATGGTTGGAAGTATTGTATTATCAGTGATAACTGTTGTACGATATAATATAGCAGTATCACAACCACTGCGACTCAAAGGGTGTTTATAACTTGTTTATAACTTTGCTTAGTGCAACAATCTAGCTTCACAGTGTGCTGTTATTTAATTGCAACATTCATATCTTTGTATGTAAAACTGCTGTTGACAGCTCGTCTTCAGGCTCGGCGCATAGCTGCAGCTGAGGTTGGTTTGAATGCCGCAGACGTAAACGCCCAGCTTCGTCAGTCCAACGCGAAATCTTTAAATACATTTTTGATTATCACTGGTACTATAATAGTTACCTGGCTCCCATCCATCATAGCTTACCCACTGATTTTTCAATCGGGCAATTTGCACACATTTGTATATTTTGAAACACTGAGATTCAGCAATTCATGGCTTTATACTTTAATATATCACTGGGAAAGTTAGACAGTGGAGTAAACATAATATAGAAGCTCTGCAGAACTGTTTTGAAACTACAGACTGGGAAATTATGATGGACCCTGCTTCAATTAACCTAACTACTGATGCCATCACAGACTATATTAAATTTTGTGAGGATCTTGTCATTCCAGAGACTGTAATTAAAGTCTATCCCAATAACAAACAGTGGCTAACAAAAGAGATAAAAGGACTTGTTAAACAAAAACAAATGGCGCACGCAAACAGGAATTTTGATGAAAAACGTCAACTACAGAAGGAAATAAAAAAATGCATCCGACATTCGAAGCGTACGTTCGGCTTAAAAATCGAGAGTAAATTTAAAAACAGCAACCCTAAAGCTGCATGGGATGCCATGAAGGACATTACAGGGTACACTCAGCGGAACAAATTGAATGCACCAGCTGGTGATCCTAAGCAGCTCTGTGATGAGTTGAACAAGTTTTATGGGCGCTTTGATCAGGATGGATCACGTGACAACCCGACCCATGATAAGCTGTATATGGAACTGGTGTCAAGATTAAACGACGACAACAAATTGCAAATTTCAATTGCGGCAGTTGAGAAATCTTTTAAGGCCATTAAACCAAACAAATCGGCTGGACCTGATGGGATCTCAGGAAGGATTTTGAAAACTTGCCACAAGGAGTTAGCGGGGATGTTTCTACAATTGTTTCAGTGGTCCCTGGACTGCCACATGGTTCCAAGTTTATGGAAATCCTCTACAATTGTTCCAGTTCCCAAGAAACCCAGCCCTACTGTTCTTAATGACTATAGACCAATAGCCCTAACTGCTATCGCGATGAAATGTTTTGAGAAAATAGTCAGAGACATCCTAACTGTGGAAACTGTAAACTTTATGTACCCTTTTCAGTTTGCATACAGGGAGAAACGTGGTGTAGCGGATGCCATGATTACATTTTTACATAACATTTATGACCACCTTGAAAAACCCAAAAGATATGTTCGCACCTTATTTTTTGATTTCTCCTCAGCCTTCAATACCATCAAACCTTATGTTCTCCTCAGAAAAGTGCAAAGTGTTAATCCCTACCTTGCACTGTGGATCAATGATTTTTTATTAGATAGATCACAGAAGGTCAGATTTGCCAATACAATGTCAGATGTCATTCACATAAGTACAGGGGTCCCTCAAGGGTGTGTTCTGTCTCCCTTGCTATTCTCTTTGTATACAAGTGATTTTTATCTTGATGGGGGATCATGCGTTATCACAAAATATGCTGATGATACCGCCTTGTCTGGATTGATTACCAATAACTGTGAGATTGAGTACAGGACTGCAATCAACAAATTTGTTGAATGGTGTGACCAAAATCACTTAATTTTAAATGTACAGAAAACTAAAGAAATGATATTTGATTTCCGAAAAACAACGACCATAACAGAACCTGTGGAAATCAGTGGTACACCTGTTGAAGTGGTTCAAGAATTTAAGTACTTGGGTACAATGATAGATGACAAATTAAACTGGAATGCTAACACAACCAGAATCTGTAAAAAATCCAACCAACGGATGTATTTTTTAAGGAAATTAAAATCTTTTAATGTTAGTCACCAGATTCTTAGACTTTTTTTTCAAAGCACCATTCAATCCATTGTTACCTTTTGTTGCATTAGTTGGTTTAATTCACTTACTTTGTGTAATCTTAAGAAACTTCAGCGTATAGACAAACAAGCTAGAAAGATCATTGGTGCTGATTTTCAGGGTATCAAAGAAATCTCACAGAATCGTGTCACAAACAAATTTAATGAAATATTGTCAGACTCAACCCATCCTCTCAACCCATTCATTATTCAGAACCGATCTGGTAGGGTACGCCAACTTGCTCTCAAAACAAACAGATTAAAATCTTCATTTTTACCATGGGCTATTCAAATTTTTAATCTTAGTTTCTCAAGGTAAATTTGGTTTGTATTTTCCCTCTCCTTCTCTACCCCTTCCTCTACCACCCCTGTCCACTATCCAACCCTTCCCCCCCTTCCCCGCTCCCCTTCCCTGCTCCAAACCTTGCCTCCATCCACACTGCCGTCCAACCCTTGTTTTGCCATTCCTTTCCCACTCTTGTTTTGCCATTCCCCTCCTTTTTAGTGATTTTTAAAGGGGTTTTCGTTTGTATATTATATACATATTATATATTCTATTTACATGTATATAGTTTATCTTTGTATTTTAATTATTAGAGACCATGTTTTTGATTGTCTTAAGGCTTCTTTTTAATGTTATTTCATACACTGGGAAGATAATATTCATGTTTTTATCAACGTGATTGAATAAATTTGAATTGAATTGGAGAGACAAAACATTTAGAAAAAATCATTGCAAAAATACTTATTTGTCGAAACTGCGAACAGTAGTCCTTTGAACAATGCACCATTGGTAGCACTAACTTAGTTAGCAGTGTACCTGTAGCATGCACATTACGTATATTTCGCCTGTTGTAACGAAAGGCAATTTAAGAGCAAGAGAAGGAGACACGTCACCAACACGGCTGGAACGAACAGTACGGCCGCGCATGCGCACCCCAGCTAACATGCATACGTTGGGCCAACGTCGGTAAACGTCGGCAAAGTCGGCATCAAAAAACGAACGTTGAACATACGTTGGGAAGGTCGGAGTCAGTTTTTTAACGTTGTTCGAACGTTGGTAAACAGTATGGAATACAACAGTTATAATTACGTTGCCATAACTTAGTTATGCTAGGGGCAACCTAACGTCGGCTACTATAGGTTGGTAACGTCGGCTTTTATAGGTTGTGTCAACGTCGGGAAATGTTGTGCAGTATAACAGGTCAACTTCCAACGTTGGCTAAACGTAGTTATAATGTGGTCAAACTAACGTCCGCATCCTTAGGTTGTGCCAACGTCGGGAAAAGTTGTACAGTCCAAGAGGTCACTTTTCAACGTTAGTACAACGTAATTAAAAATACGGGCAAGCTAACGTTTGCATCCTTAGGTTATGCTAACGTCGGGAATTGTTGTTTCGTATAACAGGTCGATTTCCAACGTTTGCATAACGGAGATATAAGTTGGGCAACCTAACATCGGTGTCCTAAGGTTGTGCCAACGTCAGGAAATGTTGTACAGTCTAAGGGGTCACTTTACAACCCAGATAACATTCATACGTTGGGCCAACGTTGGCCCAACGTTGAAATAAATGCAAATTTAAATTTTTGGGCGTGACTTAGAAGTGTGTAATTTTTCTTTGACAAGACTTTAACAAATTAATTGTTGAGTTTAGGAATTTCCAAGGCAAGTTTTTGTACTTTTGTGTATAATTATCTAAAAGATTATAGTCACTCCATTTAATCTAGGCGGTCAAATATGTTAACGAGCAGTTCAAGTTACGGTAAATCAAGTAAGTAAGTATGCTAAATTCTTGTAGGGGTAAAACAAATAGTTTTGTTTAAAAGCGTAAACAAAACGTCTTATGTTAAATCCAGGGTTGGGTGAGTGTATTTTGACTGATTAACTTTGTGTTTTTAGGTTACATTCTGATTGATAGTATCAAGAAATATCTTAAATATAGTCATTGTTGAGTACCTTATAATCATGAGGACAGCCACATTGCAGTGTGTTATTAAAGCATTTTATAATTTCTCAGTAGACAACCAAAATTAGTTTCTGTTTACGTATGGTTGCTTATGAAATAAATACTTTTCACATTGTTGTGGTGTGTTGTGTAACAATCTGCTATCTCAGTTTATGATGTCATTTTATGTATAAATGGTGTTGCTTTGTGGACCAACAGCTTTTTGAGAAAATAGAATTAGCTGTTTCAAACTGCTTACCAACCAAAAGTACCTATGTATACAAATAGGAGAAGGTATAGGAAAAGGGGAAAAACAAGGGATTGAATCAATTCATGAATACAGACGACTGTTAATAATAGACCGCACAAACATACTCTTCTACAACAATTGTGGCCAACTTCAAGTGTGAATGCCGATCAAAAATGCACCCAATTGTGTTATAGATTTTGTAAATATGGGAGGACTAAGGTGGACTCCCCCTTTCTCCCCCATGTTTGTTTGTTTGTTTGTTTACTTGAAAACTTGAAAGGCGACTCACTCACCCATGTTCATGTTTCCTATCCGGCGGTGATGCTAGCGCTAGAGGTGTGTTGTCTCGTTTACGTTCAAAGTCATCAGGGGGTGCAGACACATTAAATACGGAAGCTTTAAAGGGACAATGAGAGAGAAAGAAAATTGAAGTCATAATTATGACTTATATTTCATTGAGACTTATGAGCACAAGTTATGATTGTGACATTTGCTTAATCATACTTATGAGATATACGTCATGCTATTTGCAAACTCATTATGATCAGATGGAATTGGAAAGCATAGTTATGACTCGTACGAAGTATGGTGACTATGAAGTTATAATTCTTCTATTCTTATCAATATAGTTTCTGCATACATTAAAGAGAATACTGTTAAATAATACTACTGGGCCTATATACTCAAACGTTTACATTTATTGGTTTTCCCCTAGAATGCATGATAGATAGTTTCACTGTTCCTTTCAGAATTATGTGCAGAATGTATCGTTAAAGAATAGGGGATTATACAAAAGTACAAAGAAAATAAAGCCAAACTCATTGAAAAGGAACAAACCATTCATCAATTTATCATTTTGCTTTTATGACCGATTTTCAGCATCCTGGTTTCGCATATTTTTGTCCTTCCATGTATAACCCATTTTCACCGCTGCCCAATAATTTGGTTATATCAGCGTCGCGATGTTGCCTTTAATTAAAGCTCTATCCCATTGCACTGTGCCACTCTGCATCACCCCCCCCCCCCCCCCCCCCCCCCCCCCCACACACACACACCCACACACATCCACGCATGCGTGCCTTTTATATTATAACCACAGATAAATGAAAACAGTATAAACATCCCTAGATGTGTCTGTACTGAACCACTCTGTGACCAGACGAAGTTTGAACATATACACACACTCAAGATTGAACCGCCCGACTGAACTTTCGACACGATAATGGGAGGGGTTGTTACTATTATAGCAGCCGTAGCTGGGGTGGCGTGTCTTCTTCTGTGTCGTGAGTATTAAGTATACTTGAAGAGTGGACAGACAATGCTTAAAATAACGGTCTTCAATTTATAATCGAGGTTACTTTCAAGTCACTTTTGTTGCAAAACTGCAAGCAAAGAAATTATGCGGAATCTTAATTTTTTTTAAGATTTTAGTATTTTCAATTATTTATTGATCACTTATCGGGGTAACCCGTTCACATGGGATCTCCTGCTAGGCTCAAAGAATAACAAGTGCTGCAAGATGAACCATCAATTAAAAGGAGCAAAACAATTCAAGCAACGAATTTATGCGCAGTCTTTGACATTTTACAAGATGATTATTTTCAATGATTTATTGATCACTTATCAGGTTAACCGTTAACATTGTGATATCCCACTAGGCACTAAAAATAACAATTGCTGACAGATAAACCATCAATTAAAAGGAGCAATGACAGCATTTTATTCAAATTATCTACACACCTGAACTTAAAATAAAACTCATCAATCTCCATCAGGCAAACAGTATGCGTAGGCCTAATTGGAAATGGTGTCATTTTTTGTGGGGGGGGGGGGGGGGGGGGGGGCCGGGGGGCACATGTTCCCCCGCTTGAGATTAAAAATTACCAGTATGACATGTAAATATGTTTCACCTTTTATTGTAATATTATTCACTGTTTGATAGTAGGTCCGTAGAGAGCTGCAAACGAACAAAGTTATTAAAAAATCCAAACGCAACCAACAGCGTTTTAAAAACGGTGCACTCCGTGTTCTTTCTTAACTATTTACCTAATTTCGCCGCTGCAACCAGTAAATTAACCGTATTCTTTGCTTTTGGCGGAATATTTAACACCCCTAACATTGTCACAAAAAGGTTGAATGTAACTAATCGTATGCATTGTATACCTTGGCATTTTCAGTAACTTTAGTTTTGTCATAACAGTACTATAGTATAAGCTCACAAAAAAGCTTCGCGCAGTTTTGTAGGAAACTGTTTTCTTTACTTGCTTTTAACATGTCAGATCCAACTTGACTTCAATTAACTGTTGTATCCGTCAATCAAGCACGCACACGCACACCACTCCATTGTTGTTCCATTATTCCCTTTTCTGAAGAAATCCTCTTTGGTGTACCACTAGAAGAAAGAAAACATTGTGGGTTAGCATTGTTCCATTGTTAAAAGTACCCATGTGTAAGCCCACCCACCCACACACTCAGCTCTGTGTTGCAGTCACTGTGTGGACATTTCTTTGCTCTAATATACACTTTAGGAAAAACATGTTCCTCAACACTGTAAATAACGCTGTGTGGACGTGTGTAAGTGCACATAGTGTTTCAAGTCTCTACATTATGTGGACCTCGTTTGTTTTCAGGTCCACACTTCGTATGTAGCGTTAATAAAACACACAACCTTTTTATGAATCCGGTTTCTGAGGACCTGTTATTGTTGTTCTATTATTCCCTTTTCTAAAGAATTCTATTGTGTGGTCCAGGTTGAACACAGAATTACCTTGTGGGGTCCATTGTTCCATTGTGTTAATCACCCCCATGAGAGCACTCCTGCAAGCTCACACACACTTGCCCAACGACTGGACCCGACTGCATACGAAGAATATCTTTTTAGAACAATACACTACACAACGTTCAGGAAAGAAACAAAAATTGCTGAGGTACATAGAATGGGGTAAACAAATTTACATTCGTATACATAGAGAGACCCGCAATTATGTAGAACTAACGGGTCCATTTGTAACTGCTTTTTTCATGTTTGGTTATTTTTCAAATTTGCCGAAAGTTGCTATCTAAACAGGATTTTAAAGCAAAACAAAATAATTCTTTAAACATCATCAAAGTTGTGAAAAACATGCTCCAGATTTTATGAATCAAACTAGTTTTTATCTAGGTTAACAATTTTAAAAGTGATAAATTCCAGTCATGTGTTAGCAATATAACGCACATGTTGTCATGTTTGAGGTTCAAGGGATACAAAAATCGACCCCTCCTCTTTTTTGCTTGATTTGAGCAGCAAAGGATAAACAAAAATGTTTCCCTCCTATTTTGGGCTGGGTTTGAGGAACAAGAATTAGAAAAATCAACCCCCTCCTCATTTCGGCTGAGTTTGAGGAACAAGGGATAAAACAAATATATCTGCGTTACTTAAATTATTACCACTCGCACCACAGAAAAACACTTTGTCAGCTTTCTCAATAATGAAGTATACACATTGTAAATAAAAAGGTGTATTTTTCATAGATATTATGATGCAATAATAGTTTGGAGTACAAAATGTGGCAAATTGTTTTGCAAACAAAAATTTTAAAATCCAAAGACTTTAATGTGCACCAGATTCTGACTTTGTTCCTACAGCAATATTTGGTGGAGAAAAACAGCATGATTTGGGGCATTTTGAAAACAACTTCAAGAACAATTGCAGTATATTACCAGAAAGGTGACAAATGAAAAATTATTGTAGTTGAAAATAAACCTGTTATAACTACACATTCTCACCTGCAGTTTGGTTTAGCACGAATTTGAAGACAAAACACACTATAAATATTCTAACTCTTGAACCTTGGTGTCATATATTCCCCCCCCCCCCCCCCTTACATTCCCATTGTGTCTAGAAGTGCACACACACATAGAAGTGTGAAAACACCTGCAATCGTGGACCTCCTATTGTCCATCTTTTGTTTATACACCAACCTTTTTGCAACAGCTCCCATTGGTTTTGTACACGTTTTCCAACTGGGGACCTTTACCGAACCGGGACCCTATTGTCCTCTTTTGTTATAGGTCCCCGGTTTGAATGGGTAAACAAACTCACACACACACCACCCCAGTATAAAAGGACTCGGTCAATCACCAGCACGAGACACACAAAAGGTATGTCGAAGTATTGCGCCACCCCAGAAACCATGTTGACTTTCCACCAATTTTGTGTGTGATTAGGGCTAGAAACCATGGTGATTTTCCACCAATTTTGTGTGTGATTAGGGCTAAAGCTCAACCACATTGTCTCCCATTTTTATATTTATTCAAAGCTTTCAAAGCGAGGGTGGATTGGGCAATCGAGTCTAGTCCCTGATACATTAATTGGAAAAGTGTCATTGTGCGTGACCAATGTAAAAGAGACTGGAAGACTCTTGCTGCAGTAGGACTTAGTATTAGCCCTTTGTTATTGCACACCACGAAGCCGATGCTGAAGACGCAGGTGAAGCTGTTGGTGAAGACAACAATTACGTGAAATTAGTTTTAAATTACACTTAGAAAAAACCCGATCTCGAAAAATTAACTATAGGCCTAACATGTGAACAATAAACTTCAAGGTAAAATTTACCGGGATCGATGTAACTCAAGCAATATACTCACTCAAAACCAACATTGTAGATGGTAAATATGTTGGTTAATAATTATTGGCCAGTAATGTATGTGTTTAATATGTATGATAAGTTCGTAAGTTAAGGCCTAGTGATTTGTGTGGTGTTTCTTCTTTAGCACGCAAACAAACTTAAGTGAAAGTTATGGGGTTGAAGAACTCGAGCAAAACATCAATAATTCAATCTAAAGCCACATCAGAGATACTACGATAACTTTTGTTCCAACTCACAACTACTCAAAATGTCAAGCATTTTACCCTGAAGTATAGTATTTCTTTGAAGACATTCTGCGTTTTGTATAATAATTATACGGCTTTTTTATTTTAGCCCTAAAGGCCTATAGCATCTATTTTTCCTAATGCTATTATTTTAACGCAAGAATGCCTTCTAGGTACAATTAAAATCCTTCTAAAACCAGACATTAATAACAACGAACACCCATCCCGCCCCAAGTGAGCAATTTCCCTCGTGTCCCCCAAGTCTATTGCACTTAACTAGAACTTTAGGCCTTCAAAAACGAAACTTTTCTGTTTTGCTCAACACTATTTATAACAATTTCAATGAACCCTTTCCCCTAATAATTGTAGGATATGCTTCACTCATTACGTGAAACTCCCATTAACCAAAAACTCTGAATTTTACTCACCGGTTTCATTCTGACTCTTGTCAGTTGTTATTAATAATAAGATCAACTTTGCCCCTGGTACCTCCCAAAGGCCTGTGACTCTTGGGGTACCGGGACTACTTTCTCAGCTACCAGCATTATGAGCTATTTTTAACACCTTCATTCAGAGGTCTTCTTGCATCACAGATGTCTGGATGTGCTCATCCGACAGAAAATATAGTCCCAAATAATCTGATGGTTTATTACAGATAGGGTTTCATTTCATCAAGCTAAAGTGCCAGTTCAGCTATTAGCATTAATGTTCTAAAGTTTAAATAGCGAAACTTGTTGGTAATCTATATTTTTAAATATCTAAATTGACTTCTAAAAGTGTGTTAGTATAAAGGCCATTGATATGCAACCCCAAACATGTTCAGATATTCATACGCCAACCACACATTATCATTAGAGGCTAGCCTGGGGGCTGGCTTGTGTCAAAGCATGAAACGTTGAAGTGCATTGGTGAAGTCTGACTGTTTCTTATTTAGTTTTTCAGGATATATCTGGTCAATTTTTATGATTCGAAGTTGCTCACATAATAACTTTTGACACTTTTCCAAATACTTTACAGAAAAAACAAGAACCTGGTCAAATTGTGTAAAATATTTTGTCAGTAAACTCACAGGCAGTGGTACAAAAAACCACAAGTTCACAAGTGATTAATCACAATCAGAATAGAGAGATCGTGTTTCAAACCAGCTCCAACCCATTATATTATGCAAGCGAACAACCTTAATATCGAAAAATTGTGTTGCAAGATGAAACATTCCCAGAATTTGGAAAATCCCAGTCAACCATTAAACAATCCCACAAAAGACTTGGAAATTCCCAGTTAATCAATGGCATTCCTAAATCTCTTTATGACATTAAACAAAAATGTTTTGTTTGCATTGCTTTTTGCATTGCATTGCGTGACATAAAATAAACCGTCTAGGCCCTATAGAATACTCGGGCCATTATCCACAAACATTGCTTTTATGACGAAGCTGCCACACAGGCAGACATGCAGGGCCCAATTTCAGAGATGCTTAATAAGCACAAAAAGTTGATCAGCGCCAGAAATAAGTTACCAGCCAAAATACTATTTCACATGTACAATTTGTTACCGTTTTACATACAGTTAAGTTGCGCTTAGCAAAAGTTTTGTTTAGCAGATTTTCTGCCAAAGCTGCTCAATATGAAATTTGGCCCTATAATGGCAAATGTCATGGCCCTACAATTCTGAGTTTAAAGAGCCCTCTACACTCTAAATACCCCTTGGTCAGAATTGAACCGAACCCGGGACATGTGGGGCCTTTACCCAATTATGGGCCAGTATGACCCGGAGTCTGTGTCAAAATGATTCAGAAATGCGTCAAACTGACGCAGAATCCTAGTTAAATCCAATTTTTTGACCCAGGTCTGTTTTTCTGGTAGCAGAAAAGCAGAAAAATGGAAAATGCATTTTCACAAAACGTTCAATCTCATTTCCAGGTAGCAGAAAAGTAGAAAAGTGGAAAAAGTCATTTAAAAACAACGTTAGGCTAAATCTGACTTTTAGCTATTCTGATAGCAGATAAGCAGATGGCCACTTTTCGTCCTTCTTAAACAGACGCTACGAAAACATTTTTGTTCACCTTTGAGGTTGGAAATTGTCACTCGCACCGAAAATAAAAAAGTAAAGCCCTTGAACCGTTGAAACTTTATGAAACTGTAAGCCTCAATGAACATTGTTAAACATGTAGAAACAAAATGTTGGCCCTATAAACCGAAAGAAAGATAATTAGTCGTAAAAACATGATGTTTAATATTAAAAGGTCTGAACAATTAATAGTATTTGTTTCAAGGGAAGCCAACGATGATACTTTGAGTCGTAGTAGTTTTTATTGGTTTTGAATTTGGGCTTTGTGGTCTTTTAAAACTAAAATTGATATAGGACTGACTACCCTGCAAAAAGACCCCACTTAAAAGTTTAACAAAACCATAGCAACGAACAGGCTAGACGATTTAGATTATGAGCACGCTATACTGCTTTCACCTCATAAATAATAATATTAGAACCGTGTCTGGTTTTGTTTTGTTGTGGATATTGATGTTGAGTTACCTGAGATGACGCTAGAAATAGTTTTATTATTTCATTGATTATTACACATCGTGCATGTACTGAAATCTAATTACACAATATTATTTATCAAATTTAGCTCGTGATAGTGGGCCACCCGTTGACAATGACCCGCCTGTGTTGGACCGTCCCTGCCCCTCCGGATTTCACGTCTACACGGATGCTCTCCAGCACAGCACTGTGGTTAAATGGACTGACCCAACGGCTAAAGACAACAGTCAACCCGTTAGGTAAGGGTTAGACTTGGTTCCAAGTCTGTGCTCGTGGTTTTTAGTCTACCTGATAGCCAATACATAATTGCCTGAAATAGCGCCCTCTTGTGGATTAACCTCCGTCTTTAACCTACGATCACAGACTTGGGAACATTGTTTTTCGGTTTGTACACACCCTATGGCGAATTAGTCCAAAAGTGGACGGAACACTCTGATTGGTCAGAATCTCAGAAGCCGTCAATAAAATGCACATTCAAACTTGACCGTTTATACCACGGGATATAGTACAGAAATACAACATTGAATCACATGTAACTAATCTGCCTCTGCTCAGTGATTCAACTTAGAGTTTGGAAACAAAAAACCCAAAGTGATTCTAGTTTTTAAATTCAAAATAAATAAAAACGTTGGGAAAATCATTAGACGATTCCATTCAAATAAAGGGAACACGGTTTTTCGTCTAGTAGGGATCAGGTTATTTGTTATGTTTATTTTTCAATATTTTAAGAATACATCTAGTATTATTTTATGTATAAATTAGAAATAGCATACGTACAAAGCACTAAAAAAAAAAAAAACAATGACTCAATCGATTTTACAGAAAATGCTGAAGTGATTATAACCTATTGGGAATAGACGCAACCAACAGGAGTTTTGTGGCCTCCTGATTGGCCATCTCTCTGGCATAGTGTTGTTATGTAAATGTCAGTTGTGAATAAATGAATACCCGTATACACAAGGGGTCAAGTCTGAGATTGCGAGCTGAGACCGCGTGATAGCCATTCTGCGGGGGAAATTTTGTGTGGCTGATGCAGAGAAATAACCGCGATCTCAGACTTGAAATCAAGTCTAGGTAAGGGTGCACCCTTAGACAGATTTGAGAGCCCAATAAAAGGGATAAAGTGTAAACAAAAAAATTGTCCGAATGCGACCTGGGGGCCGTTGACTTCCAACTTGAGGTATTTTGAATGACATAGGCCCTGATATGGTCCTATCTCCTATTTGCCGAGAGGTGTAGGGAAGATTTCAAGATTGATGCTCGGACGTTTGGAAAATTACACCAGTGCAGGGGTGTTTTTATTTGGAGGGGGAAAACTCGACGGGCCCAGGGACTCCCATATCAAATTGTGCAGATAATAACATTTCAAGAGTCATTTAATAATTGTCCCTTTACTGTGAAAGCTGTGAGACTTTTAAGTATTGTTGTGTATTTTTGAATATTCAAAAAAGAGCTGCCAGGATTGTTGCTAATGATTTTGATTATATAAATTCTCATGGTGATGACATAATTAGAACTATTTCTTGGCAGACTTTTGAACAGAGGAGGGATTTCTTTTTAGCCTGCAATATGTATATATTAAATGTGTTAATGGTTTAGCCCCAGACAGACTTTGTAATAATATTGAGATGTACTTTGATAGGCATGGGTTCAATACTAGAAATGCTGATTCTCTTAATGTTGTTCTCTCTAAGCCTAACATGGAATGTTTTAAAGCAACCTTTTAATTATTCTGGTGCTGCTATATGGAACAAGTTACCTACTAAGGCCCAAAATGCATCGTCTATTGGTGGTTTTAAAAATATGTATAAACAAATCAATTTTTAAGTTTATTTTAATCCTCTTGTTGTTCTTCTTATTTAAATTGTAAAATCTTTTTACTCTGACTGTAAGTATTTTTTAAAGTAATGTTTTCCTTATTCTCATTTTTTAAGACACAGGACCATAATGTAATACAGCCATTGTGCTGATGTATCCTGTAAAATATAAAAAATTAAAAAAAAATATTGAGCAATTCCCACTTTAAGCAATGAAAGTTGATTTAGTTGTGAGCAACCATAAGATTAAGTTACAAATCACGCATGCGTGGTCTGTGTTTCACTCGAACGTGAGTCTACAAGGTGAAAACGTTCGGAACAGAACACAAATAAATTGGCCCCCAAAAATTACTTGCATATAAAAATAGTGCAATAATAATTACTCTCATATTATGATTGACATAATTGACAAAACCTACCATTTATCTTTATAACTTTTTGTGTCTGCAAAAGATTATAAAACTTTGTCCGTCACGTAACCCTAACCACCATCTTGACAAAATTACGTTTACTTCGTTTTGTATTAGTTGACTCATCTAGAGAAAGGTGCTTTGGGGCGTTATAGGTTGATCCAGGGGGGGGGGGGGGGGGCGGAAGGGGAAAAAATCAGAGGATGAACGATATTTTTTTTCACATTATGTCGATATTTGTAGCCATTTTAGGGGAGACCATTTGTAACGAAATTCCCACAGGGGGCCCATTTCACTAAAGTCCCCATTTGCGATGAGATCGCAAACCGCAAATCCATCGCACTTGCGACGCCGATGATTTTGCGTTTCACTAAAGTCATCGCAGTTGCGATGATATTAAAAGGAAAATAAATGTTTTGTACGAGGCTAAATGTAGTGACCTTTGACATAGCCCGCCAAAAAATCGTCGGTCCTCGCATGATGGACGTCTTAATGTCAAAATGTTGTTGCCGCGGTTCGATTAAAAACGAAATGCATAAATTGCAGTTTAAATGTAAATAATTTTCATGCTGGTGCATCAAAAATAACAACAGGTGGACTATATTAATGTTTAAGCATTCATTTAAAAAGGTTCACATGAAATCATATTCAACTTGTTTCATTTGTAGGCCTATTAGGCCTAATATAATTAATTTTATAACATTTTGTAAATAATAATAATGTAACGTAGAGATTTATGAACATTTGACAAAACTAGTTAAATCATGTATAGAATGACGTCAAAAGTGTTGTCACCGAAAATTGGTACATGATATTAAATTGGAAAGGCTGAATTTTTGATGCAATATCAATAGGCCTACACTAATTTTAGGCCAAAATGCTGGCTAAAATAATTGAACCCAATAGATGGAGATCTCCTTTTTACCGATTTTAAGCTCTCTCGTTAAGAGATTAAGGGTTTCCCGAGTCTCCCAGTAAAAGACTGAGAATGAAAATAACGCAATTTTACTCTTTAATTCACGGACAAACTACCGTCAAGACGTACACCAATAATAACATCTAGGCACAAAACGGCGCAATTTATCATAAATTTGCGATGAACTTATACTTTGCGGACACTAACGAGTCATCGCAAGTTGCTCATCGCTAATAATTGTTTTGCGATGAGTAAGTTCGTCGCAAAGATTTAGTGAAATCGTTATTCAAAATCCATCGCTAAGTTGCGATGGTTTTTGGATTTAGCGATCGGTTTCGGCGTTTGCGATGATCAAAACGCGTTAGTGAAATCGGCCCCTGGACCCATTCACACACGTTAGCCGCTGCAATAAACCAACGGAAAATTTTCGATAATATTTTTACGCACTAGTATTTAAAATTAAGCATCTCAACAATTGAAAATACTCTTACGATATACACTGTTATGTTTTCAGTGCTGATAAAGTGAGAATTTTAACGGTATACATGGATTTCTTTTTGTTTGTTAATGGTCATTACCTATTTTTAAAATGGAGTGTACCCAAACAGCGATCGCAATTAATGATTGCGCAACACCCCTTCCGCCCCCCTGGGTTGATCGATCCGGTTCAACCAAGCAGCGTTCGAGTGACATTTCGATCACTCAGTGAACTTGCTCCTAAAGCTACACTAGCCTTGGGGCGACATCTAGACCGACTATGGTTTTAACTAGTCACCGGCCAACTGAGCTTGCTCTCCTGTCGAGGATGGCTAGTAAATTTGTTCTCGGGCCTTTAGAAATCCACCTCACAAGGTTTAGTAACTCATCGCACGGGTAGAATTGACCAATAAAAATGATCAATAAATAAAGCAAAACATTAGAAGTTCCTGACAAGTAGGAAAAGGGGAGCGTCTTTCCAGTCTAAGAGTGACGTAGACCATCGGACTTTTGATCAAAAAATGGTTCGGATCGCGCGCGCTTTGGACGGACCATCGAGGTAGCTACCTCCGTGGACGGAACTTCGAGGCTCGTGTTTTACGCCAGAGACTAGACTTGATTCAAGTCCCTTTCTCGTGCGAGGTTCCTAACGTAACGCGCCAGCATGCAGCCACAGAATACCAGTGCGCCCTCACCGACAAAATGTAGTTATTTATGCGGTGGCGATCAAGGGACTTGACGGGGTCGTTTCCTACTCCACGCATTTGAATAGAAAAATCTCCCCAAATGGGGAGATGTACAAATCCAATGGGAGCGCGGCGTGGAAGTGCCGCCCCTTTCATTTAGTATTCATCTTGCTCTGTGACGTTTGTATCATGTATCTATGGACGTAAGCATCTCCAGAATGGCTGCCGGGCGGAAGAGGGGGGTGGGTGTTTTAAGTCGCTGAATTGCATTTGTCAACAATTCAAAGTATGCATTTGCAAACAATACCAATCCCAATGTATACGTAATATTAACTTGAATTCAAATAAATTTGTAGTTTTTATATATATTCATGCATTTCGATCCTCGACAAAGTACTTTACCACCCCCGCAAATAAAAAAATCAACGAGTCTTCTTTTTGAACGCGTTTGATTGGACAACAAGTAATGCGCCATAACTTTGCATATTCGTAAGTGAATAAATTTACATATCAGGCAACTGCGGGTTCGTCAAGTCCCTGTCCCGCGCGCGGAACAGGTTGGGGAATGCAGAGCGCAAAATAATAGTTTTCTGACGATGAGGCAAGGAAGGGCCTTGCACGGGATTAACAGGTTGGGGAATGCAGAGCGCAAAATAATAGTTTTCTGACGATGAGGCAAGGAAGGGCCTTGCACGGGATTGGGACTTGAGTCAAGTCTAGCCAGAGACCGGCTTCGAGCGTTTCGAGGAAACCTGACAAACGCGCACCTTTTGACCTCGCATCCCATTCAGCCGACAACCACATTTCTTCGGACCAATCATAACGCAGATATGGAAAGATTACGTCACTGCATGTCTGTCCAATAGAAGCGCCTGATTACTAGACCGGAGCCTGTCCTTATCCTTGCGGATAAGGACAGCGGACCAGTCTATGGACGGACCACCTGCAAGTTTTGCAAGGAAGTGACACTTGAGGGCGCACAGGTATCACATAAGTTTTTAAACAAAACTTGACTGAACGAGGAGGATCGTCTGCTGCTCGTGTGCTTCTTTTTAAAATAATGTGGTTTTTACTTTTTTCTCGCTTCTTTTCTATTCAGCATTGGAAGGGAGGACCCTAATCCCAATTCTGGCAATAGGTTTAGTGCCCATAATTCTCCGTACATCATCAAATATAGTGCTACCGATGGAAGAGGGAACAAAAACGCAGACTTGTGCTCGTTCAAGATCACAGTGACAGGTAGTTTTAGTAGGCTATTGACATTTGTGTTGTATTTGTATGTTAAATAATGAATTGCGAAATCCATCGTAACCCTCCACAATCCATCCTCCCGAAGGTCGCAGACCGTCGGGAGGATGGAAGGTTACAACTTGCATTATTTCAACTATCCCTATGGACTATGGTGTATTCTTTTGGACCTCCTGGGATTGGGGACCACCACCGACCACCCCTTTTTAGATAGAATTGTTTTTAAAATCGTGTCAGTGTTTTTTGAAATTCTGGCTGTAGGATCGGTTACCCTGCGCAGGGGTTATCGCTTTTTTGTATCCAATTAAACAAATATTACCAACCTGTGTAAAGTGGCCTGTTATTATCATTGCTGAAGTACTTTCCACTAGAGGTTTGATCCGCTATCGATCGTGTAACGCTTTTCCTAGTGTTACCTTTGTTCGATGGTGAAGGCTGGAGTAATATGGAGGACTGAGACAGAATATATCGAACTAAAGATGATTTATTTGGGTAACTAAACACTCAAATCACAAGGATCACATAGGTTGCCATCTTGGAAGGTATCCCAGCATGCATCAGTCAATGTAAGTCACATGTTCACGTTCAATGTTTATAGTCACGTAGTTCATGTCAGAGGTCAACAAGTCATTGTATCGTGTAGTTGGTGTCCAGTCATTGTGTACCCGGTAGTACTACATGTATGTAATCCCGTTACAATCGTCTCCACGAACCTCATACATAGAGTGACATGTACAAAATCCTATTCGAAACTTTTTCTCCTTCACGTTTCTGCACCTACAGTTATTTTCCCAAACTGGATCTGGCCAAAATTAGGCTCTACATGTACGTGTTCTTTGTTTACACAGTGAGCTCGGCTCGGGTCCAGAAAATCCACTCCGCAAAAAAAAAGTTGCAAAAAATAATAAATTCTCACCGTTTTCAGAATCCTCGCCTTCCGATAACATATGGCTACGCTGGTAACAAATCCAACGGTTCACGTATACAATCATAGGCGCAATGCTGGTCCACAACAACCAATGTTCTGTACGTGAATCGTTGATAATCGTTACCAGCGGTAATATGAGGTTTGACTAGATACATGTATATATTCGGTTAAACCCTTCTTATTGACAGGTTAGACTAAAATTTAGTGTATTTGGTCATAAGTAGTGGTGGAATTTTACTGTTTTACTCCTTTGTTTCGATTACCATTAGCTATGGCATTCCATCCACTTTTGAGGTCACCGGCACCGCTATTAAATTTTCTTTCAATGTTCTGCCCATATAATTACATAGACGTAAGAGTTTTTAATTTTAAAGATAGATTTGTTTTTCTTGATTTCAGAATGTAACTTACCTTTGACTTGGTGCTCATTTTGTGAATGTGCTCGGTGCCTTTGTTTCATTAGATTACAAATTTCAATATTCAGCTAGTTTTTATTGTTAGGGTAAATTTTAATTTCAATTTCTGGGATGACTAGGTTTTCGCAGAACTTTATGTAGTCAGTGATGACATCTGTGGTTTCATCAATTGAAGCAGGATCCATAAAGATGTTCCAGTTTGTAGTTTCAAAACAGCATCACGATATCGCAAGGTTTCTTGGTATGCTCAGTTGAGAGAAAGTAGGGTCAACAAAAATGTAATATTTTGCGTACATGTAGAGCCCATCACAATATATTTCCAACATGTACTTAAATGTAGATTTTTTTCGAGGAGATCAGTGAACTTTTACTCTAATTTCTGTTATGTTTGTTTGTTTTTGAAGAAATAAGATGTGGGCTTCATCCAGCAGTCTCCATGGGCTATGTTTCCTGTTCCTATCAAGACTTGTATGGATCAACGTGTACAATAAGCTGCACCGTTGGATATTCCATTACTGGAGGACAGATCCGCCGCACATGTGGAAGTAATAGACAGTGGTCAGGGGCCAAACCATCATGTACACGTAAGTAAGGCCATGTCCAAATTGGTGGCTACAGCTACGGCTGCGGCTGGATCACTGTGTCATCATGTGTTGAAGTATAATACGTCCTTACACAACACCCTTAGCAACAGCCGTAGCTATAGCCAAAGCCGGCAATTGGGATATGGCCTAAAGCTCATTGCATGCAGATCTAGCTCTCTCTTGTGATGTGTCCTACTGTTACGTTTTTCTGCAAGTCAAATTACTCACTTACTTTTCACAGTTCATTTGTGAGAGAAAAACATTCTGACTTTATGTTGAAGATTTTTAGTAAAAGTGTGTTTATGTATAAAGATTGAGTAAACTATTCCTAGAGAGTTTAGAAAAATTAGACACACATTCAAAGGAAACAGAATGTTAAAATGAATTGTACTTTTTATTAACGGATTATATTTATTTATTTAAGAGAAAAAAAGAGTTTAAAAAATATGTTTGGTATAGACCCGTTAAATTGCATGAGTTAGTTTCCTTCCAGCGTTAAAGCAATTTATGTTGGACCAAAGTGGTCCCAAAAATGTTTGAATTTGTGCATTACTTGGACGGTGTATAGATTCTTCATGATAGTCAGACAGGTTATGTTATTTCTCTTCTCATTTTGTTCTTAACAGCAATCCAGTGTCCTGATCCTTACCCGAACCTGCCAGATGCATTGACTACCTGCACAGATGGCCACAATTATAACAGCATTTGTTTCTTCACCTGTCAACCTGGTTACAGCCTACTGTCAAGTGCAACTGGCATAAGAACATGTACAGCGTCTAGGAGGTGGACGGGGACAGCGAATCCACTGTGCATCGGTAAGAAAATATTTCGAATAATTTTTTGAATAAAAATCTGTACTTTTAAATTTGGAAAGTGTTTTTGCATTGTTATCTTCACAGTTTACGAGGACAGATAAGTCTACTCAAGGATGACAAGAGGCAAGTAATGTCCTTCTCAGAAACACACATGCTTTGATTGAGACTCAAACCTACATGTTGATGACCTGCTTATCTGTGCACTGGAATGCTGCTGCTACAAAAAGGCCATCAATGACACGTCGTAAAGTGGTTCAGTTTTACAACTGATCCCTAACCTGTATAGGTAACATTTCTCTTTGCAGACACGCAGCGTTCAGTTATAAACTGTCCAGGTACTATCTCGGCTTATGCAGAGTCTGGTCAAACGACTGCAACAGTCACTTGGGACCTTCCCACTGTGACAGACAACTCAAATGAAGTACTTACTCCAGAGCAGATCGAAGGGCTTTCTCCTGGAGCTGAATTCAGCAGAGGTTCACACGTCATCAAATATGAAGTCAGTGATTCAAGTGGGAATACCGCTACGTGTTCATTCAGTGTTGTTGTGCAAGGTTAGTTTACAGTTTGACAGTGTCGGGGAAATCAAACCATGGGATATAGTTTAAGCCCTCTTGTTGTTTTACATTGTGGCATGTAGTGGCCGAGTGGTTAAGAACACCGGACTCAAGCTCTGGTGTTTCTGATCAGCAGAGTGTGGGTTCAAGTCACTTGTGTCCTTAAGTCCTGTGTACTAGGATTGGTAGTGCACGTAAAGAAAACCTTGAACACTTATAATAGAAGAGTAGGGTTAACCCTGGTGTTTCTGGTTCACATAGCAAGCACACTTGTTTACAGATTTCCTCAGGCTTGTGGGCTACAGTTAAGTTCACTAATGAGGCATCTTTGGTTTCATTACCAGAAATTAATAATTCATATTAAATATGATAATAATCCAAATGTTTTCAACTCGTGTATCTATAGTGTATTTTTTGCCACTAAAACATGGCTTGTAAAACATGGCCATTGACTGGTTAGAATATATCTCGTCTGACTCAAAACGACAGCGCCATGGTGATTTTGATTGTGCACATCCATCACATCCACATCTGGTGCCACTGGATGGACTAAGAGTTCATCTAGACTGCACATCCAACTCATGAGTGATAATAAGTGGCCCAAAAAGGTGCTAGAAACACAGGTTGAGAGCGTTCAAATTCAATTTTTTGACTCTTAGCGTTGTTTTAAAACTATCAAAAAAATTATTGGACGCCTTGTATCATACAATGTTGCAGAATATAATCACGAGGTGAAATCTGGACTTTTTCATTTCACGAAGAAGGGTGAAATGGAACAGTCAAGATTTTACCTTGCGACTATATTCTGCTATGATGTACTCCAATACATCCAATATTTGTATAATATCCATTGCTGTTGTATAAGGGGGGATATTACCAAGATGGGTTGGTCTCTATGGGATCTGCACTAGACCTGAAAAGCCTTGTATACAATGTTTGTGCAGTTAGATGTTAGTAACACACATTTTTCCTTTGCTAGTTATTCAGTGTCCAGCTCGTTCCTTCCTCCCTGGCCAGCGGATGATGTGTACATCACGTTTCAACTACGGCTCTGTTTGTCAGTTTGGATGCTCATCAGGCTTTGTGTTGAATGGAAGTGACACTAATGTATGCTTACAGCAAGGGGAGAACGCTAATGGTGTTTGGAATGCACCACAACCAACTTGTGAAGGTAAAGGCAGTGTTTGGTTTGTGTAACTTGGCCATACTTATGGTAATGTAGCAGCAACTGAAACTTTCAACATTCTGGGCGTATGAGCTCTCTCTCTCTATCATAGGACAATAAGTTTTTGCAGTAAGTCTAGAAGTCGCCTTTAACATTATAACTGAAACTATCTCAACACATCTGTGAAACCATCTCAATTTTGTCCATGTTCATCTCAGGCATCACAGCTATAGCATATAGCTGATAATTACAAAACAAAAATCAAGCTTCGAGCTTCCCCCCACCCCTCCCACACACAGTCACCCAGCTCTGTGTTGCAGTCACTGTGTGGTCATTTCTTTGTTCTATTCCCCAACACTGTAAATAACACTATGTGGACATGTGTAAGTCCCTACTTTATGTGGACCTCTTTTGTTCTTGGGTCCATGTAGGGTTAAAACACCAAATCGCAAATCTAGTGCTTCTGCTGCTTGGCCATGACTCACTGAATCTTGTTTTAAGTAAATGCAGTGCTTATTTTGATATTTAACATCAACATTTAACAATTATTATTGCATACATCTTTGATAAAAGTACAAGTGGGGAATGAGGTTATTTTTTAGAATCAATCATGTTCCTTTCTATTGAGTTTTTATTATACTGGTCATCCTTGATGTTATTTCCAAATCATAAATACCTTATCAGTTACCTCGGGTCAAAGTTAGAACAATACAGTTATTTTCATTTTTTATGTTCGTCTGTAAACAACAGTTTTGAAAAAGAATGTTAAAATTCAATTTAAAATTTCAGTCATTCACTGCCCGGCGCTCACTCCACCAGTGAATG
The DNA here is from genome assembly GCA_037783415.1 of Leptasterias polaris. Taxonomy (NCBI): domain Eukaryota; kingdom Metazoa; phylum Echinodermata; class Asteroidea; order Forcipulatida; family Asteriidae; genus Leptasterias; species Leptasterias polaris. The sequence goes on from JAZGTN010000027.1 coordinate 4,169,939, forward strand.
GTAGATTTTCTGGTAACTCACCCCAGTGCCCTACTGCATATGGGTCAATGTGCGAGATTGAATGTCAGGATGGATATGAACTCACAGGAAGTGGATTTTCTCGGTGTCTTGCATTGTCTGGAGCATCTCAAGGATACTGGGATGGTGATGATGCTCGGTGTGAAGGTAAAAACAAACATATCATGCAAAAAAATTAAAAATAACAGACATGTTATTTGGCTTTAAGAAACAACCTGTAAACTTGAGAAGGAATTTCATAGCTTACACACAGAAGGTCATGAGCAATTTAATATACAAAACATCTATATTGAGAGAATCAAGTTGATTTTTGTTGAAGTTTTCAAACTTGTATAATTCGGTGCACATTAGAAGTGCATTAAGAGTCTTACACTACTTTGGCGGGCACACTGAACGTCTTTATGGGAATTGGGCCATAAGCTCAAGAATCTGTCTTCAAAAAATAACCCAAAAAGTATTTGATGATCAAATGCCAGCACTTAAGATAAACAAAATAAATGTATCTTTGTGTGAAAAACAAGCCTAGAGACTTTGTGGACCAGTGACCTTTTAACATGTGTACCCCTTCCCATTTAATTTTAAGTCTGCAAGAAACAATACAACTGTGTAGAAATAAAATAAGAAATTAATAAAAAGAATTATTTTAAATTCAGTGCAAACTTGCCCTCGAGCCTTCATTTCCAACTACGGTCTGATCATCAACCGAAATCAGTGTCCAGCCACCAATCAGATTCCTGCTGGTTCCACCTGTCAGTATGCTTGCGAGCAGGGCCATGTACTGGTAGGGTCAACAGAGGTCACCTGTGGACTGGATGGCGAGTGGAATTCATTGTTCCCCTATTGTGAAGGTAAGCAGTAAGCAGTAAGCAGTAAGCCTTTGGGTATGGTGTTAGCCAGGAGGGTCATCTTGGTTGTTACATGCAGCGAAGTTTAAAACTGATGAGGTCTAAGGTTTTTGGGTATGGTGTTAGCCAAACGGTCATCTTGGTTGTTATATGCAGCGAAGTTTAAAACTGGGATCTAAGGTCTTTGGGTATGGTGTTAGCCAGGAGGGTCATCTTGGTTGTTACATGCAGCGAAGTTTAAAACTGAGGTCTAAGGTCTTTAGGTATGGTGTTAGCCAGGAGGGTCATCTTGGTTGTTACATGCAGCGAAGTTTAAAACTGAGGTCCAAGGTCTTTAGGTATGGTGTTAGCCAAACAGTCATCTTGTTTGTTACATGCAGCGAAGTTTATAACTGAGGTCTAAGATCTTTGGGTATGGTGTTGGGCCAGAGGGTCATCTTGATTTTTACATGCAGCAAAGTTTTAAATGAGGTCTAAGGTCTTTTGGTCTGGTGTTAGCTAGAGGTTTATCTTTGTTGTTACATGCAGTGAAGTTTAAAACTTGAGTCTAAGGCCTTTGTTCATATTTGTTGACTTCCAGCAATGTTTAGATGCGGTGAATTTTCGTTTGAATAAGCTGTTCGGGGCCCAATTTCATGGCTCTGCTTACCACGGAATTCTGCGCTTACGGAGCCCTTGTAGCACACAATTCTATGATACGTAAGCGCAGAATTCCGCGGTAAGCAGAGCCATGAAATTGGGCCCTGGTCGCTGGTGCTCAAAGCACAGCTGGCCATTGTGTTGTCTACTGAAGACTTTAAGCATGGGTGATGGTGCGAAGAGCGGTAATTTTCCTTTAGTTGATGTGAAAATAAATCATGTGTTTTGAATGCTCCTTTCTGGTTCGCTGCTAAAAAATCTAACAATTTGTTTGCAGCTGTAACTTGTGACAACAGTGCGTTGCCTCCGCCAGAGAATGGCTTTAAAAATGGCTGCCCCCACTCTGAGGAGACCTATGGCACTACGTGTACACTGATCTGTAATGTTGGCTTCATGCCAACACAACCCACCTATGTAACATGCACTGATGATGGAAATGGTGTGGGAGAATGGAATGGCAACACGATCACATGTGAAGGTTGGTCTATAACAACAATACTATGTAAATGACTGCACATTATTTTCAAGCCTCCCATAACCAGGCTTACATAAAAAATTTAAAAAAAACCTTTACAAACTAACAGTCACAGCTTGTGCATGCCCATGAAAAGGTGTAATTTTGTGTCTAAATTTGAATTTCAAGTTTTTGAAAAACAGTTCCTAGAGTTCTTCCCAAAGTAGCTGAAATAAATTCAGATTTTTTTTATATTTGTGTGAAACAATAAAAAACTGATTTTGGATTGAACAAAGAAAAATTGACTAGAGCGGGATTTGAACCAACGACCTCCGGTTTAACGTGCCGGCGCTCTACCAACTGAGCTATCTAGCCCTATGTTGGCGGTCTCCCTATTTTGTCAATATCTTTGTTCGGGGGGTGCCAGTCAGAAGCCATTCAACCGCAAACTGCCGTGTAGCCAGGGATCACACCCAAGTATACAATACAACCTGGGAAGCGGCAGCCAGGGGATCACCTTAAGGGGATGCGACTTTTTATATCAGATATCAAATAATAAACCACAAGGGAAACTGACTGGGTAAATGTTTAAATGATTTTGGGTTGAACAAAGAAAAATTGACTAGAGCGGGATTTGAACCAACGACCTCCGGTGTAACGTGCCGGAGCTCGACCAACTGAGCTATCTAGCTCTATGTTGGCGGTCTCCCTATTTTGTCAATATCTTTGTTCGGGGGGTGCCAGTCAGAAGCCATTCAACCGCAAACTGCCGTGTAGCCAGGGATCACACCCAAGTATACGATACAACCTGGGAAGCGGCAGCCAGGGGATCACCTTAAGGGGATGCGACTTTTTATATCAGATATCAAATAATAAACCACAAGGGAAACTGACTGGGTGAATGTTTAAATAATTTTGGGTTGAACAAAGAAAAATTGACTAGAGCAGGATTTGAACAATAAAAAACTGTGCACTTTAATGTTAGAAAATATTACTTGCTCAATCTATTGAAAATAGCCTTAAAGTGAATGCCACCATACTTTGAGAGATTTGTAAAAACTAATCAAATAATAATTTATGTATGTGTTACCTCTGTCATAATAATGTTTGTGATCTGAACCTCCTCCCCAACTCTAGAGGTAAAGTGTGATCCATTACCTGTACCAGACACCACAGCAGGATATATGGCCATCACCTGCACACTTCATGGGGTAGAGGTTACAGAGATTGACCAACCATTGAGTTATACAACTGTGTGTGTTACACCATGTGATCTGGGATACATGGGCAGTGGCTCAGGGAGTCGCACCTGTCTGTTGTCTGGTCAATGGGATGGAACACCAATACAGTGTAACGGTAAGAAGGTGTTTAAATCTGTTCCTTAGAAATGGTTTGATCTGATTTTCATTTGGCTCTTTTTTTGTAGACCTGTGTTATTATCTTCAGGATCAACGCTTTGGAAATAGAGAAAGAGAGATAAATTCAATTTTGCATTTGTGAATGAATCCTTTGAATTTATTGTGAATAGTTGTGTGTATAGTTTAAAGAAAACCAGGTTTACTTGTGATTGACAGATATAACTCCACCCACTTTGATATGCCCGCCTGACATCACTGTATTTGCTGAACAGGGAACCAACTTTGGTATGGTTCACTATAACTGGGAGCCGATACAGGTATGATTACCAGCTTTCTTTTGGCTTTCATGTTTGAGGGGAAACTGATGAGAGACAAAAGTGAATTAGGCACTCATGTTTACTCTTTGAAGCTTACTTAGTATAATCATTTTGCGCACTCGAACTTGCTCTAAATTGTAATCTTTGATTTTTGTGCAAAGCAATTCATATGCATCACAACCTTAAGGTGATATGATCTCATGTGTTTCAATAGTTAAGTGTATTGTAATAAAACATGGCAATTTTGATGCCAAGTCTGTTTGTCAACAAAGACAGTTAACTTTTTATTTGGTTTAGTTTGAGATTATTTTTTCAAACATGTTTTTGAGTAGTGGTTAAACATTTTGTTTATAAGTGTTGACAAACATACTTGGAATGTGTACATAGTTCCATGATTCAGTGGTCACATGTTGGCACTTGCTCATGATTAGTTTCTCTTGGTCCAAATTTTGATGAAGTGTTATGACATACATAGGTCTTGGAAGCCAGTGGTGACACTGTAGCAACGCTTGTGAGTATAAATGGAGGATCTGTACCAGCCAATAAGAGCACAGTATTTACAGAAGGGACTTATCGCCTGATCTATAGTGCCGTAGACAGCAGCGGCAATTCGGCAACATGTGACATTTATCTTGATGTGAGAGGTGAGAAAACAACTATACTCTCTTTGAAAGGAAATCAAAAATGTATAATAAAGTTTGGTTCATTTATAATCAAGTTTGGTTCATAATAATATAGTTTGGTTCATAATAATATAGTTTGGTTCAAGGCTCCAATCAGCTATCCATGTACCAGCAACGTGTTATAGAATGTGGAAGATTTGGGTTCTCTTTCACTTGAGGTACAGAATGGCTCACAAAGCATCAAGTATACAGTACTTACCATACATCAGTGTTGGGCAAAACCAAAACACATTGTAGTTTATCCCTGATGCATTATTAAATCATTTAATAAATTGCTGGCTTATGAGAGTGTTGACATGGCCTTCAAAAGAGTAAAGCTAAAAGCACTTATTACTTGTAATGGTATTCCAGGCAAACACATTGTTAGACCATGCTTCATTAAACAAGAGACCATTACACTGTGTACATGATTTTATGATTTAACATATCAGCCTAAGTTCTACATCAGCAACATGTTGAAGAAATGGACGCTGGTTCTCCTCACCTTCACTGTTACTTTCTTTTTCTTCTTCAAATGATCAGTCACAAGATGTCGACCGTTGCCTTCACCCCAGCACAGTGTGACTAGCCTTGCTTCAGGCCAGGGTAGTTGTGATAGCTCTGTAGTGTACGGCTCAGTGTGTAACATCAGTTGTGAAGAAGGCTACACAGTGTCCTCAGTCAGTCAGAACCAAGTAGTATCCAGTGTTTGCCGTAAGATTGTATCATCAGCAACTATTGGCTTCTGGGATGGCCCATCTGTAGATTGCATACGTAAGTAGGGATTTCAGTTACCTTCAGTGTGTACACAAAATGTACACTTTGTTTAGAGTTCATAACAAACAAAACTGTTTTGTATCAACACCAGGCACCAATTTCATACAGCTATCAAGCATTTTTTTTAAATTGCTTTAAGGAGAAACATCCAAAATATCGTGTATTGAATATTGATTGTGAAAATTTGTTTCCTGCTAATTTTGGTGGAGCAGAAATACTGGCAATACAATTTTCTTCATAGCATCCTTAGGGGTCTTGTCAAAATTAGTCCGGGACAAATCATCGGACAGCATGTCTCCGATGCCGAATTTTCATCGGAGCTCCATCGGACTGTATTTGTATAGGGGACATGGTTTCATCCGCTGAATGTCACACATTGTCCGGAACACCAAACAGGCCCTGTGCCAGATGCACCCCACTGAGCGCTCTGCGGTTTGTATGGCTGATTACATTTTGTATAAACAAACTTGCGGTTTGGAGTGAGCTTGAAGGTTTGGAGGTCATTGTGTGAACCATGTGTGAACAGAACTTACGTGTCCCCCCAAATAATAACCAGTATTATTGTAAACTGTTGTTAAATAGTTTCACCAGATTGAAGAATAAAACTTAATGAAATTTATCATAAAATGACAACATTTGCTACATTGATCAAAAAGTTCAACCATTATATGAAAAACTTGGCATCTAACGCCCTCCAAAGGCAGCGACCCATTCAACACGGGAAATTTCCTTCAAATTCACGTACTCAGAATTGAATAACATGTCAGATTGCTGGACATTTTTGCAAGTATTTATAATCCTCTTCTAAAATTCCACTCAATAATGAAACAGCAAACTGTTTGTATAAAATTGTAGGTTTCCTGGGAAGGTCTGGTCACTTTTAAAGTTACTTTTCGCAGCTATTCGGAATGAGAAATGCATTTTGTTTTTGTCTGTTCTTGAATGGGGGAAGGGGGGTCTTGTCACTATTAAAATACACTGCGTCAGGGCTAAGTTGAATCCACTTTGTCCCCATTAGTGTGCGATGTCACCGTACCACAGCAGGTGCGTTGCCTGTCCCCGGGAAGGAGGTTGATCACTCACGTGGCCGGCCGTGGAAATACGTTTTTCGATCATTCAGATAATGTTTACAAACATGGATCTAACAATGTCCGATTCTTTGATCTTTATTATCTTCTGTGTTATGAGTGATTAATAGCTGTCATAAGGAATACAGATGATGTCAACTTAATTGTAAAACTTAAAATAATTTAGGCGGCAACTGAGGAGAAAAATGTATAGGCCTACGTGCAACTCCACCGAAAGAAAAAAATACACGGCGTATTAACATCGAGCTGAAATCATGTTTACAACCCTTCCTCCATGTTACAACTAGCTGAGGTCAGTTACATTCACACGAGAAACACAACACTGCTAAATTCCTTTCTATGTGGTTTAAGTATAAAATTTCACTGCTAAGTTGAGTTAGCAGCGGACATTTTTCACTGAGCAGCGAACTTTTGCGTTCACATGATCAAAAATTTCAGCTGTTAGCTAGCAGCGAAGTTAGGTTGACAAAAACATTTTAACTTGAGGAACTTCACACAGCGAGATTAAAAATGCCATGGAGGAAGGAAAATGCAAGTTTTTCTTAAGACCAACAGGTCCAGCGTGAAACCGCAAATCAGCCCTGTGGAGACCCCCCGCTTGTTGTCCAGTAGATCTAAGCAATCTAAGTCTCTGCGGTTTGTAAACAAATTAAGTCAGGCGTGGCGAACTTCTCCGATGGTTTCTCCGATGCCAAGTTGACAACAAGGCAGATCGGCATCAGATAATAAAGCCTGTCCCGGACAGCATCTGTCCGATGGTTGTCCCGGACTAATTTTGACATGGTCCCTTATGATATTGGGCTCATGTGTGATGATTGTGGCCAACCAAGGCTGGGACGGCAAACTACTCCAACCCCTTAAAGTATGCAATAATAACATCAGGTAAATAAACAATAGCAAAAATAAATAACTAAAATAAATAAATACAATATTGCACAAGTTAATGCAACAATTAAGAGGGTGGGTCACCAAAATAAAGAACACACCGCGGCCAGCCATACACAGCAAGAAAAAAGTGCAAAAACCCCAAACCAAACACCAGCCCATATGTTTATATATATTTATATAATTATAAATATGTACAAATTTAAATACAAACAAAGGAAATAGTAAAAAGCATATAGATAAATATGTAAATTAAAGAACAAAATTAAAATACAGACAAGAAGCCCTTCCCATCCCACCCAGATAAAAATGTAAAAACTAATCAGGTTGATTCATGAGATTGGCAGACAGAATATCTAAGTGAATTGAGGAAGCTGTGGAAAGGTAACAACAAAAGAGAATTACGAATGTTTTCTGGTAAACCAGACCAAAGTCTGGGGAAAAGATGAGGAGCAGATAAATGTAATGCATCAGTTCTGGCGTACAGGTGTTTGAAGTTCAGAACATCAGGATATCTATGGTTGACAGAAATGGTTTCTGCCACATCACAATGAACAAGATTAAACTTACACTTAATGAAAAAATACAAAACGGAAAAATTACGACGAACTGACAAAGACGACCAATTAAGGGCCACAAGTCTATCAGGGTAGGACATCACACCCATCCTCTGACCACGACACGTTCAAGGGCCTGAATTTGGTGGGATGTACATGTATGAGGGAGCCATGCTGGCATACTTTATTCTAAGATGGGGAGAACCAGAGATTTATAGAGGCAGAACTTGGCTGAAACAGAGCAATTGAAAGCAATGGTCTTAATGAGGCCCAATGTTCTATTGGCACTAGAAACAACATTTTTTACATGGTTGTTCCAAGAGAGCTGAGCATTCAAAGTGACCCCAAGGTATTTGACAGAGGATGTTGGAAGCAAGGGAAATCCTGAAAGACTGTAAGGTTGAGTGAGTGTTTATGGGAAATATGCATAATTTTGGATTTGGTAGGGTTGAAAGTCATACAATTGGAGACACTCCAAGTGCTCAGCTCATCGAGGTCATGCTGGAGGGAGTTCACGTCTAAAGATGAACGGATTGGACGATAAACTAACACATCATCAGCGAAAAGAACACAATTAGAACTGACATTATAAGAGATATCGTTTATGAACAAATTGAATACAATTGTGACCATCATGACTGGGCAAAGTGTTCCTTTTTTAAGTTTTTGAAAGTTTCTTGACATCTGCTGCTTTTAAAATAGAGAGAAGTCATCAACAATGCGCTACAGTTCTGAACGGTCACAAATCCCCTCTAACCCTAGTAGCAACATGTTATATTGTAGAAATTACAACAGGTGAACGTGATCTAATCTATACAACACAATGTCATGTTCCCTCCAAAAAACTACCACTCTACAAGAAGGTGTTTTCATTTTGATTATCAGAAAAGTTTGTTAGTATTAATTTCAAGGAACTTGAGAGATATTATCCTCCTGCGGGTATAAACTGAGACTACCATGGTGATGTTAGAGATAAACAATCCAAATGTCTTATTCTCACCTGAACTCATGACGTTATCCCATCACCAGCAAACACCTGCGGAGTACCAGATGTTCCAAATGGCTATGTATCAGGGTGTATCGGGGAGGAGGTGGATTACCAGTCTACATGTACATTTGTATGTAATCCTGGTTTTCATAGCAGCCAGACATATTTGAGTCGGCGAAGAAGAAGTTGCCTGGCTGATGGATCATGGACTGGTTCTGACCTACTCTGTAAAGGTGAGAACATTCGTGGCAGCCATTTTGTTCTTTTAGGTGCATTACACAATATACTAGACCTATAAAGTAGGTTGAAAGACAAAGTAAAAAGTGTTTTGCTCAAAAACAAAACTGCCAAGGACAAGGCCCCAAACCCACATTAAAAACACCAAAACATAAATGTTGCTATTAGCTAGGCCACTTATCAACCACCACTCTCCTATATAAACCAGGGTCCGTTGCACAGAGCTGCATGCTTGAAAGACATTCTTTACTTATCATTTTTTGGTAGACACAAATTGTTGATGAGAAACTACAAGCAGCCAATAATACATAGCCATACACTATTCAATTTCCTTAATAGTAAATCTTTGCAGGCATTGGGATATTGCTATAGAACATTGAAATAGAATATGACAAATACTGTAAGGAGCTCAACTGTTGTCTCTGTCTGCTGCCCTCTATATGTAAGCTGTGGACATAGAGAGTATTTATAATTACCAAGTGACATGCCTGTTTATTGCAAAATTAACCAAAACATTAAATGGAAATAAAGTTAAAATTTACCACACAGTTGAAATAGGATTGTGTATACAAATTGACTCCAAGCAGGTGTGTAAATACAAAGTTACACTCATAGCGTTCTATAGGTTGTTTAGAATCAAAGTACCAAAGTGGTCAGCAAATTTGAACATTTAGGGAAATCAACAAAATAAAGCTGTTTGTTTCATTAACAGCTGTGATGTGCACCGGGTTCTTGAGTCTTGACCAGGGTACAGTTCAACCGAGTAGTTGCTCCACGGAGTCTGAACTTCCTTACAACACAAGATGTACATTCACATGTGATGAGGGCTACTCTTTGAGTGGTCCTTACAGTAAGACGTGTACTGCTCAGGGTGTTTGGAGCGATTCACGGGTCGTCTCATGCACAGGTAAACTTAGGCTTCACAGGATGTGAAAGTATTTAATGTGAATGATTATAGAATGCTGATAAGGAACTATCATTTTTCAAGGTTGTTAATATTATCACTAATTGTATGTAATAGATCACCAATCACCAGTGTTTACTGGGAGTTGCCCGATGTATATTGAGAAGACTGCTCCACCAGGAATGCGGTCTGCTGTTGTCATCTTTCAAGCACCGGTAGCAACTGATAACTCTGGGGATGTAAATGTTGCCAGGTGCGTATTAGAATGAAATTAATGTCATTTGGATCACTTTACCAGACTTCACATTCAACCCCCAACCCCCAACCCCCGTCCCCTTCCCAACTAACCGTCCCTCTTAACGTATTGTCAATGTTTGTGTCAAAACCACTGCATGTTCAAATACATTTGAATAAACGGAATATGTTAATTTGATTGAATTGGGAACTTTGGGACACTAAGCTTCAGCAGATACACCGGGAAATATTCGATTGTTAACTTAATTTTGAGCTTGTGCACCCTTTCCAGAACAATGGATTTATCTGTAAGTCCTACCCCCAGCATCACCCATTCTAATTCACATGGTAACTGTTTCCACTGCTGTCAAAACTCCACTGTTGCCAAGTTTAAAACATGTTTTAATGCCTGTATTAACAACGTTCACAACAACAAACATATTTTTTTAAGGTTTAATGATCTTTGATATAGTTTGACTGAGATCATGTTGATTTGTTTTGTCTCCAGCTTGGATATTTCCCAGGGATCTGGGTCATCATTTACTGAAGGCACAACACGTTTGACTTACATTGCCACAGATCAAGCTTCAAATAGCAGACGCTGTGATGTCTACATCACTGTGCATGGTAAAAATACAATATAATCTAAGCAGAAAGCCATGTCTCATATTTCTCTAGATCCCCCCCCCCCCCATTATTTCAGTTCCCTTTAAACAAACCTCCCAAATGTATGTGAAAACAACAAAATGGCCACCAAGCAGAAAATAAGGTAAGACGGGAATTCATACACTGTACTGATAAGAGATAAATTTGCAAGAGTGAAAAATACAACACTAGTATTCAAGATGATGCTATAAGTACCGACTGTTTCTTGAATTACCTTGAAACAAGTTTTACTCTGAAAAGCTCAGACCTTCATGAGTGTTCAAATGTTAAAGGGATTCCTTTTAATTACATAAAACAAGGATATCAACTACACTATTGAAAAACCTACAATTTTTGTGCATTTTGGGCATTCCTGGTAACTCTTTATGTACTTTCTCAGTTCTACGCTGTCAGCCCCTACAAGCACCAGCCAGCGGTTCCCTTGTCCAGTGCCCTAGTAACATCTATGGATCCACCTGTAACTTCGCCTGCAATGCGGGGTACCAACTAATAGGCAATGAAAGTAGGAAATGTGAAAAGACCGGTGTATCCCCTCTAGTGGAGTGGACAGAGCAAAACCCTACATGTTCACGTAAGTAAAAGGCCTGTGATTTTTATGTAATTTTATCAGAGTTAAAGATTTCTTTAAACAAAAAAATTATAACCTGCATTTTGTTGATAATGGCAAATGATGTGTAAGTCATATTTTCCCATATGTGTTAGTGTAGAGAGTGTCTACCTATTACTAATAATACTAAGACCTAGCGCAATGCATAATGGTAGTAAATGTTTGAGTAAAGATAGCTCTGAGAAGTGCCACTTGGCACTTAAAGGGTATGTACAACAATGGTAAGATTGAAAATATAAATGTTCACAGATTTGCACATGACTTTACAAGGTATAAAGATGGTCATGGTGGAAAACTTCTCTTGAAATTGTTTTGCTTGAAATGCCATAGTTTTTAGGAAATAAGTAAAACAATAGTCTTTATCACGCAGGATAAAATCCGATGCCTTGAAAAAAGTAAAAACATATAATGGGGTTTTTCACTGTTTTCTCATGACTTTGAAGACTGATTGAGCTTAAAGTGTGAATACAGGTCTTTGGCAATTACCAATGTTGTACACACCCTTTAACAAGGACAATTTGAACAATGTGTTCTGATCTCCAGAAGATGACGAGAGCTCACTGCTGGAAATGATTGAGAAATCAACCAGATTTTCAATGACTTTGATCGCTTTTGGCTTGTTAATGATGTAATACTCAGTTTTTATACTGTGATGACAATTGTGAATAAACCTTATATATTATCTATCTATAATTATGTAAAATAATGTTTCCAAACTTATACTTACAATAATAACTGCAATATTCAACTGTTTGGTTGACATCGTTGGTCATTTTTAAAGAAGGTTTTTTACCCTTGCATCGCCCATCATTATCCATTCCAATTAGTCTATGCGACATAAGCATTCTCCCCTAATAAAAGGGTATTATATTTTTTTAAATTTTCACAGCAATCTCGTGTCCTGCCTTGGCTGACCGACCTGGTCAAGTGCTTCGTTCAGGCTGCCTTCATTACCCACCTGCCACTGAACTGCTGGGTACCACCTGCCACTGGTACTGTCCTTATGGCTATGGAGGTGTTGGTACTCCGCAATCTACATGCCTTGCCAATAGTGCATGGGATGTGGTGGACTTTACCTGTGAAGGTTAGTGTGTTATTAACCATTCCTAAACAAGCCCTACGTGCCTTGACAATAGTACATGGGATGTGGTGGACTTTACCTGTGAAGGTTAGTGTGTTATTAACCATTCCTAAACAAGCCTACATGCCTTGCCAATAGTACATGGGATGTGGTGGACTTTACCTGGGAAGGTTAGTGTGTTATTAACCATTCCTAAACAACCCTACATGCCTCAATCCCAAATAAATTACCATTCTTTTCTGGATCAAAGTTCCAACTCTCGTTGCAATGTTTTCTTGCAAGCCTTATTTCAAACATTTGAGAACTTGTTGATGGATTTGCAAAGTTTTCTTTGGAGGTCAAACGGAAAGATGTCAGAACTCTTGGATGGACTTTTGTAACCACTTCAATTGAGCTGACACCTGGAATGTGTCTACTCTTTCTGCCATCATTCTATCCTACAACTAACTCTCTTGAACAACTAACAATACTGTTTTACAGAGCGAAGTTGTCCAGCTTTAGTTGCTACCGAGGGCTTGGAGATATCTCCAGCTGATTGCCTTGTCTCTCCAAATTACAATGACATCTGCTACCTTCGCTGTTCTCAATCTGGGTACAGAGTAGACCCTCCTTCATATACCTTCATCCGATGCCTTGGTAGTGGAGATTGGTCTCATGATAGCACTGCATTCAGTTGCGTTGGTAAGAATATGTTTAATCTCCAGAAATCTACACATTTAAACTTTAGCAGATCATATTCTGTTTATTGGTACATGGTTGCTTCTAGACACTATAGGAAGTTTTGCATCTGATTTGTTGGAATTCTGAAAATATTGTTTGATTGAAAATAAGATTTCAGAGTTGCCATTGTTTGCTGATTAACCGATTTTGATTCTGCCAAATTAATCACAAATTAATCACAAATTAATTGCTGTTGGTTTATTTATTTTAAATGTGTAGATTATGAAAGCCCACATTTCACAACTTGTCCACTTGACTTTGTGGCATACCCAACGGACACCTCAGTGCAAGTGACAGTTACATGGACAGTTGAAGCTGGAGATAATTCTGGTGAATCCCCAACTATAACCTGTAATCCAGCTCAACCAGCTCTGCTACCGGTTGGGGATAATATTATCAACTGTGTTGCTACAGACTCAGCAGGGAATCAAGCTTCCTGTAGCTTTGAAGTCAGTGTGAGAGGTATGTACATTGTACCATGATATCCCAACTTTATGGCTGGTTACCCCAAAGGGCCAAAGCAATAGTGCTTTGTAATGTGAAGTTTTCTTGCACACAATCAAATAATCCATTCTAGGAAAAGAGCTCAGGGAAAAGAGCTCCGGTAAACGCAGAATTCTCTGCTACTTTAATCACCAATTTGCCCGAATGTTACGAAGCTTCATGATATTGGGCTGAATTATTCACTGGAATCATTTCTGAATCTGACACAATTCCAACTACAAATAGTATAATATGCGAAATCATTTGTACAAAGTTACTTAAGTTACTCAACGAGACAACAAATGAACACCTCTGCTTACCAAAGAAACATCTGCCAGCAACGGCATCCAATAAACATTTGACAAAGTGACCTTTATTTAATTAAGTGTATTCAATTTAAAATACAAAATAGTTGCCAGATGTAGACCACTCAACCCACCATTCTTCGGGCATTTTATTGGAACTTGTGACGATCGTCTTGGAACTATCTGCCAGGTGGGCTGTCTGAATGGCTACACCCTGCAGGGTGAGGAAACAGCAAATTGCTCCAGGAATGCCACCACTAGTCTGTTGTCTTGGACCAGGGACGGTCTAAGCCCATCATGTCAATGTAAGTGCATCGAGCCATTCTGCAGAATTATACTGTTGCTGTTCATGACATATATACTTTTGAATAGATTCTTTGTTCCTTTTTTAAATTGTTTTTTTCTTTCCTTTGTTCTGGAATTATGGGAGATTTGTTCACTCATAAAGTGATGGACATTAATTGAGCTATTGGTTGTAATATTTAAATATCCAATTCGTCAAAATCATTGTCTCTAACAGAGGGCATCTTTATCTTCAAGTCTGAATTGATGACTTTACCTTATTCTTTCCTGTAAAAACAATGGCGGCTTTCAAAGCAAACTATTTATACCACATCAATTGATCTGGCTTCTTGTTTGTTGGTTTAGCCTTTAATGCCAAAGTGACTGGGCTTCTTGTTTGTTGGTTTAGCCTTTAATTTTAAAGTGACTGGGCTTCTTATTTGTTGGTTTAGCCTTTAATGTCAAAGTGATTGGGTTTGATTTACACCAATCTGTTGTAACTTTCTCCTGCAGAATCCACAATGCTTCAAATTTGTAGTACTTTATAAGTATACATCTGTGTAGGATGAAGCTAAAATTATTTTTTGATTTTCACAGGATTCACATCGTCTCTTAGTAGCTATTTTATTTTCATGGGGATCTTGTTGGCTTCTGATGGTTCCCCCCTCCCCTGTCTTTCACCTCTGTAGACCATGGTTCAAGTCCTGCCTTGGACCAGTCCTGCCTCATGTTGTGGGTTTCCCCATTTGGAGTTTTCCACCTAAATCTTAAACAAATTTTTGTTTATATCAACTCCTGCTCATTCTGTTATTGGTGCTTGCACTGTTGGATGTGTAGTGAAATAGAAGTTATTTTATTTTTTATTTGCAGTGGCCAGATGTGACCCCTTACCAGCAGATCTCATCCCGATCAATGGAGGTGTTTATCCCTCAATTTGCCGTGGTCCAGGACAACCTTATTATGGAACTACCTGCAGCTTCTTCTGCCGTAATGGATTTGAGCTGACAGCCGCTCCTGAGCATAGAATGGTGACGTGCCTCGCTGATGGTACATGGGATCAGAATCTGTACATGCTCTCTGTGACATGCCAAGGTTAGCCAAATAGATGAACAAGTTTCTCTTTAAATGAGAAAATAGAATTAGCTGTTGCAAACTGCTTACCAACCAAAAGGACCTGTGGTATAAATGCAAAAATTAGTTAGTGGCCTGACGTTTCGACCCTAGCAGAGTCTTTCTCGAAGGCTAAATGGCAACACAACACACATAAATGTATACAGGTGTAACAAGAGCAGTCAAGTGGAAATACATGAATAGAGAGAGTGAGAAAGAGAAGCAGAAAGCATTCAGAAAGAGCAGGGGGTAAACAGGAATTATTGAGACAAAGGGGGGGGGGGGTGTTATGGAGGGAAGGGGATGGCTTGACCACAAGAAGTTGGCAACACAAAGGACAAAATGGAAGGTTGGAAGAGGGAGAAAAAGTAAATTAATTAGTAAATAGGGCAGACTAAAAATGTGGATATCACCCCCAGCACTGCAAAACCAGCATAGCCTACAGTAAGGCCCTCAGACTCCGTCGAATCTGTTCTAATGATTCTGATTTTTTCCACCACTCACAGGAACTTAAGAAACACCTTGTTTCCAGGGGTCATAGCTCCTTAGCAGTCCATCGAGCGATCCAGAAAGTCAAGGCTCGTTCTAGGGAGTCTGTACTCTCCAAAGGACCCAAGCAACAACAGAGTTCCAGGGGGAAAGTTCCTTTTGTTGTTACTTGATCACACATCAGATCGGCTTCAACGTGCTGTACAGGAAGAACCCATAGTTGCCTACCGACGCCCACCCAGTCTCAGGGATCTCATCGTCCGGGCAGAAGTCCCCCCATTAATGATGATGTTAATCCCCCCTTTGCCACAGGGTACCTTTAGGTGTTCCAACACATCCAAATGCATCGTTTGTAGACAACTCATCGGGGAATCCGCAGACTCCTTTACCAGCCATACTGGTGGTACCACCCATAAGACAATGAGGTCATGTCACCTGCTCCACCACTAATCTAATATCTTGCAGAGTTTGTAGTGTTCAATATGTAGGTGAAACAAGAACTACACACAAGAGGCGTTTCTACGGTCACAGATCCACAGTCAACACCCAAAAGCTGGATACACCTGCAGGACACCACTTCAATCTTCCTAATCACTCCATTTCTGACATGAATTTACAGGGCATTGAGGCACTAGGTAACCACAGAGAGACTGTCTGTCTGAGTAGGGAGAAATTGTGGATAAGGCGCCTAATTAAAGACCACTCAGCCCCATGGTTTGAACATCCAAGAAGGAAATGACTAATTGTCTTTGCCTTCTCCTTTTCCCCCACATTTTTAGTCTGCCCTATTGACTAATTATTTACCTTTTCTCCCTCTTCCCACCTTCCATTTTGTCATTTGCGTTTCCAACTTCTTGTGGTCAAGCCATCCCCTTCCCTCCATAACACCCCCCCCCCTTTGTCTCAATAATTCCTGTTTACCCCCTGCTCTTTCTGAATGCTTTCTGCTTCTCTTTCTCACTCTCTCTATTCATGTATTTCCACTTGACTGCTCTTGTTACACCTGTATACATGTATGTGTGTTGTGTTGTCATTTAGCCTTCGAGAAAGACTCTGCTAGGGTCGAAACGTCAGGCCACTAACCAATTTTTTAAAAGTTTCTCTTTCAATAGATCCGTCTTATTATTCAACCTCAGAGGCAAAAATGTCATCAATTTATATCAAGTGTTTTTTCATTCCCTGAATTTTAGATACTATTCCACCGATACTCAAAGTCTGCCCAGGCTCCTTAGTTGGATCCATGTCTGGCCAGATCCTTGGGGTTCTCCTCACCTTTGATGTTCCCGTTGCCATTGACAACTCTGGTGATGAACTCACAGTTATCAAGATGCCCCCTGACATCGACTCACCGTACAATTTCACCCAGGACACAGTGGTGTCGTACACTTTCAGCGATGCTGCTGGAAACAGCGTCGTGTGTTCTTTCAGTGTTAATATCGATGGTATGTTTGTTATTCATATTTCTTACAGTACAGCTTGGAAGTACATTGTGCCCTTGCAACTTGCTGTTTTGCCTCTGAGAAAAATACTCTCTATGCAACTATTATTGCCCTTCCTTTTATACCATGGCCATTGTAACATTTTTGTGAGAATCTGCAACAGGATAGCTTAAACCACTTTGAGTTGGATGTCATTATATAGATGCCAAAGTTTTATGAACTGGCTTACAGTGGACATTTTTAATGCCCGGAACAACTTTGGAGCGCCCTCAAGTTGTTTGCAGTCAGTCGGGAATATCCACCAGGACAATCCATTGTGTAGCATGCGTAGGTATGCACCTACTAAGCTACACTTTGTTTTCTCTGTACAAAGAGGAACTGACAGATGGTACTGGAATTCATGCTCCTGGAATTCATGCTTATAATCTCCCTTTTTAAGGAAGTCATAGTGTTATCCTAAATTCCAGACCTTTGTCCCTTTGTCAGACTTTAGCATACCATGGAGGCTCCAGCATACAATGGCAGATTACCGGCCGTGCTTTGTTGCAAAGGTTTTTCGATTCACACAGAACTCATACTTTCTCACAAGAGAACAACAAATCTCTATGCTTATTATGAGAGCCTTTGTTGTATTTCCTAAGTCAAGTCAAGGTTTAATTGTGTAAACAATATTTTCAAATAAAATTATTACTCCGGAATCTTCAAAAAGTTCTGAAAAATAAATACAGCATGGAGGCAAAACAAATAATTTAGAATACTGACGAGAAGTGGATAAAGTTGATTCTCATGTGTCATTTTAGAAGAATTTTGTGTTCAAGTTTACTCTCTGAGAGGGAAAAAATGATATCAAATAATAAACCACAAGGGAAAATAAATGAGTTACAATCCCTAACATGACCTTACTTCATAAAGAGGTGTGTCAAGATTATAACGGTAAAGGAAATTCTTTGGTAAAAGATCCTTGTAATACCGAAAAGGAAATGATCTTCTAGTTCTTGGTCTTATTTCTAGGATCAGTAAAATAAATTAAAAAAATTACCGATTGACAATGGCACAAGATACAATTTGTTTGCATTGTGCCTCTTGCCTAGGTGTGAAATGTGCGATGTACAACATTGTGATACAACAGATTTTGCACAGATAAAAACGACTTGTCGCTTCCCTGAATTTGTTAATTTTAAAATCTTTTTAAATCTCCATTCAGACAACCTGTCACCAGTCATCGTATCATGTCCAGATGATCAAGATAACACCACTAATACAAGAGATACTATTGTCAGTTGACCAGAGGTAAGGATTTAATGAGTCTGCAAAGGTATCGGAGTTTGTTCCACCATTAAATAACAGACAAAGATGTCTAGTTTTGAATCCAAGCACTTGTGATTGTGAAGAGTTGATGATGTTATTAGTATTAAGTCAATACCAAGTACTGTGTATACGATGACTTGGAAGCATACTTATTGTTTTTGCTACTACAGGGCTGCCATCTCTCCTTGATTGTGCAGTGAGTTTCCTGAAAATAAACACACATTTTTGTCAAGTTCTGATGAGCAAGTTTGAAAATCTCCCTGATTTTGGAAACTTTTCCCTTGTTATGTTGAATGTAATTATAAATACTTCCCCACTTAAATGTTGTACAAAGTCTTCCTGATTGCAAGATACACATTCTGGCAGCTCTGCTACTGCAACAGTATATAATTGTCAGTTGTTTGATGAACAATACAGCAGTTGACACTGAGAATAAACAAAAGCTCTTTTCAGAGTCAGCAATTCTATAGAACAATGTATCAGCCAGTGTGTCCAAAATAAGGCATTATATGACCCACATATATATTTTGGTTTTTAATAAATGTATTTAAATCTATATCAAACCAATAGATATAGAACAAAACTATGTTAAAGGCAAGTTTTTAGGTTCTTTAAGAAACAGGGCAGTCTGTGGGCGTGTCAGTTGTTGGAGTTTGCAGTCTGCAGATAGGAATGGACATGCATTTGTTGTTTAACTACAAGAAGTTTCACTAATACCATTGTACACCACTGGAATAAATAAGGAATGAAGATATAAGAAACAATACAGATTAGGAGTATAATGGGATTTTAACTGAGAGGGGCCCTCTGTTGTTTTCCGTAGCCGGAATTTCGAGAGCTGACTGGGGATGAATTGGATACATCCTGCACTCACACGAGTGGAGCTTCATTTCCATGGGGTACTGCTAATATACAGTGTACTGCAACCAATTTGGATAACGGAAAGACCAGCATATGCCAGTTTACAGTGACACTCACACGTAAGGATGGTTTTTATTCATAGATGTGTTCTGTTGTTATTGTAAGCAGATTTTAAACATTTTTATTATTAATTATTACCCTGAGATTTCACCCCTATTGGGCATAACTCATAGAAGTTGTTTGTTTGTTTGTTTGTTGGTGTGTTTGGTTGGTTGTTTTTGTTTTGTCTGTTTGTTTGTTGTTGTTTTTTGTTTTTTTTTGGTTTTTTGTGGGGGGTGCCCTTTTTATCGGACTAGCGTGCTGCTGACCTCACTCATCATGTTTAGCATGATGCCTGGCATACATGGGTCAGCACATTCACCGGTTAACACCAAGGACTTCAACAAAAAGGATATTGTGTGTTTTGACCAAATGAGGACGTTCTCTATTAATTTTAGTTATTTAATAAAAGATGGGGAGGCCATGGATAAGTCTTACCAATAGAACAAAGAGACGTCTATTATTACTGTGTGGGTTCAATTGAGAACTGATCATAAAAATGTGCTCTCTCAAGTAAAAGTTAATCAGATTATTATTTTTTCTCAATCCTTTTAAACTTCAGCCATTTCCTGCCCAGAGCTTGACGCACCGACGAACGGAGCTAAAGCTTGTGATGAGTGGGCTTATGGTCATTTCTGTTCAATGTTCTGCGATTTGGACTATGATGTATCAATAGATGTGGGGACAACTTTCTTTGTCTGTGGCCTGTCCGGCAAGTGGGCACCTCTCCCTGCGTTTCCTGATTGTAACAGTGAGTGTTATCAAATAGTGTCAGTCAAATGTTAATGTTTTCCACGGCGCTGTACTTCAGGGCAAAGGATTTTGACTATTGGTGAACGGTGATACTGCATGCCCAAAACTGACGTGTAAAGTTGCTATGTAGACTGGGAGTCTATAGTCAGCACTTTGTATAACTTGTATGATGTGTGCATTGATGTCCATCTTACTCTGACAGGATGCATTATTTGTACAATTCAAAGTTTGCGATCATTATTTTCATATGCGCTTTAAATTTACCAATGTCATCTTTTTGAAGGCTGTGATTAAATCAAAAATGTTGTTGTTGTCATTTGATTAACTGATGTGTGTTTATAGATAAAGTTAATTTCTGACAAACTTTCTTTTCCCAATGTATAAAACAGGGCGATTTCGAGCAGGCATGTTACGGAAGCTATCTATGCTACAGTATTTCAGCGGAGACTGTTCTGATCCAGCAACACAACAGCAGATCAAAGTACAATTCATCCAGCTTCTTAACCAGTCAGCGGACTTCAGCGCCATTTGCTCAGACAATGCTGACCAGTGCAATGTGGACAATGTCCAGGTGACTTGCGGACCCACTTCAAGAGGTCGCCGTGATGTCAGCAGATGGAAAGGTTCAACTAACAGTGTCCACAGTGGCATCCAGCAGATGTTTCAACCTAAGAATGGCAGCGGTCTCGAGATGGACTCTGACAAAGAGCTTAATGAACAGGCACAGAGGTGGCTCAGTGATATGAGAAAAGAGGGTAGACTTCCATCAGATCCAAGAGATAATCCCAAGAGGTATCATCGTAAACATCCAACCATACTCCAGAATCGCAAAAGAAGTCAAACTCGTCATCAAAGGGATGTCTCAATGGACTTTGAGCTGACTATATCATTTGATATGATATATCACTTGCCAACTGATCCAACGATAGAAAGTGATGTGTTTGAGGATGAGAAATGGAATGGGTACGATACTCTCTTCATGCTATCAGACAATGTACTGGAGGCATGTGCTGAAGGGAACCTTGTCCCGGATGTTCACGGCCTGGATGTAAATTCAAATCCTGATGTTTTGGTTGACGATGAACCAAGCCCATCCTGCCCCTTGGGATTAGTGTCAACATATAATTTAGATTGTGGTATGTCCATTTATGTATTCCTTTGTCAACACAATTTGACCCTTAATTCTGTTGACCCTTAATTCTGTGTTGTCATTCCTTTGAGAAAGACTCTGCCATTAACCATTTCATTCATTTATACCATAGGTCCTTTTGGTTAGTAAGCAGTTTGTAACAGCTAATTCTATTTACTTTTTAGATATTGTTAGTACATGGAACACATTCAACAGTTTTAAAATACTGTACTGAATTTTTTTAAATGATTTTCTAGTTTTGTAAATATGTTTCCTATTATTGGAGGGTGTTACAGGTGGAAATTATTTGTTTTTTATTTTGAAGATAATTGTTGCGTTTTATTAAAAATATATATGGTTTCTATTTTACCCCCTATTCTGCAGTGGAGTGTGGGTTGGGGTATTATTTTAACAGTACCTCCGTTGCATGTAGGAGTTGCCCAGTAGGATCTTATCAAGATGAAGAGGCGCAGTTAACCTGCAAGACATGTCCCCCTGGAACGTCAACCATCAAGAATACAACCAAGAGTGCTGACGACTGTCTGGGTGGGTGTTCTTGAGCTTTTTGTGTCATGTCGATCCATACGTGGAAAGAAAGCACTATCACTGAGGTTGATGGTCAGGGTCAAGCTGATTCACTTGTTGCACTCTATGAAATATAATCAAATCTTAAATCATTGGACATTGTGAGATAGGGTCCAAAAATAAATAAATTAAGAACTCGCTCAGCGCCAATGTAGTAGTTAATAAGGACAGTTCTTTTTAGAACTGAGAAGTCTCTCGTATTCAGAATAATCTATTCCGCGGCAGCAGCAAGACAAGTTCTCAAAAGATCATTATCTACCTAGCAAGTAGATATACACATGGTGTTACTGCAAACCAAATATACATTGATACCTCACTCTGCAATGCCTCAAATCCCACACAATAAATCAAGTTATTCAATCACTTCATGTCGGATGGCATTCATACACGTAAAATATTTCTGAGAAGTTACAAGAGATGATAGGCTGACACATTGGTTTTCATTATTTGGCATATAAGGCAGCTCATCAGCTGTGGTTTATGGCCAGGGTTCGGGCCCATTCATGGTAAGACATTCCATTATTTCTTCCCTGTTTTGTTGCTCCGTCAACAGTTGAGTTTTTCTTGTTGCTACCAGTCTTGTCCTGTAGTACATTTTCTCATCAGGGCCTCTTTCTCACCTGTTTTGTTGCTCCTTCTACACACCCTCGAACCATGATTTGTATTCAAATTTTTCTCCTTCCTCTCTACCAAAGTACGAGGTTGTGTCTGAATCAAGAGACTTTGGCTACAGCCAGAGCCACTGCTGAAGCTGTCAATTGGCACACAGCCTTCTATACATCTACATGTACCAAACGGAAGCAGACCACACTTTTGTACTTTTTTTTAAGATTTTTTTTTTCTCCTAAAACAAATTTCAGGTATTTGTCCATGTGGTCACTTCTCGAGCACTGGACTTCAGCCATGCTTGAAATGTGACAGAGGATCTTACCAGGCTGTGGTAGGGTCTAGCCACTGTGAGCAGTGTCCAGTCGGTCAGTCTACAGCCAGAATTGGTTCTTCTACTGTTGGTGATTGTACAAGTATGAATTAATTGCTGTTAATTTGCATTTTTATCTAAATTTATTAAAGCTTATAATTTTTGTAAAGGGAACTTGCCAAATTAAATACCAAAGAAAACCCCAAAAGGAAACATTGCTGGACTGCCTTTTTACCCCAGGCACCAAAAGGTGATCTTGTTTATATTTACCCTACCGTTGGTAAAATTTAACAGTAATTGGAGATAACTTCAAGAGGGCTTTCATTTGCAAACATTTTTTGTTTTGTTTTCCTTTTACTGCCTCAAAACTGTCTTGAAAGAAGTAAATCACCTTTTCAAAGAAAGTCAAATTTCATGCTCTGTGACCTTCTGTTTTTCTGAGTCTATATATATATATCTTTTGAAATGTAAAAATCTTTTAAATTAAATTTCCTACTCTTTGCTACATTTAAAATGGACCAAACATTAAAAAAATATTAACTGCACAGGTTGTTTAACATAGCACAACTCTGTGCAGAACTGCAAGTACTCATGTACATGGCTGTGTAATGTGTATATTCTTTCACCACTTGATGTCATATTGCTGACTGTAGTACTGTATTTTTAAATTTCGGCAATAACTTATAACAGATGTGTGCAGTTTGGGAACGTTTTCCTCTACAGGGGTGCAGCCATGTACCCCTTGCCCTCTTCATAGCTATCAGTCAGAGGAAGGCCAGAGCTCATGCGACCCATGCCCTGATTGGGAAATAACCCAAAGCACTGGTGCAACAACATCAGACATGTGTCAAAGTAAGTGTGTTTACTGTTAGACTTGATTCTATGTACATTATATATATATAGTGTGATGCTTTTTCTGTGTTTTTTTATACAAGCTTATTAATTTTTGAAATAGAGTTTAGTCTTTTACTAATTTTTTCTTCAAGTTAGGACGACCAGAACGGCCAGAAACTATACTAATTTGATGTGTGATAAACACTATGCACTTGTTTTTCAAATATGAAGAATTCCTCCAGCATCTTAAACGATAATATAGTCCATCAGATAATCTGCATAGAATTTTTTTCATTAAGAACAAACCTTTAAATGTTCAAATGACATTTATTTCCATAGTGCAAACTTTCTGCTTGGACATTTCCTGTCTCAATGATGGAACTTGTGTAGAGCAGATAGGGAGGTACCGTTGCGAGTGCCCAGTGGGCTTAACAGGCCAGCACTGTGAGACTAACGTGGATGATTGCCAACAAGATTCCTGTCTCAATGGTGGGACCTGTCTAGATGAACTTGATGCTTTCAGTTGCTCATGTCCTGCAGGATTCACAGGTAACCAGACTTTCATCTTAGTCTTCGTTCAAATTAATGTAATCAAACTGAGGCAAGGAGGACAAATAGTCTGACACCTTCATGAAACAATATGGATTGGTATTTGTTATTGCTGCTGTAATCAGGAAACATGGCATAATGCTGGAAGCCTGGTAAATGCCTGTTGTATGTTGGCCATTTGCGTCATGCCAGTGATGAGTTGGGTAAACCATCTTACTCTTAGTTAGTTATATCAATTATCGATTAGTTCAGAAAATTTTAGAGAATCAAACTATTGACCCCATGCACAATGCAGGACGCACCTCTACACAAATATTTTCCACCATTTTGGGAGTTAATTCCTTGCTAGTAAATTTTGACTCCCAAAATGGTGGACAGGATAGGGTGGGTGTAAAGTGTTATGGTTTTGCCAGAGCTAGTCGCATTTGCAATTTTTTTTCTTGGGGGGGGGGGGAGAGGATGAGCTTGCTGGGTGGGGGTCGACTTTGTTGTGGGTGACTTTGCTAGTTGATGAGATGACCAGCATTTTGTTTATTGTTTTCCTGATGTAATTTTGTGTGTGTTTTGGATACATACAGGTGTTGATTGCTCTATTGACGTAGACTATTGCATCGATGCACCTTGTGAGAACAGTGGAACCTGCAATGACCAGACCAATGGGTTCACTTGTACATGTGATGTGGGTTTTACTGGTGCCACCTGTGCAACAAACATCAATGAATGCCTAAGCCAACCGTGTCTGAATGGCGGTTCATGCACTGACGGTGAGGGAGAGTACCTCTGCAGTTGTGCTGCTGGCTTCACAGGTGATAATTGTGAGACTTCCATCAATGAGTGTTTATCTAACCCATGCCAGCATAGTGGCACCTGCATTGATGGAAACGCCTCCTATCTCTGCTACTGCATTACAGGCTATGAGGGAGACAACTGTGAGATTGATATGGACCTATGTGCTGTCAACCCCTGTGCGAATGGGGCCACGTGTCAAGATTTAGATGACCACTATCAGTGTGCCTGCCCTCGTAGTCATGGAGGGGTTCACTGCGATTTGGATCTAAATCTATGCGATCCCGATCCCTGTAACAATGGTGTGTGCTTTGAAGTGGCCACTGAAAGAGCCGGCTACAGTTGTGAGTGCCAGCCTGGGTTCACAGGTCTTCACTGCCAGACAAACCTGAATGAATGTACCAATGAGCCTTGTTCTAATTGTGGTACATGCATCGATGGCATCAATAGCTATCAGTGTATCTGTGCAGATGGTTTTGAGGGTGAGTGGAAATCAGGCTTTTCATTACACCTTCAAGCATGACAGATTTGTGGGTTGCATAATGGAGGATTTTAGTCTTAGGTAATCTCACCATGTATAACTTTGATAATAAGAAATTACTACTCATTAAGACCTCTTTAGTTGAGAAAAAGCTAACCTGCTGATGATACCTAATAGAGGCAAATTCCTCCACCACCCCTCTTGTTTACCTTGGTACCACTTGAAATGTTCCAGTATTTCCCTCATATTGAGGTGCTTTTTACCAAATAAAAACCGTCTTGCCTCTACAAATACAAGGTATCAGGCCTGCCCTTCCATCAGTGATACTAGACTTCACCTTAACCTGAAACTTTACCATGTAAAATCACATTGTTTTTCAGGACCAAATTGTGAAGTAAGGAGTGATTCATGCAGCTCCAATCCTTGCCACCATGATGCACCATGTGAAGACGAAGGGGACGACTACTTCTGCACATGCCCAGCTGGTCTGTCAGGCAGAGACTGTGAGATTGAACTGGACCTTTGCTTTGAAGGGGTTACCTGTCTTAATGGTGGCTCATGTGCGTCGCCCTCTAGTGATGAACTCTGCCTCTGTATGGTTGGGTTTATTGGTGAGTGGAAATCAGCAGATGTTTCTAATGACAGTCTTTAACATAACACAGGCAAACATAAACTTTGCAATTTGATTTTGGTGCAAGAAAATTATATTTCTTGTTTTTAGTAACGTCTTATGAGTTGTGGTAGTTCTAAAAAGAATAGGTTGTGAATCTACTTGATGTTTTGATAAGTACATGTATAACCTGATTGTCTGTGGAATATTAACAGGCAAACATAAACTTTGCAATTTGATTTTGGTGCAAGAAACTTATATTTCTGGTTTTTAGTAACGTCTTATGAGTTGTGGTAGTTCTAAAAAGAATAGGTTGTGAATCTACTTGATGTTTTGATTAGTATAACCTGATTGTCTGTGGAATATTAGGTTGTATTAACACTCTATACACAGTTTAAAATCCTACTTATCATATTCTTTTTTAGGTGTTCGGGCTTAGAAGCCCGCACAACTCTTTGTTATTGTTTGTTTTTTTATTTTTCTTCTCACTGGGCTTTGTCCGCAAGCAAACGCATAGTTGAAAACCTTTGATGAACTTGAAACTTTGCTTGTAGTAAGGGTATAACTAGGAGATGCTGGGTAAGTTGTGACATCATGAATCTGTCATCAGGTGTCGAATTACAGTAAATCAAAGTTTAATATTTCACAAAATCATAACTCATTACCTACTGAATGGATTCGTACAATCTATACATCATCGGACAGGTCTTGGAAAACCCAACAAACACTACACAAAGAGTGACCCCATTTAACCTTGACTTCCGAATCAAAACGGAAATTGAAAATTCAAAAATTTCAATAATTTATATCTAAAGAACTAATCGTACATAAGTCAAAATGTTTACACCTGGTTGTAGGACCTTGAGCCTTCTCAAAATTTTGCACAGAGATAATACTAATTTGACATTAACTTCTGGCCATCGGACGTTAAAGGTAACATATATATTGACCCGCATTTAAAGCATGTGAAAAGAACTTCCACTGAACACACAATAACCGTATCTAACCCAGTGGCACGGTAGCTGGCTGTTGCGTTCCATTGACCAAAAGGTTCCAAGTCACCCCTTTTTAAACTAATAGCTATTTAAAGACATACTCATCTACCAACTGATCGAGTGTTCTCTCTCATGTGTAAATGTTTATTTTAATTTTTTGTTACCTCACAAATCAGTAGCAAGCCTGTATTTAACGGTGGTTATAAAATTTCAAATTTAGCTCAACAGTTGGGGAGAGTGGAAGGATATGCATTATTGTTATTTCAAACCAAGGCCCAAACACCAGACCTGATTGGGTGCACCAAAATATATGTATCCTCTACCTTTTTTCTAACCGTATTCTTACTGTGGAACCCCCTGCAACCTCCCCCCTCCCAAAGACTCCAACCCATAATATTTGTTTTATTTTCTGTTTAAATCGTTTTAAAGACAGATGAACAAAATCAAAAATGGATGTAGCTTTTGCAGTTGTTACAATTTTGAGCTAATGTCAGCACCGACAAAAAATACTGTACATGCTTCTCATGACACAGGTTTTTTCATTTCAATAGAAAGGATTTACATGTACAGTGTAACCAAATTCCCTTTCGGTTGTGTCAGAAATATGTCGTGGATGGCAAATTGTTTTGGTAAGAGCTAACAAAAACAACCAATCTGAAGATGTTACTTATTTCTTTGTTAGATTCAATGAAAATTGCACAATGGCCTGCCAAAAGGTTAAGTTTTGATTTGCGATTTTACATTATTAATTTACGGAATAAATAATCCACGTGAATCAAAAACGCTGTTGATTTACAACTCCCTTTGTTTTAACTTTCTATGCACCTGAATTAACCAAGTTGTAAAACTCAATACGTTTTTATTGAGTATGTTTTAGAAATGTTTGAAGAAAGAAGCCAGAGCTCATAACCAAACGAGTAAAACCAAAGTTGCCAGAGGAAATCATTCATCAGCCTCAGAATCGACATCATCCTCTAAATCTTCATCTGACATGGAATCTTCCTGGAGATTGTCACACCCAACACACGTGCACAGTTGTGTACAACGCAGACCGATCTCAACACAGCATTTTGACTTGCTTCCAGCAGTTACAACATAGTTAGAAGAAAGCTTGCATTTTGACTTTTTACAAGTACAATACATGAGTTCCAGCATACTCTCAGGTGCAGGTGGCAAATCACACCAGTCAATTTGCAGAGTTGTAGGGTTGTCCTCAGAATTGTCAATTGTCCATCCTCTTCCATCGGGGCTTGGTATTTCTGGGCACTGCTGTAGACTACGCCGAAATATTGCAGATTGATAGCTAGCTCTCTGAACATGTTTAACCAGGGCATCTTTGTTGGGAGGTAGTGCCTCCTCTGCATGTGTTCCAAGCCGAAACTTGTTGTATCTTGCCTCATTGATATCCGTAGCTTTTTCCTGGCCATACAGATGACACACAAATTGCTCTAGCCTGGAAATCACATCTTGAGGAGCATCAAAAGATTCGCCAAGTTCTTTGAAAACGGAAATGTACTGCTGATTTTTTAGCATCAACTTCAATGCCTGGACTTTTCCCTTTCCAAAAAAACCACTGACTGAGTCGCATCCAGTAAATGGATGTAATCCAAGAAGAGCGGCACAAACCTCTGCTCCCAGATGTTTCTGTATAATGTGAACATCAATTGTTCGAACTGTGTCTCCACGGCCAGTATGGAAGAGTAGTTGTGAACTGATATCTTGTGCAAATGCTAGACTAATGACCAGGACATCAGTGTCTGGGCTCTTGATGACAATGGCAGGAGGATTTGATGGTGTTGCAGAGGTGACTTCAGACATCTTGCTATGCACATAGGCAGCATGTAAAAGGAGCCTTGTGTCTGCCTCTTCGTGACTGCATTCAAGTTCCGGGATCATGGTTACCTTCACCGTTCCATTCACTGGACCTATTGCATGACATTCTCGTCCATGTGCAATGTAAACGGTTACGTTCTTGAATGTGCTGGCTGGGGTCTTCTTCCAAGCTGAAAACAGGTACCTTACCAATTCCTCCTTGTTTTGGCCTGCGCTCAGGAATTTTTTCCATAGGGTCGGTCGCTTCTGATTTGTGTTTGTCGCTTGGATCTTGACAACTTGTACTCCTGTTGCTGCACGATGGATCCGTTCAGCATTTTTTATACTGATGTCAGGATAGGTGTCGGTGATGAAGTGGACAGTTGATGAATGATGGTGTTGTGCCAATTTTACCAACTGTTGAAGAATGTATTCTGCCAACAGAAAGAATGTTATCGGTGCTTTTCGGGAGTGCAGTTGCTGCAGCATGGCCATACCATCGACAAGCCAAACACTGCCTGATGGAATCTTGTCAATGGTCACTTGCTTATCTACTATGGATTCCAGTTTATGAAGTAGTGTTGCTTTGTTTGTCTTTATCAAAGTGCCTTGTTGTGTTGCTAAGGGCAGTGGTACAGGTCCAAGACAGTACGACAGCATTTCCTTTAAGTTGATATCCCTTGATTTTCCTATGAGCATCAACCGTGCAAACAATTTCCTGTTGGCTTCTAAGGTTATCCTTTTCCCCTTCACCTTGGTCACTGTTTTTTTCTTGACTCCAAATGTTGGGAGGTTCTGTCTCTTAATTGGCTCGAAGAAAGTTGATGTATCGCATTGGCTTTGGAGACGATCTCTCGCAAAAGTGACAAATGCTTTGTTGCCATGTGAATGTGCTTGCAGCAAACCATTCTGAACATTTCCTGGTGCTACAACACCTGAAGATAGATGCAGCAATTCACCGCCCTCTTCATCAAATGGGTTTACCATGCTGCGTACTGTTGTCATCACAGCTATCACATCACGCTCATCTCTGGAGATTCTAGCCTTGTCAAGATCTTTCCTTGTTCTTGAATTTTCGACTTTCCCTGCCATTGCCTTGCACTCATTTGTGATTGCTGAAGTTTCATGTTGGGTCAGGAGCCATCTCATCACCGCACCTGTGTTCAAGGTGAATCCGACAAGGCCGCCCCTTGTTTTTGCATCTCTGTTGCATGTTTGTTCTATGCACATGTCACATTCAACTTGAGCAAACCCATGACTCTCCTGGCGTTGAACAGCAAACTCCCCAGTTGCTAAGGCATCATATACAATGGGATGGGTCTGTGGTAGGTCACACATTTCTAAGTAGTAGGCTGACAAATATCTTGCATAATTGGGTCTGTCATAGGCAAACATCCAAGGAAGGATGTTTCTTACTGCAGATAGGTGAAGTTCCCAGTTGCCGGTTCTGGTAGCTCTGGTCAGCAGCAACACATTTTCAACCATCTCAATATAAGACATCCAGAATGCAACTGTTGGGCTCTCTTTGCTTCTCTTCTTGTTGAACTCAGTGAACGAAGTAGCAATGTCTGTGAATGATTCACTGCTAACTACACCTGATATGTCGTTGTTGTGGAAGCCTGTAGCCAATTTGTTTATTGTGACATTTACCACAACAAGTTCTTCTTCATTTAGACTGTCCATGTAAGCCTCCCACTGCAGGCGACGAAGGGCCTCATATGTTATTTTATGTGCTCGCATGCTCCTATTATAATGATGTCCATTCATGACGCCATTCAAAGAACATTGTGCTACAAGACCAGACTCTATCATTATGTCACCTATTCCGGCATCACTATACCTCTTCCCGATGCAAGCCAAGTAGGTCATCTTGGTGTGAAACATTCCAAGCCTGACAACAAGATGTTTCTTGAAGTTGTCATCACGCCATCGTATTTGTTGAGCTTTGGCATACAGGGCCTGGTCGAAAACAACAACAACAGCATCTTGATGTAATTTGTCGGCATAACTCAAGGTGCGTGTAAGAATTGTTTGAACTGTGTCCATTTCTGTTGGGTTGGCGTCTATGACAGGAAGATAAGCAATGGTGGATTTCCCCGGCAACAAGATACACAACTGCGTGTTGAAGCCTGTCCATCCTGGAATGTCTGAATTTTTCAACTTCACCAGATTATACGCCATATCTAAATTTCTTGCTGCCATCTCAGAGCCATGATGTACATTTTCAGAAACATCAATTTGCCTTCCAAAACTTTCAGGTCCTTTCTTCTTGCCATGCCCGAAAAATGGAGTGATGTCGGTGGGAGGGGGATTCAGACTTCTTTTGCGGGTCCTTGTTATGGAGGGGGGCTCAGTTGTACTTACATCAAGGTTTGGGAAAATTGCTCTCTGAACCATGATTCCATTGGTGCTGTGCGTTGTTCCCTTCCCCGATAAAGTTTCCTCGCCAAAGTCTATATTATCCCATATCAAAGTAGTAAAGCAATGTGGAATAATGCCTGCAGGAATGGCTCTATCACCAATTGCAATTTGGCGTTTTGCAAGGCCTGTAATGTGTTCCATTAGAGTAGGGTAGGAGACGCAATGCCCGAGACCATTAAGAATTCCAACTACCTGGGCTGAACCAGTCAAATGACGGACTGCCACAGCAAGACTTAAGTGTTTTGGGGTTGCACACTTGCCTTTAGAAGCCAAGTATACAAGATCCTGCCCAATAGAAAGCAGTTTACGATGGCACTTGTCGGGAACAGCAACATGCTCTGAATACTCTGGTTCTGAAGATTCTCCAACAAGCCAGGCCAGGAAATTGTATAGTTCACAGGGAATTACATCTTCTGCTTTCTCAAGTGACAGATGGATAGATGTTGGGGGCCATGGTGGTGTCTGTGGCTGTGTGGTTGACATCTTAGACTTAAGCAAAAGTGCAGCATTGTACAAAGTTCGCAGATTGGAAGTAGCATTGGGACTTTGTGCTGGCGGTGCATCATCGTCCTTGCTAATGTGAGCACTGTTGTCATCTTCTATTGAGCTATCACCTGATGTTGAATCTCCCAACAAATCTTCGACAAGGTCCTCAGCTGACAACGTTTCTGTAAAAACTATGTCACTCATTCTTCTGTTTGAGGGTCTCATGAAAATCAACTGAGGAAAGGTCTGCTGAAGTCGCTTCTTTAAATTCCATGTGCGATATGGAGCATCGATGCCATGGATTTCTCTGATTTTACTCACATACAGTTTATTCAGCCTCGCCAATGTCAGGATTTCCTTATTTTGAATGAGACGCTGTCGGATCACATCATCAGAAAATTTAGAAAAAGCATCCTCGTATCCAGCTTGAATTGGAGTGAGGGGTCTGCTCTTCTTGCTTAGGAATCTGGTATATGTTTTGTAGCACTCGGGATGATACTGTAGTTCCCTGGCGACCAAGTCTTGGCCATCAATTTTCTGAAGGAGATTGGTGTCTTCCTTTTTGCGTGCAGCTGTCAAGAGTTGACCTCCTTTAACCTGCTCACATTTTATTAACCTTACCACTGACCTTTTGCCTGAGACACGATCTCTGCGATATTTTGTGCTATTACACAACAAACACTCATCTAGGAACATGTGTCTTCTTATCCATGGTCTTGCCCTCTTTCCTTCAGAAGATCTGAGCTCACGCTGAAAGCTGTCATCAACAGTGCTCAAACCAGAGCATTCTCCATGGTCTTCGTCTATGTTGGGGTCTGGTTTTCGAGGAAAGGGGAAAAAAAAAATTGTTATACCTTGAATGCCATATTTCATTTATACAACGCTAATTATTAAGAATTAGTTTACTTCAATGTTAACAATGAACATCATTTGTCAAAGTAAACATTTATTATAATGTTCTCATTTCAACTCTAAGCCCATAAACAAGTCAAATCATGTGACATTTCAACAAAACATGAAAAAGACAAAAATACCTACATGAAAACAGTTATGGTAGCATATTTCACAAAATGCTCTTAATCTGATAGAGCCCCCCCCCCCTGATGCTGACAGACAACCCCCACCCTGCTCATCTTCTTCCCCCTTCCCCCACCTCTAACTGTCAGAGCAAACGTAGGCAGCACTGTACGCATTTGTATGCTCAATAAAAAGTATGTGATTGCTCTTTCAGTTCGTTTTCTGTAATTTCTCAAAAGCCATTAATTATTGAACCAACAGTGTTCGAAAACACGGTGTAAAAGTAAAAAAAACAAAACAGATTGTCACTGGGGTTTGAAATCGCAAAAGATTCAAAAGCAGAACTAACTAATGATCAAACAGTAAATGTGATTAAATTACATTCAAGCAACATGTACAAATTTAATTCCTATATATGTCAATAAGGTACACAAATAACACCCCAATAACACCCCCCCCCCCCAAAAAAAAAAACCACACACACAAAAACACCAAACGTCTGTCAATTATACCAAGTAAAGTGTGCACAGCAAGGTAGGTGAACTATGTGCACACCAAATCCTAAAATACTACAATAAAATTAAATACAAATCTGGGGGTGTTTTTTTATTCAGGAGGAAACAACTCAACGCTTTCCAATACTTTGGGGATTTTTATTTTAATAAAAAAAATATATTTATAATTCTACCATATTATGCTTTCCCTTTCCCAATTTAAAACTAGGTAAAATTCGCTACAAACAATTTATGATCATCCAGTGGCTGGGCAGCAAACTGACTTTAATGATGTTCAACATACAATTTAAAAAGGGTTGCTAAAACATATGAGTTGGTGTAGGGCCGAGTTGACCTCATTAACTTGTTTACCCTCACTCCATTTCTTTTTTTGAGAAGGCTGCTATAATACTCCCACCCCACCTCTCCAAGATTATCAAAAACCAAAAATCTTACCTGTGCTATTCACTTCTTTCAACTTCTGGGTTGTTTCCTCTTTTCTCCGGATCTTACTGATGTCACAGAAACGCTTATAGCACTCGTAGTGGTACCCAACGTGGTCCGAGTTGGGTTTTGCATTCATACATTCTTGCTCATTATGGAAGTCAATACCGAGATTGACTGCAGAACTCCGTGCAATTTCTCCTTCTCTGCAGTCAAATTTTGTCCATTTGGCCCCAAAACTTACAAATCTACTCCAGGAATCCTTGCTAAATTCAATGAACTTACTTTTTGTTGATGGTACTATGTGCATCACACACAAAAAGTCTGAAAAATGTTGACTTTTACTCCCCACATTGTCACACGTTGGGAGTGCCGCCATCTTGGTTGTTGACAACATGTGGAATGTGGCCCAACTCAGAATATGGCCCAATTTGAAATTAGTATACACAGATTGTGCGTACTAGATTCTAAGTTGGGACAGATTGTTGATTGGGTAAAATCATTATTTTTCACAAAATTACGGTCATTTTTTCGTCATTTTCTCAACCATGTGCACGAAATACATCTGGGGATAAGTGGATTTGGCATTAGTATGACATTTTCTTTGTATGGTGAAAAAAGTAAGTAATCCCCAGCTGTGTTGCACGAACGAACAGAAAAATGACCCATGTATTATGGCCTATAACTATCATTTCAGTTTATGACTTTTTTACATGAAAGTTGTCATATATGTGTATCTAGTACACTTTCTAGAGCCTCAATGCAGTCTTAAGTAGCGACGATAGCACCCCTTCCCCAGTGTACTATAAAAGTATAAATATATTGGATTTACAAACTACTTTTTTGGAAACTCAAAACTACAAACAATCTCTTCACGCATTAACATAGCACTGCCCCCAAATGATACCCGAACACCTAGTGTTTGTTTTTACAAGCACGAAATCTCTAGTTTATTTTTGTTTTTAAAAACATTTTTATTTTTAATTGGCTTTTCTTTACCCATAATAGGTGAATATTGTGAAATCAACTTTGACGACTGTGCTAACAAGCCATGTGCCAATAATGCAATCTGTGTTGATGGAGATAATACATTCATCTGTGAATGCCAATATGGCTTCACTGGTACCTGTTGCAATATTCAAATAGATGAATGTGTGTCATCCCCTTGCCAGAACGGAGGAACGTGTGTGGATATGACAGATGGTTACCGGTGTGAGTGTGTTTCTGGTTTCAATGGGACCCACTGTGACACCAACGAAAACGATTGCTTCCCCAGTGCTTGTGATCACGGTGAGTGCATTGACGGGATTGAATCGTACCTTTGCAGATGTGATTCAGGCTACACTGGTCGTAAGTGTAGTATCGACATCAATGAGTGCCAATCCAACCCCTGTGCCAATGGTGGCACATGCTTAGACATGGTTGATTTGTTCTTGTGTGACTGCGCATACGGATGGATCGGTGAACAGTGTGAGATCAACGTAGATGACTGTCTGAGCTCCCCTTGCAAAAACTCTGGGATCTGTATTGATGGCCTGCAATCCTACACCTGTAAATGCCGACCTGGATTTACCGGCCATGACTGTGAAGTCAACATCAATGAATGCATCAGCAATCCCTGTTACAATCAAGGCCTCTGCATCGATGGAATCAACTCCTACACCTGCAATTGTGTAAATGGGATGAGAGGCTTCCACTGCCAGATCAACCCAGGGTTCTGCCAGCCAAACCCCTGCAGGCATGGTGGCTCTTGCAACGCAAATGATGTTGGGTTCACTTGCCAATGTCCGACTGGTTTTGAAGGGTATTTTTGTGAGGCTAATGTCAATGATTGTGTTGATCACCAATGCCAAAATGGAGCCAGCTGCATTGATCAGGTAAGAGTTCAGGCTCTAATTTCAACATTTATTTACCTTTAATACCTCTACGATGATCGTCACTTCATCAGAAAAGTACACCTTGTATAAAGTACACCTTGTATAAAGTACACCTTGTATGAAGTACACCTTGTATGAAGTACACCTTGTATAAAGTACACCTTGTATAAAGTACACCTTGTATAAAGTACACCTTGTATAAAGTACACCTTGTATAAAGTACACCTTGTATAAAGTACACCTTGTATAAAGTACACCTTGTATGAAGTACACCTTGTATGAAGTACACCTTGTATAAAGTACACCTTGTATAAAGTACACCTTGTATGAAGTACACCTTGTATGAAGTACACCTTGTATGAAGTACACCTTGTATGAAGTACACCTTGTATAAAGTACACCTTGTATAAAGTACACCTTGTATAAAGTAATACTTCTCCAATTTTGGCAGCCAGCTTGTCATCAGATTTGACAAACTGCGATTGTGTCATTTTTCTAACAAGTTCCCGAATACATGTTGGATTCCCAGACTGGCCAACCACAGCACCTTTGTCCATAAGAAAGCCATTCCACTTTAATGCTTACTGATACTGAGATGATTTCAAGAATAATCTGGACTCAAAGACAGGTTGTAATACATGTCCATGAGGCTTTGATGCTTAGTTTAAAAGTCTTTGATCAAAGCCATTTATTTTCTTCTATTGATATTAGGCCAATCGATATACATGTCGGTGCAGTGCTGGGTATACTGGAAGTCACTGTGAGACACCTTTAGATATCTGTGCTGCTGAGCCCTGTCAGAACAATGCTCAATGTGTCCCATCGGCCCTCAGCACTCAACACTGTGTGTGCCCACAAGGTAAACCAATTTGTTTTACCTCAAACTATAACTATTACTAAATTGTTTCTGTTCATCTGTGTATCAGCTATCATCCTGGCATGAGGGTTATATTCCCAGACTATAGCATTAATATGTGTGGATTGGGTTTCCAGTCCCCACCCAATTGGTCTCATTGATGAGTTTCCACCTTATGTCTTATTTGTTAATACCTGTATCTTTCCACTTAAAGGTTTCACAGGTGTGAGGTGTGAGGTTGAAATTGACAACTGTAAGCCTGACCCGTGTCTACATGGAAGTACATGCATCAATGGGCTGAATGCTCACTCCTGTCTCTGTCCACCTGGGTACAGGTAAGTCAACATCATCAACAAATGCTGTAGTTTGATCACAAGTTTAGTTACAGTTTCATGCAAATACAATACTGTGTTTTGATCTCAAACCTATTAACTCAAAATTACTTTAGTGTTACGTTAATACTAACAGGTTTTTGAGAAAGACTCTGCTATGGTCGAAATGTCAGGCCACTAACAAATTTTTGCATTTTTAACACAGGTCCTTTTGGTTTATAAGCTTTTTGCAACAGCTAGTTCTAATTACAGGTTTTGAGTGTTTATGAGATTCTGTAAAGAAACATTGTGGTTTAAGTGAAATAGGGTTTTAAATTTGTTCCTATTATTTTGATAAACAAACATTGATAATAAGGGTCTTAGAACTATTGTTCTCATTAAAAAAAACAATAGTTTGTTTTATCTGATAACCAAGAGGAGCCTCAGTAAGTCATTATTTTGCTTTGATTTCTCTGCAGTGGGTACCAGTGTGAAAAAGACAATGATGATTGTATAGGACATCTCTGTCAAAATGGAGCTCAGTGCATTGACGGCTTGAATGAATACCAGTGCAAGTGCAAACGAGGATTTATCGGCAGATATTGCAATGATTGTAAGACCTAATGTTATTTCATTTGTAATATAAAGTTTATTAAGGTATTCTTTATGTATTGGCATTTGGGAATAAAATGTGCAGATTTGGAACAAACATTATTTATGTTAGAAAAATTTATTTGTGAAACTATGAATATTTGATC
The DNA here is from genome assembly GCA_037783415.1 of Leptasterias polaris. NCBI lineage: Eukaryota > Metazoa > Echinodermata > Asteroidea > Forcipulatida > Asteriidae > Leptasterias > Leptasterias polaris. Next base: position 4,207,469 of record JAZGTN010000027.1, read on the forward strand.
CGAGAAAAAAAGTAAGTCATGTAAAAATGTCTTTGTCATTTTCCCTATGTCAACTAATAATAACGAACAGTGTCTCTTGGATTACAAAAAATTTCAGATTATTTTGCCTTGCCAGCCTCAGGCTATGTCTAAATTAGCGGCTGTGGCTTTGATCCTCAGGTGAACATGTGAACCATGGGAGGCCCATAGCAACTCTCTTAACAACAGCCATAGCTGTAGCCACAGCTGCCGATTCAGACACGGCCTCAATGTGGTGTTACTTGATTATGAGAGAAAACAAAAACAAGATGTGAACATCATGTTTATGTCAACAGATGCCCCATGTCATTTTGATATGGTGTTCCGATGCAATGTTCCCAGCCAGTTTGTCACCATAGAGCAAGCCGTGGAGGAGAGCCTGCAAGCTTTCACCCTTACCCTGTGGATTCGAAGCACCTCATCATCAACCGATGCAGTAATACTGTCGTACATAACTCCAGGTAGTAACCCAACACTTCGTGCAGCCCAGTTTGCCATCAGTGATCCTCAGGCCCTGAATATCTTTATAAAGGGGTAAGAGTTATTTAGCTTGTGTTTCTAGCGAGCTTTTATTTATTTTGTTTCCCCTTCTAATTTATTGATCTTAAATACCCTAGACAGTTTATCCATTCTGAATGGTCGAGAGGAGATCACGTGGCAATAATTAGACGTGCAGTAGAGACATGGTAAAAAGTGTTTAAACAGACCCTTGTTGGCGCTCAAGCCTTTCATAGTTTGGTTTTTTCATACATACAGGACCACTCTAGAGTTCTACAACCAAATCAGGTTTTAGAAACATGCTTTTCACACTCCTGAGACCAGGGCCTGTATAGCAGTTTATTCAATAATGAGCATTGTCGTGAAATTGGCCAACGTGCATTTGACTATGTCCATGAATTTGTTTGCGATGTGACTTTCATGAATGGCAAAATTTACCACATTGACCAATAGAGAGGTTAAATATGCCATTCATGAATACTAACCTCACAGCGGACTTGCACAGGCATTAATTTACAGATTGTTCTCAACTTTGTATTTCTACATGTATGTAAGTGACTCGTATATAAAATGCCCTGGTATTGTAATTTATACCCTAGATACCAGTATTCCACATTGGTCAGTGTGAACGACGATCATTGGCATCATCTTGCCGTCTCCTGGAACGAACACGGAGGGAACCTAATGATCTATAAAGATGGTCATGTAGTCCAGACCCAACACCAAATACGACCCGGTAGCCGTATCGATAGTGGAGGACAGTTCACACTTGGAGAGATACACGGCTCAGGTGAGTTGCAAAATGATTACCTGTTATTTCTTAAAATTATTATTTTATTTTATTGTTTATTTAATTCTTTGGACAAAACGATGTAACGAGCAGAGGTCGTCCAGGGAAAGGCAAAAGTAAAAAAACTGTCATAAAACAAGACGTGCCCTCGCAGACCTTGCTCATTTAAAAAAATAAAAATGTATATTATATATAATACACAGAAATATAAAATTGTAGTGAAAAGTAAAACAACAGATGGCAAGTAAAAAAAGTATTAAAATACAGATACAAAAAAATCACCGTAATAAGACCCCCAATAGTCAAATAAGACCCCCAATAGTCAAATAAGACCCCCAATAGTCAAATATCGTTAATGCAAAACCACATACTTCCTGCCAAAATTTGCCAGTCTTCCATAAATGATGTCTCAGAAAAGTTAATAACTGCCCATTTTTATTACATACAATTTTTGTGATGTTGGTCAAAGTCTTGGAACAACCCATCTAAGGTTTTACATTTTTATTTTATGTCTCTAAAACAGGCAAAACTACTGCTGGCTAAATTTACTGGTAGTAAAATAACAGATATTGTGAAAAGCAACTTTTGAACAAACAAATTTGGTTTTTTTGTAACAGCACCAACATCATCAAATAAGCTACATGGTGCACTGAGTAGTGTAAACATGTGGGATACAGCATTAGCAGGCTCCGTGATTAGCAACCTTGCTAGTGCCTGTGGCTCTGTAAACCCTGGTAATGTCATCGCAGCAGCCGACTTCCTTGAGACAGCCTCCCTTGGAAGGGTCCAGGTTCAGACTCCCTCACAGTGTGACGGTAAATAGATTTGTTGCGGAAGTCTCTTTCTGATATATGCCAGTAACACCTTTTTCAGAAGAACAGTCTACCACTCACTACCGTGATGTTTTATGTTGTTTTTGACCGAGTGTGATTCCCAAATATTGCCCAACAGATCAATGTACTCATACAGCAGCTCTGTGGTATTGTAAGTCATACATGTAGTTTCCATCTTTGTGTGATTCCCTGTGTAAAGAAATAGTTTAATGCTGTGACCTGTCAAAAGGGCCTGACTATTCTGCTCTCTAGCCTCTGGTTGGTTGTGTGAATTTATATGAATTCTATAAATATTTAGAAACAATGGCAGTTTTGGGGAGGCTGCGTTTTACATCAATTTGACCCTTCGTCCTCTTATGAAGACAATGCAGTTAGTTTACTGAAAAAATAATTACTTTCAATCTGAAAGCTCTAGTTTATACCAGCACCAATCCTCAAAAGCAATATTTCCATGTGAAATACTGTTAAAGTAAACAGAAACACAATTTTAACTGGTACATGTTTTGATTGTCACAGAAAGCCAATAAGAAAGTATGCCAAATCTGTGACAAATTTTGAACCATTATTTCATTGTTCTCCGCTAAAACATGACCAACACTTTTTTCTTAGGTTAGTTGTCTAGTGTTTATATAGTAAACTAGAGAATGGAATGACTTTACTCTTCAAACTTCACTGATGTATTGATCTCTTGTAACCAACCCTTACACTTACAGTGGTGAATGAATGTGCTTCTAGCCCATGCCAGTTTGGCAGTACCTGCAAAGACGACTTAGGTCGCTATATCTGCCTGTGTTCATCTGGCTTCACCGGACTACACTGTGAGATTAATATTGATGACTGTGGAACATCAACACCCTGTGAGAATGGTGGCAGCTGTGTGGATGGTATAGGAACTTTCTCTTGTGAATGCCCACCAGGATTCTCAGGACAACTGTGTGAGCTTGAAAAAGGTATATAAATCAAGCACAAATATTTGTATTTTAGAATCTATAATTCACGGTCGGCATCCACTGGAAATTTCACATGAAGATTGACAAGTATCTAGAAATATACCTAAATTATAGTTTTCCGAAACAATCTTTCTCACCCTTCAAAACAACTTTGAAAACTTGGATTTTGCATAGGTTTGTTGAGTGTGCATATTGCAGAAGCAACAGTTCTCCCAGTGCCAAGATTACCAGAACTCCTAAAACACAAAACTTCACTAAGCATAGGAATTGTTGCCTCCTAGAATCACATCAACCACCATATTATTCACCTGTAGCCAGAGCCATGACATTTTGGGAATAGAAATTTTGCTTTTGCGACTACAAAGTTAGGAAAGTCCCTTTCATAAACTCTTAGAACCAAACACCTCCCCCAGCCCCCAACCCCACACACACACAGCTCTGTGTTACAGTCACTGTGTGGACATTCCTTTGTTCTATACACTGAGGAAAATCCTATTCCTCAACACTGTAAATAACACTGTGTGGACAAGTGTAAGTCCACATAGTGTTTCAAGTCCCTACATTATGTGGACCTCTTTTGTTATTGTGTAGTGTTAAAACACACACACATACGTGTGTAAATACCGGCAATCGTGGACCCTCTTTTGTTCAACTCTTTGTGATAGCAACCGTGGACCACAATGCTTTCCTTTGTGATAGCAACCGTGGACCTATTGTCCCTTTTGTTATACATGTAGGTCCATGGTTTGAATGTGGATACCTACCCAAACACACACACGTGTGTAAATACCCGCAATCGTGGACCCTCCTTTGTTCAACTCTTTGTGATATCAACCGTGGACCACAATGCTTTCCTTTGTGATAGCAACCGTGGACCTATTGTCCCTTTTGTTATAGGTCCCCAGTTTGAATGTGGATACCTACCATGTAAACACCTGCAATCGAGGACCTCCAATTGTCCCTCTTTTTTTGTTGGCAACCTGTTTTCTTTTGTTATAGGTCCCCGGTTTGCATGTGTATATCTACCCACACTACTGAACAATCCAAAATAAATTTTAAGTCTCACCAATTCAAAAGTTTATCAATCGTATTCTTATTTTGGTGGTTGTATTATATGTACTTCTTTTGTAAAATGCATTTCTTTCAGTTATGTTATGCACTGTATCAAATTCCTCTTGTTGTTATAACCAAAACTTAATAGGAGCTCGAGTATCTGCAGACATTTATTTTTAACAGCCACAGCCCAAAGATAATGCCTTCATTTTGATTTTTTTTATATTTTATAACACATCCAGCAGAGCTAATCAACTATTAAATTTAGATGTGGGAGGAAAACCCATACACTATTACTGTGAAAACCACACAATTCTGTAAGGACTGCAAACCCAATCCACATGTAAGGCGCCGGCCCAAGGTGGGATTGGAGCCGGGATCTACAGAGGTGGATGTAGGGACAGAACCCACTAAGCCAATCTGATTCATGTTCTTTATTTCATCAATCTGACAGTTCATGGTGGGTTGACTGCATGGAGTGACTGGAGTGTCTGTAGTGTATCCTGTAATGGTGGTACTCAGTCACATCAACGAACTTGTACCAACCCCCAACCAGCCCATGGAGGTAACCCTTGCGTTGGCCCCCTCACTGAAACCCAGCAATGCAAAACTGGACCATGCCCCAGTAAGTCACCCTCAACTTAGCAGATTTTCCTGAATTCAAGATTGATTAGTAATCTGTATATAGTTTTCTGAATATTGCAAGATCTTGACACTATCCTGACACTATCCTGTTCATGTGTTGAGTTCCACAGAAAGTTGATGTAAGAAAAGATAATTCTTGGACTTGTCTGTCAGCTGTGTTTTACAAAGACTCAAGATCTTAAAGAATTAACAGTTTCTGATATAAGAAAAGCCTTTTGAATAAATGAAATGATTAACTTTTGAAAGATTACACATAAACTAATGGCAATTGTGGAGCTGTAAGCTACAGCAGGTATGTGCTAGACTTGTCGACATGTCGTAAAATTTCTGTTGCGGTGATAGTGAAACGGCTCTCTCGCAATATCTTGCGAGACTGCTGCTCTGCGCGAGACTACTGCTCTCACGACTGGTCACATTTACGAAGAGTCAGCAGCCAGCAACTTCGCGCGAGAGCAGTCTGTATTACGCTACCACCATGACTTGACATTCACCGCGACAAACACTAATGACTTGTCCTCAAGTCTAGGTATGTGTATGAATGACGTATTGAGTCACCAGCAAGAAAGCCTAAAAGTGCTTTGAGTAATCTTATCTGAATTTGATGAAAAAATTGAGGTGTACCAAACATCCAGAATGTTTTTGTATTTTTCAGAAACACACACAAATATTGTGGAATACAAGGAACCTAGTCAGTGAAACTTCCAACATCAGAAAATAAACAAGTTTATAAATTTTTTGATTTTCAGAGATTTGTTTAGATAGGGGGAAAATTTTACCTAGTTGTCACTGACCTGGACCATGGGAACAAACAAATAACAAACAAATATGAATATATTTTGGGATGGTTTTGAGTGAGATAATATTCTAACGCATTCATTCTGTAACCCTGTATCATTTCAGGCTGTAAGATCTTGACACACCCGTTCAATGGAGAGCTACACTGTGAGACTGTCGGTGAAGAGCAGAATTGTACCATCTCATGCCTCAAAGGCTATGCCTTCAGTAGGGCTGTACTGCGAGCTTATCGCTGTGGTCCATCTACCAACTACCAGTGGTCTCATGAATCAGATGCAGACCCAAGAGTGAACTTCCCTAAGTGTACAGGTTGGTCAATCTTTCCCAGTGACAAAATATTTCAGAAACTGTAGAAAAAACCAGTATGGCCTCAATTCACCAGGGTGGACAACTCTTCATTCCTTCAATTAATAGGTTGTATTTTGGACAGGTAAATTTCCACATTCTGTATTTGGCTTTGTACTGTAATGATTGTGCCTTTATTACAGACTACAAACCACCAAGCAAGTTTGCCATGGAGATGGTCTTAGAATATGACAACCTTGTGTGTGACGGAATCAATGTGGCCAAGGATAACATGGTATATCAGCAAGTCAGTAATGCAGTTACATCCGGCGTCAACTCCATTAAGTGTGTCAAGGACAATAGTTGCTCTGTCAAGCAGTCTAAGGTGTGTAATTGCAGGAGGAATTAGAGTCCAATAAGCATTGATTCTGCTTCTGCTTCTGCTTAAATGGAGCCACTCTCGGCACTGTGCCAACACATGCAATAGATGTACATTAAGATGCATTATTAGTTAATACGGTTCCCATTCAGAAGTCATTTGGAATTCCTGAATAGAAATTAGACTTGTAAAAAATAATCTTTTAAGCATTGAGTTGTCCTGAAATGAAGCCCCTACTACAACACTTGTATTGTGATCTCTGGTTTTGCAAATGTCTTCTTTCATCAAGTTTTGTTTTGTTTCCAAATATTTGTTTTATTGTTATTCATGTTAATAAAGGAATAAAAGAGGTCTTAAGCGGCTATTTAAAACTGGCAGGGTCATGGCCAACGAACCAAAGGCGAGGTCTTTTATCGCAAGGCAACAACCCTACAGGGTTTTAAATGGCCATTTAAGACTGAGTCACCGCTGTTTTATTCCCACTCATGAATACCTTTCCGTTAAAAACATCCCGGAAAACCTTTAAATTTAATATCAAATCTGACAGTTTAACCTCAGCTCGCCTTGATATTGCCTTGAATTTTGTGTCCCTGTTGAGAGCAAAGTAGCTCCTTGTGCAAGTTTGGAACTTGTGCGCTTCAGTTTCAGACTATTGCACGCAAGGAGCCAAATATGTGACCTTTCAACTTGAATGAGGCTATGAAATTTGCGCGCTCCGTGCAATCATCTAATAGCGCCCTCTTTTGACTAAACTTTCCCAGGCAATGTTCAAACAGTCCTCAACATGCTTATATTTCAAAGTATACCTTTGGTTTTTGAAACCGTTTGATTGTTTTAATCTTATATAAATGTAGATATATACAATAAAACTAACCTGTGAAAATTTCACTTCAAAAGGTGGTCGCGTTTTTGAGATATCGCCCCAAAACCGGAGCGAAGAATAATCCCTATAGAAGTACACAATCTGAGAAACGTTTCTTACAGAAACGTTTCTCAGATTCAAATTTTGAGGCAAAACCAGATATCTTTTTACATAACCACATTGCTTCAAAGTGAAATGATTCTCAAAATGCTTTATACTATCAAAAGCTGCTGAACTTCTTACCACGTAAGTTTTTATTGCCATTCATTTTCAAAGTTTTTACCAAACTAAAGACCCTTTAAGCATGGCCACATGATCTCCTCTTGACCAATCAAAATGGATAAACTGTCCCTGGCAATTGTGAATTGAAAATAAAATATGATGTAGGTAGCCATAGCCTATGTAGGTAGCCATAGCCTATAGGGCTGCATTGGAGAAGTTGATGTGTATAGTTGCTCATGGTGCAAGATGGATTTGTATATCCCTCAGGTCATTGGCTGCAGTCCCTCAGAAGTTCTCCCTCAAAGCCGACGACGCAAACGATCAGTTGATGAGAATTGGATTAAAGTCAGCATCATATTGGAGCATGATTTACACATTCCACATACCCACAACCTCACAAATGATCAAGGTAAGTACATTAGGAGCTGGTCTTATGAGCATGTAACTAGTGCCGTTAAAATAATACATAAAGCATGGGATTAATGGTGATGAGGTCAAGCAAGGTCCGGCTACCTGTCACCCACAGAGTTTACCAATGGTTTGGGTGTTGAGTTTACCAATGGTTTGGGTGTTGAGTTTACCAATGGTTTGGGTGTTGAGTTTACCAATGGTTTGGGTGTTGAGTTATCCAATGGTTTGGTTGATGAGTTCACCAATAATCATAATATTAGTGGCTTCTTATATAGCGCTCATATCCGTCACTCAGTGACGCTCAAGGCGCTTCAACAGTCAGTATTTTCCTGTAAGGTATGTGGAGCTATGTTCTTGAAGTATGAAACCCATTCCTTTACATAGCACGATGTAATGGGTTACAAGGTGTTGTGGCGCAATATGCAGCCAATCAAACCAGGAACACCTGGGCGAAACCCCATCTCTTTGAGATAAGTGCAATGGGATCTTTTACGTGCATTACACAACACATGGGACAAACGGCTTTACGTCCCATACGAAGGACAAAGCAATAATGGTTATAAGTGTCTTGCTGAAGGACACAAGTGTCACGACCTGGACTCGAACCCACACTCTGCTGAACAGAAACACCAGAGCTTGAGACCGCTGCTCTTATCTGCTCAGCCACGACATGCCAATGGTTTGGGTTTTGAGTTTACCAATGGTTTGGGTGTTGAGTTTACCAATGGTTTTGGTGTTAAGTTTACCTATGGTTTGGGTGTTGACTTTACCTATGGTTTGGGTGTTAAGTTTACCAATGGTTTGGGTGATGAGTTTACCAATGGTTTGGGTGTTGAGTTTAGTAATGGTATTGAAACTGATGAGGAAAGATCCATTTATTCTTTACGTTATTGTATTCCTTTTAATGAGTTCCTTTTAATTATTTCCTTTCAATGACCAGTGGCAAATCATAGCAGTTCTGTGATTGCTATCAGTGAGCTTGAGGATGGTGCAACTTATCTTGTGAACCAGACAGTGGCTGGTCACTTTGCCATCAGCATTGACAGTGACACATATGACATTGACACCAATAAGTCTTCAAGCTTTGGTGTGCCTGTCTGCCCATCGGGAACAGTTCGAGCTGGTACTGAGGATGCACGATGTGGTAAGTTCTACAGTTTTAATCTCCTGGTTAACATTTCCTCTATACAAAGATCGAGGAACAGATTGCACTGAAATTCATGCTTAAAATCCCCCTGTTTTAAGTATCGATGCAAAGTAATAAACATGTTTTGTTTGTTTTTGTCTAATTGTTTAAAATAACAGCACTTAAGATAGCTAAGAGTACGGTGTACTTCCTGGGAGTTAACTTTCAAGTCCACACAATGTGTTAATTATAATTTGTACAGAAATGTTACTTTCTCAATGTGAAATGCATGTTTTTATTTCATGAAGCATGTATTCAAAATAATGTAAAATGTTGTTTGATTTTGTCCTTCTACCAGTTCCTTGTTATTCTGGTACATTTGATGATGGAGACGCTTGCCGAGAATGTCCCTCTGGAACCTACCAGTCACATAAGGGCGCAACACGCTGCCACATCTGCGGACGAGGATTTACCACTTTGTATACTAGATCAGTCCTCAAAGAGGATTGTGTCCGTCTGTAGTGGACCACCTGAGGGCCACTCAGGTTGCCGTGTCTGAATTCTGGAACTTATCAGTCCTAAAGACTGTGCAAGTCTCATGTAAATTCTAACTAACTCTTGTGTAATTGAGTTCATGTAAAAATGTGGAGGAATCAAAAGCGTACACTTTGAACTGATTGCAATGTTAGAATACACACAAGACTTACGCAGTCTATTAGTGGATAAACCAAGATAAAGGAATTGTGTGCACCTTGCCTACTCAGAGTATCATTATAATAATTATTTTATCAGATCAGTAAATGTAAACTATGCAAGGTAACAAGAAAATAACAGAATGATTATACAAATATTAAGAACAAGAAATTAACCCAAGCATCAAGGTCTTAAAGGCAAACAAAATTGCACAAACACTTGCACAGAACCACCCCTGGGCTTCAGTCCCAGCTATACCACTTGCATTTCTTGCACTATTCCTTTGGGTACCTTGGTTGACTCATTGTACATAAATCACAATCCATTACCACATTTCAAACACCTTCATTGTATAGAATTTGAATGTGAAAACTGAGGGTGTCGTTGCTTAGCCTGACAAATAATGTAATGAACCTTAAAAATAGTTGAAAATGTGTGGAATAAATTTGCCAAACATTGTTAAAGCAAGTGAATTACTTGTTACATTGGCTTTATGTTTCCTGAACAAATTTATGCCCTGTTTGTGAATTAAATACTAAACATAAATAACACTTCGTGTGAAACGCATAGACCCTAAAGAGGTGACAATGGGGGTTGTTGTGGATGACAACAAAAAGCCTAAAAATGTTCACAAATTTCTGTCCACCTCTGTTGAAAAGCTATGACAAACTGTCGACAAACTGCAAAAAACTGGCTGCCGCCAAATTATGCCCTGCAAGTTCAGATAACAAACAAGATCTGTGATTGGTGAAAAAAACATCTCCTGCACTGATTGGTTAATTAACTGCAATGTGATTGGCTGATTTTGGATCATCCGATTTTGGCTAACCATACCAGACCTTGAAACCCAGTTTGTCCCACAATTTACTATAGCAAAACACCCTCTACACTGTACACACAATTTGCTTGCAATTTGATTAGCTTCAAGTTTGTTCACAGGACCCTTGATTTGCTAATCTGCTCCACATAAAATGAAATGGAACACAGTGTCACCTGCACAGTGTGTACTTTGTGTGCTAGGACACACAACTGCACATACAATAGATGCATAGCAATACAACCTTCCCATGTATCCTTCTTCATATCTATTCTATTTTACGTTATGTAACTGTTCTGTTTTGAATTTGCGTAGAAAAATCTATTATACAAATAATATTAATATTGACAAGTACATGTACCTTAGCTTTAAGCAGAAAAACCTGGTATTGTGCAGAGTGCGGGTTTGTGAGCCATAAAAGTATGCAGACTTTTCTGAGTAGAAAGTTTTTGATTAAACATTTAGGTAGGCCTATACAATATAAACCTATTTTTATATAAATATTTTTGAATTTATGCAGAGTATTTTGAGCTGCTATAGGTCTCATACATGAACTGAGCAGGTTTTTGGGGCCAGTCCGTTTGATTGCTGCTCAATTTCTTTTTTAAGGAAGTAATCATATGAATTAATTTAGGGCTAAACTTTTCAAGAAAGGACATTTTTGAACAATCCTCTTTTGATAAATTAAGGATCTTAAATTTTCAAGATTACTTGTTTTGGTAAACACATAATCGTTAAATCAAATAAGGTGATGAAAGTTAAAGAAATGGTTTTGATAAACACATAATTACGACCAAATTAGGTTGTTGCGTTTTCAAAAAATCAGAGAATGAGGGTTGCATTTTTTTTCAGGAATTTGAACTCGTGAAGTTCATACCAACTTTTGTTTTGAATGACAATGTCGTTTTATTACTAAGTTTTTAAGAGCATAATGTTATGTGTTATCGTGTATCATGCTATATAGTGTTTATTTAAAACAGGTGCAAGAAGTTTGATTAAAGAGGTAAAGTTGCAAGGTAATTGTTAAAATGTTGGTCGGTGTCAAATTCCTGTACCCCTTGGATGGTAGTTGAATACACAGGGAGCTCGTTGCAACACTCTACCCACCTAAACCTATTTTTGTTAACCTAAACTCAAACCTTTGGAGGTTTCATCAAACTAGTCACGTTTTAGTGAAAAATCCTTTTAAAAACTGTCTCTATTTTGTCAAGAATTTTTGTTTGCTTTTAATTGATTACATTTTTATTTCTGGAACGGAAGCGTCAAGGGACATGACGCAACAATAGGCCTACAAGTGAAATTGAATATCCGTTTTGATTTGCGAACGATTTCACGCAAATTAGAACTAGGCGAATAGGTTTAAATAGGTTGCTTATTAGCTGTTCCGACCTAGCTGTCGGAACAGCTCTTGTTTTCGTCGAGATTTTCTTATTCTTTGTTTCCGCCTAAATCCCATAGCATTTGCACACGTTTTTTGTATACAGGTAATATCCTAGAGCGTAACACGAAAGAGTGAGATAATTATATAAAATTGAAGCATAGTAAATAAACTTAACTCTAAATGTAATAAATGTTAAAATTCTTAATTAATTAGCCACTTAACAGCGAGGTGAACATTTAATTAGCCAACCTTGTTAGCACCATATCTCAAAAAGTATACCCCCGATCGTCAAACTTTTTTCAGTTAAGCACTTGTCTTGTAATGTAGATGTGCCTTTTAGCCTAACATTCTCCGTCACGTCATCATGACGTCAGTCGTAGGCGTTTTTTCTTTTAGTGTACAAAACACAAACGTTTTGGTGACGTTTAGGTGATTCAAAACACAACCGTGGCTACAACGCTGTGCTTTTTTGATTAGGTCCAGTCACCTACCTTTGCAGCGTTTCCACTTCTAAGGAAATTTCCTTATTTTAAGGAAATTTTAACGTCCTAAGGAAATTTCTAAGGAAACAAAAACTCTAAGGAAATTTAAGGAAATTTCAAAAATCTAAGGAAATTTTTAGGAAATTTCAAAATTTTAAGAAAAATTTAAAGAAATTTGAGAATAAAAGCAAATCATTAAAAAAAATACAATAAAACATGAAAACTGGCCATTTTTAGGGTTCATATCAGCGAAAAATGGCGCAGTGAGATCGATCACGGCTGGGAACGAGGTTGGTTGCTTATAGCGCGTACCATAGAATTAGAACCCGGTCGGTGCCACTGATCAGTATATAGAGATCAGTGGTCGGTGCGTACTAAAAGCATCGCTCCACTGCTGCGCCTGGCGCCCCCAAGTAATTAGTCTGGTTTCGATTGCATCGTAGGCTGAGCCCAGGCCTGATATGCGGCGGGGTCGCGCATCCACACTACTACTACCGACCACATGATGACTGTGTGTGTGGTTTGCACGTCGTACATTTTGCATACTGTACATGTACATGTTGTGTTGTTTGTTCATTGCTGTTTGACTAAAATTGGAACTGGTATACTATGACAATTTTCATCAATTACCATCAATAGTTTAAGTTATTTTATCTAAGGAAATTTTAAGGAAATCCTCCCAAAACTCTAAGGAAATTTCTTTTAATCTAAGGAAAAAATTATGTCAATCTAAGGAAATTCAATTTTGGGGAGTGGAAGCACTGTACCTTTGTTTGGTTACTCTGGAATTCGGATCGCGTATTGTGAAAGCCTGTTAGTCCGTGGGCTACCCCCCCCCCCCTGCACCCCCCTGGGGATTTTTGGAGACAACTATTTTTGACCATATTACTTTTGAAATCTGGTTGTCTGCAAAAAATCCTGGTGGTGGGTAAGACCGTGAGGGCGCTGTTTTCAAGATGGCCCCCAAAATACCACTAAATGGCATAATTGAGCCCCCAATTAAATCAGGCTAATATCTTTACATTTCTTGATTTGTAGTGAGAATAATACTACAGAGCTGTTGAACTAAAGTATATTTAGATTTTTATTATTTTCAAAATGGTGGCACTAGAAGTCACTCGAGTAAAGTAGTAAGTAGGCATTTCCCCTTCCCATGTGTTGCCTCTGCTCTCTGCTTTTCTCAATTAGTTGACGTAGAGTGAATATTACATTGATGGTGGTTCTATCAGCTCTGTACCCTGACTGAGATTTGGTTACATGACCTATTGGAGGCGTTGTAGCAAGATGTCAGCAAAACATTTATCTACAACGCTCAGTAGATAGATACCTCTGTGTACATAGTTGTCACACAAATACTTGGCTCCTTTCTCGTAGAGAATCAACATGTTAGCAATCTTGAGGTCGGTAGGGATGTTCTTATGCAACATATCATTGAAGATTTTGCATACATGTAGGTGCCTAAATCATGACATCTCCTCCATATTACGGGAAAGCTCTATTTCAGAAAGAGGCTAACATAAAACATCCTTTTCGTCTGGCAACTCACATCTGTTATCTCCATGTAATGCCTTTTCCAAACAGTGGAGTTAATTGGATTATGCACAAAACATAAAAAAGTAGCGCTGCTGACTGCCCCAGGCAAACTTACTGCTCATCCATTAAGTTTAATGACCCAAGTAATTCAATGTACATTCCCACTAAATAAGTGAAAATACTCGGAAGTTATTTAATGGAGCTTTCCGGTAATGCATTTTTAATGTTTCAGGGGGTATGCCATCTGGTCCAGGGCTTCTCTTAAAACTTCGTCTATTTTATTGACTCGATTACCTCAGCCAGTGTTGGTCCTGTTCCTAGGTCATGAATTACCCAGGACCTGAATGTTGCCACTGCAGGTTGGTTTAGAAGAGTAGAAAAATGTTCCATCAATCTGGCTTTGATGTCTCTGGGGGAGGTCGGAAGTTTGCCAACAGTGGTGATGGGATGAGAACTTGGACCATATATATCATGTTGAGTGATGTGTAGAAGTCGCGATAGTTTTTCCTCTGTGCAAACTTCTCAACTTTGTCTGCTCTGTCTTGGAACCAGTTGTTTTTTAGGTCATGGATTCAACTTCGTAGTTCAGCTCTGTCAAGTTGAGGGTTCATAGCTGCGTCGTATTTTGTAAGTTGATGAGCTGAACCTGGTGGTCACGTATGGTGAAAAATCTGCACTTTGTGATAAGCAGCCTATGGTCTGTGAAGCAGTTTGCACTCCGAAGCATGCGGGTGACGCAAATGTTATTGAGTGCATCGGCCGGCATTCGCAAGGATGTGATCTACATGTATCTGATGCCATTGCTTGGATCTTATAAGCTGCCATGTTCTCATTAAATTGTTTTTCAATCTGAACAGTATCCCATTGACAGTCAGCTTCGATTGGGTACACATATTTAGCAGTAGCAGGCTGTTAGAATTCAGCTTTCCTACACCATGTCTGCCAAATACACCAGGCCAAACTACTCATTCTCTTCCAACTCGTGTGAAGTCTGCAATCACAATCATTTTACCTTTGGTCTTAGAGATGGTGCAATTAAATAAAAGGCTTCTTTTTCATCATCTCGTCTCTGCATTGTTGATGCATAAACACTGCTAAAAGTCACACTTTTGCCAGATTGAAAAACTGCTGTCATGGTCATGAGTCTGTCATTTATAGCAGTCGATTCACTAGGTCATTCGAGATGTCAACCATGATTGTCAGTGATGTTGTAGCGAGCACCTTGGTCTTCTTTGTGTTCAGCTGGAGTACAACCTTCAGCAATAGGTCCCGAGCCTGCTCCAATGTATTTGAAACAATTGCAATGTCATATCAGCAAAGTCCATATCAGTGATCATCACAGGAGACACTCGTCGGCTCTTGCGGGTCACTATGGTGAAACCCAGCTCATCTTCTCTTCCATTGATTGCCTTTCTCAGGGCGTAGTCGAGGACGATGATGAAGAGAAATTGGGCCAAGGTGTCACCCTGAAACACTCCTGCCAGGATGTCAAAGAACACAGTGACATCATCTAGTTAAGTGACCCTGGCCCGGGTGTTTGTGTATAGGTTACCCCATTCACTTGCACTAACTTTTGGGGGACTCGCGGTGAGGATGTTCATCATCTTGACCCGGTAGTGTCAAAGACCTTGCGGAAGTCAATGAAGGTGATGACTGCAGGAAGATATTTATGCTTGACACCTTCAATAAGTCTCCTAGTGCAATGACGTGCCCCACCGTAGACCTCTCTCGTCTGAATCCCCACAGCACTTTCCACCCTTGAGCGCACCCCTTGCCTTGACATTCCCCTCATGGTTGAATGGGCCATCCTCGATGTCCAGGGTATCGAACACCTGATCCACCTCCACCTGTGCACCCAGCATGCTGCAGCACCTCCGGTTCATCACCAAGAAGGTTTTTGAAGTGGTTTGTCCATGTCTCTACCCGGTGTCATCGGTATCTCCCATGATCTTAGAGGGTCTGGAGGACTTTCTGTCGGTAATCTCGTTGATGAATCTCCAGCTCACCGCATGCGTTTGGTTGACATGAGCTTCTTTCACTTTTCAGATTTTTAGGGGTAAGCTCCTCCTCCTCGATGAGATCATAAGTTTAAAGTAGGACTTTCTTCTTGCTTTTGTACACCGTCCTCTTTTTTGGTGAAGCTGTGGTCTGCTACGAGAGACCAGTAGGCCACTTCCATCTCCTCCCGATCCCTAGCTCCGACGACCCGAGGATCAGATGTGGCCCCCCCCCCCCCCCCCCACCTCTTCACCTTGTCCATGCAGATCTCCGCAGCCTCCTTGTTTGCTCTTACGAACTTGTTATAGCGGTTGGTTGCATAATCATCATCAATCATCCTCCGTCAATACCTGCAACCGATTTTGAATTTCTACGGCATGGCGGGCATACCTCTCCTGTAGATCGCTGTTTCTCTTGAGCTTTTCCCAATTGTACTTCACCCGGCTTGTCACTGCCTTGCGTGGTGCACGGAGGCTGAGACGAACCTTCATCACCACCACTCTATGATTTGATCATACCGTAGAGAAGGTACTGTGGGCATAAGAGTTGATGATACTGTTACGCCATTTCCTCCTGGTCAGAATACAGTCGATCTGGGCCTTCCTCCCGGATGGTGACAACCACAGACGCAAACCGTTGTTGTTTGTGTCTTGATGAAAGGTAAAAGGAGCGTCCCCCAGCCCCAGTCAGGCATTGAAGTCACCAAGGGTGGCAAGGAAGTGGTGATGGGGAACAGCCTCTATCGCGTGTCGTAGATCATTATAGAACTTCGTCTTCTCCTCTTCAGGTGCAGTTAGAGTTGGTGTGCGTAGGCCACCGTGGTTGTGAGGACTTCATGAAAGTGACACAATTGGCTTAAGTGATGAAACTGTTGACACATAATTTAAATTCTAAACGTTTCAGCCTCCAGTTTTGGTAAACAAAGTAAATATCTGGTCTCATGTACCATGCATTTGGTGATCGTTGATTGCTGCACTATCCCTTTGACTGGTTTGCATGGTACGATTGGATTAAATTTTACAGAGCCTTTCAAATGACAGTAAAGTCTCATTTTGATTGCCTGCTATGGCAATACAGGTGACATATTTATATGCACATTTTCCTTCATATTTGACCTTGTATGACCTTTAATGACCGTAAAGCGACCTCCATTATATGTTATTGTTCTCTCATCTCTATATCTGCATTTCATGCACCAATAGCTTTAATTTGATACCAAATAAGATATTATGTTTATATGACAAACTACATTTGTCATAATTATTACATAATCAGAAAAGTGGGCGTGGCTTGTGACGTCAATAAAAAAAATTGCCCAAGTGTGCCAAGCCAGATTTTGGCTCTAGACACCCTCATCTATCATTTTCAGCAATAAAATTGCATTTGTACCCTACTTCAATTGGCCCTTCCACAATTTACTCATATCCACCTGACTAATAACAATGAAAACATCTATCATTACGTTTCTTTGGCAGCCATTTTGAAAAAAGCGCCCTCACGGTCTTACCCACCATTATGAATTTTGCAGACACCCTGATTTCAATAGCCCATAGGATAAGGTTTCCAAAAATACCAGTCTCCAAAAATCCCCAGGGGGGTGCAGGGTTTCGGTATTTGGCCCATGCACTATGTCAAGAATGGGACTTATCTCAGTTCGCCCAGAAGTAATCCTTAGATGTTATTGATGCAAAAAATAAGTTAGTGGCCTGACGTTTCGACCCTAGCAGAGTCTTTCTCGAAGGCTAAATGACAACACACAACACACATACAAGCAGACAAGAGTTGCAAGAGTAGTCAAGTGGAAATACATGAATAGAGAGAGTGGAGGGAGAAAAGCAGAAATCATTCAGAGAAGGCAGGTAAGCAGGGATTATAATAATAATAATTATGAAGACAAAGGGTGGGGGGGGGGGGTTATGAAGGGAAGGGGAAAGCTTGACCACAAGAAGTTAGGAACACAAAGGACAAAATGGAAGGTTAGAAGAGAGGTAAATAGTTAGTTAATACAATGAAGGGCAGACTAATAAGGTGGATAACTGTGTGGGAAAAGGAGAAGGCAAAAACAAAAGGTTATTAGTCATTTCCTTCTTGGATATTCAAACCATGGGGCTGAGTGGTCTTTATGCGCCTTATCCAAAGTTTTTCCCTACTCGGACGGACAGTCTCTCTGCAGTTACCTAGTGCCTCATGATCAATGCCCTGTAAATTCATGTCAGAAATGGAGTGGTTAGGAAGGTTGAAGTGTGGTGTCCTACAGGTGTATCCAGCTGTTGGGTGTTGACTGTGGATCTGTGGCCATAGAAACGCCTCTTGAGTGTAGTTCTTGTTTCACCTATATATTGAACACCACACTCTGCAAGATATTAGATAGATTAGATTAGTGGTGGTGCAGGTGACATGACCCCTTGAATACCACAGGTCCTTTTGGTTGGTAAGCAGTTTGCAACAGCTAATTCTATTTTCTCATTTAGATGTTATTGACAAACATTCTTAATTAGTTAATCACTTGATAGCAGTGTGAAGTTTTAGTTAGCCAAACTTGTTTCTGTAATATCTGAAAACTACACAACCGATTTTCAAACTTTTTTCGGTTCTATACTCCTTGGGCATTGCAGATTAGCCTTGGAAAACCGTGACCCCATGTTGACCTTTACCTATGGTTCAACCGGAAGTGGGACCATATCTCAAGATCTATACACAACCGATTTTCAAACTTTTTTCAGTTATAGACTCCTTGGGCATTGGAGATTAGCTTTGGGTAACCGTGACCCCATGTTGACCTTTACCAAAGGGTCAACCGGAAGTGGGACCATATCTCAAGAACTACACAACCGATTTTCAAACTTTTTTCAGTTAGAGACTCCTTGGGCATTGCAGATTAGCCTTGGACCCCATGTTGACCTTTACTTCCGGTCTTAACAGGAAGCTCAAAATTTGAGATAATCATATCTCCTGAACCACATGTCATAATGTCGTAATGTTTGTGATTTCCTGTTTATTGTTAAAACATTTTATGAATCAGAAAAACCGGAACAGCTCTGTGTTTGTCCACAAACACCTAATGTCTAAATACCCATTTTATATATAAAACCAATATTTAGGCTCAAAGGCTCAACAATTATTTAACTGTTGGGCCTACTTAATTATTAACCATTATTTACATTGTGTATTTGGTTCGCGGTAACAACATGTGCATAATTTATCTTCTTGCTAGGTAGATTTTGTTCTTTGAGAACTTGTCTTGCTATTTATTCTACTGCCGCGGAGTAGATTATTTGGAATTCGGGAGACTTCAGGAGACTTCTCAGTTCTGAAAAGAACTGTCCTCATGCTTATTAACTACTACCTGGGCGGGAGGTAGGAAATCGGCCGGGACTACTACTTGATCGCTTTGTGGATCGAGGGGACTTCTCGTTATTAACTACACTGTCGCGGAGTGAGTTCTGAGTTCTTAATAGGTCTCAACATTTGGACTAGCTTGCTCTAGTTATCGTCAGGAGACTGAAGAGTGTAAGACATGTTGGTTTATTTATAGGGGTTCAGGGGTTTCAGTGTAGAGTCAGTCACTGCTCTGATTGGTTCTGCCGAAAGGAGGATTATTTACATATAACCATAACTTATTGTAGGGAGCCCAAGTGCGCCCTCAGTGTTGTTGATTGTGAAAAGTTAAATTTGGGGTCGCGACCTGTAGACCCAGTCTCTTTCTCTTTGGTAGCATTTGCACGAGAGAGCACATTATTTTCGCTCTATATTTCTCTCCATTTTGTGGGGAGCATGGCTCTGGCCATGCTCCACATGCTATTCATTTGGGAGGGATAGTTTCGTAGAGCTCTCAGTGAGTATTATTTTGTTTAAGCGTTTTTACAAGCTCGGTTCATCCTCGGTGACAAAATCAAACTACCAAACCGTAACTTGTTGGCTCGTCGGTAGGCTTGGTTTCAAGATTACAAAACATGTTCAACGGATTTCATTTTTGAAAACGACAATTGTCAATAATTAGAAAGAAATATAATAGTACAATAAAACTTTACTAACCCATCAATAGAAAGAGAGACTGGCCAATCCCAAATATGGGATCGTTTTAATGATCAATTTGATATAAGTATTGTGAACATGCTTGTTTATTTTGTATTGCATTATCTTTTTGTTTGTATACGCGCATGGATTGTGAAATATTGCCAAACCTCAAAACGTTTTTGGACTGCTTAAGCTTTGATTTCAAACTACTTCATATGTTCCCAAGACTTGTTACAGTTCATCATGGAGGTAGAAACTGTCTGAATGATTTATAAACAAACCCAACATTGAGAATTGGGAACAGGACAGGGGCGGATACAGGGGGGCGTGGGGGCGCACGCCCCCCTTTTTTGCTTGAGAAAAAAAGAGAGAAAAAAAGAGACACCGTCAAGGAGAAAAGTGAGGGAGAGACAACATTAACGACATAGGCCCTACCTAGTATTTTTTTTTTTTAAGCTACTAATATTCGTACCTCGTACACTTTCACTGACTGACATTGTCTCACGTAAATCTATGTGTACTGTGTGGACAGCGTGTTTTTCTCAAACACTGAACATGCCTGGCGCGGGGATCCGGGGGCGTGAATATCATTCACCCGTAGCGTGAGTCTGTGTAAGTAGGTAACCACATTCAAACCGGGGACCTATAACAAAAGAGGACAATAGGTCCACGGTTGCTATCACAAAGGAAAGCATTGTGGTCCACGGTTGCTATCACAAAGACTTGAACAAAGGAGGTTTCACGATTGCAGGCTGTTACACACTTGGGTGTGTGTGTACATTGTGCAAAGAAGTTTCTGGCTGGAAAGTCAGCACTCGTGCCATTAAAAAAAATGTGACTTTTACAATACGAACTTCGGAAACTAATGAAGACATAGCTCCATGAATAGGGCCAATCCACTTCGTATCCTTGGCCCTAGCACCATTGCATCCTAATTTTGTGTCCGATTTTTTTTAAAATCCGGGTTATGAAACTTACCGATCGAATGCTACTGTACTTGTTTTTAAAAAACATCACAGATCTTTTGGGAAAAATTGTTTGCTTTTCGAGTCGCGAGTGTGATTTTTTGTTCACATATTATTAACTTCCGCGAAAACCATTGTCAGGTTCCCTCAACAATCCACAACAGTTAGACGATCAATTGCTGATTTAGGCCAAGAGCATTAGCTTTAACCCGGATATAGCTCATAACAAGCTGATTTTTTCAGGATAGGTCCGGGAATGTACCTAGAATGACATACTAAAAGTCCCCTAAAATCCCCCTGGAGCTCTTTCCGAAATCCAAGATGGCGTCCAAAACGGCCGCCATTTTCAAATCTCATCATACCTATGCAACCAGATATCATGCTGTAAAAACAAATAAAGTGTCTAAATATAGGTTTTGAGGCACAAGGAATCCAATAAAACCATTATTTTGAAATTTTAGAACCTATTAGTATATAAAACCAAGATGGCGTTCAAAATGGCCGACATTTTCAAATATTTACCTTTTTATGCAACTTTAAATGCTGTAAACACAAATAAAATTTCAAAACATACGTTTTTAGGCACAAGGACTCCAATAGAACCATTATTTCGAGAGTTTAGAACTCATAAGTATCTAAAACAAAGACGGCGTCCAAAATGGCCGCCAAAATGGCCGCCATTTTTATATTTTAAAATTTGTAAATAGACAAAGATGTTTGTTTCTACTTGTGCGAGATTTATATCTTGTGATTTGTATCCCCATTCTGTATTCTAGAGTATTCCCATCAATTCTTCAAAAAGGAGAGCATGCAGTCCATGCCAAATGGGATATATGTGCAGTATTCATTAAGTGATTCAAAGTTGCTGGCCCCATAGACATTAAGAACACTAATTTACCTGGTTTGTGATAGGCAACTCGGAACACGAGACCCGATGAGCCATGAACCAAACTCGAAGCCTCTTTTCAGAATCGGGGTTCATAATAAACAAAGATAAATCTTTGCCAATTATTATCTCCACCCAGCTAACCTTTTTCAGGGTAGACCTTTAACGAGGTCTAGCTTTCCTCCACATAGGAGCACAGTCATTCAAAACCCTCTGGAGTTCATCCATCTGTCCATATCTCCTGTCCATATCATCTGGCTACATCTCCTGCACCTCATGGCCAGCCCATGCATCCACTTTTGGTCACATAATCAGCACAATCTTTGCACCGGATAGGTCATGCATCCCCCAATAGACGTTTCAAAAAGTAGTATTAGCTCGGTATTGGGGACTTCATTCTAGAAGGAGACTCGCTTCCACATCAATGTTTCTGAATTTTTTGCAGTGTACCAGGCATTGAGGCACTTGAAGAGAACTGTCACAGGGAACGCTGTTTTTGTCAAATTAAAAAACTCAACAGTCAGTTCGTACATAAACCGATATGGTGGAACTCAGTCACCACTCTTGTTTGCACTAGACAAAAAGTGACATAGTTCTCTCCACAGTTCACTATGTTAGAAGAATCAGGGTGGTTGCGCTGTCCAGAGGAAAAGTCATCCCTACATAAAACGGTCTCTCAACCAAGCAGTCATTCAAACGATCTTCCAGACACCCTCGGGCGTCAACAACGAATTCCCAGTCATTTATGCTCGGAACGGTATGAAGCCCCATTGGTGCCACTTGACAAGTGCATATATGTTTCACTGAATGATATGTATTTCACAGCACCGCCACTTATATCTTGCGGCCGCCACTTATTATCTTGCGGCCGCCACTTATTATCTTGCGGCCGCCACTTAGTAAGTTGCGGCCGCCACTTATTATCTTGCGGCCGCCACTTATTATCTTGTGGCCGTCACTTATTATCTTGCGGCCGCCACTTATTATCTTGCGGCCGCCACTTATTATCTTGCGGCCGAAACTTGGTAAGTTGCGGCCGCAACTTATTATCTTGCGGCCGCCACTTAGTAAGTTGCGGCCGCCACTTATTATCTTGGTAATCTTTGATAACATTCGAGTCTTGAAGGTATTTATTTTAGACTTTTTTGAGGATGTGGGTAGGTGTAGAGGTCATGCTCCGACAGAATTGCTGCAAATTTATTGGACTTCCTTGTGGATTGTTATTGAAAGAGTTTCCTACGTTGGGAGCTGAAATCACTCCTGAATTTTGTTATATTTTATATACATTATACAGTGGATGTCGATCCAGTGAGATAACCCTCTTTTCCTTTCGTTTATGTTGTTCAAATGTTATTAAATATTTAAAATAAGAGAGATTTTTTATAAGGCTTTGTGAGTTTGAGATAATAACAATTTCTATAAACACTGCTGCTTCAAATGTGTAGATCAGTTTCGAGCCATTTTCATCATTGGTAAATATGGAAGTGTAAATTGAAGAGTTCTTGGTGATACCGAAATTAAGATTCGTGCCTTGTTATGAATTCTTTGTTGATCAAGTTTCTTTACAAGACTGCATCACTTAATCTCCAGCTTATGCCTACTTCAATTAGGAAGTTCTGTATGATAGTATTGACTTAGTAACTTTTTGAACATTGGGGTTTTAAAATGGTTGAAACCCACTTTATAATTTTGAGACTATATTTTACAGGGCCTTGTATATACCGGTACCTTTTGCTGATATAGACTGTTAAAGTAAAACAATACCCAGGATACAATCTTAGTATTCCGCATCTTTCGGCGGTGTAAAATGCACGTTACTTAGAAAATCTCTTTCAAAACCTGTAACTGGTTCATTCGTTTTTGAAAAGTAAACTCATCAAGCAAAAAACATAGGTCACAGGCTAGCAGCTGAATCGTGAAGTTTCATCCATGCATGACAACTGGCAAGATACTAAGTGGCGGCCGCAAGATACTAAGTAGCGGCCGCAAGTTACTAAGTGGCGGCCGCAAGATAATAAGTGGCGGCCGCAAGATAATAAGTGGCGGCCGCAAGATAATAAGTGGCGGCCGCAAGATAATAAGTGGCGGCCGCAAGATAATAAGTGGCGGCCGCAAGATACTAAGTGGCGGCCGCAAGATACTAAGTGGCGGCCGCAAGATAATAAGTGGCGGCCGCAAGATACTAAGTGGTGGCCGCAAGATACTAAGTGCCGGCCGCAAGATACTAAGTGGTGGCCGCAAGATACTAAGTGCCGGCCGCAAGATACTAAGTGGCGGCCGCAAGATAATAAGTGGCGGCCGCAAGATAATAAGTGGCGGCCGCAAGATAATAAGTGGTGGCCGCAAGATAATAAGTGGCGGCCGCAAGATAATAAGTGGCGGCCGCAAGATAATAAGTGGCGGCCGCAAGATACTAAGTGGCGGCCGCAAGATACTAAGTGGCGGCCGCAAGATAATAAGTGGCGGCCGCAAATTACTAAGTGGCGGCCGCAAGATAATAAGTGGCGGCCGCAAGAAAATAAGTGGCGGCCGCAAGATAATCAGTGGCGGCCGCAAGATAATCAGTGGCGGCCGCAAGATAATAAGTGGCGGCCGCAATATAATAAATGGCGGCCGCAAGATACTAAGTGGCGGCCGCAAGATAATAAGTGGCGGCCGCAAATTACTAAGTGGCGGCCGCAAGATAATAAGTGGCGGCCGCAAGATAATAAGTGGCGGCCGCAAGATACTAAGTGGTGGCCGCAAGATACTAAGTGCCGGCCGCAAGATACTAAGTGGTGGCCGCAAGATACTAAGTGCCGGCCGCAAGATACTAAGTGGCGGCCGCAAGATAATAAGTGGCGGCCGCAAGATAATAAGTGGCGGCCGCAAGATAATAAGTGGTGGCCGCAAGATAATAAGTGGCGGCCGCAAGATAATAAGTGGCGGCCGCAAGATAATAAGTGGCGGCCGCAAGATACTAAGTGGCGGCCGCAAGATACTAAGTGGCGGCCGCAAGATAATAAGTGGCGGCCGCAAATTACTAAGTGGCGGCCGCAAGATAATAAGTGGCGGCCGCAAGAAAATAAGTGGCGGCCGCAAGATAATCAGTGGCGGCCGCAAGATAATCAGTGGCGGCCGCAAGATAATAAGTGGCGGCCGCAATATAATAAATGGCGGCCGCAAGATAATAAGTGGCGGCCGTGAAATACATTCAATGAAACATATACGCACTTGTCAAGTGGCACCATTGGGGCTTCATAGAACGGAGATCCGGGCACTTTGGAGAACATTATTTGCTCATGCCTTTCCTCCAAGCTCTCTCCTAGGAGTATTGACAAATGACACAGAGGGAATGCTGCATGATCCTCATAGCCCCATTATGGCCATGCCAGCCCTGGTTACGTAGTGATCCTCATAGGTCGATTATGGCCATGCCAGTCCAGGTTGCAGAATGGTCCTCGTATATCCCCACCCCATTTGGCTATGCCAGCCCTGGTTGCAGAGTGATCATCTAGCCCCATTCTGGCCATGCCAGCCCTGGTTGCAGAGTGATCCTCTAGCCCCATTCTGGCCATGCCAGCCCAGGTTGCAGAATGGTCCTCGTAGCCCCATTTGGCCATGCCAGCCCAGGTTGTTGCAGAGTGATCCTCTAGCCCCATCCTGGCCATGCAATCCCATGCCAGGTTGTAGAGTGATTTCACATAGGTCCATTATGGCCATGCCAGCCCTAGAGTGATCCTCATAGCCTTATTCTGGCCATGACAGCCCTGGTTGCAGAATGATCCTCATAGGTTCATTCTGGCCACAACAGCCCTGGTTTCTAAAATTTGTGCGGCTACTGATCCACCCTCAGAAGTGAACGGATCTACTGTACCAACATCTCAGATTTCAGGGAGAATCGCTCACTTGCCGTGTCGGATGTTGTTTAAGCAACCACACAGACCTACAGGCAGGGCTGCACTGCAAAAACAAAATCGCATGCAGCCCTTTCTGTTGATACATTTCAAGCACCATCTACCTCACCACCTCCGATCCCTCATCTTGCTTGTTAAATTGATCTCTAATTGTTTTAGAACTTTAAGTTTGGTAGAGCACAAAGGGACCAGGAGCTGGGCTTCCCGAAGCAGTCTTACCTTGCCCCACATAGAGCACCTCATTCTCTCGGTGCTAATCTAACCTGCATAAGTACGTTTATCAGGTATGAGACATGAAGTAGACTCTCCCGAATCAAAGGTGATTTGAGACTCCGCGAAGTTAAACCACAACCTCCTGCCCCAAAGAAGGATTGATCGTTGGATGGTTGGCACTCATGCAAAGAGAGTAGAGGTCGATTGACTGAATGGTACTGATTGGCTCTTGAGTTTTAAACTCACAAAACAATCATTCTATTGGATTCAACGTGCCACAAAACATATGTTTTGACAGTTTGTGTGCATTTTTTTATTGTCTGGTTAAAAAGTATGGATAAAATTTTTAAATGGCGGCCATTTTTGACGCCATCTTGGTTTTATATATAAACAATAATATTATGAGAACTAAAATCTCAAAATAATTATTCTATCGGACTCCTTGTGCTTCAAAACACAAAGAAACTTCTGTTTCTACAGCATGTCTGGTTGCATGACTATGATAAGATAAAAAAATGGCGGCCAATTTGGACGCCATCTTTGTTTTAGATACTTATTAGTTCTAAACTCTCGAAATATTGGTTCTATTGGATTCCTTGTGACTAAAAACCTATGTGTAGACACTTAATTTGTGTTCACAGCATGTCAAGTTGCATAGTTATGAAATATTTGAAAATGGCCGCCATTTTGAACGCCATCTTGGTTTTACATACTAATGAGTTTTAAAATCTCAAAATAATAATTTAATTGGATTCTTTGTGCCTCAAAACATATAATTCGACACTTTGTTTGTATTTATAGCATGTCTGGTTGCATAGTTATGATAATGTTTGAAAATGGCGGCCATTTTGGACGCCATCTTGGATTTCGTAAAGAGCTCCAGAGGGATTTTAGGGGACTTTTAGTATGTCATTCTAGGCACATTCCTGGACCTATCCTGAAAAATCAGCTTGTTATGAGCTATATCCAGGTTTTGGCATAATGGTCTAATGCTCTTGGACTAATTGGGGACCAGTCTGAATTACTCAGCGCGCCGAGCGCAATCAAGGTTTTGTGAAATACGTGTAAAATGCGGTGCGCATCTCACGCCCGTCTGCGCAAAGAGATATTATGCTCAGCGCGTTATGTGATTCAGTCTGGTCCCCAGATAGTTTTTAATGTTGTAATATTGTTCAGGGAATCCAACTAGTATGGTTCTCGCGCAAGTTGTTAATACAGTGATCAATTTTCCCCCCAAATCCGTGATGTTTAGCATTAGGGCTTTCTGCAAGTAGGCCTACAGTAGCATTCGATCGGTAAGTTTCATAACCCGGATTAAAAACTACATCGGGCACAAAATAATAGGATTGCAATGGTACTACAATGGTACTAGGATTGGCAAGGAATACGAACGAAGTGGATTGGCCCTACAGTGGGGCTAGTGAAGAGCATCGTTTGGTGTCTCACTATGTTTAGAAAATCACAGATTTTTTTCGTATTCAAGAAAGAGGGTAAATAACCGTTGTGTTTCTTTCAAACTAGTAATTATCAATAATCGTGCAGATAGTACAACGATGCAGGGCTGGGGGAGGGGGCTAGGCCTCTAGTAGGCCTACCCTCACCTTGACGTACATTAATGTTACTGTTGCTCGATCGCGCTGTCACTGAAGACAAACACAATTTGTTCTAATCAGTAGTAACATATTTTGTGTCACATTCTAATCCTCAAGTATGTGAAAACTAAATGACAAAGAGACCCTTGGTTATTTATTTTAAAAATTGCACTTTCGTTTGTCTCGCCCAACAGTTTTTTTCCCCTGAATAAGTATTATTTTGTAGCCTTCCTTTTGATTTTATAACTCAGGATGGCTGATTCAAATCAATGACTCCCAACTCAAAAATAATGTTTTAATAATGATCTTGCTAAAACAAAATCGGTTATAAAGTGGTCAGATATTGCATGAGATCGCACCACAGAGCATCTAGAATCCAAACTGTTTCGGAGCATTTTTAGCGGGCCCCGGAAGCGGCCCATGCCGTAGGGCTTCGCGTTATGCGCTCGTAGGCCCCACAAATTGCATTCACCATTTGCTGCTTGGTAAATTTTCACGCCCCCCCCCCCCCCCCCCCCCCCCCCCCCCCCCCCGTTTGGAAAATCCTGGAACCGCCCCTGTTGGTAAACATTTGTCATAATAATATTTACCATTGAATCGAAAACCCAAAAGCTCGTATAGTATGTAGTTTATGTAACCGGAAGGCCGATTTAATATCTGATTTGGCCATCCAAGCCAGTGCATTTTGACGTTTATCAATGAAATCATTAATTGATTACAGCGACTTGAGCCACCTTTGGTGAATATGTGCGCTTTATAAGTCTTCGTTATTATTATTATTATTATTATTGATTCACCTGAGGGAAATGATAAATAAGCCTGAAGGAATTCGGTTCATATTTGGGAACTAAATTACCGATGGGTGAACACTGTAAATTCGGTAAAGGGGGAAATCAAAGGGGGCTTGCGATCCTACCAAGACTAATTTCTTTATACAATTTCTCTTCTACTAGTTGTGGCTGCTTGGCAGCTGATGAAAGGCAATCAGAATCACGTCCCACCCGTGGCCCGTTAAAACCAATTTTGAAATCTTGTGGGCAAAACCACCCCGAAAGAGATCTGCAGCCTCCCTGTTTAGGTAATGGCATAACCAGCTGCGCAGAACACCCTAATTAAACTAGTTGGGTGCACGAAAAATCACGCTGAAAATTGTTGGCATCCCCTTTTTGTTCGCAGTTACCCCTCACACACGGTAACCTGCCTAATGTGTGACCGGCCCATTTTCCAAATTACGAGCCGCAGGCTGGGACGAGAAATTCCTTGGGCCATGCCGTACTGTCCTAACGTTACTGTTACTATTATTACCATTAAATCTATTGTTGCTAGCCCTGCTCACATTACATGTTGTTATCCCATGACCCTCATTACAACGTTTACATCTATGGGAAAAACGGCAATGCTGCCAATTACAACCTTTGTCAGTATTTAAAGAAATCTGCTCAGTTGCATTTTGTGTTAAATATTTCCTTACTTTGCCTATATTACGAATGTGAAATGTCGTAGAACATGCAATACTACAGATATTTGTAGCTGCTACTCCCATTTTAAAATCTGTGCTGTATCAGTTTTAGAATCGTGTTTTATCTTCGTCTCCTTTTTGCCATCTAAGCTTTATTTTGATGCAACAATACTACTTTGCTGCTCGTGATGTGAATTGGTGATGTATTTTTTCTATTATCCCGTGTGTTTGAGGGTATTTTTGGATTTTAATAATCTGCTACAAGTCTGAACTGTGTTTTCTGCAATTCAAGATGGCTGCCATACAGATCTGGATCGGCCTGCTATTACTATTCTCATCACACCATCACTTTCAGGCAAGGAATTTTTCATTTGTGACTGATATTGAATCAATTAGTCTCACAATTTGCCAAATCCTGCCTTTCATCTGATAAACACCGCCACTTATTTCCACAAACTAGACAAACAGCATCAGGTCGTAACCTCAGAAATTCTCAACAACTAGATATTCCCAAAATCAGAACTTCTAGATATAAGCAGTCATCCATTCCTTATATGATTAGCCTTTTAAATGCAGCCCCCACTAATTGTGCATAATTTTTTATTTTTTATTCCTGTCTCCCGCCTTTTATTGTAATATATATTTTTATATATTTTTAAATCCTAATGTTTTATCTCTAACTTATTTCAATTTAGTTAACTTATTTTTGATGTTACTCTTTGTAAACTAAATATTTTTAGTCTCCGGACTTGTTGTTTGGTATTTTTAATAAAACCGAAATGAAATGAAATGAAATGAAAAAATATGCGAACTAAGTGTCATGGAAGAGTCGAATATCACACCAAGATTACGAGCTTTGGTAACCGCGGTAACCTCGGAGTCACCTATATTAATATGGGGAATAGTAACTTTAGAGAGTTGTTGGCGTGAACCAAGTATCATAAATCATCAGTTTTGTTGTCAAAAAGCTTAAGGACATTTTCTTGCATCCAAACACGAATTTCACCAACACATGTTTCAATACGACTGATGCTCTCATCAGCAAAATTTTTGGATGGTTTAAAAGAGAAATATAACTGAGTGTCATCAGCATATTATGTCCATTTTTGTTGCATTCACTGATGGCATGTTGCATCCTTGAAACGACACTGATTCGGGGAATGTCCCGCCCTTCCACAGCGAAAACGAATTTACTCTCAAGAGTTCTCCTTAGCACAATCTTGCACCAATGAATAAGAAGACAAACACTCCTTGTTAATAACAATGAGGTTTAAAAAACATCCTTGTCGCCAGTTGTGGTGTATTTCGCGTGGGATGGTAGACAATAAATACACACACTGTGCAAAAGGAGCTGCCATACTGGAAAAACGTTTTATTTTCTATACCTGGGAATGCAGGTCATGGTGTGACCTTTGACATAAGCTGTATGCAAATTATACAGTACTAAATGGGCAAAGCAAATATATCACAACAACCAACTCACATCTTTGCAATGCCTGTGATATACCTCTCCCAACCATAGTTGTAGGAGTACATGACCCACACCACTGACAAATCCATTCTCCCTGCCCCCCCCCCCCCCCCCCCCACTTGGAAGCAATGCCCCCCCCCTGTTCCCCCACCAAAAAATGCCTGGCTACGCCGCTGCCCACCTCCCCCCTCCCCACCACCACCACCATTATGTCCCTATTTCGGCGCACCGTATTAACAAACCTTGATCTGTATAATTATAAACAATTTAAGATTTTCTCAAATAACTTTTTGGGGGTGATCCCTTCATCATAAACCATTCAAGGACCATTCTGACAATTTGAAATCCTTTGAGGAGTTGTTAACAAACAACTCGATAATTTTTTTCTACAAACTAGCCTACGTTATTGAAAAAACCTTGGAGAAATAGGAAACGATCCAAACAGTAACTGAATGGGGGACTTTTTCAGATATGGTCTGATTCTCATCTCTTGAATGCAAAGTCAAAATGACATTGTTGTCGCGGAACCTGCCTGACATTTTTATCACAGTAAAATCCCCGCAAAACAGTCACAGTATACCCCATGGACTATTTTTGTTAAATAATGTTGCTCTGGTGAAACAACATTCGATAGGTGCCTCGATATATTTTTATTTGTTAAACATCCTTTCCATTGTCTAGGTAATCAAACCTTGATAAACTTGAGCACCGACAGGAAGGTGGTTTTTCTTGTATTGTGTCGTTTGTTTGAGTGTGTGTTTTTTCCTGTTACCAGATTGATATACGCACCATATTTAATTGCTTGACGGTCTCAACTTATTAAAGATGTATGATATTATACCCAGAGGGAAAATGATAGGTCCATTCATTTTGTATACCGTGATGTCTTGACGAGTTGTGCCCCGTCTGTCTCTATCAAGCATGGTGTTGGAGCGAGATGGGCCGCTTGTGCCTGCCTGTTGTTCGTACTCCAGAAGGTGATTCTGTTTCATTCTCCATAAACACTGGAGTTCTGCAGGGCGATCCCATCGCCCCCTTACCTAGATAGATAGATTAATGGTTGATTACAAACTTGACTGTCTTCGCATAACAAAGGCTGACTACAATTTTACATTTTAAAACATTAACAATTTAAATTTGAAAGGGGGAAAAATGAAGACATCAAACATTGAAAAAATTAACAAAACCCCACAAAAAAAACAATGTTCGGCTGATGCCCGAACACCCAAACAGAACTAGGTTTGCAAGAAAACTGTCAAATTTTAGTACTTTGATTTTGTTTCATCGAAATGATGCATTAATGTCCACCGGCACAACAGTCTCTTACAAAGCAGAAGCTATAACTGACTTACAATCAAATTAATGGTCACACTTTGGCTGTTTCGTCATACTTTGGAAAGGACCCCAAATATGTGTATGTAATTTCTGTCCGAAATCCTCCTTCATTATAAAGATAGTAAGTACGCTCCGAAATTATGTTCGTCTGATTAAAAATCAATAAGAGTATGTCGACAACTTTAAATTTCCACAATCACCATAAGGCGATTTTTTAAAGATTCAAATTCCATGGTGTCCGTTTGTGAATGCTGCGGCCAGAGAAGTGGTTGGTACCCGCTGTCACCTTGCTAAAACGTGAATGGATCCAACTTTCTTGATGAAAATCGTGACCATTTTTGCTGTTTTCTCAACTTCAACAAAATATAGACACTTTTTGAGCTGATACTGCTTTTACAGGTGACTTTGATTGTATTTGTACCTCTAAATCAGCATTAGGGGCCTACGCCGACAAAAAACAAAACATTTTATTACCCTTCCTCTAACGGTAAACTAGAGAAGTGGAATGAATGTAGGCCTACTCCATTTATTCTCATAACTAGCTATGTATAGCACATCTTTAAGTTTCGAGGGAAGTTTTAGGGGATTTTCCCAATCCCCGGGTATACTTCCTAAAAGTTTAAGCTTCCCGGTTCTGAGTTTATTGACCATCCTGATGAGGTAAGATAACATACTTTCATTTGAACTTCCAACATGTGTCCGTGAAAGCAGACTTAAAGGCAATGTCCAACGGTCGCGAAAAGCATGAAGAGCACATACTGAAGACGCCCACCCACTCTCAGCATCATACAGGGTTGTCCTGGCAGTCCCCCCTCCCTCCCCGCATTACTAATAATGCTACCACCGTGACCTTTCAGGTGCTCCAACACTTCCAAATGCTTTATCTGTAGACAACACATCAAAGATTCGGATTCCTTCACCTGCAGCCATACCGGTGGTACCACCTATAGATTAGACAAGAGGGTCATGCCACATGCACCACCACCACGAATATTAATCTCATCTTGTAAAGGTTGTGGTGTTCAAAATAGATGGGTCAAGAACAACACCCAAGGAGGCGTTTGTATGGCTATAGATCCAAAGTCAACATCCAAAAGCTGGATACAATCGTAGGACTTCACTTCAATCTTCATAATCACTCCATTCCTCACATGATTTTTACAGGGTATTGTGGCACCGCAATGTATGTTCGTCATAGGCTAGAGAGAAACTGTGGATAAGGCGCCTCCAGACCATTTAACTCAAACCAAATGTGTCTGCACATCCAAGAAGGTATAATGGTTAACAACTGGGGGAACACCCCCTCCTTACGTCAGTTGGCATCGATGCCCCAGTTATTTCTGCATGTTAACATAATTATTATGTTATTAATCATATTTTGTGTTGATCAGGATTCGGTGGAAGTTGGGCCCGGTACACGGACCGTTCCTTTACAACACGGACAAGGTCTATATAAGGGCCTATTCCCCGGTGAAATGCAACATTTGTTGGGCTGTCCTCGCCGATAATGACTTCGATGAAGAAGTTGTCTGACTTTCCATCGCTTGATCGTAGCGAAATGCTGATTCAATCTGAGAGACGTAGTGTGCAGCTTTGGCGGTGGTTTATTGCAGGAACACTGCTTAACCTGTGCACGACCGCTGCTTTGATCGGCTTGACGGCGTTCTACTTTAGCACGGAGTTGCAGTCCGCCAGGGTAATTTAATAGTTTGCGTTATAATTATTTTTTTTACCATTTGATTATCTGTGACAAAAAAGTGTACATTTTGACAACGAATCTTAGAACTTATGCATGGCCTGGTTGAAGAGAAGATTGAGCTCTTTTTGTCAAAGGTTTTCTCAAAATGACCACACTAAATCTTGTACAAGGTCCGAGAACTATGACTTACTTTGCGTAACACCAGTTGTTTTCCCATTCACATTAGGATTTAACGTTTTATGACACATGCATGCCGTCCCCGTTTTATCAACCTCTTAAACACTTAACTTTTATAATCATGTTCACTACCAGCTCTGTTTTGTAAACCTGCTTTCCATCAACCATATATGATTGAATTGTATGTTTATTGTTTTTTGTAATGTTGATGTATTAGCACATTATAGTGTTAAACTTGCGACTTTTGTTTAAAATATCAATCAATCTTAATCTAAAGACATTCAGTTTTATTGTCTTTTAAAGGAACACTGGCAAATTCAGGCACTTCTCAGAGTGTAAACTTTGACAGTTTATTTGCTAATATTAAAAGCGAAGTGAACATTAGCCATGACAGCAATGTGATTGATGTCTTTAGTATAGGTAGGCCTACTGGTAAACAATGTTGATAAATACTTGCCCTATATAAATAAGCCCCAACTTTTTTTGCAAACATTTTTTTGTAAACAAAAAACCTCAGTAGTTCTTGCTCTTCCTTCTGTGTGATGCCATTCAAGTCTGTATAGTGGGGTTAACATAGAATTACTGTAGTGTCATAGATTGGTTTTTGTCAACGTAATGCTGATTTACAGTCACAATCATAAAGAAATATGCAATAAAAGTCACACGTGAAAGCTCATTGCTGAGGAAACCGTCTCGGTAATTTCACAAGAGCGTGGAACTCACGTATAGCGAGGTGACAGTTGGCTACCAACTGCATCTCTGGCCGCATGCGCATTCGCGAACGGACGCCAACTGTCGGATTCAAAGTTTTCGGTGAAAGATTATCCAAACCATTACTTGGAAGTGAATCCCTTCTCAAAACAGATTAGGCCTATACTTTCAACAACTGTAGTGCATGTTTCTCAGTAAGTTTCAGTATGGCAATTAATGTTTTTAGTATTTACCAATATAATCCTAACTGTATTTATAAATACTGTTATGATTAAGCAGTACATCAATGTCCAACAACAGAATAACATTAAACAGACATACGTCAATCCACACTTTTAAGCGCCACACACCAGTGTATAATTTTTTTTAGATCAGACGCCATTTCTCAGTTTACTACTTTCCCTATTTAGTCCAGCAATTCCTTCGTCAAAATAATGAGTCGTTTATGTTAGCCAGCTGTTACAGACCATTACGTACGACGTAGTCCAAAATGTCCGACTGATGGTGTCAAATGCTTAATTAAAACCGACCCATTATGGCCGACAAACCGTTATGTCGCCAAACATCGGTTGTCGGGCATAATGGTCCATGTCGGTCACAATAATAATAGTGGCTTATTATATAGCGCTTATATCCGTCACTCAGTGACGCTCAAGGCACTTTAACATTCAGTATTTTCCTGCAAGGTATGTGAAGCTATGTTTTTGAAGTATGATACCTGTTCCTCCTCATAGCACTATGTAATGGCTTACAAGGTGCTGTGGCGCAATGCTGCCGATTAGACCAGGAACATCGAGGGAACCCCTTCTCTTTTCGATAAGTGCACTGGGTTCTTTTACGTGCATTACACCAC
This sequence comes from Leptasterias polaris, assembly GCA_037783415.1. Taxonomy (NCBI): domain Eukaryota; kingdom Metazoa; phylum Echinodermata; class Asteroidea; order Forcipulatida; family Asteriidae; genus Leptasterias; species Leptasterias polaris. The sequence goes on from JAZGTN010000027.1 coordinate 4,242,514, forward strand.
ACACGGGACCAACGGCTTTACGTCCCATCCGAAGGACGAAGCAATAATTGTTTAAGGACACAAGAGTCACGACCGGGACTCGAACCCACACTCTGCTGATGAACAGAAACACCAGAGCTTGAGTCCGGTTCTCTTATCCGCTCGACCACGACACGACACGACACGATAATGGTCCATGTCGGTCACAATATTGTCCATGTCGGTCACAATGGTGGCTTGTATACAGTTTACGATGTGTGACATTTAAAGGCTATTTTTTGCTTTATTTTCTTAAAAATGTATTCATCGGTTGACGTCATACACCCCCTTTACGTTTTCAGGTTCAAATAGAATCGCACGGAGAGCGTCTGGCGTTATTAGAGAGCACTTCTCTACCAACAAGCCACAAGGAAAATGAAATGCCGGGCGCCACCAACGAGCTCTTGTCGAGACAGAGAAGACACCTGATGTCCATGGACTACGCGGTCGATGTCGAGAACAACGCCTCGTCAGTGCTCATACACCCGAATGGTAGATTTTGTTCTTTCTTCAGCAAGAAGTTTATTATTAGGTCCACTTTTTCTAGACCTGATTGTAAATGAAGGCCAAAACTAACCTGTGAAAATTTCATTTTAAAAGGTGGTAGCTTTTTTGCCGAAATCTTGAACATGTCCACGAATGCAAGAAACGTAATCGTTATTGGAATGCACAATCTGAGAAACTGCATAAAACGTTTCTTAGGTTGCAATGTTTTGAATCACTCTCTCTAAAATCACATTCCGTAGAAGGGAAGTGTTAAAAAAAACATTATGAACAGCTGAAGTGCTTCTTACCAAGTAAGTTTTTATGAACATTGTATTTTGGGGGTAACACCGAAGGTATACCCTGCCTTGAATAGGCTAAATATTACCTCTCTTTTTTAGCTAGACCATGCCGCCTAACCACTTTGGGTTTTTTTGATAATAGAAACACTAATTATTTTCAACTGACCATCAGATCGACCACTCGTGACAAGACCTTGTCGAGATGGACGGGATGGACGGGACGGGAGGCCTGGAGCTCCGGGCGTGACGGGTCCACCGGGAGAGAAGGTATTTTTACTACTACACTTCGTCAGTCGCCCCACGAACCGATGTGACTGTCCTCCCGGAGATTATGTGCCCCCCCCCCATGTGCAGATATTTTGTCTGATAGCGCCCTCTTTTGAATAAACTTCTTCAGCCCATAATTATTTGGGGACACAGTGGACACAAACACCGCTGACATACCCTTTTCGGGTATGTGGGACTGCGTAAAATCTTCTGTTTGTCAAGCTTGGCCGAGTTGAACTTAATTATTAGGCCACCCACTTTCGTGTATCAAGAATTATGAATTCGAACCGTCGTATAAGCGCTTCGCATGAAGGCCTATACTTTAAAAACGGCGACATGATTCTTACCTGACACGCGGTACATTGGTCGTGACGTGACTGACAACATGTCTCAAACATTACAAATAATAGATGTAAAAGAAAAAGAAAAAAAACATTAAAATAGAAAATAAGGTAATCATAAGATTTTTTATCAAACACTTTCAATGTAAGGGGAGTCCTGGTGAGATAAGCCTGCAGGGAGAAGCCGGACCACAGGGCATGAAAGGAGACCCGGGTGACATCGGTCCACCCAACACTGGTAAGTTTCTATATCGTATAAATGTTCAATTTTGTTATCTAAAAATAATATCAATTTCGTACAAATCACACTCCTATAAAGCAAGTCGTATAACTCTCAACAACAAGAAGTGACAATATTCTCCCCTCCCTGCCAGCTTGATAAAATAATTGGCTGAAAAACAAGATAACTTTACCAAGAGAAGGATCTATAGACTGCTCAACAACATTAACTTTACCAAAGGGATTTCAACAAAAGAATAAATTTTTCAGTTTGCAAAAGTCGTAGACTTTCGACTATAAATAATTTATTTGTCATAATTATCTAGACACCAATCCAGCAGGGGGACCTACTTACATCCGATGGGGGCGCACTACTTGTCCAGACCACGACGGCACCGAGTTTGTGTATCAAGGTAATGTATACATCTCGTCACCAATTCAAACATTGTGTCCCATGTGTTTTACCCTAAGTAATTCGACCTACGCCACCGATAATAGCTTTACTATAGGCTAAAGTACAGTTGTGGGGACAAAAGGATTGTCAATGCGAGAAAACGAAAGGGTGGATTACTGGACCATAAAGGTGGTAACTGCATCCTGCGGGAAGCATGTAAGGACAGGATTAGAGGGCAAGCTTCATCCATGGATTAAGAATATGGGCAGAATAAAATAACTTGTGGAAAGAGTCTAGTAAACAACAAGATGACTCTGTGAAAAGGGAGGTTTATAGAAGAACCGAATTAATGTATAAGATGGTATTTTAAGAAAATTGAAAATAGGTTGAGCAACCTATTGAGAGAGCGGGGTGTTGACACTTGTGGAAAAGGAATAGGTTTAAAAACATATTGAGAGAAAGAGGGGGGAAAATAAACCAGCAGAGAGAAAAGGTTATTTACAGTAACTATATTTATTTTACACCAGAAAAAAGAGCTAGCCGAAGTGTAAAAGGGATTAAGGGAAGTTATTTAACACCAGTGTTTATGTTGAGTACAAATGGTTGGACTGTCTTGAGTTGGTGAATCCAGTGTGATTCCCTGAGCTTCCGGTGTGTGTCATCACCTATTGCAAGCCTCAATTACAGTAATTTCAACATCTTTGATGCAGTGAGTAGGGCTGTTGAAGTGGATATATCTATAGACCATGCCTGTGACATCACATGTTTACAAAAGAGCCACAGAGCCTGGACTTCCTCCAGGCACAGTTTGTACACAGCTCAATGAAAGACTACAACCAATCTTATGTTTTATGGGGATTGCACTGATTTTTTCAACTTTTGATATGAAGAAAGGGGGGACATCACAAAAGTTGTACAGCTGTTGCTTTTGTAACTCTTGAATTTATGTGAAAATTATGACACAAAATGTAAATTTTCCCATAATGGCCTGTGTAGTAATAGTATACTTGCCTGTCATGAAATGCATTAGAATGTACAAGGTCACTACTCTGAAGGTGACATGGTCTGTATAGGCTATATATATTTATGTATTTATTAAACACAATACATTCAGAATAATTTTTATTACAATTTGTTTAACACACTTCCTTTCAGGATTTGGATCCGGAGCATCTAGTGCACACAAGGGCGGAACCTCTGACTTTTTGTGCATTCCTGCTGTTCCGGACTGGGCTGCTACTTTCAACGACGCAGCGAACTCACAGTCCTACCTGTATGGAATGGAGTACGAAGTAGCGTCATTTGATCCATTCTCCCACGAAAATGCCGAGTTTATCAACCAGCGTGACGTGCCTTGTGCGGTGTGCCGTCTCGCAGACCGTGGAACCCATCTTTTGATTCCGGCCAAGAGAGAATGCCCGCCAAACTGGACCGAGGAATACCAAGGGTTCCTCATGTCTGGACTTTACTCACATGAACAGCGCGCTCAGGCGGTGTGTGTGGATGAAGCACCAGAGGTTATCCCTAGTAGTCAAGCCAGTGCCACCGCAGCTCTACTTTACATCATGGAAGTTCAATGTGGCTCAATCCCATGTCCTCCATACGTTCAAAACCGTGAAATAACATGCACCGTCTGCAGTGTGTAACTACTATTGAATCACCTCATTGCAGTTAATACTTTCTACTTCCTCTTTGCTATTACATGATTATTGCTCGATATGTTATTTAAGCTCTACTTATAAAGCATTTGATTTTGATTTTCAATAATTTATCATCCTGACCCTCACAGTGCTGTTTTATGCGGATGCTGGAAAGAGTCTTTAGTCTACAAATAATTGATCGTATTGACAGTCATGACAAGGATCATGATTTGTTGTTATCGAAAATAATCACATTATTTAAATTTGAAAGCTCATTGGTTATCAAAGTTCATGCCTGTACAAATCTGTCTTAATTGACGTTATTAAAGGTACACGTTGCCTTGGATCGGGCGATCGAGTTGGTCTAATAAAAAGCGTTTGTAACCGTTTGTTATGAAATGCATATGGTTAGAAAGATGTTTTTAAAAAGCGTTTGTAACCGTTTGTTATGAAATGCATATGGTTAGAAAGATGTTTTAAAAGTAGAATACAATGATCCACACAAATATGCCTCGAAATTGCGTGGTTTTCCTTTTACTTTGCGAACTAACACGGTCGGCCATTTATGGGAGTCAAAAATTTGACTCCCATAAATGGCCGACCATGTTAGTTCACGATGTAAAAGGAAAACCACGCAATTTCGAGGCATATTTGTGTGGGTCATTGTATTCTACTTTTAAAACATCTTTCTAACCATTATGCATCTCATAACAAACTGTTACAAACGCTTTTTATTAGACCAACTCGCCCGATCCAAGGCAACGTGTCCCTTTAATATCAGAAAATGTTGCAGTCTATATCAATGATTTTCTTTGCAACATAATCGGGCGATCTGAACTTATAGCGGTCTAGCGCGTAAATTCTTACAGAATTTCCTCTTCGGTGCATTTTCCATAGAAAAGTGCTATATTCTTTCAGATGGTTGAACTTAATGTATTATCAGTGATAACTGTTGTACGCTATAGCAGTATCGCAACCACCGCGACTCAACACAATCGTCACAAAGAAACGGGTGCCTATCACTTTGCTTTGTGCAACAATACCGAGCTGCACAGTATGCTCTTATTTAATTGCAACATTCTGGGATGAAGAGGCTCACTCAATTAATTGCAACCATATTGGCGTGTGCTGTTGTCACATTTCCACCTTTGATTATCATAACTTTGTACGTTAAACTGGTGTTGACAGCTCGTCTTCAGGCTCGGCGCACTCGGCGCATAGCTGCAGCTGAGGTTGGTTTGAATGCCGCAGACGTAAACGCCCAGCTTCGTCGTTCCAACTCGAAATCTTTAAATACATTTTTGATTATCACTGGTACTATAAATAGTTACCTGGCTCCCATCCATCAAAGCTTACCAACTGATTATTCGTTCAGGCAATTTGCACACATTTGTATATTTTGAAACACTGAGATTCAGCAATTCATGGCTTTATACTTTAATACTGGAGAGACAAAATATTTAGACAAATTGCTAAAAGACTCATTTTTCGAAACAGCGAACAATAGGCCTAAAAAGCTATCAAAAAAAACCCAATGGGATCAGTGGCGTAGTTAAAGGGGGAATAGGGCAAGTGACCCCGCCCTGCCCCCTAAAAAAACACACACAAAACCAAACAACAACAACAAGGGTAGTTATTGTCCGTGACCACCTCCTTGGTGCCCGGACCCCATTTTGTCGGGACCTTTGAGATAAAAACATTACCGGAATAAAATGTTAATGTTTTCAATTGTTTACCTCTACGTCAGATTATCTTATAAAAAAGCAACCGCAATAACAAGAGCGCCGAAAATGGGTTTAAATAATTTTTTTTAAACCACAAAAAAAAACACGAACGGAAACTTTACAGTAGAAACTGGCCAGAAGTGTCCCCAGAAGAAAATGGTGCACCCCTTGTGCCACTTAATGTGATTGAGAATGTTGTCTAGTGTTTAAAATTCAGTTATTTTGTTTATGTGCATAAGCTGATCTTTCTTACTGAAAATTATGAATGAAGAACGGGGTTTTTTTAAAGAAGAAATTGATTCATATCTCTCGAATGTGAGTCGTAAAACAAAACAAAACAACAAAGTCCTTATTTTAAAGAATTTTTCCCCCAATGAATCTTCACTGCCGTCTTCCGTCGGTGCTAGATTGGCGTCTCTACCAACACTAGAGGGTATCAAACCTGTATTATCGCTGTGTGTGCCCGGAAGAGGACACAACGAAAGTATAACCGGGAAACGGGGCGTAAGCAATTAAAATTGATTTTCAAGAATAGTGAACGTAAAAGTTTTGTTTCTGCCATTCGTTTTGTCATTGTGGGAAAGTTAGGTTATGCATGGGAATGGTAAAACATGTATTTGAAATTATTCTAGCTACATAAAAAAAGTAACAGTAATGCAATGTTTTTTAAGTAGCCATTTTGTTGCTTATGACCTTCTGTTATCTGGACCAAAAAGTATTTTGTGCCTGGAAGAAGGGCATGAGCATGAACGTCGTGGTTCTTATATACTGTGTACCGGTGGAACGGAACATTCCGCGAGACAGCCAATTGACTCTAACTTTTATAGAATTATATGCTTCAAATAGTAAGCAGAGTGCAGAGTTCAGATGAATTTATTATTACCTTATGATTAGAAAAGTATCAATCCGCAAGAAAAGGGAAGGTTGGCGTATCAATTATATGTAAAATAAAATATTAATTACTCCATTTAATCTAGGCGGTCAAATGTGTCAACGAGTAGTTCAAGTTTCGACAAGTCAAGTAAGTAAGTATAGTTAAATTCTTATAGGGGTAAAAATGGGAAGTTTTGTTTAAAACTTTATAAACAAAAACGTCTTATGTTAAATCCAGTTTCGATGCGGACTTTTTTCTTTTTTTGGGGGGGGCGGACTTTTTGGTGGTGGGGGCGGACTTTTTTTTTGAGGGGGGGGCGAATTTATTATTTTTTTTATTTTGGTTTTTTTGTGTGGGTTTTTTTGGGGGGCGGACTTTTTTCATTTTTTTTTTATTTTGGGCGGTTTTGGGGGGGTTGGGGCGGGCTTTTTTTATGGGGGCGGACTTTTTGTTGATTTTGGTGGGTTTTGGGGTTTTTTTTGGGGGGGACTTTTTATTATTTTTTTAAAGATTTTGGGGTGGTTTTTTGTGGGTTTTTTTTTTGGGGGGCGGACTTTTTGTTGTTGATTTTTTGGGGGGCGTGCCCCTTTCCCCCTGGTTACGGGCCTGAAGAAATATCTAATGTAGTCATTGTTGTCATGAGGACAGCCACATTGCAGTATGTTATTAAACCTATAGAGAAAATCCAAAGTATTATCACATCATTATTAATTTATCAGTAGACAACCAGAATTAGTTTTTGTTTACGTTGTTATGGTTGCCAATAAAATAAATACTTTTCACATTGTTGTGGTGTGTTGTGTAACAATCTGCTATCTCAGTTTATGTCATTTTGTGTATTTAATAGTGTCATTTTGTGGACCAACAGCTTTTTTAGAAAATAGAATTAGCTGTTTCAAACTGCTACCAACCAAAAGTACATTATTTACAAATAAATAGTTAATGGCCTGACGTTTCGACCCAACCAGCGTCTTTCTCGAAGGCTAAAATCAATACTTTTTACACCGTTGGTGTCAAGTTGTGTGACAATCTGATACTCGGTGTATCATTCATTGTTAGGGTGTCATTTTGTGCACCGGTTGCCTGCCCGCGGAGTGGATGATAACAATCTAGTATATTTCTTGAGGTGGGGGCAATAGTTGCAACGGTAAATTCTCATCTATAATGTAATAATCGGCAATGGTTACTAGTGTAACAGTGAAAGTTTTTTCATGAGCTGATATACTATGGAACGGAAGCTGAGTTTTGAGGGGAGCATTCCATCTTTCAACGATCGAAAAATTCACTCTATTGCACGAATGCAAAACATGCATTATTTGTTTTATATCATCCGAGTAGATCTTTTTCATTTGTGTGGAGGATGTAAAACTAAGAAGTGTAAAGTGATTGTTATAGGCTGATTTGATGTATGTATAGGCCTACGCACCCAACCAGCCGGGTGTGACAATGATAGATGGCTCATTCGGCATCGCCCTATTCGGGATCTCGACCCACAAGTCCTGTAGAACACTGTGTTCAACAACAGTATGACAAGTGGATACCAGTTAGGCTATTATGGACATTAGACCGTGTGCAAGTCTCGCGTATATTCGAACTTCTAGGACCAAGTTGGTCCCAACCATATTGAGTTTTACGTGTGCACCGTTCTGTGTTTTCAAATACTTTGGTTAATCGTATAGTTTAGGCTTTTATGGATATCAAAACTATATACCGTATTGTTGGGAAAAGGGAAATTTAGCCATGAAATTAAAGATGTTAGTTTTTTCCAAACAAACCAACAAAGGAAACCCGAGTAAAAGACTTGACCTTCGTCTCTGGTTTCTTGTAAAACAATTATAATTTTGTCAAACTGATCAACGTTAATACTGTCATTAAACCTTTGTGATGGTCCAACAAAATAATACGGGCATGATTGGCGAATGGGATTTTTCAAAAATAAGCATTTCTCGTTCCAAGTTTGAAATTTAAAAACATGAAATTATATTTATAGCAAGTTGCTATGGTTTTTTTTTATTTTCAGGAATTTTGTATAAATTGAATTTAAAAAGGTTTGATTTCATATACAAAAATAATTAGTCTTTGTTCAAGTTGTTTTCTCGTTTTCAATATGCGCAAGACTTGCACTGCCTATTGCATGTTTATAGCAATCTATCGATTTGTCTCATCCCAAGATGGGATCCCCCTTACAGTAACTACCGTAAGTAGATCTATGACCATAGAAACAGAGAACACCACAAACTTTGCAAGATGGCTACCGGTAGTAAGATGAGATTCGTGTGTGCACGCAACAAAAAGTGACATGGCTTGTTATAGGTGCCCGGTTTGAATGTGGTTACCTACTCACACACACCCAAGTGTGTAACAGCCTGCAATCGTGACCCTCCTTTGTTCAACTCTTTGTGATAGCAACCGTGGACCACAATGCTTTCCTTTGTGATAGCAACCGTGGACCTATTGTCCTCTTTTGTTATAGGTCCCGGTTTGAATGTGGTTACCTACTCAGTGACACTGTTCAAATTACTATAACAGGGACTGGACTCGATTGCCCATCCAGTCTCGCTTTAAAAGCTTTGAATACAAATAAAAATGGGAGACAATGTGGTGAAACTCTAGCCCTAATAACACAAAAATTGATGGAAAGTCCCCATAGTTTCTCGGGTGGCGCAATACCTCGACATACTTTTGTGTCTCGTGCTGGTTGACTAAGTCCTTTTATACTTGAGTGGTGTGGGTAGCTGTGTGTGGGTGAGTAGGTAACCACATTCAAACCGGGGACCTATATAACAAAAGAGGACAATAGGTCCACGGTTGCTATCACAAAGAGTTGAACAAAGGAGGGTCTACGATTGCAGGCTATTACACACTTGGGTGCGTGGCCAAATGAAAAAGAAACTGGAAGAATCTTATTGCACACCACGAAGCCAAGGCTGACGACGCATGTGAAGCTATTAATGTGAAGACAACAAATACATGAAATTAGTTTTAAATTACACTTAGAAAATACCCCGATCTCGAAAAAGGGGACCCCAATTGACTATATGTGAATGAGAAACAATAAAGGTAAAATTGACCGGGATCGATGTAACTCAAGCAATCAATCTACTCACTCAAAACCTGCATATTTGGTTTATTTGTGGATAGTAAATATGTTGGTCAATAATTGTTGGCTTTTCTTTGTCGATGGTAAATAATATATTTATGTTGGTTATGAGTGAGTTTGTTTGGTCACGCACAGTGACAACAAGTCAGTTCTCCTTGCTTACATGGAACGTAGTAAGCCTAACGACAGTGGCAGCAATATTGTGCAAAGGACCTCTATCATGGCGAAGTCATCTTCGGTTTTGTCCCATTAGAATGATGTGATAAGGGACTGCGAATTATTTTAACAAGTCCCATCAATAAAACAAGCTTTGTTCCAAGTTTTGAAGGAAGACACCGACCCCGCCTCCCGCAGTGAAAATGAATACATTATTTTGTATGACCAGTTTGTTGTTAAAACCAAACTGCAAACACAAGGCAGCGAGTGACGTGGTCAAACATGCGAGTGACGTGTCAAACATGCACTTGCCAAATCAAGAAAAACATTACCGTAAGCACGTGGTAAATACTATAGCCATGCCATACTCCATGATATCCTCCCCAGTACCATAACACACACTCTGAAAGGGGTGTCAATCAACAGGGGTCGGTGACTTGGTCAGAGCATAGAGCAAGGACAGAGAGAAGAACAAAAAAACCTTCATTGACCATGTACACAAATTTCACCATTGGTTTGTACACAGGGCAATGGCCGCCTTGTTAATGTCAATGATACTACAAGTCGGCGCTTGGTGCCACAAGTCTATACAGGCCCAGAGAGATGATTGAAAACATCTGTCACCAACTGGCTGGGACTCCTTTGATGTCTTGCCGGCAGTTTCTGCGGTTAGAAAATTGGAGATAAGCCCTCGCAAGCCCTCTTAAGTGATTTATTATGTGTACCAGATATGTTTGGCAATTCTGTATGAGGCGCCAAGTGTAAACTTATTATTTAACGCAATTATTTACAAATAATTCATTATATAATATATAATTCATTATTTAACCATTATTTAATCTTTATTTACAAATAATCAGTTTTGCACCACACAATTGTTTATATATAATCGTATGAAAGCTTTCATTATATATATATAATCTTAAACACAATTTCATTATTTACAAATAATGTCGACGGATAGATTTTTATATATAAATAATTAACTTTGCACATGCAATTATATGTATATAATTTCTGGACAACTTTCATTATATATATATAATTTAACGGATCGTTACACTTATATATAAATAATGGCGACTGACAAAATTTATATGTAAATAATTTATTTTACACATGCAATTATATAATAAATAATTGTTAGGCAGCTTTCATTATATACATATAATTTTGCGGATCATTATACTTATATATAAATAATATCGGCTGCCAAAATTTATTTGTAAATAAAGAATTTTGAACCACACATTTAATATATATAAATAAGGAAAACTATTACTTTACAACTACGCGGACGAGGCTATGATATAATAAATAATGACTGTGCGCTGCTTTCATTATATATAAATAATGGTGTTATATGTAAATTGAGTGTATAGCCACGCCCCAATACTCTAAATATTCATGTTATAACATCCGGCACAGTCTACACGCTCACCGGGCTCACAGTCTACTTTCTGCGAGCTGCACATGTACATGTACATATACATATACATGTACATGTATGTAAAAACGTGTGCAACAGCCAAGCAAATGCAGGTGGTGAAAGTGTAGACCGCGGTCCCTTTTTGCAGTGTTTTTCAAGTTGTAAATTGAGTGTCCTACGATCCTCTGCTTGGCTACTCTTATGGTTTTAATCTTGAGCAATGAGTGTATTGTTAATGTCCAGGTCCAACAGCAGCATCCAACATTATATTATAATCCGGTTAGCTGAACATAGAGGAAAGGGTGAAATCTTACGTAGCCGTGTGGAAGAAAGTCATGGATGAGATTAAAACCATTGTGTGCCCGAGAAAAACAATTTGATTTTGTTTGATAAATGCATCGAAGAGGGGTATTTTTTAAGGACATGCAAAAAATAAAAGAAAATAGGACCCGCGGAACGCACTAAATATGTGACTGAAAAGCTAAAAGGTTTGTCAGTTAATACAAGGTTCTCCCTGTGCGTATCATCTTCAAGCTGATGCTCATTGTCCACAAAGCACTTAACGGCAAGGCTCCCCACTATATCTCAGAACTACTTCAAGTTTACACTCCGTCAAGGGATCTTCGATCCAGTACCATGCTTCTCCTCAAGGAACCCAAGTCTCAACACTCCTGGGGTGACAGGTCTTTTTCTGCAGCTGCGCCCCACGCATCTGGAACTCTCTACCACATAATCTTTGATGTTGTCTTTGTACCACAAAATTCAAATCACTTCTCAAAACTTATCTTATGTCACAGGTTTTAAAGGAATAATTTAGTTGTACATGGTATCTGTTTCTTTCGTTTGTTTTTAGTTTACTGCGCCTTGAACACCCATCAGCAGGGTGGATATGTGCGCATAACAAGTCTTTATTATTATTATGCGAGAATCAAGTATTGAAGACGAGCTAAATAAAAATGTCTGGGGCGTCACGTATACTTTTTAAATGAAAAAACAAATCCTGTGGATTTTTTTCATAGAACTCGGGGAAGTATGGAGTGCTTAATGCACATCGGTGTAAGGGTAAACAATATTATTTACTGTTTTTGTCAAGAAAACCGATCAGTTCATGAAACATAAAACTTTTTATTCAAATAAAAGTACAAACAACATAAATAACCTTAGAAACTAAAAATTATACCTTGCACTGGAACCTTCAAGAATACACAACTTTAAAAAATCAACAAACCTTGAGGCAGTCCTCAAAGACATTTGTAAAGATTAGTTCTGCTTTCTGAACTCTGGAGTAGGATGACTGTCTTTTAGAATGAAACTAACATACTTTGACAATAGAGTAAAAGATGCAAAAAAAAGTAATACTGTGGCACAATGAATCTATCACAAATTGAATCACTTAAAAATGGAATAACAATTAGCTAAAAGTATACAACCTTGATTTGCAAAACAATACAAAGACAGTGCTTATAAATATATTTGTTTTCCTCAAAATTGAAAAAGTTAACGATGAACTCATCTCATAAAATTGGAAGAAAGCGTTAATGTAAAAATTAAAAACGTTGACTCACTCAATAATGATACACCATTATATCTGTCTACATTTAGGCTAATGGTGAGTTTTCTAACTTTTTCTAATGTTTTTCAGCTGTTGTTTAGTGGCAAACAAAATAAGGACACCAGTTTGCTAGCTGTTACTTTGACAGTTCAGTGAACGATTTCCCTTGTATAGCAAACGGAATACACTGATCCATTAAGCCACGCCCATTTCTCATTGACCAATCACAACCGCGAAATCTTATCACCATTTGAGCCGTTTGGTGATCTTTGCACTAACGGTGATCGGGTTTCGCGGCTGTGATTGGTCAACTCGTAAGGAGGCGGGGCTTAATGGATCGGTCTATTGCTACACAAAATGCATCAGTTGCTACTCAAAAATCAGGAGTTGCTACTCAATATTAGCATTCAGTGTGCACAAAACAAGTTCAGTCTAAATATTTTGCCATGCAAAATTGCTGGATGAAATCGTTCCCTGCAGTTAGAGTTGGTTTATACCAACATAATCACAGGTGATATTTATTCTGCTGAATCACAGGTGGTATATCCTCTACTGACGAGTTCTTGTATCCTTTTTTAAAAGAGCCGACAACAGGTTTTGCTTTGAAGAAACTGGTTATCACACCAAAGATTTTCTCACAATGTGATTGCCTCTGCAGATTCGTGTATGCCTTGTAACTGAAATGAGAAATTGTTTAATGTTGTGAGTATTGATATCAGTATAATCAAATAGTCAATGAAACTCTCCATAGTTAAGCACCATATGGATGATCATTGTATTTCAAACAAACAAAAGTTTTACTTTTTACGGGATTGGATGGTTTTATGATATTTTTTCCAACTACCTTTGAAGATTTTTCTTACTCTTCCTCCTTGAAAATAATAACAAATGTCAACATGGGATTGTCTTTGGCCTCCCCAGGCTCCACTTCACCACTTATTAGTGTTGGATGTCTTGTAAATTGTGGAAAGTAATGTTATTAAAAAGTACCCAGTTCTAGACTATGGGTAGTCAGTCTAAACGTTTTGATAAATGAACAGTTTTATTGTAATTCATAGGGACCTACCTTATATATTTATGCAGTTTTCAAGTACCCTTTTGTCTCGTTGGAGACCAACTCAGCCTTGTGTCGAGGTGGTTCTAAAACAAAAGTCTCCCCTCCAACTGTGCATATGCATCCTTAAAAAAAAGATAAAATAAAACAATGAATGTTTAACAAAGTTGATGAATACTACTGTCCAATCCTAAATAGTAAAAACATTACTTGAAAAGAAAATACACCAACAAATTATTCAAAAGAACAGTGTATTACAAAAATACAGTGCATCAGCATAATCAGCATATTCAGCAAATGGAACTTTAAATTTAATCTGTTAATTAATACTACAGACATAGAGTGTTGTGTTACTGTCAGTGTCACTGTTAACTAATTACTAATAAAACACAATATTGGGAAGGATTATTTAAAAAAACAGTGCACAACTTTGGTGACTGCCAATTAACAACAAAATTCAACAAAACAGGTCCTACTCGACAAACATTATCCGATCAGTTAATGCCATGAAGTGTAATTGTAGCAAATCTTCATCAGTTTATTGGGGAAAAAACAACAACATTGTTTTCACGAATTAGATGCAGCACTAAGTTTATCGGTCACTTATCCGTCATTTGAAATGAAGTAAACTACGTAGCTACCATCAAGAATAACATTTTATAACGTAACTTACCAAAATGTCATTGAACTAAATTGGTCTCCTTCTCGGGTGGTGATGTATGTGGGCACTGTTGATAGAGGAATGTTCTCTAAAGAGCTAAATTTGTCAAGTTTTGTAACTGGTAACCGAGGATTTTAAATGGCTGCTGCACGAAACCCATCATGAAACGACAGTTGACTGTACACACGTACAGTGTACATAATACTGTACAAAATGTACTCACTGTACGCATGACTGTAAGTCATGAAGTCTGAGCGTGTAGTAGACTAGACTGTGTTTTGATGTGAATATTTAGAGTATTGGGGCGTGGCTATACACTCAATTTACATATAACACCATTATTTATATATAATGAAAGCAGCGCACAGTCATTATTTATTATATCATAGCCTCGTCCGCGTAGTTGTAAAGTAATAGTTTTCCTTATTTATATATATTAAATGTGTGGTTCAAAATTCTTTATTTACAAATAAATTTTGGCAGCCGATATTATTTATATATAAGTATAATGATCCGCAAAATTATATGTATATAATGAAAGCTGCCTAACAATTATTTATTATATAATTGCATGTGTAAAATAAATTATTTACATATAAATTTTGTCAGTCGCCATTATTTATATATAAGTGTAACGATCCGTTAAATTATATATATATAATGAAAGTTGTCCAGAAATTATATACATATAATTGCATGTGCAAAGTTAATTATTTATATATAAAAATCTATCCGTCGACATTATTTGTAAATAATGAAATTGTGTTTAAGATTATATATATATAATGAAAGCTTTCATACGATTATATATAAACAATTGTGTGGTGCAAAACTGATTATTTGTAAATAAAGATTAAATAATGGTTAAATAATGAATTATATATTATATAATGAATTATTTGTAAATAATTGCGTTAAATAATAAGTTTACACTTGGCGCCTCATAATTCTGGGAAGGTTCCGAGTATACGTTCGGCCGAAACCGGCGCCTCTTTTGAGTGTTAAATTGCCATGATCGAATGATTGTATATGAACGATCAAATAGGAAGGAAGTCAGGTGTTCTTCAATCAGTATCTATTATCTTAAGTTACGTTCTATACTGGGCCTTGCTTGTGGAGTGGAGACAATCAATGTAACCCAGTAATGCATATGTATTTAATACGTATGTAAAAGTTCGTAATAATTGTAGGCCTATGACTTGTATATTCTTTCTTCTTTAGCACGCAAACTAACTCAATTAAGAAAGTTATGAGGTTGAAGAACTCGAGCAAGACATCAATAATTCAATCTAAAGCCACATCAGAGATACTATACGGTAACTTTTGTTCCAACTAACAACTACGCCTAAACTAGAAATTTCTAGCATTTTACCCTGAAGTGTAGTATTTCTTTGAAGACATGATTCTGCGTTTTGTAGATTATACGGCTTTTTATTTAGCCCTTTAGCGGCCTACAGCATCATCTTTTAATGGTGCTATTAATTATTTCAACGCAAGAAAGCATGCCTTCTCGGTACATTTAGACCCCTTCTATAAACCATGGCAGACATATAAATAAAAGCGAACACCCATCCCGTCCAAAGTGAGCAATTTCCCTCGTGTCCCCTTTAAGGCTCAAGCTTGCACTTAACTTGAACTATATGCCTACAAAAACGAAACTTTTATGTTTTGCTCAACAATTACATTGAATAACTTGCCTGACTTCCTCGTTGAGTCATTTTTTGCAAGCGAACAACCAAAAATATAAAAAACAGTTGTGTTGCAAAATGAAACGTTCCCACAATTTGGAAAATCACAGTCAACCAAACAATCCCCAAAAAGACTTGGAAATTCCCAGTTAATCGATGGCATTCCTAAATCTCTTTATGACATTTATATACTATAAACAACCGACAATGCGTGACATATATAGGTTTTCTCGGTCAATTTCGGCAAATGAGCAGCCGATTTCATTTTCGTGCGTTCGAATTAAAGCCAGTTGTTACTGCGTTTCAAATTCAGAATTCGGGCATTCAATTTCGTATTGAGGCATTCAAATTCCTTTTGCACTGTGTTCAATTTAGCATATCGTCATTCTTTTTCGTGACGCACAATCATCATTCAATTTAGCAAAGCTGGTTCGACTGGAGATTTTACTGGTTTAATTTTTTTCAATTTCGTAAAGAGGCAATCAATTTCGCTAAATGAGAATTCAAATAAGTACGACTAAAGAAATACGAATAAACAGATAATCTGTATTAGGCAACTGTTTCGTATCTTCACTTTAATTCAGGCAAACCTTATTTTCTTTATTTATGGTTCCAGGAGGCTTTACATGGGGCCCATGATGTTTTTTCTTCTTTGTTTTCTCCTATATTCTTTTTTGGGGGGATCTTTATTGGTTAACTGGCCTAATTTTGTATTGTGTTTGAATGGGGTGTTTCTTTATGTTTTTCCTGGTTTTTGTTGTTTATGTTGTTTCTTCCTCAACCATCAATCTGTTGGCGTGCCAGACATCTTGGCGTATATGTTTAGGTATATGGTTGTACCACAAGCTGCAAACTTATTGAAATATGCGTGTAAAACTGTAGCAAAAAGCTCGTCTTCGAAGTACAAAGTGACTCAAGTGCAAATAAGTGAACCGTATATGCCTTATTAACAAAGCGTTTTTTTGATTGCACAAATTACAGAAATGACTGCCCAAAAATGAATTTGAATGACTAAACACACGCCTCAAAAAGCTCCGGCGAATTTGAATGCTGCTTTGATGAATCGTTAAATTGAATGATTATTTTGTTAAATCGAATGACGCAACAGTACATTTTGACTAGTCATAAAACGAAATCGAATGACCCTTTTTAGTAGCATTCGATTTCGCGCGAAATAGAATAGCGTGGTGGTTAAATTGGCTGCTCATTTGCCGAAATTGACCGAGAAAACCTATAATAAACACGTTTAGGGCCTATAGAATACTCGGGCCGGCCATTCTTGCTCTATGCTCTGACGTAGCTGCCAGACAGGCAGACATGCATGGCCAAGTTTCAGAGTTGCTTAATAATAATAAGCACAAAAAGTTGCTCAGCACCAGAAATAAGTTAATAGCCAAAATACCATTTCACATGTAAAATTTGTTACTGTTTTACAGGTAAGTTGCGCTTAGCAGAAGTTTTGTTTAGCATCTTTTCTGCCAAAGCTGCTCTATGAAATTCGGCCCTATAATGGCAAATGTCATGGCCCTATACTTTCGACACAATTCTGAGTTTACAGAGCCCTCTGCACTCTAAACATAGGGAAATGACTTTTCTCTATGCTCTAGTACCCTCTGGTCAGAATTGAAGCGAACCCGGGACCTGTGGGGCCTGACCCAATTATGGGTCAGTATGACCTGTAATTGTGTCAAAATGATCGAGAAATGGGTCAAACTGACACAGAATCTTAGTTAAATCCCATTGTTGGACCCAGGTCAGTCTTAGTTGGCTTTCTTGATAACTTATTCAATAATACTGGGCCTGTGCTAACACCAACGGCTATATTCTTTCAGATGGTTGGACTTAATGACGTATTATCAGTGATAACTGTTGTACGCTACAGCAGTATCGCAACCACCGGCGCGACTCAATACAATTGTTACAAAGAAACGCCCGGGTGTTTATAACTTTGCTTTGTGCAACAATAGCTTCACAGTGTGCTGTTATTTAATTGCAACATTCTGGGATGAGGAAGTTCACTCAACACCAAAGTTAATTGCAACCGTATTGGCATGTGCTGTTGTCACAATTCCACCTTTCGAATGCCGCAGACGTAAAAACCCAGCTTCGTCGTTCCAACTCGAAATCTTTAAATATAATAGTTACCTGCTGGCTCCCATCCATCATAGCTTACCCACTGCATGATTATTCAATCTGGTAATTTGCACACATTTGTGTATTTTGAAACACTGAGATTCAGCAATTCATGGCTTAATACTTTAATATATTACTGGAGAGACAACAATTTTAGACAAATTGCTAAAATACTTATTTTTCGAAACAGTGAACAATAGGCCTAAAAAGCTATCTAAAAAACAATGGGATCATCAGTGGCGTAGTTAAAGGGGGCATAGGGCAAGTGACCCCGCCCTGCCCCCTCAAAAAACAACCAACAACAACAACTAGAAAACACGTGAGCTGTATTTGAGCAAATACGGGTATCTCTGCCCAGCGGGGGCGGGGGGGGGGCGGGATTGGGAAGGGGGGGCGGGATTGGGAAGGGGGCGGTGCGGCTGCATAATTTTGCACGGGTTGGTGTTGCTTTTAGGGAAAGGAATACGGGGTATGGTTTTGGGGGTGATAAAGACAAATCTGTGGTATAAACCTAATTACTCCGGCAGGCATAACGTGTAATAATATCAATATAGTTTTACGAAACCACAGACAATTATCAATAGAATAATTACATAAAAATAAGTCAAGCGCTCGGAAAACAGTTACTTTAATTATTACACAGTTTTATTATCTCGAAATAGATTCTATGAAATTAGAGGTAGGGCTTAAGCCTAGATATAATAAAAAAGCTATTTTTATTGAAAATGTTTTTTGTAGGTGTTTTGTTATGTTGGTTTGTTAAAATTGAGTACAAAAAGTACCTTTTCTTAGTTAAAGCTCACAAACAGGCATGAGCTTGCAAGCTGGAGCAGCCGATCTGCATAGTACATGCACACAGCGTCAGTGTACATGTGTGACTGACGGGGGTACGCAGCAGCACACGTTGAATTTGTGCACAGAATTAAAAGCTGCACGCACGATGTACACAGTACATCTGCATGCTGTGCACACGGCCTGGGGATCGATACAAGCGCACACACAGTCAATGAGTTTGCAAGCTGGAATAGCCGATCGGTTGGGTCACGCTGATTGGTCGTACTCAGGGAAGTGCGACATTCAAAATCACAAGTTGCCACCCACTGTGGATCATGGACATTTCGGTCAATATTTTGGCAAGTTTTTCGTTTTTTGTCAACTATTTTCTGTATGTTGTTTTAAATGTTCTAGATTTGATTTGTCATACAATAAAGATCAACTGATATTAAATCCCTGTTCTTAGAATATGTGTCATGATTTTGGAGAGTGGACAAATTTGATAAATCTGATCACGAGTCTGACAAAAAGTGTAGGAAATACTCAGTACTACTAGACGGAAACAGCTCAACTCGTACGCATGCAAACTCGTACACAAACTCGTATGATCCTTCTAGACAACCACACGGCTTTCACCCGTATGTGTAAACCATGGTCAAACCCTCCGGTTTGCGACCGTCCAGAGGATGGAGGGTTACGAAGATTATCACAACTATTGTTTTATGTGTTCTGCTTCTAGATTAATTTGTCAAACAATAAAGATCAAATCCCTTTTCTTAGAATGTGTGTCATTATTTTTGAAAGTGGAAACAAATTGCTGAATCTGATCACGAGTCGGACAAAAAGTGGTCAAAAGGTGTCGGAAATAGAGGTACGTGTAGTCCCATGCATGTACATATGAGGAGTTACCCCTGAAGTATCACATTTTTATTAAAGCAAGGTCAAGGAGGTAGAAATAAGCCAGTCAACAATGTTCAGAACAACTTGCTTATTCTCCGATTTATTGTGAAAGAGAGTGTTTCACTTTCAGAAGGCTTACATCCAGTTTACTCACCTATGATGGCGTACGTGGAGGCTGCTCTCCGCCCCGTACGTACAGCCGCAGAAGTTGACTTAAAAGCCGACAACAGACGACAACTGTCAACAACCGAAGACAAGTCGTCTACGTCTATTGAAGTGCAATGTTTGTGTGAGCTGCGACTTGCATTATGTTAAACAAGTTGTCAGTTGTTGTCAGTTGTCGTTTGTTTTAAGTACGGCCCGATCTGGGTACCATTTTTTGTTCCAAATGTGGCCGTTTACAAAACCACGACTTGAGTTTGCGCTCCCACTTGGGCTCCGGCTTGGGCTCTGTCTGCCTGTTTGAAGCCCCGTACGGCGGAAAGCACGCGTAACTGAAGGAGCCTAAGCCCAAGCCCAAGCCCAAGCCCATGGCCCGTGGTTTCGCAAACGACCTGACTGAAAACTGAAGAAGAAGAAGAAGAAGAATATCCAGCACAAGGACAATATCTCTGCCGTTGCACGGGCAGACTGAGAGATAACAAGGGAAACTAGAAAGCACAGGAGCTGTATTTGAGCAAATACGGGTATCTCTGCCCAGTGGGGGGGGGGGGGGGGGGGGTGGATTGGGAAGGGGGCGGTGCGGCTGCATAATTTTGCACGGGTTGGTGTTGCTTTTGGGGAAAGGAATATTGGGTATGGTTTTGGGGGTGATAAAGACAAATCTGTGGTATAAACCTAATTACTCCGGCAGGCATAGCGTGTAATAATATCAATATCGTTTTACGAAACCACAGACAATCATAGAATATATAATTACATAAAAATAAGTCAAGCGCTCGGAAAACAGTTACTTTATTACACAGTTGTATTATGTCGAAATAGCTTCTATGAAATAAGGTAGAGCTTAGCCTTGATAATAAAAAAGCTATATTGAAAATAATTTGTACTTTACATGAAAATGTTCGACTATAAGATCATGTTTTTTGTAGGTGTTTTGTTTTGTCGGTTTGTTAAAATTAAGTACAAAAAATACATTTTCTTAGTATATTGTACATCTAGTGTAGAAAAAGGTAGTAGCGCCTGTGGGCAAATCAAAGCGGTTTAGTCAGTAAATGAGAAATAGTTGGTCGTAAAGACAAGCTTTTTCTCCAGCAACGAACATCTCCGTGTCCGGATTTTGGGCCAACGCTACAGTCTGAATAACAGCTAGCTTTGTACTGCAGCGTAGACAAAACATTAGCAGAAACATAGGCAACAAAGTTACCTGGTGTGTTGTTCGTCCTCATTTTCAAGATGTTTTTTCTGCCCATAATAATAGTGTTTTCATCAACAGCAATTTTCATGGATTCTTAATTTGAGGATCGGTTTTATATAACTTCTTTTGCACTGAAATCTTCGTGATTTAACGATCGGTCGACGACGCACATTGGGAAAAAAATTGTGTGGCGACATCGATGTGTTTATGAGTACGAGATTATAAATTTGGATGAAATATAACAGAAACGAGGTTAAAATTAGACTCCACCGCGCGTCTTCCGCCCCTGGAAATTCAAGTTGTGTGTTTCCCTCCTCGCCTTCTTTCTTGTATGGAACATGGAGGAGAGAGCCAGACTAATAATGTGCATGTGTGTTGTTGTCGCCAGTTGTCGGTTGTTTTAAGTACGGCCCGACATCTGGGTACCATTTTCTGTTCCAATTGTGGCCGTTTACAAAACCACGACTTGAGCTTGCGCTCCCACTTTGGCTCCGGCTTGGGCTCTGTCTGCCTGTTTGAAGCCCCGTACGGCGGAAAGCACGCGTATAACTGACGGAGCCTAAGCCCAAGCCCAAGCCCATGGCCCAGGCCGTGGTTTCGCAACGGCCTGACTGAAACGGCCTGACTGAAGAAGGAGAAGAAGAAGAATATCCAGCACAAGGACAATATCTCTGCCGTTGCACGGGCAGAGATAATTATTGTACGTGACCGCCTCCCAGGTGCCCCACCCCCATTTATCAGGACCTTTAATATTTTTTACAAATTTGTTTTACCTCTACGTCAGATTATCTTCTATAAAAAAAGATAAACCATGTGAGAAAATTAGCTGTTTCAAGTTGCTTGCCAACCAAAAGTACCCTATGTTCATACCAAAATTAGTTAATGGCCTGACGTTTCATCCTAAGCAGAGTCTTTCTCAAAGGCTAAAATCAATACTTTGTACACTGTTGATGTGTTGTGTGACAATCTGATACTCGGAGTATCATTCGAGTTAGGGTGTCATTTTGTGCACCAACAACCTTTAGTTAGTCACAAGCTGTGGTTGCCTGCCCGATAGTGGATGATCAAAATCTAGTATAGTTGTTGAGGTGAGGGCAATGGTTGCAACGGTAAATTTTCATCTATACTGTAATAATCGGCAATGCTTACGAGTGTATAGTGAGAGTTTTTTCATGAGATAATATACTATGGAATGGAAGCTGAGTTTTGAGGGGAACATTCCACCTTTCAACATTCGAAAACATTCACTCTATTGCACGAATGCAAAATAAATATGCACTATTTGTTTTATATTATCCGAGTAGATCTTTTTCATTTGTGTGTAGGATGTAAAACGAATAAGTGTACAGTGATTTTTATAGGCTGATTTGATGTATGTTAGGCCTACGCAATAAACCACCCGGGTGTGACGATGGTTGGGTGGGCTCATTCGGCATCGCCCTATTCGGGATCTCGACCCACTAGTCCTATACAGAACACTTGTAGAGGTGTTCAACAACAGTATGACAAGTGGATACCAGTTAGGCTATATGGGCATAGACTGTGCAAGTCTCGTGTATAATTCGAACTTCCAGGACCTAGTTTGTCCCAACCATTGAGTTTTACGTGTGCGCCGTTCTGTGTTTTCAAACTTTAGTTTAATGTTTAGTTTTGGCCTTTACATGGATATAAAAACTATATTGTTTGGAAAAGGGAAATTTAGCCATGAAATAAAAAATAGGCCTATACATTTTTTCCAAACAAACCAACATAGGAAACCCGAGTAAAAGACTTGACCTTCGTCTCCGGTTTCCTGTAAAACAATTATAAGTTTGTCGTTCGACGTTAATACTGTCATTAACCCTTTGTGATGGTCCCGGGCACAGAATAATATGAGCGTGATTGGCGAATGGGGTTCCTCAAAAATAAGCATTTCTCGTTCCAAGTTTGGATTTTAAAATCCTGAAATTATAATTTATAGCAAGTTGCTATGGGTATTCTTATTTTCAAGAATTTTGTATAAATTGAATTTAAAAAAAATTTGATTTCATATACAAAAATATATTCTTCGTTCGAGTTGTTTTCTCGATTTCGATATGCGCGAGACTTGCACTGCCTATTGCATTTTTATAGCAATCTATCGATTTGTCTCATCTCAAGATGGACGTGGCGGGTTAAAATGCCCTCTTGTGGCGCTTGTGGGCAGTTACTACCGTAAGTAGATCTATGACCATAGAAACAGAGAACACCACAAACTTTGCAAGATGGCTACCGCTAGATGAGATTCGTGTGTGCATGCAACAAGTGACATGGCTCTCATCTAATGGGTGGTACAGTGGCGGCGCTACGGGGGGCAAGGGGGGGGAGGGAAATGCCCCCCCAGTTATTTTTTTGTGCCCCCCCAGTTATTTTTTGTGCCCCCCCCCCCCAGTTTTCCCCCCACCCCTAGTTTTTTCCTCGATGGCGGAAATTGAGTTTAATCCCAAACCATTGCACCCAATTTGTTGTTTGCGCTGTAAATAATAAACTCAATTTCATCCATCATAATTAGCTGGCACCATCAAAAAAGCCCAATACACTTTCCATCTCCGGCAATGTTAATAAAATGTGGATTTATTTATCTGTACAAGCTTGGAAACTTGCTATAAATAGAAATGCATTGTCTGCCCAAAACCGCAAGCAGCCATTGTACACGCAGTTCGCACAACACGTCAAAATCACACAGTGCAAAATCTTATTTCTGGAGTGAATTGTAGGCTTATAAATACAGTACACACGACATAAACTTGATGTTCACGTGGATTGCTGAGTGTTTTTGCACTTAAACACGTTGGTAAAACAGTTAGTTAAAATGGATTGTTATTAGAAAGTTTTGCAAGAAATCCAAAAAACCTCCATCCCATGATGATAGGCACAGATCTGATTCTGAATCTAGCGATGAGAATCCTGAACCCAAACACAAACACCCCAGGATTGAAGTTAATATTGACGTAAATGTCCCAGATACCCCCACTCAGTCAAGAATAACGCTGGTGTAAGTCCGTCAAAGTGGTAAGTCAATGCTTTTCTGCAGTTCAAAATTTCATTATAGATTTTTGTTTGCCCCCCCCCCCTAAATTTAAGTTTGCCCCCCTCTTGCCCCCCCCCCCCCCCCCAGATTAACAGGTCTGGTGCCGCCGCTGGGGTGGTACCTACGGCATGGACGGTTGGTGGAGGAATCCAATTCTCTGATGTGTTGTCGGGCATCAGACGATACATTTTTGCAGTGTTGAAGTCCCTGAAAGTTCCCTGTGGCATAGTGTCCTTCTGCCCGGACAAAAGTATCTCTGAGGCTGGGTGGGCGTCTGCAGGTTCTTCCTCTACAGCGGCGTCTAAGTCGATCTGATTATTGGGATGAAGAATGTGATGATTAGAACTGGTTATTTTACGATTGGGAGAAAAGGGGTAAGCCCTAGGCGCACAATACACCAATGATCAGTATTATGATTAATGTTTTGTCGAGAATAATATATAACTTTTGTTTCTCATGATTTAGCATAATAGTCATTATCTTGACTTGTACCTATTAAGTCGTAGGCTTACTTATGAGATATGTAAGTCGTATGACTATTGAGATATAGGTCATAACGATGACTTGTAAACTAAGTCATTATGAGATGTAAAGTGTACTTATGACCAAATTTCCTTTCTCTCTCTAAATGCCCTTTTTTATTCAGTAGCAAACGTTAATTAGCTCAATTGAAAAATGCAATTCATGATCACATACGGCACATACGGCAATGGGTTTATTTGGCTGGTTAGTTGGTTTTGTCTCACAAAACAGTCGTCATTATTGTTGCTCTTAGCTCCCATAGCCAGGCACCGCAAGGTAGCAAAAGGGGAAAAACAAGGGATTGAATCAATATTCATGAATACGTCAGACGACTATTAAGGTTAATAATAGACCGCACAAACATACTTTCTACAATAGTGACCTACTTCAATTGTGAATGCTGCACCACGAACAAAAACGCACCCAATTGTGTAATAGATTTTCAAATCTGAGTGGACTCCCCCTTTCTCCCCCATGTTTTGGGATTTGTTCGCTTGAAAGGCGACCTCACTCATCCATGTTGGATATTGTTTCATATCCGGCGGTGATGCTAGCGCTAGAGGTGTGTCAGTCACTGGCATTCAGCACCGTAAATGGTGTTGACTGGGTTACATTCAAAGTCAACATCAGGGGGTGCAGACACATTAAATACGGAAGCTTTTAAGGAATATTGAGAGAGAAGGAAAATTGAAGTCATAATTATGACTTACATCTCATAATTATGACTTTGAACACAAGTTATCATTATGACATTTGCTGAATCATACTTATATTGCTAACTCATTGATCAGATGGAAAGCATAGTTATGACTCGTACGAAGTATAATAACAATAAAGTTAATTCTTTTATTCTTGTCAATGTCGTTTCTATATACATTAAAGAGAATGCTGCTAAATAATAATACTATGCCTATTCTCAAACTTGTATTTATTGGTTTTTCATATTTATACAGAATGTATCAATAACGTTCAAGTAGGGGATTATACAACAAACGACGATAAAACGAAACTCATTTCAAAGGAACAAACATTAGATTTGTTTTTTTAGTTAGCTTTTTTTTACTTTTATCAAATAATAAACCACAAGGGAAACTGACTGGGTAAATTTTTAAAATGATTTTGGGTGGAACGTGCCGGCGCTCTACCAACTGAGCTATATTGCCCTATGTTGGCGGTTTCCCTATTTTGTCAATATCTTTGTTCGGGGGAGGGGTGCCAGTCAGAAGCCATTCGACCGTAAACTGCCGTGTAGCCAGGGATCACACCCAAGTATACGATACAACCTGGGAAGCGGCATCCAGGGGATCACCTTAAGGAGAACTTAATAGGGAAACCGCCAACCATAGGGCTAGATAACTCAGTTGGTAGAGCGCCGGCACGTTAAACCGGAGGTCGTTGGTTCAAATCCCGCTCTAGTCAATTTTTCTTTGTTCAACCCAAAAGTTGTTGTACTTTTATGACAAATTTTCACCATCTTGGTTTCCCTTTTAACCCATTTTCACCGCTGTCCCATTATTGGGTTATGAGCGTCCCGATTTTGCCTTTAACTAAAGCTTTATCCCGTTGCACTGTGCCACTGCGCCACTCTGCCACTCTGCACCCCCCCCCCCCCCCCCACACACACGCACACACCCACATGCGTTCTAAAATTATAACCACAGAGCAATCAAAACAGTATAAAAACCCCACCTAAACCACTCTGATCGGTGAGCAGATCGACGAAGTTGTACAAGTACACACTCATTTGATTGCACCGCCAGTAAACTTTCGACACAAGGGACGTTTCGCTTTTATAGCAGTGTAAGCAGTGTAGTTGGAATCATATGGGGCGCCGTTTGTCAATTAATTGTTTAGCGTTTTTTGGACATGTTTTTACCATCTGGTGGAACTTGTACGTCCAGTGCAACTTTTTAAAGTTTTAAAAAAAATTAAATTCAAAGTATATTTTGTTTTATTTTTTGATTTTTTTTTTTCACGAATTTCCAATCAACTCATTTAATATATGTTTTTACAACAAAAAATGAAAAATATCAGATTTTGTAACAAGTAAACCATAGAAATTTCTGTCAATTTTGTGTGTGGTTTATATATTTATATACCATGAATATACAATCAAAGCTTATAGATTATGGTTTACAAACCATGAAAAAAGAATTCATCATAAAACATGGTTTATAAACCATGATTTGTAAACCATGAAAATTTAAGCACCTTAAACACATGGTTTATAAACCATGAAATTTTAAGCACCTTCAAAACATAGTTTAGGCCTATAAACCATGAACATTTAAGCATCTTCAAACATGGTTTATAAACCATGAACATTTAAGCACCTTCAAACATGGTTTATAAACCATGAAAATTCTAGCATCATGGTTATAAACCATGAAAAACTGAAGCCTCACAAAACATGGTTTATAAACATGCATAAAACTGAGGCATCATCAAGCATGGTTTATAAACCATGAAAATATCAACACCTTCAAAACATGGTTCACAAACATGAAAATTGTAGCATCATAAAACATATCATGGTTTATAAACCATGAAAGGTAAAGCATCATAATTCATGGTTTATAAACCATGAAAATTATAGCACCATAAAACGTGGTTTACAAATCATGGCTTATAAACCATGAAAAGTTAAGTTTATTAAAACATGGTTTATATTGGTCAATTTATAATCGAGGTCATTTTATTGCAGATCTGCAAGCAACGAAATTATGTGCAGTCTTTAAAACCTTTTTAGTAAAGATTTTAGTATATTCAATGATTTATTGATCACTTATCGGGGTAACAATTTTAACATGTGATCTCCCACTATAGGCACCAAGAATAACATTTATTGCAAGATAAGCCATCAATTAAAAAGCGCAATATTAACATTTATTCAAATTATTTGTACACACCTGAACTTAAAATAGAAATCAGCCATCTCCATCAACCAATGGCGTAACCGGGGGGGGGGGGGGGGGGGTGGTGGCGCGTACCCCCGCTTGGGATTAAAAATTACCAGTATATAACAATATGTAATGTTTCATAAGCCTTTAATAAAAGTTGTATGTAATATTACTGCAAACGAACACAAATATTGCGTAGATTAAGATCGTGTTTTTGAAAAAAAATCCAAACGCAACCTACAGCGTTTTAAAAACGGTGCAATCCATGTTCTTTCTGAAACATTTACCTAATTTCAACGCTGCAACCATTAAATTAACCATAGTCTTTGCTTTTGGCGGAATATTTAACCCCCCCCCCCCTAACATTGTCACAAAAAGGTTGAATATAACTAATCGTAGCATTGTATACCCTTTGTATTTTCAGTAACTTTTAGTTTTGTCATCGCTAGTGAAGATGATTTTGTTAAGAATTATTTTGTGAGACGTATACCGACCTCACCACAGCATTGTAATCTGAAGACGACATAACAATAATAAGCTTTAGTTAGCTTACAAAAAGAGGCTTCATGTAGCTTTGTAGGAAACCGTTTTCTTTACGTGCTTAACATGTCAGGTCCAACTTGACTACAATAACATGTGTATCCGTCAATCATGCACGTACACCCCCACCCCCGCACACACCAAGCTCTGTGTTGCAGTCAATGTGTAGACATTCCTTTGCTCTATACACTTCAGGAAAATCATGTTCCTCAACACTGTAAATCAGGGGCGGATCCAGGATTTTCCAAACGGGGGGGCGTGAAAATTTACCAAGCAGCAAATGGTGAATGCAATATGTGGCGCCTACGAGCGCATAATGCGAACCCCTAACGGCATGGGCCGGTTCCGGGGCCCGCAATGCTACGAAACAGGATTTTAGATGCTCTGTGGTACGATCTCATGCAATATCCGACCACTTAAACCAATTTTGTTTTTGCAAGATCATTATTAAAACATTATTTTCGAGTTGGGAGTCATCGATTTGAATCGGCCATCCTGAGTTATAAGATCAAAATGCAGGCTACAACTTATACTTATTCAGGGGGGAAAACTGTTGGCGAGTTAAACGATAGTGCAATTTTTAATATAACCAAATAGGGTCTCTTTGTCATTTAGTTTTCACATACTTGAGGATTAGAATGTGACACAAAATAACAAGCTGTGCCTGTCTTCAGTGACAGCGCGATCGAGCAACAATAACATTAATGTACGACAAGGTGAGGGTAGGCCTACTAGAGGCCTAGCCCCCTCCCCCAGCCCTACATCGTTGTACTATCTGCACAATTGATAATGACTAGTTTGAAAGAAACACAACGGATATTTACCCTCTTTCTTGAATACGAAAAAAATCTGTGATTTTCTAAACAGAGTGAGACACCATGATTATACGATGCTATGTCTTCTCTTCACTAGCCCCATGGTTGGGCCAATCCACTTCGTTCGTATCTTTGCCAATTGGGCCTAAGTACCATTGCAATCCTATTTTGTGCCCGATGTAGTTTTTAATCCGGGTTATGAAACTTACCGCTCGAATGCTACTGTAGGCCTACTTGTAGAAAGCCCAAATGCTAAACATTTTTTTTAAACATCACAGATTTTTGGGGAAAATTGATTGCCTTTCTAGTCGCGAGAGTGAATTTTTTGATAACGCGTATTAACAACTTGCGCGAGAACCTAGTTGGGTTCCCTTAACAATTTCACAACATTTAAACTATCTATGGGGACCAGACTGATTTACATAACGCACTGAGCATATTATAGACCTTTCTTTTGCAACGTCACAGCCCGAGTTTTTGCCAACCCAGGTTGAAAAACTATGGAAAGCCATAACTGCAAATCAAAAACAGATTGCCACATCACAGTTTGTAGCAGTGTTTACACAAAATATTCAAAAATAGTGTTGAATTTGTTGGAAACAAATCAACCAATCATGGAAGGGATTTCCGTTCATGAATCTTTACAGAAAATGTTGAATTTGGTCACAACATTTTTTAACACGAATGAATGTTTTGGCAACATTCGGCCGTCCATGCCAACCGGCGCACTTTGTTTATCCTCAACAAAAGAAAGGTCTATATCTTTCCCAGACGGGCGTGAGATGCGCACAGCATTACACGTATTTCACAAAACCTTGATTGCGCTTGGCGCGCTGACTAAATCAGTCTGGTCCCCATTAAATATCAGCAGTTGATCGTCTAACTGTTGTGGATTGTTGAGGGAACCTGACAATGGTTTTCCCGCAAGTTAATAAGTGGGGAAAAAATCACACCCGCGACTCGAAAAGCAAACAATTTTTCCAAAAGATCAAAGTGGCTTCCAAAACGATTGGCTTGGACATAAAAGATTTACATTGTATTTTTGAATCGGCCATTACCTCTAAGATTCATGTCATTATGCAAGATCCTACCCATCCACTAAATTCTTCAGTGGTTGTCAACAAATCAGGAAGAATTCGTCCTCCACGAACCCGCACTAAGCGCTTCAGAATGTCATTCCTACCAAATGCTTGCCACCTATTAACTCTAAATTCAAAAGATAATCCCCCGCTTGTTCCTTTCTGTTTTTCCTGGTTTGCTGGCATCACTGACAATTTAGGTTTCCTGTGTTTCTATTGTTCCTTTACTTCGGTGGTTTTTATTTGTCACCCTTGTATTTTTAGGATGGTTGTAAATATCTTTGTCACTGTATTTTTGTCCCGTTTATCTTTTTGTAGCTCTTGCTTTCTATTTTAAAATTATCTCCATTTGTGTTTTTATTGTTAGATGCACACTGGAAAACAATTTTCATGTTTTTTAACGTGACGTTTATAATAAATTGAAATTGAATTGATGTTTAAAAAAACAAAAATCAGCATTAGGGCCTTCTACAAGTAGAGTAGCATTCGATCGGTACGTTTCATAACCCGGATTAAAAATTAAATCGGCCACAGAAAAAAAGGATGCACTGGGCCAAGGATACGAAGTAGATTATCCCTATTCATGGGGCTATGTCTTCACTAGTTTCCGGAAGTTCGTATTGTAAAAGTCACATTGTATTTAGCGCGCGCGAGTACTGACTTTCCATCCAGAAACTTCTTTGCACAATGTACACACACACAGGTGGCATGCATGGTCGACTCACGATGTGGGTGAATGATCTTCACGCCCCCGGATCCCCGCGCCAGGCATGTTCAGTGTGTGAGAAAAACACACTTTCCACACCGTACACAAGATTCACGTGAGACAATGTCTGACAGTGAAATAATAGTGGTCCACAAATGAAACAAAGTGTACTAGGTACGGATTTTTTAGTATAGCTTTTTTGAAATAAAATACTAGGTAGGGCCTTAGTCATTAATTTTGTCTCTCCCTCACTTTTCTCCTTGATGGTGTCTCTTTTTTTCTTTTCTTTTTCTCAAGCAAAAGGGGGGGCGTGCGCCCCCACGCCCCCCCTGTATCCGCCGCTGTAAATAACAATGTGTGGACGTGTGTAAGTCCACACAGTGTTTCAAGTCTCTACATTATGTGGACCTCGTTTGTTCTCAGGTCCACACTTCGTATGTAGCGTTAAAGCAAACAACCTTTTTACGGATCCGGTTTCTGGGGTCCTGTTATTGTTGTTCTATTATTCCCTGTTCTAAAGAATTCTATTGTGTGGTCCAGGTTGAACAAAGAATTACCTTGTTGGGTCCATTGTTCCATTTTGTAATAGACCCCATAAGGGCACTCCTGTAAGCTCACGCACACTTGCCCAACAACTGGACCCGACTGCATAAAAAATATATCTTTAAGAACAATACACAATAGTAAATAAATTACGTTCAGGAAAAAAAGCAGTACAAATTGCTGAGGTAGAATGGGGTAACATTTTTAATATTCGTATTCCTATAGAGACTCTCAATAGTTATTTGTAGAACTACACATTCTCACTTGCAGTTTGGTTCAGCACAAATTTGAAGACAAAAAACATTATAATATTCTAACGCTTGAACATTGGTGTCATATATTTCCCCCTTTATTACATTCCGATTGTGTCTTTAGAAGTGCCAACGCACACCACTGAAGTATAAAAGGACTCAGTCAACCAGCACGAGACACAAAAGTATGTCGAGGTATTGCGCCACCCGAGAAACTATGGGGACTTTCCATCAATTTTTGTGTTATTAGGGCTAGAGTTTCACCACATTGTCTCCCATTTTATTTTTATTCAAAGCTTTTAAAGCGAGACTGAATGGGCAATCGAGTCCAGTCCCTGTTATAGTAATTTGAACAGTGTCACTGTGCGTGGCCAAATGAAAAAGAGACTGGAAGAATCTTGTTGCAAAAGGACTATCCTAGCCCTTTTTTATTGCACACCACGAAGCCGAGGCTGACGACGCATGTGAAGCTATTAATGTGAAGACAACAAATACATGAAATTAGTTTTAAATTACACTTAGAAAATACCCCGATCTCGAAAAAGGGGACCCAATTGACTATAATATGTGAATGAGAAACAATAAAGGTAAAATTGACCGGGATCGATGTAACTCAAGCAATATACTCACTCAAAATCAACATAGTGTTTTACAGTTAAGTTGCGCTTAGCAGAAGTTTTGTTTAGCAAACTTTCTGCCGAAGCTGCTCTACAAAATTCTGAGTTCACAGAGCCATACTCTAAATACCCCCTGGTCAGAATTGAAGCGAACCCGGGACCTGTGGGACCTGACCCAATTATGGGTCAGTATGACCTGAAATTTGTGTCAAAATGATCGAGAAATGGGTCAAACTGACACAGAATCGTAGTTAAATCCCATTTTTGGACCCAGGTCAGTCTTATTTGGATAACTTATTCAATAATACTGGGCCTGTGCTAAAACCCACGGCTTTCTTCTTTCAGATGGTTGGAAGTATTGTATTATCAGTGATAACTGTTGTACGATATAATATAGCAGTATCACAACCACTGCGACTCAAAGGGTGTTTATAACTTGTTTATAACTTTGCTTTGTGCAACAATCTAGCTTCACAGTGTGCTGTTATTTAATTGCAACATTCATATCTTTGTATGTAAAACTGCTGTTGACAGCTCGTCTTCAGGCTCGGCGCATAGCTGCAGCTGAGGTTGGTTTGAATGCCGCAGACGTAAACGCCCAGCTTCGTCAGTCCAACGCGAAATCTTTAAATACATTTTTGATTATCACTGGTACTATAATAGTTACCTGGCTCCCATCCATCATAGCTTACCCACTGATTTTTCAATCGGGCAATTTGCACCCATTTGTATATTTTGAAACACTGAGATTCAGCAATTCATGGCTTTATACTTTAATATATCACTGGAGAGACAAAACATTTAGAAAAAATCATTGCAAAAATACTTATTTGTCGAAACTGCGAACAATAGTCCTTTGAACAATGCACCATTGGTAGCACTAACTTAGTTAGCAGTGTACCTGTAGCATGCACATTACGTATATTTCGCCTGTTGTAACGAAAGGCAATTTAAGAGCAAGAGAAGGAGACCACGTCACCAACACGGCTGGAACGAACAGTACGGCCGCGCATGCGCACCCCAGCTAACATGCATACGTTGGGCCAACGTCGGTAAAGTCGGCATCAAAAAACGAACGTTGAACATACGTTGGGAAGGTCGGAGTCAGTTTTTTAACGTTGTTCGAACGTTGGTAAACAGTATGGAATACAACAGTTATAATTACGTTGCCATAACTTAGTTATGCTAGGGGCAACCTAACGTCGGCTACTATAGGTTGGTAACGTCGGCTTTTATAGGTTGTGTCAACGTCGGGAAATGTTGTGCAGTATAACAGGTCAACTTCCAACGTTGGCTAAACGTAGTTATAATGTGGTCAAACTAACGTCCGCATCCTTAGGTTGTGCCAACGTCGGGAAAAGTTGTACAGTCTAAGAGGTCACTTTTCAACGTTAGTACAACGTAATTAAAAATACGGGCAAGCTAACGTTTGCATCCTTAGGTTATGCTAACGTCGGGAATTGTTGTTTCGTATAACAGGTCGATTTCCAACGTTTGCATAACGGAGATATAAGTTGGGCAACCTAACATCGGTGTCCTAAGGTTGTGCCAACGTCAGGAAATGTTGTACAGTCTAAGGGGTCACTTTACAACCCAGATAACATTCATACGTTGGGCCAACGTTGGCCCAACGTTGAAATAAATGCAAATTTTAATTTTTGGGCGTGACTTAGAAGTGTGTAATTTTTCTTTGACAAGACTTTAACAAATTAATTGTTGAGTTTAGGAATTTCCAAGGCAAGTTTTTGTACTTTTGTGTATAATTATCTAAAAGATTATAGTCACTCCATTTAATCTAGGCGGTCAAATATGTTAACGAGCAGTTCAAGTTACGGTAAATCAAGTAAGTAAGTATGCTAAATTCTTGTAGGGGTAAAAAAAAAATAGTTTTGTTTAAAAGCGTAAACAAAACGTCTTATGTTAAATCCAGGGTTGGGTGAGTGTATTTTGACTGATTAACTTTGTGTTTTTAGGTTACATTCTGATTGATAGTATCAAGAAATATCTTAAATATAGTCATTGTTGAGTACCTTATAATCATGAGGACAGCCACATTGCAGTGTGTTATTAAAGCATTTTATAATTTCTCAGTAGACAACCAAAATTAGTTTCTGTTTACGTATGGTTGCTTATGAAATAAATACTTTTCACATTGTTGTGGTGTGTTGTGTAACAATCTGCTATCTCAGTTTATGATGTCATTTTATGTATAAATGGTGTTGCTTTGTGGACCAACAGCTTTTTGAGAAAATAGAATTAGCTGTTTCAAACTGCTTACCAACCAAAAGTACCTATGTATACAAATAGGAGAAGGTATAGGAAAAGGGGAAAAACAAGGGATTGAATCAATTCATGAATACAGACGACTGTTAATAATAGACCGCACAAACATACTCTTCTACAACAATTGTGGCCAACTTCGAGTGTGAATGCCGATCAAAAATGCACCCAATTGTGTTATAGATTTTGTAAATATGGGAGGACTAAGGTGGACTCCCCCTTTCTCCCCCATGTTTGTTTGTTTGTTTGTTTACTTGAAAACTTGAAAGGCGACTCACTCACCCATGTTCATGTTTCCTATCCGGCGGTGATGCTAGCGCTAGAGGTGTGTTGTCTCGTTTAACGTTCAAAGTCATCAGGGGGTGCAGACACATTAAATACGGAAGCTTTAAAGGGACAATGAGAGAGAAAGAAAATTGAAGTCATAATTATGACTTATATTTCATTGAGACTTATGAGCACAAGTTATGATTGTGACATTTGCTTGATCATACTTATGAGATATACGTCATGCTATTTGCAAACTCATTATGATCAGATGGAATTGGAAAGCATAGTTATGACTCGTACGAAGTATGGTGACTATGAAGTTATAATTCTTCTATTCTTATCAATATAGTTTCTGCATACATTAAAGAGAATACTGTTAAATAATACTACTGGGCCTATATACTCAAACGTTTACATTTATTGGTTTTCCCCTAGAATGCATGATAGATAGTTTCACTGTTCCTTTCAGAATTATGTGCAGAATGTATCGTTAAAGAATAGGGGATTATACAAAAGTACAAAGAAAATAAAGCCAAACTCATTGAAAAGGAACAAACCATTCATCAATTTATCATTTTGCTTTTATGACCGATTTTCAGCATCCTGGTTTCGCATATTTTTGTCCTTCCATGTATAACCCATTTTCACCGCTGCCCAATAATTTGGTTATATCAGCGTCGCGATGTTGCCTTTAATTAAAGCTCTATCCCATTGCACTGTGCCACTCTGCATCACCCCCCCCCCCCCCCCCCACACACACACACACCCACACACACCCACACACACACACGCATGCGTGCCTTTTATATTATAACCACAGATAAATGAAAACAGTATAAACATCCCTAGATGTGTCTGTACTGAACCACTCTGTGACCAGACGAAGTTTGAACATTTTATACACACACTCAAGATTGAACCGCCCGACTGAACTTTCGACACGATAATGGGAGGGGTTGTTACTATTATAGCAGCCGTAGCTGGGGTGGCGTGTCTTCTTCTGTGTCGTGAGTATTAAGTATACTTGAAGAGTGGACAGACAATGCTTAAAATAACGGTCTTCAATTTATAATCGAGGTTACTTTCAAGTCACTTTTGTTGCAAAACTGCAAGCAAAGAAATTATGCGGAATCTTAATTTTTTTAAAGATTTTAGTATTTTCAATTATTTATTGATCACTTATCGGGGTAACCCGTTCACATGGGATCTCCTGCTAGGCTCAAAGAATAACAAGTGCTGCAAGATGAACCATCAATTAAAAGGAGCAAAACAATTCAAGCAACGAATTTATGCGCAGTCTTTGACATTTTACAAGATGATTATTTTCAATGATTTATTGATCACTTATCAGGTTAACCGTTAACATTGTGATATCCCACTAGGCACTAAAAATAACAATTGCTGACAGATAAACCATCAATTAAAAGGAGCAATGACAGCATTTTATTCAAATTATCTACACACCTGAACTTAAAATAAAACTCATCAATCTCCATCAGGCAAACAGTATGCGTAGGCCTAATTGGAAATGGTGTCATTTTTTGTGGGGGGGGGGGGGGGGGGGGGCCGGGGGGCACATGTTCCCCCGCTTGAGATTAAAAATTACCAGTATGACATGTAAATATGTTTCACCTTTTATTGTAATATTATTCACTGTTTGATAGTAGGTCCGTAGAGAGCTGCAAACGAACAAAGTTATTAAAAAATCCAAACGCAACCAACAGCGTTTTAAAAACGGTGCACTCCGTGTTCTTTCTTAACTATTTACCTAATTTCGCCGCTGCAACCAGTAAATTAACCGTATTCTTTGCTTTTGGCGGAATATTTAACACCCCTAACATTGTCACAAAAAGGTTGAATGTAACTAATCGTATGCATTGTATACCTTGGCATTTTCAGTAACTTTAGTTTTGTCATCGCTAGTGTGTGTGATTTTGTTATGAATTATTTTGTGAGATACCGACCTCACAACAGCGTTGTAATCTGAAGACGACATAACAGTACTATAGTATAAGCTCACAAAAAAGCTTCGCGCAGTTTTGTAGGAAACTGTTTTCTTTACTTGCTTTTAACATGTCAGATCCAACTTGACTTCAATTAACTGTTGTATCCGTCAATCAAGCACGCACACGCACACCACTCCATTGTTGTTCCATTATTCCCTTTTCTGAAGAAATCCTCTTTGGTGTACCACTAGAAGAAAGAAAACATTGTGGGTTAGCATTGTTCCATTGTTAAAAGTACCCATGTGTAAGCCCACCCACCCACACACTCAGCTCTGTGTTGCAGTCACTGTGTGGACATTTCTTTGCTCTAATATACACTTTAGGAAAAACATGTTCCTCAACACTGTAAATAACGCTGTGTGGACGTGTGTAAGTGCACATAGTGTTTCAAGTCTCTACATTATGTGGACCTCGTTTGTTTTCAGGTCCACACTTCGTATGTAGCGTTAATAAAACACACAACCTTTTTATGAATCCGGTTTCTGAGGACCTGTTATTGTTGTTCTATTATTCCCTTTTCTAAAGAATTCTATTGTGTGGTCCAGGTTGAACACAGAATTACCTTGTGGGGTCCATTGTTCCATTGTGTTAATCACCCCCATGAGAGCACTCCTGCAAGCTCACACACACTTGCCCAACGACTGGACCCGACTGCATACGAAGAATATCTTTTTAGAACAATACACTACACAACGTTCAGGAAAGAAACAAAAATTGCTGAGGTACATAGAATGGGGTAAACAAATTTACATTCGTATACATAGAGAGACCCGCAATTATGTAGAACTAACGGGTCCATTTGTAACTGCTTTTTTCATGTTTGGTTATTTTTCAAATTTGCCGAAAGTTGCTATCTAAACAGGATTTTAAAGCAAAACAAAATAATTCTTTAAACATCATCAAAGTTGTGAAAAACATGCTCCAGATTTTATGAATCAAACTAGTTTTTATCTAGGTTAACAATTTTAAAAGTGATAAATTCCAGTCATGTGTTAGCAATATAACGCACATGTTGTCATGTTTGAGGTTCAAGGGATACAAAAATCGACCCCTCCTCTTTTTTGCTTGATTTGAGCAGCAAAGGGTAAACAAAAATGTTTCCCTCCTATTTTGGGCTGGGTTTGAGGAACAAGAATTAGAAAAATCAACCCCCTCCTCATTTCGGCTGAGTTTGAGGAACAAGGGATAAAACAAATATATCTGCGTTACTTAAATTATTACCACTCGCACCACAGAAAAACACTTTGTCAGCTTTCTCAATAATGAAGTATACACATTGTAAATAAAAAGGTGTATTTTTCATAGATATTATGATGCAATAATAGTTTGGAGTACAAAATGTGGCAAATTGTTTTGCAAACAAAAATTTTAAAATCCAAAGACTTTAATGTGCACCAGATTCTGACTTTGTTCCTACAGCAATA
Organism: Leptasterias polaris; assembly: GCA_037783415.1. Taxonomy (NCBI): domain Eukaryota; kingdom Metazoa; phylum Echinodermata; class Asteroidea; order Forcipulatida; family Asteriidae; genus Leptasterias; species Leptasterias polaris. The sequence continues at coordinate 4,280,582 of JAZGTN010000027.1, forward strand.
TTTGGTGGAGAAAAACAGCATGATTTGGGGCATTTTGAAAACAACTTCAAGAACAATTGCAGTATATTACCAGAAAGGTGACAAATGAAAAATTATTGTAGTTGAAAATAAACCTGTTATAACTACACATTCTCACCTGCAGTTTGGTTTAGCACGAATTTGAAGACAAAACACACTATAAATATTCTAACTCTTGAACCTTGGTGTCATATATTCCCCCCCCCCCCCCTTACATTCCCATTGTGTCTAGAAGTGCACACACACATAGAAGTGTGAAAACACCTGCAATCGTGGACCTCCTATTGTCCATCTTTTGTTTATACACCAACCTTTTTGCAACAGCTCCCATTGGTTTTGTACACGTTTTCCAACTGGGGACCTTTACCGAACCGGGACCCTATTGTCCTCTTTTGTTATAGGTCCCCGGTTTGAATGTGTAAACAAACTCACACACACACCACCCCAGTATAAAAGGACTCGGTCAATCACCAGCACGAGACACACAAAAGGTATGTCGAAGTATTGCGCCACCCCAGAAACCATGTTGACTTTCCACCAATTTTGTGTGTGATTAGGGCTAGAAACCATGGTGATTTTCCACCAATTTTGTGTGTGATTAGGGCTAAAGCTCAACCACATTGTCTCCCATTTTTATATTTATTCAAAGCTTTCAAAGCGAGGGTGGATTGGGCAATCGAGTCTAGTCCCTGATACATTAATTGGAAAAGTGTCATTGTGCGTTACCAATGTAAAAGAGACTGGAAGACTCTTGTTGCAGTAGGACTTAGTATTAGCCCTTTGTTATTGCACACCACGAAGCCGATGCTGAAGACGCAGGTGAAGCTGTTGGTGAAGACAACAATTACGTGAAATTAGTTTTAAATTACACTTAGAAAAAACCCGATCTCGAAAAATTAACTATAGGCCTAACATGTGAACAATAAACTTCAAGGTAAAATTTACCGGGATCGATGTAACTCAAGCAATATACTCACTCAAAACCAACATTGTAGATGGTAAATATGTTGGTTAATAATTATTGGCCAGTAATGTATGTGTTTAATATGTATGATAAGTTCGTAAGTTAAGGCCTAGTGATTTGTGTGGTGTTTCTTCTTTAGCACGCAAACAAACTTAAGTGAAAGTTATGGGGTTGAAGAACTCGAGCAAAACATCAATAATTCAATCTAAAGCCACATCAGAGATACTACGATAACTTTTGTTCCAACTCACAACTACTCAAAATGTCAAGCATTTTACCCTGAAGTATAGTATTTCTTTGAAGACATTCTGCGTTTTGTATAATAATTATACGGCTTTTTTATTTTAGCCCTAAAGGCCTATAGCATCTATTTTTCCTAATGCTATTATTTTAACGCAAGAATGCCTTCTAGGTACAATTAAAATCCTTCTAAAACCAGACATTAATAACAACGAACACCCATCCCGCCCCAAGTGAGCAATTTCCCTCGTGTCCCCCAAGTCTATTGCACTTAACTAGAACTTTAGGCCTTCAAAAACGAAACTTTTCTGTTTTGCTCAACACTATTTATAACAATTTCAATGAACCCTTTCCCCTAATAATTGTAGGATATGCTTCACTTCCTCATTATATTATGCAAGCGAACAACCTTAATATCGAAAAATTGTGTTGCAAGATGAAACATTCCCAGAATTTGGAAAATCCCAGTCAACCATTAAACAATCCCACAAAAGACTTGGAAATTCCCAGTTAATCAATGGCATTCCTAAATCTCTTTATGACATTAAACAAAAATGTTTTGTTTGCATTGCTTTTTGCATTGCATTGCGTGACATAAAATAAACCGTCTAGGCCCTATAGAATACTCGGGCCATTATCCACAAACATTGCTTTTATGACGTAGCTGCCACACAGGCAGACATGCAGGGCCCAATTTCAGAGATGCTTAATAAGCACAAAAAGTTGATCAGCGCCAGAAATAAGTTACCAGCCAAAATACTATTTCACATGTACAATTTGTTACCGTTTTACATACAGTTAAGTTGCGCTTAGCAAAAGTTTTGTTTAGCAGATTTTCTGCCAAAGCTGCTCAATATGAAATTTGGCCCTATAATGGCAAATGTCATGGCCCTACAATTCTGAGTTTAAAGAGCCCTCTACACTCTAAATACCCCTTGGTCAGAATTGAACCGAACCCGGGACATGTGGGGCCTTTACCCAATTATGGGTCAGTATGACCCGGAGTCTGTGTCAAAATGATTCAGAAATGCGTCAAACTGACGCAGAATCCTAGTTAAATCCAATTTTTTGACCCAGGTCTGTTTTTCTGGTAGCAGAAAAGCAGAAAAATGGAAAATGCATTTTCACAAAACGTTCAATCTCATTTCCAGGTAGCAGAAAAGTAGAAAAGTGGAAAAAGTCATTTAAAAACAACGTTAGGCTAAATCTGACTTTTAGCTATTCTGATAGCAGATAAGCAGATGGCCACTTTTCGTCCTTCTTAAACAGACGCTACGAAAACATTTTTGTTCACCTTTGAGGTTGGAAATTGTCACTCGCACCGAAAATAAAAAAGTAAAGCCCTTGAACCGTTGAAACTTTATGAAACTGTAAGCCTCAATGAACATTGTTAAACATGTAGAAACAAAATGTTGGCCCTATAAACCGAAAGAAAGATAATTAGTCGTAAAAACATGATGTTTAATATTAAAAGGTCTGAACAATTAATAGTATTTGTTTCAAGGGAAGCCAACGATGATACTTTGAGTCGTAGTAGTTTTTATTGGTTTTGAATTTTGGCTTTGTGGTCTTTTAAAACTAAAATTGATATAGGACTGACTACCCTGCAAAAAGACCCCACTTAAAAGTTTAACAAAACCATAGCAACGAACAGGCTAGACGATTTAGATTATGAGCACGCTATACTGCTTTCACCTCATAAATAATAATATTAGAACCGTGTCTGGTTTTGTTTTGTTGTGGATATTGATGTTGAGTTACCTGAGATGACGCTAGAAATAGTTTTATTATTTCATTGATTATTACACATCGTGCATGTACTGAAATCTAATTACACAATATTATTTATCAAATTTAGCTCGTGATAGTGGGCCACCCGTTGACAATGACCCGCCTGTGTTGGACCGTCCCTGCCCCTCCGGATTTCACGTCTACACGGATGCTCTCCAGCACAGCACTGTGGTTAAATGGACTGACCCAACGGCTAAAGACAACAGTCAACCCGTTAGGTAAGGGTTAGACTTGGTTCCAAGTCTGTGCTCGTGGTTTTTAGTCTACCTGATAGCCAATACATAATTGCCTGAAATAGCGCCCTCTTGTGGATTAACCTCCGTCTTTAACCTACGATCACAGACTTGGGAACATTGTTTTTCGGTTTGTACACACCCTATGGCGAATTAGTCCAAAAGTGGACGGAACACTCTGATTGGTCAGAATCTCAGAAGCCGTCAATAAAATGCACATTCAAACTTGACCGTTTATACCACGGGATATAGTACAGAAATACAACATTGAATCACATGTAACTAATCTGCCTCTGCTCAGTGATTCAACTTAGAGTTTGGAAACAAAAAAACCAAAGTGATTCTAGTTTTTAAATTCAAAATAAATAAAAACGTTGGGAAAATCATTAGACGATTCCATTCAAATAAAGGGAACACGGTTTTTCGTCTAGTAGGGATCAGGTTATTTGTTATGTTTATTTTTCAATATTTTAAGAATACATCTAGTATTATTTTATGTATAAATTAGAAATAGCATACGTACAAAGCACTATAAAAATAAAAAACAATGACTCAATCGATTTTACAGAAAATGCTGAAGTGATTATAACCTATTGGGAATAGACGCAACCAACAGGAGTTTTGTGGCCTCCTGATTGGCCATCTCTCTGGCATAGTGTTGTTATGTAAATGTCAGTTGTGAATAAATGAATATCCCGCATACACAAGGGGTCAAGTCTGAGATTGCGAGCTGAGACCGCGTGATAGCCATTCTGCGGGGGAAATTTTGTGTGGCTGATGCAGAGAAATAACCGCGATCTCAGACTTGAAATCAAGTCTAGGTAAGGGTGCACCCTTAGACAGATTTGAGAGCCCAATAAAAGGGATAAAGTGTAAACAAAAAAATTGTCCGAATGCGACCTGGGGGCCGTTGACTTCCAACTTGAGGTATTTTGAATGACATAGGCCCTGATATGGTCCTATCTCCTATTTGCCGAGAGGTGTAGGGAAGATTTCAAGATTGATGCTCGGACGTTTGGAAAATTACACCAGTGCAGGGGTGTTTTTATTTGGAGGGGGAAAACTCGACGGGCCCAGGGACTCCCATATCAAATTGTGCAGATAATAACATTTCAAGAGTCATTTAATAATTGTCCCTTTACTGTGAAAGCTGTGAGACTTTTAAGTATTGTTGTGTATTTTTGAATATTCAAAAAAGAGCTGCCAGGATTGTTGCTAATGATTTTGATTATATAAATTCTCATGGTGATGACATAATTAGAACTATTTCTTGGCAGACTTTTGAACAGAGGAGGGATTTCTTTTTAGCCTGCAATATGTATATATTAAATGTGTTAATGGTTTAGCCCCAGACAGACTTTGTAATAATATTGAGATGTACTTTGATAGGCATGGGTTCATACTAGAAATGCTGATTCTCTTAATGTTGTTCTCTCTAAGCCTAACATGGAATGTTTTAAAGCAACCTTTTAATTATTCTGGTGCTGCTATATGGAACAAGTTACCTACTAAGGCCCAAAATGCATCGTCTATTGGTGGTTTTAAAAATATGTATAAACAAATCAATTTTTAAGTTTATTTTAATCCTCTTGTTGTTCTTCTTATTTAGGCCTAAATTGTAAAATCTTTTTACTCTGACTGTAAGTATTTTTTAAAGTAATGTTTTCCTTATTCTCATTTTTTAAGACACAGGACCATAATGTAATACAGCCATTGTGCTGATGTATCCTGTAAAATATAAAAAATTAATAAAAAATATTGAGCAATTCCCACTTTAAGCAATGAAAGTTGATTTAGTTGTGTGCAACCATAAGATTAAGTTACAAATCACGCATGCGTGGTCTGTGTTTCACTCGAACGTGAGTCTACAAGGTGAAAACGTTCGGAACAGAACACAAATAAATTGGCCCCCAAAAATTACTTGCATATAAAAATAGTGCAATAATAATTACTCTCATATTATGATTGACATAATTGACAAAACCTACCATTTATCTTTATAACTTTTTGTGTCTGCAAAAGATTATAAAACTTTGTCCGTCACGTAACCCTAACCACCATCTTGACAAAATTACGTTTACTTCGTTTTGTATTAGTTGACTCATCTAGAGAAAGGTGCTTTGGGGCGTTATAGGTTGATCCAAGGGGGGGGGGGGGGCGGAAGGGGAAAAAATCAGAGGATGAACGATATTTTTTTTCACATTATTGTAGAGTTGTTATAGCGCCCTCTATTGATCATTTATTGTCAGTTCATTATTCATCCAAGATGGCTAATCAAGAATAAATCATAGAATCGAAAGTTAACAAATCTCTCCAATGTGTTCCTTCGTGGTTAGCCCTAAACACCACATTCTGGCGACGAGGATTTGAGGATTCAAGCAGAGCATGCTCGGGTGAGTTTCCAAAGTTGTTGGTACTCTCTACTTTGATAAAATTCAGAAAAAGTAGCACCGAATTCATAACGTTAAAATCCAGTCTCTGTCACATGCTCACAGTCCCACAACAACAATCAACATGTCAATCCTACCCGTGTTCCAAAGATTTGACGTTCATGCAGACAGTAATGCAGGCCCTCGTTGGAAGAAATGGCTGCAAAGGTTTGAGAGACTGATGGTTGCTATGGATATTAGTAATGAAGCACGTAAGAGAGCATTACTTCTACACTATGGAGGCACAGATGTGGATGAGATTTTCGAGACACTTGATCAGACAGGCGAAGAAAATGATTATAAAGCAGCAGTGGAAGCCCTGACCAAGTACTTCAATCCTCGTAGAAACAAAGCATACGAGGTCTACAAATTCAGACAGGCCAAACAAGAAAAGAATGAGACACTAGATACGTTCCATACCAGATTGAGACAGCTATCTCAGACCTGCGAATTCGACAACATCGACAATGAAATTGTTGCACAGATAATCTTGAGCTGTCAATCACAACGACTTCGCAGGAGAGCCCTGAGGGAAACTATGACCCTTGAACAGCTGCTTACCATTGGCCGGTCTTTTGAAACAAGCGAACGTGAAGCAGATCTAGTTGAAGCTGGTCGTCAGGAAGCTACCAATGCAGTCAGTAACACTAACACTAACAGAGGTAGACGGGATAAACAGTCAAAATATGACCACCGCCAACCAAGGAGGCAATATGGATCCCAAAGTCGAAAACGGTCACAATCTCAAAGACGACAAGCACCACAACACGGCACCCGCACCTGTTATTTTTGTGGAGGATCTTATCCTCACACTGCTACCTGTCCGGCCAAGGGCAAAGCATGTCGTCATTGTGGGAAAATGGGACATTTTGCATCAGTTTGTCGTTCAGCAAAAGCTAAACATGCTGTCCACACTGTTGACCAGGAAGATGATTGTTCTGACGAAGCAGACTATGTTTTCGCTAACCACGCCAGTGCATACGTTATTCACTCAGCTAACTTGCCTACCTGTAAGATGAGCATTGGCAACACAACCATGACAGCCATGATAGACTCTGGTGCGTCTGTCAATGTGCTAGACTCAAAGTCATTTGATCTCCTTCAACGCAATCGTCAGTCATTCAAGATACACAAGCCGAAATCCAAAGTATTCGCATATGGCACAAAGACACCGCTGCCATTACTCGGTGTTTTCTCCGCTGATGTTACTGTTGGTTCAACTTCATGTTCCGCAGACTTTCATGTAGTTGATACTGACACATGCAACTTGCTGTCCTACACAACAGCTAGAGAACTGAAGTTAATCTCCCTCAACACCGATCATGTTACATGCAACATACAGTCAGTACCAGAGCAGATTAAGCAGACAACAGAAAACATGCAAATGAGCTGTGATGACATATATCACCAGTACAGTTCCTTATTCGAAGGCATTGGAAAAATCAAGGATGTCCAAATTCAACTCCACATTGATCCAGACGTGCACCCAAAACAACAGAAGCATCGTCGCATACCATTCCACACTCGAAAAGACGTGGAGAAAGAGCTCCAGAGACTAGAAGATGCCGACATCATAGAAAGAGTTGATGGTCCTACCCCATGGGTCAGCCCAATTGTAGTTGTACCAAAATCATCGGGAGCAGTAAGAATTTGTGTTGACATGCGTCAGGCAAATATGGCAATCAAAAGAGAGCGACATCCCATGCCAACACTAGATGACATCATAGCAGATTTGAATGGTGCTACCATCTTCAGCACACTTGATATGACTGCTGGCTATCACCAGTTTGAACTTACACCAGAAGTACGACACATCACTACTTTTAGTACTCATGCTGGTCTCCGTCGATACAAACGTTTGATGTTTGGTGTAAATGCAGCTTCAGAAATATTCCAAACAGCCGTAGCACAACTTCTCACAGGTCTAGAAGGTTGTAAGAACATGTCTGATGACATAATAGTCTACGGCAAAGGCAAGCAGGAGCATGACAGAAACCTAAAAGCTGTACTCGATAGACTTCAGAGTCATCATGCCAAACTCAACAAAGACAAGTGCAAATTCTCGCAGCCCCAAGTCCGCTTCTATGGGCATACCTTCAGCAAAGATGGTCTCGCTCCTGACCCGAGAAAGATTGATGCACTTATCAATGCACCACCACCTACAAATTCGAAGGGAGTCAAATCTTTACTTGGTCTCGCTTCATATGTGTCAAGATTCATCCCTAACTACGCCACAATTACTGCCCCCCTGCGTAGTCTCACACATCAAGATGCAGAATGGAAGTGGGGACCAGATGAAATTGATTCATTCACCAAGCTAAAAACTGTCCTGACAAATTCAAGTGTAATGGTCTACTTCAATCCACGTAAACCAACTGACATCATTGTAGATGCAAGTCCAGTGGGACTAGGCGCAATGCTGTGCCAAGATGGGAAAATAATCTCATATGGAAGTCGTACACTGTCAGATGTTGAAACTAGATACTCCCAGACGGAACGTGAAATGCTTGCAGTCGTATGGGGAGTCGAGCATTTTCATCTCTATGTATATGGTGCTAAGTTCCGTATTATAACTGACCACAAGCCATTGCTAGGTATCTTCAGGAGCTACAGGCAGACGTCTCCAAGAATTGATCGATGGCGTTTGCGTCTCATGCCATACAACTATGAACTTGTGTATAAACCCGGAAAAGATGATGAAAATCCTGCAGACTACATAAGCCGACACCCAGTACACAAGTGCCAAAGTAAATCTGTTGCAGAAGAGTATGTGCACTACATTTGCAACAATGCAGTTCCCAAAGCCATGACCCTCGATGAAGTTCGAGAAGAAACCGCAAAAGACGATGTCATGCAAAGGCTGATGAAAACTATCCAGTCCGGAAAGTCACATGAGTGGGAGGACATAGACATGCGTCCATTTAAACCAGTTCGTTCTGAACTAACAATCTGTAATGGAGTGATCCTGAGAGCCAATCGCTTAGTCATGCCTACATCCCTGAGATCTAAAGCCGTAAACCTTGCTCATGCCAGCCACCAAGGGATCGTGAAAACCAAAAGTTTCCTCAGAGAGAAAGTTTGGTTTCCAGGAATTGATAGAATGGTAGAAGACAAAGTAAAACAATGCATTCCATGCCAAGCAGCAACCCCTGGTAATGCAGAAAGACAAGAGCCATTAAAGATGACACCCCTACCTTCTGCCCCATGGAAAGAAGTCGCAGTAGATTTTACTGGTCCATATGCATCAGGAGAATATCTTCTCGTAGTAGTTGATGAATACAGTCGCTATCCAGAGGTCGAAATTGTTACTTCTACTTCTTCAAAAGCAACTATCCCGAAGCTAGATGCAATCTTCTCTAGACAAGGAATTCCTGACGTAGTTAAGACAGACAATGGCCCGCCTTTCCACGGTCATGAATTCGAAAATTTTTCTACATACCTTGGATTCTCTCATCGCAGAGTCACACCGCTATGGCCGAGAGCAAATGGCGAGGTAGAACGCCTGAACCGAACACTTGGAAAAGTCATACGCACTGCCGAATTAGAAGGAGTCAGCTGGAAACAACAGTTGCACAAGTTTCTTCGTCAATACAGAGCAACTCCGCACTCCACAACAAGTGTATCTCCAAGTGAAGCACTGAATTCCAGAAAGCTGAAATGTGAGCTACCTGAATTAAACACCCCAATGCATCATTGCAAACATGACACCTATCTCAGAGAAAGAGACGCACAACAAAAGTCAAAGATGAAAGCATACACTGACACTCTTCTTCATGCTCAGCCGAGCAACCTCAAGGAAGGAGATACAGTTCTTGTGCGTCAGCCAAAGAGAACGAAACACACTTCCCCATTCAACCCCAATCCGTTTGAAGTCATGACGAGAAGAGGAAACATGATCGTAGCCAGACGAGGTGAAAAGATTACAAGGCGAAATGTTTCTCACTTCAAGAAGATTCACACCCCTCCTCCGGATCACCACATTTCTTCAGAAGACTATGAAGAGCCGATGGATAATCTACCAACCACCACAGAACCCCCAACTGAACAGAAGGCTGTTACCATGTCTACACCTGATGTTGATGTTATGCCAACTGCATCCCAGAGTCCTAGCATGAAGTCTTGTCTCCGTCGATCTACCAGAGTCCATAAGACTCCAGTTAGATTCAAAGACTATGTCAAATAATCTGGAGAAAAAAACTCCACTAAAAAAAACCCCCAAAAAACCAAACAAACAAACAAAACAAAACAAACCAAAAACATTTCTGATAAAACTATATGGACTGTGTTACTCACACACACACACACAAAAAAAAAAGAGGAGAAGAAGAAACCAACCTCTTAAAGAATTTTGAAATAAGCAAACTTTTAAGGCTCATTTCTCACTTTTGTTTTTTCATCGATTTAATTCGAATTAATGTGAAATTCATAAACCTGTTGGATTATCAAAACAATTAGACATTTGCAGTGTTTTCAACAAGAGACATTTTAAAGGATGCGTCTAAAAAAAATGTATTACTTTCATTTTTGTTTTTCCAGCCAAAGACTTTTGAGATTTTTTCATTATTTTATTTCAAAGGTTTATGTGTAATTTTTTATCAAAAAAAAGGGGGTAAATGTAGAGTTGTTATAGCGCCCTCTATTGATCATTTATTGTCAGTTCATTATTCATCCAAGATGGCTAATCAAGAATAAATCATTGGTTAGCCCTAAACACCACAATTATGTCGATATTTGTAGCCATTTTAGGGGAGACCATTTGTAACTAAAGTCCCCATTTGCGATGAGATCGCAAACCGCAAATCCATCGCACTTGCGACGCCGATGATTTTGCGTTTCACTAAAGTCATCGCAGTTGCGATGATATTAAAAGGAAAATAAATGTTTTGTACGAGGCTAAATGTAGTGACCTTTGACATAGCCCGCCAAAAAATCGTCGGTCCTCGCATGATGGACGTCTTAATGTCAAAATGTTGTTGCCGCGGTTCGATTAAAAACGAAATGCATAAATTGCAGTTTAAATGTAAATAATTTTCATGCTGGTGCATCAAAAATAACAACAGGTGGACTATATTAATGTTTAAGCATTCATTTAAAAAGGTTCACATGAAATCATATTCAACTTGTTTCATTTGTAGGCCTATTAGGCCTAATATAATTAATTTTATAACATTTTGTAAATAATAATAATGTAACGTAGAGATTTATGAACATTTGACAAAACTAGTTAAATCATGTATAGAATGACGTCAAAAGTGTTGTCACCGAAAATTGGTACATGATATTAAATTGGAAAGGCTGAATTTTTGATGCAATATCAATAGGCCTACACTAATTTTAGGCCAAAATGCTGGCTAAAATAATTGAACCCAATAGATGGAGATCTCCTTTTTACCGATTTTAAGCTCTCTCGGGAGATTAAGGGTTTCCCGAGTCTCCCAGTAAAAGACTGAGAATGAAAATAACGCAATTTTACTCTTTAATTCACGGACAAACTACCGTCAAGACGTACACCAATAATAACATCTAGGCACAAAACGGCGCAATTTATCATAAATTTGCGATGAACTTATACTTTGCGGACACTAACGAGTCATCGCAAGTTGCTCATCGCTAATAATTGTTTTGCGATGAGTAAGTTCGTCGCAAAGATTTAGTGAAATCGTTATTCAAAATCCATCGCTAAGTTGCGATGGTTTTTGGATTTAGCGATCGGTTTCGGCGTTTGCGATGATCAAAACGCGTTAGTGAAATCGGCCCCTGGACCCATTCACACACGTTAGCCGCTGCAATAAACCAACGGAAAATTTTCGATAATATTTTTACGCACTAGTATTTAAAATTAAGCATCTCAACAATTGAAAATACTCTTACGATATACACTGTTATGTTTTCAGTGCTGATAAAGTGAGAATTTTAACGGTATACATGGATTTCTTTTTGTTTGTTAATGGTCATTACCTATTTTTAAAATGGAGTGTACCCAAACAGCGATCGCAATTAATGATTGCGCAACACCCCTTCCGCCCCCCTGGGTTGATCGATCCGGTTCAACCAAGCAGCGTTCGAGTGACATTTCGATCACTCAGTGAACTTGCTCCTAAAGCTACACTAGCCTTGGGGCGACATCTAGACCGACTATGGTTTTAACTAGTCACCGGCCAACTGAGCTTGCTCTCCTGTCGAGGATGGCTAGTAAATTTGTTCTCGGGCCTTTAGAAATCCACCTTACAAGGTTTAGTAACTCATCGCACGGGTAGAATTGACCAATAAAAATGATCAATAAATAAAGCAAAACATTAGAAGTTCCTGACAAGTAGGAAAAGGGGAGCGTCTTTCCAGTCTAAGAGTGACGTAGACCATCGGACTTTTGATCAAAAAATGGTTCGGATCGCGCGCGCTTTGGACGGACCATCGAGGTAGCTACCTCCGTGGACGGAACTTCGAGGCTCGTGTTTTACGCCAGAGACTAGACTTGATTCAAGTCCCTTTCTCGTGCGAGGTTCCTAACGTAACGCGCCAGCATGCAGCCACAGAATACCAGTGCGCCCTCACCGACAAAATGTAGTTATTTATGCGGTGGCGATCAAGGGACTTGACGGGGTCGTTTCCTACTCCACGCATTTGAATAGAAAAATCTCCCCAAATGGGGAGATGTACAAATCCAATGGGAGCGCGGCGTGGAAGTGCCGCCCCTTTCATTTAGTATTCATCTTGCTCTGTGACGTTTGTATCATGTATCTATGGACGTAAGCATCTCCAGAATGGCTGCCGGGCGGAAGAGGGGGGTGGGTGTTTTAAGTCGCTGAATTGCATTTGTCAACAATTCAAAGTATGCATTTGCAAACAATACCAATCCCAATGTATACGTAATATTAACTTGAATTCAAATAAATTTGTAGTTTTTATATATATTCATGCATTTCGATCCTCGACAAAGTACTTTACCACCCCTGCAAATAAAAAAATCAACGAGTCTTCTTTTTGAACGCGTTTGATTGGACAACAAGTAATGCGCCATAACTTTGCATATTCGTAAGTGAATAAATTTACATATCAGGCAACTGCGGGTTCGTCAAGTCCCTGTCCCGCGCGCGGAACAGGTTGGGGAATGCAGAGCGCAAAATAATAGTTTTCTGACGATGAGGCAAGGAAGGGCCTTGCACGGGATTAACAGGTTGGGGAATGCAGAGCGCAAAATAATAGTTTTCTGACGATGAGGCAAGGAAGGGCCTTGCACGGGATTGGGACTTGAGTCAAGTCTAGCCAGAGACCGGCTTCGAGCGTTTCGAGGAAACCTGACAAACGCGCACCTTTGACCTCGCATCCCATTCAGCCGACAACCACATTTCTTCGGACCAATCATAACGCAGATATGGAAAGATTACGTCACTGCATGTCTGTCCAATAGAAGCGCCTGATTACTAGACCGGAGCCTGTCCTTATCCTTGCGGATAAGGACAGCGGACCAGTCTATGGACGGACCACCTGCAAGTTTTGCAAGGAAGTGACACTTGAGGGCGCACAGGTATCACATAAGTTTTTTAACAAAACTTGACTGGACGAGGAGGATCGTCTGCTGCTCGTGTGCTTCTTTTTAAAATAATGTGGTTTTTACTTTTTTCTCGCTTCTTTTCTATTCAGCATTGGAAGGGAGGACCCTAATCCCAATTCTGGCAATAGGTTTAGTGCCCATAATTCTCCGTACATCATCAAATATAGTGCTACCGATGGAAGAGGGAACAAAAACGCAGACTTGTGCTCGTTCAAGATCACAGTGACAGGTAGTTTTAGTAGGCTATTGACATTTGTGTTGTATTTGTATGTTAAATAATGAATTGCGAAATCCATCGTAACCCTCCACAATCCATCCTCCCGAAGGTCGCAGACCGTCGGGAGGATGGAAGGTTACAACTTGCATTATTTCAACTATCCCTATGGACTATGGTGTATTCTTTTGGACCTCCTGGGATTGGGGACCACCACCGACCACCCCTTTTTAGATAGAATTGTTTTTAAAATCGTGTCAGTGTTTTTTGAAATTCTGGCTGTAGGATCGGTTACCCTGCGCAGGGGTTATCGCTTTTTTGTATCCAATTAAACAAATATTACCAACCTGTGTAAAGTGGCCTGTTATTATCATTGCTGAAGTACTTTCCACTAGAGGTTTGATCCGCTATCGATCGTGTAACGCTTTTCCTAGTGTTACCTTTGTTCGATGGTGAAGGCTGGAGTAATATGGAGGACTGAGACAGAATATATCGAACTAAAGATGATTTATTTGGGTAACTAAACACTAAAATCACAAGGATCACATAGGTTGCCATCTTGGAAGGTATCCCAGCATGCATCAGTCAATGTAAGTCACATGTTCACGTTCAATGTTTATAGTCACGTAGTTCATGTCAGAGGTCAACAAGTCATTGTATCGTGTAGTTGGTGTCCAGTCATTGTGTACCCGGTAGTACTACATGTATGTAATCCCGTTACAATCGTCTCCACGAACCTCATACATAGAGTGACATGTACAAAATCCTATTCGAAACTTTTTCTCCTTCACGTTTCTGCACCTACAGTTATTTTCCCAAACTGGATCTGGCCAAAATTAGGCTCTACATGTACGTGTTCTTTGTTTACACAGTGAGCTCGGCTCGGGTCCAGAAAATCCACTCCGCAAAAAAAAAGTTGCAAAAAATAATAAATTCTCACCGTTTTCAGAATCCTCGCCTTCCGATAACATATGGCTACGCTGGTAACAAATCCAACGGTTCACGTATACAATCATAGGCGCAATGCTGGTCCACAACAACCAATGTTCTGTACGTGAATCGTTGATAATCGTTACCAGCGGTAATATGAGGTTTGACTAGATACATGTATATATTCGGTTAAACCCTTCTTATTGACAGGTTAGACTAAAATTTAGTGTATTTGGCCATAAGTAGTGGTGGAATTTTACTGTTTTACTCCTTTGTTTCGATTACCATTAGCTATGGCATTCCATCCACTTTTGAGGTCACCGGCACCGCTATTAAATTTTCTTTCAATGTTCTGCCCATATAATTACATAGACGTAAGAGTTTTTAATTTTAAAGATAGATTTGTTTTTCTTGATTTCAGAATGTAACTTACCTTTGACTTGGTGCTCATTTTGTGAATGTGCTCGGTGCCTTTGTTTCATTAGATTACAAATTTCAATATTCAGCTAGTTTTTATTGTTAGGGTAAATTTTAATTTCAATTTCTGGGATGACTAGGTTTTCGCAGAACTTTATGTAGTCAGTGATGACATCTGTGGTTTCATCAATTGAAGCAGGATCCATAAAGATGTTCCAGTTTGTAGTTTCAAAACAGCATCACGATATCGCAAGGTTTCTTGGTATGCTCAGTTGAGAGAAAGTAGGGTCAACAAAAATGTAATATTTTGCGTACATGTAGAGCCCATCACAATATATTTCCAACATGTACTTAAAT
This sequence comes from Leptasterias polaris, assembly GCA_037783415.1. Lineage (NCBI taxonomy): Eukaryota > Metazoa > Echinodermata > Asteroidea > Forcipulatida > Asteriidae > Leptasterias > Leptasterias polaris. The sequence goes on from JAZGTN010000027.1 coordinate 4,295,727, forward strand.
GTAGATTTTTTTCGAGGAGATCAGTGAACTTTTACTCTAATTTCTGTTATGTTTGTTTGTTTTTGAAGAAATAAGATGTGGGCTTCATCCAGCAGTCTCCATGGGCTATGTTTCCTGTTCCTATCAAGACTTGTATGGATCAACGTGTACAATAAGCTGCACCGTTGGATATTCCATTACTGGAGGACAGATCCGCCGCACATGTGGAAGTAATAGACAGTGGTCAGGGGCCAAACCATCATGTACACGTAAGTAAGGCCATGTCCAAATTGGTGGCTACAGCTACGGCTGCGGCTGGATCACTGTGTCATCATGTGTTGAAGTATAATACGTCCTTACACAACACCCTTAGCAACAGCCGTAGCTATAGCCAAAGCCGGCAATTGGGATATGGCCTAAAGCTCATTGCATGCAGATCTAGCTCTCTCTTGTGATGTGTCCTACTGTTACGTTTTTCTGCAAGTCAAATTACTCACTTACTTTTCACAGTTCATTTGTGAGAGAAAAACATTCTGACTTTATGTTGAAGATTTTTAGTAAAAGTGTGTTTATGTATAAAGATTGAGTAAACTATTCCTAGAGAGTTTAGAAAAATTAGACACACATTCAAAGGAAACAGAATGTTAAAATGAATTGTACTTTTTATTAACGGATTATATTTATTTATTTAAGAGAAAAAAAGAGTTTAAAAAATATGTTTGGTATAGACCCGTTAAATTGCATGAGTTAGTTTCCTTCCAGCGTTAAAGCAATTTATGTTGGACCAAAGTGGTCCCAAAAATGTTTGAATTTGTGCATTACTTGGACGGTGTATAGATTCTTCATGATAGTCAGACAGGTTATGTTATTTCTCTTCTCATTTTGTTCTTAACAGCAATCCAGTGTCCTGATCCTTACCCGAACCTGCCAGATGCATTGACTACCTGCACAGATGGCCACAATTATAACAGCATTTGTTTCTTCACCTGTCAACCTGGTTACAGCCTACTGTCAAGTGCAACTGGCATAAGAACATGTACAGCGTCTAGGAGGTGGACGGGGACAGCGAATCCACTGTGCATCGGTAAGAAAATATTTCGAATAATTTTTTGAATAAAAATCTGTACTTTTAAATTTGGAAAGTGTTTTTGCATTGTTATCTTCACAGTTTACGAGGACAGATAAGTCTACTCAAGGATGACAAGAGGCAAGTAATGTCCTTCTCAGAAACACACATGCTTTGATTGAGACTCAAACCTACATGTTGATGACCTGCTTATCTGTGCACTGGAATGCTGCTGCTACAAAAAGGCCATCAATGACACGTCGTAAAGTGGTTCAGTTTTACAACTGATCCCTAACCTGTATAGGTAACATTTCTCTTTGCAGACACGCAGCGTTCAGTTATAAACTGTCCAGGTACTATCTCGGCTTATGCAGAGTCTGGTCAAACGACTGCAACAGTCACTTGGGACCTTCCCACTGTGACAGACAACTCAAATGAAGTACTTACTCCAGAGCAGATCGAAGGGCTTTCTCCTGGAGCTGAATTCAGCAGAGGTTCACACGTCATCAAATATGAAGTCAGTGATTCAAGTGGGAATACCGCTACGTGTTCATTCAGTGTTGTTGTGCAAGGTTAGTTTACAGTTTGACAGTGTCAGGGAAATCAAACCATGGGATATAGTTTAAGCCCTCTTGTTGTTGTTTTACATTGTGGCATGTAGTGGCCGAGTGGTTAAGAACAACGGACTCAAGCTCTGGTGTTTCTGATCAGCAGAGTGTGGGTTCAAGTCGCTTGTGTCCTTAAGTCCTGTGAACTAGGATTGGTAGTGCACGTAAAGAAAACCTTGAACACTTATTATAGAAGAGTAGGGGTTAACCCTGGTGTTTCTGGTTCACATAGCAAGCACACTTGCTTACAGGTTTCCTCAGGCTTGTGGGCTACAGTTAAGTTCACTAATGAGGCATCTTTGGTTTCATTACCAGAAATTAATAATTCATATTAAATATGATAATAATCCAAATGTTTTCAACTCGTGTATCTATAGTGTATTTTTTGCCACTAAAACATGGCTTGTAAAACATGGCCATTGACTGGTTAGAATATATCTCGTCTGACTCAAAACGACAGCGCCATGGTGATTTTGATTGTGCACATCCATCACATCCACATCTGGTGCCACTGGATGGACTAAGAGTTCATCTAGACTGCACATCCAACTCATGAGTGATAATAAGTGGCCCAAAAAGGTGCTAGAAACACAGGTTGAGAGCGTTCAAATTCAATTTTTTTACTCTTAGCGTTGTTTTAAAACTATCAAAAAAATTATTGGACGCCTTGTATCATACAATGTTGCAGAATATAATCACGAGGTGAAATCTGGACTTTTTCATTTCACGAAGAAGGGTGAAATGGAACAGTCAAGATTTTACCTTGCGACTATATTCTGCTATGATGTACTCCAATACATCCAATATTTGTATAATATCCATTGCTGTTGTATAAGGGGGGATATTACCAAGATGGGTTGGTCTCTATGGGATCTGCACTAGACCTGAAAAGCCTTGTATACAATGTTTGTGCAGTTAGATGTTAGTAACACACATTTTTCCTTTGCTAGTTATTCAGTGTCCAGCTCGTTCCTTCCTCCCTGGCCAGCGGATGATGTGTACATCACGTTTCAACTACGGCTCTGTTTGTCAGTTTGGATGCTCATCAGGCTTTGTGTTGAATGGAAGTGACACTAATGTATGCTTACAGCAAGGGGAGAACGCTAATGGTGTTTGGAATGCACCACAACCAACTTGTGAAGGTAAAGGCAGTGTTTGGTTTGTGTAACTTGGCCATACTTATGGTAATGTAGCAGCAACTGAAACTTTCAACATTCTGGGCGTATGAGCTCTCTCTCTCTATCATAGGACAATAAGTTTTTGCAGTAAGTCTAGAAGTCGCCTTTAACATTATAACTGAAACTATCTCAACACATCTGTGAAACCATCTCAATTTTGTCCATGTTCATCTCAGGCATCACAGCTATAGCATATAGCTGATAATTACAAAACAAAAATCAAGCTTCGAGCTTCCCCCCACCCCTCCCACACACAGTCACCCAGCTCTGTGTTGCAGTCACTGTGTGGTCATTTCTTTGTTCTATTCCCCAACACTGTAAATAACACTATGTGGACATGTGTAAGTCCCTACTTTATGTGGACCTCTTTTGTTCTTGGGTCCATGTAGGGTTAAAACACCAAATCGCAAATCTAGTGCTTCTGCTGCTTGGCCATGACTCACTGAATCTTGTTTTAAGTAAATGCAGTGCTTATTTTGATATTTAACATCAACATTTAACAATTATTATTGCATACATCTTTGATAAAAGTACAAGTGGGGAATGAGGTTATTTTTTAGAATCAATCATGTTCCTTTCTATTGAGTTTTTATTATACTCGTCATCCTTGATGTTATTTCCAAATCATAAATACCTTATCAGTTACCTCGGGTCAAAGTTAGAACAATACAGTTATTTTCATTTTTTATGTTCGTCTGTAAACAACAGTTTTGAAAAAGAATGTTAAAATTCAATTTAAAATTTCAGTCATTCACTGCCCGGCGCTCACTCCACCAGTGAATGGTAGATTTTCTGGTAACTCACCCCAGTGCCCTACTGCATATGGGTCAATGTGCGAGATTGAATGTCAGGATGGATATGAACTCACAGGAAGTGGATTTTCTCGGTGTCTTGCATTGTCTGGAGCATCTCAAGGATACTGGGATGGTGATGATGCTCGGTGTGAAGGTAAAAACAAACATATCATGCAAAAAAATTAAAAATAACAGACATGTTATTTGGCTTTAAGAAACAACCTGTAAACTTGAGAAGGAATTTCATAGCTTACACACAGAAGGTCATGAGCAATTTAATATACAAAACATCTATATTGAGAGAATCAAGTTGATTTTTGTTGAAGTTTTCAAACTTGTATAATTCGGTGCACATTAGAAGTGCATTAAGAGTCTTACACTACTTTGGCGGGCACACTGAACGTCTTTATGGGAATTGGGCCATAAGCTCAAGAATCTGTCTTCAAAAAATAACCCAAAAAGTATTTGATGATCAAATGCCAGCACTTAAGATAAACAAAATAAATGTATCTTTGTGTGAAAAACAAGCCTAGAGACTTTGTGGACCAGTGACCTTTTAACATGTGTACCCCTTCCCATTTAATTTTAAGTCTGCAAGAAACAATACAACTGTGTAGAAATAAAATAAGAAATTAATAAAAAGATTTATTTTAAATTCAGTGCAAACTTGCCCTCGAGCCTTCATTTCCAACTACGGTCTGATCATCAACCGAAATCAGTGTCCAGCCACCAATCAGATTCCTGCTGGTTCCACCTGTCAGTATGCTTGCGAGCAGGGCCATGTACTGGTAGGGTCAACAGAGGTCACCTGTGGACTGGATGGCGAGTGGAATTCATTGTTCCCCTATTGTGAAGGTAAGCAGTAAGCAGTAAGCAGTAAGCCTTTGGGTATGGTGTTAGCCAGGAGGGTCATCTTGGTTGTTACATGCAGCGAAGTTTAAAACTGATGAGGTCTAAGGTTTTTGGGTATGGTGTTAGCCAAACGGTCATCTTGGTTGTTATATGCAGCGAAGTTTAAAACTGGGATCTAAGGTCTTTGGGTATGGTGTTAGCCAGGAGGGTCATCTTGGTTGTTACATGCAGCGAAGTTTAAAACTGAGGTCTAAGGTCTTTAGGTATGGTGTTAGCCAAACAGTCATCTTGTTTGTTACATGCAGCGAAGTTTATAACTGAGGTCTAAGATCTTTGGGTATGGTGTTGGGCCAGAGGGTCATCTTGATTTTTACATGCAGCAAAGTTTTAAATGAGGTCTAAGGTCTTTTGGTCTGGTGTTAGCTAGAGGTTTATCTTTGTTGTTACATGCAGTGAAGTTTAAAACTTGAGTCTAAGGCCTTTGTTCATATTTGTTGACTTCCAGCAATGTTTAGATGCGGTGAATTTTCGTTTGAATAAGCTGTTCGGGGCCCAATTTCATGGCTCTGCTTACCACGGAATTCTGCGCTTACGGAGCCCTTGTAGCACACAATTCTATGATACGTAAGCGCAGAATTCCGCGGTAAGCAGAGCCATGAAATTGGGCCCTGGTCGCTGGTGCTCAAAGCACAGCTGGCCATTGTGTTGTCTACTGAAGACTTTAAGCATGGGTGATGGTGCGAAGAGCGGTAATTTTCCTTTAGTTGATGTGAAAATAAATCATGTGTTTTGAATGCTCCTTTCTGGTTCGCTGCTAAAAAATCTAACAATTTGTTTGCAGCTGTAACTTGTGACAACAGTGCGTTGCCTCCGCCAGAGAATGGCTTTAAAAATGGCTGCCCCCACTCTGAGGAGACCTATGGCACTACGTGTACACTGATCTGTAATGTTGGCTTCATGCCAACACAACCCACCTATGTAACATGCACTGATGATGGAAACGGTGTGGGAGAATGGAATGGCAACACAATCACATGTGAAGGTTGGTCTATAACAACAATACTATGTAAATGACTGCACATTATTTTCAAGCCTCCCATAACCAGGCTTACATAAAAAATTTAAAAAAAACCTTTACAAACTAACAGTCACAGCTTGTGCATGCCCATGAAAAGGTGTAATTTTGTGTCTAAATTTGAATTTCAAGTTTTTGAAAAACAGTTCCTAGAGTTCTTCCCAAAGTAGCTGAAATAAATTCAGATTTTTTTTATATTTGTGTGAAACAATAAAAAACTGATTTTGGATTGAACAAAGAAAAATTGACTAGAGCGGGATTTGAACCAACGACCTCCGGTTTAACGTGCCGGCGCTCTACCAACTGAGCTATCTAGCCCTATGTTGGCGGTCTCCCTATTTTGTCAATATCTTTGTTCGGGGGGTGCCAGTCAGAAGCCATTCAACCGCAAACTGCCGTGTAGCCAGGGATCACACCCAAGTATACAATACAACCTGGGAAGCGGCAGCCAGGGGATCACCTTAAGGGGATGCGACTTTTTATATCAGATATCAAATAATAAACCACAAGGGAAACTGACTGGGTAAATGTTTAAATGATTTTGGGTTGAACAAAGAAAAATTGACTAGAGCGGGATTTGAACCAACGACCTCCGGTGTAACGTGCCGGAGCTCGACCAACTGAGCTATCTAGCCCTATGTTGGCGGTCTCCCTATTTTGTCAATATCTTTGTTCGGTGGGTGCCAGTCAGAAGCCATTCAACCGCAAACTGCCGTGTAGCCAGGGATCACACCCAAGTATACGATACAACCTGGGAAGCGGCAGCCAGGGGATCACCTTAAGGGGATGCGACTTTTTATATCAGATATCAAATAATAAACCACAAGGGAAACTGACTGGGTGAATGTTTAAATAATTTTGGGTTGAACAAAGAAAAATTGACTAGAGCAGGATTTGAACAATAAAAAACTGTGCACTTTAATGTTAGAAAATATTACTTGCTCAATCTATTGAAAATAGCCTTAAAGTGAATGCCACCATACTTTGAGAGATTTGTAAAAACTAATCAAATAATAATTTATGTATGTGTTACCTCTGTCATAATAATGTTTGTGATCTGAACCTCCTCCCCAACTCTAGAGGTAAAGTGTGATCCATTACCTGTACCAGACACCACAGCAGGATATATGGCCATCACCTGCACACTTCATGGGGTAGAGGTTACAGAGATTGACCAACCATTGAGTTATACAACTGTGTGTGTTACACCATGTGATCTGGGATACATGGGCAGTGGCTCAGGGAGTCGCACCTGTCTGTTGTCTGGTCAATGGGATGGAACACCAATACAGTGTAACGGTAAGAAGGTGTTTAAATCTGTTCCTTAGAAATGGTTTGATCTGATTTTCATTTGGCTCTTTTTTTGTAGACCTGTGTTATTATCTTCAGGATCAACGCTTTGGAAATAGAGAAAGAGAGATAAATTCAATTTTGCATTTGTGAATGAATCCTTTGAATTTATTGTGAATAGTTGTGTGTATAGTTTAAAGAAAACCAGGTTTACTTGTGATTGACAGATATAACTCCACCCACTTTGATATGCCCGCCTGACATCACTGTATTTGCTGAACAGGGAACCAACTTTGGTATGGTTCACTATAACTGGGAGCCGATACAGGTATGATTACCAGCTTTCTTTTGGCTTTCATGTTTGAGGGGAAACTGATGAGAGACAAAAGTGAATTAGGCACTCATGTTTACTCTTTGAAGCTTACTTAGTATAATCATTTTGCGCACTCGAACTTGCTCTAAATTGTAATCTTTGATTTTTGTGCAAAGCAATGCATATGCATCACAACCTTAAGGTGATATGATCTCATGTGTTTCAATAGTTAAGTGTATTGTAATAAAACATGGCAATTTTGATGCCAAGTCTGTTTGTCAACAAAGACAGTTAACTTTTTATTTGGTTTAGTTTGAGATTATTTTTTCAAACATGTTTTTGAGTAGTGGTTAAACATTTTGTTTATAAGTGTTGACAAACATACTTGGAATGTGTACATAGTTCCATGATTCAGTGGTCACATGTTGGCACTTGCTCATGATTAGTTTCTCTTGGTCCAAATTTTGATGAAGTGTTATGACATACATAGGTCTTGGAAGCCAGTGGTGACACTGTAGCAACGCTTGTGAGTATAAATGGAGGATCTGTACCAGCCAATAAGAGCACAGTATTTACAGAAGGGACTTATCGCCTGATCTATAGTGCCGTAGACAGCAGCGGCAATTCGGCAACATGTGACATTTATCTTGATGTGAGAGGTGAGAAAACAACTATACTCTCTTTGAAAGGAAATCAAAAATGTATAATAAAGTTTGGTTCATTTATAATCAAGTTTGGTTCATAATAATATAGTTTGGTTCATAATAATATAGTTTGGTTCAAGGCTCCAATCAGCTATCCATGTACCAGCAACGTGTTATAGAATGTGGAAGATTTGGGTTCTCTTTCACTTGAGGTACAGAATGGCTCACAAAGCATCAAGTATACAGTACTTACCATACATCAGTGTTGGGCAAAACCAAAACACATTGTAGTTTATCCCTGATGCATTATTAAATCATTTAATAAATTGCTGGCTTTTGAGAGTGTTGACATGGCTTTCAAAAGAGTAAAGCTAAAAGCACTTATTACTTATAATGGTATTCCAGGCAAACACATTGTTAGACCATGCTTCATTAAACACTGTGTACATGATTTTATGATTTAACATATCAGTCTAAGTTCTACATCAGCAACATGTTGAAGAAATGGACGCTGGTTCTCCTCACCTTCACTCTTACTTTCTTTTTCTTCTTCAAATGATTAGTCACAAGATGTCCACCGTTGCCTTCACCCCAGCACAGTGTGACTAGCCTTGCTTCAGGCCAGGGTAGTTGTGATAGCTCTGTAGTGTACGGCTCAGTGTGTAACATCAGTTGTGAAGAAGGCTACACAGTGTCCTCGGTCAGTCAGAACCAAGTAGTATCCAGTGTTTGCCGTAAGATTGTATCATCAGCAACTATTGGCTTCTGGGATGGCCCATCTGTAGATTGCATACGTAAGTAGGGATTTCAGTTACCTTCAGTGTGTACACAAAATGTACACTTTGTTTAGAGTTCATAACAAACAAAACTGTTTTGTATCAACACCAGGCACCAATTTCATACAGCTATCAAGCATTTTTTTTAAATTGCTTTAAGGAGAAACATCCAAAATATCGTGTATTGAATATTGATTGTGAAAATTTGTTTCCTGCTAATTTTGGTGGAGCAGAAATACTGGCAATACAATTTTCTTCATAGCATCCTTAGGGGTCTTGTCAAAATTAGTCCGGGACAAATCATCGGACAGCATGTCTCCGATGCCGAATTTTCATCGGAGCTCCATCGGACTGTATTTGTATAGGGGACATGGTTTCATCCGCTGAATGTCACACATTGTCCGGAACACCAAACAGGCCCTGTGCCAGATGCACCCCACTGAGCGCTCTGCGGTTTGTATGGCTGATTACATTTTGTATAAACAAACTTGCGGTTTGGAGTGAGCTTGAAGGTTTGGAGGTCATTGTGTGAACCATGTGTGAACAGAACTTACGTGTCCCCCCAAATAATAACCAGTATTATTGTAAACTGTTGTTAAATAGTTTCACCAGATTGAAGAATAAAACTTAATGAAATTTATCATAAAATGACAACATTTGCTACATTGATCAAAAAGTTCAACCATTATATGAAAAACTTGGCATCTAACGCCCTCCAAAGGCAGCGACCCATTCAACACGGGAAATTTCCTTCAAATTCACGTACTCAGAATTGAATAACATGTCAGATTGCTGGACATTTTTGCAAGTATTTATAATCCTCTTCTAAAATTCCACTCAATAATGAAACAGCAAACTGTTTGTATAAAATTGTAGGTTTCCTGGGAAGGTCTGGTCACTTTTAAAGTTACTTTTCGCAGCTATTCGGAATGAGAAATGCATTTTGTTTTTGTCTGTTCTTGAATGGGGGAAGGGGGGTCTTGTCACTATTAAAATACACTGCGTCAGGGCTAAGTTGAATCCACTTTGTCCCCATTAGTGTGCGATGTCACCGTACCACAGCAGGTGCGTTGCCTGTCTCCGGGAAGGAGGTTGATCACTCACGTGGCCGGCCGTGGAAATACGTTTTTCGATCATTCAGATAATGTTTACAAACATGGATCTAACAATGTCCGATTCTTTGATCTTTATTATCTTCTGTGTTATGAGTGATTAATAGCTGTCATAAGGAATACAGATGATGTCAACTTAATTGTAAAACTTAAAATAATTTAGGCGGCAACTGAGGAGAAAAATGTATAGGCCTACGTGCAACTCCACCGAAAGAAAAAAATACACGGCGTATTAACATCGAGCTGAAATCATGTTTACAACCCTTCCTCCATGTTACAACTAGCTGAGGTCAGTTACATTCACACGAGAAACACAACACTGCTAAATTCCTTTCTATGTGGTTTAAGTATAAAATTTCACTGCTAAGTTGAGTTAGCAGCGGACATTTTTCACTGAGCAGCGAACTTTTGCGTTCACATGATCAAAAATTTCAGCTGTTAGCTAGCAGCGAAGTTAGGTTGACAAAAACATTTTAACTTGAGGAACTTCACACAGCGAGATTAAAAATGCCATGGAGGAAGGAAAATGCAAGTTTTTCTTAAGACCAACAGGTCCAGCGTGAAACCGCAAATCAGCCCTGTGGAGACCCCCCGCTTGTTGTCCAGTAGATCTAAGCAATCTAAGTCTCTGCGGTTTGTAAACAAATTAAGTCAGGCGTGGCGAACTTCTCCGATGGTTTCTCCGATGCCAAGTTGACAACAAGGCAGATCGGCATCAGATAATAAAGCCTGTCCCGGACAGCATCTGTCCGATGGTTGTCCCGGACTAATTTTGACATGGTCCCTTATGATATTGGGCTCATGTGTGATGATTGTGGCCAACCAAGGCTGGGACGGCAAACTACTCCAACCCCTTAAAGTATGCAATAATAACATCAGGTAAATAAACAATAGCAAAAATAAATAACTAAAATAAATAAATACAATATTGCACAAGTTAATGCAACAATTAAGAGGGTGGGTCACCAAAATAAAGAACACACCGCGGCCAGCCATACACAGCAAGAAAAAAGTGCAAAAACCCCAAACCAAACACCAGCCCATATGTTTATATATATTTATATAATTATAAATATGTACAAATTTAAATACAAACAAAGGAAATAGTAAAAAGCATATAGATAAATATGTAAATTAAAGAACAAAATTAAAATACAGACAAGAAGCCCTTCCCATCCCACCCAGATAAAAATGTAAAAACTAATCAGGTTGATTCATGAGATTGGCAGACAGAATATCTAAGTGAATTGAGGAAGCTGTGGAAAGGTAACAACAAAAGAGAATTACGAATGTTTTCTGGTAAACCAGACCAAAGTCTGGGGAAAAGATGAGGAGCAGATAAATGTAATGCATCAGTTCTGGCGTACAGGTGTTTGAAGTTCAGAACATCAGGATATCTATGGTTGACAGAAATGGTTTCTGCCACATCACAATGAACAAGATTAAACTTACACTTAATGAAAAAATACAAAACGGAAAAATTACGACGAACTGACAAAGACGACCAATTAAGGGCCACAAGTCTATCAGGGTAGGACATCACACCCATCCTCTGACCACGACACGTTCAAGGGCCTGAATTTGGTGGGATGTACATGTATGAGGGAGCCATGCTGGCATACTTTATTCTAAGATGGGGAGAACCAGAGATTTATAGAGGCAGAACTTGGCTGAAACAGAGCAATTGAAAGCAATGGTCTTAATGAGGCCCAATGTTCTATTGGCACTAGAAACAACATTTTTTACATGGTTGTTCCAAGAGAGCTGAGCATTCAAAGTGACCCCAAGGTATTTGACAGAGGATGTTGGAAGCAAGGGAAATCCTGAAAGACTGTAAGGTTGAGTGAGTGTTTACGGGAAATATGCATAATTTTGGATTTGGTAGGGTTGAAAGTCATACAATTGGAGACACTCCAAGTGCTCAGCTCATCGAGGTCATGCTGGAGGGAGTTCACGTCTAAAGATGAACGGATTGGACGATAAACTAACACATCATCAGCGAAAAGAACACAATTAGAACTGACATTATAAGAGATATCGTTTATGAACAAATTGAATACAATTGTGACCATCATGACTGGGCAAAGTGTTCCTTTTTTAAGTTTTTGAAAGTTTCTTGACATCTGCTGCTTTTAAAATAGAGAGAAGTCATCAACAATGCGCTACAGTTCTGAACGGTCACAAATCCCCTCTAACCCTAGTAGCAACATGTTATATTGTAGAAATTACAACAGGTGAACGTGATCTAATCTATACAACACAATGTCATGTTCCCTCCAAAAAACTACCACTCTACAAGAAGGTGTTTTCATTTTGATTATCAGAAAAGTTTGTTAGTATTAATTTCAAGGAACTTGAGAGATATTATCCTCCTGCGGGTATAAACTGAGACTACCATGGTGATGTTAGAGATAAACAATCCAAATGTCTTATTCTCACCTGAACTCATGACGTTATCCCATCACCAGCAAACACCTGCGGAGTACCAGATGTTCCAAATGGCTATGTATCAGGGTGTATCGGGGAGGAGGTGGATTACCAGTCTACATGTACATTTGTATGTAATCCTGGTTTTCATAGCAGCCAGACATATTTGAGTCGGCGAAGAAGAAGTTGCCTGGCTGATGGATCATGGACTGGTTCTGACCTACTCTGTAAAGGTGAGAACATTCGTGGCAGCCATTTTGTTCTTTTAGGTGCATTACACAATATACTAGACCTATAAAGTAGGTTGAAAGACAAAGTAAAAAGTGTTTTGCTCAAAAACAAAACTGCCAAGGACAAGGCCCCAAACCCACATTAAAAACACCAAAACATAAATGTTGCTATTAGCTAGGCCACTTATCAACCACCACTCTCCTATATAAACCAGGGTCCGTTGCACAGAGCTGCATGCTTGAAAGACATTCTTTACTTATCATTTTTTGGTAGACACAAATTGTTGATGAGAAACTACAAGCAGCCAATAATACATAGCCATACACTATTCAATTTCCTTAATAGTAAATCTTTGCAGGCATTGGGATATTGCTATAGAACATTGAAATAGAATATGACAAATACTGTAAGGAGCTCAACTGTTGTCTCTGTCTGCTGCCCTCTATATGTAAGCTGTGGACATAGAGAGTATTTATAATTACCAAGTGACATGCCTGTTTATTGCAAAATTAACCAAAACATTAAATGGAAATAAAGTTAAAATTTACCACACAGTTGAAATAGGATTGTGTATACAAATTGACTCCAAGCAGGTGTGTAAATACAAAGTTACACTCATAGCGTTCTATAGGTTGTTTAGAATCAAAGTACCAAAGTGGTCAGCAAATTTGAACATTTAGGGAAATCAACAAAATAAAGCTGTTTGTTTCATTAACAGCTGTGATGTGCACCGGGTTCTTGAGTCTTGACCAGGGTACAGTTCAACCGAGTAGTTGCTCCACGGAGTCTGAACTTCCTTACAACACAAGATGTACATTCACATGTGATGAGGGCTACTCTTTGAATGGTCCTTACAGTAAGACGTGTACTGCTCAGGGTGTTTGGAGCGATTCACGGGTCGTCTCATGCACAGGTAAACTTAGGCTTCACAGGATGTGAAAGTATTTAATGTGAATGATTATAGAATGCTGATAAGGAACTATCATTTTTCGAGGTTGTTAATATTATCACTAATTGTATGTAATAGATCACCAATCACCAGTGTTTACTGGGAGTTGCCCGATGTATATTGAGAAGACTGCTCCACCAGGAATGCGGTCTGCTGTTGTCATCTTTCAAGCACCGGTAGCAACTGATAACTCTGGGGATGTAAATGTTGCCAGGTGCGTATTAGAATGAAATTAATGTCATTTGGATCACTTTACCAGACTTCACATTCAACCCCCAACCCCCAACCCCCGTCCCCTTCCCAACTAACCGTCCCTCTTAACGTATTGTCAATGTTTGTGTCAAAACCACTGCATGTTCAAATACATTTGAATAAACGGAATATGTTAATTTGATTGAATTGGGAACTTTGGGACACTAAGCTTCAGCAGATACACCGGGAAATATTCGATTGTTAACTTAATTTTGAGCTTGTGCACCCTTTCCAGAACAATGGATTTATCGGTAAGTCCTACCCCCAGCATCACCCATTCTAATCCACATGGTAACTGTTTCCACTGCTGTCAAAACTCCACTGTTGCCAAGTTTAAAACATGTTTTAATGCCTGTATTAACAACGTTCACAACAACAAACATATTTTTTAAAGGTTTAATGACCTTTGATATAGTTTGACTGAGATCATGTTGATTTGTTTTGTCTCCAGCTTGGATATTTCCCAGGGATCTGGGTCATCATTTACTGAAGGCACAACACGTTTGACTTACATTGCCACAGATCAAGCTTCAAATAGCAGACGCTGTGATGTCTACATCACTGTGCATGGTAAGAATACAATATAATCTAAGCAGAAAGCCATGTCTCATATTTCTCTAGATCCCCCCCCCCCCCATTATTTCAGTTCCCTTTAATCAAACCTCCCAAATAAATGTGAAAACAACAAAATGGCCACCAAGCAGAAAATAAGGTAAGACGGGAATTCATACACTGTACTGATAAGAGATAAAAAGTACCAACTGTTTCTTGAATTACCTTGAAACAAGTTTTACTCTGAAAAGCTCAGACCTTCATGAGTGTTCAAATGTTAAAGGGATTCCTTTTAATTACATAAAACAAGGATATCAACTACACTATTGAAAACCTACAATTTTTGTGCATTTTGGGCATTCCTGGTGACTCTTTATGTACTTTCTCAGTTCTACGCTGTCAGCCCCTACAAGCACCAGCCAGCGGTTCCCTTGTCCAGTGCCCTAGTAACATCTATGGATCCACCTGTAACTTCGCCTGCAATGCGGGGTACCAACTAATAGGCAATGAAAGTAGGAAATGTGAAAAGACCGGTGTATCCCCTCTAGTGGAGTGGACAGAGCAAAACCCTACATGTTCACGTAAGTAAAGGGCCTGTGATTTTTCTGTAATTTTATCAGAGTTAAAGATTTCTTTAAACAAAAAAATTATAACCTGCATTTTGTTGATAATGGCAAATGATGTGTAAGTCATATTTTCCCATATGTGTTAGTGTAGAGAGTGTCTACCTATTACTAATAATACTAAGACCTAGCGCAATGCATAATGGTAGTAAATGTTTGAGTAAAGATAGCTCTGAGAAGTGCCACTTGGCACTTAAAGGGTATGTACAACAATGGTAAGATTGAAAATATAAATGTTCACAGATTTGCACATGACTTTACAAGGTATAAAGATGGTCATGGTGGAAAACTTCCCTTAAAATTGTTTTGCTTGAAATGCCATAGTTTTTAGGAAATAAGTAAAACAATAGTCTTTATCACGCAGGATAAAGTCCGATGCCTTGAAAAAAGTAAAAACATATAATGGGGTTTTTCACTGTTTTCTCATGACTTTGAAGACCGATTGAGCTTAAAGTGTAAATACAGGTCTTTGGCAATTACCAATGTTGTACACACCCTTTAACAATGACAATTTGAACAATGTGTTCTGATCTCCAGAAGATGACGAGAGCTCACTGCTGGAAATGATTGAGAAATCAACCAGATTTTCAATGACTTTGATCGCTTTTGGCTTGTTAATGATGTAATACTCAGTTTTTATACTGTGATGACAATTGTGAATAAACCTTATATTTTATCTATCTATAATTATGTAAAATAATGTTTCCAAACTTATACTTACAATAATAACTGCAATATTCAACTGTTTGGTTGACATCGTTGGTCATTTTTAAAGAAGGTTTTTTACCCTTGCATCGCCCATCATTATCCATTCCAATTAGTCTATGCGACATAAGCATTCTCCCCTAATAAAAGGGTATTATATATTTTTTTTTTTTCACAGCAATCTCGTGTCCTGCCTTGGCTGACCGACCTGGTCAAGTGCTTCGTTCAGGCTGCCTTCATTACCCACCTGCCACTGAACTGCTGGGTACCACCTGCCACTGGTACTGTCCTTATGGCTATGGAGGTGTTGGTACTCCGCAATCTACATGCCTTGCCAATAGTGCATGGGATGTGGTGGACTTTACCTGTGAAGGTTAGTGTGTTATTAACCATTCCTAAACAAGCCCTACGTGCCTTGACAATAGTACATGGGATGTGGTGGACTTTACCTGTGAAGGTTAGTGTGTTATTAACCATTCCTAAACAACCATACCTGCCTTGACAATAGTACATGGGATGTGGTGGACTTTACCTGTGAAGGTTAGTGTGTTATTAACCATTCCTAAACAAGCCCTACGTGCCTTGACAATAGTACATGGGATGTGGTGGACTTTACCTGTGAAGGTTAGTGTGTTATTAACCATTCCTAAACAACCATACCTGCCTTGACAATAGTACATGGGATGTGGTGGACTTTACCTGTGAAGGTTAGTGTGTTATTAACCATTCCTAAACACCCCTACATGCCTTGCCAATAGTACATGGGATGTGGTGGACTTTACCTGTGAAGGTTAGTGTGTTATTAACCATTCCTAAACACCCCTACATGCCTTGCCAATAGTACATGGGATGTGGTAGACTTTACCTGTGAAGGTTAGTGTGTTATTAACCATTCCTAAACACCCCTACATGCCTTGCCAATAGTACATGGGATGTGGTGGACTTTACCTGTGAAGGTTAGTGTGTTATTAACCATTCCTAAACAATCCTACATGCCTCAATCCCCCAAAATTACCATTCTTTTCTGGATCAAAGTTCCAACTCTCGTTGCAATGTTTTCTTATAAGCCTTATTTCAAACATTTGAGAACTTGTTGATGGATTTGCAAACGGAAAGATGTCAGAACTCTTGGATGGACTTTTGTAACCACTTCAATTGAGCTGACACCTGGAATGTGTCTACTCTTTCTGCCATCATTCTATCCTACAACTAACTCTCTTGAACAACTAACAATACTGTTTTACAGAGCGAAGTTGTCCAGCTTTAGTTGCTACCGAGGGCTTGGAGATATCTCCAGCTGATTGCCTTGTCTCTCCAAATTACAATGACATCTGCTACCTTCGCTGTTCTCAATCTGGGTACAGAGTAGACCCTCCTTCATATACCTTCATCCGATGCCTTGGTAGTGGAGATTGGTCTCATGATAGCACTGCATTCAGTTGCGTTGGTAAGAATATGTTTAATCTCCAGAAATCTACACATTTAAACTTTAGCAGATCATATTCTGTTTATTGGTACATGGTTGCTTCTAGACACTATAGGAAGTTTTGCATCTGATTTGTTGGAATTCTGAAAATATTGTTTGATTGAAAATAAGATTTCAGAGTTGCCATTGTTTGCTGATTAACCGATTTTGATTCTGCCAAATTAATCACAAATTAATCACAAATTAATTGCTGTTGGTTTATTTATTTTAAATGTGTAGATTATGAAAGCCCACATTTCACAACTTGTCCACTTGACTTTGTGGCATACCCAACGGACAGCTCTCTACATGTGAATGTTACATGGACAGTTGAAGCTGGAGATAATTCTGGTGAATCCCCAACTATAACCTGTAATCCAGCTCAACCAGCACTGCTACCGGTTGGGGATAATATTATCAACTGTGTTGCTACAGACTCAGCAGGGAATCAAGCTTCCTGTAGCTTTGAAGTCAGTGTGAGAGGTATGTACATTGTACCATGATATCCCAACTTTATGGCTGGTTACCCCCAAAGGGCCAAAGCAATAGTGCCTTGTAATGTGAAGTTTGCTTGCACACAATCAAACAATCCTTTCTAGAAAAAGAGCTCAGGAAAAAGAGCTCAGGTGAACGCAGAATTCTCTGCTACCTCAATCACCAATTTTCCTAAATGGTAAGAATTGCTCCATGATATTGGGCTGACTTATTCACTTGAATCATTTTTGAATCTAACACAATCCCAACAGCAAATAGTATATTATGCCTAAATCATTTGTACAAAGGTACTTAAGTAATACTCAACGAGACAAAAAATTAACACCTCTGCTTTACCAAAGAAACCTCTGCCAGCAACGGCATCAAATAAACATTTGACAAAGTGACCTTTATTTATTTAAGTGTATTCAATTTAAAATACAAAATAGTTGCCAGATGTAGACCACTCAACCCACCATTCTTCGGGCATTTTATTGGAACTTGTGACGATCGTCTTGGAACTATCTGCCAGGTGGGCTGTCTGAATGGCTACACCTTGCGGGGTGAGGAAACAGCAAAATGCTCCAGGAATGCCACCACTAGTCTGTTGTCTTGGACCAGGCACGGTCCAAGCCCATCATGTCAATGTAAGTGCATCGAGCCATTCTGCAGAATTATACTGTTGCTGTTCATGACATATATACTTTTGAATAGATTCTTTGTTCCTTTTTTAATTTTTTTTTTTCTTTCCTTTGTTCTGGAATTATGGGAGATTTGTTCACTCATAAAGTGATGGACATTAATTGAGCTATTGGTTGTAATATTTAAATATCCAATTTGTCCAAAATCGTTGTAATGGCAGCTTTCAAACCAAACTATTTATACCACATCAATTGATCCGGCTTCTTATTTGTTGGTTTAGCCTTTAATGCCAAAGTGACTGGGTTTTAGTTACACAGAGGGCCTGTCTGATGTAACTTTTTCCTGCAGAATCCACAATGCTTCAAATTTGTAGTACTTTATAAGTATACATCTGTGTAGGATGAAGCAAAAATTATTTGTTGATTTTCACAGGATTCACATCATCTCTTAGTAACTATTTTATTTTCATGGGGATCTTGCAGAGATGCCAACATTTACGATTTAGGCGTAATTTGTACGATTTATTTATCAAATTACGACAATACGATCATCGCCTCGTTCTTTACGATTTTATAAATATCTAGTAATAAAACATTTAATGTACGTGTTGTGTCTTGAATCCTATTTATTTTCATAGCACGTATCACTAAAATGTATTCGGTATCTGACTTTTTGTGCGAATTGTAGCGCATGAAACAGCGCATACGTAGGCCCTTTTCGAAACGACCGGTGAAAACAACGCGCCCACGGTAGAAGAGCCTAATTGGGCGTAATAAGTATTAGGCTGGTGTCCTCGATTTACACGTAGACAATGTGTGTTAGAAGACTGGCAACCAACCATGGTCAGTTGCTAACCAAATCGCCCCAGGTATACTGATGTTGATATTGGGGCGTTTGAGAAAACCGCGTGTAGTCTTGCTCGTCGTACTACACTGTTGATAAAATCATGTTTATTACGGTGCTCGTTGTTTACGCGTGCCAGGTAAAACCAATATAATAATACAATAGTTTGATTAGTTTTTCGCTTGTTGGAGTACAACGATGGATTCATTACAACATGATTTTATAGAGGATTACAACTTAGTAGTGAAATCTGCTCTCGGTCGCTGTGACTCGACATCAACATTGCACACACAGCGCGCCGGAGCATACGACATCGTCAAAAAGCACAGAACATGTATGACACTGATCTCTGTTAAATGCTATATATATTGCCTGAGGGAAAATTACTCTTTTTGAATTTGAAATGTTGGCATCTCTGGATCTTGTTGGCTTCTGATGGTTCCCCCACCCCACCCCACCCCCTGTCTTTCACCTCTGTGGACCATGGTTCAAGTCCTGCCTCATGTTGTGGGTTTCCCCATTTGGAGTTTTCAGCCTAAATCTAAAACCAAAATTTGTTTATCAACTTCTGCTCATTCTGTTATTTGTGCTTGCACTGTTGGATGTGTAGTACAATATAAGTTTTTTTAATTTTATTTGCAGTGGCCAGATGTGACCCCTTACCAGCAGATCTCATCCCGATCAATGGAGGTGTTTATCCCTCAATTTGCCGTGGTCCAGGACAACCTTATTATGGAACTACCTGCAGCTTCTTCTGCCGAAATGGATTTGAGCTGACAGCCGCTCCTGAGCATAGAATGATGATGTGCCTCGCTGATGGTACATGGGATCAGAATCTGTACATGCTCTCTGTGACATGCCAAGGTTAGCCAAATGAATGAACAAGTTCTCTCTAAATGAGATCCGTTTCATCATTCAACCTCGGAGGCAAAAATGTCATCAATTTATATCAAGTGTTTTTTCATTCCCTGAATTTTAGATACTATTCCACCGATACTCAAAGTCTGCCCAGGCTCCTTAGTTGGATCCATGTCTGGCCAGATCCTTGGTGTTCTTCTCTCCTTTGATGTTCCCATGGCGATGGACAACTCTGGTGATGAACTCACAGTTATCAAGATGCCCCCTGACATCGAATCACCGTACAATTTCACCCAGGACACAGTGGTGTCGTACACTTTCAGCGATGCTGCCGGGAACAGCGTTGTGTGTTCTTTCAGTGTTAATATCGAGGGTATGTTTGTTATTCATAATTACAGTACAGTTTGGAATTACATTGTGGCCATGATGGTCAGTACCATTGTGCCCTTGCAACTTGCTGTTTTGCATCTGAGAAAAATACTCTCTATGCAACTATTATTGCCCTTCCTTTTATACCAGGGTCATGGTAACATTTGTGTGAGAATCTGCGACGGGAACATAAACCACTTTTATGTATACACGTTTCTCGGACATAATAACTCTGTCACTCATTCAGTTTGCTTATGTGGGTTTTGGAGTCCTTTAATTTAAAATCATAAATAACATTCTCAATTTTAATAACAAGAAAGATAAACTTAAAATAATAGTTTTGTTACTTATTTTATACTAGGCTCAGGTCGGTACCTTTCTGTCAGGTCAACATAATACCAATACATAAGTTTCTTTGCGTGTAACTTTCTGTTGACTTGTACCTAATGATTGCCTAGTATGAAACTGGCCTGTTTTCTTTCCAAATGCCGAATATAAACTGTCTGTTTATTTTACATAATCAAATTAACCAACTGAACCAGTCTCTGCCCAAAATTAACAGTTTCCTCAATAAAATTAAATACACGTACAATACTTATCGTTATTGTTCACCCGATTTTGGGGGCAAAACCGCCATAAGCCTCCAAATGCAACTCTCTATGCTTGCATTGGGTGGCTCCCCCACAAAATAGGCAGAAAACAAAAAATTACAAATCGTCGTGGGCAAGACATCGCAGACGGAACAACCTCTCAGGCATTCATCGTTTATCTACTTCGCATTAAAGCCGAATGTATGCTTTAAAGGCGCCAGACTGCCATCTTCCCATCTCTCTAATTGACCATCTGAGTAACCAAGTGAAAGGGCGTGACATGCTGCGTCAATTCTAAAGCTGTGACCAGTGTAAACTTTCTGGTCTAAACCTACAAATTTGACGACCGCTTGAAGCATTAGCGCTCCCTCTTAATTGGTTGTCCATTTGGCCAACAATACAAAAAAATTGACGAAAAAGAATTTTGTTGCGTCAAATATAACTCTAACGCCTCAACTGGACAAAATCGTCCTCGTGTGCGTGCGGTATCAATAGAAACCACTCTGCCACTTGAATATTTAAAACTTTGGAACTTAAGCCTGATTCCATCGCTCTTCATGCACTTCTGCACATTTTCAACTTTCAACACATTTTCAGTGATTGCTGCGAAGGCTAGGAGAAACATACTTCTGTACAAGATTTTTTGATAATATGAATTAGCATTGTGTTCCAAAGCCTTGGTAATCCGATGAAGTGTTTGCTCAGTTATGGGAAGTCTTTTATCAGTTGAGGATTTTACTTTTTTGATGCCAAGTATTGCTTTTTGCACCAGGAATGAGCCACCAGGTGCTGGCATATTGTGTAATTTATGGACAAAATTGATGGCTGACACAAAAGTTAAAATCGTGCTAGCTGCATATTCTGTCTCATACACAATGTACAAATATGACACAAATAAGGCCAATACGATTGGTGGCACTGGCAGCTCATTTTTAAAACCATATTTACAGAGGAATTGTGACCATAATTTCTGTGCTCGTCGGTATATCTTCTGAGTGGATTCTGCAATTGATTTTGACAGTAAGCTCAGCAGCCCCGGAACCAACTCTGAGGCTGTATTTCCACTGGCAGAAGGACTGGCTGATCCATTGCCCATGGAGCCATTGCTCTGAAAGCAGATACCTGTAGACGAGAAAGCTTATCAGCCAAAATATTGACACAACCCGGAACATGAACCGATTTAAATTTAATGTTAAGCAGCATGCTTTTAAGTACTAGTTTACGCACAAGAGCCATTACTTTGACTTCTTTGGAAGTATTAGCGTTAATGATGCTTACTAACGCTTTGTTATCTGTATGAATAATAATCTTTTTGTTCGACCAGCATTGACCCCAGACACAAACTGCCGCCACAATGGGATAAAATTCCTTAAGAGTGATATTTTCGTTCACCCATGACCCTGGCCATGGTCCATAAAACCATTGGCTACCGAAGATTGCACCGTAGCCTAACGAGCCTGCTGCGTCTGTGAACAAGTGTAAGGTTTGGTCAGACAACCATTGATCAGAGAGGAAAAAGGATTTGCCATTGTATTGCTGCAAGAACAAAAGGCATGCTTGTAAGTCTGCCTTTGCTTGTAAAGTCAGGCGAACGTAATGATGTGGTTTCTTAATACCCATAGTTAAGTTAATTAGCCTTCTTAGAAATGCTCAACCAGAGACCACCACTTTACATGCAAAATTTAGAAATCCAATGATTGACTGTAACTCACAGAGCGTTAGTTTATTTTTTACTAATGCCCGACTTATTATGTCTCTTGCCTTAGCAAGTTTATCTGCCGGTAAACGGGCTGACATTTCTTTTGTATCTATTTCAATTCCAGCAAAAGTAAGACATGTTGTTGGCCCTTCTGTTTTTTCTTTTGCAAGGGGAATACCTAAGTCTTTAAATAATGCTTGAAAACCCATCAAGTCCTGTTTTCCTGCTATTTCAGAAGTGGACAGGAGTAAAAAAAATCATCCCTAACTGAAGTTTTCTTTTGGCTCAACTGCTGTGCTGAATAACTCAAATAATGGCACAACATGACCGGCAACCCATTGGTAAAGTTTTGTCATAGTAATATTGATTTTCCCATGAGAAGCCTAGTAAGTGGTGGTCTTCTGAGTGAACAGGTATAATTTTAAATGCTGATTTTATGTCTAATTTCGATAGCATGCAACCAGAGCCAGAGTTCTTTATTAAGGTGATTGCGTCATCAGTTGACGCATAATGGACTGTGGCATTGTTGTCTGGAATCCCGTCATTAACCGAACCTTTTTCGGGGTGAGACAAATGTTGGATAATTCGAAATGCACCTGGTTGCTTTTTAGGAACAAGGCCAATTGGGCTAACACAAAAGTTGTTCAGCGGAACATTTTTGAAGGGTCCTATTACCCTTCCACTTCTTAATTCCAAATCTATTTTTTCTTGTACCACTTTTGGATGCTCAAATGCTGATTTTAAGTTTTTGGCCATGCATTCTAATTTTGTGTATGCCTGTAAATCCTAGTTTGAACCCACCAGCGAAGCCTTCAATCAGTCTTTTACTCTTGTCTACGTCATACCCATGAAGCTTTCTTTCTAGCACTTCTTTATTTATTGGCGTTACTGGTTTGTCCCGAGCTAACAGAGGCCTGTCCCCTTCTAAGTTGTGTTGCAGGATTTCTGTTTGTATTGGCCAAAACTGATCTTTGGGTAGTTGCACGTGGAAATGGTCCCCTGGTGCGAAATCTAGACTGTCCCCTTTGCCAACGATGGCTGGGAGAATGATTGCCCATGCATTTTGTACATTTATGTTGGTAGCCACATAAACCCTCACACGATTGATCACGCAAAAACCGGAAACAGAACCCCGCTTGTGCATAGGGTTTCTTCTTTGTACCCAGTTAGGATAAGCATTATTTTTATTAGACTCGCCACTTGTGTTGGGCAATTTGAATGATTTGAGATAAAGCTCACTGCAGTGAAATTGATCCCATTGAAGTGGCACATTTTGCTTTAACTTTCTGAACGACACGTCATAACCATTATAATTTCCCCCTTCGTTGGCAATTTGGCGAACCAGCTCGCCGTATTTAAGAAGTTTGCCACACTCTTGCGGAAACTTCTTAATGTAAACCGCTGAAAATATTGAGAATGTCGAAGTCTATTCGTTTATGGTTTTGGGAAGTTTTTTGTTTGTTGGCACCAAGTGTGGTGTATTTACGTGGGGAAATACTTTAGTGTCAGATTAGCCTAGCACACATTAGCTGCCATCTTGAAAAGTGGTTTATTCACATGACCCTTAACCTGCATACATACTGTACAAGGACTGTTCACTATATACATGTATATATTCATGAGCTGTTCATAAAGTAGTGCCACATCAGTGATTTATAATACATTACACCAAGCACAAGGTATTTTCTCCACTTGCAACTTTCTGTACCATAACCTTACTCTGCAATGCTTGAGTTGGGTCTAGCAGACCACAGAATTCAACATACACACTTGACCAAATTTTTTCACAAGTTTCTTTGCTAACTGCAAAATCCAAAGGTAACGGTGCCGTAAATGGGACAGACCCCCCTATGCCTTAGGTCTCACCTGTACCTTAGGTCTCACCTGTACCTACATGTAGGAAGTTAGGTGCCGAATCAAGTAGTATGGGCATGCCAAGGCTTGGCCCAAGTCCGGTACCTGACGCCTCCGCAACTTGTTGGGTACCTGCCGTTGACTCAGTAGTCACAGGGTCTGGCCCCTGTCCAGGCCCTGTGTTCATTGTTGCCCCGTTTTGGTTTTGGGGAGAAACTGTAGAAGCCGCCCTTGGCTGGACTGTATGTGACCCAACTGCAGCAACCGGGTGTTGAGCCGTCTGTTGATTTGTGGGGAAGACACGAGCTACATGTAACTCAGCCTATACTGCGACTCGAACATGGTCTGTGATTGCATTGACCACCGACGCGTCACAGCATCTTGGATGTTTGCCGTGTCTATGTTCAGGACTGTCGTTTGTGCTTGTGCTGACCCTGCTTCCTGAACAGGTGCGTCTGTGCCGGCTGGTCGTTTGCCTGTATCTTGCGGGATAGTTTCTTCTTGTCCGGCTACATCAGGGTGTGAACGTGTTTGCCGCCTTTTAGTTCTTGTCAGCGTTGTGCTGCCATGTTTACGTTTCTGACTAGCTTTCTTGGGCATTCTGAAATTCCAACAAATAAAACTCCCGAGCAGTTGTCTGCTATTTTGAATTCTCTTGGTCTACATGACTTGACTAAGCTCCACTTAATTATACTTAAGAGACTCCAAGGCCGGTCACTTTTGACTAAGACCTATCTGTGACCGACTGTGCTTTAACAATTTTTTAGATTTTTGACTCAATCCCATGTTTTGAGTTTTGCATATTTGCATTACCAATTCCTTTACTCCAACGGACAATGAGAAGTTGAATAATAACACAACAATGGCCAATGTGCTAAACTTTGCACTCCAAAAACTGTTTTAACATAAAGGGGCCCTTAGGCCCTGGTACTCAAGTCACTGCTATGCTGCTTATCAGAATTTTCAAACATTTATGAAACCTGATATACCACCCTAGTGATGCAGTTTTTCACCACCAAAACAAATAAATTCCACAAGCAAAACAAATAAATTCCACAAGCAAACCAAATGGCTTTTCAGGCACAACCCTTAGTGCCCGCCATGACAGCTTAGAGCTGAACAGGCCAAGTACCTCATAAGCATGGCTTGGGCAGTATTGCAATGCAGTGGTACCAAAAACAGCCAAAGCTGTCTGAAACAAAGTGCTCATTTATAGAGCCCAACAAAAATGGCCAAACAGGGCGCTAGCGGCAACCTGGAACCGAGTGCAAGACCGTAAGGGCTCCCGGGTATCAGCCTTGGGTACGTTCGTAACAAGAACCGTAATTTATCGTAAATCTATCCCTTGCTGTACCAGTAAAAAGGTATGCCGCAGTGCTTACTGTCTTTATTTTTTATTTTAACTCTCAGTTCTCATTGAATTGCTTTAACTTGTGCCTTTCTTTCCAAACAGAACTGCACCACGTAGAGACTTATAATATTTGTATTGTCCTCTGGATGACAAATGAATCCCGTCTGCACATAAGATTGACCCAGTTTTGTCTAAGTCTGGTTTTTTCATGCCTCTGTGCCTCCAGAATTTGATTCTTTCATAACTAGCGCAATTTTCCTTTTAAAACATGTTTACTTCATCAACCTTTGAGTTAAATGTATGCAACTCCAACTCTGCCTTCAGGAAACGCCCTTTGTTGCGATGTAAGATCTGACACACTAGTACCAGATCAGCATTTGTCTCAATTTGCATCTTCTTATCTGCATCGCTTAATTTGGCTGTAATCATAATGGGTTGCACCTTTGAACACAGATCATTGCTACCACATTGCATTATAATGATACGTGGTTCTTGGCTAACTATTCTTGGCAAAGCTCTCTGAACGTCAACAACCCGCCAACCTCCTTTACATACAAATTGAACTTGTACATTATTGATATCCAGGTTTGTTTTAAACGAAGTATGACCTTTGCTTTCAATGAATGAATGTCCCACTATCGACACTCTTGCAACCTCCATCTCCTTATTTTGAGACTTTTCAAGTTAAATTAGACAACGTATGTAAAAATTATACCAAACCTGGCTAACTTACTCAGAATTGGTTGAAGGTTTTACAGAGCTATCGGGAAAGTTGAAGAGACAAATTTGGGCGGTGTTGACTCTGCTGCAGCCAAAAATAGAATGCCCAGTACTTTAACCGTTCCTGGGTTGAAGACTTTAGTTTTCACACATTACCTTTGTGTTTGTTTTTGCTTTCTTATTTGATTGTAAAGACCTCACAAATGAAGTCTATTAAAGCCTTTCTGTGCTACCCAGGCTGGGTGCTTTAACCCCAGTTAGTTATATAACTAACCCCTAAGTAGGGAACACGCAGTGTGCCCTGAATGTGAGCGAACAATAGGTCAAATTTGGTGTGTGACTCTTCACCCACACCAGCTCAAACTGTTCGACACGCCCTCCATAAATCAGATGAAACTTTTTGTTCAATCTCGTCTTTATGTTGGATGTGGTATATAGATGCCAAAGTTTTCTGAACTGGCTTCTGGTGGACATTTTTAATGCCTGAAACAACTTCTGAGCGCCCTCAAGTTTTTTTGATAATATGAAAATATCTGAACACGAAAATACTTATTACAATTTGTATAAAATGAGTTTTAGCTTTCATAATAAACACACAAACCATTTGTTAGTTTTTATTCAAACAAACTGAAAACTCTGGGACAAGGATACTTAATTGATCTTAACTTTTTAGGAACCCCTTTTATAAATCCACACCTGAGTATGTGCAAACACTAAAAGCTGGATTAAACGCAATCGCGCGATAATCGCACGGGCGTAGAATTAACATGTGATGCAGTTTAAAGAGGACGCTGACGCCTCAACAACCGTAGACTGTAATGTAAAGGCTTAGCGTCAGGCAATTACAGCATCTGGTGATTATCATCACGCGACCAATACATATTTAGTGATCGGAGGTGGGCACAAATTCTTAATTTTTGCAAGTAACCGAAAGCTGAGGTCAAGTTTAATTCTTGGGTTTTCTTTGTTGTATTGTTGAGTTAATTTTACTTTCATATTTCTTATCACTTAGTATTACATTCCCAACAACATATGTAGTTTTCATGGTCATAAAGTACGTTGAACTAAAATAATAGACAAAACAAAATCTTACCAACATAAAACTCTATATGGTTGGGACCACAATGGTCCCAGAAGTTTGATTACGCGCGAGACTTGCACTGTCTATACCGAAAAGGAAATTATTTTCTAGTTCTTGGTCTTATTTCTAGAATCAGTAAAATAAATTGACAAGGGCACAAAAAAATACAAATTGTTTGCATTGTGCCTCTTGCCTTGGTGTGAAATATGCTGTGTACAACATTGTGACAATATCGTGATACAAAAGATTTTGCACAAATTAAAATGACTTGTCGCTTTCCTGCATTTGTTCATTTTTAAGTCTTGTGTATATCAATTTTCTCCATTCAGACAACCTGTCACCAGTCATCGTATCATGTCCAGATGATCAAGAAATCACCACTAATAAAACAGAAACTCCAGTCATCTGGCTAGAGGTAACATTTAATGAGTTTGCAAAGGTATTAGAGTTTGTTCAACTATTAAATAACAGACAAAGATGGCTAGTTTTGAATCCAAGCACTTGGAGAGTTGATGATGTTAGTATTATTTAAGTCAATACTAAGTACTGTGTATAAGATGACTTGTATAAGATGACTTGCTACTACAGGGCTGCCAACTCTTCCTGATTGTGCAGTGAGTTTCCTGAAAATAAACACACATTTTTGTCAAGTTCTGATGAGCAAGTTTGAAAATCTCCCTGATTTTGGAAAATTTTCCCCTGTTATGTTGAATGTAATTCTAAATACCTCCCCGCTGTTGTTGTACAAGTTCTTTCTGGTTGCAAGACATTCATGTTGGCCGCTCTGCTACTGCAACAGTATATAATTGTCAGTTTTTTTATGAACAATACAGCAGTTGACACTGAGAATAAACAAAAGCTCTTTTCAGAGTCAGCAGTTCTGTAGAACTGGACAATACGATACAATGCATCAGCCAGTGTGTCCAAAATAAGGCATTATTTGATCCACATATTTTGGTTTTAAGAAATGTATTTAAATCTATATCAAACCAGTAGATATAGATCAAAACTATGTTGGTTCCTTAAGTAACAGGGCAATCTTCGGGCGTGTCAGTTTTTTTTAAAGTTTTTTTTTAATGAGATATCGCCTTACTCACAAGGCCACAGACGGCCACTTCAAGGTGAGGGCTACACATAACTGATTTGGGCTATCGGCCCAAATCAATTGACACTAGGGGCACGTTGCCTCCTACTCCTGGGGCTGAAACAGGGTTACCCCCTTCACAGTCCTTAAGGATATGTAGGCATGGGTATCATCCACTGGGAGCCTGTCTGGTAGAGCAGAATGCACTACCTTCCCAACTTTTTTGAAGCAATTATGGTTAAGTGCCTTGCTCAGGGGCACAAGTGTCATGATCGGGTATCGAACCCACACTCTGCTGCTGAAAACACCAGAGCTTAGGTCCGGTGACCTAGACCGCTCGGCCACGACAGGCCACAAAAGTTTGAGTTTTCAGTCTGCACATAGGAATGCACATGCATTTGTTGTTTAACTACAACAAGTTTCACTAATACCATTGTACACCACTGGAATAAATAATAAGCAAGGATATAAAGAAACAATACAGACGTTAGGAGTAAAATGGGATTTTAACTGAGCAGGGTCCTCTGATGTTTTTGGTAGCCGGAATTTCGAGAGCTGACTGGGGATGAATTGGATACATCCTGCACTCACACGAGTGGAGCTTCATTTCCATGGGGTACTGCTAATATTCGGTGCACTGCAACCAATTTGGATAACGGAAAGACCAGCATATGCCAGTTTACAGTGATACTCACACGTAAGGATGATTTTTTTTTCATAGATGTTTTCTGTTGTTATTGTAAGCAGATTTTAAACCTTTTTATTATTAATTATTACCCTGAGATTTCACCCCTATTGGGCATAACTCATAGAAGTTGTTTGTTTGTTGGGTGGTTTGTTTGTTTGTTTCTTTCTTTCTTTCTTTCTTTCTTTGTTTTGTTGTTGTTGTTTTGTTTTTTCTTTGTTGTTGTTGGGGGGTCCCCTTTTTATCGGACTAGCGTGCTGCTGACCTCACTCATCATGTTTAGCATGATGCCTTGCATACATGGGTCAGCACATTCACCGGTTAACACCAAGGACTTCAACAAAAAGGATATTGTGTGTTTTGACAAAATGAGGACGTTCTCTATTAATTTTAGTTATTTTATAAAAGATGGGGAGGCCATGGATAAGTCTTACCAATAGAACAAAGAGACGTCTATTTTTACTGTGTGGGTTCAATTGAGAACTGATCATAAAAATGTGCTCTCTCGAGTAAAAGTCAATCAGATTATTATTTTTTCTCAATCCTTTTAAACTTCAGCCATTTCCTGCCCAGAGCTTGATGCACCGAGTAACGGAGCTAAAGCATGTGATGAGTGGGCCTATGGTCATTTCTGTTCAATGCTCTGCCGAGAGGGCTATGATGTATCAATGAATGAGGTGACAACTTTCCTTGTCTGTGGCCTGTCCGGCCAGTGGGCACCTCTCCCTGCGTTTCCTGCTTGTAACAGTGAGTGTTATCAAATAGTGTCAGTCAATATTTTCCATGGCGCTGTACTTCAGTGCAAAGGATTTTGGCTATTGGTGAATGGTAACACTGCGTGCCTAAAACTGATGTGTAAAGTTGCTATGTAGACTGGGAGTCTATAGTCAGCCTTTTGTATAACTTGTATGATGTGAGCATTGATGTCCATCTTACTCTGACAGGATGCATTGTTTGTACAATTCAAAGTTTGTGATCATTATTTTCATCTGTGCTTTAAATTTACCAATGTCGTCTTTTTGAAGGCTGTGATTAAATGAAAAATGTTGTCATTTGATTAACTGATGTGTGTTTATAGATAAAGTTAATTTCTGACAAACTTTCTTTTCTTAATGCACAAAACAGAACAAAGACGACCAAGTATGTTACAGTTTCTATCTTCGCTGCAGTATTTCAGCGGAGACTGTTCTGATACAGCAACACAACAGCAGATTAAAGAACAATTTATCCAGCTTTTTGCCCAGTCAGCGCAATTCAGCTTCATCTGCACAAACAATGCTGACCAATGCAATGTGGACAATGTCCAGGTGACATGTGGACCCACTTCAAGGCGGCGCCGTGATGTCAGCAAATTGGGAGATTCAACTAACAGTTTCCACAGTGGCATCCAGCAGATGTTTCAACCTAAGAATGGCAGCGGTCTTGAGGTGGACTCTGACAAAGAGCTGAATGAACAGGCACAGAAGTGGCTCAGTGATATGAGAAAAGAGGGTAGACTTCCGTCAGATCCAAGAGATAATCCCAAGAGGTATCGTCGTAAACATCCAACCATACTCCAGAATCACAAAAGAAGTCAAACTCGTCATCAAAGGGATGCCCCAATGGACTTTCATCTGACTATATCATTTGATATGATATATTACCTGTCCACTGATCCAACGATAGACAGTGATGTGTTTGAGGATGAGAAATGGAATGGGTACGATACTCTCTTCATGCTATCAGACAATGTACTGGAGGCATGTGCTGAAGGGAACCTTGTCCCGGATGTTCAGGGCCTGGATGTAAATCCAAATCCTGATGTTTTGGTCGATGATGAACCAAGCCCATCCTGCCCCTTGGGATTAGTGTCAACATATAATTTAGATTGTGGTATGTCCATTTATGTATTCCTTTGTCAACACAATTTGACCCTTAATTCTGTTGACCCTTAATTCTACATCTATGTTGTCATTCCTTTGAGAAAGACTCTGCCATTAACCATTTCATTCATTTATACCATAGGTAATTTTGGTTAGTAAGCAGTTTGTAACAGCTAATTCTATTTACTTTTTAGATATTGTTAGTACATGGAACACATTCAACAATTTTAAAATACTGTACTGAATTTTTGTAAATGATTTTCTAGTTTTGTAAATATGTTTCCTATTATTGGAGGGTGTTACAGGTGGAAATTATTTGTTTTTTATTTTGAAGATAATTGTTGCGTTTTATTAAAAATATATATGGTTTCTATTTTACCCCCTATTCTGCAGTGGAGTGTGGGTTGGGGTATTATTTTAACAGTGCCTCCGTTACATGTAGGAGTTGCCCAGTAGGATCTTATCAAGATGAAGAGGCGCAGTTAACCTGCAAGACATGTCCCCCTGGAACGTCAACCATCAAGAATACAACCAAGAGTGCTGACGACTGTCTGGGTGGGTGTTCTTGAGCTTTTTGTGTCATGTCGATCCATACGTGGAAAGAAAGCACTATCACTGAGGTTGATGGTCAGGGTCAAGCTGATTCACTTGTTGCACTCTATGAAATATAATCAAATCTTAAATCATTGGACATTGTGAGATAGGGTCCAAAAATAAATAAATTAAGAACTCGCTCAGCGCCAATGTAGTAGTTAATAAGGACAGTTCTTTTTAGAACTGAGAAGTCTCTCGTATTCAGAATAATCTATTCCGCGGCAGTAGCAAGACAAGTTCTCAAAAGATCATTATCTACCTAGCAAGTAGATATACACATGGTGTTACTGCAAACCAAATATACATTGATACCTCACTGTGCAATGCCTCAAATCCCACACAATAAATCAAGTTATTCAATCACTTCATGTCGGATGGCATTCATACACGTAAAATATTTCTGAGAAGTTACAAGAGATGATAGGCTGACACATTGGTTTTCATTATTTGGCATATAAGGCAGCTCATCAGCTGTGGTTTATGGCCAGGGTTCGGGCCCATTCATGGTAAGACATTCCATTATTTCTTCCCTGTTTTGTTGCTCCGTCAACAGTTGAGTTTTTCTTGTTGCTACCAGTCTTGTCCTGCAGCACATTTTCTCATCAGGGCCTCTTTCTCACCTGTTTTGTTGCTCCTTCTACACACCCTCGAACCATGATTTGTATTCAAAGTTTTCTCCTTCCTCTCTACCAAAGTATGAGGTCGTGTCTGAATCAAGAGACTTTGGCTACAGCCAGAGCCACTGCTGAAGCTGTCAATTGGCCCACGGCCTTCTATACATCTACATGCACAAAACAGAAGCAGACAACACTTTTCTTTATGATTTTTTTTTTTTCTCCTAAAACAAATTTCAGGTATTTGTCCATGTGGTCACTTCTCAAGCACTGGACTTCAGCCATGCTTGAAATGTGACCAAGGCTCATACCAAGCTGTAGTAGGGTCTAGCCACTGTATGCAGTGTCCAGTCGGTCAGTCTACAGCCAGAATTGGTTCTTCTACTGTTGGTGATTGTACAGGTATGAATTAATTGCTGTTAATTTGCATTTTTATTTAAATTTATTAAAGCTTATAATTTTTGTAAAGTGAACTTGCCAAATTAAATACCAAAGAAAACCCCAAAAGGAAACATTGCTGGACTGCCTTTTTACCCCAGGCACCAAAAGGTGATCTTGTTTATATTTACCCTACCGTTGGTAAAATTTAACAGTAATTGGAGATAACTTCAAGAGGGCTTTCATTTGCAAAAAGTTTTTGTTTTGTTTTCCTTTTACTGCCTCAAAACTGTCTTGAAAGAAGTAAATCACCTTTTCAAAGAAAGTCAATTTTCATGCTCTGTGATTTGTTTTTCTGAGTCTATATAGCTTTTGAAATGTAAAAATCATTTGAATTAAATCTCCTACTCTTTGCAACATTTAAAATGGACCAACCATTTAAAAAATATTAACTGCACAGGTTGTGTAACATGGCACAACTCTGTGCAGAACTGCACGTACTCATGTACATGGCTGTGTAATGTGTAGATTCTTTCACCACTTGATGTCATATTGCTGACTGTAGTACTGTATTTTTAAATTTCGGCAATAACTTATAACAGATGTGTGCAGTTTGGGAACGTTTTCCTCTACAGGGGTGCAGCCATGTACCCCTTGCCCTCTTCATAGCTATCAGTCAGAGGAAGGCCAGAGCTCATGCGACCCATGCCCTGATTGGGAAATAACCCAAAGCACTGGTGCAACAACATCAGACATGTGTCAAAGTAAGTGTGTTTACTGTTAGACTTGATTCCATGTACATTATATATATTTATACTCAGACACGAATAAAACAAGCAGGCAAATTATATTTGATTGAATGCCACAGCCTCTGAAAACTGTTTTATTATTCTTCTTATTATTATTATGCCAAAACAAAATTGTGAAGGTTGCCGAAAAAGTAATGGCTAACCAGTCACACGCTTAAAAGAGCTTGGGATACACTTAACCCCCATTGTTTGGCCATTACCTGGCTTCTTCTATACCAATGTACAGCACAAAAAATTTGGCCATTACCTGTCTTCTTCTATCACAATGTACACGTGCCACAACCACAACAAATTTGGCCATTACCTGGCTTCTTCTATACCAATGTACACGTGACACAACAACAACAAATTTGGCCATTACCTGGCTTCTTCTATACCAATGTACACGTGACACAACCATTAATGGGCACCACGCCCATATTACTTATTTGGCAAACAAATTTTTTCTGCGTGCACACCTGACTCCAATCACGTGGGCACACAGGCAGAATGCAATGAAACAATTATTGAAACTAGTCATACCTTGTACAATGAGGTTAACCCCTCAATCAATTAAGTTGTGAAATTCCACCTTGAGACATGCGGTCGGAATTAACCTCTGGGGAACCTCAGAGCGCTAACACAACTTATTGTTACATAGTATGATGCTTTTTCTGTGTTTTTTATACAAGCTTATTAATTTTTGAAATAGAGTTTAGTCTTTTACTAATTTTTTCTTCAAGTTAGGACGGCCAGAAACTATACTAATTTGATGTGTGATAAACACTATGCACTTGTTTTTCAAATATGAAGAATTCCTCCAGCATCTTAAACGATAATATAGTCCATCAGATAATCTGCATAGAATTTTTTTCATTAAGAACAAAACTTTAAATGTTCAAATGACATTTATTTCCATAGTGCAAACTTTCTGCTTGGACATTTCCTGTCTCAATGGTGGAACTTGTGTAGAGCAGATAGGGAGGTACCGTTGTGAGTGTCCAGTGGGCTTAACAGGCCAGCACTGTGAGACTAACGTGGATGATTGCCATCAAGATTCCTGTCTCAATGGTGGGACCTGTCTAGATGAACTTGATGCTTTCAGTTGCTTATGTCCTTCAGGATTCACAGGTAACTAGACTTTCATCTTAGTCTTCGTTCAAATTAATGTAATCAAACTGAGGCAAGGAGGACAAATAGTCTGACACCTTCATGAAACAATATGGATTGGTATTTGTTATTGCTGCTGTAATCAGGAAACATGGCATAATGCTGGAAGCCTGGTAAATGCCTGTTGTATGTTGGCCATTTGCGTCATGCCAGTGATGAGTTGGGTAAACCATCTTACTCTTAGTTAGTTATATCAATTATCGATTAGTTCAGAAAATTTTAGAGAATCAAACTATTGACCCCATGCACAATGCAGGACGCACCTCTACACAAATATTTTCCACCATTTTGGGAGTTAATTCCTTGCTAGTAAATTTTGACTCCCAAAATGGTGGACAGGATAGGGTGGGTGTAAAGTGCACAGCACATTGTGCAAGAGTTCAATACCAACATCTCACTGTTGAAAACTTATTCAAATGTTATGGTTTTGCCAGAGCTAGTCGCATTTGCAATTTGCTTTTCTTGGGGGGGGGGGAGAGGATGAGCTTGCTGGGTGGGGGTCGACTTTGTTGTGGGTGACTTTGCTAGTTGATGAGATGACCAGCATTTTGTTTATTGTTTTCCTGATGTAATTTTGTGTGTGTTTTGGATACATACAGGTGTTGATTGCTCTATTGACGTAGACTATTGCATCGATGCACCTTGTGAGAACAGTGGAACCTGCAATGACCAGACCAATGGGTTCACTTGTACATGTGATGTGGGTTTTACTGGTGCCACCTGTGCAACAAACATCAATGAATGCCTAAGCCAACCGTGTCTGAATGGCGGTTCATGCACTGACGGTGAGGGAGAGTACCTCTGCAGTTGTGCTGCTGGCTTCACAGGTGATAATTGTGAGACTTCCATCAATGAGTGTTTATCTAACCCATGCCAGCATAGTGGCACCTGCATTGATGGAAACGCCTCCTATCTCTGCTACTGCATTACAGGCTATGAGGGAGACAACTGTGAGATTGATATGGACCTATGTGCTGTCAACCCCTGTGCGAATGGGGCCACGTGTCAAGATTTAGATGACCACTATCAGTGTGCCTGCCCTCGTAGTCATGGAGGGGTTCACTGCGATTTGGATCTAAATCTATGCGATCCCGATCCCTGTAACAATGGTGTGTGCTTTGAAGTGGCCACTGAAAGAGCCGGCTACAGTTGTGAGTGCCAGCCTGGGTTCACAGGTCTTCACTGCCAGACAAACCTGAATGAATGTACCAATGAGCCTTGTTCTAATTGTGGTACATGCATCGATGGCATCAATAGCTATCAGTGTATCTGTGCAGATGGTTTTGAGGGTGAGTGGAAATCAGGCTTTTCATTACACCTTCAAGCATGACAGATTTGTGGGTTGCATAATGGAGGATTTTAGTCTTAGGTAATCTCACCATGTATAACTTTGATAATAAGAAATTACTACTCATTAAGACCTCTTTAGTTGAGAAAAAGCTAACCTGCTGATGATACCTAATAGAGGCAAATTCCTCCACCACCCCTCTTGTTTACCTTGGTACCACTTGAAATGTTCCAGTATTTCCCTCATATTGAGGTGCTTTTTACCAAATAAAAACCGTCTTGCCTCTACAAATACAAGGTATCAGGCCTGCCCTTCCATCAGTGATACTAGACTTCACCTTAACCTGAAACTTTATCATGTAAAATCACATTGTTTTTCAGGACCAAATTGTGAAGTAAGGAGTGATTCATGCAGCTCCAATCCTTGCCACCATGATGCACCATGTGAAGACGAAGGGGACGACTACTTCTGCACATGCCCAGCTGGTCTGTCAGGCAGAGACTGTGAGATTGAACTGGACCTTTGCTTTGAAGGGGTTACCTGTCTTAATGGTGGCTCATGTGCATCGCCCTCTAGTGATGAACTCTGCCTCTGTATGGTTGGGTTTATTGGTGAGTGGAAATCAGCAGATGTTTCTAATGACAGTCTTTAACATAACACAGGCAAACATAAACTTTGCAATTTGATTTTGGTGCAAGAAAATTATATTTCTGGTTTTTAGTAACGTCTTATGAGTTGTGGTAGTTCTAAAAAGAATAGGTTGTGAATCTACTTGATGTTTTGATAAGTACATGTATAACCTGATTGTCTGTGGAATATTAACAGGCAAACATAAACTTTGCAATTTGATTTTGGTGCAAGAAACTTATATTTCTGGTTTTTAGTAACGTCTTATGAGTTGTGGTAGTTCTAAAAAGAATAGGTTGTGAATCTACTTGATGTTTTGATTAGTATAACCTGATTGTCTGTGGAATATTAGATTGTATTAACACTCTATACACAGTTTAAAATCCTACTTATCATATTCTTTTTTAGGTGTTCGGGCTTAGAAGCCCGAACAACTCTTTGTTATTGTTTGTTTTTTTATTTTTCTTCTCACTGGGCTTTGTCCGCAAGCAAACGCATAGTTGAAAACCTTTGATGAACTTGAAACTTTGCTTGTAGTAAGGGTATAACTAGGAGATGCTGGGTAAGTTGTGACATCATGAATCTGTCATCAGGTGTCGAATTACAGTAAATCAAAGTTTAATATTTCACAAAATCATAACTCATTACCTACTGAATGGATTCGTACAATCTATACATCATCGGACAGGTCTTGGAAAACCCAACAAACACTACACAAAGAGTGACCCCATTTAACCTTGACTTCCGAATCAAAACGGAAATTGAAAATTCAAAAATTTCAATAATTTATATCTAAAGAACTAATCGTACATAAGTCAAAATGTTTACACCTGGTTGTAGGACCTTGAGCCTTCTCAAAATTTTGCACAGAGATAATACTAATTTGACATTAACTTCTGGCCATCGGACGTTAAAGGTAACATATATATTGACCCGCATTTAAAGCATGTGAAAAGAACTTCCACTGAACACACAATAACCGTATCTAACCCAGTGGCACGGTAGCTGGCTGTTGCGTTCCATTGACCAAAAGGTTCAAAGTCCACAAAGCCATTGTGTATAGCCCACTCTAGGCGCTATATCAAATTAGTGGTCATTCAATAAAGATTAGCTCCGCGACAACAAATGCCGACTCGGAAATCTATTTCGTTTGATGGTAGTCCATTGATAGCTCAGTGCATAATCTTTGTGTTAGCCTTTGTTGGCTCGGCGGTAAATAGCGACTTAAAGAGGGTATTTTGCTGACATGTTTTGGTTGATTTGTATGACTTTTGATTAGTGAGAAAATGCGATCAGAAAAAAATCAACATTAGTTTTACTCTGATCAACACCGGTATTTATGAGAACCCAACTAATAAATCATGTTGACTACTAGAAGTGTAATGTGAACAACAATATAAAGTCAACATAAATTGCACACCTTGTTTAAACAATGGTTTCTTAATGCCCTTTCATAATCATGAAAATAATATTGCTTAATAAATTGGCACCATTAAAAAATGAAGGTAGCAAGCAGGCGTAATTTGATAAAAGGTCATTTATTGTAAGTAATAGCCTTTTAAACTAACTATCATTTCAGTTTATGACTTTTTTACATGAAAGTTGTCATATATGTGTATCTACATGTAGTACACTTTCTAGAGCCTCAATGCAGTCTTAAGTAGCGACGATAGCACCCCTTCCCCAGTGTACTATAAAAGTATAAATATATTGGATTTACAAACTACTTTTTTGGAAACTCAAAACTACAAACAATCTCTTCACGCATTAACATAGCACTGCCCCCAAATGATACCCGAACACCTAGTGTTTGTTTTTACAAGCACTAAATCTCTAGTTTATTTTTGTTTTTAAAAACATTTTTATTTTTAATTGGCTTTTCTTTACCCATAATAGGTGAATATTGTGAAATCAACTTTGACGACTGTGCTAACAAGCCATGTGACGACAATGCAATCTGTGTTGATGGAGATAATACATTCATCTGTGTATGCCAACATGGCTTCACTGGTACCTGTTGCAATATTCAAATAGATGAATGTGTGTCATCCCCTTGCCAGAACGGAGGAATGTGTGTGGATATGACAGATGGTTACCGGTGTGA
This sequence comes from Leptasterias polaris, assembly GCA_037783415.1. Taxonomy (NCBI): domain Eukaryota; kingdom Metazoa; phylum Echinodermata; class Asteroidea; order Forcipulatida; family Asteriidae; genus Leptasterias; species Leptasterias polaris. Next base: position 4,334,293 of record JAZGTN010000027.1, read on the forward strand.
GTGTGTTTCTGGTTTCAATGGGACCCACTGTGACACCAACAAGAACGATTGCTTCCCCAGTGCTTGTGATCACGGTGAGTGCATTGACAGGATTGAATCGTACCTTTGCAGATGTGATTCAGGCTACACTGGTCGTAAGTGTAGTATCGACATCAATGAGTGCCAATCCAACCCCTGTGCCAATGGTGGCACATGCTTAGACATGGTTGATTTGTTCTTGTGTGACTGCGCATACGGATGGATCGGTGAACAGTGTGAGATCAACGTAGATGACTGTCTGAGCTCCCCTTGCAAAAACTCTGGGATCTGTATCGATGGCCTGCAATCCTACACCTGTAAATGCCGGCCAGGATTTACCGGCCATGACTGTGAAGTCAACATCAATGAATGCATCAGCAATCCCTGTTACAATCAAGGCCTCTGCATCGATGGAATCAACTCCTACATCTGCAATTGTGTAAATGGGATGAGAGGCTTCCACTGCCAGATCAACCCAGGGTTCTGCCAGCCAAACCCCTGCAGGCATGGTGGCTCTTGCAACGCAAATGATGTTGGGTTCACTTGTCAATGTCCGACTGGTTTTGAAGGGTATTTTTGTGAGGCTAATGTCAATGATTGTGTTAATCACCAATGCCAAAATGGAGCCAGCTGCATTGATCAGGTAAGAGTTCAGGCTCTAATTTCAACATTTATTTACCTTTAATACCTCTACGATGATCGTCACGTCATCAGAAAAGTACACCTTTTATAAAGTACACCTTGTATAAAGTAATACTTCTCCAATTTTAGCAGCCAGCTTGTCATCAGATTTGACAAACTGCGATTGTGTCATTTTTCTAACAAGTTCCTGAATACGTGTTGGATTCCCAGACTGGCCAACCACAGCACCTTTGTCCATAAGAAAGCCATTCCACTTTAATGCTTACTTCAAGAATACATCTGGACTCCTAGACAGGTTGTAATACATGTACATGAGGCTTTGATGCTTGGTTTAAAAGTCTTTGATCAAAGCCATTTAATTTCTTCTATTGATATTAGGCCAATCGATATACATGTCGGTGCAGTGCTGGGTATACTGGAAGTCACTGTGAGACACCTTTAGATATCTGTGCTGCTGAGCCCTGTCAGAATGCTCAATGTGTCCCATCTGCCCTCAGCACTCAACACTGTGTGTGTCCACAAGGTAAACCAATTTGTTTTTACCTCAAACTATAACTATTACTAAATTGTTTCTGTTCATCTGTGTATCAGCTATCATCCTGGCATAAGGGTTCTATTTCCAGACTATAGCATTAATGTGTGGATTGGGTTTCCAGTCCCCACCGAATTGGTCTCATTGATGAGTTTCCACCTTATGTCTTATTTGTTAATACCTGTATCTTTCCACTTAAAGGTTTCACAGGTGTGAGGTGTGAGGTTGAAATTGACAACTGTAAGCCTGACCCGTGTCTACATGGAAGTACATGCATCAATGGGCTGAATGCTCACTCCTGTCTCTGTCCACTTGGCTACAGGTAAGTCAACATCATCAACAAATGCTGTAGTTTGATCACAAGTTTCGTTACAGTTTCATGCAAATACAATTCTGTGTTTTAATCTCATATTTCGTTGTATCAGTACAAACACCACAAACCAAAATTGCAAAACCTATCAACTCAAAATTACTTTAGTGTTACATTAGTACTAATAGGTTTTCGAGAAATACTCTTCTATGGTCGAAACGTCTGGCCACTAACAAATTTTTGCATTTATACCACAGGTCCTTTTGGTTTAAGCTTTTTGCAACAGCTAGTTCTATTTTCAGGTTTTGAGTGTTTATGAGATTCTGTAAAGAAACATTGTGGTTTAAGTGAAATAGGGTTTTAAATTTGTTCCTATTATTTTGATAAAAAAACATTGATAATAAGGGTCTAAGAACTATTGTACTCATTAAAAAAAACATTAGTTCGTTTTATCTGATAACCAAGAGTAGCCTCAGTAAGTCATTATTTTGCTTTGATTTCTCTGCAGTGGGTACCAGTGTGAAAAAGACAATGATGATTGTATAGGACATCTCTGTCAAAATGGAGCTCATTGCATTGACGGCTTGAATGAATACCAGTGCAAGTGCAAACGAGGATTTATCGGCAGATATTGCAATGATTGTAAGACCTAATGTTATTTCATTTGTAATATAAAGTTTATTAAGGTATTCTTTATGTATTGGCATTTGGAAATAAAATGTGCAGATTTCAGGGATATTTCTTTGGAACAAAACATTATTTATGTTGGACAAATTTATTTGTGAAACTATGAATATTTGATCCGAGAAAAAAAGTAAGTCATGTAAAAATGTCTTTGTCATTTTCCCTACGTCAACTAATAATAATGAACAGTGTCTCTTGGATTACAAAAAGTGTCAGATTATTTTGCCTTGCCAGCCTCAGGCTATGTCTAAATTAGCGGCTGTGGCTTTGATCCTCAGGTGAACATGTGAACCATGGGAGGCCTATAGCAACACTCTTAACAACAGCCATAGCTGTAGCCACAGCTGCCGATTCAGACACGGCCTCAATGTGTTGTTACTTGATTATGAGAGAAAACAAAAACAAGATGTGAACATCATGTTTATGTCAACAGATGCCCCATGTCATTTTGATACGGTGTTCCGATGCAATGTTCCCAGCCAGTTTGTCACCATAGAGAAAGCCGTGGAGGAGAGCCTGCAAGCTTTCACCCTAACCCTGTGGATTCGAAGCACCTCATCATCAACCGATGCAGTAATACTGTCGTACATAACTCCAGGTAGTAACCCAACACTTCGTGCAGCCCAGTTTGCCATCAGTGATCCTCAGGCCCTGAATATCTTTATAAAAGGGTAAGGGTCATTAAGCTTGTGTTTCTAGCGAGCTTTTATTTATTTTGTTTCCCTTTCTAATTTATTGATCTTAAATACCCTAGACAGTTTATCCATTCTGAATAGTCGAGAGGAGATCACGTGGCAATAATTAGACGTGCAGTAGAGACATGGTAAAAAGTGTTTAAACAGACCCTTGTTGGCGCTCAAGCCTTTCATAGTTTGGCTTTTTCATACATACAGGACCACTCTAGAGTTCTACAACCAAATCAGGTTTAGAAACATGCTTTTCACACTCCTGAGACCATGGCCTGTATAGCAGTTTATTCAATAATGAGCATTGTTGTGAAATTGGCCAACATGCATTTGACTATGTCCATGAATTTTTTTGCGATGTGACTTTCATGAGGCAAAATTTACCACATTGACCAATAGAGAGGTTAAATATGCCATTCATGAATACTAACCTCACAGCGGACTTGCACAGGCATTAATTTACAGATTGTTCTCAACTTTGTATTTCTATGTACATGTAAGTGACTCGTATATAAAATGCCCTGGTATTGTAATTTATACCCTAGATACCAGTATTCCACGTTGGTCAGTGTGAACGACGATCATTGGCATCATCTTGCCGTCTCCTGGAACGAACACGGAGGAAACCTAATGATCTATAAAGATGGTCATGTAGTCCAGACCCAACACCAAATCCGACCCGGGAGCCGTATCGACAGTGGAGGACAGTTCACACTTGGAGAGATACACGGCTCAGGTGAGTTGCAAAATGATTACCTGTTATTTCTTAAAATTGTTATTTTATTATATTGTTATTTTAATTATTTGGACAAAACGATGTAACGAGCAGAGGCCGTCCAGGGAAAGGCAAAAGTTAAAAAAAGTCATAAAACAAGATGTGCCCTCGCAGACCTTGCTCATTTAAAAAAATTAAAATTTGTATTATTATATAATACACAGAAATCTAAAATTGTAGTGAAAAGTATAACAACAGATGGCAAGTAAAAAAAGTATTAAAATACATTTACACAAAAATCACTGTAACTAAGACCCCCAATAGTCAAATAGCGTTAATGCAAAACCACATACTTCCTGCCAAAATTTGCCAGTCTTCCATAAATGATGTCTCAGAAAAGTTAATAACTGCCCATTTTTATTACATAAAATTTTTGTGATGTTGGTCAAAGTCTTGGAACAACCCTTTTTACAAGGTTTTACATTTTTATTTTATGTCTCTGAAACAGACAAAACTGCTAATGGCTAAATTTACTGTTAGTAAAATAACAGATATTGTGAAAAAACAACTTTTGAACAAACAAATTTGTTTTTTGTAACAGCACCAACATCATCAAGTAAGCTACATGGTGCACTGAGTAGTGTAAACATGTGGGATACAGCATTAGCGGGCTCCGTGATTAGCAACCTTGCTAGTACCTGTGGCTCTGTAAACCCTGGTAATGTCATCGCAGCAGCCGACTTCCTCGAGACAGCCTCCCTTGGAAGGGTCCAGGTTCAGACTCCCTCACAGTGTGACGGTAAATTGATTTGGTTTTTGCGTTTACAATGTTCCGGAAGTCTCTTTCTGATATATGCCAATAACACCTTTGTCAGAAGAACAGTCTACCACTCACTATACCGTGCTGTTTTATGTTGATTTTGACCGAGTGTGATTCCCAAATATTGCCCAACAGATCAATGTACTCGTATAGCAGTTCTGTTGTATCGCCGTAAGTCATAGTTTCCATCTTTGTGTGATTCCCTGTGTAAAGAAATAGTATACTGCTGTGACCCGTCAAAAGGGCCTGACTATTCTGCTCTCTAGCCTCTGGTTGGTTGTGTGAATTAATATGAATTCTATGAATATTTAGAAACAATTGCAGTTTTGGGGAGGCTGGATTTTACATAAATTTGACCCATCGTCTTTTTACGAAGACATTGCAGTTAGTTTACTGAAAAAATAATCACTTTCAATCTGAAAGCTCAAGTTTATACCAGCACCAATCCTCAAAAGAAATATTTCCATTTGAAATACTGTTAAAGTAAACAGAAACACAATTTTAACTGGTACATGTTTTGATTGTCACAGAAAACCAATATGAAAGTATGCCAAATCCCTGACAAATTTTGAACCATTATTTCATTGTTGTCCGCTAAAACATGACCAACAATTTTTTCTTAGGTTAGTTGTCTAGTGTTTATAAAGCAAACTAGAGAATGGAATGACTTTACTCTTCAAACTTCACTGATGTATTGATCTCTTGTAACCAACCCTTACAGTGGTGAATGAATGTGCTTCCAGCCCATGCCAGTTTGGCAGTACCTGCAAAGACGACTTAGGTCGCTATATCTGCCTGTGTTCATCTGGCTTCACCGGACTACACTGTGAGATTAATATTGATGACTGTGGAACATCAACACCCTGTGAGAATGGTGGCAGCTGTGTGGATGGTATAGGAACTTTCTCTTGTGAATGCCCACCAGGATTCTCAGGACAACTGTGTGAGCTTGAAAAAGGTAAATAAATCAAGCACAAATATTTGTATTTTAGAATCTATAATTCACGGTCGGCATCTACTGGAAATTTCACATGAAGATTGACAAGTATCTAGAAATATACTTAAATTATGATTTTCAGAAACAATCTTTCGCACCCTTCAAAACAACTTTGAAAACTTGGATTTTGCATAGGTTTATTGAGTGTGCATATTGCAGAAGCAACAGTTCTCCCAGTGCCAAGATTTCCAGAACTCCTAAACACAAAACTTCACTAAGCATATGAATTGTTGCCTCCTAGAATCACATCAACCACCATATTATTCACCTGTAGCCAGAGCCATGACATTTTGGGAATAGAAATTTTGCTTTTGCGACTACAAACTCTTAGAACCACACACCTCCCCCACCCCCCCCCCCCCCCCAAGTGTGTAACAGCCTGCAATCGTGGACCCTCCTTTGTTCAACTCTTTGTGATAGCAACCGTGGACCACAATGCTTTCCTTTGTGATAGCAACCGTGGACCTATATTAAATCAAGCACAAATATTTGTATTTTAGAATCTATAATTCACGGTCGGCATTTACTGGAAATTTAAAATGAAGATTGATAAGTATTTAGAAATCATATACCTAAATTATATTTTTAAGAAACAATCTTTCTCACCCTTTAACAAAACAACTTTGAAAACTTGCATTTGCCTCAGAATTTTATCAACCACCACATCATTTACCTGTAGCCAGAGCAATGACATTTGGAGAATTAATATCTTGCTTTTGCGACTACAAAGTAATGGAAGTTATTTTCATATATCCTTAGAACCACTTGTATTATATGTATTTCATTTGTAAAATGCATTTCTTTCAGTAATGTAATACACTGTATACAATTCTTCTTATTGTTATAATTAAAACTTAATAGGAGCATTCTTTAAGTATCTGCAGACATTTATTTTTAACAGCCATAGCCCAAGGACAATGCCTTAATTTAGATTTTTTTAAAATATTTTATAACACATCCAGCAGAGCTAATCAACTATTAAATTTAGATGTGGGAGGAAACCCCATACACTATTACCAGACCTGCCAACCTGTACGCATTTTGCGTACCATGCACGCATTTTCACATCTGAGTACGGCGGTACGAAATATATGCAGAAAGTACGCAAAAGATGCAAAATCTAAATCGCGTGTGTTAAAACTGCAGCACGAACGGACAATTTTGTTCTCAATTTATTCAACTGTCATTCGTTCGACCCCAAGTGCAAAAACAACCGAACAAAGACACCCTGCATCTGAGTGATTATTATGCACTTCGATAAAAAAAGAGGTTGTGCCTAGAAATATATTTTAAATTCTTACTCCCGCTGGAAAACTAATAAACCAATGCGTAACAAAGGGGGTGGGAATGGCGCAATCCAGTTTCGGTCAATCTTTTACAGTACATTGTATGGCAGCAGTATGCATGGATGTTGCACACAACGCACGTGTTCGGCATCGCCGTGTGAATAACATGGACGCCGATCGAAGTGTCAGATTTATACATCGTTTCTGGTAGTTTTACTTTTATTAGGGGAGAATAATGGGAATTTAATGGCCTGTGATCTTTTTATAAGAGAAACAAATGATGAATTGAAGTGGAACTGGAAAATTCTACGCTAGGCTTTCGTTTGTCCGTTTACTGGGCAACCAAAGAAAAGATGGCACCTTTCGCATTTTTATTGTCGTCAAGTTATTTGCATGCCGAGTAAGTTACTAAGAATTTAGGAACATTGTTCAACAGTGCTTTTCATAGAAATTAATAAATGTTATTTGAATAGAAATTAATTTTTTTTTTTTTTTAATATAATTTGTTATTATTTTTTTTACAACTTTTTGCCACTTGAGTTTACCATCTATGATCTAGGCAATTGGAACATACAGTCGAACTGGTTATTTATTTTTTCTGATTGGGCTTCTGGGTTATCGCCGTTCACGGGCTTCTGGTTTTAATGCTGCCGCGCTAATGTGATGTGGTACTCCAAAAAAATTTACAAGGTTGGCAGGTCTGTATTACTGTGAAAACCCACACAATTCTGAAAGGACTGCAAACCCAATCCACATGTAAGGCGCCGGTCCAAGGTGGGATTGGAACCGGGATCTACAGAGGTGGATGTAGGGACAGAAACCACTAAGCCAATCTGATTCATGTTCTTTATTTCATCAATCTGACAGTTCATGGTGGTTTGACTGCATGGAGTGACTGGAGTGTCTGTAGTGTATCCTGTAATGGTGGTACTCAGTCACATCAACGTACTTGTACCAACCCCCAACCAGCCCATGGAGGTAACCCTTGCGTTGTCCCTCTCACTGAAACCCAGCAATGCAAAACTGGACCATGCCCCAGTAAGTCACCTTAGCAGATTTTACTGAATTCAAGATTGATTAGTAATCGGTATATAGTTTTCTGAATATTGCAAGGTCTTGACACTATCCTGTTCATGTCGGTGATGCAGTTTCATAGAAAATTCTTGGACTTGTCTGTCAGCTGTGTTTTACAAAGACTCAAGATCTTAAAGAATTAAAAGTTTCTGATATAAGAAAAGCCTTTGAATAAAAAATGAAATGATTAACTTTTGATAGATTACACATAAACATATGGCAATTGTGGAGCTGTAAGCTACAGCAGGTATGTGCTACTGCTAGACTTGTCGACATGTCGTTAAATTTCTGTTGCGGTGATAATGAAAAATCTCTCTCGCAATATCTTGCGTGACTGCTGCTCTGCGCGAGACTACTGCTCTCACGACTGGTCACATTTACGAAGAGTCAGCAGCCAGCAACTTCGCGCGAGAGCAATCTGTATTACGCTACCACCATGACTTGACAATCACCGCGACAAACAATTAATGACTTATGTCCTCAAGTCTAGGTATGTGTATGAATGACGTATTGAGTCACCAGCAAGAAAGCCTAAAAGTGCTTTGAGTAATCTTATCTGAATTTGATGAAAAAATGGAGGTGTACCAAACTTCCAGAATGTTTTTGTATTTTTCAGAAACACACACAAATATTGTGGAATACAAGGAACCTAGTCGGTGAAACTTCCATCAGAAAATAAACAAGTTTATAAATTTTTTGATTTTCAGAGATTTGTTTAGATAGGGGGAAAATTTTACCTAGTTGTCACTGACCTGTACCATGGGAACAAAATAACAAACAAATATGAATATATTTTGGGCTTGTTACGAGTGAGATAATATTCTAACGCATTCATTCTGTAACCCTGTATCATTTCAGGCTGTAAGATCTTGACACACCCGTTCAATGGAGAGCTACACTGTGAGACTGTCGGTGAAGAGCAGAATTGTACCATCTCATGCCTCAAAGGCTATGCTTTCAGCAGGGCTGTACTGCGAGCTTATCGCTGTGGTCCATCTACCAACTACCAGTGGTCTCATGAATCAGATGCAAACCCAAGAGTGAACTTCCCTAAGTGTACAGGTTGGTCAATCTTTCCCAGTGACAAAATATTTCAGAAACTGGAGAAAAAACCAGTATGTCCTCAATTCACCAGGGTGGACAACTCTTCATTCCTTCAATTAATAGGTTGTATTTTGGACAGGTAAATTTCCACATTCTGTATTTGGCTTTGTACTGTAATGATTGTGCCTTTCTTACAGACTACAAACCACCAAGCAAGTTTGCCATGGAGATGGTCTTAGAATATGACAACCTTGTGTGTGACGGAATCAATGTGGCCAAGGATAACATGGTATATCAGCAAGTCAGTAATGCAGTTACATCCAGTGTCAACTCTATCAAGTGTGTCAAGGACAATAGTTGCTCTGTCAAGCAGTCTGAGGTGTGTAATTGCAGGAGGAATTAGAGTCCAATAAGTGTTGATTCTGCTTCTGCTTAAATGGAGCCACTCTCTGCACAATGCCAACACATGCAATAGAAGTACATCAAGACCCTTGTCATCCATTCTTAGACAACTAAGGCGGATGCATTATTAGTTAATATTGTTCCCATTCAGAAGTCATTTGGAATTCCTGAATAGAAATTAGACTGTAAAAAATAATCTTTTAAGCATTGAGTTGTCGTGAAATTAGGCCCCTACTACAACACTTGTATTGTGGTCTCTGGTTTTGAAAATGTTTTCTTTCATCAAGTTTGGTTCCTTTTTCTAAACATTTGTTTTATTGTTATTCATGTTAATAAAGGAATAAAAGAGGTCTTAAGCGGCTATTTGAAAACTGGCAGGGTCGTGGCCAACGAACCAAAGGCGAGGTCCTTTATCGCAAGGCAACAACCCTTTTGAGTCACCACTGTTTTATTCCCACTCATGAATACTTTTCCGTTAAAAACATCCAAAAACCTTTAAAATTTAATATCAAATCTGACAGTTTAGCTCAGATTGCCTTGATATTACCTTGAATTTTTTGTCCATGTTGAGAGCAAAGTAGCTTAAGTTTCAAACTATTGCACGCAAGGAGCCAAATATGTGACCTTTCAACTTGAATGAGGCTATGAAATTTGCGCGCAATCATCTAATAGCGCCCTCTTTTGACTAAACTTTCCCAGGCCATGTTTAAACAGTCCTCAACATGCTTATATTTCAAAGTATACCTTTGGTTTTTGAAACCGTTTGATTGTTTTAATCTTATATAAATGTAGATATATACAATAAAACTAACCTGTGAGAATTTCACTTCAAAAGGTGGTCGCGTTTTTGAGATATCGCCGAAAAACCGGAGCGAAGAATAATCCCTATAGGAATACACAATCTGAGATAGGTTTCTTACAGAAACGTTTCTCAGATTCAAATTTTGAGGCAAAAACCTGATATCTTTTTACATAACCACATTGCTTCAAAGTGAAATGATTCTCAAAATACTTTATACTATCAAAAGCTGCTGAACTTCTTACCACGTAAGTTTTTATTGCCATTAATTTTCAAAGTTTTTACCAAACGTATACAGACCCTTTAAGCATGGCCACATGATCTCCTCTCGACCAATCAAAATGGATAAACTGTCCCTGGTAATTATGAATTCAAAGTAAAATATGATGTGGGCAGCTATAGGGCTGCATTGGAGAAGTTGATGTAGTTGCTCATGGTGCAAGATGGATTTGTATACCCCTCAGGTCATTGGCTGCAGTGCCTCAGAAGTTCTCCCTCAAAGCCGACGACGCAAACGATCAGTTGATGAGAATTGGATTAAAGTCAGCATCATATTGGAGCATGATGTACACATTCCACATACCCACAACCTCACAAATGATCAAGGTAAGTACATTAGGAGCTGGTCTTATGAGCATGTAACTAGTGCCGTTAAAATAATACATAAAGCATGGGATTAATGGTGATGAGGTCAAGCAAGGTCCAGCTACCTGTCACCCACAGAGTTTACCAATGGTTTGGGTGTTGAGTTTACCAATAATCATAATAGTGGCTTCTTATATAGCGCTCATATCCATCACTCAGTGACGCTCAAGTCACTTCAACATTCAGTATTTTCCTGTTAGGTATGTGGAGCTATGTTCTTGAAATGTGAAACCTATTCCTTTACATAGCACCATGTAATGGTTTACAAGGTGTTGTGGCACAATATGCAGCCAATCAAACCAGGAACACTGGGGCGAACCCCTTCTCTTTAAAGATAAGTGCACGTGCACACAACACATGGGACAAACGGCTTTACGTCCCATCCGAAGGACAAAGTAATAATGGTTAAGTGTCTTGCTGAAGGACACAAGTGTCACGACCGGGACTCGAACCCACACTCTGCTGAACAGAAACACCAGAGCTTAAGACTGCTGCTCTTATCCGCTCAGCCACAACATGCCAATGGTTTGGGTTTTGAGTTTACCAATGTTTGGGTGTCGAGTTTACCAATGGTGTTGAAACTGATGAGGAAAGATCCAGTTATCCTTTACGTTATTGTATTCCTTTCAATGATTTCCTTTCAATGACCAGTGGCAAATCATAGCAGTTCTGTGATTGCTATCAGTGAGCTTAAGGATGGTGCAACTTATCTTGTGAACCAGACAGTGGCTGGTCACTTTGCCATCAGCATTGACAGCGACACATATGACATTGACACCAATAAGTCATCAAGTTTTGGTGTGCCTGTCTGCCCATTGGGAACAGTTCGAGCTGCTACTGAGGATGCACGATGTGGTAAGTTCTACAATTTTTAATCTCTTGGTTAACATTTCCTCCATACAAAGAAGAACACTGAAATTCATGCTTGAAATCTCCCTGTTTGAATATTGATGCGAAGTAATGAACATGGTTTTTGTGTTTTTGTCTAATTGTTTAAAATAACAGCACTTAAGATAGCTAAGAGTACGGTGTACTTCCTGGGAGTTAACTTTCAAGTCCACACAATGTATTAATTATAGTTTACACATAAATGTTACTTTCTCAATGTGAAATGCATGTTTTTATTTCATGAAGCATGTATCCAAATGTAAAATGTTGCTTGATTTTGTCTTTCTACCAGTTCCTTGTTATTCTGGTACATTTGATGATGGAGACGCTTGCCGAAAATGTCCCTCTGGAACCTACCAGTCACAAGAGGGCGCAACACTCTGCCACATCTGCGGACGAGGATTTACCACTTTGTATACTGGATCAGTCGTCAAAGAGGATTGTGTCCCTCTGTAGTGGACTACCTAAGGGCCACTCAGGTTGCCGTGTCTGAATTCTGGAACTTATCTCTCAGACTGTGCAAGTCGCATGTCAATTCTAACTAACTCTTGTGTAATTGAGTTAAAACAATGTGGAGGAAACAAAAGCGTACACTTTGAACTGATTGCAATGTTAGAATACACACAAGACTTACGCAGTCTATTAGTGGATAAACCAAGATAAAGGAATTGTGTGCACCTTGCCTACTCAGAGTATCATTATAATAATTATTTTATCAGATCAGTAAATGTAAACTATGCAAGGTAGCAAGAAAATAACAGATATTACACAAATATTAAGAACAAGAAATTAGCCCAAGCATCAAGGTCTTAAAGGCAAAACATGGGCACAAACACTTGCACTGGACTACCCCCTGGGCTTCAGTCCCAGCTATACCACTTGCCATTTCTTGCACTATTCCTTTGGGTACCCATTGTACATAAATTACAATCCATTACCACATTTCAAACACCTTCATAGTATAGAATTTGAATAGTCGACATACCTGATAATAACCAATTTGTAAAATTTAGTGACACAGCAACATTCCGTTGTGGAAGTCGGTCAGAATAGCATCCCAGTGAAAACTGAGTGCCGTTGCTGGCCTGACAACGGCCTGTATTATGAACCTAAAAAATAGTTGCCAGTGTGGGGAATAAATTCACCAAACAAGACAGTGTTAAAGCAAGTGAATTACTTGTTACATTGGCTTTATGTTTCCAAAACAAATTTATGCCCTGTTTGTGAATTAAATACTAAACATAAATAACACTTTTTTTTAGTGTGAAACGGATAGACCCTAAAGGGGTGGCGATAGGGGTTGTTCTGGAATCATCTGGATGACAACAAAAAGCCTAAAAATGTTCACAAATTTCTGTCCACCTCCATTGTGATTGAAAAGCTATGAAAAACTGTAGACAAACTGCAAAAAATTGCTGCCGCCAAATTATGCCTTGCAAGTTCAGATAACAAACAAGATCTGTGGATTGGCTGATTTTGGATCATCCGATTGGCTAACCATACCAGACCTTGAAGCCCAGTTTTTCCCAGTTTTTACTCTTACCTATACACTGTACACACAATTTACTTGCAATTTGATTAGCTTCAAGCTTGTTCATAGAACCCTTTATTTGCTAATCTGCTCCACATAAAATGAAATGGGACTGTGTGTACCTACACAGTGTGTACTTTGCACAGTGTGTACTTTGTGTGCTAGGACACACATACTGTAGTATTTTAACATAGATGCATAGCAATACAACCTTCCCATTTATCCTTCTTCATAATCTATTCTATTTTACGTTATAGTTCCGTTGTGTGTAGCTTTATTGAATTTGCGTAGAGAAATCAATTATACAAATAATATTAATAATGACAACAAGTACATGTACCTTTAAGCATTTATAAAGAAAAACCTGCCTTGTGCAGAATGCAGGTGTGTGAGCCATAACAGTATGCAGACTTCTGAGTAGAAAGTATTTGATTAAACATTTAGGTAGGCCTATACAATACAAACCCATTTTTATATTAGTATTGAATTTTTGAGCTGTTATAGGTCTCATACATGTATGGAGCAGCGAGCAGGTTTTGGGGGCGAGTTCGTTTGATTGCTGCTCTAAATTTTTATATTCTTTGAAAGTAATCCTATGAACGAATTTAGCGGTAAACTTTTCAAGAAAGGAAAATTTGGAACAATCCTCTTTTGGTAAATTAAGGATCTTAAATTTTCAAGATTACTTGTTTTGGTAAACACGTTATCGTTAACTCAAATAAGGTGATGAGAGTTAAAGAAAGTTGGTTTTGATAAACACATAAATACGACCACATTAAGTTTTTCGAGAAATCAGTGATTGAGGGTTGCATTTTCTTTCTTGAATTTTAACTCGTCAAGTTCAAACCAACTGTTGTTTTGAATGACAATCTGGTTTTCTACCAAGTTTTTAAATCGTATATATCATGGTTTGCAGTGTTTTTTAAACAGGTGCAAGAAGTTTGATTAAAGATGTAAACTTGCAAAGTAAATATTAAAATGTTGGTCCGTGTCGGATGGTAGTTGAATACACCGGTAGCTTGTTGCAACCCCTACTCACCTAACCTATTTTTGTTAAGCTAAACTCAAACCTTTGGAGATTTCATCAAACTAGATGGTCACGTTTTAGTGAAAAATCCTTTTTAAAACTGTCTGTGTTTTTTCAAGAATTTTTTTTGCTTTAAATTGATTACAGTTTTACTTCTGAAACGGAAGCGTCAAAGGGACAAAAGGCCTACAAAGGAAAGTGAATATCCGTTTTGATTTGCGAATGATTTCACACAAATTAGAACTAGGCAACGTTAAAAATGGTTGCTTATTTGCCAAAAATTACAAGGAAACCTATATTTATAAATGACCATTATTGATACTGTGGCAGAATTGCATTTGTTAGGGGCAAATTACAATCTGATCCTGGGCCTAATTATACCTCAGGCTTGAAGATCATCGAGTGATCTGAAGGCTAAGGGACAAGGTCCGTTCTGGAGGAAATATACCGCCGATTGCGTAATGATCATCTAATCCTATTGCTACACAGTCACTCAAATACACGGACACCTTGACAAGTGAACTGTCGGTGAACTGATCACAAGATCGTTTATTGCATCAATCAACAATTTAATCAGCAGTGTACAAAATTGGGCAGGGGTTTCTTTATTACAACCTGTTTCTTCGGGCCAATGAACATGTAATATTAGAATGTCATCTTAACATACCGAGTCCCTATACAGCCTTGTATAATCTTTAACACTGGCATGTAACCATAGTAACCCTAGTAACCATAAGTCTTTCATGTAACCCTATCTTGTACATGTAACCGTACTGCTTGTATGTAACCGTACTGCTTGTTACATGTATGTAACCGTTGGACGAAAACTTGTGTTATAAATCAAATAGGCCTATTAGTATTGTCAGTGAAGCTCATTCTGTCGCAACTAGCTCAGACAAAAAACAGAAACAATGCAATTTTCAAAGAATTGTATTCCTTGGAATGAGTGGTGTCAGACTGTCTCATCTTTGTCAATGCATCACACCTTCTAGTTTACAAAACCCTCTCAGATCACAATACAATAGCAATTCCGTTACTTTAAAATGCAAGTTTTTTCTGAGTAACATCTTCTTTTACCAAAATGACAATGCTTGCCCGAGAAGAAATGATTGTGTGTTTTCAACAATGATCTAATCCGAGGTCATATTACTTAGTGGAATAAGAAAGTGAAACGTCTATGGTTTCCATGACAACCGTTTATTCGACCTTGTAACTTTGCATTTTTACATCATAATTTTTAATAACCTTTTGGCATAAGTTGTTTTAATATTCTTGCATAAAACTAGGATTTGAATTGTCAAATAATAAACAAAGATTAAACCTGAAAACTTTTCTGGACTGCTTAAACTTTGCTGTTTAGCTACTTCATAAAATGTTCACAAGACTTTATTAATAATACAGTATATCATGGAGGTAGAAATTTCCTGGGAAAAAAACTTTGCTAACATTGAGAATTGGGAACAGGACAACACCTTCTGTTGAAATGATCGTAAAGATCTAATAATGGGGTATCAATTTAGATTTTGCAAACAATACCTCAGACGATTGTGTCGTTCTCATAGTACAGTCATTTGACCAGTTCGGGATCACTTCAACTTTGCAATAACCAAATAATTACATTACTTCTCACATTACCAATTTCTGTTGATACATGTGAAGAATAACATCCATTTAACCAACAAACCCAAAATAAGGTGCCAAACATCATTGGCAAATAAATTATGGCAATTTTCCTGAAGTTTGTCTGCGAAATTGATCATTATTTTGTTTTAAAATGTTGGTTGAAAAATGCTGTTAAAACTTCTCACCATCAGAATTGGAACGCCAGGGCAAAAAACCTTTATGTAAAATGTTAAGAATGTGTAACAAATGTTTCCTGTAAATACTGAGCAGTCGTCTTGTTTTTTTGAGAAGACAAAAATACCCAAATCGTCTTTGGGGGGGCATTGTACTCTTGACCAGTTCGGGATCACTCAACATCTCATTGCATCAAATGGTGCCGCACTAACTTACTAAGTGAGGTAAAATCATACTGCTGCTGTAGAAAGTTTATCTATTGCTTTTGAGATACATTACTTCAACAAATTCTTGTAGATTTTTTAATTTTTTTGAGAAAATGAAACTTGGAGGGGTCAATAATGCTTTTAGATGCGCTTCACTTTTACATTCTCCTTTGCTGTTGTTTTGTGTTTTTGTCGCTGGGTTTTTGCGCTGCTGTTGAAGACACTTCCATGACATTCACTTAAGATGGGGAAGTCCAAGTCCATGCCAACACACTTCTGAAGTTTTGTGTCCTTGAGAGACAGTTTTATGAATGGGAGTATGGGTTTGCAATTAAAGGGCACACTACTGATTCAGAATAGATTCAACTGATCCTGAACTGGTCAAACAGGTGACGATACTTTTCTCAAACTCCAAAGCCTCTTCAAAAGTAGTAATCTTTTTTTGTCAGTGACTACTTGGTGAGTTTTATGACATGTTTAGGTAAACTGATCAACTTTTTTGTTTGAGATTTCAAAGAGATTGCAGCAAAAAACAACGTGAATTCAAAAAGTGATCCAGAACTGGTCAAACGACTGTATCACTATTTATTACAGTCGTTTGACCAGTTCGGGATCATTGACCAGCAGTTCGGGATCACTATAATTTAATTATATTACTTCTCACATTACCAATTTCTGTTGATACATGTGAAGAATAACATACATTAAACCAACAAACCCCAAATAAGGTGCCAAACATCATTGGCAAATAAATTATGGCCATTTTCCTGAAGTTTGTGTGCAATATTGATCATTATTTTGTTTTAAAATGTTGGTTGAAAAACGCTGTTAAAACTTCTCACCTTTAGAATTTGCAGAGTAGGGCGCCACCTATGACGAAATTTGTTAAACGTATTGATGACTACAAAGATCGTATAGCGCCGTACGGCGCTATACCATCTTTGCTACGTACCGTAGTCGAAAATTGGTAGCGAAAACGACTAAAACTAAAAGATCTATTTATCAGTATTAATTTAACCATGCAGTCAATCCTGCTTCTGTCCCTTCTAGTAGGGATACTACTTGCTGTTCCACCATTAGCAGAAGGGGGACTTCTAGGTGGTTTGGAAGCCGCAAAAGTTGACGATAAAGATGTAGTCAGTGCGGCACGTTTCGCTGCCGTTGAACTCAATAAGAAATCAAATTCGCTCTTTGCTAGCAAGCTGACTGACATAAAATCCGCTCAGAAACAGGTAAGATCAATTTCCCCCATTTTTCTTACTTTCTTTTAAAATGTATGTGTTTATAAAAACTTTTGTTTAAAGGGAACTTCTATTAGTATTAAACACGACAAAAGAACTCGTTTTATAATATGTCATGCCAACTAAACAGTGGCATGATGCATTGCTTTTGTGTTGCATCTATTTTGTGATAATTTTTTTGTCGGAGTTGACGTGCAGTTAAAATAAAACTATCCTATGCACCAATAATTTGCTTTATAAATTAGTGTGGCATACTTTTTGATAGCGCCATAAATATAGTGCCAATACGCTGGACTATTTACAGAGGGACTCAAGTTTACTGCCACTATTTAACTGGGCTAAGTTTTTGACATGGTTTTGAAACCTTTTTGCCTCTCTTCTCAGCTCACCTCAGCAATGTTACATTGCATTGTTACATTGTGGCTGTGCATAAAAAAACATTACATTGAATTTAATGTTTTTTTATGCACAGCCACAAGCAAATAGTACAGTGTCACTGTCACTTTTGTCAGTATCAATCATTGACTGTCTCAACTCCCTAAGTCTTACTCTTGAGTCTTACTCTTAGTCTTAAAACTATGGGTATGACTAGTATTATGTGTCATCTCCTACACTCTACAGCCTATACTGACGGTTATTTATTTTAGTATGAATGAGGTTTTCACGCTATTGTCCAATTACAATCTCTTTTACTCTCTAGTTCTAGGAGTATGATATGGACAAGTACAGACAATCATTGACTGTATCAACTCTTCAGTCTTTCTCTTGAGTCTTAGTCCTAGAACTCTGAGTATGACTATAACATGTCACCTCCTGCTGACTATTAGTATGAATGAGGTTTTCACGCTATTTATTGTCCAAAGCGTATCAATGTCATTTAGTCATAGTTCTTGGAGTATGATAATTGTAGCACACACATGAAGTTCAAGGTTTACATACAATAAATCTGATTAATCGCAATGATTGTATGCTTAATGATCTTGTGGTTGTTGATTACATTTAGACGTTTCTCTGCCACCCTCCGGTAGAAACTAGAATAATTTCATATTCTGGCTTGAGATCCCTGTCATAAGTCACAGGCAAAAATTAATAATGTAAAATTAAAATAAATTAAATTTATGTTGATTGTTTGATTATTAAACATGTTGCTTGTGTGATTTATTTTATGCCTGGATCTCTTCAAATCCGATCAAGTTAATTTTCAACTCATTTTGTGAAATGCGTTGGTTATCCATTGCATTTTGTCAATATGCTCAAGATTTGTTAAATATTTTCTGATGATAAATTAACGTCGATATTTTCAATTAGCACTCATTCTGTTGTGTGTTTAAATTTTTTCTGTTATTCAATTGTCCTCTAACTTACATGTGAACCTCTTTTAAGTTTTAGTCTTAGTTATAATGCATGGAAATTGGAAGTTGGGCAAAATAGAGGTGATTTGATTACATTTCTTTTTGTTTTATTCCATCTTTTGAAGGTTGTGCAAGGAATGGAGTACTATCTTACCATTGAGATGACCCAGACCAAATGCAAACACAATAACGGCCCTGTCAAAGACCTAGACTCATGTGACCTGGACAATAAAGTGGTTAGTATTCTACAGTTTGTGCAAAATAAAGAATAGACAAAAGAGCATTTCATTGTATATCTCATCGCCTTAAGGTGATCTCTCTCCTGCCACTTCGTAAACCTGGCTGTGATCACTGGCTATACAGCAGTTACAGGTTGAATGGCTTCTTACTGGCACCCCTGAACACAGATATTGACAAAATAGGGAGACCACAAACATTATGGCTTGATGGCCCAGTTAGTAGAGCACCACTACATTAATCGGGAGGTCACAGGTTCAAATCTAGCTCTAGTCATTGTTACATTGTTCAACCCAAAATTGTTGATTAAACTCAGGTCACTTTCCACATTTGTATGATTTGTTGCCCATTTTAAGATGGGATTATTAGGCCTCGCAGCAGCAAAGTTCAATCAGGGGTTGATTACACAAACAGCTAAGATTGATCTTCAGATGTGTACCAAACTTGCTCTGAATCAAAGTGTGATGTCACAGTACAAATCATTATGGCATTGGTGAAATCAAGCTCTTGTTTCTTGCCTTGATCTGTAAAGTTCTTTTTTTCTTGCCTCATATTCCTTCACCGATTTCTGCTATAATATAAGACTGTTCTTCTTTGGATAAGATTTTAATGTACGCATTTGTTAATTCTTGTTGTCTTGTATGTTTATTGTAATTTTTGGCCAAAGAAATAACAATTAAATTAGAAATTATAATAATATTATAAGCATCCCATGTTATACTAAAATGCTCAAATGTTTTTCCTTTAGTTTGAAATAAAAATAATTGCTATTAGGTACCACACACACAGATCATTGTCATTTTGTTTGGTGGAATACGCATCACTTTCCATTATTTTGCAGTGTAAATAGTGACGCTCATAAGTTTTGTATTGGACAGGCACCCATCCAATATGGAAATTATTGGACGCTTTTCAGCTTCATTTTCAAAATAATCAATTTCTGCCCATTTGTCCATATGAGACAAGGTCAAATCACAACGGACAGAGTTGGTGTCTATGTGAGTCATCCACAGTGGTTAGAAGTTTTTTAATAGAATTTTCAGTGTGTGGGGTGGACAAGTTTTAGTGTCTATTTTGTGGCTGTTGTGAAAAAAATTCCCTCCCCACAATGGTGTGGGAAGGGTCTACGAACGAATACTTACCTGTAGAGCTACTACATTTGCATGTTCCTATTACCGGCAGGTATTTACCGCTAAGAGTTTTATATATCCTACAACATATCCTACAATATCCCTCTGCCGTTACCCACAGTGCCCCGCGGCATGTACGCCTCGTGAGCTTCCTCTTTTCTCAAGCGTTCCAAAATGAACACTCTAATCGAGTATAGAGGGGTAGGCGGGAGGGATGCTCTACAGGTAAGTATTCGTTCGTAGACCCTTCCCACACCATTGTGGGGAGGGAGTCTACGTCACTCTACTAACCTGTAGAGCTACTACATTTGCATAGACTAGCACCGGGAATTAGGCGGTGGGTATGCGAGATGCCATTGTATAGACTACCACATATGCGAAAGCAAGGATAAAAAACCCATATCACATTAAATCTATATATAAACATATCTTCATTAATGATATATATAAAAAAGGGTAACCAAGGAATCAGAACAAGGAACTCACCTAAACAAGAGAGGTCCTGCTTGGGGAGTGTCCTGGCTGGGCTGATGCTCGACTAGCCGCCCTCAGTACTGCTCTCCCCGTCCTGCCTTCTGTTTGGAGAACATTCTTCAGATAACATTCAGTAAAGGTGTTAGGAGTCTTCCAACATGCTGCTTGCAGAATGTCGCTGACGGGAACACCCTTAAAAAAGGCCCATGATGCCGACAGTGCTCTGACATCATGAGCATGGACTGTCCCGGAGTCTCCTTCTGTTGGGACATCCTGGGCCGATCGGATGGCTGTCACTATCCATCGGGCTATCGTGTCACGTGAGGCAGGCCGGTACGGCTGGGTCGTTGTGACAAAAAGTTGGGAGTGACTCGTCCGAAGTGTCTTCGTGCGGTTGATGTACCATTTAAGCGCTCTGACTGGACACCACAATTTGTCGCTTTGTACTGACGAGAATGATTTGATGTCAGGGACAAAGATATCAGGGGGTGAAAAGGATTCTGATTGATTCTTAGTCAAGAACCCTGCCCTAGGGATCAGGCGGACCCCACTTGGTTCCCATCGGATGTGACCTGGATCCAACGTAAGGGAATGTAGCTCGCTACGTCGTCTAGATGTAGCTACTGCCAACAAGAAGGTGACCTTAACAGACAACTGTAACAGAGTTGAGCTGCCCATCGGCTCAAAAGGGGGCCTCGATAAAGCTATTAAAACACTGAAGAGGTCCCATGAGAGAAACAAACATCCCTTTCATTAGCTGGCTAAGTGCCTGGTTTTCCGACACCGAGGATCCGTCTCGGAAAACTCCGTGAACCGCCGCTATGGCTGACCGGTAGTTCTTAACCGTTGACGTTGCAAGGCCACTGTCGAACAAGTACACCAGGAAATCCGCAACATCCCCTACAGAAGTATCGGGGGGATGTAGAGATCGTTGTCTACACCACTTGTAAAAATGGCGTAGTCTACTGTTGTAAATTTTCCTGGTCGACTCTCGTCGACTGCCGGCTGCAATAGTCACCCAACCTCCACTGACTGGAGGCTGTAGGGATAAAGTCAGCCCTGGAAATCGAGTCTTCACTCCGGTGGCGTTTGCCATGGTGAGACCGACTGGACGAACCACCCGAACTTGAAGAAGAACGGTGCGAACGTCTGCCCTTGCTCTTCTTTTTGGAAGAGCGACCCCGGGGAACATCCGATGATATTTCGGATGATGCCGAGGGTACTGGGACTCCGGAGCAACGGTAAAAATCTGTTGACGGAGTCGGCCCCGTAGAGCGTGCGAAAAAAGAGTCGGTAGGCCCGAGAACTCCCCAGGCGGCCCGCTCTGCATCACTTGAAAACTGATCGACCGTCAGTGCACCAAGCTCCGATAGGGTGGTCACTGCACGGCCTGGGGGCCCGTATAAGAGCCCGTCCCGGTGTTCGGTGGGGGTCGCCACTGAGCCGGGGGGATACGGGTTCAATAATCCCGCCGAATCACGCAGGCCAGCCGTATTAGACTGCCCCGTGATCGGGGGTGGAGCGGGGGAGTAGCGATGCCTGTGTCGGGGTTACGCTTGCTACCCTGCCGTCCTTTTTTCGGGGCAACCATGGCACAGGAAATTTTACTTTTAACCTTGCCGGTGGTTCCCGGTCGTTTGGTGGTCCCGTGTAAGATGACCGAAGAAGGAGACCGTGTCTGGTCCACTTTCCGGCCAACGGAACTGCTAGCGCCCACAACTGAGCGCGGCTGTGGGTGCTGGGCAGGAGCCGGCTGGCTTGAAAGCGGGGTCACGCTATCAGCGCAGTCGCTCAAAAATTCGGTATGTCGCGGGGAGGAGTCTTTCCCCCGTTAGCGGACAGGCCGGATTTCTCCAAACGTTTCATATTTCAACTCAACAAGATGCTTCACACAAATAATACGAGTACAAAAACACTACAACTCGTCTAGGTTTTATTTTATTTAACTTCTACAAGAAACGTCTCTAGCAAATAACGGGAATTCACAGTAAAAATCAGGAGCTTTGATTGATACGTCCTATCCGACCTGCCGCTAAGAGAAAAGAGGAAGCTCACGAGGCGTACATGCCGCGGGGCACTGTGGGTAACGGCAGAAGGCGCTGATATATAAAACTCTTAGCGGTAAATACCTGCCGGTAATAGGAACATGCAAATGTAGGATCTCTACAGGTAAGTAGAGTGACGTAGACTCAAATGACAAGGATCTATGTGTGAGTTATATAAAACAAATGTTGAATGCATTTCATTTGTGTATTGTAAGCGAAGTATAGCTTTGCCATTTTACTTGGCGTAAACTTTCGAAATGGAAATGTCCAGATTTCATGTCAGAATTGTGTTCTGCGACACTGCACTCAAATGCATCCATTATTTGTATACATTAGGTAATCAAGATATCTACAGAGTTCTTAAATGTAATTGGAACAATAGAAGTATTTATTTTTGTGTCATATAAATTTCTTTTCCTATTTCTTTGTCTTTCTCTGTTAATAACAGAAGCATCTCTGTACAGTGACGGTGTATAAGTTCATGGGAGACAGCAAGCTCCTGGAGAACACCTGCAAAAAGCCATAGAAACTATTTGCGAGATAAAAGCTTTTACATATTTGATAAACACTAACATTTAGAGCGATTTCTAAAACCTTTGTCTAAACAAATTGTAAACATATTGTGATATAACATCTTGTGATATAAATGGCTATATATTAGATTTTTGTTTAAAGCATGGGTTATTGGAGCTTTAATAATAAGGGAGATTATATTTTTGCGAAAAATGAAAAAACTCCCTTGAGTGATTTACTACATGTAGGATCCAACATAATCAAAGAAAACGTACTGTTTGATTCTGAGGGGTTGGGGTACTTGGGATTAATCCAGGTTTTTGATCAGTGTTAAAATAAGCTCTTAGTTACATGATATTATCACAGGGCAATCCATTTTGTTTCCCTCCATATATGCCCATGTAACCAAAATGAGGCTGGCAGTGAAAGCAGTCTGGCACCAATTACTTCTATCCATGCTGTTCTCACTCACAGATGGAATAAACCCAACATTGGTGATCTGAGAAAGGGCTACTCAACTTAAGTTAGGCGGTGATTTCTCAACAGCTGTAGTGTTTAATACTTTGCTCATGAGTTTGAGGATTGGTAAGAATTATTTGCTTAATTTTAGTCTGAAAGCTGACTGATTATGAAAGTTCGAACCAGATCCATTTTTCCTGTGAAAAATTTCCCTCTGAAATGAAATCATATTCAAGAAAACTGTAACTGAAAACCCCCAAATCGCAACAGCTGATTTCGGTTGTTACAACCAGAATTAACGACAATGTGTTTACATGCTGAAAATTGTGCATGTTTTTTACTAATTTTTCCTGACTCACACAGTGTATTAAGCCCAACTTTTCAAAGGTTTGTTATTTCTTGTACTGTATATGGTTGATCACACAAAACATGAACACTGTCTGTGACTATTTTGTCAGCTCTACCAATCCAGTATAATACCTTAAATGCTGTGCTCATGGGTTAATACTTATCTGATATAATTTGTTAAATAAAGTATTTCATTTGGAACTGACTGTAGCACAAGATGCATTACAAACAACATGTGTTTACAGGTAGGGCTGTAAACAAACATGTATCAAATGAGAGATAACTTGAATAAATCAGTATTTTGTTTACTAAGAAAGCGTTGCAATTTAATTAAATGGATTATCAATTATAAAAATAGTAATGATTTTTTGCAATAAATTTAATATTGAAAAATTTCAAAAATATGTACAAAGTGTGTTTAATGTTTATGCACCGAGTATACAGTGCTTAAGAAGTTATATCACACATATACGCGTTGCAGTAAAATACAAATATTGATGTTTTAGCATGGTGTTGGTCATCGAAACGAAACGCAACCATGAACCTAAATATTTTCGATGCGCTTACAAAACAAATTGAACATTACTCGGCTAAGGGACTTATTCTTCTATGTGGCGATTTCAATGCGAGAACTGGCGATTTATCAGACTACGCTATATTTGACCAGCTCCAGGATGAATGCAGTTTTGTACCAGTACCGGATAACTACATTGCAGATAGTGATCTCAAACGAGAGAACAGTGACCGTACCAACAACCGATATGGTGAACTTTTAGTCAACATGTGTATTTCTGCTGGACTGAGAATTTTAAATGGTAGAATTTCTAACGATTATGATGGCAAAATGACTTGTTATCAACCTGGTAAAGACAGCACGGTTGATTATGTAGTAGCCTCAGAAGTGATGTTATTAAGCGAGATTTTAAAATTTAATGTCACTCCACTGAATCCATTTTCTGATCACTGTTTGTTAGAAGTTACTCTCAAATCATCGGTTGACAATGTGAATACAGTTCATTATGATAATAGTTTGAATAGACAAAATATTCAGAGTTTAAATACACCGCATTACAAGTGGTCTAGAGAGTATGTCAATGCATATAATTATGAATATGATGCTCCAGATATTCAAGAGAAATTGGCAACTTTTAATGGCAAAAACCTTAGGCCTACTGACAGCAGTGCTGACGAAGTTTTAGATAGCTTTCATGATATCATTTATACGGTTGCTAATAGGGTGCTTCCCAAAATAGCTCGCTTTAAAAGTAAATTTCAAGAGCACCCTCAGAGTTATCACAAGAAACGCTGTAAATGGTTTGATAACGATTGTACTCAGCTAAGAAAAGAAATGCAGAGTACTTGTAAAGCTCTCATTAGAGATAAGAAAAACCCATATCTCCAAGGTCTGTATTGTAAACAAAAGAAATGTTACAAGCGCACAATTAGAGCGAAAAAACGTTATTTTAGAAACTTGGTGCAAATCAATGAACTTGAAGCCTCCTGCAAAGACAATAAGTTATTCTGGAGAAAACTTAGGGACTTAACTAGCAAGGAGAATACCCACAACAATGACGTTTTTTACATGTCTGTTAAAAATGTTGAGATCACGGGTAATACAAGTAGGCCTACTGTTGATTTGGAGATACTTGATTGTCCAGTTACAGAGACGGAGGTAGAAAAGGCTGTTAAAACCATGAAAAACAACAAACAACCTGGCAAAGATGGCATTAGGTCCGAGATGATTTCTTCTGCTAGTTTTTATTTGTGCAAACCAATCACTAAATTATTTAATTTTATTTGGAAAACAGAGCAAGTTCCGTCCTCATGGTCTGATGGTCTCATCTGCCCAATTCACAAGAAAGGGTCACGAAATGACCCAGGAAATTACAGGGGCATCACTTTATTGAGCTGTTTGGGTAAATTATTTCACACAGTTCTTAGGAATAGGTTGACCCAATGGGCTGATAAAATTTTAGTCGATAACCAAACTGGTTTTAAAGCAGGGTATTGCACCATGGACAATGTGTTTGTTTTAAATACTGTCATTCAGAAATCTCGCAGCGAAAAGAAAAAAGTATTCGCTTGTTTTGTTGACTTCAAAAAAACTTTTGATTATGTTGACCGTTCTCTTCTCTGGTTTAAGTTAAGGAATTATGGGATTAGTCATAAATGTTTAAACATTTTGAAAAGTATGTACAGTTCGGTAAATGGTTGCATTAAGTTGATGCATGGAGTTACTAATTCTTTTCCTTGTACATTAGGTGTTCAGCAGGGTGCAGTTTTAAGCCCACTCCTTTTTTCTTTGTTTTTAAATGATCTGGAGACTGAGCTGGGCCGAGCTCCTTTTCATGGTATATAAATTGGTACTCGGAAAATCAATTCTTTATTGTATGCTGATGATTATGGTCACGTTCTCTTATCTGATTCGCAAGAGGGTCTTCAACTTTTACTCAAAAGGCTTGAGAACTATTGTAATAAGTGGAGACTTGTTGTTAACACTCAGAAAACCAAAGTTGTCACTTTCAACAGCGATCTTTCTAAGTTTCGGAATGGGCATACCTGTAATTTTAATTTTAACCAAGAAGAAATTGAAAGTGTGGCGATCTTTACGTATTTAGGTGTTATTTTTCAATCATCTGGCTCCTTTAAACTAAACAACAAGAATCTTCTTGACAAAGCTTCTAAAGCTGCTTTTACTTATTCGTAGGCATGTAGGAAATGATCTTAAGCCTCGTCTGCTTTTGAGAATTTTTGATATGTTACTTAAGCCTATACTAACATGATGTTCAGCTGTTACTTGGAAGAATGAAATGGACCAAACTGAAGCTTTTCATTTGAATTGGTTAAGGTTTATTTTAAATGTGAATAGGCGTACACCCAATGATGCAGTCCGGGGTGAATTAGGTCGTTTTCTTTGTACATAAAGCAATGTAAGCATATGCTAAATTACTGGTTTAAATTGAGTGGCAAACACGGGGATTCCATTCTGTACAACTCCTTCAAGGTTGATCAAACTCTTGGGCTTAACCACAAACCATCGGTATTTCTCAAGCTTAGAAAGTACTTTGATTCAGTCTCCTGTAATGTGCCAGAGAACATATTCGGGCCATCTAACCAAAGGAATGTGAAACGTGATTTTGTTCAACAATTACGTAATGTGTTTATTTCTAACTGGTATTATAATAGATTGCACAATGACTGTAGAACTAAACCTGGCCAAAAGAATAAGCTCAGGACATACCGTATCTTCAAAACCCAGTTTGAGTTTGAGTTTGAGTTATATTTACACTGTGTTAATAAACCCTCATAACCCTTTCAGTACCAACACATTATTTGCTACTAATGCAATGGTGACCAGATAAATTTCCTTGACATGGCTACCTGGTGACCAACACTATTTAGGAAAGTTTTAGGTTACAGCGCCCTCACAAGGCAGATTGGGGTTAGCCTAGGTCCTAGTTATAACATATAATGCAACTTGTACAAGCCAGCAATTACATTACTTTTGCCTTTGGCATATTGCCTTGGACTAAATCATTGCCTTTAAAATATATTTGAGGTATGGTATTATGACCACTAAATACACAATTGAGTAGTTTAAATGTGAAAGATAAACATTTGTCAAGTACCTGTTCATACCAATCTGCATGAGAATTATTTTGGAAAAGTTAAATAAACATAAGGTTTTAAGAAATTACTTTAGAAACAGCATCCTCCCCCACCCCAAACCCGCCCCCAAAAACATAAAAATTGGTTGAGCCTCAGATACTGGGGGTTGGTGACTATACCCATGTTTTCAGGATGAAATAGTTGAAAAGGCGACTGACAAAATTGAAAAGGCGACGGACAAAATTGAAAAGGCGACAGAGAAAATTGAAAAGTCGACGGACAAAATTGAAAAGGCGACGGAAAAAATTGAAAAGGCGACGGAAAAAATTGAAAAGGCGACGGAAGGAGTGGCACATATGGAACACCATAATAACATTATATATAGCCAAAGTGCTACCCCCCCCCCCCCCCCCCCCCGCCTCAATGTAGGAAACTTGGATTAGCGCTCATAGGATTCACCGGTATTATACGTTAAAAATAGAAGTTTGATTAAGCACCATATGAACGTTACTTGAACAAAATAACTCCTCAAATTAATTTGTTACCTATCATGAACCAATATGTAAAGAAGGAACTAACATAAAATATTTCCAAAGTGCTATACTTTTATTTTCTAAGTACCATTCCCCCCACCCCCCCCCCCCCCCCCCCCCCCCCGGCCTCAATGTTGATTGTTGGCAGGCATGCGATTGTGGGATTCAACATTGTAGCGGGGGGGGGGAGGAGTTTTCAGAAAGTATTGAAAATTATTCGCTTGGTGTAGAAATTCTCCAAAAATGGTATAACAGCTTTACACATTTTTTACATAATTAACTTTATAGTTTAATTGTTGACCTAATTTATCGCTTGGTGTGGAATTTCTCAAAGCATTGTATAACACACATTGGCTTGATACACTGCTTACAAATCATGCGAGTTTGTTTCCGATTAGAGGTGGAACTGCATACAACACAGTCACGTTTTTTTTCGCCAACATTCGGACCCGGAAAGTGCTGAGTTGAAAGGGCGTTTGAAGCACTTGACACTTGACGGGCATGGTCAACTGGGTTGTTCTCGAAGCTTGAAATAAGTGCCTCTATCACCTTGACCCGAAAATCCAAAGTAGACAAGCTCTTGTTTGTATGAATGCTGTTGTATACGACATTAGCATTAAGCAAACATATTATGTCTAGGATGGTCATAAATACACGTTTCCACCATTTGAATGTTTTGTGGGTATGAGTATAGTACGTGCATAATTGTCCTGCCAGATCCGTGCCCCCATGTATTTATTGTAATCCTCGACTATGCACGGTTTTTTGATATGACGAAGTCCTGTTGAAGTTTTCCGGCTCCGAATCTTTTTACTAGTGACACTGCAATCGCCATAGTTTGAGAGGAGAGTGACACGTTTTGTGTCCTGCCACATAACGCATAGTTGGCCTGCTTTCTGATAAAATTTTGGATCTGCACCGCTTTTCATAGGAAATTTCTTGGAGTTTGCTACGTCGGGTATCCCTAGGGTGGTATAGCGCACAGTTCCACAAGCTCCGAATCCTAGCTCAGACAACTTTGAGAACAGAGCCGGGCTACTTGAACCAATTGTCCATGTAGATGCAATGTCCTTTATTTTCGAGTCCCTGCAAAAGGTTCAATACTACGTTGCCTGGTGCCCCTATTTCGGATGGATGGTTTGTCTCAGGATCACTTACAGAGGACTGTCCTTGTGGGGACCTGGGCTGCGATCCTGTGAACAACTCCCAGGCACATGTGTACCCTGTGTCGGATTCGTTCAATGAGAAAGATTTCAATCCCCATTTTGCGGCTTTTCTTGGCATGTACTGCTTGAAGCTCAGTCGTCCTTTGAATTTGACCATCGTCTCGTCCGGTGAAAGGCTTCGTCCCGGCTGGTACACCCGGATGAATGATGGTAGTACAATGTTTAACACTGGGCGTAATTTAGCAAGTTTGTCACGGGGAGAGTCGCCCTCGACATCTCTGTTATTGGCGAGGCGAGGTGAAAAAATCTTAGGATTGCAGTAAATCGGTTACGAGCCATGGTTGCTGAGTACAGGGGACTTCGTAGAATTTCAGACCTGGACCAATGCATGGAGTAACGAGGCCTTTTGTTGATTCCCATGCAAAGAAGTAGGGCCACGAATGCCATCATTTCAGGTACATTAGTTGGTCTCCAAGCACCGTTATTTTCTGCCCCCGCTCCCAATATTTGTTCAGCATAACGATTAGTCTCTAGTACCATAATCTGCCACACTGCTTCACAAAAGTACAGTTTGAAGATTTGTATGGGGAGAACGAACTGAAGTCTTCTGTAGCCCCGGTGTTTGCTGTAAATTTAACAGGCGGTCGCCGTGTGTAAGAGTTGGCTTCACGCCATCCACACCTGAAATTCGGCTTATTCTTAAGCTTGGTCTTCTTACCCTTCTTAGAAGAGGTTAATGTTGCTGTTGATGTCGAGGCCCTCGGCTCTGTATCCTCACTGTCTTCTGACGTCTCCGAGTCCTCAAGTGGCGATTCCTCGTCAGATGACATTTCTGAACCACTGTCTGCGAAAATTTCTTCCAAAATCTTTTCATTTTCATCGGCCATGTTGTCAGAATGATCTCTTACTCGAGAATGCGTGGGGTGGGGGGACGCTTAACGATCCCGCTTAAATTTTAAAACTTGCGACACTTCAGGGCACACGCGGGCAGCTTGTTGCCGGGGGGGATGGACGCAGGCGATTGAGGGCGCTATTAACATTTTGATAAATTACTTTTGGTCGATGTGCCAGAGAGGCTCATTGGTCACCAAGAATGAAAATAATTACGTGCCATACGGACTCATTGGTCACCAAGTGGGATGTTTTTTTGAGCCGCTATGGCACGGCGGTACTGAAAGGGTTATCGCCATTCTTTGGCCCGTTTCAGATGCTCTTCACACAAGCTACTTATTGAAATAGGAAGGTACATTGGGTTAGAATCAAGCCAAAGAATTTGCCAGCATTGTCACCTTGATGTTGAAACAGAAATCCATTTTCTGCTAGATTGCCCATTATACAACGACCTCAGGAATATTATGTTGGTTTATATTATTAATCAATACAACGACTTTGAAATTCTTGGTAGGGAAGATAGATTTAAGTTTTTGATGGACCATCCTGATGAAGCTATAATTAATTGCGTTGCCAAATATGTCTTTTTATTTACCGTTTTAAAAGGTAATCAAACTGTGTGATAAGGCTTAACCAATGTATGTTTTTTGTTCTAAGTTGACACTCCTAGCTTTCCGTACGACTTCTTCACTAATTGTTATTTATTATTATACTGATTTATTATTATACTGATGTCACCCTCCCCAGGGTTATGGGGTTTGTTCCAGTTTCGGAATAAAATAAAATACAATACAATACAATATAATACTGTTGAGAATTGTTCTTTAAAAACTTGTTTCTCGGGTACATCATCAGCCGTGTTTTTGTATCATATTTGGCTAATTTAGGCTATTGGTTGTGCTACAAAATATGACGAACAGCTTCAAATTTAAACATCGTGTCTTTAGTGTTTCAATACGTCTCTGGTGTAGAATGAACGCGGAGTCCTGTCTTTCAAAAATAATGTTGACCGTTTTCTTTCAGATCAGAAATCTCTCCCAGCGAAACATTTTTGTATCACTACGCGCAGAAAGTCTATTAACACTCAGAAATATAACGGCACCTGCAAGCCCCCGTTATAGTCTAATCCTTTTCTGTTGGGTTGTAAGGTGGGAACTGGACGGATCACTTACAGGCGGTACAGACAAAGAGCACATTATTAGCCTTATGTTGTTGCATTCAGCCATGTGAACCATTCTAACAAAATACCCAAACCAAACTCTGCCACGAGCAGGCCTTCATCACACGGATAGTCACAGTGCTCTTTGCAGAGGCTGACCGCATCACAAGCATTGTGAACTTCATTTTGTTATGATGAAAAAATGAGGACACAAAAATAAATCCTGCATGCTTCGCCATGTCTTCTCGTCTTACGAAAGACCCATACTCAACCTCTTTCCACGAGGATCTCGGCGAGCTTTAAAGCGGAGAATGACTTGAAGAAGAAGACAGACAAGCTCCAGAAAGAACTCCAGAACAGCCTCCTGCTCTACCACCGGGAAAAAGTCGAACTCAATGACTTCCTTGCCGATCTGCGAGCCCCGCTGGGCCCGCGTATCGTCAGGACCAGGAAGCACAGTCTTGGCCGTGGTGGCGGCGTTAATATTTCTCGTGGGAGTCACAAGCCGAGAAGTTTATCCGAGCGACGGTTGTCCGAACCGCCGCAACCTGCTGTCGACCATTTCCCGACGTCGGTCTACGACCCCTTCGCTTGGGTCGACGATGGGAACGAGTCCGATGAGAGTCTTGAAACAATAGAAAACAAAGCCTTGGAAGTTAGGCCTATAAGTAACTTTGCCAGAAAGTCTGCCCTTAATTGAGGAAAACACGAAGAAATTCTGTTCCAAAGAAGGCCCCAGTATTTCAGTCGACCAACAGCCGCTTACCATCGATAAATTTCACTAAAAATGAGAATCATCCGGCCAGTTCTGTGAATCCAGTCGCTTTGAACCTTGACCACTGCCCACACATCGTCGCGGAAACTGTCAGGCAACCACCGAGCAGTAACGACAAGGCTGCCGATGATGCCGACCACGGGCCACCGATGTTGACTTTATCAACCGTGGCAAATCTCAAGATAGGAAGCTCGGACTTGAGAAGCCGCATCCAAAAATTGTGCGACAATATCAACGAAGAATTGTTCCCGTTTACTGAACATGAGAGTTTAAAGAAAGGTGACGATTCGATGGAGAGTAAGACTGGGCAGGACGACGGAAAGCCACACAACGAAGGACCGATTCCGCCTAAAATTACTATTACTATAATACTAGTGTAATCAACTCAGTAATTAATAAACATACCACTAAACAAGGAGAACATATTACTGAAACGCCTCAAGATTGTGGAAATCATTTTCAGAACAAGTATAATTCACAAGTGTCTACCTCACACGGAAAATCTAGTTTCTTTCAAACGAACATTCCCGAAAAGAGA
Source organism: Leptasterias polaris (assembly GCA_037783415.1). Taxonomy (NCBI): domain Eukaryota; kingdom Metazoa; phylum Echinodermata; class Asteroidea; order Forcipulatida; family Asteriidae; genus Leptasterias; species Leptasterias polaris. Next base: position 4,366,866 of record JAZGTN010000027.1, read on the forward strand.
TTACCTTCGCCGCTATCTCTGGAGACAATTCGAACAGGCAAGTCAGCCTCAACAACGGAACCAACCACCCCCGTCAGCCCTCAGAGGAGCAGCAATGCACTCTCGCTGTATCGCGAACTGGATAAATTAACGAAGTCCCCGAGGAGACTCAGTCAGGTTAACGCGAGATCTGCGAGGGATGCAGTCTTTCCACGACTGTAAAGTTTACCACGACTGTATAGTTTACCGCGGACGCAATTCCATACCTTCGAAATCTACGGACTCCAAGGCTTTCGACGAGCTGGCTCGGGCTCAGTACAGGCTCGTCCAGCGGCAGAGGATCCGAGCTAAACAGCACGGTACATCATATGACTTTGGGGAGCGGGTGGATGCCCAGATCAAGAAGAGAAATTCTGTCAGATGGAGCATGTAGATGCATAGTGTTATGTTAGCCAGAGGGCTGTCTGTGTGTCTTTTTGACACCCAGTTTTGTCTGTCATTTACATTGTATTGTAAGTGTACAATTTGGACACACAGTTAAAAAAGTTCCAGCCAATTTGAGCACCCTTTTAGTCTTTTACCAAATCCTGGCTAAAACCTTGTGTTGATGTTTACCTTATCGTATATTCACCTGAAATCAGGCATTGACTTTATGACTTTTATTCAATGTTAGGTAAAACCATTCACTACGTGTAAATACCGTCCTGGAGTTGCAAGACTTTTATGTTAAAAATATTAAGCTACAAACCAAATCATGCACAAACCATGCTTTCGGGTAAATATTTTGGAAACAAGGTTTGGGTCCTAAAGTGTAGCCTATATACACACGAAACTAAACGACAAACAAGTCAACCCCATTCAGCCAAGTGACCGGTACATTAACTAAAATAACGTGCTTTGACGGTTCAGACTTGAGACAATTTCTGAATTTTTTTTTGCATTTAAAAATGTTTCCTTTCTTGAAGATTTTTCTTTGAGAAAAAACTGCCCCACATTTTTTCTTAATTGCATATATTAATTGTTTTGACGTTCGATATTGCCGCCAACAGGTATGATGTTATTCAGGTAAATGCAAAGGTTCTGGTTTTAATTTTCCGGAGATTTCTTTTAAAACCAGGACGCATGTAAAATATATATACAATATATATATATACATTCACGTTTACAGCTTTCACAATGTAGGCACATAAAAGTTTTTAAAGAAACTGTTACAATGCTAGTTTTAAATGAATGTTATGCACACGCATCCACCTTTGAAATGTTTTATAGTAAATATTATTGTATATTATTTTTAATATTTTTGCACATTAAACACGCACCTTCTGAAATGTAGGCAACGTAAAGCATGTACTTGCTGTTTTGTTTTGTTGTTTATAAATACCGAACTCTGCATGAGTGTAAAGATAACATCATTTTAATTAGCAGACGTGCAAAATGGAACCATTACTTTAATACCAGTATCTCGGTTTGTTCGACTTTGGGAGCGACTTTAATCTAAATGAGCCCAGCCCCAAATGTCACACGATCCTTAAAAACAAATCAAATTGAGTAGCTTATTAACTCGGCTTGTTTACAATTCGTCAGTCGGTCCCTAAACTTTTAGTCTTTTATTTTGGGACTGTTTTGGGCAAAATGTTTTTTTTTTTGGTCTCCTCTCTAAGGATTGTGTAAGGACCACGGGTAAAGATGAAATTAGCAAGAACAAAATCTATCCGTTTATTTCTGAGCTCATGGTTTACCCCGGATGACTCTTCCCTTGAAAATTTGGTCAAAGAAAGTTCATAACAATACGGTAAGGTAGATTATGTCCTCAAAAGAAAAGATTTACGGTAGTACAGCTTACACAATGTGTCTTCACGCGGAAATCTTGTTTTCTCACTTTTGACTCAATGTAACCAAATCGAGACTGGGTGGGAAATTCGTCTATGACCTTTTACGAAATGAGATTGTGAACTTTGCCAGAAAATCACATTACATGGCGATGAACTCGGCACTCTGGTTGCTGGTGAGTAAAATAAACAAGACCTTGGTAAAAATCTGTACTACTCAATCCTCTTGCAATAATCCCCATGTGACCCTCTTTACTGCTGATAATAAGGGCAGGGGATAATCCCCAAGACTGCTTCAGGGCAGGATTGGAGATCAAGGACGTTGAATCGCCTATGGTTTTGAGCTTTGAGACGCGTTATTAATAGCATGATAGCTCGATGGGTTGACGAGGGAAAGGCTGGGGGGAAAGCAGATGGAAACTACGGACAATGGTGCCCATCTTTAATATGCAATATATAGGCCGTGCCCGAATTGGCGGCTGTGGCTACGGCTACCGGGCTTGATGGCCGGTCATCATAAATTAAAGCATAGGACGTCCTTAGCAACACCCTTAGCAACAGTCGTTGTCGTAGCTGTAAGCCGCCAAGTTTGGATACTGCCTTATTCTGTTGGTATCTGAGCATAATTCTGTTGGTATCTGAGCATGTCAGGGTGTAAAACACTGGTGACTCGTGTTGCAATGCATTTTCCGGGAGATTCAGATCGATAGGGCCATGGTCTATGAAATTCTCAATTGCAATTAACAGGGGGAGAACAGGAAAACATTTTTAGACAACAGAGAAAATATTAAAGGTACTAGTGGCCATTTTTGAGAGCTAAGTTAGTTTAATTCTAAGTCAAACTGTTATCACTTGTTTTCCGTATTAAGTTCTTCAAAAAACAAAAAAACAAACCCCAGTCATTATTGTGTATTCCAATACCAACCCGCGGATTTACAGAATTTGACACCAATAAACCTTTTACTCTGGAAATTTACCTCTTTAATCAAATTACAAAATGCCTTCCTGAACTCAGAAAAGAAAGCGCTCGTGCAAAACTTGAAATTATGTTGAAAACCTACCTTTTCAAATTCACTCTCACTGCTAATCTCACCAATCTCAACTGCTTAACAAAGTGTCACAACACAAATCATCATGGCAACATTGTACAACTCATCTTAAGATGAATCTCAGTGCTTTGTAAAATCGAGCCCAGGAGTGTTACTTCTGACTTTCATGGCGCATTCAATGCATATTTTATCATCATTATTTTTTATATATTTTTTTTATTATTCTTGCAAATGTTTCAACAATGGCTATAAAACATGGCATATATAATTAATACAAAAATCATTATGCTTATAAAAATGTTCTATTAGTTTTGACTGTCCTGAAAGATTTGACATGTATATTAATATTGACATTCAATACTCAGTAGAATGCAACCCCCATACAGTCACTTTTTTCGTGGAACCTTAATACCTTATTGGGTTGAAGGAATATTATGATGTGTTCATCAACAACTAGTTTCTTGACGAAAGAACAAATCAATTCGTTCATTGGTTTACTTTGTAGTAATACACATAACTAGAGGACACAGGAGCCACTAAAAATGGACTCTTACCCCAAAGCAATGATATATTATATATTTAAAATTACTCTCCTGTACCTCACGTATACACTTGCTCTATAGTGCAATATAATCAGCACAGGAATATTGTGTCCTAAAATAATTTTTACTATAAAAAAATTACTTTGAATTGTAGACCTACATCTATAAATGACTAACAGTAGATGGATTAAACAAATCTTACAACTGTATTTTAATTGACACCCCCACACAAAAAACCCTACATATGTTATTTAAGCCCATTTTCTAATCTACCATTGGTACAGTCCTGATACAACTAGGCTCATAGTGGTTTGCCTTCAAACTGGAAATAAGAAGATTGTTATTTGTGTTTTACCCCACACCAATGTGTGATAAGAACTGTATATCGTAGGACGCCCTGTATTCAGGGCGTCCCTGAAATCGAGGCAAATCTTTTACCTCTCTGCGCGCGATGTAAACAGTCCCTAGATACAATTTTTGTGGTTTGACTTGCCAAGCAAAGAGTCTCCTCTCATTTGACCAAAACTTAGAAACATGTAAGGCTCTACTGGTTAGTTGCACTTGTAAATGCAAAAAGTTGTGGTATTTTAGACATTTCTGCAAGGTACAAAAATATGTCATACTGTCGGGGCCATAAAAAAAAATTCCCACCGAAAAGGTTTCATCAAACACTTTTTCAATTCACAATTAATTCACGATGATCAAATCATGTGACTGAACATTCTGCTGAGCATTCTGGGGAAAAAAATACAGAGGCTTAAAGAAGCCACGTGCCTTATATCATTTTCTAATAGTCTCGATAATTTTTTTTTTGTAACACTCTATCATTTTTGTTATTAATATTAAAATTTAAACATCAGCTTTGTGATTCGATTATCACTGTTTATTTATATGCTTTATTATAAATGTTAAGAAACATAAAAAGACACAAAACTAAATAAAAATAAGATTTGAAAGCCAAGAATTATTTACATTTTTTTAAAAAGTTTTTGAAAAATACCATGGTTATTTTTAAAACTAAATACAAAATATGTTGAATAAAATGAAGAAAACTGCTGGCTATAGAGTCATACACTAAGTCTCACAGAACACTTGTAGTCACTGCAGATGTTTCTTCCACGTATGGCTTCACCCGGACACCATACTTTCTTGTTTGCATCGAAAACAGGTCAAACTTAAAACAAATGGGACGCTATTGAAGTCATCGAAGATCGGTGCGTGGTGTGAAAGTTTCAATGTCCATCACGTTTTAATATATGTTTACATATTTCTTATAAACAAAGGAAGGTAATTAGGGCATCAGTTGATTATGGAATATTTTTATTTTTTTTCAATTCAAAGAAAAAGGCATAGTACATCGAAAACCGGACAGGGGAGGATACTCAGTGCTTTCCTAAGACCTTCAGAAAAAATAATCTACAGGCATACTACTCGAGTGGGATTCGGACCCACATACCTGCATTCTAGAACAGATGTATTTACCACTAGACCACCGAGCTTGCCCAGTGATGAGAAGCCAGTTCGACTCCTGTATTTAGCAGTAGGTACCACAAACAATTTGTCTCTGATGTAAATATTATTTATATTGAAGAAGATTGTTAGTTTGCCATCTGTTATTTAAGTGTTTATTACATTAACACCCTGATGAAAGTAAGTCTATGTCATTGGCTGTTTGGGCTGATTTCTTGTTCCTAATTATTTGTATGACCAATCTTACCCCCCCTATTGTTTTCTTGCCACCTGTTATATATAGTTTTTTACTGATCTGATCTGAACAAAATACTCTGAGTAGGCATGGTGCACAAGATTCCTTTATCTTGGTTTGTCCACAAACAGACTGCTGAAGTCTTGTGTGTATTCTAACATTGCAATCAGTTCAAAGTGTACGCTTTTGATTCCTTCACATTATTTTAACTCAATTACACAAGAGTTAGTTAGAATTTACATGAGACTTGCACAGTCTTTAGGAGAGATAAGTTCCAGAATTCGACACGGCAACCTGAGTAGCCCTCAGGTGGTCCACTACAGACGGACACAATCCTCTCCGCCAGCCGATCCAGTATACAGAGTGGTAAATCCTCGTGGGCAGTTGTGGCAGAGTGTTGCGCCCTCTTGTGACTGGTAGGTCCCAGAGGGACATTCTCGGCAAGCGTCTCCATCATCAAATGTACCAGAATAACAAGGAACTGGTAGAAAGACAAATCAAACAACATTTTACATTTGGATACATGCTTTACAAAAATAGAAACATGCATTTCACAATGAGTAAAGCAAAATTTCTGTGTGAAAAACCTGAATACATAATGCTGACCTGAACAACCTGTATTGAAAGTCACCCCTCCAGTGGCACTCTTTAATCTTAGATTACTGTCATTTACAAAATCATGTTAATGAAAAAGTAACCGATTGGTAATTAGTTTGCTTAGTTTGGAATGTGGAATTTATCTTTTCCAGATAAATCATCCATGTATTAAAATGCTTTGAAATACTGTCACAATCTAATGAAAAATACAAACAAGAATTTGAAAAAGATACTAATTCACCATTATTTATTTTGATTGGTGCAGTTGAAGTATTAATATGCAAATATCCCAGTCTTTCATTGCATTTACTAAATCAGGATGATCAAAGTTGAAATTTTCACAGGTAGGTTTGATTGTATTTTTATAGAAAACTAGAGAGAAGAAAATATAAAAAATATTTGATTGTTTGTCTAAGTTTACAATTGTATGTATAATTCTTAGTTGCTCAGCAATTCATGTGTATATATAATTTGTGGTTGCTCAGCAAGAAGTGATATGTCATTATATATCATATAAAAGTGAAGGTAATGGAGATTCTATAGGAGAATTTAACAAATTTTATGAAATTTTTGGAAAAACGTTCACTGGGACACAAATCACTGCAGCACTTACCACATCGTAAGTCCTCATTACCAACTCGAACTGTTCCTGATGGGCAGACAGGCACACCAAAGCTTGATGACTTATTGGTGTCAATGTCATATGTGTCACTGTCAATGCTGATGGTAAAGTGACCAGCAACTATCTGGTTTACGAGATAAGTTGCACCATTCTGAAGCTCACTGATAGCAATCACAGAACTGCTATGATATACCACTGGTCATTGAAAGGGAAAAAATAAGAAACTGGATAAATGAATCTTTCAACACCATTTGGTAAACTCAGCACCCAAACCATTGGTAAACTCATCAACCAAATTGTTGGTAAACTGAGCAACCAGACCATTGGTAAACTCAACGCCCAATCAATGGTGAACTCAACTCCCCAACTATTGATAAACTCAACACCCAAACCATTGGTAAACTCAACACCCAAACCATTGGTAAACTCAACACCAAATCATTGGTAAACTCAACATCAAAACCTTTGGTAAACTCAACACCCAAACCATTGGTGTTAACTCAAACACAGAAACCATTGGTAAACTCAAAACCCAAATCATTGGTAAACTCAACACCCAAACCATTGGTAAACTCAACAACCAACCATTGGTTAACTCAACACCCAAACCATTGGTAAACTCAACACCCAAACCATTGGTAAACTCAACACCCAAACCATTGGTAAACTCAACACCCAAACCATTGGTAAACTGAACAACCAAACCATTGGTAAACTCAACAACCAACCATTGGTTAACTCAACACCCAAACCATTGGTAAACTCAACACCCAAACCATTGGTAAACTCAACACCCAAACCATTGGTAAACTCAACACCCAAACCATTGGTAAACTGAACAACCAAACCATTGGTAAACTCAACAACCAACCATTGGTTAACTCAACACCCAAACCATTGGTTAACTCAACACCCAAACCATTGGTAAACTCAACACCCAAACCATTGGTAAACTCAACACCCAAACCATTGGTAAACTCAACACCCAAACCATTGGTAAACTGAACAACCAAACCATTGGTAAACTCAACAACCAACCATTGGATTAACTCAACACCCAAACCATTGGTTAACTCAACACCCAAACCAGTGGTAAACTCAACACCCAAACCATTGGTAAACTCAACACCCAAACCATAGGTAAACTCAACACCCAAACCATGGGTAAACTCAACACCCAAACCATTGGTAAACTCAACACCCAATCCATTGGTAAACTCAACACCCAACCATTGGTAAACTCAACACCCAAACCAGTGGTAAACTCAACACCCAAACCATTGGTAAACTCAACACCCAAACCATAGGTTAACTCAACACCCAAACCATTGGTAAAATCAATACCCAAACCATTAGTAAACTCAACACCCAAACCATTGGTAAACGATCAATACCCCAACCATTTGTAAACTCAACACCCAAACCATTTGTAAACTCAACACCCAAACCAGTGGTAAACTCAACACCCAAACCATTTGTAAACTCAACACCCAAACCATTGGTAAACTCAACACCCCAACCATTGGTAAACTCAACACCCAAACCATTGGTAAACTCAATACCCAAACCATCGGTAAACTCAATACCCCAACCATCGGTAAACTCAAAACCCAAACCATTGGTAAACTCAATACCCCAACCATTGGTAAACTCAACACCCAAACCATCGGTAAACTCAATACCCCAACCATCGGTAAACTCAATACCCCAACCATCGGTAAACTCAAAACCAAAACCATTGGTAAACTCAATACCCCAACCATTGGTAAACTCTGTGGTTAACAGGTAGTCGAACCTTACTTGAAGTCATCACCATCGATCCCATGCTTTATGTATTATTTTAACAGCACTAGTTACAATGCTCATAAGACCAGCTCCTTATGTACTTACCTTGATCATTAGTGAGGTTGCGGGTATGTGGAATGTGTACATCATGCTCCAATATGATGCTGCCTTTAATCCAATTCTCATCAACTGATCGCTTACGTCCTCGACTTTGTAGCCGACCTTCTGAGGGACTACAGCCAATGACCTGAAGAGTATACAAATCCATCTTGCATCACGAGTAACAACTTTAACTTCTCCAAAACAGCCCCACAAGCTATGGCTGCCTGCATCAAACTTTATATCATATTAATACATAATTGACAATAAAACAAATGCTTAGAAAGTGCATTTCAATGCACTACAAAAGAACAACTAATGTTAAAATAAAGCAAACTCAATGAAACAAACCTGTGCAACACCAGACGTCACAATACAAGTGTTGTAGTAGGGACTGCATTTCATTACAACTCAATACTTAAAGGGTCTGTATACGGTAATGACTTTGAAAATTAATGCCAATAAGAACTTACTTGGCTAGCAGTACAGCAGCTTTCGATAGTAGAAATCATTTTGAGAATCATTTCACTTCAAAGTAGTGTGGTTATGGAAAATATATCAGATTTTATGCCCCAAAATTTGAATCTGTGAAACGTTTCTCAGACTGTGTATTCCTATGGGGAATACTCTTTCCGTGTGGAAATATTTCCTCCGTTTTTTTGGCGATATCTTAAAAACGCAACCACTTTTAGAAGTGATATTTTCACAGGTTAGTTTTGTTGTATATGTGTACATTTATATAGGATTAAAACAATCGAACGGTTCCAAAAACCAAAGGTATACTTTGCCTTCAAAAGATTTTTTTGTACAAACTAATTTCTCTTCAGGAATTCCAAATGACTTCTGAATGGGAACAAACAATGTAGCAAGAGATACATCTGGCTATATTTGTTTAAAGAATGGATGACAAGGGTCTTGATGTACTTCTATTGCATGTGTTGGCATTGTGCAGAGAGTGGCTCCATTATAAGCAGAAGCAGAATCAACGCTTATTGGACTCTAATTCCTCCTGCAATTACACACCTTAGACTGCTTGACAGAGCAACTATTGTCCTTGACACACTTGATAGAGTTGACACTGGATGTAACTGCATTACTGACTTGCTGATATACCTCGTTATCCTTGGCCACATTGATTCCGTTACACACGAGTTTGTCGTATGCCAAGACCATCTTCATGGCAAGCTTGGACGGTGGCATGTAGTCTATAAAAAAAACATAATCCTTATAGTACCAAGCCAAATGTTTCATTTGAAAATTTACATAGTCCGAAATACAGCCTATTAAATGAAGGATGGTATGCTTGGACTTTTGCAAAGGGAAAAAAGAAAAAAACAAAAACACACCTGGAGGGCTTTGACTAGGAGAAGAAACATCACAAATTGAACTGTACTCTTCCTAACACTTGAAACCATGATATGAATTGCTTGCATTCCATGGCATTATAACCTTATGGTAATGAAAAACCTCATGGGATATCTTCTTATGGAGCCAATTTGAATCAAAAAGCTGCTTGAAAGAAAATTACTGAAGCTTTACTACACAGGTTTTCACCATTTTGCATATCTTTTGATTTCGATAGAGTATGGATCCAGTTACAAGCGTTTGAACAAGACACCCCCTTTAGAAAAGAGTTGTACATGGTGAATTTAGGACCTACTGGTGTTTCCCTGAAAATATCTTTCTTAAATGTTGTTCCATGGGGAAAGATAGAACAATTGACCAACCTGTACACTTAGGGAAGTTCACTCTTGGGTTTGCATCTGATTCATGAGACCACTGGTAGTTGGTAGATGGACCACAGCGATAAGCTCGCAGTACAGCCCTGCTGAAAGCATAGCCTTTGAGGCATGAGATGGTACAATTCTGCTCTAAACCAACAGTCTCACAGTGTAGCTCTCCATTGAACGGGTGTGTCAAGATCTTACAGCCTGAAATGATACAGGGTTACAGAATGAATGCGTTAGAATATTATCTCACTCATAACAAGCCCAAAATATATTCATATTTGTTTGTTCCGATGGGCCAGGTGTGTGAAAACTAGGTTAAATTTTCCCCCTATCTCTGAAATCAACCTAACATATCTCTGAAATCAAACTATTGAAATCAAACTATTCTCTGAAATCAAACTATTTTTGATGGTTTGTTTATTTTAAAACTTGTTTATTATCAAATGTTGAATGTATCACTGCCAAGGTTCCTATTATTCCACAATATTTGTGTGTGTTTCTGAAATATACAAAAACATTCTGGATGTTCGGTACACCTCATGCTGACTCTTCGTAAATGTGACCAGTCATGAGAGCAGTAGTCTCGCGCAGAGCAGCAGTCTCGCGTGAAATGTTGTGATAGAGCCATTATGCTATTACCTTGACAGACATTTAACGACTTGTCCACAAGTCTAGCACATACCTGCTGTAGCTTACAGCTCCACGATTGCCATATGTTTGTGTGTAATTTATCAAAAGTTACTTGTTTCATTCGTTCAAAGACATTTCTTATAACAGAAACTGTTAATTCCTTTGAGGTCTTGAGTCTTTGTAAAACACGGCTGACAGACAAGTCCAAGAATTATCTTTTCTTACATAAATTATCAACTCACTGCTTTTCGTATGGGCTTCTGATAATTGTTGAAGCCAGATTGTGTGAAGTGGGCATGGCTTTCAGTGGAACAGCATCACATGAACAGGATAGTGTCAAGACCTTGTAATATTAAGAAAACTAAATACAGATTACTCAGAGTCAAGCTTGAATTCAAGAAAAACTGCTAAGTTGAGGGTGACTTACTGGGGCATGGTCCAGTTTTGCATTGCTGGGTTTCAGTGAGAGGGCCAACGCAAGGGTTACCTCCATGGGCTGGTTGGGGGTTGGTACAAGTACGTTGATGTGACTGAGTACCACCATTACAGGATACACTACAGACACTCCAGTCACTCCATGCAGTCAACCCACCATGAACTGTCAGATTGATGAAATAAAGAACATGAATCAGATTGGCTTAGTGGTTTCTGTCCCTACATTAACCTCTGTAGATCCCGGCTCCAATCCCACCTTGGACCGGCGCCTTACATGTGGATTGGGTTTGCAGTCCTTACAGAATTGTGTGGGTTTTCACAGTAATAGTGTATGGGGTTTCCTCCCACATCTAAATTGAATAGTTGATTTGCTCTGTTGGATGTGTTATAAAATATATAAAAAAAATCCAAATGAAGACATTATCTTTGGGCTGTGGCTGTTAAAAAATAAATGTCTGCAGATACTTAAAGAATGCTCCTATTAAGTTTTAATTATAACAATAAGAAGAATTGTATACAGTGTATTACATTACTGAAAGAAATGCATTTTACAAATGAAATACATATAATACAAGTGGTTCTAAGGATATATGAAAATAACTTCCATTACTTTGTAGTCGCAAAAGCAAGATATTAATTCCCCAAATGTCATTGCTCTGGCTACAGGTAAATGATGTGGTGGTTGATAAAATTCTGAGGCAAATGCAAGTTTTCAAAGTTGTTTTGTTAAAGGGTGAGAAAGATTGTTTCTTAAAAATATAATTTAGGTATATGATTTCTAAATACTTATCAATCTTCATTTAAAATTTCCAGTAAATGCCGACCGTGAATTATAGATTCTAAAATACAAATATTTGTGCTTGATTTATTTACCTTTTTCAAGCTCACACAGTTGTCCTGAGAATCCTAGTGGGCATTCACAAGAAAAAGTTCCTATACCATCCACACAGCTGCCACCATTCTCACAGGGTGTTGATGTTCCACAGTCATCAACATTGATCTCACAGTGTAGTCCAGTGAAGCCAGAGGGACACAGGCAGATGTAGTGACCTACGTTATCTTTGCAGGAACTGCCAAACTGGCATGGGCTAGAAGCACATTCATTCACCACTGTAAGTGTAAGGGTTGGTTACAAGAGATCAATACATCAGTGAAGTTTGAAGAGTAAAGTCATTTCATCCTCTAGTTTGCTATAGAAACAATAAACAACTAACCTAAGAAAAAATTGTTGGTCATGTATTACAAATTGTGTAAAGATAAGAGATTATCTAGGTGCGCTGGCACAGGATGCGTTGTTTTGGTGCCCTTTTTCTAGCGATGTGTTGTGCATGATTAAGTTGTTAGACAGACCAAATGTTGAGTTCAGTGAGTGAGCATTGAACAAGTTGTCGTTCTTGGAGAATGAATAAATCGGTGTGTTTCACATTGAACCGAATTTGAGTTCGTTTGTTTTCTGTCTGCGTTTGGCTGCAGAGCAAACAAGGACCCGTTGGCAGTACGTTACAGTACCAATAAAATGTTGGAAGTCTTCAAATCCTTTCTTGTTTACTCCAACAGTATCATATGGGATAACTTCCTTGGAGGATTGGTGCTGATTAAACTTGAGTTTTCAGATTGAAGATTATTATCAGTCAACTAATCCTGTACTATGTCATTAGAAGGAGGATGTGAAATGCAGCCTCTCCAAAACTGCCATTGTTTCTAAATATTTATAGAATTTATATAAATTCACACAAACAACCAGAGGCTTAAGAGCAGAATAGTCAGGCCCTTTAGACGGGTCACAGCAGTATACTATTTCTTTACACAGGGAATCACACAAAGATGGAAACTATGACTTACGATACCACAGAGCTGCTGTATGAGTACATTGATCTGTTGGGCAATATTTGGGAATCACACTCGGTCAAAATCAACATAAAACAGCACGGTAGTGAGTGGTAGACTGTTCCAACTAACAACTTGTCTTCTGACAAAGGTGTTATACTGGCAGATAACAGAAAGAGACTTCCGGAACATTGTAAACTGTTCCCTTTCCTGTAATTGGCAGCTTGTCCGCTGTACAAACACAAAAACCAAGTCTATTTACCGTCACACTGTGAGGGGGTCTGAACCTGGACCCTTCCAAGGGAGGCTGTCTCGAGGAAGTCGGCTGCTGCGATGACATTACCAGGGTTTACAGAGCCACAGGTACTAGCAAGGTTGCTAATCACGGAGCCCGCTAATGCTGTATCCCACATGTTTACACCACTCAGTGCACCATGTAGCTTACTTGATGAAGTGGATGCTGTTACAAAACAAAAATGTGTTTGTTCAAAAATTGTTTTCTCAAGATCTCTTATTTATGACCAAAGAATATCTCATGTAGTTCAGTCTGTTTTGGAAACACATACAAAAATAAATAAAACCTTCCCAGATTTGTTCAAACTCTTTGATTGATAACACAAAAATTGTATGTTACCAAAATGGGCAGTTAGTAAATATTCTGTGAAAGTGACACTATACAGGCAATACTACAAATGAGTTTTGCATGACAAATAATCAAACAGCTAGATCATAGGTAATCATTTTGCAACTCACCTGAGCCATGTATCTCTCCAAGTATGAATTGTCCTCCACTATCGATACGGTGACCAGGCTGCATTTTAGTTTGGGCCCAAACTACAACACCATCTGTATAGATTATTAGATTGCCTGTCTGTGCCTTCCAGGAGACGGCAACATGATGCCAACGATCATCGTTTACACTGATTGATGTGGTATACTGGTATCTAGGGTATAATTAACAGTACTACGGCATATATATCAAGTGTCTACATAGATTTAGAACCTTGATATAAAACTTTGTGCATCAATGTCTGCAGTGGTCTATGCAAGTCTGTTTAATTGTGAGGCCATTATTCATGCATGCAGTCATTTCATCGGTAATGGCATACTTCAACCTCCCTAATGGCCAATGTGACAAAGTCTGCCCTTCATGAGAGTCACATAGCAAACAGTTTCATGGACCTAGTGCATATTTTAATGCTGGCCCTTGCCAAGATTCATGACAATGCTTATCATAGAAATCTGTGCTTTAAGGTCCATAAAATAATATGAGCTATACAGGCCCTGGTCTCAGGAGTGTGAAAGTAACATTTTGGGACCTTAATTTGGTTGAGGAACTCTAAGGATGTAGAGTATGTATATAAACTACATACAGGAACAATGTTAATGAGTAAACAATGAATAAATATCCTATCCCATCAGTCTCTCTACTAAACATTTCAGGATTATCGATCACTAGCTACGTCACATAGCCACAAGTCCTTTTCACTACAGAAAATCTTTGTGTTTGACACAATCTGTGTAATCTTGACTGCCCTTTTCACACAACAACATTTCAACACAGTGTAGACCCGTGTAGAACATTCAATTTGTGTCAAGACTATACTAGCCCTGCTCAGGAATTGGGTTGAGAGCTCTCGATGCGTAATGAAAATTCCAAAACGTATCAAAAACCATGGTGTGAACAGTCCTAGGGTTTATTTTTTAATACGTATGAGGGTGTGCGTGGCGCCATCCGCACACTGTAGTATGGGAGTTTTCTGCTTCGATCCATGTAGGATCCTGGCAGTGTTAAATGATTGCACAATACACGTATTGAAAGGTACACATGTAACACACAAGCTGATTTTGCGCAGAGCTAGTGTGAAAGCAGAGCAGATTTAAACTGTGTTGAAATTTTACCAATAAAGAGTTCACCCATGTAGATTTTGCCACGAATCGGACGTCGATAGTGTGAAAAGGCCTAAAGAAAGCAGTGTTGCGAATTTACAAGGAGAACTCAAGAGTACAAATCTTTTTGTAAAATGTCCAGTAAGTTAGTTTGTGATGACCATGACAGCCTCTCAGATGTCTGGTGCCTTTCTCCAACAAACATGAGAGCAGGGTGCATGTGGAGCGCATGTCCCAGCATGTGCCACCTTGCCTTCTTAACATCTTAGATGTAGGACGTTCTCCACATCAAATATACAAAAATAGTTTGAGATCACAGACAGCAGATAAAATCAAAGAATTTAAAAGCAAGCTCACTAAAAACACAAGCTAAATTACCCCTTACCCCTTTATAAAGATATTCAGGGCCTGAGGATCACTGATGGCAAACTGGGCTGCATGAAGTGTTGGCTTACTACCTGGCGTTATGTACGACAGTATTACTGCATCGGTTGATGATGAGGTGCTTCGAATCCACAGGGTTAGGGTGAAAGCTTGCAGGCTCTCCTCCACGGCTTTCTCTATGGTGACAAACTGGCTGGGTATATTGCGTTGGAACGCCATATCATAATGACTTTGGGCATCTGTTAAGATAAACATGATGTTCACATCTTGTTTTTGTTTTCTCTCATAATCAAGTAACAACACATTGAGGCCGTGTCTGAATCGGCAGCTATGGCTACAGCTATGGCTGTTGTTAAGGGTGTTGCTATGGGCCTCCCATGGTTCACATGCTCACCTGAAGATCGAAGCCACAGCCGCTAATTTAGACAAAGCCCGAGGCTGGAAAGGCAAAACCGTCTGACACTTTTTCTATTCCAAGAGACACATGGAACATGAAAAGACAGTGAGGTAACTCTCCACCCTTTTGAACACTTACTTTTTCTAAAAGCAAACATTTACATTTTTCAAACTAATAATGTTCTGTTCCACAGAAGTATCCCTGAATTTTGCACATTCGATTTCCAAATGCCAAATAATAGAGAATATAAATATACTTTATATAACAAATTAAATAACATTAGGTCTTACAATCATCGCAAAATCTGCCGACAAATCCTCGTTTACACTTGCACTGGTATTCATTCAAGCCGTCAATGCACTGAGCTCCATTTTGACAGACATGTCCCACACAATCATCAATGTCTTTCTCACACTGGTACCCACTGCAAAGAAATAAGGCAAAAGAAACGGCTGATGGAGGCTACTATTTGGGTTATTTCAGTAGAGGTAAGTCAACCTGGAGACTTTACGAACCCACAACTTTACCTCAAACAAACAAAAAACATAATAGGTTTTTCAATCAGTACATTAATCATTATCCCCAGCTTTCAATCAATTCAATTCAACTCACTTCATTTGACATCATAGCGCATATTTGTTTATAGTTAAAGTAACACTTTAAAACAAATATTAATGGTAAGTTAAGATGATGAAGATGTATTATACAAGAGAAAGGTGACCGAAAGGACAGCAAAGATGTGGGGAGGTTTGCAAAAAGCAGCTCCTTAATTGTATTTTCTGTGCTTTTGGGGATCGTTTTAATGTTTGTCTATCAAAATAATGGGGAAGTTTGTAGGTCTTGCAATTTTGGTTTGTGGTTTAAGTACCCAAAGGCCAAAATCTACCCTTGACCATGTCCAGTTTCAAGTGTATGACTTTTGAGTTTGTCACAAAAACTTGTGATCAAACTACAGCATTTGTTGATGATGTTGACTTACTTGTACCCAGGTGGACAGAGACAGGAGTGAGCATTCAGCCCATTGATGCATGTACTTCCATGTAGACACGGGTCAGGCTTACAGTTATCAATTTCAACCTCACACCTCACACCTGTGAAACCTTTAAGTGGAAAGATACGGGTATTAACAAATAAAGCTGTGTTCCCATTGGACTTATTTTTGCTAAAGTACTGCAACTTTTCTGTAGAATGACAAAATTAAATCCAATGGAAACGCATGGTAAACTGACCTCCCTGTCAACTTACCGCGACCGTGATGTAAAACTAACAGGCCGTAAGAGGTCGCGGAAGACTTCTGCGCAGCCACGGTAACTAAACAGGGCCGCTAAAAAGTCCAATGGGAACAGCTCCGTGCTGTAAACCTACCGCGACCACGGTGTAAAACGCTATTCAAACAACACCACTTCCTGTATACACCACAACTATACACAGAGGGCGCGCAAAAATGGTAGTATGGTTCCCTGTCTCATTTGCACTGATGGCGGTGTGGTATTACCATCAAACCGTATGCAGCCTGTGTACATGAAGCATGCAATACAAAAACAACGTTCAGCGCTTTTTCAATCTCGTCCAGTTGCTGCAGTTTCGCTACTGTGGTTAGAAACATAGCAGATTTGATCGATTTTGTGAGGAGTTTAATTGGGCTAGATGAACGTGAAAATGCTGATGAATTCAGCACGAGAAAACTACGTCACAGGCACGTCATGAGGTAAACTGTAAGGTAACTGTGCACAGCGCTCGCTATGTGTGACATTCTGCCAGTTTCGAACAGCAAGTTTACTGTTTCGTCGCGGAAGTTAAGTCCAGGTGGGAACGCACGGTAGAATTACACCTAATCCAGTCACGGTAACTTTCCGCGTGGCCGTGTAATAGGAGTAGAAAAACCTTTGGTCTATAGGTGACCAAGTGTCTAGGTTAGAGTTTTATTACCCTTCCACTGTTTATACTTCCCCCTTAAGCTCTTCTAGCACCCCCTTAGTTAATTTCTTAGGAATCCTTTGTGATAAACAATGAACCCGCTTGCATAATCCTTGGTAGTGTGGTTAGTCACCCCTGTAATTGACTTCAGATAGCAGCCTGGCAGCGCAAGGGGAACAGTGTTCTCCCATCACAAGCTTTGATTTTTACTTCATAATATGTTCAAGATTTGCCTGTTTCAAGTATTTACTGCTATGGACTCGGTTTTAAAGCCATTTTGATTTTAATTTGTAACCTTCTTTGGCACTGTGTTGTGTTGTGTTGTGTTGTGTTGTGTTTTGTTTTGTTGTTTTTAGTGGTTTCTATAAATTCTTTTTTCTTCAAGTATTCTGTGTTTAGTTCAATAGTTTCTATGGTCTTGGTTTAGAGTTTACTTAATTTGTTGCTATATTTCGATCACTGGTTTTGCTTTTGGTCATCGCCTTATAATCAATAAAGTTATTTTTTATTTTTTGCTTGTTGAGAAACCTACATTTTGAGTCCCTGTCCTACTTTTTGCATTTCCTCGCGTCTTAACCCTATTCGATCCCTAGATTAGTTGAGTTTTTCTGAAGTGAGTTTCCCCAGTGTTTAGTTTTATTTAGTTTTATTCAAGTGATCCATTTTTCCGGGTTACAGCCGCAGAAGAAAAAGTCCAATGGGAACACGGTTTTAGACATAAGGTGAAAACTCATCCATGAGACTAACTGGGTGGAGACTGGAAACCCAATCTACACATTATTGCTATAGCAATGATGATAACTGATAAACAAATGAACAGAAACAATTTAGTAATAGTTACAGTTTGAGGTAAAAACAAATTGGTTTACCTTGTGGGCACACACAGTGTTGAGTGCTGAGGGCAGATGGGACACATTGAGCATTGTTCTGACAGGGCTCAGCAGCACAGATATCTAAAGGTGTCTCACAGCGAGTTCCAGTATACCCAGCACTGCACCGACATGTATAGCGATTGGCCTAATAACAATAGAAGAAAATAAATGGCTTTGATCAAAGACTTTTAAACCAAGCATCAAAGCCTCATGGACATGTATTACAACCTGTCTAGAGTCCAGATTATTCTTGAAATCATCTCAGTATCAGTAAGCAGTAAAGTAGAGTGTCTTGCTCATCGGGCAAAACAGTCTGGGAATCCAACACGCATTCAGGAACTTGTTAAAAAATAAAAGATAACACAGTCCCAGCTTACAAGCTGGCTGCTAAAATTGGAGAAGTATTACTTTATACAAGGTGTACTTTTCTGATGACCAGACAATCATCATAGAGGTATTAAAGGTCAATAAATTTTGAAATTATAATAGAGCCTGAACTCTTACCTGATCAATGCAGCTGGCTCCATTTTGGCATTTGTGATTAACACAATCATTGATATTAGCCTCACAAAAATACCCTTCAAAACCAGTCGGACATTGGCAAGTAAACCCAGCACCAGTTGCATTGCAAGAGCCACCATGCCTGCAGGGGTTTGGCTGGCAGAACCCTGGGTTGATCTGGCAGTGGAAGCCTCTCATCCCATTTACACAATTGCAGATGTAGGAGTTGATTCCATCGATGCAGAGGCCTTGATTGTGACAGGGATTGCTGATGCATTCATTGATGTTGACTTCACAGTCATGGCCGGTAAATCCAGGTCGGCATTTACAGGTGTAGGATTGCAGGCCATCGATACAGATCCCAGAGTTTTTGCAAGGGGAGCTCAGACAGTCATCTACGTTGATCTCACACTGTTCACCGATCCATCCGTATGCGCAGTCACACAAGAACAAATCAACCATGTCTAAGCATGTGCCACCATTGGCACAGGGGTAGGATTGGCACTCATTGATGTCGATGCTACACGTAAGACCGGTGTAGCCTGAATCACATCTGCAAAGGTACGATTCAATCCCGTCAATGCACTCACCGTGATCACAAGCACTGGGGAAGCAATCGTTCTTGTTGGTGTCACAGTGGGTCCCATTGAAACCAGAAACACACTCACACCGGTAACCATCTGTCATGTCCACACAGGTTCCTCCGCTCTGGCAAGGAGACGACGCACATTCATCTATTTGAATATTGCAAAGGTTACCAGTGAAGCCATGTTGGCATTCACAGATGAATGTATTATCTCCATCAACACAGATTGCATTATTGGCACATGGCTTGTTAGCACAGTCGTCAAAGTTGATTTCACAATATTCACCTATAATGGGTAAAGAAACATAGAGAATATTTCTTTACGGTAAATGTATGGCATACCTGCTCATTTCCATATGGTTTTGCATTATGGTATAGCAAGTTAAACTTGCCCCATCAAATTTTCTCATGTCTTTAGTGTTAACAAATGTAGATGACATAAACATAACTCTGTCAATATCAAACTTTGTAGAGTGCCACAGCTCAAATATAAATTGGTTGCTTAAATTCAAAATTTCGTCGAACAATCCTGGTCATTGTAAAAAAGCGCAGTACTTTGCATCCTTTGGAATTGTAATTCTTTTTACTATCTTGAGACAAAATTAAATTACAAAGTTTATGTTTTCCTGTGTTATGCTAAAGGCAAAGTATGCCTTTGGTTTTTGGAACCGTTCGATTTTTTAAATCCTATATAAATGTAGATGTATAAAATAAAACTAACATGTGAGATATCGCCGGAAGAATAATCCCTAATAGGAATACACCATCTGAGGAACGTTTCTGAGATTCAAGTTTAGGGGCATAAAATCTGATATCTTTTTCCATAGCCACATTACTTTGAAGTGAAATGTTTCTCAAAATGCTTTGTACTATCGAAAGCTGTGGACTTTCCAAACAAGTTTTTGTTGACATAAATTTTAAGAGTGATTGTCATTAAAAACATCTGCTGATTTCCACTCACCAATAAATCCGACCATACAGAGGCAGAGTTCATCACTAGAGGGCGACGCACATGAGCCACCATTAAGACAGGTAACCCCTTCAAGGCAAAGGTCCAGTTCAATCTCACAGTCTCGGCCTGACAGACCAGCTGGGCATGTGCAGAAGTAGTCGTCGCCCTCGTCTTCACATGGTGCATCATGGTGGCAAGGATTGGGGCTGCACAGATCAGTCCTTTCTACACAATTAGGTCCTGAAAAACAATGTGATTTTACATGGTAAAGTTTTAGGTTAAGATGAAGTTTAGTATCACTGATGGAAGGGCAGGCCTTATACCTTGTATTTGTAGAGGCAAGACAGTTTTTATTTGGTAAAAAGCACCTCAATATGAGGGAAATACAGGAACAAGAGGGTAATTAATGGAGGAAGTTGCCAAAGTTATACTAAAACATTGTGAGATTACCTAGGACTAAAATCCTCCATTACGCAAACCCACAAATCTGTCATGCTTGAAGGTGTAATAAATAGCCTGATTTACACTCACCCTCAAAACCATCTGCACAGGTACACTGATAGCTATTGATGCCATCGATGCATGTGCCACCATTAGAACAAGGCTCATTGGTACATTCATTCAGGTTTGTCTGGCAGTGAAGACCTGTGAACCCAGGCTGGCACTCACAACTGTAGCCGGCTCTTTCAGTGGCCACTTCAAAGCACACACCATTGTTACAGGGATCAGGATCGCATAGATTTAGATCCAAATCGCAGTGAACCCCTCCATGACTACGAGGGCAGGCACACTGATAGTGGTCATCTAAATCTTGACACGTGGCCCCATTCGCACAGGGGTTGACAGCACATAGGTCCATATCAATCTCACAGTTGTCTCCCTCATAGCCTGTAATGCAGTAGCAGAGATAGGAGGCGTTTCCATCAATGCAGGTGCCACTATGCTGGCATGGGTTAGATAAACACTCATTGATGGAAGTCTCACAATTATCACCTGTGAAGCCAGCAGCACAACTGCAGAGGTATTCTCCCTCACCGTCAGTGCATGAACCGCCGTTCAGACACGGTTGGCTTAGGCATTCATTGATGTTTGTTGCACAGGTGGCACCAGTAAAACCCACATCACATGTACAAGTGAACCCATTGGTCTGGTCATTGCAGGTTCCACTGTTCTCACAAGGTGCATCAATGCAATAGTCTATGTCAATAGAGCAATCAACACCTGTATGTATCCAAAACACACACAAACTTACATCAGGAAAACAATAAACAAAATGCTGGTCATCTCATCAACTAGCAAAGTCACCCACAACAAAGTCGACTCCACCCAGCAATTAAGCTCCCTTAAATGTCACCCTCCCCCCCCCCCCCCAAGAGTGGCAAATTTGAACAAGTTTTCAACAGATGAGATGTTGGTATTGAACCCTTGCACAATGTGCTGTGCACTTACACCCACCCTATCCTGTCCACCATTTTGGGAGTCAAAATTTACTCCCAAAAAGGTGGAAAATTTTTGTGTTGAGGTGCATCCTGCATTGTGAATGGGGTCAATAGTTTGATTCTCTAAAATGTTATAAAATAATTGATAATTGATATAACTAAGAGTAAGATGATGTACCCAACTCATCACTGGCATGACGAAAATGCCAACATACAACAGGCATTTACCAGGCTTCCAGCATTATGCCATGTTTCCTGATTACAGTAGCAATAACAAATACCAATCCATATTGTTTCAAAAAGGTGTCAGACTATTTAACCTCCTTGCCTCAGTTTGATTACATTAATTTGAACGAAGACTAAGATGAAAGTCTAGTTACCTGTGAATCCTGAAGGACATAAGCAACTGAAAGCATCAAGTTCATCTATACAGGTCCCACCATTGAGACAGGAATCTTGTTGGCAATCATCCACATTGGTCTCACAGTGCTGGCCTGTTAAGCCCACTGGACACTCACAACGGTGCCTCCCTATCTGCTCTACACAAGTTCCACCATTGAGACAGGAAATGTCCAAGCAGAAAGTTTGCACTATGGAAATAAATGTTGTTTGAACATTGAAAGTTTTGTAATTAATAAAACATTCTATGCAGATTATCTGATGGATTATATTATCGTTTAAGATGCCGGAGGAATTCTTCATATTCAACTTGAAAAACAAATGTATAGTGTTTATCACACATCAAATTAGTATAGTTTCTGGTCGTCCTAACTTGAAGAAAAAGTTAGTAAAAGACTAAACTCTATTTCAAAAATTAATAAGTTTGTATAAAAAAACACAGAAAAAGCATCATCGAAAACTCTATATAATGTACATGGAATCAAGTCTAACAGTAAACACACTTACTTTGACACATGTCTGATGTTGTTGCACCAGTGCTTTGGGTTATTTCCCAATCAGGGCATGGGTCGCATGAGCTCTGGCCTTCCTCTGACTGGTAGCTATGAAGAGGGCAAGGGGTACATGGCTGCACCCCTGTAGAGGAAAACGTTCCCAAACTGCACACATCTGTAATAAGTTATTGCAGACATTTAAGTAGAAAATTGAATTAGCTGTTGCAAACTGCTTATCAACCAAAAGGACTTGTGGTCTAAATGCAAAATTTAGTTTGTGGCCTGACGTTTCGACCCTAGCAGAGTCTTTCTCGAGGCTAAATTTAAGAGTAAACTACTACAACCAACAATAATAAGACATCAAGTGGTGAAAGAATCTATGCAGACATGTACAATCATGTTTACCGACCCGGTAAATCAGGAACTTCTCTTTTTCACCCAGTGTTTGGACTTGATTTATTTTCAGCAACTTGTACACAAAATTGAACTGAGGAGAACCCAAGGTCTGTCACACCACACGGATCACTTTTGTCAAGGTCCTCAAAGTTATCAGCAGACACTGTCACAGATACATGTACATGCAGTCCTGAGCAGAGTTTTGCCACCAAACACAACCTGCGCAGTTAAATGCTTTAATGGCTGGACAACTTCAAATGTTACCAAGAGTTGGTAGATTTCTCCAAAAGATTTTTTTCCTCTTTTGTTTCATTTCAAAAGCTTTATAGACTCAAGGGAAAACAGAAGATCATACAACAGGAACATTGGTTTTCTTTGACACAGTGATTTACTTCTTTCAAAACGAGGACATTTGGAAACATTAGAAGTTAAACAAACCTTCTTGCAAATCAAAGCCCTTTTAAAGTCACTTCCACTTACTGTTTTATTTTACAAACGAGTAAATATTCACTCACCTATTCAATGAGTATAAAGGAAGTCATGCAATATGTTTCAATTTTTTCCTCCTTTTTCTTTTGTAATTTATTTAGAAAGTTCACTTTAGGAAATTTATAAGCTTTAGTATAATTCAGATAAAAATGAAAATCAACAGCGATTAATTCATACCTGTACAATCACCAACAGAAGAAGAACCAATTCTGGCTGTAGACTGACCGACTGGACACTGCTCACAGTGGCTAGACCCTACCAAAGCCTGGTACGATCCTTTGTCACATTTCAAGCATGGCTGAAGTCCGGTGCTCGAGTAGTGACCATCAGGACAAATACCTAAAAATGTTTAACGAAAACATAAAAGTTGTAAAGAGAAGTGTTTTTGGCGTCCGACTCACTGCTACTTTTCTATTGTTCTCGTAGCTGAAAACAATGGAAAAGGACCGGTTTGTGGGACGCCTGCCATCGCCTCGAAAGTCTCCCATTGGTCATTTGACTCGGGAATAGATTACTTCAAATCCCCCTCCCTTCCTCAAAGGGGATTTAAGATTTGATTATATTTCATAGAGTGCAACTAGTGAATCAGCTTGACCCTGACCATCAACCTCAGTGATAGTGCTTTCTTTCCACATATAGACCAACATGACACAAAAAGCTCAAGAACACCCACCCAGACAGTCGTCAGCACTCTTGGTTGTATTCTTGATGGTTGACGTTCCCGGGGGACATGTCTTGCAGGTTAACTGCGCCTCTTCATCTTGATAAGATCCTACTGAGCAACTCCTACATGCAACGGAGGCACTGTCAAAGTTAAACCCCAACCCACATTCCACTACAGAATAGAGGGGAAAAATAGACATCAATTGAAAGTTTATAATAAAACACCACAACATTATATCTTGTCACAAATTTGATTAATACTTGCACATTTCCCTCTGATAATAGGTTTTAAAAAATGAAATTAAGACAGTATATTAAGGTGTTGACAATGTTTCAGATTGGATAACAGTGCTGTGCATGCGAAACAGTTTGAAATTGACATTGCCGAAATAAGGATCAAATTGTGTTGACTAAGAAATAAATGAATGGACATACCACAATCTAAATCAGCTGTTGACACAAATCCCAAGGGGCAGGATGGGCTTGGTTCATCGTCAACCAAAACATCAGGATAGGGATTTACATCCAGGCCCTGAACATCCGGGACAAGGTTCCCTTCAGCACATGCCTCCAATACATTGTCTGATAGCATGAAGAGAGTATCGTACCCATTCCATTTCTCATCCTCAAACACATCACTTTCTGTCGTTGGATCAGTTGGCAGGTGATACATCATATCAAATGATATAGTCAGCTCAAAGTCCATTGGGGCATCCCTTTGATGGCGAGTTTGACTTCTTTTGCGATTCTGGAGTATGGTTGGATGTTTACGATGATACCTCTTGGGATTATCTCTTGGATCTGATGGAAGTCTACCCTCTTTTCTCATATCACTGAGCCACCTCTGTGCCTGTTCATTAAGCTCTTTGTCAGAGTCCATCTCGAGACCGCTGCCATTCTTAGGTTGAAACATCTGCTGGATGCCACTGTGGACACTGTTAGTTGAACCTTTCCATCTGCTGACATCACGGCGACCTCTTGATGTGGTTCCGCAAGTCACCTTCACATTGTCCACATTGCATTCTTTGGCATTATTGATGCAAATGGAGCTGACAATGGACTGGTTGAGAAGCTGGATGAAATTTTCTTTGATCTGCTCTTGCGTTTTCAGATTTGAGCAGTCTCCACTGAAGTACTGTAGCGCAGATGAAAGCTTTAACAAGCCTGCTCGTCTGCGCCCTTTTTTTTATGCATTTGGAAAAAATGGTTAGTCAGAAAGTCTTTACAACATTGAATACACATCTGACTGAAATTTTTTAAAAACTTGTGAAAAGATGGCATTGTAAATTAAGGGCACAGATTAACACATTAGAAACATTGTATCATGTTAGTGCACATTAGCTGAGAAAAAGTGCATTCATGCCAATACAAGTATTGGAAAGTGTTCAGATGTAAAAAATGCTGCCTAGACTCCCATTCTACATAGCAATTTTGAATACCAGTTTTGTGCATGCCATATCCAGGTGCGGATACAGGGGGGGCGTGGGGGCGCACGCCCCCCCTTTTGCTTGAGAAAAAAAAAAAAAAAAAAAAAAACATCAAGGGGAAAAATGAGGGAGAGACAAAGTTAATGACATAGGCCCTACCTATTTTTTTTCTTCAAAAAAGCTACTGATAATCCGTACCTCGTACACATTGTTTCATTTGTGGCCCACTATTAATTCACTGACTGATGAGGAATTACACGTTTAATCTGTGTGTGTGGACATCGTGTTTTTCTCACACTGAACATAAGCGCGAAACACCTGCAAATGCCTGGCGCGGGGTCCGGGGGGCGTGAAGATCATACACCCGCAGCGTGAGTCGACCATGCCACCTGTGTGTGCACATGTGCAAAGAAGTTTCTGGCTGGAGGTAGTCAGCACGCGCGCGCGCTAAATACAATGTGACTTTTACAATACGAACATCTCAAACTAGTTTTAAGAAAAAAAAAAGTATAGCCCCATGAATAGGGCCAATCCACTTCGTATCCTTGGCTCTAGCACCATTGCATTCCTATTTTTGTGCCCGATTTAATTTTTAATCCAGTTATGAAACTTACTGATCGAATGCTACTGTACTTGTAGAAAGCCCTAATGCTTAATTGTTTTTTAAAAACATCACAGATCTTTTAGGAAAATTGTTTGCTTTTCGAATCGCGAGTGTGATTTTTTCCCACATAATATTAACTTGCGCGAAAACCATTGTCAGGTTCCCTCAACAAACCACAACAGCTTAAACGATCAACTGCTGATATTTAATGGGGACCAGACTGATTCACTCAGCGCGCCATCAAGGTTTTGTGAAATACGTGTAATGCGGTGCGCATCTTTAGCCCGTCTGCGCAAAAGGTATTATGCTCAGCGCGTTATGTAAATCAGTCTGGTCCCCATTAGATCGTATAAATGTTGTGAAATTGTTCAGGGAACCCAACTAGTATGATTCTCGCGCAAGTTGTTAATACGTGATCAAAAAGTTCACTCTCGCGACTCGAAAGGCAATCAATTTTCCCCAAAAATCTGTGATGTTTAAAAAAAAAATTTAGCATTAGGGCTTTCTACAAGTAGGCTATACAGTAGCATTCGATCGGTAAGTTTTATAACCGGGATTAAAAATTACATCGGGCACAACAATAGGATTGCAATGGTGCTAGGGCCAATTGGCAAGAACGAAGTGGGCCCCGGAACCGGCCCGTGCCGTAAGGGCTTCGCGTTACGTGCTCGAAGCAGCCACAAATTGCATTCACCATTTGCTGCTTGGTAAATTTTCACGCCCCCCCCTTTGGAAAATCCTGGATCCGCCCCTGATATCACCATTCACCAAGTACAGTGTCATGGAAAACTTTAATAATTGACTGACACTATTTGATAACACTCACGATTACAATCAGGAAACTTCTGCTGAGGTGTCCATTGGCCGGACAGGCCACACACAAATAAAGCTGTATCTACATTCTTTGATACATCGTAGTTCTCATTGCAGAGCATTGAACAGAAATGACCATAGGCCCACTCATCACAGGCTTTAGCTCCGTTCGTCGGTGCGTTAAGCTCTGGGCATGATTTGGCTACAGTGTAAAAGGATTGAGATAAAAGAACAATCGAATTGAGTTTTACTCAAGAGAGCTCATTTTCATGATCAGTCCTAAATGTAGATAAAACCCAAACACACAATTGTCAACCCAGTTTCTTGTCTTATTATTTGGACTTAGTTTTGTTTAGCAACGCTTCCATCAGCTTTGTAAACTAAATCAAATTGCTGAAGTCCTCGGTTTGTCAAACCACCAAGATCCCTTTTGCTTAAGTCATTGGTGTCAATTGGTAGATACACTTACCCACTGATCCAACACCAAACTGTTTGACTCATTGATTCTTGTGATAATTTATGCAAAGCATTATGTTAAAGAGTATGATGAGTCAGGGAAGCAGCATGCTAGTCAGAATCAAGACAAATTTACTTCTAAATGGGTTTGGGCTAAAAGAGTGAAATCACTGGGTTCTATGTAATGTAAAGTCTATACTTACAATAACAACAGAAAACATCTATGAATAAAAACCATCCTTACGTGTGATTGTCACTGTAAACTGGCATATGCTGGTCTTTCCGTTATCCAAATTGGTTGCAGTGCACTGAATATTAGCAGTACCCCATGGAAATGAAGCCCCACCTTTGTGAGTGCATGATGTATCCAACTCATCCCCAGTCAGCTCTCGAAATTCCGGCTGCGGAAAACAAAAGAGAACCCACAAGTTCTTCAGTTAAATTCGCATTCAACAGTTAACGTCTGTTTGTATTATTTTTTTATCTTGGAAGGTATTTTTATTCCAAATATTATTCTCCTATGGCTGTACAATGGTACTAGTGCAACTTAGTTCTACCACAAAACACTGTACTGCAAACGAAGTAAATTTTGTAAATCTATTTGTGCAATGTTTGTTTGTTGGTTGGTTTGTTTTCTTGTGTGTTTACTTGTTTGTTGTTGTTGTTGTTGTTGATGTTGTTGCTGTTTGGGGGGGGGGTGTTAGCCCCCTTTTTTACCTTTGTTCACTCAACCTTGTTACTTCAAACACTGTTTGTGAGTATTTTATGATAAAGATCAAAATAAGAATAATAATATGAAGGTAGGATCACAAGAAAAAAGGGCCAAGTATTAAGGGGCTGTTTTTCAAATGTTAACTATTGGTCCAAGAAATTTTTTATTTATTTTACTGTTGTGTGAAGTCCTGCCATGCATGATTCATATTATTACAACAAACAAATATGGACACCATATTTCCAGTTGGATCGTGGTCGATACCATGGGGCTCTTTTGAAAGAAGTGTTGACCCTAAAATTAGCTGGACCCAGTTTGTACACACCGTAAACCCAGCACAAGACAATTTTGCTTACCAGGATAAGGTTACCAGCCAAAATGCCATGTGACATGTACTATTTGTGAGTGGTATCCTACTTCTTGTTTCTTAGCAGAAAGATATTAAGCACTATTGTCTGCAGCTCTATAAAATTAAACCGAGCTGGTGTTTAGTCTCAATTTTTTAACAAGTGTGTTGTGTCATCAGGAGATTGACTAAAAAGTTAATAATTACAAAAACAATAATAAAACAGTATTTTATTAGCCCATTAAAAATGACAGATTCCTTGATGCGCTTTACGGTTTAAAAGTATCAAAACCTTACTTCTGAAATTTAAAAATAGTAAGTTTATAGAAGCCAACACAATGACCATACTGACAAGAGTCTTTGTACAAGATATGAAGTACTACTGACTTTACCAGCTTCATCGTAATGAGTACTTGGACTTTGCAAGTATTCAAAATTAGCATCTTCGTCTTTTATCTTAATGGTGAATAAAATCAGATACAATCAAATTAGTTTGCAAACTCATTAAATTTTACCTCTTCCCAGTTGACTGGAGTTTCTGTTTTATCAGTGGTGATATTTTGATCATCCGGACACGATTCGATGACTGGTGACAGGTTGTCTGAATGAAGAAAAATTATATATGAAACTCAAAAAGAACAAATTCAGGGATGCAATACTTTTTTGTCCGTGCAAAAACTTTGTATCTCAATTTTCAGTTAAGTTTGTACATCGCACAATTCACACAAGCAAGAGACACAATGCAGACAAATTGTACCTTATTACCTTGGACTCTCTTTGTACATCTAGGATGTATACAGTATTGGTGGGTTTTCAAACAAAGCGTCTAGTGTAAAGTCTATTTTTGGTAAAACAATGTCTTTAAAATGAGACAACTTAAATATTTTTTTCAAAAGATTTTCCCTTTCTTTGACACTCTATGGTCTGGGCCTTGGTCAGTCAGCACTTATACCAATCGTTGACCTTATAATCTGTTTATCTGTTATAATGACAATTTAAAATAAACTTTTAAGCTATCCTTTCGCAGATTCTTACAAAAAGGTTACAATGGCCAAAGGGAGAAAGGGAGGAAGGGAAGGACAATAGTAGCTGCATGGAGAGTATTTTTACCAGAGGCCACACGGAAGTTGAAAGGACATAACAGTACTGGCCGTCACGGCTACCATGTAATTCCAAGCTTTACTGTAAAAAACATCAACAACAAACATACCCTCAATATTAACACTGAAAGAACACACGACGCTGTTCCCGGCAGCATCGCTGAAAGTGTACGACACCACTGTGTCCTGGGTGAAATTGTACGGTGATTCGATGTCAGGGGGCATCTTGATAACTGTGAGTTCATCACCAGAGTTGTCACTGGCCACAGGAACATCAAAGGGGAGGAGAACCCCAAGGGTCTGGCCAGACATAGATCCAACTAAGGAGCCTGGGCAGACTTTGAAAACTGGTGGAACAGTATCTAAAATTAAGAGATTGAACAAAGACTTTATATAAATTGAGGATGAAATGTTTGCCTCTGAGGTTGAATGATGAGACGGATCTATTTAAAGAGAACTTGTTCATCTATTTGGCTAACCTTGGCATGTCACAGAGAGCATGTACAGATTCTGATCCCATGTACCATCAGCGAGGCACGTCACCATTCTATGCCCAGGAGCGGCTGTCAGCTCAAATCCATTACGGCAGAAGAAGCTGCAGGTAGTACCATAATAAGGTTGTCCTGGACCACGGCAAATTGAGGGATAAACACCTCCATTGATCGGGATGAGATCTGCTGGTAAGGGGTCACATCTGGCCACTACCAACAAAATAAAAATAAAACAGTTATTTAGAGATAATGTTATTTTTGCACCAGCAATAATCAACATGTGATTTGAGTTTCACCATAAAAAGATGAACATTTTGTAGACTATAAAGTACTTTTGGGTTGAACAAAGAAAGTTCACTAGATGGAGATATGAACCTGGGACCTCCAGATTAACATGCCGGTGCTCTCCCGATTTTGTCAGTATCTTCGTTCAAGGGTGCCATTCAGAAGCAATTGAACCTATAACTGCCGTATAGCTATCACAACCAATTTTAGGATACAATCTGGGCAGTGGCAGTAGAGGGATCACCTTAAGGGGATGCATCTTTTTATTTCAAATAACAAGTTATAAACCACAAGGGAAACTGGGTAAACTTTAAACAATTTTGGGTTGAACAACAAAAAATTGACTAGAGCAGGATTTGAACCTGTGACCTCCAGATTAATGTGCCGGCACTCTACCAACTGAGCTAAAGTCAATTTTTCAAAATAGGGAGACCACCAACATTAGGGCTTGATAGCTCAGTTGGTAAAGCCCCAGCACATTAATGCAGAAGTCTCAGGTTCCAATCTTGCTTTAGTTAATTTGTCTTTGTTGAACCCAAAACTATTCAAAATTTACCATGTGAATTTCCCTTGTGGTTTATTACTTAACTACAATGTATTGTGAATTTGAAGCCTTGAGATCCTGCAGGATAAAGTAACAACATAAACGCTTTGGGTTGGTAATCAAACCTTGCATCAAGTCTAGAACAATAATCAAGAGGCTGGATCAATTCCTGTACCATCAATTGCTTGTTTCAGAAACTGCTGTTGATTTGACAGGTAAAACTTACACATTCTGACTGTAAGTTAAAGATGGCATGTAATAAGAGCATCATTCCTTTGCTTCAAAAATTAGAGACGGAGGTTGAGGAAACTGGATCTTGAAATTTACAACCCATAGCTTAATCATTACTTTAACACAGGGGAAAAAACCTCTCATCATATTCCAGAACAAAGGAGAAAAAAGAAAGAAAACAAATGTACACTTTAAAAAAAAAGGACAGAAGATCTATTCAAATATATTTAGAATGAACAGCAACAGTATAATTCTGCAGAGTAGCTTGATGCACTTACATTGACATGATGGCCTTAGACCGTCCCTGGTCCAAGACAACAGACTAGTGGTAGCATTCCTGGAGCATTTTGCTGTTTCCTCACCCCGCAAGGTGTAGCCATTCAGACAGCCCACCTGGCAAGTAGTTCCAAGACGATCGTCACATGTTCCAATAAAATGCCCGAAGAATGGTGGGTTGAGTGGTCTACATCTGGCAACTATTTTGTATTTTAAATTGAATACACTTAATTAAATAAAGGTCACTTTGTCAAATGTTTATTTGATGCCGTTGCTGGCAGATGTTTCTTTGGTAAGCAGAGGTGTTCATTTGTTGTCTCGTTGAGTAACTTAAGTAACTTTGTACAAATGATTTCGCATATTATACTATTTGCAGTTGGAATTGTGTTAGATTCAGAAATGATTCCAGTGAATAATTCAGCCCAATATCATGGAGCTTCTTACCATTTAGGAAAATTGGTGATTGAAGTAGCAGAGAATTCTGCGTTTATCTGAGCTCTTTTCCCTGAGCTCTTTTCCTAGAAAGGATTATTTGATTGTGTGCAAGCAAACTTCACATTACAAAGCACTATTGCTTTGGCCCTTTGGGGTAACCAGCCATAAAGTTGGGATATCATGGTACAATGTACATACCTCTCACACTGACTTCAAAGCTACAGGAAGCTTGGTTCCCTGCTGAGTCTGTAGCAACACAGTTGATAATGTTATCCCCAACCGGTAGCAGAGCTGGTTGGGCTGGATTACAGGTTATAGTTGGGGATTCACCAGAATTATCTCCAGCTTCAACTGTCCATGTAACATTCACATGTAGAGAGCTGTCCGTTGGGTATGCCACAAAGTCAAGTGGACAAGTTGTAAAATGTGGGCTTTCATAATCTATACATTTAAAATAAATAAACCAACAGCAATTAATTTGTGATTAATTTGGCAGAATCAAAATCGGTTAATCAGCAAACAATGGCAACTCTGAAATCTTATTTTCAATCAAACAATATTTTCAGGATTCCAACAAATTAGATGCAAAACTTCCTATGGTGTCTAGAAGTAGCCATGTACCAATAAACAGAATATGATCTGCAAAAGTTTAGATGAACAGTTTCATGTGTAGATTTCTGGGGATTAAACATATTCTTACCAACGCAACTGAATGCAGTGCTATCATGAGACCAATCTCCACTACCAAGGCATCGGATGAAGGTATATGAAGGAGGGTCTACTCTGTACCCAGATTGAGAACAGCGAAGGTAGCAGATGTCATTGTAATTTGGAGAGATGAGGCAATCAGCTGGAGATATCTCCAAGCCCTCGGTAGCAACTAAAGCTGGACAACTTCGCTCTGTAAAACAGTATTGTTAGTTGTTCAAGAGAATTAGTTGTAGGATAGAAAAATGGCACAGGGACTTTAACATTCAGATGATCATGTTATAGAACATAGGCGTCCGGATGTTGTAGTCTTAGATAAGGTGAAGAAGATGTGTCATCTACCCAGGTAAAGTCCACCACATCCCATGTACTATTGGCAAGGCATGTAGGGTTGTTTAGGAATGGTTAATAACACACTAACCTTCACAGGTAAAGTCCACCACATCCCATGTACTATTGGCAAGGCATGTAGGGTTGTTTAGGAATGGTTAATAACACACTAACCTTCACAGGTAAAGTCCACCACATCCCATGTACTATTGGCAAGGCATGTAGGGTTGTTTAGAAATGGTTAATAACACACTAACCTTCACAGGTAAAGTCCACCACATCCCATGTACTATTGTCAAGGCATGTAGGGTTGTTTAGGAATGGTTAATAACACACTAACCTTCACAGGTAAAGTCCACCACATCCCATGTACTATTGGCAAGGCAGGTAGGGTTGTTTAGGAATGGTTAATAACACACTAACCTTCACAGGTAAAGTCCACCACATCCCATGTACTATTGTCAAGGCATGTAGGGTTGTTTAGGAATGGTTAATAACACACTAACCTTCACAGGTAAAGTCCACCACATCCCATGTACTATTGTCAAGGCATGTAGGGTTGTTTAGGAATGGTTAATAACACACTAACCTTCACAGGTAAAGTCCACCACATCCCATGTACTATTGTCAAGGCATGTAGGGTTGTTTAGGAATGGTTAATAACACACTAACCTTCACAGGTAAAGACCACCACATCCCATGTACTATTGGCAAGGCATGTAGGGTTGTTTAGGGATGGTTAATAACACACTAACCTTCACAGGTAAAGTCCACTACGTCCCATGTACTATTGGCAAGGCAGGTAGGGTTGTTTATAGGAATGGTTAATAACACACTAACCTTCACAGGTAAAGTCCACCACATCCCATGTACTATTGGCAAGGCAGGTAGGGTTGTTTAGGAATGGTTAATAACACACTAACCTTCACAGGTAAAGTCCACCACATCCCATGTACTATTGTCAAGGCATGTAGGGTTGTTTAGGAATGGTTAATAACACACTAACCTTCACAGGTAAAGTCCACCACATCCCATGTACTATTGGCAAGGCATGTAGGGTTGTTTAGAAATGGTTAATAACACACTAACCTTCACAGGTAAAGTCCACCACATCCCATGTACTATTGGCAAGGCATGTAGGGTTGTTTAGGAATGGTTAATAACACACTAACCTTCACAGGTAAAGACCACCACATCCCATGTACTATTGTCAAGGCATGTAGGGTTGTTTAGGGATGGTTAATAACACACTAACCTTCACAGGTAAAGTCCACTACGTCCCATGTACTATTGGCAAGGCAGGTAGGGTTGTTTAGGAATGGTTAATAACACACTAACCTTCACAGGTAAAGTCCACCACATCCCATGTACTATTGGCAAGGCATGTAGGGTTGTTTAGGAATGGTTAATAACACACTAACCTTCACAGGTAAAGTCCACCACATCCCATGTACTATTGTCAAGGCATGTAGGGTTGTTTAGGGATGGTTAATAACACACTAACCTTCACAGGTAAAGTCCACTACGTCCCATGTACTATTGGCAAGGCAGGTAGGGTTGTTTAGGAATGGTTAATAACACACTAACCTTCACAGGTAAAGTCCACCACATCCCATGTACTATTGGCAAGGCATGTAGGGTTGTTTAGGAATGGTTAATAACACACTAACCTTCACAGGTAAAGTCCACAACATCCCATGTACTATTTGCAAGGCAGGTAGATTGCGGGGTACCAACACCTCCATAGCCATAAGGACAGTACCAGTGGCAGGTGGTACCCAGCAGTTCAGTGGCAGGTGGGTAATGAAAGCAGCCTGAACGAAGCACTTGACCAGGTTGGTCAGCCAAGGCAGGACACGAGATTGCTGTGAAAATTATAACAAAGATTTTTTATTATGGGAGAATGCTTAGTTAAGTCTCAAAGAGAAATTGAATTGGATAGTGATGGGCTATGCAAGGGTAAAAAACCTTCCTTAAAAATGACCTAACAAAACTGTTAACTTGTGCAGTTATTACTGTAAGCAAGGTTTGCGGTGACACCATGGACAAAATTTATATAGATAGATAGATAAAAGGTTTATTCACAATTGTCATCAGAGCATAAAAACTGAATTATCAAGTTATAAACCATGAGGGAAACTGACTGGTTAAATTTTTTATTTTGACTGGCTACCCTCAAACAAAGATACTGCTGACAAAATAGGGCTAGATAGCTCAGCTGGTAAACCGGAGGTCGTTGGTTCAAATCCTGCATGCTGTAGTCATTTGTTCTTTGTTCAACCCAAAATTTTAAACTGAATTGCAACAATATTAGATCATTAAAAAGGCAAAATGATCAAAGTCAATGATGAAAGTCTGGTTGATTTCTCATTCATTTCCAGCAGTGTGTGCTCTCGTTGTCTTCTCGAGATCAGAACAAACTGTTCAAAATGTCAAGTAGTCAACTTGCTCTTCTCAGAACCATCATTTCTCAAACCTCACAAATAGCATCAAGTCTTACTACTATTTTTGAATGGTGTACAATCAATACATAGAAAATGACTTTCACATCATACTGCTGTAAACAAAATGCAGGGTAATTAAAAAAACAAAATTTTCAAAAACCCCGACTCTGATTAAATTACTGACAAAACACAGGCTTTTATACTTACGTGAACATGTAGGGTTTTGCTCTGTCCACTCCACTAGAGGGGATACACCCGTCTTTTCACATTTCCTACTTTCAGGGCCTATTAGTTGGTACCCCGCATTGCAGGCGAAGCTACAGGTGGATCCATAGATGTTACTTGGGCACTGGACAAGGGAACCGCTGGCTGGCGCTTGTAGGGTCTGACAGCGTAGAACTGAGAAAGTACATAAAGAGTCACCAGGAATGCCCAAAATGCACAAAGATTTAATGTTTTTCAACAATGTAGTTCACATCCTTGTTTTGTGTAATTAAAAGC
Source organism: Leptasterias polaris (assembly GCA_037783415.1). Lineage (NCBI taxonomy): Eukaryota > Metazoa > Echinodermata > Asteroidea > Forcipulatida > Asteriidae > Leptasterias > Leptasterias polaris. Next base: position 4,402,777 of record JAZGTN010000027.1, read on the forward strand.
GAATCCCTTTAACATTTGAAAACTCATGAAGGTCTGAGCTCTTGAGAGTGAAACTTGTTTCAAGGCAATTTAAGAAACAACTGATAGCATCATCTTGAATACTAGTGTTAATAATAATAACAACTGTAGTGTATTTATAAAGTGCCTAACACCTTCAGAAGGAAGTCTCTAAGCACTCAGGAGAACAAAAAGAAAACTACATACAATGAATTGAACAGAAATGTTTTGAGAAGAGTCTTGAAATGTGAGACGGTGGTAGCTTGAATTGTTTGATGTGTTTTTACATTGTAAGTAACTCTTGCAAATTGATCTCTTATCAGTACAGTGTATGAATTCCCGTCTTACCTTATTTTCTGCTTGGTGGCCATTTGATTGTTTTCACATTTATTTGGGAGGTTTGTTTAAAGGGAACTGAAATAATGGGGGGGATCTAGAGAAATATGAGACATGGCTTTCTGCTTAGATTATATTGTATTCTTACCAAGCACAGTGATGTACACATCACAGCGTCTGCTATTTGAAGCTTGATCTGTGGCAATGTAAGTCAAACGTGTTGTGCCTTCAGTAAATGATGACCCAGATCCCTGGGAAATATCCAAGCTGGAGACAAAACAAGTCAAGATGATCTCAGTCAAAAATATATCAAAGGTCAATAAACCTTAACAAAAATAATTTTGTTGTGAACATTGTTAATAATATAGGCATAACAAAATGTTTCAAACTTGGCAACAGTGGATTTTTGATAGCATAGGGGTGGAAACAGTTACCATGTGAATTAGAATGGGTGATGCTAGGGGGCAGCAGACTTACCAATAAATCCATTGTTCTGGGAAGTGTACGCTTAAGTTAACAATGAAAAATTTCTTGGTGTATCTGCTGAAGCTCAGTGTCCCAAAGTTCCCAAATCAAACAATTTAATACAATCAACGTCCCGTTTATTTCAAAATATTTTAACATGCAGTAATTTGACACAAAAATTGAAAATATGGTAAGGGGGGGGGGGGAGGTTGGGGGTTGAATGTAAAGTCTGGCCAAGTGATCCAAATGACATTAATTTCATTCTAATACGCACCTGGCAACATTTACAACCCCAGAGTTATCAGTTGCTACCGGTGCTTGAAAGATGACAACAGCAGATCGCATTCCTGGTGGAGCAGTCTTCTCAATATACATCGGGCAACTCCCAGTAAACACTGGTGATTGGTGATCTATTACATACAAGTTAGTGATATTATTAACAACCTCGAAAAATGATAGTTCCTTATCAGCATTCTATAATCATTCACATTAAATACTTTCACATCCTGTAAAGCCTAAGTTTACCTGTGCATGAGACGACCCGTGAATCGCTCCAAACACCCTGAGCAGTACACGTCTTACTGTAAGGACCATTCAAAGAGTAGCCCTCATCACATGTGAATGTACATCTTGTGTTGTAAGGAAGTTCAGACTCCGTGGAGCAACTACTCGGTTGAACTGTACCCTGGTCAAGGCTCAAGAACCCGGTGCACATCACAGCTGTTAATGAAAGAAACAGCTTTATTTTGTTGATTTCCCTAAATGTTCAAATTTGCATACCACTATGGTACTTTGATTCTAAACAACATATAGAATGCTACGAGTGTAGTTGTATTTACACACCTGCTTGGAGTCAATTTGTACACACAATCCTATTTCAACTGTGTGGGAAATTCTAGCTTTATTTCCATTGATTGTTTTGTTTAATTTTGCAATACAGGCATGTCACTTGGTAATAATACTCTATGTCCACAGCTGACATATAGAGGGCAGCAGACAAAGACAAGAGTTGAGCTCACTATTTTTCATATTTCAATGTTCTATAGCAATATCCCAATGCCTGCAAAGGTTTACTAATAGTGTATGGCTGTGTATTATTGGCTGCTTGTGGTTTCTCACCAACAATTTGTGTCTACCAAAAAATGATAAGTAAAGAATGTCTTCCAAGCATGCAGCTCTAGGCAACGAACCCTGGTTTATAAGAGAGTGGTGGTTGCCTAGCTATAGCAACATTTACGTTTTGGTGTTTTCAGTGTGTGGGTTTGGGGCCTTAATTGTCCATGGCAGTTTTGTTTTTGAGCAAAACACTTTTTACTTTGTCTTTCAAGCAGGGCATTACTTTATAGGTCTAGTATGTTGTGATGCACCTAAAAGAACAAAATTGCTGCCATAAATGTTCTCACCTTTACAGAGTAGGTCAGTACCAGTCCACGATCCATCAGCCAGGCAACTTCTTCTTCGCCGGCTCAAATATGTCTGGTTGCTATGAAAACCAGGATTACATACAAATGTACATGTAGACTGGTAATCCACCTCCTCCCCGATACATCCTGATACATAGCCATTTGGAACATCTGGTACTCCGCAGGTGTTTGCTGGTGATGGAATAATGTCATGAGTTCGCAGGTGAGAATAAGACATTTGGATTGTTTATCTTTAACATCACCATGGGAATCTCAGATTATACCTGCAGGAGGATTATATTAGAGTTAAAGGTGACTTGTGACGATTTGGAACTGCAGTGCAGGGTACCCACTATTGTTGATGCCTACCTCTATTTTAAAAGAAGCAGATGTCGAGAAACTTTCCAAAACTTAAAAAAAGAACACTTTGCCCAGTCTTAATGGTCATAAAAAACTACAGTGTGGCAGCACATCTTTTGCTCTGGTGTTGTGTGTTTGGCATACAAAACGATAACAAATTGGAGGGGATTGAAAAAATATTACAACTTGTAAAGGATTGAAAATAATATATTACAAATTGCACAGAATTAAGATAGACACAAAAGGGATGTCAATCATTTTCCCTTGATAGTGTCTGGGGCTAACATTTTAAAGAAAAGGAAGGTCTCATTTTTGTTTACTGTTGGGAACAGATATCCATGGGTATTTTCTGCTTAAACAGTTATTAACCATTTCATCGTCCAAATTTCTCTCCAACCCTAGTTGCTACCCTTCTGTCATGTTCCTCATATCAAGAGCAATAATCTACAAAGGTTTGTGGTATCACCATTCATGAATCTCGATGAGTTGTGGTGGTTCTGAAAAGAGCCAGTGGTGTGTAACAACTCTGCACTTCAATCAGTATGCTCTGAATGTTTTCAGGAGAATCAAGATGATTAATTATTTTTGGAGTAGTTTGCCGTCCCAGTTATGGTTGGCCATAATCATCACACATGAGCCCAATATCATAAGGATGCTATGAAGAAAATGGTATTGCCAGTATTTCTGCTCCACCAAAATTAGCAGGAAACAAACTTTCACAATCAATATTCAATACATGATACTTCGGCTTTTTCTGCTCTGCAAGATTTTTTTATGCTTGATAGCTGTATGAAATTGGGGCCTGGTGTTATTTCAAAAAACTGTTTTGTTTGTTATGAACTCTAAACAAAGTGTACAACATTTTGTGTACACACTCAAGGTAACTGAAATCCCTACTTACGTATGCAATCTACAGATGGGCCATCCCAGAAACCAACGGTTGCTGATGATACGATCTTACGGCAAACACTGGATACTACTTGGTTCTGACTGACTGAGGACACTGTGTAGCCTTCTTCACAACTGATGTTACACACTGAGCCGTACACTACAGAGCTATCACAACTACCCTGGCCTGAAGCAAGGCTAGTCACACTGTGCTGGGATGAAGGCAATGGTGGACATCTTGTGACTAATCATTTGAAGAAGAAAAAGAAAGTAACAGTGAAGGTGAGGAGAACCAGCGTCCATTTCTTCAACATGTTGCTGATGTAGAACTTAGACTGATATGTTAAATCATAAAATCATGTACACAGTGTTATGATCTTTTGTTTAATGAAGCAGGTTTTTTTCAGAACCCAAATCTTCTTCATTCTATAACAAGTTGCTGGTACATGGATAACTGATTGGAGCCTTGAACCAAACTATATCATTGTGAACCAAACTATATTATTATGAACCAAACTATATTATTATAAATGAACCAAACTTTATTATACATTTTTGATTTCCTTTCAAAGAGAATATAGTTGTTTCCTCACCTCTCACATCAAGATAAATGTCACATGTTGCCGAATTGCCGCTGCTGTCTACGGCACTATAGATCAGGCGATAAGTCCCTTCTGTAAATACTGTGCTCTTATTGGCTGGTACAGATCCTCCATTTATACTCACAAGCGTTGCTACAGTGTCACCACTGGCTTCCAAGACCTATGTATGTCATAACACTTCATCAAAACTTGGACCAAGAGAAACTAATCATGAGCAATGGCCAACATCATGTGACCACTGAATCATGGAACTATGTACATATTCCAAGTATGTTTGTCAACACTCATAAATGATTTTCTTTACAAAGTATGATTTTTATGGTGCATTGCATGGTGCCGTTATGTTAACCACTACTCAAAAATATGTTTAAAAAAAATAATCTCAAACAAAACCAAATAACAGTTTTAAAACTGTCTTTGTTGGCAAACAGACTTGGCATCAAAATTGCCATGTTTTATTACAATACACTTAACTATTGAAACACATGAGATCATATCACCTTAAGGTTGTGATGCATATGCATTGCTTTGCACAAAAATCAAAGATTACAATTTAGAGCAAGTTTGAGTGCACACAATGGTTAACTAAAGGTCGACTATTTTGACTTGAACCCAGGTTGGTCGACCATTGGTTGACTACTGTGGTCGACCATTTGGAACCAGCGTCAGGACCATGGTTTCTTCCGTAGTAACGATAGCCTCGTTTCATGCTAACATGTGTAAAGCGCAGAAGGGAACCAGTGACTCCAACAGCGAAAAGGCGGAAGAAGGCAATGGAAATGTTGAATACCATAACAATGGTTGACTAGACTTCCAAACATACTTCCTTTAGTATGTCTCCAGGCACCCTCGATCCCAATTATTAAATGAAGGTTACTTTGGATCGCTCTCTCCCCATGCCAGCCCAGACAAAGCTACATTGTATTGTTCTGTGAATTCGTCTTTGTTGTAAGTCTTTCTGTGTTTTCTTTTGTGTGTTTATGTAAATTGTTTCTAACTTTACCCTGTATTTGCCAATGGTTGAGTGGGGGTCGTCGGCCCAGTGTTCTTCATGTTCATTGTTCATCCCATGTACATTTTTCACTGTTCAGTTTTTCTTTTCGCTTTCTTCGAAAAGCATTCAACAAAATAAATTAATAATAAAAAATTCCATTTATTTCTAGTCTTCTATGAATACACCCACTTTCCCATTGGCACTTACATAGGGTCATCGATACAAGCCCTATGGGTTTCTAGATGGCCCTCTGCTCAATATGTATTATTTTCTTCAAAGCTGTTGATTTATGACTTGTTGTTTACTTGAGTGGAAATTAATAAACAAACAAACAAACAAACAAGTAGTTCAAGTGAGTACGTCACTGCGAATGTACGTTGCTAGTCAGTGGAAAACCACGGGTCGACTAAATGTGCGCACTCGAACTTGCTCCTAGTGAAAGTTCATGAACACTTTACTTCATCATTTACAGGAAATCAAAGAGAAGCTAACATTACAATAAACTGATAGTAAGCCTCAAAGAGTAACATGAATGCCCGATTCAACTTTGTCTCTCTACAGTTTCCCCTCAAACATGAAAGCCAAAGAAAGCTGGTAATCTTACCTGTATAGGCTCCCAGTCATAGTGAATCATACCAAAGTTGGTTCCCCATTCAGCAAATACAGAGATGTCAGGCGGGCATATCAAAGTGGGTGGAGTTATATCTGTCAATCACAAGTAAACCTGGTTTTCTTTACGCTATAGACATAACTATTCACAATAAAATCAAAGGATTCATTCACGAATGCAAAATAAAAGGGGGAAAAACACACAACAAAATTGAATTTATCTCTTTTTCCCTATTTCCAAAGCGTTGATCCTGAAGATAATAACACAGGTCTACAAAGAAAGAGCCAAATGAAAATCAGATCAAACCATTTCTAAGGAACAGATTTAAACGCCTTCTTACCGTTACACTGTATTGGTGTTTCATCCCATTGACCAGACAACAGACAGGTGCGACTCCCTGAGCCACTGCCCATATATCCCAGATCACATGGTGTAACACACACAGTTCTATAACTCAGTGGTTGGTCAATCTCTGTAACCTCTACCCCATGAAGTGTGCAGGTGATGGCCATATATCCTGCTGTGGTGTCTGGTACAGGTAATGGATCACACTTTACCTCTAGAGTTGGGGAGGAGGTTCAGATCACAAACATTATTATGACAGAGGTAACACATACATAAATTATTATTTGATTAGTTTTTACAAATCTCTCAAAGTATGGTGGCGTTCACTTTAAGGCTATTTTCAATAGATTGAGCAAGTCATATATATTCTAACATTAAATCGCACAGTTTGTGTTTGTTTCACACAAGGACAAACAAATCTGAATTTATTTCAGCTATTTTGGGAAAAACTCTAGGAACTGTTTTTCAAAAACTTTTGGACATAAAATTATACTTTTTCATGGGCATGCACAAGCTGTGACTATTAGTTTTTATGAGTTATTTTAGCGGTTTTTTTATTTTGTATGAAAGTCTGGTTATGGGAGGCTTGTAAATACTGTGCAGTCATTTACACAGTATTGTTGTTATAGACCAACCTTCACATGTGATTGTGTTGCCATTCCATTCTCCCACACCATTTCCATCATCAGTGCATGTAACATAGGTGGGTTGTGTTGGCATGAACCCAACATTACAGATCAGTGTACACGTACTGCCATAGGTCTCCTCAGAGTGGGGGCAGCCATTTTTAAAGCCATTTTCTGGCGGAGGCAACGCACTGTTGTCACAAGTTACGGCTGCAAAAAAATGGTTAGATTTTTTTGGGTCAGTAAACCAGAAAGGGGCATTCATGATTTTCACATCAACTAAAGGAAAATTACCGCTCTTCGCACCATCACCCATGTAAAGTCTTCAGTAGACAACACATTGGCCAGCTGTGCATTGAGCATCAGCAACCAGGACAGCTAATTCAAACGGAAAATTCACCGCATCCAAACATTGCTGGAACTCAACAAATATGAACAAAGGTCTTAGACTCAAGTCTTAAACTACACTGCATGTAACAACAAAGATAACCCTCTAGCTAACACCAGACCAAAAGACCTTAGACCTCAGTTTTAAACTTCGCTGCAAATAAAAATCAAGATGACCCTCTGGCTAACACCATACCCAAAGACCTTAGACCTCAGTTTTAAACTTCACTGCATGTCACAACTGTAACAACAAAGATGCCCCTCTGGCTAACACCATACTCAAAAACCTTAGACCTCATCAGTTATAAAGTTTACTGCATGTAACAATCAATATGCCCCTCTGGCTAACACCATACCCAAAGATCTTAGACCTCAGTTTTAAACTTTGCTGCATGTAACAATCAAGATGACCCTCCTGGCTTACTCCATACCCAAAGTCTACATGCCTCAGTTATAATTTTACTGCTTACCTTCACAATAGGGGAACAATGAATCCCACTCGCCATCCAGTCCACAGGTGACATTTGTTGACCCTACCAGTACATGGCCCTGCTCGCAAGCATAACGACAGGTAGAACCAGCAGAAACCTGATTGGTGGCTGGACACTCATCTCGGTTGGTGACCTTACCGTAGTTGGATATATAGGCACGTGGGCAAGTTTGCACTGGGTTGAAAATATAAAATCGAATTATGTTATTTCATTGCCAGACTGTCACATTGTTTCTTGCAGAGGCCCTTTTCAGCGTACACAATTTACAAGTCACTGGTTCACAAAGTAGGTAGGCTTGTTTTCACACACAGATAAATGTATTTCATTTATGTTAAGCCTGGGGCTATTTATTCTCAAATTCTGTCTAGGTTTCATGAGCTCATGGCCCAATTCCATAAGGCTGTTGAGTAGAAAATAGTAAGGAGCAAACTTATTATGGTATATGCTGAAAAATAATTAGAGAGCAGTTAGAACAATGTAAACTAAATTATATTTTGGCAGAGTGCCGATTCCTGCTAGCCAAGTTATTTCTGTGATAAGCAATTGTTTCATATTTTTCTTAGAAATATTAATCACTGTTGTTAAAAGTCTTGTTTGTCACACCCCAAAATGTATATAGCTTATTCATTTTCAGCCAAGAACTGTACTCAATAAAGACTTGGTTAGTTTTCTTCCCGTCGATAAACTTTGATAAACTGATAAACTTTGTTTTCATACTTTCATTTAGTGAGCTAATTTTTCTATAGATCTGTGGGCTTTTTCTCAGAAAATGTTGACAAGGCTTACCATTTTTATAAGACCACATTACTCAACCACTATTTTGGAAAGCTTTGTTTCTCACACACAATCAAACCACAGTTCATTAATTTTCAGCCAAGAAGTATGTTTCATTGGGGCATTTTTCGTGGCGGATCTTACAATGGTTTCCAGAAGTGCTAGTACGACTGAAAAAGATTTTGAAAAAGGAGTACAGCGCCCCAGTTACTGGGTCTACAGTGGTACCAACAAATACATGAGTGTTCACTTGAACTCTACGAACGCTAGATAATGTTTTCATACTTTCAAATAGTGAGCTTATTTTGGTCTACATCTGTGGGCTTCTTTCTCAGAAAATGTTGACAAGGCTGGTTTTTTGTTAAACAATATGTTTGTTGCTTTTACCTTCACACCGAACATCATCACCGTCCCAGTATCCTTGAGATGCTCCAGACAATGCAAGACACCGAGAAAATCCACTTCCTGTGAGTTCATATCCATCCTGACATTCAATCTCGCACATTGACCCATATGCAGTAGGGCACTGCGTTGAGTTACCAGAAAATCTACCATTCAATGGTGGGGTGAGCGCCGGGCAGTGAATGACTGAAATTGTAAATTGAATTTTAACATTTTTGAAACACTTGTTTATGGACGAACATATAAAATAAAATAAAAATATTTTTCTGATGTTGACCCAAGAAAGATACTTATGGTTTGGACATCAAGGATGACAAGGATATCATAAAAACTCAAAGGAAAATGACTGGTAAAAGTTTAATTTCAATATGGGTGATGAATGCAGTAAAACTGAAGTCAGTGAGTCATAGCCAAGCAAGCAGCAGAAGCACAAATTGTTGTGACTGTGTGTATACATGTGGTCTAACACAACAACATACAGGGTACTTTACACAATGGAACAATGATACCCCACAAGGTTTTCTTTGTTCTAGTGGTACCCCACAGAGGATTTCTTCAGAAAAGGGAACACTAGAACAACAATGTGGGGGACCCTGTAACTGCCGTATATAAGGGTGTTTTAACGCTACATACAAAGTGTGGACATGAGAACAAAAGAGGTCCACATAATGTAGGGACTTGAAACACTATGTGGACTTACACACATCCACACAGTGTTATTTACAGTGTTGAAGAATAGGACTTTCCTTAAGTGCATAGAACAAAGGAATGTCCACACAGTGACTGCAACACAGAGTTGTGTGAGTGTGTGGGGGGTGGAGAGTTTTACATTTGCTTTTCTTATTCATTAGCTACATGAGAGTTGCTGGAATGGAGATTGTTTCAGAAATGCGTGTTGAGATAGTTTCAGTCATAATGTAAAAAGTCTTCTGGAGAAAATAAGTAGTAGCGGACTATTCAGGTAAATGTATCATCCCAGGAGAGAGAGAATGCTCATGCTCCGAATCATAACAATCAGCTAATTACATGACCTTTACCTTCACAAGTTGGTTGTGGTGCATTCCAAACACCATTAGCGGTCTCCCCTTGCTGTAAGCATTCATTAGTGTCACTTCCATTCAACACAAAGCCTGATGAGCATCCAAACTGACAAACAGAGCCGTAGTTGAACCGTGGTGTACACATCATATGCTGGCCAGGGAGGAAGGAACGGGCTGGACACTGAATAACTAGCAAAGGAAAAATGTGTGTTACTAATATCTAACTGCACAAACATTGTATACAAGGCTTTTCAGGTCTAGTGCAGATCCCATAGAGACCAACCCATCATGGTAATATCCCCCTTAATTATCTAACAACAGCAATGGACATTGACGTTCATTATATGAATGAGACACCTTACTGTTCGTCTTCCAGCCTTTGTTTGGTTTCAGTGACTTGATTAGGAGACTGAAAAACAAGATGACTATAACATTGTACAACGGATGAGGGATGTGTGATAGAAACATGTACCATGCACTTTCCTTACTATGTCATTAGTAAACATTTTGATAATAAGACGGCCTAATTAGGGCTTGTCACTGTTAAACTGTTAACTAACCTCGCACAACAACACTGAATGAACATCTAGCGGTATTCCCACTGGAATCACTGACTTCATATTTGATGACGTGTGAACCTCTGCTGAATTCAGCTCCAGGAGGAAGCCCTTCTAATTGAGTCTGTTTTGTTGTAAGTACCTCTTTTGAGTTGTCTGTCACATTCGGAAGGTCCCAAGGGACCATTGCAGTTGTTTGACCAGACTCTGCATAAGCCGAGATGGTTCCTGGACATTTTATGACTGGAGGCTGCGTGTCTGTAATGAGAAATGTTAGGGTTAGGGATAAGTTAAAAACTAACAAACTATATACTGTTTAATAGATGAGATTGTCCTAGTAGCATTCTAGTGCAACAATGCCCAAGTCATAAAAGTGTGGACTTGAATCTCAGTTGATCAAATTAGCTTGTGTGTTTTTGAGCAAGAGATTTATACCTGCCACTTTCATCCTTGAGTAGACTTGTACTAAAGTGGGTCGAGATTGCTTGTGTGATTAGTTAGCCATGTTGTATACTAATTTGTGGATATGATTTCATGATTTCATGGATGTATTTGGCCTTATACACTATGCTACACAACAACAGTGCAAAACACTCAAAAGTACAAATGTTTTCTAAAAATTGTTTGAGCTTTTCTCACCTATGCACACTGGATTCGCTGTCCCCGTCCACCTCCTAGACGCTCTACATGTTCTTATGCCAGTTGCACTTGACAGTACGCTGTAACCAGGTTGACAGGTGAAGAAACAAATGCTGTTATAATTGTGGCCATCTGTGCAGGTAGTCAACGTATCTGGCAGGCTGGGGTAAGGGTCAGGGCACTGGATTGCTGTTAAGAACAAAATGAGAACAGGAATTACATAACTTGTCTGTCTCTGCGATGAAGGGCTGTGCCTTATTTCTCCTTCCTTTTATTTGTTTAAAAAATAAACAAATAAATATAACTCCTTTATTTATTTATTTGTTTTATGCAAGTTTGCCCCAAACAAGGCTAAAAGCTACTCATGGTAAGGGGCTACAAAAGATTTCAGATGAAAATAACTCAGGGGAGCTAAAAGTAGGAATTGATATTCTTCTTTTAAAACAATCTAGATTGTAGGATGGAGGGAAACATGCACCAGGCAAGGAGTTCCAAAGAGATACAGTATGTGGAATAAAGCTGTTGGAATGGCTAATTGTTTTACATCTCAGCAAAGCAAGAGTGTATGGATGAGCACAAGCAGAAAGCCTGATTTCACGCTCAAACACCCTGATATGAGGAACCAGGTCAGGCACACTGGTGGCACTTTTACCATGAAAATATCTGTAGAAAAAACAGAGGCTGGCTACAGACCTGCAGTGGGAAAGAGGTTGTAATGTTGATCCAAACCCTTCACCAACAAGATTACCAATACTCTTCTGCACTATAAAGTTAAAGGCAGAAGCTCCAGCCCAAATGTGACAACGGTACTCCATTAGGGGATGTATAGTTGTCATGAACAGGTACAAAGTAGCATCAGGAGGTAAGAACAAAAAACAGTTCCATTTGATTATTATGTTTTCTTTGATTGTTCATTTACAGTTAGTTTTTCTAAACTCTCCCGAATCCACTAGAAATGGTTCACACAATCTTTTTACACTTAAAAACATTTCCATTAAAAATCTTCAAATACAAAGTCAGAATGTTTTCTCTCATGAACAATGTAGAGTAAGTGAGTAATTTGACTTGCAGAAAAATGTAACAGCAGGAGACGTCACAAGAGAGGGCTAGATCTGCATGCAATGAGCTTAATTAAGGCCATATCCGAATTGGCGGCTTTGGCTACAGCTAGGGCTGTTGCTAAGGGTGTTAAGGATGGCCTACACTTCATTGCATGATAATGCGGTGATCCAGCCGTAGCCGTAGCTGTAGCCACCAATTTGGACATGACCTTACTTACGTGTACATGATGGTTTGGTCCCTGACCACTGTCTATTCCTTCCACATGTGCGGCTGCTCTTTCCTCCAGTAATGGAATATCCAACAGTGCAGCTTATTGTACACGTTGATCCATACAAGTCTTGATGGGAACAGGAAAAATAGCCCATGGAGACTGCTGGATGGACCTTACATCTTTTTTCTTTAAAAACAAACACAAAAATAGCAGGATTTTGAGTAAAAGTTATCTAGGTCTAATCTATTAGATATCAAATATTAAACCACAAGGGAAACTGACTGGGTAAATTTTAAATGATTTTGGGTCGAACAAGGAAAATTGACTAGAGCGGGATTTGAACCAACAACCTCCGGATTGACGTGCCATGCAGCGCTCTACCAACTGAGCTATCTAGCCCTATGATGGGGGTCTCCCTATTTTGTCAATATCCTTGTTCGGTGGGCCGGTGCCAGTCAGAAGCCATTCAACCGTAAACTGCCGTGTAGCCAAAGAACACACCCAAGTATACGATACAACCTGGGAAGCGTCAGCCAGGGGATCACCATAAGCCTGGGGCGCTGTATTTGTTTTTTCAAAATGTTTACATCTGTGGTCGTACTACTAGTACTACTACTAGTCCTAGCACCTCAGAGAATTATCATAGCTGTAGGTACGATTGTAGGACTCAATTTGCTATGATTTTGCTAGCCCACTTTTTGTGTGGCCAAGCTGAATACTTGGATTCAGCTTGGCCACACAATTGGGGCTATGATTTTGCAAATATCTAGCCACAAAAAATGCCTCAGAATGACAAAAAGACCCAACAAAATAGCTTAAAAACCGCCTACACGTTTCTTTTGTCTAAAGAAAGATGCAACATGAGGCATTTAATTACAAGTATCAATGTTTTGTGCTCCAAATTCAATTAAAATTTTGTTTAGTCAACAATCGGAGAAACCATCCATCACGAGCCACATCTCGCATGTCTCGGGAAACTCTGAAAATTTGACGGGTGCCCTGTCAAGCGTGTCGTGGCTGAGCGGTCTAGCACACGGAATTCAAGTTGTGGTGGCTGAGTCAACACAATGTGAGTTATAATCTCGGTCCGGCACTTGTGTCCTTGAGCAAGACACTTAACTATAATTGCTCCTTGGCGTTTATGTCGTAACTTATGGATCCTGCCGAGTTACAAAGTAGAAGTAGAAGCGAAGGCGTCAATTTCCATTTTATTTTCACAAATAATGTCATCCAAGGATAAAATTTACAATTCTGAATCCAGCAGACTTGAAGTTCAGGACACAAGGAATATGTGAGTGAAGTTTCAGTTTCCTCAAAAAGGTAAAAATATGAAAAAATGTTGTTATAAATGTTTTCGCAATGCGGTACGGGACCTCTATACCCTGGACTCCGTCGCGTTGTATTCAACTGAGGAGTCCGACCGCCAGGGCCCAATTTCATAGAGCTGCTTAAGCAGAAAAATATCAATTGTCTGGAAATGAGCAGGATATACCAGTCACAAAAAGTATCGTAGGACGCCCTGTATTCAGGGCGTCCCTGAAATCGAGGCAAATCTTTTACCTCTCTGCACGCGATGTAAACAGTCCCTAGATACAATTTTTGTGATTTGACTTGCCAAGCAAAGAGTCTCCTCTTATTTGACCAAAACTTAGAAACATGTAAAGGCTCCACTGGTTAGTTGCACTTGTTATGCAAAAAGTTGTGGTATTTTAGGCATTTCTGCAAGGTACAAAAATATGTCATACTGTCGGGGCCATAACAAAACAAATTCCCACCGAAAACACTTTTTCAATTCACAATTCACGTTGATCAAATCATGTGACTGAACATTCTGCTGAGCATTCTGGGGGAAAAAATACAGAGGCTTAAAGAAGCCACGTGCCTTATATCATTTTCTAATAGTCTGGATAAAATTTTTTTGTAACACAGTCACTCTATCATTTTTTTTATTAATATTAAAATTTAAACATCAGCTTTGTGATTCGATTATCACTGTTTATTTATATGCTTTATTATAAATGTTAAGAAACATAAAAAGACACAAAACTAAATAAAAATAAGATTTTAAAGCCAAGAATTATTTACATTTTTTTTTTTTTTTTTTTTTTTTTAGTTTTTGAAAAATACCACGGTTATTTTTAAAACTAAATAAAAAATATGTTGAATAAAATGAAGAAAACTGCTGGCTATAGAGTCATACACTAAGTCTCACAGAACACTTGTAGTCACTGCAGATGTTTCTTCCACGTATGGCTTCACCCGGACACCATACTTTCCCGTTTGCATCGAAAACAGGTCAAACTCAAAACAAATGGGACGCTATTGAAGTCATCGAAGATCGGTGCGTGGTGTGAAAGTTTCAATGTCCATCATGTTTTAATATATGTTTGCATATTTCTTATAAACAAAGGAAGGTAATTAGGGCATTAGTTGATTATGGAATATTTTTATTTTTTTTCAATTCAAAGAAAAAGGCATACTACATCGAAAACCGGACAGGGGAGGATACCATAATAATACAATTAATAATAATAACCACAAAAACAGTTACTTACCCGTTACAGAGATCTTGAACAAGCACAAATCGGTGTTTTTGTTCCCATTTCCGTCGGTAGCACTATACTTGATGATGTATGGAGAATTATTGGCACTAAATCTGTTACCAGAATTCGGACCTGAGTCCTCCCTTCCAATACTAAATGAAAGCGAGAGAAAAGTAAAACCATCATTAAAAGCAGACGATACGATCGGTCTCAAGTTAAAATCAGGTCTAGTGCGCCCTCAAGTGTCAGTTCCATTCCAACCAGTCTCTCAAGCCTGCTGAACAGCTCGACGTCACAGTACACTTCGGGACATCAAAAGACAGGGGGACCATCAGTCTATCGAGTACCTCCGGTCTATCTCATTATGGACCAATAATCTAGTTTATTGCTTCATGATCCCATTATCTCTTCTTCCAGCCTCACTAACATGGGAAACGTGCCGTATTGGTACCTCGTCGAGCAAGGCTTGCTGGGAAAGGAAAAAAATCGCTCAGTGAGATCATACCTTACTGGAAACAAGGTTACGTTACTCCTCTTCCTATTTATCCAGCGCCTCACGAAAAGATGGGCTGACGTATGCACATTATGCGCATTGGACCATTTCCCCTGACCTAAAAACCCTGGTCATCTTTACTTGTTTACGAACGATTCCTATCAATAAAAATGTAGCTCTAAAATCCATTGCAAAGGTTATTGTCATTCTTTGCCTTGTACCACAACAAAAATAGGGCTCAGTTTAGTGCAAAAGGTTTGAAGTGTGGGATATGTAGCACCACACCGAGGGAACTGGTGCGTTGGGAGGGGGAGCCCCCCCTCCCCTAAACTCAAACGCTTTATAGCCCAAAGCGCCCAATCCGAAGGCAACGTGTAGTACCTTTAAGAAAATATTAAGTGGTGCCATCTTTGCTTAAGAAAAGGTCAAAGGTCAACAAAGGTCAAAGTTCGATTTAATCAAAATATTGGAGTGCAAGCAAAATGTCTTCATGGATTGAAAGGTTATGGTCTACTGAATGAGATTTCCATATTTAAGAAAATGAATATTGGTGCCAAGTGTAATTAAGAAGGCCCTTAATTAGTGCTAATTACACTTTTAATCGAAAATTTGAGTGAAAGGATGAAACTTGTCAATGTGTACATACACTGTGCTGACTCAAAATCAACTGCTCAAGAAAATTTTCTTTGCTTAAGAAAGGGTCAAAGGTCAACTGGGGTCAAAAATTTGGTTTAGGTTATCAAAAAAAATTGATTAAATCAAAATTTCAAGTGCAAATCAAAAAATTAGGGACTGAAAGGCTTATTAAGAACCGCTGAATGAGCATTTGTTTTACTGAAAAAACACAATAATAGTGCCTAATTTAATTAAGAAGTCATTTAATTACCACTAATTACAACGGATAACTGGAATACACTACTTTTAATATTGACATTTGGGTTGCATTAACAAAATTAAGCCCTGGAAGGTGTATATCATTTTTGCAAGATTACAATTCGGACGTTTTTAACTGTACGGAAATGTTTTGTTTAACTTCATTTTGAACAACTCGCTGCAAATTGAGGATCTCAGTCTTGAGTTTAACTTCTTGACTTTTACAGTTTCATGCTGTTTTCATGCAGTTTTTCATGAGTACATCGGATGTTCATTAATCATGCACACACAGCACAAACGTTTATCTATCTGCTAGAAAGTTGGCATGTATAGTCCTATTATTAACAATAACCAATCCAGCCTATTATAATTTAGGGCGCAACCCTCCACTAATTTGCAAAAGAATCCTTTTCACTTTTGCCCAATTCGAACAGAGATGTCCAATAGTGACTAATGAAGTGTCTTTAGCAGGTTTTAAAGGTTATTATATATGATTAGCACAATATTTTCAATAAATTACACGCATAATTATGTAAAATGTATTCTAGCTGCCGCAGTCATACAAAAATTCTCACAATAACTCTTATTATGAACATGTGATCATGGCAAATAAAGTGTCAAAACGAAAGTTTTCAGGGTTGGTGACTATTATGATTAGCACATTTCTTCTATATGCATAGGGGATGTTGACAAAACATGTGTCTGTGCCAATCCCCCCATCGGTGCCGGTGTGGACGGAGATTCTGTCCCCCCGGAGATTCTGTCCCCCATATCCCTTTCAGTACCAACACATATTGGCTACTTATGCCATGGTGACCAGAGACATTTCCTTGACATGGCTAACTGGTGACCAACACTATTTTAGGAAAATTTGAGGTGACAGCGCCCTCACAAGGCAGATTGGGGTTAGCCTAGATCCTTGTGACATATGCAACTTGAGCAAGCAATTAAATTACTGTTTCCTTTGGCATATTGCCTTGGACTAAATCATTGCCTTAAACATATATTTGAGGTATGGTATTATGACCACTAAATACACAATTGAGTAGTTTAAATGTTTAAGCTGAACATTTCTCAAGTAGCTGTTCATACCATTTACATTGTTGGCAAATTATGAAACCTCCAAAAAACAAAAGTTTGTACTAATTTTTTTAGGAAGCAACCCCCCCCAAAAAAAAATAACCGCTCCTAGGAAAAGACATTAAATATAAACAAGAGAGTTTGGATTACGCACAATATGACTTATAAATAAATGACTGGTAAAATCAAAAGTAAATTTTTTTCCAAAATTTAATGACAAAGAAGGAAGTGACATAAAATATCATTAAATATTCCCCATTTATAAATGTCCGCCAATAAATTAGGTTTTGGTCCGTATCTCCGTCTATGAGCCTCACATACAAAAATTCTAATTGCCATGGTGGCAAAATAACTCATAAAATATATGTTTTACCTATCATTCACCAATATGTAAAGAAGAAACAAACATAAAATATTTCAAAAGTGCTATACTTGTATTTTCTAAGTACCATCCTCCCCTCCCCCCCCCCCCGCCCCAATGTTGGAAACTTTAATGTATTAAGGATCCAGGAACCCAACAAGACGCACAATAAAATAATTGCATCAGTCGGTTAAGGCGGCCATGTTAATAATAAAAATTGCCGCCAAACAATTTTGTTTTGGCCCGTAACATAAAATATTGCCCGGTTTTCCGGATGCTGGAACCCAATGAGACCAAATAAAAACAATGTGGTACAGTTGCTTAAGTCGGCCATTTTGAGTAGTTTAAAATTAGTTTCTGAAACCTCAAATAAACATGTTTTAATAAATTCCTTTTGAAGCACCCCCCAAACCCGCTCATAGGATTGCACATTCAATAAACAGAAGAGAGGAACTGGACAAAAATTACTCCTCAAATAAAATTAACACCTATCATGAACCAATATGTAAAGAAGGAACTAACATTACATTTTGCCAAAGTGCTATACTTGTTTTTTCCAAGTACCATCTCTCCCCCCCCCCCCCCCCCCCCCGCCTCAATGTTGATTGTTGGCAGGCATGCGATTGTGGGATTCAACATTGTAGCGGGGGGGGGGGGGGAGTATTAAGAAAGTTTAGAAAAGTATTAGTTTGGTGTGGAAATTCTCCAATAATGGTATAACCGCTTGACAAATTTTTAACATAATTAACTTAATAGTTTAATTGTTGACCTAATTTATTGCTTGGTGTGGAATTTCTCAAAGCATGGTATAACACACATTGGCTTGATCGTGCCCCTATTTCGGATGGATGGTTTTTCTCGGGATCACTTACAGAGGACTGTCCTTGTGGGCACCTGGGCTGCGATCCTGTGAACAACTGCCAGGCACATGTGTACCCTGTGTCGGATTCGTTCAATGAGAAATATTTCAATCCCCATTTTGCGGCTTTTCTTGGCATGTACTGCTTGAAGCTCACCCGTCCTTTGAATTTGACCATCGTCTCGTCCGGTGAAAGGCTTCGTACCGGCTGGTACACCCGGAGGAATGATGGTAGTACAATGTGTAACAGGGGTGGCCGTAATTTAGCAAGTTTGTCACGGGGAGAGTCGCCCTCGACATCTCTGTTATTGGCGAGGTGATAAAATATTAGGCTTGCAGTAAATCGGTTACGAGTCATGGTTGCTGAGTACAGGGGACTTCGTAGAATTTCAGACCTGGACCAATGCATGGAGTAACGAGGCCTTTTGTTGATTCCCATGCAAAGAAGTAGGGCCACGAATGCCATCATTTCAGGTACATCAGTTGGTCTCCATGCACACTTATTTTCTGCCCCCGCTCCCAATATTTGTTCAGCATAACGATTAGTCTCTAGTACCATCATCTGCCACACTGCTTCACAAAAGTACAGTTTGAAGATTTGTATGGGGGAGAACGAACTGAAGTCTTCTGTAGCCCCGGTCTTTGCTGTAAATTTAACAGGCGGTCGCCGTGTGTAACAGTTGGCTTCACGGCATCCACACCTGAAATTCGGCTTTTTTTTGGTCTTCTTACCCTTTTTAGAACAGGTTAATGTTGCTGTTGATGTCGAGGCCCTCGGCTCTGTATCCTCACTGTCTTCTGACGTCTCCGAGTCCTCAAGTGGCGATTCCTCGTCAGATGACATTTCTGAACCACTGTCTGCGAAAATTTCTTCCAAAATGTTATAATTTTCTTGGGTCATGTTGTCAGAATGATCTCTTACTGATGAAGAATGCGTGGGGGGACGCTTAACGATACCGCTTAAATTTTCAAACTTGCGACGCTTCACAGGGCACACGTCACGCGGCCACCTTGTTACCAAGGGGATGGCCAAAAGGCGATTGAGGGGGCTATTAACATTTGGATAACTTACTTATTGTCGATGTGCCAGAGAGGCTCATTGGTCACCAAGAGTGCTAATAATTCTGTGCCATAGGGGCTCATTGGTCACCACGGCGAATGTTGTTTTGAGCCGCTATGGCACGGCGGTACTGAAAGGGTTATGGCGGGAGAATTGTGTACCAACTGCTTTTGATAGCGCCCTCTTTTTAATCATCCTCCTCCATCCCACGTTAATTTCCCGTATGGGGGGACAGAATCTCCGGGGGGCAGATTTCCCTATGACACCGGCTGCATCCCCTGGGTAAACCCAAACCTCCCATTTAAAAATTTTGGAAAGTAAAATTACTGCAGTAGGAGATAATACATTACAAAAAGCACTGTAAAAAGGTGGCTCACAGCTATTAACAGACAAACTAAAATGTGGGTTTTTTAAACACCAAAAACAGATTGTTCTTATTCTGTGTATGCCTGCATTGTATTATACGACAACTCATGTCCCCACAAAGAACTATAAATCACCACTTGTTCGCTGCTTTTGATGACAAAATATACATGGTTCATAATATCTAGTCGGATTGTTGATGTTGTGGGCTACATTCGCACACTAGATGTACTAGGTTTCTGTTGCATTCTTGTTTTGTTATTCACAATCAGTGGGGTGTCTTGCAGCCCTGTGTACAGATTACACCAACATACTACAACAATCTGGGGTGACAATGCTGGCATCAGCCTAAGACAGATGAGTTGCAATTAAAGTCTTCTTTCGTATGAAGAACAGCTCATAGGGTGTCAGACTAGAAAAGAGAGCCAGGTTAATGCTGCATCTATGGTATTGTTTGATTTTCTTGAGACCTGCAGGGAAGCATGCACCTAAGAGTTTTTGATTATGTGCTGATGGACAGTCTGATCATAGTCAAAGGGTGACCGTAATTACATGCAAGGCAGTCTGTTATCTCCAATTTGTTTAGATGATGAACTGTTCTTGCGTAAAAGGTCCGGATCCTGCTTTTAAAAAAAGCTGTCAACTGATGTCAACTGATGTCAAAATTTACATATTCAAAGGTATCTATAATACCGCAGAAGGGTAGGGGAGATGTAAGGCGTATTATTCTCGGCAAAATATTAAGGTGCTCGTGCATAGGCAGGTCTGAGTGCTTCAATGCATCACTGTTCTTTCCTGTGTATGCAGGGTGGATTGATGAGAGAGATAAAAAGTACCCGAGATAGTTCAGGATGAAGTCCACTCGTTTGGTGCGGCAGCGCCCAGCTTATACTGTTGCACAGCACTCATTATAATGGTGAACACTCCAGGGTATACGCTTGCAGTGCGTATAGAGTATAGTGCCTGCCAACTTGTTTGGATGCTTTTCCCGGTGTTCCTTGCCTGTCAAGGTGTCTTCAACAATCTTTGGAAGTTGTTGGCGTTTGACTGGTTTGCCACAAAACAAGACTTGGAGTTCTGTTCTTTCAAATGTTACTTTTAACATATCTATTTTTATAAATCTCTGTATTTTAAACCCAATTCAGCCTTTGGCTGCGATGTTTGAATGTTTTTAATAAACCAATAATAATAATAATAATAAGACGAACACAGAACCGTGGTCTTGGAAGTATTTGGGCGGAGGCGCCAGTACGTGATGGAGTCCGCTATCTTTTTTCAGGTCCTGTGTTAGGGTTCTTTTTGCGTCTTCCAAATTAGTTGGGTGGCAAGGGTAAGGTCATCAGCATAGTTATGCAAATTTCCTGGATGTGGTGTCTGGCATGTCACTCACATAGGTGCTGGAAAAACATTACAGCCCAGACAGTTCTTTTAGGGAGGCCCTCATTTAGAGTCCTCATAGAGCTCAACCGGTGGACAAGAGTACGTTACTCTCAATCTTCGATTGCTAAGAATGGAAGAGAGGACACGCATGGTAGTTTGACATTTGCAGATCTTTGAGGTCTTGTACAAGCAGCCATAACGCCAAAATGTGTCGTAAGCTGAGGAGAGATTGACGAGGGCCAATCCTGTTTTAAGGGCTCGTTTTCAGCCAGTCTCGATGAATGTATAGATGAGAGCTAGAACTTGATTTGCACAGCTTCTAGGTCAGAAGCCTTCTTGGGCGTTTTGGGGGCAGAATAGGTTCTACTGGAAGACAAAGTCTGGCAAGTAGGAGATACTGAAACAATTTATATGATCAGGAGATGAGTGATCGATGTGCCCATAGCTACCAGAGAGTCTTATGCAAGATTACCTGGCTTTAATAACAATGACTTGTTCGTCTCTCTTTGGTCATTAAATAACTTGTCGAATGGATGTGATAAGATTGTGATCCCTTTGTGGCCATACTTCCCATTTCTAAAATACATTGATTTGGATAGTTAGGTATCCAATTTCCACACCAACCTATAAACAATAGAAAGATCTAATTTATTTTAATTGTTAGGTAAATACGCCAGTTTGCAAACTATAGTTCATTTTCCATTTAATATTGCGCTCCTAAATAATTATTGGCACACCCCTTGTGTCCCAATAAATTTGACTCTAGTTAACGCCACATGACACTACTGATGTATATAGGTGCCCTTTATGCAACGTGCCGTGGCCATGTAGGCGTACCTTCCAAAGTATGTGTCACACACATGTGTTAGTTATGATAAACAGGTATGCCGAAGGTAAAAATTTTCTTCGAGTGAGGGCTTAAGCAGACGGTCCAAACATCAAGGAGATTTAATAGGTAGATTAGGGCTCTGCGTCGGTCAGAATGATACCTTCACTGATAAATCAATGTCCTGAAACTGAAGAAAGTGTAGTTGAGTTGCTATTATATATTATGATAACCTTCTGCTATATCAGATTGTTGTCATTCACATACAATGCATGTTTATTGCCTGGTATATGAACTTATGGGAGGAGATGACAATTCCTACTGAAGTTATTATCATTATCTAGAAAAATTAGCTCACCATTCTTGATCGCAGTCACTTGTTCTTGGTCCGGTAAGACGTTTGATTGGAAGTGCTTTTGGGAGGAAAAGTGAGTTTAGGATTGCTCTCTGCCATATTTGCTGATATTAACTGATATTAACTCAATAACAACTTACACGGAAGTTGGATAAATATTCACAAAACAAGCAAAACATTTAGACCTAGGGTGAAGGTCAGTGAGGGTCAGTTACTCCCGATCCCGGTACAATCTGACCTTCAATCCGTTCCACTGAAACTCCTCTTGAGATCTTTAGATCCAATTGCAAGGCGGGTTGGTACATCAATAAGTGCACAAGCAAAATGCATGGCCTTGACTGCTCTTGGATGAGTCGAGAGTATACAGTTTGATTTGTGCTAACTCACCTAAGCTGGACATATGCATTATGAACATAAACACCAAGCACCAAAATTTACCCAGAAATATACTTAAAACCCCGATTATTATGATCTAAGATAACGAGTCAGGACTTTTGCGGAAAATATCTTTTTTTAAATGTACAATGGTGAACACTAATATTCATATTGCACATAATTCTAGTACTAGTAGAAACTCCAGAATTGTGCTAATCACCATCAATGACCGTAATAACAAGGGTCTAGCCACTTTAATTGTTATTATTGGATATACAAAGTTACTGCAAACAGGCTGGTTGACCCCACATTTGACCCTTTCTTGAGCAAAGATGGCACCACTATAAAACTTTCTTAGTTGATTTTGAGACAGCACAGTATCAGGTACACATTGACACATGTTTCAATTTTTGATTAAATGTGTAATTAGTGCTGATTAAGGGCCTTCTTAATTAAACTTTGCACCAATATTCATTTTCTTAAAATATTATATGAAAATCTCATTCAGTAGACCATAGCCTTTCAATCCATGAAGATATTTTGCTTGCACTCCAACATTTTGATTAAATCGAACTTTGACCTTTGTTGACATTTGACCCTTTCTTAAGCAAAGATGGCACCACTTAACATTTTCTTAAGTAGTTGATTTTGAGTCAGCACAGTGTAAGGTACACATTGACACATATGTTTCATCCTTGCACTCAAAGTTTCGACTAAACGTGTAATTGGTGCTAATTAAGGGCCTTCTTAATTACACTTGGCACCATTATTTATTTTCTTAAGTACGGGAATCTTAGTCAGTGGACCATAGCCTTTCAATCCATGAAGAAATGTTGCTTCTCAAAATTTTGATTAAATCTACTTTTTGGTGAGTTAAGGGGAGGGCCCCCTCCCTTTAGGGGAGGGCCCCCTCCCAAAACGCACCACTCGGTGCACTTAAGAATTCACATTTTAATGTTCCCTCGGTGGATGCTACATATCCCACACTTCAAACCTTTTGCACTAAATATTTTCAATAAACCCAGCCGGTCTCCTGGACTATAGTGATTTGGCATGGTTT
Source organism: Leptasterias polaris (assembly GCA_037783415.1). Taxonomy (NCBI): domain Eukaryota; kingdom Metazoa; phylum Echinodermata; class Asteroidea; order Forcipulatida; family Asteriidae; genus Leptasterias; species Leptasterias polaris. The sequence continues at coordinate 4,426,594 of JAZGTN010000027.1, forward strand.
AAGGGGCCTATGAAATATAATTGTTTAGTGCTGTAAACAATAAAGTATGCCTATTACAACATATATTTGAATTTAGGGTTTTTTTCACAAGCCATTTTACACCATTAAAAAAATCATTTCGAAATTTAGGGGGGCCGCCGCGCCCCACCCATACCTCCTCATTAACATAAAATCCGTGACGTAAACAAAGGCAATTCAACAGAAAGAGCGACTTGTCATACGTCATGTGCGCGCGTGGGGCCATGCAAACACTGCACAGAAGGAACAAGTTCGAAGAAGTTTGTCTCTCTCTTTTGGGGTCTTTTTACGTTGATTTTAACAAATGCCATCAAGGTGTGTTGCTGCTGGGTGTAGCAACACCACTAAAGATGCAGTTACTGTTCATAAATTTCCATCGGACCCAAAATTCAGACGGATATGAACGGCGAATGTGAAGCTGACCAGAGCCAAATGGTCTGGACGGAGCGAGCAGCCTATGCTCTGCATACTCCTAGAACTATGAGGTTCATTCCGCTATCGTCTCCATTACCCTCATAGAGTGACATGTACAAAATCCTATTCGAAACTTTTTTCCCTTCACGTTTCTGCACCTACAGTTAATTTCCCAAACCGGATCTCGCCAAAATTAGGCTCTATGTGTTCCTTATACTCTCATCGAGGTCGGGTTGGGTCCAGAAAATCCACTCCGCAAAACAAAAGTTGCAAAAAGTGATAAATTCTCACCGTTTTCAGAATCCTCGCCTTCCGTTAAAAAAATATCATTACAATTTGTATAAAATGAGTTTTAGCTTTCATAATAAACACACAAATTATTACAAGTTAGTTTTTGTTGAAACAAACTAAAAACTCTGGGACAAGGATGCTTATTTAATCTTAACTTTTTGAGAACCCCTTTTGTAAATCCACGCCTGAGTATACTACATGCAGCCACTAAAAGCTGGTTTATACGCAGACGCGCGATAATCACACGGCGTAGAATTAACGCGTGGTGCAGATTAAAGAGGATGCTGTACTCTATATGGTTGGGACCACAATGGTCCCGGAAGTTCGATTACACACGAGAGACTTGCACAGTCACAGCCCGAGTTTTTGCCAACCGAGGTTGTAAAACTATGGAAAGCCATAACTGCAAATCAAAAACAGATAGCCATAGTTTGAAGCAATGTTACACTAATATTCTAAAATAGTGTTGAAATTGTTGGAAACAAATCAACCAATCATGGGAGGTATTTCAGTTCATGAATCTTTACAGAAAATGTAGAATTTTGTCACAATTTTGTTTTAACACGATTGGTTGTTTTGCTAATATTCGGCTGTCCATGCCAACCAGCGCACTTTGTTTATCAACAATGGAAAGGTCAATAGATAGTTCCCAGTAGACGCCATCTTTACGGGCAAATCGCATTTTGGCTTGCAGGCGCGTCAAGCGCTCAAATTATTAACGCAGCCGCGTCATTCACTAACCAATCATGCAATGAGTATTGTGAAATGTGCGCGTGCTGCACTTCCTTCTCACGCGTAACGCATGACTGTGTGTTCTATCGCCAGTATCGACCCATTGCACAACGCGCAGCGCACTTGCACGCGCGTCACCTGTCTGCCATTTTGGTTGTCAAAACGTGCACAAAAGGATGGCACGTGTCAGCCTCGCTACCATGGGCAGCGCGCCGTAACGCCCACTAACTCCGCGTACGTCTCTAACCACTGGAAGGGAATCACTAAAAATCAACGCTGATTGGCTCACCCAAAGTGACTGCTATGCTTGTACGCTTGTTAAAAACTTTCGATCGGCGCTTGTGGGGCGCTTAGTACGCGCGTGTAAAAATGCACGTATTTCGACGCAACACATTTAAAATGTATCATGTTTTTTTATGGGCACCCTAAACTGCATACAGTTAAATGTATCACAAGATTGAAAAAGAATGAGAGGGGGCCAGTTGCTCTTTGACTTGTGCGTCCTTTGACAGTGCGCTCTGCGTATAGTCTCTAACACATAATGGATCAAACAAAAGACTAATTAAAAAATCCCTTATATTTGGATATTTCAAAGTCACACTTCCGGGGGGATATGAGCGAGCGATGCACTCTGGGAAAGAAAACAACATGGCGCCCGGCGAGATCGTACACCACTGGGAACGAGGTTGGGCACATGTGTTTACGCACCTCCGAACAATGCGCGTCTACCATTTCGGGGATATGAGGGAGCAAGGCATGCTGGGGGAAAATGGCGCCGCGAGATCGATCACCCCGGGAATGAGGTTGCTTTAGGCCCTTCAATTGTTTTGAATATGAGTGATCAAGTGTAGATTCGTGGCGGATATATGCGGAGCGGAGTATTATAGGAATAACATTATCAAGTTTGGGCAGGAAAAATCTTTTGTTGGACCGCAAGGGGATCGGACCGCAAGGGGATCGGACCGCAAGGGGATCGAACCTGTTCCCCCAAACCAGTTCCGAGCAGGACTCGTCCGGCGGCTGCTTGCACTCAACGCCAACACACCACACCCAACATCCCGCATCCAACTTCAAGGCAGGGGGGTATTACTTACCTGACGGGTTGACTTTTGTCTGAAGCCGTTGGGTCAGTCCATTTAACGGAAGCGCTATGTGAGCGAGAGTCGGTGTAGACATCAAAGCCAGAGGGGCAGGGACGGTCCAAGACCGGTGGATCATTATCAACGTAGCCTTGGCCACTCTTCTTGCCTAAAAACATTGAGATAAGGATTTCAGAAGTATTTATAAACAAATTATTACTATGTCTGTCCACAGAAAACAGATCGTTCCAACTCATTTAATTTGCCCCTTCATTAAGATTTATTGTTGCTTAATTTACCTAACGTATTTTTAAAGTTCATACGGATTGTTTCATCACTTCGTTTTATAACTCGGGCGGTCATGATCATCAAATTGTGGATACCGCCAACAATTTGGAACATAATTTGTACATGTCCGTACGAATCAGCAGTCGTATAGTTTTTTAACCACTTCCGTAAGATCTCGAATACACAGAACAACTTCAATTATAACTAGACTTATAGTGTTGGTGACAACAAACACTACTAGGTGTTCGGGTATCGCTGGGGTCAGTGCTGTGTCAATGCGTGAGCTATTTCATTAAGTTGAACTTTGGTGCTATTACTGTTTTGAGGTGTGTAGCAAACTATACTCTTTAGCAAAAGTTTTAAAAAGCACACGATCAAAAGCCTAGCATTTGAATTGTTAACGAGGTTTGCATGGACGGCTGTTTTAGAGACTAACAAAGCGTATTGTCAAAAGCAGGTTGCGCGAACCTTGAACAGAGTAGACCACAAGCAAGTTTGATGGACTTTGAACCTTGCGGTTGATTCGCTCACCGTTGAACTGGTTTAGATCGCTTATTATGTGTGTATCCCGTGGTTTGACAGCAGGTCAATAAATACCCGTAATAATTGATCAAAATTTCAAATATTTGTAAAAAAAATAATTGATGACGTCATCATGTTGTCACTCTAGGTTTACGTAGTCATCATCTTTGTCTATCTATATGTAAAGTTACAACTCAGTCAAACTTTTGGTTTTTGAGATGCAAGGCTTCAAAAAGTTAAACTTAAAGGTATTACCACGTGACACACGATGACGTCATCAATCTGAAACTTCACACAATGTTGTCTGCATAAAGGTCATTATGTATACCAATTTTGAAACGATTGTCATAAACTTCGCCACAGACATCTAGTAAAAGTGTATTTTGATATGTTTTTAACCTGCCGCTAGAGGGCGTTTTCAGATGTTATGACGTCACCGGTCCGCTTTTTGTAAACCAGATCCTTGCTGGATTATAACATCGTTAAAAACAACTTGAAAAAATTCGCCACTTTCAAATTACAAGGCACTTCCTGTTTCGACCGGAAGTAGAGGTCATGACATGTCACGCACACAATAAAAAACGAAGACTATCTCTATATCGGGCTTACTGCCCGAACACCTAAAAAACGAACTATAACAAAGAGTTGTTCGGGCTCATTGCCCCCCGAACACATAAAAACCGAACAATAACAAAGAGTTGTTCGGGGGGAGGCCCGAACACCTAACTATGTAATTGCACATCACACGTACGCACTACAGACTGGGGCTTATTTCACAAGGAGCTAAACGATATAGATCTTACTGTGTATCAATGTTAATTGCTAAAAAGAGTGAGATGTCACAACACAACTTACTATGGTGATTGACAACTCATCTTAACATGGATCTTAGTGCTTTGTGAAATCGAGCCCTGTGTGATGGGAAAAATGAGCGAACATCGCGCCTTCTTGTATGGGGCTTATGGTGGCGTGACGCGTTTGTGCGACTGCTTTAGTAAGTGCACATTATACAAATATTGACTGCTTCGAGTGCTATGGAAACTACGACTCCCGAGATGATCCCCGGAGCGTTCTATTTTCCCTATAGAACGCTCCGGGGAAAATAGAACGCTCCGGGGATCACCAAGGGAGTCGTAGTTTTAACCATAGCACGAGTAAAAGCAGTCAATATTTGTTTTATAGCACCCCAACAAACTATTTATCATCCTCGTACACGTAACGTTCGTACGCTTATTTCAGATACACAGATGCACAACTGATTGGGTTCGAGGTGGGTAAAAAAGACGTCTAGGTACTGCATGCCATGTGATAGTACATCGGCGGCCATGTGATATTACATCGTTTGCCATGTGAACAGTATACAGCGCCGGGTTTCTAGTAAAACTAAGACATATCAAGTGACGCGCTCTAAACCAATCAAAAGGATTTTGTAAGGGGTGTTATAATAAACTCCATTGGTGTCTGCTGCCCACCAAAAGTAAAGTATGCGTGAATGTAATTGGTAGTTTGTGGGAAGGGATAATTGCCGCAATCAAAGTTCTTGCGATCACTCGACGCAGTGAATACGGTAACGCCCAAGTCAGGGGGTGGGGGAGAGAAAAGGAAGTTCTGAAACGTTTTCAGACTAAGATAATCCAAAACTGCGCATCGTTTCAATGCGTATACAGTTTGCAATTACATATTATTATTAGCACTTTAAAATTAAGGAATACTCACCGCAGAACAAAAGACACGCTATACCTGCAGCTGCGACTAGGGCAACTATACCCAACATTTTGTGTTGATCGAACACTCGAACGACGGTTGAATGAATCAGCTGCTGCAAATTTTTTAACTTAAGGTTCGGTTGTTAAAAATGGACAAAGTGGTTTGAGTAGGCCCCATACCGGGGCTTTTATAGCTACTCCGGTTTCTCCGTAGTCTTGGTGTCAAGATGCTCCATCAAGAACGGAAGTACATGTTATGTCACGAAAACCTAACATCAAAGGCGGCTACAGCTACGGCTAGATTTCCGCGTCACCATACGTTGAAGTATAGGTACGTCCTTAGCAACACCCTTTCATCAGTCGTGGCCGTAGCCGTAGCCGCCAACGGTGTCATTGGGAAATAATGTTCCCAGAGCGCACCGGATGAATGTGGGACCGGGAAGATTCTGGTAGTTTCCCCGTTTTCCCTACAAAGCATCGGTCACGAGTTCAATGATATACACATCTGGCTCGTGAAAAATGAAGATCAACATCAAGGCTGTGCGATCAACATAGTCCAAGTTTTGTTTGCGGTAAGTCGCAATTTCTGAGTGATTGTAATAGTTGCTCTGGATTCAACGAATAACTACTTTTGAGTGTTATTACCGACTCCTTTGAATGTTGAGAGTAACAAATACCATCTTCTTCCTCTTCTTCTTCTTTTTTTTTTGGGGGGAGGGGGGAGGAAAGAATAAAGAAAACATAGAACTGCAGAAAAACAGCAACAAAACGCCCCAAGCACTAGAACAACAAAATATTAATTGCATGTGATAATTAACTCGTAAATCAAACTTATATTCTTGAACTATTCTTATCACAAACATTTTTTTATATATTCGTTTTCATTGTAAATACATTTCTAAGTAATTTTAAACCAACTGCTCACATAGATTAGTAAATAATTACGGGGGATTGTGCTAGCCCATTAGATGGGCGATGTACTCCTCTGATGGTTTTGGGGACAGGAGCGGTATGTTGCCGTTGTCTTTGAAACGAATTTACAGTTATACAGTTAATGAACTTGACAATGTATATGTAAAGCCCAATGGAAACTAGTTTCAACTGTTTGGGCAAAGGACTACCCCAAAGAAAATTTAATAATTTTAAAATTAAATCTGGAACATTTCACGAGATTGTGGAAGAAAACTGGGGAGTGTGGGTGAAACCTAAACATCTCTAAGGATCAAAAATATATCCGTGCTCGCTCTTTTCGGAATTTTGACGTAGGAGTTTTTAATCATGCTCTTATACACCAACTATGGGAGAACAATTTATAGATCCCAACGCAGCGTGGACTGTTTTTAAGGAAATGTTTAGTGAGTGTTTGTGATATTTACAGCCCAGCGAAAAGTCTGAGAGTTAGTACAAAGAAAGCAGAATGGATCAATAATGAATATTTGGAACTTCGACGACAATCTATGAGGGTCAAACATCTTGCTGACACTAACCGAGCCATAATGACGAACTTTATAGAGCATCAAATATTCTTTGGAATAGACTGAATAATCTGGGTGTTAAACTTAAAAGGCAGTATTTCACAAATATACACTGTAAAAAATATTGGGTAAAATTCTTACCTTTTTGAGGTTACTAAGGGAACATGGTTGTCAGCTTGGGTAAAAAGTATACCAAACTGAGAATGGGTAAGAGTTTACTCAGCCCTGTGCAATTTGACTACCCAATAATTAGTAAAAATAATGTTTACCCCAGAAACAACCATGTTCCCTGTATGACACGAAATTTGGGTAAACCTTTTACCCAACACAAAGTTTACCCAGGGTTTTGTAAAATTCTTACCCAGATTTTGGGTAAATTTATCTTACCCAACATTGTTGTGTTAATCTCTTACACTTTAGTTATGTAATGTTTAGCAAGTTATTAGGTAAAAAAAAACTACAGTGCGGGGTCGGGGGATAGCAAAATGAACACTAATCCTTGCAGTTTACATCCAGATACACTTTGGGAAAAGGTAACAGAAAAATAGTTGTTTGGTTGGTGAAAACAAACATTTAAAAAACATTGCGAGCAGACTATGTAATAATCTCTTCTTGGAAGCAGTGTTGGCTTTGAAAAGAGCCGGTTGATTTTGTCACACCTTTATTGATGTTTCAAACTGTCAATGACGAAACTCCCGAGTTGCAAACGCAATGAAGCTCCAGCAATCCATGGCTTCCTGCCTTCCTGGTTCACGAACTCTTTTCAACATACTGTTGATTCTCGAACAGAATAACTACCATAAAGCTAAATTCTTTCTTGCAACTTTGGATACATAACTCCCTGCAGCATCAGCATTACGTCCACCTCATCCATATTTGATTGTAATTTGTGCCTGCGACTTGCTATGCATGCATGTATAGTACACATTTGCATTATGGAAAAAATGTTTCCATGTGGAGCTGTTTACCTCATTTTCAGTTACTTCTTACCACTTGTTGTGCAACAGTTAAACTGTGTGAGGTTCAAAACATTTTGTTTTACCCACGACTTGAGTGATTTGAGCCTCGGTGTTAACCTATGATTTCCTACCCAATTTGGGGGTACTGATACTATTACCTTTTCCTCGTTTAATAAATTTTACACAATTCGTTTTAACGAATATTTTACAAAATTTACACAACATTGTACACAGCAGTTTTACACAGCAAAATTTTACAAAATTGTACACTTCTTTTTAAGAGTGTACTTTGTGAAAATAAGAGGAATACAACAAATTTGTGGGCCACTCAAGACTGCTCCCGAGTAAGAAATCAACTGTTTCTTACACCCATACCGAAGACAAAACAAAGTAGCTTGAAATTGCAAACCTTTTTAATGAACATTTTGCTAGTGTGGGCCAAATTCAGGACAACCAGTTTGACGCTATATCCGTGGTTGATACAGAAAATACCTACTTGGAAAAGCCTTTGGTATAATATGGATGGGATTAACCCTGAAGTGCGATAATGGCCGTTTTTTAAATCTTGTGCTAATGTACTTGCCAAACCGCTTGCTTTAATTTTCCAATTTAGTTTGCAGAGGGGTATTGTTCCCGATGAATGGAAATTGGCCAAGGTTTTAACTCCAATCCACAAAGGTGGTCTAGTTCTTGACCCTAATCAATATAGACTAATTTCAGTAATATCAATTGTAATGAAAATTGTCTGAAGCGTATTTGTTCACAAATTTGTTTCTCTTTTTTCCCACAGCAACAGGAGCAGTCGGGCTTCAGACCTCTTCATTCCACACCGTAAACAACACTTATTGATGACAACGGTACATTTATTGGAGCAGTGTTTTTAGATCTTCGCAAAGCTTTTGACACCGTTAATCATACAATATTGCTGAAAAAATTACACAATATTGGTGTAAGAGGTGTGGAGCTCAACTGGTTCCGGTCCTACCTTTGTGGAGGGACATATGTAACTAACATTTAGAATGTCTTGTCAAACAAATCTGATGCTATCAATTTTGGAGTCCCTCAAGGAGCTATCTTGGGCCCATTATTATTTACTATTTTTATTAGGCCTAATTATTATTAATTATTATTATTATTATTTATTCAGCCAAAATATGCAACAATCATACAGACACACATAAGAGTGAATAGATAATTCAATACAGAATAAGATAGGTAACATGGTGTCAAGTAAATGTACAGAATGAAATTAATAAATTGATCTGTGACTGAGCATACACAAATTGCTCTTTATGCTGATGACACTTCTATTTTTTATTCAAGAAAAGATATTCATCATATTGACTAATATCTAAACTGTAATCTGCAGCAAATATCTAACTGGCTTAACGACAATAGATTGAAATTGAATACTAAATTATAGTCAAAAAGTATGTTGATTGGTTCAGCCCAAAAATTTGTCAGATGTGCTCATTCCAATCTGGATATTTTTGTTAATGATAATTGCCTCGAACAAATCACCAGTTATAAATATCTTAGTGCTTATATTGGTTGTAAAATTAAATGGACAGAACATATTGACCATGTAGCTTCTTCTGTCTCCAAAAGAATAGGTATCTTAAAACAAAACCACAACTCTGGGACCTGATCAGCCTCTAAGATATGTGTAAGGGTCCAGTCTAGGATATCAAGTACATTGACTTCCCCATGAAATTGCACTTTGGAGAAAACATAGAATTTGTTTTAAATAGACTTAAACATTTCTTGCCGACGCATACCCTTAACCTTATTTTGAATAGTATTGTTTTTCCTCAGTTTGATTATTGTGATCACGTATGGAGTAATGCTTCCAAAGCTCTGTTACAACGGCTTGATGTTCTTTTGAATAGAGCAGGACGGACTAAAGGTCTCATCTAGAAATCCGGTTCAGCAGCTGTACATAGTGAACTAGGTTGGAAAACTCTAGAAGTTTCGTTCATATAAATACCATGGTTTTTAAGTGTTTAAAAAGCAATGTCACAAGCTATCTATTAGCAATGTTTTAGTCCCAGTCAGTGAATTACACTGTCACCAAAACTAGAAATACCACTGTTGGTATTGTAACGGACATTGCAACCGCCGGACAAACCGCCGGCGTGAGAACGCTCTCTCTCCAGAGATTGGACCGGAAGTATGGACTATAAATAGACTGTTGTGTTCGCGCCGGCGGGAAAACGTTGGCCAGGAGCCAAGATAACTGACTCTGTGCATTGTGCATGTGTTGTGCATGATAAGTTGTGTTAGACAGACCAGATGTTGAGTTCAGTGAGTGAGCATGAACAAGTTGTCGTTCTTGGAAGATAAATAAATTGGTGTGTTTCACATTTAACCGAATTTGAGTTTCCGTTTGTTTTCTGTCTGCGTTTGGCTGCAGAGCAAACAAGGACCCGTTGGCAGTACGTTACAATGGTGGCAGCGGTGGGATATTTTTTGACTCAATTAAATGTTGAACACGACTGAAATATGACGACGAGGTACACATCGTCGGCTGATATCGTGGACGCCATCTTCGGATTAATGAGTGACATTCGGGAGTTGGAAGCCTCCTTGGCACGGCAGATTTTTGAGTCAGCTATTTTCTCACCTGAGTATGGAAAGAATCCTTGGGACACGAAACCAGTCGTTGATGCGTACCACAGAAGATGCTTCGAGAAAACGATTGCCAACTTGGAAGCGACGTGGAGTAGTGGTGACTTAGCCATCAGTGAGGATCAGAGTGCAGGTAAACGCCACGCAAACCCGTCCCGCGGTCCCGTGGCTGGCGCCGATGTTGGGCTTTGTTGTGTGGATGCGGAGACCACAAGTAGGGAGGCCGTTGCGAGCGGTGAATGCCCTACTGTTGATGTGGTCCCGAGTCCCTCGATCTTGCCCTGCATGGCGTTTGCCGTTGGGATTGCGGTTCGTGGTTGCGATGGGTTTTCCAGCCCTGATCCAGCTGCTTTGTCCCTCAACTCCACGTCAACACCTCCACCGTTGTGGAAGGCTTCAACAACGCACACTGTTCCGCCGTTGTGGACGGCTCCGCCAGTGCAACTTGCCTCGCCGGAGCACGCTGCTCTCATCATCAACCAACAAACTGACAGGACAAAGACTATGACATTGAACAATCAACTCCATGACACTGGCGTTGGCCTTCATGTGCAGGTGACGGCAGCTCAGCTGGAGCGGCAATCTCCACCAGCAAAAGCAGCCCCGCCGGAACAAGCAAGAGCACCGACGGACCCCCGGATGCATGATGATGAAGGATACGGACTGATGCAGGACGCATCGCAGATGACAAGGCCGAGGGTACAGGAAGTACCACCGAAGACAGGATACCTGTTGGTGCGGGGAGCATCAACGGCTGGGTATCCGCCAGTGCATGATGCACCACTGAAGAAGGCCGCTGAAGACAGAGTATCCGCAGGTGCAGGGAGCACAACAGAAGACAGGGGATCCGTTGGTGCTGGATGCACCAAAGACAGAGTGACTACCGGTGCTGGGGGCACCACAAACATGGGACCCGCCGGCACAACAGACGGGGGACCCGCCGGCACCACAGACAGGGGATCCGCCGGCACCAACGACAGGGGATCTGCCGGCACCAAGGACAGCGGAGGATCCGCCGGCACCACGGACAGGGGATCCGCCAGGGAAAGCAACGAACAGAATATGTCGAGTGTTCGACTGCATGGACTGAGTCATCGGCTGAAGACACTGAAGCTAGAAGAGCACATCATTAACAATGACTGGAGAGAAGTCCTCTCTTGGATGGACATTGTTTTGTTGTTGTTAAATAAAGAAATGCGGTTGTGGGTCTCACCGCCGATTGTTGTATCTTTGGTGGATTCTGGGTCACCAAATTGGGGACCAGAATCAACATTGATCATCATTCCCGGGGAAACTCCAACCAGTTACAAGTAAAACCTGTTAAACTTTGTTAATCACCTGCCTATCCAGGAGTATAGGCTAAACTAAGGAGGGAGTGATGTAACGGACATTGCAACCGCCGGACAAACCGCCGGCGTGAGAACGCTCTCTCTCCAGAGATTGGACCGGAAGTATGGACTATAAATAGACTGTTGTGTTCGCGCCGGCGGGAAAACGTTGGCCAGGAGCCAAGATAACTGACTCTGTGCATTGTGCATGTGTTGTGCATGATAAGTTGTGTTAGACAGACCAGATGTTGAGTTCAGTGAGTGAGCATGAACAAGTTGTCGTTCTTGGAAGATAAATAAATTGGTGTGTTTCACATTTAACCGAATTTGAGTTTCCGTTTGTTTTCTGTCTGCGTTTGGCTGCGGAGCAAACAAGGACCCGTTGGCAGTACGTTACAGTATTATGGTCCTTCCGCCCCCTATAGAATGGAAAGTGGAAGAAGAAAGTTTAATTTCAAGGGTGCCCAGGCTTGGAACAACTTACCACAGAATCTAAAATCTCTGCAGCCTACAAATCTTAATCAATTTTTAAATCGTCTCAAACAATTTAGATAATAAAATTTTCCATTGACTTGCACTCTTTTAAAAAGATTTCCATAATTTTTCTTTTTTACTCCATTCTGGTTTTGTGTGCGTTTTCAATGGTTGTGGATTTTCTTCCCTTTTACTTTTTCGATCCATTTAATAGCGATTAAATGTGTAGTTTTTATGAGTGCTTGCTAGGGTCTAGTCTTTTAAATGAGTGTGCAATGTTTTTCCCTTTAAAGGCACTGTACACGTTTGGTAATTACTCAAAATATATAGTAGCATAAAAACTTACTTGGTAACGAGCAACGGAGAGCTAAAGTAACGTAGTTTTTGAGAAAGAGGTAATTTCTCACTAAAATAATAAAAGACTTCTGCCAGAAGCCTTTTATTCTTATCTGAAAGCAAACTAATTTGTACAACAAGGGTGTTTTTTCTTTCATAATTTTCTTGCAACTTCAATGACCGCTTGTTATTTTATGCATATGTTGGGATACACCAAGTGAGAATACTGGTCTTTGACAATTACAAAACGTGTTCAGTGCCTTTAACTTTTGTTTGCATTTTATCTTAAGTGCTAATTATTTGTTGGTTGTTATGGGATCAATGGGAGATCAGTGAGTATTTCTTATTACTGAATGGATTACCAAGGATAAACAAGAAATAAATAAATTTAAAAAAATCAGGCTACTAAAATGAAGGCAACTGTCTTATTGGCTACATGCATCAGTGTGCCATGTGAAAACTTATATATCATTTGCAGTAACAGAGACGACATTCCGTTATGATAACAAATACATAAATAAAATAAATAAAAACGAAGACTAAATTGAATGTACACTGCAGAAAACTCTGGGTGTTAAAATTGACACCATAGGTGATGACATGGACCGTCTACCGAAAAAAGAATAGGAATTTACATATGGTGTTAAACAACACTAATCTCTGTTAAAGGTGCTGTATACGTTTGGTAATTGGAGCCTACTGATTGTGATCATCCTATATAAATGTAGGTTTATACAATGAAACTAACCTGTAAAAATTTCACTTCAAAAGGGGGTCGCGTTTTTGAGACATCACCGAAAAACCGGAGCGAATATTTCCACGCAGGCTGAGATTATTCCCTATAGGAATACACAATCTGAGAAGCGTTACGGCCGTAACGCTTCTCAGATTCAAATTTTGGGGGATAAAAAGTAATATATTTCATCCATAACCGCAGTACTTCATGGCAATAAAAACTTACTTGGTAAGAAGTACAGCAGCTTAGTATAATGCATTTTGAGAAACGTTTCACTTCGTAGTGTCAATTTTAACGCCCCAATTTTTGCAGCGTATTTTTTTTTTATATCAATCAAAACATTATTTGAAAATGAGGGTACCCCTCAAGCATGCAAGGCAAAACATGATTAGGCCTGTTGCACACTTTATAAAACATTTGTATTCCGAAACAAGGCTGAAACCTGAATCCATAGCTCAACCCCATCCTTCCCCTATGATTCCATAATTGTTTAAACAGATGGCAAATTTACATTTCAAATCCCATTTCCATCTGTTTGGAATTACATTCTTCCCGCATTCTAAGAATTAGATAGACTGTGCAAGTCTCCCATGTATCCGAACGTGCGCGAGTTGGTTTTCTTTTACGCCGCATTAAAGGGAATGTGTATGTTGGTTATCACTCTTAAAATTAACCGAAACACAAACTTACTTGGTTAGTACACAGCAGCTTTCGAAATTATAAAGCATTTAAGATATGATTTTTTTATCCCCCAAAATTTGAATCTGAGAAACATTGCCAGACGCTGCAGATTGTGTATTCTAATTACGGATTGTTCTTCCTGAATGGACATTACCGCTCCAGATTTTCGGCGATATCTCAAAAAGGCTATCACCTTTTGAATTCACAGGTTGGTTTTATTCTACATTTATGATTAAAACAATCGAACGGTTCCAAAAACCAAATGCATACGTTCCCTTTAAAGGACCAAAACACTACTATAAAGGTCTACCAGGAATAAAAAGAACGGTTCCTAAAAAAGAAACCATCAAATGTCGTTTTCGAGCATTTTTCATAAATGAAGGTCGTGTGGTTTATCCGAACCAATTGTTTTGTTCGGATAAACCAGGTGATCTTCAGAGTTACATTTACTTCCAGCCTTATAAAAGTATAATCACTGCACCAATTCAAGTCTGTTGTATCTGCCAATTGTGCATGAGTTTTCGACAAAAAAAACTATATTATGTGTTCAAATTATGGATAAAAGTTGTATAAATAAAATCGCACGTAAGAATTTATTTCAGAGAATCCGTGAAACGGAAATGATTGTGTTAAACAGTGTACCGTGTGTGGCTAGCAAGACGCGAGGCAAAATTCCGTGTAGCTAGCTGATTTGGCTAGTGGTGCTTGTAGTAGCGAGACATAAACCCATGAGCCAAGAAATAGCTCATTAATTATAACAACATTGAAATATTATTTGTAACAAATCGGGGTGGGTATCTTTTTTCTAGAATTTGGTAGGCTTACAGGCCTATTAAATTTAACTAGAATTTTGAGAGAAGGCTCGATTTCATATTACAAAATGTAACGTTATATCTATTTTAGTTACGTAAGGATGGGCATGCTGTGTTTGTTTGAAAGTTCCCAAACCGAAGAAGAACCATCCTGAGGCGATAACCAAACCCCAAAATTCATTTCCAATGAGATGGCGTGATCAAGTTGGTAACATTAACACAGCATGTTTGATTGTATGTGTAGTGTTGGAAGTAGAATGTTTTCGCTACGGCTTACCTCGCTTGTGTCTTTAATTATTTTCAAAAAGAAACGTATATAACGAGTTAGTAAAAACAAACAGTTTTCGTCTAGCTTACTGGGCCTGAAGTGCCGATCGGATGTAGATACACCCTCTACGGCAGCGGTTGGTGAGCGGAGAACACTTCTTGTGCGACGGAGAACACGCACAGACGGACAATAAACACTTCTATCGCAACGGACAACACTACACTTCTATCGCGACGGACAACACTTCTATCGCAACGGATAACACTTCTATCGCGACGGATAACGCTTCTATCGCGACGGACAACACTTCTATCGCGACGGATAACTTACTTTTATCAAGTGTCCAGAATAGAACACATTACAAACCCTCAATTCGTCTCGAACTACGCAGTTGTAACGCGTTGGCGACTCAAACGGCGGGTTTTCTTTTGAGTGTCTGTTCGTGTCACTTGATGAACTCTTTGGCAATATAATAACGCTAACAATAATATTAAATAATTAAGATGAGTGTGGTGGGAACCCCACAGGTGCAGATGAATAAGTGGTATATGCAAGCTACAAATAATTGTGTAACTGTATGAAATGGTACTTCAAAAAGCAATCAACCACTAAATATGGACCATAGAGAACGTGCAATGGTGCTTAAACAAACACTACGTTGTGAAGGAAATGCCAGCAGTGGGAACTGACATTCATGGGTGTTTGAGTGGGGCAAACGTGGTTTAAAATGCTAATTGGATTTGCACGATCTAGGCCCAGTATCGATGTTTAAAAATAAACGAACAAACAATAACAATTTGTTTTGCTTTTCGGAAGGTTGGACGGACAATGCCTGACAGTCTCAGAGTAATATTCGCATTGATTAGTCTGCATTTTTCGAATTGCAAGAGGAGAAGTAAAAAATAATCTGCATATTTCGAATTGTATGAGAAGAAAAAACAATGGCTGATAATAGCTGGATGTTGCCTCCGAAACTGCGCTACAAGCAGCGTAAGTTCGGCACTAAGGAAGCAGAGATGCTCATGATGTGCAACCATCGCTCACAGGAGGCTGAACTAGAACGGCGATACCAGCGCCTTAACGTCGCCCTCCAAGACTTCCTGCGCAAGTACCGCCATGAGGTGTGGGAGGTACGGCACTTCCTCCGTAACATAGGGCGAATCGAGACGCCACAGAATCGCCTCGGCCTCCTCCCAACCGAAAAGTATGAAGAGGAAATCTTCAACGCCAAGCTGAGAGCCCATAACCTAAGGAAGAAGAAACGACAAGAACAGCAAGCCGACGAGCCACCGTTCACCTACGACACCGAAGATGAGATTACTTATACCCGGCTAACTGATATGATGGACCGATCTCTTAGTCTGACCACCTCAACGCACACCCGAACCAAATCATCGGCCACTTTCGATGACCAGGAGGACAATGCTGACTCCATTTTACCCGAAATAAGTAAACGGTCTCCACGGAAGGGATCCGAAGTGTCTAACAAATTACGTAAGAAGTCGCCTGATGCCGGGAATAAGGCAAGCTCAACGACGTCTGCGTCAGTGAGGCGAACTCCGACCGGTTTGGACCCGATCATGGAGGATGGACACCCTCCTCTTAGAAAAAAAGCCAGCCAGAACATTCTCCACAGAACTTTGTCCACGGTCTCCTACCAAGGAGAACACGTTGATTTCAACCCCGCTGCAAACTCCAAAGGCAGCATCACGGCGAGCATACACGATGAAGAGGATAAAAATACTGTGCATTTGCCCAAGATATAAACACGTAAAAATCTTCGTGTGAAAGTGTCACAAACTTTTTTCAGAGAAAAAGGGTGTTCGTCGAATCAAGCAGATGGCTCTGTTTCATGTCAAACCAATATGGTTCAATGGGAAGTTGCGTTCGATTCCAGTGTACAACTATTTAATATTGTCTCTTTAATTGATTCGGGTCAAAAATAAGTGTTTGTCTTATTGTACGTTGGGGTAACATCTTCTGAAATTAGAAATATCATATGTTTGTACGGACAATTAACTTATATTTTTCCGAGATGGATACAAAATCGTAAAAGTAAATTAACCACCCGACACTTTAAAATCTATTTTTTAGTAGACACGATAACCGCTGGGCACGATAACCACCATGGCTATATGATCGTCCACCCTGCAAATAATGTGACATTGGGTTTTCCACAACTTGAAGTATTTTGGATAATATAATAATAACTGGTTTTATAAAATTATATAGCGCCAAAGGATGCAAGGCGCTTAAGTATGATAAGCTCTGATTGATAAGCTCTAAAAAAAAAATCCTATTTGCTGAGATGTGTAGGGCAATTATTTCAAGATTATTGATGCTCGGACGTTTGGAAAGTGTAGGGGGGTTTTTATTTGGAGGGAGAATAACTCGACGGGTCTTGGGACAACCCATGTCAACATAGGATATAAGTTTAGGAGTTAATAGATAATTTATCTTTACTGAGTGTAAAAAGCTGTGAGACTTCGAAGCATTTAAAAGATCGTCTAGACAGTTTGCTGCGTGTGTACTGTGTGCTTAATATTGAAATGGAGGTGCGAGGTCAATTTAATGTACATCTGGCCGTATCCATCCTGCCAGGCGCTCAAGGCTGGCGTTATTCACGAGCGTCGAAGTGTGACGTCAGGGCCGAATTTCATAGCGCTGCTTAACGGCCGATTCTGTGCTTACATACGAGTTTCTATTTCATAGCGCTGCTCACCGTAGGCACACGAAAGGGCATGCTAACCTTCCGGTGCTGACTGCACAAAAATGAATGACGTAACAATCATCAATGGTGAACGCACAAGATGGCCGCTTTATTTTCTTGCTAACCTGTGAAATACGCTTATGCTAAAGCAAATTGTTCTGCTATAGTTAGCACGAAAATGTGCCTACCGTTAAGCAGCCCTATGAAATTCGGCCCTGGCTGTTTCCATCCTGCCAGGCGCTCGAGGCTCAGCCTGGCGTTACTCACAAGCGTCGAAGTGTGACGTCAGACTGTTCAAGCTAATACATTATTGACTCGATTATAGCTCTGGCAGGGCCCAATTTCATAGCGCTGCGTAACGGTAAGCAATTGTTGTGCTAACAGCAGCAGAAAAAAGTGCTTAAGCATAAACTTATTTCACATGTTAGCAAGAAAATAAGGCGGTCACCTTGCGCGTTCACTATGGATATGCATTGTAATGTATACGTCATTCATTTTCGTACAGTCCGACCGGAAGGTAGCATGCCTTTTCGTGTGCTTGCGGTTAGCAGCGCTATAAAATAGAAACTCGTACGTAAGCACAGGATCCGCCGTTTATCAGTGAAATTGGGCCCAGGGCAAGTCAGGGAAAGTCAGACCATGGAGCTCCATAATGTATTACATGATAAAACAAGTAAGCGTGTGAGATTTTTAGTGTGTGAAGTAAAGTTGCCTACACTCTACAAAGAGGCAAATATGTGGGCCGGGTCATCTAAAAATTATTTGTTGCTTGAATACGTTTTATTTAGTCAGAAGGGTCAATATCTAATGGTTTGGTTCATTTAAAAACGACAGTGTTTTCTTTATTTAAAAAATGTATTAGGCCCACACGCTAATATCAAAGATACTTGTTTAGTGTCCGATGCTGCCCTGTCTGTGATTTCTCTTATTTTTGTCGAGCAAAAGTTGGTGAGCGCCCAGTGTAGGGCCTATCAAATTAATTTGTTTACAAAAAGTGTTCTTCCTCAAAAATCCATCAAACGACTTTTATACGACTCCAGTTTCCTTTGTTAACTTATAATTTGGTCGAGTCACTATCAGCAGGACAAGCTTCACACCAAATCGGCTTTATCAGTTGTTGACATGACAAGGTGCGCTATTGACACATAGTGTACGAGCAATATAATTTTCCGTGATTTTTTTTTTTTTTTTAAGGGATTTCCTTAGATTTATAATTTATTTTAAAATAAATCATCAGGTCAATATCTCCTGAAAATAATACATGAAAATGGGAGCACTACCTCGAGGCTTTGCCCAAACGTGTACGAAAAAATGTTGACTTCCCTTTACTTCCGCCCATGCAGCGCCCCTTCTGAAAATTATCAAAAATTCAGTTTAGCGCCCCCTGCTGTCCGTCTATCTGTGAGTACACTAGCCACTATCGCTCACTGACGTCTTGGACCAAGACCACTAGTGTACAAGTTAATTTTTGTGTGCAGGTATCCTTCCTTACGTACGTGTGAACGAGAAATAATCAGTAAATGTTGACCTTTCACCGCGTTTACTCTCTTGGCTGTTCGAGAACAATTTGTGCGAATTCTACAGTTTGTTTGCGCCTGAAGGACGTAAGATTACGAACAAATGATCTTTAAAGACTGTATTCTGTTTACTTGAAACCTTGCTTCCAATACTTCCATGAATGACCCAGCCCCATTATTGAGATAATAGCGTGATACTTACGTATTTACGTTTATTTCCGACACAATAGTATGAGAAATGAGGGGTGTGACTTCATTTTTGTGCCGTATTTTTTATTATTTCAAGGGATTTTGGAAAAATGTCCGTATCCTGCCACCACTTTTTCATTCGTTATAAAATAAAATAGTACTCAATACAAATGAGATATTCCTTTAATATGGTAAAAATTAGTGAAAAAATTGTGGCAATTGTCTGAATTATAAGGAAAATTTTCCCTTTAAAATAAATAGCCTTACACTACAGTCCTACACTATGGTGTTCCATATGTGCCACTCCTTTCCGTCGCCTTTTCAATTTTGTCCGTCGCCTTTTCAATTTTGTCCGTCGCCTTTTCAATTTTGTCCGTCGCCTTTTCAATTTTGTCCGTCGCCTTTTCAATTTTGTCCGTCGCCTTTTCAATTTTTCCATCGTGGGTCCACGTGACTACCAGGTGACTATCACATGACTCCGAAGGAAATTCGACCTTTGGGAGGCATAACCGCAGTTGCCAAAATGTATACGTTGCTTCATCCACAGTCGCGAGACCAGATAACTACGATAATATCCTTTTTCAGTTCCATTCTTGATTTACTAAGCAAAGCCTGTACATAGACAGTATGGTTGAGGTATCCAATCATTTTTCTTTGCCAACAAATCATCACATGGTCATCATGTGACAGTCACGTGGCCGTTTCAGAAAAAAGATGCGCCTGAAAATTTGAAAAGGCGACGGAAGAAAATTGAAAAGGCGACGGAAAAAATTGAAAAGGCGACGGAAGAAAATTGAAAAGGCGACGGAAAAAATTGAAAAGGCGACGGAAAAAATTGAAAAGGCGACGGACAAAATTGAAAAGGCGACGGACAAAATTGAAAAGGCGACGGAAAATTTGAAAAGGCGACGGAAAAAATTGAAAAGGCGACGGACAAAATTGAAAAGGCGACGGAAGGAGTGGCACATATGGAACACCATACTACACAGTATGCATCCACAAATACAATCGTATGCCTTTTTGGGGGTGCTGTTTTAAAGACAATTGCTCTTTGTTAAGAACTCAGAAAGATTAGTTTGGTTAAAAAAGTCATAAATTATGTAAGGTCAAGAGATTGTCAGCATTTTAGCCACGTAATATAAATAAGGGGGGCATGCTTTCAAAAAATCGCAGTTGCTATCAATTCATGGGCCTATGGCCAGGTAGCCCACCTTGTTTGTTGGGCTGTTGTTGTGGCTCTCTTACTTAGACTGATGTTAAAAGAGAGCCATAACAGCCCAACAAGGTGGGCTATTAAATGGCCAGGGTAATTTGGCTTTTTAAATTGTTTTCTCTTAGTGAAAAAAAAAGAGAGTGAACTTGACCACAAGTGCAGAAGTATGACTATGGTCACCGCAACTATAGTTTAAGATTAAAAATCAATGATATTGAAATATTTTCTTTTTTATTAATCAGAATTCAGGGAAAAGGATTGTTTTGACAATGAGTTCTCAACAAGAACCAGGGCCCGTTGACCAGGTGCTCCTCAAGCGGTTTGCATCATCAGGCAATCAGATGCTTGCCTTTCGAAAAAATAGAGGTAAGCATGGTTATCTCGGGAAAAGCTCACTGGTGATCAAAGGTCACTTCTTCTTCTTCTTGTGTGTAGCCTTCAAATGACTGAAGATGTACGCACTGCGTGTGTGTACGCACTGCGTGTGTGTACGCACTGCGTGTGTGTGCGCACTGCGTGTGTGTGCAAGAGACAACAGAAAATTGGTGTCAGGTGCAGTTATATACAGGTGCAAGTAAAAGGCTGGTTATGAGGTTACTTCAGCCAGAGGTCCCTCAATCTATTACTATACTAAACTTCAAAAGCATTTATGTAGTGCTGTTACAAAAAAGTGTATCCCAGCACTTAGGGACCTAACGCTAGAAAAAGCAAGCACAAGAGAAAAAAAAAACGATTAACAAAAAAACAAAGATAAAGAGACAAACAAAGACTAAGAGCTTTCCCGGAGGCTGCCAGTGAAATTGCATGACGGATGATGTGCGGTAATTTGTCCCACATAATGGGCCCCAATTACTAGTCTGCCAGTGCCTGAGAATTATTTCCATCTGATAAACTTTCAAAGTTGAAAGAATAGCGTTTGAAGATTTCCCAGATCATTGATTGCTTATTTAAATTGCAGCAGTCGAAATAAAGCCTTCTGTAAACTGGACAAACCATGAAGAATCGTATAACTTCACTAAAAACCCGACTTACGAAGTGAATGAAATATTCACAGGTTAGTTGCACCATAGAGCAACGGTGTGTATATTGGATTCTAGTGGATTTGATTCATTCTTCCAATATACAATGGGGTACTGTGTGCCTTCACTTCAACTCGGCCATGCATTTTTATCTGTGTTGAGAGCTAAGTAGCTCTTCGCACAAGTTTTGAACTTGCACGCTTAAGTTTCAAACTATTGCACCCAAGTTTCAAACTTGCGCGAGCCAAATATGCAACCTACCATCTTAAATTGGGCCCTAAAATGTTTATGTGCTCATCTGATAGCGCCCTCTTTTGACTCAATTTCCTCAGGCCATGTTTAAACAGTTCTCACCTGGTTTATATCGCACGTTTAAACATAGCCTTGTGATCTCCTTTTGGCCAATCAGAATGGATATTAACTGTCCCTGGTATTTATGAATGTAAAAACACAAACACCTGAGTTGTTGTAAAGCACCTAATCTAAACATGTGGTGTTTTTGCCACACATGAACAAAATAACAAAAGCAATATAATCATTTCTTCTGTGTCCTACATAGAGGAGTACCTTAACAAGACGTTGGAGGAGAAGGTTAAAGAGGGAAGACGTAGACGCTCCGACATCATCAGCATCGATGACGTACCTACATGGCCAGAGTATGCAGCTGAAAAAGAAATCTCATCTCAACCTGCGAAAAGTAATGTCCACATTATGAAAGAAAGAGGTCTAGTAGATCACAATCTGCCAATGAGATTTTCCGGGGCCATTTGTTATGAATTTTGTATGTAAATTGTTTTTATTTATTGTATAAATAAGTTTGAACATATCAGAGGCAGATTACAGAACTGGTGATAATCACAATAATAAAATGACTGGTTTCAATTTAAAAGTTCACTGATGATCCAAGTTCATAACAGTGCTAATTTCCACAGAAAGTTTAACATCTGACAAAATTTATAAATTCAAACTAGCTTTCAAAAACTTCCCAAATCACTCACGTCCTACTCTTGGTTATATTTTCCAGCGAGTTGACTTACCATCTGGAACTAACAGTAATGTACTGCATTCACCACATTTGCAGGCTTAGTTGTCATAGAAAACCGCTGGGATGATATTGAATGGTCATCCTGGGTCAAGAGGGTTAAGATCAGTGTTAGCCATAGTGTACATGTAGCTTTTGAATTGTGACCCTCTGTTTAATCAGGGCCTAATTGCATAGAGCTGCTTAACGGCCAATTCTGTGCTTACTGTAAGAGTTTCTGTTTCATAGCGCTGCTAACCGTAAGCACGCAAAAAGGCATGCTAACCTTCCGGTGCTTACTGCATGAAAATGAATGACGTAACAATGCAAATCCATGGTGAACGCAAAAAGGTGGCCGCCTTATTTTCTTGCGAACCTGTGAAATACGCTTAAGCTTAAGCAATTTCTCTGCTACAATTAGCACGAAAATTTGCTTACCGTTAAGCAGCTCTATGAAATTGGGCAGGGCTTGATTATTGGTCAAATTCCACAAGACCACAGAGCATCCAGCTCAAAATTGTTAACAGATCAGAAATTATTTTACAAGACCAGAATCTACATTGAAAAACTGTTTTTATTTGAACAAGCACTAAGAAGAGATTTATCTTATTTGTCTTATGGATGAGTATGCTGTTAATACTCAACAGAATTAAACGATATTTATCGGACTCAAAGTCAACATTTGAACATTAACAACATTTTATTTAAGGTATTACACACTAAGGTATTATTCTTCAATTGAAAAACACAAGACCCTGGACTTGTACAGTTCTGAGTTTACTGGCACAACACTAAAATCACTGGCCTCGGACCTGAGGTCCAATGTACAATTTGAGCCTTTGCATTCATTTTTCATATGTAAAAATATTGTCAGTGAATAAGGTGAATGCACTTTTTCAAAATAAACCAACGCCATATGTTTACAAAAGAGCCACAGAGCCTGGACTTCCTCCAGGCACGATTTGTACACAGCTCAAATGAAAACAAAAATTTAATCTGATATTTTATGGAGATTGTACTTTTTGTCTGATATTTTTCAACTTTTTATATGAAAAAAGGGGCACATCTCAAACCTTGTTCAGCCGGTTTGAATTCATGTTGAATTTACGACACAAAAATGTAAACTTTCCCATATGAACAGTGTAAAATATTGCCTGCCAGGATATGCCTTGGAGTGTACAAAGTCACTCTTTTTTTAAACAATTGTTGCATTGTCTATACTGACTGATTCCCTGGCTTTTTCCAGACTTTGACACAAATGGTGTTTTTCCTTTTATGTACAGGATCCAAGGGAGAGAACCTGGAGGGGAAGGTGTCAATATGGCAGGGTGATATCACTAAGCTAGATGTGGATGCTATCGTGAATGCTGCTAATAACTCTCTCATGGGCGGTGGTGGAGGTTTGTATTTCTCAAAGACTAAAGTAAAGGGCAAGTGGGGTTGGTAGGGAGGGCAAAGTGGAACATGCACAGATGTGCCAATTCGGCCGAAATTTCATAAATGTTATTATTTTCCTTTGTAAGCACTGGATGGGTTGGTGTGGGGCGTGGTTATCTTTAATATCTCAAAATAATGCCAAGATTGTCAAAGATAATCCTCTAACCTTACCCCTCGAAGCAAAAAGTCTCAGCTAGTTCATTGGGTTGATAATTAAATTGTATAATGTTTTTACTCTGGAAGCTCACTGGCTTTAAAGTTCACACCAGTGCCAGTCCTCCAAGGTTTTCAAGCTGTGTTTGCAGTGGGACTATTGCAAAACAAAACTACTTTATGTAATTATTCATGTGGTATACAATTTTATTCAATGTACAGTTGATGGCGCTATACACAGAATGGCTGGGAATAAGCTTCTTCAGGAATGCAAGTTTCTCTGTGGGTGTGAAACTGGAGATGCAAAAATAACGGCAGGTATGACTCTTATTTCTCTCCACCGGTCTTGGGTTAAGTGAAACCAGTTGTTTTTTATAAACTTCAGTCTACTAAATTGTCATTACTAGAAACTCAAATGGTTCCACGATAGTTGAAGTAGAGAGGGAAGGTGTACTATTGGTAAGACAGTTATGATTTGGAAAGGTGTTCTTGTACACTTTAACCATAAAATTAGGACCTGAGAAAGCCAAGTGTGTCATTATCTGGTATACAGTGCTTGTCACCAGAGTTGTAGTTGAGCACATTTTTGAGTATGAGTAATTTGATATTGGTAGAAGTGCAATCTGTGAACCTGCAACCTGCGAATTCAACATGCCGGTGCTCTACCAACTGATCCATCTTGCCCTAATGTTGGCAAACTCGTTATTTTGTCGATTTCTTTGTTCGGGGGTGCCAGTAAGATCATAACAGTTTTATGTTATTGGACCAAGCTCTGTTTAACTGGCCCGGATTATAAAATTGTTGATGTTTACTACATCCTTTCATCAATTAAACAAGACTTTTTTTGTTTTTTCCCCTTTCCTTTGCCATGTCGTTCCAATCAGGATACCTCCTTCCAGCAAGATGTAAGTTCAATTGCTTAATCTTGGTTATGTTATTTAAAGTTGTTTTTATTCGTTTACACTTTCTAGCATTTTTTATTTTTATTGTCTGATCAAACTCAATCTGTCTTTGCCAAAAATACAGATGTGAAATTTGTGCTTACCACATTTGAATACCGGTACTTGATATATTTAATTCTTGTCATATATATTTGGTTTTACTAAAAGGCGAATGGATGGGAATAAAGCAAAGACGATCTGTTTGTGTCAAAGCATCAATCGTTCCAAAGTTGAAGATGCATGTAATTTATGTAAACAATCACAATTTGTTTCTCTCTCCAAAATCATGTTCTTCAAACTCTCTGTGTTTTACCTTGCAGATGTAATTCATACTGTCGGGCCAATTGTCCGTTCATTCTCTAAAGCCGGAGTACCAGAGGACCGGGAGAAAGATCTTCAGAGCTGTTACAACACCTGTCTTCAGAGAGCCCATGATCACAACGTCAGGCAGAGAGAACAAGAAGAGAAATGGAGGGAACTGATGAAACAAGATGCAAGCAGCGAGGAGAAGACACAAGACAGTGGCACAGAACAGAGATGCCAAGATGCCAGCATGGAGGAACAACAAACAAGCCTGGAAGTAAAGGAACAACATACAAGACTGGAGGAAAAGGAACAACGTGCAAGACCAGAGGAAAAGGAACAACAAGCAAGACCGGAGGAAAAGGAAGAACAAGCAAGACCGGAGGCAAAGGAAGAACAAGCAAGACCGGAGGCAAAGGAACAACAAGCAAGACCGGAGGAAAAGGAACAACAAGCAAGACCGGAGGAAAAGGAACAACAAGCAAGACCGGAGGAAAAGGAACAACAAGCAAGACCGGAGGAAAAGGAACAACAAGCAAGACTGGAGGAAAAGGAACAACATGCAAGACCGGAGGAGAACCAACAAGACAAAAATGATCAAACCGTGGAGAAATTAGATGATAATGCTGAGAGTTTGGGTGAGGATGAAGACGGACAAGGAAAATCAGCGAGCGTTATAATGGAAGAGGATGTCGATACAAGAAAGGAATGTGACAAGGGGGCTAGCCAAGAAGGAGGTGTTCAAGATGGAGAAAGAAACTTAAAAGATTCGGACAAAGGGGATAAACCAGAATCCCAAAGAGCTAATGTTAAAGGAGACTCGGACTTAAAGACAGAAAGCCCATCTGAGGCGGGAGATGAGAACAAGAGAACGGGAGAGAGCAAATCTAGGGAAAGTACTCTGGAGGAAATGATGGCAATAGACAAACCAGAACCTCTGATTCATTCTATTGCATTCCCTTGCATATCAACTGGTATTTATGGTGAGATATATCTCTTTTTTGTACTTAAGCCATGTTCTTAGTAGGCATGGAGGCCAATGCAAACTAAACCCAAAAGATTCGAAATATACACACACAAAATCTAGATTTTGCTACGAAACTCTTTGGGTTACCATTCATTTTAAGTTTGAAGAGGTTTTTGTTAGTAAAGGAAACATAATTGTTATACAAGTCTGAGTCGGAGTGCCGAGCAGTCGAGCGCACTGGACTTAAGCCCCGGTGTTTCCGATTGAGAGGATGGGGGTTCTAGCCCCAGTCTTGACACTTTAGCAAGACATATGACCATAATACACCGATCCATTAAGCTACGCCCATTTCTCATTGACCAATCACAACCGCGAAATCTGATCACCATTTGAGCCGTTTGGTGATCTTTGCACTAATGGTGATCGGGTTTCGCGGCTGTGATTGGTCAACTCGTAAGGAGGCGGGGCTTAATGGATCGATCTATTGCTTTGTCCTTCGGATGAGGTGTAAAGCTGTAGGTTTTGTGTGTTGTGTAATGTACATAAAAGAACTCAATACACTTTGAGCGCCGCACTTTGTAAACCATTACATGGTGCCATGTCATTCAATGGGTCTTGTATTTCAAACATGGGTCTTGTATTTCAAACATAAGCGCTTTAAGACACCCTCAAAGCGGCATATAAGAACTGCGTATCCTTTTTATTATTATTACTCACTCGGACAGTGTCAGGAATTCTTTTCTGTAGAAATTTAATATTTTTGAAAGCATGCATTTTTTAATTCTTCGTCTTTTGCAGGTTATCCACAAGAGGATGCGGCATACGTTGCATTAGAGACGGTCAAGAGGTGGTTTGTAGACCATGAAAAGACAGACGTGAGTACCGAATGGAGTCTTCTTGGCTCTTTTGGTCTTTGTTGTATTCATTGAAGATTTCAAACCCACTTGCTTTATAGGGAAACATGATGGCAAGGTCAGTTTATGTATCCATTCCAACTTGGATATTTTGAAAGGCATAATTTAAACCCGGACATTTATCCACTTACAACTGCAATCATTTAGCTTCACATTGTGGCGTGTCATGGCCGATTGGATGAGAGCACTGGACTTAAGCTCTGGTGTTTCTGATCAGCAGAGTGTGGGTTTGAGTTTCAGCCGTGGCAGTTGTGTCCGTCAACAAGATACTAAATACCATATTTAATTTGTCCTTGTTAAGTGGGTGTTAACCTTGGTGTATCTGGTTCACATAGCAAGCACCCTTGTTGACAGGTTTCCTTAGGCTTGCGAGCTAGTGATTAAGTTCACTTCTGCAGCATCCTTGGTTTCATTTCCAGAAATATACCATATACCATATACCATAATAACACTGAGAAAATTTTGTGTTTTGATTAAGACTTTTTGTTTTTCGCTTAGCTCAATTTTTCGCTTAATCAAATTGAGCCCAGACCTTTTGACGCCAGCCATTGAGACTGTATGTGCCTTGCCGCATGCTAAGCAGGAAGACGCTTGACTAAATAATAACTCCTGTAGTGCTTCGGACATTCTTGACTGCGTTCGGAACTTTTCAGGTACTTTTGGTTCCTGTATATGTTAACAGGATCTATTGAGCACCCTCTTTACAGATTATACTATTACTTGCGTGATTGCACTTAAGAATGTCCGCACTGATACATGGGATAGTACTTTATGCTTTCCTGCTAAGCATGGTCAAGTTGCCTGTGCTTAAGTGTAAAGTTGGACAAAACAACAGCATGGCTTTTTCTTTTGCTTGAGGGTTCTAGAACATTGTCAGGTGGTCGTGTGAATTTATTTCCATTTGAATCTCTGTGTTTGACAGATTGAGAGAATCATCTTCTGCCTGTTCATGCCCAACGATGTAAGGATCTACGAGAAACTCCTGCCGGTTTACTTCCCGCTCAATGGTAACGTTTCTTCTTATTCAAAAGCAAAATCAAAAGAATAAGCTGGTGTAAAAATTGTTTAGACAGTGTGCAGTAGTACAGATATAGACTAGAAATGGCCCATATTTTGAACCTATAGTATCACCGTTTCTCTCCAACATTGTTCAACATTGCCGGTAGCCAGCTAGCCTGGGACTGCCAGATTTACAACCTGGCTACTTATTTTTCCAGTGTTATAGCCCAGTGGGCTAGTGGAAAAATAAAGCAAAAATACATCAATACAAATAACAATGAACTGTGCTAACAATACATTTCGTTAAAGGCCGTTTGTCGGATATTGCAGCAATACAGTTTCATTGAGAAACAGGTAAATTTGAAAACATTCTTGACAACTAGAAGTTTGGAATGAATGTCGTCTTCCTCCAAACCAAAGATGTAGAGTTTGTTTACAATGAGATTCCTTGCAATCAACTAATTGTCTTTGTGAATTTGTCAGGGGAAAAGTCTGAACCTAGTGACACAGTAAAGACAGAAAAACAAGAAGACCCGTCAACACCGGTAAAGAAATCCTGACAGGACTTGTACAACAGTAAGCACATTTTTTTCACTAACACTCTGAGTAGTAATAATAGGATAGACAGTAGGGGCAACTCAAAATACAGAGCGCCCTCTACAATTTGCCCAGGAGCGACCACTGAGTGAACCGTGAGAAAAAGGTTTATGGATGTATGGTTGGCACCAAGTGCCCATCATGCACAGGGCTCGAATTTTACACTGGACCACAGGCCCGAGGCCAGTAATTTTAGTGTTGGGCCAGTAAACTTATGACCTAACAAGTCCGATGGTCTTGTGTTTTTCAATTGAATAACAGAAACAAATTATGTTCAAGTGTTGACTTTGGGTCTGATAAATTATCTTTCAATTCTGTGAGTAATCAAGTACACTTAATACTATTAAGACATGAGATAAATCTTCTCTTACTTGTCTCAGTTTGGGTTCATATAAGAGCAGTCAAATGTACATGCATGTTAAACTGTGTCAGAAACTTTTTATTTTCACATTTTGAATCTGGTCTTGTAAAAAAAATTCTTGTCCAGTAAAGATTTTGAGCTACAAGCCCTGTAGTCTTGTGGATTTTTCCCCCAAATTCGAGCCCTGATGCAACCCTGGTCGATTAGCCTTGTTTATGGTTTGCACGCAGTCAGCGGCAAGACAATATAGGAAATTACAAGAGTGACTTTGCCTTCATAAAGCAGCAAGGTCATATTTTTCTGCTGTGTTTACGACATAAGTAGGTATTTTCTTATGAGGTCAGTGAATGTTTTCACATTCATATCGGCCATTTTGAAAGTCCCAAACTGCCCTTGGCACTGAGTTGCAGGTGTCATTATTTTAGTTCACAGCTTTTTAGGTGACAGCTTCACACGGGTAAACTATAGAGGGCGCACTGTTTTATGAATCGCTCATTGTATTTGTGTTGATATGACTAAAAGCATGGATTCGGTTAGGTATTGGCACAGTTAATGGAGGCTAGGATTGGTTAGCTACATTAATCGTTCCAATTGGCTGGACTCCCTCTAGAAGTGAACTGAGTTCAGTGTATTGGCACTGGGATGGGAGCCAGGATTCGGTCCACTACTTCTCTCTTCTTCAAGTCCAAGCCACGTTGAGAAAGGGATAGCCCTTTCCTTTGATTGCTAATTTGTATCCAAATTATATACAAATTTTCTGTAAATGTGACAAATGGTTAATGATTGAAGAAATGCACAAGTTGCTGTTTGCGGGATCGTTGGGGCCATCATTGGCTTTATGTGCAAAGTGTTTAGATATTTCTGTAAAAATTATTAGATAAAATTACACTTTATAGATTACTTAAAATACTTAAGTTCCAAGAACCAAGTATATTATATTATCATGTATCCATTTTAATAACTTGAGATTATTTACCAGAATATTATCAAGAAAAGTTTAAGTGAACTTGCCCCCCCTCCCCAAAAAAAAAAATAAAAAATTAAATACATAAATAAATAAATATTTAAGTTCACATACCAAAGAATATCAAGTTGTAAACCACAAGGGAAACGGACTAGGTAAATTTAAAAGATTATCAATATTCCCATTCCGCCTTACATTAGATGCAGGAGTTACTTATTGTTGTTGATTAGATGAGGAATAATTCCACTACACATATCTTGATCATGCCTTTGCCAGTTTCACCTAGTACCCTGTGTACTTCAAATATATTTGCACATTTAATACTCGCACACACCGTAATGAATTGGCTGTTTAGTCTGTTACCAGTCTCAGTTTGGCATTTGCATGGAGGAAGACAAAGATAGCAACTCTCGGTTTTGACTAAAGAAATTGGGCAAATACAGTTTAAAAATTACATTATAATTGATCTTCACTTCTCTTCATGTTCACATCAGTCAAAAGAATACAGGATACTAAACAAATAAAAAAACAGCAAGAAACTATAAATACATTAATTGGTGAATTCCTGTACTAGTGTTTTCCCGCCATTAATGGGATGCAAATACACCCAATGTCAATCGTTTTATGCACCACAGTCATCTCTGACCAATGATGTTGGTGCAACCATTTCTAAACGCCAGTATTATGCAAGTTACAGCCTGCGCCTTAAGTCACAAGTGAAAAAGTGTCCCAATAATGTCAGAAAACTCTAGTACAGGAAGTATAGACCATGTAACCTGTGACAAAAGAGACACGGAACCTGGACTTCCTGTAGACATGATTTGAAAAATCACCTGTATTTAACCTTGGTCTAAAATCATTCACAGAATCACAAACAAAAGTCAGATGATCTCAAAGATTTACTGAGCCCTTCTCTAAGCTCTGTTGGTATGTGTACAGATTAACCTTATGGGATAAAGTTTCCAAGTGTATATGTAGGTGAGTTTGGCAATTTTGTCGTCATCAATTACGGATGGTGGTGATCGGGTCTAATTTTGTGGCATCGCTTACCATAGAATTCTGTGCTTACGGAGCCCTGGATTCAAGGGCCGGAATCGCAAATTTCTACAAGAACTGTGAAATTGGGCCCAGTACGCTTCATATCATTTTAACCAATAAGGTTTATCACGCGTACAGGACAAAGATGTTGCCTTTGTGTACACATAAGCAGTAGATGGCGATGGCACAGAGAAGCAAATTGGTTCTCTGAATGCTTTTAATCTGCTGTTATTTGTATGCACTAAGTTATTATTTGATTAGAATTTATTGAAAAATAGCGTTATCTTTGTTTAGGCGCCAATGTAATCAGATTATTTTCTAATTATAATTCTTATTGAGAGGACTTTTGCAAACAGCTGGTTATCATTATTTCAGTCACATATTTAAGCTGATTAGAGGCGACTTCATTATTTGCAATAGGCTGTACAAGTCACGCACATCGCCCAATTTTAAGATTCGTTTGGGAATTGTGGATATGAATATTTGTGTGAAGGAAACAAAATCATGTACTCTAACGTGTCCAAATGTTTGAATATCACGCGAGTCTTCCCCAGTCTATCAGGTGAGGTTTGCGGTGACACTATGTGTAGTGGTGGGTCTGAGAAGAACCAGTGGTTTGACAACTCAACATTTTGATCGGTATGCTCTGATCGTCTTCAACGCAAACCTCACCTGATTGTACTCCCACCATGCAAAGTTTCAAATCCTACTTGCACTGTCTAGTGCCTCAAGTTCTTTTGGTGCATAGTTCAAAAACTTGTATACTATCACAAGTGTGAAGTGAATCACAGTTTTGACTTCCTTATTCAGAAATGTTTTGCAATAATAAAGTGTAAAGTTATTTGGATGACAAATAGTAACTTAACCAAACATACTGAAAAGATATTTGCCTGATTTCTTTGTTCTTCATGTTCAATAAAAAAAACTACAAGAACATGTAGATAAACTCCAAAACATTTCTTTTGCTTTATTAAGGGATATAAACTTTTAGTAAAGTATTGAGGGAAACGATCATGTTAACAAAACATGTTGTTGGTCTTTCAACTGTTTTAAAGACCTACACTAATCGTTGAGTGCATTCCCATAGACTCCACAAAACAATCTGATGGTCAAACTTACTACTGAATTAACAGATGTGACAGTTGTCACAAGTTTGTTTTTCTGTTTGTTAAAGTTTTCTGAATTCTTTGGCTCACCTCATAAGTTGTCGAGAAGACAGCTTATTTAGTGTGAACATCTTGAAAAAAATCAAGAATTTAATTGTTTGGAACTGTTAAGCATTTCTCCTACCAGAATGTGCTGAATGAAGTGGATTTTGAAAGTCAAAACTCCCAATGTCTATTTTGTAAATTGCAGTTGAAGTTAATTCAAGTGTACATTGTGTTTTTGTAATGTTAAAATATGAAACAAGAGTTTTAAGTTTTGTGCAGCTGCATTTATTGTATACTTCAGTACTTTTTAAATAGATTCGTTTTGGTTTTTTCCTGGTAGCATAGCGTTTAAGAAGGATGTTGAAATAAGAATTCAGATCAGTAAATATTTTTGCCTAAGAGCTAGCTGATCCTTTAGAAGTTACAGTAAAACTTCCACAAACACTCTCTTGGTTTTTTTATGGCAAGAGGGGGAGAGCGAGAGAGAAATGCAAATTATGGCATCAGGAAATGTTGTGTCCATACTAGTGTGGATGACATCTACAGGCTTGAAATTCTGGACACAACGGTTGCCATTTTTTTTCTCAAAATTTAGATTGCAAAATGTTGAAATTATTCTAATTTATGTACCTTCTGATAAATATAACTTTAAAAGCTGTGAGTTACAACAAATAAACTGCTTGGACATTGCTCCATGCTTCTGGCAACAAAGATGACAATGTCAGTCTTATTTATTGTCTTATTGTCCGAAAAGAAAAAGTGGAACAGAATGATATGGAGTTCCGATCAGTATGAATTTGCAATGAAATTTAGTACATGTAAGTGTAACCCTATCTGACCAGTCATTATCATCTTTTGGGGTTTGATTGATAAATAAACTGTACTAGCCTGTAATGTGAAGTCATGTGGTGAATGCATCTACACAGTGCACAGTCAACCTTCCGACTATCTGACCAGTCAATATCATCCATTTTTGGTTTGAATAATAAATATACTATTAAAGCCTGTAATGTGAAATATTGTGAACCTATAATCGACTATGGTTTTGCAAGATAGATAATCTACCATCCTGCAAGTGCAATGTTATACCGTGTGGTGAATGCTTAATACACAAATGTACACTGTTATTTTATGTCAAAATTGTACTGCCATACAAAACCCGAGCAGTTGAATGGTGTCAAATTGTTGGTCAATTTTGTTACTGGAAAATGTTTACCAGCTGTAGAAGGGTTAAGGCAACAATGTTCTCAACTCTGTGGCTCACCATAAAAAAAATGTTACAACAAGTTTTACATTTCTCACTTAAAAGCATGTATCTCTTGGGATATCTAATCAACAAAATGTTGTATGGAATAACAACTGTATATGGACTATTCCATTGCAGGTGATAATTTTCCCACAGTGACGTAAACCCTCTCTCTTATCCTCGTAGATCACTGTTTTCTATATTTTCTCAAGGCGGATGACAATTGTTTATTCATTAATTGTACCTTAAACTGTCAAAAAATCAGGGGTGCCACTCTGCAAAAAATAACAGCTCTGTGTACTTTAAATTTCAGGCTAATTTGACACTTTTATTTGAAATGATTACTTTAGTAAGTCTTCAATCAAAATGAAATCTGCCTTTAGGAATTTTTAATTCGAAATCGGAGAAGTGAGCAGAGTATACTGTTCGAAAAGTCAAGACTACAACAATGGTTTTCTTCCGAAGCAACATTCCTCCCAAAAAAAATTACACATGGTTCTAAGTTTACTGGTAAAAGTTCCTATTTTACACACCGTTCAAACATCATTTAAAATGATTTCACGGAAACAGGATAAAAACAAAATTTCAACAGCAACTTTAATGTACCCTTTTTCCTGCCAAAGTGCCGTTTTCTTTTAAAGTATTTAGTTTAAAGTTGATGTGTTATGCAAAAACCCTTGTCCAAAGCACTTAAAATTTTCCGCTAAATCCATTATTATCCATTATAATCCATTGAGTGATATAAAATGGATGTAAATCTCTCGGACATTTTCACTTCTATGAGCTTTTCTTGTTGAGTCGGAGTCAACATGAAGTACCTTTTGATTCTGGCCGTTATTGGGCTGGCTAGCTGTGCACCTGGACATGTCAGATATGATGGGTAAGATTAAAAATTCCATCCGTAACTTTTGAAACAGTTCAGTTAATATAATTTTCTTTTCTTTTTACCCTCTTTTAAAAATTTATTTGAAAGGCTTCAAAGGGGTCACCAAAGTTAAGTGGGGAAATGACATAAAAGAAAGTTGTCAATCACGTCTTAGCTGATGCTTTCTTGGTTAGCTTGACAGAACACAAATGTGATCTATCTTACACATGTAGGCTGTGCTGCTTGATTTGTTGAGCGGCATGCCGCTTAAACTATTCCCATGATCCATTTCAATTTTCTTAATTTTTTTCGAGTTGTTGCCTTCTCTCCTTAATATAGTCCAACATATGGTAATGAGCGACCATGTACATATTCAAAAGGAAAGCAGAAACCATAAATATGAATATATTTGTTTCATCCCTTCATATGATACATGTAGTTGTCAATTGAGACAACATTTTAATGTTTGCTTAACTCATATCCTTCTGTCTGATCTGGTACATTAAACACTTTTCTGGCCTAAGCCCATGTAGCATTTATTGCTGTTTTACAATGAACATTCATTCATTTACTGCCTTGCAAATAAACATATCACAAAGAACTGTATACCGCTGGAAAGAGCAGCTCGTTCTCTTTAATGTGATGTAGGTATTTCCATGTTTGCCATCTTATATCACGCGTAATTAGAGTACCCCCTAAAAAGACAATAATGTCTTGTTCATCTACGGGTTTCCCCATAGTTAAGTGCTTTTGTGTGTTTGATGGGGAATCCCACAGTTAGGCAGATATGGGAAAGCTGGAGCTATTCTGTGAACATGGAGAAAACAACAGTGTTCAGAGAATTTTATTTTCTGCCTTGTAATTAATGCTCCTTTGAATACTTCTTTAAATCAATGTTTTGGCTATGTACTGTTTGAAAATGTCATGAAGTATGGAAATAAATGTGAGTTTGAATTGAAAAAAATGTGCTTTTTGCAAATTTATTTGTAGATATGAGGTCCTGCGAATTGTTCCTCGATCAGGAAATCAACTAGAATGGCTTCAGAAGTTTGGGGAGAAATTTGTGTCAAAGGTAAATAATTAAGAAATTAAAAAAAGTACAGACATAAAAATAGCATCTTTTAACAAATAAATACTTCATTGTTTGAAGGGAATAATGTATAGGCAATGGATATCCTGCATGTCCTTCAAAAAATATAATTTCTTTGAATTTATATCTGATAACATGATATGATTATGATGGATAAGAAGAAAATGAAAAGATGCAAGTTAACTTTTAAGCTTCTTTTTAAAGCAAGTTTTCAAATTCTTCTGTTCACTTTTTCTTTTTGTTTGCTGTTTTTCCCTGTATGGCAAATAAATGTGGCAAACGTTATGCATACAGTATGACAAAGAAAAGATTTTTCCAAAACAATTGTATAATTCAAAGAGTGATTCATTATCCAATATCATTATTTGAAAGCAGTCACCTCAGACCTTGAAAGAGCAGTTTATTTTTCTTTATTTGTTTTTTATAACAGTTATTTATCACTTTTTTAAAACATTATTTCACCTTGGGCTCTACTAGGATTCGTGAAGTTGACACTTCACAGTATTTTTTTTATATATGAGGGAGACACTCCATATGAGGGTGATATTTTGGCCTACCACTTACAAAAAAAAACTAAAGATGGTCATGGTGGGAAACTCCTTTAAAATACTTTTGCTTGAAATGCAATAGTTTTGAGAAATTAGTAAAATAATTGATTTTGTTCTTGAAAGTCCAAAACTCAAATGTTGGAAAACAGTGAAAACATTTAAGGTTTTTTAACCACTTGTTTCTCATGACTCTAGTGACCGGTTGAGCTTAAACTTTCACAGGTTTGTTATTTCATAAAGTGTGGATATGGGTCTTTGACAATTACCAATGTGACACTGACACATGTGTTTTAAAGGAAGGTTACACTCAATGGTAAATGTCAAAGACAAGTATTCTCACTCGGTGTATCCCAACACATGCATAAAATAACAAACCTGTGAAAATTTTGGCTCAATTGGTCATCAAAGTTGCACAAAATAATGAAAGAAAAAACACCCTTGTTGCCTAGAATTGTGTGCTTTCAGATGCCTGAGAAGACTTCATGTCTGAAGCCTTTCTCAGAGTCAAATCTTTGGGGCTTTCTCCAAAACTACACTACTTCAAAGGGAGTCGTTTCTCACAATATCTTATACTATCTTACCAAGTAAGATTTTATGGACCTTAACTTGTAGAGTAACTACCAAAAGTTTACCCTGCCCTTAATTTATTTTGGAAAAACTGATTGATTCCACTTCACCATGTTGTAGTTGGACTTCTGGAAGCAATCCCATGATGTGGATCAGCCAATGGATGTGATGGTGCCGCCACACTTCCAGATGGAGCTGAGGGAGCTACTTGAAGATAATGATGTTGCATTCAGCATCCTCATTGAAGATGTCCAGCAAGTCATCGGAGAACAGATGGAGTCTTCAGCCAGCATCAGTGGCATCTTTGATGCATTTGACTACAATGTTTATCACACTTATGACGAGGTGAACACAAAATATATGAAACCAAAATACATATCAAGTAATAAACCACAAGGGAACTGACTGGGTAAATTGTAAATGATTTGGGATTGAACAAAGAAAAAATTACTATAGCGGTATTTGCCTTTAGGAATTTTTAATTCGAAATCAGAGAAGTGAGCAGAGTATACTGTTCGAAAAGTCAAGACTACAACAATGGTTTTCTTCCGAAGCAACATTCCTCCCCAAAAAAATTACACATGGTTCTAAGTTTACTGGTAAACAAGGGTGTTTTTTCTTTCAACTTGAAACCACGTTAGATAGAGAAAATGGGATGTTTCGGCTGATTTTAAACGGTTGTAAATTATGATTTCATTATCATGTAGTTTTGTTTTAAAATATCCTATGAGTGCAATTGATTATTTCTAATACAATCCTGTATTGTAGCTTGCTGAGAACTATGGGAGTGATGCTGATGTGACGGCCTTCCTCGACACATTTGATTTCTACATTGTACCCGTGCTCAATGTGGATGGGTACTCGTACTCATGGACAAATGTAAGCTCATTTTATGGTGACTGCTCTATATTCTGACACCTCTATTTTTCTATATTCCAACAACCCTATGTTCCGAGAAAGCCCTCGTAATTTACAGGTTAGGGTTAGGGTTAGGAATAGGAAAATACACTAGGGGTGTCGAAACATAGGAGTGTAATCCATTTTACAACTGTGCAACATACAGCCTCATTGTCAATACATGTAGTGTCATACATGTAGAGTCAGCATTGCCTTTTTGATGTTTATCAAGCAGCATGTTCGAGTTGGAATATAGACCCCTTACACATGATACAAATAGCCTTTGCCCAGGGATACATACATGTATAGCATGCCAGAGGAGGTAAGGCAAAGAGGTGAGGCTTTATGTTCATTCTGAACTGGAAAATGGAGATGGAATTCTTTTTTGTGATATTGGCCACCAAATTGCAGATAAATTAGATGCACGACATGACTGCCAAGGGTTAAGACACGCATTGTGCAGAGTTGGTATACGCGTGTACCATTTCCGCCTTTTGGGGAGTTAATTCCTTTGTGCACATTTTGACTCCCAAAATGGCAGTCAGGAAAGTTGTGCAATGGGGCTATATAAGGATCAGAATGATGTCATATTATTTTCTTTGTACTTACCAACCTCACTTCCCTAACCTAATCCTTTTAAACAACACAAATGTCCACGGATGATGTGTTACACCGACAGTTAATGTTTTTTGCTCTGGTTACTAGGACCGAATGTGGCGTAAGAATCGTCAGGTTAATTCCAAGAGACTTTGCAGGGGTGTGGACCTCAACAGGAACTACGGCTACCAATGGGGAGGTAAGGCTCAATTACGTTGTTGTTAAAATATTGCTTATGGACCACTGGCATCATACAAGATGTTATGTACTGAGACAAATGAAGACTGACGCTACAGAGAGATATTTTTGGTGGAATTAAGTATTGAAGAGTTTTTAAAAAACTGAAGTGTTATTTTGAAAGGAAGTTTCATTGTCGTCATTAATTTGAGTCCGTAATTTCCTTTTGTCTTTGTTTTTGTAAAGGAACATTTTAAAAAAAGTAATGACTGCGACGAAGACGACCGTGGTCCCAGTGCCATGTCAGAGCCTGAACTGATTGGACTGACTAACTGGCTCCTTGGGCTCAAGGCTGCTGGTCAACCCTTCCATCTTCATATGGATGTCCATGCTTATGGTCTGTACTGGCTGTACCCATGGGGATACTCCAAGTTTGTCCCCTTGCCCGCTGAGGCCGGTGATATGGTAAGTCTCAGTGTGGACTCTAGATACTTCGAGTATAGAGGATCCAGAGTATTATGTTATTTTATGTTATTTCATGTTATTTCATCATCACGGTGAGATATTTTGTTCACATTGTATACTGTCACTCCGTTGTTGTCACTTCATGCCCCTGCCCTGTTGGCCATTTCCAGAGTCTAGTTCCTGACACATGCACACTGCTTGAAATGTGGCAACCAATGCTTCAACACTGTTATTTTCACCAGTTTCTTCAGAAGAAGATTAAGTTATTTTTTCTTAATCTTGAAGCATTCTTTGTCACATTCCTGCAGACAGCTTTATTGAGTGAATGCTTCGCACACAACGGCAGTGCTATGGAAGAGGGGGGGGGGGAGGGAGAATTCCCCCAGTTAATTTCTTTGCTCCCCAATTCCAACCGAATTTGTTTTCCCCTGATGGCAAAAAATAACTTTAATCCCTAACCACTGCACCCATATCAATGCAGTTATGATCACATTACACCAGCTCAAGAATAATGCTACTGTAAGCCTGTTGTTGTGGAAAGTCAGTACAAAATATAGCAGTACAAAATTACATTAAAGATTCATGTTTGCCCCCCCCCCCTCCCCCAACTAACATGTCTGGTGGCACCAGGCTAAACTAAAAGCAATTGCATTAGATACAAGTGCCATCAGTTCAGTGACATTTTAAATGGTATACTTTGCTACAGGATGCAGTGGCACAAAAGGCCACATCAGCCCTTGCTAGTCTCTATGGCACAACGTACCTAGTCGGAGGATCTGCCAAGGCTATGTGTAAGTTAGACTCTGTTGTTTTTTTAAAGAACCATGAAATTAAAAATAACATTCAATCATCAACCATTTTGTATGTTTTGTAGTAACCAATATAGGTAAGTGGTTTATAGAACTATTCACAAGCAGGTGAAATGACGGTAATCTCTTGGCAACAAGGCTGTGATTGTAGTGTGTAGTGGCCAAACACACAGAACTCCAAGTTCTGGTGGCTGAGTCATACAGGTGTGGATTTGAGCTCCGATCGAGATAATTAATACGCATAATAATAATAATAGTAATAATATGTGGTTCTTATATAGTGCACATCCTTGTAGCTAGATCAAGGCACTTTACAACATTATCATCCTTGTTCATCAGGCATCTTAGACCCTTCCCAAAACTTGCTTAACTCCCTGGGAGCATACAACCTCAAGCTGCTTATATTACCACTAAGGGGTTAATCCAAGACAATACTGTCTCAGCCTTTGCTGGTTCCCCACGTATACACATGGGTTTAGAAAATAAATGATGGTGCCTTGCTCAAAGACTCAAGTGCCATGATTGGGGACCCAACCTACACTCTGATGATTCAACCCTCAGAACTTGAATCCAATGCACTGGACCGCCTGGCCATGACTCATATTGACTGAGCTGTCAAAATAACCACCTAACCAAAAAACTACTTCTATTAAATTGTTGCGTTACCTCTGCTGCTAACACATACTATTCAAACTGTCTCTAGCCAACAGGCTAGCTCGATGGTCTAGTAGTAAGACATCTTATCTAGCTATGCAAAGATCGTGGGTTTGAATCCCACCAGAGTGATTTGCCTGTGGATTGTTTTTAAAGAAAGTACAGTGCTTAATACACATCAGTGTAAGAGTAAAAAACAAATTAAATTCTTTATCCCTGATGCAAAATAAAAATCTATTAACCAATCTTGACAACAAATATATAATATAAAATGTCAATAACTTCTACAGATGCAGCCTCAGGTGCTAGTGAGGATTGGGCTTTTGGTACCGTAGGAGCCAAGTACACCTACGTCGTGGAGCTCCGTGACGAGGGACGATATGGTTTCCTCCTCCCTGAGTCTCAGATTGAAGAAACTGCTTTGGAGATATTTGAGGCTGTCAAGGAGGTCGGAAGGAACCTTGTCGCTGAATATGGTGCTTAAGTCTAGGATAGTACTGCACATTTATGATGACAATTATCAAAACTTGTCAATGTTTATGATTCTCTGAGAACAAATGATTTAAGGCAAATGTTGCCATCATGGAGGAAGGCCCTTTTGGAAATGATTGATGCAGAGGGATGGAGGTAGACCAGTTACTTTCAAAGAACAAATGGTAGGGGACGTGGGGTCAACAGTATGAAAACATTACTGATAAGGTATTTTACTGGCTGAAGAGTGTGATGTCTAGAGAAAAAAGGTATTTTATTAATTCAAACATTTCTGTAAACTTACAATTTGTCTTCTCAGGACTATAAGGTCATTATTGCAATTTTTATGGGTTTCATAGAATTTCTTTTGCGTATTTTGGAGCTCCTGGTAAATGGGCTTTAAAGTATTTGTTTGGCAAAAAGAAACATACATTTTCTAAGTAAAACATTAATTTGTTGATTTATATATATATTTTTTGTTTTCAATCAATGATCTTTTGATCATTATGAATAATATTGCAATGGATGACCTTACAGTACTGAGCAGACAAATTAAAAAAATTTGTGATTTACTACTTAAACTTTTAGTGAATGAAATTGTTTTCTGGTGAACAAACTAAAAGATTTATTTAATAAATAAGTCATGGAAAAACAATTTTGAAATACAGTACCAGTTAGTTTTAATTTTGAAACTATATGAAGCAGTTGTAGTTTAGTTTATTATTTTGAAGGCAGAATGAGTTAACTCATCATCATGTCCTTAGTCCCCTTTAAAATGTCTTATCTTTCTTCTCAAGAGTTATGTCTTTTCCCAAAAGAATAAAACCTCCTCTTTCCACAATAAAACCATGGTTCACATAGTTTCCCCATACATCAGTGTATTGGCCATTCTATGCACCAATCAAGTATAAAACACCTGTTTTGATTAAAATAATCATTTGTATATGTCTACTGATGTCCCATTGTTTTGTTTGATGTTAAATTTCAATACAACCTCCAAATCATATCATCTCATAGAGAGATATTTCTTTTACATGGTGTTACTGCACCTTTATCGTTACCAACTAGAATAATCCGATGAAACTCCAAATTAAAAAATACCAATAGATAGGTTGCAATATGACGTAAGTCGGCCATCTTTACGGGCAATTTGGAACACACAGTCATGCGTTACGCGTGAGAACGGCGTGCAGCACGCGCACATTTCACAAAACTCATTGCGTGATTGGTTAGTGAATGACGCGGCTGCGTTAATAATTTGAGCGCTTGACGCGCCTGCAAGCCAAAATGCGATTTGCCCGTAAAGATGGCGTCTACTGGGAACTATCTATACTCACTATTAGAGAAAAACCTTACAAGCAAACTTTTATGCATACAAACGTGTTGTCGCTGCAATAATGTGGTAGTGGCACCCCATCAGTAGATGAAAAGTGCAAACAGTGCATAAAGTTGCGTATACAGCTGTCAGGAGATCACTTTCTAGGCTGTCAACAGAGGAACAAGACACCATGAAATTTCTTCTGGTCTTGTCGTTGTGCGTACTTGGTGCTTTTGCACAAAGCAAGAGTTATGCAGGGTGAGTCTTGCTTCATTGACAATTATTAATACGATCTTTTCATTTGTCACTGTATTTATTTTGAAAGTGTGCATATTATGCTGGGAAACACTAAGTGAGGACACTGGTCTTTGACAATTACCAAAAGTATACCCTGCCTTAAGGGTGCATACAACATTGGTAATTGTCAAAAAAGACTCGGTATCCACACTTGTTTTGACCCAACATATACATGAAATAACAAACCTGTGAAAGTTTAAGCTAAATCGGTCACAAGTGGTATACATGTAGAAGGGTCAACAGAGGTGCAGAAGAGGGTCGTTCAGTCCCAATCAAATAAACACTTATAATTTTCTAAATATATTTATTGGTAATTTTTTCTTTTAAATTGTATTTTTTATTTTAGTTTACTTTTATTTATGTCTCTGTTGTGTTCTTATTTTATTTATTTACTCATATTTCTTTTTATTGCACGCAAAACTGTAATGTATTGTATTTTTGTATTGCAATGTAATTTCAGTTCAGTTAAATTTATTTTAAATGTCTTTTGCATTTCTATTTTATTAATTTTTTTTTATTTCATACTAAACTGTACTTCTTTGTGTTTTATTGTTTATTGTATTGCATTTTTTTTATAGACTGGTTTAAATTTTTTTTTTTTCACTTTTGTATTTTGATATATTTGTTTTTATTTCATGCAAAACTGTACTTTGTTGTATTGTATTTGTTATTGGAATGTAATTTCATTTTAGTTTAGTTTAATTGATTTATGTTTGTTTTGCATTTATATTTCACTCATCTGTTTTTATTTCATGCTAAACTTTACTTGGATTGGATTGAGTTCAAATGTACTTTTTGTTGCAGATACCAGGTGTTCCAGATCACACCCCACAATCAAATTCAGCACAATCAGATGAACAACCTCAATTTCATCTTTCAAATGTACTTTTTGTTGCAGATACCAGGTGTTCCAGATCACACCCCACAATCAAATTCAGCACAATCAGATGAACAACCTCAATTTCATCTTCAAAGAGGAGGTAAAAAGGATATTGAAAATTGAAAGACTTTAGAAACTTTTAATGAAAGATGTTCTTGAAAATATGCATTAAATTGGGAGATTAGGTCCCATGCAAAAACTGAACAGGTACATGTATTTATTAATGGCAACAACAGTGTGGTGAGCCGGTCTTCACTGCATGGTAATGACCTTGGTTAGTGGCTGGCCGCTATTAATGGACATCACCTTCGCCTCCGTCCATTAACAGTGGCCAGCCACCAACCCAGTCATTATTACGCAGTGAATACCGAGTAAGCACACCGTTATGGGCAAATTATTTTATAATTCGTTTGTAATTTAGACACTTTAAAACTTCTGAATTTGTTCAACGCCAGAAATAGGCCCCAAGTTAACAATTTAAAAAAA
This sequence comes from Leptasterias polaris, assembly GCA_037783415.1. Taxonomy (NCBI): domain Eukaryota; kingdom Metazoa; phylum Echinodermata; class Asteroidea; order Forcipulatida; family Asteriidae; genus Leptasterias; species Leptasterias polaris. The sequence continues at coordinate 4,470,202 of JAZGTN010000027.1, forward strand.
AATAGCTCCACTTGATGACGCTCACCAAAATGACAATACTATGACGTTATCTGTATGGATCATGATGCATTGTATAGCAACAAAGTGGCTAAACAAAATGAAGCTCCAACAAATGAAATCACATGAGTAATGATGTCAGAGAGCTTGGATTTCTTGCAAATCTTTTGACTAAAAAGTGCCACAGAGACCAGCGTTCGATATGATTTTTAATTTACTATTTAATTTTAAATTTTTTAAATCTCATACACTGCTAAAAATGGTCTTCTTGATACTAGAAAAACAAATCTTATTTCAAAAGAGAAATTCTGGTGTTTCAATTAAGATTTTTGGGAGTGACAAAAGAAAAGTTTTCTTAAAATAAGAATTTTTCTTATTTAAAGAATTTTATTTTAAGCAGTGTAAGAACCAAATTTCCATAATAATTGAACACTTGCTTAATGATTTTCAGTAAAGATCGCTAGTTTTATTTTTGTTCAAGCTTTTAGGTAAGCTCTCGAAGTAAAAACTACTATAAATGTTTTATATTTTTTCCATCATAACAATAATAAAAATAGTTGAATCTTATATAGCGCACAATTCTGTCCTGCAGTGATGCTCATAGCACTCAACAAAATGCAAAAACACTGGTAGTAACAGAAAATTTAATACAAATTTGGAAACTTGGATTGAGTGTGAACAAATTACCTGTTGGTTTTGAGATTTTTTTTTTAAGAACTTGCTGATAACCTGGATATCATTACCATCACAATGCCAAATACATCTTTCAAAATGCCTCCTGTTCCCTCTACTCTTCCCTCAGCTGGACTTCTGGCGTACCTCTCCCGTAAACGAACCAAGTGAAGTCATGGTACCCCCTCACCATGTCACCCAGATGAAGGATGAACTGGCAGACATGGAACTTGACTACACCATCAAGTGGAGTAATGTGCAGACGCTGGTCGACAAAGAAAAAGCACAGATTCAAAATCGTGCCCCTCAAAATACCTTAGCTTCTTTTGACTACAATGTTTACCACAGCTATGATGAGGTACATGTATTGTAACAATGATTTCCTAGTAGGATTTCCTATCTCAACCTCTGTTTACTTGGATTTTCCCTCATTTTTCACTCACAGTATTTTCTTACAAGTCTCTAGTATAATCAGCGTCCCCGTTTTTATTTGTCCTTCAATTTTGCTAACTTAATTGTGTTATTGTTCTTGATGTTTGCATTATGTTATTGAATTGAAGTCAATTTGTATCTTGTACATTTTCATTATAAGTATACAAATGAAGTTGAAGTTGATATGCACGGGTTCATGAAGCGAATTTGATGTCACAAATTCGCAACCCAGGGATTAAATTGGACAAGTTGACTTGTGCTCAACTCTTGCGAATTCCCCCCTCCCCTTCCAGATGTTAAATTTATGGGGACTTATTGACCCTCTGCATCACATGGACAGGAAATGGTCTATTTCTTTCTTCACTTGCTGACTGGATCAAATCTTTCAAGAAATCTTTAACGCAAAGGGCAGAGATAGATATGTTTAAAAAATCCTGACAAATCAAAGGCCTGTATCCGAGGGTGTACAAGAGAATAGTGAACAGATTATTGTTTTTATTGTTCACATTCATGCAGAGCTTATTTTTGTATGTGGTAATCACAAGAAATTTGTTCTAATATGACCAGTGTAACATCTTGCCCACCAGAAATGCCATGAAATGTACAGGGTCATTCTATTTGTAAGGACAGTGGTACGATATATGCAACAAACATTACTATGCCATGTTACAACCTAATCCTTGTTACTGAATACCTAATTTGTTCGTTGTGTTTTAGATCATGAATTGGATTACAAATTTTGTCAACAACCAACCTGCCACCAACCTCAAACTCACTGAAATTAAAGTTACAAATTCTTATGAAGGTCGACCCATCAAGGCAATCAAGGTATTTGATTAAGTATAAAAATAGTTCCAACTTGACATCACACAGTGTAAAGTCGGCCGAATTTATGGTCAATGGTAGTCACTTTTGAATGCACAACTATATGCAGTTTGCATACACCATACCATGTGTGGCACGCAGGAGTTTTATCATACTTCTGGCATGATTGGTTGGTGAACCAGCGTAGACAAATTAGATTGCTTGACACAGCTCAAAACCACAATGCAAGATGCCCGTAAACACGGCATACATCAGGAACTATTCAGTTTTCTGTTTTTAAAACAACATCCCCAACTATATCAAAATTTGACACAGTCATTTTATCAATACCTCCAAAATTATCCAGAAAGAGAACAATTGTAAGCATCTCTATGAGGTGACAATAATTATTTAATAGGGGTCACTTAAGTTTTCTAATCTGACAACAGATCTGTTCCATTCAAAATGGTCCCTGAATAGAGAGAATTATAAAACCAAGGAACACTCCAAAGTTCTGTATGCTGTATTTCATTAGCCAGAAGCTACCTATACCCACTGTAACTAATATTGTGATACTCCCACCCAATATAATACCAGAACTGAAGTGTATATGTATTTTAATAACTTTTAATATATTATTACAATTTAGTTGAGCACAGGGAACGGTCGCTATGGTGCGTACACCCAGGGTGGTATACATGCCAGAGAATGGGTGTCACCAGCCACTGTTATTAACCTTCTCAAAAAGGTAAGAACAACCAAGTTTAGACAAACCCTTTTTTGTCATTTGCATATGCAGGGAAATAGTTCAGAAACTAGAACCCGTACCTTAGGAGGGAATTTGAAATGATGACATTTCCAGCTTTAAGTAACCCATGGAAATATAGATTTTTTAAAATCTTTTCAGAAGCTCACCCCCCCCCCCTCAGTACCCTTGCTCCGCCCCTCCACCCAAATGAGATTGACAAAATCAAGATGCACAAATGAAAGGTTAAATACATTAAAAATCCAGCCCCCCTCCCCCAATCTCAAGATATTATACACAATACAATAACGGCACAGCACATTCAAATTATAACACGACTACAACGCAGCGGGCTACTAAAACTATGCTCTACCATACAAACAAATCTACAAGAAACAATTCATCTGTCCCTCAAAAGTACCTTATTTCTCTCTCTGATGACATGAACCCAAATAATACTCACTAGGGAGTCTATGGAACTAGTCCTTCCATATAATAAACATTAGGAGCATGGCCAAATTAGACAGAATTACCCAGAGAAAATAGAAGGGGCTTTTTCCATGCTGAAAGCTAAAAGGAACAGAGAAAAGTAAAAGGGTCGCAGACACAAATTTTAAGTTTATACAGAGTTAATGTGCAAACCATACAGTTGCATTAGTCCTAAGAACATAGAGGGCCGCTTGGTATTCCTACATTAGTATTATCAAGTCCATTCTGAATCTTTTGCAATCTAATCAGAATAATCCCATTCGATCATCATTTTGCAGTTTGTTGACGCCTACGAAAATGGTGACAACACTGTCTTCGACTTCTTTGAGAAGTTTGATTGGTATGTCATTCCTTTGTTCAACGTCGATGGTTACCACCACACTGTAAGTACCCACTCAGAACCTTTTAAGGGAATCTGTATTAATTTTTAAATCAAAACCCAAACTTAATCTTCTAAATCCCACAGGAAACAGACTTTGTATTTTTGGCATGCCTACAATTCATCATTGTTTTTATAAGGTGACGAATTAGCCCCACAGCCAAGAATATGTAAATTTAGAAAACTACATTTGAAGTTGACCAATTTTTTCAAAACTCACTTGTTTAATGTTTGTTCATTGGTGTAATTACAAAACTATTATGTATTAGGTTTCTGAAATTAGGTTTCTGAACAGCACTGGGTACATCAAGATTTTGCACAAAAACAGATTTACTAAATTTTGTGATTTTGACATTTTTGTCATTTCATAAGACATCTGCCCATGGCCCAAAGAAACCATATACAAAGATCATAAATTACAGAAACAAATCCCCAACTTGTTAATTTATTCTATTCACCCAAATTTATTTCAAAGATTTACTGGTACATATCTGCATTTGAATTTTTCTTTAACCGTAACATTTATTAAAACTCCACCGCAATTGTTGCGAGAATATTGTTTAAATGTTGTTCAACAGCATCATAAAACAACAACAAAAAGTAAGGAAAGCAATTTCAAATGAAGGTTCATTGTTATCAGTAAACGATGCTCTAAATGAGCAAGCACATTATCAGGGCCCTATTTCATAGCGCTGCTAACAGTAAGCAAATTTTCATGCTAACTGTAGCAGAAAAATTTGCTTAAGCATAAGTGTATTTCACAGGTTAGCAAGAAAAGAAGGTGGTCACCTTGCGCATTCACTATGGATTTGCATTGTTACTTCATTCATTTTCGTGCAGTGCTTTTCGTGTGCTTACGGTTAGCAGCGCTATGAAATAGAAACTCGTGCAGTAAGCACAGAATCGGCCGTTAAGCAGCTCTATGAAATTGGGCCCAGGGCAGGTTAATTTACCTGCAATTTGCAGTATATTGGACCGAATGAGGGCGAGTGTGAGGGTATGTAATGCAAAACGAGTAAAACAAACTGGTATTTCCACTGTTATTAATGTATTGGGCCATTGATACAAGAACACAACAAACAGGCAGCACAAATAATGAACAAATGTAGCGATGCATGGAAATTAGCCACTCAAAGTGCCCTCATGTGGTAAATTTATATTGGTTGTTTTATGGACTGAGTGATGAGCACACTGTTAAAGTAATTTTTTTATATATTTTTACTTTACTAGAACTATGAGAGATTGTGGCGTAAAAACCGTCAGCCAAGTTCATCATCTAGCTGCATAGGAACTGACATGAACAGAAACTATGGACATAAGTGGAGTAATGAAGCATAACATTTTATCCCCCCCCAAAAAAACATCAACATTTCATTCCCTGTTTAAAAAAAGAAAAGAATTTACTGTACTGCAGTAGACTGGGCATACAAGCTTGTCTGGATCTAGTGGCACGACATGTCGCCCCAACTTTCTACTAAGTTAGTGTCACAGTTTATCACAGATTTACATCTCCTTTCTAAAGATACAAAGTTGCGGCTTAAGGGGTGGGCGCACCGGGCTCGCCCCTTCCTTATTTCCGCCAATTGGACAAATAATAAATTGAAGGGCCAATAAAGCAGATTCCTAATATTAAAACGGGTAAAACATACCTTGTAAAATGCGTCTGAAATGTCCTAGATTGCACCAGAGAGCATCTAATGATTAAACATGTTCCCCAAGGCCCTAATGCAGGCCTGGACCCCACACTGGGATCAACTCATCTTTAAACAACAGCAGCATTACTGAATAGTTTCAATCTGGAAATTAACCCTCAAAGTTTGTGCCCCCTCCTTTCTTCTGAAAATGTTGGATCCGCCTCTGATACGAGTAGACCTACATGTAAATTACTTGTTGGCTGATATACAACGTGTACGATGGCAAAGTCAGGCCTCTTTTCAAGGATCGTTTCGTAGCAGCTGCTGCCATTTCTTCAGAAACATACAAAAAGATAGTGTCAAGAATAACAGCTTGGACAGTGACTATGGCTAGATCACTGCAAAGGCCTATTCTTCAATGTTGCCACTGAAGCAAACTGTCAAAGCCATAGCTGAAGTTGCTTGATTTGGATGCTGCCTTAGTATCCCAGTCCAGTAGACTGTAATTACATGTACTCGCTGACTCTAAGTTTTTAAATTATTTATCTTTGAGATATGTCCAACTTCCCCCATCTTTCACACCCCAACCCTCAATGTTTTCAGACTGTACGACTTGAGAATGTGAAATTTCCTGAGTGTTTATCTTACTCCAACATGATATTTGGCCTTTAGACAATTTCCTCAAGTACAAAGGGACATGCATTGGTTAGGATTTTGTACCCTTTTCAGGCTCTTTAATAACAATTTCACTGATTTTCTGAGCACTATGCTTGCTTTGGTTACTTCAGTAAACTTTGGGTGCAGCCTCACTACCATGGGCAGCGCGCCGTATACCTCTCATCACTAACCCCTGGTAGGAATGTATTGAGAAATAACGCCGACTGGCTCCCAAAAGTGACTACTTTGCGTGCACGCTTGTTAAAAACTTTTGAGCGCTTGTAGGCACTTCTTACGCGCGTGTCAAAATGAAAGTATTTTGACGCAATTCCATTTCAAATTAATCATGTTTTTACACGGTAACCCTAAACTGCAAACAGTTAGACATATCACAAGATCAAAGAAGAGGGGACCAGTTGTTCTGTGACTTGATGACTCTTTTGTGGGTTACAATACTTGAGCGGGTGCGAGGATCGGCACAGGCCTACCGTAATTAAAATGTGTCAGATGCTGGCACATTTTAATGAACCAATTCCAGGGGTTATGAGCAAGCAAGGCTGCTGGGAAAAAATTGCGCGGCAAGAGATCGATCACGCCTGGGGGTGAACCTCACTCTTTATCACAAATATATAAATAAATTTAAAAAATATCTGTAATCTGAACATTGTTTAACCTAAAGCAATTTTACAGCAGTTTTTTTTTCTGATCTTTGACCAAGTTTTGAAGAAAGGCCCGACTTAATAACTTACAAAACAAATTAGTTATTCAGGTAATTTTGACCATAAATAAGTTATTTTGTCACTGTATTTTCCTCTCCGGCTTCAGGTACAGGAGGCTCATCATCATACCCCTGCTCTGAAGTGTATCACGGCACAAAAGCATATTCAGCTTTTGAGTTGAAAGGAGTTACAGATTGGCTTCTTGGCCTGAGCAATACACAACCATTCTACATCCATGTCGATGTTCACAGCTACGGTCAGTACTGGGTTTTCCCATTAAGCTACTGCTACTCTTCTTTCAAAAAGGTTCCTGATTATGATGCATTGGTGAGTGCTTATGTTGGACTCATTTAAACAATAACTGGAGCTCCTGTGGTACCAATTTGTAGGCTCAAAGTATGTCCCGACCAGTAGCTACTGTTTGTCCTTGACTAAGACACCTAACCCTGACAACCTAAACACAAATAAGTCCTTTTCACACTAGTATCACTTTACCCCTGATCTACCCCCATGTTTTCCCTTAGTCACTGCTGAAACATAGGACTAGCAGAGCATAATCTATACAAGACACTTTGCGTAAATGAAAATCTGAGCCCTTATAGGGTATATCAAGTAGTTCTTGGCTTTTTGAGCAGTGTCTAGAAACCACGCAGTGGTCCAGAGACGTGTCTACCTGTTGATTTTGAAATATGAGTTCTCAGAAACAGTGACGAGTTCAATGTTGTAGGTTTTTCTTGTGAAAGTAGGCCACTAATGGGTAAGAAATCAAGGTAAGAACAATCACAAGCAAAGAGATGATGTTACACCCTTTGTCCTTATTCCAATATTACTTGTTTGTCTATACTTTCAACATTCTTTGTCTGGTTTGTCTATCTTTCATCTTTGGTGGGCCTAAAATTCTAGCCCAGCCCAAAGAAAAATCAAAAAGACCAACAAGTTGTCAGTATATCAGTACAGATTTTTGAATTTTTACTTTCAGTCAAATGTAGCACGACTTTCCACACAAGAACTGAAGGCTGTGCATGGAACATCTTACAAATATATGACATCTGGTGACTGGTGTAAGTTGTGCATGAAAATTTGATATACTATTTCGATATGCCAAATACGGTAATCGGCATTATGGTACACCAGCATATCATGGGCGAGTAGTCTTGTGCACCATACCTCATAGCTCAGCTATGTGTTTTACAAATTATAGAACAAATTCAAGTGCCATGAGAGCTCATCTATGGAGGAACCCATGGCTTAGTATCGTTTATACATTATCATTTTCAAATTCACTAACACCCGGTTCAGACCGGGTTAGATTAGATAGATAGATAGATTAGGAGCGACTCTGGGTCGACCCAAATAAATTTTGAACTTAACATAACATTTACAATAGGTACAAGCCAAGACGCTCCAGAGACGTTCCGAAATCCAAATGATTGCTCCAAACTGTTTCAGACGTCAAACTTTTCAATAATTTGATTCGGCGCAACTCTAGAGCGCCTGTCTGAACCGGATGTTAGAAATCATCAGAGCTAGCTACCATTGCATTACATTTAAAGAGGGGTTTTAAAGTCAAATTCACTTTTGTGATGTACTAATTTTTAGATAGAGACCTTCGAAAGTCGGAGAAATTACAATTTATATAATAATTTATCCCCGATGATATCACTGTAACCATCGTATTTGACTGATTACAGATCCGGCAGCTGGAGCAAGCGAGGATTTTGGCTATGTGATCCTTGGTGCCAAGTACTCTTACACCATTGAGATGAGAGACACAGGCACATATGGCTTTGAGCTGCCCGAAGATCAGATCAAACCCTGTGGAGAAGAAACCTATGCAGGCATCTTAAAATTCTTTAGTATTGCCACTAGTGAGCTCTAAAGCAGAGTTGACTGAGCCAGATGAAAATCAAATAAAACGCCACAAATGACCCTCCCCATCAAATATGGTACTTTCAGAAAATACCCTCACTTAAAACATGGGGGTAGGAAGTTTCTTCCTACCTCCATGTTTAAAATAAGACATCTCTTTGAAATAAACTGAATAGCATCTTACATTAGTCATTGCAAAAAAGTAGGTACACGTACATACAGAGAAAAACAAATGAAATCACTTAAATCTAATATTTAATATATAGGACAGGAACAGCAACAGCATATTGATTTAATTGTTAAGAATTATTTGAATCCAGAAAATGCTATTCCAATTTGAAAAGTACATTTGTTTTCATCGGGCTCATAGAATGACTCTGACAAACATCAGTAGTCCACAGGATTCGGACTGTATTTTTCTTTAAGGTTTCATGCAATAAGCAATTCATAGTTGCATTTCAGAAGCAATGCCCAATGAATGCCTTGCCAATCGAATCATCAATACTATCAAACAAAGTGTTTGTAACTATTTTGTGGAATAGTTTCCGTTCATCAAGGAATAAAAATTGTTTTACTAAATAATTTTTTGTCAGACTTGAGCTCTTTCATTTTGCATACTTGGTTTAAAACTTTGAAAGCTGCCCAATGAAGAATACCTGCCAGTAGACACGATGTAAAAGTGTTACGTTTGTGGCTGATTCTATGGTAATTTTTTGCTAACACGGCCCATTTTCAAAGAGCTGCTCATAATCACAAACATTAGCTAAGCACAAAACAAATTTGCTTGCCAAAAATAGGTTACCAACCAAAGCACCTCGTCATGTGTACTGTTTGTGACTGGTTCCCTGCTTATTTTGTACTCTGCTTATATATGAACCGTTGGGACCAATTACACAGAGCTACTTTAGTACAAAAATTGGCTCAGCAGAAACAAATGGTGCTAAACAGCCATGAAAAGGTTACCAGTCAAAACACCATGTTGTTCATAGTTTTTTGCAACTGGTTCCCTGCTTAAGCAGCTCTCTATGAAATTGAACCGTGAACCCAGTTCAACCTCCTTGGTTACCTTCGTCTTCAGATACTGTTGGAGAAAGGTTTAACCTTTGAACTTTCTGCAAAGACATTCAGCAATGTATGCCTTGTATTTGCAGAGATTTCCCCGCCATTGAAGATGTTGGTAACCTAGAAATCTGGAACTAGAAAAGGAAATAAAACAGAAAGTACACAACTGTTTCAACTAAAAGGGTGCACAAATTGAATACTATTACCGGTATACGAATAATAAATATTTATGAGTGCAATGGTGAGAATATATGCGATGAAGCCTCATTGAAAAATGGAATGATGAATATAGTACCAAAATGCACTGTTTATGACGTAGGCCAGTGTAATGTTTTTTTTTATTATTGAATGCAGTGTGACCTACAATCCTCCAATCAAATGACAAAGGTCTACCTTGGTGTTATATAATTCACAGAGTGGCACTTACTTGGGATAGATAGGCTTGCTGTCAGTAGAGTAAATTCACACTACATGTATACTGATGGGCCTGGGTCCTTTATTTAGATACTGGCTACACAGACAACTGCCCCAAATTCACTTTAGAGATTTTTGAGCTGTACTTCTAGGCACAGACTCTTGGATATGCAAACCAACTCTCACGTCATCCTTTTATCTTTGGTGTAGCTTAACACCAAGATGACGTCATGCTCACCTTGGGTGCTTTAGAGCTGGGACTCATGTAGGCTAGGCACATACTCTCAGTGGTGTGAGCCCACACCAACTCCACCCCTTCGTCCAGATTATGACATAACGTGAGAGCGCCCCCAAGCTTAGCATCTACTGAAGCTAGAAACGGTGATTCTGTGAGCAAATTAGAAGGTATGGTACTATACTGTAAAATATCAAACAAGGAATCATGAATGAGGCAGTATTGATGCCATGGCAATGTAGACTGGAGACAAAGTCCAGTTGAGTTTCTTTAAGACTTGGGATTTTAATGATGACCATAGACCTATTAAAAGAGCTGGGGTAAGGCAGATATGAAACTTTGTTCCTGCATCAAAAAAGAAGATACTGACAAGCCTTTTAATTTTGAAGTCTTTTTCAATTCCAAGGCAGTAAAAAAGAAGAAGGGATTCATCAGGATCAGCATTCAAAATTAGTGTTACTTGATCTGAACTTGGTTGCTGTCCTTCCAGCACATTTTCATGAAGGAGTACAACTAGAAAGTATGACAGTAACGTGAGGCACTAGCAGACCATGCCAGAAACACCAGGGCAAGCCCCTTCTCTTTACAAAAAGTGTTCTGGATTCTTTTGCATGTGTTACACAACCCATGGGACCTACAGCTTTATGTCCAATCTGAAGTAAAAAAGCAATTATGGTCGAGTTTCTTGCAAAAGGACACCAGTGTCACGACTGGTATCCGAACCCATTGAACCACAGAGCTTCAGAATGGTTCACAAGACCACTCGGCTATACTATACTTCGTTTGCTGGATTATGACAAAAGAGATTGTTCAAGGATGCTTGGTCTGTTTTTTGGCTGATTTGATCAAAAGAATTAGTTTTGAATTCTAAACAGCTATCTATATAGATACAAGTTATAAGCTTGCACACACAAGAAATCTGCCAATGATAAATGGTAGTTACTTAAAAACTTAAAAATAATTATTTTTGGAATCCCAACAATTTTGCATGCTACATGTACATGTATTTTGTGCATTCTCCATGGCATATGCACTTTTTTTGTATGTTTTTTATTTCGAAACAGCATCATTTTCAAAGTTCATTCAGAAAAAAATTATTAAAAAGAAATGTTCTGGTGAAAATTGGGCCATGCAACTGTAAGAAGCTTGTAAGTTTCATCTGGTTTATTTTGGCAATGATTTAAGGATGTCATTTAAGACACATGTAACCCTATCAATCCATCAAAAGACAAGAAGCTATAATAACTACCAAGGAATTTCTCTTTGAAGACCCTCTGTATCCCAATGGTAGTACATCCATCTGACTGTAGCACTCCATCACAGCACTCCTTAGCCAGCAGGGTCCTCATGAGATACTCCCCACAGCCTGAAGTACTACAAGCAACAGACGGGACAGTACCCCGCCCTGTCTGTGCCCAGCAGCCACACCCATAGGACGAGGCCTGAATGAAAATAAGACAATCACTATACTACACAGATTTGAGAGCAAACTAAAAGGAGTACAGTTAACAACATATGCACAAGATTGTGACCTGTGGTTGCTAACTTCCAACTTGAAGTATTTTGGATAACCTATGCCCTAAAAAAAAAAACTTTTTGCCGAGAGATGGGGGGGAAATTTTTCAAGATTCATGCTTGTATGTTTGGAAATTTACAAAAGTGTAGGTGTGTTTTTAACTTGAGAATAACTCAATAGGCCTTGGGACAACCCATGTCAAATTGAGCAGAGGATAAAAGTTTAGGAGTCAATAGATAATTTTCTCTTTACTGTAAACAAAGCTGTGAGACTTTTAAGTAACGTATTTTTTGAATATTTTGCATTTTGCACTGTATGCTATGGGAGTTTATTTAGAGGGGTGCCCCCTGAAAGGTATATCTTCTAATGAGTAGGAGACACAACCTCAAAAAGGATCCCCAACTGACTATTAACAAGTTTTTCATAAAAAAATTATGTGCCTGATTTTAGAACAGGAAGCCCAAATTTGAAATTTATACCTGACCAACCCTTCCGGGATGTTTTAGTATTATGCCTCCGCTAGACACAGCACTGGCAACATGACCATCTGCATCAACACAAACTGCTCCTACGGTGTCCAATGGGGAACACCTTAAGGTATCATCGATGGGAGCACTGCCTGGGGTCACATATTCTGATTGCGTCTGAGAGGTCAAAAGTAAACATAGAGATCATCATCAATTTAGCCATTTTTAATCTGTTTCTTTCCTACTTTTCAAGACTTGGTAGAATAATATTTAGTTTTTTAACCTTACATCAGTGTGTGATGAGCCATGTATACTTAGTGCTTTCTGCATTTATGCATTTTGTTTTTAATGCTTGTTAAAGGTATTATACAGGATTGGAAGAGCTGACAAAATAATCACAGACAGTGTTCATGTTTTGTGTAATCAACCACATACATGAAATAACAAACCTGTGAAAATTTGAGCTCAATTGGTCATCGAGGTCATGAGAAAATAGTGAAAAGAGACCTTATGTGTTTTCTGTTTTTCAAACATCGAGTTTATTATCGCGCGCGATAAAAACTATTGTTTTACTCATTTCTCAGAAACGATAGCATTTTAGGCAGAAATATTTTAAGGAACCCTTTCTACCATTACTTACTTTAAATCATGTAAGTTATGTGTGAATCTGTGAACATTTGTGTTTTTCGATCTTACCAATAGTGTACAGGGCCTTTAAGGCCTCAAATTTAGATTAATTTAATTGAAGACATTGTGAGGCTCTGCGGACATCCTATCATACAAAACGAAGTAACAGAAGTTGATGAAACTACTTATCTCTCGCAGCTCAACATCACCAGCCTGCTTCACAGAAGACAGGTATCTGTGTCCCATAGTTCTGTATAAAATGCAGAACAGCCACACTGCCCAGCAGAGCTACCAGCCACGCTTCCCCCCACCATAGGTAAGGCTTTAGTGTATCTTTGCCTGAACATGCTCTCTCCTTGCTGCTTGGACAGAAGTGTCATTCACACTGCTGTCCCCCTATGGAACAGTCTTCCAGTCTCTGTTGTTGGCAGCATGACTGAGGAAAGGATTTAGTCCTTTAAATGTCATGTGCATGAACACCTTCTTTATAAATCAGCAGAGTGTTTCCTGGATACCAAATATATCTTTGTTTTCTGTCATACTTGTCTAGCAACTCTGAGTTGCAGTGAACCCTTTGATTAGCCAATCAGAGTTCTTCTTTTAAGAGCCTTCATTCAGTCTGATTCTAATTTCATTCTATTCATCGACATAATTGGGCTATTGTTAAAATCTGCTCAGGACATATAAACAAAAAACAACAAAAAACCGCTACCATGGCATCCTTGTTTCTCCAAGTTGAATAACATTTCCTCAAAATAACAAAAAAAACAGCAATTACACTTAATTATTACAATGGAGAAGGTCATACTGACTTACTTTAGTGTCTTCGTTGTTTGTTGTCTTCGCCATTCCTTGTTCCACATCAGAAAGTCTTTTTTTGTGTTTGCGGTAAGCCTTGAGTGAGTTTTTGGCGAGTAGTGAACTCATCGGTACTCCCTTTATACCGTGATCCTGAGCCCACTGTAATGCACCATTGCCAACCAAAAAGCTGAAGGAAACACAGTCTTTTTTTAGATTAATGTTTTATTTTTCAAGCAAGAAACATGAGTATGGAAACTAAAACAGCTGATAAGGAACTCCCTCCCCCAGAAAAAAATGAATGAATGTTAGTGCAATCCTAGGTTTTTCTGTCACCAATTTTGCACCGAAGGACACTTTGTACAAAAAGGTCTACCTTGAACAAGTCTTTTAAAATAGGTGTAAAATGTTTAACGATTGTTAGACAGGTGGCCAGATGAGATCCTGTGTACCCTTCAACCAAGGTCCAAGAGGCCTGTTGCATAAGTACAAAGAAAACTTTGAACAATAGGCCTATGCATAATAACAAAATCAGTAACCTTTTCTTTGTTCCCACATAATTGATTCAGTCAATAAAAACCATTAACAAAATCATAAGAAAACAAGTCAAACACTATGTGCCCCTTTAGCTTTGCTGGCAGGGCATAACAAACAAGGACAAAAGAAATTACAACAAATACAAATACATATACAAATGCATGGACTGTGCAAAAAGAAACCCAGAAGAAGCGTGAATAAAAAGACAAAACGTTATTACTGTATGATTACAAATGCTAATTTGAAGACTGCTCACGCAAGGGACCAGTTTATGTATGGCTCAACGTTCAACCTCTCCTGTTTTTGTTATAGAGCATAAGTCATGTTTAGACACAGAAGTTTACAATTTTATTGTGTTGAAGCCATACAGCCCCCCCCCCCCCCCCCACCCAGTATTGTTCATTTACTGCTACATGTATGTAACTAATCACTATGGTAGTGCGCGAGTGGAAAAGTAAATACAAATACCCAGTTGCGTATCTAACCAGACATTTTTAATATTTAAATTTTTTTCTTTTTGGGAGGGAGGGGGCAAGTGCATAATTTGGGATGGGGTGAGCCATTTTTTTGATTAGGGGAGAGAGGCAAGGTTTCCAAGTGGGAGGGTTCCCCCCCCCCCTTCTAGTTACACCACTGCATATACCAAACTATATCAAAACCTGCTAAAATCTTCATCATCACAGTACAATGCAAGTCTTTACCATGGTTGAATTCGACCACATGATAGGGATCCTTTCTTCTGCTCTGAGACGAGGGCTTGGCAAACTTTGATAGGATTCCTTATGCCTGGTGAAAGTGCGGACAAAAATGAAACAAAACTGTAATAATAAGTAGCTACATGTATAACGGGTGAAAATCAACCAAATCATTTATCAAGGAGCTTTTCAGTAATAGTTACTTGAGTCCTATATTTAGCAGTGGGTGTATCATTATAAAATGGATCTTCTTGTCTATGTTTTTGTCCTAAGTACATGCAATAATAGATGTTAATTTTGCATCGGAGATAAGGAATATAATTTGTTTTTACCCTTACAACGATGTGTATTAAGCACTGTATACTCAGTACTTTCCCAAGTTCTGTGAAAACCTCTGCTAAACATATGATTCAAACTGCCTGCCTCTACCCATCGGGCTAGCTCGGTGGTCTAGTGGTAAGACATCTGCACTAGCAATGTTTGTTTGTTTGTTTGTTGGGTTGTTTGTTTGTTTGTTTGTTTGTTTGTTTTATTTCCATTCATACAATCATACACTGATTGGTGAATCCAAACTAATCAATATTTTAAAACAAATAATATAGTATACATGTAATAACAACAGTATGAATGGAGGTGAAATCCTGAGAAGGACTAGCCCTCTGCCGTCAACAATTACATAAAAGCTGGAGTTTTTTACCACATGGAATAAGTACATATATTAGTCCAGTGGAAGTAAGTGCACAACCAAAAAATAGTAACTTGCAGAGGTTTCTGCATAAATTAAATCAAATTACTGCCTTGCTGATTGTAGACAGGAATAACAATTAAGTTTCATACACACAAAATTATTGTACTTGGACAATCTTAAGATGTTTCACACAAACTGTTCTGGAGGAATTAACAAAATCATTTCTAATATTGTAAGGAAGAGAATTGACAATTTCTTGTAAATTATGTCGATAGTTAGCAGATGCAGCATTCACTCTACAAGTACCAGCTGAATGAATAAGATTTTGTTGTCTGGTGGAGTACGAATGGATATGTTCATTCAGGGGAAAGAATGATAGGTTGCTTAAATTAAGAAGAAGTAACTTATGAAAGTAATCATAATAATGAGTTACGATTTGAACATTGTAAATAACCTCAAACATAGGAATATTAAATTTGTAACAAAGGGGGGTAGTGTGAGTGTTATATTTGGCATAGCAGGTATTCCTAATACACTTTTTCTGTAATGAAATAAGTCTTGTAAATAATATATATTTTAATATACGGATATATCTTAATCACACCACCCCATGCTAAAATACCATAATTTAAATAAGAAACCAGAGTGTTATAAAGTGCCAAGCTGTCTTTAGTTCTCAAAAGGTTCTTAGTTCTAATTATAATGTAGTTTGCTTTAGAAACCTTGTCACAAACAGAAGCAATCTGCTCTTTCCATAACATGTTTTTGTCAGTTTCAAGACCCAAGAACATAGTACGAGAGACCTTATTCAAAATAGTATTTTCCAGATACAAAGAAGCATCCGGCAAATGCAGTTCCTTCTGCTTGGATGAATAGCAAATATAATAAGTTTTTCCTGGATGAACCTTCAACCTATTGGCTCTAAACCAATCTTGCAGAATCAATAACTCATAATTAACGTCATCAGCCAACCTAGTTACATGTAAGTCTCTACCAGATGCAAAAAAAGTGGTGTCATCAGCAAACAATGGTAAGTCATTTACATAAATAAGGAATAACAATGGTCCTAGAGTAGACCAATGCAAGGGTCATGGGTTTGAATCCCACCTGAGTGATTTGCCTGTGGATTTTTTTCACAGAACTAGGGAAAGTACAGAGTATACAGTGCTTAATACAAATTGGTGTACGGTTAAAAACAAATATATACATGTAATAACTTACTAGGTATGGCCCCGACAGCGCCATACAGTAGACTGGTCCCTTCCATGATACTTGCATCACATTCCACATTGCCAGATAGATTGAGGTTGGATCCAATACCTGCATTGGTGAATGCACTATCCTGTAACAAGTCCCAGTCAATTTATTCATATTAAAAATTAAAAGTGTCCCAATCCACTGTAAAGAGTCTGTCACAGAGGTAAGAAATATACCTTTCCATGATTTAGAGCTTGCTACATGTACAAGAATGTCAGTAACTTCATTGCCTTCTTCACTGCATGTAGTACATCAACATAAAAGAAACATGCACTTATCTTTCAACATCTCCCCCTCCATCTCTGGTATTTAAAAATGTTGAGGAAAATAGATAAATAAATGTTTGTATAAGTGTTTTTAAAAGTATGACATACATGTATTGACATATAACAATAATAACGTGTGTATATTATGCCTTTTCAAGCCAAGTAGGCCCCCCTCAAACTGTGTTTCAATATTACTACCCATATTCATTGGGCCCTAAGCACAGGTTGCTAATAACCGTTCACAGCAACAACCTCTAGCTACCCTCGCAGGTAACTATTTACTCTCGAGTGACGAGTTGCAATTTCTTTGCTCACGGACACTAGTGTCGCAACCGGGATTCGAACCCAAACTCCGATTACTCAGTCACCAGAAGATGAGTTGATGCGCTAGACGGCTCAACCATATAACTCCACATGTCTTTAAGTGTTACATGTATGTATGCACAACAACATTTCAAAGGGGAGGGGGGAGAAATAATATGAAATCCATTTATTTGGAGTGAAATTGGAATAATCTTGTTATTACTTGATCACCTCTAGTATGGCAACTGCTGCAGCAACTACATCCAGGGCACTTTGTTGTCCTCTGATCAGCTCCACAGCCTGAAACAAAACAAAAAGACTACAATGGCAATGCTCATTCTATTTCCATTCTTATGAATTTATTACCTTGGTTGAATAATATTTACATTTTGTTTTGTCAGGGTTTTTGTGCACGTTTATACCAGGGTAATTTTAATTATCATGCTTGTTTCAATTGCGGCAATCTAAATAACAAGGTTTGCCCTAAACTTTTTTCAGAGACTAACCAGCGTCCCACTTTAGCTTGTCGTTTGACTAATCTGCCTGCTTTCCACTAGTCAACATCTCTTATTAAATAGAGATGCTTTTCAACAATGATTTAGGCAGGCAGACCACATGGAGAGTAAGCTTAACTGTTCCACATCAGGCCCAATTTCATAGAGCCGCTTAAGCAGAAAATATTACTTAACAATTTTCTGCTTAGCATAAACATTTAAACAAACAGGATACCAGTCACAAATGTTACATATTAATTACTTGAGAAAATAGAATTAGCTGTTGCAAACTGCTTACCAACCAAAAGGACCTGTGGTATAAATGCAAAAAATAAGTTAGTGGCCTGACGTTTCGACCCTAGCAGAGTCTTTCTCGAAGGCTAAATGACAACACACATACAAGCAGACAAGAGTTGCAAGAGTAGTCAAGTGGAAATACATGAATAGAGAGAGTGGAGGGAGAAAAGCAGAAAGCATTCAGAGAAGGCAGGGGGTAAGCAGGGATTATGAAGACAAAGGGGGGGGGGGGGGGTTATGAAGGGAAGGGGGTAGCTATATTAATTAATTGCTGTTTCTACTGGTAACCTTATTCTGGTCCTGGTAAGCCCAATTTTGTTGTGCTTAACTACTTTTTATGCTTAAGCAGCTGTATGAAATTGGGCCCTAGTCTTGTCACTAGTATTTGACCAATGGAACACTGTGAAAAGGGAGAACTGCTAAAAGACCAGTGGTGATTTGTGGGCTCTTGAAATGCAATCTCCTCAATTTTGACGGTATCCAGACAGATATTTCTCTGGAGAATCGGTACTGGTACAATATTTTATAATCAGTGAACTTTCAGATTAAATCTTATCAATTTTACTTATGATAATATGCTGTTCCTTGTCAAGATTACAATCAACCGGGGAAACGGCCAGGGTTCTCCCCATGCACAAGCTAGCGTATCGGGCCAATACGTATTAATTGCGGCAGATATAAATTAAACAAATAATGTTTGTGGGTTGCTGTTTTTTCGGGGGGGGGGGGGGGGGGGTACTTCAGATCAAATTCACAAAAGTCATCTAGAGATAAAACCAGTAGGGCTTTTAAAGCCGAAGATAAAGACTAAAGTAAAAACAAGCGTTCCAAGAACCTCATTTCAAGTAAGCATGAGGCCAGAATGCCCCGCAGTTTTGACAAATCTTGGGGAGAACCGTGGAAGCCTCTAGTCTTATAGTAAACATACATGTAATGTACCTGTTTGCATGCTTTCTGGCATACTGTTTTGTATTCTTGCATGTTCTCTTGTGCATGATAACCTGCTCCTAGAAACAACACAATAAAAAACAATGAAAAGAATAAAAACATATTGCAATTTTAATTACATCCTGATAACCTAATCCAAAAAACAACAAAGGATTGGGTCCAGAAAATGTAAACATTCTGAGCTACAACTCCCTGCAGTCTTGTGGATTTTAAACAATAACACATAATATGTTGTGGCTGCAAACCAGTACGAGTATCATTTTCATGTACCATAAATTGTTTTAGTATAGTAAAGTTGTCTTACTCCATTTTGTTTAGTTTGTTTGTACAGTCATCATTATGTCGTACCCAAGTCAACTTGCATCCAAGGCAATTCAAATATTATTCATACCCGCGTGAACTCCAGGCCTCGAATTACACGGCAGCCACGACGGCCAGTGCCGTCGATGCCCTTGTAACTGGCCGTGGTGCCCTTCATAAAATTACCCTTTTCACGGCCATAATTGCCGGCCCTTTTTCCCCGTTGGCCGTCGTGCCCTTTTTAATAAAAAATCAACTGTTTTCAGTGTTGTCCAGAAGCGCAGGCTGCTGGCAATTTCACTAAAAACTTGTTTTACCCAGTTGAAGATGATTTAAAAAACCCAAACTTTTCTACCCAAACGAAGCCGACAGGAAAAAAACAAAACTGTCGGTCCTTTTCTTTACCTCAGACACTTTCCAGACACTCCTGGGAGAATGATTGACACTCCTATTGTGATCCAAATTACGTCTTATCTTAATCCTGTACAGATTGTTATACATTGTTTTAGTTTGTAATACTCTTGCTTCACTCAAAAGACAAGCCGCATGTGCTGTGTCTTTGTGGTTTTATGACCAGTTTTTTGACCTTTAGGAGTGGGTATTGTGTTCTATTAAACCTAGAAAGTGTGTTGACATGTGCTGACTTGTAGCATGGAGGTAGAATTATACTTTTACAGTTTGTTTATGAATAAGATATGATTTATCAATATCTTAGTCATGCAAACTGTTTCATTGGGTTTACCACCCATAGGGGAACCTCTGGCCAATTTTCAAATTGTTACAATATTTTTTTTTTTTTTTAAGGGTATCATAACTTGTTCAATAAAGATAGTATAGTTTTAATCGATAATAAGAAAAGGCATGCACTATGGTTTTACTTTGGATCACAAAATGGCCTCGTGCCTTTTCTATTTTTACATTTTTGGCCTTGGTGCCCTACCTACTGGCCTTGGTGCCCTTCAAAATTTGGCCTGCTCCAAGGCCAAAGTGGCCTTGCCCTAAAAAAATTGTAATTCCAGGCCTGAACTCGTACCTAGGTAAACTCGTAACCACGTCAACTCGTACCCACATCAACAAGTACCCAAGTCAACTCAGACCCAAGTAAAATATGGTGGCTCTGAGATGAGCCAGTTTGTTGGTTGGTGGATGTTACATCACATCGGCAGGCAAGTCAGGTGCTTGCAGGCGGACAGCAAGCTTGAAAACTTCCCTGATTAGTAGCGGTCCCAAAGCTTGAAGATCTTTCCCTGGACAAGCCTTGCCCAGCTTCCTCTGATACCGCTGCAGTTCTGAATCTTTGATCAGCTGCATCTGGACAGTGATGAAGGATACTTCTTGTGCCAGCAGCTTGATCACCGAGTAAAGTCTCCCAGCTCTCCCATTCAAATGCCAATGCCACCCTTCCACGTTGTTGTTCGTGCGGTTGGATCACATGAACACCGACCAGATCTCTGGACCCCAAGTGAAATTGAGCAACAAAGTATCAGCCGTGTAGTTGCAGAGGTCAATTGGTGTAGAGCTTTGTGTTCCGCTAGCTCCTGCAACTTCTGGAATGCTTCAGCGATGTGTTCATGGGGGAGGAAGGGCAGAGACATCAACTGCCTGATGTTGTCATTGATGGCTACATCAGTTGTGTACAGTACTTGCAGCCCAAGCTCCTGGCACTTCCACCAGACTGCTAGTAAGCTAGTACTCTGTTTTACTCAGAACAATTACTGGCTGCACGGTCTGCATGTGTAACTGTCTGACTGTGTGTAACTATACTATATAGTCTAATAATAATAATATTAATTCTAATTTCTATCATTGACTTGTGCCGACGACACTTACCTAAATGTACAGCCACAAATCCTGCATTCAAGCGTTCCTCTTCCATTGTCATGATTGTTGCGTATATTTTCACTGTTTCAGCAAAGTCTGCAAAACAAATCTTAAAAGTCTACACAAAGTGACCGTGCATACAGAAGATGGTAGATTGGGCGCCGCCATTTTGAAGCAAGTCTGGTACATGCAGTCCTCTTCATACAAAATAACTGCACTAAGTTAACAGAAAACCATAGCTTGTTTATCTAAAAAAAACTGTTGAGCACCAGACTGATGTCTGGTCTGTTGAGCGCGAAGTAGAATTTGCGCAAATTTGAAACTCGGCCGAACTTGCCGGGGCAAGTTGAAAACTTGCGTGTGAATATTTTAAAGGTGCGCGGGTTTATACTTTGCGCTCAACGATACCAGCGAGTCTCATCAAACGTCATCACTGCTACGCTATAGTGCTAACTGCCGTCGTAGTTTACGGAAACACCAGTCAGTGTGGAAAAAGGTAGGCCAATAATGATATCCCTAGTTTTGATTGATACTGTCAGTGTCACTCTTTTCTAAAAAGATCAGCAAGAGCCAGACAAATATGTATATTGACATTTATTACATGTATACAATCACAAGGACAGTCAATGACTGTCCTTGTAAAGTTGTATACTATATATATATCATGTTTAAAATAATTTAATATATAATATTAATAATTAATAATAATAAATATCTTCTATTTTTATTCATATTTTGATTGATGATTCTTACATTTGTTTTTTGTGTGTTTCAGATAAATTTACACACACACACCTACTCACACACCCACAAATATATTAAAGGACATTTGACTTGGTCTTGAAGTTGAACTTACAAATGTTACAAATGTAAAAATTGTAATCTTAATCTTCATGTTTCCATATTTTTATGTTTTTGTTAAGTACTGTTACTACCATTAGTGTAGGTTTGGCTGTAGTCTGAGTCTAGCCTGGCCTGGAGTGCTAAAATGGTACAATGGAAGCGCAACTGAGAGAGTACAGGGCGCGCAAGGCCCAGGAGCAGACAAGACTAAATCAACAAAATCAAGGGAGTGTCTTGACTCGCATATGGAGGAAAAGTGATAACTCATCCCAAACTGCTCCTCTGTCAAATGAGGTAGATGGTGGCCAGGCAGCAAGGCTAGCTGGGGGTAGAGAGCAGGAGGATACCTGGGTATGCATTTAGTTTATTAGTATCGACAACCACAAACCCTCCCTTTATTTCCGAATTACCTTTACTTTAATTTGCAGGGCTGTCCTCATGAAACTGAGACCAAAGATTATCAGGACTCTGTTTTTTCATAGACCACTTCGTCGATAACTGGGAAGCAGCAGGATGAGGGTTCACCTTAAGGGGATGCAACTTTTTATTTCAAATGTCAAGTAAAAAACAAGGAAAACTGACTGGGTAATTTTTTACTTGTTTTAAAAAAAATCTTTTTCATATTTTTTTGTTTTTGACATTATTTAGACCAAGAAGACCCCGCCTGTCAACAGCCTCCAAGAGAACCTGCCAAGAAATACTTTTCTCCGCTTCATTGCTCGGGATACATCTCTTCTGACCAATGTGTTTTTCCTCAAACTCATTCTCTGGCTGGTTCTCTTTGCTCTCTTTATACACTTGGAGTTTGCGGCTGTGTTCGTCATTGTGACCTTCTTTTATATAATTTATGCTACTTTGGAAACACGTCGGGCAAGGGCGCCAGGAGAACCCAGTGCCTATTCAGTTTTTAACCCAAACTGTGAGCAGATTGACGGGACTCTGACAGCCGAACAGTTTGAGCGAGAACTGAAATATGGCATTGGTTCAACCTAGAGTTAACTATCAGTGTGTTACTGAAACTAAGATATCTCAGAGGTGAGACAACGTTAGGCGAAGGCCTCATCACTGATATTACAAAATATCTTCTTCAAAAAGTCAATGATGTTTTACAGAGCGGCAAGAAATTTCTCCGTTGCATCAGCCATCTTTCAGGAAATACATTTTAAGGTCCATTTAGTCCAAGACCAACATGTGTGATGTTGTGAAATATGGTTGTGAAACAGGGTTTTACTGAAATGTGAGCCCTGATAGACCCATTGCATTAATACTCATACTGTTTGCAGTTCAGTATGATGTGATGAATGCATCTACACAGTACACAGTCAACTCTTCTTCTGTCTGACCACTTGGTATCATCCATTGTGGTTGATAAACTATACATGCCTTCAATATGATATAATGTGGTGAATATACATATATTCACAGTACATGGGTATGCAGTTAGTTCTGTGTACAGTTGTGCCACCATACACAGCCCGTGCAGTTGAATGGTTTCTAATGGTTGGTCAGCTCACTGAAATGTTTCCAAGATTAGGAAGGTTAATGCAACAAGGAAGTACTCAGCTGAGTTTTGGAAAGGGGCATGTTTTCTTGAATACATGCAATTGATTCTTTGTAACAAAGTTGTGTCCACTTCTTCATTGAGAAATGTTGAAGATCCAGCCTTTTTTTTAGTGAGGGTGACTAGGAAATATTTTTAAACTTTAAAAGAGGGCAGGGGAAATATATATATATCTTTCAAAATCCTTTATTTTTTTCTTTCCTAGATAATTTATTTATTCTTTAGCCCTACCCTATTCTTTATCCCAACTGAATATAATATCTAGTCAAAAAGTCAATACACAGTAAGAGTAATTATTGTAACACTTACAGTATGCTAAAAGTAAAAAACTAAACAATGGTGAAGTGATGCTATGTCTCAGTTAATTAGGAACCATAAATGCTTCATAGAAAAGGAAGTACAACTTATCAGTTCCACAGTTTGAAGCAATAGGGATACCAGTTGGTGCTCGATATGTGGCATGGTGTAACCCCCCCCCCCCCCCTACTGTGTCTTCATTGTGTTCTGGGAATCTCAGGAATTCTTTAGAGAATTTTAGGAGGGGTACTTCTGTACTAGAGGAAAAGAGTGTGTTAAAGTATGGGAACATTTGGAGGCGGACACCCTCAGTCACATATTGTGCATGGTATAAGTGATGCAGTTTTACCTCCTGTGAAGTGAAGAAATAATTAAAAGGTAATGCCCCATGCCAAAATCAGGCAGTTCTCTGAAATAATATGAAGTGGAATTACAAGTGAAAACAAATGAGACATCTGCCTTGACTTTGACAGTAGATCTCTTGAGGAATGGCTTGTGGTTGGGGTATGTCCTTTAATACATTCAATGAGCTTTCAGATTGAAACTAACGTGTGATGCTCCATGCCAGAATCAAGCACTTCTTGAGGATTATGGAATGGGATTCAATGTGAAGACAACTGAAACATTAGCCTTGATATCAATGTGATGTGATGTCTTTAACATTCTATATGTTGAGAAACTCTTAGCTTATTGGCCCTAATTGGGTGTTACTTGAAAGCTCTTATTCTCATCTATTTGACTTTGACGAGCAAATACAGTTTAGTTTTGGCAGGAGGTGTTTGGTTTTAGCATGGAGCTACAAACTTAAATATTGTATTAGTATTTAATACTTTCATTTAAAGTTTCTTTTGCGTCTTCAAATTAAAAACTGAAAATTATTGATTCATTAGCTAAGCACGGTGATCATATGAAAACTGAATGCAGTTTCTAAATCAACAAGAGTCAAAACTATATGCAAATCATTTATTTTATTCCTTTGAGAATATTTTCAACTCATTCTAAATTGGATAAATTGAGCATTTGTTGAATATTATTTTTTAATTATTTATTTCATCTTGTTTAACCAGTTTAATCAGTTATCAAAGAACTGTTCTCCCTGGGAATTGAAAGAATTAATAAACTTTCTGAAGTTTGTTAAACTTACCAAAAAGCATTTACTTCGTGATTTTCTTTGTCATATCAGAAACTTCTAACTGAAAATACTTCTTCATAGTAAAACTGTGTTAGAATACATTTACATTGAAGCCATGTTTGTATGAACAGATAATAAATATTAGTGTACTTTTACAATATGTCATGTCGGTCAAAATGAACACCCAGGGCACCAAACTATCAGTGCCCAATTTCATGGTACCGCACTGAACAGCCCATAGATTTATGCTCTTTACAGGGCACCTTAAGTGCAAAATTCTGTACAAAAAACAATACCCAAAAAGGTTACCACTATAAGTGACATTTCATATGTACACTATGTGATTGGTTCTGGCTAATATTTGTTTAGCAGACATTTGTTAACCTTTATTTTTTTAGTTCTGTGAAATTGGGCACAAATAGGAATTATTATGAATTCATTTATGAAAATTTTACAAGGCGATGAGGTTCAAAATTATTGTTGCCAGTCTATGCCAGAAACATGGCAAACCCTAAAGCCTGCATAATGATAAGTGTCCATGTTCTTGCCTTGAACACAACAAACAGGACCTACGGCTTTATCCCGTGGATAATGCAATAGACCTTTCTATTGCAACGTCACAGCCCGAGTTTTTGCCAACCGAGGTTGGAAAACTATGGAAAGCCATGACTGCAAATGAAAAACAGATAGCCATAGTTTGTAGCAATGTTACACAAATATTCAAATATTGTATGTGTGTTGTGTGTTGTCATTTAGCCTTCGAGAAAGACTCTGCTAGGGTCGAAACGTCAGGCCACTAACTTATTTTTTGCATTTATACCACAGGTCCTTTTGGTTGGTAAGCAGTTTGCAACAGCTAATTCTATTTTATCAAATATTCAAATATCGTGTTGAACCAACCGTGGAAGGTATTTCGGTTCATGAATCTTTACAGAACTTGGTCACAACATTTTTTAACACAATTGAATGTTTTGCTAACATTCGGCCGTCCATGCCAAGGTGCACTTTGTTTATCAACAATGGAAAGGTCTATAAGTGATTCAAATTACAGTGAGCCTTCTACAGTTTGTCCAGGAGAGGCCATTTTTGCAGTGTATCATGGTAAAAAGTCAACAAGTTTTTGGTTGTCACAGAGTCCCACTGCATGACCTCAGTCGTTTAGGTTGATTATTTGTGGTGTTTGTAAAGCAGCAAGGTCGTGTTTCTGTTATTACAGCGTAAGAAAGTATTTTTTGTAAGGCTGGCGATTGTCTTCAAATTCATGTCGGCCGTTTACACTGTTTTTGTGGTTTTGAGTTGGTTGTGTGTGTGTGATATTTAAAATAATTTTATGACCGTTTTGGGGAAGTTGGCCTCTCCTGGGTGAACTGTAGAGGGCGCACTGTATTGTGATGGTTAAGTCTCTTGCTAAAGGTCGCAAAAGCCAGAATCACGACTCCATTAAATTAAAAACCATGCCTATTATGGCAATATTATTAAGATAAACATTATTGCCTACAACTGTAGAATATTTACATATATTTATGGAATGCAGTTTATTTTTTTGGATTGTCTGTTGGAAGCAAGTTGAGTTGCTGTGACGTGGTTGATCAAAGTCCACAACCCAAAGTCGTGCTGCCTTAAAACAGCCACAAATTGACAAATGTCTCTTGTGAAAAAAAAGAAAATAATGTTGCCTGTGTTCTGGGTTTCCTGGCTGCACAAATCCAGCTGCTAGTGAATCTCCTTGATCACTTCCTTCTCACGAAAGAACCTGATTGACTGACGACGACACAAGCTCAAGGAGTTCTTGATATGGTTGAATATTGTCACTAGATACTCCCATCGACTGGATCTGCAAACAAAGAAAATATCAAATAGTAAATTAGTCAAAACTGAATTTTACCATTCTAAGATACTTTATGAACATATGAACAAAATTTGTGTTTCCGAGGTAAATTATCTTGGTATTTTGGTAGTGTGGAGGCAATTTAAGCTTCCATATTAAGGGGAACTAAAACAATAATGTTAAAAGTGTGACTTCAAATTGGATGGATGTTGTGCAGGGTGGTGCCAGGGGTGCTGTTTTCCCCCCCATAAGACAATTGGTGATTGCAAAGCCATTACGGTGTGGGGTCCAGGGCCCTTAAGCGGGCCACGGAAGCTTTGTGGTCTTAGATGCGGTGAGTTCAACAATGATTGGTTATAATATGTTACAAATCTTTAGGGATTTTAGGGGTTAATTAAGAACAGTTCTTATGTTACAATGGGCATTACAATCGAAAAGTAGGTGCTGTAGTATATTCTAGCACCCCCCGTCTTAAACGTCGGGGGTGCTGCAGCAAATAGTCACTTGGTCATTAAAAACCGTCCCATTACCTGTTCACCAAAGAAGCGTACATCCAGAGCAAGCTGCAGTCGAATCTTATCATCATCACTGGTACCCTGCTGGGTGGTAGTAGCCGCTGCGTCTGTCTTACGCAGCGCCTTGAGTCTTTTCAGGCTGTCCTCCATCTTCTTAACTGAGGAGAGGAGTTCTGTGCTGATGGTCAGGTAACTGTGACGTTCAAAGTTTACAAGAAGAATTTGAAACATCCTACTTTTTAAAAATTTCTGACTTATTCATACTTCTTAAAGCAAACTGCAATCAAGTTTGTACACAGAACAGAAGAAATACATTTATATGCATCTACACAGTACAAATCAACCCTCCTACTGTCTGACCATTCAAATCATCCACTGTGATTTTTAATGATAGATAAATTACGTCGGCCTAAAATGGCCTATCAAGTGATGAACGCATTAAAGCAGTACACAGTCAACCATCATACTGTCTGATAATTCAATGTCATCTATGTTTTGAGTGACATTATGATATCATGTGGTGGATGTATCTACACAGTAAAAAGATAGGTCTCTGCACAACATGCACAACCCATGCAGTTGAATGGTTTTGAATGGTTGGTCAACTGCTGGCAAATATAACAGCAAGTAGGTGTGTTAATCACACACAATCTATTGACCCTTTGCACTAAACATAACACGCGGCTACTATCAATATTATGTAAAGCAAAGCATGTAAACACTGCATCACCTAAATTGTGCACGACACTGGGGCACCAAAACCATGACCGAAAACAAGTTTCTGACGTTAAGTTCACTGACCGAAACAAATTCCAAGAGCTAAGCGAAAACGGGTTGACCAGACACAGTTCATGTCGTAGGAACATCATTTGAAAATTCATGTTCTTAAAATATATAATCTTCATTTTTTTTCAAGTAAAGGAACTTTGTCTTTATAATTTTATCAACATTATTTAATTGTTATTCTTCAAGGTATCCATTGACATTTTGGATAATTTTTAGAGTCTGCCATCTTGAAACCAAGCCTAACTGACCAAACAACTTGGTCGGAATAGCCGTGTCACCATGGTTCAACCGAACACGCAAAAATGCTAAACCAATGACCAAAGCTCAAACATGTTTCTGGTTGGGGTCGCCAAGATGCACTCCTGTATAACACAGGGACACTGACTTCCAAAACGTCAGAACCAAGTTGATTGTGACGATGACGTCAGGTGAGTTTGGGTCAATACTCCAACCATGCATTCAGGTACTCACCCCTTGCAGATGTTTGTAAGGATATTAATGAGCCAGAGACCTCTTCTCTCCTCTGTCACTGTTCCCTTGTGGTCTTCAACAAACAGCTGCAATGGTTTCAGTGTGTTACTCACGTAAGCTGACGGTTTGTTGGGGAGCTGTGGGAAAGAAACAACAAACTTTATCTATAGGATTCGAGCTGCCTCTAGCTACCGGGCAATCTCGGTGGTCTAGTGGTAAGACTAGAATGGCAAAGGTCTTGGGTTTGATTCCCATCCAAGTAATCGCTGTGGATTTTTCCACAGGATTCGGGGAAGTACAGAGTATACAGTGCTGTAAATCAAATAAGCTACAATATTTGTGACAATCACGTTTTAAAAGCAGAGCCAAAAACACTGATGATACGAACCTCTCTATTGGTCCTCCTGTAGAGACGAGGAATGTCATTGGCTGATTTCAGATGCACAGCGCACTGGCTGCAGACGCCTTGGGTAATGAACTCCCCAAATGCTACTTGTCTTTTGGACAAATCCTCCTGGGATTCTTGAAATGCAACTGATGAAAGATCAAAATAAAAATATATTTTTAACCCAATTATTTCTGACTTTCTGTCGTTCATCTAAACATGATCATGTAATCCCTTTTCTGAAACAGCTACATTGGCTCCAAGTGAAAGAACACATTCAATTTAAAATATGTTTATAATTGCTTAAATGGACATGCACCAGCATATCTTGCATCATGTTTTGCTTTTTACAGTCCAACTAGGGCTCGACTTCGCTCAACATCAGACAACACCCGTCTTGCTGAAAACAAACCATGCAAATCCTTTTCTTTAGCCTTCCCATCACCATACGCACCTCAAATTCGCTGCCTATTTTCAAGAAAACACTTAAGAGATATCTTCTTAACTAGTTGGTTCTGTAATTTCCTTTTGTTGTTCATTTGCTGTATTATTTAAAATGCTATTGTCTGGTTTTCTAAAGCGCTGTGGTCTAAATGGAACGGCGCTATATAAAAGCCCTGTGTGTGTATGTATGTTTGCATTTCGTTACTTTGATAGGGTTTCTGGCTGTGGAGATAAGATGCCAAGAAAACACAGAAAACCTTTCAGCCCTTGTTATGAAATGACTAAACCAAAAGTAAAAAGAAGTAAACCAATAACGAAATGGTTCTTACCAGAGAGACCGTCAACACACTTGCAGTTGATTGCAATGAGTCTTGGAGTAATGATACCATCGAAAAGATTGGGCAACTGCAATATTAAACAAACGTTAAAGTTTGGTCTCGTGTTATCTTGAGCTAATGGAGGGTTTAGAAATTATGGAGTAAATAATAAACTAGAATTTCCTAGACAGTTTTTTGTTTTAAACTCCGGCGAAATCAGGGCAATGTTGTCATCCTACAAACCATGTTACCTGCGACATCGCATGTTCACAAAATAACCACTGAGCCTAGATTTCCTGCAAGCACAATTTGTACACAGCTCAGAGGAATGAAAGGAACCATAAAATCTCACATTTTATTAAAATTCCAAAACACAGTTTTTCTCTATTCTTGATATGAAGAGAGGGGGCTCATTCTAAAACTTGTTCAGCAGTTACTTTTACAATTCCCAAGTTTCCGTGTATTTGTTGTATTCAAGGAATAAGACTTGAGATAAAAATCACATAAATAAAGGCTAATGAAAACAAACCTTGCTACATAAAATATCCACATCAGCGACTAATCTGATAATCTGATCCAATGTGACTGGGGGTGGATTAGCAGCAGCTGCGCCCCCTGCAGCTGATGTAGTGGTCTTGGTGGTTTCAGTGGGTGTTGAGCTTGATTCTGCTGCCATTGCTGCCGTCTTGCTCGTCTCTGATGTTGATGGATCGGGCTCATTCTTATCAGTAGCAATCTGTGGTCATAGTAACCATAATTTGTTCTTATTTATTTATTATTTTAATGAGAGATCGCCTAACATCACAAGGACACAAACGGCCACTTCAAGGTGAAGGCTACACTTAACTGATGAGGGAAATTGACCCAAATCAACTGTCACCAGGGGTATGTTGCTCAACCACTGTTTCTTACCTCTTTAATGTATACATCATCGATCCACACAGCTCCACGAGAGAGCAGCTGTAACGTAAGCTTCCAGAATCGGTGGCAAAGTGGAATTAAATATACATCCTGCTGCCAGCAACGCTGGATGCACTGCCATAGGGTATGGATAGCATTTAGCCTCAGTCCTGAGTTATCTTCTCATAGTGAAACAAAATTTAACACAATTTATTTTAAAACACAAAACAAAACTCCGAGTAACTACTAGTTGAGGGGCAATCCAAAGTTTTTAACATTTTCAAGGTAGTACAGAGGGTACAACTTTTCAAGACCCCCGTCTACCAAAATAAATTGTACAAATTTGTTTTCACTATATGTACACAATTTTTTGTATCCAACTATTTTTTATCATTGAGCTAGAAATTGCTCTAGAAATTGTGGACAAATATTGGTTTTGACAAGAAACTTAAAAGTAGGGTTATAGACTGGTTTTTGTCAACCTATTGCTTATTTATAGAAAAATCATTAAGAAAGATACAATAAAAGTCACATGTGAATACAGTGTCTGCTTGCTGAGAAAACAGCAAAAAAATGTCGCTGTATTTTCACAAGAACGTTGTATCCTTCCACGTTTAGCGAGGTGAAAGCGGGTACCAACCACATCTCCGGCCGCAGCATTTGCAAATGGACACCACCCCCAGAAATCCGAGAAATTATTCATGCCTGAAACGTTTCTCAGAACCAAATTATTTTGTGTGAAAAATTGTCCAAACCATATTACTTCAAAGGGAATCCTTTCTCAAAATGGTGTACACTATCAACAGCTGCAGTGCTTCTCACCAAGTACGTTTTTATGGTCATTAATTTTTAGAGTACTTACGAATCTATGACCCTACATTTAAGACATTCCAGTGGTCATGGAGTTGGGATATGAGGCAGGGGTGGAAAGACAAGTAAAAACAACAAGCACAGATTATAAATAAGTTTGTATTTCTGGAACTTGTTTATGAAATCGGTTATCTGACCTTCTTCTTCTTTGTTGAACGGAGTGATTAATGCAGTTTCCAGCGATCCAGCAATGTCTTGAAATCTGCATGTTGAAATCAAAGTAAATACCAACTGTAAAACTTTACTTCATAAAGACATAAAAATTACGCATGACAAATCCTATAAAAGAGTGTTTTATCAAATGAACATTCATTAGTTCCATTTTGGTTTAGACCTTTCTGTATAATTATCACCAGACATTGCTTTTATTATTGTAAATTTTGCGGGGGGTCAAACCGTTGGGGGAAAAAAATATCAGAAAGAATCTGTTTTTGTTTTTGAAATGTAGATAGTATGTTCAGTATGGCAACTCAGGGCATGACCTTTACCGTGACCTTTTTGTGATTGAGTGGAAGAAGGTCAAATCTTGCTCCCATTTGCAGCTTCTATGGGCATTTTGGTGCAAGCCCCTTAATGGTATTATACAGGATTGGTAAGGATAAACAGTTTCATTGTTTAGTTTAAGCCTGAAAGCTGACTGATTATGAAGTTAATACTAGAACCATTTTTTCTGTGAAATATTTCCCTCTGAAATGAAGTCATATTCCAGAAAACTGTATCTGAAAACCTAAAAAACACAATAGTTGATTTTGGTTGTTACATCCAAAATTAAAGGTATTATACAGGATTGGTAGAGCTGACATTATAGTCGCACACAGTGTTCATGTTTTGTGTAATCAACCACATACATGAAATAACAAACCTGTGAAAGTTTGAGCTCAATTGGTCATCGAGGTCACGAGAAAATAGTGAAAATAGACCTTATGTGTTTTCTGTTTTTCAAACAACGAGTTTATTATCGCGCGCGATAAAAACTATTGTTTTACTAATTTCTCAGAAACGATAGCATTTTAGACAGAAATATTTTAAGGAACCCTTTCTACCATTACTTACTTTAAATCATGTAAGTTATGTGTGAATCTGTGAACATTTGTGTTTTTCGATCTTACCAATAGTGTACAGGGCCTTTAAGGACAATGTGTTTACATGCTGAAAATTGTGCACGTTTTTAAAAACTATTTCTTCCGACTCACACAACGGTTTAAGCCCATATTTGGGCAGGTTTGTTATTTGATGTATATGGTTGATCACACAAAACATGAACACTGTCTGCTCTACAAATCCTGTATAATAGCTTAAAGGCTGCTCTGGTCTTTAAATGGTTAAAGCACACCACCAAGCCCTAGGAGGAAAAAGATTAACAACACAAGTTTTAAAAATACAGTAACAAGCATCTAACCTGAGTTGGAAGTAAACAGGAAGACTCCATTTGGTCATGAATGTGTTGAAGCTGGGGTGGGCACGGAGTCTCTTAACACTGGCCTGTGATCCACACTGAAGCTCAAACCGCTCCACAAACTGCATTGTTGCCACATATTTCTTGGGGCAAAATAAAGAAGATATACATGGGTCTTTTTTCCAGATTTGAGTGGCAGAAAGGTTGTATTACCATTGAAATGTCGGCTCAGAGAGGAAAGGACTTATAAGACTTAGTAAGAGACAGTTGCTTCAGAGCAGAAAGGCCTTCTAAGACCTAGAAAGAACCTGTCGGCTCAAGGACCTATTACACATTGTTCATGTATGTCTTATAAGTCCTTTCTGCTCTGAGCCGACAGGGTCTTTCTAGGTCTTATAAGTCCTTTCTGGTCTGAGCCAACAGGGTCTTTCTAGGTCTTATAAGTCCTTCCTGCTCTGAGACAACGAAAAAACATTCTTTCAGAAGAAGAGGGGTTTTAATTGAATGATTATCCCCAATCCCTTGAGTAATTTACTAAGGTCATTCCTTGCTCTCAAACATATCACATATCATTATGGTAACTCAACACCAAAACTGTTGGACTCGAAATATGGAGGTGTACCTGATCACATGTAAAGCATGATCAATTTATTAGTGAAGTCCTCGACCCAACAGAAACACATGCAGTTGGAGTTTGATGGGGTTGGAAATGATAGGGGTTAATAACCTTTTGAAATAGCTTTTCTTGTTACAATACTAGGCCAGCCTGTATTGTAATATCATGTGGAGATCACATCTATTCAGTACCAGGCTTCTACCCAGGATTTTCAAAACTGAGGAGCATTCTGGGCACAAACTTAGCAAGTTTAGCTAAAGCATGCTTGATTGGAAACAGGTTCTGTGAGGGTTTTTTACTTGATGTTTATGGGGTTTTTTAAACTCTACCGTGCAATCTGGAGCATTAAAACGATTTAATTTCATGACTTTAGTAAATTAAGTCTTAATTATTAATACCATTTTGCGTATCGGCCCACATTTTGCACATATTGGCCGGATACGCTAGCTCGCCATGGGAGAACCCCGAGTATACTCGCATGACCGGGTTGAAGAAAAAAACAACCAATAACTTTACTGTACTTACTTCATGGAAGGTTGCTGGGTTACCAGCTGCAAAGATAGATGTGATTCTTGTTTCTAGACTATTTGCAATCTCCGGCCAGACTGCGTTGACCAGGAAGTCATATCCTCTAACGACATCTTGACCGGATGAACTGAAAGATAACAAAATGCCAATAGAGAATAACGAGGTGTCCTAGTTTGGAAAAAAGCCATCTGGACACAATTTCATAGAGCTGCTTAAGCACACAAACTTATGCTTGACAGAATAAGGTTACCAGCCAAAACACAATTTCACTTATACCATTTGCTCATTTCTGCTAAGCAGAAAATTGTCAAGCGGTATTTTCTGCTTAAGAGAAAGTACACTGTATAGTTCTGCTCAACCGTACACAATCCATTCATTTGAATGTTTTTTAAATTAAGTTTTTTAAAGTAAAGTTACGGTAAGTGGGAGGGTTGCTATTTTTATATGAATCTCTTACCTTGGAGTTGGGGATGTCACCTCTCTAATCAACCTACAATGCTTTGGAATAAAATCCAAGACCCTGGCATAGAGTCCCTTCAGTCCCTGAGGATGATGCTGGAGACATTTCTCTTGAATCACCTGTTGGGTTTAAACATTGAAGGTCACCTTCTTTGCTTCCATATTCGGACCCTACAATAATACCTGTATTCCTCAAAATTGTGAAATTTGTATGTAAAAAATAATATATATTTGGTTTGCGGTAACACCATGTGTATATCTACTTGCTAGGTAGATTTTGTTCTTTAAAAACTTGTCTTGCTATTTATTCTACTGCCGCGGAGTAGATTATTTGGAATTCGGGAGACTTCGGGAGACTTCTCAGTGTTGAAAAGAACTGTCCTGCTTATTAACTACTACCTGGGCGGGAGGTAGGAAATCGGCCTGGACTACTACTTTCGCTTAGTGGATCAAGGGGACTTCTTGTTATTAACTACACTGCCGTGGAGTGAGTTCTTAATAGGTCTCAACGTTTCAACTAGCTTGCTCTAGTCATCGTCAGGAGACTCCAAAATCTACCTAGCAAGTAGATATACACATGGTGTTACCGCAAACCAAATATACATTGATACCTCACCATGCAATGCCTCAAATGCCATATAAAAAATAATAACAATCTTTTAAGATTTGGGGTTGAACAAAGAAAAATTTACTAAAGCTGTGTTTGAACCTCCGGATTTACGTGCCGGCACTCTACCAACCAAGCTATCTAGCCCAATGTTGTTGGGCTCCCTATTTTGTCAAATATATCTGTGTTCGAGGGGTGCCACTCAGAAGCCAATTTTGTTTTCTAACCAGTTTGCTTTTGGGATTAAAAAACCTTTTCCTGTTACTAGTGCAGGATTTTGTTCAGTCAAAAAGCAACTTTATTTCCAGCCATTAATAGATTGTTTTTGTCAATAAAGACGTGTGTTTATTGAAAACTACAGGACGGAAATGAATTTACTTTTGTGGCGTCACGTGGCTGAGTGGTTAAACGCACTGAACTCAAGCTCTGGTGTTTCTGACTAGCAGAGTGTGGGTTTGAGTCCCGGTACCAGGATTGGTAGTGCATTTACAAAAACCAAGAACACTTATTTTGGAAGAGTAGGGGTTAACTCCTGCGTTTCTGTTTTACAGCAAGCACCTTTGTTTACAGAGTTTCCCCAGGATTGTGAGCTAAAACGGTAAGTTCACTTATGAGGCATCCTTGTTTTCATTACCAGAAATAATACTAACTAGACATAATTTTTTGTTGGAAACAAAAAAGAGGTGTTCGGTGTGACCTCGTGTTTCAAAGAAATGTTATAAACATGTCTGTGTATTAAATATTGTGTACTTCTATAGAGTCTTTAGAATGGTGGTTCTAAAGATTTGACCAAACTTTTTGGATGTAACACATCCCAGCTTGAGTACATGCAAAGTTTCCATTTGATCACCAAAGTTGTTCTGTACATATAGATCTTGTAAAACACTACCTTGGTGGTGACATAACATGAAAATCGATGACGTCGTGAAAACGTCACTCCACGTTATATCCTTGTAGGACCTTCCAAGTCTCATGCAAAATGAAATTTGACTATAGCTTGCTTTGTACTGAAGATATGTACCAATTGGTCAAAATTTCTAAAATTTGTAAAAAAAAAATTGATGACGTCATCAAGTCGTCACTCTAGCTTTAAGTAGTCAATATAACTGTCTATCAACATGCCAAGTTTCAACTCAGTCAAACTTGTGGTTTTGTAGATACACAGCTTCAAAAAGTCAACCTTTAATGCGATACCACGTGACACATGATGACGTCATCAATCTAAAAATTCACACATATGTTGTCTGCAAGAAGGTCCTTAGGTATACCAATTTTGAAACGATTATCATAAACTTCGCCACAGACATCTAGTAAAAGTGTATTTTTAATTATTTTCAACCTGCCGCT
Organism: Leptasterias polaris; assembly: GCA_037783415.1. Taxonomy (NCBI): domain Eukaryota; kingdom Metazoa; phylum Echinodermata; class Asteroidea; order Forcipulatida; family Asteriidae; genus Leptasterias; species Leptasterias polaris. The sequence continues at coordinate 4,506,626 of JAZGTN010000027.1, forward strand.
AGAGGGCGCTCTTGACTTTTATGACGTCACTTGTCTTATTTTTTTAAACCAGACTCTTGCTCGACTATAACACCGTTAAAAAAAACTTCAAAAAGTGTGCCACTTTTAAATTACAAGGCACTTCCTGTTCCTTCCTGTTTCGACCGGAAGTAGAGGTCAAGTCATGTCACGCACACAATAAAAAATGAAGACCCATATTACCTCTATATAATCCCGCAAAAAGTAACCGACAGTCTCTTCATCTTGATTTGATATGGATTTTCAAAGATTAAATTTTTTAATTTTAAAAACCTTGTAACTTGACACCTGATGACGTCATCATGACGTAAATGAAACGGTTTCGTCTCCTAATGGTTATCTAACTATGATAGAAATTTCAAGTTTATATGAGCTTGGGAAGTGTGCTTTTGTTAGCGGACAAGCGGCGAAGAGAAGAAGAAGAATCTGAAGAAGTAAAAAAAAACTTTAAAAAACGAACAATAAGAAGAGGTGTTCGGAGCTACGCTCCGCACACCTAATAACAATGTAATAAAGACCTACATTGAGCCTAATCGACATCAGACTAGTCTACGACCTCACCTCCTCCATATACGGCTTAACAGCAATCTTCCTAAACAGAGCCTCCACATCCCTCATCTTATCAATAGTGGCATAGGTCCTCAGACACTGCTTCAAGATGTCCGTCTGACCCGTCTCCAAGCCCTCCTGGAAGGACTTCTCAAGGCTGTGCTGTAACGTCACAGTAATGGCCGCTATCCTCTGTTGCAATGAGAAACAATAATAAGGTCCAATCAGTTTAGGCGGTTACGGCTAAGGCTATGGCAATTAGGGAGCATCTCAAAAGTCATGTGTGCTCTAGGCGCAATAGAACGTTTCCGTGGGCACATGCCTACAATCCTTTGGACCGCCAGAACGTTCACTGGACGGCATCATCATGCCGAAGTACGAAGGAATCTAACACCAGTGAATACGCGCATTAGTATTTTGTACATTAGAATGGAACGTTCCTAGGGCCAATGGAGCGGTCCATGAGCACGTGCTGGAATGCTGGAATGGAAGGGGGGGGGTATATTCAGAAAACAAATTAATTTTAGCACTTTCCTTCAAAAAACTTTTTGTAAACAAGAAACACTTGACAAACATTTCATACAAGAGCGAGTACCAACAAAATTAATAAACCAGTCCTAAAATAAGCAATGTCATACTTTTTCTTAGATTATTATTATTTATTTTTTATGTCTAGAATCTTTAAAAAAAATAAAAAATAAAAAAATATAAAAATTGAGACTCACTGGTCTGATCTTCTCAACAAGAGGGAGTCCTTTACTCTGCGTTACATAATATTGAAGCTGGTTGAATTCAGACGCTACTCTCTCAATCTGCTGCCCAGACAACTCTCTGTAAATTCAATAAATACTCGGTATATGAGACTGAGAATCCTTATATAAAGGATGGCCTAGGGGCTCATATTTTATTTCAGTCACACAAATTTGCTAAGAACACAAAATCTTACTCAGCAGACAGACTCTGGTTACCAGCTATATTGCTTTGCAACTACGCACATTTTCACTGGTCCTCTGGTTATACTTTAACCACTTCGCGTTGGGTTTTGTGTATACCTGCCAAATTTGTTGTCTTCTGGAACAATTTCAGAGCACCCTAAACTTGTTGCTGTCAGTCGGGTGGCTGGCGTTCATATCCACCCAGACGTTCCATTGTGTAGCATGAACAGGCAAGCACATACTGTGCTACGCTTCGTTTCACCCATACAAATAGGGAAAGAAGCATACTGGAACTCATGCTCATAATCTCCCATTTTCTGGTGGCTATTGTGTTATTGCCGATTCCAGACCTTTGTCCATTTGCTACAAAAAAGTGGCGTTACAAGAACGGTCAAGGCTGCCACTATTGTTTATCATTGTATTCGACTCAATAGGAGGCAAGTTCAAGTGTTCCAAGTTTCCAGCATACCATGGCAGACCATGCATACCATGGCTTACGGCCAAGGTTTGCAATTCATGGTGAATGCATACATGAGAACAACACATCTTGGTGCTTATTATGAAAACCTTTGTTATCTTTCCTAGTGTCAATTCAGGGTTTCTTTGTGACAACAATATTTATTCAAAGGAAAGTGATAACTCCGGAAGCTCAAAAAGTTCAGAAAAATACTACCACTGGGTATTATTGAATGCCACCCCAAAGTGGTTAATAATCAACAGCTGTGTCTAGGTACTCAAAAAGATGCACTTCGATACACTGCTTCAGGTCTGTGTGTCGGCTAACCCTCCTTTTTTGTTCACTAACCATTTGAAACCCTTCAGCAGCACGGGTTGTGTATGTCGGCACAACTGTGCACAGAACTAACTGTGTTCAATGTACATGTATGTACATGTAGCTACATATATTCACAACATGATATCCTATTGCCAGTTACTCAAACCAACAGTTGATGATATTGAATGAACCAGACACTATGAGGGTTGAAAGAGTGGTTAAAACACTCACATGCTTTCCTCATCCCCTTCTTCTTCATCCTCTGCTCCTGCTGACCCGGCAATCTTCAAGATGCTCTCCATCTTCTCGACTGACTTAGTGATGTTGATCAACCTCTGCAGGGTAGCCTTTAAAAAAAAAATCTCTTATTTTTGTATCCTATTTTTTCTCACCCTGCTAGAAGAGTGACCTTGTGCATTCCAATGATTTTCCTGGCAGGCAAGATACTACACTAGTTATATGAGAAATTTTACATTTTCAGTAATTTCCATATAAGATTTCGTCAACCTGCTACCTCTTCGGGAAAACATGCTGTTCAACCCAAATCTAATTAAAATTTACCCACTCTGTTTCCCTCATGGTCTAATACTTTATACAACTAAAAGAATCGTAAAAAAACAACAACATTTGAACAAGTTTTGCAAAGTGCCTTGTTTCGTCACATCAAGACATGATAATATTCTTGGGTTGCAATCTCAATTAAATGCAAGATTTTTGTGCAAAAAGAACAAAAAAATTAAAGTCGTTTTACCAGTAGCTGCCAGGATTATCTCAATGAGTATCATGGCTTCTGTCTGGATTGTTTTGCAGTGAAATTGTATAGATCACAATGAAATCACAATGATACAACGTAAAGACACCTACAACGTATGCGTAAGTTGGCAGACGTTTGCATTGTTAGCCTGAGAGGAATGCACCCCAGATCAACTGTCAACACACACGAACCACAACCCAGTTTAAGCATGTTTACTCGACCTCCACTTGGCTGTTCAGGAACCCAATTTGTATCTGTACTGCCTCCACCATCAAGTGATAAAAGAGAGCTGTGTGGAATCTAAAGATGAAAGCATTTGTACCTTTTTCTCTCGTATTCTTGCACGAGTCACCATCTTCTCTTCCACTGCATGAATTGCATCATCCATTGCCATTTTGACGCTCTGTAAAAACCATGATAACAATAATGGTTTACTGTGAACCAAACTAAAATTACTTTAATTACAATTTTCAACAATGAACAAAATAATTACAATAAAAAAAAACACAACAACAACAACAAAAAATAGTAAATGTTAAATTACAAAAGAAGTTAACAAAATTACGAGCAGCTAAACATTAAGAAAATGCATAATACAAAATTGTCAAAGACATGAATAATTTACTAAATGTAAATTAAAACAGACTGGTAAAGAAGAAGAAATCAACAACAACACAGAAACACCTTTGAAGAAACTCACCAAGACTTCTTCTTTGAATTGACCGAGTGGAATGGAAAGATTGCTGATCACTTTATCCATCCCAACCTAGAAGTTAAAAAAAATCACAAGAGCAGATTGATTTGTAGCTAGTTTTATAAAAAACAGTACAGTAATCAGTAAAATACAGGGAAATGTTTCTGAAATGGGTTAAAGTTTAGACATTCGGTTGTCTTTTGTAGTTTCCCTGATTTACCAGTATAGTTAAGTAATCCACAATTCAGTGTGTTCTGAGCCCAGTGGTCAGGAGCCATCGTGGATATGACATCTAACAACGGAGACAGTCAATGAGTTCCAATTTCAATAGAAAATGTCAAATTTTTCAGAAGATTTGAAAAGCACAAAGAGCTACACATATACAATTCCAGCCAAGCAGCCTGTGAATTTGTCTTGTGCAGGACTTGAGTATATAAGTGCTTATCACAAATCCAACATTCCCCTTTAACAATGGTATGCTGGCCAAAAATACCGAAGGACTAGTAAAAATTCTCTTGAGGTGGTCTGGCTGGCTAGTCTAGTATTGAAAAGCATCCCTATTTCATTTGAAATATGGACTGAAAAAGCTGAGGTATATAGGTTGCAGTATGACGTAAGTCGGCCATCTTTACGGGCAATTTGGAACACACAGTCATGCGTTACGCGTGAGAACGGTGTGCAGCACGCGCACATTTCACAAAACTCATTGCATGATTGGTTAGTGAATGACGCGGCTGCGTTAATAATTTGAGCGCTTGACGCGCCAGCAAGCCAAAATGCGATTTGCCCGTAAAGATGGCGTCTACTGGGAACTATCTATTAGCTAAAAGACACGCTAACTGGTCACACAGGCCAGTCAATGAAAAGGTTAAGGGTAAACCCTGAAGCCGGTTTAAGAGCAAAACCCAAATTATATTACTTATCCCCAACGCAGTTATTACATCAACTACACAGTTATTACATCAACTACACAGTTATTACATCAACTACACAGGCAATTGTAAAAACCTAAGATTATATTTGGGATCATTTGTTTGTTTTTTGTTGTTATGTTTGCTTTGAGGAATGGGAATTTTACGTACCAGATTAGAGGACAAGTTGACAAAGTCCGCATAGTCCTTGTTAATGAGCTCCACCATGGCATTCTTCAGGGACTTGAAGTAGATATGCAAGTCTTCTCTAAGTGTCTCCAGTTGGACACGACGTCTACAATCAGCAACAAAGGCATCCACATCGAAGCTATCCTGATAATTGGATGGACATAAGAAAACATGGGTGAAATTCCAGGCCTGATGTATGCATCAAAGAGAGCGCTATAACTATAAGATTTGCCAGTGAAACAGCATTTCGCTTTGGAAACTGTCGCCAGTAGAAATATCCAAAAACCCCTTCTTTTTAAAACCTGACAAAACAGGGTCTTCTTCCCGAGCTCTGCCCTTATTCCTGAGCTCCTACCATAGTTGCGATAATCGTCCCGATGGTTACGACACAGTTAGTAATCCTCTAACAATCACAGACATGTGCAATTTTGACCAATTCTTGACCAAATTTGCTTTACTCTTAGTGTAACCACTTTTAAAAACCATGACACACATTCTAAGAAGACAGATTTCATCTTCAACGTGACTGCCGAATTATCTGAAAAATGGACATGCGTAACAAGTGGATTGTGAATAATCAAATCTTATCAGTCTTTCTGCCGACAACAAGATCAAGTGAATGTGCTGACCTGTGTGCGGGTTGATGAACAGGTTGCTCTAGGCCAGCAGATTCAAACAGGTCTGCTACTACTAGCCTGACAGCGTCATGGTTTATTATAAATGAAATTATTTTTATTTTTATTATTAATCCTATAAATACATTAACTGCGCGCACACAGAACAGTCAAGTGGTTTGGTTTATGCTGATTGGTTGAGATTTATCCATTCATAACACTCAAAACATCATTGAGAAAATATTTTGGAAAAAAAAGACAAAAACTTAGCGGAGACTGACCAACCGTGTATACAAACGTAACGCCGCTTGCAGACTAAATGCCACAAGCTGAGCGCATTTCATTTATGTGCAACTATGAATAGTATTGTGGCGAAAATCACCATGTGTAATTAAGATAGACAACTATTTATTTCAATGTTTCATTTCTATTGTTCTTTCCTTACAGTAATATTTTTGCAGGCTTGTGACACCCAGCTACGTGCCGTTCCGATTCTGTGGCTGCGCCATGTTGTGCTTGAGTATTCTTTATGAGGCACACGCGTGACGCAGGATCAGAGTACGGGCGCGCGCCAGCTGAAGTGGAGCAAGCTACCGTAGAAAGGTGTTTGTGATTGGTCAATAATTTAGTGCGCATTGATCACCACGTATGTAACAGAAGTGTGTGTTGCGCATACGCACTTCTGATGGCTATAAATTCAGCTGCAAACTCATTTTTCGGGGACTCTTTTCTTGGAGCTGTCCTCACCACAAGACCAAAGACACAAAGACCATTCTATTCAACACGTAATGACTATAACTATAGGGTTGAAGTCCACGCTACCAATACAATTGAAGGCCCGTAATAAACTATACTCATGTACCATTAGTTTCAACATTAGTTTACAAGTGAATGTTGTATGAATAAGGAGTTGGAGACAATAAATTAATACAGATCTTTGGTTGACAGTAACCCTCTGTTTTCAACATGTCTGATTATGTCGAGTAGATAAGGTTTTCCCCCATAACATTTCTCCCTGGAGTTTCATCGGATGATACCGGCTCCTCTCCCCTAGGTACAAGAACAAGGGGGGGTCGGAATCGTTACATTTGGTGGCAGCGGTGGGATTTCTGAGACTGGTGAATTAAAGAATTTCGAATAAAGAAAAGAGAATTTAAAATTGAAGTGAAGAGGCATTGATAAAGATGGAAAGTCCAGTACAAGAGATCCAAAACGAATCCTTGGGTGAAGCTTCAGGGGAAGATGGAAATAATATTTCCATTGCAAGCAGTGATGAAATAAAGATTACAGAGAGCGGTGATTCAAGACTATCAGTGTTAACTTCGAGTGAGAATTCCCCGGAAAAGAAATTAATTAAACAGGGACAAGCAGTTCTAGACAAAATGAAGGCAGAATGTGAAATCCTTCAGAGAGAGTTGAATGGCGCAAATGAAGAAAGAGAACAAGTAAAGGAATACAAAGCACAAAAGGCTCAAACAAGAAAGCCAGAAAATAGAGAACGTGATGCAAAAGTAAAAAATAAAGCCAACCAGTTATGACGGGTCCAGTTGCTGGAATGACTATGCCGTTCAATTTGAGATGTTATCCGAGATGAATGATTGGGATGATGAGGCCAAAGCCGTGTATCTCGCAGCCAACTTAAGGGGATCGGCACAGTGCGTTTTGAGTGACTTGGATGATGAAAGCCGTCACGATTATAGAGCTTTAGTGACAGCCTTGGACAACAGATTTGGTTCAAATAATCAAAAAGAACTATTTCGAGTACAGTTGAAAAACAGACAACGAAAGAGGGAGGAAACTTTGCCCGAGTTGGCTCAAGTGATCAGGCGACTGACACGTCTTGCATATCCAACAGCAACATACAGCTTACAAGAAACATTGGCCAAAGAGCATTTTATTGACGCACTCTCTGAAAGTGACGTGAGATGGCGAGTATTCCAGTCCAAGCCAGAGAGTCTAGCTGATGCAGTCCGTATTGCAGTCGAACTAGAGGCATTTCAAGCGGCCGATCGTCAACGTGGAGTAAATCGGAAAATAGCGAGAGTTGTTCTCCCAGAGCAAGATAAAGAGGAGCAAGCTTCAGAAATCAAGGAAATAAAGAATAAAATTCTCTCACTGTCCAATGAGCTTGGCTGTTTGACAAACGCAATAAAGAACATGGTGAATAAACGCAAAGAGGAAACCGATTATGCACGGCAAGACAAAGTGACCACGCCTGAGCAAGGTGACAAGACATACAAACAAGATAGACAGAGCTGGAAACGCAGAGAAGGGAGAAACAGAGGACCTCTCGTTTGTTGGAATTGCAATGAGATACGTCATTTTGCACGCGAATGTCCAAAACCTAAGCATCAGAGATATATGGGCCAACAAGAGATACATCCGGGAAACGGACAACAGCCGACTTCGTGGTCCAGCAGGCGGCTGGGAAATCAAGGAGTGATGATGGACCGACAGTAACCGAGCATTTATCGACAACAAATGTGATAACTACCCAAGGCATCGAGGTGATTGTTAAAGTTAATGGAGTTCAAGCAAATTTTCTGGTGGATACGGGAGCAAGTTTGACTATTCTTCGTCCGGACATCTATTACAAAATTCCCGAAAATTCAAGACCTCACCTAAGTTACACTGACATAAGAGTGGCAATGGCTAATGGACAACTTGCTCCTTGCTTAGGACGAGGACAACTCGGACTAGAGTTTCAAGTTGGTACACAAAGTAAAACAGTGACCCATGATGTGTACCTTGCTGATATTGAACCTGAAGGGATTCTAGGCTACGACTTTCTCCAGATGTATAATTGTTCGTTGAATCTGGGGAAAGGCGAATTGCGAATAGAAAATCAACAAGTCAAATGCCATGTTTACCTAATGTCAGAATCTCACAAGTGTACTCGAGTGATAGCGGACCGAACTGTGACGATTGAGGCAAGAGGAGAGATATTAATGCCCGGAAAACTACAACACAGAGATAGAAATATCGAATTTGGTATTGTTGAGCCTGAATCAAGATTCATAAAGAATCACGAGGTAATGGTTGCCAAAGCCTTGGTTGATATCCAACAGGAGCTGGTACCAGTCAGAGTTCTCAACCTTAGAGATGAACCGATAATTGTGCATCAAGGTACAGTTATGGCTATGTGTGAACCAGTTGAAAGTGACAAAGTAATTCAAGAAAATGATAATCATCAGATTGCTGCGTTAAAACAGCAACCGCCCTTTCAAGTAAAGCAAGAAATCCCTGACCATTTGACAGAACTATACGAGGCAAGCAGCGAACGACTGGATCAAAGTCAAAAGACGCAATTGGCAAGAGTCTTAGCAACATTTCAAGACGTTTTTGCTGAAAATTCAGAGGATCTTGGGAAGACATCAGTTGTCAAGCATGAAATAAATACTGGAGGGACAAGACCTATCAGACAACCGGCAAGAAGACTCCCGATACATCAAAGGGGCGTATCAAAAGAAGAGATTGACAAGATGTTAAAGCGAAGGGTCATTGAACCATCATCAAGTCCCTGGGCGTCGCCTATTGTTTTAGTAAAGAAAAAGGACGGATCAATAAGATTTTGCGTAGATTATCGAAGACTTAATTCATCCACGATCAAAGATTCCTACCCTTTACCAAGAATTGATGACTCATTGGACACTTTATCCGGGTCTCAGTGGTTTTCAACTTTGGACTTGGCAAGTGGGTACTGGCAGGTAGAGATGTCAGATAAAGATAAAGAGAAAACGGCGTTCATAACCCAACAAGGGCTTTATGAATTCAATGTGATGCCATTCGGCTTATGCAATGCTCCTGCCACTTTTGAGCGCTTGATGGAACGAGTGTTATCAGGATTACAATGGCAGACATGCTTGTTGTACATTGACGACATCATTGTTTATGGAGATGATTTCAAATCTTCCCTGAACAGATTGCAAGAGGTACTGACTCGATTACGAACAGCTGGCCTTAAGTTAAGCCCAAAGAAGTGCCGTCTTTTCCAGCAGAGTGTGACGTTTTTGGGACACGTCGTGTCAAGTGAAGGAATTCAGACTGACCCGATCAAGACCGAAGCAGTCGAGAAATGGCCTACCCCTTCAACGGTCACTGAAGTACGGAGCTTCCTAGGATTATGTTCGTATTACAGACGATTTGTCAGGAATTTTGCCGAAATTGCAAGACCTTTGAATCGATTAACAGAGAAGGCACAAGTTAACTTTGTTTGGACAAAGGAATGTGAAGGTGCGTTTCAACGCCTAAAAAGAGAATTGATATCAACTCCAATACTGGTGTATCCAATGATTGATGACGCATTCATCTTAGACACGGATGCAAGTAATCAAGGTATAGGGGCAGTGCTATCTCAAGTACAAGATGGCGAGGAGAGAGTCATCGCCTATTACAGCAGATCCTTGTCTAAAGCTGAAAGAAGCTACTGTGTGACAAGGAAGGAACTACTTGCGGTAGTGGCTTCCATCAAACATTTCCATCATTACTTGTATGGCAAGAAATTCCTCATCAGAACAGATCACGGAGCACTTCGATGGCTGATGAATTTCAAGAATCCAGAGGGACAAACTGCGCGATGGTTGGAGGTTATGAGCACCTACAATTTTGACATCCAACATCGTCCAGGTAAGCAACATGGGAATGCTGATGGTCTGTCAAGGAAACCTTGCAATGATTGTACACAGTGTGACAAGATAGAGAGATACGGTGTTACACCGGAGATAAAATATGGAATGAGACAGCCGAGAAAGCGCAAAGATACAATTAGTGCAGGTACAGAGAGAACCAGCAAGACACCTATAGAATTGAGCAATCCATTCTGTGGAGTCGTCACGTCCAACATTCAAGATAAATCAAGAGAAGGAGTAGCCGGAGAAGATTTAATAACTACAAAGGAGCTCCAAGATGCACAGAGAAAAGACAAAAGTATCAGTAAAATACTCCAATGGAAAGAGACTATAACAGAGCGGCCGAAATGGGCTGACATCTCACATGAAGGTGTAGAAGTAAAGAGCTACTGGTCGCAATTGGAACGATTACACATACGTGATGGCATCTTATGCCGACAATGGGAGACTGCGGCGGGTGATCAGGTCAAGTGGCAGATTGTTCTTCCAAAGACTCTGAGAAAAGGGCTGGTAACACGATTACACAGTGATAAGACTTGTGGTCACCTTGGACAAAATAAAACAAGAGAAAGAGTAAGAGACAGATTCTACTGGAACCGGTGGCAAAGAGATGTGAATCTCGTCGTTTCTGCATGTGACAAGTGCGCGTCAAGAAAGTCCCCAAATAAGACTCGTCGAAGCCCAATGAAGACTTACAACGTGGGAGTACCCATGGAAAGAGTGGCTATGGATGTGTTAGGTCCGCTACCCCTGACTGATCGAGGTAACCGATACATTTTGGTCGTTGGTGATTATTTCACAAAGTGGACCGAGGCGTATGCAATACCTAATCAGGAAGCCACTACCATAGCAACGGTTTTTGTTGAACAGTTCGTCTGCAGATATGGAGTCCCAATGCAGCTCCATACAGATCAAGGGAGAAACTTTGAGTCTCAGCTTTTCAAAGAAATATGCAATCTACTTGGCATTGATAAAACAAGAACCTCAGCACTTCATCCTCAATCTGATGGAATGATTGAAAGGGCGAATAGAACCATTGAAAATATGCTAGCCATGTTTGTAGACAGTAACCAGAGAGACTGGGACATCTATTTGCCATATGCCATGATGGCTTATAGATCTGCTGATCACGAAACGACCGGTTGCACACCCAATGAGATGATGATGGGAAGGGAGGCAATATTGCCGGTCGATTTACTCATTGAGAGACCAAAGAGTGACCCTCAAGAAAATCAAACTGAATATGCAGCTCGTCACCAAGAATGTATGGAGCAAGTCCATCAATATGCACGAAAACATCTTCAGATAGCAAGTGACAGACAGAAACGCAACTATGACCACAAAGCAGATCGTGGGGGATATAACAGAGGAGATGTAGTCTGGTTGTATAACCCTAAACGAAAACGAGGTCTTTGTCCCAAGTTTCAATTACCGTGGGATGGACCATATGTGGTAACAACGCGTATGAGTGACGTCACGTATCGAATTCAGAAAGGAGCGAAGGGAAAGCCGAGAATTGTACACTACAATAGACTAAAACCTTATACTGGAGAGAATGCGCCAAAGTGGTATCAAGACACGACAAGGGCAAAAACTCCAGCGACGGTGAATGGAAGTAAAGGTGGTGCAGAAAGACGGCTTGATGATAGCGAAAGTCTTGTTCAAGATAAAGAAAGCATGGAGACGACGGAAAGGACAAATAAAGAGAACGTTTTGTCAAGCCATCAACGGCATGAGAAAAAGCAATCAAAGGAACCGGAATTCCATGAGATTCAAGACAGACGCCGAAGTCAGCGAGAACGCCGACGGCCGGCAAGATACAAATATTAATACACAAGGGGCTCGAGCCCAAGTGAACATCTAAGAAGTAGTACTGATGATTCAAAGAAACAGAAAGAAATAATAATATTGGGTAGTGTAGTACATACTACGGAAATTCAATCAAGAATTATTGCAAGGGATTAAGGAGAATTCAAAGGTTGGAGTGGAAAAAGCATGAAATGAGACGTCGATGCACGACAAAGATAGTTGGTGAAAAAAAAAGTTTTCACGGATTTGGGTAAGATAAATTGATCCCTGGCCAGGAGCAAACATTCTTTAAAAGCCCATCAGAACTTGAAATAAATCACCAACGACAGTGCTCAAGATGTTTAATGCATTACGCTTTAGACCTTCGAAGAGGGACCTAATCAATGCTGGACTCTATGGTGTGATATTACTCGTGCTTTTGGTACACAGTGCACGCACGGAGTGGAAATTATGAAGGGCGCCCTCGTACATACGTTGATTGCGGAGAGACCGCAATGATGATGAGAGTCAGCATAATAGTTGCAGTGTGAAATTATAAAAGAAAACAGAGAATAACGATAAACAGAAATAAAAAAATAAATAAAAAAAATCAGTAATAAGACGTGCTCGTAGAAAAGTTCGATTACAAAGGAAGGTGATGAAAGAATGCGACGGAACATCTTCAAGGCCTATGGCTGAAGTTAGCAGACGACTAAAATGTGACGTCATGAAAAGTGGCGGCAAATAATAATAATATGAAAGAAAAGGACCTGTGCGTGACAAGCATAAAAACGATCAACAAGATATTAAGCACACACACATTCGTCGGCGGACAGATAGAGAGATAACATTGTACAAAGTGTCACCAGGGTGAGAAGCGGAAATATGGACAAACATCGAGAGGGAAAAGAATCCGGCAAAGAACAGAAAGAAAAAGAAAAGTTTGATTGTCCCCGCTGTGGCAAGTGTTTTCGGCAGTTTGGGTTTCTGCAACAACACATGCTGAGGCAACACAAGGTTCATCCAAGTGAATGCAGGGCTCAAGGCAGCGTCAATAAGAAGAGAAAGTCTGCAGACGTAGTCACCAAAACAGTGAAGACGGTCATCCTCCCCATTGTACACAAAGTCAACAAGAGTAAAGAAAACAAGAAATCAAAGACAGCAGAGGACAAAGAAGATCGGACAACAAAGACAGCAACAACAGCAGACAAGAAGAAATTGAGAGAAATCCTCGAGAAGATGACACCGGCCGTCATCACACTTCCACCGGTTTCCCCTTTCCCATCCAGGTCACCGTCTCAACAGCCAGCCTCATCACCGGACTGCCCTCGGTTTTCCCCCTTGATGCCCCATGCCCCAACAACTCCGGATCGAGAACTCTTTCCGGAACTCAATACATCTGCTGACGACAAGAAAGCCAATGCCCCTTTGCCGCCCACGACCCCACCCACTGAGCCAGATGCTCCCCCCAAGAGAGGCCGACAGTCTGGTGCCAACAACCCCGGAGCCCCGCGTCAGTCAAGCCCAGGAGCGGCACAGTCGTCCCAGCTACGTACTGGTCCGCCACGGTCAATCGCTGGCGCAGAAGTCGAGATGGCCAGGATAGCTGCAAGGGAACAAAATCTTCATACGGTCAGAGAGAATGAGCTACACCAGCTTGACCATGGGGTAATCTTCAGGCAGGTGGTGGAGTCTGCCCATTTCCCAGATGGAAAGATTTACTCTGTACGATTCAATGAGTACCTCCTCCCGGCAAACGCCGCCTTCGGTAGGCCCCAATGGCAAGTGGGATACGCCCGCAGTTCAAGTGCCACGTCGACCGCAACGGAGTCATCATCACACCATCATGCATCACACGAAATATGAATGAACATTGAACACTGTCTTTATTTTGCCAGCCTTTCGTTTCATTCCAAACCTGAAGAATCCCCTGTCCGGGACTATTGTAAGTAGTATTGTATATTTATTCAAATTATTGCCTAAAATCAAGGCTACGTTACATTTGTGTTGCTGTTGTTAACGTGACGTTAAAAAAAAAAAAAAAAAAAAAAAAAAAAAAATTATGTTTTGTTCAGACCAACACACTATGGCGCTCTAAACTTAAATTAATTAGTACACTATTACGTGTAATTTGTACTCGAAAATGCATTCTTCATTAAGTTAGGATCTGGAACGGTAACGATGGTTTAAAATAAGTTGCTTTCTTTTAATCCATCTCCTTGTTAAACACTATTATATAATGTAATAGAGCTAGGGCAGACGAGATTTGTAATTATGACATTTGAACCGCCGCGCTTTTGAGCTAGCTTATTAAGACTGACCCGGGGGTCAGCTCAGGTAGCTGTATGTAAATTAGCCCTGCAGAATTTGAGCCTTTGATTGGTCAGAGTTAGCGGTCCCCGGACCGGACGTGTGATTCAGTGGTACACGGCCGCGTCTCCATATCCATTCATTAATATAAGTGTACAGAAACGGGAAACCAGTGTAGAAAAGATGTCTGCTCCCATGCTCTATATAAATACAGAGACACTTTGAACTGGCATAGAGTAGAGGTAATGTAAATACTTAACTGACTTAAATAGTTTGACTTTGAGGAGTGGAAACGACTGTACATAGGATAGCGATTAATCATAACTATGGCATAAAATTTAATAAAAATGTGTTGCACTCCTGGTCTGGAAACGTGACGGGGGCTGAGCAGAGCAGCACACAGCACCAGTCGGTCATGTCATTGTCAATGTCAGCAGTAGGTAGCAAGCTGTGTACTGTATATAGTCATGGTAGTAGTGTAGCTTCCATTCCATCCACCGGGTGTCATGGTTGTATTGATTTAACTTTGATGATTTAATAACTTGTCATGCTTGTTCTATCGATTTGATTGGTTTATACAGTTTAAAGTCAATCAATAACAAATTTGTTGAAATGTTTTTTGTTTTTTTTTAAATATATTTTTATTGCATGTTGAGGCCCCTATCTATTCTTAGTTAGATAGTAATACTAGTCTTAAGTTTATACTACTTGCTACTTCTGACTGTTGTTGAATATAATTAGTGCTATTGTCAAAATGCTTGTTTCACAAACGAAATCACAAGAAAATAGGCATAAAGCTGTACAGAAATAATTTAAAAGTTATTTAATATTGGCACAGTTTAATTTTGCATTTTTTTTATTTTTTTTTTTGAAAAGTTAATGAATGCGAGGACGCATTCAAATTTTAAGTGTGCGGCAATGTGGCGAAAAAGCCAAGGCAAAAAGTCAATTTAACTTTGCAGTTTTGGTTTGTTTTTTTCTTTTTCTTCTTGAGAGTTAATGAATGCGAGGACGCATTCGAATTTTAAGTGTGCGGCAATGTGGCGAAAATCGCCATGTGTAATTAAGATAGACAACTATTTATTTCAATGTTTCATTTCTATTATTCTTTCCTTACAGTAATATTTTTGCAGGCTTGTGACACCCAGCTACGTGCCGTTCCGATTCTGTGGCTGCGCCATGTTGTGCTTGAGTATTCTTTATGAGGCACACGCGTGACGCAGGATCAGAGTACGGGCGCGCGCCAGCTGAAGTGGAGCAAGCTACCGTAGAAAGGTGTTTGTGATTGGTCAATAATTTAGTGCGCATTGATCACCGCGTATGTAACAGAAGTGTGTGTTGCGCATACGCACTTCTGATGGCTATAAATTCAGCTGCAAACTCATTTTTCGGGGACTCTTTTCTTGGAGCTGTCCTCACCACAAGACCAAAGACACAAAGACCATTCTATTCAACACGTAATGACTATAACTATAGGGTTGAAGTCCACGCTACCAATACAATTGAAGGCCCGTAATAAACTATACTCATGTACCATTAGTTTCAACATTAGTTTACAAGTGAATGTTGTATGAATAAGGAGTTGGAGACAATAAATTAATACAGATCTTTGGTTGACAGTAACCCTCTGTTTTCAACATGTCTGATTATGTCGAGTAGATAAGGTTTTCCCCCATAACATTTCTCCCTGGAGTTTCATCGGATGATACCGGCTCCTCTCCCCTAGGTACAAGAACAAGGGGGGGTCGGAATCGTTACAGTATAGTGATAAATTCTTAATCTTCTAATTCTATTCTTTTTAGTTTAGATATCATGATATCATCCATCATCATGAAGACATGATCATTTACTTAGAAATTAGGTGATAGAATGTCCATTCTCCTGCAATAACATTAACATAGATAAGACTGAGACTGAGTGAGAGATGGATGCAAACAAGTTGACTTTCTTCAATTCAATAAATCATTAGTAGGCCCCTATTATTTTCTTGTTAATGTATTGTTTTATTCACTTTGTTTGTAAACAAAATTGACAAAATATATTAAAACAAAAGCAATTTAATTCTTAAAAAATTGTTTATCTTGTTCTTCAATCACCAGATCTCTAGCCTGTAGATGGATCTTCAAGGAGTTTCTGGTGACTCTTCATAAGCAATGTTGCAGTACCAAGATGGACAACATAAAATAAATTAAAATAAGCTGTAGCTCTACAAGACAAAACAAAAAAGTGCTGTAACACACAACACAGTAAAGTATGTGCCCCTCATTGCAAAATGCAAATGGAAAACAAATTTGCCTTAAAAAAACAACCCGTAATTAATAGGCTATTTGTGTCATTAATAAATAATAAAGCATGTTTAATATTGAAACTATTATGCTATGAAAAACAAATTGGTGAGAAACAGCAAATACAAAAATGCTGAGTAAATTTGTGGTGCTGTAAAATGATAAAACATATTTTATTAACTATAAATAGGAGTAGTAATAATAATAGTGCATGATGAGTGGTGTGGTGGAGATGACGGCAATGATATGATAATTATTTCTTTCTTGTTTATAAAAATAGAATTAATAAAAACAATTCAAAAATAAACAGCAGCAAAGAGACAGGTGGTGAACAAACTTTATAGAAATAAGATAGAAAGTAGTAAATATAAGTTCTCTTGTTATTACCACCATCAGATCTGTCTTATTAGTTATTATTATAATATAAATTATAAGTTTTAAACTCATTTTCAAAGTCATAATAATGTAATGCACAAATGTAGCGCAGTTCTAATTTGCGCGCGCAAAAGCACAATATTGGAAATTATACGTGTGCAATTCGTTCACAATTGCGCGCGCAAATTAGAAAAATGCGCGTTTGTAAAGATTGTGCTTGACATCGTCCTGAAATTGCCGCTGCTTCATCTGCACGGCGCATTTCCTAAAAGCTCTTTGCGGCGCAAGGCGACATGGAAAATTAGAATTTTTTTAATCCCATTGCCTTTGGAAGGCTTCAAGCATCCCTAAAATCAACCTTTCCAGCTCCCTCAACCCCATTTTAACTGGATTTTTCTGAATAAAAGCTCAAATTTTTGCACAAAAATATCACTTTTTGCATGAATTTTGTTCATTCAAAGTCAAATTTCTTACCTCAAAATGTACCAAAATTGACAAATTTAGTATCAAAAGAAAGCTACATTCATTCTCTGTCCAAATCTTACACCAAAAAAATTACATACACCAAACTTCGCACGAAAGCGAGTAAAAATGAAAACACAGATCAGGCGGTCAAAAACCAAAATGGCCGCGTCCGCGATAAAAAATCACTCTCGCAAAAGAGAATTTCTTCAAGCAAGTTGTCCTTCAAATATCATGTAAGTATCAAAATGAACAATACCAATCAAACAAGCATGTTTTCCTCTTCAATTTGATGAATTTTCTTTTACATTCGGCGAGTATTTCTATTAGAAATCAAAGATTGAAAAAGACAAATTTAGTGTGGTGACAGATAGGAAGGCGAAAAATTACCCCATCGATCGCTGGCCTCGCTACATTGAATTGAATACGATTGAATTGATACTTACCTTCATAAACTCCTCTTTATCGAAACACAGAGGTGTTGCTGAGCTTGGCATCGGGACCAACTTAAAGCTGGCACCAGAACTCATAATGTCTGCAGGTGTTTTTACAATATTTTTCAGATTAAAGATGAAGAAATCATGCTATTTTTGTACGAGTCTCTCTCTGCAGCTAGCTAGCTAACGAACACGAATGAAAATCCACGTCTAATCTTGACTAGCACCTTGTGTCTCTTGAGGGCGCTAACCATCAACTTTATTACATAAACACTAACCCGCCGGTTGGGTTTCTATGCATATAATTTGCCCTTTTCGCCTGTTACTTACAACAATCTTTGTAGTTTGTATCGATCACGACGTTGACGACGGTAAGGCAATTCTCCTTTTCTCAAACTTTATCTCTAGTCGATTTTATTCACCAATCCTCGTTGTCAAAAGCATTACAAACTTAAAGTCAACAGCTAGCTAGTGAGCTGTACTAGTACTAGTACAGTAGGCAGGGTAACCGGTCATTTCGGCACCTTGCAAACTCGGCACCTTGCAAACTCGGCACCTTGCAAACTCGGCACCAAACAAACTCGGCACCAGACAAACTCGGCACCAGACAAACTCGGCACCAACAAACTCGGCACATGCACAAATACAAATTCGGCACCCAGCCGATTTACCGCTGCGTACATGGTCTTGAAAGCTGAAATATCAATGCAGGTGGGATATACAATTATAGTGTCGAAATGATTGTCAGGCCACTTCATGACTTGAACGACACGATTTAAGTGTTAGATTTCTCTTTTTATATACATGACCGATGTTTATTTTCCAATAATAACTTTGAGTAAATTAAAAAATTTACCTAAAAAATAAAACAATAAATAGGCCTATAATTATTATTTAAATTAATTAAATTAATTACTATTTATTCACTGCAAATTAAAATTAATTTGTAAAAAATAACAATGATAAATAAACAAATCGATAAATAAATAAACAAATAAATAAATAAATGTGTTTGTTTTAGACTGTTTAACAAATTGAATCACCATTAAACAATCACGCAAAATTTATGAATAAAATGAATTCGTTGTTAATTTAAAATTTGTCTAAATGGAGAAATACATGTAAAATAAAGAATAAATAAATAAACAAGATGATAAATAAGTAAACAAAAAATAAATAAAGTTGTTTTTGTTGGATGTGTTTCATGTTTGTAAACAGTTTTCTATGGCCAGAAAATAAATTAAAAATTTCAAAATGTCCATAAATTCCCCCTATTAGTCAATAGCGTGTCAAAAGGAAGTTATCGTGGGATGATCCTTTGACTAAATTAAATGAAAATCACCAATAGGCCTTCTCCGTTTTGCATAGTCATGTTCTGTTAGTCGGACGTCACGCACGGACACGGACAAAGAACCACGCACTTAGCGCTCGCAACTGCCCCCTCCACGATGCTACCCTCGAATGAATTACCCTACCCTCTTTTCACGAGAGATAATCCATGCTTGCACATTGTAAATCGAAATATAGAGAAAGAATCGAAGCATCCCATAATTTTTATTGTGAATGTACAATGTACAAGTACGTAACTTTAACCACTTCATGCACTTAACCCTTCCAGTGTTTTAAAGAACAGGTGCCGAGTTTGTTAGTAAAAAATCAGCTGGTGCCGAGTTTGCATTATTGGTGCCGAGTGGGTGCCGAGTTTGTTTGGTGCCGAGTTTGCAAGGTGCCGAGTTTGTGGGTGCCGAGTTTGCAAGGTGCCGAAGTGTCCGGTATTCTAGGGTAGTGCATGTTTTTTGTAGAACCATGTAGAACTAACTCGGAACGAAGATGAATGCACTCAGTCGAATGATCAGTCTGTGTCCTTTCTCTATGGTCACAGCATGCACAGCACACTACAGTCACACTCACAGTACAGTACATAAATGTAAATTGTAATTGTATGTACCATCTTGATGGTACCATCCACCCAGTGTACTGGAATAGTGTGTGTACTGACTCGGCGGTGCCTGAAGAAGTACTAGTAGAACTGTCTTGAGTCTTAAGTGGTGATGAGTGATGATGACCTTTAGTTGTGATAATCATAACCCTCTAGTACTCCTAGAACTATGAGGTTCGATCCCCTATCGTCTCCTGAGTTCGATCCGCTATCGTCTCCTGAGACGATAGCGGATCGAACCTCATAGTTCTAGGAGACGATAGCAGATCAAACCTCATAGTTCTAGGAGTAGTAACCCTCCATCTTCCCGATGGTCACAGACTAACCTTTATTCAGCTACATATATGATATATGATATAGCCCACCTTGTTGGGCTGTTCTGGCTCTCTTTTAACATAATCTCTTATAATCTTAAGACTAAGTGGCCACTACTATGATTAGGAACAATGACTTTATTTAACTTATTTAAATGGTTTATGATGTTTCTGTGACTAACCCAACTGCTCAATTTATACATTTGGGTTAAGGACTATCAGAATTAATTCAAATTCAAATTCAATTGACAGTAGAAGCTAAGCACAAAGATTAAGTGATACATTACAGTAGTCAATTAAGAATTCAATTAGAATTATTTATCTCACAGATTTAATCTCTGTCCGTTTGGTTTCCAGACTCGACTGACTGTCATTTCGTCTCCTGCAATCATCATGAGCTTCTTTGCTCGCTATAGGGTTCTCACACTAGCTGCCCTTGGTCTTACTATGGTCCATGCTGGCTGGTACTATATTGCCAGCGATCCAGTCTTCAATCCTGACAAGAAAGTTCTTCAGGTCACCCCTGAGTATTTTAAAAGCAAGCAAACCAAACAGAAGAAAGCTGCCCTAGAAGGTGTCACTAAGTCCCAGTAAACGACCAAGGTTTGTCCCATAATATTCAGACCAGCCAATGCTGTATTTAAGAGGTTTCATAAAGGCACTGAATTTTATCATAATGTGACATTTTATTTATGCGCCTCACACATCACTGCGATAATTGTAGCTTTAGTCTTGGTCACATCTTAGACCTAAGAGCTACAGCAGACCATGTGGACAGATTTGTTTTCAACATTTGTATGTACTCAATGGGGCACATATAAAATGTTGAAATAAATGTCAAAACATCTTGCCAAATTTTAACCTATAGTTTGTCGTAACACTCTGGTTTACATCGACCACAAGGAGGATCAAGGGTTATGATTGTTGCAAATACTTTACAAATTATTTTTCAATATTAAAAATATTGAACTGACAATTATAGTTAAAGGCACTGAACACGTTTTGTAATTGTCAAAGACCAGTATTCTCACTTGGTGTATCCCAACATATGCGTAAAATAACAAGCCTGTGAAAATTTGGGCTCAATTGGTTATTGAAGTTGCAAGAAAATGATGTTGCAAAAAATGATGAAAGTCTTTTATTATTTTAGTGAGAAATTACCTCTTTCTCAAAAACTACGTAACTTCAGAGGGAGTCGTTTCTCACAATGTTTTATACTATCAACAGCTCTCCGTTGCTCTTTACCAAGTAAGTTTTTATGCTAATATATATTTTGAGTAATTACCAAACGTGTACAGTGCCTTTAAATGTATGATCTGTCCAAAACTGACTCAAAAAAATAGATACATTTTGTTTTCTCTTTTTACTTCAGTGTTCTTTAGAGACTGTCTTTAATCATGAAGTTACCACCGTGGGTTGCTCAGAACAAGCTTCTTTCAGTCGGCGTTGCCCTACTTACCCTACATCTAACCATCTACACTATCCAGAAAACCGCCCTAGCTACCAAGTCTAGCAACAGGCTAAGGGGTATGGATATGGAACCGATTGAGAAGAAGTAAGCTCAACTAAGGACGCCATCAAGGTAAGGTTCAACTAGAAAATTACTTAATTCCTGTCCTTCCCTGAAAATTTGGTAATGGCAGTCATACTCTATTATCTTTGTTTTGCATCATTGTTCTTTGTAGCCAAGTGCAAATTATTTTAAACCAAATTAAGTAACTCCAAGATATCTTTTTATTTTCAGATGTCTTCCATGTCCCCTGGTAAGCTTCACTCACAGAAGATTAAAGCTTCAACCACTCCTGAGACACTTCATCATTCTGATGTCGTTCAAACCTTAGAAGCTTTCAAACTTTTAATACAATCATGCTATGGTCCCAATGGATACTTGAAAACTATTCAGAATTTATGTGGAGGCCAGGTTACAATCACCTCCTCTTCATCCATTCTTGTGAAACGACTGTCTGTATCTCAACCTATTTTGAAACTAATACTTGCTGCCGTTGGGGGTCATATAGCTGCCTGCAGTGATGGGGGCCTGTTCTGTGCTTTGTTGACGACAAACTTAGTCAAGTCTTGCAGGGAATTGGATCTTCATCCTGTACTCTGCATTGAGGTCAACGAACTTCTCCTTAAGATGTGCAGGGAGTTTCTTGATGCCAACCCGTCTTGTCGTGTAAGCATCAACGTATCAGATGTCAAAACTATGCTCAGTCTGGTTCGGACGGTCATCTCTACAAAGCCAGCTTGTGGTCTCTCTGTGAGAGACACTGACTTTATCACTAACCTGACCCTCCAGGCCTTTCTGAATGGCTTACCGTCCTCCACAGAGAAAAACTTAAGAATCCCAGCTGTGAGGTACGTCCTGGTGGAAGGCCAGACGCCAACAGAGTCTACGATTGTGAACGGAGTTCTGATTGAGTGTCCGCAGATTCCCACATATGCCAAGAAGGAACTGGACATTCTCGGCAGACAGAGCATCAGCGTAGCTCTGTACAACACCTCACTATCAGGTGCTGGGGAAGGAATCCCAGATATTGCCATAGAAACCAAGGAAGGTGTCAGTCTCAGGGATGCCTCTCTGAATCAGCTACTCGTCCTTGGGAGGCATCTGATCCAACAGAAGATAGGCCTGTTGGCTTGTCAGAAGGTTGTCCATCCCCAGTTGAAACGCTTCTTAAGAAGCCATGGTGTGCTAACGTTAGACAGGTTGTCATTTCTTCACATTGACGCTGTCCAGACAATCACTGGTAAATGCCTTCTTTTGCTTGTACTCATTTAGTATCAAGACTTATTGCATACATATTACATGTAAATCTTCCTGGTGATAAGAAACATAATAAAGGGGACCACGTTGCAGCCATCACCCTAGCAGTGTTTCCCAATGGTTGTTATTATTTTTAAATACCTGAAACCACCCAAAAATGTTTCAACATGTGCTTGACATACATGCTTAAACTGAAAATTATTTGGGTTGGTTATTTTTTGAAATAAAATTCAATCATATAATAGATGGAAAAGTTTGTTAATATTTTTCTGTTCATTTTTGATAGAAATGTGAAGGTGATTTAAAAACAAAATTAAAACACAAACAAATAAATAAAATAAAAAAATGTAATATTTATTTATTATTATTATTTTATTTTTTTTCTTTAGACATTTTTACAATGAATAAGCATTGAACAGGGGCTGTCAAGAAAATACAAAAGTATAAAAACTGTCATCGAAAGATGTGTACAACCAGACCCCTGCCAGCGATAAAAATATAATCATATACAATGTAATTATTAAAATGGAAATCGCACACAAAAGACTTTGAAAATTACACAACAGTAAAACATTAAAACAATAAACTCATAGTGCAGGAATAGCAATTTGAAAAACCCAAACAAGACTAAGATCTCGAAAGATTCTCTTTCAGCTTCATACAAAAGGACTTCCTCCAAAACTATTCATGGTATCCACAGTGAGTCCCGCGAACATCTTAGGAAAGTGAACAATATTCTAAGTCTCCATGCCCATTCACAAGTTGGAACACTTTTTTTTGGGGGGGGGGGTGTTTTAGGTACTCAAAAAACTCTCGTCCATTTGGAAAAAGGAAAAGCTGCTAAAAAGATGGATGCTCAGGGGTATCTTTCTTGTAATAAACACAATTGACTGCCATTTTATGGGATAGCACACCTATATGTTGGGTTTCCTTTAAAAGAGTGCATTCATCCAAGTTGTCTTGTTAGAAAATTTGCTGGAGTTGAATTGAATGTTTTTATTAAAAAACAGCGTAGTGGTTTCATGTTAGGTTTTATACATGGGACGTAGGCCTATGCTTGATTCTTGTGGCTGGTAAAGAAATTGACTTTTAAAGACCATGTATATAAGCTGTCATCTATGAGACAATGGGAGACTTTGGAATGCTAGGTGGCAGCAGACTTACCACCAGGTAAGTTTCCATTGTTTACATAGTTCTGAGCAAGCGCGAAGTTCCGAGAACAATGGATTCACCTGGTAAGTTTGCTGCCACCAAAAGTCTCCCATTGGGTTTGAATATATACAAACTCAATTCCTCATAAATGACAGGTTTTCAGGCAGAACTGTTGTTATAAATTTACACTGTAAATTAGTAATTATACATGTAGTAAATGTTAGTTATGTAGCAATGTATGCAGGGCCCTACTGTAAAAACCAATTTTAAACTATTTGGGTGTGTATCCTACATAGCTAAATAAAGTCAGAAGAGATGAAACATTTTCCAGCAGTAACCCAACCCATACAATGTCTTTAATTTAGTGATGTTTTCACCTCTCATGTACTTTGTGAATTTTCCAGGAGCGAGAATGCTTGGAACTCTTCAGGCTTGCATCCCAGAAGGTTCCGTAGGGCATCTTGATGGCATAGTCCACCTTGTACTGCACAGCAGGAGTTATTTCCATCTCCAAAACCCCAGCCGTCCTGTCTCCACCTTTGTCTTATGCAATAGAACTGAATCCTCACTGGAGGAACTGAAGGTAGAGACATTGTGTTTTAACTTGCTTGTAATACACTGCTGTGTTTTGTCCGAAAAGTAATAGAGGAAGAACCCCAACCATGGATAGGTCCTGGCATGAGGTATCCACCATAGAATGCATCGCTGGGGCATGCCAGAGTGGTAGCGGGAAGCTCTGCGGAGCTCCAGACCTCACATAGGGAAGGACAAGTTAACAAGTTGCCGACACATAGTTTTTATTTTCACTCCATGAGATTTCGGATTTCCTTTTGACCCATAACATACTTGTTATCATTTTTTTTTTTTTTGCATTGCTAATTATTCAGTTCATTTTTCTTAAAATACTGCAAGCAGTTTCAATTAATTTCAAAATACATATTGCTATTTTGTTTTAGGCTACGTGTAGTGCAGCCAACCATGTTCTAGCGTTAACACTCTCACATCCTCTGGCTGTACCTGGTGCTGGTTGCTTTGAGGCATGTCTGGCTGCTCATCTTCAACAACAGGTATCTTGGATCTAACTCTCATTAGATGGTCAATAACATTGCCCATGTCAGTTTAGATTATTTGAAGGTCAGTACTCGGTATATAATTATAACACTGCCGACTTTTGCATTATATCCGAGCATGGGAAAAACAACTGCATATTCACTACATGATGGTGACTCTGTAAATTGTCTTGGGCCCTTTTCAGCTTAGTCTCTGGCTTAGGCTCTGTCCCCCTGTAGTGAAGTCTAATACTAAAAGCTCATGTTTTCAAAATAACTGATGAAGCCTTAATAGCAGAGCCCTCGAAAAGAGCCTATAGAGACCCCTTGCATATGAGGTAACAAGTTCAGACAGCGCTCTCACTGAGATCAAAGGAAGGCCTCACATTGGCAACAGAGAACATAGATTTCAAAAACGATAGAAAATAAAATTGTCTGGTGGTATATTTTTAAACTAAATGCTTGCGTTTTGATTTAATCTTGTAGGGTTTGGGGTAACACCGTAGAAATAATCTGTATGAGCTGTGGTGGTTCTGTGGTGATGTGTAACAACTCAACATTTCGATCAGTATGCTCTGACTGTCTTCAGTAGAATGAAATATAGCATTCTCCTGAAGACAATCAGAGCACACTGCTCGAAACGTCAAATTGTTAGACTTGCAGTTTACTTCTTTCAAGAACCACCACAATTCATAGAGAGATTATTTCCATTGTGTTACTGCATACCCAACTAGATTGTATTCCCACAATAGTTTCAAATTCTACTTGCATTTTGATTGTAATTGCAGAGTGCATCGATAAAATCAGAAGTCTTGAGTGATTTGGGATGTACACGATCACAATTCAAAACAGCTGCTGATAACTTCATCCATTGCATTGAGCAATTAGCAAGGGCCAGTGAGCATGGACAAGACAGTCAAATCACTGATAGCATCCACCATCACAGATGGCCCCTCCCCCACGGTGAAAACCCAGCTGATTGGTTGAATCTGTGCGCATGTGGAATGAAGTCATTCGACAGGAGCAGCGATTGGCAGATTCTCGGTACAAAGGGCGGTGGTACATGTAGAACCCACAGATTGGAGAATCCCATTGAGAAGAGAGACTTAGCAGAACAAAATCACCCTGGTGGCAAAGAACAGTATAAGTGTGATACGCAAGAAAAGGGCTGCCCAGTGACGGACAAAGGACTTGGACCTGTACTTGACTCTTTTGTTGTGAAGCAAAATGCCTTACATGTTGCTGTTGAAACAGCTAACATAGTGCTTCGCATTCACCAAACTATAGAGGATCAGGCTCATTAGTCCTTCTTAACGAGGTCGTTTAGAGATAATTGGAACGACAGGAAAGGGATGTATCTACAGGAAAATAAAGTCTCTGGGTTCAATCCATCTTCGAGAATAAACTATGGTTTCATGTGATAGTTCAAGTAAATGTTTTTCTTCTACATCATATTGGTCACTGAGCAGGCCTGGAATTACACAAAGGCCACAGAGGCAATGGCCTCCATTGCCCTGGCCTTGGCCTTGGTTGTGATATATTTGCTTTGGCCCACTTGGTTACACCCAGCTCATAAATATTTAGTACTGTATAATTTGCATACAGCATATGTCAAAGGTCACACCATGACCTGCATTCCCAGGTATAGTTAATAAAACGTTTTTTCCAGTATGGCAGCTCCTTTGCACAGTGTGTGTATTTATTGTCTACCATCCCATGCGAAATACACCACATTGGTGCCCCTTCAAATGTCTCTCATAGACCTTGAGATTTTCCAATGGAAGTGCCCTTTGCAAAATGAAAATGGCCTGCCCTCTCAATGATGTAATTCCGGGCCTGCTAAATCATATTAAATTATCTTTATTCATCATTTGGTGCTCAATATGTGGCATAGTGGCTCTGGGAATCTCAGAAATTCTTTGGAGGATTTTAGGGGGATACTTCTGTACAAGAGGAAAAGAGTGTCTTGAAGGGTGTGTACAACATCAGTAATTGCCAAAGACCTGTATTCAAACTTGATGTGACCCAACATATACATGAAATAACAAACCTGTGAAAGTTTAAGCTCAATCGGTCTTCGGAGTCATGAGAAAACAGTGAAAAATCCCCTTATGTGTCTTAACTTCTTTTCAAACATCGGAATTTATCCTGCAGGATAAAGACTATTATTTTACTCATTTCCTAAAAACTATGGCATTTTAAGCAAAACTATTTCTATCTACTTCTATGACCATCTTTATACCATGTAAGTTATGTGCAAATCTGTGAACATTTATATTTTCATTCTTACCAATGTTGTACACACCCTTTAAAGTATAGGAGCTTTTGGGGGGGGGGGGAGGGGACACCCTCTGTCACATATGGGGCATGGTATATTACTCATGGTTGGTTTGAAGCGAGTCTGCCATATAAGATACCTTTCTTAGTTGCTACATGCCTCTTACATTGGTGAAAAGTACCGATAGTCTGATAGTTAGACAATCCTGACAGTAAGAATACAGAACTAGATGCAGCTTCTTCATCTTATTCACACACAAAAATACATTATTTTGAAAGTGTATTTTCCTGCAAATCTACAAAATTAATCTAGTTACTCCGATGAGTACATTTGAACGTCATTGCACCATTCGTGTGCGTATTGGTTGCATGCACAGATTCTTCACTACTTGGAATGAGGCCCCATACACCAACATGATTTGTATGCGCATACAAACTTTGTATTCAAAGATCTGGACTTAAAATGGCTCTCTGGTAAATAAGGCCCATGACTACATACATTTAGTTATTGGCTACTCTGTACCCAGCAATGGCAATGATTCAGGATCCAATATTACTGAGGTTTTGGGTCAGCAGATATTTGTACCTTTGTTTTTCATTACAATAGCTGTGCCAACTATGTGTCCAGTGTATGAGATTGATTATTTTTTGACTTCGGCTATGGCTAGATCTGTGCTTTGCCTGTAGTTAAGCATTGTTATTTTAGTCAATGACGGCAGCCACACCACAAAGATGCTTAGTTGGGACCTGCAGCTGGGCTGTAAGCATCTAAGATGGCATTCTACATTGCCAGCGATTTTCCTTGCTGTTACATTGTAAATGAGTGACAGGACAATACAGATGCATTTTGGGCTACACAAGTCCATCTCAACACCAAGTTTACTTATTTAGTGAAATACAATTATACTAAACCAATTTTGTTTGCTATGCATGCAGTTGGAACACAATGTTGTTACTGGTCAACCACAAGTTCTTTTCAGAACCAACACTACTCAAAAAAGATTTACCCATGGTGCTACCTCACCTGATTACACTCCCACCATGCAAAGTTTCAAATCCTACTTGGTTATTACTGGTAAACAGCTGAGACTGCACCAGGGCTCAGTTTTACAGAGCTGTTAAGCACAAAAAGTAACTAAGCACAAAACAATTATGCTTAACCAGAAATAGTTTACCAGCCAAATTACCATGTCAGATGTATAATTTATTTATGGTTTCCTGCTTAGTTTTGCTCAGCAGGGAACTTTTAATTTAAGCAGTACTGTCTGCTTAAGCAGCTCTATGAAATCAGGCCCTGAACAACACTAAGAAATATTGTTTTCTCTTTTTTTAAGCCACTCATTTATTGTCCAAAGAGGGTCATTGAATATCATACTTTGTACTTTGGTAAAACTTACCACAAATTTTCATAAATGAACAGACGGTATGTATAATAGTTAACCTATTATTAGTCAAGTGAGGTTTGGGATACCCCATGTAAATAATTCGTTTTACGAGCTGGGGTGGTTACGAGCTGGGGTGGTTCTCAGAAGAACTGGTGGTTAACAACTGGACGTTTCGACCAGTAAGCACTAATCGTCCTCAGGAGAAAGAACCACAATTGTCTCCACAAACCTCATTTAACGGTATTCCCACCATGCAAAGTTTCAAATCTTTCTAGACGTATTACATTAGGCCTGAAGTTGAATCAGAGATATACAGTTAGCTTGTAACAAAAAGCTAATTTAAAAGGGGCAAGTTTTGCAGGTACAGTCAGTGTATTGGAAGGTTAAAGTACAGGATTTTTTTTCCATTCACAATTTGATGCAATGTATGTTTGAACCCCAAAGGTTACCAACAATGTTCACGCATTCTTATTGTTACATCCCTGTGGAGATATCTTTCGTTCTTTTCTTTGTCCCTGTACTTACTTAACACTCCCTCCCGTATATTGTATTATTGTACTCAAAATTTCTCGTGGATCACCCCAGTCTCTAGAATTCCCCCATGGAAACCTTTTGTTTTCCTTTTTTTGTTTTGTCCTCTCGGTCTCCATAAGGTAGGGAATATTAAAACAAATAATACGCGGGATTCTTGCAGCGTGTATTGTGTTCTGTAGAGGAACGTATTGCAAACGATTGCCCTTTTCGAAACACTGCTCGGGTTTTTTCTTGGGCTCCGTCAGTTATTTAGAAATCATGTGCTGTCCTTATGGGGCTTGAAAGCCCAAACTGTGATTTGGAAAACGGCCTATGTGTGGATTCAGGTTGATCATCAAGCTTTGTGGGGAGCGCTAAGATTTAAAGGAAACGTACACCCTTTTTGGGGGGACCGTTCGATTGTTTTAATCCTATAAAATGTAGATACAATAAAACTAACCTGTGAAAATTTCATTTTAAAAGGTTGTAGCGTTTTCGAGATATCGCCGAAAATCTATATTTTCCACGCAGGAAGAATAATCTCTACAGGAATACACAATCTGAGAAACGTATCTGACAGTAGCGTTTCTCAGATTCAAATTTTGGGGGATAAAAACTGACATGTTTTTCCATAACCACTCCGAAGTGAAATGATTCTCAAAATACTTTATACTATCGAAAGCTGTTTTGCTTCTAACAAAGTAAGTTTTTATTGCCATTCATTTTAACGCATAGGCCCTACTTTCCCTTTATAGAGTGACACTTATGATCATTCCATCAGCAACAAAGATTGCCTTCGATCAACCTATCATCAAATACATTATAGTTCCCCTAAAGTTTTATTATTAGTTCAATACAATTACTCATTATGTCATATATACATGTATCATGTGTAATAAAACAAAATGCTTCAATAAATAATTTACTCCTTTTGAGATTATGCCGTTGGTATTAATGCAACCTCAGCAGCAGGGGGTTCAATCGGCCGGCGATCGGTTGTGGGCTGGATCGCGGTAGAGTGCCTGAAATTTTAGCAAGTGAAATTTGTGAGTAAGTTATTGAAGTTTGTTGTTTAAAGCACATTATCAAGATCATGAATCTGTATAAGTATGTAACGTTTAGTATATTTAAAAAAATAGGGTTACAAAATAGGATTGAAACGTAGGCCTATTATAACACAGTTTGAAGGAAATAATTGTTGTTTCTGTGCAATCAGAAAGTTTGTGTTTTGTTGTAAAATCTTAACTTATACACTGATGAAATAAATAATTAATAAAAAGGAGAACATCATTTAATGGCTTTATCAACTCTCTTATCGGGGGGAGTACACCTATGTCATATCGAGCGTTTTAGATGAGTGGGGTCTGGGAGGGCACATCTTTTTGTTGAAAGTTGTGTTGTAGTTTTGGGGTTTTTTATTTTGCCAATTTTCACTTATGTGTATTTACCAGAAACTATAATAATAGGCCTAGCATCGATGTCTAGTTTGTTTTGTGTACACAATTTATATGCACAACTTACACAGTAGTGTATGGACCCATGTTGATTTAGCTGACCGATACATACGTTTTTACCCAAATGGTGTGATCAGGAAAACAACATAGCACCGCTTCTCATCCGAAATGAAACCAATGCAAGCTTTATCCAAAGAATCCTTTTTATATAGCTTCATGCTTTACCGCGGTTTATCTGAAACTGAAACTATGGGCAAGCAGTGTGCGTGAGGTCTGAAGAGCAAACATAGGCGACAGTTGCACCAACTGCTCTATTCATAGGCGACAGTTGCACCAACTGCTCTATTGTTTGTGTATAATCAGCAACCAACTTGGTTTCCTTTAGGACGCCGACCCCCTTTTCGAGGCATCACCTTTTTGCGTGAAGTGGACTCCAAGCACGACTGGAGGCAACTTTCACATAGAAGTATAAAGCCTTTTGTGCGATGGGTAAACACTGCGAAGCGTGAAAAACGTATACAATGTGCCCGCAACCTATAAATTCCGATAGCCTGTATCTCTTGGACAAATGCAATAATTATAGGCAGGTTGTAGCGAGCAGATTTTGCTAATTAAAAGCATTGTGCAAAATATAGGTCAAGATTTTGACATAAAGCCGCTCTCCTTTATTCCGCTCGCTAAATGCTTTTGTTGCACCATTTTCAGTTTGTGTTTTTTACGTTATAGGCCTAAAGCCATTTTTGTAACGAGTAAGGCACCAACTTACAGACTAAATTATGCAAAGGTTGCACTTAAAACATTCTAGGTCCGATTTCTGGCCAATTGGACCTAAGTATTTTAGACTTAAATTCTAAATAGCTATTTTTATAGATTTGAGTTATTGCACCAAAACATCAAATTATGAAGCGTGTATAACAACTACAGAGACTTTTGCACTAGGTAGTTTAACACATAGAATAAAGACACACTCGTCAAAGTGTTAGCGTATTAGATAGAAAGATAGATAGATAGATACTATAGATTAAAACTTTATTTTACCTCACCGGGAAGTTCAAATTGCCTTGACAAAGAACTGTATACAAATACAATAATATTGAACGATCAGTAACGAAAGGATACAAACCTAAAATTTGCCTTACAATAAAAATGTAAAAAATCTAAGTAGATTACATCCCATACCCAATTAGTAAAATCCTTACATTAAACAACAAGAAGACAATTAGGGATAATTAAGAATACGAGCAATGGCAGCCATACGACAGCTCATCGCTCCAACTGGTCATTGTACCATGTGATAGCTGTCGGTACAAATGAGCTGCCATCATTGTGTTCTTATCCTTCTTTGTAAAAAAACCGTTTTTTTCTGGAGTTGTAGCGGATGGTCGGAGTCAGAAAGAATTTATTTCGTTATGTTGCACATTATAGATTTATATAATGCTACCGGAGACTCTTGTTGAAGGCAAATTACTTTACTTGCTTGCTTGACTGTTCTTTCTAACTTAATATTATAATATTAAGAGGAGATCGTATTTTTCAAGTTTGAAAGCTTTTGTTTTTGCATGATCGTTGATCGATACTGAAATCAGCTCGCGTTACAAATCCTCGTTGATGGTCAAAATGATCCCGTATGATTGGAAAATCCACACCCATCAAAATAACGAACGTGCAAAAACAAACCATTGTTCATGGCTGACAGTATATGTAATTTGATTCTCAAACAAAGAAGCTTTACTCTCGACAGGGGACGACAGGGTTCAAACATTTGACTTTTGGAGTCTCAAATAAATAGCTACGCCGGGTAAATTCTCTTTGTTTGTTTCACAAAATCTCTGATATAAAAATTTAAAAAATGTTGTTGAAGATATTGATGGAGGCATATAAACTTTTAAAAACACCCTTCGTTCTACTAATCTATTCATATTTTGTTATAAAGATGAGAATTATCTGAATGTAGATTTGGGCTAAGAAGAAGAAGAAGAAGGGGTGACCTAACAAAATAAAACAAATGGTTTAAACTGATGATATCCATGACCATGCGTATGTAGCAGTTACCCTGTAGACTGTGGTCAGATTATTTTATGACACGGTAGTAATAATAGGCCTAGGATACATTTTGTTTGGATATTTACATAATTCTCCACGAAACGTTAGCGGATTTTTTAGGTGTCGGGACTAAATGTACATTTGGCACAGAAATATAACCCATTGGTTTTGTTTAAAAGGAAAAGAAAACAGATGGACAATGTTGCGATAAAAATAAATAACAGGTAAGTGAAAGAAGACCACAACAACCAAGAAAATAGAATTAGGTGTTGAAAACTGATTACCCACCAAAAGGACATATTATGGTATAAATGCAAAAAATAGTTAATGTCCTGGAGTTTCAACCATAGCAGAGTCTTTCTCGAAGGCTAAAAACATAATACGAAAAATATATCATAAGAGTTGTAATTGTATATAGAAACAAAGAAGTTTAACTGAGAAAGGTTTGCGGTAACACCATGTTAAAATCTATTTTGAGTACTGTTGGTTCTGAAAAGAACCGGTGTTAACGACTCAACGTTTCGATCAGTATGCTCTGATCGTCTTCAGGAGAATGCTGGACTCTGTTGCTGGATGCTGCTTATGTACTGCCTTGTAGGGGATAAACTGGGAGTTGGGCTAAAGATGTTTACACAAAATTATAGGTATAGGGCCTTCCCAATTTTTAAACCATAAACATTATTTTAAAAAATAATTGAGTGCCAGTACAACACGCCTACAATCCAAATATGAGTTTAGTGATAATATCCGTTTAGCATACTTGTTTTTGTTTTCTTTTTATTTACAGTATAACATAAATATTTCGATTCGCTACTTTCAGTTAGCATCAGGGTGTTTTCCCTATTTCATTTTCTCTGTATTTTGTGTTTCATTTCTTTTGATCTTTCTTGATAATGTAATGGAATTCATTACTTTCAGTTCCATTCCATTTGCACAATTATTCTCAAAAGGTAATTTTTTGTGTGTGTGATATCGGACGTTGATTGGAAGCCTAAGAGTAAACAGAAAGCTATGGGAAGTCTTTGTATGTTGGGCTCTTTAGGCTGACCCGGAACAACGGCCGATTTATACACAGTGTAGCAGCTGCACTGGACAAAGAGATACTGCCTCATTGTGGTGTTTTGCCTGCCCAGTTATTAAAACGACCATCAGACATTCTTTTGTTGGGTATCAAAAGCTACTCGCGTGCCACTCGCGTGGCTGAATGCCAACACAATAACAAAAGGAGACAAGAGCAGTATTAACTTGTGGGGTTGCTCTGCGGACGATGTCTGGCTTCTAAGCCAATCGGGTAAAAGAGTGTCCACACAGGCGCCACTTAAGGACCAATGGGAGGTTGACTTTTTGTTTCAGTGAAGAATGTGTTTTGTTGGGGGGTTTTTTCTACACCGGCTGCTTATCATAATATCGACTTGTTGTAGGAGATCTTGAAAACGCCCAAAACTAATAAGCTCCATTAAGTGTGAAAAGCTCATGACATTATTTATGCATCCGGTTTAAAATTGTCGATGAGTGAATATACTAAATCCGTGAAATAAATCAACCCAATTGGAATCTATTAAGGGACAGGGCGACAGTCCTGGTATCGTGCCGTGGTTTATTTTGTTATCGGTTGATAGCAAAAGGAAAATCCCCCCGGTGTCTTGTGTAAATGAATAATAATGAATGTCAATATTGGTCCGGCAGTTTATTGTGCTTCTTCAATCATTACGGCATCATAATTGTGAAGTGCGCAACAGGTAGCTGGGTATAAAAATGTCATAACCACAACGCCAGAGTGAAAACAAAACACGGCGCGTGCCTGATACATTCGCAAACAAAGCCGAGGTACATTAATTAGGGGGAGTACCACCAACGCACCAAATCGGAAGTGTCTTCTACATTTGTTTTGTTCCGCACTCCATATTAGGTTCGTTGTCTGCTTGCTCTCAGCCACTTCACATG
The DNA here is from genome assembly GCA_037783415.1 of Leptasterias polaris. Taxonomy (NCBI): domain Eukaryota; kingdom Metazoa; phylum Echinodermata; class Asteroidea; order Forcipulatida; family Asteriidae; genus Leptasterias; species Leptasterias polaris. The sequence continues at coordinate 4,541,187 of JAZGTN010000027.1, forward strand.
TTGACTCCGTGCCGAACACTCGTCATCTGCGGTGTTTGGAAAGAGCCTAGTTCTGATATTGCCGAAGTCGCTTGGCCATCTGAGTATATACGGATATCTGCACTTTCCGCCAATGATTTTATTACTTCTCGAAATACAGCTGTAAAAACTGACACTTTCAATTTATTGTGGGAGCTGTACTTTTCATTGCCTTACAACCAACGAATTAGTTCGACTTCTAAGTGCCGATCCTTCAGGGTAAATCGACAAAATGCCCAGAGGATTTTTGGTGAAACGAAACCAAAATCTGACGACCATGTCGCATCGCTCCCGCTTACTGGATTGGGAACTGTCCGGGCATCATGCAGCTATTGGAGATGGTTTGGAGGTAGGGGTGCAGTGGTCCCCGACAAGGCATGTTGATTCACCGGACTCCGGCTACGGAAACAGCCCCGTTGACCCGGCTGATTACTCGGTGCAGATTCCAGCGTTCGGTTTCGGAAAGGACAGTTCATTTGCCGCGTTTGTCTACAAGGAAACAGTGGTCATCCCGACTTACAAGCATCCATCTTCCTCTTCTGCGGCTTCAGGGAAATGCGACTTTCAAGACAGTGAAAAAACGATTTGCAAAACGCCAACGACGCCAAAGGTCGAGTCGACTCCGACGAGATCATTACCGTTGAAGAAGCGACCCATCTCAGGAGATCAGTGGGCGACTTTTACAAACAAACCTTTTCAGTCTGGTAAGAAACCAAGAGCTGTAAGAAATCTAAACTTTGACAATGACACCAAGTCACCGGTAATTGGGACTGTTGTACAAGAAATCATCACTAATGGCAATCATGCGATTGAAGGCGAATCGTCAGCACCGTGCAGTGCAGCAAAAACAAAAGGCCTGTTTGTTTGTAAGCTGTGCAGGGAAGACTATCATAACCCACTTTCTCTCGCTCAACACAAATGCTCTCGCATCGTCCACGTTGAATACCGCTGTTCGGAATGCGACAAAGTATTTAACTGTCATGCTAACTTAGCTTCCCATCGTCGTTGGCACAAGCCCAGACCATCTGCAGAGTGCCTCCAACTTCCTTCCAGCATCCTCCCTGCCACGGACTCAGTCCTCGTGATCCCCTCCCTAGCTGTAACCAATGAAGAATTGAGCGAAGGAAGCGACAGCAACAGCAGAACCCCAAGCCCCGTGACGGTCACCCGCAGCAAGATCTCGTTCCACAAGTGCGAACACTGTAAGAAAAAGTTCAGACGACCGGTGAATCTCCGTAAACACCTTCTGCATCGTCATGGCGAGGCGGACGTCTTGCCGTGCCGCCACTGCGGACAGATATTCGGCAGTTTGAAAAACCAGGCACTGCACTCTTGTCGGACTCTGAAAGGCGACATCGTGTGATTTTGATAACTGTTGACCGGTTAATAACTGAATAGTTTAACAACTTATTGGTTTTGTAAACAAGAAATGCCTGGACTATCCACATTGTGATATTGTACCATTGTACCTTTATTTGTAAGCACCAATTGGTAATATTACTGGCTACACATAAATAATGTCATGTCGATTCGGAAAAAGCAACAACTTTTAATCGAAATTTACAATCGTCCACATTTAAAAATAATGTGCATTGCATACTAACTTGCGAACAAAAATTGCTCCCCAGTACTTCAAATTACAAATTTTCATTTACCTATGCTGTATAATTTTAGTCGGTCTATACACGACAGAAAAAGTCTTTTCGATTTATCGGTTCTCTTTTGGTCGATCAAGCACACAATAAAGAAAATCGCCAGTTGTTGTTTTTTCCCCAAATGGAATATTTTAAGTCAGCTGTCCAGTGCGATGAAAACAGATTAACAGATTATAAGTTTCCATTGTTTTCGGTTTCTAATGACGTCAACGAAATTGCTCTAAGATAGCCGAGTATTTATTTAGAACCGCCAGTTTCAAATGAAACGTTAATTCGATTTGTCCGTACCTTGATGTGAGGGTACCCGTGCAATTGCAATGCTTTGTTACCTCTTACAATGGTTAGCCATAGACACTGTTGGACTTTATTGCATATTCCACACATGATAATAGGCTGAAAAATACTGGTTTGGGGCTTACCAAAGCTGTAGCTATTAAAAGACAAGTATCTTGCAACAGCCGATACTACAAATCAGTTGTTTTTGGACACCGCCACTTTCGTTTGAGGGCAAACAGGAATTGCGTTTTGCAAAGTAGTAAGCAATCTTTCCATTCTCAGTTGTGGATTAGGGAATACCTGTAACCGAAACCAATCATACTGTATCTTTGTCCATTCCTTTGTCGCCCCTGAGTGGTAAAACGATTATGAAAACCGATTCTTTTGAAACCATAATTTTTAATTTTTTTTTGGTCATTTCAACCTCTTCTTTGTCACATTTATTTCAATGGAAAGTAAACAAGACACCACGGAAGATCTAATAGGGCCCCTAGCCACTCGGTTAGATTTGACTCTTCAAGAAACATTGCTTGACAAATTTATGTTTTGGGTAAATGCCCAGGAAGCCAGGCATTGGCAATACACATTGCATGGTATTTTGGCTGGTAACTTATTATATTTATTGAGCAGGATTTTTCTTTGCCAAACAGCATGTTGGTGTGTACTCAAAATCATTCTAAAATTCAACCCATTGGCACACCCCTTGTTGCAAATAATGGATTTTAGTTTTAGGAAGAAAACAACAGGTCACAACTTGGCCACATAACTCAGTACCCGTGTATACTTAATTATAAAAACAAAATCGTACTTTTGACAGTTTGTGACGTTTTTTTTATTGCATGAAGGCATTAATGTCAAATAAAGATCCATTATTAACTGGAGTATTGTTGATGCGCCTTTTCTTTCTTTTTAGTAGACCTACAAATGTCTGACACATTTATGGTGACAGGTTTTGTTTTAAACTTATGTCTTGACCCGGACATTTTAAAATATAAATATGTAATTTATGTCCGAAGATTCATAATAAAATAAATAAGTAAAATAATAAAAGCTTCTTCCATTCAACGTCAAGCTGAAATCAAAAGATATAAAGCAGGCATACGTTAAACAATTTCTTACCTGACGTCTATTACTTTTATTAGGCTCAATTGTCTTTTTATATATAAAAAATGTACCTGAAGGTAAACGAAATAATTATAGCCAATTATAAGCTTAGAAACAATTAGCAATAATAAGCTTAGAAACAATTAGCAATATGCCACCAACGAAGGAGTTACACTTGGTGAAACACTCTGCAGTCAGAACAACAAATACTGATAGTGATAAGAGACGGGGTTAAAGGTTGGTATTGCATCCTAATAGCAATAGACACTTTTCAGACACCGAAACCTTTCGGGAAATTCCGCAGTTAATCAAGTTACATTGTTTTTCAGAACTCTCGTTATTATAATTTGGGGATTGAATCTCGATAGAGTGAAAATTGTTAGTGATAGTAAAAGTTTGTATAACATGACGTCACGGGAGTCGTCACTGAGAATAAAATCTCTAATTATACCTTTTACCAGTGGAGTATAAGCAGACATTTTATTTGGGAGAGGGGGGAAAGTGGGGGGGGGGGGTGTTTTAAATATTGAACCATACAAATTTGTGCCTTTTTTCGATCTCATTTAAGAGGAGGCAAGGCAGAGGTTCTGAGAAGGGGCTACTGTCCCCTGCTTTCCCTGGTGACGTCACTGCCTGTGACCAATTTATCGAGTAGCAATGAGTTTTCCCTTCCAACACAACCCGTACTCACATAGGATTCACATTGTCACATTCATGTGGTCAAAGCGAACGGTTATAGGTTGTTATGAGGCAGATCAACCGACATGTTCAAATCTATGCATTATACACCGTCCAAGATCAGCGCATTATCAATCGACAACAGTATAGGCCTACAGCTACAACCTGTTAATACCATAACGTTACTAATACATGTTAGAAGACAAAGACTGGACAGACGAAATATGAGAATCTGTGGGAATTCATGAACTTGTTTGATTTATGACCGTCATAATACTAAAACAGCGATCATTAAACAAATGTTCGAGACTATTAATTATATTAATTTAAAAACGCAAATTGGTAGTAGGCCTAAGACTAGGACATAAAAAGCTTGTTTATTCTTCACGGGATCACACAATCACGCGATGTATTCAGAATATCTTTGTTATGTCTGATTAAGCTTTAGGTCTCCCTTTTCGGTCTTTGTTCCTTTTGTTCAAAGAAGAGGAATTCCGCAATCAATAAACTACAACTGTTGACTACTGTGGAGGCAGGACTGATACGCCAGGGTGCCCCCGAACAAGAGCTTTTGAAAGCATGACTTCAAACTCCGAATAAATGCTAATTTTAGGCTTATTTAGACAAAAATAGTTGATTTTCATCTGCACTGATTATACAAAGTCACCAGTATACTCATGGCAGACTCCGGTATATTTTGGTCAAAATCACTGTCAAAGTCGACAAATTTTCATTTGAAGACCTCCCAAATCGCCGGCGCTTATTTTAGGACCGCTGTATGTGTACAGATCCCTGACAAAACATCAACCGTTTTCGTTGTTTTTCACTGAAATAAGTTTTTAAAAATTTGCTTCGACATACTGGTGTTTGGTTTTTTGAAAACTGGAGGGTAGGAATTAATTTAATATCCAAAAACCAAAGATGTGCTATCCTTTTAAACAAATCAAACAATATGCATAGTCTGTATAATTAAGACACAAGAATGTTTGGTATTTGGTAAACTACATGCATATTATAACCCAAGCAAAGAATGAAACAAACGCATTGTTTGCGTTTATTCCAGCAACATGTTCACTAATGGTTCCTTATGTAAAACATGCATTATGTGACAAAATGAAATGAAGGCCTACTGGCCAACTAAAAGCTTCAATAAAGGAAACGGATTACAAGTCCGCATGGGGTGTTCTTTTCCCCCTTGTTCTTGGTGTTGAGCATGTTTGCAAGGCAACGTTGAACCTACAGTTCGTTTACTTTGCTTGGTCCATGGTCCATGTGTCCACTCAAAACGGTCATCCAGAAAAAGTCGGGAGCCATTATCAGTTTCACGGCCTTGTGGTTACTTCGCTAATTTAGTGTGTGTATAGTTTGCCGACCTTTGTCCATCGAGAGAAGCACTACTTCGTATTACACATAATACCTTTTACATAAAGGTACAAGGTGCGAGGTTAATGCACACTGTGTTGAATTCATCACATGATATAACAAGTCTATACTTCCATGATACAACTAACCTGGGGAATTACTGGCATCATCTCTTGCTGCTGATGTAATTGACAAGATGCAGTTTCTTTTTCTACTCCCTCTCTTGTGTCTGTTTTTCGGTGCATCTTCCAAAGATGAAGTCGCAGGTAAATATTACACTCAATACCCACTATCCTACCCCTCGTTCGAAAGCCGACAGAAAATAGCAATATTTGCACACCGTTTCGTTATAAAAAGCCCAACTTACTCAATCAAGACCCGTTAGTTTTGTGTTCGTTTTTTATGAATAATAGATCAACGTTATGCTGGCGTTTTGAATGAAATATTTTTCTGTGCTGATATTTCTTGATCAGCAGGTTAGTGGGTTCATATGTCGATGCCAAAACTGATTCACTAGTTGCCTGTCTCCGAGGGTAGGGGCAGTCAATAGGCCTAGGACCCTGTACTCACACGGCAACAGCAAAACACGGCGATAGGTCTACGTGGCAAAATAAGTTGTCAACGTCTTTAGCCATACAGGCATATGAGTTAGAAACGGGTAAGAAATCGTGAAGTTTGAATGAATAACACGATTTATGAAGTAAAAACAATACCATCATCGGGTCGATCAATGCAGTTGAATATTTTGTGACGTCCACACACAGATCTATGGGAAGACTATGTCGCACTGCTGGAGACTTTCGACAAGTACGGCTACGGAGATCAGAGCATGGAGGATGAACTCAACCGAAATTCATCTTCTGTGAGTAAAGAGTGACTTCTCTGTTGGAATATAGGCCTCAATTTATTTTGGTAATGGAAATTTTGGGAATCCACAAAATCATTTCTCTGAAAACACACACTTTGCTAATGTTTAAGCCACTTCCGTATCTTCAAATTTTGTCAACCTCGGCAAAAAGTATCAAGTAATAAACCACAAGGGAAGCTGACGGGGTAAATTTTGAAATAATGTTGGGATAATTAAACAAAGACGAATTGACTAGAGCGAGACGTGAACATGCGACAAAGATGTTGACAAAAGTGACCGCCAACAAAGGGCTGGATTTTCACTTAAGCGCCGGCTGTTAATCCGGAGGTCGCAATGCTCCTTGCTTCGGGTTGCCAGATTTGAAAAGTCAAGTTAAGCAACAATTCGTATTAAATGTTTACTCCATGGTTTTATCGCATTACGGAATCGAACTGTTCCCCTTGAAGATGCTAGGTCCAACGTTTGCCCCGATTTGATCCGAAATTCTAAACAGCTTTTCTGTTTATAAAATCGATATTGCCCACGAAAAGATCCGCCACTGATAAGTGTTACCATTAATTAAAACAACGAATTATTGTCAGCATCCCGGGATTATCTCGGGTCCGTCACCCATCCTTGTTCAAACGATATTGCATGTTACATGTATTTTGTGCATTGTGCGTGGCATCTGCGGGAGTTCTTGTACAATAAAATGTAGGCCCTAAGTCTTTTGTTTGAAACAGCGACATCTGTCAAAATTCGTTCAAAGAACAAATTCTAAATAATTACGTTTTTTAAAAATAGAAAGTCAGGCCATGCTTGTTCTTTAATTCACCCTAGACACACCTGCATCATCAAATTTGTAATAATGCTTCTAAAGCAAGATCTTTCTATACTCATCACCTCTTGAACTGGAGGACTTTGCATACAAAAACACTAAGAGTAAGACTAAGACTAAGAGTCAAAAATTGCGCATACATGATGATTTCTTGCTGCTGAAATGCATTGTCGGTCCATCTTTTAGAAAAAATGTCATCTGTACCTTGTTTAAGAATGCAGACTGTCAACCATGGTATTACTATGATAGTGTCAAAACAGTTTGATTTCGTAACCAAATTTCTCAATTTTGATGTTCTGGACACTCTTGGTTGGCTGCTCAGGTTGTTTTGCTTTCAGTCTTTGACGATCTAGGGCTGTGCGGCTTTCCCTGTGTGTCGTGGTTCTTATGATTTTCCTTGATTTTTTTCTTGTACCTTTTGTTGTATTTTATCCTCTCTTTTTTTGAAGGTTTTGACTGAAATATAATAAAATAAAATAATACACGTCCGTCCTCCGTCCTTGACAGTCCAGACAATAAATTCCCCTTTTTCGTACCTTCCCATTTGTATATTTCCCTCAGATCACCGTCGAAGCTCATTTCGACTGCAAGCCTTCGGTATCCCCGGAAAAACCCACCTCAGGTGAGTTGACCCTTCAGTTGGTAAATAAACATTCTATATTTGTCGGGGAAAAACTTCAAAAAGGGACTTGGAAATCGGGTCAGTGTTTGTTTTGTTATTTATTTATTATAAATTTGTGCTTTTTGTGGATTATATAATTTAGTTTGTTTTAAAGATAATCTTTTGATTAGTAGATCTCTAAAGACAAAGCACACGGCCAGTAATTATATGATTAGGGTGGGGCGACAATATTACGGGTAGCATAATGATATTTTGCAAATCATACAATATCGATTTCAAAAGAAATGATTCCGTCTGCTATATTTCCAAAGTTAAGAAAATAGTACTTGAAGATCCCTAAGTCGCCATTGCTTATTTTCATTACAGCAATCGCTATAAGCATGTAAATGGACTTTCACACAAACCCTTCAGAACCATAAACCGTTCTTGTTGTTAAGTAACTGAAACATGATCACTAACTTTTGGTTTGATGCAGTGTTACTTTAACAGAAATCCAATGGTATTACACCATGACTTTAAATTTGTTTTGCATGACTTTGTTTTTTGAAGTTCACAAGTTGCGGCCCGGTGACATCAATGTAATAGCTGCAATGGGAGATTCGCTTACCGTAAGTTTGCTTTCTGGATCGCATCAATTCCACTTTTTACATGTAAATTGATGTGGCTGTTTGCTTGTTTGTTGGTTTGCTTATTTGTTTGTTGGGTTGTGTGTTCGTTTGTTTGTTTGTTTGTTTGTTTATTTGTTTGTTGGTTGTTTGTTTGTTTATTTGTTTCTTTCTTAACCCTCAAAATGGCAACTTCCGTTTCCTTTGACAGTGGTTATTTGGATTGAAGTGTGTTTACAGGGGAAAAAGAACACTGAATAGCTCAGGTATTTTCAACAATGTGTAGTGGAGGGATTGAATTGGTAATACCACGCCAGTGTGCAGCCCTTGCAGTTTCAATGTCAAGAATTACACACCTCTAGGGCTAAGCCTTCGAGAATGCCTCTACTATAGGGTCGGAACGCAAGGCCAGTAACAATATTGTTGCATATTAATCTAAATTATGGCGTGTTCCGAGTTGGCGGCTGCTCGCAATCAATTGCCGCAGCCGGCCACTCACAATCAATTGCCGCAGCCGGCCACACTGGCCGCAGCCGCCCCCACTAAAAGAGACCGTATCCGGGTTGGCGACTATACGGCTAGGGCTGCAACTGTCGCTGAGGATTGCGAAAAATTTCCTACGCATGAGTGACGCGTCGATCCAGCCGTAGCCAAGTTGTCGCAGACTTGATTTCAAGTCTGAGATTGCGGTTATTTCTCTGCATCAGCCACGCAAAATTCCCCCGCAGATTTGCTGACACGCGCTCTAACTCGCAATCGTAGGTTCAAGACTTAGGTTCATCCACAAGAGGGCGCTATTTCAGGCAATAATGTATCGGCTATCAGGACGACTAAAAACCACGATCACAGACTCGGAACCAAGTCTAAGTTGTCGCCAATTCGGACGCAGCCTTTAGTGATAACGGTAAACATAAAGTGTCGATGTCCGCCACAGATTGGCGTTCAGGTTGCAGGTATGTGGAGTATGAATGTTGGACACATGTTATGTTGCACGCTTAACTTAAGTTTTACCTGGTGATGTGGCGAAATCTGCAGCCCGAACACCGGAGGCAAACCACATCTCATAACGAAAAGTGTTCTGGGTTATATTATATACATTACAACACAGTGGACATACATTTTTACGTCAACGCGATAATGGCTAAGTGTCTTACTTAAAGGCACTGGACACTTTTGGTAATTAGGCCCTACTCAAAATAATTGTTAGCATAAAAACTTACTTGGTAACGAGCAATGGAGAGCTGTTGATAGTATAAAACATTGTGAGAAACGGCTCCCTCTGAAAACGTAGTTTTTGAGAAAGAGGTAATTTCTCACTCAAATAATAAAAGACTTCTTGCTGAAGCCTTTTATTATGCATCTGAAAGCACACAAAGTAATGCAACAAGGGTGTTTTTTCTTTCATTATTCTCTTGCACATTTGATGACCAATTGAGCCCAAATTTTCACAGGTTTGTTATTTTATGCATGTGTTGGGATACACCAAGTGAGAATACTGGTCTTCGACAATTACCAAACGTGTCCAGTGCCTTTAAGGACACACATGTCAAGACTACGACTCGAGCCGACGCTATGCTGATCAGAAACACCAGAGCTTGAGACAAGCACCCGGATGAATTCGCGACCATGAAACTTTGTTTTAATAAACACAGTTCCTGCATTAATATTTTCGCCACCGTTTCTTTTGTATAGGCAGCTAATGGTGCTGGGGCCAATACAGTACTTGGTGTAGCCATACAATACCGCGGGATGTCTGCATCGTAAGTAAACCATATAACAATTTGTTATATTTTTATTTGGTTCAGATTCATTTTGTTTTATCAACGCAGCTCTAAATATTTTTAATGAAGCCATGTTTTCACTAAACTGTCGATAATTCGGTGTAGGCGTAGGCCTATATCCATCAAATGAATAAAGCTACCTTTCTTTCAATTTGACAGGATTGGTGGAGACAAAAGTCTAGAAAAAGTCATCACCCTTCCAAGTAAGTCTAAGGGCCATGTCACACGAGGAAATTTACTGGCAAACGAGTTCTATGCAATCTCCAAGATTTCGGGGGTTTTTTTTATTCAAAATTTTCTCCTGGAGAGTAAGAAATTCCAGGTTAGAACATACTCTGAATGCAGTGAAGGGGATTGCCTCCAAGTTGCCTGGTGGAAACAAATTCTGTGTATAGCCAATAAGGCCCAAAATAGCAAACCGTATTCGAATGGTTTTAATTAATAATTTAACAAGCGACACTGGTTGTTAGTGACTATTATCAGACTTTGACCGGAAATAGAACATGAACCACAAGATGTTTCATTGACATTATTTAGTTAGGGTCGGTCATAATTTGGTAATGAACCGAATTTGTTTAAAAATGTGTATCCAAAAGCCTCTTGTTATAAAGATGGTAATGGTGGTAAGCATCCTGCAAAGTTATTGTGTCTGAAGCGCTCTGGTAATTATAAATCAATTAAAGTATGCCGTAACACTGAGAGTCGTGCGGTGAGTCTATTATTATACTCGGTTCTTTGCGTATATAGACTTTTCCCCACCAATATTTTCCAGTTGGCCTGAGTGGGAATGCTATCATAAAATGAATCGAAATAACTTATAGCTTTTGTCAATTTCTTCCTGTCAACAATAAACCTTGTGCACATGACGTTATTTGATTGAGTAGAGCGTTATTTGATTGAGTAGAGCGCCATTCGCTAAGGTCAAAAGAAGGTTACTCATTGGCCCATCCTATGCGCTGCGCGTACATAAATCTATTGTTTGTTTCATCATTGTTTTACTTCTAAGATGGCAGCGTGATGACGACAATGCATATGGTCAATAAGAGAGATCAGACATTTCGTATTTTATGTTAACCTCAACTTTGTTTCCGTTTGGCACAATTTCAGATATCATGCGTAACTACAATGCGGACATTTACGGCTACTCAACCGGCACAGGAACCAAGGATAGCCGGAATTCCAAATTCAACGTGGCAGTGCCGGGTGCAGTCACAGAGTAAATACCGTCATATAAAGACTTTCAAGACAACTTTAAGATATTAAATATGCTAGATCAGATTTGGGCGATATGACTCAACAATTTAGATTTAAATTATAAATGGCTAACTTTATAGATTCGACAAAGTTACAATCTCTTATTCAAGGTATTGCTCGGGGGGGGGGGGGGGGGGGGAATCCGCCATTGATAAGTGGTATTTAATTAAAATTGAAAACTCAAAATGAATTTACTCAAGTACCGTGTACACGTTTTATTGCCTAAAGCAACTGAACTGCCCTGAACTGAAAAGGAACATAGGCCTATAATAATGTCCTTTTCCCATTTGATCAGCGGGATGCCCAAGCAGGCCAGGAGGTTGGTGGACAAGATGCGGACTGATCCAAACGTGGACTTTGAAAACGACTGGAAAATGGTCACCATATTTGTTGGCGGGAACGACCTCTGCCGGTACTGCAAATATCCAGAAAGATTCTCGCCGGAAAACTACGTCATATTCTTCGAAGAGGCACTCATGATTCTGACGGAGGTAAAGACATTGTTTTGTTGCAGCTCATTGAAGTGTTTCCAAATGGCATAATTTTTAAAAACTGTTCGTTTCTTCAGAAAGGCACTGTTGCACAAACCATGGAGGAAGAAACACAAACTGATTTTACATTATCAACTGTCTATCTATCATTATTCAGTCTTTGGTTGTGTCTCTCAATCATAGTGGATGCTATGCGGGGCAGTTCGTACACAGCTAGCTCTTCGTGGACTTTAGGCCCTTTTCAAATCCACGGCTAGGCTTCGGGATCTGGCTTGCCCCGTCCGCCTGTTTGAAGCTCTGTACCAAAAGCTTACGTTTTCAAAATAACTGACGACATTAGACCCTTAACACTATAATTGCTATATTATGTCTGTGGTCGGGTTGGGCCACCTCCGAATTTGAGCGACTTTGGCTACGGCTATTGCCACCTCCCTGGCAGCAGTGACAACGTTGATGATTAGACATTTATTCAGAAATTCCTTGGTGTGTATGTCCCCCATACTAAAAAATTAACATGGCCTGAAGGAAATTGTTTATTTTATTCAAAAAAGGGCGCTATCAGACGAAATTTCAACACAAATCGCCCTTATTTGGGGGGGGGGGGGGGGGGGGGTACACAGGTCACACCAAATCTCTGATTATGATGGGAGGGGGAGGGACTCCGAATTTTCTGCCACACTAGCCATAACTACTACCGAAGCCATTTTTTCGCAGCTACCGACCGAAGCCATTTATTTGGACAGTGTTCATAACTATACGCCAAGTTCGTGTTCACAGCGATCGTAGGGAGGTCACGACGAACGTCCTGCACCAAAAGACTAGGGGGCCTAAATTGATGTTTTGGACGGTGAATTTTCATCAGCTATCGGCTGCCAGATTTTTTCCCCACGTTTTGTTTTTGCGAACATTAGGGTGTTCAAAAGAAATAACACTACATCAATAAGGTCCAAGCTTCAAAATGTTTGCACTTTGTCCAGAGACATTGTTAGTCTTTTTATAAACAGAACCTAACTAGAATTCAAACTTATTTTTAAAAACCAGTAAAACTCATTATTATACTCGCCACGATGCAATCGTAAACCAACCAAATCAATAACTATATATACTGTAATTTATTGGTGAAGAATTTTGATCAAAAACACAAAAATTGAAATTAGCAAAGGTATACTTCAATTGTTAAATTTGTTCAAATTTTTTACAAGTTCTCGATAAACGAGCCAACCACTACTAAAGTGCAATAGCTTTCTATACTAACTAAAACAAGTTTTAAAATGGTATTTTGATTTACCAGATTCCCCGGCTGTTTGTCAATGTCATCGGCATGTTGAACGTTCAAAATGTAGCAGAACTGTCAAGTTTCACTTGCGACATTTTACACCAGTAAGTAAACACAGCAGCGAAAAATAATAAAGTATGTATATATTTTTAACACAATGGTATTTAGTGTATGAACATTATGGAAACGTTCTGAAAATGTGGTTTTTGTACCAATATTCCTCATGAAATTCTATTGATATTGAGGGCCTTGTATTTGAATCCAGCAGTGTCGGGACTTGCCGATTAAAAACGAAGTTATACAACTGACGAAATCATTATTATATAAGCCGAGACAAATTTTAATGAGTGCAAAACTTGCATTGGGGAATACCTATAGTGTTGTATTTCAATTCTAATTTTTTTCATTTTGCCAACGCCTTCCATTGATCGACGGTCTGCTTATCACACGTCAACGTGGGTAGAAGAAAAAAGAATAAAAAACGATTATAAGATTAATGTTAAAATCTGTTTAAATGCAGTTAGGCTATGTTTACTTATATCAATTTAAATAGTTTAATATTTTTACTTTATACTTGTTTTAAATAGTTTAGGATTGCTATTTAGGAATGATTACTTCATATAATGGCTTATATTTTAAATTAAATTTGCTGTATTTCTTAATCCTAATATTTTTTTAATTGTATTTTTCAAGTTCATGTCTTTTTATGCATGAGAGCCACTTCAATTTCTTTATATAAATAAAAATAAATCAATCAAATTGAAAATAATAAAACTATTTATGATTCTATAGATTCCTTTGCCCGTGTGGAATGAAGGAAGGTGATAGGGACTTGGTGGCAGATAAAACCAGACAATATCAGGTAATGACTTTAAATTGGCGGGAATATTTTTGCCTTTTCACGTTGGACAAAATCACAATCCCCGGATCAGGAATTACACTGCCATGCATCAATGATGTTTTATAGATGTAATAATTCAAACCATCATGAGTTGCAAATTACAAACTTCAAATTGAAGGCCAACTTTTGAAACAAACAAAAGTTTAGCCTATAATTAAACCAGATCTGCAATTTTCTTAGATACGTTTGCGTGATATGCGTTCCATTCCAATGTGTGTTGATTTTGTTTTTACGCCTGGAATTACGCAAGAAATTACGCAAGAAAGACTACATGAAAAAGGAATAACTCTTAGCTTATTGTACGATTTATTTAATAGTCTCTTCTCCAGTCGAGTATTAATAGTGGTAAATTTGACATCAGGGATGACTTTGCTGCCGTCTTTCAGCCGTTTTACCTCAAGACAACTCTACCCAGACACGCGGTAAGCAGACGTTGATGTGTTCTTTTGTAATTCAATAACACTATTTATTTATTTTCTGATAAAGTAAAATTTGAAAAATGAATTTGGGCTAGCAAAACAGACACATAGAAAAACAAATGCTTAGCTGAGGGTTGTGATATGCGTAGAAAAAAACTTCAAGTTTGTTGTGTATTTTACGGTTTTGAACTGTGGTGTTGGGAGAACTCGAACTGGTTCACATATCAATCACCCTTGTTTACAGGTTTCCTCAGGCTTGCGAGCTATACAGGATGCTTCCTTGGTTTCCATTATTTAAAATATACATATACTTATATAATAATAATAAATTGAGTAGGCCTAAGTGTTAATTTAATTAATGATAGCGACACTCTTTCTTATAGGACGGGTCCCCTGACTACTCATTCTTCGCCCCCGATTGTTTCCATTTGAGTGCTAAAGGTCAGGGTGCACAGGCTATTTCTACGTGGAATAACATGGTAAGTCCAGTTCAAAATTATCAAGTAGGCCTATGTATAGATCAAGTATGTAGGCCTCTACGACTGCGGCTGGACCGCCGCGTCATCATCCGTCAATGACGTCCTCGGCAACAGTCAGAGTCGTAGCCACGGCTGCCAAATCGGGTTCGGAATACCTTTTAAACTTACAAACATCTTTAACAACAAAAAGAACTCTTTTCAAAGGTTGAAAATAAGATTTGATTTCAATCAAATATAGTTTGATATAGCAAAGCAGTTTCAATATCCCCCCAAAAAGGGGGAGTAGGGGAAGGAAAGGGAGGGGGGGGGGCAGACATACACAAGTCTGCCGTAAAAACATACATTCCCACCTCTCCTGCACAATTAACTGCTTGGCTCCATCATCGATTTGTTCGATGTCTACGGTGTCCGCTGCGGACTTCGAAACAAAAGGTAAAACAACGAGTTCGATGAAACTGGCCCTGTAACATACTGTGCTAAACTCTATAAAAAATACAGTAGACCCTAATGAGGACAGAGGTTCAATTCAAATTTCTCTTTGAATTTTCCATTACGCAGATCCAGCCGGTAGGATCTAAAGACAAAAGCTGGACCCCTGGCGAGGATATCCGCTGTCCCTCCGAGGTAACCCCCAAAAGAAGAAGATGAAGAGAAACAAAATTACACTTATCCCCCGTGTCTTCATTATGTTCAGGGATCTAAGGAATTCTTTAGAAGGTTTTCGAGGGGGGGGGGGGGGGGGTAATGCCTTCTTCTGTACAAGAAGAGGGGAAGACTCCCTCTTCGAATCTACATGGGGGAATGGTTAAAACTACATTTCTCGTGCTGAAGTTTGGAAGTTGCATAATGAGGTCGTCTTGACTAAAATGTGCAGAGACGGTAGGACTGTGCATCTATACCCGTACTCCAGAATGATGTCTTCAAATGGCTTTGAAATCGTTGGCAAATAACGCAAAAACATTTGCACTATTTATTTTGCTTGTTGCTATATGACCACTCCTGTTTGTTTTAGATCGAAGAGTAAGTTTTGTTAAAACGCAGAGTTGATGACGTAGGTCATTGTAAACTTTGAGCAACCTACGATTAACCGGTCGAAACATTGAATGCATTATTCGATTTTACACGTGAATTAAAAATGTTCTTCGGTTTAACATCACCGGCAAATTAGCTTCACACTGTAAACAATGTGAAAAAAGTTTATCTCCACAAGAAATGGAGATCCTTAACTATCATTTTGTTGTCTTACACATTTTCCCAGGACTTTCCGTTCTTTTATACGAATAAGAATAGCAAGGATTCTTGGAGTGATCAAGACACTGACGAAAATCAACAGACGGGAACAGAAGAAGGGGAGGATGAACAACCAACGCAGCAGCAGGAGGATCAGAACCAAGAGCAGCAGCAACAACAGCAAGACAATTTCGGCTCCCCAGCTGAGCCACAAGAAGGCGGGCTATCAGGGGGGTCCATTGCTTTCATTGTTATCATTGCCTTGGTTGTCATAGGAGCTGCTATGATGCTGATTTTGCGACGTGTAAAGCAATCCAGGAATCCTTACCAGCAGTTATAGGCAATCAGTTATTATTTGATTATCATCGGTGTTGCAATTTTGTTATAAGATACTTATTTGATTGATGAAACTATTCATTTACAAACTGTAATCCTCAAATATTTGATATCTTGATATATTTTGATAAATGAAAGTGTTATTTGGATTGTGTGGTACGATTAAGGCATCAATAGCCTCTAAATATTTGTTGAAATGTTTGAAAATATCAGACTATCTAACACTCTTTTGTTCTGAGTTTCCGTCCGGTAAGGGTCTGGAGAAAACCGGCGCTTCCTTCAGCTATGAGCTCATCATGTCCATCCATTCATCCTCAATGCTGATCACACACAGGTGACTTCTAGGAAAATCACTAGGAGAATAAATTAAAGGTTCAGAAAACCTTGTTGGTAAAATTAATTTTAAAGGTTACATTTTAAGTTATTTTCTACAAGTTTGTGGTTCCTGCTTGTATCGTGTTATAGGATTGCATATAATATAATGTGTGACTCGGAAGGATTTGAGTATAAGAAAAAATAATGGAAGGCTATAATATTATTATAAAGTATGATATCGAAGTATGTTTCCTGTTATTAGGTATAAGTTGAAGAGTAAATTTATATTAACACTAAATTCTCTAGTTTACATCCTAACAACCTGTGAAAACCCAACCAAGTAAGGTATAATAGTCCCTAACGGGGAAGTTTGTGCACGTCCATAGAAGGTTTATACCTAGCAAGTAGATATACACATGGTGTTACCGCAGTGACCAATTCGGTTGTTACAACCAAAATAAGAAATGGTGATTTGAATTTTCTTCAAATGCTATTTTCACTACTTTGACAGTATTTCAGATGAGGTTGTTTCTCTGGAGGATTGGTGTTTCTCTGGAGGATTGGTACGGGTACAATTGTTTCTCTGGAGGATTGGTACGGGTACAATTGTTTCTCTGGAGGATTGGTACGGGTACAATTGTTTCTCTGGAGGATTGGTACGGGTACAATTGTTTCTCTGGAGGATTGGTACGGGTACAATTGTTTCTCTGGAGGATTGGTACGGGTACAATTGTTTCTCTGGTGGATTGGTACGGGTACAATTGTTTCTCTGGAGGATTGGTACGGGTACAATTGTTTCTCTGGAGGATTGGTACGGGTACAATTGTTTCTCTGGAGGATTGGTACGGGTACAATTGTTTCTCTGGAGGATTGGTACGGGTACAATTGTTTCTCTGGAGGATTGGTACGGGTACAATTGTTTCTCTGGAGGATTGGTACGGGTACAATTGTTTCTCTGGAGGATTGGTACGGGTACAATTGTTTCTCTGGAGGATTGGTACGGGTACAATTGTTTCTCTGGAGGATTGGTACGGGTACAATTGTTTCTCTGGAGGATTGGTACGGGTACAATTGTTTCTCTGGAGGATTGGTACGGGTACAATTGTTTCTCTGGAGGATTGGTACGGGTACAATTGTTTCTCTGGAGGATTGGTACGGGTACAATTGTTTCTCTGGAGGATTGGTACGGGTACAATTGTTTCTCTGGAGGATTGGTACGGGTACAATTGTTTCTCTGGAGGATTGGTACGGGTACAATTGTTTCTCTGGAGGATTGGTACGGGTACAATTGTTTCTCTGGAGGATTGGTACGGGTACAATTGTTTCTCTGGAGGATTGGTACGGGTACAATTGTTTCTCTGGAGGATTGGTACGGGTACAATTGTTTCTCTGGAGGATTGGTACGGGTACAATTGTTTCTCTGGAGGATTGGTACGGGTACAATTGTTTCTCTGGTGGATTGGTACGGGTACAATTGTTTCTCTGGAGGATTGGTACGGGTACAATTGTTTCTCTGGAGGATTGGTACGGGTACAATTGTTTCTCTGGAGGATTGGTACGGGTACAATTGTTTCTCTGGTGGATTGGTACGGGTACAATTGTTTCTCTGGAGGATTGGTACGGGTACAATTGTTTCTCTGGAGGATTGGTACGGGTACAATTGTTTCTCTGGAGGATTGGTACGGGTACAATTGTTTCTCTGGAGGATTGGTACGGGTACAATTGTTTCTCTGGAGGATTGGTACGGGTACAATTGTTTCTCTGGAGGATTGGTACGGGTACAATTTTATAATCAGTGAGTTTGCAGATAGAAACTTATAAATTTTTAAAAATTGCCAATCTTGTACTTTTGTATTTCAATTGTTTCTTAATTTGTTACTTAAAACTTCATTTCTTATAATACCCTTTCCACGATGCAACAGTGAAAGGGGCCTTTGTAAAGAAATATAGCCTTTGAATTAAGTTCTTCTGTTACTATACATACATAATAGGAGGCTACAATTTAATTTTAAAGAAAGTAACTGATTCGCAAGAGAAAGGTGAAACAATGAAATGAAAATGAAATTAATACAGTTACAAAACAGAAAAACACCCATCAAAAGAAATGCATTTGAAAAAGTCATTTTGGTCTTGTTTGACGGTCATACGTTTTTTTTTTTAAACACATGAAGGGAACAATGAAATGAATGGAGGCCTATTGATGGCTGCAGTTTCGTCAACAAGAATATCAAAGTCAGTGGTGACGTCACCATTACATCTGAAGAACATGTATTTTTCACTTAACATGATTTCAACGATCTATTTAACTTTTTGAATGGTTGAAAGAGGTTGAAACTCAACAACCCACTGATCTCTATAATACTGACTGGATATGGCAGGTCGAGCCTTAGCCCAGGTTGGACTCCTCTCTGTAGCATAACGGAGACTGGCGTTTTACCAATGACAGTGAAGTTGGTTTGATATTGGACATTCACATAGGTTTGTACAGCGAATATTTAAAGTCCAATTTCCAATATCGAAAAAGCAACTTTGCTATTCGCTGTACAAACCTATGTGAATGTCCAATGTCCAATATCAAACTAACTTTACTGTCATGTCTCACCAATAGTATTCGCCCCTTTGCATGGTCAGCCATTTTCATATAGAGCCACGAATTGGGAACAGTGAATAGAAGCATTATATAACTCTGTAATTTTCACGGTAATGTTATGACACTTTTCTCCTAACAGATACATGAATACATAACAAATGAAGCAATAAGTCGAGGCTCTACACGCACACACGGTGGATCCGTGCAACGAGCGAAAAGTCAGGCCTATAATATTATGCATGTGCACAAGACAGTAAAGTCGTCACACACAAACGGCGGCCATTTTGAAACTCGCAAAAAAACAAAAAACAAAACAAAAACGTTTATACACAAACTAATATTTTTACAAGTAATTACTGAACACCTCAACACCTTTCTAGTGCCAAGAATTCATCCAAGGCAACATGAAATGTTTTGTTTGTAAAACAGTTTATTTTCTAATGAAAGTGCAATAACTTTTTACATTGGCATAAAATTCTACAATAACATCGACATAAAAACACCTTTCTGAAGAAAAAGAGGGTAATAGTAAAGTTAGTGTTGTTTTAAACTCAAGAGTCAAACGTTGATATTAACCAAATGATTAAATATATATATTTATTGATTTCACCAGTAACCTCTCTGGAGCTAAGTCTACTCGAATAATTCTGAACATCAGTTCAATAGGAAACAATCCCTGAATCGTTTGTGACGCTCCCATGCCCAAAACCAGACACTTCCTACCAAAAGTAAAACAAAAATAATGGGACGCTCCCATGCCCAAAACCAGACACTTCCTATCAAAAGTAAAAACTTTGTTTTATTTGACTCGTCAAACAGATGGGATTGGGAATAAGAGCTTTCGAATAACATCTAATTTGGGCTACGAGGTAAGTATTTCTCAACCTGTAGAATGTTTTAAGACTTCGAATTGCATTGGTATCACGGCTGATGTTTAAATTGTCACATTTCGGCATGAGGCGTCACCTTCACTGATTACTTTTGAGTAATAATGTTCCCTCCCGTATGGCAGGGGGAAAACATACACTGCAAATCATCCCACACAGTCATTTCTAATGGGAGCCAGCAAAGCCCATGTTGGACTCAAATTCACTTTTCCAGTATGTCCCAATGTGAGCGGAGGCTTGACCCACTTACAGCATGCACGTGAGACTGGAAGGGGGGGGGGGGGGGGGGGGGGTGTTGTATACCCACAAACAAGCCATCACCCTGACTGAAATACTCTTTCAAGACCCCTGTCAAAAAACTGACAAAGGCAGCTGATGGAGACTGACCGAGAACTATACGGCCGTATTCCAATAAAGAACCCCACGGGCACAAGTTCATTTTGGAATCGAGCCTCATTTTTAATTCAATGGTTTTTCTGTGCGGAACAACCCAAGACGGCACCGCACAATAACAGTTCTACCTATAATTATATGTAAATTTCACTCACGGGAATTGTTTAAAACAGTGTTTTTTCTTTCTATATATAGCACCACTACAACATTTCAGAAACTACTTGAATTGAAACTCGCTAAAATGATAATGTCAGGAAGGCACTGAATTTATAAAAAAAACATTCTTCGGCAACTGTTAGCAACAATCTGTGGAGAATAACAATAAACGTGTATCAAAACCCTACCTCACAACAAAATTCCGTTTAACATTTCAACAACTACCGTTCCTATACCAAAAATGCTTTCTGAAACTCCCCTTCTTTAAAAAAAAAGTTGATTGTTGTAAGTGTTCAACCCCTGCTCGTCTGATCCCAGCTACAATTCAATTCAATAATTATTTAAAGGATGGCGTCATTCGCCATGGGTTTCCCGCTTCAGATTGTCCTACAGTAAAGTCCATTGCCCCTTTTTGAAACTGTAAATCCATCAATTCATCGCAATTATCTTTTAAAAATTCTCTCAACACCCTCTTTTCGAATGCAATTTCTAATAACCTTCAAAAACCCCCAAAACTAAACAAAAACCCAAACAATGAAAACAAAAACAAAAATGAACAAAGATCTAGCATAAAGTATTTTCATTGCACAGTAAAAACAAACTGCATGACAATCTCTCTTTCGTTTAGCTGCAATTAATCACTTTCTAAGCAGAATTCCAAGTCAGTTATCATTTTCTGCATTCTGCTATTGCTTTGGTCACATGACCTTTTTCTTTTAAGGAGAAAAAAGCGAAGGGTGATCTTCCAGACAACATCCAAGATCAAACACATTTCAGCTTGTAGTGTAAGGATGCTTTGACGTCAATCAATATTCACAACAAAATTGACATTAATACACTGAAAATAAAGGAGAAATACTATGTGGCCAAAACAAAAACCAAACAAAAAAATGACAACTCATTTGAGTTTTCACTTCGGAACATTTTTGAGACAACAAAACCCTGGTTACATTTTCGTGATTTATACCCAGCTAAACCAATAAAAAAATATAACAGTTGGCATGTGACTTTCCTCAAACATATATCATCAAACAAAAACAATTGTACAA
This sequence comes from Leptasterias polaris, assembly GCA_037783415.1. NCBI lineage: Eukaryota > Metazoa > Echinodermata > Asteroidea > Forcipulatida > Asteriidae > Leptasterias > Leptasterias polaris. Next base: position 4,562,749 of record JAZGTN010000027.1, read on the forward strand.
ATAATTACATCCCTCAACTCAAACAGCAGTAAAGAAGGTGCTCTCATGGTTTCCTCTGAACTTGTAAAACGCACTTTTCAGCAGAACACCTTACACAATTCTCCTCACAACACAAACTGAAGAAAAAAAACTATAAAACATTGAAACAAAACTCGTGCTAGTTTTGTTGGCGATGGCTGAAACTCATCACTGAAACGAGGAGAATCTCTTGTGATTTATTTCAAGTTAAAATTGCTCACCGTGCAAGATGAGCTAAATACTAAATTCGGGAAGAGAGAGAGAGAGAGAGAGAGAGAGAGAGCATAGCAACAGAAAACAGGTTTGACACTGAAGTTCCCCCATATTTTCGCACAACATTATCATTTGTAAAAAATTACAATCTGCATACAAATGCCACTCTTGTAAACAATAACATTATTTAAAACATTCCTTTTTTTTTTTTTAAATCAGCTAAAATGAATTTAGTTTAGCTAAGCAAACCAACCAGTCTCAATAGCAACTTTATATAATTACTTATAATACAATGAAAAGAAAGTCAAATAAACATACTGCATAATGGAGCATAAATCTGTTAATATAAATCAATAATATGTTAAACCATGTTTACAATAGTCATAAAAGATGACAAATTTTAGTTTAAATTTGAGTTAAACAAACTAATATTGGACACATCAGCTGATCTTTTATCTCACCATCCCACCCCCTCCCTTGTCATAGATTTTAGTTTTGGTGCTATATATAGTAGGGGCCCATATAATTTGATCAAACACACCGGCAATAATATTGTCTCTTTATTGGCACTGAATTTCGGATATTTGTGTGGTGATGATAAAATAGACTTGTGTTTTGATTTCCTGTGCACAAGCTACAAAGCAGAAAAAACAGACTCACAAATGAAAAATGAGGTCATTCGTTTACAAAAAGGAACCAGAAAAAGAGACCGACAATTTGAGATAGAAGTTAGTTTAAGGTTTGAAATATTGTAGGGATGGGATTAAAATGTCAAGGGTATTTCCAAGAAAGTGAAAAATGTGTTTTCGTTTGTTGATGAAGTGTGGTGAAATTTCTTCTTCTTTTGCATCTGTAGAAGCAATACAATATATATTTATACAAAACAAAAAATAAGAATATGAAAATGCCTTTTCTCAGTTCAAAGCTACAGTAAGTCCCTTTTGGTTTTGCATTATTTGCTAAAAAATTATTTGATTTTTCTCCCCCATGGCAGGCTGTACAAATATTTACATGTATTGAGATTTTTCCTATCTAACCAAACCCAACCCAAAGCATCCAAACAAAGAGTCCCTTTCTGTATCAAAAATCAGAACCCTGGTTCTGCGCTTGACGAAAATTACAATGTTCATTTTCAAAGGGTTTCAAACTTTGCTTTACATGTTTCACCTCAAATGAAAACCGACAATGTTCTTTTTAAATACAGAGGTTTGCAGCAAATGTTCGTGTAAATTTCGACCGAGTCAACTTGGAAATTATCACTTTCCACATCATATTCATACATGAAAATGGAAAATTCAAACCCAAGTTGAAGATGGGTTCATGGAAACTTCTTGTTAACTCACCTTAAACAACAAAACATTAAAATGACTGGCAAACTTTGCACCGAGGTAACTTTCTATTGATGCATAACACTAATAAATATTTGTTTTATTTTGTTTTTTGTTAACAATTTCAACTCAAACTTTTTAATGGGCCAACAAAGCAGACAATTTAAAAAATATTATCAGACTCCTTGGCAAGTAATCAAAGTCTATCTTTCTACTGAGATGATATTTGACTAATCCATGAATTAAGAAAAGAATAAAAGGAAATAAGGGCATATTTCTTTCATTTTTATTTCAATTTGCTGAGGGTAAAAAAAAAATGCCCCTACGAAATGCAGTAAATGATGTTGCATTGACTGTACCAAGATCATGATTGGGAGTTTGAACTTTAGACCTTTGATGACTAATGCCGAGTAGTTCTACCTCATTCCCCGTTGCTGTAATTTCCTTGATTTGATGGTTTATTTCTTGTTACCTGCCCTAGGTGGAGTGATTGGGCGTCCCGAGTTCAAACCGCCATACTGGTACTTGGCCTTCTTCTCCGAGGGTTTCAAAATCTACGAGAAAATGAGTTTTGTTATTGTTGTATTTGACTTGTTCAAATAATTATTTGACTTGTTCAAATAATGATAGTAATAATTTATTACATTTCTAATGCGCCCTCTCTCTTGGTGGATGTTCGAAGGCACAAATTAATATTAAAAAATCCATTAAAAGTTACATCAAACGAACAAACAATTAAAAATACATCAAAATACATACAATACAGCTTCAAAATACAAAAATGTACAAACTACATATAGAGACACAGCATAAAACTGCCGAATCAAATTTCAAAAAACACCCTCACCCCTACAAAGGGGGAAAAAGCATTGCAGTAAGCACAAGTTTGTTAAAAGTGATGACAGATAGACTGTGAAATGAAGACATAACATCCATTTTGTTAGTTGTTGAATCTGGACCTAATGTCATACTATTCAGCAGAAAATGTTACTTCACAAAGTTACTGGGGATCATTGCACATTTTACTTTTACCTTTTACAAAGGCACAGGTAGTAATGTAGGTCGATTTTGAATGATAGATGCAGCAGGCCTCCAACTTAATCTCATATTTGTTGATTTTGGAGGATTGCAGCATTAGCTATCCTCCATAAACTCATACCAGTTGATTTTGGAAAATTGAGGTACTAGCTAAACTACATAATCTCATATTGGTTGATTTTGAAGGATTGAGGCGGTAGGCACCCTACATAATCTCATATTTGTTGATTTTGAAGGATTGAGGCGGTAGGCACCCTACATAATCTCTTATTGGTTGATTTTGGAGGATTGAGGCGGTAGGCACCCTACATAATCTCTTATTGGTTGATTTTGAAGGATTGAGGCGGTAGGCACCCTACATAATCTCATATTGGTTGATTTTGGAGGATTGAGGCGGTAGGCACCCTACATAATCTCATATTGGTTGATTTTGGAGGATTGAGGCGGTAGGCACCCTACATAATCTCTTATTGGTTGATTTTGAAGGATTGAGGCGGTAGGCACCCTACATAATCTCTTATTGGTTGATTTTGGAGGATTGAGGCGGTAGGCACCCTACATAATCTCATATTGGTTGATTTTGGAGGATTGAGGCGGTAGGCACCCTACATAATCTCATATTGGTTGATTTTGGAGGATTGAGGCGGTAGGCACCCTACATAATCTCTTATTGGTTGATTTTGAAGGATTGAGGCGGTAGGCACCCTACATAATCTCTTATTGGTTGATTTTGGAGGATTGAGGCGGTAGGCACCCTACATAATCTCATATTGGTTGATTTTGGAGGATTGAGGCGGTAGGCACCCTACATAATCTCTTATTGGTTGATTTTGAAGGATTGAGGCGGTAGGCACCCTACATAATCTCATATTTGTTGATTTTGAAGGTCGTTTCCTGCAGGGAGTAACTAGGGGGGAATTAGAATTACCTGAAATGAGCACATGAGTGTCTCATCTACACTCATCATGCCTCCAGCGTTGTCAAACTCCCCACAGTAGTTGGGGGCTGAGAATAAGGTGACTAGCTGACGCTTGGCAAAGAATTCATATCCGTCTTCAACCACCTGTTCATAGTAAGAAGGGAACAGTAAGCCAGGGATGGTTCAAGGATGAATTTCAAAAAAAAAATGTCAAAGCAAAACAGTCATGCTTTTCCAAACCTCCTTCCATTTTGAGTCTTAACGTTGTAAACCTTCTAGGTCCCATTTCATGGAGCTGCATAAACTTAAAAAGTAGCTAAGCATAACAAAAACATGTTCACCAGAATAAGGTTGGTTACCAGCCAACATACCATTCCAGATGTGTCATCTGTGACTGGTATCCCGCTCATTTTTGCTTAGCAGAAAAATTTTAAGCACTATTTGCTGCTAAAGCAGTTCTATGAAATTAGGCCCAGATAATAAAAGAGTTTTCGGGATATCCATGTGATATCCAATTATAATAATAATAATAATAATAACTTTAAGTAATACAAAACAGAAATTTAGTTTGTTTTAAAGTTATAGATATCATCAGGCCTGATACTTCAAGGGGGCAAATTAAAGGCAATTGCCTCCATGCACTTGGTCATTGCCTCCATGCCCCTTGACATATTCCAGTAGATAATTAAAATTCCCCCAGAGAGGTGACTTTTAACAACGAAAAAACTACTTGGCCTTTACATGAATGAAGTAACAAGCCTGAGCATGCCAAACATCTGAAAATGTCAATTCAGTACATGACCTTTACTTTGTATATTCACACAAGACTCTAAAATGTTGATATCAGACAGATACCAGCCCTACCTGGTGAGCTCTGCATATCAAGTCCAAGTCGTGTTTGTTGAGGAATTTTGAGACAACATCACCGCCGAACGTGAAGGAGACTCCACGGTCGTTCTCACCCCAGCCCGTAGTGTCCTTGTCAGGATCAGACCACAGCAAGTCACACAACAAACCTACCCACAGTCACAAAAAAGTGATAAGAGTTAGTGGCTAAATATATCTTCCATAAAAGCATTCAGGCTCTCCAATGTTTGACAGTACATGCAGATAATCAATACCTACTGGTTTTCATAAGAGAACAAGCTAATTAGTTACAGGGTTTGCTCTTAAAGCACACATACAATATTGGTATTTGTCAAAGACCAGTATCCGCACTTTATGTGGTTCGGAACTTTTCGTGTGCTCTCGGGACGGGTCATTCGTGGGATCGTCGCGAACCGAGAGAGGAGTATCAGCGCAGCCGGAATGTTCCGAGAGCACACGAAAAGTTCCGAACCGCTGTAGAGGTTAGTTTTTAATGGCTTCCGTGACCCAAGATAAACATGAAATATCAGTCCTGTGAAAATTTAGGCTCAATTGGTCATTGAAGTCGCAAACATTTAGAAAAATCCCCCTTTATCCCGAGATCTGGCAAGCTTACAAATAACTGTTTTACTCACTTGTCAAAAACTATAGCATTTCAAGCAAAACAATTTCAAACCATGCCAGAAACACAAGCGTGAACCCATTCTCATTATGAAAAAGTGTTCTGGGTTCTTTTAAGTGCATTACACAGCACAAGGGACCAACGGCTTTACGTCCAATCCACAGGACGAAAGCAAAGATGATTAGGTGTTTTGCTTTAAGGACACAAGTATCAAGACCAGGACTCAAACCAAAACTTGCAATCGGAGTGAAGTTGCTATAGCCTAATACTGTTAGATACTGGAGGATTTAGACTTATTCCCGATGAGGTTAAGAGTTCAATGGCAATAACTCCATCCTGCTCAACTTATATTTCCAACCACAGCTCTTTTAGGCTATTGCCGAGTCTCTCTCATTTCCCGTTGTCAAAACAAGCTTTTCCAAATAAATCAATTTGTGCTTTCTGTATGTCGAAATCTGAGCCTCTAAACAAGGTCTACTGATGGTTAGCGTTACAGTGATGGAGACCCTCTGACTCTTTCCAGGTAGTTTATCAAATACAATTTTATTTATGGGTCTTCGCAGGAAGAGATGAGTCAGTTGGCTCTACTGGTTGAAGACCACAACCTGCTCTATTCTTCTTCCCGGGTTTAATCAAATTTCCTCGGCGAGTACTGTTCAGTCAGTGTAAAGTATCACCTTACACCTTTTCTGTGTAACCCAGGGAGACATCTAAATGACTGAAATCAATGGCGAAATAACAACAGAGACAGAAGAACACTGCAAGAAATCTTTTTCAGCGTCATTCTGCACGTTGAAGTTAGCCTTTCTGCTTTTCGTGACTACAAAAACCGTATCAAACTTTGTCAAATGATATCATGAATGTAAACACCTTCAGCATGTGTTTCTGCAACAATACAAATTGACGACAAACTCTATTGTTTGATAATATGCAAATAGACTGTGCAAGTTCCGAGCGTATTCGAACAATGGGACCCGTTAAAGTGTGAGAGTTTGTCTCCTTCAAACATTAAAGCAATGTACGTGGGACCAAAATGTCCCCAAAATGTTTGAATACTCGCGAGACTTGCAGGGTCTATAAACATATTTCTAATTCAAGAAACCTTAAAAAAACAGCATTAAAAGTGAAGACAACAGACACATCAGCAATGATACCAATACAGAGCTGCCAAACCTTTGCAGCTTGCAATCAGGGAGATTTTGTACAACAATCGGGGAGATATTTAGACATTCAACATAGAAGGGAAAAGATTTGCCATAACCAGGGAGATTTTCAAATTTGTTCATCAGAACATGGTAAGATTGGGCAGCTCTGTCAATGTGATGTGATGTCTTAAACATTCTATATGCTGACAAATATTTACCTTTAGGCCATAGTAATGTGTTATTTGAATTATGTGTAATTTGAAAGCTCTTATTCTCATCTACTTTATGAGCAAATATACCCAGTTTTGAGTTTCGGAGGGAAGTGCCTTTTTTTTAGCATGGAGCACCACAAATGTTCTTTCCCTTGTTTTACCTAACAGTTGTAAGTTTAATATCTTGTGGTCATGACAAAGTTTTTTTTACTATATTTATTTAATACCAATTACCAAGGCATGTCAACATGGTAACGCAGCCGCAGCCGCTATTTCAGATCTTGCCAGACTCTCATAACTTACCGGTTTCAGGAACGTCAGTTGGTCTCATGATGCGTCTGATCTGTTCCATGGACTGCAAGTCTGGTGACAGCCCTGCAAAAAAGAAAAGAAAAAAAATATATACAATTTACTTTGTGTTGCCAAAGAACCTGGGGCAGGTGGAGCTAGATGGACGGCCCCTACGGTACAGTGGGCAGGAGAGAGCTCCGGCCCCTACGGTACAGTGGGCAGGAGAGAGCTCCGGCCCCTACGGTACAGTGGGCAGGAGAGAGCTCCGGCCCCTACGGTACAGTGGGCAGGAGAGAGCTCCGGCCCCTACGGTACAGTGGGCAGGAGAGAGCTCCGGCCCCTACGGTACAGTGGGCAGGAGAGAGCTCCGGCCCCTACGGTACAGTGGGCAGGAGAGAGCTCCGGCCCCTACGGTACAGTGGGCAGGAGAGAGCTCCGGCCCCTACGGTACAGTGGGCAGGAGAGAGCTCCGGCCCCTACGGTACAGTGGGCAGGAAAGAGCTCCGGCCCCTACGGTACAGTGGGCAGGAGAGAGCTCCGGCCCCTACGGTACAGTGGGCAGGAGAGAGCTCCGGCCCCTACGGTACAGTGGGCAGGAGAGAGCTCCGGCCCCTACGGTACAGTGGGCAGGAGAGAGCTCCGGCCCCTACGGTACAGTGGGCAGGAGAGAGCTCCGGCCCCCACGGTACAGTGGGCAGGAGAGAGCTCCGGCCCCTACGGTACAGTGGGCAGGAGAGAGCTCCGGCCCCTACGGTACAGTGGGCAGGAGAGAGCTCCGGCCCCTATGGTACAGTGGGCAGGAGAGAGCTCCGGCCCCCACGGTACAGTGGGCAGGAGAGAGCTCTGGCTCAGGCCCCTACGGTACAGTGGGCAGGAGAGAGCTCCGGCCCCTACGGTACAGTGGGCAAGAGAGAGCTCCGGCCCCTACGGTACAGTGGGCAGGAGAGAGCTCCGGCCCCCACAGTACAGTGGGCAGGAGAGAGCTCCGGCCCCCACGGTACAGTGGGCAGGAGAGAGCTCCGGCTCAGGCCCCTACGGTACAGTGGGCAGGAGAGAGCTCCGGCCCCTACGGTACAGTGGGCAAGAGAGAGCTCCGGCCCCTACGGTACAGTGGGCAGGAGAGAGCTCCGGCACGGTGGAGAGAGAGAAGTTTACTGGAGACCCCTCTTCTCAATGCATTCTCCTGAAGACGATCAGAGCATACTGAGCGAAATAATGAGTTGTTATGTGCAACCACTGTTGCGTTATATCTTAAGGTTTTAAATGTACTTGTGGTGCATTTTCCCATTATACATAAATACACTGAACAAATTGCACTGAACCAAATTATTCAGAGGAACTTGGCTTCCATCACTTCTTAACAATACCTCTGCGTTTATTCCCCCCCCCCTCCCAACATTGGCATAAAGTATAAACACAAAAAAAGTGGACATCCTAACCTCCATGACAGCAGAAGATTTTCTCATCGATGATAGCAGCGATTGGTAAGCAGTTAAAACAGTCTGTGAATGTCTTCCATAATTTGACATTGTAGCGTCTTTTACCTGCAGAAATAAGGAGATGAACAAGATAAAGAACATGTCTGCTACAATTTCATTTCACTTCATTTCATTAAAAAAAAAAAAAAAAAAAACCAACTAAAACATACCCAAAAGTCTAGAAGGGTTAACAAAAATTCAACCAATGGAAAAGGCATTCTTTACAGACATGTATAATAATTATACAAATAGTATACATTTATACCGTGCTTAATGCTAAGTTTCTAATTACTATGGTGCTGTTGTCCTTGCAGACTAACATAAAGTAAAACCGCAACAGCACCAAAAAATACAAAGATACAAAACTTCAAAACTTCAAAAAGAAATGAACAGAAGCAGATGTTAGTAGCACGAGAATGGAAACCGAAATAGATAAGCTGCAGATTGGTACAAGCTGCAGGTTATTACAGAGATTTGAATAAGTGGGTTTTCAACTTTTTTAAAGACAATATTTTCACGAGTTAAAAAGATGAAAAGTTCCACTCAACTCAGCTTTGCCTGGTTGAATGGAACATTCCATCTTTCAACTCATGAACAAATTCTCACCATTACACTCATAAATATTCATAATTTGTATGTTAAATGAACATCCATCATTATGTAACACCCAAGTATATCCTTGTCATTTGATTGGAAGCTTGTACATGTAGGTCACACGTCATTGGTTAATCAAACCATTGCATGGCCTACATCATTGTAGTACAAATTTTGGTTCCATTCACTGTACAGTTTCTCCCAACACATTTGATCTATTTTCTCCTCCCATCAAATGACATGTTGAAAGGTATACTTGAATGTTATAGAGCAAAGAATTAATGTTTTACATTCACACTTTATGTAACCCTACATACATGAAATAACAAACCTGATCTCGCGAGATCAAAACTAATTGTTTAACTCATTTTGCCAAAAGCATAACATTTCAGGCAAAAATATTTCAAATGAAAGTTTTCCCACCATGATCATCTTTAAACCATGCAAGTTATGTCAGGGATGAGAATTAATGCATTTAAACATTCAAATGACAAATGGCTTGGTGGGGGGGGGGGGGGGGGGGATTCTCCCTAATTCTAGACCCGGAATCTCCCACGTTTCAATTCAGGAGGTTAAAAGACTTGGCGCATCACTAGAAATAAAAAACTACCTTTGGTGACAGCTATACTTCGTTCGAGAAAATATGAAAGACTCACCCTGATTTTGAGAAAACCCTGATAAATTACAAGCCTGGTTATGTGAAAATCTCTACATTTAACTGTTTCACTCTTACAATGTTGTGCCAACCCTTACATCCGATGCATTACAAAAATAAAAATAAAAATGAAATGCATTTTGCTGACTTACACTCATCGTAGAAGCCATAGATCCTATTGATGCTAGCACATTCATGGTTACCCCTCAGTAAGAAGAAGTTCTCTGGATATTTGATCTTATAAGCTAGCAGTAGACAGATGGTTTCTAGAGACTGCTTTCCCCTGTCCACGTAGTCTCCCAGGAATAGATAGTTGGACTCTGGCGGGAAGCCACCGTATTCAAAGAGCCTTAAAAGGTCTGTGAACTGACCATGTATGTCACCTGCAAGGAATGGAATAAGACTCATAAATAAATAAATCAAACATTTTTAATTTGAAGGTTCTTTGGCCAGGGCTAGAAAATTAACACCACCACAGACCCAGGGTCAGTGATTTAAGTGTCAAGCCCATTAACTCACAACTGGACAAGTCTGGAAGTCATGTATTTTTCATTTGAATAAATAACTTTCACAACAATTTGTTTTAATAAGTAGTATGATAAATTTATTTCAAGTCTGTTGAGTTTTAAGGTATTCTAGTAACATAAGACAAAAGAGATAAAGCTTCTCTGAGTGCTTGTTCAACTAAAAAAGTTCATATGTTAACCTGTGTAAATAATTGTTATCATATATTTTTCTTCTTGTAATTTGAGCTACAAGCCCTACGGTCTTGTGGATTTTCCTCCCAAATGCTTGGATAAAGATGCTACATGTAGATCCGATTTTTTGTCGATTTTACCATAAAATTTAGGCTTTTTTTTTGAACAGCCTATTTTAGTAGATTCAAGAAAGTTACAAGATTTCATTCACAGCAGTGCACGAAAAAAGAAAACAAAAATCTGCAAGCGAATAATGGTAATGAAAAATGAAATATTGCAATTAATCCCTAATTAATCATTAAGGGTCCTCACATTATCTCATGTCCATCAACCATGTACAACAACTTTTGCATGCTACATGTATTTTGTGCATTGACCGTACCATATTTATGCGAATATTTGTCTACATTGAATTTTTTTCTTTTTAAACAGCATCATCTGTCAAAATTCACTCACTTGTGTTCAGAGAAATATAAGGCCAAGCAACTTGCACTGATGCTCTGATACTAGTCTGGTTCACCAGTGCATCTGTGCAGGGTATTTTTTGAAATATAATTTTGATAATACCAATTGTGCACAAGTTTAGTTCATCCAAAGAATATGATGCAATGGTGTTTACAGGCCTGGAATTACACGGCAGCTATGGCTACCATTGCCCTGGTCTTGGCCTTGGTGCCCCTTCAACATTTTCCAATATACTTAAAGATTTTCCACTGTAAGTGCCCTTTGCAAAATGAAAACGGCCATGCCCTCTCATAGTAAAATTGACCATCCATGATTGAACAGATTTCCCTTCCTGTTTTCACAAAATAAGTGTACATGTACGTTTACATTAAAGCCAACATTGCTTTCTGTACAAATATGTAAATGGTGTGTACATGTCTGCAAGTGCAAACCTGTACCAACTTGCACCATACACAATGTACCACAAGTCAGACCATCCGACCTTTCCTGGTACACAACCAGACAAGGAAGTATGCACTTATAACATGTATATGTTGGCATATTATTGTCCTGTGTGGTTTTGTTTCAAATCACTGTTGACAGCGATAACTATCTTGGAACAAAAACTAAGGTTTGCATGTAGGGTTGTTGTAAAAAGACGAGTACAAATACATGTTCTGTGCATAACTAATAGTATTGACTGCCAATAAAATATATATTGTAAACTGAACATGCACGTTCTTTGTACACTACATGTTAATTGTATGTATACAATTGCAGACATAGGTTTGTGCATTATTCAAGTATGTGGGGTCTTTTATTGTTGACCCTGTTGAAGTGTTAATGTCCAACATGGTATTTATGTTACTTTGTGCACTCTTTCTCCTATATGAACCACCATCCTATTGTGTCTTCATTGTCCTCTTTTTTTATTGATTTCATTAATTTTTTGTGGGGAAATATGAGTTGTACTTCTGTACAAGAGGGTATGGGTATTTGCTGTGTTATTACACTACTGTGACAATACAGAGTTAGCCTATATAATGCTTCTATTCACTGCTGGTCCCAATTTGAGGCTCTACACACAAATGGCTGACCGTGCAAAGGGCGATAAAGGAACACTTGTGGGGGTGCGGGGTGGGGGGGGGGGGGGGGGTGACGACTCCCTGTGCCACATGTAGGCACAATTATCTAATCTACATTTTTTCACACACACTGACACAGTGACTGGTCTGGTGTTTATCCTTCAATGAAATTTAGCGTGTAAACCTTTTCTAAAACTAGTAACACGCTCCAACAAAAGCAGATAGTTCATGACTAATTCAATATAAGCCTTTTGGTCCATGTCAACGCAGTAAGGTGTTGTGTGATTGTGATTCACACAGCATCAGGACCAACAACAATAAAACATGCCAACATTCAAGGGCCTGCTTGTGGTATTGTTTGATTATCAAATACCACTCTTATGGGTGTGCCAATGTAATGACACTTTAACAACCTCCCCAAAAGATGTGAATATTACAATATCGAGTACATAATGATGTCTGGCTATATTTATACTTTGTTACTACACTTCAACAACAAGAAACAACAAGAGAAAAAAAGGAAAGAAGAACTGCAACTTAATGTAAGCTTCAGTCTGAAATGTTCTACGTTTTCCCTAAATACAACTTTTCAAGCATGCCACTTTTATAATCCGAAATTAAGAGATGAGGAAATTGCCAAGCAAATATGACTTTGTACATTGTCTTTCAGTTTTCTATTTCACCGTTTTCATTATATTTATAATTTAAAAAAAATAAAAAAATAAAAAAAAAGGAAGAGGAAATCAGCTCATCAGTTGCATGCTTGTATATTGAAATGATTCACTTCAATTCAATTCTGTAATATTTATTTCAATGCTGTCATTCATAAATTACACAAGTAGGCCCCAACACATGAGAATGGTGTTAAGTACATGTACATGTACATGACATGTACATGTATGTTAAGTAGACAGTGTTTTAAAGGTGGGCGTGGTAGGTTCAGAGATTGGTAATGGTAACTACTCCAAAAAAATTAATGACCATAAAAACTTACTTGGTGTGAAGCACTGCAGCTGATTGATAAATTATTTTGAGAAAGGATTCCCTTTCAAAGTAATGTGGTTTGGAAAAATTTTCACTCCAAAACATTTGAAACTGAGAAACAATTCATGCATGAATTGTTTTAAAGATTTCTGAGGTAGTTGCAGTTGGTACCAGCTGTCAACCTCGCCTTTTGTGGATGGATTGAACGTTTTTGTGAGCATTCCATGACAGTTTTTTGCTGTTTCAAGAGCACTGCATTTAGTACACACTGTATTCAGCTGAAACTTTCACATGTGACTTTTATTGTATCTTTCTTGATACTTTTGCCTAAAGGCTATAAATCAGAATTACATTGACAAAAACCCAAGTAAAGAAATATACCAGTTGATTGTCCTGGGGTGGTTTTTTTGCAGAAAAAGGATGAGGGCTTTTTTATTTTACACTTTTTTTAAATCATTTCTTTTAAGGGAAAAAGAACCAGACTAAAAATATGCAGGCTATGTTGAACTTAGAAAGTCTAAAATATGGGTAAATTAAATCAATTGTCAAAATAATGTAAGTTAAAAAGAATGGTGCATATAGACACAGCGAATATACATCAAATATCTAGTATTTTTGCGGACAAAAATGATTTTTTTTAAAAGAGAGAGAAAAAAAGGATGCAGCTTCAAAAAAGGATGCGGGCGGGATGGTGTTTTGTTTTTTAATTTGTCCAATATAAATAAGTAGCAAATGAATGATGAAATTTTATTTAGGTGTAAGGTTAAGTGAAATGCATACAGACAAACAAACAACCAAGGTAGGTAACATGAACATCTAGGGCAAATAAATCAGACAAGACAAATGATGATGGTGAATTGTTGTGCTATTTACAGGTTGTGGGATGTAAATGAAGTTGCAACTGTTCTAAAAATTTCCTTCCACTTAAATTGTACAATATCAATGCATTGTGATTCTTCTTCACACACCCATTATCCCCACCCCCCCCCCCCCCCCAAATTGAGGCACTGAGTGTATGCTACCCACACTAACACAATGGAGTGACTAATGGACTGACTTGCTTGCCACAGTGTTGCCTTGTTGAATCATTCCACAAAAATACCTCATGGCACACTATGTGAACTTTGGCATTAATAAGAGTCTATAGGACATGTACATGGATGTCTAATACTGTCCATGCTCTCAGCCATACTGCTTCTAGACAGCAGCAGTAGGTTTCCCTAGTAATGAAATTATTCAGCTTTACATGTACTTTAGCCCCAACTCCCTTGACTGATTTACTAGGATCTTCACTCTACCCCCTAACAAAATCCAACACCTTATGCAGGGTTCTCTCCATGCACAAGCTACATGTAGCATTGAGGCCGATACACGCGAATGTATCCACGCTAATTGCGGCCACACACAAAATTGCAAAACAACAAAAACCAAAAACTTTTTTTTAGTTAGATCAGTTTACAAAAATCATAAAGATAAAACTATTCAGAATGCCTCAGATTGCACAGTAGGGCTTTCAAAACCAAAGATAAATCTATACCAAACAAAAAACATTCTGAGGATGTTGGAACATTTCAAAACTCAACCTTCTTAAACGCAAAACTTCCAAAATTTTGATCCAGATTTCAGAATGCCCCCCCCTCCCCAATTTTGGACAAATCCTGGGGAGAACGCTATTATGGTATACTCAACTGAACACCCAAACTGGACTCAGGTTATGGTGGTATCATGTCTGATCCCATGTAGAGCATAATCAGTTTATGCGGCCCTCAGTCCAACAAAATCAAACAAAAACATGAAGTTGGATTTTAAAGAGTTTGGGATGGATGCCGAGTCTTTTGGAGATAGCAGTCACCGGAATGCAATCTTATTTATTTTAATATTTTATTTTACTTCATTTGATTTTTGCCTTTGCACCGATGAGTATTAAGCACTGTATACTCAGTACTTTCCCCCCGAGTTCTGTGAAAAAAATCCACAGGCATGTCACTCACTCAGGTGGGATTCGAACCCACAACCTTTGCCATGCTACAGCACTAGCAGATGTCTTAACAACTGTTTAAAAGTGTGCAATCTTATTTCTCATGTTTTAAACGCAAATGTGCTTTTTAATGTCATGAACGTTGGCTGGGTTCACCACTGCTAAAACGAATTTGTCATTTCCTCAATTTTTTCAGAGAATTGCATGTTACTTCAAGAGTCCGGACAGAGTACATTTACTTCGGCTTGGAATAATAAGGAAAACAAAATTCTTGTTTTGGGAGTCAGGAAGTAGTGTAATTGATGTTACTTTTGCAACAAGCATGAAGAATATTATATTATCTGTTTTTTATCCATACATCAATGTGTATCAAGCACTGTATCTATAGGCTAGGCCTAGTCAGTACTTTTCCCCCCCGAGTCCTGAAAAGAAAGAAAAAATTCCATCCAGGCATATCACTCAGGTGGGATTTGAACTCACAACCTTTGCTATGTTTTACAACGAGGCTTGTTAGGCCTACCAGATAATCCATCTCAGAAACATAAAATTTCTTCATGTATGGAAACACAGAATTCAACAATAGACCTTATGCATTGACGTCACCAAGCCGCCATCTTAGAGGTAAACTGATGATGAAACAATGGAAACGCGCTGATTTGTACGCGCGGCGCACAAGACTGGCCAATGAGCATCTTCCTTTTGACCTCTAGGTGAGGGCGCCCTACTCAAATGACGTCATATGCATAAGGTCTATAAGTTAATCTGAAATTCAGAGTTCATATATATAGGATCTTGGAAACTAAGAATTCAGCGATTTTTGGCGATAACTTTTCAGAGTTACTGAAACACATTACCGATGAATTCTGAGTTTCCATAACAAGATTCTAAGTTTCTAAGAAAAATTATCAGGTAAATGTGCCTCAAAAACATGAAGGCAATCATGCACTGTGTTACAGTAAATTACACCACTTTCAATATACTCAAGCATGTATTTGGGAGGCTAATCTAATAGTAATTTATACTTCTAAATGAATGTTTCTTGTGAATAAATGTTGACAGGGTGTGTCGTTGTGTTTGTAAGGTAGTAAGCAGCAGTTGACGTCTTTGAAGAATGACTTGGAATGTATATTATTATGTATTGTACCAAATTCTCTCCACATAGAGTTCTTGGAGTGCTATGTGAACTCACTGATCTGTCTGCCATCTGCCTCAAGCTGGGAAG
Source organism: Leptasterias polaris (assembly GCA_037783415.1). NCBI lineage: Eukaryota > Metazoa > Echinodermata > Asteroidea > Forcipulatida > Asteriidae > Leptasterias > Leptasterias polaris. The sequence continues at coordinate 4,578,540 of JAZGTN010000027.1, forward strand.
ACAATGTTTGGATGAAGCTTTAAATACTTGATGTATCCAAGCTGGTCAAATTTACAGTCAAATTTACAATTTCAAGAAGCACAACACTCAAACAGTGAAAAATAGGGGGAAAAAGAAAAGAAAAAATAGAAACAAAAAAGGGGGAAGGAGACTATTATCTGTTTGTATGTTTTGATGTTTTGTTGTATGACTACGATTAAAAGAACATTTTTAACTCTGTAATCACAGAAAATTATCAAGCTTAAATAAAATTTTATATTGAGCCTGTAATTTGTTTTCCCTTAAGTAACAGGATTTTATATCTGAAACTTTTGCAATTAGGATATTCACAAAAAATATATTAATCAAGATTGGTGCATACAGTACTTATTATCTCTTTATAACAGCAGTCCATTTTATACAACACATCACTCTTGAGTAGACACTCTAACCCAGCTGGTGGCAACACAGCTGGTGGGATGAGCATCTCACATACTCCAACCAATGGGGTGGCATGGCATGGCTGCTACTTACAACCATAGCATTAATGCACATTCCAATCGAACATAACACTGTACACTGCACTTTGATACAAGCCAATTAGCATCAGAGCTCTCTAGCAGATTAAGATGCATTACGTTGAGATAACCAAATGGGTATTCAAATGATCTGTATATGTTATGTACAGTCATATTATAAAGGATGAATAATGAGAGATGTGCTTTCCGTACAGAAAAAACCTTTCGGTTCACTCCAGCTCTTCTCAATCTCATCCAAGATTTGTGCATGTATCCCATACACACTCTTGCGGCAAAAATAAATGCTCATTACATTAAAACGTTCCAGGTTGTTTTTTAAATATTTCAGATCTCGAGTGAAACCAGATTTTGGATTTAAACCAAACAGATTCTGAGGTGATTCATTACGACTCTTCAGAAAACCACAAGTACACAAATTGTGAGAAAGAAAAAAAATAATAAAACAAAAATAACACAAAATTAATTATGAAGATGACCTCTTTTCATTTTGGGATGATGCCAACCATCTTCAAGTATTTGAGAAGGAATCTTAATCCTGCTTTATCCAAACTGATAACACACCTGGGCTGGATTTCTAACACTAACATTCTCAAAACACTAGAACAGTCTCCTGAAAGTGAAAATTAGCAGAGTATACTGTTTGAAACGTCAAGATCAAACCGGCGCTTTTCCGAGTCAACACTCCTCTAAAGGAGATTTTAGGCGTGGTTGTACCCGCAAGTTTACTAATTATAGTTACTACTAATACTCATCTTCAAGATGAGTTGTCAATAATTGCAATACTGATTTGTATAGTGACGTCGCACTTTGCTTGACAAAGATTGATACACATTATGGGTTATTTCTTATATCTGGCTGGCCGGGTTTTTGTTTTTTATTGTCTTTATTAGTAAGACTTAATGTTAGGTTTTGTAAGCATGTCATTTTTAGTATTACCTTGTGATACTGCCGACCATTTTTGTGTGTTTTTAAACCAAAATAAATATTATGATCAATCTTAGCACTCTGTAAAATCATGCCCTGCTTTGGGACAAACAATTTTATTTACAGTATAGTTGACACAAAGTACTGTAAAAATGTGTACCTCTTTATTAGAAGAAATAACAAACAATATTCATGAAACATTAAACGAATGATTACAGACCACCGAAGGTGCAAGATGTGGAACTCGGGCTGAAATGTAGAATGTGCACTGGGTGCCATTTCAGCAAGCAACTCTTTTGGTACAACTTTCGATCAGTGCAGACAATGACAATTGCTATCAGTTCAATATAAAAAATAGATATAGCAAAAATACAATAGATAGAGGCTCCATTAACCCATCTTGCACTTTCGACGCTCTATAATCTTTTGATTGAACATAATCTTCCCAGAACAATGCTGTTCATTCCCCATACTCTCTTTATCCATGTTGCGCTTTTGCCATTTTCTTGCTAGTTTTCCCATGGTTTTACTTACCACATATTTTCAGTGGCGCTTCAAGTTCTAGGAGGATTGGTTGACTGAGGAAGAGCTCCCGTGATTTAAGACACAGTCCCCTGACTTCTGTTTCTGTCAAATTCACCGTCTTACCCGGCTTGCATCCCCGTACTAGAAAACATAAAATACAAGAATTTTGTTAAAAACAAAAGATTGAAAATACTTAAAAACCCTTAACCCTCTCAAACCCATCAAACTTCAACTGTAGGTTTTGTTTACTGACAACTAGTTAACTGATCATGATTTACATGGGATCAAAAGTATACCACAGGACTCGAAGATTACACTGGACCACAGGCCTGAGGCCAGTGATTTAAGCGTTTGGCCAGTAAACTTTTGACCAGACAAATCCAGCGGTCTTGTATTTTTAATTGAATAATACTGTTACTTCAGTGTGGAATATCTTTAATGAAACAAAATTCTGTTTGAAATGTTGACTTTGAGTGTGACAAATGTCTTTTAACTCTGAATATTGAAGTACAGTTACCAAATATTAACATTCAGACAATTAATGAGATATATCTTCTCTCTCAGTTTTTGTTCAAATACAAACAATTTATACACTGAACTGATGTTTTTGTAATTTTGATTCTGGTCTTGAAAACCATCAAAAATGCTGTATCCGACTGCCATTTCATCTCCCTTAATTTAGGTCTAATTGTATCCTAGGCATAAGTGTGCAAGATTTTCAACCACACGATGTAATATTCGCATGAATTTTTTATTATTTTTAGAATAAAGGTCAATATAGATAGATGCTGAACAGGCTTTGATGAGAACCCCCGTAGAAGTAGAAGTACTAGAACTTGAAGTAGAATATTTAGCAACTGAAATACCTCAACAGGAGTATTAAAAGCAAGAGAAATAAGTCCCTTAGAAAATCAATGTTTAGTTACAAATGTACATAGGGGCCTAGCGATTATTTTTTTAAACTCTAAACTGAAAAGAAAAAAAGTTTTGAAAATATATTTCAATAGGCCTATGGCTATAGTATTAGTATAGTATTTGAATTATTTATATTTTAAATATTTGACTTACTTATTACTAAAATCTAAATAAATTACAATATTATACTTACTTATCTTTAAAAAAGTTTATACACAGAAAAGAAGGAATAGAATGGATGCTTAGGTAACACCACATCTTTTGGGCCTCGACCAAAATTTTACGAGCGACTAAAGTTTTTTATTGGCCAGTCACTGTATCATTGCATACACAGATTACATACAGTACAACAAAAGTCGAATACAGTACATGTACAGTCACTACTCAGTCAATGCTGGTTAAAATGTGATTGAAGAAACGCCCAGTTCAAAACAGTATAACCAAAATACCACACACCGAAAAGGCAAAATAAAATCTGATAAATGAACCTACATTACTCACCAATTAATCGATAAATATAAACTATGAAAATGTGCAATTAAAGTAAAAAATTTACCTTCTAAAAGCCGGGTGATGACAGTGTCTATGTTCAGTTCTCCGTCCGCCATTTTAAGAGACATGAATGACGTCATACGAGCGGAACTTCTTCCTTAAACGGCAAAAAGGTTACACCGCATACGTCGCGGTTGGCGCCCTTTACTTTGAACACGTCAGAGTAGCAGCGCGACCGAAAATAAAGTTTCAAACATTTTTACCGGGAGCATAAAGTTTCGCTTATCAATTTTGTCAAGTAAAAACAAAAAAATAATTATCGAGATGTTTTAAATGAAAGTATTAGCAGTCATAACAAAATATGACGTTTGAAAGAAGTACTGGATCAAAATGAATACCAACTTCACTGGACATAAAAATAAAATGTATGGACAATTTTATAATTATACATTTACCTCTGCAGCAGATCGTTCGGTCATCTACATCTGGGCACTTCATTTAAAATGAAAGCATAAATACACAATGGAATAGGTTTAAGTTAACACTAGAAAAGATCAAAGGTTACATCTCAATTTAAAGATTTTTTTTGTTTGGCACCCAAAGATACAGCTTTGACTTCGTCAGCAAGGTCAGAGGGCCAATCAATCCTACGAACCTTATTAAAAATATTTGTAAATCGATTTTAAAAAGACCAATCCCCACTCTCCTTCTTAATGTGCTTATTCTACCTTGAAATCAATTTTAATGTATTTTCTTTCGTGAAACAAGACGCAGAGCCACCTTCATCTTTTATGTATCCATACTACCCCTCCCCTCCTGTTATTTCTCTTTGTTGAAAAGTATGCTCTAAAAGATACAGTACAGCAGAAATTTCATTAAGTTAACATGGATTCATTGAACTGCCAATGCTAGCAGATTTCTTTAAACAATTTGTTTATTTATTATTTTCATTTACTCCATCCGCACATCAACAACAGACAAAAATCACTGGAATTATGGAGTTTTTAAAGTTGATACTTGCCTATTTTTTAAATGGAGAATTCCAATTGAAACCTACCTTCCCCCTTGATTAATTAATGATCGTGTACTTTGTGTTTAAGCAGCACCCGCTGTTCAAGCGCACAAAGAACCCAAGCACAATCAAATTTTGCTTGCCAGAATATTAAAAGGTTATCAGCCAAAATACCACATCACACATACTGTCTGTGACTGGTTTCCTGCTTAATTCTGCTAAACAGGTACTTGTTTAGCAAAATGTTCTGCTTCTGCAGGTCTATAAAATTGGGCCCTGGTCTTAAGGCCCTCAATTATAATAACTTGTAAAATGAAACCAACCTGTCCCCTTCTGACAAACCTTGGATTAGATGTATTGCTACATAACACTTTGTATAAGTGATGGAAAATATGTACAACACTTTGGTTAATTTTCATGTTGTAACAGGCTCAAATATACCAAGTCAGGAAAACAGCATTATGATGTAGATGTAATGTGTTTATTTCCATTTTTCCCACAGTGGAAACCGCACGCAGCCAGTGCTGTACAAAACTGTATCTTAAAAACTTTTGCTTCTTTACAGAATGATGTCTTACAAACAACTTAAGCAGAGGAAACAAAACCATACATTTTTCACCTGTCACAATTTTATTCTTTATTCGGAATCGAGTCCTCAACTTTAGTTATAAAAGAGGGTCAATTGTCGAGAGTAACCGTCTGTATCCATGAGGGGAACAACAAACTACAATACTTTCTTAAAACTAAACACACCATCACTGTTAATTGTCCTTAGCACTAATATGTCTATTTTGCTCAAAATACGCCTATGTCAGACAAACGTTCCAACACTACTAGCTCTCATGCAATCGCCGCATCGGTGCACCAGACCGCAGGAGAGTCAGTACATGCAAGTAAACATAAGTTTGGACTAAGTGAATTTTGACAAGTTTGTCTAAGTTCCAGGTACTGAGCTTCTCTTTTTAGCAACAGTGCGGAGTGTTTCTGGATTCAGCATAAAGAAATATTTTCATGCTGCTATCAGTATCAGTACAACCATGCGACTAAACGGTACTCCCGTGATGAAAAGACTTACATCTTCCTTCTCCTTTGAGACTTCTGAATACTTTAAGGAAATACAATTAGAAGCTCAGAGCACAAAAATTAAACTGGATACAAAACTGAAGATAATGATTTTAGACTATGTTTTTTAATGGAAACAAAATAAAAGTATCAGTTATAAAAGGGGAGGTACAACATCGGTCACAACTTCATTCAACTTTAGTTTTACATTTCCAAATTAAGAACCCCACTTCTTTGTGGTTGGAGTTGTAACATAAATACTGACAAAGGGATCTGAATGTTCATATTTTTAACACTGAAGTTGTAACTTCCCTTTAATAAACTAGCAAAGAAACATTACTATAATTTAAAATTTCTTTAAGCAGTAGTAACTTTAAGACTTCTCAGCTCTTCTGTTCCCAGAGAAAATTCAAAATGTGATCTGCTTGGTATCGTCTTCACACAGGATAAAGACATCTTTTAATCAAAGACATCATCGTCTCCTCCACAGATGCTGCTCCATAATCCTAAATGAAAACTCTCAGTAGATTCTGGCACTGTTGGATTTTCCAGGTGATCAGAAAAAATGTCCTTTGTAATTGCCTGTAAAGGTTTCATGGTGCCGTTCTTTTCCCAGTGGATAAAACACAACTACTTTGAGATAAGCTGATTCTTAATTAACAGCCAATAGTCTCGGTATCAGTTTCACAATGTCATTTTTCACTTGGAGACCATGAGTCTCATGAGTTTGCCGTTGAGTTTTTCTATTCTCTTGACGTCCTGTGCATGTTCTGTTCTGTACTGGAGACACTGCAGGAGGGAAAAATCGAAGAAGAAAAGGTTGTGTTTAATCAACAAGGTAATGATTGAACTCAATTCCCCAAGAAGTTGCGAACTTCTTGCAGACCTGCCAGCTCCTAGGAGTCCTACCTTGATCCAAGCAGATATAGGTTGTATCTCTTATTGGTCAATGATTTTGTGTGCATACCCAAGGAGTGTTTTACAAAGATATACCTTGCCATAAGGACAAAACACGCTTTTAAAAAGATGTTTATATCTCCTTATATGACTATGTTGTCAGATATGGCATGTTGTTGCCAAGCAGTCAAACCCACTGGACTCAAGCTCTTATGTTTTTCATCAGCGGAGTGTGTGGTTTTGAGTCAGGGTCTTGAAACTTGTGTCCTTAAGCAAGACACTCAATCATTATTGCTTCATCCTTCAGATGGGACATCAAGCATTTGGTCCTGAGTGTTGTGTAATGCACATGAAAGGGTTCGCCCTGGTATTTCTGGCATCATGGTAGTCAGGCTGCATTAAGTTTGTGCCACAGCATCTTGTAAACCATTTACAAGATGCTACATGTATATAAATGGGTCCAATGGGTCTGATAGTTTTAAAAAGCGCTGCATGCATACATGTAGAAAATATTGAGCTCTTTAGGACACTCCTAGAGTGTAAAAAGCGCTATATAAGAGCCGAGTATTGAATATGTGCATGACTCAAATTTGAGGGCGAATCCACAAGACTGCAGGGCTGCAAGACTGCAAGACTGCAGGGCTTGTGGTAGCTCAAAAATTTTACTGAACCAGAATTTGTTTTGCAAGACTAAAACCAAAATAAGGGAAACTTTCTACACAGTTTAACAAACTGCTGAACAAGCATTAAGTAAAGTAAGAGGAGATTTATCTCATTTGTCTTATTGGAACATATTTATCAGACTGAAAATTAAAATTTGAACAACATATATATTTTTGTTGTTCAAAAAAATCCGAGTGAGATTTTATTTTTCAAGTGAATTTGAAAAACACCAGACAGCTGGATTGTCCAGTCATGAGTTTACTGGCCCGTTGCTAAAATCACTGGCCTTAGGCCTGCGGTCAAGGGTAAGTTTCAGGCCCTGATGTGACAGACAGTTGAAGTCAATGACTGCATGATACCTATAATTATCACAAACTGCACAGTTATTAGTTGAAGCACATACATGTAAAACATCCTAAACTGATCCAGTTCACCTGTCATCATCATCACAATAATCTTGGCTGGGTCATTTTGGCAGTCAAAGTCCCCATTTGTTCTGCACAGTAGTGCACTCTTTAGGCAAAGCAGCTTTTACATGCTTGCCGTTATATGTCCGTACAATTAGATGCCCAAAAGGGCGAGACTGGCAGTGTATATACGTGTGACATTGGTGCAAGGGGTAAATCACAGTTACTTGTGTCCTTAAGCAAGACACTTAACCATTATTGCTGCGTCCTTCAGATGGGACGTAAAACACGTGTCACGTGTGTTGTGTAATGCACGTAAAAGAACCCCAGTGCTCCTGGTTTGATTGGCTGCATATTGCGTCACAGCACCTTGTAAACGGTGCTATAAAGGAAAAAGGTTTCATACTTCAAAACGTAGCTCCACATACCATGCAGGAAAAAATACTGAGCGCTTTGATACGCCCCTAGGGGTGTGATAAAGCGCTATATAAGAACATAGTATTTTAACAGTTGTAACAATAGCTGCTAAATTATGAAACTTCGTTCTCAAAGTGTGACAAAAAACACCACCCTCAATCTTACCACTATGTCATCTGTGACTTTCATCGCTAGTTTGCCATCACAATGTCTATACCTCATCACGATCCTGACCTAACACAAAGAGGAAAGGAGAAGAAATGATGTATAAGAGACAATCAACATAATAATATTGCTGATAAATTTCTCTCTCTCTTTCTGTACATTCAATGCTGATTTAATGCTAATTGTTAGTTACAAAGGACTCTGTCTTATTGTTGCAGAACAGACATAAACCATTAGACCTGTCATTTAAACAACAAACCTACTTGGCTTGAAATGCGCATAATACAGTTATAAATACATTTATCCGCCGGCAGTTCATTCGAGTAGTACGTATAGCTGCCATCTTGCTGACTTTGTTGGAACCCTTGCAAATACTACTTCTGGAACTAAGAGGATTGGGTTATACTGTTGGCTCCACAAACATCATCTACTTCTTTATCATTATTTTTCAGCAAAATTATTAAAACTGCATCCCGTTAGAGTTTGCATGGTGCAAATTTAAAACTTGGCGTGTGCAAATTTAAAATAAGGACCACTTCAAAGATTGCGTCCAACATAAGCTTCTCTACAATGCGAGACATTTTTTTACTAAAGTTTTTCATATTTTTACCTGATTTAAGAAGCTAAAATTCCGTTCATATATTCTTCATGTCCATAACTACAATAACTATTATATCCATGAATGAAATTGATCCAGAAAATAAATCACAGATCCACGCTTCTGTTTTAAAAGCATCATGTACGGATTGACATATGAGCAAGTGTGCAAATTGTGGATGCCCAATCGACTTCCTTGAGTCAATGGGCTTGAAAAGGAAGCAAGTGTAGTCTCGTTGCAAGACCATCTCTACTCAATGTGATTGGTCAAAATTTTTCTCAAAAGAGGCCGCAATTATCCCAGCGGTTCGATGGATGATAGCAACCTCTGACAACATCCAAGACTGGACGGGCCGAAACAAGGCAGCCCTTGTACATATATCAGAAAACAGAGAACTGTGGGGATCCTTGACAGCAGCTTCATTCATCAAGGTACCACAATGACCAGCAAGACGGTCACAGGATGAGTGAGTGACTGAGTGAGCGCCCTCTAGCCGGGAAAATTATTACAAAACAAAACAAAAACTAGAATGAGTGTGACGGACTTGCGAACATTGCGAACATTTGTGAACATTTGCGAGGGTGCGAACATTCTAATGGATGCTTTACGTATCCGCTCCGCCCACAGCCCGGCCGGCTGATGTCGTACTTTGATTGGCATCATTCCAAAAGGGCCCTGCCCAGTACACATCGAGGAAAGTAATTCGGAGTAAGTCGCATAATTATTGTTTGAAATATCTTTTTAAAAGGTTATTTGTTTGAACATCCAAAACACCCAAGGCAAGCTAAGACTAAGAGCTAGGTGAACACATTTAGCTGGTTTAAACCGCCACCTAGTCCGCATAGGGAATGTGCTTTGAAGTTTGATTCAGCAATGTTTATCGCTTAGGCTTTTTTAAGCTGCACAAAAATGGGCCGGCTAGGATCAGTCCTACTCCTAGATTTATGAGGTTCGATCCGCTATCGTCTCCACTACCCTCATAGAGTGACATGTACAAAATCCTATTCTAAACTTTTTGCCCTTCACGTTTACATGCCTACAGTTCTTTTGTGAAATCAGATATTGCCAAAATTAGGCTCTATGTGTTCTTTGTACTCTCATTAAGCGTTGCGCGGGTCCAGAAAATCCACTCCGCAGAAAAAAATGATAAATTCTCGCCTTCCGGTAACAATATGGCTACGCTGGTAACGATTATCAACGGTTCACGTACAGAACATTGGTTATTGTGGACCAGCATTGAGCCTATGATTTTATACGGGAACCGTTAATTTTAGGACGTCAAATTTGCCTGGATTGGAGAGAAGGGGTTTCACGAAGGAACAATGATGAAATTGTCATTTCTTTACCCACGCAAATTGCGTCAGCAGTAAATTTCCATTTTCAATTATCGTAATTAGGACATTTCTACTTATGATTTTAACATAAAATTGTCACTGAGCTGCAGGCATCAACAGAAATAATCGCAATCACCCTTTTTTCAATTTCCCCCCAAATGAAAATGTCTAGGTACGGCCAATGGCTGTGTATCAATTTCTGTCTTTCAAAACCATCACTTAGCTGTCACTTGGGGATGGGACAATAGATGTGTTATTAGTTTCAAACTTTACCGCAGCCAACTTCGAAGGGCAAGCATGGTTTTGTAACAAAATTTCCCCTTAGAAAATCATTGCAACAATAGCAAAAAATGCATAGGGGGCGACTGTGTCGGGGGGCAACTTTGTTAGGGGGCCACTTTGTCGGGGGGCGACTCCGGCAGGGGGCAACTTTGTAGGGGGCGACATTGTGAGGGGGCAAGTTTGTACCTGGAGGGGGCCAGCTTGCTGGGGGGCGACTTTGCGGGGGACGACTTTGCAGGGGGCGACTTTGCTGGGGGGCGAGATGACTGGTTTCCCCTCGAATAGTTCTAGAGAGGAGTAGGATCCGGATCAGTCCTATCTGTCTGTAGTTGTTGGGCCAATTGTCAAGTAGTAGCTATGTTATAGGTAGCGCGATATTGGCATTTCCTATTCTGGCCGCACACAAAAAAGAGGTTTTTCAAATTAATATTGCTTCGACCTAACATACTGTCTGAGCTTCAAATTACTCCTGTAGGTCAATAAAACTCTCTTCTTTCAGAATACTTTTGAAAAAAGGCAAAACTTTACCTCACTTTTTCACGCATCAAAAAGATTCAGAGCACCGACGCGCAGCCATTTTTGAACTTTTTGGATAGATAAATATGATTACCGTTTTCCAATTAATAACGCCCTCTCTTGACTTCTAATCGAAAAATACCGCCATCTATTGATAGAGAGAGGATTGGGAAGTTTACGGTGCTTTTTTCCCCGTTTCAATCGGTGAAGAAATAAGGTTTTTATGTACTTTTTACCATTTTGGGCAAAATTTTGACTAAATTTCCTATTTTAAAGGAATGTATACATTCAGCGACGGTGGGGTATGCTGTCAAACCTATATCAGTAAAATCCTTGTCCATTTTTGATTAAGAAAAGTTGGGTTTTGTTCCTGCGCGAGGTAGTGCATGCAATTTACGGAGGTTTTAATTAAACCAAGTAGTAGTACTCGGTAAAATCTCATTTTTTAACCTATAAGCTTTTAGCCTTTAGTAGTGTGGGTGGTCTTAATTTAACAATCTCTGTACCTCAGTCGGCGACCAGAAGAGTACCGCGTGTTTGTTGTCTTTTGGAAGGCATAACTCATTAACGAAAGCACCCATGACAGTGCCCCCCCAGGCCTGCCAGTGGGGTTTGCACCATTGAATTTCTTCTTTTTTTTACTATAACATAGCTACAAGTAGGACTAGGACTAGGAGCGCGGCCAACAACGGTACACAGTTGAAACTTCAGAGTTACACACACTGGACGAACACAAACACACAACACAACATTAATAAATTATACTAAAATTAAAAATAGTAAAATTACTACACAAACAACCAGACATGATGAGACAACACAACTTCTTAAATCTTAACATTTATAACAAACCTTCGATGGATCGGTCAGATACAACTTCTCTGCAGCTTTTGAAAATTCTTCCCATGAGTTTATGTAAGTCATTGTAACTGATCAATAGTTGAGGTAAGCCAATACTTAAAACTAGGCAAGTACTTAAAAATAAAGAGTTGCTAGCGAAGAAAGAGGAGAAAAGGACCAGAACAGCTGCCTGCCACGGGTTGCTCGCCAAAAAACTTATTTTCACAAGATAGTCAGGACTGTGATACTTGCAACTCATTGTGTTAACCGACGTCAAGGAACCAACTATATTGGGAATTTAATTTTGGGGCTGCGAGAGGGCGCTCTTCTCTCAGTGTGGACGTTGGAACAGTGCATTTGAAATTAAACCAAATTTAAATCAGAAAAATATTGTCTATGGTTTTTTACATTCTTTTAAATTTTTCATCATATAATTGTTACTCTGACCTATTTTCAAATTTCAATCTGTAATTAAATGTTATTTTATTGGCTTATCGTATGCAGTAAAAATCTTAAAAGTGTCTTATTATACGAAAATAATTATTAGTACTCCCCTTTGAAAAAATCACATCGCCCACACAAGATGGCGATTTGTGGTGATGGGCGTCCGTGTATTTGAGGAACTGCACACACTGTTTAATTTGTTTTCACCTTAAAATATTTGAACTACCATTCCAATCGAAATTGCTTAGATCCTAACTTGGAGTTGAATGCAATTTATTGGATCAGTTTGACATTTATTTAACAGACATTTATTGTTGTCTTCCGATTTGCCTTTCTTAATTAATTCTGTGTGTGGTTGGGACTGCATGCAGCCAACCGCAGCCCAGCCGTGTTTGTGTGTTGTGTCCCTTGTCGGCCTGCCGCTTTGAGCGAGACGTCCGTGTACGTGTGGTGTACATTTTGAATTTGCGGTCACGGCTACCGGCATACTTACAAATTACATTATACAGCGCAGGCAACAGGCCGAATCCTTGTTGATTTACAGTCTTCACTCCAAGAACAAAAGAAAACCCCCAAAATGAGGTAAGAAAAAAAAAATATTAACGCATTGTTTGTAACATTGAATTTATGAAAGTTCAAGTTATTAATTAATCAAATGTTAATTGTTAATATGTATCTCTTCACCAATTGTATGACGAGTATGACTAATGATTCATCATAAAAAGAAAAATCAACAGAGGCTTTGTAAGTTTTTAATTAATACACAGTGAGTTTATATGAAGATTTTCATAAATTTTGTGTTAAATTGGTGTCCCTCGAGTCTTCTTGTTTAATGTATTTATTACTGTATAAATAATAATTTATCAAGCTAAATACTATTATTACTAATCTTATAAAAATAATACTTTTTTAATAGTATTAGTTTAAAAAAATTCACACTATAAGTATAAACTATCAAAGTAAATCATTCATAATATATGCTAATCTCTTTCATCGTTCATGATTAGCCGATTTCCTCAGTCATTTTGCATTTTTCTTTAAATAAGAGCCATAGAAAACTGACAAACACTCTGTATACAAAGTTTAAATTAATACAGTTTTGCAGTTGTAAATATGTGGTTATAGGCATTACCCCCTTTTTTTACAGTACCCTTTTTTTTTTACAGTAATTGCAGGTACAAAGTTGTAAATCTTGGTCAGGTTATGTGGAGTAATTATTTTTGACATTTTGCCATAAAAAAAATGTATAAATTTCACTAATAGTAGTAGTGACTAGTTATTTGAATAGATGTCGGACCTCTACATAAACCTTAATTCTAGAAAGCAACGTATACAGTAAGCTGGGCTTGACAGTAACACTTCACAGAGGCAACTGAGGCAATTGCCTCAATAATGCCCCTGAGCATTGCCTTGGTGCCCCTTGAAATGCTCCAATACACATTTACTTCCCTCATTGAATTGCCCTTTACTACTACAGAAAAATCTCCCTTGCCCTTGATTCCTTTACAAGAATACAGTGTCAGGCCTGGTTTATAACATGTAAACTTGTTCTCATCACACGGTCAGATCTATTGTGTGACCCATGCCATGGCAAGTGACTGATTGTTCACAGAATTAGCCACAGGTTCATGAAAATTCTCGCAAAAAGGAACAGCCTGCCAATTAACCCAAAACAATTCACCTTCCAGAGACCATGATAACTTAAAACTTAAAGAAATCAATCAATATCTCCTTATTTTTGTGTGCCCTTGTAATTTAGTAAAGAGCAAGGACAAGTGATGTAATGCACAAAAGTTGTGTTTAACTTTGTAAATGAAGGGAATTGGGTTTTTACAATACCTTTAACACCATGCACTTTAACAGAGTAACAGAGCATTGAATTGAGAAACTGACAGTGCATTGCATTGCATTGCAATGTAATACACACTAATCATCCATTTCAATGGATGATTGATTTATATATCGGTAAGACAACATAAACAACATGATGATTTTTGTGTACTTTACATATGATTTTCTGCTGCCCCACTGAAGCATTTCCCTTGGCTGGTATCACATACAATTCTTCAAATCCTCTACTAATTCAATAAAAGGGCAGTCAAGAGGAGAATAGAACTATTTGCTTTTATAATTTAGCCAGATTACATACCCCTAGATTGCATAACAGTCAGCACATCATCCAGTGTTGCTAAAAAGGGGCAGTGGCTTAATGGCCGCCAGATAATATTTATATTAAGCTACATGTATTTATAACATAGTGTCAAGATGTGCAGTTGTAATGAATGACCTCTTTTGAAATAAGACTGAAGTATAAAAACAATACAAATTCAGAACATTTTTTGTATTCCACATTGGAAAAGGACTTTCCAGTGTTACTCAACACTATAATAGTGTTAGTCAGAGGGGTGTGAGGTGGTTCTTTTTGACTCCCTGTTTTTATCACCTGCTTTTCAAATGACTACAAATCGGATCACCCCAGTCCCAGATCCTAGGTGCCTTGCTCACAAAACATGTGACGGTGTGAAAAACAAAGGTCATCTGCTGTAAATGTGCTTCCTATTGCACTTTCATTTTGAAACGTTGACTTTGTGTACAGTGTTTTAAGTAGGGTATCAAGGTTTCTTTTCAAAAGCGGTTTTCATTACGGGACAATTTTGAAACATCCCTTTTTATTTGTCGGTTAGGCCTTGTCTGATTTAGCGTCTACGGCTACGGGTAGGGCTGGATCATCATGATAACGTGCAATGAAGCAAAGGCTGCCCTTGGCCTTAGCGACACCCTCGTTTGTTGCTCATGTTGGTTGAACAGGACTCTAGCTTGAACCTTTATACTCTGTGTCAGCCATCAGCCGGAACAATAGCTAATTTGCAAGATTATTTGCGAGTTAGATTTAAATAATCCTGTTACAATGACTGGATTGGTCACAAAGTTAACACTATGGGATTCCTCAGACTAAAGTAAAGATAGTGTTGCTTCAAAGTCGCATAGTTCAGATCAAACTTTTGTACTTTTAGTAGCAACCTCCAGATGGAAACAGCCATGGTACTATTGTGCCATACACATTCATTTGGAAAGTGTTTGGGTGTTAAATCATCTCTTACTTATCTACGTAACTAAAAGCTTGCCCTTAAGTTCTTAACCAATCCAGATGTGACATAGGCAAGCGCTTTTCAGCTAATCAGCTGATATCCTTTGTTTTGGTTACTTGTAGTGACTGAAAACTGAAAAACACTACAAATTTATGTGTATTTGGCTGTTTCCTCATTTTGGGGGGTGTAATTTCAAATTGTGCACGCCTGCAACTGTCTGTAGTCTGAGGAATTAAAATTAAGCTGTCGCTTGTGACTTTTAAAAAGTCAGTCTTCCTTAATAGCAACACCCTTGTTTGTTGCTCATATTGACTGAACAGGCACTCTAGTTAAAACCCTGTACTCTGTGTCAGCCATCAGCCGGAATAATGGCTGATTGCAATAAAGCCATTGCGAGTTAGATTTAAATAATGACTGTTACAATGACTCGATTGGTCATTTAGTTAACATTCAAATAAGTTAAAACTGGAAAATATTGAAATCTCCCAAATAGCTTATTGGTCTAATTGTGTCATCATGCGCAGCAGGAATGTCAGGGGTCTTTGTCAACTAGCTGTATTTGTATGAGTTGTTCAACAAACTCGAGTTTAATGTATTGTTTGGTTTAGTTTATTGCATCATCTGATTAATGAACTAATGAAATTCTTTAGCATGAAATCTTTCTCTGAAAGGGTAAAACTTGAACCCTGCATCGAGGCATTCTGTAACCTAGCTAAGGTTGTTTTATAACAATTTCATGGGTTTACCAACAGGTGTTTAAATAATTTGATCAAAATTGACAGAAGTCAAAAGTCATCACATGAAATTGTCATCATTATTTGTCATGACGGTCCATGTTGCACAATGAAATCAAAATCTAAAACTAAACCAAAAGAACAGGTCTGTCAAGGCGTCAGCTACTTGGATTTGGAGCCCTGGAACTCTGGAACCCCTTGATACTTGTGGTCTTTTTAAAGGCAGTGTACACTTACGGATTGTCAAAGACCAGTAATCCTCACTAGGTGTATCCCAACAATGCTGCAGATAATAACAAACCTGTAAAAAAAAAATTGCCCAATTGGTCATCGAAGTTGCAAGAAAATAATGAAAGAAAAAACATCCTTGTTGAATAGAATTGTGTGCTTTCGGATGCTTGAGGAGGCTTCATGCCGTCCGATTCAAATTTGTCAGATGTAAAGTGACTTCTTTCTCAGTCGTTTCTCACAATGTTTTACACTATTAACAGCTCTTCAGTGTTCCTTACCCAGTAACTTTTTATGGTCATTAACTTGTAGAGTATTATGAAAAGTATACTCTGCCTTTAAATGAAGATAGTACAATGTACGGATCCTGATCACCAGGATGTGGGGTGAAATGGCAGGATGAGCATACAGTGTAAACACACACCCCGAAATATATAACAGGATATATTGCATTTCCTACTTACTCCAACTGGAATTGGGTTGGGATTTTTTTTTCTCCAAAATTTGTTTCCCCTCTCCCTGCAACTCCTGTATATTGTGACTGGTTAGTAGCATGCAATATATGTACTTCCTTGTTTCATTGGAACATGCTTTATCATGTCGGCTCTTTCCGATTGCATTGCCCACTGTAGTCTGCAAGGTTGCTGCAGTGATACAATTTATTGTCAGGCCTATTAACTATTTCAAATTTATTGTTGTAAAAAAACAAACAAACAACAACAACAACAACAACAACAACAACAGCAAGCTGATTTTTGAAAGTTCTTTTTATAATACAAAGTAATAAAGCTCAGTGGGCTAAAATCCAGTAGAATATGTCATGTTCATAGTGTCCATAGTACACATTAATACACGTATAGGCCTACTTTATGATGTAAATTCAATTCAACGTAACATTTGTTTCCACATTAACATTCGTAATAAGGAGATACAATGACTTGGATTGGATAATGCGGAGGCATGTCCCAAAAAGCAGGGCTTGTCAATGTACAGCCTGTAAACAGAAAAACAAGCCAATAAAAACATTAACTTAACAAAGATGATTAAACATAGTGGATGGATACATGCACTACATGTAAGTCATGCAAAGCAATAATACTGGAACTCGATTACTTAATCAAACTTAGCTTTTTCATGTACAATAATAAGGCCCCCTGTTACTTGACTGATCTGATAGAGCTACACACAGCAGGATGCAGTGATCTAAGATCTTCAAACCAACTGCTTCTAACTGCACCAATCATGCAATCACTGGGGGAGCAATTTTTCAGATTTGCTGCAGCCACCTTCGTGGAACTCATTCCCATTTGATGTGCGTCTTTTTCCATATTTGCCAAGTTTGAAGAAGATTATTTAAAAAAAAATTGTTCTTAAAGGATGCTTTTGAACTGTAGCTAATGTATGAACTTATAGTGTTATTTTGCTTTGCATTTGCTTGTTTCGAATGTGGTGGTTATTTGCAAAATGCTCTGATTGTTAAGTTGATGGATACCGGCGCTATACAAATTTACATTATTTTATAAAAAGCAATGCACTATTGAATGTTTAAACCATGGAGGAAAGAAATGTTAAACATTGTATAATAATAGTGTAACCACAGACAGGCAGCTTCATAAGTTTATACATGTATTACTGTAATCTGCAGTATGCTTAGCCCTTTTCACACTACACTTTAATCGGGAGAAACTCTGTGTTAAGGAAAAGTCTAGTAGGAGATTCTCCGGTTTAAATTTTAGCTTTATCATTTACAAGGTACTTGTGAACTTATGCAATGTAGCCTACTAATCCCATCAGCCTTGCTTCTTGGCAGGGCAAACTTTAGCAAAATAGATCTGCCACATTTTGGGATGAGTCGGTTGTTTACATGGCACTTGTCTTCATTCATAAATGAAGCTACAAATTCCTTTGTCTAGGTTGGTAAGGTCACTCATCAATAGCAACCATCAAGACCTGTCTAGCCAGTTCAAGGTATACAATGGTATAATATGTACATATGGGGCAGTCTTTCCTTGCCTTTTAACTCTTGGACCCGGTTCGAACATGTTCGAATGCTGCCGGGTGCTACATTGTATGTGGATTGGGTTTTCAGTCCCTACCTGACCGCGTGGGTTTTCCTTAGAATAATTCTCTGGGGTTGCCCTCCCACATCTAAAACTGAAACTTCCTTCATTGTCTTAAAACTGAAACTTTCTTCCATAGGGTTCTGGGCTAGTACAGTGATTAAGTTCACTTTTTCTCTGAATTCTTGGCTTCACAACCAGAATTAATATATAAACCACTGAGTCAAAACTTTACACTATTTTACACATTTCCTGTTTGGAACACAGTGATTTGATAATTCTGTAGTTTGTACTCCAAATTAAACAATGCAATACTTTAAAGGTAGGGTCTTAGATTGTTTTTTGTCAGTGTAATGCTGATATATACATGTAGGCCAAATTATCAATAAAGATACAATAAAAGTCACCTGTGAAAGTCTCAGCTGAATACAGGTTCTACTTGTTGAGAAAACAACAAACAAAATTCACAGTTATTTCATCACAAATGTTAAATCCATCCACGTATACTTTTGGCAAGGTGACGAGGGTACCAAAACTACCAACCAAATCTTCGGCTGCAGCATTTACAAACGGACACTGCAGAAAATTTGAATCTCTAAAACTTGCCTTGAGGTGAGTTTTGGAAATTCAAATTTGTTGACATACTTTGATTGATTTCTAATCAAGGGGGGCACTTCAGACAAAATAATTTCGCAGGATGCTTACCACCATTACTATCTTTATAACATGGAGGCCTAAGCTTTCAAAGAGATATTAAAATATATAAAAAACGGGGTTATTGCCAAAGTATGACCCTACCTTTAAACGAAGATCATTGTAATTTCAATTTGGTTCATCTACATTTTGCGTGTACAGTCATGTATGTCCATGTGTTGAGGACATGTTTGATTCAAGCGACTTAGGCTACGGCTACGGCTACATGTACATTGTATATCAGGCATGTGACCTCTCAGGATTTTCCCAATTCCATGATTTCCTAAAAGCATTGTGAGCCTTCAAATCTTCTGGAAAGAAGTAAAACAGTCATCTAAGAGAGAAAGATATTGTCCACATTATGCCAAAATATGTAGGTTTGTACCTGGTAATGCACAGAGTCTGTAAACCTCCTGAATAAGTATTATCTTGGAGGTTCTGGCTTAGAATAAAGAGGAACTTAGGCCTGTAAGCAATTTTACAGGAATTGTCACATTAGTCAAATCTCATCTCTGCTATTGTATGTTGGCTGCTAGAATGGGCCTTTTCAGTCATCCGGCCACATACGGCCTTATAGAGTCAGTTGTCCCATGGAGGTAAACATTTTCAGTATGTCACTTTATTCAGCACTCAATTCATCATACAAGTCTTATTTGGCACAATACAGATGCTTTGGGCATCAAAAACTATTGTTCGATCTGTTTTCTATTGTGTGGATGATTCATACAGTAACAATTGTTAATGAATGACACTGACTGTGTAATGTACGTGTACGACAGTACATGTACTGTATGTGTCAGCTCAGCATGATGTATGATGTGCGGTAATACAATGTACATGTATGCATTTGGTATGCAAATAAAAAGATTAGTTAAGTTTTTTCAATAACATGTAAATAGCATGAATTTATAATTGTATTTAACGTTTGTACAAACTACAAGAAATAGGAATGGCAGAAGTAAAATGTCATTTATGGACGTACAGTTTATTGATGAAATTAAGACAGAATGTGATCTGCACATTGCCTGTGTAGCCACAAAGTTTTTTATGATCCAGTCAATTTCCTGCACTTCCAAGTACACTTAACATTATTGATACATGTATTTGTGAAGAAAAAAGTTGCGTTTCGGTCCATAGCTATAAAGCTATCAAACTATTTGTTTTAGGAATTGGGCTTTTATCTCAACAAAGAAATAATGGAATGTGGTTCATTGAAGTGTGATATTTTCAAATAGAGAGGTTTTGAAAATGAGTGTATAATAATGCAGCTGGTAAGTTCTGAACAAAAATGAAATACAATTCGCAGGTTTCACTTTCAGAAATACTGTGTTAACATTTATCAAAGGGTGTTATCTTCAGTCAGATGAGTCAGTTTAGTTTCTCCTTGACCAGTTGGCATAATGGAGGAACAGGGAACACTGTGGATTGAGAATCCTCTCCGACCAGTACAGCATAATAATAGAATGCCTTTGAGGGTAGCGAAGGCAAAGAGTTTTTCAAAAAGGTAAGCGTTCGCTTTTAGCTTTTCGCTGTTGTCGCTTTTAGGCTGGCGAACGATTGAACGATCGATTTAAACTTCTCATATGCTGGGTAGCCAACAGTCAAAAGGAAAACTCGCTGTTTGCAATCGAATCAAAAACATATTTCTACATCTTCTTGATGTTATTTTCTCTTCTGAGGGTCTGCAAATATCAATTTAAAAAAATCGAACAAATTATTTGTGAAAAAAATTGTTTCATCTCTAGAGGCAATTTTGTTTAGTTTTTTTTGTTTTACAGTGTTTGACCCCCAGGAGTTTGTTAACAAAGGCATTGGGTATTCAAACAGCTGAACAGCCTGAATGAAGTTTCTTAGACAAGTGTAATTTTTCCAGTTTATTTAAAAGATATGAGGATGGACTGCACAAAAAGTACAAGCATTTGATTAAGAAATTAATTAGTTATTCTCTAATAAGCAAATTTGTGGGGTCAGCTACAGCTAGGGTGCTGATGCTCAGGGTTTTAAATGATAAACTGGCGATCAGCTACGTAAATAAAAAGCTCAGCTGTGTAGTCACTTTTACTACATGTTATTGAATTACACGTATTGTATTGTACATGGAGAGGTCTGTTCCTCCTGAGTTCAACAAGGAAGTTTGTGTATTAATGAATAATAAATAATACACAAAATAAAAGTTTTGGGCCTGATTTTGGTTTGAAATTACTCATATTTTCTATTCTGGTTGTTTCTTGGCTGCCATTCAGTAGATTCTAAAAGGAGAAAAAACTTATCAGCAATTTTTCTTTCTTTTTCAACAATATTTGAAGTGCAAGGAAAACACAGCATTGAGTATTGAGTCAACAAAGTGTTGTTGGTTGGATGACTTGGTAAACAGTAGGAGCCTAGTAGGCAGTCTGGTGGCTATTGTCAACATTGGTACTATGAGCTGGGCTTCTTTAAAAGGTGTCTTTGTTTCTGATTAATGATTAAACGTACCAAGGCATTGGGATAAGTACATGTAACCCTTCAGAATTTCTGTAATCTTTGAGCTGAAAGCCCAAAGATTTTTGGGTACTGTCATTATACCAATCACTCTGTTTGTGACTGTCTGCTGGTTCAATGTACATACCGTAATTTCTTGCGTATAAGACGCAGGGCGTACAAGGCGCAGGGCCGTGAAATTACCAAAAAAAATTCAAGCATCAACAGACAAGGCGCACCGCCGCATGATCTTACATGCACCTTTGACTGCAAACAGCAGACCGTATCGGTACATCGCCAAAAAGGGGTAATTTTGTTACCCTAAAAGTACCACGCTAATCAATATGTGAATAAATAGAAATCACATGTGCTTGAAACATGTAGAGACATGTAGAAAAGTTCATTTTAAACTGAAACCAACCTACCGTTCAGCGGCGTTTTCAGGAGATTCTTTCTCCCGTGTGTCACAAGGGGTTGAAGGGAGTTTACAGGTGACCAACAGAGGGCGCTACCACACAGGGCTGAAGGGAGTTTGTTCAACAGAGGGCGCTACCATACGGGAAAAATCTCCTGCCATTCCGATGGGGACGTGACATTTATAATTAATGAGAAGTTCCTTTTCTTTATTTTATACCACAAACATTTATTCAAAGACGTCGTTTCTCTGGTTTGTTTTCTCCACAGTTATTTTATATCTTACTTTTAAGCTAAAATAAACGAAACAGACACTTATTGAAAGACTTCGTTTCTCTCGTTGGTTTTGTTTTCACTACAGTTATTTTATGTCTAACTTTTGAGCTAAAATAAACGAAACAATTAACTAAACTGAAGGTCTACCATAGAATTAGTTTTGAAAAAAGGTCACTTCCCCGTGATTTATAATTGTTTTTTAGTTTATAAAATACAATCAATTAAAAAGTAACGATTACAGTTTATTTTTATAAAGTTGATTAAAGTAAACCATGGACATGGTCGCACCGTTCACACAATACAGGTTGGGTGAATGCGTGAATCACCGTTCACACAATAGAGGTTGGGTGAATGCTTCCGCAATCGTTCTGATTAATCTGAATGCAGTATTTTCGGTACGAAATCGCGGCCACAAAAGAAGTGATGAACACGTTGCTGCATTGTTGGAATGAATTCACGGTCGTTATGTATAGGGACACGTGGCCACAAAGGCGGCTCAATACATCGCGTCATTGTCGGAATGAAAATCTGGCGACATTGTCTGGAGAGTTGAGCACTGATAATGTACTACGTCAACAATGCGTGGTGAGTTGATGGTTGGCGACCGCATTATTAACCTGACCGCAGCTACATTAAATATGGCCTAGATTATTTGCACGTCGGCCGCGGTCATTTTGATCTCAAGCGACATCATACAAGGCGCACCGGAATACAAGGCGCAGTGATGATTTTGTGGTCTAAAACGTCAGATAAGACGCGTCTTATACGCAAGAAATTACGGTACATGTAACCCTTCAGAATTTCTGTAATCTTTGAGCTGAAAGCCCAAAGATTTTTGGGTACTGTCATTATACCAATCACTCTGTTTGTGACTGTCTGCTGGTTCAATGTACATACATGTACAATACATGTGCAGACTGCAGAGGGTGTAAGAACACAATGTACACTGTAGTCTGTACACAACTTATTACATGTTCAAAATCTCAAAGTTGTAATTAGCTGTTTCGCTGCGCAGCGAAACAGGTCTTTATATTTCAAAATATCATAACTTCTGAACCACACATTGGATTTTTTCAATCTAAACATCATCTGAAAGGTCTTCATAAACTAATCAACATGTGACCCTATTTGACCTCGACTTTCCAAACCGGAAGTTGATGTTTAATTTTTGACAAATTCATAACTGCTGAACCAGGAATTGGAATGATAAGGTATAATGACGTTACATATTCATTCAATCACTCTCCACGAACACCTTGTTTTTGTAGTAAACAAAAACTGAATCTCTAGTTGTTAAGAGTTTTTGTTTTTAGCTGTTTCGCTTTGCAGTGAAACAGCTCTTGTTTTTGTTAGAGTTTTTGTTTTTATTAGCTGTTTCGCAGCGAAGCGCAGCGAAACAGCTCTTGTTTTACTAAGAGTTTTTGTTGTTAGCTGTTTCGCAGCGAAGCGAAGCGCAGCGAAGCGCAGCGAAACAGCTCTTGTTTTTGTAGAATTTTTATTCTTCAGACTTCCGGAAGTCATTGAAATAACGCACAATTTGTTCTAAGCGGCCTTTTGCATAGTTCCTAAAGAGCAATTGCAATGAAACTTTCAGTGATGAAAGGCAATTGGTGCAATAATGATCCTAAAACAAGGATGTCATGATGACGTCATCACCTGTCACGTGACGTCATCTTAAAGGTTTCTATTTTAAAGATTTGAAAATCTATATCAAATCAGCCACAAGAGACTGTAGGTTTCTGTTTGTGGGATTGGGTAGGGATAAATTAGGTCTTCATTTTATTCAGTGTGCGTGACCTCATATGACCTCTACTTCCGGTCGAAACCGGAAGTGCCTTGTAATTCAAAAGTGCTAAAAGTTATGAAAATGCTTTCAACGATGTTAGTGTCCGGCAAGGATGTGCAGTTAAAAAAAAATACCGATGACGTCACGAAACACAAGAGCGCCCTCTAGCGGCAGGTTGAAAACTGTTCAAAATGGACTTTTTGAAGATGTGTGTGGTGAAGTTTTGTGTAATCACTTCAAAATTTACACATATGTTGATCGTCAGGCAGCCATCATAAGTGTGAAGTTTCAGATCAATGACGTCATCGGGGCTCACGTGACGCAGCATTAAAGGTGTCTTTTTTGAAGTCGTATATCTCCCAAAGTAAAAGTGCGATCATGTTGAAACTTGGTAGGTTGTTAGATATTGGCAAGTTCTTGTAAATTTTGAAATGACGTCATGATGACATCATCACACAATTTGTTATGATTTTTTTAATTTTTTGCCCCTTTAAGTCAGAAATTGCTAACGGAACATGCTTTAATCCAAATTCTTTTATAAACAGGCTTGATACGTCATAACTGCTTCGAATTTTTTTTTACGTCATCATGATGTCATCATTTGTCAGGTTATATTACCTTAAAGGTACAGTTTTACAAGATACATGTATATAGACAATAAATTCGATCTCACTTGGCATTAAATATTGTATTATTAACTTGATTATGTACACACTACAAGACTTTCATATTCACTTGAGTAATTTGAAAATATTATTAGCGAAACAGCTCTGCATTTGTTCACAAATGCAATCATGTCTAGTTTCTAATAAAGGTAAACAAATGAAAACATTTTCATGAACTGTAGGCCTGTATGTAGTGTTCTTTCTGTGTTCTCGTGTGCAGGTTGTATCTGCTCGTTGAAACCGAGGGCTTTATCAATTAAGGGAATCGGGTGTTTTGACAGAGCGAGGACGTCCTCGTTTCGCTTTTATGTACAAAGCCAATGGGAATGTTAAAAAATTAAATAAATACAAAGTCCTAACGATGGGAAAACAAAGAGATCAATGATGATCATTCAAAATGATAGATTACGTACATGTAGGCCTATAACTTGTACAATACGGTTACCAGCATGTGTTGAATACATAGATCGCTATTTTAGTGCAAAATGTAGGTCTGTTCGATTCCCTTCTGAAAAATTAATTTTTAGAAAAACTCCTTATTATGAGAATATAAAAGTAAAACATTGTACCCTAACCAACTCATGCCTATCATAAACTTTCCCCTGTTACATTTGTTTGTATATTACGAGGCCGGACAGTATTTACTTCTGGGAGTGACTTGGTATTTTCAGGTGCTCCCTGTGCCCTGTCTGGTATTCCAACGTCGGCCAGTATCTCGACCTGAACGAGGCAAATATGAGCTACAGGTATTTCACCATCTGTGATTGATGACGGTATTTGGTTCTAGCTATTTGAACCTGCACTGGATGAATAATATGTGCCTTCATCATGGTCTACCCTTTTGGCTTCATTACCCTTTCACACAGAGCTTGTGTCAATAGGAAATTAATCCACTCCATTTTTTGCGTGCTATCATGAATTAGAACAACAGCTCACGGCTGTGTTCAGTTGCACAATGAACTTAAGAAGTGCTATTAGTGTTCACTTTAGGCCGTAATACTTCATGTAGGGAATTGCCTTGATGCCCTTTGAAATGTGCTAATAGAAATTTAGATTTCCTTCATATAGATGCCCTCTATGGAAAAACTGCCATTATCTTACAAGTTAATTCTCAAACAAGGCTAAAAACCACTCTTGGTAAGGGGCTACAAGAATAAAACATTTGTTAAAAGATGAAAATAACTCATGAGAGCTGAAGGTTTGAAACAGTCTAGATTGTAGGATGGAGGGAAACATGCACCAGACAAGGAGTTCGAAAGATATGCAGTACTTGACCTTGTTTAAGAATATTGATGTAAAACTTTATAAAACAGAAATTTTTAGGGCAGTTCCACAGCTACTTACTTAGGTATCAAAAATCTATATTTCTTTTTTAAAAATGAACTTGCGTTGGGAATTACTTGGGAAAAGTCTAAAACCAGATTTATGAAACCGGTGGTCATTGCAGTAAGAGCATTACTTGGAAATAGCTGTGGTAAATTGTACTTTTAAAAAACCTGTGAAACTAGCTCCTGTTTTAAAGTGTGTAAAAGCTCTCTACCATATCAAGAGCCTGCTATGTGAATAATGCATTTCATGGTTGCACCTGGATACTAAATAGTGACTGAATCATGCACCAAGCGCACAACTATTTCTGTAAATAAAAGATTTGAAGGTCATTGCTTTCAGGGATTGTTGAAATGTGTTCCAATATCACGCCCAGCCAGGGATGGCTGACTTTCAAACCTTAGGCATGGGATGGTCCAATTTTTACTCAGAAGTGTAGGGCCCTTTTTCAAAGATGGAATCTGGCCAATTTACTCATTCAGTACTCATTCATTTTGGAAGGCCATAGCTCAAAAGTTCAACTGCTTACCTCCCCAAAAAGAAGGGGAAAAAGACATGTGTCGCCGCATATTTATGATTTTATTTCAAGAGGCTGAGAGACCTTTTAAAATTTGGTTGTTGTTGAATATTTAGCATTTTTCATTGGTTTCTATAGATACCCAATTTAGTGTCCTTGCTCTGAGGTTGCACCCACTTGGATTGTTGTTGGCCTAACTGTATGCTTTAATGGGATTGTACAAGCCTTGAACTAAACAAGTGTTTGCTTTTAACACCAGCGAGCTCTTTGTACCATTCCAAATTGACATTTTCTCATTTGAGTCATAGAAGACCTGGGCTCGATTTCACAAAGTCCTAAGATTCAACTTAAGATGAGATGTTAATATTGCCATAGTGATTTGAATTGTGACATCACACTTTGCTTCTAAGCAATTAGGATTGATTCACACTTTAGATCAATCTTGGATTTGAAATCAAGTTCTGAAGATAAATCATTGCTTTTTTCTTGGTTTGATCTATTCCACTCCTCTGGTTTGAAAGAAACAGCTCAAATATAAATACATGTGAAAGTTTCATAGAAATGCTTGTTGTAGGCACGACATGCCTTAATGTAGAAACCAGCTCTTGCAATGGTTTGCTACAGTTTTTTAATGATTCGGTACACATGATACACTAATTGTACACACTGTATGGAGGGAGGTTACGTCCATGCAGTATGTATCAATCATGCATACTGTACACAAAATCTGGTTTAATTTTCTGATTTATACCGGTAATTAAAGGGGCACCGTCGGTGATCATACTTCACAGTGAGTCTGTGGCCAGACATTAAATTCTGAACTCTCATCCAGTTACTGCACAAGCGCGCGATAACAATGACCGCGTTTACACTTGATCCGGCAAGGGCGATCAAAGGAGGATCAGATCTTGCAAGGGCGATCAAACTGATCGCTGACGCGTTTACACTTGAGTCTGATCTCGCATTGATCCACTTTGCCCGGCGCCTGTACACTGCTCGTGTGACCCCGTACAACAGCCTCAGTCCAAGAAACAACGTAAAAACCACCAACAAGACTATAACCTTAATACACTAATACTGCGACAAGAAAATACAAAATGATTTTCAAATGCTTTTCAAATGCTAATGTAGGGCCAATGTTTTTCCGCGATCGCGGAAAACAGACGGAATTCCCAGATTCTGCCCCTTGAAAAATTCTCACCCAAATTGCATTTTCTTCCTCCCTTTAATCAACAGCCACACACAAACTAGCTTACCCCTGCTCTATATGAACACACAAGTTAATTGTTCTCTCATAAAGGTCTAAAATCAACCGTAAATTTTAAACATTTTGTCGCCAAAGAGAAAAAAAAATGGCTGCCGGTCTGTTTTTGTCTTGAGAACGTGATGTGCAATATTTGACACCACAGCGGCTGTTACATGCTTCAAACTTATTTTTGTTGCAGCGATCAGTGCAATACCTCCATGTACATGTACATACATTTTTAAAAGAAATTGCCAACTCTGGTGTCACGTCCTCGACGTTCCGGCGTACTGAGCGTTCCAGGTGACGTACGCGTGCACGGCCATACTGTTTGTTCCAGCCGTGTTGGTGACGTGGTCTCCTTCTCGTGTTCTGCAACTCATTTGTCATTGAGTACTTTACTGGCCTCGTCGTAAGAATATTTCTTAGATTGGGCACGTACAGCCCTCTTTTCCCCCTCTGTCAGGCCTTCCCGCTGGTAAGGTAATGAATTGACGAAACGAATTGACATGCTTTTGCGATCATCACTACTAGTAGTAGTACTACAGCTCATGGGCGACGCCATGACAGCTACAGAGACTAGAGGAACACTCAGTGCGGCACAAAATTTACTACTTTCGCTTGCTGCGCGCAGGCATGGCATGACGTAATGTATTATATTTAGTCATCTGGAACGTTTAGTATGCCGGAATGCTCAGTGCGCGACACCGGAACTGAATCGGCCGTTGATTTATTGAGAGTTTTTGAACATGAAACAGAAATTTGTTCATGTTTTCTTCAAACGGAATTTACACTTTTCTGAAACGAAAAATCAATGGCCTTACATTATTAGTGATGAAAACTATAATAAAGAGAAATGATTAGAACAAAAACGAATGAGAAGGAAACAGGTCGAAGCATGTGGTTCGTCACGTTTCAGAACAGGAATGCAAATGGCAAGTACCATTTAATTCGTGTAATGTTCTTTTGTGCACATAAATGCTGTTTTTACGTGTAGGAACCAGTGTACGGGGACGCTTGCATTGCACTGGTTGTTTCAACATGCTTTTGCTGGGGTTTTTTTCAACTCGGCACCCCAGTCTGTTCGACGAGACCGGAAGTCGGTGGGTCAAATTGCGGGGTCTGATCCTGCGTTGCGTTTACACTACGTTTTTGATCCACCTTGCGGGATCTGATCCTCCTTTGATCTTGCAATAAAGGGGGATCAAAAAGGAGGATCAGATCCTGATCGATCTTGCATTTACACTAGCTGTTGATTGCCCTTTGATCGCCCTTGCAGGATCTGATCCTCCTTTGATCGCCCTTGCCGGATCAAGTGTAAACGCGGTCCTCGACTGCATCCCATAAAACTTTTGTTTGTGATGTGACAGTTAATGCGCACGCGTGTAGTAACTGGGTGAGAGTTCATGTTTGTTTCTATGTCCAGCCACAAGCTGGCTTCCCATTATGTATAAATTTATGAATTTCCTTACCTTACTGAACCTATCACTTCATACCAGCCTGATTGTACACTCCGTTCCAGCTCTGATACCAGGATTCTCACAAAACCTTAATGCAGGTTTACTTCATCTGCCAAAGGTTTCTATGCAGCTGCTCAAAGTCTTCCTTATCCAATCTGTCATGCAATTTCTCTTACTGAACTCAAATCATCGCTCAAAAGTCACTGTTTCCAGACTTTATTTCAACTTCTCAATCTTTTTGTATTGATGAATTGTTGTAATTCTGTTGTAAAGAGTTGTTACCTTTGGTGAAAGAATGCTAATGCTTGAATTAATATAATAATAATGTGCATTGAGTTGAAATAAGATAAGGTGGTCTATAAACTGATGTTCCCTTTTTCAATTTGTACAGTACCTGTGTCGGGTTTGTAGTTATTTATTTGTTATAAATGATGATCAAGAAGATGGTGTTGTTAACAGCCCCTTGCCCCTAGAACAACCTGCTCCGTCTAATTTCCATCATCCGCTGCTATCAACTGCCGAAAATCCAAACAGGAAAAATTTCCAATTAACAGTAATCAGCACAGAGATGTTTCAGGTGTTAGCCACTGAGATGTAATGAGTTTTGAAATCCCGAGACCCTTTTCCTGGCAGCCCAAAATGTAATTATGTACTCCCTCCCCGAGGGCCCGTCCATAGACATGGGGCACTCCCATTTAGGGGTTTATTCTTGGCAGACACACTAGAGGTTGATCCTCTACATGTATGACAAATACAGGAAGTGTCTCAAGTTCTTGTATCTTCTCAATGGGGTTTTCATCGAGATATCTTGTAGGATTTTCATCAAGGTATCTTGAATGTTTCCCCGAAGGTTTCAGGCTGTTCTAAGATACCAATTCTTCTATTTGGATCATTGATTGTACAATATTGTGAGGAAGTTTGCTGATGCGGTTTAACATCATTTCTTACACTCGACCGGGCTTGTAATTTTTTGTCGGCATGGGACGTTTTGTAGATGACTGACTGTTTCAGTTGCCTTAGAGGATGTTAATAATTAGAATAGTTGTTACAAGTCGCTGGCTTCAGGACAGAGGCCTGCATTTAACATGTCTGTGTGGAACGCTGAAATTACACTTGAGCTAAGTCTCGGTTGGCATGGTAGTGGTGATGGTAGAACTAGTCAACTGGTGAATCAGGGCAGAGGTCTCAGCGGGCGAGCAACAGTGCACCGTTCACCGCCCATCGTGCCCCCTCGACAGCGGATGCTCAAACCCCCGGCCCTGCCCCTGCCTGAGATACCAAAGAGCAAGTCAGTGGAAGAGGATAAATACTTGTCACCATACTTGTCTGCTACAAAGCCCAATAACTATGGGCAGGCAAAGCCCAATAACTATGGGCAGGATCCAACGGAATCGCGACAGTGAGTATGAACACAAAACTGCTGAGTACTGTAAACAATCAGTACAGCAAACAATCAGTACAGCATAAAGTGCAGTTTACATTTCCACTTAATAACAAGTATGTTAGATCATGGAGGTAAGAAGTGGTTAGATGTACACATGTACATGTTGTGTACATATACATGTACATGTACACATGTACATACATGTAAGTCTGCTAATTGCATGTACATGTACACACAGTGATTTATAGTTGCTTTGTGTACAAGTCAATGACTTAAAAAATATGCAACCACATCATGTGTCTGTTTGTTTGATTTGTTTGTGAAAATCAAACTCAAAGTGATTTTCTTGTGTGATGTGAAACAGAGGTCAATATAAACTGTATGGGAATGCCTAATGAATGGGTAGTGCCACCAGGGGATCTTGCTGTACATGTAAAGCTTATTCATGTAGCTATTAAGTGAAGTCATGCAAGTAATCACGTAAATTGGTCTCACAAAGAGCAGGAGGAATATTTATGTGTAAAATGCTAAGGCCAAGTAAAATAAATAACATGTTGCTCGTCCCCGCCCGCTCCGATTTTGGAGGCCGCACCGAATTTTTTGTTATTTGTTATTTAAATATATATTTTTTTTCTATTTCAAATGTATCCTTAATTTTTTTGGAGCAATTTCATCATCTTTCTTGCAGGTAGGCCTACAAAAAATTATATTTCCACAACGCAATCATTTCTTTGAAACGTTTTGCCCTTGACGTTTGCATGCCACAGTTCTTTTTTGAATGAGATCTTTGCACCAGGACGTGATGCCACACACACAGAATAATTTTTGAGCAAAAGCAAGAAGAACAATATCTATCAAAATGGACACAGAAACACACATGGCGACTTTGAACAGAATTTGAGGACATACAGAACATGCTCATAAAACCATAAAAACATCTTCAAATACGATATGGCGGCCATCTTAGACATGGTGGCCATTTTAAAAAAAATAACAAAAATTTTGAAAATAACAAATAACAAGGACCTCCCTCACCAACTTTTTAAAAAGTCCGGACGAGCAACATGTTATTTATTTTACTTGGCCTAAAATACATGAAAAACAAATGCATTTTAAAGTTTTCCCCAGCATTTCAGCAAGATTGATGAATAACTGCATTAAATGTACAGGTCTTGGCTCCTTGGAATCACCCTGTTAAAATGTCCAACATCTCTGGGGTTACTTGTAAATGTTTACCTTTACAGCATCATTTTGATGTTTTGGGGTTGGGTGTGTTTTGTAGGAGTTTAATACTTGTTGGAATTCACAGCAATTTCTACAACAAAACCCAGCGAGTGATCCAATGACCTTACAAACACATACTGTAGACCTGTCCTTTACCAGTGTTATGGCTCTGGGAGAGCTGGACCAAATTTTATAGGGCTGTTTTTAAGCACACTGCCTGAGTCCTTTTGGCTGACCTGAGATGTTGCCAGCCAAGATGCCATGCCATGTGTACTGTTTCTGACTGGCTCCCTGCTCATTGAAAAATTATTTAAAGAAACGTAATCCATGCATTTTAAGCTGTAAGTTACTACTTTTTTTCTGAAATTGCAAATGAAATGCCTGGATGGAAATATTGACCGGGTACAAAAAAGTCCTGAACTGACTAACCAAACTTTACTTTGTTCACAACTTGGGCTTTCACATACAGTGTTGTAAGGTGATTGGAATGGTTTTTACTTTTATGTTTAATGTGGTTTTAAAAGCTCTCTGTGCAATGTAAATTAGTGATTTTTGTGAATTTTAAAAATTTATGTTTATTTTATTTTTTTCGGGGGGGGGGGGGGGGGGAGTGGGGGATATCTGCTAGCTTCATTGAGGGAACCCTGGTTTCATTAAGCGTTATAAATAAGGCTTACAATTGTATGCATAAAATTATCCAACTGTGTTACCAACTGTGTGTGCAGATATTTTGTTATTTTAAGTTGTGCTTTGTGTATGCAGATTATATATATTTATTCTAATTTATTTTTATTTTTCCAAAGAGAGTATTTTATTTAGTGTTTGTGCCTCCCTATGTGACTGGATTAACAGGCTTTCGAGCTACAGTGTTTTATTATACTTTTGTTGATCCTGGCCATCACATTACGGTTGTTTTGTAATTTAGTTTTGCCCTTACGGTTTGTCTTGCTTTGTTTTTACTTTTGTTTACTTTTGTTTTTATATATCCATTTTACATACTGTCTGTTTGTAATTGTTTAATGGCCAAATAAAGAATAAGAATAAGAATACAATGTATGGTCATAGTTTGGTTTTTGTCATCGTAATGCTTATTTATAGACAAAATTATAAAGAAAGATACAATACAAATCTCATGTGAAAGTTTCAGCTGAATACAGTGTCTACTTGCTGAGAAAACAGCAAACAAATTGTTTTTTCACAAGAACATGAAATCCATCCATGTTAAAACGAGGTGGCAACGGGTACCAATTGCATCTCTTGTCACAGCATTTGCAAACGGACACCAACCCTCAGAAATCTGAGAAATGATTCATGCATGAACCTTGAAGGGAATCCTTTTACTACATGTATCAACAGCTGCAGTGCTTCCAAGTAAGCTATTATGGTCTATATATTAATTGGAGTATTTATCAAACCTAAGGTATACATTTAGTACATTCTGAAGGAAAGGCTTGGTTTCTTCTTCTTGTTTTTGTACATTTACAGATGTGAAAAAGTGAGAGTAACAATCAAGATAGTGTTTGATTAATTTACATGATGATTTTCAAATTAGTATTGTGTCCGGAAGGAAAAAAAAACTTCAAAGAAATATATTTTGCCCACTGATCAAGTTGTCAAACTGCCATCAAAATAAAATGTCATGAAATTTCCCAGCAAAAAAATGGCAAGACATCAAAAATAGTTTTTCCTCTTCCTCGATGCCTTTCTCTAACCAAGTACAAAATAAATATAAAGAATGTGTTTATGTTGGGGGAAAAAAGAAGATGAAGATTGGTAAAGATAGGCACAACAAACGAACGTTTGTTTTTCATTTACATGTAGTCTGTCAAGTGTTTGTTATAAACTTGATAGCAGTAATAATTGCCAAGAAATTGGCATCAGTCGTGGAGTTCAGCAATCATAAACAACCACGAATGAATCATTGGCAAAATGTAAAATTTGTTATTTTCCTCAAAAACAAGGCAACAGGAAAGATGACTGTTTCACAAAATTTGACTGAAAACTGAAGGAATAAGAAATTAATACATGTAAATAAAAAATTTTATAGCGAATAGCAAAATACCAAGAGAGGGCGCTGTTTTGCAGCGCATGATAGTGTAGTGAAAGGGGGCAACCCGGGAACTAGCGCACGACGACCGACTGTAGCATTTGCCCCCTCTGCCCTCCCATGATCCATTGCGATTCTGAATCGCGATAAACCTTATGTACATGTATGTTGTATCAGTCCTCTTAACTCTGAAACTTGTAGGTGAGCGGTGAACCTTTCAGAAGAGGCTTATTTTAGGAGTTTAATGGACCCACCCCACACAAACCTACATCATACATCATTCCAAAGCTTTGTGTGTCTACTTTAAGATTAGGCATGATGTGGAGCTCCAAAATTGGGAGAAATGTGTTTTTGGGGCCATTTTGGTCTAAACTTCTCATTTTTGGTCAAAATTTTGATTTTTAAGCTATTTGTATTTTTGACATCTTTGGGACAAGCTTCATCCGTGACGGCAAGTTTTAGACCAATTTCAGGCTCCAGAAATTCACAATTACTACCGTAAGATTACAAAATGTACAGTAACTATAGGCAGTATTGAGTAGAAAGGTGCAATTTGCTCAAACTATTGTATTGAACACTAGGGTAAAAATTGATTGGCCATTTACTGAAATCGTGACTTTTTCTGAGCTATATAAATATTTTAATTGTTGAATGATAGATAATTTACATTTGAATACCTTCAATGTGAATCTAAAAAGTTTGGCTAAGTGTATTTTCATGCTACGTTTGCAGTGTTCTCCACAGACTTTTTCTTTGGGAGGGCGGCATGACGTAATCAAAATGGCGCCTGTCGATATGACGTCATCAAAATGGCGCCCGTTGGTTTATGACGTCATCGAACGTGAAAGGAAAAAACACCCGAGATAATCCTTTTCTTAAAAATAATCTTATTAACCCCCGGGCCCCGACACTATACTAAGGAGAATGATTGACATCCATTTCATTCTGTCGAAACAACCTTGTTGTAAAACTAATTCAAAACCTACAATTTGTTATACATTTTGCTTTGTGCGTCGCGCCAAAAACATCAGAGGGATATGCCGCTCAGTGTTGGATTTTAGAAAGCTGGATTTCTATGCGTTGGTGGTGATCGGATAGCCCACACACGTGCAATTTTCGAAACGGAAAAAAAAATTAAAAAATTACAAAAAAACATTTTGTGGACGATCTTATCCCCTAATTTCTGCCCTCAATAATACCTTTTTCATCAACAACCATTTTCATGGATTTGTGATTAGAGGTTCCGTTGTTTAGAACTTAGTTTTCAATAAAATCGTCGAGATTCAACGATCGGTAAACAACGCACGGTACGCACATTGAGAACAAATTCAATGAACTTTGCCCCGCAACGCCCTCTATCGGCAAAAGTTGTAAATGTTTGAATATCCTTCAAGGCTGTACATTGTACCAATCTGCAGGCGTGCGGCACAGTGTGTTGTAATTCTTTATCGGCTCGTGAACGTGTACTGCGTTGGAGTCTAGTAAGCTCTCTTATGAATATGGTAATCAACGGCCAATCACAGCGTGCGGAGTGTTGGTTAGCTTGGACTTTGGACCATGTGTGTTGTGTATGCGCTATGGATGGACTACCGACCGAACGTTGTTGGGCCGATGCACGTGCAGCGGTGGATACTCAGCAGTCAGAACCATGTGATTGTGTGTGCATCGTGTTTTAACGTTTGTATACTACTAAAATGAACTTGTATACTACTAAAATGAACGATCGCAATTCCAATGCTGCCACTTACATTGTAGAAGTCGGGATTGGCTCGTTTGCTACTCGTTTGTTCGTATTAAGTGCAGGCTAAAAATAGTCTGTTTGTAATTTTTTTTGGCAGGGCGGCCAATTATTTTAGCAGGGCGGCCAATTCTTTGGCAGGGCGGCCTTAAACTTTGGGAGGGCGGCCCGCCCTCCCAAAATACGTGTGTGGAGAACACTGGTTTGTGACGTGATGTTGGAATTCTTTAACCTCTTCAGTTTCAGTTTCAATTTTGTGAATACTACGCACAGGAAATATCAACAAACATGACTAAGCAGCAAAGCCCTGCATCCATTACAGTCCCCCCATCTGCGCAAAATCTGGCATTTCTGCTATGTCTACAATAATCAGTCAAGCTAATAATCTCTCATGTATTTGAAAATAATTTAATGCAGGAAACTCGAGCTGTTTTAGTTTTTCAAAAGTACACATTAGTGAAAAACACATTTTAAATCAATATTCCCTATATTTACTGTACATTTTCTAGTTTTAATATGCTTATTGTAAATTTACAGAGCATTTTGACGGCTTAAAACCTACTTTCATGGATGGGGTACATGTACATGTATGTTCCATAGACATAAAAAATGCAATTTAAAAAATATATATATTTTTGACCAAAACTGAGATTTTTTTGACCAAAATGTCCCTAAAAACAAATTTCTCCCATTCTGACAGCTCCATATCATGGCTAACCTTAAAGAGGACATGTTTGCCTTTCCAGTGATACCTGTTGTGGCTGTGTGTGGAGTGGGTCCATTAAATCGACCAAAATTTGGATTCTGCCGCTGGACTATTGGGCATTGTTAAACTAAAAGTTGATCATTGACGCCCCATTTAAAAAAAGTTTTTAACATATTAATCAAGGTCTACAATTTATGAAGTTTCAAAGCTTCAAGAGCTTTAGTTTTTGAATCAAGTTAAAAATCTTCCATGGCAACCTTTGCACGGTAGTAGATGTTTTTGTTTCTCAAAGTAGCACTTGCGTTCAATTTACCATTGTAGCGCATGGTTTACACTCTGCTAAAATGAGAACAAGAACATGTTCATGACACAGTGGGGTGTGCAAGCATTCTTCTCCGCTTTCACAAAGTAACATTCATGTAGTGTTGTAATACATTGGCGTGTGTTTCTTTGTGAAAATAAAAATTTGCCTGTTTTGCTTTTTTTAATTTTTTCATAAACTATCCACTCATCTTTTCTCCTTTATTGTTTATTAATTCAGTTTGTGAAAGAGTATAAAACAGCCTATTTATTAAGTTCAAAGTATCAAGTGTCCTTGATGAGAAACCAATTGAAATCACTCAGAAGTTTTGAAGGAAAATGGTTGGTGATTTTAAAAGCGTCCAACTTTAACTTTAAATTTAACAAACAAACAAAATCAAAAACACACACCACTATTTCATCAAAAGTTCCACAGGTCATTTTCCTCGATAAGCTATTCATAGATGTTATCCTGCCATAATTTACAGACATGTAATTGAATTAGGCTGTTATCATATCAAAAAGCGAAATAAATCAATCACTGTTTTCTAAGGGCCTTCCTCACCCCAAAATAAGAAATGTTTTTCCGGGCATCAGCCTACAACTTGCTAGATTTTTGTGTCAACTCACGTCTTGGCAGCTGCTGCTGTGTGCCGTTATTACATCATTCTGCATCATCAGGTCTGCGTCCAAGCAGACCAAATACTGTACACAAATCTTATAATGGAGAAGCCACTGCCGATGGCCACAAGGTTACTTAATGTAGGCTGAGGGGAGAGTCCCCTCTGGGTATTGATTCATCATGCCTAGATGACTGGATAAGTCAATGACTGGTAGTCTGTCCAGCAACAGGATTTCTTTTTAAGGATTTGGGGAATCGTTCAATACAAGGTTTTAGCCAGGATTTGGTAAAAGGGTGTCCAAATCTGCTGGAAATTTAAAAACTGGGTGTCCAAATTGTTCACTTACAATACATTTACATGTAAATGACAGATGAAACAGGGTGTCCAAATTTAAAACAGGGTGTCCAAAAGACACCCAGACACCCCTCTGGCTAACACTATGGTTCAATATTCTTGATTTCTCTTGTTTTTTAGATTAAAATATATCATCATTACAGCAGCATGTAAACTGATATTGGACTCGTCATGTCGATATACGTTAACTAGGTACCTTTTCAGGTATATCATCATATAGTTTTGGGGGGATAAAAAACAATGGAAAAATGTAACAAGCTAAAAAGTAACATTGTTTTTCAAAAAATGCTTGTAGAAAAATTCTTTAAAATTCAGCTGCTAGTTATTAAAGCAAAATTCAGTGAAAATCTTTGGTAAAAAAGGAGACTTTTGTACTGTCTCCTGATTAAGAATGGAAAACTTTGCTGTTTTCAAATGTTTGCTACATTGTGTGGTGTTACATGTACAATGTATTAATAGGTAGGGACTCAACTTATTTCATGGGTTCTTTTACATTGTAACCCCACAATGTTTTAAATAAAGATTAAAGGAAAGGGACAATGGAAAACCAACGGGAAAAGTACACAATGGTATTCCAGGGTTCTGCCCAGGATTTGTTTAGTGCCGGAAATTTTTTTTTTCCTAGTACAGTCAAGTCAATTTCCTTTCGATCGTGCACGGAGTGGTTACACACGTGCGCCCTGCAGCTGTGCCTTGAATGTAGGCCCTCAGTGCGCGCACGCCTTTACCGCCATGGGAAAACAATTTACAGTATCTATAGCATGGTGCTTACTCTGCAGTTCATTTCTGTTGTATTAAACGCTGTAGAATAGGGTTCACAACATGATGAAACTGGTATCATGTTATTCCAAGCGTAAAGCTATAATCAGCGTGACTGGAAACCATTGCAAAATCAATGCGGGTTTCATGCGTTGGGTATATACATCGTACAGGCGGGAGGAATGCTCGATCCTGGATCATTAAAATAGACTCAAACCAAAGAAGTAGGCTACTTGAAACTTTGGATAAAACTGTTTACTGGTAAATAATTTGTTTTACACGTTGTTCAAAATATTTTGAAGGAAATGGGCAAAAAAAAGGGAAAATGTGTGGTGGTCGGAAAAAGAAAAAATTGTGCGAGTGCCGGTCGGGGAATCATGAGTGCCGGTCGGGTTTTCCGGCACCGACCACCGTGGGCAGAACCCTGGTACAGGTGTATTCTACTAAAAGATGTCTGTACAATAAAAAACTGTAGGTTAAACCAACCCAAGCAAGGATTTACAAATCAGTACCAACATGGGGAAGTCCCTATGCAAGGCCTTATCAGTACTTGGGAGAATAATACATTGTACATGTGTATTGTACATGTATGCATGTGCCATAGAGCAAGTTATGACCAAGTATTATTGTAAACGTGTGTACAGACTACAAGTATGTATGGGGGGTGGGGGTGGGGGGGGGGTGGGGGTAAATACTATTCTATGAAAGGATCTGTAATTTACAGAATGCATTGCCCAGATACTAAAGTACCCTTTCCCCTGTGAATGGCATTTCCTGTGGACCAAAATTTAATATCCTTCCATTCGTTCAAACCAGGACAAGTTGGTCATGATGGCTGGGTACCGGCTGTGACTGTGACTGATAGTCTCTTTGTTTTTTTAAATTTGCCTTTTATCACAATAGTTCATCGCGAAACTGACCTCAATATGAAATCTGTACGTACAATCAGTAGATTCTTCGAACAGTCAGACCCACAAAGAAGAATATATTTATATATATATTTGTTTACATGATATGTAAAGTCTAAACATAGAACTTCATCTTAGAGAGGACAAGGCCATTTTCATTTAACAAAGGGCACTTCATTCGGAAGGTTTTGATGGGGCACCAAGGCCAAGACCAGGGCAACCAAGGCCATGGCCTCCATGATCTCTATGTAATTCCAGGCCTGGTGTATACATGCAGCATAATGTAATGTTAAAAACCTGAAAGTTGTATTTAACGATGGATGGTATGTTTATTTTTATTAGACATTGTGTTTACTTTTATCATATTTACAGTAAGTTTGATGTGTGTTTAGGGTGTTTCTCTTCCTGGTTTGATAAATGAATTTAAGTATACATGTACATACTGTGCTCAGTGTCATTGATCAGATAGTTTATAAAGACTAAAAATATTGTGCATCCTGACCCGCTACACATTATGTGCAATGTGTACATTGCCCTTCATTGGTAACCATATCTTAAGAGTTGTATGACACGGTTCACATTAAGGAGATGGTTCATACGGATGTGTGTATGTACTGTATATGTGCCACACTTCACATACTTGATCAATATAGTCATACTATCTAATCACTGTACAGTGTATGTCTAATATCATGTCTGAACAGGGACCGGTTGTAGTGCACTAGTTTGAATCACAGCTCTGTTAATTGTACAGTGATTGGAGTGAGTCTACACTCCTCACCCAGCAATCAATAAATAATCAACAAATAACCCAGTCGCTGGGTCAGCTGTGTGAAATTACAGCTTCACATATCATACATGTAGATGTGTGTGACGGCGCACACCGGTAGTCTGTTTCACGCCTAAATAACGTGTGTGGAGGTAAATAACGTGTGTGGAGGTACAGTTGTAGTAGTACAGTGAGTTGACTGTACGAATTGTGTGTTTGTACATGCGAGGACAGTTCAGTGTGACAGCCAAGAGTGACAGTCAAGAGTGGAGTGGTTGCATCTATCCATACATTTTTACTCCACTCTTGATAGAGTGGACATTAGAGACAGACTACAATGAGGTAAGTGTGTGAGTCACAGACTTGTTTATCAACCTGTAAAACATTGCACAAATTCCCATACACTACAGTAAATGTAGGCAACAGACGATACAACTTGCCACACAGTAAATTATTACATTTTTTATAAATGTTTATGTTTATGTAAACTTGCAGTATCCCATATTTTGTTTTTTTAGTAACACTGTCAGACTCATACAATGTACATTTTGTAATTTTGGACACCAATTGCATGTTTATGGAATGATAAAGTACAATGTGTTTATAAGTTTATAATCGGGTGATTTTTGTGTGTTTTTTGTACATATTTTTGATAACAGTATGCATTTAGTTAGTGGTTATGAAAAAATCGAGCTTTTGCTGAATAATTTAAAACAGAATTGTGCCTACATGTAGTTATTGAAACGAAATTTGATGTATTTTCTAAATTACTTTTTCAGAATGCAAGTTGTAGCCTTCATGTTTATCAAAGAAACTCAGGCCGTGTCAAAATTGGCGGCTACAGCTACGGCTGTATACATGTACATGTACATGTACTTGGCAACACCCTTAGCAACAGTCGTAGCCGTAGCTGTAGCCGCCAACCTGGATGTTTAACTCTGAGGGAAATCAGGCGTCTTTAGCCTGGATCGAGACACAAATGGGGTTCAATTTTCAGCCTCACTTTCAGCTTCTGCAACCCATTAGCTGTACTTCAGTGATTCAAGCATTTACTTCACTTTTCTACATGTACATATGTTTCTCTGCGAACAAATAATGGTTAAAATGGAACAAGTCTAGCCCTCAGTCAGGAAAAGGAAGTAATGTGTCATAGCGGCCTTGTTACCAAATCTCTCTGGTGTCTTTTTTTCGTGCCTGTAATGCAAATGTAGTGTGTAGTGATGGCCAAATGAGCAGAGCTCAATTTCATGGCTCTGCTTACCGTAAGCAAAGAATCAACGCTTACGGAAGCGTATTTCACGGGTTAGCGGGGAATATTTGCTTTTGTGCGTGTGTACTCCATGTTACTCAGAGGCATTCTTCACTTACACAGCT
The DNA here is from genome assembly GCA_037783415.1 of Leptasterias polaris. NCBI lineage: Eukaryota > Metazoa > Echinodermata > Asteroidea > Forcipulatida > Asteriidae > Leptasterias > Leptasterias polaris. The sequence goes on from JAZGTN010000027.1 coordinate 4,619,688, forward strand.
AGCTAGTGCAGAAATGTGTATCTTGCACAGTATAAAAGCGGAGAATGGTGATTGCAAACGCAGAACTCGGTGGTAAGCAGAGCCATGAAATTGGGCCCTGGGGTGTTCCATGGTTCATAGTACCATTGTGAAGTGTACTGGAGTGTGAAAACTGCCCCTTCATATGGAATGTGCAGGCCACTGTACAGGCCTGATCCACTCAATTGCCTTCATGCCCCTGGTCATTACCTTGGTGCCTCTTGCAACGTTCCAGTGGAAATTGAAGTTCCCCTAATAGAAGGAAGTGCCCAATACTAAGGAAAAACTGCTCTGCCCTAACAAGAACAGGTATCAGGCAAATGGTTTCAAATAAACAGTAAATATCACAACAGGTGCACTGATCAGTGTGTGCATGTGCCAACATATAACACATAAATCATTCATGTATTAAAAATAGCTGTTTAACCTAGCTTTGTCTGAAATTATTGTGTGGCCCCACATTATCCATTTGTCTGAAATTATTGTGTGGCCCCACATTATCCATTGAGATTACTGAGTGTGAAAGGAAAAAAAAAATACAATGTAACTCAACACCCAGTGTACATTTACAGTGTGAGTGTACAAAGTCTGATTGGTCACACATTCCATGCATGTATTGGGTATGAGACATATTCTGAGTTCAGACCACAAGAGTTGTGGTTCTATAATTAATCTTGTTTCCTCATTAGAATGTATACCCATGCAACTACATGTACATGTACCTCTAATCGGTCTTAAAACATCCCTGACATATTATGTTTATTTAACCTGTATGTAATTTGTGGTACAGAAACTTTATAATGAGCATATTTGCAGTTGAAAGACTTGTTTGTGGTTTTTGACAACTTACTCAGTTTGTCTTTCCCACAAGAAGTAACATAATAACTTGTGGTGTTTTCACTGAATTACACTTTGGGGATTATTGAAATGACATTCATTGTCAGTAGAGTGCCTAAAGTTCAAGAGCTTTCTAAATGAACAAGTTCTAATTGATCAACGGTTTTGTACTGTAGACCACGAAGGCCTTTCATTTGTCATACAATGTATTGTATTGAAGGTTACATTTGTTTGTGCTTAACTCCAACTTAGCTTGTTAGAAGTTTGGCAGTTTGCTAATTTTGGAGAATATGATGTGAAAGAAATCAAGCTTAATGTATTAACAAAATGTTTATACTACATGTGTAAAAATGGTTTATCAATCTGAGTTCAAATCCAAATTGTCTTACTTTTGTTTTTGAACAAGACATTTCACTAAAGCCTGTTTCACATGAGCGCTCAAAACAATGGTCGTTTGCAACAAATTCACATCCGTGTAATAAAATTGCAAATTTGCGTCGTGTGAAATGAATTTGTGTGATGAAATTACCACAGACCTGCATTATTAACAACCGGGATCAAGACCTCCTTCAAAAATCGCATCCCTGTTTAGAATCGCCAAGATCGGTCGGCATAATACGGCATAATACCAAGGTCCCAAGTGATCGCACAACGACCACGCATGTGCACCGGGTGAAATGTCATTTGTTTGTTTGAGGTATAATCCTATCAAAATCGCGTCGGTGGAAGAAATGTTTGTGTTGCAAATTCTGTTAAGTTACCTTTGTTTTGGATTTGGCACTTCCACATACCGTTTTTATGTTCATATTTTTATATTGCATTGGCTGCAAGAGTTTGACGTGTAAAAATTTGTTTGTGCCCTGGTTTGACCTCACTTCCTGTCCAAACCGGAAGTTCAAATAAATAATTATATACTGTAATAAAGTTATATTGAATGGTTTTTATTTACGTATTTTATTTAATTGAACTTTTAATATTTACCTGCAATTCACAAAAGTTGTTATGGTGTCACAAAAACTGAATGACTAGTTATTATTATTGATATTAGAGCCTTTTCTCGTACTCATGAAAGCGAAGGCAGGCCTAATGCTGCATTATGGAGGCAATGGAGGAGGTCGTTGCCTTAGTGTTCCTAGAAACATTGCAGTAGAAATTCAAATATCCCTCATACTCATAGAGGTGCCTGTTACTATAAAGAAAAATGGCCTTGCCCTTGCAAGAACAAAGGGCCTGAAGGAGGGAGTGACTCTACTTCCTGGATGTTCAATGTACATGATTTCGAGTACAATATGTTTTTGCTGTGCTTTTGATTTCAGTTTTGCTATTTGTGTTCCAGTTGATTGCTCTCATAATCCAGGCACTAAACATTCCAGTGTATACTGTATGGCTTCTGAATACAATATGCATGGATTTGAAGTTGCATGCTCTATGCACAGTTGAAGAGTGCATTGTGTGTTTCTCACTTTCCGACCTGACACACTTTACTAAATCGTAACAAAATCGAGGGTGGCAATTTAATGAAACCTCTTGACCCTCAATTGAATCATGGCTTATGATGATTTGTACCAAGTGCAGGGTCTAGTGTTTGAAATGTCAGGACCCAATTAACCCCTGCTTCGTTTCTTTTAAAAATCCATGCTTTCTTTGCAAGCTAGTTTCTGTAAAATACGTGTATGTGTGGGAAATTTTCAACAAGTTTCAACTGTAAGATTGTCCACTCACCATTCAGGTTTCTCCCCAGGATTTGTCAAAACTGGGGGGTATTCTGTTCCTAAATTTTGGAAGGTTGACCTAAAGCACACTGAATTGAAACAAGGTTCTCAGAATTGGTTTTAATTGGTGTTTAACTTTTGTCTTTAAAATTGATTGAATTGAATTGAATTGAAGTAGAGGTTTTATTTTTCTGTTTCGAATGAAAGCTTCTATCAATCTGACTCATCATCTAACACTGACTGTAACAATCACATTAATGGGGTCTTAATGCTGCATCACAGCCAATTTCCTGAAACAGATCTTGTACCAGAATAGGTTTTTAATGCATCGAACTAATTGCTTGGTGTACTAGCATTTTCTACAGACCCAAATGTAGACCTATTGTACATTTCTAGGCTACTTGCCAGAGCCAAATGTCATGGCTGTGCTCACCGTAAATGTAACTGAAAATTTTGCTTATAAACAGAAGTAGTACAAATTCCACTTATCATAATACTAATAGTATTTCACAGGTAAACAAGGAATTTTTGCATGTTTGTGTGGACTGCGTGAGCACTTCAAAGCAATCTTTGCTTACACAGATAGGAGAGAAATTTTGCGCTTACCCTGTAAGTGCAAGTTTACCCTGTAAGCAGAAAATGGTGTCTGTGAGCACAGAATGGTGTCTGTGAGCACAGAATGGTGTCTGTGAGCACAGAATGGTGTCTGTGAGCACAGAATGGTGTCTGTGAGCACAGAATGGTGTCTGTGAGCACAGAATGGTGTCTGTGAGCACAGAATGGTGTCTGTGAGCACAGAATGGTGTCTGTGAGCACAGAATGGTGTCTGTGAGCACAGAATGGTGTCTGTGAGCACAGAATGGTGTCTGTGAGCACAGAATGGTGTCTGTGAGCACAGAATGGTGTCTGTGAGCACAGAATGGTGTCTGTGAGCACAGAATGGTGTCTGTGAGCACAGAATGGTGTCTGTGAGCACAGAATGGTGTCTGTGAGCACAGAATGGTGTCTGTGAGCACAGAATGGTGTCTGTGAGCACAGAATGGTGTCTGTGAGAAATTGGTCCCAGTTTAAAGCAGTTTAGTTGAATTTGGTGCCTAGCACATCACATGGCTGAGCAGGGATAAGCAGGGAACCAGTCACAAACAAAATACGATACAATACATGGTATTGTTGTCGGTAACCGTTTCTGCAAAGTAATATTCTTTTCAGTCCCAACAAGTTTTTTGTGCTCAGTATCAGCTCGAAGTAACTGGGCCCAATTTGTTGGTCAATCTTCACTTTTTTGAATAATTTGCGGGAAACATTATTTATTACACATTCGTTTCCTGGCCGATTTTAAAATAAACAAACTTCACATGGTTGTTTTGTCTATTGGTGGTTTTCCTACAAATGTTTTCACCAACATGCACTGATAATATACCCATTGTTTTTATTATATGATAAAGAGGTACATTTAGGTTGATTGAAGATATTCTGAAGCACTTGACCTACATGAAAGGAATTCATTGAGCTACATACACTAAAACATTTTAGTCTGCAATGAAACTATATATATTTTTTTGAAACAGACTTCATTGTTGTGAATGGTTAGAATCTAGAGCATCGCCATCGGAGTGTTATTAATGAAAACGCGATGGAATAAGATCCAGAACGACACGTCCGTGATGTTATTTTTAGAGTTTAGGTCTTATATTGTGCCTGTTACGCCACATGTTCCAGGTAGCTCTCTCGGGATAATATTAGGCCCATGACAGAGACAAAAAAACAGGGTCTATGGAGCGCATCCACATTGTCTATCTCATTTCCACTGTGCTGAATGATGCGATATGATATTGGTGTGTGTGTGTGTGTGTGTTTGATCTGGGAGATGACCAACATGATCTTAAGGAAGGAAACTGCCCATGGGGTATTAAGGGGGTTTTAAGTTTCGGCATGACCGAGTTTATACAGACCTTGCGCAACTGATGATCCGCTCATCATAAGTACGCGTAAGGTTCATGGATTAAATGAATAGATGTACTAAACTGTGTCTGCTCCATCCTGTAGATTAGAAAATGTAATATTTTTGGTTTCGTAGTAATTTTGCACACCATTTGTATGATTGAAAATATAAATGTTCACAGATTTGCATGTTACTTTATACATGGTATAAAGATGGTCATGGTGGAAAACTTTCCTTTAAATAATTTTGCTTGAAATGAGTAAAACAATAAGTTGTGAGCTTGTGAGTCCAAAAACTGATGTTTGAAAACAGTGCCTGGCTTGTGACCTTGATTGGGGCAAACTAGCATTTACAATAAGAAAACAAAAGAAGTGAAACCATCATTTTAGGTGATTTGTTCCCACAATTTTTCTAGTGATTGTAATGACCGATTGAGCAAGTTAAAATGCGGATACTGGTCTTAAACAGTTACCAAATGTTGTCTGCGCATATAATTTATACAGTGAATTGCAGGCATACCTTAGCCCCCTGCTCTCTGCTTAGCCTTGGGTCAAAGACATTTCTCATGCAGTAATGGTTACGATAACGTGTCTTACATGGTACACTACCAATTATTTGTATCACCACCTGACCAGGTACACATTAAGGACATTGGATCCGAGGTGTGAAAATAACAACTGGTAAACAAGAGAATGCTTTTGGGATTTAAAGGGCTCATTACTCTGCATGGGTGTAGTTTTCTTTTTTAAGATTCAGAGTTTTGTTTTTTTACCATAATCTATACACCAAGAGCCAGACTTGTATCTGAATTCATACTTTTTTTAAAGGTCTGTCTGGTGAACAAATAGGCATTAAATTTCTCCAGATAAAAATATATCCTGCTCACTGATCTACTTCTCCAGCACTGAGGATACTGTCCCCAGAAGCTCCTTGAAACCTATAACTCCAGGGGTTACCAAAATGTGCAAATGCCATCATTTCAAGATACTTCATAAGATAGGGATCCAAGTTGACAGACTGTTTTTTCAGTATCACTTCTCGCCCCTGCTTAGGTCTCGTTACACATTTACCTTTAACAAAAGAATTGTGGATGAGTAGTCTACCCCTGAGTCTACCCCATCAAACTCAATTTTTGAAGGCCTAGTCAGCGGTCGGAATGTGGGTTCGAATCCTGGTCATGACACTTGTGCCCTTGAGAAAGACACTTTACCATAACATTGTTTCTTTTAACCCAGGTGTACAATGTATAAATGGGAACTCATGTTAGGTGAGACAGTATTGTTTTGGATAAACCTCTAGCGCTAACTTATTAAGCAGCTTGAGATTGTATGCTCCTTAGGGAGTTGAGAAAGTTTGTGGATTGCTTTAAAGTCACCTGGAAATAGAATTTTTTTTTTTTTAAATATAAGAGTATATGTATATTAACAATAAAACAATTTTTTGAGTAATTGTTTGTCAGTATTTATATGTTAAAAAAATAGATAAAGTTGTTTGGGGGCGACTCCGCCCATCACTTTTTGTGACGTCAATCGAGGAAGACTTCGCCTCGATTGAACATCGACCCCCTTGAACTTGCCTGCATTTACGTTGTATATACACGTGCAAGTAGTGAGATTGTACGTTTCGTTTGGTTATCCAAAAGGGGGTTTTTTCTTGCATTTTTCCAGCGAAAATTGCTGCTGGATGCAGCAAAACGACTAAAGATGGGGTCAGCCAGCATTTTTTTCCTGCAGATCCCAAATATAGGCAGTTACGGGCATCGAAAGTTAGGCTAACGAGGGCAAAGTGGTCCGGTCCGACGTCGTTTTCAGCGCTATGCAGCGAACACTTGGATAGCCCGGGGATTTTTTCGTTGGTAGTAGTGTGCAAGGGAAGTTGCAGTGAAGCTTAGGTTACCAGCGAAATGTTTCTGGTGGAAAAACAATACCTCGTATTATCCGTGTTCTCGTTATGACCATGCTCGTATCTTCCGTTTTTAAGACATAGAAACGCGCATGGGACAGTTCGGGACCGGTGAAAAACCTCGTATAAACTGGCGTCTCGTATTAGTCGACTGTACACTGTCCTAGGATTGCATTGGGTGGTGACGTCCGAATACGAAAACGCATCATACTGATCAGGTACCCAGACGTAATGTACGGGGCCAGACTACACATTTTCTCCTGCCTCGATTGACGTCACGAACAGCGCCATGTAAAGGGGGGCCTATTTTTTAATTTGTAATTAAAAGAAAAATAAATTTTTTAACCTTAGTAAATTGTTTATTCACATTCCACTCATAAAAATGTATATATTAATGACAAAAGCTTTATTTTGAAAAATACCACTGCCAGGTGCCTTTAAGTATGCCCGATAAACAGAGAATGTTTAAAGCACCTTAATCTAGCTACCAGGATATTTGTGCTATACAAGAACCCAGTATTTTTTATTATAACTAACGTTGCTGCCACCTTTTATCCCCACAGTGTTGAGAAGTCCGTTTGTCAGGCGTTTGCCTCGGTGATGCTATACGATGACAACATGAAGAAATGGGTGTCGTCAGGGGCATCAGGGATGTCCCGGGTACACATCTATCAACATACAGTCAACAATTCATTCCGTGTGGTGGGACGACTCACAGCGGACCAATCGGTAAGAATATTAATTCCATCAGGGGCCTTCACATCAGAAGTACAATTTATGTCAACTGTTGAACTGGGGGAGGGGGGTGATTTACACTTATTTATGCTTTAAATGTCCATCTGAAATATGGTGTACACCTTGGATTTTAACCCAAAATAATTTTATGAGCTACATGTACGGCCACTTCAAGGTGAGGGCTACATTTAACTGATTTTGGACTGTCAAGACAATTCAACTGTCCCCAGGGGCACATTGCCACCTACTCCTGGACCTGAAACAGGGTAACCCTCTTCACTATCCATAAGGATGTAGGCATGGGTAATCATCCACTATGACTATGAGCCTGGTAGATCAGAATGCACTACCTTCCCAACTTTTCACTTGCTCAAGGGCACAAGTGTCATAACCAGGATGCAAAACCCGCACTCTTCCAATGGTTGAATGGCTTCTGACTGGCACCCCAATCAAAGGTATTGACAAAATAAGGAAACCACCAACATCAGGGCTAGATAATGTAGCTCAGTTGGTAAAGCCCCAGTACATTAATTCGGAGGTTACAGGTTCAAATCCCGCTCTAGTCAATTTTAATTAATTAAAGTTTACCCAGTCACAAGAGACAACACAATAGTTCATGCTCTTTAGTTACACTGTGCAGTTCACACATTCCTGAAGGTTCCAATTATTAATTCACAAGTTGACTTTTAACCTTAAATGAGTTTTGTCCGACTTGTTGCCTGTTTCTTTACGATTGTACATTTATTAATTTTTATTTTTTTCAAGTTTGTTATATAGTGCGTGTCTGTATTCTTAATCCTATTTTTATTACAAAATGTGTACAATGACTGTATTCAGTGCTTGGCTGTGTGTGTCTTTTTAATGGAGAAAATAAATGAACCACTATAGATACAGTATGTAGTTTCTAAAAAATGACAAAGTACAGTTTACATTGCAATCAATACAACTTTAAAATAATTCAAAGAGAGATAACAGCGACACTTTTACAGAAACAGGAGTCCCCCTTCTTTTATGGATGTCCTAAAATGGTGCTGTGTAGCTGCTGGTTGTGTTTGGCCCATGGGTATGATTAAAATGTGGGAAGATTCTTGTCTTCAGGCTCTCTGTCTATCACAGTCAGGCTGCTCAGTCTCTGATTGAGAGGATTCTAACATTACTAACACACTCTGATGTACCCTTGCTGTATGGATGTACGCTGTAACATTCTTAGCCAGAACAGAGCGAGGACAAACATGTAAAAAACATGTTTTTGATAGATTTACATTACTGTCATTTTTTTCATTCTTATTATTATCCAACAGTTTTCAGGAAGCGAGCCTTTACAATTTTCTATAGAACCCCTGTCGTGTTATCTTTTTATACACTTTTGTTTTGCTTGTAAAATGTAGTATAAGCAAGCTCTTGTTTACAGAAATCAGTATTAATTTTGGTTTCCATTTTGACTTTCCTTTCGAGTTGTTTGTTTTGAAATCCTTGTGTTATCAACAAGCTCACAATACTAGAATGTTACGACCTTCATGTGTAAAAAGTTCACAGTACTTTAGATTGGTCATTTTCAAGAAAACGCTTCAGCTGTTTTTTTGTTTGTTCGTTAGGTACATGTGCTTACTTTGTTTTTAGAGTCAAAATCAGCTAACTGATTGTTGCAGTTTTTTCACCTTGCCCATGGGCACTTGGTATCGAATTGATGAAATATAAGGTTTTAGACAAAAGAAATATTGTGAATTCTTTGTTCCAGTCATTGCCAATTACTCTTTTAAAGATGCATAGTTTAAAGTGAAATCAGTATTGGTTTTATTTGGTTTCCCATTAGGCCACATAAAAAAAAAAATTGTTGATCGTCCCCGCCCGACCGTTCAAAACCCCCCGACCCCATTTTATTTTTTATTTTTTATTTTTTTTAATCATAAAAAACGGCATTTTCAATGATATTTTCAGTCAAATTTGGCTCTGACATTGTGTTGATCTATTTTTCCCATGTCTGGATATCTCTTTATACTTTTACTGCCCAGATTTTTCAGCTGATATTTTTTCACAATCTATAGGTTTGAAAAGATGTTTGAAGAAGGTTTTTATTCATGTTGGCAAAGCAAGAACAATTCTTCAAATATTTACTGCGTTTTAGTTTTTTGAAAATTTTTATAGAAAATGTCATCTAGGAGTTAAATGGGTTTAACAAAACAATCAAAAACACACAAACCCTCTGTTTTATAGTGATTGTGATGATTTCTTTATTCTTTATTTCATATTTGGCCATGTCAACAAAAATAAATAAAAAATAAAAAATAAAAATAAAAACCGCCCTCCCTCCCCCACCCCCCCCGAAAAAAAAGGACGATCAACATTTTTTTTTTTATGTGGCCTTATGACTTTCTTTTTGAGTTGGTATGTTTTTAAATCCTTGTATGTATTATCAACAAGTTCACAGTACTTTAGGTTGGTAGCATTTTCAAGAAACCCTTGAACTGTTTTGGGGTTTGTTCGTTAATTACATGTGCTTACTTTGTTTTGGGAGTCAAATTCAGCTAACTGATTGTTGCAGTTTTTTTCCCTTGCCCATGGGCACTTGGTATTGAATTGATGAAATAATTATAAGGTTTTAGACAACAGAAACATTGTGAATTCGTTGATCCAGTCATTGCCATTTACACTTTTAAAGATGCATACATGTAGTTTTCTCATTTTTGGCCAAGTTAATACTAACAAATGATTTAATTATTATAAAGTTGTTTTCCTCTACTTGAGGCAGTTGCAAATTTTCATTTGAGACACTGATTAAAAAATATCTGTCAACATTTACTAATACATGTACATGTAGTAAACACATGGTTAGCAGCCTTTTCTTGCTGCAAGTATGCTATGTTTTAAAAGGGGCATCATCTGTCAAAATTCGTTCAGAGAAAAACAAATATAATTGTTGGTCTTTTGGTGAACAAATGGGCATTGCAATGCAACTATACAGGCATGAGAATCTTCCAGTTTAAACCTGAATTCTGTGTTTTCCCCTTTAAAATTTGTGATCTTCGAGTTCAATGTGAATTTGATATAAAATTTGGGGGGTGTTGGGGGTATACATTTGGATCTCGCTAATCCCTCTTCTTGGTCTTATGAGAAATTGTGAGTTTACAATGTACTCATTTACCTTTACACGCTTCTGTTTGTAATAAATTGCCGCCCGGCAGCGGCTGGCCCAATATGCGTTGATTTGTTTCTTCCATGTGCAGCGCGTTCAATTGATATGTGTAAACTTCTTTCAGTCTTTCCCCGCTTCATTCATAGTACGGTTTGACCGTTAATTTTTGTCTCAACAGATAGTTTGTTGTGTGTTTCAAATTGTTATTCAAGGAGACAAAATCTTGACTGTCAAATTTTATTTAACACCAGTAGAACGTGGGCTGTGCCAGACCATTACATTCTAGAGATTATTCATTCATAAGAGGACTGTTTTTTTTTCTTTTTCTTTAAAAATACCAGTGCAAATAATTGCTTTAAAAGTAGTATCAAATTGAAATTGAAGGTCGAAAGAATCTCACTTTCAAAGAGAAAGTTTATGGCGAGGTATAAATTATAAACGAAGCCAAGCGGAGCCGCATCAAATCCAATACAAGAACTTCCCCCATAGAGGGATTCCCGTCATCTGGTACGATTCGATGCGAGTTGCTCTTTGACTCTGATCGGGATAATTACGCTGCACATCTTGGGTTACTGACCAGTGATCTCATCATGTCATGGAGACGGGAGACACACAAAATTGCTGCAGCAAATCTTCTATGGCTCCAGTCATAGGCGATGAGTGAAATGAGATGACAAATGGTGGAGTCCGTCAGATGTCAAACGTGAACATGTTCCCTCACCCCAGTGCTCACTCTTCATCTTCAAATGTTTGACCAAGAGATTGTGGATGATTACAATTGTTCATTTTGGGTACTTTTATGAATTGACTTTGTATATTGAAATTGCTAAAAGGGTATAATTACATGTCTATGTATGGCTCAGTCGTATATAAACACTGGCCTTGTGCAAATACATGTACTCATTCGTGACATTTCATGGTACAAGTATTGTACATGTACATTGTACATGTCCAATGTGCAGATGTACATGTACATGTACATGTACACTATATAAATGTTCACCAGGTAAAAGCAGTACAGTTTACTATGCCTTTTGGCAGGGTCGCACTGGCTGTGTTTACATACATGCATGCACTTTTTTCAATGACTTGTTGATGTAGCATGCTACATGTACATGTACATGTACTAGTAGTCAAAACAATCAAGATGTACATGTATGTGTGGACATTTGACAAATATTGAATAACTGACAATTATGTACAAAACATATTTGTGTGACACTCTTTTTCAGCCTCTAGAATTGCGTGTTCGGCACTAATGCTTTCTTGCGGAGTCAAAAATAGACCTTCGCACTTTCTAGAGCATGAAGGTCATGTGTACATGAGTATAAAATGACCCATATGGTTCAATGGACAACACTTTGCATAATACAGTTACTAGATACACTGTTAAAATGTAATATAGATGAATTGTTTGAAGTTACAGACTTGAGTACAATGTCCAACTACATCCAAACTGGCAAACTGCAGTGGTTCATGTACATGTACACTATTTTGTTCCCTTTCCTTACATGCCTTATCGGGAGTGATTGTGTGCACTGTAGCTAATCCCTCTTGCAGCCCCTCCAGAGTCCCATGTATTATGTAGAAGGATCTGGTTCTTGCTCAGTCAAATACTCCCTCTCAACTCAGTCCGTTCAGCCTTTTTGCTGAGGAGCTCCCCTTCCACACTTATCCGCCCACCCTCACCTCTCGTTCCTGGCCTTCCTGGATCATTACTTTTTTTTTCCTGCCCCTGAAAACTTGGAAATTCAGTCACTTGAGAAAATGTATTTAACCATCCTGATAGGCACACAAGTAACTTGTGACTACATGTACATGTATTAAGCTTTTGAATAAGTAATAACTCCATCGGTGTGGAGGAAACAAGCAAGTGCTCTCAAATGCGAATGACTCAACAATTTGTGTTAAACTCATCAATGTTTACAAGGTGACTGTCTATTGTGTGAACTTGCCTCTGATTAGCATGAGACCAAGTCCTCTCTGATGTCTGGCTACAGAGGGCGCTCTGATATCACTGACTATGCCACAACATTCATTGAGATCATTGAGGTTCTTCCCTCCATGGTTAGATCTCATTGTGCATTGAACAAAAACTTACAGATTACACTTGGCAGCAAATTTCCTGAATAAAAAAAACCAAAAAACACTTGCACAACGTTTAGTGCATAAAACTGCACCATAAGGTAATTATTATCGATGTGGCGTGTTGTGGTGGAGGAATTGAGTGTGTTGGACTCAAGCTCTGATGGTCGAATCACCGGAGTGTGGGTTTGATTCCCGGTCATGAAACTTTTTTCTTTGAGCAAGGCATTTAACCATAATTGCTTCTCTTAACCCAGGTGTATACATGGCATTCTGAAAGGCTGAGACAGTTTTTGTGTTGGATTAACCCCTTAGCGCTAATTCAATCAGCTTGGAGTAGTTGTATGCCCTCGGGTAGTTGAGAAAGTTTGAGGAATGGTCTGACGAAGTATGTCAGACGAACAGGGGTAATAATGTTGTGAAGCACCTTGCTCTAGCCACTAAGATATTTGTGCACTATTTAAAAACCAAGTATTATTATGTTATGAAACTGACACCAGTCAATCAGGAGGAGTATCAAGTTCAAATTAAGTGTGATTTCAGAAGTCCTATTTACAATGTCTTAATTGACGTCACCTCCTCCAGGTTGTCATCAACTGTGCCATCTTGAAGGGGCTGAAGTACAACCAAGCAACAGCCACATTCCACCAATGGCGTGACAGTAGGCAGGTCTACGGGCTCAACTTCCAAGGTGTTGAGGATGCTGAAGGGTTCGCCTCGTCAATGATGAAAGCACTGGACTTACTATCGTCACAAGGTAATACATTTTAATGACTAATGTTGACTGCCGCCAACTATAGGATTACTGCCGAATATATCCCCCAAAGTTTTATGAATCATGTACAACTGTTTCATTTAGCAAGGGGGAATTATGTAAAATTCAAGTGCAACTCCTTGGAATTTCAGAATTTGGTTTTTATCAACTTTGAAGTAATTGGATGTTCATGAAGCAAAGGTTTTTCCTGTGGGGAAAGCTTTGGACATCGTCATATAAATGATCTCCGACAACAGTTGATATAGAGGGCGTCCTCTGCTCCACTCCACTATAGTTGAAAGGCAAAGCACTGAACATGTGATCTGTAACAATATACGCACATAAACAGTTGTGGTGGCAGTAGGAAGCCATGTTTCCTGAGAATTACGTGCCTTCTTGATTTTCCCAGGAGTATTCAGGGTGTTTTGTTAACTACAGAGGATGCTAGTGCTTTAGGTTCATGTTTGTGCTTCATGTTTTACATTCAATTACGAAAGAAACTGGAAAAGAAAGAAACAATCTTACAATCATCAGGCCTGATACCACACAGAGCCAATTGAGGCAGTTGCCTCCATGCCCCTGGTCGTTGCCTTGATGCACCTTGAAATGTTCCAATGTAAATTTACACCACCCCTCAGTGAGGTACCTTTTACTAAGGGAAATCTGCCTATCCCTAATACAAGGAAGGAATTGTCGGGCCTAGATCATGTATGCACTGCATCTAGAATTGGGCTCTTTTACAATGGCGATACTATAGACTGTGCAAGTCTCGCGTGCATTCGAACTTCCGGGACCATAGTGGTCCCAACCATATGGAGTTTTAAGTGGGCGAGATTTTGTTTCGTCAATTATTTTAGTTTAACGTAGTTTATGACCTAGAAAATTATACATGTTGTTGGGAATGTAATGCTAAATGATAACAAAATATGAAAGTAAAACCAATTCAACAATATAACAAAGAAAACCCAAGAATTAAACTTGACCTCAGCTTCCGGTTATTTCAAAAAAATTAGAATTTTGTGCTCGCCTCCGATCATAAAATTTATGGAAACGCTTGTTTTTGTTGCGCGATTATAATCACCAGATGCCGTAATTGCAAAGCGAACCCTTTTCATTGCAGTCTATGGTTGTTGAGGCGTCAGCATCGTCTTTAAACTGCGACATGGGTCAATTTTAAACCCGTTTAACCATCACGAAACTGCGTAAGGGGTTTCTAAAAAGTTAACATCAAAAAAGCATCCTTGTCCCAGAGTTTTAATTTGTTTTCAATAATAATTAACACATTTTTGTGTATTTCTTTCAAAAGCTAAAACTAATTTCTTAAAATTGTAATGATTTATTTTTGTTGTTCAGATTTTGTCATGAGATGTAATTTAAAACAAAGATTTGATTTCAGAAATAAAAATGTTCTTCGTTTGCCGTGTTTTCTCGTTCGGATACACGCGTGACTTGCACAGTCTATTGACCCATTTCTAGATGCGCAGCGCACTTACATGCGCCTATCCTGCCCCCCATTTGGGAGTCAAAATATGCACAAAGGCATAATTGACACCCCCCCCCCCCCCCCCAAACTGGTGGAAATGGTACATCGCATATTGCGGAGTTGCGTTCCGTGTATGCAAGGAGTCAAGACACCTGATGTCATCATCACAATAAATCTTGGTTGCGCCACTTAAGGAGACAGTTTGCGTACACTGTGTTTTGTGCAATTTGGGTGACTCACGCATTTTTACACAGCGCTCACAAAATCTTTATGTGCAATTTGACCTCAAAAATACATGTAGCAGACGTTGGGCAGACAGTAGCCGCATGTCTGACATCAGTGCAAAGGGTCAATACGTGGTAAATGTAAAGCTGGAACTTTGCAAAGGTCACCCTGCAAACTGCTGACTACCCGAACTGATGGACATTTTGTCGTGTCGGTGCTTTTAAGTCGTAAATTAGCGTTTACGTGAAAACGCAAGTTTAAGAATGTCAAAAGGTTGTATCTTGCTTAAAACAACCTGGATGTACACACAAAGTCAATGGATGCCGAGACACAACGTTGCACGGAGTGTGTTCGCGCAAGATACGACTTTGTTGCAGAATCAAGTTAAGACCTTGTTGCACGATTTGTTTTGTAAATTTAATGGGTGTGGAAATAGACAGACAGAAATAGTGACAGACAAGTTACTCTCCCAGGATGTTCTGAATGACTACCAACATCCTTATATTCAAACTTCCTTGTCACTGTTTGTTTGTGTATACCACAAAATTCCATATATACAACTGTTTTTATCATGAGTGTGTGTTGTAAAGTGAAATTCTTGTTTTACCCTGTATTTCCTCAAATGTACATGTTGTTATTTCTCCCTAAAAGATCCTGTTTATCCCAATACATGTAAGTACGCACATGTGTAGTATGTTTTATATTTATATATCCTGTTTCCGAACACGGTTCATTTCCCTATTTCGTATTTTAAAGACCTTTCCATGTTGAAATGTTTTGGACTAAATGTTCTATGAGAGTGTACATATTGGTGCAGGCTCATCATGGGCACAGTTGCATTATAATTCTTTTAAGAAAAAAAAATTAGCTGTTGCAAACTGCTTTCAAATAATTTTTGTTGCATACTGTATAGGCTTTAGAATTTTTTAAAAGCATAAACAGTTTGGGATTAGTCAACAACATATCCAGGATTTTTTTTGCCATCATTCATTTCCCCAAAATTTGTGTTCACAAAATGTCATGAACTTTGCCTGTCTGTTCATAGAGATAGGTCCTAGCTCTATGGTCTGTTGAAGCTACACAATTATTTAACCATTAAGTGCACATTTATTTGATTGAGGTGTTTCCTGGTGTCAACAGAGGGCAGTATGACATATTGTATGGTCACCCAGGAATGATCTGCAGTTTTATCTCCTTGTGTTAAAAAAAAATTATAAATAAAGTGAACTGCAGATCAAGTTTCAGCAATACATCAACAGTCTTGATACTTACCAGAGTCGACAGAGGCAATTTCCTCAATGCCCCTGGTCATTGCCTTGGTGCCCCTTGAAATGTTCCCGACTATAGAAATTTACAAGAACAGGATATCGTGTCTGCATTCAATGTATTCAATGTTTCAAAGGGAAGGCACGCTGTTGATACAACATTTTCATAATTACCAAAGTCTCTCTTGAAAATATTTTCTGCAAGTGCCCTTGCCTTTGAGAAAGCTAGGACCGGTGACGGTACTAGTTACCGGCAACTGACCGTATTTTTGACCACATAAGGGCGCTTGCTACGGCGAATTTACTTGCATCACAATAACAGTTTTATCTTAGTCTGACTGACTACCTGTATGTCATTTTATTGTATTAATGGCCAAACAGGGTTTGCCCTGAACATTGTCAGTGACTTGTCGGCAGGACCAGTTAGCTTGTCATTTCACTAGTCCGCCATTATTTTGTGTGCGCCTTATTCCGTGTGTTTGCCTAGACCATGGAGGCGATATTCTCAGTATAATAATAATAATAATAGGTATTTGTAAGGCGCCAAATCAATCCAAAAAGAAGATCAAGGCGCATAGAAGCAGAGACAATGTAAAAAAAATAAAAATGAGAGTACATCCAGTGAATAGAAAGCAACCTAACAATTAGTGAAAACAAACAAAAGTTCTTGACTTGACTTGTAGTCAAGTACTTTTTAGTAGACTAGAGTATGAATTACTGCCGAGTACTAGGGTCGTCGAGTAGTACTCAAGTACGAGTACTTACATTAGTCCATCCAGTACTAGTATAAGTGTCTGAGTACTGAGTATTCTGATATCCGAGTAACGAGTCCAATAGCCAAGTACCAATTACTTGGATCACCGATTAGGAGTACAAAAACATTTATAAAGAAAAATACTTCAAAATGAGGTGTAAACAGATTTATCTAATTACTAGTTTGTCAATGGGTGTTTGTTACAATAACTATCTTTTTATAATGAATTTTTTCAGTTTATTTGCAGTTTTTCCAGTTAATATGATTTTCAAAGTGGTATAAGGGGAATGTTACAAATAGCAAGAGCACCTAAGTACGAGTGCGATATGAGAACTAGTACCATTGAAACGGTACTTGAGTAGCTACTGGCGCTCAAGTACCAGATAGGAGTCCTACAACGCGGGATATTCTTTTCTCAAAACTGATTCTATTTCAGATGAAAACATTTCTCTGGATGATTTACATGTACTCAGTGTACCAGCTGCATACATGTACATGTACATTGTAACCTTAGTGTAGAAAGCGCCATCTGCAGTTGTTGTTTTCAGAGCCAGAGCATGGAATTTTCCATCGATAAAACGACCATGTTTATAATTGAATAAGGATTTTAGCAGACTACTATGCTACCTGTGTGAATACTTTACATCATCAGGTGCTATTGTTCATACATGAAATACCACCATTTCATGTTTCAAATATTCATATTGTGGGCAAACAAAACACCTGAATGATCATACCAGGAATTACCAGTATGTATACATGTACTTCCTGGTCAGTGTGTTCAAATTTCCTGCAGTAAAGCACTATATTGACTTCAGGTTAGAAGTTCGGTAAATGTCCCAGGTACACAGTGTATTGAACTATTTTGTGCATACCTGTCTGGAACTTCAGTTGGTAGAGATACCTCAGTTGAAACCACTTCCTTCATCCTGGTACATTGTAAGTACACATGTCGTGCTTTACTTTCATTTATTGGTGTTGTTTACTTACTAATTATCTTGTGTAGGTGTTTTTTGTCATCTTTAAAACAAATTACAATGTATAACATGGGCAGTTTTTGTATTTTAAGTATACACATTTTCTTACCCACTGGATCTTTTCGGAACTACCACAACTTAGGTGAGATATTTCATGTACATGGTGTTACGGCAAACCTTACTACATGTAGATTATTATTACACATTTGTACATGTATTGAACACAGATCATGGGTACATTTGGTTTTGGGATGCACCCAATTTGGCCAACAGAATGAAAACTTGTTAAAGATTATTTCAAAATTATTGGCAAGTCTTGACCGAGCGACTGAGGCATCAAACTCATCAGAAAGTAGTTTTTGTGTCAAGTCATGACACTTGTTTCCTTCAGCAGGGCACTTTATATATGTTATAAACCATAACTGCTTCTCTCAACCCAGGTGTATAAATGGGAACCTGCAATGGCTGAAGTAGTATCATGTTGCATTACAGGCAAAGTATGCCTTTGGTTTTGGGAACCGTTCGGTTGTTTTAATCCTATGTAAATGTATTGTTACGTACGACCAATTCACAAGGTTAAACCCCATAAGTCGGTACGCACGGCAGACTAATACAACAATGGAATTACCACAATGATTAAAGAAAGGGAAAACCAGCAACTGACAAAGGCAAAGGTTGAAACATTCTGTGTATTGTAACAATAAATTAAGTAATTTATTTACAAAATCAAAGCTTACAAAGGGTGATCAAAATTCAAGGCATAATTCGTAACGGAACTGAATCAGTATAACCAAGTAAGAATTTGGCCGACTATTAATTAAATTAGAATATTTAAAGGAATACCAATTTTAGTGCTCAATCGACCCAGGAGTGCTCGGGAACGGGGAGTCCGGCGCTCACCACCGGTAGGTAGCCTTCGGTAGTACGGTAGAATGGTCACAGTTAAGGTAGTCCAAGACCCTCAGTACCACGCCCAAAGAATTCTCGTCCAGGCAGTAGCGCCGTAAGACCCCACGGTAGAAGTAGTGAACATCACATCCCCGGGGTTTGTACAGGTCAGCATCCCGTCCCGAGCTTCCCAGAATCGAAAGAGGCTGCGGCTATGGCATGCGTTACCTTTTATACCGCATAATTTCTCAAGCATGACCACGTCTTGAAAGGAAATAAGTGCGCCGTTATTAAAGCACAGTAAAGAAAGGAAGATACGGCTCAGCAAACACACACACTGGCTATAAGTTTAAATGTACCAACTGTGACTATATAACACTTCCCCCCTTAAAAGGTTTGATCAAGGGGAAAACTTGCACAAAACTTTAATTTTTTATAACAAGACGTGGCGCTTGAAATAATTCTCAATTATCATAATGTGAACATTACTAAATTAAATCTCACACAATAATATAAATATAAGTTAAGTCACCATACCTGACTTAATCCTTAGCAAAATTGAATAAATCATCATGCTACACAATCAAAATATGTTCTGCTGTAATATTGTTCTCAAAATATTCAAACAGTAAAATTACAACAACTATTTGATTAAATCAAACTTGAGTCCTATTGAGAAGCACACATTGATTTAAACACACCTTGACAACGCATCGGCAATTAAGTTGTCTTTGCCCTTGATATGGCCCTTGATATCGATACAGTCTTCTATTCTAGGAAGTGGGTAAGTATCAGACTTAGTTACAGAGTTGACTTTTCTAAAGTCTGTACAAAAACGGAATGTTCCATCTGGTTTAGGCACTATAATACACGGTGAACTCCATGAACTTGAACTCTTTTCATTTATATCATTTTCTAGCATGTACTTAATTTCCTCGTTAAAATGAGACTGTTTCACTGGGCCACACCTGTAAGGATGCTGTTTAATAGGTAGTGTGGACCCTACATCTACGTTATGAAACATTACATCAGTTCTACCAGGAACATCAGGAAACAAATGTTTGTACTCATTTATCACAGAACGCATGTCATTTTGCTGTTGTGGGTTTAAATGATTCAACTTTCCATCTAAATCAGCAAGAATTTGTGAGTTCTTCAGTCTAACACCACATTGAGGAATGCAAAGTTTATCCTTGCCTGAGTTTTCCTCAGATGTTTCACTACATACTGATGCTACAGTTTCTTGTTTTACACAAGTCTCTTTCTGTCTAACATGATAGGGTTTCAACATATTTATGTGACAAAGTTGTTTAGCTTTACGCCTATCAGGAGTTAAGACAACATAGTCTAAATCGCCAACTTTACGATATACAACATAGGGGCCAATAAATCTAGCCTGTAGGGGTTGCCCCGATATTGGTAGCAACACTAGAACTTGGTCACCCGGACTAAAACTACGTTCTTTAGAATTTCGGTCATACCAGGTTTTCATCTCAAGTTGTGCCGATTCAAGATTGACTTTAGCCAACTCTCTAACAGACTGCAATCGTTCCTTAAGACGAATGACATGGTTTAGCACACTCTCTGTGTTTTCTACATCTAGCCACTTCTCTTTTACAAGTGTCAAAGGTCCCCTAACAGTGTGTCCAAACACTAATTCAAAGGGACTAAATCCCAGAGATTCGTTAACCACTTCACGAATAGCAAACAACAACAAGGGGAGACCTTCGTCCCAATCTCTGTTATGATCGAAGCAGTAAGTTCTAATCATAGACTTCATGGTTTGATGAAATCTTTCCAATGCACCCTGACTCTGTGGATGGTATGCACTGGAAGTCACATGCTTAATTCCTAGTGCACTTAGTTGTTCCTTAAACACCTTCGATGTAAAATTTGACCCTTGGTCACTCTGAACAATTTTGGGGAGACCAAAACGAGTGAAGAAAGCAGTTAATGCTTCAACCACAGGTTTCGCCTTGATGGAGCGTAAAGGAATGGCCTCTGGGTATCTGGTGGAGGTACACATGATGGTAAATATGTATTCATACCCCTTTTTGGTTTTTGGTAGAGGTCCAACGCAATCAATAATTACTTTACTGAATGGTTCATCAAAGGCGGGTATTGGTCTCAAAGGTGCTTTAGGTGGGTTCTGGTTAGGCTTACCTACAACTTGGCATACATGACATGTCTTACAAAACTCGGCTACTGTCTTTCTTAAGTTAGGCCAATAAAAATGGTTCAAAATACGGTCACATGTCTTACCAACGCCTAAATGGCCAGCTGCTGGTAAATCGTGAGCAAGACTCATAACATATGAGCGATACGGTTGAGGGACTACAACCTGATCTAACACCTCCCATTCTTTATCAGCAGGGATATTCGGGGGACGCCACTTTCGCATAAGAACGCCATCTTTAATTAAAAAGCACATTGGCACTTTCGAAGCTTCATCTTCACTAAGTGCTCGGTTACTTATGTTAACAAGTTCTGGGTCCCTACCTTGTTCAATGATTAAGTCATCTCTATTTAGAGAAAAATCACTTAAGAACTCTAGTTGATGTACAACTGGGGAGGGCCCATCTACTTTTGAAACTAAGGCTTTAGCCTCACTATCCATGACAGTTTCAGAAATATTCTCACTGGCCAATCTAGTCATAAATGTATCTGTTAATTCTACATCACCTGTAAATTCAGTATCACTACAACTAGGGCGTTCAGGAGCTTTCCTACTCATTGCTCGAGTAGTTACACATGACGGAAAAATACCTGGGAATTCTTTCTCAAGTTTGTCCGTGTTATCTACTGTACTAGGTCTAAATGTCATATACGGTTCAACTACAACTCTGGTACCAGCAACATCATTCCCTAATATAAGGGTAATACCCTCAAGGCCTTGAGGTAAACTGGGTGTCACCCCTACGGTCATCGGGCCTGAAACTAAATCCGATTTCAAAAATACTTGATGGAGAGGCACTTCAAAAACATCGTTACCCACACCCGTTATGAACATATTTGCTCCTAAAGAGGACTTCAAACTCAACGGCACTGCACCTTTAAGCAGTAAAGACTGTGAAGCCCCGGTGTCCCTTAAAATGGTGACTGGGTACTCAGGTGAATTATCACCCACTACGATTGAAATACTTCCTTCTGTAATGAAGGGTAAGAATTCCTCTCTAACATCAGATTTAGACCCTCTGACTAAAACCTCATTAAGTTGCTGACCAGCTGAAGGGGGAACACTGGTAGTAAAGGCTATTGGCTTAGTGTAACTACTATCACTGGCCGTTTTCTTCAAGAAGACATAACACTTACGTTTAATGTGCCCTATTTTACCACAGTAGTCACAAACTACGCTAGACCTATATGAGTTATTTGCCCTGCTACCACCAGTGTCCGAACTTTCAGGTTTAGAGTCTGGCTTAAGCTCAAAATTATTGTCTGCTGACTTATTCTTATCAAAAGGCGAATTATAAGTCTTAAACCTTCTCCTACCACCAGGGAGATTATTCCCTTTAGTGAAATCAGTTTTGTGTGTCAACGCATAATCATCAGCCATCACAGCTGCTTGATGTATTTCTTTGACCTGCTGTTCCTCTAAATGAATTTTAACATTATCAGGTACACAACTCTTAAATTCCTCCAAAAGCATTACCTGTCTGAGCTTAGCATAGTCTTTATCAACCTTACAACAAGTGCACCATCTATCAAAGAGATTTTCCTTATCTCGAGAAAACTCAATGTAACTCTGGCTATCACTTTTCTTCTTGATCCTAAATTTCTGTCTATAGGCTTCAGGAACCTGTTCATAAGCCTTAAGAATTGCCGCTCTAACTATCTCATAGTCTGAACTCTGATCTACAGGTAGGGCTGAATAAACCTCTTGGGCTTTTCCTGTTAAGACACTTTGAAGTAACAAAGTACGCATGTCCGAAGGCCAACTAAGTCTTTCGGCAACCTTCTCGAAATGTGAGAAGTACTTGTCTACTTCCTTGTCTTGAAACCGAGGTACCAATCTAATATGCTTACTTGGGTCAAATTGTTTGCTTTGGGACAAAGTCCCACCCTCTGGTTGAGCATACTTTAGTTTAGCTATTTCTAACTCTGCCTGAACTTTCTGTAATTCTAGCTCTTTAAGTTTAATCACAGTTTCTTCAGAGTAGTTTGAACCTACAGACAAAGTCGTTAGCTTTTCAACTGGTTCCTTAAGAAATTCTTCATCGATGAAAAATTCTACAAGCACTACTCTTAAATCAGCTTTCTTCATGCTACTAACTACAGATACATTATAGTATTTAGCTACCTCAAACAACTCTGACCTTTTAAGCTTATCTAATTTGGGCTTTGAGGGTTTAGCCTCAAAGTCACTTACAAACCCTTCCACATTAAATTTCAGTGCCATATTCACAGTTGCTGGTTAAACTAAATGACTCAAATTGTCAATCAATTTAGTTCGGTTCCCGGACAAGCCCCCAATTCTGTTACGTACGACCAATTCACAAGGTTAAACCCCATAAGTCGGTACGCACGGCAGACTAATACAACAATGGAATTACCACAATGATTAAAGAAAGGGAAAACCAGCAACTGACAAAGGCAAAGGTTGAAACATTCTGTGTATTGTAACAATAAATTAAGTAATTTATTTACAAAATCAAAGCTTACAAAGGGTGATCAAAATTCAAGGCATAATTCGTAACGGAACTGAATCAGTATAACCAAGTAAGAATTTGGCCGACTATTAATTAAATTAGAATATTTAAAGGAATACCAATTTTAGTGCTCAATCGACCCAGGAGTGCTCGGGAACGGGGAGTCCGGCGCTCACCACCGGTAGGTAGCCTTCGGTAGTACGGTAGAATGGTCACAGTTAAGGTAGTCCAAGACCCTCAGTACCACGCCCAAAGAATTCTCGTCCAGGCAGTAGCGCCGTAAGACCCCACGGTAGAAGTAGTGAACATCACATCCCCGGGGTTTGTACAGGTCAGCATCCCGTCCCGAGCTTCCCAGAATCGAAAGAGGCTGCGGCTATGGCATGCGTTACCTTTTATACCGCATAATTTCTCAAGCATGACCACGTCTTGAAAGGAAATAAGTGCGCCGTTATTAAAGCACAGTAAAGAAAGGAAGATACGGCTCAGCAAACACACACACTGGCTATAAGTTTAAATGTACCAACTGTGACTATATAACAGTATACATACAATAACTTTAACCTGTAAAAATTTCATTTCAAAAGGTGGTAGCGTTTTTGAGATATTGCCGAAAACCTGGAAAGGTTATGTCCACGCAGGAAGAATTGTCCGTAGTTGGGGGACAATCTGAGAAATGGTTTCATGCAGAAACATTTCTCAATTAATTTTCTTTTTTGAATCCCTCTCTCTAAAACCACTTTCTTTTGAAGTTATTCATTATCAACAGTTGTAGTGCTTCCTATACCAAGTATTAGCTTTTAAGGTTATTAGTTTTTGGAGTAATTACCCAAAGTATACTCCCTTTAACCTCATATTGATAAATGTTGAGGAATGGTCCGAGTATGCCTGATGAACAGGGATAACGCTGTCAAGCAATTTGATCTAGCTATCACATACGTAGGAACCGCACTCATAGTGTTATTATTATTATTTTTATCTTCAAGCGAACTTAGGAACTTGCGTCTTCGATTCTGATTGGTCAATCCATGCTATTACAAGAGGGATGAACCTATACTGCGGGGCCCGTACCAAAACCTGTTCTATCGCACTGTTCTGCATGTTTTGCTATTTTGAGCTATGCATCACTTTTGCTTGAAATTTAAATTGGTTAACACAGACGCTCTCGTTTAATACGGACAAATAGAGGGAAACAGCTATCCCTGTTTGAAAGTAGGGTAAAAGCAAGATAAACCCTGGGGTATAGACCATGTGACCTGTGACATCACATGTTTACAAAAGAGCCACAGAGCCTGAACTTCCTGCAGGCACATTTGTACACAGTTCAATGGAAGAATACAACAAATCTTATGTTTTATTGAGATTGCACTGTCTGATTTTTCTCAACTTTTGATATGAAGAAAGGGGGGACATCTCAAAAGCTGTACAGCTGTTGCTTTTGTAACTCTTGAATTTATGTGAAAATTATGACACAAAGTGTAAATTGTCCCATATAGCCTGTGTACATGTACATGTAGTAAACTAGTACATGTAGCTTGCTCTTCAGGAAATGCATTATAATGTACAAGGTCACTACTCTGTAAACAAAGGTAACATGGTCATCTTATAGACCATGTTACCTTTCTGATTGAGGGAAATTACCCACTCAGGAAAATTACATCAAGTGTGAGAACAAACATGGGGTCGCAGTGGGGTTTAAATTCCCCGGGAATTTCCTGGGGTTATTAATTTCCTGGGAAATGGCTATGTAGTGTGAAAAGGGCTAAAAGTCTTCCTGACAACAAACATTATTTTGGTACTACATAATATCTTATGGTTAAATAAAACACCACAGTCTACAGAATGTCTTTTAAATTGGAAAAGCTTTTGAGTTGGACCAGCTGGAATTCAGAGAAAGCAAATATTATGGTTTACATGTATGTTTTTTATTTTCAAGGTTGGTTTATTTTTCGCTGCAAGATCAATATTGCCACAATGCATTGTTTGTCAATATAAGAAAACTCTGTGTGAATGGGCCATGAAACCTACAATCTACATGGCTGGTATTGATTCTGTCTGTGGATGTTGATAGTAGAGTGGAATTAATATTAAAAACAATTTTTTTTGGCCTGTATTTATTGCTTTTATGGAGCTAGCAATGGTGGGTAGATAGAGAATAGAGTAAAATAACCCTGAAAAGAAATTGTGTAATTCTTCTCCGAAAGCCTACTTTTTATAAAGATGGTAATTGTAGAAAGCATCCTTCGAAATGTTTTTGTGCCTTTCGTTGAATAGAAATCAATAAAACTATGTCAAACAACTTGAATCTCCAAAGATTGCCTGCTGGCAACTTTTGGAAATTTCCGTAGTCAGTACGTCCAGAGATGCGGTTGGTACCCACTGTAAACTTGCTATATATATGTGGATGGGTTCGACATTCTACTACCATCTGTGACAATTTCTTGCTGTTTTCTCAAGTTCAAGTAGAAACTGTATTCAGCTGAAACTTTCACATGTGACTTTCATTGTATCTTTCTGTATAACTTTGCCTATAAATCAGCATTACGTTGACAAAAACCAAGTAACGACCCTACCTTCAAGGTCAACACGTGAAAAACAAACACTGAGGACTTTGACAGACTCTGTTTCTGACTTCAATAATGATAAAGTACTCGGTATTTTTAGGCCTGTTAATTCTTGTAAAAATATAACTCTGTTTATGTTTTCTGCATGTAGTTTTGCTATGAATCATACGCTGTGGTTTTCCTTTTTTAATAAAATGATAAGTCATTGTTTTGTGATGAATTCTTACTACATCCATGCATCCCATTGGTGGTGATGTCAGTTATAAAATCTCTGCTTGATGGAAATACCCCCTGTAGTACAAGCCCCACTGAGATTGACTTCGGTAAATCATTGCACTATTGTTAAAGGAAAAAGGAAAAGTGAAAATTGTTTTTCCAATTTCCCTCGCTCACATCCTGAAGGATATAATCCGCTAACCTTTAACTCTGGCATTCCCCTGAAGTTGGTAGTTGTTTAAAACAACTGGTCATTCCAAGAAGACAGGCTTTCCTTTACAATTTGTCATATCTGATAACCAAATCATCACCCCACAACACTCCTCCCAGTTACATGCAGCTCAGTCACTGCTACTATCTACCACTCTGAGAAACTTGTGATGATGTCATCCCCCCAAATCTAAATATAGAGTTTCCTGCATTCCAGCTTAAAAACAGCTGGAATGTCAGGCAAGACTCAGAAGACCTTTTGGGCATATTTTCCTCCACTACCAGTCCACTACCAGTCCACTCCGCCATCCTTGCATCACTGGTAAAATCAAAACAGACTGGGTTTTTTCTTTTTTGAGAGGGCAGATCTTGGCAGGGGATACATCTGCACAGTGCATTAGTTTTGGCGTCTGGGTTTTTGATACAAACTTGTTGTGAATCATTTTTTTGAGTTGAGATTTGTATATTTTGACGATGAGGATTTCAGCAGTGAGCATCTCGTTAGGTAAGACATCTTTGATTCATTTAATGATGATGTTAAGAGAATACTTGTAGATTCTGCAGAACGTTCAATGACTCTGCACGTACTGTACACCCATACGTGCACAGTACGCAGAAGTATACCAACTTAGGCTGTTGCTCTGGCCATTGGCTGTAATGGCAAACATTTTGAGATTTGGTGCATTGCACCTTGTGTCTGGAAGTTAGTTGGTTTTTTTGTGTAATTGAATCATGTTGCGCAGGGCTCAAATTGTTCACTATAGCCAGTAAACTCATGACTGAACTAGTCGGGCAGTCTTGTGTTTTTCAATTCAATAACAATACCTTGCTGTGTATATCTTGAACAGAAACAGAGTATGGTCAAATGTTGACTTTCAGTCTAATGTAATAGTAATACTGAACAGTAATGAAGTATACTTAATACTCATACAGACAAATGAGATCAATCTTCTCTTACATGTCTTAGTGCTTGTACAAATCAGACAGTTTTCGCTCATTTTGATTCTGGTCTTGTAAAAATATTTCTGGTCCAGTAAAACATGTGGTCCTGTTGATTTTCCCCCCCAAAATTTAAGCCCTGTTGCGGACTACACGCAGTGTATGTAACGTGTAAATTACCAACTTTTGTATCGCTTGAGCTTTTAGAATTTAATGTACAGTATCGTAATGTTGTCAAGAAGGGAAACTGTGTTTTCATATTAACAATTTATTCATTTATTTATTTATTTATTTATTTTCAACTTACAAACATTTTGGAAGAGATTTAAATGAATATGTTGGCAATAATTTTGCTTGTATTAAGTGCAATGGTTCTTTGTTTTGTTTTTCGATTCTTATAGCTCCATGGTATTATTAACTACAACTAGAATGTACATTGTACATGTACATAAAGATGTGCAAGGCTGAAGAATAGACCTTATGCACATGACGTTATCTGGGAAGGGCGCCCTCTCCAAAGTTCAAAAGGAGGTTGGTCATCGGCCAGCCCCTATGCGCCGCGCCTACACATCTGTGTATTTCCTTTGTTTCATCATCAGTTTACCTCTAACGTGGTGACAGGATGACGTCAATGCATAAGAAAAAATGAAAACAATCCCGTCATAATTGTTTTACTTGGAGGGGGAATCGAACCTTCAATCTTTAATATTATAGAGCAGATGTCTTACCACTAGACCACGAGCTTGCCCAGTAACATTCTTGAGTGTAGTCGTTGCCTGCAAGCAGTGTCAAATCAGCTGAACTTGTCTCTTGATCCGAACTGAACTTCTTGACGGGTTCCATACTGTAGCATCAGTAAAAGTCATCCTCTATATCTTAGTGTGCCTTATCACACTTCAACAGCTGCCATCAATTGTACAGATTTCTTGTATAAGATAAAAACAAAGTATTTAGGTTTAGAGAGAGGGGGTCCCTATCTCCAACACCAACTGTATTTCCCCCCCCCCCCCCCCCCCCCCTTTTTGTCATGTAGTCTTATCTTTAGGTGTTTAGGTGGGAGCATGCCATTCACATTATTGACATTGGTATGTGAAAGATTATCAACAATGTTGGCTGTGTGTATACAGGCCTTTCTAATGACTGGTAATTATATGTAATTATGTGGGCCACTACATGAGCTTTGCTGTGTGGTGCTTTTACACAAACATGTGGATTTGAAGGGGAATGTGACTGTTGGTGTGCAGAATACCTAGATGACTTCTAAACTTCAGAAAGTATTTAGGTATTCAAGGTTGTGTTCATTAACATTCCACACAAGGATGTTTGGCACAATTTAAAAACCTTACCTGCAGGCCTGTATTCGATCATTATGCAGGGATGAGGAATGTTAGACTTTTGTCTGTTTTGAGTCTTGTTTTTATGTCAGCCTGGTGAGGAGATAAAACCAGTTGTGTTGTGCCTCAGATATAAAGAAATCTTGCTCTTCCAGCACTGAGGATACTGTTCCGAAAAGCTCCTTGGAATCTATAACTCCAGGGGTTACCAGAAGGTGGAAATGCCATCATTTCAACATACCTCCTATTATTTGGGCTCCTAGTTTCAGACCTTTTGTCAGCAATGACTCTCATCCTTAATAATGTCTCTTTTCTTTCAAAATATAAATTATGCTTCAGACATGATGGGGGGGGGGGGGGGGGTGATAACACTCTTAATACACATCTTACTTGACAAAAATGTTTTCTCCCCCAAACTAGCATTAAGTACTCTACAATTTAATTTTATTATCGATATAAAATATGGAGTTGCCCATAAAAAGTCGACATAATGTTTCCCCAGATATCAGCACTCAAAACCTGCTCGGCCAAATTTATCACCAACTTTGTCGTACTTCAAACATAAGTGGTTACTGAGTCATCAACCGTTCAATGCCCAAGAATTTGAGTTTAATTTCTCTGAATCCGACACCAGTTTCCCCGAGTGTACAAGGAGTCATACACACAAGAATGCCAGGTATCTCCTGCCAGACAGCCTTTAAGATGAGCCTATCTGGTATTCATCAATTAGCTCACCTGACTTCATCACGGATGCTGCTGCTAACTGGACGTCTTGACCTCACATCTTGACACTGGTGACATGGTAGACATTGAAGAAGTATTAAAGAGGGACGGCGTGATATCCCAACATGGGACTTTGCCGAGTATATAAGTAGAAGTAGAAGCCCCTAACTCCAGTCAACTCTTTTTAAAAGTTGGTACTTGTACACTTTTAACGTGTTAGTTATAGAAAAGCTGAAGCATTATTGTTGAAAAATAAGTCGTTTGAACCCCAAGTGCATCGGACTCAAGCTCTGGTGGTCTGATCAGCAGAGTGTGGGTTCGAGTCCTGAAGTACTGTAAGACACTTAACCACTGCATTGTCATTCGGATGGAACTTAAAGATGTAGGTCCAATGTGCTGTGTAATACACATAAAAGAAATCAAATGCATTTAATCGTAAAGAGAAGGGGCTTGCCGCAGTTTTTCTGGCATGGTTTGGCAGCAATATGCACAACCTCACCTTGTACAGTTCGCCTTTCAAGGTGTTGTGTTATGGTTGCTTCTTCTCATAAAATCTTTCTCAACAATTTCCACCAGATTTGATAATTCCTTGCCAGGAGTGTCCTTTATGACAGACATGCGCATTATAAATGATTAATTAATTAATTATGGTGGATTGTATCATGGGGTCAATAAGGAAGTGGACTTCTCCATAACAAGATGAACTGGTCATGAAATTTGTATCAGCTTTAATGTCAGTTAAAAACAAATCTGAAAAATACAGGTTATCCTGCCAGGGTGAAGAACACTTGGACACCTGTCCTTCTCAACTAAAGATCTTTTAGAGAAGCCGTTTTGTTCCTTGTTTGATTCACTTTTGTTAAATTACTTTTACATTTTAAGTATTGCAGCTGTAATAACGAACTGGTGTTAATTAGTTCATACAAAGTACACAGGTACAGTATGTCTTATGTGACAATAGATACAAGTTTGAGTTTTTTTGTTAGTATTTAAATTTTTGTTTTAATAATTCTTTCGCTAGTTTACATCCGTTCGCAATTTACAGTCACTTAACCTTTATAATAACACACCGACATCCATTCATAAAAAAATAAGATATCCCAGCTATTTTCATCCCCTGATTGCTTCCCGTCTCTCTAAGCCATCCGCCTGCTGCTTTTCCTCCGAACTATCAAAATAAGATGATGACAACATCCCGTCTGCGTTTATGACCAATCAGCTCAAGCTGGGAGGAGAAGTGTAGACTTGCATGTACTCTTATCCTCACATGCATTTTGGCATCATCCACATGCGCACTGATGTTCTAATCTCTTGTATAAAGCCTCCAGTGGTATAGACACTGTATCTCACTGACACATCTGGGTGGTGTTGAATCTACCAGCGGGCTGATGTTTGCACAAGGACCAGAAGATCTCCAGCTGCCAAGTTGTTTCTCCTCGTGCTATTGTTCTAGAAAAGGGAAGTAAAAGCCTGCCTCTCTGTCCTTCATTGTGCATAAATTGTTTGCACGCTAAATAAGGAAGTGGTTAAAATGAAATTCAGGTTTACGTGTAAACCACGCGATTTTAGAACTCTGTTAATTGTTGATTTGAGTGGTCGCTGAAGCCCAGCGCTTTTCCTGACGTTGGGAAACTGAGACTAAGTTTAAGGAATTCTTTATACGGAGAGTTAAGTCACGGACTGTCTAGGTATTGGTGTTGAAATTGAATTTGTTGTACAACTCTGACAACCGCTGTGTCTGGTACCTTCTTTGGATCGAGATAAACGTGTCTTTCAGCCATGAGTGTATTGAGTACAGAGGTAGAGTTCCCTGCATGCCACGGCAACAGCGAAGTCCCTGTCATCAAGACACGGTCCGTCATGAAGCTGGTTTTGGCAGATTCGGACGACGACTTACTCGATGAAGAAGGTGGGGGCAAACTTTGTATTTGAATGTTTTTCATTATTTATCAGTGGTTTCGAATATTGCACCTATTTTACTTTGGATTTTGTGGTATGTCTCTTTGTGATGTACGGTACTGACACAAGTGACACTTGGGTTCCGTTGAAGTGCACGATTTCGTTTTCTTCGCACATTAAAACAATGCATGTATTGTAGGAACCCCTGTACATAGGCACTGCAGGTTTCCAAAAATGTTTGGATGTACACGTGAGACTTGCATGGTCTTTGTTAAAAGAGTACCATTAAGCAACGACGACTAAACTTGATAATAAGGTGTTCCAGCTTTGGTGACAACAACTTCTTCCCATCTTTACTGCAGGTCAACTTGAAGAGGAGTAAATTGTCAAAAACATAAATAATTCAAGGCTTAAATTGAAATCTGTGGTCTGTGTTTAGTCATAGGTTCCATTTCCTTTATGTATCTTTGGTAGACCATGGGAGGTAGAAGACTAACTATGACTACATGTACATGTAGTGTAATCTTAGCAGAGAAACTGCAAGAAACTTGTGTCACCTTCAATTATCAACAAAACTTTACTGGACTGTACAACACTTCAAACAGTAATTATTGTTTATTTGAACCTGCACGTCTCTTTTTTGATATTGTGTTATTATTACTTGTATTTATTTATTTTTAATTTTTTTCATTTGTATTTATTTAATGGATATATTTGTTTAAATAGTTTATTTGTTTCCTTGTTTGTTTTGTTTTCGATGTTGATGTTATTGATTGTTGTTGTCATTGTTGTTTTGGGGTTTGTTTGTTTTTTGGGGAGGTGGGGCTGCTTCATTTTGTTTACAGTAACAACAAGCTAGTTTTTCCAATGCTCAGCTATCTCTAACCTGCTGTGGGTCACATGCAAGACGTATGTTGAATATCAGCTCAATGGATTTTTCTGTTTGCCAGTATTTATAAACATATTGCATTGTGGGGCTGCATACCTACTCATTTACTCATTACTACAAATAATTAATAAAGTTCCAGCACAGCTCCAGGAGAAGACTGACTGAAGTCTGGATTGTCTCCATCTCAGCTGGCTAGCATTCTTTTAGTCTGTGATGTCAAGCCACAGTACCTTGGTTTTGATGACCCAATAATGCTTGCAATGTAATGTGGTAACCAAGGTTGGTCACAGTCAATCATGTTGCCTTGTACCTTCAGCAAATGACCCATAATCACCTGGCTATATTAGGCCAAATAAACTTTGAGGTGGACATTCAGGTTGTACGACTGTCAAGTTTTCTTAGAAACAACATCAACAAAGCAGCAAACAATGTTTATCAGAGGGCAAGTCCAAGAAAACCCCCATTGTGGCCATGTACATTGTAAGAACATTTAAATGGGTTTTATAGAACTTTCAATTCATTGAAACCTATGGTTTAACATCGAAATTACATTTGCATTCCTGAAATACAGAACTTTGTTCTAATAAGTACTTTCCCAATTAAGCATATAGTTTCATTTCTCTTTTACTTTGACAAAGTGACATTGTTTCCATAACTTTGTCAAATCGTAGTCATACGAATATGGGCCCAATTTCTGTAAGCAGACGTTTTATGCTTATGGAGCAACCCTTAGCACCGTTTCTATTTCATAAACACTGCTGTGTAACTAAAGCAAACGGCCTGATAGCTGTCCGGCAGTTCTTGCAAGCAGATGAGTGAAGCATCAATGCAAACCACAATATTTCTGATCGTTTGTGAAATACACTTTTGAGAAACTAGAATTAGCTGTTGCAAACTGCTTGCCAACCTTAAGGACCTACATGTATGGTATATACAAAAAATGGTTAGTGGTCTGATGTTTCGACCCTAGCAGAGTCTTTCTCGAAGGCTAAATGACTACACAACATACATAACATAAACAGGTATACTGGTGTAACAAAAGCAGTCAAGTGGAAAGAGATGACAGCACAGAGAGAAACAAGGGATGAACAATACAGAGGGTGGTGTGGGGGGGGGGGGGTGGGTGGGGACAAGACACTTTTGCTTGTACACACATTTTTCTGCCAACAGTTTTATGAAATTGAGTCTTGATCAGCGAGTTTAAAACGTTTAAAGTTTTGTTGTTGTCTAACACGACCGGAAGTCATTCAAATAACACATGTGCATTCCAAGCGCTTTTTTGCATAGTTCCCGATAAGCAATTGCAATGAAAGTTTTAGTGATGAGAGGCATTGGTGCAAGGAAGGTCCTAAAAGAAATTCGTCATGATTACGTCATCACCTGTCACGTGACGTCATCTTAAAGATTTATATTTTAAATATTTGATAATGCGTATCAAATCAGCCACAAGAGACTGTAGGATTCTGTTTGCGGGATTGGGTAGGGATGACTTAGGGCTTCATTTTATTCAGTGTACGTGACCTCTACTTCCGGAAGTGCCCTCGTAATTCAAAAGTGGCAAAAGTTGTGAAGTTGCTTTTAACGATGTTAGTGTGCGGCCAGGATGTACTTTAAGAAAAAAATACCAATGACGTCATAATATACAAGAGCGCCCTCTAGTGGCAGTTGGAAAACTGTTCAAATTGCACTTTTGGAAGATGTGTGTGGCAAAGTTTTTTGTAATTGCTTCAAAATTGATACACATGATGACCGTCAGGCAGCCAACATATGTATGAAGTTTTAGATTGATTATGTCATCAGGGGTCACGTGACGTGACATTAAAGGTGCACTTTTTGAAGTCGTATATCTCCAAAGGTATAGGTCTGATTACTTTGAAACTTGGCAAGTCGTTAGATAATGGCAATTTCTTGTCAAATTTGTAATGACGTCATGATGACGTAATCACACGATTTTATATGGTTTTTTTGTTTTTTGCCCCTTTCAGTCATCAATTGCTAACAAAAACATGCTTTAATCAAAATTCTTTTTTAAACAGGCTTGATACGTCATAACTGCTTTGAAAACAAATTGACGTCATCATGACGTCATCATTTGTCAGGTTAACCTTAAAGGTACAGTTTTACAAGATATATAGACAATGAATTGGATCTCACAAGGCATTAATTATTGTATAATTAATTTGATTATGTACACACTATACTAATTTGATATTCAGATGAGTAATTTGAAAATATTATAAGCGAAACAGCTCTGCATTTGTGCACAAATGCAATGTCACGTGTCTAGTTTGATCTATTTTAATGTAATACAGTGTCAATGTAAAATACTTACTATAGACTTTTATCACAGTGTAGCAATTGTCATCAGATTCCCTGTATACACGATGACACCGAATAATTCTCACTTCATAAAAAAGGGGACCAGACTAATTCCCTTCCAGCCTCAGTTTGGTTACATTGAGTGGAAGAAAAAACAAGATGGCGGCACCGTGATAAAAGTACATTAGCCTTAATAAGTTACTCGTGGAGGAAGGTCTTATTGTAAAATTGCTTTTGGAGTTAGACAAACATAGAACCTGTGCTGTGGTTTAATTTTGTAACTCTGCCAAAGAATTCCAGGACTGAAACTTCCTGTTCGATACCGAACAACTCAGCACTACAATAACTTGTTTGTCGCAACTGTTATTCCGTGTAACGTTGCTAAATTAATGTTTTTAACTGAATGAATGTTCTTTTCTTATGTGCCAATGGAAACTAAATTTCTGTATTTTTATGATGCGGACAATAAAATTCTAAATTCTAAATTCATTGTCAGTGATTTGAAGTAGCTGTGCTATTCTGTGATTGTTTTTTTTTATTGACTATCTTTGGTGAATCTTAAAGCTTGTAAATGTGAAATTCCATACATCTTTTTAAATGTATTCTTAAACAATTATTTCTTATTTGATATTTTATTTCCTTCTTTTATTTGTTCAATCTAACTCTCTGTTTGTTTTTGTTGTTCTACATTGATAAGTGTTTTTGTCCGTACTATTTGAATCAAAGCCATTTTTGTCTATCCATCTACAAGGTACGGACACAACTCCCAAAATAATATGAAACGGGAGACGACTTTTGTTTCATCCGTTGTTGACATTATTTAGTATTGAGGGTAATAACAATATTAATTAAGTGTATTTATACTATGATAACACTTTTAAAAGACTCCCACATTTAGATAAAGAAATTCACACACACCCCACACCCGAAAAAAATTGTTTCTTAATAATTACAGAACAACCTTTAACAAAACAGCTACAAAATACAACAATTCAAAATAAACAGCAAGAACAAAATTTATAGGTCTACTAAAATATATAATATAGTTGACATTAATACCATACATGGAACAATGTAGACAGTTATAATAACATTTGATTCCAAGCAATGAGAATAATTATAATAACGACTTGATCAGGATTCTACAGTCATTCTAAATAATTTTGATTTCTATGTGTATTTGCTTTAGCGCCATCGAGAGGGCCGCCTCCTCCCAGCCAGACGTCACAGATAAACTTCCAAGCAGAAGAAGAAGCAAAACAAAGGTCAGTCATGGCAGTCATAACTTACCATCAAATGTTTCTTCCTGAAGTGCTTTTATTTCTGTGAGAACATGAATACTCACAAGTTAACACGGGGTACCCTTAACTATGTTATTTCACTAGTCCATAATTCATGTTAAAGGTAAGTTCATGAATGGTAGCTACTCCTAAAATTAATGACCATAGAAACGTACTTGACGAGAAGCACTGCAGCTGTTGATAGTATCAACTATTTTGAGAAAAGATTACCTTCAAAGTCATATGGTTTTTGATAATTTTTTACCACAAAATATTTGAATCTGAGAAACTTTTCATGCAGCATTAATCCTTACTCAGATTTCTGAGGGTTCGTCTTTGTTTGCGAATGCTGCGGCCAGAGATGCGGTTGGTACCCACTGTAACCTCGCTTAATGTGGATGTTCGACGTTCTTGTGAAAATGCTGTGACATTGTTTTGCTGTTTTCACATCAAGCAGACACTGGATTCAGCTGAAGCGTTCACATGTGGGTTTTTTTAAATGTATCTTCTGCATAATTTTGCCAATAAGTCTGCTACATTGACAAAAACCAATCATGACCCTCCATTTAAATATAGTTGCTTTTTTCAAGTCCAGAATATCTTGCTACTCATGTCAGTTGAGGCAATTTACTGAGCCCTCAGAACTTGGAAAGGACTGAGTATTTTAAGTCCATCATACATAGTGTATGTCGGTCAAAACCTAAATTATCCGTTTGTTCCCTGGTATATAAGAATTAAATAATATCAATCACATCTGATCCTTGAATCTCCATTTGCTTCCAAACTTTCTTCCACTTTGTTTTCAAATGAAACCAAACTAAGAAGAATTTGAGGAACACATTTGAGTTCACAGACTGCACGGTCGTTCAACGAAGTTTAAAAAGAAGAACTTGTTAAAATGCAGCAGGGGCACTGTGAAAATAGGCAGGGTGTAAAGAATCTCCCCTGCCCAAAAAATAATAATAGTAATAATTACAAATTAAAGATACTCCTGAAAAATGGCAGTTGTTCAACAGTGCCCGCTGAGTGGGATATTTTCTTAGTATCCACTGTCATGAAAGGAGAGTCGGTCACGCTTCGTATTTGAAACCCCCCAACTCTTGATGGTGTTTTAATTTCATCAGTTGTTGATATCTTCCAGAGAGCAGAAGTTTTTTTATTATTAATTGAACCAATATGGAGGGGAGAGATGGCATAACGTGAGTGGGAATTACACACGTCATGTGCTTTAATCACATCATGTGGGGTTGACAGGAAGGAATGTCTAGTTCAAAGTACAGGATGAGATTTGCAAGAAAAAGGAAAAGTTACTTATTTTTAAAACAATTGCTTTTTTGTTTGGTTCTTGATTTGATAACCTCCTATGAAACCATAATAAACATTTGTACCTGAAACTACAGGAGGCGCTGTTTTGTTACATTTATACAAGAACCACAGAAACTGTAATTTCTCTGGTTTTTACGTAAACACTTAAACTAAAGAAACATTATTCCCTGGTTACTGTAACTATGTGGATTTCACTTTCATTGAAATAGCACCAACTCTCTGATGGTGTTAGCTATTAAGTCATCAACTCAAATGTGGTTGTTTTGATGTCAAATTTCTAAATTATTTTCCTGTGAGCTTTTAATCAGTTTTGTCTTTAATAGTTTCAATTCGTTCGATGTGGCTACCTGCATTTTGCAGAAAACAAAATGATAGTTGTAATTATTGTGTAACAAATTTGTTTAGATTAGGCCTAATGAAAGTTAAACAGTGTGATTAAAACAATTTAGTTAATCGGTTCTCTCCACTCCATCCCCCCCTTCTCCAGCTCCGAGGAAGGAAAAGTTACATTCCATCATCAGCGCATAATTGATCTTTAAACTTGTCTGTTTTTGTCATATTGCGGCCAACATTCGTCTCATACCAGACATACCATTGTGACTAAATGGCAGGCATTCCACAGACACAAGCAGCTGATTAAAATATGCCCGCCACTGAAAACTATGACATTGAAAAGATGTGCGTTTAGTGCACACAATAAGTCTCAACGGGCATCTGTATTGGAGATGACTTTTAGACATGCCAATGCGAAGGAATTAAAATGCCTGATGAATTAAGAGCAGTGCCAAGAAGCACTTTCTGGTAACACAGAGATGAGAAATTTCAGACTTTCATCTGAGTTCAGGCGTTTTTATTTCCTCTTGGTGAAGGAAATAGCTGTTTTGTTCTTCAGTTATATAGAAGTCAGGGTCTTTGATCTACTTCTCTAGTGCTGGAGATACTGTCCCCAGAAGCTCATTGGAATCTATAACTCCAGGGGTTATCAAAAAGTGGAAATGCCATCATTTCAAAACACCTCCTGAAATTTGGAACCTATTTTCAGACCTTTTTGTCAACACTGTCTCTCACCTCTGTTCACAATGCTTGCACTTAATAATATGACAATAGTCTGTAACATTTTTTATTTACTCAGGTTTATGAAATGAATACTGCTTAATGTGAACTACAAGTTAGTAGTTCAACATGAGAATGAGATAAGAAATTGTGACCGTCGTAAAATGTCATTAGAAATTTAATTAATGTGGTGTAAACTGTCCAATCAATAAGAACAGTGACATTGAATCAATGTGTGTCTGGAAAACTTGTGCAAGTTTTTATCTGATTTGGGAGGGGATTTGAAAAATTGTCAAGTGTTTAGTGAACATCATTTTTGTGGGGAGAGGGTGCTCATATACATGTACTTGTACATGTGCACAGTCACAGTCGTGATATGAGCGACAGTTTGAAAACCGATGATGTAACACTAACAGTCATCTCGACAATTTTTACAAAGTCATTTATTCAGCTCTGTGTCAGTGAAGAATAAAATGTACTTTGCAGTAAGTCAAAAACAAGATATGCAAAGAGTTATTCAACATGTATCTGTTGTTTATTTGATGTACATGTATTTGTAACAAAAAGTGGTTTGTGTTAGTTAGTGTGTCTCAAGGTCTGCATCAGATTTTTAACAACATTGCTTTATTTATTCAAGTTTTTAATTAATCTTGGGCATACCCTCGATTTTCCATAATGAATTTCAACACATTTGTGTGACCTCTTAAGGAACTGTCTTTTTTTACGTAATGATTTTGGAATCCAACCTGGCTTCTTGCCATTAGGTGAACTCCTGGCTCAGACATCTGCTGTAGAAAGCTTAAGGTCATGTTTCCCCTCCCCCTCCCCACATTTTACCAGCAGACACTGAGCTTATAGTTCTTTCTTTGTACTGCTCCCATAAAGGGTAAACCAAAACTGAAGATGCTTGTACTTCTTGATTGTGAGATTTTGTGGCGTCTTCCACTTCTCTCTTAGCAAGACATGGTGACAAATGAGAAACTGAAAAGACGCATTGGAGGTCGCTGGACCTTTTCGACTGACACTGTGTATACGTGCAAAGCAGCTGGGGCAGTCATGGGGTGTGAAACAATGGTCTCTCAACTTCAGTGATCACAGGGTTTCTAGCGCATACAAGGGGGGGGGGGGACTTGGACAACCTAGAGTCAATTGGGTGAACAACTTGACACAGTGGAGCGGTCTTTCAGTTGTTGATGCTGGGCTACGTAGAATTGGATTTCAAACATTTTCAACAAAGCCAATTCATAGTAATGGGTGCCTACGGGCCAGAGAACGGCTCTTGGCCTTGTGTATGTGTGTGTTCTTCTAAAGACGGGTAATCAGCAGAGTATTTTTGAATTGTTGAATGTTTCAGAGCACTAGAGCAGCAGCGTGCTGCAGAACAACAACGTGCTGCAGAGCAACAGCGGGCAGCAGAGCTACAGCGGCAAGAACAGCTACAAAAGCAACAACAGCTCGAACAGCAACAGAAACAAATAAATGAGCAGCGACACTCAGCAGAAATACCCAGTGCTCCAGGTAAGACGAGACTTTCATTTATAGTCCCTTTGTGTGATGTGAGTGAGATAAAACACATGAATGTTCTTGTTTTGATGGTGTCAAAACAGAAAGAAGAAAAAAGTCAATTTCTAATAACTAAAATTGCAGTTAGATAAAAAAAAATCTCATTTTGTATGATTTTTTATTGGAGCGTAGACAAGTTGTCAGAATCGGTTCAAGATTCTCTAAACCAATTTTTGTAAGTATCGGGACACCACAGGGCTGTGGCCTATCTCCTTTACTGTACAGTTTATTCACACACGATTGTAAAGTGGAGGATTCATCTAATGTTATCGTAAAATTTGCCGATGATACCACCATATGTGGTTTAATTTGTAATGGCGATGAATCTAGTTATCGACGTCAAGTATGTTCCCTTGAAGAATGGTGTGATTCGAACAACCTCATTTTGAATGTTGACAAAACTAAAGAAATGATCATTGACTTCCGTAGAAATAAGGGTGAGGTCGAACCAATTATCATTAATGGAAGAAATGTTGAAATTGTTGATTGTTTTAAATTTCTTGGTACATTCATAATGAACACTCTTTCTTGGTCAAATCAAGTATCTGATAATTTGAAGAAGGCCCAACAACGTTTGTACTTTTTACGCAGATTAAAATCCTTCGGTGTGAGCAGACACATTTTGATTAATTTTTATACATGTGTAATTGAATCTTGCCTGACCAGTTCTATCATTGTCTGGTTTAATGCCACTCCTAAATGCGAAATTTATAAACTGAATCGGGTGGTAAAAAATGCTTCATACATAATTGGGGTTAAGTTGGATGACATGAAAACAATATATGAAAAGAGAATGAAGAAACGTGTAGATAACATAGTCCAGGATGTTTATCACCCAGCGAATGAGTTCCTCCAGCTGATGCCTTCGGGAAGAAGGATGAGATCAATTGGTGCAAAAACTGACCGTTTTAGGAATAGTTTTATACCATCGGCCGTGCGAGTTTTTAATGGGAATTTTTAATAGGAATTTTCAATGTTATAGTAAAGTAGTTTCAGGTATTTTTATATATTATATTTCTGTATTGATGTATTGATGTATTGATTGTTTATAATAGGCCTAGTCTGTTTTATCGTATTGAATGTTAAGTACTGAAGTTTTTAATGATGGTGCGAGACCAATATTCCAAATTCCTGTGATTGTTTTTAATCAATGGCTGAATAAACAATTCTATTCTATTCTATTCTATTCTAAATGTTCACAAACAAAGCACATCAAAATTTGAAAGGATTGGTGTTGACACAATTATGAACAAGCCACTCTTCCAATGAGCTAGCCATGCACAACAACTCAGCTTTGTGGTAGTCAGTCTTGCATGTTTTCTTTCTTCATATCTCACAGTTATATAGTGCAAGCAGGCGGTGAGCAGAAAATAAAAAGGGAAAAAAAAAAAAAAATTGTTTCAAAAAATGCGAATTTCAGGGGTAATCGTTAAGATCTCTCAAACCTGACTTTGAGAATATGTATTAGTAATATAGGCTGCAGCCTGTGAAAATCCCACTTTCTAATAAAACAATAATATGTTCACCTAATCACCTTTTACTTTCCAATGCCAGTCCACTGATATCATATCATTCAGAGACTCACCCAATAGTACATTGTATCTCCATTTTGTTGCATCATATCTAGGACAGGATGTCATCACCATTTCACCCCCCCCCCCCCTTCCCCCCCCCTCCTTCCCAAGTCGGCCAAAGAATAATCATTCCTGAAACACACTTAATCAATATATGTTTATCTTCGGCAGTCGGAATGTAATTGAAGTTCATTCGGTACATATCAGTGATGACATAATAAACGATAATGAAACGATCAAGCGGCATGAAAGTGTCACAGACCACCAGTCAACAACGAAATGTCAACCCCCCCCCCACCTACTCCATCACCCCTCGGGAAGTATTTGAAGATTACCCTTTTATGTCGGCCATTACCTTGTCGGTATACTATGTTAGTTATTCCAATTGCTCATCGTGGCCGGGGCGTGTAGCTGGTAATGCCAATCACTTGACAGATGGAAAAAAGAACTGCAAGGCTATCCTGTAGCTCACATGCCCTGCATTTAACTTTTGGAATGAGTGATTGAAGATTATGGTGTCTGGCTCCCGGCATCGTTGCCTGACGCTGTGGTTTGGTTTCAAGTCCTTGTCTCTCGGGGGAATATTATTGGACCTTATTGAGCAGCTTTTCACCATTAGTTCATGTGCGTTGGAGTGGCGGACGTCGGTTCGGTGTGTAAATCACTGAATAGTCAGTTCTTGTAAGTTTTTATTAATGTTGCCGCATGTCAGTAAATCAAATTAGTAAACAAATAGTAATAGTGATACTGGATTTTTTAGACAGTGCGTTATCACACCCCAAGGGGTGTATCAAAGCTCTCGATATTTGGGATTTTTTTCAACAGGGAAAACAAAGCTGTTTTTGAATTATGAGACCCATTTATGTGGTTTTACAAGGTGCTGTGGTGCATTCAGCAACCAATGCCAGAAACACCAGGGCAAACCCCCTTCTCTTAGGGATAAGTGTAACTGGGTTCTTTTACGAGCATTACACAACACACGGGACCTACGGCTAATGGTCAATGCAGTAAGTTTCAAAGTTGAATAGATTGCTCTATTTTGCCTGAAGGTTAATTTACATGACTCTCTCTGTATGTACCTAAATGACTGCTGATAATGGTTTCTCTCTTTCCCCATCATCCAGCCGTACCCCAGCCCCCAGCAGCACCTCCAGCCCCACCAGCTGCCCCACAAGCACCTCCAGCTCCTCCAGTACCATCACAACCCATGATATCTCCTACCCACGGTGGGTCCGCTCCGGGTGCACCCCCACCACCTCCACCCCCTCCTCCACCAGGGGCAGGTGGGGCTCCCCCTCCCCCTCCGCCCCCACCCAGTGGGGATGGGGGACTAGCTGCAGCTCTTGCTGGTGCTAAACTGAAGAAGTCTGTTAACAGGGTGAGTTTTTACTCTATAGTGATCCATGTGCTCCATGGATTGCAATGGTATGTGTTTGTGAAAAGGTTTATTTATTGTAGTTTTGATTGTTAATCATCTGATGGCTCAGATGTGACAAGCCTGACAGGGTACTTCTATACAAATCAAATTCTTTTTTTGGTCATCCAATTCTATTAGTTAAAAATGATGACATGATCAATGTCCATTCAGGAAACTGATTTAAAAAAAGCAACTCTTGCCAGTACCGAGTCGACAGGACCCTGTCACACTGGTTCTGAAACTTGATGAAAGCCCGATTCATGCTTCTTGAGAATGCTTCTAGCGAAGCGAATTTGACCTCAAAATTTTGCAATGAACAATTTGCAAGAGTTGAGCTGTGCTCAGCTCCTGTGAAACAATTACAATGAAAACAGGGCTGTGACGCTAAATTTGCTTCGCACGAAGCTTTCGCAGGAAGTATGAACCGGGTTTTACTCTGCAAAATTGTGTTTGGCGATACATCATTTAATGGTCTCCTGCATTCTTGGCAGATTAGGCGGTTTTAAGGCTTATCTTGTCTTTGATTGATTGTATTTTAGGATGAGGTGTCCAACGGACCCAGCAGTGCTCCCAAACCTGCAGGAGGAGGTGGAGGAGATTTTATGAGTGAGATGCAGAAGAAACTACAACAGCGTTTAAAATTGACTGTAAGTCAGGACTTGATAACTGGAACTTTTGTCAGAAATATTATGTACTGTGTCAACATGTTAGTATTATATATTTCTGGTAATGAAACCAAGGATGCCTCATAAGTGAACTTTTAAATCACTGTAGCTCGCTAGCCTGAGGAAACCTGTAAACAAGGGTGCTTGGTATGTGAGCCAGAGACATTGGGGTTAACTTCCACGATTAGAGTTCTGGGATCTTTTACGAGCACTACCAATCCTGGTACACGGGACTTAGAAGGTATTTAGAAGGAATGGGGTTATCAGGCTGTATTTTACATAAGAGGAAAGAGAAGGATTGGAGTCTTATGCAGCGTGGCCAAAATGGGATTCAGATGGATCTTGGTTTTATGTGGGGTCAGTGCTGATAGGTTCCCTATCACAAAAGGATCTAGAAGAATTCACGCTGTTAGCCATGTCAGTAAGCAAAACCAGGATATAGAAGGATCAGTGTTCTTCTGAAGGAAATAGAATCGAGGATTTGCGTAAGCAAAAGAGCCTAGTCCTTTAAAACGTTTGTCTCTTTCCCTGTCTAACAAAAGTATGTATTCCTGTTTTCTGTTACAGGGTAGTGGTGATAGCAAACCAGCAGCGCCCTCCACTGGTAGGACGTCACCACCAAGTACAGGACACGCTAGAACTCGTAAGGATTGTTCATTTTGGACCTAAACAAAATATTCAGC
Organism: Leptasterias polaris; assembly: GCA_037783415.1. Lineage (NCBI taxonomy): Eukaryota > Metazoa > Echinodermata > Asteroidea > Forcipulatida > Asteriidae > Leptasterias > Leptasterias polaris. The sequence continues at coordinate 4,663,701 of JAZGTN010000027.1, forward strand.
CTCTCCACCAATATTCCTCAAAGTGTAGCTGATGGACAATTCAGTCATGCTACATGATGACCAGAAACAGCTTTCTGTGTCTGTGGTAGTGAAGAAAAAAAATTTGCATCTGAAGTTCATCCATATCTTTTTCCTGACTATCCTTTCCTTGAAGCTGAGTTGTTTTTGTGTTTGGAGTAGTCCAAGTTTTACATCCTTTAAGATGTCTATAAATGAAGCAGACCTACCATGCCAGATTATTTGAGTAGAGTACAAACACAAATTTGAAACAACTTAAAATTATTGAGTATTGTTATTAAGCGCTTAGCTATGTTTTTGAACAAAATTTACTTTTTACTGATGTAAACCAGGGATTGAAATTTCCACTAGACCACCGGCCAAAGTCCAGTCGTTTTGGCACTGGACAGTAACCCACATGGCTTGAAATACCCCACTGGACAACTGGCCAGGGCCCAGTAATTTTAGCACTGGGCCTGTAACCCACTGGCCAGAGGCCAGTAAAGAATATTTGTGGTCCAGGGGACGTTCTGAGCTACAAGAGCTGTGGTCTAGTGTAGATTCTCTTGAAATTCAAGGCTGGTGACCTTATTCTGGTGTAGGCAAAATTGTTCTGTGCTTTTTTTGCTTAAGCAGTTCTATGAAATTGTTTTATTCACACATTCCTTTGCCCAGTGTGATATATTGTTGGACGGCAAAGTTAAAATCCCACAATTTGAACAATTGCAGAGTCAGATACCAGTAGTAAAAAGCCATGGGAGAAAGACAGCAAGCAGACGGGTCCACCAACAGTCAACAGATTTGACCGCTTTGGATCCAAGCCCAACGGCACAGCCAATGATGCTCAAATTGGTTCACCAAAACTTAAGTAAGTCTTAGAGTAAAATTGTTGCAATAACAATGCATGGGACTTTGCAACCATTAGAAAGTACAGGAATGGTCGTTATCAAGTTAGTTTCAATCTGAAAGCTCACTGATTAGAAAGGTCAAACCAGTACCAATCCTCCAGAGAAATACTTCTGTCTAAAATACTGTCAAAGTCAAGGAAATAGCACCTGAAGACCCCCACAAATCACTTCTGCTTATTTTGATTGCAGCAATTGAAATAAGCCTGTTATGAACATGACGAACTTTCCGAGCACATCATAAACCATTCTTTGTTGTTTTCACATAAACATGACCACAAAAATTGATGAAGTTTGACAGGGTGGTTGAATGGTTGTGTTTATTAAAAACTAGAGGGTGGGAATCTTCATAAGCTCTCATCCTGGTAGATGGAACCACAGGCAAGTGGGAATTATAATCTGGATGATCTAACACTAGAGCTAATTTGCATTTTTATGAATGAAGGAATGAACCATTTTCTTCAACGGGTGTGGTGCAAACCGCATTACATGGAACAATAATACAGGGGTGAGTCTGACAACTAGGACAAAATATACATCTTCAGCTATTATGCATGTATAACGCTGATATGAATTTCTCTCGGCAGAAGGCGAGGCTCGACGCATAGCAACGGCTCCTTGAATGACAATGACTTTGAGAAACTCAAGCAAGAAATCCTCTCAGAGATAAGGATACAGTTGAACGAGGTCAAACAAGAAATCATCGAAGGTAAGTTTAGGTTTTAAGGATGGGGATATTTCTTCTTCTGTTTTTTTAAGAAAGAAGAGAAAAGACAATGCTGTGACAAGCGGTGCTCATTTAACATCTTGATGAGTGTTCTTTGGGACAGACCACATTGTAGGTCTACATTACTCTACTTACCTGTAGAGCGAATGCTACATTTGCATTGTTCCCTATGTCAGTGTGGCAGGAGATTCTGTCCCACGGAGATTCTGTCCCCCCATACCAAAAACTGTGTACAAGCGTCTTCTGATAGCGCCCTCTTTTGAATCGACCTCCTCCAGTCCTGTTTGGAGCACTTGTGTCCTTGAGCAAGATACTTTACCATAAATTGCTTTGCCCTTTGGTTTGAACATTAAGCTGTAGGTAAAAGAACCCAGGACATTAATCAGGGAAGGGTAGGGGCTTACCCCGGTGTTTCTGGTTCACATAGCCTATATACCAAGCACCTTTGTCTACAGGTTTCCTCAGGCTTGCGAGCTACAGTGATTAAGTTCACTTATGCAGCATCCTTCAAGTTGGTTTCATTACCAGAAATATATATATATATTTTTAAATATGTAGCGCTTTTCACACCAGGCAACCATACCAGAAAACACCAGGGTAAACCTCTTATCTGAACAATAATTTAACTGGGTTCTTTTACGTGCATTACACAACAGACAGGACCTGCGGCTTTACGACCCATCCAAAGGCCGAATCAATAATGGCTGATAGTCATCCTTAAGAACATATGTGTCAAGACCGGGACTTGAACCCACACTCTGTTGATCAGAAGCGCCATTGCTTGAGTCCTGTGTGCTTGACCACTAGGCCACATCGTGTGTGATAAGCACTGTATACTCAATGCTTCTCCAAGTCTTCCAAGCTCTACACGTGTTTTGACAACATTATGCCTTTTAACATCTCAAGCTTATTGTAAGACATGTAAGAGGATTCCATAAAAAATTCTCACCGAGCTTAATTCGTCATGAGTAAGATTCAGTCTTATCACCAGGAAAAAAAATTTGAAACAATGTCAAGATCATTCAAAAAGATAATGTTGATCTGTCTTTGTCTTCTTTTTTCAGCTGTCAGGGCGGAGATAAGCAAAAGATAAGATACCGTTCAACCATCGACCATCTTCAGTGCCTCAAATTATTATTAAAAAAACAGCGCCACCATTCCCCCGTCCTAAAAGTTACCAAACATAGAAATCCAAGAGCATTTTTATTAAAGTTGGTTGCCAGGTAGCTTAATAGTAAACACTTCAAAAAGAACTTCCCTGGTGCATGTTTAGTACTTTGTGTATAATGTGTTAACTTTCTGTTTGCATAGATAAAAGGGGTTTTACCGAGCATTGCCGCCACAGTAGTGGTGACCATGAAAACTGAGGAACAAAAAAACCGAAAAGCAATGCACATTTGCTCAAAGTTTTAAAAGATGTCGCTATTGAGCGTTTTGAAGATTATCATGAACTGTAGTTTTTGTGTCATTTTTCATCTATGCAAGAAGGCATTACATATAACAAAATATCATAAAATGACCTCTGTATAGTTGTTAATAGAAGACTAGTTTTTCAAAGCAGTTTTGGAGTCATGCAATGAAGCAGGTTTGACTTCCTTTACGACAAGTTAACCGTTTGTGTGAAGAAACAAAATCGTTGGACGGTTTCAAAGGGGATCCATGTCTTTCTTTCAATGAAATAGTCACGGAACATTTTTGTAAGAAATGCACTTTACTTTGGCTACTTTCATTAAGTATTTAATTGAATGACGTCCTGACTTCTCCATTTATCCTACTGTGCTGTACATGCCTGCATCGTTTTATAAGTAAATAATTATGGACATAAGTCAATTCCATTTTAAAGGGGGTTTGTTTGTTATGATATAGCAGGCCTGTGGCTGGACATGGAATTATGAACTCTAATCGGTTACCGCACAAGCGCCGGCGCTGGCCTTCACATCGCAGAGGACACTGTGTGCGCGTGCAGTACCTGGGTGTACAGTTCATAATTCCATGTACGCCACAAGCCTACTGTGGTTGAAGTCTTCTCATTTGATCACACATAGTTATATGTCTATATTAGATCAATTTAAAATCAATTTGTAACCATGCTTACGTTCTTATCAATCTTGTTATGGGGTGAAGGGGTTTCTTTCTTTGTTCTTTTTTCTGTGGATCTGATTGATGGTAGCTTTGATTATAGAGCCATTTTTTTGATTTATCAAATGAACAAGAAAACTTAATCTAGGGCATTCACAACTGAATGGAATCAATTCCAGGGCAGTTATCATGTTATACTATTGTTTACTGTAATTGATAATTTGTATATGTTATTCTTTGAATGATGATATGAACTAACATGAATGCTAATGTGAACAAACAACTCGGAACGTTATCACCTGCAGGTCGAATTTCACAAAGCATCACAGCATTGCAAATCCTCTAAGCAAAGAAATCTGTCTAAGCTTAAACCGGTTACCAGCCAAAAGTGATGAACACCTCTTGTGACTGGTTCCCTGTTGATTTTTGCTAAGCAAATGAAGTTGCGTAGCTCTATCATCTGCTGGATGGAATTTGTTGTTATGACTATTTATTGTATATTGTTTTTTAAGAAAGGAAAAATGTCAGGCTTTCATGTACTGTCATTACTCGAGGCCGGTCAGTTTCACTGTGGGAATCACTTCAATCTACAACCTTTTGCTTAAAGGTGCTATGACTTTTTGATGTTCCTGAATAGTTTCCATGCGTTAAAGTTTAACCTTTGAACTTTTTGTGAGCTAGAAGAGGCTGTGCATGATTCAAAATTACAGGCCCATGATGCCTTGCACGTCTCATCAATTATGCATGAAGTTCTATGGAGGTCAAATGTAAGAATATGTCAAACCACATAATTCAAAAAATAGCAGCTAACAAAAAAACAAATACTGTTAACATTCGCAACAGTTGCAGTTTTTGTAAAGATTTGCTTTGCAATCAGCATGAGCACTAAATGGAGAATGTCCTCTCATGGCTGTTGACACTGTTTTGCTTGCACACAGTTCCAGAACTTACTCTTGTATATTTAATTGAACCCATTTTTTACTCAGATGTGATCGTAATTTAAACTTATCATAATGAAGTTGAGTATTGAAGTTGTATATTCTGTGCCTAAAAGGATTTTAATCTCAAAAAATATGTATCTTTTTCTTCAATGAAAAATCATCACGAGATCACAGAATATGTTACTTTACGCTAATGGGAGACTTTATAGACAATAGCAGGCATGACATTCACCAGTCCTTTTCTGGTGTTCTTATCGTTGTGAACAATTTGCATTGACGCCATCACACTGCTATCTTAGAGGTACAAAGATGATGAATCAATGGAAAGTGCATAGACAGGGGTAGGTGAGTGTGATGCCCGCTGTCATCTCAAAAGTCTCCCATTATCTAACATGGGATTTGGGGCTTATGTAGCCTTTTGTCAAGGCCATCGTGGCTTGGACAGCTTTGTAAACAGCGGAGCGACTGGAAAGGGAGACCACGTGCGCGAGCCGAGTGGCGAAGCCACTAGGGCCTTTTCCAACTTGTTTGCGTTTTTTTTAATGAATTATTCATGAAGTATGAAACGTGCATAATGCGCTTCTGATTGGTTTGGACTTTTGCTACTGTTTTGGGTAGCAAAAGTCAAGATTATAAAGAAACACATAAGAAACCGCAAACAAGTTGGAAAAGGCCCTCGTGGCTTCGCCACTCGCGTGCGTGGTCTCCCATTTCAGTCGCTTGGGATCGTGGCTCTACAATGCTGTTCAAGCCACGAAGGCCTTGACAAAAGGCTAGGGCTTATGGGGTTTTTTGCTCATTTTATTTTAAAGGTAATTATTGTACCAACTTATCAACCACATGCATATTAATATGAATTTTGTACATATGCTAATTAATATACTCCTATAAATACAAATTATACTAATGAATTATGTTTCTGTGTAGATGTATTTGCTGTTTATTAGGCCTCTTGTTTTTCTTTTTAATTAGGTGTTTATATATGTAATAATTTGGTCCACAAAACTAAACAATTATGGTTTATGCGAGAATTAATATAAAAAGGATATGTTTTAAATATTTAGCCTCCTTTATGGATTCTGTTGTATTTATTTCACAATTTCAACAATTGATATTCGAGATGATTATTTTCTTGTACCCCTGTTGTGTTTAACTGTAGTCAACACATGATCATGGTACATGTAATGGTTACTAGGGAATAATAAGGTATTATTATAAGTGTCGAATAAATTATTAGTTTACTTATTGTGTGAATAATATTACAAGGTATGCAGCCCCCAGAACTTGTTTCAACAAATTGGAAAATGCAAATTTATTTCCGTCTGTTGAAACAGAAAAGAATTGTGCATTATTGTCTTAGTGAGCAAACATTAACCATCACTGTAGCCACACAACTAACATGGTAAATAATATAGCCTCAAAATTGAGTTTTTATTGTTGTTATTTATAATTTGTTATATTAAATACTCTTTGTGTAATGCTCTCTAGCTACTAAAGGCTTACTTCAAGCCTCGGATCTGGCTCTAGCTTTGGCTCTGGCTCCGGCTCTGTCGAAAAAATTGGAGCAGTCTGCATTTTTGCAGAGTGCTTCAACATCACAACGGAGCCGAAGACAGAGTAGAATCCGAGGTTTGAGAAAAAGCCCCAACTTAGATGCTACATTATTCCTTTGGGTTTTTTTTTATTGCAGGAGATAAAATTTCCTTAACATTAATCAAAACATTTAAACAAGACTTTGGGGATTCTAAATATCTCTGTTTTTTCTGTTTATAAATAAGTGTGTTTAGTAAAAGCCATTTTCTTTAGCAAGCTCCTTTTTATCAAAATCCTTGATAAGTGAAACTACAAATATAACTGCAGACATTTTGCTTTCAAATAATTTTGCTTCCTTTTACCCAGTACAAATATGCGATACAACTGATGAATTTCCCCCCCCCCCTCTCAAACATGAAATGTTATTGAATTTAAATAAGAATCGTTGCATTTGGGAGTAGAAGAAAATCGTGATAATTATCACATAAATTTTGATTGCATTTTTGCTCTTCAGAAGATACCGCCGATAACTCATTTGCCAGACTCAACAATGTCTGAAATTTTTTTACATTATGAACTGAAATTGTCGGAGGCAACTGTGTAGTCACTACAATCATCTACTGATCAGCTTGACATGAAGCAATAATAAACAGAGCTCCAGACAGAAAACTGTATATTTTTGAATCTCACACAAGACAAATGTCTGGCTCGTAGAATAAAATAAAATAAATGAACTCTGTACAAAATGTCAATGTCATTTAATTTGAGCAGATGTATGTCTCTATGATTTATATTGGTAACGGATGACAAATCTTAACATTGTCTGATAGGAATGCAGGATTTTGTCATTGGTTGTGAAGTTCATAACTTCATATGACACCATTTAATGGCTAAATCTATTAGTACATGCATATAGAGATAGAATTATGTTTTGTTGCAATCTATGGGGGCTTGTTAAACTGTTTATAATGTGAATTTCCCATTATCCTAAAATAACACAAATGAATTTTATAATTACTGTATGTCCTGATAATCAAGGTAGTCAAATTAGTGCAGCATTTTTCTAAATGGACAACTAATGTACAATATATTGTTACACTAATTTACAATATATGTTATACAGTAAATATATAAAGACTACAATTTGTAATAAATGCAAGCAGATTTTTTTTTTAATATGCAATATTTGAGTTTTTGTCTTGTTATTTTGTGTGTCTTATTTTGATCTATGAACACAGGGCAGGGAACCCGAAAAGCAGGCATGGAATGAATTAGTAAAGGTTGAATTCCTAGATTTAGGCGTCCAAAAGCGAATTCGGCTATGACCGTAATAGGTTGCAACAACATTGAATTGAAGAATATTTTCCTGAGCAATCCGGCGGCCATCAGTGCTTGACCGAAGCATTCATGTTGAACACGGCCTAATTTTTACATAGATACTAAAGTAGGCCTTCATTACACGGGTATACCCTAAACAATATTTTCCATTTTGAGGCTATGAACTTGGACGTTTCAAAATGAACAAGTTTGGTAGGCCTTATAAACGAGTATTTTTGACCGTTTAATTTGCTTTCTACGTACGCAGGCCTAGGCCATTCTCCTTTTTCTTGTTTTTTATAGGAAATAACGATAAATTGTTACTGAATCATTGGTTTAGTGGCAACAACTTGTTTATTTGAACAAATCCGGTCATCCATCGGTTTATCTACTTTATTTTTGTCAAAAAGCCCATGGAGACAAAAGCTGCAGAAAAGATCCGCCAAGTGTCCAACGCATTGGGACATTGTTATGTAAAACAAGTACAGTACTATTTTTGGCCCCTCCCCCGTATATATTAGCATAATACCTTCGTTAACTGACCAACCAGGAACTCCTATTTTTGACCCCGTTGGATATGGACCAATCAGCGCTGTTCCCGCTGTAGAACCGCGAATGTGAATAAACCGTTAGATCATTTTGTTTGTGTGTACTGCTGTACGCTGTGATGTAGTAAGTGCGGTGTACTAATTTTACAACAACAAAAATTGTCAGCTAAGCGTTAAAGTAAGTAACCGATCATTTGATTGTAAACAAATTTGTTTTTAATATCCTAAAATATAAAACATCTTTATTGAATTGAAGTACCTGGAATTATTCGTTGGCCACGAGCACGACATCGAAAATTAATAAATTTGTGTATGCCCAGTGTCGGAAATAGATTCTTTTAGGTCAATCTCCCGTCCCTGTTCATGTTATGAAAAAAGTGTCAGATTTATGGTTTGTTCTTTGCACTTTTGCACACTGCTGCAGGAACATCTGTCATGATCTTCTGATATTGTGATAAACAGTGAAAATAATCTTCTCCCCAACATGCCCAAGGTGCAAAATATATACTATTACTATTACTAGAAAGTCAGTACTCAGTGTCATCATTGAGTTGACAAATAAATTTTTCAGTCAATAATGACAATTGTCATTGACTGTTGATGATAAATATGATTCATGAAGTGACAAATTAGGTAATTATTGTTTTAAAATTTATAAGGCCACCTATACCAACCATGCCTACTTTACTTAAATTTGATTAAACAAATGTTATAATTATAATAATATTGGTTTGTGTTATTGATGTCAGTTTGTCATTTGTCAAATTGTCACGTCAGTTTCTAGCCCCATCCAATAAATAATTTTAGTGCCAAAATATGCACTGGACTCCCTTCACTTCAGTGTACTATTAATACTGTTATTTTAATTGGCACTATTTTGGGCATGTTGGGGCTATCACTGTATACTATCACTATCAGCTTTCAGTTCATGCTTGTTTTCCCTTGGCAAGCTTTACTTTTTATGTAACTTTGTGTACAGTGTGTGTAGTTTCTAGTGTGTAGTTTGCAACAGCTAATTCTATTTTCTAGTTTCTAGTGAATGAGCCCTAATTTTTATAGAAACATTAACCATGTTTATAGTTTATCCTTTTTTTTAATCAATCAGTGTTTCCTTTCTCCATCCATCAGGTGTCCATTGTAAAAGGGACTCACCGGCCTCTTAGGGCTATTGTTAGGCAACAAAACATGACTCTAAAAAAAAAAAAAGGGTCTTCAAAGTCTAGGAGACGAGTAGAGTAGAACAGTTTAAAAAGAAAAAATCTAATTTGGCTGGTTTTGAGAATTGTTTACAAAATTAAAGTATGATTTATCCGAACAAGATTTTTGGTTTTGATAAATCACCTGATGTTTGGAGTTAGTTTTTCCTCCAGCCAAATAAAAGTTACTGCAACAAATTCAGCTACACTACTGTTGACAGGTTTTTTTAAAACATTTGTTCATGAAATGGAGTAATTGACTAAGGGGAGGGAGCACAAGGTTTGCTTGAAGCATTAATCTTATTAAAATCACCCTTTCAAAATGTTTTTGTAATTTTGGGTTAAATACATTGTTTTAAAAATTGTGTGCTTGCTCAGGTTTGTACCTGTAGTGGTTTTTAACTTAATTGTACTTTTTAATGTGTAACTATTTTCTAAATAATTTGTGTAAAGCGCCTTAGAGCTTGTTTTTTCATGAATGTTTGCGCTATATAAATACTGTGTTACTATATTATACAGTGTTACTGTTAGCTAGTTGATCACCAAGAATCAATCCTACAAAATAAAAGGAAATATTGCAGAGGTTAAACATTGTTTCATAAAGGCAAAGATTTTTTTTTACAACAGTGAGAATAGGATTCTAACTTGAAGACAGGATATACTTTTGGTAGATCTTTATCAAAGACCAGTGTCCTCACTTAGTGTATCACAACAAATGCATAAATAACAAACCTGTAAAGATTTGGGCTCAAGCCTCAATTGGTCATCAAAGATGCAAAAACATAATGAAAGAAAAAACCTTGTTGCATAGAATTGTGATTGTGTGCTTTTTCAGATACATCCAAGCCTGAAGCCTTTCTCAGATTCCAATATTGGGGTGAAAAATTACCTCTTTCTCTAAACTACATTACTTCAAAGGGGGTCGTTTCTAACAATGTTTTATAATATCATCAGCTCTCTAGTGCTCTTCACCATGTAAGTTTTTATGATCTTAAATTTTTGGAGTTATTACCAAAGGTCAGCCTATACCCTCCCTTAAATGCCATTATTAACCCTAACCATGCCCTACACAACATGATCCAACAGTTTTAAAACTGTGTTGTACCATGTTGCACAGGGAATTCTGTGGTTTACTCTCCTCTGTGTGTGAGTGTTGTTGCATAGGGAATTGAACCATAGTGTATAACAGGGTATCTGTGTTGCATACTGTTGCATAGGGAATTATGCTGGGTGTTAACTGTGTTGAACCTTGGTGGATAAGGCATTAAATATCAATGTTGTGTCTTGAAGATTGTGTGGGGTCACTGGGTCAGTACATAAGTTAACCCCCAAAACAATGCTCATTACATAGCAGAGAAGCACAAAGTAAACTAATTTGAGTCAAAAACACCAGCCAGCATTCCCATCCTCTGTTCTATATTGTTGAACAGGGCATGATACCCCAAAACCACAGTCCAATTGACTGAATACCCTTCCATTCCTCACACAACGGTATGCACATATGGATCTTGTTGCTTAGGGCAAGCCACTCACATTGAATAGTGTTGTATGGTGTTGGACGGGGCATATAACACCACGTGGTATGGGGAAAGGTTAGGGTTAATAGGCTAATAGTTTTTCGTGATGATGTATTTTGTTTGTTTTTTGTCATTACAATGCAGCTGCAGAAATCTAAAATGCCGAGTGGTAAAGGGTATTCAGTTGGAGAGTCTGTGATGGTCAAGTGGCCAGGCAGTGCCCTCTGGTACCCAGCTCAGATCCTGAGCATCGATGATGACGAGTACAAGGTCAAGTTTGAAGAGGGAACTGAGGATGATGTCACTGCAGATTCTATCAGGGTGAGTCTGGAATGAGTCAGTTTCTGATCTTTGTTGATTTTGGTCTTGAAGATGCAAAGCAGTTTCTCATTATAAGAGGTTGGCAGAGGCAGTATAGGCACAGAGGACTCCCTTGCCTCATGAAGATCATCATTATGCAAGAAGGATGAATTTAATGACACCTAACAATAAGAGATCCTAGAGTCTGAGTCAAATTTATTTCTAGGCTGTGTTTGTTCCTGACAGGCATTTTTGAAATTTGGATTGGTAAGTACATTTCTTAAACTTAGATGATTTACTGCAGTCATGTAATTCTTATCCTTCCTGTTTGTGGCTTTTGCACCTTGTTTGAAATAAATGCAAACAACCTGCGCTTTTTCACTCCATAGAGTGCCGCTACCTTCAGAAGACGGTCTCAGTCCAGATCCCCCTCACGACGTCGCTCAAGGTCAAGGTCGCCCGCCCGGTCCCCATCTCGGCAGCGGGTCTCCAGGAGTCCGGGCCGCAAGACACCAGCCAAGAAACAGACCATTGTCTCACAGAGTAAGAACGAGACAAAGGTTCAGCTCACCCCGACGAGGACTGCCAGCAAGAGACTCGTAGCAACCAGGGTAAGTCAAGATTTCAAATCCATTCTGTATAATCAGCCAGGCGTGCAACTTTTCAGCTGATCAACTAATTTGCTTGTTATTGGTTTTTTAAAATCTGAAAACAGTGTAGAAAGTTTATACAGCTTGGCTGTTTGCTCCTTTTTCTCAATTGCAAAGTTGTATCATGTCTGTAATATATAGGGTAACTTCTTACTGAAATATTGTTATGACTGGAATTTGTTAAAGTATCAAATATTAAGCATTTTTAGCATCTTTTCTGGGCAGTTGAACTATTTTTCCATTTGTTATTCCCCAGAGTACAACAGAGGTTCACACCTACACCACCCGGTCTTCCACTAAGTCAGGACACCAAATCCTAGAGCCAGTGGTTGACATCAAGACTGGGCGAGTTCCCAAGACAGTTAATTACGAATTTGGTGGACCTTTTGGTAGGCTTGAAAACATTTGTTCGGTTTTGTATAGAGTTTCTGTTTTCATGGAATATTTTACGAAATTCAGGTCAGGTTTAGTTTTTGGAGGACATTTGTTCAAAGACTCTCCTTTTTATTTGGAAACATCTCGGGCCTGACATGACATTCGTTTAAGGGCAAGGATTTTTTCATCGAATAAATGGCATCTCTATGAGAACAATTCTTAATTTCTGCTGTCTTCCAGAACATTTCCGAGGTTACCGAGGTTATGACCAGGGGCATGGAGGCAATTGCCATCACTGCCTACGTGAAGTATAAGACCTGATCTAACCAATTAATATGATGGTTCGTTGCAAAATGCTATGGTTACAAAATTGACTGGTATTTTATTTGGCTAATCATTTCTCAATATGAAAGAGTTTCAAATGGAACGTTTCCTCGGGATGATTGGTTCTCAACTACTCATGTGACTCTAGTTTCACATTGGACATTCTGAGATAATGTTATTGAAAATGGCAAACACCATCTAAAAAAAGTAATTTTCCATTTCTAGATGTCATGACTGACTTTCATAGAAAAAATCCACAAAACCAAAGAATGGAAACAAAAAAAGAACTATGTGCATTTGTCTCATGAAAACTGTTCTGTTTCGGTCTAACTGATGGCTTGGTTTATTCTTTCATTCCACAACAGGTGCCTTCTTCATCATGGTGACGCTACCCCTCTTCATATACTACCTCTACTTCACCTGCAGCGAGAAGGCGTGTATGTTACAACTCTGGCCAGCCCATTCCTGTGATTGGCGAGACTACTTTGATCCCCAGGCCTGTTTGCTCTTCCTGGGCTGGATTGCTCTGCAAGCTTTCTTCTACTTGTTGCCAATCGGCTCGGTGAGACCTTTCAAGATGAAATTTGGTGGTTGGGGTGGGGGAGGACGGGGATGTTATGCTTTCTTATTGTTTTAGGGGTTTCTGAGTCGGCACAAAGTAACTACAGTGTGTAATTTTATCATTCGGCAAATCTCATCCCTTTTTTTTATAAAGAATGACGTTGATAACATCCCAAAAAGTTTTTGTGAGATTAATATTCGTTCTTGCTGCACATTACATTTTTAATTTTTGTTTTATTAAAGTCTAAGTGATTCTGCAGATAAAACTTATTGGGGTTTTTTATGTTTTTTTAAAAAAAATTTATGACATCTTTCCTTGATGTTCATTGATAATAGGTTGTGAAAGGTCTACCACTGCGTAATGGACTAAGACTGGAGTACAAACTCAATGGTAAGAGAAACCGTCATACATTGTTGTAAAACAACATTCACATGAATCACATTGGAGATTGTCTTTGATAAGGGAAGGTGGGGGGGGAGATGGCGAGCATCATCCTAACATTAATTCCCTTTCTCTTGTGCATTTTCCCACCAAGGCTTTTTCTCATTCATCCTCACCCTGATCCTCTTTGGTGGTCTGCTGTACAAGAAGTACCCAGTAGTCATGGTGTATGACAAGTTCCTGCCTCTCTTGACCACCGCTTTCTTATTCTCCGTCCTGCTCAGCGTTTTGCTGTACATCAAGGCCAGGAGGGCACACGGTTACGCTTTGGCTCCCGGTGGCAACTCTGGTAAGTTTAATAAATAAGTTACAATCATTGTTTAGATTTTCATTAAGGAGTAGTCCACATTGTGAAAAGATTGAAGCACTCAGGTGGTTTTACACTCTGGATACTGGCAGGAGTGATAATTCCTTCATGGAAGCAAGGTTTTAGCCAGGATTTGGTAAAAGGGTGTCCAAATCTGCTGGAAATTTAAAAACTGGGTGTCCAAATTGTTCACTTACAATACATTTACATGTAAATGACAGATGAAACAGGGTGTCCAAATTTAAAACAGGGTGTCCAAAAGACACCCAGACACCCCTCTGGCTAACACTATGCATGGAAGGGAAAGGGCACCTCCATGAGAGAATTTACAATTTCTACTGGAACACTTGCTGGAACATTTCAAGGGGCACCAAGGCGATGACTTTGGACATGAGGCAATTGCCTCCATTGCCTCATTGGAGTATCGGGCATGTGCTTGTAATACTGTTTCTGGTCTTGTGTGGCTAGTGGATGTCAACTTTCTGTGTTTTTAAAGTTGTTGGCAATGAATTAATTTAATGCCAAACAAGTTTCATTCCATCTGCACTGGGCGAGCAGTCTGACTTTCTTTTTACATTTAGTATGAAGCAGTCTTCTGAAAAGATTTATTGTGGTCCCTAAAGAAAAAAGAAAAAAAGTAAATTGTGTGTTCCGTGAAATTCAAACGCGATCTTATTGTGCATAAGCCTTCATTGGTTGAATTAGTGTTTTTCTTGGGTAGAAAATGATTTGATGAAACATACTGTTTTTATCTGTCCAGTCTTTTGTTGTTGGTTTTTTTTTGCAAAATATAATTATGTTGATGTCATTGTGTGAGTTACCAAAGATATGACATTGTTCAGTCCTTCTGATTTGAAAATCACAGGCGTCTGGAAAAAAGCACACCTGGATTTTTTCGAGGGGTGCGATTTTGCAAAACGCAAAATTTGTGGTACATGCTGAGATCGTACAGAAACACATTTTGTAGACCACAACAGGCCTCGAACTTCGTGTTCAAAAGGGCAATAATTGCTGTGCCTTTTCTAGAATTTTGAGGGCATCACAGCAATTTCGTAAGTGTAAAAAGGGCACCACGCGTTTTTGTCGAATTTGGGGGGCTTCATGGCAAAAAAAAAATTAAAAAAAATTTAAAAAGACGATTGAAAGATTGAAAAAACGGATGATCAAAAACACTGCGTCTTCACACCCACAGCATATCGACTTTGCACAAACACTCCGCGAAAAATTCCCCTAAACAACGAACAAAACACATTTAAGAAGAAAAGAATCTTACGTTTTATACAGTAAAATAATCTTTCGGATGATTCAAAATGTCATAAATGGCTTAATTTTTGTAAAATAAAGCCTTTACGTTGCGCAGTTTTTGTAAACAAGCTGACATTTCTGAGGCACTGTGCTTTGAAGACCATGCTGTCGTCGACGGCTTTTGCGTGGATACCAGTGGCTCCTTGCTAAGAGCACGGTGGTTTTAGATTGAGCACCAGCGATGGTGATTATTGCAATTCGGGGGAAAAACCCTTTCCACCGATGCATGCACAGACACGTAAAGTCTTTGTTCAAGGCGTTTCAAACAAGTGTTGTTATCTTTCGCGTAATGCACGGATATTTCACCAATAGGGGGCTTTTCCTTCAATAGTATGGCATTGTTTTTAAGCGCCCTCTTGCTTTCAATGTTTCCTAACTTTGTTGTTGCACCCAAAGGAACAATATTTGAAAAAGACTACGAACCTGAAAATTGGAAACGACGTGACTGCGTGGCGTGCGTTGTGTAAAAATTGTGGTGAGCGCAATGCGGTCCGTGTTTTGAGGAATTTTTCGATGCTTATCGGAATCGTAAAAATGTAAACTAATAACCGGATATTTAGTATGCATCTTACAATTTTATTAAGGGCACCTTATGAAGTATGATTACACCAAAAATGAATGCCAAGGTGTGCATTTTAGAGGTATCAGGCGTGTGATTATTCGCACTCCTGGGAAAGCTTTTAGGCGTGCGATCGCACGCCTCAAATCAGAAGGACTGATTGTTGCACTGATGAGATGATGAGATTTGTCTTTGTCCACATAACTATACTGCAACAAAGCAAACTAAATTATTTTTTATTTTGTATAATCTGGTTTTAATATTTGGAATTGTATCTTTAATCAGGGAATTTGTTCTATGACTTCTTCATGGGCCATGAACTCAATCCACGTATTGGCAACTTTGACTTCAAGTTCTTCTGTGAGCTACGCCCTGGACTCATCGGCTGGGTGAGTGATCTAGTCTCAGACTTTTTTATAATGGCAGTCATTGGGCACCTTCCGCTCGACACTGATGGATGTGGCGATGGGGTACAAGTAGTGGTCAGACTTCTCCTTACTCTTTTTTGACCAGGACCTATATCTCTACTAAAATTACCAGTCATATCCAGACCTTCGTTTATAGAAATACAAGGAGCTCTTTTAATCGCTCTCCTGAGAATACTCAGGAGCTCAATTTGCGCTCCTCAAATCACTCTTCTTAGATTGTCCAGGAGCTCAATTTGTTTGACTTGTGTAACAGCATATATTCAGTTTATGATTACTAAAATATACAATAATTTTGTCAAGAGAAATCATAGATAAAAAACAAAGGATAACTCTAAAAGCAGCCCACAATTAATGACAATTTCAATCACAGTTTCCACCTACTACGTAACTTACTATAATCCCTCAATAAAGATGAGTCGATGCATTCGTGAGTTGAATCATGCCCTACTTACAAACGCACGTTATGACGATGTGACTGTGTTTCCTTGAAGTCAACGTGTGTGTGATGTACACACATTATTTTGTGCATAAAATCGCCCCATAGTCCTTTGCGCATATCGCACGCGACATTTTTTAACCGCTGGCCAAATTTCCGTGATAACTTATGGGCGACATTAAATCCTAGGCGCTCGGCCACCGAGGTGCACACGTGCATTCTGCGATCCCAAAAATAAGTGTCACGGGGTAGGGAGAATTTAACCACAATCGCACTGTGCGCAACATGTTTTTGTTACAAAATTCTCAATACTAGTGACAAGCAAAGTATTCCTACATCACAGTCCAGTCGTCATGAGTTATGTTCAAATGGGCCAGTGCGTTGTGTACAATGGAGGCAAAAGCGTTTCGTGTTTTTCACGGACGTAAAAAATAAACCCAAAACAAAAAACGTTTGCTTATGTGTGGGCTGTGCCAACGTTTACATAACCAATGTTATTTATCTGCCTTGTTACGGTAGAATTATAAATAAAATACACCATAATGATCGAGGAGCGCTGTCGATCGCGCACGTGAAGACAGACCCAGGAGCGCGGTAGGAGCGCGAGCGCGATCGCGCTCCTCAAAAACGAAGGTCTGCATATCTAAGTAATGTCACACTTTTTGCCTGTATTTTTCAGTTGCAACTTTTCAATCAAAATAAAATGATAATAAAGATATTGAAAAATTAGGAAGACTGCATGGTAGGGCTCGATAGCTCAGTTGGTAGAGTGCTGGCATGTTAATCAGCAAGTCACAGTTTCAAGTCCCACTCTAGTCAATGTCTCCTTGTTAAATTCAAAATTATTTCACATTCCCTTTTGGTTTGTTACTTGTTAACAGTTGAGAGCTGGAAATTTACCACTGTATCCCACGCGTTTATTTATTTATTTCAGTAAAAAAAATTCATTTGTGTTAGTATTTTTAGTATTATTATTATCATCATTATTATTATTAATCTTTCTTTGTGTCTACCAGGTGATGATAGATCTAGCCTTTGTGGTCAAGGTGTGGACTGACTTCCCGGAGAACCCTCCCTGGGCTCTGCTCCTCGTTACCTTCTTCCAGATGCTCTATGTTGCCGACTCACTCCTCTTTGAGGTAATTCGTTCAGGAAAGAAATAAAGAAACCTATGGTTCAACTTCTGCAATTCTCCATCGTCATTGTTTATATTTATTTTGTTTATTTGTTACATTTCTCCACCTGGGTATGCCCGAACAGTTATAACTGGTTTCCATTGGGGCCCTGGGTACAACAATGTAACGTTTACTGTGTGCATATTTTACTATTTACTAACATGGTAAATTCACTTGTATCAATAACAACAACACACCATGGTAGTTGATTCTCAGGAGTGCGTCACCCAGAACGGGTATCCGCCCAACCCTAAAGGGGCAGTGCCACCTGTTGGCACAAAAACGTTGACTAATCTACAGAAGCAATTGAAAGATTATACAACAGATTTAAAATAATATTTGCCTGGTGTCTCTGATTGAGTTTTTTGTCATGCTCCGATTAATTCCATACAGCACGCCATCTTGAGTACCATGGACATCCTCCATGACGGCTTCGGCTTCATGCTGGTCTTTGGTGATCTCGTCTGGGTGCCCTTTACCTACACCCTACAAGCCCGCTACCTGGCTGACCGACCCTCACTCGCTATCATGCCTAACTACTGCTTGATCATCGTCCTGGCCTTTGGATGTAAGTTTCTCTCCCTGGGTTTTATACCTGAAGCCATGGTTGGCTGAAGGGCATGATGCCGCATCTGTAGTATTTGCAAAACTGCTCTTAAGAAGTATTCCTACATTTTCTATACAAGATTTTAACACTTTCATACCTTTTCCAAACATTTTCTTTTGTCTTATGCCTCAACTTGTCATTAATTTTCATATTTTCTCTGAGATTTTTGTTGTTTCTTCTCAAATTTCTTGTAATGTTTTTAAACTGTTTTACAGTGATTGGCTACTACATTTTCCGTGCGTCCAACTCCCAGAAGAGTGCATTCCGGGAAAATCCTTATGCCAGCCAGTTTGCATGTAAGTACTCTTGAACTGACTCGGCTAAAGTCAGTGGCTAAAGTAAAATCAGAATTAGAGTGAGGAAAGGTTTCTGAAAACCCTGTGTGTAATTTAGAAAAACTTGGGTATGTAAGGATGGATTATTGAAACAAATAAATCCCCCATTGTATAAAATTTTAAGATTTATTGCACTTTTTTTTTTTTTTTAAAGTATGTCATAAAACACATTTATTAAAGTTTGATGAACTTGGATGTTATGGCCGAGCAATCTAGTACACCAGACAGGTTCAGGTGTTGTCAGTTTGAGGGTTTGGGTTCCGGTCATGGCACTTGTGTTTTTGAGTAAGATACTCAAGAGAAAACAATTACCCTGGTGTGTCTGGCATGACTTGTTAACCAATACAAATGCTTTTTATTTTATAAATGGTTCTCTAACAATTTATGTTCTCCTAATTCAAACATAAAATTCATCTAAATTGTGACTGCTTCGAGGCGCCAGTTGGGCATAGAAAAAGCAGTACATAAGAAATGTGTTTTATTATAAACTTATTCTTTACAAAAAATGATCATTTGTTGTGTGATGCAGGCATTGTTTCAGCTGATCAGCTTATTTCCTTTTTAGTGCCATAGAAAACTGAAAAACAATTTACAGATTTTTGTATGCTTGGCATTTCCTTTTTAAAAAACCATTATCAAAGTTGCATGTCTGAGATGGAATGCAACCTGATGGGATAACTGCAGTGGCTCTGGGCAGAGCCAGTGGTGTAGCAACATGACTTTTAATATGGTATGATTAATTTCAGGATAAGCAAATTGTTCATTTTGTTAATGATAATTAATGTTTTCTTTGTGGTTTGTTACTTCATAACCTAATAATTTTGTGGGAAAATGTGTGCTCAACCTTGACCCTAAATACTCTTTTAAATGTACCCACCTTACTCTGGGACTCGTATTTATCTTTTGACAGCTGCCAGTGTTCTGATCACAGCATCAGGGAAACGTCTTCTAGTATCAGGCTGGTGGGGATGGGTTCGTCATCCCAACTACTTGGGAGATCTTCTCTTGGCACTGTCGTGGTCACTGTGCTGTGGTGAGTATAGTAATAATAATAAAACTGGCTTCTTATATAGCGCTCATATCCGTCACTCAGTGGCGCTCAAGGCGCTTCAACATTCAGAATTTTCCTTCAAGGTATGTGGAGCTACATTTTGAAGTATGAGACCTATTCCTTTGCATAGCACCATGTAATGGTTTACAAGGTGCTGTGGCGCAATATGCAGCCAATCAAACCAGGAACACCGGGGCGAACCCCTTCTCTTTTCAATAAGCGCACTGGGTTCTTTTACGTACAATACACAACACAAGTGTCCGGTGCTCTTATCCGCTCGGCCACGACAAGCCAGGGCTTGAAATTAGCTTGAAATTAACTCTGGACGGCAGGCCTGAGGACAGTGTTTTTTGCATCGAGCCAGTAAACTCGGGACTGGACAGGTCTGGAAATCTTGACTTTCAGTCTGTTGAGTATTGAAGAATGCTTATCCAATCCATAAGACAAATTAAATAATTCTTGTCTATGTGCTTGTTCAGATTAAAGCAGTTCAAATGTTAACTGTATGTGTTTTAGTGTTTTGGGGGTGTTTTTTTTCCCTTCTTCTTTCTCTCATTTCAATTTTGGTCTTGTAAAAATAATTCTGGTCTAGTAAACTTTTTAGCTACCAGCCCTGCCGTTTTGTGGGTTCCCCCAAATTTAAACCCTGTCACTTTATTATGCTTCATTCACAGACCAGTCTTGGAAATAGTTTAGTAAGAGGTAGCATGTGGATTCCAAAAACAAACACTGCCCAAGCTTATTAACAGTTACAATTCACGTTTCAAGACTCACTCATTCTGTACTTTCCCTTTCAAGACATCCCTTTTTCTTTTCTTTGTTTCCTTCTCATGCAGGTTTTGGCAGCATCGTCCCCTACTTCTACCCCATCTACATGCTCGTTCTTCTCGTCCACCGCGAGAGGCGCGACTCGGACCACTGCAGGCAAAAGTACGGCTCCGTCTGGAACAAGTACTGCGAGCGAGTCCCGTATAGGATCATCCCGTATGTCTACTAAATATCATTGGGTGTGTCTGTCTGTCTCTCTGTCTGTCTCTGTCTGTCGGGTGGGGCTGTGTTTTTGTATAGGAATTCTTTCAGGGATTTTATAAGGTGTGAGTTTTGATAGCGTGATCATTCCATTGTATACTCTTTTTATTCTGAATGCACTTTTTGATGTAAATATATCTGATCATTAAAGCACATCAGTCTGTTTTGTATTAGCATGTGTCATTCCCAACAATTGGACATTGCTGTTGTACAGCAACCAAGTATTATTGACTTGTTGTTAACAAAAGTGCCTTGAACAAGCCCAGTGTTCAGGGCTCCGTTCCAAATGAAATGATCTATTCCAAGAACATAGTGTAGTATCCTCGGAGGTAAACAGACTTTGCTGACATCCATTAGTTGCTTTTCTGCTTTTAGAATGTAAAATATCTAAGCTAGTTTAGTGTATGTTTGGTTGTTTGTTTGTTGGGTTGTTTGTTTGTTTGTTTTTAGGGGGGGTTCACAATTTGTTTTGCCATTTTAACTAGTAATGAACTGCAATTACCTTTTAGTGTGCTAGTTATTTAGCAAGTTTTTAAAATCTTAAAAACATACCTGTGATTTTTTTATTTTAAACCGTTTGTTATGAAATGCATATGGTTAGAATGATGTTTTAAAAGTAGAATACAATGATCCACACAAATATGCCTCGAAATTGTGTGATTTTCCTTTTACATCGTGAAAAATGCACGCCATTTTGTAGAGTCAGATTTTTGACACCACAAAATGGCGGACTGTGTTTGTTCGCAAAGTAAAAGGAAAACCACGTAATTTCGAAGCATACTTGTGTGGATCATTGTATTCTACTTTTTAAACATCTTTCTAACCATATGCATTTCATAACAAACTGTTACAAATGCTTTTCATAGACCAACTCGCCCGATCCAAGGCAATTGTCCCTTTAAACAAATCCCATATGAACAAAGTTTATCAGCTTCAGATGTAATAACAAACTTTTGTTTATTTCACAACATAAATTGCTTTTATTCAAGATTTTTTTTTCTTCCGAGATTACATTTTAAAGTGTGTCCGAAATTCTTGAACATTGAAGAAAAAAAGTTTTTTTAAATTTTCATGACAAATTTAAATCTGGAAGCAAAATATGTCAGTTTTAAGTATTACAAATCTAACGGGTTTTTAAAGACAGACAATGATGTTATGTCTAATGTAATTAGTGTGACTATGTAATGAGTAAGGGAAATGATTGATTAGCTTATTTTATTTTATTTCACTTGTGCAGATTGTTTGTTTTTTGCATTGGTTTGGGCCAAATTTCATAGAGCTGATTAAGCACAACTGAAACACGAAAACAATTACCAGAATAAGGTTACCAGACACACACAAAACATGTCACCTGACTATTTGAGACTGGTTTTCTGCTTATTTGTAATGAGCATAACATTATTAAGCACTAATGTCTGCTTGAGTAGCTCTATGAGATTGAGCCCAGCTACTAGTATGTTATGGTTTGGTTAAAATGGAAGTGATTTATGCTGGTACCATTATGCCATGAGGAGTGTACACCAAAGTGCAGCTTTACTAATTCATGCTTGAAGACTCTTCATTGTCCAAGTAGTTCCGGATGTTCAAGATTGGAGAATTTAATATATCCCCATTGGATAATAAGGGTTCCAATTGGGGTAGAACATGTATCCCAATAGGGATAGTTTGGATGACGATGGGGTTGAACAGAGGGGTCGTTACTCAAGGACCTTTGATATCCTTATTGCAAGAAGAATGCTCCAATTAGGGTAAACAATGTACCCCGATGAGGATAGTTAAGGTAACAACCGCCCTCTAAACATGACTAATAGTTGCAGTATTCATGTGTTCATGACATGAATTTATTTAGAAATGTAATGAGACGGTTTAGCTACCTCTTCGGTCTTTCATTTAGCAAGAATATTTGCAGTGCAGATTTTGATGTCATTAGTTGAACAGTAATAATGTGTAAATATGTGTATTAAATTTATTATTATACTTGTAGATTTGATTCGTCTAGTTAGGTTCACAAAATACCTTGTCATCAATGTGTAGCTCAGAAAATGTAATCACATTTTTGTTCTTTTTTTTCTTCTAATGAAACAATACTTTTAAAAAGTTTTAATCTTTTTTTAATTGAATTTGTTTTTTAGCTGTGACCAAGCAACATGGTCACTTTTGAATTAAAATGTAGAATCCAAATTTCAAAGTTTTCTTCTGACAAAGGGGTGTCATAATATAAGGTGTACATAGAATACAGGATTGTGTACAAAGTATGTTTAACTAAATGGTATTCATTTTGTTTTCCTAAAAATAAAAACTTAGCAATTTGTAAGTAGAATACTAATTAAGTCTTGTTTGTTTTTAGACAAATTATTATTTCCCGAATGCTGTGAACATAAAGATTTAATTAACTGTACATTGTATTGTAATCCCTGAAATATAATATGTATATGTTAACAATAACAATGCCGAATGAGGGAGAGCAGACTGTATGGAATTGTTTCCCCTCTTTTGAATTTAAGTTAATTGTATGATTTTGTTTGATTGTTTCGGCCAAGTAACCTTTGTTTACAGAAAGAGTGACCGTGCATATTCCAAGGCCTTTCTTGCAGGCAAGATACTACACTAGCCATACGGGAAATTTCACATTTTGTGCCCAAATTTCTACAAAAATTCAAGAGTTATAAAAGCAACAGCTGAACAGGCTTTGAGATGTATGTAACCCCTTCCTGCACATTCAAATTTGACAAAAAACTGACGCTGCAATCTCCATACAATATAAGGTTTAATGTTTTCTTCCATTAAGCTGCGTACAAATCGTGTCTGCAGGAAGTCCTGGCTCTGTGGTAAACATGTGCTGTCACAGGTTACATGGTCTATTGTATTTAGATCTTGTATTTAGATATCCCGTATAAATAGTCAATTCATTATAGATACATAATCAGTGTCTCTGTGTTTTGTATACATAGACGTCCCCACAATGGGGCAGTACCACTTTTTGTATAACCCATTTTAAATAGATATAGTTTGATTACATTTCAACATTTCGTTTCTGTTTGGTCGAAAGTAATTGTGATATTTACCTCGATTAATCAAGATAAATTCTGATTACTGAATTGACAAGTTTCCTTCCTCGCGTATTTTGAAGTTTTTGTGTGGTAATTATTTTTGTGTGGATTTTATACTTTAAATTTTCAAAAAGAGCCCAAAGAGATCGTTTATCACATTTCTGGTATTACCTTTAAACAAATTGACATGGATTTTCATCGAGACCTCATTCAAAATGAAAGTAAATTAACGGCCGGTCACATTTCGACATTGATAATCCATCTAGCTCGACGGTCTGTAAGTAACTTTTGGGGGTTAAACCCGATTCGGTCTAACTTTAGAACCGTTCAGACACAGAGTTGAACTCGATCGGATTACTGTGTCTGAACATAGAGAAATGACCCACCGATCTTTCTCTATTGTCTGAACAACCTCATTATAGCATAGAAACTCTTAACCTGTTTACAAACCCAATAAATTCCCAACTTTTGTGACATAAATTCTTAAAGTTGGCAAGTTTGTGCAATTTGTTCAGATAGATTTTGTGATGTTTAAAAACGCTATTTGGCGCTGACGGATAATCAGGTTGATTTCGTGGTATACTGCCCTCCCAGTCACATCTGTTGACCCCGGTTCGAATCCCACCTTGGATGTGGACGGAGCCTTGAATGTGGATATGCGGTTACCTCGCATCTAAAAATGAACGTTTCTCTATTGTCTTCTCTACACAGGGTTCTTCAGGACTATAGGCCGACATTCTATTGAGTCGCTTTTGAAGATCCACTGGTTTCATTATTAGAAAGATTTAAAATAACAAATTAGTTTTTGCCGATCCTACTTGTTTACGCGAAATCCAACATTTAACTAATATCTTGTAACACTATGTTGAAAATTTACTAAATGAGCAACACTTGATAAAGGTATCAGTTCATTGAATTATCAAACATGGCAATTGCACGTTTGGCAAGGGAGTGACTTTCATAGATATTGTTATGTGGCAAACCCATACTTTACACGACGCCCCGTCCTGACTGTGACGACGATGTCGGGATGCTACATAAACTCCAGGACCAGTACAAATTCATATCAACCCAGAATCTACAGGAAATCCATTCCATCTCACATTACATAAGCGTATACTATAATGCAAATCATACCCGCATCTTTGACGTGTTCGTGAGGTACATCATATACCGGCAACAGTCGGTCTCGGAACCCACTAGTTGCTGGTCTCTTTCTCAGTACTAGGAAACGAAATTGTCGTTTTCTGCGTTCTCTTCTCTGTGGTGTGGTGACAGACAAGTGGCATTTTAGACGCGACGCTTTGATGAACAAAAAACACAATTTTCTTGTCATAAACTTTGAAGTACGACACAATGCAGGTGAGCAAAGTGAACGGTCATCATTTCTAACTGCTATTCTGATATCGTTGGTGTTTTTAGGGCCACGCAAAATTTCCTAAATCAATTTGTAAAGCTTTAGAGTAGAATTTGTTTTACATTAGTGTTCGCCACCACACCAAAAGAACTTTGTTGATGATGCAAACCATTTTTACCATAACCATATACTATGCTATGCTCTATACTAAAAGATACAGGTTTCCAAATTATAGGATTGCAGTTAATAAACGAAGTTGTTAAACTGGATAAATCATCATGAAAAATCATGCCGTCTGTATATTGGAATGCTCGATGTGGACATGTTGTTTTTGCTTGCGAATTAACCTTTATAGACGGCACCGATTGTAGCAGCTATCGGACATTTTAATTGACTCCACAATCATCATACAATCTGGTTTGACAGACTAAATTGGTCAAAGATACGAAAGAATCAAAGTAACAAGAATCTAATTTGAGCAGTTTAAAAAGAGCATTGCGCTTGCGGTCAGTTTCTACATTAGGCCCCGTGGATGGATCCAGAAACAGGTAAAATCAGATAAAAAGATAACAATAGTTTACACAGAGCACCACAATAGATACAACTGTTGGACTCTGTAAAGCTGTGTGTTTATTTAAAGAACAATGATCACTGAAGATTATTGATATTGCAAATCACATCAGAAGTATTCTCTGTGCAAACCTGCATTAACACTGCTAAATTCTTTCAATGACAAACGAGGCACCAGCAGCGCACTCGTCAGATGATGCAAGCCGAGACAACGGTGCTACGGACGGTACAATGTCACCAGCAAATGGGAGGGTTCCGAAAACGGCTCACTATGAATTTGGAGGTCCCATCGGTAAGTTTTTTGTAGCTATACATCCCCATCCTCCTCATCATCATCATCAACTTTTTCTACGCATCCTGGACAAAATCACATCCCCAACAAATATATATAGGTATATATATATATAAATCCTGTCCCCCTACCCCAAAACGATTCATGGCAGCAGGATAGGCCTTGTGGCTGCTCAGTCAGTTAATTTCGTAAGCGGTTCGTCTACCACTGCGTCCATAACATTCAATGAATTTGAATATTATGGTCTTCTAAAAAGTTATCAACTATTTTGTATTTTTAGCTGTAGGTTTTCCCGGTCATTTTCGGCTGAAACAGTCCATTTCACTTTTATGCATTCGTATTAAAGCAATTTTGCCTTTTCACAGTTGAAACCGTCATTCCCACCTTCAGACATGCGATGTTATAAAGCATTGTATTCAAATATAATGCGTTCGTTTTTAGCAATACGAAATCAGCATCCAATTTGGCACAGTTCGGGGGCAACTAGCGGTTGCTGCGAAACCCAGGAAGGTTACAGCATTTCTGCAAGATTATAATTTTGACTATTTTTAACTGTACGGAAATTTGTTGTTTAATTTTGAGAACAACTCGCTGCAAATGGAGAATCTCAAGGGTTTAACTCCGTGACTTTTTCAGTTTCATGCTGTTTTCTTGCAGTTTTTCATGAGTCCATCCGATGTTCATTAATGCACACACATCACAAACGTTTATTTATCTTGTAGGAAGTTGACATGTATAAAAACTTCAAATGTAATAAATATAGTCTTATTTAGTGCTCAACCCTCCACTAATTGCAAAAGAATCTTGTTCACTTCTGCCCAATTCAAATTTGCATAAAATGCAAATTAGCTGCCGCCATTAGGGCCTATAATTTATATATATTTAAAAAAATATTTTATAATAAACTCTAGGCTATATATTGTATTTAAACATCCAATCATGACAAATGAAGTGTCTTTATCAGGTTGTAAAGGTCATTAGATTTGATTGGCACAATTTTGAATTAACTATATGCATATAATCATGTAAAATATGTAAACTATCTGCCGCAGTCATAAAAAAAATATCATATTGACTCTGTATCTGAACATCTGGTCATGGCAATTAAAGTGTCTATACGAATGTTTTCAGAGTTGGTGAATATGATTAGCACATTTCTTCTATGCATAGAAGTTATGCAAACATGCAAATGAGATATCCATTATTCAAGAAAATCATTAATTTTCCGCAACGACTCGGCACATCCAAAAGTGTGAACTGAAGTGTCTTCATCCCAGTCCGCAAGCTGCTATCGGTCCGTCGTCGGTCCACCAGGGCCGACAGTGGCTGCCACCGACGGACCGCCGCCGCTGGTGCTGGTCCTCCGTCGGCATCATCATCAAACGTCGTAGGCTACTGCCCGTTGACGCACCAACCGTCCACTTCTCCTGGGTTGTGTGGCTGGTGCAGGGGTGATTTTGCGTCGCTGTAGGGTCGCCGCAGTTAGTTCAGCCACGCTGAGGCCACTCCACCTGGTGAGGCCGTCGATCCAGCTGAGTTTGGGTCTTCCAACCCCGCGACGGTGTCCAAGTGGGGTTCCGTCAAGCACTGCTGCTGCAAGACCACCCTGCCGTACTGCATGACCAAGCCAAGCGACTTTTTGCTCCATGATTGTGTTGGCAGAGAGACACCACCTGTTGCTGATCAGTGCTTTGAGGCTTTCATTTGTGACAAAGTCTGACCAGCGGATTCCGAGTAGCTGGCGCCAGATGTATCTACCAAAGCTGTCTATGCGCTGGATGTCTGCAGCTTTAAGTGTGAGCGTGTTAGCACAGTATAAGACACGGGACATGATCAATGCCTCCGTGAGCTTCATTTTTGTCTCCGCAGAGACACGTGGGGATTGGAGGTATTTGCATTTCCTCAAGGTGGCTTTTCCCATGCCTATGCGCATTCGCACTTCCAGGCTGTCGTGTGAGGTCGTCACTGATAACTGTACTTGAAGGTGTTAACGCGGGGGATAGGAGCATCTCCATAGAAGATGTTGTCATTGCTTCCATCCATGCTCGCTATAGCCATATGTTCTGTCTTCCCTGGGTGTATGGCGAGCCCATACTCATTGGAGATGTCGCCCAGTATCTGCAGTGACTCTTCGGCATCTGCAAGGCTCAGTGAGAATATGGCTAGATCGTCTGCATATCTCAGTTCCTTTATTTCGATGCCATTGACGTCGGGTGCACAGATGTGAGTAGTGCGCTGGTACCATTCCCGCATGAGTGATTCTGTGTACAAACTAAACAGCGTAGGGGAGAGGGGACATCCCTGCCTTACACCAGCTGGTGTTGTGAAGTCATCGGTCAGTCCACCTTTCCAGCGGATGCGTCCTCCAGCGTTGATATACAGGTCTTCGATGAGGCGCAACACATCCTCTTCAACATTAAAAAAGCGTAGTTTTTCAAAGAGAAGCTCATGGTTGACACTGTCGAAGGCCTTCTTGTAATCGACAAAGACCACGTGAAGCTCTTTTTTCACCGCTCGATAAGACTCTGCCACTCCCTTCAGGGTGAAGATAGCGTCGGTGGTACCCTTACCGCGAGCAACCCCGCACTGAGTTGGGTTAACAACCTGCTCGGCAACTACTGCAAGCCGATGTTGCATGATGCCAAGGACTATCTTGCTTGCATGGCTAATCATCGCGAGTGTCCTGTAGTTGCTGCAGTCACCTCGGTCATTCTTCTTGTGAAGGGGGGGTATACACTGAAGATGTCATAGATGGTGGCCACTTGCCTTCAGACCATATCAGACAGACTGCCTTGTATAGGGCCTGGAATATCTGCTTATCCTCTGCCGCAGTCTTGATGGATTCTGCCACGATGTTATCTGGTCCTGCGGCCTTGTTGTTACCAGTGCGTAGATAGCTCGTCTCATGACTTCATCAGCTGTGGGAATGGATGACACTGTGTGTGAGTTGTTGGTTGTGACTGGACGTGCTAGGTTTGAGTCAAAGAGGGATTCAGCATATTGGTGCCATCTGCGTAGCTCTTCCTCTACTGTCTGCAACGCGACTCCATTGCTGTCCTTGATATTAGGGGGTGGTGGTTTAGCTTTCACAAGAAGCAGTTCAGCTGTTCTGAAAAGAGTGTGTACATCATGTTGGCGGTAGGCTGAGTTCATCTTTGATATGTTGTTGTTTAGCCACTCTTCTAGGTCCCTCTTGCAGGCTTGTTTGACCTCCTTTCTGAGACTGGTAAAGGCTGCAGTTCCAAATGCTTGCTTTTTCTTTTCCACCAGCCGTAGAGTTTCCTCTGTCAAGTAGGGTTGATTGCGCTGTGAAATCTGTGGACCACAAGCTGCTAGAGTCTCTTCATGGATAACACATGCAATTTCTTCCAGTTGGTGTGATTCTTGCAAACTACTTCTCACTTTGCAGCAGAATTTGTTAGCAATGTGTGTGGTCTTCAGAGCTTCAACATTCGGTTTTCGATTGTGTGTGCCACTGGCCTTGGGGCGTCGTCCAAACTTAAGTTTCAGGTTGCAGAGAGGAAGTCTGTGATCAGTGTCGAAGCATGCACTGAAGGACTGGCAGTCAGTCAGATTCCTTTGAGCCTTGGAATCTATTAATAATATGTGGTCGATGGCATTTTGTGCATTGCCTGCACGACTAATCCAGGTGACTTTCCGAGTAGAACGTTTTGGAAACCACGAGTGAGCGGCCGTGAGGCTATTAGCCATACAGAAGTTGATCAATCTGTCTCCTCTCGTTACACTCACCAAAACCATGAGGTCCCATTACAGGGGCAATAGCTGTAGATCCAAGTTTGGCATTAAAATCGCCAGCCAGAATGACAGTGTCACGGGGCTTCCTGTTTGTGGTCAGCCAATCTTGCAGTTGGTCATAGAAGTTGTTGATGATGTCATCATCCGCAGTGGATGTTGGTGCATAAATGCTCACAACCAGTAGTGTGCCAATCTTGAGCTGGAATCTTGCTGCCATGATGCGGTCAGATATAATACGAGGAGAGTAAGCTTCTCCTGGCACTGGGTGACATTAGAATCCCAACACCTGCATAATGAGTATTGCCGCCAGACATCAGCATGTGGCCGTCGCAACATTCCTGCTGTCCAAGATTGTGCGTCTCGCTGATCGCAACTATATCGTAACGATATTTCGCTAGTGAGTGTCGTAGCTCAGGGGCAAGTGGGTGGTTTAAAGTGGTTACATTCCAGCAACCGACAGAGAAAGTGTTCAGAGACCTCAAGCTCTTTTCTTCCTGAGACATCGGCCCCGCACCCCCCAGTAACGGATTTAAGTGCGGTGCTTCATTACTGTGGGCGTATTTAGAAGCAAGAGTTCTCTCTTCCCCGGTAGCAGTAGACCCGGTTGGAGCGCTCGGGGGCCCCGCTGCCAACAGGGTATGTCGTTGTATCGGGTTGTTGTAGTTCATGGTGGTTGTTGTTTGTTGGTGCGAGATACCCCCCAGAGTGTCACCACTCCTCCGGGTTGCTGCATGGCCACATGACATCAACGTCATGCCATGTGCCCTGTGGCTTGCAGAGCCTTGCACGCCCTCACTGCCGTTGGCAAGATTGAACCCTTGCTCATCCGCCTGTTCCGCCGTGCTTGCTGGTCGACGTCACAGCTGTTGGTCAAGTTGCTAGGTTGACTCATCCACCTGTTCTGTCTATCAGACTTCGCCATTTAATTTTGCCTCATGGCTTCCAGGGTTTAAAATAATAAGAGTCTCCTTCTCCTAGGTGAGCTGCCTTCCATGGCTGACGAGCCCCACCTGCCCGGAGCAATCTGGTTTTCAGGCGCCAGACACTCGCCTTCACACCTCTGCCATCTGTTTTAGAACAGGGGTCGGCGCGAGAAGCCAAGCAGTAGGAGTTAAGTTAGGCAGGATGCTACATATACCACACTGCAAACCTTTTGCACAAAATATTTTCAATAAACCCCACCTGGCTCCTGGACTACAAGGGTTTGAATGCGATTCAAGTAGATTGTTAAATTGAATGTGGTTATCAAATTGCATTGTAATCACATGACGAAAAGGACAAATTGCTCACATATTTAGAAAAGTTGAATGACTGTTTTGAGGAGCTTTCAATTTCGCGCGAAACAGAATAACACTACGTTTAAATTTGCCGCTTTTTTCGAAGATGACCTGGAAACCTATATTATCATATTTATCATATTTCTATTAGGTGCCTTTTTGGTCATGACGAGTCTCCCCGTGTTTGTCTACTATCTGTACTTTGCGTGCAGCAAGGAGTCATGTGGAGTCACGTATAAGCCGGCGATTTCTTCTCGTCTCGAGGACTACTTCGACTGGCAGGTTAATCTCATCTTACTGGGGTGGATTGCATTCCAAGCGGCTCTGTACATGATCCCCATAGGCAAGGTACCATGTAACCGTTGATTACAGTTTAAAGAGTGAGCTTGTACGTTCCAGGGCATTTCCTGACAGGCAAGATACCACACTGTATGAAATTTGACACTATGTGTCATAATTTCCACATAAATTCGTGAAATTGAAAAAAAACGGCCGAACAAGTTTTCATATTAAGAGTTTATAAAAATCATGGCAGTGCAATCTCCATAAAAACAAACAGATTTAATGTTTTCTTCCGTTGCCATGGTGAGATATGCACACATTGTGTCTGCAGGAAATCCAGGCTCCGTGGCTTTTTTGTAAACATGTTATGTCACAGTTTACATGGTTTATAATATCAAATGAAAAATAGTATGTTTAATATGACTGGGTAATGCGAGGTATCTGCAGTGGCATACGACAGGCAGATCTAGTTTGGTGTTTGTTGGGGTGTTTTTGGTTGTTGTTTTTGTTTGCTGTGACGTTTGTTGGTGTTTTTGTTACAAACCATATTCAGGGGTTGTCCGGTTGTTTCAAGCTTGACATTACAGCGTCGCAATCTTAACAAATAATGCCTTAAAGATGGAAATGAAAGATAACGGTACTGTTGACATACTGTTACAGCTATTGAAAAGAACTGACAACGCGACGTGTTTTTCCCCCGAAGCTACTCTCAATCCCACCATAACTTCCTTTAACTCCATCAGTCATCTTTCTTTCTTTTTCCCTCTCTTCATCTCAACACCCAACAGCTAGTCAAAGGCCTTCCACTGAGAAATGGTCGCAGATTGCAGTATCGGATGAACGGTAAGAACTCACAATGATTATTTCAATAGGTATTAACAAAATGATAATGCTAATAACACATTATAGAAGCCATACATTATAACAAGTGCTAACAAACTTACTGGAGACTGCTCATATAGTAAATATTTAAGCAATATAACACTGATCACAAATTGTAGATGTAGATTTTTTCTAATGAAACTCAAATTCTAAGCCTAATACGCTGAGGGTATTGTTTACAATCGCTTTGAGGAGTGCATTGAGTGCATTAATTCAAGTCGTCTAATTTTGAAACAAAAAACAAGTTAGAATGTATTTCACCAACTTGTCTGTGCATGTGTGTTTTTGCTTGAAACTGCTGTCATCTTGTTTTTTTTGTTTTTTTTAATACTTCAAATGAAACTATTCTCCTATGATTGATTCTAGTTCAACTTCACAAATCAAGCAAAGTGTAAATCCTTCTTTTATGTTGAAATAAGGACCCGACTTCATAAAGCTATTAAAAAGCATAAATAAATGCTTAGCAAAGAAAAATCTTGCTTCGCAGAAATAAGTTACCAGCCAAAATACAATTTAATGTGTACTGCATGCTTGTGACTGGTTCCCTGCCCGTGCTTCCTTAGCAGAAAATATTTGCTAAGCACCATTTTCTGCTTAACAGGTTTAAGAAATTAGGCCCAGGTTGTTTACTCGATTTATGTACCATCCCTTCATGTTTGACAATTTCTTTGCATGCAGGTTTCATGGCTTTCGTGGTCAGCGTGATGGCATTCGCGGTTCTGCTCTTCTTCAGATATCCTGTCACAATCCTGTATGATAAATTTCTATCCTTCATTACGTCATCAATAATCTTCTCTGTCATTCTGAGTATCCTTGTCTACATCAAGGCCCGGACAGCACCCAACCACGCCCTAGCAACGGGAGGAAACTCGGGTATAGTTCTTTCTATATATTATTATTCGAATTTGACTTTAGTTGTTGATTTCTATATTTCTTCAAAAGACTATCCTAAAGTGGAACAAAGAAGATTCTAAGAATTGACACATGGGTTCACATTACCTTGAGGTATCGTTCACTGCCAATGGGTACCGATTAGAAACAACGGTGTCTCCTCGTTAAATAGAACATGGTTTCATTTTTGGGGCAGAATTAGATCTCAGTTGGGATACACAACTTGGGGGGACAACCACTTTCACTGTGAAATATTTGCATATATTCACACGTTTGATTTTGGTACACAGCTAAGATAGTGCACGGTACCGATGTCACAGGGGATTTTGTCTCATGGCTGCAGTGATTCGGTCCCCCATACGGCGAATTGTGTTTTAAAATTTCGTCTGATGGCGCCCTCTTTTGATTAGAACTTCCTTCAGCCCATGTTATTTACTGTACGCGTGTGGGGGACAAGGGGGAACAAGCTCCCCTATGGCACCGACAGGTAAATCCGCAGTTAACACGGTTAAACAAAACATTACCAGAGCGGGGTTTGGTGCTCTACCAACTGAGGTATGTGGCCATATGTTGGTGGTCTCCCTATTTTGTCAATTTGTTCGGGGTGCCAGTGTTTAAACATTCTTACATTCTGCTCATGTTTTATTAAGCGATGCATGTTTTTTGTTTTATTGGCAGGCAATATTATCTATGACTTTTTTATTGGACATGAGTTGAACCCGAGACTTGGCAACTTTGACATGAAGGTGTTCTGTGAACTACGACCAGGACTTATCGGATGGGTAAGAATTATCCTAGGATTTGAAGTAAATTGATGGTAGACCTTTCTACTGCTGATAAACAAACCGTGCCGATTGGCATGGACAGCAATACATTTAATTCGTGTTAACAAATGCTGTGTCCAAATTAATCATTTTCAGCAAACTTTCAACAAATATATATATATCACATGATTGGTTGCAAATTCAACACTATTTTTGAATATTTGTGTAGCATTGTTACAAACTGTGCCTATCTGTTTTTGCTTTGCATTTGTGGCTTCCCATAGCTTTCCAACCTCGTTTGGCAAAAACTCAGGCTGTGACGTTGAAATAAAAAGGTATAGTTTCAGATGGTGTACTTACGGAAGCCGGATAGTGCCAGGAGATAAGAAGTGAAATCTATTTTTCATGATCGCGAGAATATTTTTTTTGTACCATTTATCTGGCGGCCGCCACATATTATCTGGCGGCCGCCACATATTATCTGGCGGCCGCCATATATTATCTGGCGGCCGCCACATAATTATCTGGCGGCCGCCACATAATTATCTGGCGGCCGCCACTTATTATCCGGCGGCCGCCACTTAATTATCCGGCGGCCGCCACTTAATTATCTGTACCACACGTTCTTTATTTTGCGGATTTTAAGAGGACAGGACATAGGATACGGGGGGGGGGGGGGGGGGGGGGGCGGACATTAACAAGGACATATCATAGGAACCAGGGGAGTAAAGAGGAAAAGTCATAGGTTGGGGGGGGGGGGGGTAAGAGGACAGGTCATAGGATCAAGGGGGTAAGAGGACAGGTCATAGGATCATGGGGGTAAGAGGACAGGTCAAAGGATCCAGGGAGGTAAGAGGACAGGTCATAATGATCAAGGGGGTTAAGAGGACATGTCATAGGATCCGGGAGGGGGAGGGGGGGGGTTAAGGGTAAGAGGGCATGTCATAGGATCATAATTGGGGGGGGGGGGGGGTGAGAGGACATGACTTTGGTGTCTCTATGGATCACTCCCCTTCTCTGCCATCTTGACATGTCCTCTTACCACCCTTGATCCTATGACCTGTATTCTTACCCACCCCCCTCATGATCCTATGACATGTCATCTTACCCCCTGGATCCACTGACCTGTCCTCTTACCCACCTGGATCCTATGACCTGTCCGCTTAACCCCCCCCCCCCCCATTCCTATGACACGCCTCTTACCCCTTCCCCCCCATGATCCTATGACTTTACCTCTTAACCCCCCACCCCCGATGATCCTACGACCTGTCCTCTACCCCCCCCCCCCCCCCACCCCCCCCCCCCCCGCCCTGGAACCTATGAGCTAATTTCCTCTTTACTCCCCTGTTCCTATGATATGTCCTCTTAACCCCCCCTCCCCTGAATCCTATGACCTGTCCTCTTAAAATCCGCAAAAATAAAGAACGTGTGGTATAGATAATTAAGTGGCGGCCGCCGGATAATTAAGTGGCGGCCGCCGGATAATAAGTGGCGGCCGCCAGATAAATGGTTTAAAAAAAATATCTCGCGCTCATAAAAAATTATTTCACTTCTTATTTTCTGGCACTATCCGGCTTCCGTATGTACTCACACGTTCGGAGAGGGCCAAACTTTAGTACCTTAGGGCCGATTTGGTGGCTACAGCTACGGCTGCGGCTGTTGCTAAGGGTGTTGCTAAGGATTATGCTACGGATATTCTATGCTTCAACGCATTTTCACGTGATGATCAAGCCACAGCTAGCTGCAGCCGCAAATTTGGGCACTGCCTTACTAGACAGTATTGCTCAAGGAGGTACGTGACAAAACTATAAGTGAAATCTGAATCGGAAAAGAAAACCATTATGACAGTCCGTTTTAAATAGTTGAAATGGACTGCTCCAGTCCTCTGTCAAATATTTAATGGATGTGAAATTACTCGCAATCGTTTTCATTAAGATTATCCTCAAATTTCTGGTTCCAGAACATTTGTCTAATTGACTATGTTGCTGTCTTAAATACTCATTATATATTGCTCCCTTTTTGTAGGTCATGATTGATCTGGCTTTCGTGGTCAAGGCGTGGACAGATTTCCCTCACAATCCACCATGGGGTCTTTTGGCCCTGACCTTCTCACAAGTGCTCTACGTTGCTGATTCACTGTGGTATGAGGTACGGAAAGGGACAGAAAAGTCACGTCAGTTTTTTTCTTCTCTGGGCTCCGGTCCCTGTGCTCCGTCCCTGGGCTCCTGTCCCTGGATTCTGGGCACCGGGTTCCGGGCTTCCGGGTTCCGGCTCCGGGCTCCGGGCTCACGGGCCCGGGCTCCGGGCTCCGTGGATTTTTTTTAAAATGTTGAATCTCCTTGCAAAATGCCTACTGCTCCAAAATTAAGTGACATAGATGGCCCAAGCCAAGGTTTGGAAAATGACCCTCGTACGCCACCAGTGAGTTTGGAAGGGATAGGTCCGTTGTTGCTACTCGGCGGATGAATCAAACAAAGATGCCTTTATTATATGTACACACAATAGATAATAAGTTTGTGAAACATTGGATCATTAAATAACTTCCGTCTAATTTGACGTGATTTGACGATGAAAAAAGTCATTCAAAACTCGATAGGTGAAATTAAACGACAGCAAGTTCATAGCAGATACTAACGTTGATTTGAACAATAACACCTTTATAAAAATTCAATTCTTTATAGGCCTACTTGATTTTTAATTTCTTGATTGTATTTTAATAAAGTGAACTTAATATGTCCGCACTGACGAAAGTAGCGCCATTTTCATGGTACGGTCCCTGCATGTGATTTACGGGACACAGCTTGAAATGCTCAACAGCCAATCAGACCCGGTGTCTTTTAGGGAAATCTTTCTCCCTAAGAATCTGTCCCTCATATGAGAAATGAACATGCGCTGAAGGAGTTTGATTCAAAAGAGGGAGCTATAACAGAAGAAGTTTGTACACAGTTCGCTGATTGGGGACAGAATCTCAGGGGGACACTCGGAATATCCTGCCACACCAACTTTCAGTTCCTAGAACTACAGGAGGAAGGCCGGGGTAATAGCTCGTTGGTCATGGCTGCCTCCGCCTGTGGAATGAGCCTCCTGCCTGTCTGAGGGAGGCGATCTCGATGCTTGCCTCATTAAGACATCATTGTTCCGTGACCAACCTTTATTTGTATGTTTCTGTTACTGTTAACATTCCTGTTCCCAATAGAGTACTATTCTTAACGCTATATAAATTCTCGTTTGCTTAATTTCGCTGAATCTTTGTTGACGTTTTAGGAATGTGTCTTGAGCACCATGGACATCATCCACGATGGATTCGGTTTCATGTTATCATTTGGTGATCTTGCCTGGGTCCCATTCACCTACACGCTACAAGCACGTTATCTGGTGGACCATTCGGACACAACGACATCCAAGTTCTGCCTCATGACTATTGCTGCTCTCGGATGTAAGTAATCATTTTCAACTCCCCCTCCAAAAAAAATAAAACCCCCAACAACAAAAACAACAACAAAACAACATCAACAACAAAAACCAATTCTATATACTTAATCTTTCATTGCTTTAGAAAACAAATATCGGCATATTCATGTTCATACTATACTGTCTACTTTTCAAATCAATAATTTAGAGCCTATAGTGACTTCCGCACTATAGGCTAACGGCCGCATTTTAAATCAGTTTGGAACGTATGGAAATTTCTTCAAAACTTCCTGAAACTGAATGTCTTCTTTTTCGCTTTTTATCAATTTAAGTGATTTCTGTCGGTAAAAAATATAATACCACATTTAAGATTTCGTTTTGCTTTTTCGTACAATGTCATAAATAACGCAGGCCGCGTGGCCTAATGGATAAGGCGTCCGACTTCGGATTGGAAGATTATTTTGTCAGCTTTCAAATTTTTTGTTCAAACGAGGATAGGTTTGATGTACATATGCGGTAACAAATTGTTTGACAATCCATTATTTTCAATAAATCTTTGATATTATAACTGCCATTAAAAATGATACTAGGGCCTATAGTCTCAAAACGCAATAATTAGTTTGGCAAAATGAATTTGAAATGTAAAGGTCCCACCGAGATTTGAACTCGGATCGCGAGATTCAGAGTCTCGAGTGCTAACCGTTACACCATGGGGCCGATGGAGTATGCAACACTTCATTGAATATCACAATTTCTGCTTTTCTAACCAACAAACATTTGACAGATTACAGCAATAATCGGGCCATGGGTAGTAACAATATTTAATTCATGTTTTGCCCACACATTGCCTTTGATCAGTATTCAGTTTGCCAAATGTTTAGAAAGAAAACTACGGGCCAATTCATCATGTAACTTTTGGCTTTGTATCAATTTAAAGCCCAAGTCACTTCCTTTATTAACAGCACTA
Source organism: Leptasterias polaris (assembly GCA_037783415.1). Classification (NCBI taxonomy): domain Eukaryota; kingdom Metazoa; phylum Echinodermata; class Asteroidea; order Forcipulatida; family Asteriidae; genus Leptasterias; species Leptasterias polaris. The sequence goes on from JAZGTN010000027.1 coordinate 4,701,844, forward strand.
TGGCGGCCGTATTTTAAATTCAGTTTGGAACGTATGAATATTTTGTGCAAAACTTTCTAAAAATGAATTTCATTTTTCCCCGCTTTAAGTTTTTATCCACTTTGTGTGTGAGTTCTCTCCGTATGAATCATTACCACAGCTAAGTTTTTATTTTGCATTTGCGTACAATATCATAAGTAACGCCGGCCGCGTGGCCTAATGGATAAGGCGTCCGACTTCGGATCGGAAGATTGAGGGTTCGAATCCCTTCGTGGTCGCATTTAGTTTTACCGCTTATTTGTCAACACGTTTTTGTTCAAACGAGGTATATGTTTGATGTGCATCTGCGGTAACAAACATTTTACAGAGTTCTTATCATTCCAAATTTTAAGAAACATTTGGTATTTCAGCGGCCGGTAAAAATCCACACCAAAATTCATTGTAGAATGCAATAATTAGTTTGGCAAAATAAAATTTGAAATCTAAAGGTCCCACCGAGATTTGAACTCGGATCGCGAGATTCAGAGTCTCGAGTGCTAACCATTACACCATGGGGCCGATGGAATCATGATGAACTTAATTGAATTTCACAATTAAATTTTTTCTAATAAAAAATAAATGAAACAAAATAAAACTAGACTTAAATTTTTGTTACACAACAAAAACAAGGTGTTCGGCATGACGTTCAAATATGGGATGTTACTCATTGTCAGCTTGAATACATCAATTTGGTTTTAAGCTTGACCAGGCAATTGTAATACTGTGTATACAAATCTGGTAAAACTGCAACTTTAAGTCGAAGTCATGTTACAATTGATGACGTCTTTTATCAGGAAAACAAGCGTTAAATGTAATATATCGCGGCTTGAGCTCAATCTTGCAATTTACTATAGGAGCACAAAAATAATGCTCCAGTACATAATATAATTAAATTGGGCCCCACGAGTGCAAAACACAACATTGCAAATTTATTGTAAATTTGCAACGTGGTTGTAGATCGTTGTTACGTTATACGCATGTTTTCTGCTAGTATTAATAAGCACACGACAATTCCTTTTGTCACCTTAGTGATGAAATGCCTTATATTCAGCGTACCCTGTCACCGATTAACGTTTTACAGCAAATCAAAGCAAATTGACCACGTCATTGACCACCATCATTGATGAAAAACAATGGAAAAGTGCACGCGTGTACGCGCTACGCACGACTCAAAGTGTGTCTTTGTTGGCCAACAAAAATGCTCACATTGGTGTTTGCGTAGACTAAAACGAGCCGATCTGTCACAGAGCAAGCCAATAATGCCACAGAGCGTGGTAAAAGCATGACCATAATTTGATATAGCACCACCAGCTTTAGCAAAAGTTTTAAAAAGCACACGATCGAAAGCACAGCATTTGCTTGTTAACGAGGTTTGCATGGACGGCTGTTTTAGAGACTAACAAAGCGTATTGTCAAAAGCAGGTTGCGCGAACCTTGAACAGAGACTAGACCACAAGCATGTTTGATGGACTTTGAACCTTGCGGATGATTTGCTCAACGTATACACACACACTACGTGATAACAAAACAGTAAACTGGTTTAGTTCGCGTAGTGTGTGTGTGTAGCCCGTGGTTTGACAGCGGGTCAATAAATACCCGTAATAATTGGTCAATATTTCAAATATTTGTATAAAAAAAAGGAATGACGTCATCATGTTTTCTCTTTAGATTTACATAGTCAATATCACTGTCTTTCAACATGCCAAGTTTCAACTCAGTCGATCTTGTGGTTTTGTAAATACACGGCTTCAAAAAGTAAACCTTTAAGGCAATACCATGTGACACACGATGACGTCATCAATCTAAAACTTCACACATATGTTGTCTGCATGAAGGTCATTATGTATACCAATTTCGAAACGATTATCTTAAACTTCGCCACAGACATCTAGGAAAAGTGCATTTTTAATTGTTTTCAACCTGCCGCTAGAGGGCGCTCTTGACTTTTATGACGTCATTTGTCTTTTTTTGTTAAACCAGACTCTTGCTCGACTATAACACCGTTAAAAAAACTTCAAAAAGTGTGCCACTTTTAAATTACAAGGCACTTCCTGTTTCTTCATGTTACGACCGGAAGTAGAGGTCATGTGAGGTCACGCACACGACAAAAAATAAAGACCTATATGACCTAAGTATGATCCCGCATAAAACAACCGCCGGTCTCTTAAGTGTGATTTGTTACAGATTTTCAAAGATTAATTTTTTTTCTTTCTAAAAACCTTGTAATTTGACACCTGATGACGTCATCATGACGTAAATGAAACGGTTTCGTCTCCTAATGGATATCTAACTATGGTAGAAATTTCAAGTTTATACGAGCTTGGGAAGTGTGCTTTTGTTAGCGGACAATCGCGGGGGATAAGAAGAAGAATAAGAAGTATTAACTAGACTTAACTTTTTGTTGTATAACAAAAAGAAGGTGTTCGGAATGACGTTCAATTTGGTAGTAACACATCCCAGTTTGAATACATGTAAGCTACATTTCAGCTTGACCAAGCATACTACTCAGTATATAGATCTTGAACCTGCACCTTTAAGGTGACGTCATGTCACACTCGATGACGTCATCGTGGTGTGAACAAATGTTTTGGATGTAACATATCCCAACTTAGATACATGCAAAGTTTCAGCTTGATTACCAAAGTCGTTCTGTACTTATAAATCTTGTAAGAACTAGCAGTGGCTCAAATTTAATTGAAAAAATTGGTAAACATGACTGTTAGAAATTTGTACGATAAGTTTTTATCAAAAGGTAGTGAATGAGTCTATTTAGAAACAAATTATTCCACAACTACTTTCACAAGAGTTTCTTCCTTCCATTGTTTAAACCCAATAAAGTCATAACTTTTTCCGTGCAATTTGGACTTTATGTATTACATACTGAAGTACCTACTCCTATCACGCATAGAACTGAAGCAGCACAATGACCTCACTATGTCCCGAGTTTACATTAATCCACTAATCCCAAAATGTTTGTAGCGCCCGCTAGAGTTGACTTTTGAATTGCGAGTTTATTTACTTAATTGGTGTTTGGACGGCCATTGGATGGAAGTATAATGTTTCTTGATATGATCGGCTGGTTCCCTTTACTTGTTTTTATAATGATCACATAACAATTATGAAATAATCGTGTACGATTTTTTTTCACAACAATGCTTACATGTTTAGAATGATAGAACATAAGAATCAAGTGTTTGACGGGCGTGGGCATCGATCTGCATGCTAGTTTCCATGGTAGTCGCTTTGGAATCAAAACCCATTATTTTTGAATGATTATCCACTTGATTACAATCCTAAAGATGTTATTCAAAATAATAAATAAAGCTGCCACACTTCCTGTGTATACGAATGCAACAATTAAAAAGTCGTTATTTATCGACAAAATTGGACCTGAGTATTTCCCTTCTTTTCTCAGTCTTATTTGCACGGGAGAGAACAATATTAATCGGTCAAAAACTGAAGTATAATAAGGCACTTCCTGTTTCGACCGGAAGTAGAGGTAACGTAATGTCACACACACAATACAAAAATAAGACCTAAATTAATTTGGTATAATCCCGCAAAAAGCAACCTACGGTCTCATGTCCGTGATTTGATATGGAAGTTCAAACATTACAAAATTAATATTTAAAAACCTTGTAATTTGACATCCGATGAAGTCATGATGATATCACTGCAGCGGTGTCATCTACCTATGCATATCTAACTATGTGTGAAGATTAAAGTTTATGCGAGCTTAGGAAGTGTCTTTTTTTATTGGACAATCTTGAGGGAAAAGAAGACGACGAGATATGAATTCATGAAATGTTCAACGTTTGGTTAAAAAGCACACGATCAAAAGCCTAGCATTTGTTTGTTAACGAGGTTTGCATGGACGGCTGTTTTAGAGACTAACAAAGCGTATTGTCAAAAGCAGGTTGCGCGAACCTTGAACAGAGACTAGACCACAAGCATGTTTGATGGACTTTGAACCTTGCGGATGATTTGCTCAACGTATACACACACACTACGTGATAAAAAACAGTAAACTGGTTTAGTTCGCGTAGTGTGTGTGTAGCCCGTGGTTTGACAGCGGGTCAATAAATACACGTTCATCCTTATCACAGTCATAAACACAATACTTCACCACCATCGCTTTTACCTACAATACATTACTCAAATAACAACACAAAATACATAATTTTGCGATAAGCCTGTCGAGCGACTTTCACGAGAAGCCGGCCAATTTAATTATTAACCGCTCTAAATCAAAAACTGAAACTTTCATTTCTCAAAAGACTAACTTCTGTAACTGACAGATAACAAATTTGGTCCGGGATTAAAAAACCAGAAATAAAACTTAAAAAGCGCAAAACTCTGGAAAAACCCTCGACCATGGCTTAATAAGCCACCTGAAAACATATGACTTATCTATGGGAAAAAATCACTTATGTGGTTTACATAAATTTAACAACATTTGTTCAAAGACGTGCTAGTCGCATGCAGTGCAAGGCTAGAATGAACTCCTTGTTCAGTACACGCCCTTTTTGGCACCATTGCCCCTTTTCATATTCAAATATACCGCCACCTACCTGGCGGAACTCTGTGGAATGCATTCTGATTCCCCTCCGTTACATAAGAACAATGTGTTCCCACATGTCAAACGCATAAACAATGTTTACCTGCTATACTCTGTAACGCAGGTAAAAGCATGTTCATCCTTATCACAGTCATAAACACAATACTTCACCACCATCGCTTTTACCTACAATACATTACTCAAATAACAACACAAAATACATAATTTTGCGATAAGCCTGTCGAGCGACTTTAGAAAAAACAAAGAACGGGGTTGTTTTTCGCCCGCAACATGGGGTAAAGAAAAAACATTTACATTGAATAAATGCGTTTACTGCTTGTTTCTCTAAACAGTCAACTAATACATTTCTCTAAACTACAGCAGAATAATTTTCTACTAATACATACCAACTTTAAAGTTTACACTGGTAATGCTTATGTAGTTTTTACTCTTTTACTTTATAAATTCAGAGCCTGTGTAACTCTCAATCTATGTTCTAGACTATCTTCTATGTAACCATCCTTGGCTGTCTCGCTTCTCCACCTCCCATGTCTTTTCCACAACCTATCGTTTACCGCAGCTCTAGCGGCTGCAGTTGCCCCGCCTGCGCGCAGAGAATGAAGGCCAATATTACTATCTCCGCATACCTCTTTGAGCCTAGCTACAACGGTTTCTCTGGTCCTGGTGTAGCTGAGTGATTTATTTTTCTGTATTAATGTTGTCTTACCTTTTGAACGATAGGCTGGTTTGAAGAGAAAATGAACGGAATCGGCTTCAATATTTGCACACTCTAGATATCGACTTAGGATGACCATGGGGCATGCGCTTGTATTACCTTTGTTTATCACTACATTATTACCTTTTCGATATTGATCGGTCTTGCTTTTAGAGAGAAAAACTGACATATAATGCTCGTGAAATTTAATGTCTATACATCTCAACGATATCGCCTCCTCAAACCTCAAAAACCCACTGAAACAAATTACAATAATTGCTAAGTCTCGAAGTACTAAGATATTTTGTGAATCATGGTATTTGTCACATAAAGACACTATCTGTTCTGACGACAAAATGTCCTTTTTAACTACCTTTCTTACGTTTTGCCTTTTGGCAGCTTCCACTAAATTTGTTACAAAATAATTGCTTGTTGGATCCTTCAATCCTCTCAACTTGTGCGCCCATTTAATGGAATACATGGCCCCTTGTACAACGCTAATTGTACTGCCTTTATCTATTAAACTAGTTATAGGCCTATATAATGCTACGTGAATTGGTTCGGCGGGTAATGCTGTACCGCCTTCTGTCGTGATGAATTCTTTCCATCTTTTGAACGTGCTAAAATACTTGCTAGTAGTTCCGTCACTGCGAGACTTTACAAGATGTGTTGCCATGCTGTCTCCTAATGCCATAAGTCTGTCGGTCGGTCTTCCTGCGGCCTTCAGCTCCTCATTGATTGCTGTACGAACTCCTAGACCTGTTGTTCAAAAAACCGAAAACCGTATCTAGAATTGTAATCTTAGAGCAATAAGCTTGAAATCATGTTTCTGCGACCCGAATATGCCATTATTTCCTCTACCTTGTATCACATCTCTAGACGTGAGCACTCGGAAATCCCTGACGAACTCATGGAAATTTTCATTCTGACATACTTTGGGCCAAAAAGGTGCCGATCTCCATAATGGAACTACCAAAGTTCCGTTTGCTTGCTCAAGCACTATCTTATCTACCGCCCTTGCCGCTAACCGGGGCGGAGGCACCCACCAGTTAATCTCATTGTTCCACATATGACTGAATGCGTCAACCCCTTCTGTATTTGGGCACCACCACCTCGAATTAAAACGTGCACACTTTGTGTTGTAATCACATGCGAATCTGTCATGTGTGTATGGACCCCACTCTGAATTTAGGGATTTGAAAACCTCTGGACTTACCATCCAGTCGTCACTATCCGATATTCTACTCAATTTGTCTGCTTTCTTATTTTGAGCCCTCGGTATCCATACTGGATCTATTGCTATCCCCAACCGTTCACACAAACCATGTATTCTCATAGCTATGTTCTGTAATTCAACATTTTTGCTTCCTTTTCTCACGATGCTTGTAACATTTCTGTTATCTGTGTACCAACGCACATTCTGCCCTTCCAGGCTACATCCAAAGGATTGTAATGCTCTGCTTAGAGCTTCTATCTCTCTCCACGAGGAACTGGTTTTCTGCTCTGATTCTGACCAAGAGCCGACCATTTCCAGGTCCATGTTTTCGCATACATAACCTCCATAACCTGTACCTGAGGCATCCGTACACAATGTGCAGCAATCTGATTTCAAACACGATATATTTGTGCCATTCAACTTCTGTACATTCTTATACCAGAACTCTAATTCCAATTCTGCTGAGCCTGACACAATCACTGGGGCATTCCAGCTGGCTTTGCTATTAATGCACTTAAACATTTCTTTTGTCCTCAATTGTACAATCATACCCACTGCAGATTGCATTGATATCACTTGGCCTGCTACCCCGGCTAATTCCCTAACCGAAACTAATTTGTTTCTCTTATTCAAACGGATCAACAGAGCCTCTGCTGACTTCTTTAGCTTTTGAATTCTCTGATCGGTTATACGCACCTCCCCCTTATGGAAATTCCAATCTAATCCCAACCACGTGGCCTGCCCACTCGGATCCCAATTACATTTCTCATCCGCCAAAATGAAACCCAGTTTCGTCAGATCTTCTTTGACGGTACAACTTAATTTGTTGGCTTTATCTGACCCCGTGCATCCCGAAATACCATCATCCAAAAACATGACAACCTTCTTGCCTTGTGCCCTCCAGTAAGAAATTGGGGCCCTTGTAATCTTAGTAAATACGTAGCCCGCCGTAGATATGCCAAAGGGCATTACGTTAAACCTAAAATACTTTTTCTTCCCCTCGAAAAACCAACCAAAACCCAAGTACTGCCTATGCTGTTCAAAAATCTCCACATGGTGGTAAGCTGATTTGAGATCGAATGTAAACACCAAATCGCCCACTTCAAAAATGTCCCTCGCCACTGAGGCATCTTCGTATTTGAATTTATACTTGAATAAGTAAGGATTGATATGTCTGCAGTCCAAAACCATCCTACATTTGCCTTTGTTCTCTGAAACCGTCAATGGGTTCACCACTGTAGGCTTTAGATTCATCTCGGTCACACAACCTTTTCTTAATAACTTTTCGATTTCCACTTCTACGAAATCAGAATGATCAAGAGCGGATCTATTATTCCGCAGTTCTACTTCATCTGGCAAAGTATGCAAAGGTAACTTGTATCCGTTTTCTATAATGCTTAAAATGTCTGCGTTTGCCCCAATCTCAACCCATTTGCCGATGTTTGCCTTCAACTTCCCAACTGTAGTAACGAAACATTTGTTCTTCGTCATATTATGTTCTGTGTGTTCGTTTTCTTTTCTTACATTCCCACCATTCGTTAACTGAGCTATAATTTTATCAATCTCTCTCTCTCTCTCCCGCATAAACTGAATTTGACTTATCTGAGGCTCGACTCTGTCCCGTCTGAATTCTCTGCATTCAGCTCTCCAGTGCCCGGGCTTGCCGCATGCGAAGCAAAGCCCCGGTTTCTTCCTGTCCCCGCATGATGTGGTTGCCATCTGCTGGTTTCTAACTTCTGTGGAAAGTTGATGAGCTCTAAACTCTGTCTTGCGCTCATACGGTTGGAAACGTCTGAACCCATGCTGCCTCTTGCTTTGCTTTGACTTCCTCTCGGCCCTTGATTCTGCTTTCACCATGCGTTTCTCATCGTCTGAATTGTCAGCTAGAGAATTCTTTTCGTACTCCGCCACCATCTTCCAGCCATGTACGGAACTGTCAGCCAATTTGATTAGTTTTTGTCTTTGCTCGATAATGTTAATACCTTCTGATATTTTCCCTTGTGCTTCCGTTACGGCATTCACGATGTCTTGTTTGTCCTGCAACTTCAATGTAAGCTCAGCTTCCCTAAGCTTTCTGTGTAGCTTGACGTTAACTTTGTGTTGCTCTTCGTTTCCTTTCCGTTGAAATTTATAAGTGTCTGTGCTCATCTCTTCTATGTTTGCTACTTGTACGTCACTTAAAGCTTTTTGACTGTCATTGATGTTTTTCTGAAAAGAAGTCAGACGCGTGGATATCAGGCTATCCAAATTTGTTAAAAGCCTGTTCTGGCTTTGGTTCACTTTAGCGTCTATCAGTTCTGCAAGATTTGCCGGCTCCATGTTCAAAGACGTGCTAGTCGCATGCAGTGCAAGGCTAGAATGAACTCCTTGTTCAGTACACGCCCTTTTTGGCACCATTGCCCCTTTTCATATTCAAATATACCGCCACCTACCTGGCGGAACTCTGTGGAATGCATTCTGATTCCCCTCCGTTACATAAGAACAATGTGTTCCCACATGTCAAACGCATAAACAATGTTTACCTGCTATACTCTGTAACGCAGGTAAAAGCATGTAATAATTGGTCAATATTTCAAATATTTGTATAAAAAAAGGAATGACGTCATCATGTTGTTTCTTTAGATTTACGTTGTCACTATCACTGTCTTTCAACATGCCAAGTTTCAACTCAGTCGAATTTGTGGTTTTGTAGATACACGGCTTCAAAAAGTAAACCTTTAAGGCGATACCACGTGACACATGATGACGTCATCAATATAAAACTTCACACATATGTTGTCTGCATAAAGGTCATTATATATACCAATTTTGAAACGATTATCATAAACTTCGCCACAGACATCTAGTAAAAGTGTATTTTTAACAGTTTTCAACCTGCCGCTAGAGGGCGCTCTTGACTTTTATGACGTCACTTATCTTATTTTGTTAAACCAGACTCTTGCTCGACTATAACACCGTTAAAAAAAACTTCAAAAAGTGTGCCACTTTTAAATTACAAGGCACTTCCTGTTTCTTCCTGTTTCGACCGGAAGTAGAGGTCATGTGAGGTCACGCACACGACAAAAAATAAAGACCTATAATTATGACCTAAGTATGATCCCGCATAAAACAACCGACGGTCTCTTAAGTGTGATTTGTTACAGAATTTCAAAGATTAAATTTTTTCTTCTTCTAAAAACCTTGTAATTTGACACCTGATGACGTCATCATGACGTAAATGAAACGGTTTCGTCTCCTAATGGTTATCTAACTATGGTAAAAATTTCAAGTTTATATGAGCTTGGGAAGTGTGCTTTTGTTAGCGGACAAGGGACGGCCAGAAGAAGAAGAAGTAAAAAAAACAAAAAAAAACGAACAATAACAAGAGGTGTTCGTCGCTACGCTCCGCTCCGAACACCTAACTAGACATAATTTTTTGTTGGAAACAAAAAAGAGGTGTTCGGTGTGACCTCGTATTTCAAAGAAATGTTATAAACATGTCTGTGTATTAAATATTGTATACTTCTATAGAGTCTTTAGAATGGTGGTTCTAAAGATTTGACCAAACTTTTTGGATGTAACACATCCCAGCTTGAGTACATGCAAAGTTTCCATTTGATCACCAAAGTTGTTCTGTACATATAGATCTTGTAAAACACTACCTTGGTGGTGACATAACATGAAAATCGATGACGTCGTGAAAACGTCACTCCACGTTATATCCTTGTAGGACCTTCCAAGTCTCATGCAAAATGAAATTTGACTATAGCTTGCTTTGTACTGAAGATATGTACCAATTGGTCAAAATTTCTAAAATTTGTAAAAAAAAACATAATGACGTCATCAAGTCGTCACTCTAGCTTTAAGTAGTCAATATAACTGTCTATCAACATGCCAAGATTAAACTCAGTCAAACTTGTGGTTTTGTAGATACACAGCTTCAAAAAGTAAACCTTTAATGCGATACCACGTGACACATGATGACGTCATCAATCTAAAAATTCACACATATGTTGTCTGCAAGAAGGTCATTATGTATACCAATTTTGAAACGATTATCATAAACTTCGCCACAGACATCTAGTAAAAGGGTATTTTTAATTGTTTTCAACCTGCCGCTAGAGGGCGCTCTTGACTTTTATGACGTCACTTGTCTTATTTTTTTAAACCAGACTCTTGCTCGACTATAACATTGTTTAAAAAAAATTCAAAAAGTGTGCCACTTTTAAATTACAAGGCACTTCCTGTTTCTTCCTGTTTCGACCGGAAGTAGAGGTCAAGTCATGTCACGCAAAAAAAAAAAAATGAAGACCCATATTACCTCTATATAATCCCGCAAAAAGTAACCGACGGTCTCTTCATCTTGATTTGATATGGATTTTCAAAGATTAAATTTTTTAATTTTAAAAACCTTGTAACTTGACACCTGATGACGTCATCATGACGTAAATCAAACGGTTTCGTCTCCTAATGGTTATCTAACTATGGTAAAAATTTCAGGTTTATATAAGCTTGGGAAGTGTGCTTTTGTTAGCGGACAAGGGACGGAGAGAAGAAGAAGAATAAGAAGTAAAAAAACAAAAACAAAACGAACAATAACAAGAGGTGTTCGGAGCTACGCTCCGCTCCGAACACCTAAAAAGTAAGAAAAAAAACCGGAACAAAAACAAGAGGTGTTACGGGCTGTGTGCCCGAACACCTAATAAGGAATTCGTTGTTTTAGAAAATGAAGCATGGGCCGATTCAAATACATATACCTTTTTGCTTTTTATCAATTTAGGCCTCAAGTGACTTCCGTCGTTAACAGCACTTTGTCAGCCGAGTTTTAAAATCAGTTTGTAAGGTGCTAAAATTGTGTTCAAAACTTCCTAGTGCTTCACTTTTTATCAATTTTAGGAAATTGTGCCCGTAAAAATCATTCTGTATCAATGTTATAACTAACGCAGGCCGCGTGGCACTCAGGCCGCGTGGCCTAATGGATAAGGCGTCCGACTTCGGATCGGAAGATTGAGGGTTCGAATCCCTTCGTGGTCGCAATTTGTTTTACCGCTTATTTTGTCAGACGTTAGTATACACGTTTTTGTTCAAACGAGGATAGTTTTGATATTATATATCTGCGGTAACAATCGTTATACAGAGTTGTTATCATTCCAAATTTTAAGAAACATTTGATATTTCAGCGGCCGGTAAAAATCCACAAATTGTAGAATGCAATAATTAGTTTGGCAAAATAAAATTTGAAATTTGAAGGTCCCACCGAAATTTGAACTCGGATCGCGAGATTCAAAGTCTCGAGTGCTAACCGTTACACCATGGGGCCGATGGAGTATGCAACACTTAATTGAATATCACAATTTCTGCTTTTCTAACCAACAAACATTTGACAGATTACAGCAATAATCGGGCCATGGGTAGTAACAATATTTAATTCATGTTTTGCCCACACATTGCCTTTGATCAGTATTCAGTTTGCCAAATGTTTAGAAAGAAAACTACGGGCCAATTCATCATGTAACTTTTAGCTTTGTATCAATTTAAAGCCCAAGTCACTTCCTTTATTAACAGCACTATGGCGGCCGTATTTTAAATTCAGTTTGGAACGTATGAATATTTTGTGCAAAACTTTCTAAAAATGAATTTCATTTTTCCCCGCTTTAAGTTTTTATCCACTTTGTGTGTGAGTTCTGTCCGTTGAATCATTACCACAGCTAAGTTTTTATTTTGCATTTGCGTACAATATCATAAGTAACGCCGGCCGCGTGGCGTAATGGATAAGGCGTCCGACTTCTGATCGGAAGATTGAGGGTTCGAATCCCTTCGTGGTCGCATTTAGTTTTACCGCTTATTTGTCAACACGTTTTTGTTCAAACGAGGTATATGTTTGATGTGCATCTGCGGTAACAAACATTTTACAGAGTTCTTATCATTCCAAATTTTAAGAAACATTTGGTATTTCAGCGGCCGGTAAAAATCCACACAAAAATTCCTTGTAAAATGCAATAATTAGTTTGGCAAAATAAAATTTGAAATCTAAAGGTCCCACCGAGATTTGAACTCGGATCGCGAGATTCAGAGTCTCGAGTGCTAACCATTACACCATGGGGCCGATGGAATCATGATGAACTTAATTGAATTTCACAATTTAATTTTTTCTAATAAAAAAAAATGAAACAAAATAAAATAAGGAATTCGTTGTTTTAGAAAATGAAGCATGGGCCGATTCAAATACATATACCTTTTTGCTTTTTATCAATTTAGGCCTCAAGTGACTTCCGTCGTTAAAAGCACTTTGTCAGCCGAGTTTTAAAATCAGTTTGGAAGGTGCAAAAATTGTGTTCAAAACTTCCAAGTGCTTCACTTTTTATCAATTTTAGGAAATTCTGCCCGTAAAAATCATTCTGTAGCAATGTTATAACTAACGCAGGCCGCGTGGCCTAATGGATAAGGCGTCCGACTTCGGATCGGAAGATTGAGGGTTCGAATACCTTCGTGGTCGCAATTAGTTTTACCGCTTATTTTGTCAGACGTTAGTATACACGTTTTTGTTCAAACGAGGATAGTTTTGATATTATATATCTGCGGTAATTCAACAATCGTTATACAGAGTTGTTATCATTCCAAATTTTAAGAAACATTTGATATTTCAGCGGCCGGTAAAAATCCACAAATTGTAGAATGCAATAATTAGTTTGGCAAAATAAAATTTGAAATTTGAAGGTCCCACCGAGAATTGAACTCGGATCGCGAGATTCAAAGTCTCGAGTGCTAACCGTTACACCATGGGGCCGATGGAGTATGCAACACTTCATTGAATATCACAATTTCTGCTTTTCTAACCAACAAACATTTGACAGATTACAGCAATAATCGGGCCATGGGTAGTAACAATATTTAATTCATGTTTTGCCCACACATTGCCTTTGATCAGTATTCAGTTTGCCAAATGTTTAGAAAGAAAACTACGGGCCAATTCATCATGTAACATTTAGCTTTGTATCAATTTAAAGCCCAAGTCACTTCCTTTATTAACAGCACTATGGCGGCCGTATTTTAAATTCAGTTTGGAACGTATGAATATTTTGTGCAAAACTTTCTAAAAATGAATTTCATTTTTCCCCGCTTTAAGTTTTTATCCACTTTGTGTGTGAGTTCTGTCCGTATGAATCATTACCACAGCTAAGTTTTTATTTTGCATTTGCGTACAATATCATAAGTAACGCCGGCCGCGTGGCGTAATGGATAAGGCGTCCGACTTCTGATCGGAAGATTGAGGGTTCGAATCCCTTCGTGGTCGCATTTAGTTTTACCGCTTATTTGTCAACACGTTTTTGTTCAAACGAGGTATATGTTTGATGTGCATCTGCGGTAACAAACATTTTACAGAGTTCTTATCATTCCAAATTTTAAGAAACATTTGGTATTTCAGCGGCCGGTAAAAATCCACACAAAAATTCATTGTAAAATGCAATAATTAGTTTGGCAAAATAAAATTTGAAATCTAAAGGTCCCACCGAGATTTGAACTCGGATCGCGAGATTCAGAGTCTCGAGTGCTAACCATTACACCATGGGGCCGATGGAATCATGATGAACTTAATTGAATTTCACAATTTAATTTTTTCTAATAAAAAAAAATGAAACAAAATAAAATAAGGAATTCGTTGTTTTAGAAAATGAAGCATGGGCCGATTCAAATACATATACCTTTTTGCTTTTTATCAATTTAGGCCTCAAGTGACTTCCGTCGTTAACAGCACTTTGTCAGCCGAGTTTTAAAATCAGTTTGGAAGGTGCAAAAATTGTGTTCAAAACTTCCAAGTGCTTCACTTTTTATCAATTTTAGGAAATTCTGCCCGTAAAAATCATTCTGTAGCAATGTTATAACTAAGGCAGGCCGCGTGGCCTAATGGATAAGGCGTCCGACTTCGGATCGGAAGATTGAGGGTTCGAATACCTTCGTGGTCGCAATTAGTTTTACCGCTTATTTTGTCAGACGTTAGTATACACGTTTTTGTTCAAACGAGGATAGTTTTGATATTATATATCTGCGGTAATTCAACAATCGTTATACAGAGTTGTTATCATTCCAAATTTTAAGAAACATTTGATATTTCAGCGGCCGGTAAAAATCCACAAATTGTAGAATGCAATAATTAGTTTGGCAAAATAAAATTTGAAATTTGAAGGTCCCACCGAGATTTGAACTCGGATCGCGAGATTCAAAGTCTCGAGTGCTAACCGTTACACCATGGGGCCGATGGAGTATGCAACACTTCATTGAATATCACAATTTCTGCTTTTCTAACCAACAAACATTTGACAGATTACAGCAATAATCGGGCCATGGGTAGTAACAATATTTAATTCATGTTTTGCCCACACATTGCCTTTGATCAGTATTCAGTTTGCCAAATGTTTAGAAAGAAAACTACGGGCCAATTCATCATGTAACTTTTGGCTTTGTATCAATTTAAAGCCCAAGTCACTTCCTTTATTAACATCACTATGACAGCCGTATTTTAAATTCAGTTTGGAACGTATGAATATTTTGTGCAAAACTTTCTAAAAATGAATTTCATTTTTCCCCGCTTTAAGTTTTTATCCACTTTGTGTGTGAGTTCTGTCCGTATGAATCATTACCACAGCTAAGTTTTTATTTTGCATTTGCGTACAATATCATAAGCAACGCCGGCCGCGTGGCCTAATGGATAAGGCGTCCGACTTCGGATCGGAAGATTGAGGGTTCGAAACCCTTCGTGGTCGCATTTAGTTTGACCGCTTCTTTGTCAACACGTTTTTGTTCAAACGAGGTATATGTTTGATGTGCATCTGCGGTAACAAACATTTTACAGAGTTCTTATCATTCCAAATTTTAAGAAACATTTGGTATTTCAGCGGCCGGTAAAAATCCACACAAAAATTAATTGTAGAATGCAATAATTAGTTTGGTAAAATAAAATTTGAAATCTAAAGGTCCCACCGAGATTTGAACTCGGATCGCGAGATTCAGAGTCTCGAGTGCTAACCGTTACACCATGGGGCCGATGGAAACATGATGAACTTAATTGAATTTCACAATTTAATATTTTCTAATAAAAAAAAATGAAAAAAAAAGATAAAGAATTCGTTGTTTTAGAAAATGAAGCATGGGCCGATTCAAATTCATATACCTTTTTGCTTTTTATCAATTTTGACCTCAAGTGACTTCCGTCGTTAACAGCACTTTGTCAGCCGAGTTTTAAAATCAGTTTGGAAGGTGCAAAAATTGTGTTCAAAACTTCCTAGTGCTTCACTTTTTATTAATTTTAGGAAATTCTGCCCGTAAAAATCATTCTGTAGCAATGTCATAACTAACGCAGGCCGCGTGGCCTAATGGATAAGGAAGATTGAGGGTTCGAATCCCTTCGTGGTCGCAATTTGTTTTACCGCTTATTTTGTCAGCACGTTTTTTGGCTTTTTATCAATTTACTTCCCAAGTCACTTCCTTTATTAACAGCACTATGACGGCCGTATTTTAAATTCACTTTGGAACGTATGAATATTTTGTGCAAAACTTTCTTAAAATGAATTTCATTTTTCCCCGCTTTAAGTTTTTATCCACTTTGTGTGTGAGTTCTGTCCGTATGAATCATTACCACAGCTATGTTTTTATTTTGCATTTGCGTACAATATCATAACTAACGCCGGTTCGAATCCCTTCGTGGTCGCATTTAGTTTTACCGCTTATTTGTCAACACGTTTTTGTTCAAACGAGGTATATGTTTGATGTGCATCTGCGGTAACAAACATTTTACAGAGTTCTTATCATTCCAAATTTTAAGAAACATTTGGTATTTCAGCGGCCGGTAAAAATCCACACAAAAATTCATTGTAGAATGCAATAATTAGTTTGGCAAAATAAAATTTGAAATCTAAAGGTCCCACCGAGATTTGAACTCGGATCGCGAGATTCAGAGTCTCGAGTGCTAACCGTTACACCATGGGGCCGATGGAATCAGATGAACTTAATTGAATTTCACAATTTAATTTTTTCTAATAAAAAAAAATGATAAAAATAAATAAATAAGGAATTCGTTGTTTTAGAAAATGAAGCATGGGCCGATTCAAATTCATATACCTTTTTGCTTTTTAACAATTTAGACCTCAAGTGACTTCCGTCGTTAACAGCACTTTGTCAGCCGAGTTTTAAAATCAGTTTGGAAGGTGCAAAAATTGTGTTCAAAACTTCCTAGTGCTTCACTTTTTATCAATTTTAGGAAATTCTGCCCGTAAAAATCATTCTGTAGCAATGTCATAACTAACGCAGGCCGCGTGGCCTAATGGATAAGGCGTCCGACTTCGGATCGGAAGATTGAGGGTTCGAATCCCTTCGTGGTCGCAATTTGTTTTACCGCTTATTTTGTCAGCACGTTAGTATACACGTTTTTGTTCAAACGAGGATAGTTTTGATATTATATATCTGCGGTAATAATCGTTATACAGAGTTGTTATCATTCCAAATTTTAAGAAACATTTGATATTTCAGCGGCCGGTAAAAATCCACAAATTGTAGAATGCAATAATTAGTTTGGCAAAATAAAATTTGAAATTTGAAGGTCCCACCGAGATTTGAACTCGGATCGCGAGATTCAAAGTCTCGAGTGCTAACCGTTACACCATGGGGCCGATTGAATATCACAATTTCTGCTTTTCTAACCAACAAACATTTGACAGATTACAGCAATAATCGGGCCATGGGTAGTAACAATATTTAATTCATGTTTTGCCCACACATTGCCTTTGATCAGTATTCAGTTTGCCAAATGTTTAGAAAGAAAACTACGGGCCAATTCATCATGTAACTTTTGGCTTTGTATCAATTTAAAGCCCAAGTCACTTCCTTTATTAACAGCACTATGACGGCCGTATTTTAAATTCAGTTTGGAACGTAGGCCTATGAATATTTTGTGCAAAACTTTCTAAAAATGAATTTCATTTTTCCCCGCTTTAAGTTTTTATCCACTTTGTGTGTGAGTTCTGTCCGTATGAATCATTACCACAGCTAAGTTTTTATTTTGCATTTGCGTACAATATTATAACTAACGACGGCCGCGTGGCATAATGGATAAGGCGTCCGACTTCGGATCGGAAGATTGAGGGTTCGAATCTTTTCGTGGTCGCATTTAGTTTTACCGCTTATTTGTCAACACGTTTTTGTTCAAACGAGGTATATGTTTGATGTGCATCTGCGGTAACAAACATTTTACAGAGTTCTGATCATTCCAAATTTTAAGAAACATTTGGTATTTCAGCGGCCGGTAAAAATCCACACCAAAATTAATTGTAGAATGCAATAATTAGTTTGGTAAAATAAAATTTGAAATCTAAAGGTCCCACCGAGATTTGAACTCGGATCGCGAGATTCAGAGTCTCGAGTGCTAACCGTTACACCATGGGGCCGATGGAAACATGATGAACTTAATTGAATTTCACAATTTAATTTTGTCTAATAAAAAAAAATGAAAAAAAAAAAAAAGGAATTCGTTGTTTTAGAAAATGAAGCATGGGCCGATTCAAATACATATACCTTTTTGCTTTTTATCAATTTAGGCCTCAAGTGACTTCCGTCGTTAACAGCACTTTGTCAGCCGAGTTTTAAAATCAGTTTGGAATGTGCAAAAATTGTGTTCAAAACTTCCTAGTGCTTCACTTTTTATCAATTTTAGGAAATTCTGCCCGTAAAAATCATTCTGTAGCAATGTCATAACTAACGCAGGCCGCGTGGCCTAATGGATAAGTCGTCCGACTTCGGATCGGAAGATTGATGGTTCGAATCCCTTCGTGGTCGCAATTTGTTTTACCGTTTATTTTGTCAGCACGTTAGTATACACGTTTTTGTTCAAACGAGGATAGTTTTGATATTATATATCTGCGGTAACAATCGTTATACAGAGTTCTTATCATTCCAAATTTTAAGAAACATTTGATATTTCAGCGGCCGGTAAAAATCCACAAATTGTAGAATGCAATAATTAGTTTGGCAAAATAAAATTTGAAATTTGAAGGTCCCACCGAGATTTGAACTCGGATCGCGAGATTCAAAGTCTCGAGTGCTAACCGTTACACCATGGGGCCGATGGAGTATGCAACACTTCATTGAATATCACAATTTCTGCTTTTCTAACCAACAAACATTTGACAGATTACAGCAATAATCGGGCCATGGGTAGTAACAATATTTAATTCATGTTTTGCCCACACATTGCCTTTGATCAGTATTCAGTTTGCCAAATGTTTAGAAAGAAAACTACGGGCCAATTCATCATGTAACTTTTGGCTTTGTATCAATTTAAAGCCCAAGTCACTTCCTTTCTTAACAGCACTATGGCGGCCGTATTTTAAATTCAGTTTGGAACGTATGAATATTTTGTGCAAAACTTTCTAAAAATGAATTTCATTTTTCCCCGCTTTAAGTTTTTATCCACTTTGTGTGTGAGTTCTGTCCGTATGAATCATTACCACAGCTAAGTTTTTATTTTGCATTTGCGTACAATATCATAACTAACGCCGGCCGCGTGGCCTAATGGGTAAGGCGTCTGACTTCGGATCGGAAGATTGAGGGTTCGAATCCCTTCGTGGTCGCATTTAGTTTTACCGCTTCTTTGTCAACACGTTTTTGTTCAAACGAGGTATATGTTTGATGTGCATCTGCGGTAACAAACATTTTACAGTGTTCTTATCATTCCAAATTTTAAGAAACATTTGGTATTTCAGCGGCCGGTAAAAATCCACACAAAAATTAATTGTAGAATGCAATAATTAGTTTGGCAAAATAAAATTTGAAATCTAAAGGTCCCACCGAGATTTGAACTCGGATCGCGAGATTCAGAGTCTCGAGTGCTAACCGTTACACCATGGGGCCGATGGAAACTTGATGAACTTAATTGAATTTCACAATTTAATATTTTCTAATAAAAAAAAATGAAGAAAAAAAATAAAGAATTCGTTGTTTTAGAAAATGAAGCATGGGCCGATTCAAATACATATACCTTTTTGCTTTTTATCAATTTAGGCCTCAAGTGACTTCCGTCGTTAACAGCACTTTGTCAGCCGAGTTTTAAAATCAGTTTGGAAGGTGCAAAAATTGTGTTTAAAACTTCCTAGTGCTTCACTTTTTATCAATTTTAGGAAATTCTGCCCGTAAAAATCATTCTGTAGCAATGTCATAACTAACGCAGGCCGCGTGGCCTAATGGATAAGGCGTCCGACTTCGGATCGGAAGATTGAGGGTTCGAATCCCTTCGTGGTCGCATTTAGTTTTACCGCTTCTTTATCAACACGTTTTTGTTCAAACGAGGTATATGTTTGATGTGCATCAGCGGTAACAAACATTTTACAGAGTTCTTATCATTCCAAATTTTAAGAAACAGTTGGTATTTCAGCGGCCGGTAAAAATCCACACAAAAATTAATTGTAGAATGCAATAATTAGTTTGGCAAAATAAAATTTGAAATCTAAAGGTCCCACCGAGATTTGAACTCGGATCGCGAGATTCAGAGTCTCGAGTGCTAACCGTTACACCATGGGGCCGATGGAAACATGATGAACTTAATTGAATTTCACAATTTAATTTTTTCTAATAAAAAAAAATGAAAAACATAAATAAGGAATTCGTTGTTTTAGAAAATGAAGCATGGGCCGATTCAAATTCATATACCTTTTTGCTTTTTATCAATTTAGGCCTCAAGTGACTTCCGTCGTTAACAGCACTTTGTCAGCCGAGTTTTAAATACAGTTTGGAAGGTGCAAAAATTGTGTTCAAAACTTCCTAGTGCTTCACTTTTTATCAATTTTAGGAAATTCTGCCCGTAAAAATCATTCTGTAGCAATGTCATAACTAACGCAGGCCGCGTGGCCTAATGGATAAGGCGTCCGACTTCGGATCGGAAGATTGAGGGTTCGAATCCCTTCGTGGTCGCAATTTGTTTTACCGCTTATTTTGTCAGACGTTAGTATACACGTTTTTGTTCAAACGAGGATAGTTTTGATATTATATATCTGCGGTAACAATCGTTATACAGAGTTGTTATCATTCCAAATTTTAAGAAACATTTGATATTTCAGCGGCCGGTAAAAATCCACAAATTGTAGAATGCAATAATTAGTTTGGCAAAATAAAATTTAAAATTTGAAGGTCCCACCGAGATTTGAACTCGGATCGCGAGATTCAAAGTCTCGAGTGCTAACCGTTACACCATGGGGCCGATGGAGTATGCAACACTTCATTGAATATCACAATTTCTGCTTTTCTAACCAACAAACATTTGACAGATTACAGCAATAATCGGGCCATGGGTAGTAACAATATTTAATTCATGTTTTGCCCACACATTGCCTTTGATCAGTATTCAGTTTGCCAAATGTTTAGAAAGAAAACTACGGGCCAATTCATCATGTAACATTTGGCTTTGTATCAATTTAAAGCCCAAGTCACTTCCTTTATTAACAGCACTATGACGGCCGTATTTTAAATTCAGTTTGGAACGTATGAATATTTTGTGCAAAACTTTCTAAAAATGAATTTCATTTTTCCCCGCTTTAAGTTTTTATCCACTTTGTGTGTGAGTTCTGTCCGTATGAATCATTACCACAGCTAAGTTTTTATTTTGCATTTGCGTACAATATCATAACTAACCCCGGCCGCGTGGCCTAATGGATAAGGCGTCCGACTTCGGATCGGAAGATTGAGGGTTCGAATCCCTTCGTGGTCGCATTTAGTTTGACCGCTTCTTTGTCAACACGTTTTTGTTCAAACGAGGTATATGTTTGATGTGCATCTGCGGTAACAAACATTTTACAGAGTTGTTATCATTCCAAATTTTAAGAAACATTTGGTATTTCAGCGGCCGTTAAAAATCCACACCAAAATTAATTGTAGAATGCAATAATTAGTTTGGCAAAATAAAATTTGAAATCTAAAGGTCCCACCGAGATTTGAACTCGGATCGCGAGATTCAGAGTCTCGAGTGCTAACCGTTACACCATGGGGCCGATGGAAACATGATGAACTTAATTGAATTTCACAATTTAAGTTTTTCTAATAAAAAAAAAATGAAAAAAATAAATAAGGAATTCGTTGTTTTAGAAAATGAAGCATGGGCCGATTCAAATTCATATACCTTTTTGCTTTTTATCAATTTAGGCCTCAAGTGACTTCCCTCGTTAAAAGCGCTTTGTCAGCCGAGTTTTAAAATCAGTTTGGAAGGTGCAAAAATTGTGTTTAAAACTTCCTAGTGCTTCACTTTTTATCAATTTTAGGAAATTCTGCCCGTAAAAATCATTCTGTAGCAATGTCATAACTAACGCAGGCCGCGTGGCCTAATGGATAAGGCGTCCGACTTCGGATCGGAAGATTGAGGGTTCGAATCCATTCGTGGTCGCAATTTGTTTTACCGCTTATTTTGTCAGACGTTAGTATACACGTTTTTGTTCAAACGAGGATAGTTTTGATATTATAGATCTGCGGTAACAATCGTTATACAGAGTTGTTATCATTCCAAATTTTAAGAAACATTTGATATTTCAGCGGCCGGTAAAAATCCACAAATTGTAGAATGCAATAATTAGTTTGGCAAAATAAAATTTGAAATTTGAAGGTCCCACCGAGATTTGAACTCGGATTGCGAGATTCAAAGTCTCGAGTGCTAACCGTTACACCATGGGGCCGATGGAGTATGCAACACTTCATTGAATATCACAATTTCTGCTTTTCTAACCAACAAACATTTGACAGATTACAGCAATAATCGGGCCATGGGTAGTAACAATATTTAATTCATGTTTTGCCCACACATTGCCTTTGATCAGTATTCAGTTTGCCAAATGTTTAGAAAGAAAACTACGGGCCAATTCATCATGTAACATTTGGCTTTGTATCAATTTAAAGCCCAAGTCACTTCCTTTATTAACAGCACTATGACGGCCGTATTTTAAATTCAGTTTGGAACGTATGAATATTTTGTGCAAAACTTTCTAAAAATGAATTTCATTTTTCCCCGCTTTAAGTTTTTATCCACTTTGTGTGTGAGTTCTGTCCGTATGAATCATTACCACAGCTAAGTTTTTATTTTGCATTTGCGTACAATATCATAACTAACCCCGGCCGCGTTGCCTAATGGATAAGGCGTCCGACTTCGGATCGGAAGATTGAGGGTTCGAATCCCTTCGTGGTCGCATTTAGTTTTACCGCTTCTTTGTCAACACGTTTTTGTTCAAACGAGGTATATGTTTGATGTGCATCTGCGGTAACAAACATTTTACAGAGTTCTTATCATTCCAAATTTTAAGAAACATTTGGTATTTCAGCGGCCGGTAAAAATCCACACCAAAATTAATTGTAGAATGCAATAATTAGTTTGGCAAAATAAAATTTGAAATCTAAAGGTCCCACCGAGATTTGAACTCGGATCGCGAGATTCAGAGTCTCGAGTGCTAACCGTTACACCATGGGGCCGATGGAAACATGATGAACTTAATTGAATTTCACAATTTAATTTTTTCTAATAAAAAAAAATAACAAAAATAAATGAGGAATTCGTTGTTTTAGAAAATGAAGCATGGGCCGATTCAAATTCATATACCTTTTTGCTTTTTATCAATTTAGGCCTCAAGTGACTTCCGTCGTTAAAAGCACTTTGTCAGCCGAGTTTTAAAATCAGTTTGGAAGGTGCAAAAATTGTGTTTAAAACTTCCTAGTGCTTCACTTTTTATCAATTTTAGGAAATTCTGCCCGTAAAAATCATTCTGTAGCAATGTCATAACTAACGCAGGCCGCGTGGCCTAATGGATAAGGCGTCCGACTTCGGATCGGAAGATTGAGGGTTCGAATCCCTTCGTGGTCGCAATTTGTTTTACCGCTTATTTTGTCAGACGTTAGTATACACGTTTTTGTTCAAACGAGGATAGTTTTGATATTATAGATCTGCGGTAACAATCGTTATACAGAGTTGTTATCATTCCAAATTTTAAGAAACATTTGATATTTCAGCGGCCGGTAAAAATCCACAAATTGTAGAATGCAATAATTAGTTTGGCAAAATAAAATTTGAAATTTGAAGGTCCCACCGAGATTTGAACTCGGATTGCGAGATTCAAAGTCTCGAGTGCTAACCGTTACACCATGGGGCCGATGGAGTATGCAACACTTCATTGAATATCACAATTTCTGCTTTTCTAACCAACAAACATTTGACAGATTACAGCAATAATCGGGCCATGGGTAGTAACAATATTTAATTCATGTTTTGCCCACACATTGCCTTTGATCAGTATTCAGTTTGCCAAATGTTTAGAAAGAAAACTACGGGCCAATTCATCATGTAACATTTGGCTTTGTATCAATTTAAAGCCCAAGTCACTTCCTTTATTAACAGCACTATGACGGCCGTATTTTAAATTCAGTTTGGAACGTATGAATATTTTGTGCAAAACTTTCTAAAAATGAATTTCATTTTTCCCCGCTTTAAGTTTTTATCCACTTTGTGTGTGAGTTCTGTCCGTATGAATCATTACCACAGCTAAGTTTTTATTTTGCATTTGCGTACAATATCATAACTAACCCCGGCCGCGTTGCCTAATGGATAAGGCGTCCGACTTCGGATCGGAAGATTGAGGGTTCGAATCCCTTCGTGGTCGCATTTAGTTTTACCGCTTCTTTGTCAACACGTTTTTGTTCAAACGAGGTATATGTTTGATGTGCATCTGCGGTAACAAACATTTTACAGAGTTCTTATCATTCCAAATTTTAAGAAACATTTGGTATTTCAGCGGCCGGTAAAAATCCACACCAAAATTAATTGTAGAATGCAATAATTAGTTTGGCAAAATAAAATTTGAAATCTAAAGGTCCCACCGAGATTTGAACTCGGATCGCGAGATTCAGAGTCTCGAGTGCTAACCGTTACACCATGGGGCCGATGGAAACATGATGAACTTAATTGAATTTCACAATTTAATTTTTTCTAATAAAAAAAAATGAAAAAAATAAATAAGGAATTCGTTGTTTTAGAAAATGAAGCATGGGCCGATTCAAATTCATATACCTTTTTGCTTTTTATCAATTTAGGCCTCAAGTGACTTCCGTCGTTAAAAGCACTTTGTCAGCCGAGTTTTAAAATCAGTTTGGAAGGTGCAAAAATTGTGTTTAAAACTTCCTAGTGCTTCACTTTTTATCAATTTTAGGAAATTCTGCCCGTAAAAATCATTCTGTAGCAATGTCATAACTAACGCAGGCCGCGTGGCCTAATGGATAAGGCGTCCGACTTCGGATCGGAAGATTGAGGGTTCGAATCCCTTCGTGGTCGCAATTTGTTTTACCGCTTATTTTGTCAGACGTTAGTATACACGTTTTTGTTCAAACGAGGATAGTTTTGATATTATAGATCTGCGGTAACAATCGTTATACAGAGTTGTTATCATTCCAAATTTTAAGAAACATTTGATATTTCTGCGGCCGGTAAAAATCCACAAATTGTAGAATGCAATAATTAGTTTGGCAAAATAAAATTTGAAATTTGAAGGTCCCACCGAGATTTGAACTCGGATTGCGAGATTCAAAGTCTCGAGTGCTAACCGTTACACCATGGGGCCGATGGAGTATGCAACACTTCATTGAATATCACAATTTCTGCTTTTCTAACCAACAAACATTTGACAGATTACAGCAATAATCGGGCCATGGGTAGTAACAATATTTAATTCATGTTTTGCCCACACATTGCCTTTGATCAGTATTCAGTTTGCCAAATGTTTAGAAAGAAAACTACGGGCCAATTCATCATGTAACATTTGGCTTTGTATCAATTTAAAGCCCAAGTCACTTCCTTTATTAACAGCACTATGACGGCCGTATTTTAAATTCAGTTTGGAACGTATGAATATTTTGTGCAAAACTTTCTAAAAATGAATTTCATTTTTCCCCGCTTTAAGTTTTTATCCACTTTGTGTGTGAGTTCTGTCCGTATGAATCATTACCACAGCTAAGTTTTTATTTTGCATTTGCGTACAATATCATAACTAACCCCGGCCGCGTTGCCTAATGGATAAGGCGTCCGACTTCGGATCGGAAGATTGAGGGTTCGAATCCCTTCGTGGTCGCATTTAGTTTTACCGCTTCTTTGTCAACACGTTTTTGTTCAAACGAGGTATATGTTTGATGTGCATCTGCGGTAACAAACATTTTACAGAGTTCTTATCATTCCAAATTTTAAGAAACATTTGGTATTTCAGCGGCCGGTAAAAATCCACACCAAAATTAATTGTAGAATGCAATAATTAGTTTGGCAAAATAAAATTTGAAATCTAAAGGTCCCACCGAGATTTGAACTCGGATCGCGAGATTCAGAGTCTCGAGTGCTAACCGTTACACCATGGGGCCGATGGAAACATGATGAACTTAATTGAATTTCACAATTTAATTTTTTCTAATAAAAAAAAATGAAAAAAATAAATAAGGAATTCGTTGTTTTAGAAAATGAAGCATGGGCCGATTCAAATTCATATACCTTTTTGCTTTTTATCAATTTAGGCCTCAAGTGACTTCCGTCGTTAAAAGCACTTTGTCAGCCGAGTTTTAAAATCAGTTTGGAAGGTGCAAAAATTGTGTTTAAAACTTCCTAGTGCTTCACTTTTTATCAATTTTAGGAAATTCTGCCCGTAAAAATCATTCTGTAGCAATGTCATAAATAACGCAGGCCGCGTGGCCTAATGGATAAGGCGTCCGACTTCGGATCGGAAGATTGAGGGTTCGAATCCCTTCGTGGTCGCAATTTGTTTTACCGCTTATTTTGTCAGACGTTAGTATACACGTTTTTGTTCAAACGAGGATAGTTTTGATATTATAGATCTGCGGTAACAATCGTTATACAGAGTTGTTATCATTCCAAATTTTAAGAAACATTTGATATTTCAGCGGCCGGTAAAAATCCACAAATTGTAGAATGCAATAATTAGTTTGGCAAAATAAAATTTGAAATTTGAAGGTCCCACCGAGATTTGAACTCGGATTGCGAGATTCAAAGTCTCGAGTGCTAACCGTTACACCATGGGGCCGATGGAGAATGCAACACTTCATTGAATATCACAATTTCTGCTTTTCTAACCAACAAACATTTGACAGATTACAGCAATAATCGGGCCATGGGTAGTAACAATATTTAATTCATGTTTTGCCCACACATTGCCTTTGATCAGTATTCAGTTTGCCAAATGTTTAGAAAGAAAACTACGGGCCAATTCATCATGTAACATTTGGCTTTGTATCAATTTAAAGCCCAAGTCACTTCCTTTATTAACAGCACTATGACGGCCGTATTTTAAATTCAGTTTGGAACGTATGAATATTTTGTGCAAAACTTTCTAAAAATGAATTTCATTTTTCCCCGCTTTAAGTTTTTATCCACTCTGTGTGTGAGTTCTGTCCGTATGAATCATTACCACAGCTAAGTTTTTATTTTGCATTTGCGTACAATATCATAACTAACGCCGGCCGCGTGGCCTAATGGATAAGGCGTCCGACTTCGGATCGGAAGATTGAGGGTTCGAATCCCTTCGTGGTCGCATTTAGTTTTACCGCTTCTTTGTCAACACGTTTTTGTTCAAACGAGGTATATGTTTGATGTGCATCTGCGGTAACAAACATTTTACAGAGTTCTTATCATTCCAAATTTTAAGAAACATTTGGTATTTCAGCGGCCGGTAAAAATCCACACCAAAATTAATTGTAGAATGCAATAATTAGTTTGGCAAAATAAAATTTGAAATCTAAAGGTCCCACCGAGATTTGAACTCGGATCGCGAGATTCAGAGTCTCGAGTGCTAACCGTTACACCATGGGGCCGATGGAAACATGATGAACTTAATTGAATTTCACAATTTAATTTTTTCTAATAAAAAAAAATGAAAAAAATAAATAAGGAATTCGTTGTTTTAGAAAATGAAGCATGGGCCGATTCAAATTCATATCCTTTTTGCTTTTTATCAATTTAGGCCTCAAGTGACTTCCGTCGTTAAAAGCACTTTGTCAGCCGAGTTTTAAAATCAGTTTGGAAGGTGCAAAAATTGTGTTTAAAACTTCCTAGTGCTTCACTTTTTATCAATTTTAGGAAATTCTGCCCGTAAAAATCATTCTGTAGCAATGTCATAACTAACGCAGGCCGCGTGGCCTAATGGATAAGGCGTCCGACTTCGGATCGGAAGATTGAGGGTTCGAATCCCTTCGTGGTCGCAATTTGTTTTACCGCGTATTTTGTCAGACGTTAGTATACACGTTTTTGTTCAAACGAGGATAGTTTTGATATTATATATCTGCGGTAACAATCGTTATACAGAGTTGTTATCATTCCAAATTTTAAGAAACATTTGGTATTTCAGCGGCCGGTAAAAATCCACACCAAAATTAATTGTAGAATGCAATAATTAGTTTGGCAAAATAAAATTTGAAATCTAAAGGTCCCACCGAGATTTGAACTCGGATCGCGAGATTCAGAGTCTCGAGTGCTAACCGTTACACCATGGGGCCGATGGAAACATGATGAACTTAATTGAATTTCACAATTTAATTTTTTCTAATAAAAAAAAATAAAAAAAATAAATAAGGAATTCGTTGTTTTACCGCTTATTTTGTCAGACGTTAGGGGCCTAGTATACACGTTTTTGTTCAAACGAGGATAGTTTTGATATTATATATCTGCGGTAACAATCGTTATACAGAGTTGTTATCATTCCAAATTTTAAGAAACATTTGATATTTCAGCGGCCGGTAAAAATCCACAAATTGTAGAATGCAATAATTAGTTTGGCAAAATAAAATTTGAAATTTGAAGGTCCCACCGAGATTTGAACTCGGATCGCGAGATTCAAAGTCTCGAGTGCTAACCGTTACACCATGGGGCCGATGGAGTATGCAACACTTCATTGAATATCACAATTTCTGCTTTTCTAACCAACAAACATTTGACAGATTACAGCAATAATCGGGCCATGGGTAGTAACAATATTTAATTCATGTTTTGCCCACACATTGCCTTTGATCAGTATTCATTTTGCCAAATGTTTAGAAAGAAAACTACGGGCCAATTCATCATGTAACATTTGGCTTTGTATCAATTTAAAGCCCAAGTCACTTCCTTTATTAACAGCACTATGACGGCCGTATTTTAAATTCAGTTTGGAACGTATGAATATTTTGTGCAAAACTTTCTAAAAATGAATTTCATTTTTCCCCGCTTTAAGTTTTTATCCACTTTGTGTGTGAGTTCTGTCCGTATGAATCATTACCACAGCTAAGTTTTTATTTTGCATTTGCGTACAATATCATAACTAACGCCGGCCGCGTGGCCTAATGGATAAGGCGTCCGACTTCGGATCGGAAGATTGAGGGTTCGAATCCCTTCGTGGTCGCATTTAGTTTTACCGCTTCTTTGTCAACACGTTTTTGTTCAAACGAGGTATATGTTTGATGTGCATCTGCGGTAACACACATTTTACAGAGTTCTTATCATTCCAAATTTTAAGAAACATTTGGTATTTCAGCGGCCGGTAAAAATCCACACCAAAATTAATTGTAGAATGCAATAATTAGTTTGGCAAAATAAAATTTGAAATCTAAAGGTCCCACCGAGATTTGAACTCGGATCGCGAGATTCAGAGTCTCGAGTGCTAACCGTTACACCATGGGGCCGATGGAAACATGATGAACTTAATTGAATTTCACAATTTAATTTTTTCTAATAAAAAAAATTGAAAAAAATAAATAAGGAATTCGTTGTTTTAGAAAATGAAGCATGGGCCGATTCAAATTCATATCCTTTTTGCTTTTTATCAATTTAGGCCTCAAGTGACTTCCGTCGTTAAAAGCACTTTGTCAGCCGAGTTTTAAAATCAGTTTGGAAGGTGCAAAAATTGTGTTTAAAACTTCCTAGTGCTTCACTTTTTATCAATTTTAGGAAATTCTGCCCGTAAAAATCATTCTGTAGCAATGTCATAACTAACGCAGGCCGCGTGGCCTAATGGATAAGGCGTCCGACTTCGGATCGGAAGATGGAGGGTTCGAATCCCTTCGTGGTCGCAATTTGTTTTACCGCTTATTTTGTCAGACGTTAGTATACACGTTTTTGTTCAAACGAGGATAGTTTTGATATTATATATCTGCGGTAACAATCGTTATACAGAGTTGTTATCATTCCAAATTTTAAGAAACATTTGGTATTTCAGCGGCCGGTAAAAATCCACACAAAATTAATTGTAGAATGCAATAATTAGTTTGGCAAAATAAAATTTGAAATCTAAAGGTCCCACCGAGATTTGAACTCGGATCGCGAGATTCAGAGTCTCGAGTGCTAACCGTTACACCATGGGGCCGATGGAAACATGATGAACTTAATTGAATTTCACAATTTAATTTTTTCTAATAAAAAAAAATGAAAAAAATAAATAAGGAATTCGTTGTTTTAGAAAATGAAGCATGGGCCGATTCAAATTCATATACCTTTTTGCTTTTTATCAATTTAGGCCTCAAGTGACTTCCCTCGTTAAAAGCACTTTGTCAGCCGAGTTTTAAAATCAGTTTGGAAGGTGCAAAAATTGTGTTTAAAACTTCCTAGTGCTTCACTTTTTATCAATTTTAGGAAATTCTGCCCGTAAAAATCATTCTGTAGCAATGTCATAACTAATGCAGGCCGCGTGGCCTAATGGATAAGGCGTCCGACTTCGGATCGGAAGATTGAGGGTTCGAATCCCTTCGTGGTCGCAATTTGTTTTACCGCTTATTTTGTCAGACGTTAGTATACACGTTTTTGTTCAAACGAGGATAGTTTTGATATGATATATCTGCGGTAACAATCGTTATACAGAGTTGTTATCATTCCAATTTTTAAGAAACATTTGATATTTCAGCGGCCGGTAAAAATCCACAAATTGTAGAATGCAATAATTAGTTTGGCAAAATAAAATTTGAAATTTGAAGGTCCCACCGAGATTTGAACTCGGATCGCGAGATTCAAAGTCTCGAGTGCTAACCGTTACACCATGGGGCCGATGGAGTATGCAACACTTCATTGAATATCACAATTTCTGCTTTTCTAACCAACAAACATTTGACAGATTACAGCAATAATCGGGCCATGGGTAGTAACAATATTTAATTCATGTTTTGCCCACACATTGCCTTTGATCAGTATTCAGTTTGCCAAATGTTTAGAAAGAAAACTACGGGCCAATTCATCATGTAACATTTGGCTTTGTATCAATTTAAAGCCCAAGTCACTTCCTTTATTAACAGCACTATGACGGCCGTATTTTAAATTCAGTTTGGAACGTATGAATATTTTGTGCAAAACTTTCTAAAAATGAATTTCATTTTTCCCCGCTTTAAGTTTTTATCCACTTTGTGTGTGAGTTCTGTCCGTATGAATCATTACCACAGCTAAGTTTTTATTTTGCATTTGCGTACAATATCATAACTAACGCCGGCCGCGTGGCCTAATGGATAAGGCGTCCGACTTCGGATCGGAAGATTGAGGGTTCGAATCCCTTCGTGGTCGCATTTAGTTTTACCGCTTCTTTGTCAACACGTTTTTGTTCAAACGAGGTATATGTTTGATGTGCATCTGCGGTAACACGCATTTTACAGAGTTCTTATCATTCCAAATTTTAAGAAACATTTGGTATTTCAGCGGCCGGTAAAAATCCACACCAAAATTAATTGTAGAATGCAATAATTAGTTTGGCAAAATAAAATTTGAAATCTAAAGGTCCCACCGAGATTTGAACTCGGATCGCGAGATTCAGAGTCTCGAGTGCTAACCGTTACACCATGGGGCCGATGGAAACATGATGAACTTAATTGAATTTCACAATTTAATTTTTTCTAATAAAAAAAAATGACAAAAATAAATAAGGAATTCGTTGTTTTAGAAAATGAAGCATGGGCCGATTCAAATTCATATCCTTTTTGCTTTTTATCAATTTAGGCCTCAAGTGACTTCCGTCGTTAAAAGCACTTTGTCAGCCGAGTTTTAAAATCAGTTTGGAAGGTGCAAAAATTGTGTTTAAAACTTCCTAGTGCTTCACTTTTTATCAATTTTAGGAAATTCTGCCCGTAAAAATCATTCTGTAGCAATGTCATAACTAACGCAGGCCGCGTGGCCTAATGGATAAGGCGTCCGACTTCGGATCGGAAGATTGAGGGTTCGAATCCCTTCGTGGTCGCAATTTGTTTTACCGCTTATTTTGTCAGACGTTAGTATACACGTTTTTGTTCAAACGAGGATAGTTTTGATATTATATATCTGCGGTAACAATCGTTATACAGAGTTGTTATCATTCCAAATTTTAAGAAACATTTGGTATTTCAGCGGCCGGTAAAAATCCACACAAAATTAATTGTAGAATGCAATAATTAGTTTGGCAAAATAAAATTTGAAATCTAAAGGTCCCACCGAGATTTGAACTCGGATCGCGAGATTCAGAGTCTCGAGTGCTAACCGTTACACCATGGGGCCGATGGAAACATGATGAACTTAATTGAATTTCACAATTTAATTTTTTCTAATAAAAAAAAATGAAAAAAATAAATAAGGAATTCGTTGTTTTAGAAAATGAAGCATGGGCCGATTCAAATTCATATACCTTTTTGCTTTTTATCAATTTAGGCCTCAAGTGACTTCCCTCGTTAAAAGCACTTTGTCAGCCGAGTTTTAAAATCAGTTTGGAAGGTGCAAAAATTGTGTTTAAAACTTCCTAGTGCTTCACTTTTTATCAATTTTAGGAAATTCTGCCCGTAAAAATCATTCTGTAGCAATGTCATAACTAATGCAGGCCGCGTGGCCTAATGGATAAGGCGTCCGACTTCGGATCGGAAGATTGAGGGTTCGAATCCCTTCGTGGTCGCAATTTGTTTTACCGCTTATTTTGTCAGACGTTAGTATACACGTTTTTGTTCAAACGAGGATAGTTTTGATATGATATATCTGCGGTAACAATCGTTATACAGAGTTGTTATCATTCCAATTTTTAAGAAACATTTGATATTTCAGCGGCCGGTAAAAATCCACAAATTGTAGAATGCAATAATTAGTTTGGCAAAATAAAATTTGAAATTTGAAGGTCCCACCGAGATTTGAACTCGGATCGCGAGATTCAAAGTCTCGAGTGCTAACCGTTACACCATGGGGCCGATGGAGTATGCAACACTTCATTGAATATCACAATTTCTGCTTTTCTAACCAACAAACATTTGACAGATTACAGCAATAATCGGGCCATGGGTAGTAACAATATTTAATTCATGTTTTGCCCACACATTGCCTTTGATCAGTATTCAGTTTGCCAAATGTTTAGAAAGAAAACTACGGGCCAATTCATCATGTAACATTTGGCTTTGTATCAATTTAAAGCCCAAGTCACTTCCTTTATTAACAGCACTATGACGGCCGTATTTTAAATTCAGTTTGGAACGTATGAATATTTTGTGCAAAACTTTCTAAAAATGAATTTCATTTTTCCCCGCTTTAAGTTTTTATCCACTTTGTGTGTGAGTTCTGTCCGTATGAATCATTACCACAGCTAAGTTTTTATTTTGCATTTGCGTACAATATCATAACTAACGCCGGCCGCGTGGCCTAATGGATAAGGCGTCCGACTTCGGATCGGAAGATTGAGGGTTCGAATCCCTTCGTGGTCGCATTTAGTTTGACCGCTTCTTTGTCAACACGTTTTTGTTCAAACGAGGTATATGTTTGATGTGCATCTGCGGTAACAAACATTTTACAGAGTTCTTATCATTCCAAATTTTAAGAAACATTTGGTATTTCAGCGGCCGGTAAAAATCCACACCAAAATTAATTGTAGAATGCAATAATTAGTTTGGCAAAATAAAATTTGAAATCTAAAGGTCCCACCGAGATTTGAACTCGGATCGCGAGATTCAGAGTCTCGAGTGCTAACCGTTACACCATGGGGCCGATGGAAACATGATGAACTTAATTGAATTTCACAATTTAATTTTTTCTAATAAAAAAAAATAAAAATAAAAAATAAGGAATTCGTTGTTTTAGAAAATGAAGCATGGGCCGATTCAAATTCATATACCTTTTTGCTTTTTATCAATTTAGGCCTCAAGTGACTTCCCTCGTTAAAAGCACTTTGTCAGCCGAGTTTTAAAATCAGTTTGGAAGGTGCAAAAATTGTGTTTAAAACTTCCTAGTGCTTCACTTTTTATCAATTTTAGGAAATTCTGCCCGTAAAAATCATTCTGTAGCAATGCCATAACTAACGCAGGCCGCGTGGCCTAATGGATAAGGCGTCCGACTTCGGATCGGAAGATTGAGGGTTCGAATCCCTTCGTGGTCGCAATTTGTTTTACCGCTTATTTTGTCAGACGTTAGTATACACGTTTTTGTTCAAACGAGGATAGTTTTGATATTATATATCTGCGGTAACAATCGTTATACAGAGTTGTTATCATTCCAAATTTTAAGAAACATTTGGTATTTCAGCGGCCGGTAAAAATCCACACAAAATTAATTGTAGAATGCAATAATTAGTTTGGCAAAATAAAATTTGAAATCTAAAGGTCCCACCGAGATTTGAACTCGGATCGCGAGATTCAGAGTCTCGAGTGCTAACCGTTACACCATGGGGCCGATGGAAACATGATGAACTTAATTGAATTTCACAATTTAATTTTTTCTAATAAAAAAAAATGAAAAAAAGAAATAAGGAATTCGTTGTTTTAGAAAATGAAGCATGGGCCGATTCAAATTCATATACCTTTTTGCTTTTTATCAATTTAGGCCTCAAGTGACTTCCCTCGTTAAAAGCACTTTGTCAGCCGAGTTTTAAAATCAGTTTGGAAGGTGCAAAAATTGTGTTTAAAACTTCCTAGTGCTTCACTTTTTATCAATTTTAGGAAATTCTGCCCGTAAAAATCATTCTGTAGCAATGTCATAACTAATGCAGGCCGCGTGGCCTAATGGATAAGGCGTCCGACTTCGGATCGGAAGATTGAGGGTTCGAATCCCTTCGTGGTCGCAATTTGTTTTACCGCTTATTTTGTCAGACGTTAGTATACACGTTTTTGTTCAAACGAGGATAGTTTTGATATGATATATCTGCGGTAACAATCGTTATACAGAGTTGTTATCATTCCAATTTTTAAGAAACATTTGATATTTCAGCGGCCGGTAAAAATCCACAAATTGTAGAATGCAATAATTAGTTTGGCAAAATAAAATTTGAAATTTGAAGGTCCCACCGAGATTTGAACTCGGATCGCGAGATTCAAAGTCTCGAGTGCTAACCGTTACACCATGGGGCCGATGGAGTATGCAACACTTCATTGAATATCACAATTTCTGCTTTTCTAACCAACAAACATTTGACAGATTACAGCAATAATCGGGCCATGGGTAGTAACAATATTTAATTCATGTTTTGCCCACACATTGCCTTTGATCAGTATTCAGTTTGCCAAATGTTTAGAAAGAAAACTACGGGCCAATTCATCATGTAACATTTGGCTTTGTATCAATTTAAAGCCCAAGTCACTTCCTTTATTAACAGCACTATGACGGCCGTATTTTAAATTCAGTTTGGAACGTATGAATATTTTGTGCAAAACTTTCTAAAAATGAATTTCATTTTTCCCCGCTTTAAGTTTTTATCCACTTTGTGTGTGAGTTCTGTCCGTATGAATCATTACCACAGCTAAGTTTTTATTTTGCATTTGCGTACAATATCATAACTAACGCCGGCCGCGTGGCCTAATGGATAAGGCGTCCGACTTCGGATCGGAAGATTGAGGGTTCGAATCCCTTCGTGGTCGCATTTAGTTTTACCGCTTCTTTGTCAACACGTTTTTGTTCAAACGAGGTATATGTTTGATGTGCATCTGCGGTAACACACATTTTACAGAGTTCTTATCATTCCAAATTTTAAGAAACATTTGGTATTTCAGCGGCCGGTAAAAATCCACACCAAAATTAATTGTAGAATGCAATAATTAGTTTGGCAAAATAAAATTTGAAATCTAAAGGTCCCACCGAGATTTGAACTCGGATCGCGAGATTCAGAGTCTCGAGTGCTAACCGTTACACCATGGGGCCGATGGAAACATGATGAACTTAATTGAATTTCACAATTTAATTTTTTCTAATAAAAAAAAATGACAAAAATAAATAAGGAATTCGTTGTTTTAGAAAATGAAGCATGGGCCGATTCAAATTCATATCCTTTTTGCTTTTTATCAATTTAGGCCTCAAGTGACTTCCGTCGTTAAAAGCACTTTGTCAGCCGAGTTTTAAAATCAGTTTGGAAGGTGCAAAAATTGTGTTTAAAACTTCCTAGTGCTTCACTTTTTATCAATTTTAGGAAATTCTGCCCGTAAAAATCATTCTGTAGCAATGTCATAACTAACGCAGGCCGCGTGGCCTAATGGATAAGGCGTCCGACTTCGGATCGGAAGATTGAGGGTTCGAATCCCTTCGTGGTCGCAATTTGTTTTACCGCTTATTTTGTCAGACGTTAGTATACACGTTTTTGTTCAAACGAGGATAGTTTTGATATTATATATCTGCGGTAACAATCGTTATACAGAGTTGTTATCATTCCAAATTTTAAGAAACATTTGGTATTTCAGCGGCCGGTAAAAATCCACACAAAATTAATTGTAGAATGCAATAATTAGTTTGGCAAAATAAAATTTGAAATCTAAAGGTCCCACCGAGATTTGAACTCGGATCGCGAGATTCAGAGTCTCGAGTGCTAACCGTTACACCATGGGGCCGATGGAAACATGATGAACTTAATTGAATTTCACAATTTAATTTTTTCTAATAAAAAAAAATGAAAAAAATAAATAAGGAATTCGTTGTTTTAGAAAATGAAGCATGGGCCGATTCAAATTCATATACCTTTTTGCTTTTTATCAATTTAGGCCTCAAGTGACTTCCCTCGTTAAAAGCACTTTGTCAGCCGAGTTTTAAAATCAGTTTGGAAGGTGCAAAAATTGTGTTTGAAACTTCCTAGTGCTTCACTTTTTATCAATTTTAGGAAATTCTGCCCGTAAAAATCATTCTGTAGCAATGTCATAACTAATGCAGGCCGCGTGGCCTAATGGATAAGGCGTCCGACTTCGGATCGGAAGATTGAGGGTTCGAATACACGTTAGTATACACGTTTTTGTTCAAACGAGGATAGTTTTGATATGATATATCTGCGGTAACAATCGTTATACAGAGTTGTTATCATTCCAATTTTTAAGAAACATTTGATATTTCAGCGGCCGGTAAAAATCCACAAATTGTAGAATGCAATAATTAGTTTGGCAAAATAAAATTTGAAATTTGAAGGTCCCACCGAGATTTGAACTCGGATCGCGAGATTCAAAGTCTCGAGTGCTAACCGTTACACCATGGGGCCGATGGAGTATGCAACACTTCATTGAATATCACAATTTCTGCTTTTCTAACCAACAAACATTTGACAGATTACAGCAATAATCGGGCCATGGGTAGTAACAATATTTAATTCATGTTTTGCCCACACATTGCCTTTGATCAGTATTCAGTTTGCCAAATGTTTAGAAAGAAAACTACGGGCCAATTCATCATGTAACATTTGGCTTTGTATCAATTTAAAGCCCAAGTCACTTCCTTTATTAACAGCACTATGACGGCCGTATTTTAAATTCAGTTTGGAACGTATGAATATTTTGTGCAAAACTTTCTAAAAATGAATTTCATTTTTCCCCGCTTTAAGTTTTTATCCACTTTGTGTGTGAGTTCTGTCCGTATGAATCATTACCACAGCTAAGTTTTTATTTTTCATTTGCGTACAATATCATAACTAACGCCGGCCGCGTGGCCTAATGGATAAGGCGTCCGACTTCGGATCGGAAGATTGAGGGTTCGAATCCCTTCGTGGTCGCATTTAGTTTTACCGCTTCTTTGTCAACACGTTTTTGTTCAAACGAGGTATATGTTTGATGTGCATCTGCGGTAACAAACATTTTACAGAGTTCTTATCATTCCAAATTTTAAGAAACATTTGGTATTTCAGCGGCCGGTAAAAATCCACACCAAAATTAATTGTAGAATGCAATAATTAGTTTGGCAAAATAAAATTTGAAATCTAAAGGTCCCACCGAGATTTGAACTCGGATCGCGAGATTCAGAGTCTCGAGTGCTAACCGTTACACCATGGGGCCGATGGAAACATGATGAACTTAATTGAATTTCACAATTTAATTTTTTCTAATAAAAAAAAATGACAAAAATAAATAAGGAATTCGTTGTTTTAGAAAATGAAGCATGGGCCGATTCAAATTCATATCCTTTTTGCTTTTTATCAATTTAGGCCTCAAGTGACTTCCGTCGTTAAAAGCACTTTGTCAGCCGAGTTTTAAAATCAGTTTGGAAGGTGCAAAAATTGTGTTTAAAACTTCCTAGTGCTTCACTTTTTATCAATTTTAGGAAATTCTGCCCGTAAAAATCATTCTGTAGCAATGTCATAACTAACGCAGGCCGCGTGGCCTAATGGATAAGGCGTCCGACTTCGGATCGGAAGATTGAGGGTTCGAATCCCTTCGTGGTCGCAATTTGTTTTACCGCTTATTTTGTCAGACGTTAGTATACACGTTTTTGTTCAAACGAGGATAGTTTTGATATTATATATCTGCGGTAACAATCGTTATACAGAGTTGTTATCATTCCAAATTTTAAGAAACATTTGGTATTTCAGCGGCCGGTAAAAATCCACACAAAATTAATTGTAGAATGCAATAATTAGTTTGGCAAAATAAAATTTGAAATCTAAAGGTCCCACCGAGATTTGAACTCGGATCGCGAGATTCAGAGTCTCGAGTGCTAACCGTTACACCATGGGGCCGATGGAAACATGATGAACTTAATTGAATTTCACAATTTAATTTTTTCTAATAAAAAAAAATGAAAAAAATAAATAAGGAATTCGTTGTTTTAGAAAATGAAGCATGGGCCGATTCAAATTCATATACCTTTTTGCTTTTTATCAATTTAGGCCTCAAGTGACTTCCCTCGTTAAAAGCACTTTGTCAGCCGAGTTTTAAAATCAGTTTGGAAGGTGCAAAAATTGTGTTTAAAACTTCCTAGTGCTTCACTTTTTATCAATTTTAGGAAATTCTGCCCGTAAAAATCATTCTGTAGCAATGTCATAACTAATGCAGGCCGCGTGGCCTAATGGATAAGGCGTCCGACTTCGGATCGGAAGATTGAGGGTTCGAATCCCTTCGTGGTCGCAATTTGTTTTACCGCTTATTTTGTCAGACGTTAGTATACACGTTTTTGTTCAAACGAGGATAGTTTTGATATGATATATCTGCGGTAACAATCGTTATACAGAGTTGTTATCATTCCAATTTTTAAGAAACATTTGATATTTCAGCGGCCGGTAAAAATCCACAAATTGTAGAATGCAATAATTAGTTTGGCAAAATAAAATTTGAAATTTGAAGGTCCCACCGAGATTTGAACTCGGATCGCGAGATTCAAAGTCTCGAGTGCTAACCGTTACACCATGGGGCCGATGGAGTATGCAACACTTCATTGAATATCACAATTTCTGCTTTTCTAACCAACAAACATTTGACAGATTACAGCAATAATCGGGCCATGGGTAGTAACAATATTTAATTCATGTTTTGCCCACACATTGCCTTTGATCAGTATTCAGTTTGCCAAATGTTTAGAAAGAAAACTACGGGCCAATTCATCATGTAACATTTGGCTTTGTATCAATTTAAAGCCCAAGTCACTTCCTTTATTAACAGCACTATGACGGCCGTATTTTAAATTCAGTTTGGAACGTATGAATATTTTGTGCAAAACTTTCTAAAAATGAATTTCATTTTTCCCCGCTTTAAGTTTTTATCCACTTTGTGTGTGAGTTCTGTCCGTATGAATCATTACCACAGCTAAGTTTTTATTTTGCATTTGCGTACAATATCATAACTAACGCCGGCCGCGTGGCCTAATGGATAAGGCGTCCGACTTCGGATCGGAAGATTGAGGGTTCGAATCCCTTCGTGGTCGCATTTAGTTTGACCGCTTCTTTGTCAACACGTTTTTGTTCAAACGAGGTATATGTTTGATGTGCATCTGCGGTAACAAACATTTTACAGAGTTCTTATCATTCCAAATTTTAAGAAACATTTGGTATTTCAGCGGCCGGTAAAAATCCACACCAAAATTAATTGTAGAATGCAATAATTAGTTTGGCAAAATAAAATTTGAAATCTAAAGGTCCCACCGAGATTTGAACTCGGATCGCGAGATTCAGAGTCTCGAGTGCTAACCGTTACACCATGGGGCCGATGGAAACATGATGAACTTAATTGAATTTCACAATTTAATTTTTTCTAATAAAAAAAAATAAAAATAAAAAATAAGGAATTCGTTGTTTTAGAAAATGAAGCATGGGCCGATTCAAATTCATATACCTTTTTGCTTTTTATCAATTTAGGCCTCAAGTGACTTCCCTCGTTAAAAGCACTTTGTCAGCCGAGTTTTAAAATCAGTTTGGAAGGTGCAAAAATTGTGTTTAAAACTTCCTAGTGCTTCACTTTTTATCAATTTTAGGAAATTCTGCCCGTAA
Organism: Leptasterias polaris; assembly: GCA_037783415.1. NCBI lineage: Eukaryota > Metazoa > Echinodermata > Asteroidea > Forcipulatida > Asteriidae > Leptasterias > Leptasterias polaris. The sequence continues at coordinate 4,741,995 of JAZGTN010000027.1, forward strand.
AAATCATTCTGTAGCAATGTCATAACTAACGCAGGCCGCGTGGCCTAATGGATAAGGCGTCCGACTTCGGATCGGAAGATTGAGGGTTCGAATCCCTTCGTGGTCGCAATTTGTTTTACCGCTTATTTTGTCAGACGTTAGTATACACGTTTTTGTTCAAACGAGGATAGTTTTGATATTATATATCTGCGGTAACAATCGTTATACAGAGTTGTTATCATTCCAAATTTTAAGAAACATTTGATATTTCAGCGGCCGGTAAAAATCCACAAATTGTAGAATGCAATAATTAGTTTGGCAAAATAAAATTTGAAATTTGAAGGTCCCACCGAGATTTGAACTCGGATCGCGAGATTCAAAGTCTCGAGTGCTAACCGTTACACCATGGGGCCGATGGAGTATGCAACACTTCATTGAATATCACAATTTCTGCTTTTCTAACCAACAAACATTTGACAGATTACAGCAATAATCGGGCCATGGGTAGTAACAATATTTAATTCATGTTTTGCCCACACATTGCCTTTGATCAGTATTCAGTTTGCCAAATGTTTAGAAAGAAAACTACGGGCCAATTCATCATGTAACATTTGGCTTTGTATCAATTTAAAGCCCAAGTCACTTCCTTTATTAACAGCACTATGACGGCCGTATTTTAAATTCAGTTTGGAACGTATGAATATTTTGTGCAAAACTTTCTAAAAATGAATTTCATTTTTCCCCGCTTTAAGTTTTTATCCACTTTGTGTGTGAGTTCTGTCCGTATGAATCATTACCACAGCTAAGTTTTTATTTTGCATTTGCGTACAATATCATAACTAACGCCGGCCGCGTGGCCTAATGGATAAGGCGTCCGACTTCGGATCGGAAGATTGAGGGTTCGAATCCCTTCGTGGTCGCATTTAGTTTTACCGCTTCTTTGTCAACACGTTTTTGTTCAAACGAGGTATATGTTTGATGTGCATCTGCGGTAACAAACATTTTACAGAGATCTTATCATTCCAAATTTTAAGAAACATTTGGTATTTCAGCGGCCGGTAAAAATCCACACCAAAATTAATTGTAGAATGCAATAATTAGTTTGGCAAAATAAAATTTGAAATCTAAAGGTCCCACCGAGATTTGAACTCGGATCGCGAGATTCAGAGTCTCGAGTGCTAACCGTTACACCATGGGGCCGATAGAAACATGATGAACTTAATTGAATTTCACAATTTAAATTTTTCTAATAAAAAAAAAGGAAAAAAATAAATAAGGAATTCGTTGTTTTAGAAAATGAAGCATGGGCCGATTCAAATTCATATCCTTTTTGCTTTTTATCAATGTAGGCCTCAAGTGACTTCCGTCGTTAAAAGCACTTTGTCAGCCGAGTTTTAAAATCAGTTTGGAAGGTGCAAAAATTGTGTTTAAAACTTCCTAGTGCTTCACTTTTTATCAATTTTAGGAAATTCTGCCCGTAAAAATCATTCTGTAGCAATGTCATAACTAACGCAGGCCACGTGGCCTAATGGATAAGGCGTCCGACTTCGGATCGGAAGATTGAGGGTTCGAATCCCTTCGTGGTCGCATTTAGTTTTACCGCTTCTTTGTCAACACGTTTTTGTTCAAACGAGGTATATGTTTGATGTGCATCTGCGGTAACAAACATTTTACAGAGTTCTTATCATTCCAAATTTTAAGAAACATTTGGTATTTCAGCGGCCGGTAAAAATCCACACCAAAATTAATTGTAGAATGCAATAATTATTTTGGCAAAATAAAATTTGAAATCTAAAGGTCCCACCGAGATTTGAACTCGGATCGCGAGATTCAGAGTCTCGAGTGCTAACCGTTACACCATGGGGCCGATGGAAACATGATGAACTTAATTGAATTTCACAATTTAATTTTTTCTAATAATAAAAAATGAAAAAAATAAATAAGGAATTCGTTGTTTTAGAAAATGAAGCATGGCCCGATTCAAATTCATATACCTTTTTGCTTTTTATCAATTTAGGCCTCAAGTGACTTCCCTCGTTAAAAGCACTTTGTCAGCCGAGTTTTAAAATCAGTTTGGAAGGTGCAAAAATTGTGTTTAAAACTTCCTAGTGATTCACTTTTTATCAATTTTAGGAAATTCTGCCCGTAAAAATCATTCTGTAGCAATGTCATAACTAACGCAGGCCGCGTGGCCTAATGGATAAGGCGTCCGACTTCGGATCGGAAGATTGAGGGTTCGAATCCCTTCGTGGTCGCAATTTGTTTTACCGCTTATTTTGTCAGACGTTAGTAGGCCCTATACACGTTTTTGTTCAAACGAGGATAGTTTTGATATGATATATCTGCGGTAACAATCGTTATACAGAGTTGTTATCATTCCAAATTTTAAGAAACATTTGATATTTCAGCGGCCGGTAAAAATCCACAAATTGTAGAATGCAATAATTATTTTGGCAAAATAAAATTTGAAATCTAAAGGTCCCACCGAGATTTGAACTCGGATCGCGAGATTCAGAGTCTCGAGTGCTAACCGTTACACCATGGGGCCGATGGAAACATGATGAACTTAATTGAATTTCACAATTTAATTTTTTCTAATAATAAAAAATGACAAAAATAAATAAGGAATTCGTTGTTTTAGAAAATGAAGCATGGGCCGATTCAAATTCATATACCTTTTTGCTTTTTATCAATTTAGGCCTCAAGTGACTTCCCTCGTTAAAAGCACTTTGTCAGCCGAGTTTTAAAATCAGTTTGGAAGGTGCAAAAATTGTGTTTAAAACTTCCTAGTGCTTCACTTTTTATCAATTTTAGGAAATTCTGCCCGTAAAAATCATTCTGTAGCAATGTCATAACTAACGCAGGCCGCGTGGCCTAATGGATAAGGCGTCCGACTTCGGATCGGAAGATTGAGGGTTCGAATCCCTTCGTGGTCGCAATTTGTTTTACCGCTTATTTTGTCAGACGTTAGTATACACGTTTTTGTTCAAACGAGGATAGTTTTGATATGATATATCTGCGGTAACAATCGTTATACAGAGTTGTTATCATTCCAAATTTTAAGAAACATTTGATATTTCAGCGGCCGGTAAAAATCCACAAATTGTAGAATGCAATAATTAGTTTGGCAAAATAAAATTTGAAATTTGAAGGTCCCACCGAGATTTGAACTCGGATCGCGAGATTCAAAGTCTCGAGTGCTAACCGTTACACCATGGGGCCGATGGAGTATGCAACACTTCATTGAATATCACAATTTCTGCTTTTCTAACCAACAAACATTTGACAGATTACAGCAATAATCGGGCCATGGGTAGTAACAATATTTAATTCATGTTTTGCCCACACATTGCCTTTGATCAGTATTCAGTTTGCCAAATGTTTAGAAAGAAAACTACGGGCCAATTCATCATGTAACATTTGGCTTTGTATCAATTTAAAGCCCAAGTCACTTCCTTTATTAACAGCACTATGACGGCCGTATTTTAAATTCAGTTTGGAACGTATGAATATTTTGTGCAAAACTTTCTAAAAATGAATTTCATTTTTCCCCGCTTTAAGTTTTTATCCACTTTGTGTGTGAGTTCTGTCCGTATGAATCATTACCACAGCTAAGTTTTTATTTTGCATTTGCGTACAATATCATAACTAACGCCGGCCGCGTGGCCTAATGGATAAGGCGTCCGACTTCGGATCGGAAGATTGAGGGTTCGAATCCCTTCGTGGTCGCATTTAGTTTTACCGCTTCTTTGTCAACACGTTTTTGTTCAAACGAGGTATATGTTTGATGTGCATCTGCGGTAACAAACATTTTACAGAGTTCTTATCATTCCAAAATTTAAGAAACATTTGGTATTTCAGCGGCCGGTAAAAATCCACACCAAAATTAATTGTAGAATGCAATAATTATTTTGGCAAAATAAAATTTGAAATCTAAAGGTCCCACCGAGATTTGAACTCGGATCGCGAGATTCAGAGTCTCGAGTGCTAACCGTTACACCATGGGGCCGATGGAAACATGATGAACTTAATTGAATTTCACAATTTAATTTTTTCTAATAATAAAAAATGACAAAAATAAATAAGGAATTCGTTGTTTTAGAAAATGAAGCATGGGCCGATTCAAATTCATATACCTTTTTGCTTTTTATCAATTTAGGCCTCAAGTGACTTCCCTCGTTAAAAGCACTTTGTCAGCCGAGTTTTAAAATCAGTTTGGAAGGTGCAAAAATTGTGTTTAAAACTTCCTAGTGCTTCACTTTTTATCAATTTTAGGAAATTCTGCCCGTAAAAATCATTCTGTAGCAATGTCATAACTAACGCAGGCCGCGTGGCCTAATGGATAAGGCGTCCGACTTCGGATCGGAAGATTGAGGGTTCGAATCCCTTCGTGGTCGCAATTTGTTTTACCGCTTATTTTGTCAGACGTTAGTATACACGTTTTTGTTCAAACGAGGATAGTTTTGATATGATATATCTGCGGTAACAATCGTTATACAGAGTTGTTATCATTCCAAATTTTAAGAAACATTTGATATTTCAGCGGCCGGTAAAAATCCACAAATTGTAGAATGCAATAATTAGTTTGGCAAAATAAAATTTGAAATTTGAAGGTCCCACCGAGATTTGAACTCGGATCGCGAGATTCAAAGTCTCGAGTGCTAACCGTTACACCATGGGGCCGATGGAGTATGCAACACTTCATTGAATATCACAATTTCTGCTTTTCTAACCAACAAACATTTGACAGATTACAGCAATAATCGGGCCATGGGTAGTAACAATATTTAATTCATGTTTTGCCCACACATTGCCTTTGATCAGTATTCAGTTTGCCAAATGTTTAGAAAGAAAACTACGGGCCAATTCATCATGTAACATTTGGCTTTGTATCAATTTAAAGCCCAAGTCACTTCCTTTATTAACAGCACTATGACGGCCGTATTTTAAATTCAGTTTGGAACGTATGAATATTTTGTGCAAAACTTTCTAAAAATGAATTTCATTTTTCCCCGCTTTAAGTTTTTATCCACTTTGTGTGTGAGTTCTGTCCGTATGAATCATTACCACAGCTAAGTTTTTATTTTGCATTTGCGTACAATATCATAACTAACGCCGGCCGCGTGGCCTAATGGTTAAGGCGTCCGACTTCGGATCGGAAGATTGAGGGTTCGAATCCCTTCGTGGTCGCATTTAGTTTTACCGCTTCTTTGTCAACACGTTTTTGTTCAAACGAGGTATATGTTTGATGTGCATCTGCGGTAACAAACATTTTACAGAGTTCTTATCATTCCAAATTTTAAGAAACATTTGGTATTTCAGCGGCCGGTAAAAATCCACACCAAAATTAATTGTAGAATGCAATAATTATTTTGGCAAAATAAAATTTGAAATCTAAAGGTCCCACCGAGATTTGAACTCGGATCGCGAGATTCAGAGTCTCGAGTGCTAACCGTTACACCATGGGGCCGATGGAAACATGATGAACTTAATTGAATTTCACAATTTAATTTTTTCTAATAATAAAAAATGAAAAAAATAAATAAGGAATTCGTTGTTTTAGAAAATGAAGCATGGGCCGATTCAAATTCATATACCTTTTTGCTTTTTATCAATTTAGGCCTCAAGTGACTTCCCTCGTTAAAAGCACTTTGTCAGCCGAGTTTTAAAATCAGTTTGGAAGGTGCAAAAATTGTGTTTAAAACTTCCTAGTGCTTCACTTTTTATCAATTTTAGGAAATTCTGCCCGTAAAAATCATTCTGTAGCAATGTCATAACTAACGCAGGCCGCGTGGCCTAATGGATAAGGCGTCCGACTTCGGATCGGAAGATTGAGGGTTCGAATCCCTTCGTGGTCGCAATTTGTTTTACCGCTTATTTTGTCAGACGTTAGTAGGCCCTATACACGTTTTTGTTCAAACGAGGATAGTTTTGATATGATATATCTGCGGTAACAATCGTTATACAGAGTTGTTATCATTCCAAATTTTAAGAAACATTTGATATTTCAGCGGCCGGTAAAAATCCACAAATTGTAGAATGCAATAATTATTTTGGCAAAATAAAATTTGAAATCTAAAGGTCCCACCGAGATTTGAACTCGGATCGCGAGATTCAGAGTCTCGAGTGCTAACCGTTACACCATGGGGCCGATGGAAACATGATGAACTTAATTGAATTTCACAATTTAATTTTTTCTAATAATAAAAAATGACAAAAATAAATAAGGAATTCGTTGTTTTAGAAAATGAAGCATGGGCCGATTCAAATTCATATACCTTTTTGCTTTTTATCAATTTAGGCCTCAAGTGACTTCCCTCGTTAAAAGCACTTTGTCAGCCGAGTTTTAAAATCAGTTTGGAAGGTGCAAAAATTGTGTTTAAAACTTCCTAGTGCTTCACTTTTTATCAATTTTAGGAAATTCTGCCCGTAAAAATCATTCTGTAGCAATGTCATAACTAACGCAGGCCGCGTGGCCTAATGGATAAGGCGTCCGACTTCGGATCGGAAGATTGAGGGTTCGAATCCCTTCGTGGTCGCAATTTGTTTTACCGCTTATTTTGTCAGACGTTAGTATACACGTTTTTGTTCAAACGAGGATAGTTTTGATATGATATATCTGCGGTAACAATCGTTATACAGAGTTGTTATCATTCCAAATTTTAAGAAACATTTGATATTTCAGCGGCCGGTAAAAATCCACAAATTGTAGAATGCAATAATTAGTTTGGCAAAATAAAATTTGAAATTTGAAGGTCCCACCGAGATTTGAACTCGGATCGCGAGATTCAAAGTCTCGAGTGCTAACCGTTACACCATGGGGCCGATGGAGTATGCAACACTTCATTGAATATCACAATTTCTGCTTTTCTAACCAACAAACATTTGACAGATTACAGCAATAATCGGGCCATGGGTAGTAACAATATTTAATTCATGTTTTGCCCACACATTGCCTTTGATCAGTATTCAGTTTGCCAAATGTTTAGAAAGAAAACTACGGGCCAATTCATCATGTAACATTTGGCTTTGTATCAATTTAAAGCCCAAGTCACTTCCTTTATTAACAGCACTATGACGGCCGTATTTTAAATTCAGTTTGGAACGTATGAATATTTTGTGCAAAACTTTCTAAAAATGAATTTCATTTTTCCCCGCTTTAAGTTTTTATCCACTTTGTGTGTGAGTTCTGTCCGTATGAATCATTACCACAGCTAAGTTTTTATTTTGCATTTGCGTACAATATCATAACTAACGCCGGCCGCGTGGCCTAATGGATAAGGCGTCCGACTTCGGATCGGAAGATTGAGGGTTCGAATCCCTTCGTGGTCGCATTTAGTTTTACCGCTTCTTTGTCAACACGTTTTTGTTCAAACGAGGTATATGTTTGATGTGCATCTGCGGTAACAAACATTTTACAGAGTTCTTATCATTCCAAAATTTAAGAAACATTTGGTATTTCAGCGGCCGGTAAAAATCCACACCAAAATTAATTGTAGAATGCAATAATTATTTTGGCAAAATAAAATTTGAAATCTAAAGGTCCCACCGAGATTTGAACTCGGATCGCGAGATTCAGAGTCTCGAGTGCTAACCGTTACACCATGGGGCCGATGGAAACATGATGAACTTAATTGAATTTCACAATTTAATTTTTTCTAATAATAAAAAATGACAAAAATAAATAAGGAATTCGTTGTTTTAGAAAATGAAGCATGGGCCGATTCAAATTCATATACCTTTTTGCTTTTTATCAATTTAGGCCTCAAGTGACTTCCCTCGTTAAAAGCACTTTGTCAGCCGAGTTTTAAAATCAGTTTGGAAGGTGCAAAAATTGTGTTTAAAACTTCCTAGTGCTTCACTTTTTATCAATTTTAGGAAATTCTGCCCGTAAAAATCATTCTGTAGCAATGTCATAACTAACGCAGGCCGCGTGGCCTAATGGATAAGGCGTCCGACTTCGGATCGGAAGATTGAGGGTTCGAATCCCTTCGTGGTCGCAATTTGTTTTACCGCTTATTTTGTCAGACGTTAGTATACACGTTTTTGTTCAAACGAGGATAGTTTTGATATGATATATCTGCGGTAACAATCGTTATACAGAGTTGTTATCATTCCAAATTTTAAGAAACATTTGATATTTCAGCGGCCGGTAAAAATCCACAAATTGTAGAATGCAATAATTAGTTTGGCAAAATAAAATTTGAAATTTGAAGGTCCCACCGAGATTTGAACTCGGATCGCGAGATTCAAAGTCTCGAGTGCTAACCGTTACACCATGGGGCCGATGGAGTATGCAACACTTCATTGAATATCACAATTTCTGCTTTTCTAACCAACAAACATTTGACAGATTACAGCAATAATCGGGCCATGGGTAGTAACAATATTTAATTCATGTTTTGCCCACACATTGCCTTTGATCAGTATTCAGTTTGCCAAATGTTTAGAAAGAAAACTACGGGCCAATTCATCATGTAACATTTGGCTTTGTATCAATTTAAAGCCCAAGTCACTTCCTTTATTAACAGCACTATGACGGCCGTATTTTAAATTCAGTTTGGAACGTATGAATATTTTGTGCAAAACTTTCTAAAAATGAATTTCATTTTTCCCCGCTTTAAGTTTTTATCCACTTTGTGTGTGAGTTCTGTCCGTATGAATCATTACCACAGCTAAGTTTTTATTTTGCATTTGCGTACAATATCATAACTAACGCCGGCCGCGTGGCCTAATGGATAAGGCGTCCGACTTCGGATCGGAAGATTGAGGGTTCGAATCCCTTCGTGGTCGCATTTAGTTTTACCGCTTCTTTGTCAACACGTTTTTGTTCAAACGAGGTATATGTTTGATGTGCATCTGCGGTAACAAACATTTTACAGAGTTCTTATCATTCCAAATTTTAAGAAACATTTGGTATTTCAGCGGCCGGTAAAAATCCACACCAAAATTAATTGTAGAATGCAATAATTATTTTGGCAAAATAAAATTTGAAATCTAAAGGTCCCACCGAGATTTGAACTCGGATCGCGAGATTCAGAGTCTCGAGTGCTAACCGTTACACCATGGGGCCGATGGAAACATGATGAACTTAATTGAATTTCACAATTTAATTTTTTCTAATAATAAAAAATGAAAAAAATAAATAAGGAATTCGTTGTTTTAGAAAATGAAGCATGGGCCGATTCAAATTCATATACCTTTTTGCTTTTTATCAATTTAGGCCTCAAGTGACTTCCCTCGTTAAAAGCACTTTGTCAGCCGAGTTTTAAAATCAGTTTGGAAGGTGCAAAAATTGTGTTTAAAACTTCCTAGTGCTTCACTTTTTATCAATTTTAGGAAATTCTGCCCGTAAAAATCATTCTGTAGCAATGTCATAACTAACGCAGGCCGCGTGGCCTAATGGATAAGGCGTCCGACTTCGGATCGTAAGATTGAGGGTTCGAATCCCTTCGTGGTCGCAATTTGTTTTACCGCTTATTTTGTCAGACGTTAGTAGGCCCTATACACGTTTTTGTTCAAACGAGGATAGTTTTGATATGATATATCTGCGGTAACAATCGTTATACAGAGTTGTTATCATTCCAAATTTTAAGAAACATTTGATATTTCAGCGGCCGGTAAAAATCCACAAATTGTAGAATGCAATAATTATTTTGGCAAAATAAAATTTGAAATCTAAAGGTCCCACCGAGATTTGAACTCGGATCGCGAGATTCAGAGTCTCGAGTGCTAACCGTTACACCATGGGGCCGATGGAAACATGATGAACTTAATTGAATTTCACAATTTAATTTTTTCTAATAATAAAAAATGACAAAAATAAATAAGGAATTCGTTGTTTTAGAAAATGAAGCATGGGCCGATTCAAATTCATATACCTTTTTGCTTTTTATCAATTTAGGCCTCAAGTGACTTCCCTCGTTAAAAGCACTTTGTCAGCCGAGTTTTAAAATCAGTTTGGAAGGTGCAAAAATTGTGTTTAAAACTTCCTAGTGCTTCACTTTTTATCAATTTTAGGAAATTCTGCCCGTAAAAATCATTCTGTAGCAATGTCATAACTAACGCAGGCCGCGTGGCCTAATTGATAAGGCGTCCGACTTCGGATCGGAAGATTGAGGGTTCGAATCCCTTCGTGGTCGCAATTTGTTTTACCGCTTATTTTGTCAGACGTTAGTATACACGTTTTTGTTCAAACGAGGATAGTTTTGATATTATATATCTGCGGTAACAATCGTTATACAGAGTTGTTATCATTCCAAATTTTAAGAAACATTTGATATTTCAGCGGCCGGTAAAAATCCACAAATTGTAGAATGCAATAATTAGTTTGGCAAAATAAAAATTGAAATTTGAAGGTCCCACCGAGATTTGAACTCGGATCGCGAGATTCAAAGTCTCGAGTGCTAACCGTTACACCATGGGGCCGATGGAGTATGCAACACTTCATTGAATATCACAATTTCTGCTTTTCTAACCAACAAACATTTGACAGATTACAGCAATAATCGGGCCATGGGTAGTAACAATATTTAATTCATGTTTTGCCCACACATTGCCTTTGATCAGTATTCAGTTTGCCAAATGTTTAGAAAGAAAACTACGGGCCAATTCATCATGTAACATTTGGCTTTGTATCAATTTAAAGCCCAAGTCACTTCCTTTATTAACAGCACTATGACGGCCGTATTTTAAATTCAGTTTGGAACGTATGAATATTTTGTGCAAAACTTTCTAAAAATGAATTTCATTTTTCCCCGCTTTAAGTTTTTATCCACTTTGTGTGTGAGTTCTGTCCGTATGAATCATTACCACAGCTAAGTTTTTATTTTGCATTTGCGTACAATATCATAACTAACGCCGGCCGCGTGGCCTAATGGATAAGGCGTCCGACTTCGGATCGGAAGATTGAGGGTTCGAATCCCTTCGTGGTCGCATTTAGTTTTACCGCTTCTTTGTCAACACGTTTTTGTTCAAACGAGGTATATGTTTGATGTGCATCTGCGGTAACAAACATTTTACAGAGTTCTTATCATTCCAAATTTTAAGAAACATTTGGTATTTCAGCGGCCGGTAAAAATCCACACCAAAATTAATTGTAGAATGCAATAATTATTTTGGCAAAATAAAATTTGAAATCTAAAGGTCCCACCGAGATTTGAACTCGGATCGCGAGATTCAGAGTCTCGAGTGCTAACCGTTACACCATGGGGCCGATGGAAACATGATGAACTTAATTGAATTTCACAATTTAATTTTTTCTAATAATAAAAAATGAAAAAAATAAATAAGGAATTCGTTGTTTTAGAAAATGAAGCATGGGCCGATTCAAATTCATATACCTTTTTGCTTTTTATCAATTTAGGCCTCAAGTGACTTCCCTCGTTAAAAGCACTTTGTCAGCCGAGTTTTAAAATCAGTTTGGAAGGTGCAAAAATTGTGTTTAAAACTTCCTAGTGCTTCACTTTTTATCAATTTTAGGAAATTCTGCCCGTAAAAATCATTCTGTAGCAATGTCATAACTAACGCAGGCCGCGTGGCCTAATGGATAAGGCGTCCGACTTCGGATCGTAAGATTGAGGGTTCGAATCCCTTCGTGGTCGCAATTTGTTTTACCGCTTATTTTGTCAGACGTTAGTAGGCCCTATACACGTTTTTGTTCAAACGAGGATAGTTTTGATATGATATATCTGCGGTAACAATCGTTATACAGAGTTGTTATCATTCCAAATTTTAAGAAACATTTGATATTTCAGCGGCCGGTAAAAATCCACAAATTGTAGAATGCAATAATTATTTTGGCAAAATAAAATTTGAAATCTAAAGGTCCCACCGAGATTTGAACTCGGATCGCGAGATTCAGAGTCTCGAGTGCTAACCGTTACACCATGGGGCCGATGGAAACATGATGAACTTAATTGAATTTCACAATTTAATTTTTTCTAATAATAAAAAATGACAAAAATAAATAAGGAATTCGTTGTTTTAGAAAATGAAGCATGGGCCGATTCAAATTCATATACCTTTTTGCTTTTTATCAATTTAGGCCTCAAGTGACTTCCCTCGTTAAAAGCACTTTGTCAGCCGAGTTTTAAAATCAGTTTGGAAGGTGCAAAAATTGTGTTTAAAACTTCCTAGTGCTTCACTTTTTATCAATTTTAGGAAATTCTGCCCGTAAAAATCATTCTGTAGCAATGTCATAACTAACGCAGGCCGCGTGGCCTAATTGATAAGGCGTCCGACTTCGGATCGGAAGATTGAGGGTTCGAATCCCTTCGTGGTCGCAATTTGTTTTACCGCTTATTTTGTCAGACGTTAGTATACACGTTTTTGTTCAAACGAGGATAGTTTTGATATTATATATCTGCGGTAACAATCGTTATACAGAGTTGTTATCATTCCAAATTTTAAGAAACATTTGATATTTCAGCGGCCGGTAAAAATCCACAAATTGTAGAATGCAATAATTAGTTTGGCAAAATAAAAATTGAAATTTGAAGGTCCCACCGAGATTTGAACTCGGATCGCGAGATTCAAAGTCTCGAGTGCTAACCGTTACACCATGGGGCCGATGGAGTATGCAACACTTCATTGAATATCACAATTTCTGCTTTTCTAACCAACAAACATTTGACAGATTACAGCAATAATCGGGCCATGGGTAGTAACAATATTTAATTCATGTTTTGCCCACACATTGCCTTTGATCAGTATTCAGTTTGCCAAATGTTTAGAAAGAAAACTACGGGCCAATTCATCATGTAACATTTGGCTTTGTATCAATTTAAAGCCCAAGTCACTTCCTTTATTAACAGCACTATGACGGCCGTATTTTAAATTCAGTTTGGAACGTATGAATATTTTGTGCAAAACTTTCTAAAAATGAATTTCATTTTTCCCCGCTTTAAGTTTTTATCCACTTTGTGTGTGAGTTCTGTCCGTATGAATCATTACCACAGCTAAGTTTTTATTTTGCATTTGCGTACAATATCATAACTAACGCCGGCCGCGTGGCCTAATGGATAAGGCGTCCGACTTCGGATCGGAAGATTGAGGGTTCGAATCCCTTCGTGGTCGCATTTAGTTTTACCGCTTCTTTGTCAACACGTTTTTGTTCAAACGAGGTATATGTTTGATGTGCATCTGCGGTAACAAACATTTTACAGAGTTCTTATCATTCCAAATTTTAAGAAACATTTGGTATTTCAGCGGCCGGTAAAAATCCACACCAAAATTAATTGTAGAATGCAATAATTATTTTGGCAAAATAAAATTTGAAATCTAAAGGTCCCACCGAGATTTGAACTCGGATCGCGAGATTCAGAGTCTCGAGTGCTAACCGTTACACCATGGGGCCGATGGAAACATGATGAACTTAATTGAATTTCACAATTTAATTTTTTCTAATAATAAAAAATGACAAAAATAAATAAGGAATTCGTTGTTTTAGAAAATGAAGCATGGGCCGATTCAAATTCATATACCTTTTTGCTTTTTATCAATTTAGGCCTCAAGTGACTTCCCTCGTTAAAAGCACTTTGTCAGCCGAGTTTTAAAATCAGTTTGGAAGGTGCAAAAATTGTGTTTAAAACTTCCTAGTGCTTCACTTTTTATCAATTTTAGGAAATTCTGCCCGTAAAAATCATTCTGTAGCAATGTCATAACTAACGCAGGCCGCGTGGCCTAATGGATAAGGCGTCCGACTTCGGATCGGAAGATTGAGGGTTCGAATCCCTTCGTGGTCGCAATTTGTTTTACCGCTTATTTTGTCAGACGTTAGTATACACGTTTTTGTTCAAACGAGGATAGTTTTGATATGATATATCTGCGGTAACAATCGTTATACAGAGTTGTTATCATTCCAAATTTTAAGAAACATTTGATATTTCAGCGGCCGGTAAAAATCCACAAATTGTAGAATGCAATAATTAGTTTGGCAAAATAAAATTTGAAATTTGAAGGTCCCACCGAGATTTGAACTCGGATCGCGAGATTCAAAGTCTCGAGTGCTAACCGTTACACCATGGGGCCGATGGAGTATGCAACACTTCATTGAATATCACAATTTCTGCTTTTCTAACCAACAAACATTTGACAGATTACAGCAATAATCGGGCCATGGGTAGTAACAATATTTAATTCATGTTTTGCCCACACATTGCCTTTGATCAGTATTCAGTTTGCCAAATGTTTAGAAAGAAAACTACGGGCCAATTCATCATGTAACATTTGGCTTTGTATCAATTTAAAGCCCAAGTCACTTCCTTTATTAACAGCACTATGACGGCCGTATTTTAAATTCAGTTTGGAACGTATGAATATTTTGTGCAAAACTTTCTAAAAATGAATTTCATTTTTCCCCGCTTTAAGTTTTTATCCACTTTGTGTGTGAGTTCTGTCCGTATGAATCATTACCACAGCTAAGTTTTTATTTTGCATTTGCGTACAATATCATAACTAACGCCGGCCGCGTGGCCTAATGGTTAAGGCGTCCGACTTCGGATCGGAAGATTGAGGGTTCGAATCCCTTCGTGGTCGCATTTAGTTTTACCGCTTCTTTGTCAACACGTTTTTGTTCAAACGAGGTATATGTTTGATGTGCATCTGCGGTAACAAACATTTTACAGAGTTCTTATCATTCCAAATTTTAAGAAACATTTGGTATTTCAGCGGCCGGTAAAAATCCACACCAAAATTAATTGTAGAATGCAATAATTATTTTGGCAAAATAAAATTTGAAATCTAAAGGTCCCACCGAGATTTGAACTCGGATCGCGAGATTCAGAGTCTCGAGTGCTAACCGTTACACCATGGGGCCGATGGAAACATGATGAACTTAATTGAATTTCACAATTTAATTTTTTCTAATAATAAAAAATGACAAAAATAAATAAGGAATTCGTTGTTTTAGAAAATGAAGCATGGGCCGATTCAAATTCATATACCTTTTTGCTTTTTATCAATTTAGGCCTCAAGTGACTTCCCTCGTTAAAAGCACTTTGTCAGCCGAGTTTTAAAATCAGTTTGGAAGGTGCAAAAATTGTGTTTAAAACTTCCTAGTGCTTCACTTTTTATCAATTTTAGGAAATTCTGCCCGTAAAAATCATTCTGTAGCAATGTCATAACTAACGCAAGCCGCGTGGCCTAATGGATAAGGCGTCCGACTTCGGATCGGAAGATTGAGGGTTCGAATCCCTTCGTGGTCGCAATTTGTTTTACCGCTTATTTTGTCAGACGTTAGTATACACGTTTTTGTTCAAACGAGGATAGTTTTGATATGATATATCTGCGGTAACAATCGTTATACAGAGTTGTTATCATTCCAAATTTTAAGAAACATTTGATATTTCAGCGGCCGGTAAAAATCCACAAATTGTAGAATGCAATAATTAGTTTGGCAAAATAAAATTTGAAATTTGAAGGTCCCACCGAGATTTGAACCCGGATCGCGAGATTCAAAGTCTCGAGTGCTAACCGTTACACCATGGGGCCGATGGAGTATGCAACACTTCATTGAATATCACAATTTCTGCTTTTCTAACCAACAAACATTTGACAGATTACAGCAATAATCGGGCCATGGGTAGTAACAATATTTAATTCATGTTTTGCCCACACATTGCCTTTGATCAGTATTCAGTTTGCCAAATGTTTAGAAAGAAAATTACGGGCCAATTCATCATGTAACATTTGGCTTTGTATCAATTTAAAGCCCAAGTCACTTCCTTTATTAACAGCACTATGACGGCCGTATTTTAAATTCAGTTTGGAACGTATGAATATTTTGTGCAAAACTTTCTAAAAATGAATTTCATTTTTCCCTGCTTTAAGTTTTTATCCACTTTGTGTGTGAGTTTGTCCGTATGAATCATTACCACAGCTAAGTTTTTATTTTGCATTTGCGTACAATATCATAACTAACGCCGGCCGCGTGGCCTAATGGATAAGGCGTCCGACTTCGGATCGGAAGATTGAGGGTTCGAATCCCTTCGTGGTCGCATTTAGTTTGACCGCTTCTTTGTCAACACGTTTTTGTTCAAACGAGGTATATGTTTGATGTGCATCTGCGGTAACAAACATTTTACAGAGTTCTTATCATTCCAAATTTTAAGAAACATTTGGTATTTCAGCGGCCGGTAAAAATCCACACCAAAATTAATTGTAGAATGCAATAATTAGTTTGGCAAAATAAAATTTGAAATCTAAAGGTCCCACCGAGATTTGAACTCGGATCGCGAGATTCAGAGTCTCGAGTGCTAACCGTTACACCATGGGGCCGATGGAAACATGATGAACTTAATTGAATTTCACAATTTAATTTTTTCTAATAAAAATAAATGAAAAAAATAAATAAGGAATTCGTTGTTTTAGAAAATGAAGCATGGGCCGATTCAAATTCATATACCTTTTTGCTTTTTATCAATTTAGGCCTCAAGTGACTTCCCTCGTTAAAAGCACTTTGTCAGCCGAGTTTTAAAATCAGTTTGGAAGGTGCAAAAATTGTGTTTAAAACTTCCTAGTGCTTCACTTTTTATCAATTTTAGGAAATTCTGCCCGTAAAAATCATTCTGTAGCAATGTCATAACTAATGCAGGCCGCGTGGCCTAATGGATAAGGCGTCCGACTTCGGATCGGAAGATTGAGGGTTCGAATCCCTTCGTGGTCGCAATTTGTTTTACCGCTTATTTTGTCAGACGTTAGTATACACGTTTTTGTTCAAACGAGGATAGTTTTGATATGATATATCTGCGGTAACAATCGTTATACAGAGTTGTTATCATTCCAAATTTTAAGAAACATTTGATATTTCAGCGGCCGGTAAAAATCC
Source organism: Leptasterias polaris (assembly GCA_037783415.1). NCBI lineage: Eukaryota > Metazoa > Echinodermata > Asteroidea > Forcipulatida > Asteriidae > Leptasterias > Leptasterias polaris. The sequence continues at coordinate 4,758,802 of JAZGTN010000027.1, forward strand.
ACAAATTGTAGAATGCAATAATTAGTTTGGCAAAATAAAATTTGAAATTTGAAGGTCCCACCGAGATTTGAACTCGGATCGCGAGATTCAAAGTCTCGAGTGCTAACCGTTACACCATGGGGCCGATGGAGTATGCAACACTTCATTGAATATCACAATTTCTGCTTTTCTAACCAACAAACATTTGACAGATTACAGCAATAATCGGGCCATGGGTAGTAACAATATTTAATTCATGTTTTGCCCACACATTGCCTTTGATCAGTATTCAGTTTGCCAAATGTTTAGAAAGAAAACTACGGGCCAATTCATCATGTAACATTTGGCTTTGTATCAATTTAAAGCCCAAGTCACTTCCTTTATTAACAGCACTATGACGGCCGTATTTTAAATTCAGTTTGGAACGTATGAATATTTTGTGCAAAACTTTCTAAAAATGAATTTCATTTTTCCCTGCTTTAAGTTTTTATCCACTTTGTGTGTGAGTTTGTCCGTATGAATCATTACCACAGCTAAGTTTTTATTTTGCATTTGCGTACAATATCATAACTAACGCCGGCCGCGTGGCCTAATGGATAAGGCGTCCGACTTCGGATCGGAAGATTGAGGGTTCGAATCCCTTCGTGGTCGCATTTAGTTTGACCGCTTCTTTGTCAACACGTTTTTGTTCAAACGAGGTATATGTTTGATGTGCATCTGCGGTAACAAACATTTTACAGAGTTCTTATCATTCCAAATTTTAAGAAACATTTGGTATTTCAGCGGCCGGTAAAAATCCACACCAAAATTAATTGTAGAATGCAATAATTAGTTTGGCAAAATAAAATTTGAAATCTAAAGGTCCCACCGAGATTTGAACTCGGATCGCGAGATTCAGAGTCTCGAGTGCTAACCGTTACACCATGGGGCCGATGGAAACATGATGAACTTAATTGAATTTCACAATTTAATTTTTTCTAATAAAAATAAATGAAAAAAATAAATAAGGAATTCGTTGTTTTAGAAAATGAAGCATGGGCCGATTCAAATTCATATACCTTTTTGCTTTTTATCAATTTAGGCCTCAAGTGACTTCCGTCGTTAAAAGCACTTTGTCAGCCGAGTTTTAAAATCAGTTTGGAAGGTGCAAAAATTGTGTTTAAAACTTCCTAGTGCTTCACTTTTTATCAATTTTAGGAAATTCTGCCCGTAAAAATCATTCTGTAGCAATGTCATAACTAACGCAGGCCGCGTGGCCTAATGGATAAGGCGTCCGACTTCGGATCGGAAGATTGAGGGTTCGAATCCCTTCGTGGTCGCAACTTGTTTAACCGCTTATTTTGTCAGACGTTAGTATACACGTTTTTGTTCAAACGAGGATAGTTTTGATATTATATATCTGCGGTAACAATCGTTATACAGAGTTGTTATCATTCCAAATTTTAAGAAACATTTGATATTTCAGCGGCAGGTAAAAATCCACAAATTGTAGAATGCAATAATTAGTTTGACAAAATAAAATTTGAAATTTGAAGGTCCCACCGAGATTTGAACTCGGATCGCGAGATTCAAAGTCTCGAGTGCTAACCGTTACACCATGGGGCCGATGGAGTATGCAACACTTCATTGAATATCACAATTTCTGCTTTTCTAACCAACAAACATTTGACAGATTACAGCAATAATTGGGCCATGGGTAGTAACAATATTTAATTCATGTTTTGCCCACACATTGCCTTTGATCAGTATTCAGTTTGCCAAATGTTTAGAAAGAAAACTACGGGCCAATTCATCATGTAACATTTGGCTTTGTATCAATTTAAAGCCCAAGTCACTTCCTTTATTAACAGCACTATGACGGCCGTATTTTAAATTCAGTTTGGAACGTATGAATTTTTTGTGCAAAACTTTCTAAAAATGAATTTCATTTTTCCCCGCTTTAAGTTTTTATCCACTTTGTGTGTGAGTTCTGTCCGTATGAATCATTACCACAGCTAAGTTTTTATTTTGCATTTGCGTACAATATCATAACTAACGCCGGCCGCGTGGCCTAATGGATAAGGCGTCCGACTTCGGATCGGAAGATTGAGGGTTCGAATCCCTTCGTGGTCGCATTTAGTTTTACCGCTTCTTTGTCAACACGTTTTTGTTCAAACGAGGTATATGTTTGATGTGCATCTGCGGTAACAAACATTTTACAGAGTTCTTATCATTCCAAATTTTAAGAAACATTTGGTATTTCAGCGGCCGGTAAAAATCCACACCAAAATTAATTGTAGAATGCAATAATTAGTTTGGCAAAATAAAATTTGAAATCTAAAGGTCCCACCGAGATTTGAACTCGGATCGCGAGATTCAGAGTCTCGAGTGCTAACCGTTACACCATGGGGCCGATGGAAACATGATGAACTTAATTGAATTTCACAATTTAATTTTTTCTAATAAAAAAAAATGAAAAAAATAAATAAGGAATTCGTTGTTTTAGAAAATGAAGCATGGGCCGATTCAAATTCATATACCTTTTTGCTTTTTATCAATTTAGGCCTCAAGTGACTTCCCTCGTTAAAAGCACTTTGTCAGCCGAGTTTTAAAATCAGTTTGGAAGGTGCAAAAATTGTGTTTAAAACTTCCTAGTGCTTCACTTTTTATCAATTTTAGGAAATTCTGCCCGTAAAAATCATTCTGTAGCAATGTCATAACTAACGCAGGCCGCGTGGCCTAATGGATAAGGCGTCCGACTTCGGATCGGAAGATTGAGGGTTCGAATCCCTTCGTGGTCGCAATTTGTTTTACCGCTTATTTTGTCAGACGTTAGTATACACGTTTTTGTTCAAACGAGGATAGTTTTGATATTATATATCTGCGGTAACAATCGTTATACAGAGTTGTTATCATTCCAAATTTTAAGAAACATTTGGTATTTCAGCAGCCGGTAAAAATCCACACAAAATTAATTGTAGAATGCAATAATTAGTTTGGCAAAATAAAATTTGAAATCTAAAGGTCCCACCGAGATTTGAACTCGGATCGCGAGATTCAGAGTCTCGAGTGCTAAACGTTACACCATGGGGCCGATGAAAACATGATGAACTTAATTGAATTTCACAATTTAATTTTTTCTAATAAAAAAAAATGACAAAAATAAATAAGGAATTCGTTGTTTTAGAAAATGAAGCATGGGCCGATTCAAATTCATATACCTTTTTGCTTTTTATCAATTTAGGCCTCAAGTGACTTCCCTCGTTAAAAGCACTTTGTCAGCCGAGTTTTAAAATCAGTTTGGAAGGTGCAAAAATTGTGTTTAAAACTTCCTAGTGCTTCACTTTTTATCAATTTTAGGAAATTCTGCCCGTAAAAATCATTCTGTAGCAATGTCATAACTAACGCAGGCCGCGTGGCCTAATGGATAAGGCGTCCGACTTCGGATCGGAAGATTGAGGGTTCGAATCCCTTCGTGGTCGCAATTTGTTTTACCGCTTATTTTGTCAGACGTTAGTATACACGTTTTTGTTCAAACGAGGATAGTTTTGATATGATATATCTGCGGTAACAATCGTTATACAGAGTTGTTATCATTCCAAATTTTAAGAAACATTTGATATTTCAGCGGCCGGTAAAAATCCACAAATTGTAGAATGCAATAATTAGTTTGGCAAAATAAAATTTGAAATTTGAAGGTCCCACCGAGATTTGAACTCGGATCGCGAGATTCAAAGTCTCGAGTGCTAACCGTTACACAATGGGGCCGATGGAGTATGCAACACTTCATTGAATATCACAATTTCTGCTTTTCTAACCAACAAACATTTGACAGATTACAGCAATAATCGGGCCATGGGTAGTAACAATATTTAATTCATGTTTTGCCCACACATTGCCTTTGATCAGTATTCAGTTTGCCAAATGTTTAGAAAGAAAACTACGGGCCAATTCATCATGTAACATTTGGCTTTGTATCAATTTAAAGCCCAAGTCACTTCCTTTATTAACAGCACTATGACGGCCGTATTTTAAATTCAGTTTGGAACGTATGAATATTTTGTGCAAAACTTTCTAAAAATGAATTTCATTTTTCCCCGCTTTAAGTTTTTATCCACTTTGTGTGTGAGTTCTGTCCGTATGAATCATTACCACAGCTAAGTTTTTATTTTGCATTTGCGTACAATATCATAACTAACGCCGGCCGCGTGGCCTAATGGATAAGGCGTCCGATTTCGGATCGGAAGATTGAGGGTTCGAATCCCTTCGTGGACGCATTTAGTTTTACCGCTTCTTTGTCAACACGTTTTTGTTCAAACGAGGTATATGTTTGATGTGCATATGCGGTAAAAAACATTTTACAGAGTTCTTATCATTCCAAATTTTAAGAAACATTTGTATTTCAGCGGCCGGTAAAAATCCACACCAAAATTAATTGTAGAATGCAATAATTATTTTGGCAAAATAAAATTTGAAATCTAAAGGTCCCACCGAGATTTGAACTCGGATCGCGAGATTCAAAGTCTCGAGTGCTAACCGTTACACCATGGGGCCGATGGAGTATGCAACACTTCATTGAATATCACAATTTCTGCTTTTCTAACCAACAAACATTTGACAGATTACAGCAATAATCGGGCCATGGGTAGTAACAATATTTAATTCATGTTTTGCCCACACATTGCCTTTGATCAGTATTCAGTTTGCCAAATGTTTAGAAAGAAAACTACGGGCCAATTCATCATGTAACATTTGGCTTTGTATCAATTTAAAGCCCAAGTCACTTCCTTTATTAACAGCACTATGACGGCCGTATTTTAAATTCAGTTTGGAACGTATGAATATTTTGTGCAAAACTTTCTAAAAATGAATTTCATTTTTCCCCGCTTTAAGTTTTTATCCACTTTGTGTGTGAGTTCTGTCCGTATGAATCATTACCACAGCTAAGTTTTTATTTTGCATTTGCGTACAATATCATAACTAACGCCGGCCGCGTGGCCTAATGGATAAGGCGTCCGACTTCGGATCGGAAGATTGAGGGTTCGAATCCCTTCGTGGTCGCATTTAGTTTTACCGCTTCTTTGTCAACACGTTTTTGTTCAAACGAGGTATATGTTTGATGTGCATCTGCGGTAACAAACATTTTACAGAGATCTTATCATTCCAAATTTTAAGAAACATTTGGTATTTCAGCGGCCGGTAAAAATCCACACCAAAATTAATTGTAGAATGCAATAATTAGTTTGGCAAAATAAAATTTGAAATCTAAAGGTCCCACCGAGATTTGAACTCGGATCGCGAGATTCAGAGTCTCGAGTGCTAACCGTTACACCATGGGGCCGATAGAAACATGATGAACTTAATTGAATTTCACAATTTAAATTTTTCTAATAAAAAAAAAGGAAAAAAATAAATAAGGAATTCGTTGTTTTAGAAAATGAAGCATGGGCCGATTCAAATTCATATCCTTTTTGCTTTTTATCAATGTAGGCCTCAAGTGACTTCCGTCGTTAAAAGCACTTTGTCAGCCGAGTTTTAAAATCAGTTTGGAAGGTGCAAAAATTGTGTTTAAAACTTCCTAGTGCTTCACTTTTTATCAATTTTAGGAAATTCTGCCCGTAAAAATCATTCTGTAGCAATGTCATAACTAACGCAGGCCGCGTGGCCTAATTGATAAGGCGTCCGACTTCGGATCGGAAGATTGAGGGTTCGAATCCCTTCGTGGTCGCAATTTGTTTTACCGCTTATTTTGTCAGACGTTAGTATACACGTTTTTGTTCAAACGAGGATAGTTTTGATATTATATATCTGCGGTAACAATCGTTATACAGAGTTGTTATCATTCCAAATTTTAAGAAACATTTGATATTTCAGCGGCCGGTAAAAATCCACAAATTGTAGAATGCAATAATTAGTTTGGCAAAATAAAAATTGAAATTTGAAGGTCCCACCGAGATTTGAACTCGGATCGCGAGATTCAAAGTCTCGAGTGCTAACCGTTACACCATGGGGCCGATGGAGTATGCAACACTTCATTGAATATCACAATTTCTGCTTTTCTAACCAACAAACATTTGACAGATTACAGCAATAATCGGGCCATGGGTAGTAACAATATTTAATTCATGTTTTGCCCACACATTGCCTTTGATCAGTATTCAGTTTGCCAAATGTTTAGAAAGAAAACTACGGGCCAATTCATCATGTAACATTTGGCTTTGTATCAATTTAAAGCCCAAGTCACTTCCTTTATTAACAGCACTATGACGGCCGTATTTTAAATTCAGTTTGGAACGTATGAATATTTTGTGCAAAACTTTCTAAAAATGAATTTCATTTTTCCCCGCTTTAAGTTTTTATCCACTTTGTGTGTGAGTTCTGTCCGTATGAATCATTACCACAGCTAAGTTTTTATTTTGCATTTGCGTACAATATCATAACTAACGCCGGCCGCGTGGCCTAATGGATAAGGCGTCCGACTTCGGATCGGAAGATTGAGGGTTCGAATCCCTTCGTGGTCGCATTTAGTTTTACCGCTTCTTTGTCAACACGTTTTTGTTCAAACGAGGTATATGTTTGATGTGCATCTGCGGTAACAAACATTTTACAGAGTTCTTATCATTCCAAATTTTAAGAAACATTTGGTATTTCAGCGGCCGGTAAAAATCCACACCAAAATTAATTGTAGAATGCAATAATTATTTTGGCAAAATAAAATTTGAAATCTAAAGGTCCCACCGAGATTTGAACTCGGATCGCGAGATTCAGAGTCTCGAGTGCTAACCGTTACACCATGGGGCCGATGGAAACATGATGAACTTAATTGAATTTCACAATTTAATTTTTTCTAATAATAAAAAATGAAAAAAATAAATAAGGAATTCGTTGTTTTAGAAAATGAAGCATGGCCCGATTCAAATTCATATACCTTTTTGCTTTTTATCAATTTAGGCCTCAAGTGACTTCCCTCGTTAAAAGCACTTTGTCAGCCGAGTTTTAAAATCAGTTTGGAAGGTGCAAAAATTGTGTTTAAAACTTCCTAGTGCTTCACTTTTTATCAATTTTAGGAAATTCTGCCCGTAAAAATCATTCTGTAGCAATGTCATAACTAACGCAGGCCGCGTGGCCTAATGGATAAGGCGTCCGACTTCGGATCGGAAGATTGAGGGTTCGAATCCCTTCGTGGTCGCAATTTGTTTTACCGCTTATTTTGTCAGACGTTAGTAGGCCCTATACACGTTTTTGTTCAAACGAGGATAGTTTTGATATGATATATCTGCGGTAACAATCGTTATACAGAGTTGTTATCATTCCAAATTTTAAGAAACATTTGATATTTCAGCGGCCGGTAAAAATCCACAAATTGTAGAATGCAATAATTATTTTGGCAAAATAAAATTTGAAATCTAAAGGTCCCACCGAGATTTGAACTCGGATCGCGAGATTCAGAGTCTCGAGTGCTAACCGTTACACCATGGGGCCGATGGAAACATGATGAACTTAATTGAATTTCACAATTTAATTTTTTCTAATAATAAAAAATGACAAAAATAAATAAGGAATTCGTTGTTTTAGAAAATGAAGCATGGGCCGATTCAAATTCATATACCTTTTTGCTTTTTATCAATTTAGGCCTCAAGTGACTTCCCTCGTTAAAAGCACTTTGTCAGCCGAGTTTTAAAATCAGTTTGGAAGGTGCAAAAATTGTGTTTAAAACTTCCTAGTGCTTCACTTTTTATCAATTTTAGGAAATTCTGCCCGTAAAAATCATTCTGTAGCAATGTCATAACTAACGCAGGCCGCGTGGCCTAATGGATAAGGCGTCCGACTTCGGATCGGAAGATTGAGGGTTCGAATCCCTTCGTGGTCGCAATTTGTTTTACCGCTTATTTTGTCAGACGTTAGTATACACGTTTTTGTTCAAACGAGGATAGTTTTGATATGATATATCTGCGGTAACAATCGTTATACAGAGTTGTTATCATTCCAAATTTTAAGAAACATTTGATATTTCAGCGGCCGGTAAAAATCCACAAATTGTAGAATGCAATAATTAGTTTGGCAAAATAAAATTTGAAATTTGAAGGTCCCACCGAGATTTGAACTCGGATCGCGAGATTCAAAGTCTCGAGTGCTAACCGTTACACCATGGGGCCGATGGAGTATGCAACACTTCATTGAATATCACAATTTCTGCTTTTCTAACCAACAAACATTTGACAGATTACAGCAATAATCGGGCCATGGGTAGTAACAATATTTAATTCATGTTTTGCCCACACATTGCCTTTGATCAGTATTCAGTTTGCCAAATGTTTAGAAAGAAAACTACGGGCCAATTCATCATGTAACATTTGGCTTTGTATCAATTTAAAGCCCAAGTCACTTCCTTTATTAACAGCACTATGACGGCCGTATTTTAAATTCAGTTTGGAACGTATGAATATTTTGTGCAAAACTTTCTAAAAATGAATTTCATTTTTCCCCGCTTTAAAATGAATTTCATTTTTCCCTGCTTTAAGTTTTTATCCACTTTGTGTGTGAGTTCTGTCCGTATGAATCATTACCACAGCTAAGTTTTTATTTTGCATTTGCGTACAATATCATAACTAACGCCGGCCGCGTGGCCTAATGGATAAGGCGTCCGACTTCGGATCGGAAGATTGAGGGTTCGAATCCCTTCGTGGTCGCATTTAGTTTTACCGCTTCTTTGTCAACACGTTTTTGTTCAAACGAGGTATATGTTTGATGTGCATCTGCGGTAACAAACATTTTACAGAGTTCTTATCATTCCAAATTTTAAGAAACATTTGGTATTTCAGCGGCCGGTAAAAATCCACACCAAAATTAATTGTAGAATGCAATAATTATTTTGGCAAAATAAAATTTGAAATCTAAAGGTCCCAACGAGATTTGAACTCGGATCGCGAGATTCAGAGTCTCGAGTGCTAACCGTTACACCATGGGGCCGATGGAAACATGATGAACTTAATTGAATTTCACAATTTAATTTTTTCTAATAATAAAAAATGACAAAAATAAATAAGGAATTCGTTGTTTTAGAAAATGAAGCATGGGCCGATTCAAATTCATATACCTTTTTGCTTTTTATCAATTTAGGCCTCAAGTGACTTCCCTCGTTAAAAGCACTTTGTCAGCCGAGTTTTAAAATCAGTTTGGAAGGTGCAAAAATTGTGTTTAAAACTTCCTAGTGCTTCACTTTTTATCAATTTTAGGAAATTCTGCCCGTAAAAATCATTCTGTAGCAATGTCATAACTAACGCAGGCCGCGTGGCCTAATGGATAAGGCGTCCGACTTCGGATCGGAAGATTGAGGGTTCGAATCCCTTCGTGGTCGCAATTTGTTTTACCGCTAATTTTGTCAGACGTTAGTATACACGTTTTTGTTCAAACGAGGATAGTTTTGATATGATATATCTGCGGTAACAATCGTTATACAGAGTTGTTATCATTCCAAATTTTAAGAAACATTTGATATTTCAGCGGCCGGTAAAAATCCACAAATTGTAGAATGCAATAATTAGTTTGGCAAAATAAAATTTGAAATTTGAAGGTCCCACCGAGATTTGAACTCGGATCGCGAGATTCAAAGTCTCGAGTGCTAACCGTTACACCATGGGGCCGATGGAGTATGCAACACTTCATTGAATATCACAATTTCTGCTTTTCTAACCAACAAACATTTGACAGATTACAGCAATAATCGGGCCATGGGTAGTAACAATATTTAATTCATGTTTTGCCCACACATTGCCTTTGATCAGTATTCAGTTTGCCAAATGTTTAGAAAGAAAACTACGGGCCAATTCATCATGTAACATTTGGCTTTGTATCATTTTAAAGCCCAAGTCACTTCCTTTATTAACAGCACTATGACGGCCGTATTTTAAATTCAGTTTGGAACGTATGAATATTTTGTGCAAAACTTTCTAAAAATGAATTTCATTTTTCCCCGCTTTAAGTTTTTATCCACTTTGTGTGTGAGTTCTGTCCGTATGAATCATTACCACAGCTAAGTTTTTATTTTGCATTTGCGTACAATATCATAACTAACGCCGGCCGCGTGGCCTAATGGATAAGGCGTCCGACTTCGGATCGGAAGATTGAGGGTTCGAATCCCTTCGTGGTCGCATTTAGTTTTACCGCTTCTTTGTCAACACGTTTTTGTTCAAACGAGGTATATGTTTGATGTGCATCTGCGGTAACAAACATTTTACAGAGTTCTTATCATTCCAAATTTTAAGAAACATTTGGTATTTCAGCGGCCGGTAAAAATCCACACCAAAATTAATTGTAGAATGCAATAATTAGTTTGGCAAAATAAAATTTGAACTCTAAAGGTCCTACCGAGATTTGAACTCGGATCGCGAGATTCAGAGTCTCGAGTGCTAACCGTTACACCATGGGGCCGATGGAAACATGATGAACTTAATTGAATTTCACAATTTAATTTTTTCTAATAATAAAAAATGACAAAAATAAATAAGGAATTCGTTGTTTTAGAAAATGAAGCATGGGCCGATTCAAATTCATATACCTTTTTGCTTTTTATCAATTTAGGCCTCAAGTGACTTCCCTCGTTAAAAGCACTTTGTCAGCCGAGTTTTAAAATCAGTTTGGAAGGTGCAAAAATTGTGTTTAAAACTTCCTAGTGCTTCACTTTTTATCAATTTTAGGAAATTCTGCCCGTAAAAATCATTCTGTAGCAATGTCATAACTAACGCAGGCCGCGTGGCCTAATGGATAAGGCGTCCGACTTCGGATCGGAAGATTGAGGGTTCGAATCCCTTCGTGGTCGCAATTTGTTTTACCGCTTATTTTGTCAGACGTTAGTATACACGTTTTTGTTCAAACGAGGATAGTTTTGATATGATATATCTGCGGTAACAATCGTTATACAGAGTTGTTATCATTCCAAATTTTAAGAAACATTTGATATTTCAGCGGCCGGTAAAAATCCACAAATTGTAGAATGCAATAATTAGTTTGGCAAAATAAAATTTGAAATTTGAAGGTCCCACCGAGATTTGAACTCGGATCGCGAGATTCAAAGTCTCGAGTGCTAACCGTTACACCATGGGGCCGATGGAGTATGCAACACTTCATTGAATATCACAATTTCTGCTTTTCTAACCAACAAACATTTGACAGATTACAGCAATAATCGGGCCATGGGTAGTAACAATATTTAATTCATGTTTTGCCCACACATTGCCTTTGATCAGTATTCAGTTTGCCAAATGTTTAGAAAGAAAACTACGGGCCAATTCATCATGTAACATTTGGCTTTGTATCAATTTAAAGCCCAAGTCACTTCCTTTATTAACAGCACTATGACGGCCGTATTTTAAATTCAGTTTGGAACGTATGAATATTTTGTGCAAAACTTTCTAAAAATGAATTTCATTTTTCCCTGCTTTAAGTTTTTATCCACTTTGTGTGTGAGTTTGTCCGTATGAATCATTACCACAGCTAAGTTTTTATTTTGCATTTGCGTACAATATCATAACTAACGCCGGCCGCGTGGCCTAATGGATAAGGCGTCCGACTTCGGATCGGAAGATTGAGGGTTCGAATCCCTTCGTGGTCGCATTTAGTTTGACCGCTTCTTTGTCAACACGTTTTTGTTCAAACGAGGTATATGTTTGATGTGCATCTGCGGTAACAAACATTTTACAGAGTTCTTATCATTCCAAATTTTAAGAAACATTTGGTATTTCAGCGGCCGGTAAAAATCCACACCAAAATTAATTGTAGAATGCAATAATTAGTTTGGCAAAATAAAATTTGAAATCTAAAGGTCCCACCGAGATTTGAACTCGGATCGCGAGATTCAGAGTCTCGAGTGCTAACCGTTACACCATGGGGCCGATGGAAACATGATGAACTTAATTGAATTTCACAATTTAATTTTTTCTAATAAAAATAAATAAAAAAAATAAATAAGGAATTCGTTGTTTTAGAAAATGAAGCATGGGCCGATTCAAATTCATATACCTTTTTGCTTTTTATCAATTTAGGCCTCAAGTGACTTCCGTCGTTAAAAGCACTTTGTCAGCCGAGTTTTAAAATCAGTTTGGAAGGTGCAAAAATTGTGTTTAAAACTTCCTAGTGCTTCACTTTTTATCAATTTTAGGAAATTCTGCCCGTAAAAATCATTCTGTAGCAATGTCATAACTAACGCAGGCCGCGTGGCCTAATGGATAAGGCGTCCGACTTCGGATCGGAAGATTGAGGGTTCGAATCCCTTCGTGGTCGCAACTTGTTTAACCGCTTATTTTGTCAGACGTTAGTATACACGTTTTTGTTCAAACGAGGATAGTTTTGATATTATATATCTGCGGTAACAATCGTTATACAGAGTTGTTATCATTCCAAATTTTAAGAAACATTTGATATTTCAGCGGCAGGTAAAAATCCACAAATTGTAGAATGCAATAATTAGTTTGACAAAATAAAATTTGAAATTTGAAGGTCCCACCGAGATTTGAACTCGGATCGCGAGATTCAAAGTCTCGAGTGCTAACCGTTACACCATGGGGCCGATGGAGTATGTAACACTTCATTGAATATCACAATTTCTGCTTTTCTAACCAACAAACATTTGACAGATTACAGCAATAATCGGGCCATGGGTAGTAACAATATTTAATTCATGTTTTGCCCACACATTGCCTTTGATCAGTATTCAGTTTGCCAAATGTTTAGAAAGAAAACTACGGGCCAATTCATCATGTAACATTTGGCTTTGTATCAATTTAAAGCCCAAGTCACTTCCTTTATTAACAGCACTATGACGGCCGTATTTTAAATTCAGTTTGGAACGTATGAATATTTTGTGCAAAACTTTCTAAAAATGAATTTCATTTTTCCCCGCTTTAAGTTTTTATCCACTTTGTGTGTGAGTTCTGTCCGTATGAATCATTACCACAGCTAAGTTTTTATTTTGCATTTGCGTACAATATCATAACTAACGCCGGCCGCGTGGCCTAATGGATAAGGCGTCCGACTTCGGATCGGAAGATTGAGGGTTCGAATCCCTTCGTGGTCGCATTTAGTTTGACCGCTTCTTTGTCAACACGTTTTTGTTCAAACGAGGTATATGTTTGATGTGCATCTGCGGTAACAAACATTTTACAGAGTTCTTATCATTCCAAATTTTAAGAAACATTTGGTATTTCAGCGGCCGGTAAAAATCCACACCAAAATTAATTGTAGAATGCAATAATTATTTTGGCAAAATAAAATTTGAAATCTAAAGGTCCCACCGAGATTTGAACTCGGATCGCGAGATTCAGAGTCTCGAGTGCTAACCGTTACACCATGGGGCCGATGGAAACATGATGAACTTAATTGAATTTCACAATTTAATTTTTTCTAATAATAAAAAATGACAAAAATAAATAAGGAATTCGTTGTTTTAGAAAATGAAGCATGGGCCGATTCAAATTCATATACCTTTTTGCTTTTTATCAATTTAGGCCTCAAGTGACTTCCCTCGTTAAAAGCACTTTGTCAGCCGAGTTTTAAAATCAGTTTGGAAGGTGCAAAAATTGTGTTTAAAACTTCCTAGTGCTTCACTTTTTATCAATTTTAGGAAATTCTGCCCGTAAAAATCATTCTGTAGCAATGTCATAACTAACGCAGGCCGCGTGGCCTAATGGATAAGGCGTCCGACTTCGGATCGGAAGATTGAGGGTTCGAATCCCTTCGTGGTCGCAATTTGTTTTACCGCTTATTTTGTCAGACGTTAGTATACACGTTTTTGTTCAAACGAGGATAGTTTTGATATGATATATCTGCGGTAACAATCGTTATACAGAGTTGTTATCATTCCAAATTTTAAGAAACATTTGATATTTCAGCGGCCGGTAAAAATCCACAAATTGTAGAATGCAATAATTAGTTTGGCAAAATAAAATTTGAAATTTGAAGGTCCCACCGAGATTTGAACTCGGATCGCGAGATTCAAAGTCTCGAGTGCTAACCGTTACACCATGGGGCCGATGGAGTATGCAACACTTCATTGAATATCACAATTTCTGCTTTTCTAACCAACAAACATTTGACAGATTACAGCAATAATCGGGCCATGGGTAGTAACAATATTTAATTCATGTTTTGCCCACACATTGCCTTTGATCAGTATTCAGTTTGCCAAATGTTTAGAAAGAAAACTACGGGCCAATTCATCATGTAACATTTGGCTTTGTATCAATTTAAAGCCCAAGTCACTTCCTTTATTAACAGCACTATGACGGCCGTATTTTAAATTCAGTTTGGAACGTATGAATATTTTGTGCAAAACTTTCTAAAAATGAATTTCATTTTTCCCTGCTTTAAGTTTTTATCCACTTTGTGTGTGAGTTTGTCCGTATGAATCATTACCACAGCTAAGTTTTTATTTTGCATTTGCGTACAATATCATAACTAACGCCGGCCGCGTGGCCTAATGGATAAGGCGTCCGACTTCGGATCGGAAGATTGAGGGTTCGAATCCCTTCGTGGTCGCATTTAGTTTGACCGCTTCTTTGTCAACACGTTTTTGTTCAAACGAGGTATATGTTTGATGTGCATTTAGTTTGACCGCTTCTTTGTCAACACGTTTTTGTTCAAACGAGGTATATGTTTGATGTGCATCTGCGGTAACAAACATTTTACAGAGTTCTTATCATTCCAAATTTTAAGAAACATTTGGTATTTCAGCGGCCGGTAAAAATCCACACCAAAATTAATTGTAGAATGCAATAATTAGTTTGGCAAAATAAAATTTGAAATCTAAAGGTCCCACCGAGATTTGAACTCGGATCGCGAGATTCAGAGTCTCGAGTGCTAACCGTTACACCATGGGGCCGATAGAAACATGATGAACTTAATTGAATTTCACAATTTAAATTTTTCTAATAAAAAAAAAGGAAAAAAATAAATAAGGAATTCGTTGTTTTAGAAAATGAAGCATGGGCCGATTCAAATTCATATACCTTTTTGCTTTTTATCAATTTAGGCCTCAAGTGACTTCCGTCGTTAAAAGCACTTTGTCAGCCGAGTTTTAAAATCAGTTTGGAAGGTGCAAAAATTGTGTTTAAAACTTCCTAGTGCTTCACTTTTTATCAATTTTAGGAAATTTTGCCCGTAAAAATCATTCTGTAGCAATGTCATAACTAACGCAGGCCGCGTGGCCTAATGGATAAGGCGTCCGACTTCGGATCGGAAGATTGAGGGTTCGAATCCCTTCGTGGTCGCAACTTGTTTAACCGCTTATTTTGTCAGACGTTAGTATACACGTTTTTGTTCAAACGAGGATAGTTTTGATATTATATATCTGCGGTAACAATCGTTATACAGAGTTGTTATCATTCCAAATTTTAAGAAACATTTGATATTTCAGCGGCAGGTAAAAATCCACAAATTGTAGAATGCAATAATTAGTTTGACAAAATAAAATTTGAAATTTGAAGGTCCCACCGAGATTTGAACTCGGATCGCGAGATTCAAAGTCTCGAGTGCTAACCGTTACACCATGGGGCCGATGGAGTATGCAACACTTCATTGAATATCACAATTTCTGCTTTTCTAACCAACAAACATTTGACAGATTACAGCAATAATCGGGCCATGGGTAGTAACAATATTTAATTCATGTTTTGCCCACACATTGCCTTTGATCAGTATTCAGTTTGCCAAATGTTTAGAAAGAAAACTACGGGCCAATTCATCATGTAACATTTGGCTTTGTATCAATTTAAAGCCCAAGTCACTTCCTTTATTAACAGCACTATGACGGCCGTATTTTAAATTCGACGGCCGTATTTTAAATTCAGTTTGGAACGTATGAATATTTTGTGCAAAACTTTCTAAAAATGAATTTCATTTTTCCCCGCTTTAAGTTTTTATCCACTTTGTGTGTGAGTTCTGTCCGTATGAATCATTACCACAGCTAAGTTTTTATTTTGCATTTGCGTACAATATCATAACTAACGCCGGCCGCGTGGCCTAATGGATAAGGCGTCCGACTTCGGATCGGAAGATTGAGGGTTCGAATCCCTTCGTGGTCGCATTTAGTTTTACCGCTTCTTTGTCAACACGTTTTTGTTCAAACGAGGTATATGTTTGATGTGCATCTGCGGTAACAAACATTTTACAGAGTTCTTATCATTCCAAATTTTAAGAAACATTTGGTATTTCAGCGGCCGGTAAAAATCCACACCAAAATTAATTGTAGAATGCAATAATTAGTTTGGCAAAATAAAATTTGAAATCTAAAGGTCCCACCGAGATTTGAACTCGGATCGCGAGATTCAGAGTCTCGAGTGCTAACCGTTACACCATGGGGCCGATGGAAACATGATGAACTTAATTGAATTTCACAATTTAATTTTTTCTAATAAAAAAAAATGAAAAAAATAAATAAGGAATTCGTTGTTTTAGAAAATGAAGCATGGGCCGATTCAAATTCATATACCTTTTTGCTTTTTATCAATTTAGGCCTCAAGTGACTTCCCTCGTTAAAAGCACTTTGTCAGCCGAGTTTTAAAATCAGTTTGGAAGGTGCAAAAATTGTGTTTAAAACTTCCTAGTGCTTCACTTTTTATCAATTTTAGGAAATTCTGCCCGTAAAAAATAATTCTGTAGCAATGTCATAACTAACGCAGGCCGCGTGGCCTAATGGATAAGGCGTCCGACTTCGGATCGGAAGATTGAGGGTTCGAATCCCTTCGTGGTCGCAATTTGTTTTACCGCTTATTTTGTCAGACGTTAGTATACACGTTTTTGTTCAAACGAGGATAGTTTTGATATTATATATCTGCGGTAACAATCGTTATACAGAGTTGTTATCATTCCAAATTTTAAGAAACATTTGATATTTCAGCGGCCGGTAAAAATCCACAAATTGTAGAATGCAATAATTAGTTTGGCAAAATAAAATTTGAAATTTGAAGGTCCCACCAAGATTTGAACTCGGATCGCGAGATTCAAAGTCTCGAGTGCTAACCGTTACACCATGGGGCCGATGGAGTATGCAACACTTCATTGAATATCACAATTTCTGCTTTTCTAACCAACAAACATTTGACAGATTACAGCAATAATCGGGCCATGGGTAGTAACAATATTTAATTCATGTTTTGCCCACACATTGCCTTTGATCAGTATTCAGTTTGCCAAATGTTTAGAAAGAAAACTACGGGCCAATTCATCATGTAACATTTGGCTTTGTATCAATTTAAAGCCCAAGTCACTTCCTTTATTAACAGCACTATGACGGCCGTATTTTAAATTCAGTTTGGAACGTATGAATATTTTGTGCAAAACTTTCTAAAAATGAATTTCATTTTTCCCCGCTTTAAGTTTTTATCCACTTTGTGTGTGAGTTCTGTCCGTATGAATCATTACCACAGCTAAGTTTTTATTTTGCATTTGCGTACAATATCATAACTAACGCCGGCCGCGTGGCCTAATGGATAAGGCGTCCGACTTCGGATCGGAAGATTGAGGGTTCGAATCCCTTCGTGGTCGCATTTAGTTTTACCGCTTCTTTGTCAACACGTTTTTGTTCAAACGAGGTATATGTTTGATGTGCATCTGCGGTAACAAACATTTTACAGAGTTCTTATCATTCCAAATTTTAAGAAACATTTGGTATTTCAGCGGCCGGTAAAAATCCACACCAAAATTAATTGTAGAATGCAATAATTAGTTTGGCAAAATAAAATTTGAAATCTAAAGGTCCCACCGAGATTTGAACTCGGATCGCGAGATTCAGAGTCTCGAGTGCTAACCGTTACACCATGGGGCCGATGGAAACATGATGAACTTAATTGAATTTCACAATTTAATTTTTTCTAATAAAAAAAAATGAAAAAAATAAATAAGGAATTCGTTGTTTTAGAAAATGAAGCATGGGCCGATTCAAATTCATATCCTTTTTGCTTTTTATCAATTTAGGCCTCAAGTGACTTCCGTCGTTAAAAGCACTTTGTCAGCCGAGTTTTAAAATCAGTTTGGAAGGTGCAAAAATTGTGTTTAAAACTTCCTAGTGCTTCACTTTTTATCAATTTTAGGAAATTCTGCCCGTAAAAATCATTCTGTAGCAATGTCATAACTAACGCAGGCCGCGTGGCCTAATGGATAAGGCGTCCGACTTCGGATCGGAAGATTGAGGGTTCGAATCCCTTCGTGGTCGCAATTTGTTTTACCGCTTATTTTGTCAGACGTTAGTATACACGTTTTTGTTCAAACGAGGATAGTTTTGATATTATATATCTGCGGTAACAATCGTTATACAGAGTTGTTATCATTCCAAATTTTAAGAAACATTTGGTATTTCAGCGGCCGGTAAAAATCCACACAAAATTAATTGTAGAATGCAATAATTAGTTTGGCAAAATAAAATTTGAAATCTAAAGGTCCCACCGAGATTTGAACTCGGATCGCGAGATTCAGAGTCTCGAGTGCTAAACGTTACACCATGGGGCCGATGAAAACATGATGAACTTAATTGAATTTCACAATTTAATTTTTTCTAATAAAAAAAAATGACAAAAATAAATAAGGAATTCGTTGTTTTAGAAAATGAAGCATGGGCCGATTCAAATTCATATACCTTTTTGCTTTTTATCAATTTAGGCCTCAAGTGACTTCCCTCGTTAAAAGCACTTTGTCAGCCGAGTTTTAAAATCAGTTTGGAAGGTGCAAAAATTGTGTTTAAAACTTCCTAGTGCTTCACTTTTTATCAATTTTAGGAAATTCTGCCCGTAAAAATCATTCTGTAGCAATGTCATAACTAACGCAGGCCGCGTGGCCTAATGGATAAGGCGTCCGACTTCGGATCGGAAGATTGAGGGTTCGAATCCTTTCGTGGTCGCAATTTGTTTTACCGCTTATTTTGTCAGACGTTAGTATACACGTTTTTGTTCAAACGAGGATAGTTTTGATATGATATATCTGCGGTAACAATCGTTATACAGAGTTGTTATCATTCCAAATTTTAAGAAACATTTGATATTTCAGCGGCCGGTAAAAATCCACAAATTGTAGAATGCTAAGTTTTTATTTTGCATTTGCGTACAATATCATAACTAACGCCGGCCGCGTGGCCTAATGGATAAGGCGTCCGACTTCGGATCGGAAGATTGAGGGTTCGAATCCCTTCGTTTTCGCATTTAGTTTTACCGCTTCTTTGTCAACACGTTTTTGTTCAAACGAGGTATATGTTTGATGTGCATCTGCGGTAACAAACATTTTACAGAGTTCTTATCATTCCAAATTTTAAGAAACATTTGGTATTTCAGCGGCCGGTAAAAATCCACACCAAAATTAATTGTAGAATGCAATAATTAGTTTGGCAAAATAAAATTTGAAATCTAAAGGTCCCACCGAGATTTGAACTCGGATCGCGAGATTCAGAGTCTCGAGTGCTAACCGTTACACCATGGGGCCGATGGAAACATGATGAACTTAATTGAATTTCACAATTTAATTTTTTCTAATAAAAAAAAATGAAAAAAATAAATAAGGAATTCGTTGTTTTAGAAAATGAAGCATGGGCCGATTCAAATTCATATCCTTTTTGCTTTTTATCAATTTAGGCCTCAAGTGACTTCCGTCGTTAAAAGCACTTTGTCAGCCGAGTTTTAAAATCAGTTTGGAAGGTGCAAAAATTGTGTTTAAAACTTCCTAGTGCTTCACTTTTTATCAATTTTAGGAAATTCTGCCCGTAAAAATCATTCTGTAGCAATGTCATAACTAACGCAGGCCGCGTGGCCTAATGGATAAGGCGTCCGACTTCGGATCGGAAGATTGAGGGTTCGAATCCCTTCGTGGTCGCAATTTGTTTTACCGCTTATTTTGTCAGACGTTAGTATACACGTTTTTGTTCAAACGAGGATAGTTTTGATATTATATATCTGCGGTAACAATCGTTATACAGAGTTGTTATCATTCCAAATTTTAAGAAACATTTGGTATTTCAGCGGCCGGTAAAAATCCACACAAAATTAATTGTAGAATGCAATAATTAGTTTGGCAAAATAAAATTTGAAATCTAAAGGTCCCACCGAGATTTGAACTCGGATCGCGAGATTCAGAGTCTCGAGTGCTAAACGTTACACCATGGGGCCGATGAAAACATGATGAACTTAATTGAATTTCACAATTTAATTTTTTCTAATAAAAAAAAATGACAAAAATAAATAAGGAATTCGTTGTTTTAGAAAATGAAGCATGGGCCGATTCAAATTCATATACCTTTTTGCTTTTTATCAATTTAGGCCTCAAGTGACTTCCCTCGTTAAAAGCACTTTGTCAGCCGAGTTTTAAAATCAGTTTGGAAGGTGCAAAAATTGTGTTTAAAACTTCCTAGTGCTTCACTTTTTATCAATTTTAGGAAATTCTGCCCGTAAAAATCATTCTGTAGCAATGTCATAACTAACGCAGGCCGCGTGGCCTAATGGATAAGGCGTCCGACTTCGGATCGGAAGATTGAGGGTTCGAATCCTTTCGTGGTCGCAATTTGTTTTACCGCTTATTTTGTCAGACGTTAGTATACACGTTTTTGTTCAAACGAGGATAGTTTTGATATGATATATCTGCGGTAACAATCGTTATACAGAGTTGTTATCATTCCAAATTTTAAGAAACATTTGATATTTCAGCGGCCGGTAAAAATCCACAAATTGTAGAATGCTAAGTTTTTATTTTGCATTTGCGTACAATATCATAACTAACGCCGGCCGCGTGGCCTAATGGATAAGGCGTCCGACTTCGGATCGGAAGATTGAGGGTTCGAATCCCTTCGTTTTCGCATTTAGTTTTACCGCTTCTTTGTCAACACGTTTTTGTTCAAACGAGGTATATGTTTGATGTGCATCTGCGGTAACAAACATTTTACAGAGTTCTTATCATTCCAAATTTTAAGAAACATTTGGTATTTCAGCGGCCGGTAAAAATCCACACCAAAATTAATTGTAGAATGCAATAATTAGTTTGGCAAAATAAAATTTGAAATCTAAAGGTCCCACCGAGATTTGAACTCGGATCGCGAGATTCAGAGTCTCGAGTGCTAACCGTTACACCATGGGGCCGATGGAAACATGATGAACTTAATTGAATTTCACAATTTAATTTTTTCTAATAAAAAAAAATGAAAAAAATAAATAAGGAATTCGTTGTTTTAGAAAATGAAGCATGGGCCGATTCAAATTCATATCCTTTTTGCTTTTTATCAATTTAGGCCTCAAGTGACTTCCCTCGTTAAAAGCACTTTGTCAGCCGAGTTTTAAAATCAGTTTGGAAGGTGCAAAAATTGTGTTTAAAACTTCCTAGTGCTTCACTTTTTATCAATTTTAGGAAATTCTGCCCGTAAAAATCATTCTGTAGCAATGTCATAACTAACGCAGGCCGCGTGGCCTAATGGATAAGGCGTCCGACTTCGGATCGGAAGATTGAGGGTTCGAATCCCTTCGTGGTCGCAATTTGTTTTACCGCTTATTTTGTCAGACGTTAGTATACACGTTTTTGTTCAAACGAGGATAGTTTTGATATGATATATCTGCGGTAACAATCGTTATACAGAGTTGTTATCATTCCAAATTTTAAGAAACATTTGATATTTCAGCGGCCGGTAAAAATCCACAAATTGTAGAATGCAATAATTAGTTTGGCAAAATAAAATTTGAAATTTGAAGGTCCCACCGAGATTTGAACTCGGATCGCGAGATTCAAAGTCTCGAGTGCTAACCGTTACACCATGGGGCCGATGGAGTATGCAACACTTCATTGAATATCACAATTTCTGCTTTTCTAACCAACAAACATTTGACAGATTACAGCAATAATCGGGCCATGGGTAGTAACAATATTTAATTCATGTTTTGCCCACACATTGCCTTTGATCAGTATTCAGTTTGCCAAATGTTTAGAAAGAAAACTACGGGCCAATTCATCATGTAACATTTGGCTTTGTATCAATTTAAAGCCCAAGTCACTTCCTTTATTAACAGCACTATGACGGCCGTATTTTAAATTCAGTTTGGAACGTATGAATATTTTGTGCAAAACTTTCTAAAAATGAATTTCATTTTTCCCCGCTTTAAGTTTTTATCCACTTTGTGTGTGAGTTCTGTCCGTATGAATCATTACCACAGCTAAGTTTTTATTTTGCATTTGCGTACAATATCATAACTAACGCCGGCCGCGTGGCCTAATGGATAAGGCGTCCGACTTCGGATCGGAAGATTGAGGGTTCGAATCCCTTCGTGGTCTCATTTAGTTTTACCGCTTCTTTGTCAACACGTTTTTGTTCAAACGAGGTATATGTTTGATGTGCATATGCGGTAAAAAACATTTTACAGAGTTCTTATCATTCCAAATTTTAAGAAACATTTGGTATTTCAGCGGTCGGTAAAAATCCACACCAAAATTAATTGTAGAATGCAATAATTATTTTGGCAAAATAAAATTTGAAATCTAAAGGTCCCACCGAGATTTGAACTCGGATCGCGAGATTCAGAGTCTCGAGTGCTAACCGTTACACCATGGGGCCGATGGAAACATGATGAACTTAATTGAATTTCACAATTTAATTTTTTCTAATAATAAAAAATGAAAAAAATAAATAAGGAATTCGTTGTTTTAGAAAATGAAGCATGGGCCGATTCAAATTCATATACCTTTTTGCTTTTTATCAATTTAGGCCTCAAGTGACTTCCCTCGTTAAAAGCACTTTGTCAGCCGAGTTTTAAAATCAGTTTGGAAGGTGCAAAAATTGTGTTTAAAACTTCCTAGTGCTTCACTTTTTATCAATTTTAGGAAATTCTGCCCGTAAAAATCATTCTGTAGCAATGTCATAACTAACGCAGGCCGCGTGGCCTAATGGATAAGGCGTCCGACTTCGGATCGGAAGATTGAGGGTTCGAATCCCTTCGTGGTCGCAACTTGTTTTACCGCTTATTTTGTCAGACGTTAGTATACACGTTTTTGTTCAAACGAGGATAGTTTTGATATTATATATCTGCGGTAACAATCGTTATACAGAGTTGTTATCATTCCAAATTTTAAGAAACATTTGATATTTCAGCGGCAGGTAAAAATCCACAAATTGTAGAATGCAATAATTAGTTTGGCAAAATAAAATTTGAAATTTGAAGGTCCCACCGAGATTTGAACTCGGATCGCGACATTCAAAGTCTCGAGTGCTAACCGTTACACCATGGGGCCGATGGAGTATGCAACACTTCATTGAATATCACAATTTCTGCTTTTCTAACCAACAAACATTTGACAGATTACAGCAATAATCGGGCCATGGGTAGTAACAATATTTAATTCATGTTTTGCCCACACATTGCCTTTGATCAGTATTCAGTTTGCCAAATGTTTAGAAAGAAAACTACGGGCCAATTCATCATGTAACATTTGGCTTTGTATCAATTTAAAGCCCAAGTCACTTCCTTTATTAACAGCACTATGACGGCCGTATTTTAAATTCAGTTTGGAACGTATGAATATTTTGTGCAAAACTTTCTAAAAATGAATTTCATTTTTCCCCGCTTTAAGTTTTTATCCACTTTGTGTGTGAGTTCTGTCCGTATGAATCATTACCACAGCTAAGTTTTTATTTTGCATTTGCGTACAATATCATAACTAACGCCGGCCGCGTGGCCTAATGGATAAGGCGTCCGACTTCGGATCGGAAGATTGAGGGTTCGAATCCCTTCGTGGTCGCATTTAGTTTTACCGCTTCTTTGTCAACACGTTTTTGTTCAAACGAGGTATATGTTTGATGTGCATCTGCGGTAACAAACATTTTACAGAGTTCTTATCATTCCAAATTTTAAGAAACATTTGGTATTTCAGCGGCCGGTAAAAATCCACACCAAAATTAATTGTAGAATGCAATAATTATTTTTGCAAAATAAAATTTGAAATCTAAAGGTCCCACCGAGATTTGAACTCGGATCGCGAGATTCAGAGTCTCGAGTGCTAACCGTTACACCATGGGGCCGATGGAAACATGATGAACTTAATTGGATTTCACAATTTAATTTTTTCTAATAATAAAAAATGAAAAAAATAAATAAGGAATTCGTTGTTTTAGAAAATGAAGCATGGGCCGATTCAAATTCATATACCTTTTTGCTTTTTATCAATTTAGGCCTCAAGTGACTTCCCTCGTTAAAAGCACTTTGTCAGCCGAGTTTTAAAATCAGTTTGGAAGGTGCAAAAATTGTGTTTAAAACTTCCTAGTGCTTCACTTTTTATCAATTTTAGGAAATTCTGCCCGTAAAAATCATTCTGTAGCAATGTCATAACTAACGCAGGCCGCGTGGCCTAATGGATAAGGCGTCCGACTTCGGATCGGAAGATTGAGGGTTCGAATCCCTTCGTGGTCGCAATTTGTTTTACCGCTTATTTTGTCAGACGTTAGTATACACGTTTTTGTTCAAACGAGGATAGTTTTGATATGATATATCTGCGGTAACAATCGTTATACAGAGTTGTTATCATTCCAAATTTTAAGAAACATTTGATATTTCAGCGGCCGGTAAAAATCCACAAATTGTAGAATGCAATAATTAGTTTGGCAAAATAAAATTTGAAATTTGAAGGTCCCACCGAGATTTGAACTTGGATCGCGAGATTCAAAGTCTCGAGTGCTAACCGTTACACCATGGGGCCGATGGAGTATGCAACACTTCATTGAATATCACAATTTCTGCTTTTCTAACCAACAAACATTTGACAGATTACAGCAATAATCGGGCCATGGGTAGTAACAATATTTAATTCATGTTTTGCCCACACATTGCCTTTGATCAGTATTCAGTTTGCCAAATGTTTAGAAAGAAAACTACGGGCCAATTCATCATGTAACATTTGGCTTTGTATCAATTTAAAGCCCAAGTCACTTCCTTTATTAACAGCACTATGACGGCCGTATTTTAAATTCAGTTTGGAACGTATGAATATTTTGTGCAAAACTTTCTAAAAATGAATTTCATTTTTCCCCGCTTTAAGTTTTTATCCACTTTGTGTGTGAGTTCTGTCCGTATGAATCATTACCACAGCTAAGTTTTTATTTTGCATTTGCGTACAATATCATAACTAACGCCGGCCGCGTGGCCTAATGGATAAGGCGTCCGACTTCGGATCGGAAGATTGAGGGTTCGAATCCCTTCGTGGTCGCATTTAGTTTTACCGCTTCTTTGTCAACACGTTTTTGTTCAAACGAGGTATATGTTTGATGTGCATCTGCGGTAACAAACATTTTACAGAGTTCTTATCATTCCAAATTTTAAGAAACATTTGATATTTCAGCGGCCGGTAAAAATCCACACCAAAATTAATTGTAGAATGCAATAATTATTTTGGCAAAATAAAATTTGAAATCTAAAGGTCCCACCGAGATTTGAACTCGGATCGCGAGATGCAGAGTCTCGAGTGCTAACCGTTACACCATGGGGCCGATGGAAACATGATGAACTTAATTGAATTTCACAATTTAATTTTTTCTAATAATAAAAAATGAAAAAAATAAATAAGGAATTCGTTGTTTTAGAAAATGAAGCATGGGCCGATTCAAATTCATATACCTTTTTGCTTTTTATCAATTTAGGCCTCAAGTGACTTCCCTCGTTAAAAGCACTTTGTCAGCCGAGTTTTAAAATCAGTTTGGAAGGTGCAAAAATTGTGTTTAAAACTTCCTAGTGCTTCACTTTTTATCAATTTTAGGAAATTCTGCCCGTAAAAATCATTCTGTAGCAATGTCATAACTAACGCAGGCCGCGTGGCCTAATGGATAAGGCGTCCGACTTCGGATCGGAAGATTGAGGGTTCGAATCCCTTCGTGGTCGCAATTTGTTTTACCGCTTATTTTGTCAGACGTTAGTATACACGTTTTTGTTCAAACGAGGATAGTTTTGATATTATATATCTGCGGTAACAATCGTTATACAGAGTTGTTATCATTCCAAATTTTAAGAAACATTTGATATTTCAGCGGCCGGTAAAAATCCACAAATTGTAGAATGCAATAATTAGTTTGGCAAAATAAAATTTGAAATTTGAAGGTCCCACTGAGATTTGAACTCGGATCGCGAGATTCAAAGTCTCGAGTGCTAACCGTTACACCATGGGGCCGATGGAGTATGCAACACTTCATTGAATATCACAATTTCTGCTTTTCTAACCAACAAACATTTGACAGATTACAGCAATAATCGGGCCATGGGTAGTAACAATATTTAATTCATGTTTTGCCCACACATTGCCTTTGATCAGTATTCAGTTTGCCAAATGTTTAGAAAGAAAACTACGGGCCAATTCATCATGTAACATTTGGCTTTGTATCAATTTAAAGCCCAAGTCACTTCCTTTATTAACAGCACTATGACGGCCGTATTTTAAATTCAGTTTGGAACGTATGAATATTTTGTGCAAAACTTTCTAAAAATGAATTTCATTTTTCCCCGCTTTAAGTTTTTATCCACTTTGTGTGTGAGTTCTGTCCGTATGAATCATTACCACAGCTAAGTTTTTATTTTGCATTTGCGTACAATATCATAACTAACGCCGGCCGCGTGGCCTAATGGATAAGGCGTCCGACTTCGGATCGGAAGATTGAGGGTTCGAATCCCTTCGTGGTCGCATTTAGTTTTACCGCTTCTTTGTCAACACGTTTTTGTTCAAACGAGGTATATGTTTGATGTGCATCTGCGGTAACAAACATTTTACAGAGTTCTTATCATTCCAAATTTTAAGAAACATTTGGTATTTCAGCGGCCGGTAAAAATCCACACCAAAATTAATTGTAGAATGCAATAATTAGTGTGGCAAAATAAAATTTGAAATCTAAAGGTCCCACCGAGATTTGAACTCGGATCGCGAGATTCAGAGTCTCGAGTGCTAACCGTTACACCATGGGGCCGATGGAAACATGATGAACTTAATTGAATTTCACAATTTAATTTTTTCTAATAAAAATAAATGAAAAAAATAAATAAGGAATTCGTTGTTTTAGAAAATGAAGCATGGGCCGATTCAAATTCATATAGCTTTTTGCTTTTTATCAATTTAGGCCTCAAGTGACTTCCGTCGTTAAAAGCACTTTGTCAGCCGAGTTTTAAAATCAGTTTGGAAGGTGCAAAAATTGTGTTTAAAACTTCCTAGTGCTTCACTTTTTATCAATTTTAGGAAATTCTGCCCGTAAAAATCATTCTGTAGCAATGTCATAACTAACGCAGGCCGCGTGGCCTAATGGATAAGGCGTCCGACTTCGGATCGGAAGATTGAGGGTTCGAATCCCTTCGTGGTCGCAACTTGTTTTACCGCTTATTTTGTCAGACGTTAGTATACACGTTTTTGTTCAAACGAGGATAGTTTTGATATTATATATCTGCGGTAACAATCGTTATACAGAGTTGTTATCATTCCAAATTTTAAGAAACATTTGATATTTCAGCGGCAGGTAAAAATCCACAAATTGTAGAATGCAATAATTAGTTTGGCAAAATAAAATTTGAAATTTGAAGGTCCCACCGAGATTTGAACTCGGATCGCGACATTCAAAGTCTCGAGTGCTAACCGTTACACCATGGGGCCGATGGAGTATGCAACACTTCATTGAATATCACAATTTCTGCTTTTCTAACCAACAAACATTTGACAGATTACAGCAATAATCGGGCCATGGGTAGTAACAATATTTAATTCATGTTTTGCCCACACATTGCCTTTGATCAGTATTCAGTTTGCCAAATGTTTAGAAAGAAAACTACGGGCCAATTCATCATGTAACATTTGGCTTTGTATCAATTTAAAGCCCAAGTCACTTCCTTTATTAACAGCACTATGACGGCCGTATTTTAAATTCAGTTTGGAACGTATGAATATTTTGTGCAAAACTTTCTAAAAATGAATTTCATTTTTCCCCGTTTTAAGTTTTTATCCACTTTGTGTGTGAGTTTGTCCGTATGAATCATTACCACAGCTAAGTTTTTATTTTGCATTTGCGTACAATATCATAACTAACGCCGGCCGCGTGGCCTAATGGATAAGGCGTCCGACTTCGGATCGGAAGATTGAGGGTTCGAATCCCTTCGTGGTCGCATTTAGTTTTACCGCTTCTTTGTCAACACGTTTTTGTTCAAACGAGGTATATGTTTGATGTGCATCTGCGGTAACAAACATTTTACAGAGTTCTTATCATTCCAAATTTTAAGAAACATTTGGTATTTCAGCGGCCGGTAAAAATCCACACCAAAATTAATTGTAGAATGCAATAATTAGTTTGGCAAAATAAAATTTGAAATCTAAAGGTCCCACCGAGATTTGAACTCGGATCGCGAGATTCAGAGTCTCGAGTGCTAACCGTTACACCATGGGGCCGATGGAAACATGATGAACTTAATTGAATTTCACAATTTAATTTTTTCTAATAAAAAAAAATGAAAAAAATAAATAAGGAATTCGTTGTTTTAGAAAATGAAGCATGGGCCGATTCAAATTCATATACCTTTTTGCTTTTTATCAATTTAGGCCTCAAGTGACTTCCGTCGTTAAAAGCACTTTGTCAGCCGAGTTTTAAAATCAGTTTGGAAGGTGCAAAAATTGTGTTTAAAACTTCCTAGTGCTTCACTTTTTATCAATTTTAGGAAATTCTGCCCGTAATAATCATTCTGTAGCAATGTCATAATTAACGCAGGCCGCGTGGCCTAATGGATAAGGCGTCCGACTTCGGATCGGAAGATTGAGGGTTCGAATCCCTTCGTGGTCGCAATTTGTTTTACCGCTTATTTTGTCAGACGTTAGTATACACGTTTTTGTTCAAACGAGGATAGTTTTGATATTATATATCTGCGGTAACAATCGTTATACAGAGTTGTTATCATTCCAAATTTTAAGAAACATTTGATATTTCAGCGGCCGGTAAAAATCCACAAATTGTAGAATGCAATAATTAGTTTGCCAAAATAAAATTTGAAATTTGAAGGTCCCACCGAGATTTGAACTCGGATCGCGAGATTCAAAGTCTCGAGTGCTAACCGTTACACCATGGGGCCGATGGAGTATGCAACACTTCATTGAATATCACAATTTCTGCTTTTCTAACCAACAAACATTTGACAGATTACAGCAATAATCGGGCCATGGGTAGTAACAATATTTAATTCATGTTTTGCCCACACATTGCCTTTGATCAGTATTCAGTTTGGCAAATGTTTAGAAAGAAAACTACGGGCCAATTCATCATGTAACATTTGGCTTTGTATCAATTTAAAGCCCAAGTCACTTCCTTTATTAACAGCACTATGACGGCCGTATTTTAAATTCAGTTTGGAACGTATGAATATTTTGTGCAAAACTTTCTAAAAATGAATTTCATTTTTCCCCGCTTTAAGTTTTTATCCACTTTGTGTGTGAGTTCTGTCCGTATGAATCATTACCACAGCTAAGTTTGTATTTTACATTTGCGTACAATATCATAAGTAACGCCGGCCGCGTGGCCTAATGGATAAGGCGTCCGACTTCGGATCGGAAGATTGAGGGTTCGAATCCCTTCGTGGTCGCATTTAGTTTTACCGCTTCTTTGTCAACACGTTTTTGTTCAAACGAGGTATATGTTTGATGTGCATCAGCGGTAACAAACATTTTACAGAGTTCTTATCATTCCAAATTTTAAGAAACATTTGGTATTTCAGCGGCCGGTAAAAATCCACACCAAAATTAATTGTAGAATGCAATAATTAGTTTGGCAAAATAAAATTTGAAATCTAAAGGTCCCACCGAGATTTGAACTCGGATCGCGAGATTCAGAGTCTCGAGTGCTAACCGTTACACCATGGGGCCGATGGAAACATGATGAACTTAATTGAATTTCACAATTTAATTTTTTCTAATAAAAAAAAATAAAAAAAATAAATAAGGAATTCGTTGTTTTAGAAAATGAAGCATGGGCCGATTCAAATTCATATACCTTTTTGCTTTTTATCAATTTAGGCCTCAAGTGACTTCCGTCGTTAACAGCACTTTGTCAGCCGAGTTTTAAAATCAGTTTGGAAGGTGCAAAAATTGTGTTCAAAACTTCCTAGTGCTTCACTTTTTATCAATTTTAGGAAATTCTGCCCGTAAAAATCATTCTGTAGCAATGTCATAACTAACGCAGGCCGCGTGGCCTAATGGATAAGGCGTCCGACTTCGGATCGGAAGATTGAGGGTTCGAATCCCTTCGTGGTCGCATTTAGTTTTACCGCTTCTTTGTCAACACGTTTTTGTTCAAACGAGGTATATGTTTGATGTGCATCTGCGGTAACAAACATTTTACAGAGTTCTTATCATTCCAAATTTTAAGAAACATTTGGTATTTCAGCGGCCGGTAAAAATCCACACCAAAATTAATTGTAGAATGCAATAATTAGTTTGGCAAAATAAAATTTGAAATCTAAAGGTCCCACCGAGATTTGAACTCGGATCGCGAGATTCAGAATCTCGAGTGCTAACCGTTACACCATGGGGCCGATGGAAACATGATGAACTTAATTGAATTTCACAATTTAATTTTTTCTAATAAAAAAAAATGAAAAAAATAAATAAGGAATTCGTTGTTTTAGAAAATGAAGCATGGGCCGATTCAAATTCATATACCTTTTTGCTTTTTATCAATTTAGGCTTCAAGTGACTTCCCTCGTTAAAAGCACTTTGTCAGCCGAGCTTTAAAATCAGTTTGGAAGGTGCAAAAATTGTGTTTAAAACTTCCTAGTGCTTCACTTTTTATCAATTTTAGGAAATTCTGCCCGTAAAAATCATTCTGTAGCAATGTCATAACTAACGCAGGCCGCGTGGCCTAATGGATAAGGCGTCCGACTTCGGATCGGAAGATTGAGGGTTCGAATCCCTTCGTGGTCGCAATTTGTTTTACCGCTTATTTTGTCTGACGTTAGTATACACGTTTTTGTTCAAACGAGGATAGTTTTGATATTATATATCTGCGGTAACAATCGTTATACAGAGTTGTTATCATTCCAAATTTTAAGAAACATTTGATATTTCAGCGGCCGGTAAAAATCCACAAATTGTAGAATGCAATAATTAGTTTGGCAAAATAAAATTTGAAATTTGAAGGTCCCACCGAGATTTGAACTCGGATCGCGAGATTCAAAGTCTCGAGTGCTAACCGTTACACCATGGGGCCGATGGAGTATGCAACACTTCATTGAATATCACAATTTCTGCTTTTCTAACCAACAAACATTTGACAGATTACAGCAATAATCGGGCCATGGGTAGTAACAATATTTAATTCATGTTTTGCCCACACATTGCCTTTGATCAGTATTCAGTTTGCCAAATGTTTAGAAAGAAAACTACGGGCCAATTCATCATGTAACATTTGGCTTTGTATCAATTTAAAGCCCAAGTCACTTCCTTTATTAACAGCACTATGACGGCCGTATTTTAAATTCAGTTTGGAACGTATGAATATTTTGTGCAAAACTTTCTAAAAATGAATTTCATTTTTCCCCGCTTTAAGTTTTTATCCACTTTGTGTGTGAGTTCTGTCCGTATGAATCATTACCACAGCTAAGTTTTTATTTTGCATTTGCGTACAATATCATAACTAACGCCGGCCGCGTGGCCTAATGGATAAGGCGTCCGACTTCGGATCGGAAGATTGAGGGTTCGAATCCCTTCGTGGTCGCATTTAGTTTTACCGCTTCTTTGTCAACACGTTTTTGTTCAAACGAGGTATATGTTTGATGTGCATCTGCGGTAACAAACATTTTACAGAGTTCTTATCATTCCAAATTTTAAGAAACATTTGGTATTTCAGCGGCCGGTAAAAATCCACACCAAAATTTATTGTAGAATGCAATAATTAGTTTGGCAAAATAAAATTTGAAATCTAAAGGTCCCACCGAGATTTGAACTCGGATCGCGAGATTCAGAGTCTCGAGTGCTAACCGTTACACCATGGGGCCGATGGAAACATGATGAACTTAATTGAATTTCACAATTTAATTTTTTTTAATAAAAAAAAATGAAAAAAATAAATAAGGAATTCGTTGTTTTAGAAAATGAAGCATGGGCCGATTCAAATTCATATAGGCCTACCTTTTTGCTTTTTATCAATTTAGGCCTCAAATGACTTCCGTCGTTAAAAGCACTTTGTCAGCCGAGTTTTAAAATCAGTTTGGAAGGTGCAAAAATTGTGTTTAAAACTTTCTAGTGCTTCACTTTTTATCAATTTTAGGAAATTCTGCCCGTAAAAATCATTCTGTAGCAATGTCATAACTAACGCAGGCCGCGTGGCCTAATGGATAAGGCGTCCGACTTCGGATCGGAAGATTGAGGGTTCGAATCCCTTCGTGGTCGCAATTTGTTTTACCGCTTATTTTGTCAGACGTTAGTATACACGTTTTTGTTCAAACGAGGATAGTTTTGATATTATATATCTGCGGTAACAATCGTTATACAGAGTTGTTATCATTCCAAATTTTAAGAAACATTTGATATTTCAGCGGCCGGTAAAAATCCACAAATTGTAGAATGCAATAATTAGTTTGCCAAAATAAAATTTGAAATTTGAAGGTCCCACCGAGATTTGAACTCGGATCGCGAGATTCAAAGTCTCGAGTGCTAACCGTTACACCATGGGGCCGATGGAGTATGCAACACTTCATTGAATATCACAATTTCTGCTTTTCTAACCAACAAACATTTGACAGATTACAGCAATAATCGGGCCATGGGTAGTAACAATATTTAATTCATGTTTTGCCCACACATTGCCTTTGATCAGTATTCAGTTTGGCAAATGTTTAGAAAGAAAACTACGGGCCAATTCATCATGTAACATTTGGCTTTGTATCAATTTAAAGCCCAAGTCACTTCCTTTATTAACAGCACTATGACGGCCGTATTTTAAATTCAGTTTGGAACGTATGAATATTTTGTGCAAAACTTTCTAAAAATGAATTTCATTTTTCCCCGCTTTAAGTTTTTATCCACTTTGTGTGTGAGTTCTGTCCGTATGAATCATTACCACAGCTAAGTTTGTATTTTACATTTGCGTACAATATCATAAGTAACGCCGGCCGCGTGGCCTAATGGATAAGGCGTCCGACTTCGGATCGGAAGATTGAGGGTTCGAATCCCTTCGTGGTCGCATTTAGTTTTACCGCTTCTTTGTCAACACGTTTTTGTTCAAACGAGGTATATGTTTGATGTGCATCAGCGGTAACAAACATTTTACAGAGTTCTTATCATTCCAAATTTTAAGAAACATTTGGTATTTCAGCGGCCGGTAAAAATCCACACCAAAATTAATTGTAGAATGCAATAATTAGTTTGGCAAAATAAAATTTGAAATCTAAAGGTCCCACCGAGATTTGAACTCGGATCGCGAGATTCAGAGTCTCGAGTGCTAACCGTTACACCATGGGGCCGATGGAAACATGATGAACTTAATTGAATTTCACAATTTAATTTTTTCTAATAAAAAAAAATAAAAAAAATAAATAAGGAATTCGTTGTTTTAGAAAATGAAGCATGGGCCGATTCAAATTCATATACCTTTTTGCTTTTTATCAATTTAGGCCTCAAGTGACTTCCGTCGTTAACAGCACTTTGTCAGCCGAGTTTTAAAATCAGTTTGGAAGGTGCAAAAATTGTGTTCAAAACTTCCTAGTGCTTCACTTTTTATCAATTTTAGGAAATTCTGCCCGTAAAAATCATTCTGTAGCAATGTCATAACTAACGCAGGCCGCGTGGCCTAATGGATAAGGCGTCCGACTTCGGATCGGAAGATTGAGGGTTCGAATCCCTTCGTGGTCGCATTTAGTTTTACCGCTTCTTTGTCAACACGTTTTTGTTCAAACGAGGTATATGTTTGATGTGCATCTGCGGTAACAAACATTTTACAGAGTTCTTATCATTCCAAATTTTAAGAAACATTTGGTATTTCAGCGGCCGGTAAAAATCCACACCAAAATTAATTGTAGAATGCAATAATTAGTTTGGCAAAATAAAATTTGAAATCTAAAGGTCCCACCGAGATTTGAACTCGGATCGCGAGATTCAGAATCTCGAGTGCTAACCGTTACACCATGGGGCCGATGGAAACATGATGAACTTAATTGAATTTCACAATTTAATTTTTTCTAATAAAAAAAAATGAAAAAAATAAATAAGGAATTCGTTGTTTTAGAAAATGAAGCATGGGCCGATTCAAATTCATATACCTTTTTGCTTTTTATCAATTTAGGCTTCAAGTGACTTCCCTCGTTAAAAGCACTTTGTCAGCCGAGCTTTAAAATCAGTTTGGAAGGTGCAAAAATTGTGTTTAAAACTTCCTAGTGCTTCACTTTTTATCAATTTTAGGAAATTCTGCCCGTAAAAATCATTCTGTAGCAATGTCATAACTAACGCAGGCCGCGTGGCCTAATGGATAAGGCGTCCGACTTCGGATCGGAAGATTGAGGGTTCGAATCCCTTCGTGGTCGCAATTTGTTTTACCGCTTATTTTGTCTGACGTTAGTATACACGTTTTTGTTCAAACGAGGATAGTTTTGATATTATATATCTGCGGTAACAATCGTTATACAGAGTTGTTATCATTCCAAATTTTAAGAAACATTTGATATTTCAGCGGCCGGTAAAAATCCACAAATTGTAGAATGCAATAATTAGTTTGGCAAAATAAAATTTGAAATTTGAAGGTCCCACCGAGATTTGAACTCGGATCGCGAGATTCAAAGTCTCGAGTGCTAACCGTTACACCATGGGGCCGATGGAGTATGCAACACTTCATTGAATATCACAATTTCTGCTTTTCTAACCAACAAACATTTGACAGATTACAGCAATAATCGGGCCATGGGTAGTAACAATATTTAATTCATGTTTTGCCCACACATTGCCTTTGATCAGTATTCAGTTTGCCAAATGTTTAGAAAGAAAACTACGGGCCAATTCATCATGTAACATTTGGCTTTGTATCAATTTAAAGCCCAAGTCACTTCCTTTATTAACAGCACTATGACGGCCGTATTTTAAATTCAGTTTGGAACGTATGAATATTTTGTGCAAAACTTTCTAAAAATGAATTTCATTTTTCCCCGCTTTAAGTTTTTATCCACTTTGTGTGTGAGTTCTGTCCGTATGAATCATTACCACAGCTAAGTTTTTATTTTGCATTTGCGTACAATATCATAACTAACGCCGGCCGCGTGGCCTAATGGATAAGGCGTCCGACTTCGGATCGGAAGATTGAGGGTTCGAATCCCTTCGTGGTCGCATTTAGTTTTACCGCTTCTTTGTCAACACGTTTTTGTTCAAACGAGGTATATGTTTGATGTGCATCTGCGGTAACAAACATTTTACAGAGTTCTTATCATTCCAAATTTTAAGAAACATTTGGTATTTCAGCGGCCGGTAAAAATCCACACCAAAATTTATTGTAGAATGCAATAATTAGTTTGGCAAAATAAAATTTGAAATCTAAAGGTCCCACCGAGATTTGAACTCGGATCGCGAGATTCAGAGTCTCGAGTGCTAACCGTTACACCATGGGGCCGATGGAAACATGATGAACTTAATTGAATTTCACAATTTAATTTTTTTTAATAAAAAAAAATGACAAAAATAAATAAGGAATTCGTTGTTTTAGAAAATGAAGCATGGGCCGATTCAAATTCATATAGGCCTACCTTTTTGCTTTTTATCAATTTAGGCCTCAAATGACTTCCGTCGTTAAAAGCACTTTGTCAGCCGAGTTTTAAAATCAGTTTGGAAGGTGCAAAAATTGTGTTTAAAACTTTCTAGTGCTTCACTTTTTATCAATTTTAGGAAATTCTGCCCGTAAAAATCATTCTGTAGCAATGTCATAACTAACGCAGGCCGCGTGGCCTAATGGATAAGGCGTCCGACTTCGGATCGGAAGATTGAGGGTTCGAATCCCTTCGTGGTCGCAATTTGTTTTACCGCTTATTTTGTCAGACGTTAGTATACACGTTTTTGTTCAAACGAGGATAGTTTTGATATTATATATCTGCGGTAACAATCGTTATACAGAGTTGTTATCATTCCAAATTTTAAGAAACATTTGATATTTCAGCGGCCGGTAAAAATCCACAAATTGTAGAATGCAATAATTAGTTTGGCAAAATAAAATTTAAAATTTGAAGGTCCCACCGAGATTTGAACTCGGATCGCGAGATTCAAAGTCTCGAGTGCTAACCGTTACACCATGGGGCCGATGGAGTGGACTAGGACTGTTTATCAAATCTCAATCCTCTGTAGGCCGATTTAAAAAAAGTTACAAGGAGGATTTGCTTTCCCGTTATGTAACATAGTTTTTTCGATCTGCAGCTCTTATTATCTTATTTCTTGTTGCCTAAATTTACTTTAAATGCATCTTGTCACTTTTGCCGTAGGTCCTCACTTGATTATGTTTTATAACGCATCCTTTGCATATATTCATCTACTCAATCGAACGTGTTTGTTTGTCTGTCCTTGTCTGTGCTTTGTTTGCCTGTCACTGTCTTTGTGTTTGTCTTTAAACTGTTGTTTTCTTCGTGACTAACTGTTTTGTTTTTTGTATTCACATATTTAAAGGCATGTTTTTATAAGCTTCGGCTTTCGTCACCATGCCTCCATCTGTATGTTTCTTTATATTTGCGTATTATGTAATTGTTTTTCGAGAGATGGAAATAAATGTTTGCTGATTGATGGAGTATGCAACACTTCATTGAATATCACAATTTCTGCTTTTCTAACCAACAAACATTTGACAGATTACAGCAATAATCGGGCCATGGGTAGTAACAATATTTAATTCATGTTTTGCCCACACATTGCCTTTGATCAGTATTCAGTTTGCCAAATGTTTAGAAAGAAAACTATGGGCCAATTCATCATGTAACATTTGGCTTTGTATCAATTTAAAGCCCAAGTCACTTCCTTTATTAACAGCACTATGACGGCCGTATTTTAAATTCAGTTTGGAACGTATGAATATTTTGTGCAAAACTTTCTAAAAATGAATTTCATTTTTCCCCGTTTTAAGTTTTTATCCACTTTGTGTGTGAGTTTGTCCGTATGAATCATTACCACAGCTAAGTTTTTATTTTGCATTTGCGTACAATATCATAACTAACGCCGGCCGCGTGGCCTAATGGATAAGGCGTCCGACTTCGGATCGGAAGATTGAGGGTTCGAATCCCTTCGTGGTCGCATTTAGTTTTACCGCTTCTTTATCAACACGTTTTTGTTCAAACGAGGTATATGTTTGATGTGCATCTGCGGTAACAAACATTTTACAGAGTTCTTATCATTCCAAATTTTAAGAAACATTTGGTATTTCAGCGGCCGGTAAAAATCCACACCAAAATTAATTGTAGAATGCAATAATTAGTTTGGCAAAATAAAATTTGAAATCTAAAGGTCCCACCGAGATTTGAACTCGGATCGCGAGATTCAGAGTCTCGAGTGCTAACCGTTACACCATGGGGCCGATGGAAACATGATGAACTTAATTGAATTTCACAATTTAATTTTTTCTAATAAAAAAAAATGAAAAAAATAAATAAGGAATTCGTTGTTTTAGAAAATGAAGTATGGGCCGATTCAAATTCATATAACTTTTTGCTTTTTATCAATTTAGGCCTCAAGTGACTTCCGTCGTTAAAAGTACTTTGTCAGCCGAGTTTTAAAATCAGTTTGGAAGGTGCAAAAATTGTGTTTAAAACTTTCTAGTGCTTCACTTTTTATCAATTTTAGGAAATTCTGCCCGTAAAAATCATTCTGTAGCAATGTCATAACTAACGCAGGCCGCGTGGCCTAATGGATAAGGCGTCCGACTTCGGATCGGAAGATTGGGGGTTCGAATCCCTTCGTGGTCGCAATTTGTTTTAACGCTTATTTTGTCAGACGTTAGTATACACGTTTTTGTTCAAACGAGGATAGTTTTGATATTATATATCTGCGGTAACAATCGTTATACAGAGTTGTTATCATTCCAAATTTTAAGAAACATTTGATATTTCAGCGGCCGGTAAAAATCCACAAATTGTAGAATGCAATAATTAGTTTGGCAAAATAAAATTTAAAATTTGAAGGTCCCACCGAGATTTGAACTCGGATCGCGAGATTCAAAGTCTCGAGTGCTAACCGTTACACCATGGGGCCGATGGAGTATGCAACACTTCATTGAATATCACAATTTCTGCTTTTCTAACCAACAAACATTTGACAGATTACAGCAATAATCGGGCCATGGGTAGTAACAATATTTAATTCATGTTTTGCCCACACATTGCCTTTGATCAGTATTCAGTTTGCCAAATGTTTAGAAAGAAAACTATGGGCCAATTCATCATGTAACATTTGGCTTTGTATCAATTTAAAGCCCAAGTCACTTCCTTTATTAACAGCACTATGACGGCCGTATTTTAAATTCAGTTTGGAACGTATGAATATTTTGTGCAAAACTTTCTAAAAATGAATTTCATTTTTCCCCGTTTTAAGTTTTTATCCACTTTGTGTGTGAGTTTGTCCGTATGAATCATTACCACAGCTAAGTTTTTATTTTGCATTTGCGTACAATATCATAACTAACGCCGGCCGCGTGGCCTAATGGATAAGGCGTCCGACTTCGAATCGGAAGATTGAGGGTTCAAATCCCTTCGTGGTCGCATTTAGTTTTACCGCTTCTTTATCAACACGTTTTTGTTCAAACGAGGTATATGTTTGATATGCATCTGCGGTAACAAACATTTTACAGAGTTCTTATCATTCCAAATTTTAAGAAACATTTGGTATTTCAGCGGCCGGTAAAAATCCACACCAAAATTAATTGTAGAATGCAATAATTAGTTTGGCAAAATAAAATTTGAAATCTAAAGGTCCCACCGAGATTTGAACTCGGATCGCGAGATTCAGAGTCTCGAGTGCTAACCGTTACACCATGGGGCCGATGGAAACATGATGAACTTAATTGAATTTCACAATTTAATTTTTTCTAATAAAAAAAAATGAAAAAAATAAATAAGGAATTCGTTGTTTTAGAAAATGAAGCATGGGCCGATTCAAATTCATATAACTTTTTGCTTTTTATCAATTTAGGCCTCAAGTGACTTCCGTCGTTAAAAGTACTTTGTCAGCCGAGTTTTAAAAT
Organism: Leptasterias polaris; assembly: GCA_037783415.1. Classification (NCBI taxonomy): domain Eukaryota; kingdom Metazoa; phylum Echinodermata; class Asteroidea; order Forcipulatida; family Asteriidae; genus Leptasterias; species Leptasterias polaris. The sequence goes on from JAZGTN010000027.1 coordinate 4,797,953, forward strand.
CAGTTTGGAAGGTGCAAAAATTGTGTTTAAAACTTTCTAGTGCTTCACTTTTTATCAATTTTAGGAAATTCTGCCCGTAAAAATCATTCTGTAGCAATGTCATAACTAACGCAGGCCGCGTGGCCTAATGGATAAGGCGTCCGACTTCGGATCGGAAGATTGGGGGTTCGAATCCCTTCGTGGTCGCAATTTGTTTTAACGCTTATTTTGTCAGACGTTAGTATACACGTTTTTGTTCAAACGAGGATAGTTTTGATATTATATATCTGCGGTAACAATCGTTATACAGAGTTGTTATCATTCCAAATTTTAAGAAACATTTGATATTTCAGCGGCCGGTAAAAATCCACAAATTGTAGAATGCAATAATTAGTTTGGCAAAATAAAATTTAAAATTTGAAGGTCCCACCGAGATTTGAACTCGGATCGCGAGATTCAAAGTCTCGAGTGCTAACCGTTACACCATGGGGCCGATGGAGTATGCAACACTTCATTGAATATCACAATTTCTGCTTTTCTAACCAACAAACATTTGACAGATTACAGCAATAATCGGGCCATGGGTAGTAACAATATTTAATTCATGTTTTGCCCACACATTGCCTTTGATCAGTATTCAGTTTGCCAAATGTTTAGAAAGAAAACTACGGGCCAATTCATCATGTAACATTTGGCTTTGTATCAATTTAAAGCCCAAGTCACTTCCTTTATTAACAGCACTATGACGGCCGTATTTTAAATTCAGTTTGGAACGTATGAATATTTTGTGCAAAACTTTCTAAAAATGAATTTCATTTTTCCCCGTTTTAAGTTTTTATCCACTTTGTGTGTGAGTTTGTCCGTATGAATCATTACCACAGCTAAGTTTTTATTTTGCATTTGCGTACAATATCATAACTAACGCCGGCCGCGTGGCCTAATGGATAAGGCGTCCGACTTCGGATCGGAAGATTGAGGGTTCGAATCCCTTCGTGGTCGCATTTAGTTTTACCGCTTCTTTGTCAACACGTTTTTGTTCAAACGAGGTATATGTTTGATGTGCATCTGCGGTAACAAACATTTTACAGAGTTCTTATCATTCCAAATTTTAAGAAACATTTGGTATTTCAGCGGCCGGTAAAAATCCACACAAAAATTTATTGTAGAATGCAATAGGCCTAATTAGTTTGGCAAAATAAAATTTGAAATCTAAAGGTCCCACCGAGATTTGAACTCGGATCGCGAGATTCAGAGTCTCGAGTGCTAACCGTTACACCATGGGGCCGATGGAAACATGATGAACTTAATTGAATTTCACAATTTAATTTTTTCTAATAATAAAAAATGAAAAAAATAAATAAGGAATTCGTTGTTTTAGAAAATGAAGCATGGGCCGATTCAAATTCATATACCTTTTTGCTTTTTATCAATTTAGGCCTCAAGTGACTTCCGTCGTTAAAAGCACTTTGTCAGCCGAGTTTTAAAATCAGTTTGGAAGGTGCAAAAATTGTGTTTAAAACTTCCTAGTGCTTCACTTATTATCAATTTTAGGAAATTCTGCCCGTAAAAATCATTCTGTAGCAATGTCATAACTAACGCAGGCCGCGTGGCCTAATGGATAAGGCGTCCGACTTCGGATCGGAAGATTGAGGGTTCGAATCCCTTCGTGGTCGCAATTTGTTTTACCGCTTATTTTGTCAGACGTTAGTATACACGTTTTTGTTCAAACGAGGATAGTTTTGATATTATATATCTGCGGTAACAATCGTTATACAGAGTTGTTATCATTCCAAATTTTAAGAAACATTTGATATTTCAGCGGCCGGTAAAAATCCACAAATTGTAGAATGCAATAATTAGTTTGGCAAAATAAAATTTGAAATTTGAAGGTCCCACCGAGATTTGAACTCGGATCGCGAGATTCAAAGTCTCGAGTGCTAACCGTTACACCATGGGGCCAATGGAGTATGCAACACTTCATTTAATATCACAATTTCTGCTTTTCTAACCAACAAACATTTGACAAATTACAGCAATAATCGGGCCATGGGTAGTAACAATATTTAATTCATGTTTTGCCCACACATTGCCTTTGATCAGTATTCAGTTTGCCAAATGTTTAGAAAGAAAACTACGGGCCAATTCATCATGTAACATTTGGCTTTGTATCAATTTAAAGCCCAAGTCACTTCCTTTATTAACAGCACTATGACGGCCGTATTTTAAATTCAGTTTGGAACGTATGAATATTTTGTGCAAAACTTTCTAAAAATGAATTTCATTTTTCCCCGTTTTAAGTTTTTATCCACTTTGTGTGTGAGTTTGTCCGTATGAATCATTACCACAGCTAAGTTTTTATTTTGCATTTGCGTACAATATCATAACTAACGCCGGCCGCGTGGCCTAATGGATAAGGCGTCCGACTTCGGATCGGAAGATTGAGGGTTCGAATCCCTTCGTGGTCGCAATTTGTTTTACCGCTTATTTTGTCAGACGTTAGTATACACGTTTTTGTTCAAACGAGGATAGTTTTGATATTATATATCTGCGGTAACAATCGTTATACAGAGTTGTTATCATTCCAAATTTTAAGAAACATTTGATATTTCAGCGGCCGGTAAAAATCCACAAATTGTAGAATGCAATAATTAGTTTGGCAAAATAAAATTTGAAATTTGAAGGTCCCACCGATATTTGAACTCGGATCGCGAGATTCAAAGTCTCGAGTGCTAACCGTTACACCATGGGACCGATGGAGTATGCAACACTTCATTGAATATCACAATTTCTGCTTTTCTAACCAACAAACATTTGACAGATTACAGCAATAATCGGGCCATGGGTAGTAACAATATTTAATTCATGTTTTGCCCACACATTGCCTTTGATCAGTATTCAGTTTGGCAAATGTTTAGAAAGAAAACTACGGGCCAATTCATCATGTAACATTTGGCTTTGTATCAATTTAAAGCCCAAGTCACTTCCTTTATTAACAGCACTATGACGGCCGTATTTTAAATTCAGTTTGGAACGTATGAATATTTTGTGCAAAACTTTCTAAAAATGAATTTCATTTTTCCCCGCTTTAAGTTTTTATCCACTTTGTGTGTGAGTTCTGTCCGTATGAATCATTACCACAGCTAAGTTTATATTTTGCATTTGCGTACAATATCATAACTAACGCCGGCCGCGTGGCCTAATGGATAAGGCGTCCGACTTCGGATCGGAAGATTGAGGGTTCGAATCCATTCGTGGTCGCATTTAGTTTTACCGCTTCTTTGTCAACACGTTTTTGTTCAAACGAGGTATATGTTTGATGTGCATCTGCGGTAACAAACATTTTACAGAGTTCTTATCATTCCAAATTTTAAGAAACATTTGGTATTTCAGCGGCCGGTAAAAATCCACACCAAAATTTATTGTAGAATGCAATAATTAGTTTGGCAAAATAAAATTTGAAATCTAAAGGTCCCACCGAGATTTGAACTCGGATCGCGAGATTCAGAGTCTCGAGTGCTAACCGTTACACCATGGGGCCGATGGAAACATGATGAACTTAATTGAATTTCACAATTTAATTTTTTCTAATAATAAAAAATGAAAAAAATAAATAAGGAATTCGTTGTTTTAGAAAATGAAGCATGGGCCGATTCAAATTCATATACCTTTTTGCTTTTTATCAATTTAGGCCTCAAGTGACTTCCGTCGTTAAAAGCACTTTGTCAGCCGAGTTTTAAAATCAGTTTGGAAGGTGCAAAAATTGTGTTTAAAACTTCCTAGTGCTTCACTTTTTATCAATTTTAGGAAATTCTGCCCGTAAAAATCATTCTGTAGCAATGTCATAACTAACGCAGGCCGCGTGGCCTAATGGATAAGGCGTCCGACTTCGGATCGGAAGATTGAGGGTTCGAATCCCTTCGTGGTCGCAATTTGTTTTACCGCTTATTTTGTCTGACGTTAGTATACACGTTTTTGTTCAAACGAGGATAGTTTTGATATGATATATCTGCGGTAACAATCGTTATACAGAGTTGTTATCATTCCAAATTTTAAGAAACATTTGATATTTCAGCGGCCGGTAAAAATCCACAAATTGTAGAATGCAATAATTAGTTTGGCAAAATAAAATTTGAAATTTGAAGGTCCCACCGAGATTTGAACTCGGATCGCGAGATTCAAAGTCTCGAGTGCTAACCGTTACACCATGGGGCCGATGGAGTATGCAACACTTCATTGAATATCACAATTTCTGCTTTTCTAACCAACAAACATTTGACAGATTACAGCAATAATCGGGCCATGGGTAGTAACAATATTTAATTCATGTTTTGCCCACACATTGCCTTTGATCAGTATTCAGTTTGCCAAATGTTTAGAAAGAAAACTACGGGCCAATTCATCATGTAACATTTGGCTTTGTATCAATTTAAAGCCCAAGTCACTTCCTTTATTAACAGCACTATGACGGCCGTATTTTAAATTCAGTTTGGAACGTATGAATATTTTGTGCAAAACTTTCTAAAAATGAATTTCATTTTTCCCCGCTTTAAGTTTTTATCCACTTTGTGTGTGAGTTCTGTCCGTATGAATCATTACCACAGCTAAGTTTATATTTTGCATTTGCGTACAATATCATAACTAACGCCGGCCGCGTGGCCTAATGGATAAGGCGTCCGACTTCGGATCGGAAGATTGAGGGTTCGAATCCCTTCGTGGTCGCATTTAGTTTTACCGCTTCTTTGTCAACACGTTTTTGTTCAAACGAGGTATATGTTTGATGTGCATCTGCGGTAACAAACATTTTACAGAGTTCTTATCATTCCAAATTTTAAGAAACATTTGGTATTTCAGCGGCCGGTAAAAATCCACACCAAAATTTATTGTAGAATGCAATAATTAGTTTGGCAAAATAAAATTTGAAATCTAAAGGTCCCACCGAGATTTGAACTCGGATCGCGAGATTCAGAGTCTCGAGTGCTAACCGTTACACCATGGGGCCGATGGAAACATGATGAACTTAATTGAATTTCACAATTTAATTTTTTCTAATAAAAAAAAGGAAACAAATAAATAAGGAATTCGTTGTTTTAGAAAATGAAGCATGGGCCGATTCAAATTCATATGCTTTTTGCTTTTTATCAATTTAGGCCTCAAGTGACTTCCGTCGTTAAAAGCACTTTGTCAGCCGAGTTTTAAAATCAGTTTGGAAGGTGCAAAAATTGTGTTTAAAACTTCCTAGTGCTTCACTTTTTATCAATTTTAGGAAATTCTGCCCGTAAAAATCATTCTGTAGCAATGTCATAACTAACGCAGGCCGCGTGGCCTAATGGATAAGGCGTCCGACTTCGGATCGGAAGATTGAGGGTTCGAATCCCTTCGTGGTCGCAATTTGTTTTACCGCTTATTTTGTCAGACGTTAGTATACACGTTTTTGTTCAAACGAGGATAGTTTTGATATTATATATCTGCGGTAACAATCGTTATACAGAGTTGTTATCATTCCAAATTTTAAGAAACATTTGATATTTCAGCGGCCGGTAAAAATCCACAAATTGTAGAATGCAATAATTAGTTTGGCAAAATAAAATTTGAAATTTGAAGGTCCCACCGAGATTTGAACTCGGATCGCGAGATTCAAAGTCTCGAGTGCTAACCGTTACACCATGGGGCCGATGGAGTATGCAACACTTCATTGAATATCACAATTTCTGCTTTTCTAACCAACAAACATTTGACAGATTACAGCAATAATCGGGCCATGGGTAGTAACAATATTTAATTCATGTTTTGCCCACACATTGCCTTTGATCAGTATTCAGTTTGCCAAATGTTTAGAAAGAAAACTACGGGCCAATTCATCATGTAACATTTGGCTTTGTATCAACTTAAAGCCCAAGTCACTTCCTTTATTAACAGCACTATGACGGCCGTATTTTAAATTCAGTTTGGAACGTATGAATATTTTGTGCAAAACTTTCTAAAAATGAATTTCATTTTTCCCCGCTTTAAGTTTTTATCCACTTTGTGTGTGAGTTCTGTCCGTATGAATCATTACCACAGCTAAGTTTATATTTTGCATTTGCGTACAATATCATAACTAACGCCGGCCGCGTGGCCTAATGGATAAGGCGTCCGACTTCGGATCGGAAGATTGAGGGTTCGAATCCATTCGTGGTCGCATTTAGTTTTACCGCTTCTTTGTCAACACGTTTTTGTTCAAACGAGGTATATGTTTGATGTGCATCTGCGGTAACAAACATTTTACAGAGTTCTTATCATTCCAAATTTTAAGAAACATTTGGTATTTCAGCGGCCGGTAAAAATCCACACCAAAATTTATTGTAGAATGCAATAATTAGTTTGGCAAAATAAAATTTGAAATCTAAAGGTCCCACCGAGATTTGAACTCGGATCGCGAGATTCAGAGTCTCGAGTGCTAACCGTTACACCATGGGGCCGATGGAAACATGATGAACTTAATTGAATTTCACAATTTAATTTTTTCTAATAATAAAAAATGAAAAAAATAAATAAGGAATTCGTTGTTTTAGAAAATGAAGCATGGGCCGATTCAAATTCATATACCTTTTTGCTTTTTATCAATTTAGGCCTCAAGTGACTTCCGTCGTTAAAAGCACTTTGTCAGCCGAGTTTTAAAATCAGTTTGGAAGGTGCAAAAATTGTGTTTAAAACTTCCTAGTGCTTCACTTTTTATCAATTTTAGGAAATTCTGCCCGTAAAAATCATTCTGTAGCAATGTCATAAATAACGCAGGCCGCGTGGCCTAATGGATAAGGCGTCCGACTTCGGATCGGAAGATTGAGGGTTCGAATCCCTTCGTGGTCGCAATTTGTTTTACCGCTTATTTTGTCAGACGTTAGTATACGCGTTTTTGTTCAAACGAGGATAGTTTTGATATTATAGATCTGCGGTAACAATCGTTATACAGAGTTGTTATCATTCCAAATTTTAAGAAACATTTGATATTTCAGCGGCCGGTAAAAATCCACAAATTGTAGAATGCAATAATTAGTTTGGCAAAATAAAATTTGAAATTTGAAGGTCCCACCGAGATTTGAACTCGGATTGCGAGATTCAAAGTCTCGAGTGCTAACCGTTACACCATGGGGCCGATGGAGTATGCAACACTTCATTGAATATCACAATTTCTGCTTTTCTAACCAACAAACATTTGACAGATTACAGCAATAATCGGGCCATGGGTAGTAACAATATTTAATTCATGTTTTGCCCACACATTGCCTTTGATCAGTATTCAGTTTGCCAAATGTTTAGAAAGAAAACTACGGGCCAATTCATCATGTAACATTTGGCTTTGTATCAATTTAAAGCCCAAGTCACTTCCTTTATTAACAGCACTATGACGGCCGTATTTTAAATTAAGTTTGGAACGTATGAATATTTTGTGCAAAACTTTCTAAAAATGAATTTCATTTTTCCCCGCTTTAAGTTTTTATCCACTTTGTGTGTGAGTTCTGTCCGTATGAATCATTACCACAGCTAAGTTTTTATTTTGCATTTGCGTACAATATCATAACTAACCCCGGCCGCGTGGCCTAATGGATAAGGCGTCCGACTTCGGATCGGAAGATTGAGGGTTCGAATCCCTTCGTGGTCGCATTTAGTTTTACCGCTTCTTTGTCAACACGTTTTTGTTCAAACGAGGTATATGTTTGATGTGCATCTGCGATAACAAACATTTTACAGAGTTCTTATCATTCCAAATTTTAAGAAACATTTGGTATTTCAGCGGCCGGTAAAAATCCACACCAAAATTAATTGTAGAATGCAATAATTAGTTTGGCAAAATAAAATTTGAAATCTAAAGGTCCCACCGAGATTTGAACTCGGATCGCGAGATTCAGAGTCTCGAGTGCTAACCGTTACACCATGGGGCCGATGGAAACATGATGAACTTAATTGAATTTTAGAATTTGATATTGTCTAGGCCTAATAATAATAAAAAGAAATTGAAAAAAAAAAAAGGAATTCGTTGTTTTAGAAAATGTAAAAGTATGGGCCGATTCATGGGCCGATTCATATTCATAGGATGTTTCGCTTTTTATCAATTTAAGCCTTAAGTGACTTCCTTCACAGTTTGGAAGGTGCAACATATATGTTCAAAACTTCCTAGTACTTCTCTTTTATAAATTTTAGGGAATTCCGTCCGTAAAAATCATCATACCTCATCTAAGTTTTTGTTTTGGATTTTCTTACAATGTCCTAATTAACGCAGGCCGCGTGGCCTAATGGATAAGGCGTCCGACTTCGGATCGGAAGATTAAGGGTTCGAATCCCTTCGTGGTCGTTTTTTGTTACAGCTGATTTTGGCAGCAAATTTCAACTTAATCGAATATCAGAATTTCATATTTTGTAATAAAAAATTACTTTAGGAAAATTTTGAACCGTGCCATTGGATTGTAACAATATTTAATTCATGTTTTGCCCACACAATGCCTTTGATCTATTCAGTTTGCCAAATCACATATGTTCCAGCCATAATAATTTGTTTTTTTCTACATTCTTCAGTGCTTGGCTACTACATTTTCCGTGCCTCCAACTCCCAGAAAAATGCATTTAGGCAAAATCCATACGGAAGTAAAGTTGCTCGTAAGTATACAATTATTTGTTCAATTTGAAATAATATTTGTCTCAATGTTTTACTTGACATATAAAAATAATCTGAAACTTCAGTTATCATGAGCAATTTGAACAAAATATTACGTATTATTTAAATGCAGACCTTCAAAGCATCCCAACATCCACTGGTAAGAGATTGTTGGTATCTGGCTGGTGGGGTCTGGTGCGGCATCCCAACTACCTGGGCGACCTAATCCTTGCATTGTCTTGGTCATTATATTGCGGTAAGCACACTGTTACAATTTATTTTAAATGTACATTTTATTTTACAAATGGCCATTTAATACACAAATTTAACACCTTTTAATTGCAAAATCGGTGTTATTAGAAAACTGTGTTCTTAGGGCTTGGGTCTTTCCCGCATGTCATTATTGTATTAATGTTAACAATGGCTAAGGTATTACAACATCGGTCCATTTGGTCTTGTCTTGCCTATGTTTTAGCACAAGTGTAAACAAAAACTAAAGACAGAAACTGAGGCACAGGTAACTTCATAACGGAAATCTATACATATTTTGGAACGAACATGCACGATGTGTGTAGAAACACAACGTAATTGCTTGTTAACAATAGACCTTCATTGCTGGTCATTTGGGGCTCAATCTGTGACATTGTGTCTTCATTGAGTTCCGTGAATCTCCAGAATTCTTTTGCAGACTTTCGTTGGGGGGGGGGGGGGGGGGGGGTTGCTTCTGTGTGGAAGAGGGGAATAATTAAGGGACTCCGCACATTGGGCAATGTTTACATTGGATTGCACCTTAGCAGCGGAAACAGTTCTACGACACCTATTATTTTTCTCTTAAAAAACTTGATCAAATCATTATCTCTTATCTTCTTGACTCTAGGTTTTGACAGCATCATCCCGTATTTCTACCCGATCTATTTCACGATCCTCTTGGTTCATCGAGCCTACCGGGACGCTGCTATGTGTAAAGACAAGTACGGCGAGGCATGGGAACAGTACTGTAAACGTGTTCCGTACCAGATATTCCCTCTAATATTCTAAACGGAAGATAGCAAATTGTTTTAATTGCAATTTTATGCGTCTGCCAAAAAAAAAACTTAAAGAAACCCCCCCCCCCCAAAAACAAATATATAAATAAAAAATAATAATAAAATAAGCAGCAGCAGTTTATGCCTTTTCGTCATTCACTGTTTTCTGAAAATTGTGTGAAGCCTTTTCGATGAATCTTTCACAGATTAATCTTATGGTATATTTCTTGAAGACTGGGCGACTGAAATACTAATAAAAACTAGACACTCACTATAAAAAAGCAGAGATCTACGCATATCATTACGCAACTCCAAACTGCCACAGTACGGTCTGATGTGACACACAATGCGTCTTTGCGTAATCGTCAACTAGGTATAGACCACGCAGAACAAATAACTGTCTTCTTAATTACTGCTTTTGGGTCTTTTCTTTATGAGATGCTTGGTCGTAATGAACAAACACCATTGTTGGGATATCCATCTATTATCATAATTGTCAGTTGTTGTACAAATAGATATGGGTAGAGTGGGATGAAAGATTACTACATCGCTGAAAATCATGTTTTGTTATCAACATTAGGATGTGCTCAATTTCAATCCGTACCTTCCGATCCTAAAATAAAAGTGTGTTAACTGGATGAACCATTTTGTGTGTACTGTGTTGATCAGTTGGAGGAATTCATTTATTTTGTATGTTTATTCATTATTTATTTACTTTTTAATTGTTAGGGTTTTTATTTCAAAATGGAACTGGTTTCAACTTGATCCTTCAGCCGTCACTGACGAATTTCTGCAGCATTGAGTAGATTAATGAAAAGGGGCGTCACTTTATAATGAAGGGATTTCAACTATGATTCTAACGACGGTTGTTGTGTAACTCATGAACGTTTTGTTGTTGTTGTTGCTGCTGCTGCTGCTGCTGCTGCTGTTGTTGTTGTTGTTGTTGTTGTTGTTGTTGTTGTTGTTGTTGTTGTTGTTGTTGTTGTTGTTGTTGTTGTTGTTGTTGTTGTTGTTGTTGTTGTTGTTGTTGTTGTTGTTGTCGTTGTCGTTGTCGTTGTCGTTGTTGTCGTCGTCGTCGTCGTCGTCGTCGTCGTCGTCGTCGTCGTCGTCGTCGTCGTCGTCGTCGTCGTCGTCGTCGTCGTCGTTGTTGTCAGTATTCAGCCTTGGCTTTCGACAGCAGCAGCAAACACATAGATTAAAATCTTGATGTTTCTTACAGTTCCGCTTAAAATCGCGTCTAACTGTCATCTTCAAAAAACTGAACCATCTAGCTCCATCCAACATTGACCACCTCAAGGTGACAAAGGAGGAAACAACCCACAACAGACAATCCAGAAATGATCACCCAAACATCTTAAAAAGAGTTACAGTAAACAAAGATTGCCCATACACCACACCAGAATGGAATCTCTTACCAGCTGACATGAAGGAGACAACCAACTTAAAGCACTTCAAATCCAGACTTGATGACATTGACCTAAAAAAAACTTAACCAAAAAGCCAATTTTAAAATGTTGGTAGCCTGCCGCATGCATGACGTAAACTGCATGTTTAGAAAGCTACTCCAGGCGTTTTCATGCAGTATACATTTTTTGAAGATTTCTGAAGGTTCCATTGTTAATGTATTTGCATGTAGTGTGTTTACGTTCACGAGAGATGAATCCATCTTACTGCAAGTACAACCTTGGAGTGACGTCACCCTTTCAGGTGCGGCCGAAGAGCTCGTTACACACAAACCATATTTGGGAGATCTCTTTTGTTACCCCCACGCATGGTCGATCCAAGAATACAGTTTGCCCACGGGGCATTGATATGCAAAACGCAATCGTCTTTGTTATGCTGCACAGACCATTGGCCCGTGAAAGCAAAAGTACATACCAATGCATTTTTTGTGTCTGCGTATGATCGTACTCCATTTGTTTGATTTGCACACAATAATGATTCATCGGCTGCTCATACAGGGTGTCTAATTTTGACTGACGAAGAAGTATTTACGCAATTCTGAGGAGTACGAGTAGAGAGTAATTTTGGAATATTCCCAGTAGAACGAACACACGTTATCAGCTGGTCTGATTACGATCTAACTTTATAAACTACGTCAGATATTAACATCTTTGGAACTATATTATTACAGGAATTCAAGTTGGAAACACAGGTGAGAGATCATTGTTATCTTTATGAATTTGATTTGTGTAGTGCTCGATGGTAATAATGGTTTTAGTACGGAAGTAGGGTGTATTGAGGTTTTAAAATTACTGTTTTAACTGGAAGAGATTTCTGAAATACATGCTTCAATTTTTAGGAGTTTTAATAGAGTTTGAAAAACTAAGTAATTCGTCTATTTAACGTGTTGTTATTCAAAGTGAAAGACTGGGATTTGGATTGTTATAATTTAACATATCGTTGCGGTACCTGTTAGGAATCGAACCGCCTTTATAGCTACCGGGCAAGCTCGGTGGTCTAGTGGTGAGACATCTGCCCTACAATGGCAAAGGTCGTGGCTACGAATCCCACCAAAGTAACATGCAAGTGGATTTCACAAACAACATACTTTGATGAAATTTACATAAAGTATAATTTACATAATTCATACCCTATTAAAAAAATAACCTACCGTTTCTGCGATTGTAAAGTCGACTCTATGACACATTTAGAAATGTTTGGGAAAAAACGACGGTTTTCCACTCATTTTGCCCCAAATTGTCTCTTATTTTGTTCCTCAACTAGATTATATTATTATTTCGGTCAAAATAAGTTTAAACCCTTTTTTTTAAATGGCGGTCAGATGCGGCATTCTTAACAGACGGAGTTCAAATTATTAACTACCAAAATTAGACACATCGAAAAATCCCTCAAGTTATTTAAGATGATTTGACAGAACGAATCAAACGTAGTGGAAATTCAGACAAAATTTATTAACAGTTAAACATGTAGGTTATTTCAGAGTTAAATTTTCCATCTTGCTTCTAAGGGGAAACATTATATTTTCACTCATGTATATTTTATAAATGTCAGACCATATCTAGCGACATGCTTTCTAAAGATGATATAAAACTGCATTTTATACGAACTATAATATTTCAACGCCTAGTTCAGTATATTTTTACCTTATTGTTTCCAAATAAGAATAGAAATCCAAATTGTATATCATTGTACGCTCTTACTATACCTTCCGTCAAACACTACCTTTTCTTTCCTCCGAGTGTTATTGCACAATGTGTGTGGTCAGCTTTGATTCTGAAACACCTGTCACAATTTCCCGTGCAGTTCCGTTTTCCCATTTTTCTCACATTATAGATTCAGAATTAAATTATGCATCCGCTTGTAAACCGATCGTGAGCTTTGAATGATGGATTTTATATGCATGTATAACGATCACTGACGTAATACGTTCAACAAAATATCAACATTTACATTAGTTTCGGACCCAATGGAAACAATGATCAACATTTAAAAAATTTCTCTAACATTGATTAGCAATTTTGTTAATGAGTCAGCAAAAACTGAAAGTGTCTTGCCTTTTTTGCATATTTGTTTTTGTTTAGCCTTTGAAAAATGTGAGGCCATTAAGCCATTTTTGTATTATTGGAAAAAAAGGTATATGTGTAAACCATTGTGCACGCAGGAGAATTTGGCACTTTAAAAGTGTGTGTAGTCAATGGCCTGACGTTTCGACCCTACCAGAATATTTTTCGAAAAGGACTCTGCTTGCGGGTCGAAACGTCAGGTAATTAAAAAAACCAAAAACATTTATACCACTGGTCCTTTTGGTTGGTAAGCAGTTTGCAAGACGTAATTTTGTTTTCTCATTAAAATTTTATATTAAGAGACTTAGTCTTTCGACGCTTGTACCATAGCCTGCCGGGACAAAGTGTCTTCAAAATCCGACCAAAGATAGACGTCTAATATTTATGTAAACAAAGGCAGAATTTAAAACAACGTTTATCAGATCCGAAATACAAATCTTCTATAGATTCAACCCATTAGCAACTGCCGCGTCTTTTGTAACATTCAAATTGTTGATTTATGTTGTTTCGGGAGAAAAATTTAAGATGAGCTTGAATTTGAGGGTTTAGACACTGATTTAGAAAACACCTGAACGCTTTGTTTAGTTTGCTTACACCCTGTGACTCACAAAAGCCATTTAAACGGGGAAGGCCTAAAAAATGAGATCAATATAATTCACAGGCGTGGGAAAAGTCAATGTATTAATCACAACTTGTGGGCAAATCAACTGGTACAAGGGCCAGCATGGAGTACGGGCATCTTTTAGACGTCTTACTCTTATGTTGAAGTAAGAACCCTTACATTTTTCCCCCAGTTTAGGCCTATATTATTATAGCCCTATAAGTGAGCAAATTATAAGATGCACAATTTTCACTTCACAGCAAATGTTGACACCCTTTTTAAACCATTGCTAACGTACTAAACCAGTAGGCCTATTTTTTTAAGAGCAACTATTTTCTCTCTCCTTAATCCAGACAACGATGAAGTACATTCGGATTTTGGGCGTCATTTTATACAGCGTTATCGCACTCACATCAAAGGGTAAGTGAGACGATGATATCATCCTGTTCGGGTTATAGTGGTTTCAGAGGGTCTGTGACAAAAACTACTGAATAGTGTAGTTAAATATAAGCTTGGTTTGAGGGTTGGCACTAAAACCACCCGAATACTGGCTAAGTTTACCATCGTAAAAAGTATACTTTTACACTTCAAATACATCACATGTGACTGACTCTTTGAGTGAATTAAATAATTAAGGGCCTAACTATTTTAAAGTTCAGTTTGGTTTTGATAGCAGAGTGTTTAAATTTGTAACTTCTTTTGTTTGTCTATGACTGTCTATCATTCCTGCACTACTGTAAACATCCAGGTAAACTACTAATACTATGACTGACTGTGTTTGTATCAAATTTCAAGGAAGTTTTGTGATCATGACTCGACTATAAATATAGGCCTATCCAGTTTTAATCTGTTTTGTTCTTTGGTGCCTGATCAACTACATTTATGTTTGGCAAAAGTTGTTTAGTGAGTTTGCTTGTCGATGGTCTCAAACCTATAATTATATGTTTAATTATAGGTTTTATTATAGGTTTAATTATAGGTTATTATTATAGGTTATTATTATAGGTTATATAATAGCTCATTTGTCATGTGGCTGATTTTGGCAACCGCATGCGCAACAGAGCTTTGTATCACAAGCAAAACGTGCGTCCCAAAGAGTTTGCTCTGACAGACTCTCGAAACTGTTTGTGTCTAGTGTTGTCTAAACAAAACTATCTCATTTTTGTTACAGCTGATGCTTACTGTTCACCAGATCCATGTTTAAATGGAGGAACTTGCTACACAGGAGCCAGTTCCTATTTATGCATTTGTCCAAGCAAATACTCCGGGGAGCATTGTGAAACGTATCAAGATGATAACAACAGTGAGTACATACAAACAAACAAACGCCAAATGAAATAAAGCAACGAACATGCCGAAGATGGGGGTAACTCGAGCTGAAATGTGCACTGGGCGCCATGCCGAAAATGACTATTGGTATTGCTATAGTCAATAAAATCAATGACCATTGGATTGCTGCATGGTCATTGCTATTTTTATTATAAAATTAAAAACATTTTCTTACCAAAATGGCAAATGGTACCCATTCGTATTTCACGTTCCACTCTCCAGTTCCCAATCATGCACCTTCGGTGCTCCACACAAGTGATCAATCATCACGGGCCCACTTTATAGATAAATGTAGCTTTAAGCACAACAACACTAGTTAAAAATGATAAGCATAAGTTATGGCGCTTACCATTTTTGACTAGTAGTAGTACTAGTAGTATCTTGCACATTTTTTCTAAGCTGAAAACTTTTAAGCAATATTTTCTGCTCTATGAAATTTGGCCCACAAGACGGAGTAGTTGTCATTATGTTTACACACACAGCATCTGTTTATCACCCACAATGTAGGCTTCTGTCTCGTACATCAATGGATGAGAAATATTAGGCTTTTATTTGAATTGAGGCTTTTTAAAGTCTGCCCGGTAAAGCACAACATTCTGTATTTTTCTCAAAATAAATTAAGTTATGCTCTTTGATTTGATTTACTTTTCTTTTCTACCAATGAGGATGCTCCCGAGAGCTCATTGGAATCTATAGGTTCTCCAAGGGTTGCTGAAATCATTTCAAAGTACCTCCTAAGATCTGGATCCATGTTTCACACCTTTTTTTGTCACAAATTACTCTCACTCACACCATCATACATACATGGCACAACCAAAATTGTTTGGGAAATGTTCAGTGTCACAAGCATTCAAGAAGAAACTGTAAACACTGTTTAAAAGAAAGAAAGAAAAAAAATTATCATCAATCAATGCAAAACTACAACTATGTATGTAAAGTTGCACAATGATTTATTCAGATACACACCACCTACACCTCCCAAAACATCACATTAGTCACGGTAACGGTTAATCTACAAATTAAACGAATGAAGTGAAGTTTGATTATGATTCTACCGAGCCATTACCGTAATGAGGAGTCACGTGAGATTGTATTGTTTAGTAGCTAGAGGTATGCCACAATTGAAAGAAAAGAATGCAATTCCCGCCTGTGTGCCCCTATAAATGGGCCGTCCACAGGCGTACTCACCAGTGGTTTAAAGTATGAAACAAAAAATATTTACACTGTTCCCACACAAAGGGTGGGTGAGCATGACGATGTGAGCGAAAAACGTGCTAAGGCACAAAGGGTGGGAGTCACGTGACTCCTCATTACGGTAATGGCTCGGTAGAATCATAATCAAACTTCACTTCATTCGTTTAATTTGTAGATTCTACCTCACCATTACCTCCATTCCGACTCACGTGAGATTTTAAAGCGGGACAGTGTAAAACCAAAAGCAAGTCCCATAACGCAGTTGATGCACATATGAAAGTGTAAAAACTACAGATCTTGTATTCTGATGTCCAAGGTAACTTATTCTTGCATTCTTTATTAAATTATAAATACAAAATCAAGACTAATCTGTCTTGTTTGACAAAAATATACAGTACAAATTAATGACCAAACAAGCCCTTCACTTCTGTTCAGCATAATTAGCACTAAAAATGTCGTTCAAATTCACACTGAAAAATAAACTAGACTTTATTGGCCTTCAAATAATCATTTGTTAGTTAAGATCGCTTGAGAAAAACGACATTGTGCTTCTTCTGAAAATAAAACACTCTCACTTCTGTTATAGAATCCAGCGAAGGTTGTTGAGTTTGTCCAACCTGCTGTCTTCAGAATTAAGTTAATTGGTATCCCTTTGTTTACTGCTGCTGAGGTTGAAGCAGCTCTAAAGCTGTGAGCTTTAAACTCTGATACATCTACACCAGCCTCAGTAAGAGACTGTTTTAACCAACGGGAAATGGTGGCAGTGCATATCTCTTTATGCGGCACCGTATAACTTCAAAATAATTTAGAATTACAACCTCTGAAAACTTTTGTTCTTCTCAAATACTCTAATAGGGTTCGAATAACACAAATATTTTTATCATGTGGATATGCCGACAGTACCACCTGTGGTTGAAGTTTGCCTGGTTTAGACGTTTTAATCAGGTCAGTTATTTGAATACAAACTTGTTTGTTTCTGACTTTCATGTTAGAAATATCAAACAGATTTAATGTCTGGGCACGTTGGCCGGTTGTGAGTGCACACAAACAAAGGAGTTTGTAAGTTAACTGTTTCAATGTGATGGACTGTAATGGCTCCAATCCGCTGACATAGCGGAGCAAAATGCCGACATCCCAAGTATGGGTATAACGAGGAAATTGAGGTCTTAAGTTAAATACACCTCGCATAAAGCGAATAACCAAAGGATGGCTGCCAAACTTAGTTTTATTATCAGATGTTAACCAAAGCAGTGATGACAGCGCAGATCGGGCTGTATTTACGGTGCTATAATTTGCCCCAGTGTGAACTAACTGGGTAAGGAAGTCTAAAGCAAATGTTACAGTCGCATGAACTGGATCGACTGTCCGTTCAGTGCAGAAACGTAGCCATTTGTCAATTGATGATGCATACTGTTTCTTGGTGCTTGATCTCCATGAATGTAGGATGATGTCAATAGTTTTGCTCGAAAATCCCCTTGCTTGGAGTGATCGTTTGATAAGAGAGCAGCACACATTGTCATTTGGCTCTTTAGTGGATGCTGAGACTGTGGAGCATGTGGTAGGCTCAGCAACCCGGAAGTCTTTGGTAGTACTAATGGCTGTGCTATCAACAGACGCAGCATTCTGGGGAACCAGTGTTGGGTTTGCCACAAAGGAAATATGAGTATCCCCGTGGATCCATCTGTCTCTATTTTCTGTAGCACCCTGTCAATGACAGCAAAAGGTGGAAAGGCATAAATAACTTCATTTGCCCAAGAAATTGTAAAGGCATCGCATGTAGTTGCCTCTGGGTCAGGGAGCCACGAAACAAACGGCTTAAGTTGGTAATTTGCTCTAGATGCAAATAGATCAATACTCGGTGTGATGCCCATTGTTAAAATGATTTGACGAAAAACATTGGCATCTAATTTCCATTCGAGATGATCCTTAAAGGATCGGGAAAGAGTATCTGCACATGTATTCTGTACGCCAGGTATATGACGTGCAATCAACCAAATGTCATGTTGGGTGCACCAGAACCAAATTTGTCTGGCCAAGTGATTCAGTTCAGACGAGTGACAGCCCCCCATATGGTTAATATATGCAACTGCAGATACATTGTCCATTGCAATGGACACAGTTCTGTTTTGAATGTCAAGTCTAAAACACTTTAGAGCATAGAAAGCAGCAAGGAGTTCCAGATAGTTTATGTGAAACCTTGCTTCATGCACTTTCCAACGTCCATTAGTTTGAATTTTAGCCTTAGGACAAGAGGCTCCCCATCCCTGAAGGGAAGCATCAGTAAATATCTCAATGCTGGCTACATGTGGTAGTATTGGTCGAAAAGAGACCGGTAAATTCTGTATCCACCATTGCAACTCAAACTTAGCATCTGCAGAGAGAGGCATTTTAGCCTTGTAATTTCCATCATGTGTTTTCAAAGCAATGTCTTTGCTCGTTTCCAAACTTCGGTAATACAAAGGTCCCAGAGGGATTGCTGGGAAGCATGACACAAGTTTTCCTATAACCTGTGAAACTCTATGAATTGTTGGGTTTGATTGACTTGCAAGTTCAAGGCATGCCTCAACCGAGGTTGATATTTTAAGTGGCGGCAGGCGTACCGTCATTTCTACTGAATTAATGGTGAATCCCAAAAACACCAGTTCTTGGACTGGGTTAAAGTGCGACTTCGATTGGTTAATGACAAAACCAAGTTCATTAGTTAATGCGCAACGGTGTGCAACATTTTGGGTACATTCATCTATCGTGTCCCCGATCAGTAATGAGTCGTCAATATAGTTAGCAGAAATATGGCCAGCATTTCGTAGAGTTGAAATGAGTGGTTTCATAATCTTTGTAAAAACACGAGGTGCACTCGCAAGCCCAAAACACAAGCATTTAAATTGCCATAGTCTGTCTCGCCATTGAAACCGTAAAAACTTCTGGTGTTCCTGGGCAATTGGTATTGTAAAATATGCATCCTTCAAATCTATGGATGCTAAATAGCAATTTGGACGAATTAGTGCCAATGCAAAATCAAGAGTTTCCATTTTAAAGTGGTGATAAGTGACGAATTTGTTTAGACCTTTAAGATTAATAATTGGTCGCATCGAACCATCTTTCTTTGGTCGAAGAAAAATATTGGACAAGATTTGTCCATGGCAAGGAGTGACTCGAACAATTGCTCCTTTTTCTTGTAATTTTGTAATTTCCTCGTCAATCAGTTGCACCTCCGATTCAGAACATTGAATAGGCTTTGGAATATGTGTCTGGAAAGGAGGGTGATCAAATTCAATATGGTAATGTGCAACTGTATCCAGCACCCATTTATCAGAAGTTATTCTTTCCCAAACAGGGATAAATTGTTGCAATCTTCCAGCAATAGGAGACATGTACTTACTCACCAACTCCCTTGTTCCTGATGCCCTTAGGTCACCTATTTTTTGGCTGTCGAGGCCACGGTGGATGTGCTTGGGATTTGCTGGTAATTGGCACGGCCACTTTGACTCTGTTGTCGATGTTGTTGCTGCCGATGATACTGTTGGTGGTACTGCTGGTAGCCGCCTCGCCCTTTCGGGTAATATGGCGCCCTCTGGTGGCCGCCAAAGTGCAGTTTCGGGAATCGTGAGCGATAGTCCCCCGATCGTTGGGTCGATCCACGGCCTCCAAACTGTCGATGATTACGACTTTTAGAATCATATGCAAACATCTGTGAGCTAATTTTGTTAGTCTCAACAATAGTTTTACATGACTGGGCCAAGTCGTCTCCGAAAAGGAGATTAGTACAAGGGACTTGGGATGAGCATAAGGTTGCGTACTTTTGGTTGAGATCTGGTCGAATACAGTCTCTTCTGCGCAGATTTAACTGGACGTTGCCAGAGCCAAGTATGGCTATTGCGTCCACCAGCATTCTGATAACTTGAGCGGTGTCAATGGCTTTTTCATTGTTGTTTTTGGCTTTCAGCAACTGATCAGTGGCCATTGCAATAGCTATTGATGCCCGCACAAAAGAGCTTTGTACCCGTTGGAATTTGACATCTCTGGCCCGTGTAGTGGGTTTTAAGATAGACCAAATCTCCGGGTTTACTCTGGTTAGACACAAACTATCGCAATTGTTTGGTCTATTATATTTTCCCATTTTTTCCTCAAGTTTTTCGGGTTTAATTTTGCCTTTTGCAAGTGCATTGATTGTCTTGGCCAATTGTTCATTAAGGGCTGAACTTGTCTTATCGTCACCCTCTATTAATGCTTCCATTTCAGTCAGCAAGTCACTGCCGTTATCGCCCAACAAATTTTCCAAATCACCTTCAGTGAAAGTATCTTCGCCCTTTTCAGGTGCAATGAAAGTGTTTGCAGTGGTATTGCCCTTGCCCGTCTCCGGTACCAGGTTTAGTGGACGCAAATTGTCATCAGGGATTTCGCCCTCACTTAAAATACCCTCAGACGGGATAGGCCCAATAGCATCATGGCCGGAACTGGAATCTTTCTGCTGCAAAAATGCATTTGTCAAAGTAGCAACAGTCTGTTGCAAGCTAGAAACTGCGTTGCGCAAATCTGAAACATCTTCGCCGCTCTTAATTAGCTTACCAGGCGGGTCGGTCAGCGCATTGACGCCTTGCTGCCGTTCCGTGTTTTTGCGCTTGTTGGTTCGCTTTTTTGCCTTCGCTGCAGGCGGCATTGACTTACTCAATGAAGAAGAGGCAGTTTCCGATACTGGCACTTGTGTAAGAAAGGATAGCTCGTCATCGAGTTGGCCCATAAGACCCTCGTCCTCCGAGGGATCAATTTGCAAAACGGCTACATCTGCCATTACTGATGGACACGTAAAATGATGTCCCAAACAATTATTGTGGTAAGTTCACGGTGCTATAATTTGCTAGAGCGCTGCAGGAACGCACCGACGTACTCTCGCGATAGCCACTAAAAATACACTGGTGAGTACGCCTGTGGACGGCCCATTTATAGGGGCACACAGGCGGGAATTGCATTCTTTTCTTTCAATTGTGGCATACCTCTAGCTACTAAACAATACAATCTCACGTGAGTCGGAATGGAGGTAATGGTGAGGTAGAATTGGTTTGAAGACCTCAACTTCTTAGAACATCTAACAAGTAAGCCTAAATAATGAGGAAAACTCGACTCTAAACATCCACAGAGATTAGAATATTCATAAAGAAGGCTAATTGTACTCAACAATGAGGAACTTGTGAGAGGTCATGTCATCTTTGTAGCTCTACGGTGATCGATGACTCCACAATGTGTGAAATTCAAGTATGCAAGGTTGATTAAAGGCAGTGTATACTTTTGGTTATTGTCAAAGACCAGTATCCTCACTTGGTGTATCCCATGAATGTGAATCAATAACAAACCTGTAAAAATGTGGGGTTCAATTGGTCATTGAAGTTGCAAGAAAATAAAATGAAGAAAAAAAAACCCACACCCTTGTTGCGTAAGATTATTTGCTCTTAGATGCCTAAGAAAGGTTTCATGCCTGAAGCCTTTCTCAGATTCAAATTTTGGGGGGAAATTTGTTCTCTTTCGCTTAAACTACATTCTTTTAAAGAGGGTAGTTTCTAAGAATGTTTTTATACTTGTTAAATGTTGAAGTAATTTCCTGAGGTATACCCTCCCTTTAACATAAAAGACCTTAAATAAAAGACCTTTAATAAAAGACCTTAAATAAAAGACCTTTAATAAAAGACCTTAAATAAAAGACCTTAAATAAAAGACCTTAAATAAAAGACCTTAAATAAAAGACCTTAAATAAAAGTATACAGATTGACTCGAATAATGTGATCCTTGAGTTTGGCTCTACCAGCAGACTTATGTACTTTGTTTGTGATGGTATTTGAAAGGATTGAGTTCTATCCATAAGATCCTCTGCATAGAAACCCAGCCATTCATCAGAATCCTAATCGAAGTCTAAATCCTTCTGGAGGAATCGAAGTCTAAATCCTTCTGGAGGACTTGAGCATGAATCAATCCGTAGTCAAATATCCTTGGTAGTGTTCGGCAACAGCTTTGTTTGGCTTACACTTTTAAAGCATTGTGTGTAAAACAAATTATATATCATAACAAGTGTTTAATTGCTAAGTGATTTAAAATTAGGCTTAAATTCAAGGAATTTACATCAACAAAAACAGTTGAAAACCCCCAAATTAAGGGGTTAGGCCTACATAATAGACCTACTATAATTACCAAGGAATGCAACTTTTCAATCATTTCCCTTACTTTCAATTTCTCAGCTGTGCCATTGGAAATTAAAAAGCACGGTACAAAGTCTTGCTGTGCCTGGGTTTTCCCACCTTTTTTTAATGTTGTTGACAGTATGCAATCCCTAGCCTGAATACTTAAATAAATCAAGTTTTGCAAATGGACATAGGCCTAAATACAACTTTCTGAAACTTTTAAAACCATAACACTTTTAAAACATTAAACTTATCCCAGAGATTTGGCACGTTCACTTTCTGTCTACATCACGGGGAGCAATCCTACTTATTTGACGCTAGATTTTCAAAATAAAACCATGATAAAAATATATGTACCACTGAAAGTTAACAGTTTAGTCAATTCTAAAATGATGTTGTTGTTTCCCCCCTGTTTAGTGCTACTTCCATGCTTTCCAGACCCCTGTGTCAATGGAGCCACCTGTTTCACCGGACCACAGGGTGCTTATTACTGTGCGTGCTCACCTGGGTTCGATGGAACTCGATGTGAACGTTCCATAGAATATGAGTCTAGTACTCGTAAGTCAACAATAAATTTCTGTTTTCTGTTTACTTTTTCCTTTCTTTTTAAAGGCCCTGTACACTATTGGTAAGATCGAAAAACACAAATGTTCACAGATTCACACATAACTTACATGATTTAAAGTAAGTAATGGTAGAAAGGGTTCCTTAAAATATTTCTGCCTAAAATGCTATCGTTTCTGAGAAATGAGTAAAACAATAGTTTTTATCGCGCGCGATTAAACTCGACGTTTGAAAAACAGAAAACACATAAGGTCTCTTTTCACTATTTTCTCGTGACCTCGATGACCAATTGAGCTCAAATTTTCACAGGTTTGTTATTTCATGTATGTGGTTGATTACACAAAACATGAACACTGTCTGTGATTATTTTGTCAGCTCTGCCAATCCTGTATAATACCTTTAAGGTCTGTTATTTAGGAATTTCTATAAGAGCTGGTTAAAGTATAGATCCCCAGCACTGACGTCACACACTGCTACTGTCAGCCCATAGTCTGCTATGTTGGAATATGGTGTGCATCTTCAATTGGATGTGTGCGTCGCTGAAATGTGCGCTGCACAGTAGCCCTGCCTGGTAGGACGTGTGTCTGTCATGGCATTGTATGCAACGGAGGAGTCCAAAACCTGGGCTAATGACACAGTAACATTAGGGGAACCCGGCTCCTAAAATGGCGTATCAAGAAAATGTTGTGGCACTGGCCTATTTCTCAAAGTGTTTTTGTGATTACTGAAAAGCTCACTTTTTATAACAAATACACAAAGGGATTTTTTATTTGAAAACCTCTTGGCCTTTAAAAAATGATTATGCCAACCTTGACTGAAGCCAACCACATAGTTTGTGTGGAGAAACTTTATTCAGAGAAGTGGAGTTTTCTAAATTAAATTATATTTGGTGAGTTGAATCTGGTGAATTGGCGGTCTGTTTTTAAATCAACTCTGTGTTTTTGTGATTTGTCTTTTATTTCATGTAGCTGTCTGTACTGCAAGCACGTGCTCCAATGGCGGCTTATGCTACACAGGACCATGGGGTTCATTTTACTGTTCTTGCCCGACCAGTTTAATCGGAACACGATGTGAAACCGAAGCTCCATCAGTTGCTGTGACTCCATCCACTGGTAAAAAAAGCTTCATTCCTATTTGCTTTTTTTGTACTCAATGTTGGTAAACAGTGTTGGAGCTGAGGCAGGAAACTCCTTGGCCAGGGATTGAACCTAAAAACCATTGACTAGAATTTCCTTACTGTGGCCTATGAAGTTGTGATAACCGTACCCCTTGATCCCCTTGATGGTCTCATCCTCTTTGGGTGGAATGACCCATAAAACTGCAAGCACTCTCTCCAGTTTGTTTGTTTTGGTCAAAGATTTGGCTTTATTCCAAAACTTCCATCCTAGCTGTTTTCTTTCCTTTACCGCAGTACACTTCCATGCTGTTCTCGGCTGTTCTACTTTCCTCATGCCTGATGGTCTCAGGGCTACGGTTATCACAGCTACAGTCCGAGTACCATGACATGCCACAAGGAATTTGTTTTCAATAACTTCACTATAAACGATGCTTAGAAAACACACAAAAATAGATTAGATTTAAAAGCCTTGAATGAAATTTTCAAGACACTGGTTCTCTTGGCCAAGGACATGGTCATACAATTTGGCCTTCAGGCAGCCAAGGCCGAGCATCAAGGCACTGCAACAGTACTACCAAAATACCCCAAATGGGATACTCAAACGGACCCTATTACTCCCCCAATCTAGTCCCAAATTATGTAATCCATTTGTGATGTCTGGGTCTATATAATGTAATTAAACCAACCATAACACAACACGTGACAGAATAAATATGGTCAACAGAGCTGCCAACATTTGCATCTTGCAATCAGGGAGATTTTGTACAAAAATCAGGGAGATTTTCAGAATAACATTCAACACAACAGGGAAAAAGTTTCTATCAGGGAGACTATTTGTTCATAGGAACATGGAAAGATTGGTTTATTTTCAGGGAACTTTCTGCAGAATCAGGGAGAGTTTATAACTTTATAGCAGCTCTGGATCAACCATCTCGCTCTAGATCAAAATAATAAAAGTAACTTAAAGATGCATTTTTTCCCAATCCTGGTGCCTTTCTCAACCTCGGCTTGGGCTCAGGCTCCAGGCTCCGTCTGATGTTTGAACCACCGCGAGCAAATACACGCCGCACCAACAATTTATAACGGAGCCCAAGCCGAGGTTTGAGAAAGGCCGCAGGTAGGCCCCTCAAAGCCTCCCACATTATTGCTTCCCCTGTACTTGTTCATACATCTCCGTGCTACATACACTCTGTTGACATTCTTTTGTT
The DNA here is from genome assembly GCA_037783415.1 of Leptasterias polaris. Classification (NCBI taxonomy): domain Eukaryota; kingdom Metazoa; phylum Echinodermata; class Asteroidea; order Forcipulatida; family Asteriidae; genus Leptasterias; species Leptasterias polaris. The sequence continues at coordinate 4,823,293 of JAZGTN010000027.1, forward strand.
TTGTACACATATTCTTCAACACTGTAAAATATACTGTGTGGACGTGATAGTGTTTAAAGTCGCTACATTATGTTGACTTCTTTTGTTCTCAGGTCCACACTTTGTTTACAACTCTTAAACATGTTGTTATTTTGTGTGCATTACTTGACCACACTATGTAGGGCCACGGTAGTGCAAATAGTCAATCAAGTTAACCATAATAATAATAATAATACCAAAGGATGCAAGGCGCTTATGTAAAAGCAGAGCATTCTTTGGGATTGGCTGTTGCTGGAACACCATAAAGTCCTAATATTCAATATTGCTTTTGCAGCCTACTGCTGTAGTCGCAGCCGCAGTCACCTGATTTTGACGCGGCCTACACTGCTGCCAAATGCCTGCACTTTTTTAAAAACGTAAAATTATGGCACTTCCTTAAGATGCCCATCCACCCAGCTGGTGTTTCAAGCTCTTTATCTCTTGTTGAAAAGTTTCAGATTTTTGTTTCTTGAGTCCTTGTACAAATGGTGGGACTTGCTTCACTGGACAGTCGTCTTTTGTTTGTATTTGTCCACCGCAGTTTACTGGACAGCTGTGTCAGACATCGGGTAAGTTTTGAGAATGTCTTGGTAAAGCTTTGAAAAAAAAAAACTATTTTGATTGAGCGGTTATTATTTGTAATCAGAATCGCCGTAGTCAGGATTATATAAGTAGGATGTTGAAATTTAATATTTTAAATACAAGGTGTCCAAATTATTCATAAAATTATATTGAATAAATTTCTTGCAGTGTCATGTAGTGACGTCCCGTGTATGAATGGTGGCACATGTTTTACAGGCCAGACAGGATTTGTCTGTTCTTGCTTAAATGGCTTCACTGGAGAGATCTGTGAGAATTACAGTAAGTGCACCTCCCCCCCCCCCCCCCCCCACCCCCAGCACAAAATTTGTTTTTCATTTTGGTTTTTATAACATAAAACAAAATGCTACCAGTTCACAAGTTCAAATAATTCACCCAATCTAAATTGAATTTTTATATTTTGAATGTAATCGATAAATGTTTCTAAACGATATCTTGTTTATGGTTTCAAGATGATCTTGCCTGTGTTTGTCCTCAAGCTTTTAATCGAATATCTTTCCTGTAGCTCTTTGTAATTCTATTTACATATTTAAATATATTTCTTCAAAGAAGTGCAATCCTACGAGTCATTTTACCAGTATTAAGCCCAATAATGTGTACGTATATAATTACTGTCACCCTTATGTTTAGTCATTAACCAGGGATGTCCCAAAGATGCTTGCCTGAACGGGGCAACGTGCCATCTCAGCTCCTTTGGGGATACGTCTATCTGTAGCTGTGCTCCTGGGTTCATGGGATCGCAGTGTGAACAGCACATAGTTGGTAAGTATACAGAAGTCGGTCTTTGTCCTTCTGAGCATTTCGGTAACTTAATGGGAGACTTTGGAACGTTAGGTGGCAGCAGACTTACCAGGTAACTGTCCATTGTTTACGTAGTTCTGTGCATGCGCACATTACCGAGAACAATGGACTTAGCTGATATGTATGCTGCCACCTAGCGTCCAAAAAGTCCCCTTTTAATGTAAAAATTGCATCTGGCGTAAAGAAAATATTCCATCAATTTTTTCCACGTGTATTGATGTGGGATAAGCACTGTATACATGCTTGCCACAACTCCTACGCCCCCAAAAATCACAGGCTACTCAAGTGGAATTCGAACCCAAGACCCTGTAATTGTAAATGGCGGATAAAAACTAATGTGCTGTAACATGTTTAGGTGTCTACTACCTCGATCTGTGTTGAAAATGTTCAGTATGTAAGGCTCCGTGCCAAAAACCAGGTACTTCTTGCAAACTCAACATGGGCCTATTTGCTCATCAAATAGATGAGAATAATAAGAGCTTTCAAATAACACATAACATTAATGTAAACATTCCTAAACATACAGAACGTTAGAGACATCACAGCACCAAGGCTGATGCTTCAGTTGTTAATGCCTTTTTTAATTCCATTTCATTATTTCCAAGAAATTCTTGATTGCGGTACATCACATATTTTTGCTTGTAAGCAAAGAAGACCAAAGAAATCATTTGATTTGAAATTTTGTAACATTTATATTAGTGTTTTTGACACTTGTCTTGGGGTTCAGAAGTCAAGGTGTGCGAGACAAAGAGACGATGCGATAACCTATGAAAGAATGGGAAATTATGTCATGTCTTTGTTTTTTCTGTTTCTTTTTGTTTACAGTGAATAGTTGCTTCAACGTGGAGTGCCAAAATGGTGGCGTATGTGTGCAAGACCCTGCTGATGCTACCGACACAATGTGTATATGTACTGAAGAGTTTTATGGCCCTAACTGTGAAAATATGCATGGTGAGACAGATTTTAAGATGATTGATTAATTGTACCAGGCCTGTGAGATCTCCGCTTTAAAGCGGATATCCGCTTGCTTTTTTTTGCTGATTTTTTATTTCCGCTTTTTTCTGTTAAATACCCTCTCTTTAAAGTCGGTGTTTAAAAAATTCTTGAAAAATTTTGATTTCGTCTTCAGATATTTGCACTTCAAACAATCCTTGTCTGAACGGAGGGACTTGCTACACCTCCAGTCGAAACAGAACAGCCTTTGTGTGTTCTTGCCGGCAAGGTTTCGAGGGTGGCCTTTGTGAAACATCAAGTAAGCTACTTGTTCATTGTTGTTTATCTCATCTTCTCAGATTTTTTGTCAGTTTGAGAATCACACTTTTTCCCTTTAGCTCAATATTTTCCCTTTTTTTAATGTCTACCTTTTATACCCCAAGCTCTTGTATGTATAGCATTTATAGCCCTTCTACACACACACAAATTGAAACATAAAGTTTATTCCCAAATGGGAACTAGCTGACCTGTTGAAAAAACCCTGATATCTTTCTCATTTTTGTTTTTATATCTTGGTAAATTTTTCCTAAAGTTTTTTTTTGAGAATTTTTACTTTTCCGAAGTTGACTCGTGCCTTGTGCATCAGGCCAGAAGTTTTCATGGAAAACTTGTCAGATCTGATACTTTGTATTTGTAAAGGCGTGGCGAGTTTTTCTTTAACAAGGGGCACCTCAATGAGGGCAATTTTCATTTGTACTGGAACATTTCAAGGGGCACCAAGGCAATGACTAAGAGGCATGGAGGCAATTGCCTGTTGCCTTCTTGCAGTGTCAGGCCTGCATTGTAATACAAGTATCAATCAATCGATTAATCAATCAATCAATTGTTAAATTGTTAAATTTACAAGGTGCCATGCCATTCCAACATTTTTAGCTGCTAATGATCAGTGTAATAAATGCTCTCTGTTTTTCTTGCGGACTCATTTAGATCCATGCGCCAGTAATCCATGTCTGAACAGTGGAGTTTGTACTAAGCCATCAGATCCATCTATTGACATGATACTGTGTCAGTGTCCCAATGGATATGTTGGAGTTCGTTGTGAAATACTCGACACTGGTGAGTCTCCTCTCGATTATATTTCTCACTTACCTTGGACAGTATCAGGAAAGATGAAAATGAAGTAGAATTCCAACAGGCAGTTCAGACGCAAAGGAGCTGCTCAAAATGTGTTTAACTTCATAGAGTATTCTTATAATAAGCAAGCATTTTAGCAGGGTGTAGCAAAGGCATTTTCATGGTTGTGTGTAGAATGAAATTCGCAGACTGACCTTGAGACAACGTAATGAATTATGCGGTAACGCCCTGGAACGAAATCACCAAAAACGTCTTTATTTCATGGCCAATGATGTTACACCATGGTGTTGCTTCATGTGATTTAGGGTTTTCCTGGAATCGTATGCATATACCATGTTGCAATTGATTTGATACCATGATTTAATTCCAGTAATAAAAAATTGTATTTTTATCCAACGTGCCCCTCTTTGCCTTTTTCCAATAGGTGAAGGAGCATGTGTCTTAGGGGCGTGCCTGAATAATGGAACCTGCATCCCGTCTCCCTTTGCCCCCGGTGGTTTTACATGTGCCTGCCCCACCACTCACACTGGTAGCCAATGTGAACAACAAGGTAACTAGCTGGATTTGATACTTTACTTGGTGGGAGTACAATCAAGTGAGGTTTGCGGCGACACCATATGCATAAATCTCTTTTGAGTTGTGATGGTTTTCAAACCACCGGTTCTTCTCAGAACCACCACTCACTCAAAAGAGACTAAATGCACATGGTGTCGCCGCGAACCTCACTTGAAGGTAACTAGTTCTTTGATTGGGTCCACTGACACAAATGACCATCAGACTGCTTTGAATTCGAAAGAAAGATAAAAATGCTTTTTGTTTGTTATTCTTGAACTCTGCACCAATAGTCTTCAGTCCGCGCCACCAGCTGAGTTTTTCATATTGTGTTTGCAAATCATATGCTTAAAACTAATCATTGTTGTTTTTTTGTCTGCTTCATCTTTTTTGAAATGCAAAATTTGACAGCTATAGTCATAATAATTTTTGTCCCCCCCCCCCCCCCTCAGTACCTCTGGCCTGTACCAGTAACCCCTGCATGAATGGAGCAAGCTGTAGCAATGTTGGAGATGGTAACTACCAGTGTGTTTGTCTGGAGGGATATACTGGACGCAGATGTGAAGTTGTAGGTAGGTACAAAAGGGAAAAGCTTGCTATTCAAATCTGGTTTACAATGTTGCCCAAAATGGCGGCACTACCAGGGGAACTAAATTCTTTCTTAGCCCGTCCCAGCCACCACCACGCACACACTCTGAAACTGAGTAGTATTTCAATGGACTGAAGTTGGGTTCTTTGGACACAGTAGCTCATTAGATTAGTTTATCATTTCGTTTTAATTTTGGGTTGACTTTGGGTTGTTTAGGGTTTATTACTTGATATTTGAAATAGAAAGTTGCATCCCTTAAGGTGCCGCTTCCCATGTTGTATCATAAACTTGGGTGTGATTCCTGACTATACAGCAGTTTCAGGTTGAACTGCTTCTGACTGGCACCCCTGAACAAAGATGTTGACAGAATATATTGGGAGATCGCCAATTAGGGCTAGATAGCTTAGTTGGTAGAGCACCGGCACGTTAATCTGGAGGTCATAGGTTCAAGTCCCGCTGTAGTAAATTTTTCTTTGTTCAACCCAAAATTATTAAAGGTTTATACCTAGTCAGTTTCCCCTGGTCACTGCCTTGAAATGTTTTAAATTCCTCTTAGAAGTACCCTTTGCTGAAGGAATAAACTGCTTTGCTCTCACAAGAATGAAGTATCAGGCCTGGGTTCGATTTCACAAAGCACTAAGATTCATCTTAAAGATTAGTTGTCAGAATTACCATAGTCATTTGTTTTGTGACATCACACTTTGCTTAGCAACTACGACTGATTTGCAATAAAGATCAATCTTAGCTCTTTGTGAAATTGCTCTATTTCGAGAAAGTGGGACGGCTGTTTCTGATGATCCTCGTTTCTGTTTGTTTGTTTGTTTGTTTATGATTCAGGTCCTTGCGTATCATCACCATGCGAGAACGGAGGCACGTGTATAGAAGAGGTCTATAATCCCGGTAACTTTATCTGCCTGTGTCGAGACCAGTACACCGGAAGAACGTGTACCATCCCACCACATGCAGGTATGGAATCACAGGCTTTTGTCATTGATCACTTCAGAACCAAGCGTTAGAAAAACAACCAAAAAGAGTTGTTTGTCTGTAGTCAATTTATTACATATCTTTACCTATGGTATCCAGACAGTTAATACTGGGGCCCTTTAAGCATTACTACACATTCAATGTTTCTGTCACATCATTTTAGACATGCCGGTAAATTCACTCAAAAAGGGCACCAAACTAAAGCAAAAACAAAACCAACATGTTATTCAACATTTTTTGAAGTGCTCAGTACATTGATTTTGATGGTGATTTGTCTTCCACACAGTATATGTTTGGCGATAAACCATAATTCCGTTAAGAAAACATTTGTGTAGTGTTTGATAACTGTTTTTCTTTTTTACGGCCATTTTGGTTTTTGGATTATCACAAATTAAATTGCAAATGAGGACACATTAGCACTCAGGTAAATAATTCCCACAGCTATATCTGGTATTGAATATTTGCTAATCTTTCCCTTGTAGATCCATGCACCTCCACACCTTGCCAGAATAGCGGCTCTTGCTTACCGACCATCTCAGGAGACGGCTACATTTGCAACTGCCCAGATGAGTTTGTTGGACAGAATTGTGATACACCAGGTGAAAGAATGCCCTCAATGCTTCTCCTTTACCCAAATACTCAACTAGAGAGTATGGTATATAAATGACAATTTTTTTTTTTTTTTCCTCAGACAAAATCTTTAGAGTTTGACCATTTATATTTCACAAAGCTGTTTAGAATCTTACAAAAATGCTTAACACAGGAAAAACTTGCTAGCAAAGACAAGTTACCAACCAAAATACCATGTAATATATATATGTGGTTTGTGACAGGTTCCTTGCTTATTTTTCCTTAGCAGATTTTGTTTTTCTAAAGCACCATGTTCTGCTTAATAAAAATGGCACAGAATGTGCCTTAGATGAAGGATTCCTTATATGAGGAAGGATAGAGGCCCTATGAACAATTGCTAAGTACACTAAGTTGCTTAAGCACAGAGATATCCCGCTTGGCCAAATCAGGTAACAATATACACTACCCTTGACCTGGCAAATTTACTAAGCGCCATTTTCTGCTTATTAGCCGCTCTATGAAAATAAGCCTTGATGAACTTAATGTCTCTGATTTTCCACAGATCCATGCAGTCCCAATCCTTGTCTCAACTCTGGAGTCTGTAATGCCATCCCAGTTACAGCAGGTACCTGGGAGTTCTACTGCCTCTGCACCAGTCAGTTTCTAGGAACTACCTGTGGGGTGCAAAGTAAGTCCTACTCTAATTGTTTTCAAATTGCATGGAAGATGTGGAATACTAATTGGTGATAAAGTAAACCCCTCAAAAAACAAATAATTATAATAATAATAATACAAAATAAATTCATCTAAAGTCAAATTGGTATAAAGGTCGATACTTTCACCAAGTTTTCCCTAAACAAGTCAGTCCTATGTGCTGCCATATTCAATTTCTTGACTTTGATATTTTACATGAATTGATCCCTCGTAAACTGAATCATCTCATGTGCTTCTGTTGACAGGGGCCTGTGTCAGTAATCCTTGTTTGAATGGTGGCCACTGCATCGATGTACCAGAATCATCTAGCCAGCCCTTATACGGGGCAGATCCTACCAGCCAGATGCTCAACTATAACTGCCGCTGCCTGGACAGATGGACTGGAGCACACTGCGAATCAGAACTCATTGGTACGTTAAGACAAAAATAGAAATACAAAAATTAATGTTCTCATTTTCTATTATTTTATAATAATGTTTAGACCTCTTTATTTACTTTTTATAACATAATTTTGTAAAAAAGTACATCAAATTTTTACTTGATTTCCAATTGTCTTCATTTCCTGCCCATTGAATCTCTATTTAAGATTTTGATTTAGCACATTGCAAGTAACATTTCTTTAAAAAACTTGGTATTATACAGGATTGGTAGAGCTGACAAAATAGTGTGATCAACCATAATACATGAAATAACAAATCTGTGAAAATTTTGGCTTAATCCGTTGTGTGACTCTGGAGAAAATAGTCCAAAACCATTCACAACTTTCAGTTTCAAATCAGCTATTGCCACTTTTTAGGTTTTCAGATACAGTTTTCCCGAATATAACTTTATTTCAAAGCAAAACATTTCACAGAAAAAATTGTTCTAAACTCCATAATCAGTAAGCTTTCAAACTAAAATTGAACAATGATGTTTTTCACCCTCTATATAATAACTTTATGTAATACCTTTAAATAAGAAATGCACGTACTAAAGCAATGATGCAGAAAGTGGTTACAAATCTTATGATGTTTGTGTGTGTGTTGTGTTTTTTCCTAGATCCTTGCACGTCCAACCCCTGTCAGAATAATGGAACGTGCTTCAGGAGTCAGTCCAGTGATAGATTCTTTTGTATGTGTCTAGATGGTTTCTATGGTGATCACTGTTTTGGTGAGTCTTTTATTCTTGAGTGCTCTGAGAAGTTAAAGTCGAGTCAGGAGGAAAACAAATTTGCCCGTTCCAACTGTGATCTTGAGGGGCATGGGGCTGATTTCACAAAGAGCTCAGATTGATCTTAAGTGCAAATCAATGTTAACCGCTAAGCTAAGTGTGATGTCACAATAAAAATCAGTATTGTATTAAGTGACAACTCATCTTGAAGATGAATCTTAGTGCTAATTGTGAAATCGAGCACAGAGCTTGCATCTTGTTTCAGGGAATAAGACTCAAAGCAGGAAGGAATTGGTCGTCCTTTTAGCATGAAAATATTGGCAAATAGTTGTCAACTTCTCAATACCTTTATTTGGCCAAACCAATTGTTTTCTTCTACATACCAATCCATTTGCAGTCAACTTCAACTTCAAATGTCATGTACAAGTTTTTTTTTGCAAGTACTGGAATGGTTTTACAGACATGCCAACTAGTACGTTTTTCCCGTATTTCGTACGGGTTTTCGTAAAAAATACGGGTGTACAGGTTTTGCAAAATAAATACGGTTTTGACCACCGCCACCGCAAAAATAATTCCATTCCCCAAAACGGCTGCGAGAAATACTATACTAACTATGCTAGCGCTATTAAGCCATGTGGTACAACCTCGTTTCCAATGGTGTACAATCTCGCCGGGCAATTATTTTCATTCCCAGAATGATCGATACGGCGCACGCGCTACCCATGTTAGCGAGGTTGTCTGTGGGCACGAGGCAGCGGAGGCTCGTTTATCACCAATTATTCGTAAGCGCGTCAGTTATTGGTGCATGGTATGTAAACAAACCTGTATTAACCAATCGGAACACTGCATGCAAAAGGTTACGATTGTTCGCCTTTCGAGAGCTGTCAGTGTCAGTTCACGCTGTTTTGGGGAATTTTTTTAGCACTCCTGCATGAAATTGTAATATAAATATCTGATTATGGCTTCGACCTCGTCGAATAAAAGGAAGCAGTCATTTAAAGGAGAATATTCAGCGAAGTGGGACTTCATAAAAGCGTCCAAAAAAGGGAGAAAATAATTAATTTATCAATATAGGCCTAATGTTATTTTGTTATGTACTATAATAAGCAGCATCCCTCACAATAATATGGAATGGATGGAGGTACGCAGGAGATGTTTTTTGTTAATATGGAGGTATGATTGTGTCAGATATCTTTCAAAAAATATAAATTTTCGGCTAAAAGGTTGCCCCAAATCGTCCGCTTGCGACTTCTCTTGTCCACTCTCGTTCATCTGCACAACGAATTGGACAAACTCTTGCGCAATCTGCAGTTTGCGCCATGCAGAATCGGCAGCTCCCATTGCCTATCGAGTAAAGGTTTGCGCAATTTTCAGATTGCGCATTGCCTTGTACACCATGCGCGCTGTGTACTTCACGAAACGCGACGCGACGACCGTGGATCACAAAATCATGAGACCAAAATCACGGAGATATCAGTGGATGTGTTCTGGTTTTTTAGTTCAATTTTGTTAAAAACATGTTTGGTTGGTCAAATTAGTCTGACATTTAATTTTTGTAATTTTTTTGTTGATAATTTTTTTTTTTTAAGTCGAATAAAAAGTTTAGGGTCGTGGCACGGGAAACCGAAACAGACATGACAGAACACCCTTTTTGGGGGCCTAAACTCTTTTATGCATTTTTTTTCAAAAATACAGGTTTTTAAGGAAAAATACAGGTTTTGGGGTTTCAGAATACAGTTTTGTGATCCCAGAGGTTGGCATGTCTGGTTTTATGCTGATGTATGCGCAGAGGGCAGGTTTCTGTCTCGCATAAATTTGGCATCTTGTATAGTTTTGTCAACATCATTGGCATAAAAATGGAGGCTTGGCGTATTTGCATCCAAGTACCAATGTGGAAAATACGGGTACAGCACAACCGCAATGGTTTGGTCTCTTCTGAAATTGAATTTGAAGTTTCTCTGTCTGTGTTTTATCTTGACAACAGCCGATCCCTGCGCTGGAAACCCATGTAAGAATGGTGCAACGTGCCAGTCTAGTGGGAGTGTCTACCAATGCATCTGCAACTCTGGTTATTCCGGAGACAATTGCAATGTAGAAGGTAAGGTTAGGTCAGACTGAAACTTCCTTGGCTATGGCTTATAGGCTGTAGGCTTTCTTGGCTATGGCTTATAGGCTGTAGGCTTTCTTGGCTATGGCTTATAGGCTGTAGGCTTTCTTGGCTATGGCTTATAGGCTGTAGGCTTTCTAGGCTAGGGCTTAGGATAAAGGCTTCTAAGGGTAATGCTGAAAGTGTTTTTTTTTTTTTGTGTGTAAAATTTAATTATTTTTGACAATTTGATAGAAAACAAATCCCCACCTGTTATTATTATTTTTCTTTTTAACCTCAAAGGGATGTCCAAAGTTTCAAAATATGTTATGGTTATAGAAGTCTAGAATATTTTTCAAGATCTCCACCTCTCCCAAACTTGTAGTTGTTTTAGTTGTGTTTGTCAATTAGATTCCATGTGAAACTGCTCATCAACTGCCATCAACTGCCCCCCAAAAAGTCCCCCCCCCCTCAAAAAAGGAAAATCTCAAAACACACAAATTGCATAATGTGGTTTTACTACTGTTAGTCCAGCTGCTAAGGCCCATATGTGAAAAAATTGTGCACTTTGTGGTAAAAGCATGGAACTTCCTACAGTTGTTATATACACCCTAAGGATCATTTTAAGACTTGGACCCATCTCGGATCTTACCTATTTTAGGGGCGGGGCTATGTTTTAAGAAAGTGGGGGTAAAAATCGCCAAATTGACTTTTCCACTAGATTGTTTTATTTTTCTGCACTTTTTGGGACTGCAAAACATAAAAACAGTGAAATGATAAATGTTTATATGAAGTTTTGTTTATTTCTGACCCTTTTGTGGGCGGAGTTACGTTTTTTAAAACATAATCTGCCAACTGTTAACTTGAACCTATTTTTCCCTTTTTATTGAAGCAACTAAATGTAGATCATCAAGATTTTCACCTAAATCTGTAACTAGGTTTCTTCTATTCTGAAGAAAAATGGAAAGGTAAGGTAGATTACCTTGACAACACAAGGTATGCTGGTTTTCTTGGAAACGCAACAACAGGTCTTAATCTTGGCATTCTCCTGAGCATGCACATAATACAGTGCATGCCAATCCAGCCTTTCCACACTTGCAGCGTCCACCGCATGACTTCTTGCATGAGCAGTGTAGTAACTCTGAGCATGTCTTGGATGCTTCTGGAAGTGTGGTCCAAAATGGATGCCACAGTCCGGACACTTTTGTCCATCCCCAATCCGAAGGGCTTGGCTGATGATGATCAGGATGAAGACAGAACTTCCAACAGTTACTTTGAAAGCAAGCACGTTTGATGTGTTGAAGAAGGGAAGCAAAGGTCGGTGGAATATTCTCTATTGAACGGGACTTACTTGCAAACAGTTGTTTTCTTGCCTCATTTACAGTGTCAAGGTCACTGGTTCGACAGTAAAGAAGCACCACAAAACGCTGCATCAAGGCAATGGACTTGTGGCTGATGTTATCTGGCATGGACACCAACTCCTCAAAGGCTTCAGTTGCTTCAGGGTACACATTCCATACATTCCATGCCGTCTTTTTCCCTATCCCTGTAAATGATGATACTGTATCACAGCCAGTGAAAGAATGAAAGAATGGGAGGGCAGCTGACTTCCGAGGACCAATTGATGCAGCAATGCTGTGAATGGGTATATATCTGAAGTTCTTGCCAACTCCAAAGGCCACCCAGAGCTCTTCAGGCTTGATGTCATTCATGACAGATATTGCAATGACAACAACATCGGTGTCTACTGTGCGCACCAATAGCTTCTTACATCCTTTCTGCTTGGCATCGGCTGCATGCAAAAGCATTCGGGTGTCCGCTTCTTCATGAGAACATGGGGCTATCCTGCTGATATCGAGTGTGGATGGAGAGCAGCGAACACTTCCCCCATCAGTAGCGTATATATCTTTGCCGGGTATTGCTAACAATGTAATCTGCTGCGTCAAGAAACTGAATAACTCGGTCTTGTTCTCGTTTACACGCAGGAAGTCTTTCCAGTATCTTGGCATTGTCGTTGAACCTTCAACTCGCCTACGAACACCTTTGCCTCTCTTTTCTCTTGTTGTACCCTTTAGACTATCTGGCCGATAAACATCCCAAACAATATCCAAACGTGAAGTCTTCCCAAGCTCCTTTTTCACATATGGTACGAATATCTGCTTTGCATATTCATAGAATGTCCGAACTGTTCCTGGGGCCAACATCTGTACTATAGCAGCACCATCCAAAATGGTTGCATCAACTGTTAAAGGTTCATTTGAGCCTTCGACCTCTGCTTCCAAACAGGACATCAGCTTTGCTTTAGTTCCAAGCCTCAGTTTTCCGCTTTGTGACAAGGAAGGTGGACATGCCTGGTTCTCATGTTCGAAGAACGTGTCGATATCTCCGTCTCGTGATTGGCACGCGAGATATAACCTTGCAAAGAGGTTACAGTCACTCTTTAATGACTGTATTTGGAGTTTACTTTTGGTCCGATGGATTGGTCCAGAGCTTCTAAATAACGTAAGCTTATTCTTGCGAATTGTTTCAGAAACGGGCTTCACACACGTGGACAGCCTCTCCTCAACAAATGTGTCGTACTGCTGCTTTCCTTTGTATTCGATGTTTCTCACAGCTTCCACCACTGATTCTTCCATTATTTCTTTTGTATCCAAAACAAGAAGATCCTTGCTCGTTTCGAGAAACGGATTTCCGAGCTCTTCCATCGCCGTTTTAAGGGACCTGACATCTGCCTTTAAAGTATTCTGCACTGCCGGACGCTGTTCATGGTGTCGCTCATTATTACCTTTTCGTGCCTTTTGGGATATGCTTAAGTGGTCTTCTTCAAACTCAGTCAGTACACGGACGACCTCAGGCCCTGCCACCATCCAACGCCTTAAAGCTCCCGGGTTATCCGTTAGCCCAACTGCTCCGCCTGTACCCTTTATCAACGCGTTGTTCTGCTCATGGCATTGGTCGATGGCCATTCCTGAAAATCGGTGTACTGACTTGTTGACGACGAACTTTCCTGCTCTGAATTCCTCAAAGATGGAAGGGTGTTTTTGTTCTAGAGACATCATGTCACGGATGTGAACAGACAACCACCGAGAGTAGTGAGTATGATCCAGTGCAAAAAACCAAGGCATAATTGCAGTGAGAGATTGAATGTATAAATCAAAGTTCCCTTCGCGGATGGAGCGCACAAAGATTAGAAGTTTGATCTCTAGAGAGATTACCTTCATCCAGTAGTCGAAGTGGACACTCTCTCGAGCTCGCTGTGAGCACCAGTCATCAAATGATAGACTACATTCTGAACCAGTGGTTCCATCAGTGTAATCAGTGTAAGCATCTTGAAGAAGAGCATGAAGAGTGGCTGCAGTGACTTGGTGTGCATGACGTGTCTTTGTCACATGGCATACCCTGATGAATGAGTCCGATGTACCCGTGCTAGCAATGCTCGCTTCTGTTAGAACACTGGTCCATCCACTACCATCCAGCCAGTCTCCCAGTAGCTGTAAAGACATGGTAATAGAATTCAAACTTAAAACACAAACAATCTAGGTAACAAAAAAAGAACCACACAAAATGTTTTTTTAAACATTGCACTAATGTACAAATAGTAGAGTATGGTTTATAGTTACCTTTAATATGGCCATCTCGATGTGGAGTCCTCCAAACATCACAACGATAGAATCTTCTCCATGTGATGCTGGCCACATCCACTGAATTTGCTTTGCTAGGGCGAAGAGTGGTTGATCTACTGCAAGTACAGGAACTTGACCGGGGTTGAGGTACTTGACCGCCGCACTGACAACATCCATAGAATGCTTTATCATGGCAACTGAGTGAGCATTGTCCAAGAAGAGTGGCATCAGAGCATTCAATGCTGGTGGCGGGGCATCTGTTTGCTGTGTATCGGCATGGTATGCACTCCATGATATCCATTCTGAATCATCTAGTTTGTCTCTCTTCAAGGCTGCAGTGACCACATTCAACCACTGTTTCTCCTCTTCAATGGCCTTAGAAAACATCAGTTCGTCACTGGGACATAACGGCCCAGGTACTGTAGGTGCAGTGAACTCCTTTTTCTTCATAGCAACTGGTGGAACAGATGTGTAGAAGGTTGGTAGGTGAGAAACCGTCTTTGTACAGCTTGAAGATGTTTCTTTGTTGATCAGTACCAGTCCACGGTCAATACCAGTATCCCTATATGATGGATGTTGCATGATGGATATGCCTGTACCATGGAATGAATCATGAGATGTTGTAGAGCTGGGATTGTGATCTATATTATCCACTGCCCCTGTTGTGAAAAGTTCATGACGCATTTTACTTGGGCACACAACTTTTTCTGTTTCAAATTGCTTACATATTCCATTTGCCATATCCGCTGTAATTTGCAGAAGTCTGTCATAGGATACACACATACCAAGGCAGTAGAATACATCAACCAGAATTCTTTTCCGGGTTAGTCCATGCAGCTTTAGAGCAATGTACACGGGCAAAGGTGTTTCTCTTTCTCTTGTGTGGCGTATTCTATTACCCGATTGAAGGTGAGACTTGCTTGCGTGTTGAACACTGTTGAACATAAGCAATTGGGATATAGATAATGCAGAAGGGGTCCTGGATGATGTACCATCTGCAAGTTTAGACTGCTTTTCGATGTTTGGTCCTTCTTGTATCATTTTTACCAGAGCTAGCAAAGAGGATGGTACAGCATCTTGTTGGCAACCTTGCTTGAATGTTCCCATGAACGAACATTGATGAGTGAACATCTCACGGCGTACAATCTTTGCAGCATTTGCCAAATGTATGGCATCATTGTCATAATCACACGCTTTTATCAAAGCTGCTCCAAGGTTTGTATCATAGGTAAGGAGAACATCACGGCCCTCTGTGTGTGCTGACAAATGAGGAAGTGCTGTCATTAGACGATCTTTTAGCCGTGTACTATGAACTCTAGAATCACTGACTGCTCCCATCTGCTTTAGCCGGTCCTGGTAAAGTGTAGCAAGATCGGATAGTTTGAACACAGGAACAAGATCTTCCTGATCACAAAAGTCTTCCATGTACGCAACAAGTTCTGCCAAAACGATGCCATGCAGATGAGCGTCAGGATCCTGAGATTTACTAGGCTTGTCCCTAGCAGCCTTATTGTATAATGTAACTAAACACCTTGCATGATACTTTGCTTCTGTGGCTATCATGTCACCATCTGCCAGCTTTCGAAGAAGCTTTGTATCTTGCAAATCAAGAGCACACTTTCTAACTCTTGCGTCAAGGTCAAAGGTAGACACACTGTGGAGAACTAGTTTCCCAGCAGGTTCTTCACAGAAGAAGCATATTGGCTCAGAGCATGGTTCACTTGGCCGTCGAGTTTGAATTGTTGCATTTTTCTCATGTGTGCTTCTCGCAGTTTTAGACTTGATGGCGCGCTCCAACTTAATTTTACTGAATTTCAGCAAACAGGTTTTGTGCCACACTGCTTTATGTTTCATCAGTGTTGTTTCGATGCCACGCCCATCATCATCAAGTCGGCTAGGATCTAGGTCAATGGGCAATGTGCATCCGAATTCTTCAAACTGTTTTATATTCTCTGCAAAGGTCATATATCCAATTCCTGCAGACTTTGCTGGGCATTGCAAAGCTTCATCCGTATCAGTTTGGCATAGAGCACATCGCTCCCAGGTTGTTGATAAAATCTTTGGCTGCTTGGGTGTGCTCGGCTGGAAAGGATCAACAAGCATGTAGCGCTTGGCCATTTTTAGTCACTGTGTACCAGTTTATGTCCAAACAAGGCCTACTCTGTCTCTCTGCTCTGTTGTAATACGCAGACTGTAATATATATTACTAATTCTCACTGGTGTTTAGATCAGATTGTCTTCAACTGTATGGCTGAGTCAGACTGACGCGCTGTATACTCTCTGTCTGTAATGCAGTTAAATGGGAACTTTTAGTAAGTTGAGTTATCCATGCAATTTCAAACACTAAAATCCTTTGAATGGAGAAGAATTACTGCAGAAAATGCGAGGTTGTAGTTGGGTTGTAAGTTATTATCAAATTAAAGAGTGAATTTACTTCCCTACAGACCATGTTTGTATAAAAAAGTCAAAATAATACTCACCACGTGGCTGCACTTAACCAGATCATGGGGGCTGCCATATTGGTTTTGCGCCCTCTTGTGACAATTACAGTTGCGCCCTCTTGTGACGCTTACAATTCTCAAGGGTAATATGGTATTCAAGCAAAGAAACTTTTGTCTTATTGTATGGATGTATCATTCACTGACAATCTATAAACAAAATCGCTGTTAAAAATATTTTCAGAAGTTTAAGATACTAAAAAAGGAACCAAAAGTTTATGTTACATGTACCCTAAGATGTTTCTCCCCAGTGTTTAAAATACAAGCCCTACCCACAAAAGATGGGTTCGATAAGGGCGATTTAATTTGTGATCAATTTCCATTCAGTCTATGTCTATAAGTAATATGTATGTAAACAAAAAATATGATACCACACAAGGAAACGAAATTCTTTTAAAAAGACGCCCACTTTTAGGAAAATCGAAGCTCCGCCCATTAAGGGGGGATTTTAAATTTTTATTTGTACCCCAAAAATTATGATATTGTTCAAGCTTGTATTAATTGGAAAAAAAATACAAAATTTTTCAATTCTAGAATTGGTTTTCTCATTTTTAAATTATCGACACCCCCCTTTTATGCAAATTAAGCTCCGCCCCAAAATAGGTGAGACCCAAGGTGGGTCCAAGTCTAAAAATTATATTTAGCCCCATACCAACCATCATAGCAAATTTCATGCTTTTACCACAAAGTGCACAATTGTTACCTTAGCAGCTGCACTATGTACACTAGAATGTAAATTACGTGTGTTTTCAAATATTAAATGATTAATTAAATTGAATTTAATTGAATTGAACTTATCAAACTGATTCTCTTCCTAGATTTGTTTCAGTGACTGTTTTTGTTGATTTCACTGCAAACAATTTTTTTTTTAAAGTTTAGAAACAGCTGACCACGCCCCTCCCCCCTCTTTTGTAATCATGGTAACTTTTAGAATGTGAAAATAACTTTTCACGGCCCCTTAAGTCTCATAATAGTCTTCATGAGCTGACTTTTGGTTTGTCCCCAGATTTTTGCCACAACGATCCTTGCATGAATGGAGGAACATGCCGCTTGACACAGGAGTTGTTTGAGTGCACTTGTCTCCCCGGGTTCACAGGGATGCATTGCTCCGAAGCAGGTAACATCATTAGTTATGACACAAGCGGGAGTGGGAAAACGGAATATCCGACGAGGTTGAAGGCCAGACATGCTATATTTTTCTGTATTCCACGAGCCCGCAAGTGATAACTTGCAAACAAGCAAACTTGCAAACAAGCAAACTTGCAAACAAGCAAACTTGCAAACAAGCAAACAAGCAAACAAGCAAACAAGCAAACTTGCAAACAAGCAAACTTGCAAACAAGCAAACTTGCAAACAAGCAAACTTGCAAACAAGCAAACTTGCAAACAAGCAAACTTGCAAACAAGCAAACTTGCAAACTTGCAAACAAGCAAACTTGCAAACAAGCAAACAAGCAAACAAGCAAACTTGCAAACAAGCAAACTTGCAAACAAGCAAACTTGCAAACAAGCAAACTTGCAAACAAGCAAACAAGCAAACTTGCAAACAAGCAAACTTGCAAACAAGCAAACAAGCAAACTTGCAAACAAGCAAACTTGCAAACAAGCAAACAAGCAAACTTGCAAACAAGCAAACTTGCAAACTTGCAAACAAGCAAACTTGCAAACAAGCAAACAAGCAAACTTGCAAACAAGCAAACTTGCAAACAAGCAAACAAGCAAACTTGCAAACAAGCAAACAAGCAAACTTGCAAACAAGCAAACTTGGCGCGTATTTTAAAGTAGCGCAATATGCAGGGTGTGATCAGGGCCTAATTTCATCAAGCTGTTAAGCAGAAAATACTGCTTAGCAAATTTCTATGCTAAGCAAAAAATGGGTTGGGGACCAGTCACAACAATGTAAACTTTATGGAGTTTTGCCAGGTAACCAGTTTCTGCTAAGCAATATTTTTCTGTGCTTAGCAAGTTTTTGTGCTTACATGCTTTATGAAATTGGGCCATGGTCTGTGCAATAAAGATTTATAGCACATCTCTTGTTTGCTATGATTCGACCAATCAGAATTGAGTATCCAGGATTGCTTGAAGATAAAACATAACAGAACTTATAGCGGTTACAATTTATTGGGCGCTATTCCATCAAGATCATAGCTCATATGATAGAAATTAATATGGGAAGAGGTGAGTCTTAAGAGCTATATGAAATAGAGGTAAACTAACAGATTCACAAGATTGTTCCATCATTGGTCCAGCTGAATGCTTGTTGACACATGAAACTTTGTTTGCATGGGGAACATTCAACGTGTGAGTGATGTAAAGTAAGGACCTAAGAAAACTCTGAGGAATGTAATATGACAGTAAATTGGAGAGAGATTTTGGAGTTTGGGTCAAGCATTCATAAACAAAAAGAGCCAGTTTAAAAGTTGCAAACGTTTAGCAAAAAAAAAATGTGTTTACAGTGTTAATGTCGACAAGAATTGAATCCAAAACCTCAAAATTAAAGGCTGCTGTTTTGGTTTTTGTCTTTTGCAGAGCCATGTTTCCAGATGCCATGTATGAATGGTGCTACCTGTATCGCTGTCACACGGGCCGGCTCAAGATCCTTAGAGTTCCAATGTCTCTGCCCACAAGGCTTTGGTGGACTGACTTGCGGGGTGAACTTTGGAGGTAAAGACTGTGATCAAATAAAATTAAAGAGAACATTTATTATCAGATTTGCAACTTCAAAAGCAATCTGGACTGCTTTTTCCTAACAAAAGCTTTTATGCCAAGTGACTCATGCAGTCTTGCTACCATGGGCATCGTGCCATATTGATAACACTGTGTTGTCGATAACACTGATTGGCTCCCAAAAGTGACTGGTTTGCGTTCACACTTGTTATAAACTTTTGAGCGCTTGTAGGATGCTTAGTAAGCGCGTGTCGAAAGTCAAGTATTTTGACGCGATTCCATTTCAAATGAATCATGTTTTTACACGGTCACCCTGAACTGCATATTGTTAGACATGTCACAAAGTCAAAGAAGAATGAGAGGGGACCAGTTGCTCTTTGACTTGATGCCTCTTTTGCTGGCTACCATACCAGTGAATGCTAAAAACCGAACCTTTTTCAAACAAACTTGAATGCTAAAAAACTGAGCTTTTTCAAACACATTGAATGAGCCTGTGTTAAATTGAACAAAATCATGTTGAAACCAACAATGAGACTTCAGCATGTGCTTGTTTTAAACTATGGATGTTTTTGAAACTATGTGTTGAGGTTCGGCTGTGGCTTCGGAAGCCATGTCTCTTTGGTAAAAGCTTTCATAAGCTTTCATGATGCCAAAGCCATACTTTCAGTGAAGTAGTATTCATAGAAAAAAGAAATCTGTGCTGGAAAGATCTTTGCAATTATGCTCACTGAATGTATGTTTGCATCTTTCTAATGATAACATGATGTTTTTATATATTCTAAAATATCTTTTAATCTAAAACTGGCAGCTGAAAATGGAACAGATAAATATCTGTGGGAACCTTCACCCAAACGAAATGGCTGGCTTTCAAACTAGCAGTGTGACAGTCCGATTAAACCGGCCCAATTCCTAAAGCATTGGTAATTGGTTACAACCCATCACTTGACCTATCAATAATTTTCGTGAAAGCTCAAAGTGGCCAAAGTAAAGTATGGGAAGTTAGCTTTGAATTTGGTGTAAAAATTGCAGTAATTGTTAAATGTTTTCTTTTTTTTAAGTACAGTAATTTACAGCTTAAAAAGCATGGCATTACGTGTATTTTACACTGAGCACTACTATAAAGCAACTTCTCAATTAAAGAAGAAGCCCCTCCTTCATCTGTCACAATTTCTTGCTAAGGAATTCTTGCTAAGAAACTCTTTCGAAATGCAGCTTATCTTCACCCTGCACTCGCCCCTTCCCCGCTCAGCACCCATCTTTGCTCATTGTCCATTTCCCCCCCGTTAGACTTTTCTATACATATGTGTGCTTTCCACGTTTGCTCTCTGTGACTAGGTGTAAACATGTGTGCTGTGAATCCGTGTGCCAACGGGGCCAGTTGTTACCAAGGTTCTGATCCGTCAGCTACTACGTATGTCTGCGTGTGCCTCGGGGGCTTCACTGGTGAAACATGCGAGCAGACGGCGTGTATGTACCCACACATCGTTTACTTTGTTCCTGTTTTGGGTGTTGAATCATCAATTCAAAATGAATAATAACGTAACACACTGCGATAAATACTAACCTACCATCACAAATTTTCTTTAAAAATTCCTTGCGCTTTAGTCAACTCATCTTTAACACTCTAACCCCCCTGTGTGTTCTTTTTTATTAGATGTAATAATTTTCATCGGGGATAACAGTTTTTTTAAAAATGGTTTCACCCTTACACTGATGTGTGATAAGCTCTGATTATTCAGTTCTGTCCTGAGACCTGCAGGAACAAAACATTACATACATTACTACTCGGCTGGGATTTCCGCAGGACTTGGGATAGCACCGAGTTTAACAGAGTGTTGTCACAAATAAATATATGGTAAAAAAAATAAAAATTTACTGTTTGTTCTATCCAAAGACAATGTACAAGATAGGGGAAATAAGATTTTAAAACAAATTGATATGGAGAAATAGCACTTGCTTATTGCGATTGCTGCAATTAAAATAAGCTCCAGATGAAAATGCACAAAAAGTCGTACAAGATTGAAACAATTTCAAATTGTTTTCACTAAAACATGACCATGGACTTTGATGTTGGTGAAAGGACAACATTTTCACGGGTTTTCATTTCAAAACTTGAGGTTTGGAAGTTAATTTCATCTTCTGAAAAAACACCGATGTACTCTCCCTTCAAATAAAAGCATTAATCATGCCAACTCCAAAATAGTAATTGAGTGTCATTGGAACTAGTGCGGGTAGAGGTTGAGTAACCGCTTCTCAGTAGGCACATACATTTCAAACCATTTCCACACCAGGACAAAAGGTTTTGATTCAATTATCATGTACTGACAAATGAATATAAGTTTGTTCCATAATAATCCAAATTGATAACCATCCGTTTTCAGGTGAAATACATTGAGTTTCTAAATTTGTTTGTATGGGTGGTTTGTTCTCCTTTTTTCTGCAAAAGTACCCTCACAATTTTTGCATTGGCTTAGTAGTAAGATTTTGGCAAAAGACATAAATGCTTTTATTTAAGAGTTCATTTGAAATGAAATAGCCATTGCTTGTTTGGTATTATCTTTGCTCTATGCTTCGCTCCTACTAAAAGCAACATGTGGCAACACGTATCCTTTTAACAGCATTTTAAAGTGAATGGTTTCTAACACTAACAATGTGTGGAATTATTCATCTAAATATTGCAGAAACTGACTGACTTCTTCTTCTAATCCCTTGTGTCTTTCATTTATAGATCAACCCATATTTGGTCATATGGTAATGTTTTGAACCAGTGGTTTCCGCTGTTTTACTGGGATGCATAGGCTTGCGTACGCATTATGACTAGGCTTTTACGCGCATCACGCTGGTGGTTTGTGCAGTCGCGTATTGTAACAACATTGGCCGAAGATGCTTGGATATGCATAAGAAATGATGGGCACACCTGCAGCCTGGTAATGGTGGAAAACACTGGTACAGGATGTCTGTCATGGTTTTGTCTATAGTTTTACCCTGTGTGGTCATTGGCAACAATTCATGCTTTGAAAATTATTGTTAGAAGTTTTCTTGTTGAAAATGTTTGAAATGTTGACCAGAAAGTTGTTAAACTTTGTCTTCTGTAGCCACAAACCAAAAGTGCAGGATTTGAAAATGGTTGACATATACCAGACATGAGAGGTTAAATGTTCGTTGTAGTGTAGCTGTACACTGTCATAGAGGTCATAGTGAGGCTTGAATCCTTTCCGAACTAGTGCTTTCTAAAACAAATCCTTAGTTGCGATGAATTTTCCCTTGGGATTCATACTTATTGGGGTGGCATAGGTGGCTAGTGCGTAAAGCGCTCGCCTCTCAGTGTGGCCCTGGTTTGATTCCCGGCTAAGGCTAAGTGAGTAGAGTTGTGCGTTGGTTCTCTCCTATGCCATGAGGGTTTTTCTCAGAGAAGAAAACTTTGGATCTATGGCTGTGCTCCGTAGTCATATGTGGGTCAATGTGGCTGGCTGCCGAAGGCACCCTTGAATGCCTGTGGCTCAGACACATTGTAGTCGCGTCATTTGCAATTCAGCTTCTCAGCTAAGGATGATTAGCCTCCTAAATTGTTTTTATTAATATTGTTTGCTGTTTGGTACTATTTTTGTGGCACATGTTCGATTCAAGCTCGCTTTAGTGTGTTTTGAACGTGAGCAGCTGACAAGAACATTGAAGGCAATTTGTCTGCATGGACCTGGACTTTGCCTTGATGTCATTTGTTAATAAGCTAAGAATTTCCCATCCCGCTTAACATCATGGCTTGTCACCACAGATCCTGTCGGGAGTATGGAGCCTCCGTTTGGGGTTGAGATGCCCTGCACCGATGTAGAATGCCAGAACGGCGGCACATGCTTCCAGAGTGGGGAAGGAACACAATATGTATGCCACTGCACTGCGGGCTTCACTGGGGTGCACTGCGAGACAGTCGTGACTACACCTACAGTAACAACGACACGCGCACCAACAGATGTGCCCACAACTACCACACCAGCACCTACAGGTAAGAGATGTCATGTGATGTAACTGTTCATCAATGTGTTCCAACAAGGGATTGTAACAACAGCTGTTAATCTTGCAAAAGAACTGTTTGGTAGTTTGCCACGTTCATTTCTATAAGCTTTGGTTAGGCTTGATTTAAAGATCGAGGTAATATAAAGCAAATAATAAACCACAAGGGAAACTGACTGGGTAAATAAGGAGACTGCCAACATAGGGCTAGATAGCTCAGTTGGTAGAGCGCTGGCACGTTAGTCCGGAGGTCGTTGATTCAAATCTTGCTTTATTCAATTTTTGTTTGTTCGACCCCAAATCATAATATAAAGCAGTAATATTTATGGTAATTGTTGTTAAAATGTCTAAAGATTGAGAATACTAACCACTGTTAAAAACAGAAGAGTAAACACGACAACAAGTTTTATATACAAAGTTATACCTAAATGTATAAATTTTCAATTTCCCCATGTTGCTATAACCAGGTTGTGTCTTTGGTAATGAGAGTTACGAGGAAGGAGAAACGAGGGAGGACGGCTGCAGAGACTGGTAAGCAAAACTGCTAAGCAAAACTGCTTAGTGAAAAGGCATTTAAGCTAACATTTAAACTTTCCAGTTGGAGGTATGTGTGGAAAAAATTGTATTAAAAATGAGTTTTAAGCATATCAAACCTTTTCGAATTGTATCAATAGAGGATATTTGAAAAGGAATTTTAAATTGGATTTAATTCAGCAGATGGAAAATGTCTAGTTTCTTCATTTGTTTGTACAAATTTGAATTTAAATGTTGGTTTTGAAAAGACGCATTTGGGATAATCATGATTGTAAGAATGACCATTTGTAATGTGCCAATATCCAGCACGGAATGTGACAATAGGAGGAATGATGTAAAAAAGGAATGAACAGAGGGAACTACATAAACACTAGTCAGCAGTAAATTATTATTTTCGTTATTATTATTACATACTTCTGGTATTGAAAACTAAAATGCCTCAAAAATGACTTTAATCACTGCAAGCCTGAGGACAAGGGAGCTTGCAATGTGAACCATAAACACCAGGGAGCTTGCAATGTGAACCATAAACACCAGGGTTAACCCCTGCTCTTTCCACAAAACGTGTTCTGGGTTCTTTTGCGTGTATTGCCAATCCTAGTGTGCGAGACCCATGGCTCACTGTCCCATCAGAAGGACAAAGCAATTATGGTAAAATATCTAGCTGAAGGACACAAGTGCCCTGACCAGGACTCGAACCACAACGAGGACCCAAATGAGAAATAACACTCAGAGGGGAGTTTTGAACGAAGCCAATGATGGAAAAATTTTATCATGTTGTGGTAATTAATTGTTCGTTATCAAAGAGTGACCATTTATTGTGAGTGTGTTTCATTTTGCTACATTCTGCAGTGGGTGGGAAAGTTTAGTATTTAAATTTTAATTAAACACAAGGACACTATGTTAGCAACCTATTAACGTACTGGGTATAATCCATTACGGATACCAAACTTGTCACAGATGAGAACATTTACAAGTATTCTCTTCATTTTGTTTTCCCTCCTGTACTACAGTGTGTGCAGAAGCGGAGACTGGACGTGCTCGAGTCAAGGATGCAGTAAGTATTCTTTCAAAATATTTCATTACTAGATATTCAGTAATTTACCATAAAAACAATCAAACATTTTGTGAAAGCTGTATTTTCGATTGAGGGAAAAACTTCATTAGAAATATGAATTATTGTTTAGTCTACACAGGCTTTTTAATTCACATGTTTATTAATTCACTGAAAAGGAGTTTAGTTGAATATGTTTTCCTTCCTAACTCTATTTTCAGTTCAGGTACACATTTATTTCCATACTTCTATGTAGAAAAACGATAAGTACATGTAATTATGGAGTAAAGCAAAACAAAATAACAATAAGTAGCAATACGCAGGATAATGTAATAAATAGAGTATGGGGCTGTTTTGATAAGCCGAAGCTTGTAGAAAACAGCCAGACACATACAAACAAACAAACAAACGAAAAACAAGCAGACAGACACGAAAACAGAAGGACAGAATAACACTGGACAATTTTCTCTCTCTCATTGGGGGGCAATGGGAAAGTATTTAAGAAAATATGTGGAAAGTTTCAATAAATGTTATTATCTGCTTGTTTGACAGGATGCATGTACGATGGTCAGACTTACAACAATGGTGAATCATGGAAGATTGATTGCCTCTTTTGGTAAGTTTTAGAAATGAAAAAGTAAATACAATAATGTTATCAGTAAGGATAAAATTCATAAACTGTGAAAGTCTTGCGCATATTAATTGATGGGGAGAAATAAAGTAGTTTATGCTTATGATTTTCCAGAAAAGAGAAACCAATTTGGTAAAGTACAAGAAATGAAAAAACTAAATGGTATTAAAATGAAACCAATTTTGGCAAAGTACTTTGCAGTAAGCAGTAAAACAAAATTTATCTGCTCGTTAGTCAAATTCAGCCAAGAAAATTTGTAAAAAGATGTGAACAGTAGCCAAGATGTCCATGAGTATTAATTAGTATACATTTCTTTATTTTGCCAGTTCTTGTTTGAATGCTGTAGCAAAGTGCTCAGATATGGAGTGCAGAGACCGTAAGTAGCTTCTTCTTGTTACTATTATATACTTCTAGTAATGAATCCAAGGGTGCCTCATAAGTGAACTTAATCACTGTAGCTCGCAAGCCTAAGGAAGTCTATAAACAAGGGTGCTTGCTTTGTGAACCAGAACCACCGGGTTTAACCCCTACTCTTCCACGATAAATGTTCTGGGTTCTTTTAAGTGAACTACCAATGCCAGTACACAGGACCTATGGCTTAATGTCCCATCCAAAGGACAAAGCAATTATTATGGACACAAGTGCCACGACCGGGACTCGAACCCTCTGCTGATCAGAAACACAAGAGCATGAATCCGATGCTCTTAACTGCTCAGCCACGCCACGCCACAACAAGTCTTGCAATGGGTTCTTTAAGTATTTAAAGAAAGAAGTTAAAACATTTGAAATCATTCAGCATCATTTGTTATGGGATCAATCTCATCTCAATTTTTCTCTTTGGTCAAAAGAACTTCTGTCTACATGGGAGATAAAGGCACGTCCAGATTAAATGAAATAGTAAGGAAAAACTTAAACTATATACATAGATGAAAGTCCCGTGCTGTTATTCAGATTGTTCACACTGTAGCTGTATATTAAAATACTTGGTAGGAAAACAGAACATAGAGAAAACTGAGCCAAATTTGTGTCTGTGTCTGCTGTGCAGGCCCTCTATTGCAGCATGTGGACATGGAGTATAACACCATGTGACATATTGTACAGCTAAAATGGCAGATATGCACATCATTCTCCAAGTTCCATTTCTATGTTTGTAACAAAGGCAGAGAAAACAGGCAGGGGCCATGGATTCATTGCAACCAAGGCCCATTTAGATGGAGCTGCTTATAATAAGCACAAAAAGTAGCTAAGCACAAGAAAATTATGCTTACCAGACTGAGGTTAAACCAGCCGAAGCACAATGTCACATATACCGTTTGTGACTGGTTTCCTGCTTACTTTTGCTTAGCAGAAAATTGTTAATCACCATTTCCCGCTTAAGCATCTCCATGAAATTGGCCCCAGGAATTTGAGCAAACTCATAAACGGGGCCCAACTAGACACTAAAGATGGCCGCACTGTACCTAAGCATCACTTTGTTATTTCCTCTATCTAGGTTGTGCACATGAAGGTGTCATGTATGAGCCAGGTAGCAACAGATCGGATAGCTGTAACTCCTGGTGAGTATAGATTTTCTAGTGTTTTCCTTTTACTGTTGTAAATATTGCCACGGTTATCAGGTCCAATTTCAATTCCGTTCTTTGCTTGCCTAGTTTTTGTCTTATTAGTCACCAGCTACTTTTTTACGATGCTTTTTGAGCAGTCTAGTATCTAGCCTAGTATTTTTGGTTATATCGCTTTTCAGGTTTACTGTTTAAATCGTTTAAAATTTTAACTGTTGTAGTTTTTAAACAATGTAAACACGTCAATTTAAGTCTTTTTAACTTCTGTCGTGTATTTTTTGAGAAATAAATAATAAACCTAATTGAATTGAATTGAAATTGAATTGAATAGGTCTAGAGAGAAGAGATCCACTGTAGAGTCTGTACACTTTTAGCACTCCATCGTGCATGGCAGTCATCTGCTTGAGCAATTTACAGACTTCAATTCAAAGTCATGTACCTCTCGGCATCAGAGAACCTTCACTGCATCCTGTGCAAGGCATTGAAACTCTCTTCCTGTTTCTGCAGTGGTTACCCTTAATCTAAAAATTCTTTAGAATACTTTGTAAATATGTTCTTCTTCTTTAATACGCCCGTTTCTTACAATGATAGAACTTTAGATGTGGTTTTCTAACTGTTTCTCATTCTTTTGAGGGAGAGTTCAAACTATAATAAAAGCTTAAATGAGGAGACATTTTCTATCCCTCAGTTTTGGCGGTTAGTTTGTTGTTTAAGGGTGAGAGGGAATTATAAAACCATTGTGCTACTTTCAAGGTGTTGTCATAGATTGGTAAATTCTCCAACAATGAATGACCATAACAAATTACTTTATGAGGTTGATGGTATAAATAGATGTTATTTTTGCATCGGGGATAAAGGATAAGTTTGTTTTACCTTTACACCAATGTGTATTAATCACTGTACACTCGGTACTTTCCTGAGTTCTGTGAAAAAATCCACAGGCAATTATTTCTCGGGTGCGATTTAAATTGTTTCTTTTCTTTTTTGATCTCTTTCATTTTCTTGTGATTGTTATTTTGTCAGCGTTTGTGAGGCTGGAGCTTGGATGTGCACTGAACGCGGATGTGGTAAGATATTTCTATGATCCTTGTCAACTAAAATCACGAACTTAATTTTGCAAGATTTTTTCAATTTTCACAGTCCTGCAGAAAGTTATATTAACTGATCAATTGGATTCGAACAGACGTGCAATCATGGATCAAAAGAAGGAATAGAGCTAAAGTTTCTAAAGATTTGAAATAATCATAAAAATTTGTCATGTTGAAAATTGAGTGATTACGGTAACGGTGTATAAAAGGTTTCTTTGCTGCAAATTTGTTTTTCAGGAAAAACTTGCAAGTTTGGAATCAATGTGTATCTTCAAAACGAGTACAGAGAAGACGACTGCAATACGTGGTAAGTTTGAGGTTGCGGCTGAAACATAATGTTAAGATCATTTATTTATTTATTTATTATTATTATTAAATATATTTGTTTTTTTGGGGGGCAGTATTGGGGATTTATAATATTGGATTTATAATAAAAATCAAAGGTGGCCTTTAAAAAAGATTTTATCAACTGTAAACCAAAGGAGGGATCTCAGAATTTAAGCCTTAACAGTCCCTAAAGAAAAAGTGTTGCTCGTTTTAAAATTATATTAGCAGAGGGAAGCTCTTTGTGCAATATGTGAACATTTGAGTTGTAAAATTTACAAATTTATTCAAATATTAAGTTATCATTTTCAGATCTTCTCTTGTTTTTCATTGATGTACATCTAGCCACTGGTTCTTTTCAGAACCTCCACAACTCAGATCGAGATTATTTCAATGTTCCTGCAAACCTTACTAAACACTTATTTCCTTTGTATTTCAGTAACTGTTTTGACGGCCAGTGGCTCTGTACAACCAAAGACTGCAGTAAGTGGATTTGTTTTTGATGTTTTTTCAAAAATACACTAATATGACAACTCATTCGTCACCTTGTGAGTTCACCACCTTGTGTCATATTTCTTGAATACATATTTTTTCTTTATTTCAATTTGATCCACAAAAACTAAAAAGTATGTTGGGGATTTTTTTAAAACTTCGTTTACAAGATCATTAACAGCACCTTTACACTGCATTTAATATAATATTTGTTGCATTGATTTAACCCAATATTTTCTGTATTTATTAAATGAAATTGCTGACATTTCCTCATTCCCCCTTTTTTCTTCTTCTTTATCTCCCGTGTTACTTGCTTCTGGTTTGACTGGTGAGCAGAGGCTGAGTAAGTGACATTTATACTTTTTTATTTATTATCGCTTTTGCTTGAACTAGTTTGCAATTTTTTTCTCAAATTATGAATTCATGAACCATGTAGATAGTATCGACTGGTCAAACTGAAGAAGGGTAAACTGTAAACAGGATGTTGGAAATTTGAAACTTACCTCATCCATGATGTATGTTTTTGTGACATTATGTTTTGTTTAATAATGGAGATATTATTACAAGTTTTCTCTTAGTGTATCGCAAAGTTTTCTCTTTAGAAGACTAATATCATCACCTTGAGAAACTCGACCTAACTCATTGAATAATTTAGCTGTCTACGTTTTTGTTGCTGTTTGTGAAAAATGATTTTGGGTTGAACAAAGAAAAATTGACTAGAGCGGGATTTGAACCAACGACCTCCGGTTTAACGTGCCGGCGCTCTATCAACTGAGCTATCTAGCCCTATGTTGGCGGTCTCCCTATTTTGTCAATATCTTTGTTCGGGGGGGGGGGGGGGGGTGCCAGTCAGAAGCCATTCAACCGCAAACTGCCGTGTAGGCAGGGATCACACCCAAGTATACGATACAACCTGGGAAGCGGCAGCCAGGGGATCACCTTGTGAAAAAGACACATGTTCCAATATTTGTTGTCTCAGCCAAATCTGTGAGAATCCTTTACTCTTTTCTTGTGGTAGCAAATTTCTGAACATTTTTCCGCAGTAGTGGTAATGTATCTTAAATGTCTGCGTTGTTTTGTTTATTCACAGACCCGTTAAAATTAAGGTGGAGTTTAGTTTCAATGAAGATTTCAACAGTATCTCAAATAACCAAGCACAATTTATCAGGTAAGTATTGAAGGCCTAATGTTAACCAGAAAGTTCATATTAATAGCTTTTTGGAAGAGTCAATTTGTTCCAACCCTTTAGTTTTAGTTTTAAACACCGCCTAACCAATTATGTGAAAATGTCATCAATAATCTCTGCATCAATGAGTTATTTTTGCTCAAAATACTTGGATATCAGACAAACATTTCACCACTCCTGCAATCACCATATCATATGCATGCCAGACCGCAGTTATAGTACAGTCAGTCTATGCGAGTAAACATAAAGCTTTGACATGTTCGCATGCGTACATTAGTGAAATAGTGCATAGTGCTTCGGTGGTCATGTAAGAAAAAGAAAAAAACTTGTTTATATTTCGTCAGGGATTTTAAGCATGTTTACATCAGGCTTATTTCAATTGGTGCAATCAAAATAAGCAACAGTGATTTGTAGGGTGTTCAAGTGCCATTTCCTTGACTTTGAAAGTGTTTAAGAGTTACATATTTCTCTGGAAGATTTGTACTGGTATGAAAATGGTTGGCATCAATTAAAGAAAAGTACATCCCATAATTGGTTGCTTTGTTTTCAACAGATTCAACACAATGTTTGAGTGTTTGTGTAACCGTTGTTACAAACTGTCAAATTTTGTTTTCTATGAATCAGTTCTTGATTGTCTGTGATTTGAATACTTGTTCTGTATTTGCCAGCTTTTCTTTCATTTTCGCTAATGTTGAAAAAAAATGTCAAATTGAACTAAATTGGTTTGAAATATGACATTTAGAATGGACAGTTTAAATCTATATATGTGTAATTTGTTTTTTCACTGTGGTTGCAGGGACCAAAATCAATTGATGCGTTAACATTTAAGACTTCTTTCTTTTGCAGGGAGTTGACAGCTGATTTAAATACAAATCTTGGATTGACAAATCACATCCAGAACTTAACGGTATGGTTACTCTCCATAATTACTGTCCCCCCCCCTCGTCCAACACCCCACCCCCAAAAGAAATACAAATAAATAAATAAAATTTATAAGAAATTTTACAAATATTTCAAAGTGTAGGCCTATATAAACAAATACAAAATTCAAATCCCAGAGAAAATTACAAGAATTAAAAAAAAAGAATTTTGTTATCAACGACACAAGTTTGGTTATTTTGTCATGTCTATTGTCAAGTTAAAATATGTGTTTATTTATCAAAACTTCCTTTTTAGTATTATAAATATTCATTGATTAATTGCTGAGTATCATTGTATCGATTGCATTCAAATGTTCTTAAATTCATACAAATGTGGGTTTTTTTGTGCCATCTCTTTAATAACCGGATGATATCTTCTCCATTTTCAGATCGCTGCAGGTAGCATCAAAGTGACGTTCTATCTTGTGGAGAACAAACAAGACAATGTGAATATTGAAACAGTGGCTATTAAGTTTGAAAATGAGGTAATGCTACACATGTATGTTCATCCCTTCAGATTATTTCATGTGGCGTGTCGTGGCCGAGCGGTTAAGAGCACCGAACTCAAGCTCTGGTGTTTCTGTTCAGCAGAGTGTGGGTTCGAGTCCCGGTCGTGACACTTGTGTCCCTGAGCAAGACACTTAACTATAATTGCTTCTCTCCACCCAGGGGTAAAATGGGTACCTGTGAGGGCAGAGATGGTTCTTGTGATTGATTTAGCCTAGTAGCGCATATATTGCAGCACAGGCTGTATACTCCCCAGGGAGCTGAGATGGTTTAAGGAATGAAATAAATGGCCCAGTGACCAGGGGTAATAATGTTCGAAGCGCTTTGAGACGCCCTTGGGAGTGATAAAGCGCGATATAAATCCATATTATTATTATTATTATTTAGTAAACTTGAGTGGATAGACGAGGGTTAACTTAATCAGTTGGTAGATAATAATAATAGTACTAACAATTTAAGATTTATATTGCGCCCCTTACATAAAAATTATCAAAAGCGCATAACACGTTTTAAAAATGCTTAGAATGGCAAGAAAGAGATTAAAAGAAACAAGACTGGTCACCAGTCCAGTGCCCAAACCACATGGAGGTACGCTGACATTCTTGTTTGTTGTACACAGGTCAACGACAACTCCTACATCTTTGTGTTCAATGGACAACAGTACAATGTGAAGCCTGGATCTTTCCGAGCTGAGAAACTAAACAGCAATGGATCGGTTATAAATGAGTCGATGATGACGTTAGTTATTATCATTGCTGTCGTTGCTTGTGGTGTTGTGGGACTTCTTATCGTCATTGGATCTGTCTGCTGGCTGGTATGTAGAGGTTCTTGTAATTCCCCTCTCCCCCAATTCCCCTCTCCCTCGTTCCTAGTGGTGTACGATCTCGCCGGGCCCAGAATGCCTTGTTCGATCGTAACCCCCTGGAAGTGTGACTTTGAAATATCCAAATATATTGGATATTTTAATTAGTCCTGTGGTTGATCCATTCTATGTTAGAAACTACGCAGAGCGCGCTGTCAAAGGACGCACAAGTCATAGAGCAACTGGCCCCCTCTCATTCTTTTTTCAATCTTGTGATACATCAACTGTATGCAGTTTAAGGTGACCATATAAAAACATGATTCATTTGAAATGTATTGCGTTGAAATACAAGCATTTTTACACGCGTGTACTATGCGCCCGACAAGCGCCTACAAGCGATCAAAAGTTTTTAACAAGCGTGCAGACAGAGCAGTCACTTTTAGTAAGCCAATCGGCATTGATTTTGAGTGCTTCCCTTCCAGGGGTTAGAGACGTACGCGGAGCTAGAGGGCGATACGGCGCGCTGCCATGGTAGTGAGGCTGCCTCTCTCCCCCACTTCATTTTAGCTGTGTAACTGTTTGGTTACCAGCCTCTCCAGCCAAAATCAACACCAGAAACATAGCATTTGTAAAACAGGTGATCATCTTAATCAATGATACCGCCGTGTCTGAATCAATCATCAACGGCTCTGGCTGTTGGCTGCAACAACAAAGTTGAAGAATAGGCCTTTTCAGCGATCCAGTCATAGCCATAGCCGGAGCCATTCATTCTGACATGGCCTAAGTTACCCATGATGTATTTTGAGTGAGAATTGAAGGGGAAAATGAGAGGACTCTGCTTTTCTGACTCTCGTCTCCAAACAGATTTTGAAAGAACTAAATCAAATTGACAATTACAAGGGAATCACTACAGACAGTTGGACGATTGCATTCAAACCACTGATATCAAATGAGAATGTTTACTTATTGAACAAAATAAGATGGCACATTTTTTATATAGGGGGCCTATATATTTTGTTTACTTTTAAAACTAATGTCCATGATCCGGCCTTTCAGCTCTATAAAAATTACCCTTTGATGACCCAGCAATAGTGTGACTATCTTTCTATTCATTATTATTATTATTATATATTTCTGATAATGATACTGAAGTAATTAATAAGTTATCAATTTACTTACTCAAAAATATGCTGTTTTAGATGACCATCCAAGCCGTCAAAGTGTCGGTCACGACGATGGTCAAAACAGTAGAACCAACTACAGCACTTCCATATTATACACACGGATTGTGGCTAAGATTTCAGTATAACGTCCACAGATAATTGAATCTAAGTCTGATGGTATACAGTTAATATCGTTCAAATAAGGGTTTTCCTGATTACCCAAATAAAAGTTAAGCAAAGTTATGAAGATGAAGGAGCAGAGAAACACTGTTGCATCAAAAGAACTATCCAGCAGTACAGTCGTTTGACCAGTTCCGGATCATTGACCAGTTCCGGATCACTTAAACTTTGCAACAACCACATAATTAAATTACTTCTCACATTACCAATTCCTGTTGATACATGTGAAGAATAACATCCAATAAACCAACAAACCCAAGATAAGGTGACAAACATCATCGACAAATAAATTATGGTAATTTTTCTTAAGTTTGTCGGCGATAATGATCATTATTTACCCCCCAAAATGTTGGTTGAAAAACGCTGTTAAAACTTCTCACCTTTCAAATTTGAATGCCAGGGCTAATAGCATTTATGTAAAATGGTAAGAATGTGTAAAACATATACTGAGCAGACGTTTTGGTTTTTTTATGAGATAAAATTACCGAAATCGTTTGTTGGGAGGCATCGTACCTTTGCCCAGTTCCGGATCACTCAATATGTTGGTATGTTAAATGGTGGCGCACTCAGTTAGTTCAAATCATACGGCTGTTGTAGAAAGTTTGTCATTTAAGTTGCACTGGAAGCGTGCATTTTTATATTTCAAGGAATGTAAAACTACATGTACTTCATCCAACAGCCGTCGATAACGTTGCATGTATTTTCAGTTTTATGAATGGGATTGGGAGTATTGGTTTGCAATAGAGGGCGCGCTACTGATTCGGAATAGATTCAACCGATCCGGAACTGGTCAAATGGGTGACGATATTTTTCTCGAAGCCACTTCAAAAGTATTACTTGTTTTTTGCCAATGGATATTTGGTGAATGTTATGACATGTGTAGGTAAACTGATCGACTTTTGTTTGTTTAAATGTTAAAGAGAATGCAACAAAAACATCGTGAATTCAAAAAGTGATCCGGAACTGGTCAAACGACTGTAGTGAAAAAATCAATAATCCAAGATGGAGTTTTTCACCAAAAAAACAAAGCACATGCAAAAAGTCAACTGTTGCATGTCTCAATAATATACAAATGTACAAAATCAACTGCTATTGCATGACTTGCAATTAACAATAAGTCACTACAATACCAAGGATGCTTCATGAGTGAACTTAATCACTGTATAGCTCACAAGCCTGGGGAAACCTGTAAACAAGGGTGCTTGCTATGTGAACCAGAAACATTGGGGTTAACCCCTGCTCTTCCATTTCTGGGTTCTTTTATGTGCACTACCAATCCTAATACAGTGACCTACGGCTTAATGTCCCATCAGAAGGACAAAGCAATTATGGTAAAGGATCTCACTCAAGGACACACGTGTTATGACTGGGACTCAAACCCACACTCTGCTGATCAAAAAACACCAAAGCTCGAGTTCAGTGCTCTTAACCGCTCAGCCATGAAACGCCACAATATTTATTCATATTTACCTACTTTCATGTACAGGTGAGAAGACACAAAACCACAAGAGCTATAACGGAATATGGGGAAGATAGACTACCAAGAGTAAGTACAGCAGTGACTAATAAAGCCTGGTTCACACTTCATGCCAATACACCGATCCATTAAGCCCCGCCCATTTCTCATTGACCAATCACAGCTGCGAAATCTGATCACCATTTGAGCCGTTTGGTGATCTTTGCTCTAATGGTGATCAGGTTTCGTGGCTGTGATTGGTCAACTCGTAAGGAGGCGGGGCTTAATGGATTGGTCTATTGCATGCAAAAGCAAAGTGAATTTTCATGCATCGCACTTTGGAAAACAGCAGCGTGTACCGACTGTTTGTGTCATGGAAACTTGCTTTGTATTTGTTTGTTTTGTGTGTATTTGTTTGTTTGTGTGAAAATGAACTGATCCTTAATTAAAAGGTTCTACACAGGATTGGTAGAGCTGAGCTAACAAAAATAGTTACCTTTTGTCAGGTTTTCAGAAACAGTTTTGTTGAACATGACTTCGATTCAAAGGGAAATGCGTAACAGAAAAAATAGTTCTTGTATGAACTTCATAATCAGTAAACTTTCAGAATAAAATCCTTACTTTTCCGTGTAATAACCTTTAAAAGAACTAGAAAAAGAGGGTTAATATTAAAATTAACAACTGTGGCATCACACTGGAGATGGCCATCATGCATACCTACAAATCTAAACTTTTACTACTTCTTGACTAGCACCCACTGACAAAGATATTGACAAAATATAGACAATGCTAGCATGGGGCTAGATAGATCAGCTAGTGGAGCACCAGCACATAAATCTGGTGGACACAGGTTCAGGGCCTATTTCAGGGCTCCACTTACCTTAAGCAAAGAATCTCCACTTACAGAAGCAGAAGCATCTGTGCTTACGTCATGCGCATTTCACAGATTAGCAGGGAATATTTAGCTGGTGCACATTCATACTCCATGTTACTAGACATTCTTTGCTTATACAACACTGTAAGCAAAGAATGCTGGTGATCGCCAGTGCAGAATTCAGCGGTAAGCAGAGCCTTGGACCCTGTTTCTGTGCTAGTAAACTTTGTTGTGTGCAGCCTAAATAAATTTATACCTGCCTAGCTCATTTCCCTCGTGGTTCATTTACTTGATGTTATTTTTCATACCAGCCTTTCCCGCTTTTCCCTCTTGTTACGTAGGCATCGGATCGGTCACCATTGGATGGCATCGTAAATGAAGGATACGGTGGAGGTCGGTCAACAAGCAAAATCTAACCTTCTCAACAAGTACCAACATTTGTCAACATCCTAACTGCTTCTGGATGAAGAGAAATAAAAGACTATTTTCTCAATGCTATTCTTCTGTTCTGTTTGACATAGACGTAGTAAGGGCATTTTCTTTTGGGAGTAGGCCTATGAATGGAATCCAGCTTGCCGACTTAAAGACTATCCTCACTACTTCAAGAAACAACAAGAGCGTCCATTCCAGAACCCCACTGTGTTCAACAATGTCAAAGTAAAAGATAAATAATAATTGCCTATTAGTGTGCTTGAAGATTTTTTTTTGATTTTTTAAATTGTAGTCGGCAAAATGAGTTAATTTAAATCTGGATGCCAGTGTGCCATTGTTTTACTTGATTTAGTGCTTCATTTGCAAACTGATTCTCAAAAGTAGACTGAGGGTAAATATTTGTTGAGGGGGAGGAGACGTGACAACCCCCGACAACCCCATGGTTGCTACACCTCTTCTGTTTGATGGAATTTTCTCCCCCACTATTTAACACTCAGTGTGACAGATAGGGGGAGTATAGGTGTTGTAAATCTACTCTATTGTAAACTGAATTCACTTGTGATGTGGAGGGTGTGGTACCATGGGGTGGATCACTGGCTGGCCCGTGAGCCATTTCAAGACTGTTTACAACAAACTTGAAGAAAGTCTTAATGATTGGCAAAGTAAAAAATTCTAATTTTTATTTTTTTTTAATGTTGAAATTAGCTGTGACTTTGACAGTTTTTTACTTCATATCATATCCCTTGAATTTATTGAAGCACAGATACATTGACAAAGATTTACGCTTCAAGAGTTTTTAACGTTTTTATTTTTTTAAATGTAGGCCCTATGTCATGATTCTTACAAAGTATTTGAGTACCGAGAGAATGATGCATTGATCCAGTTCACCTGACGTCATCATCACCTAAATCTCTTGGTTGCACCATTTTGAAAGTCGATGTCCCTGTGTTACCATTATGTTGGTAGACATTAGCCTTTGTGATGTTGGTGCAAGGGGTCAATTCCCAGACCTCAGATTTCACTCTTATTCAGGGGAGGCCACTCTTCCATAGAAAAGGCCCCCCCCCCTATAGAAAAATAGAGAATTACAAGAGTAGAGTGATAAGGAAGAACAGAGTCTTGAACCAAGACTAATAGCAACATTGCATTATTGGCTTGATGTCTACTGTTAAGACTGTTTGTATCAAAGGAAAACAAAAATGCCATAAGTTTGTCATTAAATTACAACTGCCAAACAGCAAAGGGCGCAAAACAGCAATGAAACAATACTAGCTGACAGCATATGTCTAATTGCCACGGCTACTTAGTATAGAGCTGCCAACTCTCCCTGATTTAACAGAAAGTTTCCTAAAAAATAAACAAATCTTTTCATGTTCTGATGATCAAATTTGAAAATCTCCCTGGTTATGGAAACTTTGCCCCTCTTACGTTGAATGTAATTCTAGATATCTCCCTGATTGTTGCACAAAATCTCCCTAATTGCAAGATGCAAATGTTGGCACCCCTGATAATTTGGGCACAACAGTGAAAAATGTATCAGGAAGCATATGAAAACTTGGACTGATTAATTACACACACACAGTGCTTATTTTCACTGATGTTTAGTACACAATCAAATATTATGCTTTTCAACATCAATGTCGTAAAATGCATTGATTTATTGCCCCCAAGTAACTGATTTAATATTGAAAGTCATGTCATGCTACAAGTCAACTGCCTCGTTGGAGACAGTTTTTATTTAAGATTGAGTTAAATCTTTCTTCGATTCTCTGGTGATGACAACTCCAACTTTGTAAACTTTGTTATAAAAGTAACTTGGGATTGAACAAAGAAAAATTGACTAGAGCAGGATTTGAACCAATGGCCTCCGGATTAACGTGTTGGCGCTCTACCAACTGAGATATCCCACCCTATGTTGACAGTCTCCATTGTGGTTTATTACTTGATATTGGAAATGATGAATTTGCATCTACTTAAGGTGATCCCCTGGCTGCCGCTTCCCGCTTTTGTTTGTTCAACCCCAAACTATTTAGAACTTACCCAATCAGTTTCCCTTCTGGTTTATTACCTAATGAAAGTAACTTGGGGAAGAAGTCTTTATAATGTTCTACCCATATGAGAGTTGGGTATAAGATGGTATATCAAAACAGTTACAAAATGAATCATGAACAAGTTTTCATATTGATGTGGTGATGTATCGTACTGTTAATTTAAGAAAAAGTTAAACATAACTGCAGTTAAATAAAAAATTCCATTTTGATTTTGTTTTATTGCATACAATGAGTTGAAGAAAAAATAATGTCACAATTCCTACAAAGAAGTTGGCACACCTTGAAAAACAGTTTTACGTAAACAAAAATAAAAGTGATGTGTGTTTCTAAAACTTTAAAGTGACTATATTTGAATAAATTGGACTCTTAAAAGGGCAATGTTTATATGGTAAAGGTGTTCCCCTTTAATGTGGTATTGGCAAAGAGACTCAATGTTTTTGTGATGGTTGGTTTTGTCAATATTTCAAGTATGTAGGAGGCGATTTTCTCCCTTTGCATTTTTGACAGTTGTTAAATATGTGGTGACATTTTGACTTAGTTTACTTAATTATGATTTCATGTCGTTAATTTTGACCTAATAAGAAAACTTTTTAAATTTTGCACAGTACTTGAATAACAACCTTAATATCTGACATTGGGGTTGTTATGTAAAGCGCCCTTGTGGTCTGCATTGAGTATTCAATGTTTGTCATTAGCACTTCACTTGAAGTTCTCCCAGGGAACTGTGGGGCATTCTGGACCCAACTTTTGGATGTTTGGTCTAAGCACACTGCTTTGAAACGATGTCCCCAGAACGTATTTTAACTTGGTGTTTATCTTTTGTTTAAAAGTCATACTGTGTAATCTGTGGCATTATAAATGATGTAATCCTTTTTTGTGTGTATCGACTGCAATTCGGGCGTATCGGCAAGTAATTTGCGTGTATCGGCCCGATAGGCTAGCTTGTACTTGGAGAGAACCATGATTGATTAGAATTGAATTGCTCTATCTGTAAATAACATTACCTTTGTGACTTGTTGGGTTGATACCAACTATAGAGCCAAACCTGTGGGATATTTGGGCATTTTTCTTTAATGAATTCTGACTGGTCTCAGGTAAAACGAGGTACCAGTTGATTTTTTTTTAAGGACTCTAAAAGTGGCAAGCACAAAGAGGCTTATAATCATTATCTAAATAGCCAAGACAAATCAAAATATACATATAAAATGGCTTGCTGGTGTCTGTCTTACTTGCGGTTCCATTGTACAACTGATTTTAAAAAAATATATATTATGTTCAGTAAAAGATTGTTGATTTCAAGTAAATGTTGGTGATTTTTTTTAATTCTGAGATGCCATAATGTTTGTAAAATTTATTAAAAAGTATAGGTTTATTAATTTCCAAATTTATTGACACAAAATAGTTCATTAACTTTTAAAACAATGTATCTTAAATTTATTTTTTTTTACATAAGAAAAATATAAATAATTCAAAAGGTGCATTTTTTAAATACATGTTTTCCCAACTCCTCTAATTTGTAGTCGTACCTGTTACTGAATTAGCACAAATGTCTCCATTACTGATTAGAGATTAATGATTGGTGGAAATTGATTCCTTCAGATCTAAATGCAAATAAATGCAAGAAAGAGTCTTATTATCGTAGATAGATATTTTATAACTTGATAAAGTAAAAATGTGTCATCTCAAAGTGAAAGCAGTCACTTTATTTTTCTACCTGTTCGACAATTTCGGATATAATAAAGCAGTAGTTCCTTTTCTGGGGGGGGGGGGGGGGGGTAGTGGGGGTTCTCCAAAGCTCTTATGAATGATACATTTTGTTATTGATGTTGTAATGAAGAGTTTTTTGCAGAGCCAAGCCACCCCTACCCCTGCCATAAAAATAAAAAAATCAAGGTTTTCCCGTTCAATTTCATTCAAAATCAATTCAATTCAAACTCATGCATATTTCCCTAATTCATTCAAAGTGGGGTTCATTTTGTTATATATATATTTTTAAAGCTACTAGGGCCTATTGCTTTCAATTTCATTTTCATTATTTCGTTCTTCTCATTCAGGTTCAATTTGGTCATTCTATTTCATTTATAAGCATTCCATTTTCAAATCTTTCTTCAGTTGAATTCCTACAACCTACATTTACATGTATTTACAATCGATGCAAATTAAATACTTGACCAGCCTTTTGCTGCTGGCTCAAACGAACAATTTAATGATCTTTGAGTGAATTTGAGTGACCTTTTTTGACCATTCAATGTTAATTATTGAAACTGAATTTCCCGTTGACTTTTGCAACAGATAATTATATTTGCAAAGGAATTCAAAAATGAACCGTGTGTTAAATTGAATTAATTTTTGTTGAAATTGGCTGGGAAGACCTAGAATTAATAAACATTTATATACAGTTTCTAATAAAATTCAACAATAAACTTAACTGTTATGCTCCATATAGATGCTTTAATTAGTAAGCTTTTCATGGAATGTTTACGGTATTATTTTACTTTTGTATTATTGTGTTTCAACTTTTCAACATGAAGCTATGTTTATATTCAAAATTGGTAAAGAACGAGAGGTGAATTGAGCTGTATTAATGAAGCGTAGTCTCTTAACAATTAAATTCCTCTCAACTCTTCAAAATAATATGAATCGTCATTGCAATACTTAATTAAATATTCAATTAAAATGTTTTGATTAGTTGGCTAACAAAACAAAGGAATTGTATCTTTTTCCTCAAATATTAAACAAAATTGTTGTGATGTTAATTCACTTGCATTTTCAAATAATGAACATGAATATGCACGAGGTTTGTTGTAAAGTTAAAGTGTAAGCATTATTTCCTTTGTACAATGGTTGTATTTGAAAGTAATAATAAAAAATAAGAGAACACTTTTGTGCGCATAAATTCAACTGCTGAATAAAATTAAAAAA
This sequence comes from Leptasterias polaris, assembly GCA_037783415.1. Classification (NCBI taxonomy): domain Eukaryota; kingdom Metazoa; phylum Echinodermata; class Asteroidea; order Forcipulatida; family Asteriidae; genus Leptasterias; species Leptasterias polaris. The sequence goes on from JAZGTN010000027.1 coordinate 4,864,394, forward strand.
ATGTTGGAAAAGTAATTTTTTAAGAATTTAATTTGTGGCTCGATAATTATTCCATGTCTATTGTCTGAGTTGTCATGCTTTCCCCCCCCCCCCCCCCTTTTGGGGTCGTGGCCGTGAAAGGAATTATAATATTAAAAAAATGCTCCAAAATCTGTCCGCCTACTTCGGTGACAAAAACTTCCCTACCATCCCATCTTCCCTCTAACGCTCGCTTTAACCAAAATATCCCAGATGAGACCGGTGGGGGATGGGGCCGAGCGAAATTGTCACACCCCAGCTTCCCTTTAATGCGCATACCACCACCATACCTCTCTGTTGACAGTCTAGTACAAATTCATTCATTCCGATCGATATCTGGGTCAACTTTTGACCAATCAATCTAACGGATGCAACACATCGCGCGTCACGTACGCGTACTTACTTAATTCTCTTTGGCCGGTGGTGTTTTAAATTGAAGAATCTACTCTCACTGTTTGGATTGATCGGCATCGGGTTGAATCATCCGATCCGCGTCTTCTTCTTTGTCCATTTTCAAAAATTGAAAAGGTGCAGCCGAACTGGCCAAGTTTGTACAACAAGTTCTGCACCTCTGGTAAAGTAGTGAAACTGACGCAAAACCACTGGATTTACCCGATGGTTGATAGATCAGCAAGAACCAAACGGTGAGTGGGGTATTTAAAATGGTCAATGTAGGGTTACAAATGTAACTAAAGTTACTAATATTAATAATAGTAATAATAATACTAACAAGATTACATGTCTTTTGACTTGATTAATTAATTATTGGACACACTCTGCCTCCCCCTGTTTCAGTCTCAGTCTCAGTCTCACTTTGCTTTATCCCTGGTTGTTTGTAGTTAGTGGTGGTGGTTACAGATGGCAGTGGGAAGTGTGACATCCTATTCTAGTCCTACCGACCAGCAGGTCTAACTCTAAGTTTGTTTGTCGCGAATTACATTGTTGACTTGACTTGTTGTAGCAAAGTCAGCCCCAGTGATACAGCTTTAGTTTTAACCAACAAATTTGAACTAAATTTAACCATCTCACGGCATGATCAGTGGTTTTGTTTAAATGCTCATCGAACTTTATCGATTCGAGGTTTATGCTTGTAAATTTATGGGAAAATTTAATGTTTGCGAATCTTCAAAAATAAACAAGTCTAAATAGTGATCCTCTGTTTGGCCTAGTCAATTTACAGACAGTCAATTAAGTGATAGGTCTACCAAAATAATGGGCGTATTTGGTTAAGGGGGACTAGGGCAGGGGTTGATTTGCCATATTATATTTTACATGTAAAAACAATAGGCCTACCACCAGTTTCTAAATTTCTAACGACGGATAAAAAGTAAAGCTTTCTCTGGCCAATTATTATTGTTGTTTTGCTGTGCCCTAATTTTCCCTACCGGTTTTGCCTGAATTTATAAGGGCAGTTTCCCCCTTCCCCCTGGGTCATACACCTATACCACTAGCTACTGTTTCAAAAATACCACACGGTTAGGCATTCATACATTCATTTGTTTGGTCATTTCCTCCAGTCTATGCCAGTACAGGAGGATCTGATTTGAGGTATTGTCACAACTAACATAACAGTCATTAGGCTTCTTGACATCAAACAAAAACCTCAGTAACGTTAACGTTGATGCCAAGTTAAGTCAAGATTGCTGGTAATGTACATTATTCCAAATCATTCCACTTCAGGACTTTACTTTTATTTGTCAACATCAACTAACTGCTTGTAACAATTGTTTTCAGGGTAGCACATAATTGAGAGGTATGTCTCAGGAAAAGACTGGAGCAAGCCAGTCAGAAGAGGATGACAAGCCTTCCCAGATGCATTCAAGCTCTGTGTATACAACAAGTGCAACATCAGAGGTATCGGATGATGCATCTGAAACTTCAGAGACAACTACTCTTATGGGGTCAAACTTGGTTCTCTCGGGTAGTGGGAGGAAGCGCCGGAAACGAACCATCATCTCTGCCGATCAGCTGATAAAGATGGAGAATCTATACAAGCAAGAACAGTGGCCAGGCCGGGACAAGAAAGAAGTCCTGGCAAGAGACATTGAGATGTCCAGCCACTTTGTCAACATCTGGTTTCAGAACAAGAGATCCAGGATGAAGAAACTGGCTCAGGAGGAAGAGGAGCTAGAGGTGTTGCGCCAAACGAGAAGCCCCGGAAAGGCCATCAACCTCAGCCTCAAAGCAGAAACAGTCGCCCCTAAACCAGTAAACATTGCTCCAAGACCACAAACCTCAGGAAATACAGCTGCAAGCCTGAACATGAGCTCCATGGCAACCCAGTTACAGATTCCGAGAATTGGTGGTGTGCCAGTTGGGTCATGCTTTGTCGTCGGACAGAATGTTAAGATCAGTAATGGAACAGGAGGTGGGTCTTCTGGTCTTGTAGTGAGACCAACAACATCTCAACGTTCAAGTCCCATGGTCAAGATGCAGACTGGATCAAATGTAAACAACGCCCGTGCAAAAGTAAAGGTAAAATACAAACTAGGAGTTGTTCAACACTGCCTCACTTCTCTTGTCTTCTACTCTGTGTGTGGTGACTATTAAAATTTGAAACAACACCTGCTGTTTTCTCAGCAATGTGTTCACCCAGTTCACTTGACATTAATAGATAATGAATCTCGGTTGCACCATTTTAGGAGTCAGATTTCCTGTGCGCTATTGTACAGTGCGTATTTTAGAAGCCTCCATGCGTTAGACACGCCCATATCTTTACATACAATTTGACTCTCAAAAGGGTAGACCATGGGCAGACAGAAGCCACATAGTGATGTCAGTTCCAGGGCTACTGGTCTTTAGGGTAGACCATGGGCAGACAGAAGCCACATAGTGATGTCAGTTCCAGGGCTACTGGTCTTTAGGTGTCGGCAGCTATTTCTGTAATGCTCACAGTATATGAAATATAAATTCATGAAGACCAATTGATTAAGATCAACTGCAAAGCATTAATTTTACAATAAATTATTCAATTATCTAACCTCAAATTTATTTTTGTTTAATAATAGGCTGCACCATCCACTCATCTGCAACCTAGACTCCACTCATCAGTAAACCCACACAATATCCAAGCAATGTGCACCAGATGTCATACACAGTCCCCATGGCAACCTGTACACAGACACCTGAATTTCTTCAACTGCTTGGTCTCCATGATGGCAATCGAGGAAGGAGGTCTGATTCGGAAAGGCGACCCTGATTTTGATGTGGCTGTAAACACTGCCCTCTATGGTATGCGCATTGCCCATGGCAATATCTTGACATACAGAAAGAACGAAGGGTTACGCATTCACAATGACCAACCATGAAAAGATGGCTCATTTCTGTTCCTAAAAATGGCATTGCGTCCAATTTAATATTTTCATTATTCCGTTAAGAATCTGAAATCACACGTGATACATCTCGCAAATGACTTCGCAATCTCAAACAGCGCCCTCACTGTGTACGCTTTCATTGTTTGACATCAGAGATGGTGGCCTATGCAAAGAGTCATTTGTAGCATGGTCGGGTTTAGTCCAGATGAGCTCCTGTAGCAAAGCGTAATTAAATGTGTTTGTAAAGTACCATTCATTGCATGTGTAAATGACTAGCCTAGTTGGGTTTTCACCCAACTTTCCACTGAGATCACACAATCAAGTTTGCTTGGGTGAGCCTATATCTACTCTCTTCTGGAGGAGACTGCCAGATAAGGAACCATAATCCTCCATTTAGAACACTGAAAAGATGTATGAACCGATACACCTGCTCTAGTAACTGGATGGTACAAGGTTAGATTTCTGTACAGGTCTTCTGTCAATAGGTTTCCTTGTTGAACTGCAAGTTGTTGAAGTTCAAAATGATTTTGTTCTTAAAAGGGGCTGTGTCGTCATGATCGTTGCGAGCCAGTGGCTGTACATGGAATTATAAAATCTCTCACCCAGTTACTGCACGCACACTTGCTCTCCACAGATCTGATATGAAGGGAGGACATGCGTGTGCAGTAACTATGGGTGAGAGTTCATAATTCAATGTATAGCCACAGACCTGCTTTGATCATGCTGACACAGCCCCTTTAAAGCATGGGGCAAACATTGGTCATTGTCAAAGACCAGTATAAACACTTTATGAAATAACAAATCTGTGCACATTTTAAGGCTCAATCAGTTATGAGTTGCAATAATATTGCATGTTTTCACTGTTTCTAAACATGGCAAAAAATATTCAAAGGCAAGTTTTCCGCCAAGACTATCTTTCTACTATGTTCAATACACCGATCCATTAAGCCACGCCCATTTCTCATTGACCAATCACAACCACGAAATCTGATCACCATTTGAGCCGTTTGGTGATCTTTGCACTAATGGTGATCGGGTTTCGCGGCTGTGATTGGTCAACTCGTAAGGAGGCGGGGCTTAATGGATCGATCTATAGACTGTGCAAGTCTCGCGCGTATCCGAACGAGAAAACACGTCAAACGAAGAACATTTTTATTTTTAAAATCAAATCTTTGTTTTAAATTATATCTCATGACAAAATCTGAACAACAAAAATAAGTTATTACAATTTTATGAAATTAGTTTTAGCTTTTTAAAAAAATACGCCAAAGTGTGTTAATTATTATTAAAAACAAATTAAAACTCTGGGACAAGGATGCTTTTTTGATGTTAACTTTTTAGAAACCCCTTACGCAGATTCGTGAAGGTAAAACGGGTTTTAAATTGACCCGTATCGCAGTTTAAAGAGGAATGCCGACGCCACAACACCATAGACTGCAATGAAAAGGGTTTGCTTTGCAATTACAGCATCTGGCGATTATAATACCGCATCCAAACAAGCTTTTACATAAGTTTTATGATCGGAGGTGAGCACAAAATTCTTAATTTTGTGCAATAACCGGAAGCTGAGGTCAAGTTTAATTCTCGGGTTTTCTTCGTTATATTGTTGAATTGGTTTTACTTTCATATTTTGTTATCACTTAGTATTACATTCCCAACAACATGTATAATTTTCTAGGTCATAAACTACATTAAACTAAAATAATTGACGAAACAAAATCTCGCCCACGTAAAACTCCATATGGTTGGGACCACTATGGTCCCGGAAGTTCGAATGCGCGCGAGACTTGCACAGTCTATTCTCAGTGAACATCTATACATTTTCAGTCTTACCAATGTTGTGCACACCTTTAATGGGAAGCAAAATGCCCTAATTTTTAAATTTTTTATTCCATGAATTTTATTTTTAATCGAATGGCTTTAATGTCAGAAAATCTGTTTTGTTTAATTATATATTTTCTTTTATAAGAAAGAAGTGTTGTGATATATTTCTGAATTTCTTCCTATACAGAGCACTACATTATTAAAAAGTGAATTAGATTTTATAATATCTAATGGGATAATTCTTTCTGTCATTTTCAGAATAAAAATGTAACAGCTGTTTGAACTCAAGCTCTGGTGTTTCTGTTCAGCAGAGTGTGGGTTCGAGTCCCGGTCGTGACACTTGTGTCTCTGAGCAAGACACTTAACTATAATTGCTTCTCTCCACCCAGGGGTAAAATGGGTACCTGTGAGGGCAGAGATGGTTCTTGTGATTGATTTAGCTTAGTAGCGCATATATTGCAGCACAGGCTGTATACTCCCCAGGGAGCTGAGATGGTTTAAGGAATGAAATAAATGGCCCAGTGACCAGGGGTAATAATGTTCGAAGCGCTTTGAGACGCCCTTGGGTGTGATAAAGCGCGATATAAATCCATATTATTATTATTATTCATAACGTTGAATTAATTGTGTCTCTGAGTCTTGTCAATTCTTTAAATCTAAATAATTACCATTAACAAGAGCAAAAAAATGTATATAATTTTGTGTTTAGCCTTCGAGAAAGACTTGGCTAGGGTCGAAACGCTCAGACCATTAACTATTTTTGGGGGCATTGCAACAGCTAACTATTTTTACTTAATAAAAATGAATGTTTTTTACCCTTCCTCACTCAGCTTTAATTTTAAAAAAACCCGACAACACACACCACTTTAAAAAGCCTCTGATGATCTTGTTAATTAGTTTGTTTTAAATCCAGTCGCCTAGAATAGTAAATTATGTTTACTGTTAGCGAGAATAAAATAATATTGGTGATTGAAGCAAACAGCTCCCATTGGTGTAAACTTGTTTACATGCAAATATCATGCCTTTGTAATGTCAAAGGTCATCATTAGACAGACTGGTACCCATATCCATGTGCCCAGAATAGTATGGATCGACTCGTCTAGAAACTGGATATGTGACCAGTGTAACTCAATGCGCTGTGGTGCAATTTTATTGTCATCGTGGCACATTCTTTGAGAGCAAATATAACTGATTTCTTGCGAATTTGATTAAACATTTTGTAACTTGAGGGTCTGGTCTTTCGCCATGTTTAAGAGAAAATTAGAAGCTCTGCAGTATCATCAAGTTGATCTCGATATAAAGGGTAAGAAACTTAGAACGTAGCTGTAGTAAGTGTAAATTTATTCGTGCGGAGATGCAGTAGTACTAGTGTAGTAGATGAGTAGTGTCATCACTCCACAGAAATAATACTTGAAAGTATCACATTGTCATTGCTTGCCTTGTCAGTAAACTTTGAGCAGAAAATATAACCAAAGCTAGAAACATAAAATTAAACAATGGCTTCCTAAACAATCACAAGGCAAGGCCAAGGGGAAGCCTTGCAATTTTTAGTCACTTTTTAGATAAGGTTTCACCCCCTATGGACATGATGGAGATTCTACCTCCATGTTCCATCCAGTGTACATTAGTAGTTCAGCTTTTCTCTCCCATCTTTAGTATATAGTAGAAGCGTTCCAACTATTGTTGGGACCAGTCCCATTACCAACTTGAGTGTATGTTACAGTTGGGACTGCTGGATTTAGCCCTGGTAGGACGTCAGTGTCTGTTGCAGTTGCACTGCACTGACGTCCTCCTGGGTATAATTTATAAAGATCCTGTACAATGCGAACACAAGTTTGGGGTCGCACTAAAAGCCAACAACTGACGACAACTGCCAACAACAAATTTTAAATGTACTTTAAAACAACGTCTGGACATGATAACACTGTGAAATCTATGTAAGAGATTCATGTATCTAAATCACCTTTAATCTGTAACAAAAGTTGTGTTTTTAATAGTAAATATTGTTGGTTTTTTTACCACAAATTAGTAACGACAAGTACTGTCCACCTTGGAGTCTTTGGACCAAATCTGGAAGATACCATTATACTGTAGGGGGTACTAAAAACTGCAAGAAAAGTAGTCTTTATTTTAATGGTATCGTTTTAAAAACCAGCGTGGTACTAGTAATAAAATGACAGCTGTAAATATGTATGTTCCTTAAAAAGGGAAAGAAAAAAACAGAATAAACGAAAAAGCAGCAGTAAAAAAAAGCAAAAAAACTAAGCCCATAGAACTTACCCATTGCATTATGGTACATATGGCATAAATTGTCCAAGTGCGTTCCAGATACATAATGGCGGACATTACTAGTTTTTACTAATTCGTGGTGAAAAAAAATATTGACAGTTAAAAATATAACTTTTTCAACAGATTGAAGGTGATTTGGATACATATGACTCGCTTACATAGATTTAACAGTTTAACCCTTTGCATGCTACCATTCCCTACACACACACTATTCCCTGCGCGCTGGAATCTTTTTGCACAATCATCAAAATAACACAAGGTTGTAAAGGTTGTACTTAAAAGCTTTTTTCTGTGTGAAGGAATTATTTTATTGCAAAATGCAAAATAAGACAAATGTAGAGTATAATACTGGCAACCAGGTAGTTCAAACAGAATTTAGAAAATACACACTTCCAAAGCACACCGAAAAGCATCCCCAACACCATGGACTGTTTGTTCCCCTCCTTGCATAGGAACGATGCCATCGTCGTCGTCGGATTCGGCCCAATCGTTGATAGATGTGTGTCCGATATCTGGCCCGATGTCAATAGACATAACCCAACTGAAGCATTATCGTCGCTATCGTCTCCCAAAACATACTCAAACACTATCTTCCCGAGTTAGAATCCGCGAAAATCTTCCGGAATGCTGCTGCGGCGTCCATTGTTACTGCCTTTTGTTTTACGGTGATAACAGTCACGGAAAAACTAAGAAATTACAGGATTTTTTCAAAAAAATTGTCGCGTATTCGTTCATAACATAGCTTCTACATGAATGTATCGAAGTGTACAAAAAGTACCCGGATGCATGTCAGGGGTCAAAAGAAAGCTCGATTGTATGCAAAACAAGTAGCAAGTTGTGATCAATTGCTGCTCGATATGGGGCAGAGGGAGGCCCCCCCTCTATTGTGTCTTCATTGTGTTCTGGGAATCTCAGGAATTCTTTTGAGAATTTTAGGGGGGGTGCTTCTGTATACAAGAGGGAAGAGTGTGTTAGGGTTAGGGTTAGTTTGGGGGGGCCTCCCTCTGCCCCATATCGGGCATGGTATAGTTGTGATGGGCGCAAATATGCGCCCACAGCAGTGAGGGAATAAACGTTGCGGGCGCAAATATGCGCCCACAGCAGTGAGGGAATAAACGTTGCGGGCGCAAATATGTTCAGGCGTTGTTTAAAAGTGCATTTAAAATTTGTTGTCGGCAGTTGTCGTCAGGCATCGTCAGTTGTCGGCTTTTAGTGCGACTGCAATTTTGAGTACAATTTTTTCATATTTTTACCTAATTTGAGAAGCTGAAACTCCATTCATATATTCTTGGTGGCCATAACTACACTTTTGATGAGTTCAAAAACTAACAAATACACATCCATGGATGACATTATTTCTGAAAATAAATCCGAGTTGTGCACTGGCGTTGTGATCATCATGTACCGGATTTACCAATTGATCGTGTACGGTCATGAGCGCATGCCCCGTCTAAGTTCCACTGCGCCCTCAATCGTGGTTGCTATGCCCCTACAAATAAATACTCACATGCGCGTGACGGGCCATGAGCCTTCACAATCACGTCAGTTTAGGATGTCACAACGGAGGCGTCAATTTCCATTTTATTTTCACAAATAATGTCAGCCAAGGATAGAATTTACAATTCTGAATCCAGCAGACTTAAAGTTCAGGAGTGAAGTTTCAGCTTCCTCAAAAAGGAAATTGTTATACATTTTTTCGCAATGGTACTGGACCTTTATACCCTTGACTCTGTCACGTTGTATGCAACAGAGGAGTCCAACCTGGGTTAGGACTGGAGTGTAGGCTGTAGCTGGGATTACCAAACTCCGGGCTCTCAATCAAGTCTCATCATAATATGGAGTATTACTCCTAGAACTGTATGAATGAGGTTCGATCCGCTATCGTCTCCACGAACCTCATCATAGAGTGACATTTACAAAATCCTATTCAGAACTTTTTGCCCTTCGAAACCGGATCTTGCCAGGCTCTACAAGTTCTTTGTTCTCACAGTGAGATCGGCGTGGGTCCAGAAAATCCACTCCGCAAAAAAAAAAATTTGAAAAAAAATATAAATTCTTACCGTTATTCAGAATCTTCGCCTTCCGGTTACAAATATGGCCGCCTCCATAATTTATAAATGGTATGCTGCGCGCTACGCTGGTAACAATTACCAACGGCCTATGTTTGTGTACGTGAACTGTTGGTTTTGTGATCAGTGTATTACGCAATATACCATTTATAAATTACAGCGGCGGCCATATTGTTACCGGAAGGTGATGATTCTGAATAACGGTGAGAATTTATCATTTTTTGCAACTTTTTTTTTGCTGAGTGGATTTTCTGGACCCACGCGGAGCTCCACTGAGAACACATAGAGCCTAATTTTGGCAAACTTGACGTCTAGCGTAAAAATAATGCAATACAAAGAGTGAAAACAGTATGTTACTGTGTGTTAGAACAGGGTTTGATATGGGCCTTGCAATACTTAGGTTTATGTCTCATTCACTTTTGTTGTTAAGGATCGAACAATCAAAGTTAAAGATTCAAGTTTGCTTGAAGATAGGAAGTGAGCCTCTGAAGTAATTTTCAATCCTTTTTTAAAAGGATTGAAAGTCTCTCTTAACTTAGACTTAGAATAGGGCACTAACGTAATATATTCAGTAATTCTCAGGAAAAACTCAAGAAGAATTGCTAAGATTAAGAATCTCTTACTCCATGTCCATACTCCTTTTACCTAGCACCCGCAGCCCTAGAGTTGGACCAATCATGGTCCACCCAATGTTCTGCTGGTCCAATCAGGATCGAGTTGACTTTAATTTCCTGCCTTTCAGCTCTGTGGTCCCGCCTGTTTCAATTCCTGCCTCGGATCAGAGCCATATTTGGATGGGTTTTCAATCCCTAACAGATTTGGTGATTTCTTACCAATGGGTCTTTCCTCCCACATCTAAAACTAAACATCTTCATCGTTTTCGACATTGATGGATATGTGTGATCGGTTGGTCACGTTGCGCTGTGGGTCGACATTGATCGCTGTGTGTGATCAGTTGGTCACGTTGCGCTGTGGGTCGACATTGATGGATGTGTGTGATCGGTTGGTCACGTTGCGCTGTGGGTCGACATTGATCGCTGTGTGTGATTGGTTGGTCACGTTGCGCTGTGGGTTGATTCTGTAGGATACTTACCTTAAAGGGTGTGTACAACATTAGTAATTGCCAAAGACCTGTATCCACACTTGATGGACCCCACTTATACATGAAATAACAAACCTGTGAAAGTTAAGCTCAATCGGTCTTTGGAGTCATGAGAAAACAGTGAAAACCCCCATTATATGTTTTAACTTGTTTTCAAACATCAGATTTTATCCTGCAGGATAAAGACTTGTTTTACTCATTTCCTAAAAACTATGGCATTTCAAGCAAAACTATTTAAAGAGAAGTTTTCCACCATGACCATCTTTATACCATTTTTATGTGCAGATCTGTGAACATTTATGTTTTCAATCTTACCAATTTTGTACACACCCTTTAAAAAGAAAATTCCTCTACAGTTGTGAATAATGAAAAAAAGATGTTCAATTTGTGGTAGCAGGATCGACAGATAAAGGCATGATCGAACGATAGCGCAATGCAATCAGCCTATTGGGCACACCGTCCAATTGTGCCTAACATATTAATCCTGTTATTGACCCTTGAGAAAAAAGGATTTGTCAAGTTTAATTAGTACTTATAAGTAAGTGTAAGTAACTGACATGGATAGTCTTCACTTTGCTGGCTTTTGTAACTCCTCCTCCTAGATGAAATGAAATGGCGTAACCTGGTTGTATGGCTGGAAGATCAAAAGGTTCGATTGTACAAGATAGAAGAACGCGGAGATCTGAGAAATTTCATCAGTGGTGACTGGCCAAAAGCATTTCAAAAGGTAGGCCTAACAGTTGGCTTCACAGGGGGATCTTGGGTCTTGTCTCGTAGTAGAGAACCTAGTTGTGATAATTGTGACCCTCAAATCCCTCGATTCTCCCGACTGTCGTAGACTGGAGGGTTACGACCAACCACGGGTAAAACTTTCGTTCGCAAATGTTGTTGACCTTTTATTTCAACATCTCAATGTAGCCAATTGAGTACATTTAAAATGTTGAAATCCCAGTCATAGCTCTTGTACGTGACCCAGAGCTACAATTATTGCAGACCATTGTAGTTTGCCATGACAATTAATTGATTTGAAGCTTATTTAGACTCAAATTTTCTCAACATTCTGGCAAAAAGCTGTCATTGGGATACCATGGTCAACATTAAGTTGGAGTTAAATATCCAGTTATTGTTTGGTTTTTAGGTTGCCAGTCGAAAGCACAAAATTCTTCTTATATGCCAGTCACTTCCCTCAACTTGTTTTTACTTTTTATGTAATTATAGCCAATGGAAGCAAAATTTATGTATTTTTTTATGATGCGGACAAATAAAATTTCTTTCTATTTATCTATCTTGTAGTTTTGGATAAAAATGTGTAATGGACAATAACTGGAATGAAGTACCTACATGTACCTACATATACCGTGTAACCTTTGCTTACAAAAAGAGGACTGAGTGCATTTTAGAGCCTTTCTGGCAGGCAAGATACTACACTGTTTGTCTGGAACATTTTATATTTTGTGTCATCATTTCTACATAAATTCTTGTCATTGTATTTGTATATTTGATCAGTGCCACAGATTGCCACAGCAGAAATTGACCATGGTCGAGAACCTTATCTCTTCCAAAAGTGGCCCAAATTCCATTTGCAATTGAGCACAGCTGGTGGCTTCTCCAATTTACCACTCCCATTGAATTGAAGCACTTGGCTCTACTCTCTGCATAAGCATGTGTGTGCCTCAAAAGGCTACTGTTGTGGCATATTGAGGTATGGGTTGGTTGTCACGAGAAGCACACTGATTTAACCAACCATCAGGTTAGCTCAGAGGTTTCATCCCCTGCCTTTTATCTCAGTGGGTCCCGGTTCGAGCCCCACCTCAGACCTGGAGCCTTTCATGTGCTTACCTGATGTTATGGGCTTTCCCCATAGGGTTTTCCTCCCACATCCAAAACTGAACATTTCTTTTCTCGTTTCCTATACACCATCCTATTTTTGGCACTTGCGCTGTTGGATGTGTAATGAAATAAATAAATAAATAATTATATTTGTAAAAATCCTGCGACTTCCTAAACCCGTCATCTCTTTGAACTTTCCTCCAAAGTATCTGAAGGATATACGGTGCCCAGTAGATGCTGATGACAGAGAAGGGGCCTGTGAATGGTTGCTTGCTCATGCAGTCAGGTTGGACTATGGAGAAAAAGGTAAACTTGATTCACTGGATCTAAGGAGGTTTGCAGTAACACCATTTGGAAGCAGACTCTGTAGTGACTTGTGGTAGCTCTTAAAAGAACTGATTGTGGAAAATAATATTAATGTTTTTTTGTTATGCACAAACTCAATCAAAATAGATCTTCAAGGCACAACAAAAAAATGACATATTTGGAAATTAAGTTAACCAAAAATTAAAAGTAGGCAAGTAGCAACATGTGGTAAATATAAGAGCAAAGCAAAAAGCAAAAAAAACAACAACAAAAAACCAGCAGAATCGACATTTTAGAAGCTACAGAAAGCTGTCTTTACAAGGTTGGTCTTGAGATCAACTCCAATTTTACCCTGTGTATGGTTACAGGGCACATCATCGGCTTCCATTTAGAATACTTGTCTTGAACAGCAATTGTTTTCCGGTTTACATTTGTTCAGATGTTTATGTTAGTGTCAATACACCGATCCAGTACGCCACGCCCACCATAGCAACTGCCTAGCAACGACCGAACGTGTCGCGTGTGTGGCACGTCGTTGTGGATTTGTACACAGCCAGACGAGTATTCGGCCCACCGCACGCACACACTAACCCAGCGGATACTACTTTTCTCTGTCTTACACCTCGGCTTTGGAAATGGCCAAAAATATACATTCCCTCTCTTGTCAGGGTTTCGGGAGTGGAAACTTCAATTAGGATATGAACACCGCTTGACCGTGGTTTTAACCCTCTTGCTGTCTGACCATTCAATACCATTCACTGTGGTTTTGAATGATAGATAAGCTATGCCAGCCTTGCAATATGATACCATGAGGGAATGCATGTACACAGTACACAGTTAGTTCTGTGCACAGTTGTGCCACCATACACGACTTTGGCAGTTGAATGGTTTCAAATGGTTGGTCAACTCACTTGAAAATGTCGCGAACAGTAGGAGGGTTAAGGATAAAAATCAAGTTTATAAAAGAATAGCCTTGAACAAATGACACAAAAGTAAATTCAACGAAATGTGTGTAGTTAACAATACAAACAAATCAGTGTCGGACAAAATGGCGGCAATTTGTCGGACCTTAAATCACGCATTGTGATTGGTCAATTTGTCAAGGGGCGTGGCCTACTGGATCGGTGTATTGTTTGTTCATCATTGATGACATAACATTTGAAATAATATGGAAATCTCACGCGCATTCAACTTTTTTGTTAACCACTTTTTCCCCACGCACATTGTACACTGCTTTAATGCGTGAAGGAAACAAACTTGCGCATTTTAAGAGGTCCCAATGTTAAATATGCACGAGACTTGCACAGTCTATAAACAAGAGATTTGCTATCAGTCTGTTTTTAATTCTTTTTTTTAAATTCTCAACTTTGATTGGAATAATTCTAGTTGATACATACAAGGCGATATCTGGGAATGGTCCTTCACAACAGAACTCATCTTCTCATGCTGCTTCGGATGATCCGTTTCATCATATAGACGGTGAGTTCTTTTTAACCACTTTGGTTCAGCTTTTCTGAATTGTTTCCTTTACCACCCACAGGACAGAGTTAGTTTATGAGTCTGCCAAAAAGTGCCAATTTCAGGTATTAAATCTAGGGACTAAGTCTAAGTTTGAACAGAACCGCCAATAATCTACAACTTGTTGTATACTTTGGTGTGATTTCTAAATAAATTTTTATCATTTTGTGAAGGGACAACATGGACGACTCTATGTAGAGACCCAACTTTTTCTGTCGTGACACGACCTTGCCTCACTTGGACAAAAGGGCAGGGAACGATTGTTTTGGAAATGACGCTACAAAGCATCCAAACCGTGCTATATTTATTCATATAGGACTCCTACATTAAAATTGTGAGCGTTGCAGCAGTATTCATGTCAAAATAAAGGATGACACATGATGCGTGCTCCTATCAAATGACAAGGATCTGTGTGTGAGGTTTATACTAAAGAATCTTGTGCTGTTGTTTTTTTTTACAGTGAATGAACCAAACTTCAAAGCAGGCCTAGCCTCAGTCTGTTTACTACTGAATATACCAGAGCACTATGATCCAGTGACTACACTAGAAGCTGTTAGTGTCTTGATCCAGGAGAGATTAGTGCAAAGTGGCGCTGTCAGTGCTGAACAAGAGGTATGTGTTTTGTGTGTGTATTTACTTAACTGACACAAGATATATAACATCATCATCTTTATAGGCCAAGTTCAGGTTTGCGCAGCGGTTTCTTCCCTGCCTTTCACCTCTGTGACTCTTGCGTGTGGATTAAGTTTTCAGTGCTTACCTAATTGTACATAGCATTCGCTCTCAACAGTGGTCCACTGGTGTAGCGCTAGTAAACACACCCCAAATTATGTCCAACTGGTCTAGCTGGCTAGATTAGTGTGAAAAAAAAAGCATAATAATAATATAATAATATACTGTCTTATATAGCGCACGAATCTACCAATGAGGTACTCAAGGCACTTGAATAAACAAACATTTAAGACAGGTTATGAGTTTTCTGAACTATGAGATCCATTTATGTAGCACTTTATAAGTTTTCACAAGATGTAGTGGCGCATTCAGCAGCCACTGCCAGAAACACTGAGGCAAACCCCTTCTCTTAGCGGTAAGTGTAACTGGGTTCTTTTACGTGCATTACACAACATACGGGACCTCTGGCTTTACGTCCCATCCGAAAGACAAAGCATTAACGGTTGAAAACTTTATCTTAAGCTTGTCCTAGGGAATGTTTTCTATTTTGGTTTAACTTCATTAATATTATTCCCCCCAATTTTCCAGGGTGTTGATTTTGAGCTGAAAAACTACGAGTTAGGATTCTCCACAGAAGGTAAGCACTTGTGTTCTGAAAATGTTTGACTTTCAATCTCGGCACTTCTTTTGCAAATGCTGTTTACTCATCAATTACTGGGGCTACTGCAAAATTCCAAGCCTTCAATTTCTTGTTTCTACTGGTTGCAGATCCAGCACTGGATGATGCCAGTCGTATTCTACGTCTCCTTCACGTATCAGAACTACGCGATCTACAAACCCAGATCAACGAATCCATCGTAGCCGTGCAGAAAATCACAGCCAATCCAAAGACAGATCAGAAACTTGGCAAGGTTGGACGGTGACGTCGGGTCAGAGGTTAGACTGATGCTCATTGTTAGGTCATTGGTCCGCTTTATCTTGGGTAGCCTGGATATAATGCATGATGAACCTAAATTGGCTTGATGAACCTAAATTGTGCAAGATTCGTCACAAAAACTCCAGTACTTGTAGTTCTCTTAGAAAAAAAGGACTTGCATGCAAACAAGCTCGAAACAAGATGTTACATAAAGCATTGTTACATCAACATAAAGATGGGTAGGTGTACAATACTGGTATTCTAAATATCTCAGTTCCACTTCTGGAAAAATAGCACAAAGCACAAGATTGTTCTTTCTTTACAAATTTATTAAAAACCCGATTTGATTTAGATATTTTCAGAGTTATTGCCTGAAGTGTGAAGTTTATAAATTATTATCAAACACATCAGACATTTACCTTGACTACCGTATTTGGGGCGACAGCACTCAAAATACATAGTACTGGAAATGGCTCCAGTTATGTGTGCTGCTTGCAGGCGATGTATTGACATCAAATGTTGGATACCCATAAGTTGATTTCATTTGCAAAGGATGTTTAAAGATGAATTATCCAACAAACTTTAAAACAAAGTGTAGTATTTTTCATAGTATAAAAATCTGTTTTATAAAGTATTTCTTTGTGATCTCATATATTGGACATTGCTATCTGGTTCTGATAGTTGTGGCGATCCTTGGCAGGTTGTCATAGAGGACTTTGTTCCTCGCATTAAGAACCATCCTCGGCATGATACAGCAGCTATCGAGTCGAGCCTCTTGCTTTTCAGTAAGGGTCCAGACCTTGGACCCATAGAGTAGAATGGATTCCGTGTGGACGGATCTGTTTCTTGGCTTAACTGGCTCCATTGATTGGCTAATCCATTTACTGGCTTTTGTAGGCCAAAATGTTGCCTAAAATGGCACAGCCAAGTTTTTTGTGATGACGTCGGGTGAATTTAATCAACAGGACAATATTTAATACTGTGTAGTGACAAGTTGCCCATTATTGGTATTTATTTCTCTACATTAAAGGTTCACAACGAATCTTGATATTATATGTAATATATTTTGTATTCAACTTCCAAGCGGGTAAGCCTTTTAAGTCATTTCATATTATGTGCGAAAGCAAAGCTTTAACTTAACATATTTTGTTTGAAATAAAATGTATAATTAACAAGAGGCAAGACTTGTAGATTGTGACAAGAACTAAATCACAATGGTTGATATAGTAATGTTTTGGGATACACCATGGACAGGAAACCCTCTCTTATGAGTGATGGTTTGTCGGCTTTCTGTTGAAGACAATCGGAGCAAACTGATCAAACCATTGAGTCCTTATGCCATTGGTGCTTTTCAGAATCATTACTTATATAAGAGAAATGTCATGTACATGGTGTTACCGCAAACCTTGCTAGATTGTATCTCCACCATGCAAAGTTCCAAATCCTACTCATGTACATGGTGTTACCGCAAACCTTACTAGATTGTATCTCCACCATGCAAAGTTCCAAATCCTACTCATGTACATGGTGTTACCGCAAACCTTGCTAGATTGTATCTCCACCATGCAAAGTTTCAAATCCTACTCATGTACATGGCGTTACTGCAAACCTTGCTAGATTGTATCTCCACAATGAAAAGTTTCAAGTCCTACTCATGAACATGGCATTACAGCAAACACATGCAAAGTTTCAAATCCTACTCGAGTACATGGCGTTACAGCAAACCTTGCTAGATTGTATCTCCACCATGCCAAGTTTCAAATCCTACTCATGTACATGGTGTTACCGCAAACCTTGCTAGATTGTATCTCCACCATGCAAAGCTTCAAATCCTACTCATGAACAAGGTGTTACTGCAAACCCTACAAGACTATGTCTCCACCATGTAATTTCAAATCTTCACAAGTGAGTAAATTTTCTGCCTTTTGAAGGGATGTTCTGGTATGATTTAGCGCATTCAAATCAAACTAATGGTTTAAGTATAAAGAAAAAATAGCTTTAAAAAAGTTTAACACTTTGTATGAATAACAGTAATAAGAGCACAATCAAAAAAAGAAATTTCTTTGAAATGCAGATGTTTAAAAAGAATTTTATTTGTCCATTTGTTTAATAATTACAAACAGTGTGGTGTAATACTATTTTACAACAGTGTTGATCATGATCAATTTACCTATATGTATGTAGTGTTGGTTCAAACCATAGAATTATAACCCGGAACGCAGAGTGCAATCTGCCAACTCAGTAGTGAGACCACTTTATAGATGCGCATTGCCATTATAATACACAAGTGTGTCTTACAGATACCACATCATTCAGATCAACTTAAATTGTAGAAACCGCGCTGAGCCAGTTGCCATATAGTTTAGCCACTTGGTATTGGTTCACTGCTTCCACAGCAGGACACAGTGTGGTTGAGCTCGGCCTTTTATTTCTATGATTCAAACACTAAAACATGCCCAACATGTGACAGCGGGAGTCCCTCGTACCGAAATTATCCCATACTCCAACACACTCATCCCCTCTTAAACAGAAGTAATTGGTTGCAAAAGAAAGGTCTATGTAAGTATGTCAACTTACGTGTACATGTAAGTCCCTTGTTTCCCCAGAAATACAACACCTTGTTTGGACACAATGTGGAAAATTTTTCTCTCCCTTTGGTGATTGCTTTACTTCATTCTGAAATCCTGAAAAATCATTCCCCTGGTACATGTATATTGAATCATGGATGGAACAGGCAATCAGCTGAAAGTGGGCTTCAGGTTAGGCAGGCCTGATACGTCATGGAGGCAGTCGCCTTGGTGCCCCTGGTCCTTGCCTTGTTCCCCCTTTGAAATTGACAGTATCCTCATAGAGGTGCCCTATCCAAAGGAGATATTGCCCTATCCAAAGGAGATATTGCCTTGGTGCCCTTTCAAGAACCAATCATCAGGTTTTGGTTAGGTCCAAACATGAACACAAGACATGTAGCATGCATAGGATTCAAATCATGTCACCACAGATTCGCTGTGTCTTCCAAATTAACGGCATGATTGACAAATACATAGCTCTACATTACATACACACGTACACGTTGACTTCAAATCGCTGTTATTGGATTTTTATTTCTTTAAATAAATATTATCCACCCCTTGTAGTCTATCGAAAAGACGATTACAGCCCACTAATTTTGTTCCCAATATTTAAAAAAAATTACCAAACTAGCGTATTTCATATTAATGAAAACTTTAACAAAAATACATTTTCCATAAAAAGTCATTACAAGCATGAATCTTGAAAGGAATACATGAAACTGAAAGTTTGTCTGAAAAGGTTATAATCATATACAAAAGCAGTACAACTCATTCCCATACACTAAGGATCTGATTAAAACAGAAAGAAAAACAATTTATTCCATATTTTTATTTCCTGATCGGAATACACTGATGAAAGTTGGCATTATTTAAATACTACTATATAGTCACAACATGCAGTGATCAAAGATGACTTTATTTGGATTTGGGTGGGCATCTGGTCTAAGGATGACTTCAAATTCCAACATGTGTAAGTTTCAAGCACCGCAGGTTTTTCTTGAAAACTTAAACTTGCCAAAGAGCCAACTCTTTGTGGTTCCTGATTAACCCTGTCCCAAATCCTTCTACACCCTCTTTGCCAAAATGAAGGATTAAGGACTGAGTGCAATGGGCCCAAATAACAATTGCTTATAAATCACTGGGCCAGCCAATTAGTCCAAACATATTGGCATGGAGTGACATGGGAGAGAAGGGTATTGGAGGATTGAGGTCACCTGCTGCCAAAAAGGCCAAGAGAGTAAAAGTTTTATATTATTAAAAAATGACTAATTACAAAAGACAGAATAATTACCGTCTTGATTAAAACATTTCACCAAACAATTTTTAAGATCATCATTAGATAATTAAGTTACCAGATTGTTATAAATGCTATATACAGCCCCATTACAAGCCTAGTACAGAGACAAAACGGTTAAGAACAGTCCGACACAATATTTTCTGCTTAAAGGATTGTCTAAAGTGTTACAGTAGAAATAGAAGCCAGAGTACACAGAGTGATTCAGTAACATGTCTTGGATGTGTAATGCATTTCTAAGCACTCTCGCCTGTCATTGTGTGTACATCTCTCAAGATTAACACAAGGTACTGTTAACTTGCAGTACATACACCCATAGACAGTAATAAGAGTTCCTGCACAGGCATATACACAGGAAATATTAAAGCAAATAGGACTTTTCTCTTTGTCCCAGAGGTGGGAGTCTGACACTAGGATCTTTATTTTAGAGGGTATGTTGAAATGATGGCAACCCTTGAAGTCATCCATTGCAATAAGCTTCTGGGAGCAGTACTCATCACCACCAGAGAAGTACATTAAAAAGCTGGATTTCTCTATATCTGAAGAAAATAACGCCCACTTTTTTTTTAAACAGGAAGACATATTAAGTCTGAATTCAGATAAAAGTCTGACATTTCTTATCCAAGAAGTTCCATTTATAAACCCAATATACTGCATTATGCATTTTTGAATCAGACTCCAGTCTATAGTATCAACAAAGATTTCCTGGCCTTTTTTCCAGCTGCCCTGACAGCACACAGCAATCTACAAGACTTATGACTCCAGGTGATTATAGCCAAACTATTCATAAGAGCCTATCCCCAATGAAAGAAAGATAATTGTTGCTTTTGGTAATTAATTCTTTGAACTCTTTTTTACTTCTGTGACATCACCCAAAATGTTCACTGCTTTGATTTTGATAAATAAAACTGTTTCTTTGATAACTATGGAAAGCACAGTAATTTGAATATATTGAAAGTTACTGGTGAGCTAACAAATGGTTATACCGCTATATAACATAAATAACTGACTAAGTGCCTATAAAATATTTAAAATGTCCACACCTACCTCTTAGTAATGTAGTGGAGAATGAAAAAAGAAGGAACAAGAGAGAAAGACATCACTCAAATAAAATGTTAATATTTCACTGTATAATTGTTAACAAAATATTCTACAACTAAAACAATTAAGGGAGTATGGTGCAGCATGCCAGATGGTTATTTAAAAAACAAACAAATCTACATTCTCTCTCTGTTGTGTTCTGTGGTAAAAATCTGATCTACGATTCCTAAACCAAACAAATTATCAACATGGTTGCTGGTGTTAACATTAACAAATATTGACTGTCCAATGACATTTGAGCTTTCAATATGCACCAATGGAGTGGCTTGTTTCATTCACTTTAAACCTTTTTGTCCAATGAGAAAGACTCTTTTGAAGTTCATAGCCAATCAGAGGTCTTGTTAGGAAGCAAGTCTTGTTGACTGGTAGTCATTGGCAGTGAGCACCATTAATTGTAGTTCACATAGGTAGCAGGCTGGTTATCTGTCAAAGATGACAATGAAATAAATTTTTCTTTTAAAAAGAACATGACAACAAGACATCTGGGTCTATAATTTCTTTTATGCATGAAAACGAGAAAACAACTCGAACGAAGACTATATTATTTTTATGAAATCAAATCGTTTAAAATTCTACTTTATACAAATTTCTTGAAAATAAAAATACCCACAGCAATTTGATATCAAAACAATTTAAATGTTTATATAATGCAAATAATTTGTTGAAAGTTAACTAACAATGAAACAAAATTCAAACTTCGGACAAGGATGCTTATTTTCTAGAAAGCCATTTGTATTGCCAATCACGCCTGAATTTGTGCGACCATTACATACTATTAATGATAACATGAACATTAGTTGGGATTAATTGTAGATTGTTTACAAGTCTTATTCCTCAGTTTTCTTTATTGATTTGTTCAATTTATTTTACTTTCATATATTTCATGGCTAAATTATATTTTCCCATCAACATAATCAAATTTGTATAGCTATAAACTAGGTTAAACTAAAGTATTAAAAGAAATAGAATCGCACACATGTAAAACTGAATACGCTTGAGACTCGAACAGTCTAGTACTGTGGTGTATTCATGCTGGAATTTTGTGTAATTGCATATGGTGGGAAATGAGCATTGTGCATCAGTGCTTTTTTTTTTTCTCAAACAGCTAAACAGAGCTTGTGACTTCCTTTTAACCGTTTCTACCGATTCCAAATCGCTTTCTTGTTTGTGTGTATTTTGAGCCAACATGTAAAGGTCAAGCATGATATTCTTGCTACTTTAAACTGATTTCTGATTTTTTTGCCCTCAGAAAAATCAGCAAAACTTTTACTAAGTATCCTGAAAAACAATCTATAAAAGCCAATACATGTACTGTATGTAGGTCAGCCCTAATTGTAGCTTCGGAATCAACAGAATTTTCCTTCTTTTTCCCTAGAGCCAAACATCTTGACTAAAAGATGGACAGATTTCAAAACACTTTCCAAAATAAAAAATAAAGCGCAATACCCAGTCTTGATAGTCACAAAAATACAGTGTGGTGGCACATCCTTTGAGCTGCCAGCAATTTCACAAAACTTTGAGCAAATATGTTAAGTCCTCTTGCACAACATTTATTGAGTAAGTTATGCACATCTATCACAACAAATCTTGCGCAAATGGACTTATGCAGTTGCGTAAACTTTCGTGAGATCGACTGCTGGTGTGTATCTCGCCATTTTCCACATACCTTTACACACATGGAACCTCATTGCCCTCAAGGGTTGATGGACAGGCACACTTCCTCTGACCTCCAGGAATGGGTAGACACAAGCTACTACAGCCTCCATTATTACTACTACAGGCATTGGTGGCACTAGGACAGGTCGAGATGGCAGCGATGCCGTAGACGCGACCGTTGCCTCCGCGGGGGAGTTTGACAATGGTGCTCTCTGTACCCCCGGTCTTACTGATACTCTGTATGCTTTTACTGTGACGAAGGAAACAACAAAGTTTTCAATGATTACTAAGTCGTGTTCGGTTATGACAAATAATTTAAAGACTTATCCCTAAAAATCTCTACAACTTGATAAGTTCAGGCGAAGTACAGGAATATACAGAAATTCTATTTCAAGTTTACAATTTTGGTTGTAAATTATAGCTGTAGGACACCAAGAACTTGAGAGGTAAACATGAAACAAAAATCATGATTCTACAGAGTTCTCTCTATGCACAAGGTAGAGTATCGGGCCGTATACAATGGGGGGGGGGGGGATGGAAAACTGAGATCAAATTCACAAGAGTCGTTAAGATAGCACCACTTAGAATGACCCATATTACATTTTAAAACCAAAGATAAAAACCAAGTAAAAACACTAAAAAGACCTCAAAAACTTCCCAAATTTGGGTACAGAATGCTCCTGGGGAGAACCCTGTTCTGGGCGTATGGTGATGATTATACAGAAATAAATGGTTACGGAGGCAATGAGGTACAAATGATGCTTACGTGTCCCAGTCCGACCAGTAGAGTTTAAAACCAAAGGATGCTATACTGAATGGGTATTTGCTGGATGGGAAGACAGTGAAGCGAGTCAGGGGATCACCGTTCATGTTCATGCACTCGATCTTCTTGGTACCTGAATGAGAAATCAACAATGACAAGGGAGAATTACACGTTGGTCAGATACAACCTCGTCATATCAGATTACATGTAAATGAACAATAGCACTAATGACGTCACTTCAGCTCAAAATACCCGTTATGTCAAACAAACATTCCACTGCTAAGCTCACGACCCAATCACCGCATCGATGTGCAAGACCACATATACAGTCAGTACACAGGAGTAATCATAAAGCTTGGATATATACATGTGCATACGTTATTAGAGATCCAGATACTGAGCTTCTATATCTAACATTAGTGTGCAATGCTACTTACATAATAGGCTTGAAATTCGCCCAAAATGGGTTAAGGACAATCAGTACAGCCAACTTCCCATAAGCAATTGTGAGAAATATGATTCAAACTGGCCTCCCCCTCACTGTGCATGGTAGGTGGTTAATGAGTATGCTCTAGAACACGGGGGTCATGGGTTCAAATCCTCTCTGAGTTGTTGTGTGTGTGGGGCTTTCTTTTTGAGGATAACCAGAGGTCAGGATAGGTATGTAGGATGGAAGGGGAGGGGCCACATAGATGATGCTTTACTTACCAGCATCAGCCCAGCATATCTGACTGGATGTGTAGTCCAGGCTTAGGCCGTTGGGAAGCTCAATATTAGTGTCTACCAGGACGGTGCGATTGCCTCCATCTAAATGAGAACGCTCGATTCTTGGCCCATCTCGATTCCAATCAGTCCAATACAGCATGCTATCAGAGGGGTACAGACAAGTATATTATGTTATTCAACCCATATCTGCTTAACTATGTGAATTCCTGTAGAACACACAGATGTTGTTAGCGCCTACACAGGAAAAACCTGTAGATGAATAAGAAGGTTGTGTCTTTCTTTGGACTTTCAATACAAGTGGTATCAGAAACGTGGCAAAATGTATATCACAGTAAAGAGAATTATGCGCTTTTTCCACCGATACACACTTTGTTGGGATATGTTTATTTGCAGCGCAGTAAATACTGAATGTTTATTACAATGCAGCAATAAGTGCTACATGGGTTTAGGCAGGAACAGTGTACATGTACTGTGCCCAATCAGGCGGATATGGGTAGGAGACAAATGAAATAATACAGAGATGGTTGAAAATAAAGTGTTAACTTTGAATTTGCCTGGACTACTTCTTTCGCTTAGTGGATCGAGGAGACTCCTCTCGAGTTACTTCACTGCCAAGCGAGTTACTTCACTGCCAAGGAGTGAGTAATTACTGGTCTCAACATTTCGACAACCCTGCTCTAGTGACCATAAGGAGACTGAAGAGTGTTTAAGATGCTGTTTCTTTATAGGAATATAAAGGTTTCAGTGTAGAGTCAGCACTGCTCTGATCGGTTCTTCTGAAAGGTAGTTGTGGTGGAAGAAGCAATAATTTGTATAACTGATTACCATCTATCTACACTTACCCGCCGATAGGGTCAGCCACAATGGCCCTTGGGTTGGCCAAGTCAGTGTTGAAGAGGACTCGTCGGTTTCCTCCGTCCAGGTTGGCTACTTCGATGCGGTCATAGCCAGAGTCTGTCCAGTAGATGTTGCGGCTCAGCCAGTCTACAGCCAAACCCTCTGGGCTACTCAGACCTGGTTGGGGGATACAAAATAAATCCCTGCGAGTTCTTTTGCATAAAATACACAAATCCCTAAAAGTAAAAGATCTTGTTGAGACTGTAACACAAATATCATATTTATGAAAAGAGCTGGTGTGGTGTTTACGTTTCAAACAGAAGAGTATGTTCAAAACGTTGAGACCACACCGGCTCTTTTTACAGCCAGTACTCCTCCCAAAAGAGATTTACACATTGGTTGTACCTGCAAGTTTACTAGTTATAGTTACTTCTTGAAGTTGTAATACATTTGAAAGCACAAAACAGAGGGGAGTCATCCACGGCAAAATTCATCCAAGCGCTTAAGGATTCCCTTTAACATCCCCATTCACAGTTCGTTCATTGCTGTCTTCAAATCAAATCTTTCAAAACTATCCTCCTCCTTCATTTACCCTCGTTGTTCGTCTCTCACTATTGTTAACCACACTTCTCCTCAAATAAAATCTTCCCCCAACCAACGTATAATTTCCACTTGGCGTCAAAGTGTCAAGTCCACTATCTTTTAGGGTAATTTTTTTTAATGCACAACTGTGCAATTTGCAGCATACTGCATGTGGCACGCTGGAGTTTAGAGAACTCTTTGTATGATCACTCGGTGAACCACTTGTCTGTGGAGACAAATTAGAAAGCTTGACGCAGCTCAAAGCCAAAACACAAGTTGATTGTAAAGATGGTGTTTATCGGGACTGTCACTTCACTATCCGCTTACCTCGTCCGACAATGACTTGGGCATCTGAGCCATCAATGTTGGCGCGGCTGATGGTGCGTCCAGAGACATCCGTCCAGTACATGAACTCATCACGGCAGTCGTATCCCAGACCGACGATGGTCTGCCCCGAGCGGAACATGATCTTACTGCCAGGCTTCTGTGTGTTGAGAGGCATCTTCATGATGGCCATACCACGGGCATAGATGAGGGTACCATCACCGCTATCAGGTCTCGGGATCCCTGAAGGGTTTCAACAAGAAATTATAACAGAGAAATTGGTCACCGCTATTATATCTTGGGATTGCTGAAGGGTTTGAACAGTAAGTTATTATCAACAGAGAAATTGGTTTCAATATCATTTACAATAATAATGATATTATGAAAAATACAATTACAACTGTTTTAGTGGTGGACAAGTATACTTGGTTCTTTTATATACAGCTTTATGCCTCATCCCAAGGACGAGGCAATATTAGTTAAGTGCCTTGCTTAAGGACACAAATGTCAAGACTGGGGCTCAAACCCACACTCTGCTGATCAGAAACACCAGAGCTTGAGTGCAGTGCACTTGGCCGTTCAGCCATAACACGCTATACAGTGCTGCTTAAACCCAAGGCTGCACAGGCCTGTATCTGTCACCATTGCTGCTGCGGCTAGCACCCATAGTCATAGCCGAAGCCACTCAATACAGACACAACCTTACCTTCACAGGAGAAGCCGTCCCCTGTATAACCCTGCTTACAGTAGCATGAAAAGCTCCCTCGTACATTGTAGCAAGAAGCATACTGATGACACGGGGAACCAGACGCTGAACATTCATCAATATCTATGGGAGTGATGAGTGAGAACAGTCAGTCATTTCAAACTCATGTATCAAATTACTAACTGCCACTGGTCAATCAACATGGGTGATTTGCAACACAGCGAGCCCTCTACAGTTTGGACAGGAGAGGCCATTTTTACAGTGCATCTTGGGAAAAGGTTTACAAGTTTATAGCTGTCCTGCAGCGCCCGCCGCATGACCCTGATTGTTTAACCCTTTCAATACCGCATTTTTTATAGGGGTCACGCTGCTGTGTACCGCATTTTTTCACACAAAAAGCAAAGTGCAATGTTCAGCAGTGGTATTCACTTTTTCCAATCTTTATTTTCTTTGTGAAGACATACTTTAGTGGAAAAACTTTGTACATACAATTTGTAGCTTATGAAATGACCTTTCATATGATGTCCAATTTGTATTATCTTCATGTCCTTTGCCACCTCAGTCGGCACGAATGGGTCGAGGCCCGCCGAGCCCATGCCCAAGACCACGGCGTCGAAGTGCTCGGTCCAGCTACCGGTATATTGTAAGGATTGCTGTCAACATCGGACGTGCCTTGCAACGAAACATCACGAGTTTCATCCGAATATTCACTAGGTTCTTCTTCAGATATTTCTGATTCCAATTCAGAGTTTCTACTGACAAATATTTCAACCAAAACCTCTGGGTAACTAACAGCTATGCTGGTGATTATTTGCCGGGAAAACGGAAGCGTGAAATCTGGACGTACTGTTGCATGCAATGTTATTGTCGGAAAATCGTAATGGCGACCCCCTATACAACACACACCATTGTAAAGCATGGTAAACAAGCTACCAGTCCATATAAGGTTCAACAACAGAGGGCGCTAAATAAAATAAATACAGGCTCCCAAACACCGCGGTTTTTCCCCCAAATACCGCGGCTTTTAACGTCGAGTAAACTTGACAGTGGTAAGAAAGCATTACACTGCGCGTGGTCGAGTAAACTCGACAATGGCATTGAAAGGGTTTAGTTTTGTAGATGTTTGCAATCAGCAAGGTTTTATTTTGAATGAGTATAAGCCCTATGAATTTTGCAGTGCTTTGTAACTGGAAAATATTTATTCATTATGAAGAAAACAAAACCTGTACAGTTTTTAATGAAAAGATTGTTGTACTAGTATAGAAACAATTATAGAAAAATATATTGCATCACACAATTGTAGTTCTAGTTCGAGGTCGAACCTAGTTGTTTTCCTGTCAAGTCTCTTGTGTTCTTGAGGACAACTTGCTCAGTCTACTCAATGTGTTGGCATGGATAAGTCTTACCTATGATGTCACCTGAAAACTGGAGGTAGGGTCATAGATTGGTAATTACTCAGAAAATTAATGACCATAAAAACTTACTCGGTAAGAAGCATTGAAGCTATAATAGTATAACACTATTTTAAGAAAGGATCCCCTTTGAAGTAATATGATTTTGATAATTTTCACCCCAAAACATTTGAATTTCTGTGGGTTGGTTTTTTGTTCGCGAATGTTGCCGCTAGAGATGCGGTTGGTAACCTGCTGTCACCTCCCGAAACCAGGATAGATTCGACAGTCTTGCGAAAATACCAGGACAGTTTCTTGCAATTTTATCAGCAAGTAGACAACGTAATTATAGCAGAAACTTCACATATACATGACTTTACATTGCATCTTTCTTTAATTTCTTTATTTAATTTTGCTTGTAAATCAGCATTGTGTTGACAAAAACCAGTCTTTGACCCTACCGCCCAGAATCATTTTGAAATAATCACGCCATATTTACGATGGAATTGATGCAGCAACTTCAAAAACTGTTTGTATCTTACCTTCACAGGTGAGTCCACTGCCCTGGAAACCAGAATTACACACACATCTGAAGCCAAGTCCCTCAGGGATGCACTGGGCACTGACATCACAAGAGGAACACAAGTTCACCAATTCATCTGCAAGATGTGTAGGAAATTGTACCAATTAAAAAATGTGGAAGTACTTTCCCCTTCTGACGTACATTTGTAAACGGTGTGTGTTTACAATTAACATTTAGTTGATTTGAGACTCTACAAGCATTAACCAGGCACTTGCTGTCAAAATTTAAAACTGGATTTACTTGCTCATCAAATAGACAAGAATAAGAGCTTTGAAGTGACTTTCAATTCATGGGTCCATTGATCCAATTTACCTGACGTCATCACCATAATCAATCAATCACGGATGAGCCTTTTTGGCAGTGCCATACTACACAAGGAGCACTTTAGGCAGGACAGTATTGATCCTCATGTCTAAACAGGTATATTCAAGCCTACGGATTACAGTGCTAGTCACTTTTGAGGCTAGTCACTTTTGAGGATCCTTTGGTTTCATTACCACAAAGATTTAAAACAAACTAAATCAAACAACTTTTTTTTCTTAATCCAGCAGACTGCAGGGTCCTCCCCAGGATTTCTCAAAACTGTGGGGCATTCTAGATTCTAATTTTTGAAGTTTGTTCCAAGCACCCTAAATTGAAACAGGGTCCTCGGAGTGTTTTCCACTTGGTGTTCATCTTAGATTTAAAAGCCCTATTATTTTTATTATTATTTTTTTTTGCATCGGTCCCAATTCCCGCGTATGTGCACGCAATTTGCTTGTATCGGCACGCAATTTGCTTGTATCGGCACACAATTCACGTGTATTGGCCCAATACGCTAGCTTATGCACTGGGAGGACCCTGGACAGAGATGAGAACCTACTTGTGCATGTGAAGCCATCTCCTTCGTAGCCCTCATTACAGGTACAGATGTAGCCACCCTGCTGAGCCCGAGAACAGAATGCGTTGAAGTCACAACGGTTGTTGATACACGGGTCCACAGCTGGTCAAAAACGGAAAAACACAAACCAGATTGATCCAAAACAGAAATGAACATAACCTTCATCCCAGTTCCCCCACAGACACATGATTTATACGTTGGTTCACAACTTTCATACTCCCTCAATGTATAAAATTCTGTCCCAACTTAAGAATCGTCCCAACTATAGTTGAGACCATCCCAACTTAAGAATCGTCCCAACTATAGTTGGGACCAACCTTACTTAAGAATCGTGTCAACTATAGTTGGAACCATCCCAACTTAAATATCATCCCAACGTCCCAACTATAGTTGGTTCCAACTTGAGTGCTACAGTTGGGCATGTTGGGACAGCCCAACTATGGCTAGGATTGCCTGGTACATTGTGATAGGGAAAACCACATACCAGACCATGTGAATGATTATTACATTTACAAAAAAAACACCGGCCAAATATAGCTGCAATTATACAAGATGATTTTGTCCACAGAATGAATAATATGATAAACTACAACTACCGAGATTAAACTCAACTACATGGCATGAAGGTGATACCCCTCAAAAAAGCTAACTTCATGATCAAAGCTTTATGGTCGTCAGTTCAAGCTTTTACAACTTCATGATAGAATAACATGTGACATAGCATGTTAACAAAAAGAGCCACAGAGCCTGGACCATGTGACCTGTGACATCACATGTTTACGACAGAGCCAGGACTTCCTGCAGGCACAATTTGTACACAGCCCAATGGAGGATAAGATTTTGTGAAACTTGCACTGTATTATTTTTTTTTCAACTTCTGACATAAAGAAAGGAGGCACATCTCAAACTTGTTCAGATGTTATGTTCACAACTCTTGCTTTTATGTGGTTATTATGAGACATGTAAAATTTCTCATATGAGCAGTGTAGTCTTGCCTGCCAGGAAATGCCTTGGAATGCACAAGGTCAATCTTTTTGTAAACAAGGCAATGGTCTCTAATCATTCATATCAACAGAAAAAAGAAAAAAACCCAAAATACACCGTCTATCATTCTAAAGGAAATGGCGGAAAATGGTTAAAGGATGACAGAATCAATGAAATTATTTCTGCTTTGGAAAAAAGTGTGCATTTAAGTAGAGCCAGTTGAGGTTTTATAAGCTTATAGCGAGGTGATGGTTTTGCCATTTGACTGTTTGGCATTAGCAACGCTTAATGGCCAATTCTGAATTTACCCTATTTTTGACCACATGAGGGCGCTTCCAACTGTGCGTTTCCTTGCATCACAATTTCAGTTTTATCTTATTTTGACTGCCTGTATATTGTTTTCTTGTATCAATGGCCAAATAAAGAAGTATAATAACAACGATGGAAAAAAAACCCAGTTTGTTTGACTTGTTTTGAATCTCGTAAATTTGGTTCACACACACCCTCACACACGGCCTCACACGGTTAAAAATACTGTAAATTTAGCAAGTTGAAAATAGGGCTGTGGTAAGTTAACAGACTTGGTTGTGGACTTTTTGGTTTTACTCTATTCTTTATGTCTCGTTCAAAAACTGGGCGCCGTTTCAAACAATTTTGCAGTGTTACAGCTTCATGGACGGTGTACCTGGTTTATAACCCAACCACAGCCATCGACAAATAATGTCGGAAGACAGTTTTTCCACCCAGAATGTGTGTACGGCTTATATCATGCAAGAGGGAGTAACAATTCTACTAGTCACATTCAACACCTCACCACGGTTGATTAAATCATGTTGATGCTTTCCTCCATATAAGCAGCTTAGGAATGCAAAGGAGCAAAATGCAAATAAGCAATTCAGATCTATCAATATTTACAACTGCCATGACTGCATACAGTCCACATAATATTAATAGCACTCTGCACTAATGACGTCACTTTTGCTCCAAATACGCGGCTGGCAATCACTGCATCAACAACGTGCCAAACTGCACTACTAGTAATAGTCAGCACACACGAGTAAACATAAAACTTGGACATGTACGCTCGCATATGTTATTTAAATTAGACATGTTTGTATCAGATCTGGGTACTTAGCTTAACTATTTTTAGCATTAGTGCAGAGTGCTATTCAAGCTACTTCGCATTTTCTATTATCTAATGAATACACATTTTTTCCCTATGCAAACACTTTGCTATCCTTTCCATGCTAACTGTTAAACATTTTCCACCAAAACGTTTTGGAATTAAATAAGTACGTAACTATAACTACCAGTACGTAACTAAGTAACAAACTAAATAACTAACAAACTAAATACTTCACTAGATAACCATCTCAGCAGTCCATTCATGCAAGTAAGTTCCAGGTTAGTTATCCATGTCTCACCAATCTATACCTCTCACTTATAAAATAAAACCCACAACTCTTATACATTGCTGCTGTATATTCACGTGAGAATTGGTTGTAACACTATCCTTGAATTCCCTCTAACACACCAATGTTTATGTCAAACTATGAAGATCTTTCTTGTTAACGTGCATGGTTGGGCAGCGGTTTGGTCGGGACCACTTCACACACCATGTCTAATGACAAAACTTGACTCCCAGAATGGCATATCAAACCATACTGATAACATCCTTGCTATGGACCTTATGCATCGACGTCATCGCGCCACCATCTTAGAGGAAAAACCATACAGCTTGCATGCGCAGCGCACAGGATGGGCCAATGAGCAACCTCCTTATAACCTCTATGTGAGGGCGTTCTATTACAGTCACGTCATGTGCGTAAGGCCCACACAGCTTCAAAACCCAGGGCAAGTTAGCGCTCTAGTCAATATAAATAGCTCTATGCCGTTTACAGAAACTATACCCGTAGTGGTTACTAACTCGTAACTCGAGACACATCACCAGTGCTATTAGTTTATTTTAACAACACTTTGCCCCCTTTTTCAAAACTGAAATATCAACGTGAAAACAAAATATAAAATTAGTGAATGATTTATTTCTTAAAAGTACAAAAACAAATCTCTGACAATACTAGGCAACTGCCACCATTTATTCGAATGAACAATGTTGAACAGTTCTGACACATCTGTTTTAGACATGCAACTTTCCAATGCAATATTTCCCCCCCATTGTTCCCCATACATTAACACAATATTTTCCTTTTGTACAGATATACCCCCTCCCCCTTAAAATCCTCAAAAGAATTCCTGAGATTCCCAGAACACAATGAAGACACAATATCGAGCACCAGATGGTAAAGCAGCATGCCTGCTATTGTTCATTTTTCTGAACACACAGGAATGAGTTTTGATAAAACTAATGCATTGGTGATGTATCTCTCCTAGTTTAAGCTAAAGAAACACCATTATTTTCCTCAAAGTGTTCTACATGTAACCTACATGCTGCAAAGAAAGTACACTACACAAGGCAACCTTTAGCATGATCATGAGCTTTACTCCAACCAAGCAAGAAGACGAAAAAGAACAAAAATGTGGGTTCAAAAAACAGACGCAGGGGGGAAACTACTGCCAAACAAAAAAATGACAAGAGTGTCATTCAATAGTCTGGTACCTCGACACCGGAAACCATTCCCAAAGTAACCAGGATTGCATACACATCTGTAGCTGGTCTGTGTTGGAATGCAGTGACCGTTGGCTGAACACCTATTGTTCCGGCAGCGGTAATCGACCACCACTGAGGTAAAACAAATTCAGTCGTCAATTTACCAGAAAGACTGACTTTGAAAAGTATAGAGATTGTATCAAAGAAAATGAAAGTTTGGTGACTTGACACTACTCCATCATTAATTAACACTAGGTTCAGTGCTTGAGAAATGGTGAAATGGTTCGATTTTACCTTTGACTCTGTGCATATGATTGATTGGCACAGATCATAATGAACAATAGAACTTATCAGGCATGATACTTTGTGCTGGGAAAAAAGTAGGGATATTTTATCCAGTACCAGGGCTGACCTACATGTTCTTGCTGTGTAGGCTCTTATAGATTTTCAGGCCATTAAAACAAAATTATGTTTTTTCCATGATTAAAATAAATCAGAAAACAGACTTAAGTGAGAAGTATTTAATGCCTGCTTAATATGCACTGACATCATCACACCGCCATCTTAGAAATGTCACGATGATGAAACAATGGAAATGCACAGGTATGCATAGGATGTGTCAAAGAACGACCCTTTAAAAAAAAAAAATCTTTCAAAGAGCGTCCCTTGGGCGCCCCACTCAAATGAAATCATGTTTGAGAGGTCTCACTTTGTACCTGAATGACGTTTTCAGACTAACAGACTTCAAAATAATAGAAGATTTTGGAGGGACACAAGGTGGCAGCAGACTCACCAAAAATCCATTGTTCTTGGGAAATAAGAGCTTGCTCAGAATTACGTTATCAATGGAAATTTACCTAGTAAGTCTGCTGCCACCAATAGTTCCAAAGTCTCCAATTGAATAATGATCCATTTGTGCATCAGTGATATGATTTCCCACTTATTGGATAAACAGACAACCAATCAGGGGATGCAAAATTAGTATTAAATTTTTTAAATATGTCTCATTCCTTTCACATCTTTAGTTTGAGGACTAAATATATTTTATAAAAAAACAAAAACGAACAAGACCAAAACTTTCTCGGAAAAGAAATCCGGATGCATTTTATGAGAACTTTTGTTGCCGTTGTTTGGTCAAGTCATAATTTTATTGTGACAACAGCATTCGTAAAAACAACGAATATTCCTAAATTTAATCCTGAAAGTGAGCACAGAAATTGTTTTTGGAGTTCTCTGCAGTACTGTAATTTCTTGCGTACAAGACGCGTCTTATCTGACGTTTTTGACCACAAAATCATCACTGCGCCTTGTATTCCGGTGCGCCTTGTATGATGTCGCTTGAGATCAAAATGACCGCGGCCGACGTGCAAATAATCTAGGCCCTATTTAATGTAGCTGCGGTCAGGTTAATAATGCGGTCGCCAACCATCAACTCACCACGCATTGTTGACGTAGTACATTATCAGCGCTCAACTCTCCAGACAATGTCGCCAGATTTTCATTCCGACAATGACGCGATGTATTGAGCCGCCTTTGTGGCCACGTGTCCCTATATACATAACGACCGTGAATTCATACCAACAATGCAGCAACGTGTTCATCACTTCTTTTGTGGCCGCGATTTCGTACCAAAAATACTGCATTCAGATTAATCAGAACGATTGCGGAAGCATTCACCCAACCTCTATTGTGTGAACGGTGATTCACGCATTCACCCAACCTGTGTGAAAGGTGCGACCATGTCCATGGTTTACTTTAATCAACTTTATAAAAATAAACTGTAATCGTTACTTTTTAATTGATTGTATTTTATAAACGAAAAAACAATTATAAATCACGGGAAGTGACCCTTTTTCGAAACTAATTCTATGGTAGACCTTCAGCTTAGTTAATTGTTTCGTTTATTTTAGCTCAAAAGTTAGACATAAAATAACTGTGGAGAAAACAAACCAGAAAAACGACGTCTTTGAATAAATGTTTGTGGTATAAAATAAAGAAAAGAACTTCTCATTAATTATAAATGTCACGTCCCCATCGATATCGGAATGGCAGGAGATTTTTCCTGTATGGTAGCGCCCTCTGTTGAACAAACAGATCTCTTCAGCCCTGCGGTAGCGCCCTCTGTTGGTCACCTGTAAACTCCCT
Source organism: Leptasterias polaris (assembly GCA_037783415.1). NCBI lineage: Eukaryota > Metazoa > Echinodermata > Asteroidea > Forcipulatida > Asteriidae > Leptasterias > Leptasterias polaris. The sequence goes on from JAZGTN010000027.1 coordinate 4,899,402, forward strand.
TCAACCCCTTGTGACACACGGGAGAAGAATCTCCTGAAAAAGTCGCTGAACGGTAGGTTGTTTCAGTTTAAAATGAACTTTTCTACATGTCTCTACATGTTTCAAGCACATGTGATTTCTATTTATTCACATGTTGATTAGCGTGGTACTTTTAGGGTAACAAAATGACCCCTTTTTGGCGATGTACCGATACGGTCTGCTGTTTGCAGTCACAGTGCATGTAAGATTATTATTATTATTATTATTTATTCGGCCAAGAATTGTAACAATCAAACAACAATACATTGTACAGGAGAGTTACAGCAAATCAGTTACCCCAAACAAAGAAATCAAGGTTGATAAGCCAATACAAGAACAAAACAATGGAGGATTAATAAAGGTGAACTTAAATGCTCGCTGCTGAGTCCATGAACAACAACAAGCAATAAAAAATCAATAAAAAACCCACATGCAATTAAATGAGGAATTGAATACGGCAGCAATAGCAAAAAAGAAGTAAAGGCTGAAAGACAATACAAGAACAAAAACAGACCCATTATAAGATGGCCAGGATTAATAAAAGTGAATTTAAACACTATGACTCGAAAGCCTATCAATCCAATCTTAAAATGGAACACTGAAAACAAAAATAATCAGTGAACAACATTTAAAAAAAATATATATATATATATATAATTAATAATTAAATAATTAAATAATAAAAATATTAAATAAAAAATAAATAAAACATGAACACAGTAAATATAATATATTTTTAATTTATAAATAAAAACAATATGGCATAATCATGTACTATACTAGTCAACTAGTCAAGTAAATAACCTTGGGGGAAATAACATGAGGATGCCAAACATTAAATAACTGACAGAAAAGAAAACGATTTACATGTAGCAGGCCAACTAAAAAATAGAAACAGGCCTTTGTTTGATGACAGATAAACCAAAAACATAAAAAACCAAGAACATGATGGCCTTGTACGGCGGTGCGCCTTGTCTGTTGACGCTTGAATTTTTTTTGGTAATTTCACGGCCCTGCGCCTTGTACGCCCCGCGTCTTGTACGCAAGAAATTACGGTAATTGGTTAAGACAGATCACCAGAGAACACACATTGAGAAATAGTTTTTGTACCGAAAACAAAATTGTTGTGTGATAAATCAGAAACCTTGTTAGAGTCCCTATAAGTGATCTTAACAAATATTCTTGAGAAGAATGAACAAATTCCATGACGACCGCTTTCCAATATTGCAAGATTGTTCTGTTCTGTAAACATAATCTTAGAATGCCACATTATGCACATATGGTAGCAGACTGGCAGACCCTGCCATACCTTCACATGTTCGTCCATCTCCACTGTATCCCGGGTTGCAGAAACAGTTATATCCACTACTACTCTGAGACTCGATACACCTGGCGTTCCGATCACAGTTATTAGAATCACAAGGACTACCAATTTCTGTTGATTACAAAAAAAGTACATAAGTATGGTATATGATGTTTAAAAAATTATACAGGAAGTACATGTACATTACACTGAGTACATATTAATGTAGTCTAGTCAGAATGAGCTAGAGCATTTCCTTATTGGGGTGAATGAAAGACAGTTTGTTGGCTGGCATTTGCTGCAGGGGGGAAGGCGTTGTAAGCAAGCCAGTTTGCAACTACCATTCCCTTTTGGAGGTGTATGCAAGCCAGTTTACAACTGCCATTTCCCTTTTGGGGGTGTATGCAAGCCAGATTTATATTTTTTTTTTCCAACCAGTTTTTAACTGTTTTTACATAGTTAATGTGTGTTTTTTTTATCATTCCATTTGCCAGTACTGTTGCCTTTAATTGTACCAGTTTGCCGATAGTCCAGTTTTGCTTTGTCTTAACCTTTGTGCCTTGCATCGCCACTTTTTGTTTCTTTCTTGTCTCATTTTTGGTTTGTTTTTTCTCCATTGAGCGGGTGCAGTGGGAAAGCCTCTAGATAAGCTTTTAGCTTTTTAGGCAATCCCTCAGGCCTGCATCTCTGTTTCAGTGGTGCGTCTGTGTTTTGTCTTTTTTTTCTTCCTGTTTCTTCTCCCCCCCCCCATTGTTTCTTTGTATTTTGATGTTTTTACTGTTTTGCCTGATATATTTTCTAATAAATAAATAAATAAATAAATAATGTACGCAAGCCAGTTTGCAACTGCCATTTCCTTTCAAAATTGGCCTTTCTGAAAGTTCAAGTTGTTGTTTCTTGAAACTTTATTTTTAATTTCTAAAAAGAAATAGTAATAATTTACAGCTTAAAATGCCAGAATTACACATATGTAGTACACTGCTAGGGTTATCAGCCAAGCATATAACCTGTCGTTTAGACTGCACAACACTTTCAAGAGTCTAATGAGTTAGTATAACACAATGCCTCTATGTTAAGCAAAACAGGCTCAGAGATGCAAAGAAGGGAACAGACAATGTACAAACACAAACAATTAAACAATGGCATGGAGAAATGTCACCTTGACAGAAAGGCAGTTGTGATTATGACATCCCACTTCCCCCCAATGGCCATCCCAACTGTTACAATTTTATTGTTTTTGATAGCTTATTACATTTGATAAACTATTGACTACCGTACTGCACATCTGGGAATCTTAAATTCCTCCATTTAATTTAGAAGTTTCAAAAGCCACTCTAAACCAAACAGCATTGGGGTTAAAATACTTCTGACTATGAAGTCTTTGAATGAAGGAGGAGGTTGTCTTTAGAAGTAGAAATCTACATCAAGTAATGCAGTGTCCACACCAGTGGCTTTGGCTATGGCTTTAGACAGCATTCCACCTGTACTACATTGCTGCTGAAGCCAAAAGCCACAGCCAAATGTGGACATAGCCTTTCAATGTGGACTGTAGTTTACAGCATGACTTTCTGTTAAGGTGAATTCTCTATTTATGATCTACCCTGGCACATAAAACCATCACCGCTGTAGCCTTCAGAACAGAAGCAGTCATAGGTGGCATTAACGGAGGCTACACAACTAGCATTCATATGACATGTGTGATTAACACAGGGGTCTACGGGATCAGCTGCAGAGAGAGGATGTGCATGATTGAAAGGGGTTAAAGGTCAAAAAATCAAAGCAAATTAAAGAACCGTAGATCAAAGAACCACAGGTCAGCAAAGGCTAATGAGCCAAAGGTTCAAAAACTTAAAGTCAAAGAACTAAAAGGTTAAGAAACTAAAAAAGAAAAGGAATGCGCAAAGCAATTCAAAGCAAACAATGAAACAGCAAGGCAATTGGTAACTTTAAATAGAAGCTTTGCACAAGCTGCACATCAAGCAACAAACTATGCACATCATGCTGAAATTAAACCGAGAATCAAGAAATTATATTATATTGAACTCATATGCTGAATCATGCTCTTAGTGATGGAAATGTAAACTCTTTGGACTACAGTCTGATTGAAGAAACATAATTAATCTCCTAACAAGGACAAATAAACTAGCCCCAAAAGTTATACCATATAGAATGCTTCAATGGTCATCAGAAAAAATCTGGAGACTTGAGACTATCTTCAGCAGGTGAGTAATGACTAACTTTCGAAAGTAAACAACACAAATTTTTTAAATACAAAATTACTGACAGACCTTTCTGTCAGGTAAAGAAAGTGAACTGAAGGAATCTTGTTTGTGACAGGTATACACTTTTGTTTAAGCTACAGAATCAAAATAAATAATGGTAGGATGGGACTTGGAAATGAGCAAGTAAGGCGAAATATTGAGTTCATGCATGTGTATTATTTACTGCACTAATATATTGGTCATGAACAAATATTGAACATGAAATGGGTTTGGAAAACCAAAACAAAAAACAACACAAACAGAAAAGAAATATGATAATCTTTGTTTTTGATTTGTTGGAAAAGTACCTTGTCAAATGTAGCCATCTCCTCGGTACCCTATGTTGCAGATACACTGGTAACCAAACCCCAAACAAGACTTTTACAGTCAGTCAAATCCAATTGTTTATAGGTTTTCAGTTTTACGGCTTAAGTGATTAGGTCGGCTTTTGAGGCAACCTTGGTGTCATTTCAAAGATAACACAGAAACAAAACAAATTATCCAAATACCTTGACAACTTCGGCCATTTCCAGTGAATCCTGAGTTACAAAAGCACTGGTACCCAGAAGAATCTGCTAAACAGCGTGCGTTCCTGTCACAGTCATTGTTAGCGCAGTAGTCCACCTGAGTAGCTGTGATTGGTTCATTTGAAAACACACAACAAACATTAAGACAATCACATTTATGACTAGAAGTTAATTCATGTTTAACAACTTTTGTGTTCCCCCCTCCCTCCCCCCCCCCCCCTTTTTATCAAAATCCACTACAGTTTTACCTTTTAAAAAATTCGACCAATTTAATGCAGGTTTTTTTTTCACAGTTAAACTGTAGAATGTTTTCAAGTTTCACACAATTATTGCTTCAAAATTACTCAAATACTTTCTAGTTTACAACATGATTTACTGTAGTACATACAACAGTAAAACTAATAAGTGGTGGGTCGCCTATCAAGAACTACTGAATAGGTAAATAAAAGGCTGTTGGCAGCTTTTGTGTGTTTGCTTGCATGAGTTGTGATCACACAAAGGGAAAGAAACATCAGAAAAAAGACTGAATCCTTCTTCTGTTAACCCTCGCAGTGTCCCAGACAGAGCAAATTTTGGGGTTGTATTAGGGAAGCTGATAAAATCAGCCCTTGCATTTGTATTTGCTACAATACACCACATGACCTTTTCAAAATTGGCCGTTGTGAAAGTTCAAGTTGAGACCCAAATAAAGTTTGGGAATTCAGCATTGGACTTGTGTATGCCTTGACTGCAGTTGTTGTTTCTAGAAATGTTAATTGCAATTTCTAAAAATAAATAAATAAATAAAAAGGAGCAATTTACAGCTTAAAATGCCAGAATTACACATATGTAGTACACTGCTAGGGTTATCAGCCAAGCATATAACCTGTCATTCAGGCTGCTCAAGAGTCTAATGAGTTAGTATAACACAATGCCTCTATGTTAAGCAAAACAGGCTCAGAGATGCAAAGAAGGGAACAGACAATGTACAAACACAAACAATTAAACAATGGCATGGAGAAATGTCACCTTAACAGAAAGGCAGTTGTGATTATGACATCCCACTTCCCCCCAATGGCCATCCCAACTGTTACAATTTTATTGTATTTGATAGTTGATTACATTTCATATACCAATGACTTTGGTACTGCACATCTTTGAATAAATAAATAAATTCCACCATTCATTTATACCGTTAAAATTTCAAAAGCCACTCTGAGCCAAACATGATGAGACAAAGTTTACCCATGAAGTTTTCTACTTGCATGGTGAATCAATTCTTTAACTGAATTGCTACACACAAAGTAGGCTTGTCTTGGAAAATTGTTTGTCATGTATTTTTCAGCATTGGGGCAAAATAATTCTGACTTTGCAGCGTCTGAATGAAGGAGGTGTATTTTCTTTAAAAGCAGAAATCTACATCAAGTAATGCAGTGCCCACACCAGTGGCTTTGGCTTTAGACAGCATTCCACCTGTACTACATTGCTGCTGAAGCCAAAAGCCACAGCCAAATGTGGACATAGCCTTTCAATGTGGACTGTAGTTTACAGCATGACTTTCTGTTAAGGTAAATTCTCTATTTATGATCTACCCTGGCACATAAAACCATCACCGCTGTAGCCTTCAGAACAGAAGCAGTCATAGGTGGCATTAAGGGAGGCTACACAACTAGCATTCATATGACATGTGTGATTAACACAGGGGTCTACGGGATCAGCTGCAGAGAGAGGATGTGCATGATTGAAAGGGGTTAAAGGTCAAAAAATCAAAGGTCAAAAGCAAATTGCAGAAACACAAGTCAAAGAACTATAGGTCAAAGAACATAAGGGCAAAGAGCCACAGGTAGAGAGGGCTAATGAGCCAAAGGTTCAAGAACTCAAAGTCACAGAATTAAAGGGTAAGGAACTAAAAAAGAAGAAACAGCAAGGCAGTTTGATCCATGCAATTGGTAACTTTAAACAGAAGCTTTGCACAAGCTGCACATCAAGCAACAAACTATGCACATCATGCTGTAATTAAACCAAGAATAAACAAATTATATTACATTGAACTCTAAGTATAATCAAGTTCTTCAGAATGGAAATTTAAAGTCCACAACACAGTCCGACAATCCTAAATAGGACAAACACACTTGCCCAAAATGTTATACCATATAGAAAGCTTCAACGGTAATCTAAGAAATTAAGGAGACTTGAAATTATCTTCAGCAGGTGTGTAATGACTAACTTTCAAAGGTAAACAACCCAAAATCTCCAAAAATACATTAATGACAGAACTTTCTGTCAAATAAAGAATGTGAATTGAACTAATCTTTTTTAAACAAGTATATACTTTTTGAAAACTACAGAATCAAAAAGCACATGGTACGACGGGACTCGGAAATGAGCAAGTAAGGCAAACTAATGAGTTAATGCATATGTATGATTTACTGCATCTATATATTAAACTTGAAATGGGTCTGGAAAACAAAAACAAAGCAAACAGAAAGAAAATATGATCATTGTTGTTTTTGATTCGCTGGAAAAATTTCTCAACAAATGTGGCGATCTCCTCGGTACCCTGTGTTGCAGATACACTGGTAACCAAACCCAACACACAAGGCTGTCACAGTCTGTCAAATCCGATTGTTTATAGGTTTTCAGCTTTCCAGCTAAAGTGATTAGGGTGGCTAAGCTTGGGTCATTTCAAAGCTGATACAGAAAGGAAACAAATTATCCAATTACCTTGACAACTTTGGCCATTTCCGGTGAATCCTGGGTTGCAAAAGCACTGGTACCCAGAAGAATCTGCTAAACAGCGTGCGTTCCTGTCACAGTTATTGTTAGCGCAGTAGTCCACCTGAGTAGCTGTGATTGGTTCGTTTAAAAAAAACAAAAAAACATTAAGACAATCACATTGATGACTAGAAGTTATTTCATTCAACTGGTGTTTTTCCCCTCTTTATAAAAACAACTACAGTTTTACCACAAACAATACTACAAATTAAATGCAGTTTTATCATAGTACTGTAAAATGTTAGAAGTTTCACAAAATGTTTACTTCAAATTTACTCATATATTTATAATCTTACTACAGTAGTTACCGTAGTACCTACATACAACAGTAAAACTAATAAAAAATGATGGGTGTCTGTGTTAGTCGAGTAATTGAAGAAAGGAAAATAAATTGCAGCATTTTCATATCTGCATAAGCTTTCATAGCAACAACTGCTTGAGTAGATGCAGGTAGTAAAACTATACTGTTTTCAACAGTTTTGCCAGTTTTACTATATAACATAGTATTAACGCATTTTTTACATTAGATTTGTACAAAGTCATTGTAGTTTTACAATGTTACTGTGGTACTTTTAACTATTTCATGTTGTGAATAGCTGAATTAGATTATTAAAGCAAAAAAATTGATCGAGGGGGACAAGATGTAAAATACTGTTTTAGTCCATTTTAAAAACCCAGAATGAACAATGCTACAAATTACTTCAGTGAAACTCCAGACTCCTTTGGTCGCAAAACAAAAATGTCACTGTTAATTCATTACTTCTTGTCAGTTCCAAATCACACATTTTCTAGACGGTCAATAAAGGGTTGATGGCAGCTTTTGTGTGTTTGCTTGCATGAGTTGTGATCACACAGAGGGAAAGAGAAATCAGAAAATAGACCAAATCATTGTTCTTTTAACCGTCGCAGTATCCCAGACAGAGTGAATTTTGGGGTTGTATTAGGGAAGCTGATAAAATCAGCCCTTGTCATGAGGCATTTGTATTTGCTACAGTACACCACATGACCTCATCAAAATTGGCCGTTGTGAAAGTTCAAGTTGTGACCCAAATAAAGTTTGGGAATTCAGCATTGGACTTGTGTATGCCTTGACTGCAGTTGTTGTTTCTAGAAATGTTATTTGCAATTTCTAAAAAAGAAATAGTAGTAATTTACAGCTTAAACTGCATGGAGTTACACATACTATATCATACACTTTCAGGTTTATAAGACAAGCATATAACCTGTCATTCAGGCTGCACATCACTTTCAAGAGTCACAGAGTTAGTATTAACACAATGCCTCTATGTTAAGCAAAACAGGCTCAGAGATGCAAAATAGGCAAAACAGACAACACACAAACAATTCAACCATAGCATGTCTTTGACTTGGAGAAATATCACCTTGACAGAAAGGCAGTTGTGATTATGACATCCCCATTCCCTCCAATCACCATCCTCATTGTTACACCTTTATTGTATTTGATGGTTGATTACATTTCATAAACTACTAACTAACATACTTCACATCTTTGAATTCTAAATTTCACCATTCAAATTAGAAGTTTCAAAAGGCACCCCAAACCAAACTTTCAAGGACAATTTTAACCCATGAAGCTTTTTACTTGAATGGTGATTCACTTTTATAACTGAATTGCCACACAAAGTAGGCATATCTGTGAAAATCGGTTGTCATGTTATTTTTAGCATTGGGGTAAAAATACTTCTGACTATGAAGTCTTTGAATGAAGGAGGAGGTTGTCTTTAGAAGTAGAAATCTACATCAAGTAATGCAGTGTCCACACCAGTGGCTTTGGCTATGGCTTTAGACAGCATTCCACCTGTACTACATTGCTGCTAAAGCCAAAAGCCACAGCCAAATGTGGACATAGCCTTTCAATGTGGACTGTAGTTTACAGCATGACTTTCTGTTAAGGTGAATTCTCTATTTATGATCTACCCTGGCACATAAAACCATCACCGCTGTAGCCTTCAGAACAGAAGCAGTCATAGGTGGCATTAACGGAGGCTACACAACTAGCATTCATATGACATGTGTGATTAACACAGGGGTCTACGGGATCAGCTGCAGAGAGAGGATGTGCATGATTGAAAGGGGTTAAAGGTCAAACAATCAAAGGTCAATGAACTGCAAATGAAGGACCACAGGTCAAACAGCCACAGGTCAAAGAACCAAAGGTCAAAGAACTAAGAGTCAATAACCCAAAGTCAAAGGGTTAGAGGGCCATTGAGCCAAAGGTTCGAAAACGAAAAGTCAAAGAATCAAAGGTTGAGGAACTCCAGGTCAAACAAATAAATTAATGCAAAGCAGTACAAAGCAAACAATGAAACAGCAAGGCAGTTTGATCCATGCAATTGGTAACTTTAAAAAGAAGCTTTGCACAAGCTGCACATCAAGCAACAAACTATGCACATCATGCTGTAATTAAACCAAGAATAAAAAAATTAAAAAAATTATAAGCTTAACCATGATCTTAGTGATGAAAAATAAAAGTTTAGAACAGTCTTATTGAAAAACGTCATATCCTAACAAGGACAAACAAACTAGCCCCAAAAATATCTAGAAATCTTCAATGGCTGTCTTAAAAACTCAAGAGACTTAAAATTATTTTTCAACAGGTGTGTAATGACTAACTTTCAAAGGTAAACAACCCAAATTTTCCAAAATACATCACTGACAGACCTTTCTGTCAAATTAATAAAGTGAATTGAACCAATCTTGTTTGTGACAATTATCCCTTTTTTTGAAAGCTACAGAATCAAATTACATATGGAACGATAGGACTTTGAAATGAGCAAGTAAGGTCAAATAATGAGTTCATGCATGTGTATGATTTACTGCACCTAAATATTGACCATGAAGAACTATTTAACATGAAATGGGTCTGGAAAGAAAAACCAAAGAAACAAAATACAGAAAAGTATGATAATCTTTGTTTTTGAATTGCTGGAAAAATACCTCGACAAATGTAGCCATCTCCTCGGTATCCTGGGTTGCAGATACACTGGTAACCAAACTCCAATGACACACAACGAGCATTAGGGTCACATGTATTAGCTACACAATGGTCGGAAGTGTCCGCTACGGTTGAGTAAAAGTGCAAATAGAGAGGTAAAAATACTTTATTGGCCAAATCACAACAAAAATATGTCCCACAAAATTCAACAAGTTTGTCGTCACCCTAAAAGGGCCACACAAATATTTTCCCCACAGCCACAGTTCTTAATTTTGTGCAATTGCTTAATCCAGAATTAAATATTTTAAAACTTGCTTCAATCAAGTATTTTGTACCTCATATCTTTAACATCTTCTTTAAAAGTACCTCTGAATTTGTGTTAATGATAAAAAATGAGTTGCTATTAAAGCTGTTTCATGCGGTCATACTACACACATTCATCATCACAATTCAATCCGGGGGTTGGGGGGGTGGTGACCCTGACTTAATACATGTTTAAGCCTCGGTTATCGGTAAAGCGTTTCTGCGTGCTCTGTTCAACAATGGTGACGGATCTGTTTCAAATAAACTGAAACCAAGTTGTTGGCACGGTTAATAGACTTGGTTTTAAGGTGGAGGATTATACAAACTAACGAAAAAATTGCAAGAGAAATTCTTTTAAAATGAAAAAGCTTGCAACATACCAATCCAATAATGTTGATAAAATTGAAAGACTAACTTCCATTACTTGAAAATAAAATGAAGGCTGTATATCTTGAGAACACTAATCAAGAGATGTACGTACGTCACAAACTGTTTCTGGTAACAGACATGTTTTGGCATAGCTCTCAGGAATGGTTTTTTTCAATGAATTTAACGTCAACAACTTTTTTTCTGGTCAGGGCCTTGCCAAAATATGCCCCGGTTAGCTGTGATTACGACACTTTGATCAACCTCAGATGAATGCATAAGTGATTGATGCAATGAAATATGGCATTCATAAATTGATTGACATCAAATTTGTTTGAATGAAAATGCAAAGAAAAGAAAAGAAAACACATTTGTCGACAAATTTTAAAAAGTTACCCTGGCAGAAGAAACCATTTCCTGAGAATCCGCTGTTGCACTCACACCCATACCCAGACTGAGATGGGACGCAACGAGCGTTCACATCACATGCATTATCGGCACAGCGATCAACTGCAAAGACAAAGTTTACAACACACTGGTTAATATTAACACTCACCGCTACCTGAAAACATACCAGTGGAAGGAAAAGTACACAACACATGCAGGGTGGCAAGTTCCTTCAGGTCTCCCATTCTCAAACATTTGTAATAACCTCGGATTCAAAATACATTGCTTAACATGTATATAGTAATTGGTTCTTATAATCTTTATAGCCTTTTAGCCTTCGAGAAAGACTCTGCTAGGGTAGAAACATTAGGCCACTAACTAATTTCTTGCATTTATACTACAGGTCCTTTTGGTTGGTAAGCAGTTTGCAACAGCTAATTCTATTTTCTCCTTTACATAAGCTGTGAAGAGCTATGTTTGAACTAAGAGACACATTTATAAAGCATCCTGTAAAGGTTTACAATGTGATATGGGGAAACACTTTCAAATGATAAGTGTACTGGATTCTTTTACATGCATGACCTTATACAGCTTTACGCCCAATCCGAAGGACGGAGCAATTATGGTCCAGATGTCTTGTTCAAGGACAAGAGTTATCATGACCAGGAAGTGAACCAACACTAATGCCAACACAAGTTGAGTGAATTTCATTGAGCTGCACATGTTTTTCTCAATGAACACGATACCAGTCACAGATGATAAATGTGATATGTTATTTTGGCTTGTAACCTTATTCTAGTAAGCCCAAATTGTTTTGGTGCTAAGCTACTTTTTGCGCTTATGGTGCTCTATAACATTGGGCCCAACTTTTTAAAGCCTGTAAGCACAAAAACTAAGCACAGACCAATATTACTTAGCAGACACATGTAATCAGCCAACGTTCCATTAAGTTTACATTGTTGCCACTGGTGCCCCACTCACTTCATGCATAGCAACTACAATAGCTGTTGAAAGCGGGCCCTATTCTCTAGTTTAAATCACCACTAAAACCATACATAAAAAAGGCACCCGACTGATGTCGCCTTCTAGCCTTAGTTTAGTTCAAGTGACTTAACTAGGAGCAAACTATGATGGCAGCAAACGTGTCAACGTTGAAACTTACACTGGCAGTTGAAACCATCTCCAGTGAATCCGCTGTTGCATAAGCATCCATATCCAGATCGATTTGGTATACATTGAGCGTTAACGTCACAAGCATTATCGGCACAGCGATCAACTGCAAAGATAAAGTCAACAATACAATAGTCATTTACTCACTCAGTACTAACTTCAACCTCTATCCCATTGTAGGTCTGGAGCCAGCCTCTGTCTGTTTTACAGTTATTTCCATAGTAGATGTTCCAACAGTTCATCTAACTTGGTTTCTCCTATCGGGTGTTTGAGAGGGAAACCAGGCTTTCTGCTTGTTCTCATCCATACACTCTCACTTTGCAGAGATGAAGAACAAAGAGCCATTCCAACAGGCTTCTCCCCACGTACTGAATCTCTTTGGAACTCCTTACCTGGTGCCTGTTCCCCTTCATCCTCTAATCTAGACCATTTTAAGGGGAATATCAATTCCTATCTTCGGCTCCCCTGAGTTTTTTATAGCCCCTTTCAAGAGTGGCTTTTAGCCTTGTTTAGGGCAAATGTGCATTAGAAAATAATAATAAAAAGCAATAGTATTCCTGTGTTTGTTTGTTTATTCACAGAACTCGGGAAAGTACTGAGTATATTTGCTAGACACACATCGATGCATGGTTAAAAAACAAATAATACTCTTTATCCGTGATGCAAATTGAACATCTACTGAAGGGTCGATAGATGTTTACATACAGAAATCTAGAGGTTTGGCTGTAGCAAATGTGAAGTCTTCTCTCTGTATGATTGGCATTTCTAACTCCTTCAAGAAAATCTTTTGAAAAATGGAGACCAATGAAACATCCTGACAAACCAAACGCACGACAGATAAATCCTTCCTTGAAGGTTATGACTTACATGTACAGGTGAAGCCATCACCGCTGTATCCAGTGTTACAGACACAGGTATAGCTCTCGGCTAGGGGTACACAGTAAGCATTCACATTGCAGGTTTGCTGAGCACATGGATCATTCGCTGCCAAGAGTCAAAACCATTCCAAGAATTCAGTTAGAAAAGAGGTTCTGACAAATCTTACAATTATTTGATTAGCATTGAGTGATTGACTACTCACACAGAAGCATAGAAGGATATACTAAAGTCTCAGGAATGGAAGATTGAAGGGTACCAGCTTTAACAACTTGCAACTTTGAACATTTGTGAGCATTTTTCAAACAGATTTAAACTTTTAAAATTTTTTTTTTAATAACCTTGTACCTTCATTTACAAAAAAGTGACCTTGTACATTCCAGGGCCTATCTGGCAGGCAAGATACTGCACTGGTCATGTGGGAATTTTACATTTTGTGTCATCATTTCCACACAAATTCAATAGTTATAAAAATAACAGAGGAACAAGTTTTGAGATATGATCGCTTTATCATATCAACAGTTGATAAAAATCAGACAATGCAATCTCCATAATATATAAGATTTTGTGTTCTTCTGACAGGCTGTGTACAAATCAGGCCTGCAGGCAGTCCAGGCTTTGTAGCTCTTTTGTAACCATGTGCTGTCACAGGGTACATGGTCTATCCCCCTTTCAAACAGACACATTTTGCTGGTAAATCCTAGGGAAATTTGGTTGACATTTTCGCATAAGAATTGCTGATCCCGACAAACTCCTGAGAAATAACTACTCCTGCATGGGAGTAAGGGTTGTGCAAGATAACTCTGAGGTTAGCATACTGAGAGTTAACTCTTTCAGTGCCGAGGTCGTACATACACGATCTATTTCATGTATTCTGAAAGTGTCATCAATCGTACATTTACGACCCATAATATACATGTTGTCACGAAATGGAAATACCACTCAAGAAATTCAATTGACTTTAGGATGTACCATGGCAATACAAATCAGCAAGATACGTTTTGTTTGGTGAGAAAGACTTATTATTATTTGTTAATGTACAGAACTTTGAAAAACATCAAAAAGCATCTTAGGTTTAAAACGCAAACACGATAGCAGGCACTGAAAGAGTTTTAAATTCCCAAGGAAAATTGAATAAGAGTGTGGATGGAACAGGGGTGGCAGTGGGGTGGAAATTGGCTCGGTAGATTGGAAAGGGCTTTGGAGTAGGTCAGCTTTTGCACAGACTTCTTCAAGAGATATCAATGTAGATATTTCTACCTGAGCATTGCTGACCGCTTCCTTGGAAGCCTGGGTTACATTTACACCTGAAGCCTGTATCACCAGCTGGGAGACATTCTGCGTTGCGGTCGCAATCATTGTTTTTGCAGGGGTCATCAGTTTGCTCTGTCAAAAAGTTAAACAAAAAACTTAGTAATTATAACTGACACTTATGAAAATAACAAAGCAGGGTATGAACAATGAGAAGAAAGAAAAAATTACGTAAAAATAGCAACATTACAGAACCCCCTCCTCCTTCCACAAATGCCAAACGTGGCTACCGTCAAAAATTTATGGCAAGCGTGTGTACTCCCCAATGCCTAAAATGCACACTAGGCTGTATTACACATGGTGAATCGACTCTTGAGATGGTACAACTAAGATTATTGTTATGATGACATCGGTGGATTGGTTCATCAATAGACAGTTACTGATAATCAATTTTAACCGACAACTTCGGTTTTGGATTGGATTAACGTCAGTCATTCTAAATTGCTACACAGCCAAGTCGTTCATGTGAGGATTTTTTATCAAACTCCCAAGCACCGTGTGAAGTTGTGCACTAACAAATAAAATCGTGATCTCATTGCCCCTAAATATGGCTGACTTAACACTGTGTAACTTCAAGTGGGAACTTTCTATAAGATGTCCTTGTAAACATTTCTCACCAGATGCAGGGTTGACTTTTCCAGCCATGGAAAATCGCAGAATATTCTCGGCCTCTTCGTACTGCACGTAGGTTTCAGTCAGACTGGTTCGCATGAAGTTGAGAATGTACTCTGTATCTGGTTCATCTCCAAGGCATTCGTCGTACTCGATGGTCTGGTCCATTGTGTAGGAAATGGTGTCCTCGTCAACTTGAAGGGTACGCTTGGCGAATGTGTGGATCACACCTGGATCATGGGAAAACAAGAAAGAAAGCCATAGTCCAGAGCTGCCAACATTTGCATCTTGCAATCAATGAAATGTTATACACCAATCAGTGAGATAATTAGAATTACATTCAACAAAATGGGGATAAAGTTTCCATAATCAGGAAGCTTTTCAAATTTGTTCATCAGAACACGGAAAGATTGGTTTATTTTCAGGGAACTTTCTGCAGAATCAGGGAGAGTTGGCAGCTTTGCCATACATGTAGAATATGACTGGTTCACAAGCCATAAACATGTGACTGTTGAAGTGAATGGCACTATTTCAAACTAGATTAATGTGTGTTAAACCTCTGCTGATTAATTCAAGACAATTTACATTTTTGATAGTTTCAATTGTGCTTTGAATAGTGTTACTTCCTGTATTGTGTACTTTTAGCTGTTTTCAGACAGTGGATTAACATCTGCACTATTAGTGATTTGTACTTCTGCTATTATAGTGATTTGTATTTGTGAAAATCATAACAACACTTAATCAATCAATCAATCACCCAATCAATCAATCACCCAACCATGATCAATCAGTCAATCATGATCAATCATCAATCAATCAATCAATCAATCAATCAATCAATCATGATCAATCAATCACTCAACCAATCAGGTCATGGCAAGTGAAGATCCTTCATCAACTCCTAACAAAGATTCAGGCCGAATTTAAAGAGAGGGGGGTGGGAACTATTACTCCTGACAGAGGGACTAACCAAGACGGTGGCGAATGTACTCTTCCTTATGGTCGTCAACAAAAATGTAGGCCGATGGGTAAACCCGAGGCACTGTTCCCTCCCAGTTAGAGTTGACTCTGATGTACCCTTCCTCATCAACACCTAGTTGGGTTACACAAATTTCAGTTTAAGAAAAAGATTAGCATAGTCAACAACTAACTAGGTTACACAAATATCATGTTTAAGACAGACAGTGTGATGTGTTAAAAAATTTCATAAAAGCTCTTTTTCGCTCGATGAATACAAAATGTGAAACATCCCCTTATGGTCGCATCCCCTTACGGTGATCCCCTGGCTGCCGCTTCCCAGGTTGTATCGTATACTTGGGTGTGATCCTTGGCTACACGGCAGTTTACGGTTGAATGGCTTCTGACTGGCACCCACCGAACAAGGATATTGACAAAATAGGGAGACCGCCATCATAGGGCTAGATAGCTCAGTTGGTAGAGCGCCGGCACGTCAATCCGGAGGTCGTTGGTTCAAATCCCGCTCTAGTCAATTTTTCCTTGTTCAACCCAAAATCATTTAAAATTTACCCAGTCAGTTTCCCTTGTGGTTTATTATTTGATATCTGATATTAAAAAAGTCGCATCCCCTTATGGTGATCCCCTGGCTGCCGCTTCCCAGGTTGTATCGTATACTTGGGTGTGATCCTTGGCTACACGGCAGTTTACGGTTGAATGGCTTCTGACTGGCACCCACCGAACAAGGATATTGACAAAATAGGGAGACCGCCATCATAGGGCTAGATAGCTCAGTTGGTAGAGCGCCGGCAAGTCAATCCGGAGGTCGTTGGTTCAAATCCCGCTCTAGTCAATTTTTCCTTGTTCAACCCAAAATCAAAATGTGAAACGTTTACACCTAAAAAATGTCATAATAGAAATAACGTTAAACTTTTTTCCCCCGATATTTCCCCTATAGTTATGACCTAATTGATAAAGTATTCTCAATTATTCTTTTATGCTCTAACTTTAAAATTAAAGACAAATATCCTCACTTGGTTGTATCCCAACCTCTGCATAAAATAACAACCTGGTCATCGAAGTTCCAAGAAAATAATGAAAGAAAAAACACCCTTGTTGCATAGAATTGTGTGCTTTCAGATAGGCCTTTCTCAGATTCAAATTTCTATGTGACAAGTTACCTGTTGTTCTAAAACTACATTACTTCTAAGGGGGTTGTTTCTAACATGGTTTCATAATATCAACAGCTCTCCAGTGCTCTTTACCAAGTAAGTTTTGATGATCATAAACTTGTGGAGTAATCACCAAAAGTACACCCTGCCTTTAAGCACTACATTCCTTTTTGTATAAATCAAGAATTGAGCCACAATTTTTGAAATTAGATTTATACACACTTTATTTCTTATCTAGTATCAGAAATTAATAACATTAATAATTTAAAGATAATTTCCCCTCCTGCAACTTAACTGGGATGTACTTAAAGCAGATGTACAACATTGGTAATTGTCAAAGACAAGTATCCACAACTGATGTGACCCAACACATACATGATATAACAAACCTGTGAAGGTTAAAGTTAAATGGGTCTACGGAGTCATGAGAAAACATAGAAAAAAAACCATTATATATATTTTTACTGTTTTCAAACATCGGATTTTATCATGCATGATAAAGACTTGGTTTAAAACTCATTTCCAAAACATTCTAGCATTTCAAGCAAAACTATTTCAAGGAATGTTTTCCACCATGACCATCTTTAAACCATGTACATCCAAATCTTGTACACCACCTTTATCTAACAATACACAAATTAGGATTACAGCTAAAACAAAAATATTAAGAGTAGGAGTTTATCCCATCAGACACATAGATTTTCTTGTGGCAGACTCACCTAAAAATCTTTGTGTGACGAACATGTTCTCTCCAGTACTGAAGGTGATGTTTAGCGTCTGTTTGAACTTCCCACCTGGAGAGACACAGAGAAATCAAGATAAGAAAACAAGCTATAACAAAAACATTATTAATTTGTCAGTTAACAATCAGGAGTGGGTCCGAGAGTGGCCAATGCCAAAACAACTATATGGGATTTGTAACACCTTTATTCTTAACACACTGGGATAAACATTTTATATTCACCTGTCAGGCTGAAGCCATGCAGCACCTTGCCCCAAACTAGGGCAACCACCTACACACACCCTTATCCCGTTACTACCCAGTGAAGTTTAACACTCACCTGTCAGAGTAAACCCATTCAAGCCTTTGCCACTCGGCAGGCCAAACAGCCAGCCCATGATCTCAGCCACTGGGGTGATGGTCTGCAGAGAGTAGCTTATCTCTGGGGTTAAGGGGCTGATGGCAGTGTACGTCCGGCCGTTAGAGATGTAGATGAACGAGTGAAGGTTGGCATTCTCAAAGGGTACACCATTCACTCTTCCTGAGACTAAGCCGTTTAGTCGTTGCACTTTATCTGTATTGGGTATATTTGTTTACATTCTATATTTATTCAATTTCTCAGGCAATCATTTAAAAAAAGTACAGTCAAAAATGCACAAAAAACCGAAAAGAAAACTACATAAGCGACAAAACATAGAGGCCGAGGTAAGTGAACCAGCTGGAGCCCAATGGATTACCTACAAGAAACAAACTCTCTGTCTAGAAGTTTTCCTCTCCAGCTGGTTCCAAAAAAAATAATAATCTATAAGTTTATTTTTAAAAATATATATATTTACAATTTTGTAGAACATATTGTCTAGTTTGTGTATATTTGGTTTGCGGTAACACCATGTGTATATCTACTCGCTAGGTAGATTTTTTTCTTTCAGAACTTGTCTTGCTATTTATTCTACTGCCGCAGAGTAGATTATTCGGAATCCGGGAGACTTTGGGAGACTTCTCAGTTCTGAAAAGAACTGGCCTGCTAATTAACTACTACCTGGGCGGGAGGTAGGAAATCGGCCGGGCTACTACTTTCGCTTTGTGGATCGAGGGGACTATTCGTTTTTTAACTACACTGCCGCGGAGTGAGTTCTTAATAGGTCTCAATGTTTCGACTAGCTTGCTCTAGTCATTGTCAGGAGACTGTATTTTCTAGTTGTTATACAAATGTGGCATACAAGACAGGCTGCCACCACTGTTTGTCATTATATTCGGTTCAATAGGAGGTAAGTCCGAGCAATCTAAGATTCCAGCATACCACACGGCCAAGTTCTACGAATCACAGTGCGTGGCTACTCAATTTTCTCACACAGCAACATCAAATCCCAGAACTAATTATGAGCATCCTTTGTCAAGTCAGGGTTTCATTGTGGCAACGATAATAGTTTCAACGGAACATTATGTTACAATAAATAGAAATAGATCTGCATAATAAGCACACATTCTGTGAACAATGCCATGTGAATTTAAGATGTGTACAGCAAATTATGGCCCAAAGTCAATACATGTAGTTCCTTACCTGACACCAGGCAGGATCGACCATTGCCAATCATGTTCTCTGGGCAGACACAGCAGAAACCCTGAGAGAACTCTCGACAGGAAGCTTGGTTGTGGCACAAGTCGCATTCATCACGGGACCCTGGGTTGAGTCGATCGCCTACGTTGAAGTTCACATCAAATTCGCCAGCTGTAAATTCACAACAATAGGATTGGTGCAATGTCACAGAATATTTCAAAAGAGTCCTCAACATTTTCAAATTTTCTTCATGTCTCCTAAGAGGAACATGACATTATTTTTTTTTAAAGGAAATACAAATCTTGTGGTTGAAAACAATACACAAAAGGACTAAATCACTTCCAATGGACAAGCTGGGTAATTTTGTCTAAATTGAAAATAAAATGCCAACGGCCTACAACTTGATACATGATATTCACTTTTATAAAAGTTGAGTTTTCCCTGATTCTACTGGAATATCTATACTTACCACCAGTCCCAGTTCCTCCCTGGGAGACCCCAGTTCGGAAAATTGTTGCACCACCAGCTGAACCACCACTTGATCCACTTGCTGATCCACCACTTGATCCACTTGCTGATCCACCAGAGCTTCCATCAATTGATATACTTGTCGAACCTCCAGTTGACCCCCCTTCTCTTCCCCTGACTGTCACAACAGTGGTAGATGATCCACCAGTGGACCCACCAGTGGACCCACCAGTGGACCCACCAGTGGCTGTTGATCCACCAGATGAACTACTAGATCCACTGGATCCACCACCAACGACAACTGTAAATGATGAACCACTTGTGGAAGAACCACTTGAACTGGATGAGGATCCACCTGTTGAGCCTCCTGTTTAAATTCATCAACAATACAATCAGCTTATCAACGTAAATGGTCGCAAATTGAAAGTTATATTTTATGGTTTTATGCATTAAATTGAAAGTTATTTTTGATAATCCTCCTTTCAATCAAAACAAAAAATTGTACAAGATATAATATGCAACTTCAATTTAAATACCTGTTGATCCACTGCTTGTTGCTGATCCTCCTCCTCCAACCACAGTTGACCCACCATCTATAACAAATGTCGTTGATCCACCGCCTCCTGTCGACCCATCGCCGCCGGGGACGAAACTAAGCGTGGAACTGGCTTCGCTGTTGACGGTCGGCTGACCAAAGCCACTGATGCCGAGGTTGGCGCCACCAACCTGCCAGGCCCACATACCAATCCGGGCGACATTGGTAAAGCTGAGAGCGGGGGATGAAATAAATGCTGTCATCCTGATATCACTAAGCAATCCATTTCAACCTTGTACCCGACGGTTATTTCAATCCACTTTTTGTGATGACAGCATTCTCCCTTTCTCCCCCGCAACTCAGTTTTACCAACCCAGCCCGCAGTGATATGTACACAACATTGCCAAACATTATTTCATTGAATGTACTCAATGTAAGCAAACATATGGCATTAATGTTCAGGTTCCTCTGTAAAACTTGCTTTTAAAAGTTTCCTCCCAACATAAATTACAATATTTTGGAGGCAACAGCAGAGTATTTTTTGCACAGATCTTTGTTTTCCCCAACTAGGAAAAGCACAAGCACAAGGTGGTTCTCAATATTTTACAGACTAGTTCCAACTTTCATATGAATAGATTAGTACCAAATCTGGAGCCAAACACAAGAACGGTCCGTACTTTTCTGAGCTGAAGAGGCATGTCCCAGTCAATTTCCAATCCCTTAGATCATTGTCACCACAAAGAGTGTCAAAACACTTAATGCCAGGAGCATTCTATTGAAAAACTAACATTAATAATAAATACTGAAGAAAATCTATAAAGATACCGCTCAAAAAGACGCTCAAAGCACTTCAAATTTGTAAAAATTATTTTGAAGTATGGATTCTTTCCTTCAACACCCCCCTTCACCATTCTGATTTTGGCCTTTCTCTCTTACCTAGAGACATGGCCATTCAGAGTCAGGTGAGACCCATCACCATTACTGAATCCAACGACGCTATAGTCGTCCGTGGCCTCTGTGTTACCATCATCGTAGATGTAGAAAACAAAAGTTTGATCTCCGTCTGATGGAATGACCAACTGAAACGTCAGAACCTGAGGGAAAACAAAGACAGGTTCATGAACGGTAGTTGCACTTGCCCTTGAATCCCGCGATATGAACAAAGAGACTTTACATCGTGTAGCATTCAGACTATACATGGAAGTTATAAATCATTCTTATTATTGTTATCTTTCTTTCTGGTAATGGAACCAGGAGAACCTCAAAAGTGCCCTGCACTGTGACCCATAGGCCTCAAGACACCCGTGAAGAGAAGATGTCAAAGACATCTCAGTTTCAGATGTTGGAGAAAAAACCCAGCTCTGAAAAAACCTGCGCAATCGGGTAGGGGCTGAAAAAGACCTATTTTATATGCAAAGTTCCAGTCAGAAGTGGGATTCGAACCGGGAGGTGAAAGTCTGTAGAGTGTACCTCTAGAGCTTGAATATTGGTCCTTCATATAAAGCCATTACTTTAAATTAAGGGCCCAATTTCACAAAGTTGCTGAAGCTAAAAAAATAACAACGCACAAAACAATTGTGTTTCTTTAAAATAACAAAAAAAATCAGTCACTTTTGGTAAGGGGCTACACAAAAAAAACATCTAATGTGGTGTACCTTCTGAACCACATTGACCAACATACCGCAGAAAATACAGCCCTGAAGCTTCATTTTTCAAGGTTTTTTCTCCTCGGTAAATAGCACCTTCATGAGGAAATTGTAAATTTCTTTTGGAACATTTTAAGTGGCACCAAGGCAAGGGGCATTGAAGGCACAGAGTGTCAAGCCTGAAATGGCCTAAAATTAGTTTCTCTCAATTCAAAACTTTGTATCTGACCTGACACCACATCTTTCAATTTACTTACATTGTCAGCAGGTACTATACATAATTTTTAGTTTTAGTATATAAGAATCACTGTATTAAGATGTTTCCTGATTAAGTACCTTCTGTCTATCTCGATACACAAGGCTATCCCACGTCACAATCACCAGCGATGTCGGCTTGAAATCGGCCCTACCAAAATACTGGCTAATTTCTTGAGCTGCTCTGCTTAGCGACGCCGTCCCTCGCTCCTCCCGATAGAAGACACTGCCTCCATACCTGAAAGATGTCGGGAAAGGGGGTCAAAATCATTAAGGATGGAATGCTCATATGATATCCAAGCTCTGGGGTTTAGTGGAGGATGTGGCTGTGTTCCATCTGAGAGTATCGATGGATGTTGGTTCGTCTCTTGTTTCAATCAAAATACCATCTTGTTAAGTGCTCATAGCTGTGATATTATAGAAAGGAAAACATCTGCAGTTGTTATTTGTTTTAAAAATTGACTGAAGGAGATGGTAATCATATCAGCCATGTGGTCATTGACACAGGAAAAAAATAGCATAAATAATAAACACACCTCAAAAATACACACATGAGTTCACTGGTAAAATTTGGTACCAAATTTGGTTACAAGAAAAGTTGAATGGAAAATCTGATTTTCCATCGGATGAAAATACTCTCCAAATTGCACAAATGCAATTCTCGACTCTGCACGAATGCAAAACATTCAATATTTGTATTTATGTAACACTAACATCAAGGCAAATAATTGTAATTTGATCGGAGGATAAAACTATAAGAATAAACAAACCGCAGAGTTGCATCTGGCATCCACTCCGAGGGCACTTTGTACTGCTGTCTATAACCATAGAGAAAGGATAATGCATAGTGCGGTCTAGCATCCAATATTTTAAAAAGGTGGGAAAAAAAATACACAGGGAATAATACCAAAGTAGATGGTCATAGGTCATGGTTTGATTAATGAATGTCGCATGACCTACAATCCTCCAATCAAATGAGCGTGCTATAACGAATAATAACTTTGCCATACCAACACACCTACATTGGTATCCTTCATGCTTAACAGACGCCACATGGCATTCCCAATTATAAAGAAGTGACTGGACTTGGAATATGTATTAAAGATATATTATTACACAATTGGTTTTTGGAAAAGTTCATTTCAATGAACACCATTCAAAATAGCCAGCGAACTTTCACCAGATATAGTTCCAGTGAAAAGAAGAAGAGAAAACAGTTTATGTTATTGTCCAGAAATTGTATATCTGGACTTCAATTGCAGCAATCTAAATTTTAGAAGCATTGGTCTTCAAATGCTACTCTCCCAACGTAGGCATTGTTTCAGACAGAATTGTTTCTCCGGAGGATTGGAATTGGTATGATCTTTTTAAGCAGTGAACTTTCAGATTGATAAGGCTATACATGCATGTGCAGAGCTGCCAAACGTTTGCAACTTGCAATCAGGGAGACATTGTACACCAATCAGAGAGATATTTAGAATCACGTTCAGAAAGGGGTTTCCATAATCAGGGAAATTTTCAAAATTTGTTATTCAGAACATGGAAAGATTCGTTTATTTTCAGTCAGGTAGCTCTGCAGGTACAGCGCATAGCATTACTAGCACCGTTGGACATGTGCAGTATATTTGGAGTAATTTAAAAGTCTGATCTACAAAAAAGGAGTCAACTGACATCTACAGCCAAACTGCTATTACAGGTCATGTACAGATTCACTGTTACTGTAGGAATGCTGGAAAAGAATGTGCCATGCTATAGATGCCAGATGTTACTGAAAAAAGGGAAGATATGTTTGTGTGCAAAGAGGTAGAATGTGCCTAGCTGTGCAAACCATCACTGTAATGTGAAACTTGATGTTGGCGACTTTAAGGAGAACACTTTCCCAGCTGATTTTTCAGACTTGTATCAGACACAAGTTAAAGGAGGTATCTTAGCCTGCCTTCCCTGAATAATTCCATACAAAAACATTCCATCTTTGTCACGTTCTAGAACTTGTGTAGGCGCATAAATATGGAGTCCTTCAACTGATAAGAGTTCAGACTCAGAGGGGCAACCAGACCCTTACCAGCTTTGTCTGCTATCTTTTCATTTCGTTGAAATTTTATATCCCATGTGTTAACAAGAATGACCCACCTCTCAAAAGTAAATGATATTCAAACTGGGCAAAAAGTAGTGATTTTGATGGATCAAACTATTCTGTAAATGCAAGTTGAGACAGTAGCTTAAACTTGACTTTTGTTATGAATGGATTATTATGACTCCAATGAAATTTTTGAGGCTCAAATTCTGAGAGGAAGGAATTGTTTTAGGTAAAACAGGCTTGGGAGTTTATCATGTCATACTTGAGTTGAAGGGCAGCAATCATTGGAAACCACAAGGAGCTTCAATTAGATTGTATCCATTTATTGATGGTGTCAGCAGCAAAGTTTTTTATCAGAGCACCAAGCAGAAAACATCTTGCAATAGCATTCACGCTCAAGTCAAAGCCTATAAATAACTTTGAGCTTGCAAAGCCTATAAATAACTATGAATTTGCAGCATGGGAATTAAAATTGCACTTTAAGTTTAATTTACTTCAGGCTTTCCCTTCGCTGACTCTTAACTACTGACTTGACTGGGAAACTCAAGGTCAGTGCATAGACTCTAAAGCTACAACTAATCCATTCAATGAACAATTGTGGCAGTTAATTCTTTTAGGTTACTTCCATCACAAAGGTTAATGTGTAAAACCAGAAAATCTAGTTCAGCCAATCGAAAATTGAGGCGAGGCCTCCCGAACCACAATTACCAACTTGTAATGTAGGAATATGTTTGAACCAAATCTGGGCTAATAAGAGCGGGTCCACAGGCCTGTTTTTATGAGTTAGTGTTGGTGAATTTATACACCACCCCAGGGAAACCTGACAATGTGGGCTAGGTATGACCTCACATAGGAGTTATGTTTGCAGACCTACACAAAGCCACTGCCATGGAGCAACAAATGGCTAGACAAAGAGCCCATTTTAGGTTCTACATGAAGGTGCATCTTCTATTCAGAAAGGCGACCTTCACAAGCAAGGCAAATATACTCAACAGTTTGGGTTTGCTTGACACCCCTTTTCACACTTTTGTCAAACAGCAGAGCCTTGCATAAATTTTATGCACTGTGTCCCACAGACTTTATGTATACAGTGCAAGTAAAAATAACAAACATTTCTACTGAAACTTTTTTTTTACAGCTGTAAATCTGCCATTTACTGTTTTCCATCGTTCTGTTCGCTGGCACATGTATCCTTAAGGTACATGTACCTTTACCACAAAGGCCTCTTTCTTCTTTCATAAGCCATGGTAATATTTCATTGGAACAAGAAAATTTGTGGATAATATTCAAGGCCGGGCATTAATGACACAATAGAACACGTTTTCCACCATTGAAGGTATCCTTGGAAGTAAGTTTTGACAGGAATGTTTTTGACATGTTTTCTCCATGGGTAGCGGTGGCTCACAGTCCTTCTGATATGGCCTTTCTATTAAGGGGCCATTCAGAACAATCAATGTTTCAACATTTTAATAATAATAATAATAATAACAGGCATTTATACTGCGCTTTTCCAAAACATGATCAAAGCGCATAACAAAAGAAAAGGATAAATTAAAACAAGCTAGAACAAAACTTAATCTACTATTTAGGAAAGAGATAAGTTTTAAGTTTACTCTTAAATGTAACAACACAAGAAGAATCACGGACACTAATTGGGAGACTGTTCCAAAGTTCAGCAGCAGAGTGTGAGAAGGCGTGTTTGCCATAAGATAATCTGGACTTGTGAGTGTTAAGCCGAGTTCTATCAGAAGAAGAGCGGAGTCCTTGACGGTTGGCAAAGATGAAACATATCAGAGAGATAAGGTGGAGCAATGTCCTTCAAACATTTAAAAACATATAGAAGAGTTTTGAACCCATTGATATCCTACTTCATATACCCTATACACTGAAGAACAAAGTAATTCCTCAAATGAAGCAGATAATTGAAATCAATAATCTCCCAGCTCAGGAGTTTTCAATGGCTTTTCCTTGCTACCAGCATGCAGCTTTGTAGTTGAGGTAAGGTTCGCAATCTCGCATCAGAAACACAGGTCGGCTATCGGAACATAGAGCAAGGCTAGGGATAGCACAGACATGACAGACGATCTGAAAGAGACCCCTTGGAGTTTTTCCCCCTCTTCTATCTTTGTTGTAAACTGATTTTTGATTTTCAGGTATTTCTTTTGACCCATGCACCCACAGAAATGTTTAAACATTGATGATTCTGAATGAAACATTATTAAGTTAACAAGTTAAACATTTAATTGTATCGAATTACCAACACAGATGAATTTTCAGGCCCTAATAAGTATTAGGGTCACCGCTCCTGAGATATATCCTTCCTACTGGAATACAGTCAAACACGAAGAATTATCATTCTCAAGACTCTATACTTCACAGTTGTTTATTCTGATCACCGTAATCAACATAACCCATTTATTTTGACTGTCGCAATCAAAATAAGCCAGATATGAATCACAGGAATGATATTTGGCCCTTGGAAAAGAGTAGCAACATTTATTTATTACTAGAGCTGTTCATAGACTTTTCAGGCTATTTAAAAACAATTTTGCTAATTTTTCTGAGGACCCCCAAAATCAAAAGAATATTATGTCTGGATCCTGCACACAATGTCTGACAGAACATGAACCGTTTTTTGTTATTTTCCTGAAAAACGTGATCACATAGTTTGATGAACTTTTCACAGACCTGGATTTTCGATCCATGGTTGTCTGATATTACAAAAAATATGCAACGAGAGGGAAGGAAATGAATCTTATTAATCTGGTTTAAACCAAAAGATACTTCAAGGTCAGAGAATCCATTAATGTATTGCAAATGTTTCTGAATCATTTCAGATAAATTGGGATCTCATGTTGGCACAAGCCTGGTCCAAGGCAACTGCAAAGCACCCCCCCCCCCCCCCCCCCCCCCCGCAGTGAGCTTGTTTGAAGGGAATTGTTTCTCAAAATTGTCTTTATTATTAACAGCTGCAGTGCTTCTTACAAGGTAAGTTTTAACGGTCATTAGTTTTTTGGAGTAATTACCAAAGGGATACCTTCCCTTTAAGCAAATTGTTTTACTTCAGACATTGATGGTAAACAACACGTTGGCCAGCAGAGACACATCTGCAACAAATATGTTAGTGAACTCAAACCCACATTACTAATTACCTTGTGTCGTAATCAGCACCAAATGGGGCTATTGTTTTAACATGGCTGTTTTTCAGTGACGTGCCAAACAAGTACGGTGGCTGACCGAATTCATCTACTGCACTAAACGTCAGTACACCATCTGTGTTCACCTGCAGCCAAATGAAAAACAAAAAATTCGACATTAGTTCATGATGAGAAACAGAATTTTAAGTATTGGTGAAAATTCTAGGCTTCTCAAAGTACCTTTAACTATTTCCAGAGTCAAATACACTTCACAATCAAGATCAGTTGTGTGAGCCTAAAATTACTTGGATGCAATGAAGGCCATGGGCTCTGTTGCCTTGGTCTTGGTGCCCCATCACAAGTTTTTCATAGCAAGTACATGTGGTGTAACTGGAAATTTTCATTCGGGGGCAAGCGGAGACAAAGACACAATTTTAGGGGGCGGTTGCTGTATCAAACCAGTCATTTGAGCATGTTTTTGATCTCATTTGGGGGAGGGGAGGGGGAGGGGAGGGGGAGGGGGAGGGGAGGGGGAGGGGAGGGGGCGGCCCCCCCCCCCTCAACTGTTTACCCACTGGAAGTACTCTTTGAGAAATTAAAATGACCTTGCACTCCAAATGATGAAATTCCAGGCCTGTTTGTGCACTCCATCAATAATGATGTGTACTCCATCCATAATGATGTGTACTTTTATTGAAAATCATTTGACCTACTAAAGTGCAAGTTTGAACTCAGTCCACTATCCTTAAGAGAGTTGAACCCAAATCTTGGGTTTGAAGACATCCTACTGTAAATTATATCACTCAGTAGATTGTACAACACCGCCTTCTTAAAGTGTGTCAATGAAATGGGAAGTGACATCATACATTCCTCCAGGCAAGATGGGATGCCTCAATGAAGTGACAATGACAGATAAAAAAAACTTGATCCTCCTGTCTGTCTGACCATGGACTGCAATAATAACTGGACCATCAGAGACACCTGCAGCATCACAACTACAAACTGACAACTTATTAGCCCTTTATACCGAGGCATTCAGCTTTAATGATCTCCAATTTACTCTGGTAATCGGTCTTCAATATGAGTCAAGTCAGTGTTATAATATAAGTCCACGTAAAGTTATCCACACATCAGGCCCAAACAACAGGATGACATGTGTGAACCGATGGTATAGGGCCTGCCTACCTACCATCATTCATTTTTAATCAAGTCCAAAAGTCAATTTTGACATGTACCCTGTGTTTTCCAAAGTGACTGGATATTGAGAATACAAGTATCTGGGTCATACATCGGTTTCACTATTTAAGTATTTTAAAATGAACGTTTGCATGCAAGATACTTTCTTCTGTATTGGGGCATTTCAAGGGGCACCAACGCAATGACCAGGGACATGAAGGCAATATACCCATCAGGGCTCGAATTTGGGGAGAAAATCCACAAGACTACAGGGCTTGTAGCTCAAAATCTTTACTGGACCAGGCATTTTTTTACAAGACCAGATTCAAAATGTGAAAATAAAACATTGCTGACACAGTTTAACATGCATTTGACTGCTTTTATATGAACCCAAACTGAGACAAGTAAGAGAAGAGTATACTTGATCACTCATAGAATTGAAAGATAATTTATCAGACCCAAAGTCAACACATAATTTGTTTCTGTTATTCAATTGAAAAACACAAGTCCCAAGACCATCGGACTTGTTAGGTCATAAGTTTACTGGCCCAACACTAAAATTACTGGCCTGGGGCCTGTGGTCCAGTGTTAAATTCGAGCCCTGCCCATAGAGGTATATTTTACCTCCATCAATGGAGATACATAGGCCTATACCTCTATGGCTATGTAGGTTTATTTTACCACCATGGTTAACCCATGGAGGTATATTTTATCACCAGGATTAACCCATGGAGGTATATTTTACCACCAGGATTAACCCATGGAGGTATATGAGTTCACCTCCAATTCATGGTTTACCTAATCTCCCTCCCAACATACCCAAGAATATTCAATCTACTGTTTGTGAACATTTTAGAGGCAGAGCACAATAATGTACAGGTACATGTAGACTAAATTCTCAAAATAATTAGTGTATTCTATGATTGATAGGTTTCCCACTTGCCGGAAAATTTGGGACAATCCAATACAACATCTTCCTCTAGAGAAAGCAAGAAACTGAGTTGATACCTTCTCTATGGTTGATAATACGAAAACTTGAACCTTACAAAGGATCAAATTATTGGTAGAGTAAAGCTAAGAAATCAGGCCCTGCAGTGCTATCATTTCCTTAAAGTGGTCTCCAGCTGCACCTGCCAGCAGTTCATGATTGGGCACCATTAAAACAGGAACATGGTTGTCTGTAATTGGGGAATGGAACACCTCCATGCATAGACCTACATGTACAACCCAGCATGCATGTGTAAATAAAGAGTATAGGCTCCCCTAATCCAGAATGTAACCTTATATTATATTGCCATAAATCTTGCGTCAATATTGACAGAATTCAACCACAGAGGTTTAGATCCAGTTATAACTGGAGAATGTGTTGACCTCCTGTAGTTAGCCAATAATATTGTATGCATGCAGTGAAATGGAAGGAAGGTTACTGCAGTACAATCTAAAAATGAAACTGTACACTCTTTGTAACACAGACAAGAAAGGAAACAGACATTGGCAGTTGAAATGAAAAGTTTTGTAAATGGGTAAACACAATCATTGGAGCAAACCTGATAAACATTGATAAACATTTAGAAAGTGATTTTTCTTTCCGCTTTTCGGCTAAATGTAACCCACTTTACAAGGGACTCACATTTTGTTTCCCACTTCAATATATCCCAACGGACATTACTCCTATGACCTGCCTAAGTGTCTAGCCTGACTGGGTGTATAATACTTATCTGTCTGTCATGGAGCAAAGAGCATAGACTTATGCCCAACCCCAGAGGGTGACACGGCTTTCTTTTACCACTGCTCAATCCTATCTTCAGATTGGAGTGTGCCTTACACAGGAGGAGGCAGTCAGGCTACTTTGGTTCATATCAGTCACTTCAATTCTGAGCCAGGTCATTGAGTGGGGGACTTTGAATGGAGCTAATGGAAATAGTACAGCGGATAAGCTCCCATATTATGAAAATTGTGCACTTTTTGAGAAAAGCATGAAACTTCTAGCATAGTTAGTTTTGATCATAAGGTTCATTTTCAGATGTGGAGGGAAGTCAGATTTGACCTCTGAGGACCGTGGGAGGTCAAATCCAAAATGGCTGCCAGTCTGCATTGTCTAATGTACAAACACGCCTAATTTTTGAATCAAACAGTGTAGAAAAACGTTTCAGGTGTCATTTTCAACTAAATTGGGGGTGCCAATTCATTTGATGAGACTTTTGAGACCGCCAGAACTCAAGGAAATGCATGAAGGTCAAGGTCAAGGTCAAAATTGACCTCAAAATAGCAAATTTTGAATGTTTACAACATGTTTTACCATTTATTTTTCGTGTGTTCTTCCCTATAATATTCTCAAATTGCTCAAGGAGTGGTTCCCCCGCATAGTCCCCCATCTTAATCCATTTTCAGTCAGTTTATTTCACTTATTGGCACCAGACCCTTCTTTGTCTTGTAACTGACCGTATGCATAATGGTCAGTGGGCAGCTAGGCAGTATTTGGCAAACACCTCAATTCAAGTCTGGAAAACTGCGCTATAGGGTGGAAGAGTGTGCTCACCAAAGTTGCGTCTTGAACTGTTTACAACAGGAGCTGTGGACAACATCGACCACAATCCTAGCTCTGCAACTGCAAAAGATTCCTTCCACGGCATCGGAATCTCACTTATGCAGCATCCGTCACACACACATGGTGGAACTGAACGTAGTGCACCGGTGATTAGTCAAGCTAGCTCTTCCACCAAGCCAGTGACACCTCTGCCATCGGCCTACACAATTGTGCCACCAACTGCCCTCAAGAAAAAATTACTTTAGTGTGCCGGCTGTACAAGGTCCCGTGAGACCTTCCAACCTCCTGGCTGCTGTGTCTGCTGAGTTTGCGTGGCTCAGCAAAGTCAAGACGGCTGTTGACAAGTCTACCATGGATGGCTGGATATCGTGGCCTGCCTACCATGCTGACACACACCAAGCTGTCATCACACCTGCAGCACTCAACGCACTATTGCCTCTATTTTTGACAATACACACTCCATGGCAATGATACGGCACTCCATGAACATCGTCAATGCAGCAGTTCAGCACTTGAACCCAGGTCAAATTCCTGTCGTTGCCGCTGACCAACCCCTTTAAGCTCTTGCAAAGGAAGTTCGGTGGACCTGGCCAGACACTCACGGAGAGGATCGCTTTTGGATCATGTTTGGTGGTCCACACATCGAGATGGCCACGTTACAGTTGTTGGGAGACCGGTTGGAAGACAGTGCCTGTACGAACGCCCTGGTACAGGCCGACATTGCAAGTTCCGGAACAGCCAATTCCTTCATACTTGCCAGCCATGGCACCAAGACCCGCCACGCCTACCAGGTCATAGCTGCAAGCCCCTTTACACTCCTCCAACAAGCTTACATTGAGGACTGCACATCCGATGATACTTATATGCCTTTCAACCAGATAGTACGCCTTTTGAGGAGTGGTGCGTACGGCGAGCAAATGCTTGTGTCCACTTTGGTTACTGGCTTTAGACCATAGCATTTGAGCTTCTCTTGCTGCGGTACATCAGGTCTCTTCATAAAGGTAACTTCAAGCTGTACGTGAAATCGCCGACACAGATAAAGCCCTGGATGTTTGCCCTAGATCACACGCACTACTCCAAATGGCTTCCGTACACATCCGTGACATGACGACCCTCGCTGTAAAACACCCAGATGTCCTAGCAGAATTCATTTCTGGAAATGTTGTGGTGCACAAAACCAGCAACATATTCTCTGCCATGGCAATTGAACAGTGCCATGAGCAGAACAGTGCCATGAGCAGAACAATGCAATGGTGAAAGGTCCTATAGGGGGGGTGGGGGCTAATGGACTGACTAGCAATCCAGGAGCACTGTGACGCTGGCTGTTAGCAGGGCCAGCAAATTGCCAGGATCACTACAGAGTTTGAGGAACAGGCCATAAAGCAAGATATTAGGGTGCTGCTGACACTGGACACCATCACCATGACCAGCAACCTGGAGTGCAAGCAGCATTTCTGAGGGGTGTTAAGGCACTTGTGTACAACACCTGTCACACAAACACTTCCAAAGAACAAGTTGCCACTTTTCAGTAGCTCACCGGCCAAGGTAATGTCAAAACAGAAGGCACAGCTCGCAGCACTTTAGAGTGACTGTGGTTTCTTTTTGAGGCTGTAAATCTCGTGTCAGACACAGGATGGAGACATGGACAATTTCTTCTCCCTTGAAAACCAGGCAGCTCTGTCAACTGGAGGGAAAATGCAGATTGGAGTTAAAGCATATCTACTTCACTGCCTGGAATAAATTCTGCTCGAAAACAATAGTGCACCTGTGGCATGGCCGATGCAATAATTCTTGATGGTGCAGCTGTGGTTCAAATGCTTAATCCTGGAACATCAAGAACATTTCAAGAGTACATGTATATGGAGAAAGAGTGTTTGCCCCATACATCTTTGCTCAACTCGAGAAAAGCATCCGCATCGACCTTGTCTTGGATGTATACTTACCTGCTAGCCTGAAAGCTCCAACAAGACAGAATAGGGGAAAGGACACCAGGAAAAAGGTGGTTCCTTCTACTGTGCTGCCAAAAAACTGGAAGGACTTTCTTCGAGTCAATGAGAACAAAACCGAATTGTTTGTTTTCCTGTCACGCAAAGCTGTTCATCTTCAACTACCACAGGGCAAGGAACTGTATGCAACAGATGGAAGTGGAATACTCTGATCTCCTGCTGAGTCACACTCTGCCTGCCTTGCCCCAAAGCTCACTAGTGGAGGCTGACACTCGTCTACTAGCTTCTGCATGTGGCAGACGCTGTGCAAAAAGGGTGTAAAAAGGTAGCCATACGTGATGTGTTTGTACTGGCTGTGGCTATTTAAGCAAGACAGCTCCTGATGAGGTGTGGATCGCCTTTGGTGTTGGATCAAGCTTTTGGTACATAGCTGTTCACGAAATGGCTGCCACAATGAATCCGACACAGTGTCTAACTCTCCCAGTCTTTCATGCGTTCACCGGGTGTGATACTGTATCTGCATTCGCTGACAGTGGAAAGAAGACTGCCTGGGAAACTTGGAAGTCTTTCCCAGAGGTAAATGATGCTTTCAGTGAGCTCCTACATGTATGCATGCCAAGTGAGGTCAGTGAAGGATCAATGTTACTGCTAGAACGATTTGTGGTGCTGATGTACGACCAAACCAGTGAGAGCATGGAAGTGAATGATGCCAGGAAACAGCTCTTCACACAGAAGTCTAGAACCCTGGATAACATTCCTCCAGCCCAGGCAGCACTCAAGCAGCACATCAAGCGCACTTGCTACCAGGCCAACTGTTGGAACCAGGCATTGACCAAGGATCCAGAGATAACAGAGCCATCTGACTGGGGTTGGACAAACAAAACAACTGGCCGGAAGCCTCTTTGGACCACTCTACCTGAGGCATCAAAATCGTGCCCTGACTTGATCCACTGTCGCTGCAAGAAAGGGCGCACTGGACGTTGCAGATGTGGTAAAACTGCACTGTGCTCTTGTTCTGGAGACTGTTAGATTTTGATCGTTACCATTAGGATATTCATAAGTTGTGGACAGTGCTAAATTAATGTGGACATCTATAGTGGTAATGAAGAGATTTGGAATAGCTTTTTGGGTCTTCTGGGCACAATTTGATAGAGCTGCTTACAGGTAAGCACATTTTTGTGCTAACTGTAGTAGACAAATTTGCTTAAGCATAAGCACATTTCACAGGTTAGCAAGAAAATAGGGCGGCCACCTTGTGCGTTTACAATAGGTTTGCATTGGTATGTCATTAATTTTCGTGCAGTAAGCACCGTAAGGTTAGCATACCTTTTCGTGTGCTTAGTTACGGTTAGTAGTAGCGCTATGAAGTAGAAACTCATACGTAAGCACCAAATTGGTCGTTAAGCAGCTCTATGAAATTGGGCCCTGGATAGTTAGAGTGGTGGTAATATTTAACATGGGTCTTCTCTATTTATTTTTAATTATTACTCAAAGTGTCAAAATAGAGCCAAAGTTTAAAAAAAAATTACTTTTTGGGCCTAATTTGACGTTAACCTTGACCTAAATACATATTTTTTGAGTTTTGGCGATTTCAAAAGTATTACCAAATGATTTGGCATCCCCAATTTAGTTAAAAATGACACCTGAAACGTTTTTCTACACTATTTGGTTCGAAAGTTAAGCTTGTTTGTACATCAGACAATGCGGACTGGCGGCCATTTTGGATTTGACCTCTCAGGGTCATCTGAGGTCAAATCTGACTTCCCTCCACATCTGAAAATAAATCTTATGGTGAAAACTAACTATGCTAGAAGTTTCATGCTTTTCTCAAAAAGTGCACAATTTTCTTGCTTAGCCGCTGCACTAAAAGTACACCCAGGGTCATCATGCTCTTTAGAAAGAGCCAGGGGATTACCACTGGACTTGGTTCTTGTCCTACTCTAAAAATACATCCAAAGTTACACTTTCATGTAAAGTGTATGATCCTATCTCAAGATTGGAGTAGTACAGTACAAATTAAAAGAATAAAAAGTAAAAATTTAAGTAGATTTTGAAACTTAAAGGGAGGGTATACCTTTGGTAATTACTACCAAAATTTAATGACCATACAAACTTACTTGGTAAAGAAGACTGGAGAGCTGATGATATTATAAACTTGGTAAAGAAGACTGGAGAGCTGATGATATTATAAACTTGGTAAAGAAGACTGGAGAGCTGATGATATTATAAACTTGTTAGAAACGATCCCCTTGAAGAAACGTACATGTAGTTTTAGAGAAACGGGTCATTTCTTTCAACCCAAATCTGAATCTGAAGAAAGGCTTCAGCCATGAAGCCTTTCTCAGACGTCTGAAAGCACTATCTTTCATTATTTTCTTGCAACTTCGATGACCAATTGGGGTTTGAAAAATTGTTACATACAATTGTGTGCTTTCTGATGCCTGATTCAATCTTTTTTGTGAAAAATTACCTCTTTCTCTACATTACTTCTGAGGGGTCCGTTTCTAAGAATGTTTTATAATATCAACAGCTCTCCAGTGCTCTTTAAAAATTTCATTTTTATGATCATTAACTTGTGGAGTAATTACCAAAAGTATACATGTACCCTGCCTTTAATTCAAGAGCTAACGAAATGTTATGCCCTATGGAAGAGTCATTCACTAGAGCAGTTAGTGACAGTTAGTGATTAACACTCATTCCTGAAAATGTATTATTCAAAGCTCTTCCAACGGGAAAATTATTTACTGTAATATTTACTTCAAAAATACAAACAGGAAGCTGCCATGCATGGACCAAGGTCTTGGCTTTGTGGTTTAGACTCTAACCGGTAAGTTGAAAAAGAGTTAATTAAAAATAGAGTACCAAAAGCACTAGCCAGAACATAAACAAACACTCTCCGGCCAAGACTGTTTTCCTTGTTTTCCTTTGCGTAGCCAAAACAATCTCTTTCCACTCAATTAGCATTTAATTGTCAGGAAATAAGCACTGAATTGTCATCACTGCCCAAACCCTTTCCTGTTGAGGTTCCATTCTCCTGACAAACAAAGGAAACACCCCTTCAATCTCTGACCACTGTGACACTGTGAACTTCACCACGGCCTAGCCACTTCAGATTTTAAATTGCTGCATTTCCCCCCCACCCCCCTGCAGAACTCGAAACGCGCTGAGTATACAGTGCTTATCACAAATTGGTGTAAGGGTGAAAACCAAAATATTAACATTTGTTCCTCTCCCATTGCAATTATTACATCAATCTAACTAATGCACTTTTTGTTCCTCTCCCATTGCAATTATTACATCAATCTAACTAATGCACTTTTCCTGAACAATGTTGTGAATCGTTTTCTGTAGTCAGTCACTGTTTTAAAACCATAATGTACACAGCTTCTGTCTTGTGAATCTAAATCATCATCACTTGGCAAAGCAGCCTGACATATCGTTCTTGTATTACATGTAAAAGGGCAAGGGCAATTACTCCTCAGCATTGACATGAAATCAATTTGTATTGCAGAACATTTCAAATGACACAAAGGCAGTGACTAGGGGCACTGGGGCAATCGCCTCCATTGCCCCCATGAAGTATCAGGCTTGGCCATGAGCTAGTCACAGCGCTAGTCATAAGCCAGCGTGAAAGGAGCCTCGTGTATTTTTGTCACAACCAAGAAGTCCTAATGTCCAGCAATTGACAGTGACTCCCCCCCTCCCCCTAAATACATTGTTCATGTCATAATCTTGCAACAACATCCCCCATGAGTCATGACTCATCAAGAAAACCTCTGGGTCTGGGACAAACATTGTCAAGTTATCACTGGATACTCCATCAGGCCACAGAGCCAAAAAATACACATTTTTCTCTCTAAGCTGCGGTATTTATCCAACAGTCTACCAGTGCAATAACTTCCTGGAATGCTACAAACAGTAAAGTCTACATGCCTTCCTAACTGTTATCCCTCGAATTCTATCCTGTATGATCGGCTTCAATGACCTAATAATACGGCTGATCTATACCAAGATAACCCCTCAGCTTAACAAAAAAAACTATTTTCTTCCCCTTTTGAAAAGAACATTTATCGCTGGAATCAGGTCACAAGATTTTCTATTCTATCACAAATTTGTGTCAGCCTGTCAGGTTCAAATCAAGTAACACCGCACCTGGAGTTTTAAAGTAGAAATCTGTGTCAGTATGTATTAAGGTACTCAAGTTCTTTTAACAAAACGCAATGATTTCCAGTCACTCAATGCAAAGCACATGCAGTCTTTTAAGTTCCCATTCAGTTGCGACCACAAAAGTCCAAACCCGGTGCACATTAGATACCCATTTACTTCACCAGTATGGACGGATTTACTTCACATTCTCCACGTGCAACAATAAATTAGATTAATTCTATATCCCTCTTTCACACAAATACTACTGATCCCACCACTTAAAGCACATCTTCTGAAACCCCCTTCTTTCAGTTCGCCTCCTGACTGGAGTGTTTTTGTATTGCCTTTGAGGCTCAGACAAGCTCTACCTAAGGCAAACAGTGTGCTTTTGTGCCTGCCCACCTGGCCCTAAAAATATAAATGTTATTTAGGAAGTACATGTAGTGCAAACCGCAAAACTTTTGTGTCTTAATTGTCCAAACCCGTCATCAAATGAAGGGAAACAACCCTGAAAATAATCGACTTCCGTTTCCATTTTTATTTTTCGTCTTGTCACAATGTAACAAAGGACAACTTTTTATGGGGCATATTTGCAAAGTATGTCAAATTTTGACACTTTTCCCAAGACTGTCATGGGAAGATGATTGCAGAGCTTTGAAAATGTAAGGGATGAAATTAGACCGGTGTGAAAGTTCCTGATTTTTTTTTTTTTCGGGGGGGGGGGGGGTCTGGGTCTCTCTTTTTCTAGACCCGGAACCTCTCAGATGTTACAATTCATGAGGTTTAGAGACTTTATGCATCACCAGAAATACAAAACTACAGGTTTGGACACTGGCTATGTCTTTCTCCCTTTGGTGATTGCTTAACTTCTTTCAGGCGTGTGATTTTTTCAGGATTTTTCCTGATTTAGGGATTTTTTCGAAATCTTATTGAGCCTTCAAATTCCCTAAATCAGGAAAAATCCTGAAAAAAAATCACACGCCTGAAATGTATAGCTTGATTTGTTAATTTCTCAGAATACAGGTCTATAAATTAGTTTTCTAAACTGACACTTTAACACTAAGGACATTTCCATCATGAAATCAGAAGGCTTAACTAAAACCAAAACATCTGCTTGATTTCATGCCTATCTTTCTATTGAGGGTCATCTGTAACTTGTGTCCTTGGCTGTGACTGCTTTGAGCGTAACAGACGAAATTTCCTCGCCCGGCAACCATCATTAACGAGTTTGACAGTAATGAAGTCGAAACAGTGGGGAAACTGTGAAAATTCTGTTGTGACAAACATACAGGATGCTTGGGACTAAGTGCTACTCCAAATACATTACGTTCACTTCGCTCAATGACAAAGGTTTGAACTGAGTTTTGAAGATTGCAGAATACATAGTGCAATGCAACTAATAACGGGAAACACACTAAGGTGTACCGTTGCAGCCTCTTAAATCTATCGTCTCATTTTTCCAATGATTGTAACTTTGTTTTATTAACCTGAAACCACAAACGAGTCTTTCAACATGTGAATGGACATGTAAGCCCATACTGAAAATAATTTGAGTTCGTTACAATTATCAATTTGTTAATTACTCTCAGATTTCATTTTTAAAAAATTGCCGGAAAATACAGGGAACTGTTTCTTTCCATTTTCGATTAAAATTTTAGGGTGATTTAAAAACTAAAACCATCAAATGAAACAACTCACATTATTTTCAGATAAAGCCTGCATGTCCATTCACATATTGAAACACTTCTGGGTGGTTTAGGCTACTTAACAAAATTTACAACCATTGGGAAAAACTGCTAGCATGACAGAAGCAAAGTGGTACCCTTGATTGTGTTCTCTGTCTAAATGTTGAGTCTTGAAAGAAATTTGGTGACTGGGTAATCTCCAAATCCTACGCCCATCTTAACATGATGTTTTTACGATCAATAAGGAGACAGAATAATCTGCAACTCCATCAGTCCTCACACAAAAAGTAAACTGTATCTAGGCCTATACAACAAAACTTGTTTTATGATAACCTCTCCAGATTTTCAGTGATAGCTCAAAAACGTGACCACATTTCGAAATGAAATTTTGACAGGTTAGTTTAATTGTACATTTATATAGAATTAAAACAACATAATGTTCCAAAAACCAAAAGTATACTTGGCCTTTAACACAACATATTATTTTCTTTAACTGAACCAGTTTCCTCTTTGTAGAGGCAGACTGTGGATTTCTGGACAAACCCATGAGAAAATTCACTCGACTGGTTGAATAATTCTACTTGCATGTCTTCATCATCCTCCACTGCCCAGAAAGTTTCTTGAGTTTCTGGTCATTAACCTGTTCTACATTCAAGCATCATTTATGCTTGAATTTGAAAGGACCCTTTTTGAATGAATCTCACGCACTCTGGTTCCTCAGAGGGCCTTCAGGAGATCAATAAAGCTGTAAATGAAAGGCTTTGAATAGCTTAGAGGGATTCAATAAGTGGGGCTTGGGTATCCTCAGATTGACAAATGAATTGCATATGACACAAAGTGTTCACTACAACAGTTATGCACAAGTTATTTGTAAGGGCTTGGCAAAAGAAAAAGCCTACATTGTTACATGAATGGTCAGAAAGAGGAGCACAGGAAATAGTGGTGAAACAAATCGATTGTGCCTCATGGCCATGGTAGCGTATTATTCTAAAAAATATTATTTATAAATCACAAGTCTAAATGTACCGAGTCAAAATCCCTGAACATCGATACGACTGCAAAGAAATTAACTGACTTAGGCTGTGTCCGAATTGGTGGCTATGGCTACGGCTAAGGCTTGATCGCTGCGTCATCATACATTGTATAACACGTCCTTAGCAACACCCTTAGAAACAGTCATAGCCGTAGCTGCAGTCGCCAATTCGGCCCGATTAGTATCAATGTTCTTTATTTTGCGCCATGCCAAATTACACTCATATTTGCGTTTCACACACAACATGCGAAAGCGAATGCGAAGCAAATTTTGTTGATGGCAACTATCAGTACACCTTGTTTTCCAAACATGATGCAATAATATTGGCTTTGCTTTCATTATTGGCATGAGCAGGGTTAGCCCTTTATTTTTATTTATAGTGACTAGCAAGCAGGACCAGCTAGCTTTTCATTTCACTGGTCCATCAGCTTTTGCAGTTGTCAATTATTTGTATTTAAAAATAGGGATGCTGTTCAACACCGAGCACACACCAGCCGGACCACTTGGAGTGAATTCTGACTGGTCCTCAGTGTTGGTCTGCAGTGTTGCATGTGGCCGGCGGACCACTGTTTATGTGAGAGCGCTGATGAGCGCTGACAAAGATTCTTCTTGAGTTGGTAAAGATTACCACTTATCAACTCAAATAAATTTTAACAATGTAAATTCTGGCCAAAAAAGATATTGTACAATAACACATCTTTGCCAACTTTTAGTTTGAAATTTGTCATAAACGCAATAAAATAAACCTATTTAATTTTCTATAAACAAGCCTTGTTAAAAATGCCCATGTTTTTACTTTTGTACTTTCTTCAACCATCTTTCTCTTATGCTTCAATCAACTCAATCATTGCTAGTTTTGTCTGCAATTTACATGTCTAGATGAATTCTGGCTCCCCTTAAAAACAGATAAAATTTTCCAAAATAACAGCACTTTTCTAGAATTAGAACCAGCATCATGTAATCATGAGTGTATTGTAACACTGTAGGCTTATAATATATCCTGGGATAAGCTGTCTATGTCAATATTGACACGGTGATAAGATGAATGGAATATAGACTAGTTATTCAGGTTACCCCTGTATAAAGCATAAAGGAGGGACAGCGGGTCCATTTTACCATAGTTTGAATTGAAGCCATCTTTTCTATTGGTTATGGCATGGCTTGTTACTAAGGTACATAGTTCACTACAAGCCTCCTAGCTGTGTTGAGATTGCGCTATTTGACCTCCAAATGACCTGATCGATGGTCAACATGGTTAACAATGTTGGTCAACATGTTGAGCAAATTGCCAGATCTAAACAGCATAAAAGTTGGACAGCGTAAACAAAAATTGGAAAAACACACTTTGGTATTTAAAAAAGGGCCATGTATGCGAAGATGTGAGATTTCTGTGATGACTGGCTGGCAGGTCAACATGGATGTCGTGCAAAATGTCAGATCTCCATTTTTTAAATAACACTGCATAAATACGGCATGTATACACAGGACAGTGTAAAAGTATGTAAAAATATAATAATGGAAAACACAGTTTGGGAAAAAATAAATTTGTTAATGCCGAATAAATATAATAATAATAATAATAATAATAAGATTTAAGTTTTCTTTAAAATATGACTGTTTGAGCATTTTGGCTAAAATGCAAAATACTTGCATTAATTGGGATAAATACTGCATTAATTGGGATATACAATTTTGCTGGCTTCAAAACCATAATTCCCCTCCCCCAACCCCTCCCCTCTGTTCCCTTAACCTATCACATCAGGCACCAACCACAAAGTGTGACCTTAA
Source organism: Leptasterias polaris (assembly GCA_037783415.1). Taxonomy (NCBI): domain Eukaryota; kingdom Metazoa; phylum Echinodermata; class Asteroidea; order Forcipulatida; family Asteriidae; genus Leptasterias; species Leptasterias polaris. The sequence continues at coordinate 4,941,091 of JAZGTN010000027.1, forward strand.
GCAAAAGGGTTCCAGACACTTGAAAACCCCAAAAGTGTGGTTACAAAACTGGATGAGTTACTGTTTGCAAACACAACCCATGTAACCTGCAGAGCCAGCATTGTATCTGCTGATTTCCCATGGGTTTCAGCCAAACAGGACCTTCTCAGTCTGCCTGACTGCGCACCCAAAACCCTGCCGAAGGTTGAACAAGTTACAGGGAGAGTTCAAGCTCGAAATGCCACCCATAAAAGGGCCCCATCGGCCCCAAATAATACCCCAGGGTTGGTGAACTGTATAAAAGAGACACGAAGGGTAGTGTGGAGGAATTGATTCAATTTCAGTCATGTCTGACCACAGGGCTTTTTTATAGTCTGGAGAGAAGCTTCATTGGTTTTGAATTTAAGGGAAACAAAGCACAGGAAACTCTTCCTGTTTTGCCTCAGTCCTGCATTGTGAAGACTAAAATTTGATCACAGATTTTGACAAGTTTGTGTGTTCATTACAACGACGACACGTAGGGTAGGCGCAATTAAAAACCACGGGTTTCAGTTTGGTGTGCAGGAATGTAAACAAGTTTGTGTATCCTTGGACAAGTCAAGATGTAAACAGAAAACACAAACAAGAAATGGTTTTAACATGACTCATCTAACCACAAATTGAACACTAGAACTAGAAGGCATATTGATGTTTGTCATCATGTATAACAACCACAGAATGGTAGAGATACCCCTTTCTAAATACCCTTGAATTGATACACTATGATCTGTTTAACATACACATATACATGGACAGTTTAACATACATGTATGACTTAAAATTCATGCACTGGAACAAATCATACAAACTTATGTAGTGATTATTTTACAGTATGTGTGAGGTTTGAAGTCAACGGCAAACAAGCACATTTTCAATCCAAAGTGTCCGCACCACATCTGGGGCAATACTCTCCCATCAGTCAGAACTCTGGTTTACAAGATGTAGATTTCAAGGTCTTATCCCTGAAGGAGACCAAGAAAAGGGTTAATCTCTTTGCACAGAAAATGCATTAAACATTCCAACAAACATTGAGCATACTGTAATAAGCAAGGGTGCCCCACAGAATTTAATTTAGAGGCGATTGCAATGTTGTCGATGCCAATTCAATTTGAAATGTCACCCATTAATTTAATGCATTGGAATAGCTGTACCATTCTATACACCAACTGAGGTTTTGCATACTTTTGGAAACACCGGTGGCATCAGAAACAATCAAATTTATGGTGTGATCACAGTAAAGGTTTGAAAACAGTGGTTGTAATAGTCTAACATTTTTGTGTGTGTGTGTTAAAGTTCAGGAGATCCTCTAACATCACAAAGCCATGGATGGCCACTTCCAGGTGAGGGCAACACTCACTTATCTGATTTGGGTTGGCCATCCAAATCAACTGCCACACCAGGGGCACGTTGCCACCTACTCCTGGGGCTGAAAAGGGGTTACTCCCTTCACAGACTGTAAGGATGTAGGCCTGGGTATCAGCCACTAGGAGCCTGGCTGGGAGAACAAAATGCACTACCTTTCCAACTTAAACTTGCTGACCAAAAACAAAGAGTGTAAAAAAAGAGTGTAAAAAAATACCCAATTTTTATAGCTGAAATTGCTGAAACCAAAACTAACAAGTGAAAGTGTGTGTTTTGGGGAAAAAACTTCAGGAAAACTTGTTACATGTCATCAAGGGTAACAAGCATATAGTTTAATCCCAAATTGCCATAATTCCTTTGCCCCATTACGAAAAAAAAAAACTCCATCAAAAAAGATTAACCCTCCTACTGTCCCGCAACATTTTCAAGTGAGTTGACCAACCATTTGAAACCATTCAACTGCCAAAGTTGTGTATGGTGGCACAACTGTGCACAGAACTAACTGTGCACAGAACTAACTGTGTACTGTGTATGCATTCTCCCTCATGGTATCATATTGCAAGGCTGGCATAGCTTGTCTATCATTCAAAACCACAGTGAATGGTATTGAATGGTCAGACAGCAAGAGGGTTAATGCATTCATCCCACCAAAGCCTAAAAATTTGCTGTTAACACGTTCTAGTTCTAAGAGTACATACATATAATACTAGATCAACAAGCACTGTGCAATACTGGGTATCAAGCTCACATAAAAAATTAATGATCTTTTGCACTTTACCCTAAATCTGACCTTGTTCCAAATGACTAAATCCCTGGTATTTGCATTTTTTCCCTTTTCAAATCTGGTTCACTACCCTTTTTCCCTTATTCTCCAATATTTGTAATATACAACGTGCCAGGTGCAAACAAGACAATATTAAGCCAGGTGGATGGTATGAAATTCACACTAAGCAGTGTAGGCCTATGTCATTATGGCGCTGGAGGGGGGGCTGGATGCTGGAAGGGTGGGTGGAAGAATAAAAGTGATCCAGAATGCAGGGCTTGTACAACAGACACGGAATATATTTGCTTAATAAAAATACTCTAAAACTGCATACTACAATCATTTAATTCATTTTGGGTATTAAATTGCCTTTTCCAAGTTTGTTATATAGGTCCAATATTTCAATAGTCTCATACACCACTTCAGTACGTGCTGTGATGGCTTATTGGGCGTGTGTGCTGACCACTGAATGGTGTTGTGGGTTGGCACCGGAACAGTTTTTCTTACGAATGCAAACAAAATAATGTGTAAGACCTATGGGTATACAAAGGTGTAGTTGCGTTGATATTTGTGATGATCGTTACCCTCTGTTCAGGAATATTGACTCTATCATTGTAATGTAAACCAAAGTTCCAACCAGCAAACCCTGATTACTTAGTAACTCTGTTTTCTAGTTATTGGATTAAATTTGACATTTTACAGACTAACTGACAATGGCAATTATTTAGATTTTATTATTTTTTGTATTTTATATATTTCTGGTGCAAAATATTGTGAAATTATGTGAAATCACCTCTTCCAGAAAATGACACTCAATCTATTTTGTCAGAGTAATGGCGGGGAAAAACATTTTGTAATTGGCGTCGCAAGTCAAAATGTGGTATTATAAATTATGAAAATCCTTCTTGCAAAATTTATTTTAAAATAATTAGGGAGTTCAAATTGAAACACACACTTTCTTCATAAATTAATGTTTTCAATTATTCTGAAAACAATTGAAGAAGGTAAGGTCGAAAAGATAAACGTTCACAGATTTGCACATTACTCAAAAGGTATAAAAATAGTCGTGGTGGAAAATTTCCCTTATAGCGTTTTTGCCTGAAAATTCTACAGTTTTGGACAAATGAGGAAAATAATTAGCTCTGATCTTGCCATCGAGACCAAACCTTTTTATAAATTCTTTTCCACTATTTTCTTGTGACTCTGATGACCGGTTGAGGTTCGTTTTTTCATGTAGGGGTCCTATATGTATTGGGTCGACTTGTCAACTGTTCCACACAGGGGCCACAAGCTGAAACTGAAAGAAGATCCAACCCCTAACCTCAGGAAGTTCTGGTTCAGCAAAAGAGTGGTACATGTACACTGCTGGAATTTACTCTCAAGGGAGTCCATAGAAACTAATGTGAACACATTCAAGGCCAATGTGATGTAGACTAATGAACCAAAAATATGACAAAAAAAAGCTTTTCTAAGCTGTCTGCCCCAGTAACTAGGGTCACCATCTCCTTCCCTGATGTGCGATGGCGTCCATGGATTCAAGTGAGTTCAAGTAAGTACATAAAGTGGGGATGTCGGTCGCCTTCAGTTGATATGTGGAATTGGGCGATCCCGTTGCGCTATGGGCCAATAGACCGATCCATTAAGCCCCGCCTCCTTACGAGTTGACCAATCACAACCGCGAAACCCGATCACCGTTAGTGCAAAGATCACCAAACGGCTCAAATGGTGATCAGATTTCGCGGTTGTGATTGGTCAATGAGAAATGGGCGTGGCTTAATGGATCGGTGTATTCTGTCAAGATATCTCAGACCTTACTTACCTTTAAAAAAACTAAGTCAGAATTATAAAGAAGACCGATGACAGCGGGACCCAACAATAGCGTCACAATCAACCAAAAGCACAATGCAACCGACCGATCACACAGACTGACCAAATGCACCCAACAGGGATACTCGTCTTTGACAATCACAACATGTCAATGCTTTTATTAGTTTTAAATGATGTTTGTAGTAGCCCTTTTTAATAATAAAGATACAGTCGTTTGACCAGTTCTGGATCACTTTTTGAATTCACGTTGTTTTTTGTTGCAATCTCTTTGACATCTTAAACAAAAAAGTTGATCAGTTTACCTAAACATGTAATAAAACTCACCAAGTATCCACTGACAAAAAAAGATTAGTACTTATGAAGAGGCTTTGAGAAAAGTATCGTCAGCTGTTTGACCAGTTCAGGATCAGTTGAATCTATTCTGAATCAGTAGCGTGCCCTTCATTGCAAACCCATACTCTCATTCATAAAACTGTCTCTCAAGGACACGAAACTTCAGAAGTGTGTTGGCATGGACTTGGACTTCCTTTCTTTAGTGAATGTCATGCAAGTGTTTTCAACAGCAGCGCAAAAACCCAGCGACAAAAACTAAAATAACAGCAACTTCAATATGAAAAAAGTGAGGTGTGCCTAAAAAAGCAACTTTGACCCCTCCAAGTTTCATTTTCTCAAAAAAAAAAAAAATCTACAAGAATTTGTTGAAGAAATGTCTCAAAAGCAATTAATAAACTTTCTACTGCAGCAGTATGATTTTACCTCACTTAGTAAGTTAGTGCGGCACCATTTGACGCAATGAGATGTTGAATGATCCCGAACTGGTCAAGGGTACAATGCCCCCCCAAAGACGATTTTGGTAATTTCATCTCCTCAAAAAAACAAGTTGACTGCTCAGTATTTACGTGAACTATTTTTTACACATTCTTAGCATTTTACATTTAATGTTTTTCGCCCTGGCGTTCAAATTCTAAAGGTGAAAAGTTTTAACAGCGTTTTTCAACCAACATTTTAAAACAAAATAATGATCAAAATCGCAGACAAACTTCAGGAAAATAAACATAATTTATTTGCCGATGATGTTTGTCACCTTATTTTGGGTTTGTTGGTTTAATGGACGTAATTCTTCACATGTATCAACAGAAATTGGTAATGTGAGAAGTAATATAATTATTTGGTTATTGCAAAGTTGAAGTGATCCCGAACTGGTCAATGATCCCGAACTGGTCAAATGACTGTAATTATTGGGAAGATAATTATTGGGAACAAGAAAGGGATATTGTGGATAGTAAAGTAATCCTTGGTTTTATAAAATTCAATGTCCTTTTCTTGCCCCTCAAAATACAATAATGTACTTTGGGATTTGGAAGAAGAAAATATTATTGACTTTTTTACACTACAGTTGAAATAAATATTTTTTACACGTCACTTTTGAGTGGGCCTTGAAATATTTTGTGGCACACAACAAATGTTTCAAGGCCCACTCAGAAATATAAACAACTATCAAACTATTACCTTAAAATGTTCCTGAAATGAAATAACAATTAGTGGATTATGCAAACAGAGTAGATAAAAAGTAACTTTCCGGTTTGGTGCACAAACAGCAACAACAATATACTTACGAAAACTGTGCTGTGTGTCTGAGTGAGAAACTGCAGCGGTGTGCTCAGATTCAGGGCCCGTTGAACGGTGTTCCCAACAGGCAGTTCAGAATCGCCGTTTTCTCTCCCAAAAGGATACAAATTTTCCCTCGGTATGGCTAGAGCTCCCACAAGAATTGACAAGGCAACAGCAACCCAGAGATGGGCGGTGGATGACAAAAATCTATCCATGTTTCGGGCTGCACCTTACACAATGAGCACTAAACCACTGTGTGACAATTTGAAGAAAAAGTCACCCGAAGCCTGTGTATTAAAACCAGTATTCATAGACACGTTTGCGAGTTTTGTGTACAGAGTAAACGAATGTCCCCACAAGTTTTTATTTGGAGTGCTTCTGCATATCATGCATTCATCATGCAGTGCTGGGACTAATCAATCAATAGTGGGGATCGCAGTCGCGTCTACTCACTATTCTTCCGGAGGGACAGTCCTATGTCACGTTTATTTTCGAAAATGGTCGGTAAAATCTTACACTTACATCGTCTTAAAACTATGATGAAAATTCACTTTTTCCTAATGATTGGAATAATGGAGATGGTCAGTCATAATGCTGAATCTGGGATGCTTAATTGCATGCCTCCCCTCATAACAAATGGTACGCCCCAATCTAAAACTTGGCCTGAATAAAAAGTTCACGAAACAACAGAGGGCATTGTTCTTTGGAAATGATGCGATACGAATGTTTGAAAGAGGGCAAACACCACATGCCTACCCCCTTACGTTTCTGTTTTTGATTTATCTTCTGATGGTGGTGGCAACTCTCCAGGTGAAACCCACGGTTAGGATAGAAAACACAAATTAATTAAATTACAGGAAATTAATCAAAATTGTTGTATTGGATAGAAATATTCGAATGAACGAAGATTAATGAACGAAGATTAATGACAATGAGTGAAACCGGTATAATTAAATGCCTAGTGTGGTATTCGTAGAAGATTGTCGACTCATGTGGTATTATTGTTTTGCCTTTTATTTCAAAAAGTGCCTTTATAAAATCTAGGCACATTTTGGGGTCTGAAGTTTTCTTTTTCGTATCCAAATAAAATATGTAGACGTTACTTACATATTATTTTAGACTAGCAATCCTGTCCAATGGCAATGCTCAACTGCCATTATACCCTTTCTCGTCATAGAGGGCGTTGTTTGGACTTGTTGGTCAATGTTCTGGCTAAAATAATGTAAATAATATAACATCCATTATGGAGGACGAAAAGTGGCCATCTGCTTATCTGCTATCAAAATAGCTCAAAGTCAGATTTAACGTTGTTTAAAAAAATAATTGTTCCACTTTTCTATTTTTCTGCTACCTGAAAACAAGATTGAACGTTTTGTGAAAATGCATTTTCTATTTTTCTGCTTTTCTGCTACTAGAAAAGCAGATTTTACTTTTCCTCTTTATGTTGGCGGACGAAAAGTGGCCATCTGCCTTTGTGCTATCAAAACAGAATAAAAGTAGATTGAACGATTTTGACTTTTTCATGTTCTCCTTTTCTGCCACCTGAAAAGTAGTTTTTACTCTGGTGCCCGAAAATTGGCCATCTGCTTTTCTCTTTTGAGAAAAGCAGAAAAATGGATCGAACGTTTTGACAACTGTGCGTTCTACTTTTCTGCTTTTTCGATACCGGAAAAGCAGATTTTACTCAGGCGGCCAAAAAGTGGCCATTTGCTTTTCTGCTCTCAGCAAACCGTGAACCTAAGTGACCATAATTGTTGTAAAACAAGACCGGACACAATAATTTCTAACCTTTATTATTGTAATTTAAGATACCGATCGGATATTTCCCTGAAAGTTTGTTGGAGGGTTTCCTTTGAGATTTCCACCCAGCTGCAAAGCCTATAATCTCTATTGATGCCTGTGTTGACGGCCGTTGTGGACGGAGATTCTCAGTGGTCCCCCCCCCCCCCCCCCCCCCCCCCCACCATTTAAAATGACATTTTCGCAGTTTAGTTTTATTGTATAAATCTACATTTACTTAGGATTAAAACAATCGAGCAGTTCCAAAAACCAAAGGTATTCTTTACCTCCCTGCAAAAGGTTTTACGAAGCCCGGGAAGGGACAGTGGTATGGCGTAGGACAGTATAACATGTATTTGTTGTAGTGTGATCTAAACTTATGCAAGCCAAATTGATCAAAAAGTTATCCTTCTAAAAAGGAAGACACATTTTTTGCAAGATGGAATTAACTTGTCGGGGGGGGGGGGGGATTTGCAATGAATCATCTCATATTAAAGTATTGCTTACTATTATTATTAAACTCATAGACAAAAAATAACTTGAGTATCAAGGGGCAGGGTCTCCAGCTTTGTTTATCTGGTGTTTGCGTGCGTAGACCAATCGGATACGTCGGTACTACAACGTATGCGTTTCTGTGAGACCACAGGCGGCATCTCTAAGAAAATAACCAAAGGAATTTCACGGCTACATCAAAATAATAGACTTCTAGAGAAACGTCGTTATCTTTCTTTACAAAGTGATAGGGTAGACATAATGTTTCGACATCGTCATGCCAAAACTTTCACGGTTTGCTGATTGAAAGCAGAAAAGCAAATAAATGGCCACTTTTTGCAGCGAAAAGCAGATGGCCAATTTTCGCAATATAGCAAAAAGGCAGGTGGCCACTTTTCGTCCGCCAACATATAAAGAGGAAAAGTTAAATCTGCTTTTCTGGTAGCAGAAAAGCAGAAAAATGGAAAATGCATTTTCACAAAACGTTCAATCTCATTTCCAGGTAGCAGAAAAGTGGAAAAATTCATTTAAAAACAACGTTAAATCTGACTTTTAGCTATTCTGATAGCAGATAAGCAGATGGCCACTTTTCGTCCTTCATAATCCATATTTCTATTTGGAGTCGAAAATAAAAACACCCCAAATCCATGAATTATCAACAACCAAGATGAACCTATTCAATGATGTGGAGTCGTGGACACGCTTGTATCCATGCTCCCCCGGGTTCCCCTTCCCCACATTTAAAAACCTAAAATTTTAAGATTACACATTACCAGAGTAAAGTTTTACTGTGGTAAAGTCAATGTTTTAAAAACTATTTTTAAACAAGTTTTGACCGTTGTCACAGGTTTCTTATCGTTTTATGTTGGGTCTCATAAAGTGCGGATACTGTGTCGTTGACAATTACCAACAGTTGCCCATGTTTGAAATACGACCACGAGAGGTCACTGTCTTAGCGGCCACAGTAACCTTATTGTAAAAGTCAACTTATGGGACCGTGGAGTTGGGGGAGGTTAGAAGTATATGGCTCCACAGCATGAACTCGTGACCATCAAGGATGTTGGCCTCACAGTGTACGAAAGGCTACCACAATGCAGGACCGATAGTAATGGTTAGTTAGTGGACATTACTACATGTACACTGCACAGTATATATGGAGTCAGACATCTTAGTGAATCCTTTATAAGCCACAACTTTGGTTGGAATTAAATTCAGCCAACCAACCCCCATTTAGATGTAGTTTTAGCTAGTCTGAACTGCTCGACAGTGCCCTCTTTTGAAATGCAAGACTGGAACGAGAATTAACTCAATCAAGAGGAAGCTCTCTAAAATTGATGGTCTGACAAACAGGTCACTACTACGTCTAAGTTAGTCAGTTCAGCCATGGTTTATCATACAATATCCCACTCAACGTGAATGAAAAGAAATGTTTAAATAAAAACAAACGTCTTCATGAAATAAAGCTAAAATTTGTTTTTATTTATTTCCAACCAGAACAGAACCAGGGTGCAATTTGTTTTCCCTCAAGAATCTGTCTTTGGCTATTGGCTATCCAAGTATAAATTGAATCATTGACTTTTTATTACTGCCCAGATGTTACTAAAGATGCTCTCTCTAGGAACTACAAATTCTTACAACTTTTAATACGGGTATACGTATGAAAAATAATGCCGCGCTTTACGACGTGTGGACGCAGTGCAAGCTGGTACTTTATATGGGACGCGAGACTCAATGCATTTGTAAGGTGAATGACTCACCAATCACGGTAAAAATTTGCTTCAAAATCTCGATTTTATACTTTCGTTCACAGAAATCGTTTCTTGAAAGTCCGTTCCGATAGTTATTATCAAGAGGGTAAATTTGCGTATCAGCCTATGGTAATAAAGAGCAATCGTAGATAAGGCCTGTGTGCGGCATCTACAAAAGAGCCCACAACCACGCGCAATGCCTACTTCTGAACACACGTTGTTATTGTTTATCTAAATGATGACGGATTATCACCTCGTCAGTAGGCCCACCTTCGTCTTTTAATGCAACACGTTTTCTTTTTAAAATCCTGGACCATTGACCACTACCCGACTGTACTGTTTATCTGCAGCTGGGTGTCAAAGTGACAGCACGAGCTGTTAGTTTACGAGTTGTAAAAAATTAAGAAACTGCATCTACTTTGATCTGCACCCATCCCCGAAACCACTAAGCCTTGCGGCACGTGTGCATTGTAAGCGGATTTTCTTCCTGGGATGGTTAACGACCTTACTGTTAATTGTCGGTATCACTGTAGACCGTACAACTGGGACAACCCCATGCAAACCGGTTTACTTGATGATAATGACCATGGAGGAAGGCAGAGAACGATGAACTGTTACCTCAGCCATGCATGGAGGACCCCTTCCTCCATGCTTCAGCAAAGAAAAACCTATGATCTGACAAATTTTCCTTGATGGACGGAATCGGAACGACATGACAAGAAACTATTCCGAAACGAAATATCCTTACAATTTATATAGAGAATGTTTGTTTCAATTACCGATTTAAGTTAGTTAATTGCTTTGTAACTATTTTGAAATTTGAACTATAAAAACGGCGTATATAACCCTTCAGTTTTGAAGTTTCCCAACTAACTCAGCACAAACATTTCCCAAGGCAGGGTTCTTTAGGGTTTGATGGGGACTTCACTTTTGATAGAAACGAAATGTCATGGAAAGAACCATGCACCATGCCTGCCATACTATAAATGAAAGATAGAAATATGTATTACATGTTGTTTTGAGAACAGTTTGAAATGCTTCGTAAAGCTTTGAGAAAACTTGGATGATGAGGGCCTAGAGGTAGCACTCAAATTAACTTGTAGAAAGCTATTGGCCACGGAAGCGTATTTTAGAACATGGCAGACAACCTTTTCCCGGATTCTGCTATTTCGCCAAGACGAAATATGGTATAAAACAACAAGCAATTTTCAAAATGGCTGCCATTGCTTCTTGTACTACCTATATCTTTTCAAAGGACAGAACTGTGAGTGTGACGGATCTGTAGCCAATTTTGCTTCTCCGTGAAACTCGATGACGGTTGTATCATCAGAGCTACAATCCAACCTATAAGACAAATTAATAGGATTGGCGTTCCTTATTAATTGATTTATGAACTTGACTACACACTTCATGAATTGGACATTTTGAGCAAGTGAACTGGTGTTCTATAAATTGTTATTAATTTATTCAAATTTAAAAATAATAATTGTACATATTTTATGAGTCGACAGAATTCATAATTAATTCATTCATTGAAATCTATTAACAAGAATTAAGAATTTGAACCAATAACGGCAAGTGAAAATTGAATTGTATTAGCAAAGGAATAAAAGAACAAATAAGAACGGGTTGATTCAGGAGAAAGACTCTAGAATTTCAGTAACAGTTGCATTTCATTGGGTGTTCTTTTGTTAAATACAAAATTATCTAAAAATTCATGTTATTGACTGATGTGTAGTTTATATTTACAAGTAAATTTCCCTTGGTTTTTTTTTACAGGCGACCAGAATCGGGATCTGGAAAGAATAAATCATTAAAAGCATCATACAGTTCAAGTTCACGGACGGCAGTGGGATCACTCCAGCTGGAGTTGTTACGACTGCGGGTGTTTCGCGTTGCCATCTCGGCGTCGGCTTCTCCACGTTCCTGTTCAGCGATAAGCTCATCCCAGCTCCTCTCCTTTGGGTGACGGTGTTGACTTCCCGAGCTGGAGGATTGCTGTGGTTGCGTGCGATGTGAGTACGATGATGACGCTGAAGCTGACGAGGAATCGCGGGAGGCTGATGAACGAGTGGTCCGCCCCTGACTCGTCGAAGTGGTGCTCTCTTCTCGCCGAGGAGTTCCCACTGGATCCTGCCTCCAGGCGGGGTGGAAGTCCTCCCGGGCATCTGATGAAGGCTCCCCGGTTGACTGACTGGGCTGATGCTCGCTGTCCGCAGTCTCCTCGCGGTTCATTTGGGTGGAATACCAGGTGGCGAGCTCCTCCCATTCGTCAGGTTCCTCGTAGTATTGAGCATACGCATCGTCGAGGAGTTGATCAAGGAGACCTGCGCGGGCTGTCTCTTCATCCTCCTCCATCTCTTCTTCTTCTTCTTCTGGTACCTCCTCAACCTCATCTGTCATGAACCATTCTTCGTCCTCTGACTGCAATGGCTTAGAGTGACGAAGACAAAAATGATGACATGGGATGTCTGAGCTGCTGCAAGAGAAGAGGGAACCTGAGCCGAAATGTGGGATGGAAGTCAGAAGAGTCGCCATGTTGATCGGTGTGCTGCAACAATACAAAAAGAAAACGCAAATTAAAAACTTGTTGCAGTGAAATGTCACATACATGATAATTTTAGTTGGAAACAAACACATCAATTCGCCAGATAATTTGTACTAGATTAAAAGAAAATTGTAAAAAACAACTTTGGAATCAAAATAACCATTAATAAGTGTTTCCAACCCTTGCTTACAAAAAAACAAAATGATATTGCACTCTAATCAACAGTTGGGTTCATAACCAATTGAGCTGCACTTAAAGGGTGTGTACAACACTAAGATTGAAAATATAAATGTTCACAGATTTGCACATAACTTACAATTTACATGGTATAAAGATGGTCATGGTGGAAAACTTCCATTGAAATAGTTTTGCTTGAAATGCCATAGTTTTTAGGAAAAACTGAGTAAAATCCGATGTTTGAAAAAAAAGTTAAAACATATATAGGCCTAATGGGGGTTTTTACTGTTTTCTCATGACTCCGAAGACCGGACGTGGAGCTTAAACTTTCACAGGTTTGTTATTTCATGTATATGCCTTTGTTGGGTCACATCAAGTGTGGATACAGGTCTTTGGCAATTACCAATGTTGTACATACCCGCTAAATAAAACTTGGCTTATGTGGGTTCATAACCAATTGATGAAGCAATGTGATCGAAAAATGCATGGAAATGCAAAATAAAAACTGATATAATTTTTGTCTTAAAAAGGTGCGCTCAAATAAGTAGTCCTGTCGAACAAGGCCACTCAATACTATACGAATCAATTTCGTGATTTAGACCCAACGTCAGACAGTCAATTCATAGAGAAATGTTATACTGGAGGTGAATAATGTGTGTCGAATATTTACTCAATGATGAAGGTAAAAAGCCATTGGAATGATGACAGAACGATTCGCCACCTCATGCACAGCGCCTACAGCACATACATATCGGGTTGGGTCAGGACCCCACAGTGTTTTCTATGCGACATGAACCCGACCAATGTGGTGAATACATTAAGCACGAACGTGCTGCGACACATACACACGTACATGTACATTTTATACCTATTTACAACTACGTGTACATGGCACGGCGACAAGGGATAAAGGTTACACTATAGCTCTGGCATATTCCCGCCATTTTGAAATGTCGATAAATCTCAATCATTGAGCATAACAAAATGGTAACTTACAATTAAAACAATTATGGTCTTTCGTTGACACAATTAACTCAACATTTAGCATTGGAATCAATTCAGTTATTAAAAAAGAGACAGAAAAACAATGTTTTGACCGAGTCCATGTTTTGTCGAGGAAAATTTACGATTCTCTTTCAACGACTGATCTGGTGTTTGTTTCTTCATACAAACAACAACAAACAAACACACCAACAAACACATACAATAAACTGCAATTTATAATTATACGATCTTGCTCGATAATTTCAAGTAATACAAATTGTTTTAACATCCGTAGGCCTAATAAACAAGCTCTATCATGGTTGCAATGCGGAAACGCGGCCACAAAATAAACAACTGCTCGGTCCACAGAAATGTTTTTCAATGAAAAACCCTTGTGCCAAGTAAAGCTTCGAATTTATTTAACAAAATGGTTACGATTGATAGCACTTGTAGGTTATAAACGAAACTATAACAATATGGAATTTATATCACTGTTCATATCTTACAACATGACCGACTGGATTGGACTTTCATACAACCATGATATAACCGTAGAAAGAATACGTGACAATCATATAATAAAATGTATAACCATACAGCATATGCCGCAGCGCGCACCACGTTGCAGGCAAATAATTATAGGCCATATAGTTTTTCTTCGCTGTAGTTTTCTTTCCTTATTATTCGATACCCCCCTTTTAAAACACATAGAGTGTATTTTTGAAATGTCAACCAAATATTACTCACATTTTACACGGTAGCCTACTGCTAGTGCTAGGAGCTAGCTGCTGCTGGTGGGCGATTGTTGGAATTCCGAGGATCAAGGAAGAATTTCGAATCACTGAACAGTCGTCAACTCAGAGTGGTGTGTGCAATACGGTTGTATGCTCATCGTTATAAAAAACCGATATGACGTATATGGCAATCCGAAGGTCACCTTTATAGTACGCACGGGTCACATGGCTGGCTGAGCTTCCTTTGTCTGGAAGTGGTAGGTACACTGTACATGTACATGTACATGTGTACCTAGAGATGGCGAGATGATATTTCACGCAATCACCCTCCCACCTACCTAGCGTTAATTACTAGTTGTGGGTTAATCCATCCTTATCACTAATCAAAACAATGCACAATAGGTATTGATTTTGCCCGCGTTTTATAGCCTGTTTTATTGCACTCATAGGACGTGTCCAGGCACGCGTCCATAAGTATGAATTATGCTGATTAGAAGTGAAGAAACTGACAAAATATATACTATGGTTTCTTCACAATTTCTTCGTACTGCCCTCTGATGATAAGTAAAATATGAGTATAAGATGATGATGTCTTTTCCCCAATGATTGTACGTGCAGCACTTGTGTTGTCAAAGACCAGGAAACGTTTTCACAAAGAGCTAAAGATTGATCTTAAGTGAGAATCAGTTTTAACTGCTAAGCAAAGTGTCATGTCACAATACAAATCGAATCTTAGTGCTTTGGTGAAATCGAGCCCAGTATCCACACTTGTGCCCAAATTACAGGAAAGTTTAAGATCAATCTGTCATCAGCGGGAGTATATAAGGAACAAAAAAGTGAGGAAAAACATTGTGTTTCTACTGTTTGTACGTTTTGGACTTGCGAGAAAACGAATTTCTCAATTCAATGAGCATAAAATTACTTGGAGCACTGGAGAGCTGTTGAAAATATTGTTAGAATTAACTACCCCTTTTAGTTATAAGAAGAGGAAATGCGTCCAGGAATGAAGCCTTTCTCACTACATCTGAAACTGCACAATATTCTATACAACAAGGGTTTATTTTTGTTTTATTATTTTCTTACAACTTCGATGACCGATTGAGCCCAAATTTTCACAGGTTTGTTATTTTATGCTTGGGATACACTAAGTGTGGATAGTGGTCTTTTACAATTACCATGCAAAAGTATCTAAGGCTATAAGCGGAATCCTATCTTATTTGTGTGAAAATAATGCAAACATTTATATTTTCACTCTTACAGCCCATTTTTTGCTTGCGACGCGGGTCAACAGAGCTATGAAATTGAGCCCGGGATTTCATGTAAGAAATATAAACTTCTGTAAATTGTATACAAAAATGTGGTTTATATTATGCTGTTTGTCATCCAACCCCATTTTCTCAATATTAAATATGAATGATAAAGAGCAGGTAGGCCATACAAGATAAAGATTTAGAAATTATGTTTCTAAGATTTTTAAAGCTGAAAGCGAAATGTTCTTTTCCTGATGCCCACTCACTTTTCTTACCGGTATGACAAATAACGGATACCGCAGCAATTTTTTTATATACTAAACTTAACACATAATAAATGAATAATTAGTTACACGTACTAATTATTAGGCCATCATTTTTTAATTTAACAATTCGTTTTTTATTATAGTTGCATGGCCTGATTTTCGCCGGAAAAGGGGTTGTTGTTAATTGTTTTTCTCGTAACGAATGTTGACAGAAAATGCTGTTTCAAAACGGAAAACTTTCGCATGTGCCACGGACAATGCACAAAATAAATGCAAACTTGTACATGGCTGATCGACGTGAGATAGGAGATGTCGAGATCCCCTCCCCCCAACTGGTGCCCGTGCCTCCGGGTGGCCCCAACCGCGGAATTTTAAGACCAAAAGCTACCAAGCCAAATATTACATTTTATAAGCCGAGTTTCAATGATTAAACTATAATTTTCTATGACATGCAAACAGTTTATTTGTTTTAACCTCCACCTCAGTTTATTTAATAAAGAATAAACAGGCGTAACAAAGCACTTGAAAATGGGATTGTTTTGGAAAAATGCAAACAGTATATCCATAGTATTGACGGTAATTGGCCAAAAGTGCTACATTAAACATAACTGTTGCACCCCCTGTGCCCCCAAAAATGTTACCCTATTATAGTTTCACCACAGGGCCCACTTTATAAATAATGACAGTTCACTTTAAACAGTAAGTATCATATTCCTTTATTTTGAGCCCCCCCCCCCCCCCCCCCCCACAACGACGGCATAATATGTCCCAACAATTATACCTCCATGGTCCCAAATAACAACTTATCCTTCTGTTTCCTTCCTCCATGAATTGATGATCCATGATGATCGACAAAAATGTGCCCCAATCTCTCTTCCACAATTCCTCACTGCTTGTCACACCAAGCCCCAATTTACTATATATCCTTCCTCCACAAACAACCTAAGTTCTTAACTTTGCACTGTTTGATTAAAACCTTGAACGACTTTAAAGGCACTGAACATGTTTGGTAATTATCAAGGACCAGTATTGTCACTCGGTGCATCCCAACATATGCATAAAATAACAAACCTGTGAAAATTTGGGCTGAATCGGTCATCGAAGTTGCAAGAAAATAAAGAAAGAAAAAACACCCTTGTGGCACAATTTTGTGTGCTTTCAGATGCTAATAAAAGGCTTCGTGCATGAAGTCTTTTATTATTTTAGTGAGAATTTGCCTCTTTCTCAAAAACTACGAATTACTTCAGAGGGAGTGGTTTCTCACAATGTTTTATACTATCAACAGCTCTCCGTTGCTGGTTACCAAGTAAGTTTTTATGCTAATATATATTTTGAGTAATTACCAAACGTGTTCAGTGCCTTTAACGAGGTGACAACAAACACCCCAAATTATAACAAATATAAACGCAAGAAAAACAACAAGTCAAACTAGTGTTTGTTTGAGTGGATTGGAATGTGCACGAGATAACGAAGCACAGTCCAGTGATGTATCACGCCCAAATAAGGAATTCGTAATTATAGCTCATTGTAACAGTATGGGTGACGCCATTGACTTTATCCTGATACATTCACCTTGCTACCCCAAAATTATAGCCAGTTAAAGGGACACACCGGTTAACTGTTTGCGTAATTTAGTCAAGTAGAATCATAGCCAATTATTTCTAGATGGTTTTTATATATTTTTTTAACAAAAATATCACGTAATTAACGAGAAATGACCGAAAAAACCAAAATCGGTCAGAGGTCAGCGTATACGCTTTACCAGCCGTTGCAAGTGCAAATTTACGGGATACATATATGCTGCACACTGTTGCAAGTAGACTGGTGCTCTGTTTATGTAAATGTTTTACTACGGCAAGGCATGAGGATCCAGTCTACGTTATTCATCTGAAAGTGTGTATAAACATGGAGGTAGGAAAAACAACGGACACGGAAACCAATCAACTCGCCCCCAGCAAAGTCGCCAATTACAAAGTCACCAACTACAAAGTCGCCCCTCACATACAAACTCGTCCCCTCTCAAAGTCGCCCCTCACAAGGGAATCAACAAAATTGGTGTGATTGGAATTTAGGAGAACGAAATCTATCTTGAGGGAACAAAAGCTATAGCTATCTTAAGGGAACGAAAGAGGAATTTAGGGGAACAAAATCTCATTGCGAGGGAACGATCGAAAGCGTATAAAAGTTTAGGGAACGAAAGTATAATTCGGGCAAACAATTCAAAGTCGTATTTCGAGGAAACGAAAGCTTGTTTTTAGGGAACGAATCTATTTCATTACCTATAGAAAAACACAAGGGAATCAACAAAATAAATTATATTTTATGTGACAAAATTATATTTTGATTGAATTAAATAATATTTTGACGAAACGAAATGATTTTGTTGGAATTTTGTGAGTCGAGAGATGGAAAAAAAAATTCGAGTGAGGTATTTTTTCCACCTTTTAATTTTTAATTTCTTTTTCAGAGGCATTTTTTTTTGGGGGGGGCTCGTTTTTTGTAATTTGTCACACAAATTGTTCAACCTAATTGCACCGTCAATATAAAAGTGGTATTCCTATGTATTGACATAAATCTTATTTAATTACCAAGAAATTCGGTACAAATCGGGGGTAGGAACGTACACAGAGCATTGAAACGTTGCGTTTTTGAAACAGCGGATTCTAACAGCGAGATTTACCGATTAACAAACCCGCAATGACAACAATGTAGTTGGTGGTCTGGCTCCCTACCCCTCCCACGTTCATGGGCTTCCAGGTACAGCTATCTCTTGGCTCGGGGGTTTCCGTCCGCGAGCCCCGCCGAGACATTGCCAGCCAGCTACACGATTGCCCCTGTGTGACGCGTAGCTATAGTCCCCACGCTGTGTACTGTATCTATTCCTACCTCCATGGTAAAACACGCTTCCGTACTCGGACTCTCTGAAATAAAATCTTACGTTCGATTTTTTGTAATTATTTACAAGTTGTATCCATAATTTGAATACGTATTTTCTTTTGTCAAATACTCATGAATACTTGTTAAAAAAACAGAGTTGAATTCGGTACAGTGATTAATTTCTATACTGCTGGAAGTAAAACTAACTCCAAAAATCATGAGGGTTATCCGAACCAAAATTGTGGTTCGGATAACCCATGTGACCTTTGTTTTTGGAAAAATGCTCAAAAACGGCAAAAATTGATGGTTTCTTTTAGGAACCGTTCTTCTCCATTCCTGGAAGACCTTTGGAATCATGTTTTAGTCTATTTTGTAGCCAAAATAGCCCAACGAAGCCGGTGTGTCCCTTTAAGGTTTGATGCAGAATTATTTCGTAGATGAAAATGGAATACAGGGACTTATTTCGATGGAAGCATGGTGGAAGTAATTATAAAAAATATATATACAGTTTTAAAAACAACCATCTTAAATAAGTTATTCTTAGCATTGAGATATTCAAGTGAGCAGTCTTCAAAAAGGCAGAGTGAAACAAATTTGCCATATGAAGGGAGGGTATAACTTTGGTCTTTAGGCCTACTCACAAAAATATAGACCAATAAACTTACTTGGTAAAGAGCACACTAGAGAGCTGTTAATATTAAAAATGTAGTTTTATAGAAAGTAATTTGCCACCCCAAAATTTGAATCCTCATGCATCTAAAAGCACAAAAATCTATGCAACAAGTGCATTTCTTTCATTATTTGCTTGCACAACATCGATGACCAAATTGAGCCAACATTTTCACAGGTTTGTTATTTTATGCATTCGTTGGGATACACCAAGTGAGGATACTGGTCTTTGAGAATTCCCCCAAAGTAGAACTATACAACAACAAATGTAATGTTTTAAGTCAGTGCTCGGTGTGAATAAAGAGAAGTAATTTCTTATATAAATGTTGTGTGTACAACAAAGTTTAAATCTTGTTTTGGAAGGAGTGTTGCATTTGGAAAGACGAGTAGGCCCCTGGAGAATACTGGTCGAAATACGTCCAGACAATTGTCCCTTCGGAACACAACAAACTGTTATGGACAGTATGGTAATGGTATGCCCTGGGCAAACAAGTGGGCCAAACCGTAGACCAAGGAGCAAGGGGCAACTGCCCTGCCGAATTCGAGCAAGTGGGGGAAATTCTGGCACAGCAAGAGGAAACAAAATTGGTCAGATGAGTTTGCCCAGTTTTAGAAATTTGTATTTATCTTCCAATAGGCCTTATGTGTTAATTTTAGGGTAAATCAACCCCTCTCCCACACCCAACCCATCCCTTGCCCAAAGAGTCCTCATTGGACTCTAAAGCCCATGACTCTAAACATTGTCAACTTGATTCCTTAGAAATAATTCAATGTCGTGTATAGATTCACTAGAAATTGACAGACCTGCCTAGTGTTAACAACTAGCCCCAACCACCAGCTAAAGGGCATTCTTCATCTCAGAACAATGAGTGGTGATTTTGGTATATAAGTGTGAAATACACCCAAACAGCATGGGAAAGATCGCGTTGGTCAAGGAAGTGTCCAGCTCACCATGGTTCATGGCTTTGGCCATTATTATTGTCAAGTTATTGCAGACAGGAACACTAATGCCCTACCACCCAGCAATATATGTCAGTCACTACACTGAACAATAGGGCCTCAGTAATCCAGTTTCACAGATGAATGAAGAGCAGCAAACCGCAGGGTACAGAAGAACCAATATGTTTAATTAGATCCAGCGAAGATCCACAGGAACAACAAGAAAAACCCAGAGCACAACAAAAGCAATTGGTGTACTATTGTACTCAGCCTTTTAAAAAACTATGCCAGGTAATTACTGGTCAACCACAAGGGTGGGTGTCTGGGAGGGGTACCTATCACTCCCTCAACCTATTGTTTCGAGTAGCATTTACAACCAAGCCATGTCTACACATGTCTACACATATTCAGAATAAATAAAGGGGGATTTACAACAAGAGTTTTTGACGTAAACATGTATTCATCCTAAAGGGTTAGTGATCTGGGCCTGACGACACCACTCATTTAATGTTAGAAAGACCTGCTACACTGAGTCCGATGTTAATTTTTTATAAATAATACTTACAATTTTAATTGTTGGAAGGAGATTATTTCTTCGAAATTTTTGAATGGGTGCAAAGTTTTGGCAAACTGTTTTGCTTTCACAGAGGCGTTTGTGAATTATATTTTTATTTCAATCATCGTTGTCATGTTTGTTTGTTTGTTTGTTTGTTTACTTATTTGTGTGTTTTTCAAGACATGATTCCAAAACAAAACACGAACTAAAGTCATCAATGGTATTTACTTGGAGGTTGGGTCGGCGATTCGTTATTGTAAACGCAATGCTGATTTACATGTCAAATTATCCAGAAAGATACAATAAAAGTGATCTGTGAAAGTTTCTGTTGAATGCATTGTATTGTATACTTGTTGAGAAAACGTTCATCAAAACAGTCCAATCCATCCGGTTTATCGAAGGACAGCGGGTACCAACCGCATTTCTCTTGTACAGCATTCACAAACGGACACCAGGAACATTTGAAACTCCAAAAGTCACCCCAAGGTAATCTTTGGATATCAAAATTGTTTGACCCAATTTATTGATTTCTAACCAGAGACGGGAGCACACTTTAGACCCGAAACATTTCGCAAGATGCTAACTAGCAATTAGCATCTAAATAAATATATATATATACTTTCGGATGTCTTTAATATTTGGCAAATTTATCAAAGTCTTTGCCATTATTTTGATCGGATGAGTGTCACACCATTACAAGGCATATTAGGCCTCCGTCACCGTGACGAACGGTGCATTTTAGTTCCAAAGTTTTGACTCGCGCTATATACACCAAACATTGCGATATACATGTACACAGCAGTGCAAAATGCCCTCGTCCACAGGCTATAGGTGGATCATCAAAATACAATGCTATCAAATTACAATGATCTAACTTTGATGTTGTTTAAAACAAATAATGAATGTTTTGCACTCCTTCAATGGAGAGAATTTTTTCTGAATAATTTACTGAAAGACGAAACATGATCCGCTGCATTGAACATTCCATCTTTCAACTCTTGAAAATAATTCTCACCATCGCACTCATAAATATTCACTATTTCTTTACATTACATACAGGTTATAAAGTTATTCACGACATTAACTGAATGTGAGAGCTTTAACAGGAGAAGGCCACAGAGGAAACAAAAGTTGGTAATTGCAATCCCCCTTTTTGTCAAATTTCATAAAATAGATCGTTGCAAACTAATTGTTTAAAAGGTTAACTAGAAAAATGTGTGCGTCTGAAACATCGATAAAACAGTAAAACATTACATTTTTTGCTTTTTCTAAAAAGAAACAGTCTCAAACAGTGGCCTAGACATAGTACGAGATTGTCAATGAGAATTTTATTAGTAGACCTATTTTTTCGGAACATAATAATTTTATTGTGTAATAGTTTCCTGTCCGGTTTTCGATGTAGTATGCCTTTTTCTTTGAATTGAAAAATAAATAAAAATATTCCATAATCAACTGATGCCCTAATTACCTTCTTTTGTTTATAAGAAATATGCAAACATATATTAAAACGTGGTGGACATTGAAACTTTCACACCACGCACCGATCTTCGATGACTTCAATAGCGTCCCATTTGTTTTGAGTTTGACCTGTTTTCGATGCAAACAATAAAGTATGGTGTCCGGGTGAAGCCAACGTGGAAGAAACATCTGCAGTGACTACAAGTCTTCTGTGAGACTTAGTGTATGACTCTATAGCCAGCAGTTTTCTTCAT
This sequence comes from Leptasterias polaris, assembly GCA_037783415.1. Lineage (NCBI taxonomy): Eukaryota > Metazoa > Echinodermata > Asteroidea > Forcipulatida > Asteriidae > Leptasterias > Leptasterias polaris. The sequence continues at coordinate 4,963,403 of JAZGTN010000027.1, forward strand.
TTTATTCAACATATTTTTTATTTAGTTTTAAAAATAACCATGGTATTTTTCACAAACTTAAAAAAATAAAAAATACAAATAAAAATGTAAATAATTCTTGGCTTTCAAATCTTATTTTTATTTAGTTTTGTGTCTTTTTATGTTTCTTAACATTTATAATAAAGCATCTAAATAAACAGTGATAATCGAATCACAAAGCTGATGTTTAAATTTTAATATTAATAACAAAAATGATAGAGTGTTACAAATAAAAATTATCCAGACTATTAGAAAATGATATAAGGCACGTGGCTTCTTTAAGCCTCTGTATTTTTTCCCCCAGAATGCTCAGCAGAATGTTCAGTCACATGATTTGATCATCGTGAATTGTGAATTGAAAAAGTGTTTGATGAAACTTTTTCGGTGGGAATTTTTTTTTTTATGGCCCCGACAGTATGAGATATTTTTGTACCTTGCAGAAATGCTTAAAATACCACAACTTTTTGCATAACAAGTGCAACTAACCAGTGGAGCCTTTACATGTTTCTAAGTTTTGGTCAAATGAGAGGAGACTCTTTGCTTGGCAAGTCAAACCACAAAAATTGTATCTAGGGACTGTTTACATCGCGCGCAGAGAGGTAAAAGATTTGCCTCGATTTCAGGGACGCCCTGAATACAGGGCGTCCTACGATATAGTTAACAGAAGTTCTCGAAGACACTCCCAAACTCAACAAACTTGGGCATATTCTCATTCTCGTTGATTATTCTCTGACGATTTTGGAAGTTCCGCGTTGTTAAATTTGAGCGAGATTCGATACCATGACGCAGCGCGTTCATGTTCCCGAATAACGCGCTTGCTAAACTTTGAAACTATAAATTTGACAGTTTTCAATGACCAAAATCGGGTATTCATCGCTGGAAGCACAACTTATTTTTGTGCTAAAATTTTAGCATTAACGTTTTAAAGCCGGACATGAGTCATTTTTCATGTCTTCATTCAGACTGTAAAGAGAAATGCATGGTTGCAAAATATGCGACTCGGACCGGCTGATTAGAGCGCACAGTCTTTCTTGCGGACATCGTTTTTGTCAAGACTGCCTCCTTGCCCTCCTGCCGAATTCAAGTAGCTCTATCTCCGTCTTGCCAGAGCCGTATATTGGGAGAGTTGCGACATAGAGGGACCAGTTTTTTGGTCACGTGGTTGCTGGACGCCATTTTCGGTCCAAAAACACAGCTGGCTAGAACAACGAAACGTGCACACGGCGGACGGTCCGGCCGGCCGTGTACATGTCAAAAACAGGACCAAGGATTCGCACTCGCAGGCAAAATGACGGGATGTAGTGCTCGGGGTTGCACGAATAGGGCCGGAAATGGCTTGAAATGTTATCGATTTCCACGAGAAAAAGTGAGGAGAATAGTTTGGGAAGTTAAGGTGAAGCGGAGCAACTGGCATCCAAACCCAAATTCATGCCTTTGTGAGGTAAAATTAGATAGAGCCTGGCTTTTTAGATCCAGTAAAGTCAAAGTAAAATAGTACTGTGGGGCGCTGTACTCCTTCCTTTTATAATAAAAAATTACATCTAATCTGCGTTCGTCAAAACATTTTTAAAAGGAGTACAGCACCCCAGTTACTGTTGCTTGGTCTAGGCCTGGCATTACAGCACCCCAGTTACTGTTGCTTGGTCTAGGCCTGGCATTACAGCACCCCAGTTACTGTTGCTTGGTCTAGGCCTGGCATTACAGCACCCCAGTTACTGTTGCTTGGTCTAGGCCTGGCATTACAGCACCCCAGTTACTGTTGCTTGGTCTAGGCCTGGCATTACAGCACCCCAGTTACTGTTGCTTGGTCTAGGCCTGGCATAATAGTATTACTAACCCTATTTACTATTAGTATTATACATTTATATAGTACGTCGTTAGAAACAAACAATCCATTCCATCGGCAAAAAAGTTAGCAGGTTTAGTCCATGCATGGAGGTAGGAATGGATGGTCGATCCCCTGTCGAATTTCCATCATTCAGATTAACTTTTGTCCCCGATGGTTATAAATTATAAATTATAAATAGTGGTTAATGAATGGTTAACGATAGTTTCTGACAGTGCTAGAATTTGACTGAGCTGAGGGGAACATCGACAAGACCGCGTGCAGGGCCTGTTTTATTGGACTAGAAACATTTTTAAAATAACATACCAGACTCAAAATGAGAAAAAAATACAGTTTAAATTTAATGTACATGAACGATTGTAGCATCCCATAATTTGGGTAAATCAGAGCATGCCCTAAAGTAAAATCAATAAGCATCCATAATCATTCGTTGGGTTAAACAAGGCAGAGTTTCAGATTGTTTATTTATATATTTTTTTTGGGGGGGGGAGGGAGGTGGTGTTGAAAATTACCCATACTCAACCATTCTGTCTTGAGGTGGTAAACTTGGATTATCTTTTTGAGTATTTGGAAAAGACCAAACATGTACTCAGAATCTACTGTTGAAACATATTATTCCACAAAATTAACTATGTGGTTGCATTTTTGTTCAACTTTTTTACATGTACAAATTGTTCTGTTGTTACTCACTGTTTTGTAACTAATACAAAGCGCTTCAGATTGACACACAGTTCTCTTGGTGTAGCAGCAATTTTCTTGTACTACTACCATGAGAGCGGATGTGAGTGGTTTGATTCCACTGGTGCTTTAGTTCAGGATTTGTGAGATACAAATTGGCAGCGTGGTGAACATGTAAAGAAAAGAAAATGGTGCATGACGACTGAAGAGTTAAGTTTTGAGTTAGGTGACTTATGTTCTACTTTCAAGATCTGTTTTTGTTTTTTCTAAATAAGGTTTGCATGTATTTCCCTTGGTTATTAACATTTTGCAGTTTTGTTGACAAACAATTTGGCTGTTTTTGATTTCCCACACCTTGAAGCTACTGGTAAGTTATTTCAGTAATTTTGTAAATTGGGCCACTTCTATAAATTGTATATTTGTTGTGTGCAGATTGTACTTGTTTACAGAATCTAGCAATACAATTTCAAACAAATTTCCTCTAACAATTTACCTGAATGTATTTTACCAATACAAAAGCAGCTACAGATTGGTTTGAAACCTAAGACATGACAACTTTTCTTGATACTCACTTACTAGATCTTTTTTTTTCTTCTCAGACAAAGTGTTTCATCTTCTACTTCAGGCTGAATTCATCTTCAGAGGTTACAATGATGAAGTCCTTATGAATTTGAAGAAGACCAAGAGGGTTCTCCTTGACAAAGGTGAACAACAAACCACAGCAATTCAACATGAGGACTGCCATGGAGTGAAGAGAGCACTTCTCACTAGTTATATTAATGTTGGACTTCATATATTTTGTAAATAGGGTTCGACTATCTGAGGTTATATTTCTCATCTCATTTAAGGCATAATGCACATCCTTGACCAACATTTGTTGTACCGTGTAGTTGAACACCAACATTTCAGGGGGATAAATTGTTGCATGATGTATATTACTTGATGTATGTAGTTTTCATATTGAATACTACTACTTGTGGCCTATTTAAAGTAGTCTTTTGATTTGCAGGGTTTGGGAGGGGGGCAGGAACTATTTCTTACACAGCTATATGTCCACTTGCAGGTGGTATTTTGCCTCTTTAAACAAAGATATAAAATATAGGGGCCTACAGCCAAAAATACATTGCCTGATTCACATAATTTGTCACTCACATGTAGGCTATATTAAACAAATTATGCCACATGTGTACATGTAGGTAATTTGTGATTTAAAAAAAAATCAAATTTCACAATTATTGTCATTTTAATTTATTCAGTCAATGACATACTTAATAAATTTGATCAAGCTAAGACAAGGTAATAGGTCGTCCAAAGTTTTCAACATTTCCACCACCATACAAAGAGACTGCATACGACTATTTGATTAAATAATGTGCATCAATTTTTCTGAAGAAACATTTTGAAAACCTTGGACTGTCCCTGAGACTAAGACACAGACTGTATTTAGAGCCTAGCTAGTAGAGTAGAGAGGTTATGTTTTAAAATACATTTTGGCTTTCGTTAGTTTTTCCTACCTCCATGTTCTAACTTATTGAGGAGAATACCCATGAAAGTCCCAGCAAACCGAAATAATGTTCGAGCCACATGAATTGTTAATCCTGCATTTCGAGTAAACATACAGATAGTATTGCCTTGCTACATTCCATACAACATACATGTTTTTATCAATATCATTTTGTCCTGTACATTTAATGTAAATAAAACTTGTAAAATATAAAATTTCCCTGTACATAAGCGTTAGTAATATTATAATAAATACGATAAGCATGAACAATGCGTCGGTTATTAAAAATTCATGAGTTAAAGAAATGACATGGTCTAGATTCATTAGTCAATGTTATTGTTTCTTTCTGAACCATGTGTTGCACCAGACCGGAGGTAACCTTTACACAGTATCAAAACAAAACTTTTCACATGCATACAACTTAAAAGCACAAGATTCTTATGTACATGTGTAGAAGGTTGAACGATTTTATTTCTCTTCCTCTGAACATTTTTTCCCCCGATGATCTGAGGGCGCTAGCTATACGCTATCACACGTCCGTCCGTGGACGCGTTAGTCTGGTCCACGCGTTTCGTTTTGGACACAAAATGGCTTCTAATCGCAAGTTGTCGCAACTCTCCCAATATACGGCTCTGCGTCTTGCCTCAGCACACTGCCATCATCGTCTGCCCAAAGTGTCATGAAAGATGCGAGTACTCACAAGTTGTTGAGATGGATGGTAGGAAGTATGACAAAGCAACCGCGGCAACGGGAGACAAAAGAGCGCCCTCTTATGTTCATCACATGGACGATGGGGAGAGAAAGAGGCAGACGAAGAGGGCGCAGTTTGTTCAAGCTTACATGAAACAAAACGGCCATCTGAGTCGCAAGTCAAGGTAACTTTTTAAAAAATAAAAATTAAATATGCATATTGGTTATAAAACAGTGGATTTTATGAACGCCCAACAGTTCTCTCTTGAGCTCTTTTAGAAAGGGGAGCTTTCATCAAAAATGCGTGGTGGAAGGTGATCTTATGGGGAAAACAAATTATTTCTGACTTCTAAGTTCTATGTCATTAGGTTGGTGTCAGGTCTCTTCGTACCTTGACCACTTCTTTTCCTGGACACTTCGTACCTTTTACAAGGTACGAAGTGACTTTGGACACTTCGTACGCTGGACACTTCGTACCTTTTACAAGACACTTCGTACCTCGGCGTACCGATTCTGGATTTCTGTCTCGTTTCGTGAGGGTCACGCTGCCAAAGTCTCGTTAATTGGACCCGTTGTGACTATAGACTCGACTCAACTCAATCGCATCGGAATTGAGCGCCAACAACTGACGATTTTTTGCCACGAGTTCGAGTCACTCGAGCCCCCCTCCCCCATATACAGATAATAATGGACACATGTAAAAAAAGAAATGAACATTGAAAATAAAAAAGTTTTGTTTTGGCAAACGCAAACATTGATTAGGAGAAAAGATGAAATGATTTCACTTTTGTTAGTAAAAAGTATATCGTTTATAACTACAAGTTAAAAAAAAAAAATTCTAAGAATATGAATACACAAATTAAATATAAATTTGAATACCGTTTTTTAAAGTAAAAAAACGAACATTGATGAAAAGAAAATTACTTTATGATGTTTGTATAAAAAAAAAATAAAAAAAAATAATACAAAACCTGTTTTTTTTAAAACAAAATCATGAAAAAACATTGATACAAAAAATAACTGTGATTATGTTGATATACAACAATATAATTTTGCAAAAAATTAACATAATTATTATACACGTGTTAGTTTAAAAAAAAATACAATACTTGTACCCCCTTGAAATTTTTTGTTGTTGTTGTTTTGGCACACGTAGGCCTATAATTAACGAAATTTTACAGTAAAACAGTAACACACGAACATTAAAAGGGTAAGATTTTACTGTCCGGTAGGCCTAGAAGGTCGCTGCTACACGGAAGGTACGAAGTGACTCGACTGACGGTACGAAGTGACTCGGCTGACGGTACGAAGTGACCAGCTTTGCCAAGGTACGAAGTGTCTCGAAGGTACGAAGTGACCAAGGTATGAAGTGGCAAAGGTCCGAAGTGACTGACATCCATTACGTTATTATTCGAATATTAAAGACATTGCCCTATCTGTTAGTTATCAAATTATCAAAGTCATCACAGACCGAAACGAAGAAAACAATAATGAATGTAATATTATTGCTTGTTTCTTTTTAAATTCATGATTTGGTAAGCTGTTGTTTTCAATTCCATTGGAAACAATTCTTGACATTGTTATTTTAACAGGTCCCGTTTCGAAGACGACAACACCATGCTGCCTGAACCTCACAGTGTTTCACTGCTGAGAGGGGGCAAGTGGCGCACGCGATCAGTTGCCGGTGCCCCCGCGCCGAAAGACCGTATCCGTGGTGGCAGAGAAGAGGTGGTGGACATACGAGCAATTGACCACGTAAATGGCCGTTTCGTCACGTGCAAAATCATTCAATCCTCAAGTCAAGACACGAACCAAGACGATTGTGCAACTTCAGATATAAACCAGCAGCCACAATTATCAAAACCAAGTGTTAACAGAAATGTTTTTCAAAGTAGTAGACACAACAACAGCACAGGTAGCAACAACAGCACAGGTAGCAACAACAGCACAGGTAGCGACAACTTCGAGCCCCTAAAAGAAAGAAAGTTTTCAGTTTTTACAGAAGACAAGAAGGCTGGGTGTCTGTTCGCCAGTACCAAACAGCGCGCTTTTCTTGTTCTGCTGGTCGTTCTCTTCATCGTTATTGTGGCAACGGCATCATTGATATCTAGTCCACACACCAAGTTCGGGTGATTTTTTTTTTAAGCAAAAAAGGTGGCCCCAACCGCGGAATTATAAGACCAAAAGCTACCAAGCCAAATATTACATTTTATAAGCCGAGTTTCAATGATTAAACTATAATTTTCTATGACATGCAAACAGTTTATTTGTTTTAACCTCCACCTCAGTTTATTTAATAAAGAATAAACAGGCGTAACAAAGCACTTGAAAATGGGATTGTTTTGGAAAAATGCAAACAGTATATCCATAGTATTGACGGTAATTGGCCAAAAGTGCGACCTTAAACATAACTGTTGCACCCCCTGTGCCCCCAAAAATTTTACCCTATTATAGTTTCACCACAGGGCCCACTTTATAAATAATGACAGTTCACTTTAAACAGTAAGTATCATATTCCTTTATTTTGAGCCCCCCCCCCCCCCCACAACGACAGCATAATATGTCCCAACAATTATACCTCCATGGTCCCAAATAACAACTTATCCTTCTGTTTCTTTCCTCCATGAATTGATGATCCATGATGATCGACAAAAATGTGCCCCAATCTCTCTTCCACAATTCCTCACTGCTTGTCACACCAAGCCCCAATTTACTATATATCCTTCCTCCACAAACAACCTAAGTTCTTAACTTTGCACTGTTTGATTGAAACCTTGAACGACTTTAAAGGCACTGAACATGTTTGGTAATTATCAAGGACCAGTATTGTCACTCGGTGTATCCCAACATATGCATAAAATAACAAACCTGTGAAAATTTGGGCTGAATCGGTCATCGAAGTTGCAAGAAAATAAAGAAAGAAAAAACACCCTTGTGGCACAATTTTGTGTGCTTTCAGATGCTAATAAAAGGCTTCGTGCATGAAGTCTTTTATTATTTTAGTGAGAATTTGCCTCTTTCTCAAAAACTACGAATTACTTCAGAGGGAGTGGTTTCTCACAATGTTTTATACTATCAACAGCTCTCCGTTGCTGGTTACCAAGTAAGTTTTTATGCTAATATATATTTTGAGTAATTACCAAACGTGTACAGTGCCTTTAACGAGGTGACAACAAACACCCCAAATTATAACAAATATAAACGCAAGAAAAACAACAAGTCAAACTAGTGTTTGTTTGAGTGGATTGGAATGTGCACGAGATAACGAAGCACAGTACAGTGATGTATCACGCCCAAATAAGGAATTCGTAATTATAGCTCATTGTAACAGTACAGTATGGGTGACGCCATTGACTTTATCCTGATACATTCACCTTGCTACCCCAAAATTATAGCCAGTTAAAGGGACACACCGGTTAACTGTTTGCGTAATTTAGTCAAGTAGAATCATAGCCAATTATTTCGAGATGGTTTTTATATATTTTTTTAACAAAAATATCACGTAATTAACGAGAAATGACCGAAAAAAACAAAATCGGTCAGAGGTCAGCGTATACGCTTTACCAGCCGTTGCAAGTGCAAATTTACGGGATACATATGCTGCACACTGTTGCAAGTAGACTGGTGCTCTGTTTATGTGAATGTTTTACTACGGCAAGGCATGAGGATCCAGTCTACGTTATCCATCTGAAAGTGTGTATAAACATGGAGGTAGGAAAAACAACGGACACGGAAACCAGTCAACTCGCCCCCCAGCAAAGTCGCCAATTACAAAGTCACCAACTACAAAGTCGCCCCCTCACATACAAACTCGTCCCCTCTCAAAGTCGCCCCTCACAAGGGAATCAACAAAATTGGTGTGATTGGAATTTAGGAGAACGAAATCTATCTTGAGGGAACAAAAGCTATAGCTATCTTAAGGGAACGAAAGAGGAATTTGGGGGAACAAAATCTCATTGCGAGGGAACGATCGAAAGCGTATAAAAGTTTAGGGAACGAAAGTATAATTCGGGCAAACAATTCAAAGTCGTATTTCGAGGAAACGAAAGCTTGTTTTTAGGGAACGAAATCCTCTTTCGGTGGAAATAACGCGCATTTTTATGGAACGAAAGCATATTTCGAGCGAACGAAAGTATATTTTGTGCGAACAAAAACATATTTCGAGGAAATGACTGCGTATCTTCAGAGAACGAAAGCATATTTCTGGGGAACAAAATCGTATTTCGGGGGAAAGAAACCGTGTTCGAGGGAACAAAAACATATTTTCTCTGAAAAATCTATTTCATTACCTATAGAAAAACACATTTTGTTCACAAAATAAAAAATTATATTTTATGTGACAAAATTATAAATTATATTTTGATTGAATTAAATAATATTTTGACGAAACGAAATGATTTTGTTGGAATTTTGTGAGTCGAGAGATGGAAAAAAAAAATTCGAGTGAGGTATTTTTTCCACCTTTTAATTGTTAATTTCTTTTTCAGAGGCATTTTATTTTTTGGGGGGGGCTCGTTTTTTTAAATTTGTCACACAAATTGTTCGACCTAATTGCACCGTCAACATAAAAGTGGTATTCACATGTAGGCCTATTGCCATAAATCTTATTTAATTACCAAGAAATTCGGTACAAATCGAGGGAAGGAACGTACACAGAGCATTGAAACGTTGCGTTTTTGAAACAGCGGATTCTATCAGCGAGGTTTACCGACTAACAAACCCGCAATTACAACAATGTAGTTGGTGGTCTGGCTCCCTACCCCTCCCACGTTCATGGGCTTCCAGGTACAGCTATCTCTTGGCTCGGGGGTTTCCGTCCGTGAGCCCCGCCGAGACATTGCCAGCCAGCTACACGATTGCCCCTGTGTGACGCGTAGCTATAGTCCCCACGCTGTGTACTGTAAAACACGCTTCCGTACTCGGACTCTCTGAAATAAAATCTTACGTTCGATTTTTGTAATTATTTACAAGTTGTATCCATAATTTGAATACGTATTTTCTTTTGTCAAATACTCATGAATACTTGTTAAAAAAACAGAGTTGAATTCGGTACAGTAATTAATTTTTATACAGCTGGAAGTAAAACTAACTCCAAAAATCATGAGGGTTATCCGAACCAAAATTGTGGTTCGGATAACCCATGTGACCTTTGTTTTTTGAAAAATGCTCAAAAACGGCAAAAATTGATGGTTTCTTTTAGGAACCGTTCTTCTCCATTCCTGGAAGACCTTTGGAATCATGTTTTAGTCTATTTTGTAGCCAAAATAGCCCAACGAAGCCGGTGTGTCCCTTTAAGGTTTGATGCAGAATTATTTCGTAGATGAAAATGGAATACAGGGACTTATTTCGATGGAAGCATGGTGGAAAAATATATATACAGTTTTAAAAACAACCATCTTAAATAAGTTATTCTTAGCATTGAGATATTCAAGTGAGCAGTCTTCAAAGGCAGAGTGAAACAAATTTGCCATATGAAGGGAGGGTATACCTTTGGTCTTTAGGCCTACTCACAAAAATATAGACCAATAAACTTACTTGGTAAAGAGCACACTAGAGAGCTGTTAATATTAAAAATGTAGTTTTATAGAAAGTAATTTGCCACCCCAAAATTTGAATCCTCATGCATCTAAAAGCACAAAAATCTATGCAACAAGTGCATTTCTTTCATTATTTGCTTGCACAACATCGATGACCAAATTGAGCCAACATTTTCACAGGTTTGTTATTTTATGCATTCGTTGGGATACACCAAGTGAGGATACTGGTCTTTGAGAATTCCCCCAAAGTAGAACTATACAACAACAAATGTAATGTTTTAAGTCAGTGCTCGGTGTGAATAAAGAGAAGTAATTTCTTATATAAATGTTGTGTGTACAACAAAGTTTAAATCTTGTTTTGGAAGGAGTGTTGCATTTGGAAAGACGAGTAGGCCCCTGGAGAATACTGGTCGAAATACGTCCAGACAATTGTCCCTTCGGAACACAACAAACTGTTATGGACAGTATGGTAATGGTATGCCCTGGGCAAACAAGTGGGCCAAACCGTAGACCAAGGAGCAAGGGGCAACTGCCCTGCCGAATTCGAGCAAGTGGGGGAAATTCTGGCACAGCAAGAGGAAACAAAATTGGTCAGATGAGTTTGCCCAGTTTTAGAAATTTGTATTTATCTTCCAATAGGCCTTATGTGTTAATTTTAGGGTAAATCAACCCCTCTCCCACACCCAACCCATCCCTTGACCAAAGAGTCCTCATTGGACTCTAAAGCCCATGACTCTAAACATTGTCAACTTGATTCCTTAGAAATAATTCAATGTCGTGTATAGATTCACTAGAAATTGACAGACCTGCCTAGTGTTAACAACTAGCCCCAACCTAAAGGGCATTCTTCATCTCAGAACAATGAGTGGTGATTTTGGTATATAAGTGTGAAATACACCCAAACAGCATGGGAAAGATCGCGTTGGTCAAGGAAGTGTCCAGCTCACCATGGTTCATGGCTTTGGCCATTATTATTGTCAAGTTATTGCAGACAGGAACACTAATGCCCTACCACCCAGCAATATATGTCAGTCACTACACTGAACAATAGGGCCTCAGTAATCCAGTTTCACAGATGAATGAAGAGCAGCAAACCGCAGGGTACAGAAGAACCAATATGTTTAATTAGATCCAGCGAAGATCCACAGGAACAACAAGAAAAACCCAGAGCACAACAAAAGCAATTGGTGTACTATTGTACTCAGCCTTTTAAAAAACTATGCCAGGTAATTACTGGTCAACCACAAGGGTGGGTGTCTGGGAGGGGTACCTATCACTCCCTCAACCTATTGTTTCGAGTAGCATTTACAACCAAGCCATGTCTACACATGTCTACACATATTCAGAATAAATAAAGGGGGATTTACAACAAGAGTTTTTGACGTAAACATGTATTCATCCTAAGGGGTTAGTGATCTGGGCCTGACGACACCACTCATTTAATGTTAGAAAGACCTGCTAGACTGAGTCCGACTTAATAGATGTTAATTTTTTATAAATAATACTTACAATTTTAATTGTTGGAAGGAGATTATTTCTTCGAAATTTTTGAATGGGTGCAAAGTTTTGGCAAACTGTTTTGCTTTCACAGAGGCGTTTGTGAATTATATTTTTATTTCAATCATCGTTGTCATGTTTGTTTGTTTGTTTGTTTGTTTACTTATTTGTGTGTTTTTCAAGACATGATTCCAAAACAAAACACGAACTAAAGTCATCAATGTATTTACTTGGAGGTTGGGTCGGCGATTCGTTATTGTAAACGCAATGCTGATTTACATGTCAAATTATCCAGAAAGATACAATAAAAGTGATCTGTTAAAGTTTCTGTTGAATGCATTGTATTGTATACTTGTTGAGAAAACGTTCATCAAAACAGTCCAATCCATCCGGTTTATCGAAGGACAGCGGGTACCAACCGCATTTCTCTTGTACAGCATTCACAAACGGACACCAGGAACATTTGAAACTCCAAAAGTCACCCCAAGGTAATCTTTGGATATCAAAATTGTTTGACCCAATTTATTGATTTCTAACCAGAGACGGGAGCACACTTTAGACCCGAAACATTTCGCAAGATGCTAACTAGCAATTAGCATCTAAATAAATATATATATACTTTCGGATGTCTTTAATATTTGGCAAATTTATCAAAGTCTTTGCCATTATTTTGATCGGATGAGTGTCACACCATTACAAGGCATATTAGGCCTCCGTCACCGTGACGAACGGTGCATTTTAGTTCCAAAGTTTTGACTCGCGCTATATACACCAAACATTGCGATATACATGTACACAGCAGTGCAAAATGCCCTCGTCCACAGGCTATAGGTGGATCATCAAAATACAATGCTATCAAATTACAATGATCTAACTTTGATGTTGTTTAAAACAAATAATGAATGTTTTGCACTCCTTCAATGGAGAGAATTTTTTCTGAATAATTTACTGAAAGACGAAACATGATCCGCTGCATTGAACATTCCATCTTTCAACTCTTGAAAATAATTCTCACCATCGCACTCATAAATATTCACTATTTCTTTACATTACATACAGGTTATAAAGTTATTCACGACATTAACTGAATGTGAGAGCTTTAACAGGAGAAGGCCACAGAGGAAACAAAAGTTGGTAATTGCAATCCCCCTTTTTGTCAAATTTCATAAAATAGATCGTTGCAAACTAATTGTTTAAAAGGTTAACTAGAAAAATGTGTGCGTCTGAAACATCGATAAAACAGTAAAACATTACATTTTTTGCTTTTTCTAAAAAGAAACAGTCTCAAACAGTGGCCTAGACATAGTACGAGATTGTCAATGAGAATTTTATTAGTAGACCTATTTTTTCGGAACATAATAATTTTATTGTGTAATAGTTGTATAGTTAACAGAAGTTCTCGAAGACATTCCCAAACTCAACAAACTTGGGCATATTCTCATTCTCGTTGATTATTCTCTGACGATTTTGGAAGTTCCGCGTTGTTAAATTTGAGCGAGATTCGATATCATGACGCAGCGCGTTCATGTTCCCGAATAACGCGCTTGCTAAACTTTGAAACTATAAATTTGACAGTTTCCAATGACCAAAATCGGGTATTCATCGCTGGAAGCACAACTTATTTTTGTGCTAACATTTTAGCATTAACGTTTTAAAGCCGGACATGAGTCATTTTTCATGTCTTCATTCAGACTGTAAAGAGAATTAATGCATGGTTGCAAAATATGCGACTCGGACCGGCTGATTAGAGCGCACAGTCTTTCTTGCGGACATCGTTTTTGTCAAGACTGCCTCCTTGCCCTCCTGCCGAATTCAAGTAACTCTATCTCCGTCTTGCCTCAGCACACTGCCATCATCGTCTGCCCAAAGTGTCATGAAAGATGCGAGTACTCACAAGTTGTTGAGATGGATGGTAGGAAGTATGACAAAGCAACCGCGGCAACGGGAGACAAAAGAGCGCCCTCTTATGTTCATCACATGGACGATGGGGAGAGAAAGAGGCAGACGAAGAGGGCGCAGTTTGTTCAAGCTTACATGAAACAAAACGGCCATCTGAGTCGCAAGTCAAGGTAACTTTTAAAAAAATAAAAATTAAATATGCATATTGGTTATAAAACAGTGGATTTTATGAACGCCCAACAGTTCTCTCTTGAGCTCTTTTAGAAAGGGGAGCTTTCATCAAATATGCGTGGTGGAAGGTGATCTTATGGGGAAAAAAAATTATTTCTGACTTCTAAGTTCTATGTCATTAAGTTGGTGTCAGCTGGTCTCTTCGTACCTTGACCACTTCTTTCCCTGGACACTTCGTACCTTTTACAAGGTACGAAGTGACTTTGGACACTTCGTACGCTGGACACTTCGTACCTTTTACAAGACACTTCGTACCTCGGCGTACCGATTCTGGATTTCTGTCTCGTTTCGTGAGGGTCACGCTGCCAAAGTCTCGTTAATTGGACCCGTTGTGACTCGACTCAATCGCATCGGAATTGAGCGCCAACAACTGACGATTTTTTGCCACGAGTTCGAGTCACTCGAGCCCCCCCCCTCCCCCATATACAGATAATAATGGACACATGTAAAAAAAGAAATGAACATTGAAAATAAAAAAGTTTTGTTTTGGCAAACGCAAACATTGATTAGGAGAAAAGATGAAATGATTTCACTTTTGTTAGTAAAAAGTATATCGTTTATAACTACAAGTTAAAAAAAAATATTCTAAGAAAATATGAATACACAAATTAAATATAAATTTGAATACCGTTTTTTAAAGTAAAAAAACGAACATTGATGAAAAGAAAATTACTTTATGATGTTTGTATAAAATAAAATATTTTTTAAAAATACAAAACCTGTTTTTTAAAAACAAAATCATGAAAAATCATTGATACAAAAAATAACTGTGATTATGTTGATATACAACAATATAATTTTGCAAAAAAATAACATAATTATACACGTGTTAGTTTAAAAAAAATACAATACTTGTACCCCCTTGAAAATTATTTGTTGTTGTTGTTTTGGCACACGTAGGCCTATAATTAACGAAATTTTACAGTAAAACAGTAACACACGAACATTAAAAGGGTAAGATTTTACTGTCCGGTAGGCCTAGAAGGTCGCTGCTACACGGAAGGTACGAAGTGACTCGGCTGACGGTACGAAGTGACCAGCTTTGCCAAGGTACGAAGTGTCTCGAAGGTATGACCAAGGTATCTCCAAGGTATGAAGTGGCAAAGGTCCGAAGTGACTGACATCTATTACGTTATTATTCGAATATTAAAGACATTGCCCTATCTGTTAGTTATCAAATTATCAAAGTCATCACAGACCGAAAAGAAGAAAACAATAATGAATGTAATATTATTGCTTGTTTCTTTTTAAATTCATGATTTGGTAAGCTGTTGTTTTCAATTCCATTGGAAACAATTCTTGACATTGTTATTTTAACAGGTCCCGTTTCGAAGACGACAACACCATGCTGCCTGAACCTCACAGTGTTTCACTGCTGAGAGGGGGCAAGTGGCGCACGCGATCAGTTGCCGGTGCCCCCGCGCCGAAAGACCGTATCCGTGGTGGCAGAGAAGAGGTGGTGGACATACGAGCAATTGACCACGTAAATGGCCGTTTCGTCAAGTGCAAAATAATTCAATCCTCAAGTCAAGACACGAACCAAGACGATTGTGCAACTTCAGATATAAACCAGCAGCCACAATTATCAAAACCAAGTGTTAACAGAAATGTTTTTCAAAGTAGTAGACACAACAACAGCACAGGTAGCGACAACTTCGAGCCCCTAAAAGAAAGAAAGTTTTCAGTTTTTACAGAAGACAAGAAGGCTGGGTGTCTGTTCGCCAGTACCAAACAGCGCGCTTTTCTTGTTCTGCTGGTCGTTCTCTTCATCGTTATTGTGGCAACGGCATCATTGATATCTAGTCCACACACCAAGTTCGGGTGATTTTTTTTAAGGGAACTTAGCAAAAAAGGGCCTCGGCAGTAAACCGGCGGAAATGCGCAGACTAAAACTTGTGTTTGTTTGTTTGTTTGTTTGTTTGAGCTTTTTTCCCCTTCAGTTTCAGAAGACTCTGTTTAAACTGTAAAATGATTTCATGCGTCACAGTTGAATTGCATCAAATTTCCTGCCAATTATTTTAGTTTAAAAATGACTGTCAAAAGCCAACCCACCTGCGCTTGAAATTAGAACGCGTTGTTAAACGAACCGTTATGTTTGTATAGCGCCACCAATTGCCTGTAGATGACCAGGCAGTCTATGTTCCCCCAAAAGATGGCAATCGCTCAAAATCGGTACAAGTAGGGGAAGGAACCGAACAATAATGTTTACTTTCCATGGTGACATTTCCATTCTTCATTCTCATTTCATTCGAGTACAGTTTGAAAATCACGGCATAGTAAAACTGGCTGATATTGATTCATTGTTGTTAAAAACCTACTAAATTATTATAATTAGGCCTATGGGCAATTTTGTTTTTGTACAGAGCTATGGTCGACTTATGTTAATATCTTCTTGTGATGACCAAGCTGTTCTTAATAGTAACTTTCCAGGAAACATAATGACAGATCTGCTCACCTTCATAATGGTTTAATTAATCCAAAGAAAATGTGTTCATTCTAACAAAATGGACGAAGAGTTTCCTTTTAAAGGCAGGGTATACTTTTGGTATTTATCAAAGACCTGCATCCTCATTGGCTGTATCCCAACATTATGCATAAAATAACAAACGTGTGAAAATTTGAGCTCAATTTGTCACCGAAGTTGCAAGAAAATAATGAAAGAAGAAACATTCTTCTTGTACAGAATTGTGTGCTTTCATATGCCTGATGAGAAAGGCTTTATGCATGAAGCCTTTCTCAGATTCAATTTGTTGTATGTGAACAATTTCCTCTTTCTCTAAAACTACATTACTTCAAAGGGGGTCGTTTCTAACAATATTTTATAGTATCAACAGCTTTTCCCAGTGCCCTTTACCAGTAAGTTTGTACTTTTTGAGTAGGATTATCAAAGGAATACCCTCCCTTTAGAACACTGAATGCTGCAATGTATTGTATTGACATATTTTTTCCGGGATTAAAAGCTTAAAGACAAAAGTTTGATCCCTGATACAATGTGCAGTTGATTATCACATTCAAATCTAAAACTGTCATTTCAAAATGGCATATGGTGTATTTTGAGTATCGCATGCTACCCAATGTCCAGTTAATTTAAACGCGGACTAAATCCTTACGTACCTAAATCATAGTGTATGCCAAAGTTATTGTACTCCGGGCTTGCTGTCATAGCTTAACGTTCTCAGTTTGACCATGCATAATAATTATCCAAAGAATGAAGACACTTCTTAAACCCTTGTCCACTCTGCCTCAAAAGAAGAGCTCTATTATAGTATCACTCTCAAAAGAACCCCAAGTTTCGCTAGTATCGATCGTCCCCGAAGATAGACAAGAGTGGAATTCTTTTCTTTCTCTGCCGGGAAGAAAGACTCGAGGGACCGGGGTCCAGCGATGCGTGTCCCGGGTCGTTGGGCAGTTTTTTCTTTCTTTCACTCTCTCCGAGGACTCCACTGCATGCGAAGTCGCAAGGGAGGGTCCACTGGGTTAACAATGGAGAGCCGTGCGCTATGTGACGCAATTAAACACAGGTTTAGAATAACCACACCATTCAGCCGTCAGCAGCCATTGATGCTGTCAATTTACCAGAGCGGAAGAATGTTACCTTTTTTTCATGGAAAGGGAATAATTGTGACTTTGGTGAGAGATAAACGAAGGTGCATTGCGTGTGTCACCCCACTGCATAGCGTTGATAACGTATGGCTTGAAATAATGATACTAGGTTCTATAGTTCAGTTAGGTTTAAAGGCACTGAACACGTTTTGTAATTGTCAAAGACCAGTATTCTCACTTGGTGTATCCCAACATATGCATAAAATAACAAGCATGTGAAAATTTGGGCTCAATTGGTCATCGAAGTTGCAAGAAAATGATGAAAGAAAAAACACCCTTGTTGTACAAATTAGTGTGCTTTCAGATGGGAATAAAAGGCTTCTGGCCAGAAGTCTTTTATTATTTTAGTGAGAAATTACCTCTTTCTCAAAAACTACGTTACTTCAGAGGGAGTCGTTTCTCACAATGTTTTATACTATCAACAGCTCTCCGTTGCTCGTTACCAAGTAAGTTTTTATGCTAATATATATTTTGAGTAATTACCAAACGTGTACAGTGCCTTTAAGTGGTGAAACGTCAACCTCTTTTGTAATTTTAAGAAAAGGCATGAAATAAATACTGGAAGAGTTAATTCCGTCGACGTTTCTACTGCAAGGTTATATAATGTTTTTGTTCAAACGAACTAATTGGTACGAACAAACCCTAACATTATGAAAAGGAATTCAGTCCTGATACAGTCGTTATCACCCTTTCAGCGGTTGTTAAACCGTACTCTGTCCCGAAAATCCATGAGTTCTGCTGTTTTAACAACGATACACCCACACACCTAAATTCTTTAAATTGACGGGCTGGGAATTTACCAACTGAGCCATCTTTTTCCAACCTAAAATTCTACCCAGGTCAATTTTCTGTTTGGTTTATTACTTGATATCTTTCTAGATTGAATAAAAGCACGAGTTGAAATCAGACAATCCAGAATGATAGGATCAGAATTTGCAACGCCGAAGGGACGCCATTTCTTTAAAAAAGCGGTTCATATTTTACTATTCTAACCACAGTAAAAACGCACAGTAAAGAACCACCTGCAAACCTTGGGGTGCTTGTATAAGGTTACGAGTAAGTTCACACGCTGCAATGGACAACAAAACTGAATACAAAACAGACTGAAATTCATGTAAAGTTGGAATTTCAAATTTCTTAGAATGAATGTTACTACTTGTGCACACTTGGATATTGGATTGTATAAACGGTTTATAAACCAGATATAAATCTTCGAGGTTAAGGGTCGATCCCATAGCCATGTTCTGACCATTATTAATTTGAACACAAGCTTTAAGGAACGAAGACATTGAAAGACATATTAGGGCCAACTCCAATAATATCAGTTTACTTAATCGGAACCCCTTCATTGACTTAAAGGGTGTGTACAACATTGGTAAAATATAAATATTCACAGATTTGCACATTATTTACATGGTACAAAGATGGTCATGGTGGAAAACTTCCCTTGAAATAGTTTTGCTTGAAATGCTATAGTTTTTAGGAAATGAGTAAAACAATTAGTCTTTATCATTGGTGATAAAATCCGATGTTTGAAAACAGTGAAAACATAATAATGGGAATTTCACTGTTTTCTCATGACTCCAAAGACCGATTGAGCTTAAACTTTCACAGGTTTGTTATTTCATGTATAAGTGGGGTCCATCAAGTGTGGATACTGGTCTTTGACAATTACCAATGTTGTACACACCATTAAAGTTAACATTCATCCTGACTCGTCTATTACGTTTAAAGGCAAAGTACCTTGGGTTTTAGGAACTGTTCGTTGGATATACAATTAAACATGTGAACATTTCACTTCATAAGGTGGTTGCGTTTTTGCGATATCGCCAAAAACCCGGAGCGAATATGTCCACGCAGGAAGAATTCTCTATGGACACAATCTAAGAAACGCTTCTCAAATTCAAATTTTGGGGCATAAAACCTGATATATTTTTCCATAACCACATTACTTCGAAGCAAAATTATTCTCAAAATGCTTTATACTATCAAAAGCTGCCGTACTTCTTACCACGTAAGTTTTTATTGCCATTAATTTCCAAAGTCATTACCAAAAGTATACAGACCCTTTAAAGTGATATCCACAAGATAGTTGGGTCAGAATTGACATGGATTCGGGTCTCACGGGACCTGAACCTTCCTTGGTCAGGCTGACCTGGAAATTTAGTATAAAAATAGGATTTTCAGTTGGATTCATGTCACGCAAGACAACTCCTCCCATGTTAAAAAAAGAATCAAAACCGACCACGCCTATAATAAATGCCCGATAGCAAGCAGCGAATTCGTGTGGACCGTGTATAAGCCTTACACAAAATAATACTGCCAAACCATGAAGAACTAGCTCCGGTAGTGGTCGTCAGTCTCCGTAGTAAGTGGTGGTAGTCCTATAGTGACATCCTACAGGGTACAAATTAACTTAGCTGCTTAAGCAGCTAAGCACAACAAAATTATGCTTACCGGAATAAGGTTACCAGCCAAACTACTATGTCACATGTACAATTGGACACTGGTATCCTGTTGTTTTTTGCTTAGCAGAAAATTGTTAAGCAATATTTCCTGCCTAAGCAGGTCCTTGATATTAAGCCCCCGGACTACATCCTAAAAACTCAGGGGTCAAAACTGGGCCAGTTTCTGGTCTCAGTGACCTGACCCATTTCAATGTGACCCGGAAGTTGTGTTAACATTACCAAGAAAGGGGTCAATCTGACGCAGAACTTAAACTAAAATCGAAATTTTAGAACCAGTGTCTGGATTATCCCGGCATCCGGGTCATTTTTGACCGTCCTCGATCGGGAATTTACAGAATGTAGAAGTAAGCGCGAGTTTTGAACACGGACTCTTGCGCGGTTACACAAGGCCCAATTTCATAGAGCTGCTTTAAAGCACAATGAGTAGCTAAGCACAACAAAATTATGATTACCAGAATAAGGTTACCGGCCAAACTACCATGTCACATGTACAATTTGTGACTGGTATCCTGCTCATTTCTGTTCAGCAATATTTTTTGCTTAGGCATCTCTATGAAGTTGGGCCCTGGTTACGTTGCATAATGTCCGATTGAATTAGTAAAACAAAGTTTGATATGCACTTGCAAAATTGTTCATGATTTCAAACTGTACTCGAATTTTATGTGATATGTTTGATGATTAAAAAACTACTAATTCCAAGTTAGTTATCACTGAGCTCATTGATACATTGCTTATGAAAATATCGAATGTAAGTTAAATCATTATAATTGTGGCGTAAACTTAAAAATAGACATTTTTCAGGCTGGGTGTTTCAGAACTTCGCGCCAAATGTAACGCGAACATTGAACAACCGTATAATGGGGGCATACACAACCACAAAAGAATATTGTTCATTCCAAACTTCTCGTTTTTCATGTATTTATCATTTAATCAACCGGTTGTAACTTCATCAATTTAGTTCAGCATTTTGTCTTTAACTAAAATCGACAGAAAAATGGAGTAATTCAAAGGATTAGTGGGAATATTTTTCTCGCAAATCAGCATCAAGAAATAAGTTCAAACCGTATTAATGTCAAGATTACTCAATAAATCGATAAGAAACAGTAAACTTGTTTCTTGTTCTCGATCTTTATCCAACAGTTTATATCATTATCTTGTTACCCTCAGTTAATATTTTCAAGCATTTACAAACCATTTACCATTCAACTACACGGGTTCTTTATGCTGGCACAGCTGTGAACATGAGCGAAAACTTGGTGGTGGTGGTGGTGGTGGGGGGGGGGGGGGTAGATGGATTTACCTCATTATATTCTATTGCAGGCTCGCATTATAGTTTCTCTATTTGACACAACAGTGGATGATATTGGATGGTCAGACAGTAGGAGGGTTGACTGTGTTCTTTATGTAGATGCATCACCACATTTATATGTAACATTATAGGCCGGTAAAGTACTCAAAAACAAAACCACAGCGGATAACATTGAATGGTCAGACACTAGGAGGGTTGACTATGTACATGTACTGTGTTGATGCATGCACCACATGATTGCAGACTGGTATATTCAAAACCAGTGGATGATCTTACATGGTTGGGGGGTTGACCGTGTACTGTGTTGATGCATGCACCACAATATTTTATATTTCAGACTGGTATATTCAAAACCAGTGGATGATCTTAAATGGTTCAGACACTTAAAACTGGATTCTCAATTGGGAGGCATTAATGCAACGTGACCAAGTAATTTCCTGCCCAATCTTATTAAACTTCGTAGCCGCGTTTCAAATTATGAACAGTTGCATTTCAAACATTATAGAAACTCTTGAAACCACGTCTCAAATAAAGAACAAAGAAACAACAAATGTCTAAAATTACCCTGTTTTATTTAATTATTTGAACTTAATACGGTGATACCCTGTTCCATTAACTACCAATCAAGTCAGCAGATACCAACCCTTTTTGACTTAACCAAGGTAAATTCGGAATTAAAGTGCTGACAGAAGTGAATCTATAAATTTATCATAAATAACATAATAAAGACATTTTTAAAAAGAAAAAAATGTTTAAACAGTCATATTAAGCTTCAAGGCTCTAAATGCACAGTGTAGTCACAGATGAATCTTGTCTTTTCCATTGTGTGGTAAAGTTTGACTATTAATAAGACGTGTGATTGCAAGCCTATCGAGTCAAATAAAATAAAATCATCCAACCCACAGAATGTTACTGAAATTCTACACAGTGGACATCATCTAAACCCTGCTTTCACGTTATCTTCACAAATAATTTACAAACAAATGTTCCTCAACAAGTTTAAGAGGTTTCTCTTTTTTGTTTTTACATTCTAATATTTTTTTACATTATCTTAAAGTTCAGAATAAGTATTCCATGTTTATCTTTAATTTCAGCTATCCACAATGTTTACCAATAATTTTCATATATATACAAAATGAAAAACGAAAGAAGAAATTATGAGTAGGCCTAATCGTTGAGAGAATCGTTTTATTTTATTTTATTTTAAAATAAAACAAAAATGAATTCTGCGAAGAGATTGTTAATGGCGATCTAATGAGTTAACTACAGAATCAAAGCACAACACACTGAAGTCAGGAGCTACGTACAAACTACTTGCTACAAAATAAATATCTGGTCCGATATCCCCCACGGGAAGTGAACGAATCTACTAGTGCATTATGGGTGTGAAGAAAGAGAGCGCTCCAACCCGGCGCTGCCATGGTGTGCAAATGTTACAAAAATACCCTGCAGTGAAGTTAGATGTACGTTTTCTTTATACAAATAATTTCATTTATAAAACAATACTATTAAGTTTTCTATCTTAAAATACACCGTACCCTGTATTTCTACCGAATTTATTCAGTTTGAAATCTCTTCGATGAACACGCAGCCTCAAAACGTTCCTTCTAAATAAATGTTCTTCCCCCTCAAATACTTTTCAAGAGTCAAACGAATTCGAATGAATCATAAAACTGGAAAAAAACCCACCAAATATCCCCTTAAAACAAAACGACAGTGAGTAACCAATTCCCTTTCCACCCAATACAAACTTACACGAGTACGAACACGGCTCGACGACCTTTTGATACGGACCTTTGTCAATAAGAGTAGGTTTTTGTTAACGGGAAGAAAAAAAACCGATGATAAAAATAAATAACTCAAGATGAAATATTTAGGGAGGAAAATCTAAAAAACAATTTTAGTTACTTTTTATTTCTTAGGTAGGCCTTCAAATTTCGGCGATTGTCAACAAGAATATTTTGTTTGAATCGTACAAGGTATTTTTTGTTTCTATTTGTTTAATGCCTTGAATTTTAAACACAATTGAACACTTTCATTTTAGTTGCATTTGAATGTACATATCCACACCACTGTTGTTTCAGTCTGCTTATAAAGAACTTAATAGTGTGCAGTTTTTGATTATAGTTTGATCACGCAAGATGCAAAATATTAAATATTTACTTTTAAACAATAAATCCCGATCTTACGCTGACGTTCGAGTTGAAAATTCGTGGAATGTTTCCATAGTAATAACAATAGTATTAATAATAATGGTGGATTGTTTCAAAGCTTTTTTGTTTTTAGGCGCCCCATACAGACAGCTGTTTTGTTGATAGCAATAACAGTCTAAACACACCGTCACATTTCTGTTTGCTGGTGAGGGCGCTACTTGAGGACTTTCTCTTTGACCCCATGTTGACCCTAAGAGTTACATTGGCTCCATGCAGATCTTCATACGGGGATGTAACAGTGGATTCTCGTCCATAGCCCAATAATACAACACATCCCCTTGTAGTGACGTATGCAGACGTTATCACTAACTTGACGGTTTTCCTCCTTGAGTCAAAGCATGTTACAAGACTTGGAACTTCCACGATGGGTCCTTAGATTCTAAACAGTCTGCATTAGAGCTGGGCATGGACCCGCCCATGCCGGGGTGTGTTTGAGTGAGCTGCGCAGGTGCAGAACTCATGTGTGAGCTGTTCATAGACGATGTCATCTGACTCAGGGTACCACCTGGGAACTGAGGGACACCAGGGAGGTAGTCCATTGGGTTACCGAAGTAAGGTGATGACTGGTACCCCTGGGCGTAGGCTCCCTGGTGGGCGTTGGTCATTTGGTACTGGTGCTGCATACAGCTGTTGTTGGCGGCAATAGAGTCGCCCATGGACGGTGGGGGTGGGATTGAGGCTGGGCTCCAGATACTGTTATTGTTGGGCATCGAGGTGATGGGCAAAGACTTGTAAGACGAGGGAGAGTCGCTGCTTGGAGGCGTGTCTCTGGAGGGAGACTTCTTCTTGACTGGGCGTGGCTTAGAGGGTGTACCATTCTGTTGTTGCTGAGCTTGTTGGCGGCATTTTGCTCTCCTGTTCTTAAACCACACCTGAAAAAATACACAAAAA
The DNA here is from genome assembly GCA_037783415.1 of Leptasterias polaris. NCBI lineage: Eukaryota > Metazoa > Echinodermata > Asteroidea > Forcipulatida > Asteriidae > Leptasterias > Leptasterias polaris. Next base: position 4,987,787 of record JAZGTN010000027.1, read on the forward strand.
GAACTTTCTTAATTACAGCTAAAAATACAGGAAGAACACACGAACTAACTCCCTTAGAGAAGTATATAAAATAAGAATAACATATTTCATTATACATGAACCTGAGAGTAATTATTCATACAATTGTTTGGTTTTGTGTAGACGGCCTTCAAACAAAATCAAACATTTACTTGCAAACCGTTGCTTTCAAACGCTTGCCGGGGGGGGGGGGGGGGGGGGACACCAACCAACCAAACAAAACCACAACACCCAAAAACACTATATAAATCAATTGGCAAAACCCCCGTTGAATCCCACATATTGCATCGCCACTAAAAACCAAGAAATCCCCTAATGACAATATGTTCGGTCTGACCGTAATTTTTCGGTTAAACGCACGTGAGTCGAAAGCAGCGATTTTATCACATATTTTCATTTTGGCGCGCTGAGCAAACTGTTGCTGAGACATGCTCATAATTGATTGGAATTTCCTCCCGGTTTGCCGCGACGCATCGCGTAAGGAAATGAAATCTAATGACGTGGAAACTAAGAAACAGCAACGCTTTTTGGTGGGAACGCCTATACATACAAACAATTATCAGTCCGATGTTTTGATTCAACAATTTCATGTTAAATGTGTTTTCCCTTGTTAAGCTGTTTTTGGGTGAGTACATGTATAATTGGTACAGTTGACAGTTCTTGACGACAAAGCCTCACCAAAATTGAAGTCTTTACTACAGACTGTGCTTTGTTATCTATTGATTTATAGCACAAAGGAGTGGAGCAGGAACAATTGTGAAAACAATGGGATAGAGTGAGTTATGAATGGTTGGGTAGAAATGCCTGGATCAGTCGGAGTAAAGAAACGAAAGAAAAAAAGTAATTATGATTTTCAATGGCGACCCAACCAAACAACTTTCGAAGTGACGCCAAAGCAGCGCAACATGTCACTATAGTGGGGAAAAGTGAGTGACATGTAAACAGTGTGACATTGACACTTGACTTTTGACGTCAATTTACCCACCGACTCAAAATAAAACTCTCGAATACACGTTGCGTAATGAATGTGTGTGCTTACTATAATGGCGGGCGTGTTGATACAAGAAAAACACGGGTAAACATTGGCTAACACATAAAATCTGACCAAAGGACGCTTGTAGTATTGTAGTGTGTTGGCTACACAACCTAACATACATTTAACTGAATGGGGGGAAATAATAATGGCAATTTTGCTCTTGAGTGTCAAACTGCGAAAGAGTTGTCCCACCTAACCACACACTGTTTTGTATCTTAATAATTTATTTTTAAACAATATTAGAGTTGTTTGAATTGGCGTAGTCATATACCGATGATCAGACGTCCCTAATAAGAAATAAAAACCACAGGAGTTAAAGTGCTGTCTCTTGAAACCATCGCTGTTTTACATCAAACATTAGGTATTTCTCTTGTACATCTTTTGTCCGCCCAGTTTATTCAACAACCAATTAAATCACTCACTTTCTACTCAGAATAAGCAAGGTCGTTGAAAGAACAACATGTTTCATTATATAACCCGACTTCCCAAGCACTTCAGAGAAGTTGTTGGCACTTTAGCAAAGCCCCGACGAGAAGAAGTTTGAACACCTGACTCCCCACATTGGTTCAAATCAACCCCCATCTCGTTCGTAGACAGAGTGGTGCGACGCCAAATGTGTACGGACAAACATTGCAAAGGCGACAGGCTGACGGTGGGGGCAACCACGCGATAAGAAAGCCAACAAACGGTATACACCCCCTCCGACCAGCACACCTAGTGCCAGTGGTCATACCACGTATAGGCAATCATGATTCAACTGTTTTTAGGCAATTGGAGCCCCCCGGCCAACCAAATGTCGGCCTCAATGTTTGACCATTAAAATTGGGATGTGTACTTCCTGATTTCCTTGAAACAGTCAACTCAAAACATGGACATATTAAAGTCAAACCACATTCATAAAAAATGACAAATGACGGCAACAACAGTTTGTTAAAAACTTATCATCAAACTGCAGTTGATAAAACCCAAGACTGACGGTAAAATTGAAATAGAAATACCATGAGTTGAGCAACCCGCGCTGCTTAAAGGGAAGATCACATTTAAAATTAATGGCTATAAAAACGTATTGGTTAGAAGTACACAGCAGCTTTCGAAAGTATAAAGCATTTTGAGAAACTTGTAAAAAAAGATATAAATTGTTATGGTCCAAAACTTGAATCTGAGAAACGTTACTGTCAGAAACATTTCTCAGAGTGTGTATCCAGCGTAGACATTATTCGCCCCGGATTTTCGGCGATATCTCAAAAACGCGAGAAATAACTTTTTTAAAAGGTTAGTTTTATTGTATTTATCTACATTTATATAGGATTTAAACAGTAGAACGATTAAAAAACATAGGTAAACGTTCACTTTAACTTTTGAATTGACAGCAGTGCTCGACGCCCCTTGCGGTGTGTGGTATCGTGCGTGATGGTACACCGTCTCTACCAATGCGAAGAACCACTTCGTTTATACGACGCACTGATTGTATTTTGGCACAATAGAACATTTTCAAAACTATCGACAAAAGAAGGCGTTCATAACTTCATAGTCCTATCAGAATACAACTATCTGATTCAGGTAAATGACAAAACGATCTTTTTCAGTGAGAGAAAATGAGAACATTTACCAGGTTAGACTGTTTAGCCCAGAAAATTAAAAGTACCGAAAACATGGTTTTGTAAAGAACAGGCTGTGTGCGTTATAATGGTAATAGACAGTGCGTATACACGTGTATATTCTCTTGTGTGTCTCAAACCCATAGAGGTGAAGTACCTCTTAAGGTCTAACTACTCAAACATATACCCCGGAGTGGTACATGACCCACGCCAAGACGTGGAAATGAAAAAAGGGAGTAAGTTGCGGACTCATGATGTCGTATAATTGATTTTTAAGAATCGTGCAGGAGGATGGCTACATCTCTCAGTGTATAAATCGTCTTCATAAGGGTCTACATCACGAAGTGGGATCTTGGGGACTCGTCAGTCAGAAAGACACAAAAATACAGCAATGACTAATTGAGAAAATGTTGATGCCACTATTTTATGGGGAGATCTGTCATTACTGGGTTTTTTCGATCGTACAACACAAAGGATTCTGCGACAAGTATGTTTTGACAAGTTGATTTTTTTTTACAGTTCCACTACTATACATTCAAGTCCTCCTGTACGCTTTGTTCGAGGAACTATAAATGCCACTTTTTCTGAGCATGCACAGGGGGAATCCAAATAACGTGTTTTCCTTCAACTTAAAAAAATCTAAATTGTAGGGGCCTACTCTATTAAAAAATTAATGCTTTCGTCTAAAATAACCACGCCTCTTTTTTGCCCGTACAATAAATTGATGGTATATATAAAATAAAGCCGTTATAATAGCAAATTCCTTTGTATTGCCCTTAACTATCGCAGATTAAGATGTTACGGTAACAGTTTGAGATGTTACCACATTCTAGCACCGGCGCGCTTGAAAAGGAAGAAAATAAATTCAACTAGGACAGCGGAAACAGAAAAGAGGCGTTTATTCCTACGCATCTTTTCTGCCCGTACAATTTATTAATGGCATGAAGGCCATTTGTAGCAAATTACTTTGTTTTGCCCGCTGAACACTTAAACCTAACTACCCATGGAAATACAACTGTGTGGTGCATGTAATGCTAGCGCTCATAACTCTCTATATTTCACAGTCATCAAGCCCGATTAGTGTTTTATTACCATCTTCAACTAACTGAGATGAAACCAACAGAGTGGGGGATTTGAATTGACGCATAATCATGCGGTCACTGATTTGATGTTTTAATGAATGTGGAAGAGAGAAGAAAAGAAAGTGGAAAAAAAACCTGAACACCAACAAGAACTTTATCAAGGAATGTGACTCGATCTAACTGGGCGACACCTCGCAACAAAGGAACCCCAACACGAGGGAAAGAATTCATGGTAGAGGCCCCGATCGCAGGCAAACACTGGCGGCGTGGAAACGGGAGCATAGGAAAATAATTTGCAGCTGAACTGTGAAAGGGGAGGGGAGCATTGTTAAGTTTTCTTTGAGGCTGTAATTGTTAAAAGGGCACCGGCAAAGGGGCACCTGCAGGCAGGCAGGGGCCTCGTCTGGGTGAAAGACTGGAAATTGAAGGCAAAGCTCCCCCTCCTTTTTTAACAACTGCTTTGGATCGTGACAATTTGAAATTCTGAGGGAAAACTCCACGTTAAATATAGTTTTGATATTTCATCAAGTTTTGACAAGAATGTATTACAAAGGCAGATAATAACCTGTTTGAACCAGAACATCCACTGATTTGAACTCTGCCACTTTATTTGGGGGGGGGTAACAATATTTTTTATTTCAATGAGTAGGAGATTGGGCAAAACAAAATCATCTTCTCCCGGACACTCCGTTGAAGCATGGTTCAAGTAGTTACAAGTGTTACGTTGTCACCTACTTGTACTTTGTTGTACCCAATGCGCAGTCCGTACCTAGGTCCCGAGTAACGCCATAATAACACATTCCTCTGAACAATTACAGTCAAGCAGGAAGGGGGGACGCGTAACATGGGGTCAGAAAGTGCACAGCTACCAGTGGTTCGGCAAGCAACCCACACCCTGTCACCATATGCCAAGCTTCAAACCCCACTCCATGCATACAAAAAAGGGGGGAAGCAGGCCCGGTAGTTTCGTTTACGGACTAGAGCTAATTAGGTGCGTTCGGAGTATTGAAAGGCGGCACAACCCGGAGGCAAGTCTCGCACCCCGGCCATCATCCTGGAATGATTGGGGCATTGACAAACTGCTAACCTTACCCTGGGGGTCGAGATCTTTTTTTTTTGGTTCAGTGTCTCGTGGGTTTGTGTTGAGTACCACCGATACTTTTTTTATCACAAAGTGTCAACTACTGTAAAGTGTAGAAGTACCAAGGAGTTCTACTCGTCACCCATCTCTTCGACTAAATATACAGGCTTGGCATTAAGAAACAAAATAAGGAGTTTGATTATAAATGGAGGGGTCTTCGCGCTTATCTCTTTTCAGCATACCCTAGTCGTTTAATTGCACCATACACTTACAAAACAAAGTTGGGGATTACAGTCACCTAGTTCGACCCCGTTATCACTGCCAGAGGGGGCGCTTTAATGTAATCCGGAAGAGCGGTCAGAACAGCTGAAAGAACAGCCCTCAGATACGAATGAAATACTATTCGATAAATCGCTTCAATAAATTCGAAATTATCAAAAAATTAATGTAACGGGTTGTTGCAAAGCTGAATGTGACAACAGTGTACCACGTCTTGGGAAAATGAATTTCTTTCAAAGAAATAGACCCACAATAGGACTTTTGTTTCCAACATGAATTTGGTCCCAAAATAATAGGAACTAGAGTTCAAACTGCAGTACCGTTAGTCGTCAAAAAGTTATTTATGACGTTTGTTGTTATGCGTCTGTAAATGTGCAGCTATAATCACTGCGAAAACCGGGTATGAAATGTATTCTCTAGGTATCTATAATGTTACAACACCGACATGGTGTTAGTTATTCCCATTACTACATCGTTGTGAAACTAACACTGTGTTTGTGTTGTCACATTATAGATACCAAAAGAATCAATTTAACACCCGATTTGTTGCTGTGATTTAAGGGTAAACACAATCTTCGTAATTGACGCTCAACTTATGGATCTTTAACATTGGACAGCTATATCTAAGTGATGAAATGAAATTCCCCGATGCGAGGCAACCGCACCGCGAGCCAGCCACGAGGAACAGATAACACATCAAACTATGACAATTTAGCATCTATATAGCCGATCTTTACAAGAAATTAATTAACGCGATTTGGCAGCGGTTCGCTAGCAACTAACCTTAAAACCTCCATTACTGTGACTTCGATTCATGGAACCCCCTCCATGTGTATGAATTCGTTGAGATGAAAATGTGACTCTACCCACCGAAATTTTGAATTTGATCACGTTTGTCACGGACGCTTTGCTGAGTTACACCTTAATTTCGAACTCGTGAAGTCAGTCATTAGGGCAGTATAACATCACTGGCAATGGGGAAGTTCTTGGGTGAACGAATTGACAATTGGTTGTTGTATGTTTAATTTACCTGCACTCTGGACTCGGGTAAGTTAATCTTCAGAGCCACTTCTTCTCTCATGAAAATGTCCGGATACCTCGTCTTGCCGAACAGCGTCTCTAAGACGTCAAGTTGAGCCCGTGTAAAGGTAGTTCTCTCTCGCCTGGTTTTCCTTGGCGGATCTGCGAAAAAACCAGGAAAGTGGGAAAAAAGAGAATAAAAAAGTGTTATTGCCTCGGGGTTTGTCAACCAGTATTTATAGACAATGCCGAAATTATTTTGGCCCAGGGGTTTTCAACCAGTATTTATAGGCATCGCCGAAATAATTTTGGCTACAGTTAAGGGTATGGTTGGCCTTGAAGATAACAAATTCACTGTCTTTCTTGTGCGGTTTTTATAATAGGTCCAAATTACCGTGATTATGTACCCGCGTACCGTATAAGTCTTAAAAAGGTGGGGATTTGGATGTCCACAAAATCCATCTAATCTGGAAGGACATCCTGTTGATTTCGGTCTGTGAAAGAGACTTATAACAATAAAACATATTTTGATACCCTGATGTTTGTGCCTCCTGCAAAATGCGCAGTCATGCCTCATGTTGGGGAGGAGCGCAACTATTTAGCAAAATGTTTTATTGTTGGGGGTATAAATCTGTGCACACTTTTGGTTTAATGTGTTGCAGTCGCAATGTTAAAACTATACTGTAATCTCTAAAGATACAGGCACAACCAAATTATGCTAACCAGAATAAAGTTAACAGAGTCAAAGTACAATTTCACACAAACATGTGTGACTGGTATTCTGGTTATTTTTGCTTTATAGTAAAAACATTTTTAAGCAAAATATTCTGCTTAGGCATCGAAATTGAATAATAGTTGTCAAATATTAATGTGTATAGACCTACATCAATACCCACAGAACATACAATTGTTGAGAAAAACCCGCAGCGCATATTTATATACGAAACCTTCGAGCATTCACACACTACCTACAGTTCGGTTTATAAAACATTAAATAAAAAAACATCCATTAACAAAACTGTTTACTCGTGTTCAACGAATATACGAAATTCAGAGTGATTTTGAAATTGTTTAGAAATAATACATCATTGACTGCAATCAATATCAACCCTGATATTAATTAGTGACTAATATTAAATATTCCAATTGCCTAAATTTCGGCAATGAGAGCAAAGCAAACACCAGATAGCCCTCGTTGGTTGCTGGCGACGGAGCACCTACGCCAATGCAAATGACGGGTATGGATAAACGGAAATGGAGGATGGGATCGAGTCATGAAATAACCCGGAGACAGACACGGGGTGAAATGGGGGACTAAAATTGGCAAAAGGACCCGAGTTTTCATACTATCAGCACCGTGGTCAGACCATCCTTCCAGGCCGACCCCGCGCATGTTTAGACGGCATGCATAAAACAGGAAAGACACGGTTTCAGGTTTCAGAACAACAACATTTTTAACAAATTTCCTCCGAACCAAAGTGGCTGAAAAACAAAAGGATGTGTCATCCAAGACGAAGAGGGTTCGGGGGTACGTAGAAGTCGGTAAACACCCAGACACCAGGTATGACTCGTTGATCACGCCTACAGCTTAATCACATCTTCAATCAGTCTCAAATTTCACTTTGCTCAAAGGGGAACAAAGCCATCAAATTAACAAAATTGGTCCATAATGATTTGAAAAAATGCACAAAGTTTGCAAGAGACGTGGAAGCGTGTTGTTGTTTTGGTAAAGCTTTTATGCACTCGGGCACAATATTAGTCAAACGGCAGAAGAAAAGTTTGTAAAAGTTTCACCCAAAAATCAACTAAATAGTACCAAAAACAGGTATTAATATAATGCAATTATTTGTGACCTCAACCATACTGGTATGAATGTCGGTCACTTCGGACCCAAGCACGTCATACGCGTATGAATTGGGTACGGTTGTTGAAACATTGAAACCAACCTTCGTTTTTTGTGGGTTTTTTTCAAACCAAAGTTAGGGATTCGTTTTTTTTATCGGAAAACATTCCCTTTTTTAGGAGAGCAAACGTAGTAATTTACGGAGGAAACGCTTGTGTAAAATGTGCCCTCAATGCGTGCAATTCTCCGTCGGACCAGTCAAAAACGGAGCCCATGAGAAAATCGCGTCAAAGTGAAGAACATTTCAACAATAATAATAATAACTGGACACTTTTTTTTACAAAGGTTAGCGAGGAACTTTTATTCTGATCTTCCTGCAAGTCGTTTTTAATTACCGTGAAAATATAATCGGTGTCGATGTCCACATGAAAGAAAATAATGAAGGCCACAAAGTGACTTGGGTACGAAATGACTTGGGTACGAAGTGACTTGGGTACGAAGTGACTTGGGTACGAAGTGACTTGGGTACGAAGTGACTTGGGTACGAAGTGACTTGGGTACGAAGTGACTTGGGTACGAAGTGACTTGGGTACGAAGTGACTTGGGTACGAAGTGACTTGGGTACGAAGTGACTTGGGTACGAAGTGACTTGGGTACGAAATGACTTGGGTACGAAATGACTTGGGTACGAAGTGACTTGGGTACGAAGTGACTTGGGTACGAAGTGACTTGGGTACGAAGTGACTTGGGTACGAAGTGACTTGGGTACGAAGTGACTTGGGTACGAAGTGACTTGGGTACGAAGTGACTTGGGTACGAAGTGACTTGGGTACGAAGTGACTTGGGTACGAAGTGACCGACATCGACTGGTATTATAACAAATAATTAAAAGTGAATAATCAGAACGCCCTGGGCTTTTACAGGTATGTTGGAGACTATTATTAGTATCAATGCATGCTAATAGAAGGAAGACTTCGTTAGCACGAGATCCATTAAAGTTAAGTGGGACATAAAAACTGTAATTGATCTTCCTCTTGAAGAATGCCTGTAACTTGTCGACTGCAAATTCTCGTTGAAGCAATTCCGTGGCAAAGTAAGGTGGTGAAGCCCCCCGCCCCAATGCTCAGAACCCTCCCCTCCTCCCCCAAATGAGATTGAGAAATGCAAAAGGAATGATTCAAAACTTAAAATGGTGGCATCATTGCGTGTTAGCACATAATTCAAGTAAGGATTGGTACCCACATCTTTCCGCGTAAATTAGGAAAATTACCCTTTGTAAAAAAAAAAAATGCTTGACCGATATTTAAAAAATAAATTTCAGTTAATGACTGTCAGAGAATAATTGATGATGACGTGAACGGGCAATCAAAATTACATTGCTTGTTTAGTTAATGGTTATAAATGTGGAACTTTGATAATACTGTCATAATTTAAGAATATTATTATACAGATTTAATTTCAAAAAACAAACAAACAAATAATTACAAAAACCGATGTTTGGCCCGAAGCTTAATTTATATAAACTTAATGAAGCTGACACCATACACGATGTCTGAAATATCTTCCATTGATTAAAAGGAGATTTTCCACAACTTCGACACGAATCACACACGATATTTAATGCCATCCAAACTATTTCTGAGAAATCAAAACTATTTCTTTCACCCTTTTTTCTCCAATCTAAAGAAAACTGTTATGTTAATTACTTATATTTGATGAAACAAATTTGTATTTGAAAAAACTTGTTTTCTGTTTTAAAGATTCTTTGTCTATTGAGAAGTAAAATATGAGAATTTAAACTTTGAAAAAACAAATGCCATCAGTAACTTTCCACTTAAATTTTACCCATCGTCTATACGATTCAAGAATAATTGTCAATTAAAAAACACCGGGGGCAAATCCATTGAATAACATTTTCAAGCATCATGCGGCGATATGCGAGGCTTTGGGAATCAAGAACGCCAGCATTAATTCATATACATACCACGAAGCATCGGGTTGACGATCATCAGCCCGGGCACAGGATACGAGAACGGCCCCACCTCAGCAGAAGCAGCAGGGGGATAACCCGGAATCAAACACCCATTCTGATGAAACATTCTGCAATTCTACGAACCGAGCCAAGACTACTGCCCCCAAAAGCGTATCAACTTACTAAAGTGGATGAGTAAAATCTTAAGAGTTTAAAAACTATAGAGCAAACAACGATCTGCATTCGTCAGCGATTAGCAGGTTACTAAACTCTTCCGCTCGCTGCGAGCTTTAAACCCCACGATCGATGACCAAACGTCCCCGTATGTAGCTCGTAAAAGTCAGCTCGTATAATCAACAACGGTCGTAAAATAAAGCGCAAACGAGCAGAGCGTAAAATGGTGGTGCTATTAATGAGTGCCTTTGATAACGCACACCGAAACTTTGAGACTGCGAGGTGCTAACAAAACAGACAACCGGCTGGAGATGACGGTACGGAGCAAAGGCGGGTAGACAATTGAAAACTTGAAGAGTTGTGTAAGTATAGACAGTATAGGCCGTGTGAAAATGAGCCGCCTGTTGGTTTTGGTGTTATTTGCAAACTCACACCTCAAGAATAGGCTGGCTTGCGGGTACCCAGGTCAAAAGAATTCAAAGAAAAATACTCTCCTAGGACAAAGAAGACACCAAAATTACTGTGTTTGTTTACTGATTTAAGGAGCAATAAGCTATTAGCACCATATCTGACAAACACTGGACAAATAATCTAACAAAACATGAGATACGAGGTGTGAAACGCTGTTCACTTCAAGGACTGGGTGTGTTTCCTTCCTCTATAGTAAAACAATGGAGAAATAAACTAGAATGTTAGTTCTTGGATCTGCAGCGTGCGTTTGCATGTTGCACCATGGTTCAACGTATCTTGAATCTTTCAGAAAACATTTAAGCGCAAGTTATCGTTTTTCATCGTCACAAAATGTTACCATTATTTCTTTTTAAGATTAGCGCTATCATTGGCTAGACTCACTATGCTGAGGAAAGTTTAGTTTGCACTTCAAGTCTGAGTTGTAACCCTATTTGGTTTAAAGGTGTAATGACCCAGGGACTGAAAGTTACAAGGCGACCATTTTAAATTAAAGTTGAACATTTGTATTTCTGTCACCCTCTTTCCAAAAGGTACTCCCAATATATTTGATGGCAACTACACTAGAACATTAAAGCACACAATTCTCTTATTTACGGAATCACTCAGTTTAAAGAACAAACAGGGAATGTATAAAAATGGGAGTGTACAATGTCCACAACGCGTGTCTTGAAAACCAGCAAGTTACAAAGTGTCTGCATCTAGTAATAACTATATTATTGTCCAACTAAGACGTTCACAAGGCTGCCAGCCATGACCCGTACAGCTCAAGATCTTAAAGGTATCAAAATCCATCGTTTTGCTCAAGCCATTCTCGAGAGACTAAATCTGCCACAGCAATGCACTCTCCTTTAAGATCTGAAATGTCTCCACTTTCTTAAGAAAAGGCGGTAAGAGGCAGCAAAATTTGCTTCACCAGTACTCTCTTTAAATCAGTAAATCAGCCGGAAGTTTGCTTTTTTCTTTTTAAAATTTTAAAACAAGACACAAACAAACCTTAGGTTTACCTTCAATAAAATATGTATCTGACAAAATATATAAAATTCCTAGCCAGTGACCAGGTGGAAAAAATGGCACATCCTAATATCTCACAAGTTCATACTGTTTTAATTTGTATGTCTATAATTTTAATGTAAGTTTAAAGTCATGAAGAATATTCTTATTCGTGTGTTTTGTGAACAGGAGTCTGTATGGAATGGATCCACTTTTTGGTGACAGTTTTGTTGAAACTTTTTCTCTTTCGTGAAAGACCCCTGCTCACATAATTTGTATACATAAAGATTCAAAACAAACAAATAAATATAAAGGTTCTAGCAGTTAAAAACATATTGTAATGGTATTTCAAGATTTCATATAAAAAAAATATATAAATTTTACAAAAACATAAAAGAGCGAGTTACCTCATTTTTTAAATAGTTTTTTTAAAGCCTACACACGACTTATCTGTGATGAATTAGAGAGGGTTGTTCACGTATTGGATCAAACTTGGGATGGGTTAGTGTTCGTGTACAAACTGGCATCAAGTAAAACAATAACAGTAACACTTTAGGCACCCACCGAACAAGAATATTGACAAGATAGGGAGACCGCCACCATAGGGCTAGATAGCTCAGTTGGTAGAGCGCCGGCACGTCAATCCGGAGGTCGTTGGTTCAAATCCCGCTCCAGTCAATTTTTCCTTGTTCAACCCAAAATCACTTTAGGATTTAAAAACCTTTCACAATTTGTTGGTTTTTATTTCCAATTATTCGCCATACCCTCAACCTCACCCACCCCCCCCTCCTCCCGATTGAAAGGGGACAAACAATATATCGGAATTAAACAATCTGGTTTCAGTTGTGGAAAAATGCATGCTCGTCTATTAAGCAAGTTAATCATTAAACTACTTGCCGATATTGGATTGGCCAAGTTATTGATTCAATGTATTACAGTTGATAATGTTCAAATAAAAATCAAGGATTAGCAGGTAATGTCAATTATTATTGCAACATTTTTGTTTTGTCATTCAGGAAGGTGAACAATGGATTGTGAAAAACAAAACATCTTCGGAGGTATCAGTTTGGTTTTTCAAGTTGTTCCCCCTTGCATGTATTCGTACTGGCTTGGCAATGCCCCGTGCCCAAGAAAAGATGTGGGTGCACTGCATGTATGGTGCATACCATTTTGGCATCACACACTATAGAATCGATGTCGGTCACTTCGTACCCAAGTCACTTGACCATGCCATTCAAAGTCATAGAATAATATAGTTTCTGTAAACAGTTTTAAAAACGCAATTAGTTATTATGAATCTTAAATTTGATTGTATTTGTGTCGAATTTTTGTAATAAAGCTTAATGTGCAATCAATTCAATCTTTTCTGATTATCCCGATGCATGGATTTTTTTCTTCCAAATTCTGAGTTCAATCTTACCAGAGCATCAAGTTCAAAGGTAGATTAGTTTTATATAAAAATACTAAAAATCGTAGCTCCATAACTCAAATAAATCGTCCCAGATTACCGCATGCCGTCAACAATCACCACATAATCCACATCCTCTGAGCTTAAAGGCTCGACACAATCTCTGAAATCGTTTTTGGTATTTTAGTTCTGATTCCCATAATACCAGTATAAAGCTTTTTTTCTTTGGGGGGACTTTGAATGGAATAAGAAGAATCTGGGCAGCTCGGAGATGGAATGATTTTCTTTCAAGTGTTCCTTCCATGAAAAGAGCGTGGGGTCTTAACCCATCAAAGCTTATCGATCCTTGTGGAAAAAATCGATAATATTTCTGCCAGAGTGTTGACAAACTTTCCTCGGAGAGATGGACGTCACATCAGAGAGACTATTCTGAAGATGTTGTTGTACCACACACATACTCTATCTCTCTGTCTTACGATTTTCTAAAACTCTCCAAATGAAACAACTAAAAATCGATAAGAGGGCATCTAAGCCCATGCCACTTTTCTTCTACCTTCAATGGGGTTCCGGGACCCCTACACAATGACCGTACACTCTACATGTATCAATCACATAGGGGGCAATTTCGCTCTCCATCCGGTCAGTTCTCCGATCGATCGCCTAAAAGTAAGCTTTTATTAGCGCGTCCTTGACACCGAAACAGCTCCGGCTTTAAATCCAAAATTACCTCGGGACAACCATGCAGCCACTGTGCAACCCCAGGAGTACTCATTAAAATTGCATGAGTTTCTGAGGCGTTGAATCGAGCCATGCTCTTTTGAGAAAAATTGTGGCCCAAAACGAAAACAGCTACCGGTGGTGGAAAACAAAACCCATAAGCAAGATTTTTAAACCAGCTCCCCGAGATAGTAATTCCGGCGTGATGGATGGTTGAAAAAGTACGAATGAACTTTGTACTGAATAATTGTGAAAATAAAGTGTTTCTAAAAGCCTGCTTTTGAAAAAGTCTGACTGGTTTTTACCCCTGGTTTAAAGGCTTAATGACCAACAAATCAACATGACACCAGCCAGATCAAAACACAAATGAACAGAATTCAGTTATTAAAAGTTATCAGGCCTAATAATGTATATTCAACTGTGTGCGTGTGACAATTAATTTCCCCAAAGTTATAATGAAACAAAACAAAAACATTAAAATCTAAAAAAATATAAAAAGTGTAGAAGTCAGGGCTGTGGTTGATAAGATTTAAATACGAAATATCAATATTGTTTTACTTATTAAATACATGTAAATACTGGGATCAGTCTTTGAAGGGAGATCATCGCTTTAATCGTAATCACCGGCTAAACGGATAACCACATAAACGTCTTATATACATGGCTACAACATTCGACAACATTGACACCTACAGATTACATGTTGAACCCGTCAAGACAGTTAGTTTAATAGTTCATAATGACAAGAAGTCGTGATATTATGATAAACGAAAATCAACTTACTGTGGTAATTCATGGCCGGGTGAAGCGAGTCGACATTGTGAGCTGCCAGGCTGATGCCGTTGACGGAGAAGGGGGGCCCTTTCATATTCGGTGGTCCAGGAACTGGGGGTATAGTGTACGCCATACCACTCATACCACGTATTGGGAAAGCCGTGTCGATGCTGTGCCGGTCAACCCCAGTGAGAAGAGAACTGCAACGGAATAAAACAGCGACGACGGGCGGTCAAATCAAAGACGTAGAAACCTCTTGTTTTAACTCGGTTTCAAATAGTTTATTAAAAGCAGTGATGATTTAGGCCCAGAGCTTACGGTGAACACAGTCTACCACGCTCACACGCTATACAGGTGCTGTACCGTCGGCCTAAGGGCGCTCTAATCTCTGTGTATGTTCCGGGTGAAGTGATCAACCAAAGTACGGCCCAACATTTTGTTTCCAATTGCATGGACGTGTTCCACGGCATTGCCTTGGCATACGTGATGCGAGGCGCACGCTGACTGGACCATACTTGGTGCTGTGCCGAGTCACGTGGGGGAGCGACCAGCCAATCTGCTTAGGGTCATCCTCCCATTGTTTGACGCTCGTACATGTCACTTGTTCAACTTTAGTTCGTACAAATTGAGCTTGGCCGTTGTTCTGTACCCACCTATATAGGGTCCCATCGTTTTACTATTCCCCTTTTCACTTCTTACCGCATGACAACCGTTACCCATGCTCCAACAAGGTTTCTTAATCATAATATTCTTCATCCCCCCCCAATTGGACAAAAGCTTCTACATTCATCTCAGTATAATAGAGGGGTATTAAGAATTCGTTTGAGGGGAATGTTTAACAAACAAGCTGTACGGGGTCTATGGAAGAATAGTATGGTAAATTGGCGCTCATTTCGGGCACTCTGCTGACCAAAGAGACAGGTCGACCATGCATCTTCACTGGCTTTACACATAGGCACTTTTCATTCTCTTGATGATCATTTACCCCAAAATTAAGATCACTTGCTGTGTTCATCACAATCCGTCTGCCTTTTGCCTTGGATATCCATTGTGATTTTCCGGTAATATAATTAGCTTTGGGAAATTTATCCAAAAACTGTAAACTCTTTTGCGGTTTCCTGACCAGGACAACACAGAATTGACTTGGACTTCTATAGTTTGGTTTCGTCGACCCCACGTGGCAAAGAACGATATGCAGCTGCTATATTAAACACACTTTCTCGTTACTTATAGTTTACTGTTGGGAGTTTATTCATTACATTTTGGCATTCACTTTTTCTGTCTCTTGGGTCTTGCTCTATGCTTGGTTTTTCTCTTCATTAGTAGAGCATTTGTTGATGGCAAAGAAATTTGACCCGTTTTAAATTATTGTTCATGGTCAAAACAATAAATGTCCACAGGTATTACCCGTCTTCATCACGAGCATTGTATTCTAATAAATATAAATAGACCATGGTCAAAACTGTCTATTGAGCAATTGACACTGGGGCTTAGCAAGCCTTTGGAAATCGGGAATGAATCACGCGTTGATCTCTGGAGTTTTTAACTCATGAAATGAACCATAACAATTTACGCCTGTTTTGCCTACAATGCAAGAATTGGGTCAACTCGACCCGGTGTGGGCTACGCTAAGGTCGTGTCCGATTTGGTGGCTACAGCTACGGATGTTGCTAAGGACTTCTTATTACTTTTACGCATGATGACGCGGTGATCCAGCCGTAGCCGCTGTCGTCGATTCAGACACGGCTTAAGGCTGGGTCCAAATCAATCGACTTCGGCAGCGACTGTGGCCATTGGGGAATTCAACAGCAATACTGAAGAGTATAATTTTAAGGCGTTCCGGCCGTAGCCACTGCATTAGCCACTGGAAGCCTTTCATTCAGACACGCCCTCAGTACTGCAAACACTTCCCGAAAACTAGCTCGAGCTTTGGATTCGTCCACCTGTTTGAAACCCCAAGCCGGGGCCCAAGCCAGAGCCCAAGCTGGAGCCCAAGTCAAAGGTGGCGGTTTTGAAGACAGCAATTGATTGGTTGGTAAAAACAAGCTATCATGCAAAAGTTACTAAAACATTAACAATTCTAATTATAGAAGGTATGCCGGTATATAGACCTATATAATTATTATAACATTATGTATACAATTTTATTGTTATCATTTTTTTTAAACTAGATTAATTCCCATCCTCTAGTTTTTATGTAAATACACCATACACTGGTGAAAACTTCGTTCAATTCAATTGTCGCGTTTTGGAGTAACGACAAATATTTATATTTTTTTTCAGGGATTTTATGCACGTTCACATCGGGTTTGTTCCCATTGCGGCAACCGGAATAAGCAACTGGTCTTCAGATGCTATTTTCATCGACTCCGACAACGAATTCCAGTCGGACACATTTTGTTCGACGGATTGAGAGTGTCATGAATAATCAATAAGCTCATATAGATGGCCTCCGATAATTGACTGTTGTCTTTATAGAATGTTCGGTGAAAAAAAAAACCACGAGCCCAGTTTCAAATGCCCAGTGTTGCTAATTGATTCCGCCCGGTTTGCTAATTGATATACGCACGTGACTTGAGCGCCCCATTATTAATATCTAACCGATTTGGCCATTTATTAAACACTGGTATCAGTATCGAGGCATAGTCAAATGGAATTTGGGGTGGAGTACCTGGTGAAATATCAACACAAATGTGAAGGCAAAACAAACACGAGAGCCGTGTAGGGGACTGTGCTCTAATGTCATCTACGGAGCTGATAGGTCTGTGGCGATAACGCGTTATGTAACCGGTTTGGCGACCCAGCGATCGATAACGCCGACTAAATATCGCTCAGAGATTGAGTAACCAGAACTGGGGAAAGGCGTTATGGTTCTGACATATGGCTCGAAACGACTTAACCATACGGAACTAAAACAGACTTATCCCCGATGATTTATTGGTCACCGATTCAAAACCAAAACCCATCGGGTATCTTCAATGAGATTACGAAGTATTCCCAAAACAACGACATGGGAAGGGTCAGCAGGACATGTAGGCCGGTGTCACAATATTATTGCCAAAGTTTCGTCTCTATGGGTAGGGTTGGAGTTTTATATTATTCTTGTCAGTTTCCAGAGCTACAAAATGTATCTTATAGGCTTGTACGAATACTGCTGGAAGAACGATGGAATTTAGCCAAAACTTATTTGTAAGTAACGGCCTACTTTGTAGAGATTCGTGTGCCCCCCTAACCCCACCCCCACCCCCTCCAAAAAAAAAAACCGTACACACATTAGTGCCTTAGCTAGTGTATAGACATTTACACATTTGAGTTTTCCCATGTAAATATGTATATTCGTCAGCTAGTTCAACAAACTTTTATAGAAATCCCGATCTGAAAATAGATCTTTGTTAGAATCACCACACTAAACACACGATAGCCTTGTTAACTTCCCCACATCGTACTCTGAGAAGTTAACAAACCAAACTTCCACCGTGACTTAAAAAATTAAAGTGGTTTTGGTTTCTACAATAGAGAGCCCCTTCACTGCCATCAAACACGTCCGGAAGACCGTCCCCGAAGAAAGCTGCCGTTCTCCCCCGCTGAGCTCATCTTCCAGAACAAGAGGATGTTCACACATCTTGAAGATGGAACATCATTGCGTGTCATCGCATGACAAAAGATACCACTCCATTATAAGCCTGTTCAGTTGGACCGCAAAATCCCCTCTATCTAGGATTGAGGAGGTTTTTTTTCTTTGGTGTTTTATGCTTTTCCTCAAGACCCTCCCGGTCAAGGCTTGCCAATAATTCACCCAATTCGATGGATGGAAGTAACGGATGCGTAGGACGACAGATTTTGTATTTAACAAAACATTATTTACTATTAAAGTTGTCAAACTTATCTCGAAATAGTGACTCAAAAGTGTCAAGCTTATATAAAACGACGACAAGAACTTCACGATAAAACAAAGTTGCAAAAAATAAAGGTAAACATCAGCAGTTCATTCTTTTAGGTCACTAATAAGTATGTCATTCGGCATTTGCGACAAACAGTGCATGCAGTGTCAGAGACATTGCCAAAATCCCTGACTTTGAATCGACAAACTCGAAGCAAAAAATCTAGCTACAAAAACAAAAAACAAAATAAAGGGCTCACACTTTCAACCTCTTCTCTGAGGACGCACCGTTTCGTGTAGGAAAAAAAACCCGCTCCCTTATTCCACACCCATACACTTTTCTAACAATGTGCAGTGTTTACAAAGAAAATAGAGCGAAATCCACGCGAAACTGTAAAATTTGACTCAGGGCCGCAACCCATAACAATCAACGAGCAGAGCCCCTTCTCAAGACATCCCGTGTACTTTTGGCCAGTAATTCAATTTACAGACCGCCTGACTTCGCTCCGGAGCACCCAAGGAGGCTTATTGGCAGAGTCGTCCGCCAAAAACTCCGGCGTTGTTACGCATGATTAAAAGCCTACGGGCTAAGGCGCAGTAATTCGACAGTATATGTTTTTTTTCCACAGCAAGAGACTGACTTGGTTTTATGCCAAGATGACTAGAACAGTACAATATCTTTCTACATTTAAATTTTGTGTATACATTACATATTTTGTTATTGACACTTGATGTCGATTTGTGTCTTTTGGAATGAATTTGTGCTACTGTGGTGTTAACGATATTGTATTCAATAAACCATATTTGAACGAGCCATATTTTATTTTAAGAAAGTGTTATTTCTGACTAAAGTTGTCGAAGTACATCACAATGGAAGTACTTACTACTAGTCACAATGCTATAAATAAAGATTAAAAGGACTTTTTACACTCAAACTGCTTGTTAATTTGTGTCTTCTTTCATAAACTCTTCTACTCCAATAAAAAAGGATATAATTATTATTAGCTACAATACTTCAATGATAAGCTGGTATATTATTTATTGACGGTATTTCATAGCAAGCATAAAGAAACGTTTTATATTGACCTCCGATGACGTCATACCCACAAGCCGATGATGTTACGCATTTGAGTTCATGGTAACTTTGAGACTGGAATCATTACACTGTAAAGAGACGGAATGACCCTCAGTGAACACTTGTCCAATTCAGAATGTCCATTCCGCTCCATTACAGAAAGAGAAAACACCATCGAGTCATTGGCCCTCTTCCAGCATGACTTGAGACAAAATAGCGAAGGACAAAAACAGACACACAGCGCATGTTCGACTCGAGAATGGCCTTGCACCACGCATGCATTCATCGCCAATGTAAGCAACAACTTTTTATACTATGGCTACAGTGGGTTATCAATGTGATCGAAGTCCGGCTCGCTTACAAATATAACTAAAATAAATAAATATATATAAGTAATAACGTTTGTTTATACCCCCCCCCCCTGATTGTATACTCCCCCGATTGTAGGCTATACTTTTTTTTAAAGTACCAAGTTAGATGGGGGGGGGGGGGGGGGGGGGGGGGTAAGGAAACTGAACAAAACTGGACCGGTACATTTCGTGTCATTTTCCTTTTAAATAACGGATAACCTGGAGTCTTTCATCATGGTCCTGCCATCTTAATTTGTTCCCATCGATTTTAACGTAACATAAGATGAACTGTTTCAAATAATCTAGCCTCAATCCGTCTGTTATTGAACACGTCTAGGAACACGACAAAGTTGGTGAAATCAGAGCAATTGATTTTCGTTTATTTGTTGACCCCCCTCCCCCCACCCAACTTGATTCCAACCAGACAACGGGTGAAAGTAGTACATTCAAGTCATACAATGCAAGTAAAGCCAACAATCTTTAAGCTGAAATGTTTTGAAACAAAAGTGTAAGATGCACAGAGCAGAAAAACAAACATTTCCTTGGAAGGTCTTTCTTCTACTTCGTGTGATCGCATCGGATGACCTTCCCACAAGCGGAAGTGGCTCTAGCATACAGCCCCCGTGTTTCCTTGTAGCATCATCCAAAAGGCATCACACCACGAGCTGTGTGATCTCATCCAAGCAGACAATTATACACTGATCGATATTTGTTCGCAAAATGGTCGAAATTGTTTAACATCCGCCAGCAAGAAACACTCTTACGTTCGACATCAATCACAGACAAGAAAGGCGCGCCCTAGCAACACAGTAGCTTGCAATTAGTCATTCGCAACCCCCCTTCTCCACAACCACCTACTCCACAACTACAAAACGCAGAAGCTGTAATTCCCGCCAAATGAAACCTTACACCACTTGAGAACCACCCCGAACTGTATACTTGACATAATTAATATCCATTTGGCCGGGTGTGTGGCTATTGTTGATTTCAATGGCCGCGGATCGATATGATTTGTCTTTTTACCATTAGAGGTTAGTTCATTGTTTCCTGATGGCCGCCGGGCTTGCGTCTGTTGTTCAAATCCCGGTCTACGCTAACCCCAAACGCTGTTAGACTGGGGGTTGGGGAGGTACAAGTCACGTACGGCAAAGACTCCCAACAAAATCAAACTCACTGACACGTACTGGTTGTGTAACAAATATTACATTGATTCATCAGAGACATGGACATGGGTCCCCACAAAACCAAAGTAATTTTGACAACACAAGGGATGATTTACACTTACTTTAACTTATTGATGTGTTGATGTAATTATAAGACAGTTCCCGTAGTAGAGTGAAAGTACACTAACCTTGAACACTCGTCGTCTATTTTAAGACAACCATGTTGAAAAGCTGGACAACCTTCCTCCCTTTATCTCTCTTCTAATTCCCTTAAATATATATATTTTTTCATTTTGACTTCTTCTGTACACGAAGAAAAGTTTAAATTTATCTAGAGTGATGTTTCCACCTCATGAAGAATCAAATTTGGCTCGAGTAAAGAGTGCGTTAGCCACTAACGAAGGGTGCATTAAAGGCGATGTACTGTGGCTAGACTAACCCCTGGGTTTAGCTCAGTCACCAGCAATCTCGCCCATTGACCCGACACCATCCCTCCAATAAAATATGACGAGATATTAGCCGTGTCATCACATCACTTTTGGAGTGACATTCCTGTAAATTGCTGGGGTCTCATGCATTCAATGTGTGCCCAATTAATAGGGAAATGTAATTAAGGGACTCGCGAGGCTTCAACGTCTGCTGTGGAGTTATTCGAGTGGCTAATTTTGTCTTCTTATTTTTTTCTTTTTTCCTCTGGATTACCAAGACTTTACCAGAGATGAACTTTTCCTATTTAATTTCCCCCTGTTCTTATCACTGTTGTCTGTTATTACTTATCTAAATAAAAACAAAGGAATCAGATACTCGAAATTTTTCTATATAATATCAAAACATACTTCTAAACATTGCAAGAAAGTATGTATCCCTTTCTGAACTGCGAGAAAAGTCAACATTAACTTTGGCTTTCGTTTATGTTTATCTAAGCAATTCTATGGTGACAAACATCGCTATGTTTTTGAGGTGTTGTTGTCGCAACAGCACTTCCTGTTTATTGTTTACCAGCTTTCTTCGAAACAACCGCGTAATTTATCGGTAACCTTCAAAGTGGGCGTTTTGATTTCTGTGTAACCATCAAAGGCGTTAATTAAACTGACAGTGCTTGTAATGTCCAAAAACAGGGGGGCGACCGCAAACGGTCACCGATGCCTGGCCTGGGCCGACTTACAAATAATGAACTGGGAACCAGCCCAAGTTTGCACCACATGGCATGGTTGGGAGTTCGCTCCGGGCAGATTGAAATTAAAGATCAGAATCAACCATGGGAAAGTAGAGTACGCAACGAATTCGACGTTAGAAAACATGTTCAAATGCGATGTCACAACCTGCTGCTAACGCTGTATTTATTAACGCTGAATTTAGGAACTGGGAAAGCGGCCATGTTTTCTTGTATGTACACATTAAACATTTTCTCTGTAAATGGTTTTCCAAACACAACAAAAATAAGTGTACTTGTTCTGATAATAAAAAGTAAACGTAATTGTTCTAACAATATTTTGCTTAATGGGGGGCGGGGGTAACGTTGACATTGTATACTTGCCAGCCACTTAATCCTTACTACTTATCATAAGATCTTTGAGTTTTGGGCAAATTTCAACGTGAGAGGAGATTTTGAGAGGGTGAATCTTTCCACCTTAACACAGAGGGCGCTCTCTTTATAAACCAGGTGAATTGACGTGGCGCATTGTACATGCAGGACTTTGACTTATTTCACGCTTCAAGCATCATTTATTTCTCCTATAAGAAAAGCAAAGATTGTTTGAATCCGAGAAAAAAAAAGTATTCCTATGCTGTTTGCAGTCCAGCGAGTTGTGAAATTTGCTTCACTATACTATAGCTTTCGTATAGCCTTCAGCGTTCACCCAGGCAAGCGTGAAATGCATTGTCTATGTGTGTGACCGCGGTAATATTGGCCTGTCAAACTACAAAATTGATGGAAGTTTTCATTGGCATTGTGCCCGTTTCTCATTTCAGTCTTGTTAACCGATTGGAAGAGTTGGCTTGTTTGAGAGTGATTAAACGGCACAACAATGGCACAAAGGCACCCCAAAATAGATCACGGTATCGTTATGGCGAAGAATTGTTTTGCGAGACAAAACGCCGGCGTGTAGGAGTATGCCACCTCTTGACCCTCCACTGAAATCTTCGAGAATGAGTGAAAGACCCAGAGGTGAACCAGGAAATGTCCCTCCATGTACAAATCAACCTACTCATCACACATACTGAATATCCAAACAAAGCCACGTTGGTGTTTCAAGTCTACTTTTTTTGCCGCTCCGAGGTTAACTTCGCCGGGAGTCGACGCTCCAGTCACTCGCTTCCCGCTGTGCCGTTTTTGTCGGCGCGCCACCTTTACCGTACATGCTCTCATTTTCTGCTGCACTCCCCCATCAAAGGTTCGTCCAGGTGTACGTGCCCGCTGGGCACAAACTTGGCGGATAAGAAAAAGCTGTTGCCTGCATACCACAGGACAATGAGAAATGACGGAAATTTGACAATGGACCGAAATTGTTATTGGAATTATTGATCCTATCTTTACCGAGCGCTGAATGTATATTTTCTTTCTTTCCCCTCACCTTAGCTTGGGACTGTTATGTACGTGTCGTGCCGGTTGGAAAGTTGAAACTTTTCTGGCATTAAAAAGTTGTCGATTTGTCCAATAATAGAGATACTTTGAGCTTTCTTTACCTGTGGTCAATTCAATGTGCTACGCGGTGAATCAATGGTAGCAGGTTAGAGGTTTTTTTAGGGACTGCTCATTTTCCCCCGAAATGTTTATTGCTGTAGTGAGTAGATTAAATGCAACATCGGAATTCCCAAGAAATAACTTCTTAAACAAAATCACTTTCCCCAGAGTTCCCGACCGATGCTACATCCCCGGCCAAGGTGCTCCTTTGCTGTTTGTGTTTTGCCGAGGTTTTTTTAAAAGGATTTTCCCAGCCAGCCAGCCCCGACTGGGACTAGCAGCGGCGGTTTACCCCCTTCTCTCTTAGCTCCATGTGTGTGTTTTTTCATCCACATCTCGTGAGTTCATTAGGGGCTCGAGTTGAGGTATAACCACTAATGAAACGTGTACCTTAGGGGGCACGCTCAGCCCCGAGGCCACACATCGGTACGAATCAGTCAACCCGGTCGTAGAGGAACATATCACCGGCAAGATCTCCACTAACAGGGATTGCTTCCCCAACCATTTTTTTTCTTGCTCTCTCTCTCTTTTTGCTGAGGGGTGTAATTGTAATTATTATTTACCAGTGGGCATTGCGTGCCGAAAGACGGTAGGAACGCGGCGAGACAAGGCGTGAGAGCCATGTAGCAAAGCCGACTGCTCCGGAGTTTAGACAAATTAATAAAACTGTGCCAAGATGGCGAGCTTGGTCCCGCGGGTCACTTTACATAAGTGATGATAACTTTTCGGCGCGATTTTGATTTTTTGTGTACCACTCCCGCTGTGCTGATTTTAGACCATGCCTTTCACATCGTAGGCTTACGTCAGAAGGAAAGATCACGTGGAAGATTTTCAAAATACTTGACATTTTACTTGTCTATTAACTTGATTGATTAACTTTGTGGCAACAACAACGGAGTGATAAATAGTCAATTCCTTTTGAAGACATGGTACAATTGTAACTTATTGTTAATACAGTTTCAAAAGCTCATCAAGTGAAGAAGAAAAAACAACATTGTATCACAGTGAAAGCGTCAAGTCTCTGTTACTTTCAGATGTAAGATATGTTTTGGTTTATATTATAAAACATTACAAACAAACTTTTAAAACTGAGAGAACTGGAATACCGAGTTCTGCATAGCAAAACTGACACAATTTTGTATGAAAACAAAAAGAAAAGACAATTTCCACTAACCTATGTTGCTCATGGTTTAGAGATTTGGGGCTCACTGATGTTGCAACCCATCCCTTCTCCATCACGTCAGTTTTCCCCATACAGCTACCGGCACCAAGTGGGTATGAATAAACGTAAAGCGGGTGTTGTGAAGTCACTTTGAGGCTAGGGGTGCTCGGTTGCGACCAGGCCACGGTATGCGGGAGATCTGAAGGAGGGAGGGGCACCATGAGTTAATCATTGTATTGTCTTTACATTATTATGATAACAGTTAAAAGGTCGTGGGTTCGAACCCCACCTACAGGACTCAGGAAAGTACTGAGTATACAGTGTTTTACACACATCGGTGTATAAGTAAAACCAAACATTATTATTTGTTATCCCTGATGCAAAATTAACATACATTAGTCGGTTAAGGTTGCCCGCTAGTTAATCATAGTTATTTTATTCCACTGAGTTGTAGGATACCCTTTTCATGGTCCAGTACGTTTTGACAAATTGAATTCAAGAAGCACCGAACCGAGGCTAGGAGTAGGAGTATATAGTCTGGGCCCGTATTAACAGCAGTCGACTCATGAGACATTGTAGGGTAGGCCTACTTGCTTTAGTATGGCGTGTATGACGATCATTATGCATCAAGTTTGTTTGAAATATATATATATAATTTATATATATTCCTTCAAAAATACATAATATTGTTAAGGATAATGTTTAGTTTTCATTTTCAATTATTTACAATATTCTATGTAAAAAGAATATTTTATTCAATCCGAAACAAAGTGTGGTCCTCAATAAAGGACTAGCATAAGGAATGCTAAAAGGAGCCACTTTATAAACTCACATGATATCTCCGTTGATACAAGAGAAGAGTGTATGGTTGCATTAAGACATGAATCTACTTATGCAACCTTATCATTCATAAACTGGCCATTTTGCTTCTGGCAACTGCGGCTCGTCGAGTCTCGATCCCCGCTGCCTTACAGGATCAGCAGACTTAAGCTAGTTTACACAGATTTTCTTGTTTGTATTTTGTAGTGCGCCATAAGTAGAAATTAAACCGCGCGAAATCTTAACATTATCAACTGTCAACTGTTTACGGATGCACATTATATGCGGATGAGCCTCATTCAGCGATAATCACGAAGATCTCTCGCGAACTATGTGAGAGAGAGAGGGGGAGTGCGCGGCAGGCTCGATGCGATTTCTTGCCACGTCTCGCTGAAAACACTACCACGTAACGGTGTCCTTTCCATACATCGGGGGAAATATTCAGTCTTAAGGTATGCAACGAAAATTAAGCCAAACATTCAGATTTCTAATGATCTTTAATGTTGTCGGAATGAAGCAGAAATAAGTCTGTCCATTGGTGTACTATAGGCGTACGGATTCCATTCTGTTCAAGGCTTAAAATGTTGCGGCAGTTTTGCCCCAACTTGAAGTCAAAGACAAATGTCAAAGGTTGAGCAATCCCCGATATGAGCACGGACACAATGCAGGTGAGGTAGAAACATCACATGATTGTGTGGCAGCCAACCACAGCTAATTCCGAAGAGTTCATTTCTTTTACTTATCGTGCACAGCCCAAGATAAATGTAATTTATATGATCAAATCTTAAATGGACGGGCCACTTTCGCTAATTCCTTCGCTTTGCGGCAAGGGCACCCCGAGCGATTGAATTTACCCGGGTATCAATTTGGATTGATTGTCTTGGACGAAAAGGGGGAGAGAAAAAAAAGCTGCGACCTAAAAGTGTTTCCGACGTGCTGGGGCATGGAGCGGGGACGGGGAGACATTTTCCGAGTGGTTTGCCGACCGTGATGGCATGATTCGATACTTCAAATTCGATGGTTTAGAGCCGCAAAATTTCCTTCAATGCGGGGGTTTCATCGCCGCCAATTAAACGAGTTACGCTACCCCGACGATTGGGCGTTACGTCTCGCTTGAGTCCCCGGCCGGGCTCGGAGTGGAAGTGTTTGGCCTAACCTAATTAATTAACCATCAATCCGCGGTAATTAAGGATAAACACGAGAGTCTATTTCACAATGATTTCGAGAAGGTGTCAGTGTGAAACGGCCGGCTTTTCAGGGAGGCATATTGAACTTTCAATCTATAGACGGCAAAATATGCACCATTTTTTCTTTCAAGTGAAAATTTCATTTACTTCAAGAGGTGGGCAGAGAGAGAGAGAGAGAGCGAGCACAATAATGTAAATAAATAAAAGATCATACTACATTAGACATGACTGTGCAAGTCGATGCATAGACTTGGTAAATTTGGCGGGAATTTAAATTGATCAAAGAGCAAAAAACAGCTCGCAGGGCACCCTCCGAGCGTCTATATATAGACAAGAAGTCCCCATCCACTTCCCAGTCCGAAGATTAAATTGAGGCCAGCGGGTCTTGCGTCAACAATCCGCGGGGCCCTGTGAAACTTTTTCCGGGTCTCGTTTAAGCGTGACGAATGGCATCTGGCCGGGACTAAAGCAGCTCAAGTCGTGTGTGTCGAGCCGAGTAAACACTGGACCCTACGGATAGGGGCGTGATCCATGATAAATACAGTAATCCTGAAAGTAAGCAGCCATCGAAATTTAGAAAGCAAATCACAGACAACCAGCTGAAGCAAATTGTTTCAGACTTAACCTTCATTAAAATCCAAAGGATAATTCTCCAAGAAGTCACATAAACAGGTCTGGGCTACACGTAGTCCCAGTCAAGCAACCCGCCCGGAATATTTCATTGTTATTAATGATTATAAGAAATAATCGCATTTCAACTCAACTGTGAAGTGTATGGTAGACTAACCGCGAACGCTAAGTATTTTTCGGCATGACTTTAATGCATTCCCTTTTAGACAGTCACAAAGGTATGTGACATGCACAATACAGTCTGGAAATATTGTTGGCGATACCACTATAATGTCCACTGTATTACTCAGTACAGGCATGGTAGGCCTCTAACTTTTCCGATTCAATTTAAATGTCATTAAACTGTCACAAGAACATTAATTCTCTTCGTTTGAATACATCTAGTTTGTGTAGGTTTGAGAAAGGGAATGTGTAAAGTTGGGTTATTATAACCTACTTTGGTAATGACCCTGTTTTGGGGTAGATAAAAAAAAAAATGTATAACGCTACTTGTAAAGTGAGCGTTCTGCGAAATTATTCAGTCGTCTGATGTGCCTCCATTGATTAGAAATCGATAAAATAATGTCGAAAAGTTTGAATCACCAAAGATTGCCTTAAGGCGACTTTTGGATACACTTCTTTTCGTGGTGTCCGCATATGTGGTTGGTACCCACCATAACCTCGCTAAGCGTGGATGGATTCGTAGTTCTTGATGAAAATACCGTGAAAGTTTTTGTTTGCCGTTTTCTCAACAAGTAGATATTGTATTCACAGGGTGACTTTTATTGTATCTTTCCTGATCTTTGACATTATGAATCAGCATAACGTTGTAAAAAACAAATCTCTGATCCTACACATCTAAGTACAATAATATCAATGATGTTTTTAGTTCGTGTTAGGGGGGGCCTAGCCTTTGAAATCCTGTCTTGAATTGTCAACCCTGTCGACATATTAAGAAAGGCGGTATAGCAAACAATTTTGGGGATTTTTCCCAAAACAATTAATACAGTTGTGTCGACATGTGCCATACAGAACCCCGTTGTTTATCCATCCAAGGGCGTCAGGTCAAAGGTTACTGCATTCGAATATTTATTCAAATTAGTTATGTCTTGTTGAAACGTGGTTTAAATTAAATAGCAAACTTTTGGGTCTGTGTCCACTCACATGTATATAAAACAGGACCAGTGATCGAACTTTCATCCGGAACTGTAACGGCAGTTTCCATTGATTTTGGGAACAATCCAAGGCAGACATTTCACACATTTTCAAAGGAAAGAAACGTGCAACACTATTATTCGATATGGACACGAATTACTGAATCAATAAGCAACACATATTGTTGCAGTTTATGTATAAATAGATTTATTGCCATGCAAGCATGCCTCAACCTAGTTGTCTGCATTTTGAGAGTTTTATCGGCAAACGAGGAGACAAGTGTAACAAAATTTAGGATGAATTCCTAGCGTCGACATGACATCACACATTACAGGTGTGTTGGGGAGGGCGGGGGGGGGGGGGGTACTGGACCACATCGCTAAAAGCTCATTATCTCGAAATTCATACAATCTTTTAGCGCTTGTGTTTGGATTCCTTTTCCTATTACGCAAAAGGTTTACATAGCACGCCACTGTGCACACATTGAGTCTAGTTTGCTCATCGTTTGTTGTATTGCGAAGGCTTGCACTTTGTGATGGTGTGTGCATATCTTTAACTTCTGACGCCATGGTGTCTTGCGTCTCTAGTGTTTAACCCCACAACCAAGGAGCGTATACTGGAGTTTGTCTTGTATCGAACCATATGGGTCGACAACCTCTATCAACCAACTTTTACTCCGGGCACACAAATTTGTTACTAAATGGTCACTTTACAGAGAGGGTGGTTACAACCCACACGTTTGATCTCTTCCTTTATTTTAGCCACTAATAACACATTTTCAGAACGCCATGTTATAATGGAGTTCACTGAAAAGAAAAACCCCCAACATAGATTGTTCGGGATTCAAAAACATTTTGAAAAAAAAACTGTTCAAAAAATTGTAAATTTCGTAACCTCAGGATACGTTTTTTAATATCAAGTTATAAACCAAAAGGGGAACTGCCTGGGTATATGATTTGGTGTTTAACAAACACAAATTTACAAGAGCAGGATTTGAACCAACGACCTCTGGTTTAACGCTCAACTGAGCTATCTGACCCTAGTGGCGGTCTCCCTTTTTGTCATTAGTTGAACCCACATGACATATTGTCAACTAATATTGTGGTTCTCGTTTCAGCAATTTCATTCTTTCGTTTAAATAAAAATAACAGTAGAAGTCAACCCTTTCAGTGGGGAAAATATATTTAAAAATCCACAAGAAAAATCAACAAGTCTAATTATGGTTTGTTGATTTAAAATTACCACAACTCCTGATCATTATAGTTTGAAAATAATATCAAAACGTTTACATCAATTACCACATGGTGTTACCGCAAACATTTCTAGATTGCATTTCAACCCTGCAAACTTTCAGAATCAAATCCTACTTAATTTATATTTAACTATATATGTGAGATTAAACAAACTCATGGTTATATATAGTATTTGTTTCTTCTTTTGAAAGATGTTTAATTCCTTGGGGAAAAAACCCACATTTTTGTTTTGAACAGTGGTTAATACTAGCATACTTATTATGTTCCAATCAGACTTCAGCATGACTTTAAAATGGATTTTCCCACTAGCCACTACCGAAGTGCGACAATAGCCAAGGATGCTTAGGCCATGCCGAGGCCGAGCAACAGTCAACCGACATCACCGGTGAACTCGGCACGGTACTGCGATGTCATGCCTTTGGAAAAAATATCTTCACAATTTTTTTTTTTTCACTTTTGAATAATTCAAAAATGCGGGGGAATCCACGGAGGACTTCTGTATTTTTATCATAATAAATAATACTTGGAATACCCATTCTTTCACCAATGTAGTATGATTAATATTAGGGGAAATCATTTAAGACTATACCTGGTCGTAGACGTGACTTTGAACGCATAATATTGTGCATATCAAGTGAAGTTTTGTTTTGGTTTTTTTTGCAAGCCTTTACTTATCATGGATATGGATGGCGATATTGTACATATTGAGGCTAACAATCTACAGAATTAACATAAAAAGGTTATATAGATTACATGAACTATATTGAGCCGTGCTGCCATACGATGATTCAATTTTACAATTTTATTACAATTTTATTTTACATTTTGTCTAATTCTCATCATGAAATGGTACCCCCGAGCGATGAGAAAATTTACTTCGGGCAAAATCCAGCGTACCAGCAATTAGACCAGCTTCTATTACATCATGCATGTTTGTCGATAATGGGGCATTCATCAACGAAATAGACGGTGCTAAATCAATGGTAATTGGGCCGTCTTATTGTAGTGATGAATCACTACAACAAAATAAACCCGTTTGTTTAATGGTGCCTTGTTGACTTGGTCCTTGTTCAATCCAAGTAAAGTGATTTTGGTAATTTAAATGCTTGCCTGATGTTTATGTAAAATGGTCGCCAAGGGACATAGTTTTATTCTGATTATTATTTTGTAATGATAGAAGGTACATAATTGTTGATGAAATTACGAATTTCATGTAACCTAATAATGTATTAAAAAGCCAATAAGGACTAAAGGGGTTCGTAAAAAACAACCTTCCTTTTCAAAAATGAAGTGTTATTTTTTATTTTTTTTAAACAATGTATTATTAGCCCATTGTTAAGAAGCTCAGAGTAAGTTATTATACATATTACATTTTAAGAAGCACTATAAAAAATAACTTACTTGCAATGACATTACTGGCTTTCAAGTGTTCTGAGTTCTGATTAGTTTTCAATGACAGCATTTTTTTAATGAAGAACAATTAAAAAAGCAGTTTGATGATCAAAAACAAGATTCGTAAAACAACGACTCAAGTCTGTGGGAAAATTACTGAAAATTAGTAACTAATAGTTTTTCTTAACTTAACTAATACATTTTTTGTATGATTACACGTTCAGCATATTAGCTGCAAGTACTGTAAAAATGGACTTTATAATAAATGTAAATTGTTACCCATTACTGGATATTTCTTAAAAGACACAAACATTTTCTCGAATTTCTTAACGTCAATGGTATGTTTGTACTAAAACGTTTTTAGACGATTTGGTTTAAACTTATGCCTGGCTAATTGAATGTATAGGACTCGGGCCCTACACATGATTATTAGATGTTCAAACTAAATGACGATGCCTTTTCCTCCCATCTTGTCAGTTTGAATCAATAAATAAAGCATCAATATTGTAAACAACTTGCAAATCTTCAAAGGCTATAAACGGCCGAGTTGGTTGTACATGAAAACAACATGCAGTATACATGTACAGTTTGAGTGTGCATGATATACATTGATACAAAGTGCTCAATCTCGTACAATGTCGGCCATTATTAAAACATGAAAAAGGTCTCCTTCACAAGAATTGACATGAATAACAATCATACTTCATGGCCCATGTAAGGGAAAAGTCACAATGTCATCCATTTTACATCGTGCTGAATGCCGCACTGAATGAAGAAACGACTCAAATGCACACCCTACATGTTTACGGGTGAGCATTACAAAATTCCAACAATACGTCCACTTCGCCAATGCGCCACGGGACGTAAGCTAACTTTGTTAATTACAGGTTCACCTTGTTGTTACCGTTTTGTGCAATACCAACAAACTCACTAAAGATATCACGTTGAAAGCAAAGGAGAGACGAAAACAACTGACTGACATGGCATTCATACTTACAATATGAAGACAGCTCACCGTCGGACGTGATGTTGTTAGCTATCTGCTTTTTAGTCACTCGAGTCACTTGAGCGTTGATGTATAAATGATCAAAGTTGCTGGAGTTGATTATTAAGGCGAGTTACCGGTCGGAGTACAGCGTGAGTGTTTCCACCTCCACCGTCCACACGAGTTTAGTCGCTTGGTTTACCTGACTGCTGCGAGCATAATAAAAGACCACGACAGAATAAGGAAACTGGGAGTGACGAGTTTGTTTTTTTCAGCGTGCAAACTCGACAGAGTCAACATGCATAAGAGTTTGTCCGTGTATTTGTTCTGTTGGGCTTTCTTACTGTCAGTCTATTGTCATACGATTCAAGAAGCGTTCAATGACAATAGGTCACGCAAAGCATGTTGTGGCGAAGAACAGAACCCGACCACCGGCTGAAACAATTCGCAAAAATGATGTATGATTTACCACACCACTTCAAGCATATGGGTCTGGAAGCAATGAGCTTTCAACACACCAGCATTCAATACGATATTTTACAACGATTGATCATGTAATACCTTTTGACTTGAGTCGTGGCGAGCTGGGCCGGTCACACAGTGGATTGAGAGAGGCACCACGGTACGAGGTTAGCGACTCAACACGCCTAATGGCATTATAAACACCACACTCGTCTCTCAGTGATGGCCACCACAGTGGCTGTGTTCACCCGTGTGCGAGTGGCCAATTGCGCCAATCAGAGAGCACGATAGTTGGCGTTCAGGCTCTGCCACTCCCAAGAAGTTCCATTGACTATTTTAACGCCTTTACCATGTTATACTCCTTAATCATGTTGATGGAAGTTTAAAACATAATGCACTCAAATAAATTAAGATAACTATAAAAGTATCCCAATCTTTTTTAACCCAGTTTTTAATCTCACATTGTATAAATGCTAATTTTGAGAGCATACAACCGCTGTGGAACTTATCGATTCGCTTTTGACAGCAATAAAATTACAGACTCATTTGATAACATACAGGGTCAATTGATTTGGACTAATTTATGCAAGTGGTGAATGCAAATGAATTAGGCCTATATAGCTGCAAGGAGAGTAATTTCTCAGCAGCAGTGTGTTGTTTCGTATTGCATTTATAAAGACAGAATCACTTTGGAAATTGTTGTACGCGAATATGTTGTTCGTGATCTCTGAACACTTGATAAAATTACGGAACTGATACCATTCTGAACTGTTTTTCATTCGGTTGGTTGAATTGTTGAAGGGGGAATGCCCTTGTTTGACATGTACGATTAGCATACCAAAGACCATTAACTTATTATTGGAGAAAGCCCTCACAATTGGACCTCAGCCAGCCCTGTACTTTTTTGTTCATTGACAGACTGACAAATGACCGCAAATGGGTCACAATAATAATTAGTTTCCACCCCAGTGATATCCAAGTGATATTTCACTTCTATCAAAGCCAACAATGTACTGAGTCATGGCCGTTCTTTCGCGACCAACTGTTGAAGTTACTCGTTGGTTCTTTTTTAGTGGGTATTATAAAGGCCTATTCACTAATTTTGACCCATTGTGTGCTTAAAAAGTCAGGTGCTTATAGACTTGTATAGCGTTGGTTCACATAATAAAAGTAACCAAACTTAATATTTAAATCTACCTGTCTGTGATCAGTGGAGACTTTTTCAAAAAGGAATTGCAACCCGTCAGGATGGGAACGAAAGTAGATTCAAAAACATGTCAATCTATTAAACTCACATTTACACCTGGTTTGTTGTATGAAAAAAGGAAAACATTAGCGGTTGCCAGCAGAATTATATGGGTGGATAATCGGTGGCATATTTCAAGGGGATTTGCAGGGATTGTCGCACCTCAGTATATATTACAGACACCTAGGAGTTTGTGGAGAGATTAGTGGGGTCAGCTTAGCACCAGAAAGACGTAACGGGAGCACAGGCCATGGCCCTAGGGCGACCCAATGTGAGGATGGCCAGAAATGGTAATCCCGTGCAGTATACATGGCTACAAACATTATAAAAGGTCTAGCGCCCGACTCAATTCAGGGCCTGGTGAATCGATAATCAATACAGCACCTGTTTATGTTTTTGGCAAACCAGAGCGTATTTTGGGTGTTATAATTGTCAGGGAATATAACCTTGTTCTCTAATTTTCCCCCATTTGCATTGTTTCGCACCTGTTTTAAAAAATGGCCCAATACAATGGTCAGAAGAATACTGGATGTTTTCGCGCTCGTCATAGGTGTTTTTCTGTTGGCTACTCTATACATCTAGAGGTTTGCCCACATTGTGTTCAGACCAGATGTTGTGTAGTGCTGAATATCGTGCATATCCAGTGCATGGAACGGCAAAAAAAAAAAAAGGATTGGAAAGTTTTCACGTCGATGGCATATCGCACACGCGTCACTGGCCGCTTTCACAATTTGGCCAGGGAGAGAGAGAGAGAGAAAAAAAAATCGCCGCCCGCAAAATATTAAGGTTATTAACTTGATTGCTTGGAAATTAAACCAAAGCAGAATCACCCTCCCTCCTTCAATTACCTCTCTTGCTTTTGGAAGAGATTATAGGAGTGAATTGCGACAATGATGTACTTTAATTACATTAATTACATTATGAATTCGATAGTCCGAGGGCCTATGCAAGGCAGCGAGTCGCGCAGACCGTCGACTGGGCCCTTCAGACCCCACTAGGTCGCCGCAGGGATTACCCCATTCCCCGGGCTCCTCGTGTTCCCCTCGATATACTCTCTACAAATTGGACGAGATGAATCACTGGACGTACACAGGAAAACGAATTACAATCTGTTTTTCTTTTTGCCCTCATCATTGACGGATTACAACTTATCAATGGAATAATGAAAGGTGATGCAGCCAGTGTTTATTTGTTCTGCAAGTTCACTTAAGTGCGTCGCGAGGCAGCTGCAACTAAAACAATCGAATAATCATTTCATTAGCAATTAATAGCCGTGGTAGAGTCAAGGGCAAGACACCGTATCGACGCGGTATTTAAGGTACATGGAATCAGTTCAATACACTGCAACACATATCAGTTATATTTATAAGTACAATGAAATGATTCATTAACTATAAATTATAGCCAGTGACACTTAAGTCCTTATAGATAATAGACCCTCCAATAAGCGGTCTATTTAAACTGTAATTTGAACCCTTTTTTGATAATTGGAAGAGACATAATCATGGATGAAGTAATTGTCCTTACTGAAAAGTCCTATTCCTTTCGATGTGCCGATTGTTCGCAGGGAGTCGACATAAATTTAACGCTGCGTAGTTTTATACCGGTCACTACTCCTCTTAAATGGCAGTTATTAAGTAACAGTTTAGGAAAGCAAAAGTCCTGTACGTTCATGTTTACGCATATAGACCGAGAAAAGACAAGTCCCCGTAGACTGCGGTAATTTGTGTGAAATACACCGTCCTTTCGCGGTATACATCGGTAAAAAAAGAGAACCAGTGGATGTCCGCCTAGTCTCAATATGAATACGTGCACTTTGAATGGACTCCTCCGGGAAGATGGCAAATTTACACAGGAGGGACTGAAGTGTATACTTTTTGAACAGCGGTGACGTAACAGCAGGAGAGGGAAAGAGTTAGTTTTGTGCAAGTCTTTTCATTCCCTCCCTTGGTCAGCTCGATGCATTGTCTGTTGTAGAGTGAATAAATTGAGAGCTTTCAATTAGAGCGAGGGGGAAACGGACATGAAAACAAAAGCTCGATGGGTTTTTTCTTTTTCTTTTTGCTTCTTCTAGTTGGAACCTCGGTGGGTTGAGATGGAAGAATGGGGCAAACAATGCAGATGGCAGCCGTCCATCACCTGGGCTGGTGCGTGAATGCAAGTTCAATTGGGAATTGAATCGGAATGCATGAGAAACACGCCAGGCCAACCGTCAATTTGTTAGTCTGGTTGAATTGGAAAAAAGCTATTACATGGAAAATTTTGACATAGAATGGTTGTCGAACTATGTCACACAGGCCTATTGCGAAGGGTTTTGAAGAAGATTGAAACATTTAATCCTTTCCCTTTCGTATTTAACTTAATATTCAGGATGTATATATGTCATAGCCTTGAAAACCTTTGGAAATCCATCTTTAAGTACATATTGTTTCTTAAGCTCATTATCAATCAATCAGTTAGACCTACGCTGAAATCCAATAAGCATAACAACACGTCACTACGTTATCTCTTAAAATGTCAAAATACCTCCGTTTTCAATGCACTATCCAATCCAGATGCACATTTTTACCCAGTTCCTGAACATGGCATTGTCAACTAATAGTCAGCTCCCATCGGTTCCTTAACCAAACTCTTATACATTGTAAAGACGTACCACACTTGTACTCGTTAATAATAGTGACCAGAGTTCAAATCCGCCATGCGAGAAGATGACCCCAATGATATTTCACTAATCCGGCTTATAGCGTTCCTAATCCCCACACTGATCTAAACTTTATCAGATCGTCAAATTTACAAGCTTTTGGTAGGTCTATATATTTTGTCCAAAAGGGTTCAAGCACTTCACAGGTGAGGTGTTCGTTGTATTTGCATATAATATATACACCAAGTTTTAAACGAGAACTTGCACACTTAATTAAACAACTGCTCCATTCAGTTGTAATGTCACAAACAATACTGCCCTCTCAAAATTTGACAGCTACACTACGGGTAATCCATGATTGTCTCCGTTGTATCATACCGAGGGCTGGACGGGAAGGCAGTCTGCCCTATTTAATTCAACAAGAATCATTATTTGATGTTGCGTAAATGGACAGGTATAGTTGAGGCCACAGGCCTTACATCCAGAAAAAGAATCGGAGCTTATCGTAAACCTCGATATTATTTGATGATTTAATGTCATTCTATACAGCTTCAGAATATTCTGGATGTACAGACTCACACCTCAAGCAAAGGTCGACCTCTTAGAAACATGTCATCAAATACCCTCAAACGTAGCTGTCATTTAGGCATCATTTTCTTTATATAAAAACAAAGTTTCAACGAAAAATGAATGTGGGTTGAAAGTTGGCTTTAACTACTGCGGTTTCTCACCCTTTCGTCAACAATATTTTATAATGTCTTTGTATGTTTTTTAATTGGTAAGGGAACGGTTGCAGATGGTAAAAACCTGCCATCTTGATGTGACAACAGTGTAACCTTATGGAAACAACCCAATCTCCCATTTCAAACGCAGAAACGTACTTCGAACTATGGCGTGGAAAACGAAATCCCAATTAAAACTGACTGTGCTAAATGTAGACCCGCTCCCCATTGTTTCCTATTGGTTGACTTATTTCGTTTCTGACATTTTTGAAAAGGTAATTGCTCAGTGGTGTGGACGACTGACTTCTGTAAATTTGTTCCATGTCGATGGGAGGGGTGCACGGGTGTACCCATGCGGCGTGCGATGGGGCCAATTGTACGGTGGTCATTTTTTCTCCGGTGGCCACTGTACACGTTTAATTACTGGTCAACTTGCCATCAATAGTGCACATGGGTCAACACTCCCAGTGGTCAATCTACCGCATGACCATCGTGTCACTGTGCGATAGCCACGCTCACCATTCCTACGGCACACGATTTGATGACTCCCTGCCGAATTACAAGTTGTCTTCCTTTTGTACTAATATTCTACCAAGTCAAACAACTAATGTATTTCTTGATTTTACTATTTCTTGATTTAGTATTTATGGTAATTTCATGTCTTTTTAAGCACAAAAGCCAAGGTATTTTTCTGTTGTATACTTGTATAGATAGCAAGAAACTAAAACGGTCAATCAACAACTCCAGTAAGTCAAGATACATAATTGTTAAATATGTAATTGACATATCTTCCAGCCAGCATCAAACTCTGGGAAATATGTATAATAATCATACTCTGAAACGATGACTGATTACGGGAAAGGAAAATACACCTTACAAAAACATTTATCATTAAGACGACTGGTTCTTTTCAGTAAGCATTACGGCCATGTCAGACAGGGCATTTTTTCATGCAACTTGGACTTGGAGGCAACTTCAGTGGCACAATTGAGACATTATTCTAGCTGTAAATTTTTATCCCAAAGAAAATGATGAGAAAACTGAAATATGATTGAATTTGTCTAATTGCAGATTTCCTGGATGGGTTGCATGTAGTATACATTGCCTATTGTGACATGACCTCCCACTGGGATTTGGAGGTGCAGTGATGTTTAAAGTGACCATATAGCATGTTACCCTGGATAAAGGTTAAAGAGAATTTGATGGACGGTGTTACTGCTGCATAACTTACTTTAAATAGTGTATCTAAACCATACACAGTTTCAAGTTATACTATACTTTACAACAAAATTGAAGTTGTCCAATTCAAAACAAAAATCGGTAACCTTGAAGGTTGTCCCCATGAAGTTATTGACCCTCTTTGTGACAACAAATTTGAACCTTAAATGTCTATGTATTCGAGGCAGATTGACAAGATTTTTGTCACTGATGCATACACATCTGCCTCCTGTTTTTCGAGAAAGTTCAATGCGCGTCTTTCTTGAAGTTATTTATTTTATCTGAGTACTTATGACCATAAAGCAAAAAATAAAAGTTCATTTTTGGAAGAAGTTTTGGCTCTGAAAAAATAACCATTGTGTGTCCCCCACCCCCGTTTTGTCCCCATAGCCTACCAACTGCAGACTGTGTTCAACAGGTTGACTCACATCTCCCCACAATGAGCTGACCATCATTAGGAACCTTTGTTGGGCGAATCGGAAATAAGATTTTCAACTTATTGGGGAGGTTCATTAGTGGTTTTTCCTCAAACCCACAGTTTACCGTAACACTGGATTTCACGCCTTGTACCATCGCCCAACGCCCACTGTTATGAAAGATACATTCATCAAGACTGTCGAGAGAGATATTGAAGCATTGTGCGGTTTGATTTCTGTTTTACTAGCTTTGCCAGCAACGCCAGGTGAACATGTAAACGGTCTGGGGTGGTGTACACTCTGCGGTCCCAATTAGGCATATAGTGAAAGCCTTCCTTGGGGTCATGTGAGTTCAAAGGCAGGCTGTTTCAAATTCTCAGCATTGGGATGCCTTTTAACGTTCCTTATGTATGCTATGGCTAAAATGTTGGTCCTATATTATAGGAAGTTTGAACTATCAAACGATTTCATATATATTACTTTTATTTAATTTAAAGTCTTTATGGCAAAGATACCAAGAGACCATCAAAGGTGAAAGACGGGGTAGCACTGTGACATACCCACTGTGTGGAGAAGACGAGTAAGAAATAGTCATACGTGGAAGGAAAACGCCAAATAGGGAAAAACCCACGCAATCAAGATGGGACTGGAAACCCAACTCCACATTCGAGGTTCCGTCTGAGGCTGGATTCGAACCGGGGGCCACAAAGACAGGAGGCAGTGCAAAATACAATCGTGGACAAGTGGTTAGGTTGCAGGACATGTAATCACAAGGTTGTGGGTTCGAATCCGGTCAAGCTAACGTCCCTTTTCCACAATGACTAGATTAGGTATTGTCTTCTAGTCTGAATCACGAATGACTGATTTGTGCAATTCATAAACCATAAGTGTTAAACCAACGTGTGTATGAGAGATTGGCTGTTGCCAGCTTGGCGTTTATACCCTTGTGAGAGGTTTGCTGGGATTCCTTGTTGGGATCATCTTAACAAGCAAACAAACAAACACCCCCAACAAACAAACAAACAAACAAACAAACAAACAAACAAACAAAAACAAACAAATAAATAGTTACAACTGAGCAAACCCGTATCCACACATTGTTTCTTGTATCGACCCAAACTCAAACATTGTTTTGTAAAAATCTCTCCAATTACGAACTACGGCACATCATTGGTAAAAACAAACAACCATGGTATTAAGGTCTTCTATACATTTAGCTGCGATACGCCAAGATGTTTGGTGGCCCTAAAGGGACATCGCACATCGCAACTATCCTTACAAATAAATATGTTTTTATGTCGCAAATATTTGCGATGCGTAATGTCCCTTCAGGGCCACCATAGAGATGACCCTTACAAGAAAACATTACATTTAAAGATTGACTCTACCTAAATATAAAAATCTAAAAAAAAACAAAAAAACGTAGCCCTATCATTACATTGAATGCAAACTGTGAAAGAGCAGTAACTTATGCCTTCCCATACGGAGAGAAATGCCGCTTTCATCACGTCGGATTTATTGAAGGATAGCTAGCTATCTTCGGGTTACGTTTAATAAAACCCAAAACAACGTGCTTCTTTAGGTTACGTGAAACAAATTATGCAAGCATTTTCAACAACTGAACAAATTGTAGCGCTGTGGCGGAGTGTTGTATCTCTTTCAAGTCTAGGTCAAGGACTAATAGTTTAATTTCGTTGTTCTGAAATAAGTGAAACGAAAAAATAAAATGTCCACGTTTACGCAACTCATTGCTGACACTGAATAGTGTGGAAAATATCAATAATGAAAAGGAAACACATTGTTTCCAATGTAAAGGAGGTAAATCTACCCACAGTCTGAAAAACCTTGAGTCTACCAATGACACACAAGGTTTATTAATTTCTGCACAAAAACAAAATAGAACTATTCCGCTTTTTTGTCGCTTAGGAACACTGTATAATTGAAGTGCGTGGCAAGATTGGCAGGGTTTTGTATTTGCAATATAACTCAAATACATGTCCGATCACTAGAGCGTGAAAACGGATCTCCAAACCGAACGCCATCCCCCACCTCTCGGGGGGGGGGGGGGGGGGGAAACAAAAAACAAAACAAAAAGCAAAACAAATGGAAGAGAACGAGAGGGGGGAAATCCATGCTTGCCCCTGCATTGATATTTGGAAAAATCGAAAGGCAGTGTTTCTTGTAATCTCTGGACAAGGCACGGCCATTGTTAGGAGTCACGACAAAAGATTACTAGACACAATGAAGTTTATTATACACTGAAATGATTATCAAAAAGTCAATACACGAGCCATTGAGGTTATTAGGCAAATGAGTGAGATGGCAATCCAATTAAACACGCCGTTTACAAGATACCTGGCGGTGCGTGCAATTAATAAAATACCGCGACCCGACCAGTGATTTTTATTAAACAGCTCCTTCCTCGAGACATGTTTTATATTATTATTATTTTTATGTATATAATTTTAATTAACGTATTGTATTTTTTTTCTGTGTTTCGCTTCGTTGACAAAAGACTATTGACACGTGCTGGGCCAAGGAGCCTTCATTTGTTGACACTTCTTTTAAAACACGGAGGAGCAATCGATGGTGACATCATGATATTCAGATCATCAAAAATGAATATTCATAAGCTTGGTGACTGCTTTAATTCACTGTGAGAGACAACTCCTGTTTATTAGATTTGGACAAGGACGTTCTGTCGAATCACATGACGTTGTCTGACAACTGTTGCGCTACACAATTAGTGCATGCTATTTCTTGTTTCTATGCGGGGTTTTGTGCGCAATAATTGCGTAATTATTGTTTGGACTAGTCAATTAATTCCCATCCCTAGTTTGCAATTTACACACTATGCAACCAATCTGTGAATTAATCAATTCGTTGTTGCCACATTATTCGTGTTTTACCCATAAACCGATGTGTGTGAGCGCTGTAGTCGCCCTTGCACGGTCAGCCATTTGCATGTAGAGCCTCGACTTGGGGAAAGCAATGAATCGAAGCATTATATAACTCTGTAATGTCATGGTAATGTGACACCTTCATCCAAATAATACAATGAAGCATGCAGTCGAGGCTCTACACGCATATGGCAAAAAGATCCGTGCATCGAGCGAACTTCCCGAGTCCTGTGGAAAAAAACAGCATGCAAGTGGGTTCCTCTTCGTTAAGTACAAAGCCGGCCCAAAAGTCAAATAAATAACTGAATAAGCAAAGTAAACATTAAAATGTCTACATAACAGTCACGTCAACAAGAGCAATAAAACAAAAAACCTCTGCCAACAATACTTGTTGTCATCAAAGTAATTACATGGTCTTTGCGATTGACTGTGTCCAAAGGAAGTCATTTCTCACATTGGTGATGAGTATGCAATTACTCGACATAACTTATGCAACTTCCAGCCACGCATAGAGGAAGTCACAGGAGGACCTATGGTGTCGCGGACCAGCTCGAGATAAGCAGATCACGGCCATGGAAAGCTTCTTTTCGCACACGAGACTATTTTAAAGGGAAATATTGCTTTCGGATTGGGCGCTTTTGGGCTATAAAAGACGTTTGTAAGTTAAAATGAATAATTATGTTTGGAAACATGTTTTAAAGGTATAATATATAATGATTCACATTATCCCTTGAAACTATAATTGTGTTTTTTGTGTGTGATTTCATGACAGAACACAGTCCGCTCAGAACTAAATTTTTGACGCCACAAAATGGCGGACAGTACGTCACTGCTGGTTGTTTTTCACGAGACAAATTTAATGTTTGTTTAATCACTACTTACTAATAAGCCATTTGCGAGTTACATTTGAATAATGTCTGGTACAATGACTTGTTTAGTCACAAGTTACCGCTTAAATTTGAATTCATCAGACTATCGAGACAGTTGCTATGTCACATGATTAGGGGCAAGCTTTTGCTTAGTTACGTAAGAGACGGTGAACACCCATACACAATTCTGAATGGATGTGTATGGCACAATGGTACCAGGGTTTGCTCATCTGGAGGTTGCTATACAAAAGCTTGCCCCGAACCATGTGACATAGCAACTGTCTCGATAGTCTGAGGAATTCAAATTTAAGCGGTAACTTGTGACTAAACAAGTCATTGTACCAGACATTATTCAAATTTAACTCGCAAATGGCTTATTACAAAACATTGTAAGTGTTTTGTGCATACAAATGTTGACAAAATGATCAATTCTAAACAGCTAAATGTTGAGAGATTTGAAGGCAATGTGGCCCTTTATAATTTAGTTGAGATGGGGTGCTTTGTACGACGGGTATTTTTACTTTTTTAATTCATGGCTTTAAGAACCATTGATTAACCTTCAGATGTATGTTTAATTTGGATGACTTAACTGCACTCATAACTAAATTTCAATGAAGATTGTTGAGCATTGTTCCATAATATTACAATTTTACTCCTTTTGCAAGGTTAAGACGACTCGTCCGTTATAAAACGTTCCCATAGGCCCTAACCCAATTTCTAAATACCACCACAAGTTTCCCAAACTTGGTAAAACACCTTGTTCAAACACAAGGGAGCAATTTAGGCTTCTTGCGACAGTAAAATTTGCCCAAAAGGACAAAAAACACATCATGGCAACACCTCATGTAATATTTCTCCATTAATAATATTATCTATAAAGCGTCACTGTATACCATATCAACAGGTGATACTGTATTGACTGCCGGTAACATGCTGGGTGTAAAGACTAAGGCCGTTTTCGAAACTAACGGTTTGTGCTTTGGCTCCAGTTAATGCCTCGCCCGCTTGTTAGAATCCCCATAAGGAAAACGCACGATATAGCTGACATTACCTATACAGGCCCAAGCGATGGTTTCGAAAACGGCCATAGAGTTATGTAACCCCCAGTTCCAATGCCCTGATTCATAGTTCTTAGTCCTAGTTACGATACACTGGTTTTGGTGGGCTATCATGGACATACAAAATGCCAGATTCAGATTTCATATCCAAGTTTCTGTGATGGATTTCTAAGATTGTTTAATTCATGCCCATGTAGAATTCCTGAGTGAGGGAACATGTGAATTCAGCCGGGCCTACACATTTTTTCAGAAGAAAATCAGTACACCATAATGATATTTCCCTTTTTATCGACATCGATACAACCTACAACAGAAACAAGCCTGGTTATAAAGCTAAAACATTTCCATCATTAATTTTGGTACACAACTCTTAATAATTTCTTCATAAGCTACGAAAGCATGTTTACAAGCCTTCGAAAGGCATTAACAATAATTTTACCGAAGTCGAATTTTAATAATAATAGTGCAATCGTGGTAGGTCCGGTGTACGATAACCGCAAGGAATCGCTGCGGTCAAAGCACCGCACAAATGAGCGTTAGTCCCGCAAGAAACACGCCAGCTGACGCCCACAAGCTTCCTGTGCCCGGTGTGGCTGGTTCGTTTCAATGTAAAGCTCCAAGGCTTCAAGGCAGCGATAGCAATCAGTCATAAGAAACTGACAGTTTTATTACAAGCAATTATAGCTGGACAGGAGACAACAATGCGTGGACAAGGGCGTATACCGTTACCAGCAAGAACTGTATATATAACCCCCATCACCAGCCCCTTGTAACCCCGTCGGTTGTGACCAAACCAGTAATGGATTGTCTTGAACAATCAAAATTATAGAAAT
Organism: Leptasterias polaris; assembly: GCA_037783415.1. Classification (NCBI taxonomy): domain Eukaryota; kingdom Metazoa; phylum Echinodermata; class Asteroidea; order Forcipulatida; family Asteriidae; genus Leptasterias; species Leptasterias polaris. The sequence goes on from JAZGTN010000027.1 coordinate 5,032,328, forward strand.
CATGATTGATTGTAATAACTTGTTGAATTATAATGAAAGAATATGTACATTTCAAAAGCTTATTTACTCGACTAGTCGCCCCTCTACCCATTTTCACAACTGTCTCTTTGTACATTTTCCGAAACGCAGGCTCTATCTATCATTGATTGTTCCTATCAGTGCAGGTGAATGCAGCATAAGTGTCAAGTAGGAGTAGGTCTTTTTAACAACAGACGGTTGATTACTATTATAAAGAACAATGTGGCATTTGGTACAAAATATTCCTAACCATTCTGGATCACACGTACCATTCTGAAATATAATAAATCAGTTCACAATTTGAAGGAGTCCTGAAACATTAAAAGCTGAGACTGAATCAGTCTACTGGCTTCGACTTGATCACATGACGTCACTGAGTGGAAACCATGTTATTGTTTCCTTGAAAATTTACATCAACATACGATGTATCCCATATACATCTCGAAGAAAAAGACACATTTGGAACACATAAATGACTATATAAATATAGCAAAGTATAACAAATAGAAGTACTTTTGTAGAGCATAAAACCGAGAGCATGAGGTTGTTATGATGCGAAGCTTTTTGACAAATACATCTCGTATGGCGAAATTGATGACAAGTTGAAATCAAGATGGCCTCTGCCTTATAATCCACAGAAGGTAACTTAATGTGAAGAAAAAAAATCAATCAATAAACAAACAAGACAGGGCTAGGAATGTAATTTATTTTTGGATTGCTCTTTGCCTCTGATGATGTGCCTATAATACTCGCAAGAAACACCACTCCTATTCGCTGCTTCGAAGACAAGCTTCCGAGTGTCCTTCGAACGCTCAGATTGATACTCATTCAACAATCTCACGCCAGTTGGCTCCAATTGTGTTCCCAACACGAAAATAACAGTCTATTGTCTGGCTTTAATGGCGATAAATGATGATCTTATTAATGCTGAATCGAACTCACCAACAAACAACAACAACTGCCGCAGATCCAGTCTTAATTTGGGCTTGAGCTGATTTGGTGTTAACTGAATAAGCGAATCAATCAAACGTCAGGGGAAAACCGGGATAAGTACTTTTAACTTGTCTAAAACACCTTTTCATTATGACCAGTCACATTCGTGTTAGAGACGATGTGTTATTGACGGGGGAAAAACGACTTGTTTACAATAAATGGTGTTTGAGCTTGTTTACAATGTTGGACGCATCTTCGAGGGCCGAGGGGGAATGTAATAGCCTGGGAAAAGGTGAGCGGGTAACAAACCGAAAACAGAGGTGAACTACCTCTCCTTAGGACCCACCAGAATCACTCACAAACACAATTTACAATTCTTATTATAAAACACAATTCTCATTGTGGGTTCTGTGCCGTTCTATGTTGCAACGGCACACACTGTCACTTGTGATGCATGCGTCTGATAGAATTGCGATACGACCGTGCTGAAAGCTGAACCTTGTATAGGGCGGTCTTGAAGCTATATACCCCGTTGCTTGGTATCTAAACTTCCCCTCAAAAACAACACCTGTGTTTGCGCACAGGACCAGTCCACTTCGACTGTTACACCCTACAGAAAAAAAGCTATTGTATAAAACATTTCCGCGGCTGTAATCAAAGAACAACAACTTTTTCCCTCAGATTTTATTATTTCATTGGGGGTTCTATTCAAAGTGTCGGTCCCAAAGAGTGGAGGTTCAAGGCTCACCGACACTATACATTGAGAAAGAAATGGGAATAAAAAACCCAGGAGGGTAAACGAGTACTACGAGCAGCCAGCGATTGCCCCAGGCTACACACGTGTGTACCCCACCGTAGATGAAGTAAACATTAACCGACCGACCTCTCTTTTGTGCCCGCTGCTTTTGAAAAAAGAGAGAGAGCCTTCGGTTTTTCGGCAAAGGTGACCAAGGCAAAAGAGACCGGCCGCGACAGGCGGTGTACGAATACAACGTTTCTGTGGAAAGTACAGAGACCGTACACCGGTATACGTCTGTGGAGTTGACACGAACTGAACGGGAATGCCCTACGGGAGCGAACCTATACACCCATAAACAGTGCGGGTTTTTAACTGCGAAGAAACTAAGAAAAACAAGACAAGTGCACACCGCGAAATGCTCTATTATAATGTAGTTTCCGTCAACTGACAGTGCAGATTTTCATTCCAGACAAAGTTACATTCTGCAAAATGCTGAAATATTGGTATACTTCTTAAGACTTCCTCTCACAATGTCCTCCTTATTTCAGAGGTAGTCCACTAAAACATAAGAAGACTATATAGGTCAGAGGTCAGATGCGAGTTGTTCAAGGTTTTCCATGTTTTACTTTGGATGCAAAATTTGTGAAAAGTTCCAGCATGGGACATGTTTCAATATTAACCTTTGATGAAAGTAATGTCCAAGATTAAAAGGCAATGTCACATTACTGAAATGGCTAAGCTAAAAATATGCCTTATGTAATACCAGCTTCAAAATGCAGGATGCGCACTTATACTTAGATGCACAACTACAACCAAGGTAGTATATAGCATGACACATACTTCATAACATAAAAATACATCGCCGACTGACACCAACAGAACCATCCCTTCCAAGACGGTTTGTTGATGTACAGAAGCATACCTCTACCCAAAAGGCCGTGTCTTTTATCAATTTTTCCCCATTGTTTTCTTATATTATTTGAAGGAATTCACAGAAGCTTTCCACCGCTGTATCCCCAGACGACGTTTCCCATGGAAGAAATCGTATTTGTATAACACGGAGGATGAATGCAAACCGACCGGTCGCAAAGACGAACGACTCGCCGCAGAGACCGCGCTGACAACGGGCACAATTCTTTTATTTCTCTCCGAGTCTCGTGGAAGAACTCGCAATGAATAGAGAGGCATTTTAAAACCACACATGGGAGTTTTAATGTAAAATGGACATTGTTTTTGTTTTTTTGCGTATTTATTTTAGTTTTGAGAGCATAGTCTTTGATGCTTCAATCGAAGTAAAGTTTTACATTTATGAAAGGATTCGGGGTCTTTACCAAAGGGGTAGAGATAAAGAGGAATCTAACTGGATAACAAGCAGGTTGCTTTCAGATATTATTGCTTAAAATGTTTTCCTGTAATCAAAGAGAAGTAGGCCTATTATGTAATACATGGTTTTTGCTTCACTACTTACCTCTGTTAAATATTCATTGCGTAACAATGCGTAACTTGGACAAATGCCTAGCCCACTCCACCCCATTCCAGATGGAAAAAACCAATACAAATCATACATGTACATTTATGCACCTTTATGTACCCCCTTACAAAAAGGTAATCAAATACAATCCAAACCTCAACTTAAATGCAAACGTTTTAAAAACATAAACAAAACAATAAATATATTTCTTAAGGTGATCGAAAATGGCAACCTGTTTGAATCAGCCTTGTGTACTTCTAAAATCAAAGTCGATTTCCAATAAGTTACTCTTTTTAGAATTTTACAACTCAAGCACAAGGCCTATTTAAAAGTACATTGCTGTTGGCATGAGTGCACACTGCTCTGAGCCCCATACTTTAAAATGGGAGTGCAGTGAATCTGATTTCCTGTGATACGGTCTACTCACACGTCATGGGTTGGTCGGCCAGCGGGCAGGAGACGCCCAGAGTGAGTGCCATTAACTCACACCTTCACTGCGCGTCTCTCTCTCCCGTTGTCTTGCACTCCACTGACTGATTAAGAAGATGGTGAGGGTAGAGAGAGAGAGGCCCAAGAAGACGGTGGATGTATGAAGCACTCAGATTCCAAGGAGATGGTTTCCTGAACAGGTCCAACTCGGTGATGCGAGAGTTTTACAACATCCTCCACACCGACACGATCATGTACGGTACCGGAAGATGTGGCATATCCCCGGGTTGCATCCCGTAGCGATGTCCCGCGCTGATGGCATCTGAGCACAGGGGAGCCATTACCGTCCAACCTGTCGTACCTTTCTTTCCTCTGGTTATTCAGAAAGAGGGATGAACATAAAAATCAGCAACAAATGCTGACTAATATTATTCGTTCGGTACTCCATTCGTATTGTCAATTGGACCACACGGCAGTCAAGATGCCATTTGATAGTTTGTCAGAACTTGCAGCCCGCTTGTATGCCCAGAATCATTATTCTTTATATCCCGCAATCCAGTAAATGATAATGTTCACACCATGCTTCTTTTTTCCAACGGTTCGCCCGAGTCTTAAGATAAATCATGGCCTCGGAACGTGCGCCGGCATCGCAATAAAACTTTACCGGCGAAGCATTTGAGTATAAGCCGCTTTCTCATGGCTAAACATGCAAATCTTAGATTCTCCGCCGGTCGGTTGCATGGCTAGATCGTTTTGTATACAGGCATTTTGTATATCGCCACCCCAAGAGAAGTGCTTGATACGATTAGTGCATATACAAAATACATGGATTTACATTTCTACACTAAGTCCTATTATGCGCTTATGGTTCTCCACAAGGCAGCGTGTAAATCTAACAAATTAGCGCCCGGTGTGTCCACAAAAGATTCCATTCCAATGTCATGGACGACTTACAGGCGATTAGCTGGTATAAAAGCCATAAATCTGTTGGTTACCCGGTCAAGATTGGGGGCCCCTATCACGGAAACGGTCTATAAATACTTCCAGATACTATTCCCACCCTTATAATGACATTATATTTTCTAAATCCTAAGCTTACTTATAGATCAAACAGACAGGAGAGGACTGTGTGTGTTGGGTACTGTGTAGTTCTGCATAATAACGTCCCAGGGCATATTCGAGCGCCCGGGATCGTCAGGGGGTGATTTGAGGACACTGAATCTTAGCAACAAACACACAGAGAGAGACCTTTAGTTTCCTCATTCAAAATTAAGCCGTATGGTGCCTGACTAATATTGGATTTGATTCTCATTAAGAGGACAGGTTTACATCGAGTGCGTGTCGTCTGGTACCCCTATGATGTCTGTACAATACAGCACGGGCATCACATCGCTGATTGTCATTTTGACATCCCAAGCTCTACTCACCTAAGTTGGGTGTTTGAGTGTTTGAGCATATTTCATCTTTCTATGGTACTATTTGAATGTCGGTTAAAAAAAATATTTAAAAAAATATATAAACATAAAATATGCAACAAAAGATGACCACGAAACATTTTGTTTGTAAATGTTTTACCCCGTATTATAACTACAACACAAATACTTCAACCTCGAAAATACTCGATCATTTTGTTCCCGGTGATGCCCAGGCTATGGTGTGAAGCCCGATTACATCAATGACGCGAATGGGCTGACAAGACAATCATCCCTGGATCAAGGAAACTTAAATTACAATACTCAATTTTATTGCCCGGCTCAAAAGCGCTGCAAGAACAGGTTTCGGTCCTCCGCACAGGCCTTGGTATCATGAGCTTGCATATATATATATTGATATATATGGCATATACACCCTTTCTTCTTCTAAGATAGCGAAAAAGAGTTATGCACCCGTAGGCAGTTTCTTCTATGTATTATTCGCATGGAATCCTTTCACCGGAGGTCACGGATGACTTTTTTCCCCCTCCTCGTCTCTATTGTCATGTTCACTAATGTAACGTGCTCCGAAAACCATGAACGAGAAGGCAATGTGTCCCAGCGGAGCTGAGATACCATCTGCTCTCGACTGGCTTGCTTCCATCGCCCGGAAGCTTCCGTGCTTGGTGAGTGACGGTACACGCTCCATTTCAACCCCTTGAAACAAGCTAAACAAAACATGTTCACTTTTTTTTCATTCTTCTTCTTCGTAAGTCACTCTAGTCGTTTCATTGCCTTGGTGATTTAGACATGCTGAACATAAAAGTGATGTTTTAAGGCATTCCTACATTTGCTTTGCTATAAATGTATAAAATAAATTCGCAACGGCATGCTCTGAAATCAGGTCGGGGCGAGTCAGTCTTTTTGTCTTCTTTTTTTGTCCTTTTCTTTTTGCCACCAAATTCAATTAACAATATTAAGACATATGCTTCATTGTGCTGATTCAGAGCAATGAATTATGAATTCATTACCACTTATTGGGAAAAGTCATGCTTGTAACTAACCACTGCATTGAAAAGTGATCATACTGCAGCTCCTAATATAAACTTGCGGTGTAGGCGTATACCGTATTGCATCTGATGAAGTAGTTGAGGCTACAAAAGCTGAGATGCAGTTTTTTATGTAATTAGTCAGTCTTCAAGTGCTACCACTATCTTCTCTGTTTTAGGTACCACTTACCAGTACAATGTGTATTGATCAGATGAATAATGGCATATTCTACTACTTGGGGATCCACACATCAACACACCCAGTAAAATGTTTGGAAACGATGATGAAAAAAGATACATAGGCCTATACTTTATTCCTATAGCCCCATGTAGTTTTACCATCATGCACACTGAGTGTGCATCTAGTTGTTTGTACGTCTTCTGTCCTTAAAAAGCTTATACTAGTAATTTTGACTAGTTGATTATTTCCATGTATAGTTAGATGTCTTCTTTTCATTCTCAGTTAATTTACTAAAAACTCAACTGTGCTCATTGCTGTTTTGTCCGTTTTAGGGTCTAGAACTATATAGCGACCAGAGCAGTATAGTTCAAAATGTAGGTCCATTTTGTTCCCAATTTGACCCGTAAGTTCACCTAAGATTTTAAGGGAAATTTTGTTTCTTCAAATATAGATTTAAGAAAGTTATAAGCTTGCATTTAAGAAATTGAACGGACAATCCGCCAATGATAAATTGTAGGTAATTAAAAACTAAAAATTAGTTCATTGTTGGGACTAACGACATATTCTCACGACCATCAACCATGTACAAACAATGTCGCATGTTCCATATATTTTTTGCATTGGGTATGCAAAAGTTGTTGTATGTTTTTTCGTTTTGAAACCGCATCATCTGTCAAAATTCGTTGAGAAAAAACAAATATATATATAGGCCTATAACATATATATTCTTTCGGAGAAATTAACTTTAAAAATACATGTGGAGGACCCGGTGCCATTAGTGTTCTTTGCTTCAAGTCGGGGGCAAGCACCTAAAAGACTAAACTGACACCTAGTACGACAGTCAGGCGAAACGGTATGAGACAACGGTTATACGGTACCAACCCTACAAGTATGGCCTCCCCGTGGCAGATGTGTAGCGACAGGGAAAGTGCATCATCTTAAGAAAAAAAAATAAAACCGTCGAGTAGTGCACTGGGAAGCAATGGAGACCAAACTGATATGCTTTAATCCAATACCACACTGGACGAAAATGGTCTCCTGAAACGTCGAAATATAATACAGAAAAACCAACTGAGTGGGGCCATCCCCTAGGCAGTATAGTGGATCTCTAGCATCAACACAAACATCCACGCAAGAGAGAGAGAGAGAGAGAGTGAGAGCGGGTAAAGCAAGATGATAAGAGAGAGGAAGATATAAGAGGGGAAAAAGACAGCGTAAGGAAGAAAAGCGAGCGTGTACTGTCTGTCTTGCTTACGGGCAACTAGTGAGCACCGAAGCAGCACTTGTATATCTACCCAGAAATCACCCGTTGTGATGCCGTGTGCCTTTTGGACTTGATGCGAAGATGTTTTTTCTTTCTTTTCTTTTTCCCTCTTGCTTTTCCCCCGTTATTGTAATTGTTTCCCTTCAGTATTTTTTCCCTTCACCTTATTCTTCGTATTCTTTGTGTCCTTGTCCATTAACGACAGGGAGTGGGTCCTACAGGGAAAAGGGCATGCATTAATTTAATACGCAGGAGATCAAGAGACTGCGAAAGCGAGAAGGGGCAGCCTTTTGTCTGCGCATAGCACAGGACTTATATCAACAACAATTACATGACATCGTCAGGGTAAAGTTGAGTCTAAACAAGGCAAGTAAAAAAACCAATAATAATTTAAAGGTGACAGGGGTCGGCAAAAACACACAGTGATATTCAGACGCACTATTGTTCTAAAGTGACTTTGTAATACTTTTCAGGTCGGTGGCGAAAAGGGAATCACAAACTATGAGCGGAATATTTGTATATTAAATACACGGTTATCACGTGCAGGATGGGGGCTTGGCCTAAATGCAGCATGCTGTGTTGAAGTTATGATAACAAATCCCTGTTCAAAAGTTCAGCTTGAACTCTATTTCATGCACGGAACATTGTAAAGAATGAACGCGGCAATATTTGTTTTCACCGGAATATGAACTCTCCCGAGCATGATTTGTTCACCTTTTCTCGCTTACCATGGCATTCTGTGCTCGAACAGTCCATAGCCTGTGCTTTACAAAGCACCGTAAGCACTGGATTTTGAGGTAAGCATCGCCACGAAGCAGTGTTGTATAACTCGAGTCCAGGACTCGGACTCGAGTCCGTCTCGAGTCACAATTTCGGTGACTCGGACTTGACTCGAGTCACGTCTGCAAAAGACTCGGACTCGGACTTGGACCAAGTGACTCGGGACTCGGACTCGGACTCGACCCAAGTGACTTGAGACTCGGACTCGGACTCGACACAGGTGACTCGACTACAACACTGCCACGAAGTAGCCCCCTACAGGTGAGATCATTGAGGAAAAAACGTCACGGTCAGACCATGCTTCGGGGACCCAAATTATAGAGCTGCAAGCACAAAATAGTAGCTAAGTACAACAAAATAGCTTACCAAAATAAAATTACCAGCCAAAAATACCATGTCACTTGTACTATATGTGACTGGTATCCAACCTATTTATGCTTAGCAGAAAACTGTTAAGCAATACTTTCAGATTAAGCAGATGATATCAGGCCCTGATGTTGAAACCTAGCCGATACCGGTAGCCTACCAATGCGTAAAAAAATGTATTTCTTTAGTTTAAAAAGAAAATAAAAAGAAGAAAGAAAAGGGAACCAGTCGCGAGCAGTGTAGATTCAATGATATTTTGGCTGGTAGCCTTCTTCTGGTTAGCAATAATTTTCCGTGCTTAGCTTAATTTTTTTGATTGCTGAGCATCTTCATGAAATTGGCCTTATCATTATCGAATTAGCATGAACGATTAAGATGACAAATAGAAGTTACTTGTATTGGTATCAGTCACAAATAAAGTACATTACACAATAATATTTTGACTGCCCCTTCAGCTATGCGGCGTTTCCTAATCCTAGGTTCGTCACATTTCGTGCAGCTGCAATGGACTAATCCCTCGTTGCAAAAGTTAACAAAGTTTCCGCTTAAGTTATTTTGTTCATTCCCTCCTCAAACTCAAGAACGCTGACTTGTTTTTTCTATTTGGAAACAAATAATGAACATCACGTGGTCTTGAAAGAGTTCACGGCACCTCTGTCAAGGCTACTTAGTTTCTTCCTGGTTCGAGACGTAATGCAGTTTGCTGGAGAATCGTCGATTTCTACGACTAAAGCCGACAATAATGCAGTTATAACTGGGTTATAAGATTGCTCGTATGCAGGGCGGCCAGAAGACGACGCGAGGCAATGCACAGGAACGCTAATTGAAGAGGATGGCACGGCAAGATATTGGATAAGATATCCTAGCATCAGCTACGAGTAGGATATGCATCATAGGGGGGGGGGGGGGGGGTGGAGGGGAGGAGACAAGAAGTGAGACGAGAGGGAAGAGTGGAGATAACATAACCATCACGGACATCGATTGGAAGAGATATGCAGTATAGAGTCTTGACAGTGACGACAGCGTTTTATCGCAATGGAACGGGACATAATTATATCACATAAATTGTTTTAATAAATACTATGAGCAAGTACACATTCCAAACAGCACCTACAAAGCTAGCAATCATGGTGAAAACTTTGAATGCACAATTTTATAATTTAATGTATTCAGTAAATGAACTGCTACAGACAACAGCCCTATAGATAGTCCTACGAGCACCTTGGGGAAAGGGCGATAGTATAAGCAACTACAAAACCTATAGTAGGCCTTTTTCGAACCAGCCCAAAACAGCTGACGGATTTGGTCTAAATTATTCTTTGTTTTAATTTAAGAAGTAGGCCTACTCGCCTGCATTTGGTTTTGTTTGTTTGTGTTTGGGCTTTATTTTGACCGGTTATCGTCTGTGTAAAATTTGTTTTAAAAAATTAATTTTTGGATTAATTAGTTAAAACTTCTCGGACCTACCGGTGTTTGTATCTAAAATATTCAAACATTTAAACATTTAAAAATTTTAACATTTTAAACAATTTAAACATTTAAACATTTAACATATTTTAAAACATTTGGACAATTAAACATTAGCCTATATCAAAGATTTTCTTGCTTTATTTGGAGCGGGGAGAATTGTTTCCCCTTAACCCTTGCATCTAAGACAGTCATGAATGTAATTATGTTGTAAATTAAATTAGATTGATGTATCAAATGTGCGTGTCTCCCTTGTTCAATGCTTGTAAAATCTGGATGGGCTCCATTTTGTAGCAAACACCTCACCGGGGGAAGGACATCATGACGACTGGGCGGGTTCACGCTACAGTGCCCGCTGAAATGGGCCCGGAGGATACGAGGCGAGTATGCAGAACGGATTACTGGACACGACCCGCTGGGCATGTCATCTGCCGCATCACTCCGTACGAGCTCAGCACCCCCCCCCCCCCCCCCCCCCCCACCTCCCCACTATTAAATGCTCATCGATCATTGTACGACGTATAACATATTGTAGCCAGTGCTGAGGGTATTGGGGTAGGGGCCTATATAGCCCCCTAACCCCCCATCAAGCTGTTACTGACCGATAATGACTATGGGTAGATTTTATCCCAAAACATCCACTACAATGAAGTGGAACACAAACATTTATTTTAATAACTCTGGTTTTCTGTTCCCCATTATTATTTTTTTGCAACATCATTGAAAGTCAATACCAATTAAAAAGAAACGTACGGTAGTAGGCCTACATGAATAAATAATTCAAGCTGTATAATTATACACAAAACTCAGGGAATTGCATCAATAAGCAAAGCCCAATTTCATGCTTAAACACAAACAATAGCTAAGCAAAACAAACCTAAGCTGACTAAAATAAGGTAACCAGAAATAATACAATTTCTCATGGACGATCTATGACTGGTTTCCTGCTCATTCAGTTTGCTTATTATTTTTTTTTTTTAAGCAACATTTTCTGCTGAAGGGTTCTATGAAGTTGGGCTCAGGTTGAAGAGCAATCTATAGCCAAAGTTGCTCATGACAATGTAAGGCTTTATCGTAATTAGAACTAGGGGTAGAAGACTTATTTTATGTTGTCCTTTGTTATAAAAACGAGAGCCGCATGATTCTGGTCAGCCGTAATCACTCCGTCGAGCGGAGCGCTGAGTCAAGGTATGCGGGGTCGAGAGGCGAAATTCACGGCAGCTTTAACCCCAGGGATTAGAGACCATACCACTCCGGACTGTGGTGACCAAGTGACCGTTAACTAATCATATCAGGCGGCATTATCATCTTGTCGGATCCCTTAGACACTCATAGCACTCCTCATGCAATTACTTAATTAAAGTTGATTTAATTGTCACCAATTTAGACAGCGATTGAGAGATTAGAGCAGTGCCTAATTTGGTCCTTTCGTTCAATGGGTGTGGTAAGGGCAGTTATGTGGTGCTGTCAATATGGGGATCTAATAATTTTATATGGTGTGAATGTTGACAAATATTGTAAAATGATGCTGTATAGTACCGGTATATCATTAATGTTTAACATGAATGGCACGAGAAGGATTTGGCAAATAATAAGGAAACTATTCGTCGGTCAGCATTGATTAATAACGGTACCCAAATCATCAGACTCTTTGTGTTTTAACGTGTTTTGTTTCATCTGTTTTATTTGTTTGTCATTCAAGTCGCCATAGTGTTTAATACCCGATACAGATAAGCATATGATACATCCCACGCGTTAAGTAATTTTTTATATATAATTTGTAATTAAATGTTTTACTCAACAGCCTTGCGCTTAAAAGAAACTTCGTAAAGTTAAACCCAACCATTGCTTCCAAGAGTTCAATCAATTACTTTTTAAAGTTCTTTCTAAATGGGAGTTTTATTTTTTCAGATTGACACGGGCTGTAGTGGCCTGCCAATTTTGCTGGCTAATAATATCCATTGAACCGACAGAGAGAAAGGGGGTTATTTTACACCCCGCCCCCCCCCCCCCCCCCCTGAAATTTCCATATCTATCAGTATCACCTCTCCATATCAAAGCATCAATACAGGAAGGTGTGGGCATCGGGGAAAATTCTACATGTCATTTTGATTAAATATTCACTTGATATGAAATGAGGTATTGCGAATGTAAAAACAGGCAAACGCATATCAATTTAGGATCTCGTGAGGGAGAGAGAGGGGGGGGGGGGGGGGGGGGGGGGGGGGAGAAAGAAAATACTCATGAAAACTGCATGTTGCAATGAGCAACGTATGGCCGTAGATAGCTTCAGCCACATGTCAGTCAAGTCTCCATAGTGCCTGATACCCACTACAGATAAGCGTACGTCACATCCCACGCGTTACAAGGCACGGCATATCAGACGTTCAAATCTAGCAGGTAAACCTGAAGGATTGGATGCATTATAACGCATAGAGAATAATGTATACAGAAAAACATGGGATGGAAATAGCCAGGTGATACAGTCCGAAGTGTACTGAGTACAAAGGTCATTGTATTAACCTCTGTGACGTAAACTTGGGAAGGGAATTCGGGGGTCACAGACTCTTCTACAGGAATATAAATTAGTTAGCTGTAGTGGGCCCAATATCGTAGAGCTGCTTAAAAAAAAATTAGCTAAGCACAACAAAATTATGCTTACCAGAATGTGATTACCAGCCCAAATAATAATACTATGTCACATGTACAATGTGTGACTGGTATCCTACCCTTTGTTGCTTAGCAAGAAATTGTTAGCAACATTTTCTGCTTATTTACGCAGCAAGAGCCTTCCCCTCATGTCATCGGGCAGCCTTCAGAGGAAGGGATCATTGTTAAGGAGACTGCACCATTTTTGATTGTCATAAGCAATCCCCGGCTTCATGTTTCATGGTTCATAGTTGCCCAAGCAATTTTTTAAATTTTATTTCCCTTCAAAGTCCAACTTATGTTGCTATGCATGCTCCTAGTCCTAGCCTGTTGGGGTTTTTTTTTCATTTTTTTTTTCATGAAATTTTTGATTGCCCATGACCGCTGTTTGTCATGTTTGACCGTAGCTGGCAGGTATAGGTTGTGTGTAAATAGACAATATATATAAATTGATTTAAAACAAAGTTTTGAAAAGCTAAAAGGTCTTTATGGACAGCGTTCGGGAATTTTTTGAATACCAATATAAACTGAGCAATGTTTAAACTTGAAAGGTCACGGCGGTAATTTCTTCCACAGCTCTGCTACAACTGAGCCTACCGACCCCTGTGAAACGCATAAATCTACGGGCCGTATATAAGCGCAGAGTCCTGCGTTTAGCAGCAGCCATGCAATTGGGACCGTTTTTGTAATGCAGGCCTACTATACGAAATGTAAGTACAAGAAAATGAAATTGATAAATAAAAATGTGATTATCTATTCATTGTCAGAATCAAACTAGGCCTATATTCAAGGGGGAAAAAAAAGGTGACGGTTTCAGCTCGTTTCGTTTTGGGCGACACAATTGCGAATCTCAGGACCGCCACTTGATTTGTTCAAGTTCAGACATGGATCGTTGTTATTCACACATTGTCTGTAAAAATAAATCCTATTTGAGTGTTTTGTTTCCGTAGTCATCTTTCATTCAGACGTTATTACTCACGCCAAATACCATTAACCATTACCAATAATTATATCATTTGAAAGGTAAATTATATCATCAATTGTTATCTAAGAATGAATTCACTTTACTCTTTTCAGAGCCAACACTCATCCCGAACGAGATTTACACATGTAATGGTCGTACCCGCAAGTTTACCGGTATGAGTTACTTCTTATTTTCCACACAATGCAAAGCTTCGAACACCACATCGAGACCACAACGGCTCATTTTCAGAGCCAACATTGCCTCCAAAAGAAATTTACACATGGTTGTACCTGCAATTTTACTAGTTATAAATACTTTCAAGAGTAAATTCATTCATATTAATTTCTAGTTTTCAAGAAAAAATAACACGCAACCAGCCTGTGAAATTACAAATTGGAAATCACGTTTTAGCGAGAGTAGTTAGTGGTTTATCTTTCTTTTTGTGTACAATATCTCCGATCGCTTTTGGCAATCAAAATTAGCAATTGTAAAATCCGGGAGTCTTCTTATGTAATTTCCCCAACTTTGAAGTATTTCAGACTCAAATAATTATCTGAAGAATCATGGCACTGGAACTGTACAATGAATTAGTTTTCAGATTTAAACGAAATCGAATTTTGTTTACGAATGCTAATCACGTAGCCTATGTCTAAAGGTATCTCCGTCAAACTGAAATGTGAGGTTTTGTCATTATAACAAACTAAACCACACAACTTTACTGCTATCGTGCGTGACTTCAACCAAATCGAAAAAATAAAATAAAATAATAAAAATGACATCGCGGTTTTTCTCTCTTTCTCTTCCCACCCATGACCGCATTCTTTTTTCTAATCTGAAACGCACACTTACCGACACACTACACCGTAATCTGACGAGGGGTTTCATAATCCGGGATAACGATAAAATCTTCGTGTGTGGAACGTGGGAGATAGAACCTGGCGTGGGATTAAGTTATTGAAGTTGTTTTTGGCTATCTGTATTTATTGTTTGATTACTTTGGTAATTATGAATTCCGCAATACTGTGCAGGTGTTCATTGCACTATGGCACCTATCCCCTTGTTGATGTGTTTTTTGAAGGGTGCTCCATTCGTGTTTGAGATAAATTAATGCAATGTGTTGTTTTTCTGAATTAAGCTCGTTAATTGGTATCACTCCACTTAATTGAGAAATTATATAAGGAATAATCGACGATAGGTTTCCAACGTTCAAATTCGCCCCGAATTGGGACTGGAACGAATTAGAAAAGTATAGGTAGGGCCTATATAGCCATGAATAAAAAACTTCCATGAAAGTTCTTTTTATATCAACATTGTCGTACCATTACTCATTATAGGCCATGTAAAAAAAACACCAGTTGATCGTCCCCTCCCTCATCCCTTTTTGAACCCGCATTTTATTATTATTTTTGTTTACCCTCATCTTGACACTATTTTTGATAATTGATTTAATTTATCCATATTTTAGACTTCTAAGTTCTACAAAAATAAGAAGCCAGTAAACTCCTAGTCGGGCTAGTTTCTTCATTGAAAGAAATAATAAAAATTAAAAATTAAAAAGGCCCTCATCTTTCTTTTGGGGGGGATAAACCTGGACGACCAGCTGGTGTATTTTTATTTTTTTACTTGGCCTGTGTTTGTAAATGCATCAAGATCCAATATTTATAAGATTTGATGATTTTAGGTCCTTCACCGGTGTATACCAAATAACCGCTCTAGAAGGAGCAGTTACTTGTATGTAAATATATTAATAGAACTGAATAATTAACGAACACCTCAACATTTTTGAAACGATTACTGTAATCCATCAACAGAAACTAATCCGAGCAATGGTGCATGCATCCCCACGCCCCCTCCCCCCATCCCACGCGCCATTACCACTTCAATGAAACCAACAAAAACGTGAAAAGAAGATTCAAGTAACACATCTTGACTAAACTGAAAAGTAGGTCAGGGAGTAAGAAAGAACAACAACCCAACAAGAAGAAGTTCTGCTGGGGAGAAGTAAGTCAGACGTCTACTCAGTACTGCCAGGCAGCCCGGTGGTGCCGGCAGCGGCCGCTGGCTGGCCACAAGACGGCGCAATAACCCAATCTGGTTTAATTATGGCATAAAGTGATTAATCGCCGATTAAATTAGTTACTCTTGACCTGTCACGCGTGGAGGCCAGGTTGTGTATATTATTCCCCACACGTCCCGTTCGATGGGACACTTGAGAGGTATTAGAGTCACCGCCTTAAAAACAAACAGATAGACGGGGTAATATATGGCCTTTCTCTGTGACATGACTGTCTCTTCATGCTAAAACAGCAACGATGCAGAGAAGGTAATGTTCGGCTATAGCACAATACATCGCAATGTATTTAGCATATACTTTGAGGCCTGACTCAAATCTGAAATAAGAATACCATGTAGGCTTACAAAATTACTTTTGTTTATACTTTCCATGCTAAGAAAGTACACAGAATGGTCAAAAATTGTGTGAACATGCCTCAAAGTATATTTTAAACACATTGCAAGCTTTTGTAGACACGCCGAACATTTTCCCTGTTTAACACCATTATCCATTTTTAGATATGGCGAACACCAGCATAGGAATAGGTTTGGTTTGGGTGTATACTGACAGATTTACCAAACGTAGCGATTCTATTGTGTCCACCATATCTCAAAGTCCAAGTTTGCTTAACAGGCAACATCATAGAAAACAAGTCAGAGAAACTTTTCCGCCGGAAAAAACTTCAAAAAAAACTTGAACACTCGTCGTAACGAAGCACACATATACATATATTTTCTATGTAGGCATGCAGGGTAAGGGCAAGAATTAAATCAAATTTTTGGTCCATCGGGTACGATACAGATAACACAAATGTATTGTTCTATCTTAACAGTGTCACTTCTCTTTAATTAGTGTAGAGATCGTTAAGCTTTTTGATAGTCATTAAAGAAAATATAAATACACCACCTCTGGTATTATTTTTAAAAAAATTGTTTCCATCTTGTCTCGGTAGAGTCGACTAATTAAAAGTTAAAACAAAGCAATCATAGGTCCCCGTGTCGAGGGCCCAGTTGAATCACCCCAAATCCCCTTCAATCGGGTTGCCAGCAGCATCCCGAGGCGATTTATCTCCCTCGTATGTGTACGTATAAACTGTGACCCTACCCGGGGGCATACGTATAGCAAGTATACACAACCAGCGCAGGCTGCCGCTGGGCTGTTTGGCTTGTTGGCCCCGTAAGGCACGGATAATGACAAACTAACGAGAGAGAAGTTGGTGTGAGATCTGAAAGGAACACGGTGGATCAGGATGTTTTGATGAGTGACTGTAACCGTCATCAAGGTGGTGATGAACGGCGAATTTGTCTCCCTTTCTCCGCGGTTTAAGTCTACGCCACGCCACAGCCCTAGCAAGTCAAGCGAGTCACTCTTCCCCCCTAGATCTCCCCCTGTGAGCCCCGTAATCCTGAGCCCGTACGGGACTCGACAGGGCCCGGCCGTGCAAATCAAATAGCGCTCCCCTCCAAATATGATTGATTAGGGTTGATTTCATTTTGTTTAGATTGGCTTTTTCGCCGGGCATGGCATGTCCCTGGGTAGTTCACTGACGGGGAATCTAGGAAGAGAAGGCGAAATATCTCGGTCTGTCAACTGTACTCCGTTGGACCGTGAACGCTGCTTCATCAAATACGCAATCTTACAAATTGAATTGCAGATCTCCTCACGCCGTGGGTATAGCCTTTCTCTCATGCTCTAGCAAAGCGTGCGACGATGGTCGGCTGTTTTTTGTTTCTTTACTTTCCCTTTTTTTTTTACTCTTACTACAGAAATTCGGTGAATTTGACTTGACAGTGGAGGGGCTTTGATACGCTTGGGTGAGCATTAGCGAATCTTGAGCAATAGCCATCAAGCTGAGCGGATGGAGATGCTAGAGTTTGGCATGGCGATGGAGTTTGCACCCCCCCCCCCCCCCCCCCCCACCCATCGCACTGAGTTTACAAAAATAAAATAATAATAGACAGTTTTTTGAGATTGAGAGAATTTTAACCGATGACTTCGTTTCAAATAACTTTAATTAAATTCCGAAGACCCTACAAAAGCTTCGACTTATGACGCTGTAAAACTTAAAAGGCGTAAAGCCCATTACATTCAATGTTCCATAAAACATACTTGTTTTACGAATGTCCATTATTATAGTAGGCATATTTACAAACTAAATTTAAAGACAAAATCGGAATGAATAGTGGGAGAGCCCCCTTTCAACCAACATAACGGTACAGCTTATCATTAGGGCCTACTTAATTTAGCAACCTCTAAATTCACATCTTACTTCTGTGTCTGTACTGCAAAGTGAAGTAGTAGTGGAAGTGGAACTAAATCATTGGTAATTGATGTATTTTTCTAGAAAATGTGGATTTGTGAGGTAGAATTCAAGAATTAAACATCGTGTTTCCATTTTGTGCGTCTGTGACTGCCGAGAAAAACGAGAGCAATCGGTGACGATTTTAAGCTGTCACACAAACCTTGTTAACAAAATATGAAAACAAACAATACCGACAAGTAATACATCATTTCACATTAGAAGAAACAAATATACTGCCCCATAAAAGAAGAAGAAGAAGAAGAACTTAGAAAAAGAAGGAAAGAAAACAGAAAAACAGCAACTACAATGACTTCATGTCTCAGTAAATAATTTGTTTTTCTCAAATTGAACCCCAACTGTGACGAAGTTCCAATTATGTTAAATGATTTTGAAATAAACCAACTGAACATTTTGGAACAAAACCTACCACAGTCTATTGAGAAAGAGATAGAATCCCACGTTTAAGAGAAAACCATGTAATGATGATCTATCGTTTTGTTGATTAATTTATATTTATCATTTTAGTATTAGTAATAAAACATCTTGCTGAAGTTTTTCGCAGTATGGTTTGTATCAGAGCCAGTTGTTATATCCCGTTCAAATGAAAAAAGAAGACGACGACCCCCACTATTTTCTGAAAACAGTCAATGTTAAACTGTGTCTTCAAACACATTTACACTTTTTTCTTCTATTTTTACAATAATAGGTTTGTAACGGGTACTAAAGCATTGATTTAAATGAACGTAATAAATGCATAAACCAGTTACAAGTGTTACCGTGAACATTGAGGCTGGTTTCTTTTTTGCTGGACATTGAATCTTATCAAAATGGCCATGTAGCATGTATGGGCAAATGGCGTTATAATTTCCCAGCTTTAATTATCAAACCAATTAGGAGGTGAAAATCCACGATATGCCAGTGTTTGGACAGTAAAATTAGTGGAGACGAACACCGATGCCCCTCGCAGCTTAATCCCCACCGCTGGCTAAAAAAAAAAAACCCGACTCAAAAAGAAGAAAAACGAGAAGTCGTGGAAATCTCCTTGAGAGGTTTGTTGGGCTTCGGCAAGGCTGTCATTGGCCCCCCAAAAGAAACTAATTCTTGCCTCCAATAGAAGGGTAACACCGAGGGTTTATTGAGGGCTCCGGGGCTTGATCATCTCTGTACTCATAAATCCGTAAAGCTTGGACATTATGACTCGTTTACTTTTCGGCAACCGATGTTCAATTGACGTCGTCAGACTCGCAGTTTAAAGAGGGGTGTTAATTTGGGACTCTTACTACAAGTGGACCCTCTATCAGGCCACGCCGTCACAATCTTTGCAGTGCTCACTGGATGTGCCCAACAGCAATCACTGATCACTTTTATAATAGGCCTATTTCAAAAAAGAAAAAAAAGGTCTGACTGGTTTGCCCTTCCACAGCCTCGGTTTGGTAACACTGGTTTAAAAAGGAAAAAGCACCAAAACAAGATGGCTGAGATGTATGAGGACTTATTTATAGGCCCTTTTCGAATCCCCGGCTTGGGCTTGGGCTCTAGCTCAGGCTCCGACCGCATGTTTGAAGCCATGAACTTGAAGCGCACGTTTTCAGAAACAACTGACGGAGCCCAAGCCGAAGCCCAAACCCAAAGCCGTCGTTTCTAAAAGGGCCTTGCTCAGATCGTAGAGCAAGTTCAGATACAATATCTCTGTCAGTTTCAGCCCCTGATATAAAATTGAGGCAACATTTCAAAGATCTGACAAGTGAGAAAATGATATGCTTAAACCACTGCTAAGCAGAAGTCCTTAAAGAGTGTGTACAACATTGGTAATTGTCAAAGATCAATATCCACACTTGATGTGACCCAACATATTTATACATGAAATAACAAACCTGTGAAAGATGCAGCAAATCGGCCTTCGGAGTCATGAGAAAACAGTGAAAACCCCTTATTATTATGTTGTCACTGTTTTCAAACATCGGATTGTATCACCAGTGATAAAGACTAGTTGTTTTACTCATTTCCTAAAAACTATAGCATTTCAAGCAAAACTATTTAAAGAGGAGTTTACCACCATGACCATCTTTGTACCACTACCATGTAAGTTATGTGCAAATCTGTGTACATTTATATTTTCAATCTTACCAATGTTGTACACACCCTTTAAAGTAAGCGAGAAACGTACAGTTTTAAACGAGTTTCATCACATGATATTGGAGACTGGTACCCCGTGTCTGCCAAGCACTGGCACCATGTGTCTGTCGAGAATAGAATACTATAAGAGACTAAACGCAACAAGTGCAGTCTTACACGATACAAATGTATGAATAAATAAATAAAAAGTAGATCAAATCCACAAATAAAATATGAATAGACAACTTGTGCAAGAACGATGTTGTTACTAAAAATTGTTGCATGGATAAACAGAGTGCGTGTATCCAGGCCTACAATTCCGTGCCCAACTCTCCAAACAGACATGCGGGGAAAACCCCACTTTTTGAGAAGTTTTTTACGGCAATGTTAATAGGTGAGTGAGGGGAGGGGTCAGCAATTTTAAAAGGGGGACCTAACAAACACGACAATCAAACCTCTGGCGTGAGAAGTACTGATCCTTTTGTATTATTCTATTACATCAGGGCTTGACATTTTCCTAACAAGTGCAGTGAACAAGAAAGGAGTGTATAGGCCTGCATTCTCCATATGGTCTACAACCACATCAGATTGCAGGCGAGTTCTGGATGGATGGGGGCTGAGATGTAGCAAGCCCCCATAATCAGGAAGTGACCATCTTCCCTCAGCTCCCGTATCTGCATCCGTTCTGTCCTTTTCTCTTTTTTTCTCCCCCTCAGCCGGGAGACGAAAGGAGCACGTAGCGGTCTACACACTCTACACACTCCCTCCCCGGCCCCTGGGGCACCTGTACTTGATGCACACGGCTGCCAAATGAATCGCAAGATGATTATCGTGCTACACTCTATCTCCGCGCTCCTCCCCACTTTCCCAGATACTCCAACCCCCTCGGTGCCTTATCTCGACGGGGACGAAGACAGGGATGAGATGGTTGGATACTGAAAAGCAGGAGAAGGAGGGGGGGGGGGGGGTGGTGGTGTATAATATGGCCTCCATGCTGTATACGGGCTAGTGTACTATCTCGAAGGCAGGTCGTACTTTCACACTGAAATGAATGACAGTGATAAAAAGCAAGATGGTGACAAGATATCAACATGTTAACGCGCGGAACAAAAATACACGGGCAAATTGTTTCATTTGACAGGCTCCTGACGTGGACACAGTCAAGCATGCATCAAGAAAGTCTCTCCGTAAAACTGAAACGATCACAACACAAAATGATCACAACACGGACACCATGTATCGTCTTATAGTGTAACCGCCTACAGGTTGCCCCTTTTATTATCTTCATTTGATACAATTACAGTGATATTGACACCACAGATCCTTTACGTTTAATGCAATAATAATACTCTACGTTGCGCATTTTGGGCACGCAGTGTGCACAAACCGCTAAGAATAGCTGTATACAGCATGATACCCTCTTTGAAACTATCCGATTGTGGCAAGATTATATGCCCCTATAATACAAGAAAATGAATTGATAATACGGAGAATGTCCCACACTACAGTGATACCCTCTGAGCCGACAAATCCGCCGTCACTCCGCTTCTTTTAACGGTACACAAGCAGCGTGTACACCGCGGTGAAGTTGACGCACACATGGGATTCGGTCCCTCCGGAGTGCAGCAAATCTAAATTTGATTTGATTTCCCCCTCTTCTCTCTCTCTCTCCCTGTCTATATCTCAAAGTGACGGTCTTAAAGCGACACGATTAATCAACAATACCAAGCAATTTCAATTTCCCCCAAACACAGCAACAACAATTTTCACGGCGGGTTGACACTTTGGTCGCAGTGGGGGAGGCAGGGAGAGAGAGCATGGATAGGAAAAGAGATGCATGTATAGTGATAACAAAAAAAGGCAACCGCCTCGTCGGAGCATGATTATGATGGGGACACAATTAGAGATATTGCCGGTGCAGAATCGGGGAGGTCCCGCTAGGGCATTTTGGTGTACCGTGCAAGCCGAACCCAATCTCCCGTAGTTGGTTGGAAATGAAGTAAGATGCTCGGCTCTCACCTCGTATTTCCCAAAGTGTTCGACACACGGGAATAGCTCGCTGACTCCAGATTATATCCTAGGGGTACTTATTAATTTCATTGCACGAAAAGGCAACACTCATCAGCAAAAGCGGAAGCGTGTTTTTGTTAGACATAATATACTTTAATACAGTTTTGTGCATAGCATAAACGCCATTATAACTCAATGACCACATACAATAACACGGGGATTTGGGTGAGATTTTTTTTTGTTGGGTTCAAAGCCTGGTATAAATTAAAAAAAGAAAGAACAAATGATAATTGAAATGAGTCTTAACTCGGTCTATAATACAGACTTTAAATAAGTTACACTTGGTATTGTTTAGGTTAAGGTAGGTAATGAGCCTATTATTTCATGACAATACGGATATAACATTGCTCTTAAATGGTGCTTAAGTTTTAGTGGTTAAATTATTAATTAATTGAATAGTTAATAAATTAATAGACAATATGAAGGACTTCTTTATTTTATGTTTGGATAATGAAGAAGAAGACAAAACCAATCACTCGAAAACAAATGTTTGGTGAGCCGATTGTATTGTTTAAGTATTTTTTAAATTTTGTATTCCTAATTGTCTTCGGGAATTATTTTCGGTACCACATATCTGCTCATAAATTTGTGTGTGTCGTAATATTAAAGTGGAAAAAGTCCCTCTAAAAAATAAATACCGTTTAGCACAGACAGAGAAAGGTCGCAGGGGTTGAGCGAGTAAACCGTGCTACATGTATGTACAAGCAGATGCTAACAAATCTGGTGCCGTACCGTCCAGTAGTTTACCTTTGAAGATTTCTGGCATGACGATTTGTTTTACGCATACCAGTGATAAAAGTAGGCCATACTCCAGAGCAAAATATTCGGTCAGAAGTTTGTTAGTTATACCCACAAGTGTTAAACTTTTCTAAATAACATACGCAAATCTTGCTCTTACTTATTTAGGCGGCAAAATATCGGTATTTGTATATACATTTTGCATTTATCCATTCCATTATTGTTTGTTTATCATAATTGAGTTGCTTAATTGTGAATTATACATTAATTAACTATGTGCATCTTTCATAAAGCAATCTCCTCTACAGTTGCTAAAAGCGTTTCCCAAATGTCAAATGCAGTTATTTAGTTTTAGTTCCCTTTCACAGGAAGACAATATATATAATATAACACCACAAACAAAAAGTGTGTTCAAAATAGACTCTGCAAACCGCCCGTGTATACATTACCCACGGTGTTTAATATCATTATATGTACATACACCCATAACTTATTAACTGTCCGTCATTTTCAAACAGTCGCCTCTATTATCACATAATATACTTTACTCATGCGCGTTACGTAACAATATCAAAGTTTGAACTCCCGTCTATTAATTAACTTGGACTGTTACAATGTGTCACGCGCAACATTTTGGAATAATATAAAAGGCACTAAACTTTGCTCTCTGCATTATTGGCGGCAACCAGGTTTTTTTTTTCTCACCTGAAAATAAAAAGAATTTTTGTTGACATTCATTAACGCAAGCAAAACATTTTATCTGGCTATCTTTGTGTTTGTTTAAAAGATTTCGACTCAACCATACGATACAACATATGGGAAGGTACCCGACAGTGGTTTGTTTCAATAAAACAAAATGCTACATACACAACTGCAGGGCAATACACTTTCAAAAGGAAAATCTACAACACTAGACCTCCACAAATTTGTATTATTATATATGTTTACTCTTTAAAGTTTCCGATTGGATTGAACTTTTCGAGAAACTAAATGTATCGTTACTGTTGTTTCATTTTAAACACTTGTTTTCTTCTGTTTACGTTTCCTAAACACAATAACCATTCCCCTTTATTTTTACAAGATTTTATTTTACTAGCAAAAAAGAAAAACAATTTCAATTATTTTGTGTTATACAATATCTTGAAATAAGCTCGACAAACTCAAATCAAGTTCCACAAACCATAAAAAAAAAAAGTTTTTTACAATTCTGACGAAACACTGTTTCACAAAAATATTATTTTATTTTTGTAAAGTTTCCATATGGGTCAACTAACTCTACGAAAAGGTTGAAGATATTTTTTTTTGAAAGACATCACAGGCACTCTCTCATCATCATGGAAAAAAGCCCACACAAACTTAACAGAGTTATTTCTTGTTAACAACAAAATGTAAATACAAAAATTCCCACATGTTTCATAATTTCAAATTTCATACAATTTTGAGAAAATAAGCACAAACAGAAATGTTAAATACTGGCACCAAAAAAGCAAACCCTTACGCACTTCCTCTCTAGGCCTACACATAATAGTATAAGAGTATCACCCAAACTATATCCACAATAACCAGCAAAATCCCTTATAATGCAAAATATTCATTACAAAGCAGTGTGTCCACAAACACACGCGAACACAGAGTTCTTAACCTGCCCATAACAAGCCACAGATGACACAGGATTCACCACAAAACAACAGCCATCATTTTAACTTTTTTGTTTCTTTCTTTTTCGACCGGTAATCCTTCCCGATGGACCGGGTGGATGGAACCCGCGCGCCAGCGACGTCCGTGCTCACCAATGTCGCTAAAATATAAAAACCAAATAAAAAACCTCGCACACTGCTGCTTAAAGTTCCAGAGATAACATTTGCCTTAACTAATGGCCAGCCCATTATACACAAAGAATACATCCCAAAGTCAGACAGGATGTACGGGAGAAGTATTAAGGGAAAACAAACTGATACTGTTTGCAGCAAAGAAGAGAAGAAAAAAATCACTCGGCGAAAAAGACATCTTTTCTTACATTTGCATGAATAGCAAATCCTTGATAATTCCTAAGTGCTTCGGGACTTAGAAAGGGGGAAAAAGCTGTATTTTAATGACTTGCGGTGGGGAATGTGCAGCGGTGTGTAAGGGCTTGAACAGATGCATGAAGGGTGAACAGCAATTGAAAAGCCATCAATGAAGAAAGGGGGGGGGGGTGTTGAAATGACTGGTCATCCGCAAATCTTGCACTACAAATCAGAGAGCATAAAGACCTGTCTACACGGGTTAGTTCTGACGGTCAGGCATTGGTCATATAAAAAAACCGTTGGGAACTGTAAATTAATTTTTCTGTTTGTCTTTTAGTCAACCTGTGACTAATTCCATCATTGTAGTTCGAAAGAAATATTGTCAACTCAATGTTTAAAACAAAAATGGCAAGTAACTAATACATCCATTCCCCCCCCCCCCCTCTCTCATATTACAACTGCAATGCTGTTTTGCATCATTGGTCATGGCCCACAATTGAACTGATTGCAACGATATGAACACAGTCATGATTAAATAAAAATATATTTTTTCCGTTCTGTCAAGCAAGACTGACACATTTGAGAAGTCAAATCGCAGGGTCTGCACAAACACAAGCTAAACTGGGTAGGTACAAAATTGGCTATCGGGAGAGCAAACTCGTTTCTATTCTTTGGTTTTCAATAAAATAAATCCGTCCGATGGACTCCTGAGTGAGAAACAAAAGGTTCTCAGAGTCCTGCCTTCTCCTGAGGACGATCAGAGTTTACAGATGGAAACGTCAAGATGTTACAAAACCAATTCTTTTCAGAAGTACAACTCACGAGTGATTCACCTGCACGGCGTTACCGCAAACCTTACTAGACTGAGTGTCTTGTATAACTACTTAGCTTGTCGAGAAGTCACTTTGCTAGAACCACTTTGCTAAAACCATTGATACCACACCATGCGATGCCTCAAATCCCATATAGAACCATGTTCCTTTCATTTGGTCATCATGATCTCGATGATGCCAGTATTTCAATAAGATGATTGGTTTTTATGCTGACCCTTCATTAAACCATCTTTTAAACACTCCTCTGGAAGTTTACTAACTAAACTGCCAACAATGCTGTGCCATCTTTTGTTTTTTTTTATTGTAATTTGTAGTAATACTATTTATCTGATTTATACTATCTTGTCCATCCCAATTGTACCAGGAATTTTCTTTAAACAACAGACTAACACCTCTGGTTATCTCCCAAGACTTGTATGTTTCCTTCAAGCTGTTAAGCAGCGAACATTGCTTAGCAAAACATTCCGATAAGCAAAACATTAGCAGGGAGCCAGTCACAAAGAGAACGCTTTACTTGGTATTTCGGCTGGTAACCTGTCTCTGCTGAGCAAGATTGTTCAACGCCAAGCAATTTGTTCCTCATATTCTGGCTTGTTTGAAGAATGTTTGATGACATGCCAAGTCTGGGCCCCTGACTGATTATGTTGCATTTGTATGTAGTTACTGTATGGAGCATTTCTCCTCTTTTCGTCTGCTTCGTCTCCTCAGCATATTATCCAGGTATTCTGCCTCCTCTTCCGCTCTGCGGACACAAAACAATTTTTTAAGTGAGACTTTTTCTTTCATATGAAGATGGACAAATTTAAAATAAGGCCCTGTAGAATGAGTGGCTGCAGCTCCGTCTTGATCGTCAAGTAAACAAGCATTGAGGCATAGGATACCCATAGCAGCACCCCTAGCCGCAGTGGTAGCCAGAGCTGTAGTCGTAGCCGCAGCTGTCAATTTAGACACAGCCCTCGTTACATTACAAGAATAAAGCACCTGCAGTGTTTGTGATTTTCGTTTGTGCTCATTATAGAAAAATACATTGACTTGGTTACTTCACATGAACTTGATCACCTCATGTGGACTTGATTTCTTCTTCCATTGTGCCTGAGAGTTTGTAGCATCTACTGACCCAAAACGCTTTGTACAGTTCTTTACGAAAGCCGTTCAATAATTTGTGTATTTTTAAAATTCTTTCTCAGGCTAAAAGAGAAGCTTGCATCTTTGAGGACAGTATGTACTGCGATCAATTAAAACGACTAGCTCAAGACAACCTGTGCATAAATCATTCGGTACTGGCTTCTTAATACTGCTCTATTTGAATCATTTGCTTGTACTTAATGGGCAGGGTATTTTCCAGAACATCTGAGCCGGGATAATGACTTTAAAAATTCATGCTAATGTGCCTGTAAATCATACGACACACAGCCCACGAGGTCCCTGGCTGACATACACCCCCCCCCCTTCCTTCCCCTGCTCCTAGAACCTCTAACTGATACAGGGGGGTCGCTAGCCTCTATCAGCCAGGCACTAAGCCTCGTAATCACGTACCTCCCAAGTGTCCTATTTCGCTGATGCACCGGTCCCCATCAAAAGACCCAACAAAAGAAATCAAAGTTAGACTGTACTCGCCGATGAAAAATTCATCAAGCTCTCGTAATCCTATGTTCATTAAAATTTCATTGATGGCACTGACTGCTTGATTTTGTATCTCCCCCCCATCCCCCCCCCCACAGTAACGTTTCGGCAGAACGTCTCGAGGCAGCACAGAGGAGATTCTAATAGCCTGAATGGAATTTTTAAAAATAATGCCATTGCACGGCCACCTGATGTTGGTATTACAGGTATGGGGGGGAAGTAAAGTTTCTTGCCGCTGAACGAAACGACCACTAAACAATGATTGATGCCTTGTGGCTCGGCAGGAAGGGAAGGGAAAAAATGACAACTTAGAAGCTCTGAGCTACTCTGAGTCTATGGTCAATCAGGGACCACTGGGACTCGTAAATATGTAATGCCAAGGATTTGTGAATGGCATATCGCATCGGAGATTTGTCAACAAGAAGGAAGAGAAATATATAGCTGAATATATTATCACCCAACCATCCCCCCCCGCAAAAAATAAAAAAATTAAAAAAAAAGTTGAAAAGCACTTGAGGTTGAATATCATTAAATACAGCCATGGGGTTAGATTTACTTAATACAGGAAATGGTCAAACTATTACACACAAGAACTAACATTTTGAGAAAACATTCTCAGTGATCAAAAGCGACACTGTGACTTGTTCCTGGACTGATGTTGTGTCTTTCCCCTGAGATCAACATACTACAAACATTGGGTGGCAGTTGTTTTTCATCAACTCCCCCCACCCCACCAATTTATGGAATGATCTGCCACAACTCAACACTCAACTGGATTGAGAATCCACACACTAATTTCTGTTATTATTGTGTCCATAACTCCCCGTGTATCTTCATGTACTTACTCCCTTTCTTGGGCATCCAACTGCTGAACTAACTCGTCTCTCTTGTTGACCAAGATGACGAGATCTTCAAGAAGGAGCTGCTCACGTCTCTTCTCCTCTTCAGTCTTTTGCCAATCTGTTGGAGTTCAGAAAGAGACTTCAGTGTTTTCTTTCTTAAAATGTATTTTTCAAAATTGTGCTTTTCTTTATTTGATTTGTACACCAGCTGCCTTAACAGGCATTTGGTTGTATCGGATTTAGGTATAGCCCCTGGCTCCCAGATTGTGAAGTTCTACGGAGAGGATTTGCAAAGTCTAGCTACTTTTGCAGATTGTTATTCAATCTGTGCAGTCTTTCAAACAAAAGCTACTAATCCCCCAAAATGGAATCTGTCCGGATACCTTTGTTCAATCAAGTAGAATCAAAACAACATTTTACTCTCAAAATAGTTCAATCTCTCAAACTTTTTCCCTCTCGCACACATCTTCTTAAGAATTGAGTTTCACTCAGACAGATCCGCCCTTCATTCATTGTCTCATCTTCATTACTTCATTTCTGCATCCACTTGAGATGGAAGACGTCAAAGATGACACAACCACATCTTCTCCTACCCTACCTTCAATCTCCATCATCTTCCGCAGCTCTCGATTCAGCATCTCAAATTTCCTCTCCAAGTCATGCTCCTTCTCCCTGGACAGTCACAGGGACAGACGGGGGAGAGAAGGGAAAAAAATAAAAACAGGGTCAAAAAGGAAATCAGGATGCAAATTGATTAGATTGGTTGGGCATTTAGGTAGCCACAAGAAGAAGGAAAAAAAAAACAGAGTGAGGGAGAAAAACCCCCAGTTCTTTTCTTCACTTGAGAAACCCGTAATAACAATTTGAAGCAACTCCCTTATGTAATTATATCAATTTGACCTTAGGCCTCGGTGAATTGCAGGATGTATACATGCCAATTCTGTTATTCCTTCCTGCAGTGACACACACACTGTTCAATTTGAGCGAAGGGTCTATATCAGGATAGAGAGAGAGAGACAGATAGAGGGAGAGAGGGAAGGTGGCCTCTAATGAGATTGTCAGTTGGAAATTTAGCTGATTATTGCAAACTGATGAGAAGTCGATGAGTAAAACCTTTGGTTCAGCCAATATATTGGCTGGGCACAAATAAAAAATACAAAAAATACAATAAACCATAAATTAAGTAAAGATAACTAGTAAGTTATATTTCTATCCAATATTTTAAATAATTTCGTTTCTAAAAAGATTGCTTTTTTTTTACAAAACACACTAATTAAAAAACACAAAAACTCAACGAAATTTCAATCATTATTTATTGCTGATTTCACGAAAGTTAAACTTCCATGAAGGGACAAGAGAAGCAGAGAATGGAAAAAAAAAAAAAACTAAAATAGAGAATGGGACAAACCGCAGTTGCTAGAAAATGCTACAATGTGTCAGTCTACGTCCAATGAATGGAGGGATCTTGTTTAGTGCCATATGGGCCATGTGGCATATCCTCACTCCAGCAGAGCCGCTGGCCTGTCTGTCATAACGGCAAGCGAGACGAGGGAGGGGAAAGCTTGCCAGAGTGTATTACAGCCAGGGAACAGAGGGCCAGGCCTCTGTGCCTCTTAAGCCCCCACGCTGGGCTCTAGTGCCCAGCTACCTGCCGAGTTACTACACCCTTGCTATTCAGTCTGCCCCACTGGACAACTGCGGCCTCCATGATAATCCATCAAGAGAGTAAGAGAAGTCACTCAACAATGTAGTGGGGACATTTTCATTTTTCGAGGGCCAGTGCTCACCCACGACACAAAAAAACCTCTCCGGTTTGTGTTACTGTTTTCTTTTCTGTGTGAGTGAGTGTGTTGGCGGGTTCCCTCAATTGGAAAAACTTATTCATGAGAATTGCAAATTGAATATGGAGTTGTGTTTTATTGATGCTTTATCGATGTCAAATTAGTTTTGAGATCAAGTCGTACAAAGACTGTAATTTGTTTACAATTAGGTTCCGGGCTACCTAGTTATCAAACATCAGATCACTGATGTATGGTGAACATAAACTACTGCACTTGGTGAAAACATCGGACAGAAATGAAGAGACAAGCTCTTATGAGATTCAGAAATCAGAGTAAATCACAATTTCATTCATCACAGCAGAATCATTTCCAAAATTTTCAAATTTATTTATTCATTTATTAACTTGAAGTAAAAGAGTTGGTTTAAATCACCTAAACATTGGTAATTGTCAAAGACCAGTATCCACACTTTGTATGGCCCAACATATACATGACACAACAACCCTATGAAAATTAAAGCTTAATCGGTCACAGAGATCACAAAAAAATTGGGAGGGAAAAAAACATTTATGTTTTATATATAACCGCATAACCCCTGTAGCGGTTCAGACTTTCTCAAATGCACACAGAACTTCTCATGTACTCTCAGTTCTCGTATACGTTTAAAAGAATCAATGCAGCGCCCTCTTTATGGAATACACCACTCCTAACGCAAGCGCACTTGAGAATGTCCGCACCAATACAGGGGTTAGTATTTAATGCCTTCCTGCAACTTCCCCTTGTGGGTATCATTTGATTACGATGAGGTATGGAGAAGTCAACACGACATTTTACTTACATGGCGTTAAGCTGCTCCTCTCTGCGTATTAGTGCATTCTTTTTATTCACCAACTCAAACCACTCCTGCATTAATTGCGCCTCATCATCAGTGCCTGTAATCATTAATACCATCGCATTTTAGAGATCGGTACAAACAAATGTAATGTCATCTCTTAGTAAGGCATTTGCCAGTTAAACGATTTGTCAAAAAACGAAAAAACAAACAAAAAAACAACAACATTATGACAAAAAGGACAACAAAATTACCCCCAAAAGAAGTTGAGTTTCGTACAAACAAATGTAAGCCATTTGCCAGTTAGATGTCTGGTACAAGGACTTCTTCCTCACAAGCCAACACTCAAATTGGATTCCTCAGACTAGTTTTTTAACATTGCAATGTAACATGGTTTCGGGCAAGGTTTTGTATTCATCATGACCTAGCATTTTGAACACTGTTCCTCAACTAACTTCTAAATATGAACACCCCCATGAAAACAAACTACCAATGAAAAACCTTGGAACCAAACAATAGCCAACAAGATAGCTGATTGACTGGTCTACATTGTACATTGGGTGTTACACTTTGAAATGAAAGAAGACAACATAACACTAAGCAAACACTACAATACATGAGTTGCTAGACTTACAAATATAACATCTATACTTCAACAAAACATTCTCAATTAATTTTAAAACAACATATTTCAAATATTCATTGATTCAACTAGTGCTGATAATTGAAACTCTTTTAAAGGTCAAACACTACATTAATGAAAATGCCAATGAAAAGAGCATCCAAGAATTTCTTCTTTTGAGGCGGGAGAAGAAAAAAAAAACTGCACAGCAAGAGGGCCTTGGCTGCTACAATAATTGAGGATTTGAAAGCAGCAGAGTCCTTGGTGTGTGTACACTGCCGCTCGCTGTGCTGTGCACACAAGGACTGCAGAGTTGACACTCAAACTAAAGACCTATCGAACACAATGTCAGCTTGCAAGAATACTTGAATATGAGTCCCCTTCAGCAGTATGACGGCATTGGGGGGGGGGGGGGGTCGGATCGAGTCATGAGGGGACAGGTACTACAAGGTCTCTCTGCCTAGTGGCTTGTAAGGACACACACAGGGCTCTCTTTTGTCTCACATGGTTTCTCAAATGCTATGGGGTCACGTAGTATTTGGACTACCATGCCAAGCCATCAGAAGAAAAAACATTTGTCGTCCCATTCCAGACAGCACTGAATTAACATCCAGACAGTAGGTAGAGTCATATCATTTGAAATGTTAACACAATATCTCATCACTGCATATTTTTAGAACCAGCACTTTGTTTTTAGGACATGGCTTTCAAATCTTTTACATGTTTTAATGAATACAAGCCATCGGGAAAGTATTTAAACAGATAATTCAGAATTCTGCACTGCTAATCTTCTCTTCCTCAGACATGTCCAAAAATCAGACACACTGATGCTGACAGAGGAAGGCAACCATGTCTAAGGTTTGGCTCGATCCAACAAAAACCTTACTCACAGAAACGAACCACCACTTGAGCTTACAAATCGTGACTCTACGAAGGAGCACAGTCTTGTTGTTTGTTAGAAAAATATAATGGAATAATTTGGTTCTCAGATTATGCTAAACATCAAGTGGAAATATCGGTCCAGCCCACTGAGATCTACATCAGATCTTACTTTTGATAAAGGCATAGTGACGAAGCAAACAAATTCAACAATGCAAGCTAGTGTATGTGATGTCTGTCTGCTTTTGCCGTTTGTTTTTGAAGAGCGAAGTAATTTAAGAAATTTAACAAGCCAAACATTTTGCTTTGAAAGGGCAAGGGCACCAAGGCGTTGTTTCCTCTATGAGAAAAATGTATATTTCTATTGGAAAAATTCAAGGGGCACCAAGGCAATGACCAGGGGCAACGGAGGCAATTGCCTCTGTTGCCTCCGTGAAGTATTAGGTCTGATTTAACATGTAATAATTGCATCTACCTGCATCTATTATATAAATATTTACACATTTTAGATAAGCACTGTATGCTTGGTGCTTCCCTGCCCGCCCCCCCTAACAAGTCCTGCAGAAATTTAAATTTACAGACATTCTACATCGAAAAATAAAGAAATTATTTTTGCAACTCGATTTGTAGTTGTTATACTTTTTGATTTTTGCAAAGTAATTTGTTGAGCAGCTTGATTTGTTGTTTTATTCTCTTCCCTATTTATGAATGAGCTTATCAAGGCTCTCAAAAAGAGGTCTCTCAATGTGGGAGGGGCTAAGTATTCAATAGCATGGGAGGGGGGGTTTCTCTCTATATGAAACTAGTTCCTAGCATCCATACATACCATCTTCCATAGCTTTCCTCAGTGACTTCTCCACCGTGGACGCCCTTTCATCAATCTGCTTCTGTTCTCGCTCAAGAACGGCGTATTCTCCCAGGATGTAGTCGTTGGTGTCCATCAATTCCTACAATGAGAAAAGATGACGGATTAAAGACGCAGGCAAAAGACAACCTTCAGGACTAAGGTTACAGCCATTATATCTTTACAAGGAATCTTCTGGAATGCTGAACAGCACCATTGCCCATAGGAGCCTCAAGGCAAGGGGAAATGAAGATGGCACTGAAGGGTCCAACCTTACATTTAGAAAGTAAACCTTTACACATAGACCTTTATGCATGGACGTCATGCTGCAGCCAGCCTAGAGGTCGAAACGATGATGAAACAACGGAAATGCACATGTATTTACATAGCATGGTGAATGAGCCATTGAGTAACCTTTATTTGATCTCTATGAGAGGGCACCCTGTTTCACTGATATCATACAATGCATCAGGTCCACTGTGTCATGAATGAGTCTGTCCATACCCCTAGATGTGTGATCTGTAGCCCCTAGATGTGTGATCTGTAAGCCCCTAGATGTGTGATCTGTAGCCCCCAAATGTGTGATCTGTAGACCCTAGATGTGTGATCTGTAAGCCCCTAGATGTGTGATCTGTAGCCCCTAGATGTGTGAACTGTAGCCCCTAGATGTGTGAACTGTAGCCCCCTCGATGTGTGATCTGTAGCCCCCAGATGTGTGATCTGTAAGCCCCTAAATGTGTGATCTGTAGACCCTAAATGTGTGATCTGTAGACCCTAGATGTGTGATCTGTAGCCCCAAAGATGTGTGATCTGTAGCAATACTAGATGTGTGATCTGTAGCCCCTAGATGTGTGAACTGTAGCCCCTAGATGTGTGATCTGTAGCACCAAAGATGTGTGATCTGTAGCACTACTAGATGTGTGATCTGTAGCCCCAAAGATGTGTGATCTGTAGCAATACTAGATGTGTGATCTGTAGCCCCTAGATGTGTGAACTGTAGCCCCTAGATGTGTGATCTGTAGCACCCAAGATGTGTGATCTGTAGCACCCTAGATGTGTGATCTGTACCACCCCGAAATCTGTGATCGTGCGTACCACAGATGTGTTACCTGTAGCACCCCCAGATGTGTGATCAGTAGCACCCAAAAGATAAATTATCTGTAGAAAGCTCATTAAGATTCCTTTTAATTTGTTCACCCCCCCTTGTATTATTTACCTCCTCATCCAATGCATTGATTGTTTCCTCTGTGGGCGTGACATCCTCACTAGGACTTGCCGCCTCCTTTTCAAGGTTGCTATCGTTTGAATCCTTGTCCTCTTTCTTCAGATCTGGTTTAGACTCCGATTCAGGAGTTGATACCGACGTGTCATCTGAGGGTATTAAGTACATATACAGGGTTGAGTTGAAATGCAAACATGTTGATTGTAGAAGAGGCTTGGCTTTGTGTCACTATTGGTTTGAACACTAATTTATTTTAAGCTCAAGGCCTATATTTTATTACTGAAATTGTTTGTGGTTGTTGTCAAACTCAACGACAATAAAAGAGTCATTATTGTTAATAAAAGTCAATGGTGGTATCTCTATAAAGAGTCTTGGACGAACAGTAAAATTCTCCTGAGTTTAGTCGTAAGTCTGAAAAAATGAGAACAAATTCATTGTTCAAAATCATTTAAATTAGTTGAATTTTCATTCTTTTGTTATTTTTTATATGTTGTTGATATTTTTAACTAATTTTAACATTTTTTCTTAAACCGTTCTTTGTAAAATTACTTGCTTTTCACAATTTGTGACTCTTGTTTAAATATACCATTACTGAATTGAACTAAATGCAAGTTTATATCCCATAATCTATATTCCAAAACAATGGACAACTAGCCAGCTCAGCCCTGACAAATGGTACATAACACAAAAGCTTAAGACCAGAACATCAGTAGAAAACCAACCTTTTGGTTTCACGGACGTGGCAGGTTGTACAAGATCAGAGAAGGATTGCAGAGAGGTCCTCTTAGCCACGCTTCCTGATAATCTCTTCAACTGTTGACTTTCTGTTGTGTCATCAGCGGGATGTCTGGGTTCTTCTGGTTTCTTTGGTGCTTCAATCTTGTCTCCTATGCAACAAGATCAACAAATAATTTTCATTTGTTTCGGCACAGTTTAAGGAACTCCCTCAGCCTAGTATTGACCCAGATTGACAAATTAGAAATCTTGAAAGTTATCTGGAGATAAACTTGAAAAGTTAGGATGTAGCTTTAGCCATGAATGATACAACTGTCCTTTTTAAAAGGCCGTTTTGACTTAGGCTTCTTCACTCACTTTGCAATTTTAGTATGGGGTTTTAACAGGCAGCCAGAGCATAAGCCATACCCAAAGTTAAAGCCATGGTTTCGGGAGGGGCCACAGATTGACACACTCAACATCCATCATCGTCAAATCGAGAATGTTTGTCGACTCTGGTGACAACAATGTCAGTCTTACTTGGGGGCCTTCTGAACAGAGTGAAAAAGACTAGCTGCTGTTGTTGTTGTTTTTGTTGTTGTCAATAAAGCAAACAAGAGTGCAATACCTTACAATACAAATGTTATAATTATTGCATGCATTGATTAGGGTTGTCTGTGGTTATGCTCAAATGTCACAAGTTAGAAGAGCAGCAACCAATCGGTTATTTTCATTGTTGGTTATAAAGTGTAAATTCTCCACGTTATGATGTTACCTTTACCAAACACTATAATCCTGACTGTGATTAAACAAATGGTTAGGTTTTAAAATGGAATGAAAAGACAGTACATAATAATAGACCATGTAACCTATGACATCATATATTTACATTGAACCACAGAGCCTGGACTTCCTGCAGGCACGACATGTACGCAACCCATTAAAAGAAAACATAATATCTTACGTTCCATGGAGATTGCACTGTCTGATTTTTGTCAACTATTGATTTAAAGAAAGAGGGCGCATCTCATTGTTCAGCTGTCATTTTAATAACTCTTGAATTGATGTGGAAATGATGACACAAAGTAAAACATTTCCCATATATTCAGTATAGTATCTTGCCTGCCTGAAAGGCCCAGGTACGTAAAAGGTTGCTCTTTTTGGGTAAACAAAGGTTACATGGTCTATACACTGTGCAGCAACCAGTGTTAATTGAATTATTTAAAAACCATTCAGATAGATCCATGATGATGTCCTGTGACCAATTCACACCATAAACGGTATTAACGTTACACTCACTACGTTTCATTTGCAACACGTTGACAACGAGTTTAAAAGGAAGGTGCGGACTTCGTTTGGCAAGAAAAACATCCCTATTAAATATCTTTGTCGCCTTTCCTTTTCCAGGAACCAAATCATAAAACGAACCCGTGGAAGATTCACCGACGTATCGCTTATTAGCATTAATGTTTACAAACATACTCAACATGTTTGAGTCTCCTTTCCATTAAAAATAAGAGTAATCTCTAAGGTAAGATCTTTCAGAAATTGAGACTCCGTCGTTCCCAAAATCATTTGGTAAGTATTCAACTTTTCTATTTAACATTAAGCTGCAGCTGCAGAAACTGAAAGTCACCTCAGAATTGAATAGATGTAATACGAACTACAATTAGATTTTTACCCCAACACCAATATCGATTCAATTGCTTTGAGTTACCCGCTGCTAATTAAAGGATTTGAACTGACTTCTTGTCACCAGGCGCGCTCAGTTATCTAGTGGTAAAAGTGCTCTAAAACTTTGGGTTGTGGGTTCAAATCCCAACTGAGAAGCCTTTGATTTCTTCCCCACAGGCCTCAGAAAAAACTTTCACTTTGAAAAGTAAAAGCGGATAACAAACTTGAGACCCACAATTTTCTGCAGAGCAAACAATTCGCCACAATAATTACAGGTGATTTGGTATGTGTTGAATAGATTTGAGAGATCACAATGATCTTATGGGAACCTCAGGCAGGACAACGGTGTGATGGATTAACTGCTTTGGTTTGAGCATTACTCGATCCAAACTGAAATCATTCTCAAATCTGAGGCAAGAACAGTTTGCTGAGAAAAGAGCTTTTGCACCCAGTTCATACTACTGATCCTCTTGCACGAAGGAAGTTTGTACAGTTTGTACCCAGGAAGATTTCACCCTGACCTAGGCTGGATCTAACCCTTTCTCTATGGTCTAACCTCATTAACAACAATCAGTTAATATACACCGTAAAGCCGGAAACTCAAACCCTAAGCTCTTGTAAATACTTTGATCGCCTGTTTCTAGTCTATGCCACCAAAATGACAAGTTACAAATCCCCAAACCCTTATAATCATTAGAGAAAGTGCATTGATTTTGACCAAACTGCGTAACAACTGGTTTTGTTTGGGAAATATTTGCAACATGTGATCAGTTGTCTTGCATTGTTCCTCCAACATGTCAGTTACTTCTGACGTTCTGAGAGACATTCGGATTCGGGAGGGGGGGGGGGGGGGGGGTAACTGTCTGATTGAGTGAAACTTGCTTAGCCCAGCCCACCCTCATTGTGATGTGGGATTCCTGGGGTGGTGGTAACCAGAAACCCCCTGCTGAGCTTAGCGTGTTCATCATTTGAATGTGCAATCAGTGATTCTCAATACAGGGGAAAATAACATTCACAATAATTTCACGAGTCAAATCAAAATCTAAGCTAAGATAAGTGAGACTGTTTTAAAATAGGGCACTGATCGGTGTTCAGTTTGTTTGATGCAAAAAATTGTCCCGGCCTAGCATTTCCACCCTAGCAGCTCTCTCAAAAACATAACAAAACTTAAGAAAGATTGCTGGGGATAAAACATGAAGTCAATAACATTTTGTTTGCATTTATACCAAATGTCCTTTAGATTGGTAAAGCAGTTTCGCAAAAGCTACTTCTTTTTTTCAAGTTTATTTGATGTCCATGGTGGGGTGCTATTGGGGTTATTGAAGATGACAAGAGAATCACTTTTTCCCCCACTTTTTATTCTAAGTTTGACATGGTCTCTTGTCTCCCACCCTTTCTTAATAAGTTGTACAAACATCTGCTTTCCTCTCTGCAGCCCCTTTCAGACTAGAGGTTAGCATACTGTGAGTGTTCGTCTACCCCAGGAAAACTGCAGCAAGTTTTTAAACGAACATTTTGTGGCAGTTACCCCTGGAATTTCCCATGGGTTCCTTGGAGTTGGCTCCATATTGTAAAAAGGCTTTACAAGGGTCCCTAAATGGTTAATACTGGTTTGCCTACAGACCATTGTGACAAACAATCAGTTCTACTGCTTACTTCCACAACAAGGTAGCAATGGACACTGCCTCATTTATGAACATTGGAAAACAAAGTGCACTGACGAAAAAACGGAACGACAATTGACGACAATTGACGACAATTGACGACGTACAGGGCCAGGGAGTCATTATTTATATCAGGAATAGGACACAAACCAAACATGAAACTCAGGCTGTTATCTGTCGATAAGAGTCATTACAAATGATCATCAGCAAAACAATGAAGCATTTAGCTAATTTATTAGTGCAATAAATATGATAAAAGGTCATATTGAGTTGTGTGCGAGGCTTGTGTTCTTGTGATCACACCCGTACCCATGCATCCTCCAGACATCCAGGGAATGAGAAAGAATAGAGGAGAGGGGGAAGATTAAGAAGGTGGATTGGGGTTAGAGTTTGGGAAATGGGTGGTGAAGGTGGGTTAGGGGGAAAGGGGTTAAGGTTAAGGGTGATGGAGGACTGGAGGGTAAGGGCAAAAAATAAAAAATGGTGGTGGTGGAGGGTTAAGGTTTTTAGATAAATGATGGTGGAATGGTAGGGTTAGGGTTGTGGAATGGAATGATGAAGGGAGAGTTAGAGGGTAATGTGGGAGAAAAGGGTTTAACTCTTGCAATGGGTTGCAATCCACCAGCGTGATGACCAAAATCTAAAATGATTTAACCTCATCCAAAGTTCCAAGTACTTAGTGCAGAATTGATGTCGAAAGCCAGGTAGGTACGGAAAGGAACATAGTGCACTTTAAAGTTCAAAACGTTCGTTTTAAGACAAGAGACGTTGCAATTTTGTTGTAAATCTCATTTGAATCAGGGTTGAGGGAAATAAAATAAATTACACAAGGCAATTTGTTGCACAGATGAAAAGGCACCCTCCTGGCAGTGACATCAACTTATCACCCAAAAAGTGTGTTACTTTTAGCCCTAAAGACAAAAACAAACACCGTGCCTACACGAGCAGCCAATTTGTTTAAAGCGCTGGAATTTGTGCATTGGGAATTTTGTGCATCACTTTATGGTTACCAGTCAAAAAACTGAAAGCTTATATTACCAGTCAAAAAACTAAAAGCTTAAAACATGATATCCGAAAAGAAGAAAAAAACCTGCCAGCTCGGCAATGAGTCCTGTTTCTAATAAAGTTTGATACGGAGTGTGGGTTAATAATTCCACATGAAAATTAAAAAAAAAATTTGAAACAAATTTTGAAACTTCACTGTCACTGTGGGAAACATTTCAAAATCTTCACCAAACACAGAATTTTAAACTGTTACTATCAATTTGTGTACTAAAGTGACTGATCAAACCAATTCATTTTTAGCATCAGCAAACCAAGCTCATGAGCTCAGTTTGAGAGAAAGGCTTTATTTAGTACTAAAATACTGGTGTCATGAAACAAGGCTTGTATTTCTCACGCCTCTGACAGACATATCAAAAACACAACCTGGAATTTTCAATTCGCAGTATACGTAACATTGTTATTGTTATTATGAAAAACACGACTTAGTTGCACCGCTAGAAAAAGGAAAACGCACTTGATTGCCATCAAGTCTTGTCTTGTTGCAGACAAAGCAACAACATCAAGGGTTGGAAAAAAAAGCAAGACAAAAAAAGAGTGGCATTGACTCCAGCACGCAGGTGATTTGTTAATGGGAAGGGCTACGAGAGCTACCAATCATGTACACACATACACATCGCACATAATCCTTACCAAATTGATAAAACTTGAACTTGGAGCCTGTTTAAAAATTAAAGGAAATATACAAATTATAAGAAATAAATCAACTTAAAAAAAACAGAAGAACTCTACACAAATAAATTACATACATCATAAAAAAGACTGGGAAAGATCATGTACAACAAAAACTTCTAGAATGTTCTACTTTTAAAAAGTATGTAAAAACTGTACACATAATCACAACGAAGCTATCAGATAATGATGTTAAATGTAGTTGAACTTCATTTATGCACATCCACATTGAAAATTGAGTTAATTCCTTATTTTATACACAAATTTGTTTTGCACTCTTGAGACAGCTTTCATTAATATGAACATGTACTTATCTTATGTTAATTCCACTTATTTCATCTTTTCTATCAAGCCATCTGTCGTCCCCCCGCGCCCCCCTTTTAAACTTGAAAACACTGGGTATACAGCGCTTCATAATTAGGTTTTAGATGTGAAAAATCAATCAACTGTTGCTAAATGGGAACCAAGGTGGGTACTGGTCATCTTTCAAGTTCGGAGGTCAACACTTCTGCTATTGATATTTGGACGGGAATACGGTTACACACCCTACCAAGACCCCTATGGATTTGTATTGACTGCTGAACACTGAAAACCAGTAATTATCAACTGAAAAAATACTTTGATTCCTAAAACTTTTATTTTGTTTAGCGTTGTATTTCCTCCCTCCGTTAACACTTAAACGCCGATCTCGTCTGCCAGAGCTCTACACAAACTCCAAACCTAAAGAAGAACATCCAATTAGCTTTGGAGGTCAATCGTCATTAAACAGTTTGGCAGTTTCAAGAAGTCCCGGGCACTGATGGATCCGTCTAAAGTTAGGTGAAATCCTCCCCGTGTTTCAATGACAAGAAAGGTAAGAGAGAGAGACAATACTCTTGAACACTGCTGAACAGTATCACCGCTAATAAGCCACACACTCTGCTTTTGCACCGTCTTGTAACCAAAATGGTATCCAACTGTTATTCAGAAACACTGAAAACCCTTTCAGAAAGACCCCCTCCCGTCCCCACCCTCCCTTCCAATTCTTCACAATTGGTGCTAATAGATGCAGTGCCTTAGATCACATTTAGCAACTTTTTCCCTCGTGTAATTTGACTTTAAAAAAACGTCAGCCCGGTAGTGAAAGGAGGGCCCAGGACCAGCAGAGTGGGTCAGTTAATTGTTGAAGTATTGAAGTGAAAAGAAATGGTCTGACAGGGTTTGGGATGGGACCAGAAAGAAGGAGGGGGGGGGGGTGATAATGGGGTACAGATAATAGGGTCGCAAAATGGTAACTAATGATGGGAAGGAGACAGACAGGGGGTACACCACTGCTGGTGTGTTAATTTGGGGTTGAATGGGAAATGGTTAGAGGGGTGAAGCCATAGTCTTCACTGTTTACATGTAACATAGGATCACCAGGGCTCCATCAATGGAAAATCCACTAAATCTCATGAAAATGTGGATCGATATGTGTTGAAAATCTGCCTGAACAACCCCCAGGACTGTCGACACCCAAGGCAGTTTCTTTTTAAAAAGGTATTTCTGCCCGAGATATAAAAAGGAACCTGTGAGTAGCTGTGGCCCCATGATCCATTGTTACTTGCGAACTCCAATTACAATGCAGGAGGTTGCTTGCTTTTCAAGGGGGGGTAAAGCATTTCACCACAGAGAGGAAACTACAAACATTCCTGTGCAGCCCCTCAATCTCATTAAGCAGTTATTGTTTCCTAGTGTATTAATCTTCCTGAAAGAGCAACAGTACAGTGTGAAAGGAGTGTGTTAATCAAGTTTGATGTCTGGGGAAGTGAATGGTCTCCCACTCAGGGGACCTAGAGCACCCTGTTCACCCATTGTGGTTGCTACTCATTATCACCAAATGAAAAGCCAATGCAGTACAGCTCCTCAAATAGTCTCTCCCATTCAGGCCAGCTCTGTAATGGATGCCTTTACATGTGCCCAGAGCCTGGCGGACAATTGGTTTGAGTGGCCTTGCAAGCTGAGCTTCACCGGCTATTGTCTCACCCAATGATGTGATGAACAACTGCCCTGGGGCCATTTGCGTCACACTCTGTG
The DNA here is from genome assembly GCA_037783415.1 of Leptasterias polaris. Classification (NCBI taxonomy): domain Eukaryota; kingdom Metazoa; phylum Echinodermata; class Asteroidea; order Forcipulatida; family Asteriidae; genus Leptasterias; species Leptasterias polaris. Next base: position 5,074,653 of record JAZGTN010000027.1, read on the forward strand.
ATTGATGTTCACGAGACAAGGGGTTATCACTTGGTGTGCGCTTCCATAATAGACCCAGCAATGGGGTCTTTCAGGTAAGAAGCGAAGCAGCATAAGTAACCCATTATTCATCCCTCTTGTCACTTGCGCATGTCGCCTCAGAAGAGCACGCAATTTAAGAGATTAAGTGCTTATGTAATCTACTTCAGGAGGCTGCCTGTACTTCATCTGTACGCATGCCAACCGGCTATTGAAGCTTCCCAAGAGCCTCTTCTCTTTACCTTTACACAATGGCCGCGGTTGACTGCTTTACAGGATGCTCAGCAGGCTTTGGGTGCAGATTATCTCCTACAAGCAGGCAATGATAGACTTGGGGCATCATCTCGCCCATTGTAGCTCTTCCTAGGTCCTAAGAAGCTTGTCCGGATTGATAGAATCAGGGTTGTCTTCATCTCCGAGGCAGCTAGGATCCTCTGTGTACACATTACAGCACAAGGGAGGTTGGAGGGGGGGGATTCCATTGGCAGTAGCTTTCCAGGGGCATGTGTGTTCTGTACCAGCAATGGATAATGACCACGCTGAGTCATTGGAGTGATTTTAATATGGGAGAGGCACCGTTGAATCGGGGTGACAAATGTAAACCAAAGGTTAAACACTGAATTGTATGAGTAAATCTGATTATCTGTAGATTCCAGCACACAGATGTATGGGGATTACTCCACAGTTATATGGCCTGTAGTGGCGGCCTAACGCTTTTATGTAGGTCAGGGAGTTTTCCCACGCTATATGAGAGCTAACTCGTGGTTGTCCTCTCCGATGTATCAAAATGTATCAGGATGGCACCTGAACCTTCAATCATCTGGAAAATGAACAAGCTCAGACTTGTAACAGATCAGAAACAAATCGGATAGTTTCAAGTGGCAACCGTAAAGAAGAAATGTATACTTTTATCAATCATCTTAAGCTGAAGAGATTCTGTAAAGTTGAATTGCTATTTAATCATGTAATCTGAAATCAAACCAGATTTTATCAGTTCATTTTCACACAGATTTACACCAAATATAATTATCAAAAATAATCCACTCCAATGTAAATCTTAAGCCGTGTAAAGCTTAATTATTTTGTGGCAGAAGAATGTACAGCTAGTATCTTTTCGTCTGTTAAATTTGAGATATGACGATCGATCCACTTACTTTCGCTGTTTTTGATGTCTTCATTCCACCCTGGTCAAATGTAACTTTTTAAATGTTTTTAAATGTAAAATTTATTGAATTTGGCCTTTGTGCTGCCAAGACAGTTTTTAATAAATCATTTTATCTATCTATCATTTATCTCACAATGAATTACAAAACAGGTTTGTATGTGATCTCAAGATAGAGGAAAGTTTTATTGTGGGATTGGTACGGGATAATTACAAATGAGATATAAACAAGAGAAAAGTTGGCTCTTATGAACGGAGGATAATCAGAGATTGATGAGTAGGATTTCAAACTTTTCTTGATGGTGGAAAGCAATCTAGACTCCATGTAATAAGATTGGGTCAAGGAATTTTGCCGGGGAGGGCTTAAAAAAAAAGGGGGGGGGGGGAAAAGGTGGCTGGATCTGGAAGGTCCTGATGACTATTGGCAAGATGCAAACAAGCAACAAAAATTTAGGTCTGTGGCAGGATTAAGGGCTATTATTATGTGATGGCAGTGGTTTAAAGTTTACAAAAGGAAAAAGGTAGTAAAACTAAACTCCCTGAAAGTAAAACTGTTCAAAAATGTGCACATCAAGGTATAAAGATGGTCATGGTGGAAAACATCCCTTGAATACTTTGGCTTGAAATGCTACAGTTTTGGAGAAATGAGTGAAATTAGTTTTGAACTTGGAGTTTAAAATCAGATGTTTGAAAATACCTATTTTTGTACTTGTCTGTCAATTTTACAGATATGTAGGATTATTCAAAGTACAAGAGAAAACCTCATCGCAAAATTAAATGTTGATTGTGGGTCGAGTTAAACCCTCCCCCTTCCCCCAACAAAAACGAAAAAAAACACACAAAAAAACAAACAAACATTCCTGATATCATCTGTGAAAAAAAAAATCAGTAGTTATATCTGACCAAAGGTGGACAGTCTGTAACAAACCTATTAAATTCACTTAACTCTTTTAACCAAATTATTTTCAATTGTCACTCATTTATTAGCCCAGAAAAAAAGGAAAATATAACGACTTTGATGAAAATTATCAAACAATGTTTCGGTGTGTAACTTGGTAGGTGGTATTGTTTTACATTGTGTTTTAGATTAACTCTTGAGGTAACCAAGGCAATTCAGACCAGAAAAAAGTTACCTACAGCGTGCACGTTGTTTCTCAAGTTTCTGGACTTTGAGATCAATGGTCCTAAAAATAATTCAGCTCTTATTTTTCTCTCCCAGGGTCGTACAACTCCATCACCAGGAGTGCCACACCTGGGCTCCGCTCTCTCTCTCCATCTCTTAGCCAAGCCTTTGTTCCAACAACTCGTGCAACTCGCCTCATGTAAAACCCAATCACTCAAAGCCGAAGGACATTGGAGGAGACAAAAAGAAAACGCAGCCAGAAATAAAAGCTCCCCAAGAAAGATAGAAGAAGGAAAGATGTTTGAGAAGACAGCTGGCGCAGTGATGCATGGCACTGATTGTTAAGATTATTGATTTTGTGCCCTCTTTTTTATTCTCCTTCTCATCTTGGTATTCACTGGCCGTCTTGATGTAGAGAGAGGTTACTGTATCAGGACGTTGCTAGCCAGTGGATTTCACTGTCCAGTCCCCCCCCCCCCCCCCCCCCCCTGCAATAAGCTGCCATTTGTCTTGCATTCGATGTTGCATTGTATCAGCATTCCTGCGTGTTCAGGAAATATTTGGCAAAAGAAAAGAACCGAAAAAAAAAAAAAAAGGAGAAATAAATGATAATACCTGGACGGCCCAGCGGAGGCTGGTGCAGTTCATTCAGAGGAGATAAAAATCAAAATGGAGAAATCAATATTGGTGTGGAGGTAATCCAATAGTAGGATTTCGTCTCATGATTGGGTCAACTGAACCCGAAGTAAAAAGATTGTGACTTCATATTAATGCCGGCACGGCTACAAAAGAGATAGATACATATATATGGAAATGACGCCGCACGAAATAGGTCTACCATCTCTAAGCAGTGATAGTCACTGTATATAATGATTTGACGTGTATACATATATGGGAGGATTTCAGACGAAATATCTGCATGCCTTTGATTGGCAATACACCGGAATGTGTCTATCATGAAAAATGTTTCTAAAATCAACGGCTGTTGCATGTAAAGCTTACATTAAGATTCAAGAGTCTACATTACATATATAAAAATTACTGAAATTAATCAAAATAATTGCAAAATCCATGATACTATCTCCTATAACTCAACCGTGACACAATAAGGATGATTGGGTTGCGCATGATAGCCTGTACGCCTAATGTCAATACCAAACACTTCATTTTGTAAGCGGTGCGCACTTCACTTGACCCAACAAGATTACAGTTCCAGCCAGCAGGCACACAACTCTGCTCAGTAAAAACAGTTATGCCTCGCAGGAAACAGGTTACCAGTCATATCATCTGTACTGTGGTGGTGACTTGTGGTTGGTAATCAATTTTCTCTAATAAAACATATCACTAGAATTTGCACGACTGGGAAGAGATTCCAAGAATCATTTGAGATAAGTTTTCGGGAAAAAGTGTTGGCTCTGAGAAGAACCAGAGTTGAGAGTTTCAACATTTTGAAGAGTGTGATTTGCTGGACGTCAAGAGAGAACAAGCAGAAGATGAAGATGAGCTGTTCAAACTGACAAGATTCTACTGAGCCATGGTTCTACTCAGAACCAGCACTTCTCCCAAAGGAGATTTATTTCACATGGTTATTAAACAAATAAACCTAGTCATCAACCACAAGGAGCAGAGCTGTCTGGGTAAAGTCAATTTTTCTTTGTCCCAATCAAAATTACAAAATAAACCTACTTACTTCCTACTTCCTACTTCCTACACCATGCGAAAATCCAAATCTTTCTTAAGAATCCAAGAGCTATTGGTTCCTTACCTTCAGCTTGGTCTTTAGCAGCTTGTGACATCTCCTCGATGCCTTCTATTTCAGGTTTGTTGATACCCTGTCTGGCCTCGGCAATCAGACGCCTTGCCCGTAATCTCAACTCCTTCTGTCTCTCGTTGTCATCCTACACACAGGACATGCAGAAATTGAATCATGTATCGGATACTCGGTTTTCCCCTTTGTCCATCACTACCTAAAACCTGCCTAAATTCCATCCCCTGAGTTGGCTAATTACTACTGCACAGAAAAAAAACTCATCATGTTTGGCATTAAGACGAGGCATGCCAATCTCACCATCAAAGTGTCTGCCAAATTGTAGAGATTTAGGGTGCCCAACTTTGATGTAAACTGGAAAATATTACATCCAAACTACTCACTCAAAATACCTTTACATGTAAAAGAATGAAAAAGGAGGGGTTTTAAAATTTGTAATAAGGCGTCCAAACCTAGACCTTGTTGAACATTAAGAGTACAATTTAATTCTGAAAAATGGTTTACTTTCTTGAGAAACAGGTCCAAAGTTCTCACCTCATTAGTGGTGACTTCTTTCTCTTCCACTTTCTCCTTGGCAGGTCTGCGGATGCTTTGCTTAGTTGCAGCATCTCGTCTTGCCTGATCAAGGAGCTTTCTTGCTCTTGCCTTCAGTTGCTCCTCTCTTGTTAATGGTGTCTTAACGAACGAACAAACAAACAAACAAATCAAAAATACATAAATACTAAAAATAACATTAAAATCCATGACCCTAACCACCATCAGGTGTTTTCTAGGCACCCTGCTAAAGCATCAAAATGCAACACAGTTGAAATAAAAACCCTGCTAAATGAACCAAAATGCAACACAGTTGAAACGAAAAGCCTGCTAAATACGCCAATATGCATTGAAGTCTGCAGGGGACTCTAATTGCACATGGACACGCCAAAGCCATGAAGAACCCTGCTAAATGCAGCACAGTGCAACATAGTATGGGATTGAGTTGACTGCTAAATGCAACAAACTACAAAAACTTTCACCATTCAGCACAATTTGATGTATTTGGCTAGGGATAAGAGAGTTCACCAACCAACCAGTACGGCCTTTGGTCATGGTTGCAGCCATTTTGTTTGCCCTCCTTTCAAACCAATGCAATCAAACTGAAACCTGGAAGGATAAATAGTCTGTCCCCTCCTTGTTTCATAAGAACTCAGTATTTATTATTGCTTTTGGGGGGACAGGGAACACAACAAAGATGGTGGGATTATGATAATGATCTTTTAAGGTGCAACTTGCACAATGTAGGAATCACATACTTTTTTTAACATTATTTGTTTCAAACAAAACCTACATAAAAGGAGAGGATAAAATGCGATAAAAGGGTACAAGCAGATTAAAGTAAGGTAAATACAAATCATAATAACCCCAACACACAGAGACAAGGCCGCATAGCTCATCCAGATGAAAAGTAAAGATTGCCAGAAACGACACGAGCAGCCGACCGAAAATGTCAAGATCATCACAATTGAGAAATTATTTATGAAATCAAACTGTTTCGACACTATCACAAATACCATGGTTGACAAAGTCTTCATTGTTAAAGGTGCAGATGAATATTTGTCTAAAAGATGGTTAGATAATGCATTTCAGCAGCCAGAAATATAGAAAAATATTTTTCTGTTCTGGAAACTTGTTATACAATTTTACGATAATGTTGTGCATATGTGATGGACTCCTGTTTTGCCAAATTTATAAAAGACAGTCTATTCTCGGCGTAAGATTTCATTGTGATGATACGCTCCTTTTCAAAGGTGAATAATAACATTTTGAAATGTGTTAATACTTTTTAAGTGTGTAAATGTAACTTTAATTGACCATTAAACTGGTCAAGATCACTACCATTAACCCTCCTACTGTTCGCAACATTTTCAAGTGAGTTGACCAACCATTTGAAACCATTCAACTGCCAAAGTTGTGTATGGTGGCACAACTGTGCACAGAACTAACTGTGTACTGTGTACATGCATTCCCTCATGGTATCATATTGCAAGGCTGGCATAGCTTATCTATCATTCAAAACCACAGTGAATGGTATTGAATGGTCAGACAGCAAGAGGATTAATGCATAAAAAAAGATACATTTATGACAATATGTTTGAAATCTGGGCTACTACAATTTCCTATGGGCATGTAAAACGCGTAGTCTGGTGGGCTACTTTACAAAAAGCTTGAGCGGAAGGCCTGTTCACCCAGGGCACGTCCAAGCAGTTCAAACTGGTTCCCAGTGGGGCCCAGAAATACGCTGTAAACCTCAAGATATCAAAACAGCTCCAGAAAATAGCATGTAGATGGTTTTATTATACTGTCAGTAATTGACATTTCCTTTGAATGATTGTTTTGGGCAATGTTGCATGGGTTTTATCCCTGTACATTATTTTCCTTAATAAAAAGACAATCCAATAGACTTAGTAATGGGGTTTGTGGTAGGCAATGCTGATTGACAAGACGGATAGCCAGAATAAATTAAAGACAGAACGAGAAAAATGACTACACATCGGCTACATGCAGAGACAATAAACCTCCTATGTATTATTCTGTTCTGTACATCATGCGATTAGAGGTTAAGCAAGATTACACTTAGATTGCGACGTTGATGCTTGCCAAAGCAGCTTTCTACTCAAGTAGGCTAATACTGCTTACTATTAAATTGTAATCACACGCGAGCAAAATGCGGAGATAAACAGCTTGGTTTTAAGCTCAATCCTGATTTAAGATACTTTATGTAGTGCAAGACAAGGACAAGAAAGAGTGTAGATCAAAAATATCACATAGGGCAATGACTGTGGGGGCTTGTATCTTGTAGTGAGACCGGAAGAAGGTCAGAAAGCAGTCTCCTGACGATGACTAGAGCAAGCTAGTCGAAACGTTGTAGTGTAGTTAGTTATTAACGAGAAGTCCCCCGATCCACATAGCGAAAGTAGTAGTCCCGCCCGATTTCCTACCTCCCGCCCAGGTAGTAGTTAATAAGCAGGACAGTTCTTTTTAGAACTGAGAAGTCTCCCAAATTCCGAATATTCTACTCCGCGGCAGTAGAATAAAAAAGCAACACAAGTTCTCAAAGAACAAAATCTACCCAGCAAGTAGATATACACATGGTGTTACCGCAAACCAAATATATACTGTATGACCTTTTTCTGGACACACAGAATACAACTTTTTGCCCCCAGCAGAAAGTCACACGCAATAAAATGGCTCTTTTGAAAAAAAGTAGGGCACGAAAGTTGTGTATTTACTGCCAGAATTACTTGTACGACATGTTTTTCCATTCCCATGTGGAATCTAACTTTCCTGCACTGACTTAAAAATCGCAAAAAACTACAAAACTTTCACACAAAAATGTCAGAAAAACGACCAAACTTTCACACACAGTTTTCTAAAACACAATTTTGGACAGTAATTGCTTTCAATCTTTTGCCGGTCACTCTTTCATTACATCCTTCTTCTGGGTACAAAATTATGGGTTCCACTTCTCAATGGTTGGGTGGTGGGGAGGGTTATGGGGGTTGACAATCAAACAAAGAAATAAGCAATTTCAAGCCATTCCTTGTAGTACATGTGGATGCACAAGTTACTGACCCAGACTATATACTCTCCCGAAAAAATAAATAGAAAATATCATCAGTTACAAAAAAACTGAATTCCTTCTGATAAAGCAAAAACGTTTTGAGTGGAACAGTTGATAGTATACCGTTACATATTTTGATTGATGTGACCGAGAAAGGGATACTCACTGAATCATTTTTTTCCTCGTCCCTGAAGTCCTCCGTGGCATTTCTACTCGTCTCATCTCCCGTTCCCCTGTTGTCTGACGTCCATTCAGACTCCTCACCACTTTGTCTAAAGTTAGTTTTGGTTCCACTATCATCATCATCCTTGTTCGCACTGAGGTCAATTTCCCTCAGAGCCTCCCGAGAGATCTTGGCATCTCCGGGCTTAGATGCATCAATGTTTGTTTCTTCCCCTTCTGAAGAATGCCTGCTTCCGGCTGACGACCGTCGACTGCTGGATTTCTTTGGGCTCTGGTTGGTCGGGGTTGAGCTCTCCGATGTCCCGTTCACGGATATTTTATTACTATCTACAGAATCCTCTATCTTGGGAGGTGTTGTGGGCTTCTCGCGGGAGCTCTGCACCTCCTGCGTAAATACGTCTTCACTCAGAGCGGTGTCCGTGCTTGACTTGCCGACGACGTATGTGCTCTTCTTAGCAGTGTCTCCAATGCGTTGTAGCTCCATTTGTTGTCCAGTGAAATGCGCTCTGATTTGGAAGAGGTAGGTCATGACAGCCAGTTTGTCCGGGACGGCCAGTAACTTCATATCATTTGGATCAAGGAGCTTTGGGATACCTAGGGAGGCTGCGGCTTCAAAGGCCTGACAGGAAACGCAAACAAATAGTTTAAAAAAATGCTAGGTTACAACCTAATTTCCATATTATCCTGAGGACTCTAGAAGATGCTGCTAAGTTGGTACAAAATGTTTTGGCTGATTTCCCCACAATGACCCATTTCTCCAAATGAAAAAGTTAAAAGATTACTTCTACAAATACGTTAGATATCAACTAAAGGCTCTTCTTGCTGCTCTCATACCTTTGTGTTATTGTCTTTAATGTCATGTGGTGCCAATGATGAAAAATCTCTATAGAAATGAAGAGAGAAAAAAACACACACAAAAATACAATCAAACATTCAGTGACTTCGGAGCACACGGGAGAAAGAATCTCCTGAAAACGTTGCTGAACGGTAGGTTGTTTCAGTTTAAAATGAACTTTTCTACATGTCTCTACATGTTTCAAGCACATGTGATTTCTATTTATTCACGTGTTGATTAGCGTGGTACTTTTAGGGTAACAAAATGACCCCCTTTTGGCGATGTACCGATACGGTCTGCTGTTTGCAGTCAAAGGTGCATGTAAGATCATGCGCATTGTGCGGCAGTGCGCCTTGTCTGTTGACGCTTGATTTTTTGGGGGGTAATTTCACGGCCCTGCGCCTTGTACGCCCCGCGTCTTATCCGCAGGAAATTACGGTACTCAAGATCTTCAGAAGACTGGATTCACTATACAAGGGTCACAAGGAAAAATGTACAAATTCTATTTTTTTGTCTTCCTTTTTTTCAAGGTAAAACTCCCTCTCTGAACGCATCGTTCTAACAGCCTTGACAAACAAAATTAATATTAATAATAATAAGTTCTTACATAGTGGAGACAAATCTTAGGCACTATATCGAATGGGGATGGATTTTTGCATCAAATAGCACAATTAGTGTCAATAACAGGATGAATAGGAAACGAGAAGAAATGTTCAGTTTTAGATGTGAGAGGAAACCCCCAAATGGGGAAAAACCCATGCATCTGATCAGGTAGAGATTAAAAACCAATCCACATGCAGGGCTCAGGTCTGAGATTGGACTCCAACTTGGGTCCACATAGGTGAAGGGGCAGGGAAAGAAACCACTGGGAACTGGAATAATATGCTGAAACTATAGAAAGTGGCACATTCCACATTCCTCTTTTAGGCCACCCCTGCTAAAAATAACATGTTTATTTTGGTATTTCAAACAATTTAGAAAACAAATTTTGAATAAACAAAAACAAATTGACTAGAGTTGGATTTTGACTGGGTTTAACCAGCATTATGTTGATGGTCTCCTTATTTTGACAATATCTAAGTGGGGGGTTAAAACAAGTACAACAATTTACTAGAGTGGGATTTAAACTTTATAAAATACATACAAAAGATCCGGTCTGAATTTGTGGACGATAGCACAGAACGCAAGACCATTCCTCCATGAAGTTGTAAGGTTTGTCACCCTGACTCCTCTGTACCCTTTGGTGCTCTCTTTGCACCACTCAAGGAGCTCCTGACTAGGGGTGTTTTTGTTGGTTTTCTTTGGACTCAGCTGTGGAGGTCAGAGGTTAAAGGACTGGGTTTACAAAGCCAGAAGACAATATTGGTGGATGATCAGATAAACATTTAACGAATATAAAAATCTAGGCATACATTAATAACATTTTACCAAATTCAATTATGTTAGTTGATACCTGCCAAAATTATTTCAACTGATTTCCCCAAACAAACTCATTAGAGGAAGGAACAGCCATCAATAACAATACTCATACAAACAATTTGAATTTAAATATCTGCAAATCATCATGCTTTACAACAGTACCTTCAAAATCTTATTAACAGCAGAAAAAACCTTCTCTGATTACTCAAAATAAACTCAATGGACGAGAATTACCAAAAATAATATGAATACAACACACCATGAATCTACAAATCATTTTGCTTCATAGCAGTAGACAAAATATTTACTTAGCTAAAAAAATGTAACCTTTGACTTGCTTCTGGCAATCAAAGAAGCAACTTTCCAAAGGAATTGAATTGAAGCTGCAGACAAAAACAAAAGCACTCACCACATTTGGGTTGACTGTCTTAACTGGGGCGTGTCGACTGGTTTCTTGCTCTACCTTTCCAACCTGGGCCGGGGCTTCATTCTTCACTGGTACCCCTTGCTTCTTGAACTCCACAGCGTTGGCATTGGACTTAGCAGCAGAGTTCACTTGATCTTTGCTTTGAAAGAGCTGGGCAAGACTATTTGACTCTTTACCCGAGTACGGGGGCGAGGGGGCTTTCCGCTTGCGATAACGGTTACGTTCTGTCGGCGAATTCCTGGACAGAAAAGTGAGCGGCAGAAGCCAAAAACAATCAGACCAAAGGCAAGCTCATTGGCAACACAAACTGAACAAAACTCTTTGTACAAATAGTGCGGTGAATACTTGGGACTAAGTTGAACAGTGCACAACTTTTGGAAATACTTTTTTGCAGAGTGCAATTTCAGACTCTATAACTTAATAATACAACAAACATTCATTGGTATAATAGATATCAAACAAAAACATGCATGTTTTTTCTTCATGATACTTAGCAGTCTGCAAAACAATGAAACCTTGATCTTTGTTCCTTTGCATTGGCTTGAGTTGGTATTACTCTAGATTCTGAACTGTGTTTAAATGAACTAGTCAGATTGTTATCAAAGTGAAGTAATGTTGCTGATAATCTCCCATCAATAACATCCCCCCCCCCCCCCACACACTTTACCGATGTTTCTGTTGTGATGTTGTGACAGTTGATATCAAATTGACGTTTTGTTGGTCACGTAAGACAAGGCCTTGGGAAACACAGTACAACATAATACAAAAATAGCTTTGTTAAAAAAGGTGGTGTTCTTTTTTTCCCCAAGGCTTTGAAATACTTGCTCTATGCAATTACACAGAAAATTTGCTTGTCCTTTTAAAAAACAGAAAATTATACCTATAATAACTTTCCAGCGGACATACAAATTAACACTAACTCCCTTGAATGTTTGACAGGGACCCTTTCTCACCTTAACACAATACAACACCGAATGGTAGCTCAACACCCCAAGCTGTTGGACTCTGATTTAGGAGGTAAGTCTGAACTCAGGAAAAGCATTATCAGTTTACTTGTTCAGTCCTCAGACCAACAAAAATCAAACAATTTTGAAGGTTTGCGGGTGGTTGGGGTTATATACACAAATCCCTGAATTTTGTTTAGCCAGAGGAACTAGGAAAGATCAAATTTCAGGGTTAGTTGAAGTGGGGAATTATTAGATTCTCAAACTCACTCATCAACGTCCCCTTGCTCTCCCACCGCCTCGTCAAACATCCCTTGGTTATCATTTAGTGATAGTGGAGGAACTACAGGACCTCCCGCACTGACTGGATCCATAGTGACGTAACCGGGGCTGGAGAGGTTCAGGTCGGGGTCTGGGTCAGCCTCATCGAATGGGCTTGCCGGGTCGCTGGTGAAGGAGACATCGCTGCTGTGGCTGTTTTGCTTCCCTAATTTCTTGAATGGGTCTGGAAGGGGAAGGGGTCAAGGGTCAATCTGGTTAGTTTCTGTGACGCGTCACATTAATTCAAACTGTATCCTTTTTTCTCTGTTAACGCTGATAAACTATAAACTTGCGGAGATACCATAATAATAATAATGATAATAATAAAAATAATAAAAATCATAATAACAATAATAAGAAGAACAACACTTATAATGCGCCTGTTTCCGTCAAGTCTTGACGCTCATGGTGCGGTACAAAACACATACACAAAATAATGACATAGCAACATTCCCAAACAGCATTTACAATACAAAATCACTATCTTAAACTAAGCCAAACTACCGCACCAAAAAAATGTATTTTAAATGTATTCTGGAATTGATGGGTTTTGAGAGTAAGTTCGAAATCACTAAGGGCAGATATGCTACGTATTCTGAGTGGGAGCTGATTCCAAAGGTAAGGGCAAGCATGGGGAAAGGATACAAGATCTCCATGTGGTACAAGATCTCAATTAAGGAAGTAGTGTCTCTGAGAAGGACTGGTTTGTACCCAATTTCATAGAGCTGCTTAAAAAGCAAACATCACTTAACAGTTTTCTTCTAAGCAAAAATAAGCCTGATACCAGTCACAGTTGGTACATGTGGAATGGTATTTTGGCTGGTAACCTCATTCTAGTCAGCATTATTTTGTTGTGCTAAGCTCATTTTTGAACTTGAGCAGCTCTATGAAACTGGGCCATGATGTCACTCCCATGTCAATGACATGAATATTTCTGAAATTGATTTTTTTTCCCATTTTTTTTTCAAAGCTCAAATCTATGCATAAAAACAACTAAATTGAAACATTCAGAGAGGTTCAAGGGTCATTGCTGACCAAAGGTCTGAAACTAGAATACAAATTTAAGAGACCTTATAAAGTTAAAATGATGGTATTTCCACATTAATTTGATAAACCCTGGAGTTATAGATTTCGAGGGGCTTCTGGGTACTTTGTCCTCAGCACAAGAGAAGTAGATCAAAGAGCATGACTACTTTATATCTAAAGAAAATAACTGCTGTTTTTTCACAAAGCGGACATAAAAAGGTCTGAATTCAGATAAAAGTCTGACATTTCTCATCCCTAAAAACAGATGATACTGCATTAGTAATGACCAATATGCAATCTGTCATATTACTATTGAAAACCTCATTTCATGTTCAGTTAATACATGCACTAATCGCTTTTAGATAAATTTCTGTCAAGTACGCGATCAGATTTAACAGCTTGTTACATATCCATAATTTGTAGCATAAAATTTGGTAATAGTGGGGCAGAAAGGAGAAATACTTGTGGAAGTGTGCCTTTGATGATACCAGCAGGGAATTTGGCACACTGTCAGAGTATGTCATAAGAAATATATTTGGCAATAGAGCCACTGCAGATTTGAATTTAAGAAAAAATAAAGGTTGAAAACAAGCATTTTTCAAAGGTTTTAAAATGGCTGCCATTGTTGTTATCTTATCTATATCTGCGCTGGCCCTATTTATTTTTGTTGAATTGTTTTTGTTTTGGCGAGGGGATGATTTTTGAAAGGGAGAAACAAACTAGGTGTTATTAACCTTAAAACACTGTAATTTGTTCCTAGGTTCTGAAGCCCCCTTAAATTCAAGAAGAACATTTCAGAGACGCTTAAAATCAAACATTGTTAGCAGTAAAATATGAACCAGCTACTGAAGAAAACCTGTCACTCAACCACCATTGAGCAAGACAGAAGTGGGGGTTCGTCTAACAAAGCCCAAAGTAAAGTCAGCCAATTATCATTGAAGCTTTAGTTTTGACATAACGGTTGATTCCCTCTCATCCAACTTGAGTTCTTTTCAGATGAGAATATACACAAAACCAACCATTGATGTAGTTCGTAATGACCAATGGCTTGACCATGTGAGGGACCGGAGGGGGAGAGAGAGAGTTGGGGGGGGGGGGGGGGGGGTCGTCTCCAATACCACAAATCTGCAAATACCCAATTTGGCTCTGGACAGTTAGGCCTGAGGGTAGGGACCCAGTTGGGGCTTATTTGATTCTACCCCCACATATGGCCCAGTCAAACTTTGGAGAGTGTACCGTGAGAGGGATTTGTCACAGGGAGATACAAAAGAGAGCCCCAAGTCAAGAAACAAAGCCGGGGCCCATCTTTCTTTTCCCCGTCATTGTTACTGCGGTTGTACTTCTTATTGGAGTGCTTTTATTAGCACAACCTTTGCTGCCTGCCCAGGGTTCTTTTGTGAGGAACCCAAAAAAATCCCGCAGTAGAAGCGAAAGAGAGAGAGAGAGATAGAGGGGGAGGGGAGAGAAAAAAAAACATGGGACAAAAGATTGCTTGGGGATTGTTACATAAGCCCTTTTCTGGACAAGGTCCCTTTCTCTGGTTTTTGACTCAACTGATGGCAAGAACTGCCTTGGGAGAAGTTACTCTTTTTTTAAAGACACTTCTAAGGATTGACAAACTGGGTAATTGCAAAGCGGAGTTTGGTATTAGTAAAATGACTAGGTTCTTTTTCTCTCCTTTTTTTTGGTACAGGGGATTGGGGGGAGGGATCAAGAGCTCTGGACCTGAACACCCTCGGTGAGAATTAATTAGAAACCAATAAGAAAACCCTCAATGCTCACTAATCATTATGTCCTTCCACTAGAACCAATTTGTTGTGTATATATTTAACAAAGAAATGCAACATTTAGCGATCCCCTATCCCAACATTAGCAGCCAGGATCACACACAAATTTGTCAAATTTCACATGTCAAAGTTTGTTTCTGTTTTTTTTTCTTTTCTCATTTTTTTCATTCGTATTGTTAAAGTTTGTTTTCTTCTATTTTAATGTTTTTTGTCTCTTTAGTCTTTTTAGTATTGAACTGTTTGTGCAACTTAACTGTTTTGAACTGCATGGTGAGCATCCAAGTTGTTATGCTCTTCTGTGTTGTTTCCTATTTTCAGTGTGGTTTTGCATTCTTAATCTCATTTTTGTTATATTAACATTTGTTTCCGTATAAAGTCTTTAATTTAGCATTTGTCAGTGAGTGTCATTTTAGTAAGGAAAACAGAAACGTTAAAACAGAAAACCCTTGTTTGAAGTTGAAGTATAGAAATAATTCAAGCGTGTTCTCACGATCTTGCTTTATTGATCACCGCGACAACAAAGCAACCATTGTATCTGGCAATGAAGTAGGGGATGTTTTATTGATTTTCAAGGGATTAAGACAAAATGAAAGGAGACGAAGCGTCCCAAATCTCTTCTCTAGACTTTACACAGCATGGATTTGTACTCCCGGGGTATGGACATTTATTTATCGATTACCATGGGAGATATGTATGTTTTAAGGTCAGTATAGTTAATACCACTGGTTACCGAAATCATAAGATATGCTTTGTAAATATATATGAGAGGGATTGAGAGACAATGTGTGATTGGTTACACTTTGTCGGACTACTGTCCAATGAGATTAAACCGTACAGAAGGAAAAAGAAAAAAGAAAGAAGAAGAAAAAAAAGATCAATAGTGGATATTTTGAGCTATGATGTCAGACTGAAGGAATGTGATTTGGATAATCCCAGCTTAAGATTAGCAGTTTACACTGCTTAAGGTACATGGAGTCCTACAAATCCTGATGCACCATTGTAAAGTGCACAATATCAACATTGCATATCCTTGTCTAATCCTTAATCTAGCACAAATCCCTACCCCCACGCTCCCCAACCCCCCTCCCTTCCCTTCCCCCCAGGAAAAAAATTCATCTCAAGTTGTTATACAGTTATATTATAGATCCAATATCAGCATCATAATACCACTCTGCACTAATGCTAAAACGAAAGTACATGTCCAAGCGCTATGTTTACTCTGACTTGTGTACTGACTGTACTAATGCAGTCTGGCGCCCGATGCGGTGAAATGTATGTCTGACATCCGGGTATTTTGAGCCAAAATCACTTCATTAGTGCGGGGTGCTAATGGTTATCCCTGTCTACATCTTAATCTAGCATAATCCCCCCCAACAAAACAAGAAACAAATTATAATAGAGAACTTTCTGAAAACCTGCCTAAGTTATAGAAATGTCAATCCGGAGGTCGTTGGTTCAAATCCCGCTCTAGTCAATTTTTCCTTGTTCAACCCAAAATCATTTAAAATTTACCCAGTCAGTTTCCCTTGTGGTTTATTATTAGAAATGTATAAGGGTAAAGTTTACACACACACACACAAACAAAAACCATTATCACAACTGAAGTCATAAAAATAACAATCATTTTCATTTTACCATCCCTCTGAATATTTCAATCAGTAGTCCTAGCACTGGTTTTACTTTGTATACCGGCTTTGATTTTGGCTAGTATAGAAATACATTTTCCTTGTTCACATTTTGTGCACTCTTTCAGGCTTTAAGGTGCTCTACAAAGTGCATTATTATTATCAAAATCTCTATTCATGATCTAGATTTAAAAGTATCATAATTAATTCATATTTTTGGAAGAATAACTTCAATTCATTTCATTTCAATCCTCTAATTTTCAATAAATACTCCATACAACCAACTAATGAAACTTCTCATCAGATGAGATGGTTGCATGGTTATTGGTTAATGAGGTTTGATTTGGACATCGCTGTTTTTGAGGTAAGGCCTGTAGTGTGATGTTTAGGGCTATGCCTGATGGCAAAGTTTAAAGTTTTAAAAAGGAAAAAGATGGTACAGGGGAAGGGGATCCGCCTGGATCTGTGCCTGACAGTGTTACTTATTGATATGAGCTAATTTGGATCTAGCTAATCCAAACAAGAAAGCAATTGTTGGTGCTTGGGGGGAAATTTTCCAATACCTGGAAACTGTACTTTGAGAGTGAACTAAATTCCCGGAACAATTGGTACTGGTAAAAAGTTCATCAAAAGTAAGGTTTAAAACAAAACAAAACCAATCATTTAAGTATTTTTTCAAAGACTTCCAATCATTTATTAAACATTTTTAATAGTTGTAATAATTTCGGTGATAAAATATATTATATATTTTTGTTTTTACCCTTACACCGACATGTTTAATATGCAATGTGCTTTCTGAGTCCAGCGGGAATGAAATCCCAAAGCTACTCATGTGGGATTCAAACCCATAAACGCACACATCAGTGTAAGGGTAAAAACCTCAAATGTTCTGTTTAAATTGTTTGCGGTACCGGCTGCTGGTTATAGGATTCAAACTGGCCTCTAGTCATCGGCTGAGGTCGGTGTTCTAGTGGTTAAGGCATCTGCTCTAGAATGCAGTGATCATGGGTTCTAATCCCACCTGAGTTGTACAACTGTGAATTTCTTTCAGCAGGATTTGGAAAGCATTGAGTATACAGTGCTTATCACTGGTAAAACCAAAACTATAATGTATTGTATCTTTAAATGATCAAACGGAGGGAACAGAAAAAGTTAATTTTGACAGCTCACCATCGTCGGCTTCAGCAAACGCCTCCTCTGGGAGGCAGAATGGATCTTCCTCGTCGTTCTCCATGAGTTTATACTGACTGGCCAGCTCGGAGATCTTGGCCGACGTTAACTCTCGATCAAACTCTTCATCCTCATCATCAAAGTCATCCAAGTCAGCAATGTCTGGTTGCTGGTAGGAGAGGATGGAGGCAAGACTCTGCATGTCGTCATCTCTGCACATAAACAAAATTGAGATTATTATTATTTTTTCTTAGGGATGTACTGCTTTTGCTTGAATTTGTTAGCGTCTCCGACCGGATGATCTCAGATCTAATCCAGCTGGAGACTCCCCTGCCCAAACAAGGGGAGAAGACCAATGAACTATCTGGATGCTGTAGCCAGGGACATACAACAAGAACGAGACAACCTAGCCTGCCTGACGACTGATAGAGTACCTGGAGAGACATTGTGGACTTGATGTCGGCCGCGGCCGAAGGATGGTGATGAGGATGGCGTAAATGAAAATTATGTTATTAAGGGAAAAAGAATGGGTAAATTTTAAATATTTTGAGATCAAACAAAAAATCTACTTGAGCAGGACTTGAACCCGACAACTTTGGATTAACTTGCCGGCGCTCCACCAACTGAGCAATCTAGCCCTAATGTTGGCGGTCTCTCTATTTTTTAAATATCTTTGTTCAGGGGTGCCAGTCAGAAGCCATACAACCTGTAACTGCCGTATAGCCAGGGATCACACTCAACATTATTGTGCAGGGGTTTGCAGTAACACCATGTACAAGGATGGAATCTCTCTTTGAGTTGGAGTGGTTTTGCAAAGAAATGGTGGTGTAAGAACTCAACGTTTAAAGACAGTTTGCTACGATGGTCTTCAGGAGAAAGCTGAAAAGAATATCTTTGTAAAGCCTGGTTAATATTTCCTGCGAAGCGAATTTTGACGTAATATTCCCTGATCGTAGATGGAAAACTGCACTATGCAGCACCATGAAACTGGGAGGGTGGGGGTCGTTTAATCACAAGAATGAATACAACATAATGTGACAACATAATCTGTTTTCTCAGAAACACAGATAAAAACAGAAACCCCCAAAATGAAAGCTTAATCAGGTGGTTCGAGTATCTATAGATTCTTTCTTTCTTCCTTTTTTTCTTCTTTGCATATATTTTCCAATATACATAAATCCTAATCCACATTGTTATTTACTAGGATCATTCCTTTAATAAAACCCAGCACAATACGATAACTCAACACCCAAACTTTTTGACTCTTGATTACGGTGGGATGCCTTATCCCATAAGAAGCATGAAAACGTTACTGTGTGCAGTCCACAGTCCAACAGAACCAAGCAAATTGTGCCGTTGGAAGGTGATGGCTCTGGGGTGTTTAGGGTTAAGTATAAAGGTCTAATGCAATTCGGTTGAGCGCCATTTCCTCTGGACCTAGTTTCATGGAGCTGCTTAAGCAGAAAATATTGCTGACCAATTTTCAGCTAAGCAAAAATAAGCAGGATACCAGTCGTAGAAAGTACAAGAGAAATGGTATTTTAGCTGGTGATTTTATTCTGGTAAGCATAATTTAATTGTGCTTAGCTAGTATTTGTGCTTAAGCAGTTTTATCAAATTGGGCCCAGGTAACGAAGCAGATAACCACCAGTCACAAAAAAAACAAAAAAAACTGATAAAGGCCAATCTCTATTATCAATGTGCATGAGCAGAAAGTGTGACGAGTACAATTATGCATGGTTCAAAATACTACATGCATGTCATCCTCAACTTGATACAATGTTGGAGTATTTTTTAGAGGGCCTTCACAAGCCCCAGATTAGCGACCCAGCTTTTCCAATTAGGAATATGTGCCCGTCTGGGAACAGAACACAGTCAATGCTGCTTAAGTGAATTTGCAACAGATCTGTTCCTGACCTTATACAGGATCTATGTTCAACTGCCTAATCAATAGTCAATATTCAATAACTCTTTATTAGATCCCAAAAGGGTAATTCAAATGCTCCCATACAGTAACAACATTGAAACATTAAAAACAGTCAAGCAGAACGTTTGTCACTGGTCAGCTAAATAAACAGCAGATCACACTGAATTTAGATTTCAATATTCAAACCACAATTGGTACACAAAATACATATAATGCCTTGACCAAGTAGGTCTCTAATTTGGGGTAAAACTCCACAAGACCGCATGGCTTGTAGCTCAAAATATGTTTCGGACTGGAATTTATTCTACAAGACCAGAATCTAAACGAGAAAGAGCCTCTATAAAGTTAAACTTGTAAATAGTTGCTATTCGAACAAGCACTAAGCAAATACTTATCTCATTCGTTTAATGGGTATATTTTGATACCCAACGGAATTGTATTACCAGACTCAAAGTCAACATTTGAACATAATTTCTTTCTGTTAAAGATATTACACAGTGAGGTACATTTACTCAATTGGAAAACCCAAGACTGCTCGACTTTTCAGGTCATGAGTTTACCGGCCCGGGCCTAAAATCACTGGCCTCGGGCCTGCGGTCCAGTGTAAAAATTGAGCCCTGCCAAGGGGTGTATGCATGAAGGAAGTTGGGGGGGGGGGGGGGGGGGGGAGGGAATAAGCTTCCTCGCCTCCTTGAATTGAACTTATCATTTCTAGATAATTACAAATAACAGTCTCCCCCACCTCTCTGAATATCCTATTGTAGGGGAGACAACATCTCCATGTAAATACTGGGACAGCTCCTCCAGTTAAAGAAGAAACACCCATGGTTCGACCGTGATAGAAACCCTCCCCTTTACACCGACTTAAAAAGCTGATAAGCACCGACAAGGTTGTCTTCAGCCCTTAGCTTGGTCGAAGAACAATAAACTCTGGGGGTTGTCTGGGCACCGCTATGATTCAACTCCCATGTCACAGATGCACTTTTGGCGGTTTCGACGACACAATGTGATCCTTTTTGGGGGGACAGGCGCGAATTGAAGGACGCTCGAGGGGGACGGACAATGGATGTCAGTTGCCCGACCACTTGATTGGAGGATTAAGACCCCCATTAAACTCTGATTATTAGGAACAGCCGGCTAATCTTTCTTCGAGTCTCTTTCTCTCTCCCTTATATGTTATAGTTCAAAGAGTTGCAGACTATAAAAAAAATTGCCAATTAATCAATCACATTCTTTTCTCTGTGATTTTCAAGCTTGTTTAAATTCAAACGCAAATCACTTCAAGAAAAAGAAAAAGGAATTTCTTTCTTGAAAATATGATATTCTAAAAACATAGACATACGTTTTTCATTAAGTTAATAGTTTCTGTCTCTCGAAAACATAATGTTTAAAGAACAAGAAGATGATTAAAGGTAGGTTCATAGATTGGTAAATACTCAAAAATTAATGACCATAAAAACTTACTCGGTAAGAAGCACTGCAGCTGTTGATAGTATAAACTATTCTGAGAAAGGATTCACCCTTCGAAGTAATATAGTTTGGATAATTTTTCACCCACAAATATTTGAATCTGGTTCATGCATGAGTTTCTTTTTAATAAGTTCTTTCTTATCTTTTAAATTTTTATTTCTGAGAGTTTGTGTTTATTCTCGAATGCTGCAGTCTGAGATGCGGTTGGTACCCGCTTTCACCGCGCTAAATGAGGATGGACTTGACGCTCTTGATGCTCTTGTGAAGATACCGTGATGGTATTCAGCTGAAACTTTCCAATGTGACTTTTATTGTATCTTTCTTTATAATTTGGCCTATAAATCAGCATTATGTTGACAAAAACAAATCCATGACCCAACTTTTAACTTTCAAGGTTCAAAAAAATGAAAGATTTGACAACAATTGGGATTGGACATGAGATGGGGGCAAGAAATAAAATACGATAAAAAAAGATCAGTTGCACTTACAGCGCTGATCCCTCTCGTAGTAACATACAGGATAGAGTTAGGGTCATCGTGGCTGACAAACATTTCTTGCTGATTGGCCGAAGAGTGAATTTTCTCTGCTCTTGGGCCGGTACTAGACTAGCAAAGTCCTTCATGTTGATAGTGTACTGGCAGAGTGCTCGACGTTTTCCTTTCTTGGCTTCCTAAGAGTTGGAAGAAAGCAAAACATCAAGTTGGCATTGGGTTTAAGTGATATATGTGAAGAGGTCAAGCACAACTTGTTTTTGAATCTGTAAGTAAAATAAAGATTATTAAAAATAAGCAAAGTTTCATGCTTCTGCAACTGTGTGTGAACTGAAAGGGATTTATGAGAGCTTTAATGCAATGCACTGCTCACAGGTTACAACAAATATATTTAACCCCGGCAGACAATTATGCGTTTTGTGGCTAAATTTACTGGTTAAGATTGGACTTTAAGAGAGAGTAGATCTACATGTTGCCAAGGAATGGATTCTGTAGTCCCCCAAAACATTGAAATAACTCCAAACAAAAAAGAATTTTGTGTGTGTACATATATGTATATATCATATATGTCCGCTTTCTCAACAAGAAGACACTGCATTCAGTTGAAACTTTCACAGGTGACTTTCCTTGTATCTTTCTTGATAGTTTTGCCTATAAACCAGCATTACGTTGTCAAAAACTTATCTAAATCCCTACTTTTTTTCTACGGCAGACTTGAGGTAAAAGACAAAAGAAAAAGAGGGCTGAAAGAGTTGAGATGCTTACATCCTCAATTATAAATGTCCATTCTTTGTCTTCAAACGGAGCATCAGGTCTATTCTCCTGTGACAAAGAAAAAGCAAATAATTAACTTTAAAGTTCAAATATTGACATCTGCAGTAGCTATGGTTGGAACATCAAACAGTCTTAAAGAGCGGCTCTAAGGTCAAATTCAGTGTTGGAATCCACTCATTTAAGAACAGATCGAGTCCTTATGAATATGGGGAAAAAGTCTCTGACCTCTTGTTAAAATGGTGTACAATGCCACTGTCTTTTATACCTTTCAAAAAGTTTCAAGTGCAGTTTTTGTCACAATCCAAAATGTTTGATGACGTCACATTTCAAATATATGGTCTGTACATTTGTGTACAGAGACTTTTCAGTTCATTCCTGAATATTGTTGATATTCAATCAAAACGGCATTGAATATGAGCTTATGACTGGCGCAGAAATTCCTCTTGGAATATACAGCCCACTTTGTTTTTGCTGTCTGATGATGTCATGTTTCAATTTCGCTCTGAAAGAGTATAAAATAAAATGATATTTTACACCATTTTAAAGTAAGGTAGAGACTTTCTCCCCACTTTCATTAAGACTCTATCAATTGGAAAATGAGGGCATCACAAAACTCAATTTGACCTTACTCCTCTTTAACCTTCAATGATGTCGCTGCAGCCAATAGCCACAGCTGTATCTGAAGTGCCTTGATTCAGAAGTAGTTTTTCAATTAGGAACAACTTTGGACAAAGTCTTGATCACCTCCTCCCCCTCCCAATCCTGCAATGGTGAACACCTCACACTACAACTGCCTCGGCTGACTTTCTGTCTTTACTTGTCCATGTATAATGGGATTTGAGGCATAGCATGGTGAGGTATCAATGTATATTTGGTTTGCGGTAACACCATGTGTAAATCTACTTGCTAGGTAGATTTTGTTCTTTGAGAACTTGTCTTGCTATTCATTCTACTGCCGCGGAGTAGATTATTCGGAATTTGGGAGACTTCGGGAGACTTCCCAGTTCTGAAAAGAACTGTCCTGCTTATTAACTACTATGTGGGAGGGAGGTAGGAAATCTTGTCTATGGCTGTCATCAAACAGCAAAGTCTCATGCATATTTTAAAAGCAATTATACAGGATTGGTAGAGCTGACAATATAGTCCCAGACAGTGTTCATGTTTTGTGCAATCAACCACATACATAAAAATAACAAACATGTGACAATTTGGGCATGATCCGATGTGCGAGTCAGGAGAAAATAGTGAAGAACCATGCACAATGTTCAGCATGTAAACACAATGTCTTTAATTTTACTTGTAACAACAAAAATCAGCTGTTTTTTTGTTTTTTTTAGGTTTGCAGATAGTTTACTCGAATATGACTTTATTTCAGAGGGTAATATTATATATTTTAAAAAAATGGTTCTACATGTAGTATGAACTTTGTAATCAGTGTAAGCGTTCAGACTCAAATTAAACAATCATATTTTTTGTCCCTACCAATCCTGTATAATACCTTTAAAGGTTGGTTCAACATGTTCTGAATTTCAGGTAATATGAGAGAAAAATGGTGGTTCATGGTTTTCAAATGGCAGTGTTTCAGTGGCAAGTTTGAAAGTAGGCTACAGCCACCGATGCACAAATGTATCAAACCTATATGTAAATGTCATTATTATAAAGAAGTGAAATAAAAGAGCAACAGGTCTTATCACGATCTTGTAATCTTAAGTCTTATTCCCTGAAGACAAAGGTCACTGTGGGGGTGTTATTCAAAGTAGTGTAGAGTCTGCATATACAACCACTATGCACATGTATGGTGTAATGACTTTCCAGTGTACTCATTCCGGCAACCAGACTAATTTTGTCCGTTTGCGGGGGGGGGGGGGGGGGGGGGGCAATCTCGCTTTCGAAATATCATCTACTTGGGTGAATCAATGAAAAAAGCTACATCTAGTTCTTAAATTTTTCTGTCATGAACCAAAAAGTGCTTTTTAACTATCAAAGAAATGGTAATTTTCACAGATGTACACAGCATGTTAGTTACAGTCGGGCGGGGCGAAGGGTTAAAAAGGGGGGGGGAATGGAAATGTTACATTCTACTCACCCTAAATAGAGTACATGTCATTTCTATATTCTCTGGTACAGTCCAGACTATAGTACCCCTGTATGGATCCTTAATACCCGGCACCCATTGATGTAACTGAAACAATAGAGAGAGAAAAAAAAACACAATCAATTCTAGGTTAACACATGACTAAAAACAATGCTTTAAATGCACTAATGGACAGATACAGACACTTGGTGGCAGTAGAGCTGTTACAGTAGTGAGCCTCACTTTTAAAGAGTGGCTTGTATAGAGTTTTGATTTAATAGCTAAAATAGGCTACCTTCAAAGTAACATGTAGGCTGCGTTCTGCTTGCACAAATTTCACGTGAACGGTCGTGTTTAGTCTCACCAATCATGAGTGCAGAACTCACAAAATGTCAAAATGGCTGCCCACATTCTTGCAATTTTCTTTAACTTTCATTGTTCCTACTTATTATTCGTACACTAAAAGAAACCCTAACTACTGCTTGATACCACCACTGAAAAAAACCACATTCTAATTACTTTTGGTGACATCAAGACAAAACTGTCTACATACATTTCTGCCACCTATAAAAGCACCCAAGAACACCTCAGAAGTATGTTCACTGTCGCTTGACTAACACATGCCAAAGTTGGAGGCCCATATTTTGTTCCACAAGAATTTGTTTTTGGCGAGTGCACCTCATACTGTAAAAATGTAGTGACTGGTGCCCATGTTCCCAAATTTATCTGTAAAGAAAAAATGTCTAGCTTAGCGGCTCTGAGAAACTGGTATCCTTTAACCAGAGTCCACTTTTGAATCTAAAAAGAAAAAAAATGAATTCACCCTGAAAAGGCGAAAAGCAACTCTAGGTACGGAAAATTATTTTATTTATACCTCAGTTGACTTTTTTCTTCCTCGTCTCGTCCAGTGTATACAAAGTTTATCAGGTTGCCTGTAAATATACCAAACATAAAATAATTTTAGTTTAACGTAGTTTAGATATTTGTACACTTCTGAATTGCCCGTAATTATCAATCAAAAAATTAAGCCCCAACCTGAAGGTTTTGAAAAACTAGAAAACACTTCTGCTGTTAACAGCATGCGTCAAAATGACAATACTTTGATGCCATGTGTGGGAGTTTGCTTTGTTGTACCTCCATGCTGCAACAAAGCGGCTATACAAAACGGAGCACCCACATATGACGTAACGTGAGTGATGACGTAACGGGGCTTTTCGCCACTCTTTCTGAAAAGCAGCGGAGAAGGCTATTTAAAGTAATTGTTTTATACACGATCAAAATCTGTTGAATCTCATGCGAACTCAATTTCCTTATTGGTCGACAAATTTTTAAATGAGTTTCAGCAAAGATCACTTGTTGCCACTTTCGTTTAAATAGGTCTCTATTAGGGGAAAAAAATGTCCTGCCCTTACAAAAACAAAGTATCATGCCTGTATTTAGTTTATAAAAAAGACACTGGAATGAAAATCCTTTATCTGGCCTTTCAATTATTACCAATCAAGTGCATATTTTTTTTACAATTTTTCTCTCTTTATGACAATCACCCAGAGCCTTACAGTTTCTTTTCAAAAGGAAACTAAAATGCCTATTGCTCTGATTTGTTATGATGATAATGTGCAGAATAGTATCTCAACGGCGTGGGTTGATGGACAATTCAGGATGTCTAACTTTTACAGTAGGGAAAAAAAAGTATCGAATGAACACTGTGTATCGCCATCACAGAAGGATATCAATTACTTAGAAACCAAATGGAAAATTGAACAACACCCAATTCAGTAGAATAACAATGCTTGAAAAAATACTGTCGGGCAATAACGAGGCAATTTTCCCCCTTTCTTTTGAAACATCAAATCTGGCCGTGACAAACATCACCAACAACAAAATACCAAACATAAATTGCCCGTTTGTCTTTTTTTCACCCCCACTTTGCCTGGGTCTCTATTCTTCCAGCCTGACATGCCTTGACTCCAATTACACATGGAGCATAAGAACTCTCCCACTTGTCTGGTTCTTTTCACCAGCCCTCAATGCCTCATAAACACAATTGCCAAGTGTATGGGGGGGGGGGGTAGGGTAGGTGAGACATAATGTAAAGAGAGTTGGCAATGGTTTGGATACCTTGGTCATTGTGCCCCTCAGGTCTTTCTCAATTCTACATAGCCCTGAGGTAGAATAGTGGAGATCCATCACACATTACCCCCTACTCTTAGTCCACTCTCTACCCTTCAAAGGACTTCAAGTCCTGACATCACATGAAGAGCTTGAGCCTATGTTAAGTGCATGAACACCATTCAAAGACCATCTAGAGACCGGCCACCACTCATGTGTCTCCTTTTCTTATTCTCAAGTGTCCAATGTTATTACCTCCTCCCACCCCTTCACTTTACTGCAATACAGAGTCTTAACACTGGCCAACGAGAGACTCAGCGACTTTTCAAGTAGTTTTTCGATCTTGGTTAGTTCTGCAGAGACACAGTAGAGGCTATTTGGAGTTGGTAGAGCATGCAAATGATGCCTCTGGCGTAACCAACAAGGTAAAGGCTACCCCTGACAATAGTTCAGAGAGAGCCGCCATTGTACCAGCTCCATTTGTGGGTTTCCCTCTCAGCGAAGGAAAAAGGGGGGGGGGGGAGAAAAAGGGTTGTGAAAAACTTTTCAGGGAAAAGAAACTGCTCTCTTGCTCAGCCTTGTGTCAGCCGGGCAAGAGTAAACACAGGTGTTCACAGTCGGCCATCCATATGTAAATACGGGTAGTGTGGGGGAAAGAAAACCCAACGAACAAGAGTGTAACAAGCATCGCTACACCTTTCTTCCTCCCTTGTGTTAATTTTGACACCCTGTGAATAGAAATCTCATCCCCTGTTGGCGTTACAAACATAAGTGACTGAATAGCATCAATACTGCAAGCTCCAAGGTATTTTTTCATGATACATGCCTTTTCTGTGGGCAAGAATTTTCTCTCTTTCTAGCATTCACATTTTTATTTTTTTGACACCACCTGAGTAAAGTATAATGACGACTGTGAGTTTCTGAACCAATCATAAACAGCACAAGTTATTCAACTTTGATGAACGGTGCCACAGCCTAGATTCGTTGGAGTTACCCAACTTGGTCCGGGCCGGCTCTGTGACCCTGTCCCAGAACTTTACAATGGCAGCCGGCATCCAACTGAATTGGTGCAATATGATACATGTATCGAGCAGGACCGATGTTTTCAAAGGACCATCAAATATTTGCCAGGACTTATGAGTCTCCATCTAACAGACCGCAAGTGGGTTTATTATACGGAAAACGGGGTAGAAAAGTACAAGCCTCGTGTCATACAGTCTGCGTACTTCATGGCTGGCTCCAGAGTCTGATTAAATGAGACATACAAATTCAAATTGCATGTAGCCCCAAAAGATTCTCAAACCTTGCTTTCACTTATTATATGACAATAGAATCTTTCACTACTTTCATCATAATCTTTCCATCCTTTTCAATAACGGTTAACCTCAATAAATATCTGTAACTATTTATAGTCATTTTAAATATTTGTTTGTTTATTTTCTTGTTTATGTGGGTAGCACAATAAATGCAGGATTTTCCAAATATAGATGAAGACCTTTCTCCTCCATACTGTTACAGCTGTTCTCCTTGTTCTGATTGTTTTAAGAAGGTTCTTTATTAAGAAGATGACTTTCTTTCTTCTTCTTTTTCTTTTGCAAATGAGCAACAGGACCAACTGTCAGATTTTCACAAAAGTTGAAGTTTTTAAAACCACAAAATCTGTAGGCTGGATAGAAAGCCACAAGACAGTTACAGTAATCCTATTGCAGGACTTCATGTTCCTGTTCTCTTGCTGGACTCCCACAGAATATAGTTTTGAAGATTTGGCGGGATTTGGCCCAGCCAAGGTTCACAATGAACAAAAGTGGACTTAAAGCTGGTTATCTTCTGGCAGTGGGCCAGCAATGGCTTTTGTGGTTTAAAGTTGGGAAGATCATTTTGAAAGGCAATCCTAATTCTTGATTCTGGGAGCAACCCTCCCTCCCCCCCCATATAATAAAATTAAAAATTCAGGGTTTTTCTGACATAAGAGACAAAGCCTTAGACACAGATCACCCATGCCTCTACAGGACTCGAATTGGGAGGGGGGGGGGGGGGGGGGGGGGGGTTGGATCTACAAGAGTACAGGCATTGTAGCTCAGAATGTTTACATTGACCAGAGTGTTTTTTTACAAGACCAGAAAATTGAAATGAGAAAAAAACCTAACAGTACACAATTTAAGCACGGAGGAAGAAATAGAAGATTTGAATTGTTTTAACTTTGAACAAGCACTAAAAGAAGATTTATCTCATTTGTATTATGAGGTTGGTATACTTCAATACTCAACAGAATTGTAAGATATTAACTAAAAGTCAAAATATGGGGGGAAAAAAAAATTAAAAAAAATTAAACACAGGACCTTGTCCAGTCATGATTTTACTGGTCCAACACTAAAATCACTGTCCTCAGGCAAGTGTAAATCTTGACCCTTGATCTGAGTCCCACTGTTGTAGATGATCGGGATTATTTAAATGAGTTCCTTCCCCCACCCTCTTAAAAAAATAAAAAAGAAGGACTATTTGTACTTTCTTGTCAACTGAACAAGATTATTGTGAATTATTAATGCATGTTTTGATAAGCCCATATACACGTGCAAAAAGACAGAAATGGGTCAGACCTTGTGACTCATAAATTAAATATGTCAAAGGATTATTCTATTTAAGATCATTTTTGTTGAAGAAAACAGTTGAGGAGACAAGACACAATCATCTCTTTCTCTGGACTCCTCTTCAAACCCAGAAAATTCATCTTTCTTGAACATCTTTCTTGAAGTTACTTGCTAAAATGAGTCTCATTCTCAGACTGGATTCAAACTGCCTCTAATTAGTTTCAAACTCATTGAAGTTTACATACAAACCATAAAAGCAACCCAGCTCTAAATCCTTGAGTTTGCAACCACACTCCAGCCCTTCAGCTGGTAATTGCCCAGCCTTGTACAACAAGGCACTAATTTGTACATGTACACCAAGCAATTTTGGCATGAAAAGGGTGTTGCCATGTCTAAAGGATGTGGGGCAGGGAGTGAGAGAATGGAATATACTGCCTGATCTTCTCATTAAAGACGGGATAAGTCCATCAAGGGGTTGCCTTTCTTCACCAAGGATAAAAGGATGTTTTGCTGGCTTGGCTACTATTTAAAGGAATTAGGGAGTAGTTAGGATGGTCATGTTTTTAATCAAGGTTCCACAAAGAATACAAGAAAGGGTTGGAATGCCTTTGGAGTTGGAAGAGCCCACAGGAGGGAAAGTTGAGAGAGAGAGAGAGGGGAGAGAAACACCGTTGTGTCCACTCTGAGGGAAGAGGAATAGGAATTGATTTACCAATGTCATGCATCAATGGTGGCGTTATTAGAGGCTGAATTAACGGGGTACAATTGGATTAAATTGTATCACTGGTTAACAAAAACCCACCAACATCTAAAGGTTCCTGCAGGAGGTTTAATTGGATCAATAGTTAACCATTTGGGATTGATCCCCGGAAACTGGCTCGGTTTTGAATAATCACCATTTAGTAAAACAGTTTATCAATTATGTACACTACCTAGATGGGGACATTTTACTCTTCCTAAGATATGTCATCCACTTTTTTGAATTTCAAAGATTGGACATTACTTTCAAGTAATGTTCAATCATAACCTTTCAGTATCTCAAGAGATACTGAATGGTAAATGATAAAACCTTGTAAATGTACATCATATGATAACAATAATAATTATTATAATAAGTTTAGAAGGCGGTGCTTTTGGGAACATGGAGGATTCTGAGAAAGACCCTTGAGATCTAAGGCTATAAGACGCAGCCCGACTCAACGAGTTACCGTCACAAAAGAAAAATATGATCTGTCTTTCGCATGATGTGATATCATGAAATAATAATAATAAAAATGACTTTATCTATTGATGGAAGCATGTCACCTCGTAGATGATTCTCAATGGGCCTTCATAAAATAAACAAATTACATACAAAGTTACAGACAAAATAACATGGGTACCCAGTTAAACAATTTAAGATACAATCAAGAACAAAATTAATAGAGGAACAAATTTAACTACATACCCAGCTGTAAATCAAACCTTAACTACTTCTAGCCGTGCAGTCAGCATTACAGAAGCATCTATTGTTTCTTATGTACTGCACTTGTAGATCCTTGTCATTTGATTGGTGGAGCACACGTTCCATGTCATGCTGTATTTTGCTACACAACTGTTCTGACACCCCAAAATTTAATATAGGAGTCCTATATTGATAAATATAGGACACCCTTGGGATGCTTTGCAGCTAACCTTTGTACCAATAGATTTTACATTGAGTACCGTATGTATTGATTGCGATACGCATTATTAGTGCACGTGCGTAAGCGTGCGCATCAACACATGTATGGCTATGAAAGCCAAACGTGCTTTAGCCAACCGGTCTTGAACAGCTACAGCCATTCAGTACCCTGTAGTTGAAATTAATTATAAACTGTTCAAAACTTTGTATTATTTATTGTTGAAATAAGGTATGAATTATATGAAAGATGTCACATGACAAAGATTTATGTGTTAGGTATATTACAAAAATACAGGAAGCACTTTATTAATACCAGGATATAATCACTGGTAGAAATCGGTTCCATTTCACGAGACGAGGCCGAGTGAAATGAAAGAGTCCAGATTTCACTTTGTGATTGTATTCTACTATGTTGTACTCATATGCATCCAATATTTGTACAACATATTCCTCTTGGCTTTGCAAAACAGAACTACATGTACTTTGGGGGTCATGGGTTTCGAATCCCACCCAAGGTATGCCTTTGGGGTTGATTCATCAGGACTCTGAAAGCACTGAATGTACAGTGCTTTCAGCATACACATCATCATTGCGCATGTAAATAATATTCTCCAGCTGTGATGCAATTATTACATCTGTTACATTGCAGTGGTTAAAGGTGCTGCATACGTTTGGTAATTGGAGCCAACTGATTGTGTTAATCCTATATAAATGTAGGTACATACAATAAAACTAACCTGTGAAAATTTCACTTCAAAAGGTGGTCGCGTTTTTTAGATATCACCGAAAACCCGGAGCGAATATTTCCACGCAGGAGGAATATTCCCCATAGGAATACACAGTCTGAGAAGCGTTTCTGACAGAAACGCTTCTCAGATTCAAATTTGGGGGAATAAAAAGTGATATATTTTTCCATAACCGTAGTACTTCGAAGTTAAAAGTTTCTCCAAATTCATTATACTACCCAAAGCTGCTGTACTTCTCACCAAGTAAGTTTTTATTGCCATTAATTTTCAGAGTCATTACCAAACGTGTACTGTGCCTTTAATAGAATTATCAGATCATCTTCTTTGATATGATGTGTTAAATAGCAAGCCCCCCCCCCCCACCTCAATTTTTTGTTATTTTGTTTACGGTTATCATACATGTAACCCAACTGCTTTCTATGAAACTATATACAACTAAATGCGCTTCCTGTCACATCAACATTTTCAAGACACATTGTTTGCAAAATGGTTTCGATGGAATGTAAACCTCATAACAGAGCCATATTTGTAAAAATACATAACAAAAACCAGCCGAATATACTTGTTCAGCTGCTATGCATCATTAACTGTTCTGGAAGTAACAGGGATTGGCAGCTAATTTTCTCAAATCTCCAACATTCTTTCTTTCCGGTATTTTTCATAGGGATTTGACATTTCACTTTTCCTGTCTGTGACAAACACCAAAATCTTACGCTGACCGTGAACAATAAAAGAAAACGGGTGTTCTCTATTCATTAAGGAGACTTGATGTACTTGAGGGATTATTACAGGTCTTGGAGAGAAGTTTCCCTCACAAGTGTCAGGGTACATTAGCATCACCGTCACTGGTGTTATCACAAGACTGTAATATTCTGCATTTTGGGAGTAACCAGACTTGTCATGTTATTATTTCAACTGTTTCTTTAACCTCACTCTATTGAAATTATTACGAGGAGGGCCGACAATGGTTAGGGCAAACCTACGGTGCCTCCAGTCACACTCAATTCAGTTCCCTTCTTTAGCCTGGATACAAGACGAGGGTAGGAAAAAAAGTTAAAAAAAATTGGCTGAACGTGATGCCTGCTTTATGACCATGTTCTATGCGCTGCCCAAAAGCCCAAGCTAACATGTGCTTGACAAGAACCCAAAACAGAAAACACTGGTGTAAAAACAGCCCTCGGGGTCAAAAGCTCTCACCCCTTTCTTGAAAAGGCGCACAGGGGCGGCGGCTGTCCCCACATGAGTTAGATTGTGGTTGGGTGAAAGTTGGGAGGCCATTTTGGACGGGAGGTACCGTCTGACGAAGGTCGCTTACTCACAAAGCTAGGATCACTGTCTTTTGTTATGGTCAGCCTTGTCTCAACCGTGGTAACACTACACTTGGATACACTGGTGTATTTTGTTGAAACTGTGGCTGCCTGCAATTCTTGACCTGGCTTTTGCAGCAAATCCTTTGACAGGATCAGAGTGGCAATTGTTCGGACTACATCTGCGGAACTTTCATTCTCCTCTTTGATGAGGGACAATGCCATGGTGTTGCCTTGATATTGCGCCGTTTGTATTAAAATGAATCAGAATTAATTGGGTTTCATGTATGACAAAGTACTCTGTGGTGCAGGTTGCATACAGCGTACTGGCCAACCCTGCTGTGACCCTTTGTCGAGAAAGTCAAAATTCAAATCAACAACTCAATTTCTGGAGTTTATTGTTCATTTTATTTCTCCATGGATTTAACCAATAATACAAACAAACGGTCTGGAAAATTTGATTCACGGCAAATTTTTACAGACTTACTACTTTGATCTTGATCTTAAAAGAAAACCAAAATATTCCGTTTGATCAAAACACCAGGTCAAATAAAACATATCTTACAATAGTTTGAACAAAGTCATGTCAAACAAACCTTTCCGCGATTGAAATTCCCAGTCAGGTGAGCAATCACCCAATATAACTATTTAAAAAAACTGTTATCCATTTTAAAAAAAGAATACTTAATACAAAATATCTTTAAAATCTTACGAAGAGTACAAGATTCCCAGAGTGGTTTTTATCAGGGCCCAATTTTATAGATCTGCTTAAGCAGCAAATATTGCTCAACAGTTTTCTGCTTAGCAAAAATAAGCAGGATACCAGTCACAGATGGTACACGTTGAATGGTATTCTGGTTGGTAACCTTTATTTGGTAAGCATTGTTTTATTGTGCTTAGCTAATTTGAGTTCTTCAGCAGCTATATACTTATTTAAAGGTCCCATCCACTGAAAGTCAACCATTAACAAATCAAAAAAATACATTTCTTAAAGCTCAAATATTGAAAAAGGCACTTTATAAGGTTCAAAAATTGAAACTAAAATTCACTATTCTTCGCTCTACAAGAATTATTCATGAAGCCCTCCCCCTCCTTTCCCCCCCCCCCTCTCCCCCCACCACAATAATGACAAAATAGAGACTGCCCAAACAAACCTGCCCCAATACAGATCTCTAGGGTATTCACAAGCTTCATAATAACCCCAATAAAAAACATCCAGAGTCACAAGAATACACTCTGAATACGAGAGAGAAAGAAGAATACAGTACTTTTTTTTTCCTTTTCTAAAGTTCTTCTCCTGGTTCTGTTTGAGTTTGGTTCCCAGGTTGACGCCATTGTGCCCTGTCTTCTACAATTCATTTGGGGGTGGTGAACGCAGTTTACATCGGACAAATACTCTATTTGTTATTTTAGATTACTGGTCTTGTTTTCTAAACATGCTACATTGCATCTGTGGTTCGCTCTCCTTTTAACGAGAGTGGGGATTGTTCTGTTGTGTGCGGGTAGATACAATGGGAGGGGGGGACACTAGGGGTAGAGGAGAGGGAATTAAAAATAAAGAAAGAGAAGGTGAAACAAACTTGTTATATTGAATGGGGAACATATTAAAAGGATTTGTTGAGCTGCACTGAGTGGAATTAATATGTAAGGCTTAGAAATGATAACAAGTCGCTGGTACACTTGAAAGGAGATTTTTCCTTGACTTTCCCTTCGTGGAAAACATTAATTGAAGACTCTAATTGAGTCTGTGGTTCTGATGCACCTTGTGCTTGTTTGTTTATTTTTCTAAAAGCGAATGCAACAGCTTCATCAAGATACAGAGAGAGTTGTTTTAAATGAAAAAAAGACATCAAGAAAATGTTGATCCTTCCCTAGCCCTTACATGTAAAGACAGGGTATATTTTGAGTAGTTCTCAAAGACCGATATCCTCACTTGGTGTATCCCAACATAGGCATAAAATAACAAACCTGTAAAAATTTGGACTAAATTGGTCATCGAAATAAAAATGAAAATAATGAAAGAAAACAAACACCCTTGTTGCATAGAATTGTTTGCTTTCAGATGCCTGAGAAAGGCTTCATGCCTGAACCTGAAGCCTTTCTACCTGAAGCCTTTCTCAGATTAAAAATGTTTTGGTGAAAAATTACCTCTCTCTCTAAAACTACATTACTTCTAAGGGGGTTGTTTCTAACAAGGTTTCATAATATCAACAGCTCTCCAGTGCTCTTTACCAAGTAAGTTTTGATGATCATAAACTTGTGGAGTAATCACCAAAAGTACACCCTGCCTTTAATATACATGTACATGTAGATATACATGTACATTGTGAATCTTGTTTAAAAGAGCAACCAAGAACATTTGAATTGTCATCGGCTAGGGTCAGAAATCACTAATTACTCTTTAAAATCATATAAAACTTTTGTGAGATACAATTCAGTTGCATACTCATTTTGCTACTAAAAAACCCACAAGTATCCATGCTAAGTAATCAGGATAGTTGATCAAGATTGTCGCAAGTCAGTTTGGATTGTGTTCAGATGGGATGTGATACATGTATGAACAATGTACTGTACAATACATAGTACATCAATCCAGCTGCCCTAAATGTAAAAGTTGATGACACCACTGTAGAAATATGCATCCTCTAAATTCAAATGTCATCATTCATCTTCCTCCTCGTCGTCTTCTTCTT
Organism: Leptasterias polaris; assembly: GCA_037783415.1. Classification (NCBI taxonomy): domain Eukaryota; kingdom Metazoa; phylum Echinodermata; class Asteroidea; order Forcipulatida; family Asteriidae; genus Leptasterias; species Leptasterias polaris. Next base: position 5,109,904 of record JAZGTN010000027.1, read on the forward strand.
TTCACTCAAGCCCCAAAGGTGACTATTATTCAGAAACACCATGGTTTATTTATCTGCACCACATGAGGGCGCTATTCAGAATTTACAGTCCCCCTACATGCAGTATCAATGATTGACTACATGTACATGTAGATGGTAGATGGAGTACACAACAAAACATTGATCAAGGAGTGCCCCGACGTCTAACAAATGAGGGCAGTATGACACTTCAATGGTTGTTGCCAGAATGATGTGTCTGTATTTTGTTACAGAAGCTGCATGTATATGCCATAAGTTTTCTGAAGGATAATTAAAACATGCAAAAATAGTATGTTCAAATTTATGCAAAAATAGTATGTTCAAATTTAATAGGTATTCGTGCAGTGAAAGAGTTGGTGTGTATCTTTGCCATCAGCTGAGATGACATAGTACCTACTATAAGTTACCTGATGACATGTATACATTGGTCAGGCAATCAGTCTATTCAATATCCACTGTTTGTCTGCTTTTTTTTAACTGTGCCAATTTCATCATAATATTAATGTTGGAAGAAGACAACAGATCGCTTCCAATCTATCACGAATAGCAAAATATCAAGAGAGGGCGCTGTTTTGCTGAGCATGATGGGTGTAGTGAAAGGGGCAACCCGGGAACTCAGGAGCCCGGGCGCACGACAACAGACTGTGTTGTTTACAAAATTGTTGCGACGTTCAAATCATAAGCTTGTTTACTTTTTAGTTTACACAGAGATTATAGGGCGTGCATGCGAACGTCGTGCACCGGTGTATGCATTTGCACCCTTTGCCCTCCCATGATGCATTGCGGTTCTAAATCGCGATAAACCTTATTATCATGGTATAACAAAACAATTGCTGTACACTGTGTGATAAGAACAAAAATAAGTAAATACAATTTTTTATTTCTTTTATTTAAATGGGGTCCATGGGTTTTGTACACCCTCGTGGGCACATGCTCGCAATCCATTACATCAGCAGAACATTTCGCTATACCGCATCATTGCGCCCAAGTATGGACCCAAGTATGGACCCAATCCTTGGAGACAATCCTTGGAGACAATCCTACACGAGTGAATATGCGCATTAGAATTGTGAACGTTTCAATGGAATGTTCCGGCGGTCCGATGGAACAGTCCATGTGCACTCTCTGGAATATTTATCCAATCCAATTAAATGTTCCTAAGGACAGTAGGCTATCGTTACGACTTTTGAGACCCTCCCTTACTATACCATGCACTCAATTTTTACGTGGCGCACATCGTTAGACGCACATCATAATCTTTATATATGCAATTTTAATCCCAATAATGGCAGATCATGGGCTGACAGTTGCTACGCATGACGCGTCTACAACAATCATACAATCATGTATTTTGTGGCTTACACCATGGCGTTCATTTCAAAGTTTAGGTAACTGCATCTGCAGAAGTGATGCTCAACACTCCTTCCTTGTTGCGTTTGAAAGAAATGTGTGTTTGTACTTCTTATTCAGTATAAAAACACAACAACGATCGACAGGATGCGCCTGAAAGGATGTTATAGCATTTGGATTAAACCGAGCAGGCTTGTAAATACATATGAATGCTTTACACAACGCACAGGACCTATGAACCTTACATCCCATCTGAAAGATGAAGCAGTAATAAGTGTCTTGCTTAAGGACACCAAAATAATAATGCTACAAATAATAATAATAATAAACCGTTCTTGAAAAGAGCGCCACACACAGAGGCCCAATGCGCTGTACAGATTGGATCGAGTACAAACAAAAAACAGTCCAAATTTAATGAATGGGTTTTGAGAGGTATTTAAATTGACACAGATATTCTGCATCTTTGATGTTTTGGGAGAGTTTGTTCCAAAGAGTTGAAGATGATGTAGAAAAAGCATGCTGGCTGTATGACTTTGTAACAAGTGTCAAGACCGGGACTAGCCTTTTGACAAGGCCATCGTGGCTTGGACAGCTTTGTAAACAGCGGAGCAACTGGAAAGGGAGACCACGTGCGCGAGCCGAGTGGCGAAGCCACAAGGGCCTTTTCCAACTTGTTTGCGTTTTTTTAAATGAATTATTCATGAAGCATGAACCATGCATTATTCGCTTCTGATTGGTTTAGACTTTTGCTACTGTTTGGGTAGCAAAAATCGAGATTATAAAGAAACACATTAGAAACCGCAAACAAGTTGGAAAAGGCCTCGTGGCTTCGCCACTCGCTTGAGTGGTCTCCCCTTTCAGTCGCTTGAGATCGCGGCGCTACGAAGCTGTCCAAGCCACAAAGGCCTTGACAAAAGGCTAGACCGGGACTCGAACCCACACTCAGCTGATCAGAAACACCAGAGCTGGAGTCCAGTGCAATAGACAACTCAACGCCAGGTATATTTGTCACTTAGGCCATATCCGAATTGGCTGATACAGCTATGGCTACAGCTGTTGCTAAGGGTGTTGCTCAGGATGTCCTTTACTTCAACGCATGATAAAGCAGTGATCAAGCTGTAGCCGTAGCCATAGCCACCAATTCAGACACGGCCTTAAGCTGTGTCCGATCTAGCCGCTGTGGCTACAGCTGCAGCTGTTGCTAAGGATGTTCTAAGGGCAGCGTGTGATGGTGATCCAGCCACTGAGCCATAGCCGCATTGACTGGACTGACAGCTCTTGATATGCAGATAATGTAAACATGTTTTGAAGCCTCCTGGGCACAGACATGTTGTTTGAAACTTGTGCGTGACTGAGGAGCGAATATATATATTTATAGAAAACTAGCATTCGGTTTGAAACAAATGCATCTAAGTCAGTGCATATATGAGGGTCTGCATTGTGCATGCATAACTACACACATTAACTGATTACGCACTCAATTCACAGAAAATAATCAAAGCACTCATAAACGCATACTTGTACAACACCCAGACAAAATTTAGAGTTTTTACAAAGGTTTGAACACAAACAATAATGCTTCCACATGGCTTCAAAATGCAAAGCAAGTTGGCCCTTTAGCAAAAATATATAGCCTTAATGCTTTTATAATGCATCTTATTGTAAGATGTTCTTTTAAAGTTAAAATGTTTACATATTTAACAGACTTCACACACCAGGAAAAACCACCAGACTACACTTAATATGGAATGGATGTGACCTCTAAAAATGCAATTTTTTCAGTGGGATTTAAATAATCCACCTTAGAGAAGAACACACTCTCGCTTCACAGCAACCGGCCACAATTTAACCATCATCTACATGTACATCAGCACATTCAGTGTAGTGATGTCCCAGTGTTGCATTAAAACCAAACGACATTTCAACAGTGCACATTTTCATTCCAATCAGAGTTTCCCCATGCAAAAGCTAGCGTATTGACCGATACACGCCAATTGCATGCCGATACGCGTAATTTAGGGCCGGTACAGAAACAATTAAATAAATATGAAAATGGGGGAGGGGAATTTGAGATCAAGTTCACAAAAATCATCAAGATTTAGAATGCCACAGATTGCACAGTAGGGCTTTTAAAACCCTAAAACCAAAATTCAACGCCAAATAATAATATTCAGAGGACCTTGTTTCAATTCAGCGTGCTAAGGTAAAACTTTCAAAGTTTGGGTCCACAATGCCCCACTGCTTTGAAAATCCTCGGGTGAACCCTGCCACTTAAGCCAAGTTCACATTTTATCTAAAATTTGAATGCGAAGGAAGTCTTCCTGAGGCAAACGATTACTACGCACTGTTTTTTAACTGTGAAGCATGACAAAAAAAGTAGCTTTGCATTGGCATTTTGCTGGAAGTAGGAACCAGGCGCTAAGAGGCAAAATGGGTTATATTTTGTTCAATGTTTATGTTGAGAGACCATTTTGTGTGCTGATTGGCAAGGCTACAGAAGTACACTGGACTCATCTGCCAAAGAAAATGGCATTTCAGACGGAACTATTGAACTTTGAAGTGTACAATGACTACCAAGTCAGCTTTGAAAATTTTTTATTTATTTTTTTGCTTCTATTGTAAGAACCAAAGCTGTACCTAAACGTTCAGAGCAACAACAAAAAACTGAGAAAATCAAAAACAGAAGGCTTACCATTTTTTAGTCACTTCTACCATCAGCTCATGAAGCGATGCTGTAAACTTGAACTTTGCCGCTCGTTTACCAACTCTCTGTAATCTCTTCCATACCAGCGCCATGTTGAGGGAACAGGGTCCCTAAGTAGACTGGGTTCCCACTGCTAAGTCAGAATCCACGCCACAGCTACCAACAAACCGAGGAAGTCAACAGGTTCAAGGGGTTCTCACACTAGAAGGTGTTGCTCTGGTTCGTCTTGAAAAGTCTGTGGGGTAAGATTTGGAAGGAAGTCGGTTATAACTTTACAATCGAGAATTTCCTGCAGTGCTTTGATGTTTTGACTACACCATGCCACCACTGACATTACACACACGCAAACGTTATTTGTGCTGACAATGCTGCATGCAAACATTCTTACTTCTCACTAATCTTTCAGGAAAATATCATAGTCAATTTGTTTGTGTTGATCTCTCGTGTTCTAGTTTGCTTTTCATACATCCACAGACTAAATATAAGAGGAAGAAACTATTTTTATCAAGAGCATACATGCCCTTGTTCCACCATGAGCTCCATATTAAGCCATGACTGTAAAAATAGTGACAGGATATTGGAATTCCCTTTTTTTTTTATTGGTCCCAACAAATAGTTTGTAATGAAAGTGAAAATAGGACTGATCAACTGATTCAGAAACAGAGGAAGTTCATTGAAGGTTTTGGAGAAATTTGTTTTAAAGGCACAAAGAAAATGGCATGACTTTATTTGTGGTAAGTGTCTGAACATACAACGTTGACTTAAGGCAAATTATTCCAGAGTTTTAGTTTGCCCCGATCAAGGTAACTAAGATAATTTAAGAAAGCATCCAAACCCACCGTACCAAAGGTTAAACGTCACTTCCCCAATACATTTCTTTGAAAAGAGGATTTTGCCTCATAACATCATCGGACTTTCCAACTGGAATAACATACACAGCTCAATAAAAGTAAAGAAAAAACATTGCATTTTGGGGGATTGTATCACTAATGTTCATCACTTTTGAAATAAAGAATGGGTAGCACTTCTCAAAATTCATTCACCCATTGTTTTTATTTACAATGCTCGTTTTTATGTGGAAATTACAGGACAACATTTATTAATAAAACAAAGGTACAACTGTCCCGAAAAGGGCACTCAAGGGCACTCTTTTTGTAAACAAGGTGACTGTTATAATGTGTTTGTTACCCTAACACCAGTGAGTATTAAGCACCGTATACTCAGTACTTTCCTGAGTTCTGTGAAACAAAAAACACATGCAAATTACTTGGGTGCAGGCCTGCTCGGGTGGGATTTGAACCCTTGACCTTTGCATTGCTAGAGCAGAAGTCTTACCACTAGACCACCGAACTGGCCCGGTGGCTAGAGGCAGTTCGAATCCTATGCTTAAGCAGTGGGTTCCACAACGATTTAATAAATGTTAATTTTGCATCGGGATAAAGAATATAATTTTTAAAGGGCAAACAAACGAATTAAATTCTTTATACTCGATGCAAAATTAACATCTATTGAAAGGTGACAGTTCCTGTACCCATGATACATGTCTGGCATTTCACAACAACTGTAATCCTTGGGTATGTATTACCCATGGCAGTACCAATACCTTTAAATGACCAATTCACAAACAGAACCAGGAACAAGTATTGAGTAATTGCTATGTTCCTTGTGTGCATTGTGTGATTTGATACAAAGTGTGGTGTGGATATCCTGCTAATGCTATGGGACAGGAAGTCTCATCCAGGGAAACTTTGTCAACTCCAACAGAAGAGGTCATCTGAATGAGTGACACCCTGCGATCAACAACAGAATGGTTCATATCCAGGCCATGTTGACTTAATGTGATAGTACACAAATAAACATGACTTCTTGACAACAAAAGAAAGAAACCAGTCTGGAAACATACCCAAGGCTGGTTACCGAAAATCAAGCACTATAGTACTTGGGCAACTGGTACCCTCTAATTCATTTGTGAACCCGACTACATGTTTAAAGTCTGCATCCATTGAACAGGCCTGGAATTTTATCTTTAAGAGGGCAAGGCCATTCTCATTTTGCAAGGGCACTTCCATTGGAAAATCTTAAAGGCTATGGGAATCTTTTGAAGGGGCACTGAGGCCAAGACCAGGGCAACGAAGGCCATGGCCTCCGTGGCCTCCGTGTAATTCCAGGCCTGATTGAAGGATGATAACGTAAACTTGATTCGTTTCAAGTGTGACAATGTCAAAAAGCTGCACTTCTATTATTGTTAGTATTATTATTATTAACTTCTGGTAATGAAACCAATGACAACAAGTGTAATTAATGACTGTAACCCAGAAGCCTGAGAAAACCTGTAGACAAGGGTGCTTGAATTGAACCAGAAGTGGTACCAGAGGTACATGTACATAAAACCCCTACTCTTCCATGATCAGATTGATGGGTTCTTTTACGTGCATTCCCTATCCTACATGTAGTCCTTAGAACCTATGGCTTTGTATATTCCATCTCAAGGACAAAGAAATAATGGTCAAGTATCTTGCTCAAGGACACAAGCATCATGACTAGCCAGGCCGGGATTCGAACCCACACTTTAACAGAACTTGAATACCGTGCACCAGACCGCATGGCCACAACGCTTCACTGCTTAAAAGCTTTCAACACGTTCACAAACCGATCAGGGTTGATTGTTATAATTACATACATGTAGCATCACCTTTCCAGGGGTGAGTGATGAGGGGCAAGCTGGCCATGGATGGTAAGGAGGGTGAGTCTAATGAGCTCTTTCAAGACTTACAAATAGTTTTAGGATCACTGTATCACACTCCGTTGCAGTAGACTAAACAAAGGAAGATACATCATAGGAGACTAATTTGAAGACTGTGTCATCGAAGCACAACAACCAGATTGTCACTGTTTAACGTCAACGTGAATGCAATAATGTGATACGCTCTGTGAAACAATCAAAATAAACACAAACATTACACATTTCAGCTGTGAGGAATCCAATGTGACCTGGGGCTTAGATTCCAGAAAATCCCCACAGATTTGGAATGGACTCAAGATGTTAAAATTTCTGGAATATTGCCAGTGGTCCAGTGGTTATTTCTAGCCCTGGAAATATTGAATTGCTCCACAGTCAAAATAATATTTTAAAATGTTATCATTTCAGTACCTTTCCAACAAATTTGGCAGTAGTAATCTAGTGTATGAACTTCACAATACATTAAATGTAATACCGGCTACTATTGAAAGTTACTTTGGAGACAACTTAACTGTAGTTTTTTCATTTTCAAACTATGGCTGTCAAATCAAAATCCTGAAGATATCATGGTTTTTATTGGACGAAAGCCAAAGGTCCTATGTGTTGTGTAATGCACATAAACAAATCCAGCATCGTTAAGCCCGGTTCATACTTCCTGCGAATGCGAATGCGAAGCCAATATTGACGTCACAACTCTGTTTTCGCTGCGAACAATTCACAAGAGCTGAGCTCAACTGCTGCGAATTATTCGTTGCGAATTTGTAACGTCAAAATTCGCTTCGCATTCGCAGGAAGTATGAACCGGGCTTTAAGAGAAGGGGTTTTCCCCCAGTGTTTCTGGCAGCAGCACATCTCCTTACAAACCCTTACATGGTGATATATAACTGGGTGTTATAATTCAAGAACTTTTCGTACCTTTCTTACACATTATTAGTGTCTGGGATGCCCATAGATATAAGGCACTTTATAAAAACTGATTATGTTACTACAACATCATGAGGAGTTCAACTTAAATAGGACTGAAACTAGCTGTCCTTCAATCTGGAAACACAACTGAACAGGAAGTTTGTATACCAGTAATTTATAAATCACACACTGTGCATGACTTGATACACATAGTGGCGCAGATACGGGAAATATCTGGGAGTTTGTGCCTTTCGTGATACAAGCATAGAATTTGCCAAACAGAGTATGACATGGGAAAGATATTGATAATTTGACTACATACGGCAGTAGCAGATTTTAATATAAACAAAATATTGGTAGAATAACAAACAATTTTTTGTAATTTTCAAAATGGCTGCCATTACTCGTTATTCCACCGATTTCTTTAAAGGACAAATCTTAAATAGCCAAATATTTTTCTTGTGACATACTCTGTGTGCCAAATTCAAAGCTTGTATCATCAAAGGCACAATACCATCACCTACCTGCCGTACTAACAGCAGTGTGATAGCTCCATAGAAACAAATTGAGACTCAGTGTGAAATGCCTGATCATCAAACCTTGGTTCTATTTCCTACAATTCTATTCCACTGTCAAGATCAATGTCTTCCTGTTACAATGGCCCTAGCCAAAACACAGGAACTAGCTCCAGTCAACAATGTACAGCATTTCACTGACAAGAATAATGAAGCTGTATTGAGACAATGTGCATACATGTACTGTACATGTACGTGCACAAAACAAACTTTGAAGTTCACCATATATACAGCAGGTCTCAAAATAACGCAAATAATGCATTATGTTTAGCACTGGGCCAGTAACCACCATACATGTGTAGCTTGAAATACCCACTGGACCACTGGACCACCGGACCAGAAGTTTACCATTGGGCCAGTAAACTATATGGATTGAATTACCCACTGGACCACTGGACCACTGGACCACTGGCCAGAAGTTTACCATTGGGCCAGTAAACTATATGGATTGAATTACCCACTGGACCACTGGCCAGAAGTGTACCATTGGGCCAGTAAACTATATGGATTGAATTACCCACTGGACCACTGGACCACTGGACCACTGGCCAGAAGTTTACCATTGGGCCAGTAAACTATATGGATTGAATTACCCACTGGACCACTGGCCAGAAGTGTACCATTGGGCCAGTAAACTATATGGATTGAATTACCCACTGGACCACTGGACCACTGGACCACTGGCCAGAAGTTTACCATTGGGCCAGTAAACTATATGGATTGAATTACCCACTGGACCACTGGCCAGAAGTGTACCATTGGGCCAGTAAACTATATGGATTGAATTACCCACTGGACCACTGGCCAGAAGTTTACCATTGGGCCAGTAACTGCCCCCCCCCCCTCCACACACACACACACACAATGCAAGTCCTATAGTCTTGTGGTTTTCAAAACACATATAAACATTTGGATTCAAAATCTCTTTCTGAAAGTTCAGTGAGAAAAAAAATAATAAATCTGGTCAACCGACAGCTCTGAGCTAAAAAAACGGCTTGTGGTCTGGAGGACATTTTGTAAAAAATTTGAGCCCTGTAGAGTAAGCTCAAAATGTATGCACCCTGCTCAGAGATAAAGGCAAAGTGCACCTTTGGTTTTTGGAACCATTTGATTGTTTTAATTATGTATAACTGTAGATGTATACAATAGGTGGTAGCGTTTTTGAGATATTGCCGAAAATCTGGAGCGCAGGAAGAATAATCCGTAATTGGAATTACACAATCTGAGAAATGTTTCTCAGATTGAAATGTTTTGAATCCCTCTCTCTAAAACCACATACCTTTGAAGGGAATTGTTTCTCAAAGTGTTCTACATTACTAACATCTGCAGAGCTTCTTACCAAGTAAATTTATATGGTTGTAATTTTTTTTTTTACCAAAATGACTTCAAATATCAGAATCTGACCTAAAAATTTTTTTACAATTTACCAATAAACTATTCTATCAGGAGTTATAAAAGATGCCCTTCACTGTAAAATAATCAAGCGTATGAAGAGCCCTTCACCGATGTCATTAAATGTATAGATTTATTTATCAAGTAAAATGTACAGGCAGGCCTGCATTCATGACATTATGTAGTTTTTTTAATGGCTGAATCATTGGTTGGAAAACCAAAATAATGAAACCTCTCACAAATGGAGTGGTTACAAAACAGAAGTAAGGTTTCACTTTCTAGCCAAGTTCATCTTATATAAAGCAGTAGAAAACAGTCTGAACTCAGATTTTTCTGTCATATCTGAAAGTGAAAATGGAGTAATGATGCAATTTGTTTCTGAGAATACTAATGATGTGTTTGACTCTGAAGCTAACAACACAATTTGACATTCCAAACTTGCTTATAATGTATTGTTTTATTCAATAGAATTTAACTCTTCTGAACTTTTCATTTTTCACCACTTTCACCATAGATTTTTCAAAAACAAGAAACACATCTGCAACTGACGATGCGCATCAAAAGACAATATTATGAGGTCATTTGGCATGATCCTCTGTATTGAAAAAAGTGGCAAAATACAAAAAACAGAGCCTCCACATAATGGCATCACTTTTTTTTTACAATTTATAAATTGTTTAATTTCATTTGAACTCGATTTCCCTATTGATTGAACACCTGCAATTACGATTTTCAGGAAAGTTCACTTTTGCCATTTTCGTTCTAGCTGGCTTTTAAGATAATTGTGTACATTGTTTTCTTTCAGTAAATGTTCAGTTTGTACAGTGTCCAAGCAAACTGAAAAACTGTTATTCATCTGTTACTCAAGAATTTGTTAAGCAATGAACGATCGATCAACGTTCATCTACAAAAATCCTTAAATATCTTTCTGATTACAATATTCTGTCTTATGTTTTTTTGTGGTGAAAACTCATTTCTTGCACAAAAAGAACCTCAAAAAAATGCATACCTTTTACATGTAGCAAGGCAGTGTCACTGGCAATCCGATGAATTGACAGCCAACTAAGTAATGCCCTCATTTTCTGATAGATCAGAGTCTCTTTGAAACTGTAAAATATTTCACAAGAAAATAACCTTACATTTTAAAAAATGATGTAAAATGTCATTGTACTCAATGATCATTTCAGTGCAAAATTTGTCTAAATTCTGAAACATTGAGTGACGACACGTTTTAAATAAATGACCATGTACATGTTTGTACGGGGAATTTTTAACTAAGTTTCATGATATTCAATCAGAACGGCGTTGAATTTGAACTTTTGAGTAATGAACAATTCCTATAGAATGTACATGTACAGACCCATTGTTGACATGCAAAGACGTCAAGCCTAAAATTTTGCTTTGAAAGATTATCTTATAAAAACTACATTTTAAACCATTTTAATATGAGGTTAGAGACTCTGTGTAATTTGTTTCAGGCATGGTAATTGCTTCATGGAAAAAAAGTAGGAACATTTTAAAGGGTACACGGGCTAACCTTAATGTATGGTTTATGCTTTAATAGACTTTTCAAGCTTCATAATTATATTTTTTCTGATTTTTACCAAGGGCAAAACAAAAATTGGAAATCAGACTACAGTAGGAAGTATATCATGCCTATAGTTTTCCACATTCATAACGACTGTATCAAGAGAGGTTTGTGGAGAGACAGCAGAGAAGAACCAGTTATAAACTACTATGTTTTGATCAGAATGCTCTGACCGTCTTCAGGAGAAAGCTTGTTGACCACCGGTTATTCTCAGAACCACCACAGCTCACAGTGAGAGTTAAATACATGGTGTCTCGGCAAATAGCAAATACCACTTGATTGTATTCCACCATTCAAAGTTTCCTATCAGACTATCTATTGAACATATATCTATCTAGAGCCTCTCCTTAAAGGCCCTGTACACTATTGGTAAGATCAAAAAACACAATAGTTCACAGATTCACACATAACTTACATGATTTAAAGTAAGTAATGGTAGAAAGGGTTCCTTAAAATATTTCTGCCTAAAATGCTATCGTTTCTGAGAAATGAGTAAAACAATAGTTTTTATCGCGCGCGATAATAACCTCGATGTTTGAAAAACAGAAAACACATAAGGTCTCTTTCACTATTTTCTCGTGACCTCGATTACCAATTGAGCTCAAATTTTCACAGGTTTGTTATTTCATGTATGTGGTTGATTACACAAAACATGAACACTGTCTGTGATTATTTTGTCAGCTCTACCAATCCTGTATAATACCTTTAAGGCAAGCCACCTCACATTAGATCTGAACAGTGGAAACACTGCTTTCTGTGTAAAGTCAAATGGCTGTAAAGATATGCTGAAATGTTGGCAGACAACACGGCAGATCCTACCATCTTCCAAACCGTACCTAAACACATGCAGGCCTGGAATTTCATCTTTGTGAGGGACAAGGCCATTTTATTTTGCAGAGAGCTTTTCCACTCGGAAATCTTAAAGTCTATGGGAAACTTATAAAGGGGCACCAAGACCAAGAGCAGGGGCAACAGAGGCCATTGCCTCCGTTGCCTCTGTGTATTTCCAGGCATGTATACTTAATGTCTGTACCTATACAAACATTGTACATGTACATTGGTTTAGTTGAAGGAAAACACTCACAACACAACCAGGCTGCTACATGTATGTCAACTTGTCCGGACAGAAACACGTGTATTTATGTAGTTATTTACAGGTTCACTGCATAGGGTAGGGCCTACTACTCGGGTGGGGTTCGAACCCACAACCAGTGCCATACCACCAAGCTTGATTGGTAATGGTAGCTAGAGGCAGTTCGAATCCTATATTTTAGCAGTGGGTACTGCAACAATTTTATTATCCTTAAAAATAGATGTTAAAGTAGAATTGACCTTTATTAAGGTCCGGCCATCTTGGCTACTTCCCATTCAACCATGTGTAACCAAAACGAGGCTGGAAGGGAGTATAGTCTGTTCCCTTCATACAAAACAAGAATTAGAGCTCTCACTGCCACTATGCAAGACAGGGAACTTGCCTGCGATTGCTAAACCCTGATTAAGTTCTCACAGCCTGTGTCTTGAAAGTGCTGCATAGTGACCAAAGTTGATCACTCATATCAGCTCACCCAGAGTGCGTATGACCCACACAATCACTCAGTGTGAAGAGCATCACCCGAGTACAGTGTCATGTTTTTCATCTGTCAACCGTCCAGTGATGCTCCAGTTGAGGATTTAATCGGATCTCAAGTCCGATGGTAAGACAATCTATCATTAAGCGTCGGTCGGTGAGGACTCTTCACTCTGACCCTAACACACGAGAGCCGCGCTAAGAGTTTCGCCATCTGTCAAATTGTTTTAGAGGGTTTCAAATTCAGCACGTTAGTATCTTAAAGGTATTAATACAGGATTGGTAGAGCTGACGGAATGGTCGCAGACAGTGTTTATGTTTTGTGTGAACAACCATTAGACATGAAATAAGAATCCTGTGAAAATCTGGGCTTAATCCGTTGCGCGAGTCAGGAAAAAATTGTGAAAAGCCATGCAAACTTTTTGGAATGTAAACACATTGTCCTTAATTTTGGTTGTAACAACAGAAATCAGCTGATTGCGTTTTTGGTTTTTTTAAGGTTTTCAGACACAGTTTTCTTAAATATGACTTCATTTCAGAGAGAAATAGTTCACAGAATAAATGGTTCTAGTATGAACCTCATAATCAGTAAGCTTGCAGACTAAAATGAAACAATTATATTTTTGTATCCTTACTAATCCTGTACAATAGGCCCCCTACCTTAAAGGCACAGCACTGTACAACTTTAATTGATGTTAAAACTGCATCAGGTATAAAGATATGGTTTTACCCTTATGCCGATGTTTGATGTCTGTACACTCAGCATTTTCCAAAACATGCGGGAAGAACAAAATTCACAGTCTACTCGGATGGGATTCAAACCACAATCTCTGCATTCTCTCTGGAGCTGATTACACTATACATGCCCGGTCTCCAGTTCGAATCCTGTATCGGTAACTACACGATCTGAACTGTCTTCTTGACATCGGGCACACTGGATGGTCTACTGGTTCATACATCTGCTCTAGAATGCTCTTTAGAAGTTGTGGGTTCGAATCCCACCCGACTAGCTTTTGGGTTTTTGTTCCCGATTAACAGGACTTGGAGAGAACTGAGTATACAGTGCTCATCACACATCGGTGTAAGTGTATTAAATCAAAATCATATTCAGCTGGTCCCAGTACATTGTTGATTTTCAAGTTAGTTTATTTTATCTTTCAAATTTTGAAAAAACACTGACTGTCAATAACCAATGAAAGTTTAACAGAGATAAGTGCATAAATTCCTATGAAAACGGCATTACAACATAGTTTTCTTGTTGCAATTGTTACAGCACTTCAGAAAGAAATATTCAACAAATTTGTTTGCTGCAAATTGCAATCCTCTCCTTTATGATTCAATGTATATGCTGTGATTATTCAAATAATGGAATTTCAAGCTTATTTTTCTAATAATAGGCATATAAAACACCAGTACCAGTTTTGAACAGTGTAGTAAGCAAAAATTTAAAATAAACCACATCAAATTTCTTCACAGATAATCACAAATTGTAACTGTCTTTAACTGCAAACTGAGAAACATAATTGGTTCAATAATATTTCCACAAGTAGTTTTCAAGATTGTTTAATTCAATTAAATAGATTTGATCAAAATCAACAAACTTGCATGTACTGCAAGACTGATAGTTCACAGAGGCAATGGTGGCAATTGCCCCCCCTGCCCCATGTCATTCCCTTGGTGCCCTTTGAAAATTTTCTCGTAGAAGTTACTTTCATCATCAGGGTGCCCTTTCATGCCCTGCCCTTACTAGAGCGAAGTATCTGGCCTTTATAGTTGGCTATAATGAACTTTAGTATTACACACACAGAGAAAACAAATCTGAGAGCACCAAAGTACATGTACTCTCCACAATTACCTAGTGTACATGTACACGTATGTCAACAACTCAGTAACTTACGTACTGCAACTGTGCAGCAAAAGACATGTGACATCACCTCTGCAAGGGCAACAGAAACTACTATAAAACAATAACCCCGAACACATCAGATTGTTCAACGCCAACATCTGCCGGGGGTTGACTCCAGGTCCTCTCTCTCACTCTCCCTCTCTCTCTCTCTCTCTCTCTCTCAGAATGAGATCAATAGATGCCTGTTTTATACATCGCTGCAAATACCACACGATGAAGGCCGGAGTCACTTTTTGTTATGCGCTGCTACATTGTACGGCGTATGGATTCAAAACGTCGGACCAATTAAGCACCTTATAGAATGTAATTAAGGGCTGTATGTACATGTACATGGTTGTATGTTTGTCAATGCCGAGGATGAATATTAATGCATACCCCCTTTTTGTTTTCTTTTTTTTATTGAAACATGGGTCATTAAACACTGGTGACTGTACAGGATGAGTGTTTGTCCAACCGTATGGTGGTGTGGTGTAATTAGTGGAGCAGCTTTGTACACATTGATGTACAGCATGTAGCTAATACTAAGACGGAGTGGGGCACGCATTTCAATTATTCACGAAAAACTTGGGCCTACATGTAGTACATAATGCATGTACCACACTCACTAAGAAAGGTCTTAAAATCTCAATTTGTTGCAGTGTGAGGATTTGAGACCTTACTGACAAACAGCCTTCCTTCGGCATTTACTGAAGAAAAGTAGGGTGTAAAATGCTTGAATAATAAATCAATACGCAGTTCTTATATAGGCCTAGCGCTCTACCACACCAGAGGGCGTCTCAAGGGGCTCACTATATTTTCTACAAGGTTTGCGGAGCTATGTTTGAAAATATAAGACCCATTTATTTACACAGCACCATGTAACCGTTTACAAGGTGTTGCGGCACAATGAGCAGCCAACCATACCAAGAAACACCAGAGCGAACTCCTCCTCTGAATGATAAGTGTACTGGATTATTTAAAGTGCATTACACAACTCACAGGACCAACGGCTTTACGTCCAATCCGAGGGACAAAGCAATAATGGTTAAGTGTCTTGCTTAAGTGTCAAGATCGGGACTTGAACCCTCACTCTGCTGATCAGAAACACCAGAGCATGACTCACACATGACTCACATGAGATAGCATGTGGGTAATGTTGGGGAAGCTACTCACATGCACCCGATAGATAATAGATTGTACTTTTACACTAAACGGCTGTATGTAGTAGTAGTCATAAGCATGTCATGTCTAAAAGACACCAACATCAACCTATCTAAAAGTTTCCCAACAGTCAATTTCTAAGCATTACATAAGGATGAAAATTAGGAGATTAGTAACATAGCCATTCCAGAGGAAGTCCAAGAACAGGGCTCCAATTTCATCCTGGACCACAGGCTCAAGGCCAGTAGTTTTAGTGCTAGGCCAGTAAACTCATGACAGCACAAGTCTGGCGGTCTTGCGTTTTTCAGTTGAATAATACATGTAGTACCTTACAGTAATAGCTTGAACAAAAGCAAATTACGTTCAAATGTTGACTTTGAGTCTGATAAATTGCCTTTCAATTCTATTGAGTTAAGTAGGTATACTTACAGTAATACCCATAAAGACAAATGCTCAATCATTCTTCTCTTGCCATGTATTTGTGCTTGTTCAAATACAGACAGTCAAATGCATGTTTACCTGTGTTTTTTTCTCATTTTAATTCTGGTCTTGTAATAGCAGTTCTGGTCCAGTAAACATTTTGAGATTACAAGCCCTGTGATCTTGTGGATTTCTCCACTTAAGTTCAAGCCCTGAAGAAGTGTCACAGTTATGTATGGAAGATACATGTACAGACAGTTTAACCCTTTGAAAAGCAATTAATATAGGCACTGATTTAATTAATTTTGATTCCAATGTATGGCATCTGTGTGAGGAGAACACCCAAAGGAGTTTTTATGTAGTCCTTGGGATCTGATGATTAATGCAATTTACAATAAGATGAAATTGTTATGTACTGTGACTACAAGGGGATCTTTTCTTGGACTTGCTCTCCAGGAAAAACGTCCTAATAATAAAAAATATACAAAAACTGAAATTTACATGTACTATAGTTTGAGGCTGCGCAGTCAACAATAGCTCCCCAAGGTGTTGACAAACTAGTTCCAGGGGCGCAGCAGAGGGGAGCTAATATCTGAAACCCGACTGTCCACCCGAAAATAAACCATGCTTTACTACACCTCATACTTCTCTCTAGCTCGGCATCATTGAGCTCAGGAAAACATGCGTGCAGCCATCTTTTCATGTGTATGTAGCTAGGGGGAATGGGCAAGTACAACATCCGTTCCACGACCGCTTTGCAAAGCACACCTGTGACATTCTACTACACAAGTACATTTACCCTGTGCGTTAATACTGACACGCACGCTTGGTAAACAGCAAAAAAATAAAAAAGCATCCCATGGCACATGATGGTGAATGGACCAGTGAATGAGGTATAGTAATATTGTATTTTGAGAAGCATGATTCTTACATGCACTCTTGTACAATGTACCACAAGGAACAAGATCAAAAGCGTCATCTTAAATATATACGGCATTGCATCTTGGGAAACCGAGTACAGTTAAGAAATAAATCAAGCTGCCAAGATGGACGCCATGCTGTAATTTACATGTAACTATGCCAGGTTTTATACATGTTTGTGTACCACATTGAGCTTCAAATCAGCGCGCCATGATGGCTGCATGTGTTGCTTGGACTCAGATTTCACCTAGAATCCTTTGCACATCCACACTAGAACATACATGGGCTATTTTGGGCAAGAAATTTATCACATTGAATCTGTCATACACGTCAACCATCATCATCATTCGGCAAAGACTTGCGTCCGTGGCCGCCTCATCCTCAAATTGTAATTGGTGCGCACTCCTGGAGTCGCCGCCATCACCTGTTCTCTTTCAATCGCTGCTATTCTCAGCTCTCCTACACTTCTACCACTCCACTTTGTCACATTGTCTATCCAGCGCAGCTTAGGGCGACCTCTGCCTCGAATTGTACCCTTAGGCATACCGTCTATAACTGCGTCAGGTAGGCCTCCCTGTCTCATCACATGAGCGCACCACTTTGACTTCCGCTCTAACACCTCGTCACCATTGAGACACCAACGTCCACCAATCAGCTCAGCCAGCCTTTCAATCGTGATGAAATCTAACCACACCGTGACCTAACAAATGTAAGTTGAATATTTCTTGTAAGTGACACCAAGGATGTTCTTACTTGGCACTGTTGCCATTGGGCCCAAAGACACCTACACCAAGACAACACAATGCACTGACTACTCATATTTACAGCAGACGAGATCGGAAAACTCCATACAATAAGAAAAACCCATGATGCAATCAGGAAGATACTAAAACTCCATCCTTGTGTGAAGCTCCGATCCGTAATGGGATCCAAACCAAGGTCCAATCTGATCCCAAGAATATGGAAAAAACAACAAGGGCATTTGCAATGCGAATTGCTGCTTGTCACGCGCACATTTTTACACACCAAGAACAGCTACATGTACATGTGTCATCCAATAATCTGCCTCCTTTTTGCCTCAGTGAGGGCGCTGTTTGAGAGTGTGACTTCATATGCAAGGGGTCTTTTGCTTAGAAGCCACTTGTGGATGCTTTATAAATAAGCCTTATCAGGGTTAACAATTAAAAGTGTCTCGGCTCAAAGTTCTGTTTACCTCTAATCATCATAATCAGAATTCAACACTGGTCCTATCCCCCGCACTCGCTACGGGAAACGCGCCTTCTCAATTGGCGCACCTACTCTCTGGAACAACCTTCCCGTCCACATCCGTGCCTCCACTACACTGGACTCATTTAAGACTGAACTCAAAACCCACTTATTTAGATCAATCTAAGCATGTTTATACAATTAGCTATATCATCTCACTTTCAGCGCTTAGAAACCCTGTATTAAGCGTTATACAAATGCAAGCTATTATTATTATTATTATAATGGCTCAGTGCCATAAATTTTCTTAAATTTTCTTGTCGAAACAGCAGCTAAAACATGATACATGTAAGTGCCCATGTCCAGTGTGAATACTCACATGATAAGTGCCCATGTCTAGTGTGAATACTCACATGATAAGTGCCCATGTCTAGTGTGAATACTCACATGATAAGTGCCCATGTCCAGTGTGAATACTCACATGATAAGTGCCCATGTCTAGTGTGAATACTCACATGATAAGTGCCCATGTCCAGTGTGAATACTCACATGATAAGTGCCCATGTCCAGTGTGAATACTCACATGATAAGTGCCCATGTCTAGTGTGAATACTCACATGATAAGTGCCCATGTCCAGTGTGAATACTCACATGATAAGTGCCCATGTCCAGTGTGAATACTCACATGATAAGTGCCCATGTCCAGTGTGAATACTCACATGATAAGTGCCCATGTCTAGTGTGAATACTCACATGATAAGTGCCCATGTCCAGTGTGAATACTCACATGATAAGTGCCCATGTCCAGTGTGAATACTCACATGATAAGTGCCCATGTCCAGTGTGAATACTCACATGATAAGTGCCCATGTCCAGTGTGAATACTCACATGATAAGTGCCCATGTCCAGTGTGAATACTCACATGATAAGTGCCCATGTCCAGTGTGAATACTCACATGATAAGTGCCCATGTCCAGTGTGAATACTCACATGATAAGTGCCCATGTCCAGTGTGAATACTCACATGTGAATAAATGTTGTGTACGTGTGCTTACTACTTTATACTACACTTGTTTTTTTAAGTACACACATGGATAAGTTCTCTATCATTACACAATTGTGCATTATTCAGTGTACCAGGTGAAATGCAGTCTGAATAAAGTGAGCAAAAAAGAAATTCTCCTCAAACATGTTGACATGTAACCACAGACCAGCAGCTTGTTCCATCCTCTTGAGAGAGCTAGTGGGGGCCAAAGGTGCACATATTTCACTGTAGAAATGCATGGGTACATGTACTGTTAACTATGGCTTTTATGGCACATGCTCAACACTGCATTATTTACAGACTAAAAAAATAATAATAATAATACTGTGCTGCTCGAATCCAGAGTAAAATTTGAAGGGATACACACTGAGCCGTCAAAACACTACAAATAAGTGCTTACCGAACATACATGTTACATACAATAAATGTGATAATGCGGCACACCATGTGGTCCCAAAAGATTACAGAGTGTATAAACCAGTCCCCCAAAATACATCAATCTAAAGATTGAGTGAACAAAAATGAGCAGGTTAGCTGCCGTACTTACATCTACGGTATTAGGAAGACTTCCCTTCTCTTAATATCGTCACATACTGCTCTTGAACAAGTGCAAATGAAGCCTAAACTCTGAGATTTCACAGTGGACATTCGATGCAGAGTATTACCAGTGAAGTTGTTTTCATACCGTAATAGCCATTTGAATGCGGTGAACCACGGAACAGCTGGGACTGCAGTCTGGTCCGTCAGTTGTTGTGTAGACTGTTAGTCGCTTCTTGATGCAACGCAGGGAATAGAACAAAAGCATCATTCCCAGAGACAAAAGCGCCCAATGGAAGACAACAGCTGTCACTCAGACATTGACGTCCAAACTGAATACTGTGCATACACTGAGCATCGTACATGTAAACACTCGCCCCGAACAACAAGACAGATTTTGACTGAGCGCTTCACAACAAAATAGCCACAATTCATCCCTGACAACCAATTTAATAATTTCCAATTTCACAATTAGTCAGTTAAATAATTTATTGACTTTACTATAAAAACCGTCACTCAAAAGGGCCCAACTTGATTGAGCTGTTTTAAAAAGGGTGTGCACAACATTGGTAAGATTGAAAGTTTAATTGTACAAAGATTTAAACATAGGTAACATGGTATAGATGGTACATGGTGCCTGGTGGAAAACTTTTCTTGAAACATGTGAAATGGTTTTGCCATGAAATGTTTTAGTTTTTGAGAATGTTATAGTTTCAGTTTCGAGCTTCTGAAAACTGTGAAAACATGGATTTTTTCCCCGACTAATTATAACTAATTGAGCTTCAAGGTGAGGTTATAGTTTGGTAGCAACATAGACCAAAAAAAGGTGTAATTTCTATCCGAAAGCTTACTTGCTATAAAGATGGTAAGCATCCTGGGAAAATATTTCGTCTGAAATGTCCCCGTTGATTAGAAATCAATAAAAACATTTGAATCTGAGAAACGATTCATGCATTTAATCGTTTTTTTCCAGATTTCTGTGGGTTGGTGTCTGCTCGCAAATGTTGCAACCAGAGATGCGGTTGGCACCCGCTGTCACCTCGCTAAACATGGATTGATTCGAAATTCGTGTGTGAAAACACCGCGACAGTTCTTTTTCTGTTTTCTCACAAAGTAGACACTGTATTCGGCTGAAACTTTCACAATTGACTTTTAGTGTATCTTTCTTTATGGTTTTGCCTATAAACCAGCATTCTGATGACAAAAACCAAGTAGTTCCCCTACCTTTAGACATTCACTGGTATACTATTTCACTGGTATACTATTTCACTGGTATACTATTTCACTGGTATACTAAAGTGCAGAAACTGGTCTCTTGTACATTACCTATGTTGGCCGCATATGAAGCAAAAATAAGCAGGAAACCAGTTGCAAACAGTATACATGGCATAGTGTATTGGCAGGTGACCTTTTTCTGGTAAGCACAATTGTTTTTGCTTAGCTAAATGTTGTGCTTAAAAGCAGCCCTATGAAATTAGGGCCAGATTTGAACTTACATGTAGTACTATGTATAAGCAGAGATATTGTTTAGCAGGCATGGTACTGTCATATCTTTGAACCTTTGGGAAGACTACAGTATGTAATCTGTTGTTGTGTGTCAAAGTGTGAGATGTCCAAGGTACAGTTAGCCAGGGTAAGTTGTCCTTGTATCTGTAGAGCTTAAAATTCAGAAGGAGATTTAAGCACTAGAGTCCAGCAGGACGCAAATTCATAAAACTGTCATTATACAAATGACATAAACTAGGCATGACGGATGATCTCACAAGCTTTCCAAGCATGGCAAATAGAGGCCAGAGCGCCATGCTCCAACTCATGGTTCATATCATATGCTTTTTATATCAACTCCGAGAAGCTAATTCAAGTTACATACATTACACATGTACCGTCCTTTAGAACATGAAATATGGTTATATTTTGACACAAATGCTGGTTGTACACTAAACATTTTGACAGTCCATAAATCAAACAAATGCCCCATTAAATTTCTCAACAAAAGACACCACGCTTCAAGTATTTGTAAGAAATCACCAGAGTAAAACCACTGTCAGAAAAACGTTCTTTTTACGTCATCCGACTGTTGTCCTAGTATAAAAGGTGTACATTGTGTAGAGTATCAACAGAATACTAACCTTTATGTAGGGGCGCTGTGACCAATGTATCCCATTCTCAATAGAGCCGCCTTAAATCATGCATTGATTACCATACAGGCGAACACGGTGCTGTCAATAATCCCCCAACACGAACGGGTAACATTCACCTCTGGATATATTGACGTGCTATCTCTTATGAGGGGGTCCCTGTGTGTAGGCCAACGTCACCCCCAGGATGCATGCACTCTCTACAACTGTAAAAAGGAGGAGGGGGGGGGCATGTTAATGACGAGAATGTTATTATGAAGTCAACGCTGCATTGGAAAGAAGAACCCCCAATACACAGGTATATTTATACTTTTTTTCCCTTTTTTTTTTCTTCTACAGTGTGTTCCCCTAGTCACATGTGACTCATAGAATCATGGTAATTAGTTACAGGCAACCTTGTTGGGTTGACTTGTGGACCGGTACCTGGTTCTGTTTCTGTGGGGTTGTCGTGCCTGTTTGGGTACTTTCTTTGGGGTCAGATGTACAGTACTCGATGATTCAGCCCCCTCCTATGATTTAAACATCCCTTCCTCTATGTATACCTACATTAAGTTCAGAGCTGTACTGTCAACATATTCTAACCCGCAGTTAGCATTGTAATTCCCTGATTGTATTTTCCCTGATTTGATAGAAATTAACCTCTTCGGGTTCGGAGACGTGTCAGAGCAAGGCATCAGATTACATGTAAGGGAAATTGAAAGGAAATTGCAGATTTATGAGCAACATCATCATCATCATCATCAATTTAAACAAATCAAATAAAAGTGGTTGCACATCTATGATAAAGTAAGACACTACTGTTTATTTTAACAAAAAAAATTTTTTTTTTACTGTCTTAACTGTTATGGCTTTTACTTCCCTTTCATAATGAATTTGTCTAACAAATCCTTTTTATTGATTTTTTTGTTAATGGCCCTACGTCTCAATCTGAGCAGTCTTTCTCGGAGGCTAAATCGTCACTGTTTTCACGAAGAGCCACATATCTTAAAATGACAAATTATTGATTATTTCAGGAAGGGGCCTTTATCTCAATAGATGCACTTTGCGTTTTCACAAAGAGCCATCGGCCCCGAAAATGCATTGTAATACGTTGTAACAGAAGAGCGTAAAATGTAGCAAAAGTCGTTTTTCAGGTTTCACGAGCCACCTATGTCTGCGCGCGCGTTATCACGTGACACGCACGCCCCTTTCCTACGTTTAATACGTTATCGAGTTGGGTATTTAAGTAGATCATCTCACTTTTTAGGTTTCACGAAGAGACACGCATCTTTTACTAATTACTATGGCAATTAGCCAATATATCTTAAGAAATTAGTTAGTCAATGGAGAGGTTAAACTTATACAGAATCATATGGGAGGTTTATAACTGCAAACCGTGGCTTTAGTATTGCAGATTTTGCAGTATTAAGCCAAGCATAGCGTAAAATGTTTATCTCAATCAAGCGTTTGGACATAAGTGGCTCTTCGTGAAAACGGTGACGAAATGACAACACAACACAGTGTGTGCATATTAGAGAAACAGAAGCTGTCAGATGGTACAGGAGTGAAAAGAAAGCAGCAAAATGCAGTAAGAAGAAGCAAAAGATGAACAAAGAGCAGTAATCAGGAAGGAGACTAAGGGTGGGGGTAGAAGGAATTGGCAGGTGTAACAACAAAGAAGGGTGGAAACACACACAGAATATCAAAGGTGGGAGAGTCAGTTGGTGAATAAGTAACATTTATGTAGGGGACATCTGTGGCAAAAAAGAGAAGGCAAACAAAACAAAAGTTTAATGACACACTTATTAAATCTTGAGGTCTGGACCGTTTCCCAAATACTATGCTATCATCCTAAACCAAGCTGAATGAAACAAGATACACTGTGATCCTGTTAGTATTACCCAAGGCACTGTGTTGCATCCTGTTGCATCCAGCTTGTGCCTTTGAAATGTCCCTGGGTATGGGGGATGTGATGATCATACATATATTGTGTTTCAAACGTGCTTCCAACTTGTTTTCCTTGTACAGTGTGAAAAGAAGCTCTATTATGAACTACTCAATAACGAAATAAAGCGCACATTGTGCCTGTACTGCTCACGAAAAACCTGAAATGTAAAATACAAATTATTTCATTCCGTATAATTCCCAACACACTTACAGATACGGCGCAGTTTAATTTGATCCTTCTTTATTGGATTAGCCCTGAGTCCTACAGAAACCAAATTTACACCTGCACCGTGGGTGGGAATCGAACCCATGCCCTCACTACATTCCGAGTGTTGAGCTACACCGGTTATGAGCGTGGCCTCTAGTTAAAGTTGAAACCAAATTGTTTCAACTCTTAGTAGACTTTCCCATTAAACATGTCAATTGCACAACACATTTGTTATCACACGCCGCGCACTCGTGGAATACTAAACAATTTGTCTGTATCCTTTGGCCTCATTGGATATGGGACGCACAAGAAGCGCTATAATTTTCCGTACTCTACTTGCGCTTGTGAGATAATTAATAGTCTACATATTGGTGAATTCAACAATTAACATAATGCTCGGTCATTTTCATAATTTTGTCAGGAGATTAGAAACAAATAAGGTTGTGGATTCAATCACAATCGAGGCGTGTTTGTTTTGATTTGTTTTCTCCCCAGTAGACCTTGGAAAGCTCCAAGCATACATAAAACTAAACGCTTAATCTATATTCATTAAAACAAAAGGCAAACAAAGCTTCAAGTACATATCACTATAAATGAAAGAACAACATAAGTCCCAAGGTTTAGCAATGTTTCAACAAACCCATCAGAATCATGTTAGAACTACCTTAAAGGTAGGGTATACTTTTGGTAATTGTCCACGACCAGGGCCCAATTTCATGCCTGTGCTTACCGCGGAATTCTGTCCTTACTTAACCCTTTCAATACCGCATTTTTTATAGGGGTCAGGCTGCTGTGTACCGCATTTTTTTCACACAAAAAGCAAAGTGCAATGTTCAGCAGTGGTGTTCACTTTTTCCAATCTTTATTTTCTTTGTGAAGACATACTTTAGTGGAAAAACTTTGTACATACAATTTGTAGCTTATGAAATGACCTTTCATATGATGTCCAATTTATATTATCTTCATGTCCTTTGCCACCTCAGTCGGCACGAATGGGTCGAGGCCCGCCGAGCCCACGCCCAAGACCACGGCGTCGAAGTGCTCGGTCCAGCTACCGGTATATTGTAAGGATTGCTGTCAACATCGGACGTGCCTTGCAACGAAACATCACGAGTTTCATCCGAATATTCACTAGGTTCTTCTTCAGATATTTCTGATTCCAATTCAGAGTTTCTACTGACAAATATTTCAACCAAAAACTCTGGGTAACGAACAGCTATGCTGGTGATTATTTGCCGGGAAAACGGAAGCGTGAAATCTGGACGTACTGTTGCATGCAATGTTGTTATTCTCGGAAAATCGTGATGGCGACCCCCTATACAACACACACCATTGTAAAGCATGGTAAACAAGCTACCAGTCCATATAAGGTTCAACAACAGAGGGCGCTAAATAAAATAAATACAAGCTCCCAAACACCGCGTTTTTTCCCCCAAATACCGCGGCTTTTAACGTCGAGTAAACTCGACAATGGTAAGAAAGCATTACACTGCGCGTGGTCGAGTAAACTCGACAATGGCATTGAAAGGGTTAATACGACCCACATAATTGTGTGCTTTACAGGGCAGAGTAAGGGCAGAAATTCACGATAAGCAGAGCCATGAAATTGGACCTTGTATCTTCACTTGGTATTCCCAACATACATACGCATAGAATAACAAACCTGTGAAAATTTGGAATCAATTGGTCATCAAAGTTGCAAGAAAATACTGAAAGAAAAAACACTCTTGTTGCACAGAATTGTGTGTTTTCAGATGCCTGACTGAGAAAGGCTTCAAGCCTCAAATTCAATTTTTTGCAAAAGAAAATACCTTTCTCTAAATCTACATTACTTCAAAGCATGTCAGTTCCAACAATGTTTTATAATATTAACAGCTCTATAGTGTCTTTGCCGAGTAAGTTTTTATAACCTATAATTTTTGGAGTAATTATTACCATAGGTACACACATACCCCCCCTCTATAATCTGACAGACCAGGCAGTTTGGCTAGAGTGAGGACCAAAGCCTTTCATTTCCTCCATTCCTATTTCACTCCACACCAATATGTTTGGACTTTGATGAGATTGGAATTTCCTGACCCTGTGATAAGCAATTGATATATGGGCCTACCAGCCCAAATCCTTCTAAATCCTTCACTTGGGCAATTGGTCTACATGTTGGAGGAACTGCTTGTATTTTTGACCACATGAGGGCACTTCAGCAACAAATTTCCTTGAAGTTGTATACAGTTTTATCTTACTTTGACTGCCAGCGTGTTGTTTACTTGTATCAATGGTTGTTTACTTGTTTCAACAATAATAACAATGTTAAGAACTAGACATGAGTTTGTTACGAACAAACATTGGGGTTTCGGCTTTGACAAAATGTATTGGTTTTCGTACTTTTGTAGCGAGATCTGGAAATTGTTGTGTAAAAAGCTTACCGTTCATGCACGGTTTCCGAAATAACATTCTCATTGCCAAACTATTTATCGGATCGGATTTTCAATTGGCCATACAGCTCAAGTCGATCCGAACACCGAATCCCCAAACGCAAGAGGGCGCTATACAAGTTCACCATGAATGGAAGGTCCGCCCAAAGTAGGTCAGAACGATATCGCGTTGCACTGACGAGCTCTCTATATAGATAGCTTTATACATGTAGCTATGTGACGGGACCGTATGCTACATACAGTGTCTTTTACGTGCGATCACACACAGGGCAATCGTGCTTTCTACGTTTTTAAATCGGTAATATCGTGAAGAAAGAAACAAACAACACTCAAAACAACTGTTGATGGATCTAAGTTATAGCTCATGCTTTCATTTGATGTATTGTTTGTGTCTTTTAAGACTGTAGTTCCTGAGATCACGCGAGAGAAATTTCGGAAAAGAAAAATAATAAGAAACAAAATTAAAATCTCGACGAAAACACAGGTGGTTTCGGCGGATAGCCGAAACCCCCAATAATAAGAAAAAAACAGTTCATTTACATTTTTTTTGCATTACGTAAATTTGGTCCACACACACCCTCAAATGGTCAAAAATACCGTAAATTGGGATTTTTTTTGGGGGGGGGATGTATTATCAGGAAATAGTTTGGGAGGTAATTTTCACAGGTTGCCTGTAAAAGGATTAATTAATGTAGTTAATGATGCAACAAGATTGCAGTGCAGTAAATGCCTTCAGTACATGTGGGTCCGTGCTATTTGGACAGTAAACATTGTTTATTTTAATGTTAAAATTGCATAAGGCCTATAGTTTACACTATCATGAAATATTTAGCCTTCCATGGTTATGCCGTCATTATAAATGCTGGTCCATGCTCTTTGGATTCTGAACCAAACCTTTTAATCAGTGCATCACGGCTTTGAAAAAAAATCAACAACAACAACGTCACATAAAATATTCCTATCAACAAGGTCATGTACCTGTAATTGTGTCCATATCAATCGATGTACAGTATGTGCACATATGAAATGTGAAATGGCTGTGTAGATACATGGCTTACATGTATACATGTTGTTTCAATTTCATTTTGTTTAATTTATTTATTTATTTATTTATTCGGTTTAAAAACATCAACACGTAAAGTTCAGGAACTCATAATGGTTGATTTACAATAAAATTGAATAGTATAAACAAAATTAAACCAACAAATATACACTTAAGAAGAACAAATTAATTCACACACAAAAAAATGAAAATGGCAATACAAAATACAACGGCTGGCTAGATGTGGCTAGACCAAGGCGAGATATGACAAAGAAATCGAAAAGAAAATAAATGACAAAAGAGAGAGAGAGAGAGAGAGAAAGAGAGAAGAAGAAGTGGTGAGAAGGAAAGAGAGAGGGACAAGAAAGGGAAGAGTAGAAAGAAAAAGAGAGGGAGGAGAGAAAAGGAGAGACATGGAGAGGGAGAGAGGGAAAGGGGAGAGATCTTTAAAAGGCAAAATAAGAAACAAGGTAGATAAACGTAGCATTAAAACAATAATACATTTCTTATACACATCTACACAAGAGAAGGCGCACCGGAGCGTTCTGAGAAGACAACAATGGATTGGCCTGCAACGCATCGTCGCGTCCTCTCCGAAGGCCACGGTGCGCCTGCACATGATGGTCAACATTTCAGCATTTTCAAGAAATTTAGAGTAGCTAAAATGTACAGGCAATTTGGCAGTAAATAGCAAAATATAATCAATACCCTTCCCGACAATGTTGTGCAAAACATGTAAAGCTAATTGTTAAAGAGTTGGCACCTCTATTAATTAATGGCAAAACCCCCATTTCTTCAATATTCAGGATCAGAAAAATACAACTATAATAAAGTATTGCACCTTGTAATGGTTCTAAAGAGTCACAACATGTGAAGCTAATTGCTAAGTTGACACCTCCATTAATGGAAGACCCGCATACCTTCAAATTATTTAACAAATCAGAAAATACGGCTATAATAAAGTATTGCACTTTGTACATGTATCAGGTCTAAAGATTCACAACATGTGAAGCTAATTGGCAGGAGAAGTTGACACCTCTATTAATGGGAAAAACCCGCAAATCTTCAATATTATGAATCATGTATTAGAAAATACAGCTTTAATGAAGTATTACACATTGTTTCCGATCTAAAGAGTACCGGTACATGAAATACAATTCAATTTTTTGGAATTCACATTAGGTTATTGAGAGTCTTAATGACTTGGGGTAGAGGAGACTTTTTATAGCGTTGGGTACGACACTTGGGTTCTAGTAACCCATCCTTCGATCTTAGGGGACGATAATTAGGTAGGGTGCTTCGGAGAGGTGGGAGCATCGAACTGTGCCTAGAGCTTATGATGGACTTAGCAAACTTCTCAAATAATTGTTTTCGACGATGCTCAAGTGATATGATGTTAAGAAACTCGAGAGCATTTGCGTAGTCTGTGTAATTGTGGTAGCCAATGATAATTCTACACGCACGTTTTTGTATGCGCTCAATTTTGTTAGATTGCTGTACTGTGAGAGCTGGAGACCACACAGGGGAGGCATACTCCAGTAGTGGCCTGATATACATCAGGTAGACCGATACCAAGTCGCCGACAGGGGCTTTATACTTTTTGAGTATACATAGCATATATAGTCGTTTAGCAGCTACACTGGTCATATGAGAAGTTTGCATGTCCCATTTCATGTCAGCTTGTACAATAACGCCCAATAGTTTGAAAGTATCTACACATTCAAGAGTGGTTGCACCAAGGTGAAAGTTCGGAAATACAGTAGGTCTTTTCAGGAATGAAACATTCATTATCTTACATTTCTCAGGTTTAGGGGTCATGCTATTATCAGTAGACCAAGTGGAGAGATTGTTGATTACTGATTGGATGTTAGAAGGTTGGGAATGTTTCCTAACTTCTGCAATTGTGAGATCATCTACATATTTCCATCTTAGTTGTGTATCAGAGGCAGCATCATTAATCATGACTAAGAAAAGGACCGGGCCAAGGCTACTGCCTTGGGGGGCTCCACATGTCACATTAGAGAAATTAGAGGCAATAGGACCGATACGAACACAGTGTGATCTACATTCAAGGTAACTACAAATGACTGGAATAAGTGATAGGTCTACACCAAGTTGGATAAGTTTCCTAACAACAACGTTGTGATCAATATGATCGAAAGCTTTGGCATAATCAATGGCACATAGTGATGCAACATGGCCAGGCTTATCAGTTCCTTTCAAGATAGTGTCCACAAGACTCACAAGGTAGTGAGTGGTCGATGAGTTTCTAATATTTCCATACTGTTGACTGTCTAACTTGTGACTGATGTCGCGGGTAATCCAACTTGAAAGGAAAGTTTCAAAGATCTTAGCAAAGATAGGTGTTAGGGAAATGGGTCGTAATTGGTCGAAAGACTGACATGGTTTCACCTTGGGAATGGGCACTATGTTCGATAGCTTCCACTGGTCGGGGAAAACGCCGGATTGTAGGCACTCATTAAATATACGAGCAAGAGGATCAGCTAGTTCAGGTGCAAATTCTCGGATGAGTCTTGCCGGAAGGTCATCCTTGTACGAAGCCTTAGAGGGGTTGATATTCCTAAGCTTCTGATAGACCTGGTGAGCTTCAATTACAGGAGGTGGTCGCGGGGCAGGAAGAAATGCTGGCAGTGCATTGCGATCAAGAGGAGGTAGTGCCGAGCAGATTGAAGCGAAATGGTTGTTGATGTTTTCAGCTTGATCTGCAGGGGCCAAGTCACTTTCGGGTAAGGTAGGTCTAGTCTTCTTGAGACCTGCGAGGTGACGAATCTCCTGGTGCCACTTTCCCGGTTGCTGTTTCTTAAGATTCTTGACTTTTCGGGAGTAGAAATTTTGCTTGCACTTAGCAATCTCTCTTCGAACTGTATCTCGTAGGGTTTTGTACAATGGGATATTACCGAGCAGATAAGCTTTCTGACGTTGTGAGATGATCGTAAGAACTCGGTTGGTGATCCAGGGCTTATCATCAGAGCGACGTTTAATGCAGGTTGGTGGGAAGATCTGGAGGTAGCGAGCTCGAAGTGATGAAGCAAAGGACTCTACCATTTCAACAGCATCACGACATTCGTTGAGACAAGTCCAGTCCTCTGATGTGAGCCACTGGCCGAAGGCACGGATGTTGGAGTCCCTCATAGGCCGAATTGTCGTCTTACGTGGCGCAGAATTAAGAATTACATTAATAGGGTCGATGATGATGGTTCGATGGTCACTAGTTGAGATGGGGCTGGTTACAACAGGTTCCTTGAGTAGGTTCATCAATTGATGGTGATATTAGCATAACAATGCCAGCCTTCTCAGCTACATGCACTGTACTAAGACAGTGTATCAAGTACAGCATGCAGATAATCCAAACTTAAGCAGAAAACATACTGATTTTACTCCAAAGCAGAATTGTCAAATGATGTGAAGATTGGCTAGTAGCTTGACAACAACTAGTAAAAACACATGACACTGTCTCTGAATGAAATATTACTCTGGATACAACATTATCAGCAAATAATTGTGGAGGTGTGGCAGCAGCACAACAGCGCCCATCCAACAATATAAAACAACTACTCAAAATGTTGTTTAATTTCTTGGAAACAAAGCATTCCTACCAATCGTAGGATGTATGTTTTTAACTGAAAGTTTGAAGAAGTGTTGAACTCGGTCACAACATCTGTTAACACGTTTGAATTGTGTTGCTATTCGGCTGTCTATGTTTAATCCTTCCTCAGTCATAGACAACTGTGTTTGATCCTCTACATGTACTACACTTTACATTGGGGCCCACAGCCAGCAGACCAGTTGATGACACAAAATGGGTCATCCATTGAAGTCAATAAATAAACAATAACATAATGTACATACCAGGATGTTTATGCTTATAGTCTCTATGGGTCAAGCTGTAAAAGATCTTCCAACCAAAATATCAATATCAATTAAATTTGTGACTATGATACTCTGACATGTCTGAAGGTTTGCTGAGGAGAATATTATAAAACCCACTATTCCTAAAGCATGTTTCAGAGTTGTTGGTTTTGGGCTATTTTTCATACTGAAGTGCTTTTGTTGCAATTTTGTTCTCTCTTTCAAATTTGACTTTTGTTCCATTTATGTCTCTGCCTTTTGGCAATGCAATAATGCCACTGTATGACCTTCTACTGCAAACGCATGACTCATTCAACAGTCAAAAAGATATGTCAGCAACCGCCATTTCTTTTTGTTGGATTATTCTCCTCTCTAAACCCTCGACCTAGGCCCAATGTCACAAGAGCTGTTTAAGCAGAAAATGGGGCTAAGAAACATTTTCTGCTAAGCACAAATTAGCAGGGAACCGGTCACAAACATACATTTCCTGATCTTCATTTTTAAGGAGAGCAAGTGAAACTGCTCTCCTCCACACTCCTTAACCTTGTCCAAGGAGTGCGAAAAAAGTGCCCTCAAAATTAATGTGGTTTAAAAAAAAAAATATGCGAACAAATATTATTCATGGAAGGATATTAACGACTAACATTTTTACCAATTATTTGTGTGTACATGTTGCAGCTTTGTGACACTGGACCCGAAGCCCACTTTCATGGTGCTACTTACCACAGTCTATTCTGTGCTTAGGGTGCTATGTTTAGTGTGATAACTCTATGGGTCTTAAACGCAGAAGTCCTCGGTAAATATTGTCACAAATTTGGGCACTTATCGCATCATGGTTACGTGTCAGAAAAGAAGCAAAAAAGATCCAGTAAACATTTTAATCTTTTTTTCTTTTATCCCCTTCTCGGGCAAAAAATAAACAACTACACAAACATTCAGTTTAAAAAAAAAAATGTGAAATACATGTAGCCAACAAAGAAAACAATGATTCAACATTTTCCACAGGACTGACCCAAACAAAGAAATGTCTTTCTAAGAAATCTGCACGTCAGTGCAGAGAAAGCTTACAATATAACACATACTACACGTACTATAAAAAAAGGTTGAACTTATGTATCAATATGATTTTTGACTTGAAAAAAATAAATAATAATATTCCCTCTCTATAGTTAAATAACAAAATGTCACAGGTAAAAAGAAAGAAATAATTTCATAAGTTGAGTACATGTATGTGTTCCAGATTTGTCAGTATAAAGCAGAATCTCACTCCATCTTGCAGGGATTATCGTCTAATTTTCTTCTTATCACTAGTACACTGTATCTTGATGTGAACCTACTATAAATTGAACAGAGAGCTAAACATAGGAGTGTTGCATGAAAGTCAAGATTTTAGTTTTGTATCAAACTACATGTATATTCAGACGACTACAAATTTCAGGGTGCATTTTTGGCAAATTTGTCCATGAACAATGCAAATAACTCACATCATAATTAAAGAGATGTCATTCCTGGGTAGACATTGTAGAATGTTAATCCAACTGTAACCATGAAATACATGTGGAAATAATTTTAAAGAAGTCTTAAAAACCAAGAACACTCAGATAGATAAAACAGCCCTTTTTGATATTAAAATTTAATTTTCTTCCTTTCAGCTTTTCGCACGTTTCACCAAAGGTGCAATAAAATAAACATTGAAATCAAAATTATTCCCATTGTCAATAGTTGTCCTTAATTTGGAATTTGGAGTGGGCGAACATTTCTCAAGCACCACAGTTCAAATGCTATAATAATAATAATAATAATAACTAGTTCTTATATAGCGCATTTCACAATAACGTCTCAATGCGCTTTACATTAGTGCCCTGGTCATTGGGCCAATAACATTCCTTTAATCTTTCTCAGCTCCCTGGGGAGTATACAGCCCGGGCTGCCGTGATGGCGCTCCGAAGGCTTTTTCAAATACAATATCAACCTCTACCCTTGCAGGTACCCATTTATACCCCTGGGTGAAGAGAAGCAATTATAGCAAAGTATCTTGCTCAAGGACACAAGCGTCATGACCGGGACTCGAACCCACACCCCGATGACTAAACCACCAGAACTTGAATCCGATGCTCTTAACCACTCGGCCATGACACCCTATAGTTCTACATGTAATGTTTAAAAGGCAACGCATTATGATGAACCATCAGAATGTATCCACATTTGATAGACCCGATAAACCACAGAGGCACATCGAAAGCCAGATGTTAGTAAGGACAGGGCTCAAATTTTACTCTGGACCACAGGCCTGAAAGCAAGTAGTTTTAGTGTCGGGCCAGTAAACTCATGACGGAAAAAGTCTATCGGTCTTGTGTTTTTCAAATACACAGTAGTACCTCACTGTGCAATATCTTGAGCAAAAACAAATTATGTTGATTTTGATTCTGATAAAATACCGTTCAATTCTATCGGGTAATGAAGTATACTTGACACCCATAAAGACAAATGAGATAAATATTCTATTTCATGTCTTATAGTGCTTGTCCAAACAAATAATGGTTCAATGCATGTTAAACTGTGTCAGGAAGTTTTTTCTCATTGATTTTGGTCTTGTAAAAACAATTCTGGTCCAGAAAACATTTTGAGCTACAAGCTAAGTAGATTTTCTTGTAGATTTTTTTCCCCAAAATTTGAGCCCTATAGGATCTTTCTGTTCAGTGTTGAAATGTTCTGTTTGCTGTAAAACTAAAACCAGGTCTCCATCTTGTAATGTAACAATGCTAAAATTGAAAGAGAAACCAGGGAGTCCAAGTAAAGATAATGCGCCCTAGACACACCCAAACACAATACTTTGTTGGGTAACAGGTACTACACTTCCATCCCCCCCCCCCCCCCCCCCAATCCTATTTAAAATCCACTGTCCAGGCTCACGTTAACCTTGACTGAGTGCGTTGGAGTCTCTCAAGTTCAGGCCCCTTGTACATGTGTATCATCACATTTTAATTATAAAACCTGACTCATGAGATATCATCAGGATGCACAATTAACCCTCTTTCCAATTTTATATACATATATTTTGTTTAAACAAATGATGTATTTGGGACATGTGGCGAACCGTTGTTGGCTTGCCTAGGTACAGGTACATTCTTTTTCCTCCATATAGACTGTGCAAGTCTCGCGCGTAATCGAACTTCCGGGACCATAGTGGTCCCAACCATATGGAGTTTTACGTGGGCGAGATTTTGTTTCGTCAATTATTTTAGTTTAACGTAGGTTATGACCTAGAAAAGTATACATGTTGTTGGGAATGTAATACTAAGTGATAACAACATATGAAAGTAAAACCAATTCAACAATATAACGAAGAAATCCCAAGAATTAAACTTGACCTCAGCTTCCGGTTATTGCAAAAAATTAAGAATTTTGTGCTCACCTCCAATCATAAAACTTACGTAAACGCTTGTTTTGGATGCGCAATTATAATCGCCAGATGCTGTAATTGCAAAGCAAACCCTTTTCATTGCAGTCTATGGTTGTTGAGGCGTCAGCATCCTCTTTAAACTGCGATACGAGTCCATTTAAGACCCGTTTGACCTTCACGAATCCGCGTAAGGGGTTTCTAAAAAGTTAACATCAAATAGGCATCCTTGTCCCAGAGTTTAAATTTTTTTTCAATAATAATATACACACTATTGTGATTGTTTTTTCAAAAGCTAAAACTTTTCATAAAATTGTAATGATTTATTTTTGTTCTTCAGATTTTGTCGTCATGAGATATAATTTAAAACAAAGATTTAATTTCAGAAATAAACATGTTCTTCGTTTGACGTGTTTTCTCGTTCGGATACGCGCGAGACTTGCACAGTCTATTCTGCCAGTATTAGACTATAGGCTATATAGTATTGAAAATTTTCAAGACTTTGTGACAAATTTGTTTTCTTCATCAAAAATAAAACTGCAAACCTACTGAATAAATTCCAATAATAATTTTGAATAAATAGACTACATGTACTACATGTACTACAAGACTACATGTACTTCTAACGGGAGTATTTTACACTTAAAAAAAAACTCAATTAAATTGAAAACCTAACAGTTAATCTCCCATATAAATATTAAATATCGAAACTAATGACAGTTTAAGCCCGAGTCACACCAAACTAGTTCTTAAAACGTCCGAACCCGTCCTAAAAAAAATCGTAAAATGGGTTGCGGTCTGGCTAGAACGTATAGCTTTGGCCGGACAATGTAGACCCGTCCATCCGCGTCTGCTGTCCGTTTATATCAATTTCCGATAAGGGAAAATTGCCCGTTCACCTAATAGTCCAAGCCCGTCTGTAGTAAACCGGTTCGTAACTAGTTCTACTTCGTTCCAAGTACGGCAATTCCGTTCGTAGTACGTCCATCTCTTTTTAAGTAAGTTGCCACTCCGTCTACTTGCAGGACGGAATGGTCGCCTTAAAATTTTGAGCAGGCTCAAAGTTCTGGAGCACCATCCCGATCAAACCTGTCCGAGCCCGTCCATGAAGTTCGCAAACAGACCGTAACAAGTTGCTACTACGTCCACTCCGTTTGCACACAGTTCAAGCCCGTTTAGCTACATTTTTCAGAACGTAGTGAGAACGAGTTTGGTGTGATGGGGGCTTAAGATCAACAACAAGTTTCATTTATTATGTTTATTCAAATCTACTACATTTTAGAAGATTTGAAAATAGATAAAGCTACAAGCATCCTTATGTGACTTAATTCTAATCTGTAAAGTAAACATGTGGTCAAGTCTGCATACAAAATGTGTCAGTGGTACTGGCCACAGGAACAAGTGGATACCCTATTGTTTTATTTGGGATGTAGCCTGTGAGTAATTCTGACCACCTGTTTTTCAATTTACAGGAAGCTGGACACCTCTAGTTTCAAATTCTATGGTCATCACCAGGGCTCGAATTTTTGACCAAAATCTGCAAGACCATGGGGCTCACAATGTTTACCGGACAAAAGTTTATTTTAAAAGATCAGAATCTAAATGAAAACAAACTTTCTACACCTTTGAAAGTTTGATCATTTAAACAATTTTTATTTGTACTAGGAGAAAAAATCCCTTTTGGATTGTAGGTACATGTAGGCCTATACTTTGATACTTAACAAAATTGGAAGATAATTATTATGACTCAAAGTCAACATTTGAACATAGTTGTTTTTTAACCCTAACTCCCAAAGCGTTTTTACTAGAATCCACCCCTAACCCAACACATTCCAACAGCTTATACTACCATGAGATGGGAACTGTGCCCAATCTTAGGGGGACGATACACAACCTAACAAACTCCAACAGGCTTTTTTTGTTTGATTTTGTTGGAGTGTGTACACTTGGCATGTGCAAAAATTTGATCAGTGAAATCACACAGTACCCAACATAACATAATCCAACAACTATCTCATTAGACCATGGAGGAAAGAGCAATGCCAGACATGTACATTTCACACATCCACCATACCCACTCAATCAAATTCCAACACCATTACTTGT
Organism: Leptasterias polaris; assembly: GCA_037783415.1. Classification (NCBI taxonomy): domain Eukaryota; kingdom Metazoa; phylum Echinodermata; class Asteroidea; order Forcipulatida; family Asteriidae; genus Leptasterias; species Leptasterias polaris. Next base: position 5,147,042 of record JAZGTN010000027.1, read on the forward strand.
CAGCAAGGATACACAATCCCACAGAATCAAACACCCAATCCTAACTTCACTGTACTTAACCTAACAAAATTAAACACTTTGCCCTGTTTGAATTTGTAGGGTATGGGAGGGTTAGGGTTAATCAATGGTATTACACAGTTAGGCACTGATATTCAATTGACAAATACAAGACTACCCGACTAGTCCAGTCAGGAGTTTACTGGCCCGAATCTAGAATCCCTGGCTTCAGGTCCAGAGTGTGATTTCAGGGCCCTTATACCCCAGCAATACGTATTCTCAGAGTCAAATTGAATAATCTTTTGTAGAGTTGGATGAGCCTTTTAGGATAATTAAATACAATTTACCAGAGTTTAGTTAAATTTGTCATGTGGAACAGTGAGATTGATTAATTCCCAGTATACATAACAGAAATATTATTAGTACCAATGGTAATGAATACCAAAATTGATCATAACAATTCTTGCAAACAAAACAGTAAATTTGTTTGTTTAAAAGACAAAAGTGAATGATGAGTTCTTATCAAAACATTAAAAAAAGAAGTTAAATATTTGTAATTTTTTTTATGCAAAAAATAAGTTAGTGGCCTGACGTTTCGACCCTAGCAGAGTCTTTCTCGAAGGCTAAAAAATGAAGTTTTTTTTATATCTGAAAGCTTACTGATTAAAATTTCATGACAGCACCAATCCTCGTCTAGAATGCTTTTTCCTGAAATATAGGCCTCACTGTCAAATACAAGGAAATTGCATTTGGAGACCCCAAATCACCCAACAAATCGACATGGTATTTGGTAGGCATACAGGTAATTGCCTCCATTGCCTAGCTGTGAAGTATCAGGACTTCTTTGACACTATTTTGGCGAAAATGGTTAAATGTTTAAATGGACCACGAAATGCAGTGTGTGATTTTAATATAAAGATTTCAGTTATTTTCGTTTCAAGAAATGTATGTAATTCATGGAATACTGTAGCCTTCCACTCCGAAAAAGACGCCGTAAAACCAACCCGTAGCTGTACACTAGCACTGTGCGTAATATGACTGGCCGACCGCCTTGTAGGGTCTGTAACTTCCGGGTTTAATGTGTTTCTTGATATTTATATCCACTAGCCCCCCCCCCCCATTTTCATCCACTATTGGACGAAAATGGGGGGGCTAGCGGATATGCCGGTATGCAGGTCATGATTATTTAGGTATTTCGTTCGGCCGACTACAAACAGCGCAGAAATGGGAGGCAAATGAATGATTCATTTTCGACGGTCCAATCACAAGCTTCCTTCATTATGACCTTTGTACCATGCTTCCACACATGCACAAGATTTGAACACCGTGCATGTGGCCGTTGAGACTGGTTGGACAAGTCCATTTTATCTGAGGGTGATGATATCTTCAAATGTTGTAAACACTTAATCTTTACAGTAGAGAACATTCGTAAATGATTATATTTTCTACAATGCTAACTGCTTTAGTAATTTAAATATAAAACCTACAGGCCCTACTGTTAAGATGAATAGTGCTGATAGAGAAAGAATTTCAACGGAACGATTTTCTTTTTCTTTTTTAACAGTAAGCATCTCTTTTAAAAATGGAGTGTACTCAAACCGCGATTGCAAATGATTGCGCAATCCCCCCCCCCCCAATCCTATTAGTAAACATGACTTCCGCCACTGACCAATGGGCTCTTGTTTTCTGCACGCATTATAGTAATGACTCTGGCTAGCTCAAAACAGAACCATCAAGGCGTTGATTCAGAGAGTCTACGTGTACATCTCACACACCACACAAGCACTGCGTTACACATGCTTGGCACACATCCAGAGACTACACATAGCTCGGATGGGTATCGCAATGGCGCAATAGCGCAGAGGGAAAACAAACTAATCAAAAAAACAAATTAATAAATGAAAATAAAACTACAATGCCTTGGTCAAGGCTAGGAATACTGGGGAAAGTCTGCCACTGCCCCTAGTGGATGTAACACTTATTGTAAAATTTAGTGTTTGACAAGTAAGCATGCTGCTACTTTGCTAGTCCTGTAGTATGCGATAGCCCAACAGCCTTTGTTTATTCGTAGTCTCATTTTCACTGAATTTTGTTTTACTGGACCCTCTTAATCTTATTCATTCCATGATTTAACATTTACAAATGTACTGATTAATAATTTCCATAGAATAACAAATTTTTAGACTAATGCCATGGATGCACAGAATGTTTACTAGCATTTTAGCAAAGTATTGGGTTTGATCATCGGTCTTCTCTTCCTCAGTCTTTGTCTTATTAATATCAAATACATGTTATTCTTTAATTTGTATTTGTAAACAATATTTATATTTATAATTTACTAAATTATTTACTTTTTACTTTTAGTCAATTTGTTTTTTATATTATTATTATTAAAACAATTAAAGGTTTCTCATAAAATCATAGCCGTAATCTAGAGCAACGTATGACAAAGAAACATAGATGCATGGAGTTAAATATTGTTGATTAGCCACTTCAACAACAAAAAACTCCACATAAAAACATGATTATTTTATCACGATACTGGTAATACACACTTACAAATGACGGTGATGGACATGGTGGATTCGTCGTACAGATCAACACAACAGAATTACAGATGAGATAGTCAATGAACAAATACACTACTCAGTCGTAAAAACATGCAGTAAAATCATAAACACATTTATGATAATAATAATTATAATTGAAAACTTGAGTACTTTGTTCTGAACGTTTTGGAAGTTTGTTTTTTACTTACATATAGATTTCTTAACGGCGGAAAAATCGTTGAAATTTAGCATTAGACTTTCTTCAGATACCTCACCATCACTGGCTGTGTGCTTTTTGATGTTTGATGACCAAACCTTTCACGCATCATAGTCTCGTCTTTTCACGCAAAAACCCATGACATTACACCATTTACCTCAGTCGCAAGCAACACAAAAATATATCAGTCAGATTTATCTATTAAACAAGTTATTCACAAATTTTTGTACCAACATATTAATTGATACTTATTTATATTATGCTCATTACTATTTGTTAGTAATAAGCTAAAATACGTCTTTATTATAATTAATTAGAGGCGTTTTTGATAAGAGTACATCTAGTTATTGGGTAAAAATGACGATCATCACGCAGCAGACGACGCCATAGATGTTTTCGGAAGCAGACGCATTTTTCACATCATGTCTTCTACTCGAAGAAAGCAAAATAAGCCCGTAAAATCTGCTTTTATCAGTGGGAATGAAGGTTCGTTATGTTATGAATAGTTAATAAGTTTAAGAGTGCCTAAAATTAATAAATCGTGGTATAAATTGACATGTAACGTAAAAATTGTTGTCAAAATACTTAACCAATCTTTTACTTTAGTTTTACCCCATTTTGTCTTTTAACCAACGACAACGAGCGAAAAGGAAAAACATCAAACCCTGACCATTTTGTATTTTTACTTATTTTTGTAGACTTCTATTGTATCAGTATGCTACTTGCTTAAGTTAATTGATTGGTTTAAACACCACGTTAACATAAATGGTTAAAAATGACATTTAAATCTGCACAAAGTTGACGATAATCAAACAGACGTTTGTCACTGTCAGATCTTCAATTGTTTACTGCCGCTGTCCATTTTGGCATGACCGACTGTCGATCATGTTTTGTTAGTGGACACATTTTATTTGAGGAAAGCTCTAGGATGGGAGTGAGACTTGTTTTCTCCAATCTATTTTATAAGTAGTAAATAAGGAATGTGACTATGTAGTTGTCAGATTGTGTAAATGCACTATTCCACTATAAATAAAACTAAATTTCTATCATAAAATGTATTGTTTACCTTCCTCTGGCAATAGAATAGACCCCTTGCATTGGCCGCTATCGTTGAAGAAACGTGCACACGTTAAAGGCTGTCATTGGCTGAGAGCTGTAAGCGTGCACATTTCCACTGTTTTTCATCAAAGATGGTCGTCAATGACATCATGTACAGTCTATCTACACACGCAGGAATTCCAGTGGATAGTGCATTTGAATGCTGGTCAACCCGGATCGTATGCATGCCAACTTGTACATCCACCCAAAGGCCAAGCCTAGATTTACATGGAATCCACGAAGGCCATCGCCCATGGCCTCTGTTGCCCCTGATCTTGGCCTTGGTGCCCCTTTAGAAGACTTTAAGATTTTCTAATGGAAGTGCCCTTCGCAAAATGAAATAGGCCTGGCACTCTTAAAGGTGAAATTCCAGGCCTGTCCACCAAGTCGTACACAAACCAACTCAAGTGTATTTCTCTCTATATGTTTTCATGGGAAACAAAGTCTAAGTCCATTGTTGATTAAAAATTGTTTTGTTTTTTATGTTAATTAACAAAATGTTTTACAAGAGAGATCCAACCAAGGTTTATTTTTTGTGAAGAGCTTACACAAATGTTTTTATAACGGGTTTTGCCATTTTGAAATTTAAAAATATAAAAACTAATTTCATATTTTTTTGTCAAAACATTTTTTAAATTGTACTTGCTTCCGTGAGATGCTTTTCCCACTCAAAAAGATTACTCATAGAGACAATACACACTTGCACACACAAGTTGGTGTACATAGTACAAGTGTGTGTACGTACGACTGTGTGTGCTTACGACTTGACCAATTGGTGCACAAGTTGGCGTGCTTACGAGTTGACCTGTTTCCAGCAAAAGAACATTTAACATCTTTATTCTAAATTTGAATTTGTTGAACAACAAGATACAATTTTAAATATTGCTGGGGAACGCTGTATTTTTAATCACCCATGACTGTTCAATATTCTTGTAACTTTAACTACAAACAAAAATCAAAAAAACGCATTTTAAAACGGATAAAAAACAGTTTGCAAAATAATTGTTTATCTTGATACCTTTAAAAATAATTTGTATTTCTAATCCTCGCTATGAAAGATGTTTTATTTTATTTTGTTTCTTTATAGCTGGAAATTCAGGGACAAGGCAATCTGCCACAAAGAGACTGAGGAAAAGAGCTACATCCACCAGAAACAGAACTAAACAGATCCCTGAGCCGGTTGAACCTCTGAGAAGAAGCACGAGAAATAGGAAGAAGAAGCAATTCTTCTACCCTACAAAAACTAAAAAGGTTTGTCATCTAATGCACAACTTTATCAAGTGAAGTTTTTTTTATATGAAACATTTATTAATTCTTGTTGTAAAGCCAATGACTCTTAGAAAAGCGAACTTAATCACTTTACTAGCCAAGAACCCCATGGAGAGAAGACAATGAAGGAAGTCTCAGTTTTAGATGTGGGGTGAAAACCCAACAATATTATTCCAGGGAAAACTCATGCAATCAGGTAGGGACTGAAATCCCAATCCACATAGTGCCCCCAGCGTGATTTGAACTAGGGTCCTAGAGGTGGAAAGTGAGGAAAGATTCCATTAACTACACCAACGCGACTGCCCAATCGTTTTAACACCTCTATATATTCAGGCGCGGATCCAGGGGGGGCCCAGGGGGCACGTTCCCCCCGGGTAAAATTTTTCATCCTATGCCAATCAAATTTGTTTCCTTCTGCCAAAATGAATCTTTCATGATATGTCATGATATGTAATTGCTTAGATTTGCACGATAACATAAGCGTTTGAAACCTGACGTGCCAATTTGTCCTGGATAAAATATATTTCATGTCGTTCTGGCATTCAAGTGTAAAGACTTACTTGAACAATTTTTTTTGAATGAATATGCATGAAACCAGATATTGCAGCGACCAGATCCAAACGCTAGATTTGTGGGATTAAAATTTTCTTTGAGTAAAATTAGAAGATTGGTATGGATCAGAAGTGCTTAAAAAGTGTGTCTATTTCTCGGTTTCAGGCACACAGAGGCTTGATTTTTCACCCCTCAAAATGCCAAAAGCTCGGAGCTTCCGGGGGCTTCGCCCCCTGGACCCCACCATCGATGTTACAGAAATTTTTCCAGTAAACTTAGAAGATTTATATGGATCTGAATTCCAATAAGAGTGTGTCTATTTCTCTGTTTTAGGCACATGGAGGCTTGGTTTTTCACCCCTCAAAATGCCAAAAGCTCAGAGCTTCCGGGGGCTTTGCCCCCGGACACCCACCAGGGCTTCGCCCTTGGACACCCAACATCAATATAACAGAAATGTTTCCAGTAAATTTAGAAGATTTATATGGATCTGATTTCCAATAAAAGTGTGTCTATTTCTCTGTTTTAGGCACATGGCGGCTTGGTTTTTCACCCCTCAAAATGCCAAAAGCTCAGAGCTTCCGGGGGCTTCGCCCCCCGGACCCCCACCAGGGCTTCGCCCCTGGAACCCCACCATCGATGTTACAGAACATTTTCCAGTAAATTTAGAAGATTTATATGGATCTGATTTCACCCAACAGAACGCCAAAGGCTCAGAGCTTCAGGGGGCTTCGCCCCCTGAACCCCCACCGGGGCTTCGCCCCTGGACCCCACCAGGGGCTGTAAGGCCGACCCCTGGACCCCACCCATTTTTTTGTACCCTCTAATACAAAATCCTGGTTGCGCCGTTGTGCCCCCCGGTTTTAAAAATCCTGGATCCGCCCCTGATATTGAAGTATTAAAACACACACACACACACAAATCTGAAAACCAACACATTTGCAGTTAAGTTTTAAATAATAAAAATAACAATAATAGTTTAAAATTTAAGTTTCAAATTTAATGTTGGGCCTTTTACTTGATCAAAAACTTTCACTAACAATATCTTGATGTACTTGTCGACTAAGTGCTAAAACAATCCGTGGCTGCTTAACCTGCAAGCAGCGTTTTAGCTAGCGAGCCGTGCAGCCGTGTTTTGCACGGCCAATTTTCTGAAAACACGGCCTATTTTTTCATGCACGGCTTTGGTGCTGTAAATCAAGCCGTGCACCACATTTGTATAAAATATGGGCTGAATTGAATGTTTTTTCCTTCAAAAAACACGACAAAAATATTTCTAAAATTTAATAATGTTGTAGAAAGACATGAAAACATCGTTGACTCCGATGCAATTAATATTAATATATCCCCAAATAAGACGCAAGTTGCAGCATGTGTTAGTCGGATACCCCGTGTTTTGGTAAACGTTTTCGTAGTGTAATTCTTAACACCGAAAGGCGAAATAAACTCTAGAAACCATACCACTCCCTTCGTTATCGCATGGATGTTGGATGCCCCCCATTGACGATTAGCCGTGTGGGATCTGTAAACTTGCAAGCTGTTTCAACCATATAGAGCAAGCGTTTCAACGGACGAAACAAAAAGGGGAAATAACATAAAAGAAACAAAAATTACCGTAACAGATTTTGTCAAGAAGGTAAAGGTTGACTCAAATTTCTCTCATTCTGTTTTTCGAAATTAGATAGTCATCAAATGCGATTCATAACATCAGCGGGCGAGTCAAAACTTTATTATAACCAACAATTCTGCTCTGGTCCTGAGAAAACATTATTTTCCTTGTCACAATTTATAGAAGTGGGAAGGCCTACGGTGGTCAAGTCTCCGGTGGTCAAGTCTCCGGTGGTCAAGTCTCCGGTTTTTTAGCTCTTGAAATGGTTCGAAATATCCGAACATTTTTTCTGCCATCACGGCCGCGATCGTTGTTGATGCTCACTTGCTCACTGTCTACCACCCATGCGTCACACGCACCATGCTCGCGGCACAGACTGATATATACGACCACGTGTTTGTATTGTGCATGCAGCCATATGGTGCAAAGTCCATCTATTCAGCACACTGTGATTGGCTGTAGATAATATCCATATTCATGAAGAAAGCTTGGCTAGACTCCAACTCGGTACACGTTCACAGTGTATGTAGTGGAGGCTGTGGATTTCTGTACTATACACGCCCTTGTACCATTTCTCTACGCTTGTACTAAGGCTACTAAACATCGAGAACGTTCGCTGGGGGACCTTGTTTTAACTTTGCCTCCACGATGCCACCGAAGTGCGTTATCATCGGACGTGGCACTTCGTTAATTTTCCATCAATGCTGAACCTTAGAGTCTCTGTCCTTTCTCTATGGATTACTGCTTATAAAAAAGGTTCTGATGTAATAGATCTTCAAATTAGAAATCTATTGAAATGGAAAAGAAATTGCGAGCGATTTAAGTTTGATTTTAGTCCATCCAGCAAAAAACCCCAAAACAAAACAAAACACCAGTTTAGGAAAGCCCCTCTTAATTAAAAAAATAAAAATAAATTAAGCTTAAATTTTTCAGCTCCCATGATACAAAACAGTATCAATTATCATTTAACATCAGTCAATATGTTTTGGGAATCATCAGGCGAAAAAGGTGGCAAAACAATTAAAACAATTTGACAATAATTATAAGGTAATCTGAAATTTGCCAAAAGGTTAAACAAATAATTGTGAAATTTTTAAGATTCTTTGGCCTATATATTACATTTATTCTTTACAATTTTTAAATTGTAATTCTTGTGTTATTGATTTTTGTGGTCTAAACAAAGTTTCATCCTAAAGGACAAACAAGTTAATTTATTAGAATGAACTCCACAACTTTAAAAAAGTATTTATAGGAGCCTACATTGCAACCCAAATTCAGGGCATCGAATACATCAGCGAAAGAGCGTATACAACTAGTAAATTAAGCTTCCCGCTGGGCCTTAAGACAATTGATAAACAAAGTTATGTTTTCAAGGTAATTTGAGAGAGTTTGTGCACTGTGTCATGGATTTTCGGTGAAAAAAGTTGCACACCCTATTTTTCAATTTGCACACCCACTTTTCAAATCCTAGCTAAAACACTGTGCTTTTAAAATAAATGTTTGTTAATGATCTTTCCAAAATGTTGCTGTCTAAATTTTTCAGAGAAAGAGTTCGCCATCATCAGCTGATTCTCCACCTGCTGATAAGGATGCTGAGAGTTTGCCTTCTTCAGAATCAATCGAGGTCTCTGATGTGGAGCCATCCAGTGGACTGGCTCTCTTGGCTGAGGTCTCAAATGCTGACCAGGCTCTACTGACCACCAAGGCCAAAACAAGCACTCCTGCCAAAAAGACGGGAGGGAGAACCAAAAAAGATCCCCCGTCGGGTGATTCAGCAGCAAGACGCAAACGAGAACAACCAACCAAATACAAGGGTTTCTCCATGGGTAAGAAGGCTCTGCAGAAAAGACGGAAGATGGTGCTGGACGTGGACATGCTGCGTAAACTCTCCATCGCAAAGCTCATCAGTAAATTCTCCGTCTACTCCTTCATGAAGGTACCCAAAGATGCCTTCACCACCACCATCCGGCATTCCTACAGCTGTACAATGCTACCTGGCATATGCAATGAAAAGTTCTGCGGTCTGTTGGTTGATACCAAGAATCAGATCAAGCGCCATCTGCTACGTCATATCGGTGAGCTGCTGACCATGACCACCCAGAACAGTCAGAGTAAGTATTGATTGAAACATTGTGTTATTGTTTCATTATAATTGTCTTTCAGAGGTTTGATAGTGACTTTGATTATATAAGTTTTCTTTGTAGCAAGTTTTTGTTTTAGAATGAAACCAACAGGTGTTTTGTGTTGCGGCTTAACGGTTAGAGTTTACACCAATTAAAGAAACAGCTTTTGATTAGTCCTGCCAGAACAGATCCTCTGTTTCTTTGAGCAAGGTTTATTTGTATAAAAGCATGTGACGTGGTCAGGTACAAAACTGTATACTCACGTCTTGAAAATTAAATCAAGTAACCATTTTACTCTTATCGTTAAGGTTTTACTATAGACTCAAAGACTAAGGCAGTTCAGCCAGAGAGCGACTTGTCTGATGCAGACGACGCCTCACCAAGCAAAGCTACTGAGCAAAACATGGTCACATACGCCATTCCATCAGGTACCAGACATGTCACCGTCAACCTTCCAAAGTCCATGGACATCAAAGAGTCCAGTTATACGGTCATTCGTTCCTCCACCGGAGTGAATGAGGTCCTACTACTTCCAAAGGGACACATGGTCACGCTGTCCAGCATGGTCGAAGAGCCCAAACCCAATAAGCTTGCCAAAACTCCACAGGGAGCTGGGAAGTCACCTGTGAAGCAGGAGAAGGCCTTTAAAGAAGTTGAAATCTTGGAGGAGTTTCTTGATAACAATAACGATGAGGATGAGGACGAGGAAGATGATGATGATGATGATTTCAATGATGAGAACAAAGATGACAATACCGATGAAGACAGGCTGGTGGAGAATTTCCTGAAAGAGGAAGACAAGGACGAGAAGTACAGCCATCGCAAGGTGCTCTGCAATACCACGCAGTTCATGGAATCAGTTGTGGAGACTAATGTTCTCGCACCAGAATCTCAGACTGTGGAATGTGATATCGAGATCCGGACCAAACGAAAAAAGTACACTAAGAAGTACGATCTACCTCGAGAGGTTGGCAAGTGCCAAAAGACATTTGAGAAAAGTGACACCAAATTTGTATCCTTCAAGAGCATCGAGGCCATAGAGCCGCCGTATTCCGATCACAACTATGCATTTAACTTATATGAGACTCTTGAAGACAGGGACAGAGTGGACATTCCTCATACCGACGCTACCGGTCAGCCGGTATCAGAGCCAGAATTATCAACAGACGAGCTGTCATATTTACACCCACGGCATCCACGGGGCTTAACTCCAAAGGCTAAAAAGCCTCGCAAGGCTAGAACTCAAAGCCCCAAGGTAAAGACTAAGATCAAGAAAGTCGACCCTAAGCCAACCACAGAAGAAGAGAAAAGAAACAAGGTAAGTGCAGAGATATGTTGATAGACTTCAAGAAGTGTTCCTCTGTCCATACTGTTTCCAGTATTGCAATCATTCCTTTCTTTCAAAGTGAGTGATAGATGAACTTCTCCTCTGTACTCTGTTGTTCAACTGTCTTCTTTCCTTATTACATTTTACAGAAGAAAGCCTTAGAGTTACTGAGTGTACTAGGCAAGAAGGCCAGGAACAGGAAAGGACCATTCTCATGTGAGATCTGTGGTAAGAAAGTAACGGCTGCAGGGACACTCCGAGCACACTACCGGAGCCACGCAGGTAAGATAGCCCCTAAGATTTAATGGTAGGGTCATAGATTGGTAAACACTCAACAAATTAATGACCATAAAAACGTACTTGATGAGAAGCACTGGAGCTGTTGATAGTGTTTAAACTATTTTTAGAAAAGATTCCCCTTCGAAGTAAGAGGGTTTGGATAATTTTTCACCCATAAACATTTGAATCTGATAAATGATTCATGCGTGAATCATACCGCAGATTTCTGAGCATTGGTGTTCGTTCAAGAATGCTGCAGCCATAGATATGGTTGGTACCCGCTTTGCTACAAGCAAGGATAGATTCAACGTTCTTGTCAAAGTACCGTAACATTTGTTTGCTGTTTTCTTATTAGCAAGCAGACACTGTATTCAGCTGAAACTTCCACATGTGACTTTTATTGTATCTTTCTCTATAACTTTGCCTATAAATTAGCATTTATTTCATTAATTACATCAAACTCATCCACGTTTAGCGAGGTGACGCGGGTACCAACCGCATCTATTGCCACAGACGAACACCACGGAAATTTGAATCTCCAAAACTCACCTTGAGGTGAGTTTTGAAGGTGAGTTTTGGAGATTCAAATTTGTCAACACTTTTTTATTGATCTCCAATCGATGGGGGCATTTCAGACTGATTTCACAGGATGCTTGCCACCAATACCATCTTTATATCAAGTAAGCTTTTGGATAGAAGTACACAATTCTTTTCGGGACTATTACCAAAGTATGACCCCTACCTTAAGGGCAAGTACAGAGCTTCCTGTTTTAAATCTTTCCAATGTGTTTTGTAACCCCTTTGTTTTTTCTCCAATCTTACCCATCAGGGATCAAACCATTCGAGTGTAACAAGTGTGCAGCCACCTTCACTCGTCTCCACAGTCTTAAGTACCACCTGATGATACACAACGAGCAGACACGTTTCATGTGTGATCATTGCGGCAGGGAGTTCCGTCACTCCAGTCACTTCAGGGAGCACCTGAGACGACATACGGGCGAGGAGCCCTTCGGCTGTACGGACTGCCCTCTACGCTTCAAGACCAGGAACACATACAAGAGACACCTCAAGGCCAAACATCAGAAGAAACTTACTGCCAAAGGAATCTCATTGATCCTTAAAAAAGAGTAAGATGAAAAATTAGGAGGTATGAAAATAAAAACAAAGGTCAGAATGAGATAACTTTATTGAAGTTGAACATCGAAATCAGAACACGACCACTGGGACCTCACATATTGTAAAGAAAGAGAATACACGTATTATGTTAACAATTCTATAATAATAATAATAATAACAAATTTTTATATAGCGCTTTTCACACCCGAAGGGCATCCCAAAGCGCTTCCAACATTATTACCCCTGGTCACTGGGCCATTATTTCATTCCTTAAACCATCTCAGCTCCCTGGGGAGTATACAGCCTGTGCAACAAATATGCGCTACTAAGCTAAATCAATCACAAGAACCATCTCTGCCCTCACAGGTACCCATTTTACCCCTGGGTGGAGAGAAGCAATTATAGTTAAGTGTCTTGCTCAGGGACACAAGTGTCACGACCGGGACTCGAACCCACACTCTGCTGAACAGAAACACCAGAGCTTGAGTTCGGTGTTTTTATCCGCTCGGCCACGACACCCCTCTATTGGGTTTTTCCTGCTGTTGATTGATTTTCATATTGGTGATATCGGATTCATCTCTTGGGACCACTCTTCTTGTGAAGGTGGTCCACATCTTATTCATGGGTAATTACTGAAGAGCTTCCATATTTAAAACAAAATGTATTTATAATAATACCCCTATACCTATTATTTATGACCCGCTTTGTTGCGCTCTTGACTTTACCAAAGATGAGCCCTATATCTATGGCACTGTGTTAGGGTTACAAGGTGCTACATCACAACTTTCAGCCAACCATACCAGAAAAAACCCGAGGCAGACCCTTTCTCTTAGCAATGAATTACACAATACACAGGACCTATGGCTTTGGTCTAATCCATAGGACAGAACAATCGTGGTTAAGTGTCTTGCTTAAAGATGCAAGTGATTCACAGCCGGGACCCAAACCCACACTCTGACAACACCAGAGCTTGAGTCGGTTGCATGAGACTGCTTGGCCATGACACTTTAATTATGGCTTGAACTCTAAGAAGCTTTTTGAAAAACTTTTATTAAAATTGATTTTGAGGGACAGACCTTAATGTCTTTTAAAGGGAGACTGTCGTCATGATCAGAACAGGCCTGTGACTGTACATGGAACTATAACTCTTAACCCATGACGACAGTCCCCCTTAAAAGTCCAGGCTCGATACTTTATTCTTGTAAGGGCAAGGCAGTTTTTCCTTAGAAAATAGAACCTCAACAAGAAATGTCAATTTCTACTGGAACATATCAAGGAGCACCAATGCAATGATGAGGGGCATGAAAGCAATGACATGTACCTCCTATGCATCCATGAAGTATCGGACTAAGTCCTACCACACCATTGTAATTCACTGTAAATTTCACACACAACCCTCTGATCAGTGTTGTTAGGGTGACAATTGTTTTATCATACTAGGCGCTTGACATCATCTTTAAATTCTTAAAGCTACTTCTCCTAATTTTTCATCCGTAGCGCTGGACGCAGATTTTATAAAATGACATCTGCATGACATGTTGTCCAGCCAGGGTGAGCTATGCGTTCATGCACCCATGTTGTCCAGCCAGGGTGAGCTATGCGTTCATGCACCCATGTTGTCCAGCCAGGGTGAGCTATGCGTTCATGCACCCATGTTGTCCAGCCAGGGTGAGCTATGCGTTCATGCACCCATGTGAGTGCAAGTAATTTTACACACACACAAAAACTGTCATTACCCAGACTTCTTTGTCTGTGTTTGGTATACTGCATCATGAAGAGTATAGAATCCTGGATCTTGTTTTGTTACCAGCTGAAACACAACTGATGAAGGAGCTTAATTGGGAGTAGGATTTTCAGAAGTTACTTGTCCATAGTATCTTCGCATGGCAGAGATACAATCTAGTCAGGTTTGTGTTAACACCATGTAAATGAGTAAGATTTGAAACTTTGCATGGTGGAAATACATTCTAGTAGGGTTTGTGTTAATACCATGTAAATGAGTAAGATTTGAAACTTTGCATGGTGGAGATACAATCTAGTCAGGTTTGTGTTAACACCATGTAAATGAGTAAGATTTGAAACTTTGCATGGTGGAAATACATTCTAGTAGGGTTTGTGTTAATACCATGTAAATGAGTAAGATTTGAAACTTTGCATGGTGGAAATACATTCTAGTAGGGTTTGTGTTAATACCATGTATATGAGTAGGATTTGAAACTCTGCATGGTGGAGATACAATATACATGTAGTAAGGTTTGCAGTAACACCATGTATGTGAGTAGGATTTGAAACTTTGCATTGTTGAGATACAATCTAGTAAGGTTTGTGTTTCACCATGTGGATGGAATATTTCCTATGAGTTGTGGTGGCTCTGAAAAGAACCGGTGGTGTAACAACTCGATATTTCGATCAGTATGCTCCGATCGCCCTCCAGGAAAGTACTGTGGATTGTTCAGTTGTTCGAAGCATTGATCCACCACAACCCACGGATCTATTCCATCTACACGGTGTTACCACAAACCTTATTACATCATTATTTCCTTTATTGGTATAAAGGAAACTTGTGTACAAAATGGCATTATTTGATCGATGTATTAAACAGTCTCTAGTAGCATCTATCTTGTCTTCTGTTCCTGAAATCCTAGCCGCTGTTAGCAAACTGACAATTTTTGTATTTCACAATTTACAATATACATATACTATTTATAGTTGGCATCAACTTAAATACACGTAGATTCCTGAATTTATTTATTTTTTATTCTTACTGTTTTTAAACAATTGAATAAGAAATAAGACTTGGATGATTTGAAATGTCATTAATCTTGTTATTTTAACATACTAACCCATGGACTTAGATTACTGGTCTAATTCAATGTATAGCACAACAAATATTGCTCACAAAATGAATTGCTTAGCAGAAATTAGCAAAAAACCAGTTACATGTACAAGCAACATACTTTATATGTTATTTTAATCTGTTTCTTCTTAGCAAGATTCTTCTGTGCTTAGCAATTTTGTTGTGCTGTACAGATTCAGAAAATTGTAGCTCACACACTGTAGGGCCAGTAATTTTCCACGATAGCAGAAAACGGACAATTAAGAAATTTGTATAGGTAGAGAAATTGGTTCCTAGTCAAACTAATTTCTTCCTACCACAGTCAAGACAGTTACTTACTTACAAGGTTAATTGTACATTTGATTCTAATTCTTGCTTTAGCATTTGCAGGGATTTTGTGCATCATGCCGAGGGTAATGATTTGAATTATATATGTAAATGTATATACACATGTATATAAAATTATAAATTTGTACATTTCCTGAGCTTTTATCTAGCTAGAATGCATACGTAATGTTATCCAACGACTTCACATACTGTCACACTTTGCGATGACTTGAGAAGCCTGCTTCATACTTCATGTGGATGAAAAGCAACAGTTTTTGAGGAGGTAGAAAGATATTTGTCCGAGTTAGAATGTACTCAACTTGTAGGGATCTTTCACAAACATTTCTATGTTAAGATTCACTTTGTTAGCTCAAGAGTACACATAAAGTATGAATTCTTAGAATGTATGTGGTCTTTAACCTTGATGCAAGTTTACTTCATTTAAATTGATTGCGGTGCCCGCTGCTAATTGAAGAATTCAAACAAGCCACTCAGCATGATGGTTAAGACATCCAGTCCAGAATGTGGATGGTTCGAGTCCCACCCAAGCATGCCAAGGTGCCTGTGTGTTCTTCATCCACAGGCAAGCACAAAGTAAAGATAGTTCCCACTAGACGTCACAGTGTAAAGTCAGCCATCTTTTCGGGCAATGATAAATAATATTTTTACTGCAAAACTATGCTCTATGCCTAAATACCACATGCAGCACACAGGAGTTATATCAAATTCCTTGTATGATTGGACGGTGAAACGCTTGGCTGTGTAGAAAAAAAATGACACGGCCCAAAGCTAAAACCCAGTTAACCCAGGAAGATGCCGCATACTGGTGCAAGGCAAAATGCTAAAATCATATTGCTCTTTATCTGTAATGCAAGTTACACCATGTACCTCGTAAAAGTTATGTACAAAATTGTAATATAGTAAAAGATGGTCAACAGTCAAAGAAGCTCATTTCAAAATAAGATATATGTAATTAAGATTATTCAGCAACACTTTTATCTTGTTACTTAAAATGGCCGACTTAAAAAGTATTTATCTATGAAAGTTGATGTCGGTTATTCAATGAACTCCCTCCCCCCACCCCCCCCAGTATTTTAAGAGAACAATTTTCCATGTAAACTGGATTTATTTATTAAAACCATTACAGAATATTGGTAATCCAAGTGTCATGTTGACTGGATGATTATTTGTTAAAGTTTAGTCTTTTTTGCAGAGAACGCCCTGGCTTTTTTATTTTCTTTAGAGGCAATTTCTATAGCCTAGCATTCTGTGCATTTCATCATCTGCAAAGAATACTGACCGAATAAAACCAGGTGTTGATGCAGATTGTGGAACACAAAAGATGCTAATTATTTGCTACAAAGTAATGCTAAACCTTCCATTGCATTCATAACTTTGTTGTGACCCAGCTTTTCTATTCAATTCAATTCAGTTCAGTTCAGTTTATTGGTCCTACAATGGAGGAAAATTTCCTTGCATACATGCAATACACAAAATAATTACACGACATGTAATTAAACAACATCTTAGCAGGAAGTAATTAATGCGTGGGCTGATCATTAAGGAGATGGACAACGGACGTTTGTCTTTAAAAAGTGAGGATCTCATGAGACTGAAAATCATCCACATGAACAAAAACTGAAAATGACACAAGTCTTTTCTGGTACAAGTACATGATGAAGTGATGAGTGTAGCTCAACATTTTGGCAATTTCATGGCAAGTCAGAACAAAATTACCTTAGATTGTCCTACTCCGGAAGTTACTGGACCATAGGGTAATTTCCACCTTCAAAAACAAAACCGAGACTATGATCAAAAGTAAGACCAAGCTTTCCTATTTTGTTCACACCACAACCAGGCGTTTTCTCAGAAACTCCCTCAATTGGGTTGGAGACTTTTTAAAGGAAAGAAAACAAATGTTCAAATAGTGTGGATGGTACCTATTTTATTTGGTTCAATGTTTTTCTTGGAAAAAAGTGATTGTCTTCCTTTCCAACCTGCCTTCTATACATTATTTACATTTCATCTTTCAGCGCTGGAAGTAATCTCTTACAGGCAATTAATCAATGTTATAGACTCCTTGCGTATGACGTCAAAAGCTCAAACAGCGCCCTCACTGAGCTCATAGGAAAAACTCTCATTGGCTGATATGTGTGCATGGCAGATATACATGTGCAGGTTTCCATTGTTAGACCTCGGCAATGGCAGCCTATGCACATAGTCTTTTGGACAATAATTTTATATATATCTGTCGTCAAAACAATATTTTACTCTTCAAAGGTACATCTTTTTGATTTGACTTTATTTCTGACAGCATGCTTTCAACAGCGAATTTCCTTGCATCACAAATACAGTTTTATTATATTTTGACTGCCTGTATGTTGTTTTCATGTCTCAAAGGACAAATAGATAATAATAACAATGAAAAAACCAGTTTGGTCAAAAATACTGCGAACTTGCAACACTGAACCCGAAGTCCCTCATTCTTCCACATATTGTTTTCCTGAGTCTGATTGGGTCGATACCCTGCAAATCACTGAGGGGCTACTCCAATGCAATAAATAACTAAAGAGACAAACGGCCAAGGTTTGGTGGTTAGCTTTGATTTTTAATGAGGCTTTTGCTCTCTGCCAATATTTACAAATGTGAAAAATGTAAGCAACAAGTGTGAATTAAATAATCAACTATTTCAACTAGTCATGTGCAATTTTGTAAGAAAAGAGTTGCATTTTCTTTTTGGTAATGAATAATGATGTTGGTGGGGCTCTGACTATATAAGGGGAAATTTGTGATTTTTTATTTGATGAATTCATAATTTCTTGACAGCACATGTAGTTGTACTTTCCATACAGAAAACATAACAATCTAACAACACCTCTACAGGGTGGTGCAAAAAGACGCAAACCCACATTTGACAGGAATTTTAACCTACTTACTTAACTATTTGAATGGTTTAAAAAATGCGCAAGAACAGCGTTACTCCGCTAATTTAAATACAAGGCACCAAAATCAATGTTGTCCACGTAAATAGGGTGTTTTGTAGTTCACAAATATCTAAAAACACAAATAAGTTACTAATAGTAAAACATTCCCATGAAATATGAAACAGGAACATGTCAAGTGGATGGAATAAAGCCGCTCATTGACTAACAAGTTTGCCACATGAATTTTTCAAAAAGACAAATTTTTTGATTTGCAATCAATTTCTTTTTCGTCGCTATAAAGATGAATGCCATTAAATTGAGTTTTTGAAATATGCTCAACAAGTAGGTGAAAATTGCTGTCAAACCCGGGTTTGCTCCTTTTTGCACCACCCTGTACACTGTCACAATGTAAATTACTATGGTACAATATTGGCTGGTAGTCGAGACAACAATAAAAATGCAACATCAAAAAATAAAAGTGTTATGTACAAATGAATGTGTCTGTAACAATCAAAGAGATACATCAATAATACTGTACAATAAATACTCCACTACAGGCGACATATACAACTTAAATAATTTGTCTTTTTGTCCTTCTTTTGTTGTATTTCTTCTACTTTTGTTTCTTACTGAACAAAATGGAATTACATGAAGTGGACTGACATGACATGAGCTAACATAATTTGAACGACAACAAAGTTGCACTTGAGAGAAAGTAATCAAAATTTAGCATTTAGTGAAGAGCAACCAGAATTCAGTGATTTTAAATTTAAAGGGAAAGTGCATCACTGGTTTTTGGAGGAGTGAATTGCTTCCAATCCTCTAGTGTAAAAAACCCCACAATAAACAGTAAATTTTTATTCTTGTTTATTGTTTTGTATGCCTTTACTTGTATTGATTCTCCTTATACACAGGGAAGACAAATTATCATGACAATAAATATTTTGAATCTTTGAATCTTGAAACACCCAATCTGTGAAAATTTCATCCAAATCGACACTCATGTGTTTTTTGTGTGAAAACAAGCAAAAATCTATATATTTTGTCATGAAATTCGTGCATTTTCATATGTGGCTTATTTTTATTGCCGCAATCGAAAGAAGCCACATATGAAAATGTGAGGTCTCCACCCGTTTCTCCACTCAATTTTGACAATATTTGAAATATTTCTCTGGAGGATTGGTACTGAACTTTATAATGAGCAAGCCTCAGATTTAAACTAAGCCATTTGTGTTCCCGACATCATACCAATATTGTACTCTGTCTTTCAGGATTGGGGAGGATAAAACCCATCATTGATTATTTTTAGTCTAAAAACTTAATGATTATAAGTTCATACTGGAACCATTTTTTTCTGTGAAATATTTCCCTCTGAAATATTGTAGTCGTATTCGAGAAAACTGTATCTCAAAACCTTAAAAAATACAACAGCCGATTTCAGTTGTTTCAACCCAAATTAAAGACAATGTGTTTACATGCTGAAAAGTGTACATGGTTTGTCACTATCTTCTCCCGACTCACACAATGGACTATGCCTAAAATGTTCACCGGTTTAATATTTCATGTGTATGGTGGATCACACAAAACATCAACACTGTCTGTGTCTATTTTGTCAGCTCTACCAATCCTGTACAAAACTCTATCACTAAGTTCACATTAAACATACAGTAACACAAAAGAACGCCATCCCCCCACAAATGGCTCCTTTGTGCTGATTTAGAAGTATTCAATGTGTGGTGGAATTCTTAGCAGTGTTAAAAACACCATGTCACAAAAATTCTTTTTTTCATTTTGCCGTCCCCCAATAAATACCCATTCTGTACCAAAAGTTTCATAATTTTCTGTCCTGTTGCAGTCAATGAATACCTCATCGGGAAAACAACATGAAGACCACCATGGCTCCAGCGTAAGAATGAAAACAAACAGTACAAGACTTTGGAACAATAGGTGGCAGCAGACTTATGGAGTCAATTTCATTGTCATGTATTTATGAGATTAATAGATTTACATGGTAAGCCTGCCGCTACCTAGAGTCCACTAATATCTCCCACTGGAATACAACTTTGTGGTGTTTCCAAGTGTGGTTCAAAATTAGGACCAATATTCAATCGCACTAGTTAAATTTTTTTGATGAATAAAGTTGTTACCAGCGTAACATCTTAGGCTGTATCCGAATTGGCGGTTATGAAAACGGCTATGACTGGATTGCCGCGTCATCATGCAATCAAATATAGGATGTTCTTAGCAACACCATTACTAGTCGTAGCTGTAGCCACAAAATTCAAATACAGCCCTAGCCAACATCTAGGCAACCAACTTGTAAATCCATGAATACTTCATGAACCTCCCCCCTACTCCCCCATTCCGTACCCTCCAAGCAAACCATGCAATCTCTTGTTGCAATATTCCATCATGCGCACCAGTAACATGTCCAACTCTTGACCAGACATTTAAATAAAGAATCAGAATTTACAGATAAGGCCAGTTTTACTGCACACAACCAGGGCTAGATTTTACGAAGAGCTAAAGATTGATCTTAAGATGTGTATCATTCTTAACTGCTCAGCAAAGTGTGACGTCACTATACAAATCACTATAATACATCACACTTTGCTTAGCAATAAAGATTGATACAGGACAATTTCTCTTTGTGAAATCAGCCCCTTAACTTTGTGTCTAGTCTGCCTGCCAACCCAGGGACAAGTTAGCATCAAGTATCAATGACGAGATGTGACCAAGGTGATGACAGGACAGGGATGACATTTTATGAATTAAAATGTACGTGAAAATTCCTGACAAATGGCTTGGTGGCCAGAGTTCTCCCTTACAAAACTAAAGGTTTTGACACAATGTGGATTATTTTTGTCTTTCTTTGAAGGAAAATTTAGACAAATCCTGAAATCAGGAAAACTCCTGAAGAATCACCCGGTTAAAGAATGTACCGGCCCTTAAAAATAAAATTACCTGAATGCTCAAGTGGCAAACAGAGAAACTATTGCACAGATTAATTGAACACCATCTCTCTCTACCTCCCTCTCTCTCTCTCTTTGCAGGAGTACTAAAAACTCCAAAAGTCAGGCAGAAGGATAATCTGTATCAAGGTGCAATTTCCATTAAGTATAGACTTTATATATAACTATCGACAATGAGGCACATTATGCGCTTAACAAATGGAAACATTACCAGAACTGTGAGTATACTACTTATAGATAATTCCCACTAGTGTTAAGACACAGCCATCTTTATGGGCAATGATATATTATTCTTTGAACACCCGACTATTCTTTACGTGGACATACCACACGCAGCTCACAGGAGTTCCATCAAACTCCTTGCATGATTGGCTGCGTAGACAAATTAGAACCCTTGAATCAGCTCAAGGCCAAAACCAACGTTGCCCATAAAGATGGCATTTATTAGAAACTATCTATTCTCTATGAATTCAAGATTTATCATGCATTTTCTAAAATTAATTGTGCAATTATAACCCTTGTTACAAGGCCATGGACACTTAGTGCCCAACCTGGAGAGTTGAATACAGTGTGGACCACTTTGCTACCAGTCCACTGTTTGGAGAGGGGTAAACTTGCACAAAAGACAGTGATGACATTGGTAGGTCCAAATACCGATTAATTGGTTTGTGCCTTAAAGCTTGTCCAAAGTTGTTGACTTTTTTAAGGTCACACAGAGAGTTATACCATTTGTTAACCTCCAGCCACCTGAAAAAAGTGGCGCTTGTCAACATTTTAGTTGACATATGTCAATAACGATGTGCATTAACCCTAACCACCCCCAAACATTCGAAGGCCAACATCATGTTTTTGTTGTACAGTGAGGTTTTTTAGGATTATCAATACTTTTAAAAACTATTTAAAGTCCTCTCCGACCTCCAACCCCCCCCCCCCCCCATCATACTCAATTGTTTGACCATGACAATGTTGACAACTTTGGGTGGTCCTCTTTCCATTGTGATTACACAAAATGAAAGAGCTTCAAGGGGGATGTCACCAATTACGATGGGTCTTTAATGTGCTTCATACCTTCATCTTTGAAGGTTACAAATTGAACTAAAAGTTAAAAAAATCTAATAGATGCAATTATCCTTAGGTAAGAATTATTTGACACATCATCGATGTTGCTCACAGGAAACATTAGTTAGAGAGATAAAAAAGTCTGTCCAGAATTCAAACTGGAGATTATTGCTGATAGTTTTGATTTTTTTCACAAAATGGCAGCACTTTGTGCATTTGGAGATAGTTGGATTTACACAAGCACACAATTTC
This sequence comes from Leptasterias polaris, assembly GCA_037783415.1. Lineage (NCBI taxonomy): Eukaryota > Metazoa > Echinodermata > Asteroidea > Forcipulatida > Asteriidae > Leptasterias > Leptasterias polaris. The sequence goes on from JAZGTN010000027.1 coordinate 5,169,545, forward strand.
ATAGAGCTGCTGTTAAACCTTCGTAACAATTTCCAGTCAGTCGACCAACCATTTGAAAACCATTCAACTGTATTTATAGGTTGTCATGGCCAACAGGTTTAGAGCATCAAATTCAAGTTCTGGTGATCAAGTCACTGGGGTTTGGGTTCAAATCTTGGCCATGTCTTGGGCAAGATGCTTTACTATAATTGCTTCTCTTCACCCAGGAGTCTAAATTGGTACCTGCAAGGGTAGAGGTTGATACTGTGTTTGAAAAAGCCTGTTGAGCGCCACTGCAGCCCGGGGCTGTATACTCCCCAGGGAGCTGAGAAAGATTAAAGGAATGTTATTGGCCCAATGACCAGGGCACCAATGTAAAGCGCATGGATACGTTAATTGTAAATTACGCTGTATAAGGACTACGCTGTATAAGGACTATTTGTTATTATTATTAAGGGCGGCGTGTGGTGGCACAACTGTGCACAGAACTTACTGTGTACATGTGTGTGCTGTGTAGATGCACTCACCACATAATATATAGCAGGCTGACATAGCTTATCTACCAATCAAAACTGCTGTGGACAATATTGAATGGTCCCACAGTTGGAGGGTTGACTATGTACTGTGTAGACGCATTCACCACGTGATATCATATCGACAGGCTGGTATAGTTCATCTATCATTCAAAAACACAGTGAATGATATTGAATGGTCAGACAGTAGGAGGGTTGACTATGTACTGTGTAGACACATTTACCACGTGATATCATATCGACAGGCTGGTATAGTTCATCTATCATTCAAAAACACAGTGAATGATATTGAATGGTCAGACAGTAGGAGGGTTAAGCAGATAAACATTGTTCAACATAGGGAACCAGTCATCAAAAGCACACATGACATGGTGTTTTGATCGGTAATCCGGCTTTGTAAGCAAATTTCAATGGTGCTTCAATTACTTTGTGCGCTTGAAGCAGCTCTATGAAACAAGGCTGTGGTTATTTTTTACATTCTTGTAATTTCTTAACACATTACAAAATGCGAATATACTCCATCTATCAAATTCATTGTTAAAATCAAGGCACATGCTTTGAGGTCAACATAGTTATATCAAGGTTTTGACTTTACCCTCAAGAATATTTTTTATAAAGTTAACTATATTGTGGGCACTTCAGAATTATTGTGATTTTGTATTATTATTTTTTTGAAATTTTTACAAAGGGCACTTTGTTTGCCAACAATGAGCTTTTCTTTTCGGACTAAAAAGAATAATTAACACAATTATTGATATCATATAATATAATTTTCCTCTATAAGGCACAGTTACTGACTCATAATATTTCAAGCTCTAAATTATCTTGTTGAAAAAAACAGCATTTGTCGAATCTACCTGCAACATTTCAACTTGATACACAGAATCAGGAATGTAGAAGGGGTTATCTTCTCCGTTGCTCGCAGACGTTGACTTTTTGAAAATCGAAAACACTTGGAAAGTTTTCTGTAGAGTCTTTGAAACCTTGACTAGACATTGGAAACAAAGGCAAACAGTTTCTGCAATGTTACACTGCAGTTCACGTCAAGTGTACGTACAGTCTGGAATTTCATGCAAGCCAGTCATCTCCATGTCACCCTTGAAGACTTCATGATAAGCTTCTCAATAGATGAACACGTCGCTCCATGTATAAAAGCTCAATGACCAATATACCTGGCTCATGCCCTTGCTGCATTAATGCCTTCATCATACTATTGACCTCTCAGTCTTTAGATTCAGGCACTGGTCAGCGATAATCCCAATGGCACACATAAGCACTGAAGGTACAATAGTTTAATCCTTTTGCGTTGGTAAAACATAAAATTAGAATTGGGGAACAAGACTTGAGAAAGTCTCAATACATCAACAAACGACTAACAAAACGAGTGTTTACAAACATTGATGTTAACTATGAGTAGTAGATAAAAGACAAGGCCTCAAGTAAGAAGATCTTACAGCTATCAGTTCAGCAAACAAGCTCAGCCGGGCAAGCTCAGCAGGACAACCTCTGCCCGACAAAGTCAGCAGGACGAGCTCTGCAGAGCAAGCTCAGCAGGACAACCTCTGTGTGGCAAGCTCTAAACGGCAAGCTCTGGGTAAGCCAATCTCCAGGTATTATGTGATCCATCTTGACCAGAAGCACCTCGAGTCCGCAGGAGTCTTGCAAGTGTTTTGACAGTTGGCCCTGATGCAGGGCAAGTACTTCGTAGGATAGTTTGTAGTATGAGAGACTGGGCACGATGATATGCACTCAAAGCTGAATAATCGGAGGCCGCAGGAACCAATACATTCGCTGTTCCAAAAATCTAACTATACCGATTGTGGGAACCTGTCTGCACTGATACTTTCTTATACCTCACTTCAAGCATCAGGCTTCACAATAGCAATTGCTGAAGTCTTGCACGTAACTCCCTGTGGAATCATTAATGTGGCACAGTTAGACATGGCATAATGGCATCCAAACCTCATACACAGTGTCCCTTTGACCTACGACCCGCCCATCTCTTCAGCCACTACTCTGGATTGACCATGTCAAACCCTTTCACTGCTCTAACTTGGCAAGGGTAAAGAACTAAAGTACAATACTAACTACAGGTCCAAGCATTCCTCATGACTTGCCGACAGTCGTCTTCTTTCTGAAAATGTCATAAGCAAAAGAAAAAAGGCTTGCTAAAGTAAAACTACTAGCTTGTACTAGATAGATGGCTATATTTTGTAATCTGCAATCACCAGAAACACAAGTATTTTTATTCCAGGGCTAAAAATATGTCATACATTTTCACTAACTCAAGTCATAAACCACCAGGGAAACTGATTGGGTAATTAAAAGTCAGTTTTGGCTCGAAAAAAAAATGACTAGGGCAGGATTTGAACCTGCAACCTCTGGCTTTACATGCCAGCGCTCTACCAGCTGAGTTACTGCAACCTCTGGCTTTACATGCCAGCTCTCTACCAGCTGAGTTTCCTAGCACAATGTTGGCAGTCTCCCTATTAAAATAAGGACAAATTGGGAGACCGCCAACAAAGGGCTAGATTAGATAGCTCAGTTTATTTATTAATTAGAAAATGTATCAGGCAATACAGAATACACAAAAAAAAAAAAAAACATTGGTAGAGCACCAGCCAATAAACTCGGGTTCAAATCCCCCTCTCGTAAAATTTGTTTGTTGTTGAAAAATTGACTAAAGTGGGATTTGAAACTGTGACCTCTGGATTAACTTGCAGGAGGTCGCAGGTTCAAATCCCGCTCTTGTCAATATTTCTTAGCTCGACCCCCCCATAAAATTAGCATCTACCCAGTCAGTTGCCCTTGTGGTTTAAAGACCAGGGGTCGATTTCACAAAGCACTAAGATTCATCTTAAGATGAGTTATAAGTATTACCATAGTGATTTGTATTTTGACATCACTCTTTGCTAAGCAACGACGATGGATTTGCACTTAAGATCAATCTTAACTCTTTGTGAAATCGAGCCCAGCTGGTCACACAGGGCAATTAACAGGCAACCAGTTCCAGGCTATCTCCAAGAACAAAAAACCATTCACATGTGCTCAGTCCTGTATGCAGTGCTCCAAGTTGCCTGTAAAAAGTGCCCTATGTGACAAGGCCATAATACTAGCTGCAATATTACTAACTGAATGTTAAATCAAAGCTATTACTTGCATTAAAGTTAGAGCAAGAACTAAAGCCAGAGTCAATTATTGACTTACATTCTTGTTGTTGAATTGGTTGATGCTATACTACTACTAGATGACTGGCGTACCCGTGGACTTGTAACTGACGTACCTGAGGCCCGTCTTAGCTCTCCTGAGAAAGAATATAATAAGACATTACTCAAAAATAGGGGCCATTAGAAACGGAGTCAAAAATGTTGGTCTACAAAATGACGGATCATGTTGGTTTGCGAAGTAAAAGGAAAACCACACAATTTTGAGGCATCTTTGGGTGGATCATTGTATTCTACTTTTAAAACATCAAGATACAATGTTTTTGCACAGACACGAGGATATTATAATCTTAGGAATTGGAACCGAGTGAAAGAAAGCAAGATCATATGGTGGCAGGCCACATTAACAAAAACAACATGGTGGTTGGTTTAGGTCTGGAAGGCAATTTCATATCAAATCAGTACAGAAAGTCGACACTGCCGAGGGATGAGGGGAGGGTGAGGGGGATGAGGGGAGGGTGAGGGGGATGAGGGGAGGGTGAGGGGGATGAGGGGAGGGTGAGGGGGATGAGGGGAGGGTGAGGGGGATGAGGGGAGGGTGAGGGGGATGAGGGGAGGGGGATGAGGGGAGGGTGAGGGGGATGAGGGGAGGGTGAGGGGGATGAGAGGAGGATGAGAGGAGGATGAGAGGAGGGTGAGGGAGATGAGGGGAGGAGATGAGGGGAGGGTGAGGGGGATGAGGGGAGGGTGAGGGGGATTCAAACCACCTTCGGTACCTACCATGCGTTCCCCCTGTGCTAGACGTTCTTTTCACTAATGTATGACCATCCACTGCCGTACTTGCATTGGAGTCTTTCTTAGTCTTGCTGGAAGGAACAACAAAAAACACACATTGTAAAGCAGTTTAATAAGAAACCTAGCTTCCAAAACATTACAACCATTAACCCTCCTACTCTTTGTACCATTTTCCAGAGAGTTGACCAACCATTTGAACCCATTCAACTGCATGGGTTGTGCATGGCGGCACACCTGTGCATATGTGTCATCTGTGCAAGTGCTTTTACCACATGATTCACATCATTGATTGTAAGCCGAGGGGCTCATTAATAGTGCACTCATTTTTCCATAGATAGAGTCCTCATGAATGTGGGGAAAACGTTACAAGTCTCTAACCTCATGATGGTGTAAAATATCATTTTATTTGTTACCCTTTCAGAGTGAAATTTGAACCATGACATTATCGGACAGCAAAAACAAATGGGTCTGAACAATCTAACCAGGAATTTCTGCGCCAGTCATCAGCTAAAATCCAATGCCATTTTGAATATCATCAGTATTCAGGAATGAACTGAAAATTCTCTTTACAAAAATTTACAGACCATTAATTTAAAATGTGTCTTATTGAACAATTTAGGATTTTGAAAAAAATTACACTTGAAGGGTATCAAACACAGTGGCATTTGACACAATTTTAACCGCGAGGCTAGAGACCTTTTCCCCCACTCTTCATATGGACTCTATTTATTGGAAAATGAATGGATCACAAAACTCAATTTGACCTTGGAGTCGCTCTTTAAAACCACAGTGGATAATGAATGGTCCAACAGTAGGAGGGTTAAGAGCAAATGGCAAACTTGGATGAGTAATTGAGCATGTGCCATGGATTCAAACCTGTGATGATCGAGTAGATAGGTTTTAAACGGAGCGTATACCTTTAGTTTTTGGAACCATTCGATTGTTTTAATCCTATTATGTCCACGCAGGAAGAAAAATCCGGAATACACAATCTGAGAAACCTATCTGACAGTAACGTTTTTCAGATTCAAATCTTTGGGGATAAAAGCTGATATCTTTCATAACCACTTTATGTCGAAGTGAAATTATTCTTAAATTGTTTTATTCTGTCGAAAGCTGCTGTAAGTAGGTTTTGTATTGCCATTAATTTTAAGAGTGATTAGCAAACGTATACCTTCCATTTAATGAGCATTCTAGATGAATCCTGCAGAGATTAAACCTATTGCAAAAACATGTTTATCACTAGTCAGCCAGTCACTGCTGGAATTAGCTTGATATTATAACAAAGCAATAATACTTCAGCCAGCATGCCGGCAAAGTTGAGAGTATTCGGGGGTCTCGTTTTGGTGAAAACACCAAATAAACAGCATACAGTTGGACTGGGGTTGGTACACATTCATATCATTGCCATGTAAATACTTCTGGGTGCTGTGAATTATACAAACGTGTTTTTACTCTACTGATAAGAATGTATGTCAAACAAGACGAAGTGAAAACCTTATACCTGTATTCTGACTAAAATGCAACATGGGCTGGTGGCAGAAGCGTCTGCTACAAAACTACATGAAATTGAATATTGTACCACGGTTAAAATTACAACTCCCTGCGTTCATCCCGTAAGTTGTCGTGTTAACCATAGAACTCAGAGCAGCCATTATTTGTATACCATAGAACAATTACAGCAGTCAATATTTGTATACTGTTTAGATACATTTACCATGTGACACCATATTAATTGTAGGCTGCGTGGTGCATCGATCATTCCAAACCACAGATGATCATATTGAATAAGTAGAAGGTCAAACAAATTTATGTGTCATGATACAACAAGAAGTCAATAAATTAATAGCAAGGTTGGGGGTTGGTTATGTCCATTGCTTGTCCCACTTTCCAACCAGGGCCCAATTTCACAGAGCTGCTTCGGCAGAAAATATTGCTTAAGCAAATATGAGCAGGAAACCAGTCACAGACGGTACGCGTGACATAACATTTTGGATGGTAACCAAAATCTGGTTAGCAAAATGTTTAGCTACTTTTAGTGCTTAAACAACTGTAAGAAATTGAATCCTGATTAGCTCAGCCAACGCCAGGAAAAAATTAATCACACTGGTTTTCATCAAGTAATCTTTGTATCCCATTTTTAACTGTGTAAGTTTTTGAGATTGATTGAAGAAATGACACACCAGGCTATAAACCACAAACTCTCCTTAATCCTTCCAGTACAGTATTGCACAGCTAAACCAGCCATAGTTAGCAACAGCTGGGTTAAATCACCTGGGGTTAAATAGTTTGGTTACTATTAACTAGATGACTATCATGCTAGATGACCTCTTTTTCAGCCAAACTTTTCCACTTCAGCGGACGCCCTTTTTGTTTGTTTAAATGCCTGGAACAAATTCAGAGCGCCCTCAATTTCGTGCAGTTATTCAGACAGCTATTAAGTATATTCACCTGGAAACTCCATTGTGTAGCTTGCAAAGGCATGCACCTACCATGCTACACTTTGTTTCCCAAGAACAAAGAAGGATATAAGGTACTGGAATTCATGCTTGTAATCTCCCTTTTCCCAGGGGGTTTATTATCTAATCCCCGATTCCAGACCTTTGTCCTTTTGTTATACAAATGTGCTTTACATGAATCAACAGACTGCCACTATTGATTATGAATTGGAAGTTTTCATCTGAATTGGAGGTAAGTCAGAGTGTTCTGAGACTGTAGCATATCATAACAGCTTATCGGCCGTGGCTTATGGCCAAGGTTTGCAATTCACAGTGAGTTCCTGCTCATATTTTCTCACAAGAGAACAACATATCCTGGTGCTAATTATGGGCACCTTTGTTGTATTTCCTAAGTCAAGTCAGGGTTTCATTGTGACAACGATACTTCCAGATGAATATGTTTTACTTCGGAAGCTCACCAAAATTCTGAAAAATAGTACTGAAAAATAGGGACGGAAATTAGTTTGGAATATTGACCTTAAGTTGTTAAAGTTATAAACGTGGAACAAATCAAAGCCTTTGTGCCTCAGTGGTTAGAATTAATAGCAATGTTGGCCTGTGACCAGGTTATAGCAGCAGTGTGATCGAGTAGTAAACAGCAACAAAATGAGCAAGCAAAGAAAGGAAAACATTCTGGGTTTTAACGAAAGGAAGGAGCAACCTGTAGGAGGACGTCTTGGAGGCTGAGGAGGAGGACAGGCAGATGAGGCCATCTGAGCCTGCTCTACGTCTACTGTTGGAAAGAGATAAAAACAAAAACAATACACAACACACCACAAACTATGGCATTCAAGAATTCACTGCTCGAGATACATAAACACAAAAAAGACTGAGAATACACAGACTGCAAATAATCATACACAAAAACAACAGATTCCAGCTCAAAATCAGTTCAGGGCTTACAACATATATTCAATGTGGATCAATGCGTGCCGTTGTCGAGCAGTCTAGCCCATTGGACTCAAGTTCGGATAGCATCGGAGTGTGGATTCAAATGGTGGTTCTGACACTTTTATCCTTGAGCAAGACACCGAATTATAGTATATTGATTCTCTTTTAACAGTTAACTGTCTTGCTCAGGGACACAAGTGTCAAATCTGAGACTCGAAACCACACTCTGCTGATCAGAACACCAGAGCTTGAGCCGTAGCTCAAGATCACTCTGCCATGACAGACCAATATACAAGTTTGCACAAGAATAGTAGGCCTTCTACAGCCTTCGAGAATTCCTAAAGTTTGATCAAGCCTTCAAACAAATACATACAGGATGAGACAGTTTCATGAAATAGAAGAAAACATTGAACTTGCAAATTTATCACAATTAAAGTTTTGAGCATGCCGAATGATAGGCATAATAATATAATAATAATAATAATAATGTAGATTTATAATGCGCACAGCTCCACCTGCAAGAAACAGCAATTTACAGTTCAATCAAACACTTACTTCATGCAATTTTAAAGTGACGTTCTACCCTACCAACTACTTTGACTTAAATACCACCACCAGAAAAATAAACTGCTTATATATCGTAGCAAGAGACTACTTATAGGCAAGCGACAAAACAACCAGGTTTCACATTTTGTTTAACACTCCAGGAAAGGAAAGTCAATTGCTTTGCGGTGAAATAAGAAACCCAAGAAGAGTCAACATAAAACCAATAATCTTCAAGTGTTAGCTTTGGCTTCTTGTGCTCATTTAAGATTTTGGCGTTCAGGAAGGCCTCTAGCAACAACAGTACAATTCAATTCAATTCAATTCAATTAAAAAACTTTATTTATCCCAGATAAGGCAATTACAAAAGATTGGGCAGCTTAAAATACCAACTAGAGCAACACCACAACACGATACAATGGGAGACTTCTTGGGACACTTGGCAGCAGCAGCAGACTTAACGAAAAAATCCACTGTTCTCTGAAACGTGCACAAGCTCAGAAAAACAACAACAAATTATTCAATATATCTGCTGCCACCTAGCACTTGCAAATTCTCCCATATGTCAGCGTGCAGCAGGCCTTGGGCTTACACTTTTTGTAAAGTAGCACACTGGGCTAGTAAACTGTTCTGTTCTGTTCATGCCCCCAGGAAGAAGTTTTAGTAGCCCTTATTTGATACAAGTTTTGTCATAATTGTATCTTTCTGATGTATTATTAATGGCAGCGATCACAACCAGTCTAATGGTCAAGTGGAATTACATTCACACACACAAATATAAATTAACACGTTTAAAAAATTCATTATTCACATCTGAACATGCTGAAAAGGAAGAATATGAGTATTTGAAACAGGTAGATTGCACAGTTTTTAGTAACTCACAGAGCAAATTAACAAGTGGTGTTTACTCGCCCATTTTTACTAGACAGGTACGCCGGGCTAGTGTCAAGGGTTAAGCACTGATCAGATTTGAATTTCTCAATCTGTCCACAGCTTTCTTGGGAGATGATAATAATCAACACTCATAACCACAGACTTACCTAGAAGCAGGAGGTTTATTATTATTTGGTTCTTGTACTGTTGGAGATCGTTTCCCTGTCTTGGCAGACAGGGTCGTCACTTTGGATGCGCTGCTTGCTGTGGGTGCCGCAAACGTGGAATTCTCTATAGTTTTCTTGCCCTGGGATTTCACTGTTTTTGTAGTCGCTGTTAAAAAAGAACAGGCAAAGGATAGATGGAAAAAGCGTATAATACACTGACAGACCCTAGGCTCTGGACAGAGCCTCAGCCAGAGCCTCAACCAGAGCCAAAGCCAGAGATTAAGCCAGAGATTAAGCCAAAGCCAGGATTTCAACAAAGGGTCTCATTCACCTACCTTTATTAAGAGAACTATAAACTGATGTATTACTAGTTGACGATGATGACGAAGATGGCGTCACTCTCCGGCCCGTTGCACTGCCTGTTTTGTTGCTCTTTGCACCCGATGCTGTTTACAACGTTAAAAAAAATAAAATTGGTTCATTTCAGTTTAAAAATTGGTTCATTTCAGTTTGTGTAAGAAAAAAACCCTAAATTGATCCTTTGCACCAACGTCACATGCTGCTACTGTCTGTCTAGCTTGCCATATTGGAAGTCACATTACACATACATGTACAAGTTACAGTAAGTGCGTAAATGCCAGGTCGCCCCCAAAAAGCACACTTCACATAAATCATACTGTTACAACATAAATTATATACCACAAAAGTACACAATAAGAGGGAGGGTACGCCATGCTACATACCGAGCACCAAATGGGACTGTTTGCCTGGCTCCAAAAAACAGAATCTAATCAATCAAATTCGAGTAGAATAACTGAATGGATATTGAATGATGCAGCATTCCTTACTTTTGCGAGTCGTTGCTGTTGCGGTCGTTGAACTCGTTCCTGTCCTACTCTCTTTCCTCTTATCCCCACCCTTGGCTGAACTAGGAGCCTTACCGCTCCCCGTCTTACTGTCCGCCTCCTCGTGATCTCGTCTCTCCATCTCAAGGAGGAGTTGCTCATCTTCTTCTTTCTTCTGATCCAGAAGATCATCTTCTTGATGATGCTTGGAGGTCTGCTGAAACATCACGATCAATATTCAAATACCAATAATCACTCTGTACAAACTACAGTTATTGTAAATACCACATACTCTAAAAGGGAAAAATTCATTCAGTTTCTCCAAAATCAGCGAAATGTAAACCCTTTTTTTACGACTTTGACAATGATCTCTCCCCCAAAAATAAATAAATAAATTGGGCCTAAGTGATGCAGAAATTAATCCTAAGGACAGTATCAGAAACAAATCAAGAAAAGTTGAAAAGTGGTTAAATGTAGTGGAAATAATTAACATGGTCTAAATATTTCCAAAACTAAACAAAATAAGAAAGGGTAAAACACAAATAACAATCTTTTTTCCCGATGCACATTTAACATCTATTAATACACAGGATTCGAACTGCCGCTAGCTATCGGCAAGTTTGGTGGTCCATTGGTAAGACACCTGCTTTAGAATGGCAAAGGTCCTGGGTAAGAGTAATATGGCCGTGGATTCTTTTCCACAGGCCTGAGGAGAGCACTGAGTATACAGTGCTTGACACATATCAGTGTATGAGTAAACGCAAATAATAAACTGTCAAAGATTTAAAAGAGATTAGGTGTCACGGCAGAGTGGTTTAGAGTATCGAATTCAAGTTCTGGTGGTTAAGTCATCGGGTTGTGGGTTCGAATCCCGGTCATGACACTAGTGTCCTTGAGCAAGATGCTATAATTGCTTCTCTCTTCGCCCAGGGGTACAAATGGGTACCTGCGAGGGAAAGAGGTTGATATTGTGTTTGAAAAATCCTTCAAAGTGCCCAGCAACCCCCGGCTGTGACTCCCGCGGGAGCTGAGAAAGATTAAAGGAATGTTATTGGCCCAATGACCAGGGCACTAATGTAAAGCGTATTAATACGTTATAGTAAAATGCGCTATCTAATTATTACATTTATTACATTTAAGAACTAGTTATAAATAATATTATTATTTAAAAACTTACTATTCCAACAGTCATCTTTATTCTATCCAGCTCAAACACAGCCTACAATGAAACAGAAATAACAAACCGTTTAATCTTCATCTCTGGTGCAATTGTTCTCTCAATTAAATGTTTGCAGAACTCGCTGCTATTACAGAGGATTCGAACTGGCCTCTTGTCTCCGGGAATGCTCTGTGGTCTAGTGGTTAAGGTATCTGCTCTAAAAAAAAACCATGGGGATCATGGGGTTCGAATCCAACCTGAGTAGCTTGTGATTTATACTTCCCACATAACACGAAAAAGCACCGATTGTATAATGTTTATCTCACATCAGAGTAAGAGTAAAACCAAAATTATTAAATGATATTTGACGTGTAAACACAAAGTATTTCTGAGTAAAAACAAGATTGACACTTATAACTCCCTCAAAATAACTTCAGAGCGCCCTCTTTTGATTTCGAAAACCTGGGCTCGATTTCACAAAGCACTAAGATTCATCTGAAGATGAGTTGTCAATATTGCCACAGTGGTTTGCATTGTGACATCACACTTTGCTTAGCAATTAAGAGTGATACAGAGTAAAGATCAATCTTAGCTCTTTGTGAAATCTGCCCTTGGTTAACATCTCGGTATGGTACCTACCCTTCTCACTGCAGTGACTACATCGTGGTCATTCTCTGTGCTGAGTAACCGCCTGACTAACGTCTCAAGCTGCTGTAATAACTGCAGGTCTTTGGGTAGTTTGAACTGGGATTTCAGCGACGGTAGCAAAGAGCAGAACTTTAACCTGAGGAACATGGAACGTCACAATATAAGTGTGCAAAAAGAACTACGTTGTATGTTCTAGTAAGTATCCGGTTAAAGTAAAACAGCAATAATGGGGGACTTTTGGGACGCTAGGTGGCAGCAGACTTACCAGGTAATTCATTGTTCTCGGTAATGTGCGCATGCTCAGAACTATGTAAACAATGGAAATTTACCTGGTAAGTCTGCTGCCACCAAGCGTTCCAAAGTCTCCCATTGAAACTGGGAAGGCAACTTGTTTGGAAAATTTAGCTTTTTGTGATGGTTTTCCATGATTTTTTGTGTATATTTTTTTTAAATTTTTTTTATGAGATATCGCCTAACTCACAAGGCCACGGACGGCCACTCAAGGTGAGGGCTACACATAACTGATTTGGGTTACCGACCCAAATCAATTGACACCAGGGGCACGTTGCCTCCTACTCCTGGGGCTGAAACAGGGTTACCCCCTTCACAGTCCTTAAGGATGTAGGCATGGGTATCATCCACTAGGAGCCTGTCTGGTAGAGCAGAATGCACTACCTTCCCAACTTTTTCAAAGCAATTATGGTTAAGTGCCTTGCTCAGGGGCACAAGTGTCATGACCGGGTATCGAACCCACACTCTGCTGCTGAAAACACCAGAGCTTAGGTCCGGTGCTCTAGACCGCTCGGCCACGACACGCCATATGTATGCTGGGAAAAAATAAAAATAAAAATAAAAGAAAGTGGCTGGTTTTCTTTCTCTGAATGCACCCCTCCCCCCTATCTGAGGATGGGGGCATCCTGTAATCCTCCAATCCTCACCTGACATTTGGTACTGGGTCCTGTGCAAGTTGTACTACAGAGTTGTACAGGTTTTCTTTGAAGAAGTTTTTGGAGAAGAGTTCGAGGGAAAAATGGCAGATGTCTATGAATAGCTTCCTGTAGCGATGGTTCCTGGAATGGCAGCATTCTAATGGCAAACAGGACACAAAATACTTGAGCATACAAGAATACTTGAAAGGCAGACTGCTGGTTCTCTGTGGGAATGAGCAATGTCCTCACTGCAGGGATGTGATAGGCTGTTGAAAAAATCTGAACCCTAAGCGCAAGCTTGCGAGCTCGAAAACTTGCGGCAGGAAGTCTACTAATAACATTTATCTTTGGTTTTAAAAGGCCTACTCTGCAATCTGGGGCGTTATATATGGTTTTATCTTCATTTTTTTATGAATTTGATCTAAAGTTTTTGGGGAAAAAATAAATTAAAAAAATGTTTGTTTGGGTTTTTTTTTGGGGGGGGCAATCAAAAACCGGATTTCTTTTTTTGGAGGGCAAAAAAAAAACGGATTTTCGGTTAAAAACGGAGAAATCACATCCCTGTCACTGGGAACACAGGATACCGGGCACACTGGTGCAATGGCTAATGCCGTGTCCGTATGCAGCTACAGCTAGGGCTATGGCTGGACCACCGCATCATCATGCGTTGAAGTACAAGATTTCCTTAGCAACAGTCTTAGCGATAGTCGTAGCCGTAGCTGTAGCCGCTTTAGGATACACCCTTAGAAACCTGCCCTAGAATGTGGGGGTCGTGGGTCAAATCAAAACAGAGTAGCATGAGGGGTATTTTTTCCCAGCAGACTGCTGGTTCTCAGTGGGTGTGAGCAATGTCCTTACTGGGAACACAGGATACCGGGCACACTCTGTGGTGTAGTTCCCGAGACACCTGCTCTAGAATGCAGGTGTCATGGGTTCAAATCCCACCCAAGTAGCCTGTGGATTTTTATATCTCTGCAGGACTCAGAAAGCACTGAGCATACAATGTTTATCACACATCGGTGTAAGGGTATGCCCTAAAATAATATTCTTTACTTGGTTGTATAAGATACATAATTATATTAAATTGTTGTGGTACCTGCTGTCAAAATATAGGATTCTAACTACCTCTAGTTACCAGGAAAGCTCGGCGGTCTAGTGGTAAAACATCTACACTAGAATGGCCGAGGTCCTGGGTATGAATCCCACCTAAGTAATATGCCTATGGTTTTTTTCACAGGACTCTGGAGAGGTCCAACTATACAGTTCCTGGAGTCTTTATTACACTATAGTCCATTTACTTATACTTTCAATTTTCACCCAAAATGAATATAATATCAGATGGAAACCCCTCCAAGACTAATTTGGGTTAACTGTCAAGAAATTGTTTCACACGATACAGAAACAAAAGAATCTCACCTTCAGTAAGTCTCCCACATATGTCCTGCCTCTGTTCAAGCCGGCGGTTGTATCGCATGAAGACACATAATGAGTGGGCAGCAGCTAGTTGCACAGGTAGAACCCTCTGAGTAAACACAGACACAAGGAATACCAAATATTAAAGGAAAAGGGAAATGTCAAATTCAATGTTGTGATGAACTCATTTTCCACTAGATAAAGTCTTCAAGCGAGTGGGGGAAAAATTACAAGTCTCTAACCTCACATAACCTTCCGGGGTAAGATTCGTCAACATTCAAAACAACTGAAGACCTCATTCTGAGAAAATGGGTCGATACATATTTTGTACGGGGATGTTTTGATGTACAGACCCATTTTTCTCAGAATGATGTCATCGGATGTTTTGGATGTACACAGCTCAATGCAATAAACCATTAAATCTTAAACTTTATGGACAGTGCACCTTTTGATTTGAAGAAAGGGGAAACTTCTCAAACTACGTTCTAAAGTTGTTATTTTTACAATTCTTCATTGTATTAGGTAATTACGCTAGCTTGCCTGCCAGGAAATGCCCTGGAATGCACAAGATCACTCATTTTGTATACAAGGTAAAACTGTCAATGTATTTCATTAGGGGAGTCTGTGCTGAAATCAAGCTTGTTTAGTATCAAGTACTTATCCATCTTCTCAAGAAGTTAAAAGACGGACAAAAAAAGGAGGAAAATTGAGGCACTCTACAAATATAGTTAATCAATTTTGTTTGCAGGTATCTGTGGGAGCGTGTCTACCCGTTGACACCAAGGACTTTAAAAAAAGGGATCCGGTTGGATTCACAAACTAAGGATGTCCCCAATTTTGTTTTTCATACAACACCAATGGGGTGGTGGTACAACCCTGGTACCCCCAAAATAGGAGAACAAAGCTCACTCCTAAATTTACAGAGTTGACAAACATGGGTGTACATACGTGCGCAATAATGTGTTTGAAGAACATCGGTACGATCTTGTTGTAGATCTGGTCGCTTGTTAAGCATCTTGGAAGACAACTGTATTTATCCAGTATGTCTCGATGTAATCTCCAATTCCTTGAGGAGGATGCGGCATTCTCAGCTGATATCAAAGCTGGGATCAGATCCGCTAGACCCGTAATCTTGAAGGTACGACAGAGAGAGACAAAAATTAACAATCTGATAATTTAGTTCTCAAACTTTTCGTTTGGAGTATCCTTTAAACAAAACCCGACTATGAAATATGTTGAAGGTTAACGTTTAAAACTATTTAATTATATGTAAGTGCATTGCATACTGATGAGTGTGTCAATGAGTGTGGTTTTACACAGTCATGGTGTTCCATGTCGAGGTCTAGGCCTTGGTGCAAGGTTAAAAATGTTCACATTGACTGGTTGAGTTTCTAACGGAACCCACTTTTTGTCTAGAAAAGCGGCCGTGACTTTTGGTAATGACATTCCAGAACGGGTGATTTTTTCCCCCATACTGTTGTCATGACATCCAGATATAATTGCAGTTATTCTAATTAATTTAGATGCAATCTATTTTATTTTTAATAAGTCTACTTCATCGGTGTGGGTGGCTGTGATCGAAATACAGATGGGGTCGAAGTGGGCGATGTGCAATGGCAAATCTAAATAAAGGCCCGGTTTAATACTAAAAAATCTACCCCAATAAGAGTAGTTTATCTCATCAAGACAAAGGGTAGTTTGTGTCATCAAGACACAAAGAGTAGTTGGTGTCATAAAGACACAAAGAGTAGTTGGTGTCATAAAGACACAAAGAGTAGATCATGTCACCAAGACAAAAAGAGTAGTTCATGTCATCAAGAAAGAAAAGAGTAGTTCATGTCATCAAGAAAGAAAAAAGTAGTTCATGTCATCAAGACGCGAAGAGTAGTTCGTGTCCTCAACCCCCCCCCCCAAGAAAAATAGCACAGCTCGGCAGAAGTTAAAACATTCTGATTAGTATCACTCATGCAATCAATTCAAACGAGCCATTTCTGGTATCCAATAAAGCAGATTAGAGAGAGACCATCATTCCCTGCACAACAATCAACAGGTAAAAAACACACACAAAGATGGGTCCCCACACTTGACCAGGCTATAAATCTCAATCTGATCAATTAAGTGTTAATGCTTGGATCTCATGCACATTATGTCATCAACTCCATGCAGTTTGTGTTGATAAAACTCACTGCTAGACCATGAACTATATTAACATGGCCGTCTCAGGATAAAGTAAAGGAATGGGAATCAATACCCCAAAAAACCCAGTTTATTAGTTTCAATCCAGAAGCTTTAGCTCACCGAATACAAAGTTCATAACAGTACCAATCATCCAGAGAAATAGTTCCATCTTAAAAGTCAAGGAAAATCGCCACTTAGAGCGCCCTCATGCGATCATAAATATTGTCAATTTGATGACATCTTCCAGGTTGGTTATACGGTGTTTATTGAAAACATGCTTCATTATTAATCAGGAAGTTGTTCCAACACTCCGAGCATTACTTCCAAAATGGAACCACAGTCATCACTAAGAAGCCAAAGAACAAACGATTGGAAAAGCAGATACTGAATGAAATTAGTACAGCTCTTGATGTGTGAAAGTTAACGTAGATGGGTAAAGGTTGAAGTAGACTCAATGCCAACGTAAATGCAAAGCAAAATTAGATGTCAAAAAAGAAAGACAGTTATTTATTTATTCGTTGGTGTCGTACTGCATTCAGCCTTGGGTAGTGTTCCCCATCAGCGTCCATTTTTGACATCAACATTTTGCTTTGCGTTCACATCCACGTGGCTTATGAATCGAGCTTGTAACGGATGACAGCCAGCAATGCATGATGGGGGATTACAATTACCAGCTTACCCTTCGACACAGGACAAGATTGTCAAAACCAAAGCCAAGAATCTATGATTGAAAAATGGAGTAGCACGAACAAGGTGAAATAATTGGAGTAGCACGAACAAGGTGAAATAATTGGGACGAGAATTTTGCACTCTACTCTTTGCGAGGAATTCCATTGTTCTGACAAGAATTCACAGGGCATGGATGGAATGACAGTGCACCAAGAGACCATGCAAATCTCCACTTTTGTCAAATGTCAGAACCAGTTTCAGTTTAGCCTACCTTTGTTTTCTTCACACGTTAATCTCAGCAGTGTCTCCGGCCGGTTAAATCGGACCAATTTTTGAAAATGTGTTTTTACTGGCCCAATTAAATTTGGGTGTTTTTGTTTTATTGGTTACAACATACCTAAATGACTGTTTAAGTGTAACCTCAAGTTGTGACCAAAATACAGTTTCGAAAGTAAGCTTTAAACTTGTTCTATCCATTTACTGCAGTCAGAGTCTCTATCACTTTTATTTGCAATTGTTAAACCAAAAGTGGTAATTCGCAGCTGAAAATGCATGGTATTGCGCAAATTTATGACAGGGCACGGCCAGGGTTAAAAGCAATGTACTGTTGTTAATGAGAAAACAAGGTTCACATTTATTTTCAAATACGCGCGAGACTTGCGTGGTCTATAAAACCATTTATATTCAAGCAAACTTGAATCGCTGCTTCTGAATGGTCAATCCACAGCAACAAGAGTGTGAAACCCATACCGAACAGCCCATATTAAACCCCGTTCCATAATGCGCTGTTCACACTCTGCGTATTGCGTTTTTTTAAGCTACACGTCAAGTTTCCTTGAAGATAAATCCATTATCACACGTACGCTCGCGGAATAAGGAAAAACATAGCGTGCCTGCGTCCCATATCCACCTTGGGCTTGTGTGATAACAAATAGTGTCACAAAGCATAATAGCGACCCCCTCATAACATCTCACACAACCATGAAGAGAACCATGACCTATGCATCTAAACTTGAAACAGATCATTGCAGCAGCGAGGACAAGCAATTCAAAAAATAGGCACAAGATGGTGAATTGGAATCCCTCTTAATAGCATTTGACAAAGACCCTGTTGACAAAGACCCTGCTACCTTAAAATATTAGACCACTTTATTCAATGTTGTTGCAATTTTAGTTCAGGTGATTCTCTATCTAATTAATAGCTTGAGCAAGATTTGTAGCCCCAGGATTTGTTGATGCGTGGGCAGAGGTTGTTAGCCAAGTTCAGGGTGTTCTACTTTATCCGTATCCCTCTAATTGAAAAATGCATTACCAAAAATTTTGCAGGAGGACCACAAACTTGTTTTTCTCAGAGCAAATATTGAGAGATGATGCCAATTCAAAACAAATTACATAAAATACTTTTGTATGAGCTATACACAATGCACAACTTGTAACATGCACAATGTTTATACGTGGCTGCTGGTATGTGAGATAATGTCAGCAGGGTTAGAGTTTGACACTGGACCGCAGGCCCGAGGCCAGTGATTTTAGCCCCGGGCCGGTAAACTCATGACCTGATAAGTCCAGTGGTCTTGTGTTTTTCAATTGAACAATAATACGTCACTGTTTAATATCTTTGACAGAAAGAAATTATATTCAAATGTTGACTTTGAGTCTGGTAATACAATTCCGTTGAGTATCAAAATATACTGAACTATAACATAAATGAGATAATCTTATCTTAGTGCTTGTTCAAATAAACAATTTCAATTTTAAACACCGTAGAAAGTTCTTTCTTATGAAGATTCTGGTCCAGTAAACATTTTTAGCTACAAGCCCTGCGGTCTTGTGGAATTTTACGCCAAGTTTGAGCCCTGGTCTGGTTCCAATGATTAACTCATTTTGTATCTTTTAAGTAATCATAGATAAATTAGTTTTTCTCCAATATCTGAAATGTAAGTTTAAACTTTCCCCGACTGAAGGAAAATAGCTTTCTAATATCAACTCAATTGTTACCATAAATTTGGCAAACCATCGGGCGATGCATCTTTAAGTCGACATACCAAAGTCCACTTTCAGTCCAAGCAACACAGAAATTCTTCTATTTCGTTTTGTTTTTAACTTTCTTCCTCAAAAGTGTATCACAGCTAAACAAAAAGGGACATCAGTGATGAGGCAAAACATAGTGTACCTATCAGGTTTCCATGTTAAACTGCAGTGAAATGGTTTTTTTTTACACAAGCTATCATGGACAGATATCATTTAGTGTTATGAGTTACAATTTAAAATAGTGTTTAAATAAACGCAAAGCTTTTTTTTTCTTGTTTTAAAATACACATTAAGTACACATGTTCTACAAATATTTCGGAACGTTGTTTACCTTTGATTCCGTGACTACATTGCCACCTTTTGCAAATGTGTCCAAGGTTTCCGGTAAGTGAGATACGATGCCCTGAATGACCTAGAGGCAGTAAATGAGATTGATCATAATCAATTCAACGGTATACTGTTACGATATGCAGTTAAAGGTAGGATTGTTTTATGTCAACGTAAAATTGTCAATAAAGATAGAGGTCACCTGTGAAATTTTTTCAGGTGAATACAGTGTCTAATAGCTTAGAAAACAGCGGCAAACTGTCGCAGTATTTTCATCAAGAATGTTGAGCCTATTCAAGTTTAAGGCGACACAGGTACCTCTTGCCTCCCTGGCTGCAGCATTCACAAACATGAGCATGCATTCAATCCTTGAAGTAACTTCAACCATAAAGTAACTAGTGAGCAGAGTTACGGATTATCCGTAATGGGATTATCTAGGCAATGGGTTATCCATGTCAATCCTAACATTTGTTAAGATGTCATAGTTTTGAGTCGTATCAAGTCACCATTACTTTTTGTCTGAGAAGTTGCAATTCTTTTTTACCTCAAGTAGATCGTCTTTTAGAAGACTGATCAATTCACCCTGTATCGTAAGAACACTGGAGCCGAGCATCTTGGCAACCTGAAACAAAAAGTGTATTAATGTATCAGGGATAAGATTTGATGAATTAAAATGAAAGAAAAAATTCCTGACAAATGGCTGGACGGGTTTCTCTCTTATTCTAGACCCTGAACCTCCCACATGTTACAATTCAGGAGGTTCACAGACTTGGGGGGTTCACCAGAATTTCAAAACTACAGGTATGGACACAATGTTGACTGTTTCTCTCTTCCTTTGGTGACTGCTTTACTTCTTTCCAGAAAATTTGGAAACTCAAGAAGAATTTGAACAAATCCTGAAATCAGGAAAAATCTTGAAAAATAGGTGTCTGCATCCACTATTGCCTCAATAGGTGTCTGCATCCACTATTGCCTCAATAGGTGTCTGCATCCACTATTGCCTCAATAGGTGTCTGCATCCACTATTGCCTCAATAGGTGTCTGCATCCACTATTGCCTCAATAGGTGTCTGCATCCACTATTGCCTCAATAGGTGTCTGCATCCACTATTGCCTCAATAGGTGTCTGCATCCACTATTGCCTCAATAGGTGTCTGCATCCACTATTGCCTCAATAGGTGTCTGCATCCACTATTGCCTCAATAGGTGTCTGCATCCACTATTGCCTCAATAGGTGTCTGCATCCACTATTGCCTCAATAGGTGTCTGCATCCACTATTGCCTCAATAGGTGTCTGCGTCCACTATTGCCTCAATAGGTGTCTGCGTCCACTATTGCCTCAATAGGTGTCTGCGTCCACTATTGCCTCAATAGGTGTCTGCGTCCACTATTGCCTCAATAGGTGTGTAGTGACCACTCTTTGGACTAAGTCACCACCTCTTGTCCACAGTGGCTTTATTTAAATCTATACCTGGATATTCCAGGGTACCTAAGCAGGCAGGTAGCCTATTGTTATTTCATGCATGATTAGGCAGGACACTGAGGATAGAATGATAAAAGCTGGGTGTGCACACACTCTCTCTCATTCCTCTCTACAAGACTACCAGAGTGGACACAAGTGTTTTTAGTTTAGTCCTGCCAGCACGTTTCATGAGGTCTTTTCCTGAGCTTAGGTATTACTTTAGTTTAGAGTAGGTGTATATTTATTCATCATAAGTTAGCTTAGGTATAGTACTAGTAGTAGTTTATAATAATTTGAGCAAGTGTGTCAACCAAGGTGTTGGTTGTAGTACACAGCCACCCAAAAGGGCAGACACACTTCTTCACCATCCGTCGACTCCGACTCAGCAGCACATTCATAATAATGGAGGCAGAGCAAGATAGGGTAAGTTTGTAATTCATAAGAACCCTACATTGGTGATCCCGACGTGATTTTACCTCCATTTATTTTAATTCTTTATTTATATTTTTTTTTTTCAATGAGTCAAGACGAGACTGTAAAATTCTTATTTGTAGCAGACTCACGAGCTCATTCTTTTGACCGCTATTCGGTGCCTTTAGGATGCAAAATTAATGTTGATTATGTTATCAGGCGAGGAGCCACTATTTCAGATTTAATTCCACTTACTTTAGCTAGATTAAGTAAATACAGTGAGAAGGATAAAGTCATTGTCAGATTAGCAGCAGGTATTAATGATATTACTACATTTCACTTTGGTTCAAATTCCGAGAAAGTACTTAAACGTTCTGATGTTAACTCTGGAGATTTGATCTCACAATTACAACAGTTTACAGCTAAGATACTGGAAGTTAGGCCAACTGCGTTAGTTGCATTCGTGACAATTCCACCTGTATCCTTTGCCAAGTTTCAAAACAGCAAACATTTAAAAACAGCCATTTTAACTGATGAGGTTTTGCAACAGTATCAACGTGAACTAGATGACATTGTTGACTTGGTAAATTCCTTCATTAAGTCGCACAATAATGAACCCCAACATCAGAAAATAGTTCGTACATTATCATGGCATACTTCTGTACGAAAACCTGCTAAACGTAGGAGCCGTTCTGGAAAATTGAACAGATTAATCCGTAATGACTTTTCAGTTTTATATGACGGACTACATGCTGTTTCAACTATAAAAAGACGTTGGCATATTGAACTTCTCAGAGCATTTGAAATAGATAAGCAGGTAGTGTTAAGGTCATAAATCTTGTCAGATTATATAATACTCTTTAATTACCTAGGTCCAACAACTTATTTAATAGTGAATTATGGCTGAAGAAAAGTCTCACGAGTATCCGTTAGCAGCTGTTAGTTTAAAGTTACCCCCTTTCTGGCCTAATGACCCAACTATTTGGTTCGCTCAAATAGAAGCTCAATTCACTACAAGAGGAATTACCAGTCAGAGTACCCGTTTTGCATATGTGGTGTCATCTTTGCAACCAGAAATTGCACAAGAAGTACGTGATCTTTTATTACATCCGCCACAAGAAAATCAGTATGACAAAATAAAGGTCGAGCTAATCCAGCGCACTTCAGCGTCGGAACAAAAGCGTTTGCACCAGTTACTCATTTCAGAAGAATTGGGAGATAAAAAACCTTCCCAGTTACTAAGAAGAATGAGACAGTTGTTAGGAGAACAAGTGTTAGAAGAAAGCATCTTGAAACAGCTTTTTCTCAAACGTTTACCTACTAACGCACAATTAATATTAGCATCCACTAGTGACAGTGTAGATATTGATAAATTAGCTATCATAGCCGATAAGATTTTGGAAGTGACACCTTCCTCATCATCAATGGTTACTTCAGTAATCGCTGCAGCCTCACCATCTCCCTCAAATGAAATGAAAGAACTACGTGACATGATATCCAAACTTAGTATTGAAGTTGAGTCACTGAGTAAAAAAGTTCAAAGAAGTAGTCGTGTCAGAACAAATAGCAGGAATAGAAGCAAGGGTAGATATGGTTCACAGTCACGATCCCCCTCACGAAGTAATAATGCACCAACACACGCAGGAGGCTCCTGTTGGTACCATTGGACTTTTGGGGAACGTGCAAGCAAATGTGTTCCACCATGTACTTATTCTCAAAATAAGTCTGGAATTCAGTCAAACGAGAACGCCAGCAACTAGTGGAGACGGGTTCAACTGGCAAAGAGAACAAAAGTCGTCTCTTTTTTGTTACTAATCGTACTACAGGTACTAGATTTTTGGTAGATACAGGGGCTGATATTAGTGTTTTTCCAGCATCCTCAAAGGACAAAGTTAGTCCAAGTTCATTAAATTTACATGCCGCCAATAAGACTCCCATAATGACTTATGGTGAAAAATCGTTGACGCTTGATATAGGATTGCGTCGTACTTATCAATGGATTTTTATTCTTGCTGATGTGTCCTATCCAATTCTTGGAGCAGATTTTTTGGCAAACTTTTCATTAGCAGTTGATGTAAAACACCATAGGCTTATTGATATGCAAACCACCCTAAGCATTCAAGGTATTAAGTGTATGGATGATTCAGTGAGCCCGACATTCAGTATCAGTGAAGGCTCTATGTACGACCTACTACTAGGCCAGTACCCTGAAATTACACGTCCTAGCTATAATGAATCAGCAGTGAAACATAATATAACTCATCATATTGTGACTAAAGGCCCACCTGTAAAAGCAAGACCACGTAGACTAGCCCCAGACCGTCTTAGCATTGCAAAAGACGAATTTAATCACATGTTGCAACTGGGCATTGTAAGACCTTCTCAGAGTAATTGGTCCTCTCCTTTACATATGGTCCCAAAGAAGTCTAATGATTGGCGTCCTTGTGGCGACTATAGAGCTCTTAACAATGCAACAGTACCTGATAGGTACCCCGTTCCACACATACATGATTTCACATCAACTCTTCATGGCAAAACCATATTTTCGAAAATTGATTTGGTCAGAGCATACCACCAGATACCAGTGGAGCCAGACGATATACCAAAGACTGCGATTACTACTCCATTTGGTTTGTTTGAATTTGTGAGGATGCCTTTTGGCTTAAGAAATGCAGCACAGACTTTTCAAAGATTTATAGATCAAGTCCTTCGAGGCCTACTATTTGCATATGCTTACATTGATGATATATTAATTGCCAGTGATTCACCTGAAGAACACTATCAACACCTCACACTATTGTTTGACAGGCTTAAAGATTATGGGGTTATCACTAACCCTGTCAAGTGTGTTTTAGGTGTGCCATCACTTGATTTTTTAGGGCACAAGGTAGATACCAATGGAATTAGTCCTCTTCCCGACAAAGTACAAGCCATCAAAGACTTACCTCCACCAAATTCCTTACGGAAGATACGAGAGTTTCTAGGTTTGGTAAATTTTTACCGCAGATTTTTACCTCATGCTGCAGATATTTTACAACCCCTAACAGATCTCCTTGCAGGGAAGGCTAAGAATAAATCTATACAACTGACTGCTAGGGAGCTTCAGGCTTTTGAAGAAGCTAAGTCATCATTGATGCATATAACAATGCTTGCGCATTTAGACATCTCTGTCCCAATCTGTGTCACGGCTGATGCATCCGATGTTGCTATAGGTGGGGTACTTCAACAGTTAGTAGAAGGTAGTTGGCAGCCAATCGCTTTTTTTTCTAAGCGACTTCAAAACGCAGAGACTAGGTATAGTACATTTGGTAGAGAATTGTTAGCAATTTATCTCTGTATCCGCCATTTTTCGCATATTTTGGAAGGTCGATCATTCCATATTTTCACTGACCACAAACCACTTACCTACACTTTTGCAACCAATCCAGATCGTTACTCACCACGAGAAATAAGACATCTGGATTACATATCCCAGTTCACAACTGATATCCGTCATGTAAAGGGCAAGGATAATGTTGTCGCTGATGCTTTGTCCCGTTCACATATCAGTACAGTTGATAGGAGAAAAAACAGTATTGATTTTGAGGAAATGGCTTCCCTTCAAAAAGATGATGAAGAACTTTCTAAGTTACGAGACTCATCGTCTTTGCAATTTAAGGAAGTACCACTGCCTACGTCGCATGGTACAATTACATGTGACATGTCGACTGATACAGCAAGGCCATATGTTCCCATGAAATTAAGACATGCAGTTTTTGAGTCATTACACTCATTATCTCATCCAGGCATTCGGGCAACACAAAGGTTAGTCACACAGAGATTTGTCTGGCCAAGCATTAACCGTGATGTCCGGAAATGGACACGATGTTGTTTAAAGTGCCAACAAGCTAAGGTACATCGCCACACTATGGCACCAGTTGGTACCTTTACCTTACCTAGTGCACGCTTTAGCCACATTCATATTGATATTGTAGGACCCCTTCCACCTTCTAATGGTTATCGTTACATCCTTACTATCATAGATCGGTTTACAAGGTGGCCAGAAGCTATCCCTATCCATGACATAACAGCTGAAACTGTTGCCAAAGCTTTTGTCGAGCGTTGGGTTGCAACATTTGGTGTACCAAGTAACATTACAACAGATCGAGGCACACAGTTTGAATCGGCTCTTTTTAGGCAGCTTAACTACATATTAGGATCAAAGCGTATCCGTACTACGGCCTACCACCCAAGAGCTAATGGACTGGTAGAACGCTTTCATAGACAACTAAAGTCTGCCATAAAAGCACAACCACATCCTAGTCAATGGACAGAAGCACTGCCTCTTGTACTGTTAGGCATACGTACTACCTGTAAAATTGACATTAATTGTTCAGTAGCCGAGATGGTTTTTGGTACAACACTGGCCCTTCCATGTGACCTTGTAGTACCCGATAATGAATTAATGATACCTGTAGATTCATCCAACTATGTTGATCGTTTGAAGCAACACATGTCAACTTTGCGTCCGGTTTTGACTAGACCATCCACAAAGAAAAGTCAAGTACATAAAGACTTAGAAAACTGTAGTCATGTATGGGTACGTACTGACGCTATACGTAAACCATTGCAGGCACCATATACAGGCCCATACAAAGTCCTAAACAGGAATGAAAAAGTTTTCAAACTTGCCTACCCGGGTAAAACGACAACAGTCAGTATCGATAGACTAAAGGTAGCTTATTTAGATGATGATGTAGTTACTAACATTGACGACGCATATAAAGTTACTAAGAGTCTACCTCCCCCAAAGATAAGTCCAGAGCCTCCATTGAGAGTTACTCGTTCTGGCAGACATGTTCGCTGGCCAAGTAGATATATCCAGGTAATATCTAACAGCGAGAAGAATGATACTTTTCCACCCTGAAGTATATATATTATGTAGTTTATTATTATCGATTTTCGTGATTTCTCTCTAAATCTAGATGGGGGCTAGATGTAGTGACCACTCTTTGGACTAAGTCACCACCTCTTGTCCACAGTGGCTTTATTTAAATCTATACCTGGATATTCCAGGGTACCTAAGCAGGCAGGTAGCCTATTGTTATTTCATGCATGATTAGGCAGGACACTGAGGATAGAATGATAAAAGCTGGGTGTGCACACACTCTCTCTCATTCCTCTCTACAAGACTACCAGAGTGGACACAAGTGTTTTTAGTTTAGTCCTGCCAGCACGTTTCATGAGGTCTTTTCCTGAGCTTAGGTATTACTTTAGTTTAGAGTAGGTGTATATTTATTCATCATAAGTTAGCTTAGGTATAGTACTAGTAGTAGTTTATAATAATTTGAGCAAGTGTGTCAACCAAGGTGTTGGTTGTAGTACACAGCCACCCAAAAGGGCAGACACACTTCTTCACCATCCGTCGACTCCGACTCAGCAGCACATTCATAATAATGGAGGCAGAGCAAGATAGGGTAAGTTTGTAATTCATAAGAACCCTACAGGTGTCTGCATCCACTATTGCCTCAATAGGTGTCTGCATCCACTATTGCCTCAATAGGTGTCTGCATCCACTATTGCCTCAATAGGTGTCTGCATCCACTATTGCCTCAATAGGTGTCTGCATCCACTATTGCCTCAATAGGTGTCTGCATCCACTATTGCCTCAATAGGTGTCTGCATCCACTATTGCCTCAATAGGTGTCTGCATCCACTATTGCCTCAAGCAATTTTGCAAACCAACAAATAAAATGAACCAGTTCTATTCTAGTTCAAAATTCCTTATGGTTTCAAACTCATTTGGGTGTTTTTATTTTTCATGAAGCTTTGCACTACTAGCAACATTTTGGAGAACATATCCCACAACTGCCGACTTGCAGCATGAAAAGTTAAAGTAAGTGTAGTCCGAACGCACTTGAAACAATGTATGATAACGCTAAGAAATAATAATACTACTCCTCCACCGACACAAACCAAACTTTGTTCAAGCTGGTCCATGACCTTGCATGACCTCTTGGGTCTACCCACCTCATGGAAACCGTTTGCCATCGTCACTCGTACACACTTGTTTGGGTCGTCACACAGACACGCAAACGTGCCATGTAGCTCCATTTTGAAGTTACGTGGACCAGCGAATAGAACCATACACTGTTGGGAATCAATAACAACATATCCACAGGTTAAGACACCTTGAGATTTTTTGCACACATGTATTGGGCACTCAGGTTGGCTCAGCGGTTTCTTCCCTGCCTTTCACCTCTGTGGACCGCAGTTCGAATCCTGCTAGGACCTGAGCCTTAGGTTTTCAGTCCCTACCTGATTACCAGTGTTTTCCCCTATTGGGATTTTCCTTCCACATCTAATCTAAAACTGACATTTCCTCATCGTCATCTCTACACTGGTATCTTCTGGCCTACAGATTGCAGTACCAGTCACTTTGGAGGATCCCTTGGTTTTAATACCAAAAGATATAATCATTCTGAAACAGCCCCTTGCTATTCTCTCTTTAGTGTAACTATTGTTCTTTTGTCTTTCTGGTAATGCAACCAAGGAACCCTCAAACGTGCCTTGCACTGTGACCCGTAGACCTGAAGATACCTGTGTAGTGTAGACAAGATGATGAAGGAGAGTCAGTTTTAGATGTGGTTGGTAGCCGTGTTAGTCGGGTAATTGCACAGAGGAAAATAAAATGTAGCACTTTTATAACTTACTAAATAAATATTTATTTATTACTAGTTAGTCATAAAACTGCTACATTTTTTTTTCCTCTCTGCAGTTTTACATGTGGGAGGAAAACCCCAATACAGAAAATTGATCATTGATTTACTTATTTAATGATTTATTTATTAATTTATTTTCATTCATAAAAACTATGGCAGACAGTGAACTCGTTCTAAAAAGAACCCCTATTACTTTGAATGCATTTAACCATCAATGACTTCACAGTAGTCTAATCTACTTGAGAGCTTTCAAAAGTTTATCAGTTGATTGTTCACAGTCACGAGATAACGCATTTCTCCAGCTCTTGAAGTTATCCCAGCAACCAGGCAACAAGGACAGTACTATAGTATGATCTGTGTAGTGTGGATTGTCTGATAATCAGGCAGGGCACACCCTGTGTCACTTTGTAGCCCAGGGCCCAACTTCATGGAGCTGCTTGAGCACAACAATTAGCTTAGCACACAAACAATTATGCTTACCAGAAAAAGATTACCAGCCAAAATACCATGTTACACGTACAATCTGTGACTGGTTTCCTGCTTATTTTTGCTAAGTAGAATTGTTTTTAGCAATATTTCCTCCTTAAGCACTTTTATGAAATTGGGCCCTTGGCCCAATTTCATAAAAGTGTGAACCGGTAAGCAAATTTGTATGCTAAATACAGCAGAAAAACATGCATGGGTAAAAGCATTTTTCATAAACAATCGAGAAGAATTTAGATCTTGTGAGCATGTTCACAATGGATTTGCTCATCTGCGTCCATGAACTGCCTGCCGGCAAGTTAAAAACTTCATAATTTTACTTATAATTCATATAACATTGATCTCTGTAAACCTTATGCGTATGACGTCATTTGAGTAAGGCACCTTCGGTTAGAGTTCAAAAGAAGGTTGCTCATTGGCCCATCCTACGCGCTGTGCAGACATAGATGTGTGTTTTCCACTGTTTTATCATTGTTTTACCTCTAAGATGTCAATGCATAATAAGGTCATTCACAAGATAAAGTCAATCAAGTATACAGAGCTCAAACACATATCAGTGTATGGGTAAAACACATATTCTTTACCGCCAGTGCAAATTTCACATCAACTAAAAAGTGAACCAAGTTGTTTCAACTTGTTTTGGGGGCTTACTGGAAAGTTGAAAGCACAGTGCCGTCTGCATTCCATATGCCTGTCCTCTTCTCTGTAGAGATTTAAGATGGGAGGGCTCTGTAAATCCGAAAACAGAAAGGATAAACCAGTTAAATGAGACAATGCTCAGAAAGCAATCAGACAATAAGATTTCATCAATTAATAAACCACAAGGGAAAACTGACTGAAGTTTGAGATTGAACAAAGACAAATTTACTAGAGAGGGATTTGAATCTACCAACGGAGCTACCTAGCCCCATGTTGGCAGTCTCCCTATTTTGTCAATATCTTTGTTAGGGGTGCCATTCAAAACACAGATTTTGACAAAATAGGCAGTCCGCCAACATAGGGCAAGATAGCTCAGTTGGTAGAAAGCCGGCAAGTTTCTGGAGGTCGCTGGTTCAAATCCCGATATGGTCAATTTTTCTTTGCTAAACCCCAAATTATTTAAAATTTACCCAGTCAGTTTCACTTGTAGTTTATTACCTGATGTTGTATATATTAAGATCAATTTTGGCTGAACAAAAGGAAAGTTGAAAGGAATTTTTTAACCTGCGCCCTGCTCTACCAAATGAGATAAAACATTTCTTTTATGAACATGATCTTGAAATTTGACTCTTTTTTTTGATGTGGTGTTGGGGTTGTTGAGATTTGGTTGTGCAAGTTTAGTAGCTCTGTTTTATAACTTTAAGTCCTTTTTCGGGGGTAGGGGTTCTATAAACAACTTCAACTTGTGTCTTTCTGGAACAAATGTCTTCAAAAGAAATGCAAACCTTCAAATATCAATGCAAGATAAAACCACTATAGATCTCTTCCTTGTTTGTAGACAGCCCTTCATAAACAATCTTTCAAAATTACAAAAACACAACTGTCCCACAAAACACAACTCAAGTGTCAATACTAAGGTTCAATCAACAATACCGGGAATATTTGTGTTTCAATAAAGAATTATGTACATAAGTCATTATTGCTCTATTTCGATACTGTAAATGTAGGCTTTACACACTAACTAGCGTCGGTTAGCAAGTACAAAGTCAAACCATAAGAGCCTTATCTACGTGTTCTACGCATGTCCACTGGGGGTATCTACACATTTAACACAGCATGAATATGAAAAAGAAAAACTACACTAAAACCGTGTCAACAATTAATGATTAATAGTTGAAGTCTTTGTGCATGTAGTCTGTAAACAGCCACTACAGTTTTAAATGTGTTCATGTAGTGTACTAGGATCTAAAAGCATAGTCATGTTGAATCAATGATCACATGATATCAGAATAAAATAAAAGTAGAAGTTGCCTCAAAAGAAAAAGGTCATCCTTTGGGGGGAAAAAAAATGACTCCTGTACCAGTGTTCTCCACCTTGGCTGATCAGCATTCTTAAAGGCAGGGTGTACTTTTGGTGATTACTCCACAAGTTAATGACCATAAAAATTGACTAGGTAAAGAGCACTGGGGAGCTTATAAAACATTGTTAGAAACAACTCCCTTTTAAGTAATGCAGTTTTAAGACAAAGAGGTAATTATCACCCCCAAAAGTTGAATCTTAGAAAGCACACAAATCTGTGCAACAAGGGTGGTTTTTCTTTCGTTATTTTCTTGCAACTTCGATGACTTATAACAATTGAGCCCACATTTTCACAGGTTTGTTACTTTATGCATATGTTGGGATACACCAAGTGAGGATACCGGTCTTCAACAATAAAAAAAGCATACCCTGCCTTTAAAGGCCTGTACACTATTGGTAAGATCGAAAAACACAAATGTTCACAGATTCACACATAACTTACATGATTTAAAGTAAGTAATGGTAGAAAGGGTTCCTTAAAATATTTCTGCCTAAAATGCTATCGTTTCTGAGAAATGAGTAAAACAATAGTTTTTATCGCGCGTGATAATAAACTCGGTGTTTGAAAAACAGAAAACACATAAGGTCTCTTTTCACTATTTTCTCGTAACCTCGATGACCAATTGAGCTCAAATTTTCACAGGTTTGTTATTTCATGTATGTGGTTGATTACACAAAACATGAACACTGTCTGGTGATTATTTTGTCAGCTCTGCCAATCCTGTATAATACCTTTAAATACTCCATTTATTTTCAACTTGGAATAAGAGAGCATTTAATGTAGAGAAATAGATAGCAGAAGTAATCAATGAATGGGGATGTCATGGTCTCGGAGTCCAGCGCTCACTGTGCAGGCTGTAAATGCAAAAGCTGCCATGACCACTGTATGGACAAGCATTAAGAAGCACAGACCAACAGACAAACAAGCTATTAATAAACAAATTGACTCTTAGAAGGTATTGTCTAAGTTAGTATGCAGAACAACATCTACATGTACTTGCAGTAGCTCATCATTGACAAAAAATGAGAGTTTACGTATTGTCAAGTTTTGTTTTTTTCAATCAGTGCAAAAACTGTTGCAGCTCCTAAAAAAATACTTGATGTTACGCAAAGTTTGAAATGTTCAACACATTGTATCTCGCTGAAAATAACCCGAATGTACACACAAAACAAGTACACGCTCAATTACGACGTTTTTGCAAGGAGAATTTTTAAGCGAGATGCCTCATTTTTACAAAATTGAGATGCAACGTTTTTGCACTGACACAACGATATAACTTTAAGATGCTTTGTGCATGTGTACATGTATGTATGGATATGTAACTATTGAATACATTGCTTCAGCAGACGGTAGGGAACATGGTGACATGATAGGTCAACTCAAAATATATATCATTTAATACATTTAAGCTCAATTTTGAATGAGATATTAAAATAATTGAAGGATTTGTGGGATGCTGGGTGGTAGCAAGCTGATTGGATATTATCACATTTTTCTTTAAAAATGTGAATCTGCTCAGAAATTCATATATTTTATCGATCATCAAGCATCCATTGGACGTCATGATTAACTTTACTTTTGCTTTCAATTGACGAGTCATTCTGCAATTGACATCAATGATTTATGGAACTCTTAATTATGTCAGTAAAAGTGATCTCAATCCAATGAATCTGTGTGTAGTTTGCTGGTGAGATGGACAGCAAGCAATCTAAATGCAAAGTTAGTGACAGTGAACGGGAAAAGAACAAAAGCTCTGCAAAGTCACAAAGTGATCTTTGTTTTGTTATTGAGTTTGAGCTCTTGCTTAAGTGCTTCAAGCAAATAGTTATTTCAAATCAAAACCCCCACTTCTATCAAACTACAACTGTTCCCCCCCCCCATTTAAGTCATGCTTTTTAAAGACAGGGCACACTTTTGGTAATTTCTCCACAAGTTAATGATCATCAAAACTTAGTTGGTAAAGGAGCACTGAAGTGCCGTTGATAGTAACAGATGTTGTGAGAAACGACTTCCTTTGAAATAGTGTAGTTTAAGAGAAAGGGGTAATTTTCACCCCAAAGGTTTGAGTCTGAAAGAACACAATTCTATGCAACAAGGGTGGATTTTTTTCTTTTATTTTTATCAAACAGCTTTGATGACCAATTGAGCCAAAATTTGCACAGGTTTGTTATTTTAAGCATTTGTTGGGATAAACTAAGTGGGCATACTGGCCCCTGACAATTACTAAAAGTATAGACGATGTGACCTCTGACGTCATTTGAAAATCATAACATGATGCGCGCGCATGTCGCCGGGCAAAACCTTTGTGTACTTGACAGCCAGCTAGAAAGTACACGCAATATTACCATGACTACGCGTCTTTTTGCCCGGCGGAACATGACTTGGACAACAGACTTGTCAACAGAGGGCGGTTTGATTGTAAACACAGGTCACATCGTCTATACCCTGCCTTTTAATGGGGCCCAATATTTGAATACCGGCAAGACCTGCAGGGTCTATTGATTTCAAATAAGCCAATACAAATTTGTAACTTCAATTATGAATTAAAAACCCAAACCAATTCCCTTCATGTAACTACTGCATTCTGAAATCAGAACTGAGGTTTTGTTAATGCACTGTGTCATGTGATATTAATACGCCACAGCACGATGCAGAGTGCAGTTGAGCTCATCGTTCTCCATGTTCTGTTTCTATGGTTACAACAAACAGCATGGCAGAAAAAAAAAGATGGCCGCACAATGATAAAGATTCTAAAAGATGAGCAGAAATGTTAGATGATCACCAATTTTTTAATTCACCTTGTGACGGGAACTTCCAGTTTTTAGTGTGTCCTAGATAGAAGTGAAGCATGCAACACAGAAATAAACGTAAAACAAAACAAAAACAAAAACGCATTTTCATTTGAGCCAAACAATCTCTGATTTTGAAACGCATGTGTCCGACATGTTTTATAGTTGCTACCTTGATCGTCATGGCAGCCATGATATTTTTTTCTTTTTCTCTTGTGAAAAAGCCAGTTGCTTCCCAAGTTATTCAACCACACTTAAAGAAAGTAGGTTTTAAAGACCGGGCTCCATGAACATACATTGTAACTCCCCTGTATGATCAAGTCACTGGTGGCTGTATTTAAGGCTGTGTCCGAATTGGCGGCTACGGCTACAGCTGTGTCACCATGTGCTGCAGTCTAGATGTCCTCAGCAACACCCAGCCGTCGTAGCCGTAGCTGTAGCCGCCAATTTGGGAACAGCCTAAACACAGCTCATCAGGATGAAGTTTTTCTTTGAGATGTTTCACTTGACAAAAGTTTGCTCGCCACTCGTGAGGTTAATAATAATGAACATCTCACAAAACAAACTACTGCTTAAACGGTCAAAATGACGGACTTTATAATTATGCAAATCCACACAAAACAATGGCATTGGGCAATTTCATGCTATTGCAGTCCTTTTCACACTTGTAGACTTCCATGCATGTAAAACAACTTCAGTTGTTCTAATTTTGAAATCTGTCCTCTGTCATGTCTGTACCAAAACAATGATCAACCTGCTTAATAGTGTCACTTACCTGTCTGTCGTTGACCCTTGTTTTCTCAGGCACCAGGCCGATTACACACAACTTGCAGTAGAAGTTCAGGAACCAGATTTTCTGGTCTTCTGTTAGATTGACTGTGGATAACAATGATGGAAACTTATATAGTACTATAAAAAAAGAGTATTAAAACATCTCACAGAATTTACTTCCCCCATGGGGGACGGTTGATATCTTTGTGGGGACGAAAAATTCCTGTTGATATGGTTTTATTTATTTCGTTATTTTGGTTTTAACCTCCAGCTCCTACTCTTGGCACCATTTTACAGCGAGTCGACCGACTATTCAAAACCATTCCACTACATGGCTTGTTTATAAAGACACAACTGTGCATAGGATACAAATATTGGCTGATTGGAAGGCTATGGTCAAAACTCAACTCCCGAGGTGATCACAAGAGCAGTTTTTTTTTTCTGAGGCGAAACTGAGGGAAAGTAGAATGCTCTAGAGATTACCAAGAGATTTTGATCATAGCACATGATCAAAACACAAGTTTTTAAATTACCCAGTACTTAG
Organism: Leptasterias polaris; assembly: GCA_037783415.1. Lineage (NCBI taxonomy): Eukaryota > Metazoa > Echinodermata > Asteroidea > Forcipulatida > Asteriidae > Leptasterias > Leptasterias polaris. Next base: position 5,204,347 of record JAZGTN010000027.1, read on the forward strand.
ATTCTGCCAAGACTCTCTGTGCAAGAAACTGCTGTTTTTACAGTTATAGTGGGTTGCCACAGGTGGTTTGTCGCGTTCCTGCGGCTCTCTAGTACAAATAAGACTTATCATGTGACAAGCTCTAAACCAATCACAAGGCAAAATCTGTGTACGGAGTGTTATTAACTAACTGTGTACATATATGTACTGTGTAGATGCATTCACCACATGATATCATATTGCAGGCTGGTCTAGTTCATCTCTCATTCAAAACCACAGTGGATGATATTGAATAGTCAGACAGTAAGAGGGTTAACAGTGTGCTATCAAGGTAATAATTGGGGGGCGGGGGGAAGAAGACTTTTGTCTGAAGCAATGTCTGAAGAAAATGTCTCTCACGACTGAAATTTACTTTATCAATGCACACAAAACTCTGACATAAACTGATAATTTAAGCTTTCTAAAAACCATGGCCTTACAATTATAAGGCTAATTGACTGACATGTACCATAAAAACCAGAGTATAGCAACGAATGTTCTCTCCAAATCATGTATCACACTCTCTCATGGGTGAAACCTGATCAAACCCAAGAAACAAACACAGGTCCAAATTCTGTTCATACATTATGCAATAAAAAGTTCGGAATTACATTAATGAATGCACTTTATCCAAAGTAAACAAAAATATCCCATCAAATGCGTTTTTATGCGCAGCGTTTCCAATAAATGGTAACTTGAACTCTGTGTCAACACAAAGAGTTCCATGGTACATGACAATTAATCACCTCCATTGATTAAGTCTGTACAAAGAGCATGCCATCCCACTGTGGCATTGACAATGGAACACCCATTAGTCATGTCTGATACAAACACCACATTCAATTCAATACACTCCCCAAGAGCCAGAGACTAAAAGCTCAATTATTAACAGCAGTACAGAATAAAACCTTTATCCTCATACTCATGTCACATTCCCTGTATACAAACAGTAATAACGAGTACCGATTCTTAAAATACAAAATAGGTGCCAGACCATTTTTCTCTTTGCCCAGTGATAATTGAGAACCATAATTGCATTTCTTTCTTTTTTCTTTTTCAAAGTGACATATTTTATGGATACCGGCGCTATATAAATTGTTTTGATTGATTGATTGATAAGTTTCATGTGAAATTATGGTTTTGTTATTTAATGAACAACAGTTACAGAGCAACGTACTTTGGCTTGGTTGTCATGTTGCTTTTAAATTCAGACCTAAAGGCAGCCTCCATAAGCTGATTATAAGATACCCACTAAATCATAAGAAAATGGTAAGTTACATTATAGGGATATTCCAAAAATAAAGATCTGATTTGGGTTTGTTTGATTTTTGTCTCATTCAAAAATTGGTTTGTTCAATTTGCTAATAGCAATGATGATAAGTTATGTCTTATTTCTCTGCGTGACAATGGACTGTCTTTAATAACATGAACAACTCATTTTCATCATTGTTAAACTGTGTTTAGCCACAGTTTCAGCAGACTGTGTGAAGCCAAAGTTCCAGCAAACTGTGTTTAGCCACAGTTCCAGCAAACTGTGTTTAGCCACAGTTTCAGCAGACTGTGTGAAGCCAAAGTTCCAGTAAACTGCGTTTAGCCACAGTTCCTGCAAACTGTGTTTAGCCACAGTTTCAGCAGACTGTGTGAAGCCAAAGTTCCAGCAAACTGTGTTTAGCCACAGTTCAATCAACCAGTGTTTAGACACAGGTCCATCGACCAATGTTTACCCACAGTTCCATCAAACTGCGTTTAGCCGCAGTTCCTGCAAACTGCGTTTAGCCACAGTTCCTGCAAACTGTGTTTAGCCACAGTTCCAGCAAACTGTGTTTAGCCACAGTTTCAGCAGACTGTGTAAAGCCAAAGTTCCAGCAGACTGTGTAAAGACACAGTTCCATCAACCAGTGTTTAGACACAGGTCCATCGACCAATGTTTACCCACAGTTCCATCAAACTGTGTTTAGCCAATTGAATGTAGCCGTCTTCATAAGCACAAAAGAAGTACAGCGACAACTTGATAAATACTTTCAAGATTGATTGTTTACTAAATTACAAATAAGTTGTTCAAATGTCCTCTTGTTTTGACGCCAGCAGAGTCTTTCTCAAAGTCTTCAAGAATGACTCCGCTTGTGTCAAAACCCGAGGCCATTTATATATTTTAGTGGGGGTTTTTGCAATTAAACTGTAGGTCATTCTGGTTAGTAAGCAGTTTGCGACAGCCAGTTCTTGTTTTTCATGTATTTATTTACTGAAAAGGAGAAGCTATTTCTACCTGATAAGCCGTGGCAGAGTCGACCAAACTGTCTGGCCACAGAGGGCAAGGTGGAGTCTTCACTTCGCATGGCGTTCTCACAGAATTTGCACACCAGTGGAATAATGGTTTGCGTACATGTCTCTGGAAGGATGAAAGGAAACATATTAAAGATCATAATAGGGGTCTTTAACAATCCAAGAACTAGCGACTGGAAAGTTTCTTTTAAAATATATACATTTAGCCTTTGAGAAAACTCAGCTAGGTTTGAAACGTCGGGCCATAAACTATTTTGCATTCATACCTTAGGTCTTTTTGGTTGGTGAGCAGTTTGTAATTCTATTTACTCATGAAAAAAATACACCAGAGGCAAAATGTTGATATATCACACATAGACAAGATATGAATCATTGGCAACTTGTCAAATTAGTCAATAAAAACACAGAACAAACAATCGTGTAAAAAACAAAAAACGTCATCTCTTAGACATCAATTGATAAATTGTGACTGTCCTTCCAGCATTGGAATGAATGTTGAATCTCTTAATGAAGAGCAATACAGCTCTTTCATTACATTGAAACAAAAAAGATGTTTATCCCTCTTTTTATATGACTATTGCTTGCATGCAAAATGACATCAGTTGCCTTGAACCATAGAAATAGAACCCAGAAGAACGCAGAGTGCGTCATTGTGCGTGCGGTTTCGTTGTGAGACCATTTTTATGGACGCGCGTACGCCATTTTTTACGCGTGTATGGCAAAATTAGCATATTACGGTCTATGTGCGTTGCCATTTTTGCCATACACGCGTGTCGCGTGGTATCGATACGCCGCGTCCACAGATGACACAGAGGACGGTCGAGCTCAGCGTTCTCCGGGTTCTATTTCTATGCCTTGAACACATGTATGCAAAAACTAACAATTACAAACTTTTTCTAAAAAGAGTACACAGAATATACCAATTAATGCATTCCATTCAACATGTTGCCATTAATCAGATGTATATCTCTAAACAGTCAAATTCTAACTCAGAATCAGAAGTTCCTACAAATATTCTTATTTTATTTTTTATATTTTTTATTTATTGTCTTTTCCATGGTCCAATACGTAAACAACAAACCTAGCAACCACTTCTCTAAAACTGAGACCTTGTTTTCACACAAACAAAAAGTATTTCCTATTTGACCCTGAATTTTGCAACAAAAGGAAGAAAAACAATATGCAAGCAACACTTATCTATGTCTACACAACGCTTGTTACCCAGGATAGAATAAAAAACCATGAATAAAATGTGCCAGGATCTTCCTACTGCGGTGACCTACAAATCTAAAGAACTTCAATGTTAACAAGCTTGACAGGTATGCTGCGTTACCGGCCAGCGTGGTGGAATACACAAACATGCAAAGCAAACAGGGACTCGGGCATTTAATTACTCCACTTGTGCTTTGGGTTCAGGTGCGTGTCGTACGTGCACAAACAACTACTACACAGAACACCCTCACTGAGCATAGTCACAATATTGAAACAGCATTCGCTGGCTACATGAGCACATTGCAATTGGAAACACGCTACAGAACTTTGTGCTGAATGCTGGAGAATAAACTCTGCTGGAGAATTAACGTACTTTGGCCTGTTGAATGATTTTGTAGTTTTTCTTCCAGCCATAATTAAAGCTTTAAAGCAAGAGTCTCGGGCACTAGACTGTGCAAGTCTTGTGCGTATTCAAACATTGGGACCCATTAAAGTGCTTAGTTTGTTTCCTTCACGCGTTAAAGCAAGGTACGTGGGACCAAAGTGGTCCAAAAAATGAGTGAATATGCACAAGTACACAGTCTATATAGACAAATGAGCCAACAGGTTGTTAGACAGGGCTCGAAAATACCAATTGGACCACCGGCCAGTCTAGTTCTGTAAGCACTAGGCCATAAACCCCACAACCGAACAAGCCCTGGGCCCAATTTCATAAAGCTGTTAAGCAGAGACCGGTGCTTAAAAATTATTTCTGCTAAGTAAAAGTTAACAGGGAACCAGTCACAAACACTATGAATTATATGGTGTCTCGGCTGGTAACCCGTTTCTGCTACTCAACTTTTTTCCCTGCTAAGCGATTTTGTTGTGCTTAACAACTTCATGAGTTTGAGCCCTGAGAAAAGTCTATTTGAAAAATAGATTATAGGTTTCACCAGGAGGTCTTATGTAGCTTTAATGCAAAGGCCCAAGACAGAAAGTGGCAAGCTAAATTATTGTCCCACTGATCCTCCCAACATGTTGACGATCATACACTCTTTGACTACGGGGAGAACTAAAAACTGATTTATCATATTACAACAGAGAAAAACCCAACTAATAATTCTTCAGATTCATTAAACACAGCAGCAGCAATAACTACCCTTAGAGTCCACTCATTCTATGATGGATCGGTTTTGAAAAACAGAATAACATTGTGACAAGTACAACATTTCAAAAGATAGAGGGAATAAATGTCATCGGCAGTGAAATCTTGTACCCTTGCTAATAACCAAGGTGCATAGACTAATCACAAGTACAAAGTCTGTAAGGAAATGAAATGCAGGAATAAACACAAACATGCGAACACTAAAAGCAGGCAATGGCAGAGGCTTTAAAATACAATGAATTATACACCCGAGTAATCTAACCTCTAGTATGATTCAAACCTGGTAAGGATGCATGAATGAAGATGAGTACAAAATGTGTCGTTAATAAATACATTTATGAACCATCCAAACAAAATAATGCATGTTCATATTCATTCATTCATTCATTTATTTATTTATTTATTTATTTACTTATTTATTTATTTAGACATCCAACAGCGAAAGTACCAATAACAGGATGGTGATTAGGAAATGAGAAGAAAATTTCAGTTTATGATGTGGGAGGAAAACCACGAATGGGGGAAACCATCAAAATCAGGTAAGGACTAAAAACCCAATCCACATGCAAGGCTCCAGTCTGAGGTGGGATTCGAACTGGGATCAACAGAGGTGAAAGGCAGGGAAAGAAACCACTGAGCCAACCTGACAGTGTACAGTATTGTATCATTTTTAGATGACATCATAATTATTCCGGCTGAGGGAAACTGTTTCCCAAAGATAAACCCCCAGTTTTTCATTGATTACCAAATACATGATATTTGGTCTTTGGAAAAAAGTAGGAATATTCTATTGAGTACAAGGGCTGACCTACATGTACACATGTTGTAGGCTTTAATATACATTTTAGGCTATTTAATCACAATTTTGCAGATTTTTCTAAGGGCAAAAAAATCGGAAATCAGACTAAAGTATGAAGAATATCATGCCTGCAATTAAGAAAGGAGGAAAAACTGCAAAGGAAATTCTTCAAATTTCTGGAAATTCTTCAAATTTCTGAAGCAAAAGTGTTTTTCGTTGGAAGAAGTTTCAGAAAGGTATTTCTGAGAAGCACGTCCCACAAACGACACTTCAAATAATATACGAGGACTGTTACATTTCCCGCAAATCAAACCACTGTACATTTGCTAAACAAACAATCACCACTGTAAAAAACGCTGAGTTTACTCAAGAGTGGTGTGTACACGGCAACGTGATGGCTTGTTGCTTAGCGACCGCTTCCCCCATGTGCGAGCATTCTCAGTCAAGAAGAGGAATGCTCTTAAGAGGTCGTGGTGGCTGTATACACGACCTCCATGCTGCATAGTACAATCCATATAGTGGACGTGGGTATTTATAGAACTGCACACCAATTGTGATCCATGGGTCATTTCATTCAGTTGATTGCTAATGTGTACCCAGTGCTAATGGGCATATCTAAGCAATGCATGTGGACCATTACCTACAGTATGAATTTCCCAAACAAAACAGGTAGATGATGGCAGGGTTGGTGGGGGAGGGGGGTGGGGAAATCCTACAAAGACATTACACATGCTGTCCCCATCTTTGTTATTGTTTCACTGTATGACATTGCACACGTCAATCAAAAATTAACATGAACAGGGGTCAGGGACAAAATACTGTGTGTTAAAAGATCCAAGTTGCTTAACTGCCAATGTCATTATTCTGAGATCCATATTTAATCAACAGTAAATTTGCATCGGAGATGAAGAATATTAGTCATGTTGTTTACCCATTTGATACTCAGTACTTTGGGAAAAATCTACAGCCTATATTACTACTTTGGGTTTCATATCATGTGTATTTATACCTGCTCCCACTTCATTAATCAGTCTCTAATGATTGGCTTATTTGGTCTCTTCCCTGCCTTTCACCTCAGTGGACCTCGGCTCGAATCCCGGCCCAGAGCCTTGCGTGTGGATTGGGTTTTCAGTCCCTACCAGATAGTGGGGGTTTTCCTATTTTGGGTGATTTTCTCCCACATCTAAAACAAAACACTTCGCCATCGTCTTCTCTGTCACCATGGTCCAGTGGTTAGACTGCAAAGGCTTTCGATCACAAGTTTGTAACAAACTTGTTGAGAAGATCATCTTAACAAACAAACAACCCAACAGACAAACAAACAAACAAACAAAACAAACAGGTATCTTGACCCGATGAGGATTCCTTGGTTTCATTAAACAGACAGATATACAAATAAATTCATGCTACACTGTTAAAGACTAAGTGGATCTGTACAATCAAGAAGATGTAAGTACATGTATGATTTGATGATTACGAGTTAGGTAACAACAATATTTAGACAACTGCAGCTTCACACAACAGCTTTTTAACCCTTGTGCAAAAAACTCTGATCCATTGTCAACGAGTACAACATGTTACCTTGATTGATATGCAGTGTGTGATCTTAGATTATTAACTAACTCACCATCGTCCAGCAAACTAAGCAGACTAACTATGGTCTCCAGGGCTGCTAGACGTACACAGCTCTCTTCATCATTGCTTAGTTCAACCAGCTCTGGAAGTATTGCACTCTTGGTGGGCTCCAGCCTTTTCAAAATGATAAAACATGATAAGAAAACAAAGTTCTTACATAGTGCTTTATCTACACCCGATGTATCAAAGCGCTCACTATTTTAACAACAGGTATGCACAGCTATGTTTAAGTGACCAATGTATATAAAGCACGTTCTTAAGGGTTTACAAGGTGATGTGGAACAATCTACAGCAAACTACGGGGGCAGGGGTTGGGGACGACACCCCTTCTCTTGATTATACATTATAATGCTACTGGGTTCTATAACATGCATTACACAACACACATTACATTTGGCTTTACGTCTCATCTAAAAAACAAACAAGCAAGTTTCCCTTTTTAAATTTTTTTATATTTTATTTTTTGGGAATCGGCCGTAATTAACGCGTACCAACACACGATTCACACGTATCGGCCGATTTGTTAGCTCGTGCATGGAGAGAGCCCGGAAAATGGTTCAGACAACTTTTCTGAGCTCAGTCAATTTGTGCACTGAGCAGAAACCATGACTTTGCATCTGTGGGCAACAACAGAACCCACTATATTCTATTCAATTCAGTTCATTAATTCATCATGCGAAAACGCGTGGAAATTTGTTTTCCATTGTACGGCAGTAAAAAAATAAATTACAAAAACTCAAAATATACAAAGTAAATATACACAATTGATGAGAGAGAGCACATTAAAAGTCACACAATTAGGACTACATGTACTAGCCTGTCACATGTGCACTCACCCTAAGCCTCTAGCAACAGAGTCTAACTGTCTGCACATACAGGATCGTACTTCATAGTCAACATTCTGACACAGCGACTGCACTAGCGGCAGAATGTCTCTCTTGATCCTGTGGTTTAAACAAAATCATAAACCCATCAAGACAAAATGGATTGGTAAAGAACATGTAAACTTGACTGCTTAATGGAAACAAACAGTGAAATAATACTGCTGTAGTTGGTGTTAATCAATCCCTACTCGAGTACCATAAATTACAGTCAACTTCACAAGCCTTCGGGGAATACAATCTGGAGAGGTTTGAGGTGACATACAACCCATATTAATATCTTGACAGTCATAATGTTGGGTTGTCAAACAAGTCATGTTCACTTAATGATTGGATCATCTTCAAGGGGGGGGGGGGGAGACCTGTCAACTCAAACCAGCTACTTTTCTAAAAACAAGTAACATTTTCAACACAATTTGTGACTAAAGTTTTAAGTGAAATATCATTATGTAAAGATTAGGGATATTGAGCCTGTTGGAATTAAGCCTTTAGATGTACTTAATAATAATTCTATTTCAATTTATCTAAGTATTTGTGTCTGTACCAGCTAGACAGGAGCGTGTCCTAAACAGAAACTATGTTTCTTTTAGGAAATCCATCGAGCTCTAGCTGGTTCTAGCTCTTTCATTTTGTCGGTTAACACATTAGTTATTTTTATGTACTTGTACTTTCACACTGGCCCGAGAAATGAACTTAGTATAACATAAATAGTGACGTGACATCAACTACATGTTGAAAAACAGTTGTCACATTGTTACTGATGGAACCTAAATAGACACATCTTTCTGCATGACTGAATGACACTGGTATCTATTTCACTGGTAACCAGTCAACGGAAAATATATAAAAAAATCATTTGATACTTCTAAAATCTGAATTTCTAGTCACATTTTAAAATACAAAAATTACAATTTCACTCATGAAAAGAAATTGCATTCTTCTTTTAGGCAGCAGCTTCAATTTGTTTGGGGCAGTTCTTCGTGGTTTAAGACTTAATCCTCGACTGCAAATGGCAGACAAGGCATCTACATGTACATGATGTGTAACAGAATACATGTAACTCTGTCTCACTTTCCGCTACATGTTATTTAGTGAACACTAAAATATCAATCATGGGCCTACTGTACAATGCCGGATGGAACATGAATGCTGGTTTTTGACCGACTGACTGGAAGTGGAGAAAACCACCAAATTACTAATGTTCGCTAATGGACATACACACAGTAAAGAAAATGAAAGTAATGTTTACTTATTATCAATGAAGCATAACCCATTGACAGGTAGGCTCCATTCATCAAAAGCCTACAACCCATTTGTGGCTTTTTGCACCTCCTTTTGAGGAGCAGTCATGCATTACTTGACAAAAACCCAAAATAGGGTGGGTTCATATGACACAATCAGTCACAGGGCAATCAGTCTATGGGGAAATATAAGGGGGGGTGCCCATTTTCAAGTGTGTTTATTCACACACCTTCTGAAAAAAAGTTATCAAAATATTGAATTCCCAGAGCAAAAAAAATAGGGACACGGTTGTGGGAAAGTTTGCGTGGCGTCCGGTCTCCCATGGGTAGTTAAAGCACATGTTTTGAAGCAACCAGGATAGGCCTTGGGAAGATAAATTCCACGACCATTTATATTCCCGTGCTTGTTTATGTTGGGAAACTATTTCACTGGCAGGGGTGTTAGCGCGTGTAATTTGACTCGTCAAAGTGAAAGCAAATCAAGCGTCGTCATATTAAGAAATGAGCACGTCAGGAAATTTGATATACGTAGTATCAGGAGAACATGTATATGACAGGAAAACACATTAACGGGCACCACTTTGCATACGTCATGTTCGCAGTTTTTCTAATAGTTGTAATTTTTGTAAGCACCTGAAACCACCCAAAAGGTCTTGCAACATGTGATGAATATGCAATTTTATACTGAAAAATATTTGAGTGGATCCATTTGATGTTTGTAATTTTTGTAACTGTTGGATAAGCTGCTATCGCGATGGTAACTAATTTATTTTGGGTTGAACACTGACAAATTTACTGGAGCGGGATTTGACCCTGAGATATCTAGCCCTATATTGGCAGTCTCTATTGTCAGTCAGAAGCCATTCGACCTGTAATTGCCATATAGCAATGGGTTCACCCCAAGCTTACGAATTACGATACAACCTCGGAAGCGGCAAAAGAGGGATCATCTTAAAGGGATGAGACTTTTTATTTCAAATATCAAGTAATAAACCACAAGGGAAGCTGACTAGGTACACTTTTATTTTCCCCGTCATATATAATACCAATAGCCTAAGGTCCATTTGAAACAAATACATTTTAGCATAATTTACTTATTTCGTCTGCGAAACTTCACCAGCTGGAGACAACCCACACAGCTAAAAAAAATAATTATAAAGAGGTTAGCTCACCGTCTCTTGTTATCTAATTGAAAAAATATATATAAAAATATCATAAAATTGCTACATCGTCTCACAGAGCCAGTCTCTGTGTATCAAATGCACATTGACTTCATTTGTTCATCTCGTCTTGGTACTCACATAAACGAATCGCAGCGTGTCGCTACTTTGCCCAGGATCCGACAACTAGCCAATCTGGACTGCACCGATTGTGACAACTGACCTTTCTCCATTGCCACCGTCAAGACCTGTCAAATAATAACAACAATCAGGTCACTAATTTTAAGTAATAAAGATGGAAAGCCATACAATGGATAGATCATGACAGGCTTGGGGAATGAGATTCTTTTTTTAATGAAGTCGAACTACGAGCACTGTCTTGTCACAGCAACTGCCAATTAATTAGAGTTTATTATTTTAGGTTTTTACCCTTACACTGATGTCTGATCTATTCAGTACTGCAGGGGAAAAATTCACGGACTACTTGAATATTAATAAATTTTAACCTTATAAATTGCTGTAAGAGTAAAAACTGAAATAATAATCCTTATCCCTGATGCAATTGTTACAAATCAATTGAAAGTGTTATTATTATTAATGGTTCATTTTTATTTCATCATTGCAGTCTAAAGACACTGGCAATATAAATACTGAATTATGGTCTCTTATGTACAAAATGGTAGTTAATACAATAAAAAGAAGTAAACGACAAAATGCATATAAACAACAAGTAATACCAAAGAATAAAAGGCCAAATGACCCGGAACTGCACTTGGCCCAGAACTCACTACACAAATCAGGAAAACATTGTACTAAGAAAAAAGTTTTAAAACAAGTCACAGGCAGGTCTCAGTGGAACAGCAGGCAATTCACAACAGCAACCAAAACAAGGACAGCAATAAAAACTATTGTTTGTTGATGAGAGAAACAAAGGATGGAGCGGGGCTCGACTTGTAATGGTTAGTATGACATTTTACCTAGGCTTGATGCTTCGCTCTTGTAAGGGCAAGGCAGTTTTCCATGTGGTAAAGGGCACATCAATGACAGAAATGTAAATTTGTACTGGGATATTTCAAGGGGCACCAAGGCAATGACCGGGGGCCATGGGGGCAATTGCCTCATGCTGCCTCCATAAAGTATCAAGCCTGTTATGAACAAAATTGTCATCTCAAAATCGTGTAAAAGTTCATTGTCATTTTTAGCGATGAAACACAAGATACTTTTTTCTTTCTTCAAAAGAGCCCTAGGGTATTTAACAACAACCTCACTGATATTTCTGAAATGAAAACCATCAGAAACCAGACTAAAACAGGAAGAATACCACAGCAGCTACATCCCCATCCCTCGCCTTTAGTTGAAACTCTTCCCTCTACAAACAAAATAAATAAAAGAACAACATCTTGAAACCTTTTGGCCTAAACCTTCTACCTTTTTTTAAATTTATTTTGTTCAAAGTATCGAAACTTCCAAATACCAAAGAGATAAGAGCATACTTTCATGATATATGAAGTTTCAGATGATTCATGAAGAACTTGCTCTACATTGTTGACCATGTAACCTTTGTGGCTCTTTTGTAAACATGTGATGTCACAGGTTTCATGTCTATAGTCGGTTAAAGTCCGACACATATTTGGATGCACAATCCTATTTTGACATCCCTGTGGAGACTTCTTTTGTTCTTCTCTTTGTCCCTGTTCTTAACATCCTCCCACATACTTTGTATCACACAATTCCTCGTAGAACATCCCTCTCTTCAGAATTTCCCTGTGAAGACCTATTGTTCCTATTGTCTTCGGTGTCCATAAGGGAACAATTATTAAAAACTGTTTGTTGCCGTAACGTGTGAAGGGAATAAAGTCAGGCTTTTTATCAGGTCCCAATGTTTCAAATACACATGAAACTTGTGCAGTCAATTGTTGATCACTGACAAGCGATACAGGTTTGTATTCCATGCAAAGCTTGTCTGTCAATTTGATGCCAAGTTAGCCACAGTGGATGTGACCGTGTGTTGAAGCATAGGAGGCCTACAGCTACATCCTTGGCAACAGCCACAGCATTTGAAATATAAATAGGTCTGGTCCATTTTCTCGCTATTGATGAGATCTTATTTTTTGGTGAATACCAGGAGTGATACAAAAATGGCTCCATCCTGATACTCGTCTAAGGTCTAAGGTCAAGTCTGAATAAATTGTCTTCAGCTATGGCCATGGCCGCTGGCTGCAGTGATAACGTTGATGAACAGGACTTTTCAGCGATCAGTCAGTAGCATCTGCCCAAACCATCAATTCTAAAACTGCCTAATGGTCATTGACATCGACATGTTGGTGAACATGTATTGTAGTGTCGCTTTTCAATTTAATTTTATACTAAGATGCATTGTACTACATGTATTACCAGCTGTTAGGTCACTGGAGTCAACTGTGTGAGGTCACTGAACTCTTATGCCCTCTTGAGATCATAGACAGAAAATGATAACATTTAAAGAGGTGCTCCAAGGTCACATTCAGTTTTGTGATGCGCTCAATTTCCACATACATGAAATGCTCAACATAAAAATTGAAATATGAACAAAGAATACTGTACAGTGTTTATCGCAAATCCCTGGGCTCAAAATTTACATTGGACTGCAGGCCCGAGGACAGTCAGTGATCATAGCATTGTGCAAGTAAACTCATGGCCAGACAAGTCTTGCGGTCTGGTGTTTTTCAATTAAATGAATAATACCGCATATATCTTTAACAAAAACAAATTATGTTCAAATCTGAAGATAAAAAGCATTCTATTTGTGGGAAAAGTCTCCAACTATTTACAAACAAATAAAAATAAACAACAGCACCTCACAAAGTGTTTTTTCAATGATCAATACCATAAATTAGAATATATATTATGAGATCATTAGTTTACATTCCTATTTTTATGAACTTTTTGAGAAATTTGACTCTTGATTGGAGTTATTTAGTAAGTGGTGATACATTGTATAAAGAAGTGGATTTGGAAACTAATGCAGGGCTGATGCTGACATTGTTAAAATTTATGCTTTGACAAATGAAGCAATTTTGAATACCAAATACATGGCTGATATTGCCATTCATATTTTTTTTTTTTTTTTTAGTTTTTGTTTGAATTTATGCTTTGACAAATGAAGTAGATTTTCGAAATTCAATGAATGACTGATGCCAACATTTATATTTGTATAAGTATTGTTCTTGCATGTATTGTTTAAATTCCTTTATATTTTTGCACATTGCGGGAAAAGGAATTTCCTGTTGTTTCAAACCAATGTGACCAATAAATAAATGAATGAATGAATAAATATTGTTTTAAATGACTTAATTCTTTTAAATTGTATAATACTTCAATAAATGCAAATAGATTTGGGCCCCAATTACATGACAGAGATTTTGAGTATCCATCCCTCCCTCTCCCTCCACTGACATTTCTCTCTATGCACAATTGGCCTCGGATCCAATAACTAAATACAGGACTGATGTTTGTCTGGAGTGTGCACACCTCGGTGTTTCATTACAGTTCGGTAAAAGATAACCTTTCCAAACGAGGATCTGTTAAAGGGATGACCCACACAGTGCAGAGAAAAACCACACAGCATTATTATAATAGACGTTAAGTTTGCATCCGAGAATATCGTTTGTGTTTTAACCATATACCCATACACTAATGTGTATTTAACACTGTATACTCAGTACTCCCCCCCCCCCCCCCCAGTCTTGTGGGAGGAAAAATCAACAAGTGTATTTAACTCGGTTGGGATTCGAACTCAAGATCGAGTAATATGCCTATGGATTTTTGTGTTTTCACTGGATTCTGGAAAGCACTGAGTTTACATTCATAGTACATTTTCTCCCTGGTTATGTGAACAAACTTTCATCGATTTGAACTTTGAGTACCTTGTGGTGAAGTGGAACATTTGAAAGAGTACAAGTTTTGTTTATTGTATAGCATGAGACAGAAAGAACCTGGAAGAATCCACAAGCATACGAATTACTAATAATAAGTATACATGTACAAATCAAGTTCATGTCATGGCAGCTGTCAACCTTGTTTTGTTTCCGTTTTCTAAAATGTGTCAATTTATTTTCATAAGCTGAACAAACGGCACCGATTCCCACTGTACTGTGCCAGAAAAATAGGAAAATATATGCAACTGTATGTAGATAACTATTCAATGTGGAGTGGCTGGGTACAGTTTGAAGAGAAATGAATACCATGTTCACAAATGTACAGCTTTCACAAAATGCCTGCCGTCAATCACATTGTGTATGAAAGTCTCCTCTTTGAACCCACACGTTTACATTCACGTATCCACACATCAAAGCCATCACTTGGCAAAGGTTTCCTGTGTTCCACTTAATACCTGAACCCCCAAGTTTGAGTTGGCCCTCCTGGCATCAGAAAGGAGGCGTATAAAGTTCCTGCCTATTTTTACCAGCAAATCCCCAAAACAGTGGACACGGTGATCCCTATGTACTGTACTGACAGTCCAAGTGTTATGCCATGCTAAATGTGTGGGACCACATGCTGTGTTGCTGTCTGGAGTGCAGTCAAAATAAGGTCAAGGTATGTTGTCAGGCTGCAGGGGCTTTCTGCACATCCAAGTGGATCTTTCACTAAACGATCCCGTTCATTTAAGGACTTAACCAATCAAATCATTGAACAGTACACAGTAGAAAGTGACCGCTGTAATGAAAAGATGGCATTTGGGAATGAGTCTGTTTCAGGTTCATTCAGTATCATTGTCTCAATTGCTTCTCTTTTGACTTTGAAGCCCTTCGAAAATTCTCCCTTAAAACTACAGCTTCGCTTAAAAAAACTTTTAAAACACCCAGAAACAAACTGTAGGTCTGAAATACCTTTAAAATAATTCAAATGGTATTCCTACAAACAATTATCTGGGACAAACTGCAAATGAGTTTTCAAGAAATCCATCCATAATTTCGTACCAACAAATATTACATTCAAAAGCGAAAGTAAAAACGTGAAAAAAGGTACACAAAAGTGCAGATGCGTTAAGCCCCTCTAAAAAATGACCTGGATGATCCTTCAGAAATGGCAGGTGCAACCCTAAGATTCCTTAAAGCAATAGACAAAATGTCTCAAAACAAATATGACTCAAGGCATCAACCTGCTAATCCTGCCTTAATTGAGAACCCCCAAGAGCCTTCCTGTTTGCAGGAGACTCAGGAAGCAATGGTTTCTGTGTTTGATCAAGGTGGGGGCCTTGGGGTTAGGACACCCTTAAAAGATTCCCTGGCAGCTACTTACATCTCTCTTGAGGATGTCCTTGGGTAGGAAGGAGATGACCTGCAGTAGCACCTCCAGCCAGGCTTCTGAAACATCTTGAGAGGGGCGAAAACAGTAATTAGTATGTTAATGGGGGTAGGGATGATTGTTGGCTTCCTCGATTGTACATACAAACTCTCCATGTCAAGGAAATTTTTTTAATTCTTGATTGGTCATTGTGCTTATTTTAGGGCGAGTGTTTTCGGGGGGGGGGGGGAGGCCAATGACATTCTACCTTATTTTGGTTACAATAATTGCAATCGTTTGTCTTATCAAACTAATAACTGACCAAACTGATTTTTGACATTTAAGTGTTATAGACGTCAATCAAAGAGCTAAACCTTTGGAAGTTGGAAGAAGTTTTATGAAATATAATTGATGTTATAATTCTTCAGGGATACAGAATATAAAGAATATTGTTTTGGTTTATCTCTTACACCGATGTGTGGTAAAGAACAAAAAATACTGTAAAAGTGTTTATCACAAATCGCGGGGCTCAAAATTTACATTGGACTGCAGGTCTGAGGACGGTTATCATAACACTGTGCCAGTAAACTCATGGCCAGACAAGTCTTGCGGTCTTTTTTTTTAATTAAATGAATAACATCTCACTGTGTAATATATCTTTAACAAAAACAAATTATGTTCAAATGTTGACTTTGAGTCTGATGGATATCTTCCAATAAAGACATTGAACAAAATCTTCTCTTACTTGTCTTAGTGCTTGTTCAAATACAAAACAGTTTTAAAGTTAAACCATTTTTTTCTCATTTTGATTCTTGTCATTATAGTACTAGTCCAGTAACAATTCTGAGATATGTGTACAAGCCCCTGCAATATTATTGTGGCTTTGAACTAATCATGTTTTTTTTTTTTAATTGATTTTGTTTTATTTATCTTTTTTAGCCTTGGCATCAGTGTAAGAGTAAAACCAAACTAATAAACTGTAATTATCAAACTTTTTTTGGATAATGGATGATCAGCGAGTAAATGTTTTGCAGGAATTTCCGTGGGAAAAGTGAATATGTTACAGAATAATATGAAACTGAAATTGGAATGTGATACGAAGCTGGAGCTGTAACACTCTTGTAAGAGAAGCTGTTTCACTCCTCTATGTAAAAATGAGCTTAATTGGGTGGGAAACCAAAGCATGGAATGACACATTAGCACCGATGGCAACATTCACATGAGATGGTGTCACCAATTTGGAGCACATTGATATAGTTAGATCAAGTTCAAGTTGATGGTTCAAGGTTTGCGGCCGGCAACGAGACCCAGATGCAGGTTCTCCATGCAGATGCAGGTTCTCCATGCTTTGAACTTCAATGAAAATCTTGTGCATTTTTCAATCATTCTCTCTTTACAAATTTAAAAATGGATAGATTAATTAAAAAGCATGATATTTGGTCCTTGGGGAAAAGTAGGAGAATAAGATTGAGAAAAAGAGCTGACCTATTCATGTACACATGGAACAGGTTTTGATAGGCTTTTCTTATTAACAAATTCCCTGTTTTTTCTGAGGGCAAAAACAAAATTGGAAATCACATTAAAGAGGGAAGAATATTATGCCTGATTAACTTGGGATTTACTATCAAAAATAGTATCCCTCTCCAACAGCTAGAACTTTAAGAGAATCTCAACTAGACCCCTGGTCTAAGCTCAGAACTTTCACTGGACTAGAACTATATTTTGCAAGAACTAAAGTACTTCCTATTGTTTTGAATGTCTGCCAAACTTTAGGGAGGTGGTTTGGGATTGACAAAACTTAAAACACTTGTTTACTTTAGAAAATCATAAAAAGTATAGTAGCGCTTGGAAAAACACTAGACTGCAGGAGTTGTTCAGTTGTGGGGTATCTTGCCCAAATAATAAATTACCAGAGACAGTTACTACTAGACTGCAGGAGTTGTTCAGTTGTGGGGTATCTTGCCCAAATAATAAATTACCAGAGACAGTTACTAGACTGCAGGAGTTGTTCAGTTGTGGGGTATCTTGCCCAAATAATAAATTACCAGAGACAGTTACTTCCTAAAATAACTCTGGGCAGTGGCGCAGTGGGTAAGTAGAGCCCTGCTGTACAAGTGCATGATTAGGTAGTTTTATAACACTCATAAGAACATGAAGACGGTGCACCGTCATTTTAACTTGGACAGTCATCAACAAAGGGACCCACAACTGTTAAATGTTAATCTTCTTACCAACAAACCCATGCACACAACGAGTCTTGTTAGACAAGTTTTCATTTGTCAGGAATAAAGGTCATGAAACAAATGAGATTAATATCATCTCTACGACAATTCTTCATGCGATGATACAAGGCGATGGCACTCTATAAGTCAGGGTTCTGCCCAAGGTGGTCGGTGCCGGTAAACCCGCCCAGCACTCAAAATTCCCCAACAACCACTGGCAGTATTTTTTTCTATTTCCGACCACAACACACATTTTCAAAAAAAAATTGAATTAATCGTGTCTGTTTCCTTTGAAAGTTTTTCAACAACATGGAAATTTGTGAATTTACCAGTAAACAATTTTATCAAAAGCTGTAATTTTCATAATCCAGCGAAAAATAATCGCATTGGTTTTGCAATGGTTTCCAGTCACGCTGATCTTAGCTTTAGGTAGGTATAACATGATACCAGAGTCATACATGTTCCGTAGCGTTGATATACAATAGAAAAATTAAACAACAGACTAAGGACAATTTAAACAACAGACTAAAGACCATGCTATTCTGTACATTTTACCCATGGTGGTAAAGGCCTTCATTCAATTCAATGCACAGGGCTCACAAGTGAATACAATCTGTGCACAAAGAAAATTGCCTAAACCACACACCAGGGAGCAAAATTTCCGCCACTCAAGAAATCCTGGGCAGAACCCTGTACAAGTGATCCCCAAAATTGTTGTTTAAGGATTATTACATCTTAAAACAATTACGAATTAGTGTGCAAAATAAATTGAAGAACAAAGCGGGATGGATTTGACGATAGTACTAGTAGGGGGAGGATGAAGAGGGATACAGGGGAAAACCCACACTAACATCGCTCAAAATGAAAAGGAACTTGTCCGAGCTGCATAAAGTAATTTCTTGTGGGGAAAGGTAGAATGGAAGGGGAAACCCAGGGTGACACCATTGAAAATCAAAATTTTTAAACAAAACAACTTTATTATATTTAAAAAAAACAATAATATCAATGGCATGGGTAAAATTATTGATGCATGAATCATGCAAACTGGGAATCGAATCTGGATTAATGGAAGACTCCGGTACGCTAGGTGGCAGCAGACTTACCAGGAAAAATTCCTTTGTTTATGTAGTTCTGAGCGTGCGCACATTACCGAGAACAATGGATTTACCTGGTAAGTCTGCTGCCACCTAGCGTCCCAAAAGTCCCCCATTGGAAAAGAAAAACACCTTTAAATGTAAAGTAACGGGCCCAATTTCATGCCACTGCATACCAAAGAATTCTGGGCTTACGGCAACCTGTAAAGCACGTACTTCTAAACGCTTGGGAAGGCAGTAAGTGCAGAAATTCACAGTAATGCAGGGATATGAAATTGGGCACAGCGACTGTCTGGTGCCATAGTCTGACATTTTGAGAGTTGAATTTCATGTAAATAAACAGTGCCATCTTCGCCTAAAATAAGCGCTGCACAGTTACACAAATCGGACTCCCAAAATGTTGCTAAATGTACCAAGATTTTTCCAGAGTGATGACACCTGGACACAATTTCTTGGCTCTGCTTACCACATAATTTTGTGCTTACGTGGCCCTTGAAGCACACAATTCTATTGGGCATAAGCATACAATTTTGCAACAAGCGGAGCCATGAATTTGACCCCAGGTGAATTGGGTCAATTAAGTTTTATGCTTTCAAGGAAAAATAAACAAAAACTTCAACTGATTACAAAATAATGTATTTATGTACGAAGGAAATGAAAACACACAGAGCAACTCCATCTCACACAGTGCTCCATATGTCCACGGTCAAAATAATTTATATCACACGTGAACATCATCACCAAAATACACTGCAATGCACAATGCAATGAAAACAAAGACTCCTGTTAACAAAACCACACACAAAAATTCCCCAAATCTCCCAACATTGAATAAAATGAATGAATGAATGTGACAATGTGTGGACAATGGGGGGTCGGGGGTGTTTAATCACTCGATATATTAGTTGGTTTGTGAAACACTTACATTAAAAATTGATATCCAGCGGGGGGGTCATTCAGGGGTCCAAGAAAGAAAATAAAAAATAATTTGATAATTTGTTATTAACGAATCCACAGACTAAAACAAATACGGATTTAAAATGTCACCAGGAAGAAGATAGATTTGAAGAATCAATAATTAATGGAAGGATTTGTTTTTTCCCCGTACTTCTGCACTTTGGAACTCCCTACCTGTATCTTGTTTTCAAACCATCTTGCAAACCTATCCCAGTTTTAAAGAGGAGCGTGAACAAATACCTTCTTTCTCTTCAAATTTATTCATTTTTTTTTTCTTTTCTTGTAGCCTTCACTTTAAGTGTCCCTTTGGCCTTGTGTCGGGCAATTTTTCAGTACCATAAAATTTATAAATAAAAACCTGTCTTCAATAAAAACACTATAGTTTATTCCAGCATTAATTGATCCCCTCAATGCTTCACATGGTACGGTGTGTTTGCAGTGGACATGGAAGGCCGTCATCATGGGTATGGCATTCTTCTTGAATATAACCAAGCCGAGGTCTGCTGTCAATTAATGACGGATACCACCACGCATGACCAACGATGATTAATACAGGTGCAGTGCATACTGAGATAATCCAAACCATCAAACATTGATCCTTTAAGACTTGAATACCTCTAAATTGATGTCAAACCTTATTAGCTCAGTCTGTGCATTATGCGGGGCTTAATCCTGGGAGATAGGTTACCAAAACAGAGTTGATGCCATCAAATTTACAATGATTCTCCGCAATGCATATCTGCGCAATTACCAGTCCCGCAAACAACCTCTGTTGGCCCTGACTTCATTGCACCATCTCTCCCATAAAAAAGTGACAGACATACCTAGTAACATTCTGTACTTTATTTGAAATGTCACAACAGGATACCAAGGATTTCAAAGAAATCCCTCTCTCTCCTTTTGGGGGGGGGGGGGGAGGGGGGGGCAGTTAAGAGGACCACATAGGACAGACTGGTGGAGAGTCTTAGTACATCCTCAATTGATTGAGAGTTGTCAATGCAACTGCATGACAATGGCATCACAACTATCTTAACCAAATCTTCATAACACAAGGTATGCCACTGTAAATAGTCTTTATGTGAACCTTGTGTCATCCACCTTTCCTAAGGACATACTGGTGGGTAGTTATCCCTTTGTAACCTGGCAATCTTTATGTTGGGGGGGGGGGGGGGGGAGAGACACACGTCAAAGGCCTTTGCCCATGGCATCCATTGTGGCTGGCCAAACAAAAAGGTGGCCCATTATATAGCCTGGTGAAGGTTGACCTGGATACATGTACAGGAGCCTTCTCCACCATTGCAGCAATGCAGTGAAGCTTGAGAAATATTGATAAATATTTGGATACAAGAGACAAAAACAGTACAGGTCCTAATGATCCTGGCCTGAAGCCAGCGAGTGCCTGAATTAATTGCTATGGCAATGCTCCCCTTCTTAGTAAGGTGATTACGGAGTGGTTCCATTAGTTAAATGACAAAAGTATGCACACTAATGCCTTAGTCCTTAGCAATTTACATTTGCAAGGGAATCTACGCTGTCTTTCCTACAGTATGAGCTTAAAGCATGCTTGCCCTATAATAAGGCATGGTTGTAAACGACACTGTGGATGCCAAATCTAATGACTGTAAAAGGAGAACAAAAGGATGAGGCTGACTGAGATGCGACTCAAATATATTTATATCATGATCAAGCCTGCCTTTTGCACTTTATCTACAGGGGTGAGAGTCATTGCTGAACAAAATGGTTCAAAACTAGCATTGTTGAGCAACATTTTAGAAGGCAGGATGAAATGATGGCATGTCCACCTTTTGGTCACCCCTGAACTTCCTGAAGTAACAGGTTTCAGAGTAAGAGATGTACATCAAGTGGCATGACTTTATAACATCCAAAGAAAATAAAAGAGGTTTTTTCACCATAAAACGTCTAAATTGAAAAATGAATGTCTGAAATTTCCTTTCCCCTTTTATATCTAACATACTTTCTTGTATGTACACTGGAAAGCTACCTTGATGAGGTAGTAGTTCTTCATACCAAATTATTTTATTATAAAAAGTAATCCAATTGTTTCAATAATTTGACAACACTTTGAGAAGATAAAAATAATACTGGAAGTATTCAAGTATAAAAAACCTCCAGCCATCTGTCAACACTGGAAACCTTAAAATATTGAAACCTTTGAAATAATGAATAAAACCATTTATCTACTTCCAGGTTCTCCTTCCCTAAAAGCAAAATATAAAAACAATTAATTTGATAAATCAAACTGTACTTCATTTTAATTATACATAATGTTTGGCAGTCTGGAACGCGTTCCATGAAACACGCACAATGTTTTCTTCCGCTGAAATCTATAAACAGAAAGATACAAAATGAGAAGTAGCCACACAAAAAAACAATCGGAAATCGGTGAATGCGTTAACAGCGCTAAACACACTTTGAAGTACTGACCTGGATCCCTGTTGTCTACATTGGCAAGGATCGTTTGCAGGAAGCTCTGAGCGTAGGCAGCAGGTGTGATGATCCTCTCCTCGATGATGGTAACAAACACCTTGGTGGCTGCATCCTGGAGATCACAGTTGGCCAGGTGGAGAACCTCCTAGGTACAGTGACATGAAACAAGGGGGATACACAGGGATATATTGAGACGACTTCATCATATGTGAAAATTCCTGAAAAATTGCTTGGTGGCCTGGGGTTCTCCCTTATTCTAGACACGGAATCTCCCACATGTTACAATTCAGGAGGCTCACAGACTTTGTGCATCTCCAGAAAAACATGTTTGGACACAATGTGGACTATTTCTTTCTCCCTTGTATGACTGCTTTATTTCAAGAAAAGAAAATTTGAAGTCTCAAGGAGATTTAGAGAAAATCCTGAGAAATCACACACCTGTCATAATCAAATGGTAAAACTCACAAAGGGTCAAGGTGAGTGGTGTTTTACCCTACACAGATTAAGTTGAGAGAGATCACCTGGTTTCAATCTCACAACACATTAGTTTTCCTCCCTAATATTCTTTGATTAAGAATTCAAACTTCAGATGTGCAGTATGCTACCTGTACTTTTTTCATTCCCATAAGGGCAAGGCGCCTTTTCTTCTTCAGAGTACCAGCAGGCCTGATGCTTTGTTTTTTAAAAGGAAAGGGCACCAAGGCGTATTCTCCTTGGTAAAGGTTCAAGGACCCCCCCCTTCCCCGACCTGAGACAATGACCATGGTCAACAGAGTTGCCTAACAGGCAATAACAGGCCTGTACCAGGCACTTGTATGAGGGGAAAATAAACTACAACTGGAACTTTTTGAAGGGTGCCGAAGCACTGTCTGAGCGCACAATGTCATTTCAACCCTTGGCACAGCCTAGGGACACATTGGCTGCCGTTGACTTGTCATGAAATTGTGGGAAATTTATAACACAATTCGGTGTTTCAGTGCAATGGTTCCAGTAATGTGTGCATTTGTCTTCTTTTTACCTTCAACATTTACAGGCATAATATAAAAGAAACCTGCTAAGTCATAAATGTATTTAAGCGGTCAGCCTGTGTGTGTACACATGTGTGTACAAAATATCGAGGTCATTCTTTTTAAAAAGTCAATAGAGGCTATCAATTTGACTATACAAGCGTACAAACAAGTACAATAAATCTAATATCAAGTTATGAGTTTCGCTATTGCTGTAAAAAAAAAAAAAAATCTTTTTCTGGGGTAATACAATCAACTGCGTAATAGGTTTAATGAACAAACCAATGGATAAACCTTTGCTCACACAGCATCTAGTGATAAGCCAGTGGTATGTTTGAATAATGTATTTGGCCATTGAAACTGTTTTGTCACTTTGATGAAAATCTGTAATATGACTTTCCTCAACACACACACATAACATACAAAGCATGTAGCTCGGAGCTTCTAGCTCGTCAACGGCATCACCACTGAAAACTCTACGTTATTGCAAACTTGCAAACTCAACAGTATTAACGTTGGTGCTCTGAGCAAAACGGAGATAATTTCATAGGTTGGGGTTGGCAGGGCAAACTCATGTAGGCCTGCAGCAAATGTGTTTGACTCGAGGTCGTGCGAGCCCCTGTGAGCATGAATGCAATGCATACATGGTTACCGCCATATCATGTCCTTGGTTTATAGTGACTGACAACCATTACACTTTTCAGCAGTTTTCCCCCCTATTTGTTTCAACCAGGGCCCATTTTCATAAAGATGCTTTTAAAGCACAAAAAGTAGCTACATGTACAACACAACTATGCCTACTGGAATAAGGTTACCAGCCAAAACAGCATGTCACATGTACAATCTGTGACTGGTATCCTGCTTTTTTTGCTTTGCACTATTTTCTGCTTAATGCTCTATAAATTTGGGCCCTGGGCCCAATTTCATGAAGCTGCTTTAAAACAGAAAATATTGCTTTAAACAAAATTCTGCTTAGCAAAAATAAACAAGGAACCAGTCAAAAACTGTGCACATATCAAGGTATTTTGACTGGTAACCCTTTTACAGTAAGCAAAATTGTCTGGTGCTTAGCAAATTTTTGTGCTTGAGCAGCTCTACGAAATTGGGTTATGGACTTGATCTTCAGTCTCATAAAAGTCATACTAGTGCAAGGCAATTCTTCATTGAAAAAGGGCACCTCAGTGGGGACATTGTGTACAAAAATGCACAAAAGCAAAACATTCCTTGCAAAACCTGTGAAATACGCTAACTAAAGTGCACATTTTGTTGTTGACGGTATAGCAGAGCCGTGAAATTTGGCCCTGGCCAGTCTATTACATTGCATTAGAGCAGGTTAAAATGCGAGTAACTCACCCTGACTTTTGGTACCACTCTTCGCATAGCATCGTTATTATGGTCAGTCAGAAGCTGTGGAAGGTTCTTAATCACACTGATGCGCTGGACTTCTTGACCAGAACTGCAACGTCAAGAACAAATAAAAGGTCAATAATAATACAATAATTTGACCAGGGAAATAATACAATGATGATGTTAACTTTGCAAACTATTTGTTTCTAAATCATCAAATACACACAAATAGTAAAAACATGGTATACCCTTGTACTTTCAATCAACAATTGCCTGAAGTATTTTGGATTTTTCTTCAAAGAGATATTTTGTGTAGTATAACACACCAAGTTAAATAGTCAACAAAGGAAAGTTCTTGCCTTTTTCTTTCTTTCTTTTTTCTCTCACTGCAACGCATCCTCAAAATTCTGATGTTCTGATCTACGTTTTGTTTGGTGGCATCTTAAAATTACGATGAAACAATGGGAAACGCAAAGGTTTGTACACGCAACGCACCTGATGGGCCTATGATCAACATCCTTTAACCTCTATTCGAGGGCGCCCTACTCAAATGATGCCAATATGCATTAAGGTCTATATGTCACAGTTGCCTTTTTTGAAGACACAGTCAATATCAACATTGATTTCCCAAAGTTCTCAATGATTCATGTATGAAGCCAATAAAACTGTATTGCAAAGTAATTCTTTATTATGACATATGGCTGTAATTAAATTCAGCACTACGGCTGAAATTATAGTTCACTAAAATGCCTCTTGTAATATTGAACGTGTAACCATCAGCAACAGCAACAACAAGTAAACAACAACCTCCAAAATAAGTACCCAATAAAAAACGTCTACTGAATTAATGGACATTTGTTTATGAGCAACAATTTTTCCAAAGGCTTTAAGAATTTCTTTTAAATGTCTGGTTATGAGTTGAAAAGTTTTAATTAAATGGTACCTTCTAATTTGGTATATCAGCATGAACAACAATGAATAAATTTTAATCGGTTGACTGGTTCATTGGAACCAAATTATCATTTGGCTTCGGTGAACTTGGTCCATCAGAACCAAATGATACATGACTAAATGTGACGGGCTCTGTGAAAATGAGTCACTTGGGGGACAATTCACAATTTCGTAGAGCCCGTCACAAATGACATCAAGATCAGGCCAAGCTTTGTACAGTGCAATTCAATGTTGTTCCAAACTACATGATGTCACCACTAATAACACACCACAGGGATACTGCACAAACACGACCTTTCCCATGCACAGGGTCAGATGGTATAATATAGAAACCAACTATACATAAGTCATCTCAGTTTTCATCACATTAATATTGCTGGGACTAAAATAGTCATAGCCGCTCTAGATTTATGGGGCTCTCCCATACTGACTACATGCCAAGCCAAGAATGAAGCACATTAGTTGGAAATGGTCCAAATAATCTGATGATACACAAACTGAGCACAGGCCTTGAACTTCACTCTTGAAGGGGCACTGCAATTTTTCTCTGGTAAGGGGCACTTCTATGAGGAAAACGTAAATTTGTATTGGAACTAATTTGCAGAGGGCACCACAGCAAAAGCACAGGGCACCACGGCAATTGCTGTGGGTGCGTGGGATTATTTCGAGACCTGTAAGTTCAACATTTTCGGTTTCCACCGACACAAAATGTGATCCAGTTTCAAAACAAATGTAGGGTTATTTGATGATCAGCAGCTAACAATGAGATGAGGTTAAAGTTTGGGAAAGGTGAAAACATTTGCATTGTGCGTTAAATTTAAAGCTCATATCACACAGGTACACATTTCTTTTTATGATTTTGGGGTCGATTTGGTAATTTGATCAACAGAATGCAGATTAAATCCAAGGTCCAACAATGCACTAAGCAAAGCTTGAATTTAGGCGGAAAAACTCAAGACCGCAAGGCTTATAGCTTTTTACAACTTTTACTGGACCAGAATTTATTACACAAGACCAGAACTTAATGAGAATGAACTTTCCACACTGTTTAACCTATGGTTTAACATGTGCACATTAACTGTTTATTTGAAAAAGCACTCAGAGAATATCTCTGAGTATTAGGCATGCTTCAATACTCAACACAATTGAAAGATATTTTCTAGACTCAAAGTCATCATTTGAACCTCATCTTGTTGTTATTACACAGTGAGGTCCTTTTAGTCACTTGAAAAAGACAAGACCACCAGAATTGTCCAGTTATCAGCTTATTGAACTGACACTAAAATCACTGGCCTCTGGCCTACTATGGTCCAGTGCTAATTTCAAGCCCTGCTAAGTAAACATCTATCTTGTATGATGACCTGGTTTACAACAAAAAATCACAAGTAACTTTGTATTCAATGACAAATGTTATGATTGAACAAAATATCATCAAATTTGCACTACACTAACACTTGTGGCATCCCGATGTCCAGCACTATGATGTACCTCAAGAGATGCAACTACAAATTGTGTATCCCCCAACGTCTTAGCTAACCCAAGCGTTTAAATACAGATCATCATCTCGAATTTGACAACATAAACCTTTTTCATTCACTGATGACCTGGATAATTGCATCTCGTTTTTAGTAACACTGGTTTTAGTGATGTTACAGAGGTCCGAATTGACTAGATTTTCATGGTAGCCAGAAGGACTAGTAAGCCAGATTTTTAGTAGCCCTGCAGTAGCCCGAAAAAAGCAGCACAGCTTTCCAACCAGGAACAACAAAATAACAACACCAACAACAACAACTTACATATTTTAAAGTTAAAATCCTTTTAATTTCCCCAATAAAACCTACACATTGAGTTGCTTTAATAAACAACCTATAGACAAAAGTTACCGAGGAACCGTCCATCGCTGACCATGATGCTGTTCAAGGCGCGAACCAGAAACAGCCTCAGATGCTTCACATGGCTTTAGTGCAAAAAAAGTACATGTACTACTAGTACTACTCTAGTGAGTGACAAAGTTTCTTAAAATTTTGGGGGAACTTTTTTTTTTAAAGCATATGTGCAAATGTAACAAGTCTTTAGCCCTCAAGTTATTTACTACCGTTTTTGTATGTTATCCCGTAATGCTATTATATTTCGCAAACAGGGGGCATATGCTCTCATTCTGATGCATTGTTATGAAAGTGCCCACTAGCGTTCGATGGTGTTTGTTGTACTGTACGTGTACACATAGTAGCGAAAAACAAAGACCAGTTGGAGCGTGTAGGTGTGTGTTCTCTCTGTGTACGTTGTGTACATTGCAATCAAAAATTGCTCACCGAAAGTATTTCATTTTACAATAAATGTATTGTTAGCACAGTTTCTTGTGATTTGTATTAATGCACTTTTGCTTTAACTTTCCACTAGCCTGTTGGGCCATCAAACTTGTAAATTGAGAAGCCCGTCTGTAAATCTGGTACATGTAGTTCTGGGCTAGAGGGCTACGAGGAATTTCGACCCCTGCATTAAATGCCATTGATTTTTACAGCAATGTTAAAACAATTGGTTTTCATCCAGCTGTTAAATAGGTGGCCAAGAAAATTGTTTTCTCATTTGTTTACAGCAAAAGGCCATGACCGAAAACCCAAAAGTACATTTTGTATGGGAACTGAAATCTTACACAGGTGAAACTTGTCCATTTTATATATTTTCTTGTCATGTTATTTTATTTACTTATTCATTTATATATCTATTTATTTTATTTTGTTTTCCTATTCTTTCTTTATTTTATTTTTAGGGGGGTGGCATAGTCAGTAAAAGAAGCTGTACACTATAAATGTGTGAAACACCTCTCAGACATTGAAGATCATGTTACAAGCTTTTTATGAGGTTAACATAACAAACACTGGGACCTTTGTTGACAAAGCAATAAAGTACTCCATTATTCCATAGATCGTCTGTGTTGACTTTAGATGGAATGTACAGTACACCATATTCTTAATATTTTTGGATTTGTAAAGCCGATAGAATGTGTGTTAAATAACAATGTCATGTGCCTTCTTAAAAGAAAAAATGAATGTGAAGTTGTTGATGGCTGATGCTATCTATGCCAAGTCTGCAATAAACATACATGAAATAACATTCCAATGTTGTTTTCAAGTTGTTCTTACATATTGTACAAGTAGTGCCATTATGTGAACCTCACTTGCAATGTCAAGAAATTGGGATTGATGACAATGCAACGCACTACTGTTGTCATTTCTTCTAAAATGTTATTCTTTAATAGAATGTTTAACTTACACAAACTGTAATGTTAAAGGCAGTTTGTCATGTGATAATGAATATTGTAGGAGGTAATTCTACACTCGAGGTACACTGGAGAAGCAAATCCCAGAGCAGAATTTTGTTCAAAGTAATTTCTTTGATTTTTAAATTTAATGTGATTTTGCAATACACCAACAAAATGTCCCTCCATCAAAATCCATTAAATTTTAGTTGATCATCAGATATTGTCCGATTGTTTTACTGATAAACTGGTAAAGCTACATGTAAAGCTCCATGACAGGCCTGGAACTATATAATACGGAGGCCACAGAAGCCATGGCCTATGTTGCCCTGGTCTAGGTCTTAGTGGTGCCCCTTTAAAAGCAGGGCTCGAATTTGGGGAGAAAATCCACAAGACTACAGGGCTTGTAGCTCAAAATATTTACTGGACCAGACATTTTTTTTACAAGACCAGATTCAAAATGTGAAAATAAAAACTTGCTGACACAGTTTAACATGCATTTGACTGCTTTTATATGAACCCGAACTGAGACAAGTAAGAGAAGAGTATCCTTGATTACTCATAGAATTGAAAGATAATTTATCAGACCCAAAGTCAACACTTCAACATAATTTGTTTCTGTTATTCAATTGAAAAAACACAAGACCATTGGACTTGTTAGGTCATAAGTTTACTGGCCCAACACTAAAATTACTGGCCTGGGGCCTGTGGTCCAGTGTTAAATTCGAGCCCTGAAAAGTGTGCCATAGACTTTACAAATTTTCAATGGAAGTGCCTTTTGAAAAACAAAAATGGCCTTGTCTGTTGAAAACCCGAAGATAGAAATGAACTCTTCCTAAGACAAGTGGCGCATCATGTCCCAGAGTAGTAATAACTCATGACTGATGGCATTGTACTTGTACTTTGTCACCAGAACCCCTGAAGGGTGTCCATGTCTAAAAATAAACATACAAACTTTCAGTATCACTTGGTTTTTTTTTCTCTCAAAACCACATACAGGTAACCCTGACTAAGTTATTTTCCCATTACACTATGATCATTCAACCAGACAACAGCCCAGCCAAAACAAGCATGTGTAATGTGGTTTCTTTCTATCAGTTGACCAGCAAAGTCAACAAATGAATGTCTGCGACAGTGAGTAAGAATGAAAGTTCACCTGTGACTCTAACCTCAATGAGGCGGTGAAGCTGGCATGCATGCAACTTTACTATTTTTAAGTTATTAAAGTCCCAAACCATATAAAATTTGACACCACATCACCAGGCCTGGAATTTCATCTTTGAGAGGGCAAGACCATTTTTATTTTTGTAAAATGCAATTCCATTGGGAAATCTTGAAGTCTATGGAAAAGACCAAGGCCAAGACCAGGGGCAACAGAGGCAAGGACAAGGGCATGGAGGCAATTGCCTCTGTCGCCTCCATGAAGCATCAGGCCTGTGTACACTCAGAATTCCATTTAATAGAGCTCCATAGTTATCCACTTGGCTTTAAAAAGCTTGACAATAAATTTACAAAGTCCTGAAATACTTATGTTCTTAAGAATAATGGCATATAAGTACAATTTGAGTATGATGGCTACAAATGCAGATTCTAAAATCGGTAAACTCACTTCACAATGCCAACTATTTTATAAGACATTGGAGTGTGTCAATTTGAAACTACTGTATAATTAAAATTGCAAAAACATGTAAACAAAAAAATGTACCAATTAAAAAGTGTTAATGTTTATTTTGACTGCAATCTGGTAAGCATAATGTCATGAATGTTGCCGTGCTTAACTACTTTTTGTGCTTAAGCAGCTCCATTAAATAAGGCCGTGCTCGGCCAGGCATTTTTAAGACAGACTCGACCAACTACTAAGTACTTACCTCAGTAAATATACAGCGCGCTCGATGTCATTTAAGCGCTCGTCAACAGTTAGTCTCTCAATTTCCTCAGCACTCTGTTATTTCAATGAAAGGAAGAGTTGACAGTTTTTTTAACAATCAAAAAAATACTGAAAAGTGCTATCAGTTTTGTTGAACAGCCTTTTACATTTGTCAAAATAAAACAATTTAAATGTACATTTGTCGACTAAATCTATTGATGCTTAAAAAGTGTGAAAACAGTTTTAAGAGGTTTTAACAATGCATTTGAATTGTAATGAGAATTGAAAACAACTCTTTTGTTTGGTATTAATTAAAAATTGGTACTAACAGTATTATTATTAACGGTTAACAATTATTAATAAACTATTGTGACATTTCTAAACATCCCCAGAGAACACAATTAACTTTTCAGTACTGCCATGGATCACATCATCAGTCACTCAATCAGCCATGTCAAATTATATTTCACCTTTATTTTAGTAGTTTTTTACTTTGTATAGCCTAGCTAAATAATTAAAACATCAATCCTTGACCCAAACATGGCATATTAATTAATGTATATGAGCCAATAAAGTGTAAACATAAGTATGTCATGGTCAGAATCTGGCCAACACACTGTACCTGTGAGAAATTTCCAGAAAGGGAAATAAATGATGAACAAAATAGAACAGAACGTCGAGAGTCAACAAATCAAAACCAGTGACAGTGTAGTCAGCATGGTCAGCAGATCATGGTCAGATCGGACATGAACTGTGGGGTACATGTATGTAGAGGAATGGTCAATATTGTAAATGCAAGTAGGCCTACCACCAGTTCACCAAAACAAACAACTAAAAAGCGAAATACCACACTGATCACATAATAAATCAACACATAATATACTAAATATATATATATCATGAAATCATCCCAAAACAACAAAACTCCTTTAAAGTTCGTACACGTACCTTTAAACTACTTGTTATGGTTCTTTCTAAACTAAGATCGGCTAGATTGTCATCCAGATCTAGGGTGAGATCGTCCGCCACTCCCGTACCACCACCGCCGCCGGATCGCTCGCCCCAATCCATCGTTCTTGAAACTATTATCATTGCCTATCCATCAAACTGTCAAGAAGATTCTTGCTCATAAGCCATTGTTCAAAACCAAAAATTGTAAACCAAGGAAATACTCCTCCAGGTTATTCCTCAAAATGTAGAGCTACTGCTGCAAACAGGAGAAATTCCGTGTGGACCCAAAACACTCGGCGGCTCGCCGCCATTTCCAGTCCATTAAATTAACAAGTAATTCACTGCGGGAAGCTTTTCCCTTTTTGTTACACGCTTCGCTTGGTTGTGAAACCAGCGATGGCCTGTTGCTGCACTACGCCATGGGGATGCATGCACACAACGCGTACGAGCTTGAGCGAGAGAGAAGCCGTCAGTGGCAAGGAGAAGGGCGCCCTCTCTTGACAATAATCATCACAGGTTGCCAACACAACCCCGCCGAAGAATTTTTTCTTCCTCATTGAAAAGTTTACGCAAGGAGCAGAGAGGCACGTTCAAATTAAGATTCCTTCTTCAACTTGATTACTTTCGTACTTAATCGTCGAAGTATTATTTCTCATATCATCACTATCTCGACCCTGAGTAGAGTTCTCTTGGCCTAGACCTGAAGTAACTTGGGTGCTTTACTCATCTTTATCAAATAATGGCTTCGACGCTATAGCCCCCCCCCCCCCCCCCGGGGCAATTCCGTTTAAATGTCTTCCCGATCCCCGTAATGTGGGCGATTAGCCGGTGTCAGGACACTTCGTACCTTTACCTTTTCGTACCCGGGACACTTCGTACCTTTTACAAGGTACGAAGTGACTTTGGACACTTCATACCCTGGACACTTCGTACCGTGAGCCGAGTCACTTCGTACCTTCATACAAGACACTTCGTACCTTTCGTACCTTGAACTGATTATGGTTTTTAATGACCGAACAACTATACAGACATCAATTAATTTAAATTGAAAATAATTATTTTTAATAAATAACAATTGCTGTCGAAATGAACAATTATATAAAAAAAATATATAATAATAAATTATCTAAAATATTAAAACGAATATTAAGAAGAAAATATTTTGGTTTTTCTTATAACGTATTCAATTAATATTGATAAATAAGTTGTAATTAGTTTTGTCGAAAGAACAGTTAATAACAGTTAATTAGGATGACATTTTTACTGACATCCAATGGTATAGGGCCCCAACATTAGAGGGCCGACGGTACGAAGTGACTCGACTGACGGTACGAAGTGACTCAGCCGACGGTACGAAGTGACCTGCTTTGCCAAGGTACGAAGTGTCTCGAAGGTACGAAGTGTCCCGGGTACGAAAAGGTAAAGGTACGAAGTGTCTGACATCCGATTAGCCTAGTGCCATGATGATTTTCCGCACATCCCAAATGTCGAAAAAGACACGACAAAATAGCTGGTATATTGTCAACCATATAACTTCTCATTATGTCGATTATGAAATGCCAGCAGCGGCGGATACAGGGGGGGCGTGGGGGCGCACGCCCCCCCCCCCCTTTTGCTTGAGAAAAAAAAAAAAAAAAAAACCATCAAGGAGAAAAGTGAGGGAGAGACAAAATTAATGACTAAGGCCCTACCTAGTATTTTATTTCAAAAAAGCTACTAAAAATCCGTACCTCGTACACTTTGTTTCATTTGTGGACCACTATTATTTCACTGTCAGACATTGTCTCACGTGAATCTTGTGTACTGTGTGGAAAGCGTGTTTTTCTCACACACTGAACATGCCTGGCGCGGGGATCCGGGGGCGTGAAGATCATTCACCCACATCGTGAGTCGACCATGCATGCCACCTGTGTGTGTGTACATTGTGCAAAGAAGTTTCTGGATGGAAAGTCAGCACTCGCGCGCGCTAAATACAATGTGACTTTTACAATACGAACTTCGGAAACTAGTGAAGACATAGCCCCATGAATAGGGATAATTACTTCGTATCCTTGGCCCAGTGCATCCTTTTTTTTTGTGGCCGATTTAATTTTTAATCTGGGTTATGAAACGTACCGATCGAATGCTACTGTACTTGTAGAAGGCCCTAATGCTGAATTGTTTTGTTTTAAACATCACAGATCTTTTGGGAAAATTGTTTGCTTTTCGAGTCGCGAGTGTGATTTTTTCCCCAATTATTAACTTGCGGGGAAAACCATTGTCAGGTTCCCTCAACAATCCACAACAGTTAGACGATCAACTGCTGATATTTAATGGGGACCAGACTGATTTAGTCAGCGCGCCGAGCGCAAGGTTTTGTGAAATACGTGTAATGCTGTGCGCATCTCACGCCCGCCGTCTGCGCAAAGATATAGACCTTTCTTTTGTTGATAAACAAAGTGCGCCGGTTGGCATGGACGGCCGAATGTTGGCAAAACATTCAATCGTGTTAAAAAAAATTGTGACCAAATTCAACATTTTCTGTAAAGATTCATGAACGGAAATACCTTCCATGATTGGTTGATTTGTTTCCAACAAATTCAACACTATTTTTGAATATTTTGTGTAACACTGCTACAAACTGTGATGTGGCAATCTGTTTTTGATTTGCAGTTATGGCTTTCCATAGTTTTTCAACCTGGGTTGGCAAAAACTCGGGCTGTGACGTTGCAAAAGACTATGGTCTATACTATGCTCAGCGCGTTATGTAAATCAGTCTGGTCCCCATAGATAGTTTAAATGTTGTGAAATTGTTAAGGGAACCCAACTAGGTTCTCGCGCAAGTTGTTAATACGCGTTATCACTCTCGCGACTAGAAAGGCAATCAATTTTTCCCAAAAATCTGTGATGTTTTTAAAAAAATGTTTAGCATTTGGGCTTTCTACAAGTAGGCCTACAGTAGCATTCGATCGGTAAGTTTCATAACCCGGATTAAAAACTACATCGGGCACAAAAATAGGATTGCAATGGTGCTTAGGCCCAATTGGCAAGGATACGAACGAAGTGGATTGGTCCTACTCATGGGGCTAGTGAAGACATAGCATCGTATAATCATGGTGTCTCACTCTGTTTAGAAAATCACAGATTTTTTTCGTATTCAAGAAAGAGGGTAAATATCCGTTGTGTTTCTTTCAAACTAGTCATTATCAATTGTGCAGATAGTACAACTATGTAGAGCTGGGGGAGGGGGCTAGGCCTCTAGTATGCCTATCCTCACCTTGTCGTACATTAATGTTATTGTTGCTCGATCGCGCTGTCACTGAAGACAAGCACAGCTTGTTATTTTGTGTCACATTCTAATCCTCAAGTATGTGAAAACTAAATGACAAAGAGACCCTATTCGGTTATTTATATTAAAAATGGCACTATCGTTTAACTCGCCAACAGTTTTTCCCCCTGAATAAGTTGTAGCCTGCATTTTGATTTTATAACTCAGGATGGCCGATTCAAATCGATGACTCCCAACTCGAAAATAATGTTTTAATAATGATCTTGCAAAAACAAAATTGGTTTAAGTGGTCAGATATTGCATGAGATCGTACCACAGAGCATCTAAAATCCTGTTTCGTAGCATTTAAGCGGGCCCCGGAACCGGCCCATGCCGTTAGGGGTTCGCATTATGCGCTCGTAGGCGCCACAAATTGCATTCACCATTTGCTGCTTGGTAAATTTTCACGCCCCCCCGTTTGGAAAATCCTGGATCCGCCCCTGTAGCCAGCAGGCATTTACTTAAAGGTATTATACAGGATTGGCAGAGCTGACAAAATAATCACAGACAGTGTTCATGTTTTGTGTAATCAACCACATAAATGACAAAGAGACCCTATTAATAATAACAAACCTGTGAAAATTTGAGCTCAATTGGTCATCGAGGTCGCGAGAAAATAGTGAAAAGAGACCTTATGTGTTTTCTGTTTTTCAAACATCGAGTTTATTATCACGCGCGATAACAACTATTGTTTTACTCATTTCTCAGAAACGATAGCATTTTAGGCAAAAATATTTTAAGGAACCCTTTCTACCATTACTTACTTTAAATCATGTAAGTTATGTGTGAATCTGTGAACATTTGTGTTTTTCGATCTTACCAATAGTGTACAGGGCCTTTAAGTTTACGATCATTTCCTGTGCTCCAAATCGATGTATTCTATTACCCAATTATCGTAGAAACATATTATGATTTCTCTGTTGGGTCAAACACCATAATTATGACACTGTGATACGATCCCACACAATCGCCTAATATTGCGGGGAAACACGAAAAGAAATCAATTATTGTAAACAGCAAAAGTGGTGAGTTTTGCATGTCAATTGCCAACCGATTACTCGGTATTGGCAAAGCATCATTTCTGTTCATTGTTTGTAACTGGTTTCTTTTGGTAGGCATGTCAAAATCAAATAAAATGTGAATCGTTGTCCACTGAACTATCCGATTCCGCTGAACTACATTGGACGCGAGCGTTCAGCTAGCTCAGTTTAATATTTTGTGCGGCAGGCAGCAGGGCTTGCTGTAGTAGTTGGCAATCAATATCAATGACATTTTCCATCAAACTATCCGCTCTAAGACTTGAACATCGACCGATTCTCAGTTGTTGAAAACATACTTGGTTACACTTTACCATTGTTTTTATCACTGCAGATTTCCCGCGCACGCTAAATACACCCGCTGCCCAAAATAGTTTGGATGCCCCCCACTAAAATAAGCCAAAATTCATGCACCAATTACAAGCTGATTATCATTTTGTAGGTCCAATAATAACGTTTTGGGGGTAATGCATGACAATTGTGTAATTATGACAATTTACCACAATCTGGGGGCTATGTGCTTCGATCAACTTCTTATGAGATTTGATAAAGTTACTATAGGCTTTAAAGTTGGTCATTTGGCTTGCTTGGGAATGGAAGAAGTGCGTCTTGAAAACTGGCAGCAAGTCGGTTTGGGAAAACACACATTTTCGGGGTGTTTTGTCTGGGGTAATTAGCAAAATTTCCAAACGGCTGACCCGCCAAAAACTCAAAGAAATCTGAAGTTTAGTTGTCTGGAAATATATTTGGTTGGTTTTCAAGAGGCTGATACTTTTTTTAAAGTATTTTTGAATTAGCACATAGCATTGGTCTTTGGTTGCTATGTGAGTTTAGTGAACCCTTTTTACCCCTTGCAGCGCCCTCTCTTGAACAAGATAACTGTATCCATTTCCTAGACGTTCCTAATTCATTATGTGACTCAAATTTATCAGGAAACCCGACTGTACTAAAATGGTTGGTGACCCAAATCCCAAAGGTATTATCGTGTTACACACAGAGAGGGTACCACCAGACTGAAGTGAGCACTAAATTTGGTGCCAGCACCAAATTTGGTGCTGGCGAGAAATTTAGTGCCAGCACCAAATTTCAAAAAACATTGTCAACGACCGTCATAGGCCGTCGTTGACAGTGTGAACGAAATCGCGAATTCTCGATTTTTCATTTAGAAAGTTGTCATCGAAAAATATTAAAATCTTCATTTTTTTTCCCACAGTTGTCTTCATTATATCCCAAACCATCATGTATAGGCGCCCCCATTTAATTAACCCAATAATTAACTCAGCCCAACTAATTAAACAATTGCATAAATTAGCCCGTATGCGAATTTACTATTAAACGTCCGGAACAAACACGCAATTTTCATTTGAAAAGTGGTCATCGAAAAAACATTAAATCTTCATTTTTTTTTCTTTACAGTTGTCTTCCTTATATCCCAAACCATCATACCTAAGCGCCCCCAATTAATTAACCCAATAATTAACTCAGCCCAACTAATTAAACAAATGCATAATTATAGCCCGTATGCGAATTTACTGTAACGAAGTCTATGGTTAAACATGCAACTACCTAATTTTCATTTGAAAAGTTGTCATCGAAAAATTATAAATTCTTCAGGTTTTTCTTCACAGATGTCTTCCTTATATCCCAAACCATCATGCCTAGGCGCCCCCAAATTAATTAACCTACTAATTAACTCAGCCCAATTAATTAAACAATTGCATAATACAGCCCGTATGCGAATTTACTGTAACAAAGTCTATGGTTAAACATGCAACTACCTAATTTTCATTTGAAAAGTTGTCATCGAAAAATTATAAATTCTTCAGGTTTTTCTTCACAGATGTCTTCCTTGCATCCCAAACCATCATACCTAGGCGCCCCCATTTAATTAACCAACTAATTAGGTCAGCCCAATTAATTAAACAATTGCATAAATTAGCCTGTA
This sequence comes from Leptasterias polaris, assembly GCA_037783415.1. Taxonomy (NCBI): domain Eukaryota; kingdom Metazoa; phylum Echinodermata; class Asteroidea; order Forcipulatida; family Asteriidae; genus Leptasterias; species Leptasterias polaris. Next base: position 5,242,377 of record JAZGTN010000027.1, read on the forward strand.
TATGGGATCTTACTATTAAACGTCCGGAACAAACCCGCAATTTTCATTTGAAAAGTTGTCATCGAAAAAACATTAAATCTTCTTTTTATTCTTTACAGTTGTCTTCCTTATATCCCAAACCATTATACCTAGGCGCCCGCAATTAATTAACCCACTAATTAGGTCAGCCCAACTAATTACACAATTGCATAATTATAGCCCGTATGCGAATTTACTGTGACAAAGTCCATGGTTAAACATGCAACTACCTAATTTTCATTTGAAAAGTTGTCATCGAAAAATGATAAAATCTTAAGTTTTTTCTTCACAGTTGTCTTCCTTATAATTATCCCAAACTATTATGCATAGGCGCCCCCAATTAATTAACCCACTAATTAACTCAGCCCAACTAATTAAACAAATGCAAAAAATAGCCCGTATGCGAATTTACTGTAACAAAGTCTATGGTTAAACATGGAACTACCCAATTTTCATTTGAAATGTTGTCATCGAAAAATCTTCAAATCTTCAGGTTTTTCGTCACGGTTGTCTTCACTTTTTCATAAACCATCATGCATAGGCGCCCCCAACTTATTAACCTACTAATTAACTCGGCCCAAATAATTAAACATTTGCATAATATAGCCCGTATGCGAATTTAGTATAACGTCTGCAACAAACACCCAAATTTCATTTGAAAAGTTGTCATCGAAAAATTGTAAAATCGTCATTTTTTTTTACAGATGTCTTCCTTATATCCCAAAACATCATGCCTAGGCGCCCCCAATTAATTAACCTACTTATGAACTCAGCCCAACTATTTAAACAATTGCATAATATAGCCCGTCCGGACTTTACCATGACGAAGTCATGAAATAAACACACTAGGGCCTACTACCCAAATTTCATTTGAAAATTTGTCATCAAAAAATCTTAAAATCGTCTGGTTTTTTCTTCACAGATATCTTCATTATATCCCAAACCATCATGCCTAGGCGCCCCCAATGAATTAACCTATTAATTAACTCAGCCGAAATAATTTAAACAATTGCATATTTATAGCCCGTTTGCGAATTATTTATGAGTTTGTTATATAAATCTTCACGCACAGACACCCCTGTAATTGATGCAAATATGGCAACAAAATCAAAATAATCAATTTATGTTATTTATTTATTCATTTATTTACTTGTTTATTTTGTAGGGGAAAACACTAATAGAAAATAATTTCTTAGAAATATTATTGTTGAAGTGGTAATTTTGACATTCTATCTCTGAATCAGTTGCACACGGCAACATGTATGATTGAAATGTTCTCCCAATAAACAACTTATATGAGAAACAACGATGGTGAATGTCTATTTGAAGAGCTGTATTTTTCAGAGTGTGAAATAAACGGAGTAGCATAACTCAACATCAAGAAGAAAAAAAATGATGGTGAACATTATTATTTTGTTAAACAAAACAATTGTGTACAGTTTTACACTATGGTATAAAAAGTGTGATTTTAGTTGATGCGATAACACAGAATTAACAAGCTGTTTAAAGAGATGTTGAAAGATTGTCTTTCGCCAAACGGTGCTGGTTTAGGACATGATCTTGATACCTGGAGAAGAGTTTTTTCATACTATTTCAATAAACTTTTAGGCCAATGTCAGCGTGCTTAAGTGGCTTATTGTAAGATTGTATGAGCTCTATATTACAGGAGTCTCCCTTTCTCCAAGCCAATGGTTTTGATGGGTCAAAACTGTCGTAGATATGACTTTTTGCAGATGTAGTTTTATTTTTGATTTGTTGGTTAACATTGTTTGTTAAAGACATAAGTGGCACTTTCTTGTGATATGAAAGAGTAATGTTTATATTATTTTTGTTATAGAACTTGGGTTTTTCGTTTGTTAAACTGTGTGTGTGGACATAGGTGTATGTATACACATTCAAACCGGGGATATTATAACAAAAGAGGACAATAATTTTGGTCCCCGGTTGAGTATAAAGGGTCTTCCAAAGTGTGCTTTAAAAAAAATTGGAGATGCTGCCGAAAAAATGTTGTACAATCAAAAACAGGATAATTAGAAGTTCTCCGATTGCATGTGTGTGAGGTCCCAGACAGTGTGTTTTATATAGTCAATGTTTGTTCCTTAGGAAAAAAATGTTTGCTAAAAAATAAAAATAAATACCGGTAAATGAAATATGTAACCTTTAACTTGATGTTTAATGTGTTTATGACAATTTGTATTCTGAAAATAAATATTTTCTAAAGATGGCAAGTGTGGTTTTATGAAATTGTGGGAAAAGCATATAAAAAAAAAATAGGCAAGTCTAGAAGATTGATTTCAACAGATTGATCTGGGCAATAACTTTTGGTACGAGTTATTAGATAAATTCATGTTTTCAGATCCAACACGTTTATGAAGGAATGGATAGAGTTTATACCGGTTATTATTTTGATTTTTGGGGCATATTTGCATCAATTATCAGGGGTGTCTGTGCATGAAGATTTATATAACAAACTCATCAATAATTCGAAAACGGGCTATAAATATGCAATTGTTAAATTAATTCGGCTCAGTTAATTAATAGGTTAATTCATTGGGGGCGCCTAGGCATGATGGTTATGGATATAAGGAAGATATATGAAGAAAAATCAGACGATTTTAAGATTTTTTGATGACAACTTTTCAAAAGGAATTTGGGTAGTAGTATGTTTATTTCATGACTTCGTCACAGTAAAGTCCGGACGGGCTATTATGCAATTGTTTAATTAGTTGGGCTGAGTTCATAAGTAGGTTAATTAATTGGGGGCGCCTAGGCATGATGTTTTGGGATATAAGGAAGACATCTGTAAAAAAAAAATGACGATTTTACACTTTTTCGAAGACAACTTTTCAAATGAAATTTGGGTGTTTGTTCCAGCCCTTATAATACTAAATTTGCATACGGGCTATATTATGCAAATGTTCAATTAGTTGGGCTAATTTAAATAGTAGGTTAATTAATTGGGGGCGCCAAGGCATAATGGTTTGGGATATAAGGAAGACAACTGTGAAGAAAAACCTGAAAAATTTATCATTTTTCGATGACAACTTTTCAAATGAAATTTAAGTAGTTGCGTCAGTTTAACCATAGACTTTGTCACAGTAAATTCGCATACGGGCTGTATTAGGCAATTGTTTAATTAGTTGGGCTGAGTTAATTAGTAGGTTAATTAATTTGGGGCGCCTAGGCATAATGGTTTGGGATATAAGGAAGACAACTGTGAAAAAAAACCTGAAGAATTTATCATTTTTCGATGACAACTTTTCAAATGAAACTTGCATGTTTGTTCCGGACGTTAAACAGTAAATTCGTACACGGGCTATATTATGCATTATTGTTTAATTAGTTGGGCTGAGTTAATTAGTAGGTTAATTAATTTGGGGCGCCTAGGCATAATGGTTTGGGATGTATTGAAGACATCTGTGAAGAAAAACCTGAAGAATTTATCATTTTTCGATGACAACTTTTCAAATGAAATTTAAGTAGTTGCGTCAGTTTAACCATAGACTTTGTCACAGTAAATTCGCATACGGGCTGTATTAGGCAATTGTTTAATTAGTTGGGCTGAGTTAATTAGTGGGTTAATTAATTGGGGGCGCCCAGGCATAATGGTTTGAGATGTATTGAAGACATCTGTGAAGAAAAACCTGAAGAATTTATCATTTTTCGATGACAACTTTTCAAATGAAATTTAAGTAGTTGCGTGTTTAACCATAGACTTTGTCACAGTAAATTCGCATACGGGCTAATTTATGCAATTGTTTAATTAGTTGGGCTGAGTTAATTAGTGGGTTAATTAATTTGGGGCGCCTAGGCATAATGGTTTGGGATATAAGGAAGACAACTGTGAAGAATAAAATTAAGATTTTATCATTTTTCGATGACAACTTTTCAAATGAAATTTACGTAGTTGCGTGTTTAACCATAGACTTTGTCACAGTAAATTCGCATACGGGCTAATTTATGCAATTGTTTAATTTGTTGGGCTGAGTTAATTAGTGGGTTAATTAATTGGGGGCGCCTAGGCATAATGGTTTGGGATATAAGGAAGACAACTGTGAAGAAAAAACGTAAGATTTTATTATTTTTCGATGACAACTTTTCAAATGAAAATTGCGTGTTTGTTCCGACGTTAAATAGTAAATTCGCATACGGGATAATTTATGCAAATTTTTATTAGTTGGGCTGAGTTAATTAGCGGGTTAATTAATTGGGGGCGCCTAGGCATGATGGTTTGGGATATAAGGAAGACAACTGTGAACAAAAAAATTAAGATTTGATGTTTTTTCGATGACAACTTTTCAAATGAATTTTGGGTAGTTGCATATTTACTCTACGACTCGTGTTGTAAATTCGCAAATGGGCTATAATTATGCAAATGTTTAATTAGTTGTGCTGAGCTAACCAGTTGACTAATTAAATGGGGGCGCCTATTTAGTAAAGTTTGGGATATTAGAAAACCACCTGTTAAGAAAAAACATTGAATTTCTTCCTGTTTCAGTGAAAACATTGCAATTGAAAACGAGGTAGTAACTCGAGATTTCGGGAATCCGTACCCTCTGTCAATGACGGTCGTTGACAAGGTTTTTTGTAATTTGGTGCTAGAAATTTGGTGCTGGCACCAAATTTAGTGCTCACTTCAGCTAGTCTGGTGTGAGGGAACCAGCCATTGCTAAAAAAAAATACACGATGGCAAAATTGACATGGAGGTAAAGCAAGAGTGTGTTCTGTGGACTGACTGTGGCACATCCAAGCTCAAATTGACACCCTCCCTCAGCAGCACTATTTTCACCATAGAAAAAAGGACAGACCTAGCTACCCAGCTCAGTGGCTAGTCAATCTTTCTCCTTCTCCTTCACTTACGTTGCAGTCTCTTCCTTCCTCCATCTGTCCATGGTTGCAGTGGAGCTGGCTCTGCTTCTTTTGCTCTACGAACGAGAAAGCCGCAGCCCGAGTCGTGAGTGTGTAGTGACTTTCATGACTAAGTTATGCTAGCCCAGGTTGGACTCCTCCGTTGCATACAACGCGACGGCACTGAGTGACGTCCTACCAGGGCTAGACTTATACACTTTACCAGTTTACTAACTAATTCTATCTCAACGGCTGTACACACCACTCACTTTTAGTTTTAAGCAAGAGGAAAGTTTACAACAAACAATCAATGTTTCTGACTCTGGACTGAGACTGAGTCGGAAGTCTTACCCTTCAAGTTCAAGTAGTATTTGAATGGATGGTTTATTTTACTGAAAAACAGAAAAGTAAGTATCGTAGGACGTCCTATATATTCAGGGCGACCCTGAAATCGAGGCAAATCTTTTACCTCTCTGCGCGCGATGTAGCCCAGGTTGGACTCCTCCGTTGCATACAACGCGACGGAGTCCAGGGTATAAAGGGGCTCTGCCATTGCGAAAAAATTTATAAAAAAAAAAAAAAAATTGTTACCTATTTGAGGAAGCTGAAACTTGACTCACATATTCCTTGTGTCCTGAACTTTACGCCTGCTCTATTCAGAATTGTAAATTTCTATCCTTGGATGACATTATTTCCGAAAATAAATCCGAGTTGTGCACTGGTGATGTGACAACCTCAACTGACATGGAGCCAAGTCCACAAAAGAGGGCGCTGTTTAACCCGTAACACTCAACGTTTTTACTTCCGGGCGGCAACACGACTGAGTCACAGCGCCAGTGCACAACTCGGACTTATTTTCGGAAATATGTCATTCATGGATGTATTTGTTCGTTTTTGAACTCATCAAAAGTGTAGTTAAGGGCACCAAGAATAAATGAATGGAGTTTCAGCTTCTCAAATTAGGTAAAAATATGAAAAAATTTTACTCAAAATTTTGTTCGCATTGTACAGGATCTTTATACCCAGGACGTCAGTGCAGTGGCACTGACTGACGTCCTACCAGGGCTACGCACAATGTAAACAGTCCCTAGATACAATTTTTGTGGTTTGACTTGACAAGCAAAGAGTCTCCTCTCCTTTGACCAAAACTTAGAAACATGTAAGGCTCCACTGGTTAGTTGCACTTGTAAATGCAAAAAGTTGTGGTATTTTAGGCATTTCTACAAGGTACAAAAATATGTCATACTGCCGGGGCAATTAAAACAAAATTGGCCAACGAAAAAGTTTCATCAAACACTTTTTCAATTCACAATTCACGATGATCAAATCATGTGACTGAACATTCTGCTGAGCATTCTGGGGGGAAAAATACAGAGGCTTAATGCACGTATCAATTGTAGTCCCGGCCCTGGGGGACCCGGGACTTTGGCAGAGGTAGCCGGGACATAGACGGGGATGTGCAAAGAACTGCCCCGCTAGCCGGGACAATAGCGGGGTCTTTGCCGAGGTTGTACAAATTGTTTCCCCGCCCTACCGGGACAATAGCGGGGTCTTTGGCGAGGTTGTACAATTTGTTTCCCCGCCATAGCGGGGACTTTGCCGAGGTTGTACCATTTGTTTCCCCACCCTACCGGGACAATAGCGGATCGTGGAGTGTGTGACAAATGCCCTGCATGGCGGTTGGGGCCGGGATCGTGCGGGGGTTGTTATAAATGCCCCGCATGCCGGGGCCGGGATCGTGCGGGGGTTGTTATAAATGCCCCGCATGCCTGGGCCGGGATCATGCGGGGGATGTACAAAAACAAGTGCCCCGCCCCGGCCGGGCAGTAGCGGGGCATGGCAGGGACTATGACGCCAAGCCATTTTTACATCCCCGGCCAAGTCCCCGCTAGTCCCGGGTCCCCCAGGGCCGGGATTACAATTGATATATGTGCATAAAGAAGCCATGTGCCTTATATCATTTTCTTATAGTCTGGAGAAAAATTTGTGTAACCCTCATTATCATTATTATTATTAATATTAAAATTTAAACATCGGCTTGGTGATTCAATTATCACTGTTTATTTATGTGCTTTATTATATATGTTAAGAAACATAAAAAGACACAAAACTAAAAAAAATATCAGATTTGAAAGCCAAGAATTATTTACATTTTTTTTTTTTTTTTTTTTTTTTTTAGTTTTTAGTTTTTGCAAATTACCATCGTAATTTTTAAAATTAAATACAAAATATTTTGAATAAAATGAAGACAACTGCTGGCTATAGACTCATACACAAAGTCTCACAGAACACTTGAGGTCACTGCAGATGTTTCTTCCGCGTATGGCTTCACCGGGACACCATACTTTCTTGTTTGCCTCGAAAACAGGTAAAACTCAAAACAAATGGAACGCTATTGAAGTCATCGAAGATCGGTGCGTGGTGTGAAAGTTTCAATGTCTATCAAGTTTTAATATATTTTTACATACTTCTTATAAACAAAGGAAGGTAATTGGGGCATCAGTTGATATATGGCATAATTTTTTTTTTTTCAATTCAAAGAAAAAGGCATAGTACATCGAAAACCGGACAGGGGAGGATATAAGTAGGGCCTAACGCCCTAAGACTAAAGTAATTTGAATTGACTAACTAAGAAAATAGTCAAAATGTTAATTTTATCATTAACTTTAATTATGAAAATTCGTAATTGATGATTCATGGAATCATAATCATGATTGATTGATTCAATGATGAAATTAAAATAAATGTGTATTGGTATTATAAATTGTTTAATCGCTAATCTTTATCCAGCATCCTGATCTTGTCTATCCTACCAGTACCATCTATCTGTATACATAAAAACAGGTCATCCATTTTTGATCTACACATATTTTTGATCGCAAATTTAGATTTCCGTTTACCGTGAAAAAAATGCACTTATTACACTAAGGCAGTCGATTTTTTTAGTTTTACCAGTGACGGTAAAATTATGCAAATCAATAACCAATCGGATTGTTTTGTCCACTAGCACAAGGGTGTTTAAAACCGATGAACAAGATTTCCAATGTAATCGAAGGTAAACCAACAAGAGAGGGCGCTATTTCAGGCAATACTGTTTATAGAATCAATTGATGCCTGGCATATTTTATTTAAATACAACAGTAACACAATAGAGTTCGTACATGTATCATGGTTCTTCTATCATGTGTGTTTTGTTCTTTTGAAAGTTGTAAAAATTTCACTAGGAAGGCCTAAAATGGACTTTATAAACTAGTAACCTTCCGGTACTGCAACTAAGTAAACTCTAAAGCAGCGTTTGCATTGGATTAATATTTATCTGAGACCACAGGTAACATTCCAATGGGTAAATCTTACTGGTGTCCACACTTAGACTCGGGTTAGCCCCACTTGTGTGGCCATGCTGAATCCTTGGCCACACGTCGGGGACAATTTTTTGTGAAGCTAAGCGAAAAAATACAAAAAAGTGCATTCTCTATTGGCAGGTTGTCGATTTATACCAGCTTAATGTGTTCACCTACCTCTTAGTCTTAGCTTGCCCTGGGTGTTTATGATGTTTAAACAAATAACCTTTTAAAAAGATATTTCCAACAATAATTGTGCGACTTCCTCTGAATTACTTTCCTCGATGTGTACTGAGCGCGGCCATTTTGGAGTGATCCCAATCATGTCCAATCAAATCACGACGTCATCGGCCTGGCGGGCTGTTTCACAACTTCTTAAAATCTGCGGTATTCTAAATAGAATTTGGATATGTAGCTAATGGATATGTAGCCTGGCTGTATGAAACCAATCGGGGAAGATTTGTCCCGTTTCTCACAGCAAACTTGCAGAGCAAAATTATCTGCACGCTTATTGCAGCTCAAAGATGAGAAGGTCTCGCTATTTTACGACAGATTTTATAAATAAAAATACAAGTATTTACATGTATCTAGGTACTCTCTGCGTGAAACACGGCTATTGCTGGTGCCAGATAGAAAGAATGCCAGACATCCGCCCCACCTAGCCAAAAGCTTGTTTGTTTACCGAGCATGCATTGAACGCAGCACACATGATGCAATACATTTTCAAAGCTCCCACGATGAAAGAATAACAAACAAACAACAACCTTTAACCTTATGTTGACTGTGACCATTTAACCTTGCGGGACAAATAAACCTGGAAATTAAACTTGTACTAGTCCACAGTTAGAAAAAACGATAATAAAAGACATTGTATCAATCAGAACACCAGAGCTTGTGTCAATAGCACATGACCGCTAGTCCACGACCCTCATGCCAGGAATTTCATGCTTGAGAGGGCAAGGCCATTTTCATTTTGCAAAGGGCACTTCCATTGGAAAATCTTAAAAGTCTATTGAGAACTTTTAAAGGGGCACCAAGGCCAAGACCAGGGCAACGGAGGCCATGGCCTCTGTGGCCTCCGTGTAATTCCACTAAACGTTCAGGAAAATAAATGACGATACACCGTAACATTCTGGGCTATGAGCCAGAACTCTTACAAACATGTAGTAAATTATACTCAATAGTTTGAACTCTCACTGAAGACAGAGAGGTTTCATTCCAGTAAAAGCTTGACTGATGCTTCATCTTTTGATGTTTTTTTAATTTTCAATTTTTCTCTGAGGGTATCACAACAAAAGAAATGACATCAACAGGGATTTTTTTTATTTTGTCTCTATCTCTGTTAAAAAATAACACACAATTTCTCAACAGACATTAGGTTATTTGGAAGCTGTAGCACAACACTTGAATATTTTCTTAAGTACAATGTACATGATTTTTCGGAGTGTGATTATTTACTTTTTGTGTTTTTTGTTTAAACAGTGCCAGTGTCCTTCTGCTCTGATGTGACTAAAGCCTACCAGACAATTGAAAAGCTGCAACCTTCCAGGATCTGCCACACTTGAATCCCACAATGAACTTCCGTCAGCGCATGGGCTGGCTCATGGTGGTCCTATTTCTATCACTTAGTGCGCTCGTCATCTACTTCATGTTTGAGATCAGCGATTCGTACAATGGTTTAGTGCTTGAACATGTACAGTCCTACGCAAACTCCCTCAAGACCAACCCCGAAGGCATCACGTGGCGCCAGACAATCACGGGCAAACTGGTGGCTCTACCTTTCTGGCTGTGGGGGTTCATCTTCCTCGTTCCCTACCTCCAGGTGTTCTGTTTGCTCATTGCGTGTACTAAGAATGACCCTATGACAGCAAGTATTGCCATGGCACCAATTTGCCTGGTTCTTAGATTGTGTGCTTGTAAGGGCAAGGAAGTGACCACCAGTAGACAATATGGACTGGATGTTCCTGTACATACTTAAGACAGTCATCAAATGGCTGGAATTTTTGCAACTACGATGTACATCTGTCAGTGCTCTCTTCTGACACGCAGCTGGTGTAGTTCCTTGGGATTAGACTGTGCAAGTCTTGTGCGAATTCAAACTTCTCGGACCAAGTTGGTCCCAACCATACATTGAGTTTTACGTGCGCGCGATTTTGTGTCTTCAAGTTTACATGTAACGTAGTTTATGGATGTAAAAATAATATTGTATTGTTGGGAAAGTACAATTTAGCCATGAAATATGTGAAAGTAAAACATTTTCAACAATCCACCAAGATTAGCGGAGAATAAGACTTGACCTCTGTTTCCGGTTAATTTGTAAATAATTTAAAATTTGCCCAACTGACGTTCATGTTATCATTAATGTAATGGTTGCACAAATTCGGAAGTGATTGGCAAATTGGTGTTCTAGAAGAAAAACACATCCTCGTCCCAAGTTTTAATTCTGTTTCAATGCTATTTTTATCAAATTATTTGTATTATATACAAATTGAAATTGGATAACAAATTGCTAATTGGTACTTTTATCTTCAAGAACTTTGCATGAAAAGAATTAATAAGATATAGTCAACGTTCAAGTTGGGTTTTTTTGTTTTCGATACGCGCAAGACTTGCACAGGCTATACCGGGGAATAAACATTTTGTCATGTCTAGGGATTTTGGTTGTTGAAATAAAGCAGTGTTTATGTTCGGATTGGAAGGCACTGTATTGGTTTTGTTTCTCACTAAATCTCACTTTATTATGTAAATTAGTAACTTTCATTTCAAAGTGCTTTCAGAACAGTTTACTTCTGTTTTGGGGTAACAACGAGTTGAATTATTTATGCGGTATTTTCCTTTGAAAGCCATGAGTTTTGATTTGGGGTATGCTTCCAAAACCCAATGCAATACCTTCCTTTTATAAATGCTGGTAAATAGCTAAAATGTTTATAGGGTTACAGGTTGCTGAATACTATAGTACAGAGCAAATTTCCATAGAGCTGCTTACTCACAAAAAGTAAGCACAACAAAATTATGCTTACTAGAATAAGGTTACCAGACTACCATGTCGTGTGTACAATTTATGACTAGTGTCCTGCTAAGCAGAACATTTTTAGCAGTATTTTCTGCTTAAGTAGCTCTATGAAATTGAGTCAGTGGATACTTGTTTTGCAATTATTGAAAACAGAACTGTTCAACAGAAGTAGACCAGTCAGACTTTTTAATGTCTTAAAAAATACATTCTGTAATGTACTGCAGAGATATTTTGTTTTAATTTTAGGGTTTAGTGAGAATTTACAACGACGAAGGAAATTTCAGTATGTGGTATTAACTGAAAGTTGTTTCAGCTCTGTATAAAAAAGAGAAAACTAAATTTCTTTCTTTTTTTAACAAGAAACAAATGACAGATGATTTCGAATGCCATTGTAAATTCAACCAAAGAGAAAACTTGTACAGTGTATACAATGCAATGTTTAATATCTTTTGCATAATTGTACAGTAAGATGACGAGGATACAACGAAGTATTTAATCTGGCAGTACCTTTGTACTTTGTACTTAAACTTTGTTAAACAAAAAAAGAAAAAACTAAAACTACGAGTAATTTTTATAAACAAATCAAATATTTAATAGCCACCAGACTTCTTGACAGCAACAAAAACAATTTGATTATGCAAACAGATGTTGAGACTGACAATGCAGCGATTGGATTCTCCAGGCTCTCATGGCAATCTCTTTGTTGGCATAGTCGAGCCATGAAATACACAGAGGTAGTTAAACTTTAAAGGGGGACTGTCATGATCATAGCAGCCTATGGCTGTACCATTTTGAACCCAGTTACTGCACATGCGAACACGCTAGCTGTCACAGTCACAATCCACACCCGACCGTCATTATTATACCGCGATGTGATGGACAGCTTGTGCAGTAACTGGGTTGGAGTTCGTTCATAATTTCATGTACAGCTACAGGCCTGCTATGATCACGATGACAGTCCCCTCCTTTACAGACAAACGGCACGATAGTTTTCCTCTTTGCTATGTTTAAAATACTTTTGAAAAACTGGCATGCAAGCAACTCTGCTTGTATTTAGTAGTTGGACCGTGGGAGTCTCCCACGTAATTAAACAGTTTTGGATTCTCACATACTAAAAATTGGATCCCCTCAAGGTGGTCCCTCTATTGTGGCTTCCCAGGTTGTGTCATAAACTTTGGTGTGATCCCTGGCTATACATCAGATACAGGTTGAATGGCTTCTGACTGGTACCCTCGAACAAAGATATTGACAAAATAGGGAGACCACCAACATTAGGGTTAGATACATGTAACTCAGTTGGTAGAGCATCGGTATGTTAATTCGTAGGTCGCCACCTCAGCCCTCCCTGGTTACCATTTATACTCCTGGTTAAAGAGAAGCAAGTTATGATATTAGTGTCTTGCTCAAGGACACAAGTGCCATGGTTGACGGATTTGAGCACACATTCTGAGGATTCAGCCACCAGATTTTGAGTCCAGTGGGCTAGACCGCTCGGCAACAACACTCCACAACGTGTGAAGGAAACAAAGTTATGCACTTTAATGGGTTCTTATGGGCTGGACTTACATGGTTCACATCAAAACCATCAGGGTATGAAAGATGTATTCCTGGTACATGTAGATGCTCCAAGTTCAATGCATTATGGTAGCAACTATCTTATTCAAGCCCTTCGGGCCGAAAGACATCACGGTATTAAACAAGAGAAATGATCAAACTAAGTTTTTAGTGTCGTCGTTTATTTCCACATGAATTCTAATCATGCTCTGAGGGCAATTCCTGCATTTTGCATGGGACATGTCTAGAATGGAGTAGATCTTCACAATGCGTAACGATATTTAATAATGTCAATCAAAAATGGATAGACCGAACTCCAGCTGTGTTTCATACGTGAAGAGTGTCTCAATTTACATAATTCTGGCACTCTTCAAAAAGCTATGGTGTCAGGATTTACCAAACTTTAGATGGGACCAGACATGAGGCCGTAAAGATCGTCGTCATTAAATTGACGCCATGCCTTATTAGTCCATCCGTCTAGGATAAACACCAAACTTTCCAACAGCTAATGTGATTTGTCTCCCTGCAGTCAATGAGGAAATTAACATCTTCATTTGCACACAAGGAAGTATTCATCATTATTTTGTAATGGACAATGAAGTACATGTAACAAACTCAAACCACGTATGTGCATTCTCTTATTGTTTTTGTTGTTTTTGTTATCATTTTATAAGTATTTACTTATTACAATGTTTGTGTTTGTCTGTGTATTAAATCCCCCCGAAAAAGTAGCAATTTCAGATATTATTTTTGTACTGTTTATTTATTCATTTAAAAGAAAATTATGTGTCGGTTTTTTAAAAAGTTCTTTGAATAAGGCAAACATATCAACCAGTAACTAATATATCTTAATTTGTGTGGATTAGAAATGTCTGCATGGTGGAAAGCAATGCAACTTTAATTTATGCAGTTTTCAGTCACTTTTAGTAGTTCTTTTGTAGTTCTGTTCTTATTTAAATATTGTTATTGTGTTTTTAATGAGACATGAATTTCTACTTGGATTAAAGTACTGTACAAGTATACATGAGAATTTGCAATACCTTCCTAAAGTTCCTAGTGTACAGATCGCATCTGCCTCAAGCCTGGTTCATACTCCATGCGGATTGCAAAAGCGATGCAAATTTTCTTGCGTCACAATTGGAAAACGGTGTGGACTGGTCTGTGCCTGGTCTGATGTCCACGCCCCTCCGCCCGACTGCCCCCCCCCCCATTTTAGATCTGGACTTTTTACATTCAAAGTTACCCCGATTAAAATGTAACATTTTCTAAGCTTTAATGTGATAATTTCAATGTTTTGAAAACTTTTTTTTACAAACAATGTATTTGTTTTTACACTCACGTCAGATTATCGTATAAAAACAGTAAATGGCATAACAAGAGCACAGAAGGGGTTGTTTAAGAGAAATGCAAATGGAAAATACAGTTTTAATTTGCCAATGTGCTTCCCGAGAAAAAAAGGATGTCCCCCCCTAAAATTGTACTCTAGTTTCGTCACTGGGACTTGGTGGGGGTGGGAGGGGGGGGGGGGGGAGAAAGCCAAACTATACAGGGCTAATGACGCATTGTTGTTGTATGGGTAAAACAAAAAATTGTATGTTGGAAAAGTGATCAATTATATGTACTACGGAAGTTTAACAGTGGGTTCGCAAATGTTGAAGCAAAAAATCATGAGTTTTTAGTTATTCTCAGTTTTGGGGGATTTTCATTATTTATTCTTCACATTTTTTGTTTTTGTTGTAATTTATTTTGGCCATCCAAGGCAAGAAAATTGTTACAAAACATATAACTGCAGAAAAGAAAAGTTGCATCCCCCTAAGGTGATCCCTCTGCTGCCGATTCCAAGATTGTATTGTAAACTTGAGTGTGATTCCTGGCTACAGGCAGTTACAGGTTTAGTAGTCTCTAACTGGCATCCCCTAACAAAGATACTGACATAATAGGGAGACCGCCAACATACAGTGTACAGGCCAGATAGCCCAGTTGGTAGAGCACCGGCACGTTCACCAGTAGGTCACAGGATCTAATCCTGTAAAATTTTCTTTGTTAAACCCAAAACTTAAAATATAACCGGAAATTTAAAAGATGTGTCTACTGCCTACTTATTTTTAAGGCAGGCACATTTACCTACCAGCCTCAGTGGGTTTTTTACAGGTTTGTTTTAGATCATTTGTTTCTTGAACACTAAATAATTGGAATGAAAGCAATCTTCAAAGAAACATCAATCCGGTAGCATATAGTCTCAGGCTAGGTGCATACACAAGCTTGATATTTGACCTTTGAAAATAAGTAGGCAAATCTCATTAAGTGTAAGAGAGGTCTTGATATCACATAGGCTTGTAAGGCAATTATACAAATCCTACTCGATGCAAATCAACCAGGATAATACAGATTCACATAGGTACAATTTCTTGCCTGCAACCATATACACTCTCCTCTTTATCACATTATTCTCCCGGTTCAAACAATTTTGAAGAGTTGAGCTGTGCTCAACTCTTCTGAAATTGGAAAGCAGAGCTTCGCACAATGATTTCTTATTTCTATTTTATTTCATTTATTTTTTGCACTCAGAAAAATCATGTAATTGAATAATAATAACAAAATAATCCTAATGAAAACTTATAAAGCGCATGAAACCACAAAAGTGCTCATGGCCCTAATACAAACAAGAACATGGACATGTACAATAAAATGAAAGCTTAAGCTTAGAAAGGGCCGAAATGCAATATTAAAGAATTATAAATAAAAAATAACAGAAACAAACGTAGCATTACTCAAATACTTGATTGGATTAAAGAAACAGATGATTTTACTTGTGATGGCATTTTGTTCCTGATGCGTGAAAAAGTCTATAAAAGCATATACCAATATGACATTGTAGATCAGCATTTGTAAATTGTTCTATTTTTTTCAAGGGCCATATATGAGGATGGCTGAGATTCATTGCTGACAAACAAATCTGGAACTAGGCTCTGAATTTTAGGTCGCAGTGATGACTTTTGATAACCCCTGGGGTGTTGATTTCAAGGAGCTTTTGGGAAACTTCGATCAGAGAGCAGGATTTCTGGTATATTATCTGAAGATAATAACTGCTCCTTTTGTTTTACCAGGCGGACATAAAAAGTCTGAATTCAGACTAAATATTGACACTTCTCATCCCCGAGTTCTGATGAGAGTTGGAGTTGAACCATGTACAGTGGAAGCAGTATTGAAGAAGTCATTGATATCGACTGCTTATCTGCATGAATGGGGTGGGCTCAGAGGGAATCCAGTAAGGATTGTCAACAAAAATAACAACAAACGGCTTTCATCATCAACGTGAATTCTCAACTTTATTTATTTCAATTTTGAGAAATATCAACTCTGCCAAAAAGTAAAAACATTATTAAAAGGTTGTGTAATTCAACTGTTAAAGAAAAACATATCAAACGGTTCATAACAATGGATGAATTGATATTGACGTACTAAAAAGTAGATAAGGAACGAGTCTCACATTAAAAATATTTAAAGATATCTACAACTTTCTCTTGAAGCTAGTTCTAAAATCTTTCTTTTACTTTGTGCTTCCTAAGTTCTCAAGAAAAAGGAAAAAAGAAGTCTAGATAAACCTGCTTTCATGAATTGAATTTGTTACAAACCTCAGCAAGTCATCATACTAATAATATTATTTATAAATGCATTCATAAATATTATTCTTTATTTATTCCCAATGCAATTGATACATCTGCTAAACCAATATTGTGTCGTACGTCAACATCCTGTCCAAATATTTACTGATGATAATTTCTTTTTTGAAAAAACATATGTTATATATACATCAATAACCAAGGTAATGAATAATCAATATTAAATGATAAAAAGTAATAAACTTGAGACAACAATAATCTGTTTTTTCAAGCCTCTCTATTTAAACAGAGAAGAAAGCAATCTGTTTTGCAGCCATGCTTTGATACACTGTATACTGTTAATGATGGCTTCCTAGAATGTGCAGGGCAGTAATGTTCTTGTTGGGGAAAAAATAAATAGATTAAGTTCATTGCTGAGTAACGTTTTTCAAGTTAAAAATTCTCTACACTTAAAATTTAGACAGTAAAGCCGAAACTCACATGAAATATTTGGCTAAAAATGTATTTAGAAGTAAAAAGCCATCAGCTTTATAAACTTACATTTGAAGAAATTTAGATCATTGTACATTCACTTCAACCCTCCAGGTTTCAACACATATCACAAAAATGAGATGAGGTTCTACAGAACAAATGATTGTCACTAAAATCAAATCGAAATGAGCTCCTGAACTCTTTATCAGGGCCTAATTTCATGGCTCTGCCTAGTACAAGCAGGGAATACCGCGCTTATGTCAAGCGTGTTTCACATTTAAACAGTAAAGTTTTGCTTGTGTGTGTGTGCGTACTCCACGTTACCAGGCATTCTCCACGTACATAGCTAGCGCAGAAATTTTGCGCTAAGTGAAAAATGGTGATCGCAAGCGTACATTGATTAAATATTTGCACTCTTTTAAAAACCAATCACAGTTAAACGTCCCCTCATGTTTAAGCCTTCTTCTCTATTTCATGTGAAGGCAAGGCATAAAAAGTGGAGTTAAAGGCACTGAACACGTTTGTTGGTAATTACTAAAAATATATATTAGCATAAAAACTTACTTGGTAACCAGCAACGGAGAGCTGTTGATAGTATAAAACATTGTGAGAAACCACTCCCTCTGAAGTAACAAAGTTTGTGAAAAAGAGGTAACTTCTCACTAAAATAATAAAAGACTTCATGCATGAAGCCTTTTATTAGCATCTGAAAGCACACAAAATTGTGCAACAAGGGTGTTTTTTCTTTTATTTTCTTGCAACTTCGATGACCGATTCAGCCCAAATTTTCACAGGTTTGTTATTTTATGCATATGTTGGGATACACCGAGTGACAATACTGGTCTTTGATAATTACCAAACATGTTCAGTGCCTTTAAATGAAATATCTTTGAAAACCTAACAAAGTCATTTGGATAAGTCAGAATATGACCCTTAAATTGCATAATTTTTAATTCAGTGCCCAATAGACTGTGCAAGTCTCGCGCGTATCCGAACGAGAGAACACGTCAAACGAAGAACATTTTTATTTCTGAAATCAAATCTTTGTTTTAAATTATATCTCATGACAAAATCTAAACAACTAAAATAAATCATTACAATTTTATAAAATTAGTTTTAGCTTTTGAAAAAACAATCACAATAGTGTGTATATTATTATTGAAAAAAAATTTAAACTCTGGGACAAGGATGCCTATTTGATGTTAACTTTTTAGAAACCCCTTACGCGGATTCGTGAAGGTCAAACGGGTCTTAAATGGACTCGTATCGCAGTTTAAAGAGGATGCTGACGCCTCAACAACCATAGACTGCAATGAAAAGGGTTTGCTTTGCAATTACAGCATCTGGCGATTATAATTGCGCATCCAAAACAAGCGTTTACGTAAGTTTTATGATCGGAGGCGAGCACAAAATTCTTAATTTTTTGCAATAACCGGAAGCTGAGGTCAAGTTTAATTCTCGGGTTTTCTTCGTTATATTGTTGAATTGGTTTTACTTTCATATTTTGTTATCACTTAGTATTACATTCCCAACAATATGTATAATTTTCTAGGTCATAAACTACGTTAAACTAAAATAATTGACGAAACAAAATCTCGCCCACGTAAAACTCCATATGGTTGGGACCACTATGGTCCCGGAAGTTCGAATGCGCGCGAGACTTGCACAGTCTATACCAGGGCCCAATTTTATAGGGCTGCTTCCAGGGATGTGATAGGCTGTTGAAAAAAAAACTCTGAACTGTGAGCGCAAAGTGCAAAAGCTTGAAGCCCACTAATATACATTTATCTTTGGTTTTAAAAGCCCTACTCTGCAATCTGGGGGCGTTCTATATGTTTTTATCTTACTTTTTTTATGAATTTGATTTAAAGTTAAACAAATAAATATAAAATAAAATAAATTATTGTCATTATTATTATTATTATTTTTTTTTTTTTAAGGTATTAAAAAAGAAATATATTTGGGGGGCCCCAAAAAACGTGGATTTCCGGTTAAAAGCAGAGAAATAACATCCCTGTTAAGCAGAACAACAACAACCTTTTGCTAAGAAAAACAATCAGCAGGAAACCAGTCACAATTTGTACATATGGCATGGTATTTGGGCTGGTAACCCTTTCCCGGTAAGCAGAGTTGTCTTGTGCTTGGCTTTTGTGTGTGCTCAAGCAGCTGGGCCCATTTTAATAAAGCTGCTTGAGCAGAAAATAGTGCTTACAAAATTTCTGCCAAGCAAAAATTGCCAGGATACCAGTCACAGATGGTGCATGTGACACAGCATTTTTGGTTAGCATAATTTTGTTGTGCTGAGCTACTTTTGTGCTTAAGCACCAGCTCTGTGAAACTTGTCCCAGGGGTAGATCATCTTTCATTCAACTTTTCATCAAGAAGGACTGGTAGTTGTCGGTCTTCTTTGACACTTATTCTGAAAATGGCTTCTGGCCTGTAGCTACGGCAGTCTCAGTTATCAGGTCACTCTAATATCCTGTTATTGTCCAAATAAGTTCTTTACTGGAGTCAACAAAGCACTGAAGGAGACAAGAAACAGAAAAAGCCTTTCTTGAATGCATAAGATAAATACATGTAAATGAAATTATTTCATACTGGTCAATACTTAGGAAAAAAACAATTTCAATGGAAACATGTTATTTTGTTAAGCGACAACTTTCCGTCAGCATTCTGTGCAAATTATATCTTGCCTTTAGTTTAATAGAGATAAACTTATTGCTTAACGTAAGAGTCTATCACCTATCAATCTTTACATGGTATTGATTTAAAATCAGTACACTTTCTGACATCAGCCCCAAGTATAAGTATTGACTTTAGTTTTTATACAGGTCCTTCTAGTTTTGTATATGAATTACATATACATCGTACATTTTGAAGTCAGTGAATTCACCACAGGATCAAGGTGTATGTTTGGTAATCACTCTTAAAATGAATGGCAATAAAAACTTTCTTGGTAACAACTACAGCAGCTTTTGATTGTATTGAGAATCATTTCACTTCGAAGTAATGTGGTTGTGGGAAAAAATATATCAGGTTTTATGCCCCTAAATTTGAATCTGAGAAGCGTTTCTGTCAGAAATGTTTCTCAGATTGTTCAATTCAATCCAATTCAATTTTATTTGTTCATCATATATAAACACATGAAATTTGTTTTCCATTGTACAGCATTTTAAAAAAGTACAGAAAACTACACCAAGTACATCACAAATAGACAATTATATACACAATGAAAAAGAGAGAGTCATAAAAAAACAATTGTGTTCCTATTTACAGATTTAAGGGATTATTCTTCCTGCGTGGACATAAATCACTCCAGTTTTTCAGCGATATCTCCAAAAAGCTACCACCTTTTGAAGTGAAATTTTCACAGGTTAGTTTTATTGTATACATCTAATAATGATAATAGTACAGAGTATTTGTAATGCGCCAAAACCTACCAAATTAAGGTGCTCAAAGCGCAACGGAGTGAATCCTCACACAGTAAAGAAAAAAGAAAAATCAAACTAAAAACCAATTACAAATCTACATTTATATAGGATTAAAACAATCAAACGGTTCTAAAAACCAACGGTATACTTGGCCTTTAACTACACCTGTCCTAAAAATGCTAACAAATAGCAAGTTTCATTGCAAGGACCCCTTCAGTTCCACATAATTGCAGAGAAATTAACATCCATGACCAGGGAACATTGGTTAAAGAGCAAACAGGTTGATCAGAAGCAAGTACTCACTCTATCATCCGTCCAAAGGCCCCCCTGGGACGCAGCTGATAATGACTAGACCGCGGAAGCCGAGGTCTCCGTGGGATACCAGCTAATTTCTGCAATCTAATCTGCTCAGCGTGCTGGAACTGGTCCCCGTCGCATCTCCCAGGATGTTGGACGTGCCTGTCCATCTGATCAGCAACACCCCCTGTAGATGTCAGTGTGGAGATTGTCGGTTTGTAAAATTGTTTATAGAAAATAAAAATTTAAGAAAGAGGAAATCATAATAAAGATAAACAACAACACGTCTTGGCAAGGGTGGAGTATGGTAATTATTAATAATTTTTATGAATATTTCTTTTCACAAATTCCACCAAAGAGGTAATCAGGTACATTCACCAGAAATGGTACACTGAACAGAGGTAATCTGGTAGATTAACCAGAGGTGATCTGGTACAATACCTAGAAATTGTACATTAAACAGAGGCATCAGGTACATAACCCAAAATGGTACATAAAACAGAGGTAATCTGGTACATTAACCTGAGGTAATCATGTACATAACCCAAAATGGTACATAAAACAGAGGTAAACTGGTACATTAACCAGAGGTAATAATGTACATAACCCCAAATGGTACATAAAACAGAGGTAAACTGGTACATTAACCTGAGGTAATCATGTACATAACCCAAAATGGTACATAAAACAGAGGTAAACTGGTACATTAACCTGAGGTAATCATGTACATAACCCCAAATGGTACATAAAACAGGTAAACTGGTACATTAACCAGAGGTAATAATGTACATAACCCAAAATGGTACATAAAACAGAGGTAATCTGGTACATTAACCTGAGGTAATCATGTACATAACCCCAAATGGTACATAAAACAGAGGTAAACTGGTACATTAACCAGAGGTAATAATGTACATAACCCAAAATGGTACATAAAACAGAGGTAATCTGGTACATTCACCAGAGGTAATCAGGTACTTTAATCCAAAATGGTACATAAAACAGAGGGAATTAGTTACATAATCCAGAAATGGTACATTAACTGGAGGATAATCTGGAACATTAACCAGAAGTTCTAATGGCACACATCCGATATATAAAACCAATGAAGAGGAGTTATTCAAGGGTAAATCAGAGATCTAGCCTTTTTAGTTAGTCGTGTTACCTTCTGGATATGCAGGGTGGATTTCAGGGCCTGCTGTAGCTCCAACCTCAGGCTCAGCTTCATTTGGATGGGATGCCTCCTGAACGAAAACCACAAATCAAGTTACTTTAATAACACAACAAAGCATCGGATGCTCTCAGAAAAACTAAACTGACAATAAGCTAGATGCTAACTTAGTATACGTACACAGTGGAGCCAACTGCATTATGATCTGAATTACTGCCATCTTGCAAGAAAATGTTTTGATCTTATTTCTTCAAGTAATGATTATACTGAAATTAGCAAAACTAGTTTCCTATCAAATCATATAATTAATTAATAATTATATGGATTTATATCGCGCTTTATCACACCCAAGGGCGTCTCAAAGCGCTTCGAACATTATTACCCCTGGTCACTGGGCCATTTATTTCATTCCTTAAACCATCTCAGCTCCCTGGGGAGTATACAGCCTGTGCTGCAATATATGCGCTACTAGGCTAAATCAATCACAAGAACCATCTCTGCCCTCACAGGTACCCATTTTACCCCTGGGTGGAGAGAAGCAATTATAGTTAAGTGTCTTGCTCAGGGACACAAGTGTCACGACCGGGACTCGAACCCACACTCTGCTGAACAGAAACACCAGAGCTTGAGTTCGATGCTCTTAACCGCTCGGCCGCTCGGTGCACATACAGTGATCCTGGGTCTTGATTGACACTGAAGTGAGATCACATGAGAAATTCTTTGACAGCACCATCTTGTGAAGTTAATAAACCTACCCCATGATGGTCCTGTGAGCCCTGCCTGTTCCTCCTACCCCTGCTACCTGCTCTGTCACTGTTCCCATCACCACTCCTAGGTCTAAGGGTAGGTCCGTCGCTCTTCTCTCTGTCCTCATAACGGGACGCCAATTCTAAATCTAACCAGTCATTTGTTTCATCATTGCTCAATCGTTTTTTAATAAATGTTCAAAGACAAAGATAACAAGCACCTGGAAGGGTGCATATTGTCATGTCAGAGCAAAAACGTTGTATCTTGATTTTGCTAAAACGTTGTATCTCACACGAATAAGCTTCATGCAAAAATGTCATTATCTCGGCGCGTACTTGTTTTGTGTGTACACCCGTACTATTTTCAGCGAGATACAAAAATTTGACAATTCCCAACTCACACGTAACATCAGTGCTATTTTAGGGGATACAATGTTTTTACACTGACACAACGATACTATCAGTTTCGCAATCACGAAGGACTACTTTAGAAATCTGCAAGTGAGATTACGCAAGTGAATATCGTACAATAATAATAAATAGTCCCGTCTGTCTCTCTTAACATTTTCACCATCTCAGAAACTGCAACTACTAATTTAAGTTCTGAACCAATATTTGGACCTAGGGAAGCTGAATGAAAAGTTTATTGTACATGAATGACAGGTAAATTGACAACAGAAATATATCTACCCATAATCAAAAACCTCTCAAAATTCTTAGACGCACTGCAACTTCACTGATTCACAATTTGCGCCCACAACTCTACCTAATGACAAATCCATAACTACACCTCCAAAACTTTACTCACCTGCACTTTTTTTAAAGTGGCTATTTGCAATAAAGAACATTTTCAGCATTAAATAATATTTTTAGTACCCATATCAAAGGAAAATTTGAAGTAAAATTGCAAGCTAAACTGAAAGCTAAGAACATTCAATAAGCCTTCTTATTCCTATTTATAAATATTTGTAATAACATACCCCTCCCCTTTTTAAAATTAATATAACAATAATAATATCAAAGCAAACAGATTGGGGGGGTTAGTTAAAGGGACAGAGTAATGTGAAAATGTCGAGCCTCAAGCATGACCTGCAATCAAATGAATGATTGAATTTAATTGCAATTAATAATTAATCACCTCTAGATCGGAGATGGTATTCAGCCCTTTCCTCCGGCAGCGGCTGGGGCTGCTTCTGCACTGTAGTAGTCGGGGCAGTGGCTTTTTGTGGTCCTCGCCGTAGTGAGTAACGGTTGTAAACCTCTGCTGACTGGACCGATGCCGCCATCTTCTTCACTGCCTGACTGGCTTCGTCTCTCGGTAAACTTTGGCATTTGTTGCTGTCACTGCTGGGATTCAAATATTACTTGGTGATAATATCGGCCAGGAAGTGTGCATATCATGCTATATCAATCAATCAATCAATCAATCAATCAATCAATCAACCAATTAATCAAAATAACTTAAATAGCATAGATATCAATTAGAGAATACAATCGAAGGTGCTTTAACAAAGAAACACACATATCATACAAAATGCTTTGGAGAACAAATGAGTTTTGAGTCTCTTCTTGAAAGCAATCACATTTGGGGAGGTTTTGATGTCTTACAGTCCATAACATTGGTGCCAAATTGGAAAATGCAGAGCGGCCATATGAATTAAGCTTCCATTTTGGAACGTGGAGGAGAAGTTTATTTGAAGACCGTAATTTGCGAGAAGATGACTGAAGTGGTAAGAGGTCCATGCTATATTATGGAGCCATTGATGGCTTTGTAAGTAACTAGGAGCATTATAATAATAATAATAATAATTAAAGATTTTATGGCGTGTCGTGGCCGAGCGGTCTAGGTCACCGGACCTAAGCTCTGGTGTTTTCAGCAGCAGAGTGTGGGTTCGATACCCGGTCATGACACTTGTGCCCTTGAGCAAGGCACTTAACCATAATTGCTTTGAAAAAGTTGGGAAGGTAGTGCATTCTGCTCTACCAGACAGGCTCCTAGTGGATGATACCCATGCCTACATCCTTAAGGACTGTGAAGGGGGTAACCCTGCTTCAGCCCCAGGAGTAGGAGGCAACGTGCCCCTGGTGTCAATTGATTTGGGTTGATAGCCCAAATCAGTTATGTGTAGCCCTCACCTTGAGTGGCCGTCCGTGGCCTTGTGAGTTAGGCGATATCTCATAAAAAATAAAAATAAAAAATAGCGCACATATCTGCCTATAATGGCACCCAAGGCGCACAAAGATACACTAGAAACAGTAATTAAATGAAATAATAACAAGTATGGACATGACAGTTAATCGTTGGATTCCTTCATGAGGTAGGTCTTCAGATTCTTGTGGAACAGTTCAATTGTTTTGCTAGATTTGATGTATGAAGAGAGTGCATTCCACAAACAAGGGGCTGCTGCAGAGAAAGACCTGTCACCCCAAGACCGCCTCGTTCGAGCTTCCTGGAACTGTTGGACATTTCCTGAACGCAGACCAGGTCTAGAAGATCTCTTCTCCACCAGTAGATCCGACAAGTACACTGGTGTCTGGTTGGTTCTGATTTTAAAAACCAGGGAAAGTACCTTGTACTTGAGTCTTTGCCTCACAGGCAGCCAGTGTAGATCCTCGAGAACGGGAGTGATATGATCAGATAACTTTGATCGGGTGACAAGCCGAGCCGCAGAATTTTGGACCTTCTGCAGACGTTTGATGAGAGTGTCGGGCAGACCATTCAGGGTACTATTGTACATGTCCAATCGTGATGTGACGAGTGCATGGACTGCCTGTTGCGTGGCATGAGGAGTCAGGTAATCCCTGATCCGACGAATGTTCCTAATGTGATAAAATGCTGATCGGATGCAACTAGAGATTTGGGGTTCCATTGACATGTTGGAATCCAGTGTCAGACCGAGTGAGCGTACTTTGGAAGCCGGACTAACACGTGCCTCACCAACTGTGAGGTGGGGAATGATGACCTTCTTCATCTGTTGAGAAGAACCGAAGAAGATAAATTCGGTCTTCGCCTGATTAATTTTTAAGTAATTCTGTCCCATCCATTTGGAGATATCTGTTATACAGGACTCAAATCTGGCAAGGGTGTTGTCCACATCAGTTTGATTAGGCAGGCACGACAAATACAGCTGAATATCATCAGCGTATATGTGATACATTAAATTATGCGTGTTGATAATCTCACAAACCGGTAAAATATACAGAGAGAACAGTTGCGGACCGAGCACTGAACCCTGAGGCACAGAACAGTTGAGAGAGACTGGGTCCGAAACGTCATCCTCACCAATGCGAACAGCCCGAGTGCGACCATCAGGTATGATTGACACCAACTCAAAGCCAAACCTCCGATACCAACTTCTTGTAGTCTCTGTAGTAAGATACGATGATCTACCGTGTCGAATGCTGAGCTCAAATCCAGTAGAACTAGTCCTGTCAGCATGCCCCTATCCATGGCCCGTAAGATGTCATTACTCACTCGCAAGACGGCTGTCTCAACTGAATGGTTCTTTCTGTAGGCTGATTGGAAAGGATCCTGAAGTGACTGGTCAGCTACACATCTAAGAATGCGTGCAGCAGCTGCTCTCTCGACCACTTTTCCTAAGAATTTCAAGTTAGCTACTGGTCTGTAGCTTTCCAGTTTCTCCTTATCCAGGTTAGGCTTCTTCAGTAAGGGTCTGATGATGGCATGCTTCAAGTTCATCGGGAAAACAGCCATAGTGAAAGACCTATTGACCAACTTCGTAACGAAAGGCACAAATGCATGAACATGTTCCTTGATCAGCCATGTTGGGATAGGGTCTTGTTGACAAGAGCTTGACGGCGATCGTTTGATGATTTTCTCGACTTCATCCTCGGATGCTACACCAAAGCTGGCCATATCTGGTACTCCAGGTGTAGGCTTTTCACCGATCTCTAGAAATTGCACCAACGAATCACGAATCGTGTTAGTCTTGCTCATGAAATGCTCTAAAAAACTGTTGGCCAATAACCCCTCAGGTGGACTTTGTGGTAATATAGAGTCCCTTTTCTTCTGAAGGAGCTCATCAATGATGGTGAACAGACTGAGCTTTCTGATCTGAAGAACAGCTCTCAACAGTAGATGAATAGAATTGTCTTTTTGCATTCTTTATGAGCTTAACAACACTTCGGCATTGTTCTAGGTATCTCTTATGTTGAAGTTTTCTTTCTTCAATGGATCTACACCTTCTCCACTTTCTTTCAAACCTCCGTCTCACTTTCTTTGCAGCCCAAATTTCTTCATTGTACCATGGAGACTTCTCTCTTTGTTTCAAGCTCCTTGTCTTCAGAGGTGCTAAGGCATCAAGAATATCACACAGAGAACGTTCGTACTCTTCAACAGATCTAGAAAGATCCATGTTCTCGACATCAATCGACGACAAAGCCTCAGAGACGCATTGCTGAAAGAGGTCACGATCCATTCCCTTGAAATTATGCGTGGTAACTGTCCTCTTTTGATACATTGGTTTCTGCAATGACAGCTTGCAGGTGACAGCAAAATGGTCAGACAATCCTGGATGGACTGATATGTCAGAGATAACATTGTCACCATCACGAGTTATCAGCAGGTCCAGTGTATGGCCAAGACGATGTGTCGGGGTGGATACATACTGAGTCATACCATATGAAGATAGCAGCTCCTTAAACAGCACTGTGTTCACAGCAGTTAAATCATCCATCCAGATGTTAAAATCACCCATGATCAAAAGTTTGGAAGGGTGGAGAAGGTAATTAATAGTCAATCAATTTACTGAAATCATCAAGAAATTATGTGAAAGGCACATGTTGACCATTCTCACTGCTTCTCTCTGAGCGATATATGATGACCAATCGTAATGAACTGTGATCATCTGTTACTTGTGCGTGTAAAGCCTCGAAAAAACAAAACTTCTGAGGCTCTTCTGTCTCAAAGATCGGACCTATACAGCAATCCGACACCTCCCCCAGGTCTTTTATCTCGAGGAACATGGACAAATGAGTAGCCACTAGGTGTGGCTTCCTTAGCAACGAGATCATCATCTGGTTTCAGCCAAGTCTCTGTCAGAGCTACAATATCAAAACCTTGCTCAGTTACAAAGTCTACAAACTGAATAGCTTTATTCCGAATAGACTGTAAATTTACAGTGCAGAGTTTGGCAAGCTCAGTGACAGGTTGAATTTGAATCAAGTTGTTACTATCACAAGTCCGGACATTTTTCCTAACTTGTCTCACAGTATCTTGTATGACCGGAATAGAATGCTGGTTCTTTGTGAAAGTGCGATATCCTCTCTTTGTTGGCTTGATACTGCTAATGCCACAATCCACAATTGTCTGGTACACATTCCATGGCAAGCAAGTCCTGGGGCATTGTTGTTGAATGTCAAAAAGCTCCTTTCTGGAGTAGGAGTACAAAGCCATTGTCCCGATGATTAAAAGGATCACAGTTCGCCAGTGATTAGCCATGTATACCATTGATGTTCACTCAAGAAGAAATCACACAATAGCCATGGAGTTGGGTGTAGCAAAGTGAATCCAATTGCCAATGAACAGAATCCAGAAATCAAAATATATTTCCACATTAATTGTCAAATAATGAGCGAGTGACAGTAATGAAGAATTTCCTCCAGATTCACCGAGACTTCCTCTTCAAACTCGTATAAAACACTTGGAAAGTGAGTCTGAAATTCTCCAATAATCTAACGAAATGTGGAGAGCTGAAAAGGGGTGCAACCATAGCACTACCCATGTATCATATTATTGATTATCCTCCTTGTGGGCTACATAACGCAAGACAATCTACAAGAAGAAAACAATTTTATACATATTTTTTTTCCCCAAAATAATTTTCTTGTGGATATTAAGACACTGGTTGGAAAATTCTTTTTGCGCTACGGAAGTGTTCATTAGTTTATGTAGTACAGTGTGTTGCCTCTAAGTCACCTGCAAACGTTACCTAGTGTGGCATGGTCCTAACATTCCTTGGCCCAACTTCATTCTAGTGTGGCATGGTACTAACATTCCCAGGGTTCTGCCCAGGATTTGTTTAGTGGCGGAAATTTTTTGTCCTAGTACGGTCAAGTCAATTTCCTTTCGATCGTGCACGAAGTGGTTACACACGTGCGCCCTGCAGCTGTGCCTTGAATGTAGGCCCTCAGTGCGCGCTCGCCTTTACCGCCATGGGAAAACAATTTACAGCATCTATAGCATGGTGCTTACTCTGCAGTTCATTTCCGTTGTATTAAACGCTATAGAATAGGAAGCGTAAAGCTATAATCAGCGTGACTGGAAACCATTGAGAAATCAATGCAGGTTTCGTTGGATATAATGTACATCGTACAGGCGGGAGTGATGCTTGATCCTGGATCATTAAAATAGACTCAAACCAAAGAAGTAGGCTACTCGAAACTTTGGATAAAACTTTTTAATGGTAAATAATTTGTTTTACACGTTGTTCAAAATATTTTGAAGGAAATGGGGGAAAAAAAGGGGAAAATATGTGGTGGTCGGAAAACGAAAAAATTCTGCCAGTGGTGGTCGGGGAATCACGAGTGCCGGTCGGGTTTTCCGGCACCGACCACCGTGGGAAGAACCCTGCATTCCTGGGCCCAACTTCATTGAGCTCCTTCAAACCAGAAAATATTGCTTAACAATTTTCCGCTTAGCAGAAATGAGCAAGACACCCGTCACAGATTGTACGTGTGACGCGGTACTTTGGCTGGTAACCTTATTCTGGTCAGCAGAATTTAGTTTGTGCTTAGCCGCTTTGTGTGCTTAAGCAGCTTTATGAAATTGGACCCAGTTGGTAAGTCCTTATGTCACATGCCTGCGCATCCTCTACATGCGCTGGATTTTGTGCTCCATCCAGCTCCAAAGCTGGCATATGGTTGTGTGTATTTTAACCAAAGTCATTCATGTCAATGTTCAAATGCATTATGCTAGAAACTGATACATCAAAAAAGACCTTGATTCTTTGCAAAACATATGAGAAAGGGAAGTCAAAACATTATTTTTGTTCAAGAATAAATGTATGAAGAGAAAGTAGCTCAATGCAGTTCCTGTGAGACTCTGGTAGATGGAGCCAGTTTGTGTGACGTGGCCGTTGGTATACTTTCACACAATAGTTGATCAACTATTGTGTGACAGAACATTACAGGTATTTTTCTCTCAACAACTTTCAAATGAAATGATCAAACTATTCTTCAAAGGTAGGGTTATAGATTGGTTTTTGTCAACTCAAGGCTGATTGGTAGGCAAAATTATAAAGAAAGATACAATAAAAGTCAAATGTGAAAGTTTCAGCTGAATACAGTGTCGACTAAGCTTAGTGTCTACTTGTTGAGAATACAGCAGAAAACTGTCACAGTATTTTCACAAGAATGTCAAGGAGGAGATAGCTAGTGCCAACCGCATCTCTGGCCAACCCTCACAAATCTGACAAACGATTCATGCATGAATCGTTTCTCACATTCAAACGTTTTTGGTGGAAAAAAAAATCCAAACCATATTACTTCAAAAGGAATCCTTTTCTTAAAACAGTTTATACTATCAACAAAATAGGGCCCTGAGCGCAGCTATCACTCATGGGTATTTAACCTGTGTTCTTAAACTATGCCAAACTCTGATCCAAACTCTACCTTCTGTCGGAAGATCTTGACTTCTTAGCATCAGAAGGCGAGTGTCCCTTGACAGCATAATGTCTTGTCCGCTTACGCCCACCCTAAAAGACAGTAATATGAAATGTAAACATTAAAATAATAACTTGGGATTGAACAAAGAAAAATTACTAGAGTAGGATTTGAACCAACCACCTCAGATTTAACGTGCCAGCGCTGTACAAACTGAGCTATCTAATCTAGCCCTATGTTGGCAATCTCCCTATTTTGTCAATGTCTTTGTTTAGGGTGCCAGTCAGAAGCCATTTAACCGTAAACTGCCGTGTAGCCAAGGATCACACCAAAGTATACAATACAACCTGGGAAGCGGCAGCCAGGGGATCACCTTAAGGGGATGCATTTTTTTTTTTCAAACATCAAGTTATAAACCAGTCAGTTTCCCTTGAACACAGGGTGGCAAACCCTTTCTCCTTACGATAAGTGCACTGGGTGCTTTTACATGTTTTATACAACACACAGGACCAACAGCTTTACGTCCCATCCGAAAGACAAAGCAATATTGGTTAAGTGCCTTGCTTATCAGAAACATCAGAGCTCAAGTCCGGTGCGCTTGACCGCTCAACCACAACATGCCAACAAAAGGGAAAACATATTCCAAATATATAGACGAGAGCAGTAAAATCTACAGACCTTAATAAGTCCAAAACCAAGACCGTGTGTTTATGAGATTTAGATCAAAAATGAGCAGTAGTGTGTCGCAGCAGCACAAAACATAGCGTATCATGGTCAAGCGGTTTAGCGCATCAAACTCAAGTTCTCGTGACCAAGTCACCTTAATGTGGGTTTCGGTCATGACACTTGTGCCCAGACACTTAACTACATTTGCTGGGTACCTGTGAGGGCAGAGATTGTTCTTGCATTTAATTCAGCTCGGGTGGGCTACATACTTGCCAGCACAGGCTGTATACTCCCCAGGGAGCTGGGATGGTTTAAGAAATGAAATAAATAACCCTGTGACCGGGACACTTCACTTCACAGTGTAATATTTCCTCATTCGTATGATGCATGCACTGTATAAGGAAGGAGGAGACTTGGCACAGGTCTTGGTCTCAAGACCTACGACAGTTACACTTACACATGTAGGACAAGCTAGAGATCAAGCCTACCTGTGGTTTTTGCGGAGTTGATTCAGCGGGGCATGACTGCTCCTGGTTGTCTGCTGGCATGTTACCGAACTCCTCTCTTGGTCGGAAATGCAGCAGTAGCGTGAAGGGATGCGTGTTAAGGCGATCTTGATTTTCATTGAAGGCGATGCGAGAGGCAACCCGCCATCTTTTCTTTTCTAAAAATGTTTCAGAAGAATAGAGGGTCACCATGCAAAGCATTAAATAAACCACGGTTGGTTTCCTTTTCATTTCACCTTTGTCATTCTCTAACATTGTGTATTCTTTCCTTTCTGGGTCGAGACAAATTTACCCCATTACCAATGATGCAAAAGTGTGTGGATAACAGTCAAAAGTGGTACTAAGAAACAACTATAAATAGTACTATTACATAGTATTTTGCCTGGTATTTTTTAATCTGGTAAGCATAATGTTGCTGTGCTTAGCTTTTTAGTGCTTAAGCAGCTCTATGAAAATTAGTCAGTAACCCAGCCAACCAGAAATATTGATGTCAAATTAAAGGAAAAGTTTGGTGGGAGCAAGTGGCTCCATTTGACAATCCCAATTATGTGAATGCCTGAAGATTATTTACACAACAATCCCACCCCAAATCTAGTCGAGAAACAATTGACGACAAATTGTCCAAAAGAATATTTGTTTACTGGATGGTTCTTACCTAGGTAGACAATGAAATGATCCGTCTTCACCGCAGCAAGGTTAACAGTCAAAGCAACTCTTATCGCTTCCTAAGAGGAGAGATATCATCTTTAAGATCAGACAT
The DNA here is from genome assembly GCA_037783415.1 of Leptasterias polaris. Taxonomy (NCBI): domain Eukaryota; kingdom Metazoa; phylum Echinodermata; class Asteroidea; order Forcipulatida; family Asteriidae; genus Leptasterias; species Leptasterias polaris. Next base: position 5,274,445 of record JAZGTN010000027.1, read on the forward strand.
GAGTTGCTTGAGAGGCATCACTTCCATGTTAGTTTTCTTCACAAGCACAAAGTAATTTAAAGGGCCCAATTTCAAAAAGCTGCTTAAGCCCCAAATTAGCTAAGCACAGTATAATATGCTTACTAGCTTAGGGTTACCAGCCAAAACAACATGTAACATGTACCATTTTGACTGGTTTTCTGCACATTTTTGCTTAGCAGAAAACTGTTACGCAAAATTGTCTGCTCAAACAGCTCTATGAACTTGGGCCCTGGTGTAGCTACAAATTTGAAAAGGGGCCCAGTTTCATAAATCTGGTAAGCACGGACAAATATTGCAAAGCAGAAACAAGATTACCTGCCAAACTGCCATGTCATTGAAATGGTGCCCCGGTGTTCTTTTTCTCAACAAAATAATTTGCTTAGCAATATTTTCTGCTTAACACTTTTAACAGCTTGATGAAATTGGGCCCAGATTCTCAACTTCAACCCCCAGCAGTCAAGAGTGGATGGAATACAATTTAGAAACAAGTGCACTTCGGTGAGCATGCTCAGGCATGAAAGGCAGGCTAGAGTTGCTAAACAAGGTGTGATATTTGACGCTTGAAAAACAATGTCAGTGAGTACAAGGGCTGAACTAGATATGGCATAGAATTAAATACACTTTTTCATGCTATTTAATTACAATCTCACTGATTTTCTGACTTAAAAATAAACACACCAATAAACAAAACAAAAACAGCTTTAAATAGAGAGAAACCCTACCAGTAAGCTTATAAAGCATTTATAATAAATGTTGAATTGATTTGTATACTGAACAAATAATTTGCATTTTTGTAGTAATGTGAATCCAAGTCAACTCAAGAATGTCTTTAAAGATACATGTACATGTATATGTATTAATACTTTTAAAAAAACGTAAACACATAATTTTTTAATTGTACATTGAACACAAACATACCTCCACTTCAAATTGCATAGTTATGGCGTCACATGGAAGATCTGGTTTGCTAATGATGGGGAAAAAAGTACTTTAAATCTCATATAAAAGCCCAAATTCTTCTTGTTAGAAAAATCAGGAGAGCTAAATTTAAGGAATATTTATAAGACCTCTTTCTTAAATTTCATTTCACCATTATCGGTCTGCAAGCCTTCTACATAATCAACCAATTCATGTCATATGATGTGTCAACATGCAAAATTTTTCTGGCCTGGCCTACAGCAGATGGTTTTTAATGCCCAGAACAACTTTGGAGAGCCCTCAACTTTTTGCTTCCAGTTAGATGGCTGACGTGAATATCCACCAAGGCATTCCAATGTGTAGCATGCACAGGCATTGCACCTACTGTACTACGCTTGTTTTGCCCGTACAAAGAGGGCAGAAGGTACTGGCAATCATGCTTGTAATATCCCTTTTTCCAAAGGATATTGTGTAATTCCCGATTTCAGACCTTTTGCCTTTTTGTTTTATACAAATGTGGCAAACAAGAAAAAAATTGATATTTTTCTCACCAAAGTCGACTTACTGAAACTAAAATGTCATCACAAAATAGGATGACTTGATGGCACTTCTGAAGCTTTATAATGGGAGACTTTTGGGATGCTAGGTGGCAGCAGACTTACCAGGTAAATCCATTGTTCTCGGTAATGTGCCCATGCCCAGAACTTCATAACAATGGAAATTTACCTGGTAAGTCTGCTGCCACCTAGCGTTCCAAAGTCTCCCATTGTTGTTACATGACTGACATGTTGCACTGCAAACTCAAATCAAGGTTAAACTCATTATGTAAGAGTATCAACACATATATTGTGGTAAATCAACTGCTTTGATTCAATTATGCCAGCCACTTACCTTTGATTGTTCTCACTGATGTAATCAAGCTTGATTTTGTACACAGTGTTTCCTAACTTGATGAGCCTCGTCTCCTTTTCAGGTAGTTTAAACTGCTCCATGGCAAACTGCTTCAAGTACAAATGCAGAAAGATTTGAAAACCTTTTCAATCTTGAAAAGTCATGAATTGTAGAATCAGCACGTATCCCGCAAGCTGCCACCTAAAAAAATATAAAATAGAATTAGCCGTTGCAAACTGCTTACCAACCAAAAGGACCTACATATAATTGCAAAAAATAGTTAAAGGTCTGGTGTTTCGACTCTAGCAGAGTCTTTTTCGAGGCAACCAAGTTGTTAACTTTGTGTTGTGTTGTCAATTACAAAAAAAGTATACTGGTGTAACAGAAGCAGTCACTCAAGTGGAAAGAAATTGGGAAAAAAGGAGAAAAAGGAAAAAAGGCAGAAAGCACAGAAAAGCAAGGGATGAACAATGAAGAGGGAGACAAATGACAGTCCTTCTTGTCCTTATTTGAGGCATGCGAACTGCATCTGCACGCCATTGTACAGCTAAAAGCTTCCTCAAGACGAGTGCGAATAATCACACGCCTGATCCCTCTCCATATGCACTCCTTCTTGGCATACATTTCCACTTCACAATGAATAAGTAAAATAAAATAAAGCGGTAAAATTAAAATCAACCAGTACCAAGGAAATTAACAAATAAACAACCCCTTTCTGTGAGCTCTTGTCACATTGCCAATCTTATTTGGTCTCAGTCCCATTATGTACCACAAATTTGGCACTCGGCAAAATCACACACCTAGAAAACCACATGCCTGTGATGTTCAAAACAGAAGAACTGGGTAGAGGGAAGGGTTAGCCCAGTTTAAAGCACATTTGTAACATTGGTAATTGTCAAAGACCAGTATCCACACTTGATGTGATCCAAGTCCAACATATACATGAAATGAGAAACCTGTGAAAGTTCAAGCTCAATCGGTCATTGCAATCACTAGACAAAATTGGGAAAAAACCTTGAACATTTATATTTGTACTCTTATTACCAATGTTACAAACACCCTTCAAGGGAAGGGCCTGGTTTTGGAAACACCATGGTCTTGGAACCAAGACTACCGATAGCCCAATGAGGAGGCCAGACTTATTGACATCGTTTCTCAGATTGTGGACTTAAAAATCATCGATTTGGAGCACAACAAATGATTGTGAGTACAATTAAATGCATGATGTTGCATCTTTGAAATATTGAGAATCCAGAAGACGATTGTCTTTTTGTAAATTCTTGGCATCTTTTGTGGCTGGTTGTTCGGAAATTCATAGCAAATTGCCTGATGTGTCATGAGGGACAGAGTTTTCCTGGGGCGCTGGGTACGTAGTATAATTAACATGACCCGAAGATGTCATCATTTTTGTTAAAGGAGTACAGCGCCCCAGTTACTGAGCGCCCCAGTTACTAAGGTAATTCATTACTAATACTATTAGCTTTTAAATACTAAAAACCAGAAACTGTGGGCACGCAACGGAGGAGTCCAACCTGGGTGGGCTAGTATGTAAATCAGAAGAGTTCATGGTAGATTGTCTTGAGTTGTCTCAAGACAAGTCGATGGGTGAAGTCGGCGGGTGAATGGCTGATCTCCGTTACTGACATCAGTAACAATGTGCGTTTACACAAATTTCTTGTATAAATCCTATATTTCTGTAAGTTTAGCGTGAACTTCAAAGAAGTATTTTGTTGGCCTTCTCTTGGGTCGGATAGTGCACAGCCTGGAGAGTTATGACTTCTTGATCTCTTGCTAAAGCCCCATGCCAACTAACACGGTCGGCCATTTATGGGAGTCAAATTTTTGACTCCCATAAATGGCCGACCGCGTTAGTTCGCAAAGTAAAAGGAAAACCACGCAATTTCGAGGCATATTTGTGTGGATCATTGTATTCTACTTTTAAAACATCTTTCTAACCATATGCATTTTATAACAAACGGTTACAAACGCTTTTTATAGACCAACTCGTCCGATCCAAGGCAACGTGTCCCTTTAAGTTTCCGTTTGCATTATTTTCCTAAAGAAACCCATTTTCAGCGTCATCATTATGTCATTATTTTTCCTTTTTTTATAATAAGCTGCTGTGTGGAGACGACAGAGCCAGAACAAATACACTCGTCTGTGTGGTATAAATGGCCAGAGTTTGTCGGAGTTTGTGGCCGGCATGCGAAACTCATCTTTGCGTGTGCCCCCCGCTCATAGAGTTCTGCCCTGCCCACAACCTGGCACAAGAATCACGACCTCGTTCCCAAGGGGGTACGATCCTGCCGCGCCATGTTTTTTTCTTTCCCAAAATGCCTTGCTCGATCGTAACCACTCTAGAAGTATGACTTTTAAAATATCCAAATATATTGGATATTTTAATAGTCCTGTGGTTGATCCATTATGTGTTAGAGACTATGCAGAGTGCGCTGTCAAAAGACGCATCAAGTCATGAGCAATTGCCACCTCTCATTCTTTTTCAAAACACGATTCATTTGAAATGTATTGCATCGAAATACGTGCAATCGAAAGTTTTAACAAGCATGCATGCAGAGCAGTCACTTTTGCTGAGCCAATCAGCCTTGATTTTTAGTGTTTCCCTTTCAGGGGTTAGAGACGTAAGCGGAGTTAGCGGTCGATACAGCGTGCTGCCCATGGTAGCGAGGCTGCGCGAATCACTCCATGCACGCCGCCATCTTTGCGTTTGTCCTCCACCCCGGCGTTTGTCCTCCACCCCGGGGGGACGCCCAGTCACAGTACGCAGTCACACTTCACTTGCGGTCAGCTGCAGCGCACCGCCGGTGTCACAGGAATCCTCCTTCTGCCACGAGGATTTGAACTCCATCCGTCGAGTTGTCTGATCAAAAGTCAACTTGTCTTACAAGTTACAGTTGAACATACTACCAGCCGTCGAGTTGTCTGACACGTCGAGTTGTCTGACACGTCGAGTTGTCAGGGGGGACGAGTTGTCTGACATCCGTCCCTGGGCCATAGAAACATTCCCGAAACTTAACAGGTTTTTACAATTCTTAAAACTTAAGCCAACATGATTTATTATAAAACTAATGAAGCAAAAAATTAGTAGTGTGAAAAACAACAGGAAAGCCAAACAACACTTCTTAGAGCTAAACAAATCGTAAAAAACTCACCTTTTACCCTCTCTTTTTCTCTCAAACAGTTTCAAACAACCCGCAAAACTAGTAGCAATAAATATAGTTTATGGACATGGCGACAGCGCCCTCACTCAACCAATGATCGGCAGGCGGGACGAGTGCGGGGGGGCGCCGGGGGTGGGTTACGCATGAACTTCAACGAGTTTAATGCCCCCTGATTATTTTTGGCAAGGGAGTACATGTTCTTCCTAACATAACACTGGATTACAGTTTATTATCATTCTCACTTTTAGATTAGCTTTATGTGCACACCCTTATTTAAAGGCAAAGGAGTGATCCTTTGGTTTTTGGAACCTTTCGATTGTTTTAACCCTATAAATGTGAATATATAGGGCCTATACAACTAACCTGTGAACATTTAATTTCAAAAGATGCTCGCAGGAAAAATAACCCCTAACAGTAATACACAATCTGCAAAAAGTATATAATATGACAGTAACGTTTTCAGATTCAAATTTGGGGGCATAAAAACTCACTTTTTATATAATAACCACATTACTTCGAGGTGAAATGTTTCTTAAAATACTTTAAACTATCAAAAGCTGCTGTTACCTCTGGGTCTAACAATTTTTTACATTTTTTATTGACATTAATTTTAAGAGTGATGGGGGGGGGGGGGGGGTGCGCGTGCTCGGGGCCCGGGAGAAGTTGACAGTGGGAATAATATACCAATAAATTTTAAGTCGAATGAGATCGGCGCTCATTTTGTTTGTTTGTTTGTTTATTAGACAATCTCCACAGAATTCTTTTAAATACAACAATTGGACAAAAACAGATATAAAATACAAGAAGGGAAAAGACATTTGAATCTGAGGAATTGTCGAGGATAACACAAAAAGCTAAAATAAGCTTATTTCCATTGTGGTCCTCTATAAAAAATAAAAATACATACAAAAAACACTGAAGACACGGTAAAATACAAGTATAAAACTTTGACTAGAAAATTGCACATGGAATAAAAACAAATGGAACAAGCGACCAAGACACCCAACAACAAACAAATTGTTTCGTGTCACCTGGCCCGGTTTACTGTGTCACCATGAGTACTGTTCTAATGAACAAAAGAATAAATTAACTAACTACAAACAATGCGTCCTCCTGGAGCTGCAACTTATCAAAATAATGCAGTTTGAGAGTTTTTTTAAATTTGGCTAGGGATGAATTTGTGTTCCGGAGCATGATGGGAAGTTTATTCCATAACTTTGCCCCAGAAACTCGGAAGGAGTGTTGACCATAACTGTGATGATGGGGAATATCAAAAGAAAAGTGATTTGATCGGGTATTATAGAAGCGAGTACCACTCTTGTCAGTTGAAAAAAATCTTTGAAGTAATCCGGAGCCAAGGAAGTCAAGATACGATATATACAACATAGTTTCAATTGATCAATCCGGTTCTGGACTGGGAGCCAACCAACTTGTTTGATCTACCGTTAAGTGAGTCCTTTGGCTTCAGATTAAGAACAAATCTAGTCAACTTGTTTTGGGAAGTCTGTAATTTGGTTTTAGTGTGCTTAGTTTAATGTTGTTTTTTAATCACCAACCAGCGCCAACATCTGACTCTCCACTGTGACATGGTAAAAACATGAGGAAAGAAAAGTAATGTCAATGGCATTGCACTCTTTGCGCACCCACCCCTATTAGTGCTGCTTGTTGTGTCCCGCCTCCTCCGTAAGATTATGACGTCAATTTAGCTGGTAACATCACTCTCTTGGGTGAATCATCATCATGGGTGAATCGTACAATGTACAATGTACATGTATGTACAAAGTAATGCAGTGCCCGATCTCGCCCCCAAAGTCGCCCCTGCCAAGTCGTCTCCCAGCAAATTCAGCCCCTGCAAAGTCGCATCCCTAGCGCCGTAGCAAAGTCGCCATACTCTTTTTGGATGCAGCATGCACTGCAGTACTCTCTTTCACGGTGATGCACTGCATGCAGTTCATCAAAATTCCAGGCGGAATTTAAATCTTATAGTCAATTTTGTATCCTTCAGATAGGAAATTCTATTTACTTTATTCAAATTATTATCATCAAATGTGAAATTTGAATAGTGCAAGTAAAGTTTTAAAAATAATTCTCAGTGAAAAAAAGATATAGCAAAAAGTATTTAAAACAACAATGTGTATTGTTTTTATTTATAAATTAAAAATATATTATATTTACTGTGTTCATGTTTTATTTATTTTTATTTAATATTTTTATTATTTAATTATTTAATTATTAATTATATATATATATATATACTTTTTTAAATGTTGTTCACTGATTATTTTTGTTTTCAGTGTTCCATTTTAAGATTGGATTGATAGGCTTTCGAGTCATAGCGTTTAAATTCACTTTTATTAATCCTGGCCATCTTATAATGGGTCTGTTTTTGTTCTTGTATTGTCTTTCAGCCTTTACTTCTTTTTTGCTATTGCTGCCGTATTCAATTCCTCATTTAATTGCATGTGGGTTTTTTATTGATTTTTTATTGCTTGTTGTTGTTCATAGACTCAGCAGCGAGCATTTAAGTTCACCTTTATTAATCCTCCATTGTTTTGTTCTTGTATTGGCTTATCAACCTTGATTTCTTGTTTGGGGTAACTGATTGCTGTAACTCTCCTGTACAATGTATTGTTGTTTGATTGTTACAATTCTTGGCCGAATAAATAATAATAATAATAATAATAAAACCAGCAATTGGAACTTTAATCAACATCAGTGATCGAGTTAAAAACAAAATAATATAAGTCATAATTTCTCGATTATTTTTAAAGCGAATGCATAATTATAGGCGAATGTATTAGCCTTAGGGTACAAAATGCAAACAAATATTGAATAAAATTTAAGTAACATAATTTTTTTAAAGTTATGTATTTTTTTCGAATCCTAAATTAAATACATAAAACAAACATGTTAATATAAACAAACATTTTTTTGGGGTTATTATTATTGTTGTTTTATTATTTTCCAAGAATGAAATAAAGTACTTGTGGGGGAGACTTTTCAGTTGGCGACTTTGCTGCAGGACGACTTTGCATGTGGCGACTCTGCAGCAGTTGACGACTTTGTTAGGGGCGAGATGACTGGTTACCATGTACATTCACATACACATACCGTACCTGTACAACAACATGTACATGCACTGCATCAATAATACGAAGATATCGACAAGAGGATTGTGTGGTATAAAGTGTCGGTCTATTTCATAAAGGTAGAACCATGGATGAGCTTTGGTTGGAACGGTTTTGAAAGAGAAAGTGTCATGCACTAAAACTTTAACATCAAACAAAACAGACTATCTGGATAGAAAAACGGATCGCCACACAGTTACGTACGTATACCACAATATGGCACTGTCGAGTTTTTAAGAACCATTTTTAATACTGATTGTACCGTACCCCTGTGTAGTTTTATGTTTGATACTGGTGACTGTTACTGTAGTGTTAGGCATGTCATGGGTATGTTATGTATTGTTTGTTAATGTTAATGTTATTTGTTAGGTAGGAAGTTAGTCTTGACAAAATTATTGTGCATTCCTTCTAAGTTCTATCAAGTCTGGATACTGGTCTTTGAGTTTAATAATGTTGTAGGCTATGTGCTTCTATTAAAGAAATGTTTGAAGCTTGAAAGTTGAATAGTGTGGAAAAGAACTAAAAATAGTGGAAATCACAAAATTTGAGATTTGATCTGATTGAGTTGTAAGTAGTCTAGTTGGATAGAGCTCTTTGAGACATTCATTTTGATACTTTACTTGTGGGGATCGGTTCATGAAAACCGGACTTATGGAAGGTCAAAAGGTAAAAATATTTGACCTTGTTTACAATTTTACAACCAGCGCAACGTTTTCGCGGTTGCGCACGCACAACAGCCAATTCCCCTTGCGTAATTGAACATTTCCCAAGGGCCGTATATCAACGTGTTTGACAATCAAGCACGTAAAAGCGCGACAACTAATAGTTTTAATTCAAAAAGTAATTACATAATTAAATACTCAACTAACTGTCATTTTTGGTTCATTATGGGGCCCTAAAAGGATAACTACTTACAGTTCACAATGAATTTGAGCGCAGAAAACAAGATTTCTTGTGATTTTACAGAAAGTTTTTCACAAATACTCCCAACAAAACGAACGCCAAATTGCTTATCAATCGCGAGAGAAAAACTCCATCTTGAAAGTAGTTCCGTTTATTTTTATGAATGAAACGATTAACATGGGTTAAATCTATATCCCTCCGCACCACCGATCTCTCTATAGCGTTGTACACGTTGAGGTGGTCACAGTTTCCCATTAACAAAAAGTGGCTGCGCGGTGAACAGCGCCCTCACTCGGTATTGATTGACACTACTAAAAAGTACCCTAATTTTTAGTTTCTTAAAAAAAAGCACATTATACAATTGTTGCACGCTGTGAAGGGATCCATGGTGTTTTGTACACCCGAGGGGTAATGGTACCCGAGGCAAAGCCGGGTTGCCATTTGCCTCCGAGGGTGTACAAAACCCATGGATCCCGTCACAACGTGCAACAATTGTTTTGTTATACCATGGTAGTAGATTGCAGGGGGTGGGGGGGGGGGGGGGGGGGAAACAAACATTACATTGTTACTTTTTCGAGTATAAACGATGAAAATGTGCAAAGAATGAGCAGACAATAACAATAACATAAACAAAATTGAAAAATTGTGTCGCCTTTTTACAGAAATGTTGCTTCATTTTTTACAACGGCACATTGCAGAAGAATGTAGATAAATTTACCTAGTACCATCGTAATTACAACCTCATACCCTTGCTCTGCTCATACCCGGGCCTATTTCTTACATCGTACGGGGCGCTAGAAACGACCAACAGTGGGAATGATCAAGGTGATGTACATGTATCCCCGGGATACATAACTCATGTTACCCTCCGAGTCTGAGCCATGTTACATGCGTCTTTGATAACATCACGTGATTGGTTCTCGACCAATAAAAATTCACAATCTGTTACCGTGGTATAACAAACAACATTGTTAAACGAGTCAAAGACCAGTAGCAGTATCCAGACTTGATGTGACCCAACATATACATGAAATAACACACCTGTGAAAGTTTAAGCTAAATCGGTCTTCAGAGTCATGAGAAAACAGTGAAAAACACCATTATTATGTGTTTTCAAACATTTATTGTTATCATCCGTGATAAAGACTCTTGTTCTACTCATTTCCTAAAAACTATACCATAAGCATTTTCAAACAAAACTAATTCAAGGGAAGTTTTCTGCCATTACCATCATCATACAATGTTATGTAAATTATGTGGTATATTTAAACTGGTGGGCATCCTGGACAATTTGTAACAAGTTTTGCCTTAAAGCTGGCTGAATTGAAACAAGGTCTTCAGAATATTTGTTTACTTGGTTCTAATGTATTAAAAGCCCTGATGATGTTGGCTTTGATTTGATCTAATCCTTAATCCTAATCCCAAATCATACAGACTATTACTGAATCATGCAATGTGGACAATAACACACTTACTGTATTTACAACTGTGTCTTGTGTTTAATAATGGTTGTAAAATCAAGAACTTAAAGGGAATTTGGTAATCACTCTTAAAATTAATGGTAATAAAAACTGTTCCTTGCTCTATGTAAAAACTTCCTTGGTAACAAGTCCATTAGCTTTCGATTGTAGAAAGCCTTTTGAGAATCATTTCACTTCGAAGTAATGTGGCTATGAAAAAAGATATCAGGTTTTATGCCCCAAAATTTGAATCTGAGAAGCGTTTCTGTCAGAAACGTCTCTCAGTTTGTGTATTCCTATAGGGATTATTCTTCTTGCATGGACATATTCGCTCGAAAACGCGACCACCTTTTGAAATGAAATTTTCACAGGTTAGTTTTATTGTTTTATTTACATTTATGTAGGGATAAAAGAATCAAACGGTTCCAAAAATCAAAGGTACATGTATACTTTACCTTTAAGTCATGTAAGTGTTGATGATTATTAACACAGCAGCAGTCCCCAAGTCTAAATTTAGTTTAACTTTTTTAAGAAAATGATATTGTGGTACTCATGCATTTTAAATGTTTCAAAATGTTGCCACTTGTGTAAACCCTCCGAAAAAGTAAAAACAGTTTGAAACCTCAAGAAAATTTTATGAATAATACTTGTTTTTCGTGTATAAGTTTGCTCGAGGATAAATTTGTTATCCTACACGTGCTTTGGCCTCGATGCATATGAGACGCCGAAGCGCTCTAGTTGCCCATAATTAACTCATACTTGTGAGGTAGCAGTAATAGAGTAGTCACTTGTGCTGCTAGCTTGGTGAATGGTTAGTCACTCAAGTACTAAACTGTGACCATGAGCCACGATAATTGCAGCCAGTAAGTCTGAGAAATGTGCAGTTAGTAAACAGTGACTAGAGATGTTTTTATTAAATTTTTAAGTTTTCTGTATCTTAATAGGCTTACAGAGAGTACATGGGGGGGGGGGCAGAGACCATGTGTGGCCTTAAAAGTTAGCTAAAATATTGATATTTAAATAATGTGCATCAATTTTGAAATAATTTCTTTAATTAAGTACTATTTTTTGGGGGAAGGGAGGGGGGATCTTCAGAAGATACTCTTTGTACGACCTAAACAAAACCTGTAGACGGTCCCTAAGGGATGAGGAAACACATCGGCAGAAATAACAGATTGGTGGACAATTGGACATTTACTTTGCAGACTGTTATTTCCTCAAGAATGAAATAAACAATGTACAGTACATGTAATTCAATATCCTTTTTCTGGTTAATGTGTGTTTTTTGCAAAAAATGCATTCCAATTTGAATACAACAAATTTGGTTTTACTTTCACTTAAGGAAGTAGGGAAAAATTTGCAAAATTCTGATAATTTATTTTATAGTTTGCGCTTAAAAGTTATGGACAATGCTTACATGTGCATGTTCATGGGACTTCGATTACAATTATCGGTACAACTCTTGGTAACATTTTTTAGGAAGTTGACTGACCATTTGAAAAGTCTACTCAATTGCACTGGTTGTGTGTGGTGGCACAACTGTGCACAGAACAATTGTGTAAATGTGTGTGTAGTTGAATGCACTCATACTGCTGGCTGGCATAGTTACTATTCAAAACCACAGTGTACGCTATTGAATAGGGTTTGCGGGTTGACTGTGTACTGTGTAATGCAATCACCACATGATGTCATATTGCTGGCTTGCACTAGTACAGGCCCCCTATAGATTTTCTTGTCCTTATACCGACACAAACTGTTGCAAGGACATGATTTTGACCTCAAGTTCTTCCCAATTGATGTTATGATTTCTAGATCCTTGAGCTGTGGAACATTGATTGAAGATCCTCAATATATAATCCTTCCCAAGTTCAGCGGCCCCCTGGGGCCTGTAGCAATGTCTTCCGGAATCTCCAATGGAGATGTGAATCTACATTTAATGACGGATGTCAAACTCAATGTTTATGATATGGTAAGTCTGTTGCTTCCCCCAATAATTTCATTTTTTCCCCTAAATAATAAACACAGTATCTTTCCTCGGGCCCAATTTGTAAAGCTGCTTACAAGCAGCAAAAACTGCTTAGAAATTTTTGTGCTAAGCTGAATTATTAGCAGGATAACGGCCACAAATGGTATGTGTGGAATGTCAATTTGGCTGGTAACCTTATTTTGATTGTACTTGGCTCCTTGATGTGCTTAAAAGCAGCTCTGTGAAATTGGGCCAAGGTTAATTGGGCCAATTTCAGAGCCATGTCTCAAGATACAATTTGAGTAAGATAACCACAAGGGAAACTGACTGAGTACACTTTTAAATAATTTTTGGTTGAACAAAAAAGAATTGACAGGAACGGAATTTGAAACGGCAACTTCTGGATTAACGTAATGGGATTTGGAATTTGAAACGGCAACTTCCGGATTAACGTAATGGCTATCTAGCCTTATGTTGGTGGTCTCCCTATTTTGTCAGTATCTTTGTTCGGGGGTGCCAGTCAGAAGCCATTCAACCTGTGAAGGGGCAGCAGAGGGATCACCTTAAAAGGGGATGTGACTTTCTTTTTATTTCAAATATCAAGTAATAAACCAGTTTCAGGGAAACAGACTGGGTAAATTTTAAAGGTTGAACCTTTTTCCCCCAAAAATTATAAAGATACAATTTACAAGCAACTAGTCAAGAAAGAATTTAAACATTTTTGTTTTCCTACTTTCTTTTGGGGGGGAGGGAGGGAGTAAGATATTGCTCAAGAAATGTCTCCTATGCATTTGAAGTTTTCCCTTTGCATGCAGTTACGTGTAGTTGCTTCCAAGTTGCCTATGAAAATTGACATTGTAACAAGTCCCTAAAGAACCCAGTTTAGGGTTTTCCATTGGTGTTTCTAGCAGTAGCTGCTGAGTGCACGCAGCACCTTGTAAACCCCCTGTTAAGTGCCTTGAGTACCTTATTGGTAGATTCGTGCGTTACACATATAATATTACTCTGGTGTTATTATTCTTCTTTATGAACCGCAATGTAAGTATGTGTGCGTATACAATTGTGTGACGTCAGTCCTATGTTAATCATAGAATAACAGAAGCACAATGCGGTAAAAAGAATAAAGCAGAAAGCAAGGCGGTACCCATGAAAGGTTGAAATCCTCTATGCTGAAAAAATATCCCCTAAACAGAGTGCCCTAAACATGCCCAGATAATGTTGTGGCTAAAGAAATCGGTAGAAATATTAATATAAAACAGCAGTAGAGTACCAAAATGTGTCATTTCTTTTTGGTGGCTGTAGCTACGGCTGTGTGTGACTGTTGCTTAAGGTATTGCTAAGGATGTCATATATTTCAGCGCATTATGACGCAGTGATCCAGCCACCAATTCGTACACGACCGATAAAATTTTATACAGACATAAACAACAGCTATTGTAAAAAAAAAAAATCATTTGACAACAGATGTGGATTTCCTATTTCCAGAGTTTGTTTTACAGACATTTGTTACGTACAGTTCGTACCAAGCACAAATGTAATTGAAGTCTGATCAATAATTTTGTGTAGTTCAGTGAATACTGAATAACCTAACCTTGCTCATTGTATTATATAGCCCTAGTCAAATTAGACTGCAGGATCTTCAGGGCCAATTCAGCGACTAATGACCTTGTCAGGGTTTTTATTCATTCATTCGATTTTCCCTCTCATTGGCCTTGAAGTGGTTTTCTTTTTCTTGTAAAGAATTACAGATGATGTGCTTTTAAGGTTGAGATCTCTCCAGATGAGATACTCACTTAAAAGATCCCCCTTGCAATGGCCGCCAATGGAAATGGGCATGCGTGTACGCGTTGCGCACTACTCTCAGCCAATGATAGGTCTTCATTGACCTCAGTGAGGGCGCTGTTTTGGGCTTGTGGCGTCGTATGCATGGGGTTATTGCCAGATGTTTAGGATCATCAGTCGGATATATTATACATGTTTTTTCTCCTGCTACAAATTAACGCAATGGAATTAAGTAACTTATCCTGGTACCATTATGCATGATAATAATCTGTGTCAGCAGTTAGCAGTATTTTTGATCATGTGAGGGCTTGTGTGAGCCAAGTGTATTTGAAGCAAAACAAGTGAAATGAACTGGGTTTTTTTTCATTGTTATTATTGTTTTCTTTTTGGCCATTAATACAAGAACACAACATACTGGCAATCAAAATAAGATAAAAACTGTCATTGTGATGCGAGGAGCTTTACCATTGAAAGCGCCCTCACGCTGTCAAAAACACGGTCAATTGCATTTGGCCACAACCTGACAAAGATGGAGGCAATGGATAAGTTACAGTAGAGCCATTATCAACTGACCAGGATCCCATTTCATGGCATTTTTTAAAGTACATTATTATTATCCAGGCATGATATTTTTCCTACCTTATATTCCTTATATTAGGCTGATTTTAGATTTTTTGCCCACTCAAAAAATCTGATTTTTGTATATAAAAGTGTACTGGAGCCTACACAATGAGTACAATTAGGTCAGCCCTTGTACATGATAAAATGTTACTTTTTTCAACGGACCAAATATTATGCCTGATTATCACATATTTCAGCTGTGCCAGTAAGCAAAGAATTCTGCACTAAGCAATGCCATGAAATACGGTGGGAAAAGGGCAATAGCATCCGTGGTCTCAGTGAATTCCCAATTTCAATGAAATGTTTAACAGTTTTGTGATATTTGATGTTTTTCGTGGAAGCGATATAAAGTTGCTTGACTCTGCATCACTCTGCTTAGTAATGGGACATTCAGGTTGGCTCAGTGGTTTATTCCATGCCTTTCACTTCTGCAGACCCTGGTTCAATTCCCGAACCGGGGCCTTGCATGTTGATATTGGCTTTTAAGTCCCTACCTGATTGCGTTGGTTTTCTACTATTTCAGGTTTGCCTCCCACATCAAAAACAGGGATTTCATATTTGTAGTCTCTACACAGGTATCTTCAGGTCTACTAGTCACAGGGCGAGGCACTTTGAGGGTCCCTTGGTTTCATTATCAGAATAATGTAATATTAATCAGGGTTTTCCCCCCGGGGTTTTTCTTCAAAACTTTGGGGCATTCTGGGGCAAACTTTTTGGATGTTTGGCCAAAGCGCGCTGAATTTAAACAAGGATTTACGGAATGTTTTCTACTAGACGTTTTTCTTGGTTTTAGAATCCCTACTGTGCAATCTGGAGCATTATGTGTAGTTTTCTTTTGATGTTTTTTGTGAAACTACCGCAGTAAATGAAGAAAAAAACACACACCCCAAAACGCTATGAGGAGAACCTTGATATTGAACCCTAAAAACAAAAGTGTTTAGCAATCACTCTAAATTACTGATTTATCCTTTATTTCCTCATTATTGTAGTACTGGACAAATGAGTATACGTCAACACTCGGTCTTGGAGTGTTTCATGCTGGTGTGGAGGTCTATGGGAAAGGTATACATGAAATGAAGAACTTAAATTTATCAATTAAACACAAGTTTGTTATGATTAAATAAACTAGGGTGTTCAGCAATCCTTTTAAAAGAAATACATTCATATCATAATATTCAGTGTGAATTTTACATAACTATGTAAGCTTACATAGATTAATCAAACAAGATGAGTGAATGTTTCATGTGAGTGTACATTGTAAGATAAAGCTTGATTGCAATCAAGACGCAAGATTGTTTCATGTAACCAAGTAACAATAATAATGATTTATTCAATTTATATTGCGCTCTCTCCAGGACCAGCCTGTTCGAGGGCGCATAACAATAAAAATTCCAATTAGAAAATTATTCCATCCGAGGATGTTCGAAGGTGCAAATTACAACAAAAATCCATCAAAATTACAGCAAATTACAAACAATAAAAATTACATCAAAAAACCCTACAAAACAGACCGAAAAGTGTACTCAGGCATTGCCAATGAAACATGTCCATCTAATAAAAAGTCAAAATAGTTTCATTTGAGTTATTTGTTGATGTAATATTACACCATTTTCCCCCTTTCATTAACTTAATCTAATTGTGTTCCTTATATGCAGAGTACGCCTTTGGTGGGCATCCGTTTCCCTTCACTGGAATATTTGAAATTGAACCTAGAGATTGTGATGACCTCGGAGAGCAGTTTCAATTCAAGTAAGTCTGACTAGATTACATCTGTAATGCCTTGATCTTTTTGGGTCATCTGTCTTGAGTGCTGATATCTTCATTGAGGTTTCTAAAAGTGTAGATTACCGGGAGTGGTTGTCCTTTCCATGGTGTCCGATCCTGGGGATACAGAGTGCCAATTGCAGTAAATGGTGCCCAGATAAGAATAGGATTCATTGAACATGTACAATTGGACAACTACATTGTATTTATGTTTTCGTTCGGACCTACGGGCTAGAACTTGCAGTTAAAACAAATATCTTGACTTTTTGCATGAAAACTACCATACATTGTACGTACACAGCAGCGTTTATAAAGTTATAGTGAATGACGAATAAGGAATCCATAAGTGGGCATTCGGAAGAGTCTCCGATCATGCACATGGTGTGTGGCTTAGGCTGTGTTCCTATTTGTGGCTACGGCTACTGGTACAGCTGGATCTTCATGTCATCATTTGTTAGAGTATAAGAAGTCCATAGCAACATCCTTAGCAACATCCTTAGCAACATCCTTAGCAACAGCCATAGCTGCAGAGAAGCTGACGTTTCCGATACGGCCTTGTAACCTCAGCCCTTCACTGACTATGCTGAACGGTTTGCAATCAATGAATATGTCATATTTGACGCTGAGGTTTCATTTAATTAGGCCTGTAGCTTTTCAGCTGATCATCTGATTTCCTTGTTTGTTTGTTTTTCTCAGCTGTGCCATTGAAAGTTGAAAAGAAAGTCTGTACTTCACTCTTGTTTTTTTGACAAACAGTTGCATGCCTGTTTAATGTCTTGGGCCTAAACGAATTTGTATGTTGGCGAAATTTACATGCACCTCTCCCCCCCCCCCCCCCCCCAATCTGCCTCCAGGTTTGCTCAGTATCGATTTACAAGTATTTACATGGTACATTGTTTACAATCATTTTCAGGTTTGAGGGTTAACTTGGTCAATGACTAGCCAGCTAGACTATTTTACATGTTCTTGTTTTTTTCAGCAGTCCACAAGCTTTGTCACTGCTCTATCTTTAGCAGGGTTCTCCTTATTGCACAGGCTAGAGTATCAGGCGCATATTAAATGTATATAAAAAAATAATAATAATAAAAAAGTAAAAAAAACAACAACAAAAACAAGAAAAAACCATATATAGAAAACCCCAGATTACACAGTAGGGATTTTAAAACCTGCAAAGACCTTGTGTAAGGTTCTGTGTCTTTATTCATTTACATGTTTCAACTGTTTTTAGTATAAATATATTTGGGTTTTACCATACACCAATGCATACTCAATGTATACTCACTGTA
This sequence comes from Leptasterias polaris, assembly GCA_037783415.1. Classification (NCBI taxonomy): domain Eukaryota; kingdom Metazoa; phylum Echinodermata; class Asteroidea; order Forcipulatida; family Asteriidae; genus Leptasterias; species Leptasterias polaris. The sequence continues at coordinate 5,292,364 of JAZGTN010000027.1, forward strand.
TACTCAATGCAGAAATAAATCCACTTAGCATACTACTTGGGTTGGATTCGAACCCACAACCCCATCACTTTATGAAATATGAGTATACAGTGCTTATCACACATCAATGTAGGGTGAAACCAAAAATACTACTGTTTATCCTCGATGCAAAGTAATACATAAACTGTTTTAATAACTATACTGTTTGCTAATTAAATGATATGTTTGCTAACTATTTTTCTATATTTATGCTGTTTGCAAATTATAGGGAGTCAATATCTCTGGGAGAGACAGATCTTCCTGAGGATGCAGTCACCAAGGTCATTGATTGCCTCGGCAAGAAATACCCCGGAGACGAATATCATCTAATACGCAAAAACTGTAACCACTTTGCCCAAGAATTTGTACAGGTATGGTTATTGAATTCTACTCGAGAGCAATACTTGTGCAGTGAGCAAAAGCCAATTTTGCTGTTTGCCAATCAAAACACCAAGCGATAACTAGTCAACTAAGCCTATTAAAATGCATCTGTACTGTGTCGTGTACAAGTGGAGGCCAGTTCTGCAAACATTCAACAAATTACTGTGAACGAAACGCAATCAAAATTCAATTTAACTATGATAGCGAGTGTTTGACTCGCACTTGATTTGAATCAGGTAATTGTTGATTAATTCTAAGTATACAGTGATTACAAAACGTGTACAATGCATCATCATACTATTGTTAACGGAATGGGACAGCTTTTGGATGAGTCCGTATAGTGCAGTCCTTGCTTGTTAGAGACATCATAAAGTGGGACATTATTAGTTTATCCCACAAGCGAGAGTGGAATACAAACAAATATAACGCTTATGCAATGCGTCCCAACCTTTTCAAGAACATAATATTCTGAAATTCCTGTCGATTGAATTCTTTTTTTAAAGTAGCTTAATTATTACATGCATTTGAAATTAGACTTTTATTATTATTATTACTATTATTATTATCATCATTATTTTGTATACATTTCTGGTAATGAAACCAAGGATGCCTCATAATTGAACTAATAATCACTGTAGCTCGCAAACCTGAGGAAACATGTAAACAAGGGTGCTTGATATGTGAACCAGAAACACCGGGGTTTACCCCTACTCTTCCATAATAAGTGTTCAGGGTTCTTTTACATGCACTACCAATCCTAGTACAGCTAAATGTTCCATCTGAAGGACAATGCAATTATTGTCAAGTATTTCGCTCAAAGACACAAGTGCCACAACCGTGACCCGAACCCATACTATGCTGATTAGAAACACCAGAGCTTGAGTCTGGTCCTCTTAACTGCTCGGCCACAGCTTGCCACTCATTAGCCAAATTCAGACTTTTTATGTCTGTCTGTTAGGAAAACAAAGCTGTATTTTCTTCAGATATAAAGAAATTGTGCCTTTTGATTTACACTTTGAGGATACTGTTCCAAGAAGTTCCTTGAAATCTATAACTCAAGGGGGTTACCAAAATGTAGAAATACCATCATTTCAACATAGCTCCTAAAATTGTAAAACTTCTTTTCAACCATAATATTAATTTTTTAACAAAAGCTTTTAATAGCCAGAATCTAAGGTAACGTGTCCCTTTAATTGGTAAGACAGTTGGATTACCAACATGCCCGACACTTCACAGAGGTCACAGAGGCTACTGTCACTATGCCTCATGGTCATTGCCTTGTCACCCCCTTGAAATGACTCAGTTGAAATTTAAATTTCCCTCACAGAGGTGTCCCTCTCAACAACAACAAAGTATCAGTCCTGTAGTAGGGTTAACCACTTGATGTCGGATGACGTCTTTTTCAGCAACACTTTTCCAAACTTAGTAACCTTGGATGGTTATGAATTCTTGGAGCAACTTCAGAATGTCCTCTATTGGTTGCGATCAGTTGACCCGTTGCCGTATAACTACACCCCTGGACAATCCATTTTGTAGTGTGTGCATGGGCATGTACCTACTGTGCTACGCTTCATTTTTTCCCATACAAATAGGAACAAAGGGTACTGGTTTTCATGTTCAAAATTTCCCTTTTTCCAGGGATATTGTTTAATCCCTGATTACATGCCTTCGTTTGATTGTTGTACAAATGAGGGTTACGAGAGATCGATAGGCCAACACCATTGTTTATCATTGTATTAGGCACATGGGAGGTAAGTACCCAATTCCAGAATGTTGAAATCGTAATCTACTTCTTTATTGAACTATTATTCAGATCCTGTGTAGGAGAGACATCCCCACCTGGATCAATAGACTAGCCGCAGTCGGCGCCCGCCTCCCCTTCATGGAGAAGATGCTCCCCAAGGAGTGGCTCACCCCTTTAGCATTAGAAACCTCAATCAAGGAACCGGAACCGTCCCGCAACCAGACCAGTACGGGTGCTGCTAGCAACGGTGGGAACAGCTGATACCTGGCTCTATCTCCACCCTTCCCCCCACCCCCCTGAGAAATATTTATTCTTAACATGGTTTGTTCTTCCTGTTTATATTTTAAACAAAACTATTATAAAGAAAGAAAAAAGAAAAAACACAAGTTTATATATATATCATTGACAGGAATTTTTGTACCATTTTCTGGAACTGAGTTGTCTGCCTACTTTAGATGACAATTGCTGAGTTTATATTGTCAGGAAGGAGTGATGCGTTTGCTGTAATTACTAATGATTGGAACACAAGGTGTTCAAGAGGAGGTGAAAGTTAAATTTGAAATGACATTGTACAAAAGTCTCTGTTTGAAATCATACACAGTTCTGAAAGAAATTTGATTCATCTTAGCTGACGATTTTTACTATTTGTGTGTCTTAGAATAAAACCTTGAAAGTATTTATGAAACTTGAGGGAAGTTTGGATGTTGCACCAAACTGAATACTTTTGCAAAGTCTTTACATCAAATAATGTATTTAGGGTGCACCTTGAAAAATAGTCCTAAAGCATAACGCAAGACAAAGCAATCAATGCAAAAGTCTCTGTTTACTCTTGAGGCATACTTAAATATCAGCCAAAAACAAAATCCTTTAAAATACAGAAATAGTTTGAAGCTTTGCATGGTGAGATGTAGGTTTGCAGAGACACCATGTATATAATCTCTTTTGAGAGGTTGGCCGTTTTGGAAATATTGGCTCTGGCTGGGGCTATGTTTTTTGCATTGGCTGCCCTTAGCAGCAGCCTTGGCAACAGCCACAGCCACAACCGCCAGTTCGGACATGGCTCTCTGTGTGGATCTGAGAAGAATAGGACGTTTACTTGACGTTTCAAACAGTAGGCCTATCATAACAACAGTAGGCCTATCATAACAACAGTAGGCCTATCATAACAACAGTAGGCCTATCATAACAACAGTAGGCCTATCATAACAACAGTAGGCCTATCATAACAACAGTAGGCCTATCATAACAACAGTAGGCCTATCATAACAACAGTAGGCCTATCATAACAACAGTAGGCCTATCATAACAACAGTAGGCCTATCATAACAACAGTAGGCCTATCATAACAACAGTAGGCCTATCATAACTCTGTTTGTCCCACTTGTAAGTGTGCTCTGTGTCGACAAACTCTGCATACTGTTGGAAACGTCCAGTAAACCTCAGTATAGTATACTCCAGTAGTATTATACTCACATAATGGAAATTATAAACAGGGTGTCTCCGCAAACCTAAACCTAAACCTAACATGACAAACAAGTATTCATGTGTTTAACGATGTATTCAAGTATATAAGGTACATTTATACGAGGTTTTGATGTGTTTTGGGTAAATATTAACAATTGCCTTTAAATTATTGAATTAACTAATAATGCAAACAAAATGTATTCTGTGGTTGGCACAATTCTGGTATTCCCGGCAGGGATAAACATTGCAGATTGACTCTCAGATTGCAAATGGGTGCAACAGTAATGCAATATGTGGGTTGAACAATTACCGACATGTAAAAGAATACTTCTATGGCAAGCACAATGCAAATGGTGATATTGTTTTGCTCTGATATTATGTCCAAACGCTTAAATAAATTAAACCATAGCTATGTAATAATTGAACTGCTTTTCTACAATTTTACACATGTAAATGACCCCCAAATGGTGAACTCTTTCTGTCAAAGCATAAAGTTTGTTTTTTCATCAATTTTCTGTATTCATTTTCCCGGTAAATATGGAGACCTGGCATTCCATTTACTGTATTGGCCAGTATTTGTTATTCTCTTCCGAGAAAGTATGAGATTCATTCAGCGTGAATTGCATCAGATAATTGGTCCCATGGCCGGAATGTAGACAGGCCTCTAGGTTCTCTCGGACTAGGTTCTCCCATTGAGCCGAATATAATGATAAATAATGGTGGCAGCCTCTCAATTTCTTGTAATCTCCTTCTTCCTTGCACAGTGAGTGCATGCACTGTGTACACTACACAAGGGAATGTCCGGGGTGTGAATGCTCTAGTATTCCAAGTTAACATAATTACTAGTTTGTTCGACCTCCGTTGTGCGTTGCATAAGCGTTCTGCCTGTTATTGGGTCATCCGCAGTGAACTGGTTAACAAGATGACATGGTCTATTGCATTGTTATTATTGTTATTTTTTTCTAACCCATATTTTGTTTTATTTGGAAGTTCTTGGTTTGTGGATGACCAGGATCAGAGCCTGTGAATATGTAACATATCTGTACATTGTGATCTTCGATATCGGAGACAATTGGTATAAACAAAGTATATTTAATGAATTGGGAATTTGTACATGTACTATATAACTACAGGTAAAGAGTTGCAATAAATCCACTATGCACTATTGGTATTTATAGTATAACATTGACGTTTCAGAAGAGAGTGGAGAAGAGAGTGGAGAAGAGGAAAACATTTTAAATCTTAAAAGCAGCTTACACCTTGGTTAAGAGTTTATACCTATCATGTGCTACGGTGGTGGTAACCAGGTATAGTTAAGAATCTGCGAAAGTTAAAAGCTTGTCCCCAAGTTTGTTAGGACATTGCGCATGTATTTTAAACACCTATGATATTTTGTTCACAGGTTGTAATGCTAAATGTGATCATTATTTTTTATTGAAACAGATTTGTCTTAACCCCCCCCTACTGCCTTGGTTTATTAACTTGACTACAGCTAATGGGTAGATTAGTTCAACCGACGATGTACTTCAACAATTGCTTGATTAGGCTTAGTTGAGACCAGCCACATCCCAAGCCACTCGATGTGAATAATGGCTATATGACACTAAAATACCTTCTCAGTGTGTCCAGATAAGTTTTAATTTTATGAAAGGTGTGCGAAAAGTTTGATACAAGAAAGATTTCAAGTAGATTATGCAAATAAATCAGGCCTTTAATTCGGGTTTTCTTGAAAAAGGCAGAACGGAGATGTAAGACTTTGCCTTGTTATGACCAAACCTTCAGATACATAATTGAAATGATGTAGAGAGTGTATAAACCTCTGAGATGTAAGATCCTGTAAATTCAGGGAGCTTCATCTTCACAGCAAGAGAGAACTGTTGTCAATTTTTGGGATTTTTCCATTTATACATTCATGGCCCGGATATATACTTAGAAATAAATGACGTCTTGAACTAAAACTTACTAATGTGCTAAATGATAACTAATGTCGACTGATAATCATGGTGTGAAGTTCAGGCAGTAAGATCAATAGACGGTGTACTGACATAGTTTGACCTGTTAGAGGGGAACATTTCTGTAGTTAAATTGTGTAAAACTATTTTTGTTTTCAGATATGGCTGGGATATGTTGTAATTTCTAATAAATTTATTTTGCTTTATGTGTATTTAGTTTACAGAAATGTTTTGTGAGATTTCTCTTGATAGGCTTTTTGCAGTATTCAACATATTTTTGGCTGTAATAACTTATTGGGAATGTAAAAATGTATCAATATTTATTATTCTTACCTAAATCTCAAATTGGACATGGATTTGCTCTTTCTGCTGTTTGTTTTAACTTAGTATAGAGAGGGAAACACTGGTGTAATCAATCACAAGGGAAACTAACGGGGTAAATTCTAGTTAATTTTGGGTTGAACAAAGAAGAAGTAATGGGCGGAATTTGAACCTGTGACCTTCGGATTAACATGCCGGTGCTCTGCCAACTAAGCTTTCTAACCCTAATGTTGGGGGTGCTCTGCCAACTGAGCTTTCTAACCCTAATGTTGGGGGTTTCCTTATTTTGTGAATATATTTTGTTTTCGCTGGTGGCAGTCAGAAGCCATTCAACATGTAACTGCTGTATAGCCAGGGATCACATCCAAGTTCATAATACAACCTGGGAAGCGGCAGTGGAGGGATCACCTTAAGGGGATGCACATTTTTTTAAAACTGTTTTCTTTCTTTTGGTCTTGTCATTTAGTTGGGGCAGAAGAAATGAGAAGTTGTTCAGAAGATTTGTTATTTTGTAATTGGCTAAATCCACCATAATGGCTTGTTTTTATAATTTATTTGTGTGTGTATCTATTTTTGTTTCACTCATAAATTCTCTACAATGGTGTATTATATTAACCTCTAAAAAAAATTGAAAAGAAAATGTTTAAATATATAATATTATGACTGATTTAATGAACATAGTTTTGAGGCACCGAGACCTAAATATCAAAAACAAAACAGAACAAAAGGGTAAATCTGAAAGAAGAAAAAAGCTCATCAAAGACAATTATTTCCTGTGAAAAAACAATGCCCTTTTTATACTGGTCAAAAATGTGAAGCACTGTACAGTACAGTACAGTACAGCGAATGGAGCCTAAGCCAGAGCCCCCAAGCTACGGCTGTGGTATTGAAAAGGGGCCATGAGTAGACTAGAAGAGTGGACGAGGGATAGGAGCAGTTTGCATTGATTGTCGTAATCTTGATCACAGTCAATGGTTTGATAAAAAAAATAAGTATGCTTATGTACACATGCATTCATTTTTTCCAAGTAAAAACTGGCACATGAAGTACAGGTAATTGCCTTGGTGTGTACATTTTCTTCTTTGTTTCTCTCATACCGAACCAAGACATTTTCATGCATTTTCTGGTCTTTGAACATTGCGTCAAACTACTTCACATCATTTTCGTTTTTGTTTTTTCCTTTCAGCATTTTAATATTTTGATCTGACTTTCTTACATTAATAATCCAAACACCCCAAGTTGTTGATTAGAACTCGATGTCTAAGCACTTTGCAAATCATTTTTGGACTACTGCTGTATAATCATCAATTTTCTAGACTAGTAAGTTTTAGAAAGAAAGTCGGATTGTAACCATTTAGAGACCCAAGCAGTTGTTAAACATTTAGCCTTTTGCCACAGATTCCACCAGGTCGATCTTGCCCCTTTTTAGTTGTAAAAGAAATCACTCTTGGATTTAAAAGTGGTGGGCTATCTGTTTTTGGTTCATATTTTGTGTGTGTATTTATTTTTATTTTCTCAGTCTTAGTTCTATTTTTAGGATTGTATCATTTAATACCTTTTAGTGTTTTGCCAGTGTGAAGTGTAATAAAATAAATAAATAAATAAGTAAATAATCCACTGGAATTAGCAAATAACTCACCAACTGCCCATTCTTAGGTGAATGGCAGCAGACAGAAAACATTGACTCTTGAAAGTTAAATTCAGGACAATTTCATTCAGCTAATAGGCACTCAATTTAGCTACAAACTTTGCTGAGAAAAAACCCCCAAACAAAACAAAACACCCCCCCCCCCCCCCCCACGTTACCAGGACAAATTCTATTTCATGTGTAATGAGCAAACCTGGTTCTCTGCTAATTTCAGCTCAACACCGTACCATTCATACTATTTATGACTGGGTTTACTTTCCTTGGCAAAAATGTGTTAAGCAATGTTGGTTTGAAGCAGCTGTATTTAGTTGGGCAATGGTTATGCTCAGACAGTGCAGTTTTGAAAATTTGCCAGGGACAATCTGATATCTTTGTCAAAAGAGCCCTTTTCTTGGAAAAGTTTACCTTACTGGAATGAAAGCCCAGGCTACCATAACAGCTGCTTCCACAGCAGAAACTGCCATTTAATGTAATTTGTCCCAGCAAAATTTGCTTGAGTTGAGATCAGAAAAAACCTTTTAAGGATATGTAGATATTGTTTTTTAAAAATAAAACACTAAATACTAAATGTATATAGACTTGTTTTGATACAATAATGAGCCTTGTATTTCGGGTACACTCAAGTAACTAACTTTGTACTTATTAGAAGAGTTTTAATATATTTTGTAATAGCTTTGTTTGATAGTGATTCTGTTTGGCCTGCAATTTCCTCTAAATCTATCAAGGTGCATTAAAAGTTATGGATTGAAATCTCTCAAATTGTATGCCAGTCAGCCAGTGTATCATGTTTTTGCTCACTGATCAAAACCTTTTCACTTTAATTTAAGGGTATACATTTTGAATGCACTTTCGGGCAATGTTGATTAACTATTGATACATTCTGCACTTAATGTGGTGATGAAAAAATGGTGGGATATAAAAGGTTTGATTTAATCATTTTCAGAGACAAGTTTGTGTTTACTTTTTAAAAGGGAACATGGCACTGCAGAATTAATGGCAAACCTTGTATTTCTTATGATTTGGCATTGTAGGCAAAATATTTATATGTAATAACCATAGCGACACAATCACTGATTGTTTAATGACCCCCACAAAGGGGAATTTATTTTAAGATACATGATATATGAACTTTTGGTTGACTCATAAATAGTTAAGTTTTAAACACTATCAACTAAACATATTGTGTTGTGATTCTTCGGTTTCAGAACAGATTTATTATACAAAGTATTTGGTGGGAAGTTAAAAGAGCTTCAGATAGTTTGAAGAATGCATTGTTTTTTTAGTGTTGATAAGTACTGCGTTAGTGGAAGTTGAAAAGATTGAAGATCTCTTAAGTTCCAGTTTGCAGTAAAAATAATGAAAATTAAATTTCTCCATGAATTCATACTCGGCAGTGTGCATGATTAATTTGGCAATATGGTGCTGCAGCCATCCAACTTCAGAAAACTGGATATACAAACTTGGAAGAGTACAAGTTAAAAAAAACAATCATAATAACAAATAATAGTAAATCTGTCATCAGAGAGATTTGCTCTTCATTTTAGTGAAGTTGGGTTAAGTTCAAAGTGTACAGTTACTTAAAAGGAAAGTTTATTTCCCTCCAATGGTGGCGTCTTATCTGTGTTAACAAAATGAGCCTTTTCCATGAAATATGCTATTTACATTTACGCATGCATACAGACACTATTGGTTGGCAAACGCCATAGAGTTGTGCACTACGCAGACACAAAAACATGTATGCGCCACGCCAACATCAGCTGCTCCCTCATTTTGCCAGCCAGTAGTGTAAGTGGGCACATGCGATGTGCAGTTGGACATATTTCATGGGAAGGGGTGTAGACTGTGTAATTCTTGCGCGTATTCAAACATGTTAGGGACCACTTTGCTTATACGCATGAAGGAAACAAAATTGCACACTTTAACTGGTCCAAATGTTTGAATACTGTATGTGCGAGACTTGCACTGTCTATTTTCAGGCATGGACATTTTCCGCTGACCTCTGAACTATTGGAAATTGAAAAACACAGAACAAAGTCTTGCTATATATGAACAGTTCCACCTTTGTTTTGGGACAGTGCATTTGCATGCCTTAAATTAATTCTCCAACTATTGACATTAAAAATAATCTTCAATCTTAGTGAAATAAATCTCTTGAGAAGCCCTTGGCAAAGGATCACCTCATCTAGTGTTCATGGGTTGAATAACTAATGCAAATGGGGGTTACACAAACTGAAACATTCTCCGAATGAAACCAATCAACATAGGACATCTGCCAAATACCACTCATTTGTTTTTGCATTTTCAAAGTATTCATAGATTAATTTATTTTTTACAACATTCATCGGGTGCCTGACTTGAGGATGTATGGCTCTATGACCCTCTGTTGGGCATGCAAAGCACAACATTTTGTCCCAACAGATGGTTTGAAGCAATTGGCTGTCATAGGCCGACTTCCTTGACACTGATCATGCCACTTCCATAACGTAATCAGTCGTGCACACAGCACAAACCTACACATTAAAAATTTGCGATAGTACCAAAATGGGGTAAACACAACTGTTAAATATGGTGAAATGCTTTGCAGCAGGTTGTAATCATTCTGGTGAAAGTCATAAGTGAAGTATTGTGTCTGTGCAATCGAGGGTAACAAACTCAAGCTGAACAGCACAGTGTGGGTTCAAGTCCCGGTCTTGACACTTGTGTCTTTAAGCACGACACTTAACCATTATTGCCTCAACCTTCGGATGGAACGTAAAGCCCTAGGTCCCGTGTGTTGTATATATACATGCACAGAAAAGGAACCCTGAGAAGGGTTGTTGGTGCAGTATACATCAAGGCAAGACAAGACAAGTTATGTTCGGAGAAAAATACTGATAACAAAACATTGCTGTTTGTGTGGACCGGATGGTGTGAACCAGGTGCTATGGTTGGGGTTCATGACCTCGGGATCACGTCATGACTACGGGCATTGACTAGAATGGGTACTTTTAAAGAGCTGTTATGTACACGTTACTGTTGCATGTTTGTAGCTAGAATTACTCTAAAGACATGTTTTTACATCAAAACTGTCTCAATACAAAGACCAGAGAATGGCTGAGAAATGCTCAAACTTTCATACCTACTGTTTCTTGAAACACAATTTTTTACTGAGTACATTTTGGGTAATACATCCTGCTGGAGATACAACAACCTATTGCAGAGTTCCTATGGATAATACATAACCAATACACACAGAAATAGATACATTGTATCTTACAAAAAGAAAACCCAAATCTGGGCATTGATTTCCTTCAAGTCTCTGTCGCACATTCCTAAACTGATTTACCTTCCCATCCTCTCCTAACAATGATAATAATGAAGGGTTCAATGTATACTTTTAGAACATAATACAAAGCAGCTGTTTTAATTACCACTGAATTGAAATTAGTGTACAGCATGAAATAACAATTTTGCACTTGCTATATTATTAGAAGTCTTGATAAAATTCACATGTATTTAAGTGCAGCACCCTGTGTCTCAATTAATGCTAGATTTATGCATTTCTTTTGATGTGAACTCGAAGCCAGCAATCTTTGAACATGTAATGAAACAAGTAGTGTTTGAAGCTTTGCATGTTGTAGAAATAAGAACTTTGTAGGTTTACACAGAACAACCATGTGATTAAAATCTCTCAAGGGAGAAGTGTGTCTGGTTCCAAGAAGAACAAGGGTTGAGATACAGCAGAGTCTCCTGTAATTATTAAACCGCGTCACTGGTTAGGGGAACTGTACCGTATCTCATCCCTGGTTAGGGGAACACATATCTCATCCTTGGTTAGAGGAACTCTACTATATCTCAACCCAGTTTAGAAAAACTCTTCTAAATCTCAACCCCAGCCAGGGGAACTCTACTAAATATCTCAACCCAGGTTCTTCTCACCACCAATACTTCTTGGATTTTAGTCACGGTTGCTACGTGTAAACCTACTAGGTTCTTACTCGAACAGTCATCAAAATTACGAGCACCACAGACTAGATAATAGAATAGGTTTATAATTTAGAAGCTTTCTATATTAAATGAAGCAATTTTGGAGTACTTATCACAGAGCATAAAAAGTGAAATTCTGAAAGATATATTTGTTTTCCTGATTTATACAACATCAATCTATCAATACTGATTCTTTATATGAAATTAATTTGTGCAAGATGTCTTCTAAGAAATGTTCTTGGTCTTAGAATAAAAGAAAGCTAAAGAAGAAAACCCACTGCAACGAGCAAGCAAATTGGCATCATTGAGATTTATAAGCAGAATATATAGAAAAATAGAATAAATAGTCGGTTTAACAACTCTCCATGTCTTCATTCTCAAACGTATCACAAGCATTCTTCCCTATTCCACCATGTCCACATGATTTGTTGCCATCATCAGCTGTGCAAGATCTGGCTTTACCCATCCTCCCCAAAATTCCCTTATGTTCATCAAACTCCTCGAGACGACCCCCTGGACCAACATCGTCATCTCTTCCGCGCCCCTCCTCATCTAAGCTCCACTGCTCATCCTCCTTGTCAAAATATTGCTCTTCTTCGTCTTGAGTTCTGAGTACCAACGAGTCGTACTCCGCATTTCCATCAACGGTGGAGTAGTCGAAATCTTTCTCCTGTCCGCTGAGAAATCTGAGGTGCATATGATGAAGGAATTCTTGCCTCATCATGGCTCTATCCTCATCGGTGGCTGGAGTCTGTACTCTCTCGGTCACCTTCTGTCTGTTTTTCTGCTCATAACTGGTAGAAGCGACGGCCGTATCTGAGAATGAAAGTAAAGAAGAGTTGTACAAATAAATCTGCGAATGTAAATCCATCATCAATAAGTTAACAGTTTAATTTAAAAATTATATAAATAGCTGTTGCAAACTGCTTACCAACCAAAAGGACCTATTATGGTATAAATACAACAAATAGTTAGTGGCCTGAAGTTTTGACCCTAGCCTTTGAGAAAGACTCTGCTAGGGTCGAAACGTCAGGCAGCTAGCTTTTTAATGTTCACTGAGTGGAGAGTGGAAACAAAGATAACCCCAAAAATCATCTTCAAGTATTTTTGTGGGGGTGACCAAGCTAAGGAATCTACTTGGTGCTTTCATCCATAACACAAACAAAATGCTAATTTGAAATCACAAGAGTGTTATTTACATCTCAGAGGTGGTCAGCTGAGAGTGTGTTTTGGACTCACTGTTCTGTTCACTACAGACCCCTACTTTTTCCTTAGTTTACAAACAGGTGCAAAAGCCTTGTTAGTGAGCTAGGACCTCCTAGTTTTCAGTACAGTAAAATTAGACACCCTTTTCCCTAAATCTGCTAAAGACTTTGATTCAATTTTTTGAACTAAACATCCAAAGTAGTTCCCATTGTTTCCTCACCAGCATCCTCATCACTTTCATCTTCCTCTTCTTCTTCTTCTTCTTCTTCCTCCAACATGTCATCCTCTGCCTCCTTTTGCCTCTTATATAACTCCTTGGTTTCCTGCTCATCCATAAATGTCATCAGAATACTAGAGAACTTCAAGTCACTTTGGTTGACTGGAGTCTCCAGTCCTTTCATCTCCTCATCTGTCATATATTGCCCAACGTACTCCTCAAACATAAGCGGGTCTCTGTCCTTCATTGCCTTGTCCCCAAAGTAGGCTCCATCTTTCTCAAGTTGTTTAAGAGCTTCATAACGGCGGTTCCTTACTCCCATTCGTGATTTCCTGGTGCTCAGGCGTCTTCTCGCCTCCTTCAGATAAAAATCAATCTCGTACTCCCCAAAGAGCTGGTCGAAACAATCCAAGTCCTCCTCACGAAGAAAGGAGTGGAAGCGTTCCAGGAAGATGGCTGGTTTGTGGTCAAGGAGTTCCGACAGAATGCTGAGCTTCTCTTTCGCAGACAAATCTTCTTCACCCCGCTGTTGATTTTTGATGCGTGCTTTGCTGGCTGCAATATGAACAAGCATTCTTTGTCTAGCGTCAGGGCTATGGTCTACATCTTCAGTAGGATGTATTTCGCAGGAAGCTGAGCTATCACCTGCAATTGGAAATTGAGATACATTGTTTGAAATTAAAGTCAATGAAATAACCGACTTAATTTCAAAAAAATAAAACTCTGCCTAAAATCTGCAGTCTAAATTATCATGCACATGCCTAGTTGCGATAATCATAACCCGCCATCCTCCCGACGGTCGTAACCCTCCATCCTCCCGACAGACTGTCGGGAGAATGGCGGGTTATGATTATCGCAACGAATTAGCACATGCCTGGATAATTTTTTTTATATAGCAACAAATAGACTTGATTCCAAATTGAATGTTCATTCCAGCATAGCTTCTTCCCAAGTGTTATCCGCATCTGGAATGCCCTGCCAACCACCGTGGTATCAGCTCAGACACTGGAGACCTTCCAGAGCCGCCTGAAACCACTCACTCTCCGATAGTCTACCACATGGCTATCTTTTTACTTGCACCGTGTTTTTTTTAGTTTGCAGCACATTCGTTTGATATTTGTTTCCGTGACCAAGCACATTTGCACCCATGTACGACTATACTCCACTGGAGGGATGTACAAATTGGAAGAAGAAGAAGAAGACTGCTTCGATAACTTAGTTGCGATATTCGTAATCCCCTCCATCCTCCCGCCTGACCGTCGGTGGGAGGATTTTTCTTTACAATTATCGCAACTACAAACAAATAAATACAATAACTTAACTTTGCTTTCAAAGAAAAACAAAACAAAACAAAACCCACTTCCAATAATTTAATGACATGCATGAATTGTCAACATGACTTAATATTGGAAAGTTAATTAATTATTTAGAACTAGACCCAGTTCATCATGTTCATGGGGCGCTGTACTCCTGTTAGAAATGTTGCCTTCGACGGTCGGATCGTACCGCGCTGCCGTCGTACTCGAAGGTCGTACACTGACTTACTGCGCGCCGTCGAAGTCCAAATTTTCCAACACATATCTTAACAATAAAAAGCTTTACTAATACTCTCAAGTATCATTACTAGAATTACTATGTCAGCACTACCTCAATGGTAACGCCAAAAGGGAACTAACTCACCTTCAAAACCTTCCTCTTGGCTGTCATTCTCATTTGATATGGAAGCCATTTTGTTTTTAATTATGTCAAAATTTACTCACGTGTAAAAGGATACGAAATTTGTTGGTAAAGCAGATTGCGCATTATTCTTTGGGGCCCAGAGTTCGAACTAGAAATATCGCGCATTTTCAATAATGAGTCAATCAGCAGTATTCGCATCCTTTTAATGTTAATGTTTATGTTGGCGACGTGAGTGCATGGATTATGATGATTTCGAGCAGAGCTGCTGTTGGAAAGTATTGGTTTTAATACTTTTATTCGGTAACAGTCTTTGTTGATTCAAACTTCTAATGAATGGGTTATTTAGTAAGGGTTAGATATGTCAAGTAATAACTGTTTTTGGTCATATGTCGTTTTACGTTTTAGAAATCATAGACACACAAATCACAATATGAATATAAATTGTAATTAATAATTAAATTATTATCAGTTTTGAGTAAAAATATGAACTTTATTGATAATGAATGATATAATATTCATGATATTACAAGACTAGTCAGTCATAGTCTATACAGTATACTAGAGTTTTCTGTGCGATGTGTGAGTATACTCTGGAGGAGGTTTCTGCACAATAAAAAAAAGGAAGATGATGATTTGATTCCAATTATACAGTAAAGTCTTTCATGGAATTTTGAATCTGCCCTGTGCGCCATTGGTGCGTTGTTATACCACGGTACATTGTGAATTGTTATTGGTCGAGAACCAATCACGTGATGTGATACAAAGACGCATGTAACAACTAACATTTCTAAGGCCGGAAATCCATGTGTCCGTCATGCGTTGTGCGTAACGCGCAACGCGTAAAAGTGAAAATCCTTGCATATTGCGTACTGCGTTATCCATAAAAAAGGATGTGCATTGCTTAGCGCCTATAGTTATTTTTAAGGATGTGAACTACGCATCATGCACAGCGCATGAGGGTAGCATGAGTGATGTATCTCTAGGGATACATTACCTTGATCGTCCCCACCGTTGGTCGATCTCTAGCGCCTTGTACAATTA
Organism: Leptasterias polaris; assembly: GCA_037783415.1. NCBI lineage: Eukaryota > Metazoa > Echinodermata > Asteroidea > Forcipulatida > Asteriidae > Leptasterias > Leptasterias polaris. The sequence continues at coordinate 5,308,002 of JAZGTN010000027.1, forward strand.
GAAACAGCCTCGGGCTCGAGGGAACAGTGAAGAATTGTTTATATTTTAACAACTGTTCGTCTGTTTATTAAACCATGCCAGTTTAGTCGTAATAATGTTTGAAGATGACAACAGAACGCCGAGCTACAGAAGAGGAATCTATTACCATGGTATAACAAAACAGTTGTTGCACACTGTGACGGGATCCATGGGTTTTGTACACCCTCGGTAAATTGATACCTCATACAATGCTGGCTCACTCTAAAGTAATATTCATATTGATGTTTTTTGTGTGTACTTTATAGGCCTTAATCCAGATTACCTTTCGCAAGACGAGCCAATGTTGACCAAATGGCTTTCCACATGATGGTTCCAAGCTAGTGTATAGAACTGTGATGGCAAACTGTATGGTGGAACTTCACATCTGGTCTCTGAAGTCATCGGTTACAATTCGAGGTGAGAAGGCAGAGAAGACAAAATACTAACAACGAAATGTAGAGATTGATTGACTGAAGTTTACTTACAGACAGGGAGCTCAAGCTTAATACAGTCTCTATTGGGCGATACTGAAACAACTCATATTGGAAGTATTCAGTCCCAGATCCTTCTGTACCCAATTGCCAAAGTGAAGGACTCAGAAGGACTGGGGGCAGTAGGCCCAAACAACAAGTGCCTATCACAGGGTCAGGCATACCAATCTTATTCAAGTCCAAACAAGTTTGATGTAGAGTCACATAGGAGAAGAGGAGATGTTGGAGAAGTTAGGCCACATGCTAACCTAGTTGCCTAGTCTGTCAGGGTTCTTAAACCTTCTTCAGAACTATCTGATATGGATGATTTTGAAGGATTGAGGCTCTTATCATCCACCTGTCGGAGGCAATGGGGATTCTACTTTGGAAGGGGGGGGGGGGGGGGTTGCTGCACAGGGACCCTATATAAAACTCATAATCGTATCAGTTGATTGTGGAAGGTTGTACTGATAATATTGTCATCGATTTCACGAAGTGACGAATCTGCACCACAGCCAAAATTACTTGTTTGGAGATAATTCGGTAGAAGTTGAACTACTTTCCAAACAGCTGTTTCAGAGACTGTTTACTATTTTTCTTTTAAAATTTTACCACCAAAATAAAGTTGACTTCTTTATTCACGCAGAACTGTCAATGTGTTTTCAATCTTGCAGCTGTTTTGATCAAGTTATTAATTCCTAAACACACAAAAAAGAGCACGCAGAGTGCTGTGTACAAATCAATGTATATTCAAATTTGTCACTTCATGAAAATGCTAAACCGAAATAGGTCAACAGATTCATTGGTTAGTGAGAACACAAAAGTGAAAACACAAAAGTCACATTGCCAGCGCTATGAAGAATCAAAATGGCAAACATAGCGATTCATCGGTCATACTAATTGGTTTAATTACAAAACTATTCTGCGTTTAGGTCCCGAAACTTCTGAAGCAATGACAGTGTGAAGAATTTGTACACAAACTGATTTGCCAAATAATTTTTTTTTTTTTTTTACACATTTGTTGCTTCATGAAAAAAATGATGATGTTAGGATCGAGCATGAAATTAATTCATAATATTTTAGACTGCTGTCCAATTTATATGCTCTTAGAAAATGACTCAGATTTTTATTAAAGGCACTGAACACGTTTGGTAATTACTCAAAATATATATTAGCATAACAACTTACTTGGTAACCAGCAACGGAGAGTTGTTGATAGTATAAAACATTGTGAGAAACCACTCCCTCTGAAGTAACATAGTTTTTGAGAAAGAGGTAACTTCTCACTAAAATAATAAAAGACTTCATGCATGAAGCCTTTTATTAGCATCTGAAAGCACACACAATTGTACAACAAGGGTGTTTTTTCTTTCTTTATTTTCTTGCAACTTCGATGACCGATTCAGCCCAAATTTTCACAGGTTTGTTATTTTATGCATATGTTGGGATACACCGAGTGACAATACTGGTCTTTGATAATTACCAAACATGTTCAGTGCCTTTAAATAGCTTGAAATAGTCTGCAACAGCCTATAGATAGGTTGCAGTATGACGTAAGTCGGCCATCTTTACGGGCAATTTGGAACACACAGTCCCGCGTTACGCGTGAGAACGGCGTGCAGCACGCGCACATTTCACAAAACTCATTGAATGATTGGTTAGTGAACGACGCGGCTGCGTTAATAATTTGAGCGCTTGACGCGCCTGCAAGCCAAAATGCGATTTGCCCGTAAAGATGGCGTCTACTGGGAACTATCTATAGGCCTACTATATATGTAGGTCAGCCATTGCAGACGAATGTCATGTGTGGAGATCCCATATAAACGCGTATTGGTTGAGTTTTGCGGATTGAGACAACAAGGATCCTACATAAGCTCATATCTGTTGATTTTGGAAAATGTTTGCAAAAGGGCTGCTACATTAACTCGTGTCGCTGTTATTTGTATTTCAAGGATTGAGGCAGCTTTCTGCATTTAAGACAAAGGCACGACTGTGGTGAATAAATCTGTTCATTCATTGGAAACTGGAATTTGTTTAAGGGATTGATTACCCTCGGCGGAACCAGGGCCACAGAATTCATAAAAAATAACCTGCAAATCTTTCCAAAATGTGATTTTCTTGCAGACATTGATGTCGGTTGTCACACTTATCATGATAAAGGAGAAACAGGTGAGTTGCCCAACCTAAACTCCCTTTATACATTTGTAGATCATTTACATTTGCAGGTACTTAGAATGAGCACTGTGCCGAATACAACAACATAAATTACTATGTTCACCAGAAAGCCTAAGAACAACTTCTTGATGCATACTCATTACTTCAGCTTAAATATTTATTGGTATGTAGCACTGTTCTGATTATTCTACCTACATGCACACTCGTATGCTACGTTATTGTACTTCCCAGTAGTGTTCTAATCTTGTCTGTTCATGCACGATTGCACTCTGGAATCACACAAACCTAAATGTTGTTCTTTGACCTGTATTTTTTTTTAAATTGTACAATATTCTTTATTCTTGATGCAATTATTACGTCTATTAATCAAAATTGTTGCGGTAGTCGTTGCTTGCTTATTACATGATTCAAGCTGGTCACTTGTTACCGGGCATAATCGGTTGGTCTAGTGGGTTCGAATCCCAACCAAGTAGTATCAGGCCTGGATGTCATAGAAATAGTTTGAAAGTAATCTCTTGTGGGGATAGTTTTTAAAATTCTCATTTTATTTTCTCCTCTCTCCTTTGCAGTTGTTTCAGGATACTTAGACCAGAAGCAGCAGTATTCAGAAAGTGAGTGGACAGAAAATTACTTCATATCTATATCAAGCAATCAATGCATTACCGGTACACTACCGTCACATGCATTGTGATACATGTAGATTGACCACTTACCTGTGTTTGTACTTCAGTTATACACAGGGATGCCAGTTTTGCGACTGTTGTAGAAGTTCCGGTTTGTGGGTGATAGTGGTCCCTATAGACAGAGCGCCCTCTAGCGGAGGCAATTGGTGATGAGGATGGATTTTGGGTTACAGAATAGAAACATCTTGGATTGAGACTAACGTGACAGCAGTGCATTGTGCATTGATCGAATTGTGGCTGTTGCGTTTCACGGCAAAAAGCATTTTCTGAAAGGTTTTACTAATCTTTCTTAATTTGGCAACAAAAATAATGGATGGAAAGGTGTGGATTTGAAAAAAAACTAACAAATGAGTTAAGGTAAAGAACAAGTGTGTAGGCCATACATGTACATGTGGTATTAATCATTGTATTGTAACTGTAACACTGGATTCCACATATATGTTGTATATGTAGTCAAGAAAGAAGTCAAGAAAGCAGACTGAGTGCGTTCCACACAAGATGTCTCCGTTCCATTCTGGGAGTCACCTGGAAGGACAAACTACCCAATGAGGAACTGTTCAAGATAACCAAATCTCAGCCATTGTCATCAAGGCTCAAGTTCATCCGTCTCCGCTGGGCAGGTCATGTGACCCGTATGGAATCACACCGAATCCCCCGCTCCATACTCTATGGAGTCCTCGAAAATGGAGGCCGACCAGTTGGACGTCCCAAACTACGTTTCAAAGATGTCTTGAAGAGGGATTTGGTAGACTTTGAAATCCCCACCTGGTCATGGCCTCAGTTGGCCAGCAACCGTTCCAGCTGGAGGTCTACGCTGTATGATGGGATGAGACACGATCACAAACAAACAGACAACAAGATGAGGAGAGAAAGTTGTCCTTGATGGATACATCTAAACTTGACATTGTCGTCCGCGACAGACGTCTGCCAACTACTACTATTGTAACTGTAACACTGGATTCCACATATATGTTGTATATGTACATGTATGTACATTATACATGTAATGTGTGTTAATCAGCCTGTGCTTATGCTCTGCAAAATGTTTTCCGCCTCTGGAGAGAAAAGCTACTGGCATTCCGTTGCAGACGCAGAACGCACCGCCGCACAACTTGGGGGTAATTTCCTTTGTGTATATTTTGCAAGGGGTCAAAAGCATATGGGATTTGAGGCATTGCATGGTGAGGTATCAATGTATACTTGGTTTGCGGTAACACCATGTGTATATCTACTTGCTAGGTAAATTTTGTTCTTTGAGAACTTGTCTTGCTATTTATTCTACTGCCGCAGAGTAAATTTTTCCGAATTCGGGAGACTTCTCATTTCTGAAAAGAACTGTCCTGCTTTTTAACTACTACCTGGGCGGAAGGTAGGAAATCGGCCGGGACTTCTACTTTCGCTTAGTTGTATCATGGGGACTTCTTGTTATTAACTTCACTGCCGCGGAGTGAGTTCTTAATTGGTCTCAACGTTTCGACTAGCTTGCTCTAGTCATCGTCACTTATTGGTACTGGTATGAACTCGGGTTGAAATTAAATTTCATAAATCAGTTTACCAGTAAGCAATCTTGTGTGCTTACTGTGGCAGAAACATGGGCGTAAGCAAAAGTGTAATATGCATGCATCTGTTACCATAGGTTACTGTTTGTAGAAAAGCAAGTTGTCTGTTCTTTTGCAGATCTGGCAGATGCTGTACCTCTCTAGCCTCTTATCATTTTATTACCATGACAGTAGAGTATGATGAATTGTGATCACCTCACCTTGAATATTCCTACCTTCTTCAAATCTGTTCGCGATGGTGCCACTGCCTTTGGTCATATTGCCCCCCCGCCTTTGGAACAATCTTCCCCCTACTACATCCACCCTTCAAACCCCAGTCGCTACTTTTAAGAAAATGCTCAAAACTCAACTGTTTTGATTCTTACTCAAACATGTCATATTCCATCTTCCTGTCAGTGCCTGGATCTAATTCCTAGGATTTGTTAACTATGTAAGATCTTAGAATTAGAGGCTGATCGTGATCAGTTGGTAATAGGTTTTTGTTTCTTATTTGCAGGTAGAGATCTGCTATGGATGCCCAAGAACAGACGGCCCGGCAAGTTGAGAGATCTTCTGAAGGAAGCCGAGGTGAGCCAGTAAAATTGTCGCTCACAAACTTCAGAAATGTAGTTTTATTTCGTTGTGGAAAATTTTTGAGAAAATAGAATTAGTTGTTGGAAACTGCTTACCAACCAAAAGGACCTATGGTATAAATGCAAAAAATAGTTAATGGCCAGGAGTAGGGCCCAATTTCATAAAGCTGTTGAGCAGAAAATACTGCAAAAAAATGTGTGGGGCGCCAGTCACAACAATGTTAACTTTATGGAATGTTGGCAGGTAACCTGTTTTTTTAAAGCAATGTTTTTCTGTGCTTAGCAAGTTTTTGTGCTTACAGGCTTTATGACATTGGGCCTCTAAATGACTCTGCTAGGGGCGAAACATCAGGCCATTAACTTTTTTGTGCATGAATCTAATGATTGTGACGTCTTTGTTGATAAATTGTCTGTCTATCTGTCTGTTTACCTAGATGAGTGACATTTCGTAGCCATGATTTATACCACTCGCATGAGGGGTACAAACAAACAGTATTTATTCTCTTGTTCACTATCCTGTTAGTAAGCATGACATCACTGTACACCATGCACATCTCATCCAGTTTGGCTTCAATGAGTGTCAGGAGCTCATAGCAAACACATTGAACACGTGTCTTCCTGCTATCTTGTTGGTCAACCATATTCCATGACGTTTGGGTTTGTTGCATTTTATTTTAAACATCATTTTATCTTGTAGGACTTGTTGGCTGCCAATCAGGTAGTCTTCACCAGATGGAGGTCAAGAAGACAACTTCAGGTAAACAGAGTTCAGAGGGGAAGGATTTTTTGTTCATTAGAAAGATGCAAGAAATGATGTGCATTCAATGTTTGCATATTTGGAGACAAGTTCTTCACTCAGTTTTCCCCACATGGAAGCATTCTGGTGGGATGATGCTATTTTTGCAATGAATGTTATCAAGTATTAACTTAACGTGGCAAATCCCAACTTGAGTAACTATCCCAACTTGTGTTTGCCCCCAACTACAGTTTGGGCTATTGCAACTGTAGTTTGTTCTGACCCATCTGCAGTTGGGACAATTGCAACTGTAGATTGTACTGACCCATCTGATGCCTGTAGGGTGTCATGGCCGAGCGGTTTAGAGCATGTGTTTCAAGTTCTGGTGGTTTAGTTATCAGGATGTGGGTTCGGGAACAGGTCATGGCACTTGTGTCCTTGAGCAAGAAACTTCACTACAATTGTTTGTCTTCACCCAGGGGTATAAATGGGTACCTGCGAGGGTAGAGGTTGATATTGTGTTTGAAAAAAGCCTTCTGAGCACCACAGCAGCTCGGGGCTGTATACTCCCAAGGGAGCTGAGAAAGATTAAAAGGAATGTTATTGGCCCAATGACCAGGACACTAATGTAAAGCACATTGATACGTTATTGTAAAATGTGCTAAATAAGAACTAGCTATTGTTATTATTATTATGACTTCAGGAAGAAGGATAAAATTAGTCAGTGCAAAAACTGACAGTCTTATAAAGAGTTTTATACCATCGGCCGTGCGAGTTATAAACAATGGGAATTTTCAAGTAATTTCAAGTATTTTTTGTATTGTACTGATTTTATGTAATTATTGTTTTAATTGTACTGTATGTGAATATAACTATAGTTTTTCATGATGTTTCGAGTCCAACATTACAACTTCCTGTTATTGTTTTTAATCATTGGCTAAATAAACCATTCATTTCTATTCTAAAGCTATTCTGCCTTTTTGACTCTATCCAGGTTATGCTGAGTAATTGTATCCTACTGTCTTTCCAAGTGTCTGCTCACAGCGGTGATGTTGAACGAATCCTCATTGACAGATCTCTTCAAGGCAAATTCTGCTCGGAGACCATCAATAATGGTACGCAAATAAATTACACTGTAGGCCGGGTGTTCTCTGACAGTAGACCTTATGCAGATAACATCATTTGTGTTGGGCCCCCTCAGCTAGAGGTTGAAAACTCAACGTATCAAGAAGCCCTTGAGGTAACAAATCTTTTCACCCTTCAACGACGTAGAAAAGACATCTGCATAAATTTTGCCACTCAACTAAGGAAGTCTTGCAGATTCAAAGATTGGATTCCTAATCAGCGAGGTGATCAAGTGCAATATTACTTAAGAGACAGCCATAAAATCTCTAGAGTCAGGTGTAAGACCAACAGATACAAGAACAGTGCAATTCCGTACCTAATAGACCTCTTAAACGATAGTTAGTTCATATTTGTAATGATTCCTCACTGTAAATGCTAGGGGCATGATCCAACATTTGCTTTGTTTGATTGATTGCTATTGTTTCATGGTGTGCTTATAATTGTCTTTTTAAATAATTTAGGTTTTTTGGATTTCTTTTATTGGTGTATGCTGCTGGTGACTGCTTTGTCTTTATGCAGGTTTTTTAGTTTTTTTGTTTTTTCCCCCTGTATTTTATCTGTATAGTTGGTCTTTTGTGTTTTTTTTAAGGCTTGTTAATTTTTGTTTAAGGATTTCCTTTTTATTGTTTAATGTTGATTTGTGTAATATTTTTAAATTTTTATTGTAAAAATTGACGCAATTTAGCCATTGGCTACAAGTGCAATTTTAATAATGAAAGAAGGTTGCTCATTGGCCCATCCTGTGCATCGTGGGCAGGGCTTGAATTTAGGGCAAAAATCTACAAGACCCCAGGGCTTGTAGGTTACAGTATTTACTGGACAAGCATTTGTTTTACAAGACCAGAAAGTAACGAGAAAGAACTTACTACACAGGTTAAAGTGTACATGTAAACTGTTTTTATTTGTACCAGCGCTAAGAGAATATCTGATTAGTTTTTCCCATGGTCTTGAGTATGCTTCATCACTCAACATAATTGAAAGATATTTACCAGACTCAAAGTCCACATTGAACAAAATTATTATTTTATAAATACACATCAAGGTACTTTTAGTCAATTGAAAAACACAAGACCGCCAGACTTGTCTGGTCCTGAGTTTACTGGCCAAAGGCTAAAACCACTGGCCTCGGGCCTGCGGTCCAGTGTTGATTTTCATAGACGTGCGTCACCATTGTTTCATCAGCATTTTACCTGTAAGATGGTGGCGTGATAACATCAATGCATAAGGGTCGTACCCACATTTCCATATGTTAGAAATTTTGAATTGGTCTTCTTTGAGTGATGAATGTTTTTATCTCTGAAAACCAGCTGTAGTCACAGAGTCTTTCATTGTCTGCACCTTCCCGGACAAACCTAAGCTGGGGTTTGCTTTCTTCAGCAAGAGGCCCAACTCAGGACAAGACTTTTCAAAGAAAATAGACAAAATTTCCACCTATGATCCCAAGGTAAGAGTGTTTTTGTTCTATCATAATTGTTAAGATTTGCCACCAAGTTGATCCACCATTCGGAACCATTTAACTGCACAGAACTAACTGTGCTGTGTAAATGTATAAATGTATTCAGTACAATCTAATTCAATTCAATTTTTAATGTTCATAAAATGGAAATTTGCTTTGTTGAGCATGCACATAACATCAAGAGTAATAACAAAATTATAGACATTCACATTATGCTGAAGCATGTTAACCTTTTTCACCCCTCAAATTGGTCTCCTCGTCAAATTGCACCCGCTGGAATCACTGGTACCGCTCCCACCTCTTGCAGTGCTGCTGCTGTGAGTTGGGTGGTATCACAACCTGACCATTCTCGGATGTTGTCCACCCAGTGTATCTTTGGTCGACCCACTGAACGATGACAATCCTCTGGCATTACAGAACTGAGTAAACTTAGTATTTTGGTTTCTCTTTTGTTCTTAACTACAGGTAACACATACAGACCTTTATGGTGTGAAGATGAAACGTGACAGGAAGCTATCAGTTAACGTCAATCAGGAATGGGTGAGTAGAATTCAGCGTATCTTGGTATTCTAACCCTTGTCATCTTCTAGTCCCTCTACTGCCAAATATATTAAGCATAATTCAGTCATGTCGGTGCAAAAACGTTGTATCTCCTAAAAGCACTTGCAAAACAAACGAGTTTTAGATTGTCAAAACATTGTATCTCATGAAAGCACTTTCACAACAAACAAGTTTTAAATTGTCAAAACGTTGTATCTTGCTTATAGTAGCTCCGATGTACACACAAAACAAGTTTGCGCCGAGTTAAGACATTTTTGCATGGAGCGTTTTTATGTGAGATAAGACATTTTTGCCAATTGAAATACAATGTTTTTGCACTCACATGATGATTTAATGTCGCCAGATAAAACAATATTAGTACTTATTACAGGCATGACATTCTTCCTACTTGAAGAATTTCTTGAATCTGATTTGTGATTAGAAAGTTCAACAAATTGTAATTAAATAGCCTGAAATGTCTATTAAAGCCTGTACCATGTGTACATGTAGGTCAGCCCTTTTACTTTATAAAATGTTCCTACTTTTTTTCAATTGATGGATGGCATGGGTAGCTAGTGCGCAAAGCACTCGCCTCTGACCAATATGGCCCTGGTTCGAAACCTGACTAAGGCCATTTGTGAGTAGAGTTGTACGTTGGCTCTCTCCTATGCCATGAGGGTTTTTATTCGTGCCCTTCAGTTTTCCTCCCTCTGGATAAAACAAACACTTTCGATATCTGGCTTTGCTTTGTGGTCATATATGGGTTGGTGTGGCTTGCTGCCAGGAGCGCCCTTAAATGCCTGCAGCTCAAACCTGTTGTAGTCGCGTCCTTAGCAATTCAGCCTCCCAGCTGAAAGTAAGGATGATTAGCCCCCAATTTATTATTATTATTATTGACCAAATATCTGGCTTATTTTATGGTGTTCATTGTGTTATGATTTTCTTCTTTTCATTTCATGTCTTCCTAGTGGTTGTAGTGTCACAAACGCTGCATTTCTAGTTTTGATTATTATTGTGTACCCAGGTATTAGTATGGTATAGTATGGGTCGAGATGACACATCAGTATGGCCATGGTCACCAATGACGAGTGACAAAGAGAGGGCAAACGTATTCCTGTATGGAGTCAACGGGTGAGTTAGATCTTTACTAAACCAACCCTCTTGGGAATCTATCCTCTAGTTTTGCCCGGGTTTGATGGATTTATCTTGCAAAGCCAAACAGGTTTTTTTTCGTTTGGGTCAGGCATACCATTCTTATCTGAGTCTAAACATTTGGGTGTTATGTTATATGAGGGTGGATTTTTTTATTTTTTTTTATTTTATTTTTTTTAAATTATTTATTCGACCTCAACAGTACAAGTACAGAAAATACAGTACAATGCAATAACGGAGGGGGAAAAACCCCAAAACAGAAACGACAAAGCAACAAAACATAATGAAAAACAACAGTCTGATTTACTCAGACCATAGATGTATGACTGGATCGGTGATAACACTTTATTCTAGATGCACACACTTTTTTAAAATCTCCTGGGCCATGACATTTTTGTGGCTCATGATGACTGAGGAACAATTTTAATTGACGAGAACAGTTTCCAGTGAGTATATATGCTTCATATTTCTGTGTGTGTGGTAAATGGACGTACTCGCATTTCGGTGTCCTGGATGGTTGGGAAATGTATAAAACAAAAGTTACAGTTTCTGGTAAACCTTAAACATGTGACTTGAGCTCTGGTGTTTCTGACCAGCAGTGTGTGGGTTCGAGTCCCGATCTTGACACTTGTGTCCTTGAACAAAGCACTTAACCATTATTGCTTTGTCCTTCGATTGGGACGTAATGCCATTGGTCCCATAAGTTGTGCAATGCACGTTAAGAACCCAGTACACTTATTATTAAGAGAAGGGGTTTGCCCTGGTGTTTTCTGGTATGGTTGGCTGCAGATGGCACCACAGCACCTTGTAAATTGTGCTATGTAAATAAATGGGTCTTATATTGTGAACATAGAAAAAAGTTGTGAACGATGAGCGCTTTGGGACGCCCTCTGGTGTGATAAAGCACAATTTAAGAATTGTGTATTATTATTTTTACGCACACTTGTTCATTCAGACATTTCCATGTCCGTAATAAAGTGCATTGATCTTTTCCTCACACTTCTACTACATGTAGTTTCTCTTATTTTGTTTTCAGGTCAAAGCTAGAAGAGCTGTGTTTTGTTAGCACTGAATATGAGCCTCTCAGTGTTGCGTTTAGGTACGGTAAATTATCTTAAGATCGTGGACAAATACTGACCCATTAGCTTTTGCTCTTCAGTGCATACATCTTGTCTCTCTAATATTTGGGCAAGTCCAAGAATTTTTTGAAGTAATGAACTTTTTAATTAAAGAGGAAGGAAAATGTCAAACTCAATTTTGTGATGACTGACGTTTTTATTTTCCAATAGATAGAGTCCTCAAGTGAGCGGGGAAAAAACTACAAGTCTCTAACCTCATGTTAAAATGGTGTAAATTTCCATTGCATCCGATATCCTTCCAGTGCAAATTTTGTCAACATCAAAAACATCTGATGACATCATTCTGAGAAAAATGGGTTTGTACATTTTTGTGCGGGGATGTTTTGCTTCATTGGTTCCACACTGACATGAGGACTCTATCTATTGGAAAATGTGTACATCACCAAATTATAATTGACATTCCCCTTCCGCTTTAATACTAATGAATGAAATGTGGCTATGAGGTCTTTTAAACCGGCAGGGTCGTTGTTTAAGTCTGAGTTACCACTCTGAATCATTTTTCGTTAAAAACATCCAAGAAACTTTAATAGGTGAGAACAAATCTGACAGCTCAGCCTCAACTTGCCTCAACTCTGCATTGAATTTCTATCCATGTTGAGTGCTTAGTAGCTGTTCGCGCAAGCTTTGACGTTGTGTCAAATTATCAGACGCAATTTTCTAACTTGCATGAGACAGTTGTGTGATCTATACCAACTTAAATTGGGCAGTTAAATTTGCATGCTCCCTGCAATCATCTGATAGCGCCCTCTTTTGACTCGCTTTGAATGGATAAACTTTTACTTGTATTTAATAATAATGAATAATGACAGGAACTAATGAGATATTTCCCTGTCGGTAGATGCCAATTGTTTCAAGCTGTAGTTGTTGGTTGTGAATGCAACTTTGCCTTTTTACCAATGCTGGTTTTTAATAGAGTTAACTTTATGACGTCTTTAGTTCGATTCAGCCAAGACACATCTACACCTTGGAGGAAGTTTCCTCATCTACATCGGGTGATTACAACGTAGATACCTGCATCTATGAGTGCTCTAAGATGAGGGTAGGTACTTGATGTGTCTTAATGGATGAAGTGATTCTTATTGTTTTTGTTTTGACCCAAACACCAATGTAGGATAGGCTCAGGTTCTGGAGTAGATATTGTAACCTAGGTTTGCTTTACAGTCAACGTTCTCTTTGCGCTGCAAATTTGAATGCTTGACAGCTGATTTCACACGGTTCACAAACCTGTCATATGTTACCAGAAGGACATTTTTATGTCATGCACTAACCCTCCGACTCGTGGTAAATTTGTCATTGAGTTGACCGACCCATTTGAAACCATTCAACTGAAATGGTTGTGTGTGATGGGGTCCTGGACGTGCGATAAAGAACCTTGTTTTGGCTCGGTCCTTTATCAAACAGCCCGACCATGCTGGTTTTAAACCGTCGTCTAAAGGCAAAGTATTCCTTTGTTTTTTTTAATAATAATAATAATAGTGGCTTCTTATATAGCGCTCATATCCGTCACTCAGTGACGCTCAAGGCGCTTCAACAGTCAATATTTTCCTGCAAGTTATATATGTGGAGCTACTTTTTGAATTTTGAGACCTATTTCTTTACATAGCACCATGTAATGGTTTACAAGGTGCTGTGGCGCAATATGCAGCCAATCAAACCAGGAACACCGGGGCAAACCCCTTCTCTTTTCGATAAGTGCACTGGGTTCTTTTACGTGCATTACACAACACACAGGACCAACGGCTTTACGTCCCATCCGAAGGACGAAGCAATAATGGTTAAGTGTCTTGCTTAATAAGGACACAAGTGTCACGACCGGGACTCGAACCCACACTCTGCTGAACAGAAACACCAGAGCTTGAGTCCGGTGCTCTTATCCGCTCGGCCACGACACTAAGCGTTTGATTGTTTTAATCCTATATAAACATTTATACATACAATAAAACTAACCTGTGAAAGTTTTATTTCAAAAGGTGGTCGCTTTTTTGAGATATCGTCGAAAATCCAGAGCGAATATGTCCACGCAGGAAGAATAATCCCAATAGGAATACACAATCTGAGAAGCATTTCTGACAGACACATTTCTCAGATTCAAATTTGGGGGCATAAAAACTGATATATTTTTACATAACCACAAAACTTTGAAGTGAAATGTTTCTCAAAATGCTTTATGCTATCGTAGGCTTCTAACCAGTAGGTTTTTATTGCCATTAATTTTAAGAGTGATTACCAAACGTAAACAGACCCTTTAAGACCTCGTGGCCACCCCTTCTTTCCCTTATTCAAAGCCCCAGTGGATGATAGTAGTCTAATAAAACAAAATTAATTTGTAAAGTCTTGTCTTTCAGATTCAAAGAGCCACTGTGACCACAATTCCATTAAAAGGTATGATATTGTGAAAACTATTATTATAAACTTAAAAATGCAGATCCTCATTTCTTAAGCTTGTTTTGAAATTGATCGCTTGTAAGTAAATTTTAATCAACATTTTTTTGGATTTGTTGCTTTAGCTAAAGTTGTCACTCATGGACGAAACCACTGTGAAGACAAACTGATTCTTGGATGCTCTGATGGTAAATTGGTGAGTGCCTATTTCTGAACCCTGGAACTACATATAATTAAACTCTCTTTTCTTTAAACATTATTTTACTGACTTCTCTCTAAACTAAAGTTTTTTTATAGTTTTTTTTTGCTTTTCATTCTTACGGATACATTCTCAGAATATCAATTCTTGTATTTCTTTTTTGTAGGTGCTTTATGATGAGAGCAAAAGAGTGACTCAAGTTGTACAGTCAGATTTGGTAAGATTGGGTTTCAGTTGTGATTTTGGGGGGAAACATTTGACCTAGACACACACAGTCACACAGTTGGCAGACGTCTGTCGCGGACGACAATGTCAAGTTTAGATGCATCCATCAAGGACATCTTCCTCTCCTCATCTTGTTGTCAGTTTGTTTGTGATCATGTCTCATCCCATCATACAGCATAGACCTCCAGCTAGAGCGGTGGCTAGCCAACTGAGGCCATGACCTGGTGGGGATTTTAAAGTCTACCAAATCTCTCTTCAAGACATCTTTGAAACGTAGTTTGGGACGTCCAACTGGTCGGTCTCCATTTTCGAGGACTCCATAAAGTATGGAGCGGGGGATTCAGTGTGATTCCATACGGGTCACATGACCTAGACAAAGGTATCCAAAAAGGGTCAGAGTATTGGGTACCCCAGGCCTGATGGTTTGTTTTTGAAAAGGCAAGTGCTCCAAGGCGTTTTCTCCTCTAGGTAAAGGGTACCTCTATGATTGTCAATTTCTATTAGAACATTTCAAGGGGCACCAAGGCTATGACCAAGGGCTTGGCTCCATTGCCTCCATCAGGTACTCTGCAGTGACAATGGCAGTTCTAATACTCGTACAATAGGGACCAGACTAGCTGTCCCTCCCAGCCTCAGTTTGGTTACATTGGGTCCAATGTAGAAGAAAAGCAAGATGGCACAATGGTAAAGGTTAATAAAGATGAGTGATTCAGCCTGGTTGTGATTTTACTTCTCTACTGTAGATGCCGTCTATAATCACATGGCACCCTGGAGGATCCCTTGTCTTTGTGTCGGGCATCAAAGCAGAAATTCAGGTAGGAGTATTCTTTGTGGTCCCCAATTTGAAACAAAGAAGAACTTGTTTGACTTAAAATACTAAATGTTAAAGCCCTAAAGCTGTTGGTCCCATGTGCTAGGATTAGTAATGCACCTAAAAGAATCCAGAAAGCTTATGGAAGAGTAGGGGTTTACCTCTGTGTTTCTGACTCATTGCAAGCACCCTTGTCTACAGGTTTCCTCAGGCTTCCGAATTACAGTGATTAAGTTGGCTTTTGAGACATGATCGTACGAAAGGGTACCCTACGAAAGACCCTCAAGATCCAAGGCTACGGGATGTAGTCTGACTCTTGAAGTTTTTGGCACAAAGAAAAATGTAATCTTTCTTTTGCATGTTGTGACATCATAAAATAATAATGATAATAATAATAGCTATTTTGTCCATCGTTTAATTCCCAGCTGTCAGCTAGTCTTTACTTTAAGCACAATGTGTGCACTGGGAGTGTTAATGGATGAGTTTGAGAGAAGTAATCAACAATTTTATTTTAATTTCTTTTTTTTATTTAGTGCTTTGACATGGCCCTGAATCCACTTAATTTACTGACTGTGGGAGAGAACTGCCGTAGTCTACCAACCTTACAAGTCTCTAAATATTTCAGGTATGTGTAGCTTTACTAGACTAACCTTCAAGCACTGTTTCTGTCACTGTCAAAAATTATCAAGAAATTGAGGCTGTTGTGTATTTGATATCGGCGCTGTAACTGGAGACTTTGATGCTTGGGGTTTGTCCTTACTTGTTTCTGTGAGCTAGCCAGTGGGACCCGGGCTCGATTTCACAAAGCCCTAAGATTCATCTATGGACGTTTACGAAACGGAGGCTCAGGCTCAGGCTTAGGCTTAGGCTTCAGAAACGTCGGCCATATTGAAGCCTTTGCGAATCCACCCCTTACCAAGGCTTCGTCAGGCTTCGTCAGGCTCCACTTTGGGCCGAATTCTGAAGCCTGAAACACAAAGCCCAAGCCGGAGCCTCTGATTCGTATGAGGCTGACGTTTCTGAAGCCTAAGCCTGAGCCTGAGCCTCCGTTTCGTAAACGGCCTTAAGATGACTTTTCAGTATAACCATAGTGATTTGTTTCGTGACATCACACTTTGCTTTAGCAATTAAGATTGGTGCACAGTTAAGATCAATCTTAGCTCTTTGTGAAATCAGCCCCAGTTGGGTTGTTGATTCACTAAAGTCCACAATTTCAATACCACGCAAGCTTCTCCACTGGATCATACTTTAAGCCCAACTCCCTTGAGTGATTGAATACGATCCTTCCTCACTCTAACAAAATCCAACTCTATAGGGTAACTCAACACCCAAACTGTTGGACTCTAATTATGGTGGAATGCTTAATCCCATGTGGAGCTTACTTACTTTACTAGTGCAGCCCTCTGTCCAATCCAGATGCAGATTTAACATCTATTAAATTGTTGCGGTACCCGCTGCTAAAATATAGAATTCAAACTGCCAATAGCTACTGGAATAAGACATCTGCTCTAGAATGGCAAAGAATAGTTGTGGGTTCGATTCCCACCCAAGTAATATGCCTGTTGAATTTTGTCAGCCAATGTGACACAAAAATCAAAAGTCACTTTTGCATCTTGGGAAAAATTGGCATGTTGACACGCCATGCCAAGTTAACTGGTTAAGAAGTAACAATTTGTTTGTTTTTCCATCTTTCCTGAAGATCCCCAGTCACGATTGGAACATTGCAGTGGAGCCATTCCTCAAATTTTTCCGACTGTATTGCCGATGCACAAGACTCTCTCCTCCTCATTTCAGACGGGTGAGTAACATCAAGATTCATAACACTGATGTATAGAATCATTATACTGCAGCAAGCTAGAATCATCACTTCTGACTGGTCAACTAGTCACGCCTTTTTATATTTTTTTAAATGAGATATCGCCTAACATCACAAGGCCAGACAGCCACTTCAAGGTGAGGGCTACACTTGACTGATTTGGGCTGTGGACCCAAATCAACTGCCACCAGGGCCACCAGTTGCCACCAACTCCTGGGGCTGAAACAGGGTTACCCCCCTCACAGTCTGTCAGGATGTAGGCATGGGTATCATCCACTAGGAGCCTGGCTGGTAGAGCAGAATGCACTACCTTCCCAACTTTTTACGAAGCAATTATGGTTAAGTGCCTTGCTCAAGGGCACAAGAGTCATGACCGGGATTCGATCCCACACTCTGCTGCTGACAACACCGGAGATTGGGTCTGGTGAACTAGACCGCTCGGCCACGACATGCCACAATCATTTAAGGTGACCTGATAATGCAGAATGTTTCACAATGTTTTAACAATGTGGGTCTGCATGAGTAATAGTGAAGCCCACTCCAACTGGGAACTTTCAAAAGGGTTTTGTTTTCTGTCGTCTTTCAGTGGTCCAGTAACTATCCTACAGCTGCATCTAGGAGTGTTGAGCAGAGGGCAGTTGGGGCCTCAGGAATTGATTCAACAGTACTTACATCATCAACAAATCAATGAGGTAATCAAAATGATGAGTTTAAGTCCCAACAAAGTTGAACAAGTGTGTAAGTTTGTAAGTGTGATGTAATTCCACTGTAAGCCACGGCCACTTCACACAAACTGGCTCCACTAATTACCAGAATCAGACTACCATTAGCCCAGAGGAGTTGCATTGAGCTAGTTTTTCTTTAATGACTTATGCAATAGAAGTTTAATAATTGGACTTTGCTTTTACATACATTCGTCAAGACTGAGAACTTTTTGTGCCAATCAGAAGATCAAATTCAATGCCATTTTGGTAAAAAAATCAAAATAACTCAGGCATGAACTAAAAACTTTCTTCACAAAAACGTACAGACCACATATTTGAATTGTGACGTCCTCGAACGTTTCTGGATTTTGACAAAAGTTGCACTTGAAGGGTATCAAACACAGTGGCATTTTACACCGTTTTAACAAAAGGTTAGAGTTCATCTTCATAAGGACTCAAAACAAAACAAAACAGAACAGAAGATGGAGAGATGAACTAAGAACATATAGGGGCATTGCTTGGCAACAGCTCAGGATAGAGTGAAATGGAGAACTGGTGAAGAGGCTTTCCTCCTGCAGTAGAGTGTAATAGGCTAGAGAGAAAGAAAATAAGAAAAGGACTCTCTCTATTGGAAAATGAGTGGAGCACAAAACTGAATTATACTTAGGAGCCCTTCTTTGAGAATTGCATACTCAGTACTTGGCCCGAGTCCTGTGAAAAGAATCCAGATTCCAACCCCTACCTTTGTGATTCTTTAATCGCTTTAATCTTGTCATATTTCATGCACAGGCCGTTAACCTTCTGAATGTGATGAATTGGAATACAGACAGTGGCAGTTGCTTCACCTGCTTGACCTCCATTGTTAATTATCTCTTAAAAGTACCCCTAAATCCAGACAGAGAAGGTCAGTGGTTTATCCCCTCTGAATATTGTTGAATTAATGAATGTAATTAAACTGATAAAAAATATATATATTTAAATTATAATGAAGTTCAGAATTAAGTAGAGATTTTGTAATTACACTCATTTTACATTTTTACCCATGATAATAATTCTGGTGTTCTCCATGCTCGTCTAGTTTCCCTCCTGTCATCATGCTTTTTTTACTTTGCTATTCTGTATGTTTTTTGGACAAGGTTTATATTACTTGCTTTGATGTATTGTGTTTTGGTTTACTTGTTCTTTGATATGCCTTGTATTTGTACTGTTGTGGTTGAGTAAATACTGCTGCTAATAATAAAAGTAATTTTAAATACAATGGATTAGTTTCAATCTGAAAAAAATATTCACTGACTATAAAAGTTCATACCAGGACAAATTTCCAACCGAAATACTGTCAAAGTCAAGAAAGTTGCACTTATAGGCTCCTAAAATTAGCTTTGCTTTTTCCAAATCGGTAGGTAGACAGATAAAATAGTTTATTTAAAAAACTTGTCGCAGCACAAAGGCCAAATTGCATTGATTTACAAAATGACATTTGAAGAGGGATGGAATGAAGATGTATTATCAATACATTACTGTATTTGAAATAGGATGTGAATGTGCAAAAATCCCTTGTCAAAATTTAATTTGTATGGCCCGTGGTTGGCAATGCCACTCTGCATGTCCTTCCATTGGGGAGTGTGTGTGCAATCATTGTCCAAGTGATAACTCAAGAAGGACCTGGCATATCAACTCCAAACTTGGTGTGTGAATTGGGCTTGGGGTCCCGCAGAGGCCTATTTTTTGTGGACCACCTAGGCCAAATGTCAAGAAACGGACTGTTTTGCGGGGCATTTTTTTTTTAACCAAACACAGCTTTTCTTATTTTTACACTATGCCAGTGTTTGATTAGCACTGAGTTGGAACCCCACATGAGTAGTATGCATGTGGATTTGTTTCTGCGAGACTCAGGAAAGCACTGCGTAGACAGAGCTTAGCACACATTGGTGTAAGGGTAAAAATCTAAATAATCAAAATTGAGAAAAAAAATCTCTTTTGGCATTTGGAAAGCTCTCCTGGTATCAAGCTTTTGATATCTGATTCAAGAAGCTGACATGTTCCAAAATATGTGTTTTAAGAATTCATATTCGGATAAGAAAAAAACATCTTTCTATAGATGTTCCCTTGGACTAAAAGAACTTTATAAGTAATGAATAGTTCGATGTGTTTTTGTATTACGTACAGCTGCCTTGGAGGCTAGTCTAGGCAGTTTCTATGCCCCTCTGAGACCCCTGTCTGAGGTGATCGTTGTGGATTACCGTGACCCCATCAGCCGCCTGGCAAGAAGATTTTTCCATCACCTCTTGAGGTATCAGAGATTCGAGAAAGCCTTCCTGCTGGCTGTGGATCTCCACTCAAGAGACCTCTTTATGGTGAGCAATGCAACGCTTTTGTCTTGTTTCTTAACGTGAGTTGCTAACATTAAATGCAGCCTGAGGCTCCTCAGTTAACTTTCTCCCAGTTTAGGTAGGCTAGTATTAAAATCTGAAATTGTCTCAGGTGTAATAATATAATGCATTTTAACAGTTCTGGTGATCTTTTAAAACTTTGTGATTGTTGTATTTTTATGTAAGTTTCTCCTATTACAGATTTTGGGGGTAATTTTTGTGCAAGTGACAAGTGGAATACTTGAAATAAAACGTTGTTCTTTAGCACTTTACTTTGCAATTTTGATTTCGGCTTTATTTTATGTAAAGCTCAGAGGCCTTCAGGCCTTGGGTGCTATATTAAGTGGTTTTTTAAAAATTGTTATAAATAAATGGTGAAAGTAAAAATCATTGTGTCAGGGCAAAATTGTTATGTCTCCTAAAATAGCACTTAGGCTACGCGCGAGTTTGAAATTGTCAAATTGTTGTATCTTACTTAAAATAGCCCGGACGTACACACAAAACAAGTACACCCTGAGCTACAACGTTTTTGCAAAATCAAGATTTGACAATTTTTGCACTGACACAATGATATTATGGTTGATTAATAATGCACGTGGCTGGCAGCTACATAATTGGCTGAATAAATGCGTCAGGAACAAAGACGGTGATTGGTGTTTTTACCCTTGTATCGATAATAATGATAATAATTTGGGAGGCTCATCATCTGTACACGCAGCTGAGAAGCTGAATTGCAAAGGACACGGCTACAACGTGGTTGAACCTCTGGCATGCAAGGGCACCTTAGGTAGCCGGCCACATCCACCCATGACCACGAAGCACAGCCTGAGATTGAAAGTGTTTGATTTGAAGGAAAGAAAATCAAAGTGTTTGATTTGAAGGAAAGAAAATCAAAGTGTCCGAAGAAAAATCCTTGTGACAAAGGAGAGAACCAAAGCACAACTTTACTCACATGTAGCCTTAGTCGGGTGTTGAAACCAGGGTCATGTTGGTGAGAGGTGAGCGCTTTATGCACAAGCAAACCAAGCCACCCATGATGTGATGTGTGATAAGCGTTGTATACTCGGTGCTTTTTATTCCTGAGGGGGAAAGAAAAAAAAATCATAGGCCAACTGGCCGTGATTTGGAAAATTAATAACAACAGAAGTAGACTCTTAAGCTTACCAGTACACTACAGTAGATGTTGTTGGGATACAAGGAGAAACTTTGACTCTTTCATATCGCTATAGGATCATTTTCTAAATTTTATTTGAACGTATTTGAGTTAGCTGAGATGGTTTGTACCTCTGGTTATATTGACAGGACATCCATTATCTTGCACTGGACAAGGGCGAGATGGCACTTGCAACGGTTGCTAAACAGAAAGCTGATGAGATAGAGCAAGAGATGCCCTCGGAGTCAGGTAAGATCACACCTACACAGTTGATATTAATAATACTGGGTTCTTATGCAGCGCTGTATCACACCCCTGGGGGAAAATCGAAGCACACATTATTTGTTTTTCAACAGGATAAGTAGAGCTTTGTTTTGAATTATGAGACACATTTATTTAGCACTTACTAATGGTTTACAAGGTGCTGCAGCGCATTCAGCAGCCACTGCCAGAAACCCAGAGGCAAATCCCTTCTCTTCACAATAAGTGCACTGGGTTCTTTTACAAGCATTACACACCACACGGGACCAACGGCTTTACTTCCCATAGGAAGAAGCAATAATGGCCAAGTGTCTTGCTTTAAGACACAGTGTCAAGATTGGTACGTTAATCCACACTCTGCTGATCAGAAACACCAGAGCCGGAGTCCAGTGCGCTGGACCACTCAGCCACGATGCGCCAGTTCCAGCAAATTACAATCATGATGTATGAGTTTAGGATGTCCTTGCTTTAATTTGTTCTCCCAGTTTAATGGGCAACTCAAAGTTAAGTTCACGGTCGTATTCATTTAACCTTATAGCTAACATTGTTATTCTACTGCTTATTCTTTTGTTGAAATTGCTAAATTTAATTGTTTATTGCTCTAAAGATGACGTTTATGCAATCTTTATTAGCTTCCAATAAAATTTAGAATTATTTACAAACTCATGATATGAACCTACCATTCAGTACATGTGTTTTTATACATTTTAATTTGTACTTCTTCACTATGTATTGTATTCTGGATTTCTTCAAAGCTTAGGCCTAAGTTTCCATTTTGATTATTGTACATATGTATATTTTATTGTATGTACTAGCGCCATGAGTACTTTTGTGGATTTGTGCGCTTTATAAGTTTTCATTATTATTATTATTTTAAGTTTTCATTATTATTACATAGTACCGCACTGTTATATTTATTGTAACTCATCGTGCTATATAAATCCAGTCGAGCTTGTGTTTCTTCAGCAAGTCAACATCTTGTGACTGATCCGAGATCTTATTGCTCCGGGGGCGATCGATCTTTCTGTATTGCTGCCCCTCGTCTTTGGAACAGCCTCACAATATTCTTCCAACTTTTTCAAAACTGCCATCTAAACTCACCCCGTGACTGTGGCCTACTAGTGGTTTTTGTTTTTGTTTTTTCTTTGTTTTTTTCTTCTTCTTTATTGTCGTGCCTTGAGCGCCTACTTGTTATGGATAAGTTGTGCTTTACAAGTTATATATTATTATTTTTACTCAAATGTTATTTACATTATCTCAGTTCTACATTTAGACTCTCGGTTGAACAACCTTTGAAAGACAATAATATTTATGGGGGTTTAGCTTCACTGCTTTTTGTTGACCCCCCCCCTAAACATTTTTGCTGCTTTGTTTTTGGTTATCTTCTCCTGTTCATCATTTTGTCATTTTGTCATGATTCTGTTTCTCTTCAAAACATTCCATGATGTTATGATATAACTGTGATGTCATTGTGTTGATATTGTGCTCTTATGTGGAAATTAAGTGATCTGAACTGAGTTAAATTGAAATTGGAAAACAAAGAGAAGTGCTCAATAGTACTTTTCCCTAATGCTATATATAGAAGCTGACTATAGTCACCTCACGCAAGAACCTGTGGCGTGTCGTGGCCGAGCGGTTAAGAGCACCGAACTCAAGCTCTGGTGTTTCTGTTCAGCAGAGTGTGGGTTCGAGTCCCGGTCGTGACACTTGTGTCCCTGAGCAAGACACTTAACTATAATTGCTTCTCTCCACCCAGGGGTAAAATGGGTACCTGTGAGGGCAGAGATGGTTCTTGTGATTGATTTAGCCTAGTAGCGCATATATTGCAGCACAGGCTGTATACTCCCCAGGGAGCTGAGATGGTTTAAGGAATGAAATAAATGGCCCAGTGACCAGGAGTAATAATGTTGGAAGCGCTTTGAGACGCCCTTGGGTGTGATAAAGCGCGATATAAATCCATATTATTATAACCTGGATCTCAGAAAATTTCTCTAACGTACACCATTATCAGTGTTGTATATTTAATAATAATAATAATAATAACTAGTTCTTATTTAGCGCATTTCACAATAACTCATCAATGCGCTTTACATTTACTCCCGTGTATTGACTATTGTACTACTGCGGTCTGTCGCACAGGTGTGGTGATTGTCTAGTGAAGGTTTGTCTGACATTCAGGTATTTTGAGCGCAAAAGTGTCGACATTAGTGCAGAGTGCTATTTTCAGGGTTGAATTAACAAAACATGGGGGGTAGGGTGGCAATGAGTTTGATTGCCCAGTGCAGCTGAAGCATGCAGACAGCATTCCAGCAGCTCATGTGTGATTGCTTGCTATTTATAGACCTTAAGCATATGATGTCATGTGAGTAGGGCGCCCTCACATAAAGGTCAAAAGGAGGTCGCTCATTGGCCCTTCCTGTAAGCTGCGCATACAAATCTGTGCTTTTTCTTTGTTTGATCATCGTTTACCTGTAAGATGGCGGCAAGAAGACATCAATGCATAATTTCTGCCGGGCTTTAAATAGATCAGTCTGGTTTTTTCTTCTTTCAGACAACTATGACTCCCTGAGCGACTCCATCGATGAGGACGATTTCTCCAGTGATTCTTACAGCAGTGTGAGTAATGAAGACGACCAATCACCGACAGGAGCAGACAGGTACGGTGATCCCGGGGATCTGGGAAGGGCGAGAGAGAGAGTGATACTTACTCCTTAAGAGCCGAATACTGAAAAGCCCAACTTCATAGAGTCGTTAAGAACACATAATTGCTTAGCAAAGAAAAAATATTTGCTTTGCAAAAACTGGTTAACAGCCAAAACATCATGTAATGAGCATCACGTAATGAGCATCACGTGTGACCGGTACCTCGCTCTTTTGTGCTTTAATAGCAAATTATTATGTAAAGCATGTTTTTTGCTTAACATTTTAAAGAAATTAGGCTCAGCTTGTTTTTGTTGTTGCTTGTTTTGTTTTGTTGTTGTTACAAGCTCATTTGTTAGCAACCTCAATTCTTATTAATTCATCATTATTTCACCATCACTATCTAATCTTGTCTTGTTTTTAAAAACTTGTGAAGGTTTTGTTAATTGAAATAGAAAAGAAACCTAAAAACTAAAACTACTAAATGTTTATTCCTCAGAACTGAAGGTGCGTCTTGTCCGACTGAAAAGCCCAAATCTGCAAGCGGTGAATCTTCAGAGCTACATAGAGCTGGTAGACACATTGAGAAGGAGGCTTGGTACCAGGCTGAAGGTCAGATAGACGTTGCCTATGGGCTCGGGTAAGTCTGGTAGATAAGCCCTCCCCTTACATACTTGTTGTGTGTGTGTCAACGGAGGAACTTCTTATTGACCTATAGCTGTCATCATCACAACAAACTTGGTTGTGCCATTGTCCCCATGTGCTATACAGTGTAGTGCACATTTTAGGCAATGTGGAGTTCACACAATTTGTACCAGCAATTTGACTCCCAAAAAGGCATGTCAGACAGTGGCCGCACTCTAAAAAAGGCATGTCAGACAGTGGCCGCACTCTAAAAAAGGCATGTCAGACAGTGGCCGCACTCTAAAAAAGGCATGTCAGACAGTGGCCGCACTCTAAAAAAGGCATGTCAGACAGTGGCCGCACTCTAAAAAAGGCATGTCAGACAGTGGCCGCACTCTAAAAAAGGCATGTCAGACAGTGGCCGCACTCTAAAAAAGGCATGTCAGACAGTGGCCGCACTCTAAAAAAGGCATGTCAGACAGTGGCCGCACTCTAAAAAAGGCATGTCAGACAGTGGCCGCACTCTAAAAAAGGCATGTCAGACAGTGGCCGCACTCTAAAAAAGGCATGTCAGACAGTGGCCGCACTCTAAAAAAGGCATGTCAGACAGTGGCCGCACTCTAAAAAAGGCATGTCAGACAGTGGCCGCACTCTAAAAAAGGCATGTCAGACAGTGGCCGCACTCTAAAAAAGGCATGTCAGACAGTGGCCGCACTCTAAAAAAGGCATGTCAGACAGTGGCCGCACTCTAAAAAAGGCATGTCAGACAGTGGCCGCACTCTAAAAATAAAAATATATAAACAACTTGTGAACAATGTGGAAAACTTCATGTAGACACACCAACCTTGTCAGTTGAAGTGGAATGTCCAATAATGATCCATATTGGATGGATGCCTGTCCAGTATTAAATTGTTGAGTTTGTGGCAGTGAATACATGGCAAAATAAAGGATGGCACACGGTGTGTGTTCCACTAATCAATTGACAGGGATCTGTTTATGCAGGCATGATGATACTCTTCTTACTTAAGTCTGATTTCCCATCGTTTTACCCTTGGAACAAAATCTTTAAAAATGCCTATTTAAAAAGCCTACACCATGTGTACATGTAGGTCAGCCCTTGTACTGGATAAAATGTACCTACTTTTGTCCAAGAACCTGGGTATATGATACCCAAGTAGATCCTTGACATTTGATTGGAGGATTGTAGGTCACACGGCATTCATTTAGCAAACCATTTCATGGTCTGCGTTATAAACCGTGCATTTTGGTTCTAATCGCTGTGTATTTATTTTGTCCCATCGTTTTGGACTATTGCACACTAGACCACACCATGCGCTGTACACAGCAATACAAATGACAATGATCTTATGTTCTGCAAATCAAATACTGAATGGTTGGCATTTGTGCAATGGAGAGAATAGTCGTTGGAAAGATGGAGTAGAATTCCATTTAACTCAACGAACTCATTTAATTTTCACCATCGCTCTCATAAATATTCATTATTTGTATAATATTTAATTAGAGTGCAATTATCCTAATGTTATCATTCTTCGTTCCGGTGCCATTTTATGAATGCTTAACTTACTGTGAACTTTTCTGAGTCTGGAGGATTTGGTGCTTGGCACATTTTGTGATGTGTTGCACTTTTATTTGCATTTTGCTTGATCGACCTCTCTATTTAACAGTAATTTGATGGTGTATTTAAACGATATATTTTTTTAGAGTACTATTTTACCAAACTATAGTGTATTTTATTTAGAGCTCACTTTTTATTTTATTTTATTGTGATATGATTTTATGTGATGACTTCTTTCCTACCGTTAAAGATGAGCTCAAAGTGAAATGCTGTATTAAAGCTACTGCTCATTTTTGCTTTCTGACTTTCATTTGAATTTTGTAAATTTTTAATTGATTATCTATTTAGTTATTTAGTTATCTACTAATTTATCTGTTCACTTATTTACTTGGTTTGCTTATTTTGTCTAATGTTCATGTACTTGTTTCATTGTAATATTCATGTGATTTGTCTAGGTCAAATAAATAGTAATATTAGTAATTTGATAGAAATTAAATTTGCATCGGGGGTAAAGAATATGATTTGGTTTTACCCATACGGCAATGTGTGTAAAGCACTGTATACTCGGTACTTTCCCAAATCTTGTGAACAAAAATCCGTAGGCACATTACTCGGGTGTGTTTTGAACCCATGATCTTTGCCACTCTAGAGCAAAAAGATGTCTTACCACTAGACCACAGAGATAACTCTGTAGCTAGAGGCAGCTCAAATCATTCTTTGCCACTCTAGAGCAAAAAGATGTCTTACCACTAGACCACAGAGATAACTCTGTAGCTAGAGGCAACTCAAATCATTCTTTGCCACTCTAGAGCAAAAAGATGTCTTACCACTAGACCACAGAGATAACTCTGTAGCTAGAGGCAGCTCAAATCATTTTGTGAAAGGAGTCCTAAGTGGGAGTAATAAAAGCATCAGCGTAAAAACACACGGCTGTTAACATTTAAAATGCTGGAAGTTATAGAAAACACATTGAAATTACATTAAATTACATTGGTTGATTTAAAAAAAAATTAAACAAGATAACAGTAAATTAGCCAATTAATATGCACATATGGAAATTGTTATTATCTGTCTCTGCTTTAAGATATCAGTTGCTAATTCCAGTTATGATTATTATCTTTGTTTCCTAGATCTGATTTGGAGGGCGTTCCTCTGGATCCTTCTCAGGGTCTAGCCAGTATCCCTGGGGAGGTCTACACAAAGGTGCTGACCGATAATCCCTTTGGTTGGGAACATCAAAGTAAGAATTCTAAAAATATTTTATGTCTGGGGAAAAACATTTATGAGCAAGTTCGGAAGGGGGATGAGAGTCAACTAGACTTGACCATGGTCGATCTAGATGTCTGCCGAACGCTGTGTGGTTTGTCTAGATAATCCAACTGGATCAACCTAGCCCCCGAGCACTATTTAATGATAACAGTATGGTTTGTTCAATATGACAATTGTTAGCAATAAGACAATTAATCAATAATTGATCTGAAAGTGGAGAAAATAGTAGAAAATAATGGAAAATAATAGAAAATGAAAAATGGCAAGCGGACAGTTTGCTTCGTTAACATTTACATAAATCCTATCAACTGCTCAACAAAATACATTGACTAACTATTTTGATAAGTCGATTGACTTGATGCATTCGAGTGAAAAACGGGCCAAGCTTGCATGATTTGAATCGCAAATTGTGGAAAGGTCGGTTCCCCAGCTTGCTCTATACTGTGCAGTTGAATTGAATTCGGATGGAAATTTGTCTTAGATGGCTTGGATAAGCCTTACACGAAGTGACCCAATGCTGTTTTCGTTTGTTTCCCCCTTTGTTTATACACGACTCCACTCACTTTTATAAAAACACAACTTTGAGAAGGTAGTGGGGAGTCTGGATACACATCATGGCTTTGAAAACATTGTGTTGTGTTTTCTTTGACGCTGAATGGTGAAATGCACTCAGAAACTTGACCATTGCACCCTGTGGAGTTGGCCTTGTTTCCATAAGGTGTTTATACAGTTTGTTGGCAGTTACTAAGAGTTGTGCAGTATACAGACCGTGATGACCTTTGCTAAGGTTTTTTCTTTGTTTTGTGCGTGAGCCTACCTACCCTTCCTGCTTTTAACGAAAGAGATATGGGTAGTTTGACGGAACACGGCCTCTGTTGAATTGTGTGTAGAAAAACCGATGAAGACTTCACTTAAAGAAAAATCCAAACAATGGGAAAACAAATTAAAGTCCTGATTATGGGGTCTTCAAACGTGTGTTGGGGTGTCTACCCATGAAAACTCAAGATGTTAACAGAAAGGAACCGTGGTTCACTTGGTGTACAAAACTAATGAAAACGTCCAAACAACTAGAGGACAAAGGGAAGTCATTGATTTACCTGGTTGACAAACTTGTGTGGGTGTATTTTTTTGTTCCCCTGCCCAAGTTTTGTCATAGGGCTTATAGCTGTTATACCTGTCTTTGATTCCGAGGACTGAGGAGTGCACTAAACGAACTATTCATTACATATGGTCAGGCATACCACCATAATCAGAGTCAAACAGTTTTGGGAGTTGATATGAGTTTACCATAAACAGTGTTGGATTGAGGAAGGACGTTTCCGACTTTTATCTGAAGTTTTTAAAGTCAGCATAGTGAAAATCAGCTTTCATTTTGTCCATGCATAAAGAAATCCTACTCTGTGTTCCACTTCGCTAGTGCTAAGTACAATGTTTCTTAAATCTCCTCGGAATCTATAACCCCACAGGGGTTACCAAAACGTGGAAATTTATGCTAGTTTCAACATACCTCCTAAAATTTGGATCCTAGTTTCAGACCTTTTTGTCAGCAGAGACACTCACCCCTCGTCCCCTAAAGGATATTAGTAAAGCACTCTAGGGAGTTAGAGTTAATTAAATATTAAATCAATCTTTATCAGACAATCTTGGTGGTCTATTGTTAAGAATGCCTTGGGCTGGAGCCTCAAGTCCATGTAATCAGTAAAACAATAGAGTTCATGACGCTTCATTAACCGCATCATTAAGTGAGATTAATTGCCAATCCTTTTTGGTACGTTTTACTTTAGCTTCATTAACCCCAGTAATTGGTTTATCCTTATGACTCCCATAAAATCTCTACAATATTTTGTTGTAGTAGTTTTGCTCTAACGGCTTTGTAAGTGTTTATTTGTTATACTTTATAGCCCTAAAGTGTCAGTGAGTTTGTATTTTTACTTGTAATTACATCGTTGCCATTGTTAAATGACCCTTTCAGCTACAGCTGTCTTTAAATACAAATAAAAGTCAACCAGTGTAAACGGTATTTCGTCTAGGCAGATTTTGGTGCCGAAATATGACCACCACACGATCGATGGATTGAATTTACTTTTTTTTTTTTTTTAACATGACCTGTCACACGTATTTAAACATTTATGACCATTTCAAGTTTTCTGTTGATGTAAGGGTGAATATATGAAATATGTGTTCTAGAATAAGGAGTGCTTTAGTATATTCCAATGGGGAATTCCAATCTCGGAAATAAGCACAGAGCGGTTTTTTGAGGGGTTGGCCGTTCATGATTGTAATACAATACCCTTTGAATGTTTTATTTTTTGTCATATCGATACACCAGATACCCAGAAAGGTGAGGATTTATCGAGGAGGAGGACTGAGGAAGAGGATGAAGCTGAAGAAGGAGACGGGGGCAAAGCCAAGACGGTGAAAGTCATCCATTTTGGGATGGTCTGACGCTGCCAGGATGGCCATCTAGATTTTCGTTTTCACGTCAACACCTTTTCTGCAAATGTCCTTCTTGATGGAGTAGATGACAAGGGTCTCTTTGTAGACTCAATAATTCAATGACATGCAACTGTATAAAATGGTCTTCATACAAAACAAATGAAAGACCGGTGAAACAATGCCGTCGTATTCCTGAGAGTCATGGCTGGCTCATTGCGACCGTTTTGATGTTGGAGTTCCACCTCTGCCTGTCCAAAGCTGACCAAAGCTGACCAAAGCTGACCAAAGCTGACCGTTAGGCTGAGGTCAGAGACAAGGGTTTCAGCTCCTTTATTCCATCGGTCCAGCAGAGTTTCTGTTTGACAGAACAACATCTTTAAATCTTCTCTGTAAGGGAATTATACTAAATGTGAAACAATGCCATTGTATTCCTCCTGAGAGTCATGACTGGCTCATTGTGGCCCTTTTGATTATGGAGTTCCACCGCTGACTGTTCAAAGCTGATCGGTAGGCTGAGGTCAGAGACAAAGGTTTCAGCTCCTTTATTCCATGTTGCAGCAGAGTTTCTGGCTGACAAAACAACATCTTGAAATATCCCCTTTAAAAGGAACTATAACTTGGGCAACACTTCCCACTTGCACTAAATGTACAGAAATGGACAGTTTAAGCAATATTGTGTACATTTTAAATAGTGTGTTGTCAAGTTCTGGCGGCTGAGTCATCAGAGTCTGGGTTCGAATCCCGGTCGTGAAAATTGCTCCTCGTCACCCAGGAGTAAATGGGTACCTGCGATGGCAGATGTAAGTAATTAGACATCTGTGAGCCATTTTGGTTGTCGGTGCTGCGTATACTTTAACTGTTGAGATTGTTCCAGTAGTGCTTGGGGCCCAATGAACAGGACGTTACAAAAAGTTACAGGAGAAAGGGCGGGAGCAACTAATGTGCACAATTGTGTTTCATGAGAGTGAAAGTTTGGTCAGTTTTCTGCCATTCATTAGTCATCATAGGAAGGTTAAATTCTGCATGGGAATGGGACAACATCTCTTTGGGGGTAATTCTATAGCAACACAAATGTAACAGTAATGCCAGAATTGTATTGCCCATGGTCTTTTGTTACAGGAAAAAGTACTTTGTGTTTCCTGGAGAAGGGCGTTGAGACTTATTACGCCCTCCTTTCGGGCACGGGACGAGAGGGAAGTAAAAGCGTAAAGCACTTTGATGCAAAGTTTAAAAGCGCCCAATAATAATTGTCTATTATAATTTGTATAACATTCATCATCTCCTCCTGACGACGATCAGAGCATACTGACGGAAACATCAGGTTGTTTAACCCAATTTCACACGTATTTGTTTTCATTGTTTTACCTTTAAGATGACGGCAGGTTGACGTCAATGCATAAGGTATATTGCTGAAAAGTAAACTGACGTGCAAATAAAATTAAAAATTAAGACTTCAATTATTATTAGATAAATTGGTTATCTACCCGAGCCTCGTATATTATAACGTTCATCTTCTCAGAAGAGTGGGGGAAAAGGAAGTATAATTGTGGTTCTCGAGTTTATCTTTAGATCCAGTAAGTCATTAAAAAAAATTGCTATTCAGTCAACTAAGGAAAAATATTTTTTTTAAAGTGCGTTCTTGAAAATAGGCAACAAATTTGAGGTGCGTATGGTGATGGGAAGGTTGTTCCAAAGTCCTGGAGCGGCTAAAGAAAAGGATTTATATATAGGCAGCAGATTGGAGAGATTTGCTGCTTGGTTTATTTTCAGCAAGACGGGTGTTGTCTGATGCTGAGCGAAGCCCAGCCCTAGTATGACAGTACAAAGTAAAACATGATGCAAGATTATGCTGGTGCATGTCCTTTTAAGCATTTCTAAACATGCACCAATATTATCGAATGCGCTCTTTCACCGGGAGCCAATGTAAAAATGCACTGCATTAAAGGGGCACATTGCCTTCAAATATCTCAAAATTTCGCTGTTTGGAATTACTCCTTATCCCTTTTAAGAGTTGCTCATGCACTAAAACACCCGTAGTGTTAATTAGTGAGTAGTGATCAAGAAAAAAATAAATTTGCCTCTGGAAATCGCAGCATAGTGACCAGCGGAACATACGGTCCGCCATTTTTGTGATGTTAAAAATTTGGTTCTACAAAAGTGGAGCATGTTTTACATGATTACACAAAACTCACACAACTTCAAGGGATATTTCTTCGAACTATATTCTACTTCTAAAACATTTTTCCAACCATATTCATTTCGTAGGGTGTCATGGCCGAGTGGTTTAGATTCAAGTTCTGGTGGTTTAGTCATCAGGGTGTGGGTTCGAGTCCCGGTCGTGACGCTTGTGTCCTTGAGCAAGACACTTCGCTATAATTGCTTCTCTTCACCCAGGGGTATAAATGGGTACCTGCGAGGGTAGAGGTTGATATTGTGTTTGAAAAACTTCCTTCTGAGCGCCACGGCAGCTCGGGCTGTATACTCCCCAGGGAGCTGAGAAAGATTAAAGGAATGTTATTGGCCCAATGACCAGGGCACTAATGTAAAGCGCATTGAGACGTTATTGTGAAATGCGCTATATAAGAACTGTTATTATTATTATTATTATAACAAACGCTTTTTATAGCTCAAAGCGGACAATCCGAAGGCAATGTGCCCCTTTAAAAAATGCTTTTTACTACAGCACTACTGTTGTAATCAATCAAGGTAAAATTAGTAGTCCAAACGTTAATACTAGATTGCACCAAAACATGGGTATTACGTTCAGAAGGTAAAGTTTAGGTAAACAAAAAAACAGAATGGAATGCCCCACAAAAATGGTATTGTACCACCGCACCAATGGTTTTAGCAGTTAAACAGTTATTACATACCGCATGAGAACTGCGGGTGCGAAGAGGTAAACCTTGTACATGTACATTAAAGATGCAGCTGCCGGAACAAAAATATATTTGGAAGCAATCAGACCACTTAAATTACACCCTCCTGTAATACATAAACGTGAATCAAATCGAGTAGCATCATGGCAAACACAGATAGTTTTTTTTAAGGAGTTATTGCTGTTTAAAAACCAGAACTGTTTTTCTCTGGGAATCGCCATGAAACCGACTGTAGTTATAGAAAGACTATAAATTACTGGTTTTGTGTGTAAGAAGAAGATAACGGTTCTCTGTGGAGAGTTGACTAATGGGGGACGACTATGAACAATAGGAGGAACAAATTAACGTATAAGCGCATGACACACCTCGTATAGTGAATTGATCTCTAAAAAAGAAAGAAATACATTTGTTAATAAGCTCTCCTGGCCCTCCAACATTTTGTTTTGATTTGTGGCAACAAAATGAATTAATTAATGTAATGAACAACTCCAGACATGAACTGTTTCTGCAGATGATACATTGATACTGTTATCTTCGGTAAAATAGATAATATTTACAAACAGTTTGTAGCATCCACTGATTGCCTGAAAAATGGAAAATAAAAGAGAATGGAGAAACTTATGCTTATTATGAACCCTGTAGCTTTATTTCTTAATGTTCTCCATCATCCAGGTATTAGAATAATCTTTTGAATTCTGTAATCAAGATAACCACAGTAACCTAATAACCTAATAACCATTTATATCTAAAGGCACCTATATACTATTGAGTGGAGTGGGATGATGTTTCATTTTGAGTGCAACTTACTCTGCTATTTTAGATTCAGCAAACAGTTGGATTTTGGATATAAATAATATTTGTATTTAAAAGCAAAAATCACACCCTGTTAAAATTATAGTACATTTAAAGGGATGGTATACTTTTGGTAATCACTCTTAATATTAATGGCAATAAAACGTATTGGTTAGAAGCCTACAGCAGCTTACGATAGTATAAAGCATTTTGAGAATCATTTCAAATTGAAGGAATGTGGTTATGCAAAAAGGTATCAGATTCGCTCCGGATTTTCGGTGATATCTCAAAAACGCTACCACCTTTTGAAATACAATTTTCACAGGTTAGTTTTATTACATAATATATCTACATTTATATAGGATTAAAACAATCGAACAGTTTCAAAAACCAATTGTACTTTGCCGTTGAAATTCAGTTCAGTTATGAGGAGGGTAGAGTGGCCCTGAGATGAAATCTATCTTGGTGATGTTTTGTTTTTATACGGAAGAGCTTAACCAGCATTGACCCTCATAGTTGATCCTCATAGTTGATCCTAATAGTTGATCCTCATAGTTGATCCTCATAGTTGATCCTCATAGTTGATCCTAATAGTTGATCCTCATAGTTGCTGACCACGTCTTGAAACCAACCAACCAATGTTGATATCCAATGTACTGATAGAGTTCGAGGAGTCTAAAGAGAATTTTGTAATTAAATGAGGCACTATATTATGAGCCTGTTTGCAGATGCAGATTTACGGTTTGAGACGTATGGTAATTCAAGTCATAATGACGTTAACTCCATGGCAGATTGAGTTGTTTTCATAATGCATGTCGGTTTGCGGTGCGATCTCTCTGTTATGATCCGTGTGCCGTAAGAGAATGTGCAAGTCTCGCGCGTGTCTCCGAAAACGAGAAAACAACTCGAACAAAGACAATCTTTCTACTAAATGAAATATTATTTTTAAATTCTTTTTATACAACATTCTTAAGATAAAAGTACCTTTAGCAACTTGTTATTTTACAATTACAATTTTGATATCATACAAATAATTCAAACCACAAATCTATAGAATGCGCAAAATGCTTCGTATGGCACCACAAAGATCCTTTCACACGGACGTAATAGTAACAAGGTCCTCGGTAATGGGTTCTGGTCGTCTGTCACTTCGTCCCATTGCGATTATTTAACATTACTTCTTAGAATACAAATTTACCAAATCCCTTGTTTTTCAATGGGGCTAAAGGTATTAATTGTTCATTCACGAGCACTTTCTTCTGCTATTATGACACTCGCGATATCGCCGTAGTACGAAAGCCCAATCGTGCCACTGAAGTATATATTATCAGCGGGAACTAATCCGTTATAACGAATTAATAATTCGTTATAACGGATTATTAATTCGTTATAACGGATTACTAATTCGTTATAACGGATTATTAATTCGTTATAACGGATTACTAATTCGTTATAACGGATTACTAATCCGTTATAACGAATTAGTAATCCGTTATAACGAATTAGTAATCCGTTATAACGAATTAGTAATCCGTTATAACGAATTAGTAATCCGTTATAACGAATTAGTAATCCGTTATAACGAATTAATAATCCGTTATAACGAATTAGTACTCGAAACTGCGCATGTGCCCGATCGGTGAACTTAACGTGAGCTCAACTCGTGGTGGCGCCAGACGACCGTGAACATGCGGACTTTTTAGTGTGTGGAACTTGGAAGGATAGTCGAACTATGGTCGAACACAGATGGAGGTAGGTCAAGTGTTTGTTTATTTTATATAAAAGTGTACGAAATATCACATAGCAAAGATGGAAATTATCTACTTTTTTAGTATTTTATGTTGTTTTTCTAAATCGCACTCTGTTCACAATAACATAATGTTTGTTTAGGCTCATGTTACTTATATAAGCCCCATTGTGTTGATTGTCCAAACCGTGCGTCGTATTTGATTGTGACATGAGATGACTAGTTTGTTTTTTAGTAAAGAGCATGTCCTACAGTCCCTACACACACTCTTTCACTCAGTGACTGTACCCTACACTTACTACTCAATAGTCTAGTAGTCACGAAACATGTTTATTTATGACAGTCCAGTGGAGGATAAAGTACACACAGTTTAACTGTTATATTTTTTCTGTGACACATTACAAATGAAGTATGATACTTGGCACACGGCTTCAGCATGCTTGAACAACGATGGGGCTATTTGTCATGATTGTAAATTCACCATTTTGCTTTAAAGGAGCTCTATACTTCTAGTTTTAGGCCATGGAATGAATCCCTACTCACTGTGAATAAAGATGTATATAATACAATTTACCTGTAGAAGTTTCAGCCTCATAAGTCGTCAGGTTTTTCAGAAAAAAGTGAAAATTACACGGAAGTTTTCCAGGAAAGTTGTGTAAATCCGTTGCATATTACAATTATTGGCATGGCGCCCTCTTGCAGCGAGAGACTCATGATTCGTGAACCGGCGATTCTTACTTGTGTATGAATTCGAAAGTTGACTGCGCCCGTCTAAAAATAGAGATCGGGTTCGCGGTCATGAAAGGTCACTTGCCATCGCCAGCGATCGATAACACCACCGTGTCGTCGCGCGCTGTGTGCTAATAATAGCTTATAAATGTTTGCGGTTTTTGAACTGTATACGGGTGGGTCTGGTCATCGTGTAATGTTTGTACATGTACTATGTACTTGGAATATTGTAACGGACAGTGCATGATGTATGTTATGAGTTAATTAGTTGTGAGCATGCGCCAGGAGATCGGTATGGTAATGCCCCGATCTGTGCGTGAGTTGTGCCGCATGGCATGCGGTACCAGACTGTACGAAGCGAGATCGTCAGTCTGCAGCAGGATTTCCAGGAGTGAACAGGTATGTGAAATTGCTCTGTGTATTACCCAGGTTTATGCTTTGCATTCTGCGTTGCGCGTGGTTGACTATCAGTGCATGTGAGTGGGTTGTATTGGGGGTAACCACAAGGTTGACTACAGCGGAGGCTGGTTGACCGTGAGTTGATTCATTGTATTTGTGGTCGGGATCGGCGATAGCTTCGTGCTCCGTCGTTCTTGTTAGGTTAACAGTTTGTCACTAGGACGATCGCGCCCGAAAGGATGCGTGGTTGATCGGTAAGACGAAACTGTTGTTTGGGAATCTGTTGGCTGGGTGAGAGGCCATTGTTTATTGGGCGCGCGTGTGTATGCGGACAGGGGAGATTTGCAGTGTGCAGACTGTCTCTGTATAACACGTGGTTGCTGCGTGACTCGCCGGCTTGACATCACAGGGTGCTTGTCAGGGCTGGGTTATTGGGATCCTACTAGATGCTTTAATTGTGCATGGTTAACTAGTAGATGAATGAGGTTTAATTGCGCGAAGCTCAAGGGTAATAGAGAGTAATCCACATACGTTTGTGTTTATTGAGAATTTGTATTAAGTGAAGACATTGTTTATGTATGGTTGACTAGAGTTGAATAAACCACATGGTTGATGCTTATGTTCATGAATTACTTGTCATTGTGAGTTTATTTAGCAATCTGTGTACACTGAGAGAGGTTTGTTTAACAATCAGTTATAATCGGCGGTATACTTCCTCCAAAACGAATCTCGTCTTTTAGCCTTTAGGTCGCTTAGTGACTTTTAGCTTGAGGAACCAATAGACTCCGGAACTAGTTAATAATTAACAACAGGGATTGCAGTCAGGCAGGCACCCCTCGTTGTTTCCCGCCACAAATGGTGTCAGAAGTGGGATGATTATAATTGATTAAGTTGAACTCTCTGTTGAAATTAATCCTCCTCTATCCTGGGGAAAGGAGGTAGTACACAGGTTCAATAGTTGGCAATGCGATTGTGGATTGTTGTTGTGCTGTTGGTGATTATTGCAATTGTTGCTCTAGTTGCGGTTTGTCAGTTTGCCAGGACTCGCTTGGAGTTGAGGCGGTTACGACGAATTGCGAGGGAGCAGAATTTGACACTGATACGAATTCACAGTTTGACTAGTCAGACAAACAGTGCCATAGTTTTGCGAAGTTTGGAACAACAGAGAATTGCAACACAGACTGCTGTGCTAGACGTGACGCAGTCACCTAGTGGTCAGTGGCCGAGTGTGGCAACGGTGTAGGTTCTAGTAAACTTAATGTGAATGTGGTCACTCGTCTTGTGTCTGGTGATTGCAGTTTTCGTTGGGTTGACTCTGGGTGTTGTGTGTTTTTGGTGTGTGGGGCGTGATATCCAGCAAGTGAGACAGGGTACTCGCTGGTGGGCATCCACACAGGGTACCGCTGAAAGAGAGACAGCGGTGTGAAGATGATGAGCGCCTCTAGTGTTGAGGCCGAGAAAGAAAGGCTCCTCCTAGAAAACCATTTTCTGCAGTGGGAGAAAGACCTACTCGCAAAGAAATTGGAAGCTTTTGTGGGCAGGGTGCCGCAGGGAGACATGCCGGGTGGTGAAAGGCATGAGAGACATCATGGTGATTCTGATGTACGGTTTGGGGTGATGAGAGAGACTGTGGTTGATGAGTCTCGTTCACCAAAAGAGTTGGCAAAATCCGACTTCTTGGGGACCAGCTCTGGTACCATCAAGTCAAGGAATGTTAGTTTTGGGGAGAGTACACCTCTGAGGTTTGGAAGTTCGGGAATGTTCCCACAAACTGAGATGACCCCCACTACTAACGAACCGCCTTCTCAGGTCGATGATGATTTGATGATGTTTCTTTCGGAACAAGGGACTGCGAAACCAGGTGGGTGTAACACCAATCCTTTCCTCGAGAAAGACGAGGCTGTTACCCCTAAGCAGGATCAAGGTGAACTGTTTAGCTTGTTTACACGTCTCATGGAGACAGTAAAAAGCAGTGGTCCTGGTGGTAAGGGAGAGGTTGACTCCCCAGAGGTGCACGTTCCAGCGAAGAAGGAAGCCCAAGTGGTTGATGGGGCCGGGGAGGATCAGGAGACAGCTGTGGTGCGACCGAATCGTCGCCCGAACATAACACCTGATCGATATGATGGCAAGGTGCTATGGAAAGAGTACCACCATCATTTTGAGTCTTGTCGGGAAGTCAATGGCTGGAATGATGAACAAGCCGCAAGGTATCTTACCGCAAGCTTGAAAGGGAACGCTCTCCGATTGTTGGGTGACTCAAATCAGAAGTGCACTTACAGTGTACTTGTCAAACTTTTGGAGAGGCGGTTCGGTTCAGGAAGGCAGAGTGAGAACTATCTGGTGGAGTTGCGACATCGACGGCAGGGGCCAAAGGAAACCCTGCAGGAGTTGGGACAAGTGATCCTTGAGCTTACCGCCCGAGCGTACCCTGAACTCCAGGAAGATGCGAGGGAAAGGTTGGCCAAGAATCATTTCATTGATGCGGTTGACAGTCATTCCGTAAGGGAGGGCATCAATAGGGCCCGTCCCAGGAATTTGGACGAGGCAATCCAGGCTGCCCTCGAAACAGAGAATTTTGAGAAGGTCGAGCAGCAGAGGATTTATGATCAGAAGCCCGCCAAGTTGGTAAGGGCCACGGACTCTAGTTTTGAGCAAAGGCTGGGGTCAATTGAGGCTAATCTTGGTGAGCAAGCTCAGAGTTTGCAGACGTTGGCCGAGCTTATGAAGTCTTTGTCGGGTCAGAATAAGGACTCTGGTGCGGAGAAGGGCGTGCCGACTGGGAATGTGCACAAGCCTCATCAGAGTCAGACTGGTGACAGAAAGTGTTTTAACTGTGGGCTGGGTGGCCATTTTGCACGTGAGTGCAGGAAACCCAGAAAAACAGTATCCAATGTGTCGGGAAACGCCAATCAGCCTCACGTAGGGTCCGCGGGCAGGCTGGTCATTACAGAGGACCCAAAAGACCTCACTGCAACAAAGACGATGGTGACGAAGTAAAAAAGAAGTTGAAACCAGAGGTGGGGCAACGGGTAGTTACCCTGCCTGAGCTAGGCGCTGGTCCACGCTTGGGTTTGTTTGTTGATGGGTTGGTTCGGAGCACAAGGTGTCGGTTTTTGATTGACACAGGATCAACTGACACATTAATTAGTAGTTCAGTCTACTACGACATGCCTAAGGAGCAGAGACCCGTCTTGGAGACGAAGGGGGTAACAGTAAAACAGGTAGATGGTAGTCCACTTCCAGTGTTGGGAAAAGCCTTTGTGGAGGTACGGGTCGGTAAGACAGCATGCATGGTGAAGGCAATCTTTACGGAGATGAAATACCCAGGCATCCTGGGTATGGATTTTCTGGTGCCCACTGGTGGAATCTTGGACTTTAAGTCCAAGGAGTGGAGGCTCAATGGTGAGAAAATTAAGTGTACCAGCATGGCTGGTGAGCCGTTCATTGGGCGTGTGGTGGTTTTGAGAACCACAGAGATTCCTTCAGGCCATGAGGCAGTTGTCCCCGGTGTGATCTCCCACAGGAAGGTTGATGTAGCTGGTCCAGCTATTGTTGAACCCTTGGAAGGTGGTGGTGGTTTGGCACAGAGAGGGCTTGTGTTGGCCAGGTCTTTGGTTAATGCTGATTCGGAAGTTATTCCGCTGAGGGTGTTTAACCCAGGGAAAGAGAAGAGAGTCGCCCGGGAGGGTATGACAGTGGGTATCCTCTCTCAGGTGGAGCCTGAGTCTATCCAGGGTGACGTTGAGTTGACAACCGAAGCAAAGCATGACCTCCCCATGCATTTGCAAGACTTATTCAGTAGGGGTACTACCAATGTGGAAGGCAAATACCATGATGAAATCCGGAAGTGCTTGATTGACTTCCAGGATGTGTTCTCTATGGGGGAGCACGACATCGGTAGGACCAATATTGTCGAACACCAAATTAGGACAGGGGATGCCCGGCCAATGAAAGAGAGGCCACGGAAACACCCCCACTGCAACCAGCAGGAAATTCAGAGGCAGGTGGGTGAGTTGATGAAAAGAGGGGTGATTGAGCCTTCAGACAGTCCTTGGGCTGCTAATGTGGTGTTGGTGAGCAAGAAGGATGGAACCAAGCGCTTCTGTGTTGATTACAGAAGGTTGAACGCGGTCACCATCAAGGACGCTTACCCAGTCCCAAGGATTGATGAGACTTTTGATGCATTACATGGGGCTCGGTGGTTCACGACACTCGACTTAGCCTCAGGGTATTGGCAGGTGGCCCTGGACGATGATGCTAGTGAGAAGTCGACATTTGTCGTCAGGAATGGACTTTACCGCTGGAAGTGCATGCCTTTCGGCCTTTGCAATGCTCCGGCAACGTTTGAAAGACTCATGGAAAAGGTTATGGCTGGCCTGCAGTGGGAGATTTTGTTGGTCTATTTGGACGACATCATTGTTTTTGGAAAGACCGTGACAGAGACTGTAGAGCGTCTCCAGATTGTGTTGGATAGGTTGCGACATGCTGGGCTCAAGTTGAAACCCAGCAAGTGTCATTTGTTTCAGAAGTCGGTAGCCTATCTGGGGCACATTGTGTCTGCAGAAGGGGTTGCTACTGATCCCAAGAAGGTGCAGGCAGTGGCTGAGTGGCCTGTGCCGAGGTGTGTAAGGGATGTGAGAAGCTTTTTGGGCCTCGCCTCTTATTATCGCAAATTCATCCAGGGGTTTGCTAGGATTGCGAGTCCGCTCCATGCTTTGACCGAGAAGGCAAGGGAGTTTGTTTGGACTGAATCCTGTCAGGAGGCGTTTGACCAGTTGAAGGGCATGCTCCAGTCTGCCCCAATTCTGTCATATCCAGTTCCAGAGGGTGACTTCATCCTAGACACTGATGCCAGTGGAGAGGGCATTGGGGCAGTGTTGTCACAAATCCAGGGTGGTGAGGAAAGGGTCTTAGCCTACGCGAGTCGTAAGCTCAGTAGACCTGAGCGTAATTACTGTGTAACTCGTCGTGAGTTGTTGGCTGTGGTTGTATACTTGAAAAACTTCAAGCAGTATTTGTATGGTCGCCCAGTAACGGTCAGGACTGATCATGCTGCATTGCGGTGGCTGATTAATTTCAAGAACCCAGAGGGTCAGTTGGCCAGGTGGCTGGAAGTGATATCCCAGTATGATGTGGTCATTGAGCACCGGCCCGGTAAGAGGCATGGTAATGCCGATGGGTTATCCAGGCAGCAGTGCAAGCAGTGTGGCCGTGGTGGGGTGATTGACGATGAGACAAGGGGTCGTACACCTGAGTTACCACCTCAAGGGGGAGAAGCGCAGGCTAGGGGCCTGGTGGCTCAACCAATGATCCCCCAAGAGGAGATGAGAGGAGCGCAGTTACAAGACGAGACCATGAACTGGGTCTTGAGGTCTAAAGAAGAGAGTAGTGATCGTGTTGAGTGGAGGACTATGTCCCACTTGTCGGCAGCCTCCAAGACCTATTGGGCCCTCTGGGACCAATTAGATGTCAAGGAAGGGCTGCTGTACAAGCGGTGGGAATCAGATGATGGAAAGTCTGTGAGGTGGCTTCTGATTGTGCCACAGAAGTTCAGAAAGAGTGTTGTTGATGAGTTGCACGGTGGGCAGCTCAGTGGTCACTTGGG
Organism: Leptasterias polaris; assembly: GCA_037783415.1. NCBI lineage: Eukaryota > Metazoa > Echinodermata > Asteroidea > Forcipulatida > Asteriidae > Leptasterias > Leptasterias polaris. The sequence goes on from JAZGTN010000027.1 coordinate 5,350,240, forward strand.
GGTCAGCAAGACGCTTGCCAAAGTGAAACACAGGTATTTCTGGGTCGGGATGTCTGCGGATATCCGATCAAATTTGAGGGCTTGTGACCTCTGTGCTCGGAGGAAGTCTGCTGCAAGAAAGAGGTTGGCGCCTCTGCAGCAATATAGAGTTGGCGTTCCCATGGAGAGGGTAGCCATAGACTTGCTCGGGCCACTGCCCAAGACGGACAGTGGCAACCTGTGGATTTTGGTGGTTGGCGACTACTGTACCAAATGGATGGAGGCATACCCGCTTCCAGATTCCACGGCAAGAACAGTCGCACTCAAATTGGTAAATGAATTTGTCTGCCGGTTTGGTGTGCCCCAAGAACTTCATTCTGACCAGGGCAGGAATTTTGAGTCTGATGTGTTCGGTGAGATGTGCCGGATCCTTGGCATCACAAAGACCAGAACGACTGCCTACAACCCGAAATCTGACGGCATGGTCGAACGATTCAATAAGACCTTAGTCAATATGGTGGCAGTGTTGATTGATCCGAAGAGGAGACAGAAGGATTGGGACGAGTTCCTCCCCTATGCCACCTTCGCCTATCGATGCACGCCACAAGAATCGACTGGAGAGTCCCCAAACATGATGATGTTGGGTCGTGAGGTTTATCTTCCGGTGGATCTATTGACAGGGTGTCCCGAAGGTCAGGAAGACACCAAGACAGATTTTGCAGAGAGGTTGCGCCACAACATGCAGTGTGCGCATGACAGAGCAAAATTGTGTCTCGGCAAGAGTGCCAAGAGACAAAAGCAAAATTATGACAGGCGTGCTTCAGAGCATGGCTTAAAGGCGGGACAGTTTGTGTGGCTGTTTAACCCCACAAAGAAAAAGAATGTGTCCCCCAAATTGCAGCTACGGTGGGAAGGACCATGGCTTGTGGTCAAAAAGTTGTCTGATGTTGTGGTTCGCATCCAACAGAAGCGTGGAGGCAAGCTCAAGGTGGTCCATGTGGACCGGTTGAAACCCTATGTTGGGGAAGAAATCGAGCCTTGGGATGGTCCGAGTAGTGTGGAGGTGACAGAAAGCCCCCTCACTGAAGAGGTGACCAACCCGCAAGAGGAGGTTCTGGAAGTTGAAATTCTTCCTGAGGAGTTTGTCGCTGGTGACAGCGAGCCAGTCCCTGCTATGGGAAACAGTAGTGCAAAAGTACCAGACATGAATAATGTTGGTGATGTGCCACAAGAAGGCATTGATGAGACGACACCAAGGCGAAATCCGAAGCGCATTCGAAAGTTGCCTTTGAGATTTCGAGAGGGTGTGGCATAGGGTAGTTGAGGTAGTCAGGGAAAGATGGAAATCCCCCTTTTGGTTTGTAACTAACTATTTTTTTTGGTTTGTGTGTGTTTTGCAGATATTTTGAGTAAGGCAAGATGACTGGAGGACGTACAAATTTGGTGGTGGAGCGTCGGCCTAAGAAGGCAAGGAGGTTTAGGTGCGACGGGTGCCAGAGCAGTTTCTCTCAGAGGCAGGGTCTCTGGAGACATGTGAGAGAGATTCACGGGCCTGCGATGCTGTTGTATTGTAGGAGGTGTCCCTACAAAGCTGCAAGGAGGGTTACCTTCAACCAGCACTACACCTCTTGCCACCCCAGATGCATGTGGGAAGGGCGGTTGGTTCAGCCGGAGGTGGAGCGGCCGCAGCCAGATCCCAGTACTGCCCGTTTGGTCGCTGCAGGATGGCGACAGGCTGCAGAGACCGTCTCTGTATTCGCCCCTGCGACCATCCCCGAGCCCCCGGCACCGACTGAGTCCAGTGCGGAGCATGGAGAAGCCGGTAATGAGGCAGTCATATCACTGTCACCAACCCCAATATCGCCTCTGCAGCGTTCTATTTCTCCGGAACCTGTCTTCGCTCCCATTCCTGCCCCCATTCGGGGTAAGCCCAGAGGGATGATGGCGAGGGCAGCCGCCGCAGCTTCCCCTCGATCTTCGGTATCTTCCATGCCATCTTTAGAGAGAGTTTCGGGAGTCGATACCTGTACCCAGACGCCAACGGCACAACGACGGGTGAAAGCCATGGTAAAGGACCAGCGCACTCGACTTTTCTTCTGCGCCGGCAGGGAGGTCAAGAGAGAGGAGAGCTGCAACACCTACGAGGAGTGGGTTGAGATAATCAACTAGCTGTTCCAGGGAGCCCGAAGAAGCCAGTTTTACTTACTTATAGTTTTGTATCTTTTATACTTGACAAATAGTGACGGTTAAATTTATTCTGTGATTTGCTGAAATTGTGTGTGATCAATGTCTAAATTGTTTCCAATGTTTAATCATTGTATATTGTGATTGTAAATTTTGCCAAAATTGTATTCTTTCTAATGTATAAATCAAAAGCCTTTTGATTTTTGTATAAAGAAATTCCCAGGTAAATCAGGTGGATTGGAGTGTGTATAATGTGTAATTATAGAGAAACCTTTAATTTTGTATTTAAATGAATCTATGCAAGTGTAATCAACCAACGATCACTTTTATTTTTGTATCAGCCACAGACTTCCATTTCTATTTTTGTTATGTAAGTTAAAGTCCTAGTCAACCATGTTGGGATTTTTTGGTGAATATTTATTGAGGCTTGGAGAGAAGGTAGGGTCCCTCTCCAAGTCAACCTCATGGTAAGTTTTTGTATGTGAGGTTGACTACACAGGTTTATGAAAATTTAGTAGATGCACTGTTGTTTTTTATTAGTGTTAAGCTGGTTGGACTGGGGCAGTCCAAGCTTAGCTCGGGCCTGTGTAACGGACAGTGCATGATGTATGTTATGAGTTAATTAGTTGTGAGCATGCGCCAGGAGATCGGTATGGTAATGCCCCGATCTGTGCGTGAGTTGTGCCGCATGGCATGCGGTACCAGACTGTACGAAGCGAGATCGTCAGTCTGCAGCAGGATTTCCAGGAGTGAACAGGTATGTGAAATTGCTCTGTGTATTACCCAGGTTTATGCTTTGCATTCTGCGTTGCGCGTGGTTGACTATCAGTGCATGTGAGTGGGTTGTATTGGGGGTAACCACAAGGTTGACTACAGCGGAGGCTGGTTGACCGTGAGTTGATTCATTGTATTTGTGGTCGGGATCGGCGATAGCTTCGTGCTCCGTCGTTCTTGTTAGGTTAACAGTTTGTCACTAGGACGATCGCGCCCGAAAGGATGCGTGGTTGATCGGTAAGACGAAACTGTTGTTTGGGAATCTGTTGGCTGGGTGAGAGGCCATTGTTTATTGGGCGCGCGTGTGTATGCGGACAGGGGAGATTTGCAGTGTGCAGACTGTCTCTGTATAACACGTGGTTGCTGCGTGACTCGCCGGCTTGACATCACAGGGTGCTTGTCAGGGCTGGGTTATTGGGATCCTACTAGATGCTTTAATTGTGCATGGTTAACTAGTAGATGAATGAGGTTTAATTGCGCGAAGCTCAAGGGTAATAGAGAGTAATCCACATACGTTTGTGTTTATTGAGAATTTGTATTAAGTGAAGACATTGTTTATGTATGGTTGACTAGAGTTGAATAAACCACATGGTTGATGCTTATGTTCATGAATTACTTGTCATTGTGAGTTTATTTAGCAATCTGTGTACACTGAGAGAGGTTTGTTTAACAATCAGTTATAATCGGCGGTATACTTCCTCCAAAACGAATCTCGTCTTTTAGCCTTTAGGTCGCTTAGTGACTTTTAGCTTGAGGAACCAATAGACTCCGGAACTAGTTAATAATTAACAACAGGGATTGCAGTCAGGCAGGCACCCCTCGTTGTTTCCCGCCACAATATCAACGAAGCTAGCTGGGTTCTGATGTTTGACTATTGCTATGAACTACACACCGGCATAGTAGCTGTGTGTAAATGATTACTGGTTTTTACTCTGTGATTTATAATTACACATGCTTGGCGCTTCACGTAATAAGTAATGCATTCAAACAAATCTTTCAATAGTTGTACAGTACGTGTTATACACTTAGTATATGCTGGAGGGTGGTTTTGTGGGCTGGAGTACTAGGCTGGAGTAATTACTTTTGTTCGGTTTTCAAATCACTTCTGTAACAGTCAGTGTATGTAGGGGTCAGAAAAGTGCTTCCTTTTATTTGCATGACCTCCACGGTTTTCCATAAACAATGAGCTTGGAGGACACGTTTTCAAAAATTCATTTAGGGAAAATTTATTATTGTAACAAAACAAAAACATCACATAACGAAGCAACAATGTTTCATTATACCTACAAAAACTATGACATGATTTTCTGTGTTCAAAATAAAGAAATATAAGACCAAAAACAAAGCATCCGTGTGCAGAAATAAGTGTCTCCGGAAAAGTCATTTGCTTTTGATAGTTAACGGAATTGGGCAGAAGAATTTTACTCATAGAATGTTAGCTATTGATCTAGTCTTTCACTGTATTCTTTATTTCGAAGGATTCTCGAAACAGTTAAGAATACTTTAAGAATTCGTCTTCGTCAGCGTTTATACCGTTCAGAATCGAAATGGCCGCCATATTTCGTTTGTAAATGAGAGCCCTTACTTGATTGGTAAAACCGTGAACCAAACTGAGTGTGCTATGTTGCTATGTAACCAATCAGCTGCTGCGTAAGGAATTGGAAACGTATGGCTCCTTACTTACTACACAGAACTGAATGCGGTTTTGGGTAAACATTGAGGTGCCCGACTATCTTGTGAGAACACTCACGATGCAGTATAATGTATACACGAGTCATTGCTATTATAAAAAAATTTCATCAAGGTTTCGTTGTTTTGTTTGAAAAACTTTTACACTTGTCCTCTAGATTACTGAGAAGGAAAAACCAACAATGATTGCATTTTTGGTCTTACAAACTGTTCACTGTGGCTTCCTCACGTTTGGCTCTCCAAATGCTTGGTGCATTCGTCTAAAGAAAGAGGCCTAATCCCGCAAGCCCACTATAAACAAATATAATACAACAAAATAAACAAATATTTGTAAGCATAATTCCATTCCTCCGATATCAGTAGATAATATTGTTTTACCCTTCTCTCTAGGGAACCTATGATCAGTTAACCAATTTTAATAAATGTTTACCACCATAATGACAACACTTTCACATTTGTTTTCTTGTTTTATGGAAACATTCATTTATTTTAAGTTTCTTCTTTCAGCTGCATGAATTTCTCACACACATACCCACATTTACATGTACACTAGTACAAATTAATTATATTAAACATTTAGATATTAATGCTAAGTATAATTAAAAGCAACTAAAGGACGCCCAGGCAATTAGTAGACTGGTATAAAGCATCAATGTTGAAATATTTGTTGTATGTTCCCTCTTATCTCTGGAGTGGATCCATTTGCAATACAGCATTTGGCACACTTGGTCGTGAGTATTGCTTAAAATAAGTTTACTATTGATACTAAACGGAAGCCACAGAAAGCAATGAACATGGCTTTTTCTTTATCTTAAATCCACAATGAACATTGATTTTTCTTTATCTTACAGTCATTATACAGAATTGAAAACTTTATGAAGTTCACACTGGAACCTTTTTTTTCTGTGAAATATGAATTCATAATCAAGAAAACTGTATCTGAAACTCTTAAAACAAATGCACTATATTACTGTTTTCGGTTGTTAGAACCCAAAATAACGACAAAATTTACGTGCTGACAACTGAGCATACTTGTTCACTATTTTCTCCTGACTCACACAACGGATTGAGCAAAAATTTTCACAGATTTGTTTTTTCAAGTATACGGTTGATCACACAAAACATCAATATTGTCTGCAACTATTTTTTGTTGGCTGTACCAATCCTCTATAACACCTAATAAACAAACAATTAGGCAATTACCTAGCAGTACTTTGTTACAACATAAATAATAAATGACCGAAAAGGTAGGGTCTTAGATTTTATTTTTTTTTCTTCTATGTAAAGGCTTATTTATAGGCAAAATTATACAGAAAGATTCTATAAAATCACATGTGAAAGTTTCAGCTGAATACAGTGTCTAAAAATGCTGGTAAAAACTTTCGCGGTATTTACACAAGAACGCAAAATCCATCCACGTTTAGCGAAGTGACAGATATCTCTGGTTGCAGCATTCTTGAACGGGACACCATTGCACCAACCCACAGAAATCTGGCCAGGTTACAATATCAGGAAGACACCAGACACTGGTCAAGTTCTCCTGCTGCAAGTACCTCTGGACAGAATCCTCCAAAACTTTAACGTGATAGGTCAGTCACAGAGAGGCCTGAAATTTGAGGGGAAAAAAAAGTACCAGGTTAGGTAACATAATTACCAAAAATGGACTCAAAATAATATAAGGTTATTGAAATAACCAGGGTTACTGTGCACAGAAATGTCTTAACCTGAACGTAAATGGTCAAGTTAAAGACTGAATTTTTGCATCTGCACAGATATCAGAATTTAAAAAAAAATTGAGTACAGCGACCCAGTTGGGACAAGTCAAGACCAAAATGTACTATAAATGCAATAAAACAAAGTGCAATTCGAATAAAAGACTTGTATTGCACAATACTATCATACCTAAAATAATAAGAGAGAAAAAAAAGGCTAAATCACTTTGCGTATGATCATCATACATGGTGTACATAAAAGCAATGATGAATGTTTGGTAAACTTCTTGGGCGCACTTGTATTTCATGCATTTCTGATAAAGGAAATGTTTTACTATCTCTGGACTAAAAAAAAAGGTTTTTGTCTCTTGTTGTAATGACAAAATTCAGCATGATCACACCAAGACAAAACGAATAAAAAGCAGCCAAAGGATTGTGTTTACAACAAACGTATTGGCTACAGTGTCGTTACTGTCAACTCGCCCACTACAAAGTCGCCCCCCTATTAAGATGCATTGTTTTTGTGTACAACGTTTTTGGGGCCTTAGTTTTTTCACCTGTCTCGTAAAATTTTGTTTTTGCCATGATGCCCCCTAATTCAGACAAAAATGCCGTGATGGCCTTTTCACATAATTGCTATCTCTGCCTCCTCCTTGGCTTGGCATAGTATACATCCCTTTTTTCAATTGCGTTGTATGTTCTGACATGAATATTGGCCAAAATTCATGAAACGAGAAACGAGTTCAACTTACCAGTTAACTAGTTTACATTTAATAGAATAGAGCTGAAATTAACAGAAATAAAAATGTGTGCACCTACCACTTTTCTGTTGGTGATTCAAATGGTGCAACTCCAGAAATAACAGAACTACAGAAGATGCACAAAATAAATAAAAATAGTTGAAGTAATGAATCTGTACAACATGTCTAAAATTAACACGTACACATCATACATGGTACTTCTTGTTGAATGCACATTAACTTCATGTTAAGTTAATAAACACAAACAAGAATTTGAAATTGCATCCTTTCAAACAAACTGCAAAGTCATCTGGATCTACATACGGCGGGACTACACTCACTCACTCGGTCGCCCACAGGCGGGCTCGAGTATGGCTTTTCCAAGTAAGTCGGTCTTGCATGAGGGAGGCCAGTTCGACTGTTGATTCTACACCGGTGTCCTTTTGCAGCACCCCGGTGTAAGACATTTTTGATCTTCCTCGTCTCCTGTGTCCGTGAGTTGGTTTCCAGAGAATGACTTTGTGTGCCTCCAACTCCGGGTGCCTGTAACAGTGGCCTGCTAACTGCATCCGACGGGCTGCGATTTTGTCTCCGACCCTAGGGAGGTCGCCATATAGGTCGTCATTTGTTACGTGGTCCTCCCAGGATACATTGAGCGCCACTCGGAGCATGCGTGTGTAGCACCCATTGAACGACTTCTCCATTGTGGGAGTTAGAGTCCATGTTTCGCTTCCATACAGAAGCACTGACTCGATGGTTGCCAAGAAGAAAGAGATCTTTACGTTGCGGCCAATGGTGGAGCTCCACACTTTCTTCATGTCAGCCAGCGCCCTCCAAGCCTTTCCTTTCCTGACCTTGATATCCTGGTCGCTAGAGTTGATCCATGCTCCGAGGTACTTAAAGTCAGGGACTTCATTCAGATCTCTACCATCCAGCGTCTTCAATGGAGTGTGTTCGGGCGTGTTGTAAGTGGAGTACTCAGTTTTCTTTGCATTGAGCCTGAGTCCTACCTTCTTGCACTCAGCTTCTACATGGTGCAGGAGCACTTGCGCCTGCTCGACTAGATCAGACATCAGCGCGATGTCATCAGCAAAGTCGAGATCAGTTTCAGTGACCGCTGGATGCAGATATACTGTAATTGATGGACAGCTGGTAATGGTTACATCTGTACGTACATGTATCATTGTATGTTCTCATAAAACATTTTTTTAAATCAATAAATTATAGGTGCTTGGCTGTTGGCCAACAACTCGCGTTTTTAAAAGTTTTTAATTTGTACATAAACTTACACATTGGAAGATTCTGAAATGTCCCCCTTCAACATTTTCTGGTCCAACTCCACGATGGTGTTGACGTAACCGGTGGCTCAAAAGGGGGGTAGCAGTGGCACTGATGATTGGACAGCAGATCTATAAAAGTTAAAAATATTTTTGTTTGTGTTAAATTTAATCAAGAAGTAGACCTAATGAAGAATATATATCAATAAAAATAAATAAAAATACATGGCAGCATTATGATTATGTGATTGTTTTACTGTTAAAAAGTATGAATACTTAGAGAGCCTTTTCATTCAATCAAATGGCACACTTTGACACTATCAAAATAGGCCCACGATTTCTGGCAAACCAAAATGCCTCCTACAGAACAGAGTGGTCACATTGGTATTAAAATAATCAAGATTTATATAAAGAAAACTCACTTGTGTGTGCATATCTAGCACCAATCTCGCCAGGTCATCGTTCGAAAGACTCAGTCCCATGGCTTTACTTCTCCAGGTATCTTCCTAGTCTAGTCCTACGTCCAAGATGGTCCAAGCACCGACGACACAGGACCTTTCAATTTCATACTGGATGGAACTTGGAAGTAATAGTATTACTAATACTAATAAACAACTTTTGAAGTTTTCTATACCTGACATGGCGTTTGACCGACGCACTCTTTGATCGTTTTAGGGCCTATTCTGTCAACTTTGGCCCCCCAATTTTCTTCCTGGGTTTATTGGCAACCGTTGAATCCAGTTTAGATCTAGTAAATTGACCTTTCAGACTCTAACATCGATAAAAAGCCGTGGTATAACTTATGAAGATTGCAAATATATTTTTTATCGACAACGCGAGTGTGTACACAGCAACTACAAACAACCTCGCACGCGCGGAAACTGTGCTCACCACTATACACGACAAACACAAAATAGATATTCTCCTATTTTACTGGGTACGAGGTAACATAAACATGAACCATTTGCGAATCTTTCCAACTAAAAATGTACAACTATTATCGAGTGTGTGAGGGCAGCATTCAACGAATTGTCTTCAAAAAAGACTTCTCGTCTCAGTGAGACGAAAAGTCTTTTCGTGATATTGTTTTACTAATTTCTCAAAAACTACAGCACCTCAGCCACTAATATTTTAAGGGAAGCTTTCGACTATCAATATCTTTAAACCATGTAAGTTTAGTGTGAATCTGTGAGCTTTTTTGTTTTGTATCTTACCAGAAGTATAGAGCTCCTTTAAACAAAAATTGTGAGAATTTGTGCCAATCTTGGGAGACAGGAAAGCCTTGTGAGGAACTTTTGCTCCAAAACGCAAAACCCTCAAACTAAGTGCAATCCTTTCACTGCCTGAGACCCATCATCCCATGTGCATCTAAGGAAGAAATACAAAAGATACCTGACTTTATGATTTGGAAGTTACATACAAGTTATGTGTTATAAATACAAAAAGTTTATTGTGTTTTTGCTTATTACCTGTTCATATGTTTTCTAACCAGAAACAGCAAGTAGAAAACATGGATTTATACCAGTACATGGGTAGTCGAGGAATAGAACAGGAAATCATAGATAAAATGAAGGATGAAAAGGTGAGTAAAAATGATGGTACACTCTGATTCTCTGTTGTTTATTTTGTACAAAGTAAGGTTGTGCTTCACTATACAGGGAGCAGGAGTGAGAGTGAGGGGCTTTATTTGATGGTGTTGGGTGTGTGTCTGAAGCAGATAAATACTTTTTAGAAACCAGAGACACCGAAGTATAAAGGCTAATAGTAATACCTAATCTGAGGAACATAATAAGTCATTTGAAACAAGGATTTCCTTTTGGATGTGCTCTTAAACTTATCAACTGGACACAAAATCGTTTTCCATAAACTTAGTGGGTTTGGCCTTTGCCTGTATGCAGTTATGTTAAGATAAGACATTGTTGGCAAATTTGTGTCCACCCTATAACTCAGTTCCTAGTATTGTAATGTTACATGTGCATGAATAGGTTTAAATTCCAACTGTATGCAGACTAGAATTGCACTGTCCATGTGCATGATGATATGACCATTATTATCACAATGGATCAGTACAAAATGTCTTTGGTATGTAGAAGATTGCTGCTGTGCAATTGAAGACAGTTTAGGACTGTCTTTTTCCGCTTTTTTGCATACGATGTAGCAAATGTAGGAGTAGAAAAGGACTGCCATTTTACTGCCATCAAGTGCCTCAAAAGTCAGTTTTGTAGTGCTACTTGTGACATACTGCATGTGAATTGTTTTAGGAAACATCAAAGCAAAATTATTACAAAAAAAGTTAATTGTTCATTTGTAAATATTATTTCAGATTGATGCAGCCGTTTTGGTAATGATGGAGGATGAATCACTTAGAGATTTTGTGCCAATCTTGGGAGACAGGATAGCCTTGAGGAACTTTTGCTCCAAAATGCAAAACCCTCAAAGTGGCAATGGAAGTTCCTCAAGAAAGGAAACACTCCTCCAGAAACTCCGAGTCAAGCTAGGAGTTAAACAGGCACAAAGTAGTGATGAGGAATCAAGTAGCAACAAATCGTTTCGACTGAAAGGAAACCGAAATGCCTCAAAAGATAAGAGGAAGATCGACATTGGCTGGATTGATTTCGACTTTGCTACCAACAGCTACAAGCAAGTCCGAAAACAAACAGGGGGTGGTACAAGACAACTAAGTGTTTCAAAAACAATGGGTTATGCTGATCTTCTTGAGCTTGCCAAAGGTTTGTTTTTCAGGGAAGGTGTTTCTTCCAAAGGGCAAGAGAGTGAGTTTGAGCTTGACCTCTGTGATTTCAGACATCGGCCACTAGCAGAGGCAGTAACTGTTGGCCAGTTATACGATGAGACAAAAATGCCGATTTTGAGATTTTACCTGAGAACAAAAATAAAATGTAAGGAGGCGGACAGTAAAAAAGAAAATAAACGTAAGGTAATATCCTTGGAGTCAGACTCCTCAGAAGAGCAGGACTTCGAAGATTTGATCTTTTTGGATCCTTTTGAAGTTCCAGGAAATGAAGTTGAAGTACAAAACAGTACATCTTCAGAACCTCCATCTCCAGAAGTTCAGCAATCTGCTGACACCGAGCAATCAGACACACCAACTGCTGCATGCTCATCACTAAATGTTAACGTACAAGAACCAGATACACCAACTGTCTCATTCGGTCACAGAGACTTGCCAAATCGTCAGAGCCAGCTAGATGACACCATGCCCTCCACATCCTTCAACCAAGGCTCTTGCGATGAAACTAGCCCCTCACAAGCATTTGAGGTGCTCGTCATAAGAAGAGTGGCGATTTTGGAAGACATGATCAATTCATTTTCCAATCCAGAAATTATGGATGCTAAAATTTCTATGCACATGGTTTTGCCAAATGGAGACATGGAAGCTGGGCAAGGCAGTGGTGTGTATCAAGATGCCCTAACACAATTTTGGGAGGAATTCTTTGCAAAGTTTACAGTAGGTGACACTCAGAAAGTGCCTATCATCCGCCATGACTACAAAGAAGAAGAGTGGCAGGCAGTTGGAAGGATTCTTGCAAAAGGGTGGCTGGACAATCACTATTTTCCTCTGTCACTTTCGCCAATTTTTACAGAAAATGCAATTTTTGGAGCTACACCTAGCGACGCAGACACCAAATCAGCATTTCTGTCTTTCGTCCCAGAAGTGGAGAGGACAGTTTTAACCAGTGCGCTTGAGGAATTTCCCATAGATACAGAGGAACTGCTTGACATCCTTGGTGAATATGACTGTCGAACAGTCGTGAACAAAGAAAATCTACCAAAGATAATTTCTGAGATGGGATTTAAGGAACTTTTCCAAAAACCAAGATGTATCGCAGACTTTATGCAGCCAGTGATGAAACCACTCCGCCGTGCCTTCACAAAGGCTGAATTTATGAACCTCTATGAGGAATTGCGGCCTTCGTCCAAGAAGGTCATTTCTAGACTGCAGTTTCCTCCACACTGTAATGCAAATGAGGCAACAATAACCACATACCTTAAGAGGTATGTAAGGTCTTTGAATGAGTGCATGCTAAAAAGGTTTTTGCGATTTTGCACTGCATCAGATGTACATTCTGATAAGGCAATCAGTATAATATTTACCAGATTGGACGGCTTTCAAAGAAGACCAGTCGCACACACATGTGGCTGTGTACTTGAGGTTCCAGCAACCTATGAAGGTTTTGTCGACTTGAGACAAGAGTTTAATGCAGTCTTAGAAAGTGGTGTGTGGATAATGGATGTTATCTAAATTTGCAAATGTTTGGCAACTGTGGTAGTCCTGAAAGAGTTGCTGCCTTACAAACCTAATGTTGTAAATGTTTTACTACAGTGTAGCTGCAACTATTATGGAAATATTTAATAAGACCTTAAAACATATATTGATTTTATTTACACAGTGTGGGTTTTACATGTACAAGTGTACAAACACCTCATAGAAGGAGGTGATTTGGTTGAAAACATTTTACTTGGAGAACAAAATGTCTTCTAAGTCTGCAGGAGTCAAGAAATATGTTGTTGTTGTTTTTTTAAAAATATTTTTATTGGTATTATTTTTTGTTCTATTTGTCCTTGTCAAAGCCTTTTCAAATAGTATCAAGCACGACAAAATGATGTGTTGGTAATGTCATTTATTGTCTCTAAGGAGTCCTTAGAGATGACAACAAAGTTTACACTAAAAAAAAAAGCATTAATTTGTTGCCCCATATAAAAACAGTTGCATCTGACTGATAACTGAAATGCATGATTACCGATATTATGACATTTACCCCATTTGACAATTGTATTACCTGCATGCTGTGTTACAGAGCACTTTCTGTGCTTTTAACTATAACTTATAACTTATTTTTACTATTTTCTATAACTTTTGTGCAGTCCATTTTTAGATTTGTAGCACATACCAACTTGTGCCGTAGTGTACAAAACATAGTATTTGTTATTAATCATGACACGTTTAAGGTCAAGTTGCGGACAGAGTCATATAACTTGGTATAACTCTTGCCAGTTGCCATCACCTTACAAAGCCTAAATAGTCCATAAATAATTTAAATTTATGAGAATGCACTCCAAACTTGATACATATACTGTATGTACTCCATTGTATATTCTAGGGTAATTGCCATCATGATCATGGAACACATCTGATTTGCTTGGCAAATTGTTGACTGCTTTTATACCGTTAAAGTAAACTCTTCACAGTTATGTACTTTTTGATATTCCAACAGTTTTGTCCTTTTTGATATTACAACAGTTTTGTACTTTGTTGGATATTCCAGTTTTCAATATTGTTTAGTTTAAAGTTTTTGTATAACTGTACTATACAATGTAACCACGTTTTGATAGATAACAGAGTTTTGTAACTAATTGGTAATTATTATGATGAACAAGTTTCCTGGGAGCAGTCTGTCATAACAGTCACCATGTGTGTCTTCAGGATTTGCCATGGTGCATATTTTCTAAATTTTAATGCAACTCACCAATATTTTCACCAGGATATTTTTGAAATTAGGGTAATTCATGAGTGCCTTCGTCACTTCAAATGTAATACTGAAAATCTTGGAAAATTTGGATGACAGTGTGGGTGTGAGTTCAAATTATAGGCCTACTTGTCTAGTTTGGCCAACAATAAGTAAGTTAGAAAATAAGAGAACAGCTCACTATCAACACTTTTAATCAAGGTACTACAACACAAGCTTGTAACATCTTTGTAATTTAAAATGTTTGTAGTCAAATTTATGACCTCAGAAGTGAAGATAATTTTTGTTGTGAATTACAAGAAAACCTGAATTTTTAGATAGGATCATTTCCATGAGTAGTAAAATAATAATTGTGGTCAGTCTCTAGAAGTATTTTGCTGATTGGAAGCCCCGAGTTATGAAATTCTAACATTATTTTTGATCACAGTTTCCGAACAATATGCGGGAAGAAAATCTACTTTTCAACCTTAAAATCAGGCAGATAGTAATCAACATGACCAGTCAGCTCAGTCAAAAATATCTTTTCACGTGTGTTGTTTTCTTCTTTATAAAGTTCTGTTTATACTCAATATCCTCTTGTTACTGGTTGCTGTGCATTTGCTTTTATAGAAGCTCAGGAAAGTAATGCAGTAAAATAAATAAAAAAAGAAAAGAAAAGCAAATTGCACTAATGGTAAGTTTCTATTAGATGGGAAATCTAATATAAAAAAATCTTCGTATTTATTTCATTTTTAATTATGTCCATTATGTGATTTTGCCTAAAATTTGTACTCTGTTCAAGTATTTTTAAGAGATAATCAAGTAACTATTCAGGTGAGATGCCATATTTTAAGCTCACCCTTACCAAAATTTCAAATTCATTTCAGTTGGAAAGAATTGGATTGAGTTGGTATTGAGTTGGTGTGAGTTGGCTTATATTGGAATACTGAACTTCCAATTGGAATGAATTTCAGACCAACTCATTCCAATTGGAAATTCAATTGTTGACTGTTGATTTGATTTAATTGAAATTACATGTAGTTGTAAATTGTTTATATCAATTGGAAATTTCACCTCCTAATATATTTCCAACTGGAAATTTTATTTCCCAACAGGGTGTAGTTGGAAACAAATTCAAACTGAATCCAACAGAGTCAAATCGGGTGCAATTGGTTTTGTGCCAAAACACAACAATGGAAAAATTAGAATTAGTTCCAACTGGAAAATTGAATTGGACATTTTGATAAGGGAATTCAAAAGCTGATGCTAATGAGAATATCATATTTAAGTGTTTTTGTACTTTAGAGTTTCACTGTAATTTCTCATGCAGGTTTTGTTATGTTCTCAAAAACAAAATAAAAACATCAGTTGATCAACATTAGCAACTTCTATTCCCATGTTGTTATTTAGGTTTTTTCTGTTTTGGACTCCTTAAATGAACTTAACAAAAGCAATGGACTTTACTCTCTCTTTTTTATTTACCAAACACATTCAGTGTGCTTTTGTGCTTTTAGTGTAGTAGTGTAGTGTTCTACACTTCAACTGATCATAAATACATGTACGTGCCATCATTCCTAAGTGTTATTTATAACCCAAGTCAGGCATAAAAACATATGAGCCAAAACAAAGAGATTTTTTGTCGTCCACTTTAAGTTGCAAGTAAAGATTCTGATTACTCAATCACAATCATAACACTGGTCTCTCGGTGAGTGAGTGAAGACAACCTCACAAAATTTAGAACAGCCTCCCAGTTTATACAAATCATGTATCCGCCCGTGAAAACTGAGTCAGCATTCAATCTTCACCCCCACAGAATCTTTGAGAGTAAGCTCCCTTTTTTATTATCGTGGTTAAGCACCCTACTTTTACCCAGCATGATGTGCAAACTGTACTGAAGACTTGAAGGATGCCTGCTCAACTGTTTAGTTTACTTGAAAACAATGCCCAAGGGTAGGCATACCTTCTGGCCAAAGCATACTAAAATTATGAGGTTAACAAAAACAAAATTAAAGGGGGGTTCAAAAGGAAGGGTATACCTTTGGTGATTACTCCAAAAATTAATGAGCATAAAATTACTTGGTAAAGAGCACTTGAGATGTTGATACTATAAGACATTGTTATAGAAACTACCTCTTAGAATAAATGTAGTTTAGTAGCGTAATTTTTCTCCCCAAAATTTGAATCTGAGAAAGGCTTCAGTGATAACCCTTTCTCGGACATCTGAAAGCACACAATTCTATGCAACAAGGGTGGTTTTGTTTGTTGGTTAGTTTGTTTGTTTGTTTGTTTGTGGGGGTGTTTGTTTGGGTTGTTGGTGTGTTTGTTTGTTTGTTTGCCTTTTGGTGCCCCCCCCCCCATTACTTTCTTACAACTTCGATGATATGTGTTGGGATACACTAAATGAGGATGTGGTCTTTTACAACTACAAAAAGTATACACTGCCTTTAAAAAGTTGAGAGATAGGATGTAGCATTCTGCATATCGCATGTGCATGTTGTAAAGCACGCCGTTTGCGTTGATAAATAATGAGCACAAAAGTGTATTTTTAATTGAGAAATAGTTATGGCTGAAAAGCAACTGTCCAGAATGTAAAATTAGTGTCCTTTATGGCAGGCACAGTTCAGTCTATTGCGTCCATGATCATTGTTCTTAGGGCCGTGTAAAGCTGAAGGCTTTCTTCACAACTCTTCGGCACAGGCATCTGCATTTCTGTCATCATGATGGTGCACAAGTCAAACATATCTTTATCACATGGGTACTCGTCTTTAAAGACACATTCACTTTTGCACACATCTATTTCGTCCTGCGGCACTGGTTTCAAATAGTCATCAACTGCGTAAAGCTGCGGCATTGTGTACATCACCAGTGGGCGGCCAAATGGTCCAAGTCGATTTCTGGATGGGGAGATGGTGTGGTTATTCCACTCTTGTACAATGGAGTCCAATTCTTCCTGTGAATTTGAGAGTATAAAATTATTATCAGTACCTTAATATTACTCAATGGAGGTACTATGCAGTAATACAGGAGCGCAAACAAAAATAAACAACTTTTCTACTAGTTAAGCAAAATACCATACAAAGGAGTGTTGCCAAGATGGTGGGTTGGAATGTACAAACAGGAAGGGTGTTTTAATACTGGATACCCGAGGGTGAACCTTCGGTGGATGAGCTTGGGTTGGCGGGGTGGTGGACAGGTTGGGATTGTACTTATTTAACTTAGGACAAGACCATAACAAAATCTGTGATTTACTTGTACTTATGACAAGGTGGACCTCATCCGTCTAACTTCTTGCGTTTATACTTATTTCGTCTCAGGGTGTTATATTATATTCACACCCTGTAGTGGATGGGCTTACAAATTGCAGGCCATAGTAACCTACCTGAATTAGTTTTAGGAAAGCAAACTGTACAAGTGATTTGTCCAGGTAATCACCGTTGAACAATCCTTCTTCTTTCAGATGTGTGAAGAAATCCATCCAGAACTGGGCGCAGTGCTTACGAAGGATGCTCCACCAACATTCAATTCTCTGGTTACTTTTACTGCTCCCCTGCATGAAACTCTTACTTTGTGCAAACGAATCCTGGTGGTTTCTTCGTAGAAATTGCTGCATCTCGCGAATATGGGAATTTTCTGTTCCTTTGTCAACCCTAATAACTCTCGGACATCCTCTTTCGTCAGAAACTGCTTTCATATAATATCCGGCAATGACTGCTGGATCACTGTTCGTTGTGTATGCTTCTACCCACATTATACGCCTAGAAAACCCATCAATACATCCGTTGATGCATATTCCATATGGAGTTAATTTATCATAGGAATCAATATGCCAAATAAAATTTGGTCCCCTAACTCTATACAGTCGCCTTTGTAATCTTTTTCGTCTTCTCAGTTCTACGCCTTGTTGATCTAAAATTCCTAGAAGCAAGCGTACCGTTTCTCTGTCAATGTTCAGCCCATTTTGAATGCATTTAAGATGCATCCATCGATAGCCATGTAAGTTACCTGATTGCTGTAGCTCCGTCTCAAGAAATCGAGCTACGTCAAAAACGTCAGCATGGTGTTTTCGACGAAATAAACCAAGATTTCGTAATTTTCTTTTCAGAGTCCGTTTACTTATCAAAATGTTGTGGTTAAGCAACAGAGATCCCAGTATTTCATCATAATTCCAGCCAAGATGAAAGTAATGACGAATAAACAGATCACATAGTCCTGGTTCCATGACTACTACTACACAATACACCGGTGATGTGATCAACAGGCATGTCGTGTATGCCGCGCACACAGCTGTATTGGATTATTAATTCGTTATAACGGATTATTAATTCGTTATAACGGATTATTAATTCGTTATAACGGATTATTAATTCGTTATAACGGATTATTAATTCGTTATAACGGATTATTAATTCGTTATAACGGATTATTAATTCGTTATAACGGATTATTAATTCGTTATAACGGATTACTAATTCGTTATAACGGATTAGTTCCCGCTGATATTATATACTTCAGTGGCACGATTGGGCTTTCGTACCATAGCAAAGGTTTTTGTTATGACACAGTAATCGCTCCACACTACGTGGTGGTTTTAACATGGTTACCAGAGGTCTGGATCTCTGTAAAAACTAGCAAGGGTCATTGTTTATTGAGTGAGGAGCGGCGCCCCCTCCACTATAGCCATTATAACTATGACTACAACTATCAATGAAGACAACAATGATCTGGTGGATGTGTAGCCTTGCTCAAGGCTGTCGCAGTTTTCACTCCAAAAAGACGCCGTAAAACCACCCATGGACTATACACACTAGCACTGTGCGTAATGCGAGTATCACATCACTGCCCGTATTACTACTGTGCGCAGGTAGACCGCACTCGTATTACTAACCGCATGCGCGGAGGCCGTAGGCCGACAGCCTTGTCGCGTCTGTATCTTCCGGGTTTAATGTGTTTCCTGTTTTTATTTCCGCTAGCCCCCCCATTTTCGTCCACTATTGGACGAAAATGGGGGGGCTAGCAGATATGCTGGTATGCAGATCATGAATATTGAAACATTTCATCAGACCTATTGCTGACAACGCAGGATGAAAATAAATGCATGATTCATTTTCGACGTCCAATCAAGAGCTTCCCTCATTATGACCTTTGTACTGTGTCATGCTTGCTGTGCGTGTGACGCGATGTTGTATGACTGAGAGTGTACACAAACAAAACAGCGGCATGGCAGCAAGGTATGCGCCATTGAATTGAACCAGTTTAGTGTTTTATATGCATGGTTTTTGCCATTATTATAGCATCAACTCTTGGCCCAGAATGCTTGTCTTGGTTATCATCTGATTGTTAATAATTTTATCGTGATATAGCATTGTAAATGACAAGTATCATCATTGATATGGCCTCGCATGAACATATTCCTGCAGCCTTAAATACTGCGGCCGACAAACTATTGAAGCATTTCCTCACGGACGTGATGCTTACTTTGTGCAGCCACACCGTCTTCATACTTTTGTGTAGTCTTGGTGCAAGACGTCCCTGTTCTGTATTTCCACGATCCGCCCCATTACAAATTGCCGCCAATAGAGGGCGCTATCATTCCACGAACCCGCTATGATAGCGCCCTCTATTGGCGGCAATTTGTAATGGGGCGGATCGTGGAAATACAGAACAGGGACGTCTTGCACCAAGACTAAGGGAAGTCTTGAGTGACACGTAAATGCATTGTAAAGACTGCGCATGTAACACGTAACAATATATATTTATGGTATTATGGTATATAAAACGATAAATAGGCCCTATATGCAATATGTCCAACCAAAACATTATACCGGTGTATATCATACAATAGTTTACATACAAATTTAATACTTGCCTTATTACTGATGTTAAAACAGTAACGAGGAGAAAGCTCATCTTACAATCTTTTGTCCGGTTACACATCTACCAGTAGCCTTTATGTTTATTCATCGAATTTGAAGTTAATCAAAGATTAAATTTCACGAGGCGAGGCCGAGTACAATGTTTCAGCGAGTGTTCTGCGACAATACACGAACGAAATGCATTTCATATTGTTTTATATAAATCAAACTCACAGTCTTGTCATTGGATTGGTGGAACACGTGACCAGGCGTGACATAATTCACTTTGCCATGTATTTACCTGTTTTGTTTTCTTGTTTTTCCGACCAACTCTTTACGGTTCGCACACACAAAGTATACTTAATATTCACCGATATATTCATAGGCACCGAGACTCTGACGTCACGATTGCGTAATCACATTTCAAATTAAATTAACTCAGCGTCGAAAAATCATATCTCATGAACTACGGTAACAAGAGATAACTTCACAATTTGTGGATGAACTGAAGAATTTTAATTACGATACACTCGGAGTGTGATCATTTGACCTTTCCTTCTGGCCGACCGGAAGTTTTGATGTGAAACAAATGTTATAAATGAACTAGGCCTACAATAGGTGTAGGTGGAGTCAACGGGACAAAATTGAATATGTTTTGGTGAATAAATAAAATCGTCTTTGACATCTAAACTTTCACCAACAAAATGCGTTATTGCGTCTAAATAGAGACGCCACAGCAGCAACGTACGTCAGGTCCAAAAACAATTTATTTGTTATCTCACAAATTATCCTCGATATTTTATAAATATTTAACATTGATGTGAAACACAATAGAAAATCAAAAAAAAAAAATTTCGACAAATCTTATCTCTCGAGCTACAACAGATAGATGTACATTGTTTGTATCATCTGAAAAGAAGTTGAAATACTCTAGGACTACATTATTTAAAAAGGAAGGGAAGTGACCAATTCTATTTTGTTTTTAACCCATTTTCTCATAGTGGGTCCTCAAGTGAGTGGGAAAAATTACAAGTCTCCATGTAAATGGTGTAAATTGCCATTTTATGCAATACCCTTCCAGTGCAAAAATGTGTCAACATCCAAAACATCTGATGGCGTCATTCTGAGAAAAGTTGACCCCTACATTTGTGTACAGAGATGTTTTGGTTCCGTCCTGACTTTCAATAAAATTCAATCCAAACAGCCTTGAATGTGACATTATGACTGTCGAAAAATTTCTCCTTGGAATGTAAAGATCCGTTAGTTGTTAGTAATTACAAGGAAGTTTGTGTCCGCACAAAAGTACGTGGTTTTGTTTGTGTTTTTTTTCTCTCAAAAAAGGTCAATAATATTATGCATTTATTTTGTTCATTCATGGGTTATAGCACGTCCCGGATCATCATCTGCACTCCATAAAACTTTCAGGACTTTTAGATGAACAGTAAGAGAGCTCCTTACATGGATACGTACATACATACATACAGACATTTATACTGACATACAAACCTTGATGATGTATTATAAACATTTTTATTTATTTTGTAAATAATATTTTGAACTGTCAAAGCTGCGAGTTTCACTGACCAATTGTTGTCAAAAATACGCCAAAAACAAACACTTTTTACACAATTCCATCAAATTAAATATTAATATCACTGATAAAACAATGCTTGTATACATATTCTCAATGTTCAAGTGCCAGCCCAGTATATACTTTGAGCCCAACCACACAAAAGAGTGGTCATTGTTTGTAAAACAAAAGAAAGGTTTCTACAGTTTTAAGGAACCATAATAAGTAAACATTTCGAGAACATCATTGTCCACTCGGCAAGCTATTCACGTCGGTATTTTCTTTTATATACAGTTTAAAATATTGTCTTTGAACTTTATTTGAATTATAATTTTCTTTTACAGTTAATTAAAGACCGGTGTTTTCATGTACTGTTTCCTTATCTCTTCCCAATCTGTTCGTTTCACGTTTTGCGACAGGATAAATATTTCTGGCACTTTTCCCTAAATCGTTTATTTATCAACCCATAAATGAAAGGATTTATTGCATGATTCAGGTAGAAAGTTATCGTCAATAACTTAATGATTACAAAGCCGACATCACTTTGGATCTTCACATTGTTGACCGTGGATCTGGGAATTGACAGGGCACACAAGGCTATCACCCAGGTAAGAAAGAAGACTGCGGTAGCGGCGAGTAGCATTTTAGTAGTCTAATTAGTAGTCTTGCTGGGAATCTGAAATAAGTTTTGAGGCTCGGGGGTTCCACGGTTACTGACCTTATTGATCGAAGCGGGAGATGCAGTCAGACGTATTTGGTTTCTTTGATTAGCACATCCTCTCGCTGTGGACACATTACCTTGCTGCCCATTAGAAACTGTTGCTATAGCTGTGCACACCGGGAAAATGGCTAGTCTCTTGCGAACAGCCTTCCACATCTTCCAGAACATCACCACTGTAACAAATAGTGTGGCAATGGAGAAAGAGTACAGCAAAATGAGCATAAGAACTTGAAAGAACATGGAGTCATTATCTACCGTACATGTTCTTTGTAGCTTCGAATCCAGCGTGAATAAAATCACCTTGTAAGACAAAAAGACGGGGATGCTGACAATGACCGAAGTGAGGACACAACAAGCTACCACGATCTTGGCTCTTCGAACGGTCATCCATCGCAGAAATGGCCGGCAGATTGCCAGGTATCGGTCGACCACGATAGACGTGCTGAGGAAAGCGGACAGATACACGGTCAAATAGTTGATGAATGTAACAGACCGACAGAGGAAGTCGCTGTCGTAGCTAGCGACCCTTTGGAAGATTATGGCCGGGGTGAAGAGGCAGGAGCCGAGATCGGCAATTGCCAGACCAAAGATGAACACATGCGGACTCATCGTGAGCCGCTTCTTGAAGTAAACGAAGATGATGAGGCAATTGCCAGGAATTCCCACGATTCCGATCAAAGATTGGAAAATGATCGACATCAAGACGTCCGGCTCCATGTTACCACGAGCTGTTGCAGCGATAAACGTTGAAAAATCACTTTCACATCATGAAACATCCGAAACACCCACTAGCGAACACACCTGTGATACACTCGAGCAATTTACGTGGCAATCATAATGATTGAAATGAAATGAATTTTCTTGCTTATTTTAAGAACTTGATGGTAACCACAAGCCCCCAACGACAATAATATTGTACATGAGCAGATCATTGGCCCCAAATGAAGTGTATCATACCATGAGCAGATCATTGGCCCCAAATGAAGTGTATCATACCATGCGAGTGCAAGTAACGCTTTTATAAAGACGCATGTGACATAACGCTTTATCAAGGACGGTGCCGAGAGCTGCAAAGATCGATACGCACAAAGGGCAGTCTATGTAGATGATCATTGCAACAAGTATATAATAAAAACAAAAATAATAATTATGATAATAATGGACATTTTGTAATGCGCCATGTCTGTCAAAAAGACACTCCTGGCTCACAGAAAAGGATTTCTGCTAATGAAGGTACTTAAAGGGACACACCGGTTAACTGTTCACGTAGTTTAGTCATGTAGAATCGTAGACAATTATTTCTAGATGGTTTTTATATTTTTTTATACAAAAATAATCACGTAATTAACGAGATAAGACGGGAAAAAAACAAAAGCAGTCAAAGGTCAGCGTATACGCTTTACCAGCCGTTGCAAGTGTCAAATTTACGGCATACATGCTGCGCAATGTTGCAAGTAGACTGGTGCTCTGTTTAATGTTTTACTATGGCAAGGCATGAGGATCCAGTCTACATTATCCATGTGAAAGTGTGTATAAACAACGGACACGGAAACCAGTCAACTCGCCCCCAGCAAAGTCGCCCATTACAAAGTCGCCCACTACAAAGTCACCCCCTAGCAAAGTCGCCCCTCACATACAAACTCGTCCCCTCTCAAATTCGCCCCTCACAAGGGAATTGTTGAGATTGGACTTCAGGGGAAAGAAAGTATATTTCGGGCGAACAAAGTTTTATTTCGAGGAAACGAAAGTTTTGTTTTTTTAGGGAACGAAATCTCATTTCGGGGGAAAGAAAGCATATTTTTAGGGAACGAAATCATATTTTGGGGGAACGAAAGTATATTTCTGGCGAACAAATTCGTATTTCGAGGAAACAAAAGTGTATCTTCAGGAAACGTGTATTCTAGGAATAATCTATTTCTTTACCTAGAAAAACACACTTCGTTCATAAAATAAAATAAAAAAAATTGTGTAACAAAATTATATTATTTCATTTAAACATTTACCCAGTCAGTTTCCCTTGTGGTTTATTATTTGATAAAATTATATTATGATTGAATAAAATAAAGTTTTGAGGAAACGACATGATTTTGTTGGGCTTTTGTGTGTCGAGGAATGAAATAGGAATTTCGAGTGAGGTATTTGTTTTCCACCTTTTAATTTTCATTTCTTCTTCACCTGTCCCTTCAGGGGCTGCGTTTGTTTTTGTTTTTTGTGTGTTGTTTTATTTTTTTTGGGGGGGGTTCCTTTTTGTTATGTTTTGTCATACAAATTGTTTAAAGTAATTTCACCGTCAATATAACAGTGGTTTTCCAATGTATTAACATAAACCTTATTTAATTACCAAGAAACTCAGTACAATCGGGGAAGGAAAGTACACATTGAAACGTTGCGATTTTGAAACAGCGGATTCGATCACCGAGGTGTACCGACTGGCAAACCCGCAATGACAACAATGTAGTTAGGGCGTAGCACGGTGATAGGGGTTCTGCCTCATGCTCTTAGTTGGGGCGTAGCACGGTGATAGGGGTTCTGCCTCATGTTCTAAGTTGGGACTTAGAATGGCGAAGGGGGCTCTGCCTCAGTGTTTTAGGTTGGGTTGTAGTGTGCGATGGGAGTCCTGCATGCAGTTGAAACTTTGTGTAATGGGCCCCTGTGCTCAACGCACGTTGAGGCACCGGGTAAAGCGGATCCTGTTATTACTATTAGTATTAGCACCTCTTCTGATATGAAATGTTGTTTTTTTACCAGTGCCAGGAAATGCCCTGGAATTCACGAAGTTACCTTTTTTGTAAACAAGGTAACATATCTGTTTTTAATTTGTTTTACATGGAATATAAAACTCTTATTCAGATATCGATCGTATAATTGTTATGCCAAAAACTCCAGGTTTTAGTATGCAATCATGTACAAAATTTTAAATTCTAAACTGAAAGAATGACATCCCCAAGGCAAACTCTTGGTGGTGCACTATATTACGAATCTCTCGAAATGGAAGGACCCCCCCCCCTTGTTACAATATTTCGGGGTAACACATAATGACAATTAAAAAGTAAATAAATCATTTGCAGCAAAGTTATCAAAGCCAAATAATGGCAAACCTAAATGCCACTGATGGTAAGAATTTTACTTTCACGATCGTTTTCTAACTATATTTAGCCCGCTCAGATAGTGTTGTGTCGTAGGGGTTTTCCCCCCGGTGTCTGCCCCTCCCCCCCCCCCCCAGTTCGAGGAAATTGTGGTAAAACTAAGACCAAGACCAGGGGCGGATCCAGGATTTGTTAAACCGGGGGGCACAACGGCGCAACCAGGATTTTGTATTAGAGGGTAAACAAAAAATGGGTGTGGTCCAGGGGCTGGCCTTACGGCCCCTGGTGGGGTCCTGGGCGAAGCCCCAGTGGGGGTTCAGGGGGCTTCGCCCCTTGAAGCTGTGAGCCTTTGGCGTTCTGTGGGGTGAAAAATCAAGCCTCTATGTGCTTAAAACAGAGAAATAGACACACTTTTATAGGAAATCAGATCCATATAAATCTTCTAAATTTACTGGAAAATTTTCTGTAACATTGATGGTGGGGTTCAGGGGTGAAGCCCTGGTGGGGGTCTGGGGGAGAAGCCCCTGAGCTTTTGTTGATGAGGCCCCGGTAGGGGTCCAGGGAAGCTCTGAGCTTTTGGCATTTTGAGGGGTGAAAAATCAAGCCTCCATGTGCCTAAAACAGAAAAATAGACACACTCTTATTGGAAATCAGATCCATATAAATCTTCTAAGTTTACTTGAAAAATTTCTGTAACATTGATGGTGGGGTCCAGGGGTGAGGCCCCGGTGGGGGTCCAGGGGGCGAAGCCCCCGGAAGCTCTGAGCTTTTGGCATTTTGAGGGGTGAAAAATCAAGCCTCTGTGTGCCTGAAACCGAGAAAAAGGCACACTATTTAAGCTCTTGTGATCCATACCAATCTTCTAATTTTACTCAAAGAAAATGTTAATCCCACAAATCTCGCGTTTGGATCTGGTCGCTGCAATATCTGGTTTCATGGATATCCATTCCAAAAATAGCTTAGTGTAGTCTTTACACTTGAATGCGAGAACGACATGAAATATATTTTATCCAGGACAAATTGGCACGTCAGGTTTCAAACGCTTATGTTATCGTGCAAATCTAAGCAATTACAAGTGACACATCATGAAAGATTAATTTTGGCAGAAAGAAACACATTTGATAGGCATAGGATGAAAAAGAAATCCATCCTGCCGCTGGGGAAAAGACACCACACACACTTGTGGCTAATTTTTAAGCAGGCAATCCCTGCCCCCCCCCCCCCCCCCCCCCCCCCCTGGATCCGCGCCTGAAGACTGTCCCCCAGCAAACCTTGACGATACTGGACCGGCCCAGTGCCGTCTTGTTCTGGTTCTGCGGCAGTACCGTACAATATCTCCAGTACAAAACAAGAACTGGGCCAGTTCGTGTTTCATAAAGTCAAAACTGTACGGTAGTAACAATACATGCAGATCTTGAATCGGGCCATGAGTGCAGGCCAGTTAAAGGCAAACCGTTATGGTATGACTGTACACAGCATTTATTTGTCCAGTTCCAAGCCTATGTGCAAGCTCTGAACAGGACCAAACCGTTTGCCTGAATTGAGCCAGTGCTGGTTCTGTGCTGATTAGGATTATTCGGTTGGGCAAGGTAATGGTTGAGTTAAAGCTGCCTCATGCACTTGGCTAGTCGTTATTGACGACACTTTTTGTAGTAGTCACCGGTAGAGGGCGCAACAATGACTGTTTTGGAGGCTGACTCGGAGGGACTGGAAAAGTCTTTAAATCTGGATCGAAAAAGATTATTTGCTGCACTGGGCAAGTTATTGGCCTCTGTGCAAGCCTGAACAGGACCGGACCGTTTGCCGGTGTGGCAGGAGATTCTGTCCCCCGGAGATTATGTCCCCCCTATATAGTCATCGGCATACTGTGTACAAACTTCTTCGGATAGCGCCCTCTTTTCAATCATCCTCCTCCAGCCCATGTTAATTCCCCATAATTATGGGGGACAGAATCTCCGGAGGACAGATTTCCCAAGGACACCGGCACTGGCCCAAAACTGCGAAAACGCAACTGGGCCAGTGCTTTAGATCCCGCTCCGTGCTGTCTAATGGGATGTATTTCGTACCATAATTTATCTAAGTGATTTGTATTGCAACATCGTACCTTGCTTACCATCTTTAAAGCTCTTTGTGATATTGACCCCTCAAAATCTTGAAGTTCTACATAAAGTAAATGAGCTCTGACTGTTTATGTATACACATACAAATGTCAATAGGTCGCACACAAAATAAAGGTATTTTCTTTACAAATTACAGTTGCAGACTGTATGCAGCATAATTTATTTTGGCAACACGTGATAGACGCTGTTATATTTTTGCTCAATATTCTGTTGCCAGAAAAATACATAAAATTCGTTACCCGTCACTTTAAGAATACTTTTAAATTTGAATGCACCCAATTTTGTGAGTAATAAATTAATTCATTTAATAAAGTTAAACATTTAGTTTAAGTAGATTCTGAATCAG
This sequence comes from Leptasterias polaris, assembly GCA_037783415.1. Lineage (NCBI taxonomy): Eukaryota > Metazoa > Echinodermata > Asteroidea > Forcipulatida > Asteriidae > Leptasterias > Leptasterias polaris. The sequence goes on from JAZGTN010000027.1 coordinate 5,377,755, forward strand.
GGATTGTAGATTTGGGCCTGTAGTTCCTATACAATTCCGACAGTAAGAGTGATTATTTTGGTAAGCATGTCGTCGATAAGTTATTCGCATAGATTACTGTGTTCTGAGAATAATGATTATTTTCAAAATGAGGCTAAAGTTTGAGATTAAGTTGAATTACTTGGAGTCATGGCAAAAGGGCGATTCACTTCAACTCACAATTTTAACACTCATTTGGGGTAAAATTTGTTTTAAACAATGATCATGTACCAGTAACGTAAACAAAAATGGTGTCCTTTCGTATTATGCTCCCCTGCCGGACGCAACCGTACTTCTTCAAACAATATTAAAAACGAAATGTTCGTCTGAGATTGCCCAATGTGGCAGCTTCACTATATGCTTCAACAATACATGCAGTCTGACGGACACATAACAAGAAACAAATTTGACAAACACAGAAGTGTTGAAGTGTTGTTTTAGGCCAGCCTTGGACTCTCTCGTGACATTGTTCAACCTCATTTGAATACCATCAATCATAAACAAAATATGAGATTCTAGAACGTCAGTTATTGTTGAAACTCACTGTTGTGTGACAGCAAGAGATAAAGTTATCAGAGTTGTACTTGCAAATAAGCCCTACCATTATAAATACTCATTGATTGTCACATTCTCCCACGGAACACTTGCGAACAGGAAAAAGCACCGCATTGAGCTGGAGCCTTTGCTGAATAAAACCAATCTTAGCCTGTTAAGAGCTCAGTTCACCTACAACTTCTCAATAGTAACACTACAGTGGGAATTGTCATTATGGAGTGCCTGTAATAAATATGAGAACAATGATTCCGAAGTGTACAACGTACTTGCTCTTGATGTGCGGTTGGAGTTCGTTCCTCGGTCTTGACGGTCAACCCACTGTGCAGACCAAGTTCCTAACACCAGAAGCCGATCGAAAGGAGGGTGGGGAGGTTCGGATGAGATGCACGGCTGCAAACCTCCAGCCAAATCACTTTGTGGAGTGGAGGACAGTGAACCGGACTCTGAGTTGGGGTGATCAAATTTTTGCGCAAGATATCCAACGCTTCAGCATCCAGAGTGATTGGCCGATGAATACGGTAAACGTTAACGAGTTTTTAATCACCAACTTGCAAAGGAAAGACGCCAACGATTATATATGTAATGTTAAAATTCAAAACCCGACCGGAGGCTCCCAAATCATGGCTACTGCCAATTTAACATTATTAGTGTTGTACTTCCCCAATGAGTCCTTTCCTGTATGCTCCCCTGCTGGGCCCATTACCGTACTTCCTGAAACATTACTAAAAATGAAATGTTCGTCTGAGATTGCCAACCCAGAAGTCGTCATTGATGTTACAAATAACCAAACTAGAGCATTTAGTTGGTCATCCTTGAGCGTTGATAATTCTGCACTATGGTCATTAGATCTTACAGTAGGAGTTTCTGAAAATGGTCTTCAATTCACATGCACAGTCACGTCACCAATGTATTTTCAAGGAATGAGTAGATCATGTACAATCGGACCGATCCACGCACTGACCCTGACGACTGAGCCAACACCATTGCAAAGTACACAAGCAACACCCAACCCACCAGTATCGACGTCAACAGCCCCGGCGGCCACCGTTACGACACCGACGGTCACGCCCGGGCTCACCACATCAATCCTGGTAGGATCACTCGCTGGTGGCGTAGCGCTACTTCTTCTCATCCTGGTCATCTACGCTATGTGTCTCTGCAACAGAAAATCAAAGCCTCACACCACCGTGACCAAAACACAGTCCGTAGGTATAGAGACCACGCCAAAAGAACCCAGACTTAAAGATGACACTGTCTATGAAAATACAGACTTACGAGCTCAACCTATTCCTGAAGAGCCTGAAATTTATCAAAACGTACACCATAACACCAACTTAGAATGTAGACTTCCGGACTCGGTTAAAAAATCCAAACCAACGGACTCGACGAGAGCAGTCGATAGATCCTCTTTCTACGCTAAACCGAATAAGGTAAGGAAAAAAACACTGGACAGTACAGAAAAACGACTTCGCCAGGCTTCTGGTGTTTCTAGCTACTTCAATCCTGTCTTCGATTCCGGGGACCTAGATGGAGACATCACATCCCGAATATCGACTGTAGACGTCATACCAAAATCACAGACACGGAGGAGAGCCTCCAGAACCACGGAAGACCGGATATATTCAGACGGATACAGCAAGCCAGACATTCAAATGTTACCGTCCGAAGAAGGTACGGCAACAAAGCAAGAGCACCGAAAAGGCGGTCGTCACGTAAGAATTATAACACCAGATATGGACAATGGGGAAAATCGGAAATCCAGGTCTTCTCGTCATGTGGATAACAATGCCTCGCACTCAGAACCCCCGGAGCAAACTGGTACGCGGAGACCAAGTGTAGCGGTTGCGTATGCAGAAATTAATCTCTTATCAGGAATTGAAAATGGACGCCGTTTGGCGCCTACTGACTCGCCGGAATACGAGGTTTTAAATGAATCGTCATAACATTACCGAAAGCATTTTGAATAATGTGTTAAAGGGTGTGTACAACATTGGTGAGATTGAAAATATAAATGTTCGCTGATTTGCACATAACTTACATGGTATAAAGATGGTCATGGTGGAAAACTTCCCTTGAAATAGCTTTGCTTGAAATGCTATAGTTTTTTAGGAAATGTGTAAAACAATTGGTCTTGTCACTGGTGATAAAATCCGATGTTTGAAAACTGTGAAAACATATACGTTTTTGTTCACTGTTCTCTCATGACTCCGAAGACCGATTGAGCTTAAATTTTCACAGGTTTGTTATTTCATGTAATAATGGGTCACATCAAGTGTGGATACAGGTTTTTGACAATTAACAATGTTGTACATTGTCTTTAATGCTGTGATTGCTTTGAATTAAGTCTGATGTAAATACAAATACTTTAAAAGTGTACAAATCAAATGATTAAGTTATTATACAACATTGTAAAAAAATATATATAAACAAATAGACTGTGCACCATAGAGCTATTATGCTTTGAACGAACTCCTCAACATGATTGTGACGTGACAGCCAGCGCACGGAGCGTGCAGTTACTAGGCTAGAGTTCATAACTCTATGTACAGACACAAGCCTCTATGATCTGGGGACAATTTCACAAAGCACTAGGATTCATCTTAAAGGGACACGCAGTGCCTTCAAATCTCATGAAATTTTACTGTTTGGAGGTGTTCCTTATCCTTATTAAGAGTTGTTCTTGCAATAAAACACCTTTAATGTGTAATAATTAGTGAATGGTGATTAAAAAACAACAATGGCCTCTGACCCCTCGACATCTTTCCCGCGAAACGTATATGTATTTCCAGCCGTAAATACCATCGTCCACGTAATGGCAAAATGCGCGATGAACAGTAGTTATAGGCTGTTGCCGTAGCCAGTGACCTGGTAAACCTACCAGATGACCACTGGGTAACATACCATTCTCTACCTCTGAAGCTAGCACAGTATTGGGCCCGAAATTGCCAGCCGCGTATAGACTGTGCAAGTCTCGCGCGTATCCGAACGAGAAAACACATCAAACGAAGAACATTTTTATTTCTGAAATTAAATCTTTGTTTTAAATTATATCTCATGACAAAATCTGAACAACAAAAATTAATCATTACAATTTTATGAAAAGGTTTAGCTTGTGAAAAAAAATCACAATAGTGTGTATATTATTATTGGAAAAAAGGATGCCTATTTGATGTTAACTTTTTAGAAACCCCTTACGCGGATTCGTGAATGTCAAACGGGTCTTAAATGGACCGTATCGCAGTTTAAAGAGGATGCTGACGCCTTAACAACCATAGACTGCAATGAAAAGGGTTTGCTTTGCAATTACAGCATCTGGCGATTATAGTTGCGCATCCAAAACAAGCGTTTACGTAAGTTTTATGATCGGAGGCGAGCACAACATTCTTAATGTTTTGCAATAACCGGAAGCTGAGGTCAAGTTTAATTCTTGGGTTTTCTTCGTTATATTGTTGAATTGGTTTTACTTTCATATTTTGTTATCACTTAGTATTACATTCCCAACAACATGTATACTTTTCTAGGTCATAACCTACGTTAAACTAAAATAATTGACGAAACAAAATCTCGCCCACGTAAAACTCCATATGGTTGGGACCACTATGGTCCCGGAAGTTCGAATGCGCGCGAGACTTGCACAGCCTATTCGCGGAATAACCAGACGCATATTCTGAAAAATAGAACACATGCAGTACAGGGAGGTGAGTATAATATGGCTCAATATGTTCACCTCCCTGTGTTGCATGTATTCTATTTTCGGAATATGTGGCTGGTTATTCCGCGAATACGTGGCGTAGCTGCAGGTTGCTCGGTTTGTATGTACGTGTATGTAAACACCTACACCGTTCATATGCCAAAATGGATCGCCATAAAAAACAGATTTAAGGCGTGTCCAAAAAGAAGAAACCTCGTCAATCAGAGTAAGAAAACTCTCATGGGACTAACCGAGAGAAACAACCGGTGTTGTTTATACCAAATGTTTATTGTGGACAGGAGGGATGAGGACTTAGACACGGCACATCACAGCAGCACTCTGATCATCGTTTTACGACTGGAAATAAGACTAGTAGGAACACGTCGGCCATTTATGGGAGTCAAAATCTTGACTCCCATAAATGGCGGACCGTGTTAGTTCACGAATAAAAGGAAAACCACACAGTTTTGAGGAATGTTTGTGTGGATCATTATATTCTACTCTTAAAACATCTTTCCGACCGTGTTCATTTCACATCAAACGCTTGTTATAGCCCAAAGCGCCCAATCCGAAGGCAACGTGTCCCTTTAAGATGAGTTATCAGTATTACCATAGTGATTTGTATTGTGACATCACTCTTTGCTAAGCAACTGCGACGGATTTGCAGTTACGATCAATCTTAACTCTTTGTGAAATCGAGCCCAGCTGGACCCAATTTAGTAAAGCTAAATGTTTATCCGTAAGCAAACTTCTATGCTTACTGTAGCAGAAAAACACGCCCAAGCAAAAGTTGATTTAAGCATAAACAATCAAAAATATTTGACAGTGCGCGTTGTGCGTTCGCGCTGGAATTGCATTGTTTTGTCACTCTCTGCTTATGCAAGAACTGACGGCAATCTATAGCAAGCATGTTGCTCTGCTTGATAGTACCACATAATCACTTATTAAGTCATTTCTCCAAAATGCAATGACTTGGGGGGGGAGAGAATCAAATTCCTTGATATCCTAGAATAGACCATTCCACATATCTAAGAGGGGGTCAGGCCCCAGATTTTTCCTTTAACTTTTTACAGGACTTAAAATATATATATATTGGATGGTGTGGTAGTTGTCCCTTTCGCTCTGTGGCGTAAAGTCGGGGGTATTTTCAATCCCCTAAAAGCTTTTTCTAATTAGGGTAATAAATCAATTACTGGGTATCTAAATGACTCAAAATGTTCTTAGACAAAAGCTGAGCATGTATAAAGAAGTCACTTAGATGTAAAAATTGTCGGGAAATACACATACAATATTTTGTTATTACCTTAATTGGTGTAGTTGGATCTGATTGCCCCTCAAGGATTACCATATATTTAGGGTTGTTAGCTGTGTGTTCAATAACACATAATTTTGTTAAAGGGTGTGTACAACATTGGTAAGACTGAAAATATAACTGTTCACTGATTTGCACATAACTTACATGGTATAAAGATGGTCATGGTGGAAAACTTCCCTTGAAAAGGTTGTGATTGAAATGCTGTATAGTTTTTAGGAAATGAGTTAAACAATTGGTCTTTAAATCCGATGTTTGAAAACATGTAAGGGGGTTTTCACTGTTATCTCATGACTCCGAAGGCCGATTTAGCTGAACGTTCACAGGCTTGTTGTTTCATGTCTATTTGGGTCACATAAAGTGTGGATACTGGTCTTTGACAAAAATACCAATGTTGTACACACCCTTTAATGGTCGCTCCTTAAGCAGAAAACGTCTGCTTAAAGGCTATGACATTTGGCCCTGAGACCAATGATCTTACAAAGTGTTGATTGCATTAACCAATGTTCTCTTATAATCCATTTTATTGTACCTTAACTTCAATTAACAAAATAGTTATGGATTTGTGTTTAACATTTATGAGCTGACTGTCTACGCGGATTCAAAACCGGTACATCCCAATATTAACTTTAACAATTTTGTTGACAGCATCGGGAAAATTGTCCAAGAAAGCTTAAAGGAACACAGCGCCCTCAAATGATTTTTTTCCCGTCTGCATTTTTCATTATTTAAAATAGCCCAACAGCCCTTTTCACTTTCATGCAATCTATTAAAGCGTTTTTGCATTCTCAATTTTTCGCATAATATTCATTTCAAATTTAAGGCGTTTGTTTCAGCCAAGCGAAATCGGCATTCAATTTAGCAGAGCAGGCGCAACAATACTAGAGATTTCTGCAAAAAAGCTGCTACGAATTTGAATACTGTTTGAGTAGATTGTTAAACCGAATGGATTTGTTATTCGCTTGAAGCAAACAAACAAAATACCTTGCCCATTAAGTGAAATTGAATTACTGTTTTGGGGAACTTTATAGAGCAAAATAGAATAACGCGACGTTTAAATTTGTCGCTTTTTACCGAAAATGACCTGGAAACATTTATAGGCCTAAGTCAGATTTTATACTAAATTTGTATCATAACACCATTTGTAATGTTGCTCTTTAATTAATTTACGTAATTTGGCAGAGAATAGTGCTAGTTTAACAAGAAAAACATACTGAGAAAAATTATATATAAATATTAAGTTATTTTTTAAAAAGTTGTTGGGAGTGGGCAATATTCGCTTAGTTGACAACACGTAAGAAAAGATGGTTGTATATTTTTCTTGAAACTAGCATTGTAAATATAACGTTTCAATTTCAAGCACAGATATACCAAATTTGAGTTATATCAAAGATTAAACAAGATATAAAAGTGGCTGTCTTCGTGAACTTTCCACTAGACTTAGACAAAACTTTGCTGACTAAACTCAAGTGTGTGTGTGTCCACAATTACTGAGGGATGGAATGGGAGCAAACTCGGGCATAAAGTGACAACTAGATGTAATATTAAACTATGTGTAGTAAGTTCTACATACAAATACTACCTGTAGTTTATTGGGAATGATTAAGTCCAAACTGATGTAAATAATAAGTTGAACTGCCAACAATGTTTCTTTGAAGCTCAATGTTGACAACTGGTTTTAGGAAAAAATCAGATTTTAAAAATAAAAATAGCAAATAGTATAAACAAAAAGTAGGGCCTACATGTTTATCAAATGATGGCAATAACAACGTGCCATGTTTACGGGCGAAAACCTTCCCAGTTGAAGTTCCCAGTGATCGTGTTTCATAATGTGTAGTCATTTTCTTTTCAAAACGAGCTGACGCATTCTTACCCAATATCGTCATTGCAACAAAAATAGTGCACTGAATAATCACCCATAGAAATCCCCTCAAAGAACTAGGTTGAGTTTGTTGTTGCATGACATCATGACATCAGTCTAGTAACAGATTCACACGGCCTTGGAGTTGATAAAGATCATGCATGTTTGTAAGCCAAGTATAATTATGAACATAAAGTTGGCCATTTATTGAAAACTGAATGATTATTAAGTCTGTACAAACATTAGAGTAATATCCAAAAAGCAGTGGCGTAACTAAGGGGGGGCACGTGCCCCCCCCCCCCAATGGGAGACTTTAGACTTTCAGCTAATCACCAAGAGAGGGCGCTCGTCACCAGGTAAAGTCAACATTTAGGAATAGAAATAGGAAATAGGGAGTGACGGTCACCGACAGCACTCATCAACAAATACTTCGCGTTTTGCGTGTTGTTTTTTTCTTTTAAGTTATTTTAGATTCAACCCTAGTGTATTTTTGATTTGATAACACAACTTACCAAACACGTCGTGTGTAGTACCAAACTGTTCTTGAACAAAAAGCTAACACTGTGTAGTACTAGTACATTAGTAATAGTAGTGTAACAGCCAAACAACTTTACCTGGTATGTCTGCTGCCCTCTAGTGGCAGAGATTTCCAAAAGTCTCCCGTTGATGTCAGTGCCCCCCGGGTGCCCCCCCCCCCCCCCCCCCCCCCCACCGTTTGAAATCTGAACCTTTGAGACTATACAAATTACCAGAATATAAAATGTTTTTATAAACTTTTATGGAGCACTTGTGGCGTATTACTCAATGTTTCAAACTATTTTTCTATTTACACATATTTGTTGTACCTTTGCAATGGACAGTTGTTATTTTTACTAATGTCTTCAGAGTACGGTAAATCACGTCCGCAAATTGTATGATGACTCATCGCCCGCGCGTATGGGCGGCCAAAAGGGCCAAAATTAAAGAAAAACTCAATCAAAGGACAAACGAACAGTCAAAGGACAAATTCATATAAGAAAGGCATGAGTAAACAAACAAACAAAACATCAAGAGAACAATAACTAAAAAGACAGAGTCAAAATCAAACAAAGGTCAAAACCAGAAGAGGACAAATTCACAGAAAGACAAAGTCAAAACCAAAGGACAAAACAAAAAGAAGACAAAATTACAGAAAGACAAATTATAATCAAATAAAGGACAAACCGACAAGAGGACAACATTACAAAAAGACAAACTCACAATCAAAGGACGAAACGACAAGAGTTCAAAATTACAGAAAGACAAACTCACAATCAAAGGACGAAACTGCAAAACGACGTGGGCACGGTCGACGGACTAACGCCAGTCGAATAATACTCATTCCCAGAATCAAAGGACAAACACACAGCAGCAAAGGACAAAGCCACCACCAAAGGACAAAGCCACCACCAAAGGACGTAGCCATGAAGGACGTTTTCACAAAAGGTCTAACTGATGTTGAACGACGAGGGCGCTTTTCAGTGTTGCACGCATGTGCAAATTCTCCTCCTTTCATTCTCCTCATTCTCCATCGATTTGTTTCGTGAGAATTGTCAACCTAAGAACACTACTTTATTCCACCGTAGAGCACATGTACTGCACAGGAAGTACTGCACGCACAGACAACGGATTGTCTGTGTGGGAGACCCGAGATAAACATGTTGCCTTTTGAGAAAGGGGATGTCCTTGATCATTTTGAGTGAGGGTGTATATACATGAGAAGAAACATTGAATGTACACAAAAGAAGCTCAAATTGAATAACTCTTTCGAGAAAGAACATTTATTTGAACTGAAAAAACTCTGTTAAAATAAACAGAGATTACTATGTACACAAATATGCTTTTGAACACTAAGAAATGTTAAAGTTTGTTGAAATTGAAAGGCATAATATGTAATAACACAAACATGTGAAAGTTTCAGCTCTTTTTGTTATTTCTTTAACGAGAAAACAGCATTTATTTTTTTATTCATTAAAATAGCACAGGTTTTGGACTCGTGAGACCAAAACTAATTATTTTACTCTTTTCTCAAAGACTAGAGCATTTTAGGGAACATGTAAACTAACTTTAAACTCCAACTCAATCCAATGCTCCTTCTAAAGTTCTGTGAAAGAGGAACATTATTATTTACACAGAGCACGATGGACAGTGTCACGGAGGGTGATGTAATTACACTAAAGGCCATTTACAAGTTCGTCACTGGCCTGGAGGAAATACCGGCGTGTGGGTGGAATCCACCTCTCAAAGTCACATTCATTTTACAAGATGTGACCATAATGGGAGTTGGAGCTTGTACATGCAGTCACCAGCTGCAGCTCCCAGTACCCTTCAATGCCTTAGATGCCATGCCATCAAGGAAGGTACTGTTTGAGTTGTTCAACAAATCATTCGCAGATGAGTATTTTGGAAAAGCATAAAGTTAAATATTCATCTGCAAATGATTTTGTAGAACACAGTTAAAGGGACTTCATAGGATTTGTTTTCATTGTGTTTTTGTGTGTGAAATGTTATGCAATTACTTTATGGGTACATTTTACTGTTTAATCTGGCATAATATTTACCCTGGTCAACAACCGTTGTACATGAAAGGACACTTTAATTGTATAAGAAAGCATTTGGTTTTAGGATACAACTATGTAAACGTTGCAAATTATTATACAAATATTATACAGGGTAAATATTATGCAGGGTAAATATTATGCCAGATTAAACAGTAAAATGTACCCATAAAGTAATTGCATAAAATTTCACACACAAAAACACAATGAAAACAAATCCTATGAAGTCCCTTTAACTGTGTTCTACAAAATCATTTGCAGATGAATATTTAACTTTATGCTTTTCCAAAATACTCATCTGCGAATGATTTGTTGAACAACTCAAACAGTACCTTCCTTGATGGCATGGCATCTAAGGCATTGAAGGGTACTGGGAGCTGCAGCTGGTGACTGCATGTACAAGCTCCAACTCCCATTATGGTCACATCTTGTAAAATGAATGTGACTTTGAGAGGTGGATTCCACCCACACGCCGGTATTTCCTCCAGGCCAGTGACGAACTTGTAAATGGCCTTTAGTGTAATTACATCACCCTCCGTGACACTGTCCATCGTGCTCTGTGTAAATAATAATGTTCCTCTTTCACAGAACTTTAGAAGGAGCATTGGATTGAGTTGGAGTTTAAAGTTAGTTTACATGTTCCCTAAAATGCTCTAGTCTTTGAGAAAAGAGTAAAATAATTAGTTTTGGTCTCACGAGTCCAAAACCTGTGCTATTTTAATGAATAAAAAAATAAATGCTGTTTTCTCGTTAAAGAAATAACAAAAAGAGCTGAAACTTTCACATGTTTGTGTTATTACATATTATGCCTTTCAATTTCAACAAACTTTAACATTTCTTAGTGTTCAAAAGCATATTTGTGTACATAGTAATCTCTGTTTATTTTAACAGAGTTTTTTCAGTTCAAATAAATGTTCTTTCTCGAAAGAGTTATTCAATTTGAGCTTCTTTTGTGTACATTCAATGTTTCTTCTCATGTATATACACCCTCACTCAAAATGATCAAGGACATCCCCTTTCTCAAAAGGCAACATGTTTATCTCGGGTCTCCCACACAGACAATCCGTTGTCTGTGCGTGCAGTACTTCCTGTGCAGTACATGTGCTCTACGGTGGAATAAAGTAGTGTTCTTAGGTTGACAATTCTCACGAAACAAATCGATGGAGAATGAGGAGAATGAAAGGAGGAGAATTTGCACATGCGTGCAACACTGAAAAGCGCCCTCGTCGTTCAACATCAGTTAGACCTTTTGTGAAAACGTCCTTCATGGCTACGTCCTTTGGTGGTGGCTTTGTCCTTTGGTGGTGGCTTTGTCCTTTGCTGCTGTGTGTTTGTCCTTTGATTCTGGGAATGAGTATTATTCGACTGGCGTTAGTCCGTCGACCGTGCCCACGTCGTTTTGCAGTTTCGTCCTTTGATTGTGAGTTTGTCTTTCTGTAATTTTGAACTCTTGTCGTTTCGTCCTTTGATTGTGAGTTTGTCTTTTTGTAATGTTGTCCTCTTGTCGGTTTGTCCTTTATTTGATTATAATTTGTCTTTCTGTAATTTTGTCTTCTTTTTGTTTTGTCCTTTGGTTTTGACTTTGTCTTTCTGTGAATTTGTCCTCTTCTGGTTTTGACCTTTGTTTGATTTTGACTCTGTCTTTTTAGTTATTGTTCTCTTGATGTTTTGTTTGTTTGTTTACTCATGCCTTTCTTATATGAATTTGTCCTTTGACTGTTCGTTTGTCCTTTGATTGAGTTTTTCTTTAATTTTGGCCCTTTTGGCCGCCCATACGCGCGCGCCCCATTCTGGCACAGTCTGCCACGTTAAATACGGTACGGTAGTGTCACATGAAGCTACACAACGTGCTGGGTGCCGTTGCATTTATCGTAAGTACATGAGGAAAAGCCATTGAAAACTCTTGAGCTGTGAGAGCATTGATCTAAAATATTTGCTTCATTTGAGACATTACTTTGTTCTTCAGTGTATAGGGTATATAAAATAGTTTGTCAATATGTAAAAATCGAAATTTGGGGGGGGGGGGGGGGGGGGCAAAACAATTTCGAAAAAATATCAAAGTTTTTAACATTGATTAGGCCTACTGTGCATGGCCCCAAGTGTGTAATAAATAAATACTAGTGCCAGTCCTCAAAAACATAAATCCCCATAACAATAAGACTCCGGTCTCGCAATCCCTTGTTAACAGTTATGATTTATTTATACACATTCAAACAGTAACTGCATGGTTCTAGATGTGCGAAAAAGAAGAGAGAAAAAAAGAAAGAAAAAAAGAAAAGAAAGAATAAAAGAAAAGAAAAAAATCTTTGTTTCATTATGATGTATTTTATATGCTGCAGGAACCCGCCATTGCGTATAGATTAAGATCCAGTTTTTAAAAAGTGCAAAGGAATCTATAGTCGATTTGCAAGCAGTGCCCCCCTAGAAAAAATGGTGCCCCCCCCTTGTGCCCCCCCCCCCTAAAAATTTACCTTAGTTACGCCGCTGCCAAAAAGGTAGTATGTTTTACCAAGAATTTTTCGGCGTAAGGAGTAAGACGATGGGCTACATTTGACTTTTCAGATGCTCGGGAACCAGCATGCTGTGTATTTATCTGTTGTGTATTTTGTGTACAATTGACATCGCTGGATTGTTTACAATTGTCGTTGCTCAAACAATGCTGATTGTAAATGGGTTAACACCACTTGCTGACCGTAAGGAGGGCGGGAAGGTACAACTGAAGTGTACAGCCACTAACTTTGATTTCCAGTACGCCATTTTGGAGTGGAGGAAAGACGGTATCTGTTGAGGCGAGGTGAAGACATCACAACAGCAGATCATAGGCGTATGTTCGATATAATTTGTACATTGGATACAGTGACTCAAAAGTTGACTATTACCGATTTACAGGCCGATGATACTGGGGAATACGTATGTAATGTCATTGATTGTAGAGCAACGGAACGAAGCAATATTCTAGCTACAAAGTGGATTTGTCCGTGTTGTACTTTCCAATACAATCTTTCCATGCATGCTCCCCTGCTGGAGCTGTCTCAGTGCGGACTGGTACCCGGTTGACTCTGCGATGTTCATCATCAGTGAGAGGCAACCCGAAGGTCGAAATGGTTACTCTGCAAGGCGGACGTTTCATTCATATGTACAAGTGGTCATCAACAGTGATAAACGGCACAGACTTGGAGTCTTTAGACTTAACACTGCAGCTAGCGTTGAGGACGACGGTGTTGAATTTGTCTGTATGATTTCATCTTCAGTGAATTTCCCCGGCGTCACGCGGTCTTGTTTCATCGGGCCCATCACGTGACATAGACGCGATAGAACCCACGACAGACTACACAACACACTCCTCTGCATCTGAATCCAGTGCAGGAGCCATTGTGGTGCAGTTATCGGTGGGACAACGTCCCCACTTGCCATCCTAACTGTAGTCTTAATTTGTCGAAGAAAGCTCAGCATCTGCCACATCAAAATATTATCATCAAACTGCACAAAAGACCAAAACCTGGCTGACATTGTACCGGCCGAAACTGAAGCATCTCGGCCAAGTTTCCATGAAAGCGTTGGTTTTTAAATTGACGATGATGGCGTGGTGAACAACGATCAGGGCATTTATGGCAGGGGTGAAGACATTGAAGTAGCTTCCACAAGTTTCTTGCCGGTGAGGTCAGGCTCGTGTCACACCACACCGCCATAGGGAAGCCGGCCCGCCCCTGTCCCAAAACCTATTGCTGATAAACAGATTAATTTCGTTGTGGTTGTGTTCTAATTGTAAGCCCAATATTTTTAAACCCAGAACAAATTTAACACATGAAAAAGACATAATGATTTTGTTTGTGTGATTTTACTGTTGCCATTTTACGTTTACGGCAGAGCAGTGTTGAACTCTTTGAAATATTAAACATACCACAGATCTCTGGGTGCCAATAATTGTTATTGTTAAAGTTCATCGGCACGTGAAACTGTCCGAACGAAATTATAAATAAAAAATTGAATTTTTTCACTAAATCAGTATTTACTGATTTTGCCCTCTTTGCGCTGATACAGGCAACTGTCATGCCACTGTGAGACAATCTGAGCGACTTCAAATTTATTACTCTAGGAGTTGTTTTCCATGATTTTTCGCTAAAAATAAGGACGAGAAACACTTAACAAAGAAAACAAAGTATTGTGGCGGAACAGGGTGTAAGTTAATGTAGTTGGTGGACTGTTGCCAGTCTACTGCGTCTTTCTGCGTCGCGTGGGGTCTGCGCGTTGGGTATAAAACAGGCGGCGCTGGAGGCGTGCTCTCTCTCTCTCTGTGGCGTGCTGTGTTATCTGATCTCGACGTTTATCTCTCCACGTGTTGCTCTTGGGCTAGTCCAGCATTTAGGGATTGAGGTTACGTGTTGCTGTGTTGTCGAGGGATCGAGGATTGAACCGCCGACCGATAGATAGAAGAGCGAGGTAACTAATAAGTTTGTGTACCGGGATTTTGGGAACGGGAGCGTGTGTTGTGTTTCCTTACGTTGGAACTGCGAATACTGAGGTCGTGTGAGGGTGAATAACCGCATCTCGGGTAGAGAAAACGGTTGAGTGTAGCCCGGGGAATTCACGACTTGTATGCGGTTCGGTGAGGCACACTGTTTATCGCTGGGAGGTTCCTGGGGAATTTCCCTCCTGCTTAGCCTTTGTGGGTTAGAAGTTACGCCGTGTGAGGCATAGTCTGTATTTGGGCAGAATTGTGCAACTTGTGTATTTATTGAGGTTTAGTGTATTCATTTATTGCATTGTCTGTGGGCCTGATATTATTAGAAGGCGGGGTTATTGTGTTGTAATTATAAACCTGTGAATGACCGATTGATTATTGTACTTGAAATAAACCATTTAATTGTGCCTTGGAAACTTTGAATCCTCGTGAGGTTATTTGAGGTTAACTAATTGCTCTGTTGTAACTTGAGGTTAATCTAAGTCTAGGTGGTGGTACATCTCCACCAAACGAACCGCCCGCAGGCTTTTAGCCGCCGTTCGTAATTAGTTCCCCCCTTGTGTTTGGGTAGCCGCTCACCTGAGCACCAGGGCTTATAAATATATTTTGGTGTTGGATAATTAATCCGGGTTGGTGTCCTCGTGGAACAAGATCAGACTCGTCGGCTCCACCCCCGGTCACGCCACAAATGGTGTCAGAAGTGGGATTCCTAGACTTGATTTTCCTGTAAATATTTACGAGCAGTTGTAATTTTTAGGTACATTATTGTAAGGTTTATTTTGTACATGTTTGGTGAACCTCTCTGAGGTACACGTTGAGGTTTACTGTAGAGATTGTCGTAGTGAGAGACAACTCGGTATGAGTGGAAGTAGAGAACCAAATAGTGTCACCTCTAGAGGTGTGGATGAACAGGGTTCTTTCCAAGATGAACTGAGTCGCTCTAGAATGGAGGTCCAGTGGTTAAAGTGGGAGAAGGAACGGCTTGCGGCCGAACTGGAGGCCACAAGGTGGAAGGGTCAGCCCAAGGGCACAGATGAGGTTTCCCCTAGGGGGAGGGATAGTCCTCCGTGCGAGACTGACACAGAAGTGTTTTTTAAGTTGCCAGAGGATACCTCTGAGTTTGCCTCAATAAAGGCACGTCAGGTTTCCAGTGTTGGGATGTCGCCTGAGTTGGTTCACAGGGGTGAAAGGCAGGTTGGGAGTACACCTCATCAGAGGTCTATCCCTTTCCCTGTGCACCGCTCCAATACGAACCCATTTTTGAACACTGAGGTTAAACCGGCAACCGAACGAGGGTTACACAATGAGCTTTTGAGTTTTTTGACTCATCCCAATGTGGAGAAAAAGTGCCGAGAGGACAGTGAGGTTTGTAAACCTCATGTTGGTCCATGGCCACTCAAGAGAGAGGCAAGGTTGGTTGGTGATGAGGTTTCTTTTCAGCCTCAAGAGGACAGGCCCCGCCGTCCTACTATTACCCCCGACCGGTACAAGGGTAAGGTCCTTTGGACAGACTATCACAGGCATTTTGAGGCCTGCAAAAAGGTGAATCAGTGGAGCGAGGAGCAAGCTGCCGAGTTTTTGGCCGCGAGCCTCCAGGGTGATGCGCTCCGGATCCTGGGTGATGGGTCAAAGAGGAAGTTCACCTACGTTGAGTTAGTTAAATTGTTGGAGCGAAGATTCGGCCCTGGTCAACAGGCCGAAAATTATTTGGTGGAGCTGAGGCACCGAAGACAGGGTGCAAAAGAGACTCTTCAAGAGTTGGGCCAGGCAGTTCGAGATTTGACTGTGAAGGCATATCCAGAGCTTTCTGAAGAGGCACGAGAGCGCCTCGGGAAAAATCATTTTATTGATGCGGTCGACAGCCAGGCTGTCAGGGAGGGCATATATCGTACACGCCCAAAGACATTGGACGAGGCGATACAGGCGGCCCTAGAGACCGAAAGTGTAGAAAAGATAGAAAGCGAAAGGAGGGCTGAGAGGAGGCCCGCAAAGTTTGCAAGGGCCGTTGACTCTGGCACCGAGCAGCGTCTCCAGAAATTGGAGGGCAATGCTGGTGAGCAGTTGAAGAAGATGGACATGGTGGTCGAGTTATTGTTTGAACTGACCAAGAAAGGCCCAGGCTGGAACAGTCGAGGTGATAAACCTCAAGGGTTTTCACAGAGGCCTGAGATGAGGAAGAGCCACGGTGTGAGGTGTTTTAATTGCGGAGAGCTTGGGCACTTCATACGGGAGTGCACTGAACCTCGCAAACAGCAGGGGCGTTCGGGAAACGCCGACCAGCCGACCAGGGGGCCCACGGAAAGGCTGGATGTACCCAAGGGTCCAAGCGAGGAAGGGAAGAAAAAGTAGATACAGCCAAGAAGAGGCGAGTTACAGAGGAAGAAGAGCCGGTGGCGACCCAATCTTTCTCTGTCCTTCGGCCTAGACTTGGGTTGTTTGTAAATGGATTGGTGAGGGGCACTAAATGCCGCTTTCTGGTCGATTCTGGTTCGACCGATACGGTAATTGGTTGTGCAGTGTACCATAGCATGGCCAAAGAACAGAGGCCGGTGCTGACCAACGAAGGGATTAACATTCGGCAGGTGGACGGCAGTCCGCTTGCGGTAATGGGTGTTGCCTGGGTGGAGGTTCAGGTGGGTAAAACTGTCCACCAGGTCAAGGCGGTGTTCGCAGACATCAAGTGTATGGGTATACTTGGGATGGATTTCTTGTTGCCAACCCGTGGGAACTTAGATTTCCAGAGCCTTGAGTTGAGGTTGAATGGAGAACGGGTGAGGTGCACAAGTAGTGCAGGAGAGCCATTTGTTGGCAGGGTAGTTGTCGCGGAAACAACTGAAATAGCATCCGGACATGAGGCCGTGGTACTTGGGTCAATTATTCCTGCTAGCAAGATACCACTCCTGTCTGCCATCATTGAGCCTGTTGAGGGTGGAGGCGAATTGGCCCAACGAGGTTTAGTGTTAGCCAGATCATTGGTTAAACCTCAGGGTGAGGTATTACCACTTCGCATCCTCAATCCCAGTGATGATGCACGGGTGGTGCGAAAGGGTACCACAGTCGGGACTGTGGAAGCCGTTGAGGTTGAGTCGGTGGTTCCGCTGACTCAGGTAGGTGCTGGTGAGGGTGATGCCAACCTGCCTAAGCATTTGTTCGATTTATATGAGAGGAGCAAGGTGAACCTCAGTGAGGATTACCACGCTGAGGTGAAGTCTTGCTTAACAGACTACCAGGATGTGTTTTCCTCTGGTGACCATGATATTGGGAAAACCAATGTGGTTGAACATCACATTCACACCGGTGATGCAAGACCTGTTAAGGAAAGGCCAAGGCGCCACCCCTTGTGTAACCAGGAGGAAATCATGAGACAAGTCACAGAACTTAAGCAGCGAGGGGTTATTGAGCCTTCAGATAGCCCCTGGGCTGCTAATGTGGTTCTAGTGAAAAAGAAGGATGGGACACGGCGATTCTGTGTCGATTACCGAGGTTTGAATGCGGTAACAATCAAGGATGCCTATCCCGTCCCTCGAATAGACGAAACACTGGATGCATTGTCAGGTGCCAAATGGTTCTCGACGCTGGATTTAGCGTCTGGGTACTGGCAGGTAGCCCTTGATGAGGAGGCTAGCCAGAAGTCAACCTTTGTCGTGCGTAACGGATTGTACCGTTGGAAATGCATGCCCTTTGGCCTCTGCAACGCACCGGCTACATTCGAGAGGTTAATGGAAAGAGTGATGGGAGGGCTTCAGTGGGACATCCTGCTGATATACCTCGATGATGTGATTGTGTTTGGCAAAACAGTGCGTGAGGAGATGGAGCGACTGCGAGTTGTTCTCTCCCGACTGCGCCAAGCCGGCCTAAAGCTGAAGCCTAGTAAGTGCTTCTTTTTCCAGAGGTCGGTGGGTTATTTAGGCCATATTGTGTCCCCCGAAGGTGTGGCTACGGATCCTGAAAAGGTTCGAGCAGTGGCAAATTGGCCCATACCGAAATGTGTCAGGGAAGTTCGAAGCTTTCTAGGCCTCGCTTCCTATTATCGTAAATTTGTGAGAGGGTTTGCTGAGGTAGCGTCACCGCTACATGCTTTGACTGAAAAGTCACGGGAGTTCATTTGGACTGAGGCCTGTCAGCGGGCGTTCGATGAACTTAAGCACAGATTGCAAACCACCCCAGTATT
Organism: Leptasterias polaris; assembly: GCA_037783415.1. Taxonomy (NCBI): domain Eukaryota; kingdom Metazoa; phylum Echinodermata; class Asteroidea; order Forcipulatida; family Asteriidae; genus Leptasterias; species Leptasterias polaris. The sequence goes on from JAZGTN010000027.1 coordinate 5,396,401, forward strand.
GGCATATCCCCTCCTGGACAGTGACTATATCCTAGACACTGATGCTAGCGGAGATGGGATTGGGGCTGTGCTGTCCCAAGTGCACGATGGGGAAGAGAAAGTTCTAGCCTATGCTAGTCGTAAACTCAACAGGCCCGAGAGAAACTATTGTGTGACCCGGCGGGAACTGTTGGCAGTTGTAGTATACCTCAAGCAGTTCAGGCAGTACTTGTACGGTCGCAAGGTGACTGTAAGGACTGACCACGCTGCTCTTAGGTGGTTACTTAATTTCAAGAACCCTGAGGGTCAGCTAGCGAGGTGGATGGAAGTTATCGCTGAGTATGACATGACCATTCAGCACAGGCCTGGGCGTAAGCATGGAAATGCTGATGCGTTGTCCAGGAAGGTCTGCAAACAATGTGGTAGAGGTGTAGACGCCGAAGAGGTTGTTTTTGGTACTGAGGTGCCTATGCAGCATGAGACAAATGAGGTTCATGGAAAAGTTGTAGAGGACTCTGAACTTCCCGGGGCATTGGTTAGGGGCGTCATTGCTGAGCCACATATCACTGAGGAAGCGGTCAGGGAAGCGCAACTAAGCGACCCTGGTATCAATTGGATTGTACGGGCAAAGGAGGAGTCGAGCAGTCGGCCTCTCTGGGAGGCTGTGTCGGACACCTCAAAGGTGCACAAAACTCTGTGGTCCTTATGGGACCAGTTGGAAGTGCGAGGCAATGTTTTATGTAGAAGCTGGGAGTCGGACGATGGAGGGTCGATCAGGTGGCGCATTGTGCTGCCAGAGAAGCTAAGGGAGATTGTCCTCCTAGAGTTACATGGTGGTCGGGCTAGCGGTCATTTGGGCGTTACGAAGACGCTGGCCAAGCTCAAACTGAGATATTATTGGCCGGGTATGGTCGCTGATGTGAGGTCGTTCATCAGACAGTGCATTCTGTGTGGGCGAAGGAAGTCTCCGGCGAAGAGGCGTGTTCACCCCTTGCAGCAATACAGGGTCGGCGAGCCGATGGAACGAGTGGCTCTGGACTTGCTGGGGCCACTGCCACGAAGTGACAGTGGCAACGCCTGGGTTATGGTAGTCGGTGACTACTGCTCCAAATGGATGGAGGCGTACCCTCTTCCTGATGCGAGGGCGACAACTGTGGCTGACAAATTTGTCAAAGAATTTGTGTGTCGGTTTGGGGTTCCCTTGGAACTACATTCCGACCAGGGAACGAACTTCGAGTCAGCAGTTTTCGCTGAAATGTGCAGAGTCCTTGGCATCTCGAAAACTCGGACCACGGCCTATAACCCTAAGTCCGATGGGATGGTCGAACGTTATAACAAAACGTTGGTGAACATGGTGGCCATGATGATTGAGCCAAAACGACAGCAGAGTGACTGGGACGAGTGCCTACAATACGCATCTTTTGCGTATAGATGCACTCCCCAGGAGTCAACCGGCGAGTCCCCCAACATGATGATGTTGGGGAGGGAAGTGAGGTTGCCAGTAGATTTGATGGTAGAGTGCCCTAGTGTGGAGGAGACGGTGCACACTGATTTTGCAGAAGCTCTACGACACAACTTGCAAGAGGCTCACACCCGAGCGAGAGAGTGCCTCAGGCAGAGTGCCAGACGGCAGAAACGGAATTATGACCGTAAGGTTCACGGTCGAGGGTTGAAGGAAGGCCAGTTTGCTTGGCTGTTCAACAAGTTGAGGAAAAAGGGTCGGTCCCCGAAGTTGCAGCTTCGTTGGGAAGGACCATATTTGGTGGTCAAGCGACTGTCAGATGTGACGTATAGAGTTCAGTTGAAACGTGGCAGTAAGGCTTTTGTGGTCCACGGGGATAGGCTTAAGCCATATGAGGGTAAAACCCTAGAGCCTTGGGCGTATCAGCCTAAGAGAGTTGTGCAAGTTCCCGTAGATGATGAACATGAGGTTGTCCTTGGAAATGGGCACAGTGATAGTGAGGATGTGAGTGACGGACCAGAAAGGGGGCTAGAACCTACTGCAGGTTCTGAGACTGGTCCAACTAATGTAGTGAGTGAGCACGTTTGGGTAGACAATACAGGGTTAGATGTAGGCCTACCTGACGGGGAAACCTCTCAAAGGTACCCGAAAAGGGGACATCGGCTACCTGTGAGGTTTAGGTAGTAGGGTTCATGATGTTGGTATTGGTATTGACTGAGGGTTTTGGTTGTTGTTTTTCGCTGCAGGATGGTTGTGGAGTGCTATAAGTGCAAGGACACCTTCACCTGCAAGCAAGGTCTGTGGCGTCACCTTAGAGTTAGACATGGCCCGCCCAAGTTTCTTCACTGTAAGAGGTGTAGTTATAAGGAGAAGAGGCGAGATAATTTTGGGAGACATTACCGGAATTGCCACCCTGATCGCTTGGCGGAGTGTGCGAGGATCCAAGCAAAGATCGACGAGGAACATCGCGGAGGTTCCCCTGTGTTGAAGGGGCGAATGGCACTCCCAATCTCAGTGGACCGGTCAGTTCTGGTAGGACGACTGGCTCGGGATGACCCAACCAAGCGGTCCTTAGCCCCAGCTACGGTGAGCAAGCCACCCCCAACGCCCAAGGCTCCAGCGGAGGAAAACCAGGCACCTCAGAGTCCTGCAGTCATCAGCCTTTCACCAACCCCAATGTCGCCTCTTCGTGCTCCATCAAAGTCCCCTTCGATTCGGTTGACGGGCAAGCCACGCATCATGTTAGCACTGATGAGAGGGAAGTCAACAACCCCAGACGGCTCTCCTCCCGAGACATCTTCCGACTCCCTGTCCGCCGAGAGCGCAGCTCAAGATGGCGGCGAGAAACCCGGTGATCCTGAAGTGCCAGCTAAACGGACACGATTTGCTCGGGTAGAGGAAACTTTATGCCGGAAGACCTACCTGGACAATAAGCTCGTGGACCAGGAGAACGTCACTCGGGTATACCTGAAGCCGGTGGACCCTTCACGGTTTACATTGGACGCCTGAGGAGACGAGCCAGGCCCATGTAACTTTTTACTGAAATCACCTTCTATCTTGCCAGAATGACATTTTTGAAATCAGTGCAGTATTTTTTTGTCAAATTTATATTTTGATTATTGTTAAATTTTAAGATAAATCACAGTGTTCTTGTTTAAGTGTTGAGGCCGCTAACTTTTATATTTTTGTATTGCTAAGTTTAAGAAACCTAAGGCATCTAATAATTGCTGTATAAATGTATGTGATTAATGTACATGCGCTGATTAAGGTTGATTCGATAATGGTTTAGATCAAAGTCGCTAATTCGTAGTATGATTAAGTTTCTATTGTGTAAACCAGACAGTGACCTCATTGGAGGTGAGGGTTACTGTTTATTTTGTATGACTTTTTGTATGGGAGTTGGTAAACCTCACCACGGTGAGGATGATTTCTGTGTGTTTAAATTGTAGAACGGTAGTTGTGAGGTGGAGGTAAGCCTCACGTGATTTCCTTGTATAGACGAGAAGGCATGGGTCTGTGGTGACCATTACATTGTTGATGATGTATAAAGAGTAGGTGTGAGGTTTAGTAAACCTCGCATGTTTCTATTGTATAAAAGGTTTTTATTGTTTAAGGTTTATGGTTTAATATTATTCCTGTTCCTGAGGTTTGTTTGTTTTAAGCTGTTTGGACCGGGACGGTCCAAGCTTAGCTGGGGCCTGTGTGGCGGAACAGGGTGTAAGTTAATGTAGTTGGTGGACTGTTGCCAGTCTACTGCGTCTTTCTGCGTCGCGTGGGGTCTGCGCGTTGGGTATAAAACAGGCGGCGCTGGAGGCGTGCTCTCTCTCTCTCTGTGGCGTGCTGTGTTATCTGATCTCGACGTTTATCTCTCCACGTGTTGCTCTTGGGCTAGTCCAGCATTTAGGGATTGAGGTTACGTGTTGCTGTGTTGTCGAGGGATCGAGGATTGAACCGCCGACCGATAGATAGAAGAGCGAGGTAACTAATAAGTTTGTGTACCGGGATTTTGGGAACGGGAGCGTGTGTTGTGTTTCCTTACGTTGGAACTGCGAATACTGAGGTCGTGTGAGGGTGAATAACCGCATCTCGGGTAGAGAAAACGGTTGAGTGTAGCCCGGGGAATTCACGACTTGTATGCGGTTCGGTGAGGCACACTGTTTATCGCTGGGAGGTTCCTGGGGAATTTCCCTCCTGCTTAGCCTTTGTGGGTTAGAAGTTACGCCGTGTGAGGCATAGTCTGTATTTGGGCAGAATTGTGCAACTTGTGTATTTATTGAGGTTTAGTGTATTCATTTATTGCATTGTCTGTGGGCCTGATATTATTAGAAGGCGGGGTTATTGTGTTGTAATTATAAACCTGTGAATGACCGATTGATTATTGTACTTGAAATAAACCATTTAATTGTGCCTTGGAAACTTTGAATCCTCGTGAGGTTATTTGAGGTTAACTAATTGCTCTGTTGTAACTTGAGGTTAATCTAAGTCTAGGTGGTGGTACATCTCCACCAAACGAACCGCCCGCAGGCTTTTAGCCGCCGTTCGTAATTAGTTCCCCCCTTGTGTTTGGGTAGCCGCTCACCTGAGCACCAGGGCTTATAAATATATTTTGGGGTTGGATAATTAATCCGGGTTGGTGTCCTCGTGGAACAAGATCAGACTCGTCGGCTCCACCCCCGGTCACGCCACAGTATCATAAACACGCCGGGGTATCAATATTATACCCTTTACAAAGTCCACATGAGTGGAAGAGGTATTGTCTTTATGACACCCCGACTTCATCATGGTTGAAACAAGTTGAATTTCACTTGAGCATTGCGGCTGGTATATGCAATCATTGATTTTGTGGGGCCCATTTTATTGTTTTCTTTTACATATTGTCTTTAAAGTCGTCAGCAACTTTTTTGAACGATGCTTTTTGGGGATACTTAGCCTCCACTGTTTTTGACCACTACTCATTTATAGTCCTTTGAATTACTGTCGTGTTTTGTTTTAGTCGATTAATAAATTGAAAAACATATTTGGGTCAATGGATGCTTCTTGCTTGACATTGTTGGTGGACATGAATATATCCAATAGACTGTGCAAGTCTCGCGCGCATTCGAACTTCCGGGACCATAGTGGTCCCAATTACGTGGGCGAGATTTTGTTTCGTCAATTTGTTTAGTTTAACGTAGGTTATGACCTAGAAAAGTATACATGTTGTTGGGAATGTAATACTAAGTGATAACAAAATATGAAAGTAAAACCAATTCAACAATATAACGAAGAAAACCCAAGAATTAAACTTGACCTCAGCTTCCGGTTATTGCAAAAAAATAAGAATTTTGTGCTCGCCTCCGATCATAAAACTTACGTAAACGCTTGTTTTGGATGCGCAATAATCGCCAGATGCTGTAATTGCAAAGCAAACCCTTTTCATTGCAGTCTATGGTTGTTGAGGCGTCAGCATCCTCTTTAAACTGCGATACGGGTCCATTTAAGACCCGTTTGACCTTCACGAATCCGCGTAAGGGGTTTCTAAAAAGTTAACATCAAATAGGCATCCTTGTCACAGAGTTTTAATTCTTGTTCAATAATAATATACACACTATTGTGATTTTTTTTTCAAAAGCTAAAACTGTTCATAAAATTGTAATGATTTATTTTTGTTGTTCAGATTTTGTCATGAGATATAATTTAAAACAAAGATTTAATTTCAGAAATAAAAATTTTCTTCGTTTGACGTGTTTTCTCGTTTGGATACGCGCGAGACTTGCACAGTCTATTACATGTAAGTTATGAAAAAACTCTGTTTGGCTGAATCAGCTTTGCTTTGTGTAGAAGATTGTAAAAGTAATGTGTGTTTTTCGAACCCAAGATAGATATCCACGGAGCTTTTAAAGAGACATAGACAAAACAAAATGGGGAGCAAATCTTCGTTTAAACGAAAAATAATCTTTATTAGAAAGAAAATATATATTTGTTCGAACGAAGAACGAAGATTATTTTCGTTTGAAGATTTGTCCCCGATTTTTGTTCACACCCATGTCCCTTAAAAGCTCCGTAGGCCTACTATTGTGATTTCGCATCAATCAGAAAACCTACCAGTTTGCAAGATCTGCTCTGGAATTTGTTTAATAATTTCGAAAGCAGACCGAGTGTGTCAAAGGTATTTGACATTCAAATAAAAGTATTTTGTTGACAAAATAATTCATGACAATTGCATAAACCTGTCAATGGATGACGTGACAATGTGTTACGTTCCAAACACGGCAATGTTGACCCTTTCTGAATCAAATGAAAACATGCCACGTGTCCCTCAAGGTGTGTTCATTGTTGACGTTCATTGGTGTGTGTTGCTGGCGCAGACGGAAGTGAAAAATACTCTAAGCTGAGCAGGTTCATGTTATGGGCTTGCTCTGTAAAAAGGTGTGTGATTTTCAGACCTTCAAATATATCCAACTTCTTGCTTTTACATGGTCCCTGGTAGCAACATCGCAGCTTCAGTACTTCTAACATTATCAGTGTTGTACTTCACAAATGAGTACTTTCCTAAGTGTTCCCCTGCTGGACCAATTACAGCGATGACTGGAGAGACAGCGTCTTCAGTCTCGTTGCTGTCAGCATTGGTCGCTGTTACTATCTTCCTCGCAGTTTCATTCATTAACAACGTCCTTCTCGTCATTGTGATGCTGAGACAGAAACGTCCGATATAAAGTCTCACTGATAGGAAATGGTCTCAAGAACCGGCTGCCGAACCCTACACGAAGCTGCAATCAACGAGTAAGAACACCGTTTATATGGAACCCGTGGTCAGAGGGGCGGAAGATGCTGCCGAACAGCACACCTACAGCCAGGCAGATGAAGCGGCACCAGCAGCTACCGATCAGCCCACTCACAGACAGGAAGATACCAGCAACACTGAATACGAACATAATAATAATAGGTCTTATATAGCGCACAAATCCTAGGGGCTAGATCGAGGCGCTGTGAAGATGGAACAGTTAGAATCGATACAGTTCAGTTTTGAGCAATTTATTGAATGTCAATGTTCAACAACAGTAGAGAGAGACCGTACCAGAATATCATTGGATGAACGCTAACGGAGGCTCTGCCAACGACAGAATGAACAAACAAACAAACTAAAGATCAAGTCTAAACTTTAGCTCCCATGTGTAAAGGGAAGCATTTCGCATGGGAAATTCCTAGTGGAAATTTTTTTTTTCAAAATGGGCGAAAATCTGGGCGAAGGCAAGAAATTCTTTCATTTGAATATTACCGACATATTCATGATTGGGGAGTAAAACTCAATTACATATTTTCAAGTGATGAATGTCTAATATTCTTGAATAAAGACTTCAGATTTGTCCTTTTTTTCCTTTTGTGATATTCGACAGAAACTGTCGTGAGCTGAATCTAAATTTACTTCTTGTAGTGGGTTGTTAAATAATGTAGAAGTCTTATTAAAAAAAAGTCGGAATATCTTAAAAGAATCTCAAATGTTAAGCTTAAAAGATGTTAATTATTGTGTATGCTGATAGTTTAGATATTACTTTGTGGGTTTTCTTTATAATGGGAAATTATTCATAAGGCTTCAACTTGAAGACTGCACCAAATGTTTAGTTTTTATATGAAATCAACAAATAAATATAAAATGCTACAATTGTTTACTATTAAAGAGCCAGGATTATTGCATTACGCTAAAATTTTGCACCTCTTCACCTCTTCAGTAGTCATCTCTTTTATTTCTTATTTTAGGCTCAATGCATTATGCATGCGTTATAATCCATGAGTCAGCTACACTTGTCCGGTGCCAACTCGAGGGACTAATTCTAGTATCAAATTTTGGTTGCAAATAATCAAAAACTTACCATAAATTAAGATAGCCTTTCCAAATTGTTTTAGTAGTACCAGTTTATGTTTAGTAGTACAAACTTTCTAACGTTTTCACCGTAAAATCTGAAACCTCTTAGTCTCTTCCGTATAACGTCACCAGAGGATAATTTACACATGCCAATGGCGTGACAAGCATGACTGCCTGCCAACATTGTTTCTCTTTGTCAAAATGCTGCTGTACTTTCTCCCGATAAAGTATGAAGAGGTATTTGTTGGTGTAAGGTTACATTTTGTTGAAAAAAATGCCTTACAGTGACAGTTTGTTTTTGAAATTTCAGTCCCTCGCTCATGGACTATAGCTTTACCTCATAATATATCTCTTTGCAGTATCACCTACTTTATTCTCATCTCTATAATTTCATTTGCATGTAACTTTTTGTGATTTACTTTCGTTGTTTTAATACTGCGGAATAAGAAACTAGTTTGAAAAATGAGATTTAAGCTCGGAATTTGCTTCAGTTTGGCCCATTTCTAGTTCATTTTGACGCAGATTCTCGGTCAAACTGACCCAGAAATGGGTCAGCCCCCCTGCAATTGGGTCATTTCTGAACCACCCCTTTTTAGAGTAAGAAGTAACTATAACTATAAATGTAAATAGTAGTGAACTTGCGGGTACAACCATGTGTATAATCTCTTTTGGGAGGAGTGTTGGCTCTGAAAAGAGCCTTTTTAGAGTGTTGTTTAATCTAAAAACAAGTTATCAAATGTAAATTTTACTCAAATAACATTATGTGTACAATGCCAGCAATGCATTTGAAGACTGCTGTGAAATTTTAATCCGTTTCAAAATGCGACATTGCTGACCCTTTCTGAATCAAATGAAAACATGCGACAGATCCCCTACAGTGTGTTTATTGTTGAAGTTCATTGGTGTGTGTTGATGGCGCAGGCGGAAGTGAAAAATACTCCAAGATGAACGTATGGTTTCATACTATGAACAGACCAGACAGGCGAAGCGGGGCTTACTCGATCTATGTGTGTGTGTGCGAGTGTACCCATGGGTGTGATCACACTCTTTGCTTCTTCATACTTTGAACATAGAAAGGATGGATTCCAAAAGAATGCTGTATTTTTGTATGGGGTATTTGTGGTTTTCACTTCATGCAGAGAGGATGTTGTTGATCGTAACGGCACAAACACTGATAACTTTAGAGATACTAACACCAGAGTCAGATCGTAAGGAGGGTGGGCAAGTTCAAATGAATTGTACCACCACTAACTTTGATTTCCAGAATTACACCTTGGAATGGCAGAAGGACGATATTACTTTGAAACGCAATGAAGAAACCATAACATCCGACCAAAGGTTATTTTTTTCTACAATACATGAATCAGTTATGGTAACTGCTGAATTATTGAGTATAACTAGTGTAAATAGGAATGACTCTGGTATGTATAAGTGCAATGCCATCTACAGAGGGACTCACGGCATTGCATCCACAGTGCAGGTAACGTTATCAGTGTTGTACTTTCCCTTTCCTATATGCTCCCCTGCTGGACCCATTACATCAGTCGCTGGAACAGAGTTGAATATACAATGTTCATCAGAGATGGGTAACCCACAAGTAATTATGGAGATTTCTCAAACTAAATACAACGATGCATTTACATTGTCACGTCATGGTGATATGATATCAATGGATTTAGCTCTGGTAACACACGTTGACTATAGCGGTATTTTCTTTGTGTGTACCCTTACATCCCTGATGTATTATGTCGGTATGAATAATTCTTGTTTCATCGGGCCAATCATCGTTAGCATTGTGACGGAACCAACCACGACATACATGACAGAATCTACCCATCTGACGTCTCCTACGTATCCATCACATAATGAAACGATCACAGTGCCAATTATCGCAGGTGCAGTTGCAGGAGTAGTCGTACTAATTTCCATCATAATTCTTATCATATTTTGCCGGAGTCGACCTGGACTCTGCAAAATTAAACAGTCGTCTGAGGACAACACATCTATTACAATCCCAATGACAACCGCTTTACCTCGGGACAATAATTCGGATCCCTTTCAGCCAAGTTTCAATAAAGATTACGGAATTGAACATAAACATAATAATCAGAATCGAGCAGCCGAGGAGGTTACTAGTCCGGCACCTGAATCCAGTTTATCTCACTCTGGCACAACGCTGCCACGGAGAGCAGAGGTACCCGACTCCAATAATCTGATTTACACCAAGCAACTATACGTCAACTATACGTCAACTATACGTCCAGGTACTGAACACGGCGTCACGACTATCACAGAGCAGAGCTACACAAATCCAATCTTTGGCTCTAACAGTACAGAGAACGCCAAAAGACCGTTCGAGGACCATCCCAAATCGTTCACTAAGCCAATGGCAAAGGTCAAACCAAACATTAGTGTTCCTAACAAACCAGCTCCCTACAGACCCAAATCAGATCGCACCAGCAACAACAATGACGGTAGGCCTACACACGGAACAGCACAAGTCGATGATGGTGCAGACACCCGTCAAGAGGCCAGTTTGCTCCCCTCGGATGTTACTTATGCTCAAGTATCTGTTCCCATCAGGCAAAATAGCAGTAGTAGCCAAAGACCTGGGGATGACGTTACATATGCCGAGTTGGATCTGACGTCACACACGACGCAAGATGATGGGGTCAAGCCCTCATCGTCAGCAGCTGGTGCAGCAATTTATGCGACTGTGAACAAAAAATAACAGTTCACGTGAATACCAAACCAGTCTGCAGATGTGATGGTTCACGATATTTAGCATAACTTTCTTTCATTTATTGGGCTACGCTTTTACAAATGTTCATTTAATTGAATGCATTATATTGTATAGTTTGTAAATTGCTGAAAAACATTATTGGCTGACTATACTCAGTACAATAATTATATAATGCATTATATTGATTCTGAAAAAGAAAAATATGAAGATTGCAGTCAGATAAACTAATTTGTCGACCTTGCAGTATCTGAACCTTCAAGATGGTAAACATAAAATGATATTTCATTTAAATTTTTTTTTTCCAATTATTCATTTGAACGAATGAGTTCTTAAAATTCACAAAATTTTGTAAGTTGTGGGAGATCATTATCGGTTGAATACTCAGTATGATAATTGCATAATTGCATTCGTAACAAGAATTTTATAAATAAGTTGCAATCGTATATTATATTGTTGACAATTTGGTACTTAAACATTTAAATAGATGGGATGAAATATTGATGGCTATCAATAGCCTCTTGCTGTTCCAAAATGATATAATCAAGAACGAAATGAACATTTATGTTTCGCAACTGTTGTAAGTTTTACGGTGAATGTACAACAATGTTGACCCCCAAATATTTAAAATGAAAACTTACTTGCGATCCCTGGGTGCCAATAATTGTTGAAGTTCATTGATGCGTGAGACAGCGCAGACGGAACTTAAAGTTGAGTAGTTGTCAATTACGAATAAGCACTCATGGTTTTGAGTGGCTCAGCGCATACTGAATTTGCTCTTTTTGTGTAAATTGAGGCCCTTCCTATTTCTGGAAGACAGATTTAAAAAAAGATAATTTATTTCCATAAATTTTTGTGGGAAAAAAACCCAGATTACAAAACAAAAAAACAATTTCACATATATTCAGTGTATCATTGCTTTCCTCTTTACTAGAAGAAGAAAAGATGAATTTGAGAAAATCTTGATCTTTCAGTTATCTCAATTTTTGAGGACTGGACTCTAAATAAGTGTAGATATTTTTAGATTATTGAAGGGTTGATGTTCTTCGATGGAGACGTGTATAGATTTATCCTATGTGAGATTTGACAAAAACGTTCTTGAGTTGAGTCAAAGTTTCTTCTCGCAGAAGCCTGTAAAAAATAATGCATGATTGCCTTTTGAAACGCGTCTAAAAGTTTTAAGCTGAGTTAAATACATCTTATTGTACATTGTGTATAGTGCTTGAGTCACAGTAAATATTTAAATGCAAAACCATCATGATGCTATGTACAATTATTGATTCAATATCGCATTGCATGCTTAGTATACGATCAAAATCAAGTGATAAATGAAAAAGGAAAAAGGAAAGAGCCGAAAATACACTGTATAGTTAAAGTAATTAACAGTTTTTAATTATAAAGGAGCCAAAGAGCTTATTTCAAATGATTAAGCCCGGTTCATACTTCCTGCGAACGCGAATGCGATACGAATTTTGACGTCACAAATTCGCAACGAATAATTCGGAAGAGTTGACTTGTGCTCAACTCCTGCGAATTATTCGCGGCGAAAACAGCCCTGTGACGTCAAAATTCGCTTCGCATTCGCATTCGCAGGAAGTATGAACCGGGCTTAAGTTTCAAAATTCATTTTGATTTTTATGAGTTACAGCTTGATTTACAAAGAAACTTCTGTGCACTGTAAGACTGTCAGTGAGAAGGAGTGTATGCTAAACGTATCTAACAAGAGTCCCTGCAATCTAGAAAGAATGCATCTACATAAAACGTGTGGGGAAAACTGTTGTGCCCTCTTTTGAGTAAGGTTTGTAAGGCTTGTTACAAAAACACACCAGATAACAACTCTGGAAAACACAATTTATATGTCAGATCTGAAGGCCCTGTCACACCTTGACGTTTTAGCCAGCGTATTTCGACATTTGAAAAATTTGCCGAATACGTTGAATAAGTTTATGAATACGTTTTGTTCACGAGCACGCCGAAGCACGCTGGTATACGTCGTAGTACGGCGAGGTCGTCGAATAATTTTGAGCATGTCCACAAATTTCCCGACTTATGCCAGCGTATGGCTCATACGTCCTGCATACGGGGGCCATAAGTTGAAGTAAGTTATACGATCATTGACACACGTTCACACACGTTACTTGTAAGTTACTCATAAGTCAACATACGTGGAGATCTATGTCGAATCCAACGCATATTGATATATGTGGACGTTTTGACGTGTTCCGGACGACCAAAGAACTTACTGAACGTGTTTCTAACTTACCGTATAATGGCGTAAGGCAGCGTTTAGGGGAATTGGAAGACCTAAAATTGGGGTTCGCAGGAGGAACCCGTCAGTACTCCTCAAGAATCCATGGTGAGCTGTGATGTCTAGTGCAGTTATGATTGGAATCGTCGAGCGGCAGCCTTTTTATACGACACGTGATCGTCGGAGATACGCTTCGCACGCTATGCATAAGTTAGACTATCGTTGGGCATAAAGTTGTGAACGCCTGCAACACGCTAAGCATTTGTTGGTATTCGTTGGTATAAGTTATATATAAGTTATCGAAACGTTCTACATTACTATTACGTTATGTATACGTTCAACTCGTTATGAATACGCACTAAAGTGGAAAAAACATCGATAGTTCAGCGTATACCGGCGTTTTAGAGAAATGTTGATACGTGGGCATACGCTGGCTAAAACGTCAAGGTGTGACAGGGCCTTGAGAAACGGCCAAACGAATAATTCTTATTTGTTTAAATTTTTGACAGCTTGTTTATTACCGTAGAGCAGCGTTCCACTTCAGAGTCATTGAGTCAGTTTTCGTTTAAAAACTCATTGCCATTTGTCGCCAATGGGATTTCGCAATGATACAAAAATACAAAAGATCAAACAGTTTTCAAGATCAACTCTGAGATGTATGTGTCAAAATGAACTAGACATTCAACATAATAGTTGATAACAATTCGTGGCATATAAACCTGTCGATGGCTGGCGTGACAATGTTCCCTTCCAAATACGGCAATGTTGACCCCTTTCTGAATACAATGAAAACATGCTACAAATCCCAAGGTGTGTTTATCTAAGTTCATTGGTATGTGTTGCTGGCGCAGACGGAAGTGAGTGAAAAATATATAGACCTACTTAGCTGAGCAGGTTCACGTTATTATATGATCTCGATCTGTATAGGCCTAAAGGTGTGTGATTTACAGACGGAACGTAGAAAACTCCATCTTCAAATCGATCCAACTTCTTGTTTTTACATGGACAGAATGGATATCAATACATGTGTGTATCTTTCTGTTGTGTGTATGTGGTGTTCACTTCACGCAGGTGGAAGCCCCTTGATTGTAACGGCACAACTTCTGTCTCTAGAGATACAAACACCCGAGGCAGAGCGTAAGGAGGGCGGGCAAGTTGAAATGAAGTGTACCGTCACTGACACGGATATCCAGAATTACTTCGTGGAATGGCAGAAGGACAATATTACATTGAAACAGGGTGAAGGAACAGTGACTTCTGATCCAAAGTTTAGTTTCTTCACAGGATATGAAATGAGCATGGTAAATGATGAACTACTGTTTATAACTGGTGTACACAGAGATGACTCTGGTATATATACCTGCAATGTCATTGATACAAGTGGGGCATCTGGCAACATCGCAGCCTCAGTACATGTAATGTTATCAGTGTTGTACTTCCCTAATGAGTCCTTTCCTATATGCGCCCCTGATGGACCCATTACATCAGTCGCTGGAACAGAGTTGAATATACAATGTTCATCAGAGGTCGGTAACCCACAAGTCATGATGGAGATTTATCAAACTAAATACATCGATGCATTTACATCGTCACGTCAAGGTGATATGGTATCAATGTCTTTGGCTCTAACAGCTCACGTTGACTATAACAATGTTCAGTTTGTATGCACCATTACATCCCCGAAGTATTATCCCGATATGAGTCATTCTTGTATCATGGGACCAATCAATGTGACGGAACCACCGACGACACCCATGACAGAATCCACCCATCTAATTATCGCAGGTGCAGTCGCAGGAGTAGTCGTACTAATTTCCATTATAATTCTTATCATATTTTGCCGGAGTCGACCTGGACTCTGCAAAATGAAACAGTCGTCTGAGGACAACACATCTATTACAATCCCAATGACAACCGCTTCACCTCGGGACAATAATTCGGATCCCTTTCAGGCAAATTTCAATAAAGATTACGGAATTGAACATAAACATAATAATCAGAATCGAGCAGCCGAGGAGGTTACAAGTCCGGCACCTGAATCCAGTTTATCTCACTCTGGCACAACGCTGCCACGGAGAGTAGAGGTACCCGACTCCAATAATCTGATTTACACCAAGCAACAAAAATCAACTATACGTCCAGATATTGAACACGGTGTCACGACTATCACAGAGCAGAGCTACACCAATCCAATCTTTGACTCTGAGGGTACAAAAGACACCACTAAACCGTTCCAGGACCATTCCAAAACGTTCACTAAGCCAGTGGCAAAGGTCCAACCAAACAATAATGTTCCAAAGAAACCAGCTTCCTACAGACCCAAATCAGATCGCACCAGCAGCACCCATCATGACATTCCAATCACATCACCGTCACAAGCCCCCACAAAACTCTCAACAGGACATCCACAAGACGGTAAGCAAGATACCAGTTCACCCCCCTCGGATGTTACTTATGCCCAAGTATATGTTCCCATCAGGCAAACTAGCAGTGCCAGTAGTAGCCAGAGACCTGGGGATGACGTTACATACGCCGAGTTGGATCTGACGTCACACACGACGCAAGATGATGGGGTCAAGCCCTCATCGTCAGCAGTTGGTCCAATAACTTATGCAGCTGTGGCGAAAACAAAATGACAGTTATCTCATGTGAGGTAACAAAACTGCATACAGGTTTGATGCCCATAACTCACCCATAAAAATAGTGTATTTGTTTCCCTGATTTCACTCAAAATAACACCACACATTTTTTGATGATAAGTGGGCCCCGAATTACGTATTAATTATTATTAATTTAAATTATCTAATTATACTTATTAATGTTTTCTTTACAGGAAACGGCTTGTAAATTATGAAATCGAGTATGGTAATGAAAATAACTTGCAATCATTGTGTCCACCAAAATGTTTGTAATTGTCAACAGTCTTGCTCTTTAGCAAAGCCTGAAAAGAATTTTAACATAAAGTGCTCTCAGGTGGACGAAACAGTTTACTGAACATCTTTGGATTGCAAACAGATTGTTAAAAAAAAACATAAAAACATCTACACATAAGCTTTTGTTAAAACAAAAACAAGGTGTGTGGGTTTCCGCGACCGAAAATGTCAGCAAACATGGACAATTTATTGACATATAAATAAAAGGTTTCATCAAATTGCTTATAATATTAGCTTTGCAGAAAACAAATGAGTAAAAATATATAGTTATGCAGCTACGGTTTGGACATAACGTGGTCTAATCAGGTCACCAGTATACATGTACATCACAATATTATGTCAGACCTTAATTTGACACTAATAAGACTCAAACCATCATATACTGCGTTTTTCAGATACATGAAAAGAAGAAGTAACTATAAATATAAAAATATCTTTTGTGGGAGTGTTGGCTCTGAAAACAGCCGGTTTGGTCTTGATGTTTCGAGCAGTATACTCTGCTCTTCTTCAGGAGAATGCAGATACATGAAGTTTAAAAAGAAATAAAGGAAAACAAAATAAAATGTTACATAATAAAAAATAATTAATGTATACATCAGGCCTAAATAAAAATAAAAAATACTGCATCCTATGATCTAAACAAATGCGCACTTTTATTGTATTATGCAGCAATTATAAAAGGCTATGGGTTTATGAAAGTTATTTAAGGATTCTAGATCTAAGTTGACCCGAAAGTTTAGATTAAATAAAGCTACTTGTAGAGATTTCAGAAAGTTACAATCTTTTATCGAAGAAGTTGTGCGAATAAAATTCTGCCAGTGATAAGCGTTAGGAAATAAGTAATAAACTAGTAACTATCGGGATCCATAATCACGTCCATCAGCCATGAACAAACCATTTTGCATGTGGCGTGTTGTGCAATGTCCGTGGCATAACAATGCAAAAGTGTTTGTATATTTATTTTTTAAAACAGCATAATTATATCTGTCAAAAATTTTTCAGAGAAAAAAAAATCAGATTGTTTTCTTATTTCGGCATAAATCACGCCATGCAACTTTCAAGATAGACAATGATTTTTCAATGAATGTTGTTTTTCTTCAGAATTACGAAGCAACAACTCCTTTTTAAAGCATGTGGACTGTGGACAAAATTGTTAGTGTCAAAGAACAGTACGTTTAAGCACATTCGGTCTTCAGAGTCGTAGAGTCGTGACAAAATGTTGGGATGTGTTTTCACTTTCGAACATGGAGTTTTAAACTTGTTTCTCAAAGACTAATAATAGCATTTCATGCAAACATATTTCAGCTGAAGTTTTCTACCATGACCACCTTTAAACCATGTAAAGTCGTGTGCGCTAATTAATCTGTGAACATTTATATTTCCAATCTTACCAATTGTGCACACCATATTAAGCTGTCTTGAGAAAGTGCTCTTTCCAATAGACTTTAAACAGTTAACTTGCACTTTTTGTAGTCATGTATGTTAGATGTTTATACAATTTGATTTGTAAAACATGTACAATGCATTTCTATGTTATTGTCATGCTTAGGCATATATGGTTTACATAGAAAATTAAGAAACAAAAAACTAAATTGTGTATAAAAACAAAACAAAAACAAATTTAAAAAGTAAAGCAAAAGTAGTTATGGTTCGTTTGTTTTTGTTAAACTTATATAAACTAAAAATAAAATACGGCTTTTATAATTTTATCAAGCAAATTTTATTTGGCTGTTTTTGAGCAATAGGCCTATGTTACATTAAAAAATATTTTAAGCATTTTGTAATTAGGTAAATTCTATCATTATGTAATGGCATGTACATGGAGCATTGAAAACAATAATAAATAAAACCGTTTTAATAAACAGCAAACGAAGATTGTTATGTTGTATGAAAAGGAAATAATAATCAAGAACAAGCAAACAGAAAAATTACATGTCATCGATGCATTAAAGGCACTGGACACCTTTGGTAATTGTCAAAGACCAGTATTCTCACTTGTCATATGCACATATGCATAAAATAACAAACCCATGAAAAATTGGGCTGAATTGGTCATCGAAGTTGCAAGAAAATAATGAAAGAAAAAACACCCTTGTTGCACAAATTTGTGTGCTTTCAGATGCTAATAAAAGGCTTCATGCATGAAGTCTTTTATTATTTGAGAGAGGAATTACCTTTTTTCTCAAAAACTACGTTACTTCAGAGGGAGTCGTTTCTCACAATGTGTTATACTATCAACAGCTCTCCATTGCTCGTTACCAAGTAAATTTTTATGCTAACAATTATTTTGAGTAATTACCAATAGTGTCCAGTGCCTTTAAACTAAGCTACTGGTGTTTTATATCCGTGTGCGAACTGTGTACCTGAGAACAAAAGAGGTCCACACATTGTAGGCACTTGAAACAATATGTGGAATTACACATGTCCACACGGTGTTTTTTATTTACAGTGTTAAAGAACAGGATTTTTCTTAAGTGTGCAGAACAAAGTATCCCTAAAGGTATTTCAAATCCTGGGGTGCTCCACAAGGAATTATAACTTTGTGTACAAAGTGTATTTTGGAGGATGTCAATTCCAGGGAAACAGGAAAGAACAAAAGATGTCTAACAGGGGTGTAAAAATAGAACGCGTGGGTGCGTATGTAAACGGAAGGGACCTTGTGGAGTATTGTACACAATGGAGCAATACACCCCGCAACGTTTCTCGGACTCCACAGGGGAATAATAGAACAACAATTTGTTGAATTGTATGAGGGAAGTTTCCGGATTGACAGCTACAATTGCGGTCCTTGAGTTGCAGAAGGAAATTGCTGCACTAGGCGGAAATATAACTTGCAAGAACACAGATCACTGTAAGATTTTGGCCGATAAAGATACATGCATCTCCCGAAAGCAAAACCTATTTCATGCCAAGTGCCGGTTTCGGCTTCGGGTGCCCTTGTTGTCGATGGACCGTAGCCTACATGATCATGCAGCTCGTCATGTCAC
The DNA here is from genome assembly GCA_037783415.1 of Leptasterias polaris. Classification (NCBI taxonomy): domain Eukaryota; kingdom Metazoa; phylum Echinodermata; class Asteroidea; order Forcipulatida; family Asteriidae; genus Leptasterias; species Leptasterias polaris. The sequence goes on from JAZGTN010000027.1 coordinate 5,415,093, forward strand.
TACCAAACCCTGCCCACGATGAAGCCCAAACGAACTTCACATTGTCTTGAAAATCAGTGGGTGTACGGAAGCGTGAAATGGACATCAAAGTAAAGAAAGAAAGCCATGACTTCTATCTCATATTAGGAGTGAGCATAAGTCATATTGACTTTTGCCAATTAAAACACTGCCTGAAGCGGTGGCGCTCGCGGTAGGCACATTTTTGTTTCTATCAATAACATAAGAACCGTTCGGTCAAATCCTGTCATACTACATGTAATCCTCTATTCGAACCCCCCCCCCCCCCCCCCCCCTTTGAGATAGTATAGTCACTCACGGGGTTGAATTCACTAACGGGTCACCATGACCCTTCGAAGTTTTGCCGGCTGCAGTCCCCATTGACATGTCCACACACAAAAACCACACGTTGCACACACCTGTTGAAACACGTGCAGATTTTTCGCCTAGATGCGTTTTGTACACGAACCTTGAATTTTATTTATAGATAAGGTCTGCAGCCAATATAATTTAATATATCTATCATCAAGCTACTACAAAGTCTTTCTAGCTTGGGAATTACCTTGGGATCACCCCTAAACATATTTAAATGCCCTCTAATTAAAAGTGCCTTCCGATGACGCGTAACTTCATACGGTGATTTAATGGGACCCTTGGGGCCCAGGATTGGGGTTGTTCTAAAACCCCCTCGACCCCCTCGACCCCCACGACCCACGACCCCTCGACCCCTCGACGTCCGCCCCGTTATCGAAACGTGTCCCAATTCCAATTCATAACACATCGCTTTACGGCCGAGTAAGAATTAAGTTCCCGATTTAGAATTCACAGCGTGTGATCCAAAGAGCTAGCTGGTCTGGCGACGCGACTTCCTTCCGGCGACCTGCTGATGACCAACAGACCATACGTCCAGAGTCAGTGGTGTTGCACCGACCGAGTGAGAGTCACGACACAAGAAGAGAGGTAAGCATGTCAAATAATTTCGTGTTGTTGACAACAATTGTTTGCCAGTCTGTGTGCACGTTACGTGCACACCGATCATGATCTCGTTTCATATGGTCGGGGGCCCGGGTGTGGGAGACTGACAACCCCAAAACACGTGTGGGCCATGGTCGGTCTGGTCTACAACCTCGAGCTCCGCATAGAGCAAGTAGTAATTGTTGACACAGGACGGGAGCGATCAGCCGGAAATGAGTCTGCCTGATCATCACGTAATGAGTTGGCCTAAATCGTACTCGGGCGGTAAACGCAGGATCCCAGTTGGGATATACTCCTATTCAGGCTCGGGTCGGCCAAGAGATACGCTTGGAAATGCCGCGATTTTTTTTCTGTACACCAAAATTGCCACAGTACCCGATCTCAGCCAATCACGCGCAGTTTGCTTCGTGCGTGATTGGCTGAGATCGTGTCATGTGGCAATTTTGGTGTACATAAAAAAAAATCGAGCATAAGTCGAGGGGTCGAGGGGGTCGTGGGTCGTGGGTCGTGGGGGTCGAGGGGGTCGAGGGGGTTTTAGAACAACCCGGTCGGGGGCCCGGGTGTGGGAGACTGACAACCCCAAAACACGTGTGGGCCATGGTCGGTCTGGTCTACAACCTCGAGCTCCGCATAGAGCAAGTAGTAATTGTTGACACAGGACGGGAGCGATCAGCCGGAAATGAGTCTGCCTGATCATCACGTAATGAGTTGGCCTAAATCGTACTCGGGCGGTAAACGCAGGATCCCAGTTGGGATATACTCCTATTCAGGCTCGGGTCGGCCAAGAGATACGCTTGGAAATGCCGCGATTTTTTTTCTGTACACCAAAATTGCCACAGTACCCGATCTCAGCCAATCACGCGCAGTTTGCTTCGTGCGTGATTGGCTGAGATCGTGTCATGTGGCAATTTTGGTGTACATAAAAAAAAATCGAGCATAAGTCGAGGGGTCGAGGGGGTCGTGGGTCGTGGGGGTCGAGGGGGTCGAGGGGGTTTTAGAACAACCCCAGGATTGTGTACACCATTGGTAACATTGAAAATATAAATGTTCACTGATTTGCACATAACTGATGGTCATGGTGGAAAACTTCCCTTGAAAGAGTTTTGCTTGAAATGTCATAGTTTTTAGAAAATGAGTAAAACAGCAGTCTTCACAAAGCGGGATAAAACCCGATGTTTGAAAAAAGTTAAAACAATGTTTTTGTTTTCATTGTTCTCTCATGACTCCGAAGACAGATTGAGCTTAAACTTTCACAGGTTTGTTATTTCATGTATATGTTGGGTCACATCGAGTGTGAATACAGGTCTTTAGCAATTACTAATGCTGTACTTGTATACACACCCTTCAAGTCATCACATTCAATTCGCAAGTCATATATGAGATCTCATCATATTCATAAGTATATTAGTCAAAATTATGACTTAAACTGTCATAATTCATTGTGAGATATAAGTAATAATTATGACTTTTGTTTTTCTCCCAATGCCCCTTTAACGCCTCCGTTTGGATGGCTCTACCATCAAATTATCAAATTAATAATGTAAATAAAATGCATGAAAGACCCCCCCCCCCCCCCCCCCCCCCGGTCTAACTCAAAGTTCACCTACATTGAGTGACACAATTTTTGAGGGGAAACTTTGATGCAAAAAGCAATCGTAAAAACTGCAAGCTGATGCAAGTATTGTTGTTTTTAAACCAAGAGAATCATGTGGAAGAGGAATGCATTGCGTATTACTCTTGGAAATTGCGTGGAATAAGTTGCCTGCTGTCATTGCTTTGTTGGAATTGTGTGATCAAACAACCCAAAGGAGTGGGCGTGGCCATACAAATCTCTAAAGCCAAGGCTTGGTTTTTTCGCTTGGTGGCGCTTTTCATCATGGCGGCCTCCGTGGTGAAATTTCCTTCGTTTTACGACTCCAAATTAAGTACAAAAATATGCATACTTGTCTTTGTGTTAGCCATACTTTTCTCACAGATTGACCTTGTAGTTTGTTCGCCATTCTGTGGCACCCTGTCATTGCCTCGGACGTACATCGTGTATCGTCTGCAACCCGGTGAAGTCATTCATGTAGATGGAAAACTGGATGACGTTGCGTGGACAAATGTTGCTCCGACTGAACCATTTGTTGGTGTGTAAATTGTCAAGTTATTTTAAAATACAATTGATAACATTATACAGAAATATTTGATGCATATTAATTATTATGAGTACAATATAGCAAATTATAACAAGTGCATAATTGTTTTATAGAGCTCACATTTATATGATATACATCATGATATGATTATGATAGATTCTTGTCAATCGTTTGATAATTTTCCTTTAAGGGACATTCATGATTATAACAATGATAAATATTTTATTAAATTAAACAGTAAATAATACAAAGTTTTGAAAAATGTATTAATATTTCAACAATAAGTGATAAAGACATAGCTGGAGGTTGCAGCTATATTAAACAAGACCGGTTGGCTAAAGCGTGTTCGGCGTTCATCATAGCTGTATTCGTGTTGGCGTGCATGCGTGCATGCGTGAGCTTGTGTGGATATAGACACTGACAGCAACTGATAGGCCGTTTGAAGTCTAATTCAATTGGCTTGTAATTAAAAATGACATGTGTAGTAATGAAATTTTAAAAACTTGTATTTTGTATTTCTCCAGACATCCAAGGTTCAGACTTTCCTGAGCCTCGTCTTAATACCTGGGCGAAGCTGAGATATGATGATAAATATCTTTACATCGCTGGCTACCTACAGGAAACTGATGTCTTTGCCAATCAAACTAAACATGATTCTGTAGGTATGTACAGGTAAACACAATTAATGAGCTTAGTAAGTGATACAACAAGGAGTGATTTCCTGGAGTTGTTTAAAAAAGAATATCCAAATCATTCAGGTTGGCCCAGTGTTCTCTTCCCTGCCTTTCACCTCTGTGGACTCTGGTTCAATTCCCAGACCAAAGCCATGCATGTGGATTGGGTTTTCAGTCCCAACCTGACTGCGTAGGGGAGGATCATTACGACAGTCCCCCTTTAAACTTGAAGGGGATGTGAATGTACACATTTCAGAGATGCCAGAAAACATTGGTGTTAAAATGAACTCCAACGGATTGGTCTGTAAAATATGTTCTGAAGTTATTTCAGAATTCCGTAGTTTTTACAGGCCAGGACTTTCATCTTTGAGAGGGCAAGGCCATTTTCTATTTTGCAAAGGGAACTTTCATTGGAACATCTTTAAGTTATGGGACATTTTCAGGGGGGCACCAATGCAAAGAACAGGGCCTGTTTTATCTTACAGTCAAAGAGCACAGTGGCTCTGCATGTTTTGTTCTAAGTTAACAATGGTTGATGAGCAAAAGACTTGGTTTGATGGATTAGTTTAACTTCAACAAGTGAGGCCTAACTTATAAATCTGAAGAATATATTTTTTGCATTGTATTTATTTGTGGTTTAGTGTAACATTGTGAATCCAAACATATTATTGTTTAAAAAGCACTTGAAGATCTATCTAAGATTATTTAAATATATATTTTTTTGTTTACCTTCCAGTGTTCCAAGACAATGACTTTGAGGTACGTGCAAGTTTTCTTCTTCAATTTGAAAGTACTTCTGTAACTTGTTGAAAGGTTCCTTTAATATCTTATTTGTTGTTCATTGTTGGCAGGTTTTCACAGATCCAGATTGGAGTACCCATTGGTGAGTGTAGTTAAAAATTCACTGCATTCTCAGCTCCATTGTTGTTTTCTTGTGTAATAACTTTGTGACTTGTGACATCACATGTTTACAAAAGAGTCACAGAGCCTGGACTTTCTGCATGCACGATTTGGACACGGCTCAACGGAAGAGAAGTGTTGGGCTGAGCAGTCAAGAGCACTGTTGTTTCTGACCAGCAGAGTGTGGGTTCGAGTCCTGATCTTGCCACTTGTATTGTGTCCTTAAGCAAGGCATTTAACCATTATTTGCTTTGTTCCTTGGATGGGACGTAAAGCCGTTGGTCCTGTGAGTTGTGTAATGCACTTTAAATAATCCAGCACACTTATTATTCAGAGGAGGAGTTCGCTCTGGTGTTTCTTGGTATGGTTGGCTGCTCATTGTGCTGCAACACCTTGTAAACGGTTACATGGTGCTGTGTAAATAAATGGGTCTTATATTTTCAAACATAGCACTGCAAACCTTGTAAAAAAATTAAGAGATGTCCTCTGGTGTGAGAAAGTGCTATATAATAACTTTGAACTATTGTTGTTATAAAGTTGTTGTACTTAAGGTTCGTTTGAATATACCATGCCCAATATATGCCAGAGGGTGTCCCCCCAAAACGAGCCATACCTTCACACACTTTTTTCTTCTACTTAAAAAGTGACCCCCCCCCCCACCATAAAATATAAAATAAATAAAAAAATTAAAAAAAATCTACTAAAGAATTTTTTAGATAAGGCGAACACAATGAAGAGACAATTAGAGGAGGGAAATTACACCATGTCACATATCAAGACCATCACAATGCATTTGAGGGATTGTTTCTGCATGGTTTCTGCAAACCGTACTAGATCCATTCACAGGTTCCAATCCCACTAGCATCTCATGCACAGTGTCTCATACTTGGACGTTGCTTTATTCCTTTTTTAACACATGGCAGGTACAAGGAGTTTGAAATCAATGCCATTAACACAACATGGGATCTCATTTTGAATAAGGTAAGGGTCTCTTAGTTTGATTCTGCGTGTCGTAGGACTGGAGAGATAAGAGGGATATGTGTAGAACAGACGGATAGAAATGTGAGGAATTGTATCCATAAATCTAACTGTCTGTATTTCAAGTGTTCATTTGCAGAAAATGTACACTATTAATTTTTACTTATTTACAAATTTTAAATTGAGAAATTGTGTAAAATGTAAATAAGTTTTGCATTAGCACCATGGGATAATCTCTTGAGTAATGTCGGCTTTGAGAAGAGCTTGTTGTTTACTCAACATTTCAACCAGTGTGCTCTGATCAACTTCTGGAGAATGCTTCAGGTCAAAAACTCTTTGATTGACTAAACCAATCATTTCTTCTCAGAGCTGACACTTCTCAAGAGAGATAATAACATGGTGCTGCCAAATACCCTTCTTATATTATTTACGACCACTATGCATAACTTTAAACCATTCTATTGTCAGACAAAGTATTTTAAAGACAAAGAAGTCATGTCGCTTTAAACACCTTGAACAAAGATATTGACAAAATAAGGAGACCGTCAACATAAGGCTAGATAGCTCAGTTGGTAGAGCTGCTGGCATGTTAATCCAGAAGGTTGCAGGTTCAAATCCCGCTCTTGTCAATTTTCTTTGTTCAACCTTTAACTGTTTAAAAATTTACCCAGTCAGTTTCCTTTGTGATTTATTACCTGATATTTGAAATAAAAAAAGTTGCACCCCCTTAGGGTGATCCCTGTGCTGTCGCTTCCCAGGTTGTATAGTAAACTTAGGTGTAACTTAGTAAACTTAGGCTTCTGACTGGCACCTCCAAACAAAGATATTGACAAAATAAGGAGACTGGCAACATAGGGCTAGATAGCTCAGTTGGTAGAGTACTGGCATATTAATCCAGAGGTCGCAAGTTTAAGTCCTGCTAGCTCTAGTAGATTTTGTTTTCAACCCTTAAATTGTTTTTATATGATGAGGTTTTTATAAAAAAGAGTTGACATCTTAAAAATGCTTTAATACTCTTATGTGATGTAATTATTATGGTGTGCTTCAGAGGTAAGATATTTTTCAAATATGATGTAACCTTATTATGATGATGTTACCTTTTTGTCATGGTGTAAACTTTTTGTTATGAGGTAACATATTTGTTATGATGTAACCTTTTTGTTACAGCCTTACATTAATGGCGGCTCACCGAATAGCAGTTTTGAGATGCCGACAATGAAGAGCGCCATCTTTGTTGATGGACCAATCAACAATCCTCTCATCAATGGTAGGAATCAAATTGCCAAAAACTGAGGTATCTAATTTTTGTATAGTCTTGGCTCTTAGTAGTTCCTTCTTGAAGAGCATAAATCCATCAACAGAGGGCACTATATATTATTGCAGGGGATTCCTTTTGATATTTGCATTTTTCATGTTAATAGACCCCCTGGACATCACATTGCTTAAGTGCTGTAACATGGGTACTGCATTTCCGACTGCAAAGCAGAGACTCAATGGTTTCCAGTTGATTTTGTCTGCAAAGTGGTAAACAAATTCTTGTGCATCTGTACTAAGGTGGTCCCTCCATGTTGCAACTCTCTCATTACACAGCTCTGCTAAGGTCTATTGAAGTGAGCCCTCTGTTTATTGATGAGTCATAAATCAAATTTAAAGTAACTGGAAATTAGTAGCAATTTTAGGGTCATTCTTGGCCCATTACAATATTATTGTCGTGTGTACAACCAGATACATGTTAGAGATACCCCTGACAAAACAGACCGCTTGCATTGGCCACCGAGGTCAAACAACCGCTGAGGTTAACAATAGAATACTGCACGCATCGCCCACAACTCTCAGTCAATGATAGGTCTTCACTAACCTCAGTGAGTGCGCTATTTTGTGCTTGTGACGTCACTTGCCTGGGGTCAATGAGATTGTTGAGGCAATTAGTTTGTAGAAATAATCCAGAAATACACATGATTGGTAATTAGCGCAAAACAAAATTGTTTAGTTTCAATGTGAAAGCTTACAGTTCATACCAGTCCCAATCCTCCAGAGGATTATTTTATGTCTGTAATACTGTCAAAGTCAAGAAAATAGCACTTTATGAGCCCTCAAGTTACTGCTGCTTATTTTGGTTGCTGCTATTGAAATAAGCCCTAAATGAACTTGGGACAAATATTGTACAAGACATCTAACATGTGACCACTGAATGTGATGACACTATTTACACATTGGTTACACACCTATGTTCCGACACCCCTATTTTTCCTAACCCTCACCCTAACCCTAAATCATAGCATGTAAATCACAAGAATTTTTTTCGGAACATAGGGTTGTTGGAATACAGTGCAGTCACTGTACTGGTTGGTTGTGTGTTGTGTTTAATGGAAGCAAGTGGAATAAATTTACACTTTCAAGTAACAATTCATGTACTTTGAGTTGGCCCATATTTTTCTTTCATCTCTTTCTTTTAAAAAATTTACTGTTTTTAACACTTCAAGGATGAAATGTTCATGTATTTGTTTTTTTCAGATTCGTATTGGACAGTTGAGATTGCTATGCCTTTGAAGGATCTTGTCATGGATGACACAATGGCTAAGGCACCACCTAAACATGGGGACCAGTGGAGAATCAATTTCAGCAGGTTGTTTACTAGTTAATCTACATTTCTCCAATGGTTTATTTTTATCATAGATCCCTCTTTAAAATGTCATTAACCATTGAAATCAGGGGTTGTTTTTTTTGGAACAATTATTTGAAACAACATGTTACACTCTAGATTGTCATAGTGGTTTTCAGGTTGGCTCAGTGGTGTCTTCCCTGTCTTTCACCTCTGTATACCTCGGTTTGAATGTTGGACCGGAGCCTTGCATATGAATTGAGTTTCCGACCCTACCTGATTGTTTGGGATTTTTCTATTCAGAGTTTTCCTCCCACATCCAACACTGATATTTCGTCATCATCTTCTCTACACAGGTATCTTCAGGCTTACAGGTCACAGTGATATTTCTTTTTGACAGTCCCTTGGTTTCATTACCAGAAAGATATAATCTATGTGTTACCTATGTAATAAGTCTATACTTTCGCCCTTGTTGACATTTGTTTTCCTTTAAAGATTTGTTCTTTGATGTTTGCCTTTCTTGGCTGGTTGTTTCTTTCTTCCTTTGTTTTTCAGGATTGTTATACACAATTGTCAGTTTTCGTTTTCTATGGCTCTGATTACAATTAATTTGTATTTTTCCAATGTATCAGTTACTTATTAAAATTTTGTACTTTATATATGAATATGGATGTACAGTTGTTTGTAAATGTTTTACCAAGTATTCCGCTTGTAAGTTCTGTAGTTACCCAAAGCTTCACCATGAAGCGTGGACATTTTTTTACTTCAAAAGTTTTTTATATTGTCTACGGTTGAATTTGAACAGCTGTTGTTCTAATTTGTTTACAGAGTTGAGTGGCGTGTGAGAAATGTAAACGGACACTACGAAAAGGTAAGTTTTGTTCATTTGGGTCATGGAGAAAAGTTTAAAGGTATTATACAGGATTGGCAGAGCTGACAAAATAATCACAGACAGTGTTCATGTTTTGTGTAATCAACCACATACATGAAACGCGTGATAAAAACTATTGTTTTACTCATTTCTCAGAAACGATAGCATTTTAGGCAGAAATATTTTAAGGAACCCTTTCTACCATTACTTACTTTAAATCATATAAGTTATGTGTGAATCTGTGAACATTTGTGTTTTTCGATCTTACCAATAGTGTACAGGGCCTTTAAGTAGAAATAGGATTGGAAACTTTGCATGAAGATACAATCTAGTAAGGTTTGCAGTAACACCATGTTCATGAGTAGGATATGAAAATGTACATCCATGGTGGAGATACAATCTAGTAAGGTTTGCGGTACTGTTAACACCATGTACATGAGTAGGATTTGAAACTCTGCATGGTGGAGATACAATCTAGTAAGGTTTGCAGTAACACCATGTACATGAGTAGGATTTGAAACTCTGCATGGTGGAGATACAATCTAGTAAGGTTTGCTGTAACACCATGTACATGAGTAGGATTTGAAACTCTGCATGGTGGAGATACAATCTAGTAAGGTTTGCAGTAACACCATGTACATGAGTAGGATTTGAAACTCTGCATGGTGGAGATACAATCTAGTAAGGTTTGCAGTAACACCATGTACATGAGTAGGATTTGAAACTCTGCATGGTGGAGATACAATCTAGTAAGGTTTGCAGTAACACCATGTACATGAGTAGGATTTGAAACTTTGCATGGTGGAGATACAATCTAGTAAGGTTTGCTGTAACACCATGTACGTGAAATCTTTCGTATGAGTTGTGGTGGCTATGAAAAGAGCCGGTGTTGCAACAACTAGAGCCTTCGATCAGTATGCTCAGGAGGAAGCTAGACTCTGATGCTGAAGACCATTTAAGAACTGTGGACTGTTCTATCATGCGCGAAGGCGGGAAGCTGGAACAGAAAAAATGTAGCAAAGTAATGCAATCTTTACAATCCACTTGTGATCATGACTTGTGATGAGTGGTCCATGGTTCTTTTAGTTTAATGGAATCATTGCATATCTGGTGCTGAAGCCATAATTACTGAAGGATAGAAGTCTGGGAAACCAGTCTGTGAATATGTGAATTTGTGAAACTGAATTACCAGGGTGAACCATTTTTCCTCCACAATAATTATCATCATCCAAATATACAGGATTGCCTTAAAGTACCCTGTAAGGCTGACATTCTCCGCCTCTACCCTTCATACATTAGGGCATTCAGGTTGCCTCAGTGGTGTCGTCCCTGCTTTTCTTCTCTGTGGTCCCTGGTTCGAATCCCAGACTGAAGTCTTGCGTGTGGATTGGGTTTCAGTCCCTTCCTGAATACATTGGGATTTCCTCCCACATCTAAAAGTGACATTTCTTCACCATCTTCTCTACACAGGTATTTTCAATAATGGCAATAATAATAAGTATATATTGTTTCATCACAGGTACCTGGCCTACCTGAAGATAACTGGGTGTGGTCACCTCAGCATGTTATTAATATGCATCTACCAGAAAGGTGAGATCACTGTTATGGATAGGATTTGCAGCAATTCCTGCCAATTGGTTTAGAGTGCATTTGTTGAAGTAAACTGTCGTGGGATATTGAAGTGTAAATAAGTGTAAATAACCAAACGGTTGAAGTATATGTTCAAACACTGATGTTGAACATTAGTTTTTTTTATGGTTACTTATTTAAATATTGTCATGTGCCTTATAATGAGCTCGGAGTGTTTACAGAAAAGGAAATTCAACTTACGATGGTATAATTCTAGGGTGTAGGCCCTATCTAAAACCTCTTCGACATTTAATATAATTGTTAGAAAAGTATTAGATCAATTATTCGAAAAGTTAATTAGATTAACCAAATTGTTTAGCAAGCTGATTTGATGTATTTACGTTTGCACATTATGTATGCTCGTCAAATTGGTACATACAAGTAGTCCGGGAGCCCGGCGGGGTTTATTGAAAATATTTAGTGCAAAAGGTTTGAAGTGTGGGATATGCAGCACCCCCCGGGGGAACCTTAAAATGTGAATTCTTAAGTGCACCGAGTGGTGCGTTGGGAGGGGGGAGCCCCCTAAACTCACCCCAAAAGTCGATTTAATGAAAATGTTGAGTGCAAGCTAAATTTCTTCATGGATTGAAAGGCCATGGTCCACTGACTATGATTTCCGTACTTAAGAAAATAAATAATGGTGCCAAGTCTAATTAAGAAGGCCCTTAATTAGCGCTAATTACACGTTTAATCGAAATTTTGAGTGCAAGGATGAAACATGTGTCAACGTGTACCTTACACTGTGCTGACTCAAAATCAACTGCTTAAGAAAATTTTAAGTGGTGCCATCTTTGCTTAAGAAAGGGTCAAAGGTCAACAAAGGTCAAAGTTCGATTTAATGAAAATGTTGGAGTGCAAGCAAAATTTCTTCATGGATTGAAAGGCCATGGTCCACTGACTGTGATTTCCGTACTTAAGAAAATAAATAATGGTGCCAAGACTAATTAAGAAGGCCCTTAATTAGCGCTAATTACACGTTTAATCGAAATTTTGAGTGCAAGGATGAAACATGTGTCAATGTGTACCTTACACTGTGCTGACTCAAAATCAAAGTTTTAAGTGGTGTCAATTTGCCTAAGGGGGGGGGGGGAACAAAGGTTAACAGGGGTTCAAAATTTGGTTTAGGCCAGCCCTTATCAAAATAAAATTGGATTTAATCAAAATTGGAAGTGCAACAATATTTTTAGGGATTGAAAGGCTATGGTCCGCTCAATGAGCATTTTGTTTTACATTAACAGTGCCAAATTTAACTAAGAAGTCATTTAATTACCACTAATTAAAACGGATAACTAGAATACCCTACTTTTGATATTGACATTTGGGTTGCATTAACAAAAATAAGCCCAGGAAGGTTTACATCATTTTTGCCAGATTACAATTTTTAATTAATTACACGCATAATTATGTAAAACATGTAATCTAGCTGCCGCAGTCATAAAAAACTTCTCACAATAACTCTTATCTGAACATCTGAACATGGCAAATTAAGTGTCCAAACAAAAGCTATCACTGTATCAGGGTTGGTGATTATGATTACCGCATTTCTTCTATATGCAAAGGGGATGTTGACCAATGTGTCTGTGCCAATTCCCCCCCCCCCCCCCCCCCCACACTGGATGTACCAAGTTTCTCTGTTGCATTCTATTTTTGTTATTCGAAATCAGTGGGGTGTTCTTGCGGCCCTGTGTACAGATTACACCAACATACTACAACATGCTGGGGTGACAATGCTGGCATCAGCCTAAGACAGATGAGTTGTAATTATAGTCTTTTTCTCTCGTATGAAGAACAGCTTAGGGTGTCAGACTAGAAAAAAGAGCCAGGTCAATGCTGCGTCTATGGTATTGTTTGATTTTCTTGAGACCTGCAGGGAAGCACCTAAGCGTTTTTGATAACGTGCTGGAAAGTCTGATCATAGTCAAAGGGTGACCGTAATCACAGGCAGGGCAGTCTGATCTGGCGTAAAAGGTCCGGATCCTGCTTTTAAAAAAGCTGTCAACTGATGTTGAGGAAGGTTGAGACCAGTGACTTCATCTGTGGGATTGATGAGAGAAATAAAGAGTACCCGATATAGTTCAGGATGGTGTCCACTCGTTTGGTGTGGCAGAGCCACTGGTGCACAACACTCACGGAGAACACGCCAGGGCATAATAACGCTTGCAGTGCGTAGAGTGTGAGAAATTGATCCCTATAGTGCCTGCCAACGTGCTTGGATGTTTTTTTTCCGGTGGCCCTTGCCTGTCAAGGTGTCTTCAAAAATCTTTGGAAGTTGTTGGTGTTTGACTGGTTTGCCACAAAACAAGACTTGGAGTTCTGTCCTTTCAAATGGTTGATAAGATGAACAGCAGTAACCGTGGTCTTGGAAGTATTTTGGCGGAGGCGCCAGTACGTTATCTTTTTCAGGTCCTGTGTTAGGGTTCTTTTTGCGTCTTCCAAATTAGTTGGGTGGCAAGGGTAAGGTCATCAGCATAGTTATGCAAATTTCCTGGAGGTGGTGTCTGGCATGTCACTCACATAGGTGTTGGAAAAGCGTTAAAGCCCAGACAGATCCTTTAGGGAGGCCCTCATTTAGATTCCCCATAGAGCTCAACCGGTGGACAAGTGTACTCAATCTTCGATTGCTGAGAATGGAAGAGAGGACACACATGGTAGTTTGACATGTGCAGATCTTCGAGGTCTTGTACAAGCGGCCATAACGCCAAAATCTGTCGTAAGCTGCATGAGGAGAGATTGATGAGGGCCAAGCCTATTGAAGAGCTCATTTTCAGCTAGTCTCGATGAATGTATAGATGAGAGTTAGAACTTGATTTGCACCGCTTCTACTAGGTCAGAAGTCTTCTTAATGGGAGTAAGGCAAAATAGGTTCTACTGGAAGACAAAGTCTGGCAAGTAGGAGATGCTGAAATAATTTATATGATTAGGAGAGGAGTGATCGATGTGCCCGTAGCTGCCAGGGTCTTATGCAAGATTGCCTGGCTTAAATAACAATGACTTGTTCGTCTCTTTGGTCGTGGAATAACTTGTCGAATGGATGTGATCAGATTGAGAGCCCTTTGGGGCCAAGGTTCTACAGGAAAGTGGCCATACTTCCCATTTCTAAAATACATTGATTTGGATACTTAGTTATCCAATTTCCACACCAACATAACAATAGAAAGATCTAATTGTTTTAAGTGTTAGGTAAATATGCCAGTTTGCAAACTATAGTTCATTTTCCATTATTGCACCCCTAAATATTGACACACCCCTTTGTGTGTAATAAATTTGACTCTATTTTTATACGCCACTGCCATGATATGACACTGCTAGATGTAGGTGCCGTTATGCAACGGCATGACCATGTAGGCATACCTTCGAAAGTATCTGCCACACACATGTGTTAGTTATGTGATAAACAGGTAAATGAGAAGGTAAAATATGTCAAGGAGATTTAATATGTAGATTAGGTAGGGCTCTGTATCGGTCAGAATGATACCTTCACTGATAATAAAAAATGTCCTGAAACTGAATAAGGTGTAGTTGAGTTGCAGGTGCCAGGCAGTGTTTTAATGAGGGGTCTATCTGGAGAGATATTTGCCAATTTCCTCTGCTATCAGATTGTTGTCATTCACTGCAATGCATGTTGGTTTATTGCCTGGTATGAACTAATGGGAGAAGGTGACAATTCCTGCTGAAGTTATTATCATTATCTAGAAAAATGAGCCCACCATTCTTGATCGCAGTCACATGTTCTTGGTCCGGTAAGACGTTTGATTGGAAGTGGTAGTGGGATTAAAGTGAGTTTAGAAATGTTCTCTGCCATATTTGCTGATATTAGATGGATAATACATTTATTTCAATAACAACTTACACGGAAGTTGGATAAATAACCACAAAACAAACATCTTAGGCCAAGGGTGAAGCAAAAGCTTTTGTTCTCGTACCTACTGAAATCAAGCTTACAATCAACAGGCAATGACTCATTTGCCTTCTAAGAAACTCCCTGGAGAATGAGGATGGAAAGTCAGTGAGGGTCAGTTACTCCAGATCACGGTACAATCTGACCTTCAATCCGTTCCACTGAAACTCCTTGATATCTTTAGATCCAGTTGCAAGGCAGGGTGCTACACCAACAAGTGCACAAGCAAGAATGCATGGCCTTGACTGCTCTTGGATGAGTAGAGAGTACAACAGTTTGAGTTGTGCTAACTCACCCAAGCAGGACATATGCATTGTGAACATAACACCAAGAACCAAAATTAACCCAGAAATATACTTAAAATCACGATTATTATGATCTTAGATAAAGAGTAAGGCCTTTTGCGGAAAAATATCCATTTTAAAATGTGTATAATGGTGAAAACTAATTTTCATATTGCACATAATTATACGTACGTAAAAACTCCAGAGTTGTGCTAATCACAATCAGCGATCATAATAACAAGGGTCTAGTCACTTTAATTGTTATTATTGGATATACAAAGTTACTGCAAACAGGCTGGTTGACCACACATTTGACCCTTTCTTGAGCGAAGATGGCACCACTCAAAACTTTGTTAGTTGATTTTGAGTCAGCACAGTGTTATAAGTTACACATTGACACACATGTTTCATCCTTGCACTTAAAGGTATAATATACAGGATTGGCAGAGCTGACAAAACAATCACAGACAGTGTTCATGTTTTGTGTAATCAACCACATACATGAAATAACAAACCTGTGAAAATTTGAGCTCAATTGGTCATCGAGGTTACGAGAAAATAGTGAAAAGAGACCTTATGTGTTTTCTGTTTTTCAAACATCGAGTTTATTATCGCGCGCGATAAAAACTATTGTTTTACTCATTTCTCAGAAACGATAGCATTTTAGGCAAAAATATTTCAAGGGAACCTTTTCTACCATTACTTACTTTACATCATGTAAGTTATGTGTGAATCTGTGAACATTTTTGTTTGTCGATCTTACCAATAGTGTACAGGGCCTTTAACATTTCGATTAAAAGGGTAGTTAGCACTATTTAAGGGCCTTCTTAATTACACTTGGCACCAATATTCATTTTCTTAAATATGGAAATCTCATTCAGTAGACCATAGCTTTTCAATCCATGAAGAAATTTTGCTTGTACTCCAACATTTTCATTAAATCGAACTTTGACCTTTGTTGACCTTTGACCCTTTCTTAAGCAAAGATGGCACCACTTAAAATGTTCTTAAGTAGTTGATTTTGAGTCAGCACAGTGTAAGGTACACATTGACACATGTTTCATCCTTGCACTCAAAATTTCGATTAAACGTGTAATTATTAATTAGCGCTAATTAAGGGCCTTCTTAATTAGACTTGGCACCATCATTTATTTTCTTAAGTATGGAAATCATAGTCAGTGGACCATGGCCTTTCAATCCATGAAGAAATTTTGCTTGCACTCCAACATTTTCATTAAATCGAACTTTGACCTTTGTTGACCTTTGACCCTTTCTTAAGCAAAGATGACACCACTTAAAATGTTCTTAAGTAGTTGATTTTGAGTCAGCACAGTGTAAGGTACACATTGACACATGTTTCATCCTTGCACTCAAAATTTCGATTAAACGTGTAATTAGCGCTAATTAAGGGCCTTCTTAATTAGACTTGGCACCATCATTTATTTTCTTAAGTACGGAAATCATAGTCAGTGGACCATGGCCTTTCAATCCATGAAGAAATTTAGCTTGCACTCAACATTTTCATTAAATCGACTTTTGGGGTCAGTTTAGGGGGCTCCCCCCTCCCAACGCACCACTCGGTGCACTTAAGAATTCACATTTTAAGGTTCCCCCGGGGGGTGCTGCATATCCCACACTTCAAACCTTTTGCACTAAATATTTTCAATAAACCCCGCCGGGCTCCCGGACTAAAGAACTACACTTCACACTATTGCTGCAAAACATGTACACACAAATTTGATGTCCTCAGAATAAATTAGTGATGTTCAAAACATCTTAAATCCAACCTATCTATTTTTGTGTGACGCCTTGAGACACCCGATACTCCACATTTCTGGGAGACGAGGTAGTAATCTGTGTTGGTAAGCGCTGTCACTCGTTGACCCTTTTTTGTCGTTAACTACTAACAGAAATGTAACCCAGGTTGGAAAGTATAGAAAGCCATAACTGCAAATCAAAAACAGATTGCCATAGTTTGAAGCAGTGTTACACAAATATTCATAAATAGTTAGGGTTAGGGTTAGGGTTAGGGTTAGGGTTAGGGTTAGGGTTAGGGTTAGGGTTTCCGTTCATGAATATTTACAGAAAATGTTGAATTCGGCCGACCATGCCATCCGGCGCACTTTGTTTATCAACAAAAGAAAGGCCCCATATACAGATTACATTCCTTCCTGTTACCTGCCAACAGAGGTAGTAACCTGGGAGACGAGGTAGTAATCTGTGTTGGTAAGTGCTGTCACTCGTTGACCCTTTTTTGTCGTTAACTACTAACAGAAATGTGGAGTATCGGCTGCTTGAGAAATGACAGTTGGGAGTAACGGCGCCCTATAACAACTGCAGTTCTAACAACTGCTTGATTGATTTGAATATTTGACTGCTTAATTAACTGATTGATTGACTGATTTATTTGTGAAAATGTATGTTATAGTTAAATTAATGCTTTTTGAGGGCTACACCAAATTTTTATTTATAACTATCTCATGTTTCATTGTGTTTTGATCATTTAGTTTGACAATAAATAAAGCGTTGCAAATTGTGCTGTTCAAAGGTTCAGATACATTTGTGCAACGAGTTACACTGCGAAAACTGTGGTGTTAAACTGGACACCGTGGGTGTTGTCACACACAGATACCGAAAAAGAATCAACATTTAAACCAAAGGGTGTTAAAATAGCACTAATTTCTGCCAGACAATTACATTTTTTATTATTTTGTTAAACACCATGTGATGATAATTTTGATTCTCTCTTTGGTGTCGTGAAACACTCAAGGAGTAAATTTAAACACCCTGGATTGCTGTGTTGAAAAAATACCTGAATTTATAAGATGACTAAAAAAAGATGCTGTTCTCGCCAGCAAGCTGCTAAGATAACTAGTAATTTGATAGAACAAACAGGAGGGGGGGGGGGGGGGGGCACATAGACAATAGACTTTTCATGTTACAATTTGTAGGTTATTGGAAACACGTTCCATGAGAACAATCAATACATCATTTTCAAGATATTCGGGTTAATTCCACCTCTGACATCGATATAACTCCATACAGCTTAAAGGCAAAGTATACCATTGGTTTTTGGAAGCGTTCAACTGTTTGTATAATCCTATACAAATGTTGATATATGCCTATACAATAAAACTAACCTGTGAAGATTTAATTTCAAAAGGTGGTCGCGTTTTTGAGATATCGACGAAAATCCGGAGCAAATTTGTCTTATTGTCCCTAATAGGAATACACAATCTGAGAAGCGTTTCTGACAGAAACGTTTCTCAAATTCAAATTTGGGGGCATAAAAACTGATATAATTTTACAAAATCACACAACTTCGAAGTAAAATGTTTCTCAAAAAGCTTTCTACTGTCGAAAGCTACTGTAGGCCTCTAGCCAATAAAGTTTTATTGCCATTCATTTTAAGAGTGATTATCAAACGTATACAGACCCTCTAACTACAGTTGTAATTTTAAACGAAATGAGTTTTTAAACCGTCATTACATCATCAACTAAAACATAGATTACACAATCTATGACACAACGCTATAGCAAAATTGGTAAAGCACAATATACACTGCAATCAACATGTAGCGCCTCCTCAATGATCAGTAGATTGCAATGGAAACCTTTGGAGGAACGTAGAGCAATCTCCAGGTTAACACCCCTATATAAATCTGTTCATCATAAAACTGCTATCGACACTGACCACTATCAACTGAAACCACAGGGAAACCAAACTCTCACTAGGAAATCTTCATCAATCTCGTTCACCCACTGAGGACTGTTACAAATTTTCCTTTGTCCCAAGAACCCTCGTTGAATGGAACCGACTACCAGTATGTATAAGAGAAGCACCTTCAATAGACTCATTCAAGACTAGGCTAGATAAAATCCAAATGACCACTTTCATAAGGGGAGCTCACCACTAAATTTTGTCTACTTGCCACACCACACCTGCAACTTATATATCCCCTGAGGAGTTTGTTGCAGTATTCGACAGATACAGATACAGATAGCCTATCTAACTTAAATTCCCTTTGGATATTATTTCGATGTTCTGTGAAATTATCGTAGAAATACCTATTATTTAATGCATAAGAATAATTGTTTGAATACTTTTGAATATTAGTGCCGTCTTCTTGGCTATAAATGTACTTACGCGATCGCGATGAACGTAAATACAGTGTTAGAAACACATACATCTAAGTTGTTATATTTTTGGTGGTTTTAGGAGTAGTTTAACTTATTTTAATATTTCCTACTTCACAATTTGTATTTGTCTTATTGTCAGAATGATTGATTTTTTTCAAAAGAAAAAAAAAAGTAGAATGGCTTGTATTTCGATAATTCCTGCTTCATAATTATTTATCTTATGTTGAGAGAGATATTTTGTCAAAAGCAAAAAACGATAGTTTGATGTTTCTATCATACCCATAGTTTTTCACAGATGAGTGTCATCTGAAAAGATACACGATTCAAAACCTTGCCATTAAATCCAATACACTTTAAATTATATCGACTAGTGACTGGTAAGTGCTTTCATTAATTATACAAAGTGCCATGGCAGTGTCCCCTTGTGAGTGGTATAATTAGAAGTCAAGTACAAGGCTGGAGTACCAGTAGTGTTACCACTATTAGACGTATTTGTTTTAAACAAATGTACTCACTCCAACCAATTATTCCGAAGTTTAGACAACCACGTGAAAAGTGACTGCTTAAAATAATGGCATTTAATAAGCTCTCATCATTCAATGTTTTCCATTGTGGCCGCAAGTACGGAAGCATAGTTTGACCATGACGATTCCTTGTTGCTGAGCTTGATGGAACCTTCCAATTAATGTAAATTGCACACTAACAGCCCAAATTCATAGAGTTGCTTTAAGCAGCATTGCTTATAGATATTTTTTGCTACGCAAAAATGAGCAGGATACCAGCTACAAATGGTAGAAGTGGAATAGTATTTTGGCTGGTAACCTTATTATGGTAAGCACAAATGTATTGTCTTGGGCTCCTTTTTGTGCTTAACCATAGCTCAATGAATTAGGGCAAAATGAGGGAACATTGCGCATTTTTGTATGGGGCTGGTGGTGGCTTGCCTCACACGCGTTTGTGCGTCTGTCTAGTGCACAACTCTATAGACTACTTCGTAAAAAACTTTTACAAGCGTAAAATACTTTTGCGCTTGCCCACCAACAATGTAGGTACGCATGCGTGAACGTAATTAGCAAATTTCAAGGGAAAGGGCTAACAATAATCGAAAGACGAGCTACCATACCGTGAAAAGCCCCGTTTTCATTTTGCCGCACGTGATAACCATAGTATTTGTCGCCTGTAGAACCAGATACAGCAAATCATAACGACGTGTTTTTATGGTAATGAGAATTTGTAAAATCACTTTTAGTCTTTTAACGACAATTTATCTTGAAGACATTGACATGTGATATTAAAAACAGCAAATCTGAAAGACTTCTCGCTCTGCATTGAGATTAAAGTCTTTCTTGCGATAATTGTGTTCAGAACTTGAGACGCGAATGTTCATCATTCTTCGTTTTTGTTTGCATCACTCCAACTTTAACTAATGGTACATTTTTGTGCAACTCGTCAGTTTAGCACTATACTTCCATGAAGGTTAACCCATTAGGCGACGTCTGTAAGAAACCAAAAAAGAGACGAAACAAAGTAAACAAATAACAAATATACAAATGTAAAAGTTAGTGCAGAACGATTTATTTAACCTAATTATTCGGACTGCACTTTACATGCCGCTGCTCAAAAGAACAATAATAGATTGTAGCAAATGTTTAAAAAGTACTATTGTCTTGAGAAATAAAACGATTGTTCTGGTTTAGAAAATAAAAATTAAAACCCCAAAAACTTAAAAGACGTAGGAACCCTCTCAATACTATTCCACACAGGATAAGTTTCGAGAAAGGTTATAGATTGTTGTCTTAGTTATTAGATGTTTGACCACCATAAAGCTCATTATCCGCAAGTATGTGGAGAATCTTCCCAACAGTCTGTGGTTTGGCACCAAGATAAGATAATATCTCAAACCCATTTAGCGCCTAACCTGGACCACCTGTTGGTTTTCAGTAGACATTAATCACAAAAATAAATTGCTTGGACTTGTTGCATTACTTTCCCATCAAACTTATCCACAATATAATTGGACTGCTTGTGGATATCTTGCGGGTTGGAAAACTAACTGTGGAGAAGGATATCTGCAAGTTATCCCGGAATAGTTTTGAGAAGGTGTCTAAGCATTTATATAATCCCAAGCCAAAGAATAAGTATTATATTTAATAGTATCTTAACAAAGTATTTGTTGGTTGTACTTACACAGTGGTTTATGAACCTGTACTATGCTGATACTGTGCACAGGCTAAATAAGAAAAAAGAACTGAATAGTCCAAAACCGAAAATAAAGCACTTGGAATGTTAATCCGATGTTCGGGTCGGAAACGTTTATAATGGTGACAGCTTTTTAAAGTGTTGTCTTGACCTGGAAAATGTTAAATGTTAATAGGCCTTATAATTTTTTGTCCGAAGAGATAATTAAACAAAACGTAAAAAGAACTATAATGAAACTTTCCTCATTATTTTAAAAGGGGATTTTTAAAACGCATTGATCAAAATTTGAAAATATCATCATTGTAACAATTTAGTAAATTGGGGCTGTATGCGGCAGTTTTTGATTGTTTGGTTTTGATTGGCACCCATGAACAACGATATTTACATAAAAGAGAGACAGCCGACATGGGTGCATGCTCTAATCAGTTTTTCTTTGTTCAGCCTAAAATTATCTAACATTTACCAAGTCCCTTGTGGTTATTACTTCATAGTAATTCAGGATAAAAAAGTTCAAGATAGTACTCTAGGCTCTAAACCCAGATATCTACTTTAGAAAATGGTTAGGAGTTTGGCATTGTGTAAAATAACAGTGGAGCTTTAAAAAACCCGATTAGAAACTCAAGTTAAGAACCAACTCGTAGTCTAAATGATTTTACCATTAAAAGAAGAAGAAAATGCATAAGAAAAACAAAAACAGCTGGTTGAAAACCGTTCATCGGCGAAAATGGTGTGATATTGTAAACAGTGGTTGTTTCCTGATTGGTTGAATCGCTTAGTCATATGATGATGTTTTATTGAATATATTAACATATACTTACGATAGGGATTTCCTTGACTATAAGAAGAGCGTGAGGAAAAGCTATCGGAGAAAGGGCGTAAGCAATTTAACTGTACACAATTGTGTTTCAAGAAAACTGAGTTTGAAAGTTTGATCGGTTTTCTGCCATTCATTAGTCATCAAGGTTAAATTCTGCATGGCAATGAGAAAGCATGTCTTTGGGATAGTTTTAGCAACAAAAATGTAACAGAAATGCCATATTCTTTTTGTCATGAGCCATTTTATTGCTTATGGCCTTTTGTTACTGGATTATTATTGGTTTTGCCTGGAAGAAGGGCATCGAGCCTTACACCCTTCTTCTGGGCACAATATACTTTTCATGTGAATGTTTCCAATATATGTTTCCTTGGTAGATGGGGAATAATCCAGTTCAGCACAGGTAAGGTCAACAGCACTAAGTTTGTGCGGGACCCCAAATGGCCGGTGTACCAGAGCTTGGTGGAAGTGTACAACGCTGAAAAGGTAACTCCTTCTCCATCTCTTCACTAACTCAAGATGCTGTCTGTTAATTGTAGATGATAATCCATGGATTGTAAAGTGCAGCATGTGTTTTATTTGTCTCATAATGATTTAGGAGACTCTAAACTATGTGTAATGTACAAAATCATGACGAGATGATCAAAGTTTGTTTGTTTTTTTGTTTTTTGTGTTGTATTTGTATTTGTATTTGTATTTATTGTCCAAACCAACAGCGGATGAGCCGCCAATTACAGGAAAGGGAAAATATAAAATAACTAAATCTTTAAATTTGAAAACAAAAATTAAATATACAAATGTAAAAAAAAATTACTAGAAAAGATTAATTAACAAAGAAACAAATAAATAAATTTATAAGCACAAACTTTACGTTTATACAAAAAAGAAGAGAGAAAAAATCAACGGAATGAAAACAGATAGGCCTACATGTAAATATAAATATAATATAAAATAATAATGATATAATTAAAGCCCAGATACATAAAGTAATTTATATATAATATGAATAAATAAATAAACACACAAATCAACAAATAATCATAATAATGACATCATCAGATACTGGTACTAGTAGTACATGCTAAAGCACGTGAAATCTGATTACGGAATGAGTTGAGTGAAGGTGCCCCAAAAACATCACAAGTTTCATGGAACCCGTTGTAGGTGGATGAAATCCTGGATATAGACCTTTCTTTTGCAACGTCACAGCCCGAGTTTTTGCCAACCCAGGTTGGAAAAGTATGGAAAGCCATAACTGCAAATCAAAAACAGATTGCCACAGTTTGTAGCAGTGTTACACAAATATTCAAAAATAGTGTTGAATGTGTTGGAAACAAATTAACCAATCATGAAAGGTATTTCAGTTCATGAATCTTTACAGAAAATGTTGAATTTGGTCACAACATTTTTTAACACGAGGAATGTTTTGCTAACATTCGGCCGTCCATGCCAACCGGCGCACTTTGTTTATCAACAAAAGAAAGGTCTATAAATCCACGTTTTGTCACCTCAACGCGATTCCATGGAACATGTAGGATGTGTTTGTTGGCTTGCCTTGTACGACGATAAGGAACATGTAAACTAAATGGTTTGAAGTCAGTGTTGTTATAACGATTATGGAATAATTTATAGATAAATAGACAGTCATTAATAATTCTTCTATGTCTGAGTGGTGGAAGCCTGTACATTTCACATAAATCAAGATAATCCAAATTACAATTATAAGCACTGACATTAGTAAGCGTCCTGTGTACACATTTGAGAAAACGGTATTGAACCCCTTCTATCCTATGTGTCTGATGAGTGGAGATTGAATTAAAAACAACAGTACAATTCTCTAAGTTGGGTCTAATTAGTGAACAAAATAAGGTGCGAAGAACGTGTTCATCTTTCATTGAGCGAAAGTTCCGCCATACCAGACCACTCATGCGGTTAACTTTCTTTATAATATAATTAACATGGGGAACAAAGGTGAGTTTACTGTCAATAAAAATACCAAGATCTTTCTGAACATCAACCCTATTAAGAATAGTATCACCTAGGGTGTAGTCAAATTTGAACGGCGTCTTCTTTAGAGTCACAGTTAAAACACTACATTTATTAACATTTAGAGATAGATGCCACAGTTTAGACCAACTTAAGATCTTATCCAAGTCCGCCGGCAAAGAAAGTATCTGTGTTTTTACTAATCTGTCGAAAAACTTTCAAATCATCAGCGTATAATAAACTATTATTATCTAAACACCTAGGGATGTCATTGACAACTAAAAGCGAACAGGAGGGGTCCTAGAATAGAACCCTGTGGAACGCCAGAGGGCACTGTTTTCCATTCGGATGAAAAACCATTGACAATAACTCTGTTTTCTACCAGTAAGATAACTTTGCAATAAAGCTAAGACATTCGGATGGATATTGTAGGACTTAAGTTTATGTATCAGATAATTATGGTTAACTCGATCAAAGGCCTTAGAGAAATCAGTATAAATAACATCCAACTGCTCTTTCTTATCAACAGCACAGTATGCCTCCTGTAATAATGATGTGAGGTTTGTGGAACAATCCCTACCAGAGACAAAGCCGTGCTGTTGCTCAGAAATTGCAGGACGTACATGAGACAAAATTTGATCAGAAAGAATTCTTTCAAAAACCTTTGCTACCTGAGGGATCAGAGAAATTGGCCTATAATTAGAAACGCTATGTTTTTGACCAGATTTATGTATGGGGACAATATTTGCAGATGTCCTGCATAAAGGAAAGCAACCCTCCCTGGAGGCCTTTCTAAAAATATAAACTAATGGACCACAAAGTAGCACATAGCACTGCTTGTAGTTTGTAAAGAGTTAGGTAGACTTGGTGGTATTTTGCCTGTCCTGTTGCCTCTTTCTACCCTCTCTGGTTCAGGTCCCAACGCTGACTTAAGCCTTGAATTTGGATTCAGCTCGTTTGTCCCTTCTCGTGTGTTTCCTTTTTGGAGGATTTCACAGTCCAAAGCCAATCATTCTTTGTTATTTTATTTTAAAAGCAGGTAACGTTCGGCCTGCAGGCTATTCTTTGCACAAAGATACTTGATTTTATTATGAGTAGAATGAAATTTACAGTTATACCAAACCAAATATTTCTTATTGTCATCTCTTTGTAAGTTTCTTTGGTCCTGCAGGCTTAAAGTTCGCTGAAGAGAATTTCTTATTTAGTTATGAAATATATAAAGATTGAAATAGACTTCATTTTGATAGGAAACTTTCAAAGTCACTGAGAATTGATCTATGCTATATCTCATGCTGTTCCATTCCACAGATCTTTAACACCATCGCTGGCTACTACACCAGTAACCTGACTCAGCTAGATCTGCCAAAGTATGTAAGGGATGGGCTGTGTGCAGGCACACCAGAAGTAACAGTCGTAAAAACTTACAGCTTTACTGCAATAGTAAAACCATTGGACGGTTCCTTACCGACGGGCCACGTCCGAGATGATAGATACATATGGTTCACTTGAAGACTTCCTGAAATCGCTTCTAAAACAACTTAAGATGTTGTTTTTATTATGGTTCTAAGTCTAAGACGGCCAATTAGTCACCATATCGCTGAGGTGTTTTTATTTTATGTATTCAATTATGAAATAAGAAAGAGCAGTTGCTGTAGATGTAGTGTAGTGTTGGAGGGATCAACTTAATACTGATTTGTATAATTATTTTGTTTTCTGAGATTTGTTTCAGGTGTCAATTATCAATCGTCTCTTTTAAGGCGGTTATATATATAAAAAATAGTGGGTTATGAAATTCACTCTAATTTTGTGTGCGCCCGATTTTCGCAGCACTAAGATTCATCTTAAGATGAGTTGTCAGTATTGCCATAGTGACTTGAATTGTGACATCACACTTTGCTTAGCAATTAAGATTGATAAAAAGTTACTATCAATCTGAGCTCTTTGTGAAAAACGGCCTTTGTGTTTGAAATAAGAAACAGTATTAGAACAATAGCAAACTAAAAATGTGTACCTGTACTTCTAAGCTGTTTTTCAGGTAAACCGTTGGCACTATTTCCAAGGATGTTTCCGTGGATTAAAGTAAATGCACTACTCTAATAAGTGGTACTGGTTGTCTCATTTGAGTTGAATGTTTTCAACTGAAAACTAGTGGATTGGACTGAATGCACTCTTTCAATTATCGGTAGTGTGATATATTTTTAAAAGGTTGAATACTTTTTACTGAAGTCTAGTGGATCGGAGTAAATGCACTCTTCCAATTACCAATAGTGTTTATCTGAGTTGAATACTTTTCACAGAAAAGTTGTGGATTGTTGTGGATTGGAGTGAATACACCTGTCAATTATCGTTGGTGTAATATCTTTTTACAGGACTCGAATACTTTTCTCTGAAAACTTGTGGATTAAAGTAAATGCACTCTTCAAGTTATCAACGGTGTGTATATGTATTTAACGGAAATTAATAGCTCCCTCCTATTAGCTCAAACATCTGCTTTTGATTGAACATTGACTTCTTGCTATTTATAATAAATGACATGTGCGCAGTGTCTTTAAACAAGTGCCAGTTGAAACTCTATTTGCTACTTGCACTGATCCGCCATGCGCGTGTAGATCCTCGACTTCATGCTTCATTTGTATTGTATTTATGTCCTGTTTGGATGAAAGTGTCATTACATTACTGTAAAAATACAGAGTTATATAATGCTTCTATTCACTGTTGTCTCAAATTCGAGGCTCTACACGCAAATGGCTGACCGTGCAAAGGGCGAATTGGCAGGTGGGGCACATTACTCCATCCATACACATTGTATTTGTTAATGCAATGATTTACACAAACTTGGTTGGTAATTTCATGTGTTTTTAGGTTAAAATAAAAACTAACGTGGATTACTTTTTAATTTTGAGCTTGTAGGTTTTGAGTTGATTCAGTGGAAGGATTGAAACTCAAATGTTAGTAGCATAAGTTGATCAGTGATGTAAAATGAAAAAACATAGTCATGTAATGGAATCGTCATCGTCATCGTCACAATAATCTTGGTTGCGCCATTTGGGAGTCAATGTCCCCGTGTGTTGAGTGTGGTGCTGCGCGGCGTTTTATACACGATTAATTAATCATTACCATAACAGAAATAGTGAGCAGGGCAGACACAGGTCCCGTTTTACTGGGCGATTTAATTTTTCCTTCTTGATATCTCACTATGCAAGGTTCAAGCATGGAGGTAGAATTCTACCCCAGTGGTTCCAGAAAGGTTCCCGAAGTCCAAAGATGCGCAGTATAAACCTGCACAATGTACAAAAGCGACTGAACGAGTCTAAGATAATACAACTGACCTTAGGGCGTTATCCAACCCTCGGCTTGTAGGCTCCATCTCCGGGCTCCGTTTGATTTTGGAAACGTCGAGTTCACAATAAGTTTTTAACCACTTTCCGGGCTAGCCTAACCGAGAAACGGGTAAGATTCCCAGGACCCGTTATCCGGGTCAATTGCGACCAGGGATGTTTTATATCTTGTATTAATTTGTTTTTATTGTTTGTTTTTGTAAAATAAATGACACAAATATACTGAAATGTAGCAAGAAACATCAGACCTACATGGTTAAAATGTTCGGCAATTATCATTCATATTTAATTTAAAACAAATTTAACCAAAAATTTTAAACAAATTCTAGTCCTACCAGAAATTTGTTACCTTGCCACAATTTTGATGTTAAACTTGGCTGACATGAAAAGATTAACTGCAGTCATTTTATAAAAACGTGTATTTTCTTTAAGTACCAGCCCGTGATTAGCCACTCACCAGAACGCATCCATCAATGCACCGTATCACCGGACAGAAACTACTAATCTATGGACATAAGTAATTAATAATTACTAGGTACACAAATTAGACGGCACGTTTGCTCTAAATGCGGCGGGAAAAAGAGAGCTGTTGTTTACTTCCTCACTTATAAAGGGTTTGATTTTTGGTGCCATTTCGACAAGGCCGGGATACTCGCAGTCTTTCCTCTGGACTCTGGTCATTGATAATTACACTGGTCATGCAAGGACAGGCCAATCATATTTAGCCTTAAAGGCGCCGGCTTCGCTTGACTAATTTGCCTGCAAAATAGACCCAAACAGGACTCTAGAGGTCTACCAAGAGTATAGTAGAACGGTCCCTCAAATTTTGCCGATTAGTGCCCCGTGTAATGTTCGTTTCGCGGGGCCCAATTTCGTAGAGCTGCACAGCAAGTTGCCTACAACAAAAATATGCTTACCACAATGAGGCTACCAGCCAAATAACCATGTTACCTGGACCATGTAAAATGTGACTGGTATCCTGCTCGTTTTTGATTATCAATATTTTCTGCTTAAGCAGCTCTATGAAACTGAGATCTGGCCTTCGATGGAGTAGGAACCGCACTGTGCATTCCCAATATTTTCTCGTTCGCGGAAATTTCGATTGCGGAGTACAGCTAGCTAGGGCCTATTCTCGTAAAAAAATCAATAAATAATAAATAAGTAGCTGGAAATCGTTAAGCCAAATAAAAACATGAAATAAATGTTGATATAAAAGTGTATAAATGTATACAATATAATATCTGGAAGGTATAATTCTTTTGCTGTTAATTATTATGTAAAGCCATGAGCGAGTGGGTTGAATCATGAGTGAAGGCTAAAAGTATTGCTGTTTAAAATTCACGCACAGACAGAAACCTCCCATCCCCGTCATGGGACTTACTGCATCCGTTTCCTTCTTCCAATAAAAACAAGACTAGACGAAACCTGAACGCCACAAATTAATTAAGTTCTGTTTATTATAGAAATAATATCTCACTGAACTTCAATCAGGTTACCTAAAGAAAGAAAAGGTAGCCTGTATGTCCAAGTGTATGATGAATTGAACTTGACTTTACATTGACCATGAGTGATGCCGTGAGACTAATTGCAGCACTAATTGATGCGGCGATGCTGCTGACTGAGTGATAACAGGTTAATGCATCTGACGGGTATATAATTATGTGAATTAGTTTGAGGGGAATCTAGGGGAGGTAGATTACACATAGAATCTGATTATTTGAACAAGGAAGTGCCGTGCAGTACTCCACATCAGATCATGCATTTTTGAACAAGATTCATGTTTTTCCGGTTTGAGTATTCGTAGGAGATTTTTGAAGCTTTGCATGCTGTGGAAACTTTAAGAAGTAAACTTGCTATTACAACCGTGTGTAAATTTCTTTTGGGAGGAGTGTTTTTAAAGGTGCTGCATACGTTTGGTAATTGGAGCCTACTGATTGTGTTAATCCTATATAAATGTAGGTACATACAATAAAACTAACCTGTGAAAAGTTCACTTCAAAAGGTGGTCGCGTTTTTGAGATATCACCGAAAAACCGGAGCGAATATTTTCACGCAGGAAGAATATTCCCCATGGAATACACAGTCTGAGAAGCGCTTCTCAGATTCAAATTTTGGGGAATAAAAAGTGATATATTTTTCCATAACCGTAGCACTTCAAAGTTAAAAGTTTCTCAAAATTCATTATACTACCCAAAGCTGCTGTACTTCTTACCAAGTAAGTTTTTATTGCCATTCATTTTCAGAGTCATTACCAAACGTGTACTGTGCCTTTAAAATGAGTATATATGTTTACATTTATTTCATTTCTCAGGCAGATAAAAAGTACAAAATTATGCACATTGGTAAAAACATTAAAAGGAACAACAATAGCAATTAACATAAAGAGGAAGGAAAGAGAACAAGCTGGATCCCGAAGGATTGCCTAAAAGAAACACAGTTCCTGTCTAGAGGCTCTCCTCTCCAGCTGGTCTTAAAGAGAAACAACAATAAATTGAAAATATAACGAGAAAAAAACCTAACAAATAAAGTGTCCTTTTTCTAGTTATACAGACTGATAGGCCTATCATATTTCTGCGCAGAAATTCTAAAACTACTGATTAATATAATTCATTATCTCCAGATGACTTCATTTCACGGTGGTTTAGTCTTTGCTCAAGGCGATACTGATGTATACTCCGATCTCATCACTTAGTCGTGATCTATCAATGTTTCCCTTTTTGCACATTTAATTTGTTGTGATGTTTAAATAGCGTCCATCTGTACATCTAAACACATTGTCTGTTATTGGTTGAAGTATTCCTTTTTCATATTCAGGAGTCTTACCTTTTAAATTTTTAAAATAATCATGGATAAGACGTGACCTTATGCGGGGGGGGGGGGGGGCATACAATTAGCATATAGTCAGACCTCAGTTCCTGCAGTTTGACGTGGAAATGGGTAAATACAAACTGGACATGAGTCTGTGACCCGGACCCAGGGCAATTCTCACTATAGGGTGTAGCGTCAGGGCTACAAACCAAATGGGAGACTGTCCTGTCCAGGGGCTTTTCCCTAAACCTCGGCTTGGGCCCCGTCTTCGGCTCCTGGGCTCCATTATGATGCTGGAAACACGGACAAAATTTACACTGCTCTGATGGGCTTAATTTGATGCTGGAAACACGTACAAAATTTACTCTGCTCTGAAATTGGCGGAGCCCAAGTCAGACTTAGTGCCCAAGTCGAGGTTTTGGAAAAGGCCTAGAGCTCGATTTCACAAACCACTGATAGTCATCAGTAAGATGGGTGTTCCGAAATGGTCATAGTGATTTGTATAGTGACATATACTAGGATTGATACTCCCGGTATATCTTAAGATCAATCTTTAGCTCTATATTATGTAAAACCGAACTCAGTGGGCCCGATGATCCTCTAATCCTTGTCTTTATGACCGTCGCAGCATCCACCCTCCAAACCAGCAGGGTTTAACATGGATACCATATTTTGACAGATCCATCTCAGTACTTTATAGATAAGATGATTGTTTTTTCATATAGGCCTAGACCAATCTATTTCGGTAACATTTACGTCAGTGTTTTCCGCTACATTACTGGGATGTGTTGTAGATAACGCCCAGCCTCCATTAAAAAAAAAATCATTGCATGATACTCTGAACACTGAGATGTTGACGGAACTATAGACCATGTGACCTGCACCCTAAAAATAGATTGGTTGAAAAAACTGCCAATCTAATTGGTTGAGCCACATTGGTTGTTTTTAACCAATACATTGATTAACTTTTAACCAAGTCATTGGTTGTCAACCAACCAATCATATTGGTTGAGTTGCAATAAACCAATCCGTTAACCAATACATTGGTCAATTTGACCAATATGTTTGTTGCTTGGTAACCAATCACATCGGTTGAACAACAAACCAATACTTTAACCAATTTATTGGTCAATCATGACCAATATGATAGTTTCTTGGCACCCAATCAGATTGGTTGAGCCATAAACCATTCCTTTAACCGTACATTGGTCAATAATGACCAATAAATATATGTTGGTTGCATGGCAACCAATCACCATAAATTAATCTTTAAACCGATATATCGACAAATCGGGTTAGTTCTCAGCAACAAATCACATTGGTTCAGCAACTGTAAACCACTCCATTAACCAATATGTTGGTCAACAATGACCATTATGTTGGTTGCTCAGCAACCATCACATTTGTTGAGTCATTAACCAATGGGACAGGGCATTGAAGTAGTGTGTTTTCATTGATAATTTTTATAACAATTAAGTGAAAATTAGCTCTGTAAAGTTGTTTTTGTATTTTTTGTAAGATATTCGTCTGTAAAAAAAAATACATACATAAACTTTACAATTAGACGCTTTCAATTAAAACATGCTAATTAAAATATTGAAATTTTTTAATAAAAAACTGTTAACCATGACTGTAAGTTTTCAGTTCTTGGACTATATATATAATAAATGCCATGTAGGCAGAGGTAATACGCAATGACTAATATTTGTATTTAGCTAATGTAGTATTGTAGATTAGTATACATGTAAATGATCATTTAAATAGACTTCTCATTAACATAAAATAATTACCTGTATTTAATTAATACAGCAATTGGTTGTGAGTTAACCAATACAGAGTGGTTGAAAAGTTAACCAATTTAGATTGCTTGAAAGCAAACCAATATAGATTGGTTGAAAAGTTAACTAATATAGATTGGTTAGAAAGTTAACCAATATAGAGTGGTTGAAAAACCGACCATTTCGGATTGGTTATTTTAACCAATAGATTGGTTGGACACATATCTACCAATATACTGAGATTGGTTGAAAAGTTAACTAATATAGATTGGTTAGAAAGTTAACCAATATAGATTGGTTAGAAAGTTAACCAATATAGAGTGGTTGAAAAACAAACAATTTCGGATTGGTTGTTTTAACCAATATTTTGGTTGGACACATATCTACCAACCACATTGGTTGAATTTGACCAATATATTGGTTATTTCAACCAATCTGTTTTAGGGTGTGGAGTGACATCACAATACAAAAGAACCTCAGAGCCTAGACTTCATGCAGGCATGATTTGTACACAGCTCAATGGAAGAAAACATTGATTTTTATCAACTTAGGTATTATGATTAAAGGGGGGCACTTCTCGAAACTTGTTCAGCTGTTTTTTTTTATAACTCTTGAAATTCTAATGGAAATTATGACACGACACAAAATGTAAATTTTCCCACATGGCCAGCATAGAATAATGCCTTCCAAGAAATGCCATGCATGGCATGTACAAGGTTATACTCTTGTCATGAAGCTGCACTGTATAATAAGGCATTACATTTTTATTGATCAAACATAATAGATAGTTATGACACTGTGTAGTGTCACTCTAAAATTTAATTTGTCAAATTGACTAAAATAAATTAGTCCTGCGCAATGTCTCATACGACTTACTAAAACAAGTCAAATGAAGGCTATTACTAGTAAAAATGTGTCAGATCCGACTTGAAAATATTTGTCGTGTGACAAGAGGAGAAACCTCATAGTCTCATAGGCCTACGACTAATCTATAGTCAAGTGACTTTCGCGCTTAGTAACCCAATGTCTGACTAATTACACATTCGTTGAAATAATTAGCTGCAACAAATTAAAACTGGTCATATCAAAACCTGACAACACATTAGTAATAGCAATGGCAAATCCCAGGGAACTGGACGGGGGAGGGGGGGGGGGCTGCTGACTTCAGGTGAATGAGGTTGAACTAGGGATCACAAGAAAGCTGAATGTGAAGGGTATTGCAGAACCACAATTTAATGCTGTTCCTGGGATTTGCCAGTGGGTCTGATGATCATGTACTCAAGCCTGTAAACAAGACAATAGGACAAATGGTTCAACATTTCATAAAAGTAGTTTAATAAATAAAATTCACTGTTCTTTCAACTGCATCAATACAAATCATTCTTAAAGTAAATTGAATCAAAAAAATTATGGTAAATTCAACTGCATCAGTACAAATCACATATTAAAAAATTAATAAACAAATAAAACCACAAATTCAATTACCAATGATGGGACCAATGTCTACAATGTTAAGTCAACAAATTGTACAGCACCGAAAGGGTGTTTCTCCAGAAAGTGTGATAAGATTGAGATTTTACTTCATTACATTATAGACCAACCTATTACAAGCCCCCCCCCCCCCCCCCCCCCCCCCCCCCGCTGTGCACTACTGTACAATACAAGCAGCTCTCCAATGCTGCACTATTCAAATGTGGATGCAACAAATACCCTCATATAAACTTTAAGTTTTAAGTGTGGAATCTTCTTTACAAAGTAAAAACGCCCAAGGTGTATTACAACAGACTAATGCAGACCTGTGCCCAATTTCATAGATCTGCTTAAGCAGAAAAAGTAGCTAAGGACAACAAGATTATGCTTCCAGAATAAAACTACCATGTCACATACAATTTGTGACTGGTATCATGCTTATTTCTGCTTAGCAGAAAATTATTAAGCAATATTTTTTGCTTGAGCAGCTTTATGAAATTTGGGTCTGGAAAATGTTTAAACAGTACAACTTCTATTTACAATTTTAACTCCACAATGCTATAACACAAATGTTTCTTCAATATATCTCTTAGTGAATTTTTTAATACTGCTCTCTGTACTCTTAACATGAGATACAGGAAGGGTAGGCCAGGTTGAATATATAAAACCCAGCAAGATACATGCTGATAGTGGATAGCAGGTCTTCAGAAGAACACACAACAACACCATCAATTTCAAGATAAAATGAAATTGATGAGACTGAGAGTAGACTTGGTCCATCCCCTTGAACTATAATAGATAGTATACACTATTTTTATAATGAAATTTTCTTTATTGGGTGAACATTCTCTTTAACTTTTAGACTAAATTGTTTGTGGAATTTTTAATTCTAGTGTTCCTTTTGTTTATGGTTTAGTTTCTCCAACAGAGATCTGACAGCTCTCTCAGGCTTCAAATTATCCTGAATGTTTAGAATTACCTTTTGGTAGAATATCAAAGTTTTCTTAAGACAGGAAGGGTGGGCCAGGTTGAGGATATAAAATCCCGCAAGGTACCTGCTGATACTATAGTGGATAGCAGGTCTTCAGAAGATTCAAGATGAAATGAAATTGATGAGACTGCGGGTAGACTTGGTCCTTCCCCTTGAATTATGATAGATGGTCTGCCCTCTGACTGTAATTATAGAAAAATGACATAAATTAAATACTATTTAGCATGACACCTGTACAGTAATTACTCGACATTCACAATGCAACATATCATCATAATTATGGACTATTGCCTGTACAAGTACTACAAGCTCTGCTTCTATAAAAAATGGATCCCTATGCAGTGTCATGTTTTCATCTAGTTCTTGAAATCTATACTGTCGGACTGTAAAGTTGTATTCTGTGTACTGATCTCTTTTACGGAGCCCCTAAAGGGACATGAAAAATTAAAAAAAAATAAAAAAATATTTCGTGCGCACGACATAATTATCTTGTGCGCACGACATAATTTGGGATTTCCCGGAAGCCATTATGGTTGAACGCCGTCACGTTGGAACAAGCAAAATCAGGACTAAACACCATACCAAAACCTACAAGAAAACACACACAATGTCTTTTAGAACCGATCTTGGGCGCAAACGTTTTCGAATTCAATAACAAGTTCTACAGACAAACAATTGGCGTGGCAATGGGGAGTGTATGCAGTCCTGAAATAATATGTGACATCACCCTATTCAAATATGAAAAAACTTACACTCCCTATAACAACCCAATATAGTGGCCTACATGAGATACAGAGACGATGTTTCAATAATTTACAATGGCAACACAAATAAAGCTTTTGGTTTCTTTAAGAACATGCGTTTGTATCTCGTCGTTTCACCCTAATGACGCCACCAAATACAGACTCCGGGTGTGCAGAATCTCGAGCAAGATGTTGGATAGTGTCCGTTTTTCGTTGCTACTCGCCAGTGGGCACACGACGTCTGTTAGACGTCTTATACACGTAAATTATTGACGTCATATAAATGTCTTATTTAGGTGGTGTGTGCAAAACCAAAAGACGTCTTTATCCAACGACTAAAAGACGTCTTCTTCTGACGACTAAATTACGTCTTTTCTTTACCATTAAATGACGTCTTTTTTGACGACTAAAAGACGTCTCCTTCTGACGTCCTATAAATGTCTTATTTTGGTCGTGTATGCAAAACCAGAAGACGTCTTTTTTCGAAGACTAAAAGACGTATTTTTTTGACGACTAATTGACGATGTTTACTCTTTTCGAAAAGACGTCTTTTGTCTTCCATAAAATACGTCACATAGTTGGCAAGAAAAGACGCTTGGCAGCCGACAGACTCCAATTGTAGGGCAACCGTCAGATTTCCACTAGCATTCTGCCTACACAAACGTTCACCAAACAACTCGCATGTGATTTATTGGACAAATAAAAAGACATAGTGTACATGCATTTACTAAAATGTATGTCTTTTTCTTAAGACTAAAAGACTTCTTTACCCCACAACTGAGAACGTCTTTTTAAGTCTAAAGGGCGTCTTTTTCCCAACCACAACGTGATGTCTCTTTCTGAGGACTAAATGACGTATTTTTTTACGCCTAAATGACGTCCTCTTCTGACGTCCTCTAATTTGTTCTTTGGATCTTTCTGACTATAGTTCCATCAACAAAGCAGATTGTGCCGTCTCTTCCCACAGCAATGCCTGGCAAGAGAATGTCAATTATTTATTATTTTGGTTGTGTATGCAGAACCAAACATGTTTCTTGACAATGTCTAATAAAAGCGTCTTTTCTTGACGTATTTTATGGAAGACAAAAGACGTCTTTTCGTAACGAGTAAACGTCGTCAATTAGTCGTCAAAAAATACGTCTTTTAGTCTTCGAAAAAAGACGTCTTCTGGTTTTGCACATACACGACCAAAATAAGACATTTATAGGACGTCAGAAGGAGACGTCTTTTAGTCGTCAAAAAAGACGTCATTTAATGGTAAAGAAAAGACGTAATTTAGTCGTCAGAAGAAGACGTCTTTTAGTCGTCAGAAGAAGACGTCTTTTGGTTTTGCACACACCACCTAAATAAGACATTTATATGACGTCAATAATTTACGTGTATAAATGTTGTGGAGTTGTTGAGGGAACCAGACAAATCATGGTTTACGCGCAAGGTGTTATGTGAACAAAAATTCACAACCGCGACGCGAAAAGCAATCAATTTTCCCTCAAAATCTGTGATGTTTTTTAAACGAATATCACCTGTCCGGCTATTTACAAGTATATTGGCACTCAATCGGTAAGTTTCATGATGCAGATCTTTGCAGATTCAAATTTCAAGGGGGCACAAGATTAGGTTTGCAGTCGCGCTAGGGCCAAGGATACA
This sequence comes from Leptasterias polaris, assembly GCA_037783415.1. Lineage (NCBI taxonomy): Eukaryota > Metazoa > Echinodermata > Asteroidea > Forcipulatida > Asteriidae > Leptasterias > Leptasterias polaris. The sequence continues at coordinate 5,451,953 of JAZGTN010000027.1, forward strand.
GAGTGGATTGGCCCTAATTGGGGCTACGGACGTTCAGGCTAGAACAGCTAGCTGCACAGCGCTGCTGGAGAGTGCATGTACGTTTGTGTTAGTTGTTGTTTTTCAGTTATAGACCCATTCGTGACATGCATGCACCATCACACTAGCTATGGATACAGAACACCACTTTCGGAGGAGTACCAGCTTGTGAAAAATTCGGCGGGTCGCTTTTGAGTTCCGTCCAACTTTTTTTCGCGGGAGTAAATCGGGCGGGAAGATGATTATAAATATTAGTCAAAAAAAGACGAAAGCACAACTGTGACTAATTTGTTTCAGTCACACAAAGTGACTTACAAAACCTAGTCAGAAATAAAGGTGCTGACTGATTCCGATAAGTCATTGAAAAACTCAACATAGGGCCAATTAGTCAAAACCGCTGTTGACTAATTACTCTTCGTAACAGCATATGACTAATAAAATTTAGCCAAACTATCAAATTCTGACAATGGCGGATTCGTCAACGTACTAAACAGATTAGTTCTGCACACAACGTATTCGTCAAAGACTCTGGACTGAGCAAACTTTGTCATTTAGACTGTTTTATATGCCCAAATGACAAACTAATGTTTAGAGTGTTTAGGTTAATATGCGTACAAAATCAGCGTTAATTTGACAGGCTTAAAAGGTTTTTGAAAGGGGAACGAGAATGACTTGATATGAAGAAATACATGAAGCTACAAATTTGAGAGCCCTTTTAGTGACGCAGTTGTAGACGTTTTTGACTTCAGCATTTGGCAAACGTTTGAGCCAATTTTACACTTGTTTACCTCGTTTACCAAACCCAGGTATTTGTTAAGGGCATGATTTGCTAGTACGGTCAAAAAGAACAATTTTGCGGTTTGATTCATGAGATTATAGCAGAGCCAATTGTCTCTGAAAGTACTCCTGTCTGAAACATTGCCATTTGCGAGACAACTGCCCGCCATTGCAGGACACACTTTCAATGTGCCCCAAATCACCAAAACCTTGATGTTAAACCTAACTTATACAGTCTGCCTTTTTGAGAGCCATCTTTAGTGACGTAGTTAAACACCAGTGAATGCAGCATTTATCAAACGTAGGCCTATCTCTTTGATTGAGCCAATTTTACAAGCCCACGTAGGCCTATAGATGTGTTCATTCGGCATCTTCTGTTAAAGGCATGGTGAGCTAGTGATGATCAAAATAATATATTAACGATTTGTTTTGAGTTCGTACGCTTAAAGTATTTCCTCTTATTTCATTGTAGAACCGCTGTCTAGATAATGTACTCTTGTCTGAAACTGCCTTGGATTGGCGAGAAAAAATATCCGTAATTGCAACATGCAGTTCTTATTTTGATGTGCCCCAATGAACCTCCCCCATCAAAAAGTAAATAAATAAATAAAATTAGATGAAAACCCCCACAAAAACACACACACAAAGTACTTTAAACCCTTTTAAGAGCCATATTTAGTGACGTTGTTGTTTACGTTGGTATCTGCATGTATTTGAAGGCTTTCTCTTCGTTGGTGTCAAATTGTTTACTTTCGATAATACCAACGTGTTTGTGCGTTAAAAAAGGTACCATGGTTGGCTGGCAATGATCGAGAAGAAAAAAATTTGCGCCTTTTTTGTTCGAAATTTCCCAAAAGACTGTGCAAGTCTCGCGCGTATCGGAACGAGAAAACACGTCAAGCGAAAAACATATTTTTCTCTGAAATCAAATCAATTGTTTTTAAATTAGATCTATGAAAAATCTGAACAACAAAAATACTCATTACAATTTGTATAAAATTAGTTTTAGCTTTCATAACTAACACACACATCAGGTGTTAATTTTTGTCGAAACAAACTGAAAACTCTGGGACAAGGATGCTTATTTGATCTGAACTTTTTAGGAAACCCTTTTTTAAATCCACGCCTGAGTACGTGCAACCACTAAAAGCAGGTTTAAACGCAGACGCGCGATGATCGCACCTGCGTAGAATTAACGCGTGACGCAGTTTAAAGAGGACGCTGACGCCTCAATAAACCGTAGACTGCAATAAAAAAAAAGCTTAGCGTCTGACAATTACAGCGTCTGGCGATTATCATCGCGCGACCAAAACAAATGAATAGATAGGTTGCAATATGACGTAAATCGGCCATCTTTACGGGCAATTTGGAACACACAGTCATGCGTTACGCGTGAGAACGGCGTGCAGCACGCGCACATTTCACAAAACTCATTGCATGATTGGTTAGTGTAAGACGCGGCTGCGTTAATAATTTGAGCGCTTGACGCGCCTGCAAGCCAAAATGCGATTTGCCCGTAGAGATATAGACTTGTTGACAAGTCGTTAATGATGGTCGCGGTGAGTCGAGTCGCATCTGGTGCTGTCGCGTAAAAGAATGCTCTCGCGAGATCACTGCTCTCGCGCGAAGTTGCTGGCTGCCAACTCTTCTTCGTCATTAACGACTTGTGAAACCCGCCGGCGGTTCATATTCATTTATTCATGTACGAACGCAGTGTACATTACGGTTGCTGTAGCGACGATCATGAAGACGAGTCCATTTTATCTAAGGGTAGTAGTAATTTTAGTTACTGTAAATGTACTGAATGCTTGCGCTTGAGACATCTGTGGGTGTGTTTTGTGGGTGTTAACTCCTTCATTAATTTAGTAACTAAAGAAATAAAGTAAACTTATCTTAAAATTCATTATTATAATAATTGTTTAAGATGTGTGTTTTGCCTCATAAAAATAAATAATGCCTTCCGTGAATAGTTACTGATCGCTCCAATCATTTAACCCGATGTGTTCTACAGTGATTGTGTGTATTAAGTGTGTATAAACAACAGACACGGAAACCAGTCAACTCGCCCCCCTAGCAAAGTCGCCAATTTCAAAAAACACATGTACAAAGTCACCAACTACAAAGTCGCCCCTAGCAAAGTCGCCCCCTGACAACAAACTCGTCCCCTCTCATAGTCGCCCCTCACAAGGGAATTTAACAAATTTGTGTGATTGGACTACAGGGCTTCGAAAGCTATCTTAAGGGAACAAAAGCTAGCTATCTTAAGGGAACGAAAGAGGAATTTTGGGGAACAAAATCTCATTGCGAAGGAACGAGAACGTATATTAAGGGAACGAGAACGTATATTAAGGGAACGAAAGCATATTTCGGACGAATGAACGTATATTTCTGGCAACTAATTCAAAGTCGTATTTTGATGAAACAAACGCTTGTTTTTAGGGAAAGAAATCTCCTTTCGGTGGAAAAAATTCATATTTTTATAGAACGAAAGCATATTTAGGACGAATGAAAGTATGTTTCGGGCAACTAATTCAAAGTCATATTTTGATGAATCGAAAGCTTGTTTTCAGGGAAAGAAATCTCCTTTCGGTGGAAAAAATTATTTTTATTGAACGAAAGCATATTTAGAGCGAACAAAATTATATTTTGTGCGAACAAAATCATATTTCGAGGAAACGAATGCGTATCTTTCAGGGAACAAACGCGTATTTCTGGGTAACAAAATCGTATTTCGGGTGGAGAAGGCGTGTTCGAGGGAACAAAAACGTATTTTCTAGGAAAAATCTATTTTGCTACCTAGAAAAACACAACTTTGTTTACAAATTTAAAAAAATATAATTTTATGTGAAAAAATTATATTTTGATTGAATTATATAATATTTTGAGGAAACGAAATGACTTTGTTGGAATTTTGTGTGTCGAGAGTGGAAAAAGAAATTCAGAGAGAATTTTTTTTTCACATTTTAATTTGTAATTTATTTTTCACCTGTTCCTTCAGGGGCTCTGGTTTTGTGTGTTGTTGTTTTTTTTTGGGGGGGGCTCGTTTTTGTCTCACAAATTGTTTAACTTAATTGCACCGTCAATATAAGAGTGGTTTTCCTATTTATTGACATAAATCTTATTTAATTTCCAAATCGGGGGAAAGGAACGTACACCGAACATTGAAACGTAACGATTTTAAAACAGCGGATTCGATCAGCGAGGTTTACCGACTAACAAACCCGCAATGACAAGGTAGTTGGTGGTCTGGCTCCCTAACCCCTCCCACATGTTCATGAGCTTCCAGGTACAGCTATCTCTTGGCATGCTAGGTAGGCCGGGTAGGGGTTTCCGTCATGCTGAGCCCCACCGAGAGAAACTCTGCGCCCCATGGCAGCATGCAGCTACACGATTTGCCCGTGTGTTTTACGTCATGTCCCCACACGCTGTGCACTGTCAAACACTGAAATAAAATCTTACGTTCGATTTTTTGTAATTATTTACAAGTTGTACCCATAATTTGAATACGTATTTTCTTGTGTCAAAATATTCATGAACACAATCACTCTCACCACTCAGTGTTTGGTTTTGATCGTGCATGATCAAAGCAACATAAAACTCCATCCAGTACAGGATTTGATGTTTAATATTCATCTACAGTTTGAATATTCATAGATATAACGAAATTGACCAATCAGATGCGTCCGTACGAATTCGGCTGAAGTGGCCATAGGCCGTGCACAAACCGCCAGCGGGTTTCACAAGTCGGTAAATGCGACCAGTCGTGAGAGCAATAATCTCGCACAGAGCAGCCCTCTCGCGGGATATTGCGAGAAAGCCGTTCCGCTATCACCGCGACAGACATTTAACGACTTGTCCACAAGTCTAGTAGAGATATGGCGTCTACTGGGAACTATCTATAGGCCTTGTATAATAAGTTAGGCCTATAAAGTTACAATTGCTGGTATCACACAGAGTGTCGCGGCCGGGCGGTCTACGGGTTTTGGCACTACCAACGTGTGGTGTTATGGCTATTGCAGCTGGGTGGTCTAGTGCAACGGAGTTCGGGCACTGTCAGTGTGTGGGTTCGGGTCCCGGATGGCTATTGCAGCTGGGTACTGTCAGTGTGTGGGTTCGGGTCCCGGATGGCTATTGCAGCTGGGTACTGTCAGTGGGTTGCGAGTGGGTTCGGGTCCCGGTTATGGCTATTGCAGCTGGGTACTGTCAGTGTGTGGGTTCGGGTCCTGGTTATGGCTATTGCAGCTGGGTACTGTCAGTGTGTGGGTTCGGGTCCCGGTTATGGCTATTGCAGCTGGGTATACTGTCAGTGTGTGGGTTCGGGTCCCGGTCATGGCTGTATCCTTGAAAAATACGCTTATTGTCGTCCTATAGGATGGGACGTTAAGGTGAAATGCGTGTAAAAGAACCCAGTACAATGATCGTGAACAGAAGGATTTGCCGAATATTTCTTGCATGGCTGGTAGGAGATTGCACCGCATCACCTTGCGAACCAAAGACGATGCTATTAAGTCTTGTAATTCATACATATAGCTCTACTGGCGTAATAATAATAATAATAATGAACCCTTCGAGATGTCCGTCGGGTATAAAATTACACTAGGGGCCAAGTCAGAACGGCGTGTTCGTCATGTAAATCGAGACACAAATTGCTGCTAGTTAAAAATCAAAAGAACGTTGCTTATAAAATTCACCCCCAAAAGATCGAAAAAATATCACAACCATGTTTGGTATAAAGAAAAACATTTATATTTAAAATACGAAAAGGTGGCTTATTTGCAACTTTGTACATCTCTATTAAGTGTTTTGAAAAAACAAGCATCAAGTGGCTTTCTCTGTAAATGTGGAATAGGTAATATTTTCCTCCTTAAAATAATTGCATTGTGGGTGGATACTTATGAGATTGTATTGATCATTGAAATGAGGTCATTAACAGATCCAATGCACCAAGACTTGGCATGGGAACATGATTGGACATCCCTGTGGTGGTTGGAGTACTTGGTTCGATTCCGAAGGCACTGGAGAAACATAGATCAGATATATAGACACAGCTGTGACTGATCTACTATAGAAGGCAGTGCTCTTGGGAAAAGCGAGGATCCTGCAAAAGACCGTTGAGATCTCAGGCTACGGGACATAGCCCGACTCGATGAGTTACAGGCACAAAGATAAAACTATGATCTTTCTTTTGCATGCTGCGATATTGCGAAATAATAATGTCTGATAGTGTAACGCAGAGTTTTAGAGATGATTTAGAATATGTTCTGCACTCTATATTTTCTCTGGTTAACGGAGAGTCCTGAGCGAGCGAGCGGATGGAGTGTATTCTATAGTTGACAACGACTGAAGAAAAGCACTTGAAACAATTTGTATGGGTCTGCTCTTATTTTTATTAAGGTGACTTCTAACATACAATTACTAGGTGATGAACCTAGCTCGTATACGAGCTAGGTTCATTGCTATAGGTGTGTGAGAGGCGAGTCTCTTGCACTAAGGCATAAGGGAAAGTCGAAGGAGTAGTCGAGGCCCAGAGTGAAAGTCGGGGAGAGGTTATAAAGGGTTTCTGGAAGTGGAGTAGGTATATTTAGATATGATGTCACAGAGAAAATACATAAGACCAATGACATCATTTCCTAGAACAAGATCATGGTCAAGATGTTTGCAACTATTGGCATGGATGGTGGGGAAGGTCAGCCAGGGAGGCTGAGGTCAGTAGAGGGTCAGGAGAGTCTGAGGTCAGTAGTGGGCAATGATATGGCCACCTGTTATGTGCTAAGATCGAACAACTATATTGGTGGGAAATCTAAAGTAAGTGAGAAATCGTCCTTACAATAGCAATAAAACAATAAAATCAAATCATTGCTTTCACTGTACTTGTTGACGTCGTTCCTGAACTTTAAGTTAAAAACCATGTCAAGCATTATTGCGATCCAATTCCCGCCCAGCAAAAATTATCGTCATCTTCTAGCCTGTTAAACACGGTCTCCTTGGTGATGGTTGATGTATAGCAAGCCCAACACCCACCACCACGTGACCAATTGCAGATATATAATCTTCAGCACAGCTCCGGGGGGACTTGACAACCACGGCACGGACACTTGCTGATTGGAAAGTGGGTTATCAATCCTCGATGGATTTACCTGCAATAAATAAAAATAAACATTGTATTCTTTGTAAAAGGTTTTTATCTGATGTGCTTTCTGCGAGTGACTTCGATTATGATGGATAATGTTTGAAATTGCCAGTTATGGAGGTTTGTCAGTTTCGGGCGTTGATGTGCTGTTTCCTAATGGTCAGATCAATTTGAAGGATCTATCGGAAAGCTATCACTTTATAGGGGGCTAGGCTGCTGGGAGGTTCGTCTCTTTTGCCGGCAGGCATTGCAGTCGTTTGCTGACTCTCGCAAGCTGGACTTTCGCAGTCGCACGAATGTTCGCACTGATCATTTTAAAAATATATTATTGAGTGTGCGCCTCAAAGTGAAGGACTACATAAGAACATCGCAAAACCATGATGTATCTCATTGTTAGAGTGAAAGCCAAGCACTGACACAAATGTGCATCATCTGCGATTCTCATGAAACTATCGTCGAGCTTTGTCTACTAATGATAATGTTTTAAACGCCGTCTTTCAACCGCTTCAAACTCCCCATGGAACTCGGTTTACTTCTCGTTGCAGCCCTCTTCCTCCGTGATTGAAGATGGGGAAATTTGGGATCGTATTCAAGGGGACTCTGGTCCGTGCACTGTTCTCCCTCCACGCTGGTCTAAGTGTCTGGTTGATTAGCAAAGAAAACGAAATTTACTTGCTGATTTGGCTCTTGTTCCTGCTGCTCATTTTTGTTGAGGGAGTCTTCACGATGAAAGTGAAAAAACACGGCACTTGGAAATGGTGAGTAAAACATCGGTGAAATCTTACGAAGTTACCCTATAATATATAAACGACACCAAATCCCTGGGCCTGCGAGGCAGACAGACAATATTAGTTAAGGGATTCGTGGAGACTAAACGATTAGCATTCATGATTTGAGGGATCAAGTTAAAAACTCAAAATTTGCATTGTGGAAATACTATCGTACAGGTTCACAGGTGTGCTTTCGTTTGCTTGATGCTTGTGGGGTCCCCCTCTTTTTTGGGGGGGGGGGGGGGGGTTGACAAGAATCATCTTATGTCATCCATTTCTGAAGTCACAACCCATTCCCCTCTTTTTTTAGCCAAGACAAAAATTTACGGAAATTTTCAAATACAAATTGTTGTTTTTCGTAAAATACAGGTTTTCACCGACCGTCTGCCTGTTCCTCCTTTGCTCTGTGCCCTGCCTCTGGGTACTGGAACTCGAGTCGTATGACACTCGAAAGAAGTTCTACATGGATTCCAACACTACAACATGTAGTAACTATACACTCCTGATAAGTCTACCACCTTTGTTTGGATTTAAGGTAAGCGTGGAAAGGACACATTATAATTAAACTCGAACGAATCATGGAGTCAGTCACGAAACACCCAACGAGTGGAAACTAGGTTTGGGGTGAACATTGGTCTATAGACCATGTTACCTTTGTTTACAGAGTGGTGACCTTGTACATTATAATGCATTTCCTGACGGGCAAGATACTACGCAGGCTCATGATATATGGGAAAATTTACACTTTGTACATAATTTTCACAAAAATTCCCAAATTTACAAAAGCAACAGCCGTACAGCTTTTGAGATGTCCCCCTTTCTTCATATCAAAAGTTGAGAAAAATCAGACAGTGCAATCTCCATAAAACATAAGATTTGTTGTATTCTTCCTTCCATTGAGCTGTGTAGAAATGTGCCTGCAGGAAGTCCAGGCTCTGTTACTCTTTTTTAAACATGTGATGTCACAGGTCACATGGTCTATAAGGCAATTTCAGAGAACTTATAGCTAACATGAGCTTATAAATTTACTGAGCACTTACAAATATTGCTTGACAGGACGGGTTACTGACCAAAATACCATGTGACTTCTATTGGTTTGACTGGTTCCCCACTAAGTTGTATGAGATTAGCAAAAATATCTGTTAAGCATGTTCTGAATATAATGGCTGTGTCCTTTGGTTCAAATCCTTCGTATACCTGTGGCGTTTTTTTATGCATATGACTCAGGAAAGCACCGAGTACACAGTGCTGGTCACACATCAGTTGATGGTATAAACCCAATTAGTAATCTTATCCTCAATGCAATTATTATATTATAGGTTTTCCCGCCAATTTCAACACAAAATCATTCATTTTAACACCCGACTCATTCAATTTCGTTTGAAAATGAATGCTCCGTTGAATCAGCATTCAACAGTCAATGAGCAGCAATTCAAAGTTTAGCTTCACTGGTCAAACAAGATAGTTAAATTTCATTCGGCCGCAAGACATTTCAATTTCGTATAAGCAAACATTCAATTTCATCAGATAGTAGAAATTCATTTTGAGAATGAATGGTCAAAGTGTATAGTCTTGAATGCCTAAATAGAATGACTGAAACGAATCTGATTGAGAAAAACAAAACCATGTGCACGAAAACGAAATTCTATGCATTAATAGCTCAAGCAAAACCCTAGTTTGAGTGGGTTGGGAAAAAATGTGTGAACTTGGTCTCGTGTTAATGAAATTGAGTCAATTTTTGCTGAAATTGGCTGGGAAAAGCCTATATTATTTTCCGCTGATCAGCCTTTCGGAATTGAGATACGCAGAGACACTTCATGTTGCTTTAACGGTTCATTAAGTTATCTGATTGCATGAATTTTTCACTATCAATAACCCCCACTACCCAACAACAATTTACTTTAAAGTTACATTACATTCTCAAGATACAGTGAATTTACAATTAAAAATGCCAGGTACAATATTTGACCAAATTGACAAACAGATAGATTCAGAGTTCAAAAAGCTATTTTTATAGACTTTTGAAAGTTATGGTTTTATTTAAGATATTTTACCAAAACAAATCCGCCAATCATAAGTGGTGGTTAATTAAATTATAAAAACAAATTACTGTCGGTATTCCGACATTATACACGAAACCATCAGACGTGTTGGCCTACCAACAATTATTTTGCATGTTAGGCCTACATGCGTTTTGTGCATTGTCCGTGGGCAATTCGAAAGTTGTTGTGTGTTCTTGGCTTTGAAACGGCATCATCTGTCAAAGTTCGTCCAGAGAAAAAGTTCAAAAAATTGTGTTTTCTTTCGGCGCAAACGGGCTATGGAATTGCTTCTTATCCCTTTTTAAGAGTTGTTTATGCACAAAAATACCTACAATGTTTTGTATTCAGTGAGTATTGACTTTAAAAAACAAAACATAAATTTGCTTCTTGAAATACAACCAGCGGAACTATACGGACTGGCATTTTGTGTTGGTCATGAAATTGAACAAAAACCACACAATTTCCAGAGACATTTATGTGAATCGTAATATTTTGCTTTTAAAATATCTTTCCAACCATATTCATTTCAAAACAAACACGTTTATAGCCCACAGCTCCCGAATCCGAAGGCAAAAATTGAACGTGCCCCTCATAAAGGGTGTGTACAACATTTGGTAATTGCCAAAGACCTATAGCCACACTTGATGTGACACAACATAATCATAGGCCTATCCGTCACCGACGCCACGAAGTAGCACAGACCTAGATACCAGTTAAAAGTAACAATTAGAGAAAACAGCGAGATGAACGCTTTTTAAAATCAAGCTTTCCTACAAAATGTCAGGGTATTTTCAACTAGATTTCTTACAGAGGAGACTTGATGCATTGAACTTCCTTTTTACGTTGCTTTTTCCTGCTTTTCGTCCTAAATTATTAAGCAATAAAGTAAAAAAGATGTGTGCTATTTCGTGGAATCGAAAATTAACGACAATAGACATTTTCCGTTTTCACGAAGTAGCACCTTCCAATGTATTACTAAGGGAATAAAAGGGTAGCGACGAGTTCTTAAACGGCCGTTTATCGCACGGCCACGACCCTGAAAGGTTTTAAACGGCCGTTTAAGAACGAGTCGCTACCCTTTTATTCCCATTCATAAATGCCCTTTTGGTTAAAAGGCGTAATAAAGTAGGAAACTCTGTAAAAACTTATCTGTTTTCCGACGTCCTTGAGCTCTGTACGTGAGACAGTTTTCGGATATGCATTGTGCGCGTAGTAATTCACCCTCGTGTCCATGGACTAAAATGGCGCGGCGAGATCGATCTCCCCTGAGAATGAGGTCTTAAACAGCTCCAGCTATGTCTTTATCAGCCGTTTAAACACCCCCACGTGACGTGCTCTCCACCAATAGGAATAGCGAAACTGTCTGGGGTATTTATGAATAAGGGAATAAAAGGGTGGCGACGAGTTCTTAAACGGCCGTTTAAAACCGGCAGGGTCTTGGCCGTGCGATAAAGGCCCGAGCCGATAAATACCTCGGAGAGTTTGTGCATTCTGATTGGTCGAGGACTGGTCACGTGGGGGTGTATTAACATGTGATATAAAGACCGGCTCTGTAAACTAGCAAATAAATGGCCCCTAAACAAGCACAATGTTGTGTAAAAGTTCGTTTTGCACCGTGCTTGCTGTGCAGAAACTATCAAATCTGTTTCTTTGCGCGTATTGTTTTTGATTATTTTTATGAGGACAGGATGGTGCCGCGTGTACGCGCATACCACGCGTGTACGCGCATACCACGCGTATGCATAAACGCGCAGACAATGTATCATTTTGGTAGCTGGTACGTGCATGAAGCCAAGGTAATGCAAAGCATAAAGCCGTACACCAACCAAAGTGTTTGTATTTATAGTGCTGTTACTTTAAAAGTCTGGTTCTTCAAAATATGCACATAATAGTCATTTTCTCTCCATTTCTGATATAGTTAATTAAGTGCAGGGGAATAGGAGCCACGCAAAAGTTGAACAGCCAAAAGAATGGCCCCTGAACATGAGTGGATTATTTCCAGTGGCTGGCCGCTGGTGGCTGGCCGCTGTTAATGGACCTCGCCTTCGGCTCGGTCCATTAACAGCGGATGGACCTCGCCTTCGGCTCGGTCCATTAACAGCGGCCAGCCACCACCCCGGTCATTACCACGCAGTGAAGACCGGCTCCCCACACTGTTATTCCCTAATTATGCACAATGTATTATCTTCAAGCAGGCCTGAATACTCGATTATGATTGGTCAACAGGGAGTGTGATATAAACTTATATCGCACGGCCCATATCACACCCTGCGTATAGACCTTATGCATATGACGTCATTTGAGTAGGGCGCCCTCGCCTAGAGGTCAAAAGGAAGCCGTTCACTGGCCAGTCCTGTGCGCCGCGCGTACAAATCAGCGCGTTTCCATTGTTTCATCATCAGTTTACCTCTAAGATGGCGGCTTGGTGACGTCAATGCATAAGGTCTATAGACTGTGCAAGTCTCGCGCGTATCGGAGCGAGAAAACACGTCAAGTGAAGAACATATTTTTTTCTGAAATCATATCCATGTTTTTAAATTAGATCTATGAAAAAATCTGACCAACAAAAATAATCTTTACAATAAGCATAAAATGGGTTTTAGCTTTAATAATAAACACACAAATCATTTGTTAGTTTTTGTTGAAACAAACTAAAAACTCTGGGACAAGGATGCTCATTTGATCTGAACTTTTTAGAAAACCCTTTTGTAAATCCACGCCTGAGTACGTGCAAACACTAAAACTTCAAAGCAGGTTTAAACGCAGACGCGCGATGATCGCACGGGCGCAGAATTAACGCGTGATGCAGTTTAAAGAGGACGCTGACGCCCCGACACAACCGTAAGACTGCAATGAAAAGGCTTAGCGTCTGACAATTACAGCGTCTGGTGATTATCATCGCGCGACCACGGATCGGAGGTGGGCACAAATTCTTAATTCTGCCTCGTTGGATATGGGACGCAGAAGCGCTATATTTGTCCGTATTCCACTCGCGCTTGTGTGATAACTTATAATAATATGCGTGTTTGTCAGTTGGTGAAATGTAGGTCACGCGCGCGCGCTACACACAAGATTGCAGTGCTACTTCGTGGACGTTTTTATCACACTTGAGGTTGGTGTGCGCCGTGTGTTTAACTTCGGTGCTACTTCGTGGTGTCAAAAATTGTCAGTTTCGGTGCAAAGTTGTATCGCTAATTACCGTAATTAAGAAAGTATTGCTCCTGAAGCGGTGAAACTCCATGAAATTGTAGGCCTCGGTTAACATTGTTTAAAATGTAAAAAAAATGAAAACTGAAAAAAAAGTGGTTTAGTATAATGCGTGCTACTTCGTGAAAACGCTGACGCAATGTTGTACACATCCTTTAAATACACTGAACAGTAAACAGTAATATACAATCTCACTCCCTCGAGGCTATATACAAAGACTAATTATCCATTAATCCATGTTGCAACTCAAATATTTGTATAAAGTACAACACCAACAACAAAAACCGCAGACCTTCTATAAGGAATAAAATATCTTCCATTTTCGTTTCACCGTCAAGTGCGGATTGTTCAGATCCACTCTTTGTTTTTAAAATGAAAGCGAATGCATAAATACTTTTAGTAACTGCAATAATTAAACAAAATTACCATTTTAATCGATTTCATGATGGTGTCTTTTAATTCCCACGTTATATAAATGTTTGAATGCACTTTTTAAAATGTTTATCAAATACTGTTTACATCACGACGTTATCGTTGACGTTGTCAATACAAAGTTGAGTTTGATTGCACCTGTTCAAAATCTAATTTATTGTTTATTTGTTTTGACATATATTTTGTTCATTGTTTACCTTGTGGATAAATAAAATACAACTCATCGTGGTGTAGCCACAATACTGGTCTCCCAATTGTTCAAGAAAATAAATTAGGAATTTACAGTCTAATTATAAGTTCTTTCTTTTTTCCTTTCTCCTTTTTTCATTTTTCCCTTTTTATATATATATATATATTTTTTTTATGTGTGTGTGTTTTGGTGCATACGTGTAGAATCGGGGTTGGAGTTTCAGAGGACCCAACATCGCCAGCTCTTATGGGGTTATATGTTGTTTAAAAAAGTCGCATTACAAATCAGTATATAGGCCTAGACCGTGAAAGTCTCGTGCGTATTGAAAAAGAGAAAACAAGTTAAACAGATTCTATATTTTTTTATGAAATAGAATATTCTTTTTTAATTCCATTGATACAAACTTCTTGAAAATATCTATACACATAGCAATTTGTTTATAAATACAAATTCAGTTTTTATGTTGTGCACATAATTTGTTAAAATTAACATTTAAACAAAATGTTTACTTGGGAAGAGTATGCTTATTGTTTTTATTTTTTAATATTTGTGGAAATCTCATTTGTCAATCACGCCTGAATTTGTGCGACCATTACATAAATTGAATGATAAATATGAACGTCAGTCGGGCAAAGTATTATTGATTGTTTAACAAGTAACCGCAAATGGGGGTCAAGTCTTATTCTTGGGTTTTCTTTGTTGATTTATTAAATTTATTCTACTGTCATATATTTTATTGCTGAGTTTTACTTATATTATTTTTATGAGCCATTGATTTGAATTGAAGGAATATGCAGAATTGCGCGCTCACGTGAAACCCAATATGCCATTTTTAAATATGATTGACACAATACTACTATTATATTTGAGTAAATTTGTCTGTAAACCAAACAGTGCATTCATAGTAGCGTCCACCATTGTCTTAAAAAGGCTATCAACGTTGGGACCAACTTGGTCCTGCCGTAATAAGGAGTTAAACCACACGCGAGACTTGCACCGTTTGTATAGGTAGGCCCTATACCCAATACGCTGTAGGCCTATACCCCTACCGAATGGACGCATACAAATATCTTCTTCTTTTTTTGTTATAGCACCACACCTGCCTAAAACAATTCTCACTATGCCACTGTTGTGATGGTTTAACAGCAAAACAACAATATATATTGGTGTTGTATTTTACAGGTGCCTGTTGTATCAGAACTGAAATTGGGCTTGCAAGATTGGACGCTCGTTCTTCACCAAACCCTGCTCTTCATGCTCATCCTTGGCAGATGGCTGCTCCCCAAAGGCGACCTGTCACGCGACCAGCTCTCTCAACTTCTACTGGTCCAGATTGGCATGGCGGCAGACATCTTGGAATTTGTCACGGAGGGCATGACAGCAGAGATAATGGTCATCAGCAAGTACACGTACGGTCAAGTGTTCGTGATTCTGATCGTGTGGACGTGGAGCCTACCGCAGTTTACCCTCAGCCTGACGCTAACAAAATCGCGGAAGCCCAGAGTAGCTGGCACTGGTAGCATCCTGAAGAAGCAACCTAGCGTAGATCAAAGAGGAAACTTCGGAGTGTGTCATCTTTTTTGCGGCACCGAGATCTGGGCTATCTTGGTCACCATGACCATGCAGGATTTACCTTTCCTGGGCACCCGTCTTTATCTCATCTTCAACCCTGATATCCCTGTCTCGATCCCGTTCTTTTTCTTCACGTTCAAAAATTCCTTGCTGACTATGCTACAGCTGTACCGTCTCTCGGTGATTCTCCAAGAGTACCGGCACCAGAGGATGGCAAGAGTGAGGGTGACCCCGGAGCATAATCCATCGTCAATAATTGAACTTGAAGATGTTGCGCCCGTAGATGAACAACAAGAAAGCCTGTCCAGTCATTCCGGTCCGCAGCAACCACCCACCACCCCCTGGTTCGCCTCCCGTTTCCTCTCCGGGTTCGTCGGGCCCAAGTTGCGACAGCGGAAGCACGTTAGTATCCAGACGGAGAAATCGCTGCAGATAGTCGCCAGCATCTCGTCCCACTGGGCCGTCGATGTGGACGACGAGGACGATTACCTTTACCAATACGCGGATACCGATGCCAAACACCACAGTGCCCGTCGGCCTGACCCAGACGATGCAAGCAGTCCTACTCCCGCCGGTGGTGCTCCAAGGTACAGACGAAATCACAGCCGTACCTTCTCTGAAACCCCGCGAAGTCCTTCACCGAAAAACGAGGTCAGAATCAAAAGTCCCAAGGAAGAAGAAAATGACAAACTGACAGTGATTTTCAATAAGAAACACGATCGCGATGATCATGGGAATATTATTAAAGAGGAGCGCAAAGTGGCCAGGGTTGACTCTACCGAGACCCGTGACGAAACCTCCCGTGAGGTCAATGCCAAAGCGGAGGGTCGAGACCGCGTGGAAGATGCCGTTGTGTCTGTTGGAGGTGAGTTGGTCAACGATGCCATCATTGACATTATATCAAACTTTGAAGATTGGTCTGGCGCCGATACCAAGTTACCATCCCCGGACGATAAATCCTAAAAGCAGAAACAGAGGCGAAAAGAGATGTGAAAACTTTACTCGTGAGGACGAGGATGATGCAGAAGGGATAAGTTAGGTGTAAAAACTGTACACTACACGCCATTTCCTTTATTTTAATGTTGTCTCTTCCCTTTTCTTTACCTGTTTCACTTGTTGTGACAGTTATAACTATTTTTTCTCTACAAAAATATCTATAACGTTTGGCATTCCTGTCATATATTTTAGCCTTTACTTTTTGTAACGAGAATGCTCAGTATATTTGCTATCAATTTCCATTAAATGATGTAGAACAAACTTTCAGTGAATGAGGAAAATCAGGATGACATTATTTTATTGTAACATGCGAGCCAAAACTATTTTTTTTAATTCAAGGTGTGGATGTCTCTGATAATAAATGGGTGTGCCATGGTCCAGATCGAAATGAGGTTCACCGCACGCACCTTCAGATTGATACATCATGCCACAATCGTCATCGGGTTCAGAATGAACCGGTAATGAGGTTACATGGTAAATACCGTGAAACCTGGTTGGAAAGCCTCCACGATTGACAGGCTCATTATAATTATCTTCAAGACATTATTGGGTATAAAACGCATGTAGTTCTTAAAAGAAAGACTTAAGCGAGGTACCTACAGGTGTACCTCATGCAACAATCCTCATCGGATTTAGAATGTATGATGAGGTGTTTACAAAACCTGGTTCAAAGCCTCTACGACTGAAAAGCTCATTTTTGAGGTTTATTTCTTGAAAGGAAGGTACCTCCAGATAAACCTCGTGCCACAATCCTGATCGGATTCAGAATGTAGGAGGTTAATACGAAACCTGGTTCAAAGTCTCAATGATTTAATTCTTGGAAGCAAGCATAACCGACTGAAGGTTGGCACCTCCAGGTTGGTACCTCGTGCCACAATCCTCATCGGATTCAGAATGTATGAGGCATGTTTTTGTTGCGAGGCTGAGGTACATTGCACTTAACTGGATTTCGGCGGATTATTTCCCACAATGCAAAGGTCTTCATTTGGATCTTGCCAATACGATTGTGGGATATAAACCTTTGGATTTTTTGTTAAATAAATTATTTATTTTAGAAATTGTCTCGATAGTTATTTGATAAAATGCTTATTGAATTCTCATTCGTGTAAATACTTCACAATGTATAGTTTCATTAACACCGTTTGACACCGTTAACACCAACAAGTCCTATATTATAACATATATACTGTTGGATCCCCATTTCACAGTATTGCTATTGAAACAGCAAATGCATCAAGGTACCTGATGCCTGATGGGCGACCATGTTTCACGCTCGTAGCTCGATTTGGGTTTAAAATAATATTATTTAACAAAAATTGTAACAATACCGGAGTCCAATAGGCCTACACGTATTTACCAACAAGGTACTGAATTGGAATTTGAACAAACAAAACAAACATTTTAAGAAAGGTTTTAGAATGTTTGAATTAGGAGACCGATTTATATAGCACCTCATAAGGGTTTGCAAGGTGCTGTGGCGCACTCAGTACTGCTAGAAACATCGGGGCAAACCACTTCTCTTTTAGCGAATATGGGTTTCTATGCCTATCCATTGACAACGCACATGACCTACGTCGGCCTTACATCACATCTGAACGAGGAAGATGTGTGTCTTGCTTAAGGAAACAAGTGTCAAACGGTCATCTAGTGGTCAGTAGTGGTCATATTTTGAGGAAAATATACAGAGTGGTCAAATTCTCCAATGGCACGTTCCCAAATTCGGATGTACACAGATTTAGGCCAGTTGACGGCTATCGGTCAGCAGTGGTCATTTTATATGAAAAAAAGGCGTCGTATATATATTATAGATTTATTTCATATGGTTGATATTTGTGCTCTGTGAAGCACTTTAGCTCTAGTTATTCTACTGCCGCGGTGTAGATTTGGGAATTCGGGAGAATAATTAGTTCTGAAAGGGTATAGCGCTAAATAAAATGGGGATGTGGCGTGGCTCTTATCCCCATGTCTCCATTTGAGTTCACCACCAGGGAACGATAATGTTGGAATCGTTTTGCGATAGTAGGCCTAAAGGTCTAAGTTTTCGTGTGACCTCATTTGGCACGAATGCTGCCCTGTTTATTTTTTATTTATTTTCATAATTAAAGAAATCTGTTATTTCTTAGCAATATAGAACTTTGTATCTGATAAGAAAGTGTTGCTTAATGTTCACTGTAGTCTGGTTCTTTATAATCTGAGAAAGTTCAAAGAAGGATGGAAAACTGACAGCCACTTGGAATTACGGTTGTTCCCAAGCTCCTCATGATTAAACATATTCCTTTATTTTATTATTGAGAAAACATAAAGTACGTTAGTTCCCGTTAATTCCTTTTTGCTGTAAAATATGTTTTATCATTGTAAAAATCATTTTGTGTTAAAGGTAGACCATTGGTTATTTTAATAATAAGTTCATTTTTATCCTGAGTTTTGTTGTTCTTGTCGCCGTTTATAGTTTTTAGTTGCTGGTGCTGGTGCTGCTGCTGTTGTTGTTGTTGCTGTTGCTGTTGCTGGTGCTGGTGCTGGTGCTGGTGCTGGTGCTGGTGCTGGTGCTGGTGCTGGTGCTGGTGCTGGTGCTGTTGCTGTTGATGTTGTTTTTGTTGTGTTGATGTTGTTGATCTTGTTATTCAAAACACAGTACCATCAAACCAAACTGTGAAATGTCATGGTTCAGATGCGAAAGTGTTTGATAAAACAACGAAAAACGGTTGATGATGTCAGAGTTTTTAATATGTACTTTATACACATGTTCACTTTGGCTTATTTTGATTGCATTACTTAGACACTTGGTGATTTTGGGAGTCGTTAGCTTTGACTGTATTTCAGAAGGAAATGTACCTCCCGAGGTTTGGTTCTTGTATTAACAGTGGGTTCTTGTATTATCAGTGAGCTTTCAGATTGCTTATAATTCCGTACTTTGTATTAAAGGTTCAATCGTCAATTAGGAGATATGAGTTTGGAAGGTGGCTACTAGTGGGAACCGGTTAGTTATTAAACCCTTTGCGATTGCGCTGTATTGATGATTAGTCACGTCTCCCTAGACTAAACAATTAAGTTTGACACACACATCTTACAAACATACATATACATGTTTTGTTTACTCAAATATATTATAAGTTGACTGATTGGACTGCATTTGTTATGTGAAGAACATTGGTATTGTACGTGTAGGGGTAGGCCTACTATACTGTGCATAATTTTAAGAGGAGTTGGCCGATGATTATATTATTCATTGGTGTCAGATTGCCTGAATGGTAATGGACTGAAATGTTAAATAGATCATTCAAAATCAAAACCATGGATGAAAGTAAAAAATTATGAGAACATTGCAATAAATGAAAGCCGGTGTCAAAGGGGATATTGTCTCCCGGTGATTTTGTCCCACAGAATACATAAATAGATGTTAATTTTGCATCGGGGAAAATGAATGTAATTTGGCTTTTACCCTGCACCGATGTGTGTTAAGCACTGTATACTCAGTACAGGTTGGTGTAGTGGTATCTTGCCTCGCCTTCCACCTATGGGACCCCGGTTCGAATCCCACCTGGGGCACTATGTGGATTGGGTTTTTCAGTCCCTGCCTGATTGCGTGGGTTTTCCCTGGAATAATTCTCTGGGGTTTTCCTCCCACATCTAAAACTGAAACTTCCTTCTTTGTCTTCTCTCTTCCTATCTCATCCTGTTATTGGCGCTAAAATGCTGTTGGATGTGTAATAAAATAAAATAAAATAAAAATAAAATAAAACCTGTGTAGTAGGCTCATAAAATATTTTTGTTTGGGCTTTAAAAATATTCATGGGTCCGGTGTCATAGGGAAATCTGTCTGCCGGAGATTCTGTCCCCCATATGGGAAATTATTGTGGGCTGGAGGAGGAGGATTCAAAAGAGGGCGCTATCAAAAGCAGTTTGTACACAGTTCTCCATATGGGGGGACAGAATCTCCGGGGGGGACAGAATCTCCGTCCACACCGGCTCTCTGTTTTTTCCCCTATAGAGTATAGTAGTATGGCAAATTGGGTAGAAATTTCGCCAGATAGCGCCCTCTTTTGACTCAACTTCCTTCAGCACATGTCATGTTTAGTGTATGGGGGACAAACAAACCGTACAACAAAACTCCCCTTTGACGCCGGCGATTTATTTTCTACATTTTGTGGACAAAAAGTGTGAATAAACTAGATTTTTGTTTTCGAAAATCGTGCGTGTTTTCATTTGTGTGTGTGCGTGTGTGTGGGGGGGGGGGGGGGGGGGGGGGGGGGGGTGTACACGGGGCTCGTTTGCCCGGTCGCGACCGGTACGGTACGGTCGGCACGAACCCGTGTGTCCTTTTAACAACCAATCGGTGCCAATAACGTTGACACCTTCACTTTTTCTCTTTAACACTCAAAAATACAAAGCACGAATAATCGTAAATTCTTTATAGGCCTTCCCAACTACATATGAAGAGCGTTGTATCCCTTTCTTAAAAAAAATAGCCTATGAATATTGTAAGTTTGGTTTTTAAACTCAGATTGGTCAATGGTACGATATGTAGTTACGTCTGAAATACGCGGGTTTGTAGAATTTGAGTCATATTTAGATAGGGACAAAATTGAAGCAAGATCACACTGCATAACGGAACATAGCGATCATTTGCGTTTTTTTTTTTTTTAGCATGTGCCAAAATACGCATAAAACTAACTTTTAAAACACAGAATTTCTTAGAAAATCCATAATATCTCGAGATCGCGAAAAGCAAATTTCATGGATCGTTCACTTTTAATAAGAAAAAAATATACTCTTTCAATTCATATAATTAATTTACTGTTTGTTAATAGGGAACAAATTGCCCTTTTAACTTTCTTTCACGCGCCTATGGCAGAAGGTGAAAAAACAGAAAATGGCCGTGCTCTCGCATCATAACTTCCCATAACTCACACATAACGCAACGCATTCACCTGGATCGCGTTGCCTCTTCAAGCTGAATAATTTCTTTATCGATTCATGTAACATGAAAGATGATTGGTTAATTGGAACCAGTTGCCATTGTACAGGACATAAAATCATATCTTATGAAAAAGACTGTTTCGTAGCATGTGTTATAGGGCCTACGTTAGAGGTCAGATCAGAATACGCGGTGTGTGATGGTGAGTAGGTAACCACATTCAAACCGGGGACCTATAACAAAAGAGGACAATAGGTCCACGGTTGCTATCACAAAGGAAAGCTTTGTGGTTCACGGTTGCTATCACAAAGGAAAGCTTTGTGGTTCACGGTTGCTATCACAAAGAGTTGAACAAAGGAGGGTTCACGATTGCAGGCTGTTACACACTAATGTGCGTGCACACTGTGTGCACGCACACAGCGCATCATTATTTGAGCGCTTCTCATGCACAATGTTCCGTTATGTGTGAATATTGTGGCGAAACAGTATTCACTTAAATAAAATCACCCTTCAAATATTTACGTTTAATGATTGAATAATCTATTTAGGCCTATTATAAGTTATTGATGCTTCATGTTTTCTAAACATGTGGGTAATAGCAGATGGCGTCCTGGTTTGTGACCGGTGAAATCCAACCTCTAATAATTCTTCAGTTAAACCAATGTTCCTGTTATATAAGTTGTGTAGTTGTTTTCGATAAAGTAAAAAAAAAAACAGTTATCAAATAATAGCTTATTGGTATATCTGAAATGATGAAGAATGTTTATCAACATCAAGGTGTCAACAAAACTGGTCAATAAAGGTATTAATATGTTACCATAACGACAAATAACTATACACCGGACTGAAATGCAGTGTTTCGCGGCTACTAAAGGGCAACGTTTACGGTTAATGGCAATACAAACTTATTTGGTTGTACAACAGCTTTTGATAGCATAAAGCATTTTGTGAAACATTAATTTCACTTCGAAGTGATGTGGTTTTTGAAAAATATATAAGTTTTAATCCCCCAAAAGTTGAATCTGAGAAACGCTTCTGTGAACAGAAACGTTTCTCAGACTGTGTAGACCCTATTCCATTGACGGATTATTCTTCCTGTGTGGACAAAACCGTTCCAGATATTCGGTGGTAGGCCTATCTGAAAAACGCTACCACCTTTTGAAATTTTCACACACGATAGTTTTATTGCATATTAATTATGTCTACATTTATATAGGATTAATATAATCGAACGGTTAAAAAACCCAAAGATATACTTTGCCATTAAGCCCCCAGTAAAGAAATTATAATTTGGCACTTTGCCTCTGATATTTCTGCTGTTCCATTTTGGTCTAAGCCTAATGTCTGGCTTTTTTCGGCAGTCTTGATGATTGTTACAGACATGGAGCTTTTCATCTTAAACTCAACCTTGTTCTGCATGCGGTAATTATGATGTTTGACTTGCCATTTGCGTTTTCAGAAAATATTGTAGGCCTACTTACGGTCTGCAGCCCCAGGTACTAGTCAGGAGCAATAGCCTAGAACTCTTTCCAGGCGCAGGCTAATATTTCATCTCTATCTATTTCACGCGCTCCCCTGTGAGCATGCGTCTGCGCCATTATGCACAAAGTTGCACTGGTTTAGACCTGACAGATGAGGGCGCCCTAGGGTTACTCCAGAAAATCTCCCAGTTTCTCTTCCTCTATGGATAGGGGGGACTTTGGGGAAAAAATGACATAACTTGTTATCATACGTACATATATTTAACCAGACTTAATTCAAAAGAAACACTACCAGCTATACCTGCTCCAGAGTGTTAAAGAAAGAAAAAAATGTTCTTAAATTTAAAATGAATTAAACATTAAGAGGTGGTTGGCCCTAATTGAGTTTAAGTGTTTTCTTATTGAAACATTTCGCTTTATTCCCTGTGAAATAAATCAGTCTTAAATGTTAATGGTTTGGGTGACAGTTCTTTTCTTCGTCCATGCATCTATAAATAAACAAGATCCAACTTTATCCCTTGGGTGCCCACTTGAAATAAGTTTCACCAACTGAAAAGTGAAATGCGGTAGGCCTACCAGAATTTGCAAGCAGATAACGGCTAATCGTAAAGATAGGGTGCATCGATAAACAAATGTTCTCATCTTAAGTCCAAATCTGAACAAATCCTTTAGATAATAAATTGACCAATAACACCTTTTGTGTGAAATCACCAATATAATTCTGAATTGCATTTATTTACAATAAGTAATATTCCAATATGCAATACATCATGAATTACAAACAAAAGAGAATAATATTACATCTAGGATATAAATGGGGGTTTGATTTGATACACTCTGCATGAATATATTGAATTGTATTTCAGGATTATATCCCGAGATTGTGCACAACACAAGTTTCTGATATTATGAACCATGGAAGATGCCTCACTCGTCTAACTGATCTCCTGTCCCAGGGAATAAAAGAGTAAAAAGATGTGGAACAAATAAGGGATTCCCAAGGAGTTAACCCTTTTTGAAAAACACACAGAAAATGTGACAACCTTAATTGTCCTTAAATCCTATTCAAGAAGTTGTCTGACTTTGTAAGGTATTGTACTGGGAGCCCAAGCAATAAATGCTTATCACTGGCTAATTAAAGGACATTGCGTGTTCCCAGGTGGGAAGGGGGCAACTGCGCTCCCAAATTCCAGCAAAACAGTGGGGACCTATTGGGCACAGCAAGAAGAAAAAAACAATTTTTGACCCAGTTTTAAAAACTTTTACTTCTGTTTTTATGTGTGTACAATTTCGGCCATGTCAACCTCTCATTCCCCTTAACCAGAGAGTTCTTGTATGCGTAGACCACATTCACCAATCTTATCAAAGTCGAAACATTAAGCATTAAGATACCATGGAGTGGGCTACTTAGAGGTTGCAGGAGGTTCTTTTGCCAAAACACACCATGAGATAACAGGGGATTTTGCCCCTCACTGTCGCTGACATAAAATATTTTGCATGGATCTTTAGATAATGTGCCACATACCAAAGAGCTCAAATGGTCACTACTTAATGAGAAGTACGCAGTAAAATATCAACTCTTAATTAACTAATTACATCAATATGTATTGTGTAGATTATATTGCAAAACCTCATGAGCTACACAGAAACTTGCCTGCCAGAAAATGACATTGCACTGTGCAAAATTACTCTTCTGTAACCACTGTAATATTTCCTTTAATTATAGGCCACAACTATTTACAAAAATCAATCATACTTGCTGATTAAATTTTTTCAAAGTAAACAAAAAAACTGATCACCCACAAACACTTAAGTACTATGATCACAAAATAGCATTTGAGAAACTTCTCGCTGAAGACCAATGGTGCCATTGGTGCAATTTGTTAACCTCTACTAAGGCGCTTTTCTTAACCATCGCCTCGCTCTCGGCTCCGGCTACCTATTTGAAGCTTCAAACATTTTCCAAACAACTAACATAGCCTAAGCCAGAGCAAAAACAGTGGCTTCCAAAAGCGAGACTGGACACTTTTTTGTGAGATCTGTTTTTTTGTTTATTTACTTTTTTAAACATTTATTTATTTATTTTCTTTGCAGCAGCAAGATTTGAAGGTCTGCATCTTTGTTTCACTACATATAACAGATTTTCATTAACAAAAATCTTTACTCAACAATGTAGATGTGGCTACACTGTCTGCCATTTTTACGTTCAAATCACATGCTGCAAGAAATGATGCATATTATAATGATTCAACACAGAACATTTGTTGCAACAGTGGCAGTTCATAACATTATTTGTATAATTGCATACCTTTAAAAATTTACCCTGAACATTTGTAACATTAAGCACATATAATGTTTGTATAAAGTTTTAAGTAAAACAGTGTTCCCTCTAATAACATAGATTTCCATTTTCCAGATAATTAACTGTGCAAGTCTTGAGCGTATGCAAGCTTTTCTCGGTGGTGGTGGGGGGGGGGGGAATACATTGCTTTGTGAAAATGTCCAAATGTTAGAATGATGACCAAGTGTTGCACAGTTTATACCTAATTGTATCAAAAAATACATTTTAGATATAAAATCACTTATGAGTCAGAACTGAGTAGATCATCACTTTTTGATGGTGTGCTTGATGAGGAACCCTGTGTGGAGCTCAAAAAGTCACCATGTTTCCTTGTTTTTCTTAATTAACAATTGAATAAATGACTTTGATAATGGTTACATTATTTTGTTTTTACAACAGACTATTCCTCCCATAACCACTAGGTTTTCCCTTGCACCTTTTCACTTACTTGCAAGCCAGGGCCCATTTTCATAGAGATGCACACAAATTAGCTAAGCACAAAACATATTTACAAGCCAAATTACCATATCACTTTTACTGTCTTTGACTGGTTTCCTGCTTAGTGTTGCTAAGCAGAAAAAGCAAAATTATCTGCTTACGCAGCTCTATGAAACAAAGCCTTGACCAATTAAAAGCCAGCCATTTCACTCGTCAGTTAGTACTAGAACTTTCACTTGTCCACATCTAAAGGTTTCCTTTCAACATTTTCATTTGTTTTGGACATGGAAGTTGAATGAGTGATTTGCTCAGGCAGTGGTTTACATGTGTGAGAAGCAATGACTAACCCGTTCATAAAACAATGCATCACACATGTGCGTATCTACAGCACGCCCAAAGTTTTCGCCACTTCTGGCTCCAAAGCTGGCACAAGTTTGTGACTAAATTTACCAAAGATATCACATTTCATCATTCAAAAGCATTTCTTATGACACTTGACAGAAACTTTTAAAACTGAGAAGACCATCTGTGAAGAACGTTTGTGAAAGCCAAGTCCAATTATTAAACTTTTCTTGCGTAAATCATCGAAGAGAAAGTAGCTCAATGCAACTCGTATTGGCTTCTGGTAATCAGTGGAGCCAGTTTGTGTGCAATGGGCATGGCTTACAGTGGCACTACATCCCACTCACCAACAGAATACAGCTTGGCCAATTGGAAATTCTCACAAGTCCCCAGAGGATTTTTGTTAATGCAAGTTTGACCCAAGCAAGGCTAAAAGCCACCCTTGTTAAGGGGCTACACGAAGAAAATATTTAAGATGAAAATAACTCAGGGGAGCTGAGGGTAGGAATTGATATTACTCTTAAAAACAGTCTAGATTGATTGTAGGATGGAGGGAAACATGCAACAGGCAAGGAGTTCCACAGAGATGAAGTACATGGAATAAAGCTCCAGGAATGGCTCTTTGTTCTACATCTCAGCAAACAGGACCACCATCATCAGGTAGAACACCGTAATCTAACCTCAAGGTTGAAAAAGATTTCCTGACAAGGTCTCAGGTTAGAGTTTAAGAGAGAAGGAGACACCACATGAGCAGCCATTCTCAGACATGGGTATATCGATGACTCTGAAGGCAGAGCGTATCAGCTCCTCATGGTAGTCCACGGTGGCCCCTTTGATGTACTCTAGTGACACCTCATCCACGATCACCTTCACACCGTCTCTCTCAAATATCCTAGAACAAGGAGGAAAGATGCTGTCAATTTCAATACAAATTTGTGAGCAAGTAGAAAAGATATTTGAAATCAACAATCTGAACATCAAATCCGACTTATCAGTCACAACTACCTCCAAACAAACCTAATCCCACTTTGCCAAAGACAAAAAGCAAACCCAACACAACTCCACACGGTCCAAAACATGAAAACCCTTGATTCCAAATTGCCTTTTTTAAAACCACCCCATCTAAGAGCTCATCCAATCCCAACTCTCACAAAGTTTAATCCATTGAGCTGAATCAACTGACTCATCCCAAACAACCTATCATGAGGAAACTAGATTCACCCACCAAAGGCCCAATTTAAAATAATAAAAAAACATTTATTTGTGTATTAATCGTGTCTTATGGTTTCAGGGCAAGTTTTTGCACATGTGTGTGTTTTAACGCTACATACGAAGTGTGGACCCGAGAACAAAAGAGGTCCCCATAATGTAGGGACTTGAAACACTTTGTGGACTTAAACACGTCCATACAGTGTTATTTACAGTGTTGAGGAACAGGATTTCCCTTAAGTGTATAGAACAAAGGAATGTCCACACAGTGACTGCAACACAGAGCTGGTTGTGTGCGTGTGTGCACAACCATAACACAGCATGTGTTAAAATTTTTACTGCTAACCCTGTTGATTATAAGCCCAGAATGCTGTAGGCCTACAGCTGAAGCATTGCCTTGAAATAACGCCAAGCTTAACCCTTGAAATTGGGCCAAACTTAACCCGTGAAATTGGGTCTAGTTTCAACCATTACTCCAAATCCACCATAGCTGACAACTTGGTAGTTATATTTAATTCATCCATACCTGTCGTCTTCCTTAATGCTTTTCTCCGAGTCCAGATGAAACAAACACTGGAAGCCAGAGCAGCCTCCTCCCTCCACAGACACTCTCAGATGCTGCTTTCCTTCATTGATCTTAGCAAGATGCTAACAAGAAATTAAAAAAAAAAAATCAATATCAATGGTCATTTTGGGGGCATTTAGTCAAAGGAGAAATTTCACGGTACCCATACACAATTTCCAATTAAATTTATGCCACAAACGATACCAGTCTTTGTTCTAGGGTGTTGCTCTGTTAAACCATGTCTGTGCGATTGTTCAGAGGGGAAATGGGTTCTGTGATGTTTAAGCCGACTCTGTGAAGTTATGTTGACCCACGAGATGGATCAGCCGCTTTTTTCATGAACATGACATTGGTACAGGATGCTTAGCCCTTGATCCTCCCGACAGTCGGCAGTATTGAGAGAGCTACGATTATCATAACTGAGCCTCATTCTGAAGATAATACACCATCAATTTTCCAAGGGTGAAAGTAAGTCTATAAAATTCAACCTTCAATTAATAATTACAATATTCTCACCTTAACACAACTGTCGGTAATGTTGATATCTTTTGTTGTTGATTCTGCTTGAGGTTTGGTTGAGAGCTGTCTTGTCTGATACAGATTGAGATTTGCGTAACTTCTGAAAACCCTGAACAGTGAAAACAAGATCGTCATGCATTATCAGGTACTGCAAACTAACTCCACGATGGGATATGGTTGCAAATTGTGGCTAGCAAAAAGCTTTATTTTGAGTAGTTCCCCTTAGTTAAAAGAGCCTTGAGGTCCCCCTGAGATTTTAAGACAAGTGCATCCCTTGAAGTTTGGATCATAGTGAAGGTCTCAGTCCACAGAGGTACAGTAGCAATAGCATCTACCTCCAGGTGTAGCTTCCCTGAGTATCATACCGTTACTGTTAGTGATAATTGATATTATGTTGATCACTGTTTATATTTTTTATCGGAAATATTGCAACCAAAAAGGAAAAATGGTTATCATGCACATAAACACTTTTTCAGTTTCGATCTGTTTAATAAGTCTCAGAAAAAACTATATTTATAAAGTAAATAAACAACAATGGAAACTGACTAGTTTAAAAGGTGAATTTCAATTAATTTGGAGTTGAACAATGACTGTTTGACAAATTGACTTGAGTAGGATTTGAACCTGTACCTGCGCCCTCCAGATTAACATGCGGGTGCTCAACCAACCAACACAAGCCAGCTACCTAGCCCTAATGTTATGTAATGTTGGCAATCCCTTTACTTTGATAAAGGATAATTCACAAAAGTCCAGGCATATTGTTGAAATAAAACAATCATTACACTGTTTGTGTTTCTCCAAATGACACCGGCAGGAAAAGTCAGAGCACAGAGAGCAAGACAGACCCCACTCTCTGTGGTCAGACT
This sequence comes from Leptasterias polaris, assembly GCA_037783415.1. Taxonomy (NCBI): domain Eukaryota; kingdom Metazoa; phylum Echinodermata; class Asteroidea; order Forcipulatida; family Asteriidae; genus Leptasterias; species Leptasterias polaris. Next base: position 5,480,763 of record JAZGTN010000027.1, read on the forward strand.
TCAATTGAACATAACTGTTTATTAACTTAAATAGGCACCGACTGAACAAACAAGGTTACGTTGACCAAAAAGTAAAACATTTCAATTCAACTTTCAAGACAAACAGATTTCTCCCTCATTTTCAGCCCCGGTCAGATGGCAATAGCTTAGTAAATAATCCTATCCTTTCAACACTCCACACTATTGTGCTAAAACAACCAGTATATGTTAATGACACTCTAAAATGACATACATTTTATGACAAATCGCCAAAACTGAAACAAAAATGAAATAACTTGACGTGCCTACCGTCGACTGAGGGAGCCCATGCAAGCGGCCATTTTGTTTGTTATGATCGGGCAGTCGTCGTTTACGGCGCTGATGACATGAGAGAATCTGCAACCTCCTTGCCAAAATTAAAAATCAATCATGACCTGCCGTTAAACATTAGAAATGCCAGCCCAACCACACGCATAAAAGAACACCAACCGTAAAATATCTTAGTTAAAAACTTCTCCACTTGAAATAGACGTAACAAATTTCACGAAAAGGGGGGAAAATAGGCTTATACAGCTGAGAATTTGCATGCCTGGATTATTAATGTCCAACATCAAAATTTGCAAGGTCATCCAGGGGCATTGTGGGATCGCGTAACAGATTTCCTCAATTTTTCTTTATCCGCGAAGGTTCTCTATACCTGCCACATCTGTCAGCGATGAATTTGCCAATATAGATACGCTTTTTACAGCAATTTCGCCGGCTTTCCGGCCCCCTGGTTTACATTTTCACCGATCAGTGGAATCAGTTGTCACCGGTGCGCCGGGAAGGAGATAATTTGCCGTAAAAATGGTGGTTTTTAACGGTACTATTCGGTTGCGAGTGTGTGAGGCTGTGGACTTAAAACCGACCGATTTCTCCACCCGGCACAGCGTATCATCGAAAGACTCCAAGAAGGGAGTTACAGTGATCGACCCGTACATTATCATCACTGTCGACGACCAACATGTCGGGAGGACCACGACCAAGCAAAAGACGGTCAAACCTTCGTGGAACGAAGACTTTGATTCCAAGGTGCAGAACGGCGAGAACGTCTTACTAACTGTGTACCACAATTCCATTATTCCACCCGATGATTTCGTGGCCAACTGCACTGTTCCCATCGAGGATCTGTTGCAAAATGGAGTAAATAAGAATGGGGCAAGCATTTCTGATATCTGGGTAAGAATGATTTACACAGGTATCTTGATCAAGCTTTGTTTTGGAGAGGATGCGAGCTTTTCCTGCCTGTGCTTGTGGAATATGTATTTTTCTTGCTGATGATATTTGGAAGAGCTGATGGAGTGGAATTGACACGTTTTTTTGTTGGAGCTGTGAGATTTGCTGATGATAAATTGAGAGTTACTTCTTGAGTCTGATGTATGATAATGATCTAATGATCTGATGTATGATAATGATGTTTTCATAATATGTTTTTTTGTGGTGAAAGTGATCGACTGTGTGTTTGATTTAGGGATAAAGACTATTTTTTGGTTTTACCGTTGGCCTTACCGATACGCCAATGTTACATGTATGTAATGTAAGTAAAGCATACTCCTGAGTTGTACTTTCCTGAGTTCTGTGAAAAAACAAAACACCCAAGTAATGCCTGTGGATTTTTTTCACAGGACTCGAGAAAGTGTACAGTGCTTCGGGTAAAACCAAATAATATGTGTGTTTGATTGTTGAAGGGATATCCTACACCTACCATCACTAGGCATGGTGCTAGGGCTTTTTAATTAATACAATAGGCTTAGGTGATTAGTGCCAGCAGTGGTGATTTCCTAATGTGTCGGAGTATAATTCATATTTTTGGAGATGCCAACATCAAATAATTTCAAATCAGTCACATCTACTAATTATGTAACCTTTACAACAAAATGCTTGATCTCTGATGAGTACAATTGGGTTTATGGGGAATGATTTGGTTCGTCAATTTCGCAAAGCAAAACTGTTGAGACTGAACATTTTTGTACACACTGCACATATGCGTATATTAATTTAAGTAGCAAACTAAGATTTATAACTTGATGCATTTTGTGTATTACATTTTGCTACGCTACAATTGTTCATTGGTGATTTTTGATCAACATTCAAAAACCCCAATAATTAGTGAAAAGTATGCCAATTTAAGAGGGGGGGGGGGGGGGGGAGTTCTATCAAGTGGGGGTGAGGGGGTGGGGATCCAACATTAGCAATATATATATGCTTTGTGTGGAAATTGTGTGACTCCCATAATAGCTAATGTCTAAAAGACACTGTGATATCAAAATGAACACAAATCAAATACCTTCCTTGTTTTTCTTGATCTTGATCAATTGGATTATGATCTAGTTTATTCCTGGGGTCGATTTCACAAAGCACTAAGATTCATCTTAAGATGAGTTATCAGTATTACCATAGTGATTTGTATTGTGTCATCACTCTTTGCTAAGCAACTGCGATGGATTTGCAGTTACGATCAATCTTAACTCTTTGTGAAATCGAGCCCTGATCTAATCTGCACTGGCTAAAGGGGTTGTCCATCCAAGATTTATTGCGTTTTGAAGGATGAATTTTCTCTTGAGTTAATTTTGACTGCTAAGCAAAAATTGATGTCACAGTTCGAATCACTGACATAGTTACGTACAATAGTGCAGTGAATGTTGAACATGACTGACCCTTTTTAGGTAAATCTGATTGTTTTTCACTTAATTTGAGCCTTGCATCAGCACAACTGGCATGGACACAACAACAAGAAAGTATACCATAATTTGCTATTTATAATAGAAATTGCTGTGGTTCTTGTGCTTAAAAAATACATTAAAATACAGTAAAGAAAACCCACAAGCCATTTTTGTGAGTGGTCTGGTTTAAAATCAAATGTTAAGGCCTTCCTTGAAACAGATCGGAGTTCAGGCATCAAAAGGAAATCATAAAAACATAAAATAGGCATGCATTATCAGCTGATTATCAGTTCATTTTAAATCATTTTGTGACAGTGCTGAGGAAACATTACTGAAAATATAAAAAGTTTTGGACAGTGCCTTCAGGTGCAAAGTTAAATTGCCTGATAAAAAGAGATATTTTATAACCCAATGAAGCAAAGTCTTACTCAAGTAGTACCCCTGGCCCTGTGAACATAAAACCTTCAATGCCTATTAACCCTAACTCCCAAAGCGTTTTTACTAGAATCCACCCCTAACCCAACACATTCCAACAGCTTATACTACCATGAGATGGGAACTGTGCCCAATCTTAGGTGGACGATACACAACCTAACAAACTCCAACAGGCTTTTTTTGTTTGATTTTGTTGGAGTGTGTACACTTGGCATGTGCAAAAATTTGATCAGTGAAATCACACAGTACCCAACATAACATAATCCAACAACTATCTCATTAGACCATGGAGGAAAGAGCAATGCCAGACATGTACATTTCACACATCCACCATACCCACTCAATCAAATTCCAACACCATTACTTGTCAGCAAGGATACACAATCCCACAGAATCAAACACCCAATCCTAACTTCACTGTACTTAACCTAACAAAATTAAACACTTTGCCCTGTTTGAATTTGTAGGGTATGGGAGGGTTAGGGTTAAAGAAAGTTAACATTACTAGTATTACAAATCTCTGTATTAATTAGTCCTCCAGGCTTGAACTATAGGTAAAATTCCAGAAGACCACAGGGCTTGTACATGTAGTTAAAAATGTTTACCTTATTAGAATTCATTTTACAAAACCAGAACAACAAGTTCAACATGTAACAGGCCTGTAATTTCATCTTTTTGTGAGGACAAGGTCATTTTTTATTTTGCAAAGGGCACTTCCTTCCATGGGAGAAGTCTATGGACAATTGTTGAAGGGCCATCAAATGTAAGACCAGGACAACGGAAGCTGCTATGGCCTTTGTGTAATTCCTGGCGTGATGTAAACTGTTTTTTGTTTTAACAAGCACAAAGCAAAGATTTATATCATTTGTCCTTTGAGTTTATGTCGATAATCAACATATTTGGAAGAACATTTTTTTTATTTTTTTTATTTATTATTATTATATATATATATATTTTTTTTTGGGGGGGAGTGTGTTAAACCTATTACTAGACTTGTCCTGAGTCTACTGACCAGACACTAAAGTCACTGGCCTCAGGCCTTCGCTCCAGAGTAATATTTGAGCCTTCTCTAACCTGGAGTTTTAAATTCCTTCAGAAGAAATTCCTCCTAGTAGAAAAATTAACCTTTTGACCTCATGTAGAGAGAATGCCTAATAGAAGCATATTAAGTCAATATAAATTTTGCAGTCAAGAGCTTTCTGACAAAGTATAAAAAGCTAAACTTTGGATAAAAATGTTGATGATTTTTTCAAAGTTAAATGTGAACACCGATAAGTATTTCTACATGCACCATGCCAAAGAGTGAAATGTGGTCTCTGAGAGTGTAGCCCAGACAGTCTCCAAAAATACACCCCTTAGATGAAGACACATATCAAATAAAATTAATCTTTCCATCCTTACCCCCATTTGAATTTAATGAAAATATGGATACATAAGGTGACATTTCATTATTTTTAATTTTTTAAGTGTATTTAATTTTTGTTTTTAATTACTGCTACAGGTACTTAACATGTACATACATTGTATAGTTTACAATTAGCATTTAAGATCAAACTACCAAAACATTGTAACAAGCCCGGGTAGTCTTTTACATGACACAAAATATGCTCAAACTGCTCACATTCTTTTGGGACTACAGCGGTCATTTTATACAATATATTTGATTTGTATTACTGCAATAATGTTAATACAATAAAGAATGCAAATTACTTGACATTCTTTGCTTGCTATCTAACAATCTTAAGATTTCATCAATAACTACTTCCACTCCCCTAACATTAACAGCAGTGCGCACAACACTGTGCAATGTCCTACCATCATGTCATACCATCATGTCATACCATCATAAACTTGAACCTTCAAAGTAAATGTATTCGCTGTGAATAGACAGGCACAGCCCTGATTCGTTTTTCTTTATTGCAAGAGCCCACAAGCAGTCTTACTCATTATGCATAGTCCTTACATTTATCGCAGTGACACACTACTTTTTATCTGCCAAGCCCATTGCCTACACAGTCTAATCGGCATTGGATGCTGGGTTTATGAATGTTTTGGATAAATAGCAGGGTTCTCTGCAGGAAAAAATAAAAAAGTGGTGCATTCCGGACCAAGTTTGGCCGAGGCACGCTAAATTTGTTTTTCACTTGAAGTTTATGTTTGGTTCTAAAAGCTTTGCAATCTGGTGCATTGTACATTTGTGTAACTGGTTTTATTTTATGGTTTTTGTGAATTTCATCTTACTTAAAAAAAAAAAAAATGCATCCTTCTTTTTCTTATTTTTGTATAGGCCTATTTCTTTTTTTGGTTATCGGCCCACAAGTCTTGTGTATTGGCCCGATATGCTAGATTATCATAGAAAATTCATAGCAAAACAGTCTTGTTTGGAGACGTAACTAAAGTTATTAAATTTTCTATTTTTCAGAGACATGTTTTTAACATTACAGATTTATAAATGACAAAATAACTCCACCTTAAAACTTTATGATTCACACATTTATCTTTTGTTTTTTCATTGTATCAGTCTGTTTAAAATTCCTTTTCCTTTCGAAAACATTTATCAATATGCTGTTAAAGCAATAAATAACAACAATTACAGGAAAAGGGAATAGATGATGGCATATTCACAGGAAGCCAAAGCTTGTGAAATGACTTGACAACCATTGATGACAACAAATCAAACAAGTACTCAACTTCAAACTTAAGTAAACAAAGAACAGATGGGCTGGAGTAGGCAACCATAAAAAAACTCTGACCATGAAACCTTGTTACATAATATCATTACTGTTGTCCAATTACTTTTGTCACAACTGCTGGGAAAGATTAGGTGATGCTGTATGGGGAAATTAAAGTTAATGGATGTGGAAGATCTGAAGAAATAGTAAAGAGTTGAAAGCAATGCTAGGTAATAAAAGAAAGATTAGTGTCAAATCGCAAATAGAGGGTTTTAACATAGAGAAAGAACAGAGGTTGTAATAGTTGATTGATGGACTCAATAATTACAGAGAGAATTTCATTGTGTGCAAAGTATGTAGTTGTTTCATATTGTTATGAATACTGTGTAAGTGATTATGATGTACACACATCTGTCAGGGAGACATTCCTTAAGACTTGTACACAAACACCCAACTGAACCCCCCCCCCCCCCCCCCCCTTCAATGAGCATGTTGGTTTTGCTTCTAAACCTCTGCACCACAAGCTAGCATTCCTTTGGGGTTAACCATAAAACTCTAATAAGAAATTTATAGGAATAGAAATATTACTTTGAGGAACATTAAAATAATGTCCCCTGATACCCTATCATAATCTTAGTGTTATTAACAGAGGTTGACTGGGTTTCTTTTGGACACTGCCCCTTCCCCCTTATTTGTGCATAGACCTCGCATTCATCTTTGAAAAGCAAAGGTCATTTCTGTTTGTACAGGACACTCCCATTTGAAAATCAGAGAGGAAGACTATAACCCCTAAATTTGGTGATATTTGTTACACATGATTTGCTAACCTTGGCAAACCCCTGTGAAATAGCCATTCCTCAGGAAATACATCTCCTTGGGAGTAGGGTTACATGTAATTTTCAAAAACTGTGAGGGCATTCTGGAACAACATTTTTGAATGTTTGGCCGAAGCACACTGAATTAAAACAAGGTCTCCGGAATGTTTTCTACTGGGTGTTTATATTGGTTTAAAAGGCCCCACTGTGCAATCGTTAGTGGTTTTCTCTTGATGTTTGTGAAATAGTATTTGTTTTTAAATACTACTATTGTTATTATTGTTTTGTTGCTTATCGGCCCAAATGTGCGTGTATCGGCAGATAAGCTAGCTTGTGCATGGAGAGAACCCTGTCGTGATAGAAAACTGATGTGTTCATTTTTCCCTGAAGAGAATTGTATTTATCATACCTGTATAGAGCTGTTTTTATGATTAACAATATACATGAAATAACGTGAAATTCTGGGCTTAATCCATTGTGTGAGTCTGGAGAAAATAGTGAAAAACGATGCACAATTTTCAGCATGTTGTCTTTAATCTTGGTTGTAGGCCTAACAACCAAAATCAGCTGTCGGGGTGTTTGGGTTGTTGAGACTTCATTTCAGAGGGAAATAATTCACAGAAAAATAGTTTTAACTTCACAATCAGTAAGCTTTCAGACTAAAATTAAACAATGACTTTTTACCTTTACCAATCTTAAATAATGATACCTGAAACGAATATTAAGTGTGAAACGAATATGGGGTGGCGTTTGGGTTATAACTCCCTAGGAATTTGAAGGGTTTTATTTCCTTAGAATTGGCTTGATAGTTTAAAAAGGGCTTATGGAATATTTTGAAGGTGTATCGAGTTACAACTGAGTCCATTGCTCTTGGTAATTCCAGCCCCTGTTTTAATTTACAAGCAGTTACCCAACTTTACCTGTTTTTTTGTTTTAGTACATGTGTTGGAAGTGAGCAATTCAGATGTCCAATTTGTCAGTTTACTACGACTTGATATTTAACTAAATTTCCATATTGGATTATTCATGTGTATTGTGTCCAATTACCCAATTAACCTGATGTCATCACCCACAATAAATCTTGGCTACTACACCTTTTTGGGAGTTGGGTTCACCATGCGTACTGTGCTGTGTAGATTTTCAGGTTTTTTTCCTTAACTTTTTCAGTGAGCAGCCAGCAGGAACGGTCAGCTTATCATTTCACAATCACTAGTCCTTCACCTTGTTCACGTTTCCAACCTTCAAAATCAAATAGGGATGCTTTTCAACACTGTTGTAGCCAGCTGGACCACTTGGAGTGTATTTTAATTTGTCCTCAAGTGTTTTAACTAGCAGCGGACCACTGTTCAGGGAGAACGCTGATTTCAGTCGACGTTCGCATGTTGAGATGTGCACCATACCTCAGGCAAAAATAAATAAATACAAATTTTCTGTTTATGGTTACCCAACCGACCCTAATTTTACGCCGCGACCTTAAACTTTTTATTTGGTTTAAACAGAAAACAAACAAAAAAGACTAGAAAAAATAAGACAAATATATAATAATAATTGAACCAGGGAGAAAATGTCTGACTATGACCAACTTTTTCGTGCTTTACATACACTTTGCTTTAAAAAATGGCAGACCATCTGACCATGGGCAGACAGCAGCCAGGTGTGATATCAGAGCAAGGGGTCGATATTTAGAAATGACCTCTTATGCCCCCAACCCCAAGTCACCAAACTGTTAAATAGGGACTTCAAGATGTGTCTCAAGTTTGTTGTACCACAATCTCTTGCTGGAAAAACTATTCCTATTAATATCATCCTGACAGAGCAAAAAAATGTTGTATTGTGTTTTTGTAATAACATTGTAATTGTATCTTGCATGAGAGTCCTAGCACAAGTGTTGTATCTTGGCTTCTATTAAATTTTGTGTGTACATATATACATCCGCGATATTTAAAGCAAATTAACTTGTAACAAGTTGTAAATGCAGGGATACAGCGATTTTTCACCGACATTAACAACAATAGCCCTTATCAGATGACGTGACTATTTTATCCTTCTCCATGCTGGCCTACTTATACGCGCACGTCATGCACATAATGCAAACCTAGAACTGCCAAATGTGACTACGAATCACAATGTTGGATGTTACACACGTATCCTACGTACTCCAACATGGCAGACCTCCTGCGTTGCTATAGAAATGTGACATCAGTGAGAAGGCTTTTTAGTACTATGTACATGTAGTCATTTTACATTCAAGTAACCCAGGATTCTGTATTTGTGACTCAAAAAAAATTTAAGGAGCTCTGAGCTTGGGGCGTTTTGGGGTCAAAAAATCAAGCCTCCATGTGCCTAAATACAGAGGAAAAGAAACTTTCTAAGCACTTCTGATCCATATAAATTTTTACTGGAAAATTTCCTGTAACATCAATGGGGGACTCCTAGAAAATGTTAATCCCACAAATCTATTGAGTCTGTATTGCCGTCTTTCAGTGATGCTCCTCCCTCTTGTAGACAATAAACTGAATCTACGCTGTACATCGTCGGCAAGCGTTTTTGTTTTAAGTAATATTGTCTAAAGACAATCGGCTACCTGTGGGTTAATTTGACAGGCAGTGAATAAAAAAAGCAAAAAATTTAATAAAATAAGAAAACAAAAATATACATTATACTATTATTTTAGAATGTTGCTTCTCACCTTTCCTCTCTTTTTTATTTTTTATTTTTTTTTACCTGGGAGGCACGTGCCCCCTGCCCCCCCCCCCCCCCCCCGGATCTGCGCCTGCTTTAAGTATTTTGTCAGCTTGATTTCCCACCAACGCATATCCTAGTATTTTGACAGAGTTTCCCTGTTTTCACAAGTGAATTTTTATTGTTGAATAAAAGGCATACATGCACTACAGATAAAGTACTACAGATATTGCACTCTCAATGGTGGCTGCAAATGGGCATGTTAAGGAACAAGCAGACAACGTAATAAAACAATAACAAAACCTCATTGGATTGCGTCTTTAAAAAATAATCCACATGGTAACTTGAAGAGTTTTTGTTGGGTTTCATTAGTAAACCCATTGTTTGTTTACTGATTGAATAACAAGGATACAGTTTGACTTTTTTAAATTGAGAAAATAGCATGAATGAAAACCAATATACACTGTACATGTAATATACATGTATTGAATTGTAGACTTGTTGGCTTTTTCAGCTTGGTTGTCCTTAATAACATTTGAAATATATTTGCTGGTCCCACAAAGTGACCTAAATGGTCCACAGCCCCAAAATCTGTGTTTTGAGAAAATAGCAGTTAAAGTTACACCATTTTTCGGACCATTTTTTGGACCATTTTTTATTACAAAAACAGAACTGTCAATGTGTTTTCATTCTTGCAACTATTTTAATTGACCAATTACCAGTAACTCATTCCTCATTAATAAGTAAAAACGAGTTTTGCTCGCATAGCACTGTGTACAAACCAATGCATATTGAGACATATTGCGATAGGTAATTTCATGACAACACTACGCTTCAATGTTGGACAGATACATTGTACACATGTAGGTCACTTTGTGAAAACGCAAAAGTTGTACATGTGAGTTTGGAACCGTGCTCTAGAAATATTGGTAAAGTGACGAATCATGATAGGTCACTTTGTTGAAACACAAAATGGCAAATCTAATGATACGCTGTTCATACTAATTTAGTGTAATTACTATTATGTTAGGTACTGAGACTTGCTGAAGATGTCAACAGTAATGAATATCAAGCAGTATAAAATAAATTGTGTAATAATTATATACACCAGTTTTTTCTTTTTTTGTATTAGAACCAATTTGCAATTATTTATTTTGATAACATACATGTAGGTCGCTTCTTGGGACCAGCACAGATTTTTCCACATCATCAGATAGATTTCAAGTTAGAGTTCTAAACAAATCATGAAATGAAAAACATTCAATTATAAAATTGGTAAGGAATTTTTATTGTTGAAATGTGGAGAAATGGAGCACTAACCAACGGATGTTTGTTTACGGGAACATGTAATGGCCTCAAATTAAACAACCCCTCCCCCTGGACTCTCCAAGACAAGTCTTGGACGCATTTTCACTAATAATCATCGCCAGTTACAGACCATAGATCCTGGAGAATGTTAGTTCATTAATAACTTATAAATAAAAGAAACTACCCTTAGCAAACAGCAGGGCATCGTATAATGATTGTGTACGATTCATGCATAAAAACAAAAACAGAAAAAATCAATTCTGGATTTTCTGTGTACCCTTGGGGGGCTTTTCCAAATGAACAGCCGTAGTGTGTTTTACAGACTTGTACGGCTGTTTACTGTTTACTGCCACTATCTTGTTGATTGCAGTACATATCTACAACAGTATGAGTCTTGAATAAGATGCAATTAAAATAAACCCCAAAACTATGGCTGTTCATTTGGTATAGCCCAAGGGCGCATTTTGTTTGTCAAGATATGCAATTTGCTAAGGGTGTTTTATTTTGTTATTTTGCAATTAACATATGAAGTACCTGTTCTGTAGGTTGTTGTTTATGAACTGCTTTTTCTCACAAGCTAAATATCCAAAGTACATGTGCGGTACACCGTATAGTGTTCAATTGTGAAAAGACCATACAGTCAACCTTTAAATTGATATTCTAAATCCTACACTGTACTTTCATCTGATTTCAAATTTCTTTTGCCCTCAGAAAAATCAGCAAAATTATTTTTAGGCTATATATCCTGAAAAGTCTATAAAAGCCTATCCCGGATGTAAATGTAGATCAGCCCATCTATACTCAATAAATTTTCCTAATCTTTTCCAAGGGCCAAATATCATGCTTGAAAATTTGTATCAAATGAGGGGGAGTCACCCTGATTAAGAATTCACTGAATGTAAGCGATGTTGTGCATGTTCAACCTTTCATTCATGTTTGATACAGGCCTGTAAATACATAGAGACCAGTTTGGAATTCACTACCTGTATCCTGCTTCCCTGCCTCTTAATAACATGTCTTAATTCAAATGCAGTATCAATAACCAACGGTCATCTTTCTACTTTTTAATTTTCTTCTTCTTTGATCCCCTTCTCCTTCTTTAGCCATCACCTTGAGTTGCCTGTTTTAGGGCCTTGTTGTAATTGAAAACCCTCCCCCCCCCTAAAGAAAAAAACAAACCAAAAACAAAAAATATGGCCTCCATTGCCCTGTTCATGGCCTTGAAGCTTGGTGTCCTTCCAAAGTTTCCAATGAACTTAAAGATTTTCAAATGGAAAAGCCCTTTGCAAAATGAAAGCAGCCTTACATGTACTTGTTCAAAGATTAAATTTCAGGTCTGATTTAAAAAAAGGATGCTTTTTCCATCAAGCAAATCAAAATAAATATTGCGGCATATTGTTCTTGCACATTGTTAGTATTTTATTTAAAAATTATTTCTCAGGATGTTTATTGCTTTTCATGCCTTTAATGGGAAATTCAGCTACCTGGAGCAGCCACGAATTTAAAATCCAGACGGAGGTACTCCACTAGTAGACATGAACATTCAATGTGCTGATCAAGTCAAGAGTGCTTCTTGACTCTGCTTCTGAACTCAGTCTCTAATATGAAGAACTTTGTGTACGTGGTAACAAACGATTTTAAAAGAGGGAAAGAATAAGGACCATGACGTGTCAATCTGCCTAGACATTATGAAGCCTCATGTTTTATTCAATGGATCCGAGCAATGCATAATAAATCTACCCTTTCTCAGTCCCCATGATATATTTTGTCACTTGGCTAATTCAATTTTATAGAAAGGCGGTAGATTGTCGTCATTAACATTTCAGAGAGTTAATTTTGAGTAATTTACAACATAGAGAAAAAAAGGATCTCAATCTACTGTTGACTGTAATCTTGCTCATTTTGTTTTGGCCATTGTATAAATTTATCTTGTGGCATCTGCTTGATATGTTCTCAGTATAATGGTTTTAATGATTCCATTTGAAATTTAAAAATAACATTCTATTGTTGCTGTTGTTGTTTTTTGTTTAAATCAGTGTCAGTAACAAATACAAATACACCGCCAGATAAAATGTGGCATAGTGACATCTCAAAAGTGGTTTCCTGCAAAAGTGTTTTTATGCATAAACCCAAGTAGCAAGTGTAATAAAAATTGCATTAAACACCTGATTAGCGAATAACAGGATGTGTTTATGGTACATGTATGAGTATGCACTGTGCATGAACGCAGATGATCTGTTTAGACAATCAAGTCCCACATGCACTATTTGAACACATTAAAGGGGACGCGCCAACCTTTTGTGAGCTCATTTTCCAGGAATATTTAATCAGAAATTAATCTTGGGATGTGTACAGTATAGTGTTCTACCATGTTGAGCAGAAACTTGAGTAGGTTTTGGGGGTTTTTGGTTTTGTTTAGTAATCTTTGTTGCATAGACACACTTTTAAGAAGCAGAGAGTTATTTGTTATTAGTTTTAATCTACAAATGTTAAGAGTTAAAACGAAATGTTGAGATAAAACCATTATGCACAGTGCAGCTGTATCGTATTATCATTGTTTTCTTTTCTTTCTTGGAAGGGAACTTACATGTAGTTTAACCCCTTTTTTAAAAGAAAGAATGAAGAAAAGAAATATTCAATTTGGAACCTGTCCAAATGAAAGGGCAACTAAAAGACCGTCATTTTTTCTTCTTCTAAATGACACCTTCGCACAACCTTTTTTGACTAAACCCTGGCTAATGACTGTGTTTACCGCAAAAGAGGGCAGTTGATGGAGCCTAAATGATACAGACTGAATGTTGCTAAACAACGGCTGGAAAAATAAGAACAATCTCAGTAAAAACACATATTGACAGATGATCTTTTTGGAGCTTGACGTTTGGGCTGATTGTCGTGTTATTTCCTGACGAGGTTGAGTGAGAGGCATAAAATAGCTACATAGCCCAGTTATTTCGCAAGTTTTATTTATAGAGACTGCCTGACACTTCACAGTTTCCTCACAAGATGAACAAGCGTTTCAAGCGGAACTGTTCACACACCTCAGTAAACATTTACGGTTTTAACTTGAACATTTGCCAAACCATTTAATAATTTCACTTGTGTGTTGTGGTCAAATGCCCCAAGAAAACCATCCAGTTTTAATCATCAAATTAGATCTATTCATAATTTATTTACATCTTTTGTTTACATAATTTGCTTAACATTTGACAGCAAAGTGTTTAACATTATAAAATTATATAATTTCAAATTTGAGTTCTTTTCCAAAATTTACCATTATGATTGTTTATTCTTTATTCTTTATTTATTGTCCAAACTAACAGCGGATGAACCACCAATATACAGGAAAGGAATACAAAAATAAATGAATCTTTAAATTTAGAAATTAAAAAAGACATAAATATTAACAATTCAAATTAGAAAAGGTAAATATGTATAGCAGATTTTTACTGATCGTTGTTTTGATTTTATTGTGAGGTTTTCATGTTGTGTACATTTTTTATTGTAAAGCGCATTGGTCTTTTTGGAAAAAAAAAAATAATATATATATAAATTTATACATATTTATTAATAAATACATTCTTTTTCTGTAGCACCAGTGGTGATTTCCCCTGCCCCCCCCCCCCATTTTTACTCTCCTTTCTCAATCAAAATTGGCATTTAAAGCTCTATGGATCATAATTTTGTATCGTCTACAGGCATGACACGTAACAAAAAAAGGGACTTTCACTTTGAAGCGATGGACGCTTTTTAGAATTATTTTGATCTTTGGAGAGCATGCCAGACAATAGATACATGTACTAGTGTGCAGAGAATGTGATGTGATACACAGTTCTTGGCTTTCATGCTGTAGTGAGCCATGAGTGAACAGAGTATGCGCACATGTTTTCTCTCAGTTTGCACCTACTGTCAAAAAAGCGTCGGGGTTTACCGTTTTGATTGTGCCCCTCCTGCACATTCTAATCCTGTAGACTAATGATCATCAAGAAGTTGTTATTCTCAGAGATGTAAATTCCTAACAGTATAACTTTACCAACCACCACAGGTGTAAATGTGCACTGATACGTGGAAATATTTCTTCTCTTCGAAATCGGAGCCCGGCCACTGGATGGCCTGATGTGACCTAATTAAACAGCACAGATGGAATATTTTACATTCAGAATACAACCAAGCAACAGGACGTAAATAAACACCTTGCCCTTAATTGAGCTTCTGTATTACACATAAGAGTGTGCCCTGGCGTTATTCGGAATGGTGTATTGATTGCTAGTTAGCCCCAGTGGTGGCGGCAGACGCTTTTGCATTTCATGCACTGGCTGTTGTCCGCGTTACGACACCCAGTGCATATGTAATGCACTCCTACTATGTGCTTTGTCATGTGAATGCACGGTATACATTTTCCCCTCAAGAAATTTGGCCAGAAATTTGAGTTGGGAAAAGGTTAATTACATGTGGTTGAGGAGTAGACTGAATAATGTACATGTACACATATCCAGAGAGTGAGATTTAGAATAGACTTCAGACAGTTGATCTACCTGTCCATGCATCATGCATACATTACATGCACTTGTTGTACATGTACATCTCACACCCCTTATGCAATGGATTATGTGCAGTGCAGTAGCAGTAAGATACGTTTGTGTGTACATGTACAATGTACAATGTACATTTTATAACTGTTTTTGTTTACATGGTTATTGTACATTCAGTGGCTTAATTAGGGGAGGGGCACATCCCCCCCCAATTTATTTCAGCGCCTCCATTTAAAATCTGGACTTTTGAGACTTAAAAATATCAGAATAAAATGTTACATTTTAAGTTTATCTGTTGTAATTTCAATTTTTTTTGGTAACTATTTTTTTCTCATTACCCACTGCAAGTGTATTTGTTTTTGTGCCCCCCATTAAATTTGACAGTACTTAAATATGTGAGAGACCGTGTGTCAGGGCTTGAAAGAGTACATTTTCATTCCAAACTCTATATTTTCAATTTTAAAACAAAACCAATATCACTCGGGTAGGATTCAAACTCACAACCTTTGCAATACTAGAGCAGATGTCTTACCACTAGACCACCAAGCTAGCCTGGTGGTTCGAATCACACCTCAACCTGTCATCCACGTTGTTTAGAAGGCTCAGTCCTTTATCACATGGCCAAAACCCTGCCATTGAAGACCTCCTTGAAGACCTCACCGCCACTCTGTTATTCCCTTAATATGAAACTAAACAGTTTGAGTGAGGGTACATGTACTTTGTAGGCCAGGGACTAACAAATGGTTTCTTCCCAAATTTGTAAATGATGATAAAAAACCACAGATAACTGTTTCTTTAAAGCCTGCTGGTAGTACCTCCCACAATCTTGGTGATCAGTGAAAGGAGAATAATGAGCACTGCATTGGACCTTGCCCTTTGCAGACAAAACTTAACCAATTCAGTGCGTCTGCAAATAGTTGGAAGAAGAGACTCAGAAAGAATGTCAAATTTATTAAATAAAAACACGAGATGCAAGAAAAAGGGACTGACATTAGGTATTCCCTTTAAAGTAGAATTACAATTCTATTAATACCAAAGTTCACTCAAGCATGGGTGTGAGCCAATACACTGTTCATAGCTAATTGCTTTTTATTCTCTGCAGTTAACACAAATTATCTCCATTTTAAATTAAAGTTGTCTTAGGAAAGTAAAGAAAAAAAAAAAAATAAGAAAATAATCTAAGTCACGTATACATTAGGCCTGATACTTCATTTTTGTAATGGAAGGGCAGTTTTTCCTTAGTAAAGGGCACCTCCGTGCGAAAATGTTATAATTTCTACTGGAACATTTCAAGGGGCACCAAGGCAATGACCAGGGGCAGGGGCATGTAGGCAATTGCAAAGTACCAAACCTGATGTGTACATGTATTTGTCATTCAATTAAAATTCTACAAATAAACTAAATATTTTCTGAAAAACAAAACAAAACACTACGCAGGATTGCCAGACGAGTTAGCTTGGGGGTGTTATGGTACTACAGTGTGCATGTATCAAGTGTATATGAACTATACATGGACCGGTACATATACTATACATTTAATGCCTTGAAATGGTGTTACCCGGTACCCACAGCATGATGATATTCATGGATTTAAAGGCAGGGAATACTTTTGGTAATTGTCAAAGACCAATAATAGTATCTACATTTGATGTGACCCAACATATACATTAAATAAGGCTGTAAAAATTTAAACTTAACAGTCATTGGAGTCAAAATCAAAAAAGCGGGAAAAAATCCTTAAATGTTTTCATTGTTTTCAAACAATTAGTTTTTGACTGGTGAGATCAAAACTAATTGTTTGACTCATTTCTCAAAAACCATTGCATTTCAAGCAAAAATATTTGAAAGGGAGTTTTCCACCATGACCAACTTTATAGTTATACCACAACTTTATATTTTTACTCTTACCAATGTTATGCACACCCTCTAAATGTATGTTTCCTTTAAAATGTTGAGGATTTTCACTGGTTTCAGTTAATTTGGGTAATGTACATTTCACAAAAAAGTAGGTCTGGGCCTTTTTTGTTTTCCTTTTTTACCCTTTTATTTCCTATCCACTTAATCTGAGTCTGTGCAAGGGGAGGGCCCTACAAAATATTCAAAAAAATTCATAATAACTCGTCATCCATGCACAAAAAATACAGATTTGTAATCAGTTGATAAGCTGGATCAAATAACAGAATTGTTTGCATAATTTTGGTGAGTATGATCTTGTAAAGGAATTCCTCCTTGGAGGAACCAAAGTGTGTTTCCATTAGAATGACCGTTGAAACATACATGAATGTTTATTGACCCTGTAAATTAAGGAAAAGTTTCTCTTCCTTTTCCAATTTTTTTTAAATTCTATTTTTTTTAGCGATGTCCCCAATGGATTCGTACACGAATGCAAAGCAAGGACGTCCTCACTCTGTCAAAACACCTTGATTTCTGTTTTTAAAATCCTTAGTTTCATCGGGTAGACACCCCATGCACGCATACATAATTATAGGGCCTATACAATACACTGCGCGCAGCAGCTAGCACACAGACCAACGCGCAGCCCAGCATACAACAGTAAAATGCGCCAATCTGCAATGGATTTTGTTTACACTATGCACAGCTACATGCAGCCCATTGGTCACAGTGCATGTTTATTTCTCATACATGTCTCTTGGTCAAATCTGAACAGATTTTGTTCATTCATAGGTTATAACAAGTCCCGGATCATCATCTGTACTCCATAAAACTTCCACAATCTTTATGCCTTTATGGATACATACATGTACATAAAACTACAACTTTATGTAAATGTAAGATTATGATAAATGATTGTGAGGAGGACTGGTGTAATTTTAGTGTAACATGCTCCTTTAAAATGTTCTTGAGTACCTGCAAATTGTATGCAGTCTGTAATTAATATGTTGTACACTGTAGCAAGAAAGGCCATCTACATTGAATCACATTCATTTTTTAAACAGACAGACAAGTCTGGCTCCCAGTGCAGTACAAGATATTGTGAAACAAGCTTACAAATAGTCTGGCTCCCAGTGCAGTGCAAGATGTTGTGAAACGAGCTTACAAATTTTGGTGTCAAAAGCTGTCTGCATGAACCTGAGCTCCCCCATAGTGTTAAAAAAAAACTGAAAGAAAGAAAACAAGAAGAAGAAGCCCCGAAGGGGATTAACCCTGTAAGGGACAGCGCATTATTGATGCTAGTAAACCTGTGGCTGGAACAAGACCAATATCGTCCCTGCCTGCATGTTTATTGTCTGTCTGCAAGATTTTCATTCCAAGGGCAAACAAATTAGGATTGAACTAATTACAGAAAATGTCTGGCATGTCTGCCATGTTCCATGAATGGCCTGGAACATTGCAGTGGGGGTATCTTGTACTATTGTCACATACAGTCTCCATATGTTTCTTTTGTGTGTGTTTCCAGAAATAAGGTCTCATTATCTGGGCATGTAGATGGAGGAATTTTACATTTTATGATGAGCAGTGTACTGTTGATATGCTGACTAGAATAGTAACTGGACATCCATTTTTCGCTAATTGTAAACAAATGTTTGTTATAATTGACTGTTCATGTGGGCTTGAAACCTTATGAAATTTTTTGAAAAAGACCACATTTTAAAACTTGTCAACATAGGGCATAGTCAAGAGAGGCAAAAAGTAATTTTCATTTTATACGCCCTTTCAATAATAATAATTCAATCTTGGGAGCAAAGTTCAGACCGTACCAAATTGCTCTGAAAAGATGCTATCGCACATGATACATGTTTGTGGACAAAAATATGGCAAATTTCCCATCTATGTCATCCGGATTGATTAGCAAGGTCATGATGCATTTGTTTTCAAATGGTAATCCACCATTTTCAGACAGAACATGGAGGTTGAACATTACATGCAAAAAGATGCAATTTGCTAAATTGCTTGTTGGAGTGACAATTTTCAAACAAAGTCTTCAACATCCATGCACATAAGATGTGTTCCAGGAATACCTTACACTGCCTTATTGCAGTGTACCCATCTAATAATTCAACTTGCTAAAAACTTGCTCACCACAAGTACACAGCAGCATATTTTACATGTAGGCTTACCTCTAGCTCTGAAAATTTTGATTCAAGAAAGTTGTGAGCTGCCATTTTATTAATGTATTGCACAAAAAAATCCGCCAAAGATAAGAGGTAGCAAATTAAACAACAAAAATGAATAATTGTCAGGATCCCAACATAATCTCACACCCGTCAGCCATGTACAAACAATTTTGCATGTAAGTAATGTTTGAAGCTTTGCATAGTGTGAATCACAAGAAAAATTATAGCTTGTAAACTTGCAGGTACAACCGTTAAACTCTTTTGGGAGAAGTGTTTGCTTCGGTGTGGCCTCAACGTTTGTTATTATCTCTCTGCTTGTCTTCAGGAGCATTGTAAACTTTGCATCATATTATGTGTATTTTGTGCGCTGTTGTGGCATATGTGGAAGATTTTTTTTATTTTGAAACAGCATCATCTGTCAAAATCTTTTAAAAAAATCTCTCTGCGAAAATCACCCCATGCAACTTGTTGATGTAATTCAATTTTTTGCCTAAAATTGTGGAAGTCGATTGAATGAAACTTCATTTAAAAAAAAAAAAAATCTTAAATTATTTGTTTGATGAATAAAACCCAAATGAAATTAAATAAAATGGCCCTTACTTATAAATGACTCTTGAAAATGTTGATAGAATTGGTGCCCAATTTAAACAAAACCTTAAAAAATATACTTTCAAATTGTTTTGTCATGCCATGTAAGGAATCAAGAATAAAGTTGGATTCACACTCAGTTTTTCTCTAACAGGACAGACACTTGGCGTTTAACTAAAACATTTTGTTATACAAGGAATACTACCAGCACAAAGTTTAAACCAAGTAAGCTTTCAGACTTAAATTTGTTATTCTTCTAATACCGCCCGTTTTTCTAAAAAGAAATCGCACACAATTAAAGTTGCTTCCATTAAACCACATATTATAACAGGACATGCTTTTGGCTTGTAACTAAAACATTTTGTTTTACGTAACTAAAACATTTTGTTTTACACCGAATGGTACCAGTACAAAGTTTGAACCAAGTAAGCTTTTAGATTTAAATTTGTTATTCTTCTAATACCGCCTGTTTTTCTAAAAAGAAATCGCACACAATTAAAGTTGCTTCCATTAAACCACATATTATAACAGGACATGCTTTTGGCTTGTAAGTAAAACATTTTGTTTTACAACGAATGGTACCAGTACAAAGTTTGAACCAAGTAAGCTTTTAGATTTAAATTTGTTATTCTTCTAATACCGCCTGTTTTTCTAAAAAGAATCGCACACAATTAAAGTTGCCACATTTAACCAGATTAAGGTCAGAAGACATAAAACACAATAAAGTGTACCACTTTGCATTCGACATGGCAGGGTTCTGCTTAAGTGGTCGGTGCCGGAAAACCCGACCGGCACTCATGATTCCCCGACCGGCACTCGCAGAATTTTTTCTTTTTCCGACCACCACACATTTTCCCTTTTTTTTGCCCATTTCCTTCAAAATATTTTGAACAACGTGTAAAACAAATTATTTACCAGTAAACAGTTTTATCCAAAGTTTCGAGTAGCCTACTTCTTTGGTTTGAGTCTATTTTAATGATCCAGGATCGAGCATTCCTCCCGCCTGTACAATGTATATATCCAACGCACGAAACCCGCATTGATATTGCAATGGTTTCCAGTCATGCTGATTATAGCTTTACGCTTGGAATAACATGATACCAGTTTCATCATGTTGCGAACCCTATTCTACAGCGTTTAATACAACGGAAATGAACTGCAGAGTAAGCACCATGCTATAGATGCTGTAAATTGTTTTCCCATGGCGGTAAAGGCGTGCGCGCACTGAGGGCCTACATTCAAGGCACAGCTGCAGGGCGCACGTGTGTAACCACTCCGTGCACGATCGAAAGGAAATTGACTTGACTGTACTAGGAAAAAAAAAATTTCCGGCACTAAACAAATCCTGGGCAGAACCCTGACATGGTAGTAGTTTTCTAATGCTTGTAATTTTTTATTGTAAGCCTGAAGCCAGCCAATAAGTGTTTCAACATGTGAATGCCTTGCAGGCTTTTACTGAAAATGATTTGTGTTCATTCATTCGATGTTTTCAAAAAAGCAATTTAAATCATCCTCAAAATTCCTTCAAAAACGGATGGAAAAAGTTATCTGCCTTTTCCGTAAATTGTTTTAAATTGAAATTAGAGAGTAATTAACAAAATTGATAATGTTGATCAACTCGAATTTTGGCAGTATAAGCCTGCATCCCTATTCGCATGTTGAAGCACTTTTTGGTGCTTTCAGGTATTTAAAAAATGAGACCAAGACGAAAAAACTGCTAACATGGCAGTAGATAAGTGGTACACTTTAATGCGTTTCCTGTCAGAAGTGAACAATAAAGTTTAGAATGATAACAAAATTAAAAAGAAGAACTTCCTGCCCTTCTAACTTTGAATGATTTTATCATAACTGTACTGGGTAGTGACAAACACGCCTACATCAACGGTAGCAATGGTGCTTGAGTTTTGTGGTAAAATTAAGGTAAGCCCTGAAACTATAGGCTGTTCAGGATATTGAGCATTTCCTTGTTTCTGGCTCTGTGGTCAAAACAAAAGTTCCTGGTCCCTCTAGGTCAACACTTATTGTAAGTTCCCTAACCCTAAATTGATATGAAGTACAGTTCTAGTTCTGCCTCTTGGGTTAGAAGGGATTGTGTTTGTAAAGTACGTTTATGTACAAAGGTCTCTAAAATATAGAAACATTTGCGCTTCTAGTACCTTTTAGATCTGTAATTGTACTTTTTTTAAGTAGACAAAACCATTGTTTGATGAAATATTTATTGCATAAAATTATGACATTTGGATCTTCTTAATTTGTGCATAACTGATATTTTCTATGAAATGGAAGCACTTGCGAGAATATTTTTCGAGGCAATATAGGACCTATTGTTCCCACTAGATGGTAAGTAATTTTTGTAATGCACAATTATGCGCTATGTGTTAATGCTGCATTCAGGAATTTATCAAATTCTTTGCAAGATTAGTCGGTGAGCAACATGGCTGCGAATATAAATTAGACAATTGACGCATCTCAAAGCCAAAACTCGTTAAGATGGTGTCATCAGGAACCATCTATTGGAGACACTGGGCAACACTAGATAGGCAGCGGACTTGCCAGGTGAATACATGTCAGCCTTCTGACTGACTGGAAACATAGAGGGCTCTCTGAGCTTGTTCCAGGCACTAAAGAACATCCACCGTAAGCCAGCTCTGAAAAATTTGGCATGTTAAAACGTCATCTGACGTGAATGGTTAAGCATTATTTTCTGCCGTTCTAAGAAATTTGGCACAGGTATTCCATTGTTCTTGGAAACGTACATGTACACTACGTAAACAATGAAAACTTACCTGGTATGTAGGTATGTCTGCAGCCACCTTGCCGTTCAAAGTCTCCCGTTGGTTTTCATGATTTTTGAAGTTTTTTTTTTTTTTTTTACACATGTACCCTTGAAAGGATATTCTTCAAAATGATGACGCCTTGCAGTCAAAAAAATGAAACGATTTACTCAGCTGAAACTCACACATTTACTTATTATCTCACTGGATTGCTGACTTTTTATTCAAGGCTCATAACTGACTCTCTTATTCAATCAGTCATTTACTCAAATCTGAAACTCACACTATTTACTCATCTCACTGTCTGTACCTTGTGTCTGAGTCCCTATTCAGGGAATTTACAAGAAACTCAAGGTATTATTAACTGATTCTATTTCAAGGCTCACTCAGTCATTTGCTCATCTGAAACTCACACGTTTTACTAATTTTCTCACTAGATCATTTACTTTTCATGTATATCCGAGTCCCCACTGAGGGAATTTACAAGAAACTCATTAGATTATGAACTTATGAACTGATTCTCTTTTGAAATGCACCCAGTCTGCCAGTCATTTACTCACCCCTGAAACTCATTGTAGACTTAATATCCGAAAATTGAAGTGCTGTCAATCATTTGGCAAAATTGAATATACTGAATGACATAATTTTCTTGAAATAATATTGCTACTTCCCTTCATCATCATCATTCCCTATGACTCGGTGATTTTAGAATTTCAGATTTACATTTTGGAGTTCTTAAAGGTAGTGTCGTAACTACTCCAAAAATGAATGATCATAACAACTTTCTTGATGAGAAGCACTGCTGCTGTTGATAATATAAACTATTTTGCGAAAGGATTCCCTTCAAAGTAGTATGGCTTTGATAATTGTTCACAAAACATTTGAATCTGAGAAACGGTTTATGCATGCATCGTTTCTAAGATTTCTGAAGGTTGGTGTCTGTTCGCAAGAGCTGCGGTCAGAGATGCAGTTGGTACCCTCTGTAAGCTCACTACGTGTGGATGGATTTGACGTTCTTGTGAAAATACCATGACTGTTTTTTGTCTGTTATCTCAGCAAGTAGACACTGTATTCAGCTGCAACTTCCACGTGTGACTTTTATTGTCTCTTTCTTGATAAATTTGCCTATAAATCAGCGTTGACAAAAACCAATCTATGCCGCTACCTTTAAGATTGAGTCCTCTTGAAAGTGTGTGCCATTAATGACATATCTGTGGCGTCTGCACTCCAATTTTGTGGGTGCGAAATGGAATTATATTTTAATTGAATGAGTTCATAGAGTCATGATTTGATTTGTTGGGCAATTATATCCTAAGCCCCCCCTAGAATCCTACGGCGGCCAGTCTCCCAGTTTGCCAACGTGAAATGGAATGGATGTGTAAATGGCTTGTGTGCGCGTTTCTGTGTGTACGAGGCGCTAAAACTTTGTACGTTGTGATTGAGTTTCCATGTGTGGACAATTAAGATGTACATGTATGTATTCATATACAGCTGACAACGTTAAACATGGGCAATGTGCATGGTCCATTTCTTGTGAGACAGTGTGTTTTAAATTTCTGCCACATTTGTGGTGGTTCATTAACCTTGAAAGTTGGGCTAAAGTATTTGAAAGGGTCATATAATTTCAAATCGACTCCAAACATCTGATACGGAAACTAATTCTTGCTTTATGACTTTTTTTTCCTACAGCCACAATCAGGAAATGTCAATTCTATTCACATTAACTGTGGCCGCGGTACCCAACTTAGTTATGTTACAAACCATGGCAACGGAATACATTGTGTGCTTTTGCTTTAACTGGCATTATCAAGTACGCCTAATCTTTTCTAGTCAGCCTTGCAAAAGGAAAGTTTGGACAGGCAGTCTTGTTTTTCCTTGTCTCCCGTGAACCTGCCCATTATCTGGTTATCTTGCTTGCACTCCTGTCTGAATGACAGGTTGATTATTCTGTAAGAAGTGAATGTGCTGAGTAGCCAGAAGAAGAAGAAAAAAGCTTCAATAGCAATTGTGCTCTAACATTTTACATCACATCGCCTGAAACGCACCTTGTATTAGGTGTCATACCAAGGACTGTCAAGTAATCACAACGTATTGGATTCGTAACTAAATAATTAAAAATATAGATTAGTTTCAATCTGATTTCATACTACTCGCCTATCCTCCAGAGAAATGTTTTCATATGAAATACTGTTAGAGTCAGGAAAATAGCAAAGACAGACCTCCCCCCCTTCAACTCACCATTGCTTATATTGGTTGCTGCAATCAAAATAAGACTACTGTGAGCATTCACACAATTTCAGACTAAACAATCTGGTTCTCTTTGTTTCCACAAAAATTTTGAATCTTAAAAAAAAAAAAAAATCAAATTTTACATATGTTTAATTGCTTTTGTTGTTATAATTTTTTCCTTCATTGCTGTTCATGTTTGATTACTGTTGTTTCAGATGGATTTTCTAATGATAATTTTCACAGAATATTTTGTCTGTCATGACTTTCGTTCATCTTGTATAGTTGTGAGGGAACAAAATAGAGGATTTGATGATAAGTAAAACCATTCGAATGGAGATGTGAGGGTAGTATCAAAAATAATATTCTTTTTATTCTTTATTCGTGGTGCCATTGGTACATCAGGCCTGATACTTCACAAAGGCAG
Source organism: Leptasterias polaris (assembly GCA_037783415.1). Classification (NCBI taxonomy): domain Eukaryota; kingdom Metazoa; phylum Echinodermata; class Asteroidea; order Forcipulatida; family Asteriidae; genus Leptasterias; species Leptasterias polaris. The sequence continues at coordinate 5,505,976 of JAZGTN010000027.1, forward strand.
TGGAAGCAATACACCGATCCATTAAGCCACGCCCATTTCTCATTGACCAATCACAACCGCGAAATCTGATCACCATTTGAGCCGTTTGGTGATCTTTGCACTAATGGTGATCGGGTTTCGTGGCTGTGATTGGTCAACTCGTAAGGAGGCGGGGCTTAATCATAGAAATAGAACCCGGAGAACGCTGAGTGCGTCATTGTGCGTGCGATTTCGTTGTGAGACCATTTTTATGGACGCGCGTACGCCATTTTTTTTACGCGTGTATGGCAAAATTAGCATTAAGCCAGTGATAATATTTTGCCATACAGTAGACGTCATGAACATTGACCAATGAAAACACGTACATGTAGAAACGGTCTCTGTGCGTTGCCATTTTGCCATACACGCGTGTCGCGTGGTATCGCAGACGACACAGAGGGCGGTCCAGCTCAGCGTTCTCCGGGTTCTATTTCTATGGGCTTAATGGATCGGTGTATTGCCTCCATTGTTCCATGTCATTGCTTTGGTGCCCCTCCAAATGTTCCAATAGAAATGTATGATTTCCTCATAGAGGTGCCCTTTACCATGGAGAAAATGCCTTAGTGCCCTTTTGTAATATTAATAGACTGTGCAAGTCTCGCGCGTAATCGAACTTCCGGGACCATAGTGGTCCCAACCATATGGAGTTTTACGTGGGCGAGATTTTGTTTCGTCAATTATTTTAGTTTAACGTAGGTTATGACCTAGAAAAGTATACATGTTGTTGGAAATGTAATACTAAGTGATAACAACATAAAGTAAAACCAATTCAACAATATAACGAAGAAAACCCAAGAATTAAACTTGACCTCAGCTTCCGGTTATTGCAAACAATTAAGAATTTTGTGCTCGCCTCCGATCATAAAACTTACGTAAACGCTTGTTTTGGATGCGCAATTATAATCGCCAGATGCTGTAATTGCAAAGCAAACCCTTTTCATTGCAGTCTATAGTTGTTGAGGCGTCAGCATCCTCTTTAAACTGCGATACGGGTCCATTTAAGACCCGTTTGACCTTCACGAATCCGCGTAAGGGGTTTCTAAAAAGTTAACATCAAATAGGCATCCTTGTCCCAGAGTTTTAATTTTTTTTCAACAATTAATACACACTATTGTGATTGTTTTTTCAAAAGCTAAAACTTTTCATAAAATTGTAATGATTTATTTTTGTTCTTCAGATTTTGTCACGAGATATAATTTAAAACAAAGATTTAATTTCAGAAATAAACATGTTCTTCGTTTGACGTGTTTTCTCGTTCGGATACGCACGAGACTTGCACAGTCTATTACTGCCTTGCTTTTACCTTACACTGATGTGTTATAAGCACTGTAGGCCTATACTAAACCTTTCCAAGTCCTTCTGGGAACAGAATCCAAAGGCATACTACTGGGGTGGGATTCGAACCCATGATTTGAAACCATTCTAGAGCAGACGTGTTAACCACTAGACCATTGACCGTGCCCGGTGACGAGAGGCCAGTTCAAATTCTGAAATTTGTAGTGGGTCCTGCAAACACTTGAATAGATGTAATAATTTGATTAGCGGTACAATAAGAATGGAGAATGGTGATTGTTTGAAAAAGCACAAAATAATCAAGGAATTTGAGTCATGTTAACATTGCTTTGAGCTTACTTTGTAGGTATGTAGCCTAGATGATCCCATTCTTACTGGTGTTTTTGCATTTTGTTTTTCTTTTCACCAGATTGACCTTGAGCCGTCTGGGAAGATCCATGTTGTCATCGAGCTGAAAGGATCTTCTGAAGGTATGAAACATTCATTGTCTTTGTGCTTCCTTGAGCTGTAAAAGTAAAGCCCAGTTATTGGTTGATTTGATTCTTGATGAAAGATAACTCCCTTTTCAATTTGATGATTGAGAGGGCATGTGTTAAAAACAAATAGAGAATTTGTATAAATAATTTTTTTAAAATCTCAAATCTCAAATCTGAAGGCTCACTGATTATTAGGTTCAACTTAAAGCTCACTGGTTATCAACACCAGTAGGGGTAGCAAGTGTCAAATGTTCACCCACATTTGAAAAAGGGCTAATACACTACTTCTGGAAACAAAATGTTGCCAAAATTATGCTTTGTACATGTATGTTCTCTGTACTTTTCACCATCTCTGAGACACTTAGTTCTGCTTTAAAAAAGAAAAAATTGACACATCACTCGCAAAACTCCATGCAAATACTGAGTTTGGAAGAGACACATTTGACAGTACCTATGTGGCGTGTCGTGGCCGAGTGGATAAGAGCACCGAACTCAAGCTTTGGTGTTTCTGATCAGCAGAGTGTGGGTTCGAATCCCAGTCGTGACACGTGTGTCCTTAAGCAAGACACTTAACCACATGCTTCGTCCTTCGGATGGGACGTAAAGCCGTAGGTCCCGTGTGTTGTGTAATGCACGTAAAAGAACCCAGTGCACTTATCGTAAAGAGAAGGGGTTCGCCCCGGTGTTCCTGGTTTGATTGGCTGCATATTGCGCCACAGCACCTTGTAAACCATTACATGGTGATGCAAAGGAATAGGTCTCATACTTCATACACGTAACCCCACATACCTTGTAGGAAAAATACTGAGCGCTTTGAGACAACCATCGGGAGTATAAAGCGCTATATAAGAACTGCGTATTATTATTATTACTGCCTTGCACTCATCAGGGACAGTATGGGTATTTTGTAGATAACTTCCGTATGATGATTAGTGTCCGTGATTCTTCTTGTGTTGTTACATTTATAAACTTAAAACTTATCTCTTTCCTAAATAGTAGATTTAAGTTTTGTTCTAGCTTGTTTTAATTTATCCTTTTCTTTTGTTATGCGCTTTGATCATGTTTTGGAAAAGCGCAGTATAAATGCCTGTTATTATTATTATTATTATGATAGAAACCAGAGCCCTAATCGGACTCATTGAAACATACTTCAACTAGCAATTAGGAATATTTCCTAGCAACCCACTTTCAATTTGAAAGTTTGCTACAGAAACAGTCTTCATTAATACATGTAGCTGAACATTTACACCAGCCAAGATTGACACCGGCCAAGATTGACACTGGCCAAGATTGGCTGATTGTGAATGGCTGATGCTCTTTACAGACCTTTTGCACATGATGCCTTGTCCCTCGACTGCAGATCAAAAGAACGTTGGTCATCGGCCCATCCTGTGCATTGTGTGTTCCTTTCTGCTTTGTTCTGACAGTGTTTTACCTCTTAAGATGGCGGTGGAATGATGTCAATGCATAAGGTCCATTAGCTTTTCTGTTTGAACAAAATAACTTAAAAACTACAGTTCAACTGCATTGAACATGTGTAGTTTATCTACGGTGTACCTCCTTACATATCAGTTCTCCTATTTGTATTAATATCAACTGAGTTCCCACTGTACAGTACAAGGGTGTGTGCTTGATATCAAATGTACACACACTGCGCACTTGTGCACTTGGGGGTTCTTGGAGTCAATTTATTGTTGTATCAGTTACACAGAAGTAATATTTCATGATGCACACACTTGAATCTAGTACAGAACGGACTGCGGTCTCTGCTTACAAGAGGTTCCGTCTCTGAGGCGGTGTCATCATGCGATGAAGAAGAGTACCTCCTTAGCAACACCTTTAGCAACAGTTGTAGCCATAGCTGTAGCTGCCAATTCGGATATGGCCCAAGTGTGCATTTGGAATGTAGCTATGGATGTACATAAACGCCCAAGTGTAACACAACGGCCATTTGCTGACGAGCGGCCAATCCCTGGTAAACAGCGTATTGCTTTTGGTCATGAATACCAGGCAATTATGACAGGTTTTCCCTATTGGTCATTTTTCTTACACGACCTTTGTATGTCATGTAGGCCTACATGTATACCATAGACTCTTTATAGATATTATTTAGTTCTCGATCTTTACAGGCAACTTAGGTTTTGGCTTTGAGCTGCATCAAGCCACTCAAATTTTTCTATGCAGCCACGTTGTCCACCGACTTATCATGCAGGAATTATATCAACTTTCCTGTGCCTAGAAACTCGCCTGTGCCGCACGTGGTGTTTACGCAAAACACATAGTTTTGCCTCAAAAACTGATATTTTATTGCCCGAAAAGATGGCAGTTTTTATACAGTGTGATTTCAAGTGGAAACTATCTATTATATACTTTTTAGTCTTTTAGACCATGTAATCTGTTGTGTCACATGTTTACAAAAGAGACACTCACAGAGCCTGGACTTCCTGCAGGAATGATTTGTACACATCACCCAATGGAAGAAAACATTAAATGTTATGTTTTGCGGAGATTGCACTGTCGGATTTTTATCAACTTTTGATATGAATAAAGCTGTTATTTTGTACAACTCTTGATATTTGTACACAAAATGTAAAATTTCTCATATATTATGACCAGTGCAGTATTTCGCCTGCCAGAAAGGCCCTGGAATGCAAGGTCACTCTCTTTGTAAACAAAGGGTTACATGGTCAATACATGGAAACAAATTGTGCATAAATTTGTAATGCCCACATTAAAAAAATAATCTGATGATCATTAAATGTTGACCCAGCTCTGACTTGCTGCTAGCCTTGGCTTGATTGAGTCCAGCATCAGGATTCAGTACTACACAAGTTCAGTCTGCATACATGTACAGACATTGTGACCTGGGGCCCAATTTCACTGGACTAGCTCAAAACCATAGAGAAAGGACCAAGGTCCCCTTTCTCTATGCTCAAAACGTGTTAATTTGCAGAGTATGACAAGAAAATGGCTTCGCAGAAACAGGATACCAGCCATAGTGCTATGATTTATGGTCTGTTTTTGACTGGTTTCTACACCTCGGGCAATATTATCTGCTTTATTGCTGCTCAATGTCTTATCTGGCATTACATGTACTGGGTTTGATTTCACAAAACTCATTTTATCCGAACAGCGTATGACTTCTAATTTTGCCTTACTGATCTAGGTCATATCATCACATTCCAATCAGCAATTTCATTCAAGATCAAATCACCACTTTACTCATCTTAAGAAAATCATTGCAATGCTAGCTGCTGTAAAATAATGGGGCCTGTCTGCACAAAATGACAATTCATAATAATAGTGAGAAGTCTTAGTGAGCCCAGAAGAAGGCCGGAAGCCTGTATTAACCTTTTTCCGGACACACAAAGTACAACTTTTTGCCCCAGTAGAAGTTCACAGGCAATATTATGGCACTTTTGAAAAAAAAGTAGGGCATGATGGTTGTGTACTTACTGATATGTTTTCCATTCCCATGTAGAGTTTAACTTTTCTGCAATGGCTTATAAACATGACAGAAAAATTACAAAACTTTCACGCTCGGTTTTCTTGAAACACAATTTTTGGACAGTAATTGCTCACAAACTTTTGCCGGTCACTCTATTGTAACTTCTTCTCCCGCCGCCCGGCACACAACGACTTAAAAACACCACCTGACAGTAGGTGCAAAACAAAAGAACTCAATTTACGGTGTCTTTCAACCCAAACGGCAAAAGGTGAGTTGTATAGGGAAGTTATGAGGTGAGGGATGAACTAGAGTGAACGGGGAGACTGTATTATAGTCAGTCGTAGTTGTGCCCAATTCCATTAGACTTACAAATTTGCTTAGCCTTGGAAAATCTTACTTATGGCAGAATTTTTTTACAGGTTTTGTAAATGCACATGGTACTGTATTGACTCTTGCACTAACGTCCCACGAGGCTACTCTGCCAATGATCAGCAATTTTGGGAGTCGAAATTACATGTAACTATGTGGTGCACTAAAAATGCACACCACCTGCACACTGGGAATTTGACTCTCAAAATGACACAACCAAGATTTAATGTGGTGACAACGTCAGGTGAATTGGTTCAATGGAGCTGGTTGTCTAGTAATTAGAGCTGTTTGTCTAGTAATTCATGTTTGGCTGAGAAAGATATAGGCCTATTGAGCCCAATATTCTGGGCATGGCCTTCCATACATGTATACATCAGTAGGGCCGAAACTCATGGTGATTTGTATTATAGACTTATTATTATTTTCATAATTATTTCTGGTTTATTTTATTTTTAAAGTTATGGTAGCCTACAGGTTGAATTTCAATACGGATTGATGCTTTGAGTATTTTTTTAAAAGTAACATTTGAAAAGATTAATATTTAAACAATATCAGAATGCTATTACAACTTACAAGTCAAGTTTAAAGAAAAATAATTTAAAATGCGTCGTTCAAACATTAAACAGTGAGACATGTATGATGCGAAGCAAATCTACTCATTGTAATATTTTCAAGTCTGTAGAACCTTGAAAATGATACGGTTCAGTGATTTATACGTACACGTAAGATAAACATTTCTTAGAAAACAGTAGGACATCTTAAGATCGTTTTCTATCTGTGAACTGAGTAAGAAAATTCAAAACCAATTAAGGGTGCCTAAAAACCTAAACTTGGTCTTCATTCTGATACTGAATCGAAAGGAGCTTTTAACCCAGAAATAAAGGTCATCATGAGGTGGGTCATGGTAACCCTTGTCTAACATTTATTGCTCAAAGTGGTTTGTAATTGAAAATAAAATTAAAATCAGGTGTGTAGTTCTTAAGATATGGTCCCACTTCCGGTTGACGCAGAAGTAAAGGTCAACATGGGGTCACGGTAACCCAAGGCTAATCTTCAATGCCCAAGGAGTCTATAAGTGAAAAAAGTTTGAAAATCGGTAGTGTAGTTCTTGTGATAGGGTCCCACTTCCGGTTGACCCGGAACTAAAGGTCAACATGGGGTCACGGTTACCCAAGGCTATTCTCCAATGCCCATTAGGAGTCTATAACTGAACAAAGTTTGAAAATCGGTTGTGTAGTTATTGAGATATGATCCCACTTCCGGTTGACCCGGAAGTAAAGGTCAACATGGGGTCACGGTTACCCAAGGTTATTCTCCAATGCCCATTAGGAGTCTATAACTGAACAAAGTTTGAAAATTGATTGTGTAGTTCTTGAAATACGGTGTCACTTCCGGTTGACCCGGAAGTAAAGGTCAACATGGGGTCACGGTTACCCAAGGCTAATCTCCCATGCCCAAGGAGTCTATAACTGAAAAAAGTTTGAAAATCGGTTGGGTAGTTCTTGAAATATAGTCTCACTTCCGGTTGACCCGGAAGTAAAGGTCAACTTGGAGTCACGGTTACCCAAGGCTAATTTCCAATGCCCAAGGAGTCAATAACTGAAAAAAGTGTGAAAATCGGCTGTGTACTTCTTGAGATATGGTGCTGCAAAGATTAACTCATTAAAGCTTTGAATTACCGTAATTTGACACCTGATGACGTCACAGTAACAAAAATGTGTTTTTCATACTAATAAATTTGATAAGGTACACGATGGTATGTAACTTATCCCAATCCAATGCCTTTTAACGAAAACCCTATTAGAACGTACGTATATCCTCTCTCGATTCCAATATCACGGCAGTCTTTGACGCCTAGCCGTGATTGCACAATCACGGCACAATTTGCTTCGTAGCCATGGTTTGTGTTTGAACCACCAAAACGTTACTAAAACGTTTTTTTTTATACGAAAAGAAAAAACACCTACAAATGACGTCATGATGACGTGACGAAAAATGTTAGACCGGAATCGACATCTACAATACAAGACGATGCCATAACTGAAAAAAGTTTGAAGGTCGGATGTTTACTTCTTGAGATATGGTGTAAATCAGATTGGCTAATTAAATATTCATACAGCTGTGACGTGAATAATTAATTAAGATTTTTAATCTAATTACATCTAAAATTCAAGTCAGGGCATAAGCTTTAATATGATATAGGATTTGTCTGCTTTTGATAATTCTAAGAATAACATATGGTCTTCGAAAGAGACACAGGTTAAGTCAATACGATTTGAGGGAAAGAAAGAATAATAATAATAATAATAATAATAATAATAAAAAAAATAAAAATCTGGACGATTTCAAAAGCTGTTCCGACTGAAAGTTCGGAACAGCTAAATACAAATTTTCATTGCACCCTTGGGCTTAGTGTATGTGTTGTAACGGCTACTAACTGTCATAGTATGTCATGCCCAATATGTGGCAGAGGGTGTCCCCAAATGTTCCCATACTTTAACACACTCTTTTCCTCTTGTGCAGAAGTACCCCTCCTAAAATCCTCTAAAGAATTCCTGAGATTCCCAGAACACAATGAAGACACAGTAGGGGGGGTGGGGGGTACACCATGCCACGTATCGAGCACATAATGTATGCAAGGAGGGTTTTTTTTAAAGAAAAATATATGGCTTAAATAGCCGTTACATTAGAATCAAGACAAGTCTGTAATAGGACATTATTCTTTTCAAAATACACGAGGGCTGTTCACTATTTTCCTGAGCTTGGCATCCTCTTCCTCCCAATCAGTAATCCCTGCCTCATTCCATATGTTCTGAAGTGTTGATGCACCTGTCTAGAAGAAGAGAACTGTGATAATACCTTGCAGCTCCCACTTCCCGCTGGACATTGGCTGAGGAGCAAAACTCAAAACTTCACTCCATGTCTCGTTCAAAAAGCCCGAAAACCTGATTTAATTACTTGATGTTCACTTACGGTACGACGTTCATGAAACCTCGGTGTACCTTTTTAAAGGTGTAGTGTACCTGGAATGATCTGAAAGGCTTGGTTAGAGTTTTTTTTGGTTTAAAGTCACAGGGTTCGATTATTTTATAGGTGGAATGTATAGGCCCTGTAGTCTGCTCAAATGTATTTGCAGAAATTGTGCACAGCCACGATCATGGGTACACATTTTTTCCGTGTCCATTTTATGAACAACAGTTTGAAAACCACTGGTAGCAGTTATCTCAATGTTATTTATATCAATTAGCAATCGGTGTGTCAATGATGAATAAAAAGTGCTTGAGTTTGTCAAATACAAGATCTGCAAAGAGTTACTCAATATTTATAGCTCTATAGGTCTAAATAATTAGCATGTACACCAGCATGGTGAAGACAGGGAACCAGACGGGGAGGATAAGAGCAAAGGACTTGATGAAGTCTAACAATTTTTTGCTTGTCATTTTGTGCATGCTGGAAAAAATAATAATAATTTTTTTTTTTTTTTTAATCCTCTAATGAATTGTTGAGATTCCAAGCACAAAATGAAGACACAATAGAGGGTGGGGGCACACCATGCCCCCATATCAAGCACCAAATGTACACTGGGTTCCCATCCCACATTGAGCTGTGAAGCAAGCATGACATCAACTGGAATCGTCTCTCTGATGAGATCTTGTGTAATGTATCACCTGACAGTGGCAGCCATGAATTATACTCCAGTACCCCACCATCATGTGACCCTCTCACTGCTCAATAATAAATTACTTGTGAATATAATATACATGTTAAAAAAAAAAAAAGTTGACGGCTGTGTCCTTAATGATCCGTGGGGTAGTCAACCTGTTATGATTATGGTACTGTGTTGTGAATGATTGTACAAAAGGAGCATATCATGACACGGTCACGTGCATTTAATGGTCATGCAACGTGACTTGGAACATCATCTTTAAAAAGAGAAAACATGGTCTAACATTTCATCACCGTACCTGTGAGGTGACGTATATGCTCCACAGCAAAAAATTCTGTGATTAGAGAAAATTGTGGTGGTAGTTGCAGTACGTTTCAAACTTCTGTTTTGGAGACTGCTTACTATTATTTAAAATATATTTTTTTATGACAAACATAAAGCTGACTTCTTCATTCATACAGAACTGTCAATGTGTTTTCATTCTTGCAACTGTTTTTATGAGTTATTGATTCCTAAACATACTCGTCACTTTGTGAAAACGAAAAAAACCACATCGAGAAGTGCCTGCAGAGCGCTGTGTACAAACCAACGCATATTGAAATATGTCACTTTGTGAAAATGCTAAGCTTAAATAGATCAGATGGATACGTCATATTGTGAAAACTCAAAAGGCGCACCACACGAGATTTGTCATCAAGACAGGGCTTTTATATCAATGAATAAAGTGGGGAATCAAGATACGTAACTTTGTGGAAACGCAAAATGTGAAATCTAGAAATTGTCCGGTCATACTAAATAGTGTAATGATGAAACTATTGCATATTACATGTAGGTCATGTAATGAGTGTATTAATGAGTGTATTGATATTTTGTACAAAAACTGGTTTGTCAGATTGTGTGATTTTTTACATACACATCAGTTACAATTAAATACATGTTGTTAACAACCCTAGATTTCCAATTGATCAGGTCACCATGCCAAAGACGCGCTGGTTGCACAGGACTGATACTTTGGAGCCAACGAAGGCAGTTGCCTCCATGCCCCTGGCCATTGCCTTGGTGCCCCTTGAAATGTTTCAGTACAAATTTAAATTTCTCTGATAGAGGTGCCCTTTACTGCCATGAAAACGGAAATATCAGGCCTGTGGTTTTATTTATTTCATGTCTTATCCTGGAGAAACTTTTTCAGGGAAACACTGTTTTTCAAATGTGCCCAGCAATTACAGACAATCATTAATATAAAAATGAAAAACTTTTGTAAAGTCTCTTTATGCACGTACAAGTATGTCTTTGTTTTTTGTACAAAGTGAAAACACCATATTGGCAAAATTTAGGCAATTTGTAACGTTTGCAACTCTATTGTTTCTGTTCAGCTGCAACTTCCATACCAGAAACTTATAGATGTAATTAGTGGCTTGAGTGGAAGGTCAGGTCCTTGAAGTGAGCATACTAGCACTAGAGAGTTTGAACAAGTTAAGCCAGACAGTAACATACACATTTTTTATTTTTTATTTTTTTCATCATGAACAATCACCCAACACAAGGCCAGAGGGCCACTGGAGGTGAGGGCTAGAAACAAAAATAGAAAAAAATTGAACATTTAAAGGGAGAGATGATATCTGTTCACAGTGGTCTCAAACTGGAACAGATTCATTGTAAGATGGCACAAAACATGATACAGGCAGGGAGTTCCAAAGTGCAGCAGTACGAGGAGGAACAAATATCCCGCAGTTCTGGCCTTTGGAACATTGTAGGATTGAGAAGCTGTGGCATGTGCTTTTAAAACAAAATTTTCTGACCCAATCATGGAGAAATTGAAATTCTATCTGCTGTGGCTAAAAGAGAAAGTACATGTACATCGTTGGTTTGAGGAAGAATAAATTAGTTCCCAGCCTCTAGTTTTCAATCAACACGCCACACATACAAGCTGTGAAGGTTTCATCGAGTTTGTTAATCGCTTTGGAGAGAAACAAAACGGTTAATGTTATTGTTAGGATAGTCATACAAACTAATTTAATACAGATTGCGCTTTATCTATGGCCGTCTCAAAGCACTTATCATTATTTATTTCCAGACAGGTTTTGAAGTCTTTGAATTATGAAAACCATTTATGTAACACCTTGTGAGGAACTACAAGGTGCTGCCAGAAATACCAGGGCAAATTCTTCTCCTAGTGATAAGTGTAACTTATGTCCCATCCGAAGGAATAAGCAATAATGGTTAAGTGACTTGCTTAAGGACACAAGTGTCACGACCGGGACTCGAACCCACACTCTGCTGATCAGAAACACCAGAGCTTGAGTCCAGTGAGCTTATCTGCTCAGCCACTACATACCATCCTTTGCTCATTTGCAATCAATTGGTCAGGTTTTTTTCTTTTAATTTAATGAATTATTAAATCTTCATTAAGTTAGAAAATTAGTAATAATGGAAATTCTCAGTCATAAATGTTACCTGCTCTACTCGATAAAGTAAGAAAATAAATAACGATGGAAAATAACTTGATATTGATAGGGATGCTCAGAGGGCTCATAAATGTTACATTGTACCTGTCCCCTACCCACATTTGTACCCCATGTCTAATACAGAAGTTTTTTTTTAAAAGAGGTAAAATTCAGTTTTACTGCACTAATTTTCCAACAGCTAAAGTCATTAAATAGATGTGGAGAAAAATAAAAAACGTGTAAAATGCCATTGTAATACAGTACAAAATTTGTTAACATCCCAAAATATTCAATGATGTCACATTTCAAATGCAAGTATACGGGTGTATAGCCTACATCTTTGTATGGGAAATTTTTTAGTTCATTCCCGACTTTCAACAATACTCGATCAAAATGGCATTGAATTTGACCTTTTGACTGATGAAAAACTCCTGTGTGGAATGTACATCATGTGTCAAATTTCACTCTGAAAGAGTATGCCGCAAAAACACATTTTACACCAATGTGAGGTAAGAACTTGTAGTATTTTTTTCCCATTTTCAAAAGGAGTATCTGATTGGAAAATCAGTGCATCACAAAACTCTTCTTGACCTTAGAGCCCCTCATTAAATACCATATTAAGAGGAACATACATGTACAGTTGGGCATGTAGGTATACATCCTGTCTAGGTATGCATACGCATCCATAGTACTTTGTAATATTTTCACAATTTCCCATCAGGCTGGTTACTGTGCCACATTTCACGCAACGAAGGCAAATAGAGGCACGTGCACAGCCCGATGAGCAAATGCTCTACCTGTCTGAAGGCTAACAATACATTGAATGCTTCTTCAGCCCTGTCCGACAAACACCCGACCTCGCCCATGAGCTCATTTTGACTGATTCGGCCCACATACAAGCCTGCTGTGATGTTATTACGCTAGGCTTGATTCCAAGCTCTCCATCCTAGATGAATTGTTAATGTGAGCCTACATGTATGTAGTAATAAAAGCTCATTTTCCAAGAAATAAAACGTATATAGGGATTTTCCCTTTTTAATATTGCCTCAGTGATTGAGCGTTTGTGGTAATCTTGTGTACACAGTCGAAATATACGGTTGTCTGTACTCACGCAGTGGACCTTATGTTAAATAATTTGATTTAATTACGACTTTCACTTCTTTCCATGCTGTATGGGGAAAAGTACAGAACAAATTGTGTACATAATACATACATATCAGGCCTGGAATTTCAACTTTGAGAGGGCAAGGCCGTTTTGATTGCAAAAGGCACTTCCATTGGAAAATCTTAAAGTCTGTGGGAAACTTTTCAAGGGGCACCATGGCCATGGCTGAGGTCCCGTGTAAGTTCAGGCCTGACATGTGCCCATTGAAATGCAGAGAACTTGTAATATGTTCTTGCTAAACACTGGGTGGATCATGTTTGTTCAGAAAAGCCAGTGCAAGGTAGAAACATTTTGTCACTCAAACAATTCAAAAACAATTATGTAAAACAAAATATTAATAATAATTCTACTAACTGACCTGTGGCTATTAATATCTGATTTGTCATATGTTCTGAAAAGATCTTATTCTTTGAAGAACATATAGGCCTGTGTAAAAGCTAAAGTTCAACTAGTAAACCTTTCTTGCAAAAATCATCAAAGAAACTAGCTCAATGCAGAACTTCTAAAGGCCTCTCTGGTAATCAGTGGAGCCAGTTTGTGTGAAGTGGGCGTGGCTTACAGTGGTATTAAGAACAGGATAACACCTCCTACTCCTAACACAACCCCTTCCCCCTCACCTTCTCCCTGACATGATCAGACAGAAAATATTCCGGGTAGATTTAGACTAATTTTTTATGGTTGGCAGGGGAAAAAAAGAAAACACACTTCATGTTTTTTTTCTTCTTCTGTCAGGAATTTTCTGGAGTGGGTAAAATGTGACTGCATGAAGGCATTTATTTGTAGGCATGAAAGGATGATGACCCAGTCTTTACCTCTAGTATTGATGATAGATGGTTCTGCCAATAGTTCAGTGACCTCTCTGGGTCGTCACACTTTCCTCTGGTTATATTCATGAATGATTACAGTCATGTATATTTACATGTGTGTACATGTACATGTAGGCCTACATAAATATGTTTCTTTCCTCCCAAATCTTCCATACCTTATCTTATGTGATTACCTCTGCATATTGAAATGATTTATTGATTGATATAATACATATAAAAGCAATCTGTTATTGATTTTGTTTCTCTTCTATTATTTTTTTCTTAAAGGCAAAGTATACCTTTGGTTTTTGGAACCATTCGATTTATTTATATAGGCCTAAATGTAACTATGTACAATAAAACTAACCTGTGAAAATTTCAAAAGGCGGTAGTGTTTTTGAGATATTGCAAAAAATCTGGAGCGGTTATGTTGACGCAGAAAGAATAACCCCTAATTGGAAAACATAATCTGATTCTGAGAAAAATTTTATGCATTAACCCTAACAATCCCTAACCCTACAAATTCAAACAGGGCAAAGTGTTTAATTTTGTTAGGTTAAGTACAGTGAAGTTAGGATTGGGTGTTTGATTCTGTGGGATTGTGTATCCTTGCTGACAAGTAATGGTGTTTGAATTTGATTGAGTGGGTATGGTGGATGTGTGAAATGTATGTATGTCTGGCATTGCTCTTTCCTCCATGGTCTAATGAGATAGTTGTTGGATTATGTTATGTTGGGTACTGTGTGATTTCACTGATCAAATTTTGCACATGCCAAGTGTACACACTCCAACAAAATCAAACAAAAAAGGCCTGTTGGAGTTTGTTAGGTTGTGTATCGTCCCCCTAAGATTGGGTACAGTTCCCATCTCATGGTAGTATAAGCTGTTGGAATGTGTTGGGTTAGGGATGGATTCTAGTAAAAACGCTTTGGGAGTTAGGGTTAAATGTTACTCAGATTGAATGTTTTTTAAATCTCTGTCTCTAAAACCAAATTTTTTTAAAGGGAAGCTGCAGTGCTTCTTATTAATTAAAGTGTGTTTATAGCGTCAAAGTGAAGTGGGAAAGAAGTATAACTATTTTATAAAACAAGTTCTACTGATTCTAAATAAAATACTACCTTAAAGTTATCTGTTTGTTTTACACCGTAAAAGAACTGACGAACCCAGCATTATTTTAACTCGCCCCGAGCCATAACGAAAACGTACACATTATGATAATGATATGCGCGTGACCCCGAAAACGTCACAAGCAGGACAACAACGAAATCACGTGACGCGGAAGTAACTTAGCTATGCTGTCTGACTGTACTGTTTCGGCACACACCGCACTCGATTCGTATCATTCCTCCTTCTTTTAATGTTCGATTTGAGTTTTTATATTGTAAGATTTGGCGATCAAAATTAAGTGTTGATGGTACAAAATGCCAGTATCGTGTGTCGTGGGTGGATGTACTCACAATAAGGCGAAGAACCCCGAAGTATTTTGGTTGACTTTTACCAAAGATGTTGCGACACAGCGAGCATGGATTCTGTTTGTAAACAACAGATGATCGTACATGGACTAGGAAGGACGTCAAAATGTTATCGCCATCCATATCCATGCAGACATCCTTGGTTGAAGGGTTCCATTCGGTCATCCACCAATATGCACCAAAGATGTTTTCAAATTCATGAGGCATGTTATTCAGGTGAGCAAATTAGTTGACATAAAACTCTTCCATTTGGTCTGTGGGACGGTCTTGCACAGTAATCTGATCTGAAGTGAGTTGTTTGTATGAAGTGGTGGACTGGTGGATGCACTCACCCAGTGCAGTATACATGTAGACTGTTGTACCGTGCCTTTCATTGAACACCAATTATTTTAGAATACATGTATCGTCTAGTTCAGAATTTTGGGCTGCGCTGCATTTCAATGAAAACACTGACATGGAGCAGGCCTTGGACAGGGAGGGCAATCCAGCTTTCAGCATTTCTTTTCCGAGAGCAACGCAGACCACAGAGGGTTACACTGTCAAAAGGGTGATGATAAAGGCCTCTCACAGTAAGTACAACAATATGGCACAACATAATTTTGATAAGTCATTTTTGGGACTGTAGTACAATTTGAAGTGTCAATTTATACTGTAGAATGAACGATCGATGTTCAAACAAGGGGGTAGTACACAACTTGATTGGGACAATACACCTCCACACCTTTTCTTTGGGCTGTTTGTCTTGGGGTCAAATAATGGGGTTATTTATTTATTTACTTATTTTATTTCTTTTATTAATTTCTTATTTATTGTTATTATTTTATCATGTTTATTTTTGTCGGGGGGGGGGGGGGAGGGAGGGTGAGTGGTTATTTACCTAAAATTTCAATATCATCCACAACCATCCCGTTGACATAGATACATGCTACTGCATTCCAGTCTCCCTTTAAAGTTATTGTCAAGTGAATTTATTGTCAATGACAATTGGAAGGGCATTTTAAATCATCAACGTTTACCAATTGTTGAAGCATGCAATTCCTCGTGAGAGGTACAAATGTAGTTGAGCACAATGGATGTCTTGTCCTTATGGTACATGTATTTATTTTATTTTATTCTAGATTTCAACAAGAAAATCCTTGACAAGGTGCTGGCACTCTGTGAAGCTTGGGCATAGCCGGCAGATACCAGAGCAAACTACCAAGAACTGATGGCAAACCCTGGTTATCTAACAGCCAAGGTAACTCGGCCTGATAAAGCAGAGGCAGTGAAATCATTTGTTTCACGGTTTGGGAAAGCTATAGACCTGTGGGAAGGCCAGAAGGCACTGAAGGTGTTGTTACGCTGGCAAGAGTCAAAGAGCAGAAGAAGAAGAGCAGCGGTCAAAGAAAAGGCATGCTGAAAGCCATCAAAAGGGAGAAACTTCCTCTAGCAGTAAGCACAAGAAGTAAACATCAACAAACTCTCACACCAAATTTGAGAATTTCAGTTATCTTGTGTTTATTTATTTGGTTCATAATGTTCCATTTTCCTTAGCCAATTTATTATTATTTTGTTTTACTTTGGCTGCGCACAAAATAAACTTTCTATTTTGGTAGCAATATTTGCACAGTCTGGTTCAATTAAACAAGCAAAATACCAATATTAGTGGCCATGCCCACCCAAGTCTCTGCACCTTGATCATGATGCCACATCCACTTTCTGCATAATATGGCAAAAAATATAATTTACCAGAGGTCTCTTAACATGTACATGTAGTTGCTATTAAAGTGGTAATTGACCTGTTTTATCTTAAATACCAATAATATTTGTACATGTAATGGCAACGGATTAATAGATCGCCTTTTGCAAGCATGAAATTGCATAGTATCAACAATTATGCAAAAAAAGGAGCGTAGACAGAAATTCTTTGTCTAACCCCAAATCATTTGAAAAAAATACACGTTCAGTTTATAACTTGATGTTAATTATTGGTAAGCATTTACTTATGTTCATTTCAGTAATTGCTGGAGCAATAAATCACGGGAGTCAGTGACACAATGGTCGAAATATGATTTTTCTGAAACATTTTAGTCATGTCAATGTTTAGCATGTTTATTCATCACTGATACCTTTCATTTGGCCTGAAATTATTAGGACTGGCTTTTCCAAAGTGACGGTTTCATCTATGTGTGGGTGTGTGACCCAATGAATTGTTTACGTTTGAGATTTCTAGAAGTGACAGAATGGATCACACCATAGAGAGTAACGTTACACGAAGTACACATTTCCCTTTACTTATACACAAGGAATAAATTACCTTTTAGAAAACTTGAAAACGGTGTATATAATAATAATAATTTTAATAATACATCACCTTTTGTAAGAAAGCCTTAAAGTGTTTAACAGTTCATGTATCATCAATATGCCCCAAAAAGAAAGCGAAGATGGACATTTCTGGCTTGTTTAGTTTCAATTTGTTGACACTTTAATTATTAGTATATTACACTTTGAGGGGTATAGCAAACAATTTTAGAAAAGAAACAAAGGCATGTAATATTATTGCCTTTAGCTCACGTACGTTCTGCTCCCTGACCCTGCAATGTTAAGTTTTTGAATTGTGCACCAGCGTGCTGGTACCCATCACAATTTCACGGTCCCGCAGTACAGCAATATTCCCTGACAACAGCAGGCAGCCTTGACTAAACTTTGCCACAGAACGTACATGAGCTACAGTACAAGCCATTTATTTTGTGAATTTACATTTCATCGAGTTCTGGGTATCTGAACCCTTCATAGTTGCCATCTGCATCTGGGAATGTTGACCGCGTTTTATGCATGATGCATGATGAGACAGGTACTCAGTTATGTGGGTACTCTGTTGTGTCTGCCGAGGTATCGATATGTCCATCTTATGACCTGCCGATATGAAACATGCCTGTACTTCCTGTGATCAAAAATAAACAAGAATGTATTTGATTATCAACAAACTGTACACTTGTTCAATGATTCGTTTTACAACTTGCCAGTGTAAATGGTAGGGAGGGAATGGGCTTACACAATAACAGCTATATTATAAAGAAAGTCTAATTCCATTTAATTTTGAATGATTTTGGGTTGAACAAGGAAAAATTGACTAGAGCGGGATTTGAACCAACGACCTCCGGATTCATGACGTGCCGGCGCTCTACCAACTGAGCTTTCTAGCCCTATGATGGCGGTCTCCCTATTTTGTCAATACCCTTGTTCAGTGGGTGCCAGTCAGAAGCCATTCAACCATAAACTGCTGTGTAGCCAAGGATCACACCCAAGTACGATACAACCTGGGAAGGGGCAGCCAGGGGATCACCATAAGGGGATGCGACTTTTTATATCAGATATCAAATAATAAACCACAAGGGAAACTGACTGGGTAAATTTTAAATGATTTTGGGTTGAACAAAGAAATTTAATTTTGTAACAAAAATATGCATAAGGGGTAGGGGACATCAGGTTTTGATTTAGTTTCCTCACATGGCCAACAACTATGCAAGTTACAACAATTTCTCCAATCTTACATTGAAAGGTCACCCTCAATGGCTCTAGCACCGTACTGTTGCTTGTAAGTGAAGCAAGGGTTGAGCCAGGTAGCGTCATGCCAGGTAGCGTCATGCCAGGTAGCGTCATACCAGGGATGGTCAGTGAAGCAATTAAAATCTGGATTGACTCCAGTGTGCCAGATTTTCTCCTGTATTGTCTCAACCTCCAATACAACACACACAAGCAGTTGTGGACGAACTCTCAGTGACCACACTTTTGCCACAGGAACACCTTCAAAGCAAGAAAACAACATGCGTTGGAATTTATTAAGAATATGTAAATTTGTTTGAATTCTAAAAAAGACCCCCAAAAAATGTTGACACAAAAAGCAATATATCATATGGATGAAAAGTGGCAATCGGATGTCCTGTGTATTTTACCCATGAATTGCTAAGCCTACTACTAGTACTAAGGGTACTTTTATTTTAAATAGTAAACAAATTAATAATAATTATTAATTGAAAACAATATTTTGATTTTTTCTCATGGTTGTGACTGGTTTCCTTAAACTTGCAAAGAAATTTGCAATACACTATACCACATCAGTAGTCAGTATGTATGGAGTAAGTGTACAATGTGCCCTCGGTTTCTGTGTCAAATAACACTGGCCATGGCTGGCAGAGAGATCCACGACCACGTAGGCTAATGTTTTCTTTTGTCACATTTTTGTGAAAATATTGCTGAAACCTAAACAGGTTATGTAAATTCAGCGTAAAAAATATATGTAGTTATACATATAATATAATGATTAAGAAACTAAAAATTACCAGTCAGTTATATTCAAGCAGTCATTGGCAGCTGGTGGTATATTTGCGTCGCCTTCGTTGTCTTCGACAGCAGCCTCGTCGTCTTGCTGCACGTTGTCTTGCCAATGGCTCGAACGTACGGCTCAGCTCCGCGAACAACTTCTACCTCATTCGTGTCATTTTCGCTATCAAGCTGAGGCCCTCAAAACTGTCACTGTCTACGGATGAACTCCCAGATATTGTCACTAAACCCATCAGAATCTACGCTGATTTCCTCCAAATATTTTTCACCGGAGTTTTCCGAATCAAAATGCTTGCTTCTTGTGAACTATCGAAAGAACTATCACCATCAGCGAGTGATCGTGAATGCGTACAATTGTGCTAGCGTGGTGTGCTTGATGAGTCTGGGTATTAGACATAGTCAGTCGTTGTTTTCCTGCTTATGACGTCACGTAGCAACAATCGTGACCTCGGCCTTTTCAGATTCGCGACGCGCGGGCTTTTCAAAAAAGTGTTTTTTGTGGGGTTTTTTAATTATTAAAATCAACAGTAAGTACTTGCATGTTATCTTTGATATATCAGTTACTAGATTTCGAAAGCTGATTAAAATGGGAATCGGCGCTATAAACGCACTTTAAGTGTTTATGGTCAATAATTTTAAGAGTAATTACCAAAGGTATACCATCCCTTTAAATCATGCTGACAACAATGGTAATTGTTAAAGACCAGCAGTATCCCCACTTTGTGTGACCCAACATATACTAGTGAAAGATTAAGCTCAATCGGTCGTCGGAATCAAGAGAAAATGTGAAAATAAAAACCTTTACATGCCTCACTTTTGTCAAACATCAAGTTTTTGACATGTGAGATCAAAACTAATTGTTCTACTCATTTCTCAAAAACCTATAGCATTTCAAGCAACAATATTTCATGGGAGAGTTTTCAACCATGACCAAACTGTATAGGGCATTTGCAAATCTGTGAATATCTATAACTCTTACCAATGTTGTGCACATCCTTTACGAACTGTGTACAAATTCTTTTGACATACAAATAAAAGAAGAAAATTAAAATCTTTAAACAAAGTATAATGTTCTTGACAAATCTGCATGAATTTATCTGTGGGAAAGAGAGTGGAGTAATTATGCCTTGACTGTTGCATTTGAAGATAAATTACTGTTATTTGTACATTGTATGCAGAACTAGCAAGATGCATTTATTCAGGGTACATTAGTGATGTGCACACTTGACACACTAGGCATGTTTGAGCGGATGCACCTGATGCATCTGAAGGTGTTTTCAGATGTGGTTGTCGGTCAAAAGACTGATAGACTAGGCAAAAACTGTGAAAATGTGCATATTTAAAGTGCTGAAGGCAAATTGTGTTAATTTATGGCATACAAGCTTTTTAGGGGTATTGAGGGGTGCTGAGCTCAAATTTGCTGTATGCCAAGCTCAAAAATGTCCCATAATGCCTCAAAATCCAAAAATCCAAGATGGCTGCCACTGACGAGTTAAAATGTATTTATTTGCATATCTTTTTTACTAAACAAGGTAGAAAATTAAATTAAATTTCCTTTTTAAGGTTATCATGTACAGGGAATCCAATGTCACAAACAGTTTTGAGATAACATTTTAAGAAACTGGTTTAAACTTGTTTTTAATGCAAAAAATTTCCCTTTTTAAGATTAATAATTTTTTGACCAAATAAGATCCGCAGGCTCATCACTCTCCTTCACCACCAGGAACATAGACCGCTTGACAGGAAGCTCATCCAAACAAAAAACAAATAAACAGACAATCCATTTGCTTGGTTAAAAGGGCGTATATCATTATTTGGTTTAAAGTAAGTGGAAAACCTATGGATGCAATACCCATTTTGGCTTAGCAAAGGTACACTCAAGTAACACTGATACACACTTTAACCTAAACCAAAATTTGACAAGCAAGTTTTGTTGTAAAATGACAGCAATGACAATAATTTAATTGTGCGTAATTTACATGAGTTTACCATATCTGCAGTAGATGTAGATGTGCACACGTGAACTCATTCCTGGTCGTCATGAGTGTTCCGGCAGTTGTCGTCAAGTTTCCTGCAGTTGCACGCCTCGATGCATTTCATGCGAACTTTCCTGCAGCTGCAGCGCAGGCTAAGGCACCCCTTTGTACAACCACATTAGGTGATCTCCCTGCAAGCTTTAGGGATAGGTGGCAGAGAGAGTAGCCATGGCACTAACTGACCGTCCAGGTGCATCCATCCCATTTCGGTCACTGGAGGAAGATCAGGATATGGCAAGTGTGCTTGATTCCAGACACTTGCTTGATAGTGTGAACGCATGATGTGAAACTTTGCTGCATCTGAGGTTGGCGGCAGAGTCTCTTGTGCACGACCAATACAAAACAACTTGACTCGTGCTTTGTTGCATGTATCTACTTTAGGCACGCCATATATCTTACAGATGAATTTTTCTGTTGATATAGCGATGTTTTTTGTGAGAGGGCCTTTGCCAAGGCCAATCAGATCAGTGTGATGCTGCTCGAACACCTTCCAGGCTGTTTTCTTCCCGTGGCAACTAAACTGAGAAACACTATCACAGCCGGTTACAGCATGGAAGGCAAGAAGTGTGTCCACTAGATCAGGAGATAACAAATTTCGAATTTCATGAACTGGTAAATACTTTGGAGCCTTCGATGTCCCGGCTTTCATGTAGAGAGATGTACATCCCATTCTGTCATAGTGTGCTAGAAGTAAAAGAAGCACATCTGTATCACGTACTGACACAACTATCGTTTCCATATGAGCATGGATGCAATGCAAAATCAGCCGGGTATCAGCTTCTTCGTGGTCAGCCCTCAGAGAGGAGACTTCAAGATCTGGATCAGATGACTTGACAGTGGTCGCTTCGGCGAACCCCCCAGCTACTACAACCACTGGTTTGTATCTGTCGGGTTGTGTTCAATCAGGTAGTTTGAAAGTAGTAGTGCGAGATCTGCTTTATTTTCCTCGAGAGCCATAAAGCTAGACCAGTCTGACGGGAGAGGAACTGATGATTCATTTTCTATTACACGACGTACCGGTCGGTGGCGCTGCTTCCGTTTGGTCCTTGTACCTGCTTTGATTGACTCTCCTTGGTACCTGTCAAAGACTACGTCGATCCTCTTGTATTTTGCTCCCATCTTGAACACAGTGTTAGCAAATGTGTTGGCATAGTCTCCAAACGTTCTAATGTCAGGGGGCTTTCCAACTGCCATCACAAGTGCTTGACCATCAATAAGCAGGCAGCTGGGCTGATCGAGTGTAACATTTGCTGGAGTTTGGACTTGTGTCAGAATGTTTGCTAACACAGACTTGTTGGTAGAATGTAGACTACCACTAGTTGTGGCCAAAGATAGTGGGATGGTCATAAGTTCATGCTGGAGGATGTTTTCTAGGTTTACCTCACGCCCTGCTTTATAAGCTGTTAAAAGCCTTTGTAGAATGTTCCTGTCCACTTTGATAGTGTTTTGTTTGATTTTGGAAGGTTTCAAAACTTCGTACAAAGAGGCAAATGTCTTTGCATTATTTTTTTGAATGGGTGATTTTAGATCCAGGTGCTGGTTACTTTCTGGAGGTTCACACAGACGTTTGTTTACAAAGACTGTCATTTGCGCCCGTCCGAGGTGTTCCGCACTAAGCAGAGATTCTTGAATCACAGGCGTGACCACATCCTTGGTGATTATGTTCTTCAATGTGCCACCGCCATCTTGAAACACGCCATGCTGTTTCATTGATACAACAAGGCTGCCTTCATCAGAGTCGTCTTTCTCCATCCTGCTTTTGGTGCACTCATTGTGTGTGTACTCATCGTCTTCATCGTCCATTGTCAGGCTCAGCAATGTTTTTGTCTGAGAAGCTATAACTGTTCTCAGATTGTATGACAATGTCCATCTACTGAGTGCGGATGCTATTCTCGTGATACCTACTAAGCCTCCACTCTTTTTTTCCTGTAGCGTTTAGCCATTCCGTACTTTGGTCGGCCGAAACCTGATTGAAGCGTCGATCGGCGCGTTTTACTACAAAGTTGCCTTCTTGGAACTCATGGAGGACTTCTGGTGGGAGAACCGACATCTCATCCAAGTATACAGTACCCCACCTGGCGTAGTTAACATGATCGTACCTGAAGAGGAATGGCAGCATACGCTTGAAGGCATATAGGTGGAGATCCCAAGATCCATCACGTTGCGCTCTTGTGAAGCAGAGTAGGATGCTGACCATGGTCATATAGTTCCACCAGAATTCAGCATTCGGGTCATCAACTGCAAGAGCTGCCGAGAACTCTTTCATGGGCTGCTGAAATCTGTCGGTTGTCAGTTTGTCGACCATCTGTGCAATGTGGTCGGCGTCTATGGTTGTGCAGACATTTGAGAGTTCGTCTCTCAGTGTAACATTAACTCCATCTAGGTATGTATAAAGCCGTGGGAGGAGTAGTTGCCAAAGGGCCTGAAGGGTTGTTAAGTAAATTATTCCAGAACATAATTGATTGCAAAGAAAGACACCTGAAAGGTAAGTAAATTATCCCTGGATTCATAGGATTAACCTGCTGGATCTTTTATTTTATTTTATTATTAATCTTCAACAAAAAACATATTTTTTTGCATTAAATATTAGTTTAAATCAATTTCTTCACATTTTATTATGAAATTGTTTATGGCATTGGATTCCCCATACATGATAACCTAAAGAAGGACATTTAATTTAAGTTTCTACCTTGTTTAGTAAAAAAAATATGCACATAAATACATTTTAACTCGTCAGTGGCGGCCATCTTGGATTTTTTGGATTTTGAGGCATTATGGGACATTTTTGAGCTTGGCATACAACAAATTTGAGTTCAGCACCCCTCAATACCCCTAAAAAGATTGTATGCCATAAATTAACACAATTTGCCTTCAGGGTTGATTTTTTATGAAAATTTACCCAGTCTATGATCAACCAGAAGACATGTAATTTGTAAATGAGTCAGTGGGTTGAATTAACTGTACTTTGCAATCCATTGTTAAACCACATGGATATTTGCATCAGAACAGGCCACTAAAATTAAAAGACAATAGTGAAAAACAAAACCCAGGGCCAACATGGTCAAACAGCTGGGTGAAAGTAAATCTCTTTAAATAAGGACGGATTAACTGGTTAGGTTGTTCATTATAATGCACTTTGACATTTAGTCTGAGCACGGGGCTGGCAGCCCCGCTTACTCTGTTCATTTTGCATTAATAACACATCGCTGGTTTGAAGCTACTTAATATAGACATTGAACGAATCGGTTTAGCTCGCAAATAAAGCAACTGTCACCGTGACTTTAGGGAAGAAGACAAAACTTGAGATGTTTATTGTCTTGTGACCTTTTCTTCCTCCAAGGTCTTTCACCATTCCGAGAAGGCATATTTATTGAACTGTGTCAAATTGAATTGAACCATGCCAATCAAGTGTTATGCAATTTAGGTTCTTCAAAAACTTGTCAACGGTGAGGAAGTTCATGGTAACTGTGTTCAGAAAAAAGCAAACAAACAAAAACGACAAAAAGCAAGAAAGAAAAAAAACCCAACAATTTATCTATGAGAGAATCACAGATTTACAACTCTTTTAAACGAGAGTTAATACTTACTACTCTTACAAATTACTACAAAGCTACACCATGAACAGAACCAACATAATAGGTATACACCATGTAGCATTTGTTAACAAAAGGAGTGACTGTGTACATTCCAGGGCTTTTCTGGCAGGCAACATTTGATGTCACAGGTTACATGGTTTTTTAGAGCAAAACTCTTCTGCCTATTCTTACCATACATGTAAATTGAACCTACATGTACACTGAAGTGTGAGTGAACACTTCTCGAATCCTGCAGAAACAAACTCCACTAGCACCCTGGTTGGGAGTTGGACCTAGGACCATCGGCATACTAGAATAGATGTCTTAACACCGCCCCCCCCCCATCAAAATTTCACTGGTTGACGAAGTACCAGTTCAAATACAATAATTAGCAGTTGGTGCTGCAATTAACGAGTTCATTATATTTCAAGAACCCACTTGATTTGAAGAATTAATTGACTTGAAAATAATAAAAATTGCACCATAAATGAGGAGTATTTTGGGGAAAATAAAGATATCACCTTATTGGTCTTGGTGCAGTGCTTCAAGCATAAGTTGTTATTAGAATCTGACCTACATGCTGTACACACAGCGAATATTTTCAGATGCTAATTAATATGAGAGGCATCCCTTTTCTGTACCATTTACAAACTGTGGGAGGTAATCTGTGCACACTCTCCCAGACAGGCTGAGCTAAACCTGACGACAAGCGGTGTTTATACATCGTTTGAACCATAGACACTGAACATCACCTGAACCCGGTTCTCTTTGGAATCAACATTTCTTCCTAGAAGAGATCCATTTTGTTTTCACACGCTGTCATCATTGTCTAAATTCCCACACCATCTAAAGCTTAAACTCGGCCTTTACGTTAATTTGGCTGTTGTTATCTTTTTATATCCGTTAATGTTCTTAGTGATTTTCTTTTTACATTGTTGTTTGTTTGTAGCTGCTGGGCATCTCTGAAAAAAGGTGGGATGTCTCCCAAGGGTAAACATAAATTTAATAAAATATAATAAAATAAACTCATACCTAGGAAAAACTGAAGACAATCTGAAAAAATAAAGGTTCAATTTTTGTTCTTCGTGTTCTCGTACTTACTCCAAAGTGTACACTTGGAGTGCACCTTAGAGCCTGATGAAAGGATAAAATATACATGTGCATGTAAGATAAAAACTCCTTGTTAACAACAGCATAAAGGCTAGATGCTTGAGAAATTCAGTGAAACTGGTGAATTGTTGGGAGTCTACTGCCCCTTTAATGCTTAACTTGATCAGCATTGCCATGCTGCCTGATCGTTATTACTCGGTTCCCTTGTCATAATTTATTCAAATCAAGCTCTGGAAAATCTTCCTCGTCGGATCTCGGAGCCAGGTTTCCCATCACACAGAGGTACTGTCTATAATAGTATATACAGTGTTGCCAGGGCCCTCCTAACTACCACTGGACATGTATGCAAATGTAGCATTTCGATCTCGGCCGTTTGAAATTTTAATGACCCTTGGAAAAGAACGATTTTAATGATTCACAAGGTTTGAGGGTATCTCGAATGCCAGTACTCTTGATTCAGCACTTGGAATCCGGAATGAAGTTGTCATCTCTCATTGATGTAGATTAGCCATACTCTGGGATTTTTTTCTTCTTCTTCTCCACTTGGATCTAGGGTCCCTTTTTTTCTCTCCTCTCTTTCTCCCTTTCTTTTTTGCATGAAAGCTGTTTTGCCGATTGCGTTTTCAGATTGACGCAAACATTTATTGTAAGCTGATAACAATTGATGTAAATACAAATTCAACTGCTGCAATATTGAATAATCAATACAGTACAATAATTAAACATGTTGAAAAGGGCAGACATACACTTGTGCCATTGTAGTTTTCTTTGTGTCAACATGTCTGAAAAAAAGTGAAGTGATATTAAAATGCTTTTGTACTTTTCCCGTTTGGACAGGTGGGAATTTATTTAAAACCAGACAATATTTTTTCACCAACAAAAATATCCTCAATAATGTATGATAATTAGTGGGACCGATAAGATTTTATCTTCTTGAATCACACTTGCTGCAATTTCCACAGGAAAAAAAAATTTAACACTGATAGAAATTTAATTATAACAAAGTCTTATAAATGCACACTAATTTGTCAACAGGGCGTTAAAACATTAAAAGAAAGCAGAAGTGAAAATCTGTTAAGAAAATGCTCTTGGTATGGAGTATATTTTTAAGATGATTTTTCTCTGAAGCAATGAATGTGTTTCAGAAGTTCTGGATGTGTAAAGATAGCTGAGCCCAGTTTCATGACTCTGCTTACTGATCATCATTCTCCGCTTACTGTGCAAGCACCGAATTTCCGCGCTAGCTGTGTAAGCGAAGAATTCCTAGTAACATGGAGTACCTATATATGCGAACAAGTCAAAATTTCCTGTTAACCTGTGAACTACGCCTAACGTAAGCTTGGAATACCCTGCTCCCGTAAATGCGAAGTCTTTGCTTCTGTTATGCAGAGCCATGAATTTTGGCCCAGGTCCCATAGATGTGGTGCTACAATTGGAGAATGACCCCCCCCCCCCCCCCCCCCCCCCCCCTCCCCACACCAAGAGCGATATAACCCAGGTTTATTTTGTTTAATTCTACTCCTGAGCAGTAGTATTCCCAGGAATTTGTCTGGTGTGAACAGAGCTGAAGAGAGAATTCTTTTCCTTGATATGAGTCCACAGCTTCTGAGCTGACTTTTGATTTGACAATGACAAGTGACATCCTCTGATAACTACAGTAGGCTGTCAGGCATGATGGCACTCATGCACTCCAGTGTGCCTTGATGTTCATGAATATAATTCTGGCAAGCAGTAATGTAATTTTTTTTTTCTTTCTCCCCTTGGGTTAACGACACATCTGTGGGAGAAAATCTAATCTCATCTGATTTTTTGCATTCTGCCTGAATGTTTAAAGTTGTATCTCAATGTGCTAGATTGGTGTTTTCTGAGGGTGGAGTGTGTGGGTATTCTCGTCATAAAGCTGTATTCCTTGTGAGCGTGCCTACTGAAGCAGAAAAATGTGTGTTTAAGAATAACGTGTATTCCACAAAGGAGCGTGAAGATTTGACAGCACGTGTGCGTGTTCACAATGGATTTGCATTATTGCGTTACTCGTCTTCTTATAAAAGCCACCGGCATTTAAGTGTGCTGATTGCTTTGCTTATGGTAAGCATTGGTTATGAAGTAGAGAGTCTAAGGGGCGCTGAATAAGCAGGAAAACATCTGGGCGCAGTTTTGTAAAAGCTGTTCAGCGGAAAATGGTGGTGAGATAATTTTTCAGCTGAGCAAAGATGAGCAGGGAATCAGTTATAAACAACATGCATTTCATAGTAAATTTGGCTGGTAACCTCCTTGTTTCTGCTAAGCAAGGTTCTTCTGTGCTGAACAGTTATATGAAATTGAGCCCAGCTTACATTGTATGTAGCCTAGATCCATATATACATTGTAAAAAGTGATGCAGGACCACTTTACTTCAAGTATGTTTTGTACTGTACAAATTACCAGTTTATATGCAAATTACCATACCTGTATGTTTATGAATTGTGTGGACTCATGGTTTGCAGTATTGTTATTTAAGTCCTTCAAATTGATTAATTGTTGCTAAAGATCTTCAAATTGATTACTGGTCAGTCAGTTTATAAAAAGATTGATGTGTAAACTGAGATTTAGGTATGAATGCATAAAGCTCATGTGTGAATCTCAGTAAAGCCTCAGCACATTCAGGACTTGCACAGTGTACTTGATCTGTCACAAACAGGCTGTCATATTTACCCACACACGTATTGGAATTTGCGGTACACACAGCACCGCAAAGAGATTAAGGCAGTGTATTTTGGCGCTTGCAAGAAGACAGAGCCGCCCGTAATTCTATTACCCCATGTTGGAGGAGTCTTTTCCCTGTACATGATGCGGTGAGCTGTGTGTTTATGTATGTAGCACTGCTGAAGGGACTGGCTGTGATGCAGTTGCTAATGACGTAAAGTTAACCAATGCAGCTGTGTCTAACATGGATATCATGTGCTTCACTGCGTTGTGCATGGATACACCTACGACAGACAATGGGCGTGTGTACTTTTGCTGGACATGAGTACACAATATTTGTTCACCAGTTTTTCTTGCAAGCATATTCAGAATATTTACCACTGGTATCTCCAAATTATCCCCCCCCCAAAAAAAAACAAACAACAACACTAACAAAATAAAAATAAAGCCAACAAAAATAAAAAATTATAATTAAAAAATAAATAAAATGAAAATAAAAAAATAAATAAATTAAGCAAAAAAATATATATAAATGAATAAATAAATCCTTAATTCATGTATGGGTTCATTGAAAACAATATAAATTCAAAGAATTCTAAAGAGCATACTACTTTTATCAGGATCAGATTTTCCCTGAATAAACTGCTCGCAACTTGTTCATTGCTTGTGTCTTAATATACCCTGCTTTTTGCAATTAATGTTAAAAAGAAAGAGAAAAACAATTAAAAGCCACACACAAAAAACATATTTCTCGACCCCCACTCCTTTTTGTTTGTACTCAGTGTATTACTAAAATGTTGAAAATCAGGGACATTCCCTAAGTTGTTTAAACTGAACAGGGTTTACCTGTTATTCCCCAAGGACTTTTCAAAACTGGGTGATATGTTTTGGCCCCAGAATTCTGGAAGTTTAGCAGAAGAAGCACGCTGGTTTGAAACGCTGTTCGTGTTTGGGTTTTAAAAGCCCTACTGTGCAATCTGGAGCATTTTAAATTGTATTATTTTATAGTTTTTGTGAGTTTGAATAATTGTTATTTGATTTTAGTTAATTTTTAATTTTTTACAATTATTATTGTGTGAATCGGCCCACAATCTGCACAGATTGGCCCGACACACTAGCATGTGCAAGGGGTAAACCCTGCTGAACGACCATCAAAGGTCAATCGACATCTTGCAAACAAGCCAGTGTATACATGTACCTCAATTCTGATCAGGATTATAGCAGTTTATGAAAGTGGCAGACTCCGGTAGAGGAGGAGGTAGTGTGGTCATGGGGATGTGAAGGAAGCGGCTCGGAACTCACCTCTAGAGCTTTCTCCTGAACACAGCAAAAATTTATTTGATTTCCATAAATGAAAATGAATACCAACGTGATAAACAAAGACATGCCACTAGAATGTTATTGCATGAGAAATTGACCGAAGAACCAAAGTGTACAAAAGTAAAAAGCATTGAAAAGTCACATTGTTTGGAAGAAGTTCATGCCCATGGGAAAGCTGCCTGTTTTAGCCCCAAATCCACTGTGAGTAAATCCCTAGAAGCGTTTTATTTTTTTCCTCTCTTGACATCAACCGCCGAATCCTGTTTATGTTAAAGGTACCCTCAGGATTTTATCGGGCATGCTCAGCCTTCTACCTACCTGCAGGACTTGGCGGTTTCAGAACCTTCATCTCACAAACATGTTGGGCTTTAAAAGGATATTCACTCTTAGTCTCCAATCATTGCAATGCCATTTTTTGGAAGGTCTTTTATGAGATTGAAAAAAACAAGGATACATTAAAGGATTTAGTTTAATTATGGATCAATAATCAGGCTTCTTGTTAGTTTAAAGTTTGTTTTTTTAAATAAGCAAAGAATTTTTCTACATTTCCCTGTTGTGCACAGTAATGGTGTATTTGTGGCAAACCATAATAGTTGAGTACTTTGTGATGAGAACGAGTATTTGAGTACTTTGCTATGAGTATGAATAATGAGTACAATGCAATGCTTTTTCTCTGAGTAAGAGTATGAGTATAAGTACAAGTAGTCAAACAAGAGACTTGTTTTCTCTGAATAATAGTATGAGTACGAGTACAAGACTTTTTTCTTTTAGTAAAAGTATGAGTACGAGTACAAGACTTTTTTCTCTGAATAATAGTATGAGTACTAGTACAAGTACAATACTTTTTCTCTGAATAAAAGTATGAGTACGAGTACAAGACTTTTTTCTCTGAATAATAGTATGAGTACGAGTACAAGTACAATACTTTTTCTCTGAATAATAGTATGAGTACGAGTACAAGACTTTTTTCTCTGAATAATAGTATGAGTACGAGTACAAGACTTTTTTCTCTGAATAATAGTATGAGTACAAGTACAATACTTTTTCTCTGAATAATAGTATGAGTACGAGTACAAGACTTTTTTCTCTGAATAATAGTATGAGTATGAGTACAAGACTTTTTTCTCTGAATAATAGTATGAGTACGAGTACAAGACTTTTTTCTCTGAATAATAGTATGAGTACAAGTACAAGACTTTTTTCTCTGAATAATAGTATGAGTACGAGTACAAGTACAATACTTTTTCTCTGAATAATAGTATGAGTACGAGTACAAGTACAATACTTTTTCTCTGAATAATAGTATGAGTGCAAGTACAATACTTTTTTCTTTTAGTAAAAGTATGAGTACGAGTACAAGACTTTTTTCTCTGAATAATAGTATGAGTATGAGTACAAGACTTTTTTCTCTGAATAATAGTATGAGTACAAGTACAAGACTTTTCTCTCGTAATAAAAGTATGAGTAAGAGTACAAGTACAAGACTTTTTTCTCTGAATAATAGTATGAGTGCAAGTACAGTACTTTTCTCTCGTAATAAAAGTAAGAGTACAAGTACAAGACTTTTTTCTCTGAGTAAGTATGAGTAGGAGTACAAATTATACAAGTTTTGTTGTTGTGAGAAATAGTATGAGTACGAGCCCATGTTCATGAATACAAGGTACAAGTACAGGAAAAAGGACTCAAGTAAAGGCAGTTTCACTTAAGAGTGGAAGGCTGTCCATATGCTAGTTAAAACAGCTTAGGACCAGTTGGAAAAAAATTCTCTCTGAGTGGTCTGGCTAGCTAGTTCAGTGTTGAAAAGCGTCCCTTTATACATGTGTAGTATGAAATATTGACTAGTAAAAGTATGAGTATGAGTATAAGTACAAGACTTTTGTCTCTGAATTTAATAGTATGAGTACTAGTACAAGACTAGTGAAATGACTAAAGCCCCTGTCACACGGGGCAATTTTCTGGCAACCAGGTTGCTGGCAATATTTTTCTGGCAACGTCGAGGCAACTTTTGTTGACGCAACTTTGATGACACACGCGGCAATTTTGAAGCAACGCGCGCGCAACTAAATTGCACGCAAATCGGGCAACCAATTAAACAGTTGTGATAATTAAGATAACGCGGCGAACGCAACTAGCCCCTTGCCATCTTCATTGTCATCTTCCGTCATCGGGTTGTGTCTCCGCTGCATTTTGTCTTCGGTAGGTTTTTTTCTTACCAAGTATGTCGTTAAAACGAAAGAAGGCTGCTGCGTTGTTGGTCTTACTGTTGGAGGATGAAAGTGAGCCCCCCAAAAAGAGATTGTGGGCGAGAAATTGGCTTCTTCGGAGAAAAGAACAGGGCTGTTTTGCTAATTTACTGAAGGAACTCTCGGAGGAGGACAATCAAAGCTACAGGTATGCCTACCACATTGTGGTTGTATTTTTTAAGTGAAATATTTTAAACAGCCTAAAATCTATTAAAAGGTCATTAAAAACATTTAAAAATCAAGATGAAATTGACTCCAATCAGCGACTTCGAGTTATTTTAGGACTATTGAAATTGAATCGGCATGTAGGCCTGTACACGGGGTCATAAACACTACAAAGTCCGTTGGTGGTTCTGTGTGATAATAATTATTTTTGTTTGTATATAATGGTATAGGTCATGGCTTCGAATGGATGGTACGAGTTTCCACCATCTCGCTCATCTTATTAGCCCCTTCATCCAGAAAGAAAGTACGCTGATGCGTGAGTCAATCTCACCGGTTGAGCGCCTCGCCGTGACTCTACGATACCTTGCCACCGGTGAAACTTTCATTTCACTGTCATTCAGTTTTAGAATAAGTCGCCAAAGTATTTCTAGCATTATTACTGAGACGTGTGAAGCCCTTTCCCGTGTGCTCCAGAAAGAGTATATTCGTGTGCCCAAAACAGCAAACGAGTGGAAGGGTGTAGCCAGCCAATTTAAAGACATGTGGAACTTCCCAATGTGCCTAGGAGCAATAGACGGTAAGCACATTGTGATACAACCCCCAGCAAGTTCCGGCTCCTACTACTTCAACTACAAGGGCACCCATTCAATTGTTCTGATGGCAGTGGTGGATGCTGATTTGATGTTTCGGTATGTTGATATCGGAACAAACGGGAGAGTCAGTGACGGAGGCGTATGGAACAAGTGTAGTTTGAGTTCTGCCATCTCTAACAACAAGCTTCATCTTCCCCAAGCTGAGTCACTTCCTTCGAGACAGACACCCGTTCCATACGTCTTCGTTGCAGATGATGCCTTCAGTCTCAAGCCAAATATCATGAAGCCCTACCCAGGAAGCAACCTCGAAGACTCGACACGTATATTTAACTACAGGTGAGAAATTTGCTTGTCTGGTATAAAACAAGGTAAAATTTGTACGCTTATTTTATTATTTGTTTAATTCTCAAATTTGTGTCGTTTTTTTGAAAGTTCGAATCAAAGATATGTTGGCTTGATTGGATCGTGAAGGTTCAAATTGTTTGTTGTAGTAGTTGGTTAAGAATGGGATTTATCTTTTGGGGGTTGGGGGTTAACAATTATTTCAGTTTTTTTTTTCTTTTAATAGTATGATTTTTTTTATCTGGAATTGAAAATATGATCCCAGATTGCACAATAGGCCTACTATCACTTAGACATAATACGTTGAGGGTCATAAAATAACAGCAAGTGACTTTAAATAAACGCTAAAATTATGGGCTGTTTTGTATGTTTTAACAGGTTGTCGAGAGCAAGACGATGCGTGGAAAATGCCTTTGGAATCCTTGCTAATCGGTGGCGAGTCTTTCGAGCTCCGATCAACCTGGCCCCGGAGAAAGTGGAGAAAGTCGTCCTCGCATCGTGCTGTCTGCACAACTATTTACGAACAACGTCGGCAACACGCCATATATACTCACCAGCGGACATCATGGACCACGAAGACGTCCAAAGTGGGGCTGTAGTTCCAGGATCTTGGAGAGGTGACCTCTCATCCCAATCAATGCTATCAGTTAAACCAGGTGGTTCAAATTTCTACTCTTCTGAAGCAAAGGACGTCAGGAAGGAATTTGAACATTATTTCATGTCTGCTAATGGTGCAGTGAGTTGGCAGGCTAATGTTTTATAAAGCCGTGGTCACAGATAATATTACCCGTCATATTAAAACATTATTTGAAAGCCCCAGCCCCCCCCCCATGTTTTGTTTGTTTTTATTTATTATTATTATTATTATTTTTCTTCTTCGTATTAACTTACTTATTTATTAATTTTTTAGGGGGGGGGGGGGGGTAAGTGAACCACTGGATTTTAAGCTATAGTATCCCATCAAGATTAAAGTATTGTTCTCCAATTTGATAACTTGCGCCATTGATGGCGACCCGCATCTTTCAAAACGCTTTTATATAAACAAACCATAATGATTGTACAAAACGGCTTAAAGGTTTCACATACGATGTTGCAGTGTCAATAAGATGACAAAAACTATACTTACAGGAATATTAGAGTTGAAATCGGCTTATCTTGTAAGAAAAATATAAGTTGCAACAGAATAATAAATTACAAAGAGAATTGGAACTCTAATCTAGTGGACAGGTAGCTGTATTCAAAACGGATCATTATTATCTCTGTCAAACCAATTCCATTAATGATACTTATCAAAAAATGATATAAGTGTTGATCTTGAGAGAAACATGTTGGAAAAAAATAATTCAATTTTGTGAATTAGTGTATACATTCAGGGTATAGTATTTATATGTGTGCCTACTGAATTGGCCTATATTCTCATGAGAAGGCATGCCAACTCAAACTCCGCAACTCAACCCCCCGATAGTCATACTCGTTAGCGAGTGACAGCCTATATATATATATGCCTACTGATATAGTTGTAGTACGTTAAAAATTGTGTGTACAACATTGGTA
Source organism: Leptasterias polaris (assembly GCA_037783415.1). NCBI lineage: Eukaryota > Metazoa > Echinodermata > Asteroidea > Forcipulatida > Asteriidae > Leptasterias > Leptasterias polaris. Next base: position 5,541,077 of record JAZGTN010000027.1, read on the forward strand.
AGATTGAAAATATAAATATTGATAGATTTGCACATAACTTACATGGTAAAAAGATTGCCATGATGGAAAAATTCCCCTGAAATAAATTTGCTTGAAATGCTACAGTTTTTAGGAAATGATTTAATCCTCCATTGGACAGTGCTTAAGTAACACTTGCTGCATTTCAAGCTTCGCGAGTTCCCTTGCATATCGTGGAAGTCTTCGGAGAGACATTGCGATATGACGCGAAAAGAGATCTTCCGCATCGTCCTCCTTATCATCTGCATTTGTGAGGATCTTAATGGCTTCCTCCATTAGCGTTTGCTTCGTTGTGTCAAGCTTTCTTTTCTTTGTCAGTTTCACGTTTTGGTTTTTTCCCGGTTCCGGAGTCGGTTGTTCAATAGTCCCCTCCATTTCGCTTATTTTGTCTTCATTCTAATAACAAAGGAAAAACTCTTCCTCGAATAAGAACACTCGGATAAAACATAAATGTTGTATACTTGTCACTGAGTAAAATGGTTCTGATAATTGCATGGAGTTTTCTCTCTTTTTCCCCAGAAACCCATCATCTTTAGTTTGAAGAGATAGCAAAAACATTACATGCAAAAAGGGCGTGCATGTTTTTTGTAGACGTACACATTCGAATCGGAAGTAATTCAGAAACATCTCCCCAGAAGTCCAGTAGTACGGAGCTGGTACATTTTGTGTTAATATATTTTAGTCACATTAAAAGGCTCCAATGGGAAAGTTAATTTATTTGGAAATGGAGTCATTTATGGAAATTGTGATACTCCTCTCCTTTAATTTAAAGTTGCCAACTTCTTTTTATATACCATTACCTCCAGCGTATCTTGGCTTTTCCCAGCCTTGATTGAGTCCCTCAAGAATGTACGGCTAATAATCTTGTTCAGGTTGTGGCAAGATTCACGAAAATTGTGTACCACTTTAACAAGTAGAAATAGTTGTTTCCCTTTTCGGCGTATTTTGTTTTGTATGTGAGTTTATTTTATTCTAATAATTTTGGGCTGCACAAAATAGCTCAGTTGATGGGCCGCCGGCACATCCGAAGATCGCAGGTTCAGGTCTTGCTCTAGATCAAAATTTTCTTTGTTAGGTCCAACATTTTACAACCAGTAGGTAATATTCTCATGCAGTGTGAATGTTTGTTAAATTCTCCTAGTCATACTCATATAAGTAGAGTGATCACTCGGTGTTTATAATCGAAAGCTCATTGTTTCAGTAGACAACTGAGAAGGTTCAAACTACAATGTAAACAACATGAAGAATCGTAAAGTTAGAACAACATTAGTAAAAAATTAAACACAAAACATATGGTTCAAGGGTTTATAACATTGTTTAATATTTTGCAATACAAAATATTTGTACAAAATGTTAAATGTTAAATTAAGTAGTTTTATTATGCTAGTACAATTGAACTCTTTTAAAGAAAAATAAATAAACATACACTTTGACTGTGTACATATTTGTTTAAAAACCTTCTTGAATTTTTTTGGTATTATATATATATTTAAATTTCCTGTGTTATAAAAATCAATTTCCCTTTTTATAATTGATTTGTTGTGAGAGGGCAGGAGCCCACAAACTTGGTTATCGTCACCTCAACACGAGAGCGTAAATCTAGGGGTGGAGGGTTCGGCGTCGAGGCTGGGGAGGGGGGGTGGTCTAGACCCCTCCCTGCTCATAATTAATATTTTATTGTACAATCGTTTTCCTTTAAAAAATATAGCTCTCATCACAGTATAGGCCTTAGCCCACATAGTTTTGTATTCTAAGTCGAGCCTGATTGTTTTTAATAAGTGATACAAAACTCACACAGAGACCCTTAGCAAATTTGCCATAATTACACAGTAGTGTTACTACTCTCCGAAAAAGGAAAAAGTACTTGAGTTTGAACTTGTAAACATTTAATTCCATCATATGGCCCACACCCACTAATCATTGTGACCAGGCCTCCTGTTACTTTTGGGGCCTTTTATTTTATTTTATATTTTGGGGGCTAGACCCCTCCCTATAAGTGGTAAAAATTCCAGTATCTGTGCCTGGCATGTGCCCATTAAATTAAATCATTTTGAATACATTAGGATAACGTTAGAATTGTCATCAATGCAACTCCCCTATTTTAAATTAAAAGGTGTTGGTCTTTACATGTATACCTGAGATTGGCACACCATTGGAGCTAGTGCCCAATTTTGTCACCAGATTGGACAATGTAACCTCCCTCTTGGCCCTGTTACAATACTCCAAGTGCTTGGGGTCCCACAGTCCTTGGTGATCTGTAAAAAGTCAAATTGTAGGAAGCGTTTAAACACAATTCAACTCTACCACAATTAGTGCAAAATTATTCAATACAAATTAATTTTACATAATTGTTGTTTTAGGCAAGTTTTTGATAGGGGCTAATGTTAATTTATGACTGAGGCTTAGACATAGATTAGTTAAACTTAGATTACCAATGGGATTTTTTTTCATGCTTCTATAATCTAAACCTTTTTAGGCCTACTTTTCCTTTGTATTCTACAGTTTATAGTTAGTTCTCTTGCTTATATTTTTTGGAGTTGATTCTATATTATTATAATAGTCATTTATAGTGTTTTTTCAGTCTGATTGGAAATTGAACAATCGATCTGCAGTGCAGTACAACAATTTGGAAAACGATTGTACGATCACCATGGCATACACAATACAGAAGTTGTTGTACAGTACAGTATATGCCTCGGACTTATTAGAATGGAATCTTCTAGTTATTCCATGGTTATACTATTCTGCTGGTTGGAATTCGTCCAAAACCGTGTATAGGTACAGGTATGTGTGCACGCACGTAGTCAGTACTACGATCTACATACATGTACTAGGCCTACATGTACATTGTACATTGTACATCGAGGTAAACATTTGATTTGGCATGTTTTAGGGGCCTATTTTTAAACATTCATAGTCCAATTAATGTTACATGTGGTCCTGAAGCAAACATGTTTCATCTAGTAATTCTCCCACGATTTGTTAGATTTTAATTTCTAGTTGTAGGCCTGGATTTAACATTTATCACGAAATAGATGCAACACAAAGTGGAGAAAATAGCTCTGAAAAATAAAATAGCATAACGTTTTGTCACGAATCGTTGTAGTATAGGCCTAAAAAGATACTGAAATTGATACATACCCCTGTAGAAATCAATGATGACAATTTCCTTGTCAAATTGCCACACAATTTTACTAGAATCAGTCATTTTGATCACGGAAAAATTCAGATGGCGACGAAAACAATGGCTGACGACTGAAAACTTTTCAGCAGTGAAATAATGACGTCATCCTCTATGCGCAATCTGATTGGAGGTTGCCACCAAAGGTTGCCACAAAGTAGAAATACGTTCTACTCGAAATTTACGTTGCCGCGGTGTTGTCCGTGTGTGTTGCTTTTGAATTGCACGACATGTCACACACGGCAATCTGTGAGCAACCCGGTTGCTAGCAATTTTTATTGCCTCAAGATTGCCAGAAAATTGCCCCGTGTGACATGGGCTTTTGGCCTACCAACTGGAGAAGCTATGGACAAACTCCGAGCTCATGAGTTGAAGTACAACTGTATAACAAAAAGTTTACCCATGATCAGAGCCATACACTAACCAACAAAATACACCACCACAAATGTTGGCCCTACATCTGCAAGCCATCCTCTCATTTCAAAAAAAATGCACTACATACTTTGTATTAACACTGTGTTGCTGGACCAGACAGCCTACTACACAGCTGTATCATGTTGGGTGACTCTATATGGCTATGCTATGAAATGGAATCCAAATGAGTAGAATTAATGGTTTGATCATAGAAAACCACAATGGACATTATCGCTGACCTTTCGAGTAACTCTATTTCCAGTGGTAACTCAGCCCAACCTAATGGCTCCTGCGTAAATGCCAAAGACGTGAAAAAGTACCCACTCACCTTTCAGTGTACTGTGTGTCCGTTTGTGTGTATATGCCATGAAAAAGCTCACTATTCATGATAGATATGTAATTTCACCTCTTTGTATATTTTTGGAAGGACACAAACCAAACAGTCTCATCATTCTGTAATTTAATGTCATACAAAAGGTAAATTACTGGTTTTATTTCAGGATTTTTTTTTTTAACACTCAATCCTGTTTTAAAAGTATAATGGTTTTTTTAAAGCAAGTTTTTAATTGAAATAGTTTCTAACCTTGTAACAGGAAACACATCATGAATCTTCCCCCATGAAACTTTGATAAAAACTATTTTAAGAAAACAGCATTGTGTGTAACGATCGTATGTTTTTTAGTTCAACTCCTTTTTGAAGATTGTTTTGGTAACGAGTAAGTTTTTATCACAAAATTGTAACAGTTTTTAATTTCATTACATTAAGTACCATACCATGGGCCCAGTTTCACAGAAAAAAATGTTCACAAATTTAGATAAATAACATCTGAAAAATAGCAGAATAAACAACTGAAGATGACAAGCTGAAAAATTCATAAATAACATCTTAAAAATAGCAGAACAAAAATCTGTAAAAAAAAAAGCTGAATAAACATCCTGAAGAAAGAGCAATCATGAAGTTTAATTAAAGGTATATTTTTGAAAGTGTTCAGATGTGGAGAAACACGTATGACAATAGACCTTATGCATATGACGTCATTTGAGTAGGGCGCCCTCACCTAGAGGTCAAAAGGAAGATGCTCATTGGCCAGTCCTGTGCGCCGCGCGTACAAATCTTTGCGTTTCCATTGTTTCATCATCAGTTTACCTCTAAGATGGCGGCTTGGTGACGTCAATGCATAAGGTCTATGGGGAGATGGGATGTTTCTGTTTGAAATAATTTTGAATGATGGGTTGTAAGATGTTTTTAATGTAAATGTTTCCTGAATATTTTTTGTAGAACGCCTTGGAGCATGTTTTTCATGAATTTTTGGCGCTACATAAATACTGTATTATTATTAGTATGTTAGAAGATGATAATGAGCTTTACGCTTTAAGTTTACACCCCAGTGAAACCCTTTGGGTGGATTTAAATGATCAAGTTTTACGCGTGTCTTTTTTGTATCGCAGATCTATAAAGAAAAAAAGATCAATTTACAAAACTGAAAAGTTATATTGCGAAACAAGAATGTGGCAATAGCGACTATGCTGTGATATTTTTGTTTTCAGGATTTGTTATGTCTGTCGGTTTTTTTTTTTTTTGAGACATGCCAGTGTTCTTCAGTGTGTCTCAACAGTATCATTTCAAAAACTAAGACACACACAACTTGTAGTTCTCTGTTCTCTTTTTCTCTGAGGACCATGGAAGTGCATTTTGCAGACCTACCCTTTGGGACAACGATACAGACTGCAAAATCCCAAATTGGTTAAATAGGACTCTGTGTTTACCGTCAGTCCTTTTTGGCAGTTCATCTTCACTAGGGCTGACATTGCAAAGTCAATATTCCTATTGTGCAAGTCTCGTAAAACACGTTCATATTGTTGTAATTGTGCAGTGTTGTTTCTTCAATAACTTTGTCATTACTTTTACCCCAGTTTCTGACTATAAAAACCTTGCATATCTGTTTAGATCAAGTAATAAACCACAAGGGAAACTGATATTTTTTAGTAATGTAAACTTTGGAGAAAAAATCTATAAAGTATAAATTATTAACAAAATTAACAATGAACAGCTTAACAGAATTAATTTGACCTGAACTTTTGGTGTATTAATTTCAGAATTTCACCCAACAAACATTTGTTGTCATTGAATTAAGCCAATCCAATAGTTACATGTAGTTGGGCATGATTTGAAGTTGGGATGGAAAGAGTTCCACTCTCGCCACAACAAACAGCACTTTCACCATAGCAACTGACAGCAAATTTTGCAGCGCTTTGTTACAGGAAATTGTTGGTTTCTTATATTTAAAAGATAACCGGTTTTACCAAAACGAACTTTGTACTAACAACATTTGAAATTAAAAAATTTATTGCATCACAGGATTATGCTTTTAAATACACATCGGTGTAAAGGTAAAAAAACGAATTATATTCTTTATCCCCGATGCAAAAATTGACGTCTTTTAAAACAATGCATTTATTATAACTGTAGATACTTTCTTGCAAAAACTACCCCACAAGTTATGATTTTCTTCCCCTGTCCTGAATTTAGCTATTTTACATTAAAATGAATGTCTGAATGAGTTTTCATTTTTTCAATCAGTACATTCCACCTTGATTGCTTACAATTCTCTTCCAGGCACATTTGCTTTATTACTAGTGACATGTATACTAATACAGGCGTGTGATTTCGCAAAAGAATTTCCTGATTTCAGGATTTTCTCAAAATCTCTGCGAGCCTTTAGATTTTCTTGAAAGGAGTATTAGCAATCACCAATGGGAGAAAGAAATAGTACACATTGTGTCCCAACCTGTAGTTTTGTATTTCTGGTGATGCAGAGTTTGTAAACCTCTTGAATTGTAGTATTAGAAAGGTTCTGGGTCTAAAGTGAGGTGGAACCCACCCAGGCCCACAAGCTATTCTTCAGGAATTTTTACATTTGTCAAATGTCATCCTTGCTATTGAACAATTTAATTTCACACAATGTTTTTTCTTTTTCTTTCTTTACATGGTTACAGATCCTCCCAAAGAAAAAGTTTTCAAAGTCCGGGAAAATGCAATACGGAAGAGAAGAGGAGCAGTGCGACGGAGGGTTCACCAAATCAACGGGCACAAGTTTATGGCGACGTTTTTGCGACAGCCAACGTACTGTTCACACTGCAAGGATTTTATCTGGTAAGTTCTACTACAAGGTTTCTTAAAGCACATGGAAACAAAATTGGGAATTGTCAAAGACCAGTATTCACACTTTATGTAACCCAACATACATGTATATGGACAGTTTAAGCACAATCGTTCGTCAGAGTCACAAGAAAACAGTGGAAAATTACCATTAGGCCCGACATGTTTTCACTGATTTCAAACATCAAAGCTCATTGTTTTTCTCCTTTCTCAAAAACTATTTCAAGGGAAGTTTTTTCCAGCAAGATCATGTTTTTTCTATTTGTTGTATACAAGTCTGTGAGCATTCATATTTCAAATCTTACCAATGTTGTGCACACCCTTTAAAAGAAAAAATTTAAAACAAAAATGCAGTGACTCCAGTGGTGTACATATACAATTTGAGGTAAATACCTCTGTCTAATAGAGTGTGGAAGAGCCACTTGTGGACCTTTTTATCCAAAGTTTAAGAGAGATTAATTTTCTAAATAAAGTGCAAAGGTGAACAAAGGCCAAATTGGATATTAACTACCAACAGGAATAATGTGATGATGTTAGCAAGCCCTACAGGGAAAAACCTCAATAGGCTAATCACATGGTTCACAAATATAAACATAAGAAATACAAGTTCATAAAACATGAGACAAAAATGTTCTGTAAAATGTGAGGTGAACATTGAAGAGTTTCAATTGAGCTAACTTCTTGATGAAATAAGTCATCAAGAGAAGCAATTTTTGATGAAGTTTTTAAGGCAAAGATTGTTTTAATCCTTTATAAATGTAGATATATACATTAAAACTGACCTGTGAAAATTTCATTTCAAAAAGGGGTCACGTTTTTGAGGTAGCGTCGAAAATCCAGAGCGAATATGTCCATGCAGGAATAATCCCTAATAGTAATACACAATCTGAGAAGTGTTTCTGACAGAAACGTTTCTCAGATTCAAACTGATATATTTTTAAATAGCCACAAAACTTTGAAGTGAAATGTTTCTCAAACTGCTTTATACTATCGAAAGTTACAGTAAAATAACATGTCCTGAAACCATTTTGTAACCCCTCCAGAAATGTTCACTCCCAGTTGAAAAGGTTATTTTTCCAAAGGGAAATGATGAAATCTTGAGAATTTGAATGATTCTGACCTCTTTGTGAATATACAGTAAGGCCTCCTTACCCCTGCACATTCCAACCATTTGCCTCCCAAAGATTGGGTAGCGTTTTACAAAACTGAGGTTAAAACCTTCATTGTTTTCAAAAGCTGGGTTAACTCTGCATGAACTCTGCAAGAACATAATCACTGGCTCTTTCCCAATGTACATCTACCCTTACATCAGATTTATGTACTTGCCATGAATTTTTGATAATTTCAATTAGATTCTCTCCAGTGAAATTCAATCGTCTAGGCTAGTGTGTACACAAACAGCACTTGTCAATCTGTTGTTTTCAAAGGCATTTAATACTTACATGTAGCAAGCGTTAATTGTGCTTTTTGAAACCACATGTTACCAGTGCATAGAAAAAAATATACAAAAGAAATCAGAACCAATTTACACATATTAGACATGAATACCCTGGATGCGATGTCTGTATTCTGTGTGGAGCTCCCTCTTTCCAAACCGTTAGCTCCCAACAATGAGCGACTTCTGATATGCTAGGGTAAAAAAAAAAAAGGGCTAATATCTCAACGACGATACCCAAGGACTACAATCGGCCTCAATGACAGTTATATTAAAGGAGCAGAGGTCCATCATCATTGAATAAGCAGTTACCATGACAACGGGACCGAAGCAGCCACAAAACTGGGTTAATGTATAATGCAATGATATCGCACCCTTGACAAGAATACATGGAGTGATGCGGTACGTCTTGCGAACATTGTACGTACGTGCATGGGGGGTCCCTGCCGCTAACTCACCGTGTACGCAGGTACGAGATGATTTTGGTCGTGATTTTGTTTCAGTGCAGGGTTGCATATGAAACTAGATTTCTACAGATTGGTCTAGTAACTTAATTATGCAGTGATTCCCCCCTGGCAGTTTGGGCTGACACATTCAAAGGGAACGCAGAATTGATTCATTTGTCTGGTGCGCCTGTTGCAATGGAGGTAGAGCTAAAGGGGAAACAAAACTATTGCAGTGTTCTGAGATAACAATTATGTATGAGTTACCGGTGCATTGGAGAACATGGTTACCTCAAAGACAATACTGAACAAAGTCATGTCATGTTTGTAACCGTCATGTTTATATATATTTACACAGGATGGCATTAGGCATTGCTGCGTAAAGACAAACACTGAAGAGGTCAAAACATTTCTGGAAAGTAGTATTTTCATTTTTCGATTAGCCAAAGACAGATTGTTAGTTTTAAACTGGCACTACTGTACAAGTTGGATACATTGTACAATGTATGTGGTTTCCACATTGTATACACTGTACATGTACATACAGTAGTGTGGATATGTACAAAGTAAAATGCTGTACGCAGCAGAAATCATTCAACAGTCTAAATTCACATCGTTAAAGGTGTACTTAAACTTGTATTCTCCATTTGTTGGTACATTTTTTTATTTTTTTTATGGGATGAAAACGGATGATGTAAAAATATATCACAATTGTTTACAAAAAATAGCTCATCTATTTTCCACCAAGAAAAAAAAAACATGCTTTAAAATGGTCAAATAAAAGATCTGCAAAGAGCCTCTTTTAGTTGGAAGAGGTGTCTAACAGATGTTATAATTGCATCAGGGAGGAAGAATAATTTTTGGGGCTTTACCCTTACACTGATGTGTGATTTATAAGCACGGTGCTTTCCGAGGCCTGCAGACAAACACCCCCCCCCCCAAAAAAAAACCAACAATAACAACAACAACAACAACAACAACCAAAACAACAACAACATCACCAAAAAACAAAAATAAGCATGCATACTACTCGAGTGGGATGTGAACCCACAATTGCCACATTCTAGGGCAGATATCTTAACCACTAGACCACCGAGCATACCTGATGACAAGAGGCCAGGTAACAAACAATAAAAAATTTGAATAAAATTAATAATAATAAAATAATATATATTAAAATTGTGTGTTGGCTCTACTTTGTAAGTATAGGCACGCAGTTCGTGCTCGATACACTAGCTTGAGCATGGGGATAACCCTGGTTAATAAGTACAGTCAAATAAAAATGGAAATGTAGCATGTATGCCTCCATTGAAATGTGAAGTTTTTAATAACATTTTGAATAATTGGTATTGTTGATTGCACTTCATCCTCTCTTTGATTTTGTTACAGGGGTTTTTACATGCAAGGGTATCAGTGTCAAGGTAAGTGTGATGTGATGATGGACTATTAGAATCATTATTATTTATTCATCCATAACAACACAGTATGTACCAGGAAGAAAAGTATGAAGTATAGATAAATACTAAAGTAAAAAATCAAGTAAGCAAAACATACTTAGAAGAAAACAGATTGAGAAAGGAAACTGTTTTGCTGAGTTTAGTTTTAATTTGCTTTGTTTTGTTTTTATTTTGAATGTTGTTGTTTTTGGGTTGTTTTTTCCAATTCGTTAATTTGTATTAACTTTTTATCAATTTTTGGTTTGGATAGTATTCAAATAAGACATCTGGTATAGATTTTCTTGTTACTACATTTTGTCTCATGACAAAATGTTTAGTTCCCGCTTGTTATCCATCGCAACCCCCTCTCCCTTCTGTACACTCCTCCCTCTCCTCCACACCCCTCTTTCTCCTCCACCCCCGGCAATTAAGATGTACCTCAGCAGTCTTATTCATCAACTCCACATTTTCAAGCCCCCTGTTCAACAGAGCAACTTCCATTCAAGAAAAAGGATTACCATCAAAGACTTTGGCCAATGCTCATAGGGCAACATTGGCATTTCTAGCTGCGAAGATCTTTCACTTGTCCGTTGGGCCCTGCAGCACACTGCAGTGCATTTGTTCAAAATGCTACATGATTTAAAGTGTAGAGATTTTTTGCCTGTGGTTAAAGGGAAGCTATGCAACCTTGTATTTTTATTTTATTTTTTTTATTTCAGTGGTGTTTTCTTTACAAGAATAAGCTAATGCAAACAACTGCTTACCAACCAAAAGGACCTATGGTATAAATGCAAAAAAAATAGTTAGTGGCATAACGTTTCGACCCTAGCCTTCGAGAAAGACTCTGCTAGGGTCGAAAATGGTTAGTGGCCTGGCATTTCAACCTTAACAGAGTCTTTCTCGAAGGCTAAATCAAGAAAAAAAAAAAAAAAAAAAGTTGCATACTGGAAGTAAATAGATGTCAATTTTGTATCAGGGATACTACACTCCAGTTGGTGTTCAAAAATGTATACTCATACTTTCCCTAGCCCTGAAGTTCTTGTTTCAAGAAATCATAAAAACTGTTGTCCTCAAAGGCCTAGGTGAAGTTCAACATGTACATGTTGTGGGTTGTTTTGGTTTATTGTTGTTGTTTTGTTTGGGGGGGGGGGTTCCATAAAAAAACATTCACTTTTTCAAAGGTAGAATCTTACAAAGTAAATAACAGTGAGCTTAAACAAATATTAGAATAAAATTAAATTAAATAAAAATATGTGTATAGTGTCAAGTGCCTTTGAAAATGTTTGCTGTTAAAGTAGTTCTTTCAAGGTAAATTTTGTAAAAAGTCCCCCCCCCCCCCCAATAAGTTTTCTTTTTTACTGACAACTTGGTGCTGAATGTTCTCTTTTCAGTGTGTACAGTAGTGGTCCACAAAAGATGTCATGAGCTTGTGGTAACGAGGTGTCCAGGACACAAAGATGATATCAAAGAGGTGAGTGCGCCCTCTTGTGTCCAACCTGTGATTTTCTGCTACCATGTTCTGCATTATCGTGGTACAATGTACATTCATGGTACATGATACCGGTTACACGAGACCATGTACATGTACATGTTGCTGAATGTGACCAACCTTAAGAAAGTCATCGACATGCCTTGGCTGTAGACCAAGGGATTTCTGACTGAAAATGTGTTAAGCCATGTTCTCTTTTTCTTACAATTGGCTGTCCCTCCTTCAGTGTCGTAATCTTGTTAACGAGCGGCATTTACATTTACTGGACTCGGCTGATTTAATCACACGTGTAGATGGGGAAATTTGACACTTAGGCAGGCTTTTTACACATGTTTGTACTCAGGGACCGGGAAGGAATTGCTCAGGGTTTTTTTCTTTCTTTTTTTGTTGGTGATTCAGATAAGATTGTAATACTATACGATAATGATATTTGTGTAAGTAGTGCGATGAAATCATGGCTCCATACTACCATGGAGGAAGGACCAATGATACTACTTAGCTCTGAATGAAGAAATTACATTAACGCTCACACGTGATAATCTGATACATGGAAAATGATGGCCACATCACTGCAAGTATTGGTGTGGGGAAAAAATGACAAATAGTACAATAATTTAGATTTACCTTTACACAACAATGCTTACTTCTCCCATCTGGAACAAATTGGTCAAGCAGGGCACATTTGGTCATAGTTGTCCTCTTCTATGGAACAAACTCCCTCCAGAAGTCCGTCAATCTGACTCCACTGATGAAGTTTAAGAAACTGTCGAGGATAGAACTATGGAGGAAGAGCTTCCTTCATGACAGAACTATTCAGTTCTTGTTAAGTTGTGGATTGTTTATTCTTCTTCTTTTACCACTATACAGCACCTTAATCTAGTTTTGTTTACGATGTGTGCTTCATAAGAACTTATTATTGTTAATGTATTATACACGTAGTCAAGCAGATTAAATGATATGCCTGATTGTCTGTCAGTTAGAAAACACTTTGGTGTAAATTGCTGCTGACCTGAGATGAATCTTCTTATTTTGTGAGTTTCGCGCCTTTGGTGCTATTTCACAAAGTACTAGCTTAGCTTTTTTGTTCTTCTTTTTTTTTCCCCAAAAATTTGCTTGTGTTCTGGCTGCAGCTCTTGGCTCTGTTTGTTGATGAAGCACTGTGCAAAAATGCACACTGCTCCAAAATTGATGAAAATTAGCCCAAGCCGGACCCTACTAGGTTTTTCTTGTGTTGAGTTGTCTCATGCTGCCGTTGTGATTTGTATTGTGACGTCACATTTTGCTTAGCAGTTAAGATTGATGCACATCTTAAGACCAATCTTACCTCTTTGTGAAATCAAGACCACTGGCAGAGCTGCCAACTTTCCCTGATTCTGCAGAAAGTTCCCTGAAAAGCAACCAATTTGTCCATGCTCTGATGAACAAATTGTACAATCTGTGGTTATTATTTTTTGGAGTGTTACCCATCTATGATCCTACTTTTAAAGTGGGGTTCCAAAGTTAAAACCTATTTTTTGATGAACTCATTTTCTAATAAATATATGAGTCCTCATGAAAGTGGAAAAAGAGTTACAAGTCTCTAACCTCACGTTAAAATGACATTGTATTTGATACTTTTTTAGAGCAAAATTTGAAACATTGTGTCATTGGATGTCAACAACAAATGGATGTAAATTCCAAGAAGGAATTTTTCAATGCTCTTTTGATTGAGTATCATGGAAAGTCATGAATATACTTTTAAAAAATCCCACAAATTTGTACAGACCCATGTATTTGAAATGTATCAGCATTACAGAATTAAATTTGGCCTTAGAGGCCCTCTCTAAAGGACCCTAGCATACATGTACATGTACATGTACATGTAATGTACCCCAATACAAGGAACCAGACCATGCCAATTACAGGGAATGCATCGTTCATCCATTACAGCACATAAACATTGGTTACCCTCAACAACCTAAATGCAGTATTATGTGTGTATGTGAGTAGGTAACCAAATTCAAACCAGGGACCTCTAACAAAAGAGGACAATAGGTCCACGGTTGCTATCACAAAGGAAAGCTTTGTGGTCCACGGTTGCTATCACAAAGAGTTGAACAAAGGAGGGTCCACGATTGCAGGCTGTTACACACTTGGGTGTTCGCACGGATTGGCACTTGTGGGGTCCTGACAACAATGGAACAATGGACCCCACAAGGTCATTTCAATAGGAACAATTGGACCCCACAAGGGAATTCTTCAGAAAAGGGAATAATAGAACAACAATAGCAGTACCCCACAAACCGGATCTGTAAGGGTGTGTGTGTGTGTGTGTGTGTGTGATTTGAATCAGGACTTGGAAAATACTCATGGTTGAAGACCACTATCGTGTGCTGAATCTTCATTTATACACACACATTTTATTTATTTATTATCTTTGTTTGGTGGGGGTCCTGATGTTTTTAATTGTCACAGTTTTAATGCGTTATTTGTAGTTCTTGTTCTAGGTTTTGTTTTTTTTTTCTTGGGGGGGGGGGGGGTGCGGGGCTGATAGTTTTGATTCCCACACATGTTCATCATTATTGCATGTAGCTTAGTGCTAAATTTCAATGGGGGTTCTATTTTTTCTTCATTTGTTCCTTGTCTTCAGAGCTCCTGGCCATATTTTCCCAGTAAAGGCTCAAATTTCTTCAATCATCCTATACACAACCTGGGAATCTCAAAATTAATTGCGGCCAGGTTTTTTCTTTCTCGTTTTGGGTACAGCATCCCTTGACTAAGATGTGGGTTAGATTTCCAAACATGAGAAGCACAGGGGACCAGGCAACTGATGCAGCAAATGACTGTTCATTTTCCTTTTGAGTTTCAATTTTCTGAGTTGACATTTCAAGTCTCTAGTTTGCTCTCTGATTTTAGAGTTTTGGGGTGTTTTTGTCTCTTCTTTTTCTCTGATTTGTAATGTGGGGTGTTTTTTTTGTTTGACTAATTTTGTAAATTTGTTACAAATTTGGCTTTCAAGGTTCTCCCAAGGTTTTTTCAAAACTGTGGGGGCATTCTGGACACTAATTTAGAAGTTTGACCAAATTAGGCTGAATTTATGAGATCCTCAAAATGTTTTTAACTTGATGTTCACAGTATCTTTGGTTTTAAAAGCCTTATTGCATAATCTGGGGCATTCTATATGGTTTTATCTTTAAATTTTTTATTTCATTTTGTTTTGCCACATTATGCACTTTTCTGCCGGCTATTTGCACTTATCTGCCTGCAATTTGTGCTTATCGGCCTGCAATTTGTGCTTATCTGCTTGATATGCTACATGTAGCTTGTGCAAGGGGAAACCCTGTCTTTTTTCGATTTTAAATTGAATTTGAAATTGACTTTCAAAATTATTATTTTGTGTCACAGACAGTACATGTATCATAGCGTTCAGTTATGAATCCTTTTGTCTTCTTGTCTTGTTTGGTAATTTTTGAGATATTTCAAGTTGGAACTCAAAATTATGCCATAGTTTATACAGAATGTATGAACATGTTCATACATTCTGGGACTTGGCCTTAAATATTCATCTTTAAAATTGATTTATTTGTATTTTTATGGGCATCATGTGATTAATGCCTTAAAGGCAAAGTATACCTTCGGTTTTTGGAACCGTTCGATTGTTTTAATCCTATATAAATGTAGATATATATATACAATAAAAATAACCCATGGTCGAGAAACGTTTCTGACAAAATCGCTTCTCAGATTCAAATTTTGGGGCATAAAAATTGAAATATCTTTTTACATTAAGCACATTACTCAGAAGTGAAATGTTTCTCAAAATACTTTTGAATGCTGCTGTAGACTTCTAAACATTTTGTTTTCAGTGCCACCCAAACGTATACCTTCCCTTCCCAGCACTGTTTCTCATCTTGACTTACTGCCTTCTGTGGCATGTAGTGGCTGAGCAGATAAGAGCACTGGACTCAAGCTCTGGTGTTTCTGATCAGCAGGGTGTGGGTTCGAGTCCCGGTCGTGACACTTGTGTCCTTTAAAAGCAAGACACTTAACCATTATTGCTGCATCCTTCTGGTGGGATGCAAGCCGTAGGTCCCGTGTGTTGTGTAATGCACGTAAAAGAACCCAGTGCACTTACCGTAAAGATAAGGGGTTCGCTCCGGTGTTTCTGGTTTGATTGGCTGCATATTGCACAGGAGCACCTTGTAAACCATTACATGGTTCTAAGTAAAGGAAAAAGGTCTCATACTTCAAAAACGTAGCTTTTCATATATCTTGCAGGAAATAATACTAAAGCCCTGTCATCTAAATGAAATGGAGCTATATAAAATCCCAGTGTATGTATTTATGTATGTTTTGATCAAGGGGATTTTGAATTGGATGTTTTGTCCCTGCTATAGCTACAGTGTATCTATAAAAGTGAAACATTGTTGTGGCTGATTGTACAGAAGAAACAAACAAACAGCTCAAAAATGGATCACCCAACTTTGTCCTGGGTATGTTTGAGTAGAATCCAAGCTCATTTGACACCACTTCATGTTTGTAGGCTAGAGTTGGATTTAATTACATTTTTCCATACATGCTTGAAGGGGGGGGGGGGAAGTTTGAACACGTAATCATAGACTGTGAATACCCCACATAATGAGTCGACTGAGAATGCCAGAGTGCATCAGTGAGATTGTCCATCACTTTTACACAGCGTAAACCTGGTAATTACTGTTGTCAAGATTAACAGTTCAAATACGGACGAAGGTGTCTCTTCAAGAGTTTGTTGGTCTTGGTATCTGAACAAATCTCTTGCTTAGGGATACACAGAAACAGTGTTAATGTTCTTTGTCCACAGTATGTGTGAATTATTGGAATCCTGTTAAGTAGGAATTGTACATTATTTATACTTAACTGCTAATGACAAAGAACAGGGGATTTGCATCAAAGCTTGGGAGGCATACTGCATGCGGTATGGTCCATTAATTTCTATAATAGGTCAAAGTCATCAATTATTTATTTCATTGCCAACGAAACCAAGGGATCCTCAAAAGTAGTGACTTGCACTGTGACCTGTAGAGAAGGTGAGGAAGGAATAATATTCAGTTTCAGATGTGGGAGGAAAACCCCAAACAAGGGGAAAGCCCTGTTTAGAGAAGGTCTCAGGTAGGGACTGAAAACCCAAACCAAATGCTAGGCTCTGGTCGGAGGCGGGATTCAAACTGGGGTCAAGAAGGCAGATCAGTGTACACTGTATACCACTAATTTGACCTGATCTTCTAATCCCTCCTAATCCTCCTTTGTCTTATATGGATTAAGAACTCCTTAGAGTTGGGTGGCAATTTCATGAAGCTGTTAAGTAAGCTCAAAAATATGCTAAACACAGAAAAAAACTTGCTTCGCACAAATGGTTACCAACCAAAATACAATGTATCATATCAATCTCTTTACTGGTTTCCTGATTTTGTGTACGGAAAATTAATTTGCAGTACGGTAGTTTCTTGTTTGTGTTTGTAGTACTGTAGACTTTACCTGCTTAATGCAGCGGTCTTCAGAATTTAGCAGACATTAACATGAAATGATGTGCTTGTTACTGGTGTTTTTAAAGTGTTTAACACCCAAAACTTGTTTATATTATTTTATTTATTTATTTTAATTTATTTTGTTATCTAATGGGAAGGCTTATTTGTATTTGTACATAAATATCTGTCTGTGTGGAAGAGGTCTATTGACATGGTCTCGGATGATGACGACATGAGCCCAATTTCATAGAGCTGCTTAACAGCCGGTTTTGTGCTTACTACTAGGCCATTCTGCTGCCCGCCATAAGCACAGGAAAAGGTAAGCTTACTTTCCGGTGCTTACTGTTAGCAAACGAATGACATAACAATGCAAATCCATATTGAACGCGCAATCTAATTTCCTTGCTTACCTATGAATTACGCTTAATGGCACAGTACACGTATGGTAATGACTCTGAAAATTAATGGCAAAAAAAACTTACTTGGTAAGAAGTACAGCAGCTTTGGGTAGTATAATGAATTTTTGATAAACTTTTAACTACAAAATACTACGGTTATGGAAAAATATATCACTTTTTATTCCCCAAAATTTGAATCTGAGAAGCGTTTCTGTCAGAAACGCTTCTCAGACTGTGTATTCCTATGGGGAATATTCTTCCTGCGTGGAAATATTCGCTCCGGTTTTTCGGTGATATCTCAAAAACGCGACCACCTTTTGAAGTGAAATTTTCACAGGTTAGTTGTATTGTATGTACCTACATTTAGATAGGATTAACACAGTCAGTAGGCTCCAATTACCAAATGTATGCAGCACCTTTAAAGCAAATGTTTCTGCTGCATTACAGGTTAAGTTAGCATAAAACTTTGCTTACTATGTGAGGTGTTGTGGCCGAGCGGATAAGAGCACCGGACTCAAGCTCTGGTGTTTCTGCTCAGCAGAGTGTGGGTTCGAGTCCCAGTCGTGACACTTGTGTCCTTAAGCAAGACACTTAACCATTATTGCTTCGTCCTTCGGATGGGATGTAAAGCCGTTGGTCCCGTGTGTTGTGAATGCACGTAAAAGAACCCAGTGCACTTATCGTTAAGAGAAGGGGTTCGCCCCGGTGTTCCTGGTTTGATTGGCTGCATATTGCGCCACAGCACCTTGTAAACCATTACATGGTGCTATGGAATAGGTCTCAAACTTCAAAAAGTAGCTCCACATATATACCTTGCAGGAAAATACTGACTGTTGAAGCGCCTTGAGCATCACTGAGTGACGGATATGAGCGCTATATAAGAAGCCACTATTATTATTACTATTAGGCAGGTCTATGAAATTGGGCCCAGGTCTGATTATGGGCTAAACTAGCGGTTGAGTTGTACACAGATACAACAATTAATTGGTACTTAATGTAAATGTACAACTAGCAAACAATACATTTGCCATACAGTGTCGAATCTGTAGACTACGGTGAATCTTAGGAGCCATGTCCCCTTCCTGGAATTATCAGTTGTATAGAGTCATCATACGAAATGAGCAATACCACAAGATGAATTACTGCAGCTAGAATTTGTTTCAGTATCTTCACTCTTTATTTTCATAACCATGACATTTTTGTTTATTTTGTTTCCCTCCGCTCCGGCTCCCCATGCTCCTGTTCGTGAAAAATTCACAATCCACACTAGCATTGTACAGAGTAATTATGGACATGCATCCCCGGTAACAGATAAAAAGCAAAACGATTAAATGCAATTATTGATTGGTACAGACTGCAATCAGCTCTTCGCTATCCCCCCCCCCCCCCCCCCCCAAACAACCTCCAATAAAAAGACAGCTAGCATTGGATGAAGCAAGACGACATACCACATGTCCCAGTTATACACCTAGGTCCTACAAGTCGGACTATACTGCCAGTGTTTATTGCATTTCATGCTTGCTTAGGGATGCAGCATGAATAATGTTCGTACCGGGGTAGGGGAATGCACGTACATATATATATATAGGTTGGTACATGTAGTTGAAATGGACACAACCAAGGAGTAGTGGCAGTGCAGTGTTTTTGCAGCCTGCACAACCCTCCCTGAATACACAAAATCATGAATTTATAGAAACATACTCAATGTACATCGTGTACATGTGCGAGTACACTTGTTGAGTGTGATGTTTACTCAATGTTTACATTAAAATGTTGTTAATAGCATGACTTATACTTATATACAAAAACATTATTTTATAAAACACAGATTACATGCATGTACATTTGGATGTGTAGATGCACAATGTGTTCCTTGTAAATTTGAAGGAAAAAAACAACAACCAATCAACCAATGTGCACTGAATATATAAGTGTGTGCGTGTATCGACGTGTCAAAAACGATGTGTCCAAAAAAACTCCTTAAATAGTATGTTACGTGTGAGTTTGAAATTGTTTAAACCTTGTATCTCTCTTGAAATGGCCCGGATGTACACTCAAAACAAGTACACGCCAAGACAGCATTTTTGCATGGATCATTTTTGCGCAAGATTTTTCAAAATATTTCATAAAATTGAGATAAGACTTTTTTAGCACTGACCCGCCAATGTGATGTTTAAGGTTTAGAGTTTTTCCTTTACCACCTATGCAAATCATTCTTTATCGATGTGTTTGATTTAACAGTCGCAGTCGTTGTCACAACGGTTTAACATCAACTTGCCACATCGATTCAGTGTTCATAGTTTCAAGAAGCCAACATTCTGTGATCACTGTGGGTCACTACTCTACGGTTTACTACGGCAAGGGCTTCAATGTGAAGGTAATGGCACACTCAAGTGGAACCAAAATGGTTTTCCATTTTTTAGCAGCAACGCTGCAGTTTAGTACTGCACGAAGGAAACCGAAAAACATGTCTGCCTGTTGCACAACAGAGTGGAGATTCCACTGTGGGGAAATACTTGTGCTTGTATTATGTGCACTTGTGTTTGTTGTATGTTAACATATTGTTAGTGTGGTTTGGATCTCCCCAAGGAGAGTTGGCAACCTACGCGTCAAGGGGTAAAAACATGAAGCTTGCATCAGCCAATTTGACTATCACAAAACATTGGTTGAAGGACTAGTGACTAATGAAGCTTGCATCATTGAAAGTACTTAAATAAATTGTTGCAGCAAAAATTTGAATTGTAAAATGAAAAACTGGCCTTATTAGAAAAGTAACTGAAACAATTACAGGACAGAGACACAAAGAGTTGATGGCAGCTCCTGCATAGTTCAAATTAGCGCACAGCTCCTGCATAAATCAAATTAGCACACAGCTCCCTCATAGTTCAAGTTAGCACACAGTTCTTGGATAGTTCAAGTTAGCACACAGCTCTTGCATAGTTCAAGTTAGCACACAGTTCTTGGATAGTTCAAGTTAGCACACAGTTCTTGGATAGTTCAAGTTAGCACACAGTTCTTGCATAGTTCAAGTTAGCTCACAGTTCTTGGATAGTTCAAGTTAGCACACAGTTCTTGGATAGTTCAAGTTAGCACACAGTTCTTGCATAGTTCAAGTTAGCACACAGTTCTTGCATAGTTCAAGTTAGCACACAGTTCTTGCATAGTTCAAGTTAGCACACAGTTCTTGGATAGTTCAAGTTAGCACACAGCTCTTGCATAGTTCAAATTAGCACACAGTTCTTGCATAGTTCAAGTTAGCACACAGCTCTTGCATAGTTCAAGTTAGCACACAGCTCTTGCATAGTTCAAGTTAGCACACAGTTCTTGCATAGTTCAAGTTAGCACACAGTTCTTGCATAGTTCAAGTTAGCACACAGTTCTTGCATAGTTCAAGTTAGCACACAGTTCTTGCATAGTTCAAGTTAGCACACAGTTCTTGGATAGTTCAAGTTAGCACACAGCTCTTGCATAGTTCAAATTAGCACACAGTTCTTGCATAGTTCAAGTTAGCACACAGCTCTTGCATAGTTCAAGTTAGCACACAGCTCTTGCATAGTTCAAGTTAGCACACAGTTCTTGCATAGTTCAAGTTAGCACACAGTTCTTGGATAGTTCAAGTTAGCACACAGTTCTTGCATAGTTCAAGTTAGCACACAGTTCTTGCATAGTTCAAGTTAGCACACAGTTCTTGGATAGTTCAAGTTAGCACACAGCTCTTGCATAGTTCAAGTTAGCACACAGTTCTTGGATAGTTCAAGTTAGCACACAGCTCTTGCATAGTTCAAGTTAGCACACAGTTCTTGCATAGTTCAAGTTAGCACACAGTTCTTGGATAGTTCAAGTTAGCACACAGCTCTTACATAGTTCAAGTTAGCACACAGTTCTTGGGTAGTTCAAGTTAGCACACAACTCCTGCATAGTTTAGGTTAGCTCACATTTCTTGGATAGTTCAAGTTAGCACACAGCTCTTGCATAGTTCAAGTTAGCACACAGCTCTTGCATAGTTCAAGTTAGCACACAGTTCTTGGATAGTTCAAGTTAGCACACAGCTCTTGCATAGTTCAAGTTAGCACACAGTTCTTGGGTAGTTCAAGTTAGCACACAACTCCTGCAGAAATCAAATTAGCACAAAGCTCCTGCATAGTTCAAGTTAGCACACAACTCCTGCATAGTTTAGGTTAGCTCACATTCCCTGCAATGTTCAAGTTAACACACAGTTCTTGCTTAGTACAATTTATCACACATCTTACGTATAGTTCAAGTTGGCACACAGCTCATACATAATTTTAGTTATAGCACACAGTTCTTGGATAGTTCAAGTTAGCACACAGTTCTTGGATAGTTCAAGTTAGCTCACAGTTCTTGGATAGTTCCAGTTAGCACATAGTTCTTGGATAGTTCAAGTTAGCTCACAGTTCTTGGATAGTTCAAGTTAGCACATAGTTCTTGGATAGCACACAGCTCCTGCATATTAGTTCAAGTTAGCACGCAGTTCCTGCATTTTAGTTATCACACAGTTCTCACCTAGTTCAATTTAGCACACAGCTTCTTCATAGTTTTGGTTAGCACACAGTTCTTGCGCAGTTCAAGTTAGTACACAGTTCTTGGATAGTATGAAGTGCTGCTGTATACAGGCAACAAAATCGAGGCAAAATGGTCTCATGATTTACTCAAGGTTTCTGGTAATCCAACAAAAAACAGCAGTTGCTCCCCCTAGACCAGTATCTTGAAGTGAACTTGACAGTCAAAGCTGTCACTGATACAGTCCTCCTGGTATCCCTATTTACATAGTGAGTTTAATGTACACAGAATGTGCAGACTTGCCCGCAGTAGATGTACCTTGAGTTTTTCGCCCGGCTGTGTGATCAATTATAGTTCCAAATTAATTATCAGCATTTCTGTCTCGCTCACTCTTTGTCTCTCTCTCTCTCTCTCTTCCCGTTCCTATTATAATTGTCTTTATCAGCCTGTAAGATGAACATTCACAGAAGATGCGACCGAAATGTAGCACCAAATTGCGGCATCAATCCTAAGAGAATGGCAGAAGTCCTCTCGGAGATGGGTGTCACTGGTGATAAATTATCAATACGCAGGAAAAAGGTAAAACTCAAAGCTGCCGTCTGCTTTACCTCTTAAAGATAACTTGACCAAATGTGGATAGTCGTGTATTTTGCAGGGGGCATTCATAGGGGGGTGGGACTTTTAAATAATACAATGTCATGTCTTGTCTCAGAGAGTTTGGGATGGACAAACAACTTTTGGTTTTGTACTTAGTTAGCCCATTCTCAAGCTAAACAACTGCTAAGATGGGAGTGTCAGTAAGTCTTTCCCCTTTACTGTCTGTTCATTGACAGTCTGCTGTTCATCTCCTGCTCCCTTTGTGCTCTCATTCTTTAATACAGCACTGGTGGGTTAAAAAATATTGATGTTTTTGTTTTTTCCAGCCTACTACAAAGAACATAGCTTTTGTGGGAGTAACCTTGCCATTTAAAATAGTTAACTACTCAGGGGGCTTCAATTGAATTCCACTTCTGGAGCAGAACGTTCTGCTTTTAATTGGAAACTTCCGGTTTGTTTTTCCCAAGGGTTTAAATGTGAGGTTTTATGTGACACTTTGTTTAAGGTATGACTGGCCGATCATGTCAGATTTTGTATTTCTTTCACCAAGGCAAATCTATAGAGAGTTACAACATGAGAAATGCTGAAATCTGCACCTTTGAAGGAGGGTTTGTTAGTCTAAATTCTGGAAACACATTGACACTGAGTGGTTGCAGTTTGCAGTGACATCGAAATTCTTTCTGTTTCTTCTCCTCTTTTTTTTTAACAGCAGACTTTACTTCATTCTTTCACCATGCCATGCCTCAAGTCTTATGCTAGGAGAACATGAGATTTTCATGGAATCGCTGGTCATTATACAATTGTTGCACGCTGTGAAGGGATCCATGGTGTTTTGTACACCCGAGGGGCAAATGGCACCCTCGGCTTCGCCTCGGGTGCCATTTGCCTCCGAGGGTGTACAAAACCCATGGATCCCGCCACAGCGTGCAACAATTGTTTTGTTATACCAGGGTAATAGATTGCGGGGGGGGGGGGGGGGGGGGACAAACATTACATTATTACTTTTTCGAGTATAAACGATGAAACGTGCAATGAATGAGCAGACGATAACATAAACAAAATTGAAAAATTGTGTCGCCTTTTTACAGAACTTGTTGCTTCATTGTTCCCAACGGCACATTGCAGAAGAATGTAGATCAACTTACCTAGTACCAGCGTAATTTCAACCTCATATCCTTGCTTTGCTCAAACCCGGGCCTATTTCTTACATCGTACGAGGCGCTAAAAACGACCAACGGTGGGAATGATCCAGGTGATGTACACCCGGGATCCAAAACTCATGTTACCCTCCGATTCTGAGCCATGTTACATGCGTCTTTGCGTGATGCGTAGTGCGCATCCTGATAAATAAATATAGACGCTAAGCAATGCACATCCTTTTTTATGGATAACGCAGTACGCAATATGCGAGTATTTACATTTTTACGCGATGCGCGTTACGCACAACGCCTGGCGGACACATGGATTTTCGGCCTAAGCCATGTTACATGCGTCTTTGTATCACATCACGTGATTGGTTCTCGACCAATAAAAATTCACAATCTGTTACCGTGGTATAACAATGTTCAATGTTGCCTTTTTGTGTAATTGTGGACACTATGAACTGTTTGGTTTGGATTTATACAGACCATTTTATTCAAACCTAATATTGTCATAAGGCTGTGTCCACCGTATATCAAAACGACTTATAGGAATCAGGCTGGCCTCTCATCATTTAAGACGTCTAGGGTTAAATTCTGTTTGCAGTCGCAAGTGCAAGTGGTCTGGTAGGTCATCTACTCTATCTAGAGTTATAACATGCAAGTGGTCTGGTAGGTCTTGTGCTCTCTCTAGAGTTACATGCAAGTGGTCTGGTAGGTCTCAAACTTTCTATAGAGTTATTACATGCAAGTGGTCTGGTAGGTTGTCTACTCTCTCTAGAGTTGTTACATGCAAGTGGTCTGGTAGGTTGTCTACTCTCTCTAGAGTTGTTACATGCAAGTGGTCTGGTAGGTTGTCTACTCTCTCTAGAGTTAGTACTTGCAAGTGGTCTGGTAGGTTGTCTACTCTCTCTAGAGTTATTACATGCAGGTGGTCTGGTAGGTTGTCTACTCTCTCTAGAGTTGTTACATGCAGGTGGTCTGGTAGGTTGTCTACTCTCTCTAGAGTTGTTACATGCAGGTGGTCTGGTAGGTTGTCTACTCTCTCTAGAGTTGTTACATGCAAGTGGTCTGGTAGGTTGTCTACTCTCTCTAGAGTTGTTACATGCAAGTGGTCTGGTAGGTTGTCTACTCTCTCTAGAGTTGTTGTATGCAAGTGGTCTGGTAGGTTGTCTACTCTCTCTAGAGTTGTTACATGCAGGTGGTCTGGTAGGTTGTCTACTCTCTCTAGAGTTGTTACATGCAGGTGGTCTGGTAGGTTGTCTACTCTCTCTAGAGTTATTATATGCAGGTGGTCTGGTAGGTTGTCTACTCTCTCTAGAGTTATTATATGCAAGTGGTCTGGTAGGTTGTCTACTCTCTCTAGAGTTGTTACTTGCAAGTGGTCTGGTAGGTTGTCTACTCTCTCTAGAGTTGTTACTTGCAAGTGGTCTGGTAGGTTGTCTACTCTCTCTAGAGTTGTTACTTGCAAGTGGTCTGGTAGGTTGTCTACTCTCTCTAGAGTTGTTACTTGCAAGTGGTCTGGTAGGTTGTCTACTCTCTCTAGAGTTGTTACTTGCAAGTGGTCTGGTAGGTTGTCTACTCTCTCTAGAGTTGTTACTTGCAAGTGGTCTGGTAGGTTGTCTACTCTCTCTAGAGTTGTTACTTGCAAGTGGTCTGGTAGGTTGTCTACTCTCTCTAGAGTTGTTACTTGCAAGTGGTCTGGTAGGTTGTCTACTCTCTCTAGAGTTGTTACTTGCAGGTGGTCTGGTAGGTTGTCTACTCTCTCTAGAGTTGTTACATGCAGGTGGTCTGGTAGGTTGTCTACTCTCTCTAGAGTTGTTACATGCAGGTGGTCTGGTAGGTTGTCTACTCTCTCTAGAGTTATTATATGCAAGTGGTCTGGTAGGTTGTCTACTCTCTCTAGAGTTACTTGCAAAGTGGTCTGGTAGGTTGTCTACTCTCTCTAGAGTTGTTACATGCAAGTGGTCTGGTAGGTTGTCTACTCTCTCTAGAGTTGTTGTATGCAGGTGGTCTGGTAGGTTGTCTACTCTCTAGAGTTGTTACATGCAGGTGGTCTGGTAGGTTGTCTACTCTCTCTAGAGTTATTACATGCAAGTGGTCTGGTAGGTTGTCTACTCTCTCTAGAGTTGTTGTATGCAGGTGGTCTGGTAGGTTGTCTACTCTCTCTAGAGTTATTACATGCAGGTGGTCTGGTAGGTTGTCTACTCTCTCTAGAGTTATTACATGCAAGTGGTCTGGTAGGTTGTCTACTCTCTCTAGAGTTGTTACATGCAAGTGGTCTGGTAGGTTGTCTACTCTCTCTAGAGTTATTACATGCAGGTGGTCTGGTAGGTTGTCTACTCTCTCTAGAGTTGTTACACGCAAGTGGTCTGGTAGGTTGTCTACTCTCTCTAGAGTTGTTACATGCAAGTGGTCTGGTAGGTTGTCTACTCTCTCTAGAGTTCTTTCCAATTGGCGCCAGTATCTTTTCAGCTCAGGATTCCCTTTCAGACCTTTCCTTTCATGTGGGAGAGTGAAGGCACACAAGGTTTCAGGAAGAATAGAATCTTTAATCATTGAGAGGTTCCTCTTATGGAAGGTCACCGGTCACTATCTTACAGATTGGCAATTTATACAGAGCCGTGTTTCTAGAATACAATTACAATTGGAGCCCTTTTCAAACCTAGGCGGTTACGAGCCAAAGACTTAAACGAGCCTAAAACGAGCCTAAACTTAGGGCTGTATCTGAATTGGCAGCTACAGCTGCGGCTATGGCTAGATTGCCGCATCATTATGTGTTGAATATAGGGCATCCTTAGCAATACCCTTAACAATAGTCATAGCCATAGCTGTAGCCAATTCAGATACAGCCCAATGCTTGGGCTCGTGCTCTGTCTGGGACTAGTGCTCCTTCTTTGGCTGGGGTTCTTGCTTGGGCTCTGTCATCAATTTTGGAGCAGTATGCATTTTGCACAGTGCTTCAAAGGAGTTCGAAGCCACAGCCAGAGCCTAAGCCGAGGTTTGAAAAAGCCCTTACAGTCTTCAACTACAATGTAAAAAACACACAAGCTGTTTCACTTGACATCTAAGCTAGGTGAACATGTACTCTGGAATCGTTTAAATCACTGCATGCATGTAAAATCAGAATGATTTTGAAAAAAAAGGACAACAAATATTCATAAAATGTTGGCATTTCAAAAGAAATTGTGAAATTTTCAACAGTGGTTGTGTTGTTGTAGGTAAAGCATTCTGCAAAATTTGAAATTCAATTGTACATGTATGTGTACATAGTCAAACAAAAACCCAATTTTGGTTCTCGCTGCTTTAGCACATTACACTTTAGGCAGTTGGTTCATTTTATGTATCGTGAGCTAGTTTTGTTGGGGTTATCTTGTAGTGCCCCCGTCTACTCATCTGACAACATACATTGCCTTTTAACCTTTACACCCAACATGCCATGTATATACCTAGGCCTTTGTCAGTGAGTCACCTTCGACCTCCACCAGCGAGGATGCAGATGCCACACCTAAGGAGACAGGTAAATGTAGTGGCTTGCACAATGGCAGGCCACAGTGGCTGGCTCAAAAAGCGGCTTGCACAATGGCAGGCCACAGTGGCTGGCTCAAAAAGCGGCTTGCTCTGGCAGTTTGACATGGGGGCTTTCTCTTTTACAGTGAATAATAGATGCACTTCTTCTTTTTTTAAATAGTTATGGTTATAGTTTGCCTTGAAATTGGGCAAGCTATTTAGAATGCTCTTGTATAGTTATTGTAGGAATTCTAGGGGGAAAATTGATGAATTGACAAGTAAAGGGAAAAGAAAGGAAACATGTAGAAGGTCAAAGGTCGGGAAAGAAATAACTGGGTTTTTAAAGTAAATTTCTTTGTGTAATTTCATATTATGACTTCAGTGTAGAGGGTACAAATCATAATCCTAAGACCTTTCACACATAAGGCACATTTAATTATTTTAATACACTTTTTCCCTTTTTTTTGTTGGTGGGGGGAGGGGGTTAACTTGAAAGTTTTGTTATAGTTGCAAATTCTGATATGAAAAAGAGGTTTTTACATCTGGTATTCAATGAGAAAAGAGAGAGTTCCTGGTGTCATTTGTTTAGCCAGCTGGACATCTAGCAAGGCAATTTAGAATAATTCGTCATCGTTGGTATTCTCCAGTCCAGTCGAGCAACAGGTTGATTGTGTATTGTTGAGATTGACTCCAATTAACTGCAAGTCGGCTGATCTGTGCATCTCATAATCAGTTCCAGTTAACAGCTGGACTCCAGAATCACAACTGAATGGCGAGTTATTCTGGATCCAGGCCTATGGAGATTTAATAACAACTAATGATAAACTAAAATGATTGTCTGATGTCAAGTTTTTTTGTTTTGTTTTTTTTCTTTCCTCCCTCATCATTCCTCCCTGGTGTGTGGGCGTGTCTGTGTGCGTGTGTGTGTGTCCGACTGGCCGCCGTGATGTGTCTCTGTATTTGTCCACTTGTCGACCTGGCTTTCTTGCTACCTAATCAACTTGTGTGTGGCGATGGCGATATTGTTCATGTCCCATGTGTCTTGTTACGTTGGATGTGGTGTCGTCCGTTATATGAACATGACATAACCAGGCCTCCATCTCAGAATATCCCAAATTGGGTTCTTTGGACGCCTGTGCCTCATCCTCTCGCCCCTCATCCCGGCCCACGTCGCCCAGGTCCGCTCCCGCTGAGCTGGCAGGTATGGGCGTAATATGCCGTTTTCATTTATTTATTTCACAAATTGGAAATATTAGTTATATTGTCATTTTTTAATATTTTTTTATCTTTTTTTTATATCTGTATACAACTATAATTTGGCATGTTGCACGTTGGTTTTCCACTATCTCTACACACTGTATGGTTTTTCACCTGATTATTGGGTTTTTTGCATGGGAATTTGGGGCACATTTTGTCTGGGAATTCGTGCCCATTGATTGTGTATAATTACAAACAACAAAACTTCTTGTCCTCCATTGGGTAGAAATTTAGGTTCACTTTTCTAAATGGTCAGAAGTCCACACACAGTCTTACCTTTTCAGAGTTTTTCTACTGCACTATGATATTAACGAAAATAATGAACAGTAGAATAAGGGGGAAAATTTCAGCTGTTGCAAACTGCTTACACCAAAAGGACCTGTGGTATAAATGCAAAACAATATTTAGTGGCCTGACCTTTCGACCCTAGCAGAGTCTCTCTCTCAAAGGCTAAAAGTCTATTTTTTAGCATTAGTTGAAAATGAATAAAAGAAAACAGGGCTAAGACAGATGTTTTCATATAATTGGAAATGTCTTTTATTGGAAAAAGAAAAGATTTCAAAGACCACGCGGACTGAGGGCTCGGAGGCTTTAACTAGGCTCTCAAGTGCAACATCTTCCCAAATTGAAGATGCTGAGACAGCTGAAAAATGTCTTATTTATTCAAGTGTATGTCCTCGGAGCATGGTTTCTGCCCATGGAAACCATTGTGTAAACACCATCAGATATTGATTCCTGGACAGGGGTGAATGTCTCTTGTGTGGACGCTGCCATGGCAACAGAACCTTAAGAAAAGATTTCCCCTTTCCATTGTTAAATGCAAATGCTCATTACCAGTACAACCTGTGTGTGTGATCGCAAGGCATTCTGTTCTGGTTAGTCACTCGGAATGATGCATTATTGCCGTGCAGCTACTGCCTTAATGAATTCAGTTTACCAACGGTTAAGAGTACCCTCACTGTTTTGTTAGGGTATTGCACAAAAGTATATAATGATAATCGATGGAGACAAATTGTACACATAGTGCATTTTTATATGTAACAAGGAATCAGTAGCGGTTCATTTTTAATTCTGTCATCAAGCAGAAGCTTTGAATTGTGTCAAATTTTATGAAAATATTGATGCAGTGAATTATGTCAGATTAAAATGCTTTTATCACTAAACACAAACTTTTGTTCTGTTGAATTGACGCATAGTTTCAATGTTCATTATTGGGCAATACTATTGGAGTATCATTTTTGTTTACATGGCAGTGCATTAGACACAGACTTTCAAGTGTTCAAGAAATTATGTTTATGTCAAACCGTGGCAGTTTTATTTTGAGAAAGCTAATTCCCTGTCCGGAAATAATGTGAAAACCAGAGATCCAGATTACTGAGCCTTTTAGAAAAAGCAGCTCTGACGATGTTGTTTGCCTTTAATTGTCTCTGTTGAAGAGCAAAGTGAGTAAAAAGCAGACAGGAACAGAAAAGGGAAATTATAGACAATAAACATGCCCGTGTTGCACGATTGAATCGCTTCAAATTAAATTCCTTTGGAAACTGGAAAATTTTCTTCCGTCTTTGCGCTGCCCGAGACGATTCAAGTAAGAAACCCCTGAGAGTGGGAAGTCTTGTTGACACTAGCATGCTTTTCCATGTGATTGGTCACGTCCAGGGATATTCAGGGCTCCCTAGTTCATGTTTGATTTTCAAACAAATAGATGAGCATTAAATCTGTGAAATGTTGCATTTGAGAAAATCAGTTCCTGTTATAGTTGGGGAGGGGGGGGAGGGTTTGTTCATGTACAAAGCTAGTGCGGCGCTTAGGTATACAAGTACTTTCTTGTTCTGACTAGACTCATGTAACACATGATGGGGATTACAGCTGTACTTCAGCAGTGCTCTCACTCTTCCTCCAAAGGGATCCATTCCAAGCCATTTGCGAATTAAGATTTGAATGATTTCTGCTACCTCAACTTGCTGCTTGGCCACAAGTGAATGCTCAATTGGAATTCCTTATACTAAATCCAGTGTTGTATACGGTAATTTTTATGTAACAAGAATTGGATCTGCGTAGAAATCTACACAGGTCCCATCCAAGTCGACTCCGGAATATTTCAACAAGGGTAATTTCCATGCAGCTTTCATATTTGCTGCCCGCAAAATCAGCTTCTGGGCTTCATTTGTGTTTTACACTTTCGCTTCACACTGCACAAGTTACAGGGTATGCTCAGTGGAGAGTCCTTAGCTGCCTTGCACAAATTTAAGCAATTAAACTTGAAAATTTCAAGGAAAAGTGGATCTTAAAGAGTGTGAATTTCACGGGTTGTGTGGCCTATTCAGTTGTTTGTTGTTGGCAAGTACAGTGTGTTATGCTGTATAATGTACAAAGGGTCTGTGTATAACCAACAAGCATTCACACTGTTGCTTATTAAAAGCACATGTCAGCATTCTCCACATGGATTGAGAGCTCTCAACCCATCTCTAAAGCAAGGGTTAGTTTGAAATGGATTGAGTGCTCTACACGGGTACATGACATGTTGATTATCGATTCAAGTAAACGCCATGTTGAAATGCTGTGGTGTAGAAACGTCAATCCAGATTGCACATGTAAAATCCGATGTCTAACATGGAGTTTCTCAATCGTGTCAAAAGGCCTATAGTTATTTAAGAGACAGCAAACATCCATACACAATTTTCAAGGCAGTACTTAAGCAGCATCTAGCAACAGAGTCCAGCTTTCTCCTGAAGACGATCAGAGCATACTGATCGAAACGTTGAGTTGTCAACCACTGGTTCTTTTCAGAACAAGCACTACGCAAAAAGAGATTTACACATGGTGCTACCGCAAACCTCACCTGATTACACAATTTCCGATGCAATGCATGGTACCTTTGGTAATCTGGGGTTGTTTTGCAAAAGCTTGCCCCGAACCATAAGACATACAACACTGGATATAGTCTGAGGAATTCAAATTGAGCATTCACTTGTGACTGAACAAGGCGTTGTACCAGACATCATTCAAATCTAAACTCGCTAGTGGCTCATTTGGGCTGACCATTAAAGAGCAAAGTACATTAGAAAGTCGAATTGTGATTTTCATTTTGTCGCAACATTTTTGCATCGGTAATGGCTGTGAATGCTGTGATTGAAATTGTTTCTTTTGTGTTCATTTTTTTGTCTTTGTGCTAGGTGTTCCCAAGCTTGTTTTTGTTAGCACTGACATGAATGCAGGTGATGTTTGTTTTTAAAGTTGCACTGAAGTGGGAAAAGAAATCTTTAAAAAGGGGAACACTTTTAATTTGAGTATTAACAGCAACAATCTTTAGTTTTAACTAATTTTTTCTAAGGCACAAAAATATTCAAGGAAGTAAACGGGGAGTGTCAGACAAGCTTAAAACAAGTTGAAGCAAGTTGAAATCAAAAGGAAAATAAGTGTAGAATGTTTATTGGGATTTGGGGGGAAATATTCGTGGAGTTTGCAGTTTTCAGCATTGGAAGTAGATAAAACTCTGGTAGAAATTACTGTTAAAATCAGGCTTGAACTTGCATCACGCTGGTGTTTTTTACATGTATAGTTGCGTCACCATCATTACTCAGAGATGCCTGTATGGATGCTGGGCACAATGTATGGCATAGTGCCTACCCAGTAACAGCTGCACATGATTGACACTTGGATTCAGCCATGGGACACTCCATGCCCTCAAAACTTTTACGCATGAAGCCTCAAAATCCTTCAAGAATTTGTTTAGTGTATTTATTTTCTTGAAGTAAATTCCATGATTTGCATGCATAAGTAATTAAGTCAATTTTGTTTTGCATAATTTGTAGACTTGCATCATTGCTTGCTTTTTCTAACTGCTCCCATTTCTTCAAAAAAAATCAAATTCATGAGAGAAAGAGAAAGGAGAAGAAAAACCAATCATGCTTTTAATTAAAAAATGAACTTCCACCCCAAAAGTAAACCATGCACTATCCATAAACACCAGCTTTTGACTCAGTCCGTCCACCAGTTTGTCCATTTGCATATATCTGTTCTCTCTCACCCCACACTACATCTCCTCACCCTGTCTGTTCCATTCTGTGTGTGGCCGTTCATTACACCCTGTGTGCTCCACTGTGTTTATGTATGTGGCAGTTTATCTGCTCCACTACATGTATGTACATGTGGCAGCCAATCACCCTACTGTCGGTTCAATGTGTTACTAGTTCTGACCAAAGATTATAGAGTGCTGAAGGCACAAGATGGGGAGCTCAGGCTGAGAATATGAAATGTGCACTGGACGCCATTTCATCAAGCAACTCTTTTGATGCAACAATAGATCAGTGCAGACAATAATTGTTGCTATCAATGAAATATTAATTAATGTTTGCTTGCTGAAATAGATAGAGCTTCAGTTCCCATCTTGTTCCTTCGCTTCGCTATAATCTTTGGATCTGCCATACATGTAGCACACTTTGATTGAAAATACAACAGTGTGTTTGTTATCATGTGATTCTGTATATTGGCACATTTGCTTCAACCCTCCCCCATACCCCACCCCTTTTATTGTTAGCACAGCTCACTTGATCAATGTCACCCAAAACCATCCACATTGGGATGCATTCAGTGTTTTTCCAATGGGAACTTTTGTGTGACAGTGACCCCCTACAGCAGTTAGTAACAGCTAGAATTAATGCTTGATTCCTGGGCCTAACTTCACAACTCGGCTTACACCCGGTTCAGACAGGCGCTCTAGAGTCACGCAGAACCAAATTATTGAATTAAGTACATGAAAAGTTCGACATCTGAAATAGTTAGGAGCGACTGGACGCGCTAGAAGTCAAAAGATCGACTGCTGCAGTCGTTCGGAACGACTCTGGAGCGCCTTGGTTTCAGACGTCGATCTTGTCATGAGCCGAAAGTAATGTAAATGTTTTGTTAAGTTAGCCTGTCTGAAACCAAAATTTAATTGGGTTGACATAGACTAGAGTCGCTCCTAATCTATTTGGTTCGGCGCGACTCTAGAGCGCCTGTCTGAAACGGGTGTTACTGTATTTTGACAAATCAGTACATACATGTCTTCGAAGTCTTCAATTTCAAATAAGCATGGCTCACTAAGCAAAATTGTGGATTTTGGCCCAGATACCTTGTTAAACTTGAACTTTCATTTGGGTGTTTTTCAGGGGTCACAAAGGTTGGAAAGTCATTGTAAATTTCATTGGGCTAACTCCCTTCACAACTGTCCATAACTTTCCAATGCACTATAGTTTTTTGCACAGTAACATAATTCCAGTAATAGACCGTACAAGTTTTGTGCGTATTCAATCATTGGAACCCGATAAAGTGCTTAAGTTTGTTTCCTTCACGCGTTACAGCAATGTACACGGGACCAAAGTGGTCCAAGAAATGTTAGAATACATGCGAGTCTTGAATGGTCTATATTCCCCGTCAATAACCCCCAATTACTTGAACAAATGGCTGAGAGGAAATTCAGACACAGTGAATAGACAAGAGGCAATGGTGACTACAATGGCTCAGATTGATAAGAGTCATTTTGAGGAAACACACAAATTTGCTTAGCGGAAAAGTTACCAGCCAAAATGCCATGTGATGTATGATGTAAATGACTGGTCCCCTATTGAATTTTGCTTAGCATATCAATTCATTAAGTGTTATTCTCGGTTAACCCTAGAAGTGCCCTGTATTAAATCACGCCTCGTGCCATTCATTTTAATTACCCCTTTTATCTAAAAACTCAAAATAAAAACACGAGAAGCAAAAAGTGCCGTCAAGGCATACACAAGTTCAAAGCTTCCCAAACATTATTTGGGTCACAATTTTGAACTTTCACAAGGGTCATTTTGAGGTCACACTGTGTGTTGTAACCAATACAAGTGCATTACAAATAAGGCCAATTCAATCAGCCCCTGCTAATACACAGTCCAAACATTTGGCAGTTTTAATTGGCCTTTTTGGACACTGCTTGGGTTGAGCAGGTTTGTGAAAATGGGCAAGGTAGAATGGCACACATCATTTGAGTTTGAAAACAATTATGTTAAGCAGATTTGTAAGCATTTTTCAATCAAAGAGCTCCATGAGATCAAGCCAAGAACTATGACTCCATTCATGAGGTGTAGACTGTAATCAGCCACAGGGGAATATGCAGACAGCGTATAATGATCATTCCAGCCATGTTTGGCACATGATTTATTGAATGAGTGGTCCCCCCTGACCAGTGTAATTACTAAGCTACATGAACGTTTCACACTGCAATGCTGACCATGCTTTATTTTGATTAGTCAGTGGGTACAGAATCGCTATAGTTGAACGACAACTTAGAGAAGGAAACAAAAAGCAATCAAGTATCCAACATTCTTTAAAGAGAAAGACAGTACTTTGGGTTTTGCATCCAGATGGTTCTATACAACATTTTTACTATTGAAATATATTTTGGTTTTTATTAATTTTTTTGCAAAGCACAGTCTGATTGTCCGGAGTCACGCTTCCACTGGTTTCACTATGTCTGAGTTTTATCTGAAACTTTGTTTGTTCACAATTTACATTACACTTGGAATGTATGTAGGTTGCACTTTAAAAATAATCAAGAAAACAGGTGTGTTATATGAGACACTGGGTTTGGAAGTATCTATTTTCATTTTGTCATTTTGTCATGTTAGAACCACAACATGAAACAAAACTTGAAACAAAACTTAACATTCTTTTTTTTAAACGGTTCTGCAAAAAAAAAAAAAATCTTTAAGCAATTACTAATACATTCCAAATGAAAGCCACATTTCTTTTGAAGCATTTTATTTTGTGTAATAATTGATGGGGAGTCTTTTTTGTTGAACCTTTATTGAAAACAATCTTAGAGTTCCAGGCTATGCACTCTTTTTTTTTTCATTCAAACTTTCCTTAGTCCTGATTGGTTCAGAGCTACCAAGATATTTATGAATATTCATTTGAACATTTCATCAAGACGGGCTCCCTCTTTTGTGCATACCACTAACACGTAACAGTCCTCCTAACTTAAAAAATTTGTCATATTATCATCCTATGATAAGCATGAATATTCATGAACCTGTACTCATTTATCCACCAATCAGGTATCACCAAAATTCATGACCTCACCGAAGCCACAGCCAAGCTGTCAATGGAAATGGATGATGGGAAACTTGGTGTTTCACACCTGGGGTCATCGGTGTTGAGAACACCCTCACTCAAGGAAGAGCTGGAACGGATACCCAAGAGAAAGTTTAACCTTGAAGATTTCAACTTCATCAAAGTTCTAGGGAAGGGAAGCTTTGGCAAAGTGAGTTTTGAGTTGGTTTTTCTTTTTTAGAAAACCTTTAACTGATAGACAAATTTGCATCGGAAATACTCTCATTTTCGTATTTTTTAAAATTTTGTTATTTGGTTCTTTGTCAGTGGCGAGGACAGAATCTTAAAGATTAGGGGGACAAGTGCGGGGTGAAGAAATGGTTTTGGGGGCAGGGGGGAATTGAATATCTGACTTTCAATAATGTCAACTGTAAGACTGATTAAAACAAACATAGTAATAGTAGTGTCGGGAGTGTTTTGTCTGGTAGCGTTTGTTAAAAAAAAAAAGGATAATAATGATATAAAGGGCAAACTGCCTGAAGAGAACCAAAACTTTGATCTATTGAAAAGTAAGTTTTAGTGTGTGTATGAGAAGGGCCCTTGTGGGTTCTTTTACACAATGGAACAATGGACCCAACAAAGTTTGTCTTTGTTCAACTCTGACCCCAAGGAGGAATTATTTAGAAAAGGGAATAATAGAACAACAATAGCAGGACTCCATCAACCTGACATGTAAAGTTGTGTGTACTTGTAGTGACATTCAAATGAAGGACTTATAACAAAAGGGTCAATAGGTCCATGACTGCTATTACAATACAAAAAATAGGACAAAGAGTTGAACAAAGGAGAGTCTGTGATTGGAGGTCATTGCACACTGTGGGTTCTTACACAGGCCAAATTTTCAAGTACTTTACACAAAGGAACAATGCTACCCCACAAGGTGTTCTTTGTTCTAGTGCTACCCCACAGAAGATTTCTTTAGAAAAGAGAATAATAGAACAACAATGGAAGAACCCTTTAAAGATGTGTGGGGGGTGTATACCTTTTGTAACCAAGGACTTTAACTAAAGGCATTTGGGCCTTTTGATAGAACAAGGATGTCCTCGCTTCACTTTCGTGTAAAAAAACAATGGAGACGCCATTGAAAAAAGTCCAAACGATGGGAAAACAAGGAGAACGTCTTGATTTTGGGGGTAACAAAACATGGATATGTGTTTAAGCACTACATGTTTAGTGTGGACTAAGAACAAACGGGGGCCACACGGACTTGAAACACTGTGTGGACTTACACAAGTCCACACAGTATTTTCACCAGTTTTGAAGAATATGTTTTAAGTGCTCAGAACAAAGGAACGTCCACAGAGTGTTTGTAACATAGAGCTGTGTATGTAGGGGATCCCCCTTCCCCAACCCGGAGTGCCCCCAGTGTATTCTGGACCAGTTAAGTTGTAACTTGATTAGATTTTATTTGAGGAGTAGTTATTGCTTCGTCTGTTTCTCTTATGCATATTTTAAACATACACTTCAAATAAATTAACAAGTTAATTTTGTCACTGGATAGTGGGGAAGTGCACTGCCTTTTATAATGAAAACATCAAGAATTTGAGTCCATTAATCTTTTACTGATTTGAATGTTTCAATCTTAATCAGGTGATGTTGGCAGAGCGTAAGAACACGGAGGAAGTCTACGCCGTGAAAGTACTGAAGAAGCATGCCATTATACAGGACGATGATGTGGAGTGTACGATGACTGAGAAGAGAGTACTGGTACTAGCTAACAGACATCCTTTCCTAACCTCGCTACACTCCTGCTTCCAAACGGTGGTAAGTCTAGATCTTCTTCTTCTTCCGTAAGAGTACAGTCCACCAGCTGGTGTTTTTAATACTGTGCTTGTTGTGTGCATGTGAGGGTGCGGATATATACAGTGCAGGTGGGTGAAGAGCAAATATAGGATGCGACTAAAAACAACCCAGGCTGGCTGGCTTAGGGGAGCTTGACTGACTGCGCACCCTGCTTTAAACTTACTAGAGGTGTGCAGTTGATCAGGTCTCAAGGGAGATTGTTCCAGATCCTAATTTGTTATCGAGAAAGAATGCATGTTGGTAAACCCCTGTCCTGGTGCAAGGTACTATATATTTGGAAGAACGACCCCTCAGAGCAAAGGTTGGTTGGTGTGAGAGATAAGTGTGGGATGTCAGCCAGGTTGTTCACTGTCATGTACATCATAACTGCCTTGGCCTTTGCATGCCGTTCTTGAAGTGTTGTCCACTGAAGTTGGTTATTCATGGCAGTAACACTACTTGTGGTTCTGTAGCCTCCAAGCACTAAGTGTGCATAGCGTCGCTGCACCATTTCTAACTTAAGGGTGTAGCTAGCTGTCTGAGGGTCCCAGATGATGCTGGAGTACTCTACAGTAGGGTGCACTAAGGTCTTGCAACATATCTCCTTTGTTTTCCTGGGACACTAATAAGTGTTGCGCTGCAGAAAAGCCCTTATGTTGAAGACGTGTTGTGGTGTAATAGTATATTATAGGTGCACATATTCACCCTGAAATTGCTCAATGAACAGACATGAAAACAATATAAAATGCCTGTAAAAAAGCTTACAAATACGAACATGGAAAATGACAATGAAAGTGCGATTACAATAAACCAAAAATGGCGAGAGACACCAAATACTTTTTGAGTTGAGGTTTAAAAGTACTTCAGGGACTAGATGTGTGAGTGTGCATTTGTAACGAATTTCACAAATGAAGAGCAGCTGTAGTGAACGCTCTGTCCCCCAACTTCTTTTAGAATGAGGCTCAACAAGTTTAGAAGCTCTAAATGTATGTAGATCAGGACGAGTGACAGAGGGAGAATGAATGAGGCAACAAATGTATCCAGGGGCTAAGCCATTGAGGGCACGATAAGTTAGCGGACAAATTTGAAAAGAAAATGATGGGTTATGTACAGATGAGCTCACCCCTCACTTTTAGGCCTATGCCTGTTTTTCAAAACATTTTTTCCAGCTCAGCTAAAGCAAGCTCTTTTTCCCACTGCGTTGAGAATTTTTCCAATCAGTATCCAAGATTCAGTTTTGCATGGGAAGAAATCTCCAATTAGGGCGTTTTTTTTCCTCGGTATACATGTTGTTTTGATTTCATATAAAACCCAAGCCCTCTCCATCCAGCATGCTGACGGCTGTAATTTTGGTAGGGGGGCTTACCATGGAGAGCCTGTTACCACCACCTATTACACTACCCAGCTTATGGCAATCCCTCCCTCGTCCATCATCCGAAACAATGCAGCTCCCACGCAAGAAGATATCAAGTTATGGTGGGAACTTTCACTCCCAGCAATATGTCTACCCTTAACCTTAGCTCGATTACTCTGTAAGCGCAGCTGGAGGGCACGGATATATATCGCAAGCGAGCCACAATACAGCATCATAAAGTTACCACATGTATGTATACACTGACTGGATAATGTGTGTCTTTGTTGGCAGGATCGGCTGTACTTTGTTATGGAGTATGTCAACGGTGGAGATCTGATGTTCCAAATACAGAGAGCGAGGAAATTCAATGAGCCGAGGGCAAAATTCTACGCAGCTGAAGTTATTCTTGCACTACAATTCCTTCACCGGCACGGTGTTATATATAGGTGAGTAAGCTAGATCTTTTTATTAGAAGGTTGTTGGGGGTTTTCCACAATACAAATGTGTTTTGTAAGTTAGCAGAAAACAATGAAAAATTTAAAGCTCAAAAAGCTGCAACCTTGTCTTTATCTTTGTTTGAGGGCGCATTTTACGCAACTGTTTTGATTTTACGCAACTGTTTGAGTATTATATTCATTGTGCACAAAAAGATCACATAATTAATGGCAGTAGTACAAATCCTACGCACACGAGTAAGTAGAAAGCGATAGAAAATGCAAAGGAGAAAAACTCAAAAAGCTCTGACCTTAATTGAAATTGTGTACTGGGAGTGCATGTGTTTTATTAAGACTACTTGAGTAATACTGTTCTACATACTTTATAGTGTGCTCGCATGTTGCAGAGTTGCTCAGAGAGCTAAAATGTAACGAAACTTATTTTCAGCCACAAAGTGGTTCTGGGAGAGTTCAACTTTTAAAAGTGTGTCTAATTTCCCTTGCTTCTCCTTTTTTTGCAGAGATTTAAAATTAGACAACATCTTGTTAGACATGGAGGGTCACTGCAAACTGGCTGATTTTGGCATGTGTAAAGAAGGGATCATGAACGGTCGAACAACGGCAACGTTTTGTGGTACCCCTGACTACATTGCACCAGAGGTGTGTATTTCTGTTAAATTTATGTTTCAAGTAGCACAGTCTGCACAACAAATTAATGGCGTCACTCACCCAAACAGCGCCCTCGCTGAGGTCAAAGGAAGACCTTTCATTGGCTGAGAATTGTGCGCACCGCATACATGTTTCCATTGTTTGTCCTCAGCGATGGCGGCCAATGCAGTTTTCAACAGCTATTTATGTTTTTTCAATATTGGTTTCAAATACAATTATTTCTGTGAAGATGTTAGCATAATCAGGCATAAATCTTTCTTCGGAAATAGTTATTTGTAACGTCACCAACTTTTAAATGATTCCAATTGTCCAATTGTTGTCTTTTATTTTAATATTCACCCAAACTTGCAGTAATACCATGTACATGAGTAACGGTTTGCGGTAACACTGTTACCGCAAACCTTACAAGATTGCATTCTACCATGTACATGAGTAGGATTTGAAACTTTGCATGGTGGAGATACAATCTA
The DNA here is from genome assembly GCA_037783415.1 of Leptasterias polaris. NCBI lineage: Eukaryota > Metazoa > Echinodermata > Asteroidea > Forcipulatida > Asteriidae > Leptasterias > Leptasterias polaris. Next base: position 5,581,392 of record JAZGTN010000027.1, read on the forward strand.
GCAAGGTTTGCTGTAACACCATGTACATGAGTAGGATTTGAAACTTTGCATGGTGGAGATACAATCTAGCAAGGTTTGCAGTAACACCATGTACATGAGTAGGATTTGAAACTTTGCATGGTGGAGATACAATCTAGTAAGGTTTGCTGTAACACCATGTACATGAGTAGGATTTGAAACTTTGCATGGTGGAGATACAATCTAGTAAGGTTTGCTGTAAAACCATGTACATGAGTAGGATTTGAAACTTTGCATGGTGGAGATACAATCTAGTAAGGTTTGCTGTAACACCATGTACATGAGTAGGATTTGAAACTTTGCATGGTGGAGATACAATCTAGCAAGGTTTGCTGTAACACCATGCACATGAGTAGGATTTGAAACTTTGCATGGTGGAGATACAATCTAGTAAGGTTTGCAGTAACACCATGTACATGAGTAGGATTTGAAACTCTGCATGGTGGAGATACAATCTAGCAAGGTTTGCAGTAACACCATGTACATGAGTAGGATTTGAAACTCTGCATGGTGGAGATACAATCTAGTGAGGTTTGCGGTAACACCATGTACATGAGTAGGATTTGAAATGTTGCATGGTGGAGAATGTAAACTTGTAAGGTTTGCGGTAAAACCATGTACATGAAATCTATTGTATGAATTGTGGTGGTGTCTGGAAAGAACCAGTGGTTTCTGGAAAGAACCAGTGGTTTCTGGAAAGAACCAGTGGTGTAACAAGAGTTCATCAGTTCCTTTCAGAATAGCCACAACTCATTAGAGAGATTTCATGTACATGGTGTTAACCACGGGTTAGCTGCATACAGTGTGTTGAAGTAATCGTGTCTCATGGTTTGCTTTCTAGATCCTCCATGAGTTAGACTACGGACCGTCAGTAGACTGGTGGGCCCTCGGTGTTCTTATGTATGAAATGATGGCCGGTCAACCACCATTTGAGGCAGACAATGAGGATGATCTCTTTGACTCCATTCTGCATGATGATGTTCTGTACCCAGTGTGGCTAAGCAAGGAGGCTACAGCCATTCTCAAAGCAGTAAGTCTCTGTTTTTTTAAACATATATATAGCTTTGTCCTTCGAGAAAGACTCTTCTAGGGTCGAAACTTCAGGCCACTAACTAATTTTTGTATATATCTTTGTGGTAATAAAAACCAAGGGATCCTCAAAGTGCCTAGCACTGTGACTCGTAGGTCGGAAGATACCTGTGCAGAGAGAAATGACGAGGAAATATCAGTTTTTAGTTGTGGGAGACGAACCCCAAATAGGGAAAAACCAATGCAATCAGGAAGGGACGAGAACCCGCTCCACATGCAAGTCTCTGGTGCGGGATTCGAACTGGGGTCCAAAGAGGTGAAAGGCAGGGAAGAAATTGCTGAGCCAACCTGAATGCCCAGGTTTTAAAAGTGGTTAAAAACAGTGAGAGAATTAAATGCATGTTGTTATTCTTGTCCTTTTCAGTTCATGGAGAAGAATCCAGCCAAGAGGCTAGGGTGTGTGGAGAGCCAGGGAGGGGAGAATGCCATCAAACAACATGCTTTCTTTGGCGGTATCTCATGGGACAAACTAGAAGAGCTGAAAGTAGAACCTCCATTTAAACCCAAGATTGTGAGTCTACTCTCTCGTAACTCTGAGCTGTCAATTTCTTTTTATTTGTAATAATGGAATCAGTTTTTCTTTCCTTTTTTTGAGAGAAATGTTTGCAGTAGGTCTTTAAGATTCATTCATAAACACCCTAGACAGTTCAGGCAGTCCTATTGGTTGAAAGGTGGTCACATGACCCTGTTTACGTGGTTTTAAAAGGCTGATAAAGACATAGCTTGAGCCGTTTAAGACCAGTTGACACAAACGTTCATAGACATACACGTGTTGGTGCACAAGCTTATGTGGGCGCTGATAAAGCGTAGCGTAATCAATACATATGGTACTCAATGTAACATCTGTCCATACACATGCGTACCCACATCCATTGAAAATTTGTGCAAAAGACAAGTTTAATTACAGTCAGATCAAAGATATAGACCCCTTGCATAACGCGGAACGCTAAATGGACCCTGAGGTCACGCACACTATTTTACGCACAAAGAACACCTATCGTCCAATCATCTGCCTCCTTTGACCTCAGTGAGGGCGCTTTTTGGCCTCAGTGAGGGCGCTTTTTTAGCGTGTGATGTCATATGCAAGGGGTCTATTAACAAAATAGGGAGATCGTCAACATAGGTCTAGATAGCTCAGTTTGTAAAGCACTGGCAAGTAAACCTGGAAATCGCAGGTTCAAATCATGTTCTTATCAATTTGTCTTTGTTCACCACAAAAATTACAAAATGTAAAGCATGTTGTAACCATTAGGATAGCTACATTGCACAATTTGTGTAAAGCTTGATGATTGAGTGACGGAGAAATTTACACACCCACTCAATTCAAATAATCGCAGTCCGGGGGTTCCCTTGAGAAAACAACTTAGTAGAAATTTTCACTACTAAGTTTGGGGCTCAGCAGCAAAACTTATGTGAGCATACCCATTGAGAAAAAAGACTGCAAGTCCAGATACAAGACTAGACATACAAGTATTATTAAGTGAGTGAACAAAATAGCCAGAGCACTAACACTGCGTTGACACTTGATCCAGCCAGGGCGATGATGGAAGGATCACAGTCCAGTCGGGGTGTCATGGCCGAGTGGTTAAGAGCATCGGATTCAAGTTCTGGTGGTTTAGTCATCGGCGTGTGGGTTCGAGTCCCGGTCATGACGCTTGTGTCCTTGAGCAAGACACTTTGCTATAATTGCTTCTCTTCACCCAGGGGTATAAATGGGTACCTGCAAGGGTAGAGGTTGATATTGTGTTTGAAAAAGCCTTCGGAGCGCCATCACGGCAGCCCGGGCTGTATACTCCCCAGGGAGCTGAGAAAGATTAAAGGAATGTTATTGGCCCAATGACCAGGGCACTAATGTAAAGCGCATTGAGACGTTATTGTGAAATGCGCTATATAAGAACTAGTTATTATTATTATTATTATTATCAAATCCCACAAGGGCGTTCAAGCTGATCACTTACGCGTTTACACTGATCTCGCATTGATCCCCCTTGCCCCAGCGCCTATTGAATCGAAGTTTCAAACTGCTTGTGTGAAAGGTCAACTATTTATTTATTTATTTGGTCTTAATTAACCAGGGTAGCCCCATCAGTTTTCAATGAACTGTTCTCCCTGGGGGCCCTGGATACATACAATAAAAATACACAAGGATAAAAAACAATGGCAGCTAAGAATTACCTACAAGAACACAATAAAGATATTAAAAATTCTAAAATATTAAAACACTAGTACAAATCCAAATGTAGAGATCAGCCATCCACTACCCTTTCGTCCAATACAGCCAACTGAACAAGGTCATTGATTATGCGCACACATGTACACATGTGTTGCCTTGTAATTATGTTTCAACTGGCCTGGCCCCTACTCTATTCAAGACCAGAAGTGGGTAGGTCAAATTGTGGGGTCTGATCCTGCTATGATGTAAGTGAGCACTATAAGTGGACAAGGCTTAAACGAAATATTCATCACTTTTTATCGGAAGAGTAAATCAACGTCTAGTTTTCAACAACCACAAGTCACATCCTACCTGTGATGTTTTGGTTGTCACTCTGTATTGAAAATATATGAGGGAAAAACAAAAGTTTTCAGTTTTGTCAGGAATTTTGTGCTTGTTCAAATAAGCAGCAGTGATTTGTGGGGTCTTCAAATGCTAATTTCTTGATTTTGACAGTAGTTCAGACTGGTGTATTTGTTGGGAGGATTGGTACAGTTATGAACTGTTACTTATTCAAACAATCCAAGTTTTGTATTTAGCCAATAAGACTGTCATGACCTGGTCTTTAGTGCTTGGTAATGACCGGTTAGTGGCTGGGTGCTGTTGATAAACCGAGATGAAGAAGAGGGCCATTAACAGCAGCCAGCCACCAACCAAGGACATTATACCATGCATTCCCCTCAATAAATACCTTTGACAGGAAAAAAACCTTTCAAACCATCAGAACATGTGACTTTTTTGTCGCCGATATTTTTAGAAATGCTGTACTCATGTTCAAGGGACATTCCTAATCTCTTACACATAATTAACTATGCAGATTTTCTAGAACTAGAATATGAGCTCTGAAAATTAACAATACCATATATGGAAATACCTTATGTTGGTTTCATGTGCATACATGTACCAGCTACCTTAAACATTGTTTGCGTGTTGACGCATATGTGTGGTGCGCTCGCGGCATCAAACCCTCAGGCCAAAATAAAATATTTATAAATATAAACAAAGAAAACAGTTGATTTGATAGTTCCCTGCGCAACATGCATGAGTGCATACAAGCTTTTACACAACAATATGCTTGTTTAGGGGCCATTTAATCACTAGTTCACATAACCATATGGATAAGGTTTGTTGGGTCCTGCTATTGTTGATCTGTTATTCCCTTTTTCTAAAGAATTCATCTGTGGGGTCCAAGTTGAACAAAGGCAAACTTTGTGGGGTCTATTGTTCTTGTTCCATTGTGTAAAAGACCCCACAAGGGCCTTCCATAAGCCCACTGAGCTTGTCTGTATATCATGTGTTAACACACTCCCAGGTGATCACTCTTGGACCAATTGAGTGCAAACTCTCCAAGCTATTTATTAATATTTGTTTAGAATAATGACTAACTGGTTGCAAATTCATTTGTCATGATGTATTGGGTTGGTGACATTTTGATCATTCTTTATTTTATCTGTGATTTTGCTTGGAACAGAAAACGAAAAAGGACGTCAACAACTTTGATGCCGATTTTACACGAGAGGAGCCGAAGCTGACACCCATCACGGCTAACATTGTCAGATCCATTAACCAGAACGAATTCACCGGCTTCACGTACACACGGCCAGATTTAGACAAGCCCCAAACAATGACAGACATCGATTAAAGAACAACATGAATCCAAGTTCAAACTACGGATCGGCTCGGAAATTGTCATGAGAGGGTCTTTTGAAGAGGTTGGATGGAGAAAGGGAGAAAGAGAGAGCCTTAAGATGATCGATGTTCGTTTGAACTCCATTAGGCGGTGTCGTTGTCGTCTTGTGAGAGTCTTTCAGTGCTGCTCGTTGTGGGGAGTCCCGCCACCTACTCTTTATGGATTAAACCACACATGCTGTATTAAGAGTAAGGCTTGTTTGAGTGAGAGGCAGTCAGCACTGGCTGGAGGACCCAGCCATTGGCCAGTTAGTGTCTAGTCAAATGTGCGAAACTCAGCAGAAACGGTTGGAGGTTAGTATGACTGGGAGTCTTGAGTTTGCTGAAGGCCAGTGGGGAAATAATGGCATAAGAACTTTGATTTACTTGAGAGTTACTTGAGAGCACTGTGGCATTTTCGTCCACAAATCAACTCTTAATAGTCCTTTTTTAAGAAAAACTTAATGTTAAATATGCCACACAATGTCAACATTAAGGTTAAGGGCCCCCATTCATCCAAAAACGAAAATGTGACTTCATTGGGTTTGTTTTTAGGGGGGGGGGGGGGGGTGTATAATGTCACTCACTAATAACACTCATATAAAATAAAATTATGTCAAAATGCTCAGCAAGACATACTGTTAACAAGCTTGTGCACACCATTTTTTCACACACTATTCTGTCTGGTTTCAAAAACTGTCTATAAACAAAAACTGTAAGAATCTATGAAATAAAAAATTGTCACGACACAAGTAACAATTGAAAAGGGAAAGTCTATTTTTCGGCACTAGCCTCACTTTTATTCCCTTACACTTGTGCATTATAAAGAACCAAAGTGGTCCACTCCATGGAGTGCGTACCTGTTTGCACAGTATTAATACCACGTACATGCTGTTTTGGCAGTAAAACATTAATTGTATCAGGTACAGTGGATTGCAGGTGTTTTGTTCGGTCAACAGAGGGAGACCAGCCATTTGGTGTTACAAAGTATCTTGCCCTCTGTAACCGCGGCTTGTGGAGAGATCGTACCTGTGTGGAAACTAAGAGTAGCAAACTTGTGCTAAGTTGATAAACAAAAATACATAAAATGAAGTATTTATATTAGGCGTAGGATAACTGTGTGAAATATTCTATCGTGTAGATAAAATAGCATTTTTTGTAGAATGACAAAAATAATGATGTAGCTTGTAGGCTTTAGGCGTCATGTTATCATTTTTTTAACGAGGAAAGTCTTTAAAGAAAAAAACTTCACTGTATAAAATAATGCCACTCTGAAACTGTGTATATAGTATAAAGTTATTGTTATTAGCAAACAAACTACTAAGATTTGTCTGTGTATTATTGTAATTATGACAGTAGCTGCAACTCATGTTTAAAATCTTGTACAAAGTTGTTTTTCTTTTTTTGTTTAATACCGGGGACTAAATGTCAAATGTGCAATCCGCATTAACAAAATGTTTCAGAGACTTTTTTTTTTTTTTTAAGTAACGCAGGGTGAAGGTTTAACTGAGATCAGTTGTTGAAGGGGCAATTTTTGGATATCGGAAATGGAGAAATGTGCCTAGAGATATTACTATTTGTTGTGAATTGGTGCAATGACTGGGAGAATTTCAGATAAAGTGGAGCAGTCATCAAAGAGATGCGTACAACTAAATGAGGCCAGAGCTAATGCCCCCCCCCCCCCACCCCCAATCTTCACTCCATCCCCCAATATCCCAAACAAATATTTCTCTAAATCTTCATCAATTTTGACTCCAGTATACAGATTACAGGCCTTGTTTGGGAAATTTGAAATTTAATTCGGTAAATTATTTAGCAACAGTTTATTATTTTGTTTGTCTGGAATCATATTTGCCATGTAAAAATTGTGTGTGTAATGCGGACAAATTGTAAAGACGGATGTTTCATTTTTGAGATCGAAGAAAAAAAATCTTTCTCGCAAAACCAAAGAAATAAAAAAATCAGTGACAAACCATGTTGTTCTGATGCCAACCAATCGTTGTTACTACCCTCAGTTTCAAACCATGTTGTTCTGATGCCAACCAATCGTTGTTACTACCCTCAGTTTCTGAACAAAAAAGATTTGTGAAGTTTTAGTGAGTTTTTTCTGTGAACAATATTTTGTTGAAATATTTATTTAAGAAATACCAATTTATATTGCTTTCATCTTGACTTTTAGTTTCCATGAGTGCAGTCATTGTGGTCATGTGATTTATTTAAAAAAAATAATGGAAGTAATTATGTCACTGCAAGTTCTTGACACAACTGTTCTCGGGTTTTGGGAATTTGACAATTTCATTTCACCTTTGAAAACGTTGAAAATTTGGTCTAATCAATTCAATGACCTGGTGGATTTGTTTTACATTATGTGGACAATGCATTTTATTATTTTTATTAATTGTTATTGTTCATTACTTGCAAACTTTTTTGCCACAACAGTGACTATTTTTGTTTTGTTTTTGGTTCATATAATCTGAAATTTGTCGCAACACACCGCGAATGAGTATTCTGCAAAGTTGGTTTGCTCATTTGCATAATTATTATACCATGTGCATGGAATGGGAGTCTCTGCTTTTGTTCTTGTTTGGAATGCAAAGCTCATTGTCATTGAGAAACACCGCCCTCTCTTGGTCGCTGCTAGCAACAACAAAACATAATGAGTAGATAAGATCATAGAGAAAGGGATCAAGTGGGAATGCATATTGGTTCTCTTCTCTCTTCACATCTATTTTGGTTTGTAAGGCTTTTCAATCTTATTAAGATGAAAACACATGTTTGTCAAACAACATCTTCAGATTTATTTTACCACTGCCCAGTCTTGAATTTGAGGCAAGGATCTCTCACTTAAAAACCGAAATATGTGTTATATTTGTCTAGTATTATTACACCCAAAGTAAAAAAAAAAAACAATGGCCCAATAGTACTTTGTGCAATGATAATATTTGAACGGTATTACATACATTGCAATATAGAAATTGAACAGAGATTTGACATGAAGACTGTGTATGATCATGACAACCAATGATGAGGAAATCACAACACACAAAATTATTAGATTTTTGGTTTCAAGGTTTCTCCTTGGAAGAAAGAATTTTTGTATCAGTTACGAGGAATGGATGATGTGATCAATAGTTCAATTAATTTCTTAATATTATTTCAGTTTTACTTGTTTATTTATTTTATTTACTAATCTTTATAAATCTTTCAGGTAATGAAACCGAGGGACCCTCAAAAGTGCCTAGCACTGTGACCCTTAGTCTTGAAGATACCTGTGTAGAGAAGATGATGAAGAAATGTTCAGTTTTGGGGGAAACCCACGGATCAGGGACTAAAAACCAAATCCAAGGCTCCATCAGAGGTTGGATTGGAACCAAGGTCCACAGAGGCAAAAGGCAGAGGGCAAATTACCAATAGGCCAACCTAATCTTTTAAGGGTGATACACCACCCATAATTGGGGGGGGGGGGGGGGGGGGGGGGGTTTTGATATATTTTAACTTTAATCATCACTCCACAACATCCAAAGGTAAAGCAAATGCATTCTCTTGGGTGTTAAACGGCCGGCACACTGGGTTTTAAAAAAAATGGAATTACCTAAAATAAGCTCAGTTTTCAAACTGGTAGAAGCCAGAATTCAAACTTATTTGATTATTTTCAAACAGTATAAGTGACTTCAGCCATGAAGAAGGGTCCCATTCTTGTAACCAATAAACTGTGGAATTGAGTTTTAAAGTTCAATGGCTTTTTTAGCCAAACATTTTGTGTTTACGCCAGACTGTTTTACATGGTTTAGCTGGTGAACGTGCAGTTTGTGATAGCTGCAAGACGACATACAGCCACTGGTTTCAACTGCCTGATACATGTTGCATTAAGTCTTTGGTAGAATTTGGCAGCCAATCGAATAACTAGCTTCAGGACCGCTTTGGGATATTCGCCCAGAAAATGGTCTATAGGTAGAGTTTTGCTATTTGACCTTGTCTCCGTATTTCAAAACTGAAGCATCTGAGAACCAAATGGCTAGGGCAACCCTAGGTTCCCTGACTGACTTCCAACATGCTTGCTGTGATCTCTCATGACCCAAATCTTGATGAATTTATTATATAAAAAAAAAAAGCCATGGCCCCTACTAATTATTTATCACTGGTTTTTTATTTTGTGAGCATCATGGGGGAATGTGGGAGAAGGTCGAGGTGCTTGCCTATTAACTTAACTACTTTAATCTACAGACAACTGAGGCTGCTTTTATTTAGTTATTTATTTATTTTCAACTTGAGTTTATAAGCAAATGTTGTTTTGTGAATCATGACGTATTTACCTTGGACTGAAATTTTGTAAGGTTCATTTATGCTTCGGACATAGGACTCTTCAGACAGAATCAGATCCGATTTTAAAACATGATTAGTCCACCACCCAGGTCTGTCCCCTGGAAGATGGAATTGTCACCGGTGATGTGTTTCTTTGTTTTTCTTGTTTATTTATTGGGATGTTTGTTTGTTTGTTTTTTTGTCTGTTTGTTTGGGATATTTTTCTCTTTTTGGGGGGGTGGGGGGTGGGGGGAGGGGTGTGTTTGTTGTAATGGGGATCATACGCTGCCAAAATCTAGCCTCAGGGTAGATTCTGATTTATTTAGAAAAGAAGTTGTGAAAAGTGTTTTTGTGTCTCGCCGTCTCTATTTATGGGGGCAAATACTCAAAGATAACACATTTTGCCAAAATGTTATCTGCATCATGAAATTATTGTTTGGTTTTTTAGTTCTGGGGGGAAAAGATAGGAAGAGGCCAAACCATAAATTGGACAAATTATGTAAATTAGTCTGTTAGGTTGTAAAAATTGTTTAAACTTAATGGATAGGATGTGCTGTCCCATGAGTAGGTTTAAAAGATCCATTTTTATTGGGACCGTCTTCCAAGATTGTAGGTCACCTTGGCCACATTTATAAAGCTTGGTTTAGCAGAAACAGGTGACCTGCCAAAAAGCCATGTATTAAACATTGTGAAATTGGTGCCCTGCCTTTTGGGGGGGGGGGGGGGGAGGTTGGCTTAGCATATAATGCTTAGCAAAAATATGTTTGCTTAACAGCTACATGAAGTGGGACCCTTGGCCAAAATTCATGGCTCTGCTTAATGACAAATCTGCACTTACGGAAGCAGACAAATCCATGCTTCACGTAAGTATATTTCACATGTTAGCAAGGTTTTTTTGCTTGTAAACAAGCGTACTTCATGTTACTTACTATTCTTGGCTATCGCAGCTTGCGCAGGAATTTAGCCCTGTAAGCAGAGAATGGTGATTGGTAAGTGTGGAATTCTGTGATAAGCAGAGCCATGAAATTGGGCACCGGTCATTACAAGGATCCCATGTACACCAATGAACAGTCAAATGTGTTGATTATGGAAGTTCATTCCAGAACATGGTCACTATCAGTGTTGCCGCCTTTTGTTATACAGTTAATTATCATAAATTTCTTTGTATTTTATAAACAGTCATATTTTACTTAGACAACACCTAGCATTTTTTCTTTATCCTCAATGTGTGCTTTGACTGTGAGATAATCGGAGATTGTTTTTATGTCGACTGAGAAAAGACCGAGCAGAAATCAAGGATTGTAAAATCGTAAGATTCAGCAGGATGTTCGGTCATTGAGTGTGGCTGGCTTGTGCAATAAGCTGCATACATTGATTGCACCACTTTGAATCAATCATGATGAAGTCTTGGTTTTAAAACCTCACTCAAATTTTTGTTGAGAATAGTATGAGAAGGTTGGTTCAGTTTTATTTAAATTTTACCGGTTTGAAATGGTTTGTAGACGACTAAATCACTGGTAGTATTCACTTAAAAATAAGATGGACAACTTGTCATTGTGGTGGCCCTTACAAAGGCCTTACAAAGACTGTTTCATCCCAGAAACCATTTCTCAGTAGAATGTGTTATTTGTTGTTTATGTATTCCTCATTACACAGCCAATGGTACTTTATTTATTTATACCAAACAAATGGGACAAGTAATCATTTAGGTTCATCTGCTTCAGTGAAAAAGCCTTGCAAGAACCAAGCCCATCTGGTCCAAATGTCATGTACAGTGTATCTGCTTACTATATAATTCTGCACTGAATGCGGTGGTTAAGCATTACCAATTGGGCCCTGATGAAGGGAAGGTACAATCAGATTCAAACAGTTTAGAAGGGATGTCTTTTATTTTAGACCGTTAAGTTGACTAACCATCCTAAGAAATAATAATTTTTGAGTTTTTTAGCGGTTTCATCTGCTTGCGTTCAAAAGTTTTACATAGGTGCCCTTGAGACATACAAAGTGTATGGTGCTTAGCGCTGGTTCCAACTACACATGCACCACTTGGAATTCATGCTGTGATCACTATGACCCACATAAGGACAAACCTCACGACGCCATTTGCAATTGAAGTGTACCTTTTGTTTTATCAAAAATTTCCCAGGTTTTGTTTTTTTCCCTCTAAACACAAAAGTGATTGATGTTGCCGGTTGTCATCAAATTATCAGAGATATAACCTAGGCCTGATTTCATGGCATGGCTTACCACAGAGCTCTGCGCTTACATCATGGATTTGGTATTGTTTAGTCATATTTACAAACAACAGATAATCAGTTAGTTATCCGAGGTCTGTAATTTCTTTTTCGGCAATGTTTATTGCAATTGGGGCAATATTTTCGGAGAGTATTTTACTTGTGTTAGAAGTGAACCACCGTGGTCTTTCCGTATTTATTACCTTCTTTTATTTTAAAGATTCGGGGCGACGGCCATTGCCTTTCTTTTAAGAAACCCTCTTCCCGAGTCTGTACTTTGTTAAAAGCAAAATCAATGCTGAACAGTTTAATCTAAAAGATTTGAGTGGTCTTTGCTAATGAGAGATATTGTAGATGGGCTTTGTATAAAGTATACCATAACCGTGTAATGAATGGTTGAACATTTTAATTTTATGTAGTTTTGTGTCCACTATTTATTTTGAATGTATATTTCATACTTTTGTTTACGGGCCTAGAAACATACTTTTTTGAAAAACCCACGCCAAATGTATGTACTCTAGACTTGACAGAATTTGTCTGTTTGCATCTGTCTTGTTCCACTCCTGTTGACAAATAAGAAGGGGGGGGAGTGGTTGGTTGTTGTTGATACTAGACCACAATTACTGCCTTCTTTGTTTGGTTTTTTTTAAGAGCCAATTTTAAACCATCAAAGTTTAGTCCCTTAATGGATGTTTTCTGTGCAAATCAATTACTAAATTCTTCATAAAGTTTCCACTTGAAAATTGTGTCTTAAGAGTTTATATGTTCATCATCTCTTAAGCTTTCAAACATTTAAGATGTTAACATTTATATTCAAACTAAGCGCACAAGTAAACAATTTACACATACGGGGAGAGCGTGTTTTTTTATAGTGGTGCACACAGCCTTGTGCTAAATACTATTCCTCGCATAAATCAAGAATACATGAAGCTATTTATCCCATGTTTAAAGAAAAAATAAACATAGCTAGATGGTGAATATGGCTCCTAGCTGTACTTGTGTGGTGGACCTGTTGTTCATGTGGTAATATATAATTTAAAAAAAGATTACGGTGAAAAAAAAATGTTATCGATAATGTACTGGAGTTTAGATACCACCTTGCTGTATCATACCAGTAATAAACATTAATGTGGTTCAAATCTATTAAAATAAATGTGCACCTTGTATACAACTTCAGTTGGTCATTTTGTCTGTTTTTATTTGAATGCATTCATTGTTTTATTGTGCTATAGACGGTCAAATGAACTTCCTGCAGGCACAATTATACACAACCCAATATAGAAGAGCACATAAAACCTTTATGGTGATTGCCCCGTCTGTTTTTTGATAAGAAGAAAGAGGGGGCACATCTCAAACACTTTTCCAGCTGTTCTTTTTATAACTTCCAAGTATGTCCAGTGTAGTATCTTGCAGGGCCATGTACATTTGGTCCAGGTCACATCACCAGCATGCAGCATTAGTCAAGTTCCTCCAGAAGACTGCTCAAAACTACTTTGGTTTAACTGAACTGGTTCATTTAGGAAACATGGCAGAAACCAAGACATTGAAGAGTTATTTCCGTGTTGATAATGTAAACAGTATTACCTCAACAACGATCCCACCCACTGATCTCTGTTAACACTAACTGGATAAAATGGTGATGCCCTCACACTAAAGGCACACCATTGAGCCATGTATTGCAATGCTGACCATGATAAAAACCCACTCTGTTATATGGGTTTTTGTTACTGGAGTGTCCTCTTTAGGTTCCTCTTGAATGAGAGTGGCAACATGTCTCCATGAAACCCTCATAATTTTGTGAGGCACAAATGGATGATTCTCTATCCAGTCGGTATGATGTGAGAGTGGCAACATGTCTCCATGGTGCCCTCATTATGGGATAATTTCTTAATCCAGTCAGTATGACAGAGATCCGTGGGCTAACCATGCAACTCTAGAGGCAAGTACACTTCTTGGATCATGTTAGACATCCGTCTTCATATTCCTTCATTATTTACATTTTATACAGTTGTATATATTAAAGGGGCCGGGTCGTCGCGATCAAAGCAGGACTGTGTATAACATGGAACTATGAACTCTCACCCAATTACTACACACGCATACCCACCGGATCATATCTATGGAGAGTGCAGTAACTGGGTGAGAGTTCTCAAATCCATGTACAGCAACAGGCCTCCTTTGACCGTGATGACACAGCCCCTTTAACACTGTCTCATAATAATTTAAATATAGTTTTACGCAATGCCCAAATGACAACACTAGAGTATTCAAGCTATTGTAGTAGCTGTCCTATATCACATCAACAGATGTTCTCCAGACTATTGTCTCAATATTGACGTGTTTGAACAAAGAAAAACATTGTCTGAATCAAGCTACGCCGACCGTTGCTAGAAAAGGCCTTGTTGATAACCCCTAGAGTTATAGAAACCAAGGAGCTTCTTGGAACAGCAGTATCCTCAGCACTCAAAGAGCAGGATTTCTGTATACTAACTAACAGCTATTTTTGTTCACCAGGCAGAAATAAAAAGATCTTAATTGAGATAAAATTCTGAAATTTCAAATCCCTGCTTATGTATAAGTCTGGCATGGCTTTTCACTAAAACTCTTACCAGTGTACCATAGATTATACATTATTACATGATGTACCCAAATAGCAATCTACACCATGCAAAGCCACAAATCCTTAATGGCATAGCTTTCTGTAGTTAGGTGGACAGAGCTGTCTTCACTTATACATGACTCCACATCTGGCTTCGAGGTCTTTTGATAAGGTTTGCACAAGGGTGCCTTTAAGGACAGGTGAATGTCCAAGGTGATGGCACCCTTGGGTCACATACCTGTCTGCACCATTTCATAAAACTTGGCATCATCTTGGCAATAGAACAGTCCTATTTACCAAACCATTTCTCTCACCAACCCATTTGTCTAGACCCATCTTATGATGAAGTGAGAATATAAAATGAACCAAACCTGTACAGCATAATTACCTCATTTCACAGCGAATATTTTTAGCAAAAATATTAATAACAATGTTACTTATATTGCGCATTTTCCATATTAAAATTGCACCAAATGATTTGTTTATTTTTATTTTTATGTCCCTTGCTTTTTGCACGGATTGTGAACCTTAAGAGTAGGCTCGCAACAAAGTACTTAATGCAGTTTATAAACCGAAGGAACATGCACCTAACCCTTTCAGTGACTAGCCAGCAGGAACAGCTAGCTTTCATTTCACTGGTCCACCAGCCATTTCACTGGTCCTTATTTTAAGGTTTTCTTGTAACACTGTCTTTTTATATGGAACTTGAGTTTGAAAACCATATGAACATTCCAAGCAGGCATTGGCTTACACATAGCTTTGGAAGCTATGGACTAGCCAGCCGGGTCCTCAGAAGTTGTTACTGACATTTGTCCAGCCAGGCCAGCGAACCACTGCTAAGGGAGAACACTGATATATAGAGCATAGGTACATGTTAATGTGGATTTTGAGTACAACTTTTAGTTTTCATAAAATAACATGTCACCCTCAGATGGGTATCAATCAAATATTAAGATGAATACAATTTAACAAATGTTGCGGGCTTGCCCTTAGCTTTTTTAATCAGGACTAGCTAGCCAGTCCACTGTCTTTTTCACTGGTCCGTATTCAAACTGAACTAGCCAGTCAGACCACTTGGAGTGAACTTTGACTGGTCCTCTAGTATTAAGTAATACATGCATCATGGATAATGATCATTATTTTATTTTTTACCCTACACTGATGTGTGATAAGCACTATATACTCCGAGCTTTCCAGAGTCCTACAGAAAACAAATCCACAGGCATAGTACTCAGGTGGGATTTGAATCCACAACCGACGCCATCCTAGAGCAGATGTCTCACCACTAGACCACAGAGCATGAGCTTGAAAAGTTAAAAGCATCTTCTGGAATAACATTATTTATCTCTCCTCATTGTCCTCATCCTCATCCTCATCCTCCTCTTCGCTGTCGGAGTAAAAGTAAGTCACTGTTGGTCGATTCGTATTCACAAACAAATCGTTGTCGTTATCACTGTCACTCTCCCCATCTTCATCTTCATCATCGTGGCCATCTCCAGGGGGACCGATGGCATCTTTCAAGGAGAGTTCTGAGATGTCTTTGACGAGCGTGTCTGTACTTACATCGCCACCTTGTTTTCCATCTGTGTCCAGGTCACTGCTGGAAGTCTTGCTTGCGAACTGAACTGGCCTATAGAGAAATAGGAATAAATTTATTACTACAACTAGAAAATGTATATGGTTTTACACAGAGCAAGGCATGTGAGTGGGCAGCGCAAAAAAAAAGTGAAAAACTTTGGTTGCATAGCTTGCGTAGAGTGTGTTAAGTGCAACGTCATAACAGCATGGTATCTTTGCAAGGCCCCTTTTTATCTGCAGATTTGAGGTCTAATGTCCACAAAATTGCAATCACTGGTTGCCATAGTTTATCCTGTAGGACTTCTGCTACACTTTGGGAGTGGGGGGGGGAAAGACATAATTTGGGGGGCTATTTTATGTATCTAAACATTTGTGCGTTTTTTTCAATCTCATTTCGGGGAGGGGGGGCTAGAGGGAGGCAAGGGTTCTGAGCGAGGGCCATTGAGTTACGCCACTGATGATCACGGTTTGAATACCTGGCCTCTACTATAAGATGTTTCCCATCTGAGTGTGAATGTCTAATGACTCATACCATATCCCTTACAGAAGACAATATTAATATAATAATACAGTATTTATATAGCGCCAAAATTCATGAAAAAACAAGCTCTAAGGCGCTTTACACAAACTATTAAGAAAATAGTTACACATTAAAAAGTACAAATAAAAAACCACTACAGGAACAAAAAGATGATGACATAGACTTACCACAAGCTCTCCTGTTTAATGTATTTGATCTGCTTTGGGTAGAGGATGCTCGCTATCTCTGCTTTCACTTTATCCCCTTCCTGTATGGGGTCTACTATCACAAAATCACCTTAAAACAAAAAATGTAAAAGCATTTGTATAAATTGGCGTGTTTTGGCCGAGTCGTCAACTGCATCAGACTCGAGTTCTAATGGCTCAATCATAGGAGTGTGGGTTTCGATTTCCGGTCACGATACTCACGTCCTTGACCATGACTACTTCTCTTTAACTAGGTGTAGAAATGTGAAACTGAGCCAGCAGAGACGGCATTGTGTTGAATTAACCCCTTAGCGCTACGCTAATTAAAACAGATTGGAGTTGTACGCTTCCCAGGGAGTGGAGAAAGTTTAAGGAATGATCTAAGTATGCCTCTTGAACAGGGATAATAATGTTTTAAAGCACCTTGATCCAGCTACTAGGATATGTGAGCTATATAAGAATCAAGTTATTAGGTGTTCGAACAATATGTTTTTGTTCATTTTTATTTTGTTTTTCTTCTTCAGCTTCTTCCACGGAACTCTTGCCTACAACATAACTCAAGATTGAAATTGAATTAAACATTCATAAATACCCGAGACAGTTTATCCATTCTGATTGGTCGAGAGGACATCACGTGGCCATGTTTAAACGTGTGATATAAACACGGCTAGAAGTGTTTAAACACAGTTTGCACAGCGCGGAACGCACGTTCGGACATGATGCACGCCCTTCCATTTTGGGAGTCGAACTGTACACAAAAATCATAGAATTGACTCCCAAAATGGAAGGGCGCGCGTCTTGTTCAAACGTGCGTTCCGCGTTGTGCAATGGGTCTAGAAATTTAACGCAGAATCGAAGTGAGCTGCGGACGACCGAAGGGGCAAAACTGTCCAATTTGTTCTTAACTTTTTACAGGTTTTTGTCTATATTTTCAAGGGGAAGATATTTATGAATGGGAACCAAAGTGTGTTGAATCGGTAAAATTATCAAGAACCAGGCCTCGGCGGGTTTAAACCACTAGTTTAAAACCTCTTCACCACACATTGATTCCCTTATTGAAATTCATCAGACAATTGAACTTTAATATCTAGATGATACTTGAACAATGACGCCATGATGACGTCATCAGGCGTTGAATTGCAAGGTTTTGAAAGTTAAAACAACAGAAGTTGATGTTTAATATTTGAAAAAATAATAACTCCTGAACCAGACATTGGATTGATAAGGTAAAGTGTCGTCATCAGTTCATTCAATCGCAATTTGATGACATCACTCACGAACACCTTGTTTTTGTAATTAACAAATTTCTAGTTATTATTATTGTTAGAAGTTCTGTAACTCCTAATCACTGAGCATTCTGGCTGGAAGCCTTTCTGAATTTACCCCTAATCCATCAGCAACGAGCAAGTCAAGACAACAGCCAAGCTGTCTGCATGTTTCATTCTAACTGTTGTGCAGTTCTGAATCAGTATAAATCAGGCAAAAACCAGAGGTAGGATTGGAGTATTTGTGAAGCCAAAAGTAACCCTGCAACACCAAAAACTTGTTGTGCACCCCCTTGCACTCAGGAAATGTATCTACAAACATGCGCCTAAATAACCATTGAGTTGCCTTCTTTCGACCTCAGTGAGGGCACTGTTTGACAACATGCATCAGGGGGGGCTATAATAAACAAATCTTGGATGCATAGGATTGCATTGTCATAGAATATACCCTTTAATGTGAAATCTGGACTATTCCTGTCAAGTCCAGTCAGACATTTCCTACGAGTGGACAATGTACCTCGTTTAATCCAGACGTTTTTGCGGAACCTAGTAGGCATGCTGACAAGGAACAGGTCCCCTTTTGCTGTCTGCACCTCGTGAAGGTTGTTGCCTCTGCTAGCAGTCACCTAAAATGAGTTTTGGAAAAAAACAGGCTGCATTTGAGCATGTAGCAAACATTGGGTAATTGTCACAAACCAGTATCCGCACTTTACATCACCCAACATATGCATAAAATAACAAGTCTGTGAAAGTTTAAGCTCAATTGGTCATCAGAGTCACAAGAAAATAGCTAAATACCCCATCACTGTTTCACTGTTTTGGGAGTTTCGAACTTATTGATTTTTTCTTTTCTCAAAAACTATATCGTTTCAGTTAACAATATTTCAAGGGATGTTTTCCACAATGACCATCAATATACCATGTAAAATATGTGTAAATCTGTGAAAGTTTATATCTTCCAAATGTTATACACACCCTTAACACTTTGACTGCTGCAAATGTTTACACGGCCCCTCCCCATGGTGCTGCAGATGTTTTACAAAACTACAAAAAAACTTCATGTTTTAGTTTTATACTGTCCCTCCCCACGATTCTGCAGATTTTATTTGGAGAACTACATCAAGATTTATAAATAAAAACATTCAAATAAATGACACTGTTGCTTTTATTTTCCATTACACCCCATATCTTTTTTGGAGTGGTATACATCGTAGCAAGGGGTCTGGTGAAGTGGAATTTTACACTGTTACTAAAAAATGTTAGCAGAAGTTCACTGTCTGCAAATCACCGTCATCATCGGACGATTCCTGTCGATCAAATTCACTTTCAACGTCACTGGCATTACTTTCAGACTCTATATTATCAGAATGATCATTTCCATCAAACTCACTTACTTCAGAGTCACCATCTGCGAATATTTCAACAACAACTCTGCTACACTCACTAACCACTTCACGCGTTTCCTGGGCGCCGCCATTTTTTAACTCCGAAAGTATAAACTTCCGGGTTACTATACCACCGCTGGTGCCCGGGCCCGATGAGTAAAACCATCGAAAAAAACTCCATTGGTTCCCCTAACGTATGTCAATACGTTTTATACATGAAAAGCATTTCAATCCTTGATCTACAGAGGGCAGTACAACGTTGTACAACCAGCCCGAGTCAGCCCGAGTATTCTCGGGCTCAGAACCAGCTGGGGGGTAAGTCTATCCCGAGAATACTCGGGCTCAGCAGTCAAAGTGTTAAAAGCATGTGTGTGTAACATTGATTATTATCAATAACCAGACTACACACTTTATGTGTACCAACATAAACAGTACAAACCGGTGAAAGTTTTAAAGCTCAATCGGTCATCAGAAGTCATGAGAAAATAGTGAAAACAAACCTTATATTTTCACTGTTTTCAAACATCAGGTTTTGGACTCGCAAGATCAAAATTTATTGTTTTACTCATTCTATCAAAAACTAAAGCATTTCAAGCAACAAATATTTCAAGTGAAGTTTACCACCATGACAATCTTAATACCATGTAAGTTATGGACAAATCTGTGGACATTCAAATTGTCACTCTTACTATTATGTTGTGCACACCATTTAATTTAAACTCCCTCATATCATTTTACACCAACTTGGGCACAAACTTGCAGTCCTTCGGAAAGGTATGCCATTCGCACATGATATTTGTATATTACTTAACCCTCCTACTGTTCGCAACATTTTCAAGTGAGTTGACCAACCATTTGAAACCATTCAACTGCCAAAGTTGTGTATGGTGGCACAACTGTGTACAGAACTAACTGTGTACTGTGTACATGCATTCCCTCATGGTATCATATTGCAAGGCTGGCATAGCTTATCTATCATTCAAAACCACAGTGAATGGTATTGAATGGTCAGACAGCAAGAGGGTTAAGCAGCAACTAGGACACCTTTGGGGCAACAAACCTATCCAAAGAGAACAGGAGAGCAAAATGTTAACATTTCTAGCATTAGTACCTTTACAATCTGCTGTTGTCCTTCGGGCAAATTGTAGTCATCAAGGACTTCCCTGGTCACATGTTTTCTCTTCGTAGCTTTAGACATATTGATGAGACTTCTAAATCGTCTGTCAACTGGTCAGGATCCAAGATCAAGCTTGTTTGATGCAGAGTTGTTGTCTAAATACTGTACTGGTGGTGAGGGCTGGTGGTTGATGGTTTAAAATTGCACTTTACCTTTGGAAAGAAGCACACTGAATTAGAAGGGCCTACGGATGTTTAAAGGCTGTGGTATAGCTAGACACAACATACTGAATCTGAATCTGAAATATGGTCAGCAAAGCATCCTAATGGAAACATCACACCAACTTTTGTAAAGACAAGAAGACAGTGAAGAAATTTCTGTTTTAGACATGGGAGGAAAACCCAAAATTCAGTCAGGTAGGAACTGAAAACCTGATCCACATGCAAGAGACCACCATGTTGTTTAAGTTTCGACATGTTGGTTGTGGATGGTGTGTTTATTGAAAACTAGATGGATGGTGGAAATGATTTACATGTAGAGTTTAAATGTAGAATGGAAATAAATTAGACAAAATGTTTTCCAATGCATGTCACTCTGTCCAAGAATGGAGGCAGTTCAAGGCTAAATCACATTATTCAACATCAATAAAAGATGATAAATACTGTAAAATTCCTTGTTTACTTAATAATAATAAAGTCTGAAACATAACAATAGTTATTAAATCTTTGATGTGCAATCCAAGTTTGAGTTAGTTGGGGTTTTTAGTTGTTTTTGGGTTTTTTTGGGGGGGGGGGGTTTTGGGGGGGGTGTATATCCGACCACCACTCTTTTTATTTGATATTCAAAACTATCAAACAAATGTTTATTTACCCCATTGAAGTCTTTGGCTTCAGAAGTTCAGTTCAGTAATTACTAAATAAAAGCTAAAATTCCATCGGCCGCCACTTACTTATCTAGGTCAAATTATATCCTGACAACCTGTCAAGAAGGATTGACAGAATGTATACACCTGACAACCTGTCAAGAAGGATTGACAGAATGTATACACCTGACAACCTGTCAAGAAGGATTGACAGAATGTATACAGAGAGGCTCAGGGACATTTGAATTATTTACAAAGTGTCAAAATCATGAAAAATAAGCTATTTTCGGGTCCATGGTGGTCTTGACAACGCTGCTCGATAGAGTCGATACACTACATTACAGTTTAAGTTTCTGTCATGACATGTGCGCTTGAATTTTCATTTTTTTAGTTAAAATTTAGTGTTTTAGCTACCAGTACCATTGTATTACAATTCCTCAAAAGCCTGAAAAGGAGTATTTTTTTATTAATAAAAAAGGGGAATACAGTTCGACATCATCATGAAGATATAAACATCCAGTCCATTACAAAATCAAATAAATCCCTTCGAAAGTGCACGGAAATTCTTCCTAAATAAATACCAGGCTTAACACCATGGAGGTAGGAAGCTTCCTACCTCCCTACCTCCATGATAACACTGACCATGGAGGTACACTGACAGTGCATACAATTACAGGAAGTACAGTACAGCGGCCATAGTCTAGTCAGGCATGGTAGGCCTACATCCATGCACTCTTCATCGTAAATACAAACCTGCCATACCAAAAACACCGTGTGAACGAAACGGCATAGAGTGCCAGTGTTCAACTCCACTCTACGCCTCGCTAATAAGCCATAATTGCAGACAACTCCACCGTGTTATGTTCTACAAGTGTTCGATTCCAAAGCAAGAGATGAATAGACAGAGCAGAACATTGGACATCTGAAGATTTCACAAGCTTTAACACATGTCGCCATTTTGCTTAATATAGTTGTGATCCCTACTGAAACAAAAGTCTGGTTACTTTTCTGAAAGGTCGTGAGTGTCTCAGAACATCACTGTCGTAAGGGTACCAGACGTCAATTATTTCACAACCTTCACGCAATGTTTGTCACGTGGCACGTGGAAAAAACGAAAAAACATATAAATTATACAGATCTACGTTCCTTCCTCTTATTCTTTTTGAGAATGACTTTCGCCAAAAACGCCTTTACTTTCGAGAAAGCAACTCGTTGGAAGCCAGATGTTACTGCAGGCTCCCTGATGTTGCAAGGCACGATGTTTTATGATTTAGTGTTTTATGTTGCCAATTCAATAATTCCTTGCTCTGCTGGATGGATGGTGGACGGCCTTAGTAGAAGATCATCCTTTTGATGAATTGATCTACAGTTGACTCATTTCCTAGCGGCTAGCCGGAGGGATTCAATTTGGCATTCCTCTGTTCAGATTCTCTACTCAAAATTTGAATCTGGTGACTCTTGATCGATTGCTTGATTTGTTTTTAATTTGAAACAATCAAGTTAATCCGTCTGAAATGGCAAGTAGGCTGAACTGCCCCTTGGCCACTCAGTGCAGGAAGACGTTTATCAGTGGAACATCCCGGAGTGCCCCTCCCCTAAATTTTTCACAATCAATTCGGAGTAATTACATTATTGAACGACCCTCAAAGCTGTACAAACAATCAAGATGTTTCTTTAAGCAACAACCAAAAAGAAAATGAAGAAGATCTTATTGTGCTTAGAAAGACAAAAGTATAGGCCTGACCGAGGATCATAAAATAAGTGCACGCCAAATTGAGAAAATAAAATGTATCACGAATGAAAGTGACGTAATTATTGAGAGCAATCACACTTACAATTGAAGAAATCAAACTGAAGTGTAGGCCTAAACAGAATACTTAAATTAATCTACAAGTCATGAAATCGAAATTAAATTGATAACTTTAGAGAAAGAAAAAAAGAAAAAAAATCAAATAACAATTGCAAATTAAGAAAGCAAATTTAAATATAGAAAAACAAAATTATTGAAAGTTAAAAGAAACGTCAAAAAAACTAACGCCACTAATAAGATCTTAATAATGGCAATTGAATAAAACAATTTTTTTATTATGTTACATTGAACATTGTTCCGTCACGAACAAAATATGATAGTAACAATGTATAAGGATGACTGAAAAACCAAGGCGAGCAGGGCCTGGGCCACCTGATGTTGACATGTAATGACTATTGGGGGTAGGAAAAGTGTATAATGTTTTGACCACCACTCAAGATCGTAAACGTTGTGTTTTAGTTTGTACCAAAGAATTATTCATGTGTAGACCATCATGTTGAATAGTTCAAACAGCTGGTTTGGGATGGTTTTAATTTATAAAGATGCCATTTACAGATGATGCTCAATGTTTGCAAACAAATTAAAGAACGATCTAGTAATAAGCATATCCCATATCCCATGGTGTTTGAAGGTCAAAGGTCAACTTGTTCTTCCACTGTGGCCAGTGACCCATGCCCCTCTTTTTATACTCTTAGTCTTATTAGTGCAACAATGCCCAGGTCTCAGTTTGGTTTATGTATTTAAAAAAAATTACATTAAGACCTCATGATTGGTCCCGCCAATGTGATGAAATTGGACCGCTCTCATTGTAATACGGGTTACCAAAGTGCACTACATATGAATTCGTGGGAACGATCCTTTAGTCAACTGTGGGGAATTAATACTCATTTGGTAAGAAAGAACCAAAGTGCAAGGATTAACTTATGAATTAAACAGTTTATCACTCATTCAGAAAGTTCACCAAGAGAAGAATTAAAATGCTGCTAAAAGAAAGGAAAACATAATTCACATTTATACGGAATGATACTTTGACTTCACCAACTTATTTTGGTTGTTTTACATTAACATGGCCCCCTACGGGTCCTCTTTCTATTTTTCTCGTTTTATTAGTTCTGTAATAAATTGATAATTGCTTACTAATTGGCTGAATAAATAAATACAAGACAAGTAATATTTTAATATTGTCGTGACCAGCACTGGTGGTAGTACGCCTATAAGTAAAGTCAATACTTTTCAAGCAACAACGATCGACAAAGACTTAAAGAAAACAAGAAACTATAAAGAAAAACAAGAAAAAACATTTTTTGGAAAAAAAACAAGACCCTGAAGCACACAAACATAAAACAAGTACAGGACCCACTCAACACCTTTTGCATGCTGAAAATTTCATCATAAGACACAAACAGACTGCGTACTGTTTTAAACTGCACCGTACCTATTCCCATTCTACAAAATGATGACCTTTGAGTGCATCCTCATTACCCCCTTCCCCCACATTACATTTTGCAACATTTCAAGTTATACGCACCGGCGTCGAATCGAGCCTATACGTATTGGGATACCGCGCGAAGCGCGGCATGTCCCCGCTAGTGTAACGTATTCCCATCTATGCCTTTTCTTAACGAAAACCCTATTTGTAAAGTTGGAATTACATGTAGGCTACTGGTCATGCACAAATCGATGGGCTATGCGCTAACTATATTGAGCCTCTGTATGTTAAAAAGTTACCCATGTCATGGTAATTTCCTAGAATGTTTATAGCAAAACGGGCAAGATGATCATTTGGGATTACAAGTTACAACGCAAGAGCAAACACAAGACATAATCACACCGACAGCACAGATGGTGTTTATACAGTGATCTCAGCGCAATATAGGCATACCGTGGCCAAATCAAAAGCAAATGAGCACCTGCTGCCCAACCTAGGGCAAAAAAACCAAACCACACACCATTGATGTTTGATTTAACAAGGATGAAGGTACTGAATTTTGAAAGATGAACTTGTTTGAAATTTAAAGAAACTTTTTAACACAACAATTAATTGTAGGTGGGTGCGCTAAAGACACAAACATTGTGTAGGGTACGCAGATAACTTTATTTGAAAAATCATGTTCCTATAGGCCTATACAACCATATATTGTGCCCAACAACCTGTATAATGATGAGATTTGCCACATATGATTATCAATCATGTACTGTATACATGTCTTGTTAAAGTTCAACCATAACCCATGAATTTTGAAATACGAGTCGTAAACTAAAGGAGTCGTTTAGAAACCACCATCTGCATATAATGTCTTTATTTGTTGTTAGTTATGTAGCATTGGAGAACAAGTCTTGTGCTTACTTGCTTCCGATGGCCTACCGGTACTGCATCCACCAGTAGACCGAAAACACATTTTAGTTATATTGCTTGTTCAGTTTTGAGCAAAAACAGTTGAAACCCTTTAAGTTCTATCCTCAGACAGGCCCAATTGACATGTTCTATGACCCTTCATGCAGTATGACTTGTGGACTCCGAATTCCCAGTTATCACTCTAAAAACAAGTGTTTATGTTTTAACGCTAAAATAAACGCCTGCTTGATAACGCGTTCAGGCGTTAAAACCATTTAATGTAAACATGTTCAGGCGTTTAAATTTCATTGAAATCAACGCTTTTAGGCGTTATAATTATTAAAATAAACACGTTTAGGTGTTAAAAATATTAACCTAAACACGTTTATGTGTTAAAGGAAATAAACACCACAACACGTATATAAGCTGATGGTTACCAGTCAACTCGCCCCCCAGCAAAGTCGCCCACTACAAAGTCGCCCCCCAGCAAAGTCGCCCACTACAAAGTCGCCCCCTCACTTACAAAGTCGCCCCCTGTCAAAGTCGCCCCTCACAAAGTCGCCCCCTGACAGAGTCGCCCACCAACAAAGTCGCCCCCTAACAAAGTCGCCCCCTAACAAAGTCGCCCAGTGTATGGTTGAGCGACGTAAAGCCATATCACAAAAGTGAGGGCGCTTTTGAATATTTTGAAACAATTTATTAGCACTGGGGGAAGACGAAATGTACATGTAGATCTGTTACAGAAGGAATGCTACGGGATTTTGAGCGTGCACGACGGGGTTTGAGCGTGTTTAATCTTTGTGTTGTAGCAGCTTCTTTTAAATATAGGTTTTCCCGGCCAATTTCAGCAAAAATTCTTTCAATTTCATTAACATGCATTCAAATTCACGCATTTTCCCCTTATCCTCTCAAACTAGGGTTTCTTTTTAGCTCTAAATGCATTCAATTTCGTTTTTAGAAATATTAGAACACTAAAATAATATTTATATAACAGGTTATTTACATTTTATTTACAGAATATATATACATCAAATAAATTATCAAGCAGAAGTGAACATGAGGGTTATTTCACGAGTGTTTATTTTGAGAAGTTTGGACTGTCTTAAGTTGGTGAATCCAGTGTGATTCATCTATGCTTGCAGTGTGTGTCATCACCATTGCGAGCCTCAAGTGATCTTCTTTATACTACGCGCTAGAAATCATTCCGACTGATAAGTGAGAAGAGACTTACGAAGCGCCAGCGACGTGCTACCACGCTCAACCAGGCACGTATTTTTAAACTGTGGGACACTTACACCGACGGCGAAATCGGTGCCAAGAAGCTGTTACGTGGTTGTGCCGCCCTTTTTGGTAATGCACCATGACGATCGAGGCGTGAACTTAGATTTTTTATTGTGGTTATATATAAAGTTCTAAATTATTTTTTTACTTTTTTATTTTTGAAAATACTACTTTTTCCAACTTCAAACTTTTTAAAATGGTTGTTATTTCCGTGTAACTGATGGGTTGTTTTTAGTTGCATTTTATTTATTTGTTTTATGTTGATGTAAACTTCAAACCCAATTTGTTTAATTTTTGTTTCCCCTCCATGTTGGCGTCTTTTCTGGGACACTCATCGGCCGTAACTAATTTGATTTTGCATATGTTTATTCCCGTTAATTCTCAACATATAAAGAACTAAATTTTATTCGCGAATTTATTAAAAGTTATGGTGGTTATTTATTTGTATTTAAATATATTTTTTTATTGAATAAAATTATGTTAACTCTAATACTGATGTGTTTTGATACATTATTTGAATTTTTATTGTTGTGATAAGTTGACAGGTTGCCTACTTTAATTAAAACCCTAAGTCGATCACTGATGTATTTTGATAAGATAATTAGATAAAACTTTATTATCCCACACTGGGGAAATTCAAAATGGCCTTGACTCAAACACTAGGCCTACAAACAAAATCACTGAACATGTCATAACAACTGTTTATTGTTACAACAAATTGATTAAAAATATCAACTAAAAATATCAGGTATAAAAATGTTTCCGGTATGGATTTAAAATTATGCACAGCATGCTTAATTTAATTCAGAAAACTGTCTATGTTTGATTCAGTTTTACATAATATTAGAAGGTCAATTCAAAGTTGAAAAAAAGAAAATTAGTTATCTAGCGGTAACATTTCGACAAAAGCGTAAAGTTTTCTCGAAAAGACAAAGCATTCGCCAAGCCTGGAATCTCAAATGGTTGAATCTAAACCGTTAACAAAGGGCGCCCTCCCTTAGTGAAATCTTCTTGGGCGACTTTGTTAGGGGGCGACTTTGTTGGTGGGCGACTCTGTCAGGGGGCGACTTTGACAGGGGGCGACTTTGTAAGTGAGGGGGCGACTTTGTAGTGGGCGACTTTGCTGGGGGGCAACTTTGTAGTGGGCGACTTTGCTGGGGGGCGACTTTGCAGTGGGCGACTTTGCTGGGGGGCGAGTTGACTGGTTACCAAGCTGATAACACTTAATAAGCACTTCAACATGTCTTTGCCCTTATAGGTTCAAATTTCAAAAACGAATGCATTAAATCTTAACACAAATAAGACTGAAAATTGATGTATTTCAGTATTCGATTAATTAATTTGTGCAAATAGGTAAGTTTTGTTGGCACTCCTTGAGTAAGGAAATGTAAAGGAATGTTTGTTATTCACATTAAGTTTTTTGTTGAAGATAAATTTAAAAAGATTATTACAAATTCAGATTTCTGTCATACATTTTCAAACATTATAAAAATTGTTTTAAACCGTCATTCACTTTAACTTATCATGAAGATGATATCAGCAAATGCTTTTGAAACATAATATGTCACTTGAAGCGAATAGATGGCGGCGGGGGGGGGGGGGGGGGTTGGCAATCAAAACACACTCCCCAAAATCGAATGTGGATCCTTGTCACCTGCTGACAACTGACTTTCTGAAAGAATTATCTTTATAAATAAAAATCTCTATCAAATTAAATCAGAGCCAAAATTCAAAGAACTGCTTCATGCACAATTTTACTTTAAGTATTTCTGCCACAAAACCGACTGCGCGAGAAACTATAATCACATCTCGTGCTGCTATCCTTTTTCCCTTTCTTTTTTCTGGTGGAAAAATATATGCTGTGTTCATCATCTATACTTAATGCAATTGGGATCATGTTTGACACTATAACATACAATCTGAAAGTTTTCTTTTGATTAGAGATGGTTGTTCTTCCATGCAGCTCTTTGAAAGTTGGCTTGAGAAAGTTTTCAAACATCTTTCAATAACTCTATTTAAAAACTGGCAACAATTGAAAATGCAACATTTCTTTGAATCTCGTTTTCTTCTACTTTAGACCCCAGGTAATTGTACATTTTTGAATTTAGTAGTGAATGTCTGGAAGTTTGTTCCTTTGAACGAAGTGTACGGTTCCTCCAGAACAGTCTCCTGAATAAATCCAAGAAGTTGTCCATAGATTGCTGGATTTTAAAATCAAAGGCGTAGTAGCATGCAAGTGTTAATAAACTTTCAAAAACATTACATTTACTACTCTGAATGATCTGCCCCTCTCCAACAATCAACTTGACTTTTTCATCTTGTGTCAAGATACGTAGGGCCATAGGTTCTTTGTCTTTCACTTTTAGCACTCCTTAAAGTCTTTCTTTTGGTATGTTCACATCATCTATCTGTAACATAAAAATGAAATCGTGTAAAACATTACATCAAAAATCAGTAAAAAAGTTTTTGTTCAAAAAATTTGATTTGTCAGAAGACTTTTCCACATGAAACCTTACGCTCTTGCTCTTGTCCACCAACAAGTAACAAACTGTAGATTAAACATCTTTAACATTCACTTTAAAACTTTACCAAGCCTCGAGGATAAAACTTAAAGGCAAACACATGCATAAGGTCTACGCATGCATAATCAAATTTGAAACAAAAAATTAACTATTTTAGGTTTTGCAACTCTGTTGCTGACACTGCCAATTCCATCTGTAAGTGTTCAAAGGTTGCTGAAATAAGAATATGCTTACAGCATATACACAAACCTTTTTCAAATTGAGCAAAGCATTCACTTTGTTGGTGAACAGTGTA
Organism: Leptasterias polaris; assembly: GCA_037783415.1. NCBI lineage: Eukaryota > Metazoa > Echinodermata > Asteroidea > Forcipulatida > Asteriidae > Leptasterias > Leptasterias polaris. The sequence goes on from JAZGTN010000027.1 coordinate 5,610,690, forward strand.
AGGTTCCTGTTGATTGTTTCTTTGCCTTGCTGGTTATCAGGATTAGTGATACAGTAGAGCTCGTCCAACAGCTGAAAATAGTTTGAAAAACAATGTTTTATAAATTTTGACTGTCCTTTAAATGTTAAAGAAATAACAGGGCTTGAATAGAAGGAATACCATCTCCGCTAGACGCTAGACTAAAAGGGGGATGGGGAGGGGGGGGGGGGCTACTTAGAATCCCCAATGAGAAAAAAACATTTTACAAGACCTTATCATTTTTCATGCTTACCTAAGAAATAAATAACTGACAAGGCCCAATAGAAACAAAACAACAGTAAGTTAAATCCAGTCATGCCAGTACATACTCCTAGAACTATGAGGTTCATTCCGCTATCGTCTCCATTACCCTCATAGAGTGACATGTACAAAATCCTATTCGAAACTTTTTTTCCTTCACGTTTCTGCACCTACAGTTAATTTCCCAAATCGGATCACGCCAACATTAGGCTCTATGTGTTCCTTATACTCTCATCGAGGTCGGGTTGGGTCCAGAAAATCCACTCCGCAAAACAAAAGTTGCAAAAAGTGATAAATTCTCACCGTTTTCAGAATCCTCGCCTTCCGTTAACAAAATGGCCGCCGTTGAAATTTTTGAGCTGGTAATGCTGCGTGTTACGCTGGTAACAAATCCAACGGTTCACGTATACAATCATAGGCGCAATGCTGGTCCACAACAACCAATGTTCTGTATACGTGAATCGTTGATAATCGTTACCAGCGTAGCACGCAGCATTACCAGCTCAAAAATTTCAACGGCGGCCAAGACGCCAATAGACTGTGCAAGTCTCGCGCGTAATCGAACTTCCGGGACCATTGTGGTCCCAACCATATGGAGTTTTACGTTGGCAAGATTTTGTTTCGTCTATTATTTTAGTTTAACGTACTTCATGACCATGAAAATTAAATATGTTGTTGGGAATGTAATATTAAGTGATACAAAATATGAAAGTAAAATCAATTTAACAATACAACGAAGAAAACCCAAGAATTAAACTTGACCTCTACCTCCGGTTACTTGCAAAAAATTAAGAATTTGTGCCCACCTCCGATCACCAATTTTGTTTTGGTCGCGCGATGATAACTACCAGAGGCTGTAATAGACTGTGCAAGTCTCGCGCGTAAGCGAACTTCCGGGACCATCGTGGTCCCAACCATGAGTTTTACGTTGGCAAGATTTTGTTTCGTCTATAATTTTAGTTTAACGTACTTTATGACCATGAAAATTAAATATGTTGTTGGGAATGTAGTACTAAGTGATAAAAAATATGAAAGCAAAATCAATTCAACAATGCAACGAAGAAAACCCAAGAATTAAACTTGACCTCTGCTTCCGGTTACTTGCAAAAAATTAAGAATTTGTGCCCACCTCCGATCACCAAATTTGTTTTGGTCGCGCGATGATAATCACCAGACGCTGTAATTGCCAGACGCTAAGCCTTTTCATTGCAGTCTACGGTTGTCCAGGCGTCAGCGTCCTCTTTAGACTGCGTCACGCGTTAATTCTACGCCCGTGCGATCATCGCGCGTCTGCGTTTAAACCTGCTTTTAGTGGTTGCACGTACTCAGGCGTGGATTTACAAAAGGGGTTTCCTAAAAAGTTCAGATCAAATAAGCATCCTTGTCCCAGAGTTTTTAGTTTGTTTCAACAAAAACTAACAAATGATTTGTGTGTTTATTATGAAAGCTAAAACTCATTTTATGCAAATTGTAATGAGTATTTTTGTTGGTCAGATTGTTTCATAGATCTAATTTAAAAACAATGATTTGATTTCAGAAAAAAATATGTTCTTCACTTGACGTGTTTTCTCGCGCCGATACGCGCGAGATTTGCACAGTCTATTGGCTGATTGTATCACACGTGCCATGTGCGGTCGCGGATTCCCGGATGGTGGGACCACATGTAAGTTTATCGTCTGCTTTATTAATAGTGTCATACAATGTACAATGTATGTATGCAAGTCACTTTAACCGTCACTGGTCCCAGGCACGTGGATCGGCTGGGAAGGTGTGGTGGGAGGGGCGGGGGCTAGAAGGGATATCTTGAAGAGGATGATGTCTTGTAATCTCAGCTGCCCCTTAATTTTATCGTTCATGTGACGTTCTTTCACCAATCAAAAAATATACAACATCGTTATAATGTTGTTTTATGGGTTTCTAGGGGGGTATTTCTAGTTTTGAACTTTGCTAGAAACCCTAATACAACATTTAGCTTTCCACCGAGTATCCACTGTGTAATCCACAATTTTGTTATATTATTTTTATTTTTTTCGCAAGCATCCAACAAATAAACGGAACGTGTCTTGAAACAAACACCTGTCCGTTTGAATAATAACGCTAACATGCGTTCAAATAAAGACGTACATAAAAGCGTGGCGTTTATTGGCAACGTAAACGAAACATGTCTTCGTTTTCTATTAACACCATGCGTTTTTAAATGAACGTTAAGCGCTGATTTCCAAACACTTTCCGTTTGAATTCAAACACAAAAACGCGTTATTGAGAGAGGTATAAACAAGTACAACTTAAGAGCGTTAAGAGATAGACGCCTGGTGTTTAAACATTCGCACTAGGAGTTTTTAAATAAACACTTGCGTTCAAATATTAACACAACAACGCGTTTAGCATAAACGTAAATTAGTGCACACAAATTGTGCGATTTCGTAGTGAGAAAACATAACATTTAACAATTCTTTTTTTTAATGTTAATTATTTTTTGGACATTTCGTTTGGGGCTAAACTGTCTTTACAACATCATTAGCTTTGAAAAAAAGTATGAAATCATCATTCATAGTAGGCTACCAAATGGCAGTCATGTAGTACAGTTCAAGGGAATCGCAAGCGTCTCTAAGAAATTGGGCCAAGATGTTTTACTCTACGCCATCTTCATACAGGGCGCTTGATTACACATAATAGGGAAGGTTGTTGGTGCGCTGACGTAATAGTGGTCACGGACTCAAATTCAATTTTTAATTTTATTCCCCCTTCTTGTGTGATAAACAGAGTGTCTTTTTGTCATTATTAAAGCCATCGTATACGAAACGGAGATTTGGTGTTTTATGGGTTACCGAACATTTTTATATATAAACATGTTGGAACTAAGACAAAACATCATTTCGAAATATACCATAAACGTATATTGTCTTGTTTTCCAACCTTAACAAAATGATTTCAAGGCAAAGAATGTTAGTTCAAAGTAACTAATGTGAGCTTGCAATTCTTGACGTGTCCAATGACCTCGTGTTCGCGGCATTCCAGTATTCTTGCATATTGCTATCTTGGATGCATCTGAAGAAATTGTTATGTTTGGTTTTGAATTAATCTTTTGAACGTAACTCATGGCTTCACGGATTCAATGTTTTCAATCCACCAGGTGAGGTCATTTAATTCCTCCTGTGACAAACTCATTTGAGTATCGTGTACTGTCTTCTATACTTGCAATGCTAGAGTTTTCTCCTATTCGAGATTTTGGTAAAAAGGTTGACCAAACATACACCGGAAAAGTTGATACTATCGTGCTAAGAACTTGGGCTACTTCTCGAATTGTAGGTGTATCTTTTGTTTTCAAGGACTGTCAGTATTTAGGGTGTGATGGAAATTTGCCCATCTTTGGTTGTGGTGCAAACAGCAACAATACACCTTGAAGGCGTTTTCTATATAACGAGTTTGAGCAAATGTGCCTTCTAAAGGTTAATAAGCGCACATTTTATAGTTTGAACTGATGGAAACAAATCCAATTCATAACCCTTAAGGGGCGGATCATCACTTGACGTCATTATCACAATAGTCTTGCAACATTTTGGGTCAATGTTCCCGTGTGTTAATAGAGCGCATTTAGGGAGTCAATGTCGCCGTGTGTTTTATAACGCGCATTTTGGGAGTCAACTTGTCCAAGTGTGTTTTTAAAAAAAACACTCAATCCTATAAGACAGTTATTCGTGACTCGGTTTTTGAAACAGTCGCAGATGAAAATCAACGTAACTACACAGATCGATAGATTATTACAAATAATTGTTTTGTTAGGTGGAATAAAGCTCACTGATGTTACACTTCATACCAAGGAGTATAATGTCATCTGAAATACCGTAGGGAAAACTGATTGGGTAAAGTTTAAATAAGTTTTGGTTGAACAAAGAAAAGTTGATTAGAGTAGCTGGACTTGAACCTCAGCGACCTCCAGATTATCATGCCGCCTACCAACTAAGTTATTTAGCCCTAACGTTGGCGGTTTCGTTAATTTCTCAATTTGACAAAAGTGTCGTGGCATCATCCAAACAGGCTATTTGTTTTTCTCTCTTCAGGCTAGAGTTCCCTTTGACACGTCATTAACCCTTTCAGTTCAGCCCCAAGGGCGACTTTAGTAGACTGTGCACTATACCCTGCTTGAGTCCCAATGGCCCAATATAACAGACAAAGAAGCAAGACTGAGCACAAAAGCCATTTATTGAAAGGCTGTAGTGTTGTCCATGTTTACCCTCCATACCCAAGCTTAATCATTGGAAAGAGAAAGATTGGATCTTTCCAATGAAGGTAAAATATAATAGGGTTGCTATTATGCAATCACTTCAAATGGGAGTGAAAAGATCCGAAATGCCAAACACTACGGAGTGCCATAAGGTTGTGTGTAAAAAGGTTTTTGGGTTTAGAGAACACACTGGGGAAACAAAGACCAAGAACTTATTGGCTGATTTCAATGATTTGTTTGTTCTTTGAAAGTTAAATTCAATGAGTAAGATAATTTGTATTACTTGTTAGGCTCTAAAATGAAATCTTCAAGGTAATAGGGCCTAATATAGAGTTTGTAAAAATAAAAACTTTGAACACCAGCTTCCTGCTGTGTGAGAATTTGTGCATCATGCTTGAGTGGTCATACAATGTCGGCACCAGCAGCTGTTTATATCGAAAGAACTTAGGGCTGAAAGGATTAATATTTTTAATTATTATGATTACAAAATCATTGATCCTCGAATAAGCCACTTAATCTCCGTGGAAACGAAATAACATACGGTTCATTACATATTCCTTCCTCTTTGTAATTAGGTAATTATGGCTTGAGTACGTAAAGATAAATATGAGGAGTTTCAATTCAGCCAGAACAAGAAAATGGCAATCCTTTGCAGTTTGATTTTCCTCTTGCTTGAGATATTTCTTGAGGTTTCAGCATCTTATAGTGTGAGTGGTCTTTACCGAGGGGTCTGGTACCAGCCGATAGAGCACTACGCCCTTCTAGGCCAGTCCTTCATGAATATCTCGGGCATCTCTGCCGTCATGTGTTCTGCTCAGTGTCTCAGCCATCATGGATGTTTCTCTTTCAATTACGATCGCATCAACCAAGTCTGTCAGATGAACAACGCCACAGCAGAGCAACCCTGTGACAACTTTCAAGATATGCGATATTTCTCTTACTACCACGCAACTGCAAATCCAACGAATTGCCAGGTATTTTACTAGCCCCACTCAGTCAAATTTTGTTTTGCTGAATACAGTGACTAATTCAAAATTCGCAACAAGTAATAAAAAAAACAAGGTAATTACTTAATTATTCATCAAACAGGGGTTTTTCTGTCAATTGTTCTGACTGTTTTATCCTCAAGCTTGGACCAATTTCATAGAGCTGCTTCTAAGCAGGCAACGGTTTTGCTTATAAAAGTTATAATGCACATTATTTTCTGCAAAGCTAAAATACTCAGGATACCAGTCAGCGCAATTGCGTTGTGTTTGCTGAATTCTGTGCTAAGCAGCTGTAACAATTGGGCCTATGTTTTTAGAAAGGTCCTGAGGATGACGATATGTTAATACTTCTTGTTTGCATTGTGGTAAATGCCAAAGCAAATTTTCTCTTACAGTAATTTAACAAAAATATATCATTGAAATGATACTAACTCCCTAATTTTGGAGGCTGGTTTAAATTTAATTCTTGTTTACTCCTTTATTTCTCTACAGAACAATATTATTTACGTTGACGAAAAATCCACTAAATTGAAGGCCTGCAGTATGTCCAGTAAGTCAAGCAATATCTCTCTCCAAGGTTTAACCACAAATTAATTACAGATTTATCTGACGACTGTGTGGATTAGTAAAATTATCTGACGCCTCTGTGAACTGTGGAGTAGTAAAATTAAATTTCTAAGAAATGTGTAAGATAATTGTAACTTCTATGACAAACTGATACGTCTTACTCTTCCGATTCAGAGAAACTTGGTCTCGAGGATGGTTCGATTCCTGATGAGAATCTCTCCTCGTCAAGTAACTGGGAAGGCGTTAATGATGAGACATCCACACCGGGTTGTGGCCGTTTAAACAAGATACCCACAGACAGTCACATCATGGGAGCGTGGCATCCCCTTGTAAAAGATACCAACCAGTGGATACAAGTGGATTTAGGAAACCCTACCTACGTCACTGGGGTGCTTACACAGGGACGTCATGAACGCGATTATCAGTGGGTGAAGAAGTATAAAGTGCAGTTCGAACCGCCATCACCGGCATGTCTGTTAGACGTGAAAGACCAAGTTGGTGAAACTCAGGTATTTTGATGTGTTACTTCTTTAAAAAATTATTAATTTATTCATAAGGATGAATACCTCTTCGATCCGCTCGCAATAACATCGTTCTGTTTATCTTCCCTTGTAGATTTTTACTGGCAACATTGATAATAAAGGCATCGTGGAGAGGCGCTTCTTCGAGCCCGTCGTGGCGGTTAAGATTCGCATCATGCCCGTGGAGTGGAGCCATTCGATCACTCTGCGTTTTGAGCTGCTTGGTTGTAAATAACTGGTGCACAGCAGAAAACACAAATTTGGTATAACATCAGCGTGAATATGAGACGGAAAACGAACGAACGAACGAACAAACAAACAAACAAACAACCCCACAAACAACCCCACCCCCAAAAAACAAAAAAACAAAATACAAACAAACAAACAAACAAACAAAAACAAACAAACAAACAACCCAACAAACAAACAACCCAACAAACAAACAAACATACAAACAATCAACATCAACAATATCAACAACAATCACTGGTAACAGACTACAAAAAAGCCTAACATTCATTCAGTAGGATTTAAAACTTTGCACGGTGAAGATACAATCTAGTTAGGTTTGCATTGACACAATAGAAAAACTCAATTTAATACCAAACAATGTACTTTTATTTTCTTGCTCATTAATTGTTGCTTTTTGAATAAAGCACAGTAGCTTTAGAGAGAGACTAAATTAGGTTAAAATACATACTAAAAATTAGTTGTAAAGTTGATGAATGTAAACATTGTTGTCACCTTGTTGTTTGATGTGTGCAATTGTAATTTGTACTGAATGTTATATAGGTAGAATGGTATAGCTTGAATTAGGGGGAAATTTCTTTTTGGACGTAAATAATGAGTACAAACATCATGATTTGAGTACGCAGGTTATTCCTTGTTGATTTTGTTACTGTTTACAAGCTGTACAGCTTGAATGTGTAGATTCAAATTGCGAAAGGTTGCTCTTCGATTATTATTCGACATGAGTTAAACTATTCCGATAGTTGTGTTTTATATTCAGATAATTGTCTGCATGGTTATCCTTTGAACTATGTGAAGTAAATACAAATAGCATTTGCTTCATCTACGATATGATTTACAAGGTGCTGTATCGCAAATTGCAATTAAAATAAAACACTGTAATCATCCTTTTGTTAGGCAATTACAAAACATTGGACAGCTCCATAATTAAAATAGAAAAAAGTAACAAATTACTGCTATATAGTAGGGGGGCCTACCACAATAAAATGAAATTAATACATAAATATCTTTACCTTTTTACATAACAAATTATAAAGAAGGGAAATGGAATTGATCAACCTCCAAAATTTAACAACAAAATTACAAAAATACAAAATTAATGTTATAGTAAGTCATGCCAGAGAACACAGCGGTAAGCCCCTTCTCTTAAAACCCTCCGGGAATCCCTTGTTTGTGCTGCAACTGCAGCAGCAAAACCACCAATTATTACATAACCCACTCATAAAAGTAAATGTTATCCTATTCCACGGAAACTGTTCATCGGTTCAAGGGAACAACTAATAAAATCCTACTCAACATTTTGTTAGGCTAGATTTGTTTTACCTATCTCATTTCATAATAGGGGCTTCATGGTTTGATGTTAATAAAATATATTACTTAAATTTTTAAGAGTCTGTTTTGAGATTTTACCTTTAACAAATATGGCGTCGTATCTGTTCTTGCTTGTCTGCCCATAACACGGGTAGAAACTATGCCTCTGTCATGTTAAAAGTGTTTTCCCTGTCCTTTGGAAAGTAAAACAGGAAATTTGTGTACTTGTTGTCCACGTTACATTGTGTATACTACCTGATATTTTACTTGTTTTTTATAAATATATGAGTGGTATTGCCAAAATGGAGTAGGCCTAATACCAATTGATATGAATTGAAAAACTGAGTACTAGTATCAAGTTTGTAATAAAAATTGATATTTTCTTCTTTCTGGTGTGAACCTACAAATTGATGAATATTAGAATCCCCCCGGGATTGAAAAAAGAAGAACAAGTTTGTAATAAAAAAATTAAAAAACTATATCAGATTACATATCGTTTATACATCTGAGAAATGTAGTTAGCTGTTGCAAACTGGTTAGCGACTAAAATTACATAATAATGCAAAAAATGGGTCATCATCACCTATTCTGTAACAAGGAGCCATGCTGTAAGCATCGCACACGCACTTATCGTGGGGTTCCCTGTAGCAGATAATTTGTTTGCCGCTCAGTGCACAAATTGTGCAACGTTGTCTGACAACTCAACGCATCATTGTGTTGCTGGTTTGAAATATTTAAACGAATCGCTGATAATATGATCTTGGCATAATTATTTTGACTCAATATGCACTGACCCACATGGTCCAACGAACCTTTTTTAGTTTTTAGTCCCATTCTGTAAAATACAATGGTTGTTCCAAACATTACATTTAATGAAATAATTGTTCGATTTAGGCTAGCTGGCCCCTTTTATGAAACAAATGTTTCCATACTGAGAAGTATTAATTAAAATTCCAAAGAGAGCGTCTCGGCCTTTAAAAACTAGAGTATTTGACTCCATCTGCAACGGTCAGACAGCGCACGATTTCTATAGTTGTCAGTTATTTGTGTTATTCTCACAAGACTAATACAAATTTGAAAATTAATCACTCAATACAAAATTGAAAGAAGAAAAAAATACCCCAACCCCTTCAAAACCCCGAACAATCCCTTGCCTTAGAAAAAGGATATGTCTAATATATTAAACTAATCCCCTGAGCGTCACAATATCTCATAGGCGAGAGAGATCCTCTGTTATTTATTATTTATTTATTTTATTTTAATTCTTTGGACAATACAATATACAAGCAGAGGCCGTCCAGGGAAAGGCAAAAGTCCAAAAACTGTCATCAAAAAAGATGTGCCCTCCCAGACCTTGCTCATTTAAAAGAATAACAATTGTACACAAATCTAAAATTGCAGTAAAAAGTAAACAAAAGATGGCAAGCAAAAGAAGAATTAAAATGTAAATATAATATTAAAGACGAAAAACCTAAAGTAAAAAGTGCCAGACCAAATGAACTTAGCTTCCTAAATCATCTCTCAAGATGGAACGAAACGTCTGGAATGAGTCAAGAACCAACGAGTTTCTGGTTTCAACATGAAGTTCAGAAAATGCTTTGGGGAAACGTATGACCGCAGAATATTTAAAGGAATCTGTTCTAGGTTTACCATGATGAAAAGTGAGAACTTCGGAATGCCTGCTGTTAATCTTAAAATTGCTCAGAAAATTACAACTAGAATAAGAAGTGTTAAAAACATCTTTAAGTTGTACGTCCTTTATTAGATTTTCCTTGATGGGTAGGTAGTCGATCTTTCAGCAACGTGTAATCCATGTGTATTCGGCGGATAGGCATCTTTATGTTCAATCAAGGGGGCTGGGTCCGTCTGTTAAAGCCGCACAGCTTTTTGAAACGACACTGCATCGGTGATAATACACTATAAAAAAAATTGTATTTTTAGAGAAAAAAACCCAAAAACCATTTGTTTTTCATTTTTACTGAAATATTTCTGCAAAATGACAAAAACTTGGTAAAAATCCCCGTTATTTTACCGATTTCGTAAATTTACATTTTAAATGTGTCTTTACACCTAAAAAGGGACGATTTCTGTAAATTTACAGAAATCATTGTAGATTTGTTTGTAAAAATACATGAGCAATGTTTCTCAATAAGTTTTAGGTAATTTTACTAAATTGTTTGTATATTAACAGAATATCTTGGTAAAAATACAGAAAATACTGCGGAGTAACATTTAAACTGCAGTATGCGCGGTGCAAAGCAATCCCACAATTCCTTGCAGAGTACAAAGGCACGCTTGGTCACCGGTGTTTTTTTATGCACAGTGTTGAAGTCCAAACCAGCTGTTGTGTTAATGAGTTCCAGTGACGAGGACACAACTGACCGTATCATAGAACAATACGTCTGCCAAAAATTGCCAACAATTTCAACTACAATAAAACAATTAACTTGTGGAAGCATTAACTAGACCTTGGAGTTGATGAGCCTTCTGATTTGGAGTATGTTACAAGGTTGCAAGAAATGTCATTCCAAGCTGACCAACGGGAAATGATCCGAATGATCCGTCGCAAGCCTATAGCTACAGCTGGTTGTTATAGCTGCCAAGTTCGTGGAGGATTACCCACAAAGTTTCGAAGACAAGCTGGAAGATACGGTCATTGGAACTGGCTACAATTCAATATTGAGTCAGTTTGAGCAGCGCTTCGCTATTCAACAGGCCCATCCTCCAACCCAAGAGAAAATAACATTTATACTTTTATAAAAAAGAAAATACAGTTGCTGCTGTTAATCTAGAAAAACAAATTTGTAATATCAATTACAGAAAAACAGTACAATTCGAGTACAAAAATACTTGTAAAATAACAAAAGATTATTCATTTTCACAAACTCTCCGTACAAAGGAATAACAAATAAGGGGGTACTTTTACAACAAGACTGTATTTGGGAAGAACGGAAGAAAACGTAAATATACTAAAGTTTCGTTATTAGGCTATGCTATAACAGACATTTTGTAAACCAAATTGACATACCAGTTATGTAAAAGTATTATACAGCAAAATGTTGGAAATGGAGTTGCCTGCATTTTTCTGTAAATTTACAGGATTTTTTTTTACAGTGTAGGTGTATGTAAAAGACAACTGTGTATGAAAGATGATGAGTGTACACCCCCATTGCAGTTAACCAGACACCCCTCTCTGATCCTGTGAATGTGAATAACTCAGCATGGAGCTTCTGAGCGCCACTTGGTGGTACTTTGTTATCCAGGCACGGTACGAAAATGATTTTAACAGGGGGGCAGATTATATATTTGTGAAAAAGGGCTCTTGCTTGTGAAAAAAGTTTGGGTCTTGCGAGTCAAATTTAGGCGCTACTCTCAGGCCTATTATATACAGAGTGATATTGATAAAGATGTACTATTCTCCCCCTCCAAATTAAACAGTTTTATGCAGATACTTATCTGATTGAATAGTTAACACAGTACACACTGCAATGCCATCCCTAACCCGCATTTACAAAAAACACATTAGGCATTATCATAATTTGCTATTCTTGGGGGGGGGGGGGGGGGGCTATAGCATTTCATTTTCACCCCCGTCGTTGTCTGTTATGAATGTAAACATTGTTTGCTGTTAGCTATGTATAGTACAGCAATGCTAGCTCTATTATGGCCTTATCGAGGGCCTACTTCATAGTGCCTGGCGGCGGCCAGTATTTTAATTAAGAACAGGTGCAGCGGTAGGCATAGGTCCTACGACATGAACATTATCGAGACAAAAATTCAGTATAGTTTTGATCCAATCAAAAACTCAATTACCAGCAATTAATCTTCCACAGCATTCCAGAACTGCCAGGTCTGCACAAAAAGTAGATAGACGCCGAAAATGTCTGTTATCGATTGTAGAGAACAAGGTGTAGCCTACGTGACTGATATACTGATAGCCTAATCCGTTTTAAAAAAGGAGTTTTTTCATGTTTTCATTGGTTGTAGCCTATTGTATTCTTGGTTGAAAACTTGTGGCCTGTAAATTAGTTTTAACTCAACTTCCTGAAAACCGAACACTTGGTATTTCCTCACATTTACATTTTGGCAATGGTCTTCTTTTTCACTAAAATCAAACTCAACTTCTTAAACTACACAAATTACAAGATGCAGATGTTCGCATTGTCACACTTGCCAGTCAATACACTCACATTAAGTCACTTCACTGGCCTATACCCATTGAATCTCGTTTTGCTTTCAAGCTTGTGTCGCTTATCTTTCATTGCATATGGTTCGGCTCCTACATGTACATATAACATTTCTTTTGTTAAACCACTCCTGTATACGATCTCTTCGCTCTTCTAATACTTGCTTGTAGATGTTCCTATAAGAGTAGAAAATCATGGGGTGGTAGGTCATTTCCGCATGCTCGACCCACTCTCTGGAATGACTTCCACTACAAATTCTTATAACTTCTTGTGTTGACACTTTTAAGATCATGTTTGAAAACTTACTTGTAGTGCCAGTGTTTGATACGCGAGGAAGGGGATCCAGATTTGTTTTACTAATTAGGCCATAAGGCCTATACTGTCAGCGAGTTCGTAGTTGTAGCTTTAGAGGGCCATTTGAATCACTTTATCAAAATAATAACACCAGATTTTAAACATGGTTCTCTAAACAATAGTCAACATCAATGTCCAAAATAATGGATAATCGTGTCAAAGAAATATCATTCACATTAGATCTGTTACATGTCCATTGTATATCTTAACCTTCCAGTTTCTAATTGTGGGATTTTACTGGTCTTTTGTATATTATACACTCTGTATAATTACTATCTCCACTGTTACCCTGAATTGGTGTTGGCTCAAACCATGGAGAAAGAAATCTTCCATGCTCAAACCAAGTCAAATAATTATAACACATTAGTTTGTCAACTGCCTCCTCGAGTAAAAGACATTAAAAAATACAGATATTGAGAAAAATAATAGTTATTATTTAAACAGGTCTGTTGGAGTTGTGTTGTTTGTGGCGGGAACGAACACAAAAGAGGGTAGACCAAGACAGTGAGAAAATCGACCTTTTTAAAAGATAGTGTATATTATAGCCTATACTAAACACAACAGCATTGTTTGTATACATAAACAAGTTTGTCATATAGTGTACATATCCTGTTTGACATCCGGCAGATTGTCAGATACAAGGGAGATGTTTAGATTAGTCAGATGTTTTTGATCCTTAGCGGGGAGATAGCCAAATCTTTGCATCATTTGAGTACAGGTCCCGACTTCCTCGACGGTCTTAACAGTTGAGAAGCTGAGACGAGAGCGCCAAGATTGGTAGACTTGACTTGACACCCGTGATGTGGAGTACGTCCCGGCTACGTGAGCACTCGTGTGTTTGTGAATCCACTTGGACACGTTCCTAGGAACAACACCAAGACCGGTGAAATTATAGATGCGGCGAGCCGCTTCGTGTGGATCCAAAGAGACATCCTCGTACCTCAGAAGCATATAGTTGTCTCGGAACTTGGGCAGGTTGGTTCCCACGTCCTTGTTGTGCAAATTGTTCCAACAGTAATCGATAAGTGATGCCCTCGATTCGTCCGTAAATGTTTCAACCTTTTCCGCCGTACGCTTAACTTCGTTCATGGCATGCACCCGCGAGGCGATCATCCCTCTTGGATCACGGACGAGATGAATTACTTTCAGATTGACTCTCTTGTCTTGGATTAACGGTGACAGACTTCCAATGTCAGAGATACGAATTGATTTGATCGCAACTTTGTTAAACTCAAAACATGTGCGCATAAAACTGTCATGTGTCACTTTCCCACACTCTAACTCAGACGAAATATTTGACTTGGAGCAAAGCACTTTGTACATATTCGGGGCTTTCTTTAACAACTCTTCCGGAACCTGCCTCGATAACCACTTTGAGTAATATTGATAACCAGTCAGGTTACACTGATAAATGCTGTTCAATAAATCGATGTAAAGCGGCTGCAAGAATACAGCACCACGTTGACGGAGAGTGGTGTGAAGGGGGAGGCCGGGTTCAAAAAGGTAGAAAATGTCACTATTTTGGCCGAACAACTCCCCAACGAAGGAAGATCCAGTTCGCATTGATGCTAAAATCATAATCTTCACACCACTTGGAGTATATTTGGTTGTCCTTGTTTGGGGAGGAGTACAAAGCTTGGTTTGTCTGGACTTCTGAAAACTGGCCCGAGGAATTTTCGTCACCTTGATCTCCTCCTCACCACCAACCCCTGGGGGCGATACCGCCATGTGTACGGTAGGCATGACATGGCTCACACGCCTTTCTTCTGGCTGGTACATAATGTTGCGGCGCCCAGAACTATCCAGCGATGCAGCATTTCTGGCGATCAAAAATATACACGCTGTCGATGCAAAAACCAACATTCCGAGGACGAAAACCCTGAAGTTTTTGGTGATTACTCGAGCCATGTTAAAGATTCAATGTCAACACATCAGTTCAAGGTAATTAGCCTGTGATCACCTTTTCCACACCCACTCGATCCAGTTGAAGCCAGACCTTTCTCTATGCGAAACGTCCTGAGTACGCCCTCTGAATTACTTTGTGTCTCAAAGTCAGACCATGGTCAGCCATAAAGAAAACACTCAATGAAGGATTCAATATTATGGTAAACTTCACACTTATACGCACACTCACTGACTACATGTACATGTACTTCTACTAGTGTGCCAGTGGCGTTGCTTATATTATATCAACATAAGTGTTAATTGGATGCAGAAAGTAGGTTGTTAGCACAGAGAGCTAAGAACAACAAGATGTCACCATGGAGGTAGGTGTAACAGCAAGGTACTATACTCAGCAGTGCAGAGCATGTTTATGTAATTGAGCCGTGTGTGAGATATAGGCCCTTTGACGTTCGTGCAGGCATCAGTGTGTGAATGGTTCATCCATCAATAATTATAGCGAAACAGCCGCGGAACGTATTAAGCAATTCGCACATCATGCGAAGTCTTGATTGAAGGCCTAGCAAAAAGGACGTACAAAAGATAAGCAATTAAAATTGCCACGCTTCATAGGCCTATCGTATGCATAGTATTCCCAAAGAGCAAACCAGCCCAGACACATAGACCTCGACCTTCCTCAATCCACTGTTAACCCTGACCAACCCCCATTCCTGACTAAATGAGGTATGCCTCTGGCAGTGGTGGTGGAGGGGGGGGGGGGGGATAAAATATATAATGTGTAACATTGTATCTGCTGGACGCGATTTGGCAAAAAAAACGTGCAAACTGGGGTCTAATTTCGCAATGAGCTGTCTAGCAGAAGAAAAAACGTTCTTAGCAAATTTCTTTGCTAAGCAAAAATGAGTGGGGCACCAGTCGCAACAATGTAAACTGTCAGGAATGTCGGCTGGTAACCTGTTTCTGCCAAGCAATATTTTTCTGTGCTTAGCAAGTTTTTGTGCTTCCATATATGCTATATGAAATTGGGCCCTTAGACTGGTCCCCTATCTTTATCTGCAAGGTTAAAGACAGACACTGGTTTTACAATACAAGCCCAACGATTTCATTGGATACAATGATTAATTGGATAAACGTATTGTGACGTGACGTAAACTTTCCATATCTGTGTTATGATTGGTCCGAGGTGATCGGTCGTCTGTGTATGAGTAAAATTTAAAGACTACGAATCTCCATGTGAAATCAACCTATAGAGGGCGTGCGTTATATCGCAGATTATACCACAGACATGTCTCTGTGGATTATTACCCCTGAGAAACTGTTTACATTCGAACATTCATCGCAACGACAGCCGGCAGGTAAAAGTCTTGTGATTAGTAGTAATTGTAGCCAGTATTCTGCACATAAACAGAGAAATGCAGCCGAATAACAAAGTTTGTATGTTGGTAAGTAGGTCTAGGGGTCTGTTCTTTTTGCTTCTTTTAAAACGACGAGACGTTTAATAAAGTAGAGTGTGTTCTGTTGACTGCAGTGTCACTACTGTTGTTGGTTTTTGGACAAGTCGACCTTTTTCCAGGACGGGACTGACTGTGCTGTGTGCACTTAGAATTAGTTAGATTGTGCACTGCACTGCACTGCTGCACAATGGTACAAGAAAAAGTTAGAGCTAAAAAAGCCCTGTGGTTTCAGTGAACGGTATTGTAATGTATAGCACTGGCAGAGCAAATGAAATTGCTACACAATGCTATGCTGTGCATCAGTTGCTACTCAAAAATCAGGAGCTGGTTGCTACTCAATAGCATTCACTTCAGTGTGCAAAAAAAAGTTCAGTCTAAATATTTTGCTATGCAAAATTGCTGGATGAAATCGTTCCCTGGGTTTTATTTGTGTTGTTAAAGACCCACTGCCACTTCCAGTACAAGCATTAACTGTGGTGTACTCCTTTTTCAAAATGTTGACTTTGACGGCTGTACTACTAAACGACCGTCAACATTGTCAAACTTTTTAAAAGTAAAAATCAAAAATAACTAAGCTGGGGCACAAAGGAGTACAGCGCCCTAGTAGGCTAGTTAGTACTAATTTAATAGTGGGTCTAGTGCAGTGGTATTTATTGTGGATGCTTCCCCAAATTTGAGCCCTGGCCTAATTCCCATGTAACTTACTGGGGCGCTGTACTCTTTTTTTCGAAATTTTTACATCTTTGGTCGTACTAGCGCCCCAGAAATCCATTGTAAAATCCGCAACACACAGCAATTTGCTATGTTTTTACAGCACCCAACCACGAAAAATGCCCCCAAATGAAGAAATAAATAAATAAAAATAGCCTCAAAATCGCCTACTGGATTCTCAATTATATGTCCAAGATGCAACATCAGGTATTTAATTGTACTCACGATCATTTTCTGTGTTCCAAATTGATGGTTTTCAAGCCTACATCGAAGAAACGATGTGTCAAGTCTGCTCTTAATATTTGGCACTTAGTATCAATAGCGTAGTTGGACGGGTGCCCTGACGTTGCGTGCATCGTCGTAACGGTGTGTAATTCACAAGTAACAATTTTTTTAGATTATCTTATAATAATATTATCTATTTTTCCTTTCTGGGCAGCATTTTCACCTGATGGTATAATGAGCCAGACAGTATGGCAGAGGTTCACGTTATTGGTGAGATTATCGGGGCAAGTGGATTTCCAAACCATAGTCTATTTTGTAAATGGGGAATACATGCAGGTAAGTTTCCAAATCCTCTCCTTCTTCTTTGCCTTGCTCACCCAGGCAGAGAGCACTGCCGACTGGGCAGCTGCAACTTCAGTTGTGCCTAGCCTGGGCTTTCTTTATGTTAAAGTTGTGTCAGTGAAGCCTGTCTGGTGTCGCGTCTTTTCCTTAGGCAGTCTGCCCAACACATTTACAAGACCCCCCCCCCCCCCCCCCCCCGGAGGTTTTAGTCCATAGATTTGTCCATCTAGTGTCAATACACCGATCCATTAAGCCACGCCCATTTCTCATTGACCAATCACAACCGCGAAATCTGATCACCATTTGAGCCGTTTGGTGATCTTTGCACTAATGGTGATCGGGTTTCGCGGCTGTGATTGGTCAACTCGTAAGGAGGCGGGGCTTAATGGATCGGTCTATTGTCATCTTGTGGCATTTCAAAACTACTTTTCATACTTCTGTGAATCAAAGCTTTTTGGTGAGACAATGCATACATCCGGGTCTTCTTTTTCTTTTAGGTGGTGCATGGAAAGTGATAGCAGGAGCTAGGGAGGGGCAGACCCAGGTAGACCTCCCTCAGAATGAGGCTTTTGCTGCGTGGAGTCATCCCATCGACATTCATTTTGCCACCAAGGGTCTTCAGGGTAGGTCAAGAATTGTTTTTGAATATTTTTGTCCCTTTGTGGAAATTTTTGATTTTTCCCAATAGCTTGCATTTGACCCTTTCAGCAGTCTCCCTCAACAGTGATTCGCTGGCCAAATGCCAGTTAAAACACATGAAGACACCAGTCAAAATTCCTACCAAGTTGTCCAGCTGGCTAGTTCAGAGTTGAAAAGTATCCCTATTTTATTTGAAATATGATCATGTGAAAAAGCTAATGGAGTGGTGAATTAACAAGCTAGCTGGTTCTACTGGTTAGCCAGTCACTAAAAAGGTGAAGGGCAGACCAGGGCTCGATTTCACAAAGAGTTAAGATTGATCTTAAGTGCAAATCCATCGTAGTTGCTTAGCAAAGAGTGATGTCACAATACAAATCACCAGGCCTGGAATTTCATCTTTGAGAGGGCAAGGCCATTTTCATTTTGCAGAGGGCACTTCCATTGGAAAATCTTAAAGGCTATGGGAATCTTTTGAAGGGGCACTGAGGCCAAGACCAGGGCAACGAAGGCCATGGCCTCCGTGTAATTCCAGGCCTGAATCACTATGGTAATACTGACATCTCATCTTAAGATGAATCTTAGTGCTTTTTGAAATCGACCCCTGGCCTTTTCACAAGTTGTTTGTTAAACAGATTGCTTGGTGTATTTCCCAATCCTCACAGGAAACGTTCACCTATAAAACCAGTCAAAATTGATATTTTCACAAAATATATGAATGTTTTAGAGAAAACACCTTAATGATGTGTTATTTGTTTTATAAGCACACTAAAATTGAAACAATGCCTTTGCTATGTTATTGTTTTTTACCCCCCCCCCCCAAAAAAAATATGTATTCGGTTGTTAACAAAAAAAGATTGGTACCAGGATTTCATGGTACATTGAAATAAAATACAGTCCATCTGAGAACACGGAAGGCTTTTTTGTGTTGTGGATAAATTTATAATTAATGGACATGTAGAGCCAATTAATAACTTATTTGTTTTAAAGAAGCCAAATTTGTCAGAACAAATCTCACTGGTTAACTGTGCAGCTTACCACTATATCTCTTCATTTAGTTTAATTTCATTTAATTTCACTTTGGTTTTATTCACCAAACAAAAAGTCCATGAACTAAAAACTGTTTGGTTTAAAATGACAAAGGTTACACCTACCAAATTTATTAACATTTTCAATTAAAATTATTTGGGAAATAATGTATAGTTGGCTCAGGGCATTAAAATTTACAGGTTTATGGCAACTTTTAGGAAAGTTCAAATTAATTTTATTAATTCTTTCTGATCTTAAATTCAATTCAAATAATAGGATGGCCAAAGCTGAAATTTGAGGTGTATCATCAGGATGACTATGGACGCAATGAACTGTATGGGTACGGCTTTTGCCATCTGCCCACATCCCCAGGCACTCACAACATCAAATGTGTTACATGGCGTCCCACAGGCACCTCCAGAGAGCAGGTATCGCAGTTCTTTATCGGCGGAGCCCCCCAGCTACGCAATCCTGATCTGGTGCACAGCGCAGAACGATATGCGTTGAGCACTTCGGCGATGGGAAAAGTCCACTTGCAGCTTGGCATTATCTTCAGGAACTTTGATCGGTATGGTGTGGAGTGCTAGGAATGGATGGAGCGTTACTCAGTAAAGATACACCCCACAGTGCCTAACAGTAGGAACTGAGGAAATGGATTCTCACAACCTTCTGGATGTGGATTCCAGGGATGAAACACTAATGAAGCATGGACCTCATCATCATCATTTCGACCTCGGTCCACCATCATCATTCATGATAGAGACAGTTGGTGGTATAACTTCCTGGCAGCAAGCTCTCCAGACATTCTTGTCTTTCATAAGGGTTTTTAACTTGGAGATGCTTTCAACAATTGTATCTTTAAGTAGGACTTGCAGTATAGGTTTTAAGCCGCGTAGCAGTGAGTAGTACCATGTTTTTGTTCACACAGAATGAATTTCAGTTGCTTGGAGTTGATAGCGATGGCAGTGGTTTGCTGCGCAGAGTCAGTGTGCTCTAACTTTTGTAGCATGGACTGAAATACTGGTACCGGTAACAACACAACCATCATGGTTACTGATAACTTCTCAATTGCCCCGGAAGCTCACGGAATAGAACACAGAACAATGTGGGCTGAGACACGGATTATTGTGAACCCTCAAGTCTGTAGAAGTTTAATTCCAGACATGGGGAATGCTGACTGATTGTTGGCTAAGACACCAGAGCTTAAATTTCAAGAAAATCTCCCTTAAACCACAGGGCCCCAATAGACCCTTCCCATGAAATATTTAAATTGCACATCACGCGTGCGTACTTACACCGCTGGTTGGCAAAATGATGGAACATTGCCCCTTTTTGTGTGGGGCTGATGGTGGCGTGACGCAGACACGCTTGTGCGTCTACTAATTTAGTGCACAACTGTATGGCGTTTGCCATCCAGCAGGGTCTGTACGCATGCGTGAATGTAATTAGCATATTTCATGGGAAGGGTCTATTCAAAGAGCTACTTAAGCATAAAAAGTTGCTTAGCACAACAAAATGATGCTTACCAGAATAAGGCTACCAACTAAAACCCCATTTTACATAAAATACAAAATGTAACTGACATCCTGCTTAGTTTTGCCAAGCAGAAACATTATAATCAATATTTTCTGCTCAAGCAGCTCTATGACATTGGGCCCAGGTCTTGTTACTCAAAACGTTTACTGGACCAGAAATATTTCTACAACACCGATCGCATTTCATTTATTTTTTGTTTGATATTTGCTTGGGTGAAAATCAGTAAATTTCTCAAAATTATGTGTTTGAAAACACTAGACTGCTGGACTGCTTTTGTATTGGGTTTACCGACCGAATGCTAAGATTAGTACTGGCTAGTGGTCCACTGGGTAGGTCAAGCCCTGTCTTTCACACTATAACAAATCTCCAGATAACACAAGTTAGAACAGTGCGTGTAGCTGAGTTCAAAAGTTCATTTCAAAAATATTTTCCTTTCTACTAATGGCAGGGGCTTCAGAGTAAAAGACTCAAAATATTGACAAGCAAGAAAATGTTACCAGCTTGAATTGCTACGGAATTGACGTTGTGGCAACCGGTGCCCTGGTTATTTCTTGCCTTTTCCAGTCAATAGCTTTTATGAAATGTGGCCCCTTTCTGATGTATTGTCTGTACAAATTAAACAGCTGACTGTAAAAGCCCTTTTACTAATAAGTGCGCTCTCCTGCCCAACTGGCCCTTTCCACAAAATACCACAGGGGACTGGAGACTAAGTCTACAGTACATAAGCCATGAGGGTTCCCTAAAATACCAGCTGCACAAACTGAAGACCCTTGTTCTAGCAATGCTAGCCTAGTAGTAAGGGTATTGTACAACTGGGTTTACAGAGTGGGGTCATATGACAGGGCAAGATACCACTATAAGCTAGCCTACTACAAAAAAACATGAACAAGGTATCGTCTTAGTATGTTTGTGTACATTGTTGTATAATTACCTTTCTCTGTCGGATGAGTCGGTGTAACTTTTGAGTCTAGATTTAGTTTACAAATTTATTGATGGATGAACTACATTCCTAGTGCTTGAGCAGCTATTGTGCCACCCCCTAGGCTATATGATGAAGAGTCTCACATGTACATAATGATCAAAGTTCTCCATTGGGGCCTCAACCAAGCTTCAGCAAACACAATTTAAAATAAACCCCAAATACTTGAATAATTTAGAGACTTTAGCAACGGCAATCAGTTCGCACCAAAAGGCCATTAGCAGTTTCAAATGGCCACAAGATTTGACATACTTCTACTCAACAATAAAGGTCAAAGTAAAGGTCATACAAGGTCATGTCCTAAACTTACATTTTCCAATGTTCCCTATATTGTCACATTAGCCAATGTTTCACTTGTTGACACATTTACATATTAACAATGTTTCTGCACAGACCCTTCCGATGAAGTATGTAAATTGCATATTGCACTTGCGCACTAACACTAACCAGTAGGTTGACAAATGAGAAATTATTGTGCCTTTTTGTAAGGGGGCTGATGGTGGCGTGACGCGTTTGTGCATCTGCCTAGTGCACAACTCTATGGTGTTTGCCAACAAATAGTGTCTGTACGTATGCGTGAATGTAATTTGGTTTTGTGAATGTAATTGGCATAATTCATGGGAAGGGCTAATTCCTATGTTGTGAAAATATCTACATTTAAAAAGACAAGTATGTATCACAACTAATTTTTTAAGTGTTAGAAAAAAATCAATATGGAAATGAATGGTCTCTTAAGTGTTTTTATAGTGCAACACTGCCTGAAAGAAACACAGTGGTTACAATCAATTATATTTTAGATATGGGACACTTTGAATTAAAATGAAACAAATTTGTTGTACAATTCATTTGATTGTGTACTCAAAAGCTACAATAAATCACTAGAAAACTGCAGTCAAAAGTGTTTTTTTCTCTTTTCTTTCTTATGTGCTAGCTGTATGTTGTGCCAGGATGTTTCTACTGTAAGAATTTGACTCTTAGGTTGCTATTAATAAGTTGTTGTACAAGAAAATCATGCCATGCAATCTTTGTTGTACATTCCATTTGTATCTAAACATGAACCTGCAACAATTCATCCATGATCTCGCACACACAGTTTGCCGTGTCCCAATATTGCGGCTATGTGTCGCCACTTCAACACGTGCTCAAGCAACAGCCGCCAATTTTGACATGGCCTTGTTTTTCAACTACTCAAAATGTAATGACAAGCAACTTTCATTGGATGCTCACAAAGATGTAATTGCTGACATCCATCCTGGATAACAAAATATTGATACATATGGTTCCATTCCCAGTAGATCACACTGGGATGTAGTATGATATCCCCCCCCCCCCCCCCCACCCCCACCGCCCCAACTGAAACTAGTCGGTTGGAAAAGCCTACAAATTATTTGCCAAAACAAAACAGTACTGGAGAGTCGAGTAAAGTGTACGTCAACAAACACCCACACACAACAGTCAACCAATCACAAGAAGGTATAAAACTTTGCTTGACGTCCGCACACAGTTCATATCATGCAGCCATTATTACTTAGTACATGTTTTTCCCTAAAAAGTGTCGCGATGTTTGCGTGTTCACACTTTTTTCATGTGGACGCAATGTATTTTATTATCGATGATCGAGCTAGTAGAGAATTCAAGAGATATCTACGATCCCTGCAGAACGGTTTTTTAATGTTTGTATGCTGCGTGTAGGCATTATCGATGCTCATATTAATGGTAAAAAAAACCTAAAATGTATTAATGAACAAAGAATAGGCAATGACGTACACATGAACACACTTATAGTTATACATCGGGCGTGAGTAATCTTAGTTAAGGATGGCAACTGCGTTACTTTCAAGTCTGATAAAAATGAGGTAATGTACAATTTAATATATACTATTAATAATGTCACTTAGGTAGTATCAGTGAGCATGAGTGTCACAGACTGCAGTGTTTCCCGTATTGCATTTTTGTGGTGGTGGTGCCAGCCCAGGTACGTAAGGTGGCCCTGCTGGCTGGCTATTTTTGAGGCCCTAGGCCTAGGCCTAATTCTAGAACGACTTCGGTCGTGTTTTAAAGCTTTGTCACTGCAAATTAGTGCAAAGAACACAAACAGGAGTATCCTTTTTTGTCAATTTTAGGTGATAGTTCTTATTAAATGGAAAACTCTATTAATTATTCATAAGACATATAGGCCTAGGCCCTAGTCATAATTTTACGCAATTCAAATTTTTTTATATTTATTTTTAAAAAGACCTAAAGCCAGGACCATCAAACAGATTGCTATGACTGCGAGAAGGACTTCAATTGCTTTATTGACTGAGAGTTAAGAAATTTTAAACGATAAAATGTAGGCCAGGCCATATTTTTTTAAATAGGCCTACTGTTTTGTTAGTGTTAATAATATTAATAACAATGCTTCTTGCTGGCATCATGACCATGATGATTTAAATAAAGTTAACACCATCGATCATTCCATGATTTCCCTTCAGCCTTTATGACTATTGCCGAGATATTAACATTTCAAGATTATAAAAAAGGTTTGTTATTGCTTTTATGTAGCTGGAGTATGACACTCATAATATTTGTTGCAATTGCAAGTCTTTTAATGGACTACACGTTAGCAGTGTGCCAGTGGCAAGTTGATGTAACCAGACAAGACAAACCATTCACAAGGAGTGCCTTTGTACAAGACAGACAGCCACTAGTATCAATGTCAGAGTTCTTGAGCAATGTTTCTGTCGCCAACATGGGCTCAGATGCAATGGTAAGATTCTTAGGTCATCTCAATTACAGGAGGGAGGGGGCGGGGCTGTCGTCATGCTAATATTGGGCATGTGGGTCTACATGGAAGTATCGCTAAATATGCGAATATGTCCTCGCAGGAAGAATAATCCCAAATAGAAATACACAACTTGAGATACGTATCTGACAGTAGAGTTTCTCAGATTCAAATTTTGGGGCATAAAAATTGATATCTTTTTACATAACTACATTACTTCGAAGTGAAATGTTTCCCAAAATGCTTTATACTATCGAAAGCTGCTGTACTTCTACACCAATAAATTGTTATTACATGTA
This sequence comes from Leptasterias polaris, assembly GCA_037783415.1. Taxonomy (NCBI): domain Eukaryota; kingdom Metazoa; phylum Echinodermata; class Asteroidea; order Forcipulatida; family Asteriidae; genus Leptasterias; species Leptasterias polaris. Next base: position 5,635,246 of record JAZGTN010000027.1, read on the forward strand.
CCATTAATTTTAAGAGTGATTACCAAACGTATACCTTCCCTCTAATAACGAGTCTACAAAAACCTAAATGCTACGCCTATATTTTGTAATAAGGAAAAGAAACATATTTTTTACACAATGACGTATTAAAAACCCAAACAAACAAGCACATGGATTACATTAAAATATTACCTAAAACCAAATACCAGGTACGGTGTGGCCTTGTTAGAAAATTTGTTGAATGTTTTCAATCATGTTTACCATTTTCCCCACTTCCCATGCAGGAATATTTGTCATACCCATATTTGTTATATCTCCAAGTATACTGCAATGGTCATCCGTCACCTAGCATTGGCAGGATGGTGGCAGCATCGGGTATAAACCCCACAGTAACTTTGACTTACTCTGAGCAGTCTTTTGAAGGAAGTCACTCAAATGTTTTAGAATATACCCTGCGAGGTGCTCTGACTAGTTCCAATGATAGCAATCCTTCGGCTGTCTTAAGCAATCCAGCCTGGCTAGTGCCTCTGCTTTTTAATAGCCACACTAGAGTGATACGAATCTATGTGAGGACTGGAAGCTCAGGCTATGATGTTGAGCCAAAAAGGTAACACATTTTTCTTAGTTGATCGTTTATAAACGTCCAGTGTCAACATTATTTCCTTCAGAGTGTTTAGAGAAGTAATCTTTTCTCCAAGTCTTTCCCCTTTGACAGAACTGATTTAACTAGTTTTAATATTACTAAAGGCTAAACAATCATCCCCAAATTAAGATAAGAAAAAACCAAACACTCAAAAACATAACAAGCAAAAGTAAAAAGCATGTTTTTTAGAAATGTGTACCTTCCCACAACCTAGAAAATGTTAGCCTATTGTTTTTTTAAAGATGGTAATTTTTGGGGGGATTCTCAATTTTATTAAAGCTAAAAGCTAAAAGATGTTGATCCTACAATTCTGATTATCAGTGCTCTATATTAAATGTAATGCTATGCAATTTTAGATGTAAATTACTACTTTCTTTAGAAATTGCAAATAAAAAAACTAGAAACAATGGCTGTAGTCAAAGCATGGGACACAAATTCAAAGCTTACTTACCAGACTTTATTTTGGTCACAACTTGAAATTTCACAATAAATGTCATTTTAAGGTTACGTGTTGCGTTGTAACCAATACAAATGCTTTATAAATACACAGTCCCTGAAAATTAGATTTCCTTTTACAGGGGGTTATCAGAATTTTTCACTGATCTCCCTGTGCCTTCAGATTTTCTTAAAAGAGGCGAAATTTTCATCACATAGAAGGAAGACTCAGCCCTTATTTTGACCAAACATTAGATATTTAAGTGAGTAGAGAGTCTGTAAACCTCTACTGTAACATCTTGCAATTCGGCAGGCTTCACCTCCACATCAAGAGAACAACATCATCAATTTTCAGGATTTTTTACTTTCATTCAATCTCACTCCTGCTTTTCATTTCAAATTATAATAGTGACTTTTGTTTGTGATAACTATTCTTGTAGGCATGTTGTCAGCATAGATGGTTTTCATGAGGTTCTACTGAATGGCAGCCAAGACTCTACAAGTTTCTTAGGTACTAAGGTACCTTTGGAAAACATCTCAAGGGAGCTGCTGGCAGGAAGGCCATACCTAGTCAGTGCAATTGCCAGCAGTACACCTACACATGTCTTTGGTGCTGGGATACCTGACTCGTCAGCTGTGATCCTCAGTAATGATGAGTTGACGTCATTTACGGCCCTCCGGGTAAATTACTGGGGTTTTTTCAAAAACAATTGTATTCTTGTTCCACCATGTAATTGCAAAACAAGTTATGTAATCACAAAGAAAAAATCAAGGAAAGCAGGTTTTTTTTCTCATTTTTTTGTTCTTCATACATGTTAAATGAACTTGAGCTCAATGTAGAAACTGTTGTAAAATCATTTTATATACTGTTTAAATTTTTATGTTAGAATTTAGCAAAAAATTTAAACATGCATTTTTTAGGGAGCTAGCTCTTTTTTTTCTCATGCCCAACAAACCCTCTCCCATCCCATTGTGCCTCTTTTAAACACAAGAGTTTATATTGACTCTTACATTAATTTAAAACTTTTTTACTGTTTCTATTTTTAAAAAAATTTCAATCCTTTTGCCATTATGATGGGAAAAAAGTATGCAATTTTGTATGCATCAATACAATGAGAAGTCCAATATGATATATCAATTTTTTTTTCTCTCAGATTTCTCTACCAGATGAGGATAATAACTTATGCACCAGCCTTCCGGTTGGTGGTCCCCGAATCAAGCAGGTCTTAACGCTTCCAGACCGGATTCTCTTCAATACAGTCAGCGGTTTATACGAGGTGTTTGGACAGTACCTTGATACCACCATGCCTGCGGGAATGTTAAGGAATAGCCCGGCTCGATGCTATCAATGGTTGACGGCGCCGACTCAGACAAGAACTGCTGAAGTGTTTATACTAGCTCTAGGAAAATCTGACAACAAACAAAATGTCTTTGCTGCTCACCTCCAGTCAGGTATGTACTTCTCAAATCCCTCCAGGGAATTTGTAACTTTAATGGGCTTTAGATTGAGAGGTCAAGTACAACTAGAGAACCCTTACTGAGAGCATTTAAGGTAATTTCTACATATCTCTTTAGATGTGGCCCATCAAATCAATTATTTTCTTTCTATTTTTTGCCCTAGGCATGATGTTAGATTTTCAAGAGTTGCTGGATGACAGCGGAAGAGGAGTTTGTAGTGTTCTAAATAAAACAGAAAGTAAGTGTGAAATAATAATAATAGTGTACATATAATGGGCCATGTTTGTCATAAATGACACTCCAGGCGTTGAATTATCAAACCTGATGGAGATTGTTAAGAATGATTTGATGAGATGAAGCAACCAGAGTACAACATCTTGAAAGGGATACGAGGTGAGGTGGTGCATACTGCTGCCAGACCATGCCAGAAACACAGGGGCAAGCCCCTCCTCTTCATGATAAATGTACTGGGTTCTTTTACGTGCATAACACAACACAAAAGGACCTATTGCTTTACCTCCCATCCAAAGGACCAAGTAACAATGGTTTAGTGTCTTCCTTAAGAGCAAAGGTGTCATGGCCGGGACTTGAACCCACACTCTGCTGATCAGAAACACCAGAGCAATACAACATGCTATTGATTTTTAAGGCACAGGATTACTGGATTATGAATTACTTGAATCAGTCATTTTGATTTTAAATTGCTATTTTTATAAATTCAAGAAAGTTATTAGATTTTCATTTAAGGTATTGCGAGGAAAAATCTGCCTGTGATATTTGCTTGTTAATTAAAAACTACAACTGAATCATTGTTGGGTACCCCAACATTATCTCACATCCATTAGCCATGTGAAACAATTTTGCATGTTGTGCAGTGTCCATGGCATATGCGTAATTTCTTGTATGTCTTGTTTTGAAACCTTTTTGTAGTACAGAAATTCATTCAGGATTTTTAATTTTGTTATTTATTTTTTGTCGCCAAAATCAGGCTATGCAACTTTAAGATCTTGATGACAAGCTTAAAGGCGAGTTAACCAATTCTTGCCTGTAATTAACAGAATTGTGTGTTACCTTTATACTGTGAACGAGATAACGCAAACAGACTGGTAACCCTATAACTAAGTCACTTTCGGTCTCCCTGTTTTGCCAAAATATTTTCTTTTCTGGGGACAAGAATGTAATAATTAAAATGTTATTTTCTATTTTACCAGTAAAGTTCCAGAGATTCTTTTTGCAAATTTTTTGTGTATAAGGTATTTGTGAGATTGTTAGCGGCAGTGTCAGTGGGACAAAAGATAGAGAGTTCTTGCTACTTCTAAAAGGAGATTCAAGATACTACATTGTGATGTATAATGGTAACTATTATAAAATTCCTGTACTTGTGAAGTTTTTGTTACATTCATATGCTTTGTCAAACAAAACAAAACAAAACAAAAGGAAAGAGGTAAGCCAGTATGTGATAGCATTGCTGTATAGATTTTTATAGTGTTTTGACTTCTCCAACATAATGTCACACCACTGGCTTCAACTGTAAAAAAAACCCACTACTCTTAAGACAGGCCTGTAGTTCATCTTTGAGAGGGCAAGGCAATTTTTACTTTACGAAGTGCACTTTCATTTGAAACACTTGAGGTCTATTGGAAATATTTGAAGGGGCACCAAGGACAAGACAAGGGGCAACAGAGGCCATTGCCTCCAGGCCTGCTAAGAAGTATTTACATGATACACCACAAACCTTTGTTGTTGTTTTGTTTTGGTAAAAAGTTGAAGAAAAAACTTTAAGAGTTGTTGCTTTAGCTGTCATTCTTTGAAGTGGAGGAAAAGCTTTGTTTCCGGAATAATACATCTGGCCGTGCTCAACATTGGTAAGATTGAAAATATAAATGGTCACAGATTTGCACATAGCGTACACTGTATCATGCTGAAAAACTTCCCTTGAAATATTTTTGCTTGATAGTTTTTGAGAAATGAGAAAAATAATTTTTGATCTAGTGAGTCCCGGACAAAAACTTGATCATTGAAAACAGTGAAATCATGTAAGGTCTATTTATTATTATTATTTTTTTTTTGGGGGGGGGTGTATATGGGTATATGTTGGGTCACATAAAGTGCAGATTTGACAACTACCATTGTCTGTGTGCATCTAGTTTTTTAAGAAGCACTTGAAAGCTATTTTATACTAAATTGTTTGATTTGATACAAAATTCATGTAATTTTGAAGGTTTTAAGTTTTAAGTTTTGTGCTTAACTTTCAGGTGGCACCCCTCCAAGTCAATGGACTGTTCTGAGAAATTTCTCCAGTAGCCAATATGCTTATCAAGGTAATTGCTCTGGCTGTGATTCAGATTATTGTTTTTAAAAGGCAGTAATCTCATAATTGTTTCTACAAGAGTCAATTAATGGCCATTCTCTAAATTGTTCAATAAATACACCATAAAAAGTACTGGTGAAAATGTCACTGACTTTGATGATAACATATCTATAATTGAGAAAACAATAAAGTGGTTTATGTTTTGTCAGGTATTTTTCACACGTTCATGTCTGGCTTATTTGAATTGCAACAATCAAAATAAGCCACAATATTGGGTCTTTAAATGCCCTTCCTTGATTTAGAGAGTATTTCAGACTAAATTAGTTTTGTGGAGGACTGATACTGGTGTAAACTTGATAACCAATACTTATCAATCAAGTGTCTTTGTAATTAACCCCAGCAGTGTCCCGAGCCGATTAAATCGTCACTATTTACAATGCATTTTGTTTTAGTTTCAACACATATGATCTTAAAATGACCTTTGTGAAAGTTCAAGTTGTTACCAAAGTAAAGTTTAGAAAGTCGGCTTTGAATTTATGTTAAATGTTTCCAGAATATATTTTGCAATTTCTCAAAAAACTGGCTTAAAATGCACACGGTGTTACTTTTGTACAACAGGGAACTCCTAGTATAGGGACAATTAACTAAATCAGAAGTGGAATTTGAATCTAGCTCAATTTTCCGGTACTCTTTTCTTTAGGTATAATTGTAGAGCAGAATTGAACTGATCCTGGCATTGTTTTGTTGTTGTTTGTGTCTAAATCAAAATTTCCAATTAATCAACCATAAACAATAATGTCATATATGAAGTTCACTTCCTCCCTTCTGGTCATTCCTGATCATTCCCATCTCACTTTCTTCAAATGTGAAAATTGTTATTAAGGACTGAACATATTCTAAATTAAAATTGATGACAAGCTAATTCCTGTTGAGGTGGACGAGTTCAGCATTTTGACATGGCTTAAAACAAATTCTACTTTTATATAATGTTGAATGCGGTCACCTGTTGACATTGCAAACGAGAACACTAATTAATATTTAATCAAATAGTTTGTTTTCCCTGGATAGTTATTTACTTTCAGTCTTTACGGAGTTCCATTTACTTGATGAATTGTGCACCTAGCAGTTTTTTAGTTGGATTATTCCCCTATGCACAATTCAAACTGTGGATAATGACACTCTTTTAAAATTGCACAATTTATCTGCAGTGCAAAACCAAATTCTATATTTCTATTGGTTCTCATTATGAAACTTTAATTGTTAGATTTTTTCTGCAACAAATTATAGAGTACCATGAGTATTTTTCTGAATTGTTGTTACTATTATTATTCATTTTAGGGTTGAACAAAGAAATGTTTTTCTTTGTTCTACCCAAACCTAGTTAAAATTGTAAACTTGCGCCATCACAATAATGACAGCAGTAATCTCGTTAAAGACCCAAATTCCTATTCCCCGCTGGCATCTAACCTTCCAGGTACTTTTCCAGGTATGTTGTTTTTGTTTGCTGGGGTGTTTGTTTGTGTGTGTTGTTGTTGTTTTTGTTTTTTTACCTCTCCCGTGTTTAACTGCTGGATCCTATCTTTTCCTCATTATCCCTCAAATTAAAGTGCAGATCATCGTCCATTTTGGATGTTATGATAAATTTGAATATCAAGTTATAAACCACAAGGAAAACTTAAATTTGAATGTTACGATAAATGATTATTTATCCATGCATCTAGGTACTGGTGACAACCAAGTCATTGTTGATGCTTTTGAGGAGTCAGAATCATTCGTTGATAGAGAGTCCATCCCATTGTCCCTGGCAGGGGTGACATTCAGTGGAGTCGTCTCCTCTCAATTGTTTCTATGGGGACGGAAACTACTGTACAGGTAGAAGAAAATACTGCTTAGTGAATTTTAATTAATATTAATTATAATAATAAAAATAAAGATAATAACCCTTTCTTGTAAAGCGCTTTTTTTACAGCGTCTTAAGGCGCTTGTGTTTAAGACAGGTATGCTAAGTTATATAGCACCCTGTAAGGGTTTAAGGTGATGCAGCACAATCTGCTGTCAACTATGCCAGGAACACTGGAGCAGACACCTTCTGTTAATGACAAGTGTACTGGGTTCTTTTAGGTACATTACCAAAATGCACACAGGACCTGCGTTTTGACATCCCATCCGAGTGACGAAGCAGTAACAGTTAAGTGTCTTGCATAAGGCTACAGGTCTCAAGACCGGGACTCAAACCCACACTCATCCTGCTGATCAGAAACATCAGAGCTTGAGTCTGGTATTATAGACTGCTCGACCACGACATGCCATTTCAATTGAAGTTCAATTCAATGTCCAAACGTAAAATGGTCAAACTATGTAAATAGTTAGACTATGCAGAATCAAGATGCAACAACAGCATTTAGGATGAATAGATATGCACAAGTTTGCAAGATTCAGCCTTTGGACATAGAACACAAACCAAAGCCAAAATTTACAACAAGCAAGAATTGGCAACTTCAACTAAATTTACGGCTTGGATTTATATTTCTGCTAGAAATCTGGTTTTCTTTTTTTGTTTCAGTCCAAACGCAGGAGAGTCTTTACAAGTTATCTCTCAGTACACATCAGATTCTAACATCACATTGTTCACATTGACATATAGCACAGGGTTTGCCTTCCTAAATGAGCTGCATGAGGTAGGATCTTTAAATTACTTTAGAAAGTTAACAAAATCCGAGTTTTTTAGCAGGTCAATTTTTGTACAGTTATGTATTTTGTTGTTGACATCTTCGATACCATGACTTAAGGCACTTACCCCCCAAAATGTGACATTTGAGATTCCTTTTTGTGTAGGGTTGTTTGCCTCCCCCCATCTAGTATTTGGGTCACACACATGACCTGTTTTAGCATTTGTGAGTATTCTTGTTTTTGTTCAGACAGTTATTCTTTATTAATTTATGTAGTTTTAATCTTCGTTTCTATGGGCCGCACTTATGGAACTGTATTCATGAAGAAATTAGAAAATCGCCGTCTGTGGGTCGATTCAAGTATCATTACAAAAGATTTCTCCTCTCCCATTATGTGGCATAGCTCTCTTCTATTGTCAGCTCTCTTCCATTTTTCAGCCCAGCTCCTATCATCGCCCATTTACTTAGCCATGCTAGTCTAGACATTTTTATTTTATTGCATCCTAGCCTTTTTTTTTTTTTTCTTTTTTTTTTTGCGTCACCTGTTTGTCATGTCTCCACGTTTGTAGTTTGTCTGTCTAGGCTGTCTTCTACAAGCCTTGGCTTAATCTGACAGCCTCATACTCTCATTTATTTTGGTATACATTGATTAACTCTTTCCCCGATCTTTTGTACTTATTATTTTGCTTATCTATGCATTATTCTGTACATATGTTATATTTTGAGAAGAGTAGTATGAAATAAATGTTGATTTGAATTGAATTGAATTGAATGTGATTTTTTTAAATAACCATGGTACCTATGTTTCAAATGGTTAAAACTAAAAAAAGATCCTAAGTTAAACAAATTAAAGTTACAGAAATGTTACTATTGTTTCATCCTTAATTATTCATTTAACATTGTTGTGTTTAAATGTAGGTTTGGTATGGTGTGGCAGCAGAGACTGTTGTTGTCAAGCTTTTGAGGCCCTCGTCAGGATTTTCTCTTTATTCATTCCTCCATGGACAAACCACACCATCGGACTCACAGAAGGAAGAGCAGACGCTCAGTATCTTCTTTGATACAGACAATCAATTACAGGAGGCAAGTGCCAAATTATCCCTGGTAGGACATCATCAGTCTCTGTTACAGGGGCATCCTGGGGTCACTACAGTGGTAGCGTAACGGAGACTGAAGTCCTACCATGGCTAACGACTCATTTGATATTGTACTCAAACAGTAATGCCATGATCAATCAAAATGGAGATATGAGGTCTTTTATTGGTTTCTTGTTCACAAATGCATCATCTTCATAAGTGTTACTGCTTGTCTCAAAAATCACTCATTCACCAGGCTCCCAGCTACAATTTGAATGCCACTTCCCCGCTCAAACTACCCAATCATCATCTGCCATATCATTCATCGACCAATAGCCAAAGAGGACTCTGGAGAGCATGCCCTTTTCTTCCTTTGGCTCCAAAGCACTGAATGATCTACAATAACAAGTTTTGCCCTTTTTTGTCTGATTTGACCCACAAATTTTGATTTTAATTTTAAAGAGCTATTTTTATAGATTAACAATAACAAGTTTTGCCCTTTTTTGTCTGATTTGACCCACAAATTTTGATTTAAATTTTAAAGAGCTATTTTTATAGATTCAAGAAAGTTAAAAGCTTTCATTTAGAATTGCCCACAAATCAGCCAATGATAAAGTGGTAGTAAATTAAAAACTAAATTGCTCTCAAATTTCCATCAAAACAGGACACCAAAATTACCTGCCTTTTCCGTCAATTGTTTGAATGAAATTTCACAGTATTTAAAAAATAAATAATGCTAATCAACTCAAATTATTTTCAGTATAAGCCTGCATGTCCATTCACATGTTGAAAGACTTTTGGCTGGTTTCAGTACTTTAAAAAAGTTACAACCGTTCGAAATTTTTTTTAGTGTGACGGTAGATAAATGGTACATTTTGTTTTGTTTCCTGTCATATGTAAAGTTTAGACCAAAAATCAGTGGAAAGGCTAAGAGTGACTAACTAACCATAGATTGTTTCACAACTTGTGTTTCAGATTATAGCCACAGTGAACAGCAGTACGGAGAATCTGACTATCGTCAAGCGAGGTCTTGCAGTAGCAGATATAATAGAACATGAAGAATGGCTTCTTATGAAGGAGGAGTTGAGCCAAGATGACACCGGGTGAGTAGCAGTGGCGCCAGACTAAGATTTCCCTTTTTTGGGGGGGGGGGCAAAGATATTGGTTTTTGTTATTTATTTGTTTATTTCTTATTTATTTATTTATTTATCTATTTATAAATTTATTTATTTGTTTATTTTTATTAGTTTACATATTTTGGGGGGTGGGAATCAAATATCAAATTTCCAATGTATCAAAATGTAAACTGCAGGACTGATTAAAATAAACATCAGTGGTAGTGTAGAGAATATTTTGTTAAGCAAAGTTTGCAATAAATCCAAAGAAGATTATGATATAATCAACTAATCGCACCGAACCAATATTCAATTTATTTAAAGGGAACTTATGGTTTGATAAATACTCTTAAAATCAATGGCAATAAAAACTTACTTGGTAAGATGTACAGCAGCTTTTGAGAGCATAAAGCATTTTGAGAAACATTTCACTTCGTGATGTGGTTATAGAAAAATATATAACAGTTTTTATCCCCCAAAATTAGAATCTGAGAAACCTTTTCTGTCAGAAACGTTTCTCAGATTGTGTATTCCAATGACGGATTATTCTTCCTGCATGGACAAAACCGTTATCTGAAAAAACGCTACCACCTTTTGAAATGAAATTTTCACAGGTTAGTTTTATTGTATATATATCAACATTTATTTAGGATTGAAACAATCGAACGGTTCCCAAAACCAAAGGTATACTTTGCCTTTAAGCACTCAGTTTCAGTGCATGTCTGGGTAGATGCACAAATTCAAACTGGGGATCTATAACTAAAGGGACAATAGGGTCCCCCATCCAGTTATAGGGGAAGGTCCCCATTTGGAGATTGTGTACAAAAACCAATGGAAGCTCAACTTGGAATGAATCATGTAAAGACAATTGGTGGCCCGATTGCCAGGTGACTTTAGAGTAGATGAATCAAACTGCCTTCACAGCATAAAGTATTTACATTTTCTGTTTAAAAGATTATTTGTGATGTTAACAATTTGAGACATTTTACTTTTTTATTTTCCCCTAAGTTTGGTGTAATTAACGTTTTCCCCTTACATCACTGTGTGATAAGTACTATACTCAGTGCTTTCCTGCATGAGTCCTGCAGAAAAAAATCATAAGCATACTACTCAAGTGGAATTCGAACCCACAACAATTGCATTCTAGAGTTGGGCCTCCTCGCTAGAACTGGCCTCTCATCACCAAGCCCGCTCAAGTGGTCTAGAAGTTAAGCTCTAGAATGTGTGGGGTGTGGGTCCGAATCCCACCTGATTCCCTGAATAGTATGCCTGTGGATTTCTTTTCCCCACTAGACTCTGGAAAGCACCGAGTGTACAGTTTTTCCACACATCGGTGCCAGGGTAACACACAAACAAATATTGATTATCACCATCTATTATAAACTGAGACATTTTTTGTTTGCTGTCCTTCAGTTCCTTTGAGACTCCACCCCCATGCCTCTTTGAGGTGCTTCGGTTTGAGTTCACCAACATCCAGTTATACTCAAGAGTGAAACAGTACAAGTTGGAAGCACCGTATGTTTCATTCACTGACAGGCTTCATACGGCTGAGTCCTTGAAGGTTTATCAAGCCATGGTGCACCTCATGAAATCCCTGGATGAAACTACACCTCTAGAGGTAAACAAATTTTACAACATCGGTACAGTTTGCAGTAATGTGAAACTTCAGACTTTTATCAAACAATAAACCACAAGGGAAACTGACTGGGTAAATTTTAAATGATTATGGGTTGAACAAAGACAAATTGACTAGAGCGGGATTTGAACCAATGACCTCCGGATTGATATGCCCGTCGCTCTACCAACTGAGCTACCTAGCCCTATGTTGGCGGTCTCCCTATTTTGTCAATATCTAATTTGTTCGGGGGGGTGCCAGTCAGAAGCCATTCAACCGTATCTTAACTCAGACTTTTTAAATATCTGCCTGGTAACAAAAAACGTGGCTATTTTCTCCAGATAAAGATAAGTCCTGCTCTTTGATCTACTTCTTCAGCACTGAGGATACTTTTCCCAGAAGCTCCTTGAAATCTATAACTCCAGGGGTTACCAAAATGTGCAAATGCCATCATTTCAAGATACTTCATAAGATTGGGATCCAAGTTTCAGACTCTTTCATCAGCAATGACTCTAACCCCTGAGTTTGGGAATAGTTTTGAGAAGTAAATTATTGGAATGAATTGTGTGTAGACTTGTAAACATATGAGGTGACTTATAAACAGAATTGTGTTATTTGAGACAGGTGCATTCATTCCAGTTTATGATTACAAAAAACTTTTAATTTTTTTAAGGAATTAAAGTTTAAATCAACAACTTTCTTTTCACACCTTTTCTAACCTTTTCTAACCGACAACTTCTGTTGTAATAGTGTGTTGTGTTGTTATTAACCCTCTGAGAAAGACTCGGGTAAGGTCAAAACGTCAGACCATGAACAATTTTGACCAAAAAGATTTGTTACAATTTGTTACAGCTTTTGTTATCAGACCTGTATACGTGTGAGAAAGACTCTGCAAGGGTCATAACAGGAGGCATTCACAATTTTTGCAATTTCTCACATTAAAACTTCTTCATATCAGGTGAATGAGCTGGCCAGGTTTGATTCTGTGAACACATGGCGTCAAAGTAAACTTCCCCTCATGCCCTACAATGACTACATCTTCAGGAACTATCTACTAGAGTCTCAAATAGCTATATCACCATTGGAATATCTTAAGGTACTGGCATGTAACGCTACATGATCATACAAGCAATGGCGTACCATTAGGGGATGTTTTCATTTACCTCATCGACCAGGGGGGCAAACAATTTATTTACAACACTTCTAATTTTTTTCTTTTGACGGCTACAACCGAAATAGTTTCAAATTTTCCACACTCCCATAAACACATTGCCAATTTGCTTAAAAACTAATTGGGCAGAACAGTACCTAGACACACAGTCTCCTTTTCTCAAGCCCTTCTTCTCCTTTCCATCAGGCCACTAACTATTTTTTTGAATTGTTATTCTGTACACTCTCATTCATGATCAGAAGCACATGTGTTCCTTTTTTTGAACCTACAGACCCCAAGTATAAGGTATCACTACTTACTAACTGTAGTAAATAGCTGTATTTGTTGTCATTGCAGTTAAATGATGACTTTGATGCTGTGGCAACTTCTGTGATGCCAGAAGAAATCTTTCTGGATCGTCAGGAGACCTTTGGGTTTGCAATTTATCTCACCGCTGCACTTGCTCAGCTAAACGGTAGAGTTCACTTTAATACAAATCTCCCACAACATTTTTACAAGCCAACCAAAATACTTTAGTATATTTTTTGCTATTGTTGTGTTTTTCTAGATAGCACAATGCAGTTATCCATTGTCTTTACTTCTTCAATACTGTCTGCAAGTCAATTAACAATCAGTTAGTCTGATCACCTTATAAGAAGCAAGTACACTTTCTTGTTGAGGTTATACACCGGTGCCCAATATCATAGAGCTGCTTAAAAGCAGAAAAGTTTGTTTAATTTAGCAAAACTAATCAGGATACCATGTCACAGGTCACAGGTATTAGGCCTTAAGGCTGGTAACCTAATTCTGGTAGGCAAAATTGTTTTGTGCTTTCTACTTTTTGTAATTAAGCAGATCTATGGAGTTGGGCCCACACTTTGCAGAATCACCACAAGTCGGCAACAACTTATTAGAGTTACTGTATAACTTCCTTTTTTCCCAAAGCTAGTTCTGATTATTTTCTCCACCTTGCATAGTTTCAAATCTGATAGACTTAACCTTCATCACTTTTCAGGCACAGCCTCTCAAGATGATCTCCGACTTTCAGTGCTAGTGTCGGATAACGATCTTCTCCAAGTATCCACCAACAGGGAGGTATTTCACCTCAACAATTCCGTGAAGTATCAGGTAAAATGGACTTAAGAAAAAGACTACAAAAGGGATCTTTATTTTGTCATATTTTTCTGCAAACATGAAATTTTAAAAGCTTGGTTTTAGCTTGTGCTAAATGAACTGAAGAATCAATCAATCAATCAGTCAATCAATCACTTTATTTCCACTCAATCAATAGAGAAAGTACAGGATTGAATGTAGTCTTGCAAATCCATTGGTGCATTGTGCATACTTCATTGGATTTTGCACGACTACATTCCTTATTCTCTTTTCTTCTATTTACACTTGCCTTAAAGGTAAGGGTAGTAGATTGGTTTTTGTCAACGCTGATTTATAGGCAAAATTATAACAAAAGTAACATGTGAAAGTTACAGCTGAATACAGTGTTTACTTGCTGAGAAAACAGCAGGACACTGACACAATATTTTCACAGGAACGTCAAATGTTTTGGGGTAAAACAATTATCCAAACTATATTACTTTGAAGGGAGTCTTTTATCAAAATAGCTTATACTATGGTAATTAATTTTTGGAATATTTACCAATAAGACCCTGCCTTAAAAACCAAGCTCTAAAAATTGCATAAAATTAAGTGTTCATGAAACAACAAATAATGTTTTATTTATCTGTTATTTCTGAGGTTGATCTGGAGGACAGAGGAATCCTCCAAAGCCAGTCAGTGCCTGGTGTCGGCCTAAGACCAGTGTCTGTTATATTCAATGTATGGAACTCTCACTTCAACTGCTTCACTCATGATGTTTATAACGGCAATCAGATACAGGTATTGTACAGCCTATTGAGCCATGATAATTTTCCTACGTAAGTCTGATTTACGCATTTGTTTTTGCCCTTAGAAAATTCTGAAAAATTGTGATTAAATCGCCTGAAGAGTAGACCACACTATGCATATAGCAGAGCAGACCTTGTACTCAGACATTTTTTGTACTCAATAAAATGTTCCTACTTTTTTCCAAAGACCAAATATCATGACTACTATTGCTACCTAAGTGCTACTTTTAGAAAAAAAGTGGGATTTTGTTTTACAAGAACAATTTTGTAAAATTGTGACATATGTGTACTTTGGGTTTTAAACCACCCTTAATTTAAAAGCTAGATTTATATTTCTTAGCTTTTTTATTTCAATGCAATTTTGACATCAGCAATACGATTGAATATTAAACAAAACAAAGGGAATAGTTATATTTGAATATCTGAGTCAGCTAAAGAAACAGGAAAGACGCTTTGTGTTTGAAACACACTAAGTGCTAAGATAGTTTAAAGTTTTCAATGTGTCAGTTAATTAATAATGTAATAAACCCCAAGGGAAAGTGACAAGGTAAATTTTAACTAAAACACCTCAATTTGTTGAACAAGTAAACGTTGCTTTAATTGAAAATGGTAAATGGCCTTTTCATTGGTCAAAGTAAATCAAAATGACATATTTTTTTGTAACAGGCTAAACAAAAAGTCAAGTCCGTAAAAAGAACCGTGCAGAGAGATGATTTATTTTTCATTTTATCACAAGTTGAATCCTCGCACAGCAAGCGCTGTACAAAATGACAGAAACAAACCATGGACTGGGTAATAGATGAAATAACGCTGAGTAAAATGTATGAAAAAGAACCAACCAGGAGTTGTAGAATTCTCTCACAGATCCCGTTATTGAACTATTGAAGTGTAAAGATGGAATGAATGAAAAAGAGTGTAATAATTAAAAACAAAAGACAATCCAGCATGAATAGGCAAAAGCAAAGTAACCTAAACGTTTTCACCTGGCACTTTTACGCATGTTGTAGCAGTGTTGTATTATGAATAACTTGTATGGGTTGGCCAGCAAAACAAAGCAAAAAAAACACAACTCAATTCTACTGAAACATTCCTGTTTTGGAGTAAGTTTCAGTAGAGAGCTAGATGCTTTGTAGAATCTTTTGCGCCTTGAGTATTCTTTGATGAGAAAGTGCTTTATAAGTTTTTATTATTATTGTTATAACTAAAATAATACTAAAATTCAAGAGCTGTGGTTTGCTTTTACTCACAGGGAACCAACAGTCTAAGTGTTCAACTGGGTTGCCCTCCTGGTAGACATCTTGTCTTTGACATTGATGGTACATTCAAACAATTACGGACATCGTATGCGAGTATATATGACTGTCCGATACCAGATCCTAAATATCCATGCTTCTATTACAAGCAAGGTAATGTAGATTTCATTTCATTACATTTTATTTGTTCTGGTAGTGAAGCCACAGACTCTTAAAAAAGCAAACTTAATCACTTTACTAGCCAAGAATCCAATGGAGAGAACGGTTTTAGATGTGGGAGGAAGACCCCAGAGAGTTATTCCAGGGAAAACCCATGCAGTCGGGAAGGGACTGAAAACTTAATCCACGTAGTGCCCCCGACATGATTCGAACCGGTGTCTGAGAGAAATTCTTGGCATGGCACGGCCATTTGAGGAAATGATAAACATTGGCTATAACTTCTCCAACAAACAAGTCAACTACCAAAGTAATGGAAACTTCATCAGTTTGGGGCTCCTTTTGGCACCTTGCAATGGTTACAACAAAGATAACTAGCATTGCAATAATACTACAGTTGAAAAAAAGAAAACAATTTACTCACTGGTTTCTAAATAATGGTCAGTATTACTATTACAAAAAACATTGACCAGAGTTAGAAGAAACAGAAGTTATGGCTGAAGTTCCTATTTTGTTTCTCATTATTTTATTTAGAGCAGTAATAAAATATGAAAGGATTAGTAGATTTGGTCACATCAGGCTATGATACTTCATTGGTTTTTTGGAAGTACACTCCATCCCATCTTTCAGCTAGTGTTCAAACACCACACTGTCTGTAAATCCAACCTATAAACATTTTGTCAAAAGGTGATATCAGTTTTTAGAAGTCCCTGAAAAACACTTTAAGTTTTGTGCCAAATTTTGTGCACACTTACACACCTGCTTATTTCAAAATAAAAACCATTAATAAGAATTGATTATACTGTTTTTAATCAGTAAAAGGCCTTAACATTCCTTAAAAGGACTTTTTAGCGTTTTGAGAAAGACTCTGCTAGAGTCAAACAAGAAGCCATTAAAAATTTTTGCATTTATACAATATAGGTGATATAGAACCACAAACCATGGAACATTTGCTATTAGCTGCCCCCAACTGTAGCAACCGTGCATATATCTATATGAAGACCTTGCAATTTGTTAAGCAATAATGCTAAGCGAAGCGCTCGGTTTGGACTGAACCATGTTAAGCTTGTGTGTGTGGACACAATAAGAATAGAAGTATTCTATTTTCCTGATTCAAGGAATTTTCAGGGATGAGAAATTTCAAACTTTCATCTGAATTCAGACTTTTTAAGCCAACCTGGTGAAGAAAATCAGCAGGTTTTTTGTTTTCCACATCTAAAGAAATCCTGCTCATTGACCTACTCCTTCAGCACTGAGGATACTTTTCCCAGAAGCTCCTTGAAATCTATAACCCCAGGGGTTACCAAAAAGATGGAAATGCCATCATCATTTCAACATACCTCCTAAAATTTGGATCATAGTTTCAGACATTTTTTGTCAGCACCGACTCTCATCCCGGAATTTTCACAGAACTTAATTCCTTTCACTTCAAAGTTCCTTGACAATGTTAACTTGTGTCCAAGCCTTTGATTTCCATTTGTAGTGATGTAGAGAGTCTACAAATCCATTACTGCAACACCCTGGAGGCTCAGAGGGTTTTTATCTCCACTCCGAAGATTTCTTCATTGTTGTCCAATCTCACCTCTGAAAATCATAAAATGTCCAATCACTGCCTTGACATGACTAATATGTTCGTGTTTATCACATTGCAGAGTTTAGTCCCATCTTTCGCCTGTTAGACCTAGCTACAGGGAGATCAAGCTTATTCACTGGGCAGTATTCAATGACCGTAATTGGTGGTAGTGTGGATGATCCAACCAATGTGGACTACTTCACCAATGAACAGATCGCTCAGTATAATGTACAAAATGGGTAAGCTATGATCCATACCACAGACCTTTCTATTGCAATGTCACAGCCCAAGTTTTTGCCAACCAAGGTTGGACTGTGGAAAGCCATAAATACAAAGCAAAAACAGATAGCTACAGTTTGTAACAATATTACACAAAAATTCAAAAATAGTGTTGAAGTTGATCGAAACAAAGCAACCAATAATGGGATGTAATTTGTTTAATTGAAAGTTTGCAGAAATGTGAAATTCGACTGGTCATCCACAACATCTGTTAACACGACTGAATGTTTTGCTAAGTGATCAACAATAGAAAGGTTTAACGGTGTCTTACCGTCTGCATGTTGTCTACAATCATTGAGGTTGAATAACCATGTATCCTCTTCTCAAGTTTAAATTTTGGTTTCAACGTTCATTTTAACAAGTTATTTGAATTATATGACAATTGTAATTGGTTTTGTAAATTGTTTTTGTATAAGTTTCTTTCATGTTTTCTTTTAAAGGTATTATACAGGATTGGTAGAGCTGACAAAATAATCACAGACAGTGTTCATGTTTTGTGTAATCAACCACATACATGAAATAACAAACCTGTGAAAATTTGAGCTCAATTGGTCATCGAGGTCACGAGAAAATAGTGAAAAGAGACCTTATGTGTTTTCTGTTTTTCAAACATCGAGTTTATTATCGCGCGCGATAAAAACTATTGTTTTACTCATTTCTCAGAAACGATAGCATTTTAGGCAGAAATATTTTAAGGAACCCTTTCTACCATTACTTACTTAATTTAAATCATGTAAGTTACGTGTGAATCTGTGAACATTTGTGTTTTTCGATCTTACCAATAGTGTACAGGCCTTTAAGAGCTTTATATAACTAGAGATAAAAAAATTTGATTCCATAAAAACATGTAGTCTTCATTCAACTTATTTCCCTTTTTCGATACACGGAAGACTTGACAACAGTCTTTTAGGAGCAAAAATAATTGTCAAATAAAAATAAGAAACCACTTATTTGAAATGCTTATAGCTGCAAGTTCCAAAAGTTTGTAAAATGAAGAGTATTATTTTCTTCCACTGATTTATGTTCCCATATTTTGTTCTTGTTAAAATTTATTTACATGTTAATTATTTAACAATTGGATTAGGCTGTAAATCCATATGTCCTTCATGCATAGTGCGCAATGCGTAAAATAAAATAAAATACATGCCAAGCAATGCACAATAATTCCACGTATCAGTATTGCATACTGCTTTATTCCTTGTGCCTTGCTTGGCGTGTATTTTCATTTCAAAGGATTGTTCGTCACACATATGCACAACGTATGACAGACACATGGATTTCCGGCCATAGATAAATCCAATCCTTTGTAATGTACACCAAATTCCATTTATGAGTACTGAGGTCTACACCATTTTTATTCCTCTATACTCGTTTATTCTGAGTTGACTTTCTTTCTTATTTCCCCAATGTGTTTCTCTGTTCCCTACCCCCCTCTTCCAGATCGGGACCTATCATATGGAAACCAGCAGATGAGACAAGTCATGGTAACGGTTCAGTGCCAATCTTCACTCATGAACACAGTGGGATTCTCTGGCGCTGTGAGCAAGGATCACCATGCAGCAGTGTTCCTATAAACTTCCCCTGGCCACCAGAATACTACTTTGTTATCCAAGTAACAAACAGGTACTATTGACAAGCAGACATGCCCTTATTAGATCCGGCCAATCCCACTTATATATTTCTGGTAATGAAACCAAGGATGCCTCATAAGTGAACTTAATCACTGTAGCTCACAAGCCTGAGGAAACCTGTAAACAAGGGTGCTTGCTATATGTGAACCAGACCGGGATTAACCCCTTACTCTTCCCTGATATAAGTGTTCTGGGTTCTTTTACGTGCACTACCAATCCTACTGAGTACACAGGATCTACAGCTTAACATCCTATCTGAAGGACAAAGCAATTATAGTAAAGTGTCTTGCCCAAAGACACAAGTGCTACGACCCGGGACTCGAACCCACACTCTGCTGATCAGAACCACCAGAGCTTGAGTCTGTGGTGCTCTTAATCACTCGGCCACGATCACACACCACTCCAATTTGAGTGCACTGGAATGAGTGTTCTAGTGAACCCAACTCAAGTTCTGGTGTTGTCATAGTGTGTATTCGCCGCTTTACCATTACTTGTCCTTAGGATGAGACCTAAAGCCGTAGGTCCTATGTGTTGTGTAATGCACAAGAACCATAGAGCAAGGACCAGAACCCAGTCCACTTATCATTCAGAGAAGGGGATCGGCTCTTTGTTACTTTTATAGTTAGCTGTGAAACTAATGAGCACTTTGAGATGCCTGTTGTTGTCGGACGAAGACAAAGTCCTGTTATGATAAGAATTGCTCATTTTTAGTTGTCATACATACATGTACATACATATAAGGTATTTATAAAGCTCCACTACATCAAGAACGCAGCACATTAGATTGGATATAAATAACTTTTGGATACATTTCTTGAATTTGCATAAAGAGTCTGATTCTCTGCTGGAGAGAGTGAGTGAATTCCAGGTTTGGGGAGCAAAATGAGAAAAGGTGCAACTAGATGCAGACTTTACTTTTAGGTCTTGGGAATTGAGATTTTTTATTAATTTTTTTTCCCTTGTAGAGATGTGGACATCGACTCAACCTACTGTGAATATACCACGCAGTTTACGATAAAAGTGCATGGATTAGAACTCAGTAAAAACGATTTAGTGATCATAGTTGGGGTAAGTATAAAGGTCGAATCCCAAAGGTGTGTCTACTTTTAAAAAGGCGCCAGTCAGGGTCAAAATGAAGAAGTTAGTTTTCTTTGTAGTAAGTAAATCAATTTTAAAACACATATGGATAATGGTTCATTAAAAAAAATGATTTCTTGATCATGGTTGGGATATGACTTACAAGAATAAGCTTTTTCCTGGTGTAAGGCGATCCTATTGGTATAGTCATTGCATCACACACATCTGCAGCACGGCTTGCACACAAAAAGCTTTCACACTTCGGACTCCAAAGCTGGCATACATTTGTGAGCAACTAGACAAAACAAATATCACCCATTTCGTTGTTCAAAAGCATTTCTTATGAAAGAAGCTGTTAATTCCACGCATGATGTTCTCCCTACCTTAGTCTGATTTCTTATTTTGTTTTGGCCTTTCGGAAAAATCTGAAAAAAGTGTATTAAAGCCTAAACCATGTGTACACGTACGTAGGTCAGACCTTCTACTTGAGAAAATATATATATTTTTTCCCAAGGGCCAAATATCATGCCTGCAATTCTGAGATAAACTTAGTAACCCCCATACCAGAACCCTTGCCCCCCCCCCCCCTAAAATGAGATTTAAAAAATGCACATTGTTTTGATACATCAAATAGCCCCAAAGTATGCCCCCCCCCCAAATAAAATAAAAATATATAATAATAATACTGCGGTAGCTAGAGACTAGAGGTAGTTTTGGTATTTTAGAAGCGGAGTACTGCAACGATTTAATTTAAACTGTTGTTTTTTTTCTTCTTCATGGTAATGATTTCTCTGTAGTGGTCTTTGGGGATATCCTTGTTCATCATCCTTATCTTTGTCTTCTGTAATCGTGACAAGAGAGGACCTAAGAGGAAGCCTCGCCCACATAAGAAGAAGAGTAGAGTAGCACCGATGCCAACGATTCAAGAGGCAGAGATATCAGGTTTGATGAGGATTTATTCATCAATGAACATGATCAGATGTGATGCCCCCATTATGCCAAACTAATCAGCCATTTCTCAGAAATAGTGAAGCAGAAATAAAAGTGAAGACAACCAAACCATCAGCCTTGATGTCAATGCGATGTCTTGAACATTCTAAATGCTGAGAAATACTTTCCTTTTTGGCCCTAAATGTTATTTGAAAGCTGTTCTTCTCATCTATTTATTTGACAAATGAAGCCAGCTTTTAGTTTGGGCAGGAAGTGCGAGTGGTTTTGGCATCAAGCATCTCATAATATGTTCATATGAGAAGAAGCCTTTCACATACAGGGCAACTTTTTAGCTGCTTTTTGTGTGGGGCATTAACGAAACCAGACATTTTCATTTAGGGGGGCTATTTAATGTATCGAACCATTCATTTTGTGTATTTTTTCGATCTAATTTTTGAGGAGATAAGAGGGAGAAGGGTTCTAAGAGGGCAGGGCTCTAGCCTGGTTAAGCCACTGATGTGGGGCCTCATGAATTTGAAGATTTGGGTGAAAAGAAGTAAAAACATATCTTTCCTTTCTGAAAGACCCTCGATCTTATTTTTTTTTTTTCCCAGACTTGTTTTCAGCCATAATGGAAGTCAACATCTATGGCAAATAAATAACAACAACATTTTTTTAAAGCCCCACCCACTAAAAGACCCCACATTCCAAACTGAGCATAGAGACTGTCTGTTTGGGTAGTCATGACACCCTGGGGATGAAACCCGGTTCAAGGATCACATCTGGATTTGTCTTAGAATTGTATTCTTGCATGGATCTGTTTTGTGGAGACAGTTTGTATTTTTTTTGGGATGCAGATGACAGCGAGACAGATGACAGCGAGACAGATGAGGAAGTTCTCAACATAGAAGAAGGTTTTGGCTTAGGGGAAGTAAACATCAACAGATCTGGTAAGTCTTCAGATTGTTTCTGTTTTGTTGTTTCTCCATGTTACCTTGCACACACACGCATATGTATATATATTGAATATATATATATTCGATAATTGTCTGCTGTTGCAGTTTTTAGGTGTTCGTGCAACAGCGCGAACACGTCTTGCTTTTGTCCAGTTTTTTTTCCCCCTTCTTTTTCTTCTTCTTCTTCCACCCAACTCTTCTCGACAGCATAACTCAAAATTAAAACTGAATTGAGACTTAAAACTTATCAGATAATTGGACCTCAATATGAAGACGGCACATTTGTCATGACGTCATGACGCCATCATCAGGTGTTGAATTATATTAATCAAAGCTTAATGTTTTAAAAATCATAACTCCTGAACCACATATTGGACCTTTATAATCTATACATTAAAGGTTTTCAAACACAAGTGACCCCATTTGACATTGACTTTTGGTTCAAACAGGAAGTTAAAAGCGCAAAGCTATACACTAAAGCCATAAATTCAAGTTGAAATGTAAAATGCCGTCATCAGTTGATGCAATCATCATCTGGATGACATCAATTATGAATGAAAAAGAGAAGTGACTCGGCCTTAACCGGCCGTTTAAAACCTTGCAGGGACTCAAGCTCTGATGTTTCTGATGGAGTCCCGGTTGTGACACTTGTACCCTTAAGCAAGACACTTAACAATTATTGCTGCATCGTAGGTCCTGTGTGTTGTGTAATGCACGTAAAAGAACCCAGTGCACCTATCGTAAAGAGAAGGGGTTCGTCGAGGTGTTCCTGGTTTGATTGGCTGCATATATTATAATAATAATACACAACATTGATTAGGCGCTTAATACGGTTGTTTCTAAGCGCACCATTGTCTGTCTACAAAATAATTACCAACCAAAACTTATAATGAACACACGAATTATAAATCTGAGCTTTTTTTCAATAAATCATACATTAATAATAATAATAAGCATAAGATCAAACGCCACAGCACCTTGTAAACCATTACATGGCGCTATGTAAAGGAATAGGTCTCTTACATCAAAAATGTAGCTCCACATACCTTGCAGGAAAAATACTGAATGTTTGAGCGCCATGAGCACACTGAGTGGCGGATTTGAGCGCTAGTTAAGAAGCCGTTATTATTATGACCTTTATGTTGACCTTTTTGGTTAAATGGAAGCAGATCAAGTCTTGTGGCCTCTATAGTCTCTAAGAGGTCACTAACTGCAGTTGTCTAAAGAAGAAGAAGAAAAAAAACACCGATATTTTCCCTTGCATTTGGAGATGATATTATTACATATATTCTATTTTCTTGTTACAGGTGTTTTGAACATGCTATCCAGAAGTTTTCATCAATCTGGCCTTCAGACTCCAACAGGAGATACCATCATTCCAAGACATGTAACATCTGAAAGATTATGAAGACTAACAAAGAAAAAAATGGAATCAGTCTTAAAAGCCTTGACCCAAAATTGATCGAGTAGAAATGATTTGAGAGAATAGGAAAAAACCTTAAACTGTTGCGGTACCTGCTGCGGTACCTGCTGCTAAAATATAGGATTTGAACTGCCTCGGGCTAGCTTGGTGGTAGTGGTAAGACATCTCCTCTAGCATGGCAATGGTCGTGGGTTTGAATCCCACCCGAGTGATTTGCTAGTGGGTTTTTTTTTCACAGGACTCAGGAAAACTACCGAGTATACAGTTCTTAATACACATTGGTGTAAAGGGCATAAAACAAAAATTAGGGGAAAAAGTCACAAGAAATATACATTATATGGAATTGTAACTGGTGCGTAATTTTTTCAAAGCAAGGTTGTCTTTTGTTTAAATAATGTTACTGAACAGCTTTATAAAATTATGAAGTAAGGTCAGGTTTGTACAGTCAAATTGGCCCTTCAGAGACCATTCATTTCTGTATAGTCACCCAGACATTGCAAATTTCGTTGATTTTTCTACTCAAACTTTTTCAGGATGAAAACAAGTCTTGAAAAACAAGAAAAGAAACATAAATATATGGTTCTGTAGATTTGAAAATATCTATTTAGTAAATGAATTTTACTTTGACGGTTTGGTTGAGTGGAAGGTGCTCAAATCTTGCGTCAGTTTGCGGCTGCTATGGGCATTCCGGTACAATCCCGTACGTGGCCAGGAATCAAAACAGCACTGTGACGTCACACTACAGACTCGATACTGACAAGTTAATTGAAAATGTAAAGCAACGAAAATGTAAAGCAACGAAGATAAACAACCTTCATCCAGTCCGTGTTGTGATGTATTCAGTACGTAAAAACACAGACGTTTTTACACTGGTTTTCTGAGGCACTGGTACCTCAGTGTTGATTTCACTTTTCATTTTTATTGGTATTTGCTGGGAAGGGGGGAGGGGGGCTAGTTTTTCTAATCAAATTTCAACAAAATTACAAGGAGGAAAACTTCACACTTGCATCAAAATAATAACTAAACACAAAATAAACAAGTTTACATTGTCAAATTAGTTCCAGTGATTTCATTCAAGTTAATCTTTGAGTATAAGCTTCAGTTGAGGGAACCAACTTTTATTTTGTTATTTTAACAAATTATTAGAAAAGGTGATAATGGCCTCACGTTTGGATCCTAACAGAGTCTTTCTTAAAGACCCAGTCAAAGGTCTTTTTGATCTGTAAGCAGTTTGCAACAGCTTTGTTTTTAATTTATATAAAAATTAACTTCATCCGAGTTTACTACCCAAAGAGGATCCAAAGTTAAGGAAGCCGTTCAAAAACTCAAGTTGAATATTTATGTCCCTTGAAGAGGGTCATATTTGTGAAGCTCCGTGGTTTGTCTGCATCGTAGGCCTTGTATTTATCTCATCTACTCTACAAGGTCCCCAATTTAATGTAAATACTTTCAATCCCTGCAATCATCGTTTTCAATTCTTTAAGTGAATAGAGTACATTATGCTTTGCCAGTGTTCAGATTTTGAATAAATGTTGATGGAATGTCACTTATTTCTCATGGGCCTTGTTCATTTGCAGGGGCCACCTTGCTTGTAAAAAATTGTCTTTTGTGGTGATTAGTCTAAATGTGCAACCAAAACGCCCTCGCTTGGCACAGACTTTCCATTGTATCTATTTTGGTAACCAAACTAATTTTGTCTGATTTCAGGGGATTCCTCTGGATGAATTAAATGAAAAAGCCATACCAGTTCTTTGTTCTTGCTGTTAGGAATGAACTTATGCTTTTACTCTCAGACTATTGGTGTTTCCCATCAATGTATGGGGGGGGGCTTGGGGGGGCTTGGCTTGGCTTATATGGAAGGCAGCCTCAATTTAAAAACAGCCGCAAATATAAAGTTAAATAGTGTCCCATGCACTGTTTATGTATGAGCAGAATAGAAAACAAGTAACCTTACAATACAAAAGCCTAACAACTGTATCTGTGACACCAATCTTCAAAAGTTAGTTCTTTTTGCTTCCATTCTGACTGGGTAACACGAGTATCATTTTCTACTTACTCAACACATTGTTTCTTTTCATAGAGTGAAAAGAGGACAGGGTTGTTTTAAAACAATCATTAGCTCTTAATTAATTTGAGGAGGATAAAAAGAACATCTCCATGATCAATATTATTTTGGTAGCTTACAAACAATATGCAAATTGCCTGAACAACAGCTGTAAAGTTCCATCACAGCTGTCTCTCACCCACCCCCCAGAGCTACATGTCAACACAATGAATGAATACACAAATACTGTTCTTATTACACAGTGCCCTTGCCCAATAACTGACATGTTGAGTATCTCGCCATACCAGTTTGCTCTGTGGACAAACACGACCCAAGAAGTTTGACGCGAGCCACATGTATTAACTCAAGGCAATTTATTCAGTCGGTTTTTTGGCTTCTTTTAAAATAAACTTCTTTACATTCTAGCATAAGCTGATTACTTTACATACAGATAGTTATATGTTGATAAATGCTGTTTGTAACTAGCTTTTTTTTCTTTCTTCTTTCTTTTTCTTAATAAGACACCGAAGAAATGCAAACTGGGGTTGGTCTGCATCCAAACAACCCAAGCTTTACAACTACTCATGGGTTCTCAAAGAGAACACCATTAATAAATAGCAAATACTCATACATCTGGTATTATTACATTTGCCATAATTAATAATCAGGAGACACTCATTTAAAAAGGACAGCACCATACGAATACAAATCCAAACTGTTTTTGTCTGCGGCCAAAACAAGACAAATTTTCATCAAGATAACTAAACCCCTACATAGCGCCTAGTTTGTTGTTAAATTTGTTTATCAAAAAATCGACTAAAATTAAGGTGTGACAAACAATACATTTATTTAGGAGTTAAAAATCAAGTTAATTTCGCATCTGGATGGCATTTTTAGTTTTAAATAGAAAAAAACTAATTGGTTTCCTACAAGATCGACGACTTAATTCAGCACCACAGATACAAAATAAGACATCAAAGTCTTTGGGATATCCCTTGTAATAAATACAAAATTAAAATGAGAGAGACCAAAACAGAAGAAGAAAGTAAATTGAAGTGGACATTTACAGTACTGAATACAAAACAGGGAAATTAAACCCCAATATAAAGGGCGGGTTATAAACGGGTCGGTAAATGAAGATGGATGGTCAATAATGATACTCGATCCAAGGCTAAGCCACATTATTTTAAACTAGCAAGTATAGAAAAGTTCTACACTTAATCGCAGCTCCACAATTATCTTAATGCTACTCGATCCGTCCCCAAACCCCATAAAAAAAATTCAAAACAGAGAAAAAAGAAAAACTAAATCACGCTTATAAAAAAGAATGCCCAACCCCCACCCCGCAAAAAAATAAAATAAAATAGGCATTTGGTTTCCAGCAGCTGAGGGCTCTGTAGCAGATGTGGCTTTGAAAACTGCATGCATGATATTTGTTCTACTTTAATCCGACTTCCGATTTGTTTTGCCCTCAGAAAAATCACCAAAATTGTTATTAAATAGCCTGAAAAGCCTATCAAAATATATACCATGTGTACATGGGTCAGCCCTTGTACTTAATAAAAAAAGTCCTACTTAGGGCCAAGTATCATGCCTGCAATTGTTATCAATATTTTTAGGGGGGGGGGGGGGTAGATGAGAGGGAGCTGTTCATTTTTTTTGCCAATCACGACAGTGCAATTTTTATAGGCAAATAGTTTAATAACAATTGTTATTAGAATGGTAAAGTCCAACCCTAACGGAAACATTGATGGCAATCAGATTTCTTGTCGATGGGCTACAGCTCAACACTTGTTACTTTAGTTTCTACTGTAAGCTGCAATTGGTGTAACAACAAAGTTTGGACCTTGTAAATAAAATGCAAGCAATTATCCATCCATTCTATAATTAGGTCACCACAGAAGGCATCTCTTATCTGTCCTATTCAGTATGACCATCCAAACCACACTTTAAAACAAATTCAAACTGGATCATTATAAACAATTAAAACTTGATCTTAGTTTAAGAATTTAAGGGATGCTAAAGTCGTCATAGAGCTTTGGTTTGTGACTGAAGCATAAAGCACACACTCCTTGATTGTCAATCTATATGACAGTATTAAACATTCAAACAATCTCAGCAACTTTAAATCCATTTGTGCGTCGTCAATTTCACGTGACTCACAAGATTTTACACATGATACCGATCCAAAACGCTGATGCAGCCCTACGTTGCAAAGGTCCAGTGGCTATAGCTGCCAAATTAAAAACTCTTCAAATTGTCTTATTCTCGCAGAATTCTCCCTATGGGAGTGTTCCATACTTAGCATCCAACGGGTAGAACAGTGGTAAAAACTCTATTTTAGTCGTGGAGATGATAAACTAAAACTGTTTCTTATTGATGCACACTTGATGTTTCTACTGGGAGAGATGTTAAGTCACAATAAATATCTATTCACAGCCAAGCCTCTTTTCCCTGCACAGATTCCAAGGACAGCATTTTTGTATGTACAATCAGAGGGCAGTTCATCAGTTCATTATTTTTCCCATTGACTTTGATCCAATCCGATCCAATCTAGAAAGACACCACATCACATGAGCGCTCAGCAATTCAGTATCATCTGAATCAACTTGTGATACACCGAGTGATTTCACACAGGCTTTCACAAGAGTAATTCAATGATAGAACCCGAATTAACGGCTTGTTCTAGTATTGAAAAACTTCCACATGATTTCACAAAGCCTACTCCAGGCACAGTGATTAATAAGTAACTTTCACCGAGTGATTTCACAGAATGAGTATTTCACCCATAGATTTCACAGGGCGTTTTACACTGATTGATCTCTTACGGACTGCCCCAGTGATAGAGTAAACTGATTTTATTGAATGAGTATTTCACTGAGTGATTTCACACAGCCTGCTTCAAACAGAGTAATTAATCAGTGATTTTCACAGAGTGACTTCACGGAAAGAGTATTTCACAGATTTTTTTCACCGAGTGGTTTCATACAGCCTGCTCCAAACACTTCATCAGTTGCTCGATGCTCCTAGCAAGCACATCCACAAAGTTCTGCTGCCTTGAAGTAGAGTTTGACAACCTTCGGACAGGGCCTTTTGAGTCAGCCACTGCTGCACTCGCAGTACTGGTGGATGGCACGTCTTGACTAGACGTCTCGTTCCTTGCTTCTTGTTTCTCTTCATGGATGGGGGACTTTGGCCTCTCACTCTCTGCAGTCTTGGTGTCCGATGAGGAAGTCTTATCTCCTTCTGCATCTGATGATGGCTGCTTACTCTCTTCCGTTGTGTCCTTGTCTTTTGCATCTTCTTTGACACTGCTGTCATGAGGGCTGGCAGAATCTCTTGTCTCCTTCTGCTCTGGTTCGTCATTCTTTGGCTGGGTGAGTTCATCAGATTGTGTCTTCTCTTGGTCTTCGGTGGAAGCATCAGAAGAATTTCTCTCTTGCGTCTCTTCACTTTCTGGACTTAACTTTATTTTCTTTCTGGGGACAGCCTCTGAGTCAGCATCTTTGATATAAGAAGATACCAATAAATATTATCAATCTGCTAACATGAATTAAACTCTTTGATTTACTTTTTCATTGATATAAATTTACAAAAAATTATCAATGGCAATATGTTTGCAAGTAGCAGAGTCTTTCTCAAGGCTAAATGCCAACACAAACACACACTCACACGCAAACCTATACATAATTCAGAGGAAGGAAACTTAACAGCAAAACAAAGAACTTTTCAATAGAAGTTCACATGAACACAATTCAAAGAAATCAGTTAAAAAAACAAACAAATTAAAATATCTTTCAAAATGTAAACAGTTAAAAAATTAAGGATCCCCAAGTAAATACAGCCTGAATTTTGTCAGAACCTATTTTATCAAGAATGCATTTTCAGCAAACACAACAAAAACAATACAAGTTTCGTCTCGTACCTCGATCACTCTCCTCACCGTTGACCTCCTCCTTGTCAATGACCTCCGGTTTC
Organism: Leptasterias polaris; assembly: GCA_037783415.1. Lineage (NCBI taxonomy): Eukaryota > Metazoa > Echinodermata > Asteroidea > Forcipulatida > Asteriidae > Leptasterias > Leptasterias polaris. Next base: position 5,664,898 of record JAZGTN010000027.1, read on the forward strand.
AACCTTTGAACTCTACTGATCTCGGCCAACCTGGCTTCTCTGTCTCTTCTACAGGCTGTCAGGATATGTTGGAGGGCGGGTGGGAAGTGAGGATTCATGGCTCGAGGGGGCACCACAGAGAACATCAAGAGAAGGGCTCGGATATCCTGATACATAGCAAAGAACAAATAAACTATTGTGGGTTTTCAAATTTAATAGATGAAATAAATGCACGAGGGAAAAAGAATCGTATCATTTTGGTTGTACCCTCACACTGACGTGCGACTGTATATTTGGGAGCTTTCTGAGTCCCTCTTTCACTCAGCAGTAGAAAATCAATAAAATCAATGATTCTTAAATACAAAAATAAAATTTGAGAATTTGCACAGTTCAGTGTTCTTTATTCACACAAAACACGCAAAATGTTGTAATAAACAAGACAAAAACAAAGTCCAAATAAATACTAAAACCAAATATAGCTGTGTTTGCTCTGGACATTTCGGGGGGGGGGGGGGGGGGGGGGTAACAATCGTAGAAAATGGTTAACTTGACCACTTGGAAGTCCAGAAAAATTTCATCCCAGTAACTTAACTGAGTCCAATGTTTAACCGGCCACCTTCTGCCCAGGTTAACTAACCTGGTCTGGTCAAATTAACTGAGCCAAAAGGTCCAGTGCTGATGCATTGTCCTGGTAAAACTCGCCACTAAAATACTGCGTAACTATTGGTGATGTTCAAACTCGTGTTGCTGTCGCGGTGGTACACAGAACTCCAAAATACAGAACTCCTATTTTATTTAGCGCGCCTCTATGCGACCATTGTTTACAAGCTAGGTAATGTCTTTTGTAAATTGCTATTAAAGATCACTGATGTAGCGCCCTCATGTGTTTATATTTACTCAGTTGGTTTGTTTCACCATCATTTCGGTTAGTTTACCTATGTCAAATAATCCAAGCGTGCACATCGGTAAGATTCACCCACTGGAATGTTACCAATGGTCTCAGTTAAATATCAATCCAGTGCTAAAGTGGCTTAAAAATAAACACCTATAACCTGTACACAAAACTCAAAAAAGTCATTGCATTCATTACTTTTGAATGTTTTTAACAAACCAGAATGACAATAGTAGTCCTGAGAAAAACTACCACATGACCATCCCTCATCACTGCAATGTCCCCAATCTTTTCTTAGCTATTACTACAAAGTTACTTCTATTCCGGTGCCTGTTTTAAGCGGGGGGATGGTTAAGGAGGGAAGATGGGATGCAATCTTCCAGCGAGTTACTTACCCCATTCAGCTTATAAGCCATGAGCTTCAGTTCATCTTGCTTGTAGCGATCAACGTCTTCTGTCTCCCCAAGTATGCCACAGATGATAGAGTCTACTACCGACTCCCAGGTATTGCACAGGATTTGTTTGTACACCTGTCATAACGAGAGCCAGACGACATGTTAACATTGTTTTAGAAAGTTAAAAGGCAAAGGAAGCTCTGTGTAGAAATCCTGAAATCAGGAAAAGTCTGAGAAATCACAGGCTTGAGCAAGAAGATAAAGTGACATGTACACATTGCAGTTTAGCTATCATCTTTACAATAAACGCTTAATTATTCAGACAGTCAACAGACAGTCCACACAAAGCCTTGCTACACTTTTATACAATCCACCCATTACTAGTGGCCACAAATGGATTCTACCATGACAAAAACAACTGTCAACAATGTCCTTAATCTATTGAGTCCATCCAGATAGTCAGATGGTGGTCACTAAATTAGGAACGACTTTTCAAAGGTTTAAACATCAAACTTCCCTTCTAAACAAAATGTGTCAGTGAAGTAATCTTATCGATAACATAACACAACAATTGTACCACACAGCAAAGTTAACAACAGCAGTATTAAATAATTAAAATCAACTGCAATATTAAAATATTCAATTTTAAGGAAGACCTCATATGATAGTTGTTTTACACACTGCATTACATGACAGCAAAAAGCAACGACCTGTACTGTGGGGAAAGGAATACAGTTTAAAAAACAAAAACTTTGATGCAGACCTGAAAGAAATTTTCCATACAAAAGGAACAACACATAATGCAATAGATGAAACAAAATACAACAGGAAATGGCACAGAATGCAAATGGAAAAGTTACACCTGCTGATTTTAAAGCAAAACAAAAAAATGCAATAACAAAAAAGTTACAAAATGCAATAGAAAAAGATACAGAATACCTTACAAAGCCACAGAATACACTTCTTATTCCACTATAAAGTGGCCGACATGAACACATTCTCATGTCATGACATTGCTTCACCAAAGAAATGGAATCCATGAGAAAAATACAAAATACTATTACAGAATACTCTTACAGAACATTCTACAGAACATTCTACAGAATACTCTGCAGAATATTCTACAGAACATTCTACAGAATACACTAAAGAATACTCTACTCACCTTTGGGAAGAATATACAGAAGAATGAGTTGATATCTGGATTGTTGAAGGATGTCCTCTCATCTAGTAGGATACCATCTACGTAATCATGGAATGTATGGAGGCTACATAGTAGCTGCACACCAGTCTTATCGCTTCCCTGTCAGGAAATGAAACGAGAAACGAGTCATGACAAAGCAGACATGGACTCTCATATACCGTTAAATTATCAATATACAAATTTACTTTTCATTAGAATATTATCGGCATAACGGAAGTCCCAGCAACAAGCACTTTTCCAGAGCCTGTGTGGTATCTTAAAGTTCGATACCTAATTGAAAACATCAGTTTTTAATCACAAAACTAAAAACCAAAGTTAAGTCTCCACGGAATAAATTATGCTCCTCAGATTAAGATTTAAAATGAATATCGTTTTTAAAAAATCCCACAGACTATGATCAAGCCCCTAAATTCAGTTGATTCTAACACTACAGCCAGTCCATATCAATACCAACCCCAACCCCACAGCAAATCGGTGTTGAAATTATTTCAGGTTTGCGCATGGTAAAGGTACAAGGAAATACAGGTTTGGGGTGACACCGCGTGTGACACGGTGAATACAATCTCTGAAGTGACTACGTGTCATTCTGAGAAGAAACAGAGTGCCCGGCAGTACTCATAGCAAAACAAAGGACAGCACTTGACGCAGGTTCCATCCATCAATTGAGAAGGATTTGTGTGTGCAGTATAGAAAGTGTATTATTGACTATACCTCAGAGTGGTAGATGAGTTTCCACAGCTTAGCAAACCAGTCAAGCTGAAGGGGTACACCTTCCAGTGCCACCAACCCACCTGCAATAAATAATAACATAACATTAATAATAATACCAAAGTTGTAAAGCGCCATCTATCTATGACCAAACATAATCCAAGGCCATGGAAATAATACAATTGAAGAAAAGCATACATTACTTAGATAAGCAAAGTATACAGGGGATATGATTAAGAGCACATTAAAGAAAGATTTGCACACTAACAAAACACAAGTGGATAAACACAATATATAGAGTCAGTCAAAAGCAATGCCAAACAAATGTGTTTAAGCATGCTCTTGAAAATGTCCAGAAAATCTGTAGCTTGAATACTTAATGGTAAAGAGTTTCAGAGTTTGGGAGCGGATACGGAAAAGGCACGATCACTGAAAATACAAAACAATAACACCTTCAATCACACACACAATATTTCTTGGAAATTTTTTTGATATCCTGAAAGAATCTGGGGGATAATTTATACAGAAACGAGAGAACACAAAGAAACAGCATGGCAAGTAATTACAAATAATCATTAAAAATAACACCAAACTTAAATGGGCCTTTCCCACGAAATATGCAAATTGAACATTGCGTGTGCACACTACTGCTATTGGTGGGCAAACTGAGAGAACATCGCACCCTTTTGTATGGGGCTGATGGTGACGTGACACATATGCGTTTATGCACAAATCTATGACTTTTGCAAACCAACAGTGTCTGTACGCATGCAAGAATGTAATGGGCATATTTCATGGGAAAGGATGAAGTAACACAAGAATGGAGGTAACTGTGGGAATAAAAGATGACATCTTAAATGGTCTTTCATTCCCATTCATAACTTTTCATCTTTGCAAATTGGACAAATTTTTGTGTATTATATTTTCGCAATAGGTTTTAACCTTTTTTTCTTTTCTTTTGTGTTTCCAACCTTTTGTGGTTAACCCAGCCCCTCTCCCCCCCCCCCCCCCCCCTTTGTCTCTTCATTGTTCATCCTTTGCTTTTTCTGAGTGCTTTCTGCCTCTCTCTTTTCACTTTTTCCACCTGACTGCTTTTGTTACACCTGTTTACTTGTTTGGGTGTCGAGTTGTCTTTTACTGCTTGGGTCGAAACGTGTGGCTATTAACTATTTTTTTTCTATTTTTTATAATTTAACTGAGTAGCATTTCGTACATGGATATACATGTAGTGTTGAATGCAAGGTTTGGCCTCAACTGGCTTTAAACAGCTCCAGCCAGTCTTTTACCAAGTCACCCTCTACCGACACTACTAACTCGACTAAACCATAGGTTACTGACTACTTACTGAGGTTGATGGTATCCTCAGTGAAGAGGTTGACGTTGAGGGCAGTATGACACAGCGTCTCTACAAGCTGATGATACGGTAGGAAGTACTCCCTCAATGCTGCGTCATAGGCTGGATCTGAACCCTGTTAACACGCATGCAAACATTTTAATCATTATCAGTTGTTTTATTATTTTCTTTTTCCCTCCTAGTAAAGTGTCTAACCATTCAATATCATCCACAAAGTTTGCAATGATAAACTAAGCCAGCCTACCTGCTTGATATCATGTGGTGACTGCATCTACACAGTACACAGTCAACCCTTCTACTGTCTTACCATTTAATATCATCCACACAGTTTGCAATGATAAACTTAGTCAGCCTACCTGCTTGATATCATGTGGTGACTGTATCTACACAGTACAAAGTCAACCCTTCTACTGTCTTACCATTCAATATCATCCACAAAGTTTGCAATGATAAACTAAGCCAGCCTACCTGCTTGATACCATGTGGTGACAGCATCTACACAGTACACAGTCAACCCTTCTACTGTCTTACCATTTAATATCATCCACACAGTTTGCAATGATAAACTTAGTCAGCCTACCTGCTTGATATCATGTGGTGACTGTATCTACACAGTACAAAGTCAACCCTTCTACTGTCTTACCATTCAATATCATCCACAAAGTTTGCAATGATAAACTTAGCCAGCCTACCTGCTTGATATCATGTGGTGACTGTATCTACACAGTACAAAGTTAACCCTCCTACTATCTAACCATTCATTATCATCCATGCTGTTTGGAATAATAAACTAAGCCTGCTTGCATGCTTGATGTCATGTGGTGACAGCATCTACACAGTACAAAGTCAACCCTCCTACTGTCTTACCATTTAATACAATCCACATAGTTTTGAATGATTCATCAGCTATGCCAGCCTGCAAATACTGTACCATGTGGTGAATGCACACACCCAGTGCACACACCCAAGTGTGTAACAGCCTGCAATCGTGGACCCTCCTTTGTTCAACTCTTTGTGATAGCAACGGTGGACCACAATGCTTTCCTTTGTGATAGCAACCGTGGACCTATTGTCCTCTTTTGTTATAGGTCCCCGGTTTGAATGTGGTTACCTACTCACACATACACACAGTTAGTTCTGTGCATAGTTGTGCCACTATACACAACCCATGTTGGTGAACAATTAGAGATGGTTGGTCACCTCGTTGGTAACCAAGTATAGGAGGGAAACTTGAGGTCTGTGACATCTAACACAACCACAATTTTCATCTTAGAACATGAAAATGTACTCAACAACATGCCTGAACATCAACGAACAGAACGATCACTCAAGAATCTATTCGAGTATTCAAGTGTAAATTATCAATCAGTAACTGCAACCTGCAAACAAAGGTTTTTGTTCTTCTCCAAAATACAAAACCAACAACCAGACCATGTTTCGCAGCGCCAAGTTCCAATTTGTTCAGGCACAGGATACAACCATTTCCCTAAACCTACTGGCTGCATATTGCCCCACAGCACCTTGTAAACCATTTCCCAAAACCTACTGGCTGCATATTGCCCCACAGCACCTTGTAAACCATTTCCCAAAACCTACTGGCTGCATATTGCCCCACCAGCACCTTGTAAACCATTTACATGGTGCTATGTAAAGGAATAGGTCTCACACTTCAAAAAGTAGCTGCGCATACCTTGCAGGAAAATACTGACTGTTGAAGCGCCTTGAGCGTCACTGAGTGACAGATATGAGCGCTATATAAGAAGCCACAAGTAGAAAACCGAGTTTATAACCCGGCAGCAAATGTTCTACTCTCAAACAGTGTCTACTGACGAACGTTTGATAAGGTTGTTAAAGCCTTACATGAGACGTCTCCAGTTGGCTGGGATGAAGGAACATCTGAAGCTCCGGTCTTGGAGGTCTGATGCTGGTCTTGTTGGGGGCAGGCTTTGGCATACGTCTTGGGAAATATGGACCTGTGGACACTGATACATGGAAACAAAATACAGGTTTGATAATTATAATAATATGCAATAGTTTCAAAGTTAGTAATGTCACAGGGTTCTTTCCTATAATTTAAAGCATGGCAAACACAATTAAATGGCGATATAAAAAAGTGTGTATTAAAATTTGTATGAAGTTTGAATATAACAGAAAATGTATGAATATTTATTAAAATAACCCTCCCACTGTCTAGTTATTCTCTTTTATCCACTGTGGATTTGAATGATAGATAAACTATGCCAATCTACAATATTATGATATATGTGATGATCAACACATCTACAAAGTACACAGTCAACCCTCTTACAGTCTGACCATTCAATACAATTTATTGTGGTTTTGAATGACAGATAAACTATAACAGCTAGCAACATAATATCATGTGGTGAATGTACCTACACAGTACACAGTCAACCCTCCTACTGTCTGACCGTTCAATATCATCCACTGTGGTTTTAACGAAAAACAAATTCATGTGGTGAATACATCTACACAGCGCACAGTTAATTCTGTCCAAAGTTATTTTTCTCCATACACAACCCATGAAGTTGAAAAGTTTAAAATGATTGGTCAACTCACTGGAACCAAGAGTAGGAGTGTAAATAATAAGTGTTACCAAACAGAAGTATACAATCTGGATATGGCATTAAACTTACAGGGTATGTTATTTGTCTGGAAGTGGTGATGAGCATGGAGGATGATGGGTACCAGTCTTTGTACACATTCCCTTGAGTAGAGGGTTACCAGTTCGTTCAGTAGAGCTGCAAATCAATTGCAAACAAATGCAGAGTTATTGAACTTTACAAAACGCATGATCCTTTAGATGAAATAATGTATATAAACAAGAAATGTAGGATTCAAAATGGACTCTAGCTAACTGGCAAGCTTGGTGGTCTAGTGGTAAGACTTCTGCTCTAGAATGGCAAAGGTCATGGGTTTGAATCCCACTTCAGTAATATGCCTTTAGGATTTGTTTTAACATGCCTAAGGAAAGTACTGAGTATACAGTGCTTCACACACATCAGTGTTTGGATAAAACACAAAATAATGATTAAAACATTGTAAGCTGAACAGTATTGATAAAATATTCAAAACAAAAACAGATGTGGAATAAGAAAGCACCATTAAAATAAATACCTACAATATACCGGGGAGAGGTGTAAACAAAAACAATCAGTACATTATTTGTATTTAAGCAATTGATTCTATGAACCAATGAATTTAACATACATGAAAACACCTTTGGAGAAATATCCAAACTACACATAATAAACAACAGTCCATAGATGTACACTCCTGGGTCAACTTGAAAATAGCAGACAGATAAAGATTCAATCTGACTACAAACTGGAGATGAGAAGATGATTTGTTTCAGCAAATAAGCAGAGTAAAGCTGGTGAAAAAATGTCAACCTTTTTCAAATGTGGGACACAATGGTTGTCAGGGCTCAAAAATGGACCACGAAACCCCTGAAAACGAAAAAGTCCTGGAGCGTTTTTTTCATAACACTAACTTGGTCTAGGAAACAACTTCCACTGCCCTAAAATCTGAACTCCCATGGGAGTTTCAACAGGTTATCTTCATGAATCCATACCTGCCAAAATTGAAAAGTCAGAAATAGGAATGACTTCTGCAAGTCACACCAACAGACCTTGCCACAATTTTTTTTTTTAAATCATCCTTTCTTGGTCTCGATACACATTGAAATTGGTGCAAGCATTCTTTTTCTTTTTTTTGCGGGGGGGGGGGGGGGGAGGTGTGTTTTTCACTCATCTTGCCTAAACAAATTGCGTAACAAGAAGACAATTTCCCCATAGCACATCATTCATGCCGTTGCAACAAAATGGCGATGCGACCTCAAGTAAATAGTGCCCTCTTTTGTTACTTTATTTCCAACTTTCAGTGAAGTAGCCTCTTAATTTTTATTTGTTTACCTCCACGTTTTCAGGAATCAGATTGTTCGGAAACTTTCAAGGTTTTATTACTTAAAAATCACGACGATTCCGATTAAATTGGAATGTTTTCGCAGGTATGTGATTCACTCCCAATTAGCTAGTGGTACACCAACACACAAGCCTCTTGACATTTGTATGCCTTGCCTCATGCACAGCAAGGTCTACTTACCGAGACTCTCTTTCCTGACATTATCCGGGGTGTAGCAGTTGAGTAACGTTAACAGCTTCTGGGCAAACTCCAACCGCTCCTGCCACTGTAATAACGACTGCTTTACATCTGTCAAACAATAATTTGTTAATCTTAGTTTATAAAAATTTAAAAAGTTTACGTCACAATTTCAAACATATAGACCACTTGCATATGTCAGCAGCTCAAACAGCGCCCTCACTGAGGTCAAAGAAAGATCTCTCATTGGCCGAGAGTTTCGTGTAGCGCATACGTAGGTGCACATTGTCATTGTTTGACCTCAGCAATGGGGGGCGAATGCAAGGGGCCTATTAAATAACACTCAAATCAAAGTGAAACAAATACTTGGCAGAAAGTATGAAGTGCTTTTTACACAAAATATAAATCTTTCAATTTTGTTCCAGGCATTTAGCATGCGTCACGCTGGGATTTTGTATAGTTGCTTCAATACCATTGGCCTGTGATGAATACACAAAATAAAATAAACACAGGGCACACTCCTTTTTTTTTTGAAAATAAAAACAGACAGCCATCAACCTTCCTACACCTTCCAAATTTTCCAATCCTCCTGAATTCCGAATAATCTACTCCCCGGCAGTAGAAAAAATAGCAAGACAAGTTCTCAAAGAACAAAATCTACCTAGCAAGTAGATATACACATGGTGTTATCGCAAACCAAGTATACAAGACTAGTGTAGCTTGACTGACTCTAGATTGTCTGATTACCTACCCTTTCTATCTCTGTATTTGACGGCACATTGTAGAGTCAACAGCGTGATAGAGAGAAGCTCAACCAGATCCCCAGTGACGTGACAGGCCGTTGCCTCCTGGTACATCATGTGTAATGTGTTGAATGCCTGCAAATCAACAAGAGGTCAACGCTATATTACATCAGGGACTTTAAAAAAACCTTGGCTTGGGCTCTGGGCTCTGTTTGATGTTAGAAACACCATGGAAAATGTTCACTGCTTCAAAATTGATGATGGAGCCCAAGCCGGAGCCCAAGCCGGAGCCAGAGCCCAAGTCAGAGCCCAAGCCAGAGCCAGAGCCAGAGCCCAAGCCGGAGCCAGAGCGCACTTGGGTGGGCGCACTTTGGTTATGTCTTTCTGCTAGTAGTTCAACAGCGTCATTGTTGTACTGACATGGCCACTTAAAGCAAGGCCCAATTTCATAGAGCTGCATAAGCAAAAAAAGTGTCTAAGCACAAATAACTATGCTTACCAGAATAAGGTTACCAGCTAACATACCACATCATATGTACCATCTGTGACTGGTATCCTGCTCTTTATCCTGCTCATCATCATGTACCATATCTAATTAAGCAGCTCTAAGATATTGAGTCCAGACCTGATACTTTGCTATTGTGAAGGTAAGGCAGTCTTTCAATAGAAAGGGCACCTCTATGAGGAAATGTAAACTTGTACTGGAGTATTTCAAGGGGGACTTAAAGCAATGACCAGGGGCATGGAGGTAATTGCCTCCATTGCCTCCATGAAGTAACGAGCCCGAAGTTTGGATCCCAGTGTCCCTCTAAATTGATATGCTTCAGCTGTCATCTTCAACATAGCTACTCAGTACTCAGCGAAAGGGTCCAAGTGAAAGGACATTTCCAAGTTTCTTTTTCCTGAGAAATCTCAAGATGCAACTCGGCATTGTAAGACATCTTCACACGACTCAATGAGGTTGTTGTTGGTACTTACATCAGCCAGTCTGCTGAGCCCATGGTACGTGATGACACCCAGTCTGTCTTCATCATTCTCCAGTAACACGCGGAACGCACTGCCGGGAACAACATCAAATACTCAACGTAAGTAGGATTTAAAACTTTGCATGGCAGAGATACAATCTAGCAAGGTTTGCAGTAACACCATGTATATGAGTAGGATTTGAAACTTTGCATGGTGGAGATACAATATAGAATAAGCAATATGGTGGGGATACAAACGGAACAGCTCGTAATGTTCGCGGTCACGCCATGTACATGTGTAAGATTTGAAGCATTGCATGGTGAAGATACAATCTAGTAAGGTTTGCAGTAACACCATGTACATGAGTAGGATTTGAAACATTGCATGGTGGAGATACAATCTAGTAAGGTTTGCAGTAACACCATGTACATGAGTAGGATTTGAAACATTGCATGGTGGAGATACAATCTAGTAAGGTTTGCAGTAACACCATGTACATGAGTAGGATTTGAAACATTGCATGGTGGAGATACAATCTAGTAAGGTTTGCAGTAACACCATGTACATGAGAAGGATTTTAAACTTTACATGGTGGAGATACAATCTAGTAAGGTTTGCAGTAACACAAACATTGCTTTCTGAGGGCCTCCTTCCACATGCATTTAATCTCTCAGCATCATATTTATCTATATTATTACTATTTATTTATTGCTCTTCTCATCTATTTGATGAGTAAATAAACCAAGTCATGAGTTTTAGCAGGAAGTGTCTTGTAATGGCATAGATCGACACATACAGCCTAGATTGAAGAAACAATCCTTACCAGTAATTACTTCTCCCCAATTTGAAAAAGATACCATGAGCATTTCAAACTATTTTAAATTTACACCTACTTTTCACGCTATAGCTATATTGGTCATATCCCCTATGTGCATTAGCACTAAGGAATATTGATTCTTATTCCACCCCAAAAGGTGCCAGACTATTTCTGTCCTTCCAGTCCCAATGTGGTTGCACTGATCAGAATGGAAGGAACAGATGGCCTCACCATTATAATGGTCTAGGCCCAGTTTCATAAAGCTGTCAGGCTTTGCTTAGAACAGGAAAATTAATCTTAGCAGATTAAAATATGCTTAGCAGAAACAGTTCACCAGCCAAAATACAATGTAATGCATAATGTTTATAACTGGTTCCCAGCAAATGTTTTCACTAAGCACCATTTTCTGCTTGACAGCTTAATGAAACTGGGCTCGGTTTCACTGTGTACTTTGGGGTCTGACCTGATGAGAGTTGTCCAACAAGAGCTTCTTTCCAGGCATTCCAGGTAACACTTGAGCGTCATCCTCTTGAACTCCTGGATCTGTGCACTCTCCTCGCTCGTAATATCCGGCTGACGAGACACAAACAGCTTCATCATGCGGAACAGCTCGTCCACAACCTGAGGGTCAGAAGAAGAAAGTTCCATATACGTCTCAGTTACAAAGAAAATGGACTTCTTAGAGAAGAAAAAAACCAATCCTACAAGGGAAACTGACCAAACAAAGATAATGACAAAATAGGGAGACTGCCACCATTATGGCTAGACAGCTCAATTAGTAGAGCATCAGCACATTAAACAGGGGATTGTAGGCTCAAATCCCACTCATGTAAATTTCTCTTTGTTTAACCCCATATTAAGGAAATAACCTCAAGAAGTTTATTGCAGTTTCTTATCACATCAGCAGGGAAGTAAATCAATGGTTCTATGCATACACCGTAGACAAAAAAATGGACATGCACTCATGAAGGTGCCATGCACAACTAGCAGCCAATGAGAGGTCTTCCTTTGACCTCAGTGAGGGCGCTGTTTGAGCTTGTCACTTCATACGCAAGGGTGGCTTGCATACACCCTAACTTCCCAAAACAGCCCTCTGTTCTTACCATAGGGTACTGGCTGGCATAGGGAGTGAGAAACCTGAATGCCCACTGCATGTTCTGATGGACAGCAAGAGCTCTAGCAAACTGAGGCGACTGTTGGCAGCAGAGACGTAGGAGACCGTAGTAGGCAGGTAACATGATCCTGTTAAACATCACCACCTCCTGGTCGTCATGATCCGCTCTGAATCACAAGAAAAATATAGAATGAATTCAGTACAAGGGTTGAACATGACCTATCAACACCAGCGTCGCATGCGGCTACTGTCTACCACACTCACTATTTTGCAAATCAAATTGCACATGAAATTACGGTAAGCGTTTAAACGCCTTGTCACCTAAAATGCCCCTGTAGCCATTCGCACATTCTTGAGAAGATCCTGTTAACAAATACGGGAACCGAGATTACCCCCAAAATTCCGAGCACACTCAAGAATGTCCGAACCACGACAGGGGTTAGTATTTAGTGCATTCCATACAAAAACATTGAGACATTAACTCCCCAAAATGGCACATCAAAGATTTGGGTCAATTGGTAGATTCTGAAAGAGTTATGAAATCAAACTTTTAAACGAAGGTAAGTTGAAATAATTTAATATCATCTATTAAAAATCATCGTTTAAAATAAGGTACGAAATGGAACCATATTTATGTTTATTAAGTAATCCTCAGTACAGACATTATCTGGCCAGACTTAGATGTTCAGCGCATAAACTGCTTGTAGAAACTGGAAGATACATCGGTTTAGAATTTAATCAACGTATTTGCCCTCACTGTATGGAAGACGTGGAAACAGAAATGCACTTTGTATGTGCTTGTCCGATGTATAATTTTCTGAGAAAAAACATGTATGATGTCGTGTGTAAAAGTAATGCAGATTTTGGTAGGCTATTGGAAAGAGACAAATTAATTTTTTTAATGACCTCTCAGGAAAAAGGCATTGTAAATTGCTTAGCCAAGTATATTTTTATGTCTGCTAAGTTAAAGGAAATCAATGTTTAAAATAATTAGTTTAAAACTGATGCTTATGCTAACTCCTCCGTCATGATGTAAACTGCAATTTGTATTTTTAAATTTTTGTTGTAACCCTTCCCCAGGGTAATGGGGTATGTTCCTTTTGGAATAAAAATACTAATCAATCAATTAATTCTGTTTCTGAAGCCAAGGACAAAGAAGGAATTTTCAGTTTTAGATGAGGAAAACCCCAGAGAATGATACCAGGGAACCTCCCCCCCCCCCCCCCCCCCCCCACTATCATGTAGAGACTGAAAACCCATTCCACATAGTGCCCCCAGTAGAATTCAAACCGGGGTCCCACAGGTGGAAGGCGAGGAATTATACCCCTACGCCAACCCGACTGCCCTATGATGGCATTTCAATTTTTCAGTAAATCCATTAATGGGTTATAAGAAGAGTATACTCAGCATAAGAGCAACACTTCTTTGTACCTGAAGAAAATAAAAGCTACTCTTTTTTTTGTAAAAGCAGACATGAACAATTTTGAAACTCGGATGAAAGTCTGAAAATTCTCATCACAGTAGACACTTCATTAGAAGGTTAATATTGCTTAACACTAGGATTTGCGTTAATATGAAGCTACATTATAATAGACAATTGACTATCTTATTGATAATGACCTATCTGTTCAGTATCATCTGAACACACACAACCTTCAAACTGGCATGATTGAATAACCCCTTGATAAGAATTAGCCATTTGTGAGTTAGATTTGAATAATGTCTGGTACAATGACTTGTTTAGTCACAAGGTACTGGCTTAAAATTGAATTCCTAAGACGATAGAGAAATTCAGTTGCCATGTCAAATGGTTCGGGGTAAGCTTTTGATGGGCAAAGCCTGGTACCACTGAGCCGTACTCATTCATTCAAAATTGTGAGTTGATGTTCGCTGTCTCTACACAGCTTGCCCCGAAACATGTGACATAGCAACTGTGTCTATAATCAGAGGAATTCAAATTTAAGCGGTAAGTTGTGACTAAGCAAGTCATTGTACAAGACATTATTCAAATCTAACTTGCAAATGGCTCATTGGGTAGAAAACAGAGATTGAGAGCAATTAGACACCACTTACAGGATGTAGTTGTACGGCAGGTGTTTGACTACAGTTGGATTGCTGATGATCAGCTCCACGTTCTCAGGGACATCTACGCAGGCATTGTACCAGAACTGAAGCATAGCCTGGGCAACCCGGAAAGAAGAAAGGTAACAATTCAGTCATGGGTCGATAGACCTTATGCATTGCAGGGCTCGAATTTGGGGGAAAAATCCACAAGACCGCAGGGCTTGTTGCTCAGAATTTTTACTGGACCGGAACATTTTTTACAAGACCGAAGTCATACGAGAAGAAAAAATCCAAAACGGAACAAAAACACACCAAAAGTTAACTTGTTTTTTCATACTTCTGCGCCCGTGCAAGTTTTTCACTTGCAGATCGCTTAACAGGCAGTTTGGGCTTTGAAACCCCTTCGAGAAATTTCCACATACCTTCTTTTTACGCGACGTTTGCTTCCATAGAAAAAATGAAATCAGTTTTGACAGAACAACAACGTTGTCAATGCAAGACGTGTGGAAACAAGACGTTGCTTTTAATCCATGCAACACAGGGATGTGTGGTGTTGAAAGCATACAACCAAGACGTTATCGATACGATTTCAACACTATGTAATTCGTTTGTAAGGTATCAGACTTCAAAGTGACTACATCCAATGTGTATGTACACGGTCAGTGGTATACGAACGATGCGCTGTTTACTGTGTTGTGCCGCCGGGCACCAATACATCATGCATGCACTGTGGAAACGGAGGGTGCTGTTCGCTCGCCCCCGGGTGCCTAAACATGGTTTGAGCCCAGCAGTTTTACAAGGTGGTGGGCATGAGTAAACTGCTGGATGGTAAACTTGCACGCAGCAGCATCACGACGAAGAACGGTCGGCTGGGTTTGACGTTCCGCGCTCGGAATTGATTTGACGACAACAAGTAAAAACGGAAACTTTTAAAACTGAGATTGAAATACATTTATTTAATGAAATATAATATATTTTACATTATTATTAATAATAATATTAGTTTGTTAAAAGAAATACACAAGACCGGCGGACTTGTTCGACATAAAGTTTACTGGACCGAAGCTAAAATCACTGGCCTCGGGCCTGCGGTCCAGCGTAAATTTCGAGCCCTGCATTGATGCGTTCCGCCACCAACTTAGAGGTAAACCAATGATGACACAATGGAAACGTGAAGCTTTGCATGCGCGGAACAGAGGACAGGCCAATGAGCAACCTCTGTTTGACCTGTATATAAGGGCGCCCAACTCCAGTGACTTCAAGTGCATAAGAACATATTATTGTATAAATTTAAAACTTCAATGTAGAATTTCTTGCTCGTTACACAACACAATAATCCATTAAACTTTACAGCATCAGTGATGGTAATACAGCTGTTATGATATATATCCATGGTGAAATGGCAAACTCACCAAGATTTGCTTCCACAATGCAAAGTTTCAAATTACCAAAGTTCATGACAAGTAGTGAGAAATTCAAAATTCAGGCATGCAACTGCATTTTGTCACGATAAAATGAAAAGTGCAGGGCGCGGCAAGAATTTGTACTGTGTTTTTCAATTGTCAACAGCACAGCTGAGAAACAGGAAATCAGCTAGTTTAGCTGAAAAGCTGCATTGCCTGAAAATTTAACGGAAGCTCAGGGATAAACCTTGGTAAACATCGAGGCTTCACAAGGCTCAATCCTGAGTTACCGCTAGTTTAATTTTGGCGTTTCTCCTTTACGTACCTGTTTATTGTGATTGCATGGTATCGGAGGCTCAGATAACTTGGGCTGGTACAGATTCCAAAGATCCATGAAAAACTGGGAAAACTGTGGACAGAAAAGCAATATCGAAATTTGTAAATAACAGCCTATTGAACTGAGCTGTTAGGTGATGTTATCCACTTACGTTAAGTGCCAAATATTCTGCTTACCATAAGTTCCGTTTTTTGCTTACAGAAATGAAATTGCGCCCAGGTTCATACTACTGTTTTGTGGCTTGTTGCCTTTTCCTTGCTGGCTCTTCCTTGCTTATCTATGAAACAAATTTACTTGAGCCTGAAGTTTTCTGCCATCCTAAAAAAGTTTTGCTTGCTGTCAGCAAAATTGAAGGTACAGTTGTATACAGTACAGATAGGGTGACACCCCCTCACAGTCTGGATCCCTGACTTACCATTCTCTTCTCTATCCTACTGATGATACAGTGACTGAGTACAGAGAAGTAAGCAACCAGCTTGGTGGTCCCGTGGATAGATGCATCTGAGAATAGACAATAATAACACATAGGAACCCTGAGGTTTATTTCAGTTTGAAAGATTAACAGTGTTTAATAAAATACAAATATTGTGAAATCCTTGAAAAAACACCAACATGTTGGGGTTAACAGGCATAATATTTGGCCCATTGAAAAAGTTGTACAAAGTAGTACAACTACATGAACATATGGTATAGGCTTTTATGTATTTTTCATGCTGTTTAATGACCACTTTTGCTGTCCTTTCAGAGAGGGCAAAACAATCGGAAATCAGACTTAAGTAGGAAGAATATCATGCCAGGGAAAACCAGGGGGGGATAAATACAAATTATTAAGAACTCTGAGTTAGTATAGACCTCACCTATCCTAGCAGGTAGATCAGGGTGTTGTACAATCAAAATAAACAAGTCATAATTACAAAGTTTCAAACGGAACTAAATGGTTCAGTCTGAAGTTGCTTCTTGAAGACATGCACTGAAGTTGATAGGCAGAGCTGAGTGGGAGGTTTGTTACAAAGTTTCAAGCCAGTGCATCCAAAAGAACCATGGCCAACTGATTTTGCCGAATTTGGCCTGCAAAGCATTAGCCATCTGTGAGTTTGCTTAGTCTGCAAATCTTAAACTTGAAGATTAGAACAGTTTCTTTAACACTCTTAATACCCCCCCCCCCCCCCCCCCCCCAACACTGTTCCCTTTTGATACACATCTACACGCCAACATTCAACATACAAAATTTAGTTTTGCGAAAAGAAATTTAACAATGGAGGGGGAATAAACGATACTAAACGACTGCAGGATTTGATTAAACTGGTTCAAAGCTACACAAAATGCATCCAGAGATTGTAGCATTTCTTTTTCCCGAACTGTGAGACACAAAAAAAGTTTGACTTACCGACATAATGTCTTGCCCTTGGCAGGTGTTTGAGAAGGATAGAGTAGATTTGCTGAAGAATTATCACAGCTTCTGGATTCAACTAAACAAAATCAAAAACTAAATCCAAAGCAAATTTTACTTAATAGTACAACAAACATATCAATGGCATTTAGAGTTGAAACAGCATTACCTTATCCGCTCCAAACCCAATACATAACAAGGTCAAATCTCAACTTTGGTTTTGCAACCGTCTGTTTAGTACACCAATAAATTCTTAGTCATTTGCACATTTCTTGTACCTAATTTTCCCCTCAACCTTTGAGATGCATTACGATCGCGTTCATGCCACAGGTGCAGGTTTTACTTCAAGTCACTTCATATAGTTACATAAATATTATACAAGTATTGGATGCATATTAGTGCTTTGTCACAGTATATAATCATGAGGAGAAATCTGGACATTCAATGTTTGTTTTATACTACTCACACATAGATCCTTGTCATTTGAACAATTGTTCATAATAAACACAAAACAGAAACGAAAATTCGCCCATCCCAGAAGCCAAAAATTATAAAACCCCTTCGGCTCCATGTAGACAACAACCTTGTCCGCCGCAACACAACTTTGCCTCATTTGGACAAATGGGCAAGGAATGATTATTTTGCAAACGACGCAGCAAATCGTCGCTATGAAGTGCCCCAAGTGTCCTACATTCATTAATATATTTTGGAGCATCACACCTCAAGGCAGTAAATACACGGCAAATAAAGTACGACACATGACGCATGTTATGACAAGGATCTGTGTGTGCGGTATATAAAATCAGTTGGAGAAGACCGTGATAGGCAATAAACAAACACTTGTATTGAATAGTGTCTACCCAGTTATCGGGGCACATGACGGCCACTCAGATTCATCTATACATCCAGAAATTGTAATAAAAATAAACAACCTTACTCAGATATGAAACACCACGATTCCAACAAATGTATGAATTTTTTTGACAAGTAAACCAAGTTCCAATACTCTTGAGCGACTTACTCTAATCTCCTTCTGTGGACTATGAACTGACCGTGCTGACCGGAAGGATTGTCTGAAGTGAGCGTCAGGAACCAAGGAGATCAGCAAAAAGGCAGCAGCTGGAGTCAAGAGAAAAGTATCATTGATGAAATTGATTACGGTTTAATCAAGCTAAAACAGAAGTGTGTGTGTTGACCTCTCTACACATCAACATTCTGAGACAAACCCATACTTCACTGGCCTGGTACTTCACACGGAGGCAACAGAGGCAATTGCCCCTGTTCATTGCCTTGGTGCCACATGAAATGTTCCAGTACAAAATTACATTTCTCTCATGGGGGTGCCCTTTATTATTGGGAAGACTGTCTTTTCCATCAAAGAAGGAACCATACGGCTTGTCATGACAAAATTGAACTTTGTAATTTGTTTTCTATTTTCCTTCTTCAGGACTGTAAAAGCACCAAATTGTTTGGACTTAAATTGGAATGCCTGACCCAGTGATAGGCAACTGATATTTGGGACGACACCCCTCAGTCCTTCTGAATCCGTCATTTCAGCAAAGAGGATATAGACCCATTGCACAATGCTGAACGCACGTTCGAACATGATGCGCGCCCTTCCATTTTGGGAGTCAACTCTATGATTCTTATGTACAGTTTGACTCCCAAAATGGAAGGGCGCGCACCATGTTCGAAAGTGCATTCCGCATTGTGCAATGGGTCTATAGAAGTATTTGAGAGGATAAGGTGTTGAGGCAAATGTTTAAATCAAAGTTGAAATTGCATGAGAAAGGCACTGAAAGTAGTCACAGTGGGGTCAGAGTTGAGCCAAGACTCTCACTTACCATTCCTAACTCTGACATTATTATGTGCCAAAAGGAAGTGCTCCACCCATGTCTTGACTCCCTGGAGGACCCAATGATGTGCCATCTTATTCCTTGGGGTTTGAGCGGCCAACCAATCCAGAACTTGAATTGGATTGAACTCCGACACCTAGGATGTGTACAAGCAAGAACACAATGTAGTATTTACGACTTACAGAACAATGCTGAGCAGCTCTGAAGAATCTTGGTTTAAAGCTATTTTTACTTGTCTACTGCTTGATTTGATTGGGAATCTGACATGCTTTCAATGTTGTATAAATCTTTTCTAGTATTTAATGAATAATAATAACAATAGTGGAGTCTTGTAAAGCACACAGATCCACCATTAAGGTGCTCAGGGTATTAGAGCAGTAATCTATTTAAGAACAAAGAGAATATTATATATCTTTGTACTGACTTCAACAACATTTCTTCAAGCACATTTTAATGAAAAACCATTAGTTTGTTTCTGAATGCTTCAATTTTAATATCTAAGTATTTTTTTAAAAATTCATTGTAAAATTGTTGCAGTGCAGCTTCATGGCTGCCTAGAACAATGTATTTTAATACGGAATAAAAGAGTGGCAACGAGGTCTTACACCGCCATTTAAAACCGGAAGAGTCATGGCCGTGTGAACTCTGCCGAATTTAAATGGCCGCTTAAGACTGAGTCACAACTCTTTTATTCCCTTATTGAAATACATTGTTCTAGGCAGCCATGAAGCTGAATTGCAACAATATTGAAACAAATATAGAAAAGTATAGAGCAATAAACCAATGAATAATAATAATAATAACTAAGAAATTGGTTCTGACATGAGGTGTGTTTTGAGAGCTATTTGAAAGATTGAATCATTTTAGAGGTTCGGATGTGAAAAGGTAGCTGGTTCCATGGACATGGTGCAGCAGAGAGAATGACAAATAGATAAATACTAAACAGCATACCTCCCATATTCTCTGGAGTATTATGGGTGTAAATGGTGGCACACCTGGTGGTCCTCCCGCCGTCTCTACAAGCATGGACAGGATCTTGAAGAAGGGCTGGCCAGCCTAGTAACAACAAAACAAATAGTATGAGAGCACATCACAAATCTCCATCGCGGACAAGAACTTAAATAACTGGAAACCTTTCTGCCAAGTATCACATTTTAATTGTTTGGGGGAAAAAAGAACAAGAAGAAAAAAACAAGAAAAAAACCCCAACTAAGTACCACCTTTAATTTAAAAACTGGGCCCAAATTCATAGAGCTGCTTAAGCAGCAAATAGTGCTTAACAATTGTGTGATAAGCAACAAATGAGCAGGATACCAGTCACAGATAAAACATGTGTAATTGTATTTTGGCTGGTAACCTTATTTTTGTAAGCATGATTTTGTTGCTTAGCTACTATTTGTATTTAAGCAGCCCTATGAAATTGGGCCCTGCCTAAACTACTCCTTTCCAATGAAGTTGAACAACTAAATAATACCATAATTAGGTCAAAACGGAATCTTTTAAAGGTAGGGTCATAGATTGGTAAATACTCAAAACATTAATGACTATAAAAACTGACTTGATGAAAAGTACTGCAGCTGTTGTTAGTACATTCTATTTAGAAAAAGGATTCCCTTCAAAGTAGTATGGTTTGGATAATTCCCCCCCCCCCAAAAAAAAAACAACGCACCAAGTTTCTAAGGGTTAATGTCGGTTTGCGAATGCTACGGCCTGAGAGGCAGATGGCACCATCTGTCACCTCCCTAAACGTATATGGATTCAATGTTTTGTGAAAATACCGTGTGAAAGTTTTTGGCTGTTTTCTCAGCCAGTAGACACTGTATTCAGCTAAAACTTTCACATGTAACTTTTATTTGTAAATCAGCATTCTATGACCCTACATTTAAAAATAACTAAAACTATGAACAAACCAAATACTACCAGCCCTGATACTTCACGACGGCAACGACGGCAATTGCCGTCGATGCCCCAACCGATTGCCGCAATGCCCTTTAAAAATCCCACTTTCCACGGCAATTGTTGCCGTGCCCTTTTTTGTTATTGCCGCCGTGCCCTTTCTCCTGAAAAAAATATATTAAACGATATTCTGCATGCGACATAAATCTCAAAAAATGACACCGAAAATGAGCTGAAATATAGCGACTGTCAAAACTTCCGATGTCTGTGTGATCTATCTGCAGATCCCACAAAAAAAATTAACGCAACGAACAACTTACCTCTCATCACACAGTACACGCACGCACCGACGAAAACCATTGAGCATGCACGTGTATGTACATATCATGTATGTACATGTACGGTGAAATAGTCTGGTAAAATAAGCTTCGACCGTCGACGTCACGTGTATGCAGCACTGCGCGTGAACAGCCCATCCGAGTCGGTAACCCAGACATTGTTTCAACCTCGTACGCGCTGAGTATTCGACCCAGCAGGTGGGACCGTGCGAAAAAGAAAAACAACCGAGAAGGAGTGTGTAAGAAGTTGTTGTTAAATGCAGGCAGCATGCAGCCGGCTTGTTTGTTTTGGCTTGGGTGATGCATCCGCCGATGACCCGACAGTCCGAAGTTAGTTACTTTTTTTGATATTCAGAAGCTTCAACATGCCGTATCAGGAAAGAACCAAGCAAAATTATCCCAACTAAATGTTGCAGCATCAAAATGCTGCAAATTGGACACCTTTTTCAGGCAATGTTTAAAGACGAATAAACTACGTGTACAGTATGTCATGAAGGAAGTAAGCAGAACAGAATAACTGAGTGGTGTGTATTTATTGTGTAAGATTGTATTATTTATGAAATATGTGTTTTTTCAAAAATTGCCTTGGTGCCCTTTGCAAATTTTTGCAATCGCCTTGATGCCCTTTGGAATTTTTGAAAATTGCCTTGGTGCCCTAAATTTTTACAAAAAGTCAAGGCAAAACTGCCTTGCCCCTTTCAAGCTGAAGTATCAGGGCTGTACTACAATTGTTTAATTATTCCATCTCAAAGAGATATGACCATTTTACCTCTGGATTGAGTTTAGCAATGGCGTTGAAGATCATCGCTACAATCTGCTCAGCTAATCTTGGCTGGAACCTCGTCAGGCTAATGATGAGGTTACGCGTCTGCTGGAGATTGATGCAGTCTCGAATTTGTTGAAACAAGAATGGAAATCCCTGAAAAGAAAATATACATATGTCTTAAACTTAATTCATTTATGTACATTTTGGGAGTAAACTAACTGAGCAAATGGTTAACCATTTTTAAGTCCAGTGTGAACAGCCCAGGAAAATTTTACCAGGTAACTTAACTGAGCCAAATGGGATGGGTAGTTTAACCGGCAACTTCTGACGAAGTAATATAATCTGGTCAAATTAACTCAGCCAAAAAGTCCAGAGCGGACGCATAGCCCTGGTAAAGTTGGCCAGTAATATACAATTTCCGGTTCACTGCACAGCCGTGATAACATGAAATACAGAAATGAGCTAGGAGCTGCATGTATTGGTGATGATCACACTCATGGTTATGTGGTATACAAAGCTCAGAAGTTGCATCGTTTTTCTTACTTTTATGTGCTTCTCTGTGGCCATTGTTTAGAAGCTAGGTCATGTCTTTTGTCCCATCTAATTCAAAGTCACTGACGTAACGGCCTCATGTGTTTATATTTAGTCAGTCGGTTTGTTTCGCCATTGTATCGGTTAGTTTACCTACGCCAAATAATCTAAGTGCGGACACTGGTAAGATTCAAGTCTGGTCTTTGTTAAATATCAATCCAATGCGAACGCAGCTTTCGATTAGAGTGACATTAGGGGACTCTCTCTGCCACATATCAAGCATGGTGTAGAATGTTGGTTCACTTACCTTGCCAGCAACAAGCACAGCGTAGTCGGTCTGTGACAGCATGAGTTGTCGATCAGTTCTTGATGAGTCTACGAGGTACGCTATGAGCGAGATCATCTTCTCCAGGGATGTGGGCTTGTACTTGTCTTCCGTCAGAGAGATGATGTCATCCTCATCCTCATCATCTTCATTATCATCGTCTGAGACGACTTCCACCTGAGTGCGATGAGTAAATCAATTTAAACCCAGAGTTTACAAACATTGCTCCTGCCTGAGCCAACGTACTGCTTATTGCTGCCTAAACCATAGATATTCAGTATTTACTGCCTTGCAAATAAACATATCTGTAATGTTTCTTTATAAACTGTATTGTTTCTTATAACGTCATTTGTTTGCTAAGTTTAAAGGTTTCTCTTTCTTGCGTCACACTGTTTGAGATGGCTCATTCTGCATAAGGCCTTCTTTAAGTCCATATTTATTATTCTTATTATATCCCCCCAAAAACTGCTTACTGTTGAAAGGAGTATAAGATTCTCGTTATCAAGACATTTGTCCATGTTTCCTGTCTCACAGAACTAGTAAAGATAAAATACTGAAAATAACTAACTTATTATTTCTTAGCATGTTTTCATTCAGGGTGGCATTTACAGCGTTTGTGTGTTCTATGGAAAATCCTGTAGCTAGGCAGACATGGGTTTTACACTTACTTTGCTAGATATTAAGAAACAATGTAAAGATAAAGTAACTTTGTTGAAGAAAACAACAAACTGCCAGTGGGTTTCGAAATACTTACATAATCGGCAGCTTTGGTTCCGAGGTAGAAGTTGGTCATAATTGAAATAGCTTCTACAGATGTTAGGAACTGTGCCTTAAGAAAAATGATGAACAGAATTAATTAAGTTTCAACACATCTTTCTGTACATCGTAACAGGAACACTATCAAAAAGTTTAAAATAAAAAAATGATAACATTTGTTCAATACTTATTTTGCAAAAAATAAGTTAGTGGCCTGACGTTTCGACCCTAGCAGAGTCTTTCTTGAAGGCTAAATGACAACACACAACACACATACAAGCAGACAAGAGTTGCAAGAGTAGTCAAGTGGAAATACATGAATAGAGAGAGTGGAGGGAGAAAAGCAGAAAGCATTCAGAGAAGGCAGGGGGTAAGCAGGGATTATGAAGACAAAGGGGGGGGGGGGGGGGTTATGAAGGGAAGGGGATAGCTTGACCACAAGAAGTTGGGAACACAAAGGACAAAATGGAACACAAAGGACAAAATGGAAGGTTAGAAGAGAGGTAAATAATTAGTTAATACAATGAAGGGTAGACTAATAAAGTGGATACTTATTTTATATGTTTTTAACACGAAACAAAAACAAAATAAGGAAAATACACTTTCACAAAGATAAATGTAAGACTATACGAAGAGATGTCCACCAACCTCGTCTTCATCAATCTTTGCAAAGTCGTAGAGGACAGAGAAGTACTCCGTCAGGTGTTTGGACTGTGGACGTACACCGTGCTCAATCTACATGCAGAGAATAACAAATCCATTATCAAGCATGTTAGGGAGTAATGCAGAATTAAACTAGCGGTAACTGGAGGTAGTGGCCCAAGGGTTAAACCCGGATAGCTCAGGGAAACCTGGAAAAACCTCCAGGCCAACCTTTAGTTATCTCTTGCTTAATTCTGCATTCCTTCCTTAGTTATTATAATTATTATTTATTATTACTATTTATTTGACCAAGACAAACAAAACAAAATTACAAAGGAAGCATACATATGTGACAGCTCTTATACAAAACCTACTTATTCTATCATGAGCCATTTGGTATCTTCCCCACATTTCAACTGATTTGCAATAATAATAATAATAACAAAACTTATGATGCCCCCATATCCACCCTTAGAGTGGATACAAAACAAAAACTTTTAAATTGGAGAATGACAATGAAAATCCAATTACAATGAGCGAGAAAGGCTAGAGACATCAACCCGTTTAGAGTTGAGGTTTAAAAGTACTTAGATGTTTGAATGCACGTGCAGTGGCAACGAATTCCACAAACAAGTAGAAGCTGTAGAGATCGCTCTGTCCCTCCAACTTCTTTTGAAAAGAGGCTCAAAAAGTTCAGGAGTTCTGGATGATCGTAGACCAGGACGAGTGACAGAGGAAGAATGACTTAGGATGCCTTCAATCCACTAAATGATCTAATATCTACGAGTTACACAACTGAGAGTGAAAGACAGGAACTCACGATGGACAGGAGCTTCTTGATGAATCTTGTCACGCAGGAATAATTGCCAATCTCATCTGGAGGAATATCTACCTCGTCCTCCCTGCCCGGATAAAAACAAACCAATCAAATAGCTTAAATCACAGGTATCCAAACTTGGGCTTGCCATCCTCAATCAGGTACAGTGGTATTAAGAAACAAGACAGTGTCCAAATTAATGGCTCGGCTATGGCTATGGCTATGGCCAGATTTCTGAAAACTACTATTCTTTAACACTGGCTGCAGCCAACAGCCATAGCCTGATTCGGACACAGCCCATGACCATGTAAACTTTGCAGTATGAAAGGGGTTTAAGGATCCTCCCTCTTTCCTTAACTCATGACTCACCCATCTACGATTGGATGTAGATACAACGGAGCGTGTTTGTCCCTCAGCTGTCTGATCACATGGACACAAAGTCTCTGGAACAACTGAAAAAAACAAACCCCCCAAAAACATTATGGCAACTTCATTATAAACATTTACACACCCTACGACAAGCTGCTAAACTAAAAAATTTGCTAATCACAGACAATCTTAGCAGAAAACGGTCACCAGCCAAACTACCTTGTAATGTACTTTATATCAAACTGGTTCCCCGCTAATTTTTGATTAGCAAAAAAGTCTGTTCTAAAAAGTTTTCTGGTGGGCCCAATGCCATGAAGCTGTGGAGCAGAAAATTGTATTTGGCCAATTGTTCTGCTATACAAAATTTTCTGTGCTATTGGCAGTTTTTGTGCTAAACAACCACATGACATTTTAGGGGGGAAAATTAATCAGGAAGTTTCTTAAAGGTGCTGCATACGTTTGGTAATTGGAGCCTACTGATTGTGTTAATCCTATATAAATGTAGGTACATACAATAAAACTAACCTGTGAAAATTTCACTTCAAAAGGTGGTCGCGTTTTTGAGATATCACTGAAAAACCAGAGCAAATATTTCCACGCAGGAGGAATATTCCCCATAGGAATAAACAGTCTGAGAAGCGTTTCTGACAGAAACGCTTCTCAGATTCAAATTTTGGGGAATAAAAAGTGATGTATTTTTCCATAACCGTAGTACTTCAAAGTTAAAAGTTTCTCAAAATTCATTATATACTACCCAAAGCTGCTATACTTCTTACCAAGTAAGTTTTTATTGCCATTAATTTTCAGTCATTACCAAACGTGTACTGTGCCTTTAAGGTTACAATTTTATATATCAAATAATAAACCACAATTTTATATAAACACCAACTATTCATACTTGTCCTTGTACTCTTCTAAAGTAACCAAGTAAGAGTACACTGACACTACACTTAACAACCAAGTCAGAGTACACTGACATCTGCTTTATCATCACACTGGTTTTCAGACTCTTCCATGTACATTTTGTCTGGTTTCTTTGCATTCCATTAAGTATTTGATAATCAAATCTCAATCTAAATCTAAATCTCCAAAGAATCTTTGACCCCTGACCCCTGACCTAGCATCCTGACTACTCACCTGTCTGCATGTTTGAATGGGACACTTGATAAGAATCTGCTGTGGCCACCAGTCATCATTAGCCATGTAGTCCAAAAACCACTACAAATAAAATAAACAAGTCAAAATGCAAGATAACAAAACACTGATGTCACATGTGGCTAACATCTGTCCATGGTCTGCCACTCTGGGAGTCAAAATACAGTGTGTGTCTAACTGAACACATTTCGCATAAAGTCAACATAGCTTTTCGTTGGTGTTTTGGAGGCTTTTTTAAAAGCATTTCTGAGCAACTGATGTCATAACATAACATGAACTGAATAGAAAAGTGTGTTAAAACAAACTTTAGGAATTATTTATTCATTTTATAATACATCCAAAAGTACAAGCGTTAAGAATAGGATTAATAGGAAACGAGATAAGAAATGTTCAGTTTTAGATGTGGGAGAAAAACCCAAAATCAGCGGAAAACCCTAGCAATCAGGTAGGGACTGAAAACCCTCGCAATCAGGTAGGGACTGAAAACCCTAGCAATCAGGTAGGGACTGAAAACCCTCGCAATCAGGTAGGGACTGAAAACCCTAGCAATCAGGTAGGGACTGAAAACCCACGCAATCAGGTAGGGACTGAAAACCCACGCAATCAGGTAGGGACTGAAAACCCAATCCACATGCAAGGCTCTGGTCTGAGGCTGGGTTCAAACTAGGGTCCACAGGGCAGGGATGTGATATGCTATTGAAAAAAACCCTGAACTCTGACTAAGCGCGAAAGCTTACGATCTCGAAAACTTGGGAGCACGAAGCCCACTAATAACATTTATCTTTGGTTTTAAAAGCCCTACTCTGCAATCTGGGTCGTTTTATAGATCTTCATTTTTTTATGAATTTGATTTTAAGTTATTAAAAAAATAATTTAAAAAGGGGGGGGGGCAAAAAAACAGATTTCTTTTTTTGGAGGGCAAAACAAAAACGGATTTCCGGTTAAAAACTGAGGAATCACATCCCTGACAGAGGTGGAAGGCAGGGAAAGAAACAGCTCGGCCAACGTGTTTAACATGACAGGCTAAGGTCCAAGGAAGGATTCGAACCTGGTCAACAGAAATGTAAACAAACAAACCATCAAGGCAATCAAACTCCCTAAAATAGAAAAAAATTAATTAAAAAAAATTCCAGAAAGCGTATTTGATACTGACCTCACAGGCTGCTTGGCATGTATGGAACTGCTTAGTCATGAGTTCCATCCATTGTAACATGGTAGGTTTCTCTCGGGCGTGAATTAACGTCTCTAAGACAAAGGTTGTCGTTAACTAAAGAGGAAGAATAACACTTCAATAATAAGAACGAGAATTTTCCTGTAACTAGTTCTACTACTTAAATGCCGTTACGTTCTATCCTTCTTTCAGCAAACTAAGCACAAGGCATTGCAAATTATTATTTACATTAAATTTTCATAAGAATGCTTCCACTCTATCTGATTATGATTTCTTTTTTTAAAAACATTTTTCAAATATTGCCAAATAATACATTAACAAGGAATGTTCAGTTGTAGACGTCGGAAGAAAACCCCCTAATCCACATGCAGGGCTCCAGTCTGAGGTTGGATTCGAACTGGGGTCCACAAGAGGTGAATAGCAGAGAAAGAGACCACTGAGCTAACGTGAATCCAAGTTTTAGATTAGACTAATTAGAGTCAAGGGGTTGACAGTCATCGTTGACTAAAATGTCTGCAACCATGCTCCAAATTTTAACAGGTATGCTGAAATGACATTTCCACCTTTTGAAAATCACTTGAGATGTAGATTTCAATGAGTTCTTGGTAACTGTTTTTCTGTGAAGCGCTTTGAGCGTCTTTTTAGGCGGATTTTGGCGCTATATAAGTTTACGTTATTAGTATCCTCACAACAAAAGAAGCAGATAAAAGAACAGGATTTATTTGTACATGGAGAAAATAACTGCTACTTTTCACGAAGCAGACATAACAAATTCTGAATTCAGATAAAAGTTTGCAAATTTCTCATCCCTGTTCATCACTAATATTTCTAAGTAGCTTTGTCACTTACCTTTGAGGCCATGAGCTGCACTTGTGATGGGTCGGGAAGTGTTGATGGCAGATAACTACATACTTGCCACATGAAGTTCATGTAGGAGTGATCAAAGATTGAACGATCTCGAAGGTAGTTCTTGTTGTCCTGCCAGATCCACTACAAACATTAAACCGATCATCAAAACAAATAAATTCCCTGCTGTAGTGCAAACACTCTAGTGGATGGTGTAAACCAGTGGGGACAATATGAATTTTAAGAAATGGAAAAGTAATCTTGGGTAATTATGACAGTGATTTTGCAAATAGTTAGGGATTTCATTGGTCCGCTACATACCTCAGCAAGTTCTTTAGGTAGCTCTATAGCAGGCTGGGCTGGAGGTTCTTGGTGGATATCCTCTGGTAGACATCGCTCATAGAATAACATATAGGCACTGTGGGTCTGCAGATGCAAATAATAGGCATTACATAATAACATATAGGCACTGTGGGTCTGCAGATGCAAATAATAGGCATTACAGAATAACATATAGGCACTGTGGGTCTGCAGATGCATAGAACTACCAATACAGGATAATATATGGCACTGTGGGTCTGTAGATGCAAAGAATAACCAATACTCTGTGGGTCTGCAGATGCAAAGAACAACCAGTACAAAATAAGATATGCACTGTAGGTTGGTAGCTTTATAGTATAACAAAAACACTGCTGGTCTGCAGATGCCATGAAATATCAATATTTAATAACATATACACACAGTGGGTCTGTATCACACTTGGTGATGCTCCAAAGAAATAGCTCGCTGATTTAAATATCAAAGAAACTCAGGGCTACTACAACATCATAGGTTTACATAAGAGCCACAGAGCCTGGACTTCCTGCAGGCACAGTTTGTACACAGCTCAATGGAAGAATACAATAAATCTTATGTTTTATGGAGATTGCACTGTCTGATTCTGCTCAACTTTTGATATGAAGAAAGGGGGACATCTCAAAAGCTGTACAGCTGTTGCTTTTGTAACTCTTGAATTTATGTGAAAATTATGTACAAAATGTAAATTTTCACATATGCTCTGTGTAGTATCTTACTTGTCAGGAAATGCATCAGAATGTACAAGGTCACTACTTTGTAAACAAAGGTAACACGGTCTATACAGAACAACATATCGGCACTCAGGGTCTGAACAGGCAATGGATATTCAATACAAGAATATCAAATAGGCACTGTTAATATATGCATAACATGGATAACTGAAAAGTCCAGTAGATGTTTACCTTTTCAAAGGAGAAATCCATGTACTTGTCTGTGACTGAATCATAAGTCTTGGTCTGGAAAAAGAAGGTGTATTTCAAGGTATATTATTTATTTATTTATTTATTATTTATTTACCTACTTCTTATTTATAATGGGGAAACATTTCAGTGAAACACAGTTTTCCTAAAGGTGCCCAGCGATTACAGACGATCATTGATACAAAAATGATATTCACAATAACAACATTTATTTAAGTAAGCATATCAAAGTAAATGAAAACTAAAAGAAGAAAAATAGGGGAAATGTTAAACCAAATGGCGGACTAAAAACAATAAATCTGGGCCTCGATACATAGACAGTAGAAAACTGAAGTAAGATCGAGGTACATGAAAATGTACCACACATTAAAATCTCAAATTTCTAATAAATGCATTTATAACTGGCTATAGAGTGCAGGGTTGCCCCAATGGCCGCAAGGCTTGGGACATGATGATGATGATCATGATAGAGTGGGAGGAAAGGAAAGAAAACAGGGCACAATTTTATAGAGCTGCTTAAGCAGAAAATATTGCTTAACAATTGTCTGCTTAGAGGAAATGAGCAGGATACCAGACACAAATTGTAAATAAGACATGGCTAGTAAGCTTATTCTGCTAAACATAATTTTGTTGTGCTTAGTTCCTTTTGGCTCAGGTGTCAATCACACATGCTCACCGTCATTTCACCACCGAAGCACTCTCCAGCCAGCTGAGTAGAATCAAACGGTTTGACCTCAGCATCGTTGAACATGTACCACCTGTCATCGGAGCTGTGCATACGATCTTTGATGAAGCTGTAGTAATGACCCCCGTCTGCCGTGCCGGTGTGTACCGTTACGCCGATTAGGTTATAGATGAAGGAACTATCGTCAGATTGCTTGTCTGCTTACACAAAATTGAAAAAACAAACAAAAAGAGTTTGAATTAGAGATCAATTTTTTTTATTGTCTCGTCTTTAGCCAATTTGATATTTCACGCGAAAGCAAAAGCGAAGCAAATGTTTGTGACGGAATT
The DNA here is from genome assembly GCA_037783415.1 of Leptasterias polaris. NCBI lineage: Eukaryota > Metazoa > Echinodermata > Asteroidea > Forcipulatida > Asteriidae > Leptasterias > Leptasterias polaris. Next base: position 5,696,145 of record JAZGTN010000027.1, read on the forward strand.
TATCAGTATGAGCTGTTATTCCGATTGAGACGCAAGAAAATTATTTTGGTTCGCTTTCAGTAGAACCAAAAGTAGGAACCAGCTTTACACATAAATGGCTTGAGAACTTTACTTGAATAAATGAAGAGGTATACTCAAAATTAGTACATTATTATGGATTTGGAGGACTGAAACGTGGGTTCTAGACAAATAACTTCTTTCATCTTGACTGACATGTGTCTGCAAAGACATTTGGAGGTTGTTTGGCCGAAACCCACTCATATCTTAAGAATTCATTGTCTCCTGTAAGACACAAACCTTACAGCAAAAAAAAACAAAAACCCAAAAACCAAGATATTGAAAGGCAGTATAAACCTTTGTATACTTCATATTTCACACACTTATCATAGCACAGAACTATAATCCTGGATATATTTTAACTTGATATTTACAAAACATCTCTGCAGGAGCAAATTTGCACACGCAAGATGCATTTTTGTTTCAATAATGTAAACACAAATGAAGTCACAACCTAGTCCCATGTGATTCCGATGATGAGTCGACTCTACCGTGCCTACCTTTGTCGGACCCCATGAGGGCAGCCTCAGTGTAGCCTGCCATGTCCAGTTTGAGAGGGAATGAGAAGTGGGTGTTGACTTTCTCCTTCATCATGGTCACCATGTTGAAGGTGTAGCGCATAGTGTTGAATGACAAGATCTTAGGTAATGTCTTGAAGCATGCCCTGTTGGTTAGATACATACATTTGTTTTAAATTTTATTTAATTTTACTAAGCAAATTTGCCCAAACAAGGCACCCTTGGTAAGAGGTTTCCAGAAGAAAACATAAAAGATAAAAATAACTCAGGGGAGCTAAAGGTAGGAATTTGTATTCCTGTATTGTGGAACAAGCTGCAGTGTGCTATCAGGGAAGCGGCATCTACTGCAACCTTCAAGTGCCAACTCAAAACTCACCTATTTCCCAGCTTATGATGTTTGTTTTATTGCATTTTCTTTATTTCTTTGTATTTAATTCTAATGGTGATTGTGAGGTGATGTGTTCTTTGTAGAGCGACATATAAGTGCCTTGTATTATTATTATTATTATTAAAACAGTCTAGATTGTAGGATGGTGGGAAACATGCACCAGGCAAGGAGTTCCAAAGAGATTCAGTTAGTGGAATAAAGCTATTGGAGTGGCTCTTTGAAGCAATTAAGATAAGGCATCTCAGTATCTGACTTGTATCTACCTAACTACGGGATTTCCCGTAGAATGCTGTTAAGGCCTACTAGCAGGAAAACCCATAGACGAACAATAAGCTAGTGTCTTTCTTTATACTCTCTCGTTACTAGTGATATGAGATGGGAAACATGACAAAATATATATCAAAGTCAATAGAATTATGTGCTCTTTCCAACGTTATACAGTTTTGGTGTATTTGCAAGGCAGTGAAGAATGAATGTTTATTGTAATGCAGCAAGGTTTTGTTAGAGTGAGGAAGTCGTAAATTACTAGTAAATTACTAAAGGGAGTTGCGGTTAAAGAATAAAAATATCTCATGGTCTCACTTTTTGGGGATAAAACTAAAACATCACACACACATTTTGTTTTGGGGAATTTGAAGTTGAAACTGCCGAGCACACAAAACTTAGTACAGTGTTTTTCTGTTTTCTATAACACTAACATATCGGAAATCCACTGATCAGCCGAGAAGCTGCGTGACTGGATATTATTGTATGTAAGAAAAACAAGGAAGATATAAGTAATTGTTAACTTTGCGTAGTAGAGACACAATCTAGTAAGCTTTGCGTTAAGACCACCTCCATACAATAATTTCTCTATGAGTGGTAGTGGCTCTGAAAAGATGATCAGAGCATATTGATCTTAACATCGAGTTGTTACATCACCAGTTCTTTTCAGAACTACCAAAACTCATAATGAGATTATATCATGTACGGTGTGAATGCAAGCCTTGCTAGAAAGACAATATTGGTTACACAGGTTTGATGTGTTACAAATATTCAAAGGAGGCACTTACCTTTTCTCTGCCCTGACTTTCTTGCCGCACTGTGAGCACGTGTACATGTTGTCTCCCTCTAGGGTGTCTTTGACTGTCACTTCGTCTAACGATTCCTGTAAGACCCCGCAAAAAATAAAGGCTTATGAAAATCTCATCGCTTCAACCTGACACACCAAATTGTTACCTCTCCAAAAGTGTTACGAGGGTATCCTGTAAATTTCACAGTCAAACAGTTTTGTTGCAGTTGGGAAATTAAATTTTGCATGAAAGTTACATCTACAATGCTGTTTCTCCGAGGTGGTGATTTAAAAACTGAATAAATTCTCCTAAATCTCATTCAAGCTTGATTGTTGTTCAAGATTGTTGTTCATAGAAGATGTTTTGAGGAAAATGGGTGAATACCTTATGACAATAATGACTAGTTTACTCACATAGAGGTTTTTCATGTCAGCAACCTGGCATCTGACTGTACAAAACTCTTCTGTTGTACTACTCACATGAGGACAGTCCTGAAAAAATAAAATCAATGCAAGGCGTTAATAATGTACTTTCCTTTGCACGCTGAACCATTATTATTATTATTATTATTATTTATTTGACCAAGACAAACAAAATAAAATTACAAAGAAAGTACAAAGAAGATAAAATAAGATTTGGAAGTAAACCAACCAAGAAAGTAGGTCCAAGAAAAATAATCTATAAAAAGTGTGAACAAATAATAATAATAATTATTCATAAATACCCCAGACAGTTTCGCTATTCCTATTGGTGGAGAGCACGTCACGTGGGGGTGTTTAAACGGCTGATAAAGACATAGCTGGAGCTGTTTAAGACCGGTTGTTTTCGGATAGCATTTGTGCGGGTTAGCCCACAACCCCATTCTCAGGGGAGATCGATCTCGCCGCGCCATTTTAGTCCATGGACACGAGGGTGCGTTACTACGCGCACAATGCATATCCGAAAACTGTCTCACGTACAGAGCTCAAGGACGTCGGAAAACAGATAAGTTTTTACAGAGTTTCCTACTTTATTACGCCTTTTAACCAAAAGGGCATTTATGAATGGGAATAAAAGGGTAGCGACTCGTTCTTAAACGGCCGTTTAAAACCTTGCAGGGTCGTGGCCGTGCGATAAAGGCCCTCGCCTTCGGCTCGGGCCTTTATCGCACGGCCACGACCCTGCCGGTTTTAAACGGCCGTTTAAGAACTCGTCGCTACCCTTTTATTCCCTTAATAAATATGTAAATAAATTGGTAAACAGATAACACTTTAGAATAAAAAATAAATTAAATAAATACATAAATAAATAAGTAATTAAATAAATAAATAAATAAATTAATTAATAAATATGTAATAAAACGGAATGAGCGAATGAGGGTGGAGCATGCAGGAGGGGAAAACAACAAAAAACTAGGACATAAAACACAAGCAAACAAAGACAAGTCATGTGGGTCAGGGACAACAAAAGTAAACTGAATCACTGTTGCTCAGAAGCATGACCTGTAACAATAAAAGGATTAACTTAACCCTCCATGTTACACACAAAGGACAGAAAATCTGAGCCAACAATGGCTGTATTCACGACCTGCATGCTCCCAAGTGAACATCTAATGCAAAACTGGGTCATTAACTTAATAACAAGTTATTCTCTTGAATCTACATCATCAGAATTGTGAGTAAACCTTTTTTCTGCCATTCACCAAACACACCTCAAAAGAAAGTGGTAGTTAATTTTGACTCGTCTGTTTCAGACAGGAGATAAGAGGTTATGGAGCTACACTTTTCATCCCTACCTTTTACCTCCATGGGCCACGGTTTGATTTCCAGGCTGGAGCCTTGCGTGTGGTTAGGGTTTTCAGTCCCTATGTGATTTCATGGGTTTCCCCCACATCTAAAACGGACATTTCATCTACTTTACACAGGTATTTTTAGGGCTCTGGGTCACAGAGCAAGGTGCTTTTGAGGGTCCCTTGGTTTCATTACCAGGGCCTTATTTCATAGAGCTGCTTAAGCACAAAAAGTAGCTAAGCACAAAAAATTATGCTTACTGGAATAAAGGTAACCAATTAAAATACCACTCCACATAAACCATCTGTGACTGGTTTACTGCAAATTTTTTGATGGCAAAAACATTTTAAGCAGAATAATGATGATAAGTAACTTACCAGAGAAACAACATTGTTCGTCAGCTCCCCCTTGAACAGATTACTTACTAAATCATTCTGAAATGAAAAAAGAACGAGAGAAAATAATTCATATGATGTTGCAAGTTGCCCATTTCAGATATGCTAAACCAGCGGACACAACACATTTGAAAATTATAATGTGTAAAACTTGTTTTAAACCTAGCAAAATTGGTACAAGAGTCAATAGCTTTCAGAACTCATTCATTCGTTTGGTCATTCAGTATTGTGACAACTTGACGAGTTGTGCCCATCTGTCTCTATCAAGCATAGTGTTAAGAGAGAGATGGACTGCTTAGACCAGTGTCAGCCTCAAGGGATTATTTCAAGGTCATGTTAGGACAAATTCAGAACTACACGCTTGAAATTTTCTCATCTTTAAGAAAAACACCTTATCGAAAAGCATAATAACGCAATGCAAGATTTAAATGTAGTAAAGTTATAAAACATGTTACAACCATTTTATCTTTTCAAGTATAAGAAAGGAAACTTTGCTGAAGACCTCTTCAATATAAAGTATCACACAGTAAATCCGTCTGCCATTTTGGAGAGTCACATTGCACAAAATGAATGCTGCATGTTTGTGGTTGAAATGGCCCCTACTACTTGAAATTCTACAGACAATTTTGTGCCTTGTTTGGGGCGAACTTGCATAAAAAAACACACAAAAAGAGAAACTGCTGGGGTAAACGGACTCCACATTTCTAATTCTGCTGTGTAACCAGCATCCCAAGACCCTGACTTACAAGCTGTGGTGTCATCTCTTCCATCTTACTGATGAGATCCGTGAAGAACTCTGTCATATCCTTCTGCTCCCCGGTGTTCAGAGGCTGCTTGTCCATGGTGTAGACCTTACAGAAGCTCCGTGGGTTGTAGGCTTTCCTCTCGCTGTCTTGGAGGAAGGCAAACATTCTCTGCAGCTCCATCAGGATGTTGGAGTGGTGAGTGTCATCGGTTATCTGAAGAATGAAAGGAGTAATAATAATAGTGGCTTCTTATATAGCGCTCATATCTGTCACTCAGTGACGCTCAAGGGGCTTCAACAGTCAGTATTTTTCCTGCAAGGTATGTCGAGCTATGAAGTATGAGACCTATTCCTTTACATAGCACCATGTAATGGTTTACAAGGTGATGTGGTGCAATATGCAGCCAATCAAACCAGGAGCACCGGGGCGAACCCCTTCTCTTTTCGACAAGTGCACTGTGTTCTTTTACGTGCATTACGAAACATACGGGACCAACGGCTTTACGTCCCATCCGAAGGACGAAGCAATAATGGTCAAGTGTCTTGCTGAAGGACACAAATGTCACGACCGGGACTCAAACCCACACTCTGCTGAACAGAAACACCAGAGCTTGTGTCTGGTGCTCTTATCCGCTCGGCCACGACACGCCATATAGCGTAGTGGAACAGAAACACCAGAGCTTGTGTCTGGTGCTCTTATCCGCCCGGCCACGACACGCCATATAGCGTAGGTGGCATCTTAGGAAACAGTCTTAACCAGTTCGACGCGAATGACGAGTTAACTCGCGGGAATTTTTTTTACTGACACTAGGAGGACGAGTATACTCGCCAAATTTACATATGAATCGCCGTTACCCTCAGCGTGCGAATTGTGTATGGGATTCAGTTGTAGTTGCATTGCGGGGTACCAGGGATATATCTAGTGTAATTTACTAGCGATTGGTGGCGCTATTGAACTTTTATGGACACAGGGCCAGCCGATGAACACAACAATTGAGATGACATTTTGTTGACAAAATCAAGATGGCGGCCTCCATGAGAAAACGCGTGTACAATAATGACACGGAAATTCTTTGATATTTTGTATCGTCAGGGTCCTCTAATTCCGATTCATCTAGTTCAGAGGAAAGTAAGGGTAATAGTTCAATAGTTCTAATTCAGAGTTTGAAAATAATAGTGAAAAAAGCGAGAATTCTGAAGTTAGCATGGTTATATCGAAGTCAGTTCTGATGATCACGATGATGAGCTTGAGATGGTGAAATGTGAGTTTAAACAAAAAGAGAGAAATGTGAAGGTGTTTTCCCCTATTGTGACATATTTTTTTAAATCACAGAGCTTTTTATTTCAGAAAATTGTCATAAAGAATAAAATTATGCCAGCAATTGCACTTTTTTTTTTATTTCAACAAAATTCACAAAAGTATCCCGCGTGGGGGGTAAATTCGGTGAAAATTTATCCCGCGTCGAACTGGTTAAAGGTAGGGTCACACTTTGGTAATGACCCAGAAAGAAATTGTTATTAAGATGGTAATGGTTGTAAGCATCCTGCAAAATGATTTTGTCTGAGGTGCCCCCGTTGATTAAAAAACCAATCAAAATATATTGAACAAATTTGAATCTCCAAAGATCGCCTGAAGGCCACTTTTGGAGACTCAAATTTTCTGTGAATGCTGCGGCCAGAGATGCGATTGGTAACCCATTACCTTGGTAAATGTAGATGGAAGTAAGTGTCAAGCCCACACTCTGCTGATGATCAGAAACATCAGAGCTTGAGTCCTGTGTGCTTGCCGCTCGGTCATGACTCACCATGTTTGTATAAAGTGTTTCACTGTTTTTAATAATCATTTGTATTCGATCCTTACCATGGCGCTGAGAATGGGAGCACGGGCCTCTGGCATCATGAACAGCTGCTGCATGCAAGACGCCATGTAACAGGTAGCTCCTAGGTTGGTCAGACCAACATAGCCACAGGATGACCGGCCATCGTCCTGAGGCCAATACTGCCATGGATACGGCCCATGTGAACCTGGAGAAAGAAACAAGCACCCAGAGAGGAAAATTGTATCCAAAATGAATCTCAATACAGTGGTATCTTTAATAAATGCCCTGTATTAGGTTCATTTAATGCCATGCATTGTGAGCTGTAAATCTTTCCCTGTCTTTCTTTCTTTAAAATCTTGTTTGTAAATAAAAATAACAAAATAAAAATACCAGAAACCATTACTACAGTCAAGGCATACACACTTTCAACTTTAATTTGGTCATAACTTGAACTTTGCATTGTAAAACAAAAAACAATCCCCCAAACAAAAGCCAATTTATTTGGCACTGCCAATACAACACAGCTAGAAATGTACACTGCTAGGGTTAATTACACTGCTATGGTTTAACTATAACTGCAAAATAGAGGTCTTCCTTTGATTAATATTTTTCAAAATCTCAAAGAACCACAAATTCATCTTGACGACAATGACTAAGGACAAAAACTACAAATCCTGAAAAAAGGACAACAGTCTCTGTGTCCAGAGCAAAACTCTGCGGTGTTACACTTAAGAAGATTTACAGCCTCTCTACATCGCTATGATAGAAATGAAAATGTGCTTCGTATTTCTTCCACTCCGGTCTGTTAAAGTCAAGAAATTTAGAAGGCAAAATGACAACTTCAGAAAAAATCTCCAAACCAGGGAAAAAAAACGGTTGACAATTGAAAGCCCCTGGAGTGACAAGTGCACCAACCTGGGGTGTGTTGTTGCAGCATGAGTCGATGTAAACAAGCATAGCTGTCCTGACATCCTCTAGCAAGCTCAATCAGTAAGTCGTAGTTAGCCAGCCGACTCCCCTTGGATTTACACTTGGGGAGGTTGCGCTCCTCCATGCTGGCTACCGCAAAGAGACACTCAAAGACGTTGGACAGGAACACCTGGAGGACAGATGGTTGTTGCGATTAATTTCAAATCCTGGACTTCCTCTTTGTGATCCACCGCCCTTGAATGTAATTTTTTTGTCAGATACTGTGCACTTTATAAGTGATGTTTATTATTATTATTAATCATCGTCTCTCAATAGACCCCATGCATATGATGTCACAAGCTCAAACACCGCCCTCACTGGGGTCAAAAGAAAGACCTATCATTGACTGAGAGTTGTGCGTGGCAGGTACGCATTTGCACGATTCCACACTTTGACCTCAGTAATGGCGGCCTATGCAAGAGGTCTCATATAGAAAGAAATGTCAAAATTGAAGTGAATAAAGAGAATATAATAGTTAACAGGGTCAAAAAGTGTATTTTAAGACCAGCAGAATAGACCTTATGCATATGACGTCATTTGAGTAGGGCGCCCTCACCTAGAGGTCAAAAGGAAGATGCTCATTGGCCAGTCCTGTGCGCCGCGCGTACAAATCAGCGCGTTTCCATTGTTTCATCATCAGTTTACCTCTAAGATGGCGGCTTGGTGACGTCAATGCATAAGGTCTATACAATATCTGCAAATACACAGCCTGGAAATTGAGCCGATTTAATTATGCTGGAACACTGCTAGGGTTAAGGAACATTGTATGTGAGGGGAACAAATTCCTGCACTTCAAAGGGGACTTTGACAAAGGGGAGTGTCGTGGCCGAGTGGTTAAGAGCACCTAACTCAAGCTCTTGTGTTTCTGTTCAGCAGAGTGTGGGTTCGAGTCCCGGGATCGTGACACTTGTGTCCCTGAGCAAGACACTTTACTATAATTGCTTCTCTCCACCCAGGGGTAAAATGGGTACCTGTGAGGGCAGAGATGGTTCTTGTGATTGATTTAGCTTAGTAGCGCATATATTGCAGCACAGGCTGTATACTCCCCAGGGAGCTGAGATGGTTTAAGGAATGAAATAAATGGCCCAGTGACCAGGGGTAATAACGAGCGCTTTGAGACGCCCTTGGGTGTGATAAAGCGCGATATAAATCCATATTATTATTATTATTATTATTATTGATGTTTGAATATGTACAATACTTGTATCCTATACGGCCTTAGGGGCGACTTAAACAGAAGTCCTACCTGGCCCTCTTTGCTGAACTTGAAGGGTGGATTGTGTTTCATGACGGCCGTGCAGAGTTTGAGCAGGCCGGTCAATGCCAAGTCCTCAATGGTGTTGTGTCTCTCCTCCAACACAGGGCGGCTATAGAGGGACGGAAATGAAACAATCAAAACAGATAAGAAAATACTCTGACGACTCCAAAGATCCATCATTTTTAAATGGAATGTTGAATTGCAGATCAGTATTTCTAATCGGCCAACAGAGTCATGTTGCAGAGCTGCCAACATTTGCATATTGCAATCAGGGAGATTTTGTACAGCAATTATTGAGATATTTAGAATAACATTGAACATAATGAGGAATAGGTTTTAACTTTGTTTATCAGAACATGGAAAGATTGATTTATTTTCAGGAAACTTTCTGCAGAATCGGGAAGAGTTGGCAGCTCTGGTGATGGAGTAAAAACAGAGCTTGGTGATTGAACTAAAATTTACGCTGATCTTCAGGGGCTAAACAAACGCACATTGATACCCTTATCAAATTTGGATTCTAAAAGAATTATAGACACAGACAAAAATATATATCTTGTGCAACATTTACATTTTTTTATATTTGCTTCATGTTAATAAGTGTGGCAGTGCCAATAAGTGTGGCAGACGCTCAAAGTGGTGAGCCTCAGATTTGAGTGTGCAGGGAAGAAACTCAGCTGTAACCATACAGTAATTAGAACATTCTCTCAGGAATGAGAGTCAGTGCTAAAAGAAAAGCTCTGAAAGAAGGAAACAAGATTTTAGAAAGATTGTTGAAAAGACATCAGTTCCATGTCTCGTTGACTTCTGGAGCTGTATATTTCAAGGAGCTTCTGGGAACAGTATCCTCATCAAATTGGTTTGAAAGTAGGATCCAAATTTAAGGAAATTGATGTTGACAGCATTTTGGCAACCCCTGGAGTTTCAAGGAGTTTTTTTGGAGCATTGTCCTCAGCACTAGATAAGTAGACCAAAGAGCATGATCTCTACATCAGACAAAAATTACAGCAATTTTTTTCATCAGGCAGACATTAAAGGGTGTTTGTAACATTGGTAAGAGTAAAAATATAAATGTTCACAGATTCACACATAACCGTTACATGGTATAAAGATGGTCATGATGGGAAACTCCCTTTGAAATATTTTTGCTTTAAATGCTATAGTTTTTGAGAAATGAGTAAAACAATTAGTTTTGATCTCACGAGTCGAAAACTCGATGTTTGAAAACAGTGAAAACACTTAAGGTTTTCCCCACCTTTTTCTGGTGATTGCAATGACCGATTGAGCTTAAACCTTCACAGGTTTATTGTTTCATGTATATGTTGGGATACACCAAGTGAGGATACTGGTCTTTGGCATTTACCAAAAGTATAAACTGCCTTTAAAATGTGTGAATTCACAATTCAGACAATATTCTGAAATTTCCCATCCCTGTTTTCTGTAACGAATCTATTGTGTTGGCCAAAACTAACAGAGAGAGAGATTGAATGGGATAAGGGGTAGATTTTTTTCGTGTTCAGGGGCCGATATCTAAAAGACCTAAGATTGATCTTAAGTGTGAATCAATCTTAACTGCTCAGCATGTCGCAATTCGAACCGCTATATTGATACCGACAACTCATCTTCAGATGAATCTTAGTGCTATGTGAAACCGAGCCAAGGCTTAAGATATCAATCCTGTGTACCTCTGAATGCCCTCAGCGAGATGTCTAGCGATGGTGTTGACATTAATGACCTTCTTCTCTTGATCCAGACCTGGGGAGCTGCTGCCACTACCGATGGACCAGTCATGCTGTCTGTCGATGTTGTCCACGATGGAGCATAACAGCCAGAAGTAGTTTCTACAACCAGGACCGTAGTCGTCTACATTCTTGCTGTAATCCTAAAAGGGGGGGGGGATCATTATAGGCATGTATTGCTCCAATCGATCAATTTCACAAAGATATGCATTTTTGTAAGGAAACAGATCCCACGTAGTCAGAAGCAGATTGGTTCCTCAGGTTATAATCAGAGTTTTATGTTCTGCATAACTTCAACAACTTTCAGTTTAAAAGCAATCCTGAAATTTGCACTTCTTAAAGCAACATTATTTTTTTGAGAGAACTCGGTCTCAAACAATCATTGGGCTGAAAACTTCACAAAGAGCTAACTTTGGCTGGTAATTGTTTTGTGCTGGTCTTCTTTTTGTGCTTAAGCAGCTCTTAATTGGGCCAAGGTACCGATGAATGATGTCAGAGGCTGGACCAGCCATACCTCGTTGTCAGACTCACCTTCTTTGGGCGTATACTCTGAGCTAGTGAGAGGAAGCTGAGGAGACTGGAGAGCAGCGCCCATGAGAAATGCTGACATGGGAGGCTACTTCCTTCACACAGTCTGTAGAGGGAGTCACACACCTCTCGTCTCACGTACACCTTCAGATGATGAGATTAGACAAGACAGATGTTAACATGAAGGTATATATAGGGGTGGCTAGGGTTTTTAATGAGTAAAGCACTTGCCTCTTACCACTGTGGCCCTGGTTCGATTCCAAGCTAGGGCCATAATATGTGAGTAGAGTTGCGTGTTGGTTTTAATATTTGCTACCTACTGGAGAGAATGATGATTCTCTGCTGTGCCACAAGGGTTTTTCTCAGGGCCTTTCAGTTTTCCTCCCTCGGGAAACATCAAACACTTTTGATCTCTGGCTGTGCTCCGTGGTCATATATGAATTTACATGGCTGGCTGCCAAAAGGTACCCTTACATACCTGCAGCTCAACCACGTTGTAGCCGCGTCCTTCTCAATTCAGCTTCTCAGCTGCGAGTAAGGATGATCAGCCTCCCAAATTAATATTATGAGGATGGAGGTACTTAACAGAGATGAAACAGACTAAAAAAAGCTGTTCATATTTCCTTTATTGGCAAACCCGTATGCAAAACTATGGCGGATTCAACAGATTTGTAGCAAGGACCACATGTATTGACTTTTAATTCACGTGAATTGTTGGCTCAATGACCAAAGGGTTTCTACAAATCTATGGTCATCGGTTCCTACCAGTCTCGATCCAAATTGAAAAACATCCTCTGGATTTGCTTATGTCAAGTACATACATGCTTGACTACCAAACAGTTTCAAACATTTTATGTTTTTCTTGTTATAATGCCGATGCATACCTCACTGGTCTGAAGCACCAGTCTCTGCAGCCACTTGTCAAAGAGTTTATTCTGGCAGAGTAGCACCCTGACTTCAGGGTCGCTGTACGCCCAGGAGACCAGCAGCTTCATGGCATAGTGGATCACTGTAATGTACAAAAATTAAACAGTCTAATATTCATGGGGTATTAATAGTACAACATTTGCACCCCCGAACAAAGACAATGACAAAATAGGGAGACCGCCAACATAGGACTAGATAGCTCAGTTGGTAGAGCACCAACATGTTAATCCAGAGGTCGTCGGTTCAAATCCTGCTCTAATAATTTTTTCTTTGTTCAACCCCAAATCGACATTGCTTTCTGGCGGAGTACATCCAACAAGAAACATATCTTGAAACCATGAACATTTCCTTGAATGCCAACATTTGGATCTTGCAATCAGGAAGCTTTTGTACAACAAACAGGGAGACATTCAGAACTACATTCAAAGTAACAAGGAAAAAGTTTCCATAATCACAGAGATTTTCTAATTTGTTCATCAGAACATGGAAAGATGGTTAATTTTCAGGAAACTTTCTGCAGAATCAGGAAGAGTTGCATATAACTGTTACAGCTTTTATGTAGTTTACAATGTTCTAAACTTATTTCTATTGCCAGGTAAATCAAAATTAAATTACTATTTCCTCACAGATGGCAACAATTCTGCAAAATTTCTAAAGAAAACAATTCAGATGAAAAATTTCTCCCAGGAGGTTGGTGTTGGTACCGACAACAAACCCAGTGAGTTTTTAGAACAAAATAACAGTGATTTTTTTAATTTTTTTATAATATCAAATAACTTTAACGCTCTTTTGGGTCGAGTTTTGGTTCTGAGAAAAACTGGTGTGGTGTTCTCTGGTGTATTGACCACACCGGTTCTTCTCAAAAACCAACACTCCTCCCAAAAGAGTTATATACATGGTTGTACACACAAATTTGCTACAATTGGTTTTCATACGATCATCACCATGCTAAGCTTCAAACATCACTTAACTTTACAGTTGACTTAAACAACACTTGCCAATGTACCTGGAAGATAATTAACCCTAACCCTCTCACACCCTCACCAATCCTCTGTAGGAAGTTGTCTGATTGTGGAGAATTGAGGACTGTAGGCCTGGATAGCAAATGCTTATCACTGGACCAAACATGCCAATCTTATCCAAGTCCAAACACTTTTATGTTGAGTTGAGAGGAGGATATGGGAGGATTTGTGTTGCCTGCGGGTCTTGGGAGTTTAAGGGTTAAGCCAATTATTTCTGTAACGACACAATCTGTGATCCTTACCCCAGTATCCAGCGCGGACTTGTACAGTATCAGAAGGGGCAGCTGCTTCGTACAGCACCGTCATCAGTCGGTCAAGAACTCCTTCCTGAGACATCAACTCCAAGAGTTGCTAAAAGAAGATAGCGAGAAAAAGTCATTATGTATGAAACCTATAGTCAGACTATTCAAATAAGCATTGCCAATAACCGTATTTATAACCATGTGAGGGCGCTTTCAATGGGAAAGTTTCTTGCATCACGACACGGTTTGTTTTATTTCGACTGCCAGTATGTTGTTTTTGGTATCAATGCTCAAATAGGTAAATTTAGTTCACACACGCCCTCACACGGTCAAAAGTACTGCAAATTATGTTAAATCTATCACTCTTTGGAACATTTGAATCATAATCACCAAAGGGGAAAACTGAAGCAAACCAACTTGCTCACACATCAAGGATCCCTCAGTTGTTTAACAACATTTTAAAACAAATCAAACATCCAGCTTTAAATTCCAATCTGAAGTGTGCATGCCTGGATAGCAATTGTAGATATATTCCCCTCTTGCCCACTGTAATGTGCGAACGATACCTTTACAAAAGTCACGCAATTAAACTTACAGACTCTGTGCATCACCAGAAATACAAAACTACAGGTTTGGACACAAATATCTGTATCCCTTTGGTGACTGCTTTACTTCTCTCAGGAAAATATACAAGGAAATTTGACAAATTTGAAGGCTCAAGGAGATTTTGAAACAAATCACACGCCTGTTCAATATTCTCTTACCTGAGACAGTTTGGTGGTGATGCCACCCACATCAGCGCTGCTCTGTCTCGTCCTGCGAGGACACTTATGCGGGGCTTCTTCACTGGAGGAATGCGCCTCAAAGACGTCATCTTGTTCCTGATCCAGGGCCGCCTGCTCGATGGCAAACTCATTGATGAGCTTCAAGATGCAGGCCAGGCAGTCTTGTTGCCACTATCATAAATAAAAACGCAGTTACGATTATTTCTCCTAACAAGATATGTTAAGCACTGTATACTCAGAACTTATAGTCCTGCCGGAAAAAAACAAAACAAAAAAACAGGCACAAATCTTGAGTGGGATTCGAATCCACGACCCCCTGCTTTCTGGAGCAGATGTCTCTGTAACCACTAGACCACAGTGTGTGCCCTAAGATGTGGGTTCGAATCCTACCCGAGTAGTATGCCTGTAATAATTATCTTTATCCCTAATGATAGAATGACATGTTATTACCAACTCGTACTCCTTAGAAATCCTAATGCAAGCTTTCTGTATTGATACCTCTAAGCCAATCTTGGCAAAGAGAAATAGTGTGTACAAATAAGAAGCTTGATTTTGTTTACAATAAGACAGCAATTGCATCAAAAATAAGTCATGAAATAAAGACTTCAGGCACACTTTTCAATCATTGCTAAAAACAATCTGTTAATTCAACAGTGCAAGTTAATGGCAGAAAAACCATACTATGTTATGGGATTCTGCTCAACCTTGCAAATTCAGTCAACTGGGAGTACGCATTGCAAGGAGATGATTTTGTATCTTTAAAACAGACTGCTACGCATCTTGGGAGACAGAGTACAGTTAAAAAATAAACCAAGCTGCCAATATGGACGCCATGCTGTAGTTTACATGTAACAATGCCAGGTTTGACAGTTGTGTACCACATTGCTTCAAAATCAGCGTGCTATTATGGTTGCTGGTGTTTCTTGGACTTGGATTTTACCCTGAATCCTTTGTACGCATATGGGTTTTTAAAATATTTTTTTTATATCTAATAGAATAACTTACCAGGTTCCAATGCTGTCCATTCTTAGCTTCCAGGTTTCCAGACATGAAGATGTTGAACAGGTGTTTCAGACCTCCACTCTCAACAAACTGAAACAAGAAACCATCAGATGTAATGACTTGATTTGATGGGAATTTATTCGAATAAAACACAACCAGAACATGGCAAAAACAAACAAACAAACAAACAATTAACAAACACAGTAACAGAAAGATAACAATGGAAATAAAAGAACGTAGAAAACAAGAAAAACTGCACAAAATGATCCAAGAATAGCCCCCAAAAGCCAATAACTTAGACTGAATACTTCCATTGGGATCCTACAAAAAAATAGGAAATAGAAAAAAAATAGAAAAAAAAGGAGTTTGAACGAATATACAAAGCTATAAAAACAAAACAACAACAAAAGAAATAAATAATAAAAAAATTGATTAAAAATTTAAATAAAAAGCACCAAAACTATGCTTCCTTTGATCAAGCTTATGCAGCAAAATGACATTTATTACTAGTTGTTTTAGCTGATGCAGGTTAGTAGAATTTTCAATGTTAGCGGGTAAATTGTTCCATTCTCTTGTGGCTGTAGCAAAAAATTAATTGTTGATTGAACTGGATGAGACTGGAACTATAAAATTCTGATCAATGAACTCTGTCAAAAATGACGTCCAAGAGTTGATGTGTGACTACATTCTAATCACAGAATCAAACATTTCACAGTAAAAAAAATAAACATGAAGGAATTGAAATAAAATTTACATGTGATAAAACCATTGAAGAAAATAAATAAATTGTACAAAGCCATGTATGAAAATGCACAGGGATGTGTGAATGGAACTGTGCCATTTTGTAGAAGTCAATGGCTCTGTAGAACTTTCTTTGACAGAGTCACTCAGTTTATCAACTGGGAGGAGGGGGGGGGGAACCCTGTTCCATTTTATTATTTGTTATTTACCATTACGTTCCATGACTCTCTCCCATCATCTGATCCAGCAGTTGACAGACATGGCTCACTTTGACTCAGCCGAATCCCCTTAAAAAGGAAACAAAATGTTCAACACTCATTTTAAAATGATAAGTCCTCTTTTGTATGTCTGAACAAAAGTCCTTAAATAGCTAGCAGATCTGATAATCATAACAATAATTTATATATAGCGCAGGTTCCACAAAAGTATGTTAGAAAATAAATTTAACCAGTAAAAGGCCAACCAAATGACATGCATTGTAAATGTGCAAGTGTGTTTGAGACTTGTGTGACTGGCGGCCAAGGAGGTGCCATAACTTGATCTCAGTGAACGTGCTCTTGCACTTGTGACATCATTATTAATTTCTGTTCACGAACGCAAGGATGCCTCAGAAGCCAACTTAATTACTGTAACTTGCAAGCCTGAGGAAACCTGTTAAAAAGGGTGTCGAAAAGAACCAGAAATGCCAGGGTAAACCTCTACTCTTCCACGATTTGATTATGGGTTCTTTTCCATGCAAAACCTATGCTAGTACACAAGATCTACAACTTTACGTCCCATCCGAAGGACAAAGCAATTATGGTAAAGTATCTTGATCAAATACACAAGCATCATGACTCAGCCAGGCCGGGATTCAAACCCACACTCTGAAAACGACAGAACTTGAGAAAACAATTTCCTAGACTGCTTGGTCACAACACTCCACAAGTTGGGTGTCCATTAACCCTCCTACTGTTTGCAACATTTTCAAGTGAGTTGACCAACCATTTGAAACCATTCAACTGCCAAAGTTGTGTATGGTGGCACAACTGTGCACAGAACTAACTGTGTACTGTGTACATGCATTCCCTCATGGTATCATATTGCAAGGCTGGCATAGCTTATCTATCATTCAAAACCACAGTGAATGGTATTGAATGGTCAGACAGCAAGAGGGTTAAAAGAATATTATAATAACTGAAATTTCTTCATTTAAATAAATCCATCAGCTCTATTATTCAAAGCGAAAAATTATAACCATTTAAAACCTTAAGTTTTACAATACAATCATATTGACTGATGTCGACTCACCTTAAGATCGATGGTGCCAAACTCAGAGGAACTGGGTAGAGGACTTTGGTCACCTCTTCCAACACAAGCCTGGATCAAAATGTCAAGAATTGGATTTAGTGGATACACCTACATGCAATTTTAAACCTTTCAACTCGACCATTTTTTGTAAATTTTGCATCATTTGCTCGGGCTATTTTGTTAAAATGCCTGGTTTAATTCTCATAAACCGGTTAACATTATACACCACTACAAAGCTTACACATAGGGCTACATTTCTATCTAATTTGTTACCTCCCACAAGGTTTTGGAAAAAAGTTGTGGCCATTGGCAAATGAAAAGATACACAATAAAGGAGACCACTTTGCTACAGTCACATTAGCATTTTGTAAGAACCGGAACCAACCCCAAAAGGTGTTTCAACATGTGAGTGGACACACAGAAATATATTGAAAATAATTTAAGTTAACAAGTATAAGAATTTTTTTAATTACCCTATTTAAATTTGTTTTTTTTAAAAGAAAATTTAGGTAGCTTTTGTTCGTCCATTTATGATGGAAATTTGAGGGTAAATTGAAAAATTAAAAGAAACACCAAAAATTTATTTAACTAAAAAAGCACTTCTTGAGTGGTTTCCGGTACTTTAAAAAAATAAAAAAATATTAAAAAAAATTAGAAAAACTGCTAACATGACGAATGCAAAGTGGTACCCTTTATTGTGCTTCTTGACATACATGAGTTTTCACAAAGGACACTTACTCAAGAAAATTTCCTAACAGCAAGACTATTTTTATAATGTTCTTTTTCTGTAAACAAAAAAGTGGTCTAGTATTCTAGGGACTTAATTTTCCTCTCTTTCCTTTATTTCGAGATGGTCCCTCTGTGGCAAACTTACCAGGGACTTCCCACGCTTCTTGCGGTCTGGTTGGCCAAGAGACTCCACAATCTGGAGGGAGTACAGTAACTTATGCGTGTTGCTGACGTCTAGAAGCTCTGGCCAGTTGGCTTGGGTGGCTGTTGGGGTAGCACAGATGTCCTCTTTGGTGGCTGCCTTCTTATCGGCAAGGACTTCTGCCTGGTCATCCTTTAAATCTTTGTCTGCTTCCTGTTGATTCAAAGACAATGACAATTATCCAGTGTGTTTTTTGAATGATAGATAAACTATGCCAGCCTACAATATATCTTATCATCTAGCAAACTTGAATCCTCAATTCTGATTGGTCGACCCATAGCAACAATTTTTATTTATATTTTTTTATTTTTATTTTTTTTTTTGGGGGAGGGGAATCCACAGAACAGCAGGACTTGTAGTTCACAATTTTTACTGGACCAGAATTTTTTCACAAGACCAGAAACACAATGAGAAAACAAGATTCTATGCAATAAACTGTTTTTATTCAATCAAGCACTAAGAGACACAAAGTGTCTACTTTTTCTTCATTTTTTTCCCTCTCCGTCTCAATACATGCATGTCTTCAGGGACCATTGCCTACAAGCTCTGCTTCTAAAACGGCTCCCTCTACAGTGCCACATTTGTTTTCATCTAGTTTTTAAAATCAATACTGTAAAGGTGTATTCCTTGTACTGATCTCTTTGGAGTGATGTATTTATTTTTTTTTTATACTGTGGAAAATAAACGAACCTTGAACCTTTATAAGAAGATTTATGTCATTTGTTCTATATGGGTAAGTATACTTCACTACTCTAAAGAATTGAAAGATATTTATTAGTCTGAACTCAAAATTGAAATTTCTGATTTTTTATTACACAGTGAGATATTTTTAATCAAATGAAAAATACAAGACTGCTGGACTTGTATGGTCAAGAGTTTACTGGCCTGACACTAAAATTACTGGCCTCAGGCCGGCACTCCAGTGCTAATTGCGAGCCCTGGTCATGGGTAGGTAGCCATAAAACTCCAGATTGAAATAAGTCACCAGACCATGTGTGAGTTTATAGACATCTTGATGGATGTAGACAGCTTCTGTACTTACTGATGGTGAAACGAGCACTTTGAATTTATTGAGCATGTCTGAGCTGGTTGGAAGAAGCATGAGTAGATGCCAGACGTTACGAGAGAGCATCTGAGTCCGCCCTAAAAGCTCTTGAGCCGTTTCCACATCCTGGAGTAGAACGTAAAAAGAGGAATGAGGCAGGGGCAAGACTTGATCATTGATTGCATCAGGGATAAAGAATAGTTTTGGGTTTCCACAGGGCTCGAGCGACGGTGAAAGGGATGAGATAGGACGCATGTGAAAATTCCTGAAAAATTGCTAGGGGGGGGGAGGGTCTGGGTCCCCCTTAATCTAGACCCAGAACCTCCCTGATGTTACAATTCAGGAGGTTTACAGACTTTGAGCACCACCAGAAATACAAAAACTGCAGGTTTAGCCACAATGTGGACCATTTCTTTCTCCTTTGGTGATTGCTTTTATTTATTTCAAGATAATTTGAAGGCTCAAGGAAGTTTTGAGAAAATTCTAAAATCAGGAGAAATCACAAGCCTGCTGTTGACAACAACAAAAATGCCCAAAGGTATTTCCATAATTCCAACTCACCTGTTTCTCCCCCTGCAGTTCATTCAGCTGCTGTAACAAATGGAAGAGGCAGCCAAAGTGTGGCTCTTGTAGAAGCAGCATCATGGGGAGTTTGGCTTGAGGAGGTGGGGGCAGACACGAGGCTGGCTGGTCCATGCCATCTCGTTTCCTCTCCCGTCGTATTGCACCAAATGACACAAACACAAGCTAAAGTTGTGAGAGACACAGACAACCACACGAAGTTGTTAATCCAAACAAATGACATCAAGAACCAAAATAACAATAACAGTTTACGAAAAGCTAATCCATGCCTCAAACTAGCCAATTCTACAAAAAATCAAGTCCAAACTATTTAAAACCATCCGTGTCAATAGGGAACTTGGAATTCTTGATTTTTTTAACAAATGTTTTGGCGGTGTAAACAAAATTTATTTACAAAACGGCCTGTTGACACTAATCAGATTGCTTCACTGAAGGAAAAAAGGAAAAAGACGAGCCCGCCTAGTACAGAATCCATGAAAAATTTGTGGTTGCTTGCTCTGCAACCAAACATAAATATGCTGAAAACCTACTGGGTATGTGTTACTAAAGTTTCATGTGGTAAGTCATCCATCTTGAATAATGTTCTCAAATTAAAGGTAATTCTTACCTGAAGATCACAGAATCCCATCTCTTTCAGGTTCTTCTCATCAAGGTCAGGGGTCAGCTCATGGCCAACAGAGATCATTCTGACCGGCCTTTGACCCTGAAGCGTGGACGCTGACAGGGCCCCTGTCAGGCCAGCAAAGCCCATTGCGGGGGGTTGCTTCTGTGGGACGTCCTCTTGTTCTGGGCAGGCCTGCTGCTGTTGCTGTTGGTGTTGCTGCTGTTGGAATTGCTCGCTGATGTGCGTGACCTCTGCCCTGAGGTCAGCAACGAGGTCGGATGAACTAAGCTCTACTGTAAACTGCGAGTGAGAGGGTTTGAAGACAATTGATCACAATGTCAATGTATATTTTTAAACCACCTCTTAAAAGTCGCCAGTAGAATTTCTAGTGACTTGCACAATTAGATGTTGCTGATAGAATGCATGTGAAAAAATCCTCAGAAAAAATAGATCATTGTCCAGTGCTCAGATCACTACCCAGGGCTCAATGCCAACAAATCTTATTTGCTCTAATATGACAACATTTATCAAATAACTTCTCTGTGTGTTTGATTATAAATGTCTTTCATTCAACTCAGACTTCTCAAAATACTTCACAGAAAAACATTTAATCACCAATGTTGCACGATCTCTCTAAAGAAAGGATAAATTTCACTTGTATGATCAAGTATAAATGCCATCAACTGTGTTTACATTTTGATGAGTCACCTTTTCTGTCATGCCAGCCAGCTGGCACACTACTCTCAGCGTCTGTGAGTGCCCCTCCAGGAGATGTCTCTTGTGGTTCGTGATTCCCCGTCCCTGTAACTGCCACTGACGAAGGTGGTATGCATACCTGTCATTGGATGAAAACAACGAGAGTGAAAATGTAACTTTTTAACCAATTGGTCAATATTTGAGAACTCAAAATTTAAAAGTATTGTACAGGATTGGTAGAGCTGACAAAGTAGTCGCAGACAGTGTTTGTGTTTTGTGTGAACAACCATTATACATGAAATAACAACCTGTGAACATGTTGGCTTAATCCGTTGTGAGTCAGGAGAACATTGTAAAAAAACATGCACAATTTTCAGCATGTTAAACAAATTTTGTTATTTGGTTGTAAGAACTAAAATCAGCTGTTGCAGTTTTTCTTGAATATGACTTTGTTTCAGAGGGAAATATTTCACAGAAAAAGTTGTTCTACTATGAACTTCATAATCAGTTAGCATTCAGACTAGAATTCAACAATGTCATTTAACCTTACCAATCCTGTGCAATACCTTGAAATGTTTTGGACTCTTGATACAATTGATATGACTATGCTTGGGGTGCAGTACCACATCCATCAAATTAAAGTTTTTCCCATGCAATAGCTGTTGGAGAATTTAGGGAATTAAGGGTTTTTAATGTCATTGGTTAACCCTTTCTTTACCATTGGCGACTTAAGTCGACCATGCTTACACACAAGCCTGAGCACAAAGGCTATTTGTAATAAAGCTGCAGTTTTGTCCATTTTCACCCTCCATACCCAAGCTTACCATCATTGGAAAGGGGAAGATCGGATCTTTCCAATGATGGTAAAATAAAATAAGGTTGCTATTTTGCAATCTCTTCAAATTGGAGTTGAAAGATCCGAAATGCCAAACACCTATGGAGCCCAATATGGTTGTGTACAACAAATTGTTTGAGATTACAGATCACACCAAGGAAAGACAGACAAAGAACTTTGACATTTATTGACCGATCTCAATGATGTTTTGATTATATGAAAGGAAATTCAATAACTGAGAACTTTTTAAATAATTATTTTGCTGTAAAACAATATCTTCAAGGAGATAATGAAGTTTGTAAAAATGGCCTTTGAACGAAAGCTTTCTGTTGTGTAAGAATGTGTGCTTCACGCTTGAGTGGTCAAACAATGCGGTTATCTATACCATGCCCGATATGGGGCAGAGGGAGGCCCCCCCAAACTAACCCTAACCCTAACACACTCTTCCCTCTTGTATACAGAAGCACCCCCCCTAAAATTCTCAAAAGAATTCCTGAGATTCCCAGAACACAATGAAGACACAATAGAGGGGGGGCCTCCCTCTGCCCCATATCGAGCAGCAATTGCGGTTATCAGCAGTTGTTTATGTCCAAACAATTCGGTCAGGAAAGGGTTAAGTAAACCTCTCCTTTATACCTTTTCCTGAAGGCCTCAAGATGCGTCTTGAGGAGGATCAGTCCTCTCTGTAGCACCAAGAGACTGGAGTCTTGGGACGTGTCCAACTGAGTAGACGCCTGAGACAAACTCTCCATGCAGCGCTTTATAAACTCCTCCTCCTTCTCCAATGAGCCATTACCAGCTGCAACGGACCAATCAAAAGTAGGTTAAGTGCCATGAATATGTATAGATTTAGGCAGTGTCTGTGAAAACCCCAAAGAATTTATTACCAGCTACAATGAACCAATCATAAGGAAGTAATAATGAATATTCACAAATGAGGCAGTGACTTGAATCAGAGATAACTTATAATAAATAAGCAAGCTTATAGCTGGAATCACCAATAGACCCTTGCACCGACATCAAATGCGGCTATTGTCTTCTCATGGTCTGCCTCTTTCGAGAGTTTTATAAAAATTGTGAACAAAGATACGATGCATGTCTAACAATGCCCACGTCACCTAAAATGCCTAGTAACACACAGGGATCTGTCACCCAAAAGGGTGCAGTCAAGATTGATTGTGGGTGATGACGTTATTGACGTTTTGGGTCAATAAAGTCAACAGACTTATACAGACCAGTTACAAAGAGTACACTACACATGCTAACTCATAAGTTCTAAATGAATTGACCAACCGTTGATGTAGTAGGAGTTGATATACTTGATTGCAGATAAGCTGACATCCGTATTCTTGGCTCGCAGGGCAATCTTCCATAGATGATCTATTCCAGGCATCTACAACATAAATATAAAATCTTGAACAAGTATTTTTAGAATTCAATTTAAGCTATAAACACAGAGATCAGTACTGTAAACACAGTACTCAGTCTTTGCCCAGAAAGTAAAGCCCTGTCCCTTATGGTAATTTCCTTTCTAACAAGCGATGTTGAGGCAAGAGTTGTAACAGATTCAGGAAAACTCTAAAACATGATGGTCGAGGCAAACTAATTTAAAAAAAAGATTCAAACAGAAAGAAATACAGACAAAGGCAATATATCTGTATGGGAGGGTGAACTACACAGCTACAAAGAGAAAGACAAACAGGAAGACACATGTGTTCTGTTGTGATGATGAGCTTACTAGTACAGCTAAGCAGTACAGCTACTGGACAAACAGAAAAGAAAAAAACAGACAGATTGGACAAACAGGATATACCTGTACAAGGGCCCTATCATAAGACAGCGAGCTTGCTAGTATAGCTAAGCTCCACAGCAACTGGGCAAATAGAAAGACAGAGGTAGCCATAATGGACAAAAAACAGAAAAAATACCAGCTCAGGGAAGCTCTATACGATGATAAGCTTGCTAGTCTAGCAAAGCTACACAGCTGCTGGACAAGCAGAAAGATAGACAGACCTTCAATCAAAAGGGAAAAACAAACAGATAGATACATCTCTACAGGTGGGCGTCCATACAATGATAAGCTTGCTAGTACAGCTAAGCTCCACAGCTACAGAACAAACAGATAGACAGAAGCAGCCATAATGGACAAACAAACAGAAAGATATATCTCTAAAAATAGGCGTCCATAAAATGATGAGCTTGCTAGTACAGCTAAGCTCCACAGTTACAGAACAAACAGATAGACAGAGGCAGCCATAATGGACAAACAAACAGATAGATATATCTCTACATGTGGGCTATCATTAAATGATGTCCTTGCTAGTATAGCTAAGCTCCACAGCTGCTGAAAAGCAGACAGACAGAGGAAGCCACAATGGACAAACAAACAGATAGGTACATCTCTGCAGGTGGGCCATCATAAAATGATGGGCTTGCTAGTACAGCTAAGCTCCACAGCTACAGGACAAACAGATAGACAGAGGCAGCCATCATTTGTGGCGTGTCGTGGCCGAGCGGTCTAGGTCACCGGACCTAAGCTCTGGTGTTTTCAGCAACAGAGTGTGGGTTCGATACCCGGTCATGACACTTGTGCCCTTGAGCAAGGCACTTAACCATAATTGCTTCGAAAAAGTTGGAAAGGTAGTGCATTCTGCTCTACCAGACAGGCTCCTAGTGGATGATACCCATGCCTACATCCTTAAGGACTGTGAAGGGGGTAACCCTGTTTCAGCCCCAGGAGTAAGAGCCAACGTGAACGTGCCCCTGGTGTCAATTGATTTGGGTTGATAGCCCAAATCAGTTATGTATAGCCCTCACCTTGAGTGGCCGTCCGTGGCCTTGTGAGTTAGGCGATATCTCATTTAAAAAAATATTTAAAAAAATGGAAAAACAAACAGATAGATACATCTCTGCAGGTGGGCTATCATAAAAATGATGAGCTTGCTAGTATAGCTAAGCTCCACAGCTGCTGGAAAAACAGACAGACAGAGGCAGCCATAATGGACAAACAGATAGATATACCTCTAAAGGTGGGCTATCATAAGATGACGAGCTTGCTAGTCTAGCAAAGCTACACAGCTGCTGAAAAACAGACAGACAGAGAAAGCCACAATGGACAAACAAACAGATAGATACATCTCTGCAGGTGGGCTATCATAAAAATAATGAGCTTGCTAGTAACAAAAACAAGTTAGAAACATGCAACAGCCATTGTGTTATCAAATATTGCACATGACGTGATCATGTACTCCTCAAGACAGAAACAGAACGTCAGCCATTTTGTTTTCGCTTTGGCGACAAAATGTTGAAAGTTTATGGTTGATTTTAGACCTTTATGAGTGAACAATTAATGTGTGTGTTCATATAGAGCAGGGGTAAGCTGGTTTGTGTATGGTTGTTGATTAAAGGGAGGGGAAAAATGCAATTTGGGGGAAAAATGCAATTTGGGTGAAAAAACAGAAAGAACGTGCCGTGAATGTGATGATTTTGACCTCCGTAGTAAACAACGTGTATTCATTTGTATGTACATCATTATTCATAGGCTCAACAGTTTACGATCTCACTATTACTGTCTGATTTTTGGTGTTTTCTAGTTTAAAAAAGAAGAAGTATGGTTTAATAAAGAACACAATGCTAAATTCGCTTGCCTATTTAATTTAAACACTTTTGCATTTAATAACATGAAAAAAACAACCTTTTTTTACTATAAATTCAAATCCCTTTTCCGTTTCAAGTGGCAGATTCCGCGAACTCCGTCCGTTTTCCGCGATCGAGGAAAATCATTGGCCCTAAATATTTACACACCATCCTTCCATTCCAAATTATGTTTAATGCCCTCCCTACAAACAAGTCAAATAAATCACGGTTGAATGGATTTTAAGCTCTGTGTTGATAGAATGCCTGCAAGTGTTGTGAGATCTTATCACTGGCCAAACCGCAGAGAGCACAGTAGGGGAGTTATAAACAAACTCCTGGACAGTGTGGTGCAGCACCGGGATAAAGCCGACCGGGAAATAAACTAAACAACAATTCATCCCGACAAGAAAACCTCGACCGGGACAGATTTCCCGGAAAATACCCGGGAATAGTTTTGATAAGGTGCCTAAGCTCCACAGCTACAGAACAAACAGATAAACAGAGGCAGCCATAATGGACAAACAAACAAATAGATATATCTCTACAGGTGGGCTATCATTAAATGATGTCATTGCTAGTATAGCTAAGCTCCACAGCTGCTGAAAAACAGACAGACAGAGGCAGCCATAACGGACAAACAAACAGATAGATATACCTCTACAGGTGGGCTATCATAAAATGATAAGCTTGCTAGTATAGCTATTAGCTCCACAGCTACAGGACAAACAGATAGACAGAGGCAGCCATAATGGACAAACAAAACGAATATATATATCTCTACAGGTGGGCTATCATAAAATGATGAGCTTGCTAGTATGCTTGCTAGAATAGCCAAGCTCCACAGCTGCTGAAAAATCAGACGGACAAAGGCAGCCATAATGGACAAACAAAATGAATAGATATATCTCTACAGGTGGGCTATCATAAAATGATGAGCTTGCTAGTATGCTTGCTAGTATAGCTAAGCTCCACAGCTGCTGAAAACAAACAGACAGTGGCAGCCATAATGGACAACAAAACAGATAGATATACCTCTACAGTCGGGATATCATACGATGACGAGCTTGCTAGTCTAGCTAAGCTACACAGCTGCTGAAAAACAGACAGACAGAGGCAGCCATAACGGACAAACAAACAGATAGATATACCTCTACAGGTGGGCTATCATAAAATGATAAGCTTGCTAGTATGCTTGCTAATATAGCTAAGCTCCACAGCTGCTGAAAACAAACAGACAGAGGCAGCCATAATGGACAAACAAACAGATAGATATACCTCTACAGGTGGGCTATCATAAGACGACGAGCTTGCTAGTCTAGCTAAGCTACACAGCTGAGTGAAGAGGTTAAGACCAGTCATGCTAATACTCTCTGGCTCAAGCTGGGGCATCTATAAAGACAAAACAAATCAACTCTGATTAACGTTCAACATTTATAAGCTAAAAGACACCTTGGTGAATTAACCACTCACCTTAGTTTTGACCGAGAGCTTTCACCTAACAAAATTGTCAAAAACTTCTACAATCTTTTTCAAATGTGTGAAAACTACAACTACAAATGTGACATACATGTAATATTAACAAATAAAAATATTTCAAGTATTTGACATTACTTTTTACTTTTATGGATTACTTTTTACCATAAAAGTTTTTACGGGTTTCCTTTTGGAAACTATATTTTGTGGATATGTATGTTTCAATTGTTAGATATCTTTTAGAATATCGGGATAAGCATTTATAGAAGAATAGTAACTAGCAACAAATAACCTCTCCACTAAAAAAATATATATATAGGAAACTGCTGAGCATACTAAACTGTTTTTGTTTACTGATTTTTAGTTGTTTATAGAACTGAGTAAATAGGAGATGCGAGAAAGTCAGCTGATAAGTTGTATGCCTCTGTAATGCATTAGTGCCATGTCACAAAAAGGAAGTTACAGGCAGCCATTTTTGAGCAAACTCCAACAAGAGACAACACAAATCACATGCTAATTTCAAACATTATTTTTACAGTTAGAGTAACACTCTGGCAGGAAAATTGTTTCTTGTGCTACTGAAGAATTGCTTTTTTAATGCAGTACAGTTGTTTGCCTCTCTCTAACATGCCTGTAAACACTCCAGGCAAAAGTGCAAAAGAGAGCAATTTATTTGACCACAAATCCCGAGTCAGAGGGGCGTGACGATTTCTTTTAACAACTCTCTCGTTCCTTTAGATAGGTTTCTTAAGCATTCATATACATATATAGATAGTTCCCAATAGACGCTATCATTACAAGTAACTTGGGCTCTGGCTTGAAGCTGCATCAAGCATCCTAATTTTGCTACGCAGCCAAGTGGTTCATGCAAAAAATTTGATGACCTCCAGCGTGCCGTACACGGTATTTACACAAAACACATAGTTGTGCGTTCATAAAATGATGATTATTGCCCGTAAAAGTGGCCAACTTTACACTGTGTGGCATCAAGTGGGAACTGTCAATCCATAGCTAATGTCATAATTACACCAGGGATAAAGAGCAGTAAGTTTGGGTTTCACCCTGCAAGTACAAGTATTGTAAATGAGAAAATTTGTGGTACCTAATTTTCAATTAACAGTGAATTTTGATACTTTGTTCCAAAGCCTAAAAAGAAATTTGGGTGGCAGAGAGGGGAGAGGGGTTTCATTTCTCCTATTTATTTTGCTTCACATACCTTGTTGAAGAAGATATGCTTGAAGGTTTCCAACCCGAGTGCATGTTGGTCTTTGTTGCCAGCCTGGTTGAGGAACCAACTCAATGCTTCATCACCACATTCCGGGTCCGTGGCCAGACACGTCCACAGGGTGTCCACTTGGTCAAGGGTTAATCCTAAGAAGGCCAAACCCAAATTAAAATTTTGAATACAATAAAAGAAGATATATATGAGTAATTGGAAAATAGGAGCCTTTAACAGATATTTAATTGAGTCAGCATAAGAGGTAGATAAAAAGAGGGAGATTTTTCCACAGTGACTGGGCGGCTAGAGTGAAAGCTTGTTGGCCATAGGGAATGTCAGTATATGGACCATTAGCAAGTTGTAATTGAGCATTTTTTGATGACCATAAATTGAAAGAAGACGTTGGAACTTTGAAAGAAATTAAACTATGAAGGTAGGTGCATTAGCCATCAACTGTTAAGTGCGAAGAAGACTGTTGGAAAACTTTCCCGGTGAAAAAGAATTCCCCAAAAATACAAAGAGAGTCGCAATTTTCAAAGTCTGTATCTACTCACTGAAGTGATCAGGGGAGCCTAGAGTGGAGAAGACGCACGTCAGGAATTGTAGTCTCGCTTGTACCTCAGTTGTGTGTGTATAGCTGTTGAGAAAGTACAAAGGACTAGCACTAAAGAGGACAAGTCTATTGGGCTGAAACAACACTGAATGGGGAAACTGCAGCCTAAATGCTTTCCTCTTCAGAGAACATTCATTTCTGAATGATCATCACTCCAAGCAAAGACATGGCCTCTGTTTCTTCAAACACTTTAGTTCAACATAGTTTATGGCTATAAATATTATATCATATGGATGGGAAAGTAAAATTTAGGCAAGAAATATTTCAAAGTAAAATGTATTCAACAAAGAAAACCTGTGGATAGAAGACTTGACTTTGGTTTCCAGTTACTATGGAGTGGTCGCACAAATTCGGGCGTGATTGGCAAACAGGCTTTCTCAGAAATAAGCATCCTCATCCCAAGCTTTTTAATTTTTTACACTATTAATTATTTGTACTATATAAAAATTGAAGTTGTACTTAGGAGCGGAGGTGGACTTGAATGTAGCCTGTATTTTTGCATTTTAAGTTTTAGTCATGGTTTTTATTGTATTACTGTTTCCTCTCTGCATTTGCAACTGTGTAATAATTAAAACACTTATTGTAAATATACAGCGTGGTGTGTCATAATGTGGTCTTATGTATTTTTATATAACAACTTTTTAATCCTGGAAAGTGCGTTGATATCTGCTCCCCCTTTACATATCTGCTCCAAATACACACAGGTAATAGAAATCAAGGGTACCCTGCACCATAGTTTTGATTCTCAATTTTGATTAGGATCGGTAGAAACGGTTAAACTGTTAAACGGAAATCGCAAGTTCTGTTTAACAGTTTAGGAAATGAACAAACATAATAGTCCATTGAGGCTATTTTAATAACTCCACAGATTTTTCTGAGGGCAAAACAATATAATAAAAAAAAACAGATTAAGGCAGGGAGAATATCGACCTATTAATTACTCACAGTGTTCTGTCAGGACGTTCACCACTTCTGACTTGGCTGGTGTAATGAATGAGATTACTGAAAAATAGTTCCATCATGTGAAGCTCTTCCTCTGCCCACCTACAATGCACACATAAAACAGATAACCAGTAAGTAAAATTATTTATTACTATTATATTATTACTATTATATTATTACTATTATGTATTTCTGGTAATGAAACCAAGGATGCCTCATAAGTGAACTTAATCACTGTAGCTCACAAGCCTGAGGAAACCTGTCAACAAGGGTGCTTGCAGTGAACCAGAAACAGCGGGGCTCATGCCTACTCTTCTTCGACAAATGGGGAACAAATAATAAAACAACTAATAACTAATACAAATTGTAAAAGCATAAAATGGGTGAATTTTTATTAAAAAGTACACCAAAATCGTACATGTTGGGAACTCTGAAGCTGGGTCCAACTCTGCAAACACTGACCCCCCCCTCCCCCAATGTCATCATCATTATTGGAACTTGTCAACCCACTCCAAGGTCAATGCCTCTCAACTGCGGCCTTAAAAACGGCTTATCTTGTGATCCTCCTGTCAAGGTTGTACCCATAAAGCCCTCTTGCTCATTTGAAAGCGCATAAATATTAACCCAACAATGTAACCACTGTAACTAACCATCTTTAAGACATCAAAAGATGGCAAAAACATTCAAAGCAGAGATGACAAAATGTAAGAATTTTTATAATTCAGGACTGGAAAAATCCCACAAATTTCCTGAGAACACATTCCTTCCTCCCTAGAGATATGAACACACAAATGCTTTCATTATCATCAGCCATGATTTTTGATCTTTGGAAAAAAGTAGTAACATTTTATTGAGTACAAGGGCTGACCTACATGTACACATGGTACAGGCTTTTACGGACATTTCAGGCTATTTAATTACAATTTGTCTGATTTTTCCAAGGTCAAAACAAATTGGAAATCAGAATTAAGTAGGTAAAAATATATTGCCTGTATCATACACCTTTTTCGAGCCTAAAATGTTTTCTTAAGACATGAGGTTTTGATACTTACATGGTGATCCAGTGTGTATTATAATTATTACGGTATTGCTGAAAGGAACCAAACAGCTTTGGCAACAGACGTAAAGAAACAACTTCAGACCTGCAGATACAAAATAGAATATCATAAACCAAACCATCAAAATGCATAAAATGATCTCAAAGACTTTCTGGCAGGAACAAAACCATTGAATAATAATAATAATGTAATAATAAGCTAACATTTATAGAGCGCCTTTTTCCATAGGATGCAAAGCGCTTGGATATGTCCAACACAGATCAAAAATATAAATCAAAGAATAATGTACACAGTTAACTAGCGCATGTTGTGCCTTCTCTTTTTACCTGTTGCTTTTCAGATTCTCCAGGCAGCCTTCGACAAACTTCATACGGATTTCTCTTTCTGGGAACCAACAGACCAGTGAACATAGAAGTTTCTCTGCCTCTGCGGCTAGTCCCTCGGCGAGATGAATCTGTGAATGAAGAGGTGGAAACAAATTATCAAAAAGTGGTTTCTTATCCCCAATACCCCATAAGACTGACAGCAGTGCCGACAACTTTAGGGAAAAGGATTATTTCAAACATGTTAAAAAGGTTTTCACTATCATCCCATCACTACTACAAGTGTAATTCTACAAGTAAAATAAACAGGCCATGCAATTTTTTGAGAGGCATTTTCCTGAAATTCCCAAAGATGGGGTCCCAAAAGTTAAAAAGTGTTTCAAACATTGTAAACTTCATCTGCACTTTTGACATGACAAGGGTCCATAACCTTTAAATCCTAAAGCTTTTCTGGTTACCGCGGAACTCAATCCTAAAATATCATCTTCTCCTAAGTCACTCCACACCAAATTGTTTTGACATTTTAACGTGCCATTTAAAATAAAATTAAATTTAAAAAATATTTTCAATTCTCCTGTTCTCGTTCTGTTTCCCCTTCAAAATGGAGCTAAGCATAACAAAACATCAGTATAGAGACTGTGTTGTAAACAGCTTCCTTACAGCGTGCTCATCCTGTACTTGATCCCACAGTAATGTGTGCCCTTTTTTGCAAACTTCCTCAAAGTTGAAGTCCACAAACGGAGTTGATGGGTCTTCTCTCTCATTGTGGTTAGAACACGTACCTGGGAGGGTGACAAAAAACAAGTTCCCGTTAAGACATAGTGCAGCATTCTTTACTCAAAACCAAACATACCACATAGGGGGGGAGTAACATTTACTTGATAACAAGATTGATGGTGGTTTCAATCTCCTTCAGAAAGTAAGTCCATTAAAAAAAAGGGAAATATTCTTTTTTGGGTGACTTGATACAAAATAAAGTTGAAAAGATTGGCACCAAATAATAGCTATTGGTTAAAGGCCCTGTACACTATTGGTAAGATCGAAAAACACAAATGTTCACAGATTCACACATAATTTACATGATTTAAAGTAAGTAATGGTAGAAAGGGTTCCTTAAAATATTTCTGCCTAAAATGCTATCGTTTCTGAGAAATTAGTAAAACAATAGTTTTTATCGCGCGCGATAATAAACTCGATGTTTGAAAAACAGAAAACACATAAGGTTTCTTTTCACTATTTTCTCGTGACCTCGATGACCAATTGAGCTCAAATTTTCACAGGTTTGTTATTTCATGTATGTGGTTGATTACACAAAACATGAACACTGTCTGTGATTATTTTGTCAGCTCTGCCAATCCTGTATAATACCTTTAAACAAAGACGAATTGACTAAAGTGGGACTTGAACCTGCAAACTCCTGATTACACGCCGGTGCTCTACCAACTCAGCTATCCAATGGTCTCCCTATTTCATCAATATCCTTGTTCGGGGTATGCCAGTCAAAATAAAATGGTAACTTGACTTTTATAAAGGGTAGTTTTTCAAAAATGCCTAAGCTTAAGGCCATGTTATACAAGGCAATTTCAGGCAACCGGCTCAAGGCATTTCTGAAGCTCTGGCTCCGGTGGTAAATTTGGAAACATTACACTTACGGTACAGGACTACAAAACTTGACCTCTGAACTCAGCAGAGCTGTTATGTAAGACAATGCTTGAGTGGTCAAACAATTCGGTCACCATTGGCTGTTTCTGTCAAAACAATTCAGTTAATGAACAAGTTACACACTTACTGGAGAGTCTACTACGATATACTGGTCCCATGTCAGGCAGGTGATGATGGTGGCGGTGACGATGGGAGTGAGGGTGATGATGATGGTGTATTGAACTGAGATGAGCGCTGAGTTGCAAGAGTTCATCAGAGCAGACAGAGTCTTCCTCCTCTTCTTCCTCGCCATCAAAGTCGGCCATGTTCTTCTCCGACTTGGCGCTGGCCTGGGAGCTGCTGCAGGAGCCTTCGTCTGCACTGATCAGCTCGTCCATCACATTGCTTTAGGAATGAAAGAGTTAACGTCACTCAACAAAAAGATCCCCTTTGGACAAACTAGTTCAGTATTTCTAAACCAAATGTTTGAAATGTTATTTTGTGTGCTATTTCTCATGTTCACAAGTACCACAACCAATTTCCTCTAGTTTTCTCCATGCAATTTTTCTTTACAAGAATTCAAAAAGAAATAAAGTTTTAAAAAAAAATCCCCCAAGCAATTTCCCCTTGGCTAAATTATTTCACTGCAGCACCCACACTTCCTTAATAAACCATTTTTTTTACACGATCTAAATTTCAAGTCAGTTTCAATAAAGAAAAATTTCATTAGTAAAGTGATGTTTAAGACATGTGCAAATGAAATAAATATCAGCATTTTCACTCTCAGCTCTAAACTTACCCCCGTATTGTATGCCGATGAGGAAGATACCTCCTACAGTCATAAATCTCAGTTTCTAAGCCTCTATTCCTAACATAGTAATCTTCAGCTTCCTGAGCTTCTTGGGGTAGCTGCCCTTGATCAGACTGAGGGGAGGGGGGTAAGGAACCCATGACCCCTTCACACCCTATCCGAGTCCTTTCAATCTCAACATCGACTGCGTCTCCCTCTCCTTCTTCCCCCTCCTCGGCCTTCTCCTCCAAGTCCCCGATCAGCAGCTGCTGTTTCTTATTGGGAATTTGTTCTCTCCTCGGTCGCCCCTCCGCCGGGAAGAAATGTCTGTGCTGGACCCCGCTCTCCTCAGAGGAGGCACTATCGCTGATGTCTCCACCAACAAGGCACTTGCGTAACTGACTGCGCCGACCTAGCATTGTAGACCTGCAGCAGGGATGTCTGATCCCTGTTTCATCGTCGTCTTCTTCTTCCTCGCTTCGCATCTCAACATCACTCTCTTCGCTAACGTCCTCGTACTCGCTTCCGAGTTGAGTGCCGTGCTCCTCACTCTCTTCAGTCACGTCACTGTCGCTCTCCGAGTTCTCGGGACTTGTCACCATGGCCTCATTCTCAGAGTCAATGTTATCCGAGTCATGTTCGGTGATGGAGCTCTCTGACCCCTCTTCAACTAGTCTCAGTTTCAGAAGTCTTTTCCTTCGACGACTTGCTGCACTGAGAGTCTTATGTGAACTTTTACCACCACGGGAGCCATTCTTTGAGCTTTTACTTCTAAGTTCTGTTGGTAAGTTTCCGTCATTTACAGTCTCCTCTCTTTCTGTAGCGCTTTGGGAATCTACTCTAATGACATCTATACTTTCCTCCTACAGGAGATTGTTACAAACAAGAAACATGTGTTAAACTATTTTGGTTTTACACTTACACCAATGCGTGAATGATAAGCTCTACATACTCAGTGTTTGCCGAGTCCTTCAGAAATATTCTACAGGCTACTTAGGTGGGATTGGAACCCATCACACCCCACACTCTAGTGCAGATGTCTTAACCAATAGATCATCGCGCATGCCTGATGACAAAAGGCCGGTTCAAATTCTGTTTTATTGGCAGCAGATGCCACAACAAAGTTGTTTATTTTGATTTGATTTAACAATCTGCTGCAACAGTAAGAAAACAAATTCAAGAAACAAAGCTAGTCTGGGGGTATACCTCATGTGTGTTACTACAATGAGAGGATTGATCTTCCAAGGCACTCCGAATAGTCTCTTCTACATTTTCTTCATCATCTTCCAGCTCATAGATCTCCACCATACGACTGTTGTTGCTGTTTATCCCACCTAGGTGATCAATCATACATAAAAGGTTGATCGCACCGTTCTAATTAATGTATCAATCTGATGATACTTCTCATGGCTGGCTTATAATTGTGATTTATTAACTGTGAATGCTGCAAAATTGAATTCTGCGCTGCGTCCAAACATTCACATTTGTGGTTGGCAAACGAAAGTGGAGGGCAAAAATAAAAGAAAGAAGAAAAAAGAAAATTTCTATTGCTTGAACCACACACCATTTTTACAAGCAATAATATATCATTTGATGAACGCACAATTATGCGATATGCCTAAATACCAATTGCGGCACGCATGAGTTTTATCAATTCCTTGCATAATTGGTCAGTAAACTTCTTGGCTATGCAGAAAAAATAGAACACTTGATGAATTTCAAAGCCAAAAGGCAAATTGCCTGTAAAGATTGCGTATCAGGAATTATCTATACAAAGTTGTTAAGTTTATGTGGCACTTCAAAACAAGATCAAAAAAGGAAAATCCACTGATCAGCTGGGAAGACCTGCCAAAAATATATGCAGTGCAAAAAAGTAAAGCAATGCATATTTGGTGAATGTTGACAAAGTTAAGTCTTTTTAAAATTCATCTGGTTAAGCAGTGCACTTATCGAAAAGAGAAGGGGTTCGCCCCGGTGTTCCTGGTTTGATTGGATGCATATTGCACCACAGCACCTTGTAAACCATTACATGGTGCTATGTAAAGGAATAGGTCTCATACTTCAAAACGTAGCCCCACATACCATTCAGGAAATTACTGACTGTTGAAGCGCCTTGAGTGTCACTGAGTGACGGATATGCGCGCTTAATAAGAAGCCACTTTTATTATATTAATAAGCACAATGTGATTCTTGTTATCAAGTGTGAAAGCTGAATCACATTGCTCCAACAGTGCTGTAAATTTTGTAAACTGGGCAAATGCACAATTTTCCGCCCTGTATTTTGCAAAAATTCATGGACTCACCCTTGTCTGGTCCAATTTCTAAGTTGCTTCGAAGCAGAGGAAACTCATGGTGTGAGTGTCTGGTATCCGGTCTCCGTAGTGTGGTAGCACTCACAGCACTACTCGACACCGCACTGGTCCATATGCACTTGGTTATGACCTGGGATAGGTACAACGTCTGCAAGCAAAATTTGTAAAATATATGACAAACCATTTTGTTTTATATTATTTCAAATGCCAAGTGTGTACGACTCAAATCATGGGTTTACCTGGTAAAGTTGTAAACAGATTTAAATAAATGATGGAATAATGAAATTTATTTTCAAATCACACCAAGCTCTTTGTCAGCTGCATGCAAAAAAACTTGCGCAAACTTTTCAAATAGTAGTGCAGTGAACAGTTATTCTTTATTTTGCCTGTTGTTCCTATTAGAATATTTGTAACGATTGAAATTACCCACGACTAGAGCCACACATCAGTGTACAGTATGAGCTATGTAAGGCTGTGTCTAAATTGGGGCCTGCGGCTCTGGCTGCGGCTGTTTCTAAGGGTGTTGCTATAGGCATCCTATACTTCAATGCATGTTCATATGGCGATCAAGCCACAGCCGCAGTCTGTTAATTCAGACATGACCTTAAATGTGTAAGAAGTAGGGAAAAACTGGAAATTTATAACTGAGAAAGTCACCTGCTCTGTGTGTTCCGCAGGGTGCAGCCTGGACACTAGCTTCAGTAGATGGAACAGGGGTCCTGCCTCTAGATTCTTAATGAGATGAGGGAAGAGATCGTGGACGTAACGGCCGGAGTGCTTCAGCTGGGTGGCTGCCCAGATGATATCGATGTGCTTGGTAGTTAGAGCGCCCTCTGCTGCCAGGAAGTTGAGAATGATCTGACATTGCTTAATGATCTGTTGCACACAAAAAAGAGATTAAAATATATATGTAGTTCTCTTTGTCAATAAATGAAGATCATTTTAAATTCTACACTTTAGTGTCTTGACAGAGATACACGATTTTAGAAAGTTTGTTTTCAATCACTGTGAAGCGCCTTGTAGAAATCTACAGCTTGAATGAGAAACCGGATGTAAATATATGAAGTACAGCACAACATGATAGAATACTCTCGTTCAACCTTACCTCCAGATGCATATTTGGTCCAAACAGATGTTCAACAACCTCTTTCTCAAGCAGCCAGGCAGTCAATTGGGAACCAACACTGAGTAGAAAGAGAACATTCAGTCATTAACCCTACCCAAGATCAATCAGACAAGAAGGAAAAAAAACACCCCCAAAAACAGATTTCTGGTTTTTCAGATTGCAGTAACCTCATGGGACATTATCTTGTTGAAAGAGAGTAGAATTTAGTCCAGATTAAAAATCATCCTGCTTAGTTTTGAAAAGAACTCATCTCCCTATAAAAGAACTCATCCTGCTCAATTCTAAAAACGCTCATCCGACTTGGTTCTGAAAGAACTCATCCTGCTTAGTTCCAAAAGAACTCATCCTGCTTAGTTCCAAAAGAACTCATCCCGCTCAGTTCATAAAGAACTTGTCCTGCAAATTACTTACTGCCACAGAGTAGACTTGGGACCTGGGGGACTTCTACTTTTGCTAAGTGGCACAGGGAAATTCTTACAAATTACCTTGAGTGAGATAGACTTGGTTTCAACATTTCAACTGGCCTGCTCTAGTCAGATTCCCCAAATTTAAATGTTATTCAGCGACAGTAGATAATACACATGGTGTTATTGCAAACCAAAAAACAACACTTGAAACTTGACCATTCAATACATAAAACAAACCTTGTTCTTGTTTCTTGTTTTCAGTTGTGTGTCATTGTCGTGCATAACCTTCAATAACATGTTTCATTTTAAACACTAATAATTTCCCAATTTTACCCTCCTATAATTGTTTCTCACCAGTACACCATTAAAACGAGAAGAAAAACAATTATATTCACTCACTTGTCAATGTCTGCTACAGACTCGTTGTTGCATACTTCATTAAACATGTGAATCTGGCTCTAAAAAGATAACAAACTTGTTAAGTAAAAAACAAAAATCAAGATTTGAAGCCTCAAATGTTGAAAAGTGTTAAATAGAAACAGGGCACAATTCCATCTGTGACTGGTTTTATTTTGCACAGCAGAAATTTGTTGAGCAATATTGTCTGCAAAGGCTAGGTCCAATTTGAAAGAGCTGCATAATCATAAAAAGTAGCTAAGCACAATCAAACTATGCTTAACAGAATGTGGCGTGTTGTGGCCGAGTGGATAAGAGCACCGGACCCAAGCTCTGGTGTTTCAGATCAGCAGAGTGTGGGTTCGTGACACCTGTGTCCTTAAGCAGGACACTTAACCATTATTGCTTCGTCCTTCGGATGGGACGTAAAGCCGTTGGTCCCGTGTGTTGTGAAATGCACGTAAAAGAACCCAGTGCACTTATCGTTAAGAGAAGGGGTTCGCCCCGGTGTTCCTGGTTTGATTGGCTGCATATTGCGCCACAGCACCTTGTAAACCATTACATGGTGCTATGTAAAGGAATAGGTCTCATACTTCAAAACGTAGCTCCACAAAATACTGAGCGCTTTGATACGCCCCTAGGTGTGTGATAAAGCGCTATATAAGAACCGAGTATTATTATTATTATTATTAATAAGGTTACCAGCCAAAATATGATTCCACATGTACCATGTATGATGGGTATCCCGCTTATTTTTGCTCAACAGAAAAATCTTATGTAATATTTGCTGCTTTAGCATATCTCTATGAAATTGAGCTCTGGTTATGCTCAAAACAACAACCATGTAGAAGTAATCCTTTTTGATCGCGGTTAAAATCTGAAAACTCCATCTTCTTCAGGAGAAAATCTATTTTTAATAGGAAATCATGTTTATTTTAATTAACCCAATACTAAAAACTGATCATAAAATAAAATAGAGTTAGTACTGATCATAAAATAATTATAATACAACAAATAATAGGTTCTTGAATTTTAAAATGATTTTGGGTTGAACAAAGAAAAATTGACTAGAGCGGGATTTGAACCAACGACCTCCGGTTTAACGTGCCGGCGCTCTACCAACTGAGCTATCTAGCCCTATGTTGGCGGTCTCCCTATTTTGTCAATATCTTTGTTCGGGGGGTGCCAATCAGAAGCCATTCAACCACAAACTGCCGTGTAGCCAGGGATCACACTCAAGTATACGATACAACCTGGGAAGCGGCAGCCAGGGGATCACCTTAAGGGGATGCGACTTTTTATATCAGATATCAAATAATAAACCACAAGGGAAACTGACTGGGTAAATGTTTAAATGATTTTGGGTTGAACAAAGAAAAATTGACTAGAGCGGGATTTGAACCAACGACCTCCGGTTTAACGTGCCGGCGCTCTACCAATTTGAATTTTAAAATGTGACTGATTTCACAAAGTTAATTTTATTTATATTCAACTTACTCATTATAAAATAATATTTAACCATATCAGTGTCCTGGGCTGGTTAAATCTGCCTAATTTCTGGACTGTGTATTGACAGGGCCAATTTAATTGGACCTATATAACACAATCGCATTGGTATTGAGTTACAACAAACCTTGTGGCTGTGACCAACATAAAGTCTTGAAAGTTTCGAACTTGTGTATGGCTTTACTGCAAGCATTGTTTCTATAATTTTTATTTGCAAATTTCTATTAAAAAAAGAGTAACATGCAGCTTAAAATGCATGGCATTACTACAGGATGAACCATCACAGAATACTAAATAAAAAAACAAAACAAAAAATTAGTTTAATAAATCCCCCGATATCAAGACTTTCTGAATCCTACTCACGGTTATCTGACTAAGTCCAGCGAGCCTCATGGTCAGTGTGGACGACATGAAATACTTGAGAGCTAACTCCAGGCTGTCGCGGTCAAAGGACAGAGGTGCTTCCATGGGCTCTTTGATTGCACTCCACATCATATCTGCCATACTGCGGGCACTGGCACGTCGTAACTCCTTATCCGGAAGCCGACACAAATACCTAATTGGGAAATCAAAACAAGAGGGAAACAAATTTTACTCATCTAAAAATGTTCCGGGTACATTATTTCTACCCCCCACCCCCACCTGTCTGATGAAAGATTAGTTGTCATCAACATCCAGCAATAGTGTATTCTTGATGAAGATTTGGTCGTTGACATCAACTCATATTACACCGCTGGAGGGATTTTCCCACTGGGAGTATCAGATTTTCAGCCGCACATTCTGATCTTCATTTTGATGAAGCAGGTCTCACTTTAGAAAAAAACCTAAAACAGTAAATTGACTGTCTCCTCATCTTTATCAAACACCCTTGTGACTAAAACGAGGCAGCCATGCAAAAAATAGACTGGCTCCTTTATGAATATTAAAAATGCAGGAGCATAAAAAAGCCTACAGAATGATGAAATTCTATTAGGAACTATACCATGCATACCTGATCACATGTGTCCTTAATGGGGCAACGAACTGCATCACGGCATGGAGATGAAGCCACAACCGAAGCTGAAGTGAAAAACAAGAGCCACATGAACACATGATACCGTCAAACGGTGCGTAATTTTTAAATCAAATTATCTGCAGAGATGAAATGCCATATCAGATTGTCAATTGTTCTCCACAGGGATACAAAACAGTCATTGAATTTCATTGTCAAATCATATAATAATAATAATAATAAACCAGAGTATTTAAATACCGCTATATGAAGAACACAGCGCTTTACAGGAAACGAGAACAAATAAATAAATAACACGATGAACCCTTTGCACAGGCCACCATCGCTGTGGTCAAAAAACGGAAGCGTTCACAAGCCTTTCACAACTCTCAGCTTATAGGTCTTCTTTCGACCACAGTGAGGGCGCTGTTTGAATTTCTGACGCCATGTGCAAGGGGGTCTATTTAGAAACTGAAGAGTGTCTCCACTTGCTCCTCATAACACAGGATGTAACAATGTAAGTACAGTACACACAGTTTGTGAAGCTGTTACCACTGTCTTATTATTCTTCCCATCAACAACATTTGACCGTACAATCCTTGTCACATTCCTATGATATTAAGTTGTCAGTCAATGTCAAGCTCTTCAGAGCCAAGTCCCATAACCAAGATTCAAGTCTTTACAGGCAAGTCTGAAGAAAAGCACTTTGAAACCACCTTTGATGTAGGATGCTTTGTGATAATTGCTTGTTATCATTATAAATGAAGCAAGTCTTGAGTGTTTAAGTGCAATTCTCCTGTCACTTCACATGTACAACAGATACTGTTTTATTCTGCTATGTAAACAAGTTTGTTGTTTACAAGCTTTGAAGACTTAAAGGCCCTGTACACTATTGGTAAGATCGAAAAACACAAATGTTCACAGATTCACACATAACTTACATGATTTAAAGTAAGTAATGGTAGAAAGGGTTCATTAAAATATTTCTGCCTAAAATGCTATCGTTTCTGAGAAATGAGTAAAACAACAGTTTTTATCACGCGTGATAATAAACTTGATGTTTGAAAAACAGAAAACACATAAGGTCTCTTTTCACTATTTTCTCGTGACCTCGATGACCAATTGAGCTCAAACTTTCACAGGTTTGTTTGTTCATGCATATGTTGAATCACACAAAATGTGGACACTGATTTTGAGCTGTTACCAAAAGTATACGATGCCTTTAATAACTGAGTCATCAGCGGAAAATTTCTTCTGAAATCTGAATTTCAAAGAGGTGTGTTGCCAACAAGTTATTTGGGCCTAGTCTTAAGTCAAGTCTCAATAGGGTTAATTTAACCGAGCCAAGTCGAGTCTCAAATCCCTAGACGATGGGACTTGAGGGCGACTCCAGACCGAGTCACCAACTCAGGTCACCCATTGATGATTGTGCACAATTCTTGACAAATATCAAACATGAGCA
Source organism: Leptasterias polaris (assembly GCA_037783415.1). NCBI lineage: Eukaryota > Metazoa > Echinodermata > Asteroidea > Forcipulatida > Asteriidae > Leptasterias > Leptasterias polaris. Next base: position 5,737,977 of record JAZGTN010000027.1, read on the forward strand.
TAACAGCCAATGTTCGTGCAAGTTTCAAGCCACTAACACGCTCACATCTCACTAAAAAATTAAGTTAACTCATTTCCGATGTCTGTCTTTTGGCTGAACTTACATTTGCCACGATGGCAATGATGGCATGGGCCAAGGAGAAGGGAAGCGTATCAGGTGTGGCTGCCTCGAAGCACTGTCTCATGACAGCCAGCCCGTTACTGTCACAGAAGAAGCACACGTTACGCAGCAGGTGGATCGGCACATCCAAATCCTAATATAACCAAAGAAATGAAAGTTGATAGGACAAATGATGCTTTACGAGGGATCTGATCCCCTTTGCTGCTGAGGGGGGCACTCCAAAGTTGTCAACAATTTTCACGGAAGCATGTAGGGGTGCGTAAAAGGTACAGAAAGTACTGCAAACGTGTGAACTAGGGACTTATGTATATATTTCATATATTTGATAGCATTGATTTTATTCCATACCCAAAAAGTAAAGATGAAATTAAAAAACATATTTGACCATCTTAAAGGGACACTTTTGTTTTGGTTTCATGCATTCACTAGTTTTAAGGAATTTATAACATTTTGGGTGTAAAGTTTAGGGCAAAACCTACAGAAAAAAACCACTTCAACCGAATGAAACTTAAATGACCAAAAATTTAATCAACTTACTGTTAAATCAATGAATCGATTTAATCAAACTTTACAAAATACAAATTAAGGCTCATTAGTCGCCGTTTAACAAATACCCAATTAATTGCACAAAACCTTAACATAGCATACAATTCTTCTCAAGACACTTGAAACAAAAAATGAATAACGACAAATATTAAAGTGCAAAATCACACGCTTTCATACGAAAAAACAAATAAACAAAAAACACAAAACCAAAGTCCCGGGTGTATCGCTGGGCAGGGTATTTATACAACTCCTGGTCTAAATAAAGCCGATTGTCCCGTCCTGCCTAATCAATGCAGTGTATGTTTTCTGTCAACTTACATTCATATCGCAGTAATTGCCCAGGGCCTCTGACTCCTGAGATGATGTTTCCTGCTGGAGATAGAAGCAAACAGGAACAAGGTTGTTAGGCAAAAAATTCTTGCCCGGTCTACTAACAAGCAAACGGGCAAGTCAATTCCAATCACAGAAACAGCTTCACGTAATTGGGGGAGAAGAAAAAAGAAGGGGGGGAAAAAACCATCAAAACCAATACAATGGCTCGAGTATGAGATGATGGAGAGATACATTAGCATTATGCAGAGATGTTCAGATGTACATGCTCATTAATACATGCTGCAATATTATCATGTTTTAATTGGAATTATTGCTCATCACCCGGAGAACGTTAAAAACATGTATTTTCAAGTTTGACAAACAAACTGTCTGACAGTATGACAGATATTAAGTACTCAAATTAATTTAAGATCAAACCCAGCCAGCTAATTACTTCAAGACATCTATCAGGCCTAAAGTATGTTATGTTATTTTTTTTGTTTTCTAGAGTCATTAGTCATGTTAGAGAAGGCTATTGCTCAATTGAAAAACTAATTTCAGAACAACTTGTGAGTAAACAGGGGGGGTTCATTCATTCCCACAACATTTCCTCAAAACGTATTTCTTCAGTAACCACAAATATAAATTTTAATTTCTAACACACAGATATTAAATCCACTGTTTTTGTAATGAAATGAGAAACCATTGCACATTGATCATGAACATGAATTTTTATTTTAAACAACAGGGTAGGCCTACATGTATAGGGGTGTGATAAAGGACCTTGCCATTGACTCGGTCTTTTATCATTTGTTTAAGACCCTGATGTCCTTAAACTTCTGTATATAAGAACATGTAAAAAATCATTATAAAATGAGAGACCATTGAACAATGTTCATGAACATGAACACGATGTGCAGTATTTAAAACAGACAAAAACAAAAATGCCACAGGCGTAACGGTTTGCATACATGTAAATTACTTGGAGCAGATTTTTCTAACAAAATAGAGATGGAGAAACTAAAATAATGAGCCCAAAGGTTCAATAAGTCCCCTTAAAATTTCTTCTTATTGAGTAAGAGCTACAAGGGCAGCATGTACACATGTATGCAGAACTCAAAATTTATATGTTGAGTACTGAAGATAGTTTTTCCTCAATTTGAATCTGGTCTTGTAAACAAACCTCTGGTCCAATAAACAGGGTTTGCCCTTCCCTTTTTCAGTGACTGGCCAGCAGGATCAGCTTTTCATTTGACTGGTTCGTCAGCTTTTTCAGTGACTGGCCAGCAGGATCAGCTTTTCATTTGACTGGTCTGTCAGCTTTTTCAGTGACTGGCCAGCAGGATCAGCTTTTCATTTGACTGGTTCGTCAGCTTTTTCAGTGACTGGCCAGCAGGATCAGCTTTTCATTTGACTGGTTCGTCAGCTTTTTCAGTGACTGGCCAGCAGGATCAGCTTTTCATTTGACTGGTCTGTCAGCTTCTTTCACCATTCCATATTTCATATTAAATAAGGATGCCTTTCCACATTGAACTATCCAGCCGGAGTACTTTTAGTGTATTTTGACTGGTCCTCAGGTGTTTTAACTGCCATTTGAGAGAGAACGCTGGTAAAAATTATGAGCTACAAACCTGAGGTCTTCCCCTAAATATATGAGCCCTGAATATGGTAACCTTATCAGACAGCAGAAGACATGCGAACTGAAGGATGAGTACCTGGTACACATGACTGCCGAATGTAGATGCATTTGAAAAACCATTCAGCATGGGATGCAATAAGACCCCTTTGCAAACCAGGCATTTTTTGTAGCCAAGTTTTCACAAATTCTTCCATTTATACTTTTGTTTAAACAACAGGGAAGGCCCATAGAGTGTGACAAAGGACCTTGCCATTAGCTCGGTTCTTTATCCATTGGCTGAGACCCTGGAAGCCTTAAACTTATTTTTTAAGAACATGTCACAACTGCATTATTTATTCCTTCATTTATACCCTAGTTTGGTCCGTATGGGGAATGTACAATAAAAAACACATATTATAGTTTTGTAAATATAAATTCATATGTTTCTAAATAAAATATGCAAACAACCCATCCTATTGAACCCTTGCACAACTCGGAATGCACCTCCGCAAATTCCGTGTCTACCATTTCCACTATTTTGAGAGTCAATTCCTTTGTGTCTATTGTGACTCCCCAAATGGCAGACAGGATAGGTGCATGTGAACATGAAACAGGGTCAATATAACATCAATTTTTGTAATATCAATAACTTTCCTGTCAGCACATTAACGTTGCAACTTTGAAAAACATTGTTCTTCATAGTGGTGTGTTCTTGAAAATTATTCAATAGCGACATCCTGCAATATGGTAAGGTCTCACCATAGAGAAGCCATTGCTGCAGTTACCAGTAAAAGAACACCTATAATGTACATGATGATACAGCTCTGTTGCACTGAATGACACTAACTTAAGCCAGACTGGAAATGTTGCATAACTTACATATGTGTACTTGCATAAATCTGTTTCTGTATAATTTAAGTCAACAGAGGCTCCCAAGGGAAATGTTACACTGACTGATCTGAGAGATCTCCTATCATCAGTTAGGATGATACTTTGAGATTGTGTCCCACAAAGTACATCTCTATGTAAGTTAAACCTATAGGAAAGTTTTAGCACAGTAGGTCACAAGGCACGGAGGCTTAACTTTTGCATATTATTTAAAAAACACGTAAATAGGTTTAAAGGTTTGGGTTTTCACTTTGGGTCTGGAGGAATAGGATTTCTGATCCTCATTTTCAAAAAAGCAGGATGACACTAAACTAGTTTTCAAGAAATTCAGCAGCAAAGACACATCCGAGAAAAACAAATTCTGACATCAGGAAAAATTCTGACACACAACAGGCTTCAAGGTAATTTGAAGGGGTCAGAGTTCAACAGGGGTCAGAGTTCAACAGGTGTCAGCAATGCTTGAGAGGTTTACTCCATCATGAGAGACCGGTCCAATGAATATGTTTATTATACACTGGTTTGATATTTGAATCTATGCAGAACAGACGCTTAAAAAGTTTAACCAAGTATGAAGGTTTTCCTGTGCGCAAAAGGGCAATTTTAGGTAAAATAATAACACTTGTTTGCAGCTCTCGCACAGTCCTCAAAACCACATGCTGCTACATGAATCTGTAAGACATTTCTTAAAATTGAAACATATGTAACTTTCATCTTGTACACTAACAAACCGATCCATATACTGCAACAACACCTTCATCTACAAGAGACTGTGCAAGTCGCGCCCCTTATTCTAAGGTTAGGACCTGTTAATGTGCAAGATTGTTTTTTCTCTTTCACTCTCTAAAAGTAATGTAGTTGGAAAACGTAACACGTAACGTTCATAAAAATGTTTAAAAAAATAATAAAAATATGAAAAACACTTACCTCAGCCAGACCATGGTAATACTGCTTGTGTGCTGCGTACATTGGAAAATTCATCTGAAACACTTTGGCGACAAACTGCAGCAGCTTCTCCTCATCTTCCAAACTCCAAATTTCCACCTCCAACTCATTTGGCTGCCTGTTTCCTCTATCCACTTCCATCTCTTCCTTGGATGCATCTTCAGAAGACTCCTCTCTGCTAGGCTCCTCTTTTGAGTCAGAATTACACGCATCCTCTTTGTCATTTGTGTTAAAATTTGCATTCTTTGACTCCGAAGAAGGTTCATCTGATGTTCTGGATGGCTTTGGGGATGCAGGTTTCTTGGAATCTTCCTCGTCTTTTTGTCCAGTATCTTCCTCCTTGGATACCTCCTCCTTGGATACTGATACATCCTCTTTAGTAACCTCCTCCTGTACCTTGATGGATGCAGTTTTATCTAGGGTCTCACCCTCTGCAGTGTCTTCCAGGGGATGCTTAGGGTTCGCAATGATGTTGATTGCGAACCTTAGGATGAGCTGAACCAAATTGTTGAGCCTCTCAAAGTTCTTGTAGTCCTTGAAAAGGCAGCTGCATTGTCTGAAACACACATGAAAATGTTAAAAACTTAGAGGAAGGAATCTTTTTGCGGAGAAGGGGTTTGCCCCGGTGTTGCTGGCATAGTTGGCAGCAGATTGTAAAACCCTTATGACATGCAGGTCTCATAATTCAAAAACTTTGAATCCTGTGGCAAAGGCACTAAATAAATTACTGATATTATATATTAATACTATTATTAAAAAATTATTTTACTTGAATTCTAGCCTGATTTTTAAGGGGGTAAATTTGTCCCCGAGGAGTTACAGGATAACTTTAAAATTTGGTTAAAAAATCTATAATTTATTGTTTTAAACTCCAAAGAAATATAATGAAGTATGACTTTACAGTGTTAAGTGCATTCCTGGCTGCATACAAGATTTATATTTCATCTTTCATACACGGATCTAAAGACAAGGTTGTTGACTCAGAAGATAAGCTTGTGAATCAGGAATTAGCAGGGAAAAAAGAAAGATTTATGGTCAAGTAAGATGACAGATTTATCATAAAAATAAACCTTTTTGTCATTAAAACACAAAGAACCAGAGTCGTGTTCAAAGAAAGAATAGGCAGATAATTACTTCACGAGTTTGATGTTTTTACAGACCACATCGGTTCAAAAATGTCAAACGACACCTTCTGTACCCTGTAAAAAAACTGGAGTATCCGAATGGTATACTTTCAAGGCTTACTGTACCCAAAAATTTGAATAAAATTTGCTGGGAGTTGAAAAACATGACATGTCTAAACTGCAAATTGCAATAATTTGACATTTACATAGGTATAGCAGAGTGCCCTAAAAGTACCCGACTTGTGTCCTTGAACAAGACATTTAACAATAATTGCTTCTCCTTACACAAAAGAATGTTACCAGCAAGGGTAGAGATTGTTGATGTGATTGATCAGCATGAGACAGAATGAGAGAGTGCAACAAGAGACTAACCTCTGACCCCATGTTTGAGAAAACTCGAGTAAAGTCCATACGTCTTTCTTTCGTACTTCAAATTTGTCCCCAGCTCCACATGTCTCAACATCTGGGGAAAAGAAACACAAGTCCTTTATTACTTTACAAGGTTTACATAAAATTAAAAATTTGAGAGGGCAAGACCATTATTATTTTGCAGAAGGGGCAGCAAGGCCAAGACCATGGGCAACAGTGGCCTTCGTGTAATTCCAGACTGTCTTTGTTTTTATCCAGTGCACCAAGTACACATAAAACGTATGTATGTAACTTTAACAGGAAAGCTTTCGCGGGTGCTAAAAACTTACCAGAAATGCAATCAATAACTCTAGTATCTCTCGTACTGATGATGCCACTGTTTGTTTACTCATGCGTATGCACAACCATAGAGCATCGCATGCAATTTGACCCTTTGCGAAAAGGGCGCGACAGGAATTGAAAATTTACAAAGAAAGTTTTACAGATTTTCCTATCGCTTTTTAACAAAAAGTGCATTTAAGAACGGAAATAAAAGAGAAGTTATTTGGTATTTAATGGCTGGTTAAAACCTTGCAGGGTCGTGGTCGTGCGTTACAGGACCTCGTCTTCAGCTCGGTCCTTTATCACATTGCCATGGCCATACAGGTTTTACATGTTGTAAACAGCCATTTAAGACCGCACAACTACCTTGCAGAGTCGTGGCCGTTCCGCATAAGGACCTCACCTTCAGCTCCATCCTTTACAGTACGACCACGACCCTACCTATTTTAAACAGCCGTTTAAGACCTTGTCACCTACTCTTTTATTCCCTGAATTATAAATGTTTAAGGATTCTGCCGGCCAACATGCCATGAATGAAGGGGATGGTAAATGAGTTCTAACACAAAATGCACTTTCAATAATTATTTTACAAATGTGAGACAATACTGAGATGGAGTCCTAGTATTTTTTGGTGACAGTTGAATCAAAAGTGCTAACAACGCTGATTTTCCAACTACTACATCATTATTGTTGTTACTATGACTACTTAACCTTCCTACTGTTCGCAACATTTTCAAGTGAGTTGACCAACCATTTGAAACCATTCAACTGCCAAAGTTGTGTATGGTGGCACAACTGTGCACAGAACTAACTGTGTACTGTGTACATGCATTCCCTCATGGTATCATATTGCAAGGCTGGCATAGCTTATCTATCATTCAAAACCACAGTGAATGGTATTGAATGGTCAGACAGCAAGAGGGTTAAAATAAAATAAAATTGAAAAAAAAAAAGAGGAAAAGGAAGCAGCTATTTCATCTAAACACAGGAAGAGAAACTAATTAAGGACCCTTTTTAAATGCAGAGATCTGGTCTCAATGAGATGGATAGTGATTAGGAAATAGTCAATGACTAAACTGTCGGCAACTTTGACAATTTGTGTAAACAGAATTGTCCTATTTCATCATTGAAAGAGACAGCCATGTTAAGGAAGTAATCACAACTGACAATGCTTTGCAACTTAAATGAGACCATCCTGTATACATTTTTAAATAAGGGGTAAGAGTAGGCAATGACGCCTTAAAAGGCCGTTTAAAACCGGCAGGGTCGTGGTCAGGACCACCACCCTGCATGGTTTTAAACGGCTCTTTAAGACTGAGTCACCACTCTTTTATTCCAATTCCTGTCCCATTCATAAATACATTTCCATTAAAAACATCCAAAAACCTTTACAAATTGAGAACAAATCTGACAGTTTAGCCACAGCTTGTCTCAACTCTGCCGTGAACTTCCATCCATGCTTAGGTGTTTCAGATGTTGATCAAGTAAAAGAAAGTGTATACATGTAGTTTTATAGACCCATTGTACTTTTTGAGGACCTACATGTATGCCCTGACCTCTACAACTCAATTAAACCCACAGCCCTTCTAATCAAAGTATGTAAAATACACTGTATTTTGAAAATGCCCAACTTTTACCGAACTGTAAGTCGGTGTAGTTTTTACCTACATGTAATATTAAAGTCACCTGGAAATAGAATTTATTTTTTTTTTAATATAAGAGTATATGTATATTAACAATAAAACAATTTTTTGAGTAATTGTTTGTCAGTATTTATATGTTTAAAAAATACATAAAGTTGTTTGGGGGCGACTCCGCCCATCCCTTTTTGTGACGTCAATCGAGGAAGACTTCGCCTCGATTGAACATCGACCCCACTCGAACTTGCCTGCATTTACGTTGTACATGTATATACACGTGCAAGTAGTGAGATTGTACGTTTCGTTTGGTTATCCAAAAGGGGGTTTTTTCTTGCATTTTTCCAGCGAAAATTGCTGCTGGATGCAGCAAAATGACTAAAGATGGGGTCAGCCAGCATTTTTTTCCTGCAGATCCCAAATATAGGCAGTTACGGGCATCGAAAGTTAGGCTAAGCGAGGGCAAAGTGGTCCGGTCCGACGTCGTTTTCAGCGCTATAATGCAGCGAACACTTGGATAGCCCGGGGATTTTTTCGTTGGTAGTAGTGTGCAAGGGAAGTTGCAGTGAAGCTTAGGTTAATACCAGCGAAATGTTTCTGGTGGAAAAACAATACCTCGTATTATCTGTGTTCTCGTTATGACCATGCTCGTATCTTCCGTTTTTAAGACATAGAAACGCGCATGGGACAGTTCGGGACCGGTGAAAAACCTCGTATAAACTGGCGTCTCGTATTAGTCGACTGTACACTGTCCTAGGATTGCATTGGGTGGTGACGTCCGAATACGAAAACGCATCATACTGATCAGGTACCCAGACGTAATGTACGGGGCCAGACTACACATTTTCTCCTGCCTCGATTGGCGTCACGAACAGCGCCATGTAAAGGGGGGCCTATTTTTTAATTTGTAATTAAAAGAAAAATACAATTTTTTAACCTTAGTAAATTGTTTATTCACATTCCACTCATAAAAATGTATATATTAATGACAAAAGCTTTATTTTGAAAAAATACCACTGCCAGGTGCCTTTAATAACCTAACTGGGACTGCTTTTGGTTTTGAAGTTATTTCTATCCAGTCTCTCCCAGACTTTTTGTATAGACCCATTGCACAACGCGGAACGCACGTTCGTCATGATGCGTGCCCTTCCATTTTGGGAGTCAACTTATGACTCTTGTGTACAGTTCGACTCCCAAAATGGAAGGGCGCGCATCATGTTCGAATGTGCGTTCCACCTTGTGCAATGGTTCTATAGGCCACAAAGTCTATAGACGAACTGTACTCTGTTAAAATGTATTAGAGCTAAAACAAATCATAGAGCAAGGACCAGAAATAAACGAGCTCTCGGTCACATCCCTTACTAGACCGTCGGTAGGATTTGAGGGTTAACATATTACGCCTACTGAAACAAAGCCATACATCATACATATACATTTTTTACAGTCTGGGCGAAAAGTTTTTTTCGCATAATATTACTAAAATTAAAATAAATACAAAAGCAGTTCCCTCAAAGACTTAGTCAAAACCTCATCAACAATTAAAAAGATGCTGTAGTGTTATAGTGTTATGTCCTTTTTTAATTCAAGACTTGGCCAGGTTGTATGGAAATCTATCGTTCAAGTATCATTCATGTCATACTGAGTATACAGTGCTTAACACACATCGGTGTAGGGTAAAAACCAAATTATATGCATGCATGTTGTTTTCCCTTATTAAATCACACTTTGGGTCGTCTTCACGCACTACTGAAAGAAAGTTCATGCAAAACAAAAACTAGCTACACGTAACTTAGCCCCACTTGTGTGGCCAAGCTGAATCCTTGGCCACACGTCAGGGCCCATTTTCAATGGTTGCTTTGCGTATCCGCTCTGCCCACAGCCCGGCTGGCTGATGACGTCATCATTTGTTTGGCATGATTGGGATCATTCCAAAATGGCCACGCTCAGTACACATCGAGGAAAATAATTCAGAGGAAGTCGCACAATTATTGTTTGAAATATCTTTTTAAAAGGTTATTTGTTTAAACATTCAAAACACCCAGGGCAAGCTAAGACAATAAGAGGTAGGTGAACACATTTAGCTGGTTCAAACCACTGGTTTAAACGCTGACCCGCCCGTAGGGAATGCGCTTTTAATTTATTATCGCTTAGCTTCACAAAAAATGGGCCCTGACGTGTGGTCAAGGATTCAGCTTGGCCACTCAAGTGGGGCTACACATAACTGTGTACTGTTACTGTTAATGTTAGTGTACTGTACTGTTAAGTTAGTGATGAATGTAATGTTACTTTGGAAACTGAATACTATTGTAGTTTAGTTGTGCATAATAATTAAAGTGTAACATTTGTAAAACGTAGGGCTTGGGCCTTGGCCAAACCAAAAAGGAAGAAATCTGAAACAAACAAACTAACATTTTATGTTTTCAAAGCTACCATTTCAGAGTGTTTAAGTAGAAGTTGAAAATAAAGACTGATTACTTTAGTTTTAGAAATTTACAACAACAAAAAAACAAAACCTGCAAAACATGATTACAAAACATGCCGAAAAAATACACAGATTTTTGTTCATTTTCTATCGTTAAAAATTTAAACAAAAAACTTACACGATGACAGCAACCGGAATACCTCCCGGCAAGTTTCACAGCCTTCCATTTTAAGCTTTAATTAATACAGCACAGCCTAGACATCACGCTGTCTTCCTTATGGCCCACAATCAGTTACAGTTGATTAACAAAAGCAGCATAAACTTCACATGGTACACAGGCTTACGGCTCAACTTTCGTGACTCCTAGTCCTATGCCCGCCATTTTGGCTCGATGGAATTCTGGGATTGCAAAGTGCTAGGCTCCACGTCGTGCTGCGCTGTGAGTACCAGCAGTACGTGTACAACTCTGAACGCACGAGAGAGACTACGACACGTATTACATCAAATGATACTGTGCATACACAGCTGATGATAAGGTGGGTGTGGTTGTAGTATGTACTTGTGGTGCCTCGATCCGGCCGGGGGTCTGGAGTTGACTGTCTTCCGAAACAATTGTTTGCCACGTGTTTGTCATTTATAAACTATACAGTTCTTGGCCTAATAATTTGTTGATTCTAACTTGAATCGACTACGATTACGACGAGCATTTACCTCCGAGTCCAAGTCAAGTGCTGTGTAACTGTGTAAGACACTATTCGGTCAGGTTTGTGTTTGTTTGTTTGTTTGTCCGTCCTTTTTTTTTACAATGATACAACACATGCTGTGTAGGGGCAGGTGGAAGGGGGTAGGGGGTGGGGGTTACTGATTTCTGGTACAACCAGACAGGTAATGGCCTGTATTTTTATAAGTTGTTGAAACTTGTTACTTTTTTACCATCTTGACAATGCTTGGTCAGCATCCAACCAGCACTCACTGGTGGCTCACTGGTGCACAGTGGCGGCACCAGACCTGTTAATCTGGGGGGGGGGGGGGGGGGGGGGGGGGGGGCAAAACTTAAATTTAGGGGGGCAAACAAAAATCTATAGTGTAATTTTGTACTGCAGAAAAGCATTGACTTACCACTTGGAAGGACTTACACCATCTGGGACTTACACCATCTGGGACATTTACGTCAATATTAACTTCAATCCTGGGGACTGGGGTGTTTGTGTTTGGGTTCAGGATTCTCATCGCTAGATTCAGAATCAGATCTGTGCCTATCATCATGGGATGGAGGTTGTTTGGATTTCTTGCAAAACTTTCTCCATTTTAACTAAACTGTTTTACCAACGTGTTTAAGTGCAACAACTAGCAGTATAAGCATAATACAGCACTCCACGTGAACATCAAGTTTATGTTGTGTGTACTGTATAAGCCTACAATTCACTCCAGAAATAAGATTTTGCACTGTGTGAATTTGACGTGTTGTGCGAACTGCGTTTACAATGGCTGCTTGCGGTTTTGGGCAGACAATGCATTTCTATTTATAGCAAGTTTCCAAGCTTGTACAGATAAATAAATCCACATTTTATTAACATTGCCGGAGATGGAAAGTGTATTGGGCTTTTTTGATGGTGCCAGCTAATTATGATGGATGAAATTGAGTTTATTATTTACAGCGCAAACAACATTGTAACAAATTGGGTGCAATGGTTTGGGATTAAACTCAATTTCCGCCATCAGGGAAAAAACTGGGGGGGCAAAAAAAATAACTGGGGGGCATTTGCCCCCCCCCCCCCCCCCCCCCCCCCCCCCCCGTAGCGCCGCCGCTGCTGGGTGCAGTGCCTGCTGGTGCAGTGCATGGGCAGCGGTTTTTCTAATCTAACTACCATTTTTTAACCCATTAGTACCAAATACAATTGTTTGGAATGCAAAGTTGCTTTAAAGTTACACCCATTGACTGGGGCACTGTATTCCTTTTTTTCTCTTGAAATTTTGACATCTGCGGTCATCTGCAGATGTGAAAGTTTTTGGAAAAAGGGGAGTATCAAAAAACAAAAAACAAACATACTACATCGCTGCAGATCTAAAAGATTTCGCATTTCAATTGTCATACCAAGTGACCAGCACCAGCTTGTTGTAGGTTTACTGAATGATAATTGAAAATGATCATTGTTGACTTGATTGATGTAACTCATCGGAAATACACATTTCTTCCTTGGAGTTGACTTGTTGCTTCAATCAGTTCTCAGTTGGGTGTTTAACTGTAATAAAAAGTGGCACATTTTTCCCAGTGAAGTGTTATCACCATTTGATTAGATTTATAAGTTAAGGAGTAGGCTACATCTCGGGCGTGTGTTGTTTTTTATTTTGATGTTGTTTTTCCCCTTTTTTTATAGGTAGGATTTGAGAATGTCAATAACGCAAGAAGATTATGGTCATACGAAGGATGGCCGTCTGGTAGTACAGTACACCCTGAGGAATGCAAATGGAATGGTGGTAAAAATCATCAACTTTGGTGCAGCTGTCACATCCATTCAGATTCCTGATAAAAGAGGCAATGTTGGCGATGTTGTACTGGGATACAAGAACTTTGAAGGTGAGGGTTGGCTTGTGTGAAAGAATTTGTCATTATATATACACAGAGTTGTCTTCAAGTCATAGGTCAATTGCAAGTCAAAAGTAACTTTGCAAAAATTTGCTTTTTTATAGTTAGGGTCATAGATTGGTAATGTCAGCGCATGCTAATTTATTGGCAAAGTTATCAAGAAAGATACAATAAAAGTCACATGTAAAAGTTTCAGGTGAATACAGTGTCTACCTGTTGAGAAAACCACAAAAAACTGTCACAGTATTTTCACATTGTAGTAAAGTCCATCCATTATAACAAGTAAGCTTTATTATAGAAAATGTACACAATTTGTACACATACCAAAGTATGACCATCTTTAAATCTTTAGAAAATAATTAAACTGCAACCAGATTTAGTTATATCGATGTTGACTTAGATAATAAAACGTCTTTGTTAGTAACCATAACACAAATTAAGAATTAAAAATGCACCCGTCGCTTGAACTCGAAAAATTGATTTGGAAGATTCTGTTTGTTGTTCTCCTAGGCTATGAAACAGATGCCTTTTATCTAGGAATCATCGTTGGTCGGCACGCAAATAGAATAGCCAAAGGAAAGTTCACAATTGACGGGCAAGATTATCAGCTGGACACGAACAACGGACCAAACCACAACCATGGAGGGTTCAAGGGCTTCGGATTGGTAGGTCATCTTTGAATAGGAAATATTCAATTAATATTTTTCATTTGTGTGAAAATATTTACAAAATGTGAAAACTGATTTTTTACAATTAGCAATTTTATACCACTAAAGATAATCTGCTGTCATTAAATTTGAAGAGTGTTTGTTTACAAGCAACATTTGGATTGTTGGTTGCTACTCCACCAGTTGTGTGTTAAAAATCTATACTGTTAACCTATGAACAAATAATATTGATCGGGAATATTATCCATCACATTGAGTTCCACACATTGCTTCCTCTACAAGTCATTCAATCTTATCTATTTACTTCTTGACTATTTTATTCTCAATCCATGACTGCTCTTGTGATACCTCCGAAGTTCTGATGTTAAATCCCTCGTGGTGAGCAAGTCACACAAACAGGTCGGTACCTGGAACGGTCCCACTTGTCCCCATTAGGAACTCAGAATCTATTTTGTCCTTCAAAAAGGCTGTCATGACCCCCACCTCTTCTCCAACCTGTTGCTGGCTTTCCCTATTTTCTTGTCTTGTTCTGTAACCCTAGCAGTGTCCTGGGCCCAATTTTCGGACTGTGTATTCACAGGGCCAATTAAATCGGCCTAATTTATATAGCATTATAGTGTTAGTTTAAAAACAACCTTTGTGGAAAGGCTAAGTTGTAATTTACAGCTTAAAACACATGGTACTACACATTTTAAATATCGGTCATTTTTAGAGTTAAGTGCCTGCATCCTTTGGTAGTTTGGCGCTATATGAATCCAGTTATTTTTATTTGCAAGTAATTTTTTCTCACTCTTTCTGTCTCCACAAGATGCTGTGGAATGCTTCAGTAGAAGGAACGTCTCTCAAACTAACGCACATTAGCGCAGATGGCGAACAGGGTTACCCTGGCCAGCTTACCACTGAGGTCGTTTATCGACTGACCAACGAAAACTCTCTTGATATTAGTTTTATGGCAGTCACGACCAAAGCAACTCCGATCAACCTGACTAATCATTCTTATTTCAACCTGGCAGGGCATGTAAGTAATCCTGTTCATAAGTGTGACGTAATTCCACTGTATGCCATGCCCCCTTCACACAAACTGGTTCCACTGATAGGAGTTGCATTGAGTCAGTTTTTCTTGAATGCACTCTTGTACATGTTCTTTCAAAGACTTTAGGGAATGTCGTCTAGAATCAAAAGATTCTGTTGTAAGAAATGCTTTTGAACGATGAAATGAGTGGTTTTTGTTAAAATTACACATGAACATATGCCAGCTTTGGAGCCAAAAACTGTTGGCGTATAGCAGATACACACGCATAGGACGTAATAACTTTCCAAGAGGATAAACATTGAAGAAAGTGTGCAAGATATAGGTCCCTCGTGCTGTATCTGCAATAAAACAGTTTAAGCTAAGAGACAAATCAATGAGCCATCCGCCTTAAAATCCGAACTTGCGTCCAACGAAATATCGTAGTGCCTTGGGCCCCCTTACAAAAAAGCATTAGTCTGCAAAGAGTTGAATTGCTTGTAATCAGTTGTTTGGTTAGGAACATATTATCTGTTTGGAGGGTCGTCATACAGAATCGCCACACTCTAGTCCCCAGTCAGAAAAACATGGAATGAAACACTAGTATCCCAGTAAAGGTTACACTTGTCTTATAAAGAACAAAAACCACTGATAACTTTATGTCCATGAAGCGCTCCATGCACATAGGTACAGGCTTAAGTTTCAACGACAAAAAAAACACTAATGAAATAATATTTGTCTGTTCTTCCTTCCATTTTTGTTTTCCTTATTTAGAGCGGTGGAACAATTTATCAACACAAAATCAGTATAGATGCTGATAGCTACATTCCTGTAGATGAGATGCTCATTCCACTGGGTAAAATATTAAAAAAATCCTTGGTTTTCTTGACTCATTAAACAATTTTTTAAAGATGAGTTTTCCTATTACCTTATACTTGGATTATCTTTTGGTATTTTCAAGACCAGGGCCCAATTTCATAGAGCTGCTTAAGCACAAAAAGTTCCTAAGCACAACTAAAGTATGCTTACCAGAATAAGGTTACCAGCCAAACTGCTATGTCACAAGTACATTTTGTGACTGGTATCCTGCTAATTTCTGCTTAGCAGACAATTGTTAAGCAATATTTTCTGCTTAAGCAGCTCTATGAAATTGGGCCCTGGACTTCAGCTCTGTCAATATTAAGCCGTTTATATGGTATGCACAGGATTGCAAACTGAGCCAGTACCAGGGCCAAGTTTCACAGAGTTGCTTAAGCAGAAAATATTGCTCAAAAATGACATGCTGAGCAAAAATTAGCAGAAAACCTTTTACAAATGGTATATATATATATATATATATATATATAACATGGTGTTTTGGCTGGTAACCTTTTTATGGTAAGCAAAATTGTCTTGTACTTGCCCTTTCTTGTATGCTGAAGCAGCACTATGAAATTGGGCTGAGAGCTTTAAGCCAAAGCTGAAGTCAAAGCAAGATTGTTGGAGCAGGGTTGGGTTCATCAAGCAAAGATGGACTGCCTTCTTGGCATTGGGACCACAGGGTTTGTCTCAGATTGAATTCTACCTCTTTGAATTTATCGGGGTCCTGGGATTTGATATCACAAAGCTCCTGATTGTGAGTACCAAGCAAACAAAAAAGTGCTGGGAAAAAAAAAAAACTTGCCAACTGAATGCTAACTGGTAACCTTATTCGGCTTTCTTGAATTGTTATCTATTCCAATTTGGCTCTGTTTTAATGTGGTGCTGCAGTCTACCATCATTGAATAGTCAACTGAAATTTGTTTTGTTTTTTATCTTGGGTTTGTAGATTTCTACTGTGAGGCCCATGGGAACGAGGGTTTCATTTTGCCATTTTATTGTAAGAGTAATTCTTACCTAATCAAAACAACTCACTCAAAATTTAAAACTGTTTTTTCTTTGTTTTGTTTTCCCTCTCACTAGTAGTCTTTGAAAAACCCAGCACCCCCATCACTGCAGAATACATTTCTCACAATATCATGTCCAAATATCTCTATTGTTTCAGGGTTGAATATATGATGATGTTGCTTATTTATGCTCAGACTAAAAAAATGATAAACAAAGAAGCTAGTGTGTTAACAGTTTAGTTGACTGTGACCAAGTAAACGTTTCCAGCGTTCTTGTACTACTGACGCTAAACCTAGAGCACTGATTGTTTCAGGGTTGAATATATGATGATGTTGCTTATGCTCAGACTCAAACAATTATAAACAAAGAAGCTAGTGTGTTAACGGTTTAGTTGACTGTGTCCAAGTAAAAGTTCCTGCGTTCTTGTACAACTGACGCTAAACCTAGAGCACTGATTGGTTAAAAGTTTGACCTCCTTTATATTGCACAATGTCTGCTGCTGCTTGACGACCCAACATCAACAACGGAACATCCCAAAATGCCCTATTGCCCCTCCACCGCACTGACCTAAATGTATTAGTGTAATGCAAAAACGGTGAGTGAGAAATGCATGAACAGTTCGCTGGGCATAAGGTATTTATGATTGCATTCCCCAAGGAAAAAAAAAGGGATTTACCAAAATTTAATAGTCTCTGCTTACTTTTAATGTTTTCGTCTTTAGGTCAAATGGAATCTGTAAAGGACACAGTGTTCGATTTGAGAGAGCCCGTTCTTCTCAGTGATCGCATCCATGATGCACCGGGTGGAGGTTATGACAACAGTTTCTGCCTCAACTCACCGGGAATGAGCCATTATTCAGCAAAGTATAGCTTCCAAACAATTTCTCAAATATTATTCAAATATCTTACAATCGTTCCCAACACTATGTTTTTTCACGGTCTGACGTTTTATGATTGTTGTGCCCCACACAAGCAAAAGTTGTAATCGATCAATGCTGGTAATGACTTTATATGTTCAATTTGTCTGTGTGTGTAGAAAATAATAGCATCAACATTTACGTTCTACACATAGTGTGTGAAATCATTTGTGTTTGTATCTTTTCTAAATTTGTCTGATCTTCCGTAAACTTTTTGTATGGAAATCAGTCATAACCATTATTGCTTTATAGCAAGAAAACATTTGACTTTAAGCTCAGTTCAAAGCGTTGAAATGACATGAAGAATTAACTAAATGAACAATGAAGTAAAGTCATATCATTCTCCTGAAGACTATCCGAGCATACTGATCGAAACATCGAGTCATTTCTTTTCAAAACCACCACAACTCAAAAGAAATTATTTCCAATGCAAAGTTTCAAATCCTACTTAAGTCCTGCTTTAATTGTAATTCTTTTGTTGACTCAAACTTTTGCTGCTATTGAAAATTCTCGATTACAAGAAGTAAACAGTCTTGGCAAGATGTGGGGCTATGGGTTAGGTAGCCTTATTGTTTGATGGCAGTTAACTCATTGTAATTACAGGGCCTACCATCCTGAAACTGGCCGTTCCTTGGAAGTATTCACCACACAGCCCGGGATTCATTTCTACACAGCTAACTTCCTAGATGGTACCTTACCAGCTAAGCAAGGAGCAAGCTATATGAAGCACAATGGTTTCTGTCTGGAGTCAGGGAACTACCCTGATGCTATTAATCAAGTAAGTACATGTAGTACGGTAGACTACAGGTTACATACAGGAAGCTCAATCAGTTAGACTTTGAAAAATTTTCAAATGATCTTCAAGAACAGTTTGACTTGATCGACCCAAGCTGTGATTTGTCAACTCTGGTTTCCACATACAATTCCAATGTGTCTAAAAACCAAAAAACCAAAAAACTATGTAGACTGAATTTTTGTATTATTATGACCAGTGGCATAATCAGAGGAGGCTCAGCCACTCCCCCTGCTCCCCTCTCTGAAACCTTGCCCACCCCCTTCTCTCGCCCCCCTCCCCCTCCCCTCCTCTGAGAAAAAAAAAAAAAGGGAACACAAGTAAATGGTGTAGCCCCCCTCCCCCCAAAAAACCAAAAAACTATGTAGACTGAATTTTTGTATTATTATGACCAGTGGCATAATCAGAGGAGGCTCAGCCACTCCCCCTGCTCCCCTCTCTGAAACCTTGCCCACCCCCTTCTCTCGCCCCCCTCCCCCTCCCCTCCTCTGAGAAAAAAAAAAAAAGGGAACACAAGTAAATGGTGTAGCCCCCCTCCCCCCAAAAAACCAAAAAACTATGTCTGTTCCCCCTCTTACCCCCCAAATTAATGTCGGGTTACGCCACTGATGACATTGTCATTATACAAACTGTCATGCTAAACCCATGCTTTCCCACAAGAAGTTATCTTTTCAAGGTGAGTCATTAATGAGGGGAGGATAGGAACCCCCACCCAGCAACCTAAACACTTCTTGATGAACACTTTATATAAAAGAGATGCATTTTTTCTCTCTTTAATTGCAGCCAAGTTTTCCATGCTCTATTCTGAGGCCAGGGGAGACATACCAACATGCAACCTCTTTCAAATTTTCCTGGGAGTAGAAAGTACTTTTTCCCTAAAAATTTACTATGAGTTCCTCATAGCCTTGTGGACAAACCGTTAGATTTGGCTTGGTGCATGCTCTCACACGATTATACTGCTCTCTCGTTGTTGGTGGTAGCTCCCGACTCCTGGGGCCATTGTCGCTAGAGCAGTAGTCTCGCGTGGAGCAGCAATCTCGTGAGAGTACAGTTGCGAAAATGCCGTTACGCTAACACTGCGACAAACGTTTAACAACTTTAAGTTCATCATCGAACAGATACCACTGGAAATTAATTTACAAACAGTTATAAAGAGAAATATTATAAAAAGGTTCTGCTTATAAAGAGTACATTCTAAAGTTTTGAATATCAATTCTGCTTTGTGTTTCTTTGTTTTACTCTCCTCTTATAACAATGTTCCTGTTATAAAGAAGTAATTTCACCAGTCCCAGTGACCTTGTTATAATGAGAGTCGACGTATACGACGATTTATTCTTGTTATAAACCGCAAGGGAAACTGACTGGGAACATATTTAATTATAAATTAATTTAGGGGTGCTTAAAGAAATATTTACTTGGAAAGGGATATGAACCTGCAACCTCCAAGTTTACCTGCCATTGCACTGTCATTCTCTATATAGTTTAGTAAGTACAGCGCTTGGATGTAAGCCCACAGGTCACAGGTCACAAGTTCAAATCCCATTCTCGTCAATTTTTCTTTGTTCACCCCGAAAAATGATTCACTCTGTTGTTTAACCCCAAAATATGTAAAATGTACCCTGTCAGTTTCCCTTGTGGTTATTAACTTATTTCTTTACGACTTCTAAATTTTGTTTAAGCCATGGCAACCAAGATTGCAATTGGATCAATCAGTCACACAATCACATAGTGTCCTTCACCACAAAATTATTTTATTAAACAAATTAAAAATTCATAGAAGTACCAGGATATGCATAGTTAATTTCAGTAAATTTGAAGGCAACTTGAAAATAACATTTGCTAGTTGGGCCTTTATCAAGGTAGGGCTCAATGCACCTAGACAAAGAAAATCTTCATATTGGGCTATAAAAAGCATTTGTTTTGGAAAGGTATTTTAAAAGTAGAATATAATCATTCACATAAATATCCCATGAACTTGTGTGGTTTTTGTGTAATTTCATGACAGAAAACTCTGCTATTTTGTGGAACCAAGTTCTTGACTCCACGTAATGACGGACCGAATTTTCAATCCCTACTCACTAATTACAACACACTGTAGGTGATTTCGTACAAGATTCTTAACGATAAGGAGCAATTCCAAAGAGCAACATTTTGAGGGATTTGAAGGCAATGTGACCCCTTAAGGGGCGAGTTGGTCTATGAAAAGCGTTCGTTATGAAATGCATATGGTTAGAACATAATGATCTACACAAATATGCCTCAAAATTGTGTGGTTTTCCTTTTACTTTGTGGACCTAAAAAATTTGGCTCTTCAAAATGGCAGACCGTGTTAGTAAAAGGAAAACCACACATTTTCGAGACATTAATTTTTTGTTATATTCTACTTTTAAAACATCTTTCTAACCATTGCATTTCATAACAAACGGTTTCAAACGCTTTTCATAGACCAACTCGCCCAATCTGAGGCAATGTGTGAAAAACTAATCCACACTCCCGATTGGAGATGTCCCCTTCTATTTCTACCTCCATGCCTTGACTTACATCACTAAACAATGAGTATATGGTACTTTATCTCCTATAAAATTATATGCTTGGAAAAGTCACAGTACTTTTTTTGTTTTCATCCAACTTGATAATACATGTACTGTTATTATTGTGTGAGGCTTTGGTGGTTTGTGTTTTCTACAAGTTATGCCAAAAAATTTGCCAATTTTAGACATTATATTAACTGCAATGAACTTTAAAAAAATTTAAGGTAAGAAAACTTAATTTGTCTAGTCTACATGATATCACATAATCACAGCATATTTCATTTTGTGAAATTTGTCTTTTTTTAATTTCTCAAAGGAAACCAATTATTTTCCTATATGTAAACATTTGATTGACACCTGCTTAATAAAAATACCAATAATGCTATGTTAATTATATCTCAACTGAATAGTTATGATCTGGTTTCTGTTCGAATTCCGGTGGTTAAACAAGTTTTATAATACTTTTGTTATTTCATGGTTTTTGTGTGGGGTCAAAAAAATTACAAATTTTTTGGCAGTTATAAACACAGCTTTACTTTGAATACAATTGTCAGGGCAAGAAGTTATCTATTATTTTCAGATTAAATATATATTTGATGCAAAAAGACCGTCTCTGAATTCTTCTATTCAATCTGAATGTGTTGTGTATACGTTCTTGCTTATTGTAACCAACCGTCTTGGATCAGCTGCACCCAGAACTCAATTAAAACCAAGCATTATATTAACAAAGGTTTCCCTGCATCTACATCTGCTTGGATAGGGTTTTTAAGCTCATTTTGAGACAACTGTTAGCGATCGTCTGATAGCGCCCTCTTTTGAATCAACTTCCTTCAGCCAGTCTTAGTTACATCGGGGACAAAATCCCACATGACACCGGTTTAATGTCATACCTCAAATCATAGAGCAAGGACAGACAACCTCCAGTAAGGGTGGTGGACTCAAACAATTATAAAAAAAAGAAAGAAGAAAAAAAAGAACCGTGGCAGGGAAAGCCAATACTGACAAAAGGTCACATTCAAAGTGGCTCACCACTTGGTTCTCAAGACTACAATGGACAAAAAAGACCGAACAAACCCTCCCCAGCAATCTTGATAGCTGACGCCACGTCTGTAATTAAAACAAGCTCTGGTAAATCTGAGAAGGACACAAGTCAATGGACTGTGTTGCAATGTAAACCTGATATTCAGTCTCGGAAACGGTTACAAACCTTGTTCCGAGAAAAACTACATTTTGTAGACCTAAAAGGCATGTTGGTTGACCACTTGGGCATATCTGCCATTTTCAGGATGGATTGTAATTACACGATGGTTTCGAATGGCTGGTCCCAGCCATGCATGGGTTAGTGATTGCATACATATATTGCAATTTGACTCCAGCATGGTGACACAGGAAGTAGATCAATTGTCATCGAATGAGTTGAAGTTGTTTCTCGTCCTATTTACGAACCATCAAATTCCCGTCAATAAGCTCACGGAGATATGCCATGCACCCCAGCTTACCTTGCTGCAATGGGAAAAGGAAACAGAGAGCACGTTGTAATTTTAACAAGCCAAGATAGGCCTAAATAAATATCTAACTACTACTAGGCCTACTTGGAACACAAACTGAAAGTGAAAACAAAAGTTAAACTGAGTGACTCAGGGGAATGTCAGCCGTTGCAAACTGCTTACCGACAACAATGGCATACAGCAGTGTCTTTCTCAAAGGCTAAATTAAAACTTATAGGCTGATGAATAGAAATTAGGCCAGAGATTAGCGCTTTTTACGTATGAGATCTATTCATGAAGGCCTAAATTATACGAGTTGAAATTTGACAAAAATAGAAAACGAACTTCAATCTACAATACATTAGATAACAAATCACTGAAGTAGTTCTAAGCTTTACTGGCTATGTTTTATTTTATTCTAACCAATAATTATGCCAATATCTTCAACAAAACAATATTATGCAATGTTATGATGAAATTTGTTTTTTTATACTTATTTCTGATTAACTTATTTCTTATTTACTAGTTTATTTAAGGACAACTAATGGTACTAAGATTACAAATAATAATTATCGGCAAAACAACTGCTTTTTATTTTATTTTTTTCTGCAACCTTTTTGCCTTTGTTTTAATTTATGCTAATAGGCCTAATTGTCTATTGTTCCGGCAGGACCATAACTTTCTCACCGTCTCATTTTAAGGACTATTTGCACACAGTGTTTTACATGCCTTTAAATGTACATTTTCAATGTTTTTATATTGTAACATTCTCGCAATTTGGTATGTAGGCCACGAGTGGATTGTGAATAAACCAAGTATGTGAACATGTGTTGTGATTTCAAATTGTTTCATTATCATACCTCAACCAAATAATTCTGATCCGATTTCTTCATTTTGAAGTCTAGAGTATCCAGGTAACCAGTGTCAATTCCAATAGTTCGGTCAACATCTCCTGCCTACACAGCAAAATAAAAAAGCATGTTGTTTTGTTGAGTCATCCAAGATTTGAAGAAGAAAAAAGGTCAGTCTCCCCATCAAAAATGGTTCATCTTTTGCAAACTTGCAAGCCCGACCCAAGTGAGCCTATAAGCTGTGTGAATCTAAGGTCACTTCAGTGCGTGTTGTTGTATTTGTACAGAGTGCAAACAGTACAGCCGGACCTTTTTGCTGAATGCAAACAGTCATAAAGACGTGCATTTGCATTTAACAGTTTCCAGTTTCCACTATCAATTTGTCAGTAGGCCCCGCACTCTGCTTTTTCACTCGGGGAATAAAAGAGTGGTTATGAGCAGTTGTGACCGCTTTCCAAATGTATTTACTGTCTTTATGAATACAATGTAAACATTATTTCCATGGGGTCAATATTTCACACCTTTGCCAAAAGCATTTCAAACACAGATGTTAGTTCTCTTCAACAAGGTCATTCCCTTTTTCCACACCAGTTATGATAGAATTTACAAATGAGCAGATCAATAAGTTTTGAATGCTTATAGTATTAACATGGTATTGTAACGCAAATGAGCGTGTAGTTGGTGTTGGTTTCCAGACTCTTGAGGGCGCTAGAGTAGTTAGCAGTCGCCCATGCAGCATAGACGACGACGCAGCAGAACTAGTTTGGATCTCGTCAGGGACGGACGTGTCGTGCTGACAGAGCTCAGGTACGGGGACGTAGGAGGTTTCAGTGTGCGCTACCTCGTTTCGAGCGTGGGCCACTGTTTAATTACTTGAGTGGGAGGGACCGCGGTGTGATACCGAGGAGGAAACTTGAGATTAGTTTCTTGGAACTAGGGATTAGTTCTGGTCCGTGTAGGGGAACGGGTATAACTTACCTTACTACACAAAGAGGGCACTCGTAGCTTGGAGGCTACAAGGGAGGATCCAAACAAGGAGGCGCATTAAGATAGCTGGGAACTAGGGGGAGCTAGCGCTAGTTGATTTAGAGGCTATTACAGATCAATCAGTTAATTATAATTATTGGAGGGTACTTCATTAATCAGTGATTACTTGGAGGTTCCAACGGAGGTGGTTGAGTAATAAACAAAGGAGGTTACACTATTTATACTTGTCACATGTATTATATTGTCATGTCCGTGGTCTGTTCTGTCTGTCCCCGCGGAGGTTTACTGAGGGTACAGTGATTAGCCCTGTGCATTAGGCGGTACATTTCCGCCCAACGGGCCTACACCACCGGTCTTGGGTTTCCTGAAGGAGTACCACACTCACTGGGTGACCACCGGGGATTAAATTAGTCCGGGGTATTTGGTAAATCCGTCACAAATGGTGTCAGAAGTGGGATAAATGCACTCGACTTCACACTGGACCTACACCTTGTCGCAAAGGGACAACTTTAACCTGACTATGGATAAGGAGAACACCAAAGAGGTAACAGGAGCCTCAAGTAATGGTGTTATTGACTACGAGGAAGAGGTACATTTCCTGCGGATGGAGATGCAGGGAAAGGAAGATGAATTAAATCATTCATTACAGCAGAACAAAGAGCTTGAGCTTCGGCTCAAAGTCTTTGAACAGGAGCTGGAGATCGAGAGGCTACAAGAGAAGATAGCCAAAATGAATACAGTAGGACTATCAGAGAGGCTACTCTCCGATGATGGAAAACACAACAACACAAAAGGAGACTCAACCAGAAGTAAAGTGAACACGGATTCTGTGAGTTTGGAACCTTTGGACTTATCACTTGGAATGCCACTAGTGAGCACCCTTGGAGGCTCTTTGACGCCTCCTGTAGGAATAATGAAAAAGAACGGAACATGGATGCCTCAGGCGAAATCAACTGTGTTGGTAGAGGATACCAAAGCTCTGGCAAAGGAGCCTGCTGCGTCACCAAAGGAGGAGACCCAAACGGAAACAGAAACAGCGGTTGAGAAATTACCGAGAGGGTTTGGACGGCCCCGGATTATACCGGACCGATTTAAAGGAAAGGAACCGTGGAAAGATTACATGGAACATTTTGAAGCTTGCAAAATCGCCAATGCATGGAAAGACGAGGAGGCGGCGGCATTCCTCGCGGCGAGCCTCCAAGGTCCGGCCCTAAAGGTGCTTCTTAAGCGCAAGGAGGGTGGTAAACGGCAGACTTATAAGGAACTGCTTAGCCTATTGGATGCGAGGTTTGGACCTGGACAAAAGGCGGAGAACTTCTTAATGGAGTTGAGAAGCAGACGGCAAGGTCCAAAGGAAACCATACAGGAACTAGGCCAGGCTATCAGTGAATTGACAGCGATGGCATACCCCGAATTCACGGAAACGGGCAAAGACCGCCTCGCACGAGGCCACTTTTCTGACGCGATAGCAAGCCAGACAATTCGAGAGGGTATCTTTAGAGCCAATCCATCGACTTTGGAAGAGGCAATCAGGGCAGCCTTGTCAACTGAAAATTTCGAAAAGATGGAGGCTAGGAGGTCAGGTGTTGACGAGTTCCAAAGGAAAAAGTGCAGGATGCACGATTTGGACGAACAGGCCCACGATACGGTGAAAGCCCTAGCTGATGTACAACAATCCTCCAGGCCAATGTCACAACACGAGGCTACACCAACACACAGGAAATGCGATACAAGAATTTACCATCCGAGGCAAAAGCGCCAGGCAGCAGCAGAGGACATATGTTTTAGCTGTAAGGGACACGGGCACTTTGCATGGGAGTGCCCGACAAAAAGAAGCAAAGGACATCAGGGAAACGATTCCCAGCCCATCCCGGGACCCGAGGAGGGGCTGGCTGCGTTGAAGGGTCAGCAAGAGATAACAAAAAGGGACTAAACCCGCCGTTGTCAGAAACTACAAGGAAGGTGTTCGCACCTCTTGTGTCAGCAAAGGCTGGATTATTTGTTGAAGGAGAGGTTCGATCATTAAAAATCCGGATGCTGGTCGATACCGGGACTACAGACACAATCATATCAACTGAGGTTTACCACATGATAGCACCTGAGAGGAGACCAAAATTGGAGGACCAGGGTGTGAGGGTACTTCAAGCGGATGGGAAACCTCTGGAAACCCTAGGCGTAGCACAGATTGAAGTGAAAGTAGGCAGGACAACTTATCCCGTTCGCGTAGTGTTTGCAAAAGTGAGTGTTCAGGGAATACTTGGGATGGACTTTCTGCTTCCAACAGGAGGCAAATTGGATTTTAAGAAGCGTGAAATGGTCCTCAATGGGGAACACCTGAAGTGTACCAGCCGGTTTGGGGTCTCGTTATGCACGAGGATTGTCGTAGCGCGGACCACGATCATACCGCCCGGCCATGAGACTATTGTGCCAGGAAAAACAGCCACACCATTGGAGGCTTGCAGAGCGGGCATTGTAGAGCCAGTACGGGGTGGTGGAGACCTGGAGAGGAAAGGACTAATCTTGGCGAGGACCCTGGTCAACACTGAAGAGGATACAGTCGCCTTACGGGTACTCAACCCTGGAAGGCAAAAGTGTGTCCTGCGATGCGGGTTGACAGCGGGACACTTAACACCTGTAGACGATGAGGATATCGGCGGGACACACCAAGTTTCCGGAGTTGCTGGAAAAGAAGTTCCACTTCCAGCTCACGTCCAGGATTTGTTTATGCGTGCAACGGAGGGCTTGGAACCGTGTCATCATGCCACCGTTGCTCAGCTTCTGATCGATTACGCCGATGTATTTTCCAAGGGGGATTATGACATTGGGAAAACGGGCCTGGTGAAACACAGTATTGATACGGCGGTGCTCATCCAATTAGGGAGAGGCCGAGACGTCAGCCAGTTTGTAATCAGAAAGAAATTAACAAGCAAGTGAGTGATTTACTTGCGAGAGGCATCATTCAGCCGTCGGACAGCCCCTGGGCATCGAATGTGGTTTTAGTACGGAAGAAGGATGGAACTCAACGCTTCTGCGTGGACTACAGGAGGCTGAATGCAGAGACCGTGAAAGACGCCTACCCGGTCCCTAGGATCGATGACACTTTGGATGCACTTGCCAGTGCCAGATGGTTTTCTACATTGGACTTAGCCTCTGGTTACTGGCAAGTAGAACTAGATGAGGATGCCAAACGCAAGTCGGCTTTCGTGGTGCGCGGCGGGTTGTACAGCTGGGAGGTCATGCCTTTCGGACTGTGCAACGCTCCCGCCACGTTCGAGAGACTGATGGAGAGGGTAGTGTCGGGACTCCAGTGGGAGACATTGCTCGTGTACCTGGACGATGTCATTGTTTATGGTAAAACTGTACAGGAAGAGATCAGTCGTTTGCGAGAGCTTCTGCAGAGGTTTCGTGTTGCAAATCTCAAACTGAAACCTAAGAAATGCCACCTCTTCAGAAGGGAAGTAAAGTACCTGGGACATGTTGTTTCCTCCGATGGGATATCCACGGACCCTGAGAAGGTGGAGGCAGTAAAATCATGGAAAACCCCAATAGATGTCAAGGGCGTGAGGAGCTTCCTAGGGTTAGCCTCTTACTATAGGAGGTTCATAAGAGGATTCGCGGATATAGCCCGCCCACTGCACAAGCTAACAGAGAAGGCGCGACCATTCCTCTGGGACGATGACTGCCAAGATGCTTTCGAGACATTAAAAAGGCACTTACAGGAGGCACCCATCTTGGCCTACCCTGAGCCAGAGGGGAAATTCGTATTGGATACAGATGCGAGCGGCGTAGGGATTGGAGCCGTTCTGTCACAAGTACAGGAAGGACAAGAGCGTGTTATTGCGTATGGCAGCCGGACTCTCAATCGTGCCGAGAGGAACTACTGCGTTACGAGGAGGGAGCTGTTGGCGATTATTGTGTTCCTGAAACACTACAAGCAGTATCTGTATGGGCAGAGGATACTGATCCGTACGGACCATGCCGCACTTCGCTGGCTGGTCACGTTCAAAAACCCTGAGGGCCAAGTAGCTCGCTGGTTGGAGGTCTTAGGGGAGTACAACTATGAGATTGTTCACCGCCCTGGCAAAAGACACGGAAATGCTGATGCTCTCTCCCGCCAGCCATGCAAGCAGTGCGGACTTTTGGACGAAGAGCCTCGGAACCCTGTCTTGACTGGCGGATTGAGAAGCGAGTGCCCAAATACTGATGAGAAACTTGAATCATGCCTCCCGAGCAGAGAGGTTGAGGCATCTGAAAATGCAAGGACAAGAATCACCGAAGTGGAGCCTCACGTTACCACACAAGAATTGCGAGAAGGCCAGCTGAGGGATCCAACAATGGATTGGGTAATAGAGGCAAAAGAAGAATCTGGTTGCCGCCCGGATTGGAATAAGGTGTCCTCTAGGGCAGGAGCGGCTAAGGTATACTGGTCACAGTGGGACCAACTGGAGATACGACACTCAGTACTGAGTAGACGTTGGGAGGCCAACGACGGCCAGAGTGTTAAGTGGCAGGTGATTCTCCCACGTGAGTTCCGTGAGGCAACACTAGAGGAATTACATGGAGGCAAAAGTGGAGTCCACTTTGGGGTAAGCCGTACGCTAGCGAGGCTTAAAGCCAGGTTTTACTGGAGTGGAATGGCTGCAGACGTGAGGGCCTGCTGTCGTAAGTGTGACAATTGTGCCAAGCGGAAGTCGCCTCCCAAGAAGAGGCGGGCGCCTCTTCGGCAATATCAAGTCGGGGCTCCGATGGAAAGGGTGGCACTTGACCTTGTTGGCCCACTACCAGAATCAACGGAGGGTAACAAATGGGTGCTTGTCGTTGGAGATTATTTCTCCAAATGGATGGAGGCTTACGCTCTTCCCGATAGTCATGCCACTACCGTGGCTAGAGCTTTCGTCTTTAATTTTGTGTGCCGGTATGGGGTACCTCAGGAGTTGCACTCGGACCAAGGACGGAATTTTGAGTCCGCTATCTTTACGGAGATGTGCAAGGTCCTCGGAATAAGGAAGACTCGGACTGTAGCGTACAACCCCAAATCTGATGGCTTAATAGAAAGATTTAACCGCACCCTAATAACCACAGTGTCAATGATGCTGGATACGAGCCGTGGCCAGAGAGACTGGGATGAACAGCTGCCATTTGTTACATTCGCCTACAGGTCAGTTCCTCAAGAGTCCACCGGAGAGACACCGAATATGCTTATGCTTGGTAGGGAAGTCAGGTTGCCCATAGACCTTACAATGCAAACGCCACCTGTGAGCGGAGACGAGCCCAGAACTGATTATGGAGAGGAACTGAGGCATCGCATGCAGCTGGCTCATGACCGAGCGAGGCAGGAACTCAAGTTGAGTGCTAGGCATCAAAAGCGCACTTATGATAGGCGAGCGGTGGAGACGAGTTACAAGGAGGGAAACTTTGTCTGGTTGTACGATCCCTCTAAAAAGAAGGGGGTGTCACCCAAACTGGTGAGCCGATGGAGAGGCCCTTTCCTGATAATCAAGAGACTTTCAGACGTGACGTTTAGGATTCAAGCGAAACAAAAGGGACGAATGCAAGTGGTGCACTCAGACAGGCTAAAGGAGTATCAGGGAGAGCCGTTGGATTCGTGGTTGGCAAAGTCGCCACAGCCGGCACCAATACCTGATAAGAGGCACAACCCAGGCCAACCAGCTCAGTCTGAACCAGAAATACCACCTGTCATTGTGGTGGATCCTGAACTAAGCATGTCGAATCACAGTGTAAGAGGTTCCTTACCAGAGGAGAGTGGAGATGAGCCGGATGAAGGACTGCTCCAGCTGCCACTACCGGATGAGGACACAGGAGCAATTGGCTGCGAAGATCGTGGTCGGGGGACCCCGACAACACATGAACCTAATAGGAGGAACCCGCCAAGGCAAAGGCGACTGCCCCCTCGTTACAGATAAACCTCCGCGAGGATACTATGTGAATTGTCTGTGTGTCCTCAATATGGAAATCAATAATTTCTTGGTGGATTAATTGGATGTTTTTCTTTTTGTTTCATTCTTATGTTCAGATCAATCGAAATGGGAGGACCAGAGCAAAAGCGAGAGTACAAGTGTGATAAGTGTGACCGCACTTACGGACAACGGACCAGCCTAGCTCGCCACTTCCGGACGGAGCACTTGGAGAAAGCTCTGTTTGCCTGGTGTCGCCAGTGCTCTTTCAGATCCAACCGGAAGGACAACCTTAGGCGCCACTACGGTAAGGAACACCCTGGAAATCTTGTGGATGTGGGCCAGATAACGCTGGAAACAGAGGCAGAGAGGATGACGACGCCTAAGACGACGATGCACTTGAAGCTTGTCAAGCCGGATCTTGGGGACTGTGGTTCCTGGAATGAAGCCGGGAAGTTGCTTGAGCGAGAGAGGAAGGATCGCTCGCCTCATCAGAGAAGACGGGGGAACCGCCCGCAGGAGGTTCCGAACAGGGAGGTGTTAGACGCCGCCGTGCAGCGCCTGCTACCGTGTCCTCGATCAGCCAGGTGGAAGCTCCAATGGACCTCTCCTTTCAAGCTCCACGCCAGACGCCAGTAGTCATATCTGTGTCCCCGACCCCCATGTCTGTGTTTGGGGAGACCAGAGATGTGCCCAAACCTGTGGTTATTGGAGGCAAGCCACTCGGAATGCTGAGGATGATGGTGCCTCAAGAGGAGGACAGCGAAGACGAGGCTGGAACATCCCCAGAAGTGGAGCCTGTGTCCTCACCAGTTATGGTGCCTGCCCAACCCATTCAGCTGCCAACCGTGAGGGGAAGGGTGAAGAAGATTGTAGAGGACACCACAACCATCCGCTACGACGACGATGGGAAGAAGGTCGAGAAGATTACGCAGCATCGAGTGTACGACGTGGAGTTTGACCATGACTTCAAGGGCAGCAGCATCTAGGGTCTTTAGGATTAAACAGTCTTGCCAAGTTGTTTTATAAGTTTCATATTTATCCAAAGTTTTCTATTGTTTATCTAAAGTTTCTTAAAGTTATATTTTTCTAAAGGTTTTCATTAAAAAGGACTTGACCTCATTTTGTTAAAGTTTAAAGAGGAGGCGTCTGTTTTGAGGCGCTTGAGGTGTTGTCTAAAGTACTCGATGTGTTAAATTTTTGGAGGCGCTTACTTAAAGTTGTTGAGGCGCCATGATGTATGTAGAGTTGGAACCTCGGGTGATAAATTTGTGTTCTGTTAAATAATTTGCGTAATTTATTTTGTTATTTTACTTGTTTACCGGGTCGGTAAACTTAATAAGGAGGCTTTGTAACGCAAATGAGCGTGTAGTTGGTGTTGGTTTCCAGACTCTTGAGGGCGCTAGAGTAGTTAGCAGTCGCCCATGCTGCATAGACGACGACGCAGCAGAACTAGTTTGGATCTCGTCAGGGACGGACGTGTCGTGCTGACAGAGCTCAGGTACGTAGGAGGTTTCAGTGTGCGCTACCTCGTTTCGAGCGTGGGCCACTGTTTAATTACTTGAGTGGGAGGGACCGCGGTGTGATACCGAGGAGGAAACTTGAGATTAGTTTCTTGGAACTAGGGATTTTAGAGGCTATTACAGATCAATCAGTTAATTATAATTATTGGAGGGTACTTCATTAATCAGTGATTACTTGGAGGTTCCAACGGAGGTGGTTGAGTAATAAACAAAGGAGGTTACACTATTTATACTTGTCACATGTATTATATTGTCATGTCCGTGGTCTGTTCTGTCTGTCCCCGCGGAGGTTTACTGAGGGTACAGTGATTAGCCCTGTGCATTAGGCGGTACATTTCCGCCCAACGGGCCTACACCACCGGTCTTGGGTTTCCTGACGGAGTACCACACTCACTGGGTGACCACCGGGGATTAAATTAGTCCGGGGTATTTGGTAAATCCGTCACAGTATTAACTGGTACGTGAACAAAATTGTTGTTGGTTTTACTGTACTAATATCAGTAACTGGAAATCGGTATTGCACAATCAATAGCTCAAGCCTGGCTGATGGTAGAGCAGATCGGAACTACCTTCCCAACTTTTTACGAAGCAATTATCGTTATCTTGCTCAAGGGCACAAGTTGTCATGACCGGGATAGAGTAATAATGGAGTAAACAAACAGTGACGTTAAGTACAGCCGGATTGCACATTATAAAGACTGTAAAAAGGATATGTTTAAAATATCTACAAATCTAAAAAATACAAGTACAAAAAGCACAACCACAAGCTTGGTCAAACAAGAGTGCAATTAACAAATAACTTAAAAGGCAGTAAGGGAACTGTTTTTAAACAACATATAGCCTATAGTTACATCAAAGCATTAGGATTGGACACCAGTGAAACAACAACACCTATTCAGAGGATTAGGCCGTGTCCGACAACGGCTACGGCTGTACTGGATCTCTGTGTCACCAAGGGCTGATTTAAAGAATGTCCCTATAGCCGTAGCCATAGCAACCAATATGGCTACGGCCTTACTTCACTTCAAGATATTGAATATGGACTGGACCAAAAAACACCAATAAACATTTAACAAAAGCGTAACAGGGTCTAATGCAGATGGTACAACCTAACACTGTCGCAAAAACACATTCAAACAAAACTGGATGACCCATATAGCTGGTTTCAGCATTTTATGGATGATCATTATTTCCCCTCCACGGGTCTGGAAAGACCAACATGGATTTACCTGAATGAATATTCTTTTCATATTGAGCAGCAAGCTTTCCATCATTGTACCAAAGTAGCCCTGTATATTCGTAATTTCCTGCCTGTTGTAACCCCGGAAGTGTTCCATGATATTCAATCCTTTCTTGTCCGCAAATGAAAGAAGTTCCTTGAAACTAATCTGTGGAATTGAAAGCTTTGATTATGAAAAGTGTAAAAAAAATACACTCAAGGGGGAGAGTTTGTGTCAACACCATGGGAACAATCTCTGTGGGAGTTGCGCTGGTTCTGAAAAGAACATGAGATGAAACAATCCGCCGTTTCAGATAGTACGCTATGATCATCTGCTGCATGCTGATTTGTGGAGGCAGATCACTGATCAGCTTGGTGAAGTGAGAATTAAAGGCGCGGACCACAAGTGAAAGCTATAGCCTGGGTGGTTTGTGGTGACACCAAGAACATCTCCAATGTATTTGCAATGTATCTTGTAAATTTCATCCCATTGGCTCGGTGAACTGGTCCTCAGTACACAGGAACACTACTTAATTAGTTTTTGAAACAATAACTAATTTTACATCCTCTGCTTTAGTTCTAATTAAACACACCATACAACCAAAATGTGAAAATTGAATCAAATTCAGTGGTTAAAATTTTATGAGAACAACAATCGCTAATTATGTTTTGCAAGTTCGAACATAGCGCGAGTCTAAATGGTCAGAGGGGGCTTTGCCAAGTTTCCTCGACTTTAACAATATTTCACACTGCATTTTTTTTCTGGAGAATTCGTATTATAATGAACATCGGCATCATCAGTGAGCTTTCAAGTTTGTTCAATTACCAATAGTACTTTGTCTTTGAAAAAAAAGGCGTTTCTCCACAAGATCCTTTGAATTTTATGCGTTAACCACTTTAAGCCTACAGTCGACTCTCAAGTTCTCACTGGGACTGGCCAACTTACCTCTTTACAACAGGGACGTTGTTAAAGCGGACGGCAAAACAAACAAAGCAGAAAATGACATTCAGGAATGTAGGCCTACTCTTTATGAGCAGACCTCTTGTGCTCTTCAAGGATGGCCGACTGTACTTACTTCGTTATCTGCCGTTGTGTCTAATCTTTTGAACAGTGCTTTAGTGTCTCTGAAGTCATCCCCGAATAGTTGCCTCTTGTCCTCATCTGTAAACTTCGAAGATTCCTGAGTGAGAAAGTAAATAACATACAAGAGATGTGTTATCTTCTAGGAAGACCTTGATCCAAAGGCTTGATTTAACACTAGATGACCCTGGCTTGTCCAAGACCGAGCTTAATATACATTTACTTATATATTTTTACTCTGTATGCTTTTCTTAAAATCAAGTTTTTTTCTATCTCATTTTGTACCATCGGCATATGAACCCGATACTAATAATTATCTTTACTGTTTTTTTTAAAAGTCCCACCAGGGGTGCTGGCTTTGAAACTGTTATCAATGCACTTTGTGTTTTTCCTTGTGAAATTAACAAGAGAATAGTATCACTAGAGTGGATTCATTCCTGGAAACACATAAAAACTCCTTTTTGTGACCACATTTTTACCCACGTTTTGACTGCGGATTTTTTCCCAAAGGAAATGACAAAACAACACGCACGCACGTCATTTAGCCTTTGAGAAAGACTCTTTTTGTATTTACACAAACCTCCCTATAAAAGCCAAGTGTGCTTACAACGGGTGAACACCGGGTCACTAAAAGTATTTACGACCTTGCGGGCAACTGCTTATTGACTGCTCAAAACACTAGTAGTGTACGGTTATTAACAAGCGCTATTATGCTTCAGACTGAACAAAATAATGTATACTATTGACTTTTTGTTGCCCAGTGATACTTAAAATCTGGGGAAGCACGTGTAGCTGTCTCAGCAAAACGGGGATGGGGGTGCGTAACGTAATGACAACAAACTATTGTGCTTTCAAAACAAAAGGTTACCAGCCAAAATACCATGTCCTTAAACCCCTTTTAACTGCTTCCCTGTTATAGTTATAGCAGTAATGTGTTACACTATAATTATCTGCTTCATCGGCTCTATGAAACTGGGGCCTGCAGTGAGCCGCTGTGTGTGCATGTACCTACCTGACCCATGGCAGTATCAAACTCGTCTACGCTGATTGTCCCACTCTCGTCGATATCACACTCATCAAGCACTTGCATGAATCTTGACATGGCTGCAACAAGTGCATTATGTTCCTTTGCAGCACATTCTTGTTTTCTAATTTTATCCGCACGTTTACTGTGATAAAGATGAGCAATTAAGGATTTGTTAGTGGGTGCATCATTCGATAATAGGTTTTCATCCAAAATCACATATCATAAAAGTATAGAGTAAAAAGTGGCGGCCATTATGAAAACCAAGACGGCTTTTATGGTCTTGACACTAATACATAAGTGAGCACCCATCTAAGCACTGGAATCAACAATTTGGCGAGTAAAGTCAACAAAATTGATAAAAGAGGAAGCCTGAAATGGGATTTATTGATGAGCAAAAGTCGTAAATGGCCGCCATTTTTAAAACCAAGATGACCACACATCTGCAGCACCTCACTTTTTGCAAACATGATTTTATCTTGTTCCTTAAGATCTAAATGAGGTGTCTGGACTGAGGCATGTTCTAATCACCCAATACCTATCGTGAAAATTACCGCATAAGGTCCCTGACTATGATGAAAATTAAACATCTATTAAAACAACTGAATATGTTTCTTAATTACTTAGCAAGTTTTGTCTCCGGATATGGTGTTATCTCAGACTCCCTGATGCGGTTTTTGAATCTTTCCATTAAGGAATCCTTCATTACTTCTTTTTCTCCTGCAGAGTACTGAAAAGTATTTAAAACACGATTTTAGAAACAGACTGAATCAATGACTTTGTTTCGATTAAAAAATGAATCCATTTAAATACTTAAATGGTGCAATTGTAGAGGAGTGGAATTTAACTTTGTTTTTTGTATCTATCCTTTTCATTTTTAATTTTAGCAAAGTGGTTCCCCCTGAGTTACTGTTGTTTTTTTTATAGTAGTGGGCTCCCCTGCGTAGCTCCCAGACTCACTAACTACGTTTATCACACTTATTAGTTTATTTTGCAAGGCGCACCAGTCTTTTCCTTTGTGCTGCACTGCCCACATGTGCTTAGCAGGTCAGTGAGCAGCGAAACAGCAGTCAGTACTTTGTTTGGGTGTTTTGACACAAGAAATCATAGGTTGATTAAAATTCATTTTGTTGTTACGGTACGTTTAGTTTCTTTGCCCCAGTTATTTAAGGAAAATCTGCGATTCATCATTTAGATTTTTGGTCCTCGCTGCAATCCCCATAGTTTTAGTATTTATTCAAGCGGTCCATTTTTCAGGGTTACACAATGACTGCACATTTTTCTGACATGTTTTGAGATGAAATGTTCTCAATACATACCAGAAGAATCCCAAACGTCTTGTCATTCCTTTTGCCAAAACGTTCCCGTGGATCCCACAGTTTGGATATCTCTTCTAATCGTTGCACCTTCTTCAGAAATGTATCTTGATGCGCCATAGACAAATACCAACCTATAAAATGGCGAACGATGGGGCACAAATGATTACTTACAAATATATACACAATAATAAAAAATGTATATACCCTCGTGCACTGGGCACATATTGACTAAATTCATAAAGGGAGAGCACAACATTTGTAAGACTGAAAAAATAATCGTCGACAGGTAAACATAACTTATGCATTTATAAAGATCGTCGAAAACGTCTCTTTTCGGTGGCGTAACCAGAGGGGGTGGGGGCACGGGGGCGGTATAGCCCCACCCCATTAGAACCCTCACCCCCCTTAATTAGAGCCATTACCCACCCCACCCCAATGTGCATAAATTAATGTTTCGGTACATTAACACCCCCCTTAATTGACGCCTTCGCAAACAAATAAATACAAAATGAATAAACAAATCAATAAAATAAATATAATACAAAATAAAAAAGGTGGCTGGTTATGCCACTGAAATAGTTAAAGTTCCTTTGTTTCATTACCAGGAAGACCATAAATAATGAAAACAAATCATCAAGACCTGACTTGATCCGAGTGTAAATTCTAGATCTTTCCACCTTGCCCTATAACTTTATGTGTTTAATCTCCGATGTTGATAAGAATAGACACACGGTACCTGTTGGTGTCATTTGTTGTTTCCTCGTCAGACTATCGAGATCAGGCTACGACCTCAACATTCTAGTGTTAGTGCTTTCTGGGAACCTATACGTCTTTTGGTCACGTACACATTATCATGTTCGAAGCCTAAATCCTGCTTTTGCATTCGGTTCTTTTGGAACTGACGTAATTATCAGCGTCAAGGGGTGGTGAACCAGGGGCTACACTCGGTCAACATTTAAAGATCAAACAACTATACTTGTAGCCACAATACGTCATGTGTGCATCGGTTGTTTGGTCTTGTTTGGGGATTGTCTGGCAACAAAACTGCCGAACAAACAAAAAAAACACTCAAACTAATACTTCAAATAAATTAGCCACAAATGAAACATGCCAAAGGAATTGAAATTAGCCACTAGTGAACTTAAGTTCCAAGACTTCAGAAATACAGTTTCCATAGGAAACATCTTCAACAACAAAATTTCAGAAACATTT
The DNA here is from genome assembly GCA_037783415.1 of Leptasterias polaris. Taxonomy (NCBI): domain Eukaryota; kingdom Metazoa; phylum Echinodermata; class Asteroidea; order Forcipulatida; family Asteriidae; genus Leptasterias; species Leptasterias polaris. The sequence goes on from JAZGTN010000027.1 coordinate 5,775,264, forward strand.
ATTGGTACATCGAGGAAGGCTGCGTTACATTTTAAGTCAAATTCTGCATTTCGACACAACATTTACATCGTTATAACTATTATTATTAGACCAATCATGTTATTATTATTATTATTATTATTTGTTATGATCTTTCAGTGTAACGAAATGACATGTTTTTTCTTGTTTTTCTCCCTGTGCGCCTTAAAAAAAGACTACCATTCAATCACGAGTTTCGTTAAAGTTTTACTCTCCAGATTCCCTTGTTTTCCCCCCATTTATTGCTGTTTTAGGAATCACACACAATTGTTGAATTGACTGACTATATCATCACTACCAAGATGTGCACATTTTAAAGGAGAAGCACAAACAGTTAAACAGGCGTTTGTTATAGTCAGCAAAAACGTGTCAGAACTTTACGATCTCGTGATATTCAGTGAAAGCAAGGGACCCTCAATATTGACTATAGCACTGTAACCAGTAAAGGTCTGAAGAAACCTGTGAAAAGACGATGATGAAGAAATGGGAGGAAAACCCTAAATAGGGAAAATCCACGTAATCAGGTAGGGACTCAAAACCCAATCCACATGCAAGATGTCAGTTTGGGATTCAAAGAAGGCAGGGAAGAAACCACTGAGCCAACCCGAATGTAGGTCTACCCAGTGCAGGTATAGGTGATATCATAGAAATTATTTAAAAACACCTTTTAAGGGGGGTGGGTAGCCAGCATTGTTAGAAATACACCTCAATTTACTCATCACCAAAATCTATAATGTCCCATTATACTTATACTATACCATGTAAAAGACTAAAACATTACCGTCATAGCAGTGAATTGGGAAGTTACAAAGCAGTCCTCCGTCCACAAAGTAGTCACTCGTTTTGTTAACTTTGTCAGTAATTTTTACTGGGCAAAATACACCTGTGGAATGGGTGAAATATAAGCAATACATTTTCATTTGCAAAATAGGTTTATCTCTTTAAAGACTTCAATTGAACGTTTGCTTTGTGAGACCATGGGACCAATTTGGTGAGAACTTTGTCCTCTCTGGAGGAATATTGAATGCATGTACAATAGGCCTAGCAGAATATAATAAGGAGGTGAAATGGAACAGTCCAATGAAATGGAACAGTCCAGTGATGGAACAATCCGGATTTATATTATACTAAACATTGTTTGAATAAAATGCATTATGTAATGGTTTTATTATCTCACACATCAATCCTTCATTTGATATTTTGAAAATCGATTCGGGCAGTAATGATTTGTTTTTTTTTACTGGCCTGACTTATTTATTTATACAGATCTGTATAATGTGTGGGGATTGTAAAGTTATAAGAATTACCTGGAATGCAAGCAGACATTCGTACAGCTTTCCTGATAGGCATATCCGGCGTTGTTTTGACATGACAGTATGTACAGTCCATACTGTTCATATTGGTTACGGTGATGCACAACTCGCGTTTGGTTTTACTGTACAGCTGCGGTAATATAAACGTAAACATCGAACAAATTAAACAACTTACTAGGGCCTAAATTCATTACAGACGGCTAAAGCAAAAACATTTGGTTTGAACAGATCAAATTTTGCTCAGCAAAGACAGTTTCCCAACGAATTGAAGTGCAATGTTTAATGCTTGTCACTTGTCAGAAACATTTGTTGAGCACCGTTTCAACACACGATTGTCGTGAAATAAAAAGCGATACATGGGAAAGAATTGGATGGAAATTTTGACTATACCTCTGCAAATGTCACGTCAGCATTGCCCATTTTTTCCTTGATTTTCTCACCGAACCAGTTATTAATCTTCTTGCCGGGATGGCAGCCGTAATGCGTCAACATGTTCGGTAGAAAACTCAATACGCCAAACCTTGCATCTGTAATAAGACAATGATGAATATTCATAATAAATGCAATAATCGTCAAGAACAGCTGTAGAGCAGTTATAGTGCTGAAAAACAGGATAATTGCGAAACAGAAAAACAGAAACAGGAACAGGATAATTGCGAATATATTGACATCTTAGCAATTATTGAAAATCCCCACTTAGCTTCCATTCTAACTCACTTTTTCATAAGAAATGACAAAATGAGGACGTTTTCAGGTCCTCAAACAGACCCAAAATTGTGAGAATATTGAACCCACAAAAGAGAATAAATTAATCAGAGACAACACGAGAGATAACACTCGGTCACAAAACGTACAATTTAAAAAAACTTTAAAAATCCGTTTAGTTGTAAAGTCATTTGCTGCTGTCGTCCAATTTCCCAATCTACTAATAACGGCCTCTAAGTATATTAAAAGGAGCTTGATAAATATTAAAAGCTGGATGTGAAATCTCTGTTGCGTACTGTAACTGATTCAGTTGAAATGTTAATTATCAATTAAACATGCGACGCAGAGACATGATAAAGCATGATATAAACCCAAAAGACATTCCGCATTTATGTAGCACAGCCGTACAATTTACAGCTCAGTTGTTTGGTGACGATTTGCCAAAGCAAGTGGAGCTGAAAGTGGTAGGCCAAGAACCGGGGCGGCTATCGAGGCCATTCGGGTAACCGACTCTTCCACCGAGGTGAAGGCACTGCGCTTGTGGACAGTCGACACCCGTACCAAACTTGCAAGACAGAAACGAACAAGAAGCAAAGACACACAAACCCCGTTCTCATGAGGTAAGTCTACCTACAACCAACAGAAACCAAAATTGCAGTTCGTCTGAAATATTTCATTTCGACATCACCACATTCTAAAAAATCTAAATATTGTGTCAATTATTGTCATGATGAATTTGACAAAGACGCTGCCCTCAGCATTATTGCACCCACACCACTGAAATGAACTTTCTGATAATAGGAAGAAGATTGTTTTGGACTCTGAAATAGAAGCGCTATTAGGCCTACGGGAGAGAGTAACAGAAATTCTGCTCATGAAAAGGGCGAGTTTGAGCCAGTACTGCAATTAACCTGTTTTGGGTATAGCTTTTATGTTCTGGATACCAACAATCACAGTTGTTAAACCAACAGTGAGTAAGATTGTAAAGTTCCGTTCTAAGTTTAAAGCCATTTTACACAAAACATTACAAACCTAAACCGATACAAGAACCACTGCCATCGGAATTCTAGTTGTGTGCCTTCACAATGGATTGGATGTGGACCTTTTGGTATAGAAGCAACCAGCGTAAATCATTTGAACGAATTAATGGTTTTATAGAGGGATTTGTAATCAGATGCATCAGACAAAGGGTGAGGCACCGTCTGTAGCACATTGTTGTCTGGAGGTACCGGTAAATGAACAGCCGCTGTAACCAGGAATGTTTTTTTTTTTTTTTTGTTTTTTTTATATTTTTTTTTGGGGGGGGGGCGAATATAGTTACGATGCGGACTTTTGTTTGTTGGGGGGCGGACTTTTTTGGGGTGGGGGAGGACTTTTTTGGGGGGTTGGGCGGACTTTTTTTATTTTTGGTTTTTTGGGGTTTTTTGGGGGGGGCGGACTTTTTTTTGGGGGGGGGGTCTGGGGGGCGTCCGCCCCATCGCCCCCCAACCTTGGTTACGGGCCTGGGGAACACAGTCATGGTTATCCAAATATAATGCACATACCTGTGGACAAAGAACACTCCACTTCATGACATATCAAGACCCACTGGTTCTACCAAGCAGCCACACACCCCCGGAGCAAAATACAACTACAGTGGCTATAAATGTCGATTATCGGGCATGTCTTCTAATTTATTTCTCAAAGCAACTGGCATCATCATGACATCATGGCGATCAGGGACTCTAAAGCAGTACGCCTTACACCTCAATAAATGGCTTTAGTTCTGTAGTCAAGACAACAAATTGATCCAATTATTTACCCACCTTTAGTTACACTCTCAGACATTTTAACAGAATCGCATCCACCAGGTGTGAAACTTTGTGTGTCACTGCACGTGTATACTAACCAAGAAACACTTTCACTATGTCTCCGCACAGGAATTCTTCAATGTCATGCGAGTTGAAACCAACACAAACCAATGTAGTGATCATAGCCCCAGCACTAGCTCCAGCGAATCGAGTGATTTTACTCCAGTATCCAAGCTCTTCAAGAACCTGTATGTGGGAAAAAGGTAAACAGGAGGAGAACAAATTGTTTAAGTTTCTAATCATAAACAAGGGCGGGGAAACCAAACATGTAAATTATGCTGACAAATTTTGTTTAGGCCGTTTTCGATTTCTAAGAATGGTTTAGTAGATTTTTAAATACCATTAGCATTCGATGATAGCAAAATGTTGAAACTGGTGCAGTTTACAGCAGTTATCTTATTTTCTCTCCCTCATAAATTAAACAATCAATCAATCATTAACATTTATTTCAATACATCTTTTTATTTTTATTTTTTTCGTCTTGTTTAACCAGGGTAGCTACATCAGTTATCAAAGAACTGTTCTCCCTGGGGGCCCTGGGGAAAACCAAAATAAACAACTTGGATCAATTATAGAGGCATGACCCATCATAAAGCAAAAGCATGTAGGCTGGATTGCCTATCCTAGTATACAAAACACAACAACGATGGGAAGTAGAAGTGTTAAGATCGTATCCTAAAATCCAGTAGCAATGAAAACATTGGATATGCCAGCACCGTACATGATCAAATGTAATGTTAAATTTGAATCATACTGTCGTTTGCGGCCAAACGTCAGCCAAGCCCGTACAGGCTAACAAACTTTAATGTACCTGATTTTAACCCTCGCTCATATTCTATGCCACCAATCTCCTCAGATCTTTCAATTCTTCGAATCTCCTTTAAGGATTTTTTCTGCTTAGTTAGACGGCAATGTCAAAATTCCGAAGTGTGTCGGCTGACCCGTAGTGCACGTGATAATCATTATGCAGAATACCTTCTGCTTGTCGTTTGTTTATAATAATAACCGGAGTGATGGCAGCCAGTTAAAGGGATGGTATACCTTTTGGTAATTACTCCAAAAATTAATGACCATAAAAACTTACTCAGTAAAAAGTACTACAGCTGATGATAATGTACATGTACCAATTTCAGAAAGAATTCCCTTCAAAGGAATGTGGTTTTAGAGAGAGTGATTCAAAAACAATCTGAGAAACGTTTGCATGAAGCGTTTCTCAGATTGTGTATGTTAAATACGGACTATTCTACAACCAAAATTAAGGACAACTGAAAATCGTGCATGAGTTTTTCACTACACTGTAAAACATTCTGGGGTTTTTTTTTTAACATAATTTTTTGTTTTTAATTTGATTTAACATGTGTTTAGTTATTTATTGATGTAAACAAACCTCTTTCTGTAAACATTTTTGTAATTGTTACACAATGTGTTGATTTTTACCGATATTTATGTTAATAAACTTACACTCTAAAGGTTAGTTTGTCATTTGAGCTTCATACGTCAAAATGACAAAGTTTTTTCAGTCCAGAGTCTTTGACAAGTATTTTGTGTGCAGAGCTAATCTGTTTAGTCAAAGGTTTCAATTACGTCAACATGGTTCAATCTCAAAGGCGCTGTGTTATCGGAAAGGTCATATTCATAGTTAAATGAAAGCCAACTGACTGTCATTACACTGTAAAGCAGTTTTTCTATGAAAATTTTCCCTCAGAAATGAACTCATTCATATATCTGAAAACAAAAACAAAAACCGCAACACCTGATTTCGGTTGTTACAACCATAGAGAAAGGACCCTTTCTCTATGTTACAACCAATTAAGGACAAAGTATTTACATACTGAAACATTGTGGGCGATGGTTTTTCACTTCTTTAGCCTGACTCACACAAATTGTCACAGATTCGTTATTTCATATATAATATGGTTGGTCACCCAAAACATGAACACTGTCTGCAACTTTTGTTATCAGCTCTACCAATCCTGTATAAACTCCTTTAAACCAGTACGTTTTTGCCCTTCTTTTCGAGTACACAAATCCTACACAATGAACGGCATATTTTCGAGGGGGTTATCGGTATAGAAGACAGCATTAATATCACGTTTCTGGCTTCGCGAAATAGAGGGTGACCGGCGGGAAAGTAGATTTTTGCTGAAGATTTAATTCCCAACGTCGAACAGTAAAATTCAGCTAATAGGCCTACTGCAAGTTCACAAACCTCTTGACCTGGCCCAGGATAAATTGGTGTTAATTGTTTACAGATACAAGACAAAGACCTCAAAGATGGTGTTTTCAAGTTTATTTTTGGTCGTTCATTTAATAACTGACACGATTAACACCCTGCACCCTCTTATTTGTGATTGCGTCGCTGCTCCCATCTCTTCGGTCCCCCACTCTACATCTATAGAACAAGCTACCAGTCATGTCATGTCAAGCAACTGGCGGCCAAACAAAGTCTGGAATGTGTTGAAATAAGTAAATTAGGCCTATACATGCCTGGTGTTAACAAAGGTCATGGCCTCTTTGCCCTGGTTTTTGGCTTTAGTCTCCAGTTCTGGTTCTAGTGAAATACCACATAATTATCAGGATGTTCACATGCAGGTGACTGAGCAGCAAGATTTACATAATGTTATCCATGTCCATTGCTTGAAGTTTTTCTTTAAACATAGCTATTATAGTTGGTGTTTGGCGAATATCTTGTGGCAGCTTGTTCCATTCTGCAAATGTCAAACGTTTGACATATGATATAGCAGGCCTGGAATTTCATTTGGATAGGTATGATATTTATACACAATAGGAATCATCCAACCCCGTCAAATAATTTGACGTTTTCCCCTCGGGCACAAAAGTCTAAAACTATTATACTTAACAAGAAAGTGACAACGGCCCAATTTCATAGCACAAAAAGTAGCTGTTAGCACAACTTATTACGCTTATCAGAATATGTTACCAGCCAAAATACGATGTCACGTGTATAAGTTGGGACTGGTATCCTGCTTATTTTTGTTTATCAGAAAACTATGAAGCATTATTTCACTGAAAACGATGACAATGAAACACTCAGCGCCAAGCAGTGCTGGCGTGAGATTAACAATTGACTGTGGGTCAAACCATAGAGCAAGGACCAGAAACCTTGGGCCTGATTCTAGTTAATAATAATATCAAATACACAAGGGAAACTGACTGGGTAAATTTTTAAATGATTTTTGGGTTGAACAAAGAAAAATTGACTAGAGCGGGATTTGAACCAACGACCTCCGGATTAAAGTGCCGGCGCGTACCAACTGAGCTATCTAGCCCCAATAGACTGTGCAAGTCTCGCGCGTATCGGAGCGAGAAAACACGTCAAGTGAAGAACATATTTTTTTCTGAAATCAAATCATTGTTTTTAAATTAGATCTATGAAAAATCTGACCAACAAAAATAATCTTTACAATTTGCATAAAATGAGTTTTAGCTTTCATAATAAATACATTAATCATTTGTTAGTTTTTGTTGAAACAAACTAAAAACTCTGGGACAAGGATGCTTATTTGATCTTAACTTTTTAGGAAACCCTTTTGTAAATCCACGCCTGAGTACGTGCAACCACTAAAAGCAGGTTTAAACGCAGACGCGCGATGATCGCACGGGCGTAGAGTTAACGCATGACGCAGTTTAAAGAGGACGCTGACGCCTCGACAACCGTAGACTGCAATGTAAAAGCTTAGCGTCTGACAATTACAGCGTCTGGTGATTATCATCGCGCGACCAAAACAAATTTGGTGATCGGAGGTGGGCACAAATTCTTAATTTTTTGCAAGTAACCGGAAGCAGCGGTCAAGTTTAATTCTTGGGTTTTCTTCGTTGTTTTGTTGAATTGATTTAACTTTCATATTTTTGATCACTTAGTATTACATTCCCAACAACATATTTAATGTTCATGGTTAACTCTACGCCCGTGCGATCATCGCGCGTCTGCGTTTAAACCTGCTTTTAGTGGTTGCACGTACTCAGGCGTGGATTTACAAAAGGGTTTCGGTGGAGTAAAACCGGTGGAGTAAAAGTACACACTTAGCCTTCAAGCATAGAGCAAGGACCAGCCTTGCTGTACCCATGAACTTATCGACTAGAAAAGTACGGGATATTGAATTATTTCCAAAGTAGCCCCCACCACTGGTACATTTTAGCATAATCCGACAACCATTGTTAGAAGGCAATGTGTTGTTGATTTCTCTTGTTGAGTTTATGTGTTTATGATATATCGTGACGTCTATGTGTTAATGAGAAACAAGGGGTCCAAAAGCGGTGCGTTGTGAAATGCCGCTCAAATTTGTATAACTCGTTGGCCCCGGTGTCACGTCCTCGACGTTCCGGCGTACTGAGCGTTCCAGGTGGCGTACGCATGCGCGGCCGTACTGTTCGTTCCAGCCGTGTTGGTGACGTGGTCTCCTTCTCGTGCTCTTAAATAGACCTTATGCATTGACGTCACCAAGCCGCCATCTTAGAGGTAAACTGATGATGAAACAATGGAAACGCGCTGATTTGTACGCGCGGCGCACAGGATTGGCCAATGAACATCTTCCTTTTGACCTCTAGGTGAGGGCGCCCTACTCAAATGACGTCATATGCATAAGGTCTATTGTCAGACAATACCGCGTCGTAAGAATATTTCTTAGATTGGGCACGTACAGCCCTCTTTTCCCCCTCTGTCAGGCCTTCCACATACCCCCCGCTGGTAAGGTAATGAATTATTCGTGTGATGTCTTCACACCTAGAGTTACGAAACGACTTGACATGCTTGTGCGTTCATCACTACTGGTAGTAGTACTACAGCTCATGAGCGACGCCATGACAGCTAGAGACTAGAGGAACACTCAGTGCGACACAAAATTGACTACTTTTGCTTGCTGCGCGCAGGCATGACATGACATAATGTATTACTAGCGGGATGCCGCGCTTCGCGCGGCACCCGCTAGGTGGGCGCGATTCTTGCACATAAAATGCGACCACGGTGCATGGGGTGGGGGGGGTAATAGACCCTTCCCATGAAATATTTAAATTGCACTTCACGCGTGCGCACTTACACTGCTGGTTGGCAAAATGATGGAACATTGCCCCTTTTTGTGTGGGGCTGATGGTGGCGTGACGCAGACGGAGCATTCTATGGCGTTTGCCAACCAGCAGGGTCTGTACGCATGCGTGAATGTAATTAGCATATTTCATGGGAAGGGTCTATTGGAGAGGATATCAGAGTTTATAACTTTCAGAATTGGTTTGGTAAATATATTTAAAATCTGTACGCAACTGTACGCAATGTAGTTATGTCCTAATGATAAAATGTTGACCATGCAAAAGGTGTTGAGTGCGGTCGAAGGCGAAGCGTAGCCATCCCTCACCCTTTTCGCCCCCTTTTCTCGACTACGAAGCATAAGTTGGGGTGTGTTTTAATATTTGGGAAGGATATACAAATGCAAGGATGCATGCTTGGCATGATATGTAGGTTTTTGGATATATCAAGACTTTTTGAATATCCAACAAAGGCCATGAAATATATGCTTCTGTGCTCCTAAAATTTGTCAAATGTTTGAATTCATGTATAATACTTGATTTCCTTTTTTCTTTATTTCTGGATTTCTTTGTGTCTCTATCTCTTTATTTCTTAAATGTGTCTTTGTTTCTATATTTTCTCTTTCTGAATATCCGTGTTTGCCCGTGGTGAACTTTGTATTTTCTCAGTATTCTATTTCATTGTTTCTGTAATTAGGCCTATTATGTGTTTTTCTGACTCAGTGGTCTGTTTGTCTTTTTATTTGTTTATTTTGTTTATGTCTTAGTTTCGTTATTTCCTTAGTTGCAGGGGGCCTATTATTTATTTCTGATATGTTTCTTGATATCTATTGACATTTATTTTGTAATGTTTTTATGTCACTATGTTACAGTTGATTTCGATGTTTCTATGTCACTATTTCTTTGTTTTTAAAATTATTTTGGCATGCGTTTGTTTCCGTATTTCGTTCTTCTAGATTTTGTAAATGGTTGATAATACAATAATAATGTTAAGTATTACAGGGGTGTGATTTTGCACATTTTGTTGATGACAGTTTTGTAAACTTGTTTTTGTCTTGACAGACCCTGTTGTTCAAATTTTATTCATCGTACGTCTAAAGATTTAAATAGGAAAGGAAAATAAAATAAAAATGATTTGTGTGTTTTCGTTTTCCTTTATTTGTTCCTTTCTGTCTCTCTTTGATTTCTTGATTTATATGCTTGTTTGGAGGAGGCTTTATTTTTGTCCATTTTACCTTTATTTCATTGTGTCGTTATTTCTTGCTTTCTTTATGCCTTGTTTCTTTATTTCTTTATGGCTCGGAAATTATTGGTTGTATTTAGGCCTACATACCACTAAATGCAGGTAACGACTAATATTCGACAATGCTTGTCTTTGTGAATATTATGTTGTTATTCAGTCAATGAGTAGGCCTAACGTAAGCAATCAATTTATGAAAGAAATAATATAAGGAAAATTTATAAAGGGGACATAGGAGGTCACATCTGCCCAATAAAATGAAATGAGCTGGAAGAAGACAAAGCATCATTAACAGAAAATATGCAGTATCTGTAGAAATTAGGATTACCCCCTCCCCCCCCCCCCCCACCCACCCCCACCCCCTTTGAGCTGCATTTTAAATCAGTCATCTCGCTATAATAGTATGCCGTTGCACATAGGCGCGGGGAGACGTTGGAACACCAGTGCCAACCCAGTAAGCGGTGTCCGGCAAGCGAAACTTCCCAGAATGCACAAATGCAATAGCGAACGCAAATTTTAAGACTGGCAAAATCCCCCAATTTATGTTTTGAATATGCCAAATTGATCCAAAAATCAACACCCACAAATCATCTGACCCTCACGCAAGCTCCGCTACAGACTAACCTCGGCGCACTACCCCAAAACCATGTCTGACGGGTATGAAACACGCAAGGGCCGACCCGACGTAACGCGGGTATCCGGCTGCCGTTGCACACAATCGCGGGTAGACGTCGGAACATAGCGTTGTTCGATCGAAAATAAGGGCACCAGTTATCCCAACATGCAAATTGTTTATTGCGTGCATCCTTGAGAAATTACCTTAGTCATGCAGCACTACTTCTGATTGTTCACTGAAAAGACTCATGGGTCGTTAAAACCGTGGACTTTTGGTGACACAAAATGCAGTAGATATTTATTGATAAATTATTTAATACCATTTAACCCACAAAACGTGCAACAAATATCTTCTGAAGACAAACAACATTAAAACAATCTTTTCGAGAGAGCTGGGAAATTGTGGCGAACACCCAAGACCGAGGTAATAACGGACAAATCAAACGTGAGAAATAATCACACGTGAGAAAATCGTCGGTGGTACACACAAAGCGTTTCATTGCGACGGAGCATTCATGTGAGAAATTATCTTAGTCATGCAACGCTATTTCTGACTGCTCAATGAAAAGACTCATGTGTCGTTAAAACCGTGGACTTTTGGTGACACAAAATGCAGTAGATATTTATTGAAAAATTATTTAATACCATTTATAAACCCACAAAACGTGCAACAAATATCTTCTGAAGACAAACAACATTAACACAATCTTGTCGAGAGAGCTGGGAAATTATGGTGAACACCCAAGACCGAGGAAATAACGGACCAATCACTCGTGAGAAGTCATCACACGTGAGAAAAAAAAGATGGCGACCCAATAAAAAAGATGGCGACCCAATAAAAAAGATGGCGACCCAATAAAAAAGATGGCAGCCCAGAGCGCAACCTCGTCCTCGAGGGGGCGAGGTCACCGTGCGCAAGCGGACGGTCGGATCTCGCAGCGCCGCGGGGTGGAACTTGGCACCGATTTTAATTATATAGATATAGATATTGTCATCTGGAACGTTTGTCTTAGTACGCCGGAATGCTCAGTGCGCGACACCGGCCCCGATCAATGTTGACTCTCAGTATTGCGCGTTCTGCGCTCCAGCTGAGGTAGCCTTTGATCGTCAAGGTTTTCGTGGATGAAACACAGCAGTGCAGTTGCAGAAGGGAGAGCGTGGCCAAACGGGTCATGAATGTATATTGTTTTTCTTTATTTCTTGTTTTTTGCTATCCTAACGGGTAGAAAAATTCCCAAATAATCATAAGCGATGGGGTCAGCATACATTAACCTAGTATGCATTGTGATTGGTTAACCATTTAGCAGTTTACTTATTTGCATAAACATTGTGAACATGTATATTTGGTTTGCGGTAACACCATGTCTACTTGCTAAGGTAGATGATAGATTTTGTTCTTTGAGAACTTGTCTTGCTATTATTTTATTCTACTGCCGCGGAGTGGATTATTCGGAATTCGGGAGACTTCTCAGTTCTGAAAAGACCTGTCCTGCTTATTAACTAATAATTGTGAACATGTTATGTTTTAGGTTTTTTTAAAACCATTCCGCAATATCAAGTTGGGAAAAGGCCTCCCGGATTGACATTTACGCGAGCATGTGGTCTCTCCCCTTCCCAACGCTTTGCGGCTACGACCCTATTAATGTATACATCATCATTGGGATGGAAAGAAGCTCAGTGCCTTCGACTATTGAGAGGAAATCAAAAAGTAGAAAGATGATCATTGATCACGTTTGAATTTGGGTCAGGTTGTAAGAGACAGGGAAGCAGGATAAACAGGTAGTGAATTCCAATGTAAGGCAAGATCCACAATGAGTTTTTGGGTACAATGTACACGCGAGATTAAAACAGGGATAAATGAAATAACAGAAACGTACTGTGTGGACCCTCCTTTATTCAACCGCGTGTTGTTGTTTTTTAGATTGAGAAAGGACCCACTGGGTGATATCAATGGTGGACATGTTCCGTCACAGCTATAGAATTATCCCATTAGTTGCGTCACAGCTATAGAATTATCCCATTAGTTGGGGCGTCCCAATTTCATAGAGCTCCTGTGCTTTACGTGCGAGTTTCTATTGCATAGCGCTGCTAACATGAAAAGGCATGCTAACCTTCCGGTGCTTTATACCGCACGAAAATTAATGATGTAACATTAAACAATGCAAATCCATTGTGAACGCACAAGGTGGTCGCCTTATTTTCTTGCTAACCTGTGAAATACTCTTATGCTTAAGCAAATTTTCCTGCTACAGTTAGCACGAAAATTTGCTTACCGTTATTTAATAAGCAGCGCTAGAAATTGGGCCCTGTAACACTCAATTTGTCCGGAGATTGTTGGTTCAAATCCCGCTCTAGTAAATTTCACTTAACCCAAAATCATTTATAAATTTACCCAGTCAGTTTCCCTTGTGCTTATTATTTTGATAACTCAAGTTTGGATGGAACATGATGTATGAGTTACCTACCGTATTGTCCCTTTTGTTATACTATGATCTCGGTTTTGACTTTACTACACAAAAATATTCACACTCATCACGCACATTATTATCTTAGGCCTCAAGGTCCAGAAACTCAGCTATTGACCATTAGTTGCATCATGGAGGAAGGAAATACATTCATGGAGGAAGTTGTTCTTAAATCTTGTCTGGTCAACGTAGTTCATGAAAATGAAATGACTTTCTGCACTCTTTATTCTTAGTCCACGGTGGTCACACCAAGAGTGCATGGCACACCAATCTCCCATGTATTGTGTATTGCTTAGTTTTATCAGGGAGGTTTTATAATGATTTCAAGTGGTATGTGATTTAAGGGAGTTCTTTTAGGTAAGCTCTCCCGCCTTTATTTTAGTTGGTCATCCGCGTGACCCATTATGCCGTTTACAATGGGTAGTCGTTTGAAAGAATGTTCAGCAACTGCAGCAACTGCAGCAACTTAACGAGGATTGTTCATCCCATTCATTCATAGCCATCTAACCTTGTTCTTCGAAATGATTTCCTTATTATACTTATACTGACCCGAATTGCCCCAGTAGCAGCAAGGCCTTTATTTCCTCCACCCTCGAAGACAATGTTCTCAAAAGCGAAGTCGTATCCCCCAAGCTCCGCTGCCTGATCGGCCGTGAGAATCGGCGAGCGACCTGTCGGTGTTACTGCCGTCAACTTCATATTATTACTGTGGTCACCATTGCTAATGCCACCAGCTTCCTCGCCTTCTTCATTCACAGAAGGTTTGTATTTGCTGCCTGATTTTGAAGTTTTCAATGGCTGGCTCATGATTTATTTGTTCAATTCTTTTGACTACTTGAATAAATTTGCACTTCTAATAAATCTAAGAGACCGTGTAGTGTTGAACTTCGTTATCCACCACGTTTCACGGCACTGTCATGCTACTCTGGTTGCAGGAGTGTTTATGCACTGCATGCAGTCAGCCAGTGACAGCTTTCTCTCTTCGGTGACTACTCAGTTGGTAACCTTGTATACAGTGATCTGCTGTACCAACAATGGTTTAGAGTGCAAGACACACAATAGAGCGGTCTTGACGCGGGGATCGCCTCCGGATAAGTATTAGTCTTAGTGTAAGACGTATGGCACGCCAAAGCGGAATTTATTCAACCCTGCAAGGAAACTGCGGCAACATAACAAAAATACCGCAACATTAAAAAACAACTCAACATTAAAAAATTATATTCAACAATTTTACAAGTTTTTGTCAACAGCAATATTTATTGTCCAACATTTACAAAAACTTGTCAACATTTTTAAAAACATGCATCAACATGCGGAATTCATTCAACCCTGGACAACATTTCAAAATATACACCACAACATTTAAAACAAACATTCAACAACTTTATAAGCTGTTTCAATAGTGTAGCGGTAAATTGCAGAGTTCAAATTATCCTGAGGTCGATTAATTATTGTATGTAGATTGTAGACTGTTCCATGACGTGATGTCTCATTTCAATGACTGGGAAGTTCTTGGCCTGAGTTCAAGTCACGGACGATGTTGTGTAAGGATCGTTCTAGGCCATGATTGGTCAGTTTGGAATGGTACGTTATTCAATGGGACAGGATATTTGCGTTGTATCTATGGGATTAGGTTTTCTATAAAATGGGATGTCTGGGCATAGTGGGGGAGGAGAATCACGGGATCGGGGGAATCATGAAATTAGAATAGTAGGAAGTCGAGGGGGTACTATAAGAGTGTAATAGTCTGAATGATTGTAACCATGGATTGATGTTAACTCGTGAGCATTAAGAAAGAATAAAGGCGTCTGAAGACAGTCTCCGTCGTCTGCATTTGATACTAACGTCTCGTTTCGGGTTAAAGGTACCCAGGGTTAAAAATATAGGGGCCGCTCGCTCTATGTCATAAAGACTCAGGCTAAAATAATCCACCCCTCCCCTCCCCTGTAAGCTGAGGTTCATTCCGCCGCCCTTATTTCCATCCCGTTCCTGGTCCCGTGTTTGAAGAGAAAGACCTTGGTGATGTGGCCTACCACTGCAGGGAATCAACACCACCGTGCCGACGCTACCACCGGTATCCAGTGCCAACGCCCGGCGACTGGAGCCGACGTCACAATAGTAACATTAACCGTTCAACATAACAAACAAAAATGAGGCAATTAGTTCTTTCAAAAACATATGCCAACGCGGGAAAAAACATGTGTCAACATTGAAAACAAAATATGCGCAACCCCGGGGGAAAAAATATTTGTCAACATTTTAAAAAACATATTTGTTCTGATTAATTAACTATAAAGTACATGTCAACATTGCCAAAACTACCTACTACTTGTTGACAAATATATGTGCCAACCCATCCTGCTACAAAATTCACCCTAAAAATACGTGTTAACATTTCGTCCAAAAATATGTGTCAACCCTACCCGATGAAAAATATATGCCAACATTCACGTGACCGGCGCGACGGAGTACATGCGCGAAGTATGCTGCGCTGCACCCGGTAGTCAACGTGCGTTCACGTTTCCATGGTGAGAATCAGCGAATAGGCTGGCACCTATGGTGCAGGTAATGAGACTGTACTTAATAAGGGAAGTGGGTACTAGGTACCATGCAACCATCCACGAATCGTACCAGTGTCAGCCAAAAATCAGAAATAACTCCACTGTCTTCCATTTTATTAAACGCTAAACCTGCAAAATTATCTCATTTTTGACGTACCAAGATTAGAAGTTGTGTACATGCGCAATGGAGAGGTTTTTTTCCTCACCCCTCTGACCCAAGTCACCGATCCCTGTTGATTGACACCCCTTTCAGACTGTGGGTAATAGTACTGGTGAGGATATCATGGAGTATGGCATGGCTGGGGTTTATCACGTGGGTGCTGTATGTTTTTGTTGACTTGGGGAAGTCGCGACTTCCCACGTCACTCGATTGAGGGTTTTAACCTTAGATTGGATGTGAAGGTGTGATAGTCAACAGGGGCAAATGACGTTTGGCGTGGCTGATGCAGACAAAACGGTGATCTCAAACTTGAAAGAAGTCTGAACGATACGTCTAAATCTCAGCATCAAGGATTCGTTCACGGTGTCATAGGGAAATCTGTCCCCGTAGATTCTGTCACCTATACGGACATTACCCGGTACATGGGCTGAAGGAGGATGATTATTCAAAAGATCAGAATTGTTTTATAAGAAATCCGCAGAATGCGTTGTGTTATATTACCAACACAACCACAAATGCATCGTGTACTCAGGGTCATAACCTCTTCAGAAGCACCAGTCACATCTTTCTTCAATATTTCCTTCACATTGTCGTTGCTAATAAAAGTGATTTCCTAAAGAGATCCCAAGTTTGTGGGTAATTAACGACTTGTCCACAAGTCTAGGTTCATTATCGAACAGATACAACTGCAGTTGGCCGAGAACAGTCACTACAGCCAACCCTCGTTATAAAGAGAACATTCTAAAGTTTCGGATATCATTTCTGCTTTGTGTTTCAATCAATAAATCATTTTCTTTGTTTTGCTGTCCTGTTATAAAGAACTAATTTGACCAGTCCCAGTGACCTTGTTATAATGGGAGTCGAAGGTATAAGACGATCTATTGTGGTAATTAACCGCAAGGAAAACTGAGTGTGTAATTATAAACCTAATTTAGAAAGATTTGCTCGGAACAGGATATGAACCTGCAACCTCCAGGTTTACCTGCCATTGCACTGTCATTATCTACATAGCCCAGTTGGTACAGCGCTGGCACGTAAACCCGGATGTCACTGGGTTAAGTCCTGTTCTAGTCAATATTTCTTTGTTCACCCCATTTCATTCTATGAAGACTTCCGATTTTGTTTAAGCCATGGCCACCAAGATCGCAATTGAATTAATCAGCCACACCATCACATATTGTCATTCACCACAATATTATTTTATTAAACAAATAAAAAATTCATGGAAGTGCCAGGATTTGTATATTTCAGTGAATTTTAAGTCAACATAATTGTTTTTTAAATACTTTTTGCTCGTTGGGCCTTCACAATGTATAACAATTGTGCATTTTGTTCTATCCACATAGTACAAATACAAACTGAGTCTTATATTGCGCAAGGTAGGGCTCAAGGCACTTTTTATAGACAAAGACAATTTTCAGACTGGGCGCTTTGGGCTATAAAAAGCATTTGTTTTGAAAAGAACATGGTTGGAAAGGTATTTTTAAAGTAAAATATAATTATTCACATAAATATCACATGAAATTTAATGGTTTTTGTGTAATTTCATGACAGAACACTGTCCGCTATTTTGTGGAGGCCAAGTTCTTGACTCCACATAATGACGGGCCGTATGTTTCCCAAGTGTATTTCAAGAGGCAACTTTTGAATTTTTGAACACACTGTAGGTGATTTTTGTACACAAACAACTCTTAAAGATAAGGAGCAATTCCAAACCGCAAACTTGTGAGAGATTTGTAGGCAATGTACCCCTTTAAGCCCAGTGTGTACAAAACTAACCCACACGCCTGATTGGAGACGTACCCCCATCTACACTAAAAATGAGTACGGTATACATTTTCTCCTATAAAATGATATCCTTGGAAAAGTCACAGTACTTTCTTGTATTCTTCCAACAATACCGTATTACTATGTGAGGTGCATGTTTTATACAAGTTTAGACAACCAAAAAGTTGGAAAAAGTATGAAATCATCATTACAAATGTGGTAGACACGTTTCCCAACGATCTACACGCTGCTGTACCCTATGGCATATATGTAGTATTAATAGTTCCAGTGCATCGCAGGGATAAACATATTAGGCCTAAACGTAATTAATCTAAATTTGTTTAAGAATAAGAAAACTTAGTTTGAAAAAACAAAATGAGTTTACGAAGATTTATCTACTCTTCCCGTCTATTTAGTCTACATGATATTGGCTGATAGCTAGCACAAATCTTCTTACATTTCTTAAAGGAAACAAATTAATTTCATGTGTAAAAGTCACATTGACACCTGCTTTATAAAAATACCAAAAATAAGTTAGTGGCCTGACGTTTCGACCCTAGCAGAGTCTTTCTCGAAGGCTAAATGACAACACACAACACACATACAAGCAGACAAGAGTTGCAAGAGAGTTGTTATAAAAATACCAGTAATGCTCTCCTTATTATACCTCAACCGAATGATTGTGATCTGGTTTTAATATACAAATTTACAATACTTTTCTTAGTTCAGGTTTATGGCAATGGTCTACATTATTTACTACAAACAATGTTGCTAATTATATAAACACAACTTTACTTCGACAACGCGTCAGCGCAAGAAGTTAGTTTTTCCCAAAATTTTCAGATTTAATATAACTTTGAATATAATAAAGACCGTCTCTGAATTCGATTCAAGTATTCAAATCTGAATGTATTGTGTACGTTCTTGCTTTTTAAAGCAATAAAACCGACTTGGTGTCAGAATCAATTTGCGTTTATTTATAGTCACCTGGAAATATATATTTATTTTATTTTATATAAGAGTATATGTATATTAACAATAAAACAATTTTTTGAGTAATTGTTTGTCAGTATTTATATGTTTAAAAAATACATAAAGTTGTTTGGGGGCGACTCCGCCCATCCCTTTTTGTGACGTCAATCGAGGAAGACTTCGCCTCGATTGAACACCGACCCCACTCGAACTTGCCTGCATTTACGTTGTATATGCACGTGCAAGTACTGAGATTATACGTTTCGTTTGGTTATCCAAAATGGGGTTTTTTCTTGCATTTTTCCAGCGAAAATTGCTGCTGGATGCAGCAAAATGACTAAAGATGGGGTCAGCCAGCATTTTTTCCCTGCATATCCCAAATATAGGCAGTTACGGGCATCGAAAGTTAGGCTCAGCGAGGGCAAAGTGGTCCGGTCCGACGTCGTTTTCAGCGCTATAATGCAGCGAACACTTGGATAGCCCGGGGATTTTTTCGTTGGTAGTAGTGTGCAAGGGAAGTTGCAGTGAAGCTTAGGTTACCAGCGAAATGTTTCTGGTGGAAAAACAATACCTCGTATTATCCGTGTTCTTGTTATGACCATGCTCGTATCTTCCGTTTTTAAGACATAGAAACGCGCATGGGACAGTTCGGGACCGGTGAAAAACCTCGTAAAAACTGGCGTCTCGTATTAGTCGACTGTATACACTGTCCTAGGATTGCATTGGGGGTGACGTCCGAATACGAAAACGCATCATACTGATCAGGTACCCAGACGTAATGTACGGGGCCAGACTACACATTTTCTCCTGCCTCGATTGACGTCACGAACAGCGCCATGTAAAGGGGGGCCTATTTTTTAATTTGTAATTAAAAGAAAAATACAATTTTTTAACCTTAGTAAATTGTTTATTCACATTCCACTCATAAAAATGTATATATTAATGACAAAAGCTTTATTTTGAAAAAATACCACTGCCAGGTGCTTTTATTTATTTATATTTTCTCGCGAAATAAACCACCCCTGAAAACATTTTGGTTCATCCTTCTCACTTGTTGTGGCCATAAGCCAATCGCACCCGTTTATTTTTTCCGCTTCTAGACTCCCGCACCGATTAGTATTTATCTAGAGCGTCTTTTGTAACATAGGACGCGCTCTCTGTTGTCACAGTAAGTTACGTAAGGACATCGGCCATGGTTATTGTCCAAATTTAAATATGTTGTTGTTGTTTAGTCGATCGTTTAGCATGTTTCAATTGTTAGTTCTTGGGGCGTTCTTGAGTGTATGTTTTTGCGAGTGAAATCGAATGTTTGAAAGTGGATCAGAACGATCTTGATTGGTGATCGCTAAACAACTTTGAGATTGAGCGAGAGTGTGTATGACCGTACCAACAGACAAGAAGCCCCTGAAGCAGCAGGAGTGGCGATCGGCCGGAGAAATTCAGTCCCGGTACGAGCGGATTGGTATTTTGACAAAACAGAGTCAAAACCAATCTTTCTTCATCGGTCCATACCCGCAACACTGAGCCTCAACAAACCTAAGCTTTCACCCAGAGCAATAACCATGGCCATACTCTTGGGCTTGACTTAACTCCGTTCCGGTAGACGTCAACCGAGCCTGCCCATTCTGTGAAGCTGCACGAAAGCTCCTTGAGCCGGAGACTGTCAAGCTAGCCAATCATTGTGCGAAGTACGCACCATACGGGCACGAGACAGAAGGGTCCAGACGGGGTTCCCGAAAGAGTATTAATACGAACGTCAAGTATTATATATAATTATTATCTTTAAATTTTCCGCATTCTAGTTTAGTTTAAGCAGAAATGTTAGCAGCAAAACGTTTGTGGATCTTATTCGGAAAGATTAGATAATCATGGAATTGTGGATTGCGAACGTAAATCAGAAAGCTGTATATACACAACTGTAAGTGTATTCTCTTATGAAATACCATCTGTTGTTCATGTAAATAGTTGTAAATGTGACTGTAAATACAGAATACTATTAAATTAAATCTGGTCTCCTTTGTTCTTCATTTAGTTGTCAATCTGTTTAATTGGAAGATTCACATTGGGTCCATAAATGATATGAAATTATCGGTGAGATCTGACACTTGGATCAGCTGAACCCATAAGTTATGCAAATATAATTCACTCATAACTCAATTAAAAACCAGGCATGGTATTTGACCTTTGAACAGAAAAATCTTATTGAGTACAAGGGTTTACCTTCATTTACATACGGTATATGCTTGGATATGGTTTTCAAAGAAAATTTGTGAAAAAATGTTACTGATCGTCTGATAGCCCATGAGTCACATCCATATAAATATCAACGTTGTTGTTAAATTGCTGAAGAAACTATTTTTCATAAAGCTGCCGGCCCAGATAATATCCCTGCTCGTCTACTGAAAGAACTTGCTGACAGCCTTTGGACCTGTACTCATCTTGTACCAAGCAAGTACTGTGTTGTATCATTAAAAAGCATTTACAAAATATATAACAAACCAAATAGATAAGGTCAAAACCATGTGTTTAAGAGCAAAATCATATCTAAAGGACAAAATCATAAAGATAATGGCAAAACCATTTATAAAGGACGAGTACAAATAATTAAGGATCAAAGACGAATATATTATAAAGGTTTTTTTTAAAAAATATACAAAAGGGACCAAAACTTAAATAATAAAAGAGCAACACAAATAATACTGAACAGCGCCCTCTGTATATTGGACGTAGTTTCATATTATTATGCTCTTATTATTTGTAAATGCTCATTTTAAACATAATCGGTCCGCATTAGTAATGTACGTTATGCAACAAAAAGTACTGATGACAAACAACATCTTGTAGATCTAAAAGGCATGTGTTGATGGAAAACTTGGGCATAAAAAATGCTACCTTATTTGCCATTTTGAGGGTTGTAATTACATCAAATGGCTTCCAGCCATGCATGGGTTGGTTGAAATGTAGCAATTTAACCCCAGCATGGCGTCACAGGAAAGTGATCGATTATAGACTGTGCAAGTCTCGCGCGTATCCGAACGAGAAAACACGTCAAACGAAGAAAATTTTTATTTCTGAAATTAAATCTTTGTTTTAAATTATATCTCATGACAAAATCTGAACAACAAAAATTAATCATTACAATTTTATGAAAAGGTTTAGCTTTTGAAAAAAAAAATCACAATAGTGTGTATATTATTATTGAAAAAAAATTAACACTTTGGGACAAGGATGCCTATTTGATGTTAACTTTTTAGAAACCCCTTACGCGGATTCGTGAATGTCAAACGGGTCTTAAATGGGCCCGTATCGCAGTTTAAAGAGGATGCTGACGCATTAACAACCATAGACTGCAATGAAACGGGTTTGCTTTGCAATTACAGCATCTGGCGATTATAGTTGCGCATCCAAAACAAGCGTTTACGTAAGTTTTATGATCGGAGGCGAGCACAAAATTCTTAATTTTTTGCAATAACCGGAAGCTGAGGTCAAGTTTAATTCTTGGGTTTTCTTCGTTATATTGTTGAATTGGTTTTACTTTCATATTTTGTTATCACTTAACATTCCCAACAACATGTATACTTGTCTAGGTCATAACCTACGTTAAACTAAAATAATTGACGAAACGAAATCTCGCCCACGTAAAACTCCATATGGTTGGGACCACTATGGTCCCGGAAGTTCGAATGCGCGCGAGACTTGCACAGCCTATTGTCATCGAAGGAGTTGAAGTTGTTCTCGTCCTATTTACGAACCATCAAATTCCCGTCAATAAGCTCACGGAGATATGCCATGCACCCCAGCTTACCTTGCTGCAATGGGAAAAGGAAACAGAGAGCACGTTGTAATTTTAACAAGCCAAGATAAATAAATATCTAACTACTAGTCCTACTTTGAATACAAACTGAAAGTGAAACAAAAGTAAGACTGAGTGACTCAGGGGAATGTCAGCCGTTGCAAACTGCTTACCGACAACAATGGCATACAGCAGTGTCTTTCTCAAAGGCTAAATTATAACTTAGGCTGAACAGAAATTAGGCCAGAGATTAGCACTTTTTATCTATGAGATCTATCATAAAATTATCATGGAGGCCTAAATTATACGAGTTGGAATTTGACCCCCCCCCCCCCCCCCAACAAGAATTTAATTTACAATACATCAGATTACAAATCACTGAAGTTGTTTTAAGCTTTACTGGCTATTTGATTTTATTCTAAGCAATGTCTTCCACAAAACATATTCTGCAATGTTATGATGAAATTTGTTCTTGTTACTTATTTTTCATTTACTTATTTAGGCCTATTGTTTATTTATTTCTTTAAGGACACTAATGATATTGAGATTAAAAGTAATAATTATTGGCGAACTAACTGTTGTTGTTTTTTTTTTACTTTTTGTGTCAACCTTTTTCCTGTCGTTTTAATTTATTCTCATGTGGTCATTTGTTACGACAGGACCATAACTTTCCCACCAACTCATTTTAAGAACTTTTTTGAATATGGTGTTTTAGTGTTTTACATGTATCTTAAAATGTACCATTTCAATGTTTTAATATTGTAACCAGGGGCGGATCCAGGTTTTTTTAAACCGGGGGGCACAACGGCGCAACCAGGATTTTGTATTAGAGGGTAAACCAAAAATGGGTGGGGTCCAGGGGCCGGCCTTATGGCGAAGCCCCGGTGGGGGTTCAGGGGGCGAAGCCCCCTGAAGCTCTGAGCCTTTGGCGTTCTGTGGGGTGAAAAATCAAGCCTCCATGTGCCTAAAACGGAAAAATAGACACACTCTTATTGGAAATCAGATCCATATAAATCTTCTAAGTTTACTGGAAAAATTTATGTAACATTGATGGTGGGGTCCAGGGGTGAGGCCCCGGTGGGGGTCCAGGGGGCGAAGCCCCCGGAAGCTCTGAGCTTTGGCATTTTGAGGGGTGAAAAATCAAGCCTCTGTGTGCCTGAAACCGAGAAATAGACACACTTTTTAAGCTCTTTTGATCCATACCAATCTTCTAATTTTACTCAAAGAAAATGTTAATCCCACAAATCTCGCGTTTGGATCTGGACGCTGCAATATCTGGTTTCATGCATATTCATTCAAAAAATTGCTTATTAGTGTAGTCTTTACACTTGAATGCCAGAACGACATGAAATATATTTTATCCAGAACAAATTGGCACGTCAGGTTTCAAACGCTTATGTTATCGTGCAAATCTAAGCAATTACAAGTGACATATCATGAAAGATTCATTTTGGCAGAAAGAAACAAATTTGATAGGCGTAGGATGAAAAAAAAATCCATCCTGCCGCTGGGGGAAAAGACACCACACACACTTGTGGCTAATTTTTAAGCAGTCAGATAGATTTTTTTTTTTTTTTTTTCAAATTTCACCCGGGGGGCACGTGCCCCCTGCCCCCCCCCCCCCCCCGGATCCGCGCCTGGTAACATTCCAGCAATTTGGCCTGTAGGACAATTAGAGTGGAATATGAATAATTAAATAGACCTACCTGCCCAATACCAAAGTGAAATATTCTATGATTTGAAATTGTTTGATCATACCTCAACCAAATAATTCTGATCTGATTTCTTCATTTTGAAGTCTAGAGTATCCAGGTAACCAGTGTCAATTCCAATAGTTCGGTCAACATCTCCTGCCTACACAGCAAAATAAAATAAAACGTTTGTTATGTTGAGTCATCCAAGATTTGAAGAAGAAAAAAAAGGTAAGTCTCACGAGCAAAAATGGATCACCTCTTACAAACTTGCCAGCCCGACCCCAGTAAGTCTTAACAGTGTAAATCAAAGGTAAGTAAATAATGTGTGTTGTTGTATTTTGTACACCATGACCTTTTTGCTGAATGCAAACGGTCATATTATGCTTCGTACATAAGTTGTCAGTAGGCCTACTCTCTGATTATTCACTCAGAGGGTGATGACGAGGTCTTGAACAGCAGTTGTGACCGCTTCCCAAATGTCTGTATTGTCTTTATTAATACAATGTGAACATGATTTCCATTGGGTCACTGTTTCACACCTTTGCCAAATGCACTTCAAATTCAATTTCAAATATGTCATTCCCTTTTCCATACCAGTGATGATAGAATTTACAAAGATGAGGTGCAAAAAATGAACAGATCAACAAGTTTGAATGCTTATAGTTACGTGACCAAAAGTGGTTTGTTTTATTCTTAATGTCGAGTTCTGGAAATCTGTATTGCACATTTCTTTCTTCCAGCATGGTTGCAGCATGGTTACAGCACGGGTGGTAAATATTTCCGCTCCACGGGTTTGAAAGAACAAACTGGACTTACCTGAATGAATATTCTTTTCATATTGAGCAGCAAGATTTCCATCATCGTACCAAAGTAGCCCTTTAAACTCTTAATTTCCTGCCTGTTGTAACCCCGGAAGTGTTCCATGATATGCAATCCATTCTTCTCCGCAAATGAAAGAAGTTCCTTGAAACTAATCTGTAAAATTGAAAGCTTTGATTATGCAAAGGGTAAAAAAATACACTCAAGGTAGAGTTTGTGGCAACACCTTGGAAATAATCTCTGTAGGTGTTGCGCTGGTTCTGAAAAGAATAAGGGGTGTAACAGTTCGAGGTTTCGGATAGTATTGTGGAGGCAGATTTGGTTAAGTGTGAAGGCGCGGACAAGTGAAAGCTAGCCTGAGAACATCACCAAAGTATTTGCAGTGTGTCGTGTAAATTGCATCTCATTGGTTGGTTGAACCGGTCCTTTTACACAGGAATACTACTTAATGAGTTTTTGAAACAAAAAATCAATTCAGTGGTTTCACTTTTATGAGAACAACAAACGCTAATTATGTGTTGCAAGTTCGAATATATCACATCGGTCTAAAAAGGCAACATCATCGGAGGTCTTTGCCATTTCCTCGACTTTAACAGTATTTCACACCGAAATTTTTCCCCCGGAGAATTCGTACTTGTAATCAATGGTGTCAGCTTTCAAGTTTGTTAAATTACCAATCCTGTACATTTGCCTTTAAAAAAAGGCGTTTCTCCACAAGATAACGATGGCCGACTGTACTTACTTCGCCATCTGCCGTTGTGTCTAATCCTTTGAACAGTTCTTTGGTGTCTGTGAAGTCATCCCCGAATAGTCGCTTCTTGTCCTCATCTGTAAACTTCGAAGATTCCTGAGTGAGAAAGTAAATAACATACAAGAGATAGTGTTATCTTCTAGAAGACCGAGCTATAAAAAAAAAATTGCTTTGAAACTGATATCAATGTACTTGAAGACATATAAAAATGTCTTCTCTTTTCTGTGACCACGGTTTACCCAACAGGCGAAAAAGGAAGAAAGAAAAAATTGAAAAAAACAAAAAACGGAAAACCCACTATTTTGTTCCCTCGAAATTTTATTTCATTACCTCGATTTGTGTTTCGTTATAACCAAAATAGTATTGAAATGATGTTTCGTTCCCTCCTAATCATTTCACTCCCTCGAAATATTATTTTATTCCCCGAAATAACAATTTCTAGGGAAAAACAATTATATTTTGAGGGAACGAAATACTATTTTGAGGGAACGAAATATTATTTCGAGTTTGTTTGTTTGTTTGTTTGTTTGTTTCTAGCATTAAACTTACGAATTGTACAGCAAAAAGTTACATGAAATATAACATTACTGCAATAGACCTTATGCAGTGACGTCACCAAGCCGCCATCTTAGAGGTAAACTGATGATGAAACAATGGAAACGCGCTGATTTGTACGCGCGGCGCACAGGATTGGCCAATGAACATCTTCCTTTTGACCTATAGGTGAGGGCGCCCTACTCAAATGACGTCATATGCATAAGGTCTATATCTTGCTTCAGATCAAACTTTTTCTCCCTGTCTTGAGCTTCTCAAGCATACACATTTTTTGCACAAAAATAGTCGTACCAGAATAAAAGATTACCACTGCAGCCAAAATATCATGTCTTTGTAGCATTTGGGATCTGCAGGAAAAAAATGCTGGCTGACCCCCATCTTTAGTCGTTTTGCTGCATCCAGCAGCAATTTTTGCCGGAAAAATGCAAGAAAAATCCCCTTTTGGATAACCAAACGAAACGTACAATCTCACTACTTGCACGTGTATATACAACGTAAATGCAGGCAAGTTCGAGGGGGGTCGATGTTCGATCGAGGCGAAGTCTTCCTCGATTGACGTCACAAAAAGGGATGGGCGGAGTCGCCCCCAAACAACTTTATCTATTTTTTTTACATATAAATACTGACAAACAATTACTCAAAAAATTGTTTTATTGTTAATATACATATACTCTTATATTAAAAAAAAAATAATAATTTCCAGGTGACTTTAAATATTATCTGCTTCATCAGCACTATGAAATAATGGCCTGCAGTGAGCCGCTGTATGCCTGTACCTACCTGACCCATGGCAGTATCAAACTCCTCTAGGCTGATTGTCCCACTCTCGTCGATATCACAATCGTAAAGCACTTGCATAAATCTTGACATTGCTGCAACAAGTGCATTATGTTCCTTTGCAGCACATTCTTGTTTTCTAATTTTTTTCGCACGTTTACTGTGATAAAGATGAGCAATTAAGGGTTTTTGTTACACGAGTTGATTTGTTAAATATGGGTGCCTACTTTCAAAGTAGAAGTTATTTCTTTATAAAGTAGTTCCTCATCATCATTATTATAAAACAAAACATTACCGATACATTCTCATATTGATCGATTAATGAACATATGATTAGAAGTTGTGATGTTGGATTTGATGACTTAATCCCCCTGGATGTGATTTGGGGTATGGTGTGAAGACAGAATTAGATTTAGGAAAGGTTTCAGACTATGTGGTTTTGGGATTTATCACTTTAATTCTAGATGCGATTGGGTTCAGATGTGTATTGGGAGATTATAATGTGATTTTTTGACACCTACATCTTCACTAACACAACCACATTTCTCACTCAATGGCAAAATCACGCCTAAGTGGGGTCATACTCATAGTGATACAGTGCAACACATCGGTGTTGTTTTATCCATAGGCCTACATAGTATTCTTTCTTCCCAATATTAGGCTAATTATCATAGCCCACATAATTATTATTAGTCTATTAATAACACTTAAACCAAAGGTATTTTGTCTTAATGGTTTTTAATTCCTCATACTTTGAATTTTAAACAAAAATTAACAAGTGGCGGCCTTTGTGAAAACCAAGACGGCTTCTGTATGGCTTTGACACTAATACATAAGTGAGCACCCATCTGAGCACTGGAATCAATTAAATTTGACGAGTAAAGATATCAAAAGAGGAAGCCTGAAATAGGAGTTATTGGTGAGCAAAAGTCGTAAATGGCCGCCATTTTGAAAACCAAGATGGCCACATCTGCATTTGCCAACATGATTTTCTCTTATTCCTTAAGATCTAAATGAGGTATCTGGATAGGCGGCATGTTCTAATCACTCAACACCTACGGACGTGAAAATTGCAACAAAAGGTCCCTGACTATGATGAAAATTTAACATCTATTAAAACAACTGAATATGTTTCTTAATTACTCAGCAAGTTTTGTCTCCGGATATGGTGTTATCTCAGACTCCCTGATGCGGTTTTTGAATCTTTCCATTAAGGCATCCTTCATTACTTCTTTCTCTCCTGCAGAGTACTGACAAATATTCGTTTAAACAAGTTTAGAAACAGAGAAAATAGAATAAGCTGTTGCAAACTGCTTACAAACCAAAAAGACCTGTGGTATAAATGCAAAACTTTGTTAGTGGCCTGACGTTTCGACCTTAGCAGAGTCTTTCTCGAAGGCTAAATGACATTACAACACATAAAAACATGTATACAAGACTTGTTTTAAAAGAGCAGTCAAGCACATTTTTCTGACATGTTTTGGGTTAAAATTTTCTCAATACATACCAAAAGAATCCCAAACGTCTTGTCATTCCTTTTGCCAAAACGTTCCCGTGGATCCCACAGTTTGGATAACTCTTCTAATCGTTTAATCTTCTTCAGAAATGAATCTTGATGCGCCATAGACAAATACCAACCTATAAAATGGCGAACGATGGGGCACAAATCATTACTTACAACTAAAA
Organism: Leptasterias polaris; assembly: GCA_037783415.1. Taxonomy (NCBI): domain Eukaryota; kingdom Metazoa; phylum Echinodermata; class Asteroidea; order Forcipulatida; family Asteriidae; genus Leptasterias; species Leptasterias polaris. Next base: position 5,804,045 of record JAZGTN010000027.1, read on the forward strand.
TTATAGACTATAATTAAACATCGTGCACTGGGCACAACTTTTGTAAGAAAGAAAAATAAATGTTGACAGGTAAACATAACTTATTCATACCTTAAACATTTTATTCAAAACGTGACCCCACGTTGACCCTTTTTCCAGTACAAACAGGGAATCCAATAGACCTTGTAAGTCTCGCGACGATAAGGTCATCATTGAGCTTCCGGGCACCTCTGAGTCATCAGCTATGGGCGATTAACGTGGGTGCAATTTTGTGTGATTTTTTATTTTTGTCATAAAATTTGTTCAACCCTCCAAAACACATTGGTGGAATTATTACATTTAAAACTAACAATTTAACAAACAAAATCATTAAAAAATCTGGAAACTCAAGAGAAAATGAAGAAATGGTGCTCGACTTCCAACATCCGGCTCGAAGTGTCAAATTGCAAATTTACGCCGACTGTGTTGTGCAAACCGCGTCGACTGCACTAACAAACCGAAGTGAGGTTATATTTTAAATCAGGATATATAAGTGCTTCGTTTTTGTTATACTTAGCGCGAAAACAGATCTTGTGTCGCATGGATTTTACGTGGTGTAGCATGGCGTCGCCGGGACAACGACGCCACGCGCGGTTTCGGTACTGTACTAGTAGCAGCTTGATCTAATTTGCATGCGTGTACGTTAAGGATCACGACGGTCGCCATTTTTATTGCATGCTCTTTGTGGTTAAACGTGAAGCGGAAGCGTTTTTTTTTTCCCAGGACGAACGTGGGCTATTAACATAAAATGGGCGTGTTTGACCGTAAAATACCCTCGCGCATGCGTACTCGTTTTAATGTATTTAATGTCTAACCCTAACCCTAACCCTAACCCTAACCCTAACCCTAACCTTAACCCTTACCCTAACCCTCAACCCTTCCCAACCCTATCCCAAAATATTTTATGGGCAATCAAAACTCACCAAGCCGCGACTGTATAGACTGTGCAAGTCTCGCGCGTATCGGAGCGAGAAATCACGTCAAGCAAAGAACATATATTTTTCTGAAATCAAATCATTGTTTTTAAATTAGATCTATGAAAAAATCTGACCAACAAAAATAATCATTACAATTTGTATAACACGAGTTTTAGCTTTCATAATAAACACACAAATCATTTGTTAGTTTTTGTTGAAACAAACTAAAAACTCTGGGACAAGGGTGCTTATTTGATCTTAACTTTTTAGGAACCCCTTTTGTAAATCCACGCCTGAGTACGTGCAACCTCTAAAAGCAGACGCGCGATGATCGCACGGGCGCAGAATCGTTCTTGACTTCAACAATGCCAGCGAGGATGTGGAAATACATTTTATGTGTAAGCATTTATGGTTTTATTTTTTAATTTGGAAATTAAGTGGAATAAACAGGTTTTAAAACGATGTAATTTGTTTGTACTTGTAAGCAGTGTTTGTAGTGTATCTTTCACGTCGAAGGATATAAAACGTGTGTATTGTGTACATACATTGATTGGTACATGTACATACATGATTGTACTTGTAGTCATGTCTTTGTACTTTTTACGGCGAGAATGTCGCCTGGCCCTGAATTGCATTTTCGTTTTTCATAAATAAACACCGCACGATTTCCAGGTATGAAGAAGGTTGTTATGAAACGATATTTACAAACATTTGTGACAATTATTAATTAAAGAAAAATATGATTCATAATGATAATCATATGATTTTATGAATAAAAACTGGTGTGACACGTACTTCAAATTCAAGGGGGGCACAACTTCAGAGCCCGAGGTTCCGTAAGTATCCGTAAGTATCTATAAACTATTAAAAATCTTATAGTGAATTAACAACCAACACTGTCTTGACTTGGGCTTGCACTTTGCAGTTGCACACATTTGGCATTGGTTGGTCATATCGTTGGCAAAATGACAAACATTACATCCATGGATTTGTGTGCACATTCACTTGACTACCCCTTTGTTTGGTTTTGATATATCCATAAACTATATCAGAAAATGTTGCAAAGTTAGTATTTCTTTAGACAGAAAGGTTGGGGTTTTGTTCTAGCTACATTTGGCATCACAGATCACAGCAGATGACCAACCAACTGAGAATTTTAGTTTACGGTAAATCATAGCCCCACTTTTGAGGCCGACGACTCCAAGTTTGCCACAAGAGTGGGGTTAGGTAAATCACTGCAAGCTTGTCCATTTCTTCTCTATCCCTTTGTAGCTTTTAGAACCCATACTTAACTGAACTGATAGTTGTTTTTAGTATTATGATTTTATTGTGTGCATTTCCTTTGGCATGGCATACAACATGCAGGTTGGAGATGATGCTTTTTCATTAGCCATTTTACAGTGACATATGGTGCTAGACTAATGTAGACTATCATAACTTACAGCTGATTCTAAATATTTACTCTTGTTCTTATATTGTTAATTGAACAAAAATAGAAAAAAATAAAATAAAAACATGTTTAAACTGTTTCTTTCCATTTGTTTCAGCTTTCCAATCAGTCAACCTAGTATCTTAAAGAAATGGGGGATCAGCATGAAGCGGGACAATTGGAGCCCATCAAAGAAAAGAATTATCTGCTCTGATCATTTTGAAGAGTCATGCTTTGATAGAACAGGTCAGACAACGAGACTCAAAGCTGGTATAGTGTCAACATCATGATAATTAATCCAGAGGTCAAATGTTAGAACCCCATGTGAGTAATTTTTTTTTATTACCCCAAAAGGGAATTAAATTTGCCAATTCAGTTTCCCTCATGGTTTATTTCTTGGTAAATTTTACATTAGTAACAATTGAAATTGTCATGATTCAAAAATTTTTAAATCCTCTGTGACAGGTGTAGAAAGACTATTGTTCTGTAGAAAGACCCACTGTTTATGATGGAGTTAATTACCCTTCTTCCACTGTTTATATTTCCACCTTAAGCTCTTATAGCACCCTGGTAGAAGTTAAATTCTTCAGAATATTTTGTACTAAACAACCCTCTTGCTCCTTGTATTGTGTGGTTAGTCACCCCTGTACATAGTTTACTTCAGATAGCAGCCTGGCAGCGTAATGAAAATACTCCACATTTATGTGTTATTCCACCATCACCTATTTAATTTTCTTAAATTGTATGTCTGGGTTCTTCATGTTTTAAAGGTGCTGTATACGTTTGGTAATTGGAGCCTACTGATTGTGTTAATCCTATAAATGTAGGTATTGTACAATAAAATTTACCTGTGAAAATTTCACTTCAAAGGGTGGTCGCATTTTTGAGATATTACCAAAAATCCGGAGCGAATATTTTCCACACAGGTGTTATGGCAATTACGCTTATCAGATTCAAATGTTGGGTAATAAAAAGTGACATATTTTTCCATAACCGTAGTATTTCGAAGTTAAAAGTTTCATAAAATTCATTATACTACCCAAAGCTGCTGTACTTCTTACCAAGTAAGTTTTTATTGCCATTAATTTTCAGAGTCATTACCAAAGGTATATACAGACCCTTTATGTTTTGCCTGCGTCAATAAATTCATACTCGGTAAGCTTAAACTTTGTATTGTTATTTATTTTGACAATCATAGGCCTAATACTCATTACTTTCTTTGGATTTTCATTCCTAAAGTTGTATTTTTAGAAAATCTGATTTGGAAATATCTTTTGTTATGAACTTGTTTGGATTCGATTTTTTAAGACTATGTTTTTCTTCTTAAATGTGATTGAAAACTGTATTTTGATTAATTGTATTTCTTTTTGTTTCATTTACACAGGTTTTAAAGCCATTTTGATTTTAATCTATGACTTACTTTGGCACTGTTGTTTTTAGTGGTTTCTTATTTGTTTCCCCAGTGTTAAGTTTGATTTACTTTATTCAAGTGATCCATTTTGGGGGGGTTACACCTCCACTAAGTATGATAATTGTATCAAAGGGACATTATTTTATAAGACTTGATTTCATGTGTTGCATTGAGATTTGTCAGGTTGTTAAAAGTGAGGTACTGTAAAGAATTACTGTATAATATCATCCCTGAAGTAATTTTGCAGAATGTGTTGTCCCTTTGAAGGTGGATGTTTTTCCATGATGAGATAGTTTTATTACATGATTTTATTATTGTCAACTTGTGTTTTGCTTTGTTCTTGCCTTGTCCTTGTCTCTTTTTGTCCTTCCTTGTCAAGTTTTGTTTTGATTTTGTTATGCAAAGTCTTCTGGTCTTGCATTGACTTTTCTGTTGGTGCCATGTCATGTCTAAATTATCTACATCTTTTAATTTCGCATTCTGATTGTCTATATGATACAGATACTCTGAAAAAATAAACTGAACTGAACTGAACTTTTCACTCACTGACTGATTTATTTGTTTGCATTCTTTTAAAGTATAGTTTTATTGTTTTATTTTTGTTGTTATTACAAATTCTGTAGGAGCATTCACTGACAATGCGTTTTCTCATAGACATCAGGAAAAGAAAAACACAAGAAAGGTTTTCTTTGTGCTTCATGCTTTGACTTTGGTTTAATTTTATGAAATGGAGACCATTTAAAGACCTTTAAAACAATGAAAATTTTGTTTTTAGGTTCTCCATGTATACTTTTATAAGTTTTGAGATTTTTCTTTATATAGCAAAGACTAACCACAAGCTCCGAACAGTTATATTTTTTTGTAAGTCAACACCAAATATTGTTCCAACTTACAATCCATGTGCGAGTGTTGAGTTGACATGGAATTCCCCCGGCCCGTAAACCATAATTTTGAACATTTGCCACGTTTTTTGTTTAAATACTGGGGTAAGATGGGACAGATAGTTAGTTTTTAGATAATAAAAATTTAATTTAACCCTAATCTGTCATGTGGGCTTTCTACTACTGAAGGTTAGATTGTAACATTTTAATGAAATTTCAAGGGTTTTTAGATACTAAAACTTTACTTTTCCTGCCACCCCCCCCCCCCCCCCCCTTGAGTCACGATGGGATGCATGCACTGTAATGACGGGTGAAAGAAATATTTAAGTGGGATATTGGAAATTAATGTGGGTCAAATTGGGGCAAATGACAAAAATTGCATGACCATTACTAGTAGTCTACTACAATATTATAACTGTCAGGAGTTTTTATAGTGTGAAAACTAGGTTTTTAAAAACCTGTTTTTAAACAAAATTATATTATTCAACAATAATTTACACCTTTGAGCATTTTAAAAATAAATATGTTTACAGTTTTGTTTCAAACAATTAAATGCGTCCCAATCCCATTTTACCCCTACCGTGATAGGTTGTTGATATTAAGTTGTTGACAAATTGGCTCATTTTACCCCAATAAAATAACAACTGAGGTTGTAAACGGGACAAATAAAAAAAAAAATCCAGATATAAAATATTTCTGCATTCGGTCAGCCGACAGTAATATCATATCTGATATTGTGCTCACAAAATGGGACAAGTGCTGTTGTAAAGACATCTTGATGTCTTTCAAAAATACCCATGGACAAATGATGACCCGCACCCTGTTGTATGATAAGTTGACGACGTGCTGGTAAATACTCACGCTAATAATAGAAAAAGAAAACGGTAAAAGGGCGACCTCCAGTGTGCCAGAGACTGACTACATATGGACGAAACTATTTTTGCAGAAAGGGGGTTTGCAAGAAATAGTTTGGTAAATGCACTGTCCCATCGCCCCCCCGTGTCCCATTCTTCCCCGGGACTCGTGTACCACAGTTGGAAAAGTTTCGTATCCGGCCGCCACATAAGGGATTTATTTGTTTATTTTTTTTAATGGATTTTAAACCTAATATCCCTTTTTAAAATAATTATTCTTGGGGAATTAGAGCTAAAACGCAAAATTCAAGCGCACATTAAATTCTAGGGCACCGTAAAACATTTATTTCAAACGAAATATCATGTAAAGTAGGCCTAATCCTACTCAAACCCCGGAAGTAGGTATGCTTCAACGCACACAGAATGCCCGCTCACGTGGCTTCTTGCGAGTAGTAAAATGGCCGCTGCGTCATCGCGCGTGCCTTCACGGCTGTGTGCACAGCGTATGCGTCGAAGCGCTATCCAGTCAGTATATAGAGATCAGTGACAATGACGCACTCAGCGTTCTCCTGCCGGGTTCTATTTCTATGATTTCAACCCACAACTATTACGTCCAAGTACGCATGTGCAAGGGGAAATGTAAAGTTTACTACGCCCATTTATGTTAATTGCCCACGTTCGTCCTGGAAAAAAAAAATACGCGAAGCGGAAATTGAGGTCAAAATAATATTTTTCAAAGATTTGGGAGATTGTTTATAATTGACTGTTTCTAAAATTTGCTTTTTTATTCAAACCATATTAAATGAATGAAATGTATAAAAACATCGTAATACAAGTTATTTTCAAAAACAACTACCACATTACACGCTGTAGCTGCTATTCGAGGTGCCCGGAAGTCCAGATTCTCGCGAAAGCTCGTATACGCTCTCGAGATCTAAATTTCACAGTCTATATTAAGAAATTAAATCACATTTCCTGAAACACATCTTAAAGTCTTAATCCTTGTGCCGTCTTGTTCCTTATGACATCTTTGACATTTTATTCAAAAACGTCAACCTAATTTGACCCTTCTTCCGGTCCAAACAGGAACTTCAAATAAAAATTAAAAACACACACACAATTTCTGAACCAGGTGGGGTAAGGGTGGTTTAGTTAGATTGAAGGTAAAAGTTAGCGTCAGATTCAGGATCAGGTCTATAGTCAGGCTCACTTTAAAGGTCTGGAGCGTTTAATTAAAGTAAAACAAAACTTAACAGCTTCGTGTTTGTTAACAAACACCTAATGCCTAGTTAATATTATTTGGTATGATCTTTCTTTGAAACCAAAGGACCCTCATTAGTGACCAACACTGTAATCCCTATAGATCTGAAGAAACCTGTGAAGAGATGATGATGAAAAAGTGGGAAGAAAACCCAGAATGAAAGTCAGAATGTTCCCACAGTACAGTGTCTGCGGGTGATCGCATGGAATTATTTAAAAACATTTTGGAGGTTGGTGGGGTAGTCAACATTCGAAATTCACCTCATTCTACTCGTCACCAACATTTTAAATTATGCATTAATTTACTATTTGAGATGTACAAGACTAGAAACTTTACCGTCATAGCAGTGAATTGGGAAGTTACATAGCATTCCTCCGTCCACATAGTAGTCAGTCAGTTTGTTCAATTTGTCAGTTACCTTTACTGGGATAAACACACCTGTGGAATGGGTGAAATATAAGCAATACATTTTCATTTGCAAAATAGGTTTATCTCTTTAAAGACTTCAATTGAACGTTTGCTTTGTGAGACCATGGGACCAATTTGGTGAGAACTTTGTCCTCTCTGGAGGAATATTGGTGCATGTATAAAGGCCTAGCAGAATGAAATTGAACAGTTCGATGAAATTCTGCTTCATTGTTTATTTTAATGGTTTTATTATCTCAAACATCAATCCTTGTCATTTGATATTTTGAAAATCGAGTCGGGCAGTAATGAACTTTTTTTAATACTGGCCTGACTCATTTATTTATGTAGATCTGTCTTTGTATGTGTGTGGGATTGTATAGTTATAAGAATTACCTGGAATGCAAGCAGACATCCGTACAGCCTTCCTGATAGGCATATCCGGCGTTGTTTTGACATGACAGTATGTACAGTCCATACTGTTCATATTGGTTACGGTGATGCACAACTCGCGTTTGGTTTTACTGTACAGCTACGGTAATATAAACATACAACATAACAAATTAAACAACTTACAAGGGCCTAAATTCATTATAGAATCCTAAGACACAGACATTTGGTTGGAATTGATAAAATCTTGCTAAGCAAAACAGTCTTCCAATGAATTATAATGTAATGTTTCATGCTTGTGAGTGGTTACCAGTCGTCGTTTTCATTTAGCAGAAACATCTGTTGAACACCGTTTTCTACGCGATTGTCTTGTGAAATAAAATGCGCTCCATGGGAAAGAATTGGATGGATTTTGACTATACCTCTGCAAATGTCAAGTCAGCATTGCCCATTTTTTCCTTGACTTTCTCACCGAACCAGTGATTAATCTTCTTGCCGGGATGCCAGCCATATTTCAGCAACATGTTCGGTAGAAAACTCAGTACGCCAAACCTTGCATCTGTAATAAGACAAATGATGAATATCCATGATGAATGCAAGAGCAGCTGTAGAGCAGTTAGTGCTGAGAAACAGGATAATTGCGAAACAGAAAAACAGAAACAGAAACAGGATAATTGCTAATAATTATATTGACCCCCTGTATTGCACATCCCCAACTAGCTTCCAGTCTATATGGCACGCCAAAGCGGAATTTATTCAACCCTGCACGGAAACTGCGGCAACATAAAAAAAAATCTGCTAGAGCAGATGTTAGCAGCAATGCAAAGGTCGTGGGTTCGAATCCCACCCGAGTGATTTGCCTGTGGATTTTTTTTCACAGCCCTCGGGAAAGTACTGAGTATACAGTGCTTAACTCACATCGTGTAGGGTAAAAACAAAATTATATTCATTATCCCCGATGCAAAATTTACATCTATTAAAAATGTTGTGCCACAAAAGTGAATAAATTAATCTGAGACAACACCAGAGATAAAGCTCGGTCACAGAACGTACAATTTAAAAAAAGTTCTCAAACATCCGTTTTTTAGCTGTAAAGTCATTTGTTGCTGTCGTCCAATTTTCCAATCAATTAATAACGGCCTCCAAGTAAAGGAGCTTGATATGGATGTAAAATCTCTGTTGCGAACTGCAACTGATTCAGTTAGAGTAATGAATAATGGCAATTATCAATTAAACATGCGGCGAAGAGAATTGATAAAGCATGATATAAACCCAAACATTCCGCATTTATGTGTACAGCCGTACAATTTTACAGCTCAGTTGTTTGGTGACGATTTGCCAAAGCAACTATTACTTAATAGTGGAGCCGAAAGTATTTTTTTTTTTAAACATGTTCAAAATGTTGAGCGTGTAACAGGGGCGTCAATCCGTCTCGAAATGTGGGGGGGGGGGGACAGCATGATCATTACGGCGTGGGGTCCGCTTTGGACTTGGCCAATCAGAAAGGGATTGTTGGCCTAAACTTCTTAAGAATCGTGTGGTCAGCAAAAGACAACCAAATTTGGGCAAACTATTTCCTAAATAAGACAAAGAAACTACTGAGCTTGCGAAAGACTATGCAACAGCCTTACATAATGTCTCGGACGGGGGCAATTCCGGACATGGCAAATAATGTGCTGTGGTCAGGAGAAACCGTGGGAACAGTAACTCCGAGCCTTCTCTCTAGTAGGACGTGGTTTAACAATATTGTTTGTTTCACGGACTGATAAGAACGTTTGTTTACAAACCGCAGAGTCTTTAGATCGCTATCTACTGGAAAACGAAGCAGGGGGTCTCCCAAGGGCAGGTTTTCGGTTTCACTGTTAGGCCTCAATGAACCTGAGTATGGAATTCCATATCTGCCGTCGTGCGTAGTGCGTCGCCCGTCGCCCGTCGCCCGTCGCCCGTCGTGCCTCCTCCAAATTATCCCACGTTGAATTTTATTTTTGGGGGCAAAAATAACACTTGGTTTGAAAATAATAACCTTGTCGTATTAAATAAGTACTGTAAATAAATAAATAAAACTCAGCGGTAGATTGTATTTCTAGGCATAACTCATAATTATTGTGCACAACCATGACTTCAGGCCTTGTAAGTTGTATTGTAATATTTCTGTCTGTTACATGTACACGATATCACAAATCAGACCCCCGGACATACCATAGTAACGTGAACTGATGCAGTAAATACTCATAATGTTAGATTCCCTAATAGTTTCCACGAGATGAACTTATTCAGCAATATTTGGATGCCGGATACACATACAGTGAAATTTGTTGTATACTGAAGCTTCGACATGACTTGAATTGCAGGTAGGTACACACAAGACTTTAGAAAAGTGTTTTGTTAGCACTATAAATAGTGCTGATATGCTGGACTAGGGCCTACCTGAAATCCTTGGCCCTATTCCCCTGGCACAAAATTAAAATAAAAAATAAAATATATATTTTTATTCTGAAATTCAAACGTCGTGCGAAAATTAATGATCTAAATGGGAAACCAAAAATGTTATCAATCGGCACCTTTACAAAAATGTACCCCTCTTGAGGTATCGTGATTGAATAGAAATTATCCTTAACCACTGCACGTCGGTATTATAAAAAATAAAATGCTGGGCCTCTGGGCGGTATTATTTTCCGACAAAAATTAGGGTTTTTACCCCGGCGAAAGGTTACAGTTTTTTCCTCGATAATAGATCAATACACCCATGCCAAGAATGTTGGCGTCGGAATTTTCAAAATTCCTTCGATAGAACGCCCGTGGCGGGCGTTTTCATTTCGCCGTTCGCGGACAGAAATTTACGTCAACCGGCAGGGTGGAACAATGCAAAACGGACGTCAACCGTCAGAAGCGATGTGTAGTTTAGGGATTACGGTCGTCAATAGACACATGTGGAACAAAGAAAGGGAACACGTGGTGGTGCTGGCAAGCAGTATCCCCGGGAAGCAGCCCCGGGAAACGCGTCACCGGGTCCGCCCGAATGGACAACGTGGTGGAGGTTGGGGAGTACACCGACAAGTTTTGACCGGTGACAAATGGAACAAAGGTGTGCAATCATTTGCATGCTGGAGCTCAGAAAGAAGAAAGGGGTCACGGGTTAGGTATTTGAAATTGCAAAGACGTCCACCAGCCCAGGTACAAATTTCTATAGGTATGTAGCAAAGAAGAAAATAAATTGTAGCACTTTAAATGGACACACCGGCTTCGTTGGGCTATTTTGGCTACAAAATAGACTAAAACATGACTCCAAAGGTCTTGGAGAAGAACGTTTCCAAAAATAAACCATCAATTTTTGTCGTTTTTGAGCATTTTTCAAAAAACGAAGGTCACATGGGTTATCCGAACCACTTTTTGGGTTCGGATAACCCTCGTGATCTTCGGAGTTTGTTTTACTTCCAGCCGTATAAAAATTAATTACTGCACCGAATTCAACTCTGTTTTGTAACAAGAATTCATGAGTATTTGACACACAAAAATACGTATTCAAATTATGGATACAAGTTGTAAATAATACAAAAAAGTCGAACGTAAGATTTTATTTCAGAGAGTCCGAGCAACGGAAGCGTGTCTTTACAGTGCACAGCGTGGGGACTACCTACACCTAACACAGGGGCAGTCGTGTCGCTTGCAAGCAGAGTATCTCGGCAGTGCTACAGCGCGATGGAAACCCACTAGCCAAGAGATAGCTGTACCTGGAAGCTCATGAACGTGTGGGAGGGGTAGGGAGCCAGACCACCAACTCATTGTCGTTTTTGCGGGTTAGCTAGTCGGTACACCTCGCTGATCGAATCCGTTGTTTCAAAATCGCAACATTCCAATGCTCTGTGAACGTTCCTTGACCCGATTTGTACCGAATTTCTTGGTAATTAAATAAGATTTATGTCAATACATAGGAATACCACTTTTATATTGACGGTACGATTAGTGTAAACAAAATTTGTGACAAACAATTTCCAAAAAACGAGCCCCCCGAAAAAAGAAAAAAGAAAAAAGGAGCCCCTGAAGGAACAGGTGAAAAAGAAATTAAAAATTAAAAAGTTGGAAGAAAAAAAACCTCACTCGAAATTTCTATTGCATTCTCGACACACAAAATTCCAGCAAAATCATTTCGTTTCCTCAAAATGTTATTTAATTCGATGAAAATATAATTTGTCTCACAAAATATTATTTTTCATTTTGTGAACACAGTGTGTTTTTCTAGGTAACGAAATAGATTATTTCTAGAAAATAGGTTCTCGTTCCCTTGAACACGCTTTCTTTCCCCCGAACTACAGTTAAGTTCCCCAGAAATACGCTTTCGTTCCCTGAAGATACGCATTCGTTTCCTCGAAATATGATTTTGTTCACAAGAAATATACTTTCTTTCGCTCGAAATACGCTTTCTTTCCCTCGAAAGCAGATTTCGTACCCTAAAAAAAAGCTTTCGATTCCTCGAAATACGAATTTGAATTTTTTGCCCGAATACTTTCATTCACCCGAAATATGCATATGCTCCCTAAAAATACGCTTTCGTTCTCTCGCAATGAGATTTTGTTCTCCAGAATTCCTCTTTCGTTCCCTCAAGATAGCTTTTGTTCCCTCAAGATAGCTTTCGTTCCCTCAAGATAGCTTTCGTTCCCCTGAAGTCCAATCACACCAATTTGTTACATTCCTTTGTGAGGGGCGACTTTGAGAGGGGACGATTTGTATGTGAGGGGGAGACTTTGTAGTTGGGGACTTTGTAATTGGCGAGTTTGCTGGTGGGTGAGTTGACTGGTTTCCGTGTCCGTTGTTTATACACACTTCCAGATGGATAACGTGGACTGGATCCTAATGCCTTGTCGTTGTAAAACACTTACGTAAACAGAGCACCAGTCTACAAATATTGCACAGCATGTATCCCGTATATTTGACACTTGCAACGGCTGGTAAAGCGTATACGGTGACCTTTGACCGCTTTTGTTTTTTTCGGTCATTTCTCGTTAATTACGTGATATTTTTGTATACAAAAAATATAAAAACCATCTAGAAATAATTGTCTTTGATTCTACATTACTAAATTACGTGAACTGGTAACCGGTGTGTCCCTTTAATGACTAATTAAAAATAATATCTGCATGAGCTTTCGTAGCAACAACTACTTCATCAGATGCAATGAAGAAAAACAACTTTACGAAAGCCCAATCGTGCCACTGAAGTATATAATATCAGCGGGAACTAATCCGTTATAACGAATTAGTAATCCGTTATAACGAATTAATAATCCGTTAAAACGAATTAATAATTCGTTAAAACGAATTAGTAATCCGTTAAAACGAATTAACAATTGGCCCACCTCCATGATGCGACTGAACAGCCGAGTGCGAACTGATGATTTCGGATGCGGATAGCCGTTGACTACAACAACGATGAGTTATGGAACTTTTCGGCGTTCCTGCCATATACGAAATCATCAATTCGGACTCGGCCGTTCAGTCGCACCGTGGAGGTGGGCCGATTGTTAATTCGTTTTAACGAATTAGTAATCCGTTTAAACGAATTAGTAATTCGTTATAACGAATTAACAATTGGCCCATCTCGATGATGCGACGTACTGTACGGCCGTGTCCGAATTGATGACTTCGGTAGTGGCTATGTGGATATGGCCGGAACAACGGTCGGGCACTGCCGCACAGTCACACCATGGAGGTGGGCCAATTGTTAATTGGTGCGACTGTGCGGCCGAGTCCGAATTGATGATTTCGGCAGTGGTTATAATATGGCAGGAACGCCGCATCCGAACTCGGGCGTACTTAGTACGTCGCACCATGGAGATGGGCCAATTGTTAATTCGTAATAACGAATTAGTAATTCGTTTTAACGGATTACTAATTCGTTATAACGGATTATTATTTCGTTATAACGAATTATTAATTCGTTATAACGGATTATTAATTCGTTATAACGGATTATTAATTCGTTATAACGGATTATTATTTCGTTATAACGAATTATTAATTCGTTATAACGGATTATTAATTCGTTATAACGGATTATTAATTCGTTATAACGGATTATTAATTCGTTATAACGGATTAGTTCCCGCTGATAATATATACTTCAGTGGCACGATTGGGCTTTCGTACAACTTCAACCAAGGTTTATATACAGTCCAGCATAGTCTACACAAAGGAAGGTAATGAGTCAGTGCTGTAGTGTGACAAAAAGCCACGATCCCTATTCAGTCCACTGCTCCCTATCCATCTTGCTAGTTTTGAATGCCCTTTGTTGGAGAACAGCAACTTCTTAGCTGTGTAAGTGAGTGACCAGGGAGATTGAAATGTTCAGCTACAGGTTTTTCTATGTTTTTGTTCCTGATGTCGAACTTGTGCCTGTTCATGCGTTGTCGTAGTGACTGTCCAGTTTGTCCAATGTAGCAAGTGATGGCATAAACCAAATCACTTGAGGTGCAGCTGAATGAGCCTTTGATGTTGTATGTGGCATTGTTGGGTCCAACAATACTAGTGTTTGAGTTTATGTGGGGGAAAAGTTTGCATCTGGGTCCGTTGCAAGGGGTGGTTCCATTGCTGGTGGGGAGGGAGAGGGCACTTCTGACAAGGCGGGCTCGAAGATTGGGGGGTTGTCTGTAGGCAATGATGGGCTTTTCCCTGTAGATTTGCTTGAGGGTGTCGTCAGCCTGAAGTATGGGGTTGAGTTCATGAATTATTTGTTGTAGTGGTTTCAAAAGAGCTGTATGTGACCACAAGGGGAGACCTGTCTTTGTTGTCACGCGGCTTATATTGAAGCAACTCATCTCGGCGTCGGCGTTTAGCTTTGTTGATTTGTTCATCAACCATCCTAGGGTCATATCCCAAATCCAAGAAAGACTGGTTGAGTTTGGCTATAGGTGGTTGTCAAGATCCGTGGGGTCAGAGCCAATCCGATTGTAGCGCAAGGCTTGGCTGTAAACTATGGACCTAGTAGTATGGGGTGGGTGGAAACTGGATGCATGGAGATAGCTGTTGCGATCTGTGGTCTTTTTGTAGATAGAGGATGAGCCGGCCATCCTTAAACATGATGGTAGTGTCCAAAAAACTAATATGTCTGTTAGAGTGTTACAAAGTAAGTTTGATGGTGGGGTGGAAAGCATTCAAATTCTGATGAAAGTGTTCAAGTGCTTGTACACCATGTGTCCAGACCATGAATATGTCATCAATGTAGCGGATGTACAAAACAGGTTTGAGGAGTTGGCTCTGGTTTGTAAGTAAAGTTTATCCCCGAACTTGAAGTAGTGAGTACAAACTGGGAGAGTTGACAGGCAGTGGTGCTGATGTTGCTGTCCGGAATGAGGTTTTTGATGGCGCGAATTCCATCTGCATGAGGGATGTTGGTATAAAGTGATGCAACATCCATGGTGGCAAGAATGGTGTTATCTGAGAGATTTTCTATAGTTTTGAGCTTGCGTAGGAAATCTGTGGTGTCCTGAATGTAACTTGGGGCATTCTGAGCATAGGGTCTGAGGACACCATCAACATAACTGGATTTGGTTTGTGAATTTTCGGGAGAAGGTAGAAAGTGCCTGGCCTGGGGTCATTATGTGTGATGCTCCGGATCTGTTGTTGTACATCCGCCGCTGGTTGTGTGTCAAGCAGGGACTTCAATTCCTTTCGATATGTAGTCGGCCAGCAAGGAGACAATGAAGACAGAAGCCGATAAGCTGATAAGCCGATAAGCTGATAATCCTCATTGTTTGGGGCAGACGGGGTCGTTCACACGCCGTACTAAAGTTGGTCTAAAGTAGGTCTAACTCAACTTAGACCGGTTCGGGTTCAACTCTGTTGCGTCTGAACGCAAAAAAAGTTAGACCGGATCAGGTCTAAACCCCAAAACTTAGACCGTCCAGCGGGGCGGTCTAAGTCTAAACCGGTTCGGGTTTATCTTTTAACACGGCGTGTGGACAGAATGACATCCGGTTTTAAGTCCTCCACGGTGACTGTTGACCTGAAAGACGTCTTGCGTACGCCTCTCAACACCGAACACGAGTCGAAATGAGAGAAAGCGTGGTCTTTCGTTCGGGTTATTTCCATCTTGCTCACCTGTAATTTAGGTTCGTTTTCACAAAAATCTCTCTGAATACGATCGTGTATAAATTTGTAATAACGCTACATTTTCAGCCATGTCAGTTGGTTCCTGCTTGAAAATCAACACGTCAATAAACGTAGTGATCGGACGGTAAATTGGAGTAGCCTATCCAGAATTTTACAGATCACAAAAAATGCGTCAAACTCCAGACATCAATATACCAACACGTCACATGCACGTCTAAAATCTCCCAGATTGCCAATCCCCCCTATTAAAACATTTAGCTCATAACGAATTTTCCTATTGGCCAATAATATGTGGCGTGTCGTGGCCGAGTGGATAAGAGCACCGAACTCAAGCTCTGGTGTTTCTGTTCAGCAGAGTGTGGGTTCGAGTCCCGGTCGTGACACTTGTGTCCCTGAGCAAGACACTTAACTATAATTGCTTCTCTCCACCCAGGGGTAAAATGGGTACCTGTGAGGGCAGAGATGGTTCTTGTGATGGATTTAGCCTAGTAGCGCATATATTGCAGCACAGGCTGTATATACTCCCCAGGGAGCTGATATGGTTTCAGGATTGATAAAAATGGCCCAGTGACCAGGGGTAATAATATGCGCCTCGGAATAGCCTAGCTAGATAGATGGCGCTTTATAAATGCTTGATATTATTATTATTATTAATATCCATGTCCTACACATCAACCAATAGGAAAATTCGTTATTGGCTGCCTGGCAGAAATACCTTCACGCACGTGATCTGTATACATGCAGTCAGTACATACATCGATCCACAAAAACAAACGTTGAAAGTCATCACCACAAAGAAGAAGTGGAAATGCCAGCAGAAATACAAGGAAGAATATCATGCAAAATGGTCGTGTATAAGGAGTTCAAACAAGGAAATTATTGCGCATTTTGCAGTTTGCAGTGCCGATATCCTGTGGAAAAAAAGAATGGACGGGGGGACGAAACGAAAATAGCGACACTTCGGGACGATCGGATGGCATCAGGACATTGGAAAAAACGCAATCTAAAAATGCGAGGTATTTAACACCCGCTCTGTATTAAAATTCCTGTTAACAAAAAAAAAAACTGATTGCAAAATGTGAATGTTTCCAGCGCTGGCAGTATAGACAGGGCCATGCGTGTGCTTTTGTGAATAAACCGGATGTTGTTGTGTTGGGTCACAGTGCTGTTTGACCTCTTAAAACCGAAGATAAACCGTATCGGGTTTAACTTCGAGCTGTCTGAACGCAAGGTAGTTTTATTTTTACGACCGCCCCCCGCTGCTCGTAAAGTTAAACCGGTTCGGGTCTAACTTTAGTACGCCGTCTGAACATACCCGGGCTGGATTTATATGCAAATCAAAGAAACATGAGACTGCAGTTTTATTTATTATGTTACATCTTTATTTTATTACAACAAAGAATACGAGAATGAGGTAAGGGGATTCCACAAGTGATGTGCAAACAGGATGGGAACTTTGAACAATGAAAAATTCCAAAGTGTAAAAACAACGATGTTATGACGTCTTTTTAGCGTGTGAAACATCGTCTCATTGGAACTCCCATCCGATGGCCCGTCCAACAAAAATTTGACATCGGACGAACCTTGTCCAACGGTCTGTCCGGGATTAATTTTGACAAGACCCCTTAAGGGCGAAGCCCTTGGCGGGGGTTCAGGGAATCAGGGGGCGGAGCCCCCCTGAAGCTGGAGGGTTTTAGTATGTCTGAATGGCTTAGACAAGCTCGCTATAAATATTTATACTTGGTTCAGAGAAAGAACGAGAAACACTAATAAATTCCCAACATACACGATATATTTGAATACTTGAATACTTATATCTTATTTACTTGAATCACACACAAACTTGTAATCTTCGACCATCTCCATCCCCACCCCTGTTTGCCGATGGACAATATTCATGTTAACTGGAGTCCCTGTGAATTTTGAATTCTTCAACGTCTCTTCTTTGATACCGATGAATCTTAAAACATTTTTTGTAAAAGTTGAATGACCAACTCCCAGCATACTTGTTAGATTTGCACCATTGACAGCAACTGCGTGCCCAGGATTAGGTCTTAGGGGAACAGAAAAACAACGAATGTATTGTTATGGGTGGGGCCCAGGGGCCAGCGTACGGCCCCTGGTGGGGTCCAAGGGCGAAGCTCCATTGGGGGTCCAGGGGCCGCAAAGCCTCCAGGAGGGTTCGGTTTTGGAGGGTGAAAAATCAAACTTCCTTACGCCCCCCGAAAAAGAGCGAATTGAAAGGGCACACTTTTTAAGCACTTTTGATCTATATTGTTCTAACTGGAAAAATGTATGTAACATCAACGGGCTCCAATACAATTTTACCCCCACACATCAACTAGATCGAGTATGCATATGGATGATTCTTGAATAAGAATAAGACGGCAAACCCAGATCCTATCGATAATCCTTTGTTTTGCGAAAGTGGCGTTACATAATAATTAATAATCTATATGAGATTGCTGTTTAAAAATGCAATGCAAAGTTTAACTTTGGCATGAATTTGACGTGTAATTTGGAAAGGGTAGGATTGCATGCCTTTTCAATACCTGCACATAATTTTTAAAAAAATGTGGAAAGGAAGCAACACGTGATGACATGCTTTTGGATCTGGTCGGTGCATGTTAGGTTTCATGCATATTCATTAAAAACATCGTGGGTAAAAAACAGTTTTTCAAAATCATGTGCAGTATTATCTTTACACTTCTCCGGCAATCCCTTGGAAAGGGGAAACAACACGTGAATGCCGGAACGACGAACAAATTGACACATTGGTTTTATGTTTATGAAATGTAATTGTTGGAAATTAAATGGGAGAAAGAAAAACAAAAATGCGAATGGGAATATGCCGCCGGGGGAAAAACCTAAAGACACACTTTTGCGAATTTTCTCCTTACCCTGTCTCTTTTTCCTTCTCCTTCTTTTTGTTCTTATTTTTTCGGGGATCCTCTTGGGAGATCTCCATCCCCCAGTGTAACAGGAAACCATAACGTTTAGACTTGAAACTTTGGACAATTTTGATGTCAATGATAACTGTGAAAGTTCAGCCGGACAGTAAGCGTCGTCGCTGTTGCATGCAATACACATTACAGTGCGTAAAGCATTGAACATACATGTACATATTAGGCAACAAATAAAAGAATAAATGTTCAGTTTCCGGTTACATGCCATTTTAAAATAGGCTCGATAGGTCGGAAAGTTGTTTTTTTGTTTGCGTTTGGCAAGTGTGAAAAAATACCCTACTTGTCCGATTCAACTCAACCAGAAACTAACAGCGAGAACAGCGAGTGAAAAAAAACTGCTCCGAAATAAATCAAAGACCTCTTCAGTATACTTTAAACTCACATGAGGTACGCAGGAGATGTTTGTGGTTAATATGGAGGTATGATTGTGTCAGATATGTTTCAAAAAAAAGATAAATTTTCGGCTAAAAGGATGCCCCATATCGTCCGCTTGCGACTTCTGTTGAGTCCACTCGCGTTCATCTGTCGAGCGCAATCAACAGATTTGCACAACGAATTTGACAAACTCTGTAAGTTTGGCAGCTGCATGAATCTGCTGATTCGGAATACTGCGCGCAATCTGCTGATTGTGCCAACTGGTAGAATGCGCTCAACGTGCACCGTCGTGTACACACGTGCGCGCCGTTTCGCTGGGTACTTGTACACAAAATCATGAGACTCAAATCACGGAGATATCGGTAAAGTTGTCTTGATGTGTTCTGTTTTTTTAGTTCAATTTCGTTAAAAACATGTTAAGTTGGTCAAAGTATATCAGATACATGAGTTTAAAAAAACCCTGAGGGGGACATTTGATATAGTGTCCCCCACCCTTCAAAAAGTGGGGCGGGGGGGGGGACGTGCCCCCCGGGTCCCCCCCAGGATTGACGCCCATGGCGTGTAACAACGTAGTGATCAATACGCTATGTATACGTTGAACATTCGCTGTGTGGACGTTTCGAACGTTGGGTGTAGGTTGCTTCTTCATCAGCTGTATACACGTCGAAACCTAGTGTAACGGGCAAGGACGCTGGTGGCGGGCTTGCGGGACACAGAGTTCATCCAGAGTTCGATGAGTCACCGGCTTCCGGACTTGCCTGGGGATCCAGGCATCGCGCGTCCTTCCGGTCGGCGCACGATGCCTGCGTTCCCGATCTCCCACACTCTCCCTCGCGGGTCAGTGTTCTGTGAGGATTCCTAAACGTAGGTTCAGTAAAATACACCAGCGACCTGAAAGATTGTGACTGTTAATTCCCGTACCGAACTATGTAAGTTGAATCCTTTTACAATATAAGAAGAGAACAAGGAGTTACAAAAGAGTGAATTGAACCATAACACTGTGTCCGGGTCTATTTATTTGATTGTTGTTTGTCCTGTTCCGTCCTTGCCATAGGTGGATAATTGTAGTCTTAATTCTTGCCAACATCCAGAAGAAAGTCCTTAGACCGCGAACCAAAGCGCGTTACATTGGTGGCAGCGGTGGGATTTGTATGGCTTGGGTTAAGATAATTACTTAGTTTGGTAGGAGTTATACGGCGAGTACGTGCCGACAGTACACGGCAGTGGTTTGTACCGAGCCGTGTGAGGAGTTATACGGCGAGTACGTGCCGACAGTACACGGCAGTGGTTTGCACCGAGCCGTGTGAGGAGTTCTACGGTGGTACGTGCCGACAGTACACGGCAGTGGTTTGTACCGAGCCGTGTGAGGAGTTCTACGGTGGTACGTGCCGACAGTACACGGCAGTGGTTAGTACCGAGCCGTGTGAGGAGTTCTATGGTGGTACGTGACGACAGTGCATGGCAGTGGTTTGTACCGAGCCGTCCGCCGGATCACCGAGGATAACTCCGGAATAAATCCGGATCGCACAGAGCTGCTCCGGAAGAGCTGCTCCGGAAGGGCTGCTCCGGAAGGGCTGCTCCGGAAGGGTTTTGGATCACATAGGGACCCACAAGAAATTGCTCCGGACCGCTAGGACTGCTCCGGAGGAGCTCCGGCAGTAATTCTCTTATATTTGCATTATCAATAGAATATGAATAGAAGAGTGGCAATGTCAGCAGGGCCTATAAATTATTCGGGGATGGCTGGGCAAGATCTGTTCAATTTCCTAGAGAAGGAATACCAGAGGGTTACAGAAGAAATAGACACATTGTCCCATAGGCTTGGACAGTTTGTTGAAGGCAGAGATCAGCCAATAACCACTGGGGGGCCAATAACAGTTGATGGGCCAATGTCCGTGCCAGGAGTGCAGGATATTAGAGATATGCCATTAGGAGAGAAGACAATTGGCGTCGCTGGGGTTCAGACTAACCTCATGGATTCCGGAACACAAGAGAGACACAACTTGTGGAGGGACTCAGGGTTAGTTCTTTCAGGACTGCAGTCGCCTCCCAACATTTGGCAGGATACGACTCGTGAAGCTACACGGCTCGACAAATTCAAGACTCTGTTGATGTCGCATCAGCCGCTGCAATATGAGGAGAGACCAGTTGAGCGTCGACCACCCTATCAACTGCCGGCAAACCAGAGTTGCATACCAGTTATCGGTGGGGAAGAGCCGAAAGGTCACTCAACAGCATACCAAATGACCCCAGAGTATGGGCCAACTGGACTTGTGGAGGACCAGGAAATTAAACGGAGAGGAGTAAAAGCCATGTCAAGAACGTCCTCAGGCTTATGTTACATGCCAAATATGGCAACTCAGATTGAAGTCCCTGCATCTTCAACCAAGTACAGCGATGGTGGAGGAGTTGAGGGGTGGCCGACCAGTGCATTTTTGCCGTCAGTTGATGAAAACAACAAACAGATTGGTGAGGATGTAACGAAACCAAAGGCAACCCCGAAGAAAAAGGAGGAGGTTGACAATTCCCAGAGATCACCGGAGGCAGTGGAAAAGGCAGCGGTGAAGGGGGAGAAACAGCCTGTATCGACCCATCGCAGAAACCAACGGCCATTGATAAAGCCCGACCGCTACGATGGAAAAGGGCCGTGGGAGTCCTACATAAAGCACTTCGAGCTGTGTGCTGGAATCAACGAGTGGGATGATGAGTCTAAATGCCAGTACTTGGCGGTTCTATTAACCGGTTCTGCACAACAGGTCTTGGGGAGTCTTCAAAAGGAAACACGGGATTACAAGAAGCTCACCAAGGCATTGCAGGCACGATTTGACCCTACAGGGCGTAAAGAACTTCACCGCGCCCAACTAAAAAACCGCCGGCAAAAGCCAGCAGAGAGTTTGATTGAACTGGCAGACGAGACGAGGCAACTCGTTGAAAAGGTGTACAGTGACTTACCATTGGAAAGTAGAGACAGGATGGGCCGAGATCATTTTCTGGATGCGCTGAATGATGGGGAAATCAGGACCAGGGTAATACAGATGCGAACCCAGACCCTTGACGAAGCAGTGGCTGCAGCCGTGGAGCTGGAGGCCTTATACAAGGCAGAGAAAGAGCGCCGCTCGTCAGATATAAAGAAGCTGAGGAGTGCTACTGTAGAGGTAGCAATGACAGCAAAAGCCATGCCCACTGACGTGGAAGGACAAGGTCTTTCCACACTACAAGAACAGCTTTCGCAGATCTTGGAAAAAATGCAAAGACTCGAAAAGCGTGTGGAGGACAGGAAGAAATTCCAAAAGAAAGGCACCCAGTGCTATAACTGTAAGGGGTGGGGGCACATCAAGCCAAACTGCCCAGAGCTACAAAAGGGGGGAGATGGAAACACGCACTCAGGAGAAAATAGACCATCGGCAGGAGTGCGGAGCCCCATATCGAGTCAGGGAAACTGTTAGAAGCTGTTCCTGAGGCCCAGGGGACAGTGGGAGTAGGGGGGCCCAAAATAGATGTAACGACAGAGAATGTTGCTGTTGTAGTTGGGGAAGGGCTACACCTCGATGCAGTCATCAATGGCGTGAAGGTAGATGTACTGGTTGACACGGGGGCGACTGTGTCCTTATTGTCGGAGAAGATAGCCAAACAGTGGTCAAACAAAGACAAAGAGTCGGTTACGAGAACTGATATAAAAATTCTACTTGCAGACAATAAAGCTTTAGCAGTGTCGGGGGAGGTAGTGGCAGAGATGCAGCTGGCTGGAGAGGAAGTACAACATAGGTTCATCGTAGCTTCAATTGGAAACGATGTCTTACTCGGACTTGACTTCTTGAGGAACGAGAAGTGTGTGATCGATGTCACACGGAAATGTCTTGAGTGGGGAGGGATGGTGCTGCCTCTATGGGAGACGGCAGAACGACAACCGAGTTGTCGTGTGACGGTTTCAAAGACAGTCACGGTTCCCCCAAGGACAGAAATGCTTGTTCAGGGAAGTCTTGAAGGTAGTGATCTAAAAGTACCGTGGGGGTTAATAGAACCCACAATGTCTCTGACGGAGAGAAATTGCATCATGGTCGCACCTTCGGTGGTCAGAACTGACTCTAGTGTCGTCCCCTTACGGCTCATGAACTGGAGAGATGAGCATGTCACCCTTCATCAGGGAACAACAACAGCGATATTCAGTGCGGTGGATTCAATAGGACCTGAGCTGGTTACATCTGACCCCCCTGCAGAGGTTGGAATGGAGACAGTCAGGATGATTTATGAAGGAGACGAAACCAAGGACTTCGAATTACCCAGTCACTTACAAGACTTATATGATAGATCATCAGGTACCCTCAATGACCAAGAGTGCGAGCAGCTAAAAGGACTTCTCCTCAAATACCGGGAACAATATTCCAGTGGGGAAGGTGACCTGGGGCGGACGGAGTTAGTCAGGCACAAAATAGAGACGGGGAATGCAGTCCCAGTGAGGCAGAGACCCAGGCGCCTTCCACTTCACCAGAAGGAAGTCGCTGAAACAGAGATTAAGTCAATGCTGAAGAGAGGTGTTATTAAACCCGCCACCGGACCCTGGGCGTCACCAATCGTACTAGTAAGAAAAAAAAATGGAAGGGTGCGTTTTTGCGTGGACTATAGAAGGCTGAATGAAATAACACAAAAGGATGCCTACCCCATACCACGGATAGACGACACCATAGACACCCTTGCTGGTGCAAGGTTCTTCTCCACGTTGGACCTTGCATCAGGCTACTGGCAGGTGCCGATGGAGGAGGGCCACAAGGAGAAAACAGCATTTGCAACGCCTAGTGGGCTATATCAGTTTGAGGTTATGCCATTTGGGCTGTGCAATGCCCCGTCCACGTTCGAGCGTCTCATGGACCGGGTGTTGCGGGGTCTTCAGTGGCAGGTGTGCCTGGTGTATCTTGACGACATCATTGTGTATAGCAGCTCATTTGAAGAACATATGCAGCGCCTGGACCTTATCTTCAGACGAATAAAAGAGGCGGGATTAAAACTCCAGCCTAAGAAGTGCCACATATTTCAGGAAGAAGTAGCGTACCTTGGGCACATAGTCTCTTCGGAGGGGGTAAAGACGGATCCGGCTAAGGTTCGACAAGTGCGAGACTGGCCCACTCCAACCACGGCTCGGGATGTACGCAGCTTCCTGGGACTCGCCTCATATTATCGTCGCTTTGTAGCGGGTTTTGCTGGATTGGCGAGGCCATTGCATAGGCTAACCGAAGCAGGGCGACTCTTCCACTGGACGGAAGAATGTCAGCAAGCATTTCAAGAGTTGAAGTCACGACTGATTTCTTCTCCAGTGCTGGCTTATCCATCTGCGACCTTAATGTTCGTATTAGATACCGATGCCAGTGACTATGGACTCGGGGCTGTATTGTCTCAGCAGCAGGAAGGCACCGAAAGAGTCATAGCATATGCAAGTAGGTCTCTATCAAAGGCCGAGAGGAACTATTGTGTCACCCGGAAAGAGATGCTTGCTGTGGTATACTTCATTAAGTACTTCAGACCGTACCTTTATGGACAGAAGTTCTTGTTAAGAACTGATCACGGGGCGCTGACATGGTTGTTTAGGTTTAAGGAACCTATGGGTCAAGTAGCTCGGTGGCTTCAGCTACTGGCAGAGTATGACTTTACCATCCAGCACAGACCAGGCCGGCAGCATAACAACGCAGATGCGTTGTCCAGGATGCCGTGTAGCCAGTGCCAGTACCCCGCAGGAGAGTGGAGTGCCCAACCGGATTATGGAGAACAACACCAGGGGTCGAGCTTGGAGCACTCTAAGGAGTCAGACAAACTTGGACAGGTGGAGAAGAAAACGGAGACGTGTGATCAGGTGTTCTCTCAGGGCAGCATCGCCACATGTACTGCCAGTACCAACAGCAGAGGTACCACAACGACACTCCCCAACTGGTTAGATGGAATGTCTAGATTGGAACTACGACAAAAACAGCTAGAGGAGCCAGTGTTACACACAGTAGTTACTTGGTTAGAGAGCAGGGAAACGAGGCCAGCCTGGAGAGACATTTCATCTGAAGGTCCGTGGCTCAAAACACTGTGGGGGGCCTGGAAGCAGCTATCCATAAAAGAAGGGGTGTTGTACCGTAGATGGGAGGACGACACTGGACAGAATATCCGCTATTTGCTGATAGTACCTCGGGCAATGCAAGGAGAGATCCCGAGTCAGCTACATAATTCTCCCACAGGGGGGCACCTGGGTATGAAGAAACTGTTGGAGAGGGCTAAGCAACGCTTCTATTGGCAGGGGATGCGAACTTCTGTGAAGAATTGGGTCAGAAGATGCCTTGAGTGCGCAAGGCAAAAGATGCCTACCAAAACGAAAAGAGCCCCCTTGCAACAGCAAATTTCAGGAATCCCGTTTGAAAGGGTGGCGATTGACATTACCGGTCCATTTCCGGAAACTGACAATGGAAATCGATACATCGTTGTTGTGTCAGACTACTTCACTAAGTGGACCGAAGCATACTCCGTGGCTACTATTACAGCGGATGTAGTGGCCAGTGTACTCGTGAATGAGTTTATTAGTAGATTTGGGGTACCACGACTCTTGCACAGTGACCAAGGAAGACAGTTCGAGAGTGATCTTTTTAAACAGATGTGCGCTCTCCTTGGGATAGACAAAACGAGAACCACCCCCTACCATCCACAGAGTGATGGGCAGGTGGAGAGGTTTAATCGGACCTTGAAGGTAATGCTGGCGTCATATGTAGCTGAAAACCAAAAAGATTGGGACTTACATGTGCCACATGTAATGATGGCATATCGTGC
The DNA here is from genome assembly GCA_037783415.1 of Leptasterias polaris. NCBI lineage: Eukaryota > Metazoa > Echinodermata > Asteroidea > Forcipulatida > Asteriidae > Leptasterias > Leptasterias polaris. The sequence goes on from JAZGTN010000027.1 coordinate 5,829,852, forward strand.
ATCACCACAGGAAAGCACTGGTATGACACCAAATATGCTGATGTTCGGGCGAGAGGTGCAACTTCCAGTTGACTTAATATGTGGTACTCAGCAGCCTGGAGAACGAAAGGGAGTGCCCGAATATGTTCTTGATTTGGAAAGAAGAATTGAAGTGGCACATGAGACAACCCGAAAACACCTCAAGAAGGCGGCTTCTTATCAACGTCGTCATTATGATCATAAGGTGACTAAGGAGACGTATGAAGTGGGAGGGGTCGTCATGATGAGAGTCAATGCTCGACGGGTGGGGGTGTCCCCAAAGCTGCAGCCTAAGTATGACGGGCCATATCTCATTACAAAGACTCTCAGTGATGTAGTGGTGAGAATCCAGAAGGGCCCCCGTCATAAGCCAAAGGTAGTCCACACCAACTTATTAAAACCCTTCCCTGGGGAGGTCGATCGGTCTTGGCTCCAGACTGATGTTCTGGGATGTACAGATGAAGGCATAGAACCACATCCACCGGACGTTGCAGGTGGAAACGGGAACGCAGGGGGAACCCCTGACAGGCGTAGCGAGTATGCACCTACTACTCCAGATGCCAACGAAGATCCAGGGAATGGGCCAAAACCGGCAGGGGACTCGACTCCAAGTCAGCAAGAAGATGAGGATCGTCATGAGTCCGATCCTTTCGAATTAGAACATGGAGCAGACGCAGTTGGAAACGGCGACGCAACCGCAAGCGATCCGCCACCCCTTAGGCGCAACCGAAAACCCCCAGACAAATATGGTGAGTGGTGTGTCTAACAGATTTCCTTTTGCTTTGGTCATTTTTGCATGCAGGCCGAAGGAGGTCCGCAACCGAAGCCGGTCACCTAGACGGAAGAGCCCTCCCCATGGAAGGTACACCTGCCTGGAATGTTCTAGGGAGTTTAGCTCACCATCAAACCTCAAGCGACATGTCGACGAGCAACATGGGATGCAGCAGGTGACGGAACGGCTGCGGTGCCCCCACCAGCACTGTGGGCACTCATTTGTCCGTAAGCATGATCTAGACAGACACTGGAAATCTCATGAGGAAGGGCAAGGTACATCAAGAGGTTCAGCAGGTAGGTCAATGACCGTGGCCTCCACTCCAGAGCTGCCCCGCACTCCGGGAAGGGGGATGGACCTCCTCAGTCTGCATCCGGGAAGTGCTGAAAGGAGAGCTATGCTATCAGCCCTATCACCACCCCCAGTGAGACGAAGCATTGAGATGCCATTGGTTATGGACGAGCCCCAATCGACGCCAACTCTACCAACGATCTGCAAGGAGGCTGCGACCCAGACAGACGGCCGACATATGCACCGTCTTGCCGAGCGAACCATCCAAGAGCTCCTTGACGGGGAAGGGAGAGTGACGGCGCGAGTCGTCAAAGAACGGTTCTTCTCCGAGTAAGCCGAGTTGTCGATCCGATCGCGTCATATTGGTAGTTTTAGGGCTGTAGGTTTTATAAGTTTTCTTGCAAGTTTTGAAGTTAGATAAAAGTTGTTGTCTAAAGAGTTCGTTTGTTGTTATTTAAAGAAGTAAAGGTTACTCAGGATTTAACTGTTTTATATTGTTATTCAAGGAGTTGGAGCCGTTTCATTGACAAAAAGTCGAAAAACAGTCGGAATGGCATTTGTATATTTGTGAGGATAAAACAGAGTCAGTTTTCACTAATTAAAATTGTTGTTTAATTAAGTATCGCTCTCAAAGTTATAAGTTTGTTTTGCTAATTGGTTTCAACGGGAAGTGGAATTTTATTTAAATTATAAATTACTTTTGTAAATCTGAAATCAGGGTCGCTTGTGTAAAACATTCGGGGTTAAAAGTGGAGATGTGAGGACACATCCTCTTATAGGAGGGGGTAGTGTAACGGGCAAGGACGCTGGTGGCGGGCTTGCGGGACACAGAGTTCATCCAGAGTTCGATGAGTCACCGGCTTCCGGACTTGCCTGGGGATCCAGGCATCGCGCGTCCTTCCGGTCGGCGCACGATGCCTGCGTTCCCGATCTCCCACACTCTCCCTCGCGGGTCAGTGTTCTGTGAGGATTCCTAAACGTAGGTTCAGTAAAATACACCAGCGACCTGAAAGATTGTGACTGTTAATTCCCGTACCGAACTATGTAAGTTGAATCCTTTTACAATATAAGAAGAGAACAAGGAGTTACAAAAGAGTGAATTGAACCATAACACTGTGTCCGGGTCTATTTATTTGATTGTTGTTTGTCCTGTTCCGTCCTTGCCATAGGTGGATAATTGTAGTCTTAATTCTTGCCAACATCCAGAAGAAAGTCCTTAGACCGCGAACCAAAGCGCGTTACACTATCTAGAACTAGTGTCGTAGCGAAGGCCCAACGTACATAGCGTCTCTAACTAATGACTAACAAATGGCCAACGAATACACATCGTATTCTAATGAACATCAACTTTCACCAGCCTTCCATCCAACGTGCATAACGTGCGTTACAGCTACAGTATGGTAAGTCACATCTATGACGTCACCGTACTAGCTCCTTCATCGTTCCTGCTCAGCTAGTCATCATTGGTGGAGGATGCTCAGAGACTCAAGATTCAATATCTTCTGGCCGTTCCCCACCATGAAAATGACCTGAACCAGCTTGGAGAGCGTATGGGTCAGTGGACACACGTAATACGTGATGCCGCAGCACGCTAGGCATACGTTGATGGCCATCGATGGCCATTCATTATGTACGTTCAACATTCGTTGGATCTTGGAGAAAGGACAGTTGGATAAGACGGTACGCATGCGCTGTCCTTCGTTACATAGACGCAAGGTATATGCTCAGCACTCGTTCCTCATTCGTTGGGCACTCGTCTTATACGTCAGTAGCTTGCTAAAAGAAACATATTTTTGTAGCCGATAATGTGAGCGTATCTAGACTTTACCAAATTTTCAGAAACAAAATTCAGTACGCTGTGGGCATAAGTTAGCTTTATACGCTACTTTGTGACAGGGACTAGACATTTAAACAGAATCACATCCACATAAACTGTTTGTGTCACTGCACGTGTATACTAACCAAGAAACACTTTCCCTATGTCTCCGCACAGGAATTCTTCAATGTCATGTGAGTTGAACCCAACACAAACCAAAGCGGTGATCATGGCCCCAGCACTAGCTCCAGCGAATCGAGTGATTTTACTCCAGTATCCAAGCTCTTCAAGAACCTGTATGTGGGAAAAGGGTAAACAGGAGGAGAACAAATTGTTTAGATTTCTAATCATTACTGTCAGGAGAAACCCAAAAAATAAATCATGTTGACAAATTTTGTTTGGGTTGTTAGATTTCTAAAAATTGTTTAGAATTTTATTCATAAATCTGGGTCATATATCATACGGAAAAATAAAATTGCAAATGTTGAAACTGCTGCATTTTGCAGCAGTTGTCTTATTTTTCCTCCCTCGTAAATTTTACAAGAACAATCAATCAATCATTAACATTTATTCCCATACATCAAATCAAAATAAACAACTTGGTCAGTTAACAGAGACTGAGACTGTATGGAGGCATCCGTCATAAAGCAAAAGCCTGTAGGCTGGATTGCAAAACAAAACTACGATGGAAAGTAGAGGAGAAAGGTGCTAAAATCGTTTAAAAGCATCGTGCATGATAAAATTTAATTTTAAATTTGAATCATACTATCGTTTGCAGCCAAACGTCAGCCAAGCCCGTCCAAAATTCATATTTAATGCCACACATCTCTCAACAACACATTTTTCTATTTTTTAAATCTCCTTTTTAATATATATTTTCATTTTTTGATTTTTGTTTTCTGTTTAGACGGCATTGTCAAAACTCCGAAGTGGGCCGGCCGACCGGTAGTGCACGCGATAATCATTATGTAAATGTATTCTGTTTGTCGTTTGTTCACAACCGGAGTAGTGGCAGCCAGTTAAAGGGAGGGCATACCTTTTGGTAAGTACTCCTAAAATCAATAACCATAAAAGCATCCTTGGTAATAGAAGCACTTTAGCTGTTGATAATGTATAACAATTTGAGAAACAATTCCCTTCGAGGTAATTTGGTTAAAGAGAGGGATTCAAAAACCTTTCAATCTGAGAAACGTTTCTGCATAAAACTTTTGTCCGATTATGTATTCCAAGTATACGAATTAATCTTCCTGCGGTGACAAAACCGCTCTAGATTTTCGCTAGCTCCTTTCGAAATGATATTTTTACAGATTTGTTTTATTGTATATATCTACATAAGATTAAAACAAATGTTCCAAAAACCAATACTTTGCCTTTAAGCAGAGAACATCACTTTCAATTACGTCAAAATGGTTCAATTTCAAAGGCGTTGTGTTTATTGGAGAGGACAAAATACATCATAATATTTAGGAAAGCTTACTGATTATGATTATATATTGTATAATCATAATACAATTTCTCTTTGTCATATTTCCCTCAGGAATGAAGTCATATTCGAGAAAACTGTATATGAAAAACCCTAAGTTAAAAAAAAAATCACGCAAGAACTGATTTATGTTGTTACAACCTAAATTAAGGACAAAGTATATATTTACATAAACTGAAAATTGTGCATGGTTTCTCACTATACTTAACCTCTGGCTCACACAATGTCCAAATCGTCACAGATTTGGTATTTCATTAATATGGTTGATCACACATAAACACTGTCTGGGACTATTTATTTCTTCTCTACCAATCCTGTATAACACCTGTATACTTAGTACACAAATCCTACTTAATTAACGGCAGATTTTCGAGGGCGTTATCGGCATTAATATCAACAAGCGGTTTTCCGTAATTTTCTTACTTCGCAAAATAAGGTGACCGGGAAAGTACATTTTGGAGATTATATAATTCCCAACGTCAAACAGTAAAATTCCAGCTACTACAGAAGTTCACAAACCTCTTGACCTGGCCTAGGATATAAATTGGTGTAAATTGTTTACAGATACAAAATTCCAATGCATGTCTAGTCTAGTTGATTTTTGACAGGATCAACACCCTCTAATCATTTGTGATTGAATCGCTGCTTCGGTTAGTTAACGCGGAGGTAGAATTTTACATACATAGTTAGTGTTACCCCATCTCTCCAGTTTCCCAGTCTATAACACGAGAACAAACTACCAAGCCGGCCTAAACATGTCATGTTATGTCAAGATAGCAGTAGCTAAACATGCCACAGGGCCGTAGGAAGCTATTCGGCCGGTACGGCCATGGCCGTACCAATATTTTTTTATATATTTTTTTCCTCCCCCGTAGCAGTTGTTTGAATCAAGTGAAATAAGGAAAAAGAAAATCTTCAAAATAAAACTTAATTAGTAACGAGTTCATTTCCCGTTGCTCGCTAGCGATTGTATACTTTAGCTAGCTATACGTGATTGAGGCTAATGGAAAGGACGTTATTGAGGGCAGCCTACTGCCGGTCACGACCTCTACCCTTTGGTCATCCCTGTCTACATTCAGGTACGGTTTGTGGGCACATGTGATCAATCGTGTACATGTACATGTACATGTCATGCATGTCAACACTACTGCACGTTGCGTTTTTCACGTGTGAAACATTTTGTTAGTTGAAATTCTGAATGGTGTAGAAATCGAACATGATTATTATAATATTTTCCGATTGATTTTATACTTCATCCCCTTACCATTCATTTCAAATTACAACGTGAAACTATTAATAATAAATATTTTAATTGTTGTGTAACTTGCTTTTATTTAAATAATTTGTGAAACTTATAAATTATTAAATTATTTTTATTTGCACTTTGTTTTCTCCAATGAATTCAAGGAAGGATACAATTAATTAATCTATCATTTTTCATACAGAAAATCATTAAACGGGCTTTGGAAATGACATTTGATCGTTTGTTGTTTCAATGACATTTGATCGTTTGTTGTTATTAGAGAGTAAACCAATAAAAATGAATTTTATAATTTGCTAAAAAAGAGAGGGAAAACTGGCCAGGAATGACGCCATATTGCACCACAGAGCATCTAGAATGAAAACAATATCCGGGGCTCTTAGGCGGGCCCCGGACCCCACGCCGTAATTGGGGGATTTGAGTATAATCAAGCTGTCTGCTTCTAAGATGGCGTTAATGATATAATTAGGTTTAATTCTTTTATAATTGCAACGTACGTGTTTTCATTGAGTAGTATTACCCCTAATTGGCCCAGATCCTACCACCAGCGGGGTTCAAAGTGCTGGATATGATGCCTAAAATCGGCACATGATCTTTTTTTACAGGCAGGTGCACCTCTTAATTTTGCTTGAGCTCACAAAATCTCAACAGTAAATGAGGTGGCCTTAATTATGAGCTGTTATAGTGCCCCCATTAACCAATTATGTCCAGGGATAGTACCACATGCATCAATACATACAGCACCTTCCCCCTCCCTATTTTGAGGATGGAAATATGAGTACTTAAGAAATATTATTTGAGAGTAAACCAATAAAAATGAATTTTATAATTTGCTCAAAAAGTGAGGAAAGTGGCCAGGAATTATTTCATATTGCACCACAGAGCATCTAGAATGACAATTTTTCCGGGCCCTTAAGTGGGCCCCGGACCCCAGGCCGTAAGGGCTCTGCGCTTCGTGCTCGCATTGACTCCTAACTCCGCTTCTCAAGTGGGCCTGACCAATGTTTTTGAGCTTCCTACGGGCCTGCCATGTCAAGTTACCAGTATAACATACCAGGTCAAGTTACCAGTAGCTAAACATGCCAGGTCAAGTTACCAGTATAACATGCCAGGTCAAGTTACCAGTAGCTAAACATGCCATGTCAAGTTACCAGTATAACATGCCAGGTCAAGTTACCAGTGGCTAAACATGCCAGGTCAAGTTACCAGTAGCTAAACATGCCATGTCAAGTTACCAGTATAACATGCCAGGTCAAGTTACCAGTAGCTAAACATGCCAGGTCAAGTTACCAGTATAACATGCCAGGTCAAGTTACCAGTAGCTAAACATGCCAGGTCAAGTTACCAGTATAACATGCCAGGTCAAGTTACCAGTAGCTAAACATGCCATGTCAAGTTACCAGTATAACATGCCAGGTCAAGTTACCAGTAGCTAAACATGCCATGTCAAGTTACCAGTATAACATGCCAGGTCAAGTTACCAGTGGCTAAACATGCCAGGTCAAGTTACCAGTAGCTAAACATGCCATGTCAAGTTACCAGTATAACATGCCAGGTCAAGTTACCAGTAGCTAAACATGCCATGTCAAGTTACCAGTAGCTATAAACATATCATGTCAAGCTACCAGTGACTAAACATGTCCTGTCAAGTTACCAGTAGCTATAAACATGTCATGTCAAGCTACCAGTGGCTAAACATGTCATGTCAAGTTACCAGTAGCTATAAACATGTCATGTCAAGCTACCAGTGGCTAAACATGTCATGTCAAGTTACAAGTAGCTAAACATGTCCTGTCAAGTTACCAGTAGCTATAAACATGTCATGTCAAGCTACTAGTAGCTAAACAATGTCATGTCAAGTTGAGTAGCTACACATGTCATGTCAAGTTTTCAGTAGCTATAAACATGTCATGTCAAGCTACCAGTGGCTAAACATTGTCTGAAAAGTGTTGAAATATGTAAAATATATATATGCGTGGAATTACAGAGGCCATGATTTCTGTTGCCTTGGTTTTGGTTTGGCTTAAGGCAGCCCTGTCAAAAGTTTCCCATAGCAGACCTGGAATTTCAGGTATGTTATAGTTTGTACTTAAAACGCCTTCTATAAACCTTACAGGCCTAAACGATTTACGGTAGCATATTTATCGTTCTAATATTTTAGATTATAAATGTTCAAAATGAAAGAACCTGTGTTCTTATACACAATAGGAATCAACCAACCTGTCAAATAATTTGACGTTTTCCCCTCGGACACAAAAGTTTAAAACACGATAGTATTTATACTGTTTAAAAAGAAAGTGACTAGTGCCCAAATTCAAAGCACAAAAAAGTAGCTGAACACAACACAATTATGCTTATCAAAATACAGTTACCGCCGGCATCCTGTTCATTTTACTTGTTTATCAGATAACTCTGAAGCATTATTTCCTGCTTAAAGGGTGGGTGCATGTACAACATTGGTAAGATTTGCACATAACTTACACGGTACAAAGATGGTCATAGTGGAAAAATTCCCTTGAAATAGTTTTGCTTGAAATGCCATAGTTTTTTTTAAATTAGTAAAACAATAGTCTCTATCCTGCAAGATAAAATCCGATTTTTGAAAAAAGTCAAAACATATAATGGGGTTTTTCACTGTTTTCTCATGACTCCGAAGACTGATTGAGCTTAAACTTTCACAGGTTTGTTATTTCATGTATATGTTAGGTCACATCATGTGTGGATACAGGTCAATTACCAATGTTGTACACACCCTTTAGAGGGTGTTTGTATAACATTTCTAAGAGTAAAAATATAAATGTTCTCTAGTTCACGCATAACTTACATGGTATAAAGATGGTCATGGTGGGCAACTCCCTTTGAAATATTTTTGCTTGAAATGCTATACTTTTTGAGAAATGAGTAAAACAAATAGTTATGATCTCACGAGTCAAGAACTCAATGTTTGCAAGTAGTAAAAACATATAAGGTGTTTCCCCACTTTTTTCTCGTGACTCCAATGACCGTTTGGGTTAAAACTTCCATAGGTTTGTTACTTCATGTATATGTTGAATCACATCAAGTGTGGATACTGTTCTTTAACAACCAATGATACATAATATGTGCTGAAAAAATGACTTGAGCGGGGTTTGAACCAACGACCTCCGGATTAACGTGCCGGTGTGGACGGAGATTCTGTCCCCCCGGCCGGGGGGACAGATTAATCGGTCCCCCCGGACAACTTTACCTGGCTTGTCTAGGGTACAATGTCCCCCGAGACAGTATCTCCTAGGATAAACTGTCTCTCGTTAGGTTATTCTGTCCGTCGTGTTCAACGGAGATTATGACCCCAGGCATGAGCGTCCATGCCGACGGAACTACTTTAATAAACTTGCGTTTTTACCCCGCGCTTTGCTGGTTTATTAGAAGTATTATCTATTTGTTACTCATTTTAGTCAACATTGATTCACCAATGTAATAATTATTCTTTTGTGTATTTATATATTTTCTAATATATTTTTGTTGAGCCCTACACTCTATTTTCCCGTATTTTGTATCTATAGCCTCATTCACTTTTTCTTATTTACTTGTTGAAATGATTCACGAGGCAATTAATATTCCATATACTCGCCGTCGTCTGATTCGGGCCTGACTCTTGACTATTAGAAAGTTGGTCTAACCAATGTAGGGATTTTCCTTCACAGATTTGGAGCACTGTAAAAACCCCATGATGACACCTTTAAGTGTTTTGGTTGATTTTCAGGTGTATGTGATTTACTTGACTGTGCCATGCAGTTTAGACTAATGTAAATTTTGATGTCAAGGTACACTGACAGCTAGCTCTCTTCCGGCTGAATCTCTTTGATCGTGTATGATGTAACACATAAGTTTCTCTTCCTGCTGATTCTAATGGACTGGTATTTTGTAATATTGAGATTCATTTTACAGGATCGTTCTCCAGTCAGGGAGTTTGTTTAGCTTATGACTTGTTCATCATGAGAGCTCACGCACGGTATTGTACATCAAACACTCATCCGCCCCCAAAAATTCACTGTTGTGAGTTTATGTTTTTATGATATTTTGTATATGTAAATGTGGGGTCCAAAAGCGATACCTTGTGAAATGCCGCTCAATAACTCGCCCCAAGCCCCGATCAATGTTGACTCTCAATATTGCGCGTTCTGCGCTCCAGCTGGGGTAGCCTTGCGTCAAGACATCCATGGATGAGATAGCTTTGCAGTCGACAGTCCTTGCTCAAGGCGGTCGCAGTTTTCACTCCGAAAAGACGCCGCAAAATCCACCACTAGTAGCCTATCACAAGCACTGTGCGTAATGTTTGTATCACATCGCACGACGCCCGTACTACTACTGTGCGCAGGTCATCCGCACTCGTATTACTATCCGCATGCGGAGGCCGTTAGGCATAGTCTACGTGTACACATCTCACACCACGCAAGCACTGCGCGTTACACATGCTTGGCACACATCCAGAGACTGCAGCACATAGCTCGGGTGCATGGGTAGCGCAATGGCGCAATAGCGCAAAGGGAAAAACAACTAATCTAAAAAGACAAATTAATAAATGAAAGTAAAACTCCAACGCCTTGGTCAAGGCTAAGTCGACAGTCGCAAAGCGACTGGAAGGGAGAGCTTGGCAACCTTCACTGGTCATGGATTTCTATTGTTTTTCTTTATGTCTTTATTTTTGCTACCCTCCCGACTCACTCCAAGACTCGCGGCTTCATAAAACCGGCTTCAAACATGTCAGGGTGTTTTGGGTTTCAATGCTTCACCCACCGACAGTGGAGGTGGGTTCGGTGCCGGGCTTTAATTCTGATGGGCCGAGTAAAGTGTTCACCTTCGGAAGAGCAGCTATTCGACGTATGGGATAATTATCTTTAGGTGTCAATACCTTCGGTTTTCACCGTAACGTAAGTAATGAATCCGATCAGAACGGATCGTAAAGGGTTATTACGGTGAACTTATCCGGACGTGTTTGATAATAGGGAGTGACGTCATAGACTTATCGGACTAAAATTGCCTTGTCACTCACGGATGACCCCCTTTATGATAAATGATTTATGTCAATTGAATCCAATCACATGTACTTGTACTGACCCGAATTGCCCCAGTGGCAGCAAGACCTTTATTTCCTCCACCCTCGAAGACGATGTTCTCAAAAGCGAAGTCGAATCCCCCGAGCTCCGCTGCCTGATCGGCCGTGAGAATCGGCGAGCGACCTGCTGGTGTTACTGCCGGTACTCCCCCTCCTTTCTGAAACATAATGGCAACCACCATGACGTGTCGAAATAGATTAGTTATGTTTAACTCAACCAAGTTTTCCTTATTTTTGTTTAAATTAATCGATTTACACGGTTCCATTATCAGTGTGATTTTAACTTGATATGTCAAACTTATAAGTGACGTTTGAAGCTTTGCTCAGTTTTGATAACAATTAGTAACTATACTACTTGCGGGTATGGTAGGCTATATTATGGTAAAACCATGTGTACATCTCCTATGGGGGTGTTCGTTCTGGAAAGAGGCGTTGGTAAACCCAGAGATTTACAATGTGTGGCAATTTATTTTGTGTAACCTATATTCTTAATATTGTTGTTGTTTTTTGTAGTGTTATGTGAGCTGGGATCTATAGATCAATGATTTGTTCTTACTGAATGGATCACCAGGATAATGAGTAATAAATAGATACATCATTTACAATGGTTGTACCCGGCGAGTTTACTAAATCTAGTTCATAGTTATGGCTGTGTGTCCTTTACATGTCAAACAATAAGATCAAATTGAAAAGTAAATTTACTCCCAGTCCAAGATGACATTGGTATTACTGAAGTCAAAGTCATTCAGTTTTTATTTATTTATTTATTTTATTTTATTTTTTCGGGGGAAAGTTGCCAATAACAACTTCGCCGTGTAAACAGGCCACATAAGGTGATGGCAATAAAGTAAGAAGGGGTTCAGTTGACATTATTTAATGTCACACTAACAAACAAATAAACAAAAAGTTACAAAGCTACATTACAGCTTTAAGGAATTGGTTTGGACTACAACAAGTACATGTATACACACTCATCAACACATCTATCCTAGCAAGGTCCATAAACTCCCCTATTGACCATTGGTTGCATCATGATCTAAACTTATTCTTCAAAACCATTTCCTTAGTATACTTATACTGACCCGAATTGCCCCAGTGGCAGCGAGACATTTATTTCCTCCACCCTCGAAGACGATGTTCTCAAAATCGAAGTCGTTCCTCCCTAGCTCCGCTGCCTGATCGGCCGTGAGAATCGGCGAGCGACCTGCTGGTGTTACTGCCGTCAACTTCATATCAGGTGTACTGTCACCTTTGCTGATGCCACCAGCCTTCTTGCCTCCTCCATTAACAGTGTATTTTCTGCCTGATTTTGAAGTTTTCATTGACTGAGGCATATTTTATTTGCTCAATTATTTTGAGTAGGCCTACTTGACTAAACTTGCACTTCTAATAAATCTAAAAACACAATGCAGTGTTGACCTCCGTTTATCCAACACGTTTCACGGCACTGGTCATGCGACTCAGGTTGCACGAGTTATGCACTGCATGCAGTCAGCCAGTGACAGCTTTTTCGGTAACTCCTTGTTCAGTGATCTGTTGTAAAAACTCAGATTCTGCCTTGTGATTGGTTTAAAGCGCGGCACACATAGCGGTCCTTCGATCAACTCTGGATAAGCAGTAGTTTTTGCTGCCTGATTGGTTGCCGTACATTGAATAGCAATTCAGGCCGTTCACGATTCATCAGTAGAGGGAGTTTTAAACACACATACAGTTCAGTTAAGAGCCGTGATTCAGCTCGGAATAAACGGTCCAGTGATCATGCAGCTGATCAGATCAGATCCGGGTTTGATCCACCTGTAAACGGTTGGATCAAACAGTTGGCAGACCGCACTCCAGGCTCAGGCATAGGCTCTGTTGGCTGTTTTGAAAACCTGCACTTTCGGTATGAGGCTTTAATTTAAATAATAAACCACAAGGGAAACTGACTGGGTAAATTTAAACAGACCAATGGAGCCCAAGCCAGAGTCCAATCCGGATCTTTGGTTTAGAAAAGGGACGCGTGGTCCTAGCACTGGTGGTCCTAGTCTGTAATCGGAGTTGGGGGGTTTTCTGCGTGAAAAACACATCAGCGCCCTCAATTTCTAAACTTAGATTGGATGTAAAAGGTGTGACAGTCACTGGGGCAAATTACGTTTGCTTTCGCGTGGCTTGGGGGAATTTACGTCCATAAAGCACGATTTGGCAATTAATCTATGTTTATGCGGCGCTTCGAAAAATTGATTTTCATCTTTGCATTAATGTTAGGCCTAAGCTTAGCAACTACGGAAAGCTGCCCATATCAACAACTATGTCGGTGTGGCACTTGGCGGGAGATTATGTTCCCCTGGAGATTCTGTGCACCCCCCCCCCCCCCCCCCCCTTTACGATGAATCGTGTTGAAATTTCGTCTGATAGCGCTCTCTTTTTACATCATCTTCCTTCAGCACATAATTATTAATTTACCCGTTACCGTATTGAGGGACACACACCGGAGAACAAAATCCCATATAAAGGCACCAACTATAGTTGGGACGATTGTCAAGTTAGGACGGAAAGGACGGAACAGTGTTCACCCCCCCCCCCCCCCCCCAAATGGTGGTCAGCTGTCGGACAACGATTCGTTCAAGCACTTTAGATACTAGCAAGGTCAGGCTGCTTAATACAGGGCGGTAGTTCTTTAGAATAACTCGGTTTCTTCAGCAATGTTGCAATAACTGCAGATTTCGTAAAACCCAAGATTGCATTAATTCGCTATTTTCTTTGGCCGAAAATTCACTTGTGAATTTTGTAGAACATGCCATACAGTTGGTAAACCTAACCAAAAAATACCAGTTTCCTCCCTGTTTCCAAATCCGGCCTGTGGGCAACCAAGTTCGTCATTCGCAAGTGCACGGATACGGATACAGTTACAGATAAGATATTGGTTCACATTATAGATGCGCGTCAGATTTTGTTTCGCAATCATTGAGTTATGTGTCAGGCCTAGGCCAAAGTAAAGACACACATTGGCATAGGTTTTGCGAGCAAAACAAATCCAAAAACATTTTGTGTATGTTCTTGTTACATTGGAGAATTTGATTGAATAGTATTTTTGTTTAACTGATCGTTTTCGGACCCCCACGTTAAACGCGTGTAAAGAAAGTTTCCGGCAAGCATGTCGAAATAGAGAGGACTGTTTATACTGCATTTTCCCATATTTTGCTTACACCATGATGTACACATTTCTATCAATGTCATGAATGACACCTTTAAAAGTAATACAAGCGAAAATGTTTTTAATCTAGGGCAAAAATACAACTAAAATCAGCAAAACGGTGCATGAGCTCCCGTATCCGTTGTCAACGTGCATGCAGAACACGGAAGCCGCGGTTGCGTTACGTGAACACACAAAGTGTTGACGTATCCGTATCCGTAGCCTTGCGAAACCTCTCTATTGTCGACCGTGTCGGACCTTTACCAAAAGCAAGGTCTGGTCACATGTACTTAATATAATCATCACGGATGTTGTAACTAAATACCCAGAGGCAATACCTTTGCGGAATATCACAGCCAAAAGTGTCTCGAGGCTCTTGTAAACTTGTCCATCAAAATGGGGTTACCAAAGGTAGTGCAGCATGATCAGGGATCTAATTATACTAAAGTTTTGCAATCATTAGAGATATCTCAGAAAACCTCTTCAGCTTACCATCCTCAGTCCCAGGGTGCACTTGAAAGATATCACCAAACACTTAAGTCGATGATCTGTAAGTTTTGTCATGACCGTCAAGAATACTGGGATAAAGGGATAGATTTTCTCTTATTTGCTTCAAGGGATACACCCTGTGAGGGTACGGGTTCAGCCCTTTTGAGTTAGTTTTCGGCCACAAAGTCGTGGACCGCTGAAACTTCTGTCATCTGAACCACAATCTGAAACACAATCATTGACCGTGTCTCTGAAATCAAAAGAACGAATGAAAACGAGGTTTGATAAGGAATCACGTGACCGAACACTTAAACCAGGGGATCAAGTGCTTGTCTTACTTCCTGTTCAAGGTGAACCTTTAAGGAATATTTTTTTAACCACTTTTGGTCCCACGTCCATTGTTAAACCATAGAGCAAGGCTCTATGGTTAAACGCGTGAAGGAAACAAACTCGCGCACTTTAACGGCTACGCGCGAGACTTGCGTCATTCATGACCCCCAGAAATGTTCTGCCCAATGACTTATGGGGTCTAATAAATAGTTCGGTCTTCAGAAGCGTTTTAAAATATTAATTGACTTGAGGGCTAAGCTATACATATTTTGATAAATCACCATTCCTCTCTGAATGCGTATGAAACCTTATGAAGAAAACAGAATATGATGCAAATTGCAAAAAGTAGTCAAGACTAGGCCTACCACATTAAAGTGTTGATTCATATATTGGTAAATACTCCACAAATTAAACCATAAAAACTTACTTTGAAGCACTGCAGCTTTTGATCCTGATAGTATAAACTATTTTGTGAAGATTCCCTTCGAATGGTTTGAACGACTTTTCACCATTCCTGTATGAATTGTTTCTCAAATTTCTAAAGGGTGGTGTCCGTTCATAAATGCCAGTGGCTAGAAATGCGGTTGGTACCCGCTGTAACCTCACTAAACGTGGATGGATTCGAGGTTCTTGTGAAAATACCGTGACAATTTTTGCTCTTTTCTCAGCAGGTAGACAATGTGTTCAGCTAAAACGTTCACATGTGAATTTTATTGTAGAATATTGCCTATAAATCAGCAGTATGTTGACAAAAAACCAAACGATCGATGACCCTACCTAAGTGCTCAAATTTATTCTCACACTTGACTCTTGAGCCAAACATTCTAAATCCCATGGCATCCTCTTCATGCTCTTTCGAGGACCATTTTGTAATGCTAAAATAAACACACAAAGAAAACCTGAATGCCATCGGATCCAGTTCGTCTCAATCGATATCCACATTTATCTACAATGTTTGTACATATGAAGTTAAAAAAACAAAAAAACAAAAAAACTTTTTTTTTACAGACCATAAAAATTTATTGAAGCAAATCAAAACACTTCTGTTAACAAACATGTTTTTATAAGAGTCAGAGCGTGAACAAACATAAGGAGATCTTGTTTCTTCAAATGAAGAAAACTACGTACAGTAACTGTTATTCATTGCAATGCAAAAAACACAGATATAAAAAACACGCATGTTGTCATGAGTAGTCTGTAATCAAGGTTTTAAAAAATTAAATCTGTTTAAAACATTAATTACGAGTTTTGGAAAATAATTCCACCAAACAAGACCCTCCATCTACATCAACAACAATTCTCAAATTGTCTTCTTTTTTAAAAGAAAATCATTTTTAGTTCTTTTGTAATTATCGTTCTTCATCAGACCAATAATAATCTTGATCTTCATCCGGGTCGGAGTCAGACACAGGGGTGACGTCAAACATGTCAGCCATCTTGCTTTTCATGGCTTTCGTTAGCGAGGCACTACCTGAAGATTTGGCGATTCCTCTGCTGACCTGCTGGAAGAGAAGAAGAAGATGTCAGATATTTCATTGATGAGATATTTGTTCAATTCGATTATGAAACACTTACATACTATGTCTGTAGCCATTACGTAGCACAAGAGAAACAATTATGATACATTGAAAAGTGACCGTGCCACACTTTTGCCCCCTTCATGAAGGGACAAATAAAAAAACCTTGATAGATCAGACAGGAAGCATAAAGATCATTTTTTTAAAAGAAGACACACCCACGTGATCACTCCCTGACCAATCAGAATGCACAAACTTTACAAGGTACTTATTAATGCAAAGTATTACAATCCCATTTGAAAATGCATGTACTGTGCCCGTGCTCCAAACTCCAATAGAAAGGTTAATACTACAACAAATAATATTATAAAATGTCAATAAATACATTCTTTAAAACGACTTTAAACACTTTTGAATTTTATTGTAACACACAGGGCCCAAATAGAAACCAGTCTTTTTACTGATTTGGCCCAGCACCCTGGGTAAATAAAAATAAATAAAAAATACACGAATAACAAAACGACCTCAAATACAATTCGAATTTATAAATAACTATCAAGGAACCATTCTTAGCAGCATAGTCTTATAGCCACAGGGTAATCAGTTCGGGTTGTGTGCTGCATAGTTAAGCTCAAACAAATAGTAATAACTCCCACTATTGCAATGATCTGAACGATATGTAGAATGAGAGACAATTATTTAACACTACATGGATTGAATTCATGTGTCTGTTGTGCTTTAAAAATTAAATTTTGTTTAGTGGATAAAATTAGTATGTACATGTATGCTAGGCAACATTCATACTTCAATAGACGATGTGACCTGTGACATCACATGTTTACAAAAGAGCCACAGAGCCTGGACTTCCTGCAGGCACATTTGTACACAGCTCAATGGAAGAAAACAACAAATCCTATGTTTTATGGAGATTGCACTGTCTGATTTTTCTCAACTTTTGATATGAAGAAAGGGGGGACATCTCAAAAGCTGTACAGCTGTTGCTTTTGTAAATTTTGAATTTATGTGAAAATTATGACACAAAATGTAAATTTTCCCATATAGCCTGTGTAGTATCTTGCCCGGCAGGAAACGCTTAAGAATGTGCAAGGTCACCACTCTGTAAACAAAGGTAACATGGTCTATATATCTGTAATTACATACTCTTTTAATAAAAATATGCTTTATGAATGCATCACGCACACCACTGAATTAATGATAAACTGTAGATACCAATACCCATATGTGACCCGCTCTGCGAAAAAGGCCCTTATTATGCAAAAAATTTTGAGTTAGATACATGGTTGGAAAGGGCCTTTTCTCAGCTTTAATTTGGTATATGTTAGAAGTCTGTAGCATTTTGCAATCCAGAGTTATACCATAATTTGCATACAAATCTTGCCATTTTGGTCAAAATAGGTTGAGGAGAAACAGCCTTGTAAACTTTACACTGTATTTTAATTTATTTAAGTACAAAGTTCTTATGATAGACCCTAACAACGAGCACATTCCCAATACACTATTCGTCTGAAATTTTCACCAATTGTTGAATATGACTTATTAAGTTCAAAATATTTGTTCTTTTTATTTAATGGTCTATTTCGCACTTTTTTGAACTAATTTGCATATTGTGCTTTTTCGTAACCTTTTTCTTATCTTTAAAATTGCAAACACACACTTAGTCATTATTACTACGTTTTTATACCAGTTTGGTTAGTTTTACTACTTTTGGAAGTAATCCTTATGCCAACTGGACTTTTTAGAAAACCATATGATTTTAAATAGAATATTTTTGGGTGAAAACAAGAGCTTTTTGGGAAAAAAACAATAAATCCCACTTTTTCGTATTTTTAAAGCAACAGCTTGGGCTGATTCATTTAACCCTTCAGCTAGCTTGTATTTTCATGATTAAAAGTATTTTTATGATTAAAAGTATTTTTGGGGTAAAAATGTAACATTTTGGGGGGAAAAAAATACTTTAGTTTAAAACCGGAATATTTCCTTTAAAATATAACAGTCAAGGTAGTTTGCCTTCTTATTGAAATCTTAAGTTGATTAATCTACTTTGAAATAATCTTTGGGCTAAAAACTTGCTTTTTAGTTTTAAAAAACACACACAAATAAATAGAACAAACAAATAAACACAGAGAGTTCCGTTGGCATCGATGTCATCTCCTGCTAGGGATACCTACAACAACCAAGGGGCCATCCTCTTCATCATTGCTGTCAGGGTCAATCTCTTGGTTATCTTCCGCTAAAAATGGCGGTATGGAATCAGATTCCGAATCGGTTTCTGATTCCACATCGTCATCTTCACATCGGAAGTTAACGAAGTAATCTTCCACGAAGCCAACCATGTCTCTCTCCACCCTGGCAAGATTGGCATCACGGAGATCATTCAAAGCCTCAGCCAGACACTGATCCTTTGAACCCATATTAAGCACAAAATAAACGAAAAATATATAATAGCAGTTGGCTATGGTTAAGTAAAATTATTTGGCTAAAGTGGTAAATAATTCTCAAAATCTTTTCGCTCAGAGCAGTACAAGTCAGTTGAGTTGAACACAGTTAACAGGTAATGCGCTTTATTTTTGCGTGGCACGCACATCATAAACAGTCACATGACAGTCACCTGACAGAATAAACAGCCGATATCATTCACAGCGCATGCGCGCACTGGATCCTTGCGCACATTGACCAATCGGTGCACTACACTGTGTGCACGTGATAGAAAAGATCCACGCCCCTAGTAACAAGCGCTCTGTCTACGTGTCATTAAATTACCGACCCTGCTTTTAATTTTGACCTCTAACCTTTTCTATGTCTAAATTTAGAAAGACGACGTCCTCCGCTTTCAGATGATACCAAATTTATAATAGGGGGGTTCCAAATAATGTCGTGTCAGATGTGTAAAAGACGCAATTTTCCACTGACTCCACGGACACCGATCGTACAAACCACGAACAAATTGTACACAAAACACGGGTTTTTTCCAACTTTATTGATCAAAATGAACATTCAATCTTACAAATTATGAAAGAGTGGACATCAACGATGTCAAAAATGGGATAAAAAAAAAATCACATCGAGTAAGAAATTTTCACCTTTTCAACATTGACGAGCCCTTTGCGTGCTTAAGAGATAGCGCGACTTAAGGGCCTTTTTCGCAGAGCGGGTCACATATGCCGTATTGAAAAAGAGTGTGGGGGCCACTGAGTTGGGGGGAAACTTTGCAGGGGGCAAGTTTGCAGGGGGGCGACTTTGCAGGGGGAAACAGTGTGGGGGAAACTTTCATAGGGGGCGAGGCGACTGGCATCCTGACAGACATGGATTCCTAGCCCTACCACCCTGGATCAAAAACTGCAGACATTTCAAAGCTGTTCCAATTCTAAACAATTGCAGCAGCTTTAGTGTCTTAGAAATCTCAACCATACTTAACCACTTTAGTGTCTTAGAAATCTCAACCATACTTAACCACTATCCTGTTCGCAAGTGCGACGTAATTCCACAGTAAGCCACGCCCATTTCTCACATACTGGCCTCACTGACTACCAAAAGCCCAATAGGGGTTGCACTGAGCTAGGTTTTCTTTGATGATTCATGCAGGAAAAAGTTAATAATTGGATTTGGCTTTTGAATGATGAAATGGGTGTTTTGGGGTGAAATTACACACAAAAGTATGCAAGCTTTGAGCGTGCAGCAGGTGCAGCAGATACGCAGACGTGTGCGACGCAATGGCTTACCAACACGAAAGGCCTCAAAGTATGTGTTATTTGAAAGCTCTTCTACTCATCTACTTAATGAGCGAATAAACCCAGTTTTGAGTTTCAGCAGGAAGTGCCTGGTTTTGGGTGGAGCATCACATGATACACAACATACCTTGTTTGAGGTGAACGACCTCTGCTTGAATCCACAGGATTTCTTCTTCTTCTGCAAACCATGAATGTATTGATCAATGTGCTCCCTGAAAACAAAATCGATTTGGTGGTCAATTAGGGTCCAACCTAGATGGGACATAAATCAGTAGGTCCTGTGTGTTGTGTAATGCACATAAAAGAACCTTGTGCACTTAAATCATAAAGATAATAACAATAATAATATCAAAGCATCTACATACAGTAGCACCTTATGCAAGGCCTCAAAGGGCGTCACAAAAATACACAAATCAGCAACTATATATTACAGAAAGTACACACACAAATTATCAATATGCAGAATAAGCAACTAAAATACATAAACAATAACATTTCATGATTTACTATAAATATCAATAACAAATATAACAGGTGAGAGGTTACCAGCATGATTTTTACCGCAAAGCACTTTGTCTAAACAAGTCACAGGCATGTATTACAGCACAACCTACAATACCAGCACCCCATGCTCTCGCAAAATTTAGAATTTTAACTGTGCCTTACCTGTCAACGGAGGGCAGCAGACCAGGGCTGATGAGGTTTGAGTATGGTGTTTTCTTATCCGATAGGGGAAGCACCCCCTGATAGCGAGCACTTGGCGTCTTGAATCGTGCTGAACCGGGTGTCTTTCCAGCTGGCCCTTCTTCCCCTTCGTCATCCATCTCCCATTCACCTAGTGGTATCTGGACAACAACAAAAAGTAGATTCCAAGTGAAACCTAAATTACCTCAAATTCAATATCATTATTCTTCCAGTTTATGTTACATAATAACAACAATAACTTATAATAACATGACACTCATATGACATTGAATTATCAAATCTGATTGTTAAGAATGATTTTATGAGACAAAGCAACCATAAAACAACACCTTGCAAGGGATACAAGGTGAGGTGGTGCATATTGCTGCCAAACCATGACAAAAAACCTGGGGCAAGCTCCTTCTATTTACGATAAATGTACTGGGTTCTTTTACATGTATTACTTAACACACGGGACCTATGGTTCTACGTCCCATCTGAAGGACAAAGCTATAAGGGTCAAGTAGCTAGCTTATTAAAGGACACAAGTGTTAAGACCGGGACTTAAAGGCACCTGGCAGTGGTATTTTTTCAAAATAAAGCTTTTGTCATTAATATATACATTTTTATGAGTGGAATGTGAATAAACAATTTACTAAGGTTAAAAAATTGTATTTTTCTTTTAATTACAAATTAAAAAATAGGCCCCCCTTTACACGGCGCTGTTCGTGACGTCAATCGAGGCAGGAGAAAATGTGTAGTCTGGCCCCGTACATTACGTCTGGGTACGTGATCAGTATGATGCGTTTTCGTATTCGGACGTCACCACCCAATGCAATCCTAGGACAGTGTACAGCCGACTAATACGAGACGCCAGTTTATACGAGGTTTTTCACCGGTCCCGAACTGTCCCATGCGCGTTTCTATGTCTTAAAAACGGAAGATACGAGCATGGTCATAACGAGAACACGGATAATACGAGGTATTGTTTTTCCACCAGAAACATTTCGCTGGTAACCTAAGCTTCACTGCAACTTCCCTTGCACACTACTACCAACGAAAAAATCCCCGGGCTATCCAAGTGTTCGCTGCATAGCGCTGAAAACGACGTCGGACCGGACCACTTTGCCCTCGTTAGCCTAACTTTCGATGCCCGTAACTGCCTATATTTGGGATCTGCAGGAAAAAAATGCTGGCTGACCCCATCTTTAGTCGTTTTGCTGCATCCAGCAGCAATTTTCGCTGGAAAAATGCAAGAAAAAACCCCCTTTTGGATAACCAAACGAAACGTCCAATCTCACTACTTGCACGTGTATATACAACGTAAATGCAGGCAAGTTCGAGTGGGGTCGATGCTCAATCGAGGCGAAGTCTTCCTCGATTGACGTCACAAAAAGGGATGGGCGGAGTCGCCCCCAAACAACTTTATCTATTTTTTTAACATATAAATACTGACAAACAATTACTCAAAAAATTGTTTTATTGTTAATATACATATACTCTTATATTTAAAAAAAAAAAATTCTATTTCCAGGTGACTTTAAACCCACACTCTGTTGATCAGAAACACCAGTGTTTGTGTTTGATGTGTTTGACCACTCAGACAAAACGGACGACACACCCCTAGTGAACCTATTTCTTAAGTCAAATATTTTGTCTTTGGTAAAACTGTATAAACTATATAAAACATATTTATTAACCCTCCAACTGCTGGTAACATTTTCCAGGGAGTTGACCAACCACTTGAAACCATTCAATTGGTCGTGAATGGTGGCTAAACTGTGCACACCAAACTAAACTGTGTACATGTGTGGAGGTATTCACAACATATTATCAAAGTGCAGTCTAGCAAAGTGCATCTATCATTCAAAACTACAGTGGATGATACTGAACAGGCAGGCAGTAGGAGGGTTGACTATGTACTGTGTAGATGCATTCACAATTTATCATATTGAAGGCTGGCATATAAATCATTCAAAACCAAAGTGGATGGTATTGAGAGGTCAGACAGTAGGAGGGTTAACTGTGTACTGTGTAGATGCATTCACCACGTGATCTCATGATATTGCAGGCTGACATAGTGTATCTATCATTCAAAACCACACTGGATGATATTGAATGGTCAGACAGTAGGAGGGTTAACTGTATACTGTGTAGATGCATTTACCAGTGCACTGCTTTAACTTTTAAACCAGTTACCTTGAGTTTCTTCTGTTTCTTGAACGGCGTGGATTCAAAGATGTCATCCTCATACCCTCGATTGTGTTGCTCCACAAGGTCCCTGAGCTGTCTTTTCCTCTTCATTGTACCCGCCTTGGCTGTTAGAGTTATTGAAGCTGCCATAGAAATGGTTTGAATAAAAAGATCACAGCTTTCGTGGCATGGATATCAAGAAGGTTGTATATTCGCACCATTGGGTTAGTGTGTAAATATACAACAGTAGCGTAGCAAGAAATAATGCATGCCATGTTTTACCCTGAGAGATACAGATTGTAGTATGCGATGCATTCATATAACATCACTGTCTAGCAACAGTACTTCATGTGATGTCTGCAGTTGTTTCAAAGCGTGTGAATAACTTGAGTGGAACTTGTAAACACACATACATGATAATACTTAACCACTTCATATCGAATGACTTGTATATCTGCCAAATGTTTTCTAGACTGGCATTTCGGTCGACGGTTGATTATGACCGGAACAACCCCACAGCGACTTAAATTTGTTTACTGCCAGCTGGAGGGCCGACAGAAATATTCACCCACACATCCCATTGCGTATCATGCACAGGCAAAACCCTACTGTGCTTCATGAAATGGTTTTAAAGAGCTGCAGGAGATGTTGGATTGGGCATTCCCTACTTCCACCCCCTGGAATATTGTTTCTTCCCTTGCCATTGGCTGCCCATTGTTGTTTTGTTCTAAGCCGAGGGGGGGGGGGGTAGAGGGGTGTTTGGAACTCCCCCCCCTCCTTACAACCACTGAGATTTGACATTATTGCAGCTTCAACAAGCATGATTTTTGGTTGTATGTGAAAAAGTAGGAACATTTTATCAAGTACAAACCCTGATCTTCATGTACACACGGTGTAGGCTTTAATAGACTTTCAGGCTATTCAATCCAAAAAATAAAAAATCTTTTGCCAAGAACAACAAAATCCGAAATCAGACTGATGTAGGATATATGCCTGCTTCAAATACAAGTTGTGTACAGAATAGTTTTGGTGGCATAACTTTTTCACATTCCAAGAGTCAGTTCGTTATGTAGAAGCATTTTTTTCAATAGGACAATAACCCTAACTGTTTTTTCTTTGAGAATTTAGTTCAAATTTAACAAAAACATACTAACTTTTTTCTTGGTTCTCTTGCTGTTTGGAATGTTCTTTTGTTGACTTTGTAGCACTAGAATTTGCAGTACCTAGTTTTGTTGAACTGGTAAAGAGAAAATGAAAAAGCGAGTAGGAATTTTAACTGGAATGAAATACCATCACGACAAAATAAATATCAACTACCAACGGATGCTTAATGGAGGGAGTCGTAGGTTCATGGGTTTCTCTTTCTGAAAACCTACAGCTAATGATGGAGTGTTCAATATTGTGTCCCCTTTTGAACATTCTCCAGGCATGGTTTTAAGCTGAATGGATGGAATAAATTAGTTAAGTTATATCGACGTTCAAATTGGAAGAATGAAATGTAAAAACATGTTTTTCCGCTAGCAAATCTTTTTCAATGGTGACTTTTACTGGCAATTTCATACCACTTTGTTAAAATGTAATGCTTGTATAAATTTACTATAGTTTCAGAATACATGTAGTTTTAGTTGTCAGTTAAAACCATGTGATGTTATCTCCTATTGCCAAGTAGATTTAATTCTGGTAAGAACTTGACCTGCTTAGTTCGAGAAAACTTGTCCAGCTATTTACCTACTATTGCCGAGTAGATTAGGGAACGAGGAGGAATTAGTGAATCAGTGGAACTCCTTGTAATTATCTACATTTCCTACCCCCCCCCCCCCCCCCCCCCCCCCCCGAATGAGATAAGTCAGTCAAACTTCAGCCACTGCGACTTCTGCTTCTGCCAAAATTGTTTTTTTGACAAACCACATTACCAAAACAAATCCTTTTTAAGTTCTTAAAACAACCAGAAAAGTAACCTACCGTTGTGAAAGTTCCGGCTTCTCAGGTTGCCAAATCCTTTCTTCAATTACATCTTCTACGCTCGGTGTTCCAGTTAAAGGTCTGTCCCTGATTTTCTCATTTTGTACTCTTCCTTTTTGCATGTCGTTGGTCTTGATAGAGGATTCATCGGTTTTCTCCTGACGGAGCCTGTTTGTACTAAGACCCCCCTGGCTGTCTTGTTTAGATACGTGACTAGTTGCAGTTGATTTGGAGCGAGCTTTTTGATGCCAAGCTGTTGCTTGGTTTTTGCTTTTAGTCAAATGGTTTTGAGGGGCTTTCTTTGTTTCAGAATCGTTCTCAGTTTTCTGACAATTTCTCCTGGGTTGATGCCTCTGGATGACCACTGCTTTCTTGCTCAGTCCTCTGTGGACAGGTTGCTTCTGGTGTTTACTGGTGTCATCAGTGTCCTCTGATGAGGCTTCGGAGCTTGTGAATCGCCTTTTTGAACTTCTTAAGACCTGGGCTACCACTGGTTGCTCAAGACTTCGGTCATCCTCTGATGTCTGGACAGGTATTCTCTGTATCACCTTTCGGGACCGACTGCCCAAAGATTTTTTCTTGAGAGGACCCAAATTACCAGAATCCTCCGAGTGCTTAGTGACTAGAGTCTCAGCATCTGAGCTTAAAATATTGACAACATGTGATGGATTTTCACTGTTAGACACAGTGGTCGTTTCTGTAGTAGTCTCATCAGTGTTGTAGTTCGGATCCTCTAGGGTGCCGTAAACTCGCCTGCGAGGTTTACTCCTGGTCACCCACGTCATGTTGACGCTCTTGTCTCCCTCCTCGCTCCAGTTACTAACCGACTCTCCTGCCGTTGTTGAGGTGTGAGTGAAGAGAACCCTCTGAGGGTTAGCTTCATCATCGCTCATGTCATACACATCTGATGTGCTGGACGAATTACAGACCTTGATCCTCTCGGCGCTGGTTGCCATTATCCTCACGCTTCTTTCTCTCATCTTGGCCATGCGCCCTTGTTTATGTTTCTCAACCACCGCCAGGATCTCCTGCTGAAGGTCCAACGTTGCCGGTGCCCCACTAGCCTTCAAGGGATGCTTTGTTTGAAAAAAGTCTGGCCGAGATTTTTCATTACACAGACCATGATCCGAGGACACCTGACTGTCAACACTCCCTTGTGACTCGCTGCTCCTCTCACGACCACTTAGTGTTTTCCCAGAAAAGTCAGACCTAACCTGGGCGATTTCATCTTCTGTTCCTGGGCTGACTTGATAATAAAGTGGAGAAACCGGCGCTCCACTTTGATGCTGAGTGCTTCTTTCTGCAATCTTCCTCACTCTATTTTTTCGAGGTGGAGGAGGTTGCTTCTGACAATCCTGCCGACTTGATGCATGCATCATAACTATTTCATGACTTTGGACACCTCTCCTTGAATCAACGGTTGATTTCGCCATGACTGAAACATCACTCACAGCAAGTTGACGCTTGAAAGGCCGACCCCGCCTTCTCTTAGGGGCTAGTGTAGCATCATGTTGAGGTACATCTGTATTATCAAATGAAGCTGCAGTGTTCCTAGTAGTCCTTACTGCTTTTCTGGCAGAAGCTTTCCCATTGGCTTTTTGGTGTTGCTGATTTCTACTGGTTGGTACCGTTGCGGTATCGGTATCTGTGTCCAAACACGATGAACTTGTATTATCTCCTTCGCTCTCCACATCTTGGTTTTGGGTATTTTTCAGCTGTGTTTTGTGTTTTTTCTGTGTTGACGTGTCCACAGCCTTCTCTTTCTCATATTTGCGTCTCTTTGCTCGCACTTCTCTCTGAATTGTAATAAAAATATTATTATTGAATATAGCTAATAAAATGTCAACACAACA
The DNA here is from genome assembly GCA_037783415.1 of Leptasterias polaris. Classification (NCBI taxonomy): domain Eukaryota; kingdom Metazoa; phylum Echinodermata; class Asteroidea; order Forcipulatida; family Asteriidae; genus Leptasterias; species Leptasterias polaris. The sequence goes on from JAZGTN010000027.1 coordinate 5,856,537, forward strand.
ATCAGAGATTCTTTGTAAAGTTTTCAGTTATTGTGCTTTGAATATATTTTAATGTTGAAAATTTAGAATATTTTGCAATTTAAGCTCAAAATGCAACTTTCTTCTTAAACCAAGTGTAATTGGTAACAATAATATCCTCCTAAATTTTGACTGACTTTGTTCATGTAACCTAACATCACTTTTTGTTCAATATATTAATTACTTGTAAATTATTCTCAATTCAAATTTAAATCACAAACGGTAGGCAGCATACTCTTAAACCATCATTCAAATTTAGGTAGAAGACGAGTTTACATGATAATACCATCAGCGCATCAGTGCAAAAATGTTGTATCCCGATTTTGCAGAACGCCACTTCTGGCATGAAAATGCTCCACGCAAAGACGTTGTATCTCAGCGCTTACTTGCTCTGTGTGTACACTTTGAACATTTCAAACTTACAAGATACATAATTTCTGCACTCACTCAACAGTACGTCTTCTATACTTGCAGAATAAACTAAAAGACACTGTAACAAAAGCCTGGTCCTCTACTCTTTTTGTTCAAACCCAATACCATCAAGGGTCACAAAATTGTGGTTAAAATTGTTACTTTCCCTATCGTTAAGGTATATCTCTGTCAATTAAAAACAATTAAAGGACTTGAAAACTGCTAAAGATCAAAGCTGCTTACCGGTCTAATTTCAAGAGATTCTTTCAGACTGATCTTGGAAGCAGAAACAGACGTGAGGTCCTCAGTTCCTGAGAGGATCTCCACAAAGTCAAGGGATGTGTTGTGACGGATGCGCTGGCCAGTCCAGTACGCTAGGGGAGGCTTGAGCAGACGACCACTGCTGGAACGGTGCAGGTCCTTTATGCAAAGATTCTGAGCTGAATTTTATGGAGGATACAATAAAAGGATTAACCCTCCTACTATCTGACCATTTAATATCGCCCACTGTGGTTTTGAATAATAGATGCACCATGCCAGCCTGAACTTATTTTAGGATAGAGTACCCTATTACCGCGGTACTAAGCAGGTTTCTCAACCTGTGCAAAGTGTCCTGTTATCATTTAGGCATGATTTGTTTTTCCCTCAGATCGGCAGAAGGTTATTGACCGTATGAAAATCTTCAATGGATGGCGGCCTAGCTACACAAAAAGTAAAACTTCTGGATGTATAAGAGACCTGCGATAATATGAGACTTGACTAAACCAAACATAGCACTCAATATAATATTGTAAGAAACACTTACGTGTCAAATCAACTGGATTTTTCTTCTTGACTTTTCTAATGGAATCATTGGTGGTTTGATCAATGAGGCGTGACATAGGGGAGAGTCCAACAGGCTCCTTCTGGTGGGTCGGCTTGTCTGGTTTCACCCTTAAATCCCTGAGAAGAAGACACATTCCTTATTTTTATTTCATTGAATAGTCCGCCCAAATCCTGTAACCCACAAACATAAAGGTAACAAGCAATGATAGCCACAACCACAAGTAACAATTGATTATTAAGGTGTCAAGGCTGAGTGGTTTAGTGCACCACACTCAATATTCTAGTGTTGTAAGAGTGTGGGTACAGGTCCGGGTCCTGGCACTTGTGTTCTTGAGCGACACGTTAGCCTTACAGATTGTTTCACATCACCTTGTTAACCTTTTATATAAGTGCTTTACATCAATTACACAAAAACAATGCAAAGAAATTGAGAAGGTCCAATCACTTGCACTCCCCATTATTTTGGGATCTAGGTACAGAAGTTTTGATAATACACTCTCTGAACTCAATTTAACTTTCTTTCCACGAAAGAAGACAAAATCTATTGCACAGACTTGGAGAAAAATTACTCATTTCAAACAAGCTTCATTATTTACTCCTCCCAATTGTACAAGAGTTCTTAGATTCAACGCACAAGCTTCCTTTTCCATTCTCTTTTGCAATACAGACAGATAAAAACATTTACACAATACCTGCTCAAAGGAAAATCTTGAATGCCAATTTTGGACCTGGTAGTGGTTTGTAACAATGGCCATCATGTTCATTCCCTGTTACAATATTTTTGGTTTTTGAACTTGTTTTTTAATTGCTGTGATTTCTTTAAACATTGGCTTTTGGGCCACCTGTTTCAATTTTTGAATGTAATAATAAACCAGAAATATAAACATATGAATTGGTCTGGTAATTCAAACACAGCTCTGCAAACCTGAAAAAAAAATATCAAGCATTTTGAAACGCAAGTCGGGTGTGATAAAGTGCTGTACATGAACTGCATTTGATGAAAACGTTCCCAGTCTTTAGAAGAGAATGGTAATCAAAATATGTCCACAAATAAAAACACAACCGTGATTTTCATTCCTCAAATCTAAACCTTAACCTTTTGTTTTCAATATATAACCAAACAAAAAATGCCCCACAATTATACCACAGAATTCTGCACTGACAGTGTTTCATGAGGCGCACAATTCAATGGGCCAGTAGCGCAAAATTCACTAGGGGAGTAGCGCAGAGATCACTGGGCCAGTAGCCCAAAACCCACTGCGTCGTTAGTGCACAATTCACTGGCCAGTAGCGTAGAATTCACTGGACCAGTTGATTAGAATTCACTGGGCCAGTAGATTAGAATTCACTGGGCCAGTAGATTAGAATTCACTGGGCCAGTAGTGCAGAATTCACTGGGCCAGTAGTGCAGAATTCACTGGGCCAGTAGTGCAGAATTCACTGGGCCAGTAGTGCAGAATTCACTGGGCCAGTAGTGTGTAATTCACTGGGCAGTAGATTAGAATTCACTGGGCAGTAGATTAGAATTCACTGGGCCAGTAGTGCAGAATTCACTGGGCCAGTAGCGTAGAATTCACTGGGCCAGTAGTACAGAATTCACTGGGCCAGTAGTGCAGAATTCACTGGGCAGTAGATTAGAATTCACTGGGCCAGTAGTGCAGAATTCACTGGGCCAGTAGTGCAGAATTCACTGGGCCAGTAGTGCAGAATTCACTGGGCCAGTAGATTAGAATTCACTGGACCAGTAGATTAGAATTCACTGGGCCAGTAGGGTAGAATTCAATAGGCCAGTAGTGCAGAATTCACTGGGCCAGTAGATTAGAATTCACTGGGCCAGTAGGGTAGAATTCAATGGGCCGGTAGTGCAGAATTCACTGGGCCGGTAGTGTGTAATTCACTGGGCCAGTAGCGTATAATTCACTGGGCCAGTAGCGTATAATTCACTGGGCCAGTAGTGCAGAATTCACTGGGCCAGTAGCATATAATTCACTGGGCCAGTAGCATATAATTCACTGGGCCAGTAGCGTATAATTCACTGGGCCAGTAGATTAGAATTCACTGGACCAGTAGATTAGAATTCACTGGGCCAGTAGCGCAGAATTCTGAGGTAAGAAGCACCATAAAAAATTTGCCCTGTGCTGGATTTCACAAAGCATTAAGATTCATCTTAAGATTAGTTGTCAATACAACCATAGTAACTTGTATTGTAACATCACTTAACATCATACTTTGTCAGAATGTGATTTTGTGGATTTTTTTTAAGGGGGCAGGATTCAAAAAGCACTGAGTTTTTAGTGTTAGTACAAAATAAATGGTGAAAAGGCAAGAGAAAATAAATGTCAAAACGTTTTCCTGCCTTCAGGGAATACAGCTTACGTTTCTTCTGCTTCGGTGTAATGATCATACAGCAACTCTCGCCAGTTTAGAGGGAAGCCGTTTTGAAAACTACGAACAAATTGTTCTAAAAATCCTGAAACAAAATAAACAACATAAGAGATGAAATGAAGGTTGATTATCTTCATTGCTGAGCATTTTCCATTGTCTTGTTTGAATAGAGTTCGTAGTGTGACGTCACTTTTCATTAAAAAACTTTGCATTTTGCGTGACAATAATTAACATTTTAACAAAATTCCATTACAAAACCATTTTTATTGTGTTTTCGCAATTTATATGTAATCATTACACACTTATTTACCTTTCTATCTTTCTATAACTAAGAAACAATAATGTTAACATTGTTCAAGTTGACCTTGAACAGAAAATTTGCTGAACACCATTACCTGCTTTAGGAATTTGGGACCTGTAAAGAAACTTTGTAAATAAGAAGTTTTTGTGTGTTTTGTGTGGCTATTATTTAAAGGTGTCCGAATTGGTGTCTTCGGCTGGTAACCAAGGGTGTTGCTATGGTCCTCCTACACTTTAACACATGATCCAGTGGTGACCAAGCCACAGCCACAGCCACAGCCACTGATTCAAACATGACCTTACTCTCACTTATGTACTGGGAGAAGACAACTTACCCTGTTCCATGGCTAGTGCTCGGTCCATTTTGCCTGAGAGACGATACAGGGTACCAGATTTTGTGGCGAGTAAGCGAGGTTTGATACGCACCATGATGGCTGTGCTGTGCCAGAACTGGCCTGCATCATCTCCACTGTTGTAATTAAAGACAACGTGAATAACGGGTCAGGTTCCCAATGGGCATGGTTTAGACTGCTATGAAATTATACAGACCAGTCTTTTTAAATCTTAGCCTCATTCTGAATTTCATATAATATCTAGGAAAATAGGTAGTGTCACTTTGTGTTCATGCACATGATAATTTGGTTTACAAAGCAATTATGGTTAAGTGAATTGCTCAAGGGCACCAGTGTCTTGACCGGGATTCGAACCCACACTCTGCTGCTGACAACACTAGAGCTTGGATCCGGAGAACTAGACCGCTCGGCCACGACATGCCATCAAAGAAGGATGCTCATTGGCCAATCCCAAGTGCTGGACGTACATAGATGTAGGTTTTCAATTTTGTCATCATCCTTTTACCTCTAAGATAGCCGAGTGATGACAAATACTTGGTCTATACAAATTTAAACAAAGAAATTCCACATATATTTTGGAAAACATTTCATTCCAGACATTCTTCCTGTTAGGCTTGAAACAACCCGATTGAACTCATAGCTTGACATGTTTCTTCAATAACTTTTAAAAAAAAATTCATTTCATTTCATCTCATTTACTAATTCTAGTTGCGAAGCCAAGGAACCTCAGAAAAGCAAACTTAATCACTGTACTAGCCAATACTAGCCAAGAACCCCATGGAGAGAAGACAGGGAAGGAAGTTTCAGTTTTAGATGTAAAAGGAAAACCCTAGCGAACTATTCCAGGGAAAACCCATGCAACCAGGTAGGGACTGAAAATCCCAATCCACAAAGAGCCCCCAGCAGGATTCAAACCAGTGTTCCTGAGGTGGAAGGCAAGGAAAGATACCACCACCCTAACCCAGCCGCTGAATTCATATCTGATTACAGAATAGCAATCTCCGTCTTCAAGATGCAACCCTTTTTTCGTATCTCTGGGTACACAATACTCACACTCTATGACCCTCCACGCACACGCCTTTACATCTTGGCACTGGCTTGACAATCCATCGGTTGATGATCGTTTCTGGCCTTTTCTATAACAAAATTTTTTTAAGAAAAACATAAACTCCGAGTTGTTTTCAGAAAACACACTATTCATCACATCCTCTGGTTCAATTAATGATAAGTTGATACAAGAACCAATAACCCCAAGAAACATTAACCCTTATAAATAACCAGTTCACTTCGGGGTTAAAAATCCTTTTCCAGTTACCCGTGCGGGATTATTTTTAGTCAAAAGGCAACTTTTTTGTCATTGCCATTTACGATTTTATGATTTTTCTGAAGCACAATCAGACCATAGGAAACGGTTATTTTACGGCTGATCATCAATTCACGCAAGGTCAAACAGAGTACAGCAGGCATGCAACTCTTCAGCCGAAAAAAAAGAGGAAAATTACAACGCTCACTGATGTCTTTCCTAGTGGACGCCATCGTAATTTTTCGAGCAAATCGACACCGTGGTTCACTTGCACTCTTCAGGCATGCAACTCTTCAGCCGAAAAAAAAAGCGGAAAATTACAACGCTCACTGATGTCTTACCTAGTGGACGCCATCGTTATTTTTCGAGCAAACACCTATCGATCGCGTGGTTCACTTGCACTCTTACAGCGTCTGGTTTCCGCCGCATCCCTTTACACAAATAGCAATAAAAACACTATGGAGCCAGACTATGCAAAAAATAGTGTAGAAGGTATGCTGTACGAGGAGAACTTGTGTCTGTGTCTGGACTGTGTAATGCTTTTGTATGTGTAAACTTCCGCGGAGCCAGACTTAAAGAATCCTGAACCTTTATTTCTTTTCAATAAGCAATGTTTCTTTCAGCAGGATTTTTTTTCTCCATCCAACGCGGATTTTTTTTTTCATGCAGCGTGATTTTTATGCAGGTTTTTTTCGTAACGGCGGATTTCTGTTTTATAAAACGCGGAAATCCGCGGATCCGCGGAAGAGTTGCAAGCCTGGTACAGTCGGCATACTGGAGAGAGATGAAAGGCCTTCTGACAGTGCAGTATAATCTGCCTTCCTTACAAAGTATTGTTATCTTCTATAAAGACACTAGGCACAAATCCATCCAAAGAGTAAAACCATTCATTGTTGGCAATATCTCTTAACCAGGGCCACAAAACCATGGTCACACAACAGGGACTCCGTGAAACAGTTGCCAGTGTCTGCACAATTCGCGGAAAGAAAATCCACAGGCATCCTACTTGGGCAAAGTTGGGTGGGACTTATCCTACTTGGGCGAAGTTGGGTGGGACTTAAACCCCATACCAACACATTCTAGGGCAGATATCTTAACCACTAGACCACCGAGCATGCCTGATGACAAGAGGCTGGTTCGAAGTAGCAGCGGTTAACACAAACAATTTATGAAAACAGTCTTAGATAATATTCGGAACTATACAAGTAGAGACAAGGATGTCTGGGGATTTACCTTGGGTATTCTGGGCGTCTCGTCGGAGGTTGAGCTTTGGTTCTGTTGCCGACCATCACCCCGCTCAACCTCCTCTGGGCCATTGCTCTCTTCATGTATTGGTTCATCCAGTGAGGAATTATCATTACTATCCTCCACTGTTGGGTGTTTGTATATGAACACAAAAGAAAATATTATTTCAGAATTAATATATTGTTTGCTCTGTTTCAAAATATCAGTCTTTTCTTGAACACACAAAAACAATTACAAAACTGATAATGATACAGAATCAGCAGGGTGACGGTCATTTTTGACACAAAGGCCTGAAACTATCATTTAAAATTAAGGGGGTACACAATATCTTTTGGTAATGCAAGGCTCGAGTTTGGGGGAAGAAAATCCACAAGACCGCAAGGTTTGTAGCTCAAAAGTTTTACAGGACCAGAAATAATTTTACAAAACCAGAATCAAAATGAGTTGAACAAGCACTAAGAGAGGTCCATCTCATTTGTCTTATGGGTGCAGAATTGTAAGGTATTATTATTCAATTGAAAAACACAAGGTCATGGGGCTTGTCCAGTTATGAGCTTACTGGCCCGTTGTCCTAAAATCACTGGCAGACGGTCTGCGGTGAAGTGCTAACTTAGAGCCCTGGTTTAACCCTAACCCCCTAGTGATTCTCACTAGGAAGCTTCCTCAACCCATCAAATTCAAACAGTTCCCTGATTGGGACAGTACCAAACCCACCATACTCCAACAGTGCACTTATTGGAACAGTACACAACCCATCATACTCCAACAGTCCTGGGGTGTTGGATTTTGGCTGAGTGGGTACACCAGGGGAATGTGTAGTTGTTTCTATTTTAGGGCTCCAGTACCAAACCCATCAATACCCAACAATTGTTTTCTGCCAAACTACATGTATTTTTTTTTGTGGGCTCAGCACAGTTGCAAATCACATTGCTCTGCCCTTGCGTACGGGGGCGTGTACCACACCTGGTGGTTCACAAGAAAACTGCCATCATATTGACTTCATGTACTATTGATATCAAATACAATACAGTCTTTTCATATTATAAATACTATTCAATAAATACAATAAAGTTCTGCAAAAACTAAAACACCCCATGGCATAAATGGTATGTTCTACTTTTATTGTGTTGGTGCAATGACAAGGACTAGTTTATTGCTCCATGGGATACCCAAGTACAATAACTGCCTTTATCATTTGTTTATTTCATCAGCAGGTTGTCCATGTTCAACTGAAACACATGTCCCATTGTCCCTCCCAATAAGAGGTCAAAGTGTACCCAGTGACCAAGCAATTCCATGCCCTACATGCAATAGCTAACCCTATTACATGCACTGTGAACATACACTTTTTCCCCACATGCCCTAAGTCCAACACTGTTGCAAACTACACTACCACCTTCCACACTCATCCAAAGCCCAACACTGTTGCAAACTGTACACTACCACCTTCCACACTCAGCCAAAGTCCAACACTAGTACCTTGACCCATTAGTACTCAACCATCCATAGTCCAACAGCAAAGCCAGCTTTCACAGTACTAAACCATCCAAATTCCAACAAAACCATCTGTTTGATTTTGGCAGGTCTGGGGTGGTTAGGGTTAATGGGTGAAGTTATAGAGCTTCTGTGAACAGTATCCTCAGTGCTAGAAAAAGTACATCAAAGAGTATGATTTCTTTACATCTGAAGAAAATAAGAGCTATTGGTTTCACCAGGCAGAAATAAAAAGATCTGAACTGAAATTTCTCATCCCTGAGGTCCATTCTTGGATACAGTTATTTGCAAACAATATCACTTACTCTGTTCTTCTATCCCTACATCAGTTGGATCTGATGTCTCTGATATTTCCTTCCGCACCGTGGTTTCGTCTTCTCGTCTCTTGTCCAAGTCATCCTCGGCTGTCTCGTCTTCACTTTCTTCCTTCTCATCAACTGGTGATTCTCTTTCCATTTTATTATCATCATCGTCATCATCGTTTTCAACCTCACTGGCTTCTTGGGCATCCGCCATTCTTCCTTCATACGGAATCTCTAATCTGAGACTTTCTTGTTGAACAGCCTGTAGACTCCTGATCAGACCTCCCACATAACGTTTACTTCCCTTTGATCTAGCTTTCAGCTGATCACTTCTGTGATTAACAGGTGTGTCGTCCGACAGAGAGACCTCTGATACTTCAGGTGTCACCAGGGGGGACAAAGTAAAAACTTGAGTTGCTTTAGGAGTCTGGTTGGATAGTCCATCAACTTCCCTCATGTTGGAAGGAGTAGTCCTCTTTGATTCTTGTTGGGGTCTAGACAAATGATGATCTTGATGTAGTTGACGTTGTGGCACTGACCTCTTTTTACCCTCATGGGCACCAGCTTCAGAGTTGTTCTGATAGGATTCCTCCACGGTTGGTTCTGGATCCATATCAAGCCGTGTTTTCATTTGACTCGTCCTCATAGTAGCCCCTGATACATCAATACTGTCTTTATGCTCGTATGTCAATCTGTGATGTGAATTTGTTGGCGTGCACAAATCATCAGGAATCCTTCTCCCTTGCTTACCAACACCACTCCCACACCTGGGATGTACTTCAGAGTTGTTTTCTTTAACAGGGGAAGCCAGCTTCTGAATGAGATTGTGCAGGTTGGGTGTCATCTTTCTCCGGTTGTTCTTTCTTGCTAGGCCCTGATGAAGCCGAGGCTGTGGGGACAGAACTGACTGATAACCCTCAATGATATCCACTTGATCTTGAGGGGAATTCCAAGTATTGGTTGAGTTGACAAAACTGACCTCGGGTATTCTTGTTAACAGTCCCTCTCGGATCCTCGGGCCTGCTGAACTTCTTGCCTTGGGCAGTTCCTTTATATCATGTTCTATGGGCTGTGAGTCTTGTCCCTGAGCACACTTTGCTGTCATTGACTTTTTAGGAGTGACAAGTGGAATCTTAAACCTTTTGGCTGTTGTTGAGTTCCTGCTGCAACTGTCCCTGAACAAGGAGCTTTTAGGGGTTTGCTTCGCCGTCAGCCCCTGCTGAAACACCTATACAGGATGGAATTAAATATATCCTTTTGTTAATGCATTATATACAATTCACTGGGTGAACAAGTGCTGACCTTAGTCAAAACCCAGCGCCATGCAGCAACAACCTTTTTTTATTGAACATTATTAACTTCCAAACATGCCAACGACGCCATGCAAAGCTTCAGCACTATATCGAAGTCCAAGACCTCACCACTTACTGATTACTTCAATGACAAAAACAACGGCCTATTTTGCAGAGTCCTTTTAAAGCCATTTTGAGGTCAACTGTGGTCTGACAAGACTACATGCAGAACGCCACTTTAGTTTCTTTGAGCATGTGTGCGCGAGTGTTTCGGCCGTGCGATGGAATGTCTGCTTGCATTTATTTGTTTAAAGGTCAATTTGTTTAAAGCGTATTTACCACCGATTTCTCCAAAGGAACTTTCTTTTTAAGGGAGATAAAGTCCACAGTGCATAATTTATTTATAAAGTGGAGGTTGGTGAAGGATTTTTTTTTCTAATTGCTTTCTGGGCCTGCAGTACCATATCCTACACTGTCAGAAAACCTTCCTGACAAGGACTTTGAAGGAATTGGCACCGTCAGGGTTTAAAGGTAACAGAAACAACTTTAAAACGATTTCAGAGAAGCCAGAATGATTTAATTTCAATCTTAGATTCAGTTGAATGCCTCGACACAACTTTTTAATTTTTCTAATTTCTAATTTCTAATTCCTTGATTGTTCTAGAGGTGTGTAGAGAACTTGCCTTGGCGATGGGGCTCTGCTGATAGAGTCTCTGGAACTGATCAACGTAGTACATCGGAACCGGTTTAATCAGAGAACTGTTTGGGAGGGAGAAAGAACAAAAAAGTTACTTTAGACTAGTCTCTGAATAATGTGTTTAAACATTCACTCCCTACAGACATTTGACAGCCACCATGCAACATGAAACAATAGATTATAGGGCCTAACTGTTTCAGTGCAATGCAACTCAGTAACAATTTTGTTTTTTATCTTAAACGTAACTCTGTTGAGCGCAAAGTAGAAACCTGTGCAAGTTTTAAAAATGCTGGCACAAATTTAATTGTGTGGGCTCCTACTGTGCTTTGCACTCAACAGCTCTGTTAGACTTCTCATTTTTTATATAGACATGATTCTTTGCTCAGGTCAATACAAACAAATTAAAAAAATAAAATAAATATATTTTGATTACCACAATCACAATAAACCTGTCATTGCTTTCAATGAAACATCCCCGGGTGGATGTATGGTGTGTTTACAGCAGACTAGAGGACAGGAATTGAATTATTCTTCTAAATAACAATGGTGTAATTTCCCTTTAACGAGAGAGCTGAATATATACAGACCTGGTCCCAACAGATGAGTGATGATCAGAATCCGTTTCCATTGTGTCGGTTGAATGTATACCACCACGTTTTAGATGCTCATGATGTTGAGACATTCATCTTGGCAACATCCTGCTGTTGGTGAGAATTAGGGATGTAAAAATGTCTTGGTTAGTTGCGGATTTTATTTTTAAAACATAAAACACCTGAAAGTCTCATAACAAAGTTGCAAGATCAAATATTAACAATCTTGATAGAGGCTGGATTTATTTTAGTTTGTTTGTTCTGCAGTGCATAAGGACGCACACAGGTCTGATGCTTTGTTTTCGAAAGGGCAGTGGCATCAAAACAACCATGAGTATTGAGTAGGAAATTTCATTTTTTGAAGATGTTTTTGCATGTAACTCTGCAAAAAGGCCTCACAAGGACATTTTTAGGTGTGTAGTACAACTGAAACTGAATTTATTCCTGGCTAAAGACTAGCCCCCATCACAGATTTTGAGGGAAAATTTATTGCTTTTCGCGTCGCGATTGTGAATTTTTGTTCACATATTAACACCTTGCGAATTGCGCGAAAACCATGATTTGTCTGGTTCCCTCAACAACTCCACAACATTTATACGATCAACTGTTACGATCTAGTGGGACCAGAGTGGTGAGTAAATCAGTCTGGTCCCCATTAAATTACAGCAGTTGATCGTATAAATGTTGTGGAGTTGTTGAGGGAACCAGACAAATCATGGTTTTCGCGCAAGGTGTTTTACCAACAAAAATTCACAATCGTGACGCGAAAAGCAATCAATTTTCCCTCAAAATCTGTGATGTTTTTTAAACGAATTCCACCTGTCCGGCTATTTACAAGTATATTGGCACTCAATCGGTAAGTTTCAAGATGCAGATCTTTGCAGATTCAAAGCTCAATGGGGCACAAGAATAGGTTTGCTATAAATGGGGCTACAGTCGCGCTAGCGCTGGGGCCGGCCAAGGATACAGAGTGGATTGGCCCTAATTGGGGCTAGCTAAAGACCAGAAAATGTTGATCTATCAATGACCATTTTGAAAACGTATAGCGTTAAAAAAAGAGGCCCAAAATGTTTGAACCCTTTAGGGCTCACGGGGAAGACTTTAGTATAAAGTAGTAGTTTCTAGAAGTAGAAGTACCCCTAGAATGTCTGAGTTCAGGGTCTGGATTTTCATTCTTCAAAATATTTTCTCGATGTGATGTTTTGTGTTCTAAATAAATTGATACATTTACACATTGAATTGAAGATCAAATCCATGTTCTTAATCTTAGAAGATCATCTAAACAAACAAACTATGTAATCAACTGTGTTTTTGTAAGTTGTGGTATTTAGCTTCCAAAATAAAAAATGTCATTGCAATTGTGATTTTCAGTCTGTCATTCAATAGAATATGTCTGTCACTCAGATCAGTCACAAGTCAAACTCAAAAAACTTTCAAAATCAAATTCAAAGTGTGTAGATGGAGACGGATCACATCAGATCACTGTGTCACTGTGTGTGTGATTTTGAACCAATTCCCAATTATAACATCACAACATAAATGAATACTGATGGCACTTACCCCAATGATTTAATAAGAGTGACTCTTTTGCGCACTAAATTCTCACCTCCACAAATCCATTTTCAAACAGTTTGTATGGCCATAGCCGCGCCAGTCAGTGAATAGACTGGCCCCTTTACTCATAATTGTATTTGCACGTATAATTATCAAAGGCACTTGGAAATGAAGGGGCAGGGATCCTTTCAAAATAGGGACATTCAAAATCAATGAACACATGGGGGCGCTATACAAGGTCCCCTTAAAAATCAAAGTAAACAAGAACTTTCTCCGTAGCTGTGTTACTTGTGGCTAATAACCCTCTCTTAAGAACCACGCCTCTCTCTTTAAGACTTATCAGAATGGCAGTCAACACCGTCATTCAGGATGAAATCACCGCAAGTTGTTCTGTGCCCGACCAGGGTACAAAAGTGAGAGGGTAATTCTGGTACATTTTTAGTTAGGACTGGGGGTGGGACTGGGAGTTCTTGTGACAGTTGTTGGACCGGACAGGGTAGGGAGCTGAACTGAGTGAAAGCAGTAAGCAAGGACAGCACATGTGTCACATTGTTAATTGTCAAAAAACAGTATCCAGTTGTTTTCTATCCACACTTGATTTCAGTCGTTCATTGGTCTGGAGCAAAAGAAAAGTGGGGACAAACCTTTTTTTAAAAGTGTTTACTGTTAAATTTCTAACAAACATTGAGAGTTTTGGACTTGCAAGATCAAAACCAATTGTTTTACTTATTTCTAAAAACTATTGCATTTCAAACACACCACAATTTCAAGGGAAGATTTCCACCATGACCAACTTACTTACCACCATGAAAATTATGTGCAAATCTGTGAACATTTATATTTGAACTCTAACTTTTATGCACACTTAGTTGCGATTCGTAACCCTCCATCCTCCCGACGGTCGCAGAGGATGGAGGGTTATGACTATCGCGACTATAGGCCTATTATACTCAGACACGAATAAAACAAGCAGGCAAATTATATTTGATTGAATGCCACAGCCTCTGAAAACTGTTTTATTATTCTTCTTATCTTAAATTGGATAGTCTGACCCACAATACTTGTACCGTGTGGGGGAGCTAGCAACAGACACCCGTTCGCCCTGTGTATAAAGCATTTTATCATTGAAGGATAAAATGTGGTATATCTAGCACACCAGCTGTGAAAAATTCCTCAAAACATATAATTTTAATTTTCAGTTGTCTCTATCTTTTGAAGTAATGCAGCTTCAGAGTGTATTATATTCATCATAGTTTAACCATGAATAAACACATTGAGAAGATCTGATGCTGTATTAAACATGTTAAAGGGGCACTGTGGTCATGATCACAGCAGGCCTGTGGCTGTACATGGAGTTAATATGAACTCTCACACGACACTCAGTTACTGCTCGTGCACACCCTAACTCTGCATCAAATCTAGGGAGAGCACTCACAGGCGTGCAGTAACTGGGTGAGAGTTCATAATTCCATGCACAGCCACAGGCCTGCTTTGATCATGACGACAAAGCCCCTTTATTTAGTATTGGTTATTTAATTCACACTGATGCAAATTATAGAATGCCGTTTTAAAGACTGCATGAATCGGTTTAGGTGCGATAATATCAACCGTCTATTCTCTACGACTATCAGGAGGATCGAGGGTTATATGATGATTGCAACTGGGAACCGGTGGGTTCTTTAAAAAAAATAAAAAATCTGCCATTAATTACCTTTTCATTGACATTTTAACATTTCTGATTTTCTTTGTTTCTGAAGGACTTCATCATGCAGCAGACAATGATCCGGGTGAAAGATCCAAGAAAGTCATTGGACTTTTACACACGAGTTTTGGGCATGAGGTAATAATCGAGTCAAAATAGTAGAGTGACATTTAATATAATCTATTTTATCTTGATTTTCTGATGTACAACTGCAAGGTTTTTAAACTTCAGCAAATGTTTATTAGAATGTTTCCCTTATGTTTAGTAATAACCTATGCGAGCTCCCCCATATATTTCTGTTTTAATACAACAGTGTGTCCCCTGATCCTTATCTGACAGAGTTGTTGGCTCGAGCCATGCGACTTGGGCTTGAATGGGACTCAAGTCGTTTTTTTTTTTTTTTTTAACTCGTGACTTGACTTGTAACTTTCAGCATGGGCTTGTGACTGGACTTGGACTTGCACAAAATTATTTATAATTTGGTTTTTTACTCTTACACCGATGTGTGTTTAGCACTGTATACTCGGTACTTAGAGCAGATGTCTTACCACTAGACCACCAAGCTAGCCCGATGGCTAGAGGCAGTTCGAATCCTTAGCAACGATTCAATAATTCAACATCTGTTAAAAAATGACTTGTTGCCAATTCTGTTATCTGACCTTACTCCCTTCTTAAAATAAACTTGTGGTTAGGCTGTCCCTCTCGTTTAGTCCCCACAGACAGCTGCATTGCCACAAGAGAGAAGCACAACTTTATTGGTGGGAAAAAAATTGTTAAATAAGTAAATCCATTTATTGTGTGTTTGTTGACTGCAAACGTTCAGTTTAATGAAACAAAATAGTTGATGTGGTGGAAAAAAGCTTGATTGTGAAAAAGTATGAGTTCAACAGCACAATTATTGACCCAAGCCATTAAGCCAAGAGAACCAAGTAATGGATGTGGTTTAAAGGCACTGAACATGTTTGGTAATTATCAAAGACCAGTATTGTCACTCGGTGTATCCCAACATATGCATAAAATAACAAACCTGTGAAAATTTGGGCTGAATCGGTCATCGAAGTTGCAAGAAAATAAAGAAAGAAAAAACACCCTTGTTGCACAATTCGTCGCGCGTACCACGAACCGACCTATCTCGTACACAGTATAAAAAAACATGTTTGGAGAAAATCACGAATGAAGTTGCACTATTTTTCAAACTGCTGTTTCGGGTTCTGCTAACTATTTGTATACAAGTTTTTAAGACAAAAATAAAGCCGACTACTTTATTAATACAGAACTGTCAATTTCATTTAATCCCCGCAACTATTTTTATTAGTAAATAATACCTAAACAGATAGGTCACTTTGTGAAAATTAAAATCCGAGTTTTGCCCGCAGAGCGCCGTGTACAAACCAATGCATAATAGAGACGTATCTAGTTAGGTCACTTTGTGAAAATACCACGCTTTGAGTTAGGTCAGTTCGTGGTACGCAAATTTTACACGCGCGCCCGAACTGCACGCGCTGTAGCGCATAGTACATCATTGGTAAAGTGGCGTATCTAGATAGGTCACTTTGTGAAAAGACAAAACGGCAAATCTAGTGATACGTCGTTTTTAGTAATTAGTGTAATTACAAAACTACTACGTATTTAGTTCTGAAACTTGCTGAAAATGTTAACAGTAAAGAGTATATTAATCATTTGTAAAAAAAAAATTTGCAAAAGTGTGTGATTTTTGTCAGTTAGGTCGGTTCGTGGTACGCGCGACGAATTGTGTGTGCTTTCAGATGCTAATAAAAGGCTTCATGCATGAAGTCTTTTATTATTTTAGTGAGAAGTTACCTCTTTCTCAAAAACTACGTTACTTCAGAGGGAGTGGTTTCTCACAATGTTTTATACTATCAACAGCTCTCCGTTGCTGGTTACCAAGTAAGTTTTTATGCTAATATATATTTTGAGTAATTACCAAACGTGTTCAGTGCCTTTAAAGATGCTTGATTGGGAAAATAGTATAGTTTAACTAATTGTTTTGAGTCTGCCGACCATCATTTTAATGTGTGAATTTGTATTCAAAAAGATCTGTCTGACAGTTTAAAATGAGAAAATAGAATTAGCTGTTGCAAACTGCTTACCAACCAAAAGGACCTGAGGTATAAATGCAAAAAATAAGTTAGTGGCCTGACATTTCGACCCTAGCAGAGTCTTTCTTGAAGGCTAAATGACAAAATAACACACATACAAGCATACAGGAGGTACAAGAGCAGTCAAGTGGAAATACATGAATAGAGAGAGTGGAGAGAGAAAAGCAGAAAGCAGTCAGAGAGGGCAGGGGGTAAGCAGGGATTATGAAGACAAAGGGGGGTGGGGGTTATGAAGAGAAGGGGATAGCTTGACCACAAAAAGTTGGGAACACAAAGAACAAAATGGAAGGTTGGAAGAATGGTAAATAATTAGTTAATACAATGTAGGGCAGCCTAAACAAGTGGATAGCTGGGTGGGAACAAGAGAATGCAAAGACAAAAGTATTAGTCATTTCCTTCTTGGATGTTCAAACCATGGGGCTGAGTGGTCTTTATGCGCCTTACCCAAAGTTTTTCCCTACTCGGATGGACAGTCTCTCTCTTTGTAGGGTGTCGTGGCTGAGTGGTTTAGTCATCAGGGTGTGGGTTCGAGTCCCGGTCATGACGCTTGTGTCCTTGAGCAAGACACTTTGCTATAATTGCTTCTCTTCACCCAGGGGTATAAATGGGTACCTGCAAGGGTAGAGGTTGATATTGTGTTTGAAAAAGCCTTCGGAGCGCCATCACGGCAGCCCGGGCTGTATACTCCCCAGGGAGCTGAGAAAGATTAAAAGGAATGTTATTGGCCCAATGACCAGGGCACTAATGTAAAGCGCATTGAGACATTATTGTGAAATGCGCTATATAAGAACTAGTTATTATTATTATTATTGCAGTTACCTAGTGCCTCAATCAGTCTGGCCTCAATGCCCTGTAAATTCATGTCAGAAATGGAGTGATTAGGAAGATTGAAGTGGTGTCCTACAGGTGTATCCAGCTTTTGGGTGTTGACTGTGGATCTGTGGCCATAGAAACGCCTCTTGAGTGTAGTTCTTGTTTCACCTATATATTGAACACCACAGACTCTGCAAGATATTAGATATATTAGATTAGTGGTGGTGCAGGTGACATAACCCCTTGTCTTATGGGTGGTACCACCAGTATGGCTGGTAAAGGAGTCTGATTCCCTGATGTGTTGTCTACAAACGATGCATTTTGATGTGTTGGAACACCTAAAAGTACCCTGTGGCAAAGGGGGATTAACATCATCATTAATGGGGGGACTTCTGCCCGGACGATGAGATCCCTGAGACTGGGTGGGCGTCGGTAGGCAACTATGGGTTCTTCCTGTACAGCACGTTGAAGCCGATCTGATGTGTGAAGAATATGATGGTTAGAACTGGTTATTTTACGAATGGGAGGCAGTGAGGGGTGAAAAGTAACTTTCCCTTTGGAACTCCGTTGTTGCCTGGGTCCTTTGGAGAGTACAGACTCCCTAGAACGAGCCTTGACTTTCTGGATCGCTCGATGGACTGCTAGGGAGCTTTGACCCTTGGAAACAAGGTGTTTCTTTTAAGTTCCTGTGAGTGGTGGAAAAAATCAAAATCATTAGAACAGATTCGACGGAGTCTGAGGGCCTGACTGTAGGCTATGCTGGTTTTGCAGTGTCTGGGGTGACAGCTGGTTGAGTGGAGTATAAAATGTTCACCATTTGCTCTTGTTTCCCTCGACATTCACAGACTTGACAAGTGTAAACACGTCGTAAGAACAATATTCCTTATTAAATCCTACCCCGCAAATCCACATTTTCTGGAAAAGTACAGCAAATACCATTTATGAAATTTCCCTATTAAGAGTCAAAAGTAGAACCAGTTGATTGGGGAGAAGTTAAGGCAAATGCAAATGTGCGTCCAGTGCCAGAATATATGGTTGTTTTACCAAGGCCACTTAATATTCAAATCCTAATTTCTATTTTGTTGATGAGTTTGATAGTTATGTTGAACTGTGGAGACTTTGTTTTCAATTCCAGGCTCTTGAGGAACTTTGACTTTCCTGAGATGAAGTTCTCACTGTTCTTCATTGGTTATTGTAACGAAGAGGACATGCCCAAAGATGAAGTGGAGAGGATCAAGTGGACCTTCAGACAGCCTGCTACAATTGAGCTCACTTAGTAAGAAACCATAGTCCTAGGAAGTAACTATACATAAATAAATAGTCAACTTTCTCCACACCGGCTCTTTTCAGAGCCAACACTCCCACAAAAGAGATTTCATAAGTACGATCTACATCATTATGTTACGCTGTCCTGTCATGGAAATTGTGTGAGTTGTTGAGGAAGACACTTAATTTGCAAAAAAAGTGAAAACGACAATGATTTTTCTATGTCTTTGGGTACACAATCTTGGCTGCCAGCACCTCAGTAGTGGTGGCGGGGCATGCAGTACTTGCTCGAACAAATTGGTCTGTAAGGGGCTAACCTTATTAAACACGCTAAGCTGACGGCTCAAAAGTTCAAAGGAATTACGGCTTTATTTATGCAATGTGATAAGCATCTCTACCAATTAAAAACTGTTTAAAGTAAATTTATCATAAATCACACTAGGATGTTTTCAAATTCAATGGAAAGCAGATTAAAACCATCTCTAATGTACCATTTATTTATTTCAAATCATACCGTCTTTCTGTCGAGTTCACCGATAAAAACTTTATAAATAAGTTTTGTGTAAAATGTATTGATGCATGACTGGCAAGCTAGTACTTGGAATGAACGCAGCTAGGCAATCTAGTAAGACATGCAGGTCTGAACTTTGCCCTTGGAAAGGTTTAAAAAACAGACGTAAAGAAATCTAAAGTTGTTTAGAACGTGATTGAAGTTTTTTTTGTTTTTTGTTCTTTATAACAGCAATTATGGAACAGATGTTGATGGAGATTTTAAAGGTTATCATAATGGCAACAAAGACCCCAAAGGATTTGGTGAGTTTTTTACCAAAAAATCCGGAATCCCCTGCAAACATTTGATTTTTGTAATTTAAACAAATAAAGTAAATTGATAAATTGAATATGATGTCAGATATTGACAAAATAGGAAGACCTTTTAAAACAATTGTCAGATATTGGAAGACCGTCAACATAAGGGTTAGATAGCTCAGTTTTAAGAGTACTGGCATGTTGCAAGTTCAAATTACACTACAGTCATTTTTTCTTTGTTCAACCCGTGTTTCCCACAAGTGGTTTATTACGTGATATTTGAAATAAAAAACTTCATCACTGTAAGGTGATCCCTCTGCTGCCGCTTCCCAGGTTGTATCATAAACTTGGGTGTGATCCCTGGCTATGCAGCAGTTACAGATTAAAACGGAAGCCATTTTCAGTCCAAATGCAGCACAATCCAATGTGCAGTCTTGTCTGGGACCCTGTAAAAACATGTTTTTGGTTTTTTTACGAAATGGCTTCAAATCGTTAGTCGTCGCAACTCTCTCAATACACAGCTCTGGCATGAAGTGGTGAAGAGAAATTTCATTACATCTGTTTTGATTTTTTCCAGGACATATTGGGATATCAGTACCCGATGTAGAAGCAGCTTGCAAGAGATTTGAAGAGCTGGGAGTCAACTTTATCAAGAAACCCACTGATGGTAAATTATTTTGAAGTTTTATATTGTTGATGCGGGAGATCCACATGGGATGTTAAACAGACAGATAAAACAAATTAGGTTGATTTTTTTTTCTTTTTTTCTTGAAGCAAATGCGATGGTCCAAAGCCCGAAAGCGAAGCGAATTTCCTTGCATCACAATTGAAAAACAGCACTTGCCTAAATATTAGCATCACATAATTCGTTTCGAGTTCATTTTAGGTATGAACTTGGCTTATAATAGATGACAGGAAGATGGCTGCAACTTGAAGGCCACTGTCTGCGACACCCAGTTGCCAGACAAGTCATCATCTGGTGGGAACCAACCCATGGGAAGATGAACCATGGGTGTCCTTCCAAAACCATACGCTGATGGTGGATTGTGGCACTGCGACTGCTGATGACTTCAAGACACTGATAATGGAATGTCCCATGAGGCGCATCCGTCATCATGTCCAAACCATGCAGGTGGATTTTGATTGGCAGGAGGGTTATTTTACTTGTTGTTTTGTTCATGCTGGAAAAGACTTGCTTAATGACTGCTGGTTATATTTTTGTCTTTTGAAGGAACGATGAAGAACATTGCTTTCATAACCGACCCTGATGGCTACTGGATTGAGATCCTGTCTCCAAATGACATGGGAACTTTACTGAAGTAGAATTTAGTTCTGACTGAATCCCTGGAGAAGCTGAGGATTGGAGTATCATCAGCTCCTACTATGAAGAAGCTAACATTGACATGGTCAACATCATATAGGGGTGCAAAGTAGAAAATAACAATAGCATTAAAGGCACTGTACACGTTTGGTAATTACTCAAAATATATATTAGCATAAAAACTTACTTGGTAACAAGCAACGGAGAGCTGTTGATAGTATAAAACATTGTGAGAAACGACTCCCTCTGAAGTAACGTAGTTTTTGAGAAAGGTAATTTCTCACTAAAATAATAAAAGACTTCAGGCCAGAAGCCTTTTATTAGCATCTGAAAGCACACTAATTTGTACAACAAGGGTGTTTTTTCTTTCATCATTTTCTTGCAACTTCGAGGACCAATTGAGCCCAAATTTTCACAGGTTTGTTACTTTATGCATATGTTGGGATACACCAAGTGAGAATACTGGTCTTTGACAATTACCAAACGTGTCCAGTGCCTTTAAATGTGTTTTATATTAGCGCGCTGCTGGTCATTGAGCCAAATAACATACCAGTAATCTTTATCAACTCCCTGGGGAGTTTAAGCAACTCTTGTAAAGCTGGCTTCTTAAAAAACAGCTAATATTTACATTTTACCAGGGGGGGGGTCGTGTCTGTATGATGAGAAGTAATGGCCGACTGCTTGCAGTTGGAGATTTTATAAATAACTAGTGAATATCTTTATAAAGTATGCTTCAAATCATTTTATAAAATCACTGTGGATTTCCTTTGCAATGTCCATCACTTCAATTTTGATTAGTGCAAATTCATATTACACGAAAAGTGCCTTTCAGATTTATGTTTTAGGTTATTTAATTCAACCAATAAATTATATAACTGAATAGTAAAATACCTCTGCTGATGTTTTTGTGTTGATTATTGTTATGCATAGTTACATTCACTACAATGTACAATTACCATGTTACTACCTATTGTCTGTGCGTATGCAATCCAAGTAGTGGGGTCACCCAGGCCTTTTGTGAGATTTTACCCATCTCAAAAACTGTCAAAATGGTGGATTATAGCTTTGGTACATGACATGAAAACTGTCTTCCAGAGTGCAGGGATGAGAATTCAGTGAAAAAATGTAGCTGTTATATTATTCAGACATAAAGAAATACTGCTCCTGAGTCTACTTCTCTAGCTCAAGTTGAACTTTCGAAATCTATAACAACAAAGGGTTATACCATATCATTTCTACCTCCATTTATACCAGAAGGTGGAATTCCATAATTTCAAACTGCCTCCTAAAATTTGGATCCCGGTTTCAGGCAATTTTGACAGCAATGACTCTCAGCCCCAAAGAGTGAAGATACGGCAGTATCCGTATTGGCGGCTCGCAGCTACGGTTTCGGCGCTTAGTGAGGACGTACTGGGCCCAATTTCATAAAGCTGTTAAGCAGAAAATACTGCTTAGCAAATATCTATGCTAAGCAAAAAATGAGTGGGGGACCAGTCACAACAATGTAAACTTTATGGCATTTTGGCTGGTAACCAGTTTCTGCTAAGCAATATTTTTCTGTGCTTAGCAAGTTTTTGTGCTTACATGCTTTATGAAATTGGGCCCTGTACTTCAAGGCATAATAAGGCCGAAATCTAGCCGTGGCCGCCAATTGATTTGGTCCTAGCTTCTAATTGTAGCCGTTAACTAAGCATATTGAGTCCATTGTTTTAATACCTATCCATAGATGCCAATTTCTGCCCAAAAAATCGATTGGATTGTACATGTTTTATATTCATAAAGAAAACACCGTAAAAACAGTTAATGTTGTGCTAGGAATTTTATTCACATTCAGAGTGTTTTTCTGTACGATCTGATAAACTGGGAAAAACTTTTGAAAGTTAGTCCAGTTACTAAAAGACTGTGACATCAAGATTTTGCAAAAGAGCCACAGAGCCTAGACTTGCTTTTTGGGGCACGACTGGTACATATCTCAACGGAAGAAGACATAACATCCTATATTTTCTGGAGATTACACTGTTTGATTTTTATGAAGAATGAGGGCACATCTCTAAACTCACAGCTGTTATTTTTACAACTTTTAAATTAATGTGGAACTTATGACACAAAATGTGAACATTTTCCATTAATAGACTAGAGTGGTATATCTTGCCTGTCAGAAAGGCCCTGGAATGTACAAAGTCACTCTTCTGTAAACAAAGATTAAATGGCTTATAATATAGACCGTGCAAGTCTGGCGTGAATCCGAACATTGTCGGGGTTCCCACGTATACTTCAGGGTGTGGAGGTTATCGTACCCTAACGAGTCGCAAGTTCGAAATACAATTTTTGAACTCGTTTTTGTAGCAATAATGGCGTTATCAGCTTATTTATCATTTTAGCATTCAATCTCTTCAACCCGCATGTTTACTTACACGGGTCAATTCTCCATTCACATCGTAAGGTATCAAAGAACTTTGGGTTCCCATTTCTACTTTTGATAGAAACAAAACATACAAACGATTGAGACTGATCTATAAAAATAGCAGCACATGGCAGTCAGTCAACGAATAGAAAAAGCTCATTCCTAGTTTGCTTTATCATTACCAATGGTGATTCATGTATCATTCGTTTAAACATTATCCCCGTAACATTGTCCTGTTCGTAAGTCTTTTCCTTCCTCCATGGTGTGACGTAGTTTAACTGAAAGCCACACCCAAACTGCCTCCACTGATCGAGTACCAAAAGCCCGCAGGAGTTTCATTCAGCTACTTTCTCTTCGATAATTTAAAAGTTTAATAATTGGGCATTGCTTTTACATTACGTACTTCAAAGAGTCCAAAGACTAAAGTATTCCAACACTAAGAACTAAAAGGGTATTATTGGAAATCCCTCATTTTGATTTTTTTAAAGATAAAACCGCAGTAGCACATGTAAAATACATTTTTTTATTGAAAACTCTGAGATATTTGAGATGAAGTAAACAATATATTCTTTTTTCACGTGGAAAAAAAATTATGGTTCCAAAACTTTTATTTTAAATAAAAAAACTCAATTTCCGTTCTTTCAGCGTAAAATACAGTTCTAATTTTAGTTCATTAGGCCTATATTTGATTATTTCAAAATGGATATCACTTCATACGGATTTTATCCACGAAATAACGATAAGAAACATTTCTAAGGATAGTTCCTCACCAAATGCTTACTTTACCTATAAAATACATAGTTAAGTGCATGCTGGGTACTTGCTAACATATAAAACAATATTAATAACAGTGCAAAAATACATTTTGTAAAGTTCTTACTCACAACAAGTTTATTTCACAGAGAAAAACCAAAGTTTCCGAGACTTGGCATTTACAAACAGTAAAATAACAATATTTACGCTAAAAACATACTTTTGATTACAACTTGAGCAAATCATAATTTTTAATAAGATTGTATGTTTTATTTGTATATGCACCTGGCGTAATCTATCAAACAACACAATATGCGGTATTGGACCAATTGGCGTAGGCCTACCCAACACAGGCCATACAACAAGCAAAATCATAACATGAAATCAATAGTTCAGTTGTTAAAATTTATTAAAAAGTTACGACGAATTTATGACAGTTACGTAGTTATAGATAACCTAAGAGACATCGTTCAAAACATAACATGAAGTCATTTGGGCGTACACAACACAGCACATGGAACAAGCAATGAAGTCAATGCAGGCAGGAAAGGTACGCCAATTGGCGTACCCAACCCAACCCATGGAACAAGCAAACACACATAACACGAAGTCAATAGAGGCAGGAAAGGTACGCCAATTGGCCATGGCGTACCCAACCCAACCCATGGAACAAGCAAACACACATAACACGAAGTCAATAGAGGCAGGAAAGGTACGCCAATTGGCCATGGCGTACCCAACGCAACCAATGGAACAAGCAAAAACATATCACCAAGTCAATAGAGGCGGAAGAAAGGTACGTCAATTGGCGTACCCAACGCAACCCATGGAACAAGCAAAAACACATAACACGAAGTCAATATAGGCAGGAAAGGTACGCCAATTGTCGTACCATTCCCGAGACTTAAGAGTTCAAAATGACCTTTGCGTTATTTACATGGGAGTGGGTGATTGGTACGCCAATTGGCGTATACCATTCCCAAGACTTAGATTTCAAAATGACCCTTGCGCTATTTACAGTATTTTTAGTACCCGTACCTTTCTAATAAAGATTTCTGGACTTTTAATTGTTACTCATTTATATCATTGACGTTTTGAAAAACCACCCTTGGTACTCCATGGAGTTATTTATCAACCATTGCTTGAATTGCACCATGATTGCACCATGATAATTTTGTATGATTCTGGTATTTATCTTGTACAAATATTTTTAGTTTTCTTATTAAACGTTAAAACATTCTTAATTAAAATTAAGTCTAATAAAAATTACAATTATTAGGGTAAAATGTTCATTATTCTTTGAGTGATACAAATACTCTTGCATTTCGAACTTTGTCTGGTAAAAAACGTGTTTTTGGCAATTAAAAAATAAAAAACATATTTTTCCAGTAAATATTGTGTTGTTCATTTTGTTCGGGTTGGATTTAGATTATTATGTTTAAAAAACGCAAACTCGAGTTAGTTCAGCAGTTTATATGAAAGTTTTACTTTTTTCCGAAAAAAACAATTAATAAAATTAAAACAATATTTTTTCCAGGTTAAAATGTTTAAATCTGAACTTCCAATAATACCCTTTTAGTTCTTATAGTGTTATTCTCAGAATTCTGAGAAACGTTTTAAAACGTTTCTGTCTTATGGGTTGAAAAACAATGAGTACAGCTACCATCGTGTCGTTGGTCCATCCATAG
Organism: Leptasterias polaris; assembly: GCA_037783415.1. Taxonomy (NCBI): domain Eukaryota; kingdom Metazoa; phylum Echinodermata; class Asteroidea; order Forcipulatida; family Asteriidae; genus Leptasterias; species Leptasterias polaris. The sequence continues at coordinate 5,882,180 of JAZGTN010000027.1, forward strand.
AGCAAGGACAGAGAGGTCCGTCGACATCAGAGCTTTGCCAGCTGACCCTTCATCACTAAGTCTGCTGTAATCTCCTTGATGCAGGAGCACCCTAAAGCAAAAACAGCGTTAGCATTTTTTTAATGTAAATGGCAGCTATGAAATCAATTAAAGTTGTTATTCCTCTACAACGAACCTTTTTCTTTTTTTTGTTGGGGGGGGGGGGGTGGGGGTTGCTTGGCATCCGGCCCGAGCCATCCCCAAATACCATGCAATTTTGGGGCGCTTTGGAAGTTTTTGGGAAGCTTGTTGGGTTAGGGTTCCATATATAATATAATAATAACTAAAATTCTTGTACAGCACATTACAATAAAGTATATAATGCGCTTATACAGGATTGGCAGAGCTGACAAAATAATCACAGACAGTGTTCATGTTTTGTGTAATCAACCACATACATGAAATAACAAACCTGTGAAAATTTGAGCTCAATTGGTCATCGAGGTCACGAGAAAATAGTGAAAAGAGACCTTATGTGTTTTCTGTTTTTCAAACATCGAGTTCATTATATCGCGCGCGATAAAAACTATTGTTTTACTCATTTCTCAGAAACGATAGCATTTTAGGCAGAAATATTTTAAGGAACCCTTTCTACCATTACTTACTTTAAATCATGTAAGTTATGTGTGAATCTGTGAACATTTGTGTTTTTCGATCTTACCAATAGTGTACAGGGCCTTTAAGATGTTAACCTATAGTAGTTTTCCCCTTAGTAAAGGTGGGGTTATAGATTGGTTTTTGTCACAGTAATGCCGATTTATAGGCAATTATCAAAAAAGATACATTCAAAGTTACCATTGGAAGTTTCAGCTGAATTAAGAGTCTACTCTTTGAGAAAACAGCAAAAAAAATGTCGAGGTATTTTCATCAAAGTCTAGCCTATTATTCACGTTTAGCGAGGTGACAACGGGTACCAACCGCATCTCTGACCGTGGCATTTACAAACGGACACCACGGTAATTTCCATCTCCAAAACTCCTTGAGGTGAGTTTTGGATATTCAATTTGTTGACATACTTTTATTGGTTTCTAATCAACGGGGACATTTCAGACATTTCATTTGGCAGGATTCTTGCTACCACTATCTTTGAAGACAAAGTATACCTTTGGTTTTTGGAACCGTTCGATTGTTTTAATCCTATATGTAGATAAATATAAACTGCGCCAATAAAGTATCTAAACACTTACAAATGGTCAGATTTATCGGAACCTCAAATAGTATGCAAAAAATTAATTAAATAATTCGATTCACAGTTATCTTCTGCGCATTTTGACACCGGTTTCTCTCCACACTCGAATGCGGCCATCCACCATCCGCAAACACACTCGGCATTCGTCGGTGAAGAGAACTTTGGACCACGCTCGACGACTCCATCTCCGATGCGCTCTGGCGAAGGCTAAGCGGTCTTGCTTGTGGAATTGGGGTGAATAGGGGCTTTTGCAACTTTTGAAATTCGACCTTAAGCCACTCAAGTGCCCATAAATCCGCCAAACAACATCGCAGCGCAACAAAAGAGGTGTCAAAATGCGCAGAAGATAACTGTGAATCGAATTATTTAATTAATTTTTTGCATACTATTTGTAAGTGTTTAGATACTTTATTGGCGCAGTTTACAATAAAACAACCTGTGACATTCACTTCAAAAGGTGGTCGCGTTTTTGAGATATCGCCGAAAAACCGGAGCGAATATGTCCACGCAGGAATTTTATTTCCTATTAGGAATACACAATCTGAGAAACTTTTATGACAGAAACGTTTCTCAGATTCAAATTTGGGGGCATAAAACCTGCTATATTTTTCCATAACCACATTACTTCGAAATGAAAAGATTCTCAAAATGCTTTAAACTATCGAAAGCTGCCCTGTACTTCTTATATACGTAAGTTTGTATTGCTATTATTATTAATTTTCAAAGTCATTACCAAACATATACAGACCTTTTAAAACAAGGAGGCTCTCGGATAGAAATTACACAGAACAATTTCAAAGTATGACCACCTTAAAGGTGCTGTTATCCACCTTCGGTACATAGTACGCTTTATAATCTCACCCTAGTAAGGAACAAAACTAAAATTAAGCTTTTTCTTTCTTTTTCTCAATTCGTCGACAGACATTGAAACAATAGTTTGGTTGGCATAGGGGCCTATATAATCTCTTTAAGAAGTAGCTATTATTAGCAGTTCCGTCATAGCGGTCAGAACCTGATCCCCCAATTACGAATGCGCAAAAAAACCCTAAATAAAGTTAAAATATGTGATTCTTGAAATAACAATCAATATTAAACTCACCTGACAAAGCCATTGCCAAGCTAAATTCATCGCGTATGATCTCCAAGACTTTACGAACTCCTGCCTCACCCTAAAGAGTACAATTGCGTTAAAACACAGATCTCTGCCAAGAAACTGTCTCAGTACAAATGCTTACTATGCGAACCGTTTGAGGTTATTCTGATTAGCTCTCATAATAAGGAACGGCATTCCACAAATAACTTTCACTCCGATTTGGTCCCAAGTCCGAAACTCTACGCAGAAATTGTGTTAGACTATGGCCCTAATGTTTTAATGAAACACCACAACTTCAAACCAAACTTCTGTCGTGGATAATTTGTTAACCATTGATTAACAACTCGAACGTTTATCAACTCAGCAAAATTGTAATCCTTCGTTTGTAAAAGCCTGTTTCAGCCTTCGCTTGGCCCCATCTTGTTTTGTATCCAGGTGCTGGGATGCATGGGGACAAAGCGAAATTTCAGCACAAGCATCTATGACAATGATCCCGCCAATGTTCTCTTTCTTATGTTTACTTTTCAAAGGAACAATTTTTGATCACATGCAATAGTGGTTAATTATCTGTTTGACATTTCCAAATCAGCTGATTCATCTGACCAGCATTGTTAACTTTATAGAAACCACACGTTTTTACTTACATCGTAAGCCAGTCCCCAGATTATAGGTCTACCGATGAAGACGGCTCTAGCACCCAGAGCCAGAGCCTTCAAAACATCAGTGCCTTTCCTTACTCCTCCATCAAGGTACACCTCTATGTTGGACCCACGCACTGCCTCTACCACCTCGGACAATGCGTCTATCTGTTTCCAAAAATATCAAAATGAAACATTGTTTTGTAAAATATTCAGGAACATCATCTGTGATCCTTTTTTGTGGGGGGGGGGGGGGGGGTGGACACATTCACGATTAATTATTTTTACGTGTTTTTGTGTGTGTTCATGTTGACAAAACAATTTGCAAATAACCTTTACATTGTAAAAACTGGGGTGTTAAAATTGACACCATGGTTATTGTAAAATAATAGATACCCAAGAGAGAATCAAAATTAACACCATATGGTGTTGAAAAAAACCACCAGTGTAAAACTGTGTTGGCAAAAAATTAGTATTATTTTATACACCCTATGTTGTAATTGTTTATTCTTTTTTGGTATCCATAAATTATGTGCAACACCAATGGTGTCAATTTTAACACCCCAGTTTTTCAGTGTCTTGTATAATACGTTAATCAAATAATCATTCAATCAAACTAGGTATCACTTAATAAAGGACCGTGTACAACATTGGTAAGATTGAAAAAATAAATGTTCACAGATTTGCACATAATTTACATGGTATAAAGATGGTCATGGTGGAAAAAGTCCCTTGAAATAGCTTTGCTTGAAATGCCAGAGTTTTTAGGAAATGAGTAAAACAATAGTCTATCCTGCAGGATAAAATCAAATGTTTGAAAAAAAGTTAAAACATATAATGGGGTTTTTCACTGTTTTCTCATGACTCCGAAGACCGATTGAGCTTAAATTTTCACAGGTTTGTTATTTCATGTATAGGTCACATCAAGTGTGGATACAGGTCTTTGGCAATTACCAATGTTGTAAACATCCTTCAACAAAGATGATTGGAAATATACAAAAAAAGCAGTATATGTTCACTGTTCACTATATCCAAGTTTTATTTAACTTACGGTAGCTTGATCACCGTCGAGGCTTCGGCCACCGTGGTTAGAAACGACGATCCCGGCAATCTGATGATCTCGAGCTTCTCGAGCAAACTCTCCTAGTACGGTGCACAAAAACCACAATGATCGGGTTTTATTGTCGAATACAAATTTATACGCTGCATATTTTCCCAGAGAATTTATTGATTTGTACGAAGCTGTCGAAGGGACATGGCGAAAAAATATTCCTTCTTTCTGAAAACCCTTTGGTACGATCGACTTCTATCTCGTAGGCCTTCGTACGACTTCTATCTCGCCCGTACCACTTCTATCTCTTACATGTTCCACTTCTATCTCGCCCGTACCACTTCCTTCTCGCCTGTACCACTTCTATCTCGCCCGTACCACTTCTATCTCGCCCGTACCACTTCTATCTAGTACATGTCCCACTTTCTTCTCGCCCGTACCACTTCTATCTCGCCCGTACCACTTCTATCTCGTACATGTCCCACTTCCTTCTCGAAGTGGTCGGGCAAGATAGACGTGGTACGGGCGAGATAGAAGTGGTACGGGCGAGATAGAAGTAGTACGGGCGAGATAAAAGTGGTACGGGCGAGATAGAAGTGGTACGGGCGAGAAGGAAGTGGGAGATGTACTAGATAGAAGTGGTACGGGCGAGAATGAAGTGGCACGGGCGAGATAGCAGTGGTACGGGTGAGAAGGAAGTGGTACGGGCAAGATAGAAGTGGTACGGGCGAGAAGGAAGTGGTATACGGGCGAGATAGAAGTGGTACGGGCGAGATAGAAGTGGTACGGGCGAGATAGAAGTGGTACGGGCGAGAAGGAAGTGGTACGGGCGAGATAGAAGTGGTACGGGCGAGAAGGAAGTGGTACGGGCGAGAAGGAAGTGGTACGGGCGAGAAGGAAGTGGTACAGGCGAGAAGGAAGTGGGACATGTACCAGGGGCGGATCCAGGATTTTCCAAACGGGGGGCGTGAAAACTTACCAAGCAGCAAATGGTGAATGCAATTTGTGGCTCCTACGAGCGCGTAACGCGAAGCCCTTACGGCATGGGCCGGTTCCGGGGCCCGCTTAAATGCTCCGAAACAGTTAGGATTCTAGATGCTCTGTGGTGCGATCTCATGCAATATCTGACCACTTTAACAAATTTTGTTTTAGCAAGATCATTATTAAAACAATATTTTCGAGTTGGGAGTCATTGATTTGAATCAGCCATCCTGAGTTATAAAAATCAAAATGCAGGCTACAATTAATACTTATTCAGGGGGGAAAAACTGTTGGGTGAGACAAACGATAGTGCAATTTTTAATATAATTAAAACCTCTTTGTCTATAAGTTTTCACATACTTGAGGATTAGAATGTGACACAAAATATGTTACTATATACTGATAAGAACAAGTTGTCCTTGTCTTCAGTGACAGCGCGATCGAGCAACAATAACATTAATGTACGAAAATGTGAGGGTAGGCCTAGAGGCCCAGCCCCCCTCCCCCAGCCCAGCCTGCACAATTGATAATTACCAGTTTGAAAGAAACACAACGGATATTAACCCTCTCTCTTGAATACGAAAAAAATCTGTGATTTTCTGAACAGAGTGAGACACCACATGATTATACGATGCTATGTCTTCACTAGCCCCATATAGAGCCAATCCACTTCGTTCGTATCCTTGCCAATTGGGCCTAGCACCATTGCAATCCTATTGTTGTGCACGATGTAATTTTTAATCCGGGTTATAAAACGTATCGATCGAATGCTACTGTAAGCCTACTTGTAGAAAGCCCTAATGCTAAACATTTTTTTTGAAAAAATCACGGATTTGGGGGGAAAATTGCTTGCCTTTCGAGTCGCGAGAGTGAATTTTTTGATCACGTATTAACACTTATAAATACGATCTATTGGGGACCAGACTGATTTACATAACGCGCTGAGCATAATATCTTTTGCGCAGAAGGATGCGCACCGCATTACACGTATTTCACAAAACCTTCGCTCAGCGCGCTGAGTGAATCAGTCTGGTCCCCATTAAAGTTTCAGCAGTTGATAGTATAACTGTTGTGGATTGTTGAGGGAACCTGACAATGGTTTTCGCGCAAGTATTATGTGGGGAAAAAATCACACTCGCGATTCGAAAAGCAAACAATTTTCCCAAAAGATCTGTGTTGTTTTTAAAAAATAATTCAGCATTAGGGCTTTCTACAAGTACAGTAGCATTCAATCAGTAAGTTTCATAACCCGGATTAAAAATTAAATCGGGCACAAAAATAGGATTGCAATGGTGCTAGGGCCAAGGATACGAAGTGGATTGGCCCTATTCATGGGGCTATGTCTTTTTTATCTTAATACTAGTTTCCGAAGTTCGTATTGTAAAAGTCACATTGTATTTAGCGCGCGCGCGTGCTGACCTCCAGCCAGAAACTTCTTTGCACAGTACACACACAGGTGGCATGGTCGACTCACGCTGCCGGTTGTATGATCTTCACGCCCCCCGGACGCGTTTTTTGTCCCCAGGAGAGATGAGGCCACTTAGCATAAATTGTTTTCTACCAAAATCAGTCTTTTTAAAATTTATTACAAAAATTATTATAACACGCAAATTTATGTTAAGTGGCCTCATCTCTCCTGGGAAAACAAATTACGCCCCCCGGACCCCCGCGCCAGGTGTGTGCAGGTGTTTCGTGCTTATGTTCAGTGTGTGAGAAAAACACGATGTCCACACACACAGATTCACGTGTAATTCCTCATGAGACAATGTATGTCAGTGAATTAATAGTGGTCCACAAATGAAACAAAGTGTACGAGGTACGGATTATTAGTAGCTTTTTGAAGAAAAAAAAATTGGTATGGCCTATGTCATTAACTTTGTCTCTCCCTCATTTTTCCCCTTGATGTTTTTTGGGTTTTTTTTTTCCTCAAGCAAAAGGGGGGGCGTGCGCCCCCCACGCCCCCCCTGTATCCGCGCCTGGTTGCCATGTATTTTTAAAACACTCGATTAATTTGGTGGGGTGGGCGTTGAATTTATTTTCAGCTGGTTTTTGAACACAACAATGTAAAAATTACTTGAAAACCAATGGCTGACGAACGTGTTTTTTGTTTTAAGTAAGCTACAGAAAAGAAAGAAAGCAACATCTTTCGGTAAGCACTGAAATAACGTTGTTTACCGAGGATAGTGTAGCCTACTCGGGTTAAACACGTTGTGCCGTTGGCAGTTTATCAACTTGCGCTATAAAACACTGACTTACGCCATCAAAATCGAGTGCGTAAGTTGCGCCATTTTTGTGGCGTAACTTTCAAACTTGCGCCACTTTCAGACGTGGCGTAACTTTCGTGAAATCGATCATAAATTCGTGGCGCAACTTACGCCATAAATGTTGCGCAAGTGGACTTACGCCATGGCGTAAAGTTTCGTGAAATCGGCTGCTGAACTCCCAGGTACCATTTCTGGGGTGGAAAATTTTTCAAAGCTTCTGAAGTCAAAAATCTTACCTGCAAGAAGCCACTAATTTCACAAGATTCACATTCCATGGCGGCATACATTTTGCTGCGGTGGGTTTTGGACGTCATATAGGCCTATTCCTCATTAATCCGTCATTTTCGTGAAATAATGCAGCTCCCAACGTTGAAGAAAAGTCAATTTTGTTCGTTTTTTCACAGTGTCTGACTTGCGTGTACGCGTACATTCGCGTGTAAGATGCAGGATGCATGACGCGCATATCGTCACAGTTTTTGCCGTGCGTACGCGCTTATTCGCTTGTAAGACGCAGGGTGCATGACGCGCATATCGTGCGTTGCGTTTGCATGTTCTTACGCTGTGCTGTTAAGATACTGTGACCAAAAAGTGCGATATGAATTTGTTGCATTTTGCGGTATGCGTAATCTGCACCCATGCAAACATACGCAAACGCCGGCGTCTTGGTTTTTCTTTATTAACAGTTTGCAGAATTGTTAAGCGTTGGGAGCTGCATTATTTCACGAAAATTACGGATTAATGAGGAATATATGACGTCCAAAATTCACTGCAGCGAAAGGTATGCCGCCATGGAATGTGAATCTTGTGAAATAAGTGGCTTCTTGCAGGTAAGATTTGAGTTATGAAGCTTTGAAAATTGTCCGCCCCAGAAATGGTACCTAATAGTTAGGACTCTGTATCTGTGTACAGCACAAAGGAAGAGTCCTATGTAGGGCTAACGTAAATAATGACACGCTTGAACTAGAAATAACCGTGCGCGCCGCGTCGCCTAATGTTCACTCACAGAAAGGCCTTTCTGTGTAGAAAGCGGCTACGGCTACAGCTACGGCTGGATCACTGCGTCATCATGCTTCAAGATAGGACGTTCATAGCAACCACTCTTAGCAACAATGGCAGCCATAGCCATAACCGCCAATTTCGGATAAGCCTATATGGCCCGAACACACGGAGAATCTGACTCCGGAAACTGCGCAACCAAGATTCGTCGTGTGATGACGTCAGGTGAATTTGACTGGTACCTGTAAGTACACCTTTCAGTACAATTGGTAGAGTTGTGATGCTTTTCAGCCAATCAATGTGACTCCACGTGACTTCAGGATTGTCCAATACAGTCAAACCAGACGACAGTTTCTCCCCGCCAAAATGGGCCAATCTGAATTCAGAAAAGGAGGGAATTTTTACCGAATACAATAACAAATCTGTAATTTACTTAGCAAGGAGATCTAGCGTCAACGTGGATCGTTCACGTATTATGAACAGTTCGAAATTCCAACCTCGTGTATCTTTGAGCCTAATCAATTTTCCTCCTTTTTCGCCAGAACAAAATATTAAATGTGAGCTGAAGATTTAACATCGGGTTGCATAAGTTAGGCGGCTGTTGAAACTAAAGTAAATACATGGCTAGATATCAATTATTTGGCAGTTTCGATCATGTTTATGTAACGGTACAGCCTTACCTGAAATGTGGCGGTAGCTGTAAACTCTCTCCTGCTGGTCGGCGCCCAATAGGACTATCCACCGTCACAAACAGGGCACTGTACCCATTAGTCTCAGCCTTCATTACAATGTCCCTGACCAGTTGCTCATCTTTGAATAAATACATCTGAGCCCATCGCAAACCACGTGGGGACGAGGCTTCTGCAACCTCTTCCATGGTCGAGGTTGTCACGCTGCTCAGTACCACTCCGGTCCTGAGAGATGCAACAGCTGCATAACAACGAAAGCTTGAGTTTTCAGAAATATTAGATAACAGATAGATTCCAATTATTTGGTCTTCTATTACGGACACTTACAAGGCACGTTTATCTTTCTTTTTTGGGCGGCGACTTTTTCAAGCGGCGACATTTTAAAAAAATAAAAATTTACGGCTACTTTTTTCACGAGGCGATTTTTTCTTTTTTTACGCGGTGCCTTCCGGGTTGCGTGCGCGCGTGGGTGTGTCCTTAGACTCCTTACCCGCCAACTTACGGGTTTCTTTCAACAATGGAACACACATACTTTCACACACCGTTGTGGGGACTTCCTATTGTTGCTCGATTTCCCCATTTTCTAAAGAATTACGTTTCGGGGACCCAGTTTAACAAAGAAAAACGTTGTGGGACCTTTGTTCCATTGTGTTAAAGTCCCCACAACTCTGGGTATAGCCTTAGCCCTGGCGGCCTTTCACTTCCGTATTTGTACTACAGTGACGTCCTGGAGATCAGGTACCATTTCTGGGGCGGAAAAAATAACAAAGATTCATAAGTCAAATCTTACCTGCAAGAAGCCACTAATTTCACAAGATTCACATTCCATGGCGGCATACCTTTCGCTGCGGTGGGTTTTGGACGTCATATATTCCTCATTAATCCGTCATGTTCATGAAATAATGCAGCTCCCAACGTTAAAGAAAAGTCAATTTCGTTCGTTTTTCACAGTGTCTGAGGTGCGTACGCGTACATTCGCGTGTAAGATGCAGGATGCATGACGCGCATATCCTCACAGTGTTTGCCGTGCGTACGCGCTTATTCGCTTGTAAGACGCAGGGTGCATGACGCGCATATCGTGCGTTGCGTTTGCATGTTCTTACGCTGTGCTGTCAAGATACTGTGACCAAAAAGTGCGATATGAATTTGTTGCATTTTGCGGTATGCGTAATCTGCACCCATGCAAACATACGCAAACGCCGGCGTCTTGGTTTTTCTTTATTAAAAGTTTGCAGAATTGTTAAGCGTTGGGAGCTGCATTATTTCACGAAAATTACGGATTAATGAGGAATATATGACGTCCAAAATTCACCGCAGCGAAAGGTATGCCGCCATGGAATGTGAATCTTGTGAAATTAGTGGCTTTTTGCACTAAGATTTAAGTTATGAAGCTTTGAAAAATTTCCGCCCCAGAAATGGTACCTGATATATAGGTAGGACTCTGTATCTGTGTACAGCACAGAGGAAGAGTCCTATATAGGGCTAGGTTTAGCCTATACCCAACACTCTCTAGTGGTATCCCACAGAGAATTTCTTCAGAAAAGAGAAATAATAGAACAACATTGGAAGTACCTCGTAACCGACATTTATGTAAGGGTGAGTAGGTATACATATTCAAACCGGGAACCTATAACAAAAGAGGACAATAGGTCCACGATTCGGGAAAGGTCCACGGTTGGAAAACGTGTACAAAACCAATGGGAGCTGTTGCAAAAGAGGGACAATAGGAGGTCCACGATTGCAGGCGTATACACACTTGTGTGTGTGGGGGGGGGGGGGGGGGGCAGGGGTTCCCGTGGAGGTTCGTCAAGCAAGGGCATACTGATCGACTGCACATTGTGCAGCAAGAGGGTTCACGAACAGAATGACATGGTAAAGTTAAGTTGTTTCAGGGCTCCTGGACTATCTACTTACCATGTCATTTTGGTCGAGAACCACCCATCAGCTGCACAATGTGGGGTGCACCCCACTAAATAAGGAGTAAACAGAGTGAAGGCTACTAGAATAATTCGTAGGCCCTCAAAACATTCCATATATTTGAGAGCCAATTTAAAGAAGTACATTGTAAATAGTTTGCACAATGAACGGGGGGGGGGGGGGTGTTGACTTCTAACGTGAAGTATTTTAGTTGACTTATCTCTGAAAAAGTGTCCTATTTTCCGAAAAGTGTGGGGCCATTTCTTCAAGATTGATGCTCGGACGTTTGGAAGTTTAGACAATTAGTGTAGGGGTGTTTTTATTTGGAGGGGGGAATAACTCGAAATAGAACAATTCTTTGCCCCCAAAAAAAATGTCGCTGCTAAAAAAAGAAAAAAGAAAAAAGACGCCGCGTGAACAAAAAAGTCGCCGTGTTCATTGAACCTTTGGAGTGAAATAAAACTATTACTGGTCCCAAAGTAGTGGCTTTTCATTTAATTTGTTAGTTATTTATATGTTTCAGGTGTATATTTGTTGAGGGATACAACACTTTTATCACGGTGACGTGTTGGTTTATCATGCGTTAAAATCAATATAACCGAAACGAGGCTGAAGGGAAGCAATAGCCAAGATAGCAAGAACATGTTGGGCCAATGTTGGCACAGCATATGATTGGCAAATGGTTGGGTCGATTAGCTTACGGTGGCCCGACAATGTCCGAATAAGGTTGGCCCTATGACGGCGTTGTTTTATAATCGGCCCAATATTGGGCCGTTATCATCAACGTACACCACATCGGCACCACGTTGGGCCTGTGATAGTTATTCGTTGGCCCTGTAGTGGCGCAATATCGGATGAGGTTATGGGGAAATTGGCACAATGTTGGCCCGTTACATGAAATTATTATTGGCTCAATGTTGGCCCATGTTGACCAAACACATTCAATATTGGTACCACGTTGGGCCTGTGGTAGTTATTCGTTGGCCCTATAGTGGCGCACTATCGGATGAGGTTATGGGGAAAATTGGCACAATGTTGGCCCGTTACATGAAATTATATTGGCTCAATGTTGGCCCATGTTGACCAAACACATTCAATATTGGTACTACGTTGGGCCTGTGATAGTTATTCGTTGGCCCTATAGTGGCGCACTATCGGATGAGGTTATGGGGAAAATTGGTACAATGTTGGCCCGTTACATGAAATTGTATTGGCTCAATGTTGGCCCGGCGCCCATGTTGACCAAACACATTCAATATTGGTACCACGTTGGGCCTGTGATAGCTATTCGTTGGCCCTATAGTGGCGCACTATCGGATGAGGTTATGAGGGTCAGTTGGCACAGTGTTGGCCCATTATTAAAAAAAAAAAATCACTTTTGGCTGAACGCTGCAGGGGCCTAACGCGCTTGATGCCCCCACGGACCACAATCTTAGTCACATGGGGATGAATCATTGACTCTGACCCACAGTGCTCATATTACTATTAGTTCCCCGCCAACGGTTCTTAACTACGCTAAACAATCAACATGTAATAGGGACGAGTTATAAGTTTCATCTAGGCAATGGGGGCTGTGGGTGTCTTTCCAATGTACCTTTGACATTTTTTTATGTCACAACACAAACCGACGTTGGGCCGGCATTGGACCTATGTTAATCATTATGCAAATTTGAAGGCAGGGCGTTCAAGTTGTTCTAAATATTTGCTAATAATATTGTGACCAATTTATGAAATCTGACAATTAAATATAATTTGTTGCGTTTTTTGGTTATATATTATTGAACAAAAATGTTTATAGTATTTTAAGTTTTAAAAAAACATTTATTTTTGATCAAATAACATAGAATAATCGATAATTAATATCACAACCATGAGTACTAAGTCAGTAGAAGCTGAACTACATATATAACACAGGCTGTGCATTATACAGTATATCCTAGGTAGTATTATAACACCCCTTCCTTTGATTCTATCTGTTGAGCGTGTCACATGGTGTTGTATATTTTTACTCTTGTACATGTTCACCGACCAAACGAACTATTCAACGAACTATTCAACGATAGCCTAGCAACCGATGTACTAGTGCATGGATACCCTGGTACCCTGAATACATTGACTTCAAACATTGATTTAAACGAGCTGCTTGACAACCTCGAACCCGGTGTAATGAACAAAATGTGTGCATTTGAAATACGGTTTAGAGAACGAACGTAACAGCAGTAGTCTGGTACCCTCTTATTTTGTCAAAACTCGGTGTTTCAACGTAAGATTTTACAGTTCTTGTTTGACGATTGATTGCGACGTACGTAAAGTTTTTTGACGATTGATTCTACCAGAAAAATGGAGGACAATGAGCCCCGTCCGCGATTTGTTTTACTTACTGAAGATGAATTACGAGATTTTATAGACTCAGCAGATTCAAAGAACACTAAAAGCAGCATAAAATACGTCGAAAGAATTGTTCAACAGTACTGTTCTGCACGCAACACAACGTTGGAGATAAACGTTGGATGAATAAAGGTGTTGTGTGAATTAATTTTATTAAAGTATACAGTAGAATCAAAGGAAGGGGTGTTATAAAACAAATATTGACTGCTTTGTCTCGTGGCATAGTAAAACTAGTCACTCGAGGTGATCCCCGGAGCAGCCTATCTTCCCGAGGCGAACACTCGAAGCAGTCAATATTTGTATAATATTAGGTAGTATTGTATGTAAATATGCGTGTAAGTAATTAACAGTAGATTTAACTAATCATATGTATAAGGGTATTTAGTTAATAGTTAATATGAATCAATAACGTATTATTAATTTTAATGTAATGTTATTTATTTTTATTCTATAAGATGGGCCAACGTTGATAGTCCTCATTGGCCCAACGTTAATTTACAATTGTTGGGCCAGCGAAAAAAAGACAGAAGGGGCCAACATTGCGCCGATGAGCAGCCAACATTGGGCCAACGTGGGCAGCCAACATTGGGCCAACCCTAATAACATGTGTTGGCCCAACACGTCCTTGCTATCTGGGAGTCTGGGCCAATTTGGGAAACAAAATTAAATTTATTTGGTAAATGTTTCGAGCCTCATAAATGGATTCTACTTCTAAATTTTAAATCAGCGAGATATACCAGCCCTCTTAAAAATAGATAATAAAGCGCCAACTTGTGACGTCTTGGAGGATCACACACATTTTGTCCGAAAAGGGTACACTTATTTCTCTACAGCAATCCTTTTGCTATTCGAGGTTGCCCCCGGTGTATGCACTAAACTACCTCTTGCTGTTGCCACCTCCCCATCGCTGTGTGCCATGCGTTGCATCGCTGTAGGAGCTACCGCTATAGGAAAGGCAATCTCTTGGCCCAAGATGGTCGTACGAAGGTCTCGTCTGGAAACATCTCTTAATAGTTTGGGCCTCAGTCGGTATCTGCATGAAATAAACGTACTCTTATTCAAGTATTCATCTTTTTTATCCATCCAAGGTCATTATTGACCAACATGAGACACTAACAAAGCACGTTCAGGCGCAACAATTCGAGTGATCACTATAAAACTAATACATCATACTTGTCTATATCATCCCCCCCCAAAAAAAAAACACAACAACAACGACATCACCAACAACAACAAACAAATACATTTATTTTTACAAAGCATTTCTAAGGTGAGATGAATTTTGTAATCCTTTATTTTCAAATTATTATGACAAATCTTTAGACAATTAAAGAATTTGGTAATGAAAAAAAACTAGAAAAAAAAATAAACACAGATGTTGGGGAAACGTTGCAATGAAAACTGCCAATAAAAGTCTATCAAAAGCCTTTGCATAATATAGGCAAAGGTATTTATATAAATATATAATTGCATATGGCGTTACATCTCTCATTTTGATTGCACTTTAACCTGTTCGCTCGTCCTTGAGTACAAGGCTATACTCCTTATTGGCTTAAAAACCGAAGGGGAGAAGAAAATAACCATACAGTTTAATTATGCGAGATAATGTACCATTATGTTTCGGGTTTTAGGTCACATTGGTCATGAATTTACGCCGAATGGTGCTTATTCTATCCTCACCATTATGACGTCACTCCATAGACCACGTGAGATAGCGCTCACCAGCAAACGACACCTCCGAGACAGGGTTCTGGTTTACCCATGGAAGATGGCTCAATAGCCAACGTTTCCGAAACTTAAAAAAAAATGCACACATTTTTGGGAAAAGGACTTTGAAGTGTAAAGGTAAGACACAATTGTCTAAAACTCTACACTATCCCCAATACAGTCAGTACGCCATTCCCAGGGCGTTGGCTCTACGTCCACGTCCAATGAACCGTGGCAAGGGTTAAATATTACACCTTGATGCAAGCAATGAAGGAGGGCTTTGCCCAATTCACAAGTGAATTCCTTGAGGCGACTAACAAAGGAAAGGAATGCAAGCGAAGCGCCTCGAGCACCAATGTGCCCGAGCAGAAAGCAAAACGGCAGAAATCAGTCGTGGTTGTCTCCCACCCAGCAGATTCTGATCACACAGAAGTTGAACTAACTTGTCTGTTCTCTGAGGATTAACAAAATGGCTCGTCAAATGGCGATCTTTTGGGCAATATCCAACAGGAATATGAAGCAGATGATTAAAGGTTCACTCTAAAAATTAGTTTGTCATTTGGGCTTATAAATTAGTCAAAATTACAAATTTTGCTGAGTCCAGAGTCTTTGACGAATATGTTGTGTGCAGAACTAATCTGCTTAGTACGTTGACGAATCTCCCATTGTCAGAAGTTGATAGTCTTGCTAAATTTTATTAGTCATATGCTGTTACGAAAAGTAATTAGTCAAAAACAGCGGTTTTGACTAATATGTTAGAATTTTCAACGACTTATCGGAATCAGTCAGCACCTTCATTTCTGACTAGGTTTTGTAAGTCACTTTGTGTGACTGAAACAAATTAGTCACAGTCGCACTTTCGACTTTATTGACTAATATTTATAATAATCGTACTACGGAAGCCGGATAGTGCCAGAAAATAAGAAGTGAAATAATTTTTTATGAGCGCGAGAATATTTTTTTGAACCATTTATCTGGCGACCGCCACTTATTTATTCGGCGGCCGCCACTTAATTATCCGGTCAGGTTTTGCTATGACTACCATGTTGTGAAAAAAGAAATGAACTAAAAATTTAACAGCATCCATCACACAAAGATGCAGCTGTGTTGTACACATGTCACTTGGATCTGCCACGGTTGTTTGACTAATGTCACAAGTTCTGATTGTTGAGATTGACAAATGTCATTAGTCATCCAAATTCGTAACATGACTAAAGTGCAATTAGTCAGATATTCAATGACTAATTGCAAAAGTCACTTGACTAAGACATTAGTCGTATACCAGACATGTTCGTACCTTGGTCATATGACTATTATAGGTACTCAGAATCTTGACTAATTTGTCATCAACACACAGTGACTAACTTAGGCAAGTCATACAAGACTTTGGTCTGGACAAACTTTTTTTAGTCAAATTGACTAATATATTTTTAGAGTGTTGGACCCAAAATTTAAGACAAGCTTGCTACCCTGACTGACAAAATCCTCATGACAAAGTTGTCTGATGATAAACTGTCTGAAAAGCAAAAACCTTATAGCAGGCCTCAAAATTGTACCAAGTTAGTAAAAAACGAAAGTGAACAAGCATTGGCGCTGCTCATGTGGCGACACAGCTCGCAATTTGTCTCTGTGCTTTTTTAACTGTTTTTATGTCTTACTGATCTTAATACCGACATGGATGTCACTAACCGAAGTATTAAATGTTTGTGCCTGGGACTATGTATGTTACTACTAGTTTCAACATTTGGATTGTGTGAAAATGTTGGTTTTTCGTTGCCAACAAACTCTCCTATTCGATATTCTGCTGCAGAGCTGCACGCTATGGACATCCGACATTTGCATGACAATGCTTGGCTATTGAATCTGGACTTGCCAAAAGGTATGCGACGTCGAAAACGAGGCAAAGCTGGTGGGGTAAAGAAACTTATACGAAAACGTAGGTTCAGACCATATTTACCCTCAGTTATAATTGGCAACGTACAATCATTGAGAAATAAGAGTGACGAACTTCAAGCAAATACCCGGTATCTGCAGGATTACAGAAACATTTCCCTTATGTCATTCACTGAAACATGGCTTAAGGATATCGACCGAGATGAGCATGTGGCAATAGATGGGTTTAAATTGCTACGAGGAGATAGGAACTTAAACGACACAGAAAAAGCTTGTGGTGGAGTTTGTTTGTACGTTAATGAGAAATGGTGCCATCCGAACAATGCATTGATTAAACGCCATTCATGTTCCCCAAACTTGGAAATTTTGACGGTCAGTTTACGCCCATACTACCTACCCCGATACTTTTCTCATGTTGTGTGTGCAACAATATACATTCCTAACCGGTCAGTTGCTAAGCAGGGTGCCAAGGAATTGTGTTCAGCTATTCATGATATTGAACGATCTAACCCAGATGCCATGGTTATCATTAATGGCGATTTCAACCATGCCTCTTTAAAGAAGAGCAGTGTTCAATACAACCAATATGTCAACTGTCCTACACGTGGTACAGCAACCCTTGATCTATTCTACTCGAACGTTAAAGGAGCGTATACTGCCTCCCCTCTCCCTCAGTTGGGTCAAGCAGACCACAATTTAGTGTTTTTGTTACCAACTTATCGACCACTAGTGCAACGTCAGAAATCAAAGATTATGTCCGTTCAACAATGGAATAGAGATTCCTTGAGTGAGTTGCAAGCATCATTAGAATGCACTGACTGGAATGTATTTATTGAGGCCAACCCTGATTTGAATGATCTTGTAGATGCGGTTAGCAGCTACATTAACTTTTGTACCAAAATGCCATTTCCACGAAGGAGGTAAAAATCTACCCAAATAACAAACCCTGGGTGACAAAGGAAGTTAAAGATGTGATTAATAGGAAGAAGCAGATCTTCGGACAAGGTGACAAAATGCAACTTAAAGGAATTCAAAAGGAACTGAAGCGTATTATCAAGACAGAGAAAGCTAAATACAAGAACAAGATTGAAAAGACTCTGACTCAGAACAATATGAAAAAGGTGTGGGAGGGAATGAGACTTATGAGTGGGTATTCGAATGAATCCAAGAAAAATAGACAATTATTGCCAGACACATCCGTTGAATATGCAAATCAGTTGAATGAATTTTATAACCGTTTTGATCAGTGTGATTTCCATGTTGAAGTTGATAACATTCGTGGTATACTTCAAAATGATTTAGATCCTTATGAGCTAAATGTTTCCGAACAAGACGTGTGCCGTCAGTTTAAAAATTTGAATACATCTAAGGCAGCTGGACCAGATGGAATTTCCGCAAAGGTTTTACAATCATGTTCGAGTCAGCTTTCTAGAATTTTTACTGTTATGTTTAACTTATCTTTTAGTACCCGGTCTATTCCACAACTTTGGAAGTGCTCAAGTATCATTCCTATCCCAAAGAATTCTATTATTACATGCATGAATGATCTCAGGCCAGTGGCTTTAACAGCCATACCAATGAAAGTGTGTGAAA
Organism: Leptasterias polaris; assembly: GCA_037783415.1. Classification (NCBI taxonomy): domain Eukaryota; kingdom Metazoa; phylum Echinodermata; class Asteroidea; order Forcipulatida; family Asteriidae; genus Leptasterias; species Leptasterias polaris. The sequence continues at coordinate 5,900,618 of JAZGTN010000027.1, forward strand.
GATCATTGTTTAAGAATGTTTTGTTTGATTTTGTATCTGGCTTTCTGGACCCAATGCAGTTCGCCTATCAGGGAAATCGCAGTTGTAGTGATGCTATTTTAACAGTGTTGGATAAATTATATGCTCACTTAGAACGAGTTCGCTGTGATAATTCAGCTAGAGTTATGTTTTTTGATTTCTCTTCAGCATTTAACACTATTCAGCCACATAATTATACTAATTAAAAAACTACTAGACCACTGTGACAAATTACTCTCTCTTGTCCTGGATTTTAAATTACTTGACAAATCGTTCTCAGTATGTTAAAATTAGCGCTACTGACACACAATCTAATTTGATTTATTCAAACACTGGTGCTCCACAAGGTACGGTTCTAGCTCCTTTCCATTTTTCATTATATACATCAGATTGTCGGTCTTCAGAAATGTCGTGTCCCTTAATTAAATTCGCCGACGACACTGCGATGATTGGTCTGATTAGTAAGGATGATGATCGCTTGTATCAAAATCAACTTCAACAATTTGTCAAGTACTGTGATTTAAATTATCTCAAACTAAATGTCTCTAAAACTAAAGAAATGGTTATAGATTATCGGAAATCACGTCGTCAACCAGAACCTGTGATCTTGAAAGACAGGGCGGTGGAACGTGCCACTAGGTATAAATATTTGGGTGTAATTTTTGACAATGAACTGGGTTGGCATGAACATGTGGATTCCATTGTGAAAAAACTGAATTCTCGCATGTTCTGCCTCAGGAAATTGAATTATTTTCATGTCAATCGTACAATTTTGGCAACTTTTTACGACACTGTGATTGCTAGTGTTTGGGGCTACTGCTTGATCTGTTGGGGTGGAAATGTTGGGAGGAGTGACAAGGATCGCATAGATAGAATTATAAAAGCAGCAGAAGGATTCTTGGGGAGTCGCGGCCGCTAGTAGACACAGCATATGGGGATCTGCTGGCTGGCAAGCTCACAGTGCTATCTGAATGATACAAACCATACGCTTCATGATGTGCTTGCCTGCCAGCTGATCCCAAGGTCTGGTCGTATGCGAGTGCCATATGCTGCGACAAACCGGTACCCATCCTCCTTTATTCCTCGTGCAATAACACATCACAATCTTCATTTCAAACGTTAACTATAAATTGTATCGTTCAGTCCCCAGGTTTGTTTTTTCTTGTCTTATATACTTATCACCTTTTAGTGTGTTTTCTTGTAATTGTATATTATCCCTAAAACCAATTTTAATGTTTTTAATATTTCAATGTTTTTACTGTATGCGAGCATTTGAATTACCCTTTTTGGGATATAATAAAGATTAATTGAATTGAATTGAATTGAATTGAATTGAATTGAATTGAATTGAATTGAATTGAATTGAATTGAATTGAATTGAATTGAATTGAATTGAATTGAACCCAGAGCGTCACTCAAGCCTAGTACTCGGACCCGGGACTTAAAGTTCTTGAGAGTCCAAAAATTGCTGGTTTCAGCATTTGTTCCTTTACTGCAACGAACAGAGAAGTTGTTAGCAAAGCAAGGTGTCAAAGAAGAGATAAAACTAGCTACGGACACTATAACTCTAATGGCTAATGCCAACATTGAGCTAAACTTGAGACGTAGGAAACTAATGCGTCCCGATCTCAATACACAGTACCAGCGCCTCTGCGCTCATTCGGTCCCAATTACCAAACTTCTTTTTCGGGACGACTTGACCAAAGCATGCAGTTCGTGACATAAAAACAACCAACAACAACAAGTTGGAAATAAACTTGGTCATCAGGCTGATGGACGTAATAAAATCTTTGGGTACAGACATAACTCAGGCCGTTCAATGTCGGCCAAAAAAAGTACCCTATATACAACCAGTCCTATCCTTACCAAGGGAATCGAACGGCAAAAAGCAGCCACAGCCGGGGACGAGGATACAGGCGGGGCCAAAGCACAGTAACACGCCCGTAAATGTGCCGAGTACCCAGCAGCGCAGGTGAGCACAATTTTTGCTGAAATCAGTGAAGCTAAAGCAAGCTCATTCTTTGCAGGAAGAATACAAAATTACTTTTCATCGTGGAGTAATATTACTTCAGACCAATCTATTTTGAGCATAGTCAAAGGACTCCAAATTGAGATCGAATCTACACCGAGACAAAAATGTTCATACCAAAGCAATATTATGCATTGAATGATTTTGAACAACAAATTTTTCAAAAGGAAGTTGATAAGCTCCTTGCAAAAGGAGTTATTGAGAAAACTTTACATGAGCCAGAAGAATTCTTGTCAAATATATTTTTGCGGCCGAAGAAAGACGGTACACCAAACGATATTGAATTTAAAGTCGTTAAATAAACATGTGAAATACCATACTTTTAAGATGGAGACTTTACAGTCTGCAACACATTTAATGACAAAAGGTTGCCATCTATTGACCATTGGCTTATAAAAGTAGGGTTGTCGGATCACATTGGGGTATCGAACATAAAGCAGTCCACGGTAAAAACACAAAGAGACATATTATCCAGGGACCACAACCGGGGGAAAAAATGCTATACAAAACAACTGAACAAAAAGCTGAGCAAACACGAGTTATGGTCAAAATGTAGGAGTGTCTTCGTCATGTGATACCGATGCCGACTACCCGGCCGTGTCAGATTTTTTTTGTTTACCTTTGAAATGCCTGTACATTGTCCGCTAGTGTTTGCTCAGGATAACACCCAGATCTGTAGTATTCGTACACCAGACTCGACAACGAATTTCGCGCAAATACTTCGAAATCTTGCAGGCAAACTGGCTGTAAAAGAGCTGCCATCTCGAACAACCCCTGCCGATGGAGTCGGTATACTGACGCTGATGCGGTCTTGGATTTGAACGACCTTCGGACAACCGGTGTCATAGGGTTATGTCCCCCGTAGATTCTGTACCCCGTATGGGAAATTAACGTGGGCTTGTGGAGGATGATTCAAAAGAGGGCGCTATCAAAAGCAGTTTGTACACAGTTCTCCATAGAGGCAGAATCTCCTGAGGGGACAGAATCTCCTGCCACACCGGTGCTCTGTCTGGCAACTGAGCTATCTGACCCTAATGTGGGCGGTCTCCATACTTTGTCAACATCTGTGCATGTTCATATGGTGTGCTAAAGACGACAAAATGTGCGTCGCGTCGTGCCGTCGCGTCGCCTCTTCCGTCACCCGTCGTGTCTAATTGCCGTCGCCCGTCGCATCGTGCGTCGCGTCGTGCCGTCGCCCGTCGCCGTCGCGTTTCCTGTCGAGTCGCCCGTCGCGTCGCCCGTCGCGCCGCCCACTGTCTAATAAGTTTTAAAAGTTGTTTTTCACTCGACACAGCGAAAAGCTGTGTAACTGACAACATTTTAAAAGCTTTTCCATCTTGAATGCGTCCCGGTCCTATGTTTTACTTTGCTTGTCCTTCAAAAAACTCTCTTTATTGTGCATTTAGGACCCATTAAATGTTTTTGACAGTTTTTAGATACTAAAACTTTACTTTATAAAATGTAATTTAGTGTTCCGTCCCCCCCCCCCCCCTATTATTTGGGGCATGATGGGACGCATGCACTGTATCAATGACGGGTGAAAGAAATATTAAAGTAGGATATTAAATATTAATGTGGGTCTTTCTGGTCATATTGAGGCAAGATGGGGCGATGCGAAAGGCGACGCAACGGACGACGACAAGACGCGACGGGCGACGGAAGTCAAAACCACCATTCCAATCAATTGAAAACTAGTTGGCAAATCCGGGCAAACTGTTGTCACTAACACCTGATGAGTCTCGGTCACAGTCCCAGGTATAGACACCGATTGGCATATAGAAACAGTACAAGAACATAATCAACAAGGAGACAAAATTTGCCTGACGAAATAATTTTTTCCCGACGTTTTGTACGAACATTGCCTTATGTAAATACAGTGAATCAAACCAGCATCGTTTTCAACTTTTAAAGTTTATTTCATTTTAGTTTCTTGGCAATTATCCTGTTTTCTTGGGGTCTTGCTGCATGCTCTTTCAATTTCATTTTGTGTTTTTAACTTTTTACTGAGACATGTCTCTCACTCACGATTGGGTAAACTCAATGTAATTTCTGGGTTGTAGATAAATGGAACTATACAATCTGGCTCCTTCTTGGGAACAAAATCATTTACAGAAAACTACCCTCCTTAACTACCTTTGAGTGCTCCCCACCCACCCCGAAATTTTTTGTCAAATGTACCTTATAGCCGCATGGCAAGTTACCGGTAACACAGTCCACTTATTATCTACAGGATTACAGATTACAGGTATAAATTCTCTTAAAGGCACTGTACACGTTTGGTAATTACTCAAAATATATATTAGCATAAAAACTTACTTGGTAACGAGCAACGGAGAGCTGTTGATAGTATAACACATTGTGAGAAACGACTCCCTCTGAAGTAACGTAGTTTTTGAGAAAGAGGTAATTTCTCACTAAAATAATAAAAGACTTCTGGCCAGAAGCCTTTTATTCCTATCTGAAAGCACACTAATTTGTACAACAAGTGTTTTTTTTCTTTCATTATTTTCTTGCAACTGCGATGACCAATTGAGTCCAAATTTTCACAGATTTGTTATTTTATGCATATGATGGGATACACCAAGTGAGAATACTGGTCTTTGACAATTACCAAACGTGTCCAGTGCCTTTAATTAAGCATTACATTTTAACCTATTAACTAATTATTTTGTCACAGTTCCAAAACAAACCCGGTAGGGCTTATAACCGAGGCAATCTGGCCTATACGCATGTTAATTAACTCTTACCAGTTTCGTTGATGGTGTAGTTGAACGTGTAGCCATGACTTGACGAGGCGCCAAAATGGTGGATGGTTACATCCAATTTGATTTAGGAGAAGGCGCAAGCGTAACTGTTGGAACTGACATGTTCTGATTTTTCAAGGCTAAAATGGATGGGGTTACAGGACAGTCCCTCAGGGCCCAATTTCATAGAGCTGCTTAAGCAGACAATGGTGCTTATAATTAACGTTTTTCTGCTAAGCACAAATAATTTAGATACCAATTGAATCACAAAATAATGGTACATGTGACATTTCCATGTCTTTACCTTTGCCAACTGTGATCTAGATGGCCAAAATGTCCCACACCTCCCCACTCAGACTCAGACCTCCCAGTCTCGGTCTCAGTCTTGTCTATGACTATCGAGTATCGACTAGGGCCTACTACAACACTGACAAACAGTACACCCTCAGTGTGTTGCATGTGGCAATCCAATTTAATGACAGACTCAACCGCATAGGCCTCTAACCTGATGTTTTGAAAGTGAAGCAAATTCACAACAAACAAACAAACAAACAAATCTGGAATCAATGAAAGTCTATTGTAAAGGAGTATATAAGATAATACACATAAAAGCGATAACAAATTAATACTGTAACTATCGTTCTTTTTTCAAGCCACAAAACAACAATTCACGTCTCTTATTGTTTTCAAACAGTAATGAATATTGATCAAAACATAATGACTTCGATTTGATCACCACTATTGTCATATAAATCTTCTTTATTTTATCAATTGTATATTTTATCATTGGTTTTGGAAGATTTAACCAATACAAAAAACCTTAATTATACACTAAAGCAGCAATTAAAGTACGAGGCCTATAACCGGGATTTTTCATTGGTTTAATATAAGTTTTTAATATAATTTGTTTCTTTTATTGATTAAATCTTCCAAAAACACTGATCACTTTGTGGAGTAAACAAACAAACACACAAATTAATGTCTGGTAAGGAATTTAGAGTGCGTTATTAGCGGGCTTATTTCACTTGCAGCAATCGGAATAAGCCATAGTGATTGATGTGGTTAGTCAATGGCTGTTTCCTCTACTTATATTTGTCTTGAGGATTGGAACTGGTGAACCTGATGACAATCAGTGAGCTTCCGGAGTAGACCCCGTATTTATGTGACGTCACAAAAGAGCCACAGGGAATGGATTCCTCTAAGTGCAGCCACGATTCAACAGCCCAATGGAAGAACACGTTCAATCTGATATTTTATGGAGAATTTACTTTCTGATTTTTGTCAATATTCGATACAAAGAAAGGGGCACATCTCAAAAGTGGTTCAGGTGTTACTTTTACAACTCTTGAGTTTCTGTGGAAATTGTGACACAAAGTGTAAAATATCACATTGACCAGTGTTGTATCTTGCCTAACAGAAAATGCCCTGGAATGTACCAGGTTACTCTTTTTGTAAACACAAATTACATGGCAAACTGAATCAATTAAACTTTATCCCATACTTATAAGTTATATACTAATCATACTGTCTGATAAACGATTAAAAATCAAGTTGTTAAAGTCCGTTATCTTACCACTCTCATGCCGTGTCCAAATTGGCGGAAAATGCTACAACTGTGAGCAAGTTCGAGTGCGCACTATGTTTAACTAAAGGTCGACTATTTTGACTCGAACCCAGGCTGGTCGACCATTGGTTGACTACTGTGGCCGACCATTTGGAACCAGCCTCAGGACCATGGTTTCTTCCGTGGTCCTGATAGCCTCGTTCCATGCTAACATTTGTAAAGCGCAGAAAAGAACCAGTGACACTATAGCAAAAGGGTGGAAGAACACAATGGAAATTTTGAATACCGTGCCAATGGTTGACTAACTTCCAAACTAGGCGTTCGCGTGAGTACTTCACTGCGCATGTACGTTGCTCGTCAGTGGTCAATCACGAGTCGACTAATGTGCGCACTCGAACTTGCTCTGTGGCTGTTGCCAAGTGCGTTGCACAGGGCTAGTCTATATCTTAACACTGATGACGCAGTGATCAAGCCGCAGCCGCACACGGAGCCGCAGCTGTAGCCGCTAATTTGGAAACGGCCTAAATAGACCTTTGTCATGGTGTGGCCACCTTGATTTTCTCCCATTCAAGTCAATGTAACCAAACCGAGGCTGAAAGGAAAACAAGTCTGGTTTCTTTTCGTAATGAATTTTAGCATTCATTACTGTAATTGGATACAGGGAATACGACCAAAATGGTGGCAGCATGATAATGGTCTATGGCATTTATGAATACTGATATTCATTACGGGACAGGTGGAGGATTTTCAAAGTTTAGCAAGAAGTTGTGACTCTCTCACCACCAAGTCCGGTGTAATGTCCTTAATGCTGGAGCATCCTGTATCATACAAAATACAAATTTTAACCCTTTAGATATTAATAATTACAAATTTAATAACAAAACTTATAGTGCGCACATATCCACCCTCAGACTGCTCAAGGCGCCATCAAAAACCAATACAAACACTTATAAATGCATACGTTGACAATGATCAAACTGTTAATCAAATTGGGGTTAGTTTCTAACTCGATCCCTGTATAACTCAGTATAGTTTCCAAAGAAGATTGTACCATGATGCAAATGTGCATTTCAACCGCTTTGTTGTCTACTTACGGGTTACTGTTTTGTTCGACCTTTACATCCGAAATCTATCTCAACGTAACCAGAAGGGGTGTTTTGGTGGGGTTTTTTCCTTTCTTTGGAAACAAACTTGTAAGTAAATTCCTGGCATAACATTCTCAAATAAGGAACGGATCTCTCACCTGACAAAGCCATTGCAAGACTAAACTCATCTCGTATGATCTCCAACACCTTACGAACTCCCGCCTCACCCTGACATTGTGGAAAAAGTTTTTTGGAAATGTCAAATGTTATCTGACCACGGAGGAAGGAAAACATGGGAATCTAATAAGGGCCTTGTCACACGAAGCAGGCAACTTGGAGGCAACCAACTGATGTGCATGATGCAGGACTACTTTGGTAGCACATGAGTAATTTTTCAAACAATGCCTTACGATCCCCAAGAAATGTATGTAGACATTCAAATGTGAATGCCTTTTCTTCTTAGAGATTGCCTGGAATTTGTTGCCTGTAAATTACCTCGTCTGACAAGGCCTTAACGAACACACAATTATTACATTTTAGTGTCAACTCAAAATATTGACCCCGGATCATGTCCATAACCTCCCATAATAAAATATTAACCACTAATCGAGAACGTGACTCCACAGCTTCCTTCAGGATTTTGTTTTTCACTTGGTTGGAGATGGGGGATTGAATCACCAAACACAGTAATAACCCCTTTTATAAGGGGTACCTGCAAACATTAAGAACATAAAAACAAGTTTCGAAGATAAATGTCCTTTTTCCAAAAATGTCAAATGTTCTTTGTCAATTTCCCGCCTGCGAATCATCGAGTCGAATGTTTCTTAGTTATAACAGAGGTGACATGAATAGGTTTGAGTTTAGGGACTTTCTTGGCTTTCCATTCTTATACATTGTCAGAGCCACTTCGTAAAAATATATTTGGAAGAACAATTACAGATATTGAGATTCGTTTTGTTGTTAGATTGTGATGATAACACTTTTTAATATTTATAAAATAATTTACTTACATCATAAGCCAGTCCCCACAGGACAGGTCTACCGATGAAGACTGCTCTAGCACCCAGGGCCAGAGCCTTCAAGACATCAGTGCCTTTCCTTACTCCTCCATCAAGGTACACCTCTATGTTGGACCCGCGCACTGCTTCCACCACCTCAGGCAATGCGTCTATCTAAAAATAGGAAATACAAATCAAAATGCGTTCATGGTTGATAACATAAATTAAAATGAGCTTGAACGTATAATATTATTATTATGTTTTTATTTTTAATTATTGAAAACCATCAATTGCTTTTAAAAGTCTGGTTGATTTGTAAGGCAAGACTAGCCATATCGGCCTAAATAAATAACAGTATAAATTGTTGAAACCGATTGAAATATATAAGTTTTGAAACAATCCATCATCTGAGACTTATAGAGATATCCATTATTAAAAAAAAAAAACATTCCAAAACGATATCTTTCTCATCTCACCCCACGAAATAGAGGCCATTTATTTTATTAACTTAATATACTTTTTATGAAATATATTGTCGTAATCCATCGGATAATCCATTTTAAGATATTGTTTATATCCACGGGAATTTAATAATTGACAGTTCTCTAATAATTTTTTTTTCTACAATCATGTTGAAGCAAGCCTGACCGTCAGTGTGTCCGACTAAGCTATCCTAAGTTATAGCCCAATCTCGCTCGTACCGGTTCGACAATACCAGTTGCGTCTGTTTTGGCGCAACTTGGGCCCCAAAAAGAAGGTCTTACAAAAAAAAATGACACATAATATAATATCAGAGTGTGTTCACTGGGTGGTCATACTATAAGCACTTTCGCCACTGCACACACTAGCTGAACACTGTGAATTGGCCCACTGTGGATAACACCGTGTCCACAGAAAAATGAAGATTAGAAGATGATACAAGTTCACTGTGTTAATACACATGCCACATTAGGACTGTTGTCTATGAAATAATACTAATAGTGTGGATTCATTGTGTGAAAAATTCTGATGTTTGAATTTTCATTTTTGTATTATTATTATTTAGGTACTCATATGCGCCGCGACCATAAGAGGAGTTGAAAATGCAGTCAGAAACAAATGAGATTTTACTTCTTCTTTTTTTATTTTATTATTATTATTTTTTTTTGGGGGGGCATTATAAAGACACATTTGGGATATGTTTATGTATGCAAATGTCAGTTTCATAATGTTTTACTTTTTTACTTGATATTGTTGTGGAAACTTTTAGTTTCTTTTATACCTCTAAAATCTTTATAAAATAGTTAGGGGCGATTCCATACTAGCGTCGGTCGTAATACGCCAAACATTAGACCTTAACAATGTTTTGATGTGTTTTTTTATTGTGTGCATTGCACTGTGTTGCAAAGAGGAAAATACAAAAATAAAAGGAGAAAATCATGCGGGAAAAAAACTATTCGAAAAAATGAACGAAAGTTTACACGAACAGACTTTCAAATGGAGTTTTAATAACGCTATGTTCAAATCAAACAAGATGATTTCAAAGAAATTCTTCTCACAGTTGCCAGAACTCCATCTAGTTGTCTTCCCCCGTGGTTAGAGACCATTATTCCCGCCACGTTGTGTCTGACTGCTTCTTTTGCATCTTCAGCTTTAATATAGAAACAAATCAGAAATAACGAAATAAGACATAGGGGCCTACCTGAATCCAAACGCCCTTTTGTATAATATTGACAAAATCAAGTAATTAACCACAAGGGAAACTGACAGTGGGACTTGAACCTATGACAGCCAACATTAGGGTAGCTCATGAACACAGTGTGAAATGTTACTTCTTTTTTTGACGTCATACGAGACTATGGTCTATAGACGGTAATGAGAAGGGGCTGGGTTAGTTTAGGCTGCAGTTAATAATTACAATATCAATCAATGCCAACAGAACCCTCAAAAGACAGAAGACAAAGATGTGTTGTATGAACTCTTTGAAACTCCCGATGTGCACAGAGTGCGTCTGCAGGTTGTGAGCGCAGATTCTACAGTATTAACGCATTGACATTAAACCAATCAGGATGAAAACGACTCATAAAATCCTCATAGGTCTAATCGATTTATACGGGTAATCCAACATCTAACTAAACCGTTAACCAATCCACTTATAAACCATCAAACACTCAACCATCGACCAATGAACTCGCTGACAAACTATCTAAATTACAATTTTGTTTATAACCCACCAACATACCCCACACAGCAACAACCCATCTATTGGTCAATCGACGAATCATGTGACCAAACACTCAACCCTGGGTCTAGGCCTATAACAAAAAACTTGCACCCATAAACCAACACGTCCACTATAGGCGCGGGGTGGGGGGTAACTGCCCTCTCGAATTCGGGCAAAAATAGTGGGGGGAAATTCAGGCACCGCTAGAAAAGAAACACAACAAAAACAACCGGTTAATATTAGAAACTTATATGTTTTTCTTGTGCAAAGTTTCAGGCAAATCAACCCCTCTGCCCCTTCCCCCATAGTCCCCATGCTCGCCCGCCCGTCAACTCTATAACTATAGATAGTTCCCAGTAGACGCCATCTTTACGGGCAAATCGCATTTTGGCTTGCAGGCGCGTCAAGCGCTCTAATTATTAACGCAGCCGCGTTGTTCACTAACCAATCACGCAATGAGTTTGGTGAAATGTGCGCGTGCTGACGCCGTTCTCACGCGTAACGCATGAATGTGTGTTCCAAATTGCCCGTAAAGATGGCCGACTTACGTCATACTGCAACCCAGGGGGGGGGGGGGGGGGGGGGGGGGCGAAAGGGGTAGCGCCACCAGCGCGCCACCTACGTTGAAAATAATCTCATTCGACCATCGCGACGTGGACTGGTCGAAGCTCCCCGGCCCCACGTACAAACGGATGTGTGTGTATGGGTATGCACAGTACACACTATTTGAATTTACGGTTGCTCGCCGTTCCGTTGAGACTGCCTGGACGAGTCCATTTTATCAGAGGGTATTGTTATCTTCAAATGTTGTAAATTCACAAAATCTTTACACCAGAAAACATTTGTAATTTTTGTTTTTTGCCTTGCCAACTGCTTCAGTAAATTAACTATTTAATAAACAACATATATTTAACCTAAACGACATGTATAACATATCTGTTTTAGATGTGTATGTTGCCTCAGAATTACAATTACCTGCGGCAAATGTTCCCGTCCGTCAACAGAGATCGTTTGAACGCAAAATAAGTATTGGCGGGATCCATTCTCTCCAAAAACACTTTTACAAATCGTCAACTATCTATAGAGGATGTACCGAGGGATTTTGATTAAACTTTCAGGAATGAAAGATCTATTCCTAAATATTATGTCGATATTTGTAGCCATTTTAGGGGAGACCATTTGTAACGAAATTCCCACCTGGACCCATTCATACACGTTAGCCGCTGCAATAAACCAACGGGAAATATTCGATCATATTTTTACGCACTTTATTTAAAATTAAGCATCTCAACAATTGAAAATACTCTTACGATATACACTGTTATGTTTTCAGTGCTGATAAAGAGAGAATTTTAACGGTATACATGGATTTCTTTTTGTTTTTTAATGGTCATTACCTATTTTTAAAATGGAGTGTACCCAAACAGCGATCGCAAATGATTGCGCAACACCCCCTTCCGCCCCCCCCCCCCCCCCCCCCCCCCCCCCCCCTGCTGCAACCTATCTATAGGCCTATAGTGAATAATCAATGCAAACAGGCCCTTACCTGTCAAAATGCCTTTTAAAACTACAGGCAACGTCGTGAAGTTCCTCAACCAATCCACGTCTCGCCATGTGATAGAGGCATCTATGTTAGCGTCAAATGTAGCTGAATATCCGGAACCTTCCGTTTTGTTTTTCGGAACATCAAATCTAATATCCAATAAAATACAGACACATGAGAAAGAATCGTCTTTGAGCACACAGGCTACACATTACTTGAAATTTAATGCCAAATTTTGTTTACCTTTCTTTATGAAAATGTATAGACCATTGATTCTTTGATTAAAAAAGCAGCTTCTTTTCATCCACTCCACCCAAACCCACTTCCTTCTGTTATGATACCCGGTAAATTATTCCTTTTACTTTGTGTGTATAGGCCCCTAGGCCTATACCTTTCAAAATTTTGGGGCACAGAAAACCTGTTCTTCAAATCAGCCCGTCTTTTTCCTAGAAGAGGAGCATCCACTGTCAGCAGCAACGCCTTAAAGCCCGCCCTCTCGACTCCTCTGATTAGCTCTTTGAGCCTGGCACGACCCTTGAACATGTACATCTGAAACCAGCAACATCCATCGGCAGGAAACACGTCTGCTACCTTTTTGAAAGGTGTTGTAGAGCCATGACTAAGGGCCATGCACGTTCCGAATGATGAGATGGCTGGAAATAGAGATTTTGACGTGATTTATCGTTACAAAAACATGAGCAGAAGCTTAAGAACTACACTCTGAAAACTCCCGGGTCAATTGACTGGGATTCGGGTCGCTGGGGGCTCGACCAATTTCTGGGTCAGACACGGAGGTCACGGAGGTATGGTGTTCCATATGTGCCACTCCTTTCCGTCGCCTTTTCAATTTTGTCCGTCGCCTTTTCAATTTTGTCCGTCGCCTTTTCAATTTTGTCCGTCGCCTTTTCAATTTTGTCCGTCGCCTTTTCAATTTTGTCTGTCGCCTTTTCAATTTTGTCCGTCGCCTTTCCAATTTTTTCCGTCGCCTTTTCAATTTTTTACGTCGCCTTTTCAATTATTCCATCGTGGGTCCACGTGACTACCAGGTGACTATCACATGACTCCGAAGGAAATTCGACCTTTGGGAGGCATACCGCAGTTGCCAAAATGTATACGTTGCTTCATCCACAGTCGAGACCAGATAACTACGATAATATCCTTTTCAGTTCCATTCTTGATTTACTAAGCAAAGCCTGTACATAGACAGTATGGTTGAGGTATCCAATCATTTTTCTTTGCCAACAAATCATCACATGGTCATCATGTGACGGTCACGTGGCCGATTCAGAAAAAAAATGCGCCTGAAAAATTGAAAAGGCGACGGACAAAATTGAAAAGGCGACGGACAAAATTGAAAAGGCGACGGAAAGGATGGCACATATGGAACACCAGACCTCCGTGACCTCCGTGTCTGACCAAGAAATTGGTCGAGCCCCCAGCGACCCGAATCCCAGTCAATTGACCCCCCATGTTCCCATACTTTAACACTGTTTTCCTCTTGTACAGAAATTCCCCCCCCCCCCAGTCACAAATCCTCTAAACAATTACTAAGAATCCAAGCACACAATGAAGACACAACATGGAGGCACCATGTCCCATTTTTATCGAGCACCAAATGATCAAAAACTTGCTCCTAGTTACACCATAGGGCTATTAGCTTCTCAGCAACAAATTTTACCTGAAGCTGTTGCCAACTCTCCCAGACTATGCGCCATCTTATGATATGAAGAGGGCGCAGCGCACACAGGAAACGCAATCTCGTGACCAAGAATGGTGGTGCGCAAATCTCTAACTGATACGTTGCGGAGAAGTTTGGGTTTCAGACGGTATCTGCAAAATTACAAATATTCAGTTGAATCACTAAACAATTAATTACCACAAACAAGATTCAATTTACATGACACACCCCACAGATTGCTTGGCCTCTGACCTGTATCCCGAAGAAAAATTAATCTTTTAACAAAAACTTAAGGGTCTATCAAAAGAATTGCCACTGTATTTCAAGAAACAAAGTTGATATAAGGCCCAAGTAAGATCGTTTGTAAAACGGGTGATGTTAGGCCTATACAAATTGTAACAGATTTCCTCTTCTTTTGGACTTCTTCGATTTGGAAAAGAAAGTGACCGAAAAGTTTTACATCGAAGACAAATTAGGACAATTTTAAGCCGACATTCAGGATTTTCAATTGTGTATAGTCCGTTTCATTTTATGATTCTAAGGCTACTTGTTCCGGCTCTGACGTACCTCCAGAATGCTTGTTGATTATCTCTGAGCGTCAGTTCATCATCTGCACCACCGGAGAAGAATTCAGCGGTACTCTTAGGCAGACGGGCACTTCCAGGCACTTTAAAATCTTCCAAGCAAACAGGCTGCTGCAAAGACTTACTCCCCGCCGTGTCATCAAAAGCCAATCTGACAACATGGAGGTGGTGACAGTTTGTGTTTCGGATAACAATAGACAGCTAAACGCTCACTCCATCACATGTTCATGATTCAAACAGGTGTACTATGCCCGATATAACTGCCGATATGTGCCCCCCAAAAAAAAAAATTTAATAAAAATGTTCCCGAACTCAAATTTCCTCTTATCCTATAGAATTCCTGGGATTCACAGAATACATTGTACACCATGCCACATATCGAGCACCGATCACAAACAGGGCATTGGGTTTTTCTTGTTCTCTCTTCGTGATTGTTTCTTTCACTGGCCGGTTGAACTAACAAATATTTAAGAATGTCTGTGGGTTGATTTTTATAGAGCTTGAAAGTTTGAAGACTACATTATTAGTTAACCATAGCCAAGGTCGTATCTGCCTTCCAAAATGCATAAATGGCGCAAGCAAGATTTATCGTGTGATGATGTCAGGTGAATGTGGTCGATGAATTAATTGTTAGACATAGGAATATCTAACAAAATTCTCTTAGAGAAAACAGCCCCTGTACGCAAAATTAAAGTAGGGTCATACTTTGGTATAAATGACCCCTGCATGCACATAGAGTACACCCTCAAAATTGTTGTTTTACTTTTACCGTTAACAAATAAAAAGGTTTACGTAGTAACGATAATGGATAAGGCCATTGGGGCCCTAGCTATAGTTCCAAGCTGTATAAAAACTGTTAGCGTTTTTATCGCAATGACTGTCTATTATTAATTAACTTAAAATAATTATTGATCAAGACTGTCAAAAAATAAATTGGTTTGGGACGGAGGCTTTAAAAAAATGACAAAATTTAATACATTTATTCAATCTTCCTAATCACTCCATTTCTGACATGACTTTACAGGGCATTGACATTGAGGCACTAGATAACCACAAGAGACTGTTCGTCTGAGATAGGGAGAAACTGTGGATAAGGCGCCTCCAGACCATTCAACCCCATGGTTTGAACATCTATGAAGGAAATGACCAATAACCTTTGGTTTCTGCCTTCTCTTTTTTCCCCCACAGATATCCACCTTTTAGTCTGTCTTATTTATTAAGACCTTTTCTCCCTCTTCCCACCTTCCAGTTTGTCCTTTGTGCTTCCAACTTCTTGTGATCAAACCAGCCCCTTCCCTCCACCCCCTCCTGTATGTTTTCTGCTTCTATGATGTTCATATCAGTATCACTCGTCTGGAGCTATTTGTCTGAATTTGAAACACTGTCAAAGTTAAGACTGAAGACGCCACAAATCACAGTTTATGTTTCCTCATGGATGTTGTGTACAGTTTGTGTTTAGTCAGAGCTGTGAATGTTTACATTGAGCTTATTTTAATTGCCGCCATCAAAATAAGCCCTCTATAATTTAGTGGACAAAACATAAGCTATATTTCAGTATTTTGCCTATAACATGACCAAGAGGATGAAAACAAAAGGACAAGAGATTTGTGCTTCTCAAAACCAATATTACTTTCCTCCTTGTGCACGATTAAAATACATGAAAGATAATTGTGTGCAATGGAACAGTCATTAAAAGCAACCATATGATGACTAGTATTGATTGCAAGGTTGTCTTGCGCTATCCCACTGCCCGATAGTCCAGGCACGAAGTTTGTAATGAACTATTCCAATGTATTGCCTGTTAGTCCAAGAATGGGTACAGTTCACACGCACCCATGTGTTCGCACGGATTGGCACTTGTGGGGTCCTGACAACAATGGAACAATGGACCCCACAAGGTCATTTCAATAGGAACAATTGGACCCCACAAGGGAATTCTTCAGAAAAGGGAATAATAGAACAACAATAGCAGTACCCCACAAACCGGATCTGTAAGGGTGTGTGTGCTCTCACGGGCAAAGGGATAGGGCAAGACAGCCTTGCAATCAAGGCTATATGGGGACAGCTACTGATGTGGCATCCATTAAAATTATCTACCAGGAAATATTTGTAAAATCCTACAAAAAGTTTCAACATTGTATTTTTGGAGCGGGTAGAGAATGTCATTCTGCTTGAGCCCCCCTCCCTGCATTGTATGACCGGTAATGGAATGGTATGGGAAAATGTTTCTACATGCAATAAGCAATGACAGACTTTGGAACACTGGGGGCAGCAGACTTACCAGGTAAATTTCCATTGTTTACATAGTTCAGAGCAAGCACACGATTCCAAGAACAACCGATTGACATGGTAAGTCTGCTGCCACCTAGTGTTCCCAAAAGTCAACAAATAGTTCTCCTAAAAATTTACGGTCATGAAGTTCCCTGTCAATTTTATCAAAAATAGATTCACACGTTGCTTGCACTTATGTTGCTTACTTTGAAAATACTTCAACAATTATATTAGAGAGTTTTTCAACAAAATCTTACATTTTGGACATCACAAAAAACTTCTCCTTTTTAATCAGATCTGGTGAGATGTCTTTGACAGAGGCACATCCTGAAAAGAAGTAAACAAGTTCAGAAGTTAAAATTGCAAACTTGACAAATACAAATCTTTTCAGACAAGTCACTTGTTCAAGTATCATCCATGTATGTTTGAAATAACCTACCTACAAAATCCTTTCTCACACTTTTTGCAGGAACAATTTTGGCCATGACACGTCATATGTTTGGTTCCAAGTACAATAAATATGATGCCCTGTCACCAAACATTGTTTCAGTCATTTACCCACTAAAAGGTATTATTTTTCATTTTGATTGACAATGGAAAAACCGAAATACTCTTTATTCTAGTAACTTTGCCAACCCTTTAAGGGCTTAAGAAAGTATACCAAGCTATAGAACTGCTATTTCTGGAACAACTTACCAGAAAGAGCCATTGCAAGACTAAACTCTTCCCTAATAATCTCAAGAACTTTCTTCACTCCTGCTTCACCCTAAACAAATAAATGTATAAAGTCACAGTCAGAATATGAGCATGCTTGTCAAAACTTTTGGAGAAAACTTTTGGAGGTTTGCAGTGCCTAATTTCATAAAACTTTTATGCACAGAATATTGCTAGGCAATTGTGCCTTGCAAAATCAGCTTAGAAGCCAAAATATTTGTTATGCACATTAGACCAGATAAACACAGTGTAATAAAAGTTTGTTGTCATCCTCGCCAGCTTCCTTTTTTATAGCAACCTTGATATTTATATAATAAATTGTTGTGTTTAAAAAAAAACCAATTAGACCTCGGAAGACAGTTTCATATAGCCTTTCTTGTGTCATCGTTTTCAATCAAATGTTAGTCTTTGTATGAAGTCTGTAATTGATGGCTTAGAAGTAGGGAGCCTATATGCTCTTTGGGGAAAAAAATCTGCCATACTCGATTTAAAAAAATTCAAAAGACCTCCTCCTTCCTTTAAAAAAAATTTGATGAGAAACTGTTTTTAATTTTTACTTGTTTAAATAGAAATGGGCCAATGCTAGCTTTGTTTAAGCAAATAACTTTGCTCGGCAAAGTTTTCTGAATTACAGCTTTATGAAATTGGGCTGAGGTTCTCATAGGCCAAAAAAGATGTACAGTGTGTAAAAACATCTGCACACACACGCATGTTTGTGAATCCCGCTAATCGAGGACTTCCCTTTTTTCTACCATTGTTTGGACATATTTTTTTTTGGCGACGTCCCCATTGGGTTTGTACACGAAAAACGAAGCGAGGACGTCCTCGCTCTGTCAAACACACGGATCCCTTTTGTTAAAGTCCTCGATTTCAATGGATAGCCACGTTCACACACACACCCAAGTGTGTAACAGCCTGCAATCGTGGACCCTCCTTTGTTCAACTCTTTGTGATAGCAACCGTGGACCACAATGCTTTCCTTTGTGATAGCAACCGTGGACCTATTGTCCTCTTTTGTTATAGGTCCCCGGTTTGAAGTAGTATACCTACTCACACACACATTTGTCAGCCCCATAAATCAAAAAACTTTATCTTCGTTGTCCCATTGATTGGACTTGGTTCCTTTTAGCAATGTCCCCATTGGTTTTGTACACGAAATCCAAACGAGGGCATCCACACTCTACCAACACATTCGGATCCCTTTTTGTTAAAGTTCTCGGTTTCAACAGGCAGACACACCAATTAACATAATAGTATGCGAGTAAAAGTTGGTAAGGTCTGAGTATACACAAAAGACAAAGGCACAGAAACCACACAGCTTTTCTAGTATGAACTCTTTGGTCATACACAAATACCAAATCAAACAGGTAGGGCATTGACATTGTCTGCATGGACGGTGGTATACTACTATCATCTGGCGATAGTTAAGTGCATTAATGTCAATAATATTGAAAACTTACTGATTACAAGTGCACATAATTGCGATATTTTGTCTATATATTCCTCTGCGCCGGATAGACAGGTACCTTGACAGAAACTTTGTTTTAGGCAACAATAATAAAGATGTTGGGTTCTTGCTGGTTCTACTCTTTCCTTTTTTAACATTATCTTTAATATTTGTTTTGTATTTGCTTGTACTTTTTACTTGCCTGAGAAATGTAACAAGTATAGACATTATCCAATATTTACCTTGATAAAAACCTAGATAAATCTGTAGTCAGAAATATGGTTCACTTACATCATAAGCCAGTCCCCACAGGACAGGTCTACCGATGAAGACTGCTCTAGCACCCAGGGCCAGAGCCTTCAAGACATCAGTGCCTTTCCTTACTCCTCCATCAAGGTACACCTCTATGTTGGACCCGCGCACTGCTTCCACAACCTCAGGCAATGCGTCTATCTGAAGATACACACAAAAAATACATCACAATTAATGATAAGCTTGGTAATTGCTGTAAAACATTTATCTTTTTATGATTTTTTTAAACATTGGCAGCCTCTATTTTAACAGTTCAGTTTGTGCACAAGTAAAGTTAAAGCTTGCAAACAACATATGCCACCCAAAATACATGAAATAACAAAACTTGTGACAGTTTAAGCTCAATCGGTTGTCTAAGAAAATAGTGAAAACCCCCATTATTCGTTTTCACTGTGTCAAACATCGGGTTTTGGAGATATTTGGAGATATTTATACCAAGTTATGTGCAAATTTGTGAACATTTACATTTTCAATCTTACCATTATTATGCACACCCTTTTAAACAAAGTGCATACACTCAGCAAAATATGGCATTTCTTACACAGTGCAATCATCAGAGAGTCAACACAACTGTGACTGATGTACTATGACAAGGACACTTATTATTGATTTCACTCACTGATGCAAGGACACCATCCAGCTGCCTTGCTCCATGGTTTGACACAACGATGCCCGAGATGTTGTGTTTGACAGCCAGACGAGCATCCTCAGCTGAAGCAATAAAAAATGGCAATCAACGTCTTAAGCATTTCAGAATTTATCCTCTATTCTAGCAGTAGATTTTTAGATCATTATTAAGACATCTTTTGGGATGTCTCAGTCTTAACACCTTATGGTTCGAGTCTTGTGTTGGTCTTAGATCACAGACCAGTTAGACAAGGCAAAAAGACATCCTCCTGCTAACTGGTTCCCCTTAGATCTACACATCTAGGTTCTATCAAAATCAAAATCAAACCAAAACGTATGCAATACACAATCACACAGCAGGTGTCATTAAGGATGAATACGTCCCGCAACTACTACTAAGTCACATACCTATTTGCCTCCCCACTAGCACTCCATCATGTACCTCTTTACCTCCCCACTAGCACTGCATCATGTACCTCTTTACCTCCACACTAGCCCTCCATCATGTGCCTCCCCACTAGCACTGCAACATGTACCTATTTACCTTCCCACTAGCACTCCATGTACCTCTTTACCTCCCAATTAACACTACATTATGTACCTATTTACCTCCCCACTAGCACTCCATCATGTGCCTCCCCACTAGTACTCCATCATGTGCCTCCCCACTAGCACTCCATCATGTGCCTCCCCACTAGCACTCCATCATGTGCCTCCCCACTAGCACCACATTATGTACTTCTTTACCTTCTCACTAAGCGCTCCATCATGTACCTCTTTACCTCCCCACTCACACTCCTTCATGTACTTCTTTACCTTCTCACTAAGCGCTCCATCATGTACCTCTTGACCTCCCCACTAGCACTCCTTCATGAACCACTAGCACTCCATCATGTACCTCTTTACCTCCTCACTAGCACTGCTTCATGAACCACTAGCACTCCATCATGTACCTCTTTACCTCCCCACTAGCACTCCTTCATGAACCACTAGCACTCCATCATGTACCTCTTTACCTCCTCACTAGCACTCCCTACCTCTTTACCTGTAAGTATCCCTTTAAGGACAATAGGCATTGATGTGATTGTTTTGAGCCATTCAATGTGCTCCCAGTTCATAGAAGGATCTATGAGTGAAGCGACATAAGCAGCCAGACCGGAGTCATCCGAGTTCTTCACTCCGCTTGAATGACGAGCATTCACGTTGAAGTTGGCCAACCTATTAATAAAGAGAACCTCTCTGTTAAGATTGTCTGTTAAGATTGTCTGTTAAGAACAGAGGAACTAAAAGTCAGTCTGTTTAAAGGTAGGGTCATTGCTTGGTTTTTGCCAACATAATGCAGATTTTCATGGGCAAAATTATCAAGAAAGATACAATAAAAGTCACCGTAAAAGTTTCAGTTGAATACAGTGTTTACTTGTTGAGAAAACATCCAAAAACTGTCTGCATAATTTGCGTCAAGACTGTCGAATCAATCCAAATTTAGCGAGGTGAACATGTGTGCCAACCGCATCTCTGGCCAAATTGAGGGCAGCATTCAAAGGGACACCAAAGACGTTTCCAAAAGTTGCATGCAGGCGATCTTCAGAAATTTTGGTCATACTTTTTTTAATGTATAATCAACAGGGGCACTTCAGACAAAATGATTTTGCAAGATGCTTACTACCATTATCATCTTTAGAAGTAGGCTTTCAGATAAAACTTACGGTTTCTTTTCCTGGTCATTATACCAAAGTATAACCCTACCTTTATAAGTCTCTTTACGGCAGAAACATCATCTTGCCACCCCTTCTCTAAAAATCTTTGCCATATAAAATTTGTTATGCATCCCCTTTTCTAGAAACATTCGCCCCATACCTGAGATTTGATGGCAAAGAAAACTTGTTTCTAACATCAGCTAGTCTCCTCCCTAATACAGGCGTGTCCACTGTAACAAACAACGCCTTGTAACCCTCTCGCTCCGCCCTCTTGACAAGATCTCTGACGACATTACGATCTCGGTAGACATAGAGTTGAAACCAGTGCAGGCCTGCAGGTGTGCAGGCTTCTGCTACCTCCTCAATTGTGGATGTGGCCCATGAACTCAGAATGAAACCAGTTCCAAGAGATGAGGCCGCTTGAAAAAAATAAAAATGTTTTTACATTGATCAAAGTTCTTTGGAACTGAACTGTTATGTAGTGACCAGCACATTCAGTCCCACTTGATCATGGAGGGTTTTTGCATTCCCTGACAGTAGTTGAAAATGAGTTTGATGGAGGCCTTGGGAACTCTCTTCATACAGCCCAAATGGGATGTTTAGTAGTTTGCCCTTTTTTCAAATAGCTCCACCATTATAAGCCTTGTCCAAATTCATATAAGAGACTTTGAGATGGTAGATGGCAGCACACAAGTTGGTATCTGTTATTGATAACAAAATTCTTGTTATGTGCATACTTATGAGAACAAGTCGGTAAGCTTAATGCCAACTAGCATTTCAAGAGTCTCCCGAAATTTTCAAAGTACATCACTGAGGGCTGATAATTCATTTTTGTTAGAGCCCAGAGCCCTAGGGCATGGCATTTTTTCCCTAGGTAAAGAGTGTCACCTACTGAATCATTTCAATGGGCACGAAAGCAATGACTATGGAGGCAATTGCCTGCATGCGAATTATCACACCTGTTACATATTTCTTGCTGCCGTGTACACATTCATGAGAACACTAGGTTTCATGCAGTAATTTGATATCATGCCACCTTGCTTTTCTAATGTCATCCGTTGAGTATTCACTGCACAAATACTTTGTTTACTGGCTACATCTAGTGTAGGCTCAACAATTGTAACTCTCAATCCTCCAGACAGTCGTAGACCGGAGGATAACGACGAACCATCTTAAAATTTTGCACAGGTTTCTGATTTTTTTTGTCCAACAACATTTCAATTAGGATCATGTCAAATTCAAAAATTTAAACACATGGTCTGTCATAGCTGTAAGCTGTTACGAACGTCTAAGGTGAAAGGAGAAGCAAGCTATGATTATCGCAGCTACACCTAGCGCACCATCAACTCTCTGAGTCCTTGCACATGATACCTCTGGCTGTTGCCACCTCCCCATCGCTGTGTGCCATGCGTTGCATCGCTGTAGGAGCTACCGCTATAGGAAAGGCAATCTCTTGGCCCAAGATGGTGGTACGAAGGTCTCGTCTGGATACATCTCTTAATAGTTTGGGCCTCAGTCGGTATCTGTATGAAATGATCACAATTTATCAATCATTAGGGCATAATGAAATGATAAGTGCTACTTCTAGTTCTACAGTCAATAAGCACATTGTCTCATGCACCATCCTGAAGGGCAGTTTTCGAACACCTGTCAAGCCCTGAGTTGCAGAGACGAGTGTCCAAAATAAATAAATTTGCATACATATCAAACAAAATGGCCCAAACGAAAGGGGGGAAAAATAACACACAAAAGCAATATAAACATACATTACAACTTGTCACTGTTATATTAGTCAGATGTTTAGACCATTCATGGTCTGACAAACTTTGGCACATTGATGTAGTCAAACGAATCAACAAGTGTAAGTGAGTGAGTACCACCACCAGGGTGGCAGTGCAAATGTCTGTGTTGCTGTACATGTTTGCAGTTTTGGGCATTGATTGGCATATGTAGCAAACAGCACACAGCAGTATTGGCAGTTAGCATACAATACAAAAACATGTGAACACAATAATAGTTTTAATACAATACAACTTTATAATGTGGTACTGGTGGGCCCCATGCATATAGCGACAATTTCTGTGGCCTTTTAGTTTTTACATAAAAATAGACCTACAATCCCTACATACATGTACTGCAAGTTACAACTGTACTCCTACTAGAACTATGACTGAGGTTCGTTCCGCTATCGAGGAGTACTACAACTGTACAAGTTATAACAACAAAAAGTTGAAATTGAGTATCTACAAAAATATACAAAAATTCACTATTTATACTAAAGCAAACGGAAAGGTCTTAGAAGCAGTACGGCAGTTGAGTTAGAACCCAAGCGTTAGAACACTGTTGTTGCGAAGAATGAACTACAAGTCATTGTTATTGTATTTTTATTTGTGTACTTTACCGTAGAAAAGCGTCCTCATTTTCCCTCAACGTTTGCTCATCATTCGCCCCACTTTGGTAATAATCGAAGGCATTCTTCGTGAGACGTCTTCTTGCAATATCCTCAAAGTCTCCTAAACACACGGGCAGTGTCGACGCCATTGTTCTCTACTTCGAAAACTAATGTGTCATTGTCATTGTCATCACCCGCAGCCGCAGCAGCCGCAGTGCGATGCAGTATACGATAAACATTGAACTCTTGTTGGTTGTGCACAATGTATTATTTTGTTATCTACATTTTTATAGCTGGTGTACTGCATGTGTACTACTGGGACGGAAACATGCACAATCAGTCAGCTGAGCTCGAGTTACAATAGAGGGGCGGCGACAGTGCGGTCAAGGACAAACTGGGTCCTAGCTTCTAGTCCAAACTGTACAGTGTTTTTTTCACACTGGGATTCAGGGCACCATACTATTAACCTTGTAGTGTCGTCTGCTAACGAGTGAGATAAGGCGTTCGTAACTACTTTTCCATCCACAGATAGGTTGCAGTATGACGTAAGTCGGCCATCTTTACGGGCAATTTGGAACACACAGTCATCATGCGTTACGCAGCACGCGCACATTTCACCAAACTCATTGCATGATTGGTTAGTGAATGACGCGGCTGCGTTAATAATTTGAGAGCTTGACGCGCCTGCAAGCCAAAATGCGATTTGCCCGTAAAGATGGCGTCTACTGGGAACTATCTATACCGACAGTCGCAGGGGGAGTTTTATGATGAATTCAAGACGTTTCATCCCAAAACCATTTCATCCCAATACCGTTTCATCCCAATACCGTTTCATCCCAATACCTTTTCATCCCAGTACCGTTTCATCCCAATACACTTTCATATTATGCGTGTCATTGATCCGTGTGGATCGCGGTACGTATCGGGGATAAGTCGATGGATCTTTACTCATGCGCGGCGCGTGGTCCTATTTTTAATTAGTTGGCAAAACTTAGTCCAGTTGGTAGTCTATTTATTTTTATTTTTTTCGATTGAAATATCCCAAGGAATATTATTGGCAAACACATTAAGATATATTTCTATTTCTTTTAAGAACAATTAGGAAAAACAAACCAAGGAATATTATTGGCAAACAAGTTGAGGGGTTGAGATATATTTATATTTCTTTAAAGAACAATTAGGAAAGATGAATCAAATTTTTCATGCATACTAGGTCCCCTATATGTATTCTGTTCATTCAATTTTATTGCCGATAATAATAAAATTTATTTGAAAATAGACACCGCGGTCAGGCACGAGGGAAAGTTCCCGGTTTCCCAAGGCCTATACTACGCCGCGCCTTGCCGTTCCCGTCCCACCAACCCACAAAGGTGCATAGTCGTCGGAAAGTTCCCGGGGGTTTCCAAGGCCTATAATGCGGCACCCACGCCTTGCCGTTCCCGGCCCCGTCCCCGGTGCTACCAACTCACAAGTGTTTATTCAACCAAGCATAGTGTATTGAATTTCAATTGGGATGAAACGGCACTGGGATGAAACGGTACTGGGATGAAAGTGCATTGGGATGAAACGGTCGCCGAAACTATTGGGATGAAACGGTCGCCGAAACTATTGGGATGAAACGGTTTTGGGATGAAACGTCCTGTTTCCGTTATGATATCGCAACTATTGATGAATAGACTATTTTTGGCTTTGGCTTTTGCTTTGGATCCAGCTTTTAGGCTCTGTCAGTTTGAAGTGCTTTTGACACTGGCTTCAAACAGATGGATGGACCGCAAGCCCAAGCAATTGGTTTCAAAAACGGCCAAGGAATTGATGAAACTACCCAGATTTTGACTTAGAAGTTCTGTTGATTCAAATTTTTTAATTTTTATGTCAGCAAATCCTGAAAGGTAAAATTCAATTAGAGTGTAGACTGTCCATTCTTTTCTTCTGTTTCATTTGTTTTAATAAATTTGAATAATTCCTTCTTCATTACATTGATATTCAACCAATAACACTCACTACAAATTATACAGACTAATTCAAAAATTCAAACTTTATGAGCAAACAACATTTAACTTTGAAAGATTACATTAAATCTTAATTAGACGTAAAACAGTTCAAAAAAGCCAAATGCTCTAAAATTGATCTAATGATTGAACTACATGTAAATTGCAACGTTAATCAAACAAAACATTAATTTTTCATAACAGACCATCAAGGGAGAAACTGGATTGCACAACATTGCTTTTTAGTAGTTCAACAACTTCAAAAAACTCTTTGGCAATAGCACTAATAGGTACTCTTTAGAGAAAACAATATGTAATGGCAAATGCCATTTTTTTGGCAAAACCTCTTGAAAATTGTTTCCATCTTGTCATAGAATTTAGCTTTCTCCTAGACGACAATTTATACTTTGAGATAAAAATGATTCAATGAATTTTTCTAAGTAAATCAAAACTCTGCCACTCTAATATTACTACAATTATAAAAATCTGATAATTGTGTATTTATACACTTTTTTATAAAAGGCATGAGGTGCTGAAGTAAATTATTGGCAAACAATTTCAACTTGAAATAAAACAAGTTTCATGGTAAACTATGTTAATTTTTGTTCACCATTCCAATATGCCATTTGATTTTAATGATGTCTGGTACAATGAGTTTCTCGATAAGTCACAATGCTCAACTTGAATTCCTAAAGACCACATCGAGTGTTACCATGTCACACATGCAGGTTAGGGGCAAGCTTTTTCATGGTACAGCTATATTAATTCATTTTCCCCAATTCAATAGGCCATTTGCCAGTTAGATTGTAATAGTGCATGGCCCCTAAAGGCTCAACAAGTGTTACTATATCACACATATGGTTATGGGCAAGCTTTTTCATGGTACAGCTATATTAATTCATTTTCCCCAATTCAATAGGCCATTTGCCAGTTAGATTGTAATAGTGCATGGCCCCTAAAGGCTCAACAAGTGTTACTATATCACACATATGGTTATGGGGCAAGCTTTTTCAGGGAACAGTTATATCCATTAGTTTTCCCGAATTCGATAGGCCATTTGCGAGTTAGATTGTTATGGTGCACGGTCCATTAAAAGTGAATGCTCAACTTGAATTCCTATAAGACCACATCAAGTGTTACTATATCACACACATGGTTATAGGGCCAAGCTTTTTCAGGGTACAGCTATATTCATTAGTTTTCCCCAATTCAATTGGCCATTTGCAAGTTAGATTGCAATGGTGCACAGTCTGATGACACAAGTGAATGCTTAACTTGAATTCCTAAAGACTACATTCAGTGTTGCTTTGTTACACACAGTTAGAGGCAAGCTTTTTCTTAGTAACATTAAGAGATGACAAACGCCCATACACAATTCTCAATGAAATTTGTGTGGCACAAAAATACCAGTCTTTGCTGATCTGGAGGTTGCAATGCAAAAGCTTGCCCAGAACCATGTGACATAAGCACTGGATTTAGTCTCAGTAATTCAACTTGAGCATCATTCAAATTCGGAAATGGCTTATTACTGATGCAGACTATTTGGTCCAACTTTCAACATGGTGTTTGTTCAGGGGACTTTAGAATTTAAGTCTTCTGACAGTATGAAACATTGTTGTAACATGCTTTGTCGAATAACAATTATTATAGCTAGGAGGTGCAATTTCCAGACCGATATCTCATTCTGTGAGATCTAAGACATTCTTTGAGAATACGTCAACTGAGCTATTCTTCTTTGCCTGGTTTGTTTGTAGGTTCTCTCTTTCTTCGATGCCACTGGTTCCACTCACAAGCTCTGCGACTAAATAAAAGAGTAGAATTCAAAGATAACAATTTATAACTGAATAATTTTTTTTTTGAGTGCCAGTTGGAATTCTTTCAAATTGCAATGGTCATTCACTTTTGTGTATTGAATGAAAACTCTTGTACTGATGAGAAAATGTTACCAATTGATGGAAAACAAAAACAGACTGAAAAACACAAATTTCTCTGTATCTTTATGTGACCCAACAGTTTGGTTGTTTGTACAAGTAAGTTTATTGATCAGCAAAAAAAAGGGTTGATAGGTAAGTAGGACAAGGGTGGGAAAGGATCACTGTAATAAAGTCTGATAGAAGCTTGAAATACTTGTTAACACATTGATAGTCGGACTGTAAAGTAAGCTGGGCTCAGGCCGACCACACTGGCCATGCTGTGGGTATAAAACCTTCAGTCTGTGGCTGTTGCTAGGGCAACCAGTGGGCCTTCCCTTGCACCACCATCACCACCCAGTATACTGTTAAAGGGGCAGTGCACTTAAAGTGCCTGGTCACATTTATTTAAATCCTACTTGGTTAGGAAAATTCTGACAGCTGTCAGAAATCTTCATGTCATCTCAACTTCAAAAACCTTGGCTAAGATAATAGACTTTTTGTTTGTGCCATGACAGCTGCAAGTTTTGCCAGCTTTGGTTGGTAAAGTACAGGCTGCCAAAAACACACAAACTTATCATTTAATACAATAATGCTATCAAATTACCCACATCATAATATCACCAATAAATCCAAACCAAAAGTACGCCTATATATCCTTCATAAAAAGAGTATTTTTAAAAAGGTTAAATATATTATTAAAAATGACAAATTTATGCCAAACCAGTTTATACATTTTGTGATATTATACTCAAGGCCACCCCATCAGTGTTTGTAAACAAAAAAAAGCTCTTAAAAGAGACTTGTATGCCTGACCCAATAACGGTTGTGCAGTACTGAAACCCTCAAACTCACACAAAACCAGGATGGGAAACAGAAGTGAGTTCAGGATAAAGCTTTGAGGAGGAGCCTTACCTGTAGTGTTTCTTGGAGTCTCCTGGAAGTTCTTTCCACACCTGGCTCAATAATTTTGTAATATCACGTCCTTGCAATTCGGGCCACTTGCTATGAGTAAACGACCAATAAATAAATTTGATTAAAATTGAACAGTATTTAGCTGTGAAAACTTACATTAAATCAGGCATATGGAAAGCTTTATGCAAGTCATAACCTGGTGTAATTTGGCTCAAATAAATTCTTGAAAATATTACAAAAAAACGAAGGAAATATTTTAAGTTGATTTTATAGTATCTTAATTGAATCTAATAAAAAAAAGTCACTTCCCATGGGAAACTTTGGAGCACCAGGTGGCCTGCAGCAGAAATACCACGTAAAAGTCCCAATTGTTAAAGTCGTTCTGAGCACGTGCATTTTTTTCAAAAACAATGGATTTACCCATTATATGTAAGTCTTCTATCACCTATTT
Source organism: Leptasterias polaris (assembly GCA_037783415.1). Classification (NCBI taxonomy): domain Eukaryota; kingdom Metazoa; phylum Echinodermata; class Asteroidea; order Forcipulatida; family Asteriidae; genus Leptasterias; species Leptasterias polaris. The sequence continues at coordinate 5,929,788 of JAZGTN010000027.1, forward strand.
AGCATCCCCATCCCATTGATCATGATAATATTTCAAAAGCAAGTTGACACCAACACAACAGTCATTTCCCAAATGTTTTCTTGTCTAAGGGTTTTGATCATATCTCATGAGGATGGACTGAAGGTACTCCAATGATGCACCCTCTAAACAATGTTGGTTTAATATTGAATAAGCCATTAAACAGTCAAGTTTCTTTCCATCTATCTCTAACATTCCCCCAAAAAATTCAATCTGCAAAATGTTTGGCCATCGTGACTTACTCCCTGAATTTGGGATGGTTAACTTTGGTGAAGAGTTGATATCCGTTAATCCAAGAGCGGCGCAAGGAGCAGCCATAGCTAGCTGTGGAGGTCAAGACGGGAGACTCACTACCAAGGGGACTCCCTAAAGGACTCTCAGACTCCTCAAACTGAAGAAAATTTGCATCTACCACCAATGTTTGGGCGATGGATACTGTAGCTCGGTTATTCTACAAGAAAAAAATATGAAACAATTTGAAGAAAACTTAATATTTTCTTAGTTTTACCAGCTTGATGGCCAATTCTGTGGACTGATATGTTTCTTATAACAGGGCCATTCATACAAAATGACAGAGAAAAAGTTAAAAGTTGCTTCAATTTATATCGACAGTGGATTTGAAAAACCAAACATATCACAGCAACAGCAAAAAATATATCAAATGAGGCATTGGAATTTGTTTACCAAACACAAACAAAATACTATTCAGTCTACCAAAAAGGCAAACTCTCCCACAATTGAGTCTGGTTTGAACCTATAAGATGAGTTGTTTCTAAAGAAAATGTTCAATACCAACCTGCAGTACCATGTGTGAAGAAGCTCCATAGATTGCAACCTGTTGGAAAGGTGGAGCTGTTGGTGCAGTATCGTTGGATCCAGTAGTGGCTGGTTGAATGGGAACATAACGCTGAGGGGTGCTCTTGCTCTGTTCCGTGGTTGTCGATGTGGATGCTCCAGTGGCCTGACTTGAAGTGGCAGTTGTTACATAACTGGGTGCTGTCTCACATGCAGTGGTTATCTGTGCCGTTTCAAGAGGCTGGGTAGGTGGTACTGTGGTATGATGCGAGATGGTATTTGGCAAGATATTGGAATGACGGTGAGGAAAAGTCTTTGGGGCTAGAGTCATGAAAGTGTTGTTGGTGGACATGGCTGTGGCAGTGGCCATGGTTGCTTGAGTAGATAGCACAGGAGCAGCATAATAATAAGCTGTTGTCTTGTCAGCCGAGGTTGGAACTGGCAATGTGGATGTGGGAGCTACTTCTTGAGTAGTTGGCATGAAAGTGAATTTCTCTGAATCATGCTGTGTCAATGAAGATGAAATAACATTTGGGCTATGGAGAGGAGTATTCTCAAATGAAGTAATCGACATCTTCTGAACTGGCATGGTAGATGCTGCTGTCGACTGACCTACAACAGTGTTTGAAAATAGCAGAGGTGCTACCCTGCTTGCGGTGGTTGTTCTCATGTGCTGAGTTGGTATGATTTTGCTGGTAGCTGTTGTATAATATATCTGAGTGTTAGGTAGGACTGTGGTGTAACGAAGAGATACTGTTTTGCCAGAGGATAACAATGCTGAGTTCTCGTTGGGTGTGCTTGAGGCTACAGAGCAATGATGCACTTGTGCATCTGGCACGACAGTATGTTGTTCCGGTACCACGGTTGTCCGGAAGGTTGTAGCTGGCAAGTTTGTTGCTGATGTGTTCTTTTGCATCTCAGTAGTTGGCAAGAAAGTTAAGTAACGATGAGATCCAAAATTGCTGGTTTGAGATGTCCAGGTGTTCCCGATTGGGAGATTGGCAGGTTTTTTTGACTGATGCACTGGTGCAACAGGATAGACTGTGGAGTAATGAAGCAGAGCTGTCTCACAGGAATTTGGGGTCTGTGGGGTCTGTGGGGTTGTGGCTGCTTGTGAATGCTGTGCAAGGGTAGATGGCATGAAAGTAAAAGACTGAAGTGGTTCAGTCTTTCTTGACGATATCTGCAGCTTTGTCGGAGTTGGCTGGAGTGTTGGTACTGTTGATGGAGTCACGATGGAAGTTGGCAATATGATGGAATAATGAAGAGGCTTATTTTCATTAGCTTTGGGCATCTTTATGATATGTGATGGCAATGTAGCACTTGTTGTGATTGACTGGTTTACAAGAGCAGTTGGCATGACTGTAGAGTATTGGTTAGGAACTATTTCTGCAGTTGCTGTGGTCATCATGTTTGAGGAAAGCAAGGAAGATGCTTCTGCTGGCTGGTACACAAGGGAAGCAGATGAGGTCAAGAAACGATAAGGTCTTGTGGTAGTTGTATCATTGGAAGCCATTCCCATGAGAGAGGTAGACTCAGCTGAAGGATTACATACTGAAGATGTGGAGTCAATTACATTGGAACATGGAAGAGCAATTGATGTAGCTATCATTGGTTGAGTTATTTCCTTTGTTTGCATCTCATGAGAACAGCCACGATCAGCATTCTGGCTCAAAGTGGTCTCCTTAGTTTTCCAAGTGGGCATTGTGGTTGAGGTAGCGATGGACTTGTGTAAATGGTTACCAGAGTTCTGGTGATCAATCTGGCAAAAACTGCCATGACAGTCATTAGTACGAAGATAGCCTGGTTCCATATCATGAGTCTTCACCTGTGAAGTCATGGTCTCTGAAGGATCAACTTCAGAGGATTCCATTGGTTGGTCGAAATATTCCCCAACTGAGGAAAGCTCACTTGCATGACTGGGTAGGCTTGCTTCACTATTGATACCTGTGAAATTTGATTGATGGGAATTGGCAGAGTAAGAATGTTCTAGGTGATTAGCACATGGAGTCTGGAAAATTGTTTCTCCCTCATCAGAATCTTCATTAGATCCTGATTTAGGAGAAGCAGGCACATCAGCTGGTTTAAACGTATCAGCAAGTATTGAGTAGGCTGAATCAGGTGAGGAATCTGCACTGATATAGTAATCCAGAAGTTTCTTCCTCTGCTCTCTGTCAAGAGATGTCGATGGAGCATGGCCTAATGATGCTGTCTTCCTCTGACAAAGGTTTTTCATATTGCGACGCTGGGATGACTTGCGCGAAACAATGGGAAGAGAATTTGATGACCCCTTTGGTACTTGTTTAATAGTGCAGAGATTGTCAATTTCTGCTGAGGCACTTTTTCTGAGGGACAATGGCTCTTCATCAACAACTAATTCCTCTTGGTCACTTTCAAACACATCTTCCTTTTGAGGAGTTGCAGGACCGGGATCCATGTGGGGAACCTCCTCACGGTTACCTCCTAGATCTGTGTGGGGAACATTCTTGGAGTAACCTCCTGGATCATTGTTGGGAATCTTCTTAGAGTAACTTCCAGGATTTGTGTGAGGAACATCCACAGAGGAAACCTCTGGATCTGTGTGGGGAACCCTCTCGGAGTAATTGTGGGGAACATCTTCACAGTAAACTCCTAGATCTGTGTGGGGAACATTCTTGGAGTAACATCCTGGATCATTGTTGGGAATCTTCTTAGAGTAACTTCCAGGATTTGTGTAAGGAACATCCACAGAGGAAACGTCTGGATCTGTGTGGGGAACCCTCTTGGAGTAACCTCTTGGATTATTGTGGGGAACCATCTCTGAGTAACTTCCAGGATCCCTGTGGGGAACATCATCAGAGTAATCTCCTACATCTGTGTGGGAAACCTTTTTGGAGTAACTTTCTGGATTATTGTGGGGCACCTTCCTAGAGTAACTTCCAGGATCCGTGTGTGGAACATCTAGATCCGTGGTCGAAGCCCCCTTAGTAGAGTAACCTCCTGGATCCATGTGGGGATCAGGAAAAACCTCCTTAGAGTAACCTCCTGGATCAGAGTGGGGAAGCTTTTTATGAATCTTAGAGTAACATCCTGGATCTGTGTGGGGAACCTCCTTAGAAAAACCACCTGCAGGCTCATCTTGGGTATCGCAAGTTTTTAGTTTCTCATTAGGAGTCTTTTTTGATCGTAAGCCAGAGTACCTCGGCGTTGGTGTTTGAGGTGTCCTCACTTTGTTTGGTTTCAATGCCAACTTTTCAGCCTGCTGATTGGGGGAGACAATCTTAGCTGACTTTTTGATATCACGTAGTAGTTTGGGACTGATCGGAGTGGATGCAGGAATTTTCAGTTCTTTTCCATCTAAATCAAATTCAATCGAGATTGTAAAGATTAGATACGTTTAAAAAAAAATAATCTTAAGAGCTTTGAAGTTGTTATTTTTTTGTCCAAACTAATGGCAGTTTCATTAACTTTCTTACCAAAAGGTTTAGAATAAATATGTAAACTTACTGAATGTTGGAACAAGTCTATTATGTACTTTTTTTTTCCAAGTAACAAAATTAAATAATGATTGCACTTTGACTTTCTAGAACAAGCTTTCATCGCTTACCAAATGTTGCCTTCAGTGGTACATTGAAGCTCAACCGGCAATCTTCTCTCTTCTGCTCAATAATTCCGTCTGAGCAGAGATTATTAATTTTGTATTGCAGGAAATCAATGTAGTCGTTGGCCTTTCGTAAAACATTGAACTGTGTTTAAAAAATAAGTCCCAAATGTTGATTTAAATTACAAGAAATCTTGACTGATCCACTAACAAATATGAATGATGATGAGGTGGTAAAGGTTGTTACAACTGTATAACTTTCTTACAAAACGTTTTTAGTATTAAAGTGTTGATTCTATATTGTTGGATGAGTCCACGAGTGGGTTTGGGTCAGAAACACAGACCCCTTTCTGACATTACGAGATCTATTTTGTTTTTATTTTCAAAGTGAATGTCAAGGAAACATTTCATTTGACATTCAGGTGTGTTTTTTGGCATAACTTATTTGTTTCATTTAATCCCAACTGCAAATAATTTTATAAGAATTGTTTTTATGGCCATCAGGTGTTTTCTAGGCATGCTGCTAAATACATAAAAATGCTCAGAACCCTTGCCCGCCAACCCCCCAAATGAAATTTTAAAAATGCACAAATGAATGGTTAAATAAGCAAAGCAAAGCGTCCTTTATAAGAACACTAATAATAATTTGGGAGGCAAATCATCCTTACTAACAGCTAAGAAGCTGAACTGCGAAGGACACAGCTATACCACATTCGAGAAGCAGGCATGCGAGGGCGCGTTTGGCAGCCGGCCACATCAACCCATATATGACTACGGAGCACAGCCAGAGATGGAAAGTGTTTGATTTTGTTTTGGCAGACATTTGGACTGCTGACATGCATATTCACCCAGACAATCTATTTCATGCACAGCCATGCACCTACCGTGCTCTGCAAAGAGGGACAAATGGTACAAGAATGCATGCTTGAAACCTCCCTTTTCCCAAGGGCTTATGTGTATATTTTCTCACAAGACAACAGCAAATCCCGGTGCTTATTATGAGAAGCTTTGTTGTCTTTCCCTTGTCAAGTCAGGGTTTCGTTGTGACAACTACTTTCTCAAAGGAAAATTATTACTCAAAAAAGTTCCGGAAAATAAAGCCATGCAGAGGCACAGAAAAGATTTTTGAATACCAACGAGAAGTGGTTGGAGGGACATTATGTAGTGCTGGGATCCTATTTAGTGAGATCATAGGGTCAAATTTGTGAACAAAATCACTCATTTTGTAAATTCACCCTGCTCGTACCTTAGTGACATTCCTGTACACATCACCAGGTGGCAATACCTTCACGAGTTCCTGTATGGCATCATTCAAACTCTGATGACGCTGTCTACTCCGCAAACAATTGAGAAAATCAGTGTTAATATTGCTTCACAAAGGTACATTTTACTGCCTTAATTGACTTGGTTAAAAGATTTAAATCCATATCCACTTCAGGACTCAAAATTAACACTGGACTGCTGGCCCGAGGCCAGTGGTTTTAGCATCAGGAAAGTAAACTTACAACCACAAAGGTCAGGCGGTCTTGTGTTTTTGAATAATAATCACTAACCTCATTTGTAAAATCATGTTCAAATGTTGACTTTGAGTCCGATAAATATCTTTCATTTCTGTTTAGTGTGAAAGTAAAACCCAAAAGACAAATGAGATATCTTTTCTTAGTGCCTTTTCAAATAAAAAACAGTTTAATTGTGACACTGTATAGATTTTTTCTCATTTTGATTGAAAAACTAGTCTTGAACAATTGTTCTAAATTACAAGCCCTGTCATCTTGTGAATTTTTTCCCTGAATTTGAGTTTTGCACCTCCGGAAATTTATCACCTTGCGAAAAACTTCCAGCAAATTCATAAAGTAGCATCTTTGAATATTACCCAAATAATCATTGTGAACTTCAGAAAATCAATAGCCCCTTGCATATGCCATCATCATTGTGACGTCAAACAATGAAAACATGTAGGAATGTATGTGGCATGCAAAACTCTCACCCAACAGTAGGTCTAGGCTAGCTTAGGTAGGTCTTCCTTTGACCTCAGTGAGGGCACTGTTTGAGCTTGTGATGTCATATGCAAGGGGTCTATTCAACTTCTCACCTCTCATGTACCCTATGTAGAGCTCTCCTCTCCTCAGACATGTTTTTCCTTAATTCACCTGCTCTGTTAAACAAAGACTCCTCTCTTTCATCACTCTTCTGTTCTTCATCTTCAGTTGAATGCTTACTCCTCTTTTTCTTTATTGATGGAGACTTCCTGTGCATCCTCCTCTTCCTCCTCTTGGACCTGACATAATCTTCTGCCAAGGGTTTGTTCGGAACAGATCCATCTGGTTGATCAGTGAACTTTGACCTTGCCTCATCGGAAACTGAAGCACCTCCTGCATCTAATGAGGAAAATTGCTCGCATCTGATTTTTAGCTTTTTGGAAGACTTTGTGACCTTTGTGCTTAACTGTAAGTGAAAGCAAATGGGAAAAAAGCTTTAAAAAGTTTTATTACTAAGTTTTGTGGAACAAATTTAGTAATAATACTTAGTAGTGTTTTTTCCAACATTCTACAAAAAATGCAAATAAAATTTCCAAATACTAACACGTACATGGTCAGTCCATGGAGGTAGTGCTAGTGGTCAGTTGTAGGTCTTTAGAGATAGTAAGAGGGATGTGACACTTAAGAGCTACAATTATCGCAGCTGAGCGTTAAACTGCCTTATAGTAATATAAATGACAACCACAAAGACTTTTCTGAATATGATTAACATGGATGTTGTTTTTAATTTATATATCGTAGGACGCCCTGTATTCAGGGCGTCCCTGAAATCGAGGCAAATCTTTTACCTCTCTGCGCGCGATGTAAACAGTCCCTAGATACAATTTTTGTGGTTTGACTTGCCAAGCAAAGAGTCTCCTCTCATTTGACCAAAACTTAGAAACATGTAAGGCTCCACTGGTTAGTTGCACTTGTAAATGCAAAAAGTTGTGGTATTTTAGGCATTTCTGCAAGGTACAAAAATATGTCATATTGTCGGGGCAATAAAAAAAAAATTCCCACCGAAAAAGTTTCATCAAACACTTTTTCAATTCACAATTCACGATGATCAAATCATGTGACTGAACATTCTGCTGAGCATTCTGGGGAAAAAAATACAGAGGCTTAAAGAAGCCACGTGCCTTATATCATTTTCTAATAGTCTGGATAATTTTTTTTTGTAACCTCTATCATTTTTGTTATTAATATTAAAATTTAAACATCAGCTTTGTGATTCGATTATCACTGTTTATTTATATGCTTTATTATAAATGTTAAGAAACATAAAAAGACACAAAACTAAATAAAAATAAGATTTCAAAGCCAAGAATTATTTACATTTTTGTTTTATATATATTTTTTTTTAAGTTTTTGAAAAATACCATGGTTATTTTTAAAACTAAATAAAAAATATGTTGAATAAAATGAAGAAAACTGCTGGCTATAGAGTCATACACTAAGTCTCACAGAACACTTGTAGTCACTGCAGATGTTCCTTCCACGTATGGCTTCACCCGGACACCATACTTTCTTGTTTGCATCGAAAACAGGTCAAACTCAAAACAAATGGGACGCTATTGAAGTCATCGAAGATCGGTGCGTGGTGTGAAAGTTTCAATGTCCATCACATTTTAATATATGTTTGCATATTTCTTATAAACAAAGGAAGGTAATTAGGACATCAGTTGATTATTATGGAATATTTTTATTTTTTTTCAATTCAAAGAAAAAGGCATACTACATCGAAAACCGGACAGGGGAGGATATAAAATTAAAAGTAACATTGTGAACATTATAAACTTTTTTATCAAAGTTTGTAAAATGAAATAAATGTCCTACCCTGACAGATTTGCGGAGCTGTCTGCTGCTCTTAACGTTTGGACTACTTGGGGATTCTTGCATTGTTCCAATCATTTACAGTGAAGCCTCGTTTCTGTAAAAACTGTAATAAACAAGACGAACAGACCATGAATGGCATAGATGATAGAAACATACAGTGTACAGCATCAGCATGCAGTAAACGGTTCGTTTTCCATCCATGTGACCTGTGTATGTTTAACCGTGAATTCAAGATTTAGTCACAATTTTGGAAAATTCTCCATGGTTTGAGAGGTCATTTCAAACAATCCCTCCTCCATGTTTTGACTCAAAGGTCAACAATCTGTTTCAAACTTTCCGCAACTTTTTCATTCATTCTTTCATCTCGTGTCACTCATGTCATGTCAAGGTCTGAAGCCGGCCACACAGTACACGTCACACACACGAGCTGAGCGAGGGGGACGATCGAGAGGAACGTCAACTTGCTCCATTTTCACAAACAACCATGCGATATCAATATTAATGAGGTAAGTTTTTGATTCGTTCCTTGTGGGTGGAGCTACGTTTAAAGTAGCTCCACCCACAATGAGTTACGCAAGATCGGGAGTCCTCTGAGCTCATCTCAACAATAGTTTGATTATGGTTTGTTTGATGTTGTGACAGCTTGCCAGGCTAGTGTGGCGTTTGTAGACTTTACTTTATTTTTTTTTCAATTTTAATTACATTTCTTTCAAAAATGTCATAAACATGTACAAGGTAACTATGAACAGAAAAGTTTACTCAATCATGAACACACAAATAATAGAATAAATTTGTTTATGGAGGCCGATTTGAAAAATGAAAGCTTAAGTTGTAGTAATCAGGTACAGAGACTAAGAACAGGACAAACGGAGGATTTTTTTTGAGTGAACAAAACAAATTCGGGGCTTTTATTGTTTTTTATAAGGGACGATATGATGGTGCAATTTTAAATATTTTTTTAACTCATCCCATTCTGGCCCCAGATTTGTTGTATTTTATTCATCCTTTGGTTTATGTATTGTCTCAGTACAATTTTATAATGTTATAATCAATGTTTGTAATTGCTGTGTACCATTGAAGTGTTTTACTGAGAGGTTTGTTTCTCCATGATAAACAATATTTAAAAAAATAAAAATACAAATAACCGTCTTTTACCAGAACGAGATGAAAAATTAATAATTATTATTGACTATTGGAGATGTTCAACCCTCTTTGTTTGTGAATTACCAAACGGTTCATCAATCACTCAGGACTCCCTCTCAAAGATATACGGGATAAATTGTATGCATTTTCAGAAAGATCGTAGAAATACAAGAACAAAAGGACTGCTAAATAACAAACAAATTTATCGGCATACTTTGAGCGGCAATACAATAATTAATAATCAGTAGTTATTAACCAGGAATTATTGGTGTGTGTGTGTGGGGGGGGGGGGTGAATTCTGTGGGGGCGAAAATGAAATCTAAAATAATACATCGGTGCTTCGGCGCCCGTCTCCGAGCTCACTCTGCGACGCGGCGCGCGGGGGGAGTGGTGAAAAATTTTAGAAAATGAAGGCCCGAATCAAGCAATTTTTTATGTTTTTTGCGTTTATTTTTTCATTTTTTGTTGTTGACTTTTTCTTTTTATTTCAGATTGGGTTTTTTTTGGGGGGGGGGGGGGGTGGGTGCATCTGCAAATCACCCCCCCCCACCCCCATTTACGGGCCTACCAACACATATATATGCACATAATACTCACTTTTGCATCGTTTCTTCAACCGGTACTTGAGTTATTGTAGTGACTATTGTAGTGTTGCACCGTAATTAATTAATAAGAAAAGATACTTACTCATAGGCCTACTAGGGGACCGTGAGACCAGGAAGAAACAAATGTTCCTCCATGATGTGACAAAACTCCCCTATAGTATGCACTATGATTCGCACTAGACAAGATGTACGTATCGTGAAAATGGGGACGGCCGGTTGTGTTTTGAGATCAAACTCCGTGATTATAATTATCTTGATGCCGATTGGCGATGTTCAGTTACCCATCTGAGATTCTGAGATTCTTCCTGGAAGTGTTTGGTGTCCGTTTCCACTAGCCTGCTCCTAGTCGTCAACGTCTAGACAAAAACATTGAGTTATTGATTCTTTAAGAAAAGCTGTCTACTCTATAAAAGATCTACTTATTGAAAAAAATCATTATAAGCAGGTAAGGGACCTACGTTTTTTCAGTTGGCGAGTTATTCAACAACCGCGTTTTATTTTGAACACCTCACACGTCGTAGCCAAGTAACGTTTACATCTCATGCATTATTCATTATTATTACACGGACGTAAGTGAATTTAGACCTATCATTAGCATTTTCCCAGGGTTGGACTAGTAGATCGTGTACTTACTTCTGCTAGCCCTGTACTATGAATTGTTGGGGTCGAGGATAACTTTCACGTTACTCCTCAACGGGCGTGCTGATTGTCGACCCCGCCCAAGTGTGCAAAATTCATGGGAGGTCAGGTGACTCTTACTCGCTCGGCAAGCTAGCTACAGCAAAATAAAATGTACATGTACACACCATACACATACGTAACACATGCATATTTAGTACACACCAGTCAAGCACTCATGCATAGTGCTCTACGGCCGGCCCCCTGCTGATATCTGTATCCAACACAAACCACTCATCACACACTGAGCAGTCAGTGAGATATAAATTTGTAAAAGTATTGAAAAGAACGAACCAGTGAAATTAGTAAAACATACAGTTAAAAGTAGTTTTTCAACAAATCCAGATGAGAACTGTGAATGTAAACATGGCTCTACGCACCCGGGCTGGGAAGAATGGCACGGTGATTCTGCAACTGCCCAGGAGAGACGAGACCAAGGCGAAGCTGGGTCTGTGTGCGGGGAAGAATGGGGTTGTGAACGGCAGGGTGGGAGTGGTTCTGAACGGATCGGCCAACGGTCATTGCTCGCCGGTTAGCAATGGTCATGTTGTGGGACACCATTCTGAAGAGAAACCAGACACTTCTGCTCATGAGGTACGATTGATACATACTTGGGAATGTATAGACAGATAGATGTGTGCCTGTTGACTAATATTAACAATACACACATCATTTATTGATAATATTGTTTACTTTCAAACAATTCTTGCATTGATCTTAATTTGAATTGGTTATAATTAAAATTATTATTTTCAAACAAACATTACCTTAAATCATGTGTAAATAAAAATATACTAAATCTATGTTTATTGTTACCAATGTGTGCTCTTTATTGACGGGTAATTTAATTAACCACGGAACATCATACAAATTTCATGTTCCATTATTGTATCTACAAGCCTTGGGGGGGATGAGGAATTAATTAGACAAGTTAATTTTACGTAAATTGCAAAGATCACCATATGGTCTGGCCAGCCTTCTTTGATGATTGATGCCAAATTAGCAATATTATTTCCGAGTTATGCAGTATAACTGGAGAGCTATACTCAGGTTTTCAAAATTTTGACATCTGTGGTCATAATTAGCTAGACAAATTGTTAATTAGCTTGTGCGAATTAAACAAATTGCCACTTTCAAAGATTGTGCCCGACAAGGATTCTGGCTTTGTCTGTGTCCAATTTTTTTTTTCTCCCTGGTCTGTACTTCATAATCATTCATAGATCAGTACGGAAACTACAGAAAGAGTTAGAGTTTTAAAATTACTTACAAGAATGTGTGAAGTACTTCACACACATTCTTAGTGAGTATACTGGCCGTGTCCTGGAAATTTTGCTGCATGGTCTGTACTTCATAGATCAATCAGTATGGAAGCAACAGAATGATTTAGAGTTTTAAAATGACTTACAAATACAAGACTGTCAGTGAGGATACTGGCTGTGTCCAGGAACTTTTGCTGCATGGTCTGTACTTCATAGACCAATTAGGGAAGCAACAGAATGATTTAGAGTTTTAAAATGACTTGCAAATTATACAAGACTGTCAGTGACTGTGAGGATACTGGCTTTGTCCAGGAACTTTTGCTGCATGTTCTGTACTTCATAGATCAATCAGTATGGAAGCAACAAAATGATTCACAAATACAAGACTGTGTAAAGTAGTGAGGATACTGGCTGTGTCCAGGAACTTTTGCTGCATGGTCTGCATGGTCTGAAGCTACAGAATGAATTAGATTTAGAGTTTTAAAATGACTTGTTGGTATGTCTTTGTGTTTATTCAGCCTTGGGAGGTTGAGCAAAATAGTGAAAGGGATTTTGTTTTTGGAGATTCCATGCTTCTCATGAAGGAGCGCTTACCTGTGATTCCTTTTAATGTATCAAGCAAGTTTTTATGGCCATTTAAGGTTTTTAATGGCCTTACAATCACAGTGTGGTAACCAAAATACATTTTACAAGAACTGTACTCAACTCGTACACAGTCATAATGCTGTACATTGCAAGTTGTTCAAACGAGATTTGAGATTTTAGATGAATGGTTTTAGATCAGAAAATCTACAAGTATATCCTGCGAAGATTAAATGTCACCCTTTGATATAGACATTTCATTATCCACTTTTTCTTGTAAATTAACTTGAACTACTATTTAATAAAACTATACAATGTATTTTTGTTTTTGTGCAATACATTAATCTTCTGTGTGAATTTTCAAAAATAGCATTTGGGACGTTATTAAACAAAAATCAACCCATTTGCAGTTAAATGGCCGGACATCCTGTGGGCGTGCATTCACTGCTTTAAAATAAATTATTTCCCCGTTTTGTTATTAATTTTCATTTCATCTGATTGATTGGTCACAACAAGTTTCCATCAATCAAAGATGACCTACATTTATATCAAATAATAAAAATACTCTTTTTGACATACTACATGTATGATGTAGGCATAAGTGTTCAGAAATGGGATTCATAAATTAGTTGTGATTGGGGTTTTTTGAGTTTTTGTTTTTATTAAATGGCATTTTGGGTACCATGTTTGGGATACGAAGTGGATTTTTTTTTCATAGTGACTGATAGATGCTGTTATATTGATTGCTTACCAATGTACATTAAAGCTATTGTAATTTAAGTGAACTTCCCCCCGGATGAGGAAGTTCAGAAGTTTGGGTGAAAACTTTCATAATGTGAAACTTTTACATTTTTTTCAAAGGAGTAACTTATTCGTACACCTCCCCTCTGTGCGTTTAGCTGCAAACTGTTGTTCTGATTACAAATTCATTGGCCGATGTGTGATACTCCTGTAGGCTGTAGTCAGTTCGTTGTCTACTGTTGTTCAGATGTACATCGACATCCCTCCATAGTGTCGGACAAATTGCTTTAAAATACAAGTAATCCCAAAGGTGTAGTTATGTAGTGCTGCAAAGCCTGTGAAAGACACCTGTGATAGTGGTGGTACATGTCGATTGCTTGAGGGTTCGCTGATGATTATTTTATTACACAATCCCAAGGGAATGTTACCATGGTAATTTAAGATCATTCAATTTTGATGAATAATAAATATATTCATTTTTACTCATTACAATACATTGAATTTAGTCATACAAAAATAAACAACAAAACATGAACCCTGACATTTCTTAGGTATCTTCTTCAGGGACTAGGAAGGAACAAACAAAATATTTCAGTGCACTTTTGGTTTTTCCAATGTCAGTCATGCGATTATAGGCACATTGCCGATTGCTGCATGATAGCACAGGTAAGTGGACACTTACGACCTGCACTGTGGCTCAAACCAACTAAAAGCATTCCCTCAGATACTCCATTTGAACTGATCATATTCAAAGACCATAGGTTTTTGGTTCTCACAACTATGATGCCCCCCCCCCCCCCATTATTCCCTCCTGTCCATGATGTGTTCATCTACACTAGTGTTTTAACTATCACCGAAAAAGGGGGTTCATAAATAAATAAATCACTTTCATGATGTGCCACAAAAGTTCTCTCCGCATTTCGTTTGTTAAGGATGATGTTAAAATATTTTGGGAGAAAGTGGGCAGGGGCAAAACACTTCCATTTCATGGAGGCCGGTGGTCAAAATCCCCCTTTTTCCACCTGGTTCCATTGCCCTGGATTTTATGTCATACATGTGTAGATTAGTTTATTGGATACAAAACAAAAACTTAACTATAGTGACCGACAGAAATTTGCACTTAATTTACATCTGTAGTGCACTATCAATGTGAATAATAAGTCACCCATTGATCAGTATCTGGATACATAACATACTGTATAATAATCCGCAGTGTATTTAACCAAAAGCCCAGAACATGTAGATTTCCAATTAAAAAACACATAATGTTTACATGTATGTACACTGTACAACCTTTGTAAAGGTTTTGGCCTGGAAATTTAAACTTGAGAACATTACTTTGTTGGCACTTGGTTTAAGTGTGTATGATCAAGTTTGTCAATTGACCCTCCTTATTATCATTTATTAGTCAAGAAGATGTGCACACATCTTATCAATCGACCAATGCGGTGGCTTAAATTTGCTGGCCAGATTCACAATTAGGTGAATACTAGGGTATGGAACTTATGTTAAATCAGCGGCGGATACAGGGGAGGGCGTGGGGGCGCACACCCCCCCCCCCCCCCCCCCTTTTGCTTGAGAAAAAAAAAAAAAAAAAAAAAAAAAGAGACACCATCAAGGAGAAAAGTGAGGGAGAGACAAAATTAATGACTATGGCCCTACCTAGTATTTTATTTCAAAAAGCTACTAAAAATCCGTACCTCGTACACTTTGTTTCATTTGTGGACCACTATTATTTCACTATCAGACATTGTCTCACGTGAATCTTGTGTACTGTGTGGAAAGCGTGTTTTTCTCACACACTGAACATGCCTGGCGCGGGGATCCGGGGGCGTGAAGATCATTCACCCACATCGTGAGTCGACCATGCATGCCACCTGTGTGTGTGTACATTGTGCAAAGAAGTTTCTGGATGGAAAGTCAGCACTCGCGCGGGCTAAATACAATGTGACTTTTACAATACGAACTTCCGGAAACTAGTGAAGACATAACCCCATGAATAGGGATAATCTACTTCGTATCCTTGGCCCAGTGCATCCTTTTTTCTGTGGCCGATTTATTTTTTAATCCGGGTTATGAAACGTACCGATCGAATGCTACTGTACTTGTAGAAGGCCCTAATGCTGAATTTTTTTTTTTTAAACATCACAGATCTTTTGGGAAAATTGTTTGCTTTTCGAGTCGCGAGTGTGATTTTTTCCCCACTTATTAACTTGCGGGAAAACCATTGTCAGGTTCCCTTAACAATCCACAACAGTTAGACGATCAACTGCTGATATTTAATGGGGACCAGACTGATTTAGTCAGCGCGCCGAGCGCAATCAAGGTTTTGTGAAATACGTGTAATGCTGTGCGCATCTCACGCCCGTCTGGGAAAGATATAGACCTTTCTTTTGTTGATAAACAAAGTGCGCCGGTTGGCATGGACGGCCGAATGTTGCCAAAACATTCATTCGTGTTAAAAAATGTTGTGACCAAATTCAACATTTTCTGTAAAGATTCATGAACGGAAATACCTTCCATGATTGGTTGATTTGTTTCCAACAAATTCAACACTATTTTTGAATATTTTGTGTAAACACTGCTACAAACTGTGATGTGGCAATCTGTTTTTGATTTGCAGTTATGGCTTTCCATAGTTTTTCAACCTGGGTTGGCAAAAACTCGGGCTGTGACGTTGCAAAAGAAAGGTCTATAATATGCTCAGCGCGTTATGTAAATCAGTCTGGTCCCCATAGATAGTTTAAATGTTGTGAAATTGTTAAGGGAACCCAACTAGGTTCTCGCGCAAGTTGTTAATACGCGTTATCAAAAAATTCACTCTCGCGACAAGAAAGGCAATCAATTTTCCCCCAAAATCTGTGATGTTTTAAAAAAAAAGTTTAGCATTTGGGCTTTCTACAAGTAGGCCTACAGTAGCATTCGATCGGTAAGTTTCATAACCCGGATTAAAAACTACATCGGGCACAAAATAGGATTGCAATGGTGCTTAGGCCCAATTGGCAAGGATACGAACGAAGTGGATTGGCCCTACTCATGGGGCTAGTGAAGACATAGCATCGTATAATCATGGTGTCTCACTCTGTTTAGAAAATCACAGATTTCTTTCGTATTCAAGAAAGAGTGTAAATATCCGTTGTGTTTCTTTCAAACTAGTCATTATCAATTGTGCAGATAGTACAACGATGTAGGGCTGGGGGAGGGGGCTAGGCCTCTAGTAGTAGGCCTACCCTCACCTTGTCGTACATTAATGTTATTGTTGCTCGATCGCGCTGTCACTGAAGACAAGCACAGCTTGTTATTTTGTGTCACATTCTAATCCTCAAGTATGTGAAAACTAAATGACAAAGAGACCCTATTTGGTTATTAAAAATTGCACTATCGTTTAACTCGCCAACAGTTTTCCCCCCTGAATAAGTATAAGTTGTACTTGTAGCCTGCATTTTGATTTTATAACTCAGGATGGCCGATTCAAATCGATGACTCCCAACTCGAAAATAATGTTTTAATAATGATCTTGCAAAAACAAAATTGGTTTAAGTGGTCGGATATTGCATGAGATCGTACCACAGAGCATCTAAAATCCTGTTTCGTAGCATTGCGGGCCCCGGAACCGGCCCATGCCGTTAGGAGTTCGCACTCGTAGGCGCCACAAATTGCATTCACCATTTGCTGCTTGGTAAATTTTCACGCCCCCCCTGTTTGGAAAATCCTGGATCCGCCCCTGTAAATAGCACTTGATCAGCAAAAATATTGCACATATCGTACACGAAACTCCTTCTGGAAAACCAGAGGAAAAGTTTATTAGAAAAGAAAAAATATATATTTCCTGTGTTTTCCATTTATAACAGTGGTCAGCAGGTTGTTGAAACACCAGAGGACCAGTCAGAAATCTCTCCTAGTGGTCTGGAATCCTGGATGGCTAGTTTTGGTTGACAATTGACAAGCTTCCCTTTTAACCCTTAACAGTATAACACAGAGCAGTTTGGTTAGCGTTTGGCCTTATTCCTCCAATATCCTCTTCTGCTACACGTATATTCCCTCCACACCAACATGACCAATGCCTGACTGACCAGACACCATACGATCATTACTTGTTATTTGAGCCCACTGACCCCAGTCCTTCTGAATCCTTCTTTTGGGGAATTGGATACATGTAGATGGATTTGGGGCATGGACTTGTAAAATGACAAGCTACATGTAACTACTCTACTGGTGTGTCACAGAAAAAGTTAAGCACAAACCTTGAATTCAAATTGTTTAAACTTTGCCGACAGAATTTGTGTGGGTCCCAAAGCCAAAATTAAGTACAGCTGAGTGTTATTATTATTTATTTTTTTAATGCATGTGTTTTGTTGTTGTTTATCACTCTTTGACACTAATGAGGCAGGTGCTAAGTGGTATCCTTTGGCTGGTTGACAAATTCATCATCCAACCATGCATTTATTGATTTGTTTGCCAGCATCCCAATCACATGAATTTGGTGTCATCCCTACAGCCAACAGGCCAACGTTCTTTGTTTGTGTGAAGACTTCGGGGAGTCAATGTGCAAACACAGTTGACTGGTATAAAGAGATCATCATCCAGCCATCCAGCGCACTTTTTGGCGCAGTTTTTACAGCCTGACTGAACTCTTTGTTGTCTTCAATTGTTGTTGCTCGCTGTTGTCAGTGACTGTGCAGAAATATATATAACGATTCATTCTGTAATTCATAGAATGAAAGATCAATCCAGTATTGGTTGAGGGTGAATACATGCATTGGGCCTAAAACAGGGCTCCAATTTGGGTTAAAAAAATACAAAAGACCACTGGTCCTGCAGTCTCAAATTTTCACTGGACCAGAATCACTTTAACTAGGGTCAAAACATAGTGCTTTAGCATGAGAACGATTCTCAGATGAACCACCAGACCACCAAACTTGTCCACGGGTTTCTGGCCCCAGGCTAAAAACCACTAGCCTCTGGCCTGCAGTCCTAGTCTGCTATGAACACTTTTTGATTTTGTTTCTTCACCTATAGCCTATAGGGGGCCTACTGCAATGCAAACTGTATAGATTACAAAATTAATTTGAAAAAGGGTGGAACTTAAGGCTTATATTAAAGCTATAATTTTGTTGTTTCTGATGGATGCCTGTGGCATGTTTAGGGTCAAAGATTTTTCGTTTTGACAAAATGGAAACCTCACCCTCACAAATCACAAACTAACCCTAGACCAAAAACAGTTGACAGATTTCATTTGTTCCACTAAAATCTATTAAAAAGAGAGTTTCCAGTCAAAACAAAATCATTGACTTGTTCGAACAAAACCTGCAACTCTCCGAAATGGGAAACAAAAATAGTTTCAGACTTTGTAAAAATAATTTAGACCAAATCACAATTTAGACTGAGGAACATTTGAACTTTGTACAGCCTGTACTACATTTATTAGTCATTCTGTACTATATGGTGCCACTTTCAGGTAGTCAGGTCCATAACAGCAAGGGAGTTTCCAAATCGTTTATCTTTCATGTTCGGTTTTATATTACATGAATCAGGGCGGGACCAATTAATGATACTGCATTTCAACAGGCAGTTCAAAGTTGCTGCAATTTTCTGTGAATGATGATACTGTTCCTAACTAACTGTACAGTGTGTATGTACATGTACACCAGGCCTTGAATTACATGAAGACTACAGAGGCCATTGCCTTTGTTGCCCTGGTCTTGGCCTTGGTACCCCTTCAGAAGTTTTACAGACTTGAAGATATTCAATGAAAATTGCCTTGCCCCGTTAAAGATGAAATTCCCGGCCCGGTACATGTATGTGGTGTACATTTACATTATTAGAAAAATTTGAGTTTGTACAACCATGGAAGAAGGAATAGATATTTTCCTTCCTCCATGGTACAACCATAGATCAACAACACATCAATGAAATTTAAATGTTTGTACTAAAAGGTCATTGCAATTAGTGTGGAACATACCTGTAAAAGCTGTAGGGTAAGAAAGTTTGTAAATTTATTTTTGTTTTATTCATGGAGACACTGTGTAAAATGTAGTAATGTATTTAGTGAATTAGTCCTTGAGTTGGTTAATTATTGTTTTTACTCTTGAGTGCTTTTGGTTTCATAAGGGTGGGGGTCATTGTTTGATTAGGGCTTAATGAATTGCCCTGGTGTGTTCATTCACTTATTATTGTGGGGCATGTGGTTTAGTCATCCTGGGTAAACAGATGGATTGAGTAACGTACACAAACAATTGACCATACTAACTAGCCCAGTGTATTTCGGTTTTCATGGTCTGGCGCAAGTTTGAGTCATGAAATTAATAATAAAGTACATGGGTTAGTAGATAATTTTTGCATAATACATCCTGTACATGTATCACTAGTTAAAGTATAGTATTTATATTTTAAGTATTGTAACAATTCCTTCCTCAGTGCTGTAGCCATTTTGTAGCTAGTCAAATTTTTGACTCCACAAAATAGCGGACCGTGTTAGTTGGCAAAGTAAAAGGAAAACCACACAATTTTGAGGCATATTTGTGTGGATCATTATATTCTACTTTTACAACAAATTTTTATGCATTTCATAACAAACAGTTTAAACAATTTTCATTGCCCAAATCGCCCAATCCGAGGCAACGTGTCCCTTTAAAGTAATACGAACAAGCAGTGGTTTACGTAGCAGTGGCAAGCTGTAAACTAGCCATCCAGAAAAGTGTATCAGGATTTTGACTGTTCAGATGTTTTAACTGGCAGGTGGCCAGCGGACCACTGTTGAGGGAGAACATTTAAAAAGTTGACTTGGTGTTGGGAGGGATTGTGTAACGTACACAATCTCCATGGTGCATTTGGGAACTTTCGCCAAGTAAAGTATTTCAAAAAAAAATTGTATAAGATGTTTTTTTTATATTATTGAATTATGACAATATCTTGGGAACGGAAAAGACTGAATTTATCCATGTATGGCCATGATCTGGTATCTAGACCTTATGCACAACATGACGTCATTTGAGCAGAGTGCCCTCAGCTATAGATGTAAAAAGGAGGTTGTTAATATTGCCAATCCTGTGTTTATAAATCTGTGCGTTTCCATTGTTTCCATCTGTTTACCTCATAAGATAGCGGCTTGGTGATGTCAAATTGCATATTATACGGTCTAATAGAAAATGCTGAAGTAAAATGAATGATCAAGACTGAAAGTTTGTTAACCTTTATTTCTGTAGCTAACTGTACCGCGATTTAACCAAGGGTAGAGTACATTTTCATTTATTCAATACACTTGATTGAATGATTGAACATGTACTATGTACAAGTTCAGTTGCACATTGTCAGTAGTTTTGTATACCAACTGCAAACTTCCTCATTCAAGCTTGTTTCCATTTACTGTGTATTTGGGCACACTATTTAATGCATTAGCCAGACATAAGTTAGCGTTCTATAAAACAATAACATTTATTGGACATGTTGAATTTGCATTATCCTACTCTAATCTGGGAAGATTATTAATTCACTCGTTTGATGTAAGCCAATGCCAATACTAAATGCTATTCCTGAAAACTCTACAGTGCATAGCTTGGGTAATTTTAACGAACACATATACGTACAGTGTTTGATTTTGTTTTGTTTTTCAGTACACAGCTCACAGTTTTGTGATGCACTTTTTTCAATAGACAGAGACCGCAGGAAAGTTGGAAAAAACTTAAAGGCTCCAACCTCACTTTAAAACGGTGTAAATTGTCATTGGGCCTAATTGTCATTTTAACTCTTACATTGCAAAGTTCGAAACGTCAAAAACACTAATGGGTCTGTTCAACACAAAGAAGAAAATTTTGTCCTAGTCAAAAGGTCAAATCCAATGCTGTTTTTGATTGCATGTCATCACTAATTCAGGAATCAACTCAAAATTCTCTGTACAAAAAACGTTCAGATCTTACATTTGAAATGTGTTGTCATCAAATGTTTTTGGATTTTGGCAAAAATTTCACTTGAAGGGTATGAGACACAGTGGCATTTATACACCCTTCTAATGTGAGGTTATAGACTTCTACTCTAAGATTTTCATAAGGACTCTACCTATTTAAAAATGAGTGGACTACAAAACTTAATTTGACCTTAGAGCCCCTCTTTAAAAGCACTTTATAAAAACTGTAGATGCCTGTTTAAAAAAGGTGCTTCCATCTTTATTCAATTTCTCCATGCTTGTTGTGATGGAGCCAGCTGCTGCATGTGTAGGCATGATGGTGGGAAAGTGCTCAGCATGTAGTTTGTTTCAACTCATCTGAAACATGGACAAGTGAAAAAGCTGGCGGACCATGCAGTTATATAAATGAAGAGCCAACTTACTGCTGGCTAGTCAATGAAAAAGTTGAAAGGCAAATCCTGATGGGGATTCGCAACAAACCGAACAAAATATTTATTACAAAGTAAAAGTAGCGTGAGCAATTGGTGCTTTAAGTGTACCATTACACCCATGCCTAATGTACATTTAGTAATTTTGTAGCAGAATGGTTCACATGCACCATAAAACGGTTTTCATGCTTCAGTGCTGTGGTGTGCCATTTGATTAGTCGTAACTAGACTAAGCGAATCTGTATTAAAAATGTCAGCTTTTTATTTTAATTTCCATGGTAACAAGGCAATATACGGATGGAAACATGGTGGTACTCCTCAACTCCAGTCCTTGTGTGTAATTATATATTTATTTATAATAAAACTAATTTTCGTCAGCAGTCGCGCTGTGTGACTTACATACAGCACTTCTTTATTCTGGGAACACAAATGACAGTTTAATAATAATAATCGGGTTGAGACACAAGCATGTAATTACGCTTTCCTCCTATCTTTTCACAGGAAGTCTTGGGTAAAATTACTGTGCAGTTTTTACAGAACACAGTATATATCTTGTGTGAATCTGAGAACTGTATTTGAATGTCATTTGTGTCTAGTACAAGTTCTGATGTTTGTTATATTTGTGCATTATTCGGTGTGGGGGGGGGGGGGGGTAGCAGCAATAAATGTTAAATTCAGAAATATTTTTAGGAAAGGTGAGAAACAAGTTGGCTTTAAGAGGGCCATGAATTAAAACCATTTCCTCGACTAGAAAATTTGCTCTCCTTTCAAAACCGTCTTCATTCCCAAATTAAACAAAGAGGTGAGGTATTAATTAACCCTGTCCCTGCCAAATACAACAAGATGTGCCAAGTGGTAAATGCTGTTGTACTTTGTCTCAATTTGCAGTGAAATGCACTTTGCTGCATTTAGCAGGGTTCTACGTGGCCTTAGCATAGCCCATGTTCAATCCCAGTCCCCAGTAAATGTCAGTATACAATTGTTGCATGCTGTGACGGGGTTCATGGTGTTTTGTACACCCGAGGGGGGCAAATGGCCCTCGCATGAAGGTCTGCAAAACCCATTGACAATTGTTTTGTTATACCACCACGGTAAAAGATTTCTCTTCTTTCAAAATTCAACGTCATCTTCAAACATTATTACGAAGTTGGCACAGTTTAATAAGCAGTGGGGAACAATGGCAGAACAATCGTTGAAATAAAAACAATTGTTAACTGTTCTCTCGAACCCGGGGCTCTAATAAGGCTTTGGAAACGACCAGCGTGGACACGATCAAAGTAATTTATCCCAGGGATACATCATCATGTTACACTCATGTTGTGCGTAATGCATAGTGCGCTATAAATATAGATAAATATACACTCTCTAAGCATTGCTCATCCTTTTTGTTGGAAAGCGCAGTACGCAATATGTGTGTATTTTCATTTTAAAGCTTTGCACACAAGGCATGACGGAGGCCACTTGGATTTCCGGCCTTAGGCAAGTTACATGCGTCTTTGTATTGTACATCACGTGATTGGTTCTCGACCAAATAACAATTCACAATGAATGTGTTACCGTGGTATAAAAATGCCTATTGTTGCATTGGCCAGTGCAAAGGCTGGCATAAACCAGTTTACTTCACAATGCATTTTGCTGCGTTTAATAGCACGGTTTTCATTTCAACTGTTGTTACATATTCAATGTTAGGCATGGTGCCTGGAAGACAATGGTGGTTGTGGGGGTTAACACAGAACTACACATGTACATTACATGTACACGTGTACATGTTACACAAGTGTTTGAAACAAATACAAAACTATACAAGGTTTTCTTTTAAAACATGTTTCTTTATTAGTAATCTTTGGGTACTTTTTATATGTAATTCAACAGCTTCTTAAACCTGTCATTTCTACTGGAACTTTTTATCAAGTTGCAAGTCACTGATAGTCAAGTGGTTATGACTCAGGTTGTTCGTTTTGATTCCGGCCAAGCTACCCGCTGATGTCACAATGAATAGAATAGGTAGTTGTTTGTTACTGAATCATTGATTTGTGCAATTCGTAATCATAGACATAAAACCATTGTTTCCAGGAGAGAGATTGGCTGTTGCCAGCCTGGTGTTTGTATCCCCTTGTGGGAGTTTTGTATAGTTCCCTTGTTGGGGAGACCATCTGAGCAAACAAACAAACAAACTTGAATTATTTAGTCTAATTGTTCAGTTTATTATTCTACAACAAACCAAGTTAAATGAATGAATGAATGAACAATTGTATTCATGAATTAATGTACGTCGCTGTAAAAATGTTCTACATGTATTTCCTGGAATAACATGAAGGCCATGGCCTCTGTTGCCCTACTCTTGGCGTTGGTGCCCCTTCAAAGTTTCCGAAACACTTTTAAGATTTTCCAATGAAAGTGCCCTTTGAAAAATGAAAATGGCCTTGCCCTCTCAGAGATGAGATTCCAGGTCTGCATCAGACTTCGCTTGATAATGTTCCAAGATATAAAAAAATTGAATTTAACAAAACAAGAAAACGCCACTTTCTGTTAAACAGTAGAACTCATCATATTATTCGACACCACTAAAATGTAGTATTCATCCTATTGTTCGACACCATTAAAATGACATTTTTTTAAAATGAACGCTTTCGGTTTCCTTGTGTACATTAAATTATCAGCAGTCGGTCATAAATAATCAATTTTAATTGATGTGCAATTCTGAACGTGATTGATTTCAGAGGGCCAAGAAGCTGTCATATCAAGCTCCTAAGGAGAAGACACCTATCCTCATGGTAATTATCACACTCTACAACTACATAGCCTTGATGGTGATAGGTTACATCAAGGAATACCTCAGGAAGTTCCGTCTGATCAAAACCCCAGGGGCCCTGGAATCCATCAAATTGAAGGTAGGACTTGGGAGAATGTGAAATCACATCACTTGCATTTATTTATTTGGAAAGCTGGTTACGTATACAATTGTATTATCATATTCATAAAGCAAGGGCAGACCCTGCTCATTGTACACTGTACAGTACATATGTAAATGTATGTCATAACTCTATTACTTCCAAACCTTTGGACCCTTGTGTTGATGTGATTTGACGCCTTGCTAGTAGTTCTATTAATCATTGTTAGGTCTTTCTGTGTACTCAATCCATCAAATCTGGCCAGACTGGGAGATAATGTGCAAGTATTTGTGATACATATTTGTAGGTTTACATTTACATTGAAATTGGGGTTATTTTGCACAGTAAGAACATGTATAATGTGTAGTTCCAAGAACGTGTTACAGTCCAGGGCTTGAATTTTACACTGGACCGCAGGCCCGAGGCCAGTGATTTTAGTGTCAGGCCAGTAAGCTCACAACTGGACAAGTCTTATCTTCAATCTTCATTAAAAGCAATCTTCATTAAAAGCAATTGTGCTCAACTAGATTTTGAGTCTGATAAATATCTTTCAATTATGTTGAGTACCAAAGTCTACTTGAAACCCTACAGACAAATGCAATTGATTTTTTTTTTCAAACAACAGCTACATGTACAACAACAACAATACAGTTTATTGTGTTGTCACTTTGAATCTGGTCTTGTGAAAAAAATTCTGGTCCAGTAAAAATTCCGAGCTACAAGCCCTGTGGTCTTGTGAATTTGTAGTGTTAAATGCTGGAGTATTGGAGTGAATGCTTAAAAACTCCCTCTTCTACTGTATATAAGTGAGATACCTTCAGTCAGTCTGGGAGGCTGACTTGACCACAAATCCTCTTCACATGTACCTGGAAGAGGTACATGTTCTAGCCTTGATTTCAAGGCTGTGGAATCCCTTTCAAAATTTCCAATTCATTCCAATTGGATATCCAGTTGGAAAGAATTGGATTAAGTTGGTATTGAGTTTGTGTGAGTTGGTTTATATTGGAATACTGAATTTCCAATTAGAATAAAATCTTAGACCAACTCAGTCCAGTTGGAAATCCAATTGGACTCAGTTGGCTTGATTTAATTGAATTGGAATTAGTTGAAATTTGTTTATACCAATTGGAAATTTTATTTGCCATCATTGTCTTCTTAGAACAAAATTCAAACTGAATCCAACTGAGTCCAATTGTGTCCTATTTGGTCTAATGTGTTTTGTGCCAAAACACAACAATGGAAAAATTCCAATTGAAAAATTGAATTGAAAATTTTGGTAAGTGATAGTTTGCTTACTAAACATATCCCCATGCAGCAGACTCACAAACATCACACCATCACCAGTCATAAAGCGCTAGCTCTGCGAGCTCCAAACACACACACACACATGCGCACAAACGCCCATATAGCCAATCACAGATCATTGTTGTTGGTTTAGCAGGAAGCATCATGAACTATTAATTTCCAGTCGTCTAGTCAGTACAAGCAAATGTAAACATAAAACTTTGACTTGTGTGTACACATCATAAAAAAAATTGTACACATCATATTTTGTCTGAGATCCAGTTAGCTTCTATTTTTAGCATCAGTATGGAGTGCTAATTTGGGTATGAAATGATTGGACTGTACTATAGACTCACTAAAGTAGTGATGTCATGTTTTAAATTTAAGCAGATAAAAGACCAATCTTTGTTGAGAATCAGCAAACAAGTGTTAAACCTAAGTGCCTGTCATGTATAACTATAATACACACACGTGCCAGGTTTTTTTTTACTTTATAGTGACAAAAGCAAATTGAGTGGCTGCGTGCAAACAAGTGATGTAATATCACTCATGCAATTTTGTGTACTATTGTTTTGGTAGAAATGTTTTTAAAACTGCTGAGTTAGGGTTGCTTAAACTCCTGCAAAAGTCCTATATTTTGACATCATGTATGGGTAGTACATGTACAACAGTACAATGTACATTTACTGCCTAAATTACACAATGTTTTATCATGTTTTGTTTCCCTGCATAAGATGCCCAATATTTTCATAGTAGCTTCCTTTCTGTTCTCTGTATTACAAAAAAGCACTGTGTACAGTACATTGCTTTGAAATGAAGACACATTCAGGGCCCAATATCATGGCTGTGCTTACTATCTACAAAAAAACTGTCCACTCTTCCAAAGATGTTTGGTACCATTCTCTTTAAGCCCTTTTCACACTGCATCTATTATCCCCGTGGAATACAGCCCTGGGGAGGCCCAGGAGTTTTTTCATCCCACAGTTACCCCGGCACACTTTCACACTGTCCCTGCCTAGGTCCCTATTCCAAGGGGTTCCGGTTGTATGTTTCACCCCGGGGTTTTACCGCTTACCATTTATCATGACACTTAATCATTCCATCGACAACAAAGATTGCCTCACAATTGATCGATCATCAGAAACTTGTTATTCTTCCTTCACTTTTGTAATATCAGTTACTCGTAAATAAATGTATAATAATAACAAACTGCTTTTAAGACAAATAATATACGCCTGATTAGAGTTGTGCATTTAGTTTCCGTTTATTTTTCTAAATGGTCAAACGGAACTTTTGACTTCTATTTAATTGTTTAATCACTTGCTATCGACTCCAATAGGAAGAGCCCATCGGTATGAGCAAAAGTCAACACACTTTCAAGGATTAAAAAATAGAACACTGTAACCCAGTCTCAGAGAACCACAAGCCACAGTTGGGCAGCCTACAAAGCAAAGTGTATTACAAAGTGTAGGGGATTGAAAATAAATATTTTATTTGAAGTATGGTTAAAATAATTCCACCATCAAAATGGATGTCAATCATTGTCCCTGGATAGTGTCTGAAGTTAACAATTAAAAGGAAAGGAAAATCTGTCCCTTTATTTTTGGAATTTCAAAGTTTGTTTATGGGTAAACGCTAGTTAAACATCCCAACCCTACTCTTCTTAAGGTTTAGCCTGTTTTTTATGACTCAACTTCTGAAGCAGGAGGTTCAATCAACCAGTGATTGGCAGGTGGGTCTGGGTTGAGTGCCTGAAATTTTCATGGGTGCCAGCCTAAATGATTGCTGGTCTAACACTGGTGTACTGATTAGCAGCATGTGGGTTCGAGTTCGAGTCCCAGTCTAAACACTTATTACAGTATTATATGTCCCGTCTTTTTAACCATTTTTGCTTTATCCTTTGGATGTGACGTCAAGCCAGTGGTTCAGTGTGTAGTATCATAGAGCAAGCTCTATGGTAGTATAATGCATGCTAAAGAAACCAGTGACCCTCTGGTATGGTTGGCTGTGCAGATTACACCGCACCACCTGTGTAATAGATTGGTGTCATAATTCATATCTGTCAGAAAAATAACAAGTTAATATCATCACCATGAGCACCTAAAATGTGGTTGATATTCATCATTATTGTCAAAAATTGTTTTTGTAACAATGTTTGTAGATGATTTATCAGAATGAGTGTACTCAACTCCAAACCGATTTGAATGTGCTGGTACAGAACAATACACCATTATTGGAACTATTGTCCTCATCCTTGTATCCTTGGTGACTTTGAGTGTGAGGCAGACACTTCTTATGCAAAGTAGTTGCCGGATGAGATTTGGGAGCTAACTGTATGTCCTTTTTCTGTTTCCTTCTTTGCAGGATTTTGTTCCGCTCTTTCAGGACTTTGATAGTTTTTACATTCGCAATATTTATCGTAAATTAAAAGATCTGTTTGAGGTCCCCATCTGTAGTGTTCCTGGTGCCGAACTGGACATCATGGAAAGAACATCACCAGACTTCAACTGGACATACGTGTAAGTTTAAAATCCCTAGCATCTGTATATGTCACAAGTTGGAGCTCAATTTTATAAAGCTCAGAAACAATATTTTTGTCATTTTTCTATATTTATTTAGTTTTTTTCTTTTGGGTTTTTTGTGGGGTTATTATTATTAATTTTTTATATATTTTTTTTTTTGGGGGGGGGGGGAGTTGTCAGCCTAAATGCAAAGCTATTCACATTTTTGAGACTGGTGTACCATTATGATTATCATGGTTATTATAATAACAGGCCTGGAATTTCATCTCTGAAAGGGCAAGGCCATTTTTATTTTGCAAAGGGCACTTTCATTGGAAAATCTTCAAGTCTATGGGAAACTTTTGACACCAATGCCAGGACATGGGCAACAGAGGACGTTGCTTCCTGTTCCATGGCCTCTTTGTAGTGATTCAGGCCTTAGGTTAGATTTGGAACTCTTATGTACCTGCATTTTAGAGGGAAAGACATCTTGACTCATCTTGCTGTCTGACCATTCAATTTCATTCACATTCTTGTGATTGAAAGATGCACTGCGCCTGCCTGCAATATGTTATCATGTGTTGAATGCATAGTCTGCACATTACATAGATCGTTTTGTGCATAGTTGAGTTGATCAGCTTTCTGGTAAATGTAATACTAAGAATAGTAGGGTTTAATCAATATTAGAAAGAGTAAGAATTAAAACAAATTGTACTGTGGCTTAAACCCTCACAACCTCTAACCCATCAAACTCCAACTGCACGTTTCGCTTAATTTTGTTAAACTGAGGACTGCACTTGTAAACTGATTATGCTTTACATGGGATCAGGCAAACCACCATAATCAGAGTCCAACAGTTTGGGTATTGAGTTTACTAAATGGTGTTGGACTGAGGACTGCACTTGTAAACTGATTATGTTTTTACCATAGAGTCTCTGTCCTTTCTCTATGGTTTTACATGGGATCAGGCATACTACATGTATAATCAGACTCAGTCCAACAGTTTGGCTGTTGAGTTACTATATGGTGTTCCTTTTGTTATTATTATTATTATTATTATTATTATTTATTCGACCAAAACAAACAACAAACCAAAGTTACAATAGCACAAGAAAGAACATTAACGGAAAAACGGTTATAAAAAAGCAAGTAATAAGGAAAATAAATACAAAATTAGAAAAATTTAATTTAATTAATAAATAAAATTAAATAAATAAGAATAAGGAAAATAAATACAAAATTTGAAAAATTTAATTTAATTAATAAATAAAATTAAATAAATAAGTAAGAAAATAAAAGCAAAAACCAAAAATATATGAGGGCGACTGAGGGCAGAGCATGCAGGAGGGGAACAAAACCAAATGGGAAGGACAACCAGAAGGGATAAAAACAAGGACAAATCATGCGGGTCAGGGGAAACAAAAGTAAACTAAATTACTGTTGCTCGGAAGCATGCTGCCCCACGCATGACCAACAAACACAATGAACACAGAAACAACAATAGGGAGAAACCAAACAGGGGCTCGTTCACAACCTGCATGCAACCAAATTGAACATCTAAGGTGAGGTAGGAATTGGATCTCAATGAACATGTAGTATTAAATCACCCTGGGGAGTACACAAATTTGCTTTTAATGTTAAAAGCATCTCAGTTAATTACATTTTTTTGTTTTCACCTTTTGTTTAAATTTTTCATAACGTATGACAGGGTCAACTCGCTGGCAAATCTTAACATGAGCCAGAGGGTATAACAAATTGAAAGCAGTCGGGAAGAGTTAAAAATATCAATACATTTTTCTATAAATTGTACTCTGACTTAGCATCTCGGATAATTTTTGTTTCCCCTTTAATCTTTTCCAATTATAAAGTATGACAGGGAAGAGTAAAAGATCCATCAACCTTGGCTCCTACAACTACCTTGGGTTTGCCGAGAACTCGGGCTCTCGAAACGAAAAGGTAGAGGAAGCTTCGAGGTACTATGGGAATGGAGTGTGTAGTACGAGGCAGGAATTGGGTGAGTCAAGAGCAACGACATGTAATTAACATTGTCCCTCTGGTTTGCCGCTTTATTTATGCCTGTAACTAATAACTCAATTTGTGGAGATAAAGTCTCCCGAGTCTGTTAATTGCACAATTAAAATGGATTACAAATTTGTGTGCTTTTTTGTTTAATTAGTTTTTTGGGTTTTTTATCCACTACTGTATGCTGTAGAGTATGATTACCTGAACAAAAAAAGGCTGGCAGGCATTACAGTCGACAGTCACTGAAGCGTAACTGTCATTACAACATAATGCTAAAATTTCACCCACAAAAACTTGCTAAGAACTGAAAAAAAACCTGCGTAGCAGAAAAAAACGTGTTACCAGTCAAAATTTCTTAAGTTGTTGCAACTGGGTAACCCACTAATTGTTTTGCTTAGCAAAGAAATTTTGCCAAGCAGTTTTTCTACTCTACAAGTTTATGAAGTTGGGCCCTGCTCTCAACTGTCTATGCTTGCTTACTTGCTTGCTGGCATTATTTCATTGCCGGGTGTTGAAGGGGATTTTCTCCCCCGGTGTGTGTCCCCCATACAGTAAAGTAACATGGGAGTCGAAAAAGGTGCTCTTAGACGAAAGTTCTACACAATTCGCCGTATGGGGGACAGAATCTCCAGTTACTTCTCCCACACCGGATAATGGTTCTCTACTGTTCCCTGTCTGGTTTAGCAGAGGGTAGCTCATCTTTCAGGAAAACATGTATCTTGAGAGATGCTGTCCACAACATTTGCACATTTCCTACAGATTGTTTGCCATGGATAGGGCAGTCCATGTATACCACACAATATTGTTCAACTTTAGTAAGGTTGCTAAATGAAAGTTTAAAACCTCACCTACTAAGAATGATTTTTTAGTACATGATGTACTATTATTATTATTATTATTATTATTTATTCGACCAAAACAAACAACAAACCAAAGTTACAATAGCACAAGAAAGAACATTAACGGAAAAACAGTTATAAAAAAAGCAAGTAATAAGGAAAATAAATACAAAATTTGAAAAATTAAATTTAATTAATAAATAAAATAAAATTAAATAAATAAGAAAATAAAAGCAAAAACAAAAAATATAAAAAATATATAAAATATATGAGGGCGACTGAGGGCAGAGCATGCAGGAGGGGAACAAAACCAAATGGGAAGGACAACCAGAAGGGATAAAAACAAGGACAAATCATGCGGGTCAGGGGTAACAAAAGTAAACTAAATTACTGTTGCTTGGAAGCATGCTGCCCCACGCATGACCAACAAACACAATGAACACAGAAACAACAATAGGGAGAAACCAAACAGGGGCTCGTTCACAACCTGCATGCAACCAAATTGAACATCTAATGCACTGTGTGATTTAAACAATGATCCTTAAGGAGGCGGAGAAATGTCATAAGAGGACAGATTACAGCAGCTTCGCGAATGAAGGATGGAAAAGTGTCCCATAGTCTGGGAAGTCGATGGGAGGGTGAATGGCGGAATGTGAGTGATTCAAGATGACGAGGATTAATGAAAACCCCGGCAAGAATGGATTCGCAGTGAGCAGTGCCATGTAAAACCTTGAACACAAAGGAACTGAGCAAGTAATTACGCCTGTTAGTTAGAGGAAGACAATGAAGACTGTTATGCATGTTAAGTTGATTTGGAGATCAACGTGAAATGCCATTATGTTAATTGAGTTAAAATTGTACATAAATTACATGTAGTCACAGGTATGAGCTTAAAAAGCTTTGAAAAAGCAGAATAGTTAAATGATTAAAGAATCGCATTTATGTGTATATTTTTAAGGCATGTTTCCCATGAGGCCAGGAATGCATCAATGTCAACCCCCCCCCCTCCCTCCCCCCCAAAAAATAAAATAAAATAAGGTCGACAAACATTTTCGCTTTTTTTTATTCAGGGTGGGGGTGGGGGATCTGTTGAGTTTTATGAAATCAGTGTTTTAAATGTAAGAAAATGCACATCTTTTGATCAGCATTTTTAATACAATACATGTACCACCACATTTCCGTACAAACAAGTCAGCACTTCAGGTCACCTGTTGCCTGACCTTGGCATGTGAATATTATATAATCGTCCTCCCTATTGAATTGCAGAGAATTCCATCATGAAAAAAAAACTATTGAAATTCTCTTTCGTAATGGATGACCCTTTGCAACGCTTCACTTGATTTGACACTTTTCAACTGTATTTAAAAATGAATGGCTTGAGTAATAAGCCTAGTGCATCAACAATTTCCGATGACCAAAGTCCATGGATGCTTGTTTGCTCACTATGAGTGTTAAAACAAATCTATATTTGTTTTATATCCGATGATAACAAAGATCTCTGAAATTGGAAATCAAAACAAAGGTTTCACTTTCTTCTAGTTATCATTTAACACTTTTGAAATAAAAATATTGACTCGTTTAGTTCTTTGTCGTGCTCAGTCAATGCTCTGTCATTGGAGTACTTTGTGGGCCAGATTTTTTTTTCTAAAGCGTTTGTTTAAAATTAAAATTGTTGGGGTGTGGTTGAATAATCAAGGTCCATGTTTGATAAAACCTTTTGTGTTTACTTATTCAGAATTCCAAATGACACACTATCACAAGCTGAAGTGCCACAGTTCAGTTGCTTTATATCTGTGTTTTTCCTGAAATGTGTAATAGTACTTTTAAAAACCTTGTTTGTTTGTCTGTAGCAAAATACACTTTACCCAAAAAGTTGTTAGCAGTATTTTTTTATTTATCACTTGATTTTTCTTATAATGTACATTATGCAAAACTTTACAAAATGGAATCTGACAAAATGGAATCTTTGGTATTTTTGGATCAGTAAGTAGTGGTTGTTTTGGGGAGTATTTGTTTGTTTATTTTTGATTTACATTTCATTTTTAAAATGTTGGAGCGGAGTCCTTTATGATTTTTTGTTCTTGTTTTTTAATTACCTAGTAACTGTATTTTTTATTTTTTTTATTTTTCAGGCAATACAGATAAAATAATGGAATTGGAGAGACTTACAGCTCGTTTTCTAGGAATGGAGTCTGCCATTACATTTAGTATGGGCTTTGCCACCAATTCTCTCAATATTCCTGCCTTAGTTACAGAGGTGATAACCCGTTTATTTCAGTACATTGAGTAGTTGGGGTTTTTTGTGGGGTTTTCTCCTTGATACAGAATTTAGGTTTCTCTACTGGATGTCGCATAGCAAAAAAATGCATTAATAAAACAGGGTTCTGCCCAGGATTTGTTTAGTGCCGGAAATTTTTTTTTCCCTAGTACAGTCAAGTCAATTTCCTTTAGATCGTGCACGGAGTGGTTACACACGTGCGCCCTGCAGCTGTGTGTAGGCCCTCAGTGCGCGCACGCCTTTACCGCCATGGGAAAACAATTTACAGCATTTACAGCATCTATAGCATGGTGCTTACTCTGCAGTTCATTTCCGTTGTATAAAACGCTGTAGAATAGGGTTCGCAACATGATGAAACTGGTATCATGTTATTCCAAGCGTAAAGCTATAATCAGCGTGACTGGAAACCATTGCAAAATCAATGCGGGTTTCGTGCGTTGGATATATTGTACATCGTACAGGCGGGAGGAATGCTCGATCCTGGATCATTAAAATAGACTCAAACCAAAGAAGTAGGCTACTTGAAACTTTGGATAAAACTGTTTACTGGTAAATAATTTGTTTTACACGTTGTTCAAAATATTTTGAAGGAAATGGGCAAAAAAAAGGGAAAATGTGTGGTGGTCGGAAAAAGAAAAAATTCCGCGAGTGCCGGTCGGGGAATCATGAGTGCCGGTCGGGTTTTCCGGCACCGACCACCGTGGGCAGAACCCTGATAAAAGTGCCCCCCCCCCCCCCCCCCCCCACCCCACCTCAAAAAATAAATAATAATAATACAAATGAATTTCAAAAAAAAAAGCAATACCTGGACTCCTCTCTGACACCCAGAAACCCAGACTCCTCTCTGATACCCCAAAACCCAGACTCTCCTCACTGACACCCAGACTCCCCTCCCCGATACCTAGACTCCTCTCTGACACCCAGAAACCCAGACTCCTCTCTGTTAACAAGATACTCCCCTTTGACACTTAGAAACTGAGATTCTTCTTTGACACCCAGACTCCTCCATGACACCCAGACTCCTCTCTGTTACCAAGATACTCCTCTCTGACACCCAAACATCTAGACTTCTCTCTGGCAAACACTATTTAGGGAATCTTTATATTGTGTAGACATAGATGTCATGCCTATGAGAATTGGTGGATTTCCTAAAAGTAATTCTTTTTTAATGCATTTTGTCAGTATTCCATAACATATTGGCTGTTAAACTAAAGACATGATTGAATGTTGTTTTATTGCAGGGTTGTCTGGTCATCAGTGATAAATTAAACCACTCCTCCCTCGTTCTCGGCATCAGATTATCTGGTGCCTCGGTCAAGGTGTTTGAACACAACGGTAAGTCTTACGGTAATATTTCCTTGACTTTGACAAATACTGTATGCAGGGATTCTTTTTTCATTTTTCATGGACGTTTGTTTTCTTCGGCTCAAGCAATTAATAACCCTGAAAATAGTATTAATAAACATAAATCTATTCATGTATAATTGATAAATGGTAACCCATAAATAGACTGGAGTGCTTGTTGTAAGTGTTGAAGTAAATTCTTTTATCAGGTTCTTCTATACCTGTCCTATTGGAAATACATGTAGGTGTTCTTTATTACATTATGACCTGGCATACGCATTTAAGCCAAGTGCCGTTGGCTTTTTCTAGGTTGTTGAGTAAAGCTAAATCGTTGGTCACAAATCTTTGATTAATTTGCCTTTTTTATTTTTGATGACATTCAAATTTGAATAATCTGAAGTTTTTTTAATACTTTGTGTTAGTGTTTTAGATTAAAATGCTTGATCTGCCTCATTTGAATATTTCATGTTTGTTTAATGATGTTTGTGGCCGGAAATACTGTGTTGTTTTAGTCATGTATATGGGGGTTTTTTCTAATAGATTAGTGTTGACAATGTATTTGGTTTCTATTTTGTTACTCCTTGATTTTGATGCTTGTTTACAAATCCCGTTTTGCATCCAAACCTGATTCGTTTTGTATGCTTAATCTTTCTAGTTTACTTGGAATTTTTGTTATAGTATATCATAGTTTCCTTTTTGTTGGTAATATCTTGTGTTGTTTTTGTTAAAGGTTGGTTTGGTTTGGTTTTTGTTTTTACTCTATTGATAACATTTTGTTGTTAAGTTTAAATTATATCCTTTTTAAACGCTTTGGGGTAGTTTTTATGTAAGGTGCTCTATGAGTAGCACAATTTATTTTATTATTAATTTTTTTTTGGAGCAAATTCCCCCCAAACAAGGCTGAAAGCCACTCTCGGTAAGGGGCTAAAAGAACAAACATTTAAGATGAAAATAACTCAAGCGAGCTGAAGGTAGGAATTGATGTTCTTCTTAAAACAGTCTAAATTGTAGGATGGACGGAAACATGCAGCAGGCAAGGAGTTTCAAAGAGATGCAGTACGTAGAATACAGCTATTTTGATTATCGTTAGTATTATTATTAAAAGAGCCATCGTGTGATAAGAATGGAGTATCCCAACACTGCAACCGAATCTCTGGCATATAGCTCTCATCAAGCACCGGTGCCACATTGTTGACACTAGTCGTTAAATCAGTCTGGAAATGTTAATTAAATAAAAACAATTAGGGCTTACTGCAGATTGTTTGGCAAGAATAAATTGCAGACATAAACAATAGATCACATGTAGAACTAGATTCTTTAATTGTCATACTTTATGAGTCTCAGGTTTGTCGGCTTTTCTATGTTGTTGAAATCTCCCCATTATTCATGTAATAGACATTGTTACAATTTTTGTGCCGACAATTTGTTATACTTTAATGTATTATTGCTTATTTTTTGGCCAGATGCTGAGGATTTTTGACTGAAGATGTAATGTGCTGGTAGCCTCTCCCCCTCACATATATACTGGAGTTTTTTGTATCTGTAATTTGTATCTTGTTCTGTACTTATTTTTGTATTTTAATTTGTATTTTAAATTTAAATTTAAATTGTTTTTATGTAATTATCGTAGTCTTTACCCACTGCTTTGTTTTATTACTTGATACTTCTTGCTTTATATTGATTTCTGAATGTGAAGCGTCGCAAGGCCCTTATATGAGGTGCCCTATCAATACTTTTCATTATTATTGTTGTTGGCAACAGAAGAAAGGATGAAGTTGTGTTTGGAGCAGAGTCCATGAATCTTGTAGGATGTAACACAAAGGAAGTTCAGAGGACGTCAGTAACCAATGGCAGGCCAAAAAATGTTACCCTCTTAAAATGTCTACAGATTTAGCTCGTCTATCCAATCACACCCTTTGAATCTTGTTGACAAAACTCAGGGTTTTTTCTACAAGACTTTTGTTGTATAAAATTATTCTGGGTAAATAATTTCTCGGGATGTCTCCAGCTGTTTCAAGTGTGGGAAGCGCATTAGAGGTTTTGAAAATCATAAAATTATAATGTACTGTTGAGGTGTGATAATGTAGTGTGTGTAACATGTCACATTTATGAGGATATTGTTTGATTTGTTTGAATTTTCAGATCCTGACAACCTGGAGAAGGTCTTGCGAGATGCCATTTCCTCAGGGCGGCCAAGGACCCATCAACCCTGGAAAAAAATCCTGGTAGTCGTGGAGGGTATCTACAGGTCAGTTCAAACAAATTAATGCTACTCATGAGTTTTAACTGAAAACTTAGGTAACCTGCAAGTACATGTATTTGTTGTGGACCCCTTGCACCACTGTCATACGCAGCTACTGTCTGCTACGTTCACCATTTTGGGAAACAAGTTGCTTATACAAATTATGTTAAATGTGTAAGGGTCACATCACCTAAAATGTGCACTACACTGTATAACACATGGCGATGGTGCGTTACAAAGTGGCGTAACCAAGATTGTGTTTTTCGTTTGAAAACAGCATCATCTATTCTATCACAAAAACTCTTTTAAAAAAACAATCATTTCGGCAAAAACCAGCCATTCAACTTTAGGCCACTGCACTCTGAACCCCTCTTCCTTATTATAAAAATCCCACACATAAAAGCATGCAAGCCTGAACAGTGAACACAAAGGCTAGTTGTTATAAAGCTGTAGTTTCGACCATTTTCAAAACATCCATAGCCAAGTTTGTAATGGTTGGGAAGATAAAGATTTAATCTTTGCAATGCTGGTAAAATTGAATGGGGCTGCTTTTATGCAATTCTTTGGAAATGGAGCAGAAATATCCGAAAGCCTAAATACCTGCAGTGTAATGGAGTCCCATTGATTTTTTGTGCTTGTGTACAAACAACTGTTTGAGATCCCAGATGACTCTTTGCTGTTTACATGTATTTATTGACTTTTGGTTTAAACAAAAGGGAGTATAAGACGCCAGAAAGTTTTCATTACTTGTTTTGTTCAAAAACGAAATCTTCGTGGTGATAACAGAGACTGTAATTGGACTCTGAACACATGCGTTGTGACGTGTTGTGTAACAAAATGTGCTCCACAATAGCACTGCGCAATTATGCTAATAACAGAAGCTCAGTACCCGGATCTCGGAGAGCATGTGACATTTCACTAACATACGCGTGCGTACACGTCCAAGCTTTTTGTTTACTCATGTGTACTAACTGTACTACTACTGCGGTCTGGCACACTGATGCGGTGATCAATTGAGTGGTGGAATGTTTGTCTGACATCGGAGTAATTTTAGCAAAAGTGCCTGTCATTGGTGTGGAGTGCTATTCTGCCACTTGTGGTTGTTTACATGTCAAAACAATGTCACTGTGGTAACAAGAGGGTTGCTGATGCTGTCAGGTTCGCTGTTGAGTTATTGGTCTGTATAAGGCAAACAGCTTTGTGCAGGTTTCAAAAGATCAGTCATGCCTGTATACACAAACTCCTCTCTGAAACCAAGAAGTCACAAACAAAAATGAATGTACCATCCATTGAAAATGTCCATTGGACCAAGACCCTTACTATTCTGATTCAGTATGTCTTTATATTAGATCATGCTTACTGATGTATATGGTAACCACTGTAGCGATAACAACCCACTGAAGGTACACAAGAGTGGATTCACACACACACACAAGTACAACATGAGTTGAGAGTGGATTGACAAAGAATAAAAGAGAGTGTATTCCAAGCCGAAGGGAGTCAATTGTGCAACACAGGTTTGGATTGCATTGGCAGACATTTTATTCTTTCTTATGACGCAGGAATGAGGCAACTGTGGGAGTAAAATTCTCATGAAATGGTTGGATGGGGCAATGGAGATTTCAGAGATACCTGCTGTAGGCAGTGTTGTAGTTCTACTACTCGGTAATCGTGCTGGAGTTCTACTTGAGTACCATTTTTTTATGATACTCGTACTCGTGCTCGGCTAGCTGAATACTCTTACTGGAAGTCCATACTCGATACTAAGTTTATCATTTCATTTTCCATTATTCAACTTAAAAATAACCTGTACTGAAAGACATGTACTTGTGACTCGACTGGATGTACTCTGATTTGGACTGGTGGTCAAAATACCATTTTCCTGTCCGCATTCCTGTATGTGTGCCAATGTAAGAGATAGAGGAGTAAAGCTGTGGAAAAGTGAAATTTAAGTTGTCTATAATACACAGAATATTTTTGCTTAACAGACAGTCATCATTAACAAGCACACTTTGTTGTCAAAAAAAAAATAATCATCTTTAAAACCTCTATTTGCAGATTTTAAATTTTTTTATAATGTACTTGTACTCATACTCGGATGAGAATACTTGGTACTCGGCTGTTGGACTCGGTACTTGGATATCAGGGGCCAATTTCATGGCTCTGCTTACCGCCAAATTCTGTGCTTGCTATCACCATTCTCCGCTTACCGAGCAAGCGCCGAATTTCTGCGCTAGCTGTGTAAGCATAAAATGCCTAGTAACGTGGACTACGCAAGTGCACAAGCAAAAATTCACTGTTAACCCGTGAAATATGCTTGACGTAAGCGCGGAATTCCCTGCTTCCGTAATCGCTGGTTCTCAGCTTACGGTAAGCAGAGCCATAAAATTGGGCCCTGATTGCTTGGTATTCAGACACATGTACTAGTACTCAATGGCCCAGGTACTCATACACCAGTACTACTCGGCCACGCCAGTACTCGGCAGTACTTGGTACTCAACTGAAAAGTATTTGACTACAGCACTGGCTATAGGGACCATATAGATAAACTACATTTCAAAACCAGACTGAAATTTATCTTGATAGCAACACATGTCATGAAATCTATAGTGAATTTAACTCTTTTAATTGTGTTGAAACACCTTTAGCATCAGCGGGATATTACTGCATGGCATTTTTTTTTTTGAAGGATGGGGGGAGGGATGTTGGAGGATTGTGACTGTGGGAGAGGGAGGGGGAATCAAAAGAACAGGTAGAATCAGCTTCTAATTATTGGTTTATATATTTTATTCTTTATATTCAGCATGGAAGGGTCCGTTGTTCGCCTACCCCAGATAATGGCACTCAAAAAGAAGTATAAATTTTACCTGTACGTGGATGAGGCTCACAGCATTGGGGCTCTTGGTCCAAGGGGGAGGGGGGTGACCGACTTCTATGGCATCGACCCCAAAGAGATCGACATCCTCATGGGAACGTTCACAAAGAGTTTTGGTGCTTGTGGTGGCTACATTGCTGGCCGTACGGTAAGTGAAGAATTTGAGTTAATTTGCGCATCTAACTATGATAAGCAAAGCAAATACAAGTGGGAAAGTTGTGGGTTTGAGTCCCATACGAGTTGGTTGTGGATTTTTCTTAAAAAGATTTTCAGAACTTGGGAAAGTACTGCTTATAGTCAAAAATAAATGCATTTATTTATTGAATGTCTTTGGGCAGTGTTATTTTTTTTATATATTCTATTTTCATAATTTCTTATCCTTTCCAGTGTACCCATTTACTTGTTTTGATGTTCATAAATTGACGAAACCACCCTATTACAATTCAGGCATTAAACCTACATTATCTAGTGAGTTGACGAACCATTTGCAATCATTCAACTGCACAGTTTGTGTGTGTTGCCACAACTATGCACAGAACAGTTTGCCTGTGTATGTGTACTGTGTAGATGCATTCACCACATATAGTTCCACGTTACAGGCTGGCATAGTATAATGTGTCATTAAAAAACCACACTGGGCAATAAAGAATGATTAGACCATCGGAGAGTGAATGCAAAGGTGCACTATAAAGTTATCTTGGATGTTGATTTCTTTTTGTCTTTATAGGAGCTGGTTGAGCACATCAGGAGGCATTCTCATAGCACTGCTTACGGTAACTCTCTCCCAGCACCCATCGTCCAGCAGATCATCTCGTCCATGACAGCCATTATGGGAGAAGATGGCACCAGTACGGGTGAGTCACTAATTTGTTTACAAAATTTGCAGTTCGCTGGTTTAGTCTGGCGTGGTTTGTTGATAGGGAGGATTTAAGGTATCATACCGGATTGGTAAGGATAAAAACATCATTGATTAATTTTAGTCTGTAAGCTTACTTAAAGGGAGGTTACAGAATCGGTAAGAAAAAAACTCGTAAAATATACTTTTGATCACAGATTTACATAAAACTTACACGGTCTAATGATGATGATAGTAGAAAACATCCCTTGAAATATTTCTGTCTGAAATGCCATATTTGATGCGAAATAAATGAAACTAATTTTCCGAATGGAGTTTATCGCTCAGTGAGCGTTTTATTCATCGATGATTTCATGCAAATGTGTAATCGGTTTTTTCAC
The DNA here is from genome assembly GCA_037783415.1 of Leptasterias polaris. Lineage (NCBI taxonomy): Eukaryota > Metazoa > Echinodermata > Asteroidea > Forcipulatida > Asteriidae > Leptasterias > Leptasterias polaris. The sequence continues at coordinate 5,970,889 of JAZGTN010000027.1, forward strand.
TATTTTCTCGTGACCCAGATGGTCGATCGATCTCAAACTTCTACAGGTTTGTCAGTTTATGTATATGGTGTATTACATAAAGTGCTTACACTGCCAGCAACTGTTTTGTTAGAAAAACCAATTCTGTAATAAGGGAATAAAAGGGTAGCGACGAGTTCTTAAACGGCCGTTTAAAACCGGCAGGGTCGTGGTTGTGCGATAAAGGCCCGAGCCGAAGGCGAGGGCCTTTATCGCACGGCCACGACCCTGCAAGGTTTTAAACAGCCGTTTAAGAACGAGTCGCTACCCTTTTATTCCCATTCATAAATGCCCTTTTGTTTAAAAGGCGTAATAAAGTAGGAAACTCTGTAAAAACTTATCTGTTTTCTGACGTCCTTGAGCTCTGTACGTGAGACAGTTTTCGGATATGCATTGGTGCGCGTAGTAATGCATCCTCGTATCCATGGACTAAAATGGCGCGGCGAGATCGATCACCCCTGAGAACGAGGTTGTGGGCTAACCCGCACAAATGCTATCCGAAAATAACCGGTCTTAAACAGCTCCAGCTATGTCTTTATCAGCCGTTTAAACACCCCCACGTGACGTGCTCTCCTTTAATATTCCTTTAATATTATGAAGTTCATACCAGAACTTTTTTTTTTATCTGTGAAATAGTTCCCTCTGAAATAAAGTCATATTCAAGAATGCTGTATCTGAAAACCTTTTTTTTTTAAAGCAACAGCTGGTTTCGGTTGTTACAACCAAAATTTAAGACAGCTGAGTTTGTAAACATGCTGAAATTTGTGCATGGTTTTTCAATATTTTCTCCTAGCTCACACAACTGATTAAGCCCAAATTTTCGCAGGTTTGTTTGTTTCAAGCGTACTTATCCCAAGGTCAGACCTTAGGAATGTGGGGTAGGGCCAACATTCATTTTATTTATTTTTTATTTTTTATTTATTTTACAAAATTACGCATCAAACAATAAGCGCCAATAACAGGATGATGAATAGGAGATGTTGAAGAATTTTTCAATTTGTTTTGTGGGAGGAAAACCCCATTTGGGAAAATACGCAATCAGGTAGGGATGTAAACGCAGTCCACAGAGGTGAAAAGGCAAGGAAAGAGAACACACTAAGCCAATCGATACATGCTTAGCTCTCAGCAGCAACAGCATCTTGCTGCTTGAGGGGCTATAACTTGATCATGTATTCATTCTGTTTATCTCATCTCAGGTATCAGTCGCATCAGACAGTTAGCTTGGAATACACAATACATGCGCCATCGACTCAGGGAAATGAAGTTTATAGTTATAGGCCACGATCAATCTCCAGTTATTCCAGTCATGATGTACATGCCTACCAGAGTTGGGTAAGTGTAGCCTGATCAGGCGTCAGGCGGATTTTTATTGATTCAGTTGTTCCCATTTTGGAGTGTAGAAGACAATTTGCTCCAAAAATGTTGGTTAGAAATAGATCGATCCATTAAGCCCCGCCTCCTTACGAGTTGACCAATCACAGCCGCGAAACCCGATCACCATTAGTGCAAAGATCACCAAACGGCTCAAATGGTGATCAGATTTCGCGGTTGTGATTGGTCAATGAGAAATGGGCGTGGCTTAATGGATCGGTGTATTGGTGGTCATCTGTGGAACTACAACTGGGCAGTAAACCACATTCGGAATAAGACCATTTTATTAATCAATGAAACAAAGTTACCCACATTGGTTTCAATTCAAGGAAGAGCAGCATTTTTTGTACTGCGATGTGCTACAATATCATGTCACTCATCTGTTAACTTTGAAAACACTTTTTCAAGTTTCTAATGAACATGTGAATGTGAGCTCATGAAATGGATTTTTAATTCATGACAGGCATGGGATTCATGGGGAGTTTGTTTCATGCTGGTAAAAAGATTTGAAATGGCTGAGGTCACATAGTTTTTCAGGCGTGATATTCTTCCTATAGGCGTCTGATTTCCAATTTTGTGCCCTTGGAAAAATCAGGAAAAAATTGTGATTAAATAGCCTGACAAATTATTAAGCCATACACCATATGAGTAGGTCAGCCCTTGTGTTTAAAAATTGTTTCCTACTTTTTTCCAAGCACCAAATATCATGCCTGTTTTTTGATCAGTTTGTCCAACTTTACCTGGGCAGGTGAGATTTGTCTGCCGTTGGGCCAGAAGCTGTCCTTCTGAGCTGGCCGAAGGCCATCAAAAGCAGCCACAAATCCTTCCCTTGCTGTTATTTGCACAAAGGGTACTTGAGGAAAAAAATGGTGTCCGCGTAACAATGGTCTACTGCCCTCATCTAGGTGCAAGGTTATTCTCACTTGGTAGTTTTTTGTTTAGTTTTATTTTTACTTCAAATGTGTGTAGGAGTCTATCAAGTGGTCAGCAGAGGCTGTGAAATCCTTGAGGTTCAAACTCTGATATTTAAAAAAGGATCTCATTCACACCTGCACACACGATGAGTGCTTCACACAGCCTTGAAGGAAATGAAGCCTCTTTAAGGATTTGCTTGTGCTATTACAAGATATAAATTATTTTTCGCGGGTTTAAGTTTGAAGTGAACTTTTACCCTAGGAAACATTTTTTAATTGAAAGTACCCTTCATCTTTAAAAGGAGAGTGACAAAATATGCCCAAGAAAAGAAAGTTGCCTGCAAGGTAATTGTGGTATATGGACTTATTCATGTACAATGTTTTCTCAAAAAATGAGCACCAATTCTTTGGAAATTTTCACAAAAGATATAATTGTCGCAATAGACCTTTTACATGGGCATTATCCAGCTTCCATCCTAGAGTTAAAATAATTGTGAAGTAATTGCACACTTCCATACGCACATTCTATTTTTACATCTGTTTGGAGACATCGTCTGTTTTTTTCTTTTCTCCCTGTACTTAACATCATACTACATACTTTGTACACTAAAATCCTTGTGGAGCACCCGGTCTTTAGAATTCCCCTATATAGACCTTTCGTTTTCCCTTTTTTGTTTTGTCCAAACTCTCCATAAGGTAGCAAATCTTAAAACGCTCAGCGCGCAAGGTGGGCCAGTGAGCAACCTCCTTTTGACCTGTACAAATGGGCGCCAAAATGCAGTGGCGTCTTGTGCATAAAGTCTTGAATGGAATGAAATTGACAGTGTAGTCAAACTGTTTTTTAAAGAAAATACAACAAATCACTGAATTGAATGTTAATTAATAAACCAATCTCTGTCTTTCTTTCAGTGCTTTTAATCGCATGTGTCGAGCCAGGGGCGTAGGAACAGTTGCCGTTGGTTTCCCTGCTACACCGATCATCGAAGCAAGAATTAGAATCTGTCTTTCAGCCGCGCACACAAAGGAGATGCTTGATAAGGTGAGAACACTTTCAATAATGTTTTATCTGCTACTCCATGGCTCGAAATTTACACTGGACCGCAGGCCGGAGGCCAGTGTTTTTAGCCCCGGACCAGGAAACTTACGACTGGAAAAGTCCGGCGGTCTTGTGTTTTTTGAATTATAATTACTCACTTCATCTTTAATTTTAAAAAAAGATTTTTAAATGACTTTGAGTACGATGATTATCTTTAAATTCTGTTGAGTGTAAGACAAATAGGATAAATCTTCTCTAAGTGTTGTTTTTCTCATTTTGATTCTGGTCTTGAACATATGTTCTGGTCCAGTAAAAATTGTAAACTGTAGGCCCTGCAGTCTTGTGGATTTTCCCCCTAAATATTGAGCCCTTTACTCTTATTTTGCTCGCACACTTTAAAAATGTGGAACCTATTCTTAACCAGACTTCAAAGGAAGGGCAGAATTTGTATCATTTTCAGTAATGTCCATCGCAAGTGAGGACAACTTGGTCAATTTCTAATGCATTTAATCGGTAGTCTAAGGAAATTTGAAGAATCTTCGATAAATGGTTTCTCATCTCGGTATTTGCTGTTATATCTTTTTGGTAATAAAACCAAAGGATCCTCAAAAGTGACTAGCGCTGTAACCCGTAGGCCTGAAGATATCTGTGTAGAGATGACTATGACGAAATGCTCAGTTTTAAATGTGGTAGGGAAACCCACACAATCTCGTAGGGACTGAAAACTCAGTTTACATGCAACATTCAGGTCCAGGGTTCAAACCGGGGCCTACAGAGGTGACAGGCAGTTGTTTTTTTATAGGTTTATGTTTATGATCGACGATTCAAATGTTGATATTTGTTTTGTTTTTTTACCAAAAGTCAAAGATTAAAAGTTTGATGTGGTTTCATTTGATTTCAATCTAGGCATTAGAAGTCATGAGTGACATCGGAGATGACCTCCTGTTGAAACAATCTCACCGACCACTACCCAAACCCCTAACTGAGGAAGAATTGAGAGAGCCGACAGTCCAATGGTGAGGAGCCAACCCACCCACCTGTCTCTTCCCACTTCGGTCTGTCTTCTCTTCTAAGTCGCTAGTGAGCATTGCAGTGACAATACTAGTAACGGGAATAAAATCTTGTATTATGGTTAAAATAATCGGAAAATGTTTTTCGTTATTGAATAGATTGGTATCGTCGGCTCAAAACTATGAGATTGTTCAGGCAGTTTGTATGGATTGGTTTTGAGTTTAGTGTGGTCTCCAATGTTATTGTTTGGCAAAAAGAAGCACTAATTTTCTAAGAAAAACAGCTATTTGTGGATTTTGATTTATTTTTTCAAAATGCATTCCTATTTTTCTTTTACAACCCTTTTTATCGTTGACATGATAGATATGAGATTGCAATTATCGGCTTAAAGCACTGAGCCGACGATCTATCATTAAAGTAATAACTATTCACAAACGTTGACCTTGATGTTGTACAAGCAAGTATTCACTTACGGTTAAGTACATGATGTCAACTTTTTTGCTAATTGGGTTGGTTTCTCAGTTTGCCACCAAGGAAAATTAACTTTGGCCGATTAGGTTTGTACTATGAAAAAGAAAAAACAGATTTTCTTTTTTGTTTTGTTCTAAATTCAGAGATGTTTGCCACTTTTAATTTTTATAACTTCATTCCATTTATCAGTGGTGCTAAGGTGTATTTTAAAAGAATGACACGATCATTTTGCTTGTTTAAAATTTCCAATCTTTGAGATGATTTCATGACTAAAATGTTATGCATTCTTGAGCTAATTGGAGAAAACAGCATTGAGCACTCATAATATCCAGTAATTGTGTTTAACAACTGGCGAGCTAAGTGGACTGTGATCGGTTTGCGATGCAAGTCTGGTGGTACAACACGGTACCCACAGTCATCGAGAATTATGAAATCGAGAATGTGGAGAACATTTCTCAGACATTTTTCACAGTTGTCCTTCACTCAACACACTACAAATCTTGGCCCAATTGTATAGAGCTGCTCTAGCAGTAGCATAATTTTCTGCCTGGCTAAAATAAGCAGGAAACCAGTCAAATATGTGTATGTTTGGCTGGTGACCTTATTTTGGTAAGCAAAGACTGTAAGAGAAAGAGGTGAATGTTACATTTGAAAAAACCCTCCAAAATGAACAAGTACTCTAAAGGTAGGATCATACTTTTGTAATAACTCCGATAAAAAATGTATGTTGTTATTATTCAAAAGCGTACTTGTTATAAAGATGGTAAGAAAAGTTAGCACAGGTTTTGGGGTTTTTTTCTCTGAAGTTCCCCTGTTGATTAGAAATCAGTAAAAGTATGTCAAACAAGTTGAATCGTCAAAGATCCCCTGTAGGCAACTTTTGGAAATTTCCATTTGATTGCTACCCTCAATACGGCCAGCGATGCGGTTAAACATTCCAGAAATTAAAAGTTTTTGCTGTTTTCCTTACAAGTAGACACTGTGTTCAACTGAAACTTTCATGAAAAACTGTTATTTATTTTATTTTATTATTATTACACTTCACACTAAAAGAATTAAAAGATTCATTCCAAAAAATAAAAATCAATACAAATATTTAAAATTGTATAAAATACCAAGCCAGTGAGTGGCAAGGAGGAACAGGTGACCAGCACCTCTACAAGGCCGTCCTTTATTGTACCTTTCCTGATAATTTTGCTTATAAATCAGCATTTACGTTTACAAAAACTAAACGATGATCCTACCTTTAAGAATTTTTGTGTTGTGCAACAAGGAAATCTTGTTCGAAATTTGAGATACATGTATGTATGTATGTAAATATATGTGGTGTTTAACAGACAAATTTTCTTTTGAAATGTGGGAGTGCCTTTCTGTTTATCAACAAAACAAACGTGCCTCTTCACAGAGATCAGCTGCAAGTAAACTTTTACGTTGTCATTTGACAAATTATGCATATGGTAATTACTTCATAGTGTACTGCCTTAGTGGTACGTTGTGTATATATTATTTCTTTTTCTTTCTTTTTCTTTATTGCATTTTCTTTCTTTATTTATTACTTTATATCTATTCTGATTGGGTTGTCTGGCTTCAGTTTTATACATGCATACTTCACAAACTCTTGGGTAAATTTAGGGCATTTGGGGATTTTGTACATCCAAGAAAACGGGAGAAAAAGCCATTCAAAATATCAGATTAAGGGGGGGGGAATATATTTGGTCTACTTTTTATTTTCACAGTTAAAGGCCCTGTACACTATTGGTAAGATCGAAAAACAAAAATAATCACAGATTCACATGATTTAAAGAAAGTAATGGTAGAAAGGGTTCCTTAAAATATTTCTGCCTGAAATGAGTAAAACAATAGTTTTTATCGCGCGCGATAATAAACTCGATGTTTGAAAAACAGAAAACACATAAGGTCTCTTTTCACTATGACCTCGATGACCAATTGAGCTCAAATTTTCACAGGTTTGTTATTTCATGTATGTGGTTGATTACACAAAACATGAACACTGTCTGTGATTATTTTGCCAGCTCTGCCAATCCTGTATAATACCTTTAAGAAAAATAATGAGAGCACTATGTGTATATAAATCACATGCATTTCATAGACAACGAAATGTGCTCAGATTTCAAGTTATTTATGATGCTAAGGTATTGTCAATCAAGCTTGTGTAATTTTGGGGTTTGGTATCAAAATTGCTGTAACATGGTAAATAGTTGTAATATGAAGTATTCAGGTATTGCATCAATATTGAAAGGTTGAAAGACAATACACAATTTTTCTGCATGGTTTGTTTATTAAGTTTGGAAAGTTTTGTAATTAAGTACTATCCAAACAAAAATACTTTCAATTTCCATACACCTTGAAAATGCCAGGTAAACCTTTTTTTATCTTTCTTTCCCCGAGTTCTACTTTTTCCTTTCATCTCCAAAGCCTTGAAATGTAAACTTTTGCTTGTGTCTTAGTTTCATGTGTTGCTTCACTGGTGTACGTAGCATACACGCTACTCAAGATAAAGTATATCGGTTTTCTTTCTTTCGAACTCTTGTCAAAAAATTCACCTTCTTTCCTTTACTCTCTGGTGCACATTTCAAGGAGCATGTACTCAGAACTATTAACCCCCACCATACCTTTAGAGTGATTCCAATCCCAAATGGCAGTAACTAGGTAGTCACCATTTTGTTTGGACTTCCATTATGTTTGCTGAATGTTCTTGTCAGTAACTTCAAATCTCAGGTGTGGTTATCTTCAGGGTTACCCATTTGTTTTTGGCAACAGAAACAAAATGAATTATAGATTTACATAAACTTCCACACCCAATACGTAACTCTTCCCAGAACACTTTCAAATTTTCCAGTGCATTTCCCTTTTCTTCCCCGAGTGTCCCATCCCTCAGCAGCGACTTGTTTTGCTTTTGTTTGTTTGTGAGATGAAAGAAACAGACATCTGCAGTTGTTATTGTAGCATTATGTTCAATAAAGTTAAAACATAACTACTCTAGTAGTACTGTAAATCTTTTGTGTAAATAAAATAAAGAATACTATTCAGCCAACGATTAGATTACTTTTTTTAAACAAATTAATTTAATAAAACATCTTTTCTTTTGCTATTATAATTTTGAGAACAATTTATAATAGTCATATAACTTAATGATACATGATAATTTCTTGTGACTTTGTAAATATTTTTCTATGCATTTATGTAACATATATATTTAATTTTCCATATGGTGATTGATGTTTTCAGAGATTATAATGATGAATATGTTGCAGTACTGGTTAGTTTATAAATATTGTAAACTATGTGTAAAATTATTATAGCTGAGTTATTCAGTAATCAAAGATCATTAAAGTTTGATGTGTGTCTGTAGTATTTGCAAATGACATTTTTGATGCTGAGTAAAAGCTCTCTGGAAAGCAAAACCAACCAAAGGATCTTTTTGCTCTTACGTCTTTCGTCCTCACTCCTTTACTTGCTGTGCCTTTAACCATGGTGTAGCCTTAAACTAGGCAGGATGTTTCCAGGTGGTTCTAAAATGTTAATAGAATGGCTTCAATGGGTGAATGCTGTATAGTTTGTTTTAGTCTGTGAAGTCAGTGATATCCTGGAAAGTTGGTTAATTTTTTTATATAAATGATAGTCCATTACTATTTTTCAAACTTAATCAACTCCCATATCTTTCTGATGATAACTACCACAATTTTCTTATTCCATATTTTGACAATAGCTCAGCAGCAACTCGTCCACTCTTTGTGTGACTAATATAAGTTGTTCCTTTGCTTTTGCGTTTCTAAACATTATTTGCCTGTTTGGTCGAATGTAAGCTGTATTCTGTTAACTTTTTCTTGGTTGATTTGATTGTAAACCTTCTTTTATGAGGATCTGTGTTCAGTCCATGTACCTAGTTTTTAAGCTGGTGCCCATGACGCTATAACCCTCTACATAAGAAGGTCATGTAGCCATGCACAGGGAACGAAGACAAAGGGACATATTGATTCTTAAGTCAGTCTCCCTCGTTATTGCTTGAATAATTGATGCACTTAAGCCATTGTTTTTTAAATATATATTTTGTATATTTCTAATAGTATAGGATATATAATGATTAAAGTATTAGTAACAGATACCTGGACACACAAACTGAACTGGGGAAGATTTCATCAAGCTGTGCAGCCAATAAGTTATAAAAGTTTACAAATTATTATCAGTTCGTTTTTCTTTTGATTTAATAGAGATCAACTTGAAAGAAATTGACATTATTGTTCTTTTGTTACAGAAAGGTAAAGGAGTGTGTCCATATAATTGAGTAAAACTTAATACAAATTGTTTCATAATGTAAAAAACCCCACTATTTTTTGGTCACACTGGGCAAAAACGCAGAGTTTCACAAAAAGCCTTGGAATCAAAACATCAATGCATAGCAACGAAGATAAACAACATTCATCCAGTATGTTTCGTGATGTGTGATCTTTAAGCATTAAAAAAAGGAGTTGTGACTTCCCAGCAGGTATTACTTTCAAATGGATAACCTAATGGTATAACTCCATAGCAACACATAAGTACATTACCTCATCTTTGTGACCATATACTGAGGCTTATGTGTGCAACTGTGCCTGCTCATTTATGGAATACAATTTTTACAGCTTGATGAAATTACGCCCTGCGTGTATGAATGTGTGTCCATTATCATTAAAAGTCAACCATGTACAGTGCCTTCCGTGTGATGAAGTTATAGTTGTATTTTTCAGCAGCTTGTGTTCGAAATGTCAAACTGAGGTCTTTCGTAAACGGAGCTCTGGTCTTAATATCTGGGAGAGCTGCTTTGTCTTGGGATATTATTCTTGACTCTTGAGGGAAGGTTTGCCGAATTATAAAACTAGTTTATGCTAAAAAGGATAGTGCTTAACCCTAAAAACCCTTGACCCATCAAAATCCAACTGAATGTATTGTTTAAGTCTGTTGGACTGAGGGCTGCACTAGTAAACTGATCATGTATAACATAGAATAAGACATACCACTATAATAAGGGTCCAGCTCTGTGTCTGTGGGTGTTGAGTTACCATAACGGTGTTGGATTGTGTTGGAGTAATGACAGACCCTGGTAGTTGGGTTTAATGATAACTCATGACGAGGATTAAACAGTCCTGTACAAGAAAAAAAAATTAAAAGTGGTGTATTTTGTCATCTCACATATGTGTTCTGCCAAATAAAATAATTGAAAATATTCTCAAATATATTGCTGACAGAATTGTAAACACTTATGTAAGATACTCTTTCAGGTTTTAGTTTTATGAAAATGCAGAACTGTGTTTACTCCAGCTTCTAGTGCTTTTACTGAGTAGTGGATTTCAAGACGCCCAATCATTTCAGCTTCCAAGTTGTAAAACACAACCTAAAGATTGACATACAGTTGCATTCTTTCCCTTTAAAGCAGTTTCAATCTTTTAAAGACTGAATTCGGAAATTTTAAATGTGCTTTTATTTGTGATTCGAGTGGAATTGTCACCAACTTTAAAATTAATCGGTATAAATTGCACTGTGTGAGGTGTGTACGTTTAATTGCTCCGGTGCTTTTTATTAGTAAGTAACTATCTTGTTTAAGGGGAAAACTGTTTTAATTTGTTTGGGTTTTTTGCGACTGGCTCTGGCAAAACCCCTAACTTTTACCCATGATTTTGGTATTTATTTTGAAAATTAACACCGTCTTCCAAATCATGTCAGTATTATTTTTTTTTTCCACAATGATCATGCAAAAAATGCTATATATGGTGAAATGAAAATCTCAAATTGTTTGTTCCCTGGGTCAATTTTGAACTTTTTATGGCTGATGCTGATAAGTTTTAGTGTTTTGCCAGAGCAGTTCTCATGTATTGAGTTTCTAAATAAATTTGCCACCTTGAAAATTTTCAGTTTGAAAGGGAACATGTGAAGATGATGGGACACTTGAGGTCTCACATGAACAGAAAGTTAATTATGATAACTATGTTATCCGGTGGTAAGATGTGACATCGGCAATACATGTACACGATTGCTTCTCTCCACTCTTCATAGACTTACATTAAAGTTTGATCAGAAGTTTAATCTATTTGTTTGAAGTGTTTAAATTAGTTTTTCAGTTTTGGTGTTACTGGTTTTTGTTGTTTGTCTTTTGGGTTTTTTGCACATTAGATGCACATTGTTATTTATGCATACAAGCTAACTCACTGGCTGGTTTATAATTGGTGACATGTAGGTTATGAATAAATTATCCCAAGCTTGTACTGTAATACATAGTCTGTTGTTGCTTTTTGAAATCATGCCACTTTTGGTTTTTCATCTGCTGTGAGTTGGGTAAGTGTTGGGCCCCCTTCTACTGATAAAAACGGCACTCAATGCAGAAAGTTACAGCAGAAAAATATTGATATTCGTAGCAAAGAACAGAAGAGCCTCCGTAGGTTCTAGTTTGTAGATGTATTTGCACCGGCATGAGTCTGCAAATTTTTATACAAAATAATTTCATGTGAATTTCATTATTATTTTTTTTAAACGGATGTTTCCTCAACATAAGTCATGTACATTAAGTTTGCCTTGAAATCAAAGCGTCAGCCAGACTTAAAACAAAGTGGTCATTCCCCAAAATACCGTACACCATTCCCATCCCCAAAATGACAAACAGAAATACCAGTTCTGACCACTAATATTCTCCATGACATTGGGAACCACATAGAATACTCTACAGGCAATCATCATGGGCTAAACCCCTCCCCCCAAAAAAATAAAATAAAATAAAAACCTTTTTTTTTGTCACCGCCCACTCCTCCTCTCATCCTATAGTTGAAGCTGAACAATTAAATAGAGGACGTTGTAAGACTGCATCTTTGCTAAGGCCGTATCTGAATTGGCTACGACTGTTGCTAAGGGTGTCTAAGGACCCCCTATTCTTCATAGCGTGATGACTTGGCAATCTAGCCAGAGCTGTAGCCATAGCCACGTCGGACGCGGCAGAAGTCACCGGAAAAGTCTTTCTTATAAAATACACACATCTTGATACTGGACTGCCATTGTTGTAAAAATATTGGATGCATATGAGTACATTGTTGCAGAATATTATCACGAGGTGAAATCTGGATTATTCCATAGTTGAGAGGCGAAGGAGGGTGAATTGGAAAAGCCTGATTTCACCAAGTGCTTATATTTTGGGCCACTGTACAAACAAAATGCATTCAATATTTGTTTACTATAACACACAGATCCTTTTCATCTGATTTTTTTTTTCCACAACTAACAGAAAATAGACACAGAAAAACTTCTCCTCCCCACACTCTCGAACTCTAAACAAAACCTTCCAAAAGATGTAGACAACTCAATGTAGACACCAACATTGTCGGCCATGACAGATGACACGACACACTGGCCAATGTGGTCAGCTAGTGGTCAGCTAGTGGTCATTTCATGAATACTTACAAAATGCTTCTACTTGATTACAACCTAGCTTAGTGCATTGCTTCGGTTCAAGCAGTGGTCATTTTATGGGAAGTTAAACCAAAAAATCTTTTTCATTTTAAATGTACCTCATTTATTAAGGGATGTTCATGATTGTTTTGCCAATGGTCAAATAATGGTCAGTATTGGTCGTTTCATAAAATATTTACAGAATGTTACTCATTATTATTTTCAGTCGACTGCTTCCTTTGGTCAAATGCATCAACTGTCTTGAGCCCCTTTTTGGATGTGCACCGATTTTGCTCAATGGTTACCCGTGAGTCAGCGGTGGTAATTTTATGGGGGGAAAAAAAAAAATTATGTAGTTTTCACATTTTATTTTATAGGGCTGATATTTGTGATGCACATTTGCAAATTTTTGAAAAAATGCAACTGGATGGTAGAAGTTATGAGAGAAGAAACAACTTGTCAACAGAGGTCGCCCTACCTTCTGTATGTGAGCAAAAATAATGAGATATATAACAGAACAGACGACGTATGAAGCTAAACCACGAACTACAACCATGCACGTTCTATGGTAACTGCCGCTGGTTCCCTGTTTCTCATTTGATTTATGAACAGTGTATGTGCTGTTGGAACCAGTGCTCGGTTAGTCTCTTGTCCGTGTCGTTTTCTCTTCAGTCAAGATGAGAATCATGAATATTAATGTCCATAATAAATAATTCGGACGACCCCACAACCACCACATGTGAACGCCGGCGGCCGGGGAGGTGTCTAGGAGACGATTGCTACAAACATCACCAAGATTGGCATCAGTTTAGTTTCACTCAGTACAGTCAGCAAATTATCGAGGTACGTTAGTAAGTTTCCAAGTTTGGTACTGAATAACTTGAGATCAATTCGTTAAAATGGATACTGTTTTAGTAATAGCATGGAGGAAGGAATAATAGTAGTAGCAAGTTTTACCATGTTTACTGTTTGCTGACTGTTCCTTCCTCCATGCTGTGACTAGACTAGACCCAGTAACTGGGGCGCTGTACTCCTTTTTCGAAATTTTGACATTATCGGTCGATAATGTCAAAATTTCGAAAAAGGAGTACAGCGCCCCAGTTACTGGGTCTATGACTAGACAGGCTTAATCTCTAGTGTAGTGATAAACAACCATACACAACTCAATGGGAAACTACACAACCGTACACAACTCAATGGGAAACTACACCGTCACAACCGTACACAACTCAATGGGAAAAACTACACAACCGTACACAACTCAATGGGAAACTACACAACCGTACACAACTCAATGGGAAACTACACAACCGTACACAACTCAATGGGAAACTACACAACCGTACACAACTCAATGGGAAACTACACATAACCGTACACACACAACCGTACACAACTCAATGGGAAACTACACAACCGTACACAACTCAATGGGAAACTACATAACCGTACACAACGCAATGGGAAACTACACAACCGTACACAACTCAATGGGAAACTATACAACTGTATACAACCGTACACAACGCAATGGGAAACTACACAACCATACACAACTCAATGGGAAACTACACAACCGTACACAACTCAATGGGAAACTACACATAACCGTACACACACAACCGTACACAACTCAATAGGAAACTACACAACCGTACACAACTCAATGGGAAACTACATAACCGTACACAACGCAATGGGAAACTACACAACCGTACACAACTCAATGGGAAACTATACAACCGTATACAACCGTACACAACTCAATGGGAAACTACACAACCGTACAACTTAATGGGAAACTACACAACCATACACAACTCAATGGTAAACTACACAACCGTACACAACTCAATGGGAAACTACACAACCGTACACAACTCAATGGGAAACTACACAACCGTACACAACTCAATGGGAAACTACACAACCGTACACAACTCAATGGGAAAAACTACACAACCGTACACAACTCAATGGGAAACTACACAACCGTACACAACTCAATGGGAAACTACACAACCGTACACAACTTATGGGAAACTACACAACCGTACACAACTCAATGGGAAACTACACAACCGTACACAACTCAATGGGAAAAACTACACAACCGTACACAACTCAATGGGAAACTACACAACCGTACACAACTCAATGGGAAAAACTACACAACCGTACACAACTCAATGGGAAACTACACAACCGTACACAACTCAATGGGAAACTACACAACCGTACACAACTTATGAGAAACTACACAACCGTACACAATTCTCAATGTAAACTACACAACCGTACACAACTCAATGGGAAAAACTACACAACCGTACACAACTCAATGGGAAACTACACAACCGTACACAACTCAATGGGAAACTACACAACCGTACACAACTCAATGGGAAACTACACAACCGTACACAACTCAATGGGAAACTACACAACCGTACACAACTTATGGGAAACTACACAACCATACACAACTCAATGGGAAACTACACAACCGTACACAACTCAATGGGAAACTACACAACCGTACACAACGCAATGGGAAACTACACAACCGTACACAACTCAATGGGAAACTACACAACCGTACACAACTCAATGGGAAACTACACAACCGTACACAACTCAATGGGAAACTACACAACCGTACACAACTCAATGGGAAAAACTACACAACCGTACACAACTCAATGGGAAACTACACAACCGTACACAACTAACTCAATGGGAAACTACACAACCGTACACAACTTATGGGAAACTACACAACCGTACACAACGCAATGGGAAACTACACAACCGTACACAACTCAATGGGAAAAACTACACAACCGTACACAACTCAATGGGAAACTACACAACCGTACACAACTCAATGGGAAACTACACAACCGTACACAACTTATGGGAAACTACACAACCGTACACAACGCAATGAGAAACTACACAACCGTACAACTTAATGGGAAACTACACAACCATACACAACTCAATGGGAAACTACACAACCGTACACAACTCAATGGACAACTACACAACCGTACACAACTCAATGGGAAACTACACAACCGTACACAACGCAATGGGAAACTACACAACCATACACAACTCATTGGGAAACTATACAACTGATACACAACTGACGCTAAGCAATTTTTAACCATACACAAGGCTTCTCAGAGTCCTTCTCAGAGTTTATTAGAAAACAACACAATCAAAGCTAGCGTATTGGAGTGACAGAAACTACTGGGGAAACTACACAACCGTACACAACTCAATGGGAAACTACACAACCGTACACAACTCAATGGGAAACTACACAACCGTACACAACTCAATGGGAAACTACACAACCGTACACAACTCAATGGTAAACTACACAACCGTACACAACGCAATGGGAAACTACACAACCATACACAACTCATTGGGAAACTATACAACTGATACACAACTGACGCTAAGCAATTTTTAACCATACACAAGGCTTCTCAGAGTCCTTCTCAGAGTTTATTAGAAAACAACACAATCAAAGCTAGCGTATTGGAGTGACAGAAACTACTGGGAAAAGGTGCAACAGAATACAGAAAATTTGCCCAGAACAGACAACAGGAATTTGTTTTTAGCAAAGCTATAGAGACACTGGTTATTTTTGTTATTTTTTGGTTGGTCTTTACAATGGAAGATGGGAAGAAGAATGTTACAAACAATACTTTTAGAACAGGGAGCCAGTGCAACACTTTTATGAGATTAGTGTGTAGAAAATGAAGAGTGTTGCTCATTTATCTGTCTTATCCTAACATTTTAAGAGTTAACAATTTCAGGTCTGATCCTAGATTCCTAGATGAAGCAAATTATGAAACCCCTATTGTAGTTGTTGTTGTTGTATTGACTATTCTTCTATTGATTTTGTTCACAGTGTCCTTAAGTAGCTGACCTGGTTGAATCTGAAGAAGGGCTTGATGATGATGTGCTCCATTTTGAGTTGTCAACTTTTTTTAGAGGGAAATTTGTACAATGGACAGCTATAAGAGCACAAGGACCAGTTGCAGGAAGGATGCTTAACACTATAGGAGAATGACGCCTGGAGTATTTTCAGATTTGTGTCCCCCATGGTAAGTACTTGCCTAAATTCAATTTTCAATACAAATTCAATTAAAAACCTGAAGACATACTATTATTATAATTTTTTTATATTATTTATTTGACCTCAACAAAAACAAGTACAACAAAAAGCACAGCAAAAGTGAAACGATAACACAACGAACCAATCAAAATAATAATGAACACAATAATTATGCAATTCGTAAACAAGTACGAAGTTTACATTCATAAGTTTACATTCATAAACAAGTAGGTTTGTATCATAAAACAGCTTAAAAAGAGAATTACAACTATAAACTTTGAAGCAAGTTTACAGACAATGTAAGCTGAAGGAACGCTTTGGCATACCAACAATAATTTTCTAACAGTTGTTTTGTCTTTATTCAAAATAAACACATGGGAAATGAATGTGTAGTCTTCTGACATACTTGTGTGTTACCCTGCCTTGAAACAAAATAAATATTTGCCACAGCCACTCATCTCATAATTTCTACACGATTTTATTAATTTCAACTAAGTATGTGTTTCCTTTTTGTATTCTTTCATTAGCCTGTTCCATTGGATACAAACAGATGGGTGTTCAAGATACAAGGCCAAGTTGCAGAGCAGATGATTTCGTCCCTCCAACGCATCAAAGTTCAGCTTTCATTAATGGCTCAAGACATTTTTGTGTGGCATTATCGTTTCTATTTGTGGAAAAAAGGAAGAACTAAAGAAGCTTGGTTGTTTTTAAAGCAGTTTATGTAGTATCATTTACATGAACCTTCCTATATTAAATGTGCAATTTCTTCTATATTGTACAAGTTGGACATGGCCAGTGCACTGCTATTGTCAAAACAAATTGTACAAATCCATACATTTTCTTCTCATGTTTAGATTAAAGTTCCATACTTTTATGATGTATGTATTTTGAATTTTTGAAATAACCTTTGGTGGAAATATTGCGTCTAGGGAGATTGGTACCACTTTCACTTTTTTAAACTACTTTTAACAAATAAAACGACTCACCATCAAAGATATATCATAAATGTAGTTTGGTTTTATAATCCTCGTAATCAAATTTCCACATTACAGAAATAGTAATTAAATTGGCTGCAACCACAATTCTGAAGAGTGATTGTTTCTTTGCATCATTTAAAACTTTTGTACAATGTATTTCCAACTGCAAATTAACAATGTTTTTTATAAACAACAGTGGAATAAGACAGTACTTGCCTATCATTAAAGAAATAAAGATTGTGCGAACAGACGCACCAAATGCAATAATAGCTTCCTCTGATTTATTTTCAACTGCTTGTGTGTTTATCTTCATTTCATAATAAAAATTCACATTCTAGAGTTAAGTTTCTTGGGCAAAAGTTATTGTCAACGGTGGAGGGAGGGAGATAACTTGGTACATCAAAGTTTTTAATGAAATTTGCCGATGCAAATTGTCACCTAATGGATCTTCATGTTCAGTGTACTTTTGTTTGTTTTATATTATAGCACTAATTAAGTCAACTGATATTTGGAAGTGCAAGGGAACTCGCCCGCATAAAATTAATGCCTAGTGCACTTTTTTTTAAAACTAGATAAGTACGAAAACGGAAACGTTTTGTTTTTTGTTTGAATTGTCCAAGATTTGAGCATGTTATGCCTATTAAACAAAGTACACCTTTTGGTATTTAAGTTAATGAATACATTTTTTCCAACTTCAAAATGGTTCTAGAATCAACCGTGCGTCGGACGGGATTTGTTATAAATAACTGTTGGGCATCTGTTCTCGATATTAATGTATTCTTCGTAAGACCGGGAAGAGTACGATGCAAAAATCCCAACTTATGTTTTATAATTTTGATTTAATTTTTCCATTATGACATTTTGTCATAATCACGTCTCGGTTGTAACATGGAGGCAGGAAATAATTTATATGTATTTTCCTTCATCCATGGTTGTGATAAATTGATCAAAATTATTGGAGAACATGCTGCCGCGCGTATTATTTTATGCGCATGTATATATTTGTGTTTATTATTAGATTTTGGTTCCTTTTGCATTGGAAATGCAATTTCTGTAATGACAAATCAGGAAGGAAAGCCTAAAACCCTTCCAACCGTAATAGGCCTATAACTTTTACGCTTTTCTGCATTTGGAGACAACTTGATATTCAACAAATAGGCCTACACGATGCATTCCACATTACTGTCGAGATTAATGGATCGGTAAGAATGTCAAAGTTACGGTAAATAGTTCGTGGTTTCAATGAAATTGCTTCACTGACAACTTTGAAAAAGTTTTCACTAGTCACAAACATTCAAACCAATGTTGATATAAACTTTATTATGGATTTAAATTAGCCAGTAAAGTAAAGTTTAATTCATGCTGTGTCATTTTTAGTTTGTATACATTTACCTAAGACTCTTCTAACCAAAAAGCGCATCAACTTGAAAATGCTTTAAAAACATTATCCATTGTGGTGATTTAAAGTTGAGTTGATTTATATTAAAAACAGGTAAGCCCTATCTATTTCCCTTCAGTCAAGTTAACTAACGTTCATTTGAGATACGAGACATAATTGTCAAAGATGATTACACCGAAGTAGTCCTGCTTATAAAGTCGCAATTGAGTTATTGCTTGACATGGAAACACTTTGCTAGAGATAAATAAACACTGTTTAATTTATCAAGAAAGAAAGAAACTTTAACTCAACGTAATAATAATTATGACCAAAGCCTACATCTTATAAATATTTCAGTACAAGTCATAATAATGACTTTCAGTTGAACTATGTACAACTACAAGTCATTATCATGACTTATTTTTATTTTTTTTATGAGATATCGCCTAACTCACAAGGCCACGGACGGCCACTCAAGGTGAGGGCTACACATAACTGATTTGGGCTATCGACCCAAATCAATTGACACCAGGGGCACGTTGCCTCCTACTCCTGGGGCTGAAACAGGATTACCCCCTTCACAGTCCTTAAAGGATGTAGGCATGGGTATCATCCACTAGGAGCCTGTCTGGTAGAGCAGAATGCACTACCTTCCCAACTTTTTCGAAGCAATTATGGTTAAGTGCCTTGCTCAAGGGCACAAGTGTCATGACCGGGTATCGAACCCACACTCTGCTGCTGAAAACACCAGAGCTTAGGTCCGGTGACCTAGACCGCTCGGCCACGACACGCCACAATTATCTATCATAGCAGTTTTTTTGTAAATGAGATATACCGGTTTGTAATAATTATTACGATTAATGCTTACTCGGTAGTGATATTTCTGGTCATTATTATAACTTTGTGTCCCCGCATTTTCCTCTCTTTTCAAAGCCCCTTCGTAATTGTCAGTGTTAAAAAGTATGTTTGGTTTAAAAAGTATTGGCATATTTTGAACTTGCTCGCGCCCAAACAAAACACATTTTAGATCAAAAAAGAACATAATTAGAAGGGCGTGGCCGGAACGGACCAAAGATTAATAATTGGCTTAGCATGTCCCGGCGGTTTCTGTTGACAGTATTTGTGCTTGTTAGTGTTGCTTTCTTCTGTAAAGAAAAAGGTTTTCAAAAAATAAAAAGGGGGAATTTATATTATTGTTTATGTTTGTTCGTGTTCTGTTCTAGGTCAATTATCTTTGATGTAATATATTTTTAAAATAACCAAGAGACGAAGCCCCATTTGTTTTCAGGGTGCACCACTAAATAGGCCAAAAGTCATGCGCAAAACTGGTTATCATATTTCCAAATTCTTTTTAATAATAACGTTTTGGGGTCATGCAATTAATAAATTGTGTAATTAGGGGTCTATAACAATTTATCACAACCTGGGGGCTATGTGCTTTAACTTTTGAGAAGACGTGTTAAATGTAGGCTTTGAGGTTGGTCCTATTTGGCTTGGGAAGTGAAAAGGTGATCATGTAAACTTGCATTGATTTACTAGGAAAAAAGTACATTAATTTTTTTTTTTTTTCTGGGGTAGCAAAAATTCCGAAAAGCTGACCTGCCAAAAATTGAAAAGAAATCTGAAGTTTTATTAGTTGTCCGAAAATATATTTGATTGATTTTCAAGAGGCTCAAATACTTTAAATATTTTTTTAAAAGTATTTTTGAATATTAGCACTAGCATTGGTTGCTATGAGAGTTTAGCACCTTTTAGAGCTCTTTAGCGCCCTCCCGTGTTAAAAAATTGAGCTGAAACACTGGGTTGAATTTCTGCCAAAATGCATATTCATGAATATTCAAATCACACTGTTTATTTGGGAAATAATGCGAACACAGGGTAAGAAAACCTCCATTTATGATCCAGCCGTAAAAAGGTGTCAGTAGACAGTTTACCCAAAGCATTTACGTGACAAAATATGACGGGATTGAACTTTAGATAGTTTAATACAGAAAATAGTATTGGCTCAGAAATAAACACAACATTACGACTGTAAGAGACTAATCACAACTTGCGCATGCGTATTTTAATCACAACCATCGTGGTTTAGCTTCATATATACGACGTCGTGTTGGTTATATGCCTCAAAATAATCGGCATATGTACATGACATGCATGATGATACACAGTCTGCAGTCTGCTTCCGCTTGCTGCTGGTTTGTGGACATAGTATAGTGACACTACACTAGTGTAGAATCCCGTGACAAGCTGCTGATTCATATCCAGCAAAATTGTCATTGTTTCAGCGTGTAATTGGTGCAGTTTATGGACATGAATTATACATGAATCATGGTATTTCCAAATGACGAGAAAGCATGGTAAGCAAAGCTTGTTACTGACCCCTTTTTATTTTAATTAAATTAGAAAACTTGATGTGCCGTTTTTGTTTTCATGATGATGAAGTTCTAGACCCAGTAACTGGGGCGCTGTACTCCTTTTTTCGAAATTTTGACATCATCGGTCGTACTAGCGCCCCAGGTTATTATAGTACGTCCGACTTCTGGATTCCCTGATATGGCATCATTTTGAATAGGGTAGACACAAAAAATGCCTCAGAACGACCAAAATACCCAACAAAATTGCTTTAAAAACGCCTACTGGCTTCTTGATATGTCTAAGGTGCAACATCAGGTATTTAAATGTACTCACGATTTTGTTTTGTGCTTGAATTTTACGTTTTTGTCGAGCAGATCGATGAAAATGGTCGTTTTGCCCAAATCAATGGCCGCCGCCACCAACAGTTTCATCGTCGCGATGCATTCTGGGTAGTAGATTTAATCAACGACTGTTTGCAGCGTGTGGTCAATGTATTCGTCGAAGGGGCGCGTGTTGTGATGGGAAAGAATGGTGCACTCGCTGCAAACAGTCGTTGATTAAATCTACTACCCAGAATGCATCGCGACGATGAAACTTGGTGGCGGCGGCCATTGATTTGGACACAACGAGAGACTGTCCACCATTTTCATCGATCTGCTCGACAAAAACGTAAAATTCAAGCACAAAACAAAAGCGTGAGTACATTTAAATACCTGATGTTGCACCTTAGACATATCAAGAAGCCAGTAGGCGTTTTTAAAGCAATTTTGTTGGGTATTTTGGTCGTTCTGAGGCATTTTTTGTGTCTACCCTGTTCAAAATGATGCCATATCACGGAATCCAGAAGTGGGACGTACTATACTAATAACCTGGGGCGCTAGTACGACCGATGATGTCAAAATTTCGAAAAAAGGAGTACAGCGCCCCAGTTACTGGGTCTAATGAAGTTCATGATTTTTTTTTTTTATACAAAAATATAGATTGACAACATGTGTGTAGGTTCAAAATGTACTATAGGCTAATCAGTCAGTACAGTAATTGTTTTGTTAGTCACATTATTTTGACAAGAATAACTGTAATATACATTGTAACAAACAGAAACTAAAATACTAACCCAATTCATGGCCAATCCGATCCCGGGCAATTCGACTTCCTTGTTGTGACTGTGAGGAGGTCCAGTGGCTTGTCCCAAAAGTATAGTGGGGATTTTATTTTTAGTCACTTCTTGTTCTTTCAAAGTTGTTTCCTTAAAAAGGGAAGCATCTAAGTAACACTGACTACATGTTGTGGTTGGAGGTTTATGGCTGTCATGACCGCTTTCATGGCTGTTGGAGGAATTTCCCAACTAAGTTTATGCATGGAGGAAGGATCCTGGAGGAAGGATCCTCCATGGTTTATGTAACTAAAAGTAATTCTATTTGAAACGATGTCAAGGGAAAAAGTGAGTGACGTGGACATGCTGGTACTCTGGTCACCATTTTCTGAAATGTTTAATATTCATAATGTAACGATTCCGACCCCCCTTTTTCTTGTACCTGGGGGAGAGGAGCTGGTATCATCCGATGAAACTCCAGGGAGAAATGTTATGGGGGAAAACCTTATCTACTCGACATAATCAGACATGTTGAAAACAGAGGGTTACTGTCAACCAAAGATCTGTATTAATTTATTGTCTCCAACTCCTTATTCATACAACATTCACTTGTAAACTAATGTTGAAACTAATGGTACATGAGTATAGTTTATTACGGGCCTTCAATTGTATTGGTAGCGTGGACTTCAACCCTATAGTTATAGGCAATACGTGTTGAATAGAATGGTCTTTGTGTCTTTGGTCTTGTGGTGAGGACAGCTCCAAGAAAAGAGTCCCCCAAAAATGAGTTTGCAGCTGAATTTATAGCCATCAGAAGTGCGTATGCGCAACACACACTTCTGTTACATACGCGGTGATCAATGCGCACTAAATTATTGACCAATCACAAACACCTTTCTACGGTAGCTTGCTCCACTTCAGCTGGCGCGCGCCCGTACTCTGATCCTGCGTCACGCGTGTGCCTCATAAAGAATACTCAAGCACAACATGGCGCAGCCACAGAATCGGAACGGCACGTAGCTGGGTGTCACAAGCCTGCAAAAATATTACTGCAAGGAAAGAACAATAGAAATGAAACATTGAAATAAATAGTTGTCTATCTTAATTACACATGGCGATTTTCGCCACAATAATGATAATCTTGACCTACGTAGACCTTTGAGTGTAAATAATTTAAACGGAATGAAGCCATTACCATTTTGAAAACAAACTTCCTAACTGCTGTTTAAATGAGAGCACTGCACAGTTTGCGCTTGCACTCAGCTAGATTTCCTGTGAGATGTACAAATACACAGATTCAAATGAGACACAGAAACAAATTGTTTGATTGAATGTCACAGCCTTGAAAAGCATTTTTCAATGCCAACAAATAAATTGTGCAGCATGCTGAAAAATTGCCTATCCTGTCGCAAAAAAAATAAAATAAAAAATTGACTTGGGGTATGCCAGACCCTACTCCTAGAACTATGAGGTTTGATCCGCTATCGTGTTCGTGGAGACGATAGCGGATCGAACCTCATAGTTCTAGGAGTAGCCTGACCCCTACCGTTATGGGCTTACACTGTGCCCGAATACCATGGGTACACCTGACCCGGACCATGTCAGTACTACAACTGACTCAAACTGTGCCCAACCATGACAGTACAACTGACTCATGTATAATAATAATAATAATAGTGGCTTCTTATATAGCGCTCATATCCGTCACTCAGTGACGCTCAAGGCGCTTCAACAGTCAGTATTTTCCTGCAAGGTGTGGAGCTACTTTTTGAAGTATGAGACCCATTTCTTTACATAGCACCATGTAATGGTTTACAAGGTGCTGTGGCGCAATATGCAGCCAATCAAACCAGGAACACCGGGGCGAACCCCTTCTCTTTACGATAAGTGCACTGGGTTCTTTTACGTGCATTACACAACACACGGGACCTACGGCTTTACGTCCCATCCGAAGGACGAACAGTTAAAGTAAACAATGTAAATTATATAGGCCCTACAATAACCAATCAAGTAAGTTGTGAGTTTCCCAACTTGGCGCATGCGGTTGGAAATAGCCCCTGAGGCAGTGTTGTTGACTCGAGTCGGTGACTTGGACTCGAGTCAGACTCGAGTCGCCAATTTCATTGACTTGCGACTTGACTTGACTTGAGCAAAAATGACTCGTGACTTGACTTGACTTGAGCAAATATGACTTGCGACTTGACTTGACTTGAGAAAAAATGACTTGGTTACAACACAGGAATATTAAATGTGAAGTTATACGTTTACATTTTTAGGGTTCGGATAAATTAATGTCGAAACAATTCACTCGGAAGTTCCGCAAAACACGGACCACATTGCGATCAGTTTACACAACGCACGCGGTCACGTCTTTTCCAATTTAGAGGCTCCTAGTCTTTGTTATGTCGTTCCTTTATGCGCAACAATAAAGATAGGAAACATTGAACGCTAGAGGGCGTTTCAAAACAATGCGATACCATTGGAGTAAAAGCCCTCTATTGGTGAAATATCCCACAACACCTGTTTGAAACGCCTCGACAAAAGACTTTACGTGTCTGCGCATGCTCGGGGAAAAGGGTTTTTCCCTCGAATTGCAATAATCACCATCGCTGGTGCGCGAAAAAAACGTGTACAGAGCAATGAGCCACTGGTATTCACGCAAAAGCCGTCGACAGTATGGTCTTCAAAGCACATTTCCTCGGAAATGTTAGCTTGTTTACGGAAAACTGCACAACTTATAGGCTTTATTTTACAAAAATGACACAATTTTGGACATTTTGGATCAACAGAAAGATTATTTAAATGTAAAACGTAAGATTTGTTTCTTTTAAAATATGTTTTGTTTTGTTGTTTTGGGGAATTTTTTGCGGGGTGTTTGTGCATAGGATAGTCAAAATGCTGTGGTGGTGAAGACGCATTGCTTTATAAGTTTAGATCACATCCGTGGTTGTGTTCAACCTTAGTTTTTTCACCTGACACCTGTCGTGTTAAATTTTGTAAAATTAAGTTTTTGCCATGATACCCCCCACATTCGACAAAAATGCCGTGGTGCCCTTTTTACACTTACGAAATTGCTGCGATGCCCTTCAAATTCTAAAAAATCACGGCAATTATTGCCGCGTGCATGTGGTTCAATGGTTGTATTTTTTAGTCTGTCACAACATCATCATGGGAGTGGGCTTATCGGGACATTATGTGACTTGTGACTTGACTTGACTTGCGAAAATTTGACTTTGTGACTTGACTTGACTTGTGAAAATTTGACTTGCGACTTGACTTGACTTGAACAAAAATGACTTGTGACTTGACTTGACTTGACCAAAGATGACTTGCGACTTGACTTGACTTGACAAAAAATGACTTGGTTACAACACTGCCCTGAGGTATCTCAGACTCCAGAGTGCTATCACAACTTCTTATTACAATGTACATGTACATGTATGCCAATTTTAAAGTGTAAGCTGACTCAAAGAAATCTTTATAGGCTAGCTGTGCTCTCATTAAACAGCAGTTGGGAAGTTTGTTCTTCAAAAATGGCTTCCTTTTGTTGAAAGTTTTTGCATGCAAAGGTCAACAGCAGCTGCCGTGTAATTTCCGACCCTGCTGTTAATATTCCTTTGAAATTACTAATTATTTTGTATGAGCATGTCTCCCCAAAAGGAATTACAAACATTTTCTTCAAAGGATGTATCCCTATTTGAAAAGAATACCCAAGTGAACTACATATCTAGGAAAACATTTTTCTAGCATAAATAAGGCCTTTCAAAATTGCAATTACTGTACGTACACAGTGCTAGTCTAGCGTATGAGTGTTGGGGTTCGTTTTAGTGTGTAATTTTGTTTCCTTACACACATTCAAGCAATGTACTGGGAACTTGGAAATCCAAGCTTCTCCGAAAAGTTCAAATAAGCACAACATTTACATTCACGATTTGGATTATGAAAATATAGGCCTAAAGTATTATGTAGGGTCAGAACCTACACGTGTATTGTTGGAACATACATGTAGGTGCATAACCCTTGTAATGGCTTGTGTATTGGCCTATATGTTTTGATTCTGCGATTTGATATATCCTGTAGTTTATTGTTTTCTGTTATAAGGTGGAGCAGGTGTAGGCAGAGAAAATAAATCACAATTGAAACCAGGCTTCCAGTAAATTGTGCAATGCAAGGTGTGTGTCATGTTGTATTACTGAAGGATGCTGTATAGTGTGGACCTTACATGTAACTTCCTTCATTGGTTTGTGTTATGAATCAACTTGACTTATGGAGTGACCGTCAGCCATTTTATTTTGTCTCTGTCTGCAGACAGTATTACTTTCAGTCTAAACTTAATTATCATGCTTTCAAACCTAATTTGAAACAATGGAGTAAACAAATCTCCATTGTAAAGCTCCCATAATATGATCTACACAAAATAATTTATTGCAAAGTTAATGTCAAATGACAATGCAAGTTTAGAACTGGGTTACTTAAAATTTCTGGTTTCAGTTTTAATTGTTTAATTGTATAGTTGAAGACCGATTGAGCTCAAACTTTCACAGTTTGTTATTTCATGTAACATGTTGAGTCACACAAAGTGCGGATCTTCTTGTAACTTTGACAATCACCAATGTTGTCTTTGTGCTCTAAACTACAATACAACAACTCTTGACTGTTAACTTATGCGCATTATCCAACAATGAGGGTAAATGCTGGTACTGCCTGCCCAGTGGGCTAGTAAAATGTGTTTTTTACTTGCCCACAGGAATTGTAAGTAGCCCAGATTTTAAACTTGTGTTGTCATTAGGAATGGACCCTTAAAACGATTAACCTCTAAACCATAACAAACTTAGGGAATAGGCTAACAGTGTGAGGAGCTGGTCTTCATTTCATTGTAATGACCATGTTGGTGGCTGGTTGCTGTTAATGGATCGAGCCAAAGGTGAGGTCCATTAACTTTCATTAACTTCCATCAACCAATAATAAGGACCTTTAACGAAAAAATCTATAAAAACTATCAGAATTTTTTATTTTACTTTAACCGTTATTTTTACTCATAAATTTTCAACTTTTACATGGCATTTTCTGTGCGTACGCCTGCGCATGGTATGTGCGTGCACGTTGCACTATCTTTCTTTGCCAAAAAACACAAAAACAATACGCACAAAGATTAGAGTTGATTTGAAAGTATCTGTACAACAAGCACATTGTGCATTAACAATAATATGCTTGTTTGGGGGCCATTTATTCACTTGTTACAACACCCCCAATCCATGTGACCAGTGTTTTTACCAATTAGAGTGCATTAACTCTCAGATGTTTATTATGTTAAATTTAAAACTGTTTCAAAATTGTGGGTAAATGGTTTAAACGAAGCCGACAGAAAAAAGGAAGGAAACAAAAGAAGGAAGAAAAACCCCAAAAGAACGAAGGGAAGCCCCGCAGTCTAAAACAATTTTTTTTTAAAGAATTTGGGACTTTCCTGTTCTTGCAAATGTTAGTCCCAGATGCTATTCAGGGAGTGTGAATTCTATTCCCTTTGTTGGTGGAACCTTCTTATAGATAGTTCCCAGTAGACGCCATCTTTACGGGCAAATCGCATTTTGGCTTGCAGGCGTGTCAAGCGCTCAAATTATTAACGCAGCCGCGTCATTCACTAACCAATCGCGCAATGAGTTTGGTGAAATGTGCGCGTGCTGCACGCCGTTCTCACGCGCAACGCATGACTGTGTGTTCCAAATTGCCCATAAAGATGGCCGATTTACGTCATATTGCAACCTATCTATGTTGGCCTATAATATACATTATTTCAACCCTCTGCATGGGCTCATTCCTGACTTTTGATGATATTCAATCAAAACGGCCTTGATTTTGACCTCTTGACTGATGACAAATTCCTCCTTGGAACGTAATAAACCCATTAGATGTTGAAATCCAATGACATAATGTTTCAAATTTCCCTTCGGGAAAATTCAGGAATGAACAAACTATTCCCCATACAAAAATCTATACAGTAGACCAAAATGATGTCATACATGTACACTATGTAGGATGTTTTGGATGTTGACAATTTTTGCACTGGAAGGGTTTTGAATACAATGGCATTTTACACCGTTTTATTGTGAGTTTAGAGAATTGTAATTTTTTTCTCTGCTCATTGAGGACTCTCTATTGGAAAATGAGTTCATCACAAAAATTAATTTGACCTTGCAGTTCCTATGTATGCTACTACACCTGTTGCTTATGTGCGTTTTTACCGTGAAGATTGGCTGTAGTGTTTTATTTTATAAACCTGGTCAACCCTTGAAAGTTTGTTGATATTAATTGCTTCTTTTAGTTTGGATTAGAAGTGGTATAAACAGTTAAACGGACCGGAAGGGTTAAACGGATAACCGTTTTTAATCGTTTAGGAAAATCAACGTAGATGCACAACCCTAATTGACATTTCAATTTATCTTTCCAAGAAACGTACATCTAATGGTAGCATGAACACTTAAACAGGTAGATCAACTGGGTCAATTTTTAGCAGCAGCAGTTACATGTCATTGCTGGGCTATTTATAGGGTTTTGTTCTGGATACATGGCAGCAGGAATGACGAGTGATGTTTGAACCTAATTTGAAAGAATTGAATGAAAAGTTTTGGTTTTATTCAAGTGCCAGTTGTCCTTGGCAAATGTTTTTATTTTATTTGTAAGGGTCGATGTACATGTAGTGTTGTAGAATGCTGAAAGCATGTTGTGTTACATTATCTTGAGAAAATAGAATTATCTGTTGCAAACTGCTTGCCAACCAACAGGACCTACGGTATAAATGCAAAAAATGGTTCATGGCCTGACGTTTTGATCCTTTAGCAGAATCTTTTTCGAAGGCTAAATGACATGACAACACAAAAACAAGTATACTGGTGTAACAGAAGCATTCAAGTGGAAAGAAATAAAGAGAGAGAGGGGCACAAAGAAATTTAAGCTAGAGTTGAACAATGAAGGAGAATGGGGGTGTGGGGAAGGGGAAGGGGAAGGGAAAGGGGCTGGTTTAACCACAAGAGGATTGAGAAAGACTCTGCTAGGGTCAAAACATCAAGCCATGAACTTTTGTTGTTGCATTTCTTGTTATCTGTAGTAGCATTCATCAGGGATAATTCCAGGATTCAATTTCTGCATAGACTTGTTGTAGTGAATTCATTAAGTTCATACATCCCATCATGGAGGTAGGGATTCCTATACTATAGTACATGTACCTCCATGATCCCATGTACAGCCAAATTTCAGCATTATTTATTCACCGTAGTGTGATTGCTATGCGCATATAGATCATAACAACAGAGGTGATTCACAAGTACCAGTAGAAATTTAGAACGTGCAAGAAGTTTATGTACATGTGTGTAATTGTACACTTCAAGAAATGAGAAAAATGAAGGTGGTATAGCCTATGTATGTGCAGGTGACTGCTCTACACGTATCAACACCCCTATGTTCCGACAACCTTACATGTTCCAATAACCCTGGTGATCTACATGCTAGGATAAGGGTTAGGGTTAGGATAACATAATGTAGGACTAGGAAAATAAATTTTGGGTGTCGGAACATTTGTGTGTAACCAGGCCTGTCAGAAACGTTTAAATAGTTTAGAGGACTGGTACGCGTACATTATGGGGTTTTTCTTCTACAATTCGATCCTCTAATGGTTCGAAATTGGCATGAATTTAACCATTGAACTTTTCATCGGAAACGGCTTTTATTCAACATTGATGTATACATGACTGATTCTGGAAAGACGCTAAACTGTGATCTATGTTTCAAAGTGAGATATTTGTTATCGTGAAATTCCAAATTTTCCTAATCCTAAGTGTTTGAGAATTTGTCTTTTTCCATTAGAATCTGGAGAATAGCCTACATGTACATGTATGTTTACATGGAAATCTGATATCCTGCTTAGTTTGCTTAGCAGAAACATGTTAATCAGGACTTTCTGGCTCTGCTTACCGTAAGCAAAGAATCAATGCTTGTGGAAGTAGGGAATTCCGCGCTTATGTCAAGCGTATTTCATAGGTTAGCAGGGAATTTTAGCTTGTGCGCTTGCGTAGTCCACGCTACTAGGCATGCTACGCTTAGACAGCTAGCGCAGAACGTTGGCGCTTGCACAGTAAGTGAAGAATGGTGATTGCAAGCGCAGAATTCGGCGGTAAGCATAGCCATGAAATTGGGCCCAGGCCTCATCTGTGGGGACTCTGACAATAATTGTGAATATATTTAAACTCGGTTTCCTTGTAAATGACTTGCAGTCACAGATTTCCTGAACCTTATTATTGAGCTGGCTCTGTTTCAGTTTCTCTTGAATGTCTAAAGATCTTTCATTTTTGACCTTTGACAAAATAAAAAGGGAGAAAGACTCCGCTAGGGTTGAAACGTCTTTGCATTTTTACCATCCCCATAGGTCCTTTTGTTTGGTAACCAGTTTGCAATCGACTAATTTGTTTTCTCTTTAAAACAAAAACAGTCAGTGAAAATCAATATAATACACATTGTACATTCTGTAACTGTTAAAAATTAATAATTTGTGTTTACAAAATAAAAGTTTCAATTTTTGTATGATATCAGAAAGTTGGCATGGAAATGAATTATTTTCATTTATTGATATTGGTTTGTCATTGCTGAGTGAATTAGTCACAGTTTAGGGTTCAAAAGCCCAGTACTGTATAGTTTATAATCAGTGGAAATATGCTAATTATAGAGTACATGTATGGCCAGCTTTAATCTGAGCTATCATTGTTGATATTTGATAAGATCTTGACCTTTACATATGTACAAGACCTTCGTGATTTTTGAACTTTCAAAGGCTGGATGAATTTGAATGAGATTAATAAATGATATTAAGCACGTATGAATCACTTAATGCAATGTACACCTCACACGTGCTGATATTGCACCATCGTCACACGTGAATACTGTCTACTGCACTTGCCATTTTGGAAGTCAAATTGCATGTCAAAATATGGTAAGCGTGTAAAGGCCAAGTGGCCTAAAATTTACACTACACTGTAAAATACAAAGGAAAATTGACTCACAAAATGGAGCAACCAAGAATATTGGGAAGATGACATCAGGTGAATTGGGTGAATTTGACAATTTTTTGGACACTATAGCCATTAAATGAAAAAAAGCAACAAAGGAGAGAAACTGGCTGGGAATATATAAATCAATTTTGGTATATCACAAAAAAGTTCATTTGGCTTATAAATGATTCTGCATTATATAAGAATCAGCCGTGTCACACCCTTTTCCTGTACAATTGTTGCTTGGTAATTGCTAATTATTACACTTACAAATAATCACATAATGCAACTAATGACTGGTGGTTAACGCATGTACCTCTGTCTTTGTAGATCCTTTTTCTTGAGTAATCTTGAAAGCAATATGGCCGACTTGCAAACAACACAGAATCCCAAGCCGGAGGGGTTAATCCTAACAGACAGTGGTGATGACCAAACAGAGAAAAAACTCACGGAATCAAGCATCACAAGCACAAAGATCACTCAGTCATCAGATGTGAGCATAGAGTCCCTGCCCAATGTTCTACCGGAGTTGTGCGAATTTGCCCCACTGGATTTCATCCTGCAACAGTTGCCGCAAAAGGCGCAGCGAGCAAAGCGGGCCTTGACGGCCATCTCGGTGGAGTTTACCTGCATGGATGCCAACAAAGACTTCATTGTGCTGGGGGCAAACTTCTCCATGGTGTTTGTGTATGACCGCTGTGAGAACTCCATCATCAAGTTGAAATGTGATGTAAGATTTTGACCACAGTCAAATTTAATAATGGAATAAAAGAATGCTGACAATGTCTAAAACGGGCGTTTAAAACCGTCAGGATTATGGCCTTCCTTTATTGCTTTGCCATGACCCTGCAAAGTTTTAGACGGCCATTTAAGACTGAGTCACTACACTTTTATTCCCATTCATAAATGCCCTTTTTGTTAAAAAGAGAAACAATGTTGGAAGGTTTGTAAAACATTTCTGTTAATTGTCAATTCTTGTCCCCAAAGCAAATTTAAGCATGTCTGATCTTATGGTCGTACACTGGCTTCCAGTCTCTCAAAAGAACCAACTTCAAGGTTATCAGTATCATTCAAAGCACACGATAAACAACCTAAGATGTACATCATAAACATGCTCAAAATAAGATCTCAACAGAGATAACTCGATCATCTACATGCAGTGTTGTAGTCGAGTCACCTGTGTCGAGTCCGAGTCTCAAGTCACTTGGGTCGAGTCCGAGTCCGAGTCCCGAGTCACTTGGTCCGAGTCCCGAGTCACTTGGTCCGAGTCACGAGTCACTTGTTTAAATATTGATTGCAAACCAAATGTCGTAAAATAAGAATTGGAAATGACAAAATAAAACACATTTATTTTAAACAAAGTTTTGTTAAAGTTTTTGTTAAAGTTGGTATAACCAAAAGAAACAATACGGGGCGGAACGGCAGATATGCCATGACTGAAAAAATGTTGTACTACTTTTTACTTGTGACGTGACCAAACTTGACGTCGTGTGTGTGTGTCGACCATGTGTAGAAACTGGTGCAAACAACACACAGCCATCACAGTGCAATATGCAGGCTGTGTTTTACAGGTACCAGACATGCTATTTCCCTGGTAATATGCATCAAGCACAAACAGTGGCTATGGTGTTAACGTTGACAGTATACCAGCATAATACTGGTGTCGTGCATCCCAGTGTTATTATGCGTATTGAACATACGAATCGAACATACACGCGCTGTACGTAGATGGCCATCTACACAATAATCACGAACACTATTACTTGCAACACCATACGACAGTGTACTTATTTATTGTGCTAGACGTTAACTCCATGTGCACTCCGGGAATGACGATCGGATCATCGGAATTGTTTTTATTATTTTAAAAAGGTTTTGTTTGTGAAAAATATGTAACTCGAGTCACGAGTCCTCGGGGACAAGTCCGAGTCATGATAGTCGAGTCCGAGTCCGAGTCTTTTGCAGACGTGACTCGAGTCAAGTCCGAGTTACCGAAATTGTGACTCGAGACGGACTCGAGTCCGAGTCCTGGACTCGAGTCATACAACACTGTCTACATGTACATGTACCTCTTATTCACTTTTTGTTGAGCCAAGAACTCACTGTTCTACTTTTGCATATATAGATCATTCTCTGTTCATGACCCCAAGATAAGCTTTCTGCATTATACCAGAGATGTTATGTCATTCAACACATTCAAGAAACTCCTCATAGCTCAACTGTTCCAACAGGATTACTGACCATTCATTTGAACCATGCCTGGGCTCCAAAGAACAAACTTTTGACTTTGGCGGCAAGAAAATTACACTTAAATGATCAATTGATTGATATGTGATTGATGGAGTTTATTAATTTCTTTTGCTGTACCGGCTGCTAATTTGTTTAGTATTCAGACTGGCCTCTCGTCACTGGGCATGCTCAGTGGTCCGGCATTTAAAACATCTGCTTTAGAATGTGAGGTCATGGGCAGGTTGTTGGTTCGAATCCCACCTGAGCAACAGAAATAATGAAGTCAAGTTGTTTTTCTTTGAATATGCAATCATGCAGCAAAACAGAGGCTGCCGTAGTGTTGATTATAAATACAAAGATAAAAATAGGAGGTATTGAGTTTTAATGAATGTTGGTTGGATCCTTTCTAATGTAGAAGACTTAAATGTCTTGATAACTGATTTTATTGGAAAGATTTGTATTTTAAAATTTAGTCAGACATAAGTTTATTGTCAATCAAAGGATCTTGCTCCAACATATTTTTGAAGACTGAAAATTGTTTGATTTTCTATAAAGCAATATAGCAATGAAAAAGTAATTTGGTTTAAAACTTGCAATTCCATCTTCAGTAAACTTCTTAGAAAGTCAACAAGAACAAACTCCACTATACTATGAACATATTTTCACTATAGGACAGGAACTGTCGGATCACCTGCGTGAAGATCTTGACCAGTCTGGATCATCAAATAGCCGTGGGTACATCAACCGGTCAAGTAGAGATATACCTGTTACCTGCTAAGAGACCCGGCCAAATCAATAAAGAGGTAAAAGCAATATAGGCCTTTCTATTGCAACGTCACAGCCCAAGTTTTTGCCAACCGAGGTTGGAAAACTATGGAAATCCATAACTATAGAAATCCATAGCTGATGACACCCAGCTGTATTTAACCTGTAAAAATGCTAATGACTCAAAGGTTCATCTTGAAGTATGTGTTGAGGAAATTAGACATTGGATGCTTTTGAACAAGCTTGTTCTCAATGATTCAAAGACTGAGGTAATTCATTTTAATTCCTCGTTTCGTAAATGTGACCCTTTGTCTAGTTTGCGGGTTGGTATAGATGAGATTACTCCTACCACTGTTGTCAAAAACCTTGGCGTGTACTTTGATAGTCACTGTAATATGACCACTCATGTTTCTAAGATATGTCAATCAGCATATTTTGCATTGCATCGTATTAGCAAAATTCGTAATGTTCTTGATCAAACCACTACTGAACGACTTATCCATGCCTTTATTACGTCACGGTTGTATTATTGTAATAGTCTTCTTTACGGTTTACCCGATTATTTAATTCGTAGGTTACAGGTAGTTCAAAATTCAGCCGCTCGTCTTGTTACTCGAACTAAAAAATATCAGCATATCACTCCTATTCTCCAAAGTCTTCACTGGATTCCTGTGGCACAGCGTATTGAGTTCAAGATTCTCATTTTAGCTTATAAAATCTTACATAAACAAGCACCTGATTATTTGTCGGATTTGTTGAGAGTTAGAGAAAGTTCTATTCTCACTCGCTCCTCCTCTGAAATACGCTTTGTTGAACCTCGTTTTAATCAGAATCACTATGGCAGGCGTGCTTTTTCAGTCTCAGCACCCAATGTATGGAATAGACTGCCTCATTTTATTCGAAATGCACCATCTTTTTTGTCCTTTAAGTCCGCTCTAAAAACGTATTATTTTCGTCAAGTCTTTAGGTAATATTGTTTTGTTTTGTGATTCGTGAATTCTCTAATATAACTGAGTCGTAATGCATCTTTTTGTGTATTTTATCATTGTATAGGGATAATTATTATTGTAGTTCCAATGTTTTATGTGCTTTTTGTATTTTAATCTATCATCGTTTTAATTGATTACCAGTATTTGTAATAATTGATTACCTGTATTTGTAATAATTATGTAAAGTGCATTGAGATTATTTGTTGATGTAATGCGCTATATAAGAATTAAATATTATTATTATTATTATAACTGCAAATCAAAAACAGATAGCCATAGTTTGTAGCAATGTTACACAAATATTCAAAAATAGTGTTGAATTTGTTGGAAACAAATCAACCAATCATGGAAGGTATTTCAGTTCATGAATCTTTACAGAAAATGTTGAATTTGGTCACAACATTTTTTAACAGGATTGAATGCTTTGCTAACATTCAGCCGTCCATGCCAACCGGCGCACTTTGTTTATCAACAATTGAAAGGTCTGTACTTACTAGAATGCTGACTCTTTATTCAACATGCACACATGTGTCTTTAAGCCTCCTCAGCGCAGACTTAAATTATTTTCCATAAACTGTCTATTTCTTATGTTCAATTGCAAATGACTTTTGTACAAAATGATCATTTATCTTACAATCTTACAAACTTTAGTTTTGTTACGATTCTTATTTCTTCAAAGTTTCCCTCATTAAAAAAATAAATCAATCCAACTATTTTTAGTTTAGAAAGGTCTTTTCGAATTGAAGATTCCGATCCAATTCTGCAGATTTGTAACTTGATGTTAAAAATGTACTTGACTACAACACAGGAAAACAGTGGACAAAACCTTATATGTTTTCACTGTTTACAAAAATCGGGTTTTAGACTCAAACACTATACTGTTTCAGGAACAATATTTAAAGTGAAGTTATCATCCATGACCATCTTTACACCACGGAAGTTATGAGTAAATCTGTGAATATTCATGTCTGCATGCTTCGTTTTTGAGAGAGCAAGGGCATCAAGGCATTTTTTCCTTGGTAAAGGAGGAAATTGTAAATTTCTATTGGAACATGGGGCACCAAGGCAATGACCAGGGGCAATAGCAGCAATTGAAGTATCGGGCCAATAGACATATGTACGTAATTTGGATATAGTGAACATGCATAAGGTTCTGTCATTTTATCACACTGATTAAGCACTTCATGGTTTCAACATTCTATAAACAGCTGTATGGTTTCAGGCTCTTCATAAAGTAGGTATAAGCAATTCTTGTCTTAATTGATTTAAAATAACATCAAGCTGAAATTCTTTTGATTTGGTAGCTGAAGAAGTTTCTGGTGGATGGAGGACATCGAAGCAATGTGACATGCGCTGAGTGGAGTGCCAATGGAATGAAGCTTTTTACTGGAGACTCCATTGGGAATGTGGTGTATACAGGTGTGGATTTTTATGAGGTGAGGGCAATAACTCCCTTGAGTCATTTAATGGCATGTTGTGGCCGAGTGGTTAAGTGCATCAGACTTAAGTTCTGGTGGCTGAGTCATCAGGGTGTGGGTTCGAATCCCATTCATGACACTTGTGTCCTTGAGCAAGACACTTAACTATGGTTGCTTCTCTTCACCCAGGGGTAAAATGGGTACCTGTTAGGGCAGAGGTGGTTTTTGTGAATGATTTAGCTTAGTGCGCTTTGGCAGCACAGGCTGTATACTCCCCAGGGAGCTGAGACGGTTTCAGGAATGAAATAAATGGCCCAGTGACCAGGGGTAATAATGTGTGAAGCGCAATGATCATTCTTTTGAATTGCACTATATAACAGCCGATATTATTATTATTATTTATCACTAAGATCAGGGCTTGAATTTTACACTGGACTGCAAGCCCCAGGCCAGGGGTTTTAGAATCGGGCCAGTAAACTTATGACCAGACAAGTCCAGCGGTCTAGTGTTTTTCACTTGAACAACAATACCACACTGTGTAGGCTTTACATCTTGAACAGAAACAAACCATGTTTCATTGTTGACTTAAGTCTAAAAAATAACTTTCAATTCAGTTGAGTAATAAAGCAACCCTAAAGGGACACAATGCCTTGGATTGGATGCTTTGTGATATAAAAAGCATTTGTTATGAAATTAATATGGTTGGAAAGATGTTTTAAAAGTAGAATATAATGATTCACACAATTATCCCTCGAAATTGTGTGGTTTTTCTTATACTTCGTGAACTAACACCGTCTGCCATTTTGTGGAGTCCAAAATTTAGTTCTACTAAATGGTTGACCATGTTAGTTTATCAAAGTAAAATGAAAACAACACAATTGTGAGGTATATTTGTGTGAATCATTATATTCTACTTTTACAGAGCTGCCAACTCTTCCGGATTTTGCGGAAGACTCCTGTATTTGACGGCAATCTTCCGACATCCCGCAAGCAGTCAAAATCTCCCGGATCCCCAACCTACTGATGGAAAAAATAATAAAATTTACGAATTTCCTAGCCCTCCGTCCCGTGTGTGTTTATAATGGTTGCGCATGTGCATATTTAATTGCCAATACATCCATAGATGCGCAGAAAAAGTTGTTCTAACCGCAGTTTCGTCTTCTGCGCATCCATACATGCGCTATGTGTCGCACTGATCAGCCTCGCTACCATGGGCAGCACGCTATATCGATACCTCTCTTCACTAACCCCTGGAAGAGATGCTTACAGTGCTTACTAGTGGTATCGCTACGACGCGCTGCCCACGATCGAGCAAATGATGCTGCAAGATCGTACACTACTGAGAACGAGGTTGGAAATATAAAGCAAAATGGCGCCGCCCTGCAGAGCAACCGGTAAGTCGCTGGAAAAAATCGAATATGCGCAAAAATACAGAGACGATGACCACAAAGAATGGCCATGTATTAAAAAATCAACTTAGGATGAAAATCAAGCGTTCTGTACCATGTGTATTTCAGATGTTTAAGTGAAATATGGCGGACGAAATGACATCTTGCGACACATTGACAGATTCCGATCCGACAAACATTGCGTGAACAGTACAACAGCACGATCCAGCACGCCAGGAATTACAGATTTTTTAGAAAATCGGGCACAGATGACAGCATAATAAAGGCGGAAACTTTGTTCACATGTTTTCTTATCGAACATAACTTAAACTTCGTCGTCTGACCATGCTGGTCCTCTATTTAGGCAACAATAGTATAGGATTAGGAAGATAGGTCAGTGCTTCAAAACTAGAAACATGTGCAAAGCATTTAAAACATAAACAGCAATATTTGTTGGTAATATTTCAAAAGTATATCTGTCTGTACATGAATATTGGTTTTTATTTCAGCAAAAATCGTCGTGACGCGCGCTGAGATCGAGTCTTTCTGACTTAAAACAAAAATCTTCCTGATTTTCAAAAACCAATGTTGGCAGCTCTGCTTTTAAAATATCTTTCCAACCACATTAATTGAATAACAAACACTTATTATAGGCCAAAGCGCCCAATCCGAAGGCAACGTGTCCCTTTAAAATCCCGAAAGACAGATGAGATAAATCTTCATTTTATGTTTTAGTGCTTTATTGTTCACAAACAAAACAGTTCAATGCATATTAAACTTGTCAAGACTCAAGAAGTTCTTTCTCGTTTTGATTCTGGTCTAGTATAAACATTTCTTGTCCAGCAACTATTTTTAACTAAAAGCCCCACACCGTCTGGTAATTCAGGACCCTAAATGTTGGACTCTGATTATGGTGGTATTCCTGATCCCATGTAAAGCTTACTAGTGCAGTAACACAAAAGAATCAAACAAAAACATGCAGTTGAAGGGTTGGTAATGACTAGGGCTTAATCATGAGTTTAAGATTAGCATGGCATGGGAAGTAAGCAAGAATAAGCTTGTTTATGATTGACAACCATGTGGTAGGAATAGCTTCTCAGGAGAAGTGGTGGTTCTAAAAAAAAAAAAAAAAAAAGCAGGGGTTGTGCTTTTCACAATAGACCCCTTGCATATTGCGAAACGCTACAGTGGACGCTGAGGTCATGCGTAGGTTTTAATAATAATAATATTTTTTCGATTTAAATAGCGCATAGTAATTAACACTTAATTCTCAATGCGCTTTACATTAGTGCCCTGGTCATTGGGCCAATAACATTCCTTTAATCTTTCTCAGCTCCCTGGGAGTATACTGCCCTGGGCTGCCGTGGCGCTCCGAAGGCTTTTTCAAACACAATATCAACCTCTACCCTTGCAGGTACCCATTTATACCCCTGGGTGAAGAGAAGCAATTATAGCAAAGTGTCTTACTCAAGGACACAAGCGTCATGATCGGGACTCGAACCCACACCCCGATGACTAAACCACCAGAACTTGAATCCGATGCTCTTAACCACTCGGCCATGACACCTTAAGGTTTTTACGCACAAAGAACAGCTATCGTCCAATGATTTGCCTCCTTTTACCTCGGTGAAGGCGCTTTTTGGCCTAAGTAAGGGTGCTTTTTTAGAGACTGATGTCATATGTAAGGGGTCTATACTGGCTGACATAAGGAAGTGTCTCAAATCTTAGTAATGGTGGAATGTTCTTTTCTGGAGCACACTGTTCCTGGAGGGTACCCTAACCGAGATACATTGCTGTTATGGTGTCGTGTCCTACACACTCAACACAAGCTATTGAACCAAAAGATTTACATGGGTTTTTTTTCACTGCCCACTTACGCCCGATCTCCTGGGATATTATATAAAATGAATAATTAATGTGTTGCATTCGTGCAAAGGAGAACATCTTCATTCAATGAAAGAAAATGTTCCATTCAATTTTTCTACTCTTGAAAATATTTTCACCATTGGACATGTTAGGCATGTAAACATTCATTATTTGTATAATGTTATTTTGTTACACCTGGCTTCAATATTACACTTTTTTATTTGCATAAAAGTCTCTGTCTACTTGTACACTGTGCACTCATTTGTTAATTCCTTGTTTCAATGTCAGAATAAATGTCACTCAGAACACATACTCAAAGAAGAGATGCCAATTGTACAGCTCAACTACGCCCACAAGATTCTGATCATATCCACTTACAGTAGAACTGTCCTGTGTCATACTGTTGAAAACTGCAGACTTCAGCAGGTTGGACAGCAGCCTAG
The DNA here is from genome assembly GCA_037783415.1 of Leptasterias polaris. NCBI lineage: Eukaryota > Metazoa > Echinodermata > Asteroidea > Forcipulatida > Asteriidae > Leptasterias > Leptasterias polaris. Next base: position 6,011,215 of record JAZGTN010000027.1, read on the forward strand.
GAAGAGGTAAATCCTTCTTGAGACATTCATGTACATTAAAAAGGGGGCTCAAAGGGTCAAATTGTGTTTTGTGATGCACTCATTTTCAAATAGATTGGGTCCTCATGAAAGTGGGGAAAAGTTACAAGTCTCTAACCTCACGTTAAAATGGTGTAGAATATCATTTTTTAATATTTATACTCTTTCAGAGCAACATTTGAATAATAACGTCATTGGACGGCGAAAACAAATTGGTCTGTTCATTCCAAAGAGAAATTTCTTCACCAGTCATATTAGCTTTATGAAATTTGCCGCTAAAGTAGTATTAGTGCTACAATACGTGGGTTATTTTTTATTAAATTTCAAAAGTTTGTTCTCTGTCAATGATAGTGGAAGGATACACTAATTTGTAAGGATCTACATGTATAGATAGTTCCCAGTAGACGCCATCTTTACGGGCAAATTGCATTTTGGCATGCAGGCGCGTCAAGCGCTCAAATTATTAACGCAGCCGCGTCGTTCACTAACCAATCATGCAATGAGTTTTGTGAAATGTGCGCGTGTTGCACGCCGTTCTCACGCGAAACGCATGACTGTGTGTTCCAAACTGCCCGTAAAGATGGCCGATTTACGTCATACTGCAACCTATCTATAGTTGCATTCTGAAATCTTTGTAATTCTTGTTGTCAACAGCAAAGGTTACTTCGGTGGTCATTTCGTCCCAGCCCTATGCACGGCTCGTGATGCAATTGTCTGTGCAACCCGTCCCGGTTTGCGACTCTGGCGTGCCAACACCGAGGGCACCGTACTGGAGACGCTGAAATTTAAAGATCTCCTTGCCGCCCAGCACCAGACCATTATGGTCCTGCCTGCGACCCGACAACAGGCGCAGAGTGCCACTGACCAGCAGTTTGGACCAGTGCTGTTCTACAGCGAGTCCTACATCCTCACGTGGTCCCATAATCTCTTGGTGGTGCTGGACATGGTTGGACCGATTGGGGCAAGGGTTGTTGCAAGTAGCTTGGGAGACCTCGGAAGTATCATCTCTGTGGCAACATGTGGATCAGAGATTTATGTGTTGAGGAGAGGGTTAGATAGGCCGCTGATACGGATTGCTACTGAACCTGAAGTTTTCCCTCAGAAAGGTTATTTTATTATTGATTTTATTTTATTAAACTAAATTTGTTCGACCACAGCTAAAAAGAAGGGCCTTACTTGACTTCCTTTCCCAGGTTACTTGTGAATAATGATGCTACAACACAAATTGGTTTCTTTGCAGAGCATATCAGTCTGGCTGAAACTGAACTCTTGAAGGTTTCAAGACCAGGAGACACCAAGCCCGGCGGTACAAACAGCAACACCAGCAGTCCAAGCCTGCAGAGGAAAGACCGAGGGGCCAGCATTAAGCAGGGACTCTTCGCTGTCAAGACTCTCTTCAGTAAAGCCAAAGAGGAGATAGTCGACACAACGGCCAAACTTAGAGTGCCAAAGTTTGGAAAGCTTGACCAAGAAGACGGTCATAGTGCTGGTTCGTCTCGGCGAGGAAGCCAAGATAGTCTGACCGTGGTGTGTCAGACTCCGGATGCAACCCTCTCACCGGAGATCATTGCTGCCCAGTTTGCTGCCAGAGCAAACGAAACTGTCTTTCAATTTGCTCCTGATACTATAGAGAGGGACCACAAGGTTGTTGAACAATCGGAAGAGCAAGTAATACCCAGTAAGGGACCCTGTGCGGTAACATCTGACCAGACTGGATTGGTCCCATCGGGAGAGGCGCAAGCTGAGGAGAATCAGCTTCCGAGTGAACATCCAGTGATAACCCTCAGCGATAAGAAACTCTTGGAGATTGGCCAACAGAGCTTTGATGATGACCTCGTCCGTCCAGTCAAGCATTCCAAAAAGAAAAAGAAGAAATCAACTCACAAAGGTAATTTTATTCATTTTCTTATGATAAAAATAACTAGTTATTATATAGCCCATTTTACATTAGTGCTTTGGTTATTGGGCCGATAGCATTCCTGTATTCTTTCTCAGTTCCCTGTGGAGTATACAGCCCAGGCTGTTGTAACAAGCCGAAGGCTTATGCAAACACAACATCAACTCTACTCTCGCAGGTACCCATTTATCCCCCTTGGTCAATTAAAGGAAAGCATCTTGCTCAAGGACACAAGTGTCATGACTGGAATTCAAACCCGCACCTGATGACTTACCCATAGTGCAAATTAAGTGCTAGATAACTCCCGTTTTTTGTACATTACTTTAAAAGTGGTACTATGCTTTAGGTATTCGATTTTGGTTCTTCTTCTTTTTAAAGTTTAAAACTTTCCTGAAAATATATATTTTGTTACTCTAGGAGTCTTTTTTTATTTTCCAAAGGTTTTAACCATTCAAGAAGATTTTGTCATAAAAAACAAGTGGAGGATTTTAATACATTTAATTACTGATTCTTGGTCCAACAGGTAAAAAAGACGCTTCAGATCGATCAGCTACCCCTTCCCCTACACCGGATCAATACGAGGACAGCAACGGCTCATCAAATTTTCCGAAAACACACATTCTTAATCCTAGATCTGAAAGTGACAAAAGTAGATCCGATAGTGTTAATAGGGACAGCTGCATTGTCAGATCGGACAGAAGTTTGAGTGACAGCAAGGAGGCACGTCCAGAAATCCTCAGCAGTCCAGGTCTGGAAGTCGTCCAGTTAGATTCTAAAGACATTGGGTCAGACAGCCTCAAAATGGAGAGGGGGAACAAACAGACAGATCGCAAAAACACCGAAATCAACACAAAAACTCATCAACCTGCTGAGGTCCAGGAGCTGAAGAATAACAGAAGTGCGACAAGTAGAGAAAAGAGCATCTGTTCAGAGAACATGAGGACTAGAAATGAGCAACATAAAGAGGACATCAAACAGGCTCAAAGTGCCAAGCCAGAAGGTGTTAATGCTTTCAGTCGGGGAGGGTTGGAAATGATGGTAACTGGAGTGGTTGCAGATAGTAACGAAAACATTGAAACACGACAATGTTCACTGATTTTTCACACACTCTCACCCCCTAATGTTATTGGTGTGAATGATTTACCAAGAACGCTTAAGTCTTGGGAAGGTGCTGCTGCAATGAGTCAAGCACATAGTGAGCAGACGGGACGTACTCATACCAATTCCACAGACAGCATTCATTCATTAGTGTCCGATATTGAGAATATAAAACTGGATCTTCACAAAGAAGTACATACAGATGCACCTGGCCCTCATGAACAGGAGCCATTCAATGCAGAGATCTTGCCACCTGCGGAGATGAAAAGCGACAAAGGAACCAATGTCAACAAAGAATCAGCATTGTCCAAGTCTGATTCCACTGATGATGAGTTTTATGGAAAGTATCTCTCCCAGTCTCCGAGTAGTGACAGCAGCCCACCTGGATTCTTTGGCATCGAGGAAGCAGATCCCCCAGATGTGGAGGAAGGAATGCTGGAAGACACCCCAATCCCGGAGAATATCCAGCAGAGGTTTGCCGGCAGCTGGATGCAGTGCAACACGCCCGGTTTCATCTTCCAGCTCATAGTGTCCGACAAACACATCTGGTGTGTGGACAACAAAGACAGAGTCTACCACTCTCTGGTGTCCAATGTTAGCCTCAAGTGGAACAAGCTAAAGGAATCGGCAATGCAGATTGCAACTTCTCCGTCCGGTAACATTGTATGGCGTCTGCATCGGAGGACGAACACTGCCTTCGCCTGTGCCCCTATCAGCCCTCAGTCTCCAATCGGCACCAAATGGTACGAGGCTGCTAAAGGGATCATACACATCTGCTTGGATGAGAACATAGCCTGGCTAGTCAAAAACAACGGGGAGATCTATGTGTGCAAGGGTATCAGCCGTGATTTACCATATAAAAGGCCAAGAAAGGCTGTGAGTGATGCCTTTGTTACACAGATTGCAGCAAATCGGGGCATGGTGTGGGCCATTGGGTCTAACAAGAAGGTTATGTACAGGTGTGGCATAACTCGGAACAAGCCTGAAGGCACTAAGTGGATGGATTTTGAGGATGAAAGGTAAGTAGCTATCAAACTGAAATGAAATTCTTTTGATGATGCAAAGCTTGACTAAAAAGTAAAACCAGCGCTACATTAAATTAAAAAGGGAAATATATTTTACATTTGTAGTGGGGTTAACATTGTTTAACCCCAGCAGTGCCTACTGATAAAAATGTGTAACCCCATGCATTGGAAGCTTTTAAGTTGCCTTTTTTTTTTTTTTTTTTTTTTTTACAAATACAAATTCTTGAAGCACTGATTGCAGTCAAGGCATACACAAGTTCAAACCTGACATCTCAAACTTAATTGTGGGTCACAACTTGAACTTTCACAAGGGGCATTTTAAGGTCACAGTTTGTTGTAACCAAACATAAAGGGCTGAACTGGGTTCTCCCAGGATTCTCATAACTGTGGGGCATTCTGGACCAAAATGCTTAATTGGAACAAGGTCCTCGGGATGTTTGGTGTTTTTCCTTTTGTGTTAATAGCCCTACTGTGCAATCTGGGTTGTTTTATCTTTATGATTTTTTGTTTTTGTTTTTTTTTTATTGGGGGATGGGGGTGTTTGCCGCAATTTACCTTATCGGCCCAGAATGCTAGCTTGTGCATGGGGAGAACCTTGCTGATTTAATCAGCCTGTTTATACATACAGTACATGTAATAGGAAATTGGGCAGAGTAATTGGCTCGGGATACTGCTAGAGTTAAATCTGATGGGTTCTGCGCATTAGAATCCTGAAATATCTTCTCTTTGGTTCAATCAATGTATTCAATTTCTCAGTGTGGTTTCAAGCAGAATAGAAAGAAGAAAAAAATAATTCACCTTAATGAACCTCATGGTTCAATACCAACATTGTAAACTGTTTAACAGGCTTGTGATTTATCAGGATTTTTCCTAATTTTCAGGATTTTCTCAATCTCTGCGAGCCTTAAAATTTTGTATTTAAAAAGTAAAGCGTTCTTCAAAGAAAGAAAGAAACAGTTCCAATTGTGTCCAAACCTGTAGTTGTGTATTTCTGATGATGCACAAAGTCTGTAAACCTCCTGAATTGTAACATGTGGGAGATTAAGGGAGAAGCCAGACTACTGAGCCATTTTCAGGAATTTACACACATCAAATTGGTGCTCATAATGGGTGCTCTTATTTCTTCTAGCATCGACCATATGCACCAAATGTTTAATCTTGTTGATACCTGTGGTAAAAATACCTGTGTGTGTGATTTTTAAATCCTTCCAGTTTCAAGCTACGATTCGCAAGCATTGCCCTGGACAGTCGTAATGTTGGCTGGGGTATTGATGATGAGGGTCTAGTCTGGTTCCGGACTGGTGTTACACCGAACAATCCTGAAGGAGATGATAAGAAATGGTGGCAGGTAGGCATCTTCCACCTTTCCTTTTGTTTTTTATGCGCTCTGACGTCATGACGAAACAAAATTAAATTTAGTCTTTGCCTGATGGTGTGTGCACGCATCGTGTTTTTTGCTATATTCGGGATCAGGTTGGCTCATGATTAGTGGTTTCTTTATCTGCCTTTCACCTCTGTAGACTCCGGTTCGAATCCCACCTCATATCAAAGCCTTGCATGTGGGTTGGGTTTCAGTCTCTCTTCTTGCGTTGGTTTTTTCCCATTTGGGGTTTTGCCCTCCGACTTCTCAAACTGAATATTTCTTTTCATTTCCTATCCTGTTATGGCACTAATTTTACTGTTGGATGTGTAATAAATAAAGAAATAAGTAAACAAATAAATTTTGGATTAGGATTGTCGTCTCAGGTCAGATCGCCTTTGAATTATGTGACCTTTGATGTCGCTCCTTAACCAAATTTATACAGAATATGATGCATGGCCACAACGGCAGGCAGATTTCAATCAGGGCAGTAAGCAAAGGGTACAATGTCTTTAAAAATTTAACACAGAGGCAAGGCGAGCCGAGGCTGAATTGTCAGATTTTGTTCTCAACTTTGGAAGGTTTTTGGATATTTTTAATGGAAAGGTATTTATGAATGGGAATAAAAGAGTGGCGACTCAGTCCAAACAGCATTCAGTTCGGTCTTTTATCGCACAGCCATGAACCTGCTGATTTCAAACAGCCTTCTAAGACCTCGTCGCCATTCTTTTATTTTCTTATTCAAACTCCTCTCCTTTCTCCCTCACTGTCTCTCCAAGGTGCCCATGGGCGAGTACCTCATGCAAGATCCCAACACCTTAAAGATGTTGCTCAACATGGCCGGCACCAACGCAACCGTGGACCGCATGACCAACTGGCTGAAACGTCAATATTACAGAGCCACTCACATAGCAGCCAGTGAAGGCAGCCTCTGGGTCTGCAGCTCATATCATTACAAGAGTTCCCTGCACGTATCCAAAGGAAATCTGCTCGGTATGAAACAAATTTGATAAGTGTCCAACCATGTTTTTTTTTAATGAATATTTTGCAGGCCTGATACTTCACAGAGATAATATGCCCCTGGTAATTGCCTTGGTACCCCTTGAACTGTTCCTGTAGGAATTTACAATTTCCTCATAGAAATGCTCTTTACAAATGAGAAAACTCCTAAATTGTGATTAAATCGATTTAATAATGTCTTTTTTTATTACCAAGTATGTCTAAAAAATTATGCTTTTCAAGCAACCAGTTATTTTACTTCGTCAGGTGTCTGACAGAAGGAGGTAAGGCTCTTAGACCATCTACTTGCAAAGTACAACATTTTATCCCACAAAGGTCAAAGCCACAAAAGGGTTTCTTGAAAAAAAAAAAAATAATGTGCAAAACTGGTTCATGTTTGCAGCTAAAATTTCCCCAAAGATCTTGCTTCATCTCCAATGACTATCGAATGAAAGGCAGAGAAATGCAAATGTTCACACTTTGTTTTTATTGACACAAAACTTGGCACTTAAATTGCTTACATGTACAACCTTTTACCGGGCACACTTTCATTACATTAGTCTGCTAGACACTAGATGGCCTTAGAAGTAACTATGACTGGTAAACTTGCGAGTACAATCATGTGTAAATCTCTTTTGGGAGGAGTGTTTGCTCTGAAAATAGCCGGTGTGATGTCAACGTTTCGAACAGTATATATGCTCGTCTTTAATTTCCTGAAGACGAGCAGATATACTGTTTGAATCGTCAAGACCGCACTGGCTCTTTTCAGAGCCAATACTTCTCCCACAAGAACTTGTACCCGCAAGTTTACTATTTAAAGATACTTCTTATTTTCCACATCATTCAAAGCTTCAAACATCACTTACTAGAGGTCCTTTTTCAGATTGAATTGACTTTTGCTTATTCCTTATTTAGGATCCCGATGGGAGAGTGGATGTCCGGTCGGACTACCTTTGTCTGCTGTCTGGGTCACTCTGAGTGCTACAGGGGTGTACGGTCCCAGTGGTAAGCTCAATAACAACTCCTCATAATCATTACATCAACAACAGGAATTGGAAATCTGATGTTCTGAATGATTTGTTATTACTTTGTGTTGTAAATTGTTATTGATGGTCACAAGTTCCAACATATAAAGACTTGAAATTCTTTAAAATGTGTGATTTTTGACACCGGCTGGTTAATGTAATACAAATTACTGTTTAATTTTTCTTATATTTCAGACCCTTAATTTTCAAATTAATTTTAAATTGTTTTCCTTCCAAAATTGTTTTGACCCACCCACCCAAAATTTTGATTTTTGAATGTTGACTGACTACCAAATATTAAGGATGTCCTATTAACCAAATTTACCCGATGTCAACATCAGAATATTCTTGGTTGCACCATTTTGGGAGTCAATAGGGAGGTTTCGCACGCGAACGGATACGCATACGCATACGTTTAGCTATCCGTAACCGTTAGCAGTCTTTCTGTTGTTTTGCAATCCCAGCGTTTTGGTGGCACTGTTCGCTGTTCCAGCACAGCACTTGGTGGCGCTGTTCAACATGGCATCCTCCATAGACGAGCTTATGTTCATAGCTTTAGAGGAAAATGACGAAGAAACAGTGCATTTTTTCGTATTTCAAAGTCTTTAGAAATCAACAAAATGACACGTACATGTTCAGTGATTCATTTATTTTGATACTATTCATACATATTTGGAAACAAATACAGGAGAATTACTAGAAGTTCGAGTTTTCCTACGTGTTTTTTACTTACGTGTAGCAAGCGGGATATCAGTGTCGTCTGCACGTATAGCGGATAGCGAGTAGCGTATGACGTCATAATGATGACGTATCCGTCGCACTAACCGTATCCGTTCGTATGCGAAACCTCCCTAATGTCCCAGTGCAGTGCACATTTTAGGTGATGCAGTGTTTACACGCTTACCATAGTTTTTATGTGCAATTTGTCTCAACACTGCTCGAAGCAAGGTGCCTGTCGTGGTAGGCACATTTTTGGTTTAAATCAATAACATAAAAACCGTTCCGTCAAATCCAGTCAAACTTCATGTAATCCTCTATTCGAACCCCCCCCCCTTTGAGATATTGAGTCACACATGGGGTTGAATTCACTATCAGTTCACCATGACCCTTTGAAGTTAGCTGGCCACAGTCACCATTGACATGTACACACACAAAAACCAATGTTGTACACAACCATTGAAGCACGTGCAGATTTTTCGCCTATTATGCGTTTTGTACACGGACCTTGATTTTATTTATAGATAAGGTCTGCAGCCAACATAATGTAATATATCTATCATCAGGCTACCACAAAGTCTTTCTAGCATGGGAATTAACTTGGGATCACCCCAAACATACTTAACTGCCCTGTAATTAAAAGTGCCTTGCAATGAGGCGAAAGTCACCAGAAGGCGATTTAATGGGACCCTTGGGACCCAGGGTTAAAATGGCAAGTGTGGCAGACTGTATACCATGTGTCACATTGCTGCAAGGGATCAATACACTGAAGAACAAAGTAATTCCTGGAATGAAGCAGATATTTTAGGTCAATGTTCTCCCAGCTCAGGAGTTTTTAATGGCTTTTCCTGGCCTCCAGCATGCAACTTCATAGTTGAAACAGAAGAGGAAAATTCCAAACACACAGCATTATAACAAATTAAAAAATCTATAATTTTAATTAAAAACTTATTTTTATATTCAGTTATTCTCTTTGACACTCTCACCCACAATTTCGGAGGAATAATTAAAATATTTTTCAACATTTATTATTCTGAATGGCCTCCAAGATCCTTGGATTCATTTCAAGACAACGTGGTTCTTTTTGTTCAGGATTTTCATCTGTTTAGGGATCACAACCCGTAGCTTGGTTTTCTAAATAATGCTAGCGTCGTCTTTCAATTATTTACATGATAATTCCCTCAAAGAAATTGAATACATACATGGGATGAGAAATTTCAGACTTTTAATAATTCAGGCACCAGTGTTCTGTAGGCCCTAGTGTTCCATAGGCCCTAGGCACCAATGCTCCATGGGCCTTAGACACCAGTGCTGCGTAGGCCCTCGGCACCAGTGTTCTGTAGGCCCTAGTGTTCCATAGGCCCTAGGCACAGTGCTCCATAGGCCTTAGACACCAAAGTGCTGCATAGGCCCTCGGCACCAGTGTTCTGTAGAAGCTCCAAGGCTAATTTTACAGTGCTTTTAAGCGCTGGATTTTATTACAATCCTATGACATGTATTGAAAAGCCTTGGGACTAGTCTGAAGCTTTCCCCAAGTCCAGAGACGCTGTTGGAACTTTTTGAAATTATTCTTTTGTCCATGAGTGCTTTGTCTGTTGCATTTCATAGGCTTTAGATTTTTTTCGTGGGCCCACAATTTATTTTTAGGCCCTAGGCACAGTCCCTACTGTGCATATTGAATAATACAGCCCTGCCTTAGAGTTTAGTTGACCCCTAAGTGTAGTGATGGTCTAGTAACAATGTTCCACATTTACATAGAGTGTTTTAAGGCAAACTTCAGTTTTTGTTTTATGTAATAATTATGTTTATTTTGTAATAAATAGCTTCAACGTCAGACCTTACTAATTGTCCATTGCCTTACCAGGAACTATTTGGGCGGCCCTCAAGTCCGGCGAGGTCTTCTGTTTCCCTCCAGACACGCGCAAGCCTCTCCAGGTTGATCCCCCGAGGGCGGGGGCCATCTTCAAGCATCTCAGCGCGACGGCAGACACCCTGTGGGCCCTTACAGAGGAAAGTAATATCTACGTAAGGCAACGCATATCAGAGAGGAGTCCACAGGGACTGAGTTGGAAGAAACTCACCCTGGACCAGCTAGGTGGGTAGCTTGTGTAGATCAAGGATTGATAGGATTAGTACATCTTATGGTTGAACTGCTGATGATGATGACATGTGTTGCATGAGTTTCTAAGGAGACAACTTATTAAGGTTTCAGCTTTTAAGTTTGTGGGTTTTGTGAACAAATTAGTATGTGAAGTTTAGGGTTTTCACAATGCACAAGCTAGCTTATATGGCCAATACACACGATTGCGGGCCGATACACGCGAATTACAGCAACAAAAATAATAATTTATTTGTTTCTTTTCTTGGTTTGTTTGGTTTTTTTATTCTTGATCGAATTCACAAAAACCATAAAGATAAAAACATTTAGAATACCCCAGATTGCACAGTAGGACTTTTAACACCAAAGATAAATACCAAGTAAAAAACATGCTGAGGCCAAGCTTCCAAAATTTGAGACCAGAATGCCCCACACCTTTGGAAAAATCTGGATTTAAAGATACATTCTTAGAATGGAGAATTTGAGAATCAAGCCTTGTGATGACACTAACATTTGGTAAAGACTGTTTGAAAGAATTAAACGATCCTCCTTTCAAAAAGCCAGAAATCAACATTTATAGCATGTTATCTTAACCTCTTCTTGACGGTATAAGAATACGCAGTTCTTATATAGCGCTTTATCTACTCCCGATGGGCATCTCAAAGCGCTCAGTATTTTCACTGCAAGGTATGTGGAGTTACGTGTTGAAGTATGAGACCTATTCCTTTACATAGCACCATGTAATGGTTTACAAGGTGCTGTGGCGCAATATGCAGCCAATCAAACCAGGAACACCTGGGCGAACCCCTTCTCTTTACTTTTAAGCACATTACACCACACACAGGACCTAGGGCTTAAATTCCCATCCGAAGGAAGAAGCAATAATGATTAAGTGTCTTGCTTAAGGACACAAGTGTCACGACCGGGACTCGAACCCACACTCTGCTGATCAGAAACACCAGAGCTTAAGTTCGGTGTTCTTATTTGCTCGGTCACAACTTGCCAATAGACCTTTACCATGCCTCCAAGCGGAATTATTTTTCTGAACTTTTCGGAACTTCTGAAGTAGGTTTTGTGGGGGTTTTTTTGTTTTGAAAATGTAAATGTTACCATGAAATCCTGACTGAACAAAGTAAATACAACAAACGTTCTCATAAATCTTTTGTTCGCTTTCGAGAAATTGTGCCGATAATTGGTGATTGTATGATGGAATCTCGCAACTTCCTCCAGTATGCCGAATACAATATAAGCAATGGTGGTAGCCTATCAGTCCCTCATAATCCTCATTTGTACAAGAAAAGGTTGATAACTCTCAGGAAGATTTGAAGCATGAATTCCAGTACCCTATGTCCATCTTTGTATGGGGGAAACAAAGCGTAGCATGAATTGTCCGTGGTGTAATTATACCTCAACCGGTCAACATTTTAAAGTTGTTCCACCGTTATTGTATATGTATATGTGTATGATTTTTCTTGTAGGGCCATGCAAGCTAGTACACTTCTCCTGTGGAGCTGATGTCGTTTGGGCCTGTGACAACGAGGGCATCATCTACCTGCGTATCGGCGTGGATATCCCCAATGATGAGTCTCTTCCCGCTGCCTGGGTTCCTGTAGATGGCAAAGCAGTGGGATACGGGGCACACTTTGTGCAAGTCTTCTGCAGCGTTGATAACCGCCTCGTCTGGGCAATTGACAGCAAGAAATCTGTGTATGTGAGAAAGGGCATCTGTGATGGGCTGCCTCTTGGACTGGAGTGGGAGGTTGTGGAAGGTATGTAAGAGGAGGGGTAGGGACTGGGGATAGGTCCAGGCAAGATAACTGCCCTGGGCCTGGTTTCACAAGAGATAAGACTGATGTTAAGATGTTTTTTTTTTACTGTTGCCATGGTTATCTTGTATTGTGTATTAATTTTCTGGGAATTATGATTGAGTTATTGGGGAACTCATCTTAAGATGAATTCTAATGCCATGTGACATGTTGCAATTTCAAGGCAACCAGTTCTGGGGCGATTTCCAAAAAATAAGCATTCTTATTTCAGTTATTTCATAATTTTCTATTGAAAAGTTATACACTGTTAGAGCAAAAGTGGGTAGGCACACACACACACCGTTATGGTGACTTTTACACAATGGAACAATGGTCACCAACGTTTTTCTTCGTTCAACTTGGTCTCCCAGAAGGAAATTCTTTAAAAAAGGGAATAATAGAACAATAGCAAGTCCCCACAACATTGTGTGCAAAATGCTGTCAATCTTTTGCATACAGGGTCAGTCGGTTGCCTCCAAGTTGTCTGCCAAAAAATTGCCTTTTGTGACAAGGAACTTTTCTTTTCTTTTTGTGTGAAATTGAGCCTTGTTGTTTAAAAGTGAATATTGTAACTTGCTTTCTTTTGAGCGATACAGAGTTTGGGATGAGGATGAAGAGGGGTGGGGATGAAGAGGGTGTGCATCGTCCTCCCTTAACATTGGTCCGCTGGCCAGATGCTAGTTAAAACACCCAAGGATCAGTCAAATTTTACTCTATGTGGTCCGGCTGACTTGTTCAGTGTTGACAGTACTCTATTTCATTTGAAATGTAGACTAACGAAAAAGCTGAAGAACTCGTGAAATGACAAGCTTACTGGTCCTGCTGATTTCACTGAAAAAGTTGAGGGCAAACCCTGGTGTGTATCCCTGGCAAAAGAATTAAACCAATGCCTGGCAGTGACATAGAAACAGACGTGGCATGTCCAGGGCTTTTCTATTGTGTTTGATTTTTAACTTATTAACCTGTCTCTGAAATATTGGAATGGAAAATCTCTTTTTATGAGGATATCCTTTGAAATCTAATCCTCTTTTTTTCCTCATGCAACAACTGGTTATTAATCTATATTCATCAACTTGAATTCAAAATAGATGGGGGGGGGGGGGGGGGGGTTTCGTCATCAGATCTCTTTAAATGCACCTGTGGTTCATTTCATTGCTACTGAAAATGCATCTTTTGTTCACATAAAAGTTTAATTCAGGAAAGCGTATGAGCGGTTTTTGTTTATTCTTTTGTGCAAAGTGGAAGTGACTTATTTTGCAGCTTTTTTAACTTGTAGCTGAGTATGATAAGCCGAGTGACCCTTTTCCCCCCTGATTCAATAGGAACTCAAGCTATTCATCTGTGCATCAGTTCCAGTACAGTGTGGGCGCTGTGTCCAAATGGAGACGTGGCTTGCCGCTTTGGTATCACAGAGAGGAACTGTGTTGGTGATTACTGGAAGAAAGTACCTGGGAGCTACACATACCTATCAGGTACCCACAAATAAACCTCTTTTACACCCTTACACCCGTACACCCATAACCCTTAGCCCTTCATACTCATAACCCCTCATGACTGTAACCCCCCATGACTGTAGCCCCTCAAGACTGTAGCCCCTCAAACCCATAATCCCTTAAACCCATAACCCCTCATACCCATAGTCCTTCATACCAAACCCCCATACTTATAACCCCAAACCCATAACCCCTCAAACCCATAACCCCTCAAACCCATAACCCCTCAATCCCATAACCCCTCAAACTCATAACCCCTCATACCCACAACCCCTCAAACCCATAACCCCTCAAACTCATAACCCCTCAAACTCATAACCCCTCATACCCATAGCCCCTCATACCAAACCCCCATACTTATAACACCTCAATCCCATAACCTCTCAAACCCACAACCCCTCATACCTACAACCCCTCAAACCCATAACCCCTCAAACTCATAACCCCTCAAACTCATAACCCCTCAAACTCATAACCCCTCAAACTCATAACCCCTCATACCCATAGCCCCTCATACCAAACCCCCATACTTATAACCCCTCAAACCCATAACCTCTCAAACCCATAACCTCTCAAACCCACAACTGCTTCACATTTTTTTTCAAGTTGCAACTTCAACTAAATCATGGTGTCTTATGTCTTTTTGAGTCTGTAAAATGTATTACTTACTTAGGCATTCCTATCAATCCTATCCCAATGGTGTTGCATGGGCTGAGTTGAAGCCCGTCCCTGTGTGACTCTAACTACCGGATCAATATCATTATACCAAAACACATGGGTTATAAAACAACACTAACAACAGTAGACCAACAGTTAATAAGTTGATACAGTAGACCAGTTTGTGCTCTGCTTACATTTATTGTGATTTACCAAACTGGTTTACAATTGTACATTTTACCAATTATTACATCAAACATCAATTTATATGCCTTTTAGGTGGTATGTTATATTTATTGAATTTTCTCTTCTGAGTATTGGCTATTCAGGGGTGTGTTTTTGAGGACCTTGACCAGTAATATGCTTGATCTTTAGTCATTGGTTAAGCGTTTATACTCGTTCAGTTTTGCCATGGGGATGTGCATGTAGCTGTTCCAACCAAACTGTAACCGAGTTGCAGCTTGGTTTGACTTAAAATGGAACAAGCACATTTTGGCTTAATTGTCTTTATTTAGCAAAGTTAACTATTGCATCTGGCAGATTAACACATTTTTAAAGAAACTTTTTCAGAATTATAATTAGATGTTTTCACACAAAGAATTAAAACAACAAATCTGTGCATTCATCAAACTAAATTTATAGCATATTTCATTGGGTTAATTTGCCATTTTTACACCTCGGCCGAAGAGGCTGAAGGGGTATTGTCTGGGCCTATGGCGTCCGTCCGCCCATCCATTCAGTTTCCGGACCGTAACTCCAGTTAGAATGGACATGTGGACTTGTAACTCGGGTGGTGGATTGCCATTGGGGAAAGGAGGGTTGGGATTGTTCTGAGGTTGAAAATGTCAAAGGTCAAAGTTATGGTGATGAGTTAAAGCTAAATTATTTCAGGACCGTAAGTCCAGTTACAAGTGAAATTTGGACTTGCAACTTGGATGGGGGTTTCCCTTGGTGTAAGGAAGGTTGGGATCGTTTCAGGGGTGAAAAGGTAAAAGATAAAAGGTTTTGGTGGTGAGTTTTAGCTAAATGATTTCCGGACCCTACCTCCGATTACAAGTGGCATTTTGACTTATAACTTTGGTGGGAGGCTGCCTTTTGATTCTTTCCAGGGTGAAAAGGTCAAAGGTCAAGTTCATGGTGGTGAGTAATAGCTGAACGATTTCCGGACCAAAACTGTAATTATAAGTGACATAAAACATTAGGGAGCTCAATTCCATGGGTCAGATGTCAAGGTCACAATGCTCAGGTTTGGGAACATGGTTTGGTGATACTTTTTGGTTAGCTACAATGTATAAGGGCTGAGGGGTTTTAAAAGCATCGCTGTTATTTTAGATTTTCATTTAAATAATGCAACAATGCATGTTGTGAGAGATGGCATTTTAAACAACAATTTCAATTACCTCTTAGCTAATTTTACAATATCTTATTTTTCACAATTAAATATACATATTACAATTACATACAAGACAATTAAATATACACACTACCATTATAACACTAAATTACTGCTATTATGGTTTTCTCTTTACACTGATGTGTGATAAAGAATGTAAACTCGGTGCTTTACGAGTGGGGAATAATTTCCACAGGCTGCTCGGTTGGGATTCATTGATTAACCACTTCAGGTCAGATGACGTCTTTATCTGTAAATTTTGTTAGGACAGATACTTTTTAATGCCCGGAGAAACTGTAGATTTTCCTCAATTTTTTGCTCAGACGGCTGACGCTATTGTCCATCCGAAATGTTCATTGTGTCGCCTGCACAGGCAGGCATTTACCTTGATACTCTTCGTTTCACCCGTACAAAGAGAGACAACAGGTTCTGGAAAACATGCCTTGTAAAATCTCTTTCCAGGGATTATTGTGTTAACTCCAGACATTTGTCCTATAGAATGGACAGGCTGCCACCATTGTTCGTCATTGTAAGTCTGAGTGTTCAGAGATTCCAGCATACCATGGCAGACTTTCGGCTGTGGCTTACGGCCGATGTTCTGCGAATCATGGTGAGTGCTACTCAATTTTCTTACACGACAACATCAAATCCTGGTGCTAATTATGGGAACCTCTGTTGTCTTTCCTTTGTCAAGTCGGGGGTTTCATTGTGGCAACGGTATTTTTCAAGGAAAACGATTAGATTACTCAAGAAGCTCCAAAAAGTTTTGAAAAATAATACCGCAATGGGCGCAGAATTCTTTTTTAAAATACCATCGTGAAGTGGTTCAATTGTCTACTGTTCCAAATGCCAACTATAGGATTCAAAGCGGCCTCGTATCGAGCACACTCGGTGGTCTAGTGTTTGAGACATCTGCGCTAGATTGTGGGAGTCATGAGTTCGAATCCCAAACAAAAAGCCTGCACATTTTCTTTTTCCAGAAGGACTTGAAAAACACTCTATTCAAGTATACAGTGCTCATGGCACATAAGTGTAATGTAAAACCAGAATAGCATTCTTTATCTGCGATACAGTATACCTTAGTACTGATGACGTCCCAGTTTGTTTAGCACTTTGCAGAAGAACGAGAAACCATTGTGTCTCTGCTCAACTGTCGAAAATGCTGTACCCAGTAACATCAATTTAAGAGGGGGCTCTAAGGTCAAGTTAAGTTTTGTGATGCACTCATTTTCCAATGGATAGAATCTTCATGAAGGTGGACTAAAAAGCCTCACGTTAAAGTCATGTACAGTGTCATTTTATTTGATACTCTTTCAGACATGTCGGACGGAAATTTGAAGCCTGACGCAATTGAACATTGAAAATAAATGGGTCTGTACAATCCAAAGAGGAATTTTTGTGCCAGTTAAAAATCTCGAATTCAATGGAGTTTTGATTGAATATCATCAAAATTCAGGAATGAACTGAAAATTCTCTTGACAAAAACAAACAGTCCACATATTTGAAATGTGACGTCATTAAACATCTTTGGATTTCGACTACAATTGCATTGAAGGCTATCGAACACAATGCCATTTTACACTGTTTTATTGTGTAACTTTTCTTCAAGCAATGCAGTATCCAAACCATGACGTCATCAGTACAGGGTCAGTACATCACAAATCTCTTGCATCAGCTGCTGAAAAATCATTCTCTTTTGTCGCCCCTAAACTTTGGAATAGTCTCCCTCGATCTCTGCGCTCTGCCGATTCACTTCACATTTTCAAGAAGCATCTAAAGTCACACCTATTCCCACAATGATTGGTTGTCTGTTTTCCTGCTTCGCAATTTTTGCATCATTGTTATACCATGTATTTGCTGTGTATCATCACAAACCGCTGTGATCTTGATGAAATGGCGGTATATAAAACAATGTTGTATGTATGTATGTATATGTATGTCCATCATTACATGTACATCTATTAAAGCACATGCACAGCATTGGTAGTTGTCAAAGACCAGTGTTTTCCCTTTATGTGACCAAACATGTGCTATAAACAAACCTGTGAAAATTAAGACTCAATCATCAGCCTTTGGAGTCAGAAGAAAATAGAGAAATATCCCCTGATGTGTTTTCACTGTTTTAGAACATTGAGGTTTGGTCTCGCGACATCAAAACTAATTGTTTTACTCATCTCTGACAAATTATAGCATTGTAGGCAGAAACATTTAAAAGGTAGTTTTCTTCCAGGACCATCTTTATGCCATGTAAGTTATGTGCAAATCTGTAAGCTTCTATTTTTACAATCTTACCAATATTGTGCACACCCTTCTAATACAATATTATAAATATATGTCATTAAAACAATAACAATTCAAATAAATTATCACCAGAAACTTGCTCAAAATTGCATGATGTGGTTATAAATATTTGCAGTGGATTTCACTTTGCTCTTAAAACTGTCAAAATCTCTACCACCAGTCATTACAGTTGAGCTGTTGTTAACATAATACACATATATTAATTTTTTATTCCAGTGAACATCAAAGTTAGTTTAAATTAGTGTTTTTGTTTTTACGAACAATACTTTTTTTCAAAGCCTATTTAGTCACAAACTTTTACAAATGCAAATTCATGAAAGTATATAATTGTGGTTACCATTGTTATTTTTTACACCAAAAGGTGGAATTATTAAATCTCCACCACCAGTCATAACATAGGTAGGGTCATAGATCCGGTAAATACTCCCCCAAAATTATGACCCTAAAAACTTACATGGTGAGAAGGACTGCAGCTGTTGATAGTATAAACAACTTTGAGAAAGGATTCCCTTCAAAATAATATGTTTTGAGTAGTTTTCACCCAAAAACATTTGAATCTGAGAAACGATTCTTGCATAAATTGTTTCTCAGATTTCTGAGGGTTTTTGTATGCTGCAGCCAGAGGTTGGTACTCACTGTCACCTCGCTAAATGTGGATAGATAGTATATAGTATAGTATAGTAGTATAGTATTTTATTGTCACATACACACATAAATATATGGCAGTGAAATGCATTTTGGTTTTGCGTACACGTCTAAAAACATTAAATAATCACAAGTACAAGATTTGATGCACTTGTCAAAATACCTTGACAATTGTTGCTGTCTTTTCAGCCGAAACTTCTGTATGATACAGCTGAAACTTTCGCATGTGATTTTTATTGTATCTTTCTTTATAATTTTGCTTATAAATAATAATGACAAAAAACCAATCTATGACCCTACCTTTGAGTAGTTTTCAACATTAATGCAAAATTAAATTATTTTATATTCCAGTGACCAACAAAGTTGGTTTCAATTTCTTTACTTATTTTTTAAAAACTACACTTTTCACAAAACCTGTTAGCTACAAACTTTTACAATATGCAACATCATCAAAGTGTTTTCTACATGCCTACAACTGTTAGTTTTACAGCAAAAGGGGGAATTAGATAACATGAATTATGATTGCAAACTTCTTTTAAAAATAAATTACATGCTTTTTTATGTTACTCTATTGTTTTTCCGAGGGTTGCAAAGCCTTTTTCAAAACTCTTGTCTTTACAATTTCTAAAATGGTGAAATTTGTCATTGGGTAGGGAGTTTTTTGTCGTAACCTCTGATTATTTGGTGGACGTCATATCAGATTCAACAAGTCTCCCCTCTTTAGTGCATAGAGTCACTATGTGTGGTCGCAGTTGGCGGAGGATGTGTTCATTGGAGACTACATTTGAATATTCATTTGCAAAAAAAACCCTGCAAAATTGTGCATTTTTATTGAATGGTACCTACGCGTGAGGATTATTGATAATTTCTACAGGAATTGAAGTCACAACAAAGCAAATCCATGGCATGGAGACTAGTGCAGCAAAGCTAAGGGAAAATAACTTATAATAATAATACGCAGTTCTTATACAGTGCTTTATTGTACCAGATGGTGTCTCAAAGTGCTCATTATTTGTTCTACAAGGTATGCCGAGCTATGTTCTAAATATAAGACCCATCTATTTTACATATCATGGATGTAAAAGTTTACAAGGTGCTGTGGCACAACCTGCAGCCAATTATACCAGAAAACACCGAGGCAAACCCCCTTCTCTTACTTAACGAAAAGTGTACTGGGTTCTTTTACATGCTTTACACAACACATGGGACCAACGGCTTTACATCTAATCCGAAGGACGAAGCAATAATGGTTAAGGGTCTTGCTCAAGGACACAAGTGTCAAGATCGGGACTCGAACCCACACTCTGCTGATGAGAAACACCAGCGCTTGAGTACGGCACTAGACCGCTCGGCTACCACACGCCAGATTCAGATGGTTATGCTACAGAATTGGTTGTGTTAAAAACAAAATCCCTTCAGTTTGAATGGCCACAACAGCTTTACAACGAAAGCAATAATTTAGACACTCTACAGTTTAGTTTTTACTGCTTTGAACTCATTGCTTAGTGGTGTTTGGTGCAACCATGCAGACCCTCACAGTAAACTGAAAGTTCATTTCACTTTCTAGAAACTGTGCCATTCAGACGGAGGTTTGCGAAGGGATTCAAATGAGAAATAAATTTGTTGATCCAACAATGCATCATCATTTTTTAACGTTATCTACAATTCACACTCAAATGCAATACTGAAACTCTATACACTAAGACAACCTTGGAGAACTGGTATATGTACAAAGTACTGACATGTAATAGTCCAGTTGTTGTCCACAGTTTGTCCTTTAATCATCATACAGCCATCTTGATTTCATTTCATTCCATTCAAATTAATGTAACCAAAATGAGGCTGCATACAAAATAGTCTGGTTCTTGTCTGTTTTTATTGAGAATTGGTGTTTGTGATTGATAATAGCATATACATGTAGGAAACATGATCTTAATTACAGTGTGATGTGCTCTAACACTGATGGAAATGAGCCAGTGATGATAATGGTCATTATTCATCGAGGATTCAAACATTAACTATTCTAGATTTCTTATCTTTTATCAGGGTAACCCATTCACATAAATTGTGGTCTCCCACACAGAGCCCGAGAACAACAACAACAGAAAGACAAAGTTACATGCGGAATAAAAACATGGAGCCCAAACGTGATGTGCCCATTTACAGTGGCAGCTGTTCATTCTGATGTAACTAATTAATCGAGTCCTTGTGAAAATAGGGTGAAACAATTTCTAACCTTACATTGAAATGGTTTAATGTCATTTTGTTTGATACACTCATGGCGTGTCATGGCCGAGCAGTGTATTTCAAGAGACCCAAGCTCTGGTGTTGTCTGCAGGAGAGTGTGGGTTCGAATCCCAGTCATGACACTTGAGTCCTTGAGCAAGGCACTTGACCATAATTGCTTCGTAAAAAGTTGGGAAGATAGTGCATTCTGCTCTACCAGCAAGGCTTCTAATGAATGATACCCATAACTAAATCCTTAACGGACTGTGTAAAGAGGGTAACCCTGTTTCAGCCCCAGGAGTATGTGGCAACGTACCCCTGGTGACAGTTGATTTGGGTCGACAGCCTAAGTGTAGCCCTTACCTTGAAGTGGCCGTCTGCAGCCTTGTGATTTTAGATGATTTCTCAATGGGGAAAAAAATCACTTTTTCAGAGCGTCATTTAAAACATGATGTCATTTGATGTCAACAATAAATTGGTGTGCAACATTCCACACAGGAATTTTTTTGTAAGTCATTTTGATTGAACACCATGTGGGAAATTCAGGAATGAACTGAGCATTTCCTCTACACAAATATACAGACCTATATTTGAAATGTGACAGTATTGGATGCTAAACAATTATGCACTTGAAGAGTGTCACATACAATTGGCATTTTACACCATTTTAACGTGAGGTTAGAGACTTATAATTGTTTGCCCTTTCATTAAGAACTGAATTTGACTTAAAGCCCTCTTTAATTAAACGAATCGTCACATCACATTTATTGAGTGAATCACAGACTAAATTCTCCCCATTGCACCCTATACCCATTTAGCCAGCAGAGTTATAATCAGAATCATGGTAGTATCTCCCATTGAGATTAGTAAGTTACAGTGAACTGTGATTGTACCACCACGCACCTTCAAATTGATCAGCACTGTTATAACAATAAGGGTCATTGTCTTTATCTCTGCTTGTAAAGGGATGATTTTTTAAGATACATCATGGAGTCAACTATTGTATTTTCCTCTTTTGTAAGAGCTCAAATGAAGAGTGTACAGCTCACCTGTTAAACAGAAACTATTGTAAACTACCCAGGATTTCTTGTTGTTCCAGGCTTCAATGTCAATGTGGGGAGGTTCAAGGTTTTTCTAAAAGGTGGGTCACTAATTTTTAAGCTGAAAATGTTCGTTACCGATGCTGCTGTTGTTTTAAGATAAGTTGATCCTTGCATAGAACCCATGCCAGCTTTGGTATTTTCTTAAACAGGGATGCCAGTTTTCCGGCTTTTTCAAATTTTCCCCAAATTTTTCCGCCGCTCCGTATTTCATCTGGCCGGAGAAAATGTATTTTATTGAAAACAGATTTCCGGCGCTCGTTTGGAGCGACTCGTGTTTAATGATAATATTTTGAAAGCGCCCTCAAGCATTTGTACATGTATTGTAAATGCCGGAAGTATTGAGCGAAGACTAGACTTTTCTGTCGAATGTGTGCGTGGTGCCGTATGGTATGTATCGATGTATTTTGTGTGTACATCCATACACGATCTTTGGACTGTACATGGAATGGCTCTGAGAATTTTGTTTCACGGACGATTGGCGTTACCATTGAGACATACCGACTGAGTTTTTGGCTTTACCATTGAGTCATTATGGATGTTGAAAGAGAAGTTAATTTGAAACAAATTGATCGAGGGGTAAAGAATAGGTTTAATTGGCAGTGGCTGGAGTCGAAAGTCAGTGGGGGTTATTTTTTATCAGAGTACATGAGGAGATAAACCATTATGAGATAAACCATGAAATCAGTGTGTACATACACATTCGACAGGGCGGATCCAGACATTTTTGCAGGGGGGGTCAGAATTTTCTTTTTCTTTATGTTTTATTTAAAAAAACGCTGTTATGTTTTTTATTGTTTTTTGGTCTGAGTGCGGGGGGGGGGGGGGGCGGTGACCCCCTTTCCTTCGCAGCGAATTTTTTTCAGGCTCTGAAGGAAAGAGTCACTGGCATCCCTGTCTTAAAATAGTACTGATACATGTACATAAAGTTTTTGTACCCATGTACATAAATTCAATCCTTTTTTGTCATGTAAATGTACGTTATAGCTAATAATAATAATCCAGTTTCCTTTGAGGTCAGTGATGAAAACCAGATATTTTCACTTTTGGGAGCAGGTGCAAAAGCGTAATTGGCGGGCTATTTCATGTATCAAAACCATTTAATTGTGCATTTTTTTTCAAATCTCACGGGTGAGGGGGGGGGGTAAGGCGGAGGCAAATGTTCTGAGTGCAGAGAGGCTCCAAAACCCAATATTTTACTTTCCCTTTAATAATTAAAATAGTCAAAGATCCCGAAAAACATGAAAATAAGGCTGTGGGGGCGTATTCACTACTTGGATATGCTTTAAGACTTACGTACAGAGGATAAATGATTATTGCATGCGAATCTTCAGGGTACATTTCTTGAATGAGTAATACAACTCTCCAATTATTCCCCAATTTATCCCTTGCCCATGAAGGACGCTGCTTTGGTGATAATACTTGCCATTCAGGTTGGATCTATGGCAAGTATTGTACCACCAAGCACCTGTATGATCATGTGCACAATTTTTTGGTTGATTAGAAGTTCCACAATTATCATTGTCTAGATCTCTGGTTGTAAATGCTTGATTGTTATGATACATCATGGCATCAATTATTGTGCTATCCTCAGTATTATAAGAGCTCAAATGAAGAGTGTACAGCTCACCTGATATACGGAAACCATTGTAAACTGCCCAAGATTTCTTGTTGTCCCAGTCTTCAAGGTCTATGCGAAGTATCCATGCGTTTGCTTCAGACTCGGTCAGTTTGCGAAGGTTGTCATTTCCAAGCCAGAACTCTCCCGACAAGTCCCCAAACCCAACCTGGTAGTCTGCCCAATCAAGGTAGAAATCTTCGCTGCCATCCTGACGCCTTTGAAAGACGATCCATCCCTTACCATCAGTGTCCATGTCACAGTACACCTTTAAACTAGAGTTATCAAATCCAGATGGATATATTGTGTAGATACCACTCCTAGCATGACCTGCATCCAGGAGATTCTGACAACTGCTGTAGGTAGACACAGACAAGAGAGCTGTGTCTACATCAGCATCCAGGTACACACTCCCATAGTGTGTGACAAACTTCTCAGGATACTGAGCCCTAGTGGCATTGTTCAGCTCACAGATGTGAGGACTAGGTTGATAATTCACAGAGTGACAGTCGGGATCCGAGTGACAGTAACTCACACAGTCCACATGGGTTCGAGTACTCTTGGATTGATATGACACATGTTGTAAGTTCTTGTTCTCTGCAGTTACAAATGTTCGTGTCCTAAGTTCAAAGATACACGACATTGCCCCATATGTTTGTACGAAGAGGATTAATGTCACAAGGAGAAAGCTGATGGACTGCTTGTTGATGGCAGTGCCGAGATTCCCAGATTGAAGCATGATGAAGAATGAATATTTTCACTACTTTTTGAATAAAAGCACTGTCTGTCACCTTCAGATAGAACCAACTTCTTACAGCATGTAAACACTTGGCTTCTTAAATGGAGAATCCTTGTTTTTCCTTAATTGTATTAGAGAATATTTGTGTCCTGAATGTCACAAACTGTGACTCTCAGAGAATGCAATCTTGGTCTCCAACTACAGAATTTACTTTGCTTTAGCTTTGGACAAAAATCTCATCCTACAGTCTGGTAGTTTGAAAAGAATTCAATTACAAGGCTGCAGTGGCCCTTAAAATGACAACTTGTCAATCTTATGGACTGAGTTGACTGTATAAAGCAGAGAACTGCCGAATGTAGTCTGATCTGCTGTAGAAAATTTAATACTACTGGGTGGAATTCTTCATCAAAATATTTGTGTTTCTGCGCATCTGCAAATTGAATAAGATCTAGAACTCGGAGCAGTATGCCAATGAAGCCTGTTGTTATGTTATCACCAAACATCAACAAATACTCTCGGTTGCCATGGTGGAAAATTCATTATTTCAGAAGGTGTTTTATTTTTCCCCCCGTAGATTCTTTTGAAAATTTAATTTAGCCAGGGCAAAAGCCTCCTATCATGAGTTTAAAGATGTCCAAAAACATGAAGACTGAAAATTTTAATTAATATGAAGAATTAAATACATAAATTTAACTTCATGCCTGCAAATTACTTTCTTAAAATATTTCACTTTGTTCATTTTACAAATAGCATGAAGTATTTAGAAATAATTATTTATCAGTATATATAACCACTGAATTGTTTGACAGATTTTGTGACTCGACTATTACAATAAGTGTCCACTACATGTACTTCATGTATGACTTTGTTCAAGAATTTTACAATTTTGCATTTTTGCATTGCAATGTAAAATATGCAACAATTATTTTTATTTCAAATGTAATCATCACAACAGCCCTTCTGTTCCATTAAATTCCATCAGATTCTGTTCCACTAAAAACATGTATGAACTGTAAAATTTATTCCACACATTGAATAAAACTAAATTATTATGGCTGCTGGCCATTTTGGGAGTAAAAAATGTACGCGAAGGAGTTGTCTCCCAAAATGGCTGAAAACAGTAGACGAGCATTGTGCGTAGGGCATTCTGCATTGTACAATGGGTCAATAGCCAAAATGCACTCAAACTGTAAACTTGTATGAGTAGATATGTGCATGTACATTACAGTATGTAGGCCTACATGTAGTTTGCCTATTAATTTGAGTGAAATAAGACAATAACATCACTCCTGAAATGTAACTTCTACCCACACATTTTTTTCAACCTTTTTCAAACCACAAATTGAATAAAAACTAGATCTTTAAGCAGTTTGCTGGTGACACTGAGCTGTTGCTATTTATGGTCATACATCAACAAATACTGTTGGTTGCCGCGTAAAATGCAATATTACAGCAGTTTTGTTATTTTTTCTCTGGTCGATTCTTTTGAAAATCTTCTTGAGCGGAAAGAAGAACCACTTGTCAGAGGATTTAATTAAAAAGGGGTTGGAAGGAGTTATTATTAAAGTTTACATGAAGAATTACATGCATCACTGATTGTTTCATGCCTTCATAATTGTTTCCTTAAAATGTTTCATATCTCACTACTTATTTGTATCTAACCCCAAAACTTTGTTATGAGATGATAATTTAATATTAATGTCATTTATTACCACTGAAAAAGTCTCCATATTAGTGTTGTGACAGATTTTCTGGTGTGATAAGAATTATAAATAACACAAATTGTTTATTCCAGTGACTGTACCCTCAGAATTGTTGGTTTTTATATTATATGCAGACAGAAAACTGGAACAGTCTTTGTAGAATTAAATACAATCTGTGAGAGTTCCTTTGAGCCAAAATGTGATGTTAACCATTTACAGTGGCAGCTGTTCATTCTAATGTAACTAAATAAAAACCTTATGAAAGTGGGGAAAAGTAAAACTGAAATGGTTTGTCTTTTTGTGTGATACTCATTCAGAGCATCATTTAAAACATGATTTAATTGGATACATATGTCAACAATAAATTGGTTTGTAAAATTTCCCAAAGGAATCTTTTTGTAAAGTCAAGGGGTGAAATTCAATTCAGTTTTGAGTATCATGTGGGAAATTCAGGAATGAACTAAACATTTCCGGTACAAAGTATTTACAGACCCATATATTAGAAATGCGATGTTATTGGATTTTAACAAATTTTGCACTTGAAGAGTGTCAAATACAACTTGGCATTTTACACCATTTTATTGTTAGGTCAGAGCCTTGTAATTGTTTACCTCTTTCATAAAGATTCTATCTATTGGGAAAAATGAGTGCATCATAAAACTGACTTTGACCTTAGGGTCATGTCACACACATCAATGTACAGGCAATCAGTTCCAGGCAATCTCCAAGATGGCAAACCCTTTACATTTCAATTTTCACATACGGTAATTTTCAGAGGGATAGTAACAAACTGCATGAAAAATATCCATTGTGCGAACAAAGAGTTCCATTTGCATATAAAACATTCGGTTGCCTTCAAGTTGCCCGTAAAAATTGTCCTGTGTGACATGGACTTACAAGCCGCTCTTTAATTAAACAAATGTTCACATCACATTTGTGAGTGAATACCACATACTAAATTCTCCCCATTGTACCCTATACCCATTTAGCCAGCAGAGTTATAATCAGAATCATGGTAGTATTTCCCATTGAGATTAGTAAGTTACAGTGAACTGTGATTGTACCACCACGCACCTTCAAATTGATCAGCACTGTTATAACAATAAGGGTCATTGTCTTTATCTCTGCTTGTAAAGGGATAATTTTTATGATACATCATGGAGTCAACTATTGTATTTTCCTCTTTTGTAAGAGCTCAAATGAAGAGTGTACAGCTCACCTGTTAAACAGAAACTATTGTAAACTGCAAAAGATTTATGGTTGTCCCAAGTCTTCAATGTCAATGTGGGGCGGATCAAGGTTTTTCAAATTGGGGGGTAGGGGTTGCAAACTTTGAGAGCTGAATTTGCATATTGAATTTTTTTAATTACCAATGCTGCTGTTGTTTAATGATAAGTTTATCACGGCATGAGGCCAGGGGCCACTTTGGCAGTTTTTTTAAATAGTACTAACACATGTTTATAAAGTTTTTTTACCCATGTACATAATTACAGTGCTTCTTTGTAACTATACTGTTATGACTGTTTTATGTATGGCTGAGATTTTAGCATAAGATTAAGTACAATACTTTTAATTCAGTTTCCTTTGTGGTCAGTGATGCAACAGTTCTGAGTGGAAAGGGGGTTCCAAAACCCAATATTGTACTTTCCCTTTAAACAAATTAGTTCAAGTTCAAAAACATGGAAAGAAGGCTGTTGGGGCGTATTCGCTACTTGGCTATGCTTTTAGACTGTGGTTCAAAGGTTATGTGATTATTGCATGCGAATCTTCATGGTGCATTTCTTGAATGAGTAATACAATTCTGTAATTATTCCCCAATTTATCCCTTGCCCATGAAGGACGCTGCTTTGGTGATAATACTTGCCATTCAGGTTGGATCTATGGCAAGCATTGTACCACCAAGCACCTCCCTGTTCGTGTGCACAATTTTCTGGTTGATTAGAAGTTCCACAATTATCATTGTCTTGATCTCTGGTTGTAAATGCTTGATTGTTATGATACATCATGGCATCAATTATTGTGCTATCCTCAGTATTATAAGAGCTCAAATGAAGAGTGTACAGCTCACCTGATATACGGAAACCATTGTAAACTGCCCAAGATTTCTTGTTGTCCCAGTCTTCAATGTCTACGCGAAGTATCCATGCGTTTGCTTCAGACTCGGTCAGTTTGCGAAGGTTGTCATTTCCAAGCCAGAACTCTCCCGACAAGTCCCCAAACCCAACCTGGTAGTCTGCCCAATCAAGGTAGAAATCTTCGCTGCCATCCTGCCGCCTTTGAAAGACGATCCATCCCTTACCATCAGTGTCCATGTCACAGTACACCTTTAAACTAGAGTTATCAAATCCAGATGGATATATTGTGTAGATACCACTCCTAGCATGACCTGCATCCAGGAGATTCTGGCAACTGCTGTAGGTAGACACAGACAAGAGAGCTGTGTCTACATCAACATCCAGGTACACACTCCCATAGTGTGTGACAAACCTTTCAGGATACTGAGCCCTGGTGGCATTGTTCAGCTCACAGATGCGAGGACTAGGTTGATAATTCACAGAGTGACAGTCAGGATCAGAGTGACAGTAACTCACACAGTCCACATGGGTTCGAGTACTCTTGGATTGATATGACACATGTTGTAAGTTCTTGTTCTCTGCAGTTACAAACTTTCGTGTCCTAAGTTCAAAGTTACATGACATTGCACCATATGTTCGTACGAAGATGATTAATGTCACAAGGAGAAAGCTGATGGACTGCTTGTTGATGGCGGGGCCGAGATTCCCAGATTGAAGCATGATGAAGAATGAATATTTTCACTACTTTTTGAATAAAAGCACTGTCTGTCACCTTCAGATAGAACCAACTTCGTACAGCATGTAAACACTTTGTTTCTTAAGTGGAGAATCCTTGTTTTTCCTATATTTATTTGAGAAAATTTGTGTTGTGAGTGTCACAAAAGTGACTCTTATCAGCAGGGAATGCAATCTCCTATCTCCAGGGAATGCAATCTCCAATCTCCAATCTCCAATGACAGAATTTACTTTGTTTTAGCTGTGGAAAAAACGTCTTGTTCTGTAGTGTGGTACTTTGAAAAGCATTCTATTACAAGGTTGCACTGGCCCTAAAAACCACCACATTGGCATGGCAGTTAATTCAGCCAATCACAGTTGGTCATCAGACAATAGGGGAATTTTTTTTTTCTTCTAATGAATTTAGGATGCCATCAAGGTTACCACTGCTTATTATTTATCAAGGAACATCAAATGAGTAAAAAAATAATTTTCTTTCATGGACACACCATAATGGGAATGGGGATGGGGATGGTCTTTTGCAAAAGCAATTTGTGAGATAATCTCCCATGGAGGTACAGTGAATAGATGGTGTGTAAGAAATATATAATATAATACATAAGCAAGTTTTCAATGTTTCATGTTAAATGTAGAGTCTGCATACAAGTCTACACAGTGGTATCACTTTTCAGTCTGACTCTTACAACTTTTCAAAGATAAATTGCGCCAGACAATCTAATAATTAGTAGACAACCATGTTCTTTAAGACTATGACATATTTTTTGGTCACCATTGTTTGTGGAAAAATCTATGTTATTAACTTCCATTCCTGTTTGACTGTTAATGCCATTATTGTTCCTTTCTCTTGACCTTCATACACAGTCATCCATCCAAAAATCATATTATAGCAATTATGTGCTGTTTTTGTCATGCAGTAGAAAAGTCCTATTGTAATTCTAAAGCTCTGTCCTCGTATTTCTGCTGTAACAAAATAAAAAATTCAATTGGTCTTAAGTTTTATATTCAACTGAGCAATTCAATTGATTTTTCATTGTTGAAACATTTTTAAAATCAATTTTTTTAATACTCTTGTAGGAGTTGTTTTTTTCGTCTGGATTTTCTCTCCCTGGTGCAAATTTAGCTTTTTGTAGTTAAGTTTTTTTAAAATGATTTTGGGTTGAACAAAGAAGAATTGACTAGAGCGGGATTTGAACCAACGACCTCCAGTTTAACGTGCCGGCGCTCTACCAACTGAGCTATCTAGCCCTATGTTGGCGGTCTCCCTATTTTGTCAATATCTTTGTTCGGGGGTGCCAGTCAGAAGTTTTTTTTTAGTAAGGTTTTCTGAGTGGTTTAAAAAAAAAAATTGTCTTGGTCATAACATCCTTTTTCCTTTACACTCAAAAGGGGCACTCCAACTAGGCCCTGATGTTTCGTGTGTAAACAAAAACCTGACATGTGTATACTGGTATCCATAAATTGTTGTCTTCTTATTCTGTACTTTAAATTTAATTTATCACGTTAAAATGTTGTAAATTGCCTCTCCTCTATAACCTCTTTTGATCCATGCTGATATTCCAGAGTCCTCCTATCATGTCTAAACCAAGAAGAAGGAAGTACAACTCCATGGTCCAACAAAGTTATCTTTATAACACCCTGGCCGGGTTATCATTAAAAGATCGACCTAATATAACCAGGTATTTTTTGTGTTTAACCTTTGACCTCCAGTTACCCAAAGTGATGACCTGTGGGCTCTCAGCAGTGAAGGGAAGCTCTTCCAGCGTTTCACCAAGATGTTCAATAGACGAGGGGTACCACAGATTGAACAACAGGAATCACCACTAGCTGAGGATGATTGGGAGCTGCTGTAAAGAGACAGACATAAACTGCTAGCAGGCATGATACTCTTCCCACTTAAGTCTGATTTCTGATTTTTATGCCCTTGGAAAAATCAGAAGAACTGTGATTAACTAGCCTGAAAACTCTATTAAACCCTACCCCATATGAACGAGTAGGTCAGCCATTGAAAAACTAGCATGGGCCCATGCAATGATAGATGTTCAGTGATGCTAGATTATTTATAGTAAATCCATTGCTCTTGGAAATGTGTGCAAACTCAGAACTATGTAAACAAAGTAAATTTATCTGGTATTTCTGCTTCCACCTATTATTCCAAAGTCTCCTTTTAAGATGATAGCAAAAATTACTCTGGAACAATTTGGTTGGCTAAGTTCTAAATAGAAAGGACAATCACAAGCACTGGCAGAGCATTTGTGGTGGTTGAACTATACAACATGTTAAAACAAGCTTTTCCTTCGCAATTAATTGTTCATTCAAAGCAATCTGGGCTTAAGATGAACAGTGGATCTCTGATTTTATTACTGGGTCTACAAATTCATTAGCCATGAAAAATACAAAACATTGACATTGTGCCCAAAGGGCCATTATAAAAGAGCTACTAATAAGCTCAGCAATCTTGCTGAAAATTGTCACTAAGCAAAAACAGGATACCAGGATGTTTTAGTCTGGTTCCCCTTTTCTCAGAAAGCTATTTGAAACAATGTTTTTTCTATTAAGCGGGTCTAGAAAATTTGACTGGAGCCCATTTCTTGTCAATCTGCTAAGCCGAAAAGTATTGCCTATCTGTTGTAAAAGGGAAACCAGTCACCAACAGTTTGTCTTGTTTTTGACTTGTCGCACTATGCCATTTGTATAGCTCAATTAACGTTGACTCTTTAAGCTCGTATTTTTTTAGTGATTGGTGTAATACACAAGTAATGTACTGAATATTGCCTGAAGTTGTGTGCTACTTTTTAAGCTCAAGATTAGTGCATTTGCAGGCCACTGTATTTATAGCATTGGTTCAGGGGTCAATTTCATGAAACTGATTACCAGTAAGCAAATATGTGTGTGCTTATGACAGCAGAAAATTGTGCCTAAGCAAAATGTTATTGTTTTTGTTATTGCTTTTTTTTTTAACAAATGATCCTTTAAGGCACATTTTAAACATTGTAATTGTCAAAGACCAGTTTTCACTTGATGTGACCCAACATATACATGAAATAACAGAACTGTGAAAGTTTAAACTAAATCAGTCTTCGGAGTCAAGAAAAAAACAGTAAAAAACCCCATCATATGTTTTCACTGTTTTCAGAGCAATTTCAAGTGAAGTTTTCCACCATGACCATCTTTATACCATGTCAGTTATGTGCAAATCTGCGAACATTTATATTTAACCAATGTTGTACGCACCCTTTACATTTCAAGCTGCATTTGCACTTTTACAATGGATTTGCATTGGTCCGTCACCGCTAACAAGAACCATCAGCATCTCAGCTTGTCTGTGACTTTGTGGTTATAAAACAGAAATTCTGCTGATGTTTTATGAAACTGGCCCAAGCATTAAGTTTTAAAATTGCTTACTACCTACAATCTATAGCAAAGCATTCTTCTGCCTTATTTTCCATCCAGTTATGCTATACTGGGGAAGAGCTCAAAAATAAACTGACATTTTGCAAAAATTTGGTTTGTTTTTGTGTTTGTAATATATTGTGTATATATTTACTTTATTAGCATTAAATGCTCCTCTGTACAAATTGTGAACAAGTGACTAATTGAGGCTATGGCATTTTTAAAATTTGTATAGACCTTATGCATTGACGTCACCAAGCCGCCATCTTAGAGGTAAACTGATGATGAAACAATGGAAACGCGCTGATTTGTACGCGCGGCGCACAGGACTGGCCAATGAACGGCTTCCTTTTGACCTCTAGGCGAGGGCGCCCTACTCAAATGACGTCATGTGCATAAGGTCTATTATCAACAAATTACTTTGAAGCATCAAAATACAATGTTTTGAAGGGAAGGTATACGTTTGGTAATAAACGTTTGGTCTTAAAATTTTAGGCAATAAAAACTTACTTGGTTAGAAGTACAGCAGCTTATAGAGCATTTTTAGAAACATTTCAAATTAATATGGTTATGTAAAAATATATCACTTTTTATGCCCCAAAATTTAAATCTGAGAAACGTTATATGTCAGAAACGTTTCTCAGATTGTGTATGATGATTCTTCCTGCGTGGATTTAACGCTCCGGATTTTCGGCGATATCCCCAAAACGCGACCACCTTTTGAAATGAAATTTTCACAGGTTAGTTTTATTGTCAATATCTACATTCATATAGGATTAAAACAATCAAACAGTTCCAAAAACCAAAGGTATACTTTGCCTTTAAGGTGCAGTTAAGATTAGAGTTAGATATTGCCTTTATTTATGGTTGACATATTGTGTTCAATAAACATTTGTCTACATTAGTGGATTGTGATGATCATCAGTCTTAGCACAGCCACGCAGACCTTCACTCATGCTGCATTCATTATGATATCACATAAATATATTTTGATCCAAGTCATATGATGTCATCACATGTAAACTTTGCATGCGCCATTTGGGGAATCCCCCCGTGTTTAGGCGACGCACATTCAGTCAGATGCGCACCATATATATTTACATGTAATTGACTCCCGAAATGGCAGATTAGACTGTAGCTGCTTGTTATGTCAGTGCAAAGTGACAACGGGTCTTTATATTTATTTATTTGATTGATTTCATTACACATCCAAAAGCGCAAGCGTCAATGACAGGATGGTGAATAGGAAACGAGAAGAAATATTCAGTTTTAGGTGGGGGAGGAAAACCCCAAATGAGGAAACTCACACAATCAAGTAGTTCAACCTTTCTCACAAAGGTGCTTTTTTTCTTCTTCGAATAATTGTTTTGGATAGAGAGCTTTTAAAAGCTTGACATTGATTTTTTTTTTCTCTCTTACATAGGCCTACACATTATATCTACTTTTTGGCAGATGGAAATATGATAGGGGAAAGATCTCTCCGTGATTGTCTCCGTGCAAAACTTAACATGAATTTGAACTTTTGCGATAGTGCTTCGCAGGCTGTGAAGGAAAAAGACTGAAATTATTTCACCTAGCATTGTAAACTGCACTGTCTGTCCATATTGTACATTGTACATCCAAATTAGGCCCTGAGATTATACAATTTATTGATATTTAATTTATTTTATTTCGAGCAATCTTATTTTAATTAAACTATGAACCAAGAAGGTTATATTCCTTTGTATATATTTATACTTTCAGTCTGCAAATATACAAGTCAAATTTGACTGACGAAAAAATTATATAATATTTGATGCAAATTTTATTGAATCTTGTAGTTAAAGGGTACTATCGTCATGATTAAAGCAGGTTTGTGGCTTCAAATGGAATAGTGAACTCTCACCCAGTCAATGCAGGCGCGCGTGTGCTTTCCATAGATACATGTATGCACACCCACAGCCCACAGTCCTGTTTCAAACCATGAAGACAATGCCCCTTTAAGTGGTTCTTGTAAAGCTGTATTTATAAATTTACCCCTCAGAGTCATTTTGATATATACTTGTTATTTACCATGTATTTAAAATATTTTCTGGAAAAGGGATCAGCTACATTTTGCCAGAAGTTAAGCTAACATATAAATAACTAATTTGGCTACATGTAATGTCTACTTATGCCAGTTGTTGTTTAACCAATAAAGTAATTTGGCTTGGCCCAAGACGCCAACGATCAATAGTTGATTGTGTGTGTGTACTCTCGTTAGTAATTCGTTTGGGTTCCCTTTATGGCATGATTTAAACAACTTGACCAACTCTCATTAACTCTCACTCTTGAGACTCCTGCATTCATTGGTTTAACTTTTTCTTTCTTTTTTCTTCCCAGCCTTTCCAAGAGAACCAATCAGTGAGCAATCTCGAACAAGTATTACTAACAAACATGACCCTGGGTCAAATAAGAATTTCCATTAATTTATTTCAGCAATTGCTTGCTGGCTAGTTCGGAAAGACTCGGGGGGGGGGGGGGGGGTTGAAAACAAAGAAAAGATTCAACCAATGAAATGTAGGAGAGTGAGTCGTGAGTGAGAGCTGGTGAAGTTGGTTAACTAATGCCGTAATAAAGAGGTCGCTCTATTACGAATTACTTACGAGCATACATATAACATACACTATCCACTATCGATCACTGAAACTTAGGCCAAGACTTTAAAGTCAAAATTGTTGTTTTTTGTCAATTTTTTTAATCCACTTGATACTCCATTGACCCTGATCATTTTACTTGAGAGTTGTCTTCATTCTAACAATTCCAACACCATATAAATGGTAACACAACACCCAAACTGTTGGATTCTATTTAGTTGCATACAGTGCAGATTCAAACAAAACGTGCAGGTGGATTTTGAAGGGTTGTGGATGGTTATAGTGTAATATCGGGCTATGCCAAAATGAGGCTTGAACTTACACTCAGCTGGCAGATACATCGGGAAAATACCTTGGGCAGATACCTTGGGGACTGGATGCCCATGGGCTTTTGACAAAGGCCCTCCTTCTTACAGCACTACCCCCCCCCCCCCCCTTGGTGTGCAAATTTCATACAGCATTTTAAAATGCTAAACCCAGTACTAGTATTTAGTAATAAGTCTTTGACTTTATTGTCACTTCAATTCTGATTCTATTTCAACATCCACATCCTGATGGCGAATGGTGTGGAGATGTGATTACAACAACTACTTCCTCCTTGATTTGACTATGATTTCACCAAGTCTCTCGCGACCTTTATTCATGTGAGACATCCATGTCGCAGCATAAATACGGGTTTGTTTTTTGTTTAATCTTTATGCGGCATCTATTGTGAGACGTTGATGCAGTTTATTTACATTGGAGTAAAGGCACACCCAGAAAACCTTTTGCCGAGATGGAACCCCATAACCAAATCCATTGCTCACATCCAACATTGTTTGCATTGTGATGGGGCACATTTTGCGCCTTTTGAACACTCCTTAGGCCTTTGGTCTCCTGCACGTCAGTTTTATACAGACGAACACCGCACTGTTAATATTATTATTACCAAGGTTATCTCGCTAACAATCGCAATCCCCATTCCTTTCTTATTCATATGCTGTTTAATGGATCATCTAAAGTGCACGAAAAACGAAAAATACAAAATTGGTCTTTAAAACCTTATTTCAAATATTCCCATGCATCCATGCTTTCCCGTCAATAGAAAAATACCTGTGGTAAAGTTAATAAAGTTATTGGTTTGTGAAGTAAACAACACACCTCAATACTTTCACCCCGTGCCACATATGCCCTCTTCCACAAAACATCACCCATTATTCATTTTAATTTCCATAACAAAAGACGTCCTAGGTTGTATCACAAAAGACCTTATGAAAGTCTATCGGGGTTATACCGTGAACGCCCAAATATCCTTTGTAAATGTTGGGAGCATGCCTTGGTTGGGTACACACTGGAAATAATTTATTGCATAGGTATAATATCGTAGAACAGTTATCAGACTTTTGCTATACATGTACTTGGAATTTATGGGTTCTAGGGCGAAAAAAACTACGGGTGTCAGTGTGTAGATGTATCAAGTTGTCCATGTTTTAATCTAAGGTAAGTCAGTTTAAGTTTGTTTTAATTTAATCGAATGTTTAAGCTGTTGTCGAAGGTCAAGTTTGTTGAAACGAACACCGAAACGAAGACTGATTCGACTCGACAGGCACATGCCAACTCACCATTTACTTCTTTGACGTCGTCATGTGAACCACCGAGAACTATAATCAAGCTGTTTGATTTTTAATAGGATGATATTTATTCGTAAAATGTTTTTAGTTTTAAAGTTTCAGTCTGGAATGTGTGAAGTGTTTTGCTCAAAGGGATTTTTTTTCTCCGAGGTTGAAACAAATTCTTCCATTCTAGAAAACGCCTTCAATTACTTTTGTCTCGCTAGAATCTTCAAATAATAAACCACCAGCTAGAATCTTGCTAGAACCCTTTACTTTCACACAATACCTTAACTGCTTAAAGGTTTGCTGTAAATATGTAATCGCAAATTCTGAATTACATGTGTATTCTCATTGACTTATGTATTTCTCATGATATGTTGGGATGAAGTTAATCAGTATTTACTGATTAATTTGTTTGTTGTAGTTTTTCAATTTGTAAGTCATCTCACCCATCCTCTCCATCGTCACAACCAAAGTGATCTCCGTATTGTATTATAGACGGCTACTTGTTTATTTTTCTGCAATTAAATGTTGCCATCTCTCGATCAAGTTTTAACAATACTCATAAGTCTACTGAAATTGTACAATGTTCCTGCTGAATAATTGCAAGTTGTTTCATTCCTTTTTACAGAGTTTATTTTTCGCTGGTTCAACTTCCATTTTGTCACGTTTTCAAGATGGCTGCCACTACAAGTACAGCACGTAAGTACTACTGCACATATTCAAAGACCACCCCATCAACATTTTTACATGAACCCGGTATTCCATGAGCCCAATCAATCAAACAATACACTCTCCAAAAAAAAAAAAAGCTTCGAAAAACAATATCAGCATGTATGTAATAACAGACACCAATTATACATAGGCCTATACAATTAAATTGTTTGTCACGTCATTCCTTTGTAAGTTCCTAACGTAGTGAGTTTGCGGGAAACCGGTACGAATTTGCGAGTAAAACAAGATGTCCCGAAAACCTGTAATAAGAATATCGAAGTTAACCATGGTCTGGAACTGAAAGCCAATAACGTTGATGTGATTTTGAAGTTTTTGGAAGTTCAGTGTAAATATTCACTTTGTAAAACATGCCTCTTACGTTTGTTTACCTATCACTGAAATGTCCCTAACTCTTTGAATTTCTCTTGTTTACAGCAGAGTTAACCGTCCCGCCGGTCATCATCAATGAATCAGACACGTCTGTTATCATTACGGTTGCAGCATGTATAGGTGGACTTTTTCTCATCGTTATCATCATCTTCATCGCATTTGTTATATACTTCTACAAGAAACAGTGAGTGGAGTTGTTCATTTGTCCATAATCAAACAGTGTGACATTAGACAGTGGAATACTTAGGGAAATTGTGCCTTTGATGATCAAGCTTAGAATTTGTCACACAGTCACGAGAGTATCCCATAAGAAATATATATATAGAGGCACTGCAGATTTGTCCTTTTGAAAAGAAGGAAGAATATAATAAGGAGCAATTTCCAAAACTGTCATTGATTGGTATTCTACCAAATCGGCGATGGCCATATACATGAGAAGTATATTTGCCTATATATTTATATGGCCAAATATATTTATCATTACATAGGGGCCTACTTTGACTGGTGCAAGAATCTATGCATGCTTGTATCATTACATTAACAATCACCTACCTGTCGTGCTACACTCGAAATGTTGACAGGGGGAAAATCAAACAAAGTTGATGCTTATTTCATAATGTCAAGCTTATAATATAAAGGTATTGTTGAGAATGTGACAATTCTTTCCATAACTTTTTAGGGGCACAACAATGGAGATTATTTTGTGTTTATTTGGGCAAAATATAAAAACCATGTTGTTAAACGAAAGGCTTATCTACTTTACGGCGTGGAAGTCAATTAACATTAGACTTTTTTGACTTATTTTGCTGTAAATTAATGACGGAAATTTTCTTCGCAGAATGAGAGATGAGGAATACGAAAAGAAAACACCGCCACACCTAAGACCAGGTGGGATGAATTGGTAAGTTGCATCCACAAGAATGAAACACAATTCAATACGAAATTGTTAAAATGTTTTGCCGGTGTCTCTACTTTTTTATTTTGAGTGAGAAAATGGATGCGTTGTTCCCTAAAGATTAAAGTAAAACGAATTCAAAGTCGTTCTGAAGCAGTCTTTAACAAAGTATCAGTTTTGTGAACCATAAGATAACAGCGTCCCATAGTCAGGAAGGGACTGGCCCCATTTAAGTCATTTACAATGAAGGGAGTTAACAACGAGCATCCATATAAAGAGTTTATTAGCTTATTTATTTGACAACCAAAAACAATGTTGGTCCATCAGTCCCCACAATTTTTTTTTTTTAGTGGATGGCCATTCTGTGGCTTATGAAATTTGACTTAAAGGGCCTAGTGCAAAGTGATTGTCCTTTGATTACCGTTGTTTCTTTCTTTCTTGTAAACCCATCACAGGAACGCTCATTCACCCGGGCAGCAATTTGGTGATATCAACGATATAGATGAGATGCTGTGGAGGGAGGGAGGTCGAAATGTCGACGTGGAGACCCCCAACCCAGCATTCGGCAGAGATTTTGAACCACTAGACGTTGTAAGTCATCACATCAAATGTCAAAATACTAAGTTTGCTTGAACACATTTTGTTAAGTTTTATGTTTACCTATCCCAAAGTTTTTCCGAATGTTACCTGTACACGTCTTTACCACTCACCAGTTCATACCAACCAACCATTACTTCTGTCTAAAATATTATGAACAGCAGAATAATAAATAATATAATGTAAGTAGACCTAACGTTGGGAGATTTTGCTTTCATTGACAGAATAACCTAAAAGCTTTCGACAGTGCGACGGACGACGCTGTCTCCATGCAAGAGACCGACAGCACCAGTGACATGGTGGAAATCAAAATGAACGAGGAAGAAGATGGGACAGACGGAAACGGAGAAGTCTCCGAGTCCCATGATAAGAAACAGATCTCCATCCTGGACATGAAGACATGGGGGCAACCAGGAACGTCCCGCCATAACTCAATGCGTCGTGGGTTCACCTCCCCCTTCGCACACAGACCGCCTTCTCCGGATGAGGTATCTGGCGGCCTGAACAGCCGTTCCGATTATGGGTATGACAGGCGAGGCTCCTTCAAGTCCCTGGACGGTTCGTCCTTCCCGTACACGATCTCTCAGCCGTCGAATGATCCCCGATTCGAGTACACACGCACCAACCCCCTCATGGCTGAAGCTATGGACAAGGGCATGTCAGATAGATTCCCCTTCTCCTCCAGCGACCGTGACTACGACGACTCCCAACGGGATTTCGGCGGCTCGGAAGACATCGAAAGCGTAGAGTTTGACCAATCGAGCACACTGAGAGGATCCCGCCGTAATCAGTCCGTCGTGGATTTCTACGAGAGCGGAACACGGACGACTGGTAGCAGCTTTAATCTCTCCCTCGAAGGCAGCAGTTCTGTTGGCAAGAAACTTTTATGGCAAAAAAAAAAATTCAGCGGACTTGGAGGAGTACATACAAACTAGTAGTTTCGTTGCACAAAGTGGATGCCAGGACGAGGTCTGTTGAAGTCATGAGGGCGTAGATCCAAACCATTGTCGTTGGTTGTGTTTTAACATTGCTCTTGTCTTCACAATAGAACAACTTTGAAAGAGCGTTAATTGTTCGTATTACATGATGTGTAGGGGAAATTGCAAGTTGTTACCTCATTAAGGTTGATGATTTAACAAACGCACATTTGTAATGATAAACATGTAGTTTGATACCGTATTGAGCTTAGACCTTGGAATGCACCATGTTTGATGACGGTATAATGGCAGTGCATCCAGTCCACCTGTGCGATCGTCGTACAACAGTCGTAATTGAAAGATGAAGGAATGTGCATGTTTTAAATCTTCAATATATTTCATATTCTACATTTTTCAAGTCATTTAAATAATATACGGTAATAAATCAGAATACTCAGTTATGGCATATCCTCTGTTGTTATTACTTACAGAGACCAGCTTGTTAATTATATCCGATTATTATTCAATTTTTTTCTATGGTGAAAATGACTTGATCGTTCTGCACGATTGTCAGATAATGATATAGACCAGTCTCGCGTAGGCCTACATCTCGATATGTTTTGTTCTTTAATTTGTTATCTATTCATTACGCCTATATTTTTCAATTAATTTATTTCCTTATATTTCAAAGATGAGGGTGAATAGTTTATGAATTCACATTATGATAAATCAGATTTCATTGAGCAGGCCCATTCACCAAGTGTTTACTTTACACTAAGCTAAATTTCAAGACGGTAGGGGCCTACATTGCGTATACATTTCCGCATTGAATATAAAATGGACCATTACCGTTGTACCTTTGCACGTCCAGCTAAGATTCACAAACCACTGAATCTGCGTTTGATGATACGGAACCAAAATATTGATGATCACTTCAAGAAACACCAACGATGAGAGTTACTGTCGATTGTAAGCAGTGTTTTAAGTCCAGTGTTGTCCTCATGCATGCTATAGGCTTGCCTAATTTTATTTTCAGCAAACATTTTTTATTCGTATGTGGGGTTTAAAAATCATCGGACATTTAGAAATTAAAAAGATGTGGTCAAATATTTTGGAGTTTCAAATCATAGGTAATTTTAAACTAATACTTTTTACACACTGTAAAACACGATTCTTTTTGGAACCGTGTTAAATATGATGAGCATGTAGGCTCCACTGTAATATATATATTTTTTAATAGTGCCTCCCAAAACTTCCAAAATTCTTAACGGCACATATTTATGCTAAACTTTGAGATTAAACGAATTTACCAATTACGATATCGTATTTGGCATTATGTATTCAGGTTAACTTGTTATGAACCCATTTTGTTCATTGTTTAAAGGCACTATTATATATCAAATTATAAAATGTAAAATGTAGGAAATTTTTAATCCTTCCGATTTAACACATTTAGCGATATTTTTCTCATCTTCTCGCAAGAAACATTTTATATATTTTAAAATTACCATCTCTCTTTTAGATTATTATACAGTGTTAACATTGTTGTAATTATTGTACATACTAAAAAAAATGATACAGTGTAAATTATATATTAATTAATAAATCGAACTGATATCGATGGTTGAATTATAAACTATGATTATCTTTTAGGTAATAAGTATGTGAAAAAATTGGTCTCAACATTTCGTGTATTGTGTTTTAAGTCTGTAATTTCTTTTAAACTTCACAATGACTTTGTTGAGAGTGTCTCTGGGGTCTCTGTCATGGGAAAATAATCAGGATAACAATAAACAACTTTCTTTTTGTCGGGGAATCGGTTGGTCCCTAAAGAAAAAGTTGGCAATTATTATAAGCACTTATAGAATTGCCTCGATTCAATGTGCAACAAAATTGGTAAATTATGAAGACGTACATTATCATTAGGGTCCACACGTGCTGTATACTAGTAATAATGGTGAACTGTCGTTTGTTCAACTCTCAAAATGCTTATTTCAAAGTTGACACTCGGCCTTGATCATCATAATCTTGACAACACAACTAGTGGCATGAAACCAGTGGTGAGATTTTTTCTCATGACGTAATTGGCGGCTTCTTGTATAATATATAAATAAACAAATGGAAGTTTATACTTTTTTTTTTATGGGGCCATGGGTTGGGTTTACGGGACACGGTGTTTAGGCTATGTGACTAGCAGTATAGCCCAAATCTTGACTGTGTCAGAGAGAGAACCAAGAATGTGTTGTTGCATATTGTGGGCTGGGTGGGGATCGAAAGTAAAGCAGTGTACATTCGTACTGTGTGCGTTGTATTCTTCCGTTATGCCAAATGGGCCAACACGTGCATTTTTTTTTCTCTCTTGAAACTGTGGACTACCTCTAAAAGACGACGAAACAAAAAACAAATCGTTTATGGCTAAGTTTGCATTCCGAAGGACAAGTCGTGACTTTATGTACACTGCCATTATATTCACGCAATGATGGAAATATTGGGTCCGTAGTTTGTTTTTCTTGTTTTCAATAACAAAGCCTTAACTAAATGATCAGTCACGACCTTGCCCCATATCACAAAGAAAGTTTAGGAGACCGTGACACACAAGACCGCGTAATATAGTTTGTTTTCTTTGAGAAGTTGCATACGCGAAAATGGGGGCGCTCTTTATTCCACAAGCAGTCAAAATGGTTACCGCGTGTAGAGTCTGTTACTAGTACGCCATGGTAGACGGTAGCAATTCTTCGGCAAAGATGTCAG
Source organism: Leptasterias polaris (assembly GCA_037783415.1). Classification (NCBI taxonomy): domain Eukaryota; kingdom Metazoa; phylum Echinodermata; class Asteroidea; order Forcipulatida; family Asteriidae; genus Leptasterias; species Leptasterias polaris. The sequence goes on from JAZGTN010000027.1 coordinate 6,053,803, forward strand.
TGTTTGGTGTTTCTATAAAAACACAGTCATTGATGGATCATTGTCTGAGGGTGGATAAGTGATATACATTTTAAGTAACGTTCGATGTATAGTTTAATTATCCGCTTGTTTTCATGTTTTCATGGTACCTAAAAATCATATTTGGTAGGACGGAAGCGTATTGCCGCCACATGAATAAAAATTAAATCCGACTTATCGTGTACGTACACAATAAGTTATAGTGTACGTACACGATAAGTTTGGATTTATCGTGTACGTACACGAAGTTATCGTGTATCGTACACGAAGTTATCGTGTACGTACACGATAAGTCTGGTTTTTTTTAAAATCATGTGGCGGCAATACGCTTCCGTAACATTGACTTTGTTAGTACTTTTCATTTTTGAGTGCCCTATATACGATTTAAGCTTAATGGAAACAGCCGTTGACAATAGTGCCATGAAATAGCTCACGATACGTTGACAATAGCCTGGTGCTCGTTAGGTCGTTTTTAAGGCATGTACATGATCGTTGCTGGGCACGTGGTATCAGACAACGCGTTATTGTATCCCTTTTCGCCATATTTTCACCCAGCTGTAAACAGAACACGCTTTTCGCGCTTCGACAAATCGCAAGATTTTGTTTTCTCCTCAGAAAGTCCTAACCAAACAGTCAGGATTCCTCGTCGAAGGATGCCAGTTGCGGAGGACACGGCAGAGAGTGAACCGGAGGATGTGGAGGAGGACCGGAGCACCCCGGACAGTGAAAATGACGACGACGAGTCGGACATGGATACGTCGGGTTCAGAAGACAGTTCGGGTGAGTCTTCAATAATTCAAATCAAATCAAAAGACTTTAGTACAGTAGGAGAGAAAATCTGGCGAAGTGTGTAGAAGTTATTGGAGTTGAAATACACTGAACCGATCTTATTGCGGAATTTATAAATTATTTTTAAATTAAGAAAATTAAGTAATGTAAAATTTTACAGTGACATATCCATGATGACTGATGTATCCTTTTTGAAAATGCAGTTTTTTATTTTGGCTTGAAAGATTTTAAAACAAAATTGGAAACCATTAACTTAATTTTTTGCAAAATACCAGTATCCTACACTTTTTATAAAGGTCACCTCTTTCAAAGTTTCATTAATGTTGGTCTTTATATTTGTCTTTAAAAATATCCTTGTATTGTAAAAGTTGTACTAGTTTAAATATGTTAATTATTGTATATTGCCATTTCCAACAAACAAAAAGGTGAGAATATTGACAGAGAAATAAAAACCCCTTATATTGGCCGCCGTCATTGATGAAGTTACCTGTGAAAAGATATTATTGGCTGAGAGAGTCGTGCACAGCGCGTATGCGCATGCATTTTTCCAATGTTTTCCATCAAATATGGCGGGTCAGGATATGATTTAGATATGTTGGACAATGAGAAAACAGCGACATGAATCATAAATTGGGTTGTGTTTATTTTGTATTTTAGTTTTTGGAGCTATGTTTTGTCTATTGATTCAATTTGAAACCGTTTTCGGTACAACTAAAAAACTCAGAATTATGGGGTCCAGATTTGTTGTTTTTGATTTTAACACGGCATAAATTAAACATTGTATACAGACATGATTATTTTTTATTGCCCACATTTCAGACAAATAATACTATAGATTTGCCTCTCACAAAAGTCAAAGAAATAATCTGTACAAATTTGGCATAAAAAAACAAAAACAAGAAAATGAAGTGCGTGTGATCATTTGATGTTAAGGAAACTCACAATTATCGACGTGATTTTTTTGCAGAGTTTGACGAGGAGGATTGTGAGCGAAGGAGAGTGGAATGTCTGAATCATATGAATGATCTGGAACGTCAGTTCACTGACCTTAAGGAACAGTAAGTTGATCCAAATGAGAAATATTGCCTGAATCCGCCATGTGATATGTATAATGGGCAGGGCTCACCCTTAACACTAGCCCGGCGAACATTGTCTGGTCAAAACTGCTACAGGCTAGTAAACACTACTTCTCAACTTGCCCTGTGAGCTGCTGAAAACTGCAACCAACTTAATTATAAAGATATTTCATTTTCAGATGTGAATTGTACATTTTAGAAATGTGTTTATTTTTTAGGTTGTGAAAATAACTGTTTGTGATCGCTACCATATTAGGGCCAAACACACCAGATGGATACATTTATGACGATACATGTTTAACTGTTTGTAGAAACAAAATGGTAATATCAATTTTTTTATTTTCTGGGTTTTTAAAAAATCTGTAATAAAAATGTGTTTAATATAAAAAACACACAAACATTTTTATTCACTATAATTGTTCATATTGCCATACTCCAAAGAGTAAATACTGTGATGTTTACCATAGGTTGTATGTGGAGAGAGTGGGACACTTAGAGTCCAAGCTGGGACAGGTCCAGAAGGGCGATGCCATGGACTACCACAAACCCCTCTCAGAGTTGGAGCAGACCATGCAGATGCGCACTCACATTGCTGGTGTGTTGCGGGAACTACGTCTCAACAACATCAAGAATAAGTACGAAAGTGAAGGGAAAGCTTCACATGAGAATCATGAGGTGAGAGCTTGTTCAGGGATCCTTTTACCTTCAGTCAAAAGGTCACAAAATTCCTTTAAAAATTTGATAGTTTATAGGACATGGTCCAGTTACTAATCTTTACCTGGGGGCTAGACATACTGATTTTTAAATGAGTTAAACCATTTAGTATTAGAGTTAACATTTACTGTGGACAGTGTTAAGAAATATTTGAGTGCCGGTCTCAAAACTTATACAAATCTACAGAGTGACAATGCTCAATGCAAAAGTGCATACTACATGTACTACACATCTGCTATGTTCACTGCATCAACAGGTTACCCGTAGTATGGGTACTGTAAATGATAGGCTTGAGATTGGTGAAATATGTGTTTTACTGCGTTTGGTTGTAAAGGAATTAACTAAAAAAGGTTTGGCAATTATACCCTATATTAAATTAAATCATGCGGAACTGGGAATTTTTCACTTAATCTGAGTGCTAATCGCAGTGGCTTCATCTGTACTTCCTGTCGGTCAGTGCTACCAAGTGATTGTTGGTGCTGACTGGTGTAGCTACTAATCTTTCATATCTTTCAATATAAACATTGTACGCTGAATCGATTAACTTTCTTTTCTTAAATGACCGTAAAGTTAAATGTTTCTGTAAACAGTTAAACACAAATATAATTAAATCACAAATATTTTACAATAAAAGATCATTTTAAGCTGCAGTGAGGAAACTTTTCTTTCCATTTGAAGGTTATTTTAGTGTTAAATGTAGAAATGTTTGGATCATTTCTGTTTTGTTTTGTGGCAGAGTGAGAAAATGCTTCTGAGGGACTCGTTGAGAGCTGAACTGGAGGAGAAAATCAGACGACTAGAGGAAGACCGACACAACATCGACTTCACAACAGGTAAATTTCATCAATTTGACAAGCATTGTGTTGTTCCTACTTTAATCTGATTTCCTATTTTTTCCAATCAGAAAAGTCAGCAAAATTTATATTAAATATCCTGAAAAGTCTTAAAAGCTATATCACAAGTAGGTCAGCCTTTGTATTCAATAAACAAATAAAAGATTTAAATGGCCAAATATCATTCCAAATTCAAAATTTGTTTTCAAAAGTTTTTTTTATTGCCAAAGTTGACATATTTAACTGACAAAATAACATTCTTTTGTCCTTTTATTTGGAACTCAGTTTTTTATGCTTTAGCCCTTTTCACACTACAGGGCCAATTCCCAGGGACTAAAACCCAAGGGAGTTTCAACCCCACCGCCACCCCATGTTCGTTTCACACTTGATGCAATTTTCTTGTGTAAAATTGGCACTCGGTATGCTAGCCACTTCCATGCAGGGGGAGCTATTTCCCGAGTTTGCCAGGGTTAGCAATTCAGTTGTGAGAAGGTCAACCCAACTTGCCCGAGAATTGCCTGGGAAATTTTCTAGTGTGAAAGGGGCTTTTTAGAATTTTCAAGGTCCTTGTGTACAGCAGTTAAAGTTGTCGCATTATCAAGTAACTCTTGAATTGTAAGGTCTCACATTACCATCATCTAATTTTGAAATTGTTTTTAATCCCAACCAATTTTTCTCAATTCAGAGCTTTGGAATGAAACTCAAGCACTCAAGAGCAAAGGGAAGAAGTTCGATATAAATCTTGATCGCAAGAAGAAACCCATCACTGTGGCAGATATCCTTAATTTTGTACCTTTACTCATTTTTAGTTACCCCCACACTCACACAAGTGTGTAACAGCCTGCAATCGTGGACCCTCCTTTGTTCAACTCTTTGTTATAGCAACTGTGGACCACAATGCTTTCCTTTGTGACAGCAACCGTGGACCTATTGTCCTCTTTTGTTATAGGTCCCCGGTTTGAATGTGGTTACCTACCCACCATCCCCCAAAAATATATCAAAATTCACCAGCATTATCGGCTTGATAAGTGGAATGATGCATGATGTGTAATTATTCAAAAGTAAATACAGCATTTTATTCTGAATGCTTTCTATTTATAAACTAGATTCAAGTTCCCAAATTAGGCTCACTTATTTTGTAAATCAAACGATCAAAATATTTTGCACAGAATCCCTGACAATGCACAAACTGTTAAATGTTATTGTCTAAAACCTGACCCAGGCCTGGAATAACATGTAGATTATGACTTCTGTTGCCCTGGTCTTGGCCTTGTTTCACCTTCAAAAGTTTCCTGTAGACTTTCAAATTTTTCAACCAAAATGCCCTTTGCGAAAAATCAAAAACAATTCCAAGTCTGCTGACCATCTAATTTGATGAAGTTTTTAACACTTTTTACACTCTTTGAGTGTAACAACAAAAGGATTTTGTAGATGTTTCCTTTTTATTAAATTGCTTCCTTAACCAGAACTTCCACGACCATATATTGTTTATAAGCTGAGAGATCAAGAAATTCTGGAGGACTGGACGGCAATCATGAAGGTATAACCCCATATGTCAGTTCATTATTTTGGGAATCTCTACTTCCGCTCACTCAGCTATCCAAGCATTTCCTCAAGTATTTTGACAGAGTTTGATGAATTCAAGACCTTTCAGCCCAAACATCCATGCAAAGGGGTTAGGTATAATGTATTAGAGTCCAATAAAATTGTCATTTAGTTTGCCATATACTGTATGTTTTTTTTTTTATAATGGGGGGTTCCAAATCAGCAACACATGTGTTTAGAATCGGGGGGGGGGGGGGGGGGGGGGGGGTGGAGATGAGACCAAAGGGTGACCGTTTTGTAAGAAATGCAATAGTTTGCATCTCATTTGTTTTGTTTGGATTCTTTTTCAGGCAAGAGGCATAAGTGCAAGGCGAAAAGAACAAGAACGTAAGTTATCAAGTGCATAATCTGTAGAGTTTTCAAGTTGCCAGTTAATGTGCATACAATTTACTTTCTTTGTTTACTGCTTGTGCAAGTGTTGATATAACACCACCCAATAAAAAAAAAATTATATTTAAATATCTGTGATTGCTCACAGTGTTTATTACTTAAAATGATCAGTTCCAATGTGAATGATGATGAAAGTGGCAATTGACTTGACAACCGACAGAAAAGTTATTGTTATTTTTTTATTTTTTTATTCATTTATTTATATATTTTATTATTATTTTGTTATCATTATTATTCTTAATTGTAAAAAAACAATTAAGCATTTTAGCCTTCGAGAAAGACTCTGCTAGGGTCGAAACGTCAGGCCACTAACTTATTTTTTGCATTTATACCACAGGTCCTTTTGGTTGGTAAGCAGTTTGCAACAGCTAATTCTATTTTCTCAATTATATCATCTCTGTTGCAGTATCCCTTTGGTGATCCTCCTTACCTCCCTTGTTCTTTGTCATATTTTGTTTTGTTTTGTTTGCTACAGGTTGTTTTTCAGTGTACATTTCCCTTTATATTATAACCCTGTTTCCTCCCCCAGAGTATTTCTGACTTTGTTTAAGTACATCTATTTATTATCAATGTAACTCTATAGTTTTTATCCACAGCTTTCTTTCGTGTTTGTTTTTCTCTTTGACCATGTCTAACCAAAGATGCGTTCGCTTGTTTCAGGAACTTAGGAAACTTAAAGAGAAAGCCCTTCGATATTCGTATCATCGAGACAACTACAGGTTCTACACACTAACCCGTTTCATTCCCACAGGTTTACAGGTGAAATCTGACCCAGCCCTTGGGTCTCTGTCCACCCCACTTCGCAGACAGTGGAACCACACACTCCATAGCACTTCGCTTAGTCTCATCCGTATTCTAACAGAACACTGTGAACTTTGTCTCAACAGCTTTAACAAAGACATATATCCTGTCTTGAAGCAGAACTTAGATTCATCTGCTCACCTGCCTGTTGCAGGCCTGGAATTTCATCTCTGAAAGGGCAAGGCCATTTTGATTTTGCAAAGGGCACTTGTATTGGAAAATCATAAAGTCTATGGGAAAGTTTTGAAAGGGCACTAAGGCCAAGACCAGGGGCAACGAAGGCCATGGCCTCCGTGGCCTCCGTGTAATTCCAGGCCTGCTGTTGTGAGCAATTCAACAGTGAGATTGGTGCTGGTTTATCTAAACTTGAATCTGTTCTAAATTCTAGGAGAAATGGCAAGATTGGCCGTCTTGTCTCGAAACAGCAACATCACAGACGGAGACGATTCAAGCGCAACATAACCCCTGAGGCTGAGCAGTCAGTCCCTCAGTCCACAGTCATTAACCTCTCATCATCTACCCTTTCAGATGCAGAGCACAGCCTGCTCTCCAAGGGACTCAACTTCTGCCCCACTCTCCCCACAGTTAATCAGGTTGAGCTCAGTCAGGACCTCACTGACTACTACCGCAGAATTCGCCTCCGTTAATTCTTCCTTGACTCACCACCTGTGGACCCTGAGCCTTTTTACTGCAAGAGTAGATGAGTACCACCTAAGAACCGTGTGCCATCTCTTGAGACTTACATACAGGTTGTTAGTTCACAAATTAATCCCAGTGATCATTCCACCCACAGGACTCATGACAATCTCCCTAGAGAAGAACGTGAGGCCCTTAAGACTCTACGAGCAAGGAAGGACATCATCGTCAAGCCAGCTGACAAGGGCTCTGCTGTTGTTGTTATGGGTCGTCAGCAATACATCGATGAAGCCATGAGACAACTCAACAACCAAACTAACTACAAACCCCTTGACACTGATCCAACAGGCACATTCTCAAAGGAGATTCAACAAACACTGGACGAGATGCATGACCGTGACCACCTCTCCAAGAAAGCTCACAAGTTTCTCTCCCCGGTAGACTGTAGAACAGCAAGATTTTACCTCCTTCCCAAGGTACACAAACCAGACAACCCAGGGAGACCCATCATATCTGGCAATGGTTCCCCCACTGAGAATATATCTCTTTTTGTTGAAAGTTTTCTAAAGCTGCTTATGCCACAGGTTCCATCATATATTCATGACACTCCAGATTTCCTTCGTAAAATCTCAGGTATTCAGAAGCAGGTCCCCAACACAGCTATCATCGGTACTTTTGATGTGTCCTCTTTGTACACCAACATCCCCCAAGATGAAGGGATTGCTGCCTGCTCCTCAGCCCTGTTTAAGAGTGGTCACGTGTTACCGCCCATTTCTGACATTGTATCCCTCATGCAACATGTTCTAACAAAAAACAACTTTTCGTTCTTGGGTAAGAATTTCCTACAGGTACATGGCACTGCAATGGGTACACGTATGGCACCTTCAATGGCCTGCCTTTTCATGAGTCAACTTGAACAGCGCATGTTGGCGTCGGCCCCTTGCCGTCCATGGGTCTGGTGGCGCTATATCGACGACATCTTTTTCATCTGGACTAGTGATGAAGAAAGCCTCATAGCATTCATTAACCACATTAATTCCTTCCACAGGACCATCAAATTCACGAATGAATACTCGACCAAGGACACCCACTTTCTGGATGTCAAGGTCATAAAGACAGATGATGGATTAACCACAGATCTCTTTGTTAAGCCCACAGATAAACATCAATACCTCCACTCAACCAGCTGTCACCCCAGACACTGCAAAACCAGCATAGCCTACAGTCAGGCCCTCAGACTCCGTCGAATCTGTTCTAATGATTCTGATTTTTTCCACCACTCACAGGAACTTAAGAAACACCTTGTTTCCAGGGGTCATAGCTCCCTAGCAGTCCATCGAGCGATCCAGAAAGTCAAGGCTCGTTCTAGGGAGTCTGTACTCTCCAAAGGACCCAGGCAACAACGGAGTTCCAAATGGAAAGTTCCTTTTGTTGTTACTTTCCACCCCTCACTTCCTCCCATTCGTAAAATAACCAGTTCTAACCATCATATTCTTCACACATCAGATCGGCTTCAACGTGCTGTACAGGAAGAACCCATAGTTGCCTACCGACGCCCACCCAGTCTCAGGGATCTCATCGTCCCGGCAGAAGTTCCCCCCATTAATGATGATGTTAATCCCCCTTTGCCACAGGGTACTTTTAGGTGTTCCAACACATCCAAATGCATCGTTTGTAGACAACACATCAGGGAATCAGACTCCTTTACCAGCCATACTGGTGGTACCACCCATAAGACAAGGGGTCATGTCACCTGCACCACCACTAATCTAATTTATCTAATATCTTGCAGAGCCTGTGGTGTTCAATATATAGGTGAAACAAGAACTACACTCAAGAGGCGTTTCTATGGCCACAGATCCACAGTCAACACCCAAAAGCTGGATACACCTGTAGGACACCACTTCAACCTTCCTAACCACTCCATTTCTGACATGAATTTACAGGGCATTGAGGCACTTTATAGGTAACTGCAGAGAGACTGTCCGTCTGAGTAGGGAAAAACTTTGGATAAGGCGCATAAAGACCACTCAGCCCCATGGTTTGAATATCCAAGAAGGAAATGACTAATAACCTTTTGTTTTTGCCTTCTCCTTTTCCCACACAGTTATCCACTTTATTAGTCTGCCCTTCATTGTATTAACTAATTATTTACCTCTCTTCTAACCTTCCATTTTGTCCTTTGTGTTCCCAACTTCTTGTGGTCAAGCTATCCCCTTCCCTTCATAACCCCCTTCCCCTTTGTCTTCATAATCCCTGCTTACCCCCTGCCTTCTCTGAATGCTTTCTGCTTTTCTCCCTCCACTCTCTCTATTCATGTATTTCCACTCGACTACTCTTGCAACTCTTGTCTGCTTGTATGTGTGTTGTGTGTTGTCATTTAGCCTTCGAGAAAGACTCTGCTAGGGTCGAAACGTCAGGCCACTAACTTATTTTTAGCTTTTTTTGTAAAAAAACAAATTGAGGGAGGAATTAATTTGGCAGCTAAATTACACTTTCACCAGTTCCAAATAATACATGACATCTTCCATTTCCCCAAACAGAGGGTCTGAAATCTGAGAGAAATCCATTCTCAGCAAGATATGATGACGGGAAACTTTACTACGAAGGAAACTTGTTCAATCGCCGAGATCGAATTGTCATTGAAAACAGGGATGATACACCTGTGCTGTAAGTGTTGTTTGTTTGAATCCTAGCCTGAATCTTGTTCAGAATGTGTACTCCTCGCCTTAGCGCCTTTGAAACATTTCATCTGATATTTTCCCTTTAATTGCCATTAAATTCAAAAGCTGTGGTAAAAGTTTTGTATTATCATGTGTAGTTTTTTTTCTTCTTCTTCTATTGAGTGATGTTTCACAGGATTATACGTGTTCGTAACAACAAACAGGTTCTTGATTTGTTAGGGGTTTTCTCATTTACTGACCTTTGCCTTCAAAATGTGTTAAGAAACTAGCTGAGGATGAGTTGAATTAAGAAATGGCCTATTTTGCATCCTATTCCGTAGTTGTACTTTTACAGTGATATATAGAGTCTGTCAATCCTCTTAAGATGTAACACTCAGGACCTTCAGGGGTTTCCCTTTAGACCAAGTGGAAAATTCAATCAATTTTATCAGGCTTTAAAAATTTGGTTGATGGCACCTCTGAGGAGAGTATTCAAAGCATTAATTACAATATTGCAATAAAGATGTACTTGTATTCGCTCTTTGCACGAATCCGCCATGTGCTTGTAGAGCCTCAACTTCATGCTTCATTTTAATTGTATCTGTTTGGATGAAAGAATTATATAATGCTTCTATTTACTGCTGTCCCCAATTCGAGGCTCTACACGCAAATAGCTGACCGTGCAAAGGGCGAATAGGATTAGTTTTTGATGGAATGGTGATGTCACTACTGCGTTTTTGCAAGTTTTTACGTGTTGTGCATGTGCTAGGGTGTATTGGTGGTCCATACCACTACATGTGCCATTTTCCCTTTTTGTTGAATTCATATGTACAAACTCGGACGTTACAATTCATTGGGTTTTTTTCTCCTTCACTCTCCTTGTATTTCCAACAGTGCCACCATAACAGCTGTTAACACAGGAGAGGTCTGGGTCCGGCGGACAGACGGTACAAAGTCCAAACTCTACATAGCTAACTTGCAGAAGGGCAAGTACACGATACGACACACGTGATACGACACACGTGATACGACACACGTGATCAGCCGAAAATGAAAGCAAAGAGCAAGCTCATTGGCTGGTTCAGCTCGGGTCAGTTGTGAATGATTTTACTTGTGAGAAAAACTGCCATAAAAACCCCACATTTTTATATGATAATTGTTTTCAAGTCAAGTAGAAATTTTGCAAAAACACAATCTGAACACCAGCCTACGTGCCTGAGCTAGTTAGTGGAACTTACACACTATTGAAGTCATTGAAAGGAACTGCAAATTATAATTCAAGAACTTGACCATGAAGGTTGTATGCATGAGTTTCTGAGAAAAAGAGATCTACTTGGAAATGTGCTTGAGACTTGAGAGCGGTATGATGAAACACCAGCAAGAGCTTTGAGAAAAACTGGCTTGTTTTGCATAACATCTCGGCATTGTAAATTGTAGTGAAAGGCCCCTCTATTAACCCCTTGCAGATGCGGAACACACCTCCGCAAAGTGTTGTCTACTTTTTCCACCATTACAGGGGTAAATTTCTTGTACATTTTGACACCGAAAATGGGGGACAGGAAAAACAACCAATTGCCAAAACTTGACAACACTGAAAGCAGAATCATGTTGTCTTTACTCGCACATATTTCTCAGTCCTTGAGTCCAGCTTGATTTTGTTTTTGTTGACTACCAAGAGTTTGAAGGTTTTTCCACAATTATTTTGTATTTTATTGGGTATTTGACCAGAAGAAAAACTTTGTTTAACTAATAAGATATGAGGATTATGAAATAGCCTGTACATCATTAAACTATAACCAAAGGATCTATATAGTCTACTCATGATTGAGATTCGTACAAAGCAATTTAATTTAGGTTTGTATGCTGTCGTGGGATGGTTGTTTGTTTGTTTTATTTTTATTTTGAGAGCAATAATATACTTATAACAAAGCATTGTGCAGCAACAGGGGCCAATCTCCAGCTGCTTAACAGTTAATACATTTCTTCTTCCACGATCAAATAAATCACTTTGATATTGATGTATATCATCAGCCAAAAAGATCTGGTTGAGGCAATGTATGTGTGATCACTGTTGCATTATTCATTTACCAGTACATGTTGTTTCAAACAAAACAAGGCAGGTTGAGTTTTTGTCAGAATGGACATTAACCTTTGTGTCTTTCCTAAGTACAATTTTGAGTAACGATACAATAGCTGCATTATATATAAAAAAATCCTTTATATCTGGATCATCATTGCTAAAGTGGAACTATCGTATGCTAATAATGATAAAATAAGAGTTGTTATATAGGGCTTTATCACACCTAAGGGCATCTCAGTCAAAGCGCTCATTATTTTTTTCTACAAGGTATATGGAGCTATGTTCGAATTATGAGACCCATTTATTAATATTTACGTGACACCATGTAATGGTTTAGAAGGTGCTGTGGCACAATCTGCAGCCTACTATATACCATAAAACACAGGGGCAAACTTCCTTCTTTTATTGATAAAAGTGGGTTTGCGTGCAGTACTCGAGTCCAGTGCATTTGACCATTCCACCACCGCAACAACATGACATAAGGGAGGTTGGCAGTGAAATGTAAATTTGCAGACAACTAATGTACAACCTCCAGCATGCGGGATGCGTAGCATGTCCGAGGGGAACAATCTAGAGGTGCCTCAAATGGATTTAAGCCAATGACCTGCTTTCTAGAGCAGACGTCAAACCAATAAGTCACTGACTTTGGTTGGAAGGCTATTGAGGCTGAGTATGCAGTAAAAGCTTTACTCCCGATGTCCATTTGCCTACAGGTGATCTCAATCCTCCAATATCCTCGTTTACTATATTACTTCCCATCAACATGTTTGCACTTGGATAAGACTGGAGGCTAATGTTTTTGGGTGGCCTACAGCCCTTGGCTTTTGAGTCCTTCATTTTGGCAAAGAGGATATAGAAGGATTTAGGAGATTTTGAGTTAAATTTGACTCCTTTATTGTTTGGTTGAATGGGCTTCTCTAAGAATCACACTGCCAGTCAAACCACACCTAACACTTTGTTTCCAAGTAGTTCTTCATTGTTTATTACCAAACTGAGCTCGGCTCAATTCATGGAATTCATGTTGTAAGGAATCATTTTGTTTTTGCAAGATTTCCATAAAATTGTACATTTGATACCTCTTTAAATTTCAATAAGATGTACAATAAGTTTAGTGTTTTTACTGGAAATAACAAGAATGTATATATGTACAGTTAAACATTTTCTTATTTGTAACTTTGTGAGGGAAGATGGTTGGTGTAAAATCATTGTGAAACCTGAAATTTTATTGAGCAAAATAATATCAAGAAATCAGAAGGCTTATATAACCATCAACTGAACAATCAATTAAATTTATTTTCTTGATCTCACTTATTATGAATTTTTGTATATCCCAGGTTTTCTCTGTAATTGTATTTGCTTTAAAAGCTTATAATTGGTAACAACAAATGAAATTAATGGAGATTGAACTCTATTTTTCAAAAGTGATGACGCATTGTTGGTATTTGAGATGGTGGGTACATTCCTTCAAACGTCTACATTTAAATATTACAAATTTTTAAATGCTAACCTGTGAAAAATGTCTTTTTCAAGTAAATTACTTTTCGACAGTTATACATGTTCTGGTATACAGCCTTCTCACTGATGATTGTTAGGTTTGCCATGCTATAATAATAATGGAAACTTATAAACTTATACAGTTCTACTTACATCTGTGCGTGTGGTGAGCGTGTAAGTACTCAAACATGGAGAGCGATAAAAAAAGTTACGTCATCTAAGAAGGGTTTATTGACCTTTTGTATATGTACATGTTATGACTTTAGTAGCTTGGTAGCCAAGCAATTGAAGAGCAATTTAGTTGGAAATGTTGACTGGTTTTAATGGTAGCAGCACTGGCTTAATGTATCAGCCTCTTGATGAAAAGTCCAATGTATTAACTATGATATATTGTCAATTCTGTTCGATAATTCTGGGGCCAATTTCATAGTGCTGCTTAACAGTAAGCAAATTTATATAGCAGAAAAATTTGCTTAAGCATAAGCCTATTTCACAGGTTAGCAAGAAAATAAGGCGGTCAGCTTGCGCGCTTGTCAGGGAGTTGCATTGTTACATCATTCATTTTGATACAATAAGCACTTCAAGGTCAGCATGCCTTATGTGTGCGGTTAGCAGCATTATGAAATTGAAACCAGCGCATTAAGCACAAGATCAGCCCTTCAGCAGCTCTATGAAATTGGGCCCTTGTTATTGCATTTGGAACTAGCTTCAACTATATATATATCAGTTTCATATTTTATTTGTGTTACAGTTTAATTTCTGTACACTTTGTTTCTACCTCAGCATTGAAACAGTTTTCTTTGCTTAGTATTTCCTCTTCCTCAATAGGCACACAGCGGAATTACACATTACTTCCTCACACAAGTTTTCACAGTGATCATTTATAAATAATAAGACTGTTATAAATATTAAAGTTAAATGCAAAAGTATATTAGTCTTTCTGATGTGTCAGTTCATTGTCTTTCAAACGAAATTATTGTTATTATTATTTTGTTTGTGTGGCCCTATTCAAGCGAACAAGAAGCCAGTACATTGTAGTAGTAAACTACAGCTAGGTTTCATAAATTCTGAGCAGGGGGCTTACATTACAAGCACACCATGAACTCTGGATTTATCTGAAAAACTAGCCTGATTGGGCTACGCAGGTAGTGAGCTCCAAAGCCTTGCATAGGATGATATGATATGAAATATGAATACGAATTCTTTCCCTAAAGATGTTGATAACATTGGTAACCATCAAAGACCAGTATCCACATATTATGTGACCCAAAATTCACATGAAACGAACCCATGGGAGTTTAGGCTAAATTGGTCGTCGAAAATTGTGAAGAAAATCTCCTACATACGTTTCTGGCATTAGGTTTTGGCATTAGTTCAAAAGTAATTGTTTGAATATTTTTTTATTTAAACTAGTGAGAGTTTTCCCCACGTTCAAATCTGAACATAGGCTAAATTAGGCCTATTTATTTCCAGTCTTACGAATGTAAAGCACATTAATTAAAGAATATGAATTACAGCGAGAAAAGGAGAGAGGGAAAAGGAGAGAGGAAAATGGCAGAAATTGTAAAATAAAACTTCAAAAACATGAGCAACCCGCCACATGCAGGGCTCTGTTATGGTCGTGCCATACTGGAATGAAAGAACCTCCCACCCGGTTGAGCCGATGCCTAGCCGTTAGAAAACGCACTGCACACTAGCCGCAAACTTCAGGAAGCACTAATTACACCCAATGCACCATTCTGTGGGGAACGGGACTGACTTGACAGGACTGCTCTCGACCGAGCGCAAGGCGTCGGGAGAGACGAAGCTGTGAAACGGGGTTGATTCACTACAGGGCCACTCGGTACGGGACCACGAGTTAAGCGGTTTGGCTAACACTCTAGCGGTCAATCACTGGTTTGGTGGCGATGATACACCCACACGACCGATGATTGTATTGCTGCAGTAGCTTATATACAAACAAAATTGAAATTGGTTGCACCTATGGTTTTTAAACTGTCCGAATTTTCATGTTTTATTTATATGGTATCTTAATTGACTCATGTTGGGAAATAAAATAACTTTCGATGTTCGTACCATCAATTTTTTGAATCAGTTTGATTGAAAGTAAGTAATTTACGGCGTTTAAAGGGTTATATTTCATCGGTTTTGCCACAACTTTTAGTGTGTACGAAATAGGCGTACTCATGATGTTTGAATAATTAACTAGACAATTGGACTAGTTCATTCGAAATTAGGTAATCGTACTTGAACTCAGAAATATAAATACCATTATTGATGTTTGTATGAAATAGAACGTTCATTTTGACCTTTTTATGTGTACATTGATACTCAAAATTAGGTGGGATAATTCTAAAGGATCATTTATTTCATACTGGACATAGTTATAATAACACGTAGAAAATATCCATACAAAAAGGTAAAGGAGTCTCGGTTGAAAGGTCAACACAGAGCAGGCTCCGGCGCACGCGCGCACACGATGACCTGTGTGTGGGTCACAGCTCAGTTTATAAACACGTACAAAACAACTGTACACACTACAGACAGACGGGCACACGGTATAAGGGAAGCTGTACTGTAGTTGTTCACACATACGTACATGTACATGTACATGTAGGGAGGTATGTGAGGCAGAAAAGCAGGACTTCACAAAGTTTCGGATTACATTTACCAACTTCCTATTTTTATACAAAAGCTAGTTAGAGGTACAAGTAATGTATATGAGACTGTTTGAAGAGTTCATTATCAATCATGCTCTCTCACTGAAACACCATTCAGCATGATTATGTCTGGGTCCTGGGAGGAGGTAAAAGTAAGTCAAGTGGCTCATTTTTAACATTTGTTTTAATAATTAGTAAATTAATAATACTAGTCCTACACATGTCCTATAATTCCCAAATCATTGAAAAACTTTCAGTGAAAGTTTTTCGATGATTTGGGCATTTTAAATCAGAAATAATGTGAATATCAACAAATTGAACAATATAGCATTATTTAACTAAATTATTTAATAAATTAATAGACCATGTGACCTGTGACATCACTTGTTTACAAAAGAGCCACAGAGCCTGGACTTCCTGCAGGCACAGTTTGTACGCAGCTCAATGGAAGAAAACAATCAATCTCATATATTTTATGGAGATTGCACTGTCTGATTTTTCTCAACTTTTGATATGAAGAAGGGGGGATATCTCAAAAGCTGTACAGCAGTTGTTTTTGTAAATTTTGAATTTATGTGAAATTATGACACAAAATCATGGTATGGCCTGTGTGGTATCTTGCCTGGTAGGAAATGCATTAGAATGTACACAAGGTCACCATTTCTGTAAACAAAGATAACATGGTCTATATACAACTCCATTACCTTATCATGATGACCTCCAATCATGATCAGGTAATACTAATAGTAATGGAGTTGTCCACTCCAACTTCCAAGGCCGTACCTTCATGAATTAAAAAAACAATATACGAGAAAATAACCAACAGTGCAAACACCAACATGATCATGGGCTCTCAATTCTCCATCACAGTACACAGTCAGTGTCAGACAGTGCTTGGGTACTCCTGGAACTATGATTTTTTATTCCGCTATCGTCTCCTTGTGGAGACGATAGCGGAACGAACCTCATCATATTTCTAGGAGTAGGCCTACTTAAATAGGGATGTCAGACAACTCGTCTGTCGGAAATTGACAATCAGACAAATCGACGGGTCGGACAATTCGCTGGCTTGTACGTTCAAATGTACGGCAAGTTAACTTTTGATCAGACAAGTTGACAGAGTTGAAATTCTCATGGCAGAAGATTTGTGTGACACCAGTGTACTGACTGTACAGACACGGGGCCGCTTGGAATTGGCACGGGTGACGAGGGTACTGTGGCTGGGCACGGACGTCTCCTGGGAGTGGGGGACAAACGCAAAGATGGCTGGCGTGCACAGAGATTTGCTTGCTAAACTCCAGCAAACTGTATATAGCTGATGGCAAACAGGGCCGAGGCCGTTCATACATGCAGACAATGTTTGCCTCCATGGCAGACTATATAGCACCCCAAAAAACACCATAATGACAGAATATTGAGTGTTGAAAGGGGGCTTGTTTACGAAAAGAGTGCAAAAAATTGTGCATCCCTTTTGTGGCCCACTCTAAAATTGCACCTAGTTTTGGCGATATGAATGGGCCACTGGCGGCCAGTGGCAGAAGATTAGGCTTATGTCCCCCAGAGCTTCTGACCCCCATACTTGTTTCTCACACGGAAACCCAGCTTCTACACCGGCCACGACTACCCCAGCCACTGCACGTATGCAAGGCCACCTGGTATGGGGATTTAGCAAGAGAAGTACATAGTGCTAGCACTGCCACTCTCCAGGCGTGCAATATCCAGTCCAAGAAAAGGCCAACTGAATAATTACAGAAATACAGGATTTATACAGGAAATTTTATGTAAACATTGTCAGTACTTGAGAAGTGTAGTGGAACCCTCAAACGAGGCACCTGTTTCGGCCGAATGTATATTCGGGACCTTGGAGGTCGTGACCTCCACACGTAATAAATCACTTAAGAGGGCTTGCGAGGGCTTATCTCCCATTTTCTAACCGCAGAAACTGTCGGCAAGACATCAAAGGACTCCCAGCCAGTTGGTGAACATGTTTTCAGTCATCTCTCTGGGCCTGCAGACTTATGGCGACTTAGCGCCCGAGTTGTATGTCATTGACATTAACCAGGCGGCCATTGCTTGTGTACAAACCAATGGGGAAATTTGTGTACATGAGCAATGGAGGTTTTTTTAATTCTCCACCCACTTTGACCGAGTCACCGACCCCTGTTGATTGACACCCCTTCTAGACTGTGTGTTATGGTACAGGGGAGGATATTATGGAATATGGCATGGCTTGGATTTACCACGAGGGTGCTGTTTAAGTGTTATATTTCCTTGACTTGTGGAGGTCGCGACCGACACAGTCACTCGCTGCAGGGTACTAACAAGTTACAGTTAAATTAAATTTCTTTCTGATGTATGCTCTCTTGCCAGAGAGCTACTGTGTAGATAAGGATCTCAGAGTGAATCTTAAAATAGTTTGAAAAAACTATGGCTGTTCCCGTCCCATCCACCTTGGACACCATTTTGGAGGAGCTGAAGTTGGAGCCATCTCAAGTACAAGAGGTTCCGGGTACCATTGTTGCAGTGGTATGTATCATTTAGTTGCAATAATTTTTTCCACTGAATTTGCTGGTGGTCAGAGACTCGAGGGTTACAACGAACCATAGGTTAAAATTTAAAAAACATTTTTTACCTTTTTTCTTATACTTTTAAATCAAGCCAAGTGGTACATTTAAAATGTTGGAACAAAAGCCATAGTAGCTCTTGGGACCAACAGCTACTTTTATCCCGCAAGTATCTATGATCATCTTCACATAATAAAGAGGGGCCTCTAAGGTCAGCTTTGTGATGCACTCATTTTCCACTAGACAAAGACCTCATGAAAGTTGAGAAAAAATTACAAGTCTCTAGCCTCACCTTAAAATGCCAATTTATTTGATACTCTTTCATAGCGAGATTTTAAATATGAGGTCAATGAATATATTAAAAACATTTAAACAAATTTGTTGTAAATTATCTAAACTTACACTATAATACAGGACTAATCACATTTAATGTGGGAAAATTTTTATTTTTGTCTCATGCTAGAAAGTGTCACATACATACACTTTAGGCTACATATGTGCTATTTGCTGCAAAACACAGTGTATAAACAACCATTTGCCTATAATTTGTACTTATTTATTATTTGTACTCCTATGAAAGGTTCATAATGACTGGCTGCATTACCTCTTTAAAAATGGAGTGGTCCCATCAACAAAACAGCTCAATGTGCCACATGCCTGCTGGGAGAAGCTACCTGGGAGACTGGCTTACGGGAGGGTGGAAAGCCCTTGGAAGAGGGTGGAAATAGAAATTATTTCCAAACCAACATCAGGGAAGATAATGTGAGTTGATTCCCCTTGTTTTGTTTTTTCAATTGGATCGAATCCAAATTGGCGGCTACAGCAACGGCTATGACTATTGCTAGGGGTGTTGTTAAGGATGTCCTATACTTCAACGCACAATGACTCGGTGATCCAGCTGAAGCTGTAGCCGTAGCTGCCAATGCGATCACAGCCTTAGCTCGGCTCAGTTTTCAGTACACAAAAAATGAACCAATTTGTTTGTCATTATTATTATTTTTACAAAAAATTGTTAATGGCCTGATGATTTGACCCTAGCAGAGTCTTTCTCTCATTCAGCCTTTGAGCCTTTGGTTGGTAAGCAGTTAGCACCAGCTAATTCTATTTTCTCATTATTATTTTTATTTATGTTTATATCTGTCTGGAAAGAAACTTAGGGACTCTCAGTAGGCCTGAAGACATCTATTTTTGACAAGATGATAAAGAAAATGTCAGTTTTAGATCTGGGAGGAAAAGCCTGAGTAGAAAAATCCAACACAATCAGATACTCGGCTATCAGGGACTGAAGACACAATCCACATGCAAGGTCTGTGGTCCCAGTCAGTGATTTGGACCGGGGTCACAGAAGTAAAACGCAGAGTAGAAACCTCTGAGCCTGCCTGATTGCTGTTATTACATGTACAACAAATTAAGTACAAAATCTAGAATTCTTTCTTATTATTTTTTTTTGCTTATGAAATGTGTTCTTTCGAAATAATGCCCGTTTTGGGACAATACAGTAGGATAAAACAACATGTACAACTGCACCTAAATGATAAAGCGGTTTTTAGTTTATAAACACTGATAAATTTGATACAGGTGTATGTAAAATAACTTGTGTTTTATTTTGCATACTTTTAAACAGAGTGCCTAAGATAAATCCAAAGTGGCTGATGAAAGGAGACCTGGGATTCATGGAATTCATGCAGTGCCTAGCTAAACAGAACTACCTCATCCAATGGGAGCAGATGTACCAAGAGCACGCCACACTCCTAACGACCAATAGAAATGCTAGACAGGTCAAACAGGTGAATATGTTCGATAGATGTTCTAATTGCATCTCGGATAAAGAATATTATAAACCGTACTTATAAATCCTTGTCGTTTGATTAGTGGAACACGCATCGTGTGTCATACTTTATTTTGCCATGTATACTGTACCAACACTCCAAAATTTAATATAGGAGTCTTATATTGATCAATATAGGAGGCTCAGGGTGCTTTGCAGCTACCCTTCGCGCGTAGTAACAGATTTTACATTGAGTACCGTATGTATTGATTCTATGTTATTAGTGCCCTTGTAAGCTTGCCGCTAACACATGTTATGCTATGAAAACCAAATGCGCTTTAGCCAACTTATCTTAAACAGCCCCATCTATGTTTTTATCAGCCGTTTAATACTTTATTGTTGAAATAAACTAGTTGTTCAAAACTTTGTATTATTTGTTGTTGAAATAAATTAGGAATTATAGGAAATATATCAAATGACAAGAGTCTATGTGTGAGGTATATAAAACTAGGATGCATCTTATTCATACAATAAAGCAGTATTTTTTTTAAATCTGGACTGTTCCATTTCACTCGGCTTTGCCTATCAAAATGGAACAATCTAAATTAAACATTGTGATTATACTCTGCTAAACTGTACTCAAATGCATCCAATATTTGTATATTATTTGGGTTTTTGCTCAATACGGATTTGTGATATGTGTTGTGAAACTGTTAATTTAATTTACCGGCACCGTAGCAAAGGAAACACTGAACAATTAAAGGGGCACATTTATAAAATGTGACCTGTGACATCACATGTTTAAAAAAAGAGACAGAGCCTGGACCTTCTGCACGCAGGATTTGTATACAGCCCAATGGAAGAACACATTAAATCTTATATGTTATGGAGATTTCACTGTCTGATTTTTATCAATATTGTTTATGAAGAAAAGGGGCAGATCTTAAAAATTGTTCAGCTGTTATTTTTTATAACTCATGAATCTGTGCTGAAATTATGCCAAAAAATGTAAAACTTTCCCATATGACCAGCATAGTATCTTGCCTGCCAGAAAGGCCTAGGAATGTTCAAGGTCATTCTTTTTGTAATCAAAGGGTCTAGATACTATAGGAAAAAAGAATCAAGCAATAATGATTGGTTCTCCTGTTTTCTGATGAATTCACGAGTTGCACAAGGTCATATCTTTGTTAAAAATACATCTGCATGAACAAAACCATGGGAGTAAGTTGTGACTTTTGTTACACAGCGCCGATTTCCAGTGTTTTTAAGATACAACCCTCCGAACTGATTTACAACCTTTTTGCATTTACTCAATGATATTTTCTAAAGGTTACTAGCTCATGTAATTGCTTTGACCCTAATTCCTTATCGTTAATTGAATATTTTGTTAAGGACTCAAGCATGGAATTGGAGGAATCTTTAAAGGCACTTTTCAACTGCCCTATCTTCAAAACTTGCCAAAGGGACAGACCCCAAGAATTGGACAAAACAGTAGCCAGTGGGTTGCAGACAACCTCAGCCAACTATCAGCAACACCAAGAGCATCCAAATATGGTTCCCGTTGTGTGCATCATCAGCAGTGCCAAATCTCTGTTTATTATAAGACATTGTGTCGAGCACACTCTTCAAGACTGTATAACCTTCAGTCCAGCAATGCTGGGAAACTCCTACGCCAAGCCGTTGTTTGTCGTTTACCAAATATTAAAAGCATTTGACTTTTGTCATCAGCGAGGTGTACCATGCGGTGAGATTACCCTCAGAGATTTCACAATGGACAAAAATCTCTGGGTGCAGTTTCGAGGTCCCAAATGGAATGACTTAATTCAGAAAAACTGTTGCGTAGAAAGCAAGATTGCACATGACATTGACAGCTCTGAAGGTGATTCCACTGAAAGACTGAATGAGCCTGAGTGTGCAGTGGAAACACCTGCAAAGGATCCATTCCAGACCCTGCCTGAGCTGGTTCTCAACTGGGTCAAAGGTGAACTCTCCAACTTTGACTATCTCATGACCTTGAACTCACTCGCAGGTCGTCATGCTAGTAACCCAAACCACTACCCAGTACTACCGTGGGTCATGGATTTCACCCGTCCAGACGGTGGCTACCGTGACCTGAGTAAGTCCAAGTACAGGCTTACCAAAGGTGACCACCAGTTGGATTTCATGTACGAGTCCTCGTTGAACCAGTCCTCTTCCCCAACTGACTCCGCACTTCAGAATCCGCATCACATCTCCGATGTCCTCTCAGAGATAACCTACTACGTCTACACAGCCCGGCGGACACCCAAGTCAGTACTGTGTGCCCATGTGCGATCCACTTGGGTTCCAAATGAGTACCCATTCAGCATCCAGAGACTTCAAGAGTGGACGCCCGATGAATGCATTCCGGAGTTCTTCACTGATCCTGACATCTTCAGGTCTATTCATGAAGACCTGCAGGATCTGGAAGTGCCATCGTGGACCTCTGGACCAGAAGACTTTATTGCCAAACACAGGGCCATATTGGAAAGTGATTACGTGTCTGACAGACTTCATAGATGGATTGATTTAACATTTGGATTCAAGGTAAGAAAAAGGTGCACAAATTATGTGAAACACATCGTGTTACGGGGCCTTATTTCAAGATAATGCTGAGCTGAACAACTTGCTTTGTAAATTTGTGAGCAAAGTGAGATAGTTTTACTATAATGAATAACTCAGCATTTTGGCTAGTAACCTTCTCCTGCAAAAAAAAAAGTCTTTATTTGCTATTAGACACCTTGCACCGCCAATGCGCCGTACGGGCATGAAACCTAATTAATGAACATGAACAATTCTTATAATGCTAAGCAGATGGGTTTTAAGTGAACTTTTGAACATATCTAATGAGTTCGCATTCCTAAAGGCCATGTCACATGAGGCAATTTACAGGCAACCAGCCCCAGTTTTCTCATAATTTTCTTTGGGAGAGTGAGTTACAGCTAGAAAATTGTCTCTTGTGCTGCTGTAGTGTTCCTTTTGTCTGCATTCAGTGCAGATGGCTGCCCCCAAGTTGCCTGAATACATTGCCCCGCAGACACTCTCTTAATACAATGTAATTCCAGATGTGAATACATTTTTCAGTTGTCTGGTGGAGCTGCTATCCGGGCCAAAAACGTCTGTCTTCACCTGGTGGATCAGCACACACACCCGACGAGTCATGGTGCTGTACAGCTCTTCAATGTCCCCCACCCCCGCAGACTCATCCCATCACCCTATCTGTCTTCATCCCCGCCCACCATCATCCGCAAGCAGCCAAGAGTAGATGGAAGTGTAGCTGGCAGATCTGCTGATATCGAGGTATATTTTGAATTGTTTCCACTGTTTTTTCCACAGCACTTTGTATTCTGTTCCAAAGTTACATACAGTATGCTTGTAATTTTGTTTTCAATGAGCGCTTTGGGACGCCCTCGGGGTGTGGAAAGCGCTATATGTAAGAACTTAGTATTATTATTATTCATTAATTGTTGGGGTACCCGCTGCTTAGGATTCAAAATGCCTCTAGCCATCGGGCTAGCTCGGTGGTCTAGTGGTAAGACATCTGCTCTAGCAATGCAAATGTCGTTGTTTTCGTATCCCACCCGAGTGATTTGCCTGAGGATTTTTTTTCACAGAGCTCGGGTTAATACTTAGTATACAGTGCTTAACACACATTGGTGTAAGGGTAAAAAACAAATTTGATTATTATTCATGTTATTTCTCGTTCCGACCGTTGTAAGCTCAGCTATGGATGGTGACTGTAGACAAAGTATTGAGCTAGATTTTCTTTGTTGATTTAGGCAAGAAAAGTTTAGTAATAGGACTTGGCTTTTATGTATTGTATTCAAAGACTAAGGTCTTCTCAGAATTGAAAGCTTCTATTATAAGAAATGCATATGCTAAAATGTGTGATTTTTTGTAAAAATTTCACACAAATATGTGCCAGTTTTGGAGCCAGAAGTAGCGAAAACTGTGGGCATGCAGCAGATACGAACGACACAATCAATGACTTGCCAACAGGGTACCTGATAAGGATAATTACGATGTTGATATTGTACATTTACATGGCATCTTGAAGACTACGTTAAGCATTTACAATGAATGGAGCACCAACTCACAAAATGAAACCCATTTACTGTAGCGTTTATATGTTCATCATAAATACCTAGGACAGTTTGTCCATTCTGAT
This sequence comes from Leptasterias polaris, assembly GCA_037783415.1. Taxonomy (NCBI): domain Eukaryota; kingdom Metazoa; phylum Echinodermata; class Asteroidea; order Forcipulatida; family Asteriidae; genus Leptasterias; species Leptasterias polaris. Next base: position 6,078,080 of record JAZGTN010000027.1, read on the forward strand.
TGGCCGAGAGGAAATCACATGACCATGTTCATGACCATGTTTAAACAGGCCATATAAAAATGGAGTTTTAAGCTTGCATGCAATAGTTTGAAACTTAAGCGTGCAAGTTGGAAACTTAAGAGAGGAGCTACTCAGTGCTCAACACATAGAAATTCAACTCAGAGTCAAGATGAGCTGGGCCCAAACTGTCAGATTTGTTCTCATACAGTACTTTTGGATGATTTTAGCGAAAAAGTATGTATAAATGGGAATCAAAGTGTGTTGAATCAGTTTGTTCAAACACTGCGAGGCCTGGTTCTTGATAATTTTACCGAGACTTCTTGGTAAAATTATCAAGAACCAGACCAATAACATCTTTACCGCACTTTGATTCCCTTAGTAAAGGTCACTCCGCTCAATCTTTTTCAATTTAGCAAAATCTAATAATCAATGCATCAATTACAGAATCAGCAGCCAATTTCTGATATCGATCGTATTTCTTTGTTGTTGCCCTGAACAGATTGTACAACCTGAGATCGTCACAGTTAGCAATGAACAAACAACGAGGGTATCTGAATTCACTACCACAGTTGTTGCTGCGAAGGAAGCCACCCCAGAAATCACCTTGACTTCAGGGCAGTCAGATGGGACTGGAGGATCTGTAACAGTCACAGAGAGAAGTAGTATCAGCCCGGCCATGGAGGTAGAAATTACTTTTGAAACATGTTTTTTAATGGGCTATATCTCATAATAGAAAATAATAATAAGTAGGGTTTTATTATTAATGTTGTTATGAGTGTGTAATTTGGCTGCATCTGCCTGTCACAACAGAGAAAAGGGATGCAACATTGCAGCTGATCAGGGCCTAATTTCATAGAGCTGCTTAAGCACAAAAAGTAGCTTAGCACAACAAAACTATGCTTACCAGAATAAGGTTACCAGCCAAACTACAATGTCACATGTAGAATTTGTAACTGGTATCCTGCTCATTTCTGCTAAGCAACAAATTGTTAAGCAATTTTGTCTGCTTAAGCAGCTCTATGAAATTGGGCCCAGCTTATTTCCTCATTTTTGGTTTTTCAGCTGTGCCATTGAAAATTGAAAAACACAGTACAAAGTCTTACTGTGCCTTGAACTTTCCTCTTTTTTTAGACACACTGCAGTTGCATGCCTGAGAAATAAGAACTGGTCGTTTTATAAACGGCTGATTTTTCTACTTTCAATATGAAGGAATTTTTTCGTGCTGACAATGTGACTATTTAACAATCCACCACAGGTAGTTTCAGAAACCAATCTGGAAGTGTCAGTTGACACCATTGAGACTATTAACAGCATCGTCAGTAGCGGCAATGGCAGTAAAGCTATAGACATGCCGTCCCAAGCACCGTCAGTACAGCCTTTGCTGGCACAGACGGTGGACGAATCTTCTCTTATCAAGAACCCAATCAAGAAACTCCCATTTTTTAGGTGAGATTGTAAAGATATGTCCGAAAAGATTGTAGACAATGTGTAACTGTTGATATATACACACAGTCTATAAACTCCTTGCACAACGCGGAATGCATCCCCTTCCATTTGGGAGTTAACTCTATGATTCTTGTGTACAGTTTGACTCCCAAAATGGCAAACAGGACAGGCGCGCATATGTACGCTGCGCGTTGTGCAAGGGGTCTATACCATTGGTTAACCCTAGCAGTGTTCTAATTTGGCCAATTTTTTTGACTGATTTAATGGGCCCTTTTTGTAATAAATTTTTATTGGTCACAACACACCACATGACCTAAAAATAACCCTTGTGAAAGTTCGCGTTTTTACCAAAATAAAGTTTGGGAAGTCAGCTTTGAACTTGTGTATGCCTTGACTGAGGTCATTGTTTCTAGGATTTGTTTTTGCCATTTTAACAAAAAGTGTTCATTCACAGCAATGCATGGCATTACAGAGCACTGCTAGGGTTAAATTCCACTTCATTTTGAGCAAAGTTTTTATTTGAAACACCCATAAGATTTTCACCCTTAAATAATCCATAAGTTTACTTTTGGATTTGTGCTGATTTTTGTCTCTGATCATGTCAAAGTCTGTACATAGCCTTCTCTACATATTGTAAGCATCTCCATGTCTAGGAAATACAGTGCTATTCACTTTTGAGGGTCCCTTGGTTTCATTACCAAAAAAGATAATAACAAAATTGGAGATAGACACCAAAACTATCCCGCCCAGAAAACTAAATAAATTTGATCATCCCCCATTCATAGATCCAAGGCAGATGCACTGACAGAGACCAAACCATTGATCCCGAGACCGGAGCAGATGAGGATCAGTCTACCGGATGATTATGAACCTCTAGCCGCTCTGAACCAGCTGGAGTCTCTGTATTCTTTCTCTTCAAAGGCCCTGCAAGGCTTGCCGGCCAACAGAGGAGAGGTTAGATTGGAAAGGGATTGGTTAATGAATAGATCACACTTTGTTATAGTGTTTGAATCTCTCATTTGGTTTTTTTGTTACCAGTGTAGGTCCACACTTCACTGTACAGAGCTTACGGTACCATTATCTCTTGCATATTACCTTAGTTTACTTACAAAAGCTATTTGAAGGATTCCTATCCATAGTGGTCACCACATTTAACTGAAGTCATATAAATCAGTGCAATATATTTGATGTGTTATAAGATATCAAGGTTAGGGTTAGAAAATTGTAATAGATTAAATTTGCATCGGGGATGAAGAATGTTGTTTGTATTTTACCCATACACCGATGTTTGCTAAATTGTACTTAGTACCTTCCCCGAGTTCTGTGAAAAGAAAACAACAAAATATCTTCTTTTTAAACAAAATATGTAGACAAATAAAATTAAAAAAATCTTACTCCACCTTTTTAGTGCACCCCAGCAGATTGTTCGATACATCTCCTTGGGCAGGACATGCACGTGATGGGTTGCCTCATCGTTGAGATGTTCCTTGCTCCTAAGCTAAGGATGTTACATCAAAACACACCACTCTTGGAGAGATGGAAGATACTCAGGAGGGTTTTTGACACGGATTGGCTGGATCTTCCAAGGTAGGAGATAAATCTTCTAGATAAAACTAAGGCAGTGTCTGAATTGAAACAGTTTTGGCGACCTCGAGCAGAATCATGTTAGATCTTCGGGCATTGGTTAAGCGATCTTGGTTCAACAATTGCAGTGATGCAGCTGTTGCGACATACCATAACCGAGTTGTTGGCTCAGTTAGGCTTGGTTTCAACAAACTAACAAAAAATGTCAACGAAATTCTTTAAAAAATTAAAAACATTGGAACATACCAATCCATTAATTTGATAAAAAAATGGAGGCTGTGTATTTTGAGACATTATTTTTCAAGAGATGTCCCTATGTCATGAACCATTTCTAGTCGCCAACCCTTTATTGCGTAGCTCTCGGGAATTGTTTCTGTCAATGAACTTTACTTCAGAAACTTGTTTCTGGTCTGTGTTGCCAAACCACACCCCTGGCAGCTGCAACTGCGGCTACAGCTGTTGCTAGGGTTGTGGCTTGAGGTAGCCTATGATTCAATGCTTGTTCACATGATAATCAAGCCGCAGTCGTAGCCGCTAACTTGGACACAGCCTAACACTTGACACATCTGTCCATGCAAACATTGTTAAAACCACACTGCATAGTTGGAACATCAAATACATTGAGCCAAAAAGTCTGTTGTATAGAATTGCCCTTCACATTTTTTTCTGTGGCACAAATAAATTAACTAAAAAAAGGCATTTATATCACAAGTTGAAATCTACACATTTGTAGCCTTCTACTTTCAAGAATAATAAGGGTACTATTAGCCTTAATTTAAGTTTTATGGAATTTGTAATAAAAATTATGAGTGTAAAGATGGTGTAAGCAAATATTTTGAATTAGGAGTTGATGTAATGTGATTATGTCTTTTTTGGAAAGCAAATGCCTCTTGACGATCAAAACGTTTAAAGAAGTTTGTTGTAAGCTGCTGGTTCGCCAATCTGTTGGATCTTGGATTCTTAGCAAAACTTGTTCTCAGTCTAGATAACTGAATATACAACAGTGGGCTTGTAGTCTTTAGAATATCTAGTCAGCAATAGCAATGTCAAAGTGAAATAAATTGTATTGTTGCAAATCTTATTGGACAGAGTTATTCTTATTTAAGTATTACACTGAAAGCGGAGTTTTTTTAGTTCACCCCCAAAAAATCAAAGCTTTGTTGTAAGACTTCCTTTGTTTTAATTTCTCAGGCCAGTACGCCAGGTCACACGATTACTTTTGGAGCTGGACACTAAACCAAACCTTAGGGATATAACAGATCATTTCTATCGTCAACCAACCATGGGTCTACCCCATCCTACAGCGAATATGCTGCTCCAACCTGCAGCTGAAGTTATCTACTTTCCTGGTTACATGCCCAATGTGTATAAATTACTGAGCGATCTTAAGACTGCTGGTACAGGCAGCACTGGTAAGATGGACCTTAAGAAACAGAGTGTTGCAAAAATACACCATGTTTCCCGCAAACTACCCAAGATCGTACGTCAGTTGACGCCAGAAGGACGGGAGCTGCTGTTTCCCTACCTGCTGGAGTTGTTTGAGTCTGTAGACACTGCTCTCTACGCCTGTCTGCTGTTGCTAACCAAGGTCGCTCAGTTTATCGGGCCACAGCTGGCTGCTCGGAAGCTCTTGCCTTGCCTGTCACAAGTGTACGATTCGGAGTTCACCTCTCCAAACTTCATGTTGCTTTTTCATCAGTCCTTCCTGGCGAAGCTCATTGTGTGGTTTGGGCTCAGGCCGTTTCTCTCCAACATCATTGCTTTCATTGTGGATGCTGTCACTGGCCTGAAAGAGTGTCCAGAGTTCAGGCCGGCAGTTGATGATCCGATATCCATCATTGCAGACGACAAGAAAGTGAGACCTACATCCATGGGCGGTGGACCACTAGACCTAATAAACCTTGATGATGAAGTTGATCTTCAAGTCACTAATGATGTTGAGATTGCTCTTGATCGAGGGGTTGGAGAATCAGATAGCTCAAGTAGTGAAGAGGACGTCCCATCATCATCTAGCAGGAAGGACTCTGAGAGTACGGATACAAGTAGTCTAGGACCAACAGCTCACACGGAAAATCAAGAAGACACTAACACTGATGACAGGAAGTCAGAAAAGCGATCTGACGAGAGTGACAGTGGTCCAGTATCAAATGAAGTTTCAGATGGACGAAGAACATCTGAAGAGACCAACAAATCTGGAATGCCAATGGATGCCTTATTACCGAACAAATCTGATGGAACTCAAGAAGAGACGGGCTCTAAATCTGATGAAGCCATTCCGGAAGACATTCCTGCAGACAACTCAGACAGTACCCTCAGTCAGGAGGGCATTGTGAAGGAGGCAGAGAAGAGACCAGCTGACCCCGATCCATCAGTTACAGTTGGGGTAGAGACTGACCCTTCTGTAGAGGAGTCAATGGAAGACCCGATTCAGGAATACCTCATGTCGAGCCTCACCAAAGGTCGAATGACCTCCCTGGGGAATCTCCCTCCTGGATCCCGCCTGATGGACGTCGCTGTGGAGAGTGTGACCTGGCTGAGCCGTCGTCTTGGACCTGCTCTGACTGTCACTCACTTATCCAAGAGGCTTCTGAAGGCGCTCAAGACTTGCTTCATGGGAGGACATCTTCTCTCCTACTTTGATCTTGATAGTGACAGTGACAGTAGTGATGGTAGGTTTCACTTCAATCACTGAAAAAACTTTTACTCAAAAATTACTGTCATTATTACAATTATGTCTTCTGGTAATTAAATATCAACTTGATCGAAATAGCTCAAAGTTCTTTTACCAGTTACCCTCGGTTATTTTAACAATATTATTTGATCACAAAAGTGATTTTCTGTGTTGTTGAATATTAAGGCATTCTGTTTTACTATTGGGCTACAAAATATACCTCACTGGTACATTGAGTATAAATCAGGATCAAAACTATTACTCTAATTTGTCATTATATTTCATAACTCCTTTTATTATTAATGCTAGATGAGTATGGTGTTTACATTGAACGGCGAATGGTTCTCGGTGACAGCAATGCAAAAGCTGTGTTGGGGTGTCTGACAGACATAGCAGTACTTTACGGAGATCAGCTTATCTTCAAACGGTACCTTCCTTACATCCAAGAAACCGTAAGTGAATCAAGCAAGTTGTATTCTGTCCCAAGGAGCTGCATGCCTGGTACATGGTCTTCTTCTCATCGAGTCCACTTTACAATCAAAAGGATTTTGTTCAGCCAAAGCTGAACTCATTACTGTGCATCTTTCTTGTACTTTGCAAGGTCAACAGATGTGCATGGTTCCTGTAGTATGGAGCATCTCGCCTGGTGTTTCATAGTTTGTAATAAAAGCATTATTTATTTTAGAATTTTATTTCATACATTAACTAACAGCGCAAGCGCCAATTAAAGGATGGATAACAGATTTTATAAAACTTTGAAAATTAAACACACAACTAAAAAAAAAAAAAACACACACACAATGGTACAAGGCAAAAAGACAAATTATTACCATTAAAAATAAGTTACCAAAGTCAAAAACTAATTATTAGTCGGAAATGGTTTGAAATCCATTTGTGCATTTTTGGTTTGTTGGCCTGACTAGACGGTGCAAGTATCGCACCAAGCCATTGCGGAATTTAATGAACTCTCCCACAAACTTTGCTCTAATGTGTGAAACAAGCAATATCTCGCCTTCGGCTTGGACTTTTATTACACTGCCACGACCCTACCACTCTTTTATTCACTTATTAGCAATTGAATAGGACAGTAGACCCCCAGGTATGGCACTGAAGTTGTTTCTACTGCAGCCATGCCGCTTGAACTGCGTGTAGGATGCATTTTCACAATATTGTACCATGCAAGAAAAGGGTCATTTTAAAGGAGCCTATACATGTAAATATTTTTGAATTCCAATAACTCAGAGATGAAATGTCCGATGAGATGTAAAATAGCAAGTGTTTATTTTACTGTACAGGTTTGTTCTGTGAGGCGCAAGATTAATCTAAAAGCAGAAGCCAACCTGGTTTCCTGTATAGTGCTTTTAAGGCATCTGATTCCATTCATCACCGACTCACAGCTCATGGATAAACTTACAGTAAGTAAAAACTCTTATCGGATTTTAGCTTTCTCTAAAATGTCTTTGTCACGACTCATGAAACTGAAACGCTGAAATTGATTGAAGCAATATATTTGATAAAAAAATGTTTTCACAGGACTCGGGAAAAGTACTGAGTGTACAGTTCATAATACACATCAGTGTAAGGGCAAAAAACAAATAATATATTTCAGTTTTGATTGATTTTACTTTTTTGGTCATTACAGTTTATCTTCAGGAAAATCCTTCAGCCTTTGGTCAATGTCGTCCAATCCTGCCAGCTGAGCTTCCCTAGTGGTGCTCAAGGGAGGGCAGTCATCTGCTACAAGCTGGTAGACGTCATGACGACGATCGGGTTGCGCATTGGCCGGGAGATGGCACGGGAGCACATGACCGGGACGCTGCAGCATTTCTTTGTCTGTTTTGAATTGGTACACGGAGACAGAAGTCCAGGTGCCAAGCCGTTTCCTGGTAAGTAATGTTGGCCGTAAACATCGCTGGTCTGGTATCATAAAGTTATTAAAGCATCAAGGTGGGCTTCAGGTGGGCACAGGGGTTTCTGTCTCTGCTTTTCATCTCTGTGGACCAAGCTTCGAACCCAATCTCAGACCTGGAGCCTTGCATGTGGATTGGGTTGTTAGTCCCTACCTGATTGTGTGGGTTTCCCTCCACATCTATTCTCTTTCTTGTTATTTGTGCTTGAGCTGTTGGCTTGGTAAATAAATACATTTGTTTAATGTTGCTTAAAGGACCCCTGAAGTAAATTTTGCTTTAGAAATATATTTTGAGCTTTTTTCTAATCCTGTTATGTGTATGAAAACTAGTTGACATCCATATTTGGTGAATTTCATTGAAAGATGATTTTCTGTAAAAAAAAATAAAAATTAATTCCTCTCTCATCTGGACAACTGCGGGGGCTTGTCGCAGTGATGTCATTTCAGGGAGACACTTGCTTTATTTCTGTTAACCCCAAAATTTGCTTGGTAAAATGAATTTGTGATAAAAGTTTGTGCTTTGAAATTACTTCCATTAACTGACACAATGGGCTCCATCCATTCATCCAAACGTCCTCAAACACATTGTGATGACTCATTAATTATTATCAACATAATGAAATGATTAAATTGTACAGTAATTTATGTGTTAAAAGCCGCTAGTGTCTTCTTGTATGTTCAGATATGGAGCGGCGTCATAATCAGTTTTCCCATAGCACTGACAGTGAGGATATGTACTGCGAGATCAAGGTGGACTCTCAGACCAACCAGTACAAAATAGGCACACCCACTAAGCTGGAGAACCTCCATGGAGAAATGGCAAGATCCCCTAACGCCTTTTCATCTCGGATTTCAGGTCAGTTAATTTTATCATATTTGAGATCAGCGCCCAATTTCATAGAGCTGCAAAAAATATTTTTTTCTGCTAAGCAAAACTAAGCAGGATACCAGTAACATTTGGTACATGTAAAATGGTATTTTAGCTGGTAGCCGTATTCTGGTAAGCATAATTTTGTTGTGCTTAGCAACTTTGTGTGTTAAACAGCTCAATGTAATTGGGCCTTGGAAGGAGGGTAGAGAGTGAATAAGTGTACATTCTGATGAGTTCTCTAAGGGAAGTTCTGACAAGAAATGCAATAAAGTGAACGCATCTGTCATCAGGCAACTTTCCAGTGGTTGTAATTAATGTGTAGGTACCTGAAACCACCAAAGAAGCGGTTCAACATGTGAATGGACATAAAGGCTTATAGTGAAATTTTGTTGATAAATAATTTTTTTTTTTTTTTTTTCATATTTCAATCAAATAATGGACGAAAAGTTAAGCAGTTTTTTTCTGTCAATTTTTGATGGAAATTTGAGGATGATTTAGTTTTTGTTTAATCTTTGGTCTGCTGCAGAATTTGGGGGGTGGTGAATCCCGCCTGAATAACCGTTGGATTTAATTTTCCGTAGAACTCGGGGAAAACACTGAGTGTACTTTGCATTACCACAAGGTATAAGGTCAATGTTTAAGGGTAACACCAAACTAACACCGAATGTTGCAAACCCACAGATAATCTGCATGTGGACGTGCTGGAGGATAGACACAGTGTAGATCCTGAGATCATGAGTGAATTAAGAGAAACTTTCAGTCCTGAGATGGCGAATACAGCTTACATTCCACTCTGTCGACTCACCGGAAGGTATCCAAAATCACAGTCATTATTGTTTAGTCACAATTATACTTCGGTCTCCTGAACTCATTAACGTATATTTCCTTCTACATTTTGATGCACAAATTCATGTTTATGATTCATTTGTATACATTTATTGGATGCAGGGTTCTGCCCAGGATTTGTTTAGTGCCGGAAATTTTTTTTTTCCTAGTACAGTCAAGTCAATTTCCTTTTGATCATGCACGGAGTGGTTACACACGTGCGCCCTGCAGCTAGCTGTGCCTTGAATGTAGGCCCTCAGTGCGCGCACGCCTTTACCGCCATGGGAAAACAATTTACAGCATCTATAGCATGGTGCTTACTCTGCAGTTCATTTCCGTTGTATTAAACGCTGTAGAATAGGGTTCGCAACATGATGAAACTGGTATCATGTTATTCCAAGCGTAAAGCTACAATCAGCGTGACTGGAAACCATTGCAAAATCAATGCGGGTTTCGTGCGTTGGATATATACATCGTACAGGCGGGAGGAATGCTCGATCCTGGATCATTAAAATAGACTCAAACCAAAGAAGTAGGCTACTCGAAACTTTGGATAAAACTGTTTACTGGTAAATAATTTGTTTTACACGTTGTTCAAAATATTTTGAAGGAAATGGGAAAAAAAAAGGGAAAATGTGTGGTGGTCGGAAAAAGAAAAAATTCTGCGAGTGCCGGTCGGGGAATCATGAGTGCCGGTCGGGTTTTCCGGCACCGACCACCGTGGGCAGAACCCTGTGGATGCAGGACCTTATATAATATGAACAGAATATAATCACATGGTTATTATCACTATTATTATTACCATTGTTATATATTTTACTCCATTTCTGAATAACACAAACAGATAAAATACAAAATGTAATAAACCTTGAACAAGAGAAATATTTTATCTTTAAATCCTGTTCTAGTCAATTAAAATTCACCCAGTCAGTTTCCCTGGTGATTTATTACTTGATATTTGAAATAAAAAATCGCATCCCTCTTAAATTGATAGACTGCTGCTGCCCAGGTTGTATTTCATGGCATTGCTTACTGTGAAATTCTTCGCTTACTGTGCCCCGTAAAGCACATAACTCTGGGGTCTGTTAGCGCAGAATTACGCGGTAAGCAGAGCTATGAAATTTGGCTCTCATAAGCATGCCACGCTGACCTGGGCCCAATTTCATAGAGCTGCTTAAGCACAAAAAGTAGCTAAGCATAATAGTAACATGTTTACCAACCAAAATACCATTCCACAGTGTACCATTTATGACTGATATCCTGCTTCTTTTTGCTTAAGCAAGGTTTGCTGCTTAAGCAGCTATATGAAATTGGGCCCTGATGTAAAGATGGTACAATACACCGATCCATTAAGCCACGCCCATTTCTCATTGACCAATCACAACCGCGAAATCTGATCACCATTTGAGCCGTTTGGTGATCTTTGCACTAATGGTGATCGGGTTTCGCGGCTGTGATTGGTCAACTCGTAAGGAGGCGGGGCTTAATGGATCGATCTATTAACTGTCATTTAGAAAAAACATACCACCTTGAAATGCTTAAAACTTATTGATTTCCCCAAGCGTTACTGCTGCAAGTCATTTGCAATTTAAACAAGTCTTCTTTTCGTTTCTTTTTGCCAGTATTCACATGGAGCGAATCCTTTACAACCATGACCTCATTTGGAGATTATCCAATCAGCACGAGAAAGCACTTGCAGCTCAGAGGGCAGCTGCTATTTCCACCAGCACTCAGGTCGGAGATCAAGGTGAGTTCGCTTGAGTCGTCTCATGAGTTCAGAGTTCATTGGTCATTCATTGATTCGTTGTGTCAGTGCAATGATGTTGTATCTCAAGTTCGTACACAAACGTATTTTGGCAACTAAGGTTTTGTTTGTACATTTGGGATACTTGAAGTGAGATTATATGTTTTTGCACTTGCAAGCTCGCGTGTAACGTTAATGAATTGGTAGTTGAACTGAAGCTTTCCAACTAATGCGTATCAGTCGGTGAAAAGTGTAGCAGCAGCTTGAAGATTGTATGAATTGCACATGGAGCTTTTCTGCACTGTATTGTTATATTTAAGGCCTTGTGTGAATGATTTTTGTACACATTTTTACACACATCTGTTATATCTTTCAAAGTATTTGCCGTGATGTTAACAATTTCCACCATGATGATAACAATGGCCTGTGTGTTTCTTGTTTGACACTCAAATTCGCTCCATCTTGTTTGAGAAGAACACATTTGTTTTGTTTTTTCTTTGTAGGTGAAGCCATTCAGAGGCAAACCTCCTGGTTTGTGGACATCGGTGCACTGGGTAAGTTAGAAATGATTCAAAGGTTTGCATGGTGAAGGTACAAAAGACGTAGGTTTGTAAATCGTGCATTTAGTTGTGGAGCTGAAGGTCTGGGTTGGAGCATGCACTGCCTTAACCGGAGCACTCGCATCCAGAATGTACAGGAAATTACGGTCACGCTTGCATTTCCTTCAATTTATTATGACTTGCCTTTAAAGTTTAGAGACTACGGTAATTTTAATAAAGGTTTTTGAGGGTTTTTTTCCTTCTTTTTGCTGAAGGATTTTATTTTCTACTTATTGATGTTTATATATATTGTTTTTTCCCCCATTGATCGCATTTGGGATGGGGGGGGGGGGGGGGGGCAATTCTGCACTGCAGAGGGCAAGGATACTGAGCAGGGGGTTCCCCCCTCCCCCCCCCCCAGTTTTGCCATAGGCTGCATGTACTTGAAATACATGCAGATGATGTAATACTATAGCATTTCCCATACTTGCCTCCTGATCCCATACTCGGCCAATTTAAATGTTTTTTCCCTTTATCTGTCAGACAACACAGAGGATCTCCTAGACCCTGGAAACGTTAACCAGAACCTGAACGTACAGGTCATTGGTAACCGGATTGACATCACTAACTACAGCAGTGATTCGGACAGTGCTGAGGAGGAAACCAGTCAAAATGTGGCCAGGTCGACCAATGTGTTCAAGAGTAAACGTCTGAATCCCAGGTAAAAAGAAAGCATTCCTGCTTAGCATTGATTCACCACTCACTGCTCTCCCAAAATGCACCTGAGTTACATTTTCTCCTTCTGGAAGCCACAGCCAACAATTGGACATGGCATGCTGCAAGATTTCCGATTTTGTTTTGCTCTTGGAAATATAAGAACAATTGTGATAAAATAGCCTGAAAATCTTCTAACGCCTATTCCATGTGGCCCTTGTACTCAATGAAATGTTTCTACTTTTTTCAAAGGACCAAATATCATGCCTGCATGCTGGAAGATCAGACTAACCTCCCATGCCAAATGCAAGTGTGGCAGCCTATCGATCTCTTGTAGTTCTGGTTTGTCCAACAAAGGGATGTAGGTCTGGAATTAGGGATTACACAATAATCCATGTAAAAAGGGAAATTTCAAGCAAGAATTCCAGTACCCTTTGTTCTCTTTGTTACAGGGCAAACAAAGCTTAACATGGTGAGTGCCTGCACTTTGAACGCTTTGTAATGCAGGCATGATATATTTCTCCTACTTCAGTCTGATTTTCGAATTTTTTTGCCCTTGGAAAAGTCAGAAAAATTGTGTTTAAATAGCCTGAAAAGTCTTCTAAAGCTTACACCAATTAAATTTTTCTACTTTTTTTCAAGGACCAAATATCATGTCTGATAATGGAATGTCAGGGCATCTTTACGCGTCATCCGAAGGCATCCCTGGATATTTTTGTTTTAACAGATGTATCAGAATTTCGTTAAAATGACTCAAGTATGAAAAATAAAAAGTTGCTGTCAATTATTTTGCTTCAGTTATTTTAATTTACTTGCTATGCTCTTCATTCTTCTGAGGGGATGTGCGTAAAGAAGTGGGTCCTGTGTAATGCTTGTAAAGGAACCCAGTTAAACTTATCTCTAAGAGAAGAGGTTTGCCCGGGATGTTTCTGGCAGTGGCTGCTGAGTGCGTCGCAGCAGCTTGTAAACTTGTATAAGGTGCTTCATAAATTGTTATCATAATTTAAAAATTTCAACAACCTGTCTTAAAATATTTATCTTTGTCCAAGCGCTTTGAGTACCTTATTGATAGATATGGGCGCCATATAAGACTCCAGATTTATGCTACTTCCAAATAATTCCACTCATCAAATTCTTGCCTTGATCCAACAGCTTACTGATGGGAAAGAGTAAACGGCAGCTAAAAGGAGAATGGCTGTCTTACTGGGAGAACTTCTGTGGTGAGTTTTGATTTCTGTTTTTAAGTGAAGGATTCCTTCACTTCATTGACTTTATTGAGAAAGCTGTAGACCACAAGTGTGGACGTTGTTTCTGTAAAATGGATACACAGCAAACAACCAGAAGTGTGATTCATATTCTTGGATGATATTCTACATGTTGGTTTCGCAAATTTCATGAAACAGTAGTTTATTTTGACCGATACTGATGGATTTTATTCATATCTTTATTTATTTATATATTCAGGCTTTGAACAAGAGCAAAAGAAATGAAAAAGACAATCAAAAAGAAATTTAAGCCGAGTGATTGCCCAAAAGTGAAGCAAACCATTATCCAAAAGAGCACACAAATGTCAGTGGACAGCTTTGTTTGTTTGTTTGTTTGTTTGTTTGTTTCGTTCATTACAAGCCTTGCAGTCTTGTGAACCCTCCCTAAATTTAAACCCTGACAGTATGAACGAGATACAGTACTTGAATTGTGAACAAATTAGTTTCTGGATCGCTTCAAAGACATCTGGGGATTTTTCAATGCAGGAGTCAGTAAATTAGAAATATGAAAACTAAAAATTGATCTTACTGAACAGTAGGCTTCATGATTTTCTCTTCCACAGACAACGCTGAAAGTTCTTCTCTGAACTTCAACCAAATCAAACTTCAGACCTTTGTCGGTAAGGTGTTGTACTTCTTTGGCAATCTAGTCCCAATGTCACGGTTCTGCTTACCGCTCAGGTCTGCACTTACAGCCTACAGAATCACAAATTTGACTGGGTTCCGTAAGTGCAGAATTTCGTGGTAAACGGCGCTGTGAAGTTCGGCCCTGGCTCTATGAAACTACTTTTGTGGGACACTTGTCATGTTTTTATGGAAGAAAAGGACAAAGAATACCGACTGTATTTTTGGTCTCAAGTTTTCATTTTTTTAAAGAAAGTATAACTTACTTATACATTTTAAAGCATTGCATGATGAGGTATCAATGTATTGGTCATCATGTCATAGGATGTACTAATAGCAGTGTAGATTGTTCTGCACAAACTGTCCAGCTATTTGTCTACTGCCATGTAAAATCAAGGTTTCTTCTGCTTAAGGTTTCTTCTACGTGAAGATAATACGAGGGGATCCCTCGTTTTATCTTCACTGCCACAGGGTGAGATCTTATTGGTTTCAACATTTCGACTAGCCTACTCTCATCTTCATCTGAAAACTCCCAAATGTTTCTAATCTACAAATTTTCCTAATGTGGATAAATAGCTTGACAGTTCTTACAAGAGCAATCTACACAGCAAAGTAGATACTATTACTTCCGCAAACCGAACACAAATGGATGGTTTGGAAGAATTTTGAAATCATTTTTGTCTCTCTCTTTGTCAAGGTCATACTGGAGGCATCAAAGCCTTGTATGGCATGGACAATGAGAACTCCTTCATGAGTGCAAGCAAGGACAAGACCGTCAAACTCTGGTCTCTGCGTAACCAAGGCGATGGGTCAGGAAAATCGTCTTGCCGCTACACCTACTCACATCACAGGAAAGGCGTCTTCTCTGTCACCTTTCTAGAGTCACAAAGGCTTGTTGCTTCTTGTGATGGAAATGTACATGTGAGTTTACCATGGTGTCTGACCCTGGCAGAAGTCGTGTCTGTACTTTTCCAAGACAGCTGTCAGGGTCTTTACCTTTTAAACAAACTCTATTTACTTTATAGAATAACCTAAGCCGAGTCCAATTTTTGTTAGTCTCAGGATCAAGATACATGCCGCAATCTGCTTATTGGCAGAACCCAGAACATAAACAATTCAACATGGAGAAAGTACCAGTCAAGTGAGGTTTGTGGAGACACCAGTTAATAATATCTTGTTCATGAGCTGTAGGTGGTGGTTCTGAGAAGAAGCTGTGGTTTAACAACTCCACATTACGATCAGTTTGCTCTGATTGTCTTCTGGAGAATGCGACGTTTTGATCAGTGTGCTCTGATCGTCTTCTGGAGAATGCAGCATTCCCCTGAAGACGATCAGAGCACACTGATCAAAACGTCGCATTCTCCAGAAGGCAATCAGAGAAAACTGATCAAAACCACCACAGCTCATAAAAGAGATTTTATTACTAACTGTCTGCGCAAACCTCACCTGCTTGTATCTTCACCACGCAAGTTCAAATCCTGCTTGCTTAAAAGAAGCTTTAACATTGGACTACCTCCCATGTCGTTTATAAAAACCGTTTCCAATATCATTTGAAAGAAATTAGAATTAGCTCTTGCAAACTGCCTTCCAACAAAAAGTACTTTTGGTATTAATGCAAACAAATATTAATGGTGTCACATTTGACCCTAGCAGAGTCTTTCTCAAAGGCTAAATGACAACACAACACACACAAACAGGTATACAGGTGTAGCTCGCAAGCCTGAGGAAACCTGTAAACAAGGGTGCTTGCTATGTGAACCAGAAACACCAGGGTTAACCCCTACTCTTCCATAATAAGTGTTCTAGGTTCTTTTTCATGCACTACCAATCTTATCACACATGTCCTATCTGAAAGACACAGCAATTATGGCAAAGTATCTTGCTCAACGGCACAAGTGCCAGGGCCAGGACTCGAACCCACACTCTGCTGATCAGAAACTCCAGAGCTTGAGTTCGGTGCTCTTAACAACATGCCACAGGTGGTGTGTGTATTTGTACAAGAGGATAATTAACTCCACAAAGAAAATAACATTGTTTTCTTGATGAATAGAAATGTTAGTTGTCCAGGTTTTTAGAGAGATTTTTGGGATGAGTTGATAGCAAAGAGTGTTCTCCTCTTTCTCTTGCCAAGGTAGAGTTTCATCATCCTGTTCCTCAAAACTTACAAACAGCAGTAGAAATGGTAGAGGAAGGTGACTGCAATTTTGTGCTCTTAAATTCATTGTCGGTGTTGCACAATTCTTTTCAGCTGTGGGACCCATTCACTGGTGCCCAGGTTCACCGCTACGATCTTGCCAAGTTGGTGCCGAGCCTTCTTGTCAAGATGCCATCCCCAAGCCCAGTGCTGGTAGTTGCCATGGCAGACACCAGTGTAAGGCTTATAGATACACGCAGCAGCGTTGTACAGCAGGAGCTCAAAGTGGCCTCTGGAACTCTGGGTAAGGTGTTGAACGTCATAGACGGCCATTGTTACCTGGGCCCAATTTTACAAAGCTGCTTTAGCAGAAAATTTTGCTTAACAGTTTTCTGTTTTATATCAAAACTAAGCGGGAAACCAGTTAAAGCTGGTATATGTGGTATGGTGTTTTTGCTGGTAACCTTAATCTGATAAGCACAATTGTTTTGTGCTTAGCTATTTTTTTGTGGCGTGTCGTGGCCGAGCGGTCTAGGTCACCGGACCTAAGCTCTGGTGTTTTCAGCAGCAGAGTGTGGGTTCGATACCCGGTCATGACACTTGTGCCCTTGAGCAAGGCACTTAACCATAATTGCTTCGAAAAAAGTTGGGAAGGTAGTGCATTCTGCTCTACCAGACAGGCTCCTAGTGGATGATACCCATGCCTACATCCTTAAGGACTGTGAAGGGGGTAACCCTGTTTCAGCCCCAGGAGTAGGAGGCAACGTGCCCCTGGTGTCAATTGATTTGGGTTGATAGCCCAAATCAGTTATGTGTAGCCCTCACCTTGAGTGGCCGTCCGTGGCCTTGTGAGTTAGGCGATATCTCATAAAAAAAATAAAAAAAATAAAAAAAATAGGCAGCTCTGTGAAAAACCAATTTCATAGAGCTGTTTAAGAAGCAGATATTGCTGAAAATTTGTCCACTATTAGCAAAAATGAGAGTCACAGACAAAAACATGGGACAAGGTATTTTGACTGGTAACTTTATTCTGGTAAGCAAAGCATATTTGCTGAGCTGCTTAAGTAGTTCTGTGAAATTGGTGTCAAGTTCATAAAGCTGCTAAGCACATAATTTGTCCTAGCACAGATGGTTATGCTTAGCGGAATTGGAAAACCAACCAAAATACTACCGGGTAAGTAATGGACATTGCTCATGCTGTGGCTGCAGCATTCCCATACGGACAACGACCCTCAGAAACCATGATATTTATGCATGAATCATTTCTTAGATTCAATGTGGTTATTGGTTTCTAATCAACGGGGGCATTTCAGACAAAATGATTTCACAGAATGCTTACTACCATTACTATCTTTATAACAAGTAAGCTTTTTTTTCTCCCCTTGGTCATTACCAAAGTGTGACCCTACCTTTATTGTTGTTCTTTCAGGACTAATCCGTTGCCTAGCCGTCAGTCCAGGCAGTTCTACTCTGGGGGTAGGTCTTTCCTCAGGTGTGCTGTCCATGGTTGACTTGAGCTCTGGATTGTTACTGGGTGGATGGCGTGCTCACGATGGAGAGGTGATGCAGGTAAAAACTCTCTGTGTTACCGTTTCCCTAATTCATAGACCTGCTTCAAAACAAACTTGCCTCGTTGGCTACTGGCCACAATCAAAATGCGTGGCATAGTTTGGGTAACCTGCCTTTGTATTGCACCATACTAAAAGTGGACAATGCTGTCATATAATTAAGTACACTCCGTTCGATACCATTTGAAGGATGTTTGGTTATTGCATTCAAAATAATTTATGAACAAAATTGTATGGGAACACAACCCAATTGTATTACTTTTTCAACCAAATAATTAGTTTCTTTTGCTCGTCATATCTGCATTTGTAAGTCTTGATTTATTCACCTACTGTAAATATTACCACAAAACTTGTCCCAGTATGCATATGCACACCCTGTGCCAAATTTCATATCACTGCTTAGGCAACAAAAGGAGCTGAGCACAAAACAAATTTGAGAATGAGGTTACCAGCCAAAATACAATATCACACCTACTTTCTTTGACTGGTTTCCTGCTTACAGTTTTGCCTAGCAGAAAGTTGTTTAGCAAAATGTTCTGCTGAGCAGTTCTTTAAAATTAGGCCCTTGATTCTATGTTTGATCACTTTTGTCATCCTACCCTTTTCTGATACTAGAAAATAAAGGCAAACTTTGTGAATTGCTTACTTCACAGATAAAAGCTTGCAGTGGTAACCGTTTCCTGACATCATCTGTGGATCATACCATTGCACTATGGAGGGAAGATGGAACTAAGGCGTGCACTTTCAGGGGTATGTCAAGAGTGGGATATTATACAAATATAACATGATTGATTTCAGGTGGACAGTCAATATTAGCTCCCCTAGGTATTGAAGTTGACAAACTAGTTCCCGAGGAAAAGCAGAGGGAACTAGTTTGTCGACTTCCAATACCGAGGGGAGCTAATATCGACTGTCCACCTGAAATCAATCATGTTATATTTGTTTTACTATACCTCATATTTCTCTAGTTTGGATCGTTGAGCTTGAGAAAACGCAGATTGACATTTATGTGTGCCGCCATCTTTAGCTTAGGGCGATGTTTGCATGGCTGTACTATACGTGTGTAACAGATCTATGAGTATGAGTGCTTAGTAAAGCTCATGGGTAGTAGTCTATGCCTATTACACATGTGCATGAATACTGGCAAGTGCGCTTGATTAACAGCAAAAGTAGCATGGTTAATGGACCAGTGAGAAATGGGCTTTCGATCATGAATATGTGTGAGACTTAGAAATGTTTAATAAAACTCTCACACAAGGAAAATTGAACAAGAGGAGACTTTTGGGGAAACTAGGTGGCAGCAGACTGTGCTGGTAATCCATTTTTCTCAAACATGTGCGCATGCTCAGAGCTACGTAAACAACAAAAATTTACAGATGTTTGCTGCCACCTAGTGTTGCACAGTCGCCCATTGAGACCGAGTTTTGTTACCATTATCTTCCCATTGTAGAGACCTTGTCATGTAACACCAATAGCTGTATGCAATTATTTATGTTTGTTTTGCCGTGTTTCCCATCTTTGTTTGTTTGTTTTGTTTTGTTTTCTTTTTGTTCTGTTCTTTGTTTTCAGTTTTTTAATTTTTTATGTGCAATAAGTTATCATTTATTTTCACATTCATTTCACATGATCATGGCACTTGTGTCCTAGATCAAGACACTTTACCGTGGGTAAGTGTGAAGAGACAACTATTAACTGCGCTGGGAAAGGGAAAATTATCAACAAGTTTGAGTAAAGAGTTTTTTAGGTGTGTTCTGAAATATATGTAATTGATGTCAGGTTGTGTTTCGAGGTTTATTGGTAAACCATTCCAAAGACAGGGGGCTGGGATAGAAAAACTTCTGTCACCATAAGCCTTCAGTCAAGCAGATGGAGACACAAGGAAGTGACTATCACTTGATCGCAGTTGACACACAGGCGTGTAAGGGGGTGAAGAGTTATGGTAGATACTGGGGTGCTATGCCCTTGATTGACTGGTAAGGGATGGTGGGGATCCTGAAAATTATACATTGTTCCACAGGA
Organism: Leptasterias polaris; assembly: GCA_037783415.1. Classification (NCBI taxonomy): domain Eukaryota; kingdom Metazoa; phylum Echinodermata; class Asteroidea; order Forcipulatida; family Asteriidae; genus Leptasterias; species Leptasterias polaris. The sequence continues at coordinate 6,097,993 of JAZGTN010000027.1, forward strand.
AGCCAGTGTAGTGTTTTGAGTACCGCGGTGATTTGTTTAAATTTCCTTGTTCGAGTGAGGATTTTTTTTGTTTACCCTTAGGTGCGTCAGAGCCCGTCCACTGCATGAGCGTTTGCAATGGTCAGATTGTATCAGCAACAACATCCAATAGAATTGGAATACATACCACCTTGGACCAACAGGTAATTTGAAAGTAATATGGCCAGCTTAAAGCATAACTCAATAGACTTTGCCGGCATACGATAATGTTTATTATAAAAATAAATAAACAAACTCTTCCATGACACATAGACATCACAAAGCGCTGTACAATTAAAAATCCATAAGTTATTAAGAATACAAATAAAAGCAGTCACAAACAAAAGAAAAGTAATTAAAATTTATCAACAATAACAATTATTAAATGATAAAACAAAGTGATTTATAAAAAGGTGGGTTTTCAAAGAAGTTAAACAAAATTCAAAGGTGTCAGCAGAACAGATTGCCATCGGATGCCCATTTCACAAAAGGGATGCAAATATTGTGAATGATCGATCGCCGTGGTATTGAGTTTTTCCAAGTGGCTGCTGTAAACTTACCGCACTAGAGGATGTTGAGCAGAGAATGCATGTAGTTGTTTTGAATCTTAGTAGCTCACAAAAATAAACTGGAGCTATTCCCTTTAGAATCTTGCAAACAAGATGCAACATTTTAAATTCCAATGGATTAAATATGCTTATAAAAAGTTATTCTAGTGACAAGGCATGCAGCTGAATTTTGAATGACCTGTTATTTCCACAATACGAACTCAGGCAGGCCAAAGAGCAATCTGTTGCAATTATCAAGTTTGGAGGTAACAAAGGCAAGGATTGATATATCAGTTGAATTTTGGTCAAGCAGGTTATGTATTTTACCAATTTGCCATAATGCATAAAAGGCAGATTTGCATAGCTTTGTGACATGAGTAGACATAGTCCCTGACGCATCTAACATAGCCCCAAGGTCACGTACCTCTAGGAGAGAATGAACGCTGCACCAAACAAGCTCGTCGAGAAGCTCGTCGAGAAGCTCGTGGAGGACCTCTCCCACCAAATTTGGTGGAAAATCAAATAACCTCAGTTTTACTATCGTTGAGTGCCAACATGTTAACATGCATCCACTGACGTATTTCTTCAACACACTGTTCAATTTTGGTAATTGGGACATGGTCACGTGTGCAAGTCATTGTACCGTTGGATATCGTCACCTTACATCATGTAGTTCATTCAATGACACAATATTATGTCAATAATATGACCAATCAGAGTGCATAAACTCTCCAAGGTTTTTATTAAGTAGAATTGAAGACAGGCTAATGGAATAATTATGAACTAATTCTTTTACACTTTGGAAAATGCAAGTTATCATTTGCTTGAACATTTTATACTTATATATATATTGTTTAATTCCTTCAAAATTCACCCCCCCCCCCTGTAATGTAACAACTCTCTTGCCTTATGCACAAAATCCGTTTACAAAAAAACTCATTAAATCCTTGTGACTTTTCACGAAAGAAATCTTTATCTGTTGACAAAACACAGTATTTTGTAACAATCTTACAATTTTGTTTGCAACTATTCAGGCTTCCTTTTCGAGTCATCGTGTACGCTCAGATTTGGTGAAAGGAATGGTGACCACCCTTGATGTGATGCCGTTGAATCGGCTGTTCCTTGTCGGCTCTGATAGTGGCTTGGTCACTTTACTGGCATAACTAAGAAGAAGCAACATGACGGAAAACAAGCCCAACATGATTAGATTCTTTTGAGGTTTCCACTCTCTTTGACATGAGGAGAACAGCAGATTTTTTATTTTATTTTTTTTTTGTGGGGGGGGGGTGGTTGAAATCCTGTCCAAGAAATTTTGAAAAAACATTTATGACGATAAGTGAGATTGGCTAGGACTCTTTTGATTCTTTTGATTTTTTCGGCACCTTATGGGTAGACTAGGCAGCACTAGTTTCTCTGGGACATTTAACATATACACCACGTGACCTTAAAATGACCTTTCTGAAAGTTCCATTTGCGAAGTTTGCTAAGTTTGGGAGGTCAGCTTTGAACTTGTGTGTAGACCATGTAACCTGTGAAATCACATTAGAAAAGAGCCACAGATTCTGGATTTCCTGCAGTCATGCTGAAGAAAATATTTATTTGTATACTTTCTGGAGATTGCACAGTCTGATTTTTATCAACTATGAAGAAAGGGGGTTCATCTCACAACATCTCTGTATAACTTTTGAATCTATGTGGAAATAATGAAACAAAATGTAAAGTTTCCCACGTGACCAGTGTTTGTAACATGCCTGCCAGAATAGCCCTGGAATTTACAAGGTCAGTTTTTTTAAAACAAAGGTTGCATGGTCGATACCTGGACTGCAGTCTTTGTTTTTTGAAATTCTGAAAAAAGGTACTGGTAGTACTTTACAGCTTAAAATGCATGGCATTACACTGCTAAGGTGAATGTGAAGAAGAAAAAAGACAACTGTAATGTGATTTTCGAATGATTTATTATTATCAAACAGTTCTGCTAAGTGATATTTTTCTGTGTTAAGCTATCTTTGGATATCTTGGTACTGCTTCTCAAAATGTACTATACATCACAAGGAATAGAGCTGCTAAGATCTTGGAAGCAATGTGCTCACATTGTTTTTCTTCCGTTTTTGGTGCTAAGTAAAAAAGAATAACTGAGAATCACTTATATTCAAACAGTATTTTTCCCAGCAAGTTCTGTAAAACTGTCTGAATGTAATTATGTGGTCTTAATGCAATATGGGAAATTGGTGTCGAAAACTGAAACAGAAAGTGCAATAATATCACAGATGAGTTTAACAAACATCATTGAAAAACAAAGTCTCATAGTAAGAAAATAAGATACCAGTAATCTTGTGTTAACAAAAGGGACAATTTGTCATGTGCATGGAAGGACGTAATGAAGTATTACCGGAGAAAGTGTGTAGCAATTAACGTGGGAAGCTGTGTTTCAAGAAAACATCTCTTTGGTGTAATTCTAGCAACTAAAATGTAATGCCACATTTATTTTGTATTTTGTTTTTCAGAAGCCATTTTATCACTTACGGCCGTTTGTTACTGAAAAAAAGTACTGTTTTTGCCTGGAAGATGGGCGGGCAGAGAGCCTTACGCCCTTCTTCTGGGCACATGATAAATTGGTCCATAATTGCTATCACAAAGGAAAACAATGGGTTCCTCATTTGGGAGGACAAAGAGTTGAACAAAGAAGGGTCCGCAATTGGAGGCCATTACGGGTGTGGTGTGGGTGTGTGAGTAGGTAACCACATTCAAACTGGGGACCTATAACAAAAGAGGACAATAGGTCCACGGTTGCTATCACAAAGGAAAGCTTTGTGGTCCACGGTTGCTATCACAAAGAGTTGAACAAAGGAGGGTCCACGATTGCAGGCTGTTACACACTTGGGTGTGTGTGTGTGTGTTTTGGGTAGGCGCACACTTTTAAACTGGGAACCTGTAACACAAGAGGACAATAGGGTCCCCAGTTGGAATGGGTGTATAAAACAAATGGGAGCTGTTGCTAAAAAGTTACAGTACAAGCAAACAAACAAAAGAGGGACAATAGGAGATCCTGATTGCAAGTGCTCTCACTTTCAGTACCTTATGGAGACCAAGGGGGAAAAAAAAGGGAAAACAAAAGGTCTCCTAAAGACCGGGGAGCTCCACAAGGAAATTTGTGTACAAAGTCTATTGTAAACTGTTAAGTACAGGGACAAAGGAAAGAACAAAAGAGTGCTCCACAAGGATGCATTTTTGAGAATGCATGTTTACACACTAGTGTGGGTGCGAGTAGGTATACACATTCAAACCAGGGACCTATAATAAAAGAGGACAATAGGTCCACTGTTGGGGAAAGGTCCACAGTTGGAAAGTGTGTACAAAAGTAGAGTATAAACAAAAAGAGGGACAATAGGAGGTCCACGATTGCAGGTGTTTACACACCGAGGACTTTATCAAAAGGGATCCGGGTGGTTGACAGAGCAAGGACGTCCTCGCTTCGTTTTCGTGTACAAAACCAATGGGGACGTCTCTAAAAAAAACACTAAGTCCAAACAATGGGAGAACAAAGGGAAGTCCTCGGTAAGTGGGATTCACAAACATGTGTGTGCGTGTGTGTCTGTGGAAAATGGACAAATAATTTAAAAAGTCAAAACAATGTTACTTGTGAAAAGGAATTGTAACAAAATGGTGCAAATAAAAAGATTGATTATCATATTAGTGTTAATAATAATATTAAGTATGTATATAGCGCCTTATGCATTGCCTCAAAGGACTCAACACAGAGCTTAATAAAATGATAAGTAAAAGAGCCATCTTATGGATATTGAAAATATACATTTACAACAATTTCAAGGAATCTACAAGTTTGAATAATTTTGGAGAATCTAGCACACCACAGTAATGCCCTTATTTATAGATTGTTACTTGAAGTAAATGATACATTATTGCAGATACATTATGATGAATGTTGTCATGTTTTGTTTTTTATATATAAAAAAATGTTATATCTAAATATATTTTTCATCAGAAAACTGTGTGAAACTGTGTTAAATATCTCTGTTTTTGTGTGTACTACACTATTTTGCAGGTTTGCATAATGATTTCAAATGAGTTGAATTTCTTTTTGTGTATTTTCTATGTGTATATTGCTGGAAATGTAAACAAAATATATTTTTAAACATATTTTTTAATAAGCCTAAAGCTTTTTTAAACATCAAGAAACACGTGGTATCGATTGGCATAAACGCCCATTTTGCATTCTGAAATTGTACACGAAGGGAATAATTACAAATTGTTCGGCTGGATCACGTGGGCATCAGAACATTTTTGCCACCGTCTTTCTGCGTTTTTCTCAGTCATCTTTTTTAGTAAAAGCATATGCTCTATGGTAAAAGTAAATCACACATCAGATTTGTACCACGATCGAACAATTGCAAGCGTTCGATCTTGCGGTGTCATCATCACTTTTTCTAAAAAGATTGCAGGAAAACGCAGACAGGCCACTGTAGCCGATGGAGCTTTTAAATATTTCCGAGGAGACTTGGCATGTTTGGAGGATTTATGTCACGCCATTGGGGTATACTTATTAATTCTACCTCCATGGTCACAACCACCTTTAATTATCTCCTATTAAACTATTCCCCCTCCCCCTTCCCGTGTGATAATCCAGATGTGTCTACGTCACCAGCTGATTGTCTACGGTGCAGAGGTAATTATTGCACCATCGGTATATAAGTTAATTTGCATCAATTCTAGGCAATATTTGCTTTCTCGATGTAATCAACCATTACTTTTTGGCCTGCAAGATTTAATTTCATACAGCATTTCCTTTTCCTTTTAGGAAGTTCAATTTAAAATAACAGGGAAATATTCAGACATTGGAAGTAGAAAATCTTGATAGGGCTACAAATGAAAATGTTGGATTCATAAAGTCACATTATTATCGCACTGGGATCTTAAGTGTTTATATCAATGTCGGCCCGCCAAAAAGAAAATACAAGGCTAACGACCAGTAAGGAAGGAATATAGATTGACAGTCACCTTGTATCAGGCCATTTCCTGACATGGTAATTTTTACATTTTGTGGCATAAATTTCCACATAAATGTAAGACAAGAGTGATAAAAAACACAGCTGAGTAAGTTTTGAGACGTGCCCCTTTCTTCATTCTTAAAGGTATTATACAGGATCGGTAGAGCTGACAAAATAATCACAGACAGTGTTCATATTTTGTGTAATCAAACACATACATGAAATAACAAGCCTGTGAAAATTTGAGCTCAATTGGTCATCGAGGTCACGAGAAAATAGTGAAAAGAGACCTTATGTGTTTTCTGTTTTTCAAACATCGAGTTTATTATCACGCGTGATAAAAACTATTGTTTTACTCATTTCTCAGAAACGATAGCATTTTAGGCAGAAATATTTTAAGGAACCCTTTCTACCATAACTTACTTTCAATCATGTAAGTTATGTGTGAATCTGTGAACATTTGTGTTTTTCGATCTTACCAATAGTGTATAGGGCCTTTAACAAAAGTTAATGGCTACGGATCTATCGGGCTGTACAATGCCATGGCTCTGTTGCATGTGACGTCACATGTTACATGGTCTATTGTTATTACACAATGTATAGGCACTGTTTTGAGAAGGCCTATGGAACAAAGCAAAATTGACTTGAGCGGGATTTGAACCTGCGACCTCCGGATCAACGTGCCGGTGCTCAAACTGCTTAGAACACTTGAAACTAAAAGTAAAACTAAAAGGCCCTTGCTCTATGATAGGCCCAATTAAAATCAAACTACACGCCTTATAGCCTATCATCACATCATGTAGAAATATTTTGGGTATTTTTGTCCAAAAGACACGTTTCTATATAGTGTCCCATATCTTTTTTTAGCTTAAAGTGAGCGCTCATAATATTAACTGTTAATTTACTACGAGCGCGTTTCACTGACAACTTGGGCCAAGACTATTAATTATTATGTACCGTGCAGGGTGTCGACGTAACATTACTGCTGCAGGTACAGCCAATCAAAAGTGTCCAGTCCTTATTTGGTGAAAATGAAGTTGATGCCTCGCCCATCGAGTGACGTAATGCCATGGGCGTCCGGCGTAGACTGGCCCTTCTCTCACATCTGCCAAAGAAATAAGCAGGCTCCGGGCGTTACGGTGAACTGATTAAACATTGGCATATTTTTAGCTGGTGCGCGCAAATTGGCCAAAGTTAAGTCTTCCTTTATGGTATCATTGGTATTACCATCTAAGGTCAAAGTTTAATATCCCTAATATTGATGGCCCAATGCCTGCCTTCTTCGAAGAGCGACGCCAGATCTTCGTGCGAAGGTGTTTGAATCAAATGTTTATCAACATTATCCCCAGTTTTAAAGCATAAAACAAAAGATTCTGAAATGTTAAAATGCAACCATACAATCAGAACATGACTTAAAACCAAAATATAGTGGTAAACAATACGTAAATTTGTACATTCTGTTTCCAGCCATTGGCCCTATTTGCAGACTGTATATTAATACGCGTAAAATACTGACTGTTTGAAACGAGCTTTCCCATTGGTTATTTTTGCATACTTTCTTTGCAACTTGGTAGATCAATCCAATCAAATGTGCGGTGATTGCTGGTTCTTATGGTCATCCTATTTTATTTCATTGCTCATCCGCGCACTTTAGCTACACGACAGACACGCACGTTCTTTTCGTCTCTTTCGGTCGTGTGAATCCAGGAAGAAGTTTTAAGTCCATCCTTCTCTGCATAGAAAGCGACAATTAATAAACAAAATGGTAAGTTAGTAAGTACATTATGAACTTTCGAAAACAAAGGAATGTCGTATTTGTTTTGTTTGTAAAAGTATTGCATGTTTTAGTTAATAGTTTTAATTATTTGGAAGCAAGTCAGGATTGTCTATCGTATAATCAAGGGTGAACCTGTCGCGGCAACACCATACATCATGATGACATTGTGTTTGTCACTCACTCTCAGTCTCTCACAGTCTCAGACAGAGTCGCACTGACTGCAACAGACTGCAGTGAACGATTTCCCTTGTATAGCGGAGCAAATTGCTACACAAAATGCATGAGTTGCTACTCAAAAATCGCCATTTGCTACTCAATATTAGCATTCAGTGTGCACAAATGACAAAACAAGTTCAGCCTAAATATTTTGCTATGCAAAATTGCTTGATGAAATCGTTCCCTCAGAATCCCTGGACTGACACGACAGTGACAGTGACACTGGCAGTGAGAGTGCATGTGCAGGAAATGTGTTACCCCATCCCTACTCCTAAAGAGTCCTAGAACTACGACTACGGTACGAGGTTCGTTCTGCTATCGTCTCCACCATCATGTCCACGAACCTCGGCAGTCAATTGAGTGACAGACTAGCCCCACTTGTGTGGCCAAGGCTAGTTGCGATAATCGTAACCCTCCTTTCCCGACGGGCTTTAGCCCGGAGGGTTACCAGACAATGAGCACGAGATTCGACCATTCGTGCCAAAACGTGCAATTTCGACCAATGTTGACAGACTAGTCACCAGATTTGCCCAATTTTTACCACTTTCAAAAATCATGAAACAAATTCTAAGAACATGGGCTTATTAATCTTCAATGTCTAACAAATCCAACCATAAGTAAACACTTAAAACATAATTGAGAAAATATTTTGAAGAAAAAAAGGACAAAAACTTACCGGAGACGGAGCGAAATGCTCGTGAATCGGACACAGACGATGGTTGAGGTTGAGGAAAAACAGACTGGGCGGAGCTTCGGCTGTAGCCCGCTAACCGGCTGTTCTCGCTTGTGGACTCACTGCACTGCGCGGCTCTATGCATGTGTACAAGCATGGAGCTATAAAGTACGATACACACACAGTCATACATTGGCATCAACCTCGTCCCCATGTTTTACTTTTTTTCCAACCATTGTTTACCATGAGAGAGCGGTCAACATGGTACTGCTCGACACACACCGGGGACGAGGTTGACGTTGGCATACATGTACATGTATGTACAGCCCAGCGCAAGCACACACAAACACACACGTGCAGTGAGTCCGCGAGCGGGCATAGCCGGTTCGCGGGCTACAGCCGCGGCAGACCGGTCTGTTTTTCCTTAGTTTGTGCTGATTGGTCGGGAATTTACACTGATTGGTCGAGAAGTTGCATGGTAACGAAGTGCGGGGTTTAAAACCTCAACCATCGTCTGTCTACACTTCACGAGCATTTCGCTCCGTCTCCGGTAAGTTTTTATCTTTTTTTCTTCAAAATAATTTTCTCAATGATGTTTTGAGTATTATGGTTGGATTTGTTAGACATTGAAGATTAAGCCCATGTTCTTAGAATTTGTTTCATGATTTTTGAAAGTGGTAAAAATTGGGCAAATCTGGTGACTAGTCTGTCAACATTAGGCCAAACAAAATAATATGTGTGTTTCCTATTACACTGACCAAAAATTTAGGGTAGGTAGGGACAAAAGAACATTTATTTTGGCAGAATATTTTATTGCTCCAAAACTTATAGACCATGGGGCGTGCAGTGAAAATGTGTTCAGAAATCGAGTTTCGTGGCGCACCTCTGGCATCAGCGTGGAAACAGTTCTAAATTAAAGATATTTATATGTGGATTGCTAGTATATAAATCCACAATCGTGAAACTTGCCAATTAAGCAGTTATTTGCATTTTAATTAAGTATTATGAAAATAGCGCCCTCTATTGGTCAATTTTAGAAAACCGTGTACATTTCAATGGAGATTTTCATAAGAAGGTATTTATCATGAATGGGCTGTCTTTTTATGCTTTCACCGAGCTGCAGAATTTGCCGATTGGGTTGGATTTACCACTGTTTGCTCCAAAGGCCAACTATTAATTTTTATCTTTATAATTATTCTTGATCAACTGTCATTTTTTGGTTCAAATACTTGAACTGTTAACATTATGAGAGACCGTCTAAATTTCCAACATTTTTCAGGTCACACTTGAGAACAGACCCCCCCCCCTATTGTTGCACATTAAATATTTTAATACACTCTTTATTATGACAGTGAAAATGTTAACAATTTTGGGACGCCCCCATTACCCTTATGGTTAATAAGTTACTTATAAAGAAATGCAAAACAAAACTATCTTCTGTATGGCATATTTGTTTTATTCTTCATGGTCATGTTCAGGTTTTTCCATCCTATTTTGATTTTTACAATAAAAAAGGACTCAATGTTCTACATAAAAAGGCACTGAGCCAATTACTTTACTCCTCAAACCTCATTAGATCCATTGGGAGTATACAGCCTGTGCTCCCAAGTAGGTAGCGCACCAAGCTATTTCACTCACATGAACAATATTTGTCCTATTACAATCATGTACCAATTTACCCCTGGGTTATAAGGGAAGAAGTTATGGTTGTGTGTCTTGCTTAAGGACAAAAGTTTGATGACCGGAATTCGAACTCACACAAAGGTGACTTAGCCATCAGAATTAAATGTTAAGGTTTGGCACTGTGAGTATTTGCCACTAACAGTCTTCCTTGATTTTTTTCCTGTACTCCATCTGCCTCTCTTATTGCAGATAATGCACACTCGTGCAAGAACATGAGGTTTTTCTAGGTTGCCACGTAGGAAGTTTGGCGAAGACTTCAGTTTTCTTTTCAGTGTTGTCTTCTCTCTGCTCAACTTCATCTTGATCTGAATATGTTTGAAGGGGAAATTTAAAAAAATACATTATAGAAACAGAGGAATAAAGTTACTTAGGGGTGGGGCATTGTGATCAAAAATAGAGGCCCAAAAAAAGTAAACATGCAAGAAACTGCGAAAATGAATAAGCTAAAAGAAAATGAACATAATACTGTAAATCCCAATTAAATTATTCAATGTCTGCCTACCTTGATGTTTCAATTTTTCTCGTTCCTTTTCTCAGCCCTTGAAATCTGGGTAATGCCACAATAACGCTTGTAGCATTCAGATCGGTACCCACACATCTGTAAATCAAATAGAAGAAAGTAATATAGCAATTATAAAAACGATAAAATTTCTTTTTTTAGTATTGACCATTCATCTACGTAAATAGGGTCATGTGAATGCGATTCGCACACATGTGCAGTACAAACAAAAAAGAAAAACAACATCCATTTAGTGTTTATTAGGCCTATTGTATTGTTGGGCATGTTCAGTCGATCAGCGCCATCACTCAGTAGATCATCATTCAGCAAATCCTGCTACCACCAGTTGAGCACCTTTTTAACTGAAAGTTTCAGCTGAATATAGTCTGTGGCATACTTGGTGAGAAAACAGCAAAAAAACTGCCTAAAGAATGTTGAAATTAATCTGCGTTTAGCGAAATGACAGCGGGTACCAACATGTCAACCATATCTCTGGCTGCATCATTCGTGAACAGACAACAACCTTCAGAAATCAAGCAATTCATGCATAAATTGTTTAACAGATTCAAATGTTTTTATTGGTTCCAAAAAAACTGGGGCATTTATTTTTAGACGAAATCATTTCACAGGATGCCTACTACATGTACCACCATGACTACCAGTGTCATCTTTATAACAATTAAGGTTTCAGATAGAAATATACAACTTTTTTGTTCAAGGTTAATTACCATCCATAGGTCTCGCCTTCAAATAATTTTTTTGAAATCAGCTTATTATAAAAACCATTTTCATGTTTATTCATGTCAGATGAAACTTGAAAGGCCAGTGCAATTGAATTATTAAAACAAAAATTTTCATGAGTATTTAAAGAAGGAACATAAAAAAATAAAAATAAAAAAATGGTTAGTTAAATAAAAATACTACGAATTCAGTAACAGTAAACATGTTCTGCATTGGGATGCCATTGTAACTTGTTTCTAAGGGTATGTGTACTGTGTAAGTCAGTGCCAATATTAATAATAACCTGAAACCCTGTTGGACAAAAAAATTAATGTCGAGAGCTTGGCAACACAATGATTGAACAATGATGTCATGTTCTTGTTGGGACTCGATTCATGAGACAATGCCAATGAAGTAAATCAAGGCTAAAAAACATAGCTATTATGACTAGGTTCCGATATTTATAAAATTAAGTTTGAAAAAAAAAATACCTGAGAGATCTTCTGAGTGAGAGTTCGTTGTTCATCATCGACGATCACGATGTCTTCTCTAGTCCAACAAGGAATTCAGCTTGGCCACACACACAACACCAGCATGACCAGTGCAGTGGGGCTAGATCGCATGTCTTCTACTTTGTCAAGCTCAAACTCAAAGCCCCAGACATGGCCCTTACTTTCGTGACAATTTCACACTCAACAGCACATGGAATCAACTTTCTCCAACTCTTCCGAAAATGGTAACACTTTTGATTCAAGACTAGACAATTAATGCTAAATTCATTTTCTTTGCGACATATTTTCCGCAAACACGACATACACAGGCCCGATTTGTTATGCGTCTCCAACGTTATGCTGTACGCAGAGGTCATGACCTCATGAATATAATAGCTCAACACGTATTGGTTTATTCGCCGCAACTGCTACCGCGTGGTCTTGTAAAGCCAGCGTTGATTGGTCTTTGATGATGTCATGCTTTCCCCAACCTCGCACTATGCTTTGAAAATATGGCAGTTAAATGTGCCCAATACAAGAAAACTGGCAAAAAGATCGATTGTGGATTTATGGTACGTTGTTAAACATATTATTGTTCTCAATTCAAGATAATAAAAATGCTCATGCTTGATATGCGTCACGAAACTGCACGATAATCGGCCACGCATGTTGGTCTATTAGGGTAGGAACGAATGTTACAAATATTTTTGCCCTTGCACATAAAAATGACATACATCTAGTCCAATGCCAGTAACAATAAATATAGTTGCAGTACCACACTTGTACAAAATATGGGAGATATAAACAAGAATTCAATAATCATGAAATACTTTACTCTTCAGTAGGTGTCGATTGAAACTTCATAAACTTAAAAAAAAAAAAGGAAGTGAAGTTGGCAAAATTGCGTTTTGGGACGATCTCTTATCACATAATTTCTGCCATTAATAATACTATTTCCATCAACAACTATTATCATGGGTTTGTGATTTGAGGAATCGGCCGTTTAGAACTCCGTTTGTAAATGAAATAACATTCGTGATTCAACGATCGGTCGACAACGCACACGCACGTACATGTACAACATTGAGAATAAATTCAATGAACTTTGCCCCGCAACGCCCTCTATTGGCAAACATTGACGATGTTTAGTATTAATCCAAGGCTGTGTATTACCGACAATCTACAAGCGCGTGCGGCACAAACACTGTGCAGCAATTCTTTACTGGCTTGAACGTTACCGTGTTCTCGTTGAAGACTAGCCCAGCTCTCTTATGAATATGAATATATGGTAATTTCAACGGCCATCAACGGCCAATCACAGCGTGCGGAATGGTGGTTATCGTGGACTTTGGACCGCTGCAGTTCAGTATAGTACAACAGGCCACGTGTGTCATGAACGTACTACATGTACATTACATGTACATGTACCTACTGTGGGCGACCGAACGTCGTGGGGGCCGGCCCGGGCCTTTGCACGTGCGGTGGATACTCAGCAGTCGGCATCATGTGGTTCGTGTTTTGACATTTGTATACTGAAATGAACGATCGCGATTCGGAATTGCGATCGCGGCCACATTAATCTAGCAAATATCCAGACTTTACAACTTATAAAAACCATTTGAAAAATAGGAAATATTAAATATAAAACCCTTAAATCATTGGGTATTTTGTCAAAAACTTAGGAGTGGAATCGGGTATATTTTATTTTATTTTTTCTGAAAATGTCTAAAAACTCCTAGGGTCGGCGTGTTTTTCTAGGGACGGTCGGGTAACCGGAAACACACATATTATTTTGTTTGGCCTTAGTCGAAATTGCACGTTTTGGCACGAATGGTCGAATCTCGTGCTCATTGTCTCGTAACCCTCCGGGCTAAAGCCCGTCAGGAAAGGAGGGTTACGATTATCGCAACTAGGCCAAGGCTAGCTGAATCCTTAGCCACACGTCCCGACCATTTCTTTTTCTACGGGCCAGTCGGCGGTTTAAACCAGCTGAATGTGTTCACCTGGCTCTTAGCTTGCCTTGGGTGTTTTGAATAATCAAACAAATAAAATGTTAACAAGAAATTTTAAACGATTATTGTGCGACTTACTCCGAATTAATTTCCGCGATGTGTACCAAGAGCCGCCATTTTAGAATGACCCCAACAATCATGCGAATCGAATGCGACGTCATTGGCCGGCTGGGCTGTGGGCGGAGCGAGGTACGGTGGGAACATTTCATTGGTTGCTCTCGAAGATCAAGTAGTACATTCTTGCCTCGTGCATACACTTGCCATGTATTTTCAGCATGTGTGCCGGGAAACTCGTACATACAAGGTTGAAATACTTGGTATTCACTGCGCGTGCATCGTTTGCAGCATAGCAAGGAATTATGTACGTCGATTTGTCCGTCTGTGGTGCGTTGCTATCCGCGAATGGTGAGTCAAAAATGGTTCGGAAGACCGTCCAAATCTGCAACAAGTATGTCAATTTTTCGACTCAGGGTGGATTTTTGGACACGCAAATCCGTCCCCACATATGGACAGTGACGCACCATCCCCGGGGGTCTGATAGTGCGTCATACAATTGATTAGTCTTTAGTAGACTTTACAACAGGCAAGCCGTATGCTGGTAATCAATTGACAATACAATATAGCATGTTACATGCAGTGCTGGTTCACAATAACCAACAGCAGATGTTCTATACCAGCGTTGCGCGCAGTATACCATTTATGAAAAACGGCCGCGGCAGCAGCCATGTTTGTTAGTGCTAGGTTAGGCGAGGATTCTGAAAAACAGTTAATTTATCGATTTTTGCAAAAAATATTGCGGAGTGGATTTTCTGGACCAGCTCAATGAGAGTACAAAGAACACATTGAGCCTAATTTTGGCAAAATCTGGTTTCAAAAGAGAACTGTAGGCATGTAAACTTGAAGGGCAAAAAGTTTCGAATAGGATTTTGTACATGTCACTCTATGAGGTTCGTGGAGACAATAGCGGAACGAACCTCCTAGTTCTAGGAGTTCCCCATCCCGGCCCTAGTGTTGCTGGCGGATTTTGGCATACTGGCTGATCCTTGGCTACTTCTAAAAACTAGTATAACTATAAAAAGTATAAAGTGCTCTCAGTGAGTTAGTTGCGATAATCGTAACCCGCCATCCTCCCGACGGTCGCAGACAGGAGGGTTACGAGACAGCTCACGTAACATTTCTTTTGTAAGGCCGTTCCAATTTTATTAGTTGGTTTACGGATTGCGGCGACGCGTTTTGTTGAAAAAACAAAAAAAATAAAAATTTGAAAATCCCATCATTTTATTATTATTTTTTTTTCCGGCTTCGAATATTCAAACTTTGGTCAGATTATTTAAAATAATTAGTCGACTTTTTATTGAGAAAAAGCTCATGAAAAAAACCCCAAAACATCGTGTTACGTTTCGATCACGCATTGCGTTGGTCGATCATGGTCCGATGGATACAGTGCTTCGCGGCCCGGCATGGCAGCGCACGGCACAGAGAGCATGGAGCTATGCTCCATTGTAAGAGCTAGCTACATGTACATGTAACTCTGTGCCTCCCTCATGTTTCGATATCAAATACACACAGCGCATGGGGCTGTGCTTAATAGAGAGAACAGCCCATGTGGACCGTTCGGTAAATCAGTGGGTATGCAATACCAGCGGCTCTGGGGTTGTGTGCTAGACGGGAAGTGTAATACGCGATGTAAACAAAATAGTCTGATACTTGATGATGTAAACAAAATGCTATGTCGCATGTGATCAAGTGCAAGATTCAGCGTTCTGTCAAAGTTTGGTGGATCCAAATCACGATGGCAAGCGCGAGCAAAAAATACTTGTTCAGTGACTGTAAAAGAGGGAGGAAAGCTGGATAAACACCTTATTGATTGCTGTCTCACTGGATTAAATTATCGGTTCGTTGACCAATGCAACGGGTGTCAGTGAAAAGTCCCTTCAGAACTTCAGGTACAATTTTACTGCAACAAGTGCCGTCGACATGACGACTACCTCCGACCGGAACGGCTATTTAGTATTTAGCGTGGAAATTAATTCAGTTGAGTGACAATTAGAACTGCTCCAAAATCCATCAAAGACCTCTATAAAATACTTTAAACTCACCAGAGGAACACAGGAGATGTTGCTGTTAACATGGTGGTAGGATTGTGTCAGGTACATTTCTCAAAAAGAAAAAAAAAAATCGGCTAAAAATGTGAACCAATGTGAACTCAAAATTTCTGTTGTGAGTCTTTACTTGTTTAGCACATTCTTGGGATTTGCACAATCTTTAGATAGCGCACAATATGAGATTGAACTGCTTAACCTTCACAGTGCAATCTTCAGGATGTGCAAATCCCAAGAATGCGCTTCTCGAGGAACGACGAACAAAGCCTATTTTTTATTTTTTATTTTTTTTGGGGGGGGGGATAAATGTATCTTACACACAACGTACCACCATATTAAAGTATTTTACACAGGTCTTTCATGGATTTTGGAGCAGTTCTTTGTCACTTTCTGTTTGGGGGTTGTGAATCTTGTTGTAGGGCATCTGACAGTGCAACAAACACATGAGCATTCACTTCGACCCTACATTAAATACGCCAGATAATGTCCAAAATGTTAGGAAGCAATTTAAAATTAAGCAGCAGTTAAATTCATTTTTGTTCTTAATATACAGTCCAGAACCATTTATCTTCATTTTATAAATTTGGGTGGGTAGTCCAGAGTTTTTAAGTGTCAAATAAAATTTTCTCACAACCAATAAGCACCTTTTGTATCCATTCATGTGTTCGGTGGCAGAATAATAAATAAATCTCACAAAGAGATTTAAAAAAAAAAAATAATTATGGTATTAAACAGAAATTTAAAAGATGCAAAATACTTTAATAGGCTTATTGGACCTGACATGGAATAGCGAGATGGATATGGAAGCACATCCCAGTATTAAGCAGATCTTTGGTTGTTGGCCAACGGATTTCGACACTTATCTGTTATCATCATTTTATTTTTTATTTTTTTCCTGTCTGACGACTTTTTTCAACACCTAAAAAATCCGTAAACCAACTAATAAAATTGGAATGGCCTAACATAGCACTTTCGAAAATCATGACAAAAGCTCTAAGAACACATATTTTATCTTCAATGTCTAATGAATCCATTCATAACACACAAAATTATATTGAGAACATACTTTGAAGAAAAAAAATACAAAAACTTACCAAAGACTGAGCGAAGCTCGTGAAGCGTAGACAGATGATGGTTGAGGTTTTAATCCCTGAACTTCATTTTCTAGCAACTTTTCCAGAGCTGCCAACTCTTCCGGATTTTGCAGAAGACTCCCGTATTTGACGGCAATCTTCCGACATCCCACAAGCAGTCAAAATCTCCCGGATCCCCAACCTACTGATGGAAAAAATAATAAAATTTACGAATTTCCTAGCCCTCCGTCCCGTGTGTGTTTATAATGGTTGCGCATGTGCATATTTAATTGCCAATACATCCATAGATGCGCAGAAAAAGTTGTTCTAACCGCAGTTTCGTCTTCTGCGCATCCATACATGTGCTATGTGTCGCACTGATCAGCCTCGCTACCACGGGCAGCACGCTATATCGATACCTCTCTTCACTAACCCCTGGAAGAGATGCTTACAGTGCTTACTAGTGGTATCGCTATTACACGCTGCAAGATCGTACACTACTGGGAACGAGGTTGGAAATATAAAGCAAAATGGCGCCGCCCTGCAGAGCAACCGGTAAGTCGCTGGAAAAAATCAAATATGCGCAAAAATACAGAGACGATGACCACAAAGAATGGCCATGTATTAAAAAATCAACTTAGGATGAAAATCAAGCGTTCTGTACCACGTGTATTTCAGATGTTTCAGTGAAATATGGCGGACGAAATGACATCTTGCGACACATAGATTCCGATCCGACAAACATTGCGTGAACAGTACAACAGCACGATCCAGCACGCCAGGAATTACAGATTTTTTAGAAAATCGGGCACAGATGACAGCATAAAGGCGGAAACTTTGTTCACATGTTTTCTTATCAAACATAACTTAAACTTAGCATCGTCTGACCATGCTGGTCCTCTATTTAGGCAACAATAGGATAGGATTAGGAAGATAGGTCAGTGCTTCAAAACTAGAAACATGTGCAAAGCATTTAAAACATAAACAGCAATATTTGTTGGTAATATTTCAAAAGTATATCTGTCTGTACATGAATATTGGTTTTTATTTCATCAAAAATCGTCGTGACGCGCGCTGAGATCGAGTCTTTCTGACTTTAAAAAGAAATCTTTCTGATTTTCAAAAACCAATGTTGGCAGCTCTGCTTTTCCACCAATCAGCGTAATTTTGCAACCAATCAGCTTAAACCAAAACCGCTGTAATGGAATTAAACGGACTTGCACAATCTGCAGGTTGTGCCACCAGTTATCGGGTTGAGCTAAAATTTAAAAATTTTAGCTTGTTGAGCCAAAACCACCCCATAGACCAAATTTGAGCAAATTTGAAGAGGGTAGGGTTTAAAATTCCATTTTGGGTTGGGGGATGATTTATTCAAGCTGGGATGTGTGTGTTACAACTACAATTTGAGGTTGCATTACGATGATGTCACATTAAAGCTGCACTTTTTAAAGATTGATATTTACAGGGAATCAAGCTGAAACCTTGCACGTATTCAAGCCAGGAGGTGTAACATAAAACAACATTTAAGGTCCTGTTACAGGCCTCGAATTACACGACAGCCAGTGCCGTCGATGCCCTTGTAACTGGCCAAGGTGCCCCTCGAAAAAATAACCTTTTCACGGCCATAATGCCGTGCCCTTTTCTCCCGTTGGCCGTCGTGCCCTTTTCCCAGTTGGCAGTCGTGCCCTTTTCCCAGTTGGCAGTCGTGCGACTCGTGCCCTTTTCCCAGTTGGTCGTCGTGCCCTTTTAATGAAAGTCCAAAAATCGAGATCCAAAATGTGACTTTACCTTAAACTTGCAGTCTTTAAAGGAACATCCACGTTTTCTTGTGAAACTCTATGCTTATGCGTTCCTTAACACCTAGTGTTTGTCAGTTTACAAACACTCAAGTTCTAGTTATTTTTGGTTTGTGTCTATCAATAAAAGGCTATTTAAAATTTCAAATGTTTTTAAATAAAGAGTAATTAGGTCTTTAAAATTTAATTGAAAGTCAACAACCTGAAGATTCATAGAAGTCCTGTTTTTGTATTTTTCAGCCGCAATCAGGAACAGCACTAGACCCACTAGTAAAGGACCAGATCCTGGCATTCAAAATGGAACAGAAGAAAGCAAGAGTTCCATGGATGCTTTTGGAAATAGTGGGAAATGCTGACGGCATCGATGTTGTGAAGGTTACCAAGCAAGCTGAACCCACTGATAATTTGGAAACTCTCCGGGAAGAACTTAAATCTAGGGATGTTGTATATTTTGTGTTGGACTATGAACCATCAAAGGAGCAAGTAGCTAAACACAATATCCCCAAAGGCAAGACTTATCCATTGACATGCTTTTGGTAAGTTAAGTTTAACTTTATTGACCCACTTAACTAGAGATATCATTTTTGGTTAGTTTAAAACAGTGCAAATTTAAGCATTTCCTAAATCCAAACGAAGGGAGAACAAAGAGAAGTGGTCTTGTGATCCCTCAGAAGTCAAAGTCAAGGTCATTATGGCTAAAGCAAAATAAATGTTGTCTGAGTGACAACTTGAGAAGAACTTGACACATTAACTCCTACGATGTACATGATATCCAACAAAACCCGCATTGATTTCGCAGTGGTTTCCAGTCACGCTGATTATGGCTTTACACTTGGAATAATATGATACCAGTTTCATCATGTACATGTTGCGTACCCTATTCTATATGGGGGGGGGGGGGGGGGCGTGGCAGTTTTCATCGCATTTTAGGACCTATGTCATTTCCGATTGAATGTTAGTTTTGAGTATCAACAGTTTCAGCAAGACGAAGCTCCACTCCATTATCATTCCAAAGGGTTTCCCCTTTTTTTTCAGTCGCCGGCCGGGCGAGTCAACCAAATTTTTGGATCGCCCGCAGGTTTTTTCACTAGCCCACATGTATTGACCAGGTATTGACGCACACAATTTTCAAAACGTAAACAAAAGAAACGAAGTTCGCAAAATTGCATTTTGGGATGATTTTATCCCTTAATTTCTGCCCTAAATTATGCTTTTTCCATCAACAACCATTTTTATGGATTCGTGATTTGAGGATCAGTTCTGAACTTCGTTTGCATTAAAATCTTCGTGAATCAACGATCGGTCGACAACGCACATTGAGAAAAAATTCAATGAACTTTGCCCCGCATCGCCCTCTATCAGCAAAAGTTGTCAATGTTTGAATAGCCTTAATCCAAGGCTGTGTCAGGGGGGGGCGGAAGGGGTGTTGCGCAATCATTTGCGATCGCTGTTTGGGTACACTCCATTTTAAAAATAGGTAATGACCATTAAAAAACAAAAAGAAATCCATGTATACCGTTAAAATTCTCTCTTTATCAGCACTGAAAACATAACAGTGTATATCGTAAGAGTATTTTCAATTGTTGAGATGCTTAATTTTAAATAAAGTGCGTAAAAATATTATCAAAAATTTTCCGTTGGTTTTTTGCAGCGGCTAACGTGTATGAATGGGTCCAGGTGGGAATTTCGTTACAAATGGTCTCCCCTAAAATGGCTACAAATATCGACCTAATGTGAAAAAAATTATCGTTCATCCTCTGATTTTTTTCCATTAACGTAATATTTAGGAATAGATCTTTCATTCCTGAAAGTTTAATCAAAATCCCTCGGTACATCCTCTAGATATTTGACGATTTGTAAAAGTGTTTTTGGAGAGAATGGATCCCGCCAATACTTATTATGCGTTCAAACGATCTCTGTTGACGGACGGGAACATTTGCCGCAGGTAATTGTAATTCTGAGGCAACATACACATCTAAAACAGATATGTTATACATGTCGTTTAGGTTAAATATATGTTGTTTATTAAATAGTTAATTTACTGAAGCAGTTGGCAAGGCAAAAAAAAAATTACAAATGTTTTCTGGTGTAAAGATTTTGTGAATTTACAACATTTGAAGATAACAATACCCTCTGATAAAATGGACTCGTCCAGGCAGTCTCAACGGCACGCAGCGGAGAGCAACCGTAAATTCAAATAGTGTGTACTGTGCATACACACACATCCGTTTGTACGTGGGGGGAGCTTCGACCAGTCCACGTCGCGATGGTCGAATGAGATTATTTTCAACGTAGGTGGCGCGCTGGTGTCGCTACCCCTTCCGCCCCCCCCTGGGCTGTGTATTGTACACAATCTGCAGGCGTGCTGCACAATGTGCGGTAATTCTTTACTCAATTCGTGAATGTGTACTGCGTTGAAGTCTAGCCATGCTCTCTTATGAATATGGTAATTATCAACGGCCAATCACAGCGTGCAGAATATTGGTTAGCTTGGAATTTGGACCCCTCTGTGTTGTACTGCGTGGGTGACTGAACGTTGTGTGGGGCCGATGCACGGGCAGGTGGTGGATACTCAGCAGTCAGCACCATGTGGTTATGTGCATCGTGGTTTAACGTTTGTATACCGAAATGAACGGTCGCAAATAAAAACTTTCTTTGGGATTTTACCACCTTACCCTCATTTATTGTGAAAAGGAACAATTATTTGACTCGCCCGGCGAGCTAGTAAAGGAAAGGTTTTGACTCGCCTGCCGCTGTTTTCACTCGCATTTGGCGACCGCTAATTTCGAACCCTGATTCCTACATGGATGTTTTTTTAATTTTGGTCTTTTCTTTTTTCAATGGTCCACTCACAGGCCTGCTCATCGAAATCAGAAGTCAAATATTAAGGTTATTACGGCTAAATAAAAAGAAACGTTTTTTGAGTGATAACTTGATAAGGACTTGGCATATTAACTCCAAACTTAGTTTCTGGAAAAACCCAGAGGTCTCTCGGTTTGGAACCACCACAAGTCAAATGTCAAGGTCATTATTGCCAAAACAAAGAAATTTTGTTTGAGCGATAACCCAAGATGGACTTCAAACTTGTTGTTTTAAATGGTCCTGGGATCACCCGTGGGTCTGGTTCTCAATTTGGAACCGGGTAACCGAAGGAACCGTCCACCCTCAAAAGTCTATTAATTTTGGAACCCCCTTTAACTGGTGTGTGGATTTTTCTCGGGATCAAAAATGGCTTGAAGGGTATTTTTGTTTACCAAACTCAACATTTCTTTTGTGTTTTTGGTTAACATGCTGAAGCGGTGGTGTCATACTCACTACATGGTGTATTCAATAAACACAAGTTTTGAGTTACCGTATTCATTCTATTTAGCTCGGATCGGGGAACGAAAGAGCAGAGTAAAACAAATTCTCCAAAGCACAACTGCAAATTTGGTTAGGTTTCTTACGTCAACTGTTACAATTTGCTTGCAATGGTGATTCCTTGCCATTTAAAATAAATTTAAGTTAACTTCACTTTCTTTTATTGCTTTTTTTCCCTCCAGGTCAAAGGAGACTGCCAAAATTAATCTTAAAATGAAGTACTCGTCCACAGTTGGAACACTGAAGTCGGCCACTAGTACGTTGAAAACGTACGTTGAAGCTCATGATTTTGATGACCTCACTGAAGAAGCTATTGGGGATAAGATTAAGAATTATTAAGTTCAATGCTAAATAGCTTGTCCATGTAGCATTCTTTTATGTTGATGGATATTACATGTAGTAAGATCAGTGAATATGAGGGGAGGTTAAGACTCTGTTATATATGTTGTACAAAATACAACCATCCTTAAATGCAAAAATTGTTATTTTGTTTACTTTCCCATTTACATTTCATCATACAGTTATGTGTTACAAACAACAAAGCTTTTCAGAAAAGGGGCAGGTGTGTCCTGTTGATTTTGGGGAGTATGTGTATTTCAAGTCATGGTATATTGCAAACAAAGTATCAAATTGTTTGTTTCCCCAAAGGTCAAACCCCAGGTATAAATATATATAGATGGTGGTCGTCGTGCTTTGTTTTGATTGTTGACAAAAAGGGGTGGTTTTTTTAAGGGAGAAAAGCATCATATCTTAGCATAAACATTTTGTAATAATCTTGGAACTTTTCCTCAAAGATATTCCCCAATCAATGGAGAAAATCTGCAATTTGTTTCTTTGTGTGTAGTGGAATAATAAAAATGCTATTGTGTTTGACATAATTAATTGCTTTTATTCAAATGGGGTGGAACTGTTTGGCCTTATTGCGATATCTCTCGCTAGTATCGGGCAATTGCGCTTTGGGACTCGTGCAGCAGATGTTTACTCACTTGATTGAATGTAAGTGGTTATTTACCAATTATTGTTTGGAGTGACACACCTCTTGTGTCAATTTTATTGACCCACTGTCCATGTAATGTCATCGAAGTTAGGCTTTGGGAAACATTTCAAATTTTCAGTTGGAAATCAGAATAGGTTTTTTGTGCCATTTGTAAGAACCATCAAGCCATTGTTCTGTAAACATTTTAAAACAATTTAACAAAAATTCAAAAAAGAAAAAAACAATTGCTCTGATCTGATTCAAATAAATTAAGTGACCTATATTTCAGCAAATTGGTGCATGTGGTTTATCATCGAAAAATGATGTCAAATTATGACTTCGATTGACCCCTAAAAACGAACATCAAATCTTTGAGCAGATCCAAGAGTTTACAACTTAACAATACTTATTCTGAAAGTTAACACGTTTACAGGTAGATTTAGAAATGCTGAGAGATTGACACTTTTGAAAGTTTTACAGATAGTTTATCTTTTGTTAGAAAGTGCATAAGCCCCCCAACATCCAGATCATGTAGATGAACTAATTACTCACAGACCAGGGTGGTTATTTCAACTCGAGTATAAATTATCTGCAAAATTGCAAAATAACAGTTGGCTTTAAGGCTATCTTTAAAGTGCAAACTGAAGAAAAAACATTGTAATGAATGTTAAATATAAAAT
The DNA here is from genome assembly GCA_037783415.1 of Leptasterias polaris. Taxonomy (NCBI): domain Eukaryota; kingdom Metazoa; phylum Echinodermata; class Asteroidea; order Forcipulatida; family Asteriidae; genus Leptasterias; species Leptasterias polaris. The sequence continues at coordinate 6,121,623 of JAZGTN010000027.1, forward strand.
TAAAAAGTGTGCTTTGAAATGGTACAGGAGGGACTGCACTCCACTGTGTTTGTGCATGACTCAACTATGCATGAATGAAGGTAATGAACAAAATTTCTTTGCGATATGTAATCATGCACATGTGAATTGGGACGACTACGGTCTTTCCTGTATCATAAATTTAGAAGAGCTTGAACACTGCAGCTTCAAAGCATCGCTGTGTATGTGAGGTTGTGTACTTGGGAGTGTACTCTCCAAAGTTTTCATGTAAAGTATTACCAGCAGTCTAGCCAGTGAGGGGTTTCGTTTGTTACAGCATCTGTCAATATTTGTTTTGTAAGAGCACAATATCGCTGGACACTATGAATATTACCTTGTTTGGGAAAACAGGTATTTTAACAGATTGTTGCTGCTCTTGTTATTTAAACCTTTACTCCATGTTCAGACATCACAGGCCTTTAGAAATTGACCCTACTGCTTTGCATTTGTTTGCTTCAGTTCTCTTCAAGAACTCAAATGTCACCCAAAGAAAATCGGACATAAGTGTCTACTAACAATTTATAATTTATAGGCCTTTTAGATAAATACAAAAATCTTCCTAACACACGTTATGACTGCTCTTAAGATCGACTTAAAATTGAGAATATTTGAATAAGAATTGTTCAAGTAATTATGGAAATTATATGATAAGTTTTGATGGAGTATGCTCAAATTGTATGTTCTTTTATATACTTAGTTAATACATGTAGTTTGTAATCTGCTTTATATTAAAATGGCCTCCGCATCCATTCATATGTATGCAAAAAGTCTCACACTTTTTCATTTTCAATGTGTTATTTTTCATTTAGAGAAGTGTTTTAATCCTGGATTAATAGGATTCTCGTTTTGTCAACACCCACTACACTGGTTTTGGGCCGAGGTGTAAAGTCATACATGCATTATTAATGGTTAGGGGAGCCTTTTGTATTTACAATGTGTGAAATATTTCCTGGGAGGTCATTTTCTTGCAACGATTAGAATGGTGGGCAGGGGGTCATTTGCATTATCTAGGTGGCTCATTATGATAAGATAGTTAACCAAATAATTTTGTGAACAAAATCCCCTTACAGTGATCCCCTGGCTGGTTTTCTGGCTGCAGTTTGCCAGGCTGTATCGTAAACTCGGTGTTTATCCCTGGCTACAGAGCAGCCTATGGTTGTATGGCTTCTGGCTGGCAACCCCGAACAAGACTATTGACAAATAGAGACTGCTAACATTGGGCTAGATAGCTCTGTTAGTAGAGCTCAAGTCAATTTTTCTTTGGTCAACCCCAAGTCATTTAAAATTTACCCAGTCAGTTTCCCTTCTGGTTTATAACTTGATAAAATAATTTTCTGAAGAATTGCATTTTCACCACAAAGCAATAGATTGTGAATGAATGTTTTTCATTGAGCATGCCAAACTGTACTTTAGCATGGCAGTTGCACTTGCCATCTACAAATATTCATTTAGCCGACTGTAACTATTATCATGGTTGTCATTAATTATGAAATACGATACCTGATAATAATATACGGCCCAAATAATTTGTTTGATTGTGACAACAATTGAATGAGGAAAAGATACAACCTTGCTCAGAGTTGCATAAATAAAATCACGGGGGTCCCTCTGGAGGAAATGAAGATAATTAAATAAGGAAATAGCGGCCAGTATGAGGAAATAAGATAAACCATTTCCAAACCCAGTCAATGTGTGTTAAAAATGTATTGTGCATATCGTCCGTGCATATTATGATGATAACATGAACTACACCCTCCAGCCATAAACCCTCCACTCATCGACCATGGAGCTCGGAGGAAGGCAAATACATTCCTTTCTCCTGCATTCATGTACATACCAGTGTAATTTCTGTCAGGACAAATTCTGCGTGATTTTTCTTCTGGTGAAGCAGTAATAGGCCGACACTGGACAGAAGAAAACAAACTGATCTGGACAGATAACATATCGCCTTATTATTTATAATTTTAAAAAACACTACCGTGATGATTCACCAAGTCAACTCACCAAAAGGCCAAAATTTACATTGTTCACTCATGGAACCCCAACAGAATGGATGTTCTTAATCACCCAGCAGGCTACGAGTGGTGCGTAATCATTCCTTATTGGCTGAAATCATTCCTTATTGGCCGTCAAAATCGCGTGATGTACCGGGGTGCTTTGTCATCTAGGGCACCTGTCACCTCTGGTGTTCCTCAAGGAAGTGTCCTTGGCCCATTACTCTTCAACCTCTTTATCAGTGACATCTCCTGCAATGTTTCAACTAACTGCCTCTTATTTGCTGATGATACATTGTTGTACCATCCCATCTTCTCCACCCGCGATGAAATCACGCTTCAATCTGATATCAACGCCATTGGTCGATGGAGCGAATCTAATGGCATGAAAATCAACATTGTCAAGTCAAAGGTCATGCACATGACACGCTCCAAAAAACACTTACTCTACCTCACTACACACTGCATGGTTTAGAGCTTGCAGTCACACCAACCTACAAATATCTTGGAGTGATCATCAACAACACCCTCACCTGGACCGACCACGTTGATGCTGTTGTCAAAAAAGCAAACAAAACTCTTGGTTTTATATGGCATGTCGCAGGGGGATCATCCACAGAGGCACTCCTATCACTTTACCGATCCTTAGTTCTTCCAGTGCTAGAATATGGTCTGCCTGCCTGGTCCCCTTACACAGCAGCTATGTCATCCCAATTGGAAAGAGTGCAAAGGAGAGCTACCAGGATGTATCTCAAGCAACAAAGAGGTGTCATGTCATATGATAATAGACTCAAATCACTGAACCTGCTAAGCTTAGATGCCCGGAGAAACAGACTAACTGTTCTATTTACCATGAAATGTTTATTTGGACAAGTCAAATGCTCTGCAGTTACTTCCCTCACCCAAATCAATACCCGTCACTTGGACACTCTGACCTTCAACCATCACTTTGCCAGAACTCATTGCCTGAAGAATTCTCTAATTCATTCTTTCCCTCGTATCTGGAGTAGCTTGCCAACCGCCGTTAAGAACTCGGTCATTCTTGACTCTTGGAGGGGTTTTAACAACCAACTGTCCAGTTATTTCAATAATGATGTTTAATGCTAATCCTTTTTATTGTATTGGATTGTATTTGATTTGATATGTTTTGATTTGATTTGATTTTTTCCCCACTTAATGGTTATTGATTTATCTATTTATTAATTTATCTTTTGTTTGTTTGATTGATTTATTTATTATTTTTTATTTATTTATTTATCTGTTTGTTCATTTAGCTACTTATTAATTTATTTATTTATTCATTCGTTCGTTCTTTTGTTTATTATTCATCATTTATTTATTTATTTATTTATTTAATTATTCCTTTATTTATTTATTTACTCAATTATTTATTCATTTATTTATTTATTTATTTACTTCTTTCTTTCTTTCTTTCTTTAGTTAATTCTTTCTTTCTCTCCCCCTCCCCCCTCCCCCTCCCCCCTCCCCCACCCCCTCCCCCTCCCTCCCTCCCTCCTTCCTTCCTTTCTTTCTTTCTTTCTTTATCTACCTACCTATCTATCTATCTATCTATCTATTCATTCATTCATGTATTAATGTAATTATTTATTATTTATCTATTCTGTTTTTCTTTTTAAATAACTTGTTTAAATAGCATCAATTGTTGTTGAGTTTGTTAGCAGCTCCTAAATCTATCAAATATCTATCTAGTGCTTCAAATTTTCTATTAGTTTTACTCAAAGTATATTTTTATATTTGTTTATTTTATAGTATCTAAGTGTTTATTATAGTGATTGTTTTATTTATACTCTATTCGAGGATTGGATAAGCAGGCTTTTGAGTCATAGTGTAGTAGTACGCTTTTGTTTATCCTGGCCGTCTTAGAATGGATTGTTGTCCCTTCCTCTTCCTTCCTCCACATCCCCTACCTGTCCTGTACCCTTTTGTCTAATCCCACTCCTCTAGTTACCCTGTATTTAAGTTACCTTTTTTTAAAGTCTTATTATCCTTTGTTCTACTTGTATGTATTTGTTTTTGACACTGGCCGAATAAATAATAATAAATAATAATAATAATAATAATCGGTTCTCAGTAGTAAACTCGTGGTAAATCATTACACAAATCAACATGCGAGTGTTTTGGTCGTCATAAAAGGGGTGTATTCTAGTTGTTGACTGGAAACACAGAAACAACGCAAACATTTTAATCTGGATGATTCATAATGCATAATGTTCATTCATGGGAGGTCATCACTCCCGTGAATCACACACCCTTTGAGTTACCTGCTTCACGATGGATTATCATGAACGTTATACATTTGCTTTTGGACAAATAGGGTTGTTAGTTCTGGGGTGAAAAGAATCGCTATCATGAAATAGCCAGCCATAAATTTATCTGTTGGGTGTGATGGACATGGACAGCATCGGAAATCCGTCCCTCCACCGGCCTTTGCCCATTGATTTCCTTTCCTTGTTTGGAAAAGGTGTACTACCACCACCAGCCCATCAGTGTTGTGTAGTCCATACATGTACATGTACAGTACATGTACAATGTAGGTCTGCTATATTATTATTTTATGCACTTCCGTGTTTAGTAAACCCGTGGTGAAGGACAAACCGGTCAAACCACTACTCAATACCAAAATGCAACAAAGGGAAATGTCTACAACAAAGGGAAATGTCATGTACTATAAAAACGTAAATAGTTGCAGTGAGAATGATGGGATGATAATTATCCACTTCTTGGGGGGGGGGGGGGGGGGGGAGGGGCCTGCATGGGCACACATGGGTCAATACTAATCTTCTCTGGCGAATGGTAAAGAAAAGTAATGTAATTTATATACCAATGTCGTGTGTAAGCATTGGGAAGAAGGGTTGGATTCGTGAACGGTATCCAATGAAGTTATTTTTGTCGTCTTTGATTTTTTTAAATTTTTATAAAGGCATTTTGAAGTTAATGCACTTGTTTATGGATTAGTTATGGCGGGAGGATGTTGGCATACCCAATAATCGATCAAGCGGTATATTTATTTAAGCCTTTTTTTTAAATATCCGTTGAGTGCGAAGGTCGAAAGGGGAGTTCGAGAGTCCCCGTGTCAAATTTTCAGTGGTCCGTTTTGGATGGGCGCGTTGATGACCGATACAAAATGTATGGTATGTTTTTGGCTTGCCCCCTTTTATTATGTGACTGTTGATAATGAGGTAAGCCAACCACAAGGCTGTGTTTTTGTTGTTGGTGTGTTTTCATCGTTTTGGAAGGGTTTTTTCTTTCCTCCTCTTCTTAACAAAATAGGTTGTCATCGTTCCTTTTTCAATTTCTGTTACTACGGACTCGGGACAAGTTTTGGGTGTGGGACTCCCCCCCCCCCCCCCCCCCCCCCCCCCCCCCCCCCCCCCCCCCCCCCCCCCCAACATCCGGTCAGTCACAACAACACTCCATAGAAACAGATGAATACCTAAAGTTATTACGCCGGCGCTTTAGACTTTCATCATCTGAGTTGTATATGGCCAAGGACACTCTAAAATCCTCCGGGTCAGAATTGAGTCGGTTCGGGTCCCAGATGGGGCCTGACCCATTTATGTCTCCATTTTGACCCCGTGTGTCAAAATTACCTCAGAAACTTGTCAAACTGACGCAGAATCGAGCTAAGATCCGGGTCAATTATTACTTGGGAGTTTTTTAGAGTGTGGCCAACAGTGCACCCTTGGACAACGGTAGCTGCCACACCTTGGACCAATGATGTCGGCAGCGTACTCCTTCAAGCCAGCCGAAGGCCAGTGATCAGAAGTTATTTGGAATTTTTAAAACCTGTTTCGTTCTGATTCCACTTTTCTGATAACAAAAATACATTTTTGTGGTGTGGGACACTGCAGCAATATTACAAAAGAAAAGTAAATTGGATATTTATTTTTCCACGCACGGGTCGGGTATCACGGGCATGCTGAGCGACTTTTTATATATTTGTACATGATGGCATAACTGTTGGTTGTTAGAAATAAAATAACCGATCTTATTTATGTTTGCATTGGAAAAATAAAGAAAGAAAAGGGAAAAACATCAAACAGTGTTATTTAATATTGTCATTTGGATAGAGAAGTTTAAGCCCAGCATCACCCTTCCCTGAAAATATTGATCGTTAAAACAAAATTATTCGTTTTCAATCATCAGCAATGTTTTCATTGCGAAAACCATTAAATCAATTATTTATGGAATTAAACAAACAGGGGTTGGTCGTTCCGTCCTTGTTTGGTTGTTGGCTTAAGCACGTCATCTCACATTATTATCTGTATCAATAAAATCCCATCCACTCGGCTCAGGGACCTCATCAGTGACGATGTTACGTTTCGGGATTGACGACACAGGCTGGCAGTTCTGGCGTTGAGGGCGCTATGCTAGATAGGCGGTCGTTATCACAGACATGTCTGTAGTCGTGATGCAGGTTCTACACCTCTTGAGTCAAAGTCGTCACGGGTCATGAAGGATAGGTTCCCATCTTCAGTGTTGTTATACAGAACATAATACAATACAAAACAAAGAGGAATCACAACCACACACTGTAACCCGCTGCACTTGGCAAGTTTAGGATGCGGCCCAATAAAACTTAATTAAATTCCCAAATGTGAAAAATAAGTACGCATCTTGTTTTGGTAGTAGGCCTACGAGAGCATCGAGCTCCATGGCTAGGCATACTACGGAAATCGTAACCCTCGATCCTCCCGACAGTCGTGTACACATGCAGGATGGTGACGACGAACTTTTTTCGATTTTGTTGTTGTTGTTGTTGTTGTTGTTGTTGTTGTTGTTGTTGTTGTTTGTTTGTTTGTTTGTTTGTTTGTTTTGTGGTGTTTTTTTTACATTAAAACATTTTGGTAAGCCCACTTACAACTTTTAAAACAAAGTGTCAATATTTATATTTGCACGTGGTTCGTCGTAACCCCGGTATAGGAGGGAAGATCGAATATTACGATTATGATCACAACTATCAGGGTACCGTCAAGAAGCTGTTCCCACCGGTTCAATCATTTCGAATTACCAAAATAAATCTAAACCCATCCCTGACCTTGCATAAAATTCCAAAACGAAGTTTCTTGCCCCTAGTAAGTTGTTGTTTGTTGTTATCTCAAAACCTGCACCTCACTGGATGAGCTTTTCTTGAATTTTGTTTTCTTTTTCGCTCGATCTTCCGCATAACAACTAGTTTCTTTAAATAGCACATTTTACGTATAATGCGCTTTACCGTGAGTCATGCCTTGGTCATTGGACCAATAACATTCCTTGAGTGCTCTGAAGGCCTTTTTAAACTCTAATTACAGGTACCAAGTTATACCACTGGGTGAAGATAACCAATTAGGCCTATAGTATATAGTTTCTTGGTTAAGGACACAAGTGTCATGACCGTGGGCGAGACTGGAGCCCACACAACCCAATATTATTGGCCACCCAAACATGAATTCAATGCGCTAAACCGCTCGGCCACGACACACCACAAATTATGCCTGACAATTTGTATTGCATTATTGCTTTTCTGCGCGGGAGTCGAAAGACATATTTAATTTTGTGCATGCTATAACAGACTAGAACAAAATTCCAAGAAAGTGGGACTCGACTCGTGTGGGGGGTATGCGTACCATGTACTCTGCGGTTTGGATCCATGAACCCTGGATTGGGCCTGTGGCCACTAGTGAGAGGAGGCTCTCATCGTAACTTTATCTAATTGCTGACTGTTACTATTTTAGGCCTTAAATTTACCGTGGGACAGATTTTTCAAACGAGAGTGAAAGTTCAAGCCTAAAATGTCACGTCCAAAAGATCTCGACTGAGATTAGGTCCCTGAAGCGGATTTCCCCCGAGGACAGCCACTTAGCATAACGTAAACACAAAGCGTGTTTTCTACAGAAATCGGTCTTTGCGCATCTTTAATTTTACACACCCATTAACGAAATAGCCTCATCTGTCCCGGAAAAAACAACTATGTATAAAGCTCATACAAACTCTTACATTTCATAATAATAAATAATAATAAAAAACAACTTTTGATATAAAAAGGGGGTATAGCTTAACAGTTGTTTAGGTGTTATTTTGTTACACTTCTTAATTTTATGTGATTATAATTATGGTTCTGTATGTACCTTGCCTGCTAGGAAATGGCAATTTCGAATGTACAAGGTCGATGATTTTTGCCAACTGAAATAGGTGACACTTTTCAGTGTAGCCTATACTAGGGCCTACATCAAAAGGGGAAAAACAGAAATGAGAAAGAAAAGAAAGAAATAAAGAACGAAAAACAAAAAACAATATTGCATCGGGATCCGAATTTCTACAGGGTCGTGGGTTATCGTCTTTTTATCTCTGTCTGGTTTTTCTGAATTAATTTTCCTTAATCCCCGAATTTGATTTCAATGCAAACATTTTCTCAGTAGTCAATACGCACACGCAGTAAACTTTTGAGTGGTTAATTTCAGACTAATGGTGGCGCTAGACACAATCACAAACCATCATCTCTGCAAAATGCTTCTCTGCTCTCAAACTCAGCGCAGCATCCAAACGTCTCTCCATCCCACATTCTCCAAATATTTGACATTTTCTCCAAGAAGGATCGTACAAGCGCATGATCACCAACGGGGACTACGTGTCTGCATCGACAGCAACGCTTCCCGTTGTTCAAGGAAATAATATAGTGTCTCTACAACATCTGCTTGGTGTGTCGTGTTTGTTGTAAGCTACGTTAGTCGTTTAGTCACCGGCAGCCAGGTTGAGTTGAGCAGTCGTTGCACTATACCTACCTTCTTTATGATTTAATTTACCCGACCCTCGGACCCAGATATACTGAGCAATACTTACAACTTTTGTTACCATCTCATGGCAGTGAGCTACTCTATGTCGTAGCTGAAGGAATCAATTACCGGGCCTTGTCTTAATGGTGGCTCACCAACTTGAGGAGGTAAAGGCTTGACTGAAGCTCATGTGATAATTGAAAGATGGCTTCGGCTTCAGCAGAGGGAGAGGATGAGGTTTCTTTCTTAAGAATTGTAAGTATCATTTTGGGGGCAGTGGCTGAGTGGAGAGGGGGGGGGGGGATTTACCACACTAAGCAGTGAACAACTTGATCAAGATGGGGTATGTCGTCATAAAAAGCAAAGTCTAACAAATTACGCGAGGGAACACCCAACAACAAACAATACGTCATTACTTTCCGATGATGCTTTGACCTACAAATGTATGATGAGTATGAATGAGCATACATCATACTAGACCCAGTAACTGGGGCGCTGTACTCCTTTTTTCGAAATTTTGACATCATCGGTCGTATCTAGAGCCCCAGGTTATTATTGTATGTGACCATGCTCTCAGCATGGTCGACGGGTGCCCTGCCTCAAACTGCGTAATCGTCATGGTCGAGGCAGGGCACCCGTCTAAACTCTTAGACGGGTGCCCTGCCGCAACCGTTATGATTACGTGGTTTGAGGCAGGGCACCCGTCGACCATGCTGAGAGTCGGATCATGTGTGGACATACAATAAAAAAACCTGGGGCGCTAGATACGACCGATGATGTCAAAATTTCGAAAAAAGGAGTACAGCGCCCCAGTTACTGGGTCTAACATCATACGTGTGTAGCCTACCTAAACATTATTGTTCACCATATGAAAACACGCTGGCATGAAATATATCCATGGTACCAAACATCAAAAAAGAAGTTAGTTTGCCATGTTTGCCTAGTTTGCCAGGTCCAAATTTTCATGATCCAGCTTTCTGTGTTTTACAATCACACTTTTTGTGTGTAAACATGTTAACAGGCTTGGCACTAAATTTCCATGCCATTGGCTGCTACATGTTGCTCTGTGGTCAGGTGCTGGAAGCAGCTAAGCAAAAGCCTTGACCTTATAAACTGTTTACCAGTAAGGATTTTGGGGGTGCTTACTGAGCAGAACAAGTTTTGTAAACAAAAGTGTATAATTTCATAACTGATTGAAAACATTTGACATTTCACTTATATTTCGCTTATAATATTACACTGTACCAATGTTTATGAAATACACATTTTGCTAACGGCTATTCTGTATGCAGAAAATATCTGCTTTCAAATAGACTTAATGAAACTGGGTCACCATGAGGCATCTAAGACCAGATGCAACTAACCACACTGTATGCAAAAAGAACACTGTGGCAACACAATGGTAATTTTCTTTTACATTGTCTGAAATACCTCCAAGGAAATTATGTGAAAACTTGAATGTAAAGGTAACATTCTGGAGATTGCCTGGACCTGGTTGTCTGTAAACTAACTCAAGTCACGGCCTTTGGGTACAGAACACGCATAGTAAGCAAACACTAAGCACAAACTACTTTGAAAATTCACTTAAAGCAGTGAGCATGTAAGTTGGGAATGAAATTGAGCCAAGAGTTGCTGTGGTTTGTTTTTGAGTAGCCTTATCAAATCACGTCTGTTATAAATAAAGATTATCTTGGATCAAATAGGGCATAAACCTGAATATGATCAATCTAAGTTAAGACTCCCACAGTGCTACCTTGTATTAAAATGTATTATTTACAATGTAGACCTACAAGTAACATGACCATAATTTTATTGGTATTATAATATCATGGTTAGTACACTGTACATTTTATGTACTTAAGGAGTTACATGTAAGCACTTCAGTATAAAGCACTGTTAAAACCCTGAAAGCTAAGCTGCTGAGACATAACCTTTTAGCAAGAGAGTAAATTGTTGGCGGTGGATGCAGAGGGGGCCTGGCCCATAAAAATAAATTCAGTGCCTGCTTACGACTAGATCTGGGGCCAATTTCACAAAGAGCTAAGATTTACCTTGACTGCAAATCAATCGTAGTTGCTAAGTAAAGTGTTGTGTCACAATACAAATCACTATGGTAATCCTGACAACTCATCTTAAGATGAATCTTAGTGCTTTGTGAAATTGAGCCCAGCTCCAACCCCTGCACCCTGCCAGAAAAGTGACTGCTTCAGGATCCGCCCCTGCATATTTTAAACAAATCATGTTTATGATTTAAAACTAGAACATGCTTTATATAAAAACGATTTGCATGATAACCAAGGATTCAAGATTGAGTAGAATTATGTTCTGTGTTATTTCATGAACAGTTTGTTGTAAGAAAAAAGTTTCCTTAAAAGTATGAAAATTGTAAATAGGCTAACACTCAGTGCTTGAATTTCTAATCTGCATTTAAATGACAGGTCTTGATGCTCAGAGATTTTACTATAGAGCAGTACAAGACCTAGTAAATTCTTCAATTTTTATTGCTGTAACTCTTCGGTGATTTGGAATTGAAAACCCCTTTAAATAAACATAAATAAATCTTTGAAGTGTGGGTACGGAAAAACCATTAGACAGGAGGACTTGTTCAATGTGGAGTTACTGGTCAAATGCTATTTGTTTATTGGTTGCTGGCCAGTAGTTCAATGTGTATTTTGAGCCCTGAACCCAGTTTCAAAGAGCTGCTTAAACCCTTTTGAGACCATAGCGGCCGGAAACAGCTTGTACCAAAATGTCTATAGCCGCCAAAAATTGCTGCATAATCTGACTACTTCTACTCTTGAAACCCAAAAAGCCAAAGTAAAGGTCGAGACTTCAATTGCCATTTTTCTTCTATTTTCCAATAAAATATTTCTAAAACAAAATCAAATTTCTGTTCTATAATTTTTTTCCCCGACACTTTTACAAGAAAAAATTGTGACAAAAAAAATCAACAATAAATGCACATGTATGGGTATTGGTGATGATTATTGAATGAGTTAAGCAGAAAATATTGCTTAAAATGTTTCTGCTAAGCAAAAGAAAGCAGGATACCAGTCACAGCTTGTACATAGGACATGGTATTTTGGCTGATAACCATATTCTGGTAAGCATAATTTTGTTGTGCGTAGCTACTTTTTGTGCTTACTTGAGACCAGGGCCCAATTTCATGGCTCTGCTTACCGCCGAATTCTGCGCTTGCGATCAGCATTCTCTGCTTACTGTGCAAGCTGTGTAAGCGAAGAATGCCTAGTAACGTGGACTACGCACGGGCACAAGGACAAATTCCCTGCCAACGTGTGAAATACGCTTGACGTAAGCGCGGAATTCCCTGCTTCCGTAGGCGCAGATTCTTTGCTTACGGTAAGCAGGGCCCTGATTACATATTGTATTTATATTTTCCCGGGCGGATAAAAAGTACAAAAAATGCACATTGGTAAAAATATTAAAAGATACAGCAAAAGCAATTAAAACAGGAAGGAAAGAGAACCAGCTGGAGCCCGAAAGGTTGCCTAAAAGAAACACAGTTCCTGTCTAGAGGCTCTCCTTCTCTCCAGCTGGTCCTAAAGAGAACAACTGTACAATAAATTGAAATCTAAATATATTATATTTTTAAAGTTATTTTCATGTCTTAGGGTCTGCAGCTATATCAATCAATAAAAAAGAAGAGAAATAAAAATGACATTTCGTCTCAGGAGGCAAGCTGTTTTATAATATTATAATTTTTGTAGCCCTACATCTGTCCTTGGGAGGTTCATCACAATCCAGAAATGAAACCAGGTTTTTAAAATGCAAGTGAAATCGCATGACCCGTTTTTATGCACTACATTGTTTGCAACACTGTTGACTAGCTGAAGGGATCATTCATCCATGCATTAAGTTCAGTTCAGTTCAGTGCGCAGTAAAGTTTGACTTGAAATTTGACAAATTCTGAGTAAGTTCACAAAGGTTAAATAACCTGCGAGCTTAATGGTATCAAATCGGGATTTGGACTAAAAACTAATTGTTTGATTCATTTCTCAAAACAGCATTTTTATAGCATTTCAGTTGAAAACTTTTTCAAGGGGTCGTTCCACCATGACCTATACATGTATTCATGTATTTTTACGCGCAAATCTTTTACGCGCAAATATTGTGCACACTCTGTAGCAGATAACAGATTGTAATGGTACATGCTATACATCATATTACCAACTAATGTATTCACCAATTACAGGAGAGCAAGAACCTTGAAAATCTTCAGATTAATTGGATTAAATCTGTTTCATTGTCTGACGGGTGCAATTCACACAGTGCAGGCTAGATGCAATAGGGGCAGCTGCTGAAATAATTTTTTTAATAAATCATTTATGTTTGTTTGGAGTATTTGTGTTGCTTTGTGCACTCACTCTACCTGGATGCAAAGCCTGCTGGTATTTTGTAGAAAGAGAAATAAAAGAAGCAAAATTAAAGTGAGTTACTGTCAAGTGAAAAGCTTTGGCGCAGGTCTTGCATTTATGGGTGGCTTGATTGTCGCTGAAAGAATTTTAAATTAATAACAGAAATTGACAGATGATGCTGTTTCAAAACAAAAACTTACACAAACTTGTGATATTGCCACGAACAATGCGCACAATTTATGCTGATGGATGTGAGGTAATTTTAAGCACTGTCAGTAATTCATTGTGAGTTTTGTTTATTAGCTAACTATATATCATTGGCATATTTTTATAATGCGATCTCTTTCATGAAAGCTTAATCTCAAATCTATAAAAATAGATTTGAAATTTTAAATTTCTGGGTCAAATCTACCCCAAATTGGACCTGGCACCTTCAGAGTCCGTGATTTAGAAATTCCCTCACACAGGATTCAGTCATGTCTTGTTGTTTTCAAGGATTGGCAAAGCATCAGTGGAAATAATATATCTTTCTTTTTAAAAGTTTGTCAAGTTGTAGTCTTGTTTACCATTTACTACAAAATGTACACATGTCATCTATGTGAGAGTAAATTTAACCAGAATTCAGAGTTTTTAAAAATTTCCCCCCTAAAAAAAGAAAGAGTCAAAATTGCTCACTCACAATTAGGTGTTAACTTGTAAAACCTCGATTTAAGCCAGAGTATCTACAAGATATGAACATCTTACCAGGTCTTCAGAATTGCTGTAATCACACTTGCACATGCAGTACATGGTTGTATTTATGTTACTATGAAGCCAAAGTACATGATGCACAAATGCACGTGACATGTACACAGCAGCAACGATTTTCATTGGTAACTTTTGGCATGGCTCCTATGGACCTAATTGTAAATGGATAGCCTGTTAAAGTTAGCATGCAAGTGAAATTGCATTTTGAACAACCTGTCAATTTACATCACCTCTACCTAACAGTCTACCTAAACACCACAGCACACACGGCAGTAACGACTACATACATGCAACTCGTCAAAACATTCTCCAGACTTACCAGAGGTTGTTAAGTACTTATCTCATGACTAAAAAGCAAATACACGCACAAAAACAAACACAAATAGAGACAATGTTTGTTTAGTAAAACCTCTTCGTCATGAAACATGTACTTTAAGTACATCATTCAGAAATTTGATGCATTGAAAACTCATCAGGAACCTTTTAAAAAAGACAATATTTTTCTGATTACAATGGGGATAAATTTAGATAATCTTTTCTTTATTTTGCTGGCAATCACAGTAGTCCCATTACAAATTTTATAATTTTTTAGAATAAAGTATAACAAAATGGAAAGTTAAATACCTCTTTAAGCATGCAAGTTGATAGAGAGATTTTATTCACTCAATTAAAAAACCATTATGCAGAAGTTGAGATGGATGATGGTAAACTGCAACGAATGATAAATGTCCCTACACCTTTAAAAGGAAAAGAAAACAAGAAAAATGGCCTTTGTTGGAGCATTTAAGCCGTATCTGAATTGGCAGCTACAGCTGCGGCTGTTGCTAGGGATGTTGCTAAGGACGTCCTATACTACAACACATGCTGATCCATGGTGATCCAGCCGAAACCGTAGCCTCCAATTTGGACACAGACTGAGTTGTAAGAGAACACACCTCGTTAATTTACTACAACTGATGATTAGATTAAAAACACAATCCTCCAGAGACTTACTGTTATAACTCACTAGTATAGATGTATTAAGGCTTAAAGATTTAGTGTGGGTACACCATGTATACTTGTAGAATTTAAGTTTCTTAAAACTTACCTCATTCACCTTTTGAATTCCAAAATGGTATTATTTGATTCTCATGCTCTTTTTATCTTAAAGGATGTGTGCCAGACCTTGTGCGTATGCCATGTAAAAGTTTGTACAGCTTTTGAGAAAGACTCTTCTGGAGTCGAAACGTCAGGCCATTAACTATTTTTTTGCATTTAAAGTTTTTTGTTTTTAAGCAGCTTGCATTGAGCCTTTCTGTTTTCTAAATTATAAATAATGAACTGGCTAAAAATGAACTAGTCACTACTATTTTTGAACATTTATTTAATTTAAAATAATGCCTTTTCTGGAAACATCATGAGAACAGGTTTTACTCATGATGTGATTTCACGAACAAGGAACGTAACCATAACGCCTGAATTTCGTTGCTATCATACAGCTGTACCAGAGGCACAGAATGTTGTGGTAGCACAAGCATTTCTGGACATTTTCTCGTTCCACCAGTGACATCACTAGTCATCAGCAAGAGGCTTGTTTTTTATGGGTGCTCCCAAAGAACATTATTTTAAAGAGAGTGTAAACAAATTAAAGAAAATACAGTATAATAAGGGGATTCAGCTGATTCACGTGTGCAACATTGGTAAGATTGAAAATATAAATGTTCACAGATTTGCAGTTAATTTACATGGTATAAAGATGGTCATGATGGATAATTTTGCTTGAAATACTGTAATTTTTAGGAAATGAGTAAAACAATGGTCTTTATCACGCTTGTTTGAAAACAGTGAAAACAAATAATGGTGTTTTTCACTGTTTTCTCATGACTCCAACGACCGATGTAGCTTTTACGGGTTTGTTAATTCATATAATGTTGGGTCACATCAAGTGTGGATACTGGTCTTTGACAATTACCAATGTTGTACAATTGCTTTAACTACAAACCTTTACTTGGCATGTGGACAAGGTAATGTCACACATCCTAAAGCACAAGACCGGTATCCAGACTTGATGTGACCCAACATATACATGACAAACCTGTGAAAGTTTCAGCTAAATCGACCATTGGAGTCATGAGAAAAAAGCGGGAAAAAACTTTAAATGTAATCACTGTTTTCAAACATTGAGTTTTGGACTCTGGAGATCAAAACCAGTTGTTTTACTCATTTCTCAAAAACTACATATTGCATTTCAAGCAAAAATATTTCAAAGGGAGTTTCCCACCATGACCAACTTTATACCATGTACGTTGTGTGCAAATCTGTGAACATTTTATATTTTTACTCATACCAATGTTATACACACCCTTTTGTGCTGGTTGTAATGAATTAACATCGACTTTAATTTTATATGTAATTTATGTGTGTTATAAGGTTTATTTAACATTTCTTGCAAACGTGAGGCATGGAATCAGTAGGTCTGATGCTTCACGGAGGTAACAGAGACAATTTGCCTCCATGCCCCAGGTCCTTTTTATTGGTGCCCTTTGGAAGGATCAATTACAAATTTACATTTCCCTCCTGGAGGTGCTGTTTTACTGAGAAAAAAACTGCCTTACCCTCAACAGTGTCAGGTATGAAGTATGCCTCTCTGAAAAAATATGTTCCATCAGCTCTTTAGAGGGATGGCACACCATTCGCAAGATTTAATTTTTGAATTTATGAACTAATATTTCCAAACTTTCTGCATAAGATTTTTATCTGGAAACTCGTACTCTGAAAGGTATATACAGGATTGGTAAGGATAAAAAATAATAATAATAATACGAGAAATTTATATAGTGCATAATGCAGAAGCCTCTATGCGCAACACAAAAACAAAACAAAAAAACATTGAAAAGAATATTATTTTAAAAGCAAGTTACACAAATAAAGATTCAAGCAAATGAGTTTTTAAAAGTCCCTTGAAAATCTGAAGAGAGCCAGCTTGGCGAATATTAAGAGGTAAGTCATTCCATAATGAAGGTGCAATGAAGTTGAAGGCTCTTTCACCATAAAATTTTGTGGAAAAAGTAGTTTGCCTGAGTAGGGATTGGCCAGCAGATCAGAGAGGACAAACAGGAATATATTTATTGAGAAGATCAGATATATAGTCAGGAGATAATCCATGAAGAGCTTTGAAAGTGAGAAGATTTAACTTATAAACGATACGCAGTTTGATCGGGAGCCAGTGGAGTTCTTGTAAGATGGGAGTAATATGTTGGGAACGAGGGGTGCGAGAGATGAGGTGAGCGGCGAGCAGCAAAAACATCATTGTTAAATTTTAGATTGAAAGCTCACTTATTGTGAAAGTTCATACTCGAACTATTTTGTCAGTGAAATATTTCAAGCTGAAATGAAGTCAAATTCGAGAAAATGCAACAGCTGATTTTCGGTTGTTACAACCAAAACTAGGGACAATGTGTTTTTATGCTGAAAATTTTGCCTGGTTTTTCACTATTTTCAGATTAAGCCCAAACTTGCGCAGGTTTCTTATATCATGTATTTGGTTGATCATACAAAACATGAACACTGTCTATTTTGTCAGCTCTACCAATCCGGTAACAAATTACCGCAGACCTTAAGATCCTCACCAACGGTTGATGCTTTCAAGCGCAATCTCAAAACCCATTTATTTTATAGTGTGTTCACATTGCTGATGTTTTTGTTTGTTTGTAAAGCGCAATGATCATTTTTGGAATTGCGCTATATAAGAACTGATATTATTATTATTATTTATAATAACTTTAAGCAATGCCTCATCTTGGTTCTCTCCCCTTTAATAGAAATAAATTAAGACTGACTGATCATACTGCACCAAATAAAACAGCTTTAGTGCAAGGTAATCTTTAATAGCCAGCGTGCCAAAAACACAATCATTGCACTGGCTCTTATGTACACAGCTACCACTTTTTGTTTGTAAACCTCTTTCCTGCCACACGAGTGCTGGGAGAATGTCTGTAAATGTGGATGAGTGATTAAATAACACAGCAATATTGACACCCCAAATAAAACAGAGCAATATTTTATAAACTCATTTGCATATGAAATCTTCACAACAGGGTTCTCCTGTACAGTGTAGCACTAAGCTACATGTAGCGTAACGCAACTTGTGGGGCGTTAAGCACGCAGACAGTTTTAATTATATTGCCGATTCTCTAGGGGGATGAGAGTTTTTAAAACCAAACATAAACATCAAGTTGAAAACATTCTGAGGATCTTGGCCAAACTTGCAGAACTTGGGTCCTTTATGCCCTGGACAGTTGTGAAAAATCCTTGGGGGAACCCTGTTTAGATTATTTGGATGAGTTCAAGTTTTTGAAAACTGTAGGATTTGAGTAATTGTTGTTTCCCCTTTAACTCTAGAAGCATGTGCAGTGCACACCATTGTAAAAGCAGACAGTTAATGAAGGATATAATTTATACAGGTATTGTTTGCTATTGATGTGTGCGTCTAGATAGGAATTCATGAACTGTGTGATGGACAGACACTGAACCCCAACGGTTCTCCATCAGTATTAATTGTGATTAGGCGCTGTTGAAAGGAAGAATCTGTAATGAGCTGATATTTCCAGGAGAGAAAGGACGAACGCAGATTAAAGAGATGTCGTAACGCCAAAATGCACTTAGGGATGTTGAGATAGACTGAGAGCATTGGTAGTGTAGGTGCTGTCATGATTCATTAATGACACATTACATTGGAAGGGAGGTGTTTCAGCACTGGCTAAACCGACAGTTTTTAAAGAATGGGGATACCATTTTTGTGAGGAAAAATAAAAAAAAGAAGAAACGATCTGTGTTCTTCTTGCTTTAAGAATTTGGTAGTTTTGGGGTTATAAAGTTAATCCGCCCCCCCCCCCCCCCCCAACAGCATTAGTTCTTGAAAGGATACGATTCATGGACATATTTGGTAGATTAGGGTTGGATTGTAGATTGCTTCCTAGAATATAATTTTGTTGGCGTGTTTAATTCATGGACAACATTTAGTTTTTTTACCAACAATACAATTTTCTTTGGGTGCTTCAATAAACAATTGGCAATATCAAAATTCAACTTGTTCACAACTGCTCCTTTGTAGAAGTTTATCAATAAAAGTGTTCCCAGTTGGTGATTTTGTTTTTGAAAACATAGCCTCCACTCCAGGAGGAGTGGTGGAAAATTATTGTAAACATAAACAATAAATTACGTCATGTGTTATGGGAGGGGATGTCTCAAAAGTTTAACTCCTTCATTTTTACTGTTTTGTGGATGTAATTATGCAGCTTCGTATTGTCGTCTGACAACAGACGTGAATCCTCATTCAATGCTACTTTTGTAAATTAATTTATTCATTCAGAATTTATTCATCTCTAAAGCGCAAATTCCAGAAAAACATGTACAGAGGCACTTTACACTGGCTGCATTTTTGTGTGTGCTTGCGATGACAAATACTGAATGTTACTTCCGTGTACCCTACACTGCCTTTTGAAATGATGGATGTTAAAAGAAATTTGCATTGGTGAATTTATAAAATCACAGTTCATGACTCTGTGGCACGCTCAAAGAATGACTGAAAAAAAGTATCATTGGTTCAGTACTATAAGATACATAATACAATTTGTATGATTTTTATAAAACTTTTTTTGCATATTTTGACGTGCCTGGTAAATAGCACTCCACACTAATGCTAAAAATAGAAACTCAGTCCCCGGATCTCAGACAACAAGTAAAAATTCACTAACGTTGGTGCGTGGTGTGTCCAAGCTTTGTGTTTTGTACTGACTGTACTACTGTGGTCTGGCGCTCCGATGCGTTGATCGCGTGAAAGCTAGGTAGTGGAATGTTTGTCTGATAATATATGGGTATTTTCAGCAAAAGTGGCGTCGTTAGTGAGGAGTGCTGTTGAGTTTATTATTGGTGATATATCTTCCCAACATGGAATTGTTTGTTTGCAGATCTGCTCTTGCTTAAATGAGACACAGAAGCAATAATTTGCTGTATTCCACTTGTTTTTTAATCATTTTGGTCGAAAGGCACATTACGCAGTATGCGGTATAATTGACTATCAGAAATGTATTCTTTTTGAGAGACCATGCAAGAGTGGCTCTGGCAGGAATAATCAGTGCTCAAAACTTACACTGGATTGCTGGCCAGAGGTCAGTTATTTTAGCACTGGCCCATGCAGCCCCACAACTGAATAAGTCCGGCCGTTGTGTTTTGCCAAACATGTATACTTTAGAAGATTTGCTAAAAAAAGATACTTCGAAAGCTTTTCAATTCCAAACTTCCTTCAAAAAAGTTTAGCAAAGGGTTATAGTGTGCTGTGTTGTGGTTGAGTGGTTAAGAGCGCCGGACTCAAGCTCTACTGTTTCTGATCAGCTGAGTGTTGGTTCAAGTCCCGGTCTTGTCTTTAAGCAAGACACTTGACCATTATTGCTTTATTCTTTGGATGGGACATAAAGCCGTTGGTCCCGTGTGTTGTTGAATGCACTTAAAAGAACCCAGTTACACTTATTGCTAAGAGAAGGGGTTTGCGCGGTGTTTCTGGTAGTTGCTGCTGTTGAAGCAAAAAATATTTTTAGGTCTTATGAAAAAGTACATATTTTTCATCCAGTAAAAGTCCTGAGTGACAAAACCTGTGGTAAAGTGGACATTTTCTTGGAATTTAAGCCCTGAAAAATGTCCACTTGTTACTGATGTATCCTTCTTTGCATTGAAGTCTGTATTCTATTCATTTCAGGGTGACCAGTTGTGCCTTGTGTGTTCCACACAGAGTAAAAGCAAAGATGGCACCTCTTCTCATGTTCTTCTTGCTGGCGAGGGATTCGGAAGTAGGAAGTGCTTCCTGGAAGAAAGTTTTAACCCGGTAAGTTTCCTTGATATTCTAGGAAGTGTTTCCTGAAAGACACTTGTAATCCAGTAAGTTTCCTTGGTATTTTAGGAAGTGTTTCCCAAAAGAAACTCGTAATCCCGTAAGTTTCCTTGATATTCTAGGAAGTGCTTCCTTAAAGACACTTGTATTCCGGTAAGTTTCCTTGATATTCTAGGAAGTGTTTCCTGGAAGACACTTGTAATCCAGTAAGTTTCCTTGACTTTTTAGGAAGTGTTTCCTGGAAGACATTTGTTTAATATCCATTAAGTTTCCTAAATTTTCTAGGAAGTGTTTCACAAAGCTCTAAGATTCATCTTAAGATGAGTTGTCAGTATTTCCATAGTGATTTGTATTGTTACATCAAACTTTTCCTATCCAATTAAGGTTGATTCGCAGTTAAGGTTGGTTTTAGCATTTTGTGAAATCGAGCTCAGCTCATCCAATCTTAGTAAAGATTAACATCTATTAAAGATTAATAACTTATGTAGAATTTATATAAAGGATATTAAAATTAAAAGAACTTTTTAAAAAGTTTTAAAATATGTGATGCCCCGTGCCAACATAAGTCTCTCTTTGGAGAAGACTCTTAATCATAATTAAATTGTGATGTCTTAAATGTTATGTATGTTGATAAATTTGTTTGGTGAACAATTAAAGCCACCTAGTTTAGAAGTTTCGGCAGTGTTTTTCAAGCAAGTACACAAGTCATTTTAAAAATGAAATCTAAAGAGATATCTGGGTAAAAATGAAAGAAAAGGAAAGAATAAACGAATTGACATACGAAACAAAAGATTAATAAACAATGACTGGTTAAATAAAAGTAAATAAATAATAAGTAAATGCACACACAAATGAAATTGTAAACATATCTTTTCCTAGGCACATGCTAGTAAATCGGGCCAAATTGGGGATTGTGGATTGAGGGCTGACACTTGCAAATTGCGGCCAATACGCAAACAAAAAATATTAATAATAATGTTTTACTTACATCAAATTCACAAAAGTTATGTAGGTAAAACCTTTTACATGTTGCATGCCCCAGATTGCACATTATGGCTTTTAAAACCAAAGATAAACATCAAGTAAAAAACATTCCGAGAACCTCGTTTCAATTCAGTGTGCTTTGGCAAAACTTCCAAAATTTTGGTCAAAAATGCCCAACAGTTTTGAAAAATGCTAGATTTGCATAGTTGTAGTTCTTAGAAGATGTATTTTAAACAGAAACGGAAGGCAGAGGTGAAAAGTTGCAAAAAAAAGTAAAATTTTATTGGAAGAGTGATGTGCATTTATTTATGTATTTATTGTTAATATTATTCATTTATCAATGTAAACTTTAAACGGCCTTTAAACGGCCGTTTTTGATTATGAATTCTTCCCCCAAGGGGCAAATGCAATAGTCCCCAGAATTATATATTTTGCCTCATTCCGCAATGGATATTAAGTACAGAAAAGGAACTGAATCCGAAGGAATAACATTACCACATAATGATATTCCAAAGTATCCCTATGTCATCGAATGTAATTAATTTGGTAATCACAGGGGGGCCCTATGTTTGTACTTCAAAAGGCCTCAGTCTCACAGTGAACCATCTTGGGTAATTTGTCATTTGTTTGAGTAAGCGTCACTTGAGAGGTGGTTGGCTGCATGTAAGATGCCCCCTGGGGACAAGGACTGATGGGACTGAGGTTGGAGACATCTATCTCAATCCTGATTCAGTAATTAGTGTAGCTTCAGTAAATAGGATCAAGATTGATTTCAATCGCACAAATACTCATAAAAGTCTGTGACAGTTGAATCAAATTTGTTAAAGGTCTAAGTTACTAGCAGCAACGAATCTATGGTACAATTTTAGGGGTAGGTAGGCCCTACAAGAGGTGCACCATTTTTGTTCTTGGGCCACCTCTGGCCAATTAGAAGGGTAGTTTCCTTTCGCATTTTTCGTAAACAAGCACTTTTTTCAGCACTCTCTTTATTTTATTACTAATTCTTATTAAATATTCTGATGTGGAGGTAAAAATGCAAATACAATGTCTGCGTGTAATTGCAAAAAAGTTATAAAAACATTGAAATTACTAAAAGAAATCTTTTAAAATTTCGTATTCGTATAAAAAATCGTATTCTGGTAATTTTTAATCTCCAAAGTCCAGATTTCAAATGGCACCCTGATTGGGGGGGGGGGGGGGGGGGGGGGACATGGACATCTATGGGGGAGGAGCACAATAGATGTTACTTGTGAAGACTAACATGTACTGTATTTGCAATCTACATGTAACACCAGTTCAGCTCACCACAACTGTGCAATACAAAGAAATGAAAAGGTTGGAAAATGTCATGCCAGGAAGTGCCTATGCTAATTGTATTTATGGGGCCGTCAACTATAAAATATAGGCCCTACATTGTTTACAATCAAGCTGAAAAAACCAAAACCCTTCCCCTATAGTGAAAATCCCTCTGACAATTTTAAACTATATAAGAAATACAGCAAACAGGAAATCAATCAGAAATGAGCAGAAAAGGCAAACAATATGCAAGGTCAATCACAATCAGACATGAAGCATGGAGGCAAATAATCAAACAAAGATGCTTGTTATCAGACTGACAATCTTGTTATCAAATATGTAATTAACTATGCAGACAATGGGCTTAGGATCAAGACTTGTAGATTAAAAGCAATGTAAAGATGAACTGTGCACGGTAGGACAAACGTGCACAATCTGCTGATTTGACAAGGGGTCCTCTCACTGTTCCGATATTCCATAAGTCTGACGGCTCATTTGTCTGAAAATTTTGAATTTTGATTTTCTTTAAACAAGTTGATGATGTAAGTTTGATGGTCCATTATTCCAAAAACCCATAATCCCCAATGGTCCGTTACTCCGACAACTCAGATTCTGACGTCGGACAAATGGGCCGTCAGGAAAAATGGGCATTCAAATTATTGAACAAAAAAGTAAATTATAACTGTTATTCTGGTTGTCCTGTAGTCCGACGACCTATTCATGACATGTGGTGTATTTTTTATGAATAGGCCGTCAGACTTATGGGCGTCAGAATATCGATATGGCCACTTTAAAAGTACAACCCTGAATGTGAACACCAAGTCTACAAGGATCAATTTCCTGCCACTGCTTGAGAAGCACATAGTTGGTGCTGACATTAGCAGAAATCTCCACGCTAGTGTTTAAATTAACAGTTTGAATATATTGTTTCATTGTAAGCAAGGAAATTTGGCTGGTGCAAATTTTGCTCAACACATTTTGTTCATGCAGTGAGCGGTTTCCTTTGTTGTAGAGCATAGCCAAAATGCTACACAAAATGCATCAGTTGCTACTCCAAAAACATATTTTGCTACTCAAGTTTAACATTCAGTGTTCACTAAACATGATCAGTTTAACCCTGACAAAATAATTCTCTGAAGCCTTGTTTTATGCATGCACGTGACATTAACGTGTTGCTATGCAACATGGAAAACCTGTGCCTAACTTAAAATGCTTGTTAGGGAATTGTTAAGAATAAGTGTAAACAGCCAAATCTTGCAAGTTAGTTCAGATTTACAACATCCAAGAAACAGTACATGTAATTGTGTATCTTTTAATGCTCTCATTAAAAAAAAGGGTTCATTCCTTGCCTTTTCATTGTGCTTTCTGCCTCTCTGTGTCTCTCATTTCTTTCCACTTGACTGCTTCTGTTAATACACCAGTATACCTGTTTATGTGTGTTGTGTTGTCATTTAGCCCTCACGCCATTAACTTTTTTTTGTGCATTTATATTATAGGTCATTTTGGTCGGTAAGCAGCTTGCAACAGCTAATTCTATTCCAAAATAATATTTGTACTTAACACATTTTGTTAATGCAACCCAAATTACTGTAGCTGTCCTCTTTTCTTAATCCGCCCCTTGTTGTACAAAGTCATCTTGCAATGGATGATGATTAGAAGTCAAAAACTCAAGTGTGGTGTGGGAAGACCTGGGAATTAACTTTGCCCCTCGAGGGCACCCGAGTCCCCAACCTGAGTTGACTGCGGTGTTCTGACCCTCAATCCTTCCAGAGCCCTTAGAATAATTAGAGAAGGCGTGATGAATCTATTAGTATGACTTTACACTTGCCATTGAATTTCTCTTCGGGCGTGGTGCAGGGTTTCAGGTTGCTTGTCGAAACTGGGTTTTAGATTTTGTAACTGTCTGTTCCAATCAATATGACCAAGCGAACTGAAAAAAACTGTAACAATTCTGAGTAAAAGCTTGGGTCCTGAGTGCCCTGCCCATTTAAGTTTTAGGATAGATGGGTCCTTCTGTAGGGACGACTCTAATCATTTTAGATTCCCTTTGCTGCAATAATATAAATGGCTTTTTTAGCTTCAAAATTTCAGGTCATGAAATTTACCAGAATCCTTGTTTGGAGACCACTGCCTCTATTTTCCCCCGGCCCCAATTTCATAGAGCTGCTTTAAAAGCAGAAAATATTGCTGAAACTGTTTCTTCTAATAAGCAAACAAGCGCAGGATACCAGTCTTAGATTGTACATGTGATAAGGTAATTTTGTTGGTATCCTTGTTCTGGTAAGCATAATTTTGTTGTGAAATTGAAATTCCGGGCCTGAAAATTGTTAACAAAGATTTATCACAAATGGCTTCAATAAGACTTCAGGGGATGTCAGACTAGATAAGGAAAATGATAGCAAGAGAAGTGTTTTCATTTCTTTTAGATTGCTAATTTTTTTCCTGGCTACTCTTATGGGGAGTGTTGTAACCAGGCTGTCCACTGGACATAAACGGCTGTGTTCAGTGTCAGGGTGTGAGTTCCTTCTCCATCATGACACTTGCATCCTCAAGAAAGACACTTAAGTATAATTTTGTTATCCTTCGGAAAGGATGTTAGTGTAAAGGTACATGTTCCATGTGTTGTGTAATACATGTTAAAGAACCCGACTCTTATCTTTAAGAGAAGGGGGGTTTACCGTGGGTTTCTGGCGTAGTTGGCTGCTGATTACGCCGCCGCCGCCGCATCACCTTTCAAACCCTTACAAGGTGCTGTAAATGGATCTCATAACACAAACATAGATCAGCTTACCTACTGTAGAAATAATGAGCACTTTGACGAGCCGGTGTGATAAAGCTCTATAAGGACTGCCTATTATTTTATCAGCCATTTACTACGAATACAGAAATGAGAGATTTTGACTCTCTACATCTACTTTTATATTTAAAGCAATATTTTCCTGATACTACATAGCTTATATGCATTGATGGTGAAATTTCTTTCCTGGATTTTGCAGATTCAGACAGCCATTCCAAATCATTTTTGTTTTAGTTACATGTGTAAGAACTATGATTTTAAGTTAAATGATTCACAGCGAAGTTCCAAACCCTGGAACACAACATGAAGCTCTTGGATTATGTAAGATTTGCCTCATTTACAATGTTGCATTTTGCCAAGTCAATATGGTGAAAAAACAAACAAAAGCAAAAAGACAATGGACAAATGGTTAAAAATATATGATAAAATAGCCAGGTAGATTGCCAAGACAGTTTGTCAATTGACTGCAATAATTTCAGATCAATTGAAGACTGGGGAATGATTTAATTAAAATAATAAACCAGCAAGGGAAACTGACTGGGTAAATTTTTAAAAATGATTTTGGGTTCAACCCAAAATGATTTAATTTAATGCATTTTGAATGACTGATGAGTATTTGTTTTATTTACAGAGTGTTCCTCCAGATTTGTCCATCTGCATGTTTGTTCTTGAACAGGCTCTATCAGTACGAGCGCTACAAGAAATGGTCATGGCTGACATCGTGGAAGTGGTAAGAATACCAGATTTATTATTTTTCTCTTTTTAATTGGGCGCTTTTTAAATGCCCTGTATCTTTATTATTATTATTTAGCATCAATAACAAGATGAATACGAATGCAAAGATGTAAAAATATACAAATCCCAAGGTAACTGAAATAAGTTGTTGGACCTTCTCAACTCCCCTGGGGAGCATTGTCTGCATCCTGAAGCAGCTAATGAGCACTGAGGGGTTAATCAATCCAATCAATCACACTGTGGTCTCGGCCCTCGTAGGTCTCCACACCTGCACCAGCCACAAGCGAATGAAGGCTTTCCTTTTCCTAAAAAACATATTCACAGTGCAGTGGGCAGTCTGAGCTGAGCTTCGTAAACACAAGGCCAAGAAACAAACATCTCACAGACCATACGGCTAATGACTGAAGGCCTCGTCCCCTGGTCATTGCCTTGGTGCCCCCTGAAATCTTCCAATAGAAATTTCCTTATAGAGGTGCCCTTTGCCAAGGAGAAAATGCTGTGGTGCCCTTAAACAAAAGAGGAAGAATCAGGCCTGGTAACCCAGCCTATGTTTTATAAGATTCATCCTGTATTTATACAAATTATTACAAACATGTTTAAAGTACTAAAAACCTCTTGGGTCTTCGGGATATTTTTCTTCAGTCTGACATGTTTCCGGGGAATAATATAAAGTGCATTCAGAATCTAGTATTGATGTCTAGCTCAGGTAAATAAATCCATTTCCCACTTGAGGTTTTGTTTGCAAAAAGTCTCAAGTGGTTTCAGTCGGTTTGTAGAATTTGAACTAGAGGATGAGATCATTCTGGATGGTTACTTTGTCTTTTAATACAAACCTTCGAGAAAGACTCTGCTAGGGTCGAAACGTCAGGCCACTAACTTTTTTTGTCTTTTAATACATGTTACATAAAGATAAATCGCTTTTACCACAGTTGATGCCCTAAAAGGTGTGCATAACAAATGTAAGATTGAAAATATAAATGGTATTAGAATGATCGTGATTGAAAACTCCCTTGAAATGGTTTTGTCTGAAATGCTATAGTTTTTTTGAGAAAAGAGTGAATCGATTAGTTTTGATCTCACAAGTTCGAAATCCGATGTTTGAAAACAGTGAAATCATATGATGGTTTTTTCCCCACTATTTTTGTGTGACTCTGATGACCGATTGGGCTTAATGTTTTACAGGTTTGTTGTTTCATGTATATGTTTGCTCACATAGAGTGTGGATACTGTTCTTTGAAAATTACCACTGCTATCTGCATGCTTTAAGATTGGGGTTAAAAAAAAAAAAATTTGGGGTCATAATTGACACTGTTATTTGTATAAAACATAATCAGTGAGGATTTAAAAAATTGATTGTTGACTTTTGATCTGAAATCTTACTATTTGTAATATTGGTAATAAATAGAACCAATTTTCTTGAGAAATGTTATTGCCCAATAATTATGGCGAGACAACTTTTCCCCTGACACTCAAATCCTTACTATTTACCAAAGGATGAACTGTCTAAAAAGCTATTTATGTTGTGTTTACATTGAAAACTATACAATAAGGAGTAGCACTGTTCCCAAAATCAAATGATGTCAGTATAGACTGTGCAAGTCTCGCGCGCATTCGAACTTCCGGGACCATAGTGGTCTCAACCATATGGAGTTTTACGTGGGCGAGATTTTGTTTCGTCAATTATTTTAGTTTAACGTAGTTTATGACCTAGAAAATTATACATGTTGTTGGGAATGTAATACTAAGTGATAACAAAATATGAAAGTAAAACCAATTCAACAATATAACGAAGAAAACCCGAGAAATAAACT
The DNA here is from genome assembly GCA_037783415.1 of Leptasterias polaris. Classification (NCBI taxonomy): domain Eukaryota; kingdom Metazoa; phylum Echinodermata; class Asteroidea; order Forcipulatida; family Asteriidae; genus Leptasterias; species Leptasterias polaris. Next base: position 6,150,019 of record JAZGTN010000027.1, read on the forward strand.
TGACCTCAGCTTCCGGTTATTGCAAAAAATTAAGAATTTTGTGCTCACCTCCGACCATAAAACTGATGTAAAAGCTTGTTTTGGATGCGCGATTATAATCGCCAGATGCTGTAATTGCAAAGCGAACCCTTTTCATTGTAGTCTATGGTGTTGAGGCGTCGGCATTCCTCTTTAAACTGCGATACGGGTCAATTTAAAACCCGTTTGACCTTCACGAATCTGCGTAAGGGGTTTCAAAAAAGCATCCTTGTCCCAGAGTTTTAATTTGTTTTTAATAATAATTAACACACTTTGGCGTATTTTTTTAAAAAGCTAAAACTAATTTCATAAAATTGTAATGATTTATTTTTGTTGTTCAGATTTTGTCATGAGATATAATTTAAAACAAAGATTTGATTTCAGAAATAAAAATGTTCTTCGTTTGACGTGTTTTCTCGTTCGGATACGCGCGAGACTTGCACAATCTATTACATCTTAAAGAGAAGACGAATAACGGTTTTTGTTTTTATGTTATCTTTGCAGGGACAAGCTGGACATCGCACATTGCTTTATGGTCATGCAATCTTACTACGACACTGCCTCAGCAACATGGTAAGCGAACAAATGCTGTGTTTGAAATTTCAGACTGTCATCTGAGTTCAGACTTTTTGAGTCAACCTGGTCATAAAAATCAGTCGTTATTTTTTCCACATACAAAGAAATCCTGCTCTTTGATCTACTTTTGGAGTGCTGAGGACACTGTTCCTAAAAGCTATGGACAATCTAAGCCCCAGGGTTACCCAAATGTGGATATGCCAACATTTCAACATACCTCTCTGAAATTTGAATCAAAGTTTCAGACTTTTTTGTCAGCAATGACTCTCACACCTGAAATTAAATTTGTCCCAATTAAAAAACCCAGGAGATTCCGATGCCACATAATGAGTATCAAGTCTTGCTTTAACAGGGGATATATTTAGTATTGCAATCTTTCCATAGTATTCTTAGTCACATGATAGGCCCTACTAAGCGGGGGAAAAAAAAAAATAATAATTGTTTGCCTAGTTATGAAAAATAACATCACAAGATTTGTAAAAAATCTGAATTGAAAAATATATTTAGTATTGCAATCTTTCCATGATATTCTTAGTGACATGTGAAGGCTCTAAGAAAAAAAAGAAAACAAGTATCCTTATGAAAAAGAGAAAAAAACACTCACAAAAAATGTAAAAAAAATTATTTGAAAAGTAAAGAGAACTAAGAATATGTTTTCAAATTGTTACAAATTAATCACTCTAAAATCACAACATTTTTACGGTTGTAGGCGACTACATTCGTTTGGAAATTTCACAAATCAACATTTTGAAAATATTGTTAATCTTCAAGAATAATCACTGCACTTACGTGTCAGTGTTGCACCCTAATTCCTCAGGTAGGTCCCCCTTTTCGTCAATGTTTGCTAACAATTTCCGGTAGAACGAGTTGTGCGCTGCCAATGCTGGCAAATATTAGCAACAGATGGCAAGCGTATTTCTAAGGTGATTGTTGATGCTTTTAAAATGGTCGTACATAATTAAGAAAGTCAAGTAGAAGAAATGGTTTTGTTCTCACAAAAATACTTAAATCTACTCCGCGGCAGTAGTATAAATAGCAAGACAATTGTTCTCAAATGAACACAATCTACCCAGCAAGTAGATATACACATGGTGTTACCACAAACCAAATATACATTTATGAAGTAGTTCGGGTGAAGTTTCTATTTGTATTACTATTATGAATAATGAATAGAAACTATGAAACTTAAAGAAATGGCTTGACAGTGGTCCACTGGGATTGACCGCTTGCCGATAAGGTTCGTCATATGTTTGCGTAAGTGGAATGCAGCCCTGGCTCTTTTAAAGTTTATACATGAGTTCAATGAACTTGCATATGATCATAGTGCCACTCATGGCAGGTGTATATTTCTTATTTATCATCGGGAAGCAACATGTAACAGCCAGTTGTTTAATATTTTATTTTCATGTCTTGCTTTTATGGTGACATATTTTGAAGTTTGTGCAATATATCTTAAGTAATTGCAAAAAAGTTGAAACAGCCTCAAAGTTTGACCCTTAGCAGAGTGTTTCGAAAGACTCTGACTAGAGTTGAAACATGTTAAATATAGTTGTCATGTCTGTCTTTTATGGTTTAAAATTCTGAACTCTCATCTTCAGCGTTAAATACATCTTAAGTAATTGCAAAAAAGGTTCATACAACCTCAAAGTTTGACTCCTAGCAGAGTCTTTCGAAAGCTTTTTCTTTGATCAATTGTCATGCCCATCTTTTATTGTTTAAGACTTTGGACTGTCATCTTCATTATGTTATCTTAAGTAATTGCAAATAATTTTTGATCTGGCTCTTTCCTCCTTGAAAAAAATGATGAAAAATAAAAAACTCACCCCCTTCAAACCAGGACGATCAACTGCTGTATTTCTTTACTTGGCAAAAATATTCTTTAATTTTTTTCCAGTGCTGTAAACAAATGCCATTGGTTTAAAAACTTAACATCGATTAAATCGTTGCGATACCCACTGCTAAAACATGAGATTCAAACTGCCTCTACCCACCGGGCTAGCTCGGTGGTCTAGTGGTAAGACATCTGTTCAAGCAATGCAAAGGTCGTGGGTTTGAATCCCACCCGAGTGATTTGCCTGTGGATTTCTTTTTACAGAACTCGGGAGAGTACTGAGTATACAGTGCTTAAAATACACATCAGTGTAGGGTAAAAAACAAATTATACGCCATTGGTTCATTGTATATACAACCCTTATGGAAAGAGCAGTGCTGTTATCTATTGATTTATTAACAAGTCCTTTGACATCAGACCACTAGATTCTGCTCTTAATGAACTTCTGTCTCAAGACAGACATTCCATAGGTCTTTATTTAACTTCTTAATATCCAAACATGAGGCTTTGGTTTATTTCACATGCAGTAGATATTGTATTGCATGTATTGGGAGATCTGCAGAGTAGTTATATAATCGACAAGAGGTTTCTTATCTTTTTGTTTTGAGTTGACTTTGTACTTTTATAGTTTACCCTTTCTAACAATTTTACTGTACTTAATACACATGGGAGTAAGGGTACAAAACAATTTATTATTTTTAAGGCATTGCACAAATATTCAGTGCTTATCACGTATCGAGGTAAGGGTAAAATGAAACTTTATTCTTTAGCCCAGACTCAATTATTACATACTAAGGTATGAAGCTTTGCATGGTTTGGAATCTATTTCTACCTCCATGGTTTGGATCATAGGTAAAAACTATAAGTAGTAAACTTGCGGGTAAAACCTTGTATGAAAGTCTGTTGTGAAAAGTATTGGCTCTGATAAGAGCCAAAGTTGCCTTGACGTTTCAAACAGTACATTGTATACTCTGCTCATCTTTAGAAGACAAGCAGAGTATACTTTTCGAAATGTCAACGCCACACCGATTCTTCCCAGAGCCAAGATTTCTTCCCAACAGAGTTTTATACATGGTTGCACCCCCAAGCTTACTAGTTATTGTCTCTTGAATATTTGGTCTAATTCATATAAATACTTTGAACTCATGTTTTATTCAATATTATAATCACTAGAAATTTAGAAACATGGTCCAGAGGGGAGTGAGCTGCATTACACAGATGCTGTTTCATAGTGTCAACCTTTAAAATCGTTACAACATCTCCATGGAGATGTCATGGCTGTGCCGTTTTAATCCGCACTCTTAATCTCCTTGCATTAATTACACGTCAGGTTTTACATCATGGAGCAAATTGCAGTTGTCCATATGTACAAACAAGGACATTTTTAGAATCTATCTCCATGGAGATTGAGTTACTCAAGATTGAGATTTTGGGGGCGAAAAATAAACAGTGTGCATGTACATGTAAATTTACACGGGAACAGACGAAACCTCTTCATGCTCAGTCCAAGGGACTCCAATCCAATCCATTGCAACTCAAGAGACCGGTTAGTTGTTGTCTTTAAAGGGGCACTCAAGTTCCGAGGTTAAATGGGCACTCCTGGTTAATTTAAAGTTTTAAGAGTGTGCCTTTAAAACCTTGTAAACTTGTTTTTTCTTTTTTCGATGGACTTTTGGAGAACCAACCATGAAACTAATTATCTCCACTTTATATTTATAGTGCCAACACATTCAATTGTATGAATGATTGGTAATTGAATTCAACCATGAAGTCCTGAAATCCAACCATGAAGTCCTGAAATCCAGTAAGCTCCTTGTTTAACATAAATTTGCATATTGTCTGAATCAAAAGACAATTCCCATGGATTCTTCTTAACAAACCCACACTTTTTGAAGTTGCAAAAATCGGAAGATACCAATTGTACTGACCAGAAAGAACCTAGAAAGCATCAAGAAAACCACAATCGCCAGAAATATTGTGTCTAGATTGCTGGCAGGCACTTTACTCAAGGTTGTTATCAATAAATATTTCATATCAGTGGTTTGTACTTTAAGTGTCTCTACTAGAATTACACTCACCCCCGCATTAAGTAAGCTCTCATAGTGGGATCTAACCAGGCATACGTGACGCAGTTCAACATGCTCATCGTTTTGGCATTCGTCCATGAAATTATGACAACCTTCATTATATTGAGCATGCCTCATTCATACCACAGTCTAAACTGCAGCAGAATTTAGATGGCAGACAAATTGATATTTGTTTAACGTTGCTGGTAATTAAGTTGCCCTATGAAACTCCATGAATCTGTGGTTAATATTAATAATAATAATAAAGACTTGTTATGCGCACATATCCACCCTGCTGGGTGTTCAAGGCGCAGTAAACCAAAAAAACAAACAAAAGAAAAACAGAAACAACTAAATTATTCCTTGAAAACCTGTGACATTAGATAAGTTTTGAGAAGTGATTTAAATTTTGTGGTACAAAGACAAGATCTAAGATTATGTGGTAGAGAGTTCCAGATGCGTGGCGCAGCTACAGAAAAAGACCTGTCACCCCAGGAGTGTTGAGACTTGGGTTCCTTGAGGAGAAGCATGGTACTGGATCGAAGATTCCTTGACGGAGTGTAAACTTGAAGCAGTTCAGAGATATAGTGGGGAGCCTTGCCGTTAAGTGCTTTGTGGACAATGAGCATCAGCTTGAAGATGATACGTTGAGAGACAGGGAGCCAGTGAAGTTGTTTCAGAATGGGGGTGATAGAACAAGACTTTTTAGACAGTGTCACGATGCGGGCTGCGGTGTTTTGGAGGCGTTGAAGGCGGGAAATCTGGTTGTTAGGAAGACTGTAGAGAAGAGCATTGCCGTTGTCAAGACGAGAAGTTACGAATGCATGAATGACTTTTTCAGTGGCACTCTTGTTCAAGTACTTGCGTATCTTACCAATATTCCTGATGTGAAATGATGACACACGTATGATGTTGTTGATGTGTGGTTGAAGTGTCATTGATGAATCAAAAATAACCCCCAAGTTTATTGACCATAAAGTCACTCAATGTAGGACTGATGCATTCATGCACTTCCATGACACACTCTACCAGGCAGGACATTTATTTGCTTGACGAATAAAAAAATATAATAATAAAAAAACAGTCTCGATTTTTCGTAATCTACTGTAAACCCTTTTCTCCTGTGCCCAATTTCATAGAGCTACTTAAGCCGAAAATATTGTGTAAAAATTTCTGCTTAGCAAAAATAAACAGGATACCAGTCATGGATTGTAGATGTGACATGCTATTTTGACTGGTAACCTTATTCTGGTGAGCATAATTTTGTTATGCTTAGCTACTGTTTGTGCTGAAGCAGCTCTATGAAATTGGGCCTTGGTTCGTGTGACCTATTTCATTTCACATTTGCAGGGTATTATGCCATTACAATGTCTTCTAAAAAATGTCAAGACTGGAACTCTGGAATGTCTTATGGATCATTAGAAGCCATTGTTTTTAAAGCATCACATGCTCAATCAGGTCTTAACAAGCTACTTCCAAATTAAGTCACGTCTGGCGCAGTGAGACGCACCACTCTATTTCCGCTGTCATGAGGGTGTTTGAACGCCTGTTGGCTAGCTGCCTTCCACAACGGCAATTACACGCTGCCGATTATAGCGTTCATGCATTAATGCACAAAGCAGACCTGGATGTAAGCAGCTCTTGTAAGCAACGCACGTAGTACGACGGCGATACGGACAAGAGTGTCTGGAGCTTGTATTAGTTTACATGTAATTTCACCAGTGAAAGCCACTATTAAATAGCTAATGAAAGACTGATAACATCTGACATGCTGAAGGACTGAGGTTGTTCCATTAATATTGAGTTAATTTTAGGTGAAGACTGTCTGTTGAGAAGGATACAAATTTAGATGTTGTACATTAATACTGGGAATATTCTTTTCAAACCTGAAAGGAAAAGATGAAAATGGATGAGAAGATGACTGTTTTTTCCTTCTTTATTTTTATTGAGTGTAAATTTAGTATTAATCCTACAAAAGTTCATAAATCCAAACATGGCAGACAAACAATTGTATGATATTCCCAAGAATACATAAAAAACTAAATGAAACAAACAAAACAAAATTGTCGAAACATAGGACAAATTCTTGTAGTATTTTGAATAAAGAAGAACTCTTTGTAACATGATGGCAGAAAGACTGCCTTACAAAACTGTCTTCATATGTAGCAGGCAATCAGAACAGAAGTATAGTACATTTATAGCTCATGTGAGTATTATAGTTGTCACACAAGCGTGAGTGGAATACGAAAGGCACTTTTGCATCCCATATCCGACGAGGCCGAATGCTGAGTTGGATATGGGACGCAGATGCACTCTATTTTCTGTATTCCATGAGTGCACCTGTGATAACAAATTTATCTTCAAGCAGACCTCACTAGTAGCTTAAACTATCGCAATTCGCTGAGTTAGAACAGGGTTTCATATGCGCCGAGCAGTGTAGGTCTTTTATTTATCACACTCTTCTTGCTATGGATCGACCAATCAGAATCAAGGATTCAAGTTTGCTTGAAGATTAATTATGTTAGACACCTTCTTCTGTTTTCGAGTTGGGGCTTTTCTATTCCATTTACTCCTACTTATTAATTTAGAGGTAGGTCTTTTGTGCAGTGTGTTGAAGAAAGAGAATTATCAGAAAATTGTTAAGAATTTGTTATTTGCTCCACTCTTAAATCTTAAATTAGACTGGAGTATATGGGATTGAGATACTGTGACCATGTTTGTATTGAGCACAATGTAAAGTTGTGGGAGTTACTCAGGCATGCACATTTTCTGTGACAACAGTGCCATAGAAAACTTAAAAAAACACTGTACAAAGTTAAGTGTGGTTTGCCATTTTTTGCGAAATTCAAAGTTGCATACTGTTAATACCTAGATAAGAGTATGATGTAAATTTTTAGGCAGCATTGTAATATGTTGATGTCGTGCATCCCTTGTTTTGTAACCTTGTCGTGTGTTCCTCACCCTTGACCTTTGTCCTTTGCCCTGCAGTATCTTGCATGTCTTTCGACAGTCTCCTCTTCAGACAAGCTAGCCTTTGATGTCGGTCTTCAGGAATCCTTACAAGGTAAGTTTGATTCTCTCTGCTCTACTAGTTAGTTCTTAATGCTATCATTATTTTCACTCTTACCTTACCTCGATGTCTGATAAGCTCAGTGCTTTCCCTAGTCTTGTTGATAGGGGTTCTTCTCTGGTGGGATTCGAACCCACAACCCTTGCCATTCTGAGTGTACAGTGCTTAACACACATCAGTGTAGGGTAAGAGCAAAAATAATATTCTTTATCCCCGATGCAGTTATTAAGAGGGGCTCCAAGGTAAAGCTCAGTTTTTTGGATGCACTTATTTTTCAATAGATAGAGTCTTCATAAAAGTGGGGAAAAAATTAGATGTCTCCAACCTTATTTCCAAGTCTCCCCTAATTCTTTGCTTTGATTGAATATAAGAGACTTGAAGGGGAAACAAGTTATCTTCTTTCTTCTTCTTATTTTTTCCACATCTGGAGGATGTATGCACAGAGTATTCCATTGGACATGTTGGATTGAAAAACAGATGTTTTTTCCCCCAGTTTATTCTGAGATTTATTTCTGAGGTGTACTGTTCCACCCCTGATTCCCCATTCGTAGTTCATGATGTGGCTTGTGGCTATTGTTACCAACTGACAGTGCAAGTACCGGGGAGCGACGTGTCTTGTGTTCACCTTCCGCACTCTGTCTTTATAATTGACTCCCAGTCACTCACTTCTTACAATCAGTCTTTGGCATGGATGGCATCGGAATGGATAATTAGTGTCAACGGGTAAACCAAGAAAACTGTATGTTGAAGGTGACGGTCTGGCATCTTGGGCTCCAGGATTGTGTACACTTGTATATCATGTGTCTTCCGTGACATTCACTGGACGAGATAAAATCATCAGTCAAAAAGTTCCTGCAGAATAAGGCTAAGCAGTACATTTACAGAGCTGTCAATGGAGCCCTTGCATAGGCCGCCATCGATGAGCTCAAAGAATGGATATGCGCTTGTGTGTACGTACCATACACAACCAATAGATAGGTCTTCGTTTTTGCTCAGTGAGGGCGCTGTTTGAGCTTGTGATGTCATGTGCAGGGGGTCTTTCATGGTTTATTTTTCTTTCCTACCATTAAAATCAGTTGGGCTTGGTTAAGAAAAATCCAAATGGAAACTGCAGTTTTATTTGGCTAGAAGTACGCCCGTCCCCCTATAATTTTTCTTACTCTAGTGTATTCTTTATCAACTGGCTCTGTGAGAAATGATATTGTCTGCTTGTTAACAGAATTTAAAATTGTTGGTTGAATAAAGAAAAAATTACTAGACTGGGACTTGAACCTGCGACCTCCAGATTAGCGTGCCTGGTGCTCTACCGACTGAGCTATCTAGTTCTATGTTGGCGGTTTCCCTATATTGGCAATATCTTTTTCCGAGGGTGCCACTCAGAAGCCATTCCAAGAAATGCCGTTAAATTTGTCAGTGACTGGCCAGCAGGAACAGTTACCTTTTCATTTCACTGGTCCGTCAGCTTTTGCACTTGTCCATAATTCATATTAATTAGAGATGGTTTTCAACACTGAACTATCCAGCAGGACCCCTTGGAGAGAATTCAAGTGTTTTAACTGTTATTTGGCCAGCGGACCACTGTTAAGGGAGAACGCTGCATTCAACCTGTGATTGCCGTATATCCAGGGATCACACCCAAGTCAAAATGTATAATACAACTTGGGAAGTGGCAGCAGAGGGGATCACCTTAAGGGGATGTGACTTACTATTTCAAATATCAAGTAATTACTTGAGATTGTATGACTAGGTTTTGTTTGGATATTATCCACCCGGCCTTCATGTACGCAGATACTTGTAGCTTTGCCAATAGTCTGTTAGACTGTAGTATAACCCAGCATGTTGTTGGACTGGTTGAGGATTCCTTTAACGTCAGGTTTGATTAGAAGCATAAAAGACTCTTCTGTTTGATTGTGCCCTGTGGTTGCTCCTGGGTGATCCCAGATCTATTTGTTGGTTGATCTTGTGAGAGCAAAGGGTGATTCCTCAGTCGCTTTAAATGTAGTTGTTTTGTAGCGATTGTATGGAGCTACGGGATGATGGGGGAATTTGAGGCATAAATCCCCAACCCTCAACTGTAATTGAATCTATAGTCTATGGAGATGGAGTAAGCTTGCCAATCACTGGAGAATTCGATAGCAGGCTGTGCAAGCATCACCGGGGCGTTTGTTGAATATGGGGCAGCCGATCTCAAAGACTAAAGGGCTTCATGGAGTAATGTGATGGGTCCATTCAAAGGCAAAGTGTTGTGGTCTTCTTCATGGCTGGTTCTTTTATGGAACTGATTTCGTTAATAATCTCTGCAACATTAAAAGGTAAAATAATTCATCACTGATGACGCCATGAGCTGACACATTGTGTACAGAACCACTTAAAAAAAAGTTTTCAGCTTTTTACATGATTAAACAATATTTGTCATGGCCTATAGTTTCATGAAATTTCAAATCTTCAGGAGCTTTATTATTTTGTTAGTACGATAATTATGCATTAAAACTGTTGCACGAAAGTGCTTTTAGGAACTGACACACAGGTTCCATTTGTTGCTTGGGCCACCTGACAATAATCATACCCTACCACTACACCGTCCCCCACTCAATGCTGTTATCATTTTAGATTTATTTGTATACGATTCTTTTCCCATTTTAAGATTGGATTAATAGGCTTTTAAGTCACAATAGTTTGGTTCACTTTTATTAATTCTAGCCATTTAAGAATGAGTTTGTCATGTCATCCGATTTCAATAGTTGCTCTCGCCTTTCTGTTACTGTTCCGTAAAATCATTAGTAAACGAACAGTGATAAATATTACTTTCTTGTGTTGTTGCATGTATAGTTTAAATCTTGGCCGAATAAATCGTAATAATGAGAATTGAAATAGTCATAATGGTAACCACACCAGCTGGAGCGCAGACCTGGCAATCGAAAGTCAACATTGATCTGGGGGGCCCGGGTGGTTGGGGGTTCCCAACGAGTTATGATCAGGATTGTAGATCCCGAGAAGTTTAAGAGCTACCATACAATGTTTGCTCAAAGATTCAATATTTGAGCATTTTTATGCTACATTTGTTTTAATGGACGCAATAATACGACCGGTGCATACATGTAAGTCAGTAGTAGATACCAGCTTATTTTGAAATTCCAGCATTATAAAATATATGTTTGAAAATGTTGCACACATTCTGTACATTGTCATTACTAAGTGGTGTTTGAAGCTTTGCATGGTGTTGAAAGTAAGAAGTAACTATAACTATAAATGTAAATAGTAGTGAACTTGCGGGTACAACCATGTGTATAATCTCTTTTGGGAGGAGTGTTGGCTCTGAAAAGAGCCGGTTTGGTCTCGACGTTTCGAACAGTATACTCTGCTCGTCTTCAGGAGAATGCTGGACTGCTGGACTCCTCCCAAAAGAGATTATACACATGGTTGTACCCGCAAGTTCACTACTATTTACATTTATAGTTATAGTTACTTCTTATTGTCATTACTATTTGAAACCATTACAAGTAGATTGTCAATGTACCAACAATAACGGCCAGGTTTATAGTCCTGCGTTCTACAGTGGTTTTTTGTATAATGACTGGGGGGCGGGGGGGGGGGGGAACTCTGACAGTACGTAGCGACAGTAACTCCACAAGATGACTGCAAACCCAAAGTACTTGCATTCTTTCCCTCATAATGTTGCAATTTAATTAAAGTCGGTGCAGATGCACTAGTACATGTGCAAACAGCAACTCATCTATTTATCACAAGCACAGACTTTGTACATATAGAACACATAATATGATACAATGCAGGCGTGATTGCACACTGAACCCTCTTGCGTTTGCTCAAAATAACCCCCAGAAAGAGTGGTTCTCAATCACAACTCCTAAAGTCAACATTGCATAAATGTTGTCCCTGTGGGGCATGTGGGTGTGTGGCTCATGTGTGATTAACCCTCTTGTTTGTATTATGATGGCTGAAATATGTGACCATATTGAGGTGCGTGGTAAAACAACAGACACTTCAGAGTATGGTTTGGTTCAAGTTAAAACTTACTTCATAAAAGATGTTAACAAATTCATCTAAAATTGTTGTATTTTGAAGCCTTAAGAAAGACTGAATTTTTTCAGTTACCATTAAATGTTTGTGAACAGTTAAATATAAAAAATTAATAAAAACCAACCAACCCAAACACAAATCTGTTTATGTATTCGGACTACATGTATACACAAACAGTACATCATACCCCAATGAAAAGCAGACAACGAGCGTCTAATTTCAGGGCATTGCTTACTGTGGAATTCTGCCCTTACGGTGCCCTAGCTGTAAAGCACACAATTCTATGGGCCATAAGTGCAGAATTCCGCACTAAACAGTCATGAAATTGTGCCCAGGCCAGTGTTAGTCCCTATAAGTTTGGTTTTGTATTTATTGTCCAAACCAACAGCGGACGAACCGCCATTTACAGGAAATGGAAAAAAACTAAAAACTTTATCTTTAAATTTACAGTAAATAAATGTTAAGAATTGAAACTAGCATGCATGTATTTATGAAATCCAACCTGAATTTGCCATAAGAAGAAACAAATTTTGAATACATTAAGCTCGTTAGTAAGACGTTGTCCATATTGCAATACAATTGTCCCTTGAAGGAGGGAATTTATCAGTGGCAGTCTCCCACCCTAATCCCCCATCAGAACCATTCCTTAGAGACCCCTTGGACAATATGTCTCACAGCGGGAGAACAAGACTCCCGGTATTCAGTAGGAGCAATTGTGTTCGTGGAAGCATATATTTCAGCCCTTCTGATGATGTTTCAAGTATTGCTCCAGCGATGGTCTCGGAAATTGAAATCAGCCTAAGGAGGTTTTCGTGGAAATAAAGACTGACAAGAATGAGTTATGGGAAGGAAATGCATATATCGCTAGCATAAGACAAGATCCTGTCGGTTTATTGACATCATTTGATGATAGTTTTAGCACCCCTTTTCCCCTTCTTTTTCTTGGAAGGTCAAATTACATTTTGATTTCCATTCTTACAAGTTAAAGCATTCTGTGGCACATATGCAATTCAACATTTAAATGAATATGAAATGTTATTGTTTTGGTTTGCTCAACCGGAGATGCTACTGGTAGTTTAATCAGTCTGCATTGGGTGTCACACTGTAGTCAAACTTGTGTGTCATTAAGAACTGTTATGTTTATGTAACACTTATCCAAATCAACCGAAAATTTGTGTGAATTTAGCCCCCTTTGGGACTCATGTAAAATGAGACATGCTGGTAGAAATATACATAGTATCACTTCTGTCATTCCGGCTTTCAAAACAAAACCCAGGCTTTTAGAAAATTAGGGGAAAAATCTGCTTTCATTTACAACCAACTTGTGTAAAAAGTTAGTATATCAAATACTTTACAAATGGTGGATACACTATCTCGTCTGCAAGTTAGAGTGTTACTAATTTATGCAATCAACAAATGTGTAAAAAAATCGAAGAATTTTGCTCTATCCCTTTAAGTCTTCCCCTGCCATTGATCCAGTTGTAAAAATCTTCACCAAAACCTCAATCTTGAAAAGGAAGGGGGAAAAAAGAAAGGAAAAAAGAAAGGAAAAAACACACACACAAAAACTAAAAGAAGATGAAAAAAGATGCCTACAATGTTGATGAGCGTGCGAAAACACAAATTTCTCATCCAGGTGACTGTATTTTGTTTCTATTGTGGAGAAGCAAGGGTCTATCTCCCAGGCCAATGATGAAATCTATGCGAGCTATCAAGTTGACACGTGTTGCCAGACCACGGATGGATACATTTCACTGCCTTGGTGCGCTCCATGTGGGCCTCGGGGGACGTGGTTCATGTAGCGCTGTCATGGTTTGCTCCGTTCATACTTTGTCCCTTTGAATGCAAAAAAGGGAAAAATAACAGAAAGGCAAGATCATAGATAAGAGCGATTTAGAGAGGTCGAGATTCTAATATGGATTTTTTCCCCCTCTCCAATTTAGAGTGAAACAGTTTTAAAAAGAACAGTTTTTTTTTGAGTGTGTGAGTGTATTGATTCTTGAGGGATGGTATCAGTGCATATCTGTTCTGTACGCGACCCTATTTTGTCTGTCAATGGCTCAGGCCCTGGTGAATTTGTTTGACCTTCTTTTATCTTTAAAAAACATCTTGTATTCCTAGTTACCATGGTTACTCGGCAAGTTGATGGACAATGAAACTGATCGATTCATTTGTCATTACGCCAGTTGGCCTCAGTGGAAGTTGTTACATCTCCCTCGTAGGGGCAAAGATGATATTTCCGAATAAAATTGTTGAATTTAAATTCAGGGCGCCGCTCAGGGGCCAATTTCATAGTGCTGCTTAACGGTAAGCAAATTTTCCTGCTTACTGTAGCAACAAAATCTCTTAAGCATGAGCGTATTGCACAGGTTAGCAAGAAAATTAGGTGGCCAGGCTGCGCATTCATCATGGATTTGCATTGTTACGTCATTCATTTTCATACAGTAAACACCGGAGGGTTAGAATGCCTTTTCGTGTGCTTACGGTTAGCAGTGCTATGAAATTGAAACTCGTACAGTAAGCACAGAATTGGCCGTTAAGCAGCTGTATGAAATTGGGCCGTGGACTTGTGAAATCGTTGGGGGAGGCACAGTGCTGTGAATTTAGGTCTACACCAAGTTTTTCTTTACATAGATCCCCATCTATTTTTGTTTTGAACCGAGTAATTTCATACTTTTATCTGCATGTAACATGAGAGTTTTTTTCGAAATGCAAAACTTATTTTTTTATTGCTTATTAGACAATCCCGTGTGCATATTGACACTTTGCAATATTAGATGCATAGTGGAAACTCTGTATTTATATGAAATGAATTCAGATTTGAGTTAAAGGGAAAGTATACAATGTGTCATTGTTTGTTTGTTTGGTTGTTTCTTTAAAAAAAATAAAAATAATAATTAATTCCTTTTATCTAGTTTTCCATTAACTCAGTTGTCCAACGTAATGCTGATTTATCAAGAAAGATACAGTTAAAGTCGCATGTGAAAGTTTCAGCTGAATACAGTATCTCCTTGCCTCGAAAACAGCCCAAAACCGCCACAGTATTTTCACAAGAACATCAAATCCATCCACGTTTAGAGAGGTGACAGCGGGTACCAACCTCATCTTTGGCTGCAGCAGTCTTGAACGGACACCAACCCTCAGAAATCTGAGAAACGATTCATGCATGAATCGCTTCTCAGATTCCAATGTTTTTGTACAAAAAATTATCCAAACCATGTTACTGTGAAGGGAACCCTTTCTCAAAGTTGTTTATACTATCAACAGCTGCAGTGCTTCTCACCAAGTAAGTTTTTATGGTCATTAATGTTTGGATCAAGTGTTACCAATATTTGACCCTATCTTTAAAAGGCAGGGGTGTTCTTTGACAACTTTGTCTTCTTTGTTCTGAGCCATAAACTGGGTATATAGAGCAGAGAAATTGACGGGGAAAACATGGTGAGATATACCCCCTTTAAGCAAAGAGAATTATCCAATCCCCTGTCATTCAATATCACTGTTGCCACATCTACTCAGTCAAATATATGGGAAGTTTTCCCCTAGGATCAGCGAGGTGTTCTCTTTGTCAAAACAAATATCTTGATTATTTGCTGCGGCTGTCATCATCTCTGTGGATTGATGGCGTGACTTTTTTTTTTACCTTAATACTTAATTGGCTATGAAGGGTATTTATAGCTTCTGTTTAAGTTGGGGTTAAATCTATTTGTGCTGGTTTGTCCGAGTGTGGACATTTATTGTGTATTTTTTAATTACCTGACTTAGGAAAGGTAGGCAAAGGTAGATTTGACTGTACATAAGAAATGATAAGAATATAATCACTTTGTAAGCAATTTGTAATACATGGACTAAACTATAAGTTAGTGTTTGTATAGATATTGTTCCCACTTAAGGTCAAACAGTGTAACATCTCTTTCAAATTCCATGCATGATATTGGTCAGTGAACACTCAGCATAAGTTTTAGCGCTTGGGGCAGCTTCAAGCCAAAACCCACGTCACCCAAGTTAAAGATGGCATCTATGGGGAACTATCTATATGCTTAATGAAATTTTCTTGTAAAACTACCTTTAAAATAATATGTGGGGTTTGTAGTAGCACCGTCTTTGTCCTTGTTTGTCAGTGGTGTTTTAACCATGAATCTTACAAGTAATAAGAGATCCATATCTACACTAAGCCATGTTCTCCCCAATGAATTGACCAAGTGGGAACTGCCTCTGGTCGTC
This sequence comes from Leptasterias polaris, assembly GCA_037783415.1. NCBI lineage: Eukaryota > Metazoa > Echinodermata > Asteroidea > Forcipulatida > Asteriidae > Leptasterias > Leptasterias polaris. The sequence goes on from JAZGTN010000027.1 coordinate 6,165,839, forward strand.
ACTGGGAGTGCATCACACTGCTCCACTCACGTAGTCAATTAATTTTACCTGTAAATCTAGCAATGCATGAGTTATCCCTCACAACTGGTGAAAGATGTCATGTTTGCTGGTTGATTCAGAGATTTTCAGCTGCTACTAATTCAGGCCTTGTCAGCGGATGAAATTATTCAGACAAAGGCGATTTGAAATTAAAGAGTGCAACATTTACACATAGACTGGATTAACAAGAATATAGTTTAAAAAAATAAATAAAATTAAAAATAACAATAAAGTACAATGACATTTTGTCTGTGTAGAGTGATATGCGTCAAGTGCCTACAATTTATAGAGTAGTTTTTAATAAACATCTGACTTACCGTAATTTTCGGATTATAAACCGCCCGGCGTATAAACCGCAATGCTCCAAAATATGGAAAAAATATTTAGGTGTCAGCGTATAAACCGCGCGGGCGTATAAACCGCGGCCAAAATGTTAAAAAAACTAACCTCAAAACACGGAAGTGAAGTTCGCAAAACTGCGTATGGTAAGCTTGGGCGATATTGCTTTTTTTCATTCACGATACATCGTCTAAAATATATCTCGATATTCGATGATATCGCGGTTAATTTGTGACGTGAGTTGATGAGGGAACCCACTTCAGATTTAAAAATAGTGTTAAAACTGAAGTGCCGCGAATTGGTTATTGATGTAAGGAAATTTGATAAAGGCTGTAAGGCTCTCCATTCTAGCCATGGTTTTATTCTTCATGTTACCCGAAGCACCACGAGCGCAATTGGCACAGGCTGATTGGCTGATTCCAGACCGGCCGCTTTCCGATTGGCCGATCGCGTGAATAATTATGACGTAGTGCTTCTCACAGCTTTCCGATTGGCCGATCGCGTGAATAATTATGACGTATGCTTCTCACAGCTTTCCGATTGGCCGATTGCGTGAATAATTATGACGTAGTGCTTCTCACAGCACTGCCATAGTATTCATCACCTCGATCCCGCAGATGTGCTTGCATGCTCCTAACGTGGTAAACTTTATAGTTAGGGGGTGAAGGAATGGCGGCGTGTAGCTGTGGGAACGAAAAGGCAAGGGAAATTCCCTTTGTGAGAAATCACCTCGTGGTATATCGCCCAAGCTTAGCGTATAGAGATCGCATATGGAGCATCGGAGATATATCAGCATAATATGGAGATCGCTGGGATAAATAGACAGGGGGACCAGTCTAGTCTAACTCGAGTTTCGCTGATTGTTCATCTCAGAGGGGGGACTGAACTCTAACAATAGGGCGGTTGATAAACGTTTTATAAAGGCAACACGGAATACAAATGAGGCGGGATTTTCAACAGGCATTTTCAACAGGATTTTGTCACCACACAGGCATGTTTTGCAGGATTTTTTATCGTTTAAGAACATTGTTTTTATTTAGAACATTTTACAAACGATCTTTCTTTATAAAAATGCTGTATTTTTCTCTTCCATATTTATACGTCGGCGTATAAGCCGCCCGGAGAATAAACCGCAGGAGTTTAAAAAAAGTCAAAATCAACGTATAAACCGCGGTTTATAATCCGAAAATTACGGTACATGGTTTCAAAACGGCCACTTGTAGTCACCCTGAGTCAGAAAATTTGAAAAGGGAGAAATGGTGCTTATGGATACCTCCCTCAAAAAAAAGCAAAGTACGCCTGTCTTCTAATAGCGTAGATTGAAACAAGGGAATCTGAGGAAATGGCAGTGATGTTTGAATCAATAAATTATTGTCTTAAAAAAAAAAAATCAATTAATGGAGGATGCCAACAGCAATTTCACCCATGCAGTTTGTTCGTGTGGGGAGCTCGTCCAGCAAGTTCCAAAGTGATGTCACAACTGAACCTTGTTAATTTGATGCGATATAAATAACAACATAAAATAGATATTCACTGTCTAAACAAAATCAATAGTTTCATTAATTGGCCCATATATAACATGCTGGTCGAAGCTTTAGGTCTAATATTAAAGAGGTGTTTTTGCTGTTGTGTAATGAAAGCACCACATCATCGTCAGTCGATTGTAATTATTCCGGTAATTATAGGCCATCCCTCATCAGAGAAACGGAGTTCTAATGTAATTGAATAAGTGACTAGTTTTGTCAGTTTATAATTCCAAGGTTGTCCATTGACAACATTTGTGTGGAATAATGAGAACAGCAAAGATTCTTTCTCCCTGTGGGGGGAGAAGAGCAATATGGATTTTTGTTCTGCTGCTGACAATTTTTGAGGTAACTGTTTTTTTCCCTGACAAAATAAGGACATTTTAGTTTGCATTGTTTGCATTTTTTTTTGGTATTATTGGTTTTTATTTTCTGTGCTGCAGTATTTTTTATTTTGATATGTGAATTTACTCAATATACCACTCCATTACAATGATTGACAATTAAAGATCTTAGTGTATAGATTTAGATGTTGTGCATTTATCGCATGGGCATGGGGTGTGGGAATTCCTTGGCCATTGATCGCGCTGGCATAATTAAGTGAGAAACAGTGGACCTTATGCAATGAAGTCAGTCTGGCGCCTTCTTAAAGGTTAAAACAATGAGGAAACAATGAGAATGTACGGGATGGGACAATGAGCAACCTTCTTCTGACCTTTAGGAGAGGGCGCCCTACTGTTGACATTCAATGTAAAATTTGCAAATTAAAATGATTAACTCTCCTAGTACGCTTGTTTAGTTTCTTTGCCTTATTCTAAAGCTCTGAAGCTAAAATTCAAGAATTCCCGAATGAAACCCTAAAAATTAGTGGATTGTTCCCCCTTGACTTACATACACTGCTTGCCATGAATTGTTCGGACAAACTCGTCAGGAACTGAGGAATTACATATGCCAAGGGAACTCTTTGGTACAAGAAATGATTTGCATTTAGAATACATGTTCAGTGAAGGTGGCAACATGTATATTTTTCTTTACCCCTTTAGAGACCATAGTGGCTAAAACTTCCCATAGATTTAATAATAATAATAATAATAATAGTGGCTTCTTATATAGCGCTCAGGTCCGTCACTCAGTGATGCTCATGGCGCTTCAACATTATTACCCCTGGTCACTGGGCCATTTTTGTGTCATTCCTTTAACCATCTCAGCTCCCTGGGGAGTATACAGCCTGTGCTGCCAAATATGTAGCGCATCAAGCTAAATCAATCACAAGAACCATCTCTGCCCTCACAGGTACCCATTTACTCCTGGGTGATGAGAAGCAATTATAGTTAAGTGTCTTGCTCAAGGACACAAGTGTCACGACCGGGACTCGAACCCACACTCTGCTGATCAGAAACACCAGAGCTTGGATCCGGTGCTCTTATCCGCTCGGCCACGACACGCTATTTAACCTACTTTCAGACAGCTCATTCAAAAGATTATAGTTTAATGGCATGTTCTAAATGACAACTTTCCATGTACTTCCCCATATTATTAATTTAATTAGTAGTTTATTTAATGGTCTATTTTCTGGTACCACGACCAAGGGATCCTAAAGATCAACTAGGCCTATAACCTGTTGACCTGAAGATATTGGTTTTGGAGAAGACAAAGAAATGTTCAGTTTTAGATTGGGGGGGTGGGGGGGAAATCTAAATAAATAAAAAAGCCATGCAATCTGGGACTGAAAAACCCAATCCACATGCGAGCTACAGTCTAAAGTGGAATTGGAACTGGGGTCCTCAGATGTGAAAGGCCACTCAGCCAACCTGACAATTCAACATTTCATCTGCATTTCTAAAACAAAACAAATAGTTCTTTTTAAAACATGTATTAATAATGTTGGAGCTCATCTTAAAGCTTGAAAGAGTATGACATAACAAAGTAAGCAAAATGTCTGGGCTCATTTTGGAGATGATTACACATTGGTCTCTTTATCTGGTTGTAAAAGTGGACCACCAGAAATGGCTATTGCAGGGTTTGCCCCATGACCTTTCTTGTGACTAGCTCATCATTTAAATGATCCATCAACCTTTCCACTTGTGCATACTTCATATTAAATACTAGCGATTTGAGATTTGAAAAGGTTTATTGTGTAAAGAAAAAAAAATTGCTTCACAGCCAAAAATTGCAGTCACATTAAAATTAGTTAAAAATGTAGCATTCAGAAAAAGGGATGCTTTTGAAGACTGAACTAGCGTGCCAGACCACTTGGTGAGAATTTGGACTGGTCCTCGGGTTCTCCTTAACCAGAGTGGACCACGGTAAGGGAGAACAGTGCATAGTCATCTGACAGTATCAATGTTCAGTTGCGAACTGTAGTCCTTGTGACTTCACTGTCTGCCCAGTAGAATGAGTTTTTCTGGAGTACACTTATTAGTATGTCAATATCATGTACATAGATGAGGATTCAAGGATATGTAATTTTTTTACATGGTAGTTTAGTTGTTGTAAATAATAATTAGGGTACTTTCATAAAACTAGTTTTTAGTGAGAAGATAATTGACATTGTGACTACAGTCTCCATTATTAGATGTGCCAGTGATAAGTTCAAGAAAGTGTAGCAGGTCATTAGTTATATTCTCTTATAAGTCGTCTTATCTCTCGTCTTGTTTGTTGTATTCTCTTTTTCTCTGTCTGCCAGTCAATGTTTTAACTACACCTTAAAGTCAATGTAAAACACTCTTAGCAAATGCGCAAATGTCCAAAACCTTCACAAGTTATCTGAGATTTCCAATTTGGGAAAAACTATTATTGGCGAGGTGTTGTGAAAGGGATGTAGGGTTACACTTAGATTAAAACGTGTATTTTTCCATGACTTTATATAGCTCCATGCTCTGACTGAGGACATTCACCCCAGATGGAGTGTATTTATTTTAAAATTATATTGGAGCAAACGCTAGGATATCTTGTAGATACATTAAGTAACGCAAGCAACATGAATGAGTGCAGCACCGTACACTGCCTCTCTACATATACACAATGGTAGTCAGCAGACCTAGCAAGTATGGATGACCCATCAGGAATTATAAATATAATTGATTTTTCACGTGTATATTTACAACATGCTATCAGTGTACCCAATTATGCATAGTTTTTGATAATATATGGCAGCTGTGTATAGGCTGCCAAGCGTACAAATTAGGTAAGCTTATAATGTTATCGGCCAAACCATGGATAGCAAGCTTGTTTTTCCACAATGCTTTTTCAGCTGAACAATATTTTCTGCTTTAAAAGTTACATAAATTAGTTCATGGTGCCAAAGTGGTTGAACAAACCTTAGCCAGACATTTTTTATTTATTTTTACCTCTATTGGATTGGAAAACATGAACAAAAATGTATTTTTGACCAGTTGAAAAGACTGGGAGGTAGTTTACTAGAAATGATGATAAAGAATAAGGATTAATATCACAGATCCCCCTTCACTCGGACTGCTGTAAGGATGGATTTATTTAAAAAGGGACATATATGAGCAAGGGGCCGCTATAGTGTGTTTTGATCCATACAGCATTTTGGGGTTTGCTCTTAACATTTGTTGTGACTGGCCAGCATTACCCGAGTTGGCTTGTCATTTCACTAGTCCACCAGCCTTTTCACTAGTCCACCAGCCTTTTCACTAGTCCATACTTCAAATGAAACAGCAATGCTCTTTCAACACTGAACTAGCCAGCCGGATGCTGTAGGGAGAACGCTGTAGAAAAAGATTTAATATTGAAGGTGTCAAGCATAAACATCTCCCTGCAGTCATCACCTTCATTGACTTCCGCAAGGTGTTTGACACTACCGGGTCAAGATGATGAACATCCTCACCGCATATGGGATCCCCAAAAAGTTAGTGCAAGTGAATGGGGTAGCCTCAAAAAGTTTGTGCAAGTGAATGGGGTAACCTACGCAAACACCCCGGCCAGGGTCACTTAACTAGATGATGTCACTGTGTTCTTTGACATCCTGGCAGGAGTGTTTCAGGGTGACACCTTAGCCGCATTTCTCTTTATCATCGTCCTCGACTACACCCTGAGGAAGGCGATCAATGAAACAGCAATGCTCTTTCAACACTGAACTAGCCAGCCGGATGCTGTAGGGAGAACGCTGTAGAAAAAAGTTTTATGCCGTGTTCGTTAATAGCCCTGCTGTGCAATTTTATTAATTAGGAAACTAATGCAGCAGCCCTCACTATTGGAAAGTGAAGCTAATGAAATTTGAGTTTTAGGCCTTTTTTCCATTTCACTCTGCTTAGTTAGGTTTTGTGCCAGTGGTGCGTAAGAGAGAAATTGAAACCAGGAAGTGCATCGAAAAGAACAGGAAATTACCAGGAAATATTGGAATTTTTTTTCTTTCCCAAAATTGATTTCAAGATTAACACTTGGTGCTGATGAACTTGGACAGGGTGAATGCCCTTTGATTCCCTCCATGTGATAGGTTTGATGTTGTGTGCAAAATTTCTTAAGACTGTAATACGTTTTTGTTATATTCTGTTAAGTTTTTTGGAGAAACACCAGGAACGTAGTGCATATGAGTATTTACTATATACTTTACTGATAACGAACATGAATTTCAGTATTTCAAAGTTCAAGTAAAACAAATAAAGGAACTCGTAAGTGTTAGTTCTCCATGAAGACCTTGAGGCTTGCCTCGTTAATATCCTAATAAGGTATGTCTCGGACAAAGCTTTGTCGACCCCCCATCTGTCCAATGTTTGTCTAAATGCCATTCCTCCTGTGGCTACTTCAGTCAAGTTTTTTTCTCTTTTTCCCCCTTTTATTTTACAGGGAATTAGTTTGATGTAGGCCTATGTTTAGATTTTAAGAGGATGTTGATTCATGTGTAGAATAATTGTTCCTTTGAGGCCCTTGGTCATACTCCATCGTCCTTGCCATTGCTATGTTTATATATACACATGTGTTTGTTTCTTTTAAAACCATAAGCATTCATGAACAATTGTTGTATACTTGACCAACAAGAAGAGTCTATTCTTAAAAGCCAATTTTAACAAATACTAGACATTGAAGTATGTGGGAGTTGAGTAGACCGATCCATTAAGCCCCGCCTCCTTACGAGTTGACCAATCACAGCCGCGAAACCCGATCACCATTAGTGCAAAGATCACCAAACGGCTCAAATGGTGATCAGATTTCGCGGTTGTGATTGGTCAAAGAGAAATGGGCGTGGCTTAATGGATCGGTATATTGTATCAAAACAGTTGAATAAATTTGCATAATATTGATTCGATACACATGAATAACCATGACCTGCAACAGCTGTAAGCCTGATCATTATTCAATAAAAGGGAATTTGGGTTGAAATGCTCAGAATTCTATTAGTTATCATTTGTACTATTTGTTTTCTCCTTTTTCGTATCAGTTTGTAAAACTTTGTATACCCTTCAGTTGAATGCAAAAATGCATGAAATATAGGAGAAAACATATGCTCTCCACTCCAGACTATATTTTAAATGTATATTCCATGTACATGTGAGCATATGCCCTGGTTGGATGTCATTCTACATTAGTGTAATGGAGACTGACATCCTACCAGGTCTGGTGTGAGCGATGAGTTCCATCTATGTGACACTGTTGGTACTCTTCAAAACCACAGCAATAATAGCTGTGAACTTCTTTCCACAGGACTTTGGGAGAAAGCACTGAGAATCTATAATGACACAAAACACAACTGTCATGTTAACAGTTTGTGGTCCACTTTATTGTGTTTTATGTCACATTGCTTAATCACAGACTGGTGTAGGGTAAAAAAACCTTAATAATATTCAGGCCTTAGCAAATCTGTAATGTGTCTCTCAGAAAAGCTGAAACTCTGGTTTGCCTGTTGTCAACGGTGAACTTTTCTTTGCATAATCACATTCCTTTAAGTACAGTGCAAAACTCAATCAAAAGCAATCAATCAACCAACCGAAGACAGTAAAGAGTGATGATCACTGAGAAATTAATACTGAGTAATCAGGGTTTTCCCAAGCATGTTTCAGAACTGTGGTGCATTCTTGAACCAAAATTTAGAAGGTTAATCTAAGCATGCTGAATTGAAACAAGGTCCTCAGAATGTTATTTTGGTGTTTATCTTTGATTTCAAAAGCCCTACTTTGCAATCTGGATCATTACTTTTTTAATTGTAAAAAAGAAGAAGATTTTTTGTGAATTTGATCTGAAGTCCCCTTCCCCCTCCCCCATAGTAAAATGTGACATCAATGTTGGTACCTTCTCCAACAAGCTGCTCCAGTGTGCAGTCTCTTTCACATACTCTTTATACACAACCATCGCACTCTGTGTGAATACTGTGTACATTTCAAAATACAAACCTGCAGTGCTGGGCAATTCCATTCTATTCAAACATTTAATTTTGAAAAGCATAAATATTGATTGGTGAGAATTTTTTTTTAAAAGTTCATTCTTACAGATGTCAAAGAAGACTATTTAATTATTTCCATGCAAGGAAAACAATTTAGGGTAGGACTTTAATTTCTTTATAAAATTGATGAACTTTTTTGGCAGTTTTTAGGGGTGTCTACATTGCACTGCACAGGGTTTGCTATGCTGCTCTCAATGTAGCTTACTGCAGGCGCTGTGATCGTTGAGTTGTTGGTTTTTTCCCCTTCTTTTTCTTTGAAGATGAATTTGGTTTTCTATGGAGTGGTTTTCAAAAGCATAATTGATCACATATTGATGTAAACTGAACTTAGTATCACAAATGTTAATGTGCACAGCCACGATCATGGGTACACATTTTTTCCGTGTCCATTTTATGAACAACAGTTTGAAAACCACTGGTAGCAGTTATATCTCAATGTTATTTATATCAATTAGCAATCGGTGTGTCAATGATGAATAAAAAGTGCTTGAGTTTGTCAAATACAAGATCTGCAAGTAGTTACTCAATATTTATATGTTGTTCATTTGGTGTCTTTGTAACAAAAAGTGTACCCATGATTGTGGCTGTGCACTAATGCAAAAAGAACAACTCTCCACTGAAATTGCTTGGCTCCAACATTAACCACCATTGAGGTTGTGCAAAAACACACTGATCAGTAAGACCGTTTGAAGAAGTTTCATTTGAAGAAGAAATCTAGGACAAGTTCAACTGGATTGATCAATGTTTGTCGTCATCAGTAGAGGTGATGAATGTTGAAGGATGGCAAATGCAACGTGGAGGATTCCATCCTGTATAAATATAAACCTCCATCCCAAGGCTGTGGATATTTCATGTGGCTAAACCACAGGCAATAATCCAAAAATAGCCGCATAAATCCATGACGATTTCTTTTAGAAATAAAGTAACTTGACATCTTGGAACTAGGCTTCTTGACTGGAAGGTTCAACCTTGCTCTATGGTTCAATCGGCCACACAGCTGTTACAGGGCCCCCATGTCATTAAACTGTTTAGCACACATACAGCTCAGCACAAAAAGTTCGCTTAACAGATCTGTTTAAAAAAAAAACAGACCAAATGTTGTGGTTCTGTCCTCATTTTTGATTAGCGAGTAAGTTTTCCTTGTTATGTTCTTCTTACTTAACTAAGAGGATTATTCAATTTTTAGAGAAGTAAACTGGAATAAAACTTCTTTGTAATTCTTTGGTTTTACCCCACTTTGAGTATTGTAGCCCATCATGGATCCCTGGATGTACTCAGAAGGTTAACAATATTCTTATCAGACAACACAAACAGCTTGCTAGAATAGCACTCGGTGTAGACTACACCACTCCTACTGTAGAACTGTACAAGCGACTTAAGTGGTTTCTGATAACAACTAGATGGAATTATCATTTGTGTTCTCTTATGTTTAAGGTTGTAAATGGGAGTGCTCCGGATTATTTAACTAACCAATTTACTCTCTCTTGTCAGGCACATAGTTACAATACGCGTACTTCAAAAGGCAAAAATGTGTGTCTGCCTCGACCCAGAACAGAAGCTGGTAAACATTCCTTCCATTTTTCAGGAGTAAAGGCATGGAATGACCTTAAACATAATGTGAAAATGACAAGCAGCAGTACACACTTTTACAAGTTTGTACTGGGGAGAGGTGGGAGGGGGTCGGGCTCCGCCCACTCTGGTTAAATTGCATGGTGCCTTTTTATCCTGGTCGTTTTGGTGTATTTTATCTTTTTCCCCTTTTACTCTTAAATATTTTTAATAATATTTTTATTTTATTTTTAGGTTTGGTGTCCTTTTTGGGCTTGCAGTTTTTTAGTTTAGTTTTAGGCCTATTTTACTCTGTAATTATGTATTTTTTTCATGTGACCCCAGGGCCCCCAGGGAGAACAGTTCTTTGATAACTGATGGGGCTACCCTGGTTAAACAAGACAAAATAAATAAATAAATAAATAAATAAATAAATAAATAAATAAATAAATAAATTAATAAATAAATAAATAAATAAATAAATAAATAAATAAATAAATAAATAAATAAATAAATAAATAAATAAATAAATAAATAAATAAATAAATAAATAAATAAATAAATAAATAAATAAATAAATAAATAAATAAATAAATAAATAAATAAATGCAATGTGCCAAGTTGTTCTCTCCCCCCCCCAATATGCTCTCATATGATTTAAAAACCCCCAAAACAAACGAGAGAACAATTATTGAGTAAATACCCTCTTAACCATCTTCCACAGGGAACATAAAATTATGAAGGGAGAGGAAGGTAATTTCAATTCTTCAATAAAAAAAAGAAGAAAAAGGATCATATAATTTGTTGTCAGTAAAACAGCATCGATTTGTGAAATCGAGCCCATCTTGTTGGGATGCGAAAAAAATCTCTTGCGTATTTTGTTGTTGCTATTATGACCCTCCCTTGGTAACATTCCCTGGATCCGCACCTGCATAAACTTAGTGCATTCAGATGAGTCAGCAAACAGTGTTCTGACAAGGGAAGTCCAAGGTAAGCATGCTATGTACTTATACAACCCTTGAGATCATGCATTTTGTATAATCATGGTTGTGTGTCTTGCTGACTCTGTAAACCGTCATTTTAGTGTAATTTTCAACTCGGTTAATATATGATTCTGTAACCACCTTTATGGGGGGGGGGGGGGGGGTAGCTAAGTATGACAATGTTAAGTACTGTTGTTAAGTTCAGCATTTTTATTCTCCAACTTTTTGTGTGGTTGGCTGTTTGGGTGTTTTATTTCGTCCATTTGTCCTTTTATGTTAGGCCTACTGGTCATTTTTAGTTATTTATTTCCCTATTTACGCACCATCTGCCAAGTCTTGTCGCTTTTTGTATTTTATCTTTGATGTATTTTTATATAATGTGAGGGCCCCAAATGATCAGCTGTGCTGGATGGGTCACCCTCGTTAAATATGGTTTCAAATAAATAAATAAATAAATCAGTTCTGTTTATTTTCCACTATCAAATATCCAAAAGAATTTTATTGGGAGAATGACAGATTGAGAATTTATAATGGAGCTGAATCTAAGATGAAGTATTGCAAATGGATGATACTGTGGAGGGGGTCATAAGGATGCAGAGCTTAAGATTAATCTCAGCGCTTTGTGAAATTGGTCTAGGGCCCAATGTTATAGAGATTTGCTTAAGCAGAGAAAGTACATAATATAGCACAGCTAAAACGAGCTCACCAGAATAAGGTTACCAGTCAAAATTATGTTTCACATGCGACATTTGTGTCTGGTATCGGGCCCATTTATGCTAAGCAGAAAATTCTTAAGCATTATTTTGTGCTTGCCCTGCAAGTAGGGCTCAATGTGCACACAGTTAACAACAATAATAATAATAATAATAATGGGCATTTATAATGCACCGGTATCCATCTTAAGATGCTCATGGCGCAGTGACACATTAAAAGAAGGGAAAGTTATGCAGTCCTCGTTAGGTGAGTCTTGAGGGAAGTTTTGAACAAAGCTAGTGGTGGAGAAAGTTTAATATGATCTGGTAAATTGTTCCATAATGAAGAGGCAGCAGAAGTAAAAGATCTTTCACCCCATGATGTTTTGTCCAGGGGTTTCCTTAAAAGATGTTTGTTATTAGAGCGCATAGACTGGCGGTTGGAAAGATGGGGTTGGAGTCCATCTGAGAGATATGGTGGTAAAGTGCCTTTTGATGAGCGATAGACATACACAAGGATCTTGAAGATGATTCTGTCCTTAATGGGTAGCCAGTGTAGATCTTGTAGGATCGATGGGATGTGTGCTCTAGTGTTGGACTGGGTAACAATTCTAGCGGCAATATTTTGAAGGCGAGACAAGCGATTAATTTGATTATTAGGCAGACCATAGAGAAGAGAGTTTCCCATGTCAAGTCGGGGGAAGTTACAAAGGCATGAATAAGTTGCTCTGTAGCATCTTGAGTTAAGTACTTTTTGATGAGACCAAGGTTGCGTAGGTGGAGTGAGGAGCTCTTAGCAACAGGCGATATTAAGTGATCCTAACACAAAGCATTCACAACAAACTAACAGCAAACAAATATACATGACCGGTCAGCTAAGTATGAAACAGATTGTGTCATCTATTCAACCTTTAATTTCATCATAGTACACTTAGATATAGAGTGATTTTTATCAGCTTGAAGGAGATCAAGTTGCAGCTGGTTTGGTCTAAAATTCTATCTGAAAATCTAATTGCTGAATGGTAAATTTTGTCATTCTAAATCTTTATTAATTTGGCTTGAATGCTATATTCGCTCATTTTAAACTGTTATTCATTTCTCTTCAATACTAAATTTGCTGGTTTCAAGCATACATTTATGTTGTAGCTTTGTCCTAAAGACAATCAGAGCATACTGATCACCAGCGTTTTTCAAGAGAGATTTTATGGTGTTACCGCAAACCAGACTAAATTGTCTGCACGGTGCAGAGTTTCAAATTCTAATCATTTATCTTAACCATACTAGGGATAGACAATGCTGAGCTGTGAATCATAATAATAATAATAATACGAGAAATTTATATAGCGCATAATGCAGAAGCCTCTATGCGCAACACAAAAACAAAAATATATTATTTTAAAAAGCAAGTTACACAAATAAAGATTCAAACAAATGAGTTTTTAAAAGTCCCTTGAAAATCTGAAGAGAGCCAGCTTGGCGAATATTAAGAGGTAAGTCATTCCATAATGAAGGTGCAATGAAGTTGAAGGCTCTTTGACCATAACATTTTGTGGAAAAAGTAGTTTGCGTGAGTAGGGATTGGCCAGCAGATCGGAGAGGACGAACAGGAATATATTTATGGAGAAGATCAGATATATAGTCAGGAGATAATCCATGAAGAGCTTTGAAAGTGAGAAGATTTAACTTATAAACGATACGCAGTTTGATCGGGAGCCAGTGGAGTTCTTGTAAGATGGGAGTAATATGTTGGGAACGAGGGGTGCATACAGTGCAAACCTTTCAGGAGGATGAGTCTACTTTGTAGGATTGATGTGTCATCAGTTTTCTTATTTGGTTTTCTAACTAGTCATCTTTTTCTTACTAATAAGAGAAGATGCTGAAATGAGCGATTCTGACCGAGTCTATAAATGTGCCTTAAGTGCTGTTACTCATTGAGGCTTAAGGAAAACCAAGACCATGTTGGCTCACACGTGTGCTGTTCATTAGATTTGAAACAAGAATCTACACGTGTGCTGCTTGTTAGATTTGAAACAAGAATCTCAAACGACTATTCTTGAAGAAAAAAACCTATGGAAAGTGCTGTTGAACAAAAAGAAAGAAGAAAGAAAAAACCCACCAAACCCCCCCCAAAAAAAATAAAATAAAAAATAAATAAATAAAAAATAAAAAAATTGAATAGAGCGGGATTTGAACAAACAATTTCTGGATTAATGTACTGGTGCTCTACCAACTGAGCTTTCTAATAGCCCTATGGGCGGCCTCCCTATTTGGTCGATATCTTTGTTCAGGGGTGCCAGTCAGAGGCCATTCAATTTTTAACTGAAGTGTAGCCAGGGATCACACCCAAGTATACAATACAACCTGGGAAGTGACAGCTAAGGGAACACCTATAGCTACAGAGCTGTGGTTACTTCGGAAATGTTTTAATTTGTCTTTGAGGATTTATGTATGAGAACAAATAATATTTTGGTCTCGCCTTTCACATCCATTTTGCAAAGTCTGAAAGTTATCAGTTTCTGCCATAAGAAATGGCATTGGATCATAAAAGAAGTTATTTGGGTAAAATTATGCACAAGTATATGCAAACCATACATCAGGGCCCAAATACATGGTTCGGCTTACCACATAATTCTGTCCTTATAGGGCCATCTAAAGTGCATAGTTCTTAGGGCCGTAAGCCTAGAATATTGCAGTAAGCAGTAAGCCTAGAATATTGCAGTAAGCAGTAAGCCTAGAATATTGCAGTAAGCAGTAAGCCTAGAATATTGCAGTAAGCCGTGCCATGAAATTGTACTCAGCAGGTGATGTAATAACTTACCAATGGGTTAGATACTGTATATATGCATTTGTGTTGAGTGATGGTGTAGAATTGCACACTCTCTTCTTACACAGTTTGACAGATTAATCACATTTGATTAGTCATGCCTTTAAGACAACGTAATTTTTTTAATTTAATTTTTTTAATTTTTTTATTTAGCGAACAATGAAAGGGTGGGTATACCTTTGGTAATTACTCCAAATATTAATGATCATAAAAATGACGGTAAGAAGCACTGCAGCTGTTGATAGTGTATAACATTATGAGCAATGTTCCCTGCCAAGGAGTGTGGTTTTAGAGGAAGGGATTCAAAACCATTTCAATCTGAAAAACGTTTCAAGCAATCATGAATTTTATTCAGATCCAAGCTAAGCATTTATTTTTTTTACCTATTTTAAAGAACCAATTGTCATAATTTTTTTGAGATTATTATATCCTGTCATTCAAAAACGTGTTTTTGGGGTCGATAACAGCAGTGTAGGCATGATGATGTCCTACTTTATCCAATTGTTTTACCCTTGGAAAAAATCAGCAAAATCTTTATTAAATAGCCAGAAACGTCTATAACAGGCTACTACCATGTGTAAATGAAGGTCAGCCCTTGTACTCAATAAAATGTTCCTACTTTTTTTCAAAGGACCAAATATCATGCCTGATGGTAGCCATAAGAATCGGAATGAAAAGTACTTGTTGTAATTTGTAAATGAAAAAAACTCAATTCAGAAAAAGAATTATGTAAATTTTGATTCAAGATTGGATAAATCCAAGCATGCAGAATTCAATGGTGGTCAATACACTAAGAACCATATGGTTTGACAGCTTTTGTCTAAGTGTCTTTTATCTGCACACATCCATGAAACAGTGTTATATTTGATCACACTCCTCATGGAGGATTGTATTTACATTGTGTACATGTACGTACATGTACACGTACAGAACAAAGATGTGTATACTTATACATTGCAGGGTTGCATTCTACATCCTGTTGCCATAGACACAGGGAACACTCACTGATGATATTACATTTTTGATTCAAAGTGTACCGTTTACTCCAAAACATGATCACACCATCAAATAAAAAGATGAAGCATTGTTTTGTTCGATTGAATTTGAATATCAATACATAACTGAGTATTGAGTCATTTATGTAGCAATAGACTCTGTCGGCTTAACCTTTAATGGAATTCCTGCCAGCTGGCATCAAATGTAGCTGACACAAGATTGACCTTTCAGTTTAGCAGACCAGTAATCCGCAAAACACCTCTATAGAGTATTCAAACCCGCCCGGTATCATTATAGGGGAGAAATGTTTCCATTTAGAGGATAGGAAAGTGTAGTGTAGTAAATTCAGACTGTTCAAGGGTTATGATAGATCAGTTGAAACTCAACACTCAATCAGATGTATGGACAGATACATACATGTATGGACCTGCTGTTTCTTTGGTCAGGCTGTATCCGACTTGGCGGCTACAGCTACGGCTATAAATGTTGCTAAGGTTGTTGCTAAGTGCATACTATACTTCAACGCATGATGAAATGGAAATCTAGCCGTAGCCGTAGCTGTAGCAGCCAATTCAAAACTAATTTTTGTGTGTAATATGTCTTTTTTTTTAACTCATGGGCCTGCTTTTCATTCCATCATGAATGGCAAATGTTGAACATAATTTTTTTATTTTTTATTTTGAGTTGAACAAAGAACATTTTTCAAAAGTTCAAGTTGATTTTTCTTACCGAAAATTATATAAATTTTGCCCAGTCAGCTTCCCTTTTGGTTTATTATTTGATAATTTAATTTTGAGCAATCAGTCGCTTCACATTTCTAATGTAAATTCCTAGGTTATCTTGAATTTGCAGTAACTTTTGCTGTAACAGCTCATCTCCAGTACTTTTAATGATCTATTATTGCATTGTAATGGGATTTTTGTTTGTTAGTGTTGTCCAGGGGTGGGTAGGGCATTAGATGGTTTACTTTCTGTGAATTACGTTTTTTTCTGTCTGGTGTTCAGAAGGATCTTGTGATGTGTAGTGAACAGTATGATTGGTCAAGGTCAATTGAGTACTGTGTTGTGGCTGAGCGGTCAAGCGGTCAAGTGCACCGAACTCAAGCTGTGATGTTTCTGATCAGCACAGTGTGTGTTCAGGTCCTGGTCTGGAAACTTGCTTTGGGAGGTCTTGTGTGTTGTGTAAGGCACAAAAAAGAACCCAGTGCACTTATTTTTAAGAGAAGGGTTTCGCCCTGTTGTTTCTGGCATTGTTGGCAGTTCCATGACCCCTGAAAAGGATGTTGGTGCATTACTCATCAAGACAAGACAATTACACCAAATCATTTACAAGAAAAGTTACAATTTTTTCAGATAAAAATTGTTGCATTCCATCAGGGGAAATATTTGCACCTAAAGGGCGACAACATTGTTTTGTCAACCATGTCACTCCTGCTGTTCACATGGTGTTCAAGGCTAGATATTTTCCAAGGCAAGCTAAGGCTTTTGTCGTGCAGGTATTTTTCCTTTCTGATGAAGAAACCAAAGTGTTGTAGAGATTTGTGAGATTTGTAAGGTAATACAGAGCGAAAGGAATTCAGATCAGAGGTCAATCAAAATGTAAGAAACCAAAACTGGTTTGGTGCTTTTTCATTCAAGTTCAAAATGTATGACCTTCTTTTCATTGCATCCATGGCTTTATGGGTGAAATAGTTTTACTCTACTCTATGATCCTGGGGGCAATCCTGGGAATAATGTGGGCCCTTTCACACTTGGATCACTTTACCCCTGATCTAACCCAGCAGTTTGGCATACCCCGGGGAATAGCCAGTAGCCACCCCTGCTCTGGAGTAGGGGTAAGCGGTAAAACCCTTGGGTATTCATGAAAGTGCAACCAGAACCCCTCAGAATAGGAACCTATAGGCAGGGACAGTGCGAAAAGGTGCTGAGGTAAAGTGTGGTAAAACAATCTCCTGGGGGCCTTCCCAGTGCTGTATTCCACTAGGATAAGAGATACAGTGTGAAAAGGGCTTCAGTAATACAATTTGTGTAATCTAAGAGAGGTTGTGGTATCAATGTGAAAGATTAATTTCATTTTGTGCCACAGTAAGATTGATCTCACAGAGGCTTGTTGTTGTGGGTATCAGGACTCCGGAGATGATGAGTATTGATTCTGAAACACCCAGAGTGGGTCTCTAGTCCGAGTTCTAGGCACAATTTCATACAGCTGCTTAAAATAGTGCTTTTAAAAATATTTTCTGCTAATCAATAGATATCAGTCACAAATTGTTCGTGTGACATGGTATTTTGGCTGCTTACCTTATTCTGGTTGAGGTAATCAAATTGTTTTTGTGGTAAGTTGTGTTGTTGCTTAACCAGCTGAAATTGGGCTATAAGTAAATCTTACAAAATGAGCTGAGGAAAAATAAAATAAAAATCCATTGGAAAGTTTATAAACTAGCAAAAACCCAGTTTTCATTTTAAAAACATTGAGAGTACTTCTGTATAATCAACATGTTCTTGCCTCTTAATTTCAACTTCATGACTGCTCTTTCTTTAGATAGTTAAATATTTTATTTTTTTGTAATTTTTTGTAAAGCACTTAGAAATACAGTGTATGAAGCGCCATATAAATGTTGAGCGGTATTATTATTATTATTATTATTATTATTATTATTATTATTATTATTACGTGTATTTTAGTCCCATCATGTCTTTCATTTGATTTTTTTTTTTTTTTTAGATGTACCTTTATGCCATGTGGGATGATGACTTTTGTGAATTTTGGTTTTATCCTACAACCCCCCCCCCCCCCAAAAAAAACAACTCCCAAAACAACCCAAAACAATTGTATTTATATTTGGTAAATATTGTAAATATTGTAACTTATACTTTGAGAGAACCCTGATTGAGTTGAAATAAACTGAACTGAACCCTGACCAGTTTTCCTCCCTAGAATGTAGCCACTATATGCAGACTACAAAACGTGACTCTTATTGATCGGAAGCATATGCAGAAGCTGATGGCAAAGAACGGAGTTTAACTACAAGAGAAAATGAGGGAGCACTACTGTAGACTCATTATTAGATCTCATCCTTACGCGCATTCAAACTGTCACTGCGTGTATCCTGTGGTCTAATGAGAAGGAAAGCCCTTGAGGGCACATGGAAAGTGTCAGGACGAACACGAAGCGATGTCCGACGATGTACAACAAGTATATCCTAATGTCTCGGCAATGTGGCAACAAAGTACAGCTCACTTAGCACTCCTGTGAGGATGCCAATTTGTCGCATCTTCAGAGGAATGGGTCCCTCCTGATAACCAGTCCTTTCTCCCAATTACACGGCACGTAATTGCGTTCTTCAATTCTAAACCATGATTGAAAAAGAAGAAAAAGAAGACTGCGCAAACGCACATTTTTCGATGTCATGCAGTCGAGGAATATTACCACCATGAGTAGTTGGCATACAATTTGATGATATGGTTAGCCCCACTGAATTACATGTAGAGTAATTAAAGGCCACTTTTCCCAAGGCCAGAGAAATAGCCAGGGCATTAAAGGAGTTAATAAAAGCTCATTTAGAAAATGGCTGACATATATAATGGACAGAAGATGGAAGTTTCCCATTCCTGTTTCGGAGATTGAAAGATTTTTTTTGTACAGTCCAGGTAGTCTCTGGTGTACAACTGTCAAAGTTATTTGAGACATATTGACTTCAGTGTTAAAGCCAAAACTAGACATGCCTCTCCACTTCAGTATCAAAACTGTGCATAAAATCTTGCATTTGAAGTACTGTCAAGGGACATACTGTATGCAATTGTGTGCAATCTTCATGTCGTACATTTTATGTAAGTGGTGGGTACAATTGTACATAAGATAAGATAAGATAAGATAAGAACTTTATTATCCCACACTGGGGAAATTAAAACTGGCCTTGATTTAAACAAAACAGACAAAACACTAAAAATTGTATAACAATGCACAGACATATAAAAATATTAATTAAGAATATCAGGTATAAAAATATGTATCTAGCATGGATTAAAAATTATACACAGCAATATTTATATACAAGATATAATGTACACAGGAGAGGTCTTTCAAACCGACAATGCTATAACACAGCATACTTAAGAGCCATTGTAAAAACGGATTGCAGTAGGGACAAAGGAGTTATTATAGCGTTGTGTCCGAATTCTACGTTGCAACAGGCGATCTTCCCGCTGACGACTTAATAAAAACTTAGGGTACATGGGATGGGATGGGTCAGACAGGATCATGTTCACTTTAGTACATACTTGGTCATGGTAAAGTGCCTCTGGGCTTTGTAGTTCGGCTCTGGTTATTTTTCTAGCTTGCTTAACTACTCTTAAGAAAGATCGTTTGTCCTGGGATAGCATATTACCATAAACACAAATAAGGCTAAAAGATAAAACACTTTGTAGAATAGTGCGGTAAAACAATTCTAAAATGGTGTTATCTACGCCAAAAGAGTTAAGCTTTCTAAGAAAATACAAACGTTGACGTAGTTTACTGGTTGTACAACTTGTGTTTTTATCAAACTTCAATTTATCGTCTATAACAGTTCCAAGGTACTTATACTCCGATACTCTTTCAACTGGCCGTCCATTTATAGTAAGCGCTGGTATGGGCGTGCCCTTCTTTCTGAAGTCAATAACCAATTCCTTTGTTTTATTCACATTAATCTCAAGGTAATTTTCTGTACACCAGTTAACAAAATGATTAATTTCGCTGTTGTAGCGTTGCAATGAGTCCTCTGTGGAAGACATACGACCAACAATTGAGGTATCATCGGCATATTTGATGATCAAGTTATCAGTTTCTATTGCCCTACAGTCGTTGGTATAAATTGTATACAAAACCGGGGACAGGACACAACCTTGCGGGGCACCTGTATTTATACAGAGAAATGGTGAAATAGTGGAGTTTAGCTTAACCTGTTGTGTCCGGTTTGTAAGAAAACTTTGAATCCATAAAACAATATTAGAATCAACATTAAGATCAAGGAGCTTTTTAATCATGAGGTGAGGCTGAATTGTATTGAACGCACTGGAAAAATCGACAAAGAGGGCTCTAACATAAGTACCACCCTTTTCTAAATGTTCGTAAGCAGCATTTAATAGAGTAAGCACTGCGTCTTCTACACTTCTTTTGGGACGATATGCAAATTGCATCTGGTCTAAAGATTTGTTAACTGTTGGAATGAGCCTATTCATGACTACCCTTTCTAAACATTTCATTGGCACAGATGTTAAAGCCACTGGTCGAAGATCGTTCATCTCTCTGGCGTGGAGTCGCTTAGGAATAGGAACAATGGTTGAACATTTCCACAGTGCTGGGACTTTCCCGGTACTGATAGAGGCCTGGAAAAGCTTATGAAAAGGGAAAGCTAACTGATTAGCACATAGTTTTAAAACTTTACAACTCACGCCATCCGGTCCCTTTGCTTTGTGAGAATTTACTTTGCCAAACAATTTCCGTACTTCCCCAAGTGAAATATTAACATCATTTGTCGGAAAAGACCGAGCCAAATCAGCCACCTGTGTCTGTTCACTGCTGAAGTCAGTTTGATCAAACCTACAATAGAACGCATTAAGATCATTAGCATACACAGATTCATTATCAACATTAACACGTTTGGGCTTTGGCTTATAACCTGTCATAGTTTGTAATCCTTGCCAAGCCCGCTTGGTATCGTTAGTTTTAAACATATCTTCAACCTTAACCTTATACAATTTTTTACATTCCCGTATTTTACGTTTGAGTTTCTTTTGTACCAACTTACGATCCTCTTTAGTACCTGAATGGAATACTCTTTTTTTTTCATTCAACAGTAATTTCAGTTCTTTTGTTACCCAAGGTTTATTGTTAGCAAACAGTTTAACAGTCTTAGATTGAATGATAGAGTCCTCACAGAAACAGATGTAAGCAGAGACCACTTCCACAGCATTGTCCAAGTCAGTGGCAGTGTTTATGAGTTCATTCCAGTCGGTGGTGGCGAAACAATGGCGAAGTTCCGAAGTAGCTTCTGCGGTCCATGATTTGATGTTCAGCTTTTGAACAGGTACGGTGCGCACTCTGGGTTGATACAAAGGGGTCAGCTGGATCATATTGTGGTCTGAAAGGCCAAGTGCCGCCAATCCTTTAGCTCGGTAAGCACCTTCGATGTTCCCATAGCAGAGATCGAGACAAGCTTCGTGCCGGGTTGGACAATTTACATATTGATGATAGTTGGGAAGACAAGTTCTCAAACGGCATGAATTGAAGTCCCCAAGAATGAAGTTGGCAGCTTCTGGTGATTGTGTCTCTGCTTTGTTGACGTAATCATGTATTGTATCAGATGCTATAGTTACGTCAGCAGTAGGCGGAATGTATACAACAAATAGCCGAATTTGGTGTATTTCTCGAGGTAAATAGTAGGGTCGTAGAGAAATTGCCAAAAGCTCAATGTCTTTGGTGCAAAGTTTATCCTTAACAGTTATATGCGATGGATGGCAATATTTTTCGTTTATGAAAGCACATACACCACCTCCCTTGGTTTTTCCAGAGTTTGACGATCGGTCGCTCCGTATTAGTGTGAAACCCTCAATGTCAATTAAAGAATCTGGATCATTTTGCGTAAGCCATGTTTCCGTTAGACAAATTAGGCTTGAGTTCCTATATTCAGAAAGGTATTGCGTACAAGCCCTCAGTTCATCTGTCTTATTTCTGATACTTTGTACATTACCCTGAATTATGGCTGGTAAGGGAGTTCTGCACTTAGCTCTTTTGAGTCGTTGTCTGGCGCCACCTTTTCTTCCTCGTTTACGGGTTCTGGGTTGGTTTGCACAGACTTCAGGGATGACATAGTCGGGCTCTGAACAGAAAGCACGTCGGCTCATAAGAAAGTCACGGCTGTATGTTAGCAATGGCGGTGGTTCACTTTCAGTGTTCCCGGGGTGAGTCATACCCAAAACTTGGCTAGCACACCAAGATACAGCCAGGAAAACGACGAAAACTGCAACCATTCTTGAATAACACTCGTCAGACATTATTATACGGTAAAATGAAGACAACACATAAAGAGAAACTGATAAATAAGACAGAAAACACGGAGACAAATCATCGGCCGTGTCGCCACATGATTCTTGATGATTTAATATGATTTGGTATATTTATTATAATTATGATTAATTTATAGGGATGGAGTGGGAATGTGAATTTGAATTGATGTTATGAGACATGTATGATCGTTCAGAACGCAAACAACAGTCACATCTTTTCGTCCACAAATATTGCCAACATTAAATTGTTGTCTTAGTTTTTAGTTGTCAAGGTCCTAATTAAAAACCCACTAAAATTGATTAAAGTTGTTTGAGTTTATAATCAGAGATGATGTTTTTTAATTCAATGTTTCAGGAGAGACATGTTGGTGGACTATCTACCCAGCTTCAAAACAGAGATCAGAAGGTGAGAAGGTCAGGGTTGGAGATGACCTGATCCTGGTCAGCGTGTCCTCGGAACGATACCTGGTAAGTCGGAATTTATTGTCTGCAAGATTTGACAATACAGGCAATTTACAACATAGTATGCTTGTGCCCAAAGCATCATGGGAGTTGACGGAAAAACTTTACGTATAAAACAGGGGTCCAGTGTGGGGGAGGGGGGGGGGAACCAGTTTGCCAACTTACCGACTTCCAATATTCTTAACCATGTCGAAGCAGCAAGCCTTTTTGAAACAAATGAATATGCTTTAAAAGAAAATAATGACTAAATGTTAAGTCTGGTTGTTCTTGTTTACCTGGTGCTTCTTTTGCCAGGTGAGGGTCACAATGGACACTGAGTATAATTATTGGGGAATTCCCCCCCACCCCCCCACCCCTTACAACCCCCCCACCCCTTACAACCCCCCCCCCCCCCCCCCCACCCCTTACAACCCCCATAGTTGGGATGTTGTGACAAACAATTGATGTTGGAAAATGATTTTTCCACTGAGTTGTTCTGAAGAAACTGACAGTTTTTCCTGAACATCATCTCCAGCATCTGTCACTAGAGAAGAAGCAGCAGCCAGCGAGGGTGCAGGCGTCGTTTCAGCAGACCTTATGGACTGTGGCGCCTATCAGCTCGGGAAGTGTCAAGACGAAAGCCATGGGTAAGATCCCCCCATCCACCCACTACATCACTGATAAATTTGCCTGAAATACTAAATTAATTTCTTAGCCATGTAAATCCCCCCCAGAGTCGAGGGTGATTTGTTTTTCTTCACCAAGGCGCTGGTGTTGATTTTTGAGGGACTCCCTCCTGGGGGCTTTACACAGTAAACAAGTGGCCTGAACGCTTTGGGATTGTCCTGAGATTTTTCCATTTGTATGGTTAGGGTTAGTACTGGTTCACCTTAAAGGTAATTTAGTTTTTTATTATCCAGAGCAGACATGTTAAAGTCTCAAATCTCATGTTTTTTATAGATGTTCTTCTGTTTAATGTTTTCTACTCTACTTTACGGGGACATAATCCATTATTTTTAATTTATCCTTTTTAATTGTAAAAAAAAAAAATGCAAGTTAGCTCCAATCAAGGGTAAAAGCCACTCTAAGTAAGGGGCTAGAAGAAAAAAAGTATTAAGATGAAAAAAACTCTAGTAAGCTGAAGGTATGAATTGATACTCCTCTTAAAACAGTCTAGATTGTAGGATGGAGGGAAACATGCACCAGGCAAGGAGTTCCAAACACTTCATGACATGTAACAAGAATTCAATGCAAAATGTAAAAAAACCACACCCACCTTTTCAGGGTATCAGTTAGTTCTGATGCAAGTGTGCCGATAGGAATTAGATGGAGATATGCGAATGTACATTAGCAGTGTTAGTAGCATTAAGATATGCCTGAAATAAGTCCCTTCTCAATCCAGACGTATTTGACTGGCCGTGTTTTGAACAGTTTGAGAGCAATTCGAGCGATCACAATCAATGTTTGAGAAGGCTCAAGAACTCTGAAGTTCAACAGTGTTCTTGTTACAATTTTTAATTCAAGGTCTCCCTGATAAATGAAATCCCCCCCCAGCCTGGGAGATATTGCTCTGGAATGCTTTCTAAATCCCCATATAGAGCAGTGACAATCTCATTTTCTTTCGTCCAAATAACCTTTTGAGATCTACTTCAAGAATACGGTATTGATGCTGATGGGAAAGCAAAATGCCCTTTTCCTCTTGACCAAAGTGCCGTTCGCAGGAAAGTTTTTTTTGTAGTGTGTACTTGCCCTGTGTTTCATAAGACAAGAGCAGAGGATTTGCATTAAAAATAGCTAGGCTTTGTCATCAATGCTCTGGGCTTTATATGTTAAGTGCTTTTCTTGCGGAAACATCTGCCTAAAGTGCTTTTTGAGTATTAATTTACCCAAGTCATACTAATTATAATGATTTGATGGATTTCAAAGATACCTCACAATTTGTTATTTTATATAAGGCCTATGGGTATATTTCTAATGCTTGTCACTTTTGAGGATTCCTTGGTTTCATTACTCCCATTGATCTTAAAGGCACCAAACTAAATCAATCCCAAGAACCACCCCCTGCCATTAATGCTACCCATTTACCCCTGGCTGAAGAGAAGCAATTATAGTTAAGTGTTTTGCTCAAGGACACAAGTTTCATGACCGGGATTCGAACCCAACACCCTGATGACACAGCCATCAGAACGTGAGTCCGATGCACTTAAACCCCATGTCTTGGTCTACGTCTTGTACAGGTTTCCTGAACGGCATGGATGTGGTAAGATTCTCTCATGGCCACTTGGACGAGTTCTTGAGTGTGCCCCAATCTGGATGTAAAGAAGATGAAAGTGTCAGGTTAGTTACCATAGTTACGCATGCCCCCCCCCCCATCCCTCCCTTAATGAAGTCTTTTTACACAAATTAAGCTTAATTTCTAACAGAGTTTTCATTTACAAGGTAAATTTTGTTAATTTATTCCCAGGGGATTGGGATTCAACTTATGTTTTGACACAAAAAAAAACCCAAAACAAACAAACAAAAAAACATTGTAAAATTGCAGTTTCCAAGGTGAAAACTGTTTAGATATTTTAAGCATTTGTTATTATCATTTTGGTTTTTGCACTACACAAATATGTGATATAAACCGTATACATGTACCACAGCCATACTACTTGGATGGGATTCGAACCCACAACCCCTGCCATTCCTGGGCTGATGTCTTACCACTAGACCACTGAGCGTACCCGTTGACAAGAGGCCAGTGTCTTAACCCTGTAATAAGCAGTGGGTACTGCAACATTTTCTTCTTATCCTCTGAGCTCAAGCTTTGATTTTGCTCACCAACATTTTTATGCTTCGTCAAGCACGCTATATTGATTGGGTCCAACCGTGGGTTTTATAAAGCTGTAAACCTAACAATTTTGCTAGGTGCTGACAAATCTTGCATTGCAACAATGCATTGTCGACCAAATACAATGTATTTTACATCAATTTGCTTCTTATAGGTTTCCTGCTTGCAACTTTGGCTTAGAAAATAACAGCTTAATGAAACATGGACCAGTGGGCCAAATTTTGTAGAGCTGCCTATAAAAAGTAGCTAAGCATAACATAATTTATGCTTACTGGATTAATGGTCATCAGACCAAATACATTGGCACATATGTTACCTGTGACTGGTATCCTGCTATTGTTAAGCAACATTTTATGCTTAAGCAGCGCTATGAAATTGAGTCCAGCTGGTCTACATCTTCAGTAATCTGTTTGGATGACTGTTTCTTACTGTAGTGAGGTGTCATATGAGACTGGTGCTGTGGCTTCCTATGCAAGGTCACTCTGGAGGACTGAACTTGTCACCAAAAAGTAAGAACAAAATCAATAGATCGTGCAAGTCTCGCACGCACGTATTCAAACATTTTTGGGACCACTTTGGTCCCTTGTACGTTGCTTTAACGCCTGAAGGAACCACGCTTGAGCAGTTCAACGGGTCCCAATGTTTGAATACGCGCAATACTTGCACAGTTTATTGTACTTCTCTCTGAACAGTACAGTGCATAACTTTTTCCTGAGGCAGTGGCTGAATGGAAAAGCCATATATGGTTAACCATTGTAAAACTTTATCCCAAGTAGTCTAAATTTGAATGCAAGACTGGGTCCTTGTAGATTTTGAGTGGCTAGTCTGGTGCCTGTTTCTAGGTGGGCTCCTCTAAAATCATTGAGGTTTGACCCTTTTTAGGCCTTGCGCTTAAGCTTTTTGTTAAATAGTAATATTTTCTTTGTTGCACCCAGGAAGTTTTAGTCGCCCAGATTTTAAATATGTATTGTCATAAATGTATCTTTCTGATGTATTGATGGTAGTGATCACAACCAGTTTAATGGTTGAATGAAGTTGCATTCACACACACACAAATAAATAAACACATTTAAAAATTGTATTGTTCACATCAGAAAAGGAATTAAGCATTATAAACAGGTAGGTTGCAGAGTTTTTAGAAGCCCACAAGTTAAGAAGTAGTTTTTACCAGCCCTTAGAAGTTTTTACTAGACAATGAGCCCTGCTTATGGGTTGTGCCACACAATGCAATTTACAGGCAACCAACTCGAGTGAGACAATCGCAAGGAAGATCAAACGTTCACATTTGAGTTTTTGTAATAATTTTGTTGTGAATAATAAGACTCTGCCAGAAAAACTGTCTCTTGTGCTACAAAAACACTGTTGGTTGCCTCCAAAATGCAAAGTGTCTAGTGTGACAAAATTAAGGTTTTTTCTGTAAGGGGGCACAGCACTTAGGTCCCGTGAGTTGTATTATGAACATTAAAGAACACGATACATTTAGTATGAAAGAGAAGGTATATTGCTTTGATGGTGCTGGGTTTGCCGTGCATGTAACCTGCAGAGAAAAGATGCTGCAATAAAGATGCTGCAATAAAGATGCTGCATTGTGTCAATGTTTACGCATTAGTACGAGAACTATAATTATGTCAATAATTTTTCCTGAGCTCTTAACCCTTTGTGAAAGGGAAAGAAAACTATATGGGATTTGAGGCATTGCATGGTGAGGTATCAATGTATATTTGGTTTGCGGTAACACCATGTGTATATCTACTTGCTAGATATATTGCTAGGTAGAACAAAATCTACCTAGCAAGTTGATATACACATGGTGTTACCGCAAACCAAATATGAATAGAAAACTGTTCAAAAAATGTTTTGCACATTTTGTATACATTTCTACTTGAACATTACCATTATGATAACAGCATTAAATGTGTTCGCTTGACCTCTACTCCAATTTACGAACAAAACTTCATTTCAGATGCTTTCAAACTTCATGACCACTTTGGCTTTGTAAAATAAAAAAAATTAAAACAAAAACACAGGCGGACATGGTAAAGAGCAGGCTGACGTGTCTTATAATGACCTTCTTTTTACGATGTACACGTAGGTGGAATGGTAGTTATGTGTCATGGGATCAGGACTGCAGGATCAGACATCTTACATCAGGTAATGCAGGATTTTTATGGTCAAGATATCCCCAAGGACCAATTCGATTAAGGTCTGCAGATGAGAAAAAAGAAAAGAAAAAATAATAATAATAATAGCTGGTGAGCAAATCGCAAGCAATAAACTTTAGTTATTATTTTGGCTGGTACCTTGTTTCAGCTTAGCAAATGTTGAAGCTTTTTATAATTGATCCAGATTCTGTTTCATTAGATTTTGTTTCATTTAAGAGGTTTTATTTACTTTCATTTAGAAACCTTTTTTTGAATGGTTTAATACAAAATTGTTGAATCGTATTGAAAACAAACTTACATCAGTTTGACATCTAATTTGATTGTGAACAAATTCTTTATTATTTTACAAAACTTTTAATTTGATTTAAAAAAAAGTATTTCCTTAGGGGGAGTCAATCAGATAAAATGATCAGAAAAATGTATTAGTTTCTCACTCATTGACTTACCTCATCACACACAAAAATAAATAAATAAATAAATAAACAAAAATTCCACCAAACTGCTGAAATCACTGAAATGAATTCTTTGAAGCAATTTTCATTTTTAGATTTTAAAGATTTTGGTATTTTATAAATTCAACTAGTCACGATCCTTAAGTAATCACCTAGTTAAAGTGTAAGTTTTTGAACATTACTTTTAATACTTTTTGCAGGAAAATATCTTGCAGTGTCAAACACTGGAGACAGTGGAGTATGTATTGTTCCGAGAAAAACAGTGGATCTTACCTCCAGCATCTTCTGCCTTCGACAGTCAAAGGTACTTTTTCATGCTATTTTCATGCCAGGTTTCCGTTGTTAAACGCCCCTTGTTCATTTAGCCATTTACAGACAACTCATTTCTGTATTATCAGAGGTCCAGGCACAGCTAATATTGATGATTTATTTTTAATTTCAAAAATCGAGTAATAAACCACAAGGGAAACCGACTGGGTAAATTTGTAATTCAATTTTGGAGTAGACAAAAAAATAAAATAATTGTTTTTGAATCTGTGACATCCAGATTAACGTGCTGGCAATCTGCCAACTGACAGCAGTGTCTGTATTTTGTCAGGATCTTTGGTCGGGGGTGCCAGTCGGAAGCCATAGCTTCCTAGGTTGTATCGTATACCTGGCTGGGATCCCTGGCTATATGGCAGTTATGGGTTGATTGGCTTCTGACTGTCATGACCCCCCTCCCCCCACAAAGATACTGATAAAATATGGAGACTGCCAACATTAGGGCTATATTGCTCAGTTAAAGCGTTGGTTCCTTTATACGGAGGTTGCAGGTTCAAATCCCATACAAGTCAATTTATCTTTGTTCTCCCCAAAGTTGATTTATTGTTCAGTACAAATATCTAAAAAAAAATATTTGAAACAGGACTTTTGTTTAGTTTTAGAAATGTAGAGACTATGTTAAAATGGGAAATAGGGAAACAGTGGGAAATGTTACTTAGACCATGACCTTTACCTTGACATTTTTGATTGAGTGGAAGTAAGTCAAATCTTGTAGCAGTTTGACTGGCCACTTTGTTCTCTGAAGGGGTAATTTCTTGGAATTAAAGACCCCCCTCCTCCTCCCCCCTCCCCCTCCCTCCTCCCCCTCCTCCTCCCCCCTCCCCCTCCCCCTCCCCCTCCCCCTCCCCCTCCCCCTCCCCCTCCCCCCTCCCCCTCCCTCCCTCCATCCCTCTCTCCCTCCTCTGAATATTTGAAGTGGTTTTTTTGCGGAAATAGTTTAACTTTTTTTCTCTCAGAAATAACGGAGATTTAATCACAGCTCTCAAAAGAAGCGAAGCAGGAAGTGAAGAGGGCTTACTCTTGATAGCCAACCCCTGTTCTATGAATTTCAAATATCCCTTGGAGCTTGTTGGGGGGGAAAAAGTGGCCCAGGGCGAATGCATACTTTATGTGAAACTATGAAGAGACCGTCTGTGAATAATGAAGTAAGGCTGTTGTGCTGTTATTAATTTTGAAGCAGTGAAATTCCCTTTCGCTTCCACTTTCATTTAAATTGACCTTTGAACTTAAGTTTCTGTTTAATTGTTTTTATGGCTATTTTTGTAGTAGTTAATTTTGTGATTTGAATTTTATTTGATTTGCTACAAGAAAACAGATTAACCTTGATCATCAGTAGTATGTTATTTTTTACCTCAGGGAGGATCTACAGTTGTCTGTTTGACATTTATTAGCTTTTCTATATACAATATATATATAATAGGATATACAAACATATTAACATCGTAATTGTTTCCGGCCTTTGTGACAAATCCTCAATGGTACTGAGATTTGATTGCTAATTTTGAACTTCCTACCAAAAACAATCTGGTCAATACATGTTAATATATGTTTTTAAAAATATGTCTGAAATGTCGTTATTTTTTTACAAAAACAGAAAGTTGTTTTGTTATGAGTTTCTAGAGGCTGTTATTTCCATACAAATTCAATGATTGGTGTAATTTTGCCGTGTCTGAATTGGCGGTGATGGCTACGGCTAGATTCCCGCATCATCATGCGTTGAGGTATAGGACATCCTTAGCAACACCCAGAGCAAC
The DNA here is from genome assembly GCA_037783415.1 of Leptasterias polaris. Taxonomy (NCBI): domain Eukaryota; kingdom Metazoa; phylum Echinodermata; class Asteroidea; order Forcipulatida; family Asteriidae; genus Leptasterias; species Leptasterias polaris. The sequence goes on from JAZGTN010000027.1 coordinate 6,196,195, forward strand.
AGCCGTAGCCAAAGCTGTAGCCGCCAATACGGCCTGATAATCCTAAGAAGTTAATGAACCAAGGCTTTGATGTTAGTAGTTAGGACCTCCATGCGTTAATTTACTGGATCATTTTAAGAGACTCATCTTGTAAAACTGCTTTGAACTGAGTACAGTTTACCTGTGGTTTTGTAAATGTAACCACTGTATAATGTAATTTTTATGTGTTTCTAAAACTTCCTACATAATAGCCATATATGTTTATACTGATGCTTTTATTGCTCCCATTTAGGACACCTTTAACAAATGTTTCAATTGAGGACTACTTTTCATAATTTTTACCTTTTAGTGGTATATATTTATAATTATTGGCCAGTCCAGTTTTTTGTTGAGTAGTTTTTGACTCTCTAGTTCTAATTGACCAACAAACACACTTTAATATGAGTGCTTTTAGTTGTACACTTTAAGTCAGGCCCTTTTAATTATTTCACATTTCATTTATTCAGCACGGCTCAAAAGGAAGCCAGGATTACTGATCTATGAACAAACTGACATCGATAAATGCCATACCCATCTATCTTTTAACAGGACGACACACTTCACTGGGACAGCAAGCAAGAACACGGAATGGGGACGGCGGAAATCAAATTCGGCGACTCCACCGTGTTGATCCAGCACAAAGAGACGGGTCTGTGGCTCTCCTATCTGGTGAGATTCTGCTAATTCGTTGTTTAATTCACCGGAAAAGATGCGCGGCCCGAATCAAATAATTTGATAATAATAATGGAGTTTATCTAGTGCCAAACTGCAGCTCCTGATTTAATGCTCCGGGCATTTTAACATTATTACTGTAATCCTCAGTCACCGGCAGACAACTCAATGTTGTGTGTGTAGTTGTCGGGGGAGGGGGGCTCTTTCATTCTTGTAGACAGTCTAAGTGTGTATTTAGGGATGGCTAGGTATCTTCCGAAGCGAGGATAACACCCCTTGGGTCAAAGGGTCTAGGTTTGCATTTTTGTGCCATCTCATCCTAAAATAGAGTCTGTATCTAGACCTGATAGAAAGATATCTGTGCCAGATATATCTCATTTCACTACGCAATAAAAGCAGATGATACTGGATCAGAATCTATGTCTGTTGGACTGAGATCGATCAGAGCTCTACTGACTGCAAATGTAACTCATTCTTACAAGGAGATCCACAAATCACAGGTTTTAGGGTATGTGTGGGATTGTCGTGAAATGGCGGATGTCCTCCTCATTGTTGTGTTAATGACTTTGCATAGTTACCTGACCCTAAAAAACAATGTATTCATAGGAAATGAAAGTTTAATTCATTCATATAAGAACTGCTTTCAAAGATGTCGATATATATTGTCAATAAAAATGAATTGCACCACTCCAAATAAGATTTTTTACTTGAAAAAGCCGTTTTTCACTGGTTACCTAGTTCAAGAGGTGCAGCGCACTTACACGCACCTATCCTGTCGGCCATTTTGAGTGGCAAAATATACACAAAGGAATTGACTCCCAAAATGGCAGAAATGGTGGATGCGCAGTGTGCGAAGGAGCTTTCCACATCGTGCAAGGGGTCAACTAGTAAAAAGAGGGGAAAGTGTTGACTCTGAGTAAGTTTTCCATGCGTGTGTTTATAAGAAGAGCCTCTGGATCATTCAGTTTTTCTTTGCCACTTGTTATGAGTCCAGCAGTGCAGACACTGGCCTTATCCACCACAACAACTTCCCATTTGCTATGCTTGGAAACATAAATCAATAACTGTTTGACAGAGTCCCTCTTTCAAACAACAATCCAATGCAGCATGGTTTTAAAACAATATCTCCCCCCCCCCCCCCCTCTTCCCCTCCTCCCTACATTAATCCCAAAACAACTTTTGGGACGACAGAGCCAAATTTTAATTTCCACATCAAAGATGACAGATAAGTCTTCACTGCGCCCTCCAACCTGTATTAATCAGAGAACTGACTATTTTGATTTCATGCCCAGTGAAGAGATAATGTGGCTGATACAATGATGCGCCATTGTGGCATTTTATAAGATTGACTCATTCAGTCAGTCAGTGAAACATGCCTGCTACCAGCTGCTAATTGCACCCCACTCCCTGTTTTATTATTGTATTTGTCTATGTCATCGGTCTGTCTGGGGGAAGTGATGTTGCTTTTCTGCAGCCGCCTGATGCTCTGAGATGACCTCGAGTTGACATATTCCCTTACATCTGACATTTGAGAGTTTTTTTAATTTTATTTTTCAAGTAGCTGTGAGGAAGACTCAAGGCTGAGTTTTGTTGGAGTAGATGAAATGATAGTCAGCTTGTGTTTAATTTCCTTCCCTGTGAAGCAGATCATCTTGAAGCGATCATCACACAGAAGAGAAACAGCTAGAGGAAAGAGTTTGAGGCCCTAAAAGGTTGAGCTGTCAAAAAATATCCCCCCCCCCATGTAGCTCCTTCATGGAAAAAAAAATCTTCCAAACTGACATTTATTTGAATGGCACATTAATTTCCCTTTGGACAGCTATTTTGTATACGTATTAAAAAATGAAAAACACTGCAGAGTTTTGCATGACAGGCAGCCTCTCTTTGTTCAGCTACCAAGTTGTATGTCTGTTCATAGAGGGTCCTTACTCTATGGTCTGTTTAGATCATTAGCAGTGCAAACTATCCACATCCTTAATGAAACAAAGACATGTGACTATGTAATTGAAACCTTTACTCATAGTTATTTTCTATGAAAAGCTTACATGATACTATCGTTTTGTTATGATTTTTTGTACATGCTAGGATGGTTAATTAAAATTCAAGGCCAAGCAATTTGAGTAAGTTGTTGTTGTCAATCACATCAAAGCTGATGCTTCACGGTTTGCACAATGGAACACCAATGTGATCTATCTCAGGCTGTGCTCCTCCGTGTAAGTTGTTGTTGTCAATCACATCAAAGCTGATGCTTCACGGTTTGCACAATGGAACACCAATGTGATCTATCTCAGGCTGTGCTCCTCCGTGGTTTGCACAATGGAACACCAATGTGATCTATCTCAGGCTGTGCTCCTCCGTGTAAGTTGTTGTTGTCAATCACATCAAAGCTGATGCTTCACGGTTTGCACAATGGAACACCAATGTGATCTATCTCAGGCTGTGCTCCTCCGTGTAAGTTGTTGTTGTCAATCACATCAAAGCTGATGCTTCACGGTTTGCACAATGGAACACCAATGTGATCTATCTCAGGCTGTGCTCCTCCGTGTAAGTTGTTGTTGTCAATCACATCAAAGCTGATGCTTCACGGTTTGCACAATGGAACACCAATGTGATCTATCTCAGGCTGTGCTCCTCCGTGTAAGTTGTTGTTGTCAATCACATCAAAGCTGATGCTTCACGGTTTGCACAATGGAACACCAATGTGATCTATCTCAGGCTGTGCTCCTCCGTGTAAGTTGTTGTTGTCAATCACATCAAAGCTGATGCTTCACGGTTTGCACAATGGAACACCAATGTGATCTATCTCAGGCTGTGCTCCTCCGTGTAAGTTGTTGTTGTCAATCACATCAAAGCTGATGCTTCACGGTTTGCACAATGGAACACCAATGTGATCTATCTCAGGCTGTGCTCCTCCGTGGTTTGCACAATGGAACACCAATGTGATCTATCTCAGGCTGTGCTCCTCCGTGGTTTGCACAATGGAACACCAATGTGATCTATCTCAGGCTGTGCTCCTCCGTGGTTTGCACAATGGAACACCAATGTGATCTATCTCAGGCTGTGCTCCTCCGTGGTTTGCACAATGGAACACCAATGTGATCTATCTCAGGCTGTGCTCCTCCGTGGTTTGCACAATGGAACACCAATGTGATCTATCTCAGGCTGTGCTCCTCCGTGGTTTGCACAATGGAACACCAATGTGATCTATCTCAGGCTGTGCTCCTCCGTGGTTTGCACAATGGAACACCAATGTGATCTATCTCAGGCTGTGCTCCTCCGTGGTTTGCACAATGGAACACCAATGTGATCTATCTCAGGCTGTGCTCCTCCGTGGTTTGCACAATGGAACACCAATGTGATCTATCTCAGGCTGTGCTCCTCCGTGGTTTGCACAATGGAACACCAATGTGATCTATCTCAGGCTGTGCTCCTCCGTGGTTTGCACAATGGAACACCAATGTGATCTATCTCAGGCTGTGCTCCTCCGTGGTTTGCACAATGGAACACCAATGTGATCTATCTCAGGCTGTGCTCCTCCGTGGTTTGCACAATGGAACACCAATGTGATCTATCTCAGGCTGTGCTCCTCCGTGGTTTGCACAATGGAACACCAATGTGATCTATCTCAGGCTGTGCTCCTCCGTGGTTTGCACAATGGAGCACCAATGTGATCTATCTCAGGCTGTGCTCCTCCGTGGTTTGCACAATGGAACACCAATGTGATCTATCTCAGGCTGTGCTCCTCCGTGGTTTGCACAATGGAACACCAATGTGATCTATCTCAGGCTGTGCTCCTCCGTGGTTTGCACAATGGAACACCAATGTGATCTATCTCAGGCTGTGCTCCTCCGTGGTTTGCACAATGGAACACCAATGTGATCTATCTCAGGCTGTGCTCCTCCGTGGTTTGCACAATGGAACACCAATGTGATCTATCTCAGGCTGTGCTCCTCCGTGGTTTGCACAATGGAACACCAATGTGATCTATCTCAGGCTGTGCTCCTCCGTGGTTTGCACAATGGAACACCAATGTGATCTATCTCAGGCTGTGCTCCTCCGTGGTTTGCACAATGGAACACCAATGTGATCTATCTCAGGCTGTGCTCCTCCGTGGTTTGCACAATGGAACACCAATGTGATCTATCTCAGGCTGTGCTCCTCCGTGGTTTGCACAATGGAACACCAATGTGATCTATCTCAGGCTGTGCTCCTCCGTGGTTTGCACAATGGAACACCAATGTGATCTATCTCAGGCTGTGCTCCTCCGTGGTTTGCACAATGGAGCACCAATGTGATCTATCTCAGGCTGTGCTCCTCCGTGGTTTGCACAATGGAACACCAATGTGATCTATCTCAGGCTGTGCTCCTCCGTGGTTTGCACAATGGAACACCAATGTGATCTATCTCAGGCTGTGCTCCTCCGTGGTTTGCACAATGGAACACCAATGTGATCTATCTCAGGCTGTGCTCCTCCGTGGTTTGCACAATGGAACACCAATGTGATCTATCTCAGGCTGTGCTCCTCCGTGGTTTGCACAATGGAACACCAATGTGATCTATCTCAGGCTGTGCTCCTCCGTGGTTTGCACAATGGAACACCAATGTGATCTATCTCAGGCTGTGCTCCTCCGTGGTTTGCACAATGGAACACCAATGTGATCTATCTCAGGCTGTGCTCCTCCGTGGTTTGCACAATGGAACACCAATGTGATCTATCTCAGGCTGTGCTCCTCCGTGGTTTGCACAATGGAACACCAATGTGATCTATCTCAGGCTGTGCTCCTCCGTGGTTTGCACAATGGAACACCAATGTGATCTATCTCAGGCTGTGCTCCTCCGTGGTTTGCACAATGGAGCACCAATGTGATCTATCTCAGGCTGTGCTCCTCCGTGGTTTGCACAATGGAACACCAATGTGATCTATCTCAGGCTGTGCTCCTCCGTGGTTTGCACAATGGAACACCAATGTGATCTATCTCAGGCTGTGCTCCTCCGTGGTTTGCACAATGGAACACCAATGTGATCTATCTCAGGCTGTGCTCCTCCGTGGTTTGCACAATGGAACACCAATGTGATCTATCTCAGGCTGTGCTCCTCCGTGGTTTGCACAATGGAACACCAATGTGATCTATCTCAGGCTGTGCTCCTCCGTGGTTTGCACAATGGAACACCAATGTGATCTATCTCAGGCTGTGCTCCTCCGTGGTTTGCACAATGGAACACCAATGTGATCTATCTCAGGCTGTGCTCCTCCGTGGTTTGCACAATGGAACACCAATGTGATCTATCTCAGGCTGTGCTCCTCCGTGGTTTGCACAATGGAGCACCAATGTGATCTATCTCAGGCTGTGCTCCTCCGTGGTTTGCACAATGGAACACCAATGTGATCTATCTCAGGCTGTGCTCCTCCGTGGTTTGCACAATGGAACACCAATGTGATCTATCTCAGGCTGTGCTCCTCCGTGGTTTGCACAATGGAACACCAATGTGATCTATCTCAGGCTGTGCTCCTCCGTGGTTTGCACAATGGAACACCAATGTGATCTATCTCAGGCTGTGCTCCTCCGTGGTTTGCACAATGGAACACCAATGTGATCTATCTCAGGCTGTGCTCCTCCGTGGTTTGCACAATGGAGCACCAATGTGATCTATCTCAGGCTGTGCTCCTCCGTGGTTTGCACAATGGAGCACCAATGTGATCTATCTCAGGCTGTGCTCCTCCGTGGTTTGCACAATGGAGCACCAATGTGATCTATCTCAGGCTGTGCTCCTCCGTGGTTTGCACAATGGAACACCAATGTGATCTATCTCAGGCTGTGCTCCTCCGTGGTTTGCACAATGGAACACCAATGTGATCTATCTCAGGCTGTGCTCCTCCGTGGTTTGCACAATGGAACACCAATGTGATCTATCTCAGGCTGTGCTCCTCCGTGGTTTGCACAATGGAACACCAATGTGATCTATCTCAGGCTGTGCTCCTCCGTGGTTTGCACAATGGAACACCAATGTGATCTATCTCAGGCTGTGCTCCTCCGTGGTTTGCACAATGGAACACCAATGTGATCTATCTCAGGCTGTGCTCCTCCGTGGTTTGCACAATGGAACACCAATGTGATCTATCTCAGGCTGTGCTCCTCCGTGGTTTGCACAATGGAACACCAATGTGATCTATCTCAGGCTGTGCTCCTCCGTGGTTTGCACAATGGAACACCAATGTGATCTATCTCAGGCTGTGCTCCTCCGTGGTTTGCACAATGGAACACCAATGTGATCTATCTCAGGCTGTGCTCCTCCGTGGTTTGCACAATGGAACACCAATGTGATCTATCTCAGGCTGTGCTCCTCCGTGGTTTGCACAATGGAACACCAATGTGATCTATCTCAGGCTGTGCTCCTCCGTGGTTTGCACAATGGAACACCAATGTGATCTATCTCAGGCTGTGCTCCTCCGTGGTTTGCACAATGGAACACCAATGTGATCTATCTCAGGCTGTGCTCCTCCGTGTAAGTTGTTGTTGTCAATCACATCAAAGCTGATGCTTCACGGTTTGCACAATGGAACACCAATGTGATCTATCTCAGGCTGTGCTCCTCCGTGGTTTGCACAATGGAACACCAATGTGATCTATCTCAGGCTGTGCTCCTCCGTGGTTTGCACAATGGAACACCAATGTGATCTATCTCAGGCTGTGCTCCTCCGTGGTTTGCACAATGGAACACCAATGTGATCTATCTCAGGCTGTGCTCCTCCGTGGTTTGCACAATGGAACACCAATGTGATCTATCTCAGGCTGTGCTCCTCCGTGGTTTGCACAATGGAACACCAATGTGATCTATCTCAGGCTGTGCTCCTCCGTGGTTTGCACAATGGAACACCAATGTGATCTATCTCAGGCTGTGCTCCTCCGTGGTTTGCACAATGGAACACCAATGTGATCTATCTCAGGCTGTGCTCCTCCGTGGTTTGCACAATGGAACACCAATGTGATCTATCTCAGGCTGTGCTCCTCCGTGGTTTGCACAATGGAACACCAATGTGATCTATCTCAGGCTGTGCTCCTCCGTGGTTTGCACAATGGAACACCAATGTGATCTATCTCAGGCTGTGCTCCTCCGTGGTTTGCACAATGGAACACCAATGTGATCTATCTCAGGCTGTGCTCCTCCGTGGTTTGCACAATGGAACACCAATGTGATCTATCTCAGGCTGTGCTCCTCCGTGGTTTGCACAATGGAACACCAATGTGATCTATCTCAGGCTGTGCTCCTCCGTGGTTTGCACAATGGAACACCAATGTGATCTATCTCAGGCTGTGCTCCTCCGTGGTTTGCACAATGGAACACCAATGTGATCTATCTCAGGCTGTGCTCCTCCGTGGTTTGCACAATGGAACACCAATGTGATCTATCTCAGGCTGTGCTCCTCCGTGGTTTGCACAATGGAACACCAATGTGATCTATCTCAGGCTGTGCTCCTCCGTGGTTTGCACAATGGAACACCAATGTGATCTATCTCAGGCTGTGCTCCTCCGTGTAAGTTGTTGTTGTCAATCACATCAAAGCTGATGCTTCACGGTTTGCACAATGGAACACCAATGTGATCTATCTCAGGCTGTGCTCCTCCGTGGTTTGCACAATGGAACACCAATGTGATCTATCTCAGGCTGTGCTCCTCCGTGGTTTGCACAATGGAACACCAATGTGATCTATCTCAGGCTGTGCTCCTCCGTGGTTTGCACAATGGAACACCAATGTGATCTATCTCAGGCTGTGCTCCTCCGTGGTTTTTTTTAAAGCGGCATACTGGTAAAATTATTCACCTGATCTAACCATCTAAGCCTAAGTCATCCTGGCTTTTATCATTTATCTTCTATACTTCCCTGCAAGATAACTATTTCCAGATTGTTGCCTTTTCTACGTGTTACATGTCCAACGAATTGCAATGTGTGAACATTGAGTACCCTATGTTGTGATCTCTCGGTAATAGCACACTATTTTTTCCTTCTCTTGGTCAACGGAACATTCTGCCCCGGCACCATGGCTCAAAAGCATTGACATATCTCCTGTGAGCGTACTCAATGACCAAGTTTGAATAAGACCCGATTCAGACAATATATGTCAAGATGATTGGAACAAACTCTGATTACAAGTGTTAAGTTTTCAAATCATAAGTTTTGGGTTCAAACAAGGAAAAATTGACTAGAGCGAGATTTGAACCTGCGTCTTCCGAATTAATGTGCCTATGCTAACTAGCCCTAATTATTATTATTATTATTATTATTTATTCGACCTCAACAGTACAGAAAATACAATACAATGCAATAACGGAGGGGAAAAAATCCCAAAACAGAAACGACAAAGCAACAAAACATTATGAGAAAAAAAAAAAAATAATAAAAAAAAATGAAATGAAAAACAAATAAATAAATCAATCAATCAATCAATCAATCAATCAATCAATCAATCAATCAGTCAATAAATTAAAAAGGAATTAAATCAATAAATAAATAAATAAACAAACAAAATAATATAAAATAAAATAAAATACAATAAAATAAACAAATAAACAAATAAGTAAATAAATAAGTAAAACAAATATATAAAAAATTCTGATGACGTGAGGGCAAATAGAGAGAACAATGAAAATGAGCCTATGAGGGGAGCATGCACGTATTAGAAGTTAATCTGGGGAAGGACACAAGAAAACTACTCGACAAAAGGACCAAACAATACTATGTGGGTCAGGGACAACAAAAGTAAACTAAATTACTGATACTCGGAAGCATGTTGTCCCACACATAGTAAAACAGGAAAACTGGAGACAATAAACTTGACAATAAGAGGGAAGGGAAGAAGATCAAGTTCCCACACACGCATGCTCCCGGGTCAAACCGGAGGGATTAAATAAAAACAATGTTAGACAGGATTTAAACAGGATTTAAACAGACGGCTTTAAGTTGGCGGAGAAATGTCGGCAGAGGACAAATTACAGCAGAATCCCGGATGTGTTGTGGAATGGTATCCCATAGTCTCGGGAAACGACGGGACGGAGAGTGAAGTAATGAGTCTGTACGAGCAGGAAGATGGCAGAATGTGAGCGTGTTAAGATGACGAGGGTTGATGACGATGTTGTTTCTAAGGGATTTGCAAACTGAAATACCGTATAAAACCTTAAAAGCAAAAGAACGCCAAAAAAAAAAAAAAAAGCATAAGTAATTACACCTATTGGTGAGGGTGTGCCAGTTAAGCCGCTGTAATCTGTCCTTGTACGACATTTCTCCTCGTCTTTGGCCTAGAGCGAGACGAGTAGTTGTACGTTGGATCCGCTCGAGCTTTTGTTGCTGAGCTGAGGTATAGGGATGCCATGCAGTTAAACTGGGAGGACTAATGACTTGTACAATGTGAAAATTGCAATTGGGGAGGAGCCACGGGCAACTGTTCTGATGAACCCTAAGAGACGATTGGCTCTGGCTACAATAGAGTCAGTGTGCGTTGCCCAACTGAGATTAGCATCTATTGTGAGGCCTAGATATTGAAAAGATTTGGTGGTGTTCAAAGGAATGGTTCCTAGAATATAGACTGGGGGATTTATATTACGGCTACGAGTGATATGCATGACTTTAGTTTTACCACCATTGAAGGTCATATCGTTAGCGTCACACCAGTGCTTAAGTCTATTTAGATCATTCTGGAGCTCAAGTTCATCATCGGGACATTGTACGGCACGATATAAGAGGATATCATCAGCAAATAAAACACAATTGGAGGAAGTTGAAGTGGAAATGTCATTAACAAAAAGGTTAAACAAAAGCGGACCAAGTACACTACCCTGTGGAACACCAGAGGTAACATCCACCCATGAGGAGACCGGTGCTCTACCAACTGAGCTACCTAGCCCTATGATGGTGGTATCGCTATTTCACCAATATCTTTGTTCAAGGGTGCCAGTCAGAAGACATTCAACCTGTATCTGATGTATAGCCAGGGATCACACCTAAGTTTACGATACAGCCTGGGAAGCGGCAGTAGAGGGATCACCTTAAAATCATTAACCATCATATTATATTTCTTATGATTTGGAGAACCAAAGCCTGTATTTCAAGGGAAAATACATCCAGAGTAGATTAATTTCTCCCGTCTAGTTTTTCATGAACACGCCATACAACCAACCTGTGAAAAAGACTTGCAATTTAACATGTTCATATTTTGTCAGGGTTTTTGTACCAGGCCATTTGCGGCTTATTTTGATTGCAGCAATAAAACAAAAATACCAGTTATGTTTAGAGTCTTCAAATGATTTTTTCAGTTTTTTTTAAAACAGTGTTTTGATGAAAATAATAGTTTGATCGATACTGATATGAACATCTGTGAGTTTTCAGATTGAGACTAATCAACATTTGGGGGATTGTTACAAATTCTCTATGAGGGAATACAAGATTGGCGCCAAGGTTTTAAACAGCCATTTAAAACAGGCAGGGTCGTGGCCGTGTGATAAAGAATCGAGCCAAAGGCGATCCTTTATCGCATGGCCACAGCCCTGCAAGGTTTTAAACGGCCGCTTAAGAGCGACTCACTTCTCTTTTATTCCCATTCATAAATACTTTTTTGAGGAAGGTGCAATGCACAACAGCACAACAGTTGTGCGTATGCATGTGTTCTAATGGATTTTACATTGAGTACCATATGTATTATCGTGTTTGTCAACACGCGCATGGCTACGAACACAAACACGCTTAGCCAACCAATCTGAAACAGCTCCAGCTAGGTCTTTCTCAGCCATGACCACCTTTCAACCGATAGGACTGCCTAAACCGCTTGGGGTATTTTATGAATTTGTCTTTAAAGCCAAGCTGTAACTCGATTGGCTAGTCTAGTCATGTCCAGGTGCTTTTAGAGAAATATAATGCCCTCTCCAGGCTCAACATGAATAACTTATTAATTTTCCATTAGTCGATTGAATGAACTTAGCCAGGGGTGCATCTGGTTTATAGACCTGTATATTATTATGCCGGGTGAGACACAAGCTTCCTGGATGGCTGTAATTGTCTTGGCTATCAGATATCTCCTTCATAATTACTGACACTTTTTGCCGCAGATTTTTCAACAAGTCTCATCGAGCCTTAAGATTTGAAGTCCGCCTTATTTTGTCAATTTATGATGACATCGTGAATGGATATTTATGGTTTGCCATATGCAAGAACGTATGTTTAGAGTCCATTTTAGTTTTGTTTCCTTGTTTTGTTCATTAAAACAGTATAATTGTACATTTGCAATATTTGCTTAGTATATTTGTATGTGTTATATTTGAGTAAACAATAATGAAACAGTCAATCAGTTTCTTTTCATTTGATTTTGAAAGGTTGAAACTGAAGCTATGTGTTTCTGTTTTTCAAAGTGAAAATTAATCCAACAAAAGTGACTTGAGTTTTCACTTGCATCTTACTTTTAAGTAACAACATCTGAAAGAGAAAAGATAATAACAGAAGCAGTTTCATAGACTAGTCTTATGTGACATGACATGATTCGTCCTAATATCTCCGTTTCTTTACGTTAGAAATTCCGCAGGGTTTGTCTTCATAATATTAGCTAGGCAATCATTTCTCTAAATTCAGTCCATGTGCCTACCCAAGTCCAGCCTGCTCAGATTGTGTAGACTGGAGGCTGCAGTTAATGACTCTTAATTGACATTAATGTTTCCATAAGCCCCAGGAGGCAGCCAAACATCTGCCTGGGTTCAGTCCTGCAGTGGAATTTATGTGTTGACTTTTTCACTTTGCAGCCTGGGTAACAGATGGAGTTAGAATGGATGACCTTTTTGATGTGGAATACCAGCAAATATCACAATATTGGTTTGCCCGTGATGCCGAATTCTTCTGTCAGCTTTTTTCTCCAAGCAATTTATATCAGTTATTCATGGCTGGAATTCTTACATGAACGATATAATATTTGTTATCCTGGTAGATTTATTCAGTTAATGTAGAAAAACTTCCCAGGTTGAATTAGAATTTAGGTCAAAAAGCAATTTTGTGACTGCCCTTGAACGGTTGGATTTTCCCCCTTTAGTCCCATGGATTTTCTTCAGTTTCAGTTTCTTTTTTGCAAAAAAAAAAAAAAAAAAAAGCATTACTGAAAGTTCAACCAGAGTAACAAAATTGTGTTTTGCATTGCTGGCATTACCATGGGCCTTTGTTGTATTACTTACAAGTTGTGCGTGCTATTTCCATCTTAACACTCACATTCTAAGGACAATTCTCTGTTGCTGCATAAAAATGAATTTTGAAAAAATATTTCACTTCTTATTATACCAAGATATCACTGCCAGGGGCAACATTGGTGGGAAAAACTTTACGTGAAAGGGTAAACAAAGCCTTTGGAAGTTGTCATATTATTAAGAAGGCATTGTTTTTATTTGCATGACTTGTTAGTGTATTAACCATGTAGCACGCGACATCACATGTTGCTGGCATCATTATGTGTAAATAGCTCAATTGCAGAAAGCATAACATTTTATCTTTATGGAGGTAATAAAATACAATTTTGTTGTCAACTTATAATATAAAGGAGGGGACTCATCACATAATGTGTCCACCATTACTTTGACAAATTTGATGATTTTGTTTTGTAATTGTGATGCAAAACGTAGTGTTTTTTCTTCATATGACCACTGTAGTATCTCGCCTGCTGGGTAATACCATAGAATGCACATGGTCACTATTTTCGTTAATGAGGTGACTTGGTCCATACATGTTCCTGAGCAAACTGAGAGGCTAGCCCAATGTTGTTCTGTTTACGACACCATTCTGTTGTTTTGGTCACCTTTTTGCCTTTAAAATGAAAACAAAATTATTTCCCCCCCCCCCCCCAGATTACAGTTAACAGTGAAATTAGGTCTAGGATGTTTTGGACCCATCACCATCTTTCATCCAAATACTTTTTCTAAAAATGTTCAGGAAGAGTGTGCAATAGGTCTTATCTTGGAAATGCCAACATTGAACATTTCACCATCTTAGTGTGTCCACGAGACGTATTATGAGATTATCGGAGACGGCAGTATTACAGTTTCCTCTTGTTACCTGATGAATTTCTTATCTGTTTTAGGTGGAGGATAAATCGGTCGGAGGAGGCAGGCAAGTGGATAGAAAGGTAGGTCAGGCATTGAGATAAAGAGGGGGGGGGTAGTCAGAGAGACACGAAGCCTGTCTGTCTGCACTAATATCCCCTTGAGGCAGTCTCCTTAATTATACAGAATGGATGAGAACAGGACATTGACTTAAACAACCTGAAGTAATAATTCTGAAGTGATGAGAGTTATGGTTGGAGTTGACATGTACATGTATGAAGTCACCCCAATGTGACCTTTTGCTGTGGCATCCGTCATCGAAAGAGGATGGCTTAATAGAGTTGCTGAAAATACTTGTAAATGCTGTATTTTTAGCCTTAAGGTAATATACAGGATTGGTAGAACTGACAAAATAGCCCCGGACAGTGTTCTTGTTTTGTGTGGTCAACCATATACATGAAATAACAAACAACATTTTGGCTGTGTGAGTCAGGAGAAAATAGTGAAAAAAACCTGTTTATATTTTCAGCACGTAAACACATTTTCCTTAATTTTTGCTTTAACAACCGAAATCAGCTGTTTTTTCAGTGACAGTTTTGTTTGAATACATTTTTATTTCAGAGAAAAATATTTCACAGAAAAAATGGTTCTAGTATGAACTTCATAATCAGTAAGCTTGCAGACTAAAATTAAACAATGATGTTTTTTATTCTTACTGATCCTGGTAAAACTTTTAAGATTTTTTTTTTTTTTACCTTACACCAATGTGTGATAAGCACTACTCAGCGCTTTCCTGAGTCCTGTGGAAAATAATACACAGGCATACTACTTAGGTGGGATTGGAACCCACCATCCCCCAAATTCTATAGCAGATGTCTTACCACTAGAGTACTGAGCTTACCTGATGACAAGAGGTCAGTCTGGATGATGTGACTTTGATTAGGAGCGGGTACTACAAACAATTTAAATAGATTTAATAATTGCATCTGAGGTTAAGAGTATTATTTTGGTTTATACAGTTCCTATCACACATTGGTGTAGATCAAAAGCCAAACTAATACTCTTATTCCCAATGCAATTATGACGTCTGTTCAAAGTATATACCTCAGCATGCAGAAGCCATCATGGTCATACTCCTCGCATGCAAAAGCAATAATGAATACCAATGTCCTTTATACCGAAAGGAACCAGACTAATTGGGAGCAATTGGTTTTAGGTAAGATGCATTGATTTGAACGCTAGATACTCAAGATGCCTGCAGAATGATTAGTGTGATAAGCAGTTCAATTAGAAGGGCTTGCGAGACCTGTTTGCTATTTTCTGCTGTATAGTTTGTTTCAGTTTTGGGTAGGGATCACTGCAGAAAGGGTAAAGATAGTCAAATTATTGTCCCGTAACAAACCAAGCGCATGTAGATAAATATGGAAGAGGTTCGCTGCCACTTTTCCTTTAATCACACTGTCTGCATTTTTTATTTTATTTTTCCAAAGGATTTAATCTTTCATCTTTAGATGCAGCAACCAATTTGTTTTTACCTCAGTAAAATGTTAGAAGAGTTCAAAATTCATAAAAGCACAACATTTTAGTCTGCAGCAATTGCTTTGCTCACTATACCGAGGCCAGCTTTGGCTATGCTCAGCAACAATTCAAAATCAAAACAAAATGTGACTCCACTCCAATGCTTTCGCTGAGCATTATAAGAATGCCGGACTTTCAGTTAAAAGGTGCATTATAAAAAATGAAGGGAATTCTTTGTGGATGCCACAAACGGGAATTTACCGATCCTGGACTGTCACTCTGTTGATTTTAATTATTAGATTTTCTCTGCATACAGCCCTGAGAAGCTCATCTGTGCAATTAGGACCTGAGGCCATTAAAAAAAGGCAAAGCTGATAAATTTTTGCTGAGCACAGAAAGCTTTGCATAGTAAGAACAGATCCAACCAATCGGTTGTACTATGCAAGTTGTATAATGCAAGGGGTGTCATGGCCGAGCGGTTTAGAGCATCGAATTCAAATTATGGTGGTTAAGTCATCGGGATGCGGGTTTGAATCCCGGTCATGACACTTTTGTCCTGAGGCCGGATGCTTTACTATAATTGCTTCTCTTCACCCAGGGGTATAAATGCCGGGTACCTGCGAGGGTAGAGGTTGATATTGTGTTTGAAAAAGTCTTCGGAGTGCCACTGCAGCCTGGGGCTGTATACTTACTAGGGAGCTGAGAAAGATTAAAGGAATGTTATTGGCCCAATGACCAGGGGTCGATTTCACCAAACTCTTCCTAACTTAGGACTAATCCTAGGCAATGCTAAGAGATAGGACTAGTCCTAAGTTAGGACGAGTAACTTAAGACTAGTCCTATCTCTTGGCATTGCCTAGGATTAGTCCTAAGTTAGGAAGGGTTTGGTGAAATCGACCCCAGGACACTAATGTAAAGCGCATGGATACGTTATTGTAAAATGCGCTCTATCAGAACTAGTTACTATTACTATTATTTTCCCTGCTTATTTTGATGAGCAATTAAATCTATTAAGCACAATTTTCTGCATCACTTCTCAATGAAAGTGTGCCCTGGAGCTCACATTAAGGACAGAATGTGACATCTTGGTTTTTTCCTCTTCCATGGCTTAGGTTGTGATGCATCGTGACGGCCACATGGACGATGGATTCTCAGTAGTACGTGCTCGAGACGAGGAGTCACGTTCAGCTGTGATTATCCGCAAGAGTACCTCTCTCTTCCATCAGTTCATCGGGTAAGAGAAATGCTCTAAGCTCAACGATTATCCTCAAGAGGTGATGTGGTTGTAAACATCCGACTATCATGCAGGGTTCCTGCATGTATCTCTAAAAAGTTTGTAAGATGAGTTTCAACTGAATGCCATCGTGGTCCTCAGATTTAACTGCATCAGTTTGAAGTCGAGTTCCTTCTCTGCTGATAGTCCAGTCATTGTAATTTTTGTTGTGCTATTTAAAAATGTTGTTAGATAACATTAAATATGATGGATGCCGTGCAATAAGTAGAATATTTTTATATTTTAGTAAATCCTTGTTTGAAGTTAATGAAATGGGTTCTCTGTTACTTGGTTAATGTGGATTAGATTTGGTTGAAGAAATAATTTTGGGTTGAACAAAGACAAATTGACTAGATTGGGATTTGAACGTACAACCTCTGGATTTATGTGCCGGCAGCTCTACCAACTGAGCTATCTAGCCCAAGATAGCTCAGTTGGTAAAACGCCGGCACGTTAATCTGGAAGTGGCAGATTCAAATCCCGCTCTAGTCAAATTTTCTTTTTCCAACCACAAATTATTGAAAAGTAACATATCTAGGAAAGAACCTTATAAAAAAAGCCTAGAATTTCCAGATTATTATTATTTTTCCAGTGCTTGTTAATATATTTGATTATTGGAACAAATTGTCGTTTATTAGAGCCTTGGAGTCACTGAGGACTGAGGATGATGATCGGAGGCAGTGGGAGAGCTTCTCCTTGGAGTCAGTGACAGACATCTTGAGGGACCTGGTGGAGTATTTTGCTCAACCTGCGGAAGAAAGTGGTGAGATGTAGTCAGGAACAGTGATCTAACTTAACCCATTAGTACAGTCAAGGCCATGCAACCCAACCATCTAAACCCTATTTTGAATCTCCAGCCTAATTTAACCCAGTTAAACCCACTGCAACCCAACCAACTAAACTCATATTATGAGTCACTAGTCTTGTGTAACCCTGTTAAACCCATTAAAAACAAAGCCACTTTAAGTAGCCAAGAAAAGCACTTTCTGTCTATTGGAACCAAGCACACTTATTGCATGCAGTAGTAAGCCCAGTCCTTGTTATTTGAAGATAGGGCTGTGTTTAGTAGTCAGTATTGTGAGATATTGTGTGACCCAAACTAGTCATAATATTGCGCTCAAAGTGACACTAACTTTCCACACTTATACATTGAAATTTACCAAGACTCACTGATAAATTAACAGTGTAAGATTATAACATCAAAACGGAGTGATGCTTGAAATAAAATGTAATAAATGGAAAAACTGAGCAAAGTTGAACTTGGGCAAACAATTCACTGCATGTGAGTCTTTTTGGGGAAATTAGGTGGCAGCAGAGTTACCAGGTAAATCCATTGTGCTCATAACTATGTAACCAATGGAAATTTTCCTGGTTTGTTTATCGCTGCCAAGTGTTGCAAAGTCTCCCAGTGACTATAAATAAGGGAAGAAAAGAGTGGCGGTGAGTTATTAAATGGCCGTTAAAAATCGGCAGGGTTGGGGCCGTGGGATAAAGGACCTTTCAAAAGGCGAGGATCTTTAATGCATTGCCTTGACCCTGGAAATGTTTAAATGGTCGAGTCAATACTCTTTCTTTCCCACTTATAAATTCCCTTTTTGGCAAAAAGCATAAAAATAAAGGGAAAAAAATGTAAATGATTTTGTCGTTTTGTACAATTTTTCAATTCCTGTCAAAGGTCAAAATTGCACACGATGCTCAATGGTTGTGCGTACATGCATGTTCAAATAGATTTTATGTTGAGTACTGTATGTATTGATTGCGTTACGCATTAATAGCGTCTGCTTAAGCTTGCGCACCAACACTCTTTTGGATAAGAACACCGAACACGCTTTTGGATAAGAACACCGAACACGCTTTTGGATAAGAACACCGAACACGCTTTAGCCAACAGGACTTAAACAGCTCCAGCAATGTCTTTATTAGCCATTTAGTACCTGGTAAACATGGTCATGTGACCACCTTTCAACCAATAGGACTGCCTAAACTGTCTAGGGTATTTTTGAAGTTGTCTTTATGATTGAATTCATTTTTAGCATTAACCGTTTAATCGTCTTTCACTACTTGATATCTTGTAAGTGGCTTTTTGGTTTATTGCAGAACATGAAGAGAAGCAAAAGAAACTGAAAGCTCTCAAGAACAGGCAGGATTTGTTTCATGAAGAGGTCAGTATTTAAGGGAAGAAGCAGCAGTGGGTTTCTTAATTGTAATTATTATTATTATTATTATTATTATTATTATTATTATTATTATTATCCCCTTGTATCCCAAAGTTGGTTTGGTGTCTCTCCCAATGTCATGAAAGCAAGACAGTGAGCTGTTGTTGAATCTTAATTTCATTCAGTAATATACCACAAGGAAAACCGACTGGTAAATTGTAGGTGTTTTGTAATTTTAGATCTTTCAAATCAAATTTGAGGAGATTGCATAATAAGAACCTTGTATTATTTTACCATCATTGGGAAGATCTGATCTTTCCTTTTTTAACCATTTCAAGTTTGGGTATGGAGGGTGAATGTGGATAAAACTTCAGCTTTTTAACAAATGGCCGTTGTGTTCAAGAGTGTGTTTTTTGTGTGTGTGTGTTATCTTGGTCGGCTAAAGTTGCCATTAGGACTCGAGCACTGCACAATTGACCAAAGTTGCCATTGGGGCTGAGAGGGTCAAACAACAAGTTAAGGAAACAAAAGAAATTTCCCTCTCTTAATGGACCCCAATGTTTGAACATGCATGAGACAAGCACAGTCTATAGTTGAAAGTCAGGCACAGCAATCCTGTTAGGCAAAATCAATGTTTTTTCCTCTAGTCTTATTTTTTCAAAAATTAATTAGTGGCCTCAGGTTTCGACCCTAGCAGAGTAGAGAGAAAAACTCTGCTAGGGTTGAAATGTCAGTCCACTGAACTAATTTTTGCATTTATACCGTAGGTCCTTTTGGTTGGTAAGCAGTTTGCAATAGCTCACTCTATTTTCTCATCTGGTTGAATCAATGTTCCTTTCTCCCTAGGGAATGGTGAAGCTCGTCCTGGAGACAATAGACAAGATTAGCATATACAAGAGTGGACGAGACTTTGCAACGATCGCCGGGGAGGAAGCAGGCCAATCATGGGAAGACATTCTCACCTACCTCTACCAACTCCTAGGTAAATGTTTTGATGGATATTCTTATAATTTCTTTCTAATTATGCACATCAGTAGATTTGGGGTTTTTTTTTTAGTGAAAGGAAGCAAGACTGAAGACCTTTGAGTTGTCAACTTGTTGTTAACTCTTTCAGTGCCAAGGTTGTACTTGTACGATCTCTATAATGTATTCCGAAAGTGCCATTATCGTACATGCACACACAAAATTGTACTCAAAAAGTGTCATCGTACATATACATGTTATCACAAAAGGGCAATATCACTCAAAAAATACTATTGACTTCGGGATGTACCAAGGCAACACAAATCATCAAGATACATTTTGTTTGGTAAGAAATACTTTTTTTTTTTCTAATACAGAATTTCAAAAAAGCTCAAAAAGCTGGGCATTTTAAGTCCAAAAAAAGAGTAGGCGCTGAAAGAGTTAAATAGGAATTACATCAGTGGGTTTTAAAACCTTGCATGTTCAATCTAGTGAGCTTTGGGGGTAACACCAAGGAAATAGTATTTTTGAACTTGTGGTGAATTGAAGCGATTTGTTGTTTTAGCAACTCAATGTTTCAGTCTGTGTACTCTGGTTGGCTTCTCTCATTTGCTGCCAACCTCATCAGGAATGACATAGTGGAGTGGGTTGGCTCAGTTGTTTCTTTCCCTGCATTTCACTTCTTTGGACCCCGGTTTGAATCCCACCTCAGACTGGAGCCTTGCATGTGGATTTTGTTTTCAGTCCCTACCTGATTCCGCAGGTTTTCCCCATTTGGGGTTTCCTCCCACATCTGAAACTGAGCATTTCTTCTCGTTTCCTAATTATCCTGTTATATTCATGTGTAATAAATAAAATAACAACATTTATTTTTGGGGACAGTAGAATAAAACCAAACTTCACTGACCATAATCATTAAAAATATATATTTGAATATAATGGCAATTAGGCATCCTTCAAGTTATTCAGCACAAAGAAAAGGCACTGAATATTTCAATGTCACATCGGGTAATGATTAGCATCAGATGTACGTGTAATACATCTGCATTCCATCACCAGGTTTCTCATTCCTACCGTGTATAATTGCACTTATTTTAATAAGACATTCAGGGCGAAGGCATGTAGGGATCATTATTGAAACCGTGGACTTTAACAAAAGGGATTCGCTTTGCTTTCATGTACAAAACCAATGAAGATGTCGCTAAAAAAGCTGCCAAACAACGGGAGAACAAAGAGAAGTCCTTGATTTACCGGGTTGACAGTATGTGTGTGTGGTGGGTGGGGGGGGGGGGGGGGGGGGTTTCTAGCCTTTATAACCAATGGCATGTAGGAATCTGTATGTGAACAAGACTACCCAGCGAAACCAAGAACTTAAAAAAGGGATTCGGATGCGCGAGGACGCCCTCGCTTCTCTTTCATGTACAAAACTAATGAGAACGTCTGCTAAAAAGAAACTAAGTCCAAAAATTGGGAGAACATAGAGAAGTCCTTGATTTACTGGGTTGACAAACACGTTAAGGGGCGTGAGAGTGTCTACCATGGATCCTTTCATGTCTTTATCCATATGGATTCGGGTTGTGTAATAGAACGAGGACGTCCTCTATGCACAAAACCAAT
The DNA here is from genome assembly GCA_037783415.1 of Leptasterias polaris. NCBI lineage: Eukaryota > Metazoa > Echinodermata > Asteroidea > Forcipulatida > Asteriidae > Leptasterias > Leptasterias polaris. Next base: position 6,217,472 of record JAZGTN010000027.1, read on the forward strand.
GGGGACGTCGCTTTAAAAAAAAACTAAGTCCAAACAATGGGAGTACACAGAGACATCCTTGATTTACTGAACATGTCCACGCATTCAAACCGAGGACTTGGAGAGGGTTTTAACAAAAGGGATCCGGGAAAAAGTCACACCGTGGACGTCCTCGATTCGATTTCGTGTACAAAACCAATGGGGACGTCTAAAAAAAAACTATTTCGTGTACAAAACCAATGGGGACGTCTCAAAAAAACAATGGGAGAACAAAGAGAAGTCCTCGGTTGACACCATAAACACGCAAGTGTGGGTTGACAAGTGTGTGTGTGTGTGTGGAGTTTTCTGGCTTTTGAAAACAAGGACTGTAACAAAAGGGATCTGGGTGTTTTGACAAAGCGAGGATGTCCTCGCTTCGCTTCGTGTACAACACCAATAAGGGCGTCAATAAAAAAACTACAGAACAATGGCAGATCGACAGACATGCTTGTGTGTGTTTGTGTGTGTTATGTGGGAGGGTGGGGTGCTGACCTCTGTTGGGGATAACTTTTATCAGTCAATTAATTTCTAATTTTAGGCGACAGGGGATAGGCACGTGTATGGTGTGATAAGAATGTAGGGATCTTATGTAGGGACCTGACTTTAACTTAACACGGTCTGGTTTTCATTGACAGCTGCCATGATAAAAGACAATCATAACAACTGTGCGCTGTTTGCTCAGGCTGTACGTCTAGACTGGCTGATACAGAGACTGGAAAGCCAGCAGGCCTCCAAAGGTTAGTGGTGGGACAGATTGTAAATGTTAGCACTTTAAACTCTGACCCTGAACTTCAGTTCCTTTTGTTTTCTGAGTCAGCGTAGTTCTTTACATTTGATTACTCGGAATAGTATGCTTATTTGCTTAAAAAGAAAGCTGAAATTTTCCCTCCATTTTTCTTCTCAATGTCCAATCGCATTGGGAGCAATTGATGATAAAAGACAGTGTATAAATATGTTCTCATTTTTGGTATATGTATTTTGGATAGTTGTGGTGTACAGCACTCTATTCTTAGTACTTTCCAAGCCATGAGGGAAAAAAACCTGCCTCAGATGAGAATAGAACTTTTCACTTTCTAGAGCCTGTGTATTCACACTGACATTGAACCAGTGAGGAGCAGTTAATATTGGTCTGCACTCTTCATTAAATAATGTCATTTTTACATTTCCTGGGGAATATGAATACTATTTTGATTTTAGAAATGAATTTATGAAATGTAGGTTTGTGACAACGCCATGTATATAATCTCTTATGCGATTATTAGTGGTTCTCAGAAGAACCAAAGGTATACTGAATGTTTTGTACAGTATGCTCTGTCCGTCTTCAGAGCACACCATTTGAAACTGTGACGTGTTGGGGTCGAGTGGTCAGGCACACCGGACTTGAGCTCTGGTGTTTCTAATCAACAGGTTCGAGTCCAGGTTGTGGACACTTGTGTTCTGAAGCAAGACACTTAACCAAAATTACACGACAGTAGTTAAAAAGACTAAAGTTGATGTGTTTACATTATATAAAAAAAAATATATATATATATGTCAATTAAAGAAGAAAAAAACTTAAACTAAACAATCAAAGCGACTAGTGACCCATCCACCAAACCCACCCCAAGCTGCAATTTTCTTAATGAAACGAAAGCTTTTCAAAGATGATAGGAATATGAGCATTTTTTTTTATTTGCAGATTTTACCGTTAAATCAGCCCTTGCTTTTAAAGAAACTATTATTTTTGTTAAATGTCAATTGTTCAAAGATTTCTATCCAAGTGAATCATAATGTAGGAAACCTTGTCTCTTCCCTTTAAGTCTTGCATTTTACGCCTTTATTCAGTACATCCCTAATTATGTCTTGAGTACTAAATCCCTCTGGACTGGTCTGTAGGTGTACTGGAAGTTCTTCACTGTGTCCTAGTGGGTAGTCCTGAGGCACTGAACATAGTCAAGGAACAGCACATCAAATCAATGATCTCACAGCTGGAGAAACATGGCAGAGACCCCAAGGTAAACTGCAATTGCTAATGTTGCAAACTAGTACTTTCCATTCACAACCTTATGGGCCCAATTCCACTCAGCTTACTAATGGAATTTTGCACTTTTTAGTCTGCCCTGGGCAGAATTCTGTGTTGAGCAGCACCCTGTAATATAGGGAAGGTGAAGCTCAGCATTATGCGTCGGTTTATTGCATTTGAAGTAATTCCTATTCTTTTCTTTTCAACTCAATTTTTCAAGAGTAAAATACAAAATAAAACAAGACCGAGTCATTATCCTTTCACTCCCATTTCTAATTACATTTTGCTTCTTTTTAAACATGCCAAAAGTTAGTCTAAAATAATGACAATTAAAATAGAAAAGTCTTCCCCTTGCCATTCTACAACCCATGTGAAATTTGTATCACATTCGTTCACTTCGCTTACTGTCGCACATGGGTGCACAATATTATTTATGACCAGTTGGTGCAGGCGTACAGGCCGGTCTTGACCCTTTGGAGAATGTTCATTTCTGTATAAACATCACCATAAGCCCAGACATGGCTAATATTGTTGATTTGTTTACACTATTTTTGTTCTTGTAAAAGTCTCTGAAAAATAATGTGAAACAGAAATTTCTAAAACATATACATTTGAAAATGTTAGTTCAGGACATGAACTTTACTTTGACCTTATTTGAGTAGAAGTGGGTGAGATCTTCCAACAGTTTGCGGCCGCTGTGGGCAATTTTTTACAAGCCGTTTCTGGCTGCTATGGTCTCTAAAGGGTTAAACAGCTCCAACCACTTCTATATCTGTGATTCAAGAGTGGTTAAACACTACCACTAGATCACATTCATACCAACCAGAGTGTTGGAACACTACTAGCCCTCTATGAATTTCACAGGTCACAGGTTTGAGTCCAGCATCCAGTAATTTGCTCACTACCCATTTAAACATTGTAGACATTACATTTTGTCATAAAATGTTAACTAGTAATTTTGGGTTCAACATGAAAAACTGACTAGAGTGGAATTTTAACCAACGACCTCTGGTTTAACGTGCCGGCGCTCCACCAACTGAGCTATCTAGCTCTAGGTTGGCTGTCTCCCTATTTTGTCATTATCTTTAATCGGGGGTGCTAGTCAGAAGTCATACAACCTTTAGCTGCCGTGTAGCCAGGAATCAGCTTAAGGGAATACAACTTTTATATTCCAAATATCATGTTGTTTAAAATTTGTAGTTTATTACTTAATATATAAAAATTCTATAACTTAAATTTTTTCAATTTATTGATGAAGGTGCTTGATGTCCTGTGTTCACTATGCGTTGGTAACGGGGTGGCAGTACGTGGCAACCAAAACCTCATCTGTGATAATCTGCTTCCCTCCCGCGATCTCTTGCTGCAGACAGCTTTGGTTGATGAAGTTGCAAGGTCAGTTGGATTATTTTAACATAATTTTTCGCTAATTTTTTCCAATTCTATTTCAATTTTGTGTGTGTGTAGAACTTAAGAGAAAAATTGTTGTTGTGCAAGGAATCTCCCTTCTGCAAACAAGGACATCCTTGTTAGTCCATCCTTGTTGCCACCAAAGCATATGGTGAATGTTGTTCTCAGTTTGCTGGACCTCATTTATGGAACAATCTCCCTCTTCAAATCAAACAAGTTACCACCAGCATACATTTCAGGACTCTTTTCAAAATAATTCTAGCCTTTTTGGCTCTCCGATGATGTCATGTTTCAAATTTCGGTCTGAGTATCAAATAAAAGACTTTTTACACCATTTTAACGTGAGGTTAGAGACTTGGAATTGTTCCCCACTTTCATAAGGACACCATCTATTGGAAAGTGAGTGCATTACAAAAATGAATTTGACCTCGGAGCCCCTCTCTAATGTCTCATTGGCTGAAGGTCATCCCTGAAAGTATAAGAAATAAAATGTTGCTGACAAATTTGAATCCCATTTTCTCCCACCTTCAACACCACAGTATGAGACCAAACATCTTCGTAGGTCTCTCCGAAGGCAATGCTGTCTACAAGAAATGGTACTATGAGGTGTCTATTGATCAGATCGAGAGCGCCACACACAGACCCTTCAAGTTCCGCGTCGGTTGGGCAAACACCAAAGGCTTCTCTCCCTCTCCCAGGGGTGGGGAGGGGTGGTGTAGTATAGGCGTTGGGGATGATCTTAGTTCATACGGATTTGATGGAGTGAACCTCTGGACTGGTAAGAAGCTGCATTTTTTATATGAGTACGCATTGATGGGCATATCTTCAAGTTTTCTCATGACATTACACAAAATAACGAATGTATTGTTTGAAATAAATATTGTCATATTAGATGTTCAACATTTGTACTGGAATGGCAGTTGGTGATTTGAATTCATTTTGTTGCTTGTTTTTTCAGTACCCATTTTGTGTGTGTGAATTTTACCTGATGGTTTTCACACAACAAAAATGTAAAACAGGGAAAATAGAAGGGATAATACCATTGAAATGTACTTTTACGAAACTTTTTCAATTTATAAATGTGACATGCCCTTTATTCATGGCAGTCCTGAATCTGTCACATTTCAGGAAGTATTTTGCTTACATAATTCCAAGGAGATTCCTTCCATCGTATTAAAATTCATTCCCTTCATGACATCTTCCTAACTTCAGGTGGTACCAGCAAACCTGCTTCACGTAGCGGTGTCCAGCCTCTGAATAAAGGAGACATCATTGGTGTCTGCTTTGATCTCAGCGTACCAACCATCCTTTTCCATGTCAACGGTAACCCGGTTAAGGCAGCGTTTGAAGCGTTCAACCTAGATGGCATGTTCTTCCCTGTTGTGAGCCTCTCTGCAAATATAACGTGAGGATAAAATCGATCTCAACCCTCCCACCGTCTGACCATTTAATTTCACTCAACTGCAGTTTTGAATGATATATTAACTAGGCCAGCCTGCAATGTGATGTTACACAATTAATGAATTAATGAAATATTTTAACTACAACTTATCAATGGCGGATTTTTGAAAGCTGATAACATTCTTGAATCTAAAAAAAAAAAAAAAAATTAAAATTTAAATCTAAATTTTGAGGGCCAAATTGACAAAAGATTTGACCTAGAGTCTTTAAACCGGTTATTTTGTTGTTGAGTAAAAAGGGTTCAGTTTTGTCGTAGTCATAATCTGTTGATATTCATACTATATGATGATGATGATAGGCACATTTTAAATCTGTTTATTTTCATTTCTTCCCTGTATCCATCATCAACACTCTTCCTGTCAATCTCCACTCAATGACCCTCCACGTTTATCCCTCCACACGTCACCCTATTTATTACTTGTCTATACGGCAGTGCTCACATCATCCTAGGCGGTAAACAGGGTCGCTTCAAGTACACTCCCCCTAAAGGTTTCGCCCCTGTCTATGAATCCCTCATGCCCAAGGAGGAGTTGAAGATTGAGCGATGTTTCTCCATTGGGGACCTGACTGAAGGTATCGTGTGCGGCTCCATGCCAAGTAGGGATCATGCAAACTTCGTACCAGCGCCGGTAGATACGCAAACCGTGAGTATAACAAAACAGTTGAACCTTAATCCTTGAATGGTCTTTAGTAAACAGGATTCATCATTCATAAATGTATTTTTGGGTGCAGAATGAAATAATGACTAGAGAGTAATTTAACCTGCAACCTCTGGGTCAGAGTGGGGGCATGAAAGCCTGGCTGTCGCAGGTTCAAATCCCCCACAATACAATTTGTCTTTGTTTACCTCAAAATTGTTTTATAATTACCCATTAAGTTTCCCTTGTGGTTTATTACTTGATATCCCTAATGTTATCAGCAGATATGGCCTTACGAGGTCAAAGTTGAACACACTGAAATAAAAACTAAAATTAGGGGTGAAATAGCTGTGTCATTAAAAGGGGACAAATTTGTGGTGTAGACAAAGGAACTTGCCGTTGGTCGGTGCGCAAATCAATACCTGTGTGGATGTGATACAACATGCAAATTTAGGTAACTCCATGAGCCTAGTTTTCTATGGATAAATGTCTTCATATTTGGTTTTTGCTATATGGAAGACTACATTGTAAATGTTGAACGAAAGTGTACATTTTGTTTACAATGAGATGAACAAAAACTATTCTTCAATAGAAACATATCAGTCTTTCTGACTGCAGATGTGACTTAATCAAGTGTTTTGTTGTCTTTGTTTTCTTGGGGGGGAGGTAGGTGGTGCTTCCAGGCTATATTGAAATGCTGAGAGACAAACTGGCTGAGAATGTGCATGAACTTTGGTGTATGAACAAGATTGAAGCTGGCTGGAGCTGGGGAACTGTAAGTTCAGAGCTCAATGTTGTGATATTGATTGTAACCTGTAGAGCCATAGAGACCTTTCCATTGAAATGTCATAGCCTGAAATTTTGCCAACCAAGGTTCGAAAACTATGGGAAGCCATAATGCAAAACAAAAACAGATAACCATAGTTTGTAACAATGTTACACAAATATTCAAATGTAGTGTTGAATTTGTTGAAAACAAAGTAACCAATCATGGGGTGTATTTTTTTTAATTGAAAGTTTGCAGAAATGTTGAATTTGGTCACAACATCTTGTAACACAATTAATTGTTTTGCTAACATTCGGCCGTCCATGCCAACAATGGAAAGGTCTACAGAGTCTGTGAAGATCTTCATCTTGTGATAGTGATGTGGTTGTACAATCTGCAATTCTGGACACTTTTGTGAAATTGAATTTCAGTTAAAAGTAGAAAGATTTTAACAGATTAAGAAAATGGCTGTATTCTCCTAGATTCGATCTGATACCAAGAAGACTCATCCTTGCCTTACCTTCTTCTACAACATGACGGAGGAAGAGAAGAACTTTGACAGTACTATGGCTTACGAAACACTCAGGTATGTTTTACACAAACAGGATCATTAATCCACAATCAAATTTTCACCTTCAGAAATGTTGTGTCCCTACCAGAATTGAATTAAATGCTAAACCTGTGCACTTACCCTCTTCTTGCACATGTCATTAGTCATAATTTGTCGGACTGATTCTATCTGGTTTGAATTAAGTAATTAAGTATGACTTAAGATCTATGCTCGGTGGTAGTAAATGTCACTAAGTTTTGCTTTAGCATATTGTGATAATCTCTTGAGTAGGGTTGGCTCTGAGAAGAGGTTATTTACTAAACATTTTTGCCAGTGTGCTCTCATTAACTTCTGGAGAATGCTTCAGGTCGAAAACTCTTGAGTGAAATAACCAATCATTTCTTCTCAGAGCTGACACTACTCAAGAGAGATAATTACATGGTGATACCGCAAATATTTCTTACGAGAAAATAATTATACTGGATCCTTTGTACTATTTGAACTGGTGCTGACTAAGAAGTCTTATATGCATGGCTGGCAAACTACTCTAAAGGGGAATTCAACACCTATTAAAGAGGATTATGTTGTTTTCTTGGACAGGACATTGATCTCCTTGGGTTATCGGATCAGCATCGATGAGGAATCTTCCAAGGCTACCTTGAAGAGATTGCGCCTGCCTATGAAGTGAGTTCCATCTCTCTAGATGATTGTTGCTTAATTAAGAAGTCTTTGATTTTTCATCATTTTCTTGTGCATTGCCTGGCATGGTGTAGGTTACAAGGATGAAATGGGGGATTGAGGATTGGTTAGCTTTGATTCTTCAAGCTTCAGTCCTTTAAAGTTGCATTTATGCTTTTTAGTCTCCTGTCTGTTATAGAGTTGGCCGGCTTTATGATTTTCAAAGGTTATAATGCACAAACTAGCCATGTAAAATTGAAAACCAAGAAAGGTCTATTAAACCTTTAGAAACTATAGCGGCCTCAATTGGCTTTTACCTAAATGTCTATAGCGATCGCAGTTGGCTATATGATTAGAGCTACTTTCACTCACCCAAAAAGGGCAAAGTAAAGATCATGTCCTGAATTGATATTTCCCGATGTTTTCCTTGTTAACTTAGAATCTACAGTTTCACATACAAAGCGAACTGTCTGTTTCATATTATTTGACTTTTTTTTTTGGACAAACATGAAGACAAAACTTTCAGTATTAACCATGTCTAGACGTTTGGCGAAGATTACACAGAGATAAATGGTCTTGAGAGGATTTCAGTGGGCGAGAGAAAACCATGCTAAGCTCCCCCTTTTTAAATGTTTCCTTATCTAGCTATGTGATGTCCAACGGCTACAAACCAGCGCCGTACAATCTGTCGTCGATCACATTGAGCCCCAAGATGGAGAAACTAGTGGAGTTATTAGCTGAGAATGCCCACAACGTCTGGGCAAGGGATCGCATCGAGCAGGGATGGACCTACGGCCTCTCAGATGTGAGATTGCACTTTCAGATTGGTGTCGTATTTTAGGAGCTTTACAAATTGCAAAACAAGTTCATCTGACCTTTTTCGTAGTTCACATGTTGTTCTTGCACTGCTGAAATCAAGTGTACATGTATAAAACTGTTATTTCTCCATTCCAGAATAAGGGTTGTTGACAATATGCTGTTCCGATTTTCTTTTATTTCATAATTATTGAGATTATAATGCCATGTTTAATCAAAGTGAACACTTTGCGTTCTTTATCCTCGATGCGAACTTAACATCTTTTAAATCGTTGCGGTAACTGCTGCTCAAAGATATAGGTTTTGAACTGCCTCTAGCTATCCAAGCTCAATGGTCTAGTGATAAGACATCTGAACCCCATCACAGGACTCATTGGTGCAGGGTACAACACAAATAATAAACCTCCTTCCACAAATATCGTTGAACTCACAGATTTCAATTTTTCTTACTTAACATTTTCAATTCTCTTTAGTAATTTGTTTGGTTTGTAAGAAATATAATTAGCTGTTGCAAACTGCTTAACAACCACAAGTTACCTATGGTATAAGATAAAGACTCTGCTAGTTTCGAAATGTGAGGCCACTAACCATGTTTTACAATTGGTATTCATATCTGTTTGTTTGTAAGTCTCCTCATTTGTTTGTTTGAAGGATAACACATTCAAGCGCAATCCCCAGCTGGTTCCTTACAGTCAACTCAACGATGCCTCCAAGAAGTTGAATCGAGACACAGCGAGTGAGACTGTGCGTACAATCCTCGGCTTTGGCTACACCTTAGAAGCTCCCCCTGATAACCAAGAAGCTGGCTTCAGAGGTATGCTTCAAATAGTTACCTTCTACAATTTCTTTTTTAAAAGCACTCTTAAAGGGTCTGTATACGTTTGGTAATCACTCTTAAAATGAATGGCAATAAAAACTAATCGGTCAGAAGCCTACAGCAGCTTACGATATTATAAAGCATTTTGAGAAACATTTCACTTCGAAGTAATGTGGTTATGTAAAAAGATATCAGATTTTATGCCCCAAAATTTGAATCTGAGAAACGTTTCTGTCAGAAACGCTTCTCAGATTGTTATTCTTCCTGCGTGGGCATATTCGCTACAGATTTCCGGTGATATCTCAAAAATGCGACCACCTTTTGAAATGAAATTTTCACAGGTTAGTTTTATTGTATATATCTACATTTATATAGGATTGAAACAATCAAACGGTTCTAAAAACCAAAGGTATACTTTGCCTTTAAGAAGCCTTGGCTTTAATACCAGGGCCCAATTTCATAGAGCTGCTTAAGCAGACAATTTTGTCAACAATTTTCTGCTAAGCAAAAATTATCAGGGTACCAGTCAAAGATGGTACATGTGACATGGTATTTTGGCTGGTAACCTTATTCTGGTAAGCATAATTTTGTTGTGCTCAACTACTCTTTGTGCTTAAGCAGCTCTGTGAAATTGAGCCCTGATGGATTGTTCACCTGTACACAATTTTGGATTGTGCAGATCAGTTTAGCAACAAATATTTAAAACTGAAAACTTGATATTTTGAACTTTTTTGTAACAATGATGTAGTGACTGTGGGTGATGGTTTCATTTCCAAATGAATGGCTTTGACAGTGGCTATGGCTGTAATGTTTAATAGTTCTATTCTTTAGGGTTGTCGTTGCAGCCAATGCAGAGTCGCTCAATTCGGATGTGGCCGTAGAGTAGACTGTAGTGGCAAGACTTATGGTAGAAGTATTTTGTGTGGATTGCAGCAAATAGGTTTTGAACCTTTGTGTGTGAACTGTTAGGAAATGCTTTTACAGTCTACTCTTTATTGTCTTTCTTGTCTTGGAACATTTGACTGAACTGTATCTTTTACCGAGTGTGGCAATGTTGATTTATTTGGTGTTTAAAAACAATAGAAGCATGGGTGAATCATGTCAAACAAGTTAATTTGTTCTCAAGATTCAGTGTCAGAAATTACTTTTTTGTATTAAATGTTTCAATTTATATTTACAAGGTCTTGTGAGAGAGATATCGGACAAGAAGCAAAAAATGCGAACCTTCCGAGCGGAGAAAACGTACGCCGTCACGTCTGGAAAATGGTATGACCACATCCTGGTATCAACACTCATACTGCTAATTATGGGAAACTGTACAATGTACTCTTCAGACTTTATCAGGTCTCATGGGATGCTTCAAACAGCTCAGGGTTTGATCTTAAGATTTTCATTAATATGTCGCCCGCAGGCGGGACACCCTACGACGAGTCCACTCTTCCCTATTCCAAATGCAGGCAGACATCTCTCAGATATGTCTGGTTTTTGTTGTTGTGGTTGGGTTGTTTTTTTCTGGGGGGCGGGGGTGGGCAGGGGCTGAAATTCACGTCAAATGTTCTTCAGTTTGTTATACATAGCAAACACAAACAGAAAAAATATCAGAGACAAGTTTCATGAAGCTTTTAAGCATCAAAGTTTGCTAAGTATATTCAGTTTTATTTGCTTAGCAAAAATGTAATTGGGCAATGCACTGAAGATAGATTAACGCACACATCTTTGAGTTTCAAAAACTCATGCAGACTTACTTAGCTATTACTCTGTTTAACAGTTCTTAAATTATGGGTTTTGAGGTATTGTATAGTGAGGTAACAATGTATATTCAGTTTGCTTTAACACCGTGTGTGCCGTAATTTCCTGCGTCTTATCTTCCGATGCGCCTTATCTGATTTCGATTGAGTTCATTGTGATGATTACATCGTAAAATCTTACATTTACACTGCAAAATAGTTCCTTTATTTCGTCCAGGGTTATTCTACATGTCACATTTTTATTAGAATAAAACCTACACCGTTCACATTTTTGACGAAACTTACCGAAGAACGAAGTCACTGGCCATGCTGCTGCCCAAAACAATAATAACAATACCGTCGCGAATGAGCTACGATCAATGCATGCTGCACACAGTACACTACTATATCCCATGACTGGTACTAGTCTTTATTACTCAAGTCGTTTTAGTATGTTATCGTGAAATGCTTTCACCAACAGAGGGCGTATGTTCTTCTTGTGAAAGCATTATTAAGAAAGCACCCTCTAGCGTTCGTTGGTTCTTGCATGTATTGCAGCATTCAGCGAAGACTAGCAAAGACCAGCAGCCCATTCATTGGGAAACGTTGGGAATACGTGTGTCTGCGCTCGCTCGTTGTGTAAAAAGAAAAACTGTTAAGCTATTGTTTGAGAAAAAATCTTTAAAACGAAAATGGAAAAAATAATAATGTAAAAATAGAAGTGAAGTTCTACTTGTCTTTGTGATAAAAAATGACGATCTCTTTGCGCTATGGTAAGTGTGCTTATACCATCACAACGACCCCTGTATGTGTTGATGTTCAAGCAGTATGGGACTTAGCGAGCTTGTGTATATATAATGTTCAGGATATGTTGCGCCTTATTCGGCGGTGCGCCCTATCTGTTAACCCTTGAATTTTTTTAGGTAATTTGAGGGTACTGCGCCCTGTACGCCGAGTGCCTTATATGCAGGAAATTACGGTATATATTAGGACAGTTCCTTTCAGAACTAAGTAGTCTCCTGAATTCCAAAATCTACTCTGCGGCAGTAGAATAAATAAAAAGACAAGTTCTCGAGAACAAATCTTACACAGTAAAGTAGATGCATATACATGGTGTTACTGCAAATTGAATATGCAAGTCTTAAATTGAAGACTATCTTTATCACATAGTTCTGGTAAAGTTTATTAAAAATGTCTTTTCCCTCACTGGCAGTGCGACTGATTTGATGAGATTTGGTATGTGTCTTGTCTGCATTTTTTTAGGTACTATGAGTTTGAGGCAATGTCAGTTGGGCTGATGAGAGTTGGTTGGGCTCAGCCTTCCATCAGTGCAGAGAAGGACCTGGCCACCACCGGCAAGGCTTACTTGTTTGATGGATTCCTGGTGAGGAAACAACAGATAACTGATTCACCAAGTGGATGGTTTCACTCGGGGAGATAAAAGAATTTGTACTGCATAGCCCCATTAAGGGTACTTTGTATACAACTGGTTTGGAATCCTACACTTGTTTAGTGATATAAAAAGTTTTGACTTGAGTTTTGACTTGAGTTTTACCACTGCAAGAAAAGCCTTTCTGCCTTACAAGTTTTAATTGGTTGTTTATCGAGGCCTGGTTCTTGATAATTTACCGAGACGAAGTCGAGGTAAAATTATCAAGAACCAGGCCTCGGCGGGTTTAAACCACTAGTTTAAAACCAATTCAACACACTTTGATTCCCATTCATAAATATCTTCCCCTTGAAAATATAGACAAAAACCTGATAAAGTTTAGAACAAATCGTCCGCAGCTAGCTAGCTAGCTCACTTCGATTCTGCGTTAAATTTCTAGACCCATTGCACAACGCGGAACGCGGAAAGATGCGCGCCCTTCAGTTTGGAAGTTAACTCTATGATTCTTGTGTACAGTTTGACTCCCAAAATGGAAGGGTGCGTATCATGTCTAAATGTGCGTTCCGCGTTGTGCAAACTGTGTTTAAACACTTCTAGCCGTGTTTATATCACATGTTTAAACACGGCCATGTGATGTTCTCTCGACCAATCAGAATGAATAAACTGTCCCAGGTATTTATGAATGTTGTATCATTGTTATAAATCAGGAGAACAGGCTATAATTCAGTCTGTCTAATTATCTTTCCAGGCTCGCAAATGGCACAACGGATCTGAGAACTTTGGCAAGACATGGCGCCAGAACGATGTGATTGGCTGCATGCTGGATCTCACTGACAGGGCTATCAGTAAGTCAACATGCGAGTCAGAACTCTAATGGAAATACTTTTAAAGGTTTCGTTTGAAACTGATGCCTTGTGGCCGAGAGGATAAGAACACCGGAATCAAGCTCTGGTGTTTCTGATCAGCAGGGTGTGGGTTCGAGTCCCGGTCATGAAACTTGTGTCCTTAAGCAAGACACTTAACCATTATTGCTGCTTCCTTCGGATGGGACATAAAGCCGTAGGTCCCGTGTGTTGTGTAATGCATGTAAAAGAACCTAGTGCACTTATCGTAAAGAGAAGGGGTTCGCCTCGGTGTTCCTGGTCTGATCGCATATTGCACCACAGAACCTTGTAAACCATTACATGGTGCTATAAAGGAAAAAGGTCTCATACTTCAAAACTTAGCTCCACATACCTTGCAGGAAAAAATACTGAGCGCTTTGATACGCCCCTAGGGGTATGATAAAAAGCGCTATATAAGAACCTACTTATCATATAGTGTCATGGCTGAGTGGTATAGGGCACTGGACTCAAGTTGCGGTGGTGAAGTCAGAGTGTTGGTTCGGTTCCTGATAACGGCACCTACTTAGGCATGTGGGAGCTCTTTGGTTTCAATTTTACACAGACAAAAACACAAGTGCCAATTTCCAATATGGTGAAAAGTTTTTTGGGTGTTTTTCTCTCTCAGTCCTCTTTTGGGGTTCTCATGAACAAAACTTGTTGGCCCTTTTCCCATGGTACACTGCAAAAGTGAACTCTCCTGGGCAAACTTTAGCAGGTGCACTGTGTTTTGAATTGCCCATATTGACAGGGAACCAGTCACAAGTGGAAGTGCTGTACCGAGGCTAGTGTTAATTTCTACCACATTTCTCTGTCTTTAGCAGCTTTGGTCTGTGATTCTCAACAAAGATAGAAGACAGAAAAATGTGTTTTTAAAACGATTTGTTCAATCTTCTAATGTGTTTTTGTCTCTTTAAGGTTTCACTTTGAACGGCGAGTACTTGACAGATTTGTGCGGTAGTGAGACTGCCTTCAGGGATATTGAAATCGGAGAAGGTAAATAAATTTTGTCAAAGGTATCTTTACTTTCGAAATTCCCAAGAAATTCAATCAAGTGAACATCTAAAATGAACAAACGAAGATACAATAAAATCATTTTTTCATTTATTAAGCTTTGCAAAGCTTCATAAAAAGAAAGAAACTAAGACTTTTGGAATAATTTTACAGATAATACTTTTGTGAAAAGAAATGCATAAAAGTGTTAGTATTTGTTGGCTCATGACAAAAAGGCTCGGTCTAATTGTTAACAATATCTAGTTCTTGCATGCAAACAGTGCATTTCTGTGCATGATTTATTATCTTAAAAACCCCCAACTTTTTCTGTTTTTGTTTACAGGTTTTGTACCAGCTTTCTCATTAGCTTGTGGAGAGCAAGCCAAACTCTGCTTTGGTCAGGTATGGAAAGATTCTAAAAACAGTAGGGCTGTGCCGAGTATACCAAATTGTCAAATTGTTTCTTCCATGTTATAAATATTTAGGAATTATTTCACTCTTCAATTTAGCAGAACATTATTGCACTTAATTCATTCACCGCAATACAAGGACAATTCGGAAGAAATAGTTAATGAAATTGTGTACAAGTAAACTGAATTCGACCTTGAAGCCCCTCTTTAACAACCACGTCAACTTTCACAGTTTAGTTGATGTACTCAAACTTATCTCCCTTATCTTGATATGGCCTAGGGGGTCCAGGTGGGGTTCATGGATTCGAATCCCACCCAAACAGCCTGTCGGTTTATTCTGCATGACTTCGAACGCACTGACTCTACAGTCCTTATCACCAAATTTTATAGAGCATTGAAGGTGCAAAATGTGGAACTGAAGCTCTATCTAATTGAAACGTTAAATCTGCATGGGCGCCATTTTAGCAAGCAAATGACTTGTTATATCAATAATAGCAATGGTCATTGTCCGGACTGATCTGGGCCAAATTTCATGGCTCTACTTACCATAAGCAAAGAATCGGCGCTTACAGAAGTAAGGAAATCCGTGCTTTTGTCAAGCGTATTTCACGGGTTAGCAGGGAATATTTGCTTGTGCGCATGCGTACTCAGAAATTCGGCGCTTGCACAGTAAGCAGAGAATGGTGATTGTAGTAAGCGCAGAATTGGGCGGTAAGCAGAGCCATGAAATTGGGCCCTGTTGTTGCATTAAAAGAGTTGCTTGCTGAAATGGCGTCCAGTGTACATTTCATATTTCAGCCAGAGTTCCCCATCTTGCGCCTTCTATAATCTTTGCTTAGCACACATCGCTGTAAGGGTTAACAAAATAATAATAATTTTCACAGGTTTAGTTTGTGCTTGTGTTTTGATTGATGTAGATTATAACTGGAGATTACTGTTGTTGTTATCAATACAGGATTTGAATTCACTGAAATATTTCACAGTCTGTGGCCTGCAGGAGGGATACGAGCCGTTTTGTGTGTAAGTATTTTCATCTAGAAACTAAGAGAAATAAATATACAATTTTAAGGACATCTCTTGTTTTGAATGCTGACTAATATCCAATCCGTGTTATAGTTGGTTTATGGTTATATTAATTCATCTTAGTGATTTAGATAATTTTAATTCTGTGTAGACGAAGATTGCCTGCAAAACCAATCCTGTTCCTTTCACTGTTCAGAGGAAAATGGTTCTTTAAAAAAAATATTTCATCGAGTAAGTGTAAACCTTTTGACCTCAAATATCAATGATTTTGAATTAACATTGATCATTGTTTTCACAAGATTGAACATTAATGTTAATTTTATTGCTGGTCTCGTTTTGGCCCCCTTATACCCCTAACAATAAATAACTTAGAATTAATACATCTGCATTTTGCGGTTTATTAAAACACAGTTCCAAATTTATAAGAGGTAGTATTTTTCATTCTATGTCAACTTCTTTTGTCGTGGTAATGGTCTTCTAATCTGTAATATATCCATTGAGGGTGATTTACTTTAAAAACTTCCCTTTTTCCCCCCCACTAACTCTGGTTTACGGGTGTCTCTAATCTGTCATGTACACATCTAATGCCATTCTAACTTCTGTTCTTATGCCCTCTGGTGGTCTAGACGGAATGCATTCATCAAAGGGTATGTGTTCACAAGGGGTAATCAACTAGTAGTCCATAATGTGCGGATCATTTGTGATGTTAGGAAAGACGTTTGAAGTTGCAACAACTTGACTGAACGTCATCCACTGGCTATGAGTTTTTTTGCATTATTTTTCAAGCTGTGAGGGCTTTACACATTCACAAATTGTCTTTTTGTTTTTTAAACGTCTTAACCTTCTGATGCTTTTAGCATCAAGCTCAAAAATGTTATCTCGTAATAAACCATGGTAACAAACCATGATAACTAGCAGCATAATCTTCAAGTAAAGTCATATACTGTCAGTAACAAACCTTGAGCCAAAACCGATCAGTGTTTCAAAGTAACACTTTAAATTAAAAAAACTACTAACAAAACTACTAACAATTGTTGCAGCTTCAAAAGAGCTAGATCATCTGCTACTGACCCGATTCACCTGACGTCATCACTGCAATAAATCTTGGTTGCGCCATTTTGGGGGTCAGTTTCCCTGTGTGTTACACTGTACTGTATAAAGATGCGCATTTTAAGCAATGCGTGTACGTGTATTTGTTCACCATCTTTACACGAACTGTTTGACTCCCAAAATGGCAGCCATGGGGCAGAGAGTAGCCACGTGTGACGTCAGTGCAAGGGGTCAATAAACGTCATCATCTCTCTCATGAATCAAAATGAACTCATGTCATCACTGAGTAGCTCATCGTCTGTCCAGCTGCAGCAGCAGCAGCAGCAGTTGCAGCAGCAGCAGCAGCAGCACGAGGCATTTTGTATTTCCCAGTCTTTGTGAATGCACGCTTTTGCACTCCGTCATTTTTTACCCGCTTTGTAGACACACTCTGCTCAAGAGCTTAGTTACAGATTGTAAGGATCTTCGTAATTAGTGTTTCGAAACACAATAGTAGAAAATATGCATCTGGCCGAAATCTCTGCAAACCTGGGGTCCTTCTCTCTTGATGACTGTTGGTACAATCTTTGAAAAAGGTTCAACCATTTGGATATGTTTAATTAATTCAGTAACATTTACTCAAATTTCGAGAGACACCTTCCCCCCTCAAAAAAGAGAGCAAACTTAAAACAAATATATAAATAAATAAATTGAAAAATGATGATCAAGCCTGAATAGGAGGCACGTTAAATGTTGTTTGCCATGTGTAGTAGTTACTTGTGAAGCTACTGTATGCATTTAGTTGCATAGATTTATCGATGTAGTTGCATAGATATATAGTAAAACATCAACGCACAAGATTCATGCGAAAACAACGTTTAATAAATGGAAGATATTCATAGCAGGAAGTGTTCTGTTTCGTGATTTGGAATAGCAGTCTTGAGTAGAAACATAGTCTTATTCTAATTAGAAATGTTGTCTGTAGCTTATAAAGTTGCTCAGAGAATGTTGAAAGAGCACCAAGTAGTGTACCTCATTGGGTGAGACTCGTAAAACTTGCTCTTGTCAACTTCTCTTTGTTCAACCCAAATTTGAGTTTGATATCATCAGGCTCATCGAATAAAGGCAAAAGCTTAAACTTTTACCTTTAAAAACCAAATGTGTAAGAAGTGTTACCGAAAAATTTGGTTTTGCTCAAATAGGCAGATGGGAACAGTATAATCAGCCACCAAGCAGGGACCAAATTCATGAAACCAGTAAGCACACAAAATTGAAAGCCTTAAAAACTTGCTGAGCAGAAATAGGCTATCAGCCAAAGTCTAATGCAGTTCAGGTTGTTTGACTGGTGCCCCTCTCATTTTCCACTCTGCAAAGAAATGTTCTCAGCAGTATCTTTGGCTTATGAACAACCTTGACTGTAATGAATGAACTTTCTCATGACTTAGTCTCTCATTCCCCTGCGGATGGATATCTCATCACTTCCCCCCATCAATCACTTCTCATGTAGTTTAATTTCTTCCAACATTTTCATGACTGTTGATTGACTAACATACCATCAGCGAGGCATGTCTGTATGAGGAATGTTCTGTCACAAGCACTGTATAAGTGTCTATGTGTTGTATGTGTGTGTGTGTAGTGCTGTCTTGCTTAGTCTTAACTCTATCTCCTTCAAAACCCTTCTAGTTTTTGTGTCGAGTGTGATGAATAACTGCACAGCCAAACCAGGCCTTACATTATCGGAGTCCAAAGTTTTTGGGTACTGGGATTACTGTATGCTAAGGGATTATGATGGGGAAGTTTCTCACCCAATAAGCCAAAGTGGTTCAAGTTGAGTTGTACAGTGACCCTGAAACACTTTCTCAAATTTTGAATTGTTTTTTACAACATTTCAGATGTGATAGTTTGTACATGGTTTTAGGTTCCTAGTGGAAAGGTACATTCAAGTTTTGGTGAATTACTAAGTGTTCACGTTTTGATTTTACACTTTACAGTTATTGTTCTGTAATACTAATAGCACTCTGCACTACTAATGCTAAATGTAGACGCTCAGTACCTGGATGTCAGACAACATGTCAAATTTCACTAACAAACGCGCATGTTTATGTCCAAGCTTTATGTTTACTCAGTGTCCTGATGACTATACTATTGCGGTCTGGCGCACTGATGCGGTGATCGCTAGGTGGTGGAATGTTTGTCTGACATACTGGTGTTTTTAGCAAAAGTGACCCCATTAGTGCAGAGTGCTAATTAATAGATTTGTTTTCCCCCATACATTTGTACATGATTTATTTTCTTTCAAAATAATAGTCTTCAGTAGTCTCCACATAAATAGGTCCCTTGCTGACATGGCTGGATTCCTTCGGTGACAGTAAATGCATTAGATAATGTACAATCATGAATGGATTTTTAAAGAGAACAAACACATATTTGTCATTCCTTTGGCAGATCTCGTCCCAGAATTGTCCTTTGAAATAGCTCATGAATATATCATGTAAAGATGATGTCATAGAATGAATCCAACCATGTCAGCAAGTGACCTATTCATGTGAAGACTATTATAGAAATTGTAAAAAAAAAAATTGAAATATGAGTCGTTACAGAAGGGCACAGAATAAATTTGTTTCCATAAGAATTATAGCTATTTAAGGTGTGAAATAAAAACATCAATTCTTAGTAATTCACCAAATCTTTATAGTGGTAGACATTTTTAAAGTCAGTCTGAATTGCAATTTCCTTTTTTCCCCTACATTTTTCAACAAGTTTTTCAGATGTTTGTCAAATGAATGTTTGTGATCTCTGATACAATTTTAGCATTGCTGTTGGGTCCCAAAATTCCTTGAAGTTCAATGGCCACTAACACTGACTTGTTCGACCTTTTCATACACCCGTCTCTTACAACCTTGATCCCAGACTGTTGCCATTTATGGCTCTTATCATCCCCGTGTGTTTGTTGATATCATCATCACATCAGTTGGGTTATGACGTCATGGAATGATAATGTAATTGTATTCTTAACTGTGGAATAATTTAATTTATTTTTATCATGAGATTTATCAACGAAACTTGACTCTTGTGTATCTGTGGAGAATCAGTAACTTTGATCATGAGTACATCATGGAGTGGTCCACAATTGTCAATCGTGTACTAACCACCTACATACATTGATCTTGTTGTTATTGTGCTGATCATGCATGCCATAACACTATTCTCATTAGGCCACACCTACAC
This sequence comes from Leptasterias polaris, assembly GCA_037783415.1. Taxonomy (NCBI): domain Eukaryota; kingdom Metazoa; phylum Echinodermata; class Asteroidea; order Forcipulatida; family Asteriidae; genus Leptasterias; species Leptasterias polaris. Next base: position 6,237,306 of record JAZGTN010000027.1, read on the forward strand.
AATGAATATTCATATTGTTATTTTACATCAGTGAGGTGAGTATGTGGTTGAGATGGAGACAGCTACAGAAAGTCTTTGACCCAAGCTTGACCTCTAATGCATATTCATCACGAGGTTCACATCGCACAGCAACTCTGTTCAAGTCCAATAATAGAAACACATCGTCATGTTATACACATTCCATATAAAGTGTTCAAGCTTCAATGACACAATTGCTGCATCCAGTATTTCCAACAAAAGCTGCATCAAGTTCATCACTGGCAGTATCCAAATTTCCAAATTTGAAATTTGAAGAAAAAACCCCATGAAAACCCCCCAAAACAGAGGAACAATCCTCCAAGACGAAGAACGAGAACCTCCCCAAAACAAACTTCACAACACAACAAAATGAAATTTAAAGTGAATGTCATTTGGAAGGAATTGAACCTTACCATTGGCTGCAGCACTGGCTCTATGCATAATATTTTTAAAGCTCATTTTACCATCTCTACAATTACCCATCAACATAAATGTATTAAACATCCACTTAAAAACATGAAAAACCAAAACCAATTACTATTACATAACCTGATATTTCTGCTCCCACTTCATACTTTTGACAGGAACATGAAGAAGACAATGCCTTTGTGGTTTACCAAGCATCAGCCAGTCTTCAAGTCCATTGATAACAACCATCCAAACCTTGAAATTACTAGAGTCCCTGCGGGGTGAGTACAGTTTCATGAAATGTTCAGTTAACAACATTTGTTGATTGCCAATTCTATTTCTGTATCGTTTGTCTTCGGTTTTTTTCTTCAGAAATAACCAAATAAACCATTACTTTGTTGGCAACCAGACTAAATCTATCCAGCTCTAAATTTAACCAGTTGATTGATAAACTATTTGAACAATATTTTCCTATAATGCTAAACCAGAAAGTCACTTCCCTGTCCTATATTTTTTGTCAAGTAGGGCCTAATAAACCATAAGGGAAACTGACTGGAATGATTTGATTCAATATTGGGGGGAACAAACAAATATTGACTAGAAGGGGATTTGAACCTGTGGCCTCCAGATTAACCGGTGCTCTTCCAACTGAGCTATCTAGCCCTATGATGGCGATCTCCCACAAAATAGGGAGATCACCGTCAATTGGCTAGATAACTCAGTTGGTAGAATGCCGACAGGTTGATCGGGAGGTCGCAGGTTCAAATCCTGTTCTAGTCAATTTTTCTTTGTTCACCCAAACCTTGATAGTAGCCTCTCTTCTTTAAAGTTATCCTGGAGACTTGGATTATGATGACCGTGACTTGATGTTTGTTCTTCTTAATATGCATTGGAAGTACATAGTCCAGAAATAATATTTAAAAAAAATATTCACTTCAGCAGTAATAAAGTTCTAAACCTGTTCATGAGACTAGATTTGGATAAATCATTGTTATATATACTTACTCTCTTGTGGTGCTATACTGCAGCATTGAGGGTCCTCCCTGCCTACGAGTCTCTCACAGGCATTTTGGGACTGTTGAGAATCAGCCTTTTGAGTACTTCCGCCTCGGCATGCCTGTTGAGTGTCGAGACTTCCCAACTGGGTGAGTATAAGTTGCCTCATCTGTGCCTGTTTATCATGTGTTGTGAGAGCGAAGATACACCTACTACCAGCAAATTGAAATACTTTATTTGTTACAATGTTGAAATTTAGTAATTTGCTCCCCCAGTTAAGAATTGTAAAAGAGTACTCAGACCAATTTTTAACTGGGTTCAAGAGTATTTGGATCAAATGCATTTGAGTCAAGAACTCTCGTATGATTCTTAACTGGGGTTCAAGAAGACTAGTATCAAATGCATTTGAACTAAGAACTATTGTACAAATTTTCTGGGTACAAGAGTGTTTTGATCAAATGCAAGAACTCTTGTACGATTCTTAACTGAGTACAAGAGTGCTCAAATCAAATGTATTTGTTCCAAGAGCTTAGTAGCCTGTGGAGTTTTTAGAACCTAAATATAACTGCGTACGTCTTTTCTTGCCAATATTAGAGGTGAGATAGCAGTTTCTATCTCTGTGCCAATCCTGAGAGACAAACGAGGTTGGTCCAGCCAACAGAGCGCCAGCCTGGACTTGAGTGAGACGGACTCCATCGAGGGGACCAGAAAAGGTACAGTCAGTGAGAAAATACAAACTCAGTCTAAGAATTTAACTTAATGCATTAGTTGCTGCAGATAGAACCTTGGCAGACAGTGCTTTTCCTAGTTTACTATAGCTGAAGGCACGAGTCACATGAGGCAACTTTTACAGGCAACTTGGAGGCATTTAAGTTTACTGCTTGTAATTAAATAACAAAAAAGGTGAACAATTTTGTTGGTGGCCTGACTTTTCGACTCGAGCAGAGTCTTTCTTCTTTTTAGCCTTCAAGAAAGACTCTGCTAGGGTCGAAATGCCAGGCCACTAACAAACTTTTGCATTCATACCATATGTCTCTTTGGTTGGTAAGCAGTTTGCATCAGCTGATTATATTTTCTGAAAAAAGTGGTCGTACAGGAGATCATTTTCTAACCTTGTCTCTTCATCCCCATGAAATTTTATTTGGGAATGAAATGGAATGTTTTTCCTTCTTGGAGCTTGCCTGGAACTGTTTGCCTGTAAAATTGTAAATTGCTTGGTGTGACCTTTCCCTTCCAAATATCTGCTTGAAAAATTTGCTATTTCGAAGTTGGCATTTTCGGTTCAATGATTTAACTTGAGAAACTTTAAAAAATTGAACTGAAACTTTGACGCTACTAAAGTGCCTGTTGGTTCTCGTGATGTAATTCCTTGCTTTTAAGAAATTATACACTATTTGTTGTAATTTTGAAATATTTGCGTTTGAAACCATTTAAAAAAACCTTCATGGGGTTGTTCCTCCGTCTTCTAATTCAATTTTAGAAAATAGAATTAGCTGTTGCAAACTGCATACCAACCAAAAGGACCTGTGGCATAAATGCAAAAAATAAGTTAGTGGCCTGACGTTTCGACCCTAGCAGAGTCTTTCTCGAAGGCTAAAATTTTAGAAAGTGCTCAAAATTTTAGAAAGTGCTCAATTAATCTTGTCAACACATTTGAACTTAAAAAAAAAAAAAACATCAAATTGAGCTTTCAAGTTTTTCCCAGTGCCTAAGTTCATACAGCTTCTTTCAAAGCAAGCAATAGAGTGTAATAAATTTCTTCTGCTCAGCAAAAATAAGCAAGAAACCAGTCACAAATAGTCTGTGCGACTTGCATAATTGTTTTGTGCTTAGTAACTGTTTGTGCTTAAGCAGCTCTATGAAAATGGGCTTATGTTGTGATTCTTTGCCTACCGTTTGGTTCTGGTAAAGTATGGATTCATTCGCAGATATTTCACCAAAGGTGTCATTAACTGTCAATGAGTTAGTAGTGAAATAGCACAGTATGGTTAAACTCAATCTTGTTGGAATTTACAGTCATTTATTTACTTATAACATTCTTGCCCACATTTTTTGAGCGTACTTTATTAATGTTTTTGAGAGACCTGTCAAGATGTTTAAAATGTATCGTGAAATAAATTTTTTAATTAACAAATAACAATGTAATGATAAGCTCAATTGACTTGAAGGTTGCGCATGCACCAATTGCTATGAGAAATATTTTCCAAGATGCATTTGAAATGTAACAAAAACCCACAGGCTTGTTTTGTCAATAATGTAAGAATCCCTTTGCGATGACATTTTCAGTCACAGGCAAATGTTTGGATATTTTTCCCGAATTCCAGAGGAATTGAATGTAATTTGCAAAAAAATATAATAAGAAATTACTTTCCCTTTTAAGTAGATCAATGTTTTTAGAGATTTAGAGGTGTTTTTAGAAAGCTTTATTAAAAAATTGTTTTCATCCTTGTTCCTTATACTTATGCTAACTATAAATAGGCAATGTTAGAAATTAGTGACTTTAGCTCTGGCTATTGCTTTCATAGTGATATATAGCCGCAGCCAAAGCTGTTTCAGAAAATGCTTAACTAACATTCTCCCCAAATGCTGCTTCATTTTTCCTGATTATGTTCTCCTGTGTGGCTTGCCCCATTTACCAACGGGGGTTGTGTTCTTGCAGTGACTAATGGCTATCCAAGCAGTGCCGTAGAGAGTGACTCTGACTTTGACAGTGTATCCACCCCACACCAAAGTAGAAGAGACCGACGGAAAGGGCTCATGAGAAGTAAATCCAGATACTTCATTTGTTTGTTGCATTTAATATAAAGGCCAGTACATGCTTTTGGTAAAATGTCCGTTAAATGAAAACAGCCACAAGTATCAAGACTTATTTGAAAGAAACTTAGGCTGTATCAAAACTAGTGGCTATGGGCATTTTACTCTATCAATAGTCACTTGTCATTGAATGGCACCAATGGTGTGGCTATATATGTGCCTTTTAAATGCTCTGTCTGTGACATTTCCAATAGTGTGTATTGGCTTTTAGTAGCTTTAAGCCTAGTTCATACCTCATGGGAAAGCGGATGCAAAGCGAAGCGAATTTACAGGACACAGACTTTCAGTACGCGCTGTTTTCCCAATAGTGATGCAAGAAAATTTGCTTTGCTTTCGCAATTAGCATGAAGAATGAACCAGGCTTTGCAATGCTTGATGTTGTCTGTACACATCAAATGGGACTTCATTGATAGCTTTAGACTGTGCAAGTCTCGTGCATAATCAAACATTTTGGGGAGCAGTTTGGTCTCACATACATTGCTTTAGCGCATGAAGGAAACAAACTTGTGTACTTAAACGGGTCACAATGTCCGAGTACACACGAGACTTGCACAGTCTGATTTCCAGTGAGCAGTCTTGGAGGCTCTTGGTCGGTAATCGTAGAGGATACTTTGCAATGTCAGTTATTAAACTGGGTCAGCGTTCTAGGGGGTGGCTCATGTTGGAATATTCACAAATGTCATATTTACATTTCATTACAGTCTGAAATATGTATCACTCAGCTTCATGTCTGGGTTCAATTTCATACAGCTGCTCAGAAGAATTTACTGCTTAGGAAATTCATCTGCTAAGCAAAAACTAGCAGGGCACCAGTCACATACAGTATACATTATGCCTCTGTTTGGCTGGTAAGCTGTTTTTGCTAAGCAAGAACTGCTCATGCTTAGCAAATTTGTATTTAGAGCAGCTCTATTGCGGAATTGGCTGGTGTAAGTTATTCTGCGTTCTATTCACAATTGCTTGAAATGTCAGGGCAGGATATTCAACACAACTGCAGTCTTTCTTTCAAGAATGTTCACCATCAAAAGTTCATTCACTTTTCCATCCACCTCATTACATTTTGTTCCATGCCAACATTGAAAAACAAAAATGACAACAATTTGTAACCTTCCTTTGAGAACAATTGGAGTTTCAGCAAACCCCCCCTCCCCAAAAAAGGGGAAAATAAATAAAAATGGCAGCAAAACTCCAAAAGCTCAAGCTTTTCATAGCCATAGCCAAAACATAAATGAAATCTGAGAGTAGCAAGCTCTGAGGAAAAATAAATGAAATAGTATGCAATCCAAGATAGTTAAAGTGTAGAAGAAGTAGTAAGTTGTCTGAAATCTGGAAAGACTACGTTCTTATTGAAATTGATCTTCCCAGCTCTGAAAAATGATTTTTCTATGAATTTCATTTCCAGTGCCAGAGGTTGTTGAGGTATTATTGGAAGGTAACATCTAAATATATTTGACTACATCTTTCCTAGACTATATTTATATATCTTGTCTCTGTTTCTTTTTTTCATCACATGTCATTGCCTCTCTTGCCACTGGGTTACTGACTGACTGTTCTTCAGACTAACCCCCTCTTTGACTATTTTGTTCACTTATTAACACGTTTCTGGCCTTCATTGCCGATATGATTGTTTTTTTGTTCCTTTTGATACACTGCATGGATCAAACAGATATAAGGAGAAAAATGAAATTATGTTACGCAAACGTATGTGGAAAGGGTAAAGTGAAATTTCTCAGATATTTATTTGGATGAATTTTGTTTTTTGTTTTTTGTTTTTTAAGGGAAACCCAGAGAAAAGTTACTAATGCATATTTAATATTAAGCTTATTTTGCTGAAGTTGGCGCACTTTAAGATTGATAATATAAACCTACATTTTTATAGTTCTTTTTTTATTTGTTTTCCTTGCTGGGTTACAGGTTTTGGGGCATTATTTTTTTAAATATAAATAACTCTCCTTGCGATCCATTGCTAATCTGTTTTAAAGCTTTAAAACAAGTATTCTGGTATCAGCAGTTTTTGTTGTCCTACTATTTTAACAATTCACAGTATATAGTTAGTATCTTTATATAAAAATCTGGAGATGTTTACACTAAAGAAAAAAACCAAAAACCTTTTTTCAGTTGAAAAAAATTAATAAAATGCTTTTGGAATGCAGACAAACATTTCCTGGTTGTGTTTTTGTGTTGGTGGAAACTATCTTGTTCTCTGTTGGCACCATTCTTAAACATCACAATTCATTTTCATTTCTCCTCAAACTAAATTTCTTTGGTTTATGGGAAACAATGCTCTATCCTTCAAAGACTGAAATAATTTGTTTAACCAAATCAACCCTGTTAAATCTACTGTCCTCCTGTCACCTTTAAAAGGGCTGTTTTTTAAGCTTAGTTTATTCAAGAGCCGTTCAATAGCCTTGTTTTGCTTTCCAATTGCCCCCCTTTTTTTAACACAAAGCTATTTTGGTCTGGTTCCCCATTTCCACAATGACAATCATAGTTTTGATTCACAATTCATTAAAAAAGTGCTAGGCTATTTATCGTTCAGCCTCGTTTTTGAAACTTTGATTTGAATTGGAGATAAACAAGATGGCTTCTCTTCAGGCGAAAAATCTTTATCGGGCTGTGTCCCTGTATTGACCCAATACACATGTCGCCATCACCTGCTGTAAATCTCGGTTGCGCCATTTTGGGATTCGGATTCACAACGTGTTTCTGTGAAGTGTGCATTTTAGGCAACCCTCAAGTGGTCAGACGCACACCATGGCCCAATTTCATGTCTCTGCTTACAGCCAAATTCTGCGCTTGCAATCACCATTCTCCGCTTACCGAGCAAGCGCCAAATTTCTGCGCTAGCTGTGTAAACATAAAATGCCTAGTAACGTGGACTACGCAAGCGCACAAGCAAACATTTCCTGCTAACCCGTGAAATACGCTTGACGTGAGCGCGGAATTCCCTGCTTCCGTAAGCGCCGATTCTTTGCTTACGGTCAGCAGAGCCATGAAATTGAGCCCAGATCTTGAAGTGAAATTTGACTCCCCAAATGGCAGAACATGTGTAGACAGTAGCCGAATGTGACGTCAATGCAAGTGGTCTATACTGAGACAATTTAAGTAGATGATGAACAAAATCAGGTCAGTCTGTTGTCTTTCTTTAAGACAGTCAAAAACCTAAAAACATGGGAAATCGACTGAGATATTTTTCATACCAAAATGTGGAGAGGGCAAACACAACGTTCATCTTGTCTGAGTCTCTTCTTAAACTATAGCAATTTAGAAGAATTTATTAGTGAGATTGATACAATAATCATTGGTTATAAATAAAGCTGACTATTGGATTTTTTCAAACACCCAACTTTTTTACAATAGAGATAGATTTCCAAAGTAAAAATGTGTGAGCGCTCACACTTAAGTATCTCTTTTTTGCTGAACACTCTTTTCCATTGCATGTTTATCTTTAGAGCACAGAGCTGTTGATATAGACGCCGTGGACTCTGACTCAGCCCTACGCCCCTCCAATGGGTACGACCCAAAGATGAATACCCTCAACGGCACCCATAAAGAAAAGCGTAAAGGACCGAGTCTCCCCTTGGGCAGGAAGATCCCAATGGGACGGACACCCTTAACAGAGAGTCCTACAGGGCCTCCATCAGAGGTCAGCACTGATGTCACGCCCTCACCTGCCAAAGCAAAACGGAATAAATTTGTCAAAAGTGCAAGTATGGATGCTCCCCGTGGACTAGACAGTAATCAAAACCAAACACGGTATACAAATAATGAGATTGATGGGCGCCGTAGCCCCGGCGCAGAGGTCATGAGGAAAGGGAAAAAGCTGAAGACTCCTGAGGCATCCCCACCAGGTACTCTCACTCACGAGTATTCTGGTTTGAGTCCTCACAGTGATAACACCAGCTCAATCGGCTCAGAGGGCCATGCCAGGCCAAAACTCTCAAAAATCTCTTCGATGGGATCCAGCTTTGAAATGTTCAAATCCGTGGATATTATGTCCGACATCAGCGAGGTGGATTCCATCGATGTAGCCATGGCAACCAAGTTCTCCTATGCAGTGCGAGTGTTCCCGGGTCAGGATCCCGCAGAGATCCACGTCGGCTGGGTGACCCCTGGATATCATCACCACAGTGTGACCTTTGACCCGGAGACGACACGGGCCGTAAAGGTCAATCTGATGAGTGACAGTGGCGGTGTGCAGGAAAGGTGTGCCCAAGTTTTGTTTCTCTTTTTGTCCATTGTCCAATTATTGTTCAGTTCTTGAAGTTTTTTCATTTGTGAGTGTTTGGATGTGACCGTTCTCGTCAGAAAGTTATCCAGTTTGTGTGAGTTCTAAGGTCCAAACATGTTTTGCAATACTTTGATATAAGAAAGTAGCTTCATCATTTGGAGGCATTTGTTGTTAATCCATGTTCAACTAACCATTCTAATGTACTACATCTTAACCTGGCTAATTGGTTGAAACTTCATTGTTTATATCTAAACACTGACATTTGAAACAGGCTCTTGATTTAAATGTGAACTAATTGATGCAGGGTTTATTCACAAAAAGCAATCCCAGGTGTCCATCTACAATTAAAACGGTTTTTATTTGAGAGAAAAAACCCCAAAACTACAGATGGAATATTTTTGTTGTCCCAGCAAGCTTACTTTGTAATAAAGGATATGCAACTTTTTGCCTCAAAATACTACATGAAAGTACCGAGTAGATTTGTGAATAAGCCCCAGCATCTTAATCATGCAAGTTCGTTTCTTACTAACTAGGACGTTCCATGCAGTGCGGGAGATTGAGATGGGGCATGACTGTCAGAGGTGAGACTTGTCATCCGAGATGGGTGTTGTTGGTGATGATGTTGAAATTAAGAACAATTTTAAAAGAAAACTTGGCTAAAACGGCTAAAAGGCTTAGGCCAAATTGATTAATCTTAATCTGGATAAGGATTAAAGGGTTTGAGGATTAAAGCTGCGACTTATCATGCTGTTTTTCATGTACTTGCAGAGGTTGAAAACTCATGAAAATATTTGAAACCCCTTTCTATTGGATTGTTTTTTTAAGAGAACGTTAAACAAATGCTTTTTTATTTCACTTTGATTTTCAAAGGTTGACATCGCTTTGCAGTCGATGCTTACATATTGAAGAAACCATTAACCATCTGCTAACTCACAGCAAACACTGAAAACATACCCTTCATTTGACATCAATCCAAATGTTTTCATTTTATCCTCTCTTTTTTTGCATTCCAGTATTAAGAATTATTGAAATACGTGTTGAATATACAACTTAAAAGTAGTTTGTGATAGTATTCCAGTAAAAGAGGGAAAATTATGGACAAATTATTCACCTTGTAGCTCAGTTGTTGGTAAATGACATTTTATTTCAGAGCAAATGAAATTCCTACGAGATAAGAATAGTAATAATCTAAAAATAATTCTGATTTCAATTTTGATTTGATATATTTTTTTGCCTTCAGACATTTATCACAGGCAAATTTTCTTTGTGGATTTTGGCGTATAGTTGTTTTTTATCTATAGTTCCTTTCTCTGCATACATCAGTGTCAGTTAAAGTTTTAATAGCTCGCCAATGTCCATTTCATTTTGCTAATGATTTTCTCACATCATTAACATCTTATCCTTCGATTCATGTAATCTTATTTGAAGCCATATACCATCTTAACCATCAGTTTTCACATATTTAGATACAACTTTTCATGTGACATTTGATCATTTTTTATTTGTTTTTAAATTTCACAATTTGATCAATTTTAATGCTGTCTGTCCTTGCATGTGACTCTAACAGTATTTCAATTTAACCTGAAAATCTCTAAAGCATGTCAAATTATTTCCTTTTCTTTTTTGAAAAACACAATTTCTTTATTGTACTTCCTGGACAGTCAAACTCTTCTTTAACTTTTTGTTGAATTAATTTCACAAACTTTTGATCACTGTAAGTACATACATCACCTGAATTTACTGACAAATCTTGTTTTACTTCATTATGCCTTGTCAATTGTTTAGTTTCTTCAGTGGTTTGTAGTAAACTCTCATACATCTACTATCGTGAAGTTATTTTACACAGTTAAACAAATAATAAAATGCCGGACTTGCCTGGCTTCTGAGATTATAACACGGTTTCACTGTCATGCCTGGAATGTTATGGTCCCAAAAGAGTGGATTGGCCTCCTTGCCTTAGCCTTTGCGTTACCCTTCACTCAGAAATATCTTACCTCAACAGCCATTTTGGCTGCAACTGTACTCTCAAAGTATTTGTCATTTAATAACTTCATAGTTTTTTCTCATGTGTACCCAAGTTTGATTAGTTTTCTTGTAAACAGTTGTTCTTGTGACGTCCCACAGCTCTAAGCATCGTGACTGCTTCATGATCTGTGTTGGTGATTTTCTGGACATGCTGTCCAGTCCAGAGGGCCGGAGAGTGACCACTGGCCTGGTGGTCAGCTGTGTAGCAGACATAGCTAATGGTGAATTGACCTTTTCAATTAACAATAGAGAGATACTCACCAGATACCAGGTAAGTTAACCACATCCAGAAAGACAAACCATCTGGGCCCAATCTGGGAATTCTGGGCTTACTGGTCACCATTCTCTGCTTATGGGGTTAACACAAAGTGTCTGTGCTAGCTGTATAAGTGAAATATGCTGAGTACTGTGCGAACATGAACAAGCAAAAATTCTTTGCATACCCAGGGCTAGAATTTGGGGGGAAAACCCACAAGACCCGCAGGGCTTGTAGCTCAAAATGTTTACTGGACCGGACTTTTGTGTACAAGACCAGAATTGAAGTGAGAAGAAAAAATACCTACACAGGTTGATAATTGAACTGTTTGAATTTGAAAAATGCACTAAGAGAAGATTCATCTCGTTTGTATATTATGGGTGAGTAGTCTTCGATAATCAACAGAATTATATGTATCAGACTGAAAGTCAACATTTGAACACAAACACAAGACCGTTGGACTTGTCTGGTCTTGAGTTTACTGGCCCGATGCTAAAATCACTGGCCTCGGGCCAGCGGTCCAGTGTCAAATTCCAGCCCTGATACCTTAATATATATTAAGCGCTGATTTTTTGCTGCCATAAGCGACAATTTCTTTCTATTGGTAAACAGAACCAAGATAATAATAATAAAGCATTTATATAGCGCCTTATGCAAGGCCTCAAAGCGCTTCACAAAAATACATAAGAGATATTGCGCCAAGCCCTCAGTTAAACCTCGGGCTGTGCCCAGGGGTTAAAACTACATCTCATTACTATCTTAGTCCCCAAGAGTTCAATTTGTACACCTGGGTAAAGAGAAACAAATTATGTTTTTGTTTCTTGACCAAGTACCACAAGCATCATGGCCTGGCTGATGATGCTTGTAATTCGAACCCACATTCTAACACCTATTATTGGCACTGTGAAAATAAATGGATGAATAAATGAAACGTTGCAGCCAGGGCTCAATTTCATGGCTCTTCTTACCATCATCGGTCATCATTCTCTGCTCACAAAATAAACCTAAATGTCTGTGCTTGCTGTGCTTAGTGGTGTGAAGCATGGCATGCACAAGCAAAAATTCCTTGCTATCCTGTGAAATATGCTGATGTTAAAGTGCGGAATTTTCCGCTTCTGTAAGTGCAGATTTGTCGCTTACCTGTACAGAGCCTTTAAAAAATTGGGCCCAGAATTGAGTCAGGTGCACTTAACTACTCAGTCAGGACATTCTACATAGCATTGAATCAACAGCCAATCATGATGGTCAAGTAGACCTGGTCTGAATAGGTGTTGACCATGTTCTTGCTGAACAGGGCCCAATTTAATGGCTCTGCTTACCGTGGAATTCTGCACTTACCGCCCATAGAATTGTGTGCTTTACAGGGCAATAATAATAATAATAATAATAATATTTAAAATTTATATTGCGCCCACTTACATACAAAATGATCAAAGGCGCAGAACACATGTTAAAAAGCACAGAATGGAAGAAAAAGACAAAGAAAAAAGACTGGTCACCAGGCCAGTGCCCAAACAAAAGTATGGGGATACGTCTGTCCCGCCAACAGTGAACTAATAGTTACTTATTACATAGGCCTATCCCTGCTGGCATCGGTAATGTTTTGACCTTTTCAGGAGACAGACACCTCTATAACCCTATCTATGCTAAAAATCTAAACTAACTGGCAAGGCGACCATAGAAGAAAGACACACTAAAAAGCGGCTTTAAACGGATAAAATAAGCAAGCACTGGCAGAGAAAAATAGACAGTGGCAGCTACAGAACAGCGCCCTCATTCTTTAAAGGCACCGTAAGCACAGAATTTCACAGTAAGCACAGCCATGAAATTGGGCCCAGCTTTATTTTAGGCCAAAAATAACTTCAGTGGAGGGTAGAATCTTTCAATGCCAAATTGTCTTTTTCAAAGACGGCATGATGAAAACTTTAATAAACCTCATATTATGGGTATTATTAAGTATTCTTTACAGTACATCATATGAAAATCAAGTATAAGTGTTGGCTCTGAGAACAGCCAGAGTTTATTCTCGATGTATCAACTAGTGTGCTCTAGTCGTCATCAGGACTCATTTAAGAGTGTTTGATGAGAAGTAAGCTTTTTATAAGGATTCGAACTGCCCCTAGCCATCTGGCTAGCCCGGTGGTCTAGTGGTAAGACATCTGCTCTAGCAATGCAAAGGTCGTGGGTTTGAATCCCACTCGAGTGATTTGCCTGTGGATTTTTTTCACAGAACTCAGGTAAGTACTGAGTATACAGTGCTTAACACACATCGGTTTAAAGGTAAAAAACCAAATTATAAGCTTTTTATAATTATGAAACCAATGTCCTCATGGCTAAATTGCTTTTATGAATTCTGCTGTACAGGTGCAGCCTCACACGAAGCTATTCCCTGCAGTCTTTGCTCGACCCACCAGCAAGGAGATGTTGCAGTTTGAGCTGGGAAGAACAAAGGTCAGTTATTCACACATTGTTGATTTGAGATAAGTTTGCTTTTTGTTTACATTTGATTTCACTCTAAGAATGCTATAACACCTTGGGATGCAAACACCTCGTGGTTGACTGTTTCATAATGACCAGGGGTGGATTTCACAAAGCCCTTAGAGTCATCTGAAACTGAGTTGTCAATATTACCTGAGAGATATGTGTTTTGACATCACAAGATTTGCATTTAAGATCAATCTTAGCTCTTTGTGAAATCGAGCCCGGGTCTCATAATGGTTCATCCATCCAGTTGCTTGTGAAAATCTGTGTGTTCATGTGAATGCCATTTCGTTTCACTTTATTTTCATATTCATGAAAAATCCAACTGACAGCATAGAGCTGAACTTTGTGGAAATTACAAAGGGTAAACATATTTAAAATTTACTCTAAAGTATAAAATTACAGAAAAAAGACATCCTTTAACCATTTCAATCATTCTGAAACATATTTTTGGTACACAGTACAGAATACATGAAAGTATACTCATTGCCTGTCATACCTTTTCAGTTCTACACACAGTGTATGGTCAATACACAATGGACACATGGATTTTTAGCCTAAAAATGTGAAAGCCAGGATTGTAACCACAAGTTCGTTGTTTTCATTTTCTCCAAACAGAACTGCCTGCCCCTGTCAGCCGCATGGTTCAAGAGCGATTCACACAATCCCGTCCCTCAATGTCCGTCCAGGGTCAACGTCCAGGTCATACAGTCCTGTATCTGGTCACGTGCTCCTCATAAGACGCTCAATGTGTTGACGCGTAAACACACTGACAACGCCGGCTGGATAGTGTCCTGCAGGCAGCCTGGTAAGGAGACTGGAAATTAATATTCAAGTGTTATACACAGTGACTGTTCTATGTTCCGACACCTCTATGTTCTAACACCTATGTTCCAACACCTCTATGTTCCGAAACCCCTATATTCCGACACCCCTATGTTCCGACACCCCTATGTTCCAACAGCTCTGAGTTCCGACACCCTATGTTCCAAACTTCCAACACCCTTTATGTTCCGACACCTCTATGTTCCGACACCGCTATGTCCCAACACCCTTTATGTTCCGACACCTCTACGTTACGGCACCCCTATGTTCCAACACCTCTATGTTCCAACACCTCTATGTTCCGACACTCTTTATGTTCCAACACCTCTATGTTCCGACAACCCTATGTTCCGACAACCCAATGTTCCGATAATCCCTCGTGATCTACATGCTAGGGGTTAGGGTTACGGTTAGTGTTAGGATTAGGAAAATACATTTGGGGTGTCGGAACATAGGGGTGTAACCGTTATACACTAGGGCCAAATTTTATAAGCCTGTTAAGCACAAACACTTCATCACATATTTTCTGGCCGAAAGACACAAACATTTTCGATTATTTTCTTCATAATTACTTATGACAGATGATGCGGTTCAAAGATAAAAAAGATTTAAAATACTTGACACTTGAAGCATGCAAACTGTATGTACGTAGCTGCTAGTAATGTGGGATAATGTCAGGTCCTGACAGTATACAAATATTGACTGCTTCGAGTGCTATGGTTAAAACTACGACTCCCGAGGTGAACCCCGGAGCGTGCTATTTTCCCGAGGCGCAGCTGAGGGAAAATAGAACGCTCCGGGGTTCACCGAGGGAGTCGTTTTAACCATAGCACGAGTAAAAGCAGTCAATATTTGTTTTATAACACCCCAACAGACTATTTATCATCCTCGTACACGTAACGTTCGTACGCGCATTTCAGATACACAGATGCACAACTGATTGGGTTCGAGGTGGGTAAAAAAGACGTTGAGGTACTGCACGCCGTGTGATAGTCGTCGGACTATCACACGGCAAACGATGCACTATCACACGGCCGCCGTTTCTAGTAAAACTAAGACATATCATTTGACGCGCTCTAAACCAATGAAAAGGCAGAATATTTGTTAGTGGTGTTATAATAACTCATATGCATCTTTTAACCAAGTTAAATCGTTGACAGTTTTTGTTTCTGTTCAGTGCCTCAACTGAAAGTTTATAGCTTCTTCGACTACAGGAAAATAGGTATCTAATATTGAAATAAATTTGTACCATAAATTTGGCAAACAAGCGGGCGTTTCATTTTTATAAGCAAAGATAGATCTTGCTTAACTCAATAGACTTCCAACCAAAACTCTGTGTAGAGTAAATTGCTAGTGACTGGTTACCTGCTGTGTTTTGCTTCATAGATAAATGTGTTAAAAAGCAATGTTTTCTACTAAACAGCTATGTGAAAATCAACCATGATTAATAAATACATTTTGTAATCCATGGCCTTTCTCTGCCTGGAATCACAGTACTGAAAATGTGCTGATTTAACTTGTCTGCTCTTGTCTTGATGGCAGTTCCATGGTTGGCTGTTCACATTCCAGAGGAGAATAGATGCATGGACATATTGGAACTGATTGAGAATCCAGACCTGCTCAAGTAAGTCTATGTGATGTGAGGTCATTGAACTAGTGTTGTTCCTCCTCTCTGCCTTTTGTGGGATTGACTAGATCTTACTTAACTATTAGATATCAATGGCTACATAATTAGGATCAGTTCAGTAGCTTGTTTCATTAAATCAATAACTTCAATATTATTGGTGTGTCGTGGCAGAGCGGTAATAAAAGCACTGGACTCAAGCTCTTGTGTTTCTGATCAGAAGAGTGTGGGTTCGAGTCCTGGTCGTGGCACTTGTGTCTTTGAGCAAGATATACTTTAATAATAATATGGATTTAATAATATGGATTTATACTTTACCATTATTGCTTTGTTCTTCAGATGGGATAATAAAAGCCGTAGGTCCCGTGTACTAGGATTCGTTTAGCACGTAAAAGAACCCACCGTGGAAGAGTAGGGTATAACCCTGGTGTTTCTGGTTCATATACCAAGCACCCTTGTATACAGGTGTCCTCAGGCTTGTGAGCTACAGTGATTAAGTTCACTTATGAGGCATCCTTGGTTTCATTACCAGAAGTATATAATAAAAATACCAATAATATTAATAACATTAAAATAATGAATTCAGGAAAAATTGAAATTGATGAAGACCAAAGATAATGTATTTCTGTATGGGCTTTCTTGTTGTTGTTTTTTTTGTCTATTTTGTGTAGTTTGCATAAAAAAAATCTACATTTTCTTTAACTGTTTCATATAATTATGACTTTCTCAGGTTCCATGCTCATACACTGAAGCTGTACAGTGCTGTGTGTTCCCATGGCAACCATCATGTTGCACATGCTCTGTGCAGTCATGTCAATGAAGATCAGCTGACCTACTGTATCCAGTGTGAATGTGAGTAGCTCAAGTACTAATGAGGGATATTACAGGTAGTCATTATATTAATTTTTTTTTTAAATACCATTTATTTGTTTCATAAAGAGATGGTACCGGGTTTGTCATTAACCTATCTTTCACTAGCTCTCGAGATATTGTAAGATTTTTACAACTATGCCGATGTAACAGATAAATGTATCCTGGATTCAGGTGATTACATCTGGTCTGGACACGGGCAACATGGTCTGGACACGGGCAACATGGTCCGACCGTGTGATCATGTCCGCAAATTTGCTCGCATTATTTACTCTGACCACAAATGCTTTCAGTACAGTACTTATATTTTATTTCCGATGATTTTGGGTTGAACAAGGAAAAATTGACTAGAGCGGGATTTGAACCAACGACCTCCGGATTGACGTGCCGGCGCTCTACCAACTGAGCTATCTAGCCCTATGATGGCGGTCTCCCTATTTTGTCAATATCCTTGTTCGGTGGGTGCCAGTCAGAAGCCATTCAACTGTAAACTGCCGTGTAGCCAAGGATCACACCCAAGTATACGATACAAGTATTTTCCCATACATTACTTTGGAGAGTGTTAAATAACAAGCTAATTTAATGTTTTGAATGCCACTTTCACATAATGTTACGAATCTGATAACATTCCATTCTTTTGTTGAATTATGTTTTGACTGAAATAATCGGACTGAAAATACTGTGCCTGCACTCGCCTAAAAAATGCATGGACGGACCTTCACACGTGGTGTTTGCCATTAATCAATGTGCTATCCTGCCAGGTTGGAAGGAAATCAACCCAGATCGGATCCTCTGTCACACTGGCAGTTCTAACAGTTCTGACTGACTGATAACAGGCCTTCTATTTATAGTTCGTCTGCTCAGGACTGTAAGGTCATTAGTGCAATTTATATGGATTTCATAAAATTGCTTTCGGATATTTTGGAGCTCCTGGTGAATGGGGTCTTTTGATAAAGAGTGGTCTTCTAAGTATTTGTTTGGCAAAAGGAAACATTCATTTTCTAAGTAAAACAATTATTTGCTGGTTTTTATTTTTTATTTTTTTCCCTTCAAATTGATCACATTTTTCGTTTAATAACCTTTTGATCATCACAAATATGAAATTGCAATTAATGACCTTATAGCACTGGGCCGAGGAATTTCTTTTCTATCCGACGTTGTCTTATTGATGGTTCTTTACCTTTATTCTTAAGATCTCTCTGGCCCGTTGAGGATGGGATACCACGATCTTCTCATATCACTTCATCTGGAGACTCATGCAAACGCCAGGTTAGATACAGTTCACTGATGACAAACTGTTGTCTTTTTCAGTAGTTTTTGTCGTTGTATTTTGTAGCTTCTAAATATAAAAAAATCTGAATTTGCTTCCCAATAAGCCTTTAGCAAGTTTGATTTGATTAATGTCTGGGACACTGACTTGATCGGTGTCAGTTAATTACATTAATTGGATTCCTAGTTTTGAATGCCCACATTGAACCATTGTTTAAATCAGTATAATAGAAGTATCTTCATGACTTACTAGAGATTTACCTTTGACCCCTGACCTTTTCCTCACTCTTATCTCTCCGCACAGACTGATGACCCAAGATGAATTCATCATCCCTCTCACGGACGGTAACCAGCGCTTTGAGGATACCAGGGATGAGGGATCCAACAGTACTTCCATAAAGAGAGCTCTGAGCACCAGCAAGAGTGTCTCCATCAGACCAGAACAGCTCTTCTCAGAGAAAGGGTTTGTCCTTCCGCAAAATGTTTCATTCATAATTGACTGTATTTTTACGGCATGAGGGTGCTTTTATCTCATTTTGACTGTTGGTTGTTTTCTTGTATCAATGGCCGAACAAACTACTAATAACAACAAGAATGAACAAAATAAGTTTGTTTTACTTGTTTTGCATCACATACATTCAGTTCACACATGCACTCACTTGGTCAAAATACTGAGAATTACAATCCTGTATTATTGGCAATATTTGAAGGGAGCTATACGGTGCCTTGATCTGTCCAAGTAGTCAAGATGTAGTTAGGCTGAAATGAAACCATTTATTCCTTGAACGGAAACAATTTCCCATTGAATGCCCCTTGGGAGCTCAGCCAATTACTTCAGGGATTGAAACAAGTTTCCTGCCTTTCAACCCAGCTCCCTTTAGGTTGTCTTTCACTTAGGTAGTCCAGCGCAAGTGGACAACATTGGTATTTGTCAAAGACCAGTATCCGCACTTTATGTGACCAAACATTTATAGGAAATAACAAACCTGTTAAAGTTTATACACAATTGGTCATTTGAGTCGCAAGAACATAGTCGAAAACCCCTTTATATGTTTTCACTGTTTTCAAACATGTTTTTTAACAGCGAGTTTTGAATTTGGAAGATCAAAATTTTTAACTTCTCATTTACATCCAACCCATCTTACATATTTCTGATTTCCCTCTCATCATCTCTACAGTTCTAGCGTCAACCTATCCCATCGTATCAACGAGACACGCCCACCGCCCTTCCAGCTAGACTCCCTCAAGAAACATGTGATCAACCTACTGACCCAAGCTGTAGCCCATGGGGTTTCTAGCTGCCGAGACCCCATCGGGGGAAGCTACAATGATCTCTTTGTGTGAGTTTTCTGCCAAGAGAGGGCCAACTTTCATAAAGTTGTGACAAACAAATATTGCTTAGGAAAGGAAAATATTGCTTACTAGAAAAAGTTTAGCAGCCTAAATACCTTGTCATTATATTATTTGTAATTTGTTCCCTGCTCAACAGAAAGATTTTCTAAGCACACCTTTTTGCCTAACAGCTTTATAAATTTGGACTCAGAAGCAGGAAAAGACTTGATAAAGTACCCTTTAAAATAAAAGTAGGCAACCTAGGAACTTACTTGGAAATATGTTTGTCTGACATATTTTTTTTCACTTTTTAAATATTTAGAAATGTTTACTTTTTCAAATAGGGCCTTGATTTTTAGGCTTGTTCAGTGAAGACCTGTTCCACAGTTGCATGCCATGCATATTTTTTTTTTGAAACCAATTTAAAACATTTTCAACTCTTTGTAATCGTTTTAAAATTTAGCAACACATTTCTTTCCCAATTATATGGAGAGAGCTTGCGTGAAACCATTTAAAAACTCTGCTCAACTTTTGTCAAATGTTATATTAGACAAGTGGTGTGGTTTGAACAAAAAAACAATTATTTCTTATTTTCTTTTATATATTTAAAAGTTTGAACAAACCGATCAAAAAGTCACTTTAAATCAAAGTGCTTTTTAAAAGTCATATTTAACTTGATTGAACTGTTTTTCACATTCAAGCCAACCAAGGTCGAAAGATGCAGCTCATTTCATGGCTCTAAACAGTTCTTATTTGTCACGCTTTCATTTTTTAGACCACTTCTAAGACTCTGTGACAAGTTGCTTGTTATCGGTAAGTATCTTTGAACTCTCTTAAAACTTTCTGGAAAAGACAATTTGTAAACCTTATAGTATTGTACATTGTGTCTCCTTCTTTCTTGACACCTGTTATTTTGCCAAGATTAGCTTTTCTGAAATTCACAAAATTGGCAACAAAAAGTGGAAATGAGCTCATGTTCTTCCTCCAAGGCTAGTCTTTGAGGCAAGTCTTGCAGCCTTTAATTGAAACAGACTCTGCTATAATCCCGGCCAAAATGCTAGGGTCACCCATTTCCAATGTGACGATAAACATTCCCTGTCCCCTTCCCCCAGGACAATAAACATTCTCTCCCCCGTCCCCCCGCTCAACGTTGAAAAATTAAATGGAAGGGAAAAACACGATAGCAGTTTCCATGAAATATGCAGACCGGGTAATGAGAGCCAACATTGAAAGGGGCACGGGGGCAGTGGTGCGGGGCCCAACGAGATATGGCCGGGAGTGTAGCTTCGAAACGTGTGAGGCCATTACCACTGTTTGCTTTTATGCCACCTCATTTTGGTTGGTAATAAGTTTGCAGCAACTATCTTATTTTCAACGACTTGTTTCTTATTTCCACTTTCGCATGCAGTATGAACCTGTAACATTGATATAAAACTCATAGTTTTACTCTTGTTGTCATTGACACTTTTAGGTGAATTTGACGATGATGACCTAAAGCAGTTACTCATCTTGATTGATCCAACTACCTTCGATGAAAACTACAAGAAAGGTACCCTAACAGTCCTTTTGTCTTTCTTTCTGCTTACCGCAGAATTCTGCACTTACGGCCAATAAAATCACATGGTTATAAATGCTTACAGCACAGAGTTTTGTGTTAAACAGTGTCATGACATTGGGACATTATATTTCTTGTAGGTGTCAGTGAAGCCGTTGGTTTACTTCAGATGCAGCTAGATGAGCCCGTCAAGCTGGAGGTGTGTTTCCTCCTGCAGCATCTGTGTGACAGTCAGCTCAGACATCGAGTTGAATCCATCGTTAACTTCTCTGAAGACTTTGTGGCCGAGTGTCAAGCGGTAAGTTTGCTCAAGACCTTGATCGTGGGGCGGCCATTTTGTTTATTCAACCAGACTGCGGCTGGAAGGTGAAATAGTCTGGTCCGCTTTTTATTTAATAAATGGGAATTACATCTCTCCTTTTCATTGTGTATATAGGGAATCTCACATTACATAAGGTTTATGGGCTCCTATGGGTTAAGGAATTGCTCAAAACTGTTTTGACTCTGATATTAGTTTCCATCTTCCCTTCAGTGCCTTGATCTAGTTCCTAGGATGTTTGCGTGCTGTTTAAGAACTTATTATTATATTGTCAATTCATGCCTTTGATGCTGTTAATTTATAGTTAGTTTCATTACAGAAGATGGATAAATGAGAGAGACAAAACACTTTAGGATTGTCTGTTTCCACTTTCAGTCCTGTTCAATCCTGCATTATCAGCACATGTAGTAACTAATGGTTATTGGCTTGGCAACTAAATATAGTAACAGTCACAAGAGGGTGGCATAAATGTTATTGTAGCAGATGCAAATTATATGCAAATGCTGGAGTGGTGAAGTAATGGAGAATTCAAACTTGTGTAAATCATCATTACCGAATCCATAATTGTCTTTTAAATGTTTCAGGACCAGTTGCGACGCTTTATGGAAGTCAGGACAAATGACATGCCACCCATCATAGCAGCTAAGAAAACCAAAGAATTCCGCTCAACTCCACAAGAGCAGGTATAAAATTAAAATAACAAAACTGTGCTTAAGGCGCCTACAAGAATACGATACAAAATACTGACACAGAAACTTCAAAACACATACATAGGAAAATGACAATGAAAATGTAAATTACTATTATGATCATAATTATGTTGTGATCATAATTTTGTTCGGGCACCCCCCGAACAAAGATATTGACAAAATAGGGAGACAGCCAACATAGGGCTAGATAGCTCAGTTGGTAGAGCGCCGGCACGTTAAACCGGAGGTCGTTGATTCAAATCCCGCTCTAGTCAATTTTTCTTTGTTCAACCCAAAATCATAATTATGTTGTTTAACATGCGTTTGACATTGTTCATCTTGCTCCATGATTGTAGATGCGAATGTTGGTCTCCTTCAAGGGGAAGGATGACGGCTCCAGCCCCTGCCGAGAGGACCTGCGGGAGGTGTTGGACTCCTTCCATGGTAACCTAGTGGCTCACTGTGGTGTGCATGAGGTCTCTGAGGAAGACCAGGTAAAGGAGGAGAAATCATGGCTTGTGCGCCTGTTTAGTTGGATTACTGGTCGTAGCGGCAATGCCTCAGATGGTTCTGATTTCAACCAGAAGTTCTCAGGAGGTAATTTGAATATTTAATTATTGTGAGAGAAATGGTTTAGAAAAAATAATTGTTACGGTTTTACCTGGAGCAAGTTCGGTCAGGGACCACAGTTAACCATAGTTCGGCTAACTCTGACCGAACACACGCTAGTCAACGATGGTTGGACTAGTCAAATCCATGATTTGCAACCAGCCTATTGAGGCTGATCACATTGCTGGCTACCAACAGCCGTTTGAATAGCACAGTGCAGAGAGGAAAAGTTATCAGAAAAATGATAGCGTTATCCGTCTTTGATGATTACAACCTAGCAGATGTTATTTTTATGAACTTTTGCAACAACATTACTCAATAAATTATTAATTTTGAATAAAAAGCCTGCCATAAATTTTGAGTACTGTTCATCCCTAAACCTGCAAACAGTGCGTTGTGACATTCCAACAATTTTAGGATTCTAACAGCTGATGAGTTGTTCCAAGATTAAAGTAGACAGAAAGAAAAACAACAATGAAGTAAATCATCCAAGAATCTATTTGACTTCTTACCTTCTTGTAGACTCATTGTCATACCTAATATCGGAGACAATGATTCGCTGGACTGAGGAGCAACACATTGAAGACGCTTCACTCGTACGAGAGATGTTTAAGATTCTCCATCGGCAGTATGATGGTGTTGGGGAGGTAAAAGGATAACCACATTTTTACTGTGCGTACTGCTTGAGAGAAACAATAATGTGTTTTTAAAGATTACCTTTCGGAAATGATGATGGTACTCTGATGAAGTGGCTTCCAAATTCAGATGGAGATGATGTTTTGATTCATATCAAACACTTTTGGAGGCGAAGATTGCTGAAGCTTACTAAAATGACATATTTCTATATTACAATGTTTAGCCATTTCTGCAAAGCAAATGATAATGCTCCTATAAATATTTGACTGTTGAGTGGAAGGGAGTGAGCATAAATGTATAAAATGTGTGACTTGTACTTTGCTTTCATCTTTCCTTAATGTTTATCTTCACTGATTTCCGTTCTAACTGTTTGTTTCCTTTGCGCAGCTGTGCCGAGCATTGAACAAGACGTATGTAGTGAGCGCTATCCAGAGAGATGACATCGTCCATCTCTTGACCTCTCTGGGTCAGATCAGGTCACTGCTGACTGTCCAGATGGGATCAGTGGAGGAGGAAGCTCTTATCAAACATCTCTGGTAAGTAGAGATGATTAGTCTCAGAGTAGCTGATAATGCATAAGGTCTTATAAAACATGGAAGCACTTAAGGTTGCTGAGCACAGGTTGAACTTGCTGATCATCTGGAAACCCAACAACTCCCAAGCTCAAATCTTACCTCTCTAGTCTCTTATCATTTGAACATCGTAACAAAAGAGTAAGATGAATTCGTGATCCACTCACCTTGAAAACTCCTACCTGCTTCAAATCTGTTGGCCGTGGTGCCTTTATTGGCCCCTGCCTTTGGAACAGTCTCTCCCACAATATCCGCTCTTCAACCTCAGCTAATGCATTTAAGAAATTGCTCAAAACTGAACTGTAGCGATTCTACTCATGTTCCATCTACCCAGTGACTCGATCTCATACCTAGAATTTTTGCTCCATATAAGAACAGTAAAAATTACATGTGGTTTCAGCTAGTTTAGACAGGTTCTCAACAACTTTTTGCCAATCGTTATTCTCTGCTGTGCAACTCTGTTAAATCAGATTCTTTTGCTAAATGAAAATATGCATGGAGCCAGTCAGAAACAAGATTCACTGCAATTTGAGATTTGTAGGAACATAACTGAAATTTTGTTAAATCAATTATCACTTTTGGTTTAAGTTTTACTCGGCATTTAATGAATGTTTATATTGTATTAACAGGGAGTTGACAGACAACAAAGTATTCTACCAGCATCCAGACCTAATGAGAGCCCTGTGTGTTCATGAGACGGTGATGAACGTGATGGTCAACGTCTTAGAGAAACACCAAACATCGGTGCAGTTGACGACGGGCTGCTGTGACCTCGGAACCCTCAAGGGTAGCCGTACCCTTCCCCACCAGATGAGCTCCACTTCCAACTCTGCCAAAGTACAGGTCAGTTTTGAAGCTTGAGATTTAAGCATTTTATTGTATTTATTTTGAACCCTGGAGAATTATTGTATGTTTTTGTATGTGGAAGAGTTGTGTGGCATTTTCAGTCCCTCGGCTTTCTGTAGCATAGTATTCAGTTCAACAAAGACTCTAAAAAATGTACAGTTGGCTAAACATGGATAGTATAATTTAACTTCTGTTGCATGAAAGCCAATGATTGGTCATTATTCTTTTGTAATAGCAATGCACATTGTCCAAAACCTGGCAAGTTATCCCCAAATATATTTGTAAGAAAAAAACTATAACAGTAAACTTGCGTTTACAACCATGTATAAAACTTTTTGTGGAGAGATGTTGGCTCTGCGAAGAACCGGTGTGGTCTCAATAGTTTGTTGCTTATTGTGGGGTGAAAAAAAGCGTCAAATCTTAGTCAGCTGATATGTTGATATCTATTCCAATATCAAGAGCTGTGCACTACAAAGTCTTAATAAAAAATCTATAATTCTAAGTTTGGGATTTATTTTCAAGTACTGTCCACAATGGTTTTTTTGAAATCTTAAAAGTAGCCCTCATTCCTTCAGGATTTCAACCACGATCTCATCACCGCCTGCTCACGATTCCTCAGCTACTTTGTCCGAACCAGTGGTCGAAACCAGATGGCCATTTTCGATCACCTTGATTATTTCTTAGACCAGAGTGATATTGGACTCTGTAAGTTACTCCACGGATGTTATAGCATACTTTTTGTTTGGCTGCTGTGAGAAACAATTTTGTTGTTGTTAATGCATGATTGAGAAGAAGAAAAAAATGCCTTTTTGAAGTTTGTTTTTGCATTTGATTTTTATTTTAGGACCTGGCGTCTGTTTCTCGGTTGTACTAATATTCAAAATGATTTCATGATGTAATAACTGCACTGGGGATCAAGAAGAATACTTGGGCTTAACCCTTTAAACGATATTTAATTAACACTGTAAATCGACAGACTACACAGGACTCAGAAAGCATTGTGTATACAGTGCTTTTCAAGGGTGAAACAAAAACGATATTCAAAATGATGTTTTTAAAGCTTGAAAATATATACTTATACTTGTATCACACAATAATATTTTGTCTTGGAAAATCAAATTCTGTTATGATAACAGTTTTATGGCATTTCTGGAAAAACCTCCTAACCTGACATTGAAAAGTAAAGTTTTGTATTGTTTGCCCATCTTCCTTATGCTTCCTATTTACAACGCTCAAGGGAAAAAATCCAAAAAGTTTATTGAACGTAAAGAAATTCTTTATTTAAAAAGGAAAAGAATCACAAGTAAGTATTGGAAAACAGGAAAACAAACACAGGGCACACTGTTTAAAACTAACATTGCTAATGTTTTCTGTTTTATGGTATGTCTGACCCCGTTTGCTGTGGTGTGTGTTCCTGGGTGATGTGAATAAATAGGACGAAGGCTCACGTGATCTGACGTCTAGCTGCTGCAGATTCCTGTGTTATTTCTGCCGGACGGGCCGGCAAAATCAGAAAGCCATGTTTGATAATTTAGGTTACCTGCTGGACCATGGCTTCATGGGGTTATGTAAGTAGATGAGGGCACCCTAAACAATGATGTATAAAATCAAATAGATAAGTAAAAAAAATTGCACAAATTGTATCTCTTTTGTCACAACATTTTAAATATTAAATTGTCTTTTAGCGATTTATTGCTCTTCACAATTCTAATAGATATTTCTAGACACATGTCATCTTTTCTGGCAACTTGGGTTTTGTCTTTGAGCCACTTCAATCATTTTAATTTGTCTACACTGCCAAGTGGTTCAGCTAAAAATCATTCAAGAAATTTGATAACTCAAAACTTTCCGCATGCGGTATTAACGCAAAATGCATATTTGTGCATTTAAAAATGATGTATAAATGCCTGTAAGGATGGCTGACCATACACTTTGTGACATCAAGTGGGAACTATTGGTAATGCCTATCTCAGGCGTTTTGCGAAAAGATTTGGTCGCATTGAAACTAGGCTTTTTTCGTATATGACTCTTTTATCATTTTTATAACAATGCATGCCATACCCGTGTGACCTAATTTTAATACACAATTTGGGTTCAAGAGTTAGCTAAACTCAAATAGATTTTTTTAAAGAAATTGCCTATCGGTGAATCAGGTAAATTTGTATTAAGTTTCTCCATAAATTCTTTCATTTACAAGACACTACCATTTGTTTTATTTCATACCAAAGAGCAAGTTAAGAAAATACATTGTTTGACACGATTGAGTGTATTTTGGGGGTATTGGTTATGAATAATGTTTGCTGTGAATCATTATTTGCATTGGAGACATTTGAGTGGCTTGATGCTGCACATTTTTATAACTCTTTTTAACATAATTATTATTAGCAACAATGTAGTCTATGACAAAAGATTAAGAATTAGGGCACTTTTTCAAAGCATAGTTTTTGTTCTGTCGGCCATTTTGAATCTGGGCTATCTTTGCAAAGGGCTGCAAATTGATAGACAAATTATTAGCCCGAGCAGTCGGTTTGGGAAACTACCCGGTGATGTTGTCTGCAGGATTGTATACTGCCGACTAGTATCTCCAAAGTGTCGCATTAAAATGTGGTTTGAAGAAAGCTCCTACTATTTAGATATTTTTTGTAGATATAATATCGACCAGCACCAATTTTTTTCTAATACTTTCTCCCTGCCCTGCCTACCCATAGCTTACCCCTCCCTGCGTGGGTCTTGTCCACTGGACGTGGCTGCTGCTTCCTTGATGGATAACAATGAGCTAGCCCTTGCACTCAGAGAGCAGCACCTGGAGAGGGTTGTTGTGTACCTGTCCAACTGTGGTATACAGGTGAGTTTATACGCCTAACTATATAGACCTGGTTGAGCAGAAAATTGTTTAACAAATTTCTAAGGACAAAATAAGTGGAGTGAGTCACAAAAAGTGAAGATTTTTTTTCTTTCTTTCTGGAGAACAATATTTTTTACTGCTGAACGTATTTTTTACAGCTTAATGAAAATGAACCCCTATCTTGGGTTCTTAACATTCTTTTTTACAAAACAGAAACAAAACTGCATCATGGATGGTCACTTGAGGCTTGGAGTTTATTGCCAGGAATTAAATTTTTCATTTCTGTTCCAGGACAACTCACGCTTGATTTCCATTGGCAAGCCTTCAATAGGATGGGACCCGTTAGACGGAGAACGGTACCTGGACTTTATGCGTCATGCTGTATGGGTTAATGGTATGTAAAAAGAAGGGTTAACTGTTTGATTTGAATCTGTGATTTGAATTTGTCGCATCCTCTTAAGGTGATCCCTCTGCTGCTGCTTCCCAGGTTGTGTTGTAAACTGGGGTATGATTCCTGGCTATACGGCAGTTACAGGTTGAATGGCTTCTGACTGGCACCCCGAACAAAGATATTGACAAATAAGGGAGACTGCCAACATCAGGGCTATATAGCTCAGTTGGTAGAGCGTCGGCACATTAATTTTTCTTTGTTCAACCCAAAATTATTCAAATAAATTTTTATTATTTTAAAGAAAAAAAATTACCATGGCTTGAGAAATACTGCTATTGATTAAGACAAATAATTCCTCAATCAGTTAATCAATTATTAAATTTCCTCTGATGCGACAGTACATCAAGGTGCTAGTAGATGAGCCATGTCTCTTTGAAACTTAATTTATATTTTCCTTGCAGGAGAAACAGTTGAGGAGAACGCTAACCTAGTCGTCCGTCTCCTCATCCGACATCCAGAGTGTCTCGGCCCAGCACTCCATGGTGAAGGCAAGGGACTTCTTGCCGCTATGGGGGAAGCCATCTTGATGTCAGATACTGTGGATGATATGTTTATAACAGGAACTCCGGCCATGGTGGTTGTGATGGAGGAAGGAGGGGAGTCCCAGCCGCTCATCACCAAAGGGTAAGACGTCAAGTCAGACTTTGAGAAAAGCCCCCCCCCCCCCCCTACAAATCAGAAAATTCCTGTTTCTGACAAGAGACAGAAATGAACAAGATCAAAAAGTTCTGGCAAAAGAGGGTGCCATTTACTTGCGACAGTAGAGATTTTCTTACAGGATACAGTGATTTTAGTACATTGTTTTAAATACATACATCATTTGTATGCCTACTTGTAATAAGCTTTAATCGACTTCTTGCGTCACTATCCGGGAACTCGTAAAACTGGTGTTCCTGTTTTTGAGGTTTGTACTTAAAATAAGCAGGAAAGCAGTCTATAATGGTACATATGACATGGTGTGTTGGCAAGCATCATTGTTTTTTTGTGTTTAGCAAATTACTCCGCTTATGGCAGCTCTATAAAATTTCAGCCCAGTAAACAAGGTCCTCTGTCACCAATTCATTCAAGCCTGATTCAAGCTTCTTTTCTCCTTTAATGATGAAGAGCAGAGAAGCAGCCAAGCATAGATGGAGGAGGCTTGTGGCTGTCTGTTTGACATTCTAGCATTGATAACAATGTAAACAAGGACCCACCTTTTATGATTTGTGGATGTTGCTAGCTGATTTTCTCTGCTTTGTTCATCCTCCCAATTCAGATTTTCTAAATGCCTAATCGAAATGAAAATACAAAGACGGAAATATTTGTTTTAATATTTTGTGTAGAGATGAGATATTTTTTCTCTTGTAGACCCTCCATAGAAAAGGAAGATGATGACATTGATGTAGAAACTTGGGGCGCTATTCTGACATTCTACGACACCGAGTTTGACCTCCTTTGGGCATTAGCAAAACTTTGTAGGTTTCATGGATGTTGTCAGCTGAATTTCTAAAGAAAACTCTTCTACAATTTACATTTCCTGGATGACTTAATACAAAGAAGAAGTGGGTATTTCTATCATGAGTTCAAATGAAATAGATCTTTTCCCTGTAGGCCCTCCATAGAAAAGGAAGAGGATGAAGATGATGTAGACACTGGGGGCGCTATTCTGACATTCTACGCGACCCTGATCGACCTCCTTGGGCGTTGTGCTCCAGACCAGCAGCTCTTGTGCCAAGGACGAACCGAGCCCCAGAGGATACGTTCCATCCTGTGTAGTCTGGTGCCGCTGCCTGACCTGGTTGGCGTCCTCAGCCTTAAGTTTGTGTTGCCATCACCGAATAAAGTTTATGAAAAGAAGGAAGGTATGTGAATACTAAGGGAATTTCATTGGTCAAGTAATAAACCACAAGGGAAACTGGCTGGGTAAATTTAATTCAATTTGTGGGTAAATAATGACAAATTCACTAGAACAGGATTTAAACATACAACCTCCAGATTACAGTACCATCTTTACCAACAGAGCTATCTAGCCCTATGATGGTGGTTTTGCTATTTTGTCAATGTTTTGTTTGGGGTAGCAGTCAGAAGCCATACAACCTGAAAATGCCCTACAACCAGGGATTACACCCAAGCTAATGATACAACCTTTGAGCAGCATTACAGGGATCACCATTAGGGATGCAACTTTTATTTAAAATATCAAGTGTTTTGATCATCTTCTTGAAGTGGCCGGTTGACTCTTCCACTCCCTTGCTGCAGTGACTGTGAAGGTTCTTTCACCAGCCTTATTGTGGTTAGAGCCAGAATGGAGGTTTGTTTTGAGAAGATGTAATGCAGAATGCAGGTCTGCGCATGATCTGGTGACTGGTTGTGTAATGATTTGTATACCAAAAGTAATAACTTGTAACAAACTCGTTTGGAAACGGGTAACCAATTTAATGACTGCAGCAGTATGTTTCTTGTCAAGGTTGTCCTGGATTGTCAATTTTATTTTGTATTACTGATGCTTTGATTCTTTTGATCCGTTGACAGACACTGTTGGCAAGCCTCTGGGTGCCGATCTGAAGGGCTTGACCCCCAGTCACAAGGAGGCTATGCTGCTCTTCTTAGAGAGGGTGTATGGAATCAATGATCAAGAGCTCTTCTTCCATCTCTTGGAGGTCGGATTCTTGCCTGATCTAAGAGCTGCAACCACCATGGACACGGTCAGTATCTTTTTCCACAATATTCATCAAGTTGCATAAAGTATAATTTTATCAACTTAAAATCACTCAATTTTTTGCTTGGCTTGTTTAATTTTCAATCTTTTAATCTTGGTCAAGAATATTATTTGAGTTTTACACCAATGTGTGTCAAGCCCTGTGGAAAAAGCAAAAATCCATAGGCATATTACTTGAGTGGGATTCAAACCCACAACCTTTGTCATTCTAGAGCAGATGTCTTAAAAACTGTTGCGGTACCTGCTGCTAAAATATAAGATTCGAAGTGCCTCCAGCTACCAGGAAAGCTTGGTGGTCTTATGGTAAGACATCTGGTCTAGAATGGCAAAGGTTGTAGGTTCGAACCCCATCCGAGTAATATGACTGTGCTTGACACACATCAGTGTGTGAGTAAAACACAAATAATATTGCAAAGTTGTTACTCATGTACTCTCCTGTTCTCAAGTGTCATCTTACTCAGTTACTCATTTGTTCCATTCTAGATCATAAACATGGTCTTGACTCCTAGTAATGATTATCGTTACTATTTCTAGTGAACAGTAATCAGGACTGAGGTGTTTCCCTTCCATCATCAATATTGTTGCCTACACTTGTGCTAAATTGAAGACAGATGGACAGGCTGTGAAAAAGATCTCATTCTGTTTTGTATTTCTATTTTACGATGTCAGGGTGTTCAGTGTGTTCAAACCATTCATAACAAGCATTCACTCATTGGTTTCTCTCATTGTGGAATTATTTTTCCCCAAACAGCCCAACACCCACGATCACGACATGTCCCTGGCGCTCAACCGATACCTCTGTAACTCGGTCCTTCCTCTGCTGACTCGGCACTCGGGTATGTTTGAGAACGCAGACCAGTACGCCTCGTTGCTAGACTCCACGCTACACACAGTCTACAGGATGGCCAGTTGTAGATCATTGACCCGGGGTCAGAGGGAGACTGTGGCTGACTTCCTGGTTGCCTTGACGAGGTGGGTCACATGATAATCTCACTTTAAATTTTGCAATAATAGAGCACTATAACATCCAATGGTATAATGCAGCACCAAATTAACGATAGCTCCTAATGGGTATGTAATTTATCTAAGAGAGCCATTTCATCTCACAAATTCTCTTTTCAATCTTCAAAGATATGGTAAGATTGTAAATAGTGTTATTGTTTGTGTCAGGAGTATAGAAAATCAGCATCCACTGTGATAACACATCCCGTTGTTAACAATTTTTGGGGGTTGAACAAAGAAAAGTTTATTTTGTTCAAAATCAAAGAAATAGACAGTAAATATATTTGAGGGTTTAACTGTTTTTTATCAGACTGAAAAGATAGTTGTTATTTGGACTTTAACCCAGCAGAGACAATTGTTAAGGAAGCATTGATCCAGTGAGCACTGGATTATTGTTATACAACTTTTTAGTTTTGTGAAGTCTTTGAAATGTTGCCACTTTCTGAAACTATATGAATCATGAATCACTGTAGTGTTGACACAAGTATCATGAAAAATGGGTATTTAGTGAAAACAGAGTGCTTTAATGATGTTTGTTCACATCATAGGAGTCTACGCCCCAGCATGATGCAACGACTGTTGAGGAAGTTGATTATTGATGTGCCTGCTCTCGTTGACCACACTTATGTAGCTCTCAAGGTAAGAGGCCTAATCCTCAGCTCAGCACTATGAAGTCTGTAGTACCGGTAGTAGAATAGCTCTGCACACCGATGACGTCACTCTTGCCCAAAATACATCGATCTCAGTTAAACATTCTACCACTAGCCCTCCAGTGATCACCACATCTGCATGCCAGACCGCAGTAGTACACAGAGTCTGTACACTAGCCCTCCAGTGATCACCACATCTGCATGCCAGACCGCAGTAGTACACAGAGTCTGTACACTAGCCCTCCAGTGATCACCACATCTGCATGCCAGACCGCAGTAGTACACCGATCTCAGTTAAACATTCTACCACTAGCCCTCCAGTGATCACCACATCTGCATGCCAGACCGCAGTAGTACACAGATCTCAGTTAAACATTCTACCACTAGCCCTCCAGTGATCACCACATCTGCATGCCAGACCGCAGTAGTACACAGAGTCTGTACATGGCGAATAAGCATAAAACTTGGACACGCTGTCAGAGATCCGGGTACTGAGCTTCTATTTTTAGCATTAGTGCAGAGTGCTAATGTTCATGAACCCAATAGTACTCATTTTGCACACTGTTAGAGCTGCCTGTAAGTTGACATTTGACACGCTGCAGCCAAGCTGAATGGTAAACAGTATTGGGCTGGAATTGTTTACTGAATTAATTTGATAATACTACTATAGGGTGATAACATTCCTGTAATCTTTCTCAGCTCCCTGGGGAGTGAGTATACAGCCCGGGCTGCCGTGGCGCTCCGAAGGCTTTTACAAACACAATATCAGCCTCTCCCCTCGCAGGTATCCATTTATACTCCTGGGTGAAAAGAAGCATTTATAATAAAGCATTTTGCTCAAGGGCACCTGTGTCATAACCAGGACTCGAGCCCACACCCCGATGACTTAACCACCAGAACTTGAATTTGATGCTCTAAACCGCTCGGCCGTGACACACTACATACATGGTGAGATGTTAATGCCAAGGACCATTCTTTTTTAATTCAATATTTTCTTTGGTATCGTAGCTTCTTCAGCTTCACTACGAGCGTTGCATTAATTACTACGGTAGCATCGGTGGCTGGGGCAGCCATGGTATGGCTAATGATGAAGAGAAGAGGCTGACTATGATGCTCTTTACTGGACTCTTTGATGCACTTGCAGACAGGGTGAGTTTCTCAATGGAAGGGTCTCAGCTTCATTTGATCAAATCATATTTGTTTAGTTTTATTGTTTGATTACATTGTGGTTAATTGAATTAACCCAGTAGTAAGTTAGTAAATTATATGTGTAGGAATTTTTTTATATATGGCAAGAAGTTTAATGTTTTACCTCAAAGTGCACACTTCTTCCTCTATATGGACCTGAGCTGCTGATATAGGAGAAGTATATGCTAATTTGAATCTTGTGTACACCATTCAAATTTGATCTTGTTTTTTTATCTTTAGTTTTGTTCTTGAATTGTTTTTATTTTTAAATTTTTAAATTTTTGTTTTTTTAATTTAGGACTATGATTCTGAGATGTTTGATAAAGCCCTTCCCTGCTTGACCGCTATCGGTAGTGCCTTACCACCAGACTACTCCATGGCTTATAATGATGCTAGCTACATCAGGGAGTCTGGGTTCGATGCAGACGGGCTATATCAACCCAAGCCTGTAGATACTTCAAGGTACAGAAAGAAACTACGCCGCATCTAATATAATCTGACTTCATATGTCAGTGATAATTGAAAGATATAATTTACAACTGGTTATAAATCAATATTTGGAACCTAAAAGCATGGTAGTAATGTTGGTACTTTGTCAAATCACCGTGAATACTTTTTCCATCTGAAATGGTGTTAGTGACATGTACCAAGAATACATTTTTATAAGTGTAATTTGAATGTTGCAGGGTTTTTCCAGTGGAATTAATTTTTGATATATCTTTGGAAGCCTAGAAGATTTGAATAATGTAATCTTCCACAACGAAAAACAAAAAAAGAGAGAGAAACACAATTTAACGCCAATGAACTCATCCACTTATTCTGCATTTCAGATTTTCCCCTTTTGTGGATAAATCTGTAATTATTGCATTTGGGGTAAAGAACAATCTTATTCACTTATGCCCTTTCTTTGTCATTTTGTTTGAATTTTTCAACAGAGTGTTGCTGAATGAGAACCTGTTGTCTTTCAGTGATCGTTTTGCAGAGCATCTTCATGATGCATGGGCCCTCGTAATGGTGAGTCAAATAACGAGCCAAAGAACAAGTCTGTCTGTCAACAGTTAGGCCCTCTATTGACAGGATGATTCAATAATTTACCCCTGTATTGACTGATTGACACAGCTCACTTGATTTAAAAACATTGTCACACCTTCATGGTTAAAGGGGCACATTGCCCTTGTAGGTGTTTTGTGTATGAACAACTCTTGAAAAGGATAAGGAGCAATTCCAAACAGCAACATTTGGAGAGATTTTATTGGCAATGTGCCCCTTCAATGTCACATTGTTAGTTTGTGACCAAAGGTTATGTGGTTGTATTCTTTCATATGAGTTTAGACTTTTCTTTTAATGTCTGCCTGGTGAAAAAAACTGTTATTGTCTTCAGAAGTCTTTCGGATGTCATGGTCTTTGATCTACTTCTCCAGTGCTGTTCCCAGAAGCTCCTTGATTGAAATCTATAACTCCTAGAAGTTACCAAAAGGTGGAAATACCATCATTTCAACATACCTCTTGAAATTTAGATCTGAGGCCATATCTTAGTTGAGGGCTTTGGCTACGGCTATATGGCTGCATTGTCATGCATTGAAGTATAGGATATCCTTAACAACAGTCATAGCCATAGCTGTAGCCGACAATTTGGATACAGCCTTAGTTTCAGACCTTTTTCTCAGCAATGACGCTCACCCCTGTGTTATATCAACTTTTATTTTTTTCCCAGTTTGAATCTGGTTGGACCCATGGTGAGATTGAAAACAGTGCTATGAAAGAACATCCATCATTACGACCTTATCGCACTCTACACCCAAAGGTATTGTATTCTCTTTTTACCTTCAATTTCCAAGTTCTTGTCCTGCTTCCTCGTGCCACACTTACAACATTTCTCGTCCTGTTTTTAATAGATGTTAAACTGGCATCAGGGGTAAGGAATATTAATTTAGTTTTACTCTACATCGATGTGTGTTAAGTACTTTCCTGAGTACTGTGGAAAAAAACCCAGGGATGATACTTGTGTGGGATTTGAACCCATGACCTTTGCTATTCTGGAGAAGATTTCAGAAGGCCAGATGGCCAGTTCAAGGTGAGGACTACACTTAGCTGATTTGGGCTGTCAGCCCAAATTAACTGTCACCAGGTACACCCTGAAACAGGGTCACCTCCTTCACCGTCTGTAAGGATATAGGCATGGGCATCATCTACTAGGAGCCTGGCTGTTGGAGCAGAATGCACTACCTTCCCAACTTTTTACAAAGCAATTATGGTTAAGCGCCTTGCGGTCAGTACAAGTGTCATGACCGGGATTCGAAACCCACCCTCTGCTGCTGACAACAACAATAGAGCTTGGGTTTGGTGAACTAGACTGCTCAGCCACGATATGCCACAAATTTTGGGACACGTTTATATTGAATCATGTTTTCATATCTGTAGGAGAAGGATGCATATCGGGATGTGATCAGGGAGAGTATTAAGGCTGTGCTGGCGTGGGGATGGTCCATTGAGAAGAGTAAGGTACCTGAGCAGCATACACACGCTCATCGGCCAAGACGGCTCTCCAAAACCAGTCTGGTGAGTTTTCATCTATCACTAGAAAATAGGGAGATATAGAATTCAGATATTTTGTTTCCTGTAACTTGCAAAACTGTTTCAATGAGAAAAGTTTCCTGACAGACTGAATGTTTTACTGCTATACCACCAGACTTCAAGACTGAACTAAAATATTTATCAAATCTGATTGCATCAAAATGTTGCAATCCCTTCAATTTTTCTCGGTGTGCACATGTAAACAAGTTTCTAAAAATGTTTCCCCATTCCTACCAACCCTCGTTTCTTTCCATGTGATTATATAATAAAGTGCACTCTGATTTAATTGTGATGTAAATTTTACTTGAGTATAAGATGTGATATAATTTCATTGAGTTAAATCTGTCCGATTCATATTAAAGAGAAATGTACCTTTTGTTGACCTTTGACCTTGCAGGGTGCCATGGAATCACCACATGGCTACAATCCGAGACCCATTGATATGAGTAACATCACCCTCACGAGGGAGATGCAGGTAAGATATGTCAGCAGCTTGAACAAGTCTTGGAATAGTCTCGCTACCATGGGCAGCGTGACGTATTGATGCCTCATTGTCACTAACCCCTGGAAGGGAAGTGCTGAAAAACAATGCTGATTGGCTAACCAAAAATTACTGCTTTGCGCACACGCTTGTGAAAACCTTTTAAGCGGTTGTATGGCACTTAGTAGGATGCTTAGTACGAGAGTGTTCAAATACAAATATGTTTTTACACAGTGTCCCTATACTGCATACAGTTACACATGTCACAAGATCAAATAAGAATGAGAGGGGACCAGTTGCTGTATGACTTGATGCCTCTTTTGATAGTGCACTCTGCATATACCTCTAACATAGAATGGATCAACCTCAGGACTAATTAAAATATACAATATATTTGGATATTTCAAAGTCACACTTCCAGGAGTTGTGATTGAGTAAGGCATATGGGGGGAAAATGGCGCGGCGAGATCGTACACCACTGGGAATGAGGTTGGTCTTGGACATCAAGGCAAAAGTCTAGAACAAGCTTTTTGCCTGATTTGGATGAATTCAATTCTGAAAAGACAAAAACTGACCATGCTTTGCATTTGGCGAGTAATGCTCTTTTAAAACATTTTCCCCCCATATTTAACCTACAAAATGTAATAACTATTGTGCCCTTTTGGGGTATATCCTATTCAGAGCTTACTGCCTAAAATATACTGAATAAATAGGAAGCAATACATTTTTTTAAATATAAATGCTGTTTTCAAACTGTTAAGTTTGGTTTCTTGTAGAACATGGCTGAGCGTCTTGCTGAGAATGCACATGATGTATGGGCCAAGAAGACCAAGGTGGAGTTAGATTCATCAGGTAAGAGTCAACCCTGTAATCTGTCAGGACTTTTCATCAATTTTCTTGAGGGAATTTAAAGGTTTTCATGAGAGAGAAGAACACGGCTAAGTTTGAATTATAAGACCCATTTATTTTGCACCTTGTAAGGGTTTACAAGGTGTCTGCTGACAACCATGCCAGAAACACCTTCTCTTTTCGAATAATTTATTTATTTATTTATAGGGTGAATGGTTACTTTGATTATTCTTACCCTACTTCTTCTGCGTCTTTGGTGAATAACTGGCCTCCTGTTGACGATGTTACGTTGGTCCGTTATAATGTGGTTTAATTATTTACAACACTTATCTATAGTAATTATGCCTAGAGAAAATACCTAAAAGACTATGGTGTCCTCAAGCCTGAAGGTTGCTGTCTAGGAGTGATTTACTGCCAATTCAGTTCCCAACCAGCAGCTGCAGCCTTTGAACGACCATCTAAAAGCTAACCCTAAATAAATTACAACTAGCTAACATGAGGAGCTAACTTGTCTCTCTTGAAAGCTGGAGAAGAGTGAGAGAGTCTTTGCCTCCATGGGTTTTTATATGCCTATGTACAACAATTAAAGGATTAGGGTCTGCTCTATGCATACACAAAAGAAGTTAACTAAATGCCTTTATATAACACTTGGGATTTTTGGGCTCTTCTTAGCTAAGGTAGAGAGTCCATTGTGATTATTCACAGTTGACATTCCAAGTACAGTTACACAAAAGGGGAAGGCAACAGCTGTTAATGGAATTTCACTACATATTTATTGCAAGGCAGCACACAGACAGCACACAGACAGCACACAGACAGCACATACAAATGTGACACCGAGAAAATGTGACACGACAAGGATGGTGTACATAACTGTCTCTTGTTCTTTAATTATGGTGTTCGCAAAAAAAAACCTAGCCTAGTATCCCATAAAGATGAAACTCATAAAGCTGTAGGAGGTAAAGCTATCTTGAGAGGAACTTTTGTGTGTGCACTCTCTGTGTGAGTATGGGAACAATGAAGCTACTGGGGTTGGGTGTTTCTTACTGGGGTCTGTGACTAAATGGAACTGACAATGAGGGCGCTGCAGAGGCTATATGTAAATGGCCTGTCACACAAAGAACTAACAATAAAAATAGGACAGAGAGCAAGCCTGCGGATAACTAAAAAGCGGAAATAATCACTATCTAAAGTCGATCGAGATAATAAAAAACCTACAAAGCCATAAAAAAGTAAAAGAACAAATTCGACATAACAGTTTTTAAAATTACACAGAATATATGATAAGTGTAACTGGGTTCTTTTACGTCCATCTCACATGACACCTATAGCTTTGCATCCAAAGTAATTATGGTTCGCTCAAGGACCAAGTGCCATGACCGGGACCTGAACCCACACTCGGATAGGAAAAATCAGCAGAGTCAGTATTGCCAACCATTTTGTCCACTTTTATTCACTTTCAAAATCTTCGGATTGCAGATGTCGGTAACCATGCCCAGTTGGTTCCCTTTGACATCCTGACTGACCAAGAGAAGAAGAAAGATCGTGAGCTAGCTCAAGTCCTTCTCAAGTTCCTGCAGGTTAATGGCTACAGATTGCACAGGTATGTGGCTACCCACACCATATAACTATAGCCCTCTTCACACAATGGAAATAAAGGAACATTCTTTGTGAATTCTTCTCGATGTTTGTGAAATTTTACAATATGAGCTTCGTGTGAAAGGACAGCAATGTTTTACATGTTCTACATTCCTTGGGAAATTTAGACAAACATTGGGAAATTTTGACAAACATTGGGAAATTTTGTAGTAGGCACCAACCTACGATAGAAACGTATGCTAGCTGAACTTGTGAAATGATCCGTTGCTTATTGGCAGGTGTTCCTTGCGAAAGCTTTAAAAACACAAGAACGTTTGCGCTACCGTTATTATAATGTGCGTCACGCTAACAATATGAACTGGATTGCATTGTGTTCAAAACATGTATGCGATATGTCATCATTTCACTGGTATAGTGATGATTAAGAACGAAATCTCAATAGTTCAGCGGTAGGGATATTAGTTTTCCTACATTTTCTTAAAAGCACAGTTGTTTCAGAACAGAATTGCATAAAAGACTTGTCCTGTGCACATGTCGGATTTGGCAAACAATTTAATTATTGCCAACTGTAATTTAGGAACACACTGTCTGCAGAACTGCCACATAAAAATTTGGGCCGTGTTTGCTAGTGGGTGAAAAGCTTTGGAAAGGGAGGTTATGTGACATAACTTTTGAAGTAAACTTGATGGATAATATATAAATCGTCTATTAATTGGACTTCAGAGAGTGTTTGTTTAGACAATTCTTTTGCAGGATATCAATTGTGTCCAACATGTCACTACTGGTCAAAATCATAAATCGTGATTTCTAAACATTTTTGACTTCTTCATTTTTCGTCCAATGTAGCGAAGAGGAAGACAACAAGAGGTAAACGTGGTGTCAGAATAGAAAGTTGAATGTTTTCTTGTAACTTTTGTAATATTTGTTTTATTGTTATTATCTCAATTTCTCCCCCCCCCCCCCCCCCCCCTTGTCGTTTTAAATCTTATGATTGAATTCATGTAATTTTCCTTCTTGGGTTTGGTGAATTAATTCATACTCTTGTACCTTGACCCTTCAAACCAATTTCTTCAATCACATCTTTGATACAGTTAAGATTATTTCCAATAAAAAAATTCACAAAAACAAGCTGTCATTTTCACCCTTGAATTTAACATAAATTAAAAAGCCTTTTCGCATCATTATGGATTTTGAAAAAACTAAGAAAACCTGGTGAGGTACCAGACATTGTTTTAACAATTTTGCATGCATAGATTCAAATTTCTTCTCCAAACAGAACCAATACACTTTATTCTCTTTTACTTTTCATCAAATTAACTATTTCCTATTCCTTCCCTTAAAAAATGCTGTTGTTGTTATCTTGCACTATGCAACATGGTATCAGTGTTCCTGCATGAGTTTGTTGAATGCAAATTTGGTGATGACTCTGTAATGACATGCAAATTAGCTACTTGTTGTGACTTTCTTGAGTGGTTGACTGGAATGGACTGGATTGACTGAGCGACGGACTGCATGTGCATCATCGTTGCATTCAGTTTGGGAGATTTTGTTTTGCCTTGCATGAAACGTCTACAAAAGTTCAAGATATCTGCTTGTGTACTCATTTCTTGTTTTCTATTTGACTGTAAATTTTCACTGTTGTTGTTTTCTTTTTACTTTGTAACTTTGTCACAAAGCCGGGTTCTCCCAAAGTCAAAAATAAAATCTAGACAATAATTGTTCCTTCCTTTGACACCACAAAGTTACAAATAGACGTAGGTTTAGCAGTGAATGCTTTTTACGCTAACTTATTTATTTACACTATTTAAACTGAACATATTCAATAAAGAAAATAGGTATACATTACTTAATATTACGGATGTAATATTCTGATTTGCTTGGTGCAACGACCAAGTTTCAAAAGTTCAAGTTTTCGGTGGTTACTGTATCCTTGGCCAATAACTACGAGGTGTACATCACCCACAATGTCAAAACATGTTGCAAGGTCATCCCTCACTAGGAGTCTCTCCCCTTCAGCCGGGTGTTGCGGACTTGCGGTGGACTTGCGGTGTGTCTTTAGCACCCACCTCCACTGAACCCTCTCAAGGCAGCGTTGCCACCGTCTCTAGCTCCAATAATGGGAGCCAGTTTCGGCGAGATTTCACGACTTAAAACTGGCTCCCCTTAAAAGTGTATATAGCAGCCAGGTTTCTCCAAATTTTTGAACTGTTAGTTGTCTGCTTGTTTGCATCGATAAAATTAACCCAAAGACTGTTAATTTTATGATCAGCTATAGCTGAACTCAGTGGCTATCGCCAAACGTTTCTCCACACTTATTTGATTCTCGGCAAACGCCAATCTGATGCTACCGCACCCTCGAGATGCTGGACGGATCTGACCCAAAACATTCCAATCCTCGTACAGTTCCTTACGATGAGCCCATATACAAATCACTTCATTAATATGCAAGAATTTACTAATAAAAGAAACTCCGCTAAAACTTCCTTATACGGTATATGACGTAGGGCAACGCCCCAAATACTACGTTTCTTCTACATTTCATACATAACTAAATATTAACATAAAAATCAGAGCCCTCTTGTGACAGTCTTTTTATATGTGTTTATTCTCCCTCAATTCAACCCTCGTTCATGAACCAAGGGAGATTTTGTAGGAATACACCATTAATGAAAAAAAAAATGATGAATGGTTGTTCTTGATCGTGCTACACAATTATGTTTGTATATTTTGAAAAAATAGAATTAGCTGTTGCAAATTGCTTACCAACCAAAAGGACCTGTATAATAAATGCAAAAAATTAGTGGCCTGACGTTTTGACCCTAGCAGAGTCTTTCTCGAAGGCTAAATGACAACACAACACACATGTATGCATGTATGTGTGTTGTGTTCGAGAAAGACTCTGCTAGGGTCGAAACGTCAGGCCACTAACTAATTTTTTGCATATATTTTGAAAAGTCTAATTTTCAAAATTGTGCAAAAATTCTAAAAAACGGCGAAGCGATGTATTTGATTAAATCATGAGGCACATGATCAAGACACATCTGTTATTCCATTGTTCATATCTTTTGGTGCACAAAGCAGGCAATAAGCCAATTTGAGAATTGGTGGACACAATACTGTGACACTATTGGGTTTGGGTAAATTTGTCTGTAATACACCGAAACCAAACTCCTATAGTGTCCATCAGATATCAAGAAGGCTAATAGCAATGGTTGTACTCCATTGTGCTACACATTCATATTTGTATATTTTGATATACAGTGCATACTTTGGTAGTTGAAGTCTATCTTCAAGTGGGAAATTGTTTGCATGTTGGTGGTTGTTGACATAATTACACAAGTTCTGTAATAAGCCACCACTTGCGAGTTTGATTTGAATGGCGTCTGGTATATTGCCTTGCTCAGTCACAAGTGGATGCTCAATTGGGATTCTGCAGACTAAATCCACTTGCTGTATCACATGGTAAGGCATTTGCAAATGGGACGGCAAACACCCATACACAATGAAATATGTAGCATGAAGGATAGAAGTCTTTGCTAGTCTAAAAGTTCCTATGCAAAACCTTTTCTCAAACCACCTGATGTAGCAACTGTGATTTAAGTTGAATGTCTCAGACTAACAGTGTTTTTAGTCTCAGAAATTCAATTTCAGCAGTAGTCAAATTTAACTTGCAAATTGCTGAATC
Source organism: Leptasterias polaris (assembly GCA_037783415.1). Lineage (NCBI taxonomy): Eukaryota > Metazoa > Echinodermata > Asteroidea > Forcipulatida > Asteriidae > Leptasterias > Leptasterias polaris. The sequence goes on from JAZGTN010000027.1 coordinate 6,279,703, forward strand.
ATTTTACTTTGGTATCTTGCCTGTCTCTGCTGATTTGTGATATTAATAACAATCTAAAGATGACCTTAAAACTGACCATTTTGCATTTGTTTCTACCCCATTCTTCAATCAGGAGTAGCAGGCAGTATGACTCAGACGGTCTTGTCCGAGGGGCCAGCACAATAGAGAAACGCTTTGCCTACAACCTTCTGGAGAAGTTACTACACTATGTAGACAAGGCCCATAGCAACCTCAAACCCATGTGGAGAGATGGTATGTTGGAATGCTCAGATAGTTGTTAGCTTTTGAGGTACTCTGTCTTAGAGGTACTCCTCCATAATAATGGAGCCCGTGCAGGGACAACTTTCTAAAAATGTTATTGTTTCCTCAAAATATTATTTCATTCCCTAAAACTAATATTTCATTCCATCAGAAAATCCCTCAAAAAATAGAAAATGATATTTTGGTCCCTCAAAATGATATTTTGTTCACACAAAATAGTAGGCCTGTATCATTTTGTTCCCTCAAATGACATTTCGAGGGAACAAAATATTATTTTGAGGGAATAAAATATTTTATCCTTCTTCTATGTTACATGTAATCTTTTGCTGTTCCGTTGCAATGTGAATTATCTATCTGCTATGTGATTACTTTGTTCTTTATCAATTCCCCCTTCAACTTACTTACTGTCTTGTTTGAGTTCGGTTGAAAGGCAACTGTTATAAAATAGCAATTGATAAGGAGAACCCAAAAGGTTAAAACCGATAAGATACTGCTTTAAAATGAAATATTTGCTGGGGAAAACAAATTTACTGTTTTCTATACAAGATGCCCTTTAGCCGTTTAGAAAGATTGTCACACGGCATCACCACAAACCTTAGTTTCAAGATTGTTTTCTTTAAAAAGTTCCAAATTATACTAAAAATTGTTGGTAATTGAGCCAGATAATCAATGGTTTTGTTTTTGTATTTATTTTTTATTTTCTGTTTAAATTTCAGCACCCCACAAGAGGAAAGAGGAAGAAAAAAGCTACAAGTTCTTCACCAAGGTGAGGACTTTATTTCATTGTTAGTTATGTTGGTCCCCAACTATAAAATCCACCTATTGTTGGGACCAATCCCAATTATAGTTCTGCAGGGTTTTATAGTTGGGGCTGAGAAATTGTATAAATCTCAGGGAGAATGTGGGAGGCCACTATCTTGCAATTGATAAAACTCACTTGCCTCTCTTTTTACCCTCCCCGCAAAAATGTGATTCTTCAATTAACACGGAACGCTTCAATGTGTTTGTTTTTATCTATAACATTGTCTGCTGCCTTGTGTTTTCTTCTCTCTTCTAGGTGGTGCTACCCCTGATTGAGAAGTATTTCTTGGCTCACTCGTCATACTTTGTGTCCGCACCAAACTCACCTCAGAGTGGACGGTATGGTTCGGCATCCTACCGTGAGAAAGAGATGGTGACAAGGTAAATAAGCGATACTAAATAGGGCATCATCATGACAGCACATGCATATACCACAAACAATCAAATGCTGACACAATGTTAGCACAAAGAGTATTCAAGCACATGTCCACAGCATTTCGGGGCAGCCAATGGAATTTATATGCTGTGTGCAATAAAGGAACACTTCGATAAGCAAGACACTGTTTAGAAAAATGCCTGTTGAGCTTTAGTGTAATAGGCACATTTGTAACAGTGTCTTGCTTCCCCAAGAAAATTGTTTGAATTGAAATGGGAAAGTATTTTCTTCTTGGAGATTGCCTGGAACTTGGATTTCTTCCCTTTCATATAGTCGTCAAGTCTTCCACAAACCCCCTGTCACTTAGGTCTCTTTTGTGAACATGTAATGTCATGGTTCACATAATCAAAACAGTGCTTTTATGCCAGACTGCTGATCTAGATGTAGTTAATTTGATCATTAAACAGTTTCATCACTGAACATTTCCATTGTCTGCCACATACCTCAGTTCATAAGTACACAGAAGCACAAGGCATACACGGTGGATCTCAATCCAAACAATCATTTCACAAAACGATTGTTTTTATGCCATGACTAATATTTACACAACCCATTTTTTTCAGTTGCAGACTTCATTGTTCTTAAAGCTCACTCATTTTTCACCTTACCAGTTGATTTAACATAATATTTTAAAGACCATCAATTTATATTTAATGTCATACTTTAAAGTCCATAAACACGTTAAAAGCATGAAATATACAAACTCTCGCATGCTCTGTATGAGCATTTCAAACCGTGCTCTTAAAAGTCTGTACAGAATAAGTTCCAATCGTGACAAGTCGTCAGGTCATTGCATGAAAGGTTATCCAGAATGCAAATCCTGCCTCCAAATATACCCAGCTATCCTGTTGGTAAGTCAGTGCATCACACAATCGCGCATCCGCTGCACGCACTAGGTTTCAGCTACTTCTGGCTAAGACATGTGCTCTAGAAAGGCAAAGGTCGTGGGTTCAAAGCCCACCTGAGGAATACGGATTTTTGTTTACTGGACTCGGGGGGAAAGTACTGAGTTTACAGTGCTTTATACACATCAGTGTATGGGTAAAACCAATATCACTTATTTCGTCATTCATAGGTGCTTCCTGTGATACCCTTGGGGTTTTTTTAAAAGACATGTGAAAGGCAAGTCCAACAATTATTTGGTTCATACATAAATCCTTAAAAAAAAAAAGGAATTCTTGTAATTGATGGAGCCAGTATGAAGTTGAATTACATCACACTTACAAACAGGATACACAATTCCCTCATATCATCTGCTCATGCATGAGGAATTACATGAGTTTGTAAATTGGTCAGTTAGAAATTTTAATTAGTTTAAGAGAACAAGATCTTTCACAGTTGCTAGTCCAATTTATTTGACTTGTAGTGACTGAAATTTCAACTATGTCACTCTGTTAGTGTCAATGTTAAGTTATATTACTTTAGTTGTGCGCAGAATATATTGTTGATTTCTAATCTGAATACTACTCAGTATAAATCAATTATCCTAGAGAACTATTTTCATCTGAAAATCTGTCATTTTAAAGATTCTAGTGTTTAAAGCTGGTCTTGTTTAGGATGAACTCTTTAGAAACAAACCTAAATATGCTGTTTTCTTGATAACTTGAGCAGTGAGAACACTAAATGAGTGAACCGCCCTGAGAGCCACCATGATTTGAGGGAGAGTAGCCTAGTAACAGATTTAGACAACTTCAAAGTTGTACCTTGCAGGGCTGTATTTTATGGTACTGCTGCTTGGTAATTTTTGAGTTATGACAATCATTTTGTGGTCATAGAGTTAGCGCCAAATTTCTTCACCAGCTGTTTGAGGAAAAAATCCTTAATTCTGTAGTTAATGGAAATATGCTTGTGCTGTATTTTATTTCTCACACACGAGACAGGGTCAGGATATTGCAAAACCTTTTTTCTGTCATAAATTATATTAGGCCAAGGACCTCTGAAAAGAGGAATTGTTATTAAGTCATATTCACATTAAAAATAATGACGTTAATTGTTCAAAAAATTGGCCTGCACTGTCCATGATAGCTTAATTCACAAACGAAGGTATTACTGAACGAACATTTTTATATGATGGTTCCAAACAAATCCTCATAACTGACCTTTCATCCCACTTCCTGCTGCTCATCATCCCCCCACCCAAAATATATCCGACCAATCAACCCCTATCCCTTAAAAAAGTGGGCAACCCAAGGCAGGCGCTTCCCCCGTGGAAACTGTTATGGCAGCAAGGTGAGAGAGGCTGAGTTGTATGCATGAGTAAATATATATATCATTTAGTGTTCCCCATACATCCATTCGTTGTGGTCGCTGTGATTTTTCCCATTTTGGGTATTTGCAAAACCACGGTTCAGGCTTGAGCTCAGCCTTTGGCTACACCAGCCATTTCCCAAGTTGTGTGCATTTAGTATGTGGCTCAGTGATGGCTTGATTTAAAGTGCCAGCCATGGTTTTGCAAAGGCCCTTGGTTTGATATTTGATGTAGTCAACGACGACCTGTAACCTATCGGCCTTCCATTTTATCTAGCTTTGCTTAGCAAATTCTAGCTTCGCTTAGCAAGTTTTGCTTTTTAACATTGACTGGCATGCAGTGTTTACTATTAATGAGGGAAATTTCTCTGCATATTGAAGGTTTTATTTCTGGTATTTCTTGTTCACGTTGAGGTTAGCATAACTATAGTTTTAGTAGGCATGGTTCATTTTAAATGTAGAATAAGAGGAACTACTTAATGACATTTTGGTTAAGACAAAAGTTCTTGTGTCTTCCCACAGACACTTTAATCCCACTCTGGCAGTTTTTGTCTCTGGACTACACAGTTACAATTGTTAGCAATTCTACCTCCAAATATGAAAAGGTCTCACTGAATACTATCCCCTCCGGCCTTAGTTGGGTTGCTTGCATTTTCAGTTCGGTTTGGTCTTTCTGAGCATTTCTCAACAGTATTCTTTCGGACAGCTTTTATCACCGATTCTTTGTCATGCATTCATCTCACACAAGCTGTTGAATGTTAAAGAGAGTCTGCAGTCATGTCATGACCTTGGTGTTCTTGATTGCATCAAATGAAATATTTTTTTCTCTAGGGAGCAAGACTGAGCCAGTTAGCTCTCATTACTTTATATTGGTGAAATTATTGTAGTTTTTGAATAAACACTCTTACATGTATGTTATGAACCCAAGTTTCTTTTTAATCAATGATTATTATTATTATTTTTTTTTTATCTCAACAGAATAAAAACTTACTGTACAGTGATTATGTTATTGTTGTTGCAGACATTTTGCTATAATTCTTTGTGAAGATGGTCGACTTTTGAGTGGATAATGTTTTCTGTGGTGGTACTCAGCTTCAGAGAGGGATGAACTAACTTTGTGTTGAATTTCCTGCAATAATCAGTAGATACAGATAATTACTGACTAGAAAATAATTAACAACATCAAAAAGTATAGTAACCAGGGTGAGATAAACTGTCTCCAAATCAATGGCTTTGGCAATGGGTACAGCTGAAGCACCAAAAAGTCTCATTCATCGTGTCAGTGCAAAAACCTATCTCCTAAAATAGCACTTAAATTACCAGTGAGTTTGAAATTGTCAAAGCGTTGTATCTTGCTTAAAGTAGCCCGGATGGGAACAGAAAACAAGTACGCACCGAGAAACAACATTTTTAGCATTTTTCGTGCGAGGTACAACTTTTGCACAGAGCGTGACGTATTGTTGTTGTTGCCAACAGCCTTAGCCAGAGCCTTAGATGCTTGATTCGGACATGGTTGTAGATTCATAGGAACAGTTGTGTCAAATTCAGTAGAGTCGGACAAAAAAAAGTGCTTGACTTTTATAGAAATTCCTAGAGTATTTCATCAGATGGTTGGTTTTGTTGATATATGTACCAAAATTGATTTATCAAGTGTCAGTTAATTGTATATTTTCACAATTTTTTTTCTTCTGTGAATGTAACCTTGTTTCATTTCTCATTGTCATACATGATACCAATTGATATTTTGGTGTTTTAAAATTATGGTCTTGGACTGGGATTCTTTATCAGTAATTTAAGACAAACTTTAATGGTTATGCAAAATTTGATTAGTGAAACATTTCCCCCCCCCATTTTTGTCTGTTTGAGGTGAAACTTATTTAAAACAGTGTCATTAGTTTTAGCGAAACAGACGATTAACCTATTAATCAATGCATACAAGTAGCAGATGTAGACGTATAATATTGTCATCAACAAAATATCTTGATTTTGAAGTAATGCCTGTATCCTCTTTTTCTCTCCTATTCAGTCTGTTTTGCAAGCTGTCACATTTAGTTCGACAGAAAATCAACTTATTCGGTGAGTTTCTTTGAAGTCTTGGAATGAAGTAAAATTGCAATTACTGGTATGAAAACAAAGACTACCAATGACTATTGAAAAATGGTTAAACATTATATGGACATAAAAAACAAATAAACATGTTTGGGTTGAACAGTGACTAGAGCAGGATTTGAACCTGCAACCTCTGGATCTAGGTGCTGGTGCTCTACCAATTGAATATTGAAAAATGGTTAAACATTATAATATGGACATAAAAAACAAATAAACATGTTTGGGTTGAACAGTGACTAGAGCAGGATTTGAACCTGCAACCTCTGGATCTAGGTGCTGGTGCTCTACCAATTGAGCTATCTAGCCCTGATATTGGCAGTTTCCCCATTTTGATAATATCATTGTCAGAAGCTGTCCAACCTGGGACTGCTGTTTAATTAATCAGGGCTCATTCCCAACCTTACAATACAACCTCGGAAGCAGCAGGAGAGGGATCACCTTAATTATAAAACACATTTAAAAACAAATGTTTTGTTTGTCATTGATGCAGGTCGGGACCTACAGAGTATCATCCGATGCTTGAGGGTTGTTGCTCAGTCAATGGATGCAAGGTAACCATGGATACTAAGATTTGAATTTGAATGTGCTCCAACTTTTGTGCAGTAAAAGACTGGGGGGGACATCAGACAGGGCTGCACTTAAATGCATGCTTATTAAAACATGTCGTGGTAATTGAAGACGATCTGAGATCATAGAATGTAGTTGAGTTGTTCATTATGCTTTGTTATACTACAGTAATAGATTGTGAGTTTTACTGTTCAAGAACCAATCATGTGATGTGCTACAAAGACGCATGTACATGGCTTATTAGGGCAGTACCTTGTGAACAATCATACGGGGCTACATTAATCGGTCTTGTGATTCAACAATTTCAAAAACCTGTCTTAAAAATGTTTCTCTTTGTTCCAGAGCTTTTAGAACCATATTGGTAGATATGTGTTCTGTATAAGTCTCTGGTATTGTTATTAATATTATTATTATTATTATTATATGGATTAGTTGACAACTTTAGGATCACGACAGTAAATGCCAAACAATGATCAATCACTTCTTTGCACTCCATGAAAGAATCAAATCCTAATAAGAACTATGGACTATTTTCTGCTGTCTAGCTCTGTGATGAAGCACAGCTCGGATGTGGTCAAGAAAGGTCTTGTCAGCTTCTTCCAGCACGCTGCTGACGACTTCACGGCCACCGTCCAGAATGTCAAGAATGGTCGCTTCACTCACATTAAGACAACCCAGGTGGTCAAGGGTAGCATGGTGGTCAACTATGTACCGGGGGTTCTCATACCGGTTCTAACCAGCTTGTTCAGCCACCTCGGAAGACACCAGTTTGGTCAGGATATACTCTGTAAGTTGATTATTCATGAGTTTCTGTGAAAGCAAAATTCACAATTGCTTACAATTTTTATTATGTTACACAATTTGGGGTTGAACAAAGACAAATTGAGAGACTACCAACATAGGGCTAGATAGCTCAGTTGGTAGAGTTGGTTTAAATCCCGCTCCAGTCAATTTTTCTTTGTTTGACCCCAAATTATTGCAAATTTACCCAGTGAGTTTTCCTTCTGCTTTATAATACGATATTTTGTTACACTTAACACTTCCAAAACAATATTTAGTAAATAAATGTTACAATACACAAAATATGACTATGACTGGCAAATAAAAATATAGAAATAGAGAGATTGAAATATGAAAATTTGTCTGAACTACCAAGCCAGTGAGTAAGGAGGAACTGGCAACTAGCACTTCTCCAAGGCTACCCACAAAGATTAACAACTGATATCCCCCAACACCCCACCCCCTAAACGAAAAAAACCCCCAACATCAACACCAACAACAGCCCCGCCTCTCAAGAAAAAGAGAGAACAGCTGCATGTTAAGGTGGGACAGATGTCTTCAATCTGCAAGTTTAAAACGGATATGGGGGGGGGGGGGGGGCAGAGGCGCTCCATTTATTTGTATTCCATTCATGCTTGTATGGTAACTAACAGTTTGTGATTCTTGTTTGCCTACAGTGGATCAGGTGCAAGTTGCTTGCTACAAACTCCTGAGCAGTCTCTACTCACTGGGAACTGATAAATCAATCTATGTCAACAGGTAAGTCACAGAATGCTGTATAAAAGTTTTTAAAAACCCCCACAAATTAAAGTTATTATTATATGGACAAGAGCCCAATTTCATAGAACTGCTGAACAGAAAACATTGCTAAGTAGACATGTTTGCAGGGCACCGGTCACAAACAGTGTACATTACATGGTATTTTGGCTGGTTACATGTTCCTGCTCAGCAACAAAGTTCTGTTCTCAGCAACTTTTTTTTTTTTTTTTAAATTGGACCCCGCAGGGCTTGAATTCACAAAACAATAAGATTTATCTGAAGATGAGTTGCCAATATGACCAAAGTAATTTTGTGTTGTGACACTATGCTTTGCTTAAGGTTGCAACACATCTTAGGATAAATCTTGGTGTGTTTTAGAGAACATTACACAGCAGTTGCGGGTATTAATAATCCAAGAAGATATTTCTTAAAATGGTTGTATTATAAATCATTGAAAAGGATAATTAAATATAGAAATAAAGTATTTGTTTAGCACAAATTTTTTTCATTGGAAAAGTTAAGGTAAACATTTCTAAGCAAGGGCTAAGGGGGAAAGGATGTACATACACTGGTTATGGTTGAAGTTGCATGCTACAAAGGGGAGCACTCACTCAAAGCAATAGATAGGTTGCAGTATGACGTAAATCGGCCATCTTTACGGGCAATTTGGAACACACAGTCATGCGTTACGCGTGAGAACGGCGTGCAGCACGCGCACATTTCACCAAACTCATTGCGTGATTGGTTAGTGAATGACGCGGCTGCGTTAATAATTTGAGCGCTTGACGCGCCTGCAAGCCAAAATGCGATTTGCCCGTAAAGATGGCGTCTACTGGGAACTATCTATAGAGAAAGGACCACTTTCTCTATGCTCAAAGCAAGGAATGTGGAGACGAAAACAGTTATCTAATGGTTGATATAGTTCATATGCATTCACAGCATTCTGTGTTGTGTCATGGCCAAGTGGTCAAGGGCTCTGGACTCGAGCGAGCGTTGGTGATTCTGAACAGCAGAGTGTGGGTTTGAGTCCTGGTCTTGACACTTGTGTCCTTGAGCAAGACACTTTACCATTATTGAATTGTCCTTTGGATGGGACGTTAAGTCGTTGGTTCGGTCTGTTGTGTAATACACATAAAAGAACCCAGTACAGAGAAAAAGGTTCACCCTGGTGTTTTCTGGTATGGTTGGCTGTAGATTGCACCACAGCACCTTGTGAACTGTTACATGGTGCTATGTAAATAAATGGGTTTTATATTTCAAGCATAGCTCTGCATAACTTGTGCACAAATATTGAGTGCTTTGAGAAGCCCTTGGGTGTGACAAAGCGCATTGTATGAACTGCGCATTATAATAGCCTTGCAGCAGAGTTTCACTTGAAATCTGACCAAATAAGTGATGATATAGACAACTGTGACCAAGCAACCCAATTATAGTGTCTTATAAAAATAAAGTATTACCAGGAGTTCCCTACATACAACTACTTGTACATGAAACAATTTGAATTGGATTTGGTTCAATTCATGTAGAATCATGTCGCTAAACAGATGGTCAGTGTATGCAACAGAGTTGCTTGAAGATCCACTGTTTCAAACTTTCAGTGACAACGACACAAGTGTGGTTGATGTTTTTCAATACTGTTATCTGATGATCAAAGCCTGTATAAGTTACCTACCCTCACAAGCACCCTGTAAATTATTGTGCATCCTAAATAGGTTTGTTACCGAATGCTTACAGAGTTTTATTTCATTCAGAACTTCTAAACCGAAAGGTGACTTTTCTCATCCGTTAAGAGGAAAATCATATACTAATTTTGACAGTTATTAATTAGTTTATATTAATATTTATTTTGTTCTCCCGATGCACTGACATCATACATGTTATATACCACGGCATGTTCTCTTTTCTAATGTTCCGTTCCACGGTAACCGTGGTAACCACTTCTCTCGCCTTTCAGCATGGAGGCTAAGGAGAGCATCGACAGGTAATTGGAGTAACTATACCTCAAACACACAAACAGCACTGCATGCTCATAACTCTGACACTTGCCTTCACTCTGTTTGTCTCATTTTGTTTGATACTTGTAAGCTAATGCATGTTGAATAATATCCTAACATAACACTAAGCTGCATACGTAACCTGATCCTAGTTTCAAGGGAAGGTACAGCATTGCTGTTTGAATATCTGCATCCATTCTCAATTCATGTTAAATCAAAACTAACTAGTAAAGATTTAATCACAGTTGTTGCTCAAATGTTGTGAGAAAAAGCATTCTTATGCGCAGGCACTTGTTGGGTCCTTTATACAATAGGACAATACTTCCCCACAAGGTATTCTTTGTCCAAGCTTTACTCCGGAGAACAAGAGTGGAAGGACCTATCAAACAGAAGCTGTCAGATTGTGTGGGAGTGTTTATCCATTGAAACCAAGGACTGTTTGGATGAGGACATCCTCACTTCGCTTTCGTCCAAACAATGGGAGAACAAAGAGAAGTCCTTGGTTTACAGCAATGATTGACAACAATGGGTGTTTGTGTGTGTGTGTGTGTTGGAAGTTCATAGATCAATATTTGTGCTGGATCCAGAAGTGATGATTAGGGAAGATTCATTGTTTAATTATTGATGGTGTTATGTTTGGTGTGCCATGTGAGTGTTTGTGTGAATATGAACAGGCCATAGCTGTGTGACAGTAACATGCAATGTCATTGTAAACTCTTTGTGCGGTTTCAGCTCAATTAACAGATTTGCTACAACAAGACAAAAATTGTTACAGGCACCACTTGTATCTTGGAAATTGCTATTTGAAGTGTGATTGTGCTTTGCAATAGTTGTAAAAAGAAATTACTTTCCACATCCACGATATTTTTGAAAGATTCCCACATATTGCTGCATTATTGTCATTGCCATTTGCAAACATTAGTGCTATAAAGATAATGTACACTAGACTGGCTCCCAGTGACGTAATTTTGGAAGTAATTTCCTCAATTGTTGTGATTTGATGATACCACAATTCATGTGGTATTTGTTTTAACTTTTTATGTATAAACCACTTTCAAGCTTCTGAATGGAAGGTACACTTAAGTAGATCTTGTGACAACTTGATCATGAAACTGAATAATTCAGCTTCAATCAAATAAGGTTGTTATGTTGAAATGTTTCATGAAAAGTGTCTAGCTGGTAAAGTGTTACGTGATGAAGCATAATCTTTCTTGTTTTTTCAAAGACTAATACTTGTAGTGTAGATCACTTCAAATGGAACTTCTTTTGGAGATGTTCATTTTGCTTGAAAATAATCTCTCACACAATCTGAGTTGAGGATTAAATAATTTTCACAAGTTTGCAAACAGCAGAACAATGTTGAACCTTCCATTTCAGCTGACATGTAGCCTTGCACATCACAGGTATCTGTACTCTTAGCTGTACTGGCCCTTCTCAGATGACGTCACTATTTTATAGCTTTCCACGTTTGAAAACTTTACACCCGATTCAGACAGGTGCTCTAGAGTCGTGCCGAACCAAATTATTGAGTTAAGTACATGAACAGTTTGACATCTGAAACAATTACAAGCGACAGGACGCGCTGGAAGTCGAAAGATCGACTGTTGCAGTCGTTCAGAATGACTCTGGAGCGTTGATCTTGTCATGAGCTGAACAAACCTAATGTAAAAGTTTGGTTAAGTTTGCCTGTCTGAAACCAAAATTGATTTGGGTCTACCTAGAATCGCTCCTAATCTATTTTTTGGCGTGACCCTGGAGCACCTGGGTGTTACATGCTCACATCACGCACACATGTTACTAGAAGTGTGCGAACATGTGCCATTTAACGTAATTCTTGATGGCACTACGCATACGGATGGCAGACCTCCCGCATTACTATAGAACTGTGAGGTCAGTGAGAAGGGTCTGCTGCACTGGTGGTAACTCATATGGTTCACTTTCGTCACTATTCACTTTAACAGAGCAACAGTAAGGTGGCACTGAGGGGCCTTTCAAAAATTGCGGCTACTGCTCAGACTGTGACTCTGGCTTTGATTCTGGCTAAGACCCAGTGTTTGTTAGCTGTGGGCTTTCAGTGTTAGGCGCTAAAATGGCAGACAAGAGACGGAGTATGAGTAGATTGTTGCTTTTGTCCGGAAAAGGCTCTTCCTTATGACACTCAGGCACGTTCACTTTTGCTACTTGTTCACATATTCAGCCATGGAAACTTCAGGTCAATGGTCCAACCAAATATAATCACCTTTCGCCAAAACGTGATGCATCATAAATGTGGCACTTCATTTTTCATCTTTCCGTCTAGGATTCCTGACAAACTAATCAAAGCTTGATCTTGGATTCAGATGATTGGGCACACCTTGCAAGCATGAAATAATAAACAGCATCGACTTTACGCTCTATGCTCTATACATCACTTTCTGCACATTCTAATCTCAACATGAATAGGCACTTTAGTCATGTCTGCTCATAAATATTTGTAACATATTTGTTAGAGATCATAAAAAAACTAATCATATACCTTGGCTTTTAAATTCATTGATGAAATAAACTGCTATTCTTAACACTCTGTTTTTATCCCCACAGCTTTGTGGTGCAAACACAAATTGCTAACCATGCATAAAGCAATGCTGACAACTGTATGGGGCACTCCACCATATGTTATGACGTGTTGCATAAATCAGATCAGAAATGTGAACAGAAATATCAACAAGATCATTGTGAACTGTATTCTGTAACGGGCATGATGTTCTTCCTACTTAAGTTTGATTTTTGATCTGTTTGCTCTGAAAAATCTGAAAAATTGTGATTAAATAGCCTGAAAGATCTATCTATTGCATAAAGCCTACACCATTTGTAATTCACATGCATGTAGCTACTGTCAGCTCTTGTATAGTTGTACTCGATTGTTCCTACTTTTTTCTAAGGACCAAATATCATGCCTGTTGTAAAGGGAGACGTGTTCCATATTCTGATCTGTTTTGGGGATTTACAACCCCGTCAACCCATCTTTCTGAAATTTTGCACAAGTCACAATTTTTGCTTGAAAGTGAAATGGTAACTGAAGAATACGGCATGGTCATGGGTGGAGTGTCTCTTGTAAGTGTGTCCATGCTGTGCTGGTATAATGCAGTGTATGAATGCTATACATTATGCAGTGGACAGTGTAAACTGTCATGTTATCGCAAAAGCAAAACTGTCACTAAAATTTTGATAAAAATGTCACTAATAGCTGATATAGAGAGACAACTGTTTTCTGCTTTGATTAGAAACTAAATTACATTGTCACGTACTGTGAATTTGTTTGTGAGTATCACCTGTATCACCAAATTTACCCAGATGAAGGGCAGTAATGATGCAAAACACCCTGAAATGCTTTCCTGGTCTGACTTGAAAACTGGTTTGTAGAGACTGGAAAACAATAACAAGGCAAAATACACACATGAAATTCTTGTTATTAATGTTAACAACTACTGCTGAACGTTAAGGGGTAAAATTGTCACAGTCTTCTTTGTGTGTTTGGTTAGAACCACTAAGATGTTGTCTATCGCTTGTAGAATATGACTTTCAGAATTGTCTGGGGGAGGGGGCAGGCAAGGTAGGTGTTTGACAGTCTTGCAAGAGGCATATATTTAGTATTGATCCACTCAGCAATCGTTTATCAAACATTGCATTACTTGAGTTGTCTCTTGTGTCTTACATCAGGCACAGGCCAGCTATTGGAGAGCTATTGGCAGCCTTTGCTGGAGCCTTCCCAGTTGCCTTCCTAGAGCCCCACCTCAATAAACACAATGGTAGCTCCCTCCTCGGTCAGCTGGAGCTTAAAGGAGCAAACCGTGAAGGAGCAGGTCAGTATTAATGTGGTTATAACTTGGCTAGTAGTGTACCAAAATATTAGCTTGTAGGTGATGTTTGAAGATTTGCATAGTGTGGGAGATAAGAAGTAACTACAACTAGTAAACTTGGAGGGTACAACCATGTACAAATCTCTTTTTGGGGGAAAGTGTTGGCTCTGAAATGAGCAGGTGTTTGTGGTATTTTCAGAGACACTACTCCTCCCCAAAAAGAGTTATACGTTGTTGTACCTGCAAGTTTACTAGTAATTGTTACTTCCTATTAGTTTGTAGGTTACATGAATTTTACTTAAAACACAAGTGGGTGTTGTTGTTTAAATTTCTGGGAAATGAGGCATGTTTTTGTGAGTCAAACTTTATTGCTTGTCATGTGTTAACCCAAAACAATTCTTAAAGATTCACAACTTCACTCAACAAAATGTACATATACCCAGCAATATTACTGGTCACTGCCGCATACTTCATTCACATGTCTCAACCTGAATAAGGTCGTCAGCGTGGACCTTACTCTCTGGTTGTTGTTTCATGCAAGCGTGTTATGGCCGATCCGTTTAGTGCATCATATTCAAGATCTGGTGGTTAAGTCATCGGGTTGTGGGTTCAAGTCCCGGTCATGACACTTGTGTCCTTGAGCAAGATGGTTTATTATAATTGCTTCCCTTCACCAAGGGGGATAAATGGGTACCTGTGAGGGTAAAGGTCGATATTGTGTTTAAAGTAGCCTTTGGAGCGCCACCTCAGCCCGGGGCTGTGTGCTCCCCAGGGAGCTGAGAAAGATTACAGGAATGTTATTGGCCCAATGACCAGGACACTAATGTAAAGCGCATTGATACATTATTGAAAAAATGCGCTATATCAGAACAAGTTACTATTATTATTAATAAAAGACATGGTCGTCTTTAAGTTGCATTTTTTGACAATATTTTGTTCAACATTTTACTTGCTTCCCTTCGGAGAGCAGAGGAGCTTCTGAGACTCACTTCAGGTATCCCCACCCTGGAAGTTGTCATGAAGGAGCTAGATCAAATGGCCACTACAGGTGCCACATACAGTGAGGCACCCCATGTCATTGAGGTCATTCTACCCATGCTATGCAGGTAAATTCAGAATGAAATAGAGAGGGGACCTTAGGGCTATTGCCTAGAGTGCTAAATTGCTTAAGGTGTTATAGCTGAGTGGGCTCATCCATATTTGTGTACAAATTGTTTTAATTTGGATACAGTAGTTTTTATTTGGTTATTCTTTATCTGTGCATTCTAGAATCAACATGACAAGAAATTGAGCACTCAAATCTGTTTAAATGTCTGTAATTTGAATTTTTTAACTCGGTGCAAACAATTTAAGGTGCTCACTTGCAACAATTTACTCATAAAAGTAAATCGTACCTCAGCCACACACATGCCATGTCTGGGCCCAGTAGGCTGTAAACAATTTGTGCGTATAGAACAGGCATGGTATTCTTCCGACTTTAGTCAGATTCCGATTTGTTTGCCTGTTATAAAATCAAGAGTTAGTGCTCCAGTCAATATTATGTGTACAGGGCTCGATTTCACAAAGAGTTAAGATTGATCGTAACTGCAAATCCATCGCAGTTACTTAGCAAAGAGTGATGTCACAATACAAATCACTATGGTAATACTGATAACTCATCTTAAGATGAATCTTAGTGCTTTGTGAAATCGACCCCAGGTCTAAGAAGGGAATGTAGTGGCTAAATGATAGATTTCTCCTTTTTGTTTTGAGTGCAGAGATTTGATGTTACATCATATTTACACCAGGGCTGATTTTCAAAGAACTTCAAGCAGAAACTATTTTTACAAAATTAGTTGATGAGCATTTGCTGGGAAGAAGGCACAAACAGTATAAAAACAATTATGTGGCCTTTTTGCCTAAAATAAAAAAAACAATCTTAAATTTTTTAGTATTTGTCCTTCTTCTATAGCCTCACTTTTACTTTCAGAAATGGAGGGTTGTGTCTGTGTGGCAGGTTCCGCAAAATGAGCATATTCCAATAGGAGCATTGCACTTACTACAAATAGTTCATAGGAATTTATCTTGATATTTCCAATCTGTTTCTCCTCTTTGTTGCGATGAATTACATTATCTAAAAATGAAACTTGCTCTTGTTAATTTGATCAATTAATCATTCTGTTCTACCCCAAGCTATCTTCATTTCTGGTGGACACAAGGTCCTGATAACATCTTGCGGAGGCAAGGGTGAATATGTGTTTTTTCCTGTCTGTAGTTTTCAGTAGTAGTTTTTAAGTTTCAGTACCTGTATTTGATTTTTAAAACTTGTGCAGTGTTTTTTTTCACCCGACAGAAGTTTTTTTTCATGGAAACGTTCCATTCCATTCCATTCCATTCCATTCCATTCCTGCTACTGTAGTTATGCATGTCATGGTATAAGAGCAATTTAAAGCCAGTGTGCTTTCTGTACTTTGATTTCTGACCTTTGACCTCATATTGAAGTCATGTCTGCAAAGGGTTCATGCGCTTCTCTAGCCTTGATTCTAATTTGCTGTTCATACTGTACACAATATGATCCTTGCTGAACTTTAATTCACATATAGAGGGCGCTGCTTGATAACTGTATGTAGAGCCCTCATCCTGTGAATAGCAGGAAGTTATGTACAGTTTGAGCGACAAAAAGTACTAGCGCAAGACTAGCGCCCCACCAAGTAATCATGTGTTTTTACGCAGAGGCGCATGCACGCAGCGGTTCAGGAAACCCTTAAAAGGATGAACATTTCAGGTAAAAATTGATGACATCCAGCAACTAGTCCCAAAGAAAGACTTACAGGACAACATGTTCAGTATGTGTACCGGTACATTTGTTGAGATATGAAGCTTGGTATAGTGAAAGAGCTAGAAGTAAATTGTTCTGATGGAAACACAGCTGGGTTGAATGAATTGCATGAATCTCAAGTCACTTTCTGGCTATTCCTTTGTTCTCATTACTTTTAGAATATATCCGATCCTTACTATCCCAAATAAAGTCTAACCTCCCTGAACATACCTAAGTGTGATTGATCCACATAGCCCTGTGTTATGTACACTCTGTGGGCATTCCTTTGTTCTGTGAACTTTTAAGGACAAATATATTCTTCATCACTGGTGAATGTGTAAGTCCACATAGTGTTTCAAGACCCTACATTATGTGGACCTCTTTTGTTCTCAGGTCCACATTTGGTATGAAATGCTTGCTACGCTTGCACACAACAAACCTGGGTGTGATGTTATCACTTGCTAAGGCATTTAGATTTAACATTATTGGGGGTTTGTGTAAATATACAGTATTTCATTGCATTTGATGAGAAAATAAAGGACATGATAACGTCCATAAATAAAGTACAACATTGGTTTAGTATCTATAAAGTTATACCATTCCACTTGATTTTAAATTCAAGATTCAAGATTCACAAAATTTATTGTCACGATAAAAAGCAATGAAAGTAGTCTTCCCTGTGTACAAGAATATTACATTAACAAACATATATAGGGCATATAAAACAATACACTATAACAGCTAAATTATGCAATTTCCATCATGGTTACATGCTGTTCTTATATGAACAACAAATGTTTGACTCTTTGACTCAGTTGCTTATGTTGTCCTGTTTGTTTTGTTTGATGGTTCTATAGCAATTACTGGACTATGGTAAACTCCACACATCTGAACATCACTCTCGGTAATGTGTTAACGCTCATCAAACACAACCTCGGATCCGATGATTCACCGTGGATGACACGTATAGCTGGTCAGTATTTCATCTCTTCAGTTTTTCTGCAATTTCCTGTTCTAAATTGCGGTCGTCCACACTTCTAAGAACAAAATATGTTGGGGTTTTCTTATTTGTAAAATGATAGTTGCCCTTCTCAAGAACAACACAATTTATCACTATAGGAGTGTGGGAGTAAGGGAGTAATTATAGAGTTGTCACTTTTTGTGTGCTAAATTCTAGAAAAATGTTCTTAAGAATATATCGGGTTCAGTATTTTTGTTGTTGTCAGGTTGTTTTTTACCGATTACAGAAGGTCTGACAAGGGTTGATGAAGTTTTTGAAGCTCGTAGGCATTGGTTGACTTCGATTAGTGAATATTTAGTATGGATTTGCTCTCTTATATCCTTGAGATTGTTTTTCGTTTGCAATTAACTTAGTATTTTGGATACTTAAAGAGGGGCTCCAAAGTCAAAGTTAGTTTTGTGATCCACTCATTTTGCAATAGAGTCCATATAAAAATGAGAAAAAAGTTACAAGTCTCTAACCTCACTTTAAAATAATGTAAAATGCCACTGTGTTTGATACCCTTCAAGTTCAATTTTTGTCAAAATCAAAAAACTATTTGATGACGTCGCATTTGAAATATATGGTCTGTACATTTTTGTACAGAGAATTTTCAGTTCATTCCTGAATTCTGATGATATTAAATTAAAACGGCATTGAATTTTAGCTTATGACTGGCGCAAAATTCCTCTTTTGAATTTACAGACCCATTTTGGGGGGTTGTACTTTCATGAAGACTCTGTCTATTGAAAAATGAGTGCATAACAAAACTCAACTTGACCTTGGGGCCCCTCTTTAAGAATTAGTGTCTCATTCTCACGAGAAAATTTCTCTTTTCCTTTGTGCATGTTATCAAAGATTGAAAGTTTTAACTACAAATTTATGATTTGTGTGTGTGTTTCTCTGTTTTTTTTTTTTACCCGCAGCCAATGCCCAGCCAATCTTAAACGATGCCAAGGAAGAGTTACTGAAGACCCATTTCCTTCCTCTCATCATCAAGCTGAGAGGCAAGATGGAAACGGTCTTCTCAGCCGAGGAGATTCTTAAGAAGGATTACCCCATGGGAGGCAATGAGATGGAAGAGGCCGAATTTGCAATACTAGAGGTCAGGGGTCAATTTCAGCACTTTCACATTGTGTTTTGCACTTGGGTTTGACATGGTCTCTAACAGAAGAGTTTAGGAAAAAACAAAACACTGGATTTTGAATCCCTTAAAACGCTATGTAATAATTTCCGAGTGCCTATTTACAGAACCCAGTTTCACAAATAATGTAAGCAGACAATTTTTGCTTGTGGAGCAGTCATTAGCAGAATTTGTATTTCATGTACACTGCTAACTGTAAGCAAAGCAAAAGGCATGCTAACTTGACTGAGGTTCTTGTAAGGAGATGAGTGTTTCAACAATGTGAAACCATTGTGAACTGTCAAATCTTCTTGATTGTTTATGAAATACACTTTTGCTTACAGATGTTTTTCTGCTATAGTAAGCACAACAATGTGAAATTGGTACCCAGATCTTTACTATTTAGTTTATCATTCTTATAGTGTACTCTTCCAACTATTTCTATTATATGGATCTATTATATTTTGTTATTTTGTGTTTCTGTGTCGTAGACATAGAACACAGAGAACGCTTAGCTCAATTTTGGTCTGTGTGATGTGTAGCACACATTTTCCATGGCAGCTGTGAACAAGTCAGTGTCATGTGACATGTCTGTACAGAAAAAGTAATCACATCAACCAATGGGAAAGCTAAAATTTCCTTTCTGCTAAAATGGCAGCTCACATGATTTGCCTCAGAGCAGATACAAACATAGCATTCGTCGGGTTATATTTCTGTGATTTGTGTTCAGTGTGAAAGTCTTGTGTAACTGAAGAAAAGTATGACTGATGAATTGTGTAAATTTTTCGAAGCGCTTTGTGTGGGATTTTTTATTTTTTTAAATGTAAAAGGAAGGTACTTTTATACGTTTTTAGTTTTTGTGTGTGCAAATATTAGTCTTTTTCTCAGATATTTATTTGATATTTTTTGCAGGATTATCATCTGATTGTGAGAGATCTCTATGCATTCTACCCACTACTGATCAAGTTCGTTGATTCTCAGAGGTAAATCCAAGTGAATTAATATACCGAAGCTCTGGTAGAAGCAAATTTTGTTTCAGCACTTTTTTTACCAGGGTTAAAATAATTCTGGATTTTTCCAATATACTTGTCATCAAAGTGCAAGATTTGATCCCTCTTTCTTTTCAAAGCTGTAAAGCTCTTTGAATGATATATTTGTTGGTGTTGACACTCGTCCACATGGATGTTATTTAACTCTAACACACAAAGCTCTAAATCCTGTTAATTTTATTCGTTTGTAGGGCTAAAATTTCGGGTGGGGGGGATCCAAAAGCCCGTAGGACTTGTAGCTCAAAATCTGTACTGTTCCAGATTTTTTTTTTCCAAGACCAGAATCGAAATGAGAGAAAGATATTAATAAAGTTTAACCCTTCAGAGACCATAGCAGCCACAAGCGGCTTGTACCAAAATGCCCATAGTGGCCGCAAATGGCCGCAAAGTTTAACCTACTTCAAAGTAAAGGTCAAAGTAAAGATCATGGCCACATATGAAATTTTCCGATGTAGTATGTTGACATCGTGTCCGAATTTCTAAACAAGAAACTAACTTTTCTCTTTAATTTTTGTTTATGTTGACATTTTTACTGAAGAATAAAGAAACTAACAATATTAGTTATGTCTTGGCGTTTTGTGATGATTTTATGGAAATGAATGGTCTCTAAAGGGTTAACATTTAAACTGTTTTAATGTGAACGAACATGAAGAGAAAATTTATCTCATTTGTATTATGAGTAAGAATTCTTTAATAAAAACAGAAACACAAGACTGCAAGACTTTTCCAGTCATAAGTTTACTGGCCTGATGCTATAATCACTGGCCTCGGGCCTGCAGTCTAGTGTAAATGTCGAGCTCTGATTTGTAAAAACATTACCATTATCACTTTATCTTGAGTGCTGTAATTGTTTGACTGGGCCTGGACTCGATAGAGTTGAAAATACTTGTATAAATTTATCTTTATTGTCAAAAAACAAGAATTAGGTTTCAACAAATGCAAGGATGCAACAAAAGTGAATAACTTAACTACCTTACATTGGAAGCCTCAGTGCCATCTCACAGAAGGCAATTTACAGGCAACTTGTTCCGAGCAATCTCTAAGAAGGAAAGACATTTCGCATTTCAATTTGGGGATTGTGAGACACGGTTAAACAATGTCCCTTGTGCTTCTCGGAAGTGTTCCTATTGCATGCAGTGCAGTTGGTTGCCTCCAAAGTTGGTCGTTTTGGGGGTTTCTTTTTTTGCAAGTTTGCCCCAAACAAGTCTAAAAGCCACTCTTGGTAAGGGGCTACAAGAAGAAAACATCTAAGATGAAAGTAACTCAGGAGAGCTTAAGGTAGGAATTGAAAGTCCTCTTTTAAAAACACTCTAGATTGTAGGATTGAGGAAAAAATACACCAGGCAAGGAGTTCCACAGAGATGAAGCTGACTGGGAAAAATGCCTCGTGTAACAAAGGCCTTTGGAGCTGTTTAGTCTTTAAGAAATTACAATGGATTTTTGTTTGTGTGACTGTACAGAGCCAAGTGGTTGAAGTCACCCTCCTTGCAGGCTGAAAACCTCTTCAGTGAAGTCTCCAGCATCTTCAACTGCTGGTCAAGATCTGCAGTAAGTTCTACTGGATTGCCCCCTTAACTTTCATTTTCATTCATTTCCTGTTAGGTTTTTTGCATGTTTTAGTGGAATTGAATTGAGGCATTTGTTGAATGCCATTGCAAGTGATTTGTACCAAAGTGCCCATAGCGGCCACAAACGTCTGCTAGATCTGACCTACTTACACTCAACTAAAATGGTAACAGTAAAGGTCATGTCCTAAATTGACATGTTCCAATGTTTTCCATGTTAACATAGTATCTATGTTTCTAAAACAGTACACAATTTTATGGGGGGTTTCCAGGCACTTTCACTGGAAAAATTGTTTTAAAACAAATCTACAATATTAGTTATGTATGGATGTGAGATAATGATTATACAAAAAATGAATAGTCTCCAAATGAATACGAAACAAAAAGGTTGATTTTGTTAACAACAATTATTGGGGCTGTATAAAGACTATGTGTTGAAACTGATATGCTGTTTTCAGTGCTCATGCTTGTGGATTTATCATGCAGAAACAAAATTGACACATAGTAGAATGATGGTAATATTTCAAATTTATAATGTTTTTAGAACTGCCGTCGTGAAGAGCAGAACTTTGTAGCCCAGATGGAAGCAGAGAATGCCGCCCTCCTTGCATCTGCAACATCCAATCGCAGGATGGGCTTGACCCCACCAGATGACCCAGGGGCTGGCCTCAAGGCAGCAAGGGATCGCCGGGTTGAAGGTCAAGGGTCACCAACCAGCCTGGTGGTGGTTTGTCTGAAGCGCATGCTGCCCATTGGGATGAACCTATACGGAGCGCGGGAACAAGAGCTTGTTCAACAAGCAAAGGTCAAATTCCAACAGGTATGATGTGGTTACATATAGTTTGGGGCCCAATTTCATACCAATGCTGACTGCAGGTTTCTTGACTTACAGCCCATAGAATCGTGTGCTTTACAGGGGGCCGTAAGCACGGAATTCTATGGAAACAGGGCCATGACATTGGGCCCAAGTTGCATCAGTGGTTTTCTTAATTTCTTGTATTAAAAAAATGCTAAACTGACAACAACAAAATATTTGCAGAAACATACAGACAATTTTTAAAACGGAAGGCTACCCCAAAATACCAAAAGTTATGATAATTACATGTCTCATTCATGTTATGATACAATGCTACTTATTTTAGTTTTTCAATCTGTCTGTTGTGAGAGATATAACTGATTTTGAGTTTGAGTATTTACAGACTGGGTGACTTTTAAAGTATCAAACAGAAATGCATTTTTTCCCCCAAAAGGTCAAGGTTTTTGAGGATTAAAGAGGATTAAGTTGAAAGGTACAAATTGCAACATTTCTTGATAATAATAATCGGTTTACCATCTTTTTTTTCTTCTTAACAACAGAAAGAAACTGAGAAAGACGTGCGGGAGTTCCTGATCCAGTCCCTCCACATCAAGGACAAAGAGGTTGACCCCCAGAACCCATCTTCTTCCACTCTCACACCAGAAGAATCCTGCTCTTCTAAATCAACCCGTACCTCTTCCTCCTCCTCCTCCTCTGCATCCTCTAGGAGTAGATCCCTGTTTGCTTCATCGTCTAAGTCTTCTTACAAATCTTCTAAAGCTAGTAGCACCGCCCTTACTACTTCTTCATCCGTAGCTCCTTCTAGTGCATGCCAGAGACGGTCTTCGTCTGCTAGTGAAAGTGTTCGTGTTTTACCTCTATGTTTGTTCGTACCCGTGCTTGAGTTTCAGCCATAGCTTGGTCAATACAAGGGTTAACTTAGCCTCCCCAATGGTGCTCTTTTTTCAAGACAATTATCAAAATAACTATCATTGACAGTGTTTTCCCTTAACAGTGGTCCGCTGACCAGATGCCAGTTAACAATCTTGATGACCAGTCAAAAATCACTCCAAGTGGTCCGGCCGGCTTGTTGAGTGTTGAAAAGCATCCTTGTTTCATTTGAAATATGGACAAGGGAAAAAGTTGGTGGACTTGTGAATTGACAAGCTTACTATTCTTGCTGGCTAGTCACTGTAAATGTTAAGGGCAAACCCTTAGGGCAAACCCTTACTGAAATCTTTCAAGACAATTTCTTATTGATACGTAATCAGTCGGTGAAGTCTTTTTAAACTACGAAGATAATACAAAAATTAGCCAAAAGGGTTAATGAAATCAAAACAGATGTAATACAATGTAAAATATTGCCCAGTTCTAAATGGTAAGTGGCTTCACTTGTGCAGAATAATTTCACTGGCCATGGATTGATGTGATAAGATAACGGCCATCGTATCACATCTCGCAAATAGTTTGGAATGTTCGTAGTCAGCTCTAGCATTTTAGATGCTCAGGTAGAACTACTTGTTCGTTTAACTTTGCACTAGAATGGCTTTGTATAACACTGCTTGAATGTTCTTGATGGTCACTCTTAATACATGAATGGACTGACTAATGAAATCTTTGCATCTTTATCTTGGTTGATTTAATCCATCTACTTGCTGCACCTCTAATGTCAAAAGCGGGATTCATTTCTCACTCTTTGCTTGTTGCGGAAATTGTCATTTGGTATCATTCGCTTGGACTTAAGCAGTTAAGCTTTAGATTTTAGACTTTAGAAATAAGAAACAAGAAACCAGCTCCCAATTCCATAACAAGCACACAGATTTGCCCGGTAGAGAAAAAAAAACAAGGTACCAGCCATAATGTCATGTAATGTTCATTACGTGTGACCAGTACCCTGCTTTTGTTTTGCTTAGCTTTGCTTAGCAGATTGAGTTGTTGAGCAAGTTTTTCTGCTTAACAGTCTTATGAAGTCGGACCCTGCATTAATAGTCAGTGATAAGGAATTTTAGTCATTGGATCTACACACAACTTTCAGCTGGTTTTCAAGCATAGTTTGTAACCTCAGTCTTTTCCTCTGTCAAATTTTATATTAGTGGGGTTGGAAGGTTATAATTGATTGGAGTATGTTTTGAACTACATGAGAAACATTCAGTTACACCCTTCCATTTCACGCAACCAAAAGAAAGACAAAATACTTGTAGATGTTGAGGGCTTTGAATTTTAAGACATGTTTATCCTCTGGGTTGGGGAGACTCACTTTCCAAAATAAAAGTTAAAGGAAATTTAAGAACCTTCCAATTCAGTAAGTAGAACAATTTTAAATGCTGTTAGAGCAGGCAGACGCTTTTCATAGGCACCTATGAAAAAAGTTGTTAAAAATAACACTTGAATATCATAATGTAACTACAATAAAATTGTAACATAGTATTTCAAGCTTTTTATTCCCCCATTAATTGTGTGTTCTGTAATTTTATAAGACTCGTTCTGGTTTGATCCAAACAGCAGGCAACCAAGAACTGGCAACGTCATCTGTACAACAAGGCTGCCTCTAATCGCATAGTCCATGCAGTGGAAATGACACAGGAGAAGGTCGTGGATAGAATCATCTGTATGGGATTGGTATTACACAGACTCCATATGGTAAACTGCCATCTATCTCTCTTACATTGAGACAAAAACATAGAAATTAACGTTTTATTACTTCCATTAACTGTCTGACCTTGTCAGATTTGAATGTTTTGCTAATAATAATCAGTTCTTATACAGCACTTTATCTACAGGCGTCTGAAAGAGCTTATTTTATTTAAGACAGGTATCCCAAGTTTTTGGAGTATGAGAATCATTTATGTGTTGCAATCTGCAGCCAACCATTCCAGAATCGCTGGGGCAAACCCCTTCTCTTAACGAAGTGTACTGGTTTTTATATATGATTTTGGGTTGAACAAGGAAAAATTGACTAGAGCGGGATTTGAACCAACGACCTCCGGATTGACGTGCCGGCGCTCTACCAACTGAGCTATCTAGCCCTATGTTGGCGGTCTCCCTATTTTGTCAATATCCTTGTTCGGTGGGTGCCAGTCAGAAGCCATGCAACTGTAAACTGCCGTGTAGCCAAGGATCACACACCCGAGTATACAACCTGGGAAACGGCAGCCAGGGGATCACCATAAGGGGATGCGACTTTTTTATATATCAGATATCAAATAACAAACCACAAGGGAAACTGACTAGGTAAATTTTAATGATTTTGGGTTGAACAAGGAAAAATTGACAAGAGCGGGATTTGAACCAACGACCTCCTGATTGACGTGCCGGCACTCTACCAACTGAGCTATCTAGCCCTATGTTGGCGGTCTCCCTATTTTGTCAATATCCTTGTTCGGTGGGTGCCAGTCAGAAGCATTACACAACACATTACACAACACACGGGACCTACAGCTTCACGTCCCAATCAAAGGAAGAAGCAATAATGGTTAAGTGTCTTCCTTAAAGGACACAAGTGTCAAGGTCAGGACTCAACCCACACTCTGCTGACCAGAGCTAACTACCAAAAAAAAACTTTTTTGAGAAATTGAAATAATCAATCTTTACTGTCAATTGTGCCATTTTTGTTTTCATTAATATAAAGCAGTTGGCCCTACATAAAAACTGTTTATTTTTATTATTATTATGTAACTATGATCTCTTTTTAAAAAGATGGTGGCTGTAAAAAATGTTACTGTTACATTTGTCTGTATTCCACACCAAACACCAAATATCTAGGTTTAATTTTGCATCGGGGATAATTTTGTTATTCTTTATCCCTGATGCAAAATTAACATTAAATTGTTGCGGTACCCGCTGCTAACACATAGGATTCGAACTGCCTCTAGCCACCGGGCTAGCTCGATGGTCTAGTTGTAAGACATCTGTTCTAGCAATGCAAAGATTGTGGGTTCGAATCCCACCTGAGTGATTTGCTTGTGTGTTTTTTTTCATACGACTTGCGAAAGTACTGGGTATACAGTGCTTAATACACATCAGTGGAAGGGCAAAAACAAACTAATAAATCTCTAGGTATCAGACTAAAATATTGTTCGCTGATGATTTGCTCCAAACCTCTTTTGATCAGTCATCATAAATGTTTCTTGAATGCAGATGGAGCATCCTCCGATGTCCAAGAAGAGTGCCTGGAGGAGACTCATGTCAGCTCAGAGGAGACGAACCATCATGGCATGCTTCAGAATGATTCCACTGCACCATCTTCCTAAGTAAGTCGTCATAATAATAATAATATAAATAATAAATAGCATTTATATAGCGCATCCTGGACCACAGATCCTTCGATGCACTTTACAAAATAAAAAAGGTTATATTGCAAAGATACTACACTACAAACAATACAAAGTCATGTTAGACCAGTTGTATAAAAATATAAAAAATTTAAACCACTAAAACTAACTAGGAAAAACCACAAAAACTAAAGAAAATGCTGGCCCCATAAGTAAAAACCACGGCTGGTAACACAGACAAGGTAATGTTATAAAAATACATGACATAATACATAAACATACAGTGTGACTTATCTGTTTTTTATCTGTGGTGTATCTGTCTGTTTTTGATTTAGCTTCCAACCCTTTGCATTTTCTTGGGTACCAATTGATCACAATATCTTTGCTATCCCTTTTTTTAGGCACCGAGCAATCAACTACTTCTTGAGAGCCTACAAAGAGAAGTGGTTGAGTGTAGAGGATTCAGCGCAACATCTGCTTATCGATGATCTAACGGTTGGTCAATCAATTTATCAATATATCTTCATGCACCAATATGATGTGCTTATGAAATTGATATGTGATTTTAATCATTGTTGATTTTTGAGAAATAATTTTAAGCTCTGTCTTTTTGGGGTGTGGGATTTTTGTGATTATTTTTCTTGAAATTGAAATAAAGTATGTTTGCATTGGGCTGAATTTTTCCACATGTATGATTATTCCTCTCCACAAACTGTCAACAAAAAGTGCCACGACTGAACATCCGATGGAAAAGTTGGCCTAAACCCCGAATTGGGTCAGAGAGCAGAAAATGTTGAGAGTAACCATGGTTATCGATTTAAATTTGTTTGCAGAAATCTAGCGGTGAAGAGTTGGAGGCTGTGTCAGAGGAGAGCAGTAAGGATCCCCTGCACCAACTCATCCTAACATTCAGCAGGGCATTTGGACTTCAACAGAAGTAAGACAGAAAAATTCCATCTCCTTCTGAACATTCTTAAAGGCATTTTCTGTGTTCAGTTGGTGCAAGTGAGAACTCAAACGCAGTGTAAAACTTATAAAATACCTGGAGAATGTAGAGTACGTCAGTTATTACCCTGTGAGACGGTCTGTAGATTGCACATAGTCAATTGATGTCAGGATTTGTTAAATTTTTATTTTACTCTTCGTAGTTATTTTTTCTTCATGCTCTCCCCCTCAGTTATACACTAATAAGGTAATGAGCAAGATCTGAGACTTTGTATCAAACAAAACCAAAAGGAACACTACGATCTTGTACTCAGAACCACAACTTCTGCTGTGAAGAGATTAATATAAAATAATGGCACTGCACTTTCTTTACCAGCTTAAGCTCTACAGAGCCAACTCATGCCACCTCATATCCGTTTAACACTTTATGTATTTTCCGAGGGAAAAGGAACACTCAAAATATTAACCCGGGTTATTTTGCTTAAACCTACTCCCAAGCAGGGGTGGGTATTTCCTGGGAAGTGGCTATTAATTTCCTGGGAGTTTGCCAGGGTTAGCAATTCAAGTGTGATAAGACAACTTGAGAACTTTGCTAGAAATGTGTCTGGTGTGTAAAGGGGCTTTAATGTTTCCACAAAGAGGTTACACCTGGATAGTTCACCACAAGGTTACATGACACCTTGAAGCACCTGACAGTACTGTATCGTAAGGGTTTTATTTCAGCAGAAATGATTCTCCATCTACTGCCCCCAAAAAACTTGAATGACTGCTGTATCAACCACTGGATGACTGCTGTATCAACCACTGGATGTTTGACATAATCATTTCTTATTTTCCTGTTTGCAGCGGAATAGAGCAAGAATTCTTGTATGCCTCGTATGCTGACATCATGAGCAGAGTAAGTTCCCACTAAGATGCTCAATCAGTAGATTGAGCATTTTGTTGCATTGAACATGAACCAAGGGGTACCATTGCACCTGTTTGTACCAGCATCGAGCAGGTAACTCTATGGTACAACTGGTAAATATTACCCAGTGTTTGATTAAGAGAATAAAAGCCAAAAGCAAGGTCCTTTTTTTTGGTCTTTTGCAATGAGAAAATTTGAAGTTTGAGAATATGTAAAAATAATAATAGGAGCACTAAACAAAAATGTAGTAGTAAAATAAATACAGTAAACAGCGCAAAATATTACAAACTTAAAGCAAAACTATGTAAATTACTTATCAATCCATAATGACTTCTTGCGTGACTTTATTTATTTAGTGGCCATTTTTATGAAATATTTTATGAAATAATTGAGGATTTTATCTAATCAATATATTGATTTTGGTAATTATACTCTCTTTATGAACAATGGTCTTTATTGTGTATTTTCACTATTTAGAGTTGTAGTGGAAATGATGATGATGACGATGATGACTGTGAAGAATCAACCATTACCTTCCAGGCAAGTCTGACTACAAACCCTTCCAAGTTTTGCTTTTATCACTCTAGATTTTCAACTTAAATATATTTCCATACGCAATTCACAAAAGTAAATGCTAACCAACCCATGCAAAGAAGAGCAAAGGAAGGCGAAAAATACATTTAACCAAGCAATGTCTTAGCTGTCTATTTATCATTATCTAATCTGTTTTCTTGACTTCCAGGAGCAAGAGCTTGCCAAGCAGCGTCTGTTGTCAGAGCAAGGGAGATTGGCTGATCGAGGTGCTGCTGAGATGGTCTTACTGCTCCTCAGCGCATCCAAAGGTAAGGTTTATGAGATTCTCAAGTTCTCGTACACTATTAAAAATTAAAATAAAACTTAAATATTCACTACATGATTCTCCTTTTGCGTTAGAGCCTCGATTTGGGGGCAGCAGTGAATAGAAGCATTCTTCAACTCTGTATTGTCACGGTAATGTAGTGACTTTTTCATCCAAACAAATACACAAATACAATACAAATGAAGCATGAAGTTGAGGCTCTACACACACATGGCGGATCCATGCAAAGAGCGAATCGGCTCTTCACAAATGTTGTCGTTTTAATATTGCTCATTGTGCACCTGAAAAAGAATGTTTTGCATATACTGTAACCATTATCGTTATTGTTGTGACTCTTACGATGTGATTCTAAAACAGGAAAGTACACTATCACTATGGAGAGGGATTCAATGTCAGTTTACTTTCTAGAAACTTGTTCATTTAATTTGTTCTTACAGGTGAGCCCAGCCCAATGGTTATGTGCACCCTTCAACTGGGTATCTCACTATTGAGGGGCGGCAATGAAACAGTTCAGGAGGTAGGTCTTTAATAATAATAATAATAATACTCGGTTCTTATATAGCGCTTTTTATCACACCCCTAGGAGCGTATCAAAGCGCTAAGTATTTTTTCCTGCAAGGTATGTGGAGCTACGTTTTCTAAGTATGAGACCTTTTTTCTTTACAGCACCATGTAATGGTTTACAAGGTGCTCTTGTGCAATATGCAGCCAATCAAACCAGAAACACCGGGGCGAACCCCTTCACTTTACAATAAGTGCACTAGGTTCATTTACGTGCATTACACAACACGAACGGCTTTACGTCCCATCCGAAGGACGCAGCAATAATGGTTAAGTGTCTTGCTTATTATTCAGATTCCTTACAAATGATAGCGCACTGGACGCAAGCTCTGGTTTGGTTCAGGTCCTGGTCTCGACACTTGTGTCCTTAAGCATCCTTCAGATGGAATAAAGAGCCGTTGGTCCCATGTGTTGTGTAATGCACGTAAAAGAACCCAGAAGACTTATCACTAAGAGAACAGGTTTTCCCCGGTGTTTCTGGCAGTGGCTGCTGGATGTGCCGAAGCACCTTGTTAACACTTAAAAGGTGTTACATAAATGGGTCTCATAATTCAAAAACTTCAAAAACCTGTCTGGAAATAAATAATGATAAGCGCTTTGAGACGCCCGTAGATAAAGCGCTATTATTCTTATTACTATTATCTCAACATGTTCTGATGAGAATCTGTGACAATAGACTGTGCAAGTCTAGCCAGTATCCGAACGAGAAAACACGTCAAAACGAAGAACATTTTTATTTCTGAAATCAAATCTTTGTTTTAAATTATATCTCATGACAAAATCTGAACAACAAAAATAAATCATTACAATTTTATGAAATTAGTTTTAGCTTTTGAAAAAAATACACAAAAGTGTGTTAATTATTATTGAAAACAAATTAAAATCTGGGACAAGGATGCTTTTTTGATGTTTACTTTTTAGAAACCCCTTACGCGGATTCGTGATGGTTAAACGGGTTTAAAATTGACCTGTGTCGCAGTTTAAAGAGGATGCTGACGCCTCAACACCATAGACTGCAATGAAAAGGGTTCGCTTTGCAATTCTAGCATCTGGTGATTATAATCGCGCATCAAAAACAAGCGTTTACATAAGTTTTTTGATCGGAGGCGAGCACAAATTCTTAATTTTTTGCAATAACCGGAAGCTGAGGTCAAGTTTAGTTCTCAGGTTTTCTTCTATATATTGTTAAATTGGTTTTACTTTCATATTTTGTTATCACTTAGTATTACATTCCCAACAACATGTATAATTTTCTAGGTCATAAACTATATAATTGATGAAACAAAACGCCCACGTAAAACTCCATAAGGTTGGGACCACTATGGTCCGGACGTTCGAATGCGCGTGAGACTTGCACAGTCTATTAAATTGCTTGTAAATGTATCACTTGCACTAAAGAGAAAGGTAGTGTTCCCTAGGTCAAATTACAAAAAATTGCTAGCCAGAAAAATATTGCTAAGTAAAATAACAGTGGGGCACCAGTCATAACAAAGTGAATGAACATGGCATTTTGGCTGGTAACCAGTTTCTGCTTAGCAATGTTTTCTGGGCTAGGCAAGTTGTTTGTGCTTACCGGCTTTATGAAATTGGGCCCTTGTGAGAATGCTAAGAGTAACATGGTTTTACTTCATGTGAATATGAATGAGAAACAATTTTGACGTCACAATTGAGACCCAGAATTCCTCTGGTGAGTAATAAAAATAAATAAGAAAAGACAATAAGAAAAGACTAGTCCTCGGTGCATGAAGCACTAGGATTCATTTTTTAACCCAATTAATCAAATGTCATTGCTAACTTGCTAAGCATAATATGATGTCACAACACTGATAATCATGGTGATATTGAAAATAGGCAATGTACAGGCAACTTCTTCCAAGCAATCTCTAAGGAGGAAATTGATTGATTTTTCAGTTTTTGCATTATATTCTAATAGGGATAGTGAGTTGCATTCTTCCATGGTTACAGCTAGAAGAATTTCTCTTGAGCTATCGAAGTGTTTCTTGTGCATACCATGCAGTTGGTTGCCTCCAAGTTGCCTGTCAAAATTGCCCTGTGTGACATGGCCTTTAAGGTTTTGTGAAGTCGAGCTTTAGAAGGAATTTTGAGAAAAGTTGCAACACATAACCACAACAGACCATTGTTTATTGAGTAACACTGACATCACTATAAATTGATTTCCGTTTGCAGAAAATGCTTTACCATCTTCAAGACAAGATGGACGTTGGGTTCTTCACTAGCGTAGCTGAGCTGATGGAATCCTGCAGGTGAATACTGATACCAACCTCAAATCTTTGATGTTCATGAACTCTTGATTTTAGAAGCACTAATTCTTCACAAGATCCACAATATACTCTTGCTTTTAGGAGAACTTCTCTTTATCAGCCCAAATCTTGACTTCATTTGTATTTAATGAGTGATAGGGTTGTGCATCTACGTTTACTTTCCTTAATGGTTAAATGGAACTTGCGACTTCCTTTTAACCCCTTGAGCACGGTATTGTTTTGAGAGTGAATGCTGGTCGGCCGGGATTCCGTGAACAATAGCGCGGATTACCGAAACAATAGCCCGTATTCATCGCACGAACAGCCCGTGTGAAAAGCACGGAGCCACATGTTGCAGTAGCTTTTCACTCGAAAATACCAATCTATTTAAACACAAACAAAAGGGCAATTTCTATGAATAGATCCATGATACAGGGCCAAGAAGGTTCAGCAAACTCTTCCCTTCGCAGAGAGTTGGTCTTTCAATAATAACCGGCCAGCAACCTCAGAAACCACAGGTGCATAATGAATAGAAAGTATGCAACCAGTATGCGGCTATAGCTGTCACCCGTCACCCTAACCTTCTATCAAGCCGCGGCCATAGCTGTCATCCATCCGCAAGAGGTTAACAATTTAAGCATTTCTACCGATTCCAATCCAAATTGAGAATCAGAACTAGGGTGCAGGGTGCTAACAATCGCTGGTCAGGCTCTCTATTCTCTGTGTAAAAGGAGCAGATATGTCAACACACTTTTCAGGAATGAAAATAGAACCCTCTACCCAGTCTTGAAGATCACAAATAACAACAAAAAACCAGTGTGGCATGGCTGCACATCCTTTGTGCTGGTGTAGTGTTTTTTGTGGCATACAAAGCAAAATGTATATCAAATTGTAGGGGATTGAAAGTTATGTATTACAAACTATAGAGGATTGAGATAAGACACACTCAGTCCAGCAAAAGGGGTTCCCAATCACTCTCGCTGGATAGAGTCTGGGGCTAAGATTTTTAAGAAAATGAAGGTCTCATTTTTTTTATTTTAATTTTATTTTAACTGTTGGCTTTGTGTACATGTTATAGAAATTTGGGTACGGATTTCAAGGGTTTTTGTTTATGGTTGAAACATTAAATGGTTAAATGAATCAACCCTTATTACTGGAGTTCAACCCTCTGTAACACTGAACTCTGATTACTTGACAGTGTCTTGGACCTTGAAGCTTATGAGAGATACAACAAGGCAGAAGGCCTGGGGGTCAGCTCTGGGGAAAATGCCGGTAAGAATTGGACTAGAAATATTCCTCATCTCAGTTTTAGTCCCTTTGTTATAATTTTTATGAAAATCAGGAAAAGGCGACAGTTGTAACGCTTTATGGCTGATTTGAATTGTTTTTCCCGCCTAAAGTTCTTTAGCAGTGGTCTTATAGACCCAGCAAACCATGGAGTGTACTAAAAACATTGTTACATGTAGTATAAATCCAAACCATTGTTAATTCAAGAATCTAACATTTCCCTAGAAATTCTACATTCCATCAAATTGGCCATAAATTTTGAGTAGACCCTGACTTGATCATGTAGATTGATAAATTTGAAGATTGCGGCAGTGGCGGTTAAGCAAACATAAAATGGTGCTTAGCGAATTTTTATGCTAAGCAAAAAATTTGTGTGGTACCAGTCACAGCAATGTAAACTATATGGCAATTTTGATGGTTTCTGCTGAGCAAGATTTTTATTTGCTTAGCAAATTTATGTGCTTACAAGTAGGCACACCAGGGCCCAGGCTCATAAAGCTAATAAGCATGAAAAGTTGGCTAGCACAGAAAAATCTTGCTTAACAGAAATAGGTTACCAGCCAAAGTACCATTTAATGTACATTTTTTGTGACTAGTCCCCTGCTAATTCTTGCTGAGCAGAAAAACAGTTTTATGAAATTGAGCCTTAGTTTTAGCTACGACTATAACTAGATGGCTATCAATAATAATGGCAGTTGCCACTGCAACAGACCAATGAGTTTCAATTCAGAATTAGCCATTGACAGATTATATCCAACCACTAAACGTGTGTGTTTGTTATTCCTCTGTGCGTTGGTCTTGGATGGCAGCAGCTCTCTTGTTAATCTTCAACAAATGTTTTTTGTTTTACCTTTCTTTGACATCACTGCATGCGATGTCATATTTTTGTCTTTCTTCCAGATCTTTCATTCTGGTAATGTTGTTTGATGTTTATTTGCTTGATTTACATTTTTTGTGAGTTTGAGGAGTTTGAGAGGAAAAGTTCTGATCCTGAACCTAAAACATTTCTTATTAACTCCATTCATGGTCCTCATCCAAATCTTGGTGCATCATTTCTACAATTGAAAAATGTCAAAATCATTTCTACAATTGAAAAATGTCAAAATCATTTCTACAATTGAAAAATGTCAAAATCATTTCTACAATTGAAAAATGTCAAAAGTTCTTTTGCAAACTTGACATTTTTGCAAAATAAAATTAAATTAAATTCATATCAAGTAGATTTTAAAAGAAAAATGGTAACCCTTTAAAGACATATGCCAATTTACATAAATTTACATAATCGTCCGTTACAAACATGTTTAAGTTCCTTTTTGTTTTTGTGTTGTTGTGAAGCGTTTTGTTGGGAAGCAAATCTGTCATACTCAAGCGCTCAGTTTCTGAACAAGTTTCTCTTTTCTGTCGCTTTGTCCATTTGAGTTTAATGTGAAACTTAGCATTTTTTAAAGGGCCGATATTTATTTAAAAAAATATCCCCTGTAAGTTCTGGTATCGAAAGTATATTAAAAATCAATATTTTACAATAATAGTTTACAATAACAAAAACAAAAAACAATAAATTATTGAAAATTTGTTTGACAAATTCTGACAAACAAAATCAAAGGTGTGTTTTTTAAAATTAAAATTCCAACAAAAAAATGGAGCAGAACTCATACCACATATTTAACTCCAAATAAAATGTAAAGAGATATGTTTCATGGTTTTATTATAAAACATTTTAATACTTTTTGATACATTTTTTTCTCTTAGAGCTGAAAAAGTTAGGGTGTACTTCTTACATTTATACTTCCGTATTTTTATAAATATGCGGGCTCTTCATCAAAAGTTAATTAGAATTTAGGTATATGCAATATTTTGCCTTGATCACATTCAGAAAATGTTAAACCTACGAATGCATCGATACATAAGACTGTTCAGACAATGAACATTTTCAAAAAGCATCACCAATTCATAAGACTTTGTCATTGCTGTGTTTTAATATCTTATATTTTATATATCTCATTCAAAAAAACTATGTCTTCGGTGTGTGTAGCTCACAGGGCCTCAAATTTCAACTGCAGTAAAAATCCACATCAGCGCAGAATTCTAGCAGCAACTCTCCAAATCGCAGAAAGAGAGGAAAACAAAATGGCATTGTGAAAAAAGAAAAAGAAAAAAAGAAGGCTGACAAATTGGCTTTAATGTTTCCCCTTATCATCACATCCCGTACTCCCGAAAGTTCTTGCACTTTTGATTGGTTGCATAGCAACTGCATGTCAAGTTTGTTTGTTTGCTTTTCTCCCCTCCCCCTATACAGTCACTGGTGAGTCAGCCGCAGGTAATAAATAAAAACATATATATATATTTCTGTCTTGTTGCTAATGGTAACGGGGGCATTGAACTCTTTATTAATACTGCTTTTCTCTCTTTATCTTTCTGGCTGGATTTTGATGTATTTAACCCCGAAACGCTGAAAAAAGAAACATTTCTGCACAATAATAACAGCGATTATTTCTTGAGCACAGCTATTCTTTATTCTTGCTGGTTGTGGTTTTGCATTTACCTCAGCATGATGGTGGCGTGATCTATTAGCATGGAGTTCAGCAACCATTATAAAAAACGTATTGTGCTTGTAGGGATTTTCACCAGAGTCATTTCCATCTGTTCAGTTGCCACTCATTCATATAAACAAACCCCGTAATGTTTATTCAGAAAGTTTGATGGTTGCACATATTACTGGCAGCTTGAATCGCAAGATTGTCAGTGAGGTTATTCTGAATTTAAGAGTTCTTATCTGCGTTCTGATATTTTATCAATAATCTGTCAACTACTACTAACAAAATAACACATTGGGTTGAAGTGGTTTTGTGACTTTCGAATCAGCAGACGGTATAAGACCCTGTATTTTCCCGGTTTTCTGTTGATATTTATTTTTACTTTGTTTTCACTCAATTCATAACCACAAGGATGTATCCTATAATGATTTTTTCATTTGCTATTGAGAGAAAACTTCCCATTCACCAAGAATGCAAGTATTGATTTAATTCACCTGTCACCATCACAACAATCTTGTTTGCGCCATTTTGGGAGGTCCCGTGTGTTAAACAGTGTAATGTTCATTTTAGGCGGCGCGGCATTCACACGTTTACAAGATAACTCCCCAAATGGCGAGTATGGTAGCAGTAGTTGCCAGTGACTTTGATGCAAGGGGTCAATACAAGAATCAGCACTTGATGATCAACATTACTGACACTGACCAATGATGTACCTGATCTTAATTTTTAAAACACTTTAAATGCCTCACTTTATTCAAATTGATTAAGCACACCAGAAGCAACAGTTTTACCAGTGTTATAAATGCTATAGTTCATCTTGATTAAGTAGTTGGTGGGCAAAAAGCTACTAACCAACATTTGTTGTGATTCAAAAAGTTTAAGTGTTACAGAAGATGCACTTTTCCTTATAGCATCAAAGATTAATCTTGTTTTTGGGGGGCAGAAGCAGTAGGTTTGCAAACCTTGCCAGTGCTGTACTTTATCTTGATTCAAAGAGTGATAAGTGATACCAGAAGAAATAGTATGGCAAGCATAACCAATGCCAGACCTACTGTCAAGAATGAACTCGTACAAGTCTCAACCCCATTAGACCTGTCTTACCTTGTACTCTTTATACTTTATCCATACCATCTTGAAACTATCCCGTAAACCATGCCGTTTGTTTTGTTATCATTTTGATATTGTGATGAATTTTGTTTTCTATCTTGCATGGCATGTTTTGTTTCTCCCAAACTCACCAGACGTGCATTTCCTGACAGAGTTCAGTAAGTTCTGTACAGATCCGTATTCAAATCAAAATCCTCTATCCTTCTCTATCTTCATCTCAATCAGAAGACTTTCTTCCACAGTGCAAATTTCTACATATGAATCTGATTATTCAAGCGCAAGTCTTGCCATTGCTTATCCATTCATATTTAATCACAGACTTATAAGAACTTATTCAAGAAACTACTATTCAATACAACTAATCTAAAAGCCAGAAATGTCCATAGCAACTGTTATTTATTGTATATAATGCAATAAGTTATATTACACTGCTCAACAATGTAAATTGGGATCTAAATTGTGATTGAGTTCCCATGGTCAGATTAAACAGTATGGAAGTACCGGGTTTTTATAAATTGAGAGACACTCTCCTGGAATGCAGTTTATAAGTATCAAGTTGTAAATATGCTCCAAATTTTTGTGTGATTAACCAATGTAATTAACTGTTTCCAAATTTGATTAACTGGTGGAAAAACATATATGTAAATTGCTAAACCCATACTCAGGGCACTAATATTGGTTTCTTTGCAAAGGAAATTAATTTTGATATCTCTGTATCCATTAAAAGTGCTTCAACCATAACTGAAAAATAACATCATACTCACCTTTCATCCTGCAGAGTCCAATAAAATAGTTAAATATTCATCGGTAAATGATTATCTAAAGGCTTACAACAACAGCACCGAATGTTGGAGAGCCACATCTGTGTTTTTCACTTTCGATGAAAACTAACATCGCCATTTTCATTGAACAACACCATTAATTCTTGCCTATGTGATAACATAACCAGAGTGTTCTTTGCAGTGTTGCATAATGTGCATGCGTCTACTCTGTAAGATTGTTTGAAATTAGGACTTAGTGACTTCATGGTAGTGAGTGCTTTGATAGAAGTCATCATTATTCATTCTTCTACTAGGCTGTTTCTTCACACCTCATCTGCTTTTCATACTTTGGGATGTCGCTTTTTTAGATCTCTAGATCAAACTGAATTGATCATTGTTTCTTAAGAGTAAAACATCTCTAGGGTGTTTCTAGAAATGTATTCTTTCATTGCCGATTATTATCTTTAGAATCTTAGCAAGCAGTTCATCTTGGTATTTTCATGGATAGTTTAGAACGGCCCATGCCTAGAGACACAGAGTGCTTTATGCAGAACACTTTGTGTTAGATTATCATTTTCTTGAGCAGACAATGAGGAACCAGTCTGAAGTGGTTCAGGGCTGGACCCAATGTCATAAAGCTGTTAAGCAGAAAATTATGCTTAGCAAATGTTTCTGCTAAGCAAAAAAAAAGGAGGGCACCAGTCTCAAACAATGTATGTTACATGGTATTTCGACTGGTAACCCTTTTTCTGCAAATCAAGATTTTTCTGTGCTTAGCAATTTGTTGTGCTTCAACAGCTTTATGAAATTTGGCACCCATGTCTATGCTCGACCAATTTATGTGCTTGGCTACTCAATGACAGCTGCCTTAGGTCACTAGCTGGATGGGTCATGAATACCAAATATCTCCCTTGGTGGATATAGCATTTCATCACTTTTAAATGTCGGAAAACGCTTTGGGAATATTTGATTCGTTGTACAAGATGCAACAGGCTATGTAGATCAAAGAATTAAACACTACATCTGCCCTCATTTATATCAATTATTTCTGATTGAAAAGAGATATTATTTCAAACTCAGATTGGCAGGTACTACACCATCTAGGCCCATTGCCATTGCTCTGCTTATCCTGGTGTTCTGCGCTTACAGCCCACAGAACTATGTGCTTTACAGGGCACCATAAGCACTGAATTCCGCAGTTATTGAAGCCATGAAATTGGACCCTGATTTTGGTACACTTGAAAGTGGTAAACAGACTATTAAGGCCTCATTTATCATCGGGTTTACTGCAGTATTTTCACACATCTATTTAATCAGTTCACTGCTTTTAGTAAAAAATGTAAATTCACCCCTGAAGGCTAGCACTGTCTAAAGTTAGAGCAAACACATTTAGAAAAGTGCAGTATTTGTTAGATGTACCCCATGCATTCTTGTTTGATTTCTGTTTGGTTTCATCTCCGTTTGAATTGATTTCCTGTCCTCATCTAGGAGAGAAGGCTCTTCACGATGCTCCATTTACGTGTGCTTTGTTCCGCTTCCTTCAATTACTCTGTGAGGGACACAATCTAGGTGAGTTACTTCAATGTCAGACAAAGATTTTCAGGATTCAAAATGAAATCTCCATTAAATAATAATAATAATAATAATAATAATACATAGTTCTCATAAAGTGTTTTTTTTTGTACCTGAGGGCGTTTTAAAGGGCTCATTATTTTTTCTACAAGGTATTTGGAGCTATGTTCGAAATATAAGAACCATTTATTTATGTTTCAACATGTGACGATTTACAAGGTGCTGTGGCGCAAGCTGCAGCCAACCATATACAGAAAACACTGGGGCGAACCCCTTCTCTTAACAATAAGTGTACTGGGTTTATTTACGTGCATTTCACAACACACAGGACCAACGGCTTTACGTCCCATCCGAAGGACGAAGCAATAATGGTTAAGTGTCTTGCTTTCAGGACACAAGTGTCAAGACTGGGACTCTAACCCGCACTCTGCTGATCAGAAACACCAGAGCTTGAGTCTGGTGTGTTTGATCGCTAGGCCACATTACTTGGAGAATAGCGGAGAGAGTGTGTTTTTATTAGTTTTCTACAAGTTTTGATAGAGTTTTAATTTTTTTACTGCCATAGATTTCCAGAATTATCTGAGGACACAGACAGGGAACCATACCACCGTAAACATCATCATATGCACTGTGGATTACCTCCTTCGATTGCAGGTAACTTTCATTTCATTTCATTGCATTTATTCTGGTTGGGAAGCCAAGGACTTTCTGAAAAGTGAACTTGACCATTGTTTAGCTAAGAGCCCAATGCAGAGAAGACAAGGAAGGAAGTTTCAGTTTTAGATGTGGGAGGAAAACCCAGAGAATTATTCCAGGAAAAACCAATCCTCATATAGTGCTCTTGTTGTGATTTGAACTGTGATTTAAACCAGGGTCCAAGAGGTGGAAGGTGAGGAAAGATACCTCTACACCAACCTGAACACCCTTTCTTCATGGCTTACAGATATTCTATGTTTTTACC
Organism: Leptasterias polaris; assembly: GCA_037783415.1. NCBI lineage: Eukaryota > Metazoa > Echinodermata > Asteroidea > Forcipulatida > Asteriidae > Leptasterias > Leptasterias polaris. The sequence goes on from JAZGTN010000027.1 coordinate 6,319,852, forward strand.
AATCTCTACAGCCACCCTCCCCTTTGTCTCTCTAGTCTAAACGTGACAAATAAAATAATTTGATATCGATACATATTCATGATTTACTAATAAGGTGTTTATTTCTTTTTGTCAGGAATCAATCAGTGACTTTTACTGGCATTACTCTGGAAAAGATGTTGTAGATCAACAGGTAGGTACAGACAACTCATTCATAAATATCAATCTAGAAAACCATGGAAACTTTTCAGGAGGATTTGAAGGAGGAACGAATTTGCTCAGGTTTTTTCAAACATAATTTATTTATCAAATAATAAACCGAAAGGGAAACTGACTGGGTAAATTTCAAATGATTTGGGGTTGAACAAAGACAAATTTACTAGAGCGGGATTCAAACCAATGACCTCTATAAATATGCCGGCCCTCTACCAACTGAGTTATCTAGCCGTTAGCCTTTTGTCAAGGCCTTCGTGGCTTGGACAGCATCGTAGAGCAGCGATCCCAAGCGACTGAAAGGGGAGACCACAAGGGCTTTTTCCAACTTGTTTGCGGTTTCTAATGTGTTTCTTTATAATCTCGATTTTTGCTACCCAAATGGTAGCAAAAGTCCAAACCAATCAGAAGCGAATAATGCATGTGTCATGCTTCATGAATAATTCATTTAAAAAACGCAAACAAGTTGGAAAAGGCCCTTGTGGCTTCGCCACTCGGCTCGCGCGCGTGGTCTCCTTTTCCAGTCACTCCGCTGTTGACAAAGCTGTCCAAGCCACGATGGCCTTGTCAAAAGACTATCTAGCCGTATGTTGGCGGTCTATTTTGTCAATATCTTTGTTCTGGGGTGCCAGTCGGATCACATAATTTATTTGTGAACTAACTTAATTGTTTGTTTACTGATAGAAATACCACACGTTATTTGTGAATAATTGTTCATTGGACTGCTCATTTCTTGCCTTTTTTCATGCTGTATCCATCTGTTTCTTCCAGGGTCGTGAAAACTTCTCACGTGCTTTCAAAGTAGCCAAGCAGATCTTCAGAACTCTCACTGAGTACATTCAGGTAATCCAATGTTTCTTGTGTATTTGGTTTAAAATTTTTCATAATAATAAAATCCTTTTCTTTTTTGCTTTGTAATTCTGGGTAAATTTTTAGCATGTTGAAACATCTAAGGTGATCCTTTGGTTTATTGATGAGCATGGTGGTACCTCATTACACTGTAAAGTTCTTTTCACACTACAGAGCCAAGCCAATTCTTAAGAAATAAAAACCCCATGAAATTCCTGGAGAATTTTAACCCCACTGCCACCTCTTGATGTAATTTTTCTAGTGAAAATGAACAGACCAGAAGATCTCCCTTACCCTTACTCCCAAGCAGCATCAGCTATTTCCAGGGAGCTATCTTTTTCCCTGGTCTATGATCATCTAGAGTCCCTATACTTTTTGAGCCTCCTTCCAAAAGAAGTTGGGGGGGGGGGACAAAGTGTTCTCTACAGCTTCTCCTTGTTTGTGGAATTCATTGCCACTGCACATAAAAACACCTAGTTCCTTAAGTACTTTTAAATCTCAACTCAAAACGCGTTGATGTCTCTAGCCTTTTCTCGCTCATTGTAATTGCATTTTCATTGTCATTCTCCAATGTATGGTTTTATTACTGTATTCTTGAAGGCGCCTTGAGCACTATAAGGGTGGATATGTGCACTTTATAAGTTTTGTTTTAAATTATTATTATTTCCCTGAAGTTTGCCAGGGTTAGTAATTCAAGTGTTCTTGAGTTGACTTCTAAAACTGATTCCCCAATCAGGGTCCGTGTTCAGGGAACCAGTTAGCCTTGGCCCATAGCAGGCTATGGGATGCTGTAGGTGGTTTCCTGCATGTGTTTGCCAACCTACAGAAGAAGCTGTCACAGGATCCTGGCCAGCTAGAGCTTCTTCGAGAACTTTTGAACCTCCAGAAGGAGATGGTGGTCATGATGCTTAGCATGCTGGAAGGTGGGTACAAAACCATGGTTTGTCCTGTCCAGCTGTACTATCAATTATTTCTGTCCGTTTACTATAGACCCCTTGCGTTGACCGCCATCGCTGAGGTCTAACAATGGAAACCTGGAAACGTGAGCGCGTGTACGCACCGTGCACAACTCTCGGCCAAAGTGAGCTTTATTGACCTCAGTGAGGGTGCTATTTGGGGTCATGTGATGCCTATGTAAGGGGTCTATTATCGAAACTGTAGCTGATTATCATCTTTCCTTTTCATCTCGGTTCTTTTGATCTCTTGGTAATTTTTATGACTTTGGTTATTTCACCTAGAGTGACACATTATAGTTATTTTTTCTGTATGTGGACAACAATTTGGTATTGCCCCTAATGTTTTGGGGGGTACCTTTTAGACAAAATTTCAGTCACAAATAGCCTAAATTGCTTCCTTGGACTGAAACAACATCTTACAGAATTTGGGAAGGTTTGAGATATTTAGAAACAGAAAAATGGCAAGGGTAAATTTTGTACTCGGGAATATGGAAGTGTCGCTCTAACCATAGAGAAAGGACAGGCTTTCTCTATGCTCTAACATAGCAAAAAGGGTTATTATTGACTTATTCGTGTGATGTGCTTACGGGTGCTAAGGTCCATGAAACCATCAAGGGCAGTATCTGAATCATGCGACTGTGGCTGCAGCTATGGCTGTTGGCTGCAATGACAATGTTGGAGAATAGGAGTTTCTGCATTCCAGCCATAGCCACTGGTGAATCCATTAAACCGGATACAGCCAAGGCTTCCCCAACAATTTACTGCATTGATCATCAGTAGACTTTAGATTTGATCAGGCATGATATTCTTCCTACTTAAGTCTGATTTCAATATATTTATTTTTGTTGCCCTTGGAAAAATCAGAAAAATTGTGAATAGATAGCCTGAAAATTGTATTTAAGCCTACATGTATGTACATGATGTTTGCCCATTTACTCAATAAAATCTTCTGTGTTTTTTTTTTTCCAAGGACCAAATATCATGTCTGTTTTAGTACATGTGTAATTTGTGAATTTTAAAACTTTATTGTTTAAAATGTGTCTGGCTCTTTGGAAGGCCATTTCCTAACATACTCTTAACATCTCTAGATTGATCCTTTTGTTTATCAGGTAACGTGATGCATGGTACAATCGGTAAACAGATGGTGGACACGCTGGTGGAGTCCTCAGTGAACCTAGAGGTCAGATTCATTGACTAACCTCATTTCTGTATTAGTTAGAATTGTTAAAAAATATGCATTGTAGAAAATCCAAGCAGTGACATCCTGCCCCAATATCACTTGATCCTACAATATCCTCTTAAAGTTTTAGAGATCTCAGTTTTTTCTCTGTCCCTTGGATAAAGTTGTTTTTAATGTAATCCTTAGGTTTACTTTCTCAACTCTTTCAGTGCCAAGGTCCTACATGTACGATCTATATTATGTATTCCGAAAGAGCAATTATCGTACATGTGCAATCTTTTTTATGTACTCAAAAACTGTCATCAATCCTACATGAACGACCCATAATATACATGTTATCATAAAAGGGCACTACCACACAAGAAATACTATTGACTTTGGGATGTACCAAGGCAACACAAATCAGCAAGAAACATTTTGTTTGGTGAGAAAGACTTTTTGTTTTCTAATACAGAATTTCGAAAAAGCTCAAAAAGCTGGTTCAAAACATAGAAAAAAGCAGGCACTGAAAGAGTTAAAAACAAACAACCAAACAAACACCCCAACACCCCAATAAACTTTCTTTTTCTTCTTTCTTTTGTCTTCTTTATTTATTTATATATTTTTGGTTTGTAGCTACAGTTAAACTTTTTCTAATAAATAGTTTATACTTCAGGCATGCAACTTTTCAGACGATCAGCTAATTTCCTTGCAATTTGTTTCTCAGCTTTGCCATTGAAAAAAAAATTAATAATAATAATGCACAGTCTTGCTGTCCCTGGCACTTTCCTTATTTTGTGTGTGTTGACAAAATGTTTTGCATGCCTGATATTGACAGTGTTATTAATTATCTAGACCATCATTCATTTTGACAGATCATCCTGAAGTTCTTTGACATGTTCTTGAAGCTGAAGGATCTAGCGTCTGGAGAGGCGTTCAAGGTAATCATTTCTAGAGGAAAAGCTGGTCACTTATTTTCATGGTGACAAATCAGCATTATTGTGGACATTGAGATATTTAACTGATTTAGGGTTGCATGGTGGCCTAAATCCATGTAAGCTAAATTCTAGTTATGCCACTGATGATATTAATTTTTGATGAATTTCAGGAGTACGATACAAATAATGATGGTTGGATTTCACATAAAGAGTTCAGGATAGCCATGGAGGCTCAGAAGATGTACACATGGTGAGTAATGCACATATACCGTAGACCTTATGCATATGACGTCATTTTAGTAGGGCGCCCTCACCTAGAGGTCAAAAGGAAGATGCTCATTGGCCAGTCTTGTGCGCCGCGCGTACAAATCAGCGCGTTTCCATTGTTTCATCATCAGTTTACCTCTAAGATGGCGGCTTGGTGACGTCAATGCATAAGGTCTATTAGTGAGTTCTCAAAATGAATGAACTCTTGTGAGCCCTGTTACTCAACAATCAAAATACACGCTGGACTATACTATTGAACCAATTCACCTGGGCCCAAATTCATGGCTCTGCTTACCAGGGAATTATTCCCATGGAATTATGTGCTTTAAGCGCTGAATTAACTGTAAGCAGAGCAGTGAACTTTGACTCTGACAACATCACCAATAAATCTTAGTAATTGCGGGAGTTAGTTTTCCTATACATGCCATATGTTATACTGTATGTAGTGCGCATTTAAATTGACGCATGCAGTTTAAGTGCTCACTATATCTTTGCGTTTTTAATGCAGCTTTGTGTGTTTCTGTGTTTATATTACAGTGATGAGATTGATTATCTACTGAAGTGTGCCGATAGAAACAATGATGGACGTATTGACTTCAATGAGTTCAGTGAACGATTCCATGGTCCGGCCCAAGATATTGGTACGATGCCTATAAAATAGAACCCAGAGCACGTTGAGCACCACCGCCCTCTGTACCCTGCTGTGGACATGACTTATCAATATCAAGTGACATGCTTGTATGGAAAATGATAATACATGACAAGCGTGTATGGAAAATTATATCGGGCAGTCGGGTTGGAGTAGTTTTCGAGGGTTGGCGTAATGGTATCTTTCCTCACCTTTTACCTGTACTGGTGAATTCCATCTCTAGGACCCCAGTTTGAATCCCGCTGGGGGAACTATTTGGATTGGGTTTCCAGTCCCTACCTGATGGCGTGGGTTTTCTCTGGATTAATTCTTTGGGGTTTTCCTCCCACATCTAAAACTGAAACTTCCTTCTTTGTCCTCTCTCCGTGGGGTTCTTGGCTAGTATAGTGATTAAGTTCGCTTTTCTGAGAGTCCTTGGCTTCACAACCAGAATTAAATGAAAAAATATCACATGCCATGCGTGTATGGAAAATTATAACGCAATGGTTGAATGTGTGAAGAAAACAAATTTGATGTTGGGTTGAACAAACAACAAAGAAAAACAAAGATATTGACAAAATAGGGAGACCGCCAACATAGGGCTAGATAGCTCAGTTGGTAGAGCGCTGGCACGTTAATCCGGAGGTCATTGGTTCAAATCCCGCTCTAGTTAATTTTTCTTTGTTCAACCCAAAATCATTTAAAATTTACCCAATCAGTTTCCCTTGTGGTTTATTATTTGAACACAAATTTGCACACTTTATTGTTCAATTTCGCCCAAGATTTGCACAGTCTATAAGATGTAGACAAGGCATTTTAATTGAGTTTCAACCTCCTATTGTTTATGATTTCAAAGAAATCATCCACAGTCATTCCAACAAATGACCCATTCATCAGTGTTTTATTATGGAAAGTTAATAATTTGAAGTTGTTTCAGGGAAACAAGACCACCATTAGCTTTCCAGTGTTGAATATGTTTGGGTTTTTTAAAACCAGGAGGTAATTTTTGTCTTTGTAGGATTCAACCTTGCAGTCTTGTTAACCAATTTGGCTGACCACATGCCGAATGATTTCAGGTAAGTTTAGCTAGCGTTTGAGTTCCAACTTTCTGAGTCACCTGATCACATGAATGTTTGATCTACTGGTTCCTCCCATCACTGTGTTTGAGTGTAAAACCAGGCTTTCTGCTTGTTCTCACCGATCTACTCTTGCCTTGCTGAGATGTAGAACAAAGAGCAGTTCCAAAAGCTTTATTCCACTTTTTGGAACTCCTTGCCTGGTGCATGTTTCCCTCCATCCTACAATCTAGACTGTTTTTAAGAGGAGTATCAATTCATACCTTCAGCTCCCCTGAGTTATTTTCATCTTAAATGTTTTCTTCTTGTAGCCCCTTACCATAAGTAGCTCTTAGCCTTGTTTGGGGCAAACTTGCATATTTTTTTTTTAAATGGTTGAAATAGCAAAGGAATGGCTTATTGGGAAATGTTGGTTAATAACTCATTTACATCAAATATTAACGATACTTTTTTTTATAATGGTTATGGTTATTCAAACACTAAAATCTTGTGACCTAGGGGCTGAGTTGCATTTGAATTAAAAAAGAGTAAAACATTTACAATTCATTTACATTGAAAACGTTAACATCTGAAAATAAAAATGACACCGGTGTGTTCAGTTTGCGGTAGCACCAAGTGTTTATATCTACTTAGCTGTGTAGATTTGTTCTTGACAACTTCACACCTGCTAGCAGGAACGTTTAAAACAAAATGAGAAATCACAAAAACACACAAATTAAACACACCACTAAGAATTGTATTAAGCATTTCAGTTAAAGTAGGCTTTTATATTTCTTTGTGGCTTAAAGAGTGATTGCAAATTAATGGGAGTTACAAAGAACGTCGCATCTAGCGGGTGGAAGTTCAATTCAATTCAATTCAATGAGACGTTTATTCCATACTCTTTTTGGAAAATAAATCAATATGAGAATATCAGTACATAGAAATGTAACAAAATTAAAAGCGCATATAACTAAGTATACAAAATTGATAAAGTGTTAAAGCAAAAAATAAATAAATAACTAGGAATGAACTATGTACAAGAGAGGAGTGAGAGCATGAGGCTGTTAGAGTAAGCCGAGGCTTGTAGAAAACAGCCTATATACAGACAAAAAAAAATACATCTAATCACGAAACAAGGACAAGACAGACAATACGAATAATGACATTACAAAATGTTGACGACAAGATACAAATAATTAAAGTACTAGGCTGACTGAAGACGACATAAAGTAAATAGATAAGTAGTGAAGGAGAGAAAAGCTATGTTACATAGTGAGAGAGAAGAACTCTTTTATACGAGAGCTTAAATCGACCCACTGACGGCATTGTTCTTAAATCATTGGAGATAGCGTTCCATAAACGTGGGCCATTGAATCGAAGGGTGTTGCTAGAGTACACGGTGCGGGTGAATGGAAGAAACAGGTTATTACGGGATCTGGTTGAGTAATCATGAATTTCATGGACCGAAGTGAAGTATGTAGAAAATGTACGAGGAAGGAGATTATTAGTATATTTGTACATAAAAATGCCAGTTTGAAGTTTATTGATGTCAGTAAGAATAAGGGTGCATAGACGCGCGAAAAGAGGTGCAGAGTGGTCCCGAGGATGAGAGAAAGTGCAAATGCGAATGGCCCTTTCTTGAATGACAAACAAGGCGTTCAATTTGCTATTGCTGGTATGCGCCCAGACGATATTACAATAGTTTAAATACGGTAGAATAAGAGAGTTATAAAGTAAGAGCATTAAAGTAAGTTATTCTCTGCACTCTGAATAGAGACTTTTTTTTATGATGACAAATATTAACTAGTTGATTTATTTTGACCATCCTCTCTCCAGGCTGGACAGATTTAAGCAACTTGCGGAGAGCCTGCTGACCCACTTTGAGCCTTACCTGGGACGCATTGAGATCATGGGTAAATTGTTTTATCTTTTTATCCAACCCCGTCCCCACCTCTAGTGTATTTTATATAACACCCAGGTAGATCCTTGACATTTGATTAGCGGATTGTTGGTCACACTGCTTTAATTAATCAAACCATTGCATGGCCTACGTCATAATTCATGCATTTTGCTTCTAATCACTGTGCATTTTCATCCATACTGTTGGATCTATTGCACACTAGACTACAACACGCATTTTACAAAGCAGTACAAAGTACCGCTGCAGTGGATGCCTTTATTTTCATAATTTATCCTCAAATCAAAGTACAAAGATCTACTTGGATGTTAAATACAAAAACAATGAATGTTTTGAATGTGTGCAATAAAGATAACATTGTCATTAGTTGAAAGATGGAATATGTTACATTCCATCTTTAAACTTGTAAAAGTATTCTCGCCATTGCATTCATCAACATTTATTGTTTGTATTATATTTTTAATTTGAACCCACTCTGAACTTTGAAACCTTCCATTAAGTATCACTTATCATTCCAGGTCCTGTGAATGTTTCAGATACATCTAGATTGTCAATAGATAGTTCCCGATAGACGCCATCTCTACAGGCAATTTTGGTTGTGGCTTTTAGTTGTTTCAAGTGTTCTAATTTTTAAAAGCAGCCAAGTGGTTCACTGACCAACCATGCAAGGAATTTAACAAAACTCCTGTGTGTCACACATAGAATTTACGCAAAACGCATAGTTGCACATTAAAAATAAAGATACAATTGCCTTTAAAGACAGCTGACTTTACACTGTTTAACAGCAAATGGGATATTTTCTATAGGATATCTTAATACACATATCATATTGATGTAGTTTTCTTCAGACAGGCATGATATTCTACCTACTTTAATCGGATTTCCAATTTTTGGGGCCGCAGAAAAATCTGCAAAAATGTTTTCAAATAGCCTGAAAAGTTTATACAAGTTTATACCATATGTACATGTAGGCCAGCTATAAAGCCTCTACTCAATAAAATTTGCCTACATTTTTCCAAGGGCCAAATATCATGCCTGCTCAGAGTACTTTGGGCTTCATCACTGTCTCCCCCCCCCCCCCCCCCCCCCCAATTAACAGATGAAATATCAGTGTCTTTTATTTATAAATAACATGAAGCATATTGTTCAAAGCTATTGTGTTGCTCTGTATTTCCCGTCTTCAATCCTGAAATAATTAAAAGTCTTACCCTCTTTGTACTTGCAGGTAGCAGCAAGCGTATAGAGCGTGTGTACTTTGAGATCAAGGAGACACATAAAGCTCAGTGGGAGAAACAACAGATTAAGGAATCCAAGCACGCTTTCCTCCATGAGCTCGTCAACGAAGGAGGAGAGAAAGAAAAGCTACAAGACTTTGTCAACTTCTGCGAGGACACCATCTTTGAGGTCTGATTTTAGGAAAAGTTGACAAATCTTTGTGACCAAATTTAAATTTACTTGATTTTTTGTTTGTCTTCCATGAAAGTGTGCATAACTGACTGGTGTTATAAATGAGATTGTGCAGCTTTGGTAAAGTGATTTTTAAGTGCATCAAGATGTTTTCAAGATACAAAGAATGTATTCAAGTCGTTTATTCGAATTGATCCACAATTTTGTTGGTCATTACCACTAAAGCCTACTGATTAGTAATTGGAATTTTAGAGAACAAAATGCAGTTGATAATGTAAGTTATAAATTTGTATAAAACAAATGTTGGTAAACTCTTCTGACTTTAGAATATTTTTTGTATCACATATTAGATGCAACATGCAGCAAGTATGAGCGATACAACAGAAGGCATGTTGGAGAGTATAGTCAGTCTGATAGCCTTTGGTGGAAGAGATTCACAGTAAGTGTCATCATCAGCGAGTCACATCATAGAACCATATCCACATGAAACAGTTTACAGGCAATCTGTTCCTGGCGATCTCCAAGAAGATAAAAAACATTCACATTTCATCTTTGACATCATTTTCTTGGGGATTTTAGTTATAGACAATTTTAGAAAAATATTTATTGTGTTTCAGAAGACTAAAGGGCCAAGTCACATGAGGCAATTTACAGAAAACCAGCTCCAGGCAATCTCCAATCAGAAAATTCATTCACATTTTAGTTTTAGTTTTATTTTCCTGGGGATAGTAAGTTGCAGCTAGAAGAGTGTTTCTAGTGCTACCAAAGTTTTCCTTTTACATGCAGTTGGTTGTCTCCAAGTTGCCAGTAAAGATTGCCGTTTGTGACATGGCCCTAAGTACTGTACTCACTTCATTACTATTAGTACTTTGTTTTGAACGTAAGAACGAGTTGGAATACAGAGATTGTTATCTTTGAATGCAAGTTATATTTAAAACTAAAGAAGATGATACTTTCTAACTAACTAGTACAGGTACAATCACAAGTACTAGTTACTGGTTTGTCTTTGAGTGCTCTGCCAATTTTATTGACTTTTAATGTGTGATATGTTGATCACTGATTATGAACATGATTTAGAAACAAAGAATATATTTATGTATATCTGAAGTATTTCGAGTTACATTTTTAAAATGTGAGTGGACATTACAGTGCAACATAAAGTCTGAGTTGTTTTCTGTGAACAGGGCGTGGTTGATGTGGTTCTTCCGCTCTCTACGTCCGTCCAGCATCCGCAAGTCAGTCAGCGACTTCTTTGAGAACTACAGCCTCAAGAAGCTTCGTAACATCTCCATCTTCTCCATCTTCTTTGGCATCTTCAAGTTGTTCTTCTTCTTGACCAAGAAGATGTTTGCTCTTGTGTTCTTCTTCATCCGGTAAGAGGGAAAGGACAGCTGAAGATTTAGTTTTGTAAAACTGGCTCACAACCAACACCAATTGTTGCCATCTTTCAAAACAGATTGATTAGGGTTTCCATATTAAATTATTCATATAGGTCTATACAGTTCTCTCTCATCTTGGGGAAGAAGAAATGGCACTTTTGTCAGAAAGTGAGAACTGCGATTTTATCTCAGATAATAAATTTCTGTTCACTCATTCAATTTGATAAGCTAAAAAACAACACACGTATGTGTGTTGTGTGTTGTCATTTAGCCTTCGAGAAAGACTCTGCTAGGGTCGAAACGTCAGGCCACTAACTTATTTTTTGCATTTATACCACAGGTCCTTTTGGTTGGTAAGCAGTTTGCAACAGCTAATTCTATTTTCTAATTTGATAAGCTATTAAACCTTAAACTGTGGTACAGTCAGCTGAGGGATCACACAATACAATCCAGGAAGCTATGGCTTCTGACTGGCACTTGTGAGCAAACATATTGATAAATTAGGGGGACCGTCAAAATTAGGGCTAGAAGCCTCAGTTGGTGGAGCACCAGCACATTAATCCAGAAATCGCAGGTTCAAACACTGTTCTAGTCAGTTTTTCTCTGTTCACGCCAAAATTGAACTAAAACATACAGTCAGTTTCCTTTGTGATTTATTACGTTTAATTTGTTTGATTATGAACAGCCCATCTACTTCACGTCATTCATCAAGACACTTCTCCATTTTCCACTTTTCTTTATCATCATAATGACAAACTGTGTGAAGTCTAAATTCAACAAACCACCAATCAAAGCTCCTCATATGTAATCATGATCACTGTTGTGTTATCAACTCAATCATCTTGAATATTCACAATTATTTCAAGTTTATTATGAAGAGATGTTGGACAAGCTGTGAAAAGCTTGCACAGGGACTTTACTTAAATCATACAGCTATGATCGTTTTTGTATCATCGTCATTGTTGGCCCTCCTCCCAATCAACAGCAAACTCATACGCATCTTGCTCGGTAACCGCATCCTGGAAGATGCACGGGAGATCACTGGTACCCTGAAAGAAACGTTGAAGGTGCCCAACATCGCCAGGCAACAGGCATCTGGATTGAGAAACATGCAGAACTACGGGTTACCAGCCACCAAGAGGTGATTATGGTGTCGCTATGGTTGCTATCATATAACCCCAATGCATGCTGGGTGTTTTAAAAAGAAAAAAGTGATTTTATAGGCGTTAGTGTCAAATAATTAGAAGTAGACAAAGTAGAAGACTGTAAGTACTATTTTGTATACTAATATGTAAATGAGCCTACAACGTGATACAGTAACTATAGGAACCCAATTACTTGTTAGAAATCATCAACTTGTTATGTTCATTTACATTCGAGAGACAGAACAGTAAAAACAGAGCCCAATTTCCTCACTCTTCGCTTACACTCCCTGTATTGCATTTAATTCTTTGGGCTGTAAAGCACAGAATTCCTCGGTGAGCAGCGCTGTGAAAATGGGCCTAGATTATTTTTAAAAGGACATTTTTTTACTACAGGTTACTAACCTTCAACTATTCTGTAAAACCCTTTTGCTCAAATTTGAATTACATTTGATGTGTATAGAATTTTATTTTCTGAATCACAAACATTAAGAAATATAGATTAGTGGCATTGTGTTACTGCAAACCTCCATCTTACTTTGCCTTCACCACCCAAACCTTCAAATTGTTCTTATGCACAACTTTTACCTATTTTATTGTTATCTCAAATCTTGTTGGACGATGATGAGATTTTTTACAGGTTAGTTATTTCTGTGATTAAACTTTGTACTCATCTTATTTGGAAGTGATATTAAAAACTTAACCGAAAATAAAGTAAGTATTTAATCATCAATCAACTAACCATCAAATACATATTCTATTCAACCCAGTCAGGCCATAATTCCTTATAAAAGAATAACTAACAACTACCCAGTTAAAGGGTGGGTATACCTTTGGTAATTACTCCAAAAATAAATTACCATAAAAACTGACGGTAAGAAGCACTGCAGCTGTTGATAGTGTATAACATTATGAGCAATGTTCCCTGCCAAGGAGTGTGGTTTTAGAGGAAGGGATTCAAAAACATTTCAATCTGAGAAACGTTTCTGCAGGAAACGTTTCTCAGATTGTGTATTCCAATTGCGGATTATTCTTCCTGTGAGGACATAACCGCTCCAAATTTTTTGACAATATCTCAAAAACGCTACCATCTTTTGAAATTAAATTTCACCGTTTAGTTTTATTGCATATATCTACATTTATATAGAATTAAAACAACCAAATGGTTCCAAAAAACTCAAGGTATACTTTGCCTTTAACACTCATTGGTTGTTGGCCATTGCCTCATTTTAACCAAACATTTGTCACTCTACAAAGCACACTATCACTGTACATATGATACCTCACTAAATGTATCAATTCCTTTCAGCCATCATTCAAAGAATTTATTCTGATTCAGAAAAAAGTGTAAATGAAGCATGTTTTGCATTTCCGAAAAAAAGTGGTAAACCAATTCAAACACAAATCAATAATTTTGAAAAAACCAAAACAACAACCAAAAAGGCCAAATTAATATGACAAAAAAGGACAATGCATAGACTGGCCATGTTGGTAACATAAACAAAACTACATTATTTTATTACATAAATAAGTCATTCTTTAAAGATTTGAAGAAATGTGTTGTTCAGTTTTGTTCTCCATCCTCTTCATTTTCACATCTATAACAGTGGACCCACTGTCTCTGCATTCGGCATAGACTTCTTCAAGGATCGTAAATCATCTGATTCAGGCAGTGAGGAAACGGCATGTCAGATGAGAATGAGACGCAAGCGTCGCACGCTGACTCCGTCCTCGAGCTTTGACTTTGACCGTGAAGGGAAGGAGGGGCCACTGTCATTACCCTCTACACCTGATGCAGAGACTGTAGATGCATCCATCGCTGCAATGATTGTAAGGGAAATGTCAACTAAGATTTTTTTTCTTTTAATTCTATAGTATGTTTATTCTGGTTTTACCCGTACAGAGATGTAATAAATACTGTATACTTCTACAGGACTCAGAGATGAGTATATCACAAAAGGGGGCAAAGGTTAAACTAAAACACCTATTTCTTTATACTGTATCATTTTTTTATCATTTATATTGCACATTTATTATGCTGCTAACAGCTTTTTTGTGTTCCTTTTAGACAATAGCAAACACAAACACCAGCTGGTTTTGTTTTGCAAAGAAGAGGCCCACTTTAAAATCCAAGTTATATTTGGTAAAATTTGCATACTGGATTAATTCATTTTAAGAGATAAAACAACCATAAATGTGTGATTTGATTTTCAAAATGGACTAGCACACATGCAGCTTTTAAGGGCTTTTTGGTATTTGACCTTTAGATGTAATACAGTTTACTTCTTTTCTCCCCAGAATGGTTCGGCCAATCAAGCCAAAGGAATGGATAGGAGAGAGAGTACTGTCTTCCCAAGGTAAGATTTAAGACTTTGTATTATTTTGTTGTTTGATTTCCTTCAAGTTTTCTACATCTGCTTAAGCATTATGATAGTAATATTAACAATAACTTGTATTTATTATGCCCCTTTTAAAGCCATTACCTCTTACCAACCATATTCATCAGGCCCTAAGCATTCCTGAAACTATCTTAACTTCTTGGGAGTTCAGCACTAGCAGCCAAATTTGCGCCCAGGTTGCTCATCGCCCATCCACATCAACAATCCCTATTCTCACAGGTACTGTTTACTATCTTGCTGAAGGACGCAAGTGTCATGACCGGGATTTGGACCCACACTGTGGTGACTCAGCCAGCAGAACTATGATGACATGCCACAAACCAAAAAGACCTCTATTTTTAATTGAAACCAAGTCATATTTCTTTTCTCTGTCTCCCTCCCGTGTTGCAGTTTGTTCCTGGCCCAGGAGCTTGGCCTCCAGAACAAAGATGAGCCAGATGAGTTGGAATTCTGTGAACCCAACATGGGCAGGGTCAAGCAGACCTTCCTGGTAAGTCAGGCCAAATGTCAGGTCAAAGCCTTTTACCCTTTGACACTAAAAACATTGAAATTACTGTAATGGTTTGCTTTATTTAAGTATAAGGTCATGTCCAAAGTTATGGGTTCAACAGTGACTTTGGACTGAATGCAAAACAGGCCTTTTCTTTAACATTGTTGTTTTAGTGTAAAGCCATGGTAGCCAAAGCAGTAGTCAAGGGGTTCAAGGGTTCATTTTATTTCCACAGTATCAATAAAGCAAAAAGGCAATAGATCAAAACAATCATTACAAAATGCAAAGAAAATGTTTTACAGCATAGGTTTGAAGAACCAGATGTAAAACAAATGTGACACTGCAGAGGGATCCATTTGAGAAGCAAAGCTTATAGGCAATGGTCTCTTATGACATGCATATGCATTGGGATTACAAAATAATGTTAATTGAACCATGGAGGTATGTGGTCCAGTCGAGCCACAAATGAACAGAATATAATAGCAGGTCTCAATGCACATGCATGTTTACAAAGAATAATCAGCAAACTCAGTAGTCACTTGGTTTGGAACTCCCAGTCTTTGGTTGTCTTCAAATATTGCGTTTTCAGTATGTTCATGAATTGTTCTGATGGGATAAAATGTAAAACATTGTTGGATAAAATGTAAAACATTGTTGGATAAAATGTAAAACATTGTTGGATAAAATGTCAGACTTAAGATAAAGTATAAGATATGTACATGAACCTTTGTTTTCAGTACACCATGTGGGTAATGTCATTAGTCTGTGTGGTTATTTGATATGGTTCTTATTACAGGAACTATATTGGTCTTCTAAATGTGCCAACTTTTCCAACTTAGTCTTAACTGGAGACTATAGAAAATTATTGATGGTAAAACAAATTTAGAGGAAATAAATAAGGGGTGTACTTGAACTGCTTGATCTGCTGCAGGAGGTATGTTCAAGTACACCCCGCGTAAATCTCTTAAATATTGATGTTGGCTTAGAAAAGAGATGGTTGATAATCTCAACATTTTGACAACCGGATCTTTCCAAAACCAATACCTCTACAAAAGAAATGTTTGCAAGGTGTTCTCCAGAGAGTTACAGTGCACTTTATATCATATTCCCATCATGCAAAGCCTAAAATCCTACACAGATAACATTTTGCAGAGCTTCATTTTGACATTCTTGTCTGTGTGTCCCTTTTGCCATGCAGAGTTTCTTTGCCCGTAATTTCTACAACATAAAGTACTTGGCCCTCATCCTGGCCTTCATCATCAACCTCTGTCTGCTCTTCTTCCGGGTAAGCTAAGAATCAAACCTTTGCACAGCAGGGCCCAATTTCATGGCTCTGCTCACCGCGGAATTATGCGCTTAAATCTCATAGAGTTATGTGGTTTACAAGGCGCAGTAAGCAGAGCTATTAAATTGGGTCCAGCAGTGAGCTGTAAACTTTGAGCAGTGTTGACACTAAAGGTGCGTCACACTTAATGAGGGGCTCTAAGGTCCAGTTCAGTTTAGTGATGCACTCATTTTCCAATAGATAGAGTCCCTATGAAAGTGGAAAAAATATCACATATCTCTTTTTTCCCCAGAATTTCCACAATGTTAATTCAAAATAGCATTGAATTTGACCTTTTTACCCTTGAGAAATTTCCTTTGTGGAACTTACATACCCATTTATTGTTGACATCCGATGATGTCATGTTTTAAATTTACTCTGAAAGAGTAGCAAATAGAATAACATTTTAAACCATTTTACACAATGGATCAAAAGTCCCCACAACGTTTTTCTTTGTTCAACTGGGTCCCCACAAGGGAATTCTTTTGAAAAGGGAATAATAGAACAACAATAGCAAGTCCCTAGATCTGTGTGTGCAGAAAGAGAATGGGAATGTGGAATGACAAGAAATCTTGTATATAAATTAAGTGTTGCCTGGCAAGGCAGGAGAAGGAACTTGTATACATTTCACACAAAAATGTTCAATTCGGATGGTAGTTTTAAACAACATTTCTGAAAAGTGGTACAGGACCAAATCACATTGGTCTTTATCCTCTGTGCAATAATTTCATCAGTTATAAGTTGATAACTGAAATTCTCCTTCTGCTTTCCTAGGACCCAATAGTTTATGTTGATTCTAATTTTTTTTAAAACATGTTCATTGAGCCACTTGACAGCTTCATCAGTGACTTCATGCTGTTCTTTGGAGGTTCCTTGAAATCTCCTTGGCCTGCAGTACTGCACCACATTGTCTGGACATCATGGTCTCAGTAATAATCTGTAGATCCACTTGTGCATATGGTGGGCAGTCCTTGTGTGTGGGGTTCACAAGGTGGTTGTGATCAGTTCAAAAGCGTTGTACCTCGAATTTGCAAAATCGTCTTCTCTTGCACGAAAATGCTTTGTGCAAAATGTTTTTTTCCCGGCGCATACTTGTTTTGTATGTTCATCCAGGCTATTTTAAGCAAGATAAAATGTTTTGACAATTTCAAGCTCGCGCATAAACATAAGTGCTTTTTTGGAGGTATGACGTGTTTGCTCTGACACGACGATATCCAGAACCAGTGCTTTATTATCATATCTTAAAACCTTATCGTTGATCTCATCCTTTTCTGCCATAGGTTTCGCATTTAATCGGACCCCCAATCCCCGTAGACGGCATCCCATTGCATGATCTCAACACCACACTGCCCAATGATGGTGACCCAGCACCTGCCGCTGAAGAAGATCCCTTCACTGAGGGAGAGGAATTCATTGAACTACAGGAGAGTGTGTTGTATCTTGAACCCCTCCTCAGTTTAATCTGTCTCATCCACACTCTGGTATCCGTCTCAATGATGATTGCTTATTGCGCTCTCAAGGTGAGTCTGTGGAAAGACTGGTACTTGAGATGTCCAAAGATTATGTCTTTCTCGTTTGAAATGGTTGAAAGTCTTAAACCAGCTTGAGTACATTTTGCTGTTCTGCAAGATCTTACAATGAAATGAGTCTTTATTTTGTATTTTTTTAAAATTACTCCAGATATGTGTGTATTTTTTTTTAATTTTATTTATTCCAATTAAGTATGGAATTGAGAATTAAAGTGCTTTACAACAACTGCTTTCCTCATGATTTTAAAATAATATTCCTGTGACCTCACAGTCCAAGTCCTTATTCTTCATTTCGGCATATGCTGAAAGAGGGCAATACTTTTAGTAGCAATAGTACTAGGTTCTGTAGTGAAATTCCATTAACAGCTGTTGCCTTCCCCTTTTGTGTAACTGTACTTGGAATGCCAACTGTGAATAATCACAATGGACTCTCTACCTTAGCTAGGAAGAGCCCAAAAACCCCTAGTGTTATATAAAGGCATTTAGTTAACTTCTTTTGTGTATGCATAGAGCATACCCTAATCCTTTATTTGTTGTACATAGGCATATAAAACCCCATGGAGGCAAAGACTCTCTCACTCTTCTCCAGCTTTCAAGAGAGACAAGTTAGCTCCTCATGTAGCTAGTTATATCTTATTTAGGGTTAGCTTTTAGATGGTCGTCCAAAGGCTGGTTGGGAACTGAATTGGCAGTAAACTACTCCTAGACAGCAACCTTCTGGCTAGAGGACACCATGGTCTTTTATGTATTTTCTCTAGGCATAATTACTATAGATAAGTGTTGTAAATAATTAAACCACATTATTTGACTGGAGTGTAACGGACCAGCGTAAAATCGTCAACAGGGGGCCAGTTATTCACCTATGACGCAGAAGTAGGGTAAGAATAACCAAAGTAACCATTCACCCTATAGTTCTTATATAGCACACATATCCTAGTAGCTATAGATCAAGGCGCTGTACAACATTATTATCCCTGTTCATGAGGCATACTGTCCACAAACTTTTGTCAACTTCTGGAGGAGCATGCAACCTCAAGAGGTTTATATTAAGGGCTAAAGGATCAATCAACATAATACCGTCTCAGCCCTTGCAGGTTCTCTATAGTTACTCTCTCTTGGTTATGCCTGACTTAAAAGTTGGCTTTTAACATTGTTGTGTGGTGCTTAATTTTGATTTTGTTCTAGGGGAGGAAGGAGGGAGTGATCCAAATTTTAAAATGTAAACAATTTGGGGAGTTAGATTTGGGGGAGGGGAACTTAAATATGTCTGAATGTGTTTTTTATAATGATGTATATATTGGGGTTGTATTGACTTTTTAAACTGCTGTTGTGTACTTATAGTATATAGTATTGCTTGCTCTGATCTAATGTTGATGTATTTTTATATTCTATAATGAAGACCCAAATGATCAGCTATGTGACTGAATAAGTTACCCGCTGTACATGTGGTTGTAAATTAAAACTAAAAAATACAAAGTCATAATAAGACCATATCCGGCTATATAGCTACAGATGTTGCTATGGATGTCCTATGGACCTTATGCATTGATGTCATTGAGCCATCATCTTAGAGGTAAACTGATGAAACAATGGAAGCGCACAGATTTGTAAGTGCGACGAACAGGATTGACCAATGAACAGCCTCCTTTTGACCTCTAGACAAGGGTGTCCTACTCAAATGACTTCATGTACACCTCAATGCATGATGATGCTGCAATCCAGCCGTAGCCCCCAATTCAGACACGGCTTTAGACTCTTGGCTTGTTGTTTCTTTCTCTCTAGGTTCCCCTAGCCATCTTTAAGCGGGAGAAGGAGATTGCTCGTAAGTTGGAGTTTGAAGGAATATGGATTGAGGAGCAACCCACAAGGGATGACATAAGAGGACAGTGGGACGCCCTTGCTATCAGTACTAGGTACTTTTTGATTTGTTTTCTATCGTTGTGTTGATTTTGTTCGTCTTATGCATGTAGTCTTAAGCGTTATTGTTTTGTATGTGGTGTGTCGTGGCCGAGTGGATTTGTTCAGTGGACCAAAGCTCTGGTGTTGTATTCTGCTCTACCAGCCAGGCAATGGATGATACCCATGTTTACATCCTTATTGACTGTGAAGGGGGTAACCCTGTTTCAGCCCCGGGAATAGGTGGCAATGTGCCCCTGGTGACAGTTCATTTGGGTCGACAGCCCAAATCGGTTAAGTGTAGCCCTCACCTTGAAGTGGCTGTCCGGCCTTGTGATGTTAGGTGATCTCTCATTAAAAATGTTTTAAAATGTACCGGGTATTATCTTTTGTTTGTTGGCCTCTCCTATCTAAGTTAGTTTTAATGTAGATGCTTAGATTTATTTGTTGGATTTCAATGGTGTAAACTATTATAATTTTGCTTTTACCCTTACACTTATGTGTTGATAAGCACTGTGTACTCAGTGATTTTCAAGTCCTGTTGGACAATAATCCACAGACTGCTCAAAGGTGGGTTTGAACTTTAATGACCCCCATATTCTAGGACAGACGTCTTCTACTAGAGCACTGAGCATGCCAGTAAAACTGTTTTCAGTTTTTTTAATTTTGAATTATGTTGTACTTTTTTCTCACAGAACCTTTCCGAACAACTACTGGGACAAATTTGTGAAGAGAAAAGTAAGTGGCACTTTAAATCTTGAATCACAACAATATTTGTAAGCTTTGTGTTATCCACAGTGTCATACAGCTGAACTGACACAAAGGTGAAATTGATATTCCACTTTAGATTTATCTTGCATATTGATTTTCTTTGTAGGTAATGGAAAAATACACCGAGAGTATCGGAGAAGAGAAGTTAAATGAAATTCTTGGACTTGAAAGTGAGGACAATCTTGGATGCCCTAAAGCACATGGCGGACTGATAAGTGCCTTGTAAGTATTCAAAGGGTCAACGATGTGTTATATTAGGGAGAAGGAAGGGAGAGGTGAGGGGGAATTTCAAAGAAGAGTTTCAGTCCTCAGATGTAGTGAGCTACACTGAGGGACTGATTGGGAAGTGCCTTTTGGTATGCGAAGGGTCATCTATGTGTTCATATTGGGGAGGAGGTAGGAAGAGGGGTGGGGGAAGTTTACAAGAAGAGTCCTCAAATGTACTGAGCTACACTGAGGGACTGATAATTGCCTTTTGGTATGCAAAGGGTCATCTATGTGTTATATTGGGGAGGATGTAGGAAGAGGGGTGGGGGAGTTTACAAGAAGAGTTCTTAGATACTACACTGAGGGACTGATAGGGGAGAAGTGAGGGCTGAAACTTATGAAACCTTTGGGCTATGTCACAACAGGCAGTTTACAGGCAATTTGTTCCATGCATTTTCCAAGAAGAAAATAATTTGCATTTCACTTTTTGCCCAATGTTCTTCGGGGGCAGTATTAAGGTATCTCTTGTGTTATTGAAGTGCAGTGAAGTTGTTGGTTGCCTCCAAGTTGCCAGTCAAGACTGCCTCATGTGGCATGGCTATTTAGAAGTGTACTAAGCCTAATTAATGTTTGTTCAGCATCCTGTAAGACTGAATGGAATGGGAGAGGACTGTTTAAGAATGAGACATGACTAGGATGAAATAAACCTTAAAGATCCATTAAGTTATTGCCTTTTTTCTCTTTTCAGGTTACATGCTTTTGACTGGAAGTATCAGATCTGGAAGTGTGGAGTCATCTGCACTGATAGGGTGAGGAATGAATTAAGACTAAATAACCAGGCGGGATACCAGATGAAACTCTGGATTTGATCATGGATCATTAAAAATTTGGTTATCAACTAAAGTTTAGAAACTAAGGTTTGCTGTTTCAACATAAGTTATTATTATTATTGTATATTTCTGGTAATGAAACCAAGGATGCCTCATGAACTTAATCACTGTAGCTCACAAGCCTGAGGAAACCTGTATACAAGAGTGCTTGCTATGTGAACCAGAAAAACTGGGGTTATCCAACCCCTACTCTTCCGTGATAAATGTTCTGAGTTTTTTTAATGTGCATTGCCAATCCTGTTACATGGGACCTACAGCTTAATGTCCCATCCAAAGGACAAAGCAGTTATGGTAAAGTATCTTGCGTAAGGACACAAGTGCCGTGACTTGGACTCAAATTCTCACTCTGCTGATCAGAAACACCAGAGCTTGAGTCCGGTGTTCTTATGGTTACCGCTTGGCCACGACACGCCAATAAGTAGGATTTGAAACTTTACATGGTAGCTGTGATAACAACATGTACATGAAAAGTCTCTCTTTGAGTCGTGGGTGATTTTTATTTCAGAAACACCACAACTCGGACAGAAACTGTTTATGTCATTGGTGTTACTGCAGACCTTACTAGACAGTTACACCTTGTTTTATCATTTCTATCGGGAGTTGTAGTGGTTCTAAAAAGAATGAATGGTTTCAAACCTGGATGTCTTGATAAGTTTGCTCTTTAGATCATCTTCAGTTTTTAATTTTTATTTAAAAGCTTTCCTTGCAATGTATTTCAGAATAATGAATGTTGAGCTTGGCGTTCAAAACCTTTTAGAAACAGAAACTGGACCATCCATTTATTTACAACATACATAAAGTGTCAATCACTGTTTATTTATCAACTGCTCTTTGTGTTTGCTTGCAGTCGTTCCTGTACATAGCGTCTTATTTGACCTTCTCACTGCTTGGTCATGTCAATCATTTCTTCTTTGCGGCTCATCTGCTAGATATGGCTATGGGCTTCAAGACATTACGTACGGTGCTTCAATCGGTCACACACAATGGCAAGCAGGTACGCCGAATTACATTGTTTTACTTTTGTTTCACCCCAGCAGTGTCCTGAGCCGATTGAATTGGCCCAATTTTCAGACTGTGTATTGGCAGGGCTGATGAAATTTTCTTGAAATTGTTCCCGCTTCT
Organism: Leptasterias polaris; assembly: GCA_037783415.1. NCBI lineage: Eukaryota > Metazoa > Echinodermata > Asteroidea > Forcipulatida > Asteriidae > Leptasterias > Leptasterias polaris. The sequence continues at coordinate 6,342,373 of JAZGTN010000027.1, forward strand.
ATCATCATGCTCTGCAGCTCTTGGCATAGGGAAAAACTCAAAGCATTGAGCTTCGTTGTTTCCCTACATACTGACAGAATGTATACATTAAAATGAACATTTTCTCTAGAACATAATATCAAGTGCATTAATTCTGAAAAGTTATAATGTATGTACCTTGTTCATGTATATTCTGTTAGTGTGAAATAAATGTCAAATGTCATATAGATTATTTCCCCTCAAACAACTAGTGTCCATTTAAGTTGATTACCATTTGCTTTCAGTCTTTGCTTAGAAACACTGTGTATTTTCTAGTAAGGATTGAGTTAACACCTTGTGCATACTAACTCTTTTACTGAGTTGGGGTGTTTCCAAAAAGAACTGGTGATGTAACAACAATTTGACAATTCGATCAGTATGCTCTGATTTCTCCTGAAGTTGATCAGTGCATACCGATCAAAAGAGTGAATTGTTACATCACTTTCTCTTTCCAGAACATTAACAACTCATTAGAGAGATTGTTAGGTACCTGGTGTTACCGCAAACCATACTAGAATGAACCTCCACCATACAAGGATGCTGGGCTGCACAGAATTAAGACTAAAAACTCTCAACACAGCCAATTTGCAGAAGTGGGCGCCTACGAGCCAGACAACAGCTCTAGCCGTTGTGATGATGAGAACGATTTCTTACAAATGACAGGTGTCCTTTCTAGCTTGATCACTATTCACACTCTGTACACTTGAAATTTTTCATTTGATGTTGACCTTGCTGATGACCTTGCTATCATCATCTTCTTGATGTAGAATTATTATCAGGCATAAGAACAATCTCTAACAAATGTCAGTTGTCCTTTCTAGCTTGATCACTATTACCCCTGTTTATTCTTGACATTTTTCAGTTGATGTTGACCGTGCTGATGACGTGTGTGATCATCTATCTGTACACCGTGCTGGCCTTCAATTTCTTCCGCAAGTTTTATATGAAGGATGAGGATGGTCAGATTGAGCAGAAGTGCCACAACATGATGACTGTAAGTCATCAGACCTGTCAATCTATCACATTGTTTGTTGTTGTTTTCTATTTTAAAAACTTTTTTCTCCGACTGCTGTTGTCTGGGTTTTTAATGGTTGGGTGTGGGGTGATGGGGAAAGAGGCAAAATGGTGCATTAATGCCTTCTTTGTGAGCATTTTAAAGATACCTGCGTGAAAGGGACCATTACCTCTCACCATACTTGGGGTATCTTTGAAAGCTTGCCTAGCTACTTGTAGTTTGTATAACAGACTGCAAGAGGCTTATAGGCATTGGTAATTGATGAGGTTACTTATTGTACAGTAGTTTTGTCTGATAGTATTTTTCTCTTTTAATTGTAATAACTTTGTATATGATGAAGTGATTCTAGAAATGGAATGAATAAGCTAGCATATATACAGATTGGTTGGGGAACTGTACTATTTGTAAAATAGATTTTGGGTTGAACAAGGAAAAATTGACTAGAGCGGGATTTGAACCAACGACCTCCGGATTGACGTGCCGGCGCTCTACCAACTGAGCTATCTAGCCCTATGATGGCGGTCTCCCTATTTTGCCGCTTCCCAGGTTGTATCGTATACTTGGGTGTGATCCTTGGCTACACGGCAGTTTACAGTTGAATGGCTTCTGACTGGCACCCACCGAACAAGGATATTGACAAAATAGGGAGACCGCCATCACAGGGCTAGATAGCTCAGTTGGTAGAGCGCCGGCACGTCAATCCGGAGGTCGTTGGTTCAAATCCCGCTCTAGTCAATTTTTCCTTGTTCAACCCAAAATCATTTAAAATTTACCCAGTCAGTTTCCCTTGTGGTTTATTATTTGATATTTGTAAAATAGAGCGTTCGTTTGATTGATTGTCTTCTCTTTATGATCACTTTACATTTGTGTTTTTTTTGTTCTACAGTGTTTCATCTTCCACTTGCACTCTGGTCTTAGAGCAGGAGGTGGTATCGGTAAGTACGTTTCATTTTTTAGTCCTATCAGGGTAGGAATAGTTGCTTGATGCACTGACAGCTAAGCAAACAATGTGATGTTTAACCCTCCTACTCTTGGTCCCAGCGAGTTGACTTCTGGTGGCACAATTCCATGCACAGAACTAACTGTGTACATTTGTGTACGGTGTAGATGCATTCACCACATGATGTCGTAGTGCTGGCTGGTGCATCTATCATTCAAAATCACAGTGGACGGAATCAAATGGTCTGACAGTAGGAGGGTTGAATGATGTTATTCTGACCTATACTGATAAATGATAAAGCAGGGTGTATTTAATGTTACATATTCCATAGAAATGAAATTCAGAGATTGTTATGCTGCGTGTAGAGTTATCAGTGTGTCTGCTTTGAGGCAATTCATGTGCAGTGCCATTTTAGCTGTATGCAAATTAGAGCTTTCCCATTGGATGACATGGTTAATGTTGCCATACAGGCATGTCCTATGGCATCGATAGTCTCTGTCCAAAGCTGCCCTAGAGAACGTGCACATCAGACAAGACAACAATTGAGCTCAACTGCATTCTCCGTCATCTCTTTCTATGATGCTTTCTGAATCCTGCAAAAAAAACACCACACAGGCACCTTGAGTAGGGCTGGAATTTTAGACTGGACCGCTAGCCGGAGGCCAGCTGTTTTAGACTGGACCGCTAGCCGGAGGCCAGCTGTTTTAGACTGGACCGCTAGCCGGAGGCCAGCTGTTTTAGACTGGACCGCTAGCCGGAGGCCAGCTGTTTTAGACTGGACCGCTAGCCGGAGGCCAGCTGTTTTAGACTGGACCGCTAGCCGGAGGCCAGCTGTTTTAGACTGGACCGCTAGCCGGAGGCCAGCTGTTTTAGACTGGACCGCTAGCCGGAGGCCAGCTGTTTTAGACTGGACCGCTAGCCGGAGGCCAGCTGTTTTAGACTGGACCGCTAGCCGGAGGCCAGCTGTTTTAGACTGGACCGCTAGCCGGAGGCCAGCTGTTTTAGACTGGACCGCTAGCCGGAGGCCAGCTGTTTTAGACTGGACCGCTAGCCGGAGGCCAGCTGTTTTAGACTGGACCGCTAGCCGGAGGCCAGCTGTTTTAGACTGGACCGCTAGCCGGAGGCCAGCTGTTTTAGACTGGACCGCTAGCCGGAGGCCAGCTGTTTTAGACTGGACCGCTAGCCGGAGGCCAGCTGTTTTAGACTGGACCGCTAGCCGGAGGCCAGCTGTTTTAGTGTTGGGCCAGTAAACTTATGACCGGACAAGTCCGGTGGTTTTGTGTTTACCAATTGAATAACAATACTTGTACCTCTTGTGTAATATCTTGAACAGAAACAAATTATACTCGAATGTTGACTTTGAGTCTCAAAAATGCCTTTTAAATCTATTGAGTAATGAAGTGTACCCAAAAAGACAGATGAGATCAAACTTTTCTTACATATGTCTTAGTGCATTTAAATGCATGTTGTCAGGACTGAGTAAGTTTTTTTCTCCTTTTGATTCTGGTCTTGTACAGACATTTATGGTCCAGTAAACATTCTGAACTACAAGCTCTTGGGATTTTTCTCCCAGATTTCGAGCCCTGTTGAGAATCAAACCTTCTTCATTTTGGAGCAATGCACAGAGCTTGTAACAATCCACTCTGATAAATCTTTGATAACATGAAGCGTTTAATACAAACATTGACGAGAGCATCCATCTTTCCTTCTCATGTAGCTGATGAGATTGAGCCGCCAGACGGTGATGACAATGAGCTGTACCGCATCATCTTTGATATCACCTTCTTCTTCTTTGTCATCATCATCTTACTTGCCATCATCCAAGGTTAGTATTCAGACACTCTGAGCTACGCATCTAGGAGTGTGCTCATTCTGAGTGCCTTATTGGGTGCATTTGATAAACTTGCGCAGGTCAACCTGGTTGTGCTCATCAGGGAAACCCCCAGACAAGAGCTATTTGATTGCCAACTTTCTTCAGCATTCATACCAATGCATTTTTTAGGACAGCAAACCGGAACTACTTTCATTACGTGCATTTTGTCGGAAAATCCTCATGGATTAACAAAAAAGTGGTGAAATAATTTTTAGTAAAATGGCAATGTAAATTATTTAACTGGCCTAGGTTAAAACAAAACCATGCGTCTTCCAATATAAAAATACTTAATGCTCATAAAGTTGCTTTTTAGGGTGAAATTGTGCGTCAAACTTCAAGCTTCAAAGTGTCCCGCTGAATTACTTAATAAATTGGCTGTAATTGAGAAAGTTTTTCATTGTGATGTTATGCACCTGGGTCAGCCCTAAGTAACCTTTTCCTCAAGTAGGTTACATGGGTCTGACCTGATGAGTCGGGACAATGACGTCTAAGCTACTCAAACGGACTGGGGGTCAGACCTAGGTCAACCCGGGGAAGCTAATGGAACGCACCCATTCTTTAACCCTTCAGAAAAAATGAGGATAATGTAAATTTATAATGCACACAGTTCCACCAGGAGATGCTGACATTGTTTTTTTGCTCCATGATTGAAATGAACTTTTTTAAGTACTTGGTCATTAGAAAGCAGGCAAGAATTTCTCAAAGCTGATGGTATAAGATGCATCTGTGTTTAATTTTATAGGTTTAATCATTGATGCGTTTGGAGAATTGAGAGATCAACTGGAGCAAGTCAAGGAAGATATGGAGGTAAGATGCCCTCACTGGGAACAAATTAACAGTCTCAAAAGTTCAGAATAAAACTGGTATTACTGGTATTACTGGTATTAAGTTGAATGCTGCAGTAAAGAAAACAATTGTATGAAACAAAACTTACTTTAGGAATCCACTGTTATATCATTGGTTATTTATTTAATTGCATTTGGCTGCCATCGCTGAGGTCGAACAATGGACGCATGTATGCGTACATGCACCGCCATCGCTGAGGTCGAACAATGGACGCATGTATGCGTACATGCACCGCCATCGCTGAGGTCGAACAATGGACGCATGTATGCGTACATGCACCGCCATCGCTGAGGTCGAACAATGGACGCATGTATGCGTACACGCACCGCCATCGCTAAGGTCGAACAATGGACGCATGTATGCGTACACGCACCGCCATCGCTGAGGTCGAACAATGGACGCATGTATGCGTACACGCACCGCCATCGCTGAGGTCGAACAATGGACGCATGTATGCGTACACGCACCGCCATCGCTGAGGTCGAACAATGGACGCATGTATGCGTACACGCACCGCCATCGCTGAGGTCGAACAATGGACGCATGTATGCGTACACGCACCGCCATCGCTGAGGTCGAACAATGGACGCATGTATGCGTACACGCACCGCCATCGCTGAGGTCGAACAATGGACGCATGTATGCGTACACGCACCGCCATCGCTGAGGTCGAACAATGGACGCATGTATGCGTACACGCACCGCCATCGCTGAGGTCGAACAATGGAAGCATGTATGCGTACATGCACCGCCATCGCTGAGGTCGAACAATGGAAGCATGTATGCGTACACGCACCGCCATCGCTGAGGTCGAACAATGGACGCATGTATGCGTACACGCACCGCCATCGCTGAGGTCGAACAATGGACGCATGTATGCGTACACGCACCGCCATCGCTGAGGTCGAACAATGGACGCATGTATGCGTACACGCACCGCCATCGCTGAGGTCGAACAATGGACGCATGTATGCGTACACGCACCGCCATCGCTGAGGTCGAACAATGGACGCATGTATGCGTACACGCACCGCCATCGCTGAGGTCGAACAATGGAAGCATGTATGCGTACACGCACCGCCATCGCTGAGGTCGAACAATGGAAGCATGTATGCGTACACGCACCGCCATCGCTGAGGTCGAACAATGGAAGCATGTATGCGTACACGCACCGCCATCGCTAAGGTCGAACAATGGAAGCATGTATGCGTACACGCACCGCCATCGCTGAGGTCGAACAATGGAAGCATGTATGCGTACACGCACCGCCATCGCTAAGGTCGAACAATGGAAGCATGTATGCGTACACGCACCGCCATCGCTAAGGTCGAACAATGGAAGCATGTATGCGTACACGCACCGCCATCGCTGAGGTCGAACAATGGAAGCATGTATGCGTACACGCACCGCCATCGCTGAGGTCGAACAATGGAAGCATGTATGCGTACACGCACCGCCATCGCTGAGGTCGAACAATGGAAGCATGTATGCGTACACGCACCGCCATCGCTAAGGTCGAACAATGGAAGCATGTATGCGTACACGCACCGCCATCGCTGAGGTCGAACAATGGAAGCATGTATGCGTACACGCACCGCCATCGCTGAGGTCGAACAATGGAAGCATGTATGCGTACACGCACCGCCATTGCTGAGGTCGAACAATGGAAGCATGTATGCGTACACGCACCGCCATTGCTGAGGTCGAACAATGGAAGCATGTATGCGTACACGCACCGCCATCGCTAAGGTCGAACAATGGAAGCATGTATGCGTACACGCACCGCCATCGCTAAGGTCGAACAATGGAAGCATGTATGCGTACCCGCACCGCCATCGCTGAGGTCGAACAATGGAAGCATGTATGCGTACACGCACCGCCATCGCTGAGGTCGAACAATGGAAGCATGTATGCGTACACGCACCGCCATTGCTGAGGTCGAACAATGGAAGCATGTATGCGTACACGCACCGCCATCGCTAAGGTCGAACAATGGAAGCATGTATGCGTACACGCACCGCCATCGCTGAGGTCGAACAATGGAATCATGTATGCGTACACGCACCGCCATCGCTGAGGTCGAACAATGGAAGCATGTATGCGTACACGCACCGCCATCGCTGAGGTCGAACAATGGAAGCATGTATGCGTACACGCACCGCCATCGCTGAGGTCGAACAATGGAAGCATGTATGCGTACACGCACCGCCATCGCTAAGGTCGAACAATGGAAGCATGTATGCGTACACGCACCGCCATCGCTGAGGTCGAACAATGGAAGCATGTATGCGTACACGCACCGCCATCGCTGAGGTCGAACAATGGAAGCATGTATGCGTACACGCACCGCCATCGCTAAGGTCGAACAATGGAAGCATGTATGCGTACACGCACCGCCATCGCTGAGGTCGAACAATGGAAGCATGTATGCGTACACGCACCGCCATCGCTGAGGTCGAACAATGGAAGCATGTATGCGTACACGCACCGCCATCGCTGAGGTCGAACAATGGAAGCATGTATGCGTACACGCACCGCCATCGCTGAGGTCGAACAATGGAAGCATGTATGCGTACACGCACCGCCATCGCTGAGGTCGAACAATGGAAGCATGTATGCGTACACGCACCGCCATCGCTGAGGTCGAACAATGGAAGCATGTATGCGTACACGCACCGCCATCGCTGAGGTCGAACAATGGAAGCATGTATGCGTACACGCACCGCCATCGCTGAGGTCGAACAATGGAAGCATGTATGCGTACACGCACCGCCATCGCTGAGGTCGAACAATGGAAGCATGTATGCGTACACGCACCGCCATCGCTGAGGTCGAACAATGGACGCATGTATGCGTACACGCACCGCCATCGCTGAGGTCGAACAATGGACGCATGTATGCGTACACGCACCGCCATCGCTGAGGTCGAACAATGGAAGCATGTATGCGTACACGCACCGCCATCGCTAAGGTCGAACAATGGAAGCATGTATGCGTACACGCACCGCCATCGCTGAGGTCGAACAATGGACGCATGTATGCGTACACGCACCGCCATCGCTGAGGTCGAACAATGGACGCATGTATGCGTACACGCACCGCCATCGCTGAGGTCGAACAATGGACGCATGTATGCGTACACGCACCGCCATCGCTGATGTCAAACAATGGACGCATGTATGCGTACACGCACCGTGAACAACTCTCAGCCATTGACCTCAGTGAGTTTTGTGACATCATATGGAATGGTTTTATTTAAGTTGCAAGTTGCTGACAGACCAAAACCTGTAAACTTATGTATGACTGAAATGACACACAATAAAGAAATTAGTAGGCACTGAAGAAATTTACAATGAACAAACATTTGGGGCCTAAACCAATGTAAAAGGCGAACTATTGTAATTAAAAAATAATCTCTAACCATTTATTATGCTGATTGTGTTTCTGTTTTTCAGACGAAATGCTTCATCTGCGGTATCGGAAGCGAATACTTTGACAAAATGCCCCACGGCTTTGAATTACACACATCCAAGGAGCATGACCTGTCTAACTACATGTAAGCATTCTTATTTTCTCTTTTACACGGTGATCTGCTGGTAAAACAACAATAACACGCAGTTCTTATATATCACTTGATCACACCAGATGGTGTCTCAGAGCGCTCAATACTTGTTCTACAAGGTATACAGATCTATGTTGAAATACAAGACCCATTTATTTACTTGGCACTATGTAATGGTTTACAAGGTGGCACGATCTGCAGCCTAACGTACCAGAAAGCACCTTAATGATAAGTGTTCTGGATTATTTTATGTGCATTTCACATGGGGCCAACAGCTTTACGTCCCATCAGAGGGACGAAGCAATAATGGTTAAGTGTCTTGCTTAAGAACACAAGTGGCAAGACAGGGACTTGAACCCACAATCTGCTGGTCAAAAACACCAGAGCTTGAGTCTGGTGCTCTTGACTGCTCAGCCACGACATCCCCCCCCCCCCCCCCCCCCCCAATGTGGTACAGATGGAAAGTTACCAGCAATGACCTTAAAGATATCAACAAGCTCAACAAATATTGGAGCATATAGCAATCTGTGACTCCATTTGGTTTCCCAAGTTTTTGATACCATTGAAAAGCTTCTATTCTACTAAGTTAAAGAAAAGTTAAAAACTCAGATTTGGAAGATGCAAGGTGTTGGCGTGTAATTATGGCATATAAAAATCTCCTGCTGGTGGAAGTTGAATCTACATGTTCCTTAATGTTGAGCCTGATTTGGGTGGCATTGATGGCTTTTGTGTAAAGCGCTTGCCTCTCAGCACTGTGGCCCTGGTTCGATTCCCAGCTAAGGCCATTTGTGAGTAGAGTTGTGCGTTGGTTCTCTCCTATGCCAGGAGGGTTTTTCTCCGGGTCCTTTTGTTTTCCTCCCTCCGGAAAAATCAAAGACTTTCAATCTCAGGCTGTGCCCCAGGGTCATATATGGGTCGGTGTAGCTGGCTACCAAAAGGCACCCATGCATGTCTGTAGCTCAAACACGCTGAAGCCGTGTCCTTTGCATTTCAGCTTCTCAGCTATGAGTAAGGATGACTAGCCTCCCAAATTATTGCTATTATTATCATTTGAGGCTTTGTTTCTAATCTTGCTCTCAGACATAGAACAAATTTTCTCCATCTCCTCAGACTCTTGATTGGTTTTTTTCTCATGTATTTTTGTTCTGCAGGTTCTTTCTTATGTATCTCATCAACAAACCAGAAACTGAACATACAGGACAGGTATGTATGACACTGAGTTGCTTCTGGTTTTGCGTTTATCAAAAGCAAGCTGCCACAATCAGGCTGCTGTTTGTCCTGGACTTTACCTTCATTCATACACTTTAGTTCATGTTCTTGTTCAAAACCGCACTTTAATACTATTGGCCATTTTGAACCCACTGCTTCGACTAAGGCTTAAGCCTGCTTCATACTTCATGGGGTTTCAAACAGTATGGGGTTTCAACCAGGCAGACGGAGCCTAAAGCTGGAGACAAGGATAAAACCGTGGTTTGAGAAGGGCCTTGTTGAAATACATATGGAAATAAACGTTTTGGTGGGTTGGATTGAATTGAGTAGTAATACACACTCCCTCAGCTTCTAATTGGAAGTTTGTGACTCACAATTGTTGTTGTACTTGATAACTTTCAATGAAAACTACCTGCATTAGACAAACAGGTTTACCATCCCATCAGAAGTATCTTCAACCATTGGTCACTGTAAAATATTTTATTGGCTAAAGCATGTATTAATATTGCAATCCATCAAACTGAAATTGCTCACATAAGTCACTATCCAAAGACCATGGCCAAATATTAGCAAACTTAAAGGAGCTTAGTAATTGAGTGGCCAGCAAATTCTACTCAAACTTGAATGCAATTTATAACGAGCATTTGTAAGTCAATGACTATGACACCATGCAATTATCACAAACTGCTCATTTACCAATTAAACCACATAAAGTGAGTCTCACATATACACACATCTTGGCGTCATTGTGGGTAACAAAAGCCAACAAACTTGAAAACATAATTCCATATATTATTGTTTGCTGAGTTGGGACCATACTTCATGGCTGAAGTCGCTCATACAGTATGAATTCAATCAAATTAGCATAAAAGTTGGCTCCCTTATAGTTTGAAAAATGACGATGCTATGTAACAGGGTCATATGATCAATATGCAGATTAAGTCTCTGATGTTTTCTTAATTAATTTTCAAATTTTAAAATTGTTTTGTGCAAGTTCTCCCCAAACAAGGCTGAAAGCAATTCTTGGTAAGGAGCTATGAGAAGGAAACATTGCGTGTAATGTTCTATAGTCACAAAATGACTCCATCCCATACACAATTTTCAATTTGGGGTATGACTTGATTTCAGCTAATGATGAAACAATCTTTTCAAAACTTTACCCAAAACGTTACTCTGTGTGTTTCATCTACAGGAGTCGTACGTCTGGCAGCTGTATCAACGAAGATGCTGGGATTTCTTCCCCGTTGGTGACTGCTTCCGCAAGCAGTATGAGGAAGAATAATCAGACTTTGCACCCTCACTCTCTACTGTTGCTGCTGGTGACTTCATAGTCAGTACTCATGAACAACACTCAGAGCTTACTACTCGTCTTGATCGAAAAGAGATTTATACTTTCAAAGAGAGAGAGAGACACCTCCTGGAGAGTGGGGATAAAGGCGTTTGTTATCAGCAGAAACTTTTAGAGCGGTGGATCAAGGAAAAACTGCAGGTCACAGAGATTTTTTATTGAGCCGGAATGTGTTACCAGCCAGTGGCAGCTTCTCTTTTGTTAGTTCAGCAGCTGTGCATGATGGGCTTAGAGTGCTGAAGATGGAAGGTGTGAGGTGTCAGGTGTTCATTAACCTCTGCCTATATAACCAGATTCTCTCTGCCAAGCAGTGAGTTTGAGAAGTAACTCACCATGCAAGTCACGAGCGACTTCCAGGAACCATTGGGGAACCTTGTACATGAGTTTTAACACGTGAAGGAAACAAAACCATGCACTTTAGCAGATCCTAATGTTTGAAAAATTAATACGTTTAAGACTTGCCGTTAAGAGCCACAGGAGGCATCACACTGATTTAAATGTGCCAAGCCTCAGGATGGTCTAGTGGATTTGGAGTGAACACTGAGATGAATCTACAGTGACGAATGCTTATTTTATATAAAATCAGTTACTCGAATTTCCTGCATTCTGAACTGGTGTAACCATGTCCCTGTGTGTCTGTCCCACATGTGTGCATGCAAGAGCATGAATGACCAGCCCGTATTGCTGTGTGATCAATAACTGATGTGTATGTTGGGGTTGAGGGTGTGAACACCCAACAGGAGTTTAGAAACCATGAAATGTCCCGTATGAACTTTGTCGAGTGCTGTGCCAACTTGTTACAGGTCATGGATGGTGACCTTAATTAAGATTGTGACCCCTTACCTTTTGATTTTTACATGTCATATTTGGTCTGTGCAGATGCAAAGCGTTTTACAGTACACCACATAATAATAAATTTGAGGGGATCACTCTTTGTGAAGTGACGGAATAAAATTGCTTTTCTTCTAATAAGGTTATATACATTGCCTGATTTCAGAATGTCATTGAATTTATTATTGGATAAGTTCATGACTGAAAACAAAAATCACATAAATAAAATTCAAGGCTGAATTATTGTTCATGAAATTTCACCAGATTTATAGGTGCAATATTGTGAAGAACTGTAAATTGTTTAAAAACAAAACTTCCGATGATGATTTTAATCATTCAAAGGACACAACTCATCAAAAATCTGTCTCAGGAAACAAAAACCAACTCAATCGATTCTTCAGCAATGAAATTTACCAAACAATTGTGTTTTGTGCATCTCATGACAAAGTATGATTTATATTCAGTGTTTATAGAGAACCTGTATTCAGTAAAATTATTTATTACCAAAAACAAACTCTTTTTGAAGAAAGGATGGAATGTTTGAATTTATGTTGTTTTCTTTACAATAAACAAAAGTTTATCATTGATATTGGGGCTGTTGTTCAGTAAATTGTTTTGCAATATAAAATCTACTTGTTTTTGTTATATCACTGTATTCAGTTTGTCCTTGTGTTCTAAAAAAAAGTAAGAAAAGAAAAATCAAATCAATTATTTATACCAAATCATTTATATATTAAGATTTTATGTGCATTTAAGAGGGAAGACCTCTCAACAGAGAATTGTGAAAGATAAATGAGACTTATTCATTTTAGATTGTATGACAACAAATTTGTCATAAAAAAAAAAATTGAACTAAAAAAATTGTGATTAAGTTAATCTTCTTCACATAAAATCACATAAAGAATTTAGTTAGTGTTTGGGTGTGTCAAGTGAAAACTTGGTTGAGTTTTTCGTGTAGGAAATAACTTTGGCAATATCCTTCTGATCAAAAGACCTACAAGGGAGGTTTCTGGTGAGATGGGGGAGGTTGCATGACTATGGGGTGTGAGGATTTTCCTGTTTTTAGAGTTGTAGTGACTTGTGTCGTGCCCCAACAATAGACCAGCCTGGATGTGTCCCTATGCCCCACCCGTCTCAATCACATCCCATAAACCTTCCCAGTTAAAATGATTGGAAAAACAGCAGGATGAAAACAGAGGGTACGAATACTTCAAGATAAACATTCTACCTTTGTGCATCCAATCTTGGTCCAGTTAGAATCAACCATTGCAGATGATATTTTCCTCACAATGCTAAAGAAATTGCTTCCGAAACAAATTGAAATTGAATGTGGTTGTATTGAGGTTTTGGGTGTGATTTAGCTTTCAAACTTACAAGAGTGACTGCAGAATCAGTTTTAAAAATTTCTTAATTAGACTCTCAAAGAACCTACCAATGTCTAACGACAGCCAGGTTTAGTGCCAAAATGTTAAGTCTGAATTATACTTTACGCAAAAGCAAATGCGAAGCGAATTACGAGACGCAAACAATCACATACACACTGTTTCCCAATTGTGATGTAAGGAAATTTGCTTCGGTTGCTCAATTCACGTGAAGTATGAATCTACTTTTTACGTAAATATCTAAATATTTAATGCTTAGATGACAAGAAACCTCCAAACAGTGATGTTTTTTTCAGCAACCGAAACAAGCTGCAGGTGAATAGGGCAGGAAGGTGTTGTTAGTTGTTTTTCAGTGTGAAATTGGTATTTAGGTGTGGTGTGGCGCTGGAAAGCCCCTGTGACGTGTACAACAGAATATAAAGTACTCTATTTTCACTCAATATTTTATATATATATATATATATATACCTATGTATACATTTATTGTTTTCTTGGCTTTGTTCCTATACAACCCACTTAGACAAAACAGTTTAGGATTCTTATTTACTTATGTTGGATTTTGATGTTAGTATGACTTTGAATTTATTGTGAAGGTTTGTTATTAAAAGACATTGTCATTGTGGGTATAAAAAAAATCAACAATATTTGAGGTTCTATGCTGATGTGTGTGGCACCACCAATGGAGTCTGTCTCCTCTTAAATCATGTGCCTTGATATTTACACCTTTTTTTTTAAAGCAGAAAATGCTACCTTTGTATAATAAAGACAGTAAAAATAAGAAAGTTAAATACCCTTTTTCTTGGCAATGCTTAACAATGTATGTCTCCACATTGATAAATGACGTAAACTTTCTTAAAGACATTTGGAAATCTAAAAATATTAGGAAAAAAAGCTTATGAAATAGCGTACATGTTTGTACATAGCTTAGGTACTGCTAGCTGTTGAGCAAGAAATTTGTTTTTAAGAGTTTCAGTTCGGTTTCTGAGTGTAGATTACCTTAGTGATATAGAGCCTTCTTTTTCCTCAAAATCAGAGGGGAAAAAAACCTGAACAATTTTTGCCGTTTGCTGATTTGACCTTACTTGGGAGAGAGTAATGTTGTCATAGTTTGAATATTGGCACTCTCTTGTTTTCTGTAGTTGTTGATTGATAGTGTGTTTGAAATGACCCAAGTATGTGTGCATTATGTATATATACATTTTTTTCTGAGAGGTTTTGAGTTGAAGAAACCACAGCTTATAATCTCAACTTGTTTTCCTAAATTGTTGCTTGGCATGCACGGATAAGATTCTGCATCTAACATTAAAGTAAATATCGTGGAATTACTGAGATTTGAAACAGCAATTCTGTTAGAATTTCAAATAGATTGAAATGGCTCTTTTCTGTTTTCCCATGTGTATCGTTTACTCATTATGCGTGATCAATTGTTGTTGGATTTCCTTCTTATACTGTACTCTGTCAGAATCATACTAAACACGCAAAACAAGTCACATGACGTTGCCCAAATGTGCGATATCAACTTCCTATCCGTCTCCTATCTCAATAGCTTAGTATCTATGGTATTTAAATGACGCATGTATAGAATGACAAACCAAACTCGGCGTCAAGTTTTGTTATTTAAGGTATTCTTTTGACATGCACACGAATGAGCAGCCACTTTGGTCGTCCACAGTGAAATAATTCATATAACATATCTAAGAACTGCCAGTAATTAATTTGTTCATATGCTGACAATGTATCGAGTATTGGTGTTTAGTGTCGTTGGATTTGCTTCAGTTTCCGACATTTATTGTTAATCACACTTTCCTTGCACTTTCCAAGAATGGTTGGTTGATTGATGTACATCACGCAAGTGTTTCTATTTTCAATGCCGCAAAAGAAATTCTTGTTTATAAATATGTATTATTTATTTAAAATACAAAAAGGTTTTGTATTATGGAGATGGCTCAAACTAAGTTGATTGTTACTTGTGTGTAGCTGTACAGTGGGGCAGATAGGGGAAACATTTGGAGGAATTGTGCCTTTGATGATACAAGCATGAAATTTGGCACACAGTCAGATCCGAGTAAATCATGGGAAAGATGCTATCGCAGATTTGACCTTTCAAAAACAAAAAGGGTAGAATAACAAGCAACGTTCATGTTTTGCAAAATGGCTGCATTTGCTTGTTATTCTACGTAATTTTTATTTTCAAATGACAAGCCTGCAATGGCCCTGTATCCATACTCTAGCCCTGGTAGGACGTAAGATGCAACGGAGTCCAAACTGGGCTAGACATATTCCGACTGTGTGCCAGATTCCAAGCTTGTTTCATCAGACACAATCCCATCACCTATCTGCCATACTGGTAACCATCCAATGAATTCTGATTAACTTCCTTGTGTAAAATGTGAATATGAGCTTGTGAATTTAGAGATTTTATTTATGAGATGGGTGGGGTGGGGGCTTATTACTTGCATGCTTTCTGCCGAGTGGGGTTTTAATGTCAGTACTAGAGCCAACAAATTTTGGGACACATTTCTGTGAATTAAAGGAGGTACTTTGTCTAACTATTTCTAAGCGTATGTTCGTTTTCCTGATCATGTGTGCAATTGAAAGTGCAACATCAAATTACATTGCAGTTTGGACTTCAGAATTTTTGAAATAAATGTTTTAGAACAAGCACATTGTAATAAAGCTAGTCAGGCCTTAACTTGTTGATTCTTCTCCCCCCCACCCTCTAGAATTACAAAGGTGTATGGTTGTTTTTATCAGTCAAATGGGCTTACCACTTATTTTCTTTACAATAGGACACACAGCTAAGTGTCTTTTTCAAAACACTGGAGAGTATTCCAGAAGTTATTTAGAGGGAATTAAGAAAAGTTTGTATCCACATTACATAATAAGTGGTGGAAATTCAATCTAGTAAGGTTTGTGGTAACACCATGTACATGAAATAACTCTTATGAGTTGAGGTGGTTCTGAAAAGAACCTGATGGTAATCAACTGGACATATTTCCTTACTACACATCACATTATGTTAAAACCTTTACAGTTCTTCTACATGGTGCTTGTATCAGCTCAATATACAGTTACACCAAAGTCTACTTTAGAGCACAACAATTAAAAGACATTGTGACAAATTGGACTGTAGTTACCAGCTTTATTTTTACATGTTAACAACAAAAAAGCGTAAAAAAACAAAACAAGAGAAAGTATCAAACATGTTGCACACATAAATTGTTTTACCTACATGTAACCTACAACAGCGTCTAGTGGGTGACCTTTCAGATCAGTTTGGTTGTGATGACAAAATGCGAATCTATCAGTCGTTATCAGCGCATATATGTACATGTACTGTACATTTAAGTGGCATTAAATGAACACCAGAGAACTATTTTTTGCAATCCTGACCAAAACTAAGTTTGTCAAAAATTCACCGACTGAAACAATTTCTGAGAGCTATGCGAAAACAGGTCGGTAACCAGACACAACTCATGACATAGGTAAATCTCTTGAAACTTAGTTCTCAAACTTAGTCTTCAGAACATTATTGGATTGGTATATTATTAGTAATTTTTCAATACATTTCGTCTTGGGTTGGGGTTGCCAAGACTGACTCCCACGGACATCACGTCCTGTCAAATTTGTCAGACCTTATCATACAACAATAATTTGTGTGTGTAAAACTTCTGTGAACTATTTTGGGGTACCCACCGAACAAGGATATTGACAAAATAGGGAGACCGCCATCATAGGGCTAGATAACTCAGTTGGTAGAGCGCCACCACGTCAATCCGGAGGTCGTTGGTTCAAATCCCGCTCTAGTCAATTTTTCCTTGTTCAACCCATAATCAACTATTTTGGGGTATAATTATGCATTGAAGATTCATACATTGCTTGAAACATGGGGAAACAGAGTACACACACGTATTAAAGATATCATTTTCAAAGGATGGTGTATTTTCATTCAAGTGTATCTTAGACACAATAATAGGTCTCGTATAGTTAATGTAAATACATAACAAGTCATCTATAGGTGTACAGCAACGCTTCAGTTGGTGCAGGAAATACAGCTTATGATTAAAAGCCTTGCACATTGAATTAATTTGGGTGTTTTCCATTTGAGGTTACTCTGAATATGGACCCCAAGAACTTCGTAATACTGCATTTTATACTTGGACATTTCTGCCTGGTAAGCCGGAAATGCCGAATAATTCCTGCTCGAAATCCAATTGAAAGAATTTGAAGTGAGAAATATACCTGAATTACTAGTTACTGGCCTAAAAACTTCAAGTAAGGCTTCTAAATAAAGATTTGCCAAACAAAAATGTAAGAAGTGGATTGAAATGGCACCAAACAAAAACCCCACCTCAATGTAAGATGTTAAAGAAATGAATGAAAGTAAGGGCATGATTTCACATACATTGATTCTCAATTAGGAATTATAATGGGAGTCTTTTGAGCACAGGCTCCCCGCACCCCTCTACCTCTAAGATGCAGCATGGTGACATCAGGGTTTGCCCTTTACTTTTTTAGTGACTGGCCAGCAGGACCAGTTAGCTTGTCATTTCACTGGTCTGTCAGCTTTGTCACAAGTCAATATTTCAAATGAAATAGAGATGCTTTTTAACACTAAACAAGCCAGCCGGACCACTTAAGTTTCAGGTGTTTTAACTGGGATTTGGCCAGCAGACCACTATTAAGGGAGAATGCTGGACATCAATGAATAAGGTCCATCCTCAGATTTGTGCACATGCTTAGAGCTACGTAAACTAGTGGACATTTTTTATCTAGTATGTTTGCTGCCAGCTAGTGTCCCAAAGTCTCTCATTGATCCTTTTGAGTCATCACAAGAACCATCTATTTTTTAGCCAAGACGAGACTGTCTTACTCTATTCAACTTCACTTTTCAGTGTTTCAGTGTTGCTCAGAGGTTTGTCTCTGTGTCTCTTTACAGGCATAATATTTGGCCCTTATCAAAAAGTAGGAAAACTTTATTGAGTACAAGGGCTGACCCACATGTGGCTGTTATAGACTTTTCAGACTGTTGAGTGTTAGATAACAATTTTCCTGATTTTCCTGAAGGCAAACAAAATCATAAATCAGATTGAAGTAGGGAGAATGCCTGCTTTTGAAAGTCAGTTCAAAACACATTTGTACACAACACTTTTTAGCAAGAACACAAATTAAATTGTTGATGAAGTGCAGATTTCAGCATACTGTCTTATTGCATGGTTCATGCTTCACATGAAGTGAACGAATGGCTTCAGATGTGTTAACTAACCACCCAGATCTGTGGACTCAGGAAATGATTGGTGTTTCCTTACCCCATGCTAAGAAGTGTGGTTGGTTTGGCTGTGCGGTGCTTAAATCATCAAACTGTCATACCACGAATGGATTTGGAATAACTTGTGTTTAAAACATTACATGTCAAACGTTTAAGACGGAGCGAAGAAGAATGTTGAGATTTGCACAATTGACTCACAAGACTAAAGGGTACAGTTTTGCTTTGCATGCATTTGTGTGAAGTCGGAACGGGCCACGAGTCCCTATCAGTCTGGTAGAAATATCTGGCACAGCAGGGCATCAACATCACATAACATTTATATTTTGTTGTAACAATGAAGAGTAAGCCTTTCAACAGTCTATCCTATGATGACCTGGTGAATAAACAAAAAAGAAACCAAAATAAACTATCAATGGGTATATCAGGTTTACCAAATGCAGTACAATAGCACTAAACAGGTTTCTTGAGGAAATACTTGATACAACTATTGTTTTGGTTTATCCTTGATACACCCATGTGAGATTGGTGCTTTCTAAGACCTGCAGGGAAACTTTAAAAAACAAAAACAAAAAACCTCAAAGCACTATGTATATCGTGCTTAGGCCGAACAAAAGAATACCTGTGTTTCCTATTACACTGTGGCAGGGGAATAACTTTTTTTTGTGCTTAAAGTTTTTATGGCTCCGAAAATTAGGGTAGGCTAATGTTACGAAATTTTTTCCTTTTGCGCGCTCAATTGAAAGACTCCCCCTGTCCCCAGCTGTGCCGCCATGCTGCAAAACGACTACACGAGGCTTACATGCGGCACACACAGTACACACACTCACCCCACGTACATGTACATGTACACGGACGTACGACCCATGCATGCAACGAAAGGAGTCGAGAAGTCACGAAAGCGTCTTGGGGCCTTTCTCAAACCTCGGCTTGGGCTCCGTCTCCGGCTTGGGCTCTGTTATAAATTTCTGCTACAGCGTGTATTTGCACCCGGGGGTTCGAACATCAGACGGAGCCTGGAGCCTGGAGCCGGAGCCCAAGCCGAGGTTTGAGAAAGGCCCTCGGTATCGCACGTGTTTGCAGCCAGAAGCAGGGCACCATGCTTTGTGTTGACCCATGTCAAACATTTTCCCAAACACTTTCCTCACTATTAATGGATTCTTAATTAATTAAAAATATGCAAAAAATAACCTTTCAGAAATTGCAATGCTTGACCCCCAACTTTATCTGCAAATTTAGCTTTTTAATTGGTATTGTATATACGGAGTGACAAATTTCTGAAAACACGCCTGCACTCCTTTTTCGATGAGCCCAAGTACGTCACAGAACCGCGCAAAATAGTAATCACCCAAGTTCAAAATTCAAATGCGCAATGTTGGAAAATGTGCACATTCGTGCAGGTAAATGTTTTAATTTGCAAGTATTTCAAGCACACTGCTAGAATATATGAACACAACAACTGAATTTGCCGAGACGGACGGAACGAAATCAGTACAGCTCACGATCTGAAATGACTCAGACGACACGGTGTGCCGGTACGTACGATTGAAGTGACCAAGGTACGAAATGGCAAAGGTTCTGACAATCATGTTTGAATGAATAAAAAATAGAGGAAAAAACAAAGAAAAAATCCAGGACGATGTGCACAAAAATGAGGTTTAGGGTCAGCACCATAAGATTTTATTTTATATCATTTTTTGAAATAAAAATATACAGGGTCGGCATGATTTTCTAGGGACAGTCGGGTAACCAGAAACACAACTACTCTTTTGTTCGGCCTTTTCACACATCAGGCAAGGGTAAAACCCGATTTCTTTTTTTTTGTATCCCTGATGTAATTATTATATCTATTACTTTGGGACCCTTTTAAACACTCACTGGCAGTCGACATACCCTGTAAATTTCAATTGTTTATGTAGTTTTGAGCATGCGCACATTTCCAAACAACGATGGATTCACCTGGCAAGTCTGCTGCCACCTATTGTCCCCAAAAAATATCCCATTGTGTATATCACAAAAAAGTGCTTTGACATAAAAACCCAAGTCTGTTAACTCATATCTGCCTCACTGGTCACACTACACTGGAGAATACTGCTCCTGCCTGAGCCAATGTAGCACTTATTGCTGCGCTACAATAAACAGTCATTCTTAACTGCCTTGCAATTAAACACACCCAGACAAACTGTGTACTGTTGAGTAAATATGGGTTATAACCCTTCATTGCTCTGATAGAGGATTAGAATAGCTAGTATACTTACAATGTCATCGATTTTCATGATACTTGTGACGCATTCTGCTGCTAGTCTGATAGCACTGGTTGATACTAATAAAGGTTGGACGACATTCTCCTCCAGAATATTTGTAATTGCACCCTACAAAATAAAATAAACACCATCATTTTAGAAAGTTTGTACGGATTGAAGCAACCTACACATACGAGTCAAAAAATGAATTCAGCCGTTGCTGAAACAGTTGACACCAATTGGAGACTTGGGAACCCTTGGTGGCAGCAGACTTACTAGGTAAACTTCCACTGTTCACGTAATTCTGAGCATTCGCACATTTCCAAGAATAATGAATTTACCTGACAAGTCTGCTGCCACCTAGCATCCCAAAAAGTTTTCCATTATCAGTCAACCTTATTGACCCATTACTGTAGGTCCACACATGTTTCGTCCCCAAAAAGATTCTGCAAAATTTGAACGTTTTTCATTCGCTGCATTCTTTCGACCTTAGTCTGTGAACCATCCACGTTTGCTTGGTCAATTAACACAACACCAACAATCAGAGCAAAATAACACAATAAAAGAAAAGAGAAAAAGGTCCTCACCTTGCGAACATTAATTCCTGCCGTCTTCTCCCCATGGGCGTGTCTGTTTCTCAACTCAGTCACCACAGAGATCGGATTCAGACCAGCATTTTCTGCCAGAGTGGATGGTATGACCTCAAGAGCCTCAGCGAAAGCACTAAAGCAGTAACCTTCCATCCCAGTCAAGCTGTGAGCGTACTCCATCATGCGATGGGATACCTCAATCTCCGGTGCTCCTCCACCGGCGATGAGGGCTTTCTCCTTGACAAGACAGCGGATGACACAGAGGGCATCATGGATGGAGCGATCAGCCTCTTCTAAGACTAGCTTGTTAGAACCACGGATCAGAATTGTCAGCGTTCTCCCTGGGTTGGCTGCACCTGTGATCTACAAACGCATATAAAATGAATCTTAGAAATTACATACCTTTCTAAGAAACAACTGGATCGTAACTTAATAAGATCTTGATTAATCATATATTCCTTGGCTTTATTGAGGACCCCCTTTACTCTAACAAAAACCAAATAATATGGTGATCCCCCTGCCTGATCAGTTTGCCTGTGCAGTCCTCTGTCCAAAGGAATTGAACCAAATCGGCTATTATTGAACACTGACAGATTTGGGGGTTTTGGGGTCAACAACCTTTCTCACACACAACCATCAGACTCACTCAACACTCAACTTTTGATAACATTTTCCAGCGAGTTGGAGAACCATTTGAAACCAGTCAACTTCATGGGTTGTGTATTGTGTAACAACTGTGCACAGAACTAACTGTGTACATGTGTGTACGGTGTAGATGCATCCACCATTTGATATCATATCACATAGTTTATCTATCATTCAAAACCACAGTGGACAATATTGAATGGTCAGACAGTAGGAGGGTTGACTGTTTACTGAGTAGACGCATTGATCATCACATATCACAGGATGGCATAGTTTATCTATCATTAAAAAAACCACAGTGGATGATATTGAATGGTCAGACAGTGAGAGGGTTGACTGTGGATAGATGCAATCACCACATGATATCATATTGCAGGCTAGCATAGTTTATCTATCACTCAAAGCCACAGTGGATGATATTGAATGGTCAAAGAGTAGGAGGGTTGACAAAATTAGCTGGATCCTCAGCATAGTTTTGTTTTCTTTATATTTACCTTGACTATTTTACTAGTTCCTGTAGCCACCTCTTCAACTAGTTCAGCTGAGGCCAACATCTCTGGCTGGAAGTGGTCTATGCTGGCAATGGGCTTGCAGTTGATGGACTGATGAGGGAAGAAGTTAATATGTATTATTCATCAAAGAATGTAATTTATAAGATCACAAGTCACTCATATTAATAGGTCAGTGTCTCTATTTTACAGTGCTATTTATCATCATGTTCTGTGGACATCTTAGCAAGAAATACTAAGTAACATGAAGTACACACACACATTAGCAACTTTTCCCTGCAACGCCAATAACTCTGTGCAATGATTGAGACCGAGTTACTCAAGCTAACAGCACTGATTGATTGAGTACGCCTAAGATCAGTACTGTGCAATGATTGAGACCAAGTTACTCAAGCTAACAGCACTGATTGATTGAGTACGCCTAAGATCAGTACTGTGCAATGATTGAGACCAAGTTACTCAAGCTAACAGCACTGATTGATTGAGTACGCCCAAGATCAGTACTGTGCAATGATTGAGACCAAGTTACTCAAGCTAACAGCACTGATTGATTGAGTACGCCCAAGATCAGTACTGTGCAATGATTGAGACCAAGTTACTCAAGCTAACAGCACTGATTGATTGAGTACGCCCAAGATCAGTACTGTGCAATGATTGAGACCAAGTTACTCAAGCTAACAGCACTGATTGATTGAGTACGCCTAAGATCAGTACTGTGCAATGATTGAGACCAAGTTACTCAAGCTAACAGCACTGATTGATTGAGTACGCCTAAGATCAGTACTGTGCAATGATTGAGACCAAGTTACTCAAGCTAACAGCACTGATTGATTGAGTATGCCTAAGATCAGGCCTGATGCTTTATTCTTGTAAAGGCTTGTCAGTTTTCCTTTGTAAAGGGGCACCTAAGAGGGAAACTAAATATCTACTGGAACATTTTAAAAGACACCAAGGCAATGACCAGGGGCATGGAGGCACTCGCCTCTGAACTATCAGAACTGTATAACAATTTTGTTCAGGAATAACGATAAATATCACCATGCAAGAAGACAACATTGATTATTGTCAAAGACCTGTATCAAGACTTTATGTGACCCAATATATACATGAAATAACAAACCTGTCAAAGTTTAAACTCAATCGGTCATCAGGGTCACAAGAAAACAGCACAAAAATTTAAATGTTTTCAGTTTTCAAACATCAAGTTTTGGACTCAAAACCTAATTGTTTTACTAATTTCTCAAAAAACTATAGCATTTCAAGCAAAAGTATTTCAAGGGAAGTTTTCCACCATGACCATCTTTAAACCATGTAAGTTGTGTGCACATCCTCTAAAACACAGAATCAGATGTGCAAACACTGCAACGAGGGACGTGGTCAAACATGTTCTTCCCAAATCAAGAAAAACATTATCGTAAGCACGTGGTAAATACTAGCCATGCCATACTACATGATATCCTAAACTGTACCATTTCACACAGTCTAAAAGGGGTGTCAATCAACAGGAGTCCGTGACTTGGTCAGAGTGGGCGGAGCAAAACATTTTCCCCATGCCCTGTGTACAAAAATTGTCAGCATCGTTTGTGTACAAGATTTGGCCAGCTTGTTTATGTCACTGTCACTGCAAGTCACCGCAAGTCTTGAGGCCCACACAGAGATGATTGAAACCATCTGTTCACCAATGGGCTTTTAGTCTTCTGATGTCTTGCCGACAGTTTATGTGGTTAGAAATCGCGAAACAAACCCTCTCAACTTATTAAATACAAGTGTCAAGAGCCTACATACCTTGCAGATAAACTCAATGTCTTCTCTCTCAATATCCTTGACCACCATGATCTTCATCTTGGTCAGGAAGTGCTGCGCTAGATCATTCAGAGCATCCCTGCAACATTGTAAATATCAATCAAGTTTTATCACTCTATCTAGTAAGGTCAATGGGAACACCGTGCACATGAAATCTCTCATAAGTTTTGGTGGTGCTGAAAAGAACTGCAGGGTCCAATTACGTAAGGCTGTAAGGCACAAAAAATGCTTAGCACAGAAAAATCTTGCTGAGCAGAAACAGCTTACCAGCCAAAACACCATGGAATGTATAATGTTTTTGAGTGGGCTCCCTGCTAATTTTTGGCTCAGCAGAAAAATTTGCTAAGCACAATTTTCTGCCAAACAGCTTTATGGGATTGGGCCCTGGTGGTATAACAACTTGTGAACATCAGAAGTTATTACTGGTATTGGAATGTGACTAAAGTCCTAACCTTTTAGAGTATATCAAAATCAACCAGAGGAATTGGAAGATTTTGCAGGATTGAGGCACATTTGACATTCACCTACATGAACACAACTCATGTTGGTTGATTTTGGAAGAATGAGGAAGCAAGAAACTTATAAAAACACATAAATATGAGTTTTTATAAGGTGCCTACTTCCTACTTGGTAGATTTTGGGGGATTGAGTTAGGCCAAAATTGCAAGAACAAGCATGTCTTGCGAGAAATTAGTTTGACATGGAATGGATCTCCCCATTTGGAATTCCAGTATAGCCTTCCTTTGAATCTCTTCCATTCCAATTTTTTTCCTGGCTACATTGTCCCCATCCACTTGCTGGTACTTACCTCAGAATTGATTTTTGGATGAGGAGGACATTACAGCCAGCCTTCTTGATCTGCTTGACTAGGTTGAGAATGTACGCTCTCTCCTCACGCAGCACACGATCCATCTGGGTGTAGTCAGACACCACCACTTGGTTGTCCATCTACAATGCAGAGATTCACGTCAAATGTGTACAATGTGTGTCAACCACTATTATAAGCTACTACCCAAATGTTACTACTAAAATATTACCACATCAAAGAGCAGGCATGATAATGGGTTATGTTGAAAAAAACTGGAAAATATCGATTCACTATTAATATAATCCCAATCAAGCTGCAGGCTTGTCCTGAGCCAAAGATGAGGCATGCTGGGGGTCCAGGAGGCCGAGGCCCCCGGCGGGGGTAAAGGGTGCAGCGCCCCCTTTTAGAAAATTTTGACAATTTAGGTACTGAAAAGTATCATTTTTAAGCAGTTTTCAATGTAACTTTTAGATCTGAATCTCCATATTTAACAGCAGAAGTAAAAACAATTGACACTTGAGAATCTAAATCTATCACTCCAAGCTTTTAGCCAGGATTTGAAAATAGGGTGTCCAAATTTGACTGGATTGAAAAACAGGGCGTCCAAATTGTTGGGGTAAATTTCCAGCAAGCATGTACCACAGAACTATTATTGCATTTACTGTGTACTCCACGTATGCTTTGGTCTGGGCCGGTTAAAGGGTTTAAAAAAATGAAATCAGCACCGTACAGCCCTCAGAATCGTAGTATTTCGCGCAGTGTTATTATTATTTTTAAAGTTTGGGCGGGGTCACAACTTTTTCATATTGATTTCCCCCGTACAAGAGTCGAGTTGCGGTATTCTACAAATAGCCCGCGAATTATATATGGAACAATCGTTAACATTTCAATGTACATGTACATCATGTGCATTTACAGTGTACCACTACGAGGGATAGTTTGATAGTGAGGGAGGTGAGCATTTAAGAAGTACTGTCCTTCAATATTACGGTGTGCAGTGAGCATTCTTTATTAAACCTGCATTACCCATACTCATGGTGGGAGGTTCACACATACAAACAGACACGCACGTTTTGACTCATACACTGCGCATGTGCGATGTTCTGCATACATTAATATGCACTGAAAGGTTGCGGCAGCCAGAAAAGAGCGGGAATGACGTGCCTAGACTTGGTTCCAAGTCTGTGCTCGTGGTTTTTAGTCTACCTGCACTGCCTGAAATAGTGCCCTCTTGTGGATTAACCTCCGTCTTTAACCTACGAGTTAGAGCGCGTGATAGCCAATCTGCGGGGGGATTTTGTGTGGCTGATGCAGAAAAATAACCCTTATCTCAGACTTGAAATCAAGTCTACAACACGTGTGTCTCGAGTGCTGCCGATCTATCACACACAACCCTGGTAGGTACACGACATGTACATGTACATACACAACGCTTTTTACGTCGACATACGTACATGTACATGTATTTTGTAAACTTGTCTACTGTGTGGCATTTCACCGCTATAGTTTCTAAAGCCTTTGCGGTTGTTCAAGCCTTCCCACTAGTCGGGGGCACTGTCTGATGTTAAATTTGATCCCTTTGTCGGTAAACAATGAATGGGCGATCAGTATATTTAAGATAAAATTGGTTGTATCCCTCATAAAGTTACCTTCACTGCAGCTGGCAGGTAGTAATAGTTTTGGATTTGCGTTCGTTTTGCTTACAATTTCAGGTATTCGGATGTAATTTTTTTTTATTATGTACAAAAAACAGGGCGTCTTCAAGGGCGTCCGACAGTTTTTCGGGGCGTCCAAAAATAAAATAGGGCGTCCAAAAGACACCCGGACGTATCGCTGGCTAATAGCTTGTATCACTCTACAATAAGGCAAACAAAAAAGTCTTCTGTTTCCGGTTACCCGACCGACCCTAATTTTATGCCGCGACCCTAAACTTTTTATTCGGCTTGAAAAAATAAAATAAAAAATAAATAAAAATGTCAGACTTTGACCAAACTAACATGTTTTTTAACAAAATTGAACTAAAAAACCAGAACACATCCTGACAAGTTTACTGATATCTGCATGATTTTGGTCTCATGATTTTGTAATCCACGGACGTCGCGTCGTGTTTCCTGAAGTACCCAGCGGAAAATACCCACAATGCAAAGCACTGCGCGCACGTGTCTACACGACAGTGCGCAATCTGAAGATTGCGCAAACTCATGCTCAATAGGCATTGGAGCTGCCGATTCTGCATAGCACAAACTAAATATTGCGCAAAAGTTTGTCCAATTCGTTGTGCAAATCTGTTGATTGCGCTCCACAGATAAACGAAAGGGGACTCAACAGAAGACGCAAGCAGACGATTTGGGGCACATCGTGTACATCGTGATCGCTATTTGGTCAGCCTTTCACGGCACTTTCGAGTGAATTTTTTACGTTTATCCGAACAATAAAAAGTAAACGTGGGCCGGATGATCGGTCGGTTAACCATGTAATCGTGTAACCCCTACCCCCCCCCCCATTTTAAACCGGATTCACATTGAACTCGGAGAGGTCATATTTTGGCCTCCAAAAAGCAGAACCCGCTGAACGGCGGGGAATTCTAATGCCTGAAAGAGAGACTGTCAAAATGATCATAGCAGGCCTGTGGCTGTACATGGTATTATGAACTCTAAACCAGTTACTGCATGTGCGCAAGCTTGCCATCTCATCACGAAGGACGCCATCATTGTTATATAGCAACGTGATGGCCAGCATGTGCAGTAACTAGGTGAGAGTTTATAATTCCATGTACAGCCACAGGCCTTCTGTGATCTGCTGATGACAGTTCCCCTTAAATCTGTTCCTTTATTTAAAATGCACTTCTGTGTGCCTTATAATTAGGGAATAGAAAACACTAATCCAGACAGAGTAAGGAGAGATCTCTGTGAGCATCCGAGGTTCCTTGGTGGCTTTTCTCAGCACTTTACTACATGGTGGCAGCTAAGGATTGGATCTTGTTAATACATTATTTGCATACAGATACTGACTCCCGTTGGCATCATGAAGCCACCTGGGTCCTCTCCTATATTTGATACCAATTGACTTTTATTACAGCATTTAACAAGCACTAAAGGTTGGGTATTGACACAATCATAATCTGTAGTCCTCCTCCAACTGGTTGAGTTGTACATCCATAAGTTTCGGAAGATACAAAAATGTTGCATGTACCAAAATAATCATTGATTAGTACGAAATGAGCAGGAAGGGTCTCCTTGAACTTACATCTGTCTTGGGTGGTGAGAGGCAGAACTGAATGAGGCCAATACGAGCCTTCTCCACCTTGGTGGGTCCTCCACTTCCTGACGACTTCTGGGAGAACACCATGCCGTCAATGAGCTCAGTGTCTTCAATGGTACCACTGGGGGGGAACAGAGACGAGCAACAATAAAATAAGGAAAGCAAGTAGTAATTTTCCATCATCAATCTCTTAAGTACATGAAATCAATGAACCATTTGTGAGTTTATTTGACTTGCTTTGCTTGGTAACAAGTGACCGCTTAACCCTGACCAACCCCAAGGCATCAAAATCAGACAGCACGTTTTGTTTGATTCTGTTGGACTGAGAACTTCACCAGTCAACTGATTATGTTTTACATGGGGTCAGGCATACCACCTCAATGACAGTCCAACAGTTCAGGTGTTGAGCTTCCATAAGGTGTTGTTAGATTTTGTTAGAGTGAGGAAGGATCAAAGTAAATCGCTCAAGGGAGCAGTGTTCTCCACACACGTATTTTGGGAGGGCGGGCCGCCCTCCCTCCCAAAGTTTAAGGCCGCCCTTCCAAAGAATTGGCCGCCCTGCTAAAATAATTGGCCGCCCTGCCAAAAAAATGACAAACAGACTATTTTTAGCCTGCACTTAATACGATCAAACGAGTAGCCGACGAGCCAATCCCGACTTCTAAGCGGCAGCATTGGAATTGCGATCGTTCATTTTAGTAGTATACAAACGTTAAAACACGATGCACACACAATCACATGGTTCTGACTGCTGAGTATCCACCGCTGCACGTGCATCGGCCCAGGCCCAAACAACGTTCGGTCGGTAGTCCATGCATAGCGCATACACAACACACACGGTCCAAAGTCCAAGCTAACCAACATTCCGCACACTGTGATTGGCCGTTGATTACCATATTCATAGGAGAGCTTGCTAGACTCCAACGCAGTACACGTTCACGGGCCGATAAAGAATTGCAACACACTGTGCCGCACGCCTGCAGATTGGTACAATGTACAGCCTTGAAGGATATTCAAACATTGACAACTTTTGCCGATAGAGGGCGTTGCGGGGCAAAGTTCATTGAATTTGTTCTCAATGTGCGTACCGTGCGTTGTTTACCGATCGTTGAATCTCGACGATTTTATTGAAAACTAAGTTCTAAACAACGGAACCTCTAATCACAAATCCATGAAAATGGTTGTTGATGAAAAAGGTATTATTGAGGGCAGAAATTAGGGGATAAGATCATCCAAAAAAAAATTTTTGTAATTTTTTTTTTTTTTTTTCCGTTTCGAAAATTGCACGTGTGTGGGCTATCCGATCACCACCAACGCATAGAAATCCAGCTTTCTAAAATCCAACACTGAGCGGCATATCCCTCTGATGTTTTTGGCGCGGCGCACAAAGCAAAATGTATAACAAATTGTAGGTTTTGAATTAGTTTTACAACAAGGTTGTTTCGACAGAATGAAATAGATGTCAATCATTCTCCTTATTATAGTGTCGGGGCCCGGGGGTTAATAAGATTATTTTTAAGAAAAGGATTATCTTGGGTGTTTTTTCCTTTCACGTGCGATGACGTCATAAACCAACGGGCGCCATTTTGATGACGTCATATCGACGGGCGCCATTTTGATTACGTCATGCCGCCCTCCCAAAGAAAAAGTCTGTGGAGAACACTGAGGGAGTTAGGGTTAAATTTAACTTTATCAAACTTCAGACAGTTGAACAAAATTCTAAATGAATAGCACAATGGTACCAGGCTTTGCCCATCTGGAGGTTGTACGAAAGCTTCCCCACAACCATTTTTATGGGGCAACAATGTCTTTATTCTGTGGAACCAGTTTGATCATTCACTTGTGACCAATCAAAGTATCGTACCAGACATTATTTGAATCTAACTCGCAAATGCCTCATTAAACTTTGGAAAACCTACAAAACTAGATTATTATTTATACATAACAGGTATGAAAAGAACCCCCTCACATTCCTCCATGTAGCCTTACGTCTGTGTAGATATTCATCTCATGTAAGTTATCCTCAATTCAAATTCAAATCACACACCGCTGACGGCATACTTTATTTTTGCCGTCATTCACATTCTGGCAGGAGACGAGCCAACTTGTCTATTTTCCTCAGTCTTCTAGGCCTATACTTGCAATTGCAGACTTGCTGAATAAATTACATGGCACTACCAAAGCACAACAAAATCCATGTCATCTATCACAATTATTCTGACCTTAAACCAACATAAACTTACCCCAGCTTCTTGATGATCTTGACATCCCTAAGATCAACGTAGTTGGGACTCTTGGGATCAATGATTCTTAACACTGCGTCCACAGAGAGAGGGGCTAAAAGACTAGAGTACTGTGAAACAACCTGTCATAGAAAAGTAGAATAACTTTACATAAACTGAGGTTAAACTTCTTCATTGATACATGGTTGGAGTTATTCAAGTGGTTAATTGAACAAACAGTTCAATGAATGAGTGTAACATTTGTGAACAGGATGGTGGTAACTTAAGGTTGGATCAAGTATATTTGTTATTTAAAAACAAATCTTTTTTCAATAGTTACTCATTTCCTTGCCATTAATTGTAGATTTTCAAAACAAACACACTCAAGATGATATTTACGAATAATTTACATTTAACATCAACTGTGATGATTTTGGCAATTTTCTTTCAAGTAATTTAATGAGTTTTAGAGAGAGAAATGACAGCTAACAAAAATGTACAAATTATCCTACCATACACAAGTGTGCAGTTGAATTGTTTTGAATGATTGTCTAATCAATTTTAAAAATCCCGTTTTTCAAAGTTCAGCCGAAAGGATAAATTTTCTCACAACTTGAAAACAAACAAAACTTCAATTCGTGAGAGTTATCAAATTGGTATTGATTTTTGTGCCTGTTTAATGATCAAGTTGCCCAATATTGTTTCCATTTACATAGCTTGTATCCCACTTTCATTCAGCTTACCTTGGAATTGAGAGAGGTACTTGCACTCTTGATGAGAGTCTCTCGATCAGTGAGCTCAATGGGCACTGCCATGTCAGTCAAGATCTCTACAGCCTTCTCTGCTGCCCGATGGAAAGATTCAGAGATGGTTGTAGGATGAATGCCTGAGAAAACAAAACCACAACAAAAAACGGTAACGTTTGGTTATTGCACAGAGAACACTTATTATCAAGAGAACACTCAATCCTTAAAAATGAAGCAAATACCATGGAAGAGAACCCAGAAATTGTCAAAACAAATAATGTTTTGATGCTGATAAAGTTAGGCAGGTACAGCTCAATCCAACTTGATGCTGATAAAGTTAGGCAGGTAAACTCAATCCAACTGGATGCTGATAAAGTTAGGCAGGTAAACTCAATCCAACTTGATGCTGATAAAGTTAGGCAGGTAAAACTCAAAAACTCTTTTACTCACCCTTTTTGAGAAGATTTGAAGCTGCTGCAAGAAGACTGCCTGCAATGACAACAACCGATGTAGTACCGTCTCCAGCCTCAATGTCTTGGGCCTTGGACAGCTCAACAAGCTGAAATGAAACAAACACCAGATGAATTCTCTAAACATGACTTGACCTGCACTTTCAAATCCATTGGGAAAGTCCAGAGTTCCATTTCTTCTTGTCCTCTACAGAGAAACAATGTTTGCTTTTTAATGAGGTTGTTTCTATCTCCCCATCCTTACCATTTTAGCTGCAGGATGTAAAACCTGGATCTGTTTAAGAATGGTAGCACCATCATTGGTAATGGTCACATCCCCATTAGCACTTTGAATCTGTCAAAACAGAAAAACACACAAAAAATCTTCAAGATATGTACAATCTAGTTAAAAAGGGTTTGTAAACGTAGCAGAAATACAAGAAACATAGAATAAACACTTGAGAAGATAAGTCCCGTGTCAAATAGCATCCCATAGGTTCCGGGAACCATGTATACTTGAAAATCTTTTTACTTTCCCTGGCCTTGAATTTCATCTTTGAGAGGGCAAGGCCATTTCCATTGGAAAATCTATGGGAAACTTTTGCAGGTACACATGAGGCAATGGTCTGCTTTCCAAAACACTTGCCAGTAAATAGACCAACAATTCAAACAATTCAACTGCACATTTGTGTATGGTAGTATATTTTTAAAATTGTTAGCTGTCTAAAACTTTTTAAATTACTTTTAAGAATATTAACAGAATCATCAATTTGAGTTGACCTTGCAGTGTCTGTCTTTAGATCCCAAAAAAGAAAATATATATAATATATTTTTTTTTTTTGAAAAGAGAAAAAATTACCATTTTGTCCATACCACGAGGACCAAGACTAGTTCTGACGGCATCAGCAACAGCTAAAAAGAAAGAAAACAAAAAAGCAATGTTAATAGAGGGAAGAATGAACTCAGAATAATTAGGGTTCCGCTCATGTGCATCAGTAAACATCGTGAAGCTGATGATGATTATTCGAGTGATTGTCAGATCTGAAACTTTTTATGAATTTACACCAAAACGAGGTTGCACATTTTCAATTTAATGTGCTCTCCATCTCCACAATTGCACAATGGTAAATGACAACTGGGGGGAAAATCTTGGTAAAAAACCTGTCAGTTTCTATTTGAAAGATCATTTCACCTCCACATGAATGATATGTGGGCATTGTGGGCGTGGATTACGGCCAAGAACTTAAGTCAAGAAGCAGCGGAAGTGCAGCGAAGTCCAGCATATTATTTGCCACTATTTACCAGGCCAGCGATGTAGGATGCACATGTTGGGCACAATCATTGAAGGTGTCCTTTTTTATTCCTGGAACAAATTTTTTAATTTGCGTGCACGCAATTTTGAACTTAAGTCTGCAATCACAAATAACAATTGCGCGACTGAGGCACAAAATAGACACAAACAAGGCAGCTTGCATGAATAATTCTCATTGGGGAAACAGCGGCAGTTGTTATCGTCAAAAACGGGATACATTTGTCTTTCAAACAAGGATTGTAACAGAAAGTTTATCAACAAGTTGCAGGGCAGTTTGTTTATCACACAGGAATCTGGCAGCGATTGTCCCGCGATTGAGAAATTCTCAACTTACAGTTCGTCACCAAGCTTATTTCTTGACATTCTTCCCATGTTTTTGAACAAAAGTATCACTTCAAACAGAAGTTACGATCAAGCAGAACACTACTTCGAAATTACCCTTTTAACCTCTTTACGTAAATTCCCTTCATACAGCGTATATTTCACGACAAGTGGTGGGAATTATGGTTGCAATGACAAAGATCACTTAGTGTTAAAAGTTTGCACCTGAGCTATCCTGCGCAAATTTTAGAATCTTGAAAGGAAACAAAGTTTGCGCCTTCACAAAATGGCACATTGCGCAAATAAAAAAAAAGGGACAACTTCAAAGATTGCGCCTACAAATTACAACACGCTTAACGCCGACACTATATTTGGCAAGGCTCCGTAAAAAAATGACTTCATTTTCATACACACGCGCACGACCAATCAGATCAGAGTGTTTAAGTTATGTCATGACTGAGCAGACAATTTGGCAGCAGACACTTTTGGCATTTGATGACAGACTACAGACCGATGCCAGCAAAATATCCACCATTTCTTTGCTTGTTTTAATTGATTATGCCTACCATTTTAATTATCCCTACACTATCTAGGCCTATACAGATGTCAGATGACATTTTAATAAATAATACATATTCATAACAACATTCATAAGAGTTTAAGACCATTATGTGCATGCCGAAATAATTACGGCAAAAATAATGTAAAGCTACTTCCCCTTTTTTTATTATTATTAAAAGGTCATGTTGGTACGGCCATGGAGGTAGGAAATGGTACGGCGGTAGACGAGGAATTTTTAAATCTTACCCTTGGCTGCAGAGATGTTTGTTTCGCGGATCAGAGCTGGCTTTTCCTTGTCTTTGTATGCACCCGGAGATCTGCCACTTCCTTGTGATTTTACCATTTTGAATTCAGGCACTCTGTTATTGTATAATTATTCTTTCAGTTTTTGACGAAAAGTGTTGTTGATGGTTCTTAAATTGTTCGATAATAGAGGATTTTCAAGAGCAAAATACCACATGAAACGCACAGCGAATTCAACCACCCTACCCTTAGGTCAGAGGTCATAGATTTTTCTCGAAGGTAAGCAGACTCTGTCAATTAATGTTTTCTATAATTGTACAGAATATTTGTATGTTTAAATTTAATCATAAACAAAACACCACGTTAGATATAAAAACATTTAGATAATAATACTTGATCTTTCAATGTTAAATAAAGCTTTATAGTTTCTTTTGAAAAAGAAACAAATATTAATTTGTATGAATTTGCCAATTTTGAAATATTTTTGCAGACGAAATTATCAACATGGCAACTGGTGTCGCAGGGCACGCTTTGTCGTCAGTGACAAATTCTTGTGTAAAATTACCAAGAAACCCCCAAAGCAGGCTTGCTGCTACTTTCACCGAAAGAGGGGGATCATTTAAGTCGACTGGTTCTAAGAAGGTAAATGGCCGAGCCACTAAACTGGGAAACACCGCTTCTAAGTATGGGGCGTATGACAGTCACAGTAGCAATGGATATGAATATGAAGAAGATGGGGGAGGCTTTGTTGACAGCCGCGTTGACGACATGGTCAACAGAGTTGCTGATCACCAAAGTGGTGGTCAGTTTTCTGCACCAACTGATGAAATGTTCGAGAGTATCAGAAACAACATCGATACTCTTACAGACGAGGAGTTTTACAGGAACTTGATTGACATGAAGAACGAACACAGGAAAACATTATCGAGACTGGAGGATCTTTATGATCAAAAGTTGACACTAAATGAAAATGGAAATGAATATTTATTAAGGACAGCTACTAAGAGTAAGACTCAGGAGGAGCCACCATTTACCAAGTCTGGTCCTGTTTATATTGGTGACCATAAGTTACGTCATATAGATGATGAAATAGAACAATTTGCAAAAAGTCATGATTGGTCTGCAAAGAAAGACAATGTAAAAGACATGTCAGCAAAGCCTCCTATTGGCCGACCCAAAACAGCATGGGCAGGTAAAGCCAGACGTAGTTTACGCCGCAGTGTGCCTTCAGAAGCTTGGAATGACATTACCTGGACAAGTGAAAGTGGTCACGATACTACTAGTGGATCAGAGTTGGAAATGACAACAAACTCGCGAAGGTCCCATTTGTCTGATTCCTACTCTGCAAATCAAGACATGGTTGGTAAGATGTGGGATGACTTTTCAGTGGATGAATATGCCCCTCGTCCTCGATCAAGAAGCAACTCAAGAGCATCATCAGTTAAAAGCACCGGAAGCACAAAGAGTAAAGAATGGTCTCCAAAGATTACCATCCCAAAGCCTTTCAAGATGACACAACGAGATGCATCAAAAGAGAGAACCAAATCCAAGGCCTGTTTAGAGCTGGAGAATGAGCTTGCTGAGAAGGAAAAGGCCGTGGAAGCTGAGTGTCAAAAGCAGTTCAAGGCAACTCCAGCACCAGCGCACACATTTATGCCACTCTTTGATGAGATCAGGGAAAAGGAGATTGAGCGAAGCAGAATGAACCAAGAGAACAGTAAACAAGTTCTACAGTTGCAGCAGAAGCCATTCAAATTTATGAAGCGCGAGGAGGAAAAGAAGAAACACCGCAGGTCAAAATCTCTGCCACTAGCAGTAGCCAAAGAGAAGAAGCCTAAGTTCAAGGCGAGAGATGTCCCAAAGTCTGTATTTGACCCGACTGTCACAGACAGAATTCTGGAAGAGGAAGAGTACCGTAAAATAAGAATGAAAATGCGATCAGAGGAGATGCTTCGCCAGTCTTCGTTACCTCCTAACATGCAGCTTCGAGGCAAAGAGTATACAGATGGAAAAATGAGGCAGAAACTGTACAAGAACAGAGAGAAGAAAGCTTTCATGACCACTGAGCACAAGTTTCGACCTCAGGTCAATGGCGATGTGCCCGACTATGACCAACTGTACCGGCAATTCCAAAACGATGTTCAAATGAAGAAGAGAGAGAAGGAGCCAACTGTGGTACAGCCTTTTAACCTTCGCACATCCCGCATTCCATCCAAGATTGATAAGATCAGGGAGGAGTTAAAGAGGGAAGAAGATGACCGAAAGGAGAAGCTACGGGGATCAACCTCCCGATCTCTAAGCCTGCGCAGCTCTCTTAATATCTCTGAGGATGCTATCCCAGCAAAGACAACAACAGCCTCCAAATTGAGGATGAGTGTAACAGAAAAGACTCTTAAGGAGAAGGCAGAGAAGGAAAGGGAAGCCATCGAGAAGGAGAGGCAGAGAAGAATCAAAGAGCGGAAGATGAAGCAGTTTGTTTCCAGGAAGGCCTTGGCCAATGATTATTCTGAGAGTCTCTCTGTCAGCAGTAAAGCCAAGCTTCAAAATTACATGTAAGGAAGATGAATGTGACTGCTTTTTATTTTATTTGGCCAGCTATAAATTAAATGGTTAACAAAAGTCACTGCCTGCACCGATTAGTTTCATGGCTTGAAGTTCTAACAAAATTCCAATACACAGCCATGGGAAAGATTTAAACTCAGCAGTTTAAAATTTTGGCAAGTAGATGTAGTCCAAGTTGGTAATTTCAAGCCATGAAATTTACAATGAATAATAGCCTCCAAATTTTCTACTCAACTTGCACCCATGCTATTAAAGCATGTACATTGTAGATTACAACTTTACTTAGTGTATAATTGCATTGAGTACTGTATTGACCCATCTCACGGTGTGCAACACACTTACACACACCTATCCTGTCCACCATTTTGGGAGTCAAAATCTATGCAAAGGAACTGACTCCCACAATAGTGTTAGTGGGAATGGTAAACATGCATTGTACAAAGTAGTTTTGGTGCAAGACCTTCTCGTTTTGATTTGTCACAATTTTCCCTGTGAGTGTGAGAGGGCAGTATAATCATCCACAAACTGCTCTCATAACACCAAACAGTTCGTGTTGTGAGAACGCTTCTGAGATGATAGCGCTTTGCCGGAGGGTCTTGCACCAAGACTACCTAGTATATGTGTGGAGTTTCTTTTGGCTTTGTGCAATGGGTGGGGTTCAAACCCCCAAACTCAAGCATTCCATGTCTTAACCGCTGGAGTCCTGAGCAGGCCAAGCCACAAGAGGCCAGTTTTAATCCTGTAATTAATAGCAGTGGGTACCGCAAACAATTCGATTGATGTCATAATAGCTTTGGAGATCAAAACAGGACTCAAAGGAGGGGGGGTGGTGGGGGGGGGGGGGGGGGGGGTGGAGAGCACTTGGTATAGAGTGCCTATCACACATTGGTGTTTGGGGTAAGACCAAAATATTATTTTTTATCCCTAAAGCAATTATTACATCAATCAGAATATGTAGAGTATATTTTATCTAACTGTCTGCTTTATCTAGTTGGCAATCGTAAATTTACCTTTCACAGAAAGAAAATAATCGTACTTTTATGACTAGTGAGGTATTTGCACAAGACTATCTGTTTAATAATGCATGTTTGTATTGCTTTAAAATAATCACTTTTTACAATACCTTTTGTTTTCTGCTGACAGCCAAGCAGGACGGTCAAGACAAGAGGAGTATGATCAACAGTTGAAGGAGATGATAGCAAGGGTGGATTCTAGACCTCTTCTCTTTGAGCGGCAATCACAGGTAAGGAGTTAGGCTGGAAATCCATGTGTTTGTTATGTGTTGTGCTTAATGCGTAGTGCGCAATCCTTTAAAATGAAAATACACACCAATTAAGGGCAATTTTTAGTTATTGAAAATGTAATACATGGAATTAGGTGTGTTGCTTGACGTGTACTTTCATTTTTACGCATTGAGCACTACGCGTTGCACACAGCTCATGACGGACACATGGATTTCCGGCCTAACCGTCCTGGATTCTTTCATATTGTTTTGTTTTCATAGTTGGTCTTCATTAGGGATGTGCATCTACGTTTATTTTCCTAAATGGTTAAACAGAACTTGTGAATTCCGGTTAATCGTTTACCAATTGATACCAATCAACATGAGCACCAATCCCTATGGGTAACTTACTAAATGATGGTTGTGAATGGTGCGTGACCTGTGTTGTCTGATGGGTCAGCACCATTCTCTCAGTGGCCAAAAATGCTTCTTGTCGGGCCTTGGCACATGGTTTTGTACGCCCTCCAGTTCTATTAGATAACTCTAGGCATATTAAATCATGCTGTATGATTTTGTGTTTTAAGGTTGGAGCTAAGAAGACGGCTGAGAGAAAATACCAACAGGCACTAAAAGACGCAGGACTGGATGAAGAGTTTCTGGTACGAAAAGGCCGTGGTAATACTCAAGCAGCCTCCTCCTTGTACAACGATCCTGAAGATAGTGACGATGATGATTATCAGTATGGTAAAAAAGGTGACAGTAGGGATTATTCTGTAGGTAGTGGGGGTAGATCAGCACAGGGGGATCCTAGCTACAATTATGACTTTGAGGATGACAAAGATAGTCATGATGATGAAAATAGATCCATCAGCTCCATACATACTGAGGAGGCTGATGATACATACGTTGTAGAATCATAACCGAATGGTGACATTGAACAGGGGGTTTAATGCAAAACATCTACAAGATTGAGCGCAGTTCAACTGCGCAAAATTTGCTGCAGATGATTTTGCGTAGCATTCTCATTTCAGTTGAGTTTGAACCAGTCATTACCTTTTGCAGGGACTTTCTTTCAAGTTTCAGATGAAGGGATGAACAGTTTGCAGGGTTATCCAAAAACAATTTGTATCAATAAAGAGCTATGTGTGTGAGGGCCCAATACAAAGAAAATTTGCCTTACTATATAAACTTAAGTTGTATTTTACATTCCTACATCCAGCTCTGTGGCCTTGCCTATTTTGTTCAGTTGCATTGGTGTTGTGGTTAGTGCTGTATGTATTACTGTAGTCCAGTAGCCTTGGTGTTGTCGTAAAATGCTTGAATAATGACATGTATATATGAGAATATTACTATAGTCAACTACATATATATTTTAAGAGGCCTTTATATCTGAACATTTTATAATTAACAAATCTGTAGTCAAAATATCTGGTATGCTTGATGTGGGGTATGCTGAAAAAGGCTACTCAATGGACTGTTTATCATTAAATGTCACAATCTTGGTTGAGTTCCACCGTGCCTGACTGTATGTGTGACACACCCAGCTTGAATAACTGTCTCCAACTATGAATGGGCATATTCGATGTAAGCAAACCCCTCTGGAATTACCTTGGACTTTGAGTGTAACACAAGTAGGACATTTATGTGAAATCAGTAGTAAAGAATATTATTCAGTAGAATAGTTAGCCCTAAATTGACATGTCAACAGGCTGCCTGTTGGGGTTTTAAGAAGACAAGCAAGGTTGCTGCCTGGTCTTTGGGTCAGCAGATTATTTGTAAAGATAGTTGATTTGTTTCCTTAACATTTATTGCACACATTTAATGACCAGGGTACAAACTGTGTTGTATGTAACAAAGTTGTTTTGGCTTAATGTTTTCAGTAAATTATAAATGAATGGGAAAGTGTAAATATACCATTTGGCTTGTCACTTGGCAAGTAAGTTGACTTAACTATTATGTGTGGTGTGGTATTCTTATAAAATTGTATATATTATTTTTAAATGTTGGAGATTTCAATTATAATTGTATGTATTTGTCGAATGATATTAACTAGTGAACATGTATAATAGTTTGTTCAAGAATTATGTTCGTATAGCAGGATGCACAATGTAATGAGTCACATAGACTTGGTTTAAGTCTTAGATGGTGTTTCTATCATTGAAGCATCATCAGAGCAAGATGAAGCATACATTGACATTCCGTCGCATCAGTGCAAAAATGTTATAGCTCAATTTTACAGAAATGTTGTATTTCGCATAAAAATGCTCCGTGCAAAACGTCGTATCTGGGCACCTATTGGTTTTGTGTGTACATCTGAGCTATTTCAAACGAGATACAATGTTTTGACAATTTCAAACCCGTGCGTAACATAAGTGCTGTTTTAGGAAATGCAACATTTTTTTGCACTAGATTACATGATGATACTATCCTCTCTTGTGTTATCAGGGAAGTGATAGGCTGTTGAAAAAAAACCTGAACTCTTGAGCGCAAAGCTTGTGAGCTCGAAAACCCCACTAATAACAATTATCTTTGGTTTTAAAGCCCTACCCTGCAATCTGGGGCCTTTTTTGGGGGGGGGGTGCACAAAACAAAAAACATATTTTTTTTGTGGGGGGCAAAAAAACCTGTATTTCCGGTTAAAAGCGGAGAAATGACATCCCTGGTTATGCATTTAAAAGCAATGAGAGAGCATTACACGTGAGGCTAGATAGTGATGCTGACAACTAGGGCTCTTCGTATCTGGCTAATACAGATAAATATCAGACTCAAATCAAGTCTATAAATTTCCATGTACTTGTAGTTTCAATTGTTTGTTATTGCATCGTACCTATACAGATTATTCTATTGGAGTGTTACATGTGCATACAGGAGTTTTGTAGTTTAATAAAATATGTACATGGTTTCTCTTTCTCAAAAAATAACAGTTCTTTATTTCTGTGCACTCAACACTTTTAGTGAAATCTAAAGATATGCACCAGAACAAGTTTCACCTTTTTGTAGTTTTGGTGTTAAAAATAGCATATGTTAATAGACTCATTGTGTAAGTTTCGCATGGACATGCACAATTTGTTTCCTTCTCAAGATTATTCGCTGAAATGTTTGAACTCACAGGAAACTTGCATGTCTTTAGTGATAAGAGAATAAATTTCAGGCAAAACACTTGTATGTTGAACAATCGGGGAATGATTTAGACCCATGTGAGAGAAATTTATTATACAAAAATAATGGTATTGTTAAGGGCAGATCCTTGGTTTGGGTAATAAATCAGGCAAAAGTGTTCCAAATTAAGTTGGATGTTTCGTTTGTTTCATTCATTAATCAGACATACAGCTTTGTTTGCAAAAAGAAAGGATGAAATGCACAACACTAAACTTTGTACAGTGTTTACCCTTGTGGGATTCAAAAGCAGATGTCTTACCACCAGTGTTGGAGTCGAGACCTCAAAGTATGAGACCGTGACGGAGACCTCCAACACTGCTTACCACTAGAGGACCAAGCTTATAGCTAGAGGTAGTTCATATCCTATATTTTAGTGGTGGGTACTTAGTTTTTGACTAGAGTACACTACTCAAAACTACCAACATGCAAATTTGTATGCATCCATGTGGCTAACTTATCCAACAATTTGCAAGGGGGATGAAGGTCTCATGTGCATAATAGTAGTTCCACCTGTGGGCACTCTAAAATGCACACCCAGTGAACAGCCTACGCTGCTGCCCCCCCCCCCCCCCCCCCCAAACCACATAGTGCCACAAAGGCTTCATTTGCAAGGGGTCTATTAACCAATTGACTGTTTTTGGTGTAATCACGCTAACGCCAAGTCGAGATGTTACATGGTGCACCTGATGGAATGATTTTCAATATAACGTCTTCCTACAATAAGTTGTAAACACTGATAGTAATACATTCTGCTTGAATACTTGCAATCAAGAAAAGTTAAATTTCAATTTTGATACAAAATTTTGAATAATATGGCAAGCCTGGGTTATTGTCAATCCAAAGAGTGCAATATTCAAGATTTGACATGACTAATAAGTACATCTATGGGAACAGTGTAATATCGTCAAAATACTAATTGCACCCGTGTAATAAAATAGACACTACACAATGTTTCATTTGAATCATAGGCATGCAGTTCCGTTCACAGGGTTTTAAACACTACAATTATCCACCCCCCCCCCTTCCCTGTTTTATATCAGTTGGCAAAACTGTTCGTTTTGTGGATGTTAAATTTGTGTTTAATTGAAAAGAATGCAAGTGTTTGTGAAGGCACCGAGGGAGAATTAAATTGCATGGCAATGGTTACACCCTGTATGGTAAGCCATACTGTAAAATGATCTCCGAGTTGGGCCAATAACTTCCACAAACAAAAGGCCTTTCCGTTGTACTGTAGAAGAAAAATTTAGATGAAATCTATCATGAACACGCATGCAACTGCAGTTTGTCAAAAAGAGAGGGAAGTGCCAGACACAGCATTACTTTGTACTGTGCTTTTCAATTTTGATTGGCAAAGATGAGAAACCCAAAACGACAAAATCAGCTAGGCCCAATTTCATAGCCCTGCCTACAAAAAATCGACACTTACGTCAAACGTATTTCACAGATTTGTAGAGAATTTGCGCGCATGCTTACTCCACCTTACTGGGCATTCTTTGCTTACACAGCTAGTGCAAAAATTGGGCGCTTGCCCGTTAAGTAAAGAATGGTGATCGCAAGTGCAGAATTCAGCGGTAAGTAAGAGCCATGAAAGTGGGCCGAGATCAGCTGAAAAGTTGCATGCCGGTATTAAAGGAACAAATGTAAACTCCTGCGACTTAAATTGATACTTTATATCTTTACCATTCTCATCAAACATTTACATTCTGTAACACAGGATCAAGATTTTGTAGTGGGGAGGGGGCTTGTATAAACAAAAAGACAAAGAAATTTGGTAATGGCTAATGGCGGTAATCTAAGGCACATTCTACATACACATGATACAAGTACACATAGTTCTAGAAACAAGGGCTTTAAACAGTGTACACAGATATACTTTTGACCTTATCCATATTCTTAAAAGTGAACTTT
Source organism: Leptasterias polaris (assembly GCA_037783415.1). Taxonomy (NCBI): domain Eukaryota; kingdom Metazoa; phylum Echinodermata; class Asteroidea; order Forcipulatida; family Asteriidae; genus Leptasterias; species Leptasterias polaris. Next base: position 6,385,227 of record JAZGTN010000027.1, read on the forward strand.
TGCTTATCACCATTTAAATTTTTACAAAAGAATCACTATCTCTTTTAACAGCAATCTTGTTTCAGTTATCGAGGTCAAAACATAACAAAAAAATTACTCTCTTGAAAACATATTTATACTATTTACACATTTGCGTATCAAATTTTGAACCATGGTAGTCAATATGACCAAATTCCTACAAAAAATTGTAGTAAATGTACAAGCACTCGATGGGAAAGGCTAGCCAAAAAAACTACAGCTTTGGTTTAATACTACTACTGTTCTTCAGAAGAAATCTATTTCACAGAAAAATGGGCATACAAAAACAATTCGGATGATGGCTTCAATGGGAGACTTTTGGGGACGCTAGGTGGAACAGACTTAACTGTTCTCGGAAATGTTCACATGCTCAGAACTACATAACAATTAAATTTTACCTAGGATCTCTGCTGCTACCTGGCATTCCTAAGTCTCCAATTAGTAACGAAACCAACAGCTTACAATTATCACCTCCATACACATACTCAATACTCATATAAAACATAACTTAAACTGCTCAACAAATTTGGCAAACACCATTCCGCTATGGTTAACATTCTCACTTAAAACATTCCGAAGTCTGCTCATTTTGATATGAACTTTTCTTTACCATCAATTGTTTGCAAAAAGTGTAACAACATTTGCAAAGTGCTATCGAGTACACATGGACGAGAGCACAAAATAAACCAAGACGAAAACAAGGGCATTGAAATCAACAACATGCACTGCATGGACTTTCCTTTCTAAGGAATCCTAGTCTTTTTCTTCAACTCACAACATATTCAAATGAGCAAATTCGTCACCTGTTTAAGTTAAACACAAAATTCACATAATTACACGTCAACAGCTTTTTTGAGTAAACATTTCAATAGAAATCAGCTGCTTCTTATCAAAATAAAAACCTGAAGTGTAAAATGGGAGAGACACACCCTTTGTAATACTGAACCTACTTGTGTTGCTTTATACATGGTAGGAGGGCTGGTGGAAACCTATCCAAATAGAAAGATTCAGCCCATCCAAAAGTTATTATCTAGTTGAATCAAAACAACTTCTTATTTGATTTTAAACAGTCTACAAATGTAATAGTCCCATCTAGAAAATGATAAAAGATATTACACGATTAAACTACCTCCAATGGAAAGATAAAGGGTCTCTCATCCAAAATAGTAATTACCTCCGACTATTTCTGTTCAAAACACACATTTATTGTGCTTAAAAGAAGGGGGCTTAAGTCTTGTTTCATCTCAGAATAGACAGTACAGACGTAAACTTACAAGTCTTGCCATAATGTCAAGGAAGAGTGAAGCAAGATATCCTATTACATTCTTGCCTCCTGAGAGGAAACACACTTTAAGTATTAGTTAATACATCATGTACACGTACTTCCCTTATCTAAGCATTACATGGCTGATGTGCATTTTCAAGTTGGACCAAGAGATAAAGGACGGACACCGCATCTTTGACTTCATGAAGGAAACACAAACTGTATCCCACAGACTGACAAACACCCCCAGCGTGTCTAGTCCTGCATTTCTTCCGGCATGTCATGAGGGTTTATGATACCGGGTACAGAGAGCTGAATCTTGCGTTTCTCCTCTGTGGCAAGTCTCAGCTGGGCTTCTCTCTCCTCCAGGAACAGGTCGCTTGTGTCATCACCAGCTACCTCCTAATAGGGTGTACATTTAAATAGACATTAATTAGCATGGTTATTAAAAGCAAAGACTCTTTGCAAGTTCATCAGGAACACAAGTCGGTAAGATGATGTAGTTAAAGGACAGGGGTCCAGGGTGAGAGTTATTTCTGACAAAAGGGTCTGAAACTAGGATCCAAGTTTAAAAAGACATGTTGAAATGATTGCATTTCCACCTTTTAGCAAACCCTAGAGTTAAAGATTTCAAGGATCTTCTGGGAACAATATTCTCAACGCTTGAGAAGCACATCAAAGTTGGGTTTTTTTCACCAGTCAGATATAACTAATTTTGACTTGAGATAAAAGTCTGAAATTTCTCTTCCCTAGAGTAAAGTAGACTCCAGCACAGGTACTATCATTATAATATTCTTGTGTCCTGCCTTCATTAGTGCAGTGCAGTCATTAATCAGTGGATTTGCCAAAAGTTCTGCAGCCTTACATGTAGAAAGAAATGTTTATATGTGGATAATTGTTTGCAGGACACATTTCTTCTGTACCAAACCACATCAAGCTTAAGTGACGTTTGAAGCTGTGCATGGTGTGGATCATAAGAAAAACTTGAGTTAGTAAACCTGCAGAGACAACCATGTAAAAAACTCTAGCAGCAAATTCTCACGCATCAAGGGTCAAGAGTAGCTTGGATCCTTCCCGCCCAAATGTGCATCCCTCCAGCCCTACTTAGAACTCAGCATCATCAGCAGTCCAGCATTCTCCTGATAAGGAGCAGAGTATAGTGTTCGAAACGTCCAGACCACACAGTCAACACTTCTCCCAAAACAGTTTTATACATGGTTGTACCTGCAAGTTAACTCAATATATTTTTTCCCACATCAACCTTGTTCATAGAATTTGCAAGGCAAACAATGACAAAGCATAAACAAAATGCACAAAGCCGACAGGACTAGACAACCTGTTCCTGATTCCTTTAACAGCGCTTCTGAACCATGCTTGCTGGGCTTACCTTGATCTGTACCAGGAAATCTCGCAGATGTTCCTTAAAGGCAGGAATGTCCTGATTCAGACTGAACAGTCCCTTCACGAATAACTTAATCTGGACACTGAAGTAAAACACAAATTTTTTGAAAAAGGCAATTAGTTTCAAATTTGCACATACACCAGAAATGAAACATGTATATTCATCACTTAAATTCCTAAATTAAGTTCCAAGTTAGCTTAAACACAACAATGACACATGACTATAAATACTTACTCCTGCAGATGAGGGAATGCCGATTTGAGTAAGCTGGCGGTGAAGTCCTTGATGTATAACTCATTGGTTACACTTCCCTGGCTAGTCCCAAGTGGTACAGTAATCTTACTGGTCTCTACTATACTGAACATGTAAGCCAGGATGCTAGCATGCATGGTCAGACCTGTGGATCAAATCAAGTTAAATATGTTTTTAAAAAACCATCAGCTCATTTTGATTTTAGAACTGTTCCAAATACTCAAATTACCCATGAATAAATATAAATAGTACAAAAGAGCATAATAACAAATAAAGAAATACAACCGTCATTTAAAGGTTGGGTCATCGTTTGGTTTTTGTTAGCAAAATGCTGATCGATAGGGCAAAATTATCAAGAAAGATCGAAAAACTGTCCTGTTTTTTCATCAAGAACATTGAATCTATCTATCCATCTCTGGCTGTGAGGGCAGCATTTAAACGGAGTCCATGCAAATTTCTAAAAAGTTGCCTGCAGGCGATCTTTGGAGATTCAAATCTTCTGACATACTTTTATCAATTTCTTATCAATAGGTGCACTTAAATTTTACAGAATGCTTACTACTGTTACTATTTCTTTTTTTGGTCATTACCTGCAGTATGTGATGTATCTGTAACTACAGACAATACATGTTGTAAGACATCGGTGTAGTAGGTCTGGTAAAAGCCCTGGGCCGCAGAATTCTCCTGCCACACATTCTGAAGCAATCCGTACAAGATGGAAAGCCCTACAATAAAAAATACAACATAAAAAATCTGTAACAAATTCCGTCATGAAAAATTCTACCGCTTATACATTAGTTTTTCTCCTTGATTTGATCAAAACAGGTCATAGAGGTAAGTTTCATACCTGTATCTGCAACATTTCGCATGGTGTGTTTAACAGCCCAGATGATGGAGTCCAACACTAGCTTGAACTGCCTTGCAGGGATGTTGAGTAGTGCAGGGAAGCAGTGGTTGTTGACTGCCTGCAGTAGCAGGAAGAAGTTTGTCCGATGCTCTGGGTATTCCTCCAGGTTCTTGTTGATCATATCCAGGGTGCATTCAAACACTGCATCAAAGATCTTGGGCACCTCATCTGTGATGTGATTCTATGAGAAGAAGAAGGCTGCATTAATAGTCTCAGATGATTAAATAAATCTAAAGAGTTAGTTACCCATTTTATAACACTTAATGATCGAAATCAGTTTAACTAATGAGAACAATTGCTATAAAGTTATGCACGATCAAAGGATGATTCTGTCTTCTGTTACTTCTGTAAATTTGTCTTTGTCTGTCTCTATAAACGTAAATGACATTCCAATGTTCTTACCTCAAGCTTATTGATTATTGTTGCCATTGTGCTCAGGACCTCTGGTTCTCTTGCAGCTGGGATATTTTTCTTGTAGTATGCTAAAACAGTCTCCAAAAGGGGAGGGATAAAATTCTCACAAACCTGTTAAAGACAAAACAGATGCAGAAATCGTTTAAAATCCGCAACAATTCTGCAATCTTTCAGAATTAATTTGAAGACGAAAATAGTTGGACTGTGAAATTTGTCTAATTAACAACTTTATTTCAATAAAAGAGTCACGTGGATTCAACGTCACTTTATTTATAAATAGCGCAATTGAAGACAGTTGAATTGTGCCAATAAATTCATGACAGATGAATAACAACAAATTTAAAACAAAAACTGACCATATGCGGGTCTGATGACCTGCTGACCCATCCTGAGATGAGTTTGAGTGTTTCCTTCTTAACGGTGCGCATGCTGCGTATCAGCGGCTGCTTCGTGACTACCTCCCCGTTGCTGGTGATTGCTGCTGAGATGTTCTCACTCATACACTTGTACACATTCAGCATGTCCAGGTATATTCTCCCAAGCTGTAATCAAAGGACACGGAAAAGATATTCAACTTCAATCAGAAAATGAGAATAACATAACTTGATCTGGCTCCAAAGCCTGTTAATCTAAACAACCACAATTCTCTGACAGTCCTACCTCTGTTTTTGCAAGAATTTGACAGATTCAGTACTGTCCAGCCACACCAAACATAGTAAGGGGAAATATATGGCAATCTCACCAGAGTCCAGGGAGATTTGGGTGTTTAGCGACAATGTGATGATGAATTCTGTAAGATTTAGATAGATTTCTAGCCAAAATAGAAACAGGGTTACAATTCACTTCATTAACTCCTGAATGAAGACAAAGCCACCTTTAGACCCCTGCTCCAATCACCCACAATAAATTTTGGTAACTGTGCAGTGTGCATTTAAAGCAGACATTGATGGTGGTGGTGAAACCAACACCATACAGTTTGACGACCAAAATGGCAGACTATGGGAAAACAGTCGCCACATGATGCCAGTAAAAAGGGTCTCTATTTAAAAACATACTAATGTGCTTTCCAACTAAGCATCAGGGTACAGTGGAATTCTGCACTTACAGCCCATAGAATCACTTTACATGGTGTCCTAAGCACAGGACTCTGTGATAAGCAGAACCATGACAATTTCAGGCTCAATTTAATTGAGCTTTAATTGAGCCTGGTTGTAAGGTATCCAGTTGGTCATTTGCAAACACACACAAAAAAAAACACCACATGGAGCTGCACAAATTTACCTGAACGACAAACGGATGACCGACAGCTTTGCAAGCTCGAACATCTGTCTTAAGAATACTTCCAAGCTGTTTAATAACCTCTTCTGTCCGTAGAATATCCACATTCTGAAATCAATAAAAAAACAGACTAATTGAGTTGAACATAGCATTGAAAGGATTTAAATTTCAATTATGTATGGCAGTGAAGTATCTTTCGTAGAGATAATGACTGTGAATGCAAACCTTTGTAGCCTGCTGGATGATCCCATCCCACACCTGATTGGGCAGAAGCATGTATTTCTCGATCAGGTGTTCCTGTACCATACTATCTGTCTGTGCACTGACCATGTACCCAACTGCTTCATAAAACGTGTGTACCTACACAAGAGAAGAAAGGTTCAATTCACCGACTGTGCAAATGTAAAACAATACGCTTAAAAGTGTATATTCGAGATTTAACAAGTCAATGACTAATCATTACTTCTATAATTACATTTATATATGTTTTGCAAAAAGTTAGTTAGTGGCCTATATACGTTTTATCTCTCTTTCAGTTCATGAACAGGAAAATATACATTTTGATAAGATAATTGTTTGAAGCCTTAGCAATACATCATACACTGGGCTAATCGCAAAGTCACATATGAGCAAATATCATGCCAAGTTGACCACATTAATTACCACAGACCTGTTAAATCTATGTACTGACCTTTACAAGTGCAACAATGTATAATTTGGGGGTTATGAAAAACTATTTAAGGTTTGCAATAGCTGGAGTATTTTCAGAGCATTATTTTAATTCCATAACCACTTAAGGGACGTGGTATTAGGAAAGATAGATTGACAAGAACCAAAATATTAAGATTTGTATGGTTGCTCAGATAATTTTAGAAGACATTAGCAGATTAACGATGGCAGGGCTCCATTTCACAAAGAACCAACATTGATCTTAAGATAGGTATCAGTCTCAACTGCTAAGCAAAGCTTGTTGTCACAACACAAATTGATCAAGCAATATTAACAACCCATCTTAAGATCAATCATAGTGCATTGAGAAATCAAACTCAGGAAATGCTTTCTTGTGAATGCTCACCTGCTGCGGTTGAAGATCACAGATGATTGTGTTGATGGTGTTCAGAATCTCTTCGATAAATGGCATCACCTCACCAACCTGGACCTGTACAAAATGCCGCCGGCACTTCTGCGCTATCTTGATGAAGGTGTCACATGCCATGTCCTGAACACCATCGTGTGTTTCTAAATATATCATGAGAAAACAGAGTAGGTGAAGTATGGTCCTGATGCAATCTTTCAGCTATTTTTAATCAATATGACAAACCACAATGATTAACATTTAAGAGGCACAGAAAAAGATTGAACTACATGAAAAACTACAATATGAAAATGAGCTGCACTTAAAAAAGGTTTTATAATAAAGGCTTCAATAAAATAATAACAAAAGGTTAGGCCGAACAAAATAATAGTTGTGTTTCCGGTTACCCGACCGTCCCTAGAAAATCACGCCGACCCTGTATCTTTTTATTCCAAAAATTGATAAAAAATAAAATCTTATGGTGCCGACCGTAAACCTCATTTTTGTGCAAATCGTCCTGGATTATTTTTTTTTTTTATACTCATTCAAACATGATTGTCAGACACTTCGAACCTTTGCCATTTCGTACCTTGGTCACTTCAATCGTTATACCAGCACGCCGTGTCGTGGATCGTGAGCTGATTTCGTTCTGTCCGTCTCGGCAAATTCAGTTGTTGTGTTCATATATTCTAGCAATGTGCTTGAAACACTTGCGCAAATTGAAGACGTGCCTACGCAAATTAAAACATCTACCTGCGCAAATGTGCACATTTCACAACATTGCGCATTTGAATTTTGAACTTGCGTGGTTACTATTTTGCGCGGTTCTGTGACGTACTTGGGCTCGTCGAAAAATGAGTGCAGGGGTGTTTTCAGAAATTTGTCACTCCGTATATATACAATACCAATTAAACATCTAAATTTGCAGATAAAGTTTGGGGTCAAGCATTGCAATTTCTGAAAGGTTATTTTTTAAGAGAATTTGCAAATTTTTAAGAATCCATTAACAATGAGGAAAGTGTTTTGGAAAATGTTTGACATGGATCAACACAAGCATGGCGCCCTGCTTGTTGCATGCATGGGTCGTACATCCATGTACATGTACAATGTACATGTACATGTATGTCGGGTGTGTATACTGTGGACGTACTGTGTGTACCGCATGTAAAGCCTCGTGTCGTCGTTTGCAGCCATGGCGGCACAGCTGGGGACAGGGGGAGTCTTCGCGTTGACGTGGGATAAATGTTCACACAAGGGAGCTACAAACATGATGAAATACCTACAACTAGACTCAACAATACAATCTGCATTCACACTAGGACACCCGGAAACAACATAAAAACAGCAATAAAAACACGTTGGTGTTATTTGTCTTTGAAAGAATGGTGACATGTTCTTGTGTTTGTATTTGTACTAAAACCATCCAATTTCTACTGGTGTTAAGTCAGATACATGTATTCACAAACCATCAAATCAGTGAATAGACAGTTCTGATAGGTACTATTGACATTGACAACAACAAATTTGACATGGTCGGTCTTTCAATTGAGCGCGCAAAGTAAAAAAATATCGGAACATTAGCCTACCCTAATTTTCAGAGCCATAAAAACTTTAAGCAAAATAAAAAGTTATTGCCTACCTACCTACCCTATTCCCCTGCCACAGTGTAATAGGAAACACAACTATTCTTTTGTTCGGCCTTAAAAGTGGACCAAGCCAGATACATACCATGCATGAATTCAAAGAGCTTATTGACGACAGTCTTCAGGAATTTCCAATGAGCTCGGAGGAATCTTGGGTACTGTCCAACCACATACATGATATTGGATGCAATGATGGCCTTGTTGTCCTTCCCTCTCTTCTGCTCACACAGTCCCAGGAGGTCCTTGATGACTGTGACAAGGAATCGTTTTTCATCTTCTTCATGCATGGCACCACTGATGGAGCCAATGGCCCAGCATAACTACACAACAGAAACAAAATAACACGTAGTTTTTTTCCCTTGTATGTTGCTGATTATATTTGTCACACAACTAAAACATAAATTCACATGTCTATCCACTGCTGTGGTACATTCAAAACAAAAGATTTCATCAGTTTTAGAAAAATTACACGGGATGAATTCTTACCGTGTTGAGATTTTTCCAGGAGAATTCATGTCCGCTGACTTGTAGCGTAAGCTTCTCAGTCATGATTTGCTCAGTATCACCATAATCTAAATGTGTCAAGTAAACTGAGAAAAGAAGAATGAAAACATCGTTCGGTTAAGTATGTGTTATGAAAGTCATGCCAAAGAAAAATCCTGTGAAGGAAAGTAAGAGCATTTCCTAATTGTTGATGCTGAACTTTGGTTATTAAATGGATGTTGATTTCAAGTGCAACAGATTTCACAAAAACTGTTCGCATAATATCGTGACAGGGTTAAAAGCCTACATGCAGAAATAAACCAAATAGATTATCAAGGACAAATAAGAAACTATTGAACAAGTTCAACTTCATCTTGGGCAATGGTGTCTGTGTACTCACCAAGAGTCTCTCTCATGTTCTTGTACATGTTGATTGAATCCGTGTCCTTCATGAACTCTCGCACAACTTCTCCCTGGTCATTCTCCACCACAAGCACCTCCTCTGGCTTAGCCATGCGGGAAATCATCACACGCCGCACCTGATAGTAGCAACAACAATGGGCACATTCAGAATGTAATATAATTGTTTTGAGGGGTGCCTTTCTGCTGGATGGGCCAAGGAAAATCAACATTCAAGCCTTTTCTACTAAGGCACTAAGGGTAATTCCATGGCGCTGCTTATTACAGCATTTTGTGCTTACAGTAACTTCTCTCCAGGGTCGATTGTTTATTTACAGTTTTGAAACAAATTAAGTCATTGTACGGATCTTTGACCCATTGTAAATGCATATGAGTTTCTATCAGTGGCAATTTTCGAAAGGGAAATGCTTGAGAACAGAGGAGAAGCAAAGTTGGAAAAAAATGTTGTATGGTAATAACCTTTGAAAGTTTCTCCAAGTAGAGTTGTCTCCTTGGTGGAATCTCCTGTGTAGTGCTACCAGTAATGTGTAATGGTGATGATGGTGTTGTTGATGAGAAGGGACTCTCCCTGTATAGCTCTGATGCTAGTGTGTTCCAGTACTCTAGGCAAATCTTAAAGATTTCAGTGTCTTCAACTTCAGAGATAAGAAGCAAATACTGGTGTGCCTGTTTCGAGACAAATTTTCAGAACACTTAAAGAATGTACTCCATAACAACAAATAGAAAATCTGATTTATAAACTAAATTTAAGTATTGTTAGATCTTTTAATAGTTTGGTCTTAAATACACCGTGGATGGCTCATAAAATGTTTTGAGGTACAAGTACATTTGTTCCAGGGCTTGAAATTTATACTGAACCAAAGGACTGAGGCCAGCATTTTTAGCATCAGGCCAGTAAATTCCCGACTGCACAAGTCCAACGGTCTTGTGTTTTTGTTCAAATTTTTACTTTCAGTCTGATAAATATCTTTCAATACAGTTGAGTAATCAAAAAATACTAAACAATAATAAAAAGGGATAAATCAACTTTTAGTGCTTGTTCAAATTAAAGAGAGTTCAAATGTTAAACTGTGTAGAAATTTTTGGTCTTATAAAAAAACTTCGGGTCCATTAGGCCTAACCATTTTTACCAATAAGCCCTGCAGTCTTGTGGATTCCCCCCCCCCCCCAAAAAAATTTAAAATAATAATAAATTAAAGCCCAGCATTTGAAAGATCCAGTTGTAGATTAAGGTTAAGTTAATACGGTGGAAATCAGAGATGACTGGACTAATCTCCAAGCGGAATCAGTGAACGAGCCATACCGCATTGCCCTTACCTCAAGAAGAATGTCACGCAGCTCAGGCTTCTTCTCAATCAGTGTCACATGCTCCTTGAAGAAGGTGCATAGGAACAAACTCAAGTTCTGGATGAATTTTTGCTCTTCATCTTGTCCACTGGCATATGCACCCTTAATGTCCGTGGACAATGGTAAGATCTGAAAATAATTCCATGACATGAAGTGGAGTAAGTACTTGGAAAATGGAATTAAATACTGAAGATGTTCTGCAATTCAAAACTATACCTTTTTACAAAAATAACTTTTTTGAACAAAATGGGTTGAAAAACAACGACTTTTTCAATGTTAACTCATCATTACCATCACATTATGCAAACATGGGTCAAAAACAGAAACTGATTACTAGCAACCATTAATTGTCTCCATTCCATTTTGCAAGCATTTGTAGAAAATATTACAAATAAACATTAACAAGGATACTTTTTTAATTTCTTGAGTAGGCAAAACCAAACCTTTGAAGATCAAAACCTACCTGTTTCAGTTGAGTCATGGCCAGTGTAAACAAAACCACAAACTGCTGCTCATATTGACTGACATTAACACCTGCTATTTCTGTCAAGCATTTCATAGTCACATTCCTGAACAGTGGTACATTCATGAACTGTAAATCAAAAACAGGAAGAACGTAATTATCAGTCATTTTGGGGGAAGATTATTTTGCACATTCATGTTTAAGAGAAATTTATCACTTCAAGACAAACTACTTCATTTGTATTTCAATATACTAAACAAGGTATCTATTGTAATCAAGTAAAAATAAACAAGGAGGAATCTATTGTAATCAAATATAAATAAACAGGGAGTCATTAGGAGTGGTGCACTTACTTTATAAATAAGAGTGTTGATTAACTTGGTTTCAAAGATATAACCAAGAGGAATCCAGTTGAGAAATCTCAGCAAGGTTTGTAAGCAGCCGTCTACCAAATGAATATTTTGTGAATTGTCCTGGGGGGAAAAGAACACAAAAGGGCTTTGATTTACACATTTAAAAAAATAATATAACAGAGATGATATTTACAAAATTTGAACGCACGATCTAATAAAATCAGAAACGTTGCCGCATCTGTGACCATTTTGCTTAATATAAATTCCCATTTCTTTATAATTTAAAGTCATTATCACAATCCCGACCAAAACTTTCCTAGACAAAAATTGTCATTCAACACAAAGACCTGTAAACACTGTTAACTTAAAAGCACCTACTGGTCGATGCAATTGCAAACTTTTCTTTTGATTCATTAATTTGTATTTCCCCATATTATTACCATGACAAACTGGCACAAAGTGAACACTTTTGAGAACTCATTGCACATGCTGTCCTTCAGATGCTTGGCCTTAGCCTGTGTCATTTGTCCACTGGAGAAATCAAACACCTCCTCACTGCAAGAAAACAATTCAGAAAACAGAAACCACAACAAAGTAGTCAACCTTTACTATCTTTCAACCAGAATGCTGACTGTGATGATAACACCAGAACTGCACATCGTCTGACTCAAACAATTCAATTATTTACAACCTGACTTTGAGAAAAATGCAAAAAATAATTAATGGCCTGTTGTTTCCACCCCAGCAGAGTCTTTCTCCTAAGTTAAATGACAACCCGACACACATAAACGGGTGTACAAGTGTAACAGAAGCAGTCAAGTGGAACATGATTAGAGGGAGAGACAGTCAGAAAGTACACAGAAAAACACAAAACAACATGCATCTTACCTGAGCAATTTGAGAATTGCCAAATTGTTTTGACACAGAGATTCATTGGTTTCGCTTGCCCCAACAATGTCACTGATGAAGGTTGGCCAGTTCCTGGGCCATTCATGCTTCAGTATCTGCACCAAGATCATGTTCAGCTTACCAAGGTATACCTTTTCGGTCTGTACAGGAGGAAATAAATCAATAGGCTGGTTAGTCCTCAAAGATGCTGCCATACACTCATGTGTCATCTTTCTTACAACTGTAGGATTTGTTTTAATGCAAGCCTATACTAGATGACTGCATGGTCATACCAAGGGAACTACTGAAGTGTGTATTTAAGCTAATGTGGACCACCTGTGTGTACCAACTAATTAGACAGTGTGGAGGCCAGTGGGGAGTGTAGTTGGGTTTGTAGTGGGAATGTACATGTAGCAGGAATGATACTTTGGTCATTATGTCCTTTTTCCAGAGGGCAGAGTTGTGTAGGGAAGGGGCATAAATGTACATCTACTATTATCATTAAAGAACAATATTCAAATGTTTTGTGAACTACTGATAAGTTAAGTCGTGACTTACAACGCAGCTTGAAATTGAGTAAACTACCTACAAGAATCAACACCATCTATAACTCCCGAGCATTGCATTGCTTGACATCTAAATCCCTTGTAGGCAATTCACTCAAATTCAAGCAACATTGCATAAGCAGATTTATCTTTACAGTATACATCAAGTCTACATAACATAAACAATCAAGTGGATCTTTGATGAAACTTTCCAATGCGGCATTTTGTAATAAGTGTATTAATGATAAATCTGTTCATGTTTGATCCCTCACCCTGACCAAATTAAAAACGGATTACAATGGATTGGAACAATGTACTTTGAATACACCATGATAACGTAACAAATTTGACCAACTCATCTAACTTCACTTCAGACATAATGAAAAGTTCATTTGTGGAATCAGGGCTTAACACGCATGGAAAGACCAGCTAGCCCAGGACTCTCAAAGAAACTCCCCAGTATGCTCGGCTCATTTCACAGCAGATTTACATTACAATATGACAAAGCATGCCATAAAATACAAGTCTAATAATCCTGAATCCCATTACATAGATCCAGACACCCAAACCGATACTCTTCTTAGCATGATTTCACAATCACTTCTCTCGCTTCCAGTTGACAAGTGAATATTTGTTGTGATCAGTTTTCTGTGTCCTTCATACATCCAATCTGCACTTTAAAGACACCATTGGTGTTGGATGTATTTTACATTCACACTCAATTGGAACAACACGATTCCCACGGACAGAAATCCATGTTAACCACAAATTTTTCCAAATATTTTTCAGAAAAAGATGTGTTCAAAGGTGTTTTTGTTTGATTTATGAAACAAACCCCTTTTTTCAAAGTTGACCAAACGATTGGAATAGTTTGTTTTCAGTTCAGTTTTGTGTTTTATCTTCTTATATTCAAGTGCATGAAAGGTTGTCTAAAGGTTTGCTACATAGAGGTGTGCACAACCTTTAATATGTTATGCTATTAAAGTTCACTTCTCAAAAGCTGATCACAATTTTCTTCACTTAACAATTTCAAAGTTTTGTTATTGAAAACAATCAGGTTATATTTTTAAATTAAATTTGCCAATTTGGAAGGAAATTGGGCAAACATTATTTCTGCAAAGTTTAAATAAGTTGCAGAGTGGACTGAATATTTCACCAATTGTTTTCAATTATGTCAACGACTAAAAGTTATCATGTCTTATCAAAACCTCTGTTCTAATCAATCGTACAAGCACCATCAAATACCACAAAAATAAACTGTTCCCCTTTGCTTGCTTTGCATTTATATTTTATAAAATAAATAACTAACATGATTAAAACTAACTGGTTACAAAACCAGAGAAAACCAGAATCCAGAGAGTCCAGTTAATATTTTTGTTTAAATTTTGTGGTTGTTTTTATACTGGGAACATAATTTGTGATATACGACAGATATTGTGGACTCAGTATTGTTCTTGATCAATCAGAACACAAACAATTTCAAGCAATATACTCAAAGTATCATAGACTTGGGTAAATTATCTCTTGTTGACCTGAAAGCAAAACAAAATGTCTTCTTTTAAGATCAATGTCCAAAGCCTTGAACTGGCAGTAATGTGGTGGATTGATATCCAAACAGTCTTCGGGGGTCAATTAATTTAATTGACGATTGCAACACTCCAAGAACTGGAACAGACCACTCACTAGACCAGAATAATCAAGATCTTCCTCCTTGGACAAGGTTTGTTAATAGTGACTGAATTCATTTTGCAGCACAACAGGTCAATGCATGTTTACCCTTGCATTTTGAGATTGTTTTTGAACCTGCCTGTGGCAATATTACAGACATGCCATTTGAAAATGCTTGTAGCATTGAATCATAAAATAAATGAATTTGCACAAAAATGTGATCAAAAAAAGCTGCTTGCTATGATTTTCAAAGACTTGAAATTGTTTATGAGAGTTTCACTTACATGTAACCCACTTCTTAAACAGTTGCCTACAAATAACCAGTGTTTGGCTAGGAATAACTTCAGTGTCTCAAAGAGTCCTAACCCCTGGTAAATAAAGATATTTACTATTTTGCAGTTTTCAGCAAGTGAGATATGTGATCTTTGTCAAATTGTAATGCATGGGCACTATGTTCTGATGTTGCCGTTCTAACTTCAAAAGGCTGAAAGGCTGGCAAGTCATCTTTCATTGGTCAAACCTATTTACATACATGTGAACAATCAGAAAATGCTGTATATCCCAACCAATGAGTAACCCTCCATAAACTTTAACTCAACTCTCATGGTTTTGTCTTTTACAGAGGCATCTTCCATGGCAAACCCCATGCCAAAGTTCTTCAACTTAGTCGATGACACAACAATTTATTATCATTCACAATGACCCAACAATTATCATTCAGAAAACTTGCCAGTTGGTTTTACTAATCAGCTGAAAACAACCTTCTCTGATTTCAATTGATGATATGACAAACTGGTTATTTTTAGAAAGATTATATTGATTGAACAGTTTCAGGGTAAAGGGGCGCCAAAATTAGTTGAGTCAATATTGGCTAAGGTTTATGGTAGGGTTCATGTTGACAAAATTAACTCGCGCCAAAACTATGAACAGATTATCATGATCACTGCAATATTCTTCTATCTTGATAATTACTTAACACTTCCATTATACTTACGACACAACCCAACTGCCTCAAATCAGAGGGAATCGATTCTGATTGACGAATCGAATATCAAATCGGAATGGATCTGAAGAATTTGAAATACGCAGATAAGATTAACAATTATTTTAACACACTCCATCAAAACCAGGAATAAATTACCAAATTATTTCCTACAGTACTCCAGTCAACAAAGCAAACAAACAGGATTTTTGTTTTAAGAGTTCAGAATAGGTTGATTGAAATAATAATTTCTTTAAAATATGTGGGCAGACAAACATTTGTTTCCCTGATGGTTGCAACTGTAAATACTTCAGTTTGAAATTAACGTCTTCCTCGGAAAACAATTATTCAAACATTCACCCAAAATATTCCTGTATTTCAAATCAATATCTTGTCACAAATTGAATATAATCCAGGGCACTCAAGGTTTTAACTCCCAGGAAACTGTAGCTTGGTATTAAATACTTTGATTTTTCAGGCAAGAATGAGAAATTCAATATTATTCCTTCTTTTGATGGAGCTTGCCGTACATAAATTCAACAATGAGCAAATTCTGAGGATGATTTGCGAGTGTAATCAGCCCACTCTACAACTTTGAACACAACTTTTGAATCACATGAGATGATGCACTTGATGACATGAAACTTCTAATTTTAACACATCGTGTAAAAAGAATATAACAAATAAATAACTCTGACACTCTTCAAATATGCAGGGGTTCCTTTCCAAAAGTTAGCCACAAATTTTCGAATAGGTTTTTCACTCATCAAATTTCTAGACACGCACAGCCAACATATCAAACACTCAGCTCATCGCATTTCAAACTAACACCTACAAACATTTCATTTGGCTTTGACAGAAAAATAAAATGCTTGCAAGTGCTCGATTAAACAACAAAATCATCACAATCTTTCTATTTGAACATAGCTTAAGTGGATAAACAACTTGAACTTTTCAAATCATTTACCATTAAGTTACATTCAGGTGACAACCACGACAACCCGCTGACTTGATTCATTCTCTAGCTCACTCAGTAGCCAAGAAATACTGAACAATGTGTATTCATTGCTTTTAAACCACACTTTTCACTCGCCATAATGCAAACAAACACCTTTAGGTCACAATAAAGCATACATTTCCTCATTGCTCACAATTTCCACCTCCTGTCATAAACAACAATAGTTACTCAAGATTGCATTATTTTGAAAGACTGTTTTTCCACCAAATATTTTTCGGTAACCTTCAAAGTAGCCTTTGGTAGCATACAATTAACTTGGAATCATGGCACGAACACCAATCAAATGAATTATCAATAACCACCAACTGAGCAACATACAGCTATTGAACAACGTTATGCAGTCAACTGCACATAACAGGGATGAGATTTTAGAAATCAAAAAGGTTCGAAATTGAATGTGAGCCAGCACCGAGCACCAAATATTGGATTTCCACAAAAATAATGTTTACACGATCATGCATGATACTCGAAACATTGCGTCTTCATCATATGAATGCACCTGCTAGCGTACAATGGTTTTTGCTTTCACTTGTAATGAGATAAGAAAGACTACCAACCCATATATTGGAAATGACGAGACCAAACATAAATTTGTTCCCTTTGATACTTGAACTAGCACATATGAAAACACAACAGCGATAACAGATGTGCTATTGTTATACCTTTTTTAATCACATTAAAAAAGATCAACAATTTCCATGTTTCTAAGTATAGTAAGTGAAATCAAAACTTAAAGGCAGGGTCAAAACAATTACCATTTAGGCATAATTGTTGAGTTTTAGAGTTCAAAGTGTTCAGCATACAGCAATGACAAGATTGTTAGTACATTTTTGTATACATGTGTACAGGGCTGTACCTGTATCTGGAACACATCAAATGGTTTTCTTTTCTGTGAATTGATGTAAAAGCATTTAAAATGTTTTTAACAAAACATATGTAAATCACTTTCATTGCTGTATGAATTGATGAATTTTCCCCCAAAGCCTTTTGTGTATACTTACTTCCATGGCTGAGGAATCTGAGGAGATCTTAATTATGAGGCCAACTATAAATTTCTTTATTCCTTCACACTGAGTTCTGGGAAGTACTTTCCATCTTGTCTTTATGACAGTTTCTAGAATTTGGAGTCCATAGTACTGCAAAATAACCAAAAAGTAAACACTATCATTATTTTCAATGCTACTCCTTTTTGTATGATTCTGCAAACTTTCAGTGTTGACACATCTTAGAGATGCAAACAGCCAGAATTATGAATGTATTACCTTAGTTTGTGGATTATTTGAATATTCTAGAATAGTATCAACTCGTGTCCAGGCATCTGGGTGCTCCTTCAGGCTGGTCAAAATCTGCTGGGCAACTTGTTGCTGAAAGAAATGATAAATAAACAAATAATCACACAAACAAATGAGTAAATGATGTAACTGAAAAGAATCACAAAATGGTTTATTTATTTAACAAATCTGTTTATCAGAACACAGAAAGATGATAAGTGCAAGAAAATATTAGGGTGACCAAACTAACTTTAAAAACTTAATACTTAATACCATCAAAATGATTTGTATTAGACGGAAGGGAAAATTTTAAACTTTATTTTTTATATTAAATAATGTTTTTTTAATTTTATAAACTTAATCAATTATTGATCATACTTGTGTTCCGGCACCATTGTAAAGACAACCTACAACGCTGTCTAGCAGGTTGATGTCCAACTTCTGACTGAAGTCAAGCAATTTCCCCGATTGCTCAGTCACCGTTGCCATGCTTTCTGATAGCAGCTATGAAGAAAAACATATATCGATTGTGGAGTAATGTACATGCTTATACCAAATTGATTTGCTCACAAAATGATTCAGATAGTAAAAGAAAGCCTGTTAAGCAACTTGCATTGGACAAGAAACACCCTAAAGCTTAACGCTTTTCTACCGTCAAGTTAAGCAGTTTTCCAATGGTTGTAACTTTTTTAAGTACCTGAAACCATCCAAAAACAAATTCAACATGTGAATGGATATATTTTGAGTTGATTATAATTATCAATTTTGTAATTACTCTCAAATTTCAATACAAAAATGGACAGAAAGGCAGGTAACTTTTTCCATCCATTTTTGATCAAAATTTGAGGGTGATTAAAAATTAAAAACTCAAATTATCAGTATAAGCCTACATGTTCGTTCACATAATGATACACTTTTTGGTTGGTTTTGGGAACTTAAATTGTTGAAACTTTTAGGCTTTCAGCTGCAAGTCTGAACATAGTCCCTTTAATAATTTTAATAGTTACAAATAATTTTGAGAACTTTCCAAACAAGCAAAAGCTATAAAAAACCATTTCACAGAAAAGGTGTCACAATGACCTTTAAATAGATCGAGCTCTTCAAAAGGATATTGTGTATCACTATCAGTAGTACTGTAGTAGGTGAGAAAAAAAATGTAATCTGTGGACATATTTTCATACAATATTTTAAGAAATTATCTTTTTTGAGAGGGAAAGCTGAAACATCCACAAGATAATTAATTACCTATAACCCCACAAAAACATGCTTTGTGTCAATATTTTCAAGAAAGGGAAAACAACAGGAAATTCTCTTTAAAAGTGAAAATATGTTGTCACACTCAAAAATGAGTCACTCTCAAGTCTCTTCTTATCCAACTAATATAGTTAAACTTAAAAAGTTAACTGGAGAATAGACCCGTTTTTTGTTTAATTGATGAATAAACAAGTTAGGCTTTGACAGTTTGATTTTATTTTCATACGAAGTTCACATTTCTTCTACTTCTAGTTCAAACACAGAATCTGGCATCTATATAAATCGCAGGGCTCGAAATATGCACTGGCATGGACTGCAGGCCGAGGCCAGTGATTTTACTTATGGAGCCTCCATGTTTTACTACAGTACCCTAGGTACTAGCAGTAGTCAGGCCTGTAAACTCATGATGACCGGATAAGTAAACTGGTCATCGTGTTTTCCAATTATTATTATTTTTTTCTTTAAAAAAAATATGTTTTAACGTTTACTTAGATTTTTGAATCTGATCATGGTCTAATAAATAATTCTGTTGGGGATCAAAGTTTACTTTGACCCATAATAAAACAAATAAGATAAATCTTCTCTCTTTTTTTAGCTAGTGCTAATACAATTACATCATGTACATTGTTATTGTAAACATCACATTATGATATATTGTTATTTGTTACAACTAGCTACCAAGACCAGAATTAAAATGGGAAAATATTTGAAAGGACAGAACAAATCGTGAATCGTGTAGAGCATTTGTACACAGGTATCCTCCCCTGTCCTGTTTTCAAGGTAGGCCTACCATGCCTTTTTCTTTGAGTTAAAAAAAAAAAATGATGCCATATATCAACTGATGCCCTAATTACCTTCCTTTGTTTATAAGAAGTATACAAACATATATTAAAACTTGATGGACATTGAAACTTTCACACCACGCACCGATCTTCGATGACTTCAATAGCGTCCCATTTGTTTTGAGTTTGACCTGTTTTTGAGGCAAACAAGAAAGTATGGTGTCCTGGTGAAGCCATACGTGGAAGAAACATTTGCAGTGACTACAAGTGTTTTGTGAGACTTTGTGTATGACTCTATATCCAGCAGTTGTCTTCACTATATTCAAAACATTTTTTATTTAATTTTAAAGATTACCATGGTAATTTGCAAAAACTAAATATAAAAAAAAGTGTAAATAACTCTTGGCTTTTAAATCTGATTTTTATTTTGTTTTGTTTCTTTTTATGTTTCTTAACATTTATAATAAAGTATTTATAAATAAACAGTGATAATTGAATCACCAAGCCGATGTTTAAACTTTAATATTAATAATAATAATGATATGAGGGTTACAAAAAAAATTCTCCAGACTATTACTTAGAAAATGATATAAGGCACATAGCTTCTTTAGGCCTCTGTATTTTTTCCCCCAGAATGCTCAGCTGAATGTTGAGTCACATGATTTGATCATCGTGAATTGTGAATTGAAAAAGTGTTTGATGAAACTTTTCGGTGGGCAAATTTTTTTTTATGGCCCCCGACAGTATGACATATTTTTGTACCTTGTAGAAATGCCTAAAATACCACAATTTACATTTACAAGTGCAACTAACCAGTGGAGCCTTACAAGTTACATGTTTCTAAAGTTTTGGTCAAAGGAGAGGAGACTCTTTGCTTAAAGGCCCTGTACACTATCGAGTAAGATCGAAAAACACAAATGTTCACAGATTCACACATAACTTACATGATTTAAAGTAAGTAATGGTAGAAAGGGTTCCTTAAAATATTTCTGCCTAAAATGCTATCGTTTCTGAGAAATGAGTAAAACAATAGTTTTTATCGCACGCGATAATAAACTCGATGTTTGAAAAACAGAAAACACATAAGGTCTCTTTTCACTATTTTCTCGTGACCTCGATGACCAATTGAGCTCAAATTTTCACAGGTTTATTTCATGTATGTGGTTGATTGCACAAAACATGAACACTGTCTGTGATTATTTTGTCAGCTCTGCCAATAAGGTTTATCGCGATTCAGAATCGCAATGGATCATGGGAGGGCAGAGGGGGCAAATGCTACAGTCGGTCGTCGTGCGCGAGTTCCCGGATTGCCCCCTTTCACTACACCATCATGCGCGGCAAAACAGCGCCCTCTCTTGGTATTTTGCTATTCGCGATAAACCTTATCCTGTAATCCCCCTGTATAATACCTTTAAACCACAAAAATTGTATCTAGGGACCGTTTACATCGCGCGCAGCAGAGAGGTAAAAGATTTGCCTCGATTTCAGGGTCGCCTTGTATACAGGACCTCCTACGATACCAAGAAACACATGAACATTCACTCCGAACCGAGAAAATGTCAATTTTTTTTAACAAATAAAATGCGTTGTTCTTGTTGGGTCCATCAGTGCAGTAACTCTAACCACCATGGCATGGAGGAAGGATCTTTTCCTTCCTCCATGCTCTAACCATGGTCCATGGAGGTTCTACCTCCATGCTCTAAGCATGGAGGTAGCTAACGACTGGAGACCATGCATGATGTAGGTCTAGGTCTAGGACTCACTGTAAACAATTGGTAAAGGTTTAAGGTTTAGGCATGATTATGAACGAAAGGAAAAGACTCGGTAAAACAACAACCTTTTATTAATTACCTGATTAACAAACGAAAGTTCGATTTGTTTTTGAATAAGGACAAGCTTTAACTTTAATAAGGGTTTGAAGCTATAGGACCTACAAAATCGTATAATTTCTAATACTTAGTATCGGAATCATATTTCGAAAAAAGGAATCAGAATTATTTCAGCACGACAGTCTATTCCGATCCACAACCAACATCAAAACATGTGGGCTTTGACCAATGACAGTGCCGCAAATCCGAGCCTTACCTTCATCAGCCAATCACAGTGTGTCTATTATGAGACGACTATCTGGCACACTGCTGCAATTCCAACAATAGTATTTGGGTATTCGTCGTCCGGCGAATATCCTCCCCGAATCGAATGATTAGCCAACACTTTCAAGAACGAGTGTGTATCGCCATGATTCTATACGCCCTCAAAACTTGGTTGAAATGTAAAAGAACGAATTATTCTGAGAAGCAGAGAGAAAAACCAATATAAATTGAGCGATATTCTAGCCCAGAGAACGAAATTCACGTCCACTGTCGACGAGATTCAGTGATAGAGTGATGGAAATTTTCTGGCATACTAGATGGAACCGGTTATAACCAGTTCCAGGCAGTATTATTGTTTGTGTGTGATGACCGTCGGACGGTATGCATTTGCCCCGCGATCCCATCGTAGTGTACATGCATCAATCCTGTTTTGATCATCATCCAGCATCGTGCCAAGTCTGTTTATATCGCAAAAACATAGAGGGGAAGAAAACAAATAAAACTTATAAAACGAGATAGAATCGGTTTATTCTGGTGGTTAGTTTTGGCATGGCATGGGTTATTCCTTCAGCCTTGGAAATTCTGAATTTTGAATTAATTATGTTCTAAAACAGATACTGTACGTAGGCCTATGCATCCTGAATAACTGAATAGAGCTATTTTATCATGGTACAGTGTCCGCGTGCTATACAATGGTGTGGGCTGCCACGTCAAATCAATTAGTGCATCACAAGCCCAATTAATTAAGGTCCACTTCTTGCGCTACTCACTGTCTGTGCGTCACTACGCGTACGCGTGGTATGCACGTGCACGTTGCACAAAAAATCAAAACATCACAAAACAAAACAAAACAAAACAGATATGATTTGGGGTAGTTCCCGCATACAATGAGCAAAAAGCACCCACCGCGTGACCGCGACGGTCTTCGATCAAGTGAGTAAAAGACCCTCCGAGGTATTTATAGATGAGCCCTAACAATTAACATGCTAACGGCCACATCGAAACTCTGTACATCTGTAATTGTATAACTCTTTAATTTATGCGGAAATAATGACACACATTTTCCCCCCATAATTATTATGACCAGTGAAGTATCTTGCCGGCCAAGAAATGCCATGGAATGTTCAAGGTCAGGCTTTTTCTAAGCAATACATGATCTGTTAACTCCTTGCACTTCACTCACTCGGAACGCACCTCCGGTAATTTCACTCAATTGCGGGGAGTAAAAAAAATTGTGTACAATGGGTCTGCCAAAAAAAATAGTGGACAGGATAGGCGCAATAGGCTTTGGGCTAGAAATTTGCGCCAACGTGACGCATGTCAAGACTTAGACCTTAATTTCAAGTCTGATGAGATGGTTGTCTGCACTCTATCCGCAAAACGCAGTTTATCTCTATAGACCCATTGCACAACGCGCAGCGTGCATACACGCGCGTCTCCTGTCCGCCATTTTGGGGGTCAAAACTTGCACAAAAGGGTGTAAACACGTCCGTGTACCATCCTTTTGTGCACGTTTTGACCCCCAAAATGGCGGACAGGAGACGCGCGTGCAAGTGCGCTGTGCGTTGTGCAATGGGTCTATAGATATGTTGCAATAGACCCCTTGCATAACGCGGAACGCTAAATGGACCCTGAGGTCACGCACACTATTTTACGCGCAAAGAACACCTATCGTCCAATCATCTGCCTCCTTTGACCTCAGTGAGGGCGCTTTTTGGCCTCAGTGAGGGCACTTTTTTAGCGTGTGATGTCATATGCAAGGGGTCTATATGACGTAAATCGGCCATCTTTACGGGCAATTTGGAACACACAGTCATGCGTTACGCGTGAGAACGGCGTGCAGCACGCGCAAATTTCGCCAAACTCATTGCATGATTGGTTAGTGAATGACGCGGCTGCGTTAATAATTTGAGCGCTTGACGCGCCTGCAAGTCAAATTAATGCGATTTGCCCGTAAAGACGGCGTCTACTCTGGGAACTATCTATCACGCGCCCTGCATTCAGGCTCGACCCTCATGATGAGGCACTGGAGGCGCGCCTCCTATTCTTGTGTATTCTGGCCGTATCCGGATCATACTCTGTGTGGATGGAAGGGATGTACCAACAAACGCCGATTGCACACAGTTAGACCAATTCAGCTACGCAAAATACATACAACACGCAAAATTGCTTGCATCACCATACATACGGCTGATGGACGTGTTTTTATAGTTTTTAAAGTGCAATATAGGCCTATGCTCATCTTTGGCGGATCTCCCCTTCCCCGTACGTGCAATAGCTTAAATGAAAGCATGTAAATTTCTCTAATCTACAAAACAATCCATATTCAATTTAAGTCTACATTTTCGGCCAAAATCAGACCTAGCATCTTTGGATTAGAGTCTTTATGAACTCATGGCGCATCCCACTAGAGGATGCGGCCTGAGCAAAAAAAAGTATAAACCCAACATCTTTTTTGAATAGGGCCTGATAGACTTGAAGGTCATGGCTTTCCTGATTTGTTGACAATTTTCCCATTATTGTGCCCCTGGAGTTGTTGACTATCAACCTGTGGCATTTGGAGTAAGGCCCTACACTCTGGGCCACTAAAAATGGCCCTTTGCTAGAAGGTGTAGGGTATTTTTTTCGCGCCTCCACCATTCAGGGGTGTCTTTTTTTATTTTATTTTTAGCTCAAAAGTTGAACGGCCAACCTTCCTAAATTGAAAAGAAAAAATAACTTTAGTAGTCATAAAATATATTTGGCTTGTTTTCCAGAGGCTGAGAGACTATTTAAAAAACATATTTTTGAATATTTAGCATATTTTAGCATACACGGGACGTTTTTAGTGGGTTGTCAGAAGTGCGCCACCTGTTGTCTAAACACGGTCATTTCTCTCTCTCTCTTTCTCCTCGTGGCCGCCATCATGGGATTCCAGAACATTTGGCATTCGCACCCAAGGAAGTACGGGCCTGGCTCCAGGAGTTGGTAAGACATTAAATTAATGCTTCATCCAATAACGTAAATATCAAAGCATATTACAGGTATAAAATTATATCGAAAAATCGTGTATTTACATGGAAATAAATGCGTTTTCTGTTGAGGTAATCTCGGACCAATTAATTGACAGTACATTTGTGACCGCGTGAGGGCGTTTTCAACGGTGAATTTCCTTGCATCACACCATGATCGCACTCACTCACTGCACCATGCACTCACCAGTTTTATTTTATTTTGACTGCCTGCATGTACTGTACAATGACTGTAGTGAAGTATGAGGCGTTTCCTTGGGAAAAATGTCTGCATCCTGCCACCACTAAGGCCAAGGGATTTATTTTATTTCTTGATGGATGTTGGACTTCATTTCCCTTTTTTTTTTTTTTACCAATATACAATCCTGACTGAGGATGTATTCTATGATCTATCAATAGTGGAAATCACAAAATTTGAGATTTGATCTGATTGAGTTGTAAGTAGTCTAGTTGGATAGAGCTCTTTGAGACATTCATTTTGATACTTTACTTGTGGGGATCGGTTCATGAAAACCGGACTTATGGAAGGTCAAAGTTAAAAATATTTGACCTTGTTTACATTACAATTTTTTGTGACCTTGTAATAATAATAATAATAATATCAAGCATTTATAAAGCGCCATCTATCTAGCTAGGCTATTCCGAGGCGCATATTATTACCCCTGGTCACTGGGCCATTTTTATCAATCCTGAAACCATATCAGCTCCCTGGGGAGTATATACAGCCTGTGCTGCAATATATGCGCTACTAGGCTAAATCCATCACAAGAACCATCTCTGCCCTCACAGGTACCCATTTTACCCCTGGGTGGAGAGAAGCAATTATAGTTAAGTGTCTTGCTCAGGGACACAAGTGTCACGACCGGGACTCGAACCCACACTCTGCTGAACAGAAACACCAGAGCTTGAGTTCGGTGCTCTTATCCACTCGGCCACGACACCCTAACTGTTGCGCACAACAGCCAATTCCCTTTGCGTAATTGAACATTTCCCAAGGGCCGTATCAACGTGTTTGACAATCAAGCGCGAAAAAGCGCGACAACTAACAGTTTTAATTCAAAAAGTAATTACATAATTAAATACTCAACTAACTGTCATTTTTGGTTCATTATGGGGCCCTAAGAGGATAACTACTTACAGTTCACAATGAATTTGAGCGCAGAAAATAGATTTCTTGTGATTTTACAGAAAGTTTTTCACAAATACTCCAACAAAACGGACGTCAAATTGCATATCAATTGCGAGAGAAAAACTCCATCTTGAAAGTAGTTCCGTTTATTTTTATGAATGAAACGATTAACATGGGTTAAATCTATATCCCTCCACACCACCGATCTCTCTATAGCGTTGTACACGTTGAGGTGGTCACAGTTTCCCATTAACAAAAAGTGGCTGCACGGTGAACAGCGCCCTCACTCGGTATTGATTGACACTACTATCAATAGGGTTAGGACCCCAAAATTTTTGTGTAAAATCCTAAAATTGGAAAAAAAAAAAAAAAGCTTCATTCCCTCTCCCCAGTCTTCTCTTCTCTCCTCCTCCCCCACTCCCTCCATCCATCATTCACTCACTATCATTAGCAAGCAATCAAATAATGCAAGTACTTACCGGGAATTGAAGAGAGAACAAATTATTATGCACAAGAGCATCATGAGCATAGCCTATTTACCGCTAGGCTATGAGGGATTGATACCAAAATTGGTTTATTAGTTCTACAAATTTCTACCATTAGCATTAGCTGTTTAGTAAAAGGTCATGAATATTTAATTTCTATGAATATTAAAATCAGCAGTTTGTTGAATAGTTTGCATAAACTGAATATTCAGGAGTTTATGAACTAAAACCTGCTTTACATATTACTATTATGCACGTATCAATTGTAGTCCCGGCCCCCCCTGGACTTTAACAGAGGTAGCCGGGACATAGACGGGGATGTGCAAAAAACGTGCCCCGCTAGCTGGGACAATAGCGGGGTCTTTGCCGAGGTTGTACAATTTGTTTCCCCGCCCTACTGGGACAATAGCGGGGTCTTTGCTGAGGTTGTACAATTTGTTTCCCCACCCTACCGGGAAAATAGTGGGGACTTCGACGAGGTTGTACCATTTGTTTCCCTGCCCTACCGGGACAATAGTGGATCGTTTTGTGGGTGACAAATGCCCTGCTTGTTGGTCGGGCCGGGATTGTGCGGGGGTTGTTATAAATGCCCCGCATGCCGGGGCCGGGATCGTGTGGGGGTTGTTATAAATGTCCTGCATGCCTGGGCCGGGATCGTGCGGGGGATGTACAAAAACAAGTGCCCCGCCCGGCCGGGCATGTAGCAGGGCATGGCAGGGACTATGACACCAATCCATTTTTACATCCCCGGCCAAGTCCCCGCTAGTCCCGGGTCCCCCAGGGCCGGGATTACAATTGATATGTGCATTAGTCACGTGAAAGGTTCTTTTGGATTATTCCATTAGTACAAGTCATAGGTAAGTTTATGTTCATAAGGGCAATATCGGGTTATTTTTTTCCTTTTTTGAATCATCCTTCAATGGGGGTATGTTTGTAGCGGCAATAGTTATGATTATGTGGAATTTGGGCTATTCTTCCCTTTTTTGAATCATCCTTCAATGGGGGTATGTTCATCACATCAAAGGCCACTGTAGCTGGCTTACCCATTCCATAAATCAACAAGTCCTGGTGAATTTTCCAATGCGCATGAACGATGACCGACTCATTGGACACACACACAGCAGGAAAACGAAAACAAAATGGTGTTTATTTTCGACGAAGCTTTTGCGATTTTCTGACGCCTTTTTAAGGCCTTTAGAATTGTTCAATTTTCCTGTTTTTTGCTGTATGTATTCAGTTAACCCATCTTGACAGGTAAGACTAAAATTTAGTGTAATCGGCCAGATATTAAAGGAGCTATAGTGGTGGCACCCTGCTGAATTTTATCCGAAACGAGGTCAAGTCTGCCCTACTTTTTGGTCCCAGTATCTATAACAATAACATGGACAGGTGCCCTGCGGGTGCGTTGTCGCTGCAGTGTGTACATCATGTCGACACATCATGTGTTTTGTTGCTGCTGATGCGTTATGGATGTAAATCAACTGCTGTTTACTGGCACACTGGTTACAGGCGCTGCAGCGAGTGCGCACATTCAATCATGAGCAACGTAACTTCTATGGGGTGGGTTGTTTGAAAGAATGGTCTAGAATAAGGGGAAAATCTTTGCATAAAAACATGGGGTTTTTTATTTGAAAAATTGTTTCACCTCCTGATTTCCTTGGCCTTTTCCAGAATTGCACAAAAGCACAACATACATGTAGTGTTGTTTTTCATTCTATCCCAGCACTTACAATCTGCGGTAGAATTTTTCTCAGAATCTAATGCAGAAGTATCAAATCAAAAGATAAAGACATTAATATTTGCGTATCATATACCTTTGCAGTGTTAAAACTGTTTTCACACAGTTCATATAATGAGGACATTGTGTTTTGTGTTTCTTTCAACAGCCGTGTATGTGGCAACCGTCACGGTCTGATCAGGAAGTATGGCCTGAATATCTGCAGACAGTGTTTCCGCATGTATGCTAAGGACATAGGATTTCAAAAGGTAAATGGCAATTAAAAAAATCGGGGGAGGGGGCGGGGGGATGATTGTGTAATCCGGATTCAAAACTGTTGTCCTTTTGTTGTACAATTTACAAATGTGGCTTACGAGAATGGATAGGCTGCTACCATTGTATACCGTGGCAGAGTATCAGCTGTGGCTTACAGCTAAGGTTGTTTTTGCGATGTATGGTGAACAGTAAATGCAAACTCATATTTTCTCCAGAGCAAACAGCAAATCCCTGGAATCATGGGAACCTTTGTTGTCTTTCCTTTGTCAAGTCGGGGTTTCATTGTGTCAACGAAATTCTCAAAGAAAAATGCTTACTCCAGAAGCCAGCTCTGAACACTGCGAAAAACAAGATTTTTTGAATACCAACCAATGTGAAGTGTTATAGCTTTTCTCATGGAAGTGCCTTTTGCAAAATGAAAATTAGCTTGCCCTCTCAAGTTTGATGAAATCCATGGTCTTATAAATATTGTGCTTCATCCGTTTCTTTTCAGATGGATTAAAAATTATCCAAAATGGGCAGCTGGTCTTTTATGCGTCCCTTCTTCATCAAGTCAGATCTGCTAATCAGCAACAGTCAGAATATCATGGAATTTGGACTCAACCATCAGATACCAAGCTCGGAGAGCCAAGCTGTGGGTTCCACATGGCGCTTTTTCTGCACAGTCAGTGTTGAACATCAGCCATACAGCTGTGAAAAGAACCAGTGACAGCTCCATGAGTTCAACTTCTATTGATTCTTCAAAGACTCACACTTCAATTCATGATGTAGTAACATCAAAATCAATACAAATTGTAGATTAGGTAAAACTCTCAGATGCAAAAATAAAAAAAGTCCAGATCTGCAAGAAATCTACTGTATGCTTTGTCTCCTTTTTAACAGAGTCCTTAGCTGATACCAGTTAAATTTGTTTTCAGTTTACCTGAATGGATTACTTAAAAGCATTTTTCTAAAAGCTAAGTATACCTTTGGTTTTTGGAACCGTATGATTGTTTTAATCCTAAATAAATGTAGATATGTACAATAAAACTAACCTGTGAAAATTTAATTTCAAAAAGTGGTCGTGTTTTTGAGATATCGCCAAAACACCAGAGCGAAATATGTCCACGCAGGAAGAATAATCCCTATAGGAATACACAATCTGATATTTTTTTTTTCTGACGAACATTTCTCGGATTCAAATTTTGGGGCATAAAACCTGATATATTTTTCTATAACCACATTCGGAGTGAAATGATTCTCAAAATGCTTTATACTATCAAAAGCTGCTGTACTTCTCACTAAGTAAGTTTTTCATGCCATTATTTTAAGTGTGATTACCATGCATATTGCATATACCTTCCCTTTAAGCATAGCTCATGCTCTAGGACTTGCTGCTTATGGTAGAAATATCGGGGAACTGGGCTCCAGATTTTCGGCAATATCTCAAAAACAGCTACCACCTTTATCTACATTTATATAGGATGAAAGCAGTCAAACAGTTCTAAAAACCAAAGGTATCCTTTGCCTTCGAGCAATGTGTTGTGTCACAATGCAAATCACCACCGTGGCAATATCGACAACTCGTCTGATATGAATCTTTGTGCTTCTTGTCATTGATCACTGGACCTAATTTGGGATTTGTTCTTCATTTGTTTTGAATGAAAATCGTGCTTGTTTTTTTCTTCAAGCTGCATTTGTGCAGCAGTAGTTATAAAAATTCAACCTAATGTGAAATATTGACGGGATTAACTTCAAACTACCAGTTTTGGATAGGGATTTTAGAAAAAATCTGGTGAGCAAAATTTCAACCCAAATATAGAGGGGTTGTAGATTGGGCATAAACGAGTATTGTTTGACAAATTTCAAGTCGCCTCCCTCATTGACCAACGTTTGGAAGAAATATAACCTTTTGAAAATGACTGCATGTTTGGAAGAATTTTAAACAACGGGAAAGAACAATTTCACCTGCCATCATTCTGTAATATGAACGTTTTCTGCCCCCCCTTACCCACCTTCCCCCACGGGTTAAAAGAATCGTGCCTTTTATTGGATTGGAGGAATATCTCTGAACAGTAATCAAAGGAAATTTGAGTCGATTCTCTACAGGTTGTATATTAAAAGGGGTTATTGGGTCATATTCTACAAATGTGGCAACCACAATTTGTAATATTGTACAATATGCTGAGACAAAACTGTTGTAGAAAATGAATCACTTGGTCACATGGTCACATGGTCACATTGTAAGAAAACATCTGGGCCCAACTTCATGGTGCTGCTTGCCAAATAATTATGCACTTGCAGCACCCTGTAAGATGCGTATTTCTATGGGCCGCAGCAGGGGGTAAGCGCAGAGTTCCACGGTAAGCAATGTCATGAAATTAGGCCCCAAAGAAAAGAAACTTAACTTGAAATTGGATGCTACATGTAAATACTCTTTAGAATAGCCAGCAATCATGACTACCTATGAATGAGCCTAGCTATAAGATGAAGCGCTTTGAACTGTTGACTCCAGTACACCGATTGACAGGATTTATAAAAAAAATCTGTACATTCTTTATTTTTTGTATGAGACATGAAATGTCCCCTTTTCAAGATGTGCAATAAAGGTGTATGTGCTCCTGTTCCTGCATACGTGATAAACTGGACTAAAGCCTGCTTTACACTTCCTGCGAATGTGAAGCGAATTTGCCATCACAACTCTGTTTTTGCTGCGACTGTTTTGCAAGAGTTGTTGAGCACAGATCAACTCTTGCAAACTTTTGATGTCAAATTCACTTCGCAATTGCAGGAAGTATGAGCTGGGCTTAAGGCTTTGTCCGAATGATGGCTGTGGCTATGGCAGGATCTCAGTTCAATGTTGTCACTACAGCCAGTGGTCATAGCCGTAGCCCAAGTGGCTTGATTTTGTTAGGCCTGGCCTAACATAAGCTGTGTGATTGTCGATCGCTTAGAATGTGCCTGAAGTGACAGGTGCTTAGCCATCTATGGTCAAGTCTTGTCCATGGATGTGTGGTACTAGTGACAAAATCAATTAAAATTGATGGCCATGGTTAAATCCCAGAATCAATCATGAAGCCAAATGCTTCCTTGGATAGGTTGGGATATGAGGTGGTGTAGGACAATTGATATGAAAGTATATGAAAGAAAAGTATATGAAAGTATATGAAAGAAAAATATGAAAGTCTGTCACTCGGTCAAAATCTGATGCAATAGTGTGGAATCTCCCATCAGTGGTATCTTGCCCAATTGCGGCGAAAGACATACAAATATGTCCGGGACCATCGAAAAGTGTTGCCTTTTGAGGGCGCCCTTCCTCCATTGGCAGTCATCTCATTCTCGGGCAGTCTGCTGCAACTCGGTGCAAGATTGGATTAATTTCAGTATTTCTAGTGTTAATTATTGTGTACTGTGGGGTGAACGGCAAAACATTCGGAGGGAAGAAGAGGCAATACTGAGATGGCGATGAAGCTCTGTGCAAGTTCTGAAAATCCTCCGATTGGTAAGATCAGAAACTTCTCTTGATTTACAATCGTGTTGAATATTCCACGTAACTCCATCATCGTCCACGTGGACAACACAACAGTCAACATGCACAATCGTGCTCGAAACCTTACTTCTCTTCCTTCCTCCATGCTTTGCTTTGATTAAGTTAATAACAAACGCAGTAGTTTTAAGTGGTGGGTTCGTTGTAACCCTCCGGTCTACGGTTGTCGGTAGGATCATGGAGGTAGGATTGAGGGTTCATATAGGGAGGATCGGGGGTTTTATCGTAACTTTTGACTGTCATTGACACTGCCGCTGCGTGACATAAAGTGACAGCATCAGATCATGGGGGGTAGTTGCGATAATCGTAACCCTCCTTTCCCGACGGGCTTTAGGCCGGAGGCCCGTCGGGAAAGGAGGGTTACTATTATCGCAACTACATGGGGGGATGGACAGTTGCCTTAGGGTAGGCTAGTATAGGTACACTAGGCAGGCCATCAAGTTGATTTCGCGTGTACCAACACACACACACACACACAGCCCCGAAAAAAAGAACAAAATATATTAAATCATAACTCTTGTTTTGTATAGCCCCATTTATAGTGCCAATACTCTGGACTTCCTCCGATCCTTGGCCCTACGCCCATGTACCTCCAGAAGGTGGGATAATTTTTCGAATATCAACTCACTTTTTTATGCCGAGATTTTTTCCCCAGTTGTCACTCATTGTATCCGATATGTGAAAAGCACATTAAAACGCCATTGTGCAACCTCGTTTTGGTGTAATTTTGAAGAAATTCTGAGACGTTACTATACTGCCACCGATTTGACTGCCCGGCATCCATTTTGTTGATCGGTTGATTTCAACAGGTGGCGCCCTTCGCTAGGGCATTATGGGATAGGCAAGGAACCCTTTCGCGTGCTAGGGCATGGGAGATGTTCCCCTGCCTATCCCAGCATGCCCTAGCGCAGGGCGCCCCCTGTTGAAATCAACCGATCAACAAAATGGATGCCGGGCAGTCAAATCGGTGGCAGTAACGTCTCAGAATTTCTTCAAAATTACACCAAAACAAGGTTGCACAATGGCGTTTTAATGTGCTTTTCACAAATCGGATACAATGAGTGACAACTGGGGAAAAAATCTCGGCATAAAAACGTGAGTTGATATTCGAAAAATTATCCCACCTTCTGGAGGTACATGGGTGTAGGGCCAAGGATCGGAGGAAGTCCAGAGTATTGGCACTATAAATGGGGCTAGTTTTGTACAACTCACAACTATGACACTTTAGTCTTTACAGCAGGCAGGAACATTCTCTCTTAATTCTTACTTACATTAAACAAAATATGGAAATCGGACGAACAGTTTCGGAGATAATGTTTGTAAAAAATAAAGAGCAATGACAGATAACGGTTGCATGGCCTTGCGTGCAGCGTCCATTCATTTGTGCATGACGTCACCTATGAACCCCGTGGACGACAGATTTCGGAAATCTTCGGAAATCGTCCGAAGAAGCCCGAAGAAGGTTTTTTTGCGATGAGGGAGCGCTTGTTTACACAAAGTGAGATAACAATTACATCATCGTGTAGCTGACAATTTTCCGCACATGGTACATCTAGTCGCATTGCTTTTAACGTGAAAACCTTTTTTCGTCGGCATTAACCGTTATTTGAATAAAGATTTCATCCAGAGATAATCATCAACATGGAATGCGACATTGTAAGTATTAATGCTGATACTTTTAAGTTTAATTTGTGAAAATTTTGTGTCATATTATCAAGTATTCTTCTACCTCCAAGAGGTTTTGTTCAACCATTTCTTGCAAAGTTGTCCTAACTAAGGCACGAATGTACTTCGTACATCTTCGTGTTTCCGCCGCCACGATACACCACAAGAGGGCGTGTGTTGCGATAATTTTGCCGTTAGTTTTACTCACAAGGCATTTTTAGTGAACTTCTTTTAGTTTGATTTGTTGACTTTTACGTTTACCTTGTAGTATTTTAATGAAGAAAAATTGCTTTTAAGATAGCAGTGCCATTCACTGTACAGTCCACCACCAGGGTACACTCGATGGCATGGTGGTCCAAGCTGTGGGTGTTAATTCCTTTCCTCTTTATTGTAGGGTAATAAAACGCCATGCCCTGGGGCCTGGTCAATAGAAGCCAATGACTAGGCTAGCCTTTGTTTATGTCTCGGAACGTAACAAACCCCCTTTATTTCTTTATCAGAGGCAAGTGCCAGGCTATAAGCCATCTTTAAATAACGCCAATGTATTCTTAAAACGAAAAACGAAAGTAAAACGAAAACTTGATTGTAATGTAGCTCCAATTAGTTTTCAGAATTTGTCTTTGTATAACAAAAATCATCGCTGTACCTCGCCATTATCCTCAAGTTTTTATTAATGATTGTGGTGTATGGGCTTGGGTCTAAACTTTTATTGTATTAATACTACAATGTTACATTTAAATTCAAGGATCAATCTAAAATTAAAGAAAAATGTGCAGTCATAAACACTTTAATTTCTTCCATTCTGGTACATTTAATTTGATATTTGATGTACATAATTAGTCAAGTTTATTCACATAAACACCTGCAAAACTTAACAAATCTAATTTGTATCTGTTAACATATTCCCCCACGTTGCCTCCCGCCTCAGTGTTGATTCACAATAATTTGCCGTTCATAAAAATCCTATGCGCCGCATACGTTTGTAAACCCCTCCAGCAGTAGAGGGCGCCCGTCATATAGTGCGCCCTCTAACGCCATAGGCTGTGTATTAAACTTGACCGTAGCTGAATTAAAGAAAAACATAAGATTAAGAATTAAACTTGAACTCAGGTACGTTTTTTGCACGACCCATGCTCATTAAAAATGATATATCTCTGCAACCAAACATCCGATCTCAAAATTTTAAATTGATTTTTACTTCTTAGATTACACCTTATCAGACCTCATCTTGTCAGAGAAAAAATCACCTGCATTAAATTTCACTGAAACTGCCTACTGGTACTGGTACTGGTAGTACCTGAGTGGTAGTGGTAGTGCATGGGTAGGACGTCAGTGTCTGTTGCACTGCACTGACGTCCTGGGTATAAAGCTTCTCTACAATGCGAACAAAATTTGGACTACAACAATTTTTTCATATTTTTACCTGATTTGAGAAGCAGAAATTCTGTTCATATATTTTTGGTGTCCTTAACTACACTTTTGATGAGTTCACAACTGACAAATACATCCATGGATGACATTATTTCCGATGGCCCCTGGGCCGATGGCCCCTGGGCCGATGGCCCCTGGGCCGATGGCCCCTGGGCCGATGGCCCCTGGGCCGATGGCCCCTGGGCCGATGGCCCCTGGGCCGATGGCCCCTGGGCCGATGGCCCCTGGGCCGATGGCCCCTGGGCCGATGGTCCCTGGGCCGATGGTCCTTTTTATGTACCCCAGCTGCTAAAAATAGCCCCAGTTTGTCAGTTGTCTATTTCTACCCCTGAGATGGATACATCAAAGAAAGCTTCACTTTTTATTTGTCCACTAAAAAATATGAAATAGTTCTGAAGTTGCAGCACAAATTCTGTTGGCATACAAACATGAGCAGAATTTACTCCAGGCCTTTTGCCTTTAATTCTTTTTTGTGCTGTCGTTGTATCCTCTGTCATAAGCCAAAGCAGAACATATCCCAGATGAAAACAGATGAAACCTGAAATCAAATTTGCATTCATGATATTCATGAGATGTATTAATCTAAGCACCTGAACTTTGAAGCTCATTTCTACCTTCATGGTTTAACCCCTGTAGTCCGTGTATGCATGGGCTAATGAACAAACCAGCTTGCAGCCGTCTGGTTCCAGGGGCTCACTTCTACAGATTTAAAATGGTTTGGTCTGTACATAGACCCATACAGATGTTCCTACAGGGACAGTCACTCAATTCTGAGCGTCGGTGCATTGTGATAATAAGTATTGAAAATCCAATGCACTAAAATAGGAATTAAAAACTTAAAAAGTTGGTTTTTGACCACAAGTAATGGAAATTGAGTGCGAGTGCATTTTAAGTCAAGTAACAAGTACGCCTGTATGAAATTGAGTCCAGGTATGTGACTTTGATGTTCAATTTCCAATACTGAGCTATCCGAGTACATTACTACAAGTCACTTCAAAACTTGATTAGTACTGATCATGAGTACTTCAACAACGTAATGTGATACTACAGAATACGGTAAATATAACTATTTTAAAAGAGTACAGCAAAGGGGAAGTTCAATTTTGCCTTTCCATAAAAAAACCCTAAAAACTTGTATGAAATAAATGAACTTGGAACTGTTTCTGAATTTCAACAAGATGATTCATTGTTTGTCCACAGCTGCCCTTCTCACAGCAGAATACGTCAGAGGCTCGGTGAGCATCAATGTGGAATGGGGCAAGGCCACTAGTCTAAAGCTGTCTGAGTAAGTTGGACTTTATGGGTGTCTACAATTCAACCCCCCCCCCCCAAGATCTCTGATTAATTATAAAAATAGCAGCCAGCAATCTACGACAAAACTTCCTTATATTATGCCCCCAACCTATCCTACCCAGCCCCACCATTTCAAATGTGAAGGTGGGGCTTGGGATCGGGATAATTAGAGCTTGTCACATGACATGCTCCAAGAAAGAAGTTGCGTTAAACATGTAACCTTCTTAAAGTTTTTAATCTTAGAAACAAATTTAAGAAAGCCCTCTGAATTCTCCAATCGCTAATTTAATATACTTTAATAACACAGAAAAATTGACTAGAGCGGGACTTGAAGATCTTCGACCTCCGGTTTCACATACCTGCGCTCTACCAACTGAGCTATATTTTGTCAATATATTTTTTCTGGGCTACCAGTCCGAAGAAATTCAACCTGTAACTGCCAGAGATTGCACCAAAGTTTATGATACAACCTGGGAAGTGGCAGCAGAGTGGCCTTAAGTGGCACCTTAAGGGGATGCAACTTGTTATTTCAAATATCAAGTGATAAACCACCAAAGTGGAAAGAAAACAGAACGAGAACAAAGATATCGACAAAATAGAGAGACCTATCAGGGCTTAGATAGCTCAGTTGGTCGAGCACTGGAACGTTAATCCGGAGGTCACATGTTCAAATCCCGCTTTAGTCAAATTTTCTTTGTTCAGCCCAAATTTATTTTTAAATTTCAGTCAGTTTCCTTTACTCGATATGTTTTTAAAATCAATGTGAAGAAAGGCTTGAATTCATTTGGAACTTCCTTCAATTTTATTTCAGGGACTTGACATGTACGAATTCAGTGGCTATTTGCCGGTATTTAGCAAGGGTGTCTCCTGACAGTGGATTGTATGGCAGTAACCAGCTTGAAGCAACTGAGGTGTGTATAGATGTATACTAGCAGAATAGATTTAAAACTACTGTAACTGAATATCAGTTTAGTTTTACCCACTACACTGATGTGTGATAAGTATTGTGTTGACCCCTTGCACCAAAGTCACATGCCACGCTCGCCATTTTTGAGTAAATGGTAAGTTTGCAAACTCCTGTGTCGCCTAAAATGCGCACCACGCTGAAAAACACACAGGGACTTCAACGGTGTTTGAAGCTTTGCATGGTGTGGAAAATAAGAAGTAACTATTAGTAAACTTGCGGGTGCAACCATGTGAAAATCTCTTTTGGGAGGAGTGTTGGCTCTGAAGACGAGCAAAGTATACCGTTAAAAACAGCGAGCCCACATCGTCTCTTTTCAGAGCCAACGTTCCTCCCGAAAGAGATTTTATGCATGGTTGTACCCAAAAGTTTTCTAGTAGTAGTTACTTCTTACACAGAGACTTGACTCCCAAAATGGATTATTGTGGGATGATGTCAAGTGAATTCCAACCTTTAGACAAGACATGGCTAATATTATTGATTTTTGTTGACACATTTTGATCAGTGAAAATGTCTGTGAAAGTAATAAAGAAAGAAGTCTTGTTTTGTTGTTGAAATATCGGGTACAATATTAACACTTGAACATAAAATATCAATGCAGGCACAACTTTTACCATTTTGAGGCTAATTGTTGCCACAATGGACATTTTTGTGTAAGCCACTTGCAGCCTCGACGATCTCAAAAGGGCTAGAGGTAAAAGTTATGGTTTGATTAACGGTTTGATTTTTGTAGGTGGATCACTGGCTTGATTTTAGCAACACTCGTCTCAGCCAGTCGGATCAATTCCCTGAGGCTTTACGCTACTTCGATAAGACTCTTGGCCCTCGAACGTACCTAGTAGGAAAACAAATCTCCATCGCTGATCTGGCTGTGTGGGGGTCGCTGAAAGGTGAGACATTTGAATATATGCTGTTGTTTATGAATAATGTTTTCCCTCTTTTGTGTAATTTTCCTTTTATCTGGATCAGATTTGGACAGTTTATAATCCAGTGTGTGAATAAAATTAAAAACATACTCCATTTGTTTACCTTTATGAAGCCTGCATCAAATAGTGTTTGATCCCCAAAACGTTTATTGTTCGCTCTTAAATTTTTTATTTTGTTTTGAATATTTCACCTTCGTTTAAAAAAATCAATCCTGAATCTTGACCTCAATGTCTGTGTAGGGAGCTCAACTTGGAGTGGCATGCTGAATAAAGGACAGGGTCCGACAAATGTGAGTCGGTGGTTCAAGTTCCTGGCAACGCAGCCTGAGGTGAAGAAAGTGTCCAGTGGTCTGCCTAGTACGGCTCCAGCCAGCAAGCAGGATAAATCAGTAAGTAGACTGAGACTACTGGCTTGAAAGTGGCTACCCCAAAACTCCAGTTCAGTTTTGTTTATTATCCACACCTTTTCCACACTTATCCACAACTTTTGACACACCTTCAGTCTCCTTCCATCCCCCTAAAAATCCTGACTGCAAAATAATTAACATGTAGGGTATTCGTTCTTTGTGAAAGTGGCTCGATTCTTGGGGAATTTTGATTAAGTGAGCAAATTAACTTACTCTGGCAGTAACTGGTAAAGATAACATTATCTCATGGTGCTTTCAACAGACCAAGCAGGCAGATGTTGGTGGATTCTTTGACCTGCCAGGAGCTGTGGAGGGCAAGGTGGTGGTGAGATTTCCTCCAGAAGCTAGTGGGTAAGTTGTTCTTTATAACCCTGCATATCTTTGGTACTGACATGATCATCTTGCTGCAGTGCACTCCCTCAATACAGTCGGATTAAGTTGCAGGATCCTTCAAATGATTTCGATTGAATCTTGACTGTTCTCTGCACTCTATGTTTTCCTTAGAACCCCACATCCTTCTCCCATCTGATCTTCAACATATTATATTTTACAGCAAGCTATAAAATAGAGAGTAACCCATCCAGCACTAACCAAGAGCTACTTTTCTCTAAACTGTGTCCACCAAACTTAGTGAAATTTGTCCATGTTGTTAATATGGTGTGTTTATTGAAGCCTAGAGGATAGGATTAAATCTAGTGTTACAAAATAAATAAAAAATAAATAAATACTAAAGGCTGTGCACTACATTGGCACTATGATTGAAGATACAAATATTCACAGATTTGCTTACAACTTACAACAAAGTAAAACAACTAGTTTGGATCTCGCGAGTCCAAAACTCAATGTTTGAAAACAGTGAAAACATACAAGGTTTTCAACTATTTTCTTTTGACTCCAATGACCGATTGAGCTTAAACTTTCAAGTGTTTGTTATTTCATGTATATGTTGGTTCACATGAAGTGTTTATACTTGTCTTTGACAACAACCAAAGTTGTACGCATATTTTATGTTAACCACCATATCGTTCTGTTTGACTCAGATATCTCCATATAGGACACGCCAAGGCAGCACTGCTCAATCAGTACTACCAAGAATTCTTCAAGGGCAAGTTGGTGATGCGCTTTGACGATACCAACCCAGCTAAGGAGGATTTGGAATTTGAGAGGGTGAGGAGATGTTTTTAAGAATGCTACTGCTGAACAATGTGCACCTTGTTGGAAAATGTGAAGTAAAATGTACATAGCTCATGTACTTTTACTCTGTCCAGTTTGTTCACATTTTATCAAAATGGTTTTCAATGTGTTAATAAGA
Source organism: Leptasterias polaris (assembly GCA_037783415.1). Classification (NCBI taxonomy): domain Eukaryota; kingdom Metazoa; phylum Echinodermata; class Asteroidea; order Forcipulatida; family Asteriidae; genus Leptasterias; species Leptasterias polaris. The sequence continues at coordinate 6,425,189 of JAZGTN010000027.1, forward strand.
TAGTGTCAAATACTCACTATTGTAGCTGTTTCATTTGGGGGGCAGGCGGGGATAAAGAAATCACGATGGGAATATGTAGGTCCAGTCCCGAAGGAGTGGGTTAATTCTGATTAGAAAAGGAGCAAAAGGAAGAACACATCAGTATACCAGTATGTGTTGGCTGAAGAAAGTGAACTTGGTGTTTATTCTCTCACTGCTCGCATAATAATTCTTGACAATGATGCAATCACTCATTGGTTGCATTAACACAATTAACAATTAATCTCAAACTGATTTCAATAGATTTTACAATAAATCAAGAAGATAACTTTAAACAAAATATCAAATCAACTTAATCTCTACCTTTGTGGTTACAAACTTGCTTGAGGGACTTAACAAATATGTACTGCAAGGAGTAATCATTCACTGTAAAATACCCACTATTGCTTTGCAAGTGTTATATCTAGACTCTTTCATTTGGGGGCAGGCGGGGATCAAGAAATCAGGGAATTGAAATTCACAACGTGGTTCTCTATTCTGTGACTCATTTAATTGTAGGTAATCTTGGAGGATGTAGCCATGTTGGGCATCAAGTATGACCACTTCTCCCACACATCAGATCACTTTGATCTGATCGAGGACTATGCTGTGTTTCTAATAAAGCAAGGGGAGGCATACGCAGATGACACTGAAGCTGAGAAGATGAAAAAAGAGCGTGAACAAAGATTTGAGAACAAGAACAGGCAGAATTGTGAGCTCTCATTTCAAACTATTTTTTACTCGTTCTTATCTTCAGTGGTATTGTTGTTTGACAAGATTTGACTCTTAAATGGCTGAAAAACTTGCCCTACAATGTTGGGGGGGGGGGGGGGGGGTGGCACTGAATATTAGGTTATTATTTCTGTTCAACCTAAAGCAACAGTTGAAACCCATTTCCAAATTTCCTTAACGGTTAAACGAAGTCAACAGTAAAACAAAAATGAGATCTTCCTTTCAAAACAAATGTTAGCCCCAGACACTTTCCAGGGAGAATGATTGACATCCCTTTTGTTGGTGGAATGTGCCTTAATCTTAATCCCCTGCAAATGTAACACATTATTTTCAATCCCCTACAATTTGTTAGGCAGGGCCCCACTGTGGTTTGTGTTTTTGTGACTGTAATCTTTGGAAGTGTGTTGACATTTGCTCCTTTTACAGATGGGCTCATAGTTCTGATTAAAATTGGTAGAAACAGTTGAACAGAAGTCACAAGTTCCGTTTAACTGTTAAACGCAAATGCACAATTCTAATTGCAGAAGCGCTTTCTCATTTATAATGTTGTTGTATCATGCAGCGGTGGGAAGAAATCTTGAGATCTGGGAAGAGATGAAGAAGGCAACTCCCTTCGGCAAGACATGCTGCTTAAGGGCCAAGGTTGATATGCAATCCAATAACGGCTGCATGAGAGATCCTACTATCTACAGGTGTAAGGATGAACCCCATGTCAAGACGGGTACTAAATACAAGTAAGTTCAGCTACACAGAGGATCGTTGTGCTCCAATTATTCCCCTTGGGATGTCTCCTTTTCAAAATCTCAAACATTCCATTGACCATCATAATACCGTGCTTTTTTAGGTGTAGCAATTACACCACCAGTTCTTTTCAGAACCACCACTACTCAAAAGAGATTTTACACATGGTGTCACCGCAAGTCTCACCTGATTGTAGCAGAGTGTCTGCCTCAAAATTCACTGAACAAAAACATTTCCGAGTGCTAAGTGAAAAAGGGTCAGTTAACGAGAAACACTTTGTAATGTAGTGCATCTCTTCATGCAATTTGATTCCCAAAATGGCTGAACATGGGCCAACAGTAGGAATGTGTGACAACATTTCAAGGGCTTTATACGAGTTGAGATGAACGGTAACACTTGATGCTAGTGTTGATAGGCAGGGGAGATCACAACACAGCATGGCTATACACCAATCCGACGAAAACAAATAGGTAGCGCCCTCTATTGACATAATTTAACAACTCCGGTGTCGCAAGCTGGAAGCACTGATCTCTATATACTGTGCTTCCAGCTTGCGACACCGCAGTTGTTAATTTTTGTCAATAGAGGGCGCTGCCAATTTTTTTTCGTCGGATTGGTGTATACAAAGTCTCTTATGAAATATCAGGAAACATGTCAATTGACTGTATTTTTGGCTGCATGAGGGTGCTTTCATAGGCAAAATTTTGAGTATCACAATTACAGTTTTTTCTTATTTTGTTGGCCTGTATGTTATTTTCTTTTGTAAATGGCCAAATTTGTTTTACTTGTTTTGCATCATGTAAATTTGGTTGACACACCCCCTCACATGATAAAAAATACTGCAAATTGTACGCTGTTTTCGCTCATGTCTAATGAGCAAACTTTGCTTGTGTGTTGTCAGGGTTTACCCAACGTACGACTTTGCGTGTCCCATCGTGGACTCCGTGGAGGGAGTCACCCACGCCCTGCGCACAACAGAGTACCACGACCGAGATGACCAGTACAATTGGTTCTTGGATCACTTGAAGCTACGTAAGGTATTCATCTGGGCATACAGTAGGTTGAATCTCCAACACACTGTGCTGTCCAAACGCAAACTGACGTGGTTTGTCCAGCAAGGATTGGTCGATGGATGGCAAGTGTACTCTCTCTCACAATTAACTTCATAAATCCATAAAATCTCCTCCCCCTCAAAACAAATAAAATAAAAAAATTGAAAAAATAAAAATAAAAAATTAAAACAATAAAAAATAAATAAAATAAAATTAAATTGTTTTATGAACAGTTTGATATGAAAAAGTAGAGTCGCTTTCTCATGGACTGGTTATTAAACTCGATGATGCCATGGTACTGTTTTGAACGGTCTGTTTGTAAACACATTTTGTGTACTCCACCAAATAAATTTGTACAAAAAATGTTAAGGCTGAAAATTGAAATGATCCTTGAAGTAGAGAATGACAGATTCTACCTATCCATCTGTTTTTTTGCTCAGTGTTGTTGTATTGTTGGTTATAACTCCATCTATCAATGTGGTTTTGTAGGGAGGATCCAAGGTTCCCTACAGTACGAGGAGTTCTGAGGCGTGGGATGACAGTGGAAGGCTTGAAGCTCTTCATTGCTGCACAGGTAAATCAGACCGACACTATTCCTGTTGGCTCTAAGACTTTGCTAGGCCTAGGTGGCTAGTGGAACTCAAAGAAATAATTGTACTTTAAAAAAAATGTTTATATCAATTAATCAACCACAACTATTTTTACTCTTCAGTAATTATGTTTACATCCTCTTTTTACTTAAGGTTTAATGTTTTCATAAATTTGTACTCCTGCTCGTTACAATTAATTTTTTTATTTATTTAGTATGTCAAAACAAATGTTCCTGCTTGGCTTTTGACTTGTGTAATTTTTTGTTTTACTGTGTTCAGCGCCTTAGAGCATGCCTGCATGATTAGGGCGCTTTATAAGTGTTGGTATTATTATTATTACAAGGGAAACTGACTGGGTACATTTTGAATAATGTTTGGTTGAACAAAAATTAACAAACATTAACAAAATGGGGAAGTTGCTAACATCATAGTTAGATAGCTCAGTTGGTAGAACACTGGTACGTTAACCCGGAGGTTGCAGGTTCAGGTTATGCTGCTATCAAATTTTCTTTGTTTCAACCCCAAATTTATTTCTTAGGGGGAGCTTTTGATGTAATGAACCATTCATTTGTGCATTTTTTCAATCTCGTGTTTTTTGTTGTTGCTTTTTTGTGTGTGTGGATAGTTTAAGAGGGGAGGCAGGGGGTTCTGAGCGGGCAGGCTCCTGCCCCCTCACCCTCCCACCGGTTACGCTACTGTGTATGATTATGTTGTCTTGAACATGGTACGCTTTCAACACTTTCTCTACATCTCCCTTGTAATGCCAAGACGTTTACTGTTAATCTGTCAATGTGTTTTTTGGGTTGATTGATTGATTATTGATTTGAATTAACATCTGATGTTCTCACCAGGGTTCATCAAGATCAGTTGTAATGATGGAATGGGACAAGCTGTGGAGTTTCAATCGAAAGGTCATCGACCCTAAAGTGCCACGTTTCTCAGCAGTGGTGAAAAGCGACGCAGTGCCGGTCATGGTGAAGGGGGCAACAGAGGAATCCAAAGATATCGCCAAACATCCCAAAGTAAGTTGGCTAGATTCTGTACAGCTGGGCGCCACCTCAGTTATGACAGGTTATCACAGAAAGAAATTTGTTTCACTCCAAGACAGAGTACACAATTTGTAATATTTATTTTTAATTTTCTTATTTATGCTGTATTTATACTGGGTAAAATCAGCTCCTCAAGAATTTTCCAGATCACATGTCTTGTAGCTTGGAACTTTTACTGTAGAGCTGTGAAATATGTTTTCATGACCATAGCTGTTTGTTAGTTTCAATGTTTGCTGAAATGTTTGGAGAACATTAGACTTTAACGGTAAAGTAAAATAATTTAAAAAAAATTATTTCTTGTAATGAAATCAAGGATGCTTCAAGGACTAAATGCCATGACCGGGTCTCAGAACCCGCACTCTGCTGATCAGAAATACCACTCAGCCAAGACACGCCATAAATGATTTAATCTTAAGAAACTTGCATTTGAAAAATTGCTGAACCCACACAATTTTTGGTTGTTGGTTTACTGGACAATTGCTAATGATACTGGACTCAGACAAGTAGTCCAGTGGGCATTTCAAACAGTGATGAGTAATTTATTTTGATTTTATTGTTTTTCCCTGCAGAACGAGTCCGTTGGAATGAAGAAAGTGTGGTACAGCAGTAAGGTGATGATTGATCAGGTAGATGCAGCTGTTCTAAGTGAGGGAGAGGTCGTGACCTTTGTCAACTGGGGCAACATCATCGTGAACAAGATTCACAAGTAAGTCACATGATCTATATGACTGTTTGGCTTCATACTCACTTAAGCGATGTGTACAACCAAGGAGGTACAACAATGATCTGCCTGGAAACTACAGAAACAATAGAAATTGCTGCAGCCATGTTTGTCATGTTCTTGGTATCTTACAATAGTAAATGAATACTTAATGCATAAAGGGACCTGGCTACTTTTACCTTATAGCCTAAATCCAGGGCCCATTTTGATAGAGCTGCTTAAGCTGACAATTTTGCTTACAAATTGTGTGCTTAGCAAAAATTAGCAGGATACCAGTCAGAAATGGTGCATATGACTTAGTATTTTGGCTGGTAACCTTATTCTAAATCATAGTTTTGTAATGCTTAGCTACTTTTTCTGGCGGCTACAGCTACGGCTACCTTAGCAACACTCTTAGCATCAGTCATAGTCATAGCCATAGCTGTAGCCGCGAATTGGGATACAGCCTTAAATTGACTTGGGAAGGAGAGAGCTTGGCTGCAACCTAATTAAGTTGTGCTTTGTGGCAGAGTGGTCGAGTCGCTTAACGTTAATGTTGCTTGAAGCTTGATGTGGCACCTATTAATGACTGTCTTGCATTATATTGTTGATGTACCGTCAGATTTGTTTAAAGCAAATACATATCTATAGCTCTAGAAGCATAGTTAATAGTGTCTTAAATATAGCAGAGTGATAAATCCTCACTTGAAATCTTAACGCTTATTAGTAGTTTACAATTTCACCGTTCAATTTACAGGGATGGCTCTGGGAAAATCTCATCAATTGATGCAACTCTCAATCTGGACAATCAGGTAAAATTCCGGCATGCCCTGGTTAAACAAGACGGAATAAATAAATAAATAAATAAATAAATACTAAATAAACCAATCTTATAGGATTTCCTTTTTTATTTCAACCTTATGTGAAGCATAATCACATTACTAATGCAGCCTTCAGTCAAATAGAAACAAAAGCAGTTTGATTTTGATGAATTGGGGGGGCTCAGGATGAAAGAAAAAAACAAGATCACTTACATGTACAGGATGCTTTTACAAAAAACATGACAAGTGTGTCATGATTAAATTTCTCGTCAATATTTGTCGGGAATTGTGTTCAGATGGGATGTTTAAAAAACTTTAAGAGATTGGGGTTTTCTAAATGATTTGCCTTGGAGATCATTTGTTTTTTAATCATATAAAGTTGTAAAAGCTCGTCGTTAGGAAACTTTAAGAAACTTGTGTAACAAACATGATGTTTACCCTACCACTTCAAGGGTTGCAGAAAAGGTTCTTCAATGTATGATTATTTTCCATGACCATGCTAGGATTACAAGAAGACTACTAAGCTGACGTGGCTCGCCGAGACTGAGAAGGCACCGTTGATTCCTTCCGTCATGATGCACTACGATTACCTCATCACCAAGGGAGTTCTTGGTAAAGACGAGAACTTCAAAGACTTTGTCAACAAGAACTCGAAGGTAAGCACAGGGAGTTTCTAAACATCTTTCCACCTCGAGTTGATGGAAAGAAATGTTTTGAAATTCACTTAAACATTTCATACTTTTAGCCCACTGGCTGTGAGTTGCCATACTGGTCATGGTTGATACAGGGCAAACATGTTCCCGATGGGCTTGATTGCTTGTCCAGCCTGTGAGTGTGGAGTTGCCTTCCAAACGGCTGCCCACATCACCAGTGACTGCATCTTTCACAGTTGCAATCTAGCCACATAATGGCTAACTGACACCAGCTGTAAAATTTAATCATAGTTTAATCTGAGACATGCGTATTTATAACTGAAAAAGACTATCAGTTGAGTTCCATGAAAAAAGTAAATCAGGGGGTGTTTCAGCAAAATTACCCCTCCGAATTTGTAGATTGTTTATGGGATAATCTCCCTGTAGACCCGGCTGCGGCTGCAGTCTGCTCATGATCTGCCATTTTGTGAGTCAAATTGCATGGAAGATATGGTGTGCATCTAACTGCATGCGTGTCGTCTAAATTGCAAACTGCACATACACACTGAGTTTGATTCCCCGAATTGGCGCAACCAAGATTTTATCGTGGGTGATGACGTCAGGTGAGTTGTCAGTGTTGAGCAGTTTGACTTGATCACTCCATTCAGGTCTCCTTTGAATACAGCCTTGTACACTCATTGAAACTATTTATTCTATATTGTATTCCAAAAAAGAAATTTGCAAAAAAAGAACCTGAAATGAAATGAAATGACAGAATACTTTTAAAACATGATATAGAACATAACAAGAACATAACAGCGCTTAAAGTAAAAATGGTTTGCACACATTGTTTGACTGTACCAATGGACCTAATGACAATTTGAGGACACTAAATGTTAAACTGAGTTAAATTAAACAATCATAATTAAAAGTAAAGTAGAAACATTAAAAACATAAGTAATCAAATAAAATAATAACTTAGTCCTGTTTTATTCAGTTTATTACCTATTTGTAAAATTGTGTGGCAGCATTGGAGACCATTTGCTCCTTTTAATTTGTAAAAACTGTTTTTGTCATTGTGAACTGGTTTCCAAGATCACTAAATCGTATATCGTGAACAAACTTTGATTTGAATTTTTGAATTTGTTTGATAAATTGTTTTCTGTTTCTTGACTGACTGAACATTCCACCAGACTGAGACGATGCTCCTAGGAGACCCTGAGCTTGCCAGTTTGAAGAAAGGAGAAATCATCCAGCTTCAGCGGAAGGGATTCTTCATCTGTGACCAGGCGTATGAAGAACCAAGGTAGGGATCAAAGGTCATCCAGGCAGGTCATTTATTGGATGGAAAGAATTTGACCATCCTCTATAGAGTCTTGGTTTAGTACGATAGAATCATAATACTTGAATACCAGACATTCTATGTGCATTAAATTTAGGATAAGGAATGCAGGCATGAGATAAAGTGGGATTTTTCTTTGAACTCCATTCACCTGAAGATTTTCTTGAAAGTGATCTGAAAGACTCTGCCTTTCTCAGGACAAACCCTTGAGATATCGAATTGAAATGATATAATGACATGTAAATTCAGGGGCTTTGTCTCCACACCAAGCGGAAACGTCTCTCAAATTTTCAGGATTTTTTATTTGTATACAATCTCACCCATAGGTCAAATCTTTCAAAGATGACACAACCCGAATGGCATTGACGTAAATCCAAATTTATGCCTAACATTATCAGGCATGTGATTTGTCATGATTTTTACAGATTTCAGGATTTTTCATGAACCTCTCAAATATTCTTAAGATAGCCAAAACTCGCCATCACAGAGACGAAGGACTCAGCTTTTTGTTATGATCAAACCTGTAGATTTCTATTAGTGGTGATTTCTATTAGTGGTGATTTCTATTAGTGGTGATTTCTATTAGTGGTGATTTCTATTAGTGGTGATTTCTATTAGTGGTGATTTCTATTAGTGGTGATGTGAAGAGTCTATAAACCTCTGAAATATAGCATCCTATTTATTCAGGGAGCATCATCACCAGACCAAGAGGTTATTATTGTCAATTTTGTTTAGGAATGTTCATACTCGTACACTTTCACTCCTGCAGTATACCTGGGCTCAATTTCATAGAGCTGCTTAAGCACAGAAAGTACCTAAGCACAACAAAATTATGCTTACCAGAATAAGGTTACCAGCCAAACTACCATTTCACATGTACAATTTGTGACTGGTATCCTGCTCATTTATGCTTAGCAGACAATTGTTAAGCAATATTACCTGCTTAAGCAGCTCTATGAAATTGGGCCCTGGATTGCATCACAAGGCAGAAAGTCAGGTTTTTAGGCTTAGGCCTCACACTATCTGTATCGGTAGTTCTGTCATAAGTGTATTGTGTGTTTTTTCCAGTCGCCACAGTGGACGTGCTAGTCCATGTATCCTTCTGAACATACCAGATGGTCACAAGGGAGCATCCAAGCCAGAGGAGTCGGCTAAGGTAACTTTTAGCAAAAATGCTCTAGGATTTAAACACCTATTGTGAACTGTCACTGTTGAACATTTTGTTTAATTTGTGTCTAAAATTTGTGAGGGCTTGGTACAGTTCTCATGCTAAATGAAATGTTGATGGCTTACCTTTAGTGAGATTCAAATTTAGAATGTGTACAGAAAATTTACAATAGCAGAAGTTGAACCTTTAACACCTGGGTTACTGAACCATTGCTCTACCAACTGACCTGCCAATAAAGAAGCAGGATTCACTTTCTTACTTTCCCACTATCATTGATCTCTAAGAGTTGAGTGTGTCATTTATTGATTCTCCCGTCAGGAGAAGAAGAAAGAGACGAATAATAAGTCAAAAGGAACGCCAGCATCAAAACCAAGTACCACACCATCACCATCCAGAGCAAGCACCGACTCGAGCACCCTCATCAATCAAATCACTGCACAGGGAGACCAAGTCAGGAAACTCAAAGCTGAAAAAGCATCAAAGGTAAAGATTTTTCAAGGACTGACAATTTGGGATTTAAAAAGGCCAGATATAGACCATGTTACCTTTGTTTACAAAGTGGTGACCTTGTACATTCTAATGCATTTCCTGAGGCAAGATACTACACAGGCAATATGGGAAAATTTACATTTTGTGTCATAATTTTCACATAAATGCAAGACTTACAAAAGCAACAGCTGTACAGCTTTTGAGATGTCCCTCCTTTCTTCATATCAAAAGTTGAGAAAAATCAGACAGTGCAATCTCCATAAAACATTAGATTTATTGTATTCTTCCATTGAGCTGTGTACAAGCTGTGCCTGGCGGAAGTCCAGGCTCTGTGGCTCTTTTGTAAACATGTGATGTCACAGGTCACATGGACTATACTACAAACTATTTGAATTTAAGAGCGAAATAATTATAATATAAGGCTTTCTCAGAGCACACTGATTGAAATTCAAAGATGTTTCACCACTGATTCCTTTACAGAACCCCTACAACCCATAAGAGAGATTTATGTACATGAGTCACTGCAAACCATGCTAGTTTGTATTTTCACAATGCAGAGTTTAAAATTCTTACTTAAAGCACATTGTACCATTGGTAATTGTTAAAGACCAGTATCAACTCTTGATGTGACCCAACAGGTACATGAAATAACAAACCTGTGAAAGTTTAAGCTCAATCGTTCATTGGAAGCACCAGAAAAAGGGGGAAATACCTTAAGTGTTTTCACTGTTTTCAAACATTGAGTTTTTGACTCATGAGATCAAAACTAATTGTTTTACTCATATCTAAAAAACTATAGCATTTCAAGCAAAATAATGTAATATAAGTTATGCGTTAATCTGTGAACATTTATATTTTTACTCTTACCAATGTTACAAACTGAAGTTATATTATTTTAACACTATTACAGGAGTCTGTGGCTGCTGCAGTGAAGAATTTAGTGGGTTTAAAAGCAGATTACAAAGCTCAAACGGGCACGGACTACAAGCCTCCAGCAAGCGGTGCTCAGAAAGTGGACAAGAAGGAACCACCAACCGATACAGCCGCACTAGTTGGGAAGATCACTGCTCAGGGAGAAAGAGTGCGCCAACTGAAAACTGACAAGGCACCTAAGGTATGGATAAAATTATCATAAAAAACTTGCATTTCACCTCGGTCATTGATGTAAATTTATTGTATGTAATGCACAAAATAAAATTGTAGATTTTAATTGTGCTGAACTGTTTTTCTATTTCCGATAATTCCAGTATCTGGGGTGCATTCCACTCCAGTGAAGAATGCAAACATTTGTAGCATGTTTTCAAACTAGAAAGTGTTGGGCACTCAAGCTGTTTGCAACAATTGTGAAATTCAGTGAACCAACTAGAGGAGGTGTTACTTTACTTTTACAAAAGTGGACAGAGGACAAATGGACAAAGGAATTGAGAAGTTCATCAAATTCAAGACGTATCTTACCTAAAACTCAAAACTAAAAGGTTTTAAACAAAATAGTTTGTCGAAAAGTGTACATTATGCTAAATTGTAATTGTTTGCAAATTGTCAATCGAATTAATTGTTGAAACAGCTCATTTTAAGAGCAGACAACAAAACATTGACCTTATAGATACATTATAAATTTTGAACAATGATTGGTCAACAAGTAGACGCGAATGTGCATACATCTTTTGAATATAGTGCATTCAGGTCCGAATTGTTAACTATCCTCCTTTAATGAAAAGTATTTTTGTGTGTATTTGTTTATTCCATTCAATTCCATTTCATTAGATTCCTTCAGGAATTTGTTTAACCCTAACATGTTTTCTCGGATTCATTTAAAAAAACTTGATTCAGAATTGTTTTGCTCTATTATTCATCATTATCTGAGTTGCTATTCAAACTCGGACAAATATCCATTGCTTTGCCAGGAACAAATTGATGCCGGAGTGAAAAACCTACTTGCCTTGAAAGCTGAGTATAAAAGCTTGACTGGAAGTGAGTACAAACCCCCAGGGGGTGGTCAAAAGAGTGACAAGAAGGCAGACAAGCAGAAGGAGAAGGGAGCCGAGGCCAAGAAGGCAAGCGAGGCCAAGAAAGAGGAGAAAACGGTCAAGGAGGCTGCTGGAGCTGACAAGAAGCAGACAAGGCTAGGTCTGGAAGCTAAGAAGGAAGAGAACCTTAGTGACTGGTACTCACAGGTAGGCTTTTCAGTGGGACACTTTTATTTACTTGACGACACCAAACTTTCAAGCCGTTTCTGCGGTTCACTTAATTTGAGTAGTGTCATGGCCGAGCAGTCTAGTGCACCTGACTCAAGTTGGTTAGTGTTGTCAGAATGTGGGTTTGAGTCCTGGTCATGGAACTTTTGTCCTTGTGCAAGACAAGCTGCTCTGTGGTGTTCATACACTTTGTTCAAGACAAGCTGCTCTGTGGTTTTCATACACTTTGTGCAAGACAAGCCACTCTGTGGTGTTCATACACTTTGTTCTAGACAGGCCGCTCTGTGGTTTTCATACACTTTGTTCAAGACAAGCCGCTCTGTGGTTTTCATACACTTTGTTCAAGACAAGCCGCTCTGTGGTTTTCATACACTTTGTGCAAGACAAGCTGCTCTGTGGTTTTCATACACTTTGTTCAAGACAAGCCACTCTGTGGTGTTCATACACTTTGTTCAAGACAAGCCGCTTAGTGGTTTTCATACACTTTGTGCATGACAAGCCGCTCTGTGGTTTTCATACACTTTGTTCAAGACAAGCTGCTCTGTGGTTTTCATACACTTTGTGGACATTTCTTTGGTCTGTGCACTTAAGAAAAATACATATTCTTAAAAACTTCAAAAAAAACACTGTGTGGATGTGTGTAAGTCCACATAGTCCCTACATTGTGTGCACCTCTTTTGTTCTGAAGTCCACACTTTGTAACACTTAAACACTTGGGGCGTAATGCTGTAGGTCTTGTGTGTTGTGTAATGTTGATAAAAGAATGGAGTACATTTATTGCCAAGAGAAGGGGTTTGCCCCAGTGTTTCCAGCCCGTCCCCAAAAATGCATTTCTTTTACCTTCTACAGGTGATTACCAAAGCTGAGATGATTGAGTACTATGACGTGAGTGGCTGCTACGTCCTCCGCCCATGGTCTTACTCAATCTGGGAGGCAATCAAGGAGTACTTTGACGGCTGCATCAAGAAGCTTGGTGTGGAGAACACCTACTTCCCGATGTTTGTGTCCCAGAGTGCCCTGGAGAGGGAGAAGGATCATATAGCTGACTTCTCCCCAGAGGTAAAAGCGGGTCACAGAGAAGACAAAATGTTGAGGTTATTTCGTAAAATGGCAGTTTTTTCATTGAGGCTTAATGAGAGCTTCAAGAAGGCTATCTTTGTCAGATTCTGTTTTCTGCAAACATACCGCGTTCTTGAAACTCAACAACATATTAACAATTATCATGGTGCAGCCATCTTGATTTTCTTCTGTTTGGCCCATATGTAACCAAACTGAGGCTGGAAGGAAAAGATAGTCTGGTCCCTTTGATGATCTGAAAATTAGAACTGTCGCTCACTGTTGTATGGGTACCTGACACAGCATGATAAAGGTCTATACAATTGTGCCTTTGTATATGGTTAATGTTTTCAAACCTGATAAGAAATTAAATTTTAAAAGATGTTCTTTGTGAACATAACTCACTTAGAATATAGACGTCTTTTCATTTGCCTGAGGTTTACATTTTCTTGATACCTGTCTTGATGATTCTGATTCTGCTGTACAGGTTGCTTGGGTAACTAGATCTGGTAATACTGACCTGGCTGAACCCATTGCGATACGGCCAACTAGCGAAACTGGTAAGACAATCCAATAAATTTGATTCTTTCTGTCCGATTGTTTAGATTGCTTTTTCTCTTGTTGCAATTGTCATTATATATATATATATATAAATATAGCTTTTTACCAATTTATTTGTGTTCTTAGTGTGATTTTCCTGTTTTGAGCTTTTTAATCATTGTCCTTTTTTGTTCTCGTTGTTTATTTAATTATTTCATGGTTGTTATGCACTTGGTGTACTTTGTATGGTTTTGGTGCAACAAAGATCAATGAATTATGATTATTATTAAAACATTTTTATAAGAACATGTTGACATCATTCAATCTCATAGTAATCTTCAACGATCACAAACTCGTTTAACCTTTTTCTTTTTTAAATTTTGTACAATATTTATTGAGTTGCGATTGCGAATCGTACTAAATTTGTGAACATAAGTTTGTTTGTTCAGGGTCCTCGATATTTACTTCATGTGTTTTTATTTGCTTCTTGTACCTTATCAGTAATGTACCCAACGTATGCCAAGTGGGTTCAGTCACACAGGGATCTTCCTATTAAACTCAACCAATGGTGCAACGTTGTGGTGAGTAGAGAGTTTTTTGCTCTCTGTTAACGTCTCCCTTTTGGAAAGTTTTGTGTGTGCAAATTATTGTCCTTGTACCCACAAGTCTGGAATTTGTAAGTTAAAAAAAGGGAAAAATATCCGTATCGTGCCACCACTTTTTCATTCATTATAAAATAAAATAGTTTCTAATTTACTCAAATGAGATATTTCCTTTTAGTAAAAATGAGTGAAAAAGTGGTGGCAGGATACGGAAATTTTTCCCAAAAAAGAACCTTAACTATCAGTCTCCATGGACAAACATTGTGAGGTATCTTGAGATGTGTGATGCAAGAATAAAAAGGACTTTTCTGCCCATGGGTAAATTTGTTTGCTACGGTTTATTAAAAATGGAGATCCCTTAAACTGACGTGGCTACTGTCTGTACACGCTCCACCATTTAGTGCGTCATAATACATATAAAGTTATGGTGAATGTCTAACTGCTCCTGTTGCCTAAAATTTGCACTGCTCACTAACACTCAAGGAATGACGTCGATGAATTGGGTTGTTAGGTTAATTTACAGCAGAACTGTCACAAATCTGTGCAACCAGTTCTCTACATTCTTCGTCAACAAGATTGAGAAGATTCAACGAAGTTTGGGGAATATCTCCTCAAGCTCTGAACACTCCTTTGAATCTAGACCACTTTCATCTCCACCTATGGTCTGCTTCGATCCAACAACTGAAGATGAGATACTGAAAATCATCAAGGCATCAGCGACTAAATCATGCAGCCTGGACCCTATTCCTACATGGTTCTTAAAGGAAAACATCCAAGACCTTCTTCCCATCATAACTGAGATAGTCAACTCGTCACTCTCATCTGGAATCCTCCCATCGACGGCAAGAACTGCGGTCATTCGACCGCTTCTCAAAAAACCATCACTCGACAAGAACTGTCTCTCCAACTACAGACCAGTTGCCAATCTGAGCTTCCTTGGAAAGATTAATGGATCACATGACTGAAAACGATATGTATGAGCAATACCAATCAGCGTACAGACCTCTCCACAGCACCGAAACCGCTCTTGTGAAGGTGAACAAATGACATAATGTTTGCTTTAGATAAAGGCCATGTAGCATTGCTGTTATCACTCGATCTCTCGGCAGCATTCGATACCATCGACCGGCAAATCTTGATCTCTCGTATGTCAAGTAGGATAGGAGTCGATGGCATTGCACTCCAGTGGTTCAAATCCTACGTTGAAGACTGGAACACCAAAGTAGAAATAAATGGAAAGTCATCTCAACCCAGCAGGAGTTCCATAGGCCTTCCACAAGGATCTGTCTTCGGGCCGATTGGCTACACCATCTACACTCTACCTGTTGGAGACATCGCTCGTCATCATAATATATTCTACCACACTTATGCTGATGACATACAACTCTACATAACATTTGATCCCAAGAAGGCTTCCAGTCTAGATGAAGCGCTAAAGTCACTTTCTTCTTGTGTGGTAGACATCAACACTTGGATGACACATAACAGACTAAAACTGAATGAAGAAAAGACTGAATTTCTTGTAATTGGTTCTGTTCATAGCCTTCGTTGCCTTGGAAATGTTACTCTCAATATAGGTTCCACAGTTATTGTACCTTCTAAATCAGCCAGGAACCTTGGTGCTTACTTTGATTGTAATATGTCTATGTTAGAGCAAGTTAATAATTTATGTAGGTCTGTTAGGTTCCATCTAAAAAACATATCTCAAATTAGGAAGTACATAACTCAAGATATCTGTCATAGTGCTGTCATATCTGTCAACTGCCTTTTAACATCTGTTCCCCAGGCATACTTGAAGCGGCTGCAAAGTTTACAGAACTGGGCAGCTCGCATTATCTTTGAGCTAGATCGTTGTCATGACCCCAGTCCTCTACTTAAATCTCTCCACTGGCTTCCCGTAAAAGAAAGAATTCTCTTCAAAGTACTCTTGTTTGTTTTTAAAGCCTTCCATGACCAGACGCCATTATATATCAAGGATTGCTTTACATTTCATAACCCATCTCGCCCTAATCTTCGCTCTTCTCGAGACCCATTTTTGCTTACCATTCCTAGGACCCGTAGCAAATCTGGCGATCGCACATTCACTGTAACTGCATCCACAGCATGGAACAACATCCCTTCTTTCATTAAAGCCGCTAAATCCACAGACCAATTAAAAAAACTTCTGAAAACACATCTCTTCCCTGTTTAAGCTTTTCTCCTTTTCTCATTCTTTTCAAACATGGTGTATGTAGCTTTTCCGATAAGATTTTGTTATTTATTGTGCATTTCAGTTTTTGTAAGCGCTGTGATATAGTTTTCTATGGGGAGCGTCTCTAAATACCTGTTATTATTATTATTATTAAATCTGGACTTGATTACTGAAATATTTTGGGTGGTTATCTGTGCCATTGACCCAAGATTATTCCCATTTCAACCCATAGCGATGGGAGTTCAAACACCCCCAACCGTTCCTGCGTACCCGTGAGTTTCTATGGCAGGAGGGCCACACGGCCTGGGCAAACCGAGCTGATGCCGTGGAGGAGGTCTTTCAGATCTTGGAGCATTACGCTGAGGTGTATGAGAAACTCCTCGCCATCCCAGTGGTGAGGGGAAGGAAGACGCTGAAGGAGAAGTTTGCTGGAGGAGATTTCACCACCACGGTGGAGGCATTTATATCAGCCAGCGGGAGGGCCATTCAGGTTTGTAGTCACAAGTTGTTGGCTTTTGGGTTTTCGTCTTGATATTTTTCATATTTGTAGGTTATCCAAGGAAACTAGATGGGTCTTTTAACCAAGGATGAGATTTGTCAGACTTTTGTCTGAATTCAGACTTTTTTTGTCGGCTTGGTGAACAAAAAAAGCCATTAATTTTTCCACATAAAAGAAAGACTGCCCTTTGATCTACTTCACTAGTGCTTAGGACACTGTTCCTAAAAGCCCTTTGAATTCCAAACCCTCCCTAGGGGTTACCAAAAGGTAGAAACGCCATCATTTCAACATACATGTAGGCCCTACGTCCTAAAGTTTGGATTCAACATGTAGTTTCAGACTTTTTTGCCGGCAATGACTCTCATCCCTGTTTAACCCTTCTACTGTTGGTAACATTTTCCAATGAGTTGACCAACCAATTAAAACCATTGAACTGCATGGGCTGTGTATGGTGGCAAAACAGTGCACAGAATGATCTGTGTTCTGTGAGATGCAACCACTACATTATATCTTATCTTCAAGCAGGCCTGAATATTCGATTCTGATTGGTCGATCCATAGCAACAAGAAGTGTGATATAAACTTATATTGCACGGCCCATATCACACCCTGCGTATTGTGTGTTCTAACTGCGCGTCAAGTTTGATTGAAGATAAATACGTTATTACACGTGTGCTCGTGGAATACGGAAAAATATAGCGCGTCTGCGTCCGATATCCAACTCGGCCTTTGGCCTTTCCGTATTCCACTCGCGCTTGTGTGAAAACTTATAATATTGCAGGCTGACATAGTTTATCAATCATTCAAAACCACAGTGGATGATAATGATAAGTGAGACTGTAGGAGTGCTGAATGTACTGTGTAGATGCATTCACCACATGGTATAATAGTGTAGGCTGGGATAGTTTGTTCATCATTCAAAACCACAGTGGATGATATTCAATGGTCAAACAGTAAGAGGGTTGACTATATACTGTGTAGATGCAATCACCATATGAAATCATAATGCAGCCTGGCATATTTTAATAAATGCAGAATAATTTGCTAAGCAAAGACAGGTTACCAGCCGAAATACTTTGAAATGTATATGTGTTAGGCATGATATTCTTCCCACTTAAGTCTGATTTCCGATTGTTTTGCCCATGGAAAAAAATCAGAAAAATTGTGATTAAATAGCCTGTGTACATATAGATCTGCCCTTGTACTCTAAAAAATGTTCCTACTTTTTCCCAAGGACCAAATATCATACCTGATGTGTTTGACTGGCTCCCAGCCAATACGTGAATAGCGTAAATAAGCAGTTTCTGCTTCACAGCTTGTGGTTTACCTAGCTATTATTGTCACTATTAGCTAGTGACAAGTCTCAGGGTGAAGTGTCTCGTCAACAATCTTTATTTCTATATGAATAACAGGGTGCAACCTCTCATCACCTTGGCCAGAACTTCTCCAAGATGTTTGACATCAAGTTTGAGGATCCGAACAACGTAAGACAACCCATTGATTGTTTGATTGCTTCTCCTTAAACCCTTCTGAATCGATCTTAAAGCTAGACTACAAGAATAATCACATTCAGTACATTTCACATCAATATCTCCTCTTCACAGCTATCCTCAGGACAACGTATTACAATGGCTACTGATAAAATCGTCATTTTAAACTTGCTCTTTTTATTTTTAAATGCTTGAACAAAACTACTCCTTTCAAATTTATTGTCATATTACACTCCTCCGCGTTTTCTTTGGTCTACACTTGACATCACTCACTTAAATGTTCCCCCTACAAACACAGATCTGGGTCAAAAAAAAGCATTCAGTGTAGTTGGGTTAATGATTTGGAACAATCTTCCTCCTGTCATTAGGGAATCTGTTTAGTTTATTTCTATTTCATAAAACTCGTAAGACTCGCCTCTATCCATGTTAATTTCAAGTGCGCTATTATCTTGAATTGATGGAATAGCACCTTATAAATTTAAATTTTATTGTTTTGTTATGGTATGTTAATCACTTCAATCCCTTAGTTTTGTGAATACGAAATGGATGTATATAACAATAGTAATAATAACGCCATGTATTTTAAAGATGCAGAAAGGGCATATGATAAATTTATTCAAAACTATATCAAAACTGAATGATGAAACTGTGACTGAAAGGATGGTTAAATTCACATTGCACTAATTTTGATTAATGTCGATAGGAGGGTAGCCACGAGTTTGCCTATCAGAACTCCTGGGGTATCACCACTCGTACCATCGGTGTCATGTGCCTTGTCCATGGGGACAACAGAGGGCTGATCCTACCACCTAGAGTTGCCTGTGTACAGGTAAGAAGTCATCAATCACTCTCTATGGGAACTAGAGTTGTGCATTTACGTTTATTTTCCTAAACGGTTGTGTTGTCATTTAGCCTTTGAGAAAAAACTCTGCAAGGGTCAAAACGTCAGGCTATTAACTATTCTTTGCAATTATACCTCGAGTTCTTTTTGGTTGGTAAGCAGTTTGCAACAGCTAGTTCTATTTTCTTACTTTCCTAAACACTTAAATGGAACTTGGGACTTTCGTTTAATCTTTTAATCGTTTCTACCAATTCCAATCCGTACTATTATTAGCCCATCTGTAAAAGGAACAAAGTAAAATGTATAGCAAATTGTAAGGGATTGAAAATAATTTGTTACATTTGTAGGGGATTAGGAAAACAAACATTCCACCAACAAAAGGGATGTCAATCACTCTACCTGGATAGTGTCTGGGGCTAACATTTAAACAAATTGAAAGTCTTTTTTATTTTAAACTGTTGGCTTTGTTAACCGTATCGGAAATTTGGAAATTAATGTTATTGTTTGTTTACTGGTCAAAGTCCCAACCCTAATGGAAACATCATCTCTGTCTTTTTCCAAGTGAACAGAACCCTGACTTGAAATGTCCTGCAGTGCAACCATTCATACTCAGAAATTTGTCAATCATTTTAAAAGAAACCCAAGGAAGTTTAGAAGAGGGGTTCAAAGTGTGGTGCTCTTGTGGATAATCAGAGTGTGCTGATTGAATGATGAGTAGATATAAAGCCGTATCGGAATTGACGGCTACAGCTGTTGCTCTGGGTGTTGCTAAGGATGTCCTATATTATACTTCGATGCATGATGACGAGGAAATCTAGCTGTAGCCGTAGCTCAGTCTTGCTGCTCATTCGGACACAGCCTTGGGCTGTACTTGAAGCCCATTCTTCAACATTGCAGCTGAGGCCAGTTCCAGAGTATTAGCCACAGCAACATATTGGTTTACTAAAGGCCATGTCACATGATGCAATTTACAGGCATCAGCTAATCCAGATAATCTTTGATAATAAAATTCATTCACATTTCAGTTTTTTGATTATTTTCTAGGGGATAGTGAGTTACAGCTAGAAGATTTTCTACTCATGCCATGGAAGTGTTCCTATTGCATACAGTGCAGTTGGTTGCCTCCAAGTTGCCTGAAAAAATTGCCCTGTAAGTCATAGCTTTAAGACTGATGTTTGACATAAGAAAATAAAACTTTGACTTTTCTTTTTTTATTGATGTATTAGATCATCATAGTTCCATGTGGTATCACCAAATCAACCAGCAACCAAGACAAGGAGACGCTCTTTAGCAAGTGTGATGAATACTTTGCACAGTTTGAAGTAGCCGGGCTGAAGGTGAGACGCGACTACAGGGACAACTACAGCCCTGGATGGAAGTTCAACCACTGGGAGCTCAAGGTAAAGTGGACGTGAAGTTAGACCTGGAGGCACTGTACTTCTTGTGCGAAATTTAGACATCTGCGGTTGTACTAGTGCCCCAGAGAACCTCTGTGTTTGTGACGAGTTTCAGGAATTTGCTATGATTTCTGACACTCACTTCCAAAAATTGCCCCATAACGTCAAAAAAGACACAACAAAATAGCTTGAAACTCCTCTACTGGCTTCTCAATATGTCAAAGATGAAACATCAGGCATTTAGTTGTACTCATGATCATTTTTGGTGCTCCAAATTGATGTTTTTATTGGTTCCCAATCAGGCGTGTGAAACGAAACAATGTCGATAGTCATTAAACGCAGATCGAGCGGGTAGGCATGACCACATAACGTACCGGTCTCCATTTGATCTGCCGTCTACTGTGAAGTATAACATGTTCTGGCATCCAGAGTTTCAGACATGACGGTAGTGTTCATACATTTAATTCACTCATTAAATTTTAGGGTTATGTACATGATGTACGTATCACTTGAAGTGTGTATCGGTATCGTTGGTGTGTCCATGGTGGATGATACACTCTGCTTAAGTATCGCTTGTTGAACCCAAGTCTTGTGGTACTCTGTCATGTTTGCTGATTCTGATTGCAAAACCTTGTCAGTGGTACCAGCTCTTGACTGTGACGATGGGTGTATAGTGTTGTCTCATTTCGATGATTCGGTTCTCCTTGTTCAATGACTTTTCTTTTTTATCACTAAACGAATATCAGGGAGTACCCATCCGTGTAGAGCTGGGCCCACGTGATGTCAGCAATGGGCAGATTGTAATGGTGCGCCGGGATACCGGGGAAAAGCTTGTCTTCAAAGCGAGTGAGGCTGCCAGCAAGGCCGCAGAAGTATTGGAGTCCATCCACACCAATCTCTATGACAAGTAAGTGGAACTGGAGCCAAGTTGTACTTATCCACATGGTTTTATATGTTAATATTTCAAAGTCGTTAAATAAGTTCTAAAAGTTGTTCACAGGACTTGGAAGGTACTGAGTAAACAGTGCTTGACACACATTAGTCAGGAATGTGAAATTTCAGACTGTCCTCTGAATTCAGACTTTGAATTTGAGTCCGCCTGAATTTGAATCAGCTGGTTTTTTCCCCCACATACATAGAAATTCTCCTCAAACAAAGAAAACAAGAAGCAAAACAAACAATTACATTAATGAATACAGTACTGGTAACATTTCTTAAAAAAAAAAGTTGTTGGTTTTTGTTCTTCTCCTGAAGACGATCAGAGCATACTGATCAAAACATTGAGTTGTTACACAGGTGGTTCTTTTCAGAACCACCACATTTCTTAGAAGAGAATTGTTCGTGTACAGGGTGTTACTGCAAATAAACTTAACTAGATTGTGTCTCCACCATGCACATTTTCATAACCTACTCGGGTTTCTTATCAGTTGGAAGTGGTAGGAATTTTGTTCTATTTTCTAGTATGTAATTATTTTACATATGTAAGCATTCTCAAAGAAAAATTATAAAATGCTATAAATAAAAAATATTTATTGTGTTCTTAGCTAGGTTGGTCATTAAGATTGGGTTGTACATTCATTTAATGTTATTTTTTCACTCATTAGCAACATTTATCTAACTCTACCCAGCCCTCTGAATGGTCTGAATAATTTGTTTGTGTTAAAATTCCTACTGATGTGGACAAATATTTCTTGTAATTTCAGAGCCTGCAAGGATCTTGCCGATCACATGAAGGTATCAACTGATTGGGATGACTTCTGCTCTCAGCTTGATCAGAAAAATGTAAGTTTAAGCAAACAAATTGAAACTTTTTTGGTTTTACCTTTCTATCTAGTAGAGATATATTTTCTGCAATATGGTTTAAAAAAATGGTTTAAACATTTGTGTTGCTAAATGAAAAACATTTTATTTGTAAATTTTTATGCCACGATAATGGAATTAAATATGTGAACGATTTCGTTCATCATTTTAGACAATTTCAGTACAAGATTTTTTCAAACACTCTTGACGATGACTAGAGCAGGCTAGTTGAACTTAATCTGGTGGACTAGCCCTCTAAGGCTTGACACGCCTGTTATCAAGTCAACATTGTCACAAAACCTTAAATCATGCTTGTGGCCATGTTGTTTTCCTCCCATTCAAATCAGTGTAACCAAATTAAGGCTGAAGGGCAAACAATGAGACCTAGTATTCATTATTGCTAAAGTCTATGGTGGAGGTAGCAGTGATTATATGTCCACAGTTTGGTCATAAAGCAGAGTATCTTGTTTTTTAGATAACATTCTTTATGATTGGCATAGTGGTTTCTTTCCTCGCCTTTCACATCTAGGACCTCGGTTCCAATCAAGTTTCGCTGGGGGCACTATTTGGATTTGGGTTTTCAGTCCCTGCCTGATTGCGTGGTTTTTCCTGGAATAACTCTCTTGGGTTTTCCTCCCACATCTAAAACTGAAACTTCCTTCCCTGTCTTCTCTCCACTGAGTTCTTGTCTAGTATAGTGATTAAGTTTGCGTTTCTGAGAATCTTCGGCTTCACATCCGGAATCAATAAATAAATGAATATGTATTCTTTATTACAGCTTATCCAGACTCCGTTCTGCGGTGAAATCGCCTGCGAGGATAAAATCAAGAAAGACAGTGCAAGGTATGCAAGAAGAAACTGGACACTTTAATACGTAATTGTTTTTGAATGGCAAAGTACAGCATACTTTAGAGGCAGAATAAACATTCTGTAAACAATAAGAAGTGCTTAAAAGAAATTTTATCAAAATGCTTTATACTATAGGTATGTAGATACATTGCCTGGTGTAATATTCAGTTATGAAGAGTTGAAAATCAACTCTACATTTTCTTTTGAACTGGCAGATAGTACAAACCTTTACATGAGGTACATGTACAAGTTACCATTAATACCTTTGGTAAATTTCAAAAATCTTTTAAGACTTATTAGAATTAAAGGTTTTACGGCTTCTGACTGGTACCCCCAAACAAAGATTTTAACAAAATAGGGGGACCACCAACATAGGGCTAGATAGCCAAGTTGGTAGAGTGCTGGCATGTTAAACCGGAGGTTGATGGCTCAAATTCCAGTCTTGTCAATTTTTCTATGTTCAACCCCACAATAAGGACTTACTTCTATCTTAAGATCTCTTAAGACTTATTTGTTTAAAGCCCAGTACTTTTAGGGGGGAGGGGGGAGGTTCATTGTTTTGTTTCTCCTTTGGGATTGGGCAGGAAGATCTCACTGTTTACTTTCTGTTGTTTTACTCTAAGTGTTCTTTTGATTGTATTGTAGGCTTTCTGTGCATTTGACACTTTTAATGATGGCTTTTTTTATTCCTGCAATATTAAATACATTTTTACATGAGTTTTATCATATAATGTTCCTGTTTATATTTGAGATTGTTCCTGTTGTGGTTTTTAATGGTACTTTTTTTTATAGTAACTCTTTCCTTATTCATTTGTGTAAAGTGCCTTAGAGCTCGTTTTGTCATGAATTGTGGTACTATATAAATACTGTATTGTTATTATCATGATTATTACCATACAAAACACCTATTTGGATTAACAGTTAAGCTCATAAATAAACAATCTGTTTGTTCCTTCCAGGGGTCAAGATGTAGAGGTTGGAGCGCCCTCTATGGGGGCTAAGAGTCTCTGCATCCCGATGAAGCAGCCTGCCGAGGTGACAAAGGACACAAAGTGCGTTCATCCCGAGTGTGGCAAGCCTGCTCAGAGCTACTGCCTGTTTGGACGAAGTTACTAAGTGAGAAATTCTCTCCCAAGTCCACCCTTGTCTCAAAGCAAAAGACAAACAAACAAATCTCACCCCCCACAAAATGGCCCACACTGAACCTGTTTTTACTGAGATTTGTTTTTTCTGAAGTAGACTTCTGAATAGTAATAGATCATAATTGAAAACTGTTTTCTAGTCTGAACGTATAGAATTTATCTAATTTTTTTTCCTGCGCTAATTAAGTAAAGCTTCCTTAAAAATTAATTTTTCATTATTAATTTCCTTAAAAGAGTGGACAGTATTCCACCTTGTAAAAACATGCCGTCATCCCATCAGTCAATCATTTTTTTAAATAAACAGCTTGCCGGCTTACCTTATTTGTTGATAATTATCCACAAAATCACAAAGCTATTCTGTGACTCGATACATTGGCATCGTGTGTCACTTCACTAGATTTATATTATGTATAAACATATACATACAAAATCTTAGTGTTATTTTTTTTGCTATATTAATTTATTTACTCTTTGTGTTAAATCTGACATGGTATCATGACTGCTGAAAACTATGTCTGAAGTATGCTATCCCTTTTCAATGATATGCAATGTTTTTATAAACAAAACTTAACCTTTAGTTTCAAACCTTCTAGTTTTGGTAACATGTTCCAGCCAAGTTGACATTTGAAGCTAATCAACCGCACAGGTAGTGCATGGTGGAACCCATGTGCACAGAACTACATTTTGTACACATGTAGATGCATATAAACCAACATGATGATATCATATTGCAGGCTGGCATAGTTTATCTATCATTCAAAACCACATTGAATGATATTGAATGGTCAGACAGTAGGAGGGTTGACTGTGTACTGTGTAGATGCATTCACCACGATATTAGATTACACTTGCAGGCTGACACAGTTAATATTATATAACTCACACAAAGATCCTTGTCATTTGATTGGTTGAGTATGCATCACGTGTCATCCTTTTTCGCCCTGTATTTACTGCCGATTCGCGAAATGGAATAGTCTAGATTTCACCTCATGAATAATATTCTGCAATAGTACACTCACATGCTTCCAATATTTGTATATCATTCAAAACTACATTGAATGATATTGAAGGGTCAGACAGTTGGAAACTTTCTGTTTCCTTTTTTTCACATGTCAAAGGTCAACAATAAGTTTATTTATAGAGAGAGGCCATTGGTATTATTATTCAATCGTGGATTACGTTTTGACATTAGATTTTTACACATACTGTTTTTCAAACGTCAGTTAAATGACTGAAGAGTTTAAATCATGCTGAGTCAATGATGAAGAATTAAAATAAAACTAGCTGATTCGTTTACGAAGCCACCATGTGTCAAAGTGTATGTACTGGTTTTTATTGATTTTAATTTGCACACCAGTCAACGTCATTGTTGCAAAATACAAATACTAAACAATTGCTTCCCCAAATACAATTTGGCTCATGACAAAAGTTTCGATTTGAGATGGCGTCACAATGATGTCACATTTCTTCTGGTTACGTCACATGGATGTGTACATCAGTATATACATTCCTTTATTTGACAAGTGTTAAAATCTGACCCTTTTTTGGGGGGGGATAAGCGGGGTAAAGACTTTTTTATACTTTAAATAAAACCGAAAAAGTGGCTCCTCTGGTAATGTCACTGGTTGAGCCGCAAAACAAAATGAATACTGTTCAACTCCTCTTCGGTAACATTAATATTGGTGCCACCATAAATTACGTTTTTCTTGTAATAATTGTGACTGCTTTTCGACAAAACTTCACACCGTAATGACGCTACCATAAGAGATGTTATCCACGTTGCTTTCGCTCGTACTCCGTAATCTACCCGTCAACAGTCAGCGGAGAGTTGTCGTTCATATCACCGGGCGCTTCTCCCGATGCTTCTGTCAGTGATATGGCCGAGTAGGACTCGGAACTCTTCAGCCGATGTAAAGCACGTTCCGGAACTTTGAGCGTGCGCATATACTTGATGCAGATTGGCTGGAAGACCAGGCTCCAGATGATGACGAGAAGCAGTTCCACACTGTGATTATGTGAAAGTAAAGTATAACATCAAAGTGAGAAACAAGAGAAACTTCTTAGATCACTCTCGTTGTTCTATGCAAACGCTTTTGCAATTTCTGCTTGAAACGGCGAGTATGGTTTTGATTTGAGTGAAAATAAGCAAGTGTGCTCCAAGTAGTCGCCGCAGTCATTTCATGCGATCGGTGAAAGCTGATTTTGGGATCAATAATTCCTGCATAAAAAATGATTTGTGTTTCACATTTTAAAGAGGAAATAAACAGTTGAAAGCCCGCCCCGCATTTTTATCTTTTTATTATTAACACGAATTGTCTTTGTGAAATAGTATTGGACTTACTTACCGTCAACTCGTGACTTATAAGGAAAGGTGTTACCACACTCGATGGCGGCCATAGCGAAGGCAAGGAAAGCATTCTGGAGATTCGTCATTAGAAGGGCGAATTGAACCACTAGATACTTGGGTATGGTGCTGTAATGCATGTACTTAAGGCGTGTCTGGGTGGCATTGTGAAGTATACTGATGACTTGCATTGCTGTCAGTGTACTCACTATTGTTAATATAATGATCCAAAGACTTGGCTGGGTGTAGTTCTGGGGGAAAAATATAATGTGAGCAAGAAACATTGTTGATTATCTCTAATAATATACATTCAAGTGGTTTACAATGAGTTTATTTGATATGCCTGATAATCAATTCAAAGTCTTAGGCAAAATTATTGTGGATGTGGTGGCTCTAAGATGATTGGTTTGCCGTATGGCAGTGTGTTATGTCGTGTAGGAGCAATGGTGTAACTAGACTTTATTTGTTTCTCCCCCCTCTGTCTTTTTTGTTGTTTTTCTTAAAACCGTAAATTGGGGGGGGGGGGGGGGGGGCAAGCGAGGCAAAGACATAGTTCAGGGGAGGCTTTTGATTTCTCGAACCAATCATTTGTGCATTTTTTCTGTCTCATGGGGTGGGGCAAGGGTTACGAGCAGGGAAGGGGTCTCTTGCCCCATGCCCCCATCCCACCGTTCGCTTTCTCATAACTAATTTGCCTATAGTTGGTTTTGTTTGACAAAAGACGAAACTCCTAAAACATGTACAAAGTGAAACTATTGCCATTTCCAACACATTTACCCAAATAGGGCTGCAGATTCATGCTCTGATTATATTTAAAAAAATAATTTCAAACACTATTTGGGAGACTTACTAGGGCGCTGTCGTTAGGAAACGTTCCATCGATGATGAATATCTGTGACAGCAATAGCAAGAATGGCCGGATGAGCGCTATCTGCATTACTAGCACTTCCAATCTTACAAAATGCTTTCTGAAATGAAACATTCAAGTATCCATATAGGCCTATCCATTAATCAAAACGAGGAAATGGCAGTTAATAATAAAGATAGACAAAGTTAAACAATTTTCCCTTGTTACTGAAATGAAGTAATTTTCCATTGGTTTGATTAATCCGGCAATCATTTTACGGTGATTAATATTTTAATTTCATACATCACAGTCCTGAGACGGTTCTATCGATTCAATAAAGAGCTCAACCAAAGTTTAATTTCAAGTACTAAACTGCCAATGACAGTGCATTGTGTACTAGTGTACTTCGTCATATTTTTAGTTTTTTGTATAATTTGCGCCAAATGTCAACATAGTTATGTATTTTTCGATTCTTAATACAGCCCATACAAAATGGTGTCCAGTGTTAATATTTAAGACACAAAACAAAAGAGTTCACAGATTGAAGCTGAATCTTCTAAAAACAAATGATTTATCGTTTCTGCTTTCATTTTACAACACATCTTACTTCTTGAGGACATGTGTATAAACTTTCTCCGGGCAGCAACAGCAACAGCAGAAACATGGCGCCCGATTGTACTTGACTGGGAAAGCCTTCATCTTACCAATCATTGCATCTTCACCACCGAAATAATCCACTATCAGATTCAGATAGTGATAAATTGTGGGAAATAGAAACCTGTCAACAAATCATAAGAAGAAGAAACAAACGATCAGACGCAACATCTCAAGACTTGAAGAATCTCGAGTTTGATCTTTGAGTTAAGTATAAAAGAGTAATGGTTTAGTGTATGAAAAAATTCTCTGCAAAAAGAACACTTACAAATTGGCAGCGGCATTCGAAAGAAGAGCGGCTTTCGGTAAGTATAAACCAAACAATGACACTATACAAAACACCTGAGGAAAAACCCCAAAGTAAATGTACAGGTGTTTACAATTTACATTTAATTTTGTGAACACATAAGTTTATCTTCTGAAATGGGAGATTAAAAAGGAGGAGTGGTCGCTTCAAGTTATTTGTTGAACTTTTGTAGCGTTCGAGCCAGAGTTAAAATGCAAAGTTTATGCCAATGGATGAATAGAGGTAATTCATAAATAATGCAACACTAATTTACGTCACTTGTAGTTTTGTTGTACGCACAATATGATTTATTGAATGGAATAAAATAAGTTATATCCGCAAGGAAGAAATTGTTCCAATGTGGCATGGCTCGAAAGCCCCCAAAACATCGCCAAACGAAGGTAATTGTTCTCAATGTGAGTAAGACAATCCAGGGTCTCGTGAACCGCTTTTTCACGTGGGTGTTCTTTTAAAATACTCCATTGACTGGGCAAGTCTTGCGCGTAGTCAAATGTCAAGGACCAAGTCGGTAGTACAAACAATTGAGTTTTACGCGTGCGTGATTCTGAAATTATATCATATTGTTGGGAGAGTAAAATTTAGCCATGAAATAATATATGAAAGTAAAAATAAATTTAACAAATCAACAAAGAACACCTGAGAATAGACTCCGACCTCCGTTTCCGGTTACTTGAAGTATTACGAACTTTGCACAACTGAAGTTCATGTTATCATTAAACCTATGTACCCATTCAAACAAATTCTGGCGTTTCTAACAAAAATAAGCATTCTCGTCCCAAATTTCAATTTGTTTCAAAGTTAATTTGAATAAATTATATGTATTATGTAAAAGTTGAAATTGCATTTATAACGAAGTGCTATGGGTATTTCTGTTTTTTGAGAAATGTGTATTACTTCAAATTAAGAAGATTTGATTTC
The DNA here is from genome assembly GCA_037783415.1 of Leptasterias polaris. Classification (NCBI taxonomy): domain Eukaryota; kingdom Metazoa; phylum Echinodermata; class Asteroidea; order Forcipulatida; family Asteriidae; genus Leptasterias; species Leptasterias polaris. The sequence continues at coordinate 6,454,194 of JAZGTN010000027.1, forward strand.
AAAGAAAAATATATTCTTTCATCGAATTGTTTTCTCGTTTTCGGTACGCTTGAGACTTGCACAGTCAAAGGGTTAATCTTCCTATATAGAAATATAAGTTGTTTCCTCACAGGCCATATTGAGTAGATCCAGATCATTGATGAGGCTCTCTCGCTGTGTGGAATATTCTTTGTTATCCAAACAATACCATCAATCATAACAATAGTCTGGACTACGGTGATAACAGTACCGAGTATCAAATTAGCAAGCCAAGCCACCAGGATTGTACTCAAAATCTTAAACGTGACAAAAAAAAACACCAACTGATTACCAAAATATGCCGCACTAAAAACGAGCTGTGCATTTTCTTATTGAAGTCAATTAATTAATTCACTTTCTTGATTCTTTACCAAGTTTACTTTACTTAACTTTTTACTTTCTTAAGTTCCGTTGTGTTATTCATTGAACGTTTTCCATACGGTAACTTACAATCACTAATAATAATAATAATAATAATATCAAGCATTTATAAAGCGCCATCTATCTAGGTAGCCTATTCCGAGGCGCATAAGAAAGGAAAGAAGAAGAAAAAACAGAGGGAAAAACTTAAGCAAACAAATACCAATACACGCAACCAATGCATTAATAAGCTACACTAAACAAGTATGATTTTAATTTAATTTTAAACACTTCTAACGAGTCTATTGTTTTTAATTCTAAGGGTAGTCTATTCCATAAATCCGGAGCTGATGCAAAAATTGCTCTTTTTCCATAAGTTACGCGTGTCTTTTGAGTTTCTAAAAGTAATCTATTTGAGGAGCGGAGGTTACGTTGTGGTACATATGACCGGACTAACTCATTTAAGTAACAAGGTGCCATACCATGAAGAATCTTCCAAGTTTGAAGTAGTATCTTAAATTCAATACGCTGGCGAATAGGTAGCCAATGTAAAGTTTGCAGCACATAACAAAACAGTAACTTGTTAAAATATTAATTATTACATTGAATTTGACAAAATGCCAACATTTGCTTGAAATTGATGGTGCTGGGGGGGGGGGGGGGGGGGGGTCGACAAGGTTTAAATGTGTCCATTCACTCCCGTATTTGTAAGGTTTTTAACAATTTTGTAGATATAAGCTATATTTGTTCCAGTCTATCACAATCCTATATAAGATAATTATAAATGTCAAAGAGCGTCTCTAAAGGTCAAAATAAGTTTCGTGATGTATAGGCCTGTTTATTTTCCAACATAAATAGATTCCTCATGAACATTTTGGGGAAATGACAATGTAAAATGGTGTAAAAATACATTTTCTTTGATACTCGTTCAGAGCGAAATTTGAAACATGACGTCATTAATTATCAGCAACAATATGGCATGTACATTCCAAATAGGAATATTTGCATTAGTCAAATAGAAACATTCAGCGTCTTTTCGATTGAATATCATAGAAATTTAGGAATGAACTAAGATGTTTCCCTTTCCCCACTTTAATAAGAAATATCTATTGGAAACTGAGTGGATCACAGTGACTTGAAGCTACCCTTAAATACTGTCATATTGCGATACTAGGACCCATGGGCCGTTTTCGAAATCTTAACTCAGGCTTGGGCTTTGGCTTTCCACTAGTCTACTTGCAGCCCAGTACCAATCACACACGTCTTTAAAATAATTGACAGACACCCCCCTATACTTCCCAATTCTGTACTTCGTATTTGGCAAAAAATCATAACTTACACTCAAAAAGTTCCTCGACTGTTGGATCCGACGTGCAGTTGAACATAATAACATCGTCACCCATGTTGGCCGGCGTGGTTCGGCAAACCTATACGAACACTAAAGTTTCTAACAATCCATTTCTATCGTTCATCTATCTCCCTCTTCATTTCTACCGATGAAACAATAAATGTTGATAAACGGAGTGTTGTCTTTACACCCTCCTACTGATTTACCCAAAGGAAATTCCAGTCCGAGAAATCAGATCACCAAACTCTCTCTCTATATAAACTATAATGGGGGTATGCTAGCATTACGTTCTCCTTAAAGATCTACTTCAACGGCACTAAGATAATTTAAACTTTGCCGAAATCCAATCAATTTGTGTTTCATGATTACGTATATTTCAAAGAAAATCCTTAGCGGTGGTTGCGTAATAAAAAAAAAGGGTCATTTTGACCAGCGTTCACCCCCTCCTCATAGCGAGTTTTTGGAAACAGCGTGTCACGTGATGAAAATATACCATAGACTTTGATGACGTACATGAGTGGAAACGGCTTGTTTACCCCCCGCGCAGCGGAGTGTGTTTATTGTACGCGTCTATAGCTATTTTCACGGTTACGAAAACAAAATGTCAGACACTAGCGGATCGTGGGAGGAACATAGTGTAGACGAAGAAGAATTAGTAAATACATATGATAGTAAGAAGTAACTATAACTATAAATGTATATAGTAGTGAACTTGCGGGTACAACCATGTGTATAATCTCTTTTGGAGGAGTGTACCCGCAAGTTCACTACTATTTACATTTATAGTTATAGTTACTTCTTACTTTCAACACCATGCAAAGCTTCAAACACCACTTACATATGATAGTATTGATAGTGAGGATAGCTCTGACGGTTGAGGGAGCTCCTCCGAAGACGAAGAGGGCGTTGATGAAGCTGGGGGAGTTGCCGAACCATATACATGTAGGTTTGAGCCACTGGCCGCAGAGGATCGCGAACTTATATATTTCCATTAACGTCAACGTAACAGGGTGTTTAGATAATCTTCCAAGTTAGCTGGTGGACAGTACAAACGAACTATTCAAACCTAATCTCCCCACTCCAAGCTGTGTACAATTGGGCTTTGTACCATTAGCATTTGAAATGGCGCTGTAGGAAACAGCATTTATCTAGAAAATTCAAACTGCCAATTAAGCAGTCACTGTTTTTTATTTAAATGATCTAGTTGTAATACATCTAGGATTCCTCAAAAGGTTAAGAGTACAAACGAGATCTTAACAAAGCCCAATTGTACACAGCTTGGAGTGGGGAGATTAGGTTTGAATAGTTCGTTTGTACTGTCCACCAGCTAACTTGGAAGATTATCTAAACACCCTGTGTTTATGAGCAGATTATCGAAGCCATCAAAGTGCTACCACAAAACACCAGTTTATTTATTTATTTCTTCTTTACCCTGGGGAGACCTCTCAGTGAATTACATTTTCTAACGTTAGCCAAGAAGCGTGACAGGTTTTGCATATTACGCAAGAGTAACAGGTTGAGTGCACACGGTTAGGGTGTGCCTATCATTGATCGTTTTCAGCACAGCTATAGACTTGACTCAAGTCCCAATCCCGTGCAAGGCCCTTCCTTGCCTCATCGTCAGAAAACTATTATTTTGCGCTCTGCATTCCCCAACCTCCCTGTTCCGCGCGTAACTACATTTTGTCGGTGAGGGCGCACTGGTATTCTGTGGCTGCATGCTGGCGCGTTACGTTAGGAACCTCGCACGAGAAAGGGACTTGAATCAAGTCTAGCACAGCTACGGCAGACGTATCATTTAATTATTTCTCGGGTCGCAAATTATAATGTCCGATTCCGATACCGGGGCTCATTTCCTGGGAAGGCATTTTGGTCAACCCAATCAGCCCCCCTTATCCCTAACGGCCAGTGACGTTTCAGCTATAGTCAAGGCCGGAGTAACAGATGCCCTACAAGGCTTCCAAACAAGGTTTGATAAGGTTATTGCAGAGCGCAAGCACGAGAATGAGGAGGCCTTGTTAGAGGTACAGTCGCTCAAACGTGCAAACGAGGTACAATTTCGGTTTAAAGGCAACCGAGCACAGTTTGAGTTCAACGAAAAAATTGTTCAAAACCTCGAAACATCCAAGAAATTAATGAAGGAGGGCTCACCAACAACGGCAGAGGAGAAACTATCAGAGGCAGTTAAAGATCTACGAAAAAGAAACAAGTTGATACGCCTTGCAGACAAGTCTGAAGCGGGTTTGTGTTTATTTGATAATATACACTAAAGGTAGATAAGATAAGTGAAATCCTTAAAATACTGAAAAAGTAGGATGCTATTTACTTGCCTTTCAAGTTCAGAAGAGAACAAGAGAAAGGGCGTTTTCGTGCATAACTCAGCTATTGTTTTCATTGTGTCGCTCACAACAAAAGTACCATATCAATAGGCCTTATTTTATGGTGCGACATTCCTAAAGTTCCCTTGCCTTATTAAATAGGTGTGGCTTGCATATCATGAAGCATATGATTAAATTCACGGTTGTTGTGGTCACGGTAAATTTGTTTTTGGACCAACATTAATATTTGATTTCATTGTAGGTTGGGCGGCAGTGGATGAGTATATAAGTGACGAATTAGCTGATGACTCTGAGGATGAGAAGCGGATTCGCTCCGCTCAGTCCCGGGCAATGGCAAAACGAAAAAAGGCAAAGGTCGTTCAACGCCAAAAGCCGTATCAGCAGAACAGACGACAGTCATCTGAGTCACCTGCTAATCCTGATAGTCTTTTTCGTCGCTATAGTGGGCAGTATAGACCGTCATCTCGATTCTCATACACGGGTACAAGCTACGGATCAAGTTCAAAACCCACAGATATCTGTTTTAGATGTGGGAAAACAGGCCATTGGAGACAAGGATGTACCGGAGTACAGTCGTCAACCGGAATTAAAGACAACACAGGTCAGCGGTGAAGTCACAGAAAAAGTTTCGAGAAGCAGCGAGTTGCTCTACCAAGACGGAGAGACAGGGTACGAGAAATTCTATTCAGATAATTATTTTGATTATGAACAAGGTTCTGCAGAACCCATTGTCAGGGGACGTATGAAAGTCTCTTTTAAGTTCTGGGAGAACATTAAAGCATATCCCGAGGTGTTGGATATAATTCGAACAGGTTACAAAATTCCGTTCTTTAACACACCCCCTACCAAGTATTCAAAGAATAATCGTTCTGCATTGGCACATTCAGCATTTGTTTTGGAGGCAATAACAGATCTAAAATCTGAGGATCTCATCTCAGAGTCCAATTCTCCGCCTTATGTTGTAAACCCACTAACTGTATCAGTGCAAAGTTCCGGAAAGAAAAGGTTAATTCTTGATCTCAGATATGTTAACCAGTTTGTATGGAAGGACAAGATCAAGTTTGAAGACTGGAATGCAGCCTTAAAATACTTCAAACAGGGAGATTTTATGTTTTCCTTCGACCTTCGTTCTGGTTATCATCATATTGATATCTTTTCAGAACACACCAAGTTTTTAGGTTTTGCTTGGAATATTGAGGGTGTAACAAGATACTTTACGTTTAATGTTTTGCCATTTGGATTAACTTCAGCTCCTTATATATTTACTAAGATGTTAAGACCCTTGGTGGCCTATTGGAGAAGTAGAGGTAGGCCTATGTATATTGTTGTGTATCTAGATGATGGATGGGGTAGAGAAGATACTCGGCATCAGTGTGAAGTTACTGCTAAGGCTGTAAAGGCTGACTTACTTGCTGCTGGGCTAGTACCTAATAAGAAAAAATCAGAATGGTCACCCACGCAACAACTGGATTGGTTGGGGCTGACATGGAATTCCAAAGAAGGGTCCATCCGAGCTTTAGATAAAAGAGTTTCAGATACGTTGTTATCAATTCAGTACTTGACACAAAAACTACCCAAGGTTACTGCCAGAAGTCTGGCATCTATCACTGGTAAAATTATATCATTTTCATGTGTCGTTGGGTGTATAGCACAGCTCAAGTCAAGACACTTGCACATGGAGATTGTTAACAGAAAACATTGGGATTATGAATTCTCTCTTCAGAGAGATAGTAAAGCGATAGAGGAATTATTTTTCTGGAAATCACAATTATCAAAATTGAATAAACGTTTATTGTTTCAGTATTCTGTTCCCCTGGTTATGGTGTACACTGATGCAAGTAATTCAGGATGTGGTGCATGGGTTATCGATTCTACAGAGAAAAATGAGTTCCAACAGAATTGGTCTCCAGAAGAGAGGCAAAAGTTCCACTTGGCGTGAGTTAAAAGGGGCGTCCCTAGCACTCAGAGCGTTTGCTCCAGTACTCGGAGGCAAAAGGGTAAAGTTGCATACCGATAACAAAGGAGTTGTAGCAATAATAGCTAAAGGAAGTATGGTCACAGAATTACAAGAATTGAGTTTGGATCTCAACTTATTCTGTAACAATAGCAGAATAGAATTGAAAGTGGAATGGATTCCTCGGTTAGCTAATACAGAGGCAGATTGTTTAAGCAGACAGGACGATTTAGATGATTGGGGTGTGTCCAGGGATTTTTTTCAATTTATAGATAGTATGTGGGGGCCACATTCAGTGGATAGATTTGCTAACGAGTACAACACGAAATTACCTTTAGTGTCGATTGGAGTGGTGACAATAATTGGTTAGTGCCACCAATTCACTTAATTCCTGTTGTTTTGAATCGCATCCAAGTGTGCAAAGCTAGAGGTACATTAGTGCTTCCCGAATGGCCTTCTGCAGTTTTCTGGCCCTTGTTATTTTCAAATTATAGTCCTTTTAAAGGGATTATCTCGCAAGTCTTGCGATTTGGTGAATCTGGCAACATTTTCATTCATGAGAAAAATCCAGAATCTATCTTCGGTTGTTCCAAGATGAAGAGTGCAGTGTTGTGCTTGATGCTTCAAGGTTAAAAAACTGTGACATCTCAACCATTATTGTCAAAGGGCTGGATGAGGTTAACAATGCCGCATGGCTTATAATGAGAGTAATAATTCCGTTTGGTAGCTCTCTTGGTAGTCGCTTGACACGGACTCGGAAAATAAGTGTTTGAAAAAGTCTGTTGGTTAATTTTTCAGATAGTGGGCACGAAGTTTGTTGTCCATAAAGTTTAATAAGTTTATATGTGATTTGTTCATATTATACAGAAAAAACAGCTATAAGCACTTACTACAAGGGGTTTTGAAAGCATCGAGAGCATCCAATACAGTACTTAAATACGAGAGATGCTTCGCCGTTTGGCAAGCTTGGTGCACGGAAAATAAAGCTGCTGCCCTTCCAGCTAATACGGAAGATATAGCGAGGTTCTTTATGGAACAATTCACGAATAAAGCTCCGTTCTCTAGAATTGAAGGTATTTTTTATAGTATTAAGTGGCATCACGATTGTAATCCAAATGTTACAGAAAATCCCTGCGACAAAAAATTCTTACGTTTGACCTTAGAAGGTCTAAAGCGTATCGCTGCTAAACCTGTATGTAAGAAGGAGCCGATAACTACTGAAATACTGGGCAAAATTGTAGCCAAGTTTGGATCGTCCAATAACTTAATGAACATTCGTCTCTGCACAATGTGTTTATTATCTTTCGCTGGTTTTCTTCGAAATGACGAACTCATAAACATCAGAGAGTGCGATCTAGAATTTCATCCGTCATTCATCAGATTTTTTCTAACTAAGAGTAAGACCGATCAGCTTAAAGAAGGTTCCTGGGTGTACATTGCAAAGATTGATTCACCTTCATGTCCTGTAACTATGGTACTAAAATACATAGCCTTGGCTCAAATTACTGAATTCACTGAAAAGTTTCTATTGAGGCCCGTTGTTTATGCTAAATCTATTCAAGCTTATAGGTTAAGGAATGGCCAGTTATCATATTCCAGGTGTAGAGAGATTTTCAAGGATGCACTTAAAGAGGTTGGTGTTGACCCAACAAAGTTTGGTCTACACAGTTTAAGATCAGGTGGAGCCACAGCTGCTGCTTCCGTAGGGGTCCCAGACAGGCTGTTTAAAAAGCATGGTAGATGGTTTTCAGACCATTCAAAAGATGGGTATGTAAAAGAATCCGTAAAAAACCAACTAAGTGTATCACTTAGCCTAGGTCTATAAATCGTGCTGTTTAGTGACTACCTAAAGTTACACTATTGCAGTATTTTTGTAATGACTATATGTTATCTGTCGTTATATTGTCCCAGATAATGCTTCTCGGAAAAGAGATGGCACTTGAACTTAGAAATAAGTAATAAAGTAGAATAAGTAATGAAATTAGAATAAAACGAGATTAACTATTGTTATCTATGTCTTAGTTTACTTCATCAATCAATGTGGTGATATAATAAATTAATGGGTGAAAGAACACCAACACTATATATTCCATTGTCGAATTTACTGTGAGTTGTTTTAAAACCTACACTGTTACAATTCCCGCTCTTTGTTGCTTGAGAGGGTGGACATGTCACCCATGGCTCGTCGCCGAAGAACGATGTTACCCATGGTCATTGCATTAACATGTTCTTTATTGCAGGTTGGGGCGGGGGGAGCAAGTTGGCGCGATAGAAAATATTTTATTCACGGTTGAGGTGCGAATTAGTGAATAATTACATTTTCTAACGTTAGCCAAGAAGCGTGACAGGTTTTGCATATTACGCAAGAGTAACAGGTTGAGTGCACACGGTTAGGGTGTGCCTATCATTGATCGTTTTCAGCACAGCTACGGCAGACGTATCATTTAATTATTATTTTTTCTCTCTAAGAAGTAAAATAGAAGAAAAGAGAGGTAAATATGTAACAGTAAATCCTTGTTGAGATTTATTTTTCAGATAATTCCCGTATGCATCAAGCAGGACCTTGCCTAAGAACTAAATCAACGAAATTAGTCTACGTTGCTTAAAATATTGCAGAAGAAAGGTTTGATAAATCAAACTCAGGTATGTTCAGATAGTCTTATATCCACCGAGTTAAAAGACTTCTTGCTTCTATTCGTCTAACAGTCGTAGCTCGTCGCCGAAGAACGATGTTACCCATGGTCATTGCATTAACATGTTCTTTATTGCAGGTTGGGGCGGGGGGAGCAAGTTGGCGCGATAGAAAATATTTTATTCACGGTTGAGGTGCGAATTAGTGAATAAACACTGTTTTTCAGAGGTGCCCAGCAGCTACAAACAAACATCAAAGTTAAAATTAAATTACTAAATGATTGAGAACATTATTAAAAATAAAAACAGCCAAATTTAAATAAAGGCCACGGAGAAACGACAACAACATAGAATCGTTACCACAAGAACATGTACAATAAAAACAAAGATTAAAAATCTGGGCCAGCCAGGAAAAGCACCACATGCCCCATCTATTAAAGTTTCAAACTTGTGTACTGTGTCTTAAAACTTGCTACAGTACGTGGCAAAGGATTCTTAAGTGTAAGGGGGAGTTGGTTGAATAAATTGACCCCACGAGCAGCAAATTTACGTTTACCTGAATTGGTTTTTGGCAGTGGGGGAACTAGATTACCTTGTGAGACCGATCTGGTGTTGTATGAGTGGGCAGTGGCGGCATAATTAAAAATGTTGCATAGTTGGGGAGGCAGTTTGGAAGTAAGACTCTTATAGACAAAAACGGTTAAATGAACATTTCTCCTTGCACTTAACGACTCCCACCCAAGAGTAGATGCAATAATGTGTATGGGAGATCTCCGGGGGAGGAAAAGGATAGCTCTACCAGCACTGTTTTGGATTTTATCAAGTTTTGTAAGAAAAACTTTGGCTGAGTTGCCCCAAACAGCATCACAATAATCAAAATGAGGGAGAATCAGAGTTTTGTACAACAAGTTTAAAGTATGTTGAGGAAGAACACTTCTTACCCTCCGGAGAACCCCCACACGTTTATTAACAGTCTTAGTAAGTTTCTCAATGTGCACACTCCAAGATAAAGATTGATCTAGCCAGACACCTAAATATTTAAAATGATCAACATTGTCAATGGTATTGTCACCGATCTTCACATGTAAATTTTCCTCAATACGGCGAAGTTTAGCTTGAGTTCCAAATAACATACTTTTAGTTTTGCTTGTATTAAGAGTTAAAAAATTAGTCTGCAGCCATTTGGAAACCTCAATCATATCTGTGTTGAGGGCTCTGTTAATAAGATCAGTAGATTTAGCACGAGTAAAAATAGCTGTGTCATCTGCATAAAAATACATTTTAGAGTCTACCGGAAGAATATTGGCAAAATCATTTATGTACAATGTAAAAAGAAGTGGCCCAAGCACTGAACCCTGAGGCACACCGGAAGTCACTACAGTAGAGGAGGAATAGTTGTCACCAATTGTTGTCACCTGTTTGCGACCATTTAAATAAGATGAAAACCAAATGAGCTCTAGACCCTGCACTCCAATATTTTTTAATTTGATGAGAAGACGTTCATGGTGAACAGTGTCAAATGCCTTCTTAAGATCCAGAAAGACTGCCCCCGTGAGGTACCCTGAGTTCATGTTTTCCAGGAGGTAATCAGAAACATTAAGTAGGCAAGTTTGAGTGGAGTGCATAGGTCTAAAGCCAGACTGATTCTCTGTTAAAATTTTGTTTTTCTCCATGTAGCTTAACAGCTGTTTATGGATGAGTTTCTAAAAAAAATTCATGCAGGTTGGAATTACAGAAATAGGCCTATAATTATTGATGTTTAGCTTATCGCCTTCTTTAAAAATGGGCGATATTCGACTAAGTTTCCAGGCTGATGGCACAGAGCCAGTGAAAAGGCTCAAGTTCATGATGTGAGCTAGCGGTGCCGCAAGTTGTCTGTATCCCACCTTCAACAGCCGGGGGCCAAAACCATCAAGTCCAGTAGCCTTGGTAGTATCAAGGCCACGCAGCAAGAGGCTTACCTCACACGGCACCACACCCACAAAATGAAACAACTCTTCCACTGGCTCTGTGTCCTGGGTACATAAGCTGACGTGGTCAACTGAACTCTGCTGAATCAAGGTATCAGTTAATTTCCTGCCGATACTAGCAAAGAAATTATTAAACTCATTAGCAATTATTATTATTATTATTATTATTTATTCGGCCAAGAATTGTAACAATCAAACAACAATACATTGTACAGGAGAGTTACAGCAAATCAGTTACCCCAAACAAAGAAATCAAGGTTGATAAGCCAATACAAGAACAAAACAATGGAGGATTAATAAAGGTGAACTTAAATGCTCGCTGCTGAGTCTATGAACAACAACAAGCAATAAAAAATCAATAAAAAACCCACATGCAATTAAATGAGGAATTGAATACGGCAGCAATAGCAAAAAAGAAGTAAAGGCTGAAAGACAATACAAGAACAAAAACAGACCCATTATAAGATGGCCAGGATTAATAAAAGTGAATTTAAACACTATGACTCGAAAGCCTATCAATCCAATCTTAAAATGGAACACTGAAAACAAAAATAATCAGTGAACAACATTTAAAAAAAAATATATATATATATATAATTAATAATTAAATAATTAAATAATAAAAATATTAAATAAAAATAAATAAAACATGAACACAGTAAATATAATATATTTTTAATTTATAAATAAAAACAATATGGCATAATCATGTACTATACTAGTCAACTAGTCAAGTAAATAACCTTGGGGGAAATAACATGAGGATGCCAAACATTAAATAACTGACAGAAAAGAAAACGATTTACATGTAGCAGGCCAACTAAAAAATAGAAACAGGCCTTTGTTTGATGACAGATAAACCAAAAACATAAAAAACCAAGAACATGATGGCTGACAACATACATGTACGTGAACAAGCAAAAAATATGCAAGCAGACTAGCAAAAAAAACAGAATACATGTAGCAAACTAGCATCAGAAAAACAGACAGACAACCAAACGGGTAATGCACTGACAAACAATCGATGCAGCCATCAATCAATCAATAAGGGCAAGAAATGGCAACTTCGAGTATATGAAAATCTAGACATCTTGGAAATGGTTGCATAAGTAAACATTAAAACACTTAAACGAATCAATGATGAGAGAATTCTTAACATTTGTAGGCAGACTACTCCAAATACGTGGAAATGAATGGATAGATGTGTTCTTTAGGCCAAGAGTTCTAGCATACCGATGATTAAAGGTAAGTGTGTCTAAGTGCCGGGTATTAACAAAGGTATTAGAGTTTATTGTGCGACAGTCAATTAAACCGAATAAACATTTGGTGGTGAATTGAATGACTAGTCTTTGCCGTCTAGATTCTAGGCTTTGCCAGTTCAGTTTTTGTAGTCTCTCCTCATACGACATAGCTCCTTTCTGTTGTTTCAGAAACATTCTTGTGGCTCTCCTTTGGACCCGTTCTAGTTTTGATGACAAAGCTGCTGTGTATGGACACCAGGCAGGCAACCCGTACTCGAGAACTGGTACGACAAGTGTCCGGTATAGCGACATCAGTGCTTTTGTAGAAGTTCCTCCTGCGGTGTGCCAGATGAAACCGAGTGTCCTATTTGCCTTGGTAACCACAGTGTTTACATGGTCGTTCCATGTTAAAGTGCTGTTCATTGTGACGCCAAGGTACTTGTAGGTGGTTGCTATGGTTAAGGGGAATCCATGAATGGAGTACTGTGGAAGGGCTAGTGTCTTTGTTGATCTAGTCATATGCATTATCTTAGATTTGTTTGTGTTCAGTTTCATCCCATTGGACTCACTCCACCGGCCGAGGGCATCAAGGTCTGCTTGCAGGAGGAGTTCATCTTCACGGGAACTGATGGGTTGATAGATGAGCGTATCGTCAGCGAAGAGTAGAGATTTGGTGGCTAAGGTTTCTGAAATGTCACTGATGAACAAGTTAAACAATAGAGGGCCTAGGACACTTCCTTGGGGGACGCCAGATGTAACAGGGGACCAAGATGAAAAAGCTCCCTGGTACATTACTCGCTGATGCCGTCCGGTAAGAAATGATTTTAACCATGTCCAGGTCTGACCCTGTATGTTGAAGTTCCTTGCGAGCTTATTGAGTAGCGTGTGATGGGGCATGATGTCAAATGCTTTTCTAAAGTCCAAGAAGGCGATGTCGATGCGAGGTGGGCGCGGCTTGTCCATGATTGAAGCCCAGTCAAAAATGGCATTAGATAGCTGGGTGACACACGATTTGCGCACTGTGAAGCCGTGCTGGACTTCGTTGCCAAGGCAACAGGAGGACACATGTTCATTGATGCTGTCAGCGACTGCCCTTTCCAACACTTTGCAGACAATGGAAGTTAGGGCAATCGGCCGATAATTGTTGATGTCGTTTCGTTTGGACGATTTGAAAACGGGTGTGACATTAGATAACTTCCAGTCCACAGGCAGGGTACCACGAACAAGTGACGAGTTCATCAAGCGTAATAATGGCGGTGCGATGGAAGAGGCTGTGGATCGTAGAAAGGTTGGTGAAATTCCGTCAGGGCCGGGTGCCTTGTGAGGGGTCAGATTGTGTAGAGACTTTGTCAGCCATCCAAGCTCAATTTGAATAGGAGGAACTTCGGGAATATGACGTGTGCAGGGTGGCGGTGTAGCTGGACAAGTTTCTGCTGGAGAGTGGACCGAGGTGAAGAACTCGTTGAATGCTCGGGCAATATCGTTAGGTTTCTGGAGCAGTTCATCAGCATATTGGAATGCTGTTGGACACTTTGATTTACGTTGATCTCTGACGAAACACCAAAAACTGCGCTTGTTGTCTCTAGTTGTAAATAGACAATTGACATAGTTCCAGTAGGATGTTTTAGTTGTATATTTCACCTTATTACGGACCTGCTTATACTGGAGCCATGCTGAACTGGTACCAGAGTGCTTGGCTTTAATAAACAGTTTATGCTTCAGGTTAATTAGTTTCTTTAGTTCAGGTGTGATCCATGGAGAACATTTAGTGCGTCGCCGTTGTTTTCTAGGTATGCTGTCATGGGTTGCCGCCTCAAGGATATCTAGAAATCCTTCCCATGATGCATCAGGATCAGCATCATCCATGAAAGCAGACCATGGTGCAAGGTGCAGAAGTGTTTCCAGATGTGCCATGTCGGCTTTCCGGAATTGCAGAAATGAGCGGATGACTGCAGGTTGTGGGAGATATTTGGGGGCAATAAATGTGAAGGTAACTGCATGATGGTCACTACTAACTGGATTTGCAAAGGACCCCACTGCAGAGAATTTCTCAGGCCGGTTTGTAAATACGAGGTCGATTGTGGTTCCAGTTGAGGACGAGTTATTTGACGGACGGGTTACATCTTCAACAATCTGCGCAAGTCCAATGGAGTCGGTGATATCTTGGAGATTGGCCCTTGCAGTAGACTCAGCTAGCCAGTTGATGTTAAAATCACCAAGCAGAATGAGACCTTCATATTGAGGAAGGACAGCCTGGATCGCATCACATGAGTCTTGAAGTTTGTCGAAGAAGGATATGTCAGAGTTTGGAGGCCTGTAAACAACTCCAACTAACCATTTGGAGCGCTTAACAGTTAACGATAGCCAAGCGAGTTCAATGTTCACCGGATCAAAGTGGTCGAGATGTGTTGGGAGTAGCGTGTCGTTGATTATGGCCATAATACCACCACCCCGACTGTCTCGATCTCGCCGGATAGTTGTGTAACCTGGTAATGAAGAGATTGTTTCAGTGTCACTTGCCGACAGCCATGTTTCGGTGACACAGACGATGTCTGTAGGATTAAGTTCCAAAAATGATTTCAGTTCCTGTTGTTTGCTGCGTATGCTACGAGCGTTGAGAAGTAATCCCGAAATGGAGTTCTTTGAGCGTGCATGCAGGCCGGGATCAGGTGTTGGTTCATGGAGCTCATTTACCTGGTCCTCGTTTGCGTTACCGAAGACATCCTGGAATGACGTATCACCACAAGAAGAAAAAGGTAACACTGTAGATGTAGATGTAGTACATCCAGGACAAAACCAGTCTGTTGTGCTTGATATGAGGTCTCTGTACTGGTCCAAAGTCATAGCAGGTATGCATTTCTGGTGCCAGTACTTGTTGCAGTCCTCACAGAGGAGAGATCTTTGATTGCATTTTACTGGACGACTACACTTGCCACAGGGATCTTTGACAGGTCCTGGATTCAGTTCTATGTCTCCAGAGACAGTGAGAGGGATGTTAAATGTAGCTGTAGAGTTGGGGTAATAAGCAACAGGAGCTTTACCAAACTTACTATGTGTTGCAGTTCTGAGAAGTGGTTTGTTGTTCAGCCATATTGGATGCACAACAACAGGAAGCTTGCTGTAGCACCATGATGCTTGGTGGGAACAATGGCTGGCAGGGCTGTCACAATGGAGTTGGTCGGGCGTGCAGTGAATGATGCAGTTGGCTTGGAAGACTGCTTGAAGATGGAGAAAATCTAAGTGAAAATCACTCAAAATTTCCCTTTTCCCTGCTGTAAATCCGTGATTAAAGTAACCTGGTTGATCAGTAGGCAATACTCTATCACATGACACACAATTTGGACTACTTTGAGGGCTGAGAACAGCAGCATTGAAGACAAGAGCGAGAGCCCAACAAAGGGCTTGTAGACTGGTCGCCATATCTTTCCTGCAGTCAAAATTTCATTACCGGACCTAATGTTGTTTATGCCGACTTTTTTTATTGCTAGGCAGAATACTTTTAATGACCTTCCATAATTTACCCGAGTCAGAGCCAGCATTTTGTATAGAAGATTCATAAAATTCACGTTTCAACCTTTTGGCCAGATTATTGGTCGAGTTTCTCAAATCTCGATAGGCGTTCCAATCTGTGGGAGATTTAGTGCTATGGGCATGAATTTTGAGAACAAGGTAATCATCATTGAGCCAGCTAGGAGCCTTGTTAGGAACCTTAATTTGTTTAAAAGGAGCATGTTTATCACATATACGAATAAAAATACCTTCAAAGATGCTCCACGCCTGGTCAGGGCTGTTGGATAACTCGACCTCATTTAAAGAAGCATTTCTGAGATCACTGATAAAATCAATTTCATTAAAAGTACGGTAAGACCTTGCCTTGATATTACGGGCAGGCCCCTTGGGAATCTTTTGACATTTACGTATAGCATATATTAGAGAATGGTCACTTACAGTTAATGTAATAACACCATTGCTAGAGTACATTTCAGGTCGAGAGGTCCAGATATGGTCAATTAGAGTTTCCGAAGTACAAGTTATACGAGTAGGTTTGGAAATAACTTGAGATAACTGACGCGTTGACATTATGCCATGAAGCTTTTTCCATTGCCAGTCATTTGGTTTAAGGGAATCACAATTAAAATCACCAAGGCAGATTACTTCACCATGCGTTCTGTGGGCAGAACTTTGTCCCAAGATTTCGTCAAGGACAGCTTCAAGTTCCTCAAAAAATTCATTGCATATATTCGGTCCATAAACTATACCGGTATAAATTGGGCGTGTATTTGGTAGGGTCAGCTTTATCCATCAGTGCTGATGGTGTTAATACCACTTGTTTAATTTTGCATTTTTCACAAACTTGATGTGATATTGTGATGACCAGTTTGAATGAAACCTGTGGCTATTTATTATCAACAAACATTTAAAACTATTGTATATAGTATTATGCTACTACAGAAGTATATGTGTTGATGCTTCTGTGCCTGTCCAGTCTGACTCTCCGTTTGTGAAGCATGTGATGGCACTGTAGTTGGCGCTTTCATGGTTGGAATTGACCCTGGCGTAAGCCTGTTGTTTTAGTTGCGATGTTGAATCCCGACAGTCGTCTGTAAAATGGGCACTACAAATCATTGTCCATTTTGTCAACGTGAAGTTTTTCCGTGTGTTGGTCACGAAACCCACCCCCTTCTCTGGACAGGATCTCTTGGAAATCGGTAAAAAAACTCACATCTGGATTCTTATTTGTGTTCCGAGTACATCCACCGACAGCACATGAGTTCAGGACGGTAAATTATCTCGTCTTAACTTGGTGAATGTCTTCGAATAATGAGATCATCATACATAGTTACCGTGTAAACACACGACACCTCGCTACTTCCTGGTTTCCCGTCCCAACAAGTACGTCATCATTCGCTGGTTCACGCACGTATCCTATAGTGGGTTTGTGGTGCGCGTAAATGCAAGTGCTATAGTATTGGACAAGCACAGTGCCTATGGAGGGAGCCATGGAAGCGCGCGAGTTTTTAAAAACCCCAAGAAAGGTTTAATTTTTTCAGTTAAAATTACGAAAAAAATATTGGTGTAAAACAATCCAATCTACAAATTCAGAATACTTAATAACATTACGTATGAGATTAAGAAATCTGTTTTATTTCTCAATTATCGTTGAAGTAGATCTTTTTAACGATACGCAGTCTTATGACAGGGCAAAGGTCATGTTTATTAATCCGCAGATATTTCAAGGTATCAAACATAACACGGATTATAAATCTGCATCAATTATAAGCGTTAATACTCTAGTTGACATTTAGTGCACAACTACAACTAGTTCCAATTTTAGATAGATCTCCTAGGCAGATGAATTTAGCTTACACAAATTTGATAGCCAAGTAGGAATAATTAGGGACCAGTCACAATGTAGGCCTATATTAAACTCAGATTGCATGTTGACTTCTCAGTAGAACCTTTCCACGATAAGAAAGCGTGTGTAAAAAAATTGCCTCATGTTATTCGGCAGCTAAAGTATTTGTGAATTATTTTAGCAGAAACTTCTTGAAACTTTTAGTAAAAACTGTTAAGCTTATTCGTTTTTACATATCAAAGACCTACTTGAACGAAAACGACAACAAGTGATCTTTGCTGAAATTATTTAAAATATGTTCAATTAATACGAAAATTGAGTTCACGTGAGAGTCAACAGATTTTAATTGTAAAAAAAACACCCCACAATCAATAATTCCTAACTACACTTCTCGGTGCTTTCAACTTTCAGAAAGATTCGTGAACAGCCCCGTGACGTCATCCCTAGTGTTAGTCATTAATTGGGAGCTCCGTTTTGTACAGCCGCTTTGTTGCAATAACAAAGCAACATCCCACACAATAGCGTGAAATTAACGTATTAGACGCACGCTGTCAACTGCAGAAGTGTAGCCAGACTTTTGAAACCTTGAGGTCGGGGCCTAAATTGTTGATCAATAGCTATGACAAATGCAGAAGTGAAAGATATCAACATTACAATTATGTGAAAAATTCAGAGGTTATAGATATTGACATTACAATTATAAAACTACAAATACATTATGAAAACATTTAAACAGCATTCCCGTTAACAATTTCTCGCTCAGTAACTGTTTAAAGGCCCTGTAGGTACACTATTGGTAAGATCGAAAAACACAAATGTTCACAAATTCACGCATAACTTACATGATTTAAAGTAAGTAATGGTAGAAAGGGTTCCTTAAAATATTTCTGCCTTAAATGCTATCGTTTCTGAGAAATGAGTAAAACAATAGTTTTTATCACGCGTGATAATAAACTCGATGTTTGAAAAACAGAAAACACAAGGTCTCTTTTCACTATTTTCTCGTGACCTCGATGACCAATTGAGCTCAAACTTTCACAGGTTTGTTTGTTCATGCATTATGTTGAATCACACAAAATGTGGACACTGATTTTGAGCTGTTACCATTACGTCTAATAACAGATTTTGTTTCACGTTCATGGTAGGCCTAATGCATGTCGACTTGATACATAAAAAATAAGAACCGAGAATTAAGAACAAGTTTCTCACACTAAGACTTTATTTTCTCAGCTGGTAGGTCTAATAAAACTCCGTAAGTGCTAAATATGACAGGACGACGTCATCTAAATGTTACGATGCCATAATCCAGAAATAATTATCATGGTACTTATTTTCTTATAGCAAAGTGGAGATATTAATTAAAAGACAAAATAGTTCAAAGAAATTCACGTGGAGCTGACAAGTGCATGGACTATTACTCTCCTTCATTGTATGTTATCTACATTTATATAGGATTGAAACAATCGAACGGTTCATAAAACCAAAGGTGTACTTTTTAAGTACATGAACAGTAGTTCGACGTCTTAAACATTTAACAGTGACTGACCCACTGGAAGTAGAAAGATCGACTTTTGCAGTCGCTCGGAACCAAGGGCGTCGATGGGTGGGGGACGGGGGGACATGTCCCCCCCCCCACTTTTTAGACTGGGGGGGGGGGGACAGCATATCAGATGTCCCCCCACTTTTTGATTAACTGTTCATTAGAAATATGCAACAAAATTTAAAAATAAATACACCATTTTCTTGATTTAATATTTCAATACAGTTTTTGTTCAGATAAAAGAATAGCGAACAAACGGTGACATTTTTTCTTCATTTTCATCTTTTTTCTGATGGACCACGCGCAGAATGGTATTTTGGGCCTATTTCCGTTTCTATAATACAGACAATAGACGACAAGTTTCGTTTAAGACATGAACGCCAAAATCCCGCTTACATACCTTGTTAGCATTCAAGTTATGCGTCGTTTGTGTATGCTACATGTGTACGGTACACGATCCCCCCACAAAGGAAGTCAGTGAGTGCGCGCACGTGCAACAAGTGTTACATTTTAACGCACAAAATGTAGTAAAATCCACAGTACACTTTGGTATTGACTCTGAAAATTAATGGCAATAAAACTTACTTGGTAAGAAGTACAGCAGCTTTGGGTAGTATAATGAATTTTGAGAAACTTTTAACTTTGATGTACGGGGGTTATGGAAAAATATATCACTTTTTATTCCCCAAAATTTGAATCTGAGAAGCGTTTCTGTCAGAAACGCTTCTCAGACTGTGTATTCCTATGGGGAATATTCTTCCTGCGTGGAAATATTCGCTCCGGTTTTTCGGTGATATCTCAAAAACGCGACCACCTTTTGAAGTGAAATGTTCACAGGTTAGTTTTATTGTATGTACCTACATTTATATAGTATTAACACAATCAGTAGGCTCCAATTACCAAACGTATGCAGCACCTTTAAAATAAATAGGAGTAGGTTGTTCAGTGTTATAATTTTGTTTTCTAAAAACAAAATATTAATTTAAAAAAAGAAAAACGAAAGAAGAAACAAAAACATCAAAAACTCTCTCAATTTTACTGAAGAAATTGTCGCAATGTGGTTACAATTAAAAAGGATTGTGAATAATATGAAGTTTGTATTTGACAGAATCTCGGTTTTACATAAGGGAAACCAATGCCCAAATCCCATTTCGGATGATGCTTTTGTTAAATATCACCCCCTGTAACTCACCTCCTGGTCAAACAAAAAATAGGGAACAAGTGTAACACAGTAATTAAATGTAAAAGTAATGTGTGGGGTGAAAATAATGTAAGATGTATTTTTTCAAGACTTGCTCGCCCGTCCCCCCTACTTTTCAGTAGCGATCGACGCCTCTGCTCGGAACGACCTCTGGAACGTGTTGGTTTTAGACGTCGAACCTAATGTAGGCCTAATTCATGTTAAGTTAAGTTCGCCTGTCTGAAACCAAAATTTAGTCTAGACTAGTCGACCTAGAATCGCTCCTAATCTATTTGGTTCGGCGCGACTCGGCTGCTGGTGTTATAGTGTAATACTCATTCATACTTCAATTACAGAACCATATCGTCCCATCCCAAGCGTTTCATCAACACAGCCAGTGCTATATCTGCGCCGGCGCAGTGGAGTTTTCTCGTCAGGCTCTTCTTCTTCTTCAATTATTTCGTCCGCCTCGTGGGCAACCTCAACCCCAGGGCTGATTCGACTCTCCACTGTCTTTGTAATCATCCCCGTCAGTGCTTGCGACTTCCTCTCGCTGTCGTTCGGCGACTTTGCAGCGGCGGTACCACCACTTCTCCGCTTGTCCTTTAGTTTGGGCGGGATATAAAGGATGTTCCCTTTGAGCGTGCGTAGAGACTTGATGCAGATTGGCTGGAAGACGAGGCTCCAAATGATTACCAGAAAGCAGTTCCAGACTGTAGATGAGAAGTAGTGAGATTTTGAGTTTATTTGTCAGAAATAATTTGGCCGTCCTCTTTAACTGTTTTACCGGCATCGATCCATAAACAGAGAGAGTGTGCATATATATTTTTTTTATTTAGTTGTTAGTTTAATAAATATTTATTTATTTGCTCATTTATGTATGTATGTATGTATGTATGTATGTTTGTATGTATGTATGTATGTCATGGTATTATCAGAAGAGAGGGGACAGTAGAACAAAGGAACACAAAAGGGGCAATGGTGTTCTCACATTGGACTCCTTTGTAATTTTGTGTCCTCACTTTTTGTTATGCACTTAGTCAATGGAGAGTGTTAAGTTAGAGGGACAAAGGAAAGTCCTCACATTGATAGCAATGTAAGAATATGTATGTAGGCCTATATGTCTTTATTCATTTATCTATTTATGTATTAGTTAATTAATTAATTAATTACAATTGACCAGCTTACCCTCAGCCCTTGCCTTATAAGGGAATGGGTTTGCACACGGTACAGCAACTATTGCGAAGTTGATGATGCTAGGTTGTAGATTGGTCATTAAGAGAGCGAACTGAACCACCAGAAACTTGGGTACGGTGGAGTAGTTCTCCAGGCGAGGCTTTGACGCTTTGTGGATGGTACCCAGGACCTGCATTGCAGTCATCGTGCTTAGTATGGTGAGGATGGTAATCCAAAGGCCCGGAAGACGGGGGTCCTGTTAATCAATACAGATCAAAGGTCATCGATTTGGGAAAATATCAATTATTGATTAGATTACAATAATAATCAACGATGGTCATATGGTTTACATTGCTGGTAATATTTTGCTTGGTTGTATACACTTATAAATGAAGTGTCTACTCATGGTAGGGATGTCCATGTACATGTACGTTGATGGAGGCTGTGACACTTTCCCTCGTCATATTGTCATCAGAATTACTAATCATTGTACTTATTCAATTCGTTTAATTTATTTTCGTTGTTTTTGCTGTTATTCGTTGTTTGTTGGGTTTTTTCTCCGTTTTTTCTCATTTTATTTATCTCACCCGATAAGGATACCTGCCAATTATCACACAGGTGTTGGGCTAGACATAAGCAATATTTTGTATCCCTGATGCAATTTTTATAACACCTATTAAAGTTGTCATTGTTGTCATTGTTGTCATTGTTGTTATTGTTACTGTTACAGATTGAGACCAATTCAAGCTAAAATTAACACTAAACTCGGATATGCACCAGAAATAAATTGCTACGAACATTATTTGAAGAAAAACCCCAACATGCCAATTTTGACTTCTTCCATAACAAATCTGGGATGAGTAATCAGAATGCCATGTGATTTCTGTGGATTCCCGCGTCCACGCAAACACAAGTTCTCCAAGCAATGTTTTTCAAACAACAGTTTATATTAGGCCTATGTGTCCTGTCAGTTTTGTTTTCTCTAGTCATGCATAAAATATCCCACTCTAGTGGATGGAACATCCGTTAATCAAACCTTAAATTGGAACTTACCAATGTAATGTTAGTTGGGAATGTTCCATCAATAGTGAACATTTGAGTCAGAAACAACAGGGCTGGTCTAACCACTGCAATCTGCATGACCAACATCTCCAGTCTAATGTACTGCTTCCTGAACAAAGAAAAGAAAAGATAGGGATACCAAAACTAGAAGAACACTATGACGTTTTGTATACGACACACTGTATTATTTCGTGCTTGGTTGACTCTCACATGAGCCTTTGTGTGATCCTGAGGAAATGGATACCAATCGATATCTGCTGCCTATCGCTCATTTTCTGTCACTTCTAAGCACGGAAATTACTCAGAGTCACAGCCGTCAGCAATTTATCATAATCTACGAGTAGGAATTGGGTCAAATATATCAGAGAAGATCAAGGAAATGAAATGGAGACGTGTGCGAGGCACTTAACAAGGAGGCAAGACAACATACTGGAATAAAAGAGACAACACAGAATGGCAACCAAGGACAGGCAAGAGAAGAAGGTGAATACACAAAAGGAGACGGAAAGATGAAATTGGTGTATATTATGAAGACAGCAACACGGAGTGGAATAAAACGTGACAGAAGGGAGTGGGAAATGCAGGAAGGGGGCTTTATTAAAAAATGGATGAATACAGCCTGATGATGATGCTAATGATGGGGGGGGGGGGGGGGGGGGGGAGCTGATGATGATAATGATAATGATGATGATGACGCATTACCTCCTTCGATGCATACTGATCTAAGTTGTATTCAATATTGAACACTTATTCATTTAGCCTATTTATTTCAGGCTTTAAACAGCTACCTGAGCGAAATGTTTTAACAGGAATGCTATTCAAACTTGTTCATCATGTTTTTGTTTATCATTTTAATGTAATTTTGAATTTTGAAACTTCTGAATTTTTCGTAATTATCGATCACAAAATTGGCCCAAAACCTCAAGGTTTTGAAAAACTAGAAACACTTCTGCCGTTGACGGCGTGCTAAATTGCAATACTTTGACGTCATTTTGGGGAGTTTGCATTGGTATACCTCCGTGCTGCAACATAGCGGCTATACAAAACGGAGCTCCCACATTATAACGTAACATGAGTGATGACGTAACAGGGCTTTTCGCGAATCTTTCTGAAAAAGCACCGGAGAATTGTATTCAAAATTATTGTTTTTACACAATTAATACAATTTAACCAACGAAAGTTGCACAGGAAGACGGCTGTGTTTGCGAACAAATTTTACTTACTTCTTAAGGACACGTGCGTAGAATTTCTCCGGGCAGCAGCAGCAACAGCAGCAACATATCGGCTGATTGTACTTGACTGGAAAATCTTTCATCTTACCAATCATTGCATCTTCACCTCCGAAATAATCCACAATCAGGTTCAGATAGTTGTAGATGGTGGGAAATAAAAACCTGGTCAAGAGTTGAAATAAATAAAGAGTGTGCTGTTGCAAAGAACCAATGACACGGCCAAATGTCACGGCGCTGCTTAATACCACATAATTCTTCGCTTATCCATATTTTGTGGGCCCTCTAAATGTAGACCTTATGCATTGACGTCACCAAGCCGCCATCTTAGAGGTAAACTGATGATGAAACAATGGAAACGCGCTGATTTGTACGCGCGGCGCACAAGACTGGCCAATGAGCATCTTCCTTTTGACCTCTAGGTGAGGGCGCCCTACTCAAATGACGTCATATGCATAAGGTCTATTCTATACTAGATTTGAGAGCCAGTTAGGCTTGAGTGTAAACAAACTGCCCAATTGTGACCTTGGGGTTGTTGACTACCAACTTGAAGTATTTTGAGTAACCTTAGGCCCAGAAAAATTGTCTTATTTACTGAGAGGTGCAAGGATTTTTTTTCATAACACATAAGACATAAGAAACTGTATTACTCTCCAAAAAGAAGAAACAACACTACAAATATCAAAAAGTTACAAGTTACAAAAGGCAGATCAAATATTGCACAAGAAACAATGCACAAGGACTCAAACAAATCAATACATTCACCCCACAGTCTAGCCATGTAGACAAAAACAAGATGAGAAATTGAGAATATGCACAGTTTATGAACCAATGCTCGAACCAATGCTCGGACGCTCAAATTGAGCTGAGGATAAAAATTGACGAGTCAATGGATAATTTTCCCTTCAGTGTAAACAGTTGTGAGACTTCAAAGCATTTTAGGAGATTTCCCCCCGATTATTTAGCTTTTTGCACTGTATGCTAGAGGAGTTTATTTAGAGGGTGTATCCGTAGAATCATGCGCTTTTTACGGGTCACCGAAGCACAGAAATCGTTTGTACAGCAGCGCCATAAAACAACTAGGGCATGATTTATTTCACCGTATATTATTTAAGCCAAATTCTGCGTGAAATCAGTGACAAACAACACACACAATGAACATTCTTGTCTGGTAACCAGGGGCCGATTTTACATATAGAGCTAAGATTGATCTTAACTGTGTATAAATCTTAATTGCTGAGCAAAGTGCGATGCCACAATACAAATATCACTGTGAAAATAATAACAACTAATTCTGAGGTGAATCTTTATACTGCCTTGTGAAATCGAGACCTGAGACCTGGGCCCAATCATAGCACTGCTTAATAACGGCAGTTTCTAAAGCACACGGAAAGGCACCTTCCGGTGCTTACTGCATGAAAATGCTAGCAATGCGCATTCTACTAGACTTCTTCTACTGGCTCACCGCTTAGTTAGTGCAAGATATCAGGAGTGCGGCCACCATTCTTCAGGAATGTAAGTTGCTTCTCAAAGACCATTATGTCAAACTGCTCTTTTCCCCTGCTGCATTGTTTTTATGAAAATAGCATTGATTAATACTTACAAATTGGCAGCAGCATTTGATAGAAGAGCTGCTTTAGGTAAATATATCCCAAACATTGAGACAATGCAGATCACCTGAAATACAAATGGGAGGGGGGGGGGGGGGATATTAAAACCTAAAACCTTACTCATTTAATTAATTTCTTTGATTTGTGTCTGTGAGGATATTGGGTACCCCAAAATTCACAAAATTGATATTTTGTATTGTTTCTTAGTATAATATGTGTTGTTTTGTAACACTATTGATTTAGCCTTAGTAACATTGATTAAGGTTAATTAGAAAATAAAATAAAATAAAGAATTCAATACAAAATTCAATTTAGGGAAAATTGTTTTTATATAACTCACACAAAGATCATTTTCATTTGATTTGTGGAGCACACGTCACGTGTCATACATTATTGCATGTACCAAGTATTATTGTTGCCGCGACGTTGGACTGTCGTGCATGGAAATTAATATAGGACGGGTATATTGAACTTCGATGCTTAATTCTCGGAGTCGTTTCCAAAACAATCGTTCCCGCTCGTTTGTCCAAACAAGGCAAGGTTGTGTCACAGTAGAAAAGGATGGTGTCTATACAATGGAGTCGTCCACGTTTAGAACGCCTTTTAAAAAGTTTTTTAAGAGCGTGGGGTGGACGAGTTTCTGTGTCTATTTTGTGTTTATTGTGAAATATTGTTTAAATGACAAGGATCTATGTGTGTGTGTTATATGAAACATTGCATGTCGTTAGTGCCTTGTCGCAGAATATACTCACTCGGTGAAATCTGGCTTTTCCATTCGCCGATTGAAATGGAATAGTCCAGATTTCAGCTCGTGATTATATTCTTTGAAAATGTACTCAAATGCATAAACTTGTTGTATAACAGAACTTGGTTCCTCACCGGCCACAATGAGTAGATCCAGATCATTGATGAGGCTCTCTCACTGTGTGGAATATTCTTGGTTATCCAAACGATACCATCAATCATAACAATAGTCTGGACTGCGGTGATAACAGTAGCGAGTATCAAGCAAGCCAAGCCACCGGGATTGTACTCAAAATCTAAAGAGAGAAACGTACGAGACTTCAAACTGTGAATCATACTCTGATTTGAGTCTGGGACCCAATTCATAACACCTGTAAAGCATATGTTTTCTGCTTACGGAGCGGCTGTAAGCATAAATTCTATTTCATGAACACTGCACAGCTACTAAAACCGTATAACCAAAGCAAAAGGCACTCTAGCTTCCCACGCATGCAGGCCCAATTTCATAGAGCTGCTTAAACACAAAATCTAAGCACAACAAAATTATGCTTACCATGTGAATACTACCAGCCAAAATACCATGCTAATTTCTGCTAAGCATGAAATTATTAAAGTATTTGTTTTGCTTAAGCAGCTCTAAATAAGGCACTGTCAAGCGGTTTTTGCTTTTGCTGATGGGTGACGCAACAATGCAAATCCATTGTGACCGCGCATACGCTCAGTCAAAATTGTCTCGACCGTTTATGAAATACATTTTATATTATTGATAAACTAAGTGCCCTAGGGTTAGATTCGTACTCATATCTTCCATAAAGAGAAGATATCAGAAATTGCTTTCTGTGCCAATCGAGATGGGCCCAATTTCATGGCTCTATTACCGCAGAATTCTGCGCTTAAAGCCCATAGAGTGTGCTTCAAAGGGCACCGGATAAGCGGAGAATTCCGCGATATAGAGCCATGAAATTGGACTTTGGTATAATCAACTGGAAAACTCGTTGTCAAGAAATTCAGGCACTTCATGCCATCCAAAATATGATTGTCGATGGTTCGAGTTTAACCCTATTCGCTACTTGCATGTCTCCACCATGTGCGTGTAGAGCCTCGACTTCGATCTTCATCTTTGTTGTGTTCTGTTTGGATGAAAGTTTTATTACTTTACCGTGACAATACAGGATTGAATAATGCTTCTATTCACTGCTGTCCCCAAATCGAGGCTCTACACGCAAATGGCTGACCGTGCAAAAAGGCGAATTGCTTATTCTTTTTCCAAGGACTGAGTAAAACTACACATTGGTGATCACAAATTAACGTCAAATGTTTTCAAACATAAGATCTTGAGTTGCCGTTTACTTTCTACTATCAATGTTTGAAACTTATACCCATGTAAATAACTTTGTTAGGTGAGTTTTCTGAATAAGCACTTTTTGTACAAAAATCATTTTGAACACGAAGTTGGACTTTGCGTGACCGCTGTTAGACATTTTTTCGACTTCCGATACTGGATGAATACATTAGCCCTGTTATGGATAAAGCATGTAAGAACATTGCTTTGCGGTATCGAAAACCAGTCTGAATGCAAGCCTCAGTTTAACCCAATAACAAATTCTTCTTCGGAAAACTTTAAAAAAGATAGCCGACACAAGGTCATAAACAGCAAGTGAAGGCTTTTGTATATCAAAATGTTGCCTTTATTTTCCCGTGAATATGTAACATACGACGAACTATAATAACTTCAGAGCTAAGGCCTTTCACATAAATTAAGAACTGCCTAAAACGAATAGGTCACAAACAAACTGCTTTGAAGCAGCGAATGTTTTCCATAGGTCTATATAAATATTTTCTATCTTTGAACTCAGAAACTAAGTGCAACTTACACTGAAACATTTCGGCAGCAGTTGGATTTGTAGTGCAGTTGAATTCCATGTGAGTTTCTGTCAAATTGGCTTCGTCCATGGCTTTGGTAAATGTTTCTTTTGTCACAGCAGAGACAAGAATGCAAGTGTTGATATCACACCATAATCAACGCGAGTCAAATAAGGTTCCCATAAGTACAAGATGATCATCAGTTCGAGCTAAGACATGCACTAGTATTAACTCTGATTCCTTAAACTCAAAATGGAATGATATTTCTGTGTTAAAAACTGAGCAGCGGTAGACTCCGGGACTTTGCCCGGCGTAGTGATAATGTTGAGCATACAATGCAGTACAGTGAACCTTGGAATCAACAGGGCCATATTTACATTGAGAACTATTTTTGTGTTAATTTTGCGACAGAAGATATTTACCTCGGACTTTATGTTGTGTAACGACTGTCAGAGTGTTTTTACCAGAAGTCATGAGTCTGTGCAAATAGATACCTTTTTGTATACCGGTGCTCGGGTTATCTCGCGGGCTATTTGTAGGGCCAAGTGCATAGTTCGGGAACTAAACAACCATATACGCTTAAAGGGACACACCGGTACCTGTGTCAAATTTACGGGGATACATGCTGTGCATGTTGCAAGTAGACTGGTGCTCTTTTTATGTAAGTGTTTTACAACGACAAGGCATGAGGATCCAGTCCACGTTATCCATCTGAAAGTGTGTATAAACAACGGACAAGGAAACCAGTCAACTCGCCACCCAGCAAAGTCGCCAATTACAAAGTCGCCAACTACAAAGTCGCCCCCTAGCAAAGTCGCCACCTCACATACAAACTCGTCCCCTCTCAAAGTCGCCCCTCACAAAGGAATGTAACAATGTAAGTGGTGTGATTGGACTTCAGGGGAACGAAAGCTATCTTGAGGGAACAAAATTAGCTATCTTGAGAGAACGAAAGAGGAATTCTGGGGAACAAAATCTCATTGCGAGAGAACGAAAGCGTATTTTTAGGGAGCGAAAGCATATTTCGGGTGAATGAAAGTATATTTCGGGCCAACAAATTCAAAGTCGTATTTCGAGGAAATGAAAGCTTTTTTTTAGGGAACGAAATCTCCTTTCGAGGGAAAGAAAGCGTATTTCTGGGGAACTTAATCGTATTTCGGGGAAAAGAAAGCGTGTTCAAGGGAACAAGAGCCTATTTTCTAGAAATAATCTATTTCGTTACCTGGAAAAACACACTGCGTTCACAAAATGAAAAATAATACTTTGTGAGATGAGACAAAATTATATTTTCATCGAATTAAATAATATTTTGAGGAAACGAAATGATTTTGTTGGAATTTTGTGTGTCGAGGGATGCAATAGAAATTTCGAGTGAGGTATTTTTTTCCCACCTTTTAATTTTTAATTTCTTTTTCACTTGTCCCTTCAGGGGCTCTGTTTTGTTTGTGTGTGTTTTTTTTTTTTTTTTTGGGGGGGGGCTCGTTTTTTTGGAATTGTTTGTCACGAATATTGTTTAAACTAATTGCACCGTCAATACAAAATTGGTATTCCTATTTATTGACATAAATCTTATTTAATTACCCAAGAAATTCGGTACAAATCGGGTCAAGGAACGTTCACAGAGCATTGAAAAGTTGCGATTTTGAAACAACGGATTCGATCAGCGAGGTGTACCGACTAGCAAACCTGCAATAACAACAACGTAGTTGGTGGTCTGGCTCCCTACCCCTTCCCACATGTTCATGAGCTTCCAGGTACAGCTATCTCTTGGCTAGTGGGTTTTAGTCGCTAGCACCGCCGAGATACTCTGCTCGCCAGCTTCACGACTGCCCCTGTGTTACGTGTAGCTATACCCCACGCTGTGCACTGTAAGACACGCTTCCGTTGCTCGGACTCTCTGAAATAAAATCTTACGTTCGATTTTTGTGTATTATTTACAACTTGTATCCATAATTTGAATACGTATTTTTGTGTGTCAAATACTCATGAATTCTTGTTAAAAAACAGAGTTGAATTCGGATAACCCACGTGACCTTCGTTTTTTGAAAAATGCTCAAAAACAACCAAAATTGATGGTTTCTTTTAGGAACCGTTCTTCTCTATTCCTGGAAGACCTTAGGAGTCATGTTTTAGTCTATTTTTAGCCAAAATAGCCCAACGAAGCCGGTGTGTCCCTTTAACGTCACACTTTTGCCGTGTCAAACTCAAATCGCACAATGATGTTTGGTTAGATTGGATGCTTAATGCATGTAAGTGGCAAAGCTAGAATTGTTCAGGGGATACGGGTAAAAAACCAACTCAACTGTACACACAATTGCATTTATATCAAGTAGGCCTAGTTACAGCGCAAGGGAAACTGGCTTTGGTAAATTTTAGTTCAATTGTGGGGTGAACGAAGACAAATTAATACAACATGATCCCGTGCTAGTCGATTGTTCTTTGTTCAAACAAAAATATGTTGTTTTGTAAAGCATGATTATTTGGTAACTTTATCCCGTTTCCGCCAATGTAAATCACCGTGACAACTGCGACAACTCTTCTAAATTCGATAATTGTAAAAAAATTGTTTCTTCGCCTTGCTTCTTCGGCACACAAATCTTTTGAGTTCTATATGGCAAAAGGCATGGCAATTTTTAGCGCAGGATTGACGTTTTATGTATACTGGGTAACAATGAAGATGCAAGAACACATACAAACCGAGGAGAGGTCAACAATAGTGAACCTTTTACTAATTAGGCCCTACTTTTAGTTAATGGTTTCTTTCAATGCACTTATAGGAGCGTAGAAAGGGCGTTCTCTTCGGGAGATGTATGAAAGATAGTTTGCCAAAAAAAAT
This sequence comes from Leptasterias polaris, assembly GCA_037783415.1. Taxonomy (NCBI): domain Eukaryota; kingdom Metazoa; phylum Echinodermata; class Asteroidea; order Forcipulatida; family Asteriidae; genus Leptasterias; species Leptasterias polaris. The sequence continues at coordinate 6,484,651 of JAZGTN010000027.1, forward strand.
AAAATTGTCCCCATATATTATTTTTTGGTTCTCAAGGTTCTCAGAAAAGCGAACTTAATAATTGTTTTAGACAAGAACCCCCTTGGAGAAAAAGGCAAGGAAGGAAGTTTAAGTTTTAGGTAAATGGAGGAAAACCACAAAGAATTATTCCAGAGAAGAACACGGATTCATGTAGGGACTGAAAACCCCAACCCACATAGTGCCCCAGCGGGATTCGAGCTGGGGTCCTGTAGAAGTGAAAGGACAGATACCACTACACCAAACTGACTGCCCAAAAAGTTGTTGACTACCAAATTCTCACTATTTTAGAAAAGGAATTAAAAACTTATAGTCTGGATGTCTTTGTTCTACTTGATTTAGTGCTTTATTTGCTGGCTTCATGAGTCAGAATGCCAAATGAGACAACTTATTAATGAGGGGATGTAACCCTTTTCCTCTGATCGCTACACCCATGAAGGCATTTTGTGTAAGACAATTAAATTCAACTGAAACTTGTGTGTGTTTAACACGCTGGATTTTACAGATTTATTACTGCTTTCGTTAATCATTTAAAAAAACTTAATTTCACTGGGTTAGGCCCTTCATTCAAACTATAGAGAGAAAACGTGATATTTGACAATTCGGTAGAACCAATGAATGAATGCCTTTCGCTATGGAAATCTAAATCACTTCGAAAGGCTCTCAAAAACTAACCGACGACTAGAACAAAGAAACACATAAACTAATTACAAGTATGTACTATACTAGGCTACTTAATGGAACACTTTTGGGAAAAGTATTGGTAAAAAAATAAAAATAATAATGAAATAAATAAAAATTAATAAGGCATGTTTTAAAAACTAGTATAACACCCCTTCAAACAAATTCTGCTTTTTAATCACCTGTTATGTATTTTTTTTTAACTACAAAGCCGCGCAAACGCGACGCGCTACACACGCATGTGCGGCCCCTAAATGTAGACCGACCCCTAAATATAGTCCGACATAAATGTAGCCCCAAATGTGTATCTCAATGTAACCCCGACCTAAGTTTAGCCCAAAACTTGTACCTAGATGTATTCCAGACCTAAGCGAAGCCCCAAAACTTGCACCTAAGTGTATAGCTGCGCTTTTAAGAATGGCAATTGAAAATCTGTTCAAATGCCAACCCTGATTTTCCAGTAAATTGCTTTGAAGGTAAAATGGAATTTTTTCAGGGGGAAAAAGTCTGTAAAATAGCACATTCCTTGCTTTAGAATAGAATAGAATAGAATTGTTTATTCAGCCATTGATTAAAAACAATCACAGGAATTTGGAATATTGGTCTCGCACCATCATTAAAAAAACCCAACTACAGTATACTTAACATTCAATGCGATAAAAACAGACTAGGCCTATTATAAACAATCAATACATCAATACATCAATACAAAAATTTAATATATAAAAAATATCTGAAACTACTTTACTATAACATGGAAAATTCCTATTAAAAATTCCCATTGAAAATTTAATGTTCTTCCCAACATGATCATCATATATAATTAAAGGCAGTGTGCTCGCTACCCACCTGCATTATTCATCTCTGAATCGGGCACTGCCGCACAGTCACACCATGGAGGTGGGCCAATTGTTAATTGGTGCGACTGTGCGGCCGAGTCCGAATTGATGATTTCGGCAGTGGTTATTATGGCAGGAACGCCGCATCCGAACTCGGGCGTACTTAGTACGTCGCACCATGGAGTGGGGTAACGAATTAGTAATTCGTTTTAACGGATTACAAATTCGTTATAACGGATTATTAATTCGTTATAACGGATTATTAATTCGTTATAACGGATTATTAATTCGTTATAACGGATTAGTTCCCGCTGATAATATATACTTCAGTGGCACGATTGGGCTTTCGTAGTAATCTGTACATTTGTTACTTGGTGACTGTACGATTTACAAACTAATTAGACTTAAAGTATTTTCCTTTAAAGGAATATGGTTGAAAGTACTATATTGAGCAGGTTCATTGCCAACAATATTAAACCTAAGAATGCACGGTCACTCAGACAAAATTAATTACAACCTGTACGAATGAGTGAGGTCTATAGGACTTTAAATGGAAGGTATACGTTTGGTAATGACTCTGAAAATTAATGGCAATAAAAACTTACTTGGTAAGAAGTACAGCAGCTTTGGATAGTAGGCCCTATAATGCATTTTGAGAAACTTTTCACTTCGAAGTACTGCGGTTATGGAAAATATATCACTTTTTATCCCCAACATTTTGAATCTTAGAAGCGTTACGGTCGCAACGCTTCTAAGATTGTGTATTCCTATAGGGAATATTCTTCCTGCGTGGAAATATTCGCTCCGGTTTTTCGGTGATATCTCAAAAACGCGACCACCTTTTGAAGTGAAATTTTCACTGGTTACTTTTATTGTATATACCTACATTTGTATAGGATTAAACGGTTCCAAAAACCAAAGGTATACTTTGCCTTTAAACATGGCAACAAGAAATAATGCTCTGTAGTACGTGCTAACCCCCCAAAACGGATTGAAATGTCAAAGTACTTTAAGCCTAATTAGTTCGTAAATCGTAGTCATGGGGTAATAATTTTACAGATTACCATAAAATACAGACGAATAGTGCACGTGGCCGTTGAATGATGTTTGACACCAGCCGCCCATACTCCATCTTACAGATACAGAGGTAAAAAACTTCGTGGTTCGTGGTTTTCCGGGGGGGGGTCTGGTATAGTTCGACGGAAACAACGCGATCGGCTTGTCAGTAATTTTGGACGGAACATCCATCAGACTTTCTATGATAAATACCTATTAATGTGGTAATGTTTGTGACTAAGTATAACTAAATAAAGAATGTAAGCTTTTACAGTCTGTTTTCCCTTTGAAGAAATGTCCACTAATAATACCCTCAAAACAATTGAAAGACTAAAAATCCCGGTCGGCAATTCGAAAGATTGTCAATTGCTACCCTTAAATGCGCGGGCTATACATTGGTAGTTTGGAGCTATAATTACGTCGGGGCTACATTTAGGTACAAGTTTTGGGCTACATTTAGGTCGGGGATACAAGGGTTCGGGCTACAATTAGGGCCGCACACACAAAGCAAAAATTGCACTAAATCCTTGGCAACTTTTGTACTATCCCATAGCAACCAGTGTACTATAGGCCTACCCATCGAAACGGCAGCTTCTTGGTACCTATATGTCTAGGCACAATCATGTACGGGGTGTTATAAAACACATGTTGACTGATGTTACTCGACTGAGCTATGGTTAAACTACGATTTCCGAGGTGATTCTTGGTGCTGTCTGTTTTCCCGACACGAAACCGAGGGAAAATAGACCGCAGAAGGATCAGCACGAGTAAAATCATTAAATACTTGTTTATTATTTGATATTAAAACAAGCTGTACCCAAATGCAAAAACTGCACTAGTTTATTCATCACGCAGCGAAATTTAAATGAAGTTGAAACGGCTTAAAATCTTCTGATTATCTTTGTTTCTTCTTATGGATAGAAGATTAGAAATCAATCTGTACAAGATGAAATCATTATGAAAACAAATTAAAGGATAATTGGTGGCATTTATTAGAAGAAGCGTGATCAATAATGATAATAATTATAAGATCTGTGTAGCGCTAGTATTTAGAAAACTATTCACTGCGTTAAGACCTCGAGGAAATTAATGATAATTTATGCCTAAGTTTTGAGACGTAATCGGAAGGACGCAATGTCATTGGCAAATTGTTCCATAGGGTGGGGGCTGCAACTGAAATGCATCCTAACAACCATGACTTATGGAACAGAAACATGTCCTGCAGCGAATGTTTTGAACAACTAATTGAGGACAACACAGGGAGTCGTGACAGAAAAATGGTACATCACAATGCGTGGTGAGTTAACCAAAACAATATTCCAGAGAAAACAAAAGCCAAGGACATCATTGAAAAGATTAAAGGGACCAAGTGGAGATGGGCAGGTCATGACTGTGTCAAGGGTCGACGACAACCGGTGGACTAGACGAATGAAATAATTGCAGTATAGAACAGCCAAGAGAAAGAGAGGAGGGCCAAAGAGAAGATGGAGCGATGACGTAACAGCACACATGGACACGGCTACATGGACCAGAGTGGCTAGAGAAAGAGAGAGAGAAAGGCAAAACTGGTGCAATTCCGTGACCGTGGAGAGCGAAGGTTTGTTTCTCAGTGGATTTGTCTTCTGTGAAGGATACTTAAGCAAATTAGCGGGGGTGTCCCTCGCGAAAGTGTGGGCGGAATCCGTGAGAGCCCGAAATCCAAAATGCGTTTGGTCTACAATACTGCTAAGTATATGATTTATGGGGTTTTGGGGGTCGAGGAATCCATTTTTGACGTCCACTTGATGATTTGACAAATTTTTGACCTTCAAATCCAAGATGGCTGTCGTTTTTCATCTCAAAAAGTTTTTTTATTTTTTTATTTGTCGTATAGTCTTCATAATAGACTCCAATAAAGCTCTGATCATGTTAAGTTGAGTGATGGACAGTAAAACTACACAAAAGTCATCCAAGAGGTTAAAGTTACAGGTTATTGTTGATTCAACCTATGAAAATTGGCTCTCAATGGTCACAAAAGTACTGGAATTCACCCAGCGAACTAATTGGTGAAATGTATGTATTGGAATACATAGGTATTCGTAATTTGTCAATACCAGACACCACCCAATGAAAGATTATGGTACAGGTACACCAAAGTTTAGGTTGGTAGTAAATTATTGGTCCTTGGGTTTTTTCCTATCACAAAAGTAATCTATTCAGGCAATAAATGACTGAGTAAACTGAACATAAAGTACTATAATTGTCACCTGGTTGTTCAAGTACAACGTCTATAATAAAAGCAGGAAATTGTCCTGTGGTTACGGTACTCAAGGACGTCTGACATGCCTGTTGTATTAACTCCAAACACCTGTCCATTATGGCTAACGTAACATTCAATTGGGTGGTGTATAATTTTAATCTGTGGAAATTCTGTATCCTCATCCGAATCTGTTGAGTCTCCAAACTCACTGTCATCATCGCTACTGTCATCGCTGCTGTCATCTAAACAGTCACGAGGTGTGAGCCGGTGGGGCAAGGGTGGAAGGGTGTGGCGCACTGGTCGGCACTTCCCATTCATGATTTCCCAACCATGACCAATGGGGATGGATGCTCTAGTAAGTTGAAATGGAGCTGGCAGTATGTTATGAAGTTCACGGTCACGGTCACGGAATTGCACCAGATGACCCAACTAGGAGGGCTTTGTCCGACAGGTGGACGAACACAAGCTTTGATGATGAGTACACGGAATAATAAACCAGATTGTTTTGTGATTGTTCGTTTATGTAGAAACATCAAAGGGAGATTGCAATTATTATACACCTCACGCATTCTGACATCACTGTGCAGTGGTGGGAAAACGACCTTGAAGTAACAGTAGAAACGTAATTAGGAATGTATTTGTGTATGTATGAGGTTGAATGCATTCATATACCTCAACAATTTGCTTCTATTGACGTCACCATGGGAACGGTAATTTGACAATAGGCATAGAACCCGGTGAATAGGCTGTGTGCTCGTTTTTTACTTTATTTATTTTTCTAAGAAACAAAATCTTCCATTTTTTTTTTTATATATACAAAATTCTTGAAAATAAAAATACACACGGCAGTTTGTTAATAATTTGTTATACAAGCAACCGGAAACGGGGGTCAAAGGATGTTCTCGGGTTTCCTTTGTTGGTTTATGAGGTTTTTTTTATTTTCATATTTTATAGCCATTACCTACGTTATTTAAACTAAAGTTTTTGAAGAATCAGAACTTCACATAATAAATCCAACACTCAATATGGTTGGTAATAGGACCAACCTGGTCCTGGAAGTATACGCCAGAGACTTGCGCAGTCTAGGACTATATTACGCTGCAGTTTCTATACCTTGCCTGATATGTGGCAGAAGGTGCCCCCAAATGTTTCCATACTTTAACGCACTCTATTCCTCTACAGAAGTACATCCCTTAACACTGCCTGAAGCGGTGGCGCTCGCGGTAGGCACATTTTTTTGTTTCTATCAATAACATAAAAACCGTTAGGTCAAATCCGGTCGTATACATGTAATCCTCTATTCGAACAGTGTGTCACTCCTGGGGTTGAATTCACTAACAGGTCACCATGACCCTTTGAAGTTTGCCGGCAGCAGTCCCCATTGACATGTCTACATGTCTACACCCATTGAAACACGTGCAGATGTTTTGCCTATGCGTTTTGTACACGAACCTTGAATTTTATTTAAAGATAAGGTTTGCAGCCAACATAATGTAATATATCTACCATCAGGCTACCACAAAGTCTTTCTGGCACGGGAATTGCCTTGGGATCACCCAAAACAGTCTTAATTGCCCTATAATTAAAAGTGCCTTCCGATGAGGCGAAACTCTTCAGACAGTGATTTAATGGGAGCCTTGGGACCCAGGGTTTTAAAGGATTATATAGTGAGGTTCCAAGCACACAATGGAGACACAATACAGGGGCGGGGTATCACCATGCCCCACATTGAGCTCAAATGGACCCCCCACACATCTGAAGAATTCCTGAAATTTCAAGTACATAACGGGGATACAATAGGGGGTAAACCATACCGTCATAATATAAAAGTTCATGAGATTCCCATCAGAACACAATGGAAATACAATAGGTGGGAGTAGGATGGTGGACGATGCCACCTTGTAGTATACCAAATGGCGTTTGTTTTACCAGTTGGTTACAAAGTCAATGGTGTCCATTGTTACGGAGTTCAATAAGAAACGTGATATTGAGGGGAACGAACGTATGGCAAAATTTGCCCTACATAGTCTGTCATTTAAATCGACCAATACAAACTTAGAAAGTGGCAAATTGCCAGACGCACGAAATAAAATGGTAATTAACTCTTACACATAACAGGGATACAATAGGGGGTAGACCATACCACCATACTACATCGAGCACCAAATATACAAAGTAGTCCTACCCCCCCCCCCCCCCAACAACAAAAAGGAAACCCTCTTAAGAGTTCCTGAGATTCCCATCTGAACACAACGAAAATACAATTTGTGGGAGTGGGGTGGTAAACGATGCCACATTTATATACCAAATGGCGGTTTTTTGTTACCAGTTGGTTACAAAGTCAATGGTGTCCCTTGTTCAATAAAAACGTGTTATTGAGGGGCACGAATGTATGGCAAAATTTGCCCTACGTAGTCTGTCATTTAAATCGACAAATAAAAACCTAGAAAATGGCAAATTGCCGTACGCACTAAATAAAATGGTAAATAACTATTTGAGAACATGATGATACCGTGAAGCTTGTAAAGCTCCGGCTCACAATACCTGATTACATGCCTTTGACTACAAAGCCTATCACTGTCACGCCACAACCCCGGTCTTCTATTGTTTATTTGGTCACGTGATAATATAGACATGTCAAAACTTCTTCAAAATTGCTTACAACCTAAAAGTTCAAAACGAAGAGCGATGAATGCATACCAATCAATAGGTACAATGCGAACCTTGATTGCCAGGATTGGTTCGTAGAAACGACTCTCAACGATGTCATCTCTACTGATGCAACCGTACAAATTCTGTTGTGTATAAAATAAAAATTTATTTTCTAACAAATTCAACCTGCATGCAAAACACAGAGTAAATTCTCAAGTCATTGTCAACTCAACTGATTCAATTAAAACATATTAGGGATTGGAAAGAGTCGTGCTATGTTGTTTAACAACGAGGTAACAACCACAACGTAAAGAAGCAACAAATCCCAACGAACAGTATGTCCAGACCAGATCCCTTGCACATGACGTCACAAGCCCAAAACAGAGCCCTCACTGAGGTCAGTGGAGACTTGTCATTAGCCTGAACATCGACGTCACACTTTGAGGCTTGTGAATAACGCCAGACACCATCCCTGGGCGCCGCCCGGCGGGATCCCGCCGGATGTACTTTTGACCTCGCATCATATTTTCACGGAGATTATACATGGTGTAACATGTATATCCAATAACATGATGTAAACTGTCTGCACGTACACGCTGCATTCAGACGACTGATCACCTCGGACCAATCATAACACAGATATGGAAAGCTATACGTCACAGCACGTTTATCCAATGAAAATCCTTGTATCCAATGAAATCATTGGGCCTGTAAACCAGTGCCTGTCTACAGTGGACCAGTCTAACCTATCATTGGCTGAGAGTTGTGTGCGGCACGTATAAGCCTTTTCGCAATCTCAGCGCGAAATGCATTGTGGTACTTTGGTCATAGGTCATTGGAGATAAACAAACAGCGTTGCCCCTAGCTACTCGTACTAGCGTGCACATTGTGAATAGCCAAATCGCGTAATATTGACCTGATAGTATCGCTGAAAATGAAGTTTTTTCGCCGTTTTTTCACTGAATGATGGATGGAAATGCATCTGAACTTACTTTCGAAGAGATTAGACTTTGGAATGAGGATGCTTTGAAGGATTTTCTTGGCAAACTGGAAATTACTGTTGGGCCCCAAATACACAAAAAAAACATGACAATTTTTGGGGGGTACATTTAGTTGGCCCTTGAAAAAGTAAATGTTTGCATGAATGAAATTTTGATGGCCCAAAATGGTGGCATTGGGCAAGCGAGCTTATTCTAAACATATTAAAAACGAGTGTGCTAATAGACTTGAAATGTTGCTTATCATGTTTAACTATATTTGCAGTATTACGTTGTTTTTTTACATTTTTACTCATGGTAAACACTTGGTAAATACATTTCAAATTTTCAGAAATTCATATCATATTGTAACATTTTCACAACTATGTTCCTTTTTTGCCAAACATACAACGTATAAAGCATTATGTACATGTAGTGCAATATTTGGTAAAATTTACTGTTTGCATATATGTTTAGATACGGTTAACTTGCAGCTGTTTGAAATAGTGCAGACCATATATTTTGAAATATTTCTTGTTTTTTGCAATAGTAAATTGGTGACATTGTGATGTCAAGTGCTATTATTTTAGAACTAGGTAAGTAGCTGTCTCTCCGACATGAGCAAACCGATATCTTGATTTCATACACATGATTAAGTCTTATTTGTTCTCAGTTATTTATATTTACTTTCTTCACAAACAATATCACTCATTACTAGCCGTCGTTACGCGACGCCGCGTATTGTTTATCTCCAGAAACTCGTCGGCAGGCAATTCCCGCGCATGCGCACTGAGATTGCGAAAAGGCTTATGGCGCGTGCACGTTTCCATTTTCTTGACCTCAGCGTTGGCGGCCAATGCAACCAGTGTATCCAACAAACCTTTATTTATCATAAGTTGTCAAGCAATATTAAAGGCAATTCATTATTATTCATTTTTGGGTTCGGAACAAAGCATATATTTTTTTGTTAATGTTGTTTTTAAAATTTGGCGGTTGGTATTAATGCTAAATATTCAGACTTGTAAAATATGATATGCCTAATATCATTTTATCCCTTGTCTCTTCCTTATGCGCTGTCGATGATTTACACAGTTACCACGTGGCAACAAAGTCGCGATGTTATCAGATCAGGGTAGGTCAAACGAGGTTAAATGCAGAATTCAGAGAGGAGTTCCAATAACAAACAGACAGACAGCCCGACAGTCCACCTCATAGACAGACAGACAGACAGATACCATTCGGCAAATTATTAAGAGACTTAAATCTCAAGTTGAAATTGTTTTTAAAGCGCTTTCAAGCTTCAGATGTGACTTCAGCACATGTTAACGCTTAGCATTTTAGATGCTTTTATAACTTATCTCGTCTTAGACACTGAATGATGATCAAGACAAAACTGAATGTATAAATAATTTAATAAAATAAAAAAGAGAGAAAACATAACAGCAGCAAATGTTTCTGGGTAAAATCTCCATGCTGAAGTATGTGATCTACTTGTAGTACTTTAGTATCATAAATAACGTAAAGTTGAGATGTTTTAATTTTACTTTAATCAAATCATCCGATGGAATGTAAACAAACAAAAATATTAGTACAAATTACCTGGGTTTGATCAAGTTGGTCTTTCACATCACTAAGGGATGTTTGTGAGGGAGGTTGGTACTGCACTTTGTACTTAGTCACCCACTGCCCACTGTGATCTTGACGAGCTTGAATGAGTACGCCAGTGACGTAGGTCGGGCAGCCTAAATCCACCTGTATCCACGGATCGGTGTCTGACGTTGCTGGCTGCCATGCTCCTATTGGAGGCCCATCCGGGGGGATTTTGTTGAGACGAGCACCAGCTGGTGTACTTATACCAGTGTATTGTTTTGTTGGTTCAAAGTTGCTCGAAGCGGTTATGTTCTCATCGGGGATGGAACCATCCTCAAGGCCAAGTCGACTCATACAAGGGTCTTATAGAGGAAAGAAACATTTGGAAAAACAACAACAAAAACAAAAATGAAAATTATTTTACAGTGCGCTATTTCTGACAGATTTGCAATCCCGTTTTAAAGGCAAAGAATAGCTTTGGTTGTTCTGAGCCCGTCGATTGTTTTAATCCTGTATTATTATTATTATTTTTTATTATTATTTTATTTGCCATAACAGTACAAAACAAAATACAAGACAATATACCCCGAGATGGGCAAGGGACAACAAAAGCAAATACATACTATGATCCGTAGATCTGTTGCCCCACATCTGGGGTACACAATGAAATAAATATAGATTTAAACATATAATATAGTACACGCAATAATAAAAGCAGATAATTATACAAAACCAATAATAAATAAATAATAAATAACTAATTTATAAAACGAAAATAAATGAGTAAAATAACAGTAAAAGTAAAGATAAACAAATAAAGAAGTAGGGCCTATGTACTATATAAATAAATAAATAAATAAACTTGTTAATAAATAAAAACGATTTAAAATATTGCACAAGTGAATGGGCTATAGCAGGCTATTAAAAGGGTGGACTAAACCCCAAACAAGTCCCAACACTAGAGCCACACTCCCCTCCCCGGAGAATTATACATGTATAAATAAATAAAAATGAGAACAAATAAAATTGTACAAAATTTACAAGTAAGAAAGAGTAACACAAAAATACGGACAGAAAGCCCTGCCCACACTGAAGAAAAATAATAAAAACTATTCAAGTTGATTCATGAGATTGGCAGACAGAATATCTAAGTGATTTGAGGAAACTGAGGAAGGGCAATAGCAGTAGGGAATTACGAATGTTTTCTGGTAAACTAGACCAAAGTCTGGGGAAAAGATGAGGAGCAGACAAATGCAAAGCATCGGTTCTAGCATACAGGTGTTTGAAGGTGAGAACGTCAGGATATCTATGGTTGACAGAAATGATGCCAGCCACATCACAATGAATAAGGTTAAACTTACACTTAATGATAAAATACAAAACAGAAAAATTACGACGAATTGACAGAGACGACCAATTAAGGGACTTAAGTCTATCGGGGTAAGACATCTCACCCATCCTCTGCCCAAGAATAAATCGAGTAGCACGTTTTTGTACCCGTTCAAGGGCCTGAGTCTGGAGAGATGTATGAGGGAGCCATGCTGGCATACCATATTCTAAAATAGGGAGAACTAGAGATTTATAAAGACAGAACTTGGCTGAAACAGAAGAATTGAAAGCAATGGTCTTAATGAGGCCCAATGTTCTATTGGCACTTGAAACAACATTCTTGATATGGTTAGTCCAAGAGAGCTGAGCATTCAGAGTGACTCCAAGGTATTTGACAGAGGTTGTGGGTTGCACGGGAAAACCTGAAAGAGTGTAAACAGGGGGGTTGAGAGAGTGTTTACGGGAAATATGCATGATTTTGGACTTTGTAGGGTTGAACGTCATACCATTGGAGACACTCCAAGTGCTCAGCTCATCAAGGTCATGCTGGAGGGAGCTTACATCTAAACAGGAACGGATTGGACGATAAATTAATACATCATCAGCGAAAAGAACACAATTAGAACTGAGGTTGTAAGATATATCATTGATGAATAAATTGAATAACAGAGGCCCAAGAACACTACCTTGAGGAACACCAGAGCTAACTACGGACCATGAGGAGTTCATACCTACAAATGTGACTCTTTGTTGACGATCAACCAGAAAATCTTTAATCCAACTCCAGAGAGAGCCACGGATGTTAAAATTACTAGCAAGTTTACGTACAAGTATATGATGGGGCATACGGTCAAAAGCTTTACTCATATCCAAGAAAACTGCATCAATCCTTGGGGGACTACGCTTATCTAAAGTGGTAGCCCATGAATGATACACATTCATAAGTTGGGTGACACAAGATTTGTGAGGAACAAAACCATGCTGCTTATCAGACAATAAACAATTAGAATTTAAATGATCTTTAACAACATTAGATAACAGTCTCTCCATGATCTTGCTAACGGGAGAAGTGAGAGCAATAGGCCTATAGTTACTAAAAAAAAGAAGGGAACGGTCACCAGTTTTAAACACGGGGGTAATATTGGCAAGCTTCCAACCACGGGGAAGGCGTCCACAGGCAATGGAATCATTGAAGATCCTACAGAGAACTGGAGAGATAGTAGAAACTGTGTTACGCAAGAATTTAGCGCTGATTCCATCTGGCCCAGGAGCCTTCCCCAGAGGTAAAGAAGATAAGGTACGCTGAATATCATCAACTGAGAAGTTAACACTAGACAGAGCTGGAATGGGAAAATCACATGAGGGAGGGTCTTGACAAACAGGGACATCAGCAGAAAAAAATGAAGCAAAATAAGTATTAAAAGCACAAGCTATTTCATGAGGTTTGACTAGTGTTTGGGCATTATGTTTAAAAGACAATGGGGTAGGTGATCGTTTCCTGCTACGAACAAAGGACCAAAAACGTTTTTTGTTGTCCTTGGATGAAAACATGTTATTAACAAAGTGTTTATAAGCCTTGCGAGTGCAATATTTTAGCTGATTACGTACAAGTTTATAAGAGTTCCAATCAGCAAGAGATCCAGAGCGCTTAGCCTTGGAAAACAGTTTACGCTTTACTGAGCACAAATGTTTCAGGTCAGCATCAACCCATGGAGAATTGTTCCTTTTCCTTGTCCGCTTTCTAGAACCAGGAATGGCGTCTTTGACAGCAGCATTAATCAGGTCCAAAACACCTTCCCATGAAGAGTCGATGTCATCTTTGTCAACAACAAGATCCCAGTGAGCATATTGGAGGAGAGCGTTGAGATGAGTGATGGAATCAGGATTGTAAGACAAAAACTGTCTAACAACAGAGGGATGCGGGGGAGAAGTATTCAGACGAGTGACGAACTGAACGGCAAGATGATCGCTGGTAACAGGGTTGGGAACAGTCTCAACGGATACGAAGTTATGCGGAGAACTACTGAAGACCAAATCGATGGTGGACCCAGAAGAAATGGTATCATCACTACATGGGGGACGGGTGATGTCTGTGACAAGCTGAAATAGGTTTAACGAGTCGGCAAATTCATACAAATGAGAGCGGTTCGGAGAGTCGGCTACTGCAGGATTACAGTCAATGTTGAAATCTCCCATGAGAATAATACAGCCAAATTTGGGAAGAAAGTGATCCATTCTTGAGACCACGGCGTTGAGATCATCCCAAAACGAAGTAGTTGCGCAGGGAGGGCGATATAATGTGCCAAGAAGACATCTTCCACGATGACAGGATAAGGACACCCACAAGAGTTCAAGCTCAGGGGAGTCAAACTCGGCATGGTGGACAGGATGGATGTTTGCTTTGACTGCAGTCAAGATGCCACCACCGCGAGAGGGACGGTCCTTGCGGAAGATCAAGTAGTCGTCAGGGAGTCCCAAGATGGCGTCCGAATCATGCTCCTTCAGCCAAGTCTCTGTGAGTGCCAGGATGTCAGGCGGGGTCGAAGAGGCGATAGACGTGGCAAGATCCAAACCCTTGTTTCGGACACTACGGGCATTAAATAACAGCCCAGATAGGTGACTAGGGGATGCGGTTGGGAGTGATGGGGTGTTATCTGAGATACTTGGAAGTCTTCTAGAGAGTGAAGCTGGATTGTTTGGAATGTCAACTGACGGATGAGAGGAATTTGGCAAATCGGCAAATGCTTCTTGGAGTGAAGTGTCACTGCATGATGAGAATGGCAGTGATGCAGTAAAACAGCTTGGACAGAACCAGTCAATTGTACTTGAGATGAGCAGGTTGTACTGGGTAATGGTCATCTCAGGAATACACTTATGATGCCAATACAGGTTGCAATCTTCACATAGAAGAGATCTTTGGTTTGATTTAACTGGGCGACTACAATTACCACAGGGGTCCTTAACAGGACCAGGATTGACTTCAATGTCTCCAGACATTGCAAGGGGTAGATTGAATGTAGCTGTAGAGTTTGGGTAATAGTTAACTGGAGCTTTGCCAAACTTACTACATGAGCTGTGGTTTCCAATAGATAGTTTGATGGTCAGCCATATTGGATGCACACAGGCAGGTACATGTAGCTTGTTGTAGTCCACTGAATGCAGGAGGGGACAAAGGGTGGCATGGTCATGACAATAGAATCGGCCAGGTGTGTACTGCATGATGCAACTGGCTTATAAATGTAGACATATACAATAAAACTAACCTGTGAAAATTCAACTTCAAAAGGTAGCCGCATTTTTGAGATATCGCCGAAACACCGGAGCGAAATATGTCCACGCAGGAAGAATATCCCCATAGGAATACACAATCTGAGAAACGTTTCTGACAGAAACGTACAGATTCAAATCTTGGGGCGCACAAACTGATTATTGTCCATAACCACATTACTTCGAAGTGAAATGATTCTCAAAATGCTTTAAACTATCGAAAGCTGCTGTACTTCTGAAAAAGTAAGTTTTTATAGTCATTAATTTAAGAGTGATTACCAAACGTATACAGACCCTCTAAGAGAGGGTTGCCTTTTTTTGATATCCCACGTTTTTATTGTAATGTTACGATTTTAACGATTGTAATTTATGTTGCAATTCAGCGGTATGATGCTATGACATTTTGAAATAAGTAAACCATAAACATAAGGGGCAGGGCAAACAAAATTTTCAAGTCATCAAAATAAAGCACCATGTAAGGGTTCACAAGGTGATGAGGCACAATCATACCAGAAACACTAGTGGGTTCCTTTACGTGAATTACACGCCACACGGGACAAACGGCTTTAAGTCCCACCCAAAAGAAGAAGTACTATTCATGGTAAGGTGTCTTGCTTGAGGACACAATTGCCAAGACCGGGACTCGAACCCACACGCTACTGGTCAGAAACGCCAGAGCTTGACTCCAGTGCGTCAGACCCGCCCGTCCAAAACACGCCACCATAGACTGTGCAAGTCTCGCGCGTATCCGAACGAGAAAACACGTCAAACGAAGAACATTCTGAAATTAAATCTGAAGAACAAAAATAAATCATTACAATTTTATGAAAAGTTTTAGCTTTTGAAAAAACAATCACAATAGTGTGTATATTATTATTGAAAAAATACGGGTCTTAAATGGACCCGTATCGCAGTTTAAAGAGGATGCTGACGCCTCAACAACCATAGACTGCAATGAAAAGGGTTTGCTTTGCAATTACAGCATCTGGCGATTATAATTGCGCATCCAAAACAAGCGTTTACGTAAGTTTTATGATCGGAGGCGAGCACAAAATTCTAAATTTTTTGCAATAACCGGAAGCTGAGGTCAAGTTTAATTCTTGGGTTTTCTTCGTTATATTGTTGAATTGGTTTTACTTTCATATGTTGTTATCACTTAGTATTACATTCCCAACAACATGTATACTTTTCTAGGTCATAACCTACATTAAACTAAAATAATTGACGAAACAAAATCTCGCCCACGTAAAACTCCATATGGTTGGGACCACTATGGTCCCGGAAGTTCGATTACGCGCGAGACTTGCACAGTCTATTGCGAATCGGCATATTATGTAAACTCCCCTTTTTGTATAACCAAGAGTTATTTTTTACTTACCAATGGTTGTACGGACAGGTGTTCCTTGCACAGTTGAAGCCGTCATTATTCGGGTGCCTTGTGGTTCTGTTAGACCCTTTAAAAAAATGAAAACTTTCCAACTAAACACGGAGCCACTAAAAGGACAGGTATACATAAAAACCCAGGTATTTTGTCTATTTAAATAATATTTCGTACCATCGACATTATTCGTTCCCTTGAAATCCCTTTTTTTCAAGGGAACGAATTATTATTATTTTGAAAAGAAGGAAATTTACAGAATGAAAGTAATTTCCCTTAATAGTGACTTCATAATTATGCACATACTAAATATTTTGAAATTGCGCTCACTGGCTGTATTACGACACTAGAAAAATACAGCGTGGGGCTTTTGTGTAAACCATATAAGTTCATAAAGTGGCCATGCTGTGAATGCAACTCAGTGGTTACACTGTGACCACATCGTGTTCTCTGTATACATCGTAATGTGACAGTAAAATATTGGAACAACACCGTAGTCTCATGACAGTGTGAGCATAGAGCCGTCCCAGTGTGATTATATAGAAATCACAGTGGTCCGCACAGTATAGAGATCACAGTGTCCATATAGTGTGACCATGTAGATATCACAGTGTTCTCACAATATGACCATATAGAGATCACAGTGACCAAACAGTGTGACCATGTACAGATCACAGTGTCCACACAGTGTGACCATGTAGATATCACAGTGTTCTCACAGTGTGACCATGTACAGATCACAGTGTCCACACAGTGCGACCATGTAGAGATCACAGTGTCCTCACAGTGTGACCATGTACAGATCACAGTGTCCACACAGTGTGACCATGTACAGATCACAGTGTCCTCACAATGTGACCAAATAGAGATCACAGTGACCAAACAGTGTGACCATGTACAGATCACAGTGTCCACACAGTGTGACCATGTAGATATCACAGTGTCCTCACAATCTGACCAAATAGAGATCACAGTGACCACATAGTGTGACCAAGTACAGATCACAGTGTCCACACAGTGTGACCATGTAGAGACCACAGTGTCCACACAGTGTGACCATGTAGATATCACAGTGTCCTCACAATGTGACCAAATAGAGATCACATTGACCAAACAGTTTGACCATGTAGAGATCACAGTGTCCTCACAGTGTGATCATGTAGAGACCACAGTGTCCTCACAGTGTGACCATGTAGAGATCACAGTGTCCACACAGTGTGACCATGTAGAGATCACAGTGTGACCATATAGAGATCACAGTGTCCACACAGTGTGAACACGTAGAGATCACAGTGTCCACACAGTGTGACCATGTATAGAGATTAAAGTGTCCACACAGTGTGACAATGTAGAGATCACAGTGTCCTCACAGTGTGACCATGTAGAGATCTCAATGTCCTCACAGTGTGATCATGTAGAGATCACAGTGTGACAATAAAGAGATCACAGTGTCCACACAGGGTGACCATGTACAGATCACAGTGTCCACACAGTGTGACCATGTACAGATCACAGTGTGACCATGAGATCACAGTATCCACAGTATCACAGTGTGACCATGTACAGATCACAGTGTCCACACAGTGCGACCATGTAGAGATCACAATGTCCTCACAGTGTGACCATGTACAGATCACAGTGTCCACACAGTGTGACCATGTACAGATCACAGTGTCCTCACAATGTGACCAAATAGAGATCACAGTGACCAAACAGTGTGACCATGTACAGATCACAGTGTCCACACAGTGTGACCATGTAGATATCACAGTGTCCTCACAATGTGACCAAATAGAGATCACAGTGACCACATAGTGTGACCAAGTACAGATCACAGTGTCCACACAGTGTGACCATGTAGAGACCACAGTGTCCACACAGTGTGACCATGTAGTGACCAAACATGTAGAGACCACAGTGTCCACACAGTGTGACCATGTAGTGACCAAACATGTAGAGACCACAGTGTCCACACAGTGTGACCATGTAGTGACCAAACAGTGTGACCATGTACAGATCACAGTGTCCACACAGTGTGACCATGTAGATATCACAGTGTCCTCACAATGTGACCAAATAGAGATCACAGTGACCAAACAGTTTGACCATGTAGAGATCACAGTGTCCTCACAGTGTGATCATGTAGAGACCACAGTGTCCTCACAGTGTGACCATGTAGAGATCACAGTGTCCACACAGTGTGACCATGTAGAGATCACAGTGTGACCATATAGAGATCACAGTGTCCACACAGTGTGAACACGTAGAGATCACAGTGTCCACACAGTGTGACCTTGTATAGAGATTAAAGTGTCCACACAGTGTGACAATGTAGAGATCACAGTGTCCTCACAGTGTGACCATGTAGAGATCTCAATGTCCTCACAGTGTGATCATGTAGAGATCACAGTGTGACAATAAAGAGATCACAGTGTCCACACAGTGTGACCATGTACAGATCACAGTGTCCACACAGTGTGACCATGTACAGATCACAGTGTGACCATTCAGAGATAACAGTGTCCACACAGTGTGACCATGAGATCACAGTATCCATACAGAGTGACCATGAAGAGATCACATTGTCCATACAGTGTGACCATGTAGAGACCACAGTGTTC
The DNA here is from genome assembly GCA_037783415.1 of Leptasterias polaris. Taxonomy (NCBI): domain Eukaryota; kingdom Metazoa; phylum Echinodermata; class Asteroidea; order Forcipulatida; family Asteriidae; genus Leptasterias; species Leptasterias polaris. The sequence continues at coordinate 6,503,298 of JAZGTN010000027.1, forward strand.
TGACAGTGTGACCATGTAGATATCACAGTGTTCACACAGTGCGACCATGTAGATATCACAGTGTCCACACAATGTGACCCTATAGAGATCACCGTGTTCCCACAGAGTGACCATGTAGAGATCACAGTGTCCACACCATATAACCGCAAAAAGATCACAGTGTAATTATGTAGAGATCAGTTAGTCTGCTCATAATAGGGACTATAGTAAAATCACAGTGTCAACACGGTGTGACCAAAGAGAGACCACGGTGTTATCAGTGTTACCACAGTGCGCTCATAATAGAGACTACAGTGTAATCAACATGTCACCACGGTGTGACCATATAGAGACCACGGTGATCAGTGTCACCATGGTGTTCTCATAATAAAGACTACAGTGTAATCAACATGTCACCAAGGTGTGACCATATTAAGACCACGGTGGGATCAGTGTCACCATGGTGTGTTCATTATAGGGACTACAGTAAAATCACAGTGTCAACACGGTGTGACCAAAGAGAGACCACGGTGTGATCAGTGTTACCACAGTGCGCTCATAATAGAGACTACAGTGTAATCAACATGTCACCACGGTGTGACCATATAGAGACCACGGTGATCAGTGTCACCATGGTGTTCTCATAATAAAGACTACAGTGTAATCAACGTGTCACCAAGGTGTGACCATATTAAGACCACGGTGGGATCAGTGTCACCATGGTGTGTTCATTATAGGGACTACAGTAAAATCACAGTGTCAACACGGTGTGACCAAAGAGAGACCACGGTGTGATCAGTGTTACCACAGTGCGCTCATAATAGAGACTACAGTGTAATCAACATGTCACCACGGTGTGACCATATAGAGACCACGGTGATCAGTGTCACCATGGTGTTCTCATAATAAAGACTACAGTGTAATCAACGTGTCACCAAGGTGTGACCATATTAAGACCACGGTGGGATCAGTGTCACCATGGTGTGCTCATTATAGGGACTACAGTAAAATCACAGTGTCACCACGGTGTGACCACAAAGAGACCACGGTGTGATCAGTGTCACCACAGTGCGCTCATAATAGAGACTACCTTGTAATCAAAGTGTCACCACGGTGTGACCATTGAGAGACCACGGTGGGATCAGTGTCACCACGGTGTTCTCATAATAGAGACTACAGTGTAATCAAAGTGTCACCACGGTGTGGCCATGTAGAAACCACGGTGAGATCAGTGTCACCACGGTGTGCTCATAATAGAGACTACAGTGTAATCAAAGTGTCACCACGGTGTGACCATAGAGAGACCACGGTGGGATCAGTGTCACCACGGTGTTCTCATAGTAGAGACTACTGTGTAATCAAAGTGTCAACACGGTGTGGCCATGTGTAGAAACCACGGTGAGATCAGTGTCACCACGGTGTGCTCATAATAGAGACTACAGTGTAATCAAAGTGTCACCACGGTGTGACCATAGAGAGACCACGGTGTGATCAGTGTCACCATGTTGTGCTCATTATAGTTCTATAGTAAAATCACAGTGTTCATACTGTGTCCCTATTGAAACCTCAGTGTGTGACCAGTGTCAAAATTATGATGAATATTTGAACAATAACACAATTGTATAACTGAAAGTAAGATATGAGAAAACAATTACTTATCTGTTTTTGCATCAAATGCGAAATTTCAAGCATAATAAATACCCCATATTCATAAATATAAACATGTGAAAGTGTTCAGGTTTATATGATTTGCATATTGTTCTTACAGATGCGATGCGTAACATGTCACAGTGTCCCAACAGAACCACAGTATGACTAAAAAGAATCAAATGTCCAGTGAACATAGAGAGATGGGATAAAACTGTGAATTTAAACTGCAGTTTATCTCTCTTTTATTAACATCACTGTAACCATGTCCCTTTTTTCACACAGTTTCATTACCTATTAGTTTCACTGTAATAATTCTTCATTACAGCAGTCTTTTTCGTTCTCGTTGTGGTCATTTTGTGCGTTGTGGTCATTTTGTGAACTCCAAAACAATACCGAGAACACAATATGTGCACAGGGGCGTCAATCCGTCTCGAAATGTGGGGGGGGGGGGGGGGGGGGGGGGAACACAGCATGATCATTTACGGCGTTGGGTCCAGGGGCCCGCTGAAGCTGGAGGGTTTTAGTATATCTGAATGGCCTAGACAAGCTCTCCTTGCTATAAATATTTAGACTTGGTTCAGAGAAAGAACGAGAAACACTAATAAATGCCCAACATACACGATATATTAATCTTATACTCCCCCCCCCCCTGTTTGCCGATGGACAATATTCATGTAAACTGGAGTTCCCTGTGAATTTTGAATTCTTCAACGTCTCTTCTTTGTTACCGATGAATCTTAAAACATAAACAAAAAAAAGTTGTACAATGACAAACTCCCAGCATACTTGTTAGATTTGCATCATTGACAGCAACTGCGTGCCCAGGATTAGGTCTTAGGGGGACAGAAAAACAATGAATGTAATGGGTGGGGGTCCAGGGGCGAAGCTCCGTTTGGGGTCCAGGGGCCGCGAAGCCTCCGGAAGCTTCAGTTTTGGAGGGTGAAAAATCAATTCCATAAGCCCCCCAAAAAGAGCGAAAATGGCACACTTTTTAAGCACTTTTGATCTATATTGTTCTAACTGGAAAAATGTATGTAACATCAACGGGCTCCAATACAATTTTACCCCCACACATCAACTAGACCGAGTATGCATATGGATGATTCTTGAATAAGAATAATACGGCAAACCCACTCCAGATGCTATCGATAATCCTTTGTTTTTCGAAAGTGGCATCACATAATAATTAATAATCTATATCAGATTGCTGTTTAAAAATGCAATGCAAAGTTTAACTTTGGCATGATTTTGACGTGTAATTTGGAAAGGGTAGGATTGCATGCCTTTTCAATACCTGCACATAATTGTATAGCCGTCTTTTTAAAAAAATGTGGAAAGGAAGCAACACGTGATTCTTATTCTTATTCTTATTCTTTATTCAGCCAATAAAACAAGCGAACAATACATTAGGGAACAGAATACATGTACAATAATACGGTAACGACTAAGAGGGAATGGGATAGAGGATACAGTGAAGACAAACAAAACATAAAAACCAATCTGTGATGGCCAGGATCAACAAAAGTGTACTCAAACACTGTAGCCCGAAAGCTTGTTGGTCCAGTCACAGAGAGGATTCATTAAATAAATAAATATATCTACATGTGTATATACAATAATATAAAATAATATTAATATAAAATTAATATTATATTAAGTCAAAAAGAAATGCAATAAAAAAATTAAAAAATGCAAATAAATAAATACAAATCAATGAGCAAAATAAAAATGAACTAAAAGGATATTTAAGAAAAAATAATAGTGTTAATTAAATGCACAAATTGTCAGGTCAAGGTCAAGTTCGCACAAGGACCACCCGTCGTCAATTGGCCGACATTGCCCGGCACCCCACACGTTTTGAGCGCGAGTACCAGGCTACATCGACCAACCAACGACAAAATGTTCCCCGTATTTGTATTTACATACAAATAAGTAATCAAACATAAGACCCAACCAGATAAACACCCCATATAAGCTAACAACACCCAACCATTCCACAAACAAGCCAACATCAAGCAGTTTGATAAACAGGCAAGTACAAAATAAAAATAAAAGCTTTAAGTTTAGCATGAACAGCAGATGGATAGGAATTATACTTATCAATTTTTAGTGGGAAGTATATAAGCAGGTTGAGAAGCAGGAGAATTTAAATCGAGCTGTCAATAGACTTAATCATGGAAATAGGATAACAGATTTCTACAAAAACACTTAAGGCTGTCTAAAACAACAGAGTCTTTGATGTGAGTGGGCAAGCTGGACCAAATACGAGGAAATGAATGTATTGGGGAGTTCTTGAGGGCTAGAGTTCTCGCATAGTGATGGTTAAATGTTATGATGTCTTGATGGCGGGCATTTATAATCGTGTTAGACTTAAGTGAACGGCAGTCAATGAGTCCATACAAGGATTTAATTGTGAAGGTGACCACATGATGCTGTCTCCTATTAGTGAGGTTGATCCAGTTGAGGGCTTTTAAGCGGTCATCGTATGGCATGGCACCTCTCTGTTGTTTCAGACACATCCTGCTTGCCCGACGTTGGACGCTCTCTAGCTTGGCCGATAATGAATGTATGGGCACCAGGCAGGCAACCCATACTCTAAGATTGGTAGGACGAGGGACAAATAAAGGGATCGAAGGGCTGTTGAAGATGTCCCACCAGCGACTTGCCAGATGAACCCAAGGATACGGTTTGCCTTGGACACCACGGAATTTACATGATCAGTCCAAGTTAATGTGTTGTTGATAGTGATGCCAAGGTACTTGTATGTTGAGACAACATCAAGACCAGAACCATGCAGACTGTATACAGGTAAATGACTTAGTGATTTGGAGCGTGACATATGCATAACTTTACATTTGCTGATATTGAGTTCCATACCGTTAGAAACACTCCATCGACCGAGTTCAGTGATGTCGGTCTGGAGAGCAAGTTCATCCTGGTGAGATTTTATTGGGTTGTAAATTATAGTATCATCGGCAAATAGGCGTGATGTGGTCCTCAAGTTGTTGGAGATATCATTGATGAAGAGATTGAAGAGTAGAGGGCCAAGTACACTTCCCTGAGGAACTCCCGATGTGACTGGTTCCCAAGAGGAGACACTACCACGGTACGTAACCCGTTGTTGTCGGCCAGTAAGGAAGGATTTCAGCCAATTCCATGTAGTACCCCTAATGTTGAAGTTATGGGCCAACTTCTCTAGAAGGATGTGGTGAGGCATGCGATCAAATGCTTTACTGAAATCAAGGAAAATAATGTCAATTCGAGGTGGGCGTGGCGCGTCAAGAATAGTTGCCCAGTCATGAATTGTGTTTGTAAGTTGTGTAACGCAGGATTTATGGGCCGTAAAACCATGCTGTTCTTCATTTCCAAGGCAGAGAGAACTCACATGGTTTTTTATATTCTCTGCTACGGCTTTTTCGAGGATCTTGCAGATGACAGAAGTTAGGGCGACTGGTCGATAATTCTTGATGGCGGTGCGACTGCCAGCTTTAAAAACAGGAGTGATTTGTGATAGCTTCCAATCCAATGGTAAACAACCACTTGCAAGGGATGAATTCATTACCCGTAGTAAGGGCGGAGCGATTGAAGACGCAACCATTTTGAGAATTGTTGGTGAAATGGAGTCAGGGCCTGGCGCTTTGTAAGGGGACAATGAGGACAGAGACTTTGTCAACCATCCTAGGCTGATTGAAGTTTGGGGAAGGTCCGGAATCAGGAGAGAACAGGCCGGTGGTGAATCAGGGCAGGTTACAGCAGGGGAGTGGATTGAAGTAAACAGAGTGTTGAATGCATGAGCAATTTCAGCAGGTTTATGCATGAGTTTACCTATTGCAGATTGGAGAGCAGGTGACATGCTTTTGGATCTGGTCGGTGCATGTTAGGTTCATGCATATTCATTAAAAACATCGTGGGTAAAAACAACAATCACTTTAAGAGGTCGTCGACGTTCACCCTGGATAACCCAGGGGGGGGGGGGGGGGGGCGGAAGGGGTAGCGCAACCAGCGCGCCACCTACGTTGAAAATAATCTCATTCGACCATCGCGACGTGGACTGGTCGAAGCTCCCCACGTACAAACGGATGTGTGTGAATGCACAGTACACACTATTTGAATTTACGGTTGCTCTCCGCTGCGTGCCGTTGAGACTGCCTGGAGGAGTCCATTTTATCAGAGGGTATTGTTATCTTCAAATGTTGTAAATTCACAAAATCTTTACACCAGAAAACATTTGTAAATTGTTTTTTGCGTTGCCAACTGCTTCAGTAATTTAACAATTTAATAAACAACATATATTTAACCTAAACGACATGTATAACATATCTGTTTAAGATGTGTATGTTGCCTCAGAATTACAATTACCTGTGGCAAATGTTCCCGTCCGTCAACAGAGATCGTTTGAACGCAAACTAAGTATTGGCGGGATCCATTCTTTCCAAAAAATCTTTTTTAAATCGTCAAATATCTAGAGGATGTACCGAGGGATTTTGATTAAACTTTCAGGAATGAAAGATCTATTCCTAAATATTACGTTAATGGAAAAAAATTTGAGGATGAACGAAAATTTTTTTCACATTATGTCGATATTTGTAGCCATTTTAGGGGAGACCATTTGTAACGAAATTCCCACCTGGACCCATTCATACACGTTAGCCGCTGCAATAAACCAACGGACAATTTTCGGTAATATTTTTACGCACTTTATTTAAAATTAAGCATCTCAACTATTGAAAATACTCTTACGATATACACTGTTATGTTTTCAGTGCTGATAAAGAGAAAATTTTAACGGTATACATGGATTTCTTTTTGTTTTTTAATGGTCATTACCTATTTTTAAAATGGAGTGTACCCGAACAGCGATCGCAAATGATCGCGCAACACCCCTTCCGCCCCCCCCCCCCCCCCCCCCCCCGGGATAACCCAGGAAATTATTGCTTTGTCTCGTAGAAAAACAGGGCTTATCGACATGCAGTTGCTCATAAAAACAATGTTTTTTTTACATTGTGGACTAAATTAATACAAACTTCTTCGTAATCAAGTTAAAATATCTGCTAGAAATTCTTACAATTACTAACTTAAAAATATTGCCAATGACTTGAAATGTAACCATAAACGATTTTGGTCCTTTGTTAATGCAAGGAGGAAGTCTGAATCTGCTAGTATATTTTTTTCAGGATGCGACGCATTTTAGCACACCGTCTTCCATTGTAAATGCTTTTAATGACTTCTTTAGTAGTAATTTGTCTGTACATGATTCAGCCTGTAGTCTCACAGGTATCCCTGCCCGATGCAATGGCCACCCTGGTGTCTACCCTCTTCAAACTATCCAAATCAGGCAAGCTGAGGTGTTACAGGCGGTACGTAAGCTTAACTCATCCAAACCACCTGGTCCCGATGGAATTTCACCTGGCATACCTAAGCTTGCTGATTCGTCTCTGGTTGGTATACCTACCAAAATATTCAACCTCAGCATCAAACTGGGCAGAATACCTGGAGATTGGAGGCTTGCAAATGTTATTCCTCTTCACAAAAACGGTGATAAATATGACATTGCTAACTACAGACCAATTTCTCTTTGTTCAGTGCCATGTAAGATGCTTGAACGTGTTATTTCTAATCATCTTATTGTCCTTTCTAAAAGGTACAATATTATTCCTGAATCTCAACATGGTTTCTTTCCAGAACGTTCATGTGTTACTCAAGCTGTTACATTGTTTGATACTTGGGCTAAGGCTTTGGACTCTAAACCACAAAGAGTTGATGTAATTTTTCTGGACTGGTCCAAAGCCTTTGACCGAATTAATCATTCAATTCTTTTGCAGAAACTGCATCATTATGGCATCTGTGATCAACTCATTTCTTTCAGGGCGCAAACAACGCGTCATGTTCTCGGGCACTAACTCTGACTGGGCTCCGGTAATGTCAGGGGTCCCCCAGGGGTCAGTTATCGGACCTGTTTTTTTAAATTTATTTACAGCCGATTTGCCTAGAATTGTCCAGTCATTTCTCCCACAATATGCAGATGGTACAGTTTTATACCGTACAGTGAGCAACCAAAATGATTGTTTAGTTTTACAAGATGATCTTGATAATATCTCTAGGTGGTGTGATGAAAATTATGTGAAGCTCAACAAGCTTAAGTGCAAAGCAATGTACGTTACTAGGTCTAGGAGAGAAATTGTTTGTACATATAACTTAGGTAACGAAACTCTCGAAGAAGTGGACTCTAATAAATATTTGGGCTTTATTTTTTCTGGGGATCTTACTTTGTCCAAACATATCCAATCTGTTAAACCAAAGTGTTCTAGATTATTTGGTTTCATCAGACGAACTGTAAACTAAAAAAACCCAGATGTTCTTATAAAACTCTTTTGTTCGCTCTGTAGACCTGTACTGGAGTACGGTATTCCTGTGTGGCTACCGAACCAGAAAAATCACATACAGTCCCTTGAAGCCGTGCAAAGAAGATTTACTCGTTCATGTTTTACATACAGAGTTGCTGAGTCCCTTACATACAAACAACGTCTCACTCAACTTCACTTACCTCCCTTGTATAACCGTTTTCTGTTTTTAAAGGCACTGAACACGTTTTGTAATTGTCAAAGACCAGTATTCTCACTTGGTGTATCCAAACATATGCATAAAATAACAAGCCTGTGAAAATTTGGGCTCAATTGGTCATTGAAGTTGCAAGAAAATGATGAAAGAAAAAACACCCTTGTTGTACAAATTAGTGTGCTTTCAGATAGGAATAAAAGGCTTCTGGCCAGAAGTCTTTTATTATTTTAGTGAGAAATTACCTCTTTCTCAAAAACTACTTTACTTCAGAGGGAGTCGTTTTTCACGATATTTTATACTATCAACAGCTCTCCGTTGCTCGTTACCAAGTAAGTTTTTATGCTAATTTATATTTTGAGTAATTACCAAACGTGTACAGTGCCTTTAAGTGTTTCTTTTATTGTCAAGGTTGAGCGACATACCTACTCATCTTTTACCGGAACCAAATACACGTAAAATTGATAAACTGGTCTTCAAACACAGACTTGCGAGAACGAACTCTCTCAAGTACTCTTGTTTATTTTCCCCCCAAAGATTTTGGGATTCTCTTCCAAACGATGTACAGGAGTTATGCTTAGGGACTTCCCCTGTGATGTGTCTTTTAACGCCATACGTGATGATCTTTATTTAAAACCACCCATTACTGAAGCTTTTTAGCCTTTGTATAAAATCAAATTTACATTTACATTTCTTTTTTGGGGGGTGGGGCAGACAGGTGGGATGTTTTTTGTGTGTATTTTTTTACTTACTGATCATCCCATTTTAAAGGAATTTATCATTTATGTTTTAAACAATCTTGTATGACTTTGTGTGTTTATTTAAATTATGCGTATTTGTAATATTTTTTATTGCTCTTTGTGTAGGCCCTATATATAAAAATACATTTATATTTCAATATGTTGTTCTCTTTAGGACCAGCTGGAGAGGAGAGCCTCTAGACAGGAACTTTGTTTCTTTTAGGCAATTTTGGGGGCTCCAGGTGGTTCTCTTTCCTTCCTCAGTATTTTAATTGCTCCTTGCTGTATCTTTTAATGTTTTTACCAATGTGCATTTAATTATTGTACTTTTTATCTTCCCGAGAAATGAAATAAATATAAATATAAATATAAAAATTCCCAGATTTCAGAATACGAATCTCGACTCTTTTCGAAATCACGGCTCAACTTTGCCCCTGGCTTAGGCCCCGTCGGCCCGTTTCAAGCCTAGTACCGAAAGCCTATTATTTCAAAATACCTGACGGACCCTCAAGCTGGAGACCAAGCCCTGTGGTTTCGAAAAGGGTGGAAGTGTATGTTCATCATTCCTTACATTCGAGAAGACGATATTTCAGAATCAACACTTACCTTACTAGATGTTGTTTTGCTACCGGACAGGTCAATAAGTGACAGAGATGTGCTATAGTATGACAGACGTGTACTCGGCTGTAAAGTGCCACCGACTTGCTCGATTGTGGCGTTGTTCATCTGACAGACTCGACTGATGTGGTCGTAGTTGAACGAGAAACATCGTTGATGTCTTAGACACCGAGCTGAGCACCTGACGGGAGAGAAACCCGAGATAGTCACGAAGGACTGGCCCATCAGGGCGTGGTGCGCCACTTGCTGGTATGAGGATGTTCGATGAAGACCACTCACATGAGATGTTGAAACTTTGTAAAACAGATTTACGACAAAAATGTATATAATAATCATTGTATCGTACCGAAGGAGATCACTCGAAAAGACTCCGATCATCATTTTGTACTAACATCAAGCGCAACAAACGCTAACTGATGTGGATTGTTCAGAAATCCCACCTGGCAATCATCATAATCATCGTTATATGAAACATAAACTCTGTCAGTCGGCAGAGTCTACGGGCCTTTCATTGTTACAGGTTATTAGCTATTTCTCAATCAGCCTTGAAAATCAGTTGAATGTTAATCTGATGCTCCTTCGCGGAGCTCATTGCAAAAATTGCAGAAATGTGTTCAGCATAATTTCCGTCTTTTGTAATTATGCGAACTTATTTGGAGAACTTTTGTAATTTATCTTATGAAGATTGCACTGCGTTACTTGGATTTTAACAAGTTTTAAGCATAGAGGGCAATGTCTACTCTTTTTAAACAATACATTGTTACCGTAAATCTGATTGTGGAAAAGCTGGATAAGAAAACAAAAAAACAAAACAAATCCTTTTGGTGAATAATTAGAACGTAGGCCAATATAGGTTGGCCCCCGAATCAATCTCATACCAATTTTTTGATAAGATTTTTTATAGGCCTATGCTTTATTTTGTTAACCTTTTTATATGAAAATCTCGGTCAATTAAATTACTTTGTAATACTGTTCGTTTTGTAACTTCATTGCACTTTCTTATGTTCACAGACAAAAAACTTATTTGAAAAACATTTCATTCATGACCCTTTTGATTCTTCGAGTATAACCCGGTTTCCATCTTGATAAATAATCGGGCAGCTTTAGAAAAAAGATCGAGTTAAATTAAACGCTGCAATGATATCTCGTGTGTAACCATTTGAAGGTATGCGTGGGTGGGTGAGGTGGTTGATGGGTGAGGGGGTTTGCCCCGAAAGAAAGTCCAGATTGTGGTATGCGTCTAAAAAAACGCCGCGAGGTGTCCACGGTTGTGTGGTGCATTATAATAAGTATGACGTAATTTCACCGTAAGCCGCGCCCACCTTACACAAACTGACTCAAGTACCCCTAGTTAAACCTCGTTCCCAGTGGTGTACGATCTCGCCGCGCCATTTCCCTCAGAATGTCTTGCTCTATCATAACCCCTGGAAGTGTGACTTTGAAATATCCAACTATTTTGGATATTTTTGTAAGCCATACAGACCTACTTAGTTACCACAGTCAATACATCACCAAGTTCACAATTATATTTAAATCAAACATTGTCTTCTTATTTACTTCAATAACAACACAAAATCAGAATATTACTAAAATGATAAGATTGTACCACTACCACTACCAGGCCTTTAAAAAATATATATATTTATACATACATAATATATCAAAACAATAATGTACAGTTTATGCACTCGCGAATCATTACGTTTTACCGGTACTTGGGCTGCTCATTCCTTAGCCCACCCTGTTGGGCTGTTATGCCTCTCTTTTAACATCGGCCTTATCATAGTCGCAATTACAGCCCACCATAATATACATGTCTAAAACGCTAAGTTTTCAAAGTACGAGCAAGTCGTACCACTTTGATTGCAATTTTCCCCCCACTTATAAACATCCCAAACTACTCCAACCTACTTCATTTTATTCCTTACATTTGGTGAATTATTATGATACGTGCCAGGGCTCACTGTCATTGTCAATAGAATTTAAAACGCGTGTACGGGAAACAAATTATTTTCATAAACCCTTCTACCACTTACCAAACATCAATCCTTTGAACTCCCCACGTTCACCACTACTTTGATGTTTATCCGCAGTTGTTAGTTTCCATTAATAATCCACCGATAGAGAATTTACACTCACTTTATACCCCTTTCGTCACAAATGATGGTAACAACAGTTTTATACCCCATCCGTTTCACCGACACATCATTCCCCCTCTAGTTAGATTACTACAATGTACAAAACACGTAGGAAAACTCGAACTTCTAGTAATTCTCCTGTATTTGTTTCCAAATATGTATGAATAGTATCAAAATAAATGAATCACTGAACATGTACGTGTCATTTTGTTGATTTCTAAAGACTGAAATACGAAAAAATGCACTGTTTCTTCGTCATTTTCCTCTAAAGCTATGAACATAAGCTCGTCTATGGAGGATGCCATGTTGAACAGCGCCACCAAGTGCTGTACTGGAACAGCGAACAGTGCCACCAAAACGCTGGGATTGCAAAACAACAGAAAGGCTGCTAACGGTTACGGATAGCTAAACGTATGCGTATGCGTATCCGTTCGCGTGCGAAACCTCCCTATTACTGAGATCTGACTTCTTCGTTTATTTTCTGAATTACTTGCTTTTTTGATTTGAATCGGTTTATTAGAAACATTCCATCGCGGCCAAGGGCCGAATTGCGAAATCTTTAACAATATGAAAAACAGATTATTAACAACCAGCAAATACAAAGACTGGTACAAAAATGCAGATAAATAAACATGAAGTATCAACAGCGTGCATACTCAGTAATTTGAAAAAGAGGGGGGTCTGTTTCCAACAATGCTCTTCTTGGTTAGGGAAACTGTTTAGCAGCCGAACCAAGTAAGGGACTGTGCTCTTTTTGTAGCGCTCTGTTTTGCAGCGAACTTCAGTGTACATACAACCATTGCGCAGTGATCTCTGGTGGGAATCTGCCCGAGTTGGAGGTAGCCAGTCATGGAATCGGGAGGAAGGTAGACTTAACTCTCTGGCAAACTTAACACAAAGGTTTTCTCTACGATTCTCAAGAGTGGGGAGGTTAAGAACATGGAGGGCGTGATCATAAGATTGGTAAGCAGGTCCAGGCATGAGGCGGCATGCGCGTTTCTGGATCCTCTCAAGTTGGATCCTATTTGATGAGTCAATACCAGAGTGCCACACAGGTGCGCAATACTCCAGTGCTGGTCTGACGTAGGAACAAAAAATAATCTTCAAGTCGCCAATAAGCCATTTGCGAGTTACATTTGAATAATGTCTGGTACAATGACTTGTTTAGTCACAAGTTACCGCTTAAATTTGAATTCCTCAGACTATCGAGACAGTTGCTATGTCACATGATTAGGGGCAAGCTTTTGTATAGCAACCTCCAGATGAGCAAACCCTGGTACCATTATGCCATACACATCCATTCAGAATTGTGTATGGGTGTTCACCGTCTCTTACGTAACTAAGCAAAAGCTTGCCCCTAATCATGTGACATAGCAACTGTCTCGATAGTCTGAGGAATTCAAATTTAAGCGGTAACTTGTGACTAAACAAGTCATTGTACCAGACATTATTCAAATGTAACTCGCAAATGGCTTATTGGCAACCTAAATCCTTTAAGGATTCGAAGCATATGCAGCCTCATGCTTGCGCGCTTAGTGATTTCATTAACATGACATGTCCATTTCAGATTGTTCTGCACGTATACTCCAAGCAACTTCATAACCTACACTTCAGTTATTCTTTGACCATTGAGTTCTACACTGCACTGGGGCAAGGTGGGCTGGTCCGCATGAAGTTAATATGCATTACTGCACATTTGCTTGGATTGAGTTTCATGTTATTGATGTCTGTCCATTGTTGAAGGTCATCGGCACTATTTTGAATGGTTGCAATGTCACTCGCCTTCCTGCATTCCAGTATTGACAGATCGTCCACATATTTCCAGTACTGGTTCCCGCTCCCTTGGCACGCATCGTTGATCAAGCAAAGAAAGATGAGCTGACTCAGACGCGTTCCCTGGGGGGCACCAGCGTGCACTTTCTTCCAATCAGAGAGCGTCAATTTTGACAGTTCCTCCTTAAAACGCTAAAACGTTAGCAAAGATTCTTACCATCAAACTTGTTCTATAACTAACAAGCAAACTATAATTTCCAAAGACAGTTCAATTTTATGCCAAGATAGACTTAACCACAATTGGTCATATCCCCTGCTGCATATTGTTGTAGTGTGATTCTTGATATTAAAAAAGAATATGTTGGCTTAAAATCTTTACGCTAAATGTTTTGAATAAATTGGTTGCCGACAATGAGCCAACATCAATATAAACACAAAGCCCTTAACATCATTTGCCGACGTAACGACGTAGCATCAAGACTGCTAACCTAAAGCCAACATATAAATGCTGCAACAACACAACTGCAACATTTTCATTTTCAAATCTTTGACGGATTACTGAAACAAAAACAACAACAAAACCAGCAACAACACCAACAACAGTGATCAACGATTGTCACAAATATGATTGGCAATCGATGAAGAGGCCCAATTGTGTCTATCAATCTCGGACGATAATTCAATGTAAGTGTCCTCAAATTGCCATTACTGGTGTTACCCAATCAATAACTAGCAATGTGACAAACTGTCATTATGCCGACCGTAACATTGTTGATCAATGACTAACGTTGCCAAAGCCAACGGATTGGACTACAAACCCCTTTGCCCAATGATGCAATTGTCTCAACGAAGATCGCCAAAGTTAAACCATAGTGATGTTGCCGACCATTTTAAAGGCACCTGGCAGTGGTATTTTGTCAAAATAAAGCTTTTGACATTAATATATACATTTTTATGAGTGGAATGTGAATAAACAATTAACTAAGGTTAACAAATTGTATTTTTATTTTAATTACAAATTAAAAAATAGGCCCCCCTTTACATGGCGCTGTTCGTGACGTCAATCGAGGCAGGAGAAAATGTGTAGGCCCGTACATTACGTCTGGGTACCTGATCAGTATGGTACGTTTTCGTATTCGGACGTCACCACCCAATACAATCCAAGGACAGTGTACAGTCGACTATACGAGACGCCAGTTTATACGAGGTTTTTCACCGGTCCCGAACTGTCCCATGCGCGTTTCTATGTCTTAAAAACGGAAGATGCGAGCATGGTCATAACGAGAACACGGATAATACGAGGTATTGTTTTTCCTACTTTGCCAAACTATTTATCGGATCGGCGTGCCGCGGCGTCGTGGCATACAGCTCAAGTCGATCCGAACACCAGAAACAGTTCGCTGGTAACCTAAGCTTCACTGCAACTTCCCTTGCACACTACTACCAACGAAAAAATCCCGGTATCCAAGCACGATGGGTATCCAAGTGTTCGCTGCATAGCGCTGAAAACGACGTCGAACCGGACCACTTTGCCCTCGTTAGCCTGACTTTCGATGCCCGTAACTGCCTATATTTGGGATCTGCAGGAAAAAAATGCTGGCTGACCCCATCTTTAGTCGTTTTGCTGCATCCAGCAGCAATCTTTGCCGGAAAAATGCAAGAAAAAACTCCTTTTTGGATAACCAAACGAAACGTACAATCTCACTACTTAATAATAATAATAATATCGAAGTCTTATATAGCGCACGTATCTACCAAACAAGGTACTCAAGGCGCTGAGTATATACATACTTTCAGAAAGAAAGGTTATTGCAGTGATGAAAATCTGAGACCCAATTATTTAGCACCTTATAAGGGTTTACAAGGTGCTACGGCGCATTAAGCAGCCACAACCAGGAACACCGGGGCGAACCCCTTCTCTTTTCGATAAGTGCACTGGGTTCTTTTACGTGCATTCACAACGCACGGGACCAACGGCTTTACGTCCCATCCGAAGGACGAAGCATGTGGTTAAGTGTCTTGCTTAAGGACACAAATGTCACGACTGGGATTCGAACCCACACTCTGCTGATCAGAAACACCAGAGCTTGAGTTCGGTGCTCTTAACCACTCGGCCACTTGCACGTGTATATACAACGTAAATGCAGGCAAGTTCGAGGGGGTCGATGTTCGGTCGAGGCGAAGTCTTCCTCGATTGACGTCACAAAAAGGGATGGGCGGAGTCGCCCCAAACAACTTTATCTATTTTTTTTACATATAAATACTGACAAACAATTACTCAAAAAATTGTTTTATTGTTAATATACATATTATACTCTTATATTTAAAAAATCTATTTCCAGGTGACTTTAAGCTATCATTGGTCATACGTCACCAACACAAGCCGATATTGCATTCCTACTAATACTAACCAACGTTTACTCAAAATTGAGTACCGACATAAAACCAATGTGATAACGCCAACATTGGTCATACGTCGGAAACCAACACAATGCCAATAAAAACAAAGGTTGGTTCCACATTGATCGCTAACATTGAACCAATGTGATAATGCTGCCATAAAGCCAACATTTGTTCTAAGTTGGCAACTAACACAAATCCGATATTACTTTTCCACTTATAACCAACATGTGCTCCACATCGAGTGCCGACGTAAAAACAATGTGGTACTGCCGACCTATAGCCCACATTGGCCAAACATCACAGCAACAACATAATGCCGATATTGCTTTTCCCACCAATAACCAACATTGGCTCAACAATGAGTGTCGACGTAAAACCAATGTGGTAATGCTGACCTAGAGCCAACATTGGCCCAACATCACAGCAACAACATAATGCCCCGTATTGTTTTTCCCACCAATAGCCAATGTTGACTCAACATCGAGTGCCGACGTAAAACCAATGTGACAATGCTGACATAGAGCCAACATTGGTCCTACATCGAAAACCAACACAATGCCGGTATTGCTTTTCCACCAATAACCAATGTTGGCTCAACATTGAGTGCCGACGTAAAACCAATGTGGTAATGCCGACCTAGAACCAACATTGGTCCTACGTCGGAAATCAACATAATGCCGATATTGCTTTTCCCACCAATAACCAACATTGGCTCAACAATGAGTGCCGACGTAAAACCAATGTCGTAACGCCGACCTAGAACCAACATTGGCCCAACATCAGAAACAAACATAATGCCAATGCCGATCATGGCGACAAAGTCCCAACATGGGGCCAACGCCAAAAGCTGACACAATACTAACGCCAACATTGCCGACGCGATACCAACGTTGGTCCAATGTATGAATGTTATCTGGGTTAGTAAGTTGCCGGCTTTACATACTGACTAAAACCAAACTAAACCCATTCCCCTGTCCCATTCATTTATTAATTCAAAATTGTTAAAATGTATTCTTTGTTTTTAAAATAACCTTCAGAACCTTTTGTTTCGTAGCGTAAGTCAAGTTTCGCGGACTAAATCTGGTCACAAGTTATTTTAATTTCACACTTGGAACTGAACTTTCATGACTCATGCACCACATCAAGGGTCCCCAACCCCCCCTTTCTCATTATTCTTGTGCCTCCTCCACACAATACTTTTCATAAAATAACCAAAACAGAATGGAGACACAATACGGGTCGGGATATCATTATGCCCCACATTGAGCACAAATGAACCCCTCCCCCAACCCCACTTACACATCTGAAGAATTGCTGAGATTTCATGCACATAACGGGTATACAATAAGGGGTACGTAGACCATACATCATACTACATCGAGCACCAAATATACAAAGTAGTCCTACCCCCCTCCCCCCCCCCAACAAAAAGGAAACCCTCTTAAGAGTTCCTGAGATTCCCATCAGAACACAACGAAAATACAATTTGTGGGAGTGGGGTGGTAAACGTTGCCACATTTATGTAGCGTGTCATGGCCGAGTGGTTAAGAGCATCGGATTCAAGTTCTGGTGGCTTAGTCATCGGGGTGTGGGTTCGAGTCCAGATCATGACGCTTGTGTCCTTGAGCAAGACACTTTGCTATAATTGCTTTTCTTCACCCAGGGATATAAATGGGTACCTGCAAGGGTAGAGGTTGATTTTGTGTTTGAAAAAGCCTTCGGAGCGCCACGGCAGCCCAGGGCTGTATACTCCCCAGGGGCTGAGAAAAATTAAAGGAATGTTATTGGCCCAATGATCAGGGCACTAATGTAAAGCGCATTGATATGTTATTGTAAAATGCGCTATATAAGAACTAGTTATTATTATTATTATTATTTATATTCCAAATGTTTTTTACCAGTTAATTACAAAGTCAATGGTGCCCATTGTTCAATAAAAACGTGTTATTGAGGGGCACGAATGTATGGCAAAATGCCCTACGTAGTTTGTCATTTAAATCGACAAATAAAAACCTAGAAAATGGCAAATTGCCATACGCACGAAATAAAATGATAAATAACTATTTGAGAACATGACGATACCGTGAAGCTTGTAAAGCTCCGGCTCACAATACCTGATTACATGCCTTTGACTACAAAGCCTATCACTGTCACGCCACAACCCCGGTCTTCTATTGTTTATATGGTCACGTGATAGTATAGACATGTCAAAACTTCTTCAAAATTGCTTACAACCTAAAAGTTCAAAGCGAAGAGCGATGACTTGATACCATTCAATAGGTACGATGCGAACCTTGATTGCCAGGATTGGTTCGTAGAAACGACTCTTCACGATGTCATCTCTACTGATGCTACCGTCAAAAATCTGTTGTGTAAAAGAAAAACAGATTTTCAAACAGATTCATCCTGCAAAATACAGAATAAATTCCAAAGTCATTGTCAACTCAACTGATTCAATTAAAACATATTAGGGATTGGAAAGAGTCGTGCTATGTTGTTTAACAACGAGGAAACAACCACAACGTAAAAAAGCAACAAATCCGAACGAACCGTATGTCCAGACTAGGATCCTAGCACATGACGTCACAAGCCCCAAAACAGCGCCCTCACTGAGGTCAGTGAAGACATATCATTAGCCTGAACATCTGACGTCACACTTTGAGGCTCGTGAATAACGCCAGATACCATCCCTGGCGCCCGGTGGCGTATTTTTTTTCTGCAGCATACTTTGTCAATACAGTCAACAGTTATGGGGTAGGCTGTTCTTCCCTATCCTTAACTGTTGACTCCATAGCCAGCGTGTGTTGCAGAACTTAAATGTGCCGCCCGGCGGGATCCCGCCAGATGTACTTTCGAGCTCGTATCATA
This sequence comes from Leptasterias polaris, assembly GCA_037783415.1. Classification (NCBI taxonomy): domain Eukaryota; kingdom Metazoa; phylum Echinodermata; class Asteroidea; order Forcipulatida; family Asteriidae; genus Leptasterias; species Leptasterias polaris. The sequence goes on from JAZGTN010000027.1 coordinate 6,522,022, forward strand.
TTTTCATATGATTCTACATGGTGTAACATGTACATATCCAATAACATGATGTAAACTGTCTGCACGTACACGCTGCATGCAGACGACCGATCACCTCGGACCAATCATAACACATTAATTATCCAATGAAAATCCTTGTATCCAATGAAACCAGTGCCTGTCTTTATCCTTGCGGATAAAGACAGTGGACCAGTCTAACCTAGCATTGGCTGAGAGTAACGTGCGCGGCACGTATGGCGCGTGCACGTTTCCATTTTCTTGACCTCAGCGATGGCGGCCAATGCAACCAATGTATCCGACAAACCGTTTTTTTCTCATAAGTTGTCAAGCAATATTAATATTAAAGGCAATTCTTTAATTAAGTATTCATTTTGGGGTTCGGAACAAAGCATATATATTTTTGTTAATGTTGCTTTTAAAATTTGGCGGTTGCTATTATATCATTTCATCCCTGGTCTCTTCGGGGGCGCTGTCGACGATCTGGTGATAATTTACAGAATGACCACGTGGCAACAAAGTCGCGATGTTATCAGATCAGGGTAGGTCAAACGAGGTTAAATGCAGAATTCAGAGAGGAGTTCCAATAACAAACAGACAGACAGCCCGACAGTCCACCTCATAGACAGACAACAGACAGAGAGACACCATTCGGCTATTTATTAAGAGATGTACTAAAATCTCAAGATAAAAAGTTGACATTGTTTTTCAAAGCGTTTTATTAAAGCTTCATTGTGACTTCAGCACATGTTAACGCTTAGCATTTTAGATGCTTTTATAACTTATCTCATCTTAGACACTGGATGATCAATACAAAACTGAATGTATTTGTTCATTAAAAATAAAATAAAAAAGAGAGAAAAAATAACAGCAGCAAATGTTTCTGGGTAAAATGTCCACGCTTGTGATCTACTTGTAGTACTTTAGTAAAGTTGAGATGTTTAAATTTTACTTTAATCAAATCATCCGATGGAATATCAAAGCACAAATACTTGTAAAAATTACCTGGGTTTGATTTAGTTGGTCTTTCACATCACTAAGGGATGTTTGTGAGGGAGGTTGGTACTGCACTTTGTACTTAGTCACCCACTGCCCAATGTGATCTTGACGTCCTTGAATGAGTACGCCAGTGACGTAGGTTGGGCTGCCTAAATCCACCTGTATCCACGGGTCGGTGTCTGATGGTGCTGGCTGCCATGCTCCTATTGGAGGCCCATCCGGGGGGATTTTGTTGAGACGAGCACCAGCTGGTGTACTGATACCAGTGTAATGTTGTGTTGGTTCAAAGTTGCTCGAAGCGGTTATGTTCTCATCGGGGATGGAACCATCCTCAAGGCCAAGTCGACTCATACAAGGGTCTAATAGAGGAAAGAAAAATTTGGGAAAAAACAACAAAAACAAAAATGAATAAAAAATTTCAGTGTGCTATATCTGACAGATCTGCAGTCCTGTTGTAAAGGCAAAGTATAACGTTGGCTTTTGGAACCGGTCGATTGTTTTAATCCTATATAAATATAGACATATACAATAAAACTAACCTGTGAAAATTCAACTTCAAAAGGTAGCCGCGTTTTTGAGATATCGCCGAAACACCGGAGCGAAATATGTCCACGCAGGAAGAATATCCCCATAGGAATACACAATCTGAGAAACGTTTCTGACAGAAACGTAAATATTCAAATCTTGGGGCGCACAAACTGATTATTTTCCATGACCACATTACTTCGAAGTGAAATGATTCTTTAAATGCTTTATACTATAGAAAGCTGCTGTACTTCTGAACAAGTAAGTTTTTATTGTCATTAAAGAGTGATTACCAAACGTATACAGACCCTTTAAGACAGGGAAAAACATTATTTTGCCTTTTTTGATATCCCACGTTTTTATTGTAATGTTACGGTTTTAACGATTGTAATTTATGTTGCAATTCAGCGGTATGATGCTATGACATTTTGAAATAAGTAAACCATAAACATAAGGGGCAGCCATACTAAGTTTTTGAGTCATCAAAATAAAGCACAATGTAAGGGTTCACAAGGCGATGAGGCACAATCATGCCAGATTATAGTGGGTTCCTTTACGTGAATCACACGCCACACGGGACAAACGGCTTTAAAGGCACTGAACACGTTTGGTAATTGTCAAAGACCAGTATTCTCACTTGGTGTATCCCAACATATGCATAAAATAACAAGCCTGTGAAAATTTGGACTCAATTGGTCATTGAAGTTGCAAGAAAATGATGAAAGAAAAAACACCCTTGTTGTACAAATTAGTGTGCTTTCAGATAGGAATAAAAGGCTTCTGGCCAGAAGTCTTTTATTATTTTAGTGAGAAATTACCTCTTTCTCAAAAACTACGTTACTTCAGAGGGAGTCGTTTTTCACGATGTTTTATACTATCAACAGCTCTCCGTTGCTCGTTACCAAGTAAGTTTTTATGCTAAAATTATATGTTTTGAGTAATTACCAAACGTGTACAGTGCCTTTAAGTCCCACCCAAAAGAAGAAGTACTATTTATGGTTAGGTGTCTTGCTTGAGGACACAATGGACCCTTCCCATGAAATATGCTAATTACATTCACGCATGCGTACAGACCCTGCTGGTTGGCAAACGCCATAGAGTTGTGCACTAAGTAGACGCACAAGCGCGTCTGCGTCACGCCACCATCAGCCCCACACAAAAAGGGGCAATGTTCCATCATTTTGCCAACCAGCGGTGTAAGTGCGCACGCGTGATGTGCAATTTAAATATTTCATGGGAAGGGTCTATTGCCAAGACCGGGACTCGAACGCACACGCTACTGGTCAGAAACGCCAGAGCTTGACTCCAGTGCGTCAGACCCGCCCGTCCAAAACACGCCACCATTGCGAATCGGCATATTATGTTAACTCCCCTTTTTGTATATAACCAAGAGTTACTTTTACTTACCAATGGTTGTCTCAGCAGTTGATTCTCTGAGCTGTATTGAAGTAGCGGCACTTGTAGTTATAGGTTCTTGAGGCTCTAGTGTAGTGGTCGCGGTTGTACGGACAGGTGTTCCTTGCACAGTTGAAGCCGTCATTGTTGGGGTGGCATGTGGTTCTGTTAGACCCTTTAAAAACATGAAAACTTTCCAACTAAACACGGAGCCACTAAAAGGACAGATATACATAAAAACCCAGGTATTTTGTTTATTTAAATAATATTTCGTACCATCGACATTATTCGTTCCCTTGAAATCCCCCCATTTTTTTCAAGGGAACGAATTATTATTATTTTGAAAAGAAGGAAATTTACAGAATGAAAGTAATTTCCCTTTAGTGACTTCATAATAATGCACATACTAAATATTTTGAAATTGCGCTCACTGGCTGTATTACGACACTAGAAAAGTACAGCGTGGGTCTTTTGAGTAAACCATATGAGTTCATAAATTGGCCATGCTGTGAATGTAACTTAGTGGTAACACTGTGACCACATCGCAATCTCTGTGTACATCATAATGTGACTATGACAATGTGAACATAGAGCCTTCCCAGTGTGATCATATAGAAATCACAGTTGCCGCACAGTAGTTTGACAATATAGAGAACAAAGTGACCACACAGTGTGACCATCGAGATCACAGTGTCCGCACAGTGTGACCATGAAGATATCACAGTGTTCTCACAATATGACCATATAGAGATCACAGTGACCACACAGTGTGATCATGTAGAGATCACTGTGTGACCATATAGAAACCACGGTGGGATCAGTGTCAGTCACCATGGGGTGCTTATAATAGAGACTACAGTGTAATCAAAGTGTCACCACGGTGTGAACATAGAAAGACCACAGTGGGATCAGTGTCACCACGGTGTGCCCATAATGGAGATCACGGTGGGATCAGTGTCAGCACGGTGCGCTCATAATAGAGATTACATTGTAATCAAAGTGTCACCACAATGTGACCACATTAAGAACACGGTGATCAGTGTCACAACGGTGCGCTCATAAAAGAGACTATCGTGTAATCAATGTGTCACCGTGGTGTGACCATCGAGATCACAGTGACCACACGGTGTGACCATGTAGAGATCACAGTGCCCTCACAGTGTGACCATGTAGAGATCACAGTGTCAACACAGTGTGATAATGTAGAGATCACAGGGTTTACACAGTGTGACCATGTAGAGATCACAGTGTCCACACAGTGTGACCTCGAGAACACAGTAACCATAAAGTGTGACCATGAAGAAATTACAATGTCCACACAGTGTGACCATGTAGAGATCACATAGTCTCTACTATGAGCACACCTACCAAGTTTTGTCACATGGCTGGTGTGTCCTTTTCTCCTCTCCTGATGTCAATTTAAATCGATTTTAAACTTGCTGAAAATTTGCCATCCGATCTCAACATCTCCAACATTATATAAAGTACTTCCTAAAGCATCGATTGAACTGAAAATTTTCTTTGTACGTATCTGAGAACTAAAAATATGGATAAAATGTTTCTCAGGCCCAGAGCGTTTGCTACACAAGCATTATCTGTACTGTTGCTGTGCATTTGTACCAGTGCTGTGGCCCACCTCCACCAACACACTGATGGTTCAATTTGTGTGAGCCCTATCACTCTGAATGCCGTTTTTCCATCCAACTATGAAAGGGTTCTCATTTCGAAATATACTGGTGTTCGGCATTTCAAATATGCTGGGAAACCGACGGCTTATTACTCCAACCATGTTGCCAGTTTTCATATTCAACTTGGCCAGCCGTTATTGGCAGGAGACATCGAGCTGAATCCAGGACCAGTAAACGGTGACTGCAAGGTATCTATTTATTATCAAAATGTGCGCAGTCTCAAAAATAAACTGGATGATTACAAAGCATCTCTTCATGTCAATATTGAGACCAATAATCACCAGGTTATATGCTTAACTGAAACCTGGCTGAATTCCCATGTGATGGATGCTGAATTGAACATTCCTGATTGTGTCATGTATAGACGTGACAGAAACGACAATAGGAGAGGAGGTGGACTTTTAACATTAGTAACAAATTCTATTCTCTCAAGAAGGCTTCACGAATTTGAAAATGTGAACTGATGTGGGTGGAACTTGGAGTTTCTTCAAGAAAAAAATGTGTGCTTGGACTTTATTATCGACCGCCTAATGCCAGCGTAGACTCGTTGAACTCCTTACAGCAATCTCTTGAGTCGATTTTAGTGCAATACAATAGACATGATATTTTATTATTAGGGGATTTTAACCTTCCTGATTTTAAATGGTATGATGATGGTTCGTATGTTTTAACCAAAAACAATGCTCACAATACCCTTTTTGTGATCACATTCTCAATGGTCTGTCTTTAGTGCAACTCAATACCAATGCTACTCGTTTGGATAATATTTTAGATTTGATACTTTCGAATGAGCAGTCTAGTCTTAATTGCAATGTTAGTATTGGTGACAAGATTTTTGAATCAGACCATGAATCTCTAATTGTTGACTTTGACCTTCAGAAAAGCCTTACCAGTAGACAGAATAATAGAATAATTCTCAATTTCGCCAGGGCTGATTGGATGCTCATATGGTACAAATTTAGTAATTTTCCCTGGAATATTTTAGATTTTTATGAAGATGTCAATGATGCAGTAGATGCTTTTTACTCTATTGTTAATTCAGTTGTTAATGAGTGTGTCCCTACTCTAAAGTCTCATAAATGTAGTCCCCCTTGGTTTGATAAGGAAGTCAGAAAATCCTTCAAGCTTAAAAACTCTAAACATAAACTTATGAGGGTCTATAAAACTGATTTTCATATTGAAGAGTTTAGGATAGCCAGAAGAAATTTCAAGCATCTGTGTCGGACTAAACGTGAATTATATATCAGCAAATTATCCGGTAGACTGCAAGAAAACCCAAGAAGATTCTGGTCATGGCTAAAATCAAATTACAAGCAATCTCCCACTCCTTCGGTAATTAGTTTTGATAATAGGCATGCCTTTAGTATAACGGCTCAAAGGCTTCCTTATTCAATGATTACTTTTGTTCTGTTTTCAGGAGTGACGGCACTATTGCTTGTCCGGATCTTCCAGAGTACCCAGTTGGAGCTTTGTCAAACATTTTGGTAAGCCGAGGTCGCGTGGAACAGCTTCTTAAGAAAATTCAACCGCATAAAAGCTCCGGTTATGACAATGTCAGTAACAAAGTTTTAAAACACTGTGCGTCTCCCCTTAGTGCCCCACTCACTCGGATTTTTCAGAAGTCTTTGGATTCTGGTATTTTTCCTAACCTTTTGAAATCTGCTAATGTATGCCCAGTACATAAGGCAGGCTCCCGTATACTTCAGTTTATAATTTCCGTCCCATTTCACTTTTACCCACTTTATCCAAAGTCTTTGAGAAAATTGTTGCTGAAAACTACGGAAGCCGGATAGTGCCAGGAAATAAGAAGTGAAATATTTTTTCATGAGCGCGATAATATTTTTTTTGTACCATTTATCTGGCGGCCGCCACTTATTATCCGGCGGCCGCCACTTAATTATCCGGCGGCCGCCACATAATTATCTGTACCACACGTTCTTTATTTTGCGGATTTTAAGAGGACGGGTCATAGGATTTAGTGGGGGGGTTAAGAGGACATATCATAGGAACTAGGGAGTAAAGAGGAAAGGTCATAGGTTCCACGGGGGGGGGGGGGGGGGGGGGGTTAGAGGACAGGTCGTAGGATCATCGGGGGGGGGGGGGGGGGTTAAGAGGTAAAGTCATAGGATCATGGGGGGTGGGGTAAGAGGCGTGTCATAGGAATGGGGGGTTAAGAGGACAGGTCATAGGATCCGGGGTGGGTTAAGGGTAAGAGGGCATGTCATAGGATCATAATTGGGGGGGGGGGGGGGGTGAGAGGACATGACTTTGGTGTCTCTATGGATCACTCCCCCTTCTCTTACCCACCCCCCCATGATCCTATGACATGTCATCTTACCCCCTGGATCCTATGACCTGTCCTCTTAACCCCCCCCATTCCTATGACACGCCTCTTACCCCACCCCCCATGATCCTATGACTTTACCCTTTAACCCCCCCATGATCCTACGACCTGTCCTTTAACCCCCCCCCCCCCCCCGGAACCTATGACATTTCCTCTTTACTCACTGGTTCCTATGATATGTCCTCTTAACCCCCACCCCCCTGAATCCTATGACCCGTCCTCTTAAAATCCGCAAAATAAAGAACGTGTGGTACAGATTATTATGTGGCGGCCGCCAGATAATTATGTGGCGGCCGCCAGATAATTATGTGGCGGCCGCCGGATAATAAGTGGCGGCCGCCGGATAATTAAGTGGCGGCCGCCGGATAATAAGTGGCGGTCGCCGGATAATTAAGTGGCGGCCGCCGGATAATAAGTGGCGGCCGCCGGATAATTAAGTGGCGGCCGCCACTTAATTAAGTGGCGGCCGCCGGATAATAAGTGGCGGCCGCCGGATAATTAAGTGGCGGCCGCCGGATAATTAAGTGGCGGCCGCCGGATAATTAAGTGGCGGCCGCCGGATAATAAGTGGCGGCCGCCACTTAATTAAGTGGCGGTCGCCGGATAATAAGTGGCGGCCGCCGGATAATAAGTGGCGGCCGCCAGATAAATGGTACAAACAAAATATTATCGCGCTCATGAAAAAATATTTCACTTCTTATTTCCTGGCACTATCCGGCTTCCGTAGAAAACATAGTGGGTCACATATTTCCTGTGGTATGTGACAATCAGCATGGTTTTGTCCCTGGGCGGTCATGTGAAACCAATCTTGCTACAATGCTATCAAGTGCTTACCTGGCGCTTGATGAAAAGATTCAGTGTGACGTCATCTACACTGACTTTTCTAAAGCATTTGATACAGTCAATCATGATCTCTTACTGTACAAGATTGGCAAGTATGGCATCTTGGGAAATTTGTACAATTGGATCAAAAGTTACTTTATTAATCGTCAACAGAGAGTTGTTTTCTGTGGAAATGTATCCAGCTGGCAACCTGTAACTTCTGGTGTCCCACAAGGCTCTGTCTTGGGCCCTTTGTTTTTTAATATGTTCGTCAATGATATCCCCTCTATTTTCAATAATTCTCATTGCCTCCTATTGCTGACGATTTGAAGCTGTTTCGCGCGGTCCGGGTGCCTGATGATGCTCGGCTCCTTCAGGAGGATCTGGACAGGCTCTCTGTGTGGTCCTCCACATGGCGATTATCATTAAACCCTCCTAAATGTAAAGTCCTTACTTTGACTCTAAAGAAACGACATGTTTTGTTTACTTATGAACTATCTGATTTACTTCTGGAAAGAGTCAATGCCCATAAGGATCTGGGTATTTTAATTGACTCTAAATTAACATTTAATCATCATGTTGACTACATTGTTTCTAAGGCAAATCGAATGTTAGGAATTTTCTGGCGTCATTGCAAGAGTTTGGATCCCCAAACTAAACGTGTGCTTTATTGTTCTATTGTAAGACCCAGCCTTGAATTTTCCTCTGTATGTTTTAATTCTATAACCGCAACTTGCGTATTGAGCTTGTACAAAGAAAATTCCACCATTTCCTTGGCAACGGTGTAGCTGGCACGGTTGAAGGTCAACCGCAACTTCAACTTAAACCATTGGATTCACTTAAACAACGTAGACAATCTATGGATTTGATTTTTCTCTACAAGTGTATAAATTCTCATTTTACTTGTAATTTGATTAATTATTTCCCCCTGAAAATGTCCCGTTCCAATCTCCGCTATCCTGATGTTATCAAAGTTCCCTGTAGCAGGGTCAGTGCTACAAAGAATGGGTTTATTCACCGGCTGACTTTATTATATAATTCTATTTCAAACTCCAATCCCAGCATCGATATTTTTAGCCAGACTTGTTTTAGTTTTAAATTATCTACCAGACGTGCTTTGCGGGGAACGTCTGGCCAAGACTGAGCCTGTGTCTTTTCGTCCATTTTACGGGTGTTTGTTGTATGTACCTGTATGTATATTTTTCGTTTAAAGTATTTTATTGTTAATTAACGAAATTTGTATCCATCCGTTTTTGGCGCTTGCGCTGTGGATGCTGTATGAAATAAATAAATAAATAAATAAATAAGACAAAGGTGGGATCAGTGTCACCACGGTGTGCTCATAGTAGAGACTATCGTATAATCAAATTGTCCCCACGGTGTGACCATAAAGAGACCACGGTGGGATCAGTGTCACCACAGTGTGCTCATAATAGAGACTACAATGTAAACACAGTGTCACCACGGTGTGACCATAGAGAGACCACGGTGGGATCAGTGTCACCATGGTGTGCTCATACTAGAAACTACAGTGTAATCAAAGTATCACCGCGGTGTGACCATATACAGACAAAGTTGGGATCAGTATCACCATGGTGTGCTCATAAAAGAGACTACAGTGTAATCAAAGTGTTACCACGGTGTTACCATATACAGACCACAGTGGGATCAGTGTCACCACGGTGTGCCCATAATAGAGATCACGGTGGGATCAGTGTCAGCACGGTGCGCTCATAATAGAGACTACAGTGTTATCAAAGTGTTATCATGGTGTTACAATATACAGACAAAGGTGAGATCAGTGTCACCACGGTGTGCTCATAATAGAGACTACAGTGTAATCACAGTGTCACCTTGGTATGACCATATAGAGACCACAGTGGGATCAGTCTCACCACGGTGTGCTCATAATAGAGACCACGGTGGGATCAGTGTCAGCGCGGTGCGCTCATAATAGAGACTACATTGTAATCAAAGTGTCACCACAATGTGACCACATTAAGAACACGGTGATCAGTGTCACAACGGTGCGCTCATAAAAGAGACTATCGTGTAATCAAAGTGTCACCACGGTGTGACCTATAGAGACCACAGTGTGATCAGTGTCACCACGGTGTGTTCATAATAGAGTCTACAGTGTAATCACAGTGTCACCACGGTGTGACCTATAGAGACCACGGTGGGATCAGTGGCACCACGGTGTGCTCATAATAGAGACTACAGTGTAATCAAAGTGTCACCACTGTGTGACCATATGCAGACAAAGGTGGGATCAGTGTCACCACGGTGCGCTCTTAATAGAGACTATCGTGTAATCACAGTGTCACCACTGTGTGACCATAGAGAGACCCCGGTGTGATTAGTGTCCCCATGTTGTGCTCATAATAGTTATTTAGTAAAGTCCCAGTATTCAAACAGTGTGACCATATTGAGACCTCAGTGTGTGACCAGTGTCAAAATTAGGATGAATATTTGAGCAATAACAAATTTGTACAACTGAAAGTAAGACAGCAGAAAACAATTACTTTGCTGTTTTTGCGACAAATGTGAAATTTTCAAGCATTATAAATCCCCCATTTTCATAAATATAAACATGTGACATTGTTCAGGTTTATATGATTTGCATAATAATGTTAATACAGATGTGGAGCGTAACATGTCACAGTGTCCCAACAGAACCACAGTATGACCGAAAAGAATCACGTGTCCAGTGAACATAGAGAGATGGGATAAAACTTTGAATTAAAATTGCAGTTTATCTCTCTTTCATTAACATCACTGTAAATCATTTCCACCCTTTTTTACCGTTTTATTACACATTAGTTTCACTGTAATAATTATGACTGCAGTCATTTTCGTTCTTCTTGTTTTGTGAACACCGAAACAATAAAAAAAACACATGTGCAGTGACTGGGTGAATTTCCTAGGTACTTGTGCCATCGTGATCATCACACACCCACAGCGTGGTTTCAAACTATGCCAGACTCTACCATCTTTCACACTGTTTCCATAGTGTGGGAATGGTCACGATGTGAAATTGTCACAGTGTGGTCACAGTGTTGTACAGAAGCTTGAATTGCATTCACGTTACTGAGTTACCGAGATAATTAATCTCAGAAACACGAATTATTTTCATGGAAACATGGAACTCAATGATAAGGTATCTCGGAAACTCGGAATTCAATGATAAGGTTTACCGGAAACTCGATGTGTTTTTATGTTGAGGCCCGACCCCTTCATGGGTGAGGCTGACTCAGAAACTTGTTAAATATTTTGGATTTTTGGGTGGATGTGTATGTTCATCATCGCTTACATTCGAGAAGACGGTATTTCAGAATGAACACTTACCTTACTAGATGTTGTTTTGCTATCGGACAGGTCAATAAGTGACTGAGATGTGCTATAGTATGACAGACGTGTACTCGGCTGTAAAGTGCCACCGACTTGCTCTCTTGTGGCGTTGTTCATCTGACAGACTCGACTGATGTGGTCGTAGTTGAACGAGAAACATCGTTGATGTCTTAGACACTGAGCTGAGCACCTGACGGGAGAGATACCTGAGATAGTCACGAAGGACTGGCCCATCAGGGCGTGGTGCGCCACTTGCTGGTATGAGGATGTTCGATGAAGACCACTCACATGAGTTGATGAAACTTTATAAATAAGATTTACGATAAAAATGTATATAATAATCATTATATCGTACCGAAGGAGATCACTCGAAAAGACCCCTTTCATCATTTTGTACTAACATCAAGCGCAACCAACGCTAACTGATGTGAATTGTAACTAACATCAAGCGCAACCAACGCTAATTGATGTGAATTGTAAAGAAACTCCACTACCTGGCAACCATCGTAATTAACGTAGTATGAAACAACAACTGTGTCAGTTGGCAGAGTCCACGGGCCTTGCATTGTTACAGGCTATAGCTATTGCTCAATCAGAAATGTTAATCAAAAGAAAAAACGACAACAATTTAATAAAAAATAAAATAAAAAAATCCTTTTGGTGAATAATAACAATGTAGGCCTACAGGTTGGCCCCGGATCAATAATCTCATACACATTTGTGATAAGATTTTTTATATGCTTTAGTTTGTTAACTGAATGAATCTTTTTATATGAAAATCTCGGTCAATTAAATTACTTTGTAATACTGTTCATTTTTTAACTTCATTGCACATTCTTATGTTCACAGACATAAAACATAATATTTGAAAAACATTTCACTCGCGACCCTTTTGATTCTTCGAGTATTACCCGGTTTCCATCTTGATTTAATAGTTAAGTAGGCAGCTTTAGAAAAAAAGATCGAGTTAAATTAAATGCTGCAATGATATCTCGCGTGTAACCATTTTAAGGTGTGAGTGTGTGGGTGGGATGGTTGATGGGTGAGGGGGTTTGCCCCGAAAGAAAGCCCAGATTGTGGTATGCGTCTGAACAAAAAACGCCGCGAGGTGTCCACGGTTGTGTGGTGCATATAATAATTATGACGTAGTTTCACCGTAAGCCGCGCCCACCTTACACAAACTGACTCAAGTACCCCTAGCTCAACCTCGTTCTCAGTGGTGTACGATCTGGCCGCGCCATTTTCCTCAGAATGTCTTGCTCGACCATAACCCCTGGAAGTGTGACATTGAAGTGTGACATTGAAGTGTGACATTGTACAACAAATTATGTACAGTTTATGCACTCGCGAATCATTACGTTTTACCGGTACTTGGGCTGCTCATTCCTTAGCCCACCTGTTGGGCTGTTATGCCTCTCTTTTACATCGATCTTATCATAGTCGGCGCAATTACAGCCTACCATATTATATACATGTCTAAAACGCTAAGTTTTCAAAGTACGAGCAAATCGTCCACTTTGATTGCAAATTTCTCCCACTTATAAACATCCCAAACTACTCCAACCTACTTCATTTTTTCCCTTACATTTTGTGAATTATTATGATACATGCCAGGGCTCACCAAATGATGACCACATCCAGATGTTTTGTTTTGAAAATCGTAAAAACCCACTGTGTACAAATATTACTTTCAAGTTCGTCGTGCTTAGGGGCCGCCATCTTATTCATGATTCGCTGCCTGTTGATCGTGAGAAAGTCTGGGCGCCCGGTTGATCTGCCAAGTCATAAATATGCATAAGGTGACGACGAACGGTAACTTACGTCGCAACTTGTGAAGCTATACATGCAACGTCAACGGTAAAGCTTGCATATTCATTAGATGGGCAAGTCTCAAGCTACAGTACCGCGCGACGTCATCTCATACATATTTATGACTTGGCAGATCAGCCCCAGCCATAGTCTTGGCCCAAGACGTCAGTGATCGATAGTGGATAGTGTAATGCGCTCGGTTACAATTCTTGTGGCTTGAATTACCCAACTTGACTAGCTCTCACTAACGTCTTGGGAATCTCGTAGCGCTGGCTTAACTTTTTCATTGTTTTCTCCCTAGCCTTTCCTAGGGAACCAATCAGCGCGCGATCGTAGTAATACATTTGCATAATTACTTATGTGACCCAGGGTCATGCTTCAGCTGCATAGTGCATGCAGTAATGTCGACATGGCTGCCAGCTGTGAGCGATTCTCACCAGAATTTAGAAAAGAAACACGCTCGTGAAAAACTAAAAGTCAAACTAATTAAACCAAAGCAGTCATGAGCTATTGATGATGTTCTAGATGGCAACTACCCGTTCGTCTGCTTACAAACCGGCTTCGGTATAAGCTTAATTTTCCAGTCATTTACCTCTGTATGTCGATGTGATTTTAGAAAAACTTTCTCTATGCTTTACAATGCCAAACAAGACAGATTCAGTCGTCGCAGTTTGTGGATTCACAGATGAACATTATTAAGGAGAAGGCTGCCATGAGTGCCAGAGGCAATTTTTTTTTTTTTTAACCAGTCCCGAAGCCCTTATCAGCATAAAATGACGTGAATTTCTGCAGTTGTACTCGGTGTACAGGCTTGTCTGCGGTTTATTCATCACAGGGAGAGTCATTGGTCACAAAGTGGTGAGTTATGAGAGAAATTCCATTTTGTTTTACTTATTTATTGTTCAATTGTGGATAAAACTGAATTGATTTTTAGTCTTAATAAGCCAGAGTCCCGGCAGAGAGTGGCTAGTTTAGTTAACTTATGCGGTTAGAATAGATGAGTACATTTTGTCAGCTATCTGATAGCTGAGGTTTTTCTTTTTGAGGTCGAATAAATAATAATAATAAATCATTTTACCTAAGGCAATCCTGACAAAGCAAGTCATATTCCGAATGCACAAGTATGCATTATCCATTGATTTGACACTGGCTCAAATTGTTGATTTGTGTCTGATATCTACTTTCTGTGTATTGTTGAAGCACTCGTTTGTAATCAGTTATTTGCAATGATGATCGTATTATCCTCCATGTTCAAGGGTTGCGTATTGCGATCATTTCAACTAGCAATCGGTAAAACATCATTTTAACACAACCCCCAACCGAAAAAAGTTAATAAATAGATCAATAATAAATAAACAAATAAACATAAATAAATAATGTGTACAGTGTTCAAGCTTCATATAGAGACCACAAAAGCGCTTGAAGTGATCCATCCAATATACATTATTGCATAATATTATTAGTTTCCATTTAATCTTCTCTAATAATACACACCAAGATCTGAGCTTATTGTTTTTTTTTTTTGTTTTTTTTTGCAGGGGCCAGTCATTAGGAAAGAAATCAGCTTTCAGAAAATTGTATGCCAAGCTTGGAGAACTGGGAAGTATCATTGCTGCCATGACAGTGACATAAAGTCTTGCCACACGATTGGCAATCAGAGATGCCTTGCAAAATATCATGAGGAATGCAGTTCTTATTCAACAGGGACCGGCCCGTGACAATATCAAGCAAAACTCAACGTTGCAGAAGAAATCTTTGGATGGCTTGCAGATGATGACTACAGAAAAAAGGAAAAGATGGGGCGCATCGTTATATACTGTCAGTCAAGAAAGACGCCGTGTGCAGAACTGTGCTGTTTTCTGCTGCAAGCTTCCATCATCACATCACAAATTGTTCAATATGCATCATACTATTACAGAGAGTGATGTTTACGATAAGTTTCTACGTAGCTTTTTCGACCCTGAGGGAGCTGTGCACATACTTTTCGCAACTGTTGCTTTTAGACTGGGGGTTGATGTAAAGGGGCCTACAACTTTGTCATTTTTGAACACCTGGCACCAAGTGAAATTGACGATTATTATGTACACCCAAGTGGGAGAGTCTGTCAAATTGTAATAAACTATCTTATAGAAACAGAAGCACTTTAGGAACAGATGAAAAACTTCCTTGACACCCAACAATGTAGAAGAGCTATGATACATGCAGCATTTCATGTACATGTAGCACACGTTAGCAGGCTCACAAGTACAAGAACTTGTGCCACAATAACTGCTGTGATAACTGTGCATTTTAAACTGCTGTTGTGGGGTATTTCTTGTTTTAGCCTGTTCAAACTTAATCATTTTCAGAATCACAATTCTGTGAAAAATTGGTCTTTGGCAATAGCAAAAAAATAAAATAAAAAATTAAGAATGTGTTTGGGCCATTTCTAATAGATCAGTCTAATCAAATCATTATCCGCATACAGTGTATGTTGCAGCTTACGGTGAATATGCTGATGAATATGCCGACTTAAACCAGGCGGACTGGTCTTCAGTCCATGAATCGAACAATGCAAATGACGCATATAGCAATTTTTATCGTATATTAATAGGCTACTACGACAAGAATATCCCCCCAAAAAAATCTCGGGCTAAGAAAATAAAATCAAACGCTCCATGGATAACGGAGTCTCTTCTTAAATCAATTAATGTTAAAAATAAATTGTATCGTAAATTTATTCGCAAACCAAATGAAGAAAATCACTCTAACTATACTAGATATAAAAATATCTTAACTAATGTTTTAAGAAATGCTAAGAAGAAATATTACTCTTCTGAGTTCAATAGAGCAAAGAATAATATCGGCAATACTTGGAAAATCATTAATGCCTTATTAAACAAAACAAACCCATCTCAAAAGTTAACAGCAATTAACGAGGATGGCAAGTTGATTAAAGACGCTACAGCAATGGCCGAACATTTTAATAGCTACTTTGCAAATATTGGGCCAAACCTTGCCCATAAGATTCCCCAGTCTAGCACCTCTTTTTTTGACTACCTCTCTGAACCCAACGAGAACTGTGTGTTTTTTACTCCTACCACTAAATATGAGGTGAAAGATATCATTGACGATCTTCCTAATAAAAAAAATACTGGTTTAGATGATATCAATGTGACTGTTATAAAAAAAATAATTGATTGCATTATAGACCCATTAACACATATTATCAATATGTCATTATTATCGGGAAGCTTTCCATCTGACCTGAAACTTGCAAAGGTTATTCCTATTTATAAAAGTGGTGAATCTGATCTTGTTAACAACTATAGACCAATATCAATTTTGTCTCAATTCTCAAAAATTCTTGAGAAAATTGTTTATAAACGTACAGTTGCTTTTTTACAACAAAATAATACCTTGTCCAACGCACAATTTGGATTTAGGGCTAAGCATTCAACAACTCATGCAATATTACATCTTTGTAATACCATAACAGAAGGTTTTGAAAATTCCCAGCACACACTTGGTATTTTCCTTGATTTTTCAAAGGCATTCGATACTTTGGACCATGACATACTTATCAATAAATTAAATCATTATGGCATCAGGGGTACTCCATTAGCCTGGTTTCGAAGTTATCTTAACCAAAGAAAACAACATGTACTGATAAATGGATGTGTTTCCACTTCCAGAACCCCGACTTGTGGAGTCCCCCAAGGTTCAATCCTTGGTCCCCTTCTCTTTCTCCTTTATATAAATGACATTACTAAATCATCGGATATCTTATCATTCATTCTCTTCGCTGATGATTCCAATATATTTTATAGCCATAAAAATAGTCTCATTCTTGTAGATACTGTCAATTCAGAGTTAAACAAAATAAATGACTGGATAAGGGCAAACAAACTCTCCTTAAATCTAAGAAAAACTTCGTGCATGTTATTTAGCAATTCCCTAAAAAAACTGCCGAAAGAAATCTGCATTGATAACTTCAAGATTAACGAAACAAATTCTACCAAGTTTCTAGGTATTTTTATAGATAATAAACTCTCATGGAAAACACACATAGATTACATATGTAAAGTAATTTCCAAAAATATTGGTGTGATTAATCGCCTGAAGCATTTACTTCCGAATGATATTTGTATCATGTTGTACAACAGTTTGATTTTATCCTACATTAACTATGGTATATTAGCGTGGGGTAATGCTTGTAATCAATATGTTTCTCGAATACTACTTCTTCAAAAAAGAGTTATTCGCATTATTTCTCATTCAGACTATCGAGCTCACACTGACCCTCTCTTTAAACATTACGAAATACTAAAAGTGAATGATATTTATCTCTACCAACTAGGCATATTTATGTTTCAATTATCAAAAAATAATGTTCCAAAGTGTTTACAATCGCCCTTCATAAAAAATGAACACCTCCATAGCCACTATACCAGGCAGGTCCATCACTTCCATCTCCAAGCAATTCGTACAAATATTGGGAAGAAATGTATCACATTCGAAGGCCCAAAGCTATGGAATTCGCTTGTTCCTAATTTGAAAAGTCAAGAAAGGTTACCAGCATTTAAAACAGAGTTTAAAACTTTCCTCCTTGATAAATACGCCGATTAAAATTAAATTAATAAGTAAAATTTTTGTATGAATGGCCGTTCTTACCTGCCACTGTAGCTTTGCATTGTTAACTAATCTTCTTGCCATATTTGCCTAATTTTCTTATCTTAACTCGCTTCGTTGCTTTGTTTGTTGAACTTACTTATTGCTCAACATATTAGTTGCTTTACTTTATCTTAATACTGACCATTCCTGCTCTTCTGGTTTGTTTATATTGTTTATATTGTTTATATTGATTTGCTGACTTTATTTTATTTACTTATAATAAAAGTCTGGCTCATATTACTCTTACTTGCATTATTAATTAATTTGGTTAACTTTATAATCTGACTTAATATTTTATACTGAGGAAGCTCACACTCGATAAGCTTTGCTTCTTGTGAGCTCCCCCCCATACTACCTTATTATATTTCAGTGTATTAGTAAATTGTAATTCATTTTGAGTATGGAAATAAAGTGAACTGAACTGAATTATGTGTTGTATTTACAGTTATTGAAGCATTTCAAAGTTGACGTGTTATTATTCACTTTGGCTCATAGACCAGTAACTTAGTTATAGGTTCACCACAAGTCAGTCAGTCATAATTCAAGTAGGCAGCTATTCAAATCAACTATTTAAAGAAAAGCATTCTTTTGTCATTCTTCTTCATCTTTAGTGTGACACATACATATTATTGACTAAAGTCTGCATTTCAGTGCAGCACAAGTATTTCAACAAACGGTTTTGTTTTTGTGAGCTTTTTTTTATTGAATTTTTTAAATTTATTTAAGCCAACAACATTTTTTCCTATGTGATTTGTTGATCAAACATACTGAAATGAGTCATAACAAAACAAGTTTAAACTAATTATGGTTTATATTCAAAATCACATTTTTGCCTCATAATGGTGCATTCCAGTAGAAAGAGGTATTTATAAATGTTATGATGTTGGAAATATCTTTTTGCCGTATTGTTTGGAAATAATTTTAATTGAACTGTATCAGATGTTTTTATAGATGTAAGTTTATACAACATAATGACTATAATTATAATTAATACATACCTCGGAGAGTTTGTGCATTCTGATTGGTCGAGGACTGGTCACGTGGGGGTGTTAATACATGTGATAATAGATCGGCTCTGTAAACTAGCAAATAAATGGCCCCTAAACAAGCACAATGTTGTGTAAAAGTTCGTTTTGCACCGTGCTTGCTGTGCGGAAACTATCAAATCTGTTTCTTTGCGCGTATTGTTTTAGGTTATTTTTACGAGGACAGGATGGTGCCGCGTGTACGCGCATACCACGCGTGTTCGTGCATACCACGCGCGTATGCATAACCGCGCAGACAATGTATCATTTTGGTAGCTGGTACATGCATGAAGCCAAGGTAATGCAAAGCATAAAGCCGTACACCAACCAAAGTGTTTCTATTTATAGTGCTGTTACTTTAAAAGTCTGGTTCTTCAAAATGTGCACATTTCTGATATAGTTAATTAAGTGCAGGGGACTAGGAGCCACGCAAAAGTTGAACAGCCAAAAGAATGGCCCCTGAACATGAGTGGATTATTTCCAAAATTTACGGCGAAAGAAAAATCACAAATTCTGATGATTACTAACCCTTTTTCTTCGTTAAAGGTATGTATTAATGGGAATAACAGTGTGGGTAGCCGGTCTTCACTGCGTGGTAATGACCTTGGTTGGTGGCTGGCCGCTGTTAATAGACCTCGCCTTCGGCTCGGTCCATTAACAGCGGCCTTAATAGACCTCGCCTTCGGCTCGGTCCATTAACAGCGGCCAGCCACCACCCCGGTCATTACCACGCAGTGAAGACCGGCTACCCACACTGTTATTCCCTAAATATATAATGTGACAGAGAACTCACAAGAGAAATAAACTGACGTTCATGTATTTAAAAATATATAAACTTGTATGGATACATATGTCAGGTCATGTACATGTACAGTATGTGTACTTCAGGCATCCACTGATATGGACTGTTTTATGAATTTGTAAAAAATTACTAGCCCTAAACTTTGACAGCAGTGAATTGTTCCAATTCGAATCCAAAAACAGTGCGTTCACAGCGAGGTGTTTGTTTGCTACACATAGCACTAGTAGTAGTAGTAGTAGCAGGTCGTCTGTGATCCGTTTCGTCGCAACAAGAAATCCATAACAAACCGTTATAAACAGAAATTAAAAACCGACGACATTCTCTAGAGAAGCAGCAATTTCACATTTTTTACTGGGGAAATAGCTGGACGAGCGAAACCCTGCATAGTTATTTCTTTTGAGCAAACCTATTACGGACGTGGGTAGGTCGTCGTCCGACGACTGCCTCATGCATGCTATTGCATGGGAGCTGCCATCTTGTTCGCGGATTTGATTGTTTGAATATTCATTGGCAACCTTGACAACGGTCTTAATTTACATAAAAAGGCGACGCCCCCAATAGACTGTGCAAGTCTCGCGCGTATCGGAACGAGAAAACACGTCAAGCGAAAAACATATTTTTCTCTGAAATCAAATAATTCTTTTTAAATTAGATTTATGACAACATTTGAACAACAAAAATACTCATTAAAATCTGTATAAAATTAGTTTTAGCTTTCATAATTAACACACACATCATGTGTTAGTTTTTGTCGAAACAGACTGAAAACTCTGGGACAAGGATGCTTTTTATTTGATCTAAACTTTTTAGGAAACCCTTTTGTAAATTCACGCCTGAGTACGTGCAACCACTAAAAGCAGGTTTAAACGCAGACGCGCGATGATCGCACCTGCGTAGAATTAACGCGTGACACAGTTTAAAGAGGACGCTGACGCCTCAACAACCGTAGACTGCAATGAAAAGGCTTCAGCGTCTGACAATTACAGCGTCTGGCGATTATCATCGCGCGACCAAAACAAATTTGGTGATCGGAGGTGGGCACAAATTCTTAATTTTTTGCAAGTAACCGGAAGCAGAGGTCAAGTTTAATTCTTGGGTTTTCTTCGTTGTATCGTTGAATTCATTTTACTTTCAAATTATTTATCACTTAGTAGTACATTCCCAACAACATATTTAATTTTCATGGTCATAAAGTACGTTAAACTAAAATAATAGACGAAACAAAATCTTGCCAACGTAAAACTCCATATGGTTGGGACCACAATGGTCCCGGAAGTTCGATTACGCGCGAGACTTGCACAGTATAATGCTGCCAGCGCTACGAGATTCCCAAGACGTTAGTGAGAGCTAGTCAATTTTTGTTTTACCAGACAGGCCTCGTATTATGACAAATGGCGGATAACAGTATTTGTGCGAGGTTGTTTAGTTCTGTCAAGGAGTTAGCAAAAGAAGGTGGATACCTTGGATGCATTGCCATGCTTGGGACCTTTTTAACATGGATGACCTGGATTGGCGTAGTGAAAAGCCTGGCTGTGATGATGTCGACTCTACAGGAGCAGTTTGGCGCTTCAACGTGTCTGGTTGGTTGGATGATAGCTATAATAGAAGGCACTATTGATCTAGTAGGTATGTCGGCCTGACACCGCGTAGGCAGGAGGGGAATATCCCTTGTGAGAATTTATCCCCACAGTCACCACACTGTGAAATCATTGAGAAATGTCCACAGATTTGTTCACACACAGAACACACTTCACAAACAGTGACGACAAATGCACACTGTGACTTGAAAGTCTGTGAACACACTTTGAATTTTCCACAGATCTGTCCAAAACGAGAACACAATGTGAACATAGTGATACTGTAATATTGTACAACACGCATCTGCACAATAAATACAAATGTTTTTATTCATTAAAAGGGGATTTTCATAATTATTGCAAAACTTGCTTCGTATTTTTATTTACAAAAAGCTAAAATAATTGTTGTTCTCGTTTGTCTTAGGGCCTACCATTCAAAAGTAAAAATTTGTATTTATTAAAATAATTAATGTATGCATAATAATTTCACAACCATAAGTTAACGATGCTACGAAAGGGGCGCTTTCAATAGGAACCCTGTAGTACCTAATAGCAGTAAAGTGCCAAGTCTATGCCTGCGTATTGGTAAGTACACAATCAATCATTTATTGTAATACTTGAATTATTATGTTTGGTATTGTCATTATTAACATATTGATTCCAATTAGCTGATACTTATGCGGTACTGGATTCTTATTTGATCGTCATAAAAAGTACATGTGGCGACACTGATTTCACATGGTAACAATGTGGTGACACCGATTTTAAAATGGTGACACTGTGATCTTAATATAATAATATTTAAAATTTATTATTTAAAATATGGCCACACTGTGGCGTGTAGTGGCCCAGCGGTCTAGCTCTGCTGTTGTCAGAAGCAGAGTGTGGGTTCGATTCCCGGTCATGACACTTGTGCCCTTGAGCAATGCACTGAACCATAATTGCTTCGTAAAAAGTTGGGAAGGTATAGTTGCCTTCTGATCTACCAGCCAGGCTCCACTATGGATGATACCCATAACAGTTGATTTGGGTCTACAGCCCAAACCATTTAAGTTTAGCCCTCACCTTGAAGTGGCGTCCGGCCTTGTGCTGTTAGGAGAAATCTCATAAAAAAAACAAACACAAAAAAACACACACAACAAAACACTGTGGTAACACTGTGATACCATACTGTGATGCCTCTATATTCACACTGTCATAAAACTATATGGTTTGTTCAAAATTCATAGTGTTACACACAGATAACACAATGTGGTCACACAGCTCTGTTTTGCGCACACTCTGTGGACATTCTTTTGTCACTGTAAAAGATCACTGGGCAATGAAGCACTACGTACAAAAGAGGTCCACATGAGGCCAGATTTTGAGACACTATTATGGACTTTCACACATTAACACAGTGTTTTCAAAAGTGTTCAAGAATATGTTGCACAAAACAAAGGAAAACAAATAGATCCATCGGATTTCAGACCTCCGTGGAACACCCGGAGGGCTAAACAAAACCTATATGGAAAGATTCGTAATTTATTGCTCAATAATAATATCCACGTTAAACAGAAAAAAAATGGAACGCAAGGAAGTTATAAAGCATTGTTTGCCGAACTATTTTATTTTCGTCGGACGTAAAGCCGCGCGTCGTCCAGTGAAAAAAAAATCGGTAATTATTCTGTGGAAGAACCGCATTGGCAGCAATTTAACCAGGGTAGCTTCCATCGGTTGCAAGTAACTGCCCGACAAATATCTTGACTTAAGGACTCCACCACTCTAGTCGCCCTCTGTGAACAGTATGGCGAATCAGATCCAGTAAATAACACCAGAAGAAATGTGGTCAACTCAGCTGGTATCTCATCAGGAAGTTTCTCAAGATCATTGGCTGGCACAGGCCACCGAAGAGGCTCTGACTCTTGGAAGTTCTCTTTCACCAGGTTTCGTAAGAACATTGCAGAGAACAAAAGATGGTTCTCGGAAGCCAGTCTGTAAGATTCTCGAACTGCATTTCCAAGATCGTTGCTACTACTGTACATAATAAGGCCATCATACTTCCCTTTTACCTTGCCAATGTCAACGAAGCTGATGGTTTCACCGTAGGCCTTTCCTATCTTATTTTTGACAGTTTTCCCATGAGGATTTTCGACGTGGAATGGAGTACTTTGGAGATGGCCATAATAAATGTATACCACCTTTTTCAACTTCAACACACCTTGTTTGCCAATGACCTGAATAATAAAATAAACACGGCTAGTTTAATTTAAAATTGTTGTATGTGGAAAAGTTGAAATTTAAGGAATCTTATCGCTCAAGAAAACAAAGAATTTAAAGTATGTAGAATTGCAAAGGTCCTACCAAAGAATACAAACAATGCGGGAAGTTTTTCATTTGTTATCCTTGCACAAAACAAACTCTAAAATGGCATTAATTGAACACAACTCTGACAATGGTTAGTAAAAACCTTACCTTACATGGTTGATGGAAGCAGCACTTGTATCATGTATAATGATTTCTGGTTCGTCAACAGGTTATCGCTAAAAAAGGGAAGTAATTTCATCCATGCATAAACTAATGAATTGAAGATAACTATGAAATGAATTATTATGCTAAATACAACGAAACTGAACAAATAAAAACTCGTTTAATCACAAACAACTCTCAACAATGGTTCTTAAATTACAAAACGCTAACCATGCATTTTTGCTTGAAAAAGTAGCACTTTGAAGTTGAAAACTAATGAATTCTGAATAACAATGAAATTAATTAGATAACCATAATAAACGAGATGAACTTTAGAAGAAAACAGTAAAAAACACATTAGTAGAAGTTTGTTTCTTTGTGTTGCATTGAACAGTGTTATTGACAATTAAAGTCTATGGTTTAAATTAATACCTCTTTATCGATAAGTTTACAAACTTCTTTAAAAGCGGATAGGTGGGCTTCAACCATTTGGTGATACTCTCTAGAAGATTCTGACTTGTCCTCCGTCTCTCTTGAGGTTGACACTCTTGGATATTTACCAGTGTACGCTCGGATGCATGACCTATGCCATACAACATTTAAAATGTTTTAAAGAAAAAATTAGGATCTACTGTAGACCAATGGTAGATTGGAATAACAACAGTTACAAAAGGATGGCATGATTTAGGGTGACATATATTTTGAAAATATCAACATGGTTTCTGTGTCATCTATTACTTTTACAAGTGACAGATTCGTGTGGCATACATTAGTATCACAGATGTTTTTACAGAGTGAATTTTCCTGCTTCGAGTACATAGAAACTGTCTTCTTTGACATAATGGAAAACAAGCACAACCTTGTTCATTTGCCCTTGGTCATTTTTCATTGTGACCGTATCTGTGTAAATTTAATTACCTGTGGTACATAGCTTCACAAGCAAACAAATCAGCATGTCTTATTTTCAACAGAAGCTCCTCGTCCTTCCTTTCGTTTGCTACCTCTTGTAGTCGTTGTCCTCCACCTCTATCGAAAACAGACAATCCTTCACTTGTAACTGCACCTTTTACTTTGACCTTTTTCCTGACTGTACTCTTGCATCTCTGTTGAACACTCCATTGAAAAATACACTGCTTTGGGAAAATAACCTGAAATCTACAAGCAACAGTGATATTATGAGTAATTGTATTTCACACTGTCTTCAAGCTAATCATCTGCACTAGAGGAAATGTAAAACAATCAACATTAATAAAGGAACAGGGTCATAAATGTATTAAGTAAGAAACTTTTTTTTTACATGTCTTTTTGTTACCAACACAAACACACATGTATGACTATTAAGTCGGTATGACTACAGATGGTCAGGTTGTTTCTTGATTTTGTTTGCAAACACTGATTGCGTACATTTCCAATGGTGCACTTAAAGTTTAAAGCATGTACTTTCCCTACAATAGACAATAAAGCAATGGACTTTTTATATTCATTGTTTTTGTGTGGTGCACATGTGAACAACTGTCTAAACAGAAGGCAATTACATTGTGGATTAAAACATACATGCTCTAAAAGACTTCATTACAATTGATTCAAGTAAACAGATCAAAGCAAACATGGTGCGGGGAATCAATTATGAATGATGCAATGACTTTTAATACCTGTTTCCCTTCGACTGGATCTCGCTTTAGGCGTTTCCCTGGTGGATTTTCTGGCTCATGTTGGTCAAGATGATGCAAGTTTGCAGTAAACCGCTGGTAGCAGCGTCTGTGGTAGCCAAAGCCATCAAAACTTTGGAGCGGTATTTCATCAGGTATTTGACAACAGATTCTGTCCATTCGATATGGTGAACCAATTGGCATCTTGAGTCTCTGCTCCTTTACTGATCGGATGTTATCCAGCCTCGTCTGATTAATAACATAAAACTGATCAGTCAACCCTTCATGTTGAATAATGCAAACTCGCTGTTCAGCTTCGTCGTCCTGCATTTTTTACTGAAATGCAATCAAATCAGTTTAGTTTAGTTACCTAATCAGTAATCCCAGACTAGCTATCTGTAGTTGGTTTTATGCATGTAGGCCTATGAAACAAATTGCAATGTAGGTTTGATTTTTTTTCACCAAGTGGGCTGAAGCAACAGAGTAGTTAGTACTTAAAGTTGCATCATGTACATGTAAGTAGCACTACAGACAGGTGGGTCTCAATTGGGTGGCCCCCAAAAAACCAAAACAAAATAAAATTGAATATGCTGTTGAATTAATTTAAACCACCAATATTGTTACCAGAACAACTTGTTGTTGTCGAGCCTCAACAGTTCATATAATAGGTAAATCGACAACCGTTTACCGAGGCTGCAGTTGAAACGAAAAAGCAAGATGTCAACACACACACCCACACAAACATGACACACGTCACACGGTGGGCCTGTTTGCCAATGAAAAAAAGAACGGTAAGAAATGTCAGGGTTTTTTTCAAAGTAACTGATAAAAAATAGCTAATCTCAAGAACAAAGACCACTACAGTGCAAAAGTCACTTTTGCATTGGTGTCAAATGCAAACACAAGTTTTGGACGGACCTTGTAAAAAGAAAATCGAGGTGTCCTTAATACACGGAACTAGGCCTAGTACTAGTCACTACGTTAACGTTAACGTTAACGTTAAAAAAATAAAACCACTGCACTGCTGATGACGAATCAACGATCTTATTTTACGAGCATAATGATCAATTTAACGACCAAAAAGGGTCTAAATATATAATAAAGTTTACTCACGTTCATAACAGAACTGTATATGAATAATCTAACGTGTTTGTTCTCACATAAAATATGTATTTTATCTTCTCTTCACTCCGATCAGATGTCAAAGTTACATGTACAAGAAGTACATGTGTACAATCCAGCATATCAACAAAGACTACACCATTTGCCGAGGGGGGGGGGGGGGGGGGGAGAGTAGCATTATAAAACAAATATTCCTCGGAATAAAATCGTACACGCAATGACTGAATAAACTATAAGTATGTCACTTCAATTACAATAATTAAAGTAAATAGCATTTGATTGAATAAAATAAGATTTTACAGGTTAAAGACAAAAAAAGAAAAAAGAACGGCATTTGTACCGTACCTCCAGATAATGGTTGGTTCTTCCGCGGAATAATTACGTCTGTTTTTTTCACTGGACGACGCGCGGCTTTACGTCCGACGAAAATAAATTAGTTCGGCAAACAATTATTTATAACTTCCTTGCGTTCCATTTTTTTCCTGTTTAACACGAATATTATTATTAATCAATAAATTACGAATCTTTCCATATAAGTTTTGTTTAGCCCTCCGGGTGGTACACGGAGGTCTGAAATCCGATGGATCTAAAAGGGTTTGTAACACACAGCTGTGTGTGGCGTGGACGTGTGTAAGTCCACATCGTGTTTCATTGTGTGGGCCCCTTTTATTTGTTCTCAGGTCCGCACTTCGTTTCCCTTAGAAAACCCCACAATGGTTTATCATTGAAAATCCACCATTTAGATCCAATGGTGATTTGGAACCTTTTTCTTTAACCATTGGGTCAATGGTGACTATACCGTCAATGGTGAACCATTGAACACTAGTGGTTTACTCAATGAGAAACCATTCAACATTGTTGGCTCTATCAATGATTTACCATTCGATACTATTGGTGATATAAAGTTTTTATATCATTCAATACCGTTGGTTTAGTCAAAGGTATACCACAGCCATTCGGATTAAATTAGAAAAATGCCCAAGTATCTTTCGATGGCTACCGCCGGATATAGAGTTAAATTTCCCGCACTCCCATAAACACAACGCTAATTGTTTTGCTAAAGATTACTTGGGCAGAACAGTGCTTAGGCAAACCATAGAGAAAGTTTTCTCGGTTCTTTCTCTATGGGCAAACAGTCTCCCTTTTCTTACACCCTTCCTCCTTTACGTCATCTCCCCCTACAACATCCCAGCTAACACCGTAAGGTTGTAATTTGTTGGAATGACAAATAACGTTTTGACAAACGTCAGATCTTCACATGATTATCAACCAATGCTGTATATTGGTTGCATATTGAGATTTATGCAAAGTCACCTTAAGGTTTTATACGTAACGTTTTCACAACATTGCAATTTGATATCAGTAAGATTAGTTTGATATGACATTTACATCTTACTAGAGAACAGCACACAATACAAATACTGAAATAGCAGTAGGCCTACCAGTAGCACAGCACAGTCACCCGTGTATATGGCGAAAGGTCAACACGAGGTTGGCTACTAGTCCAGTCAATCTAGCCCTTTTTATGATTCACCCCACCACTTATTGCAAAATATTTTGTTCACTTCTATGCAATTCAGAGCTGTCCCCTTACTGAGCACCATACTAAAAGTCTACTTAAATATAATTAGGGGAAATATTCAAATGTGCATAATATGCAAATTAGCTGCCGCCATTATACACACATTGATGTTTGGCAACAACTGTGTATTTAAAGGGTGTGTACAACATTGGTAAGATTGAAAATATAAATGTTCACAAATTTGCACATAACTTACATGGTATGAAGATGGTCATGGTGGAAAACTTACCTTGCAGTAGTTTTGCTTGAAATGCTATAGTTTTTAGGAAACTAGTAAAACAATTAGTCTTTATCACTGGTGATAAAATCTGATGTTTGAAAACAGTGAAAACATACACTGGTGTTTTTCACTGCTTTCTCATGACTCCAGAGACCGATTTAGCTGAAAAGGTTTGTTATTTCACGTATATTATGTTGAGTCACATTAAGTGTGGATACTGGTCTTTGACAATTCCCATTTTTGTACTTTGTCTTCCAATCATGACAAATGAAAGGTCTATACAAGGTTTTGAATGTGTGACATGGCCGTAGACGTATAGACGACTGTTGGTGCGTTTAATGATGGACGCAGTATGCGCATTCCATCTTAAATCTGCTTCTATGAAGATTCCTATAGCAACTTAATAGTGTTGGAAGTAGAAGGAGGCGTCCCTAGAGGAGACACAAAAGAAATGTTATATCCGGAGAAAAAAAAGGAAATTATTGACAAGGGATTAATATGAGAGGAGACCACACAAAGGAAGGCGGAAGAACGGGGGAAATATATAATGAGGACACACAAAAGGAAGACGGAGTAAAGGATTACATCATTCCTAAATTAAACTTAAACAGTAATATAGTATACAGGAATAAAATGATCCCCTTATAAGTAAAAAACAAATATATACATTTCATTTCTAGTATATGTAGAGATATTTATGAACTATGATACTATTCTTCCTTTTAAATTAAAGTTAAAATCGTTGCATTCGATATAGATTTGAATCTTAAGAGTGTCAAACGTTGGGTGTCGTTTTACAAAAATTGTAAAACTACGAAAAATTGTGCGCTCTCATGTCCAACATTAGTTGTTATCGTTCAGTATTATCTCCCATGAACGAATCAATACACGTGTTGCGTTACAGAAAGGTTTACCGCGATGAAAACATTATCCTCCCCTTTAACGGATCATCAACTGGATAAAATAGTGTCTAATATGAAAAAAGTATGAGACGGTTATGTCCGTAAAACTGTTTTGGAAAATTTATCTCCGTACTGGAATTTTCAGAAGTTGAAGTTAAATACCCATGTGATACATGGGCACAGTGCTATAGCGTTTTAATTCGTTGGAGGCGACATAATTTTAAGTAAGCGACTGTTGAAACGATAATATTGGCGTGCCACTAATGCGATATGACCGCAAATGTAAAATTAATTTTAATTACCGGCTCAGACTTTCGGTAATAGATCTACGCGTATACATTATTTACTAAAGGAACCATGTAGTATTTGTTGGATTGATCACGGGGAAATGTAATTATTTTTAACGACGCTATAAATTAAGAATTGACACCGATGAACTTATGTTATTTATTTAAAAAAATCAGTGTGTAAAACCATCATGCAGTTGCACCTCCAACATGAAGTGAGCTTATTTGTTTATTTATTTTTTAATAAAACAATGTGTCATTGGAATAAAAACGATTTCCATATAAATTTGAATTACATATAACGCGTACAGTTAATATGATTTTTTGAAATCGAATATTCGGCTGTTACTTTTAAAGAAAAAATCATCCTCAGCATATGAGATAAAAATTCACTAACACAAAACGGACTATCATTGCTTCCCAACGTTTTCCCTTTTTTAAGGAACTTTTCATTCGGACCAACGAATTCATCCTTATCGTTCGGTATACAATACTAAACACAAACCTAATCCGTACAACAGTTTAAACAATTTAGATTGTTTCTTCTGCAAGTTATCAAACAACCTTAACTGTCTACCGAGTCTATCTCAAGACTGCTTAGTTACACATCATTACGAGTAGCATGGAAAAAACCCCTTACCAAATTCAGATGGCGCGCATGAAAAACCAACACGTTACCCGTAGCTCCATGTTTATAACGACGGCATCGTAGTAGGTTCCTCGATCTCTATTAACATTATGTCATTGTTTCTCCAGATACTTCTTACCCAAACTGATATTAGAAAATTTGTGCTTCTTTCCGGCAGAAAAACGCATATATGGACATTGTTCCATGATTTATACAAACGTACACAATCGGTAGAGTTGCCACATGCTTAACTGCAACATTGGACCGTATAACAAATTTTTCCATTACGACATGTACCCCATTGTTGACGAATCGATTAGTGTTCCCCCACTATTTGGTAAAGGATTAAATCTGTCCAGTAGCCTACCTCACACATTATAGTTTCTTCTTTAACAAGAAAGAGTCTATTTTATACACAACAGGACAGTAGCTTCCAATGTTGAATGGATCTGACTGTAAAACTGACTTCGTCTTTATTCCAATTGAAAGACACTGTTTTTTTGTTTTTGCTAACACCAGATACATCACTGACTTTATAATTTTGTCCGATTTAACTCACAATGTTGAGACTAAATTATAGTTTAGTTATTAAACAGTGCTGATTAATTAGAGATCATCTAAAAATAACTTGTATGTGTTCTTGCTGTGTTATATAAAAAATAATTATGTGTTTATTTTATCATTTTGTTTAAATTTATATTAGTAGTCTATGATTTATTTTAGCTCGACGTGCTACTGAAGTTTAGGAATTCATTTTAGGAATATCTGGACACATCCAAAGAGACAACAAAGAGAAAAGCAAGAGGAAAAACCGGGGAAAAACAAGAGCGTTGAAAACAAAAAGCAATTGTTAAAGCAACCTGTAAAAGAGGAAAACAAACACGAAAGAAACCTGTAGAGAAAAACAGTCAATTTTGTAAGTTAGCTAACATTGTCTCAGCTAACATTAGCTTCAGTTTCTCTCAATTCGATAGATCTCAAGTGTGTAACTTCAATTAAATTGCTTGGTGTGGTACAACCTACGGGAAGCCTTAGAAACAATTTCCGCAATGTGTATGTCCCATCCCCAAGTGCCGTACTGAAAGGTACACTCGTTCCACTATCCCGTCTCTTGTTCGCATTTTGTGACATCTGGCTGACCCTCCATGAATTTCTATAAAAGTAATTAATGGTTTTAATGTAAATTGGTTTTATTGGATGACCAAAAGTTGTTCTGTATTTTGCCAACTGTGATTTGCCATTTTTTTAGTTAGAGTGTAATAATTTCAATTCCAATAATAACTAGACATAATTTTTTGTTGGAAACAAAAAAGAGGTGTTCGGTGTGACCTCGTGTTTCAAAGAAATGTTATCAACATGTCTGTGTATTAAATATTGTATACTTCTATAGAGTCTTTAGAATGGTGGTTCTAAAGATTTGACCAAACTTTTTGGATGTAACACATCCCAGCTTGAGTACATGCAAAGTTTCCATTTGATCACCAAAGTTGTTCTGTACATATAGATCTTGTAAAACACTACCTTGGTGGTGACATAACATGAAAATCGATGACGTCGTGAAAACGTCACTCAACATTATATCCTTGTAGGACCTTCCAAGTCTCATGCAAAATGAAATTCGATTATAGCTTGCTTTGTACTGAAGATATGTACCAATTGGTCAAAATTTCAAAAATTTGTAAAAACAAAATTGATGACGTCATCAAGTCGTCACTCTAACTTTAAGTAGTCAATATCACTGTCTATCAACATGCCAAGTTTCAACTCAGTCAAACTTGTGGTTTTGTAGATACACGGCTTCAAAAAGTAAACCTTTAAGGCGATACCACGTGACACACGATGACGTCATCAATCTAAAACTTCACACATATGTTGTCTGCATGAAGGTCATTATGTATACCAATTTTGAAACGATTATCATAAACTTCACCACAGACATCTAGTAAAAGTGTATTTTTAATTGTTTTTAACCTGCCGCTAGAGGGCGCTCTTGACTTTTATGACGTCACTTGTCTTATTTTTTTAAACCGGACTCTTGCTCGACTATAACACCGTTAAAAAAAACTTCAAAAAGTGTGCCACTTTTAAATTACAAGGCACTTCCGGTTTTTTCCTGTTTCGACCGGAAGTAGAGGTCATGTGAGGTCACGCACACGACAAAAAATAAAGACCTATATGACCTAAGTATGATCCCACATAATACAACCGCCGGTCTCTTAAGTGTGATTTGTTACAGAATTTCAAAGATTAATTTATTTTTTTCTAAAAACCTTGTAATTTGACACCTGATGAGGTCATCATGACGTAAATGAAACGGTTTCGTCTCCTAATGGTTATCTAACTATGGTAAAAATTTCAAGTTTATATGAGCTTGGGAAGTGTGCTTTTGTTAGCGGACAAGGGACGGAGAGAAGAATCTGAAGAAGTAACTAGACATAATTTTTTGTCGGAAACAAAAAAGAGGTGTTCGGTGTGACCTCGTGTTTCAAAGAAATGTTATAAACATGTCTGTGTATTAAATATTGTGTACTTCTATAGAGTCTTTAGAATGGTGGTTCTAAAGATTTGACCAAACTTTTTGGATGCAACACATCCCAGCTTGAGTACATGCAAAGTTTCCATTTGATCACCAAAGTTGTTCTGTACATATAGATCTTGTAAAACACTACCTTGGTGGTGACATAACATGAAAATCGATGACGTCGTGAAAACGTCACTCCACGTTATATCCTTGTAGGACCTTCCAAGTCTCATGCAAAATGAAATTTGACTATAGCTTGCTTTGTACTGAAGATATGTACCAATTGGTCAAAATTTCTAAAATTTGTAAAATTAAATTTGATGACGTCATCAAGTCGTCACTCTAGCTTTAAGTAGTCAATATAACTGTCTATCAACATGCCAAGTTTCAACTCAGTCAAACTTGTGGTTTTGTAGATACACAGCTTCAAAAAGTAAACCTTTAATGCAATACCACGTGACACATGATGACGTCATCAATCTAAAAATTCACACATATGTTGTCTGCAAGAAGGTCATTATGTATACCAATTTTGAAACGATTATCATAAACTTCACCACAGACATCTAGTAAAAGTGTATTTTTAATTGTTTTCAACCTGCCGCTAGAGGGCGCTCTTGACTTTTATGACGTCACTTGTCTTATTTTTTTAAACCAGACTCTTGCTCGACTATAACACCGTTAAAAAAAAATTCAAAAAGTGTGCCACTTTTAAATTACAAGGCACTTCCGGTTTCTTCCTGTTTCGACCGGAGGTAGAGGTCATGTGAGGTCACGCACACGACAAAAAATAAAGACCTATATGACCTAAGTATCATCCCGCATAAAACAACCGCCGGTCTCTTAAGTGTGATTTGTTACAGAATTTCAAAGATTAATTTATTTTTTTCTAAAAACCTTGTAATTTGACACCTGATGACGTCATCATGACGTAACTGAAACGGTTTCGTCTCCTAATGGTTATCTATCTACATGTAAAGTTTCAAGTTGATATGAGCTTGGGAAGTGTGCTTTTGTTAGCGGACAAGCGGCGAAGAGAAGAAGAAGAAGAATCTGAAGAAGTAAAAACTAGACATAATTTTTTGTTGGAAACAAAAAAGAGGTGTTCGGTGTGACCTCGTGTTTCAAAGAAATGTTATAAACATGTCTGTGTATTAAATATTGTATACTTCTATAGAGTCTTTAGAATGGTGGTTCTAAAGATTTGACCAAACTTTTTGGATGT
This sequence comes from Leptasterias polaris, assembly GCA_037783415.1. NCBI lineage: Eukaryota > Metazoa > Echinodermata > Asteroidea > Forcipulatida > Asteriidae > Leptasterias > Leptasterias polaris. The sequence goes on from JAZGTN010000027.1 coordinate 6,555,593, forward strand.
AACACATCCCAGCTTGAGTACATGCAAAGTTTCCATTTGATCACCAAAGTTGTTCTGTACATATAGATCTTGTAAAACACTACCTTGGTGGTGACATAACATGAAAATCGATGACGTCGTGAAAACGTCACTCCACGTTATATCCTTGTAGGACCTTCCAAGTCTCATGCAAAATGAAATTTGACTATAGCTTGCTTTGTACTGAAGATATGTACCAATTGGTCAAAATTTCTAAAATTTGTAAAATTAAATTTGATGACGTCATCAAGTCGTCACTCTAGCTTTAAGTAGTCAATATAACTGTCTATCAACATGCCAAGTTTCAACTCAGTCAAACTTGTGGTTTTGTAGATACACAGCTTCAAAAAGTAAACCTTTAATGCAATACCACGTGACACATGATGACGTCATCAATCTAAAAATTCACACATATGTTGTCTGTATGAAGGTCATTATGTATACCAATTTTGAAACGATTATCATAAACTTCACCACAGACATCTAGTAAAAGTGTATTTTTAATTGTTTTTAACCTGCCGCTAGAGGGCGCTCTTGACTTTTATGACGTCACTTGTCTTATTTTTTGAAACCAGACTCTTGCTCGACTATAACACCGTTAAAAAAAACTTCAAAAAGTGTGCCACTTTTAAATTACAAGGCACTTCCGGTTTCTTCCTGTTTCGACCGGAAGTAGAGGTCATGTGAGGTCACGCACACGACAAAAAATAAAGACCTATATGACCTAAGTATGATCCCGCATAAAACAACCGCCGGTCTCTTAAGTGTGATTTGTTACAGAATTTCAAAGATTAATTTATTTGTTTCTAAAAACCTTGTAATTTGACACCTGATGACGTCATCATGACGTAAATGAAACGGTTTCGTCTCCTAATGGTTATCTAACTATGGTAAAAATTTCAAGTTTATATGAGCTTGGGAAGTGTGCTTTTGTTAGCGGACAAGCGGCGAAGAGAAGAAGAAGAAGAATCTGAAGAAGTAAAAAAAAAAAAAAACCGAACAATAACAAGAGGTATTCGGACTTTTGTCCGAACACCTAATTAAAAATAATCATCTTTTGTTAAAGCCAAATTTGAAAACTGATGATGTCATTAGGACGTTAGATAAGTTCTTATCGATACATTGGTATTTAGTTATGTGCTTTAAATTGTAATTGAAAAACGAAGGTGAACTTACAAAACGTATTGTCAGCAAAAGAGTACAATATTTAGTTTATTTGAAAGGGCAGAGGGTCAATAATGTCCTTTCATACAGAGCAACATTAATTTTTCGAATTTCCCTTTCATCTTGGTTGCACATCTTAAAACGAGCGTTTGAATTACTAACAAGTACAACTATCATGTATGCCACTCACTGAAGTTTTTTATTTTTCAATGGATATTGATTCTTTATTTATTAATAAATCCGACTGTGCAAATCATGTTGACATTATTAAGTTACAATTCTTATAAGTTTTAACAGGTTTTCAAATACTGTGATTTGGCTTCTCATGTATCGGTGCATGATACTTTGATTGTTCAATACTGATTGATGATGTCGTTAAAATAAGTCGAGCATAGTGTGAGCTATTGGTTGCATTTTTAAAAATAGCTTGCTTGATTTTTAGACATTTGTCTTCATACAGAACGGTTTGTTAAATTTATAAAATTGAAAGAAAAGACACTTGTTTTAAAAAATTATGCAAGATAAAGGCAAGTCATGAAGACGGCAGTTTTAGCTTCTCTTGAATTTTAACTAATTAAATATTATTAATGAGTTAATAACTATTTCTACCTGTATGGTGCATCATACACTCGGCAAGGAATTAGGGGATGGAACACAACAATGATTATGAAATCTTTCACTGGAGACCATTCGGGTACTGGATGTGTTGTATATTCTGAAGATGAAAAAAACAATTATATACAAAGTATCACTCAAAGCAATGTAAGCCAAGCTGAAACTGCTCAATTTCATAACATTCAAGACTTACTAAAATTCAAGACTTACAAAATTTCATGATTATATAATAATAATAATAATAATTTATTGAATTTATATTGCGCTCAACAATACAACATATCAGAGTAAAGAAATTACGCAAGAAAAAATTAGTGGAAGGTGCACATCTTGTTTTTGATGTGAACAACTTATAAACGAAATCTTATTAGGGGAAACTTTATCGAAGGGTTTTCAAATAATTATGTCATAATACAAAGTTGACGAAAAACATTCATCAGTCTGATCATTTTCTGACTATAGTGACACAGCCAACAATCATACCAATCCCTCCATTGCCCAATTCTATCTCTTCGACGTTCATACTAAACGTTCCTTGGTTTTAAAACTATTTCACCAACGTCACCACTTGATGATACAGGATAAACTTTATAACGTAATTGTGCATTAAATAAAAGAATCATTTTGAAAAGCATTGATGTTCACACAAAAACTTACCGTTTTAGTCCCGTGTAGCAACATGCCGTGAGGAGGGTCTGAAGCACCCTTCACGATCCGATGACACATCCTTCCTTCTCGGAGTGTGATCAAAACATAACCAATGTTCGTCCTTTTCTGCTTGCATTTTCTCACAAAATTAATAGTCATATGAAACACTGAAGTAGGTGGCCATCTCAGCGAAACTTCGTCTTTAATTCCATTTTGATCATTAAGCAACGAGAAGGGCGAATAGGGGAACAATTAGACGCTGAATATGAGCGGAATTCAGATCTATAATGTCAGTACGCCATTGATAAGTTGTAAGTACGATACCTGTGGCGTGCAACTGTACACCAGCATGCCAATACACAGTACACAGTCTTCGTGGACTGCTCAATGTCTTCAATGTCGCAGTGTATTACACGTGGCGGTGTGCTTCTGCGAGTTGATATCGTAGGACGCCCTGTATTCAGGGCGTCCCTGAAATCGAGGCAAATCTTTTACCTCTCTGCGCGTGATGTAAACAGTCCCTAGATACAATTTTTGTGGTTTGACTTGCCAAGCAAAGAGTCTCCTCTCCTTTGACCAAAACTTAGAAACATGTAAGGCTCCACTGGTTAGTTGCACTTGTAAATGCAAAAAGTTGTGGTATTTTAGGCATTTCTGCAAGGTACAAAAATATGTCATACTGTCTGGGCCATAAAAAAAAATTTTCCCACCGAAAAAGTTTCATCAAACACTTTTTCAATTCCCAACTCACGATGATCAAATCATGTGACTGAACATTCTGCTGAGCATTCTGGGGGAAAAATACAGAGGCTTAAAGAAGCCACGTGCCTTATATCATTTTCTAATAGTCTGGATAATTGTTTTTTGTAACACTCTATCATTTTTGTTATTAATATTAAAATTTTAACATCAGCTTTGTGATTCGATTATCACTGTTTATTTATATGCTTTATTATAAATGTTAAGAAACATAAAAAGACACAAAACTAAATAAAAATAAGATTTGAAAGCCAAGAATTATTTACATTTTTTTTTTTTTTTTTAGTTTTTGAAAAATACCATGGTTATTTTTAAAACTAAATAAAAAATATGTTGAATAAAAGGAAGAAAACTGCTGGCTATAGAGTCATACACTAAGTCTCACAGAACACTTGTAGTCACTGCAGATGTTTCTTCCACATATGGCTTCACCCGGACACCTAAATTTCTTGTTTGCATCGAAAACAGGTCAAACTCAAAACAAATGGGACGCTATTGAAGTCATCGAAGATCGGTGCGTGGTGTGAAAGTTTCAATGTCCATCACGTTTTAATATATGTTTGCATATTTCTTATAAACAAAGGAAGGTAATTAGGGCATCAGTTGATTATGGAATATTTTTATTTATTTTTTCAATTCAAAGAAAAAGGCATACTACATCGAAAACCGGACAGGGGAGGATACATTGGTTTTTGGACGGCCATTGGATGGAAGTATAATGTTTCTTAATATGATCGGCTGGTTCCCTTTATGATCACATATGAAATAATCGTGTACGATTTTTTTCACAACAATGCTTACATGTTTAGAATGATAGAACATAAGAATCAAGTGTTTGACGGGCATCGATCTGCATCCCGGCAAATTTTCATGGTAGTCGCTTTGGAATCAAAACCCAATATTTTTGAATGATTATCCACTTGATTACAAGCCTAAAGATGTTATTCAAAATAATAAATGAAGTTGCCACCATTCCTGTGTCTATGAATGCAACAAAACATCAGCAGCTAGCTCGTGACCGTAGTTTTTATCTAGCGCCCTCTGTGTAAAGGCCGCGCTGATGTTTACACATCCCAGCATAAATACTGACTTGCAAAGTTTAAGCTTGATGCCAAAGTTGTTCTGTACGTATTAGATCTTGTAAAACACTACCTTGGTGGTAATATAACTTGAAAATTGATGACGTCATGCAGACGTCATCACTTCATTCATTACCTTTCAAGTTTCAAAAGCCTAGCATTTGTTTGTTAACGAGGTTTGCATGGACGGCTGTTTTAGAGACTAACAAAGCGTGTTGTCAAAAGCAGGTTGCGCGAACCTTGAACAGAGACTAGACCACAAGCTTGTTTATTGGACTTTGAACCTTGTGGTTGATATTTCCCACCGGTTCAGATCACGTAGTGTGAGTGTATCCCGTGGTTTAACAGCGGGTCAATAAATACCCGTAATAATTGGTCAATATTTCAAATATTTGTATAAAAAAAAGGAATGACGTCATCATGTTGTTTCTTTAGATTTACATAGTCAATATAACTGTCTATCAACATGCCAAGTTTCAACTCAGTCAAACTTGTGGTTTTGTAGATACACAGCTTCAAAAAGTAAACCTTTAATGCGATACCACGTGACACACGATGACGTCATCAATCTAAAAATTCACACATATGTTGTCTGCAAGAAGGTCATTATGTATACCAATTTTGAAACGATTATCATAAACTTCGCCACAGACATCTAGTAAAAGTGTATTTTTAATTGTTTTCAACCTGCCGCTAGAGGGCGCTCTTGACTTTTATGACGTCACTTGTCTTATTTTTTTAAACCAGACTCTTGCTCGACTATAACACCGTTAAAAAAAACTTCAAAAAGTGTGCCACTTTTAAATTACAAGGCACTTCCTGTTTCTTCCTGTTTCGACCGGAAGTAGAGGTCATGTGAGGTCACGCACACGACAAAAAATAAAGACCTATATGTCCTAAGTATGATCCCGCATAAAACAACCGCCGGTCTCTTAAGTGTGATTTGTTACAGAATTTCAAAGATTAAATTTTTTAATTTTAAAAACCTTGTAACTTGACACCTGATGACGTCATCATGACGTAAATGAAACGGTTTCGTCTCCTAATGGTTATCTAACTATGGTAGAAATTTCAAGTTTATACGAGCTTGGGAAGTGTGCTTTTGTTAGCGGACAAGGGACGAAGAGAAGAAGAATCTGAAGAAGTAAAAAAAAAAGAAACTAGACTTAACGTGTTTGTGACAACAAACACTAGGTGTTCGGGTATCGCTGGTGGGCTCACTGCTGTTTTAATGCGTAAGCTATATCATTGAATCGCTGAAAACAATCCTGATAGCTTTTGAAATATTAGAGAAAGTAAAGTATTAATAGGTTACACAAGAAATAAAGGGCTGCTAAAAATTGTATAAATTTTATAAATAACAACCTTCTGAATAGGAAAGCTATAATATTCATATTTAAACATTATGATAGATCAAGACACGGGCAACATTTGAAAAGTTAACGCCAAAATCACATGACCTTTACTTCCGGTCGTACCGGAAGGTCAAAGTTTGCCTTTGTGCAATTCTTAACAAAAAAACATTTCCTGGCAAAATTCTTAACTTCTGTTTGTCTGATCAACTTCAAATTTACACCATGTTAGAACCTTGATGAAACCTCCATCAAGTTAGTGTGACGTCATGATGACGTCATCAGGTGTTGAAATACAGTAAATCAAAATTGTATATTTCAAAAAATCATAACTTAATAATTACTGAATGGATTGCTTCAATCAATACATCATCGGACAGGCCTTTAAAAACTCAACAAATGCTACACAAAGAGTTACCCCGTTTGTTCTTAACTTCACGCTCAAAATGTAAGTTGAACATTACGCAGCAGAAGCAAAGGGCTGGTCGTTCCGCTCCATTGACCACGTGCAAGCTTGCATGTACATGTAAACTGTACACACACTGCGCCATTGATCTTAAGGTTCAAAGTCCACGAAGACTGTGCATTGCTGGCCCACATGTATATTGTACATGTACTGAAGCGTACAGTAAAGTTGATGCGTTATCCATGGTGGCGCTATACCAAGTTAATGGTCCTTTGTTACTGCACTCGTCGATAAATGCAACCATCCTTCGGAAATCTACGTTGTTCGACGGTGGTCCAATGAATAGCTCATTGCATAACCTTCGTGTTAGCCTTTTGTTGGCTTGGTGGTAAATATCAACTGAACGAGTGTATTTTGCTGAACTGTTTTGGTGATTTGAATAACTTTTGATAACTGAGAAAATGCAATCGGAAAAATGTCAACATAAATTTGACTCTGATCAACAACGGTTTTTATGCGAATCTAACTTTTAGATCCTGTTGAATACTTCAAAGAAATACAATGTGACTAGCAAAATAAATTCAACATAAATTGCACATCGTGTAAACAGTAGGTTCTTATGCCCTTTTCATAATCATGACAAATGATGTTGCTTCACACATAAGGTAGCAAGCATGCGTAGTTTGATAACATTTATTTTTGAATTGTTAGTGATAGTCTTTTAATTTATCAGTTAAGCATGTTAAGTTTGTGACTATTTACATGAAAATTGTTATACATGTGTATCTAAACTACTTTATGGAGACTCATATACAGCAACGATATCACTTTCCCCCCTGTACACTAAAAGTATAAAAGTAATAGGTTTGCAAACGACTTTTTTTGGAAAATTTAAAAACTTTCAATATAAATCTGCTTACGCATTTTAGTAACATAACAGTGCCCCATACCCGAACACCTAGTGTTTGTTCTCACAAACACTAAATCTCTAGTTGGATATTGATTTTCCTACAGAACAGTTTGTTAATTTTTAGACTATTGAAAGGGCACTTGTTTTAAATCATAATGCAAAACGAAGGCAAATCATGAAGACGGCAAATCTAAGCCTCTCTTGAATTTTGACTTATAACATAATGATTTATAAGTTCTATTTCTACCTGTATGGTGCATCATACAGGAAATGAAGAATGCAACACAACAACACGTGGAAAATCTGTCACTGGATCCAAGACCATGCCGGTGGATGTGCTGTATTCTGAAGAAGAAAAAAACAATATTACAAAATAAACAAAGTATGACTCTAGGAAAATTAAGTCAAGCTGAAACTGTTAAAATAAACAAAAATCAAGACTTAAAACGTTTCATATTTATATAATAATACCACTAATTTATTTAATTTATATTGCGCTCTCTCAATGACCAACCTGTTCAAAGGGGGGGGGGGGGTCAAAACAGTAACAACATTCAAACTTAGGAAATTGCACAAGAAAAGGTTTAGTGGAAGGTGCACATATTGTTTTGGAAGTGAACAACTTATAAACAAAACCTACTTTACTTAACACAAACGTCATCAAAGTTGCCGACAAACATTCTTCAGTCGGACCATTTTCTGACTTTAGTGACACAGCCAACAATCATACCAATCCCCCATTGCCCAATTCTACTCCTCGACGATCACACTAAACGTTCTTTAGTTTTAAAAACATCACCAACGCCACCACTTGATGATAAAAGATCAACTTTATAACATAACTGTGCATTAAATAAATACTCATTTTGAAAAGCAATGATTTTCACACAAAGCTTACCGTTTTATCACCGTGTGGCACCGATATAGCATCGATAAACACTGCCGTGGACGCCGTCCGAAACACCCATTCATGAGCTGATGTCAAGTCTCTGCTTCTCGGTGTTTGATAAACACATAACCAATGTTCGTCTTTTTCTGCTTGCATTTTCTCAAACAATTACAAGTCATACGAATCCCTGAAGCAGGTGGTCATCTCAGTGAAACTTCGTCTTCAATTCCATATTGATCATTAAGCCATGAGAAGGGCGAATAGGGGAACAATTAGACGCTGAATATAAGCGGTATTTAGATCTATAATCTTAATAGTACGCCATTGATAATCTTGAACTACGTTGTACATACGGTAAAGGCGCTTCGTGCTCGCGCTGGTCTTTTTTCGTGCGTGATATCCGGGCGGGGGGTGCCGCGGTGCGCCTTGACTAAAGGCTAGCTTCCCGCCACATGAAACAACAATGACGACAATGAACTGCAGCTTGCATCAGTTTCAACGTTATGTGTACATAATGTTTTGTCAATCAAAGTGTGGGGGGGGGGGGGGGGGGGTACGAGTGGGTAGTTGCTCTTCATTGTCCGGTTTTGACCATATATTAAGGTCAAAATGTTGTCATGTCTGTGTTCAGAAGTTTGAGCACGACTAACGTTCTACACCCTGATACAAAAATTATGCTGAAATGATCAGTACTTTTAAAGATATATATAAGATAGAATTTTCAACTTCCGATTTTAACCAGAAGTAAGTTCAAATGTTGGACGGGTTCTGTGTAGCGTTTGTCGAACTTTAAATGAGCTATCCGATGATGTGTAGATTATAAAAAACAAACAAATGGTTCATGAGTTATGCTTTTTACAAATATTAAACTTTGATTTATTATAATTCGATGCCCGATGACGTCATCATGACGTAAATAGGTTTGTGTCGTCTTGATAGTGAGGTTCAACTATCTGTTGAGTTTCATTGTTCAATTCAATCTCAATCTTGAGTTATTCCGTAGATAAGCTCGAAAGTGTTTTTTTGAAGGAAAAAAACGAAGGCGAACTTCGACCTAGGGTAACGACCCGGAAGTTAAGGTCATGTGAATTTGGCGTTAACTTTTCAAATGTTGCCCGTGTCTTGATCTATCATATGCCCAAATATGAATACTGTAGTTGTAATATTCAGAGACATACAGGCATTGGCATGAGGGCACTTTTCGAGCTAAAATGGCTTGTAACTTGACACCTGATGACGTAATCGTGACGTCACAACTTACTCGGCTTCTCCTAGTTATGTTCTAACTTCACATGAAGTTTCAAGTTGATCAAAGATTCGGAAGTATGCGTTTGCTTGCGGACAAAGCTCACTGAGAAGAATAAGCAAAACAAAGAAGAAGGAAAAAAAAAAACCGAACAATAACAAAGAGTTGTTCGGTCTGTAACCGAACACCTAAAAACCGAACAATAACAAGAGGTGTTCGGAGCTACGCTCCGCTCCGAACACCTAAAAAAAAAAACCGAACAATAAGAAGAGGTGTTCGGAGCTACGCTCCGCTCCGAACACCTAAAAAAAACAAAAAACGAACAATAACAAGAGGTATTCGGACATTCGTCCGAACACCTAATTACTTTAATGTATAGCCATGCATTTTGGTTTACAACGTGATGCCTTTTTCTCCACTTTGACATTTTTTCAGGCTCTTTGATCTTGAGCAATGGGTGAATTTGAATTTAACCAAAACTTGTTGGCTTTTTGAGTATTGTGCTGTCACAAATTTGTTGTGTGTGTTTTTCTTAATAACTATTTGATATTTCAATCTTTTTATGTAATATTGCTGGTGCTTTTATGAGATTTTTAATGACTGTTTTTGTAAACTGTACATTTCGGCTTTTAGCCGCTGTATTGCAGTATTTTAATAAACCATAAATAATAATAATAATTGTCAAAAATAAACTGGGAGAAACACAAGGTTGTTGTTTTAATAAGAAGGAATGTATACTGAAATAAAAAGAAGATTGTTAGTAAAAACACAATGTCAGACAATAAACCTGTAGATGGAGGCAAACTGTTGTTTATTATGCATGGAAGAAAAAGTTACATATAGGGAAAAAGGACATAAACAAATAATGAGCAAAAAGGTGAGGAAACAAAAATACGGGATCGCTAAAAACAAAAAGCCAAATTAAGAGCAACCTGTACAAACAAAACAAATTTAGGCCTCAAGCTTTTCTGACCATACAAAACAGCATTTTTGGGCTCTTCATTTGATCTGACATATCTGATTGTTTACTGAAACCCTCCACAGGTCCGTTTGCACCAATAATAAGGAATAAGTTTGGAGTAAGGATGGTCTTTACGGTCAGCGGTGTTGCAATTGGAGCATCGCTTATCTGTTCAGCTTTTGCATCCAGTTTGTCAACAATGGCTGTCATTCTTGCAGTTGTTTTTGGTGAGATTTATTTCAAAAAACATTATTATTTATCTTTAAAAAACACAGCGCAGCATTATATATTTCGGCATCAAGCTTCAGAATGGTGAACTGGGAGCCTAGCGAAGCCTATAAGCCAAGTCCGGAATTTTAAAAGGGCCATGTTGTATTCATGCTAATAGCGAGTAATTTTCAACTTGCGCATCCCGCTAGTGCACGCATGTATAGCATAACCCCGTAAGCGCTAAAGCAGAAAGACTAAGCACAAAATATTTCATAACTATTAATTGGGCCGAGCAATTGAATAAAGTTGTCAGCTATGACTATTATTATATATTAAAGTCTGCAAAACGTACTTCAAAACTATGTTAAACAACCAATTAAACGTTGTAATTCTTAAATAACGACACGAAGCTCCCTTTCCCCCCAGGACCCACACTTGGGATGGCCAATATCTTATCCAGAGATTTGATTGGTCGTTGTTTTGATAAATACTACACAACGGCGTTCGGCCTAGCTGGTTTAGGCGCTTCTTTGGCGTTCATGATCTTCGCCCCTCTGACGCAATTCCTCTTGGACCTCTATGGTTGGAGAGCAACGATGATGCTACTTGGTGCAATATTCTCCAATCTTACCGTGTGTGGCGCTCTAATGAAATCACAAGATGGAAGCTACCATACGCTCGACAATAAAGAACAGAGTGCCGTAGACGATCAAGAAAACGGAGCAAGTAGAAATAGTCGATCGTCGAATCGTACTTCAATTTGTAAACTAATAGCTGTGAATCTTGATCTGGACTTATTCAATTCAGTCCAATACTGGCTAATAACATTTGCCGCTGTCATGACATGGTTGTCTATTTCTGCGTGGTTGATCTACTTTGTACCACACGTCATTGTATCAAAGGGACATTCGTCCACCGAAGCTGCTATTAACTTTGTTTTAATTTTTGGAATTGGAAAGATATTAGGGAATTTACTCGTGGGTCAAGCCGTCTCTGCTGGTGGTAAGATCGGTCTAGATGCTACTGTGTGGGTGTTGATATCAATTTTTGTGATGTTCACCTACCTTTTTGTTGATCCATGGTTGACATCTAGCTGGGCGATTTCTGTCGGTGTATTCATGTATGGATGTTCCCATTCTTTCTTGTATATACTGTTTGACGTCATTACAAAAGAAGCGATCGGCGTGGATTGGATTCAAAGCTGGTTTAACGAGAATTGTAATTCCTTTTCTTTCCAGGTAGGCCTTTTTGTTTGTTCATAAACTGCCCTCAAAATATATTATTTCCATTTTTGGGGGGTAAAACTTTGTCAATAAGCCATTATTTTCTTCTTTTTTGGTCACTATTGTATTCCGTTATAGGTTTGGTGTTTGACACACTTGGTAGCTACACCGTAGCATTCATCATCATGGGTGGAGTGAACATGCTGAGCTTCTTTGCAATGCTCTCTCTGATGTGGCTACAACGACACCGTCAAGACACTGCCAATTAAAGACCTACTTGAACGAAAACGGCAACAAGTGATCTTCGCTGAAAATCATTTAAAATGTTTTCAACCAATAAAGAAATTGAGTTTACATGAGATTAAACAGATTTTAGTTGTGTAAAAAACAATCATTTTGAATACTCTTCTCCGGTGCTTTTCAGAAAGATTCGCAAAAAGCCTTGTTTACGTAATCACTCATTACGTCATATTTGGGAGCTCTGTTTTGTATAGCCGCTTTGTTGCAGCATGTAGCAAAGCAAACTCCCACACATGACGTCAAAGTATTGTCATTTGACGCACGCCGTCAACGGCAGAAGTGTTCCTAGTTTTTCAAAACCTTTAGGTTGGGGCCTATTTTTTTGATCAATAATTACGAAAAGTTCAGAAGTGTATCAATATCAAAATTTAATTTAAATGATAAACAAACACATTATGAACATACGTTTAAATAGCATTCACGTAATTTGTGTGTGTGCTCAATTACCTGTTTAAATGTTTATCACCTGACTGTTCACGTGATTTTTTAGTGAATAAAAAAAACCGTCTCGGCTGAGCTGAATCCAATTTCCATAGCAAGTTCCGAACAGTACTGATGTCTAGCGATATCCATTTTTAACAGCTTTGCTTTCCTTTGTAGATTGAGATTATTCGAATTCATTCAGGTTGCAAAGATCATTTCAATTTACATTCGCAAAAGCCAAACATGATGCTGGTCAGCCAATCAGTGTTATCAATTTAGAGGGGAAAAAGAAATAGCAATTCAACTGAAGCCTTGTGAAAATGTGGCCTTGAGATACCTACTAAAAAGGTGTCAAACCTATATAGAAAATAACGCTACAAATTAAGGGGAGCTAGCTGTCACGAGAGGACTCAAAAACAAGTTATCCATTGCTTTTTTACTTCGATCTCTCTTTTAATTATGGAAGCGTTAGGCAAAGTATACCTTTGGTTTTTGGAATGTTTCGATTGTTTTAATCCTATATAAATGTAAATATATACAATAGGAATAACCTGTGATTTCTTTTTGTCCTGCTTTGTCCCTGTCTGTATGTTCTTTTGTAACTTAAGTTCCGTTCAGAAATCCAGTCTTTTGTTGTAAAAAGGCATTTCTATACAAGACTTGGTATTTTGAATATGCCTCCATATTTGCCTCTGCTTCATTATGTCTCATATAATTATTATTCTAGAAGTTCTTTATACATCTCTGTTTAATAGACCTTCTTTATAATGAATTATTATGTACATTTTGCAATATGGAAATAAACGTCGAGTTGAATTGAAAGAGTTGAATTGAGTATACAGAAGAACACTGTTGAGTCTGCCATATCACTACAAACAGATCAGTTACGACACCCTTTTCCCTTGTTGTTTTCCAGCAAACATGGCGGTACTGGGCCAGTGCCGGTTTGTTCTGGTTCTGTTACGGCAGTACCGTATACAGTTTTTCCTATACAAAACTGGAACTTTGCCAGTTTGGGTTTGAAACAGTCAAAACTGTTCGGTAGTAACATTACAATTCGGGCGGTGTGGCAGGAGATTCTGTGGATAATGGATAATTGTGGATAATGCTTAGGGCGCCATCTTTTGAACTAGTTTAGCTTAAATAGGTTTTGAGTTGAATAGAGAAGAAAATATGAACCTAACGATACCAGAAGTCAATCGTCCCTTCAATGTTCAGCTTGATCAGCTTAATTATTCTCAGTGAAATTGTTAAAGTTTGTTTAATTGTTCTGTAAATACACCTTCTTCATCAACTACACGTACTAAAATAATGTTATTTTATCGCAATTCAGAATATTTTTATTTAATCTCAGTTGCCTTTTTACTATTTTCAGGTTGTTGTGTACAATATTCTAGTCCCCTTCATATAATTTAAGGACGGTAATGTTTACAACTTCTATTATGTGTTTACCTCTCATTTTTAAACATTATTGTTAATGTTATTTAATTTAAAGTAATTTTTATCGTTGTAAACCAATGGTTTTTAGTTCTTGGACTTCTTGTTTTGTGAATAAAAACCAAAATGAAATTATCACCGGCCGTCGCCTACAAAGACAACGTTGCTCAGTTTGCTGCGGCAGCAGGAATAAATGTGCAAAATTAACTCGATTGCGAATAGTTTGGTAGTTTTGTGTCATTCATTAATTTAAGTAAGTTTTTTAAAAGGTTTAATTCCACATCTCTCCGGAGGAATTCTTTAGCAATAAACAACAATAATGCACCATTTTCTTTCTTTAAGTAACCATTTTTGTTGCCTATGACCTTATGGGACAACAATAATCAGTCTGTGATTAAACGGCCTGCCCCGCAGATGTGTCGCAGAGCCCCACCTCTTTAACCAATGCATAACCAATGCATACTTGTTATGATGCATCCGGTGTGATAACCCAGTACGTTAAGATGAGTTATGACGATGTTAATAAATGTCACTTTCGATGGCCTCTCCATCTACAGATTTGTATGTCTCTGTCCCACCCCCGGGTTCAGCCCAGTTTTTCTGAGTGACTCTCATTTCTTGATAATCATTTTAATATCAAGGGTTGGGGTGTACCCGTGTCACGGTGTTGTTTACAAGACCAATATTTCATTGAACTCCGTCTCTGCACATTGCAGCCAGCTTCGAGGCCATCATCTATCTGCTAACAACACCCAGTCCGTCTGCTCGTCATGTCAACATTGCTCGCCTCTATGTCATTGGGCGGCTAAATATAGCCCAAGCCGGGCAGTATACCATACCGCGCATAAGTTGCATTCAGTTCACTTGCTCGCGTGCCCTGGATTGGATCGTAGGCAACCTTTTGATTCTAACATCTATCGTCAATTAACCTTAGCATCGGGCAAGGTTTAAGTTAACCGATCCAGCTTTTACGTGATACCTAAGTGTTTGTTTCCAATCGGATAGGTCACTCTGCCGGCACTGCTCCGACCGTGCACCGGCAATGCTCGGTGTATCATCTTAACACGACACGGGACAACTCGGTACCCAGGAACCAAGATGGTGGTATCTGTAGTGTTTTATCCTCTGCTGCATTTCTTAGAGCTGTTTCTCGCATCGGCGTTGATAACACAGATAGCTGTGTCTCTCGCTGCCGTTGTCGTTTCTAGCGTCACCATCTACTATTGCAGACAACAGCTGGTCTACTGGCACCAGGAGAGATCAGTTAAAGTGCGTGGAAGATGGAAAAGTGATGTTAGCATTAAGTCATCCAAGAAGCAGATAGATTCTGATCACTCGGAATCATCCGAGAGCGATGGGAACGACCCATCGATGCTGAGAAGAATACGAGCCGGTCTAAGGAGTAGGTCTCACGACCATCTGAAGACGAGAGCAAGTCGCGAGGGGGCGGAGGAGAGGAGTATAAAACTATCACAGAAAGCAGAGACATCCAGGAAGGAGTCTCTTGACAAAGTGCGGCCGAAGCTGACGAAGCAGGCGGGTGCTATGCACCGGTCGCACTGGGTGGCCAAGCCGCAGCAAAGCCTCTCCTCCACTGGGAGGGTTGACCTCATTGAACTGGCAGGAAAACGTAGGAGCTCGGAGAGTGACGCTGACCTGCGGGGCGGGGTCACCGTTACACCCATAGACCCTCACCTCAACCTAGAGTCAATTGTGTCCACTGAACTGACGGGTGCTCCCACAACAATGGGAAAGACCCTCAAACGATCGCGCGCAACAGCCCGGATGACCCTAAAAAAACATCCCCGGTTTTCTTCATCTGAGTCTTCATCGTCAGCCTCTCCAGCCTCATCCTCGGCCGAATCAGATGACCTCGTGCACGGTAAGTCAGGATTTTCATTAACCAATCTTAGACACTTCAAATCAATCCGCACATTTTATGCTCTGGACGGATTATTTAGGGAGGAAGGTACACTTGGTATGTAGAAATGTGTCTCCCTTTCAACGCTCTATATTTCAGGCAATGTGCGTTGCTACCATCATATTGCAAGACGTGTTGACATATGGCACTATCTGATGTTTAATCATTAAAAACAAAACGAATTAGGAAAGAACTGCAGTTGTCGATTTTACTGAGTGGCTACTAAGCTTTCACTACACTGTAAGGTAACGATTTTAATGTCCTAACCAATGCAATGACGAACTTTACCATAGCTTGCGGGAGTTATGTACCAACCATCTTAACAAATATTCTCATACGAAATGCCTGGCTTTGGATGAGAAATATTTCCTGTGTCTTGC
The DNA here is from genome assembly GCA_037783415.1 of Leptasterias polaris. Classification (NCBI taxonomy): domain Eukaryota; kingdom Metazoa; phylum Echinodermata; class Asteroidea; order Forcipulatida; family Asteriidae; genus Leptasterias; species Leptasterias polaris. Next base: position 6,571,534 of record JAZGTN010000027.1, read on the forward strand.
AAGGCAAGTGAAATGAGGATACTATAAATAAACAAACAGCAAACCATTGACACCATGCTAGTTTCTTGAAAAACAAAGCGTCTAATTTATTGGAGTGTAAATTGTATTTACGATTTGTTTCGTTGAACCTATGCAGTAAATCATAATCAGGTACCATCATAATATATTTATTTTACAAAGAGCACTTCTTTTGCATATTAAAGAGGGAAACCTATGCAACAACAACAAAACATCAGTCGAACAAAACTATTTCTAGAGAATATTTGTTTTGTTAAAATAAAGTTACTATTCGTCATTTTGGGTTTGGGAAGCACATAGACCTATCCATTCCAATATTTCTTCTTATGAAACCAAAAGGTTTCTGAACAAGCTACAAGCACTGTGACCTGTGGGTCAAAGGCAGGGCAAGATACCACTAAGCCAACCTGATCTTGTTGTTTTCAGGAAACATAAGTAATCGCTGACACGTACATGTAAAGGTATTATACATGATTGGTAGAACTGACAAAATAGTGACGGACAGTGTTCATGATTTGTGTGACCAACCATACACACGAAATAGCAAACCTGTGAAAATGTATGGTTAACTCATTGGGTGAGTCTGGAGAATAGTGAAAAACCAATGTTCAGCATGCAAACCCATTGTCCTTAATTTTAGTCGTTACAACCGAAACAAGCTGTTGCGTTTTTTTAAAGCCCAGACAGGCCTACAGTTTTCTCGAATATGACTTCATTACAGAGGGAAATACATCACTGAAAAGTGGTTCTAGTATATACTTCATAATCAGTAACCTTTCTTACTGAATTAAACAACGATTTTGTTATATCCTTAACGATCCTGTATAATATTTTAAAAGTTTGAACATCTACAGCTTTCAAAATCGTCTTACATTGTATGAGAGTAGAACATAGTCCTATTGACCTGCATCAAACCCGTGAAGGTTTCAGCTCAATCGGTCATCAGAGTCACAGGTTGTAAAAGTCAACGAGGTCGAAGTTTTGATCGTGTTTGCTTTATATGTTGTGGTAAACTTTAGAAGCAGTTATTTTGGTTGCAGGTTTTCCCCTGCATCCTGAGCCCCCCCCCCCCCCCCCCCATAATAATAAACAGAAATAGCTATTATCAGTTGTATCATTATACACGAAATAGTTTCCCAACTATGAAAGCATGCTAAACTGACAGACTGCAAACTTCATTATTCACAAATCATATTTCGCATCGAGGGGAAGTCGATCTGCTCTCTTTCTCTCCATCTAAAATTGTCCCAAGATGTTTACCGGTGTTTGACACCCTTCAGGAAGAGGCAATGTGTATATTATGATGATAAGATTTATGGCAGAGAAAGAGAAATTCTGATCATCGACCTTGGCATGTGAAAATTGAGCTAGCGTAAACACCCCCTTAAAAAACCACGGGTATGCACTGCGGGACAGTGGAGGAGGCTAATGTATTGTCTACGTCAACGTGTAAACGATCCGTGTCTAGGCCCAGGGTGCTCTCTGATAGGGGGTTGGCATGTCACCGGTAGAGCGTTGGTTGATGGCATGCAGCCATCCAGACCCGCACGGGCTGTACGCGTGCCGAACAACGAGGGTCGCATGGAATCATGTTTCAAAAAAATGCCCCATGTATACTCACGAGGCGTTTTGTTCTGGTAAATTTTTTTTTTGGTCTCGTTCAGGACTGCGAGTGGAAACTTGTTGAAAAGTTGATTGGTTCTGGAAGGATAACCATAAATGTAAATGGCACCTGCTCTTTAAATAATGAACTCATGATAAATCTAGTTGTCGGCACACATTTCAATAAAAGTGCTTCATGGTGATCAGGGTTTAAACACACACAAAAAACTCCCAAGAACATAACAATTATTGTATTTACCAAAATAAGGTTACCAGCCAAAATATGTTCACATGTACCGCCTGTAACTGGTTTTCTGCTTATGCTGAAACCGAAATTGGACAAATTGTTCTGGTTATTTACATGTGTTTAGATTAAATGAATAAATCCTTTCGTTATATGCACAGTCATGTGAAGTATTCTCTTGTAGATAAGGAAATGTTGTGAATACCAGTGGTGCAACTAACACAGTAACAGAACGCCATGTTCTTACGACAGTGATGTAAAATAATGTTTCAAAATTTGTCTGGAGTTCAGATTTTCACATTGCTGCCATTGTAAAATAACCATACCCCGCAAGCCACATGAAGGCAAAGAACACGCAGTACTTTATAGTCGTTGTCGTCGCCATGTGGCTATTTTTTTTTTATACGCCTAAAATCTTCAGGCCTTGTCACAAACTTTAACAGGAAAATTTGAAGCAATCAACTGCACTGCACGCAAAACGGAAGACTTCGAGAGTACTAAGATTAATTTTTTCTGACAGGATCATAACTGTCCCCGAGACGTGAATTATTTTGTTCTCCCTGCCTGAAACTGGTTGCCGGTATTTTTTCTTTAAATTGGTTGAACTATCTATAAAACTGACCATATGGTTTATGGTCGGCATTACTTTGATGTTGAATTGTATTTCTTCTCAGATCGATATAGATTTTTTCATATAACGCATACTCCAATCATGCTGATAGATGGCGCCTTATGCAGCCAATCCAGAAATATTGGGGCATGCCCCTTATCTTTCACGATAAGTGTCCGTAAAAAAAAAAGGTGCATTACACAATGCTATACAGGTTTACGTCCCATCCGAAAGGGTCCCAGACAAGCCTCCAAGGAATGGTCTCCCAATAATTACTGAAAACATCAGTTTTGCTTAACTGGGTTACACTGGATCTTCCATTGAGTGAACTGTCTATATAACAAAGGCTTTCAGTGTCTGCATCAGCACTTTGTTTTTCCTGTTGTTGTTTTTGCATTTCTATTTACACGTACCGTCAACATGTTGTTAAGATCACTATAAGTTTGATTCTAAAGGCCGTTTTAGATACATTTTTGGCAACTTTGCTATTTGGAGCCGCATCGTTACTCCGCAATACGATCATGTGCGAGGATTTATTCTTATTTAAAACAGTCCACTCCTCCGTTAATTAGGCCTACTTTAAAACAGCTGTATGCATCCACAGGACTCACCCCAAACATGCGCCACCACAAGGCGCGGAATTTCAACCGTACGCTATCATTACATCGGCATCTTTGTTTAGACAAACGATGAACACACAGATTATATACACGGATACAGGAAGTCAAAATGTATTAAAGGAATTTGAAATTTTGGTTTCTATACTGCGAGGTTGGAGATTGGTTGTTTACCTGCATAATGTGCCTGATTGATCCAAATATAATGTACAGGCAAACAGTGGATAATGTCGGAAAGATTAAATGCAATAATTATGCCAGACGATCTCTTCAGTCATTATAACTAATTTCTTACCAATGTATCTGTGACAGCAGGGTGGTGGTGTGAGCACACACACATTCCCAATTATACTTCTATTGTTCTTTCCTTTGTCCATGTACTTTCATATCTTCCCACAGACTTTATGCACAAAATTTCTTGTGGAGCACTCCGGTCTCATTTTCATTATGGAGACCTTTTGTTTTCTCCTTTTCGTTTTGTCCTCGACCTCCATAAAGGTACCGAATATGAGCAAATAATCATGTAATGCTTGCCCAACTGTGTACTCACTTGCAGCTCCCGATGGTTTTGTACACACTTTCCAATTGGGGACCTTCACCGTCCTCTATTGTTATGGGTCCCCGGTTTGAATGTGTGCGTTTCAGCACATTAATTTATTCTCGTTTATTCTTTTTTAAGACAAGTATCATCAAAATATGCTTCAAAGAATGGTTCGAGATGATAATATACATAGGCATATTGCACAATATAAACAAAAATTACACCAATCTGCATCACTAATTGATAATTTGATTTTATCGCTCTTTTTGTCAGCTTCTTCCATTTTGTTTACCACGGATACAAAATCAACATCCGATAAAAGTGGAAAGTTTTATATGTTAAACTGTTTTTGTTTTACAGCAACAATCAAGACACGTGCTGAAAACGAGTGTTTGAAATTAACCGTTAAAAGTCCTCATTTGATATCTTTTTCAAAGATGGCTTAATTGTCCTATATAATAGCAACAAAGAACAATCTCTTGCCTGTCTATTTTGAAAATAAAAAAACATCCCGGCAAGATCAGCAAGACGCACGATGATGAATCTAAAGACATTTGGCTCATCCCGACCCGGCATGTATAACGAAATCGAAAGTATCAAACTCCAACCAAATGCTCTCCTTGAAAAAGTAGACAAACTGATGAGCAAATCCGTGGAGCTGGCTGCTATGAAACTTGCAGCTGTTTTGTCATTTAATTATGACGTGTTGGTGGCAGATGCGCATGACGTCTGCGATGATCTTTGCCACTGCTCCCCTCTCCACAGCTCTTTCTCTCTCTCTTTCTCTTCAAGCTATCAGACAAGAACTAGGCCGTGATATAGCTGCGCGCCAACGGTACGTCCTTGGGGATGGAGAGACCCCTCGGTCTTCATCGGAATTCCGCTGAAACTTGTAGCGCGGATAAATTACACACTTTTACGTCATCGGGAGATGGTTCTGGGTCGACATTACCCCAATTTTTATTATCCTGTGTTTTTTGTTTGAGGCGTATTAGTATCATTTGGACGTCATATCTTTCAAATGAGTGAACTCCATTAAATGTAACCGACTGTCTGAATGATGTGCACTTTTCCCACATGGTTATCATTACTTGGTGTAAAGGTTTGTCATCTAATATTCTGTTTCTTGTATTTTGAGGAGGTTGATGCGAAATAAAACGGATTTGGATGCACTATAGCAATGTAATTGTTCTATGGTAGCCTACTCTGCGTTTCTGCAAGTTAGAACCAAATTAAATAAAACAGATTTTAATGGAAAAACTCAATGACATCGGTCGGCACCTCAAACTCACTCATATCCAGGAGTTCGAGCCTAAACATCAACATGGAATAATTTCCCTGATTACATGATGACACGATTCACTGGAACGTTCTCGTGTCCGATGGTGAGTAAACTGAGCTCAAATCAAACAAACTTTGAGTCGGTGATTGATGGAACTGAGTACGAAGAAGATGGTGGTCTGACTCCAAGTCCCACAATGCTGAAAGAATCACGTCACAATTTGAACGCTTGGATGTATCTCGAGATGCAGCTGAACCGTGCAAGACGAGTTTGTACTGACCACACTCCCGAAAGACGTGTCGACCCGTCATATCCCTTTCAAAATAGTAATAACATAACCGCGTCTGCAGATAGGTATGAGAATCTATAGCTGGCTAGCTCCAGAGACCTGCATTCTTTCTCTGAGATGTTATGTCCATACATGTCTGTTAACCTGTCATTTTTTGGCCAGCTGTTTTCACGGAATCGTCCCCATCTCTGTACAAACGCTCACTCATAACAACCCAAGAGCGACGAGAGTGGGGGGAAAGTGTGTATATTTATAGCCGTGACCGCCAAGGTATCTTTCCCGTCACGGTCGGGCCAAAGAATAACGCGGATCTAATTTTGTACAAGACACAAGTGTTTGGTTTTGTAGACCGGAATTAGTGAACACGTGCGCCTCTAAGCAATCGTCACGTTGAGGGATTGCTTACTATTAATAGCCGGTATCTAAATTAGTCCATATGCCTTAATGGTATTAAAACGACAAGTGACCCGGCCTTGGTGCTGGTATAGCGAATTCTATAGATACCAGGCACGTACTGCCGGCACGATCTTTTGGCTTTTTGTTTTATTACTCTTGGTGATTATTAACAACTTGTATTAGATTCCCAAAGCAGAATCAATAATGATTTGTATTAGGAATGTCCAGATGTTGTATAGAAAAGAAAACAAGTCGAGTATCCTCAGGTCTAGCAGTGGCCTTTCTTGGGTTCTCAATTGCCCGTGCCCTCTCACACCCGGCCTCGCCAATCCCAGTCACTTCAGCCGGTTGTGACCCGAGTGTCGGTCAGACGCGATCATGGACAAATTTAATTACATTTTCTAGTTCTATAAATGCACTCCCTACACCGACAACGTTCATGAAGTCAATGCCAAGCTAAAGAGCATGATGGGTTAATTTGTGTTATTGAAAGCATTATATTTGACCCGGCCGACATCCATGATTGTATATACAAGTATGAAAATGGGTTGTTGCGGATGCACTCTTGTTATCGTCATTATAGTCCATTAACCTTGCTTCAGTTGTTGATGCTGTGTTATTGTTGTTGGTGATGATGTTGTTGGTGATGATGTTGTTGTTGTTGTTGCCGCTGTTGTTGTTGTTTTTGTTGTTGCTTTAACCACCGCTTTAACAGGGTATCATTGTAAATTAAAATCTTTGCTCTATAGACCACGTAACGTGTGACATCACATGTTTACAATTAGCCATGCATAGAGCATTGACTTCCTAGTACAGGCACAACTTTGTACACAGCTTCATGAATGGAATGAAATTGCCTCGTATCGCTTAACCAATCAACTTTGGATGAAGGAAATAATGGGATGCATCTCAAAACTTGTACGGCTTTTATTTGTTGCATTTGTTGATTTTATGTGGTATTGATATAATTTAAAAAAATACGAAGTTTATCATGTCCACCTACTGAGTAACCTGGTGACTGTTTCACTTGGGAACATTAATTTGTCAGCTATAACGGATACAGACCATTGCAGTTTCTTGCCTGCCAGGAAATGCTCTGAAATGCACAAGATCACTCTTTTCCACAAACAAGATGACGTGTGTCTATACCCACTAGAACTAGAGTTGGTTAAACAGGCCTATACCCATTTCCCCTTGCATGAAGTGCAAACGTTCACATTGTCACCGCAGCCACCACCCATCCTCACTTCTCATATAACACCTTCATTACGCCATAACGATGAACGTTGTTAGATTTTTGTATATGTGTGCTTAACAAAAGTTATTTCTCGGTTGAGTGTTGAGTTATCTGATTGGTTGGTTGGCGGGGGGGGGGGGGGGTGTCTCGTTTTTGTTGATTTCGTTTCTCGAGGGGCAAAAAGAGAGTAATTCCTGTGATGAAGTTGCCATTTTGTTCCTGTACCATAGCTGTAAACAAGAAGAAAAAGTTTACGTCTTTTTGTTTATTGTGATTTTAAACTGTGCATATGTAACTGTGCATATGTAACTTGTTGCTGTTGTTTATGAAATGTTCTTTCTGTTGGGGGAGGCTGCGTACTTGTTCTGTTTCCATTTTTGCACCACACGTCGTATTTACGTAAATATTTACGTAAATATTCACGTTTCGTGCCCCAAATCACCAATACTCACGTAAACATTATACGCAAATATTCACGATTTCGGCCGTGTTGTAAATATTTACGTAAATATTTACGTGAATGTTGGCGATTTGGGGAACAAATCGTGAACATTAATTTACGGAAATAGATATGTTCGAAGTCCCTTTAAAGCCACGTTGTATTTTAGGGTTAAATAAATAAATAAATAAATTAATTAATTAACAAATAAAAACAGGAACAAATAATAAAAAGTACGCAGAGAACATTGTCAACCACCAGTATCTGCACTTTGTGTGACCCAACATGTCGTTGGATAACACATCTGTGAAAGTTTATGCTCAATCAATAATTGGAGTCACAAGAATCTTAGTGAAACCCACCATTATAAATATTGCTATGTTTTTAAACATCGGGTTTGTCCGGTTCTAAACTCAAAATTAGCTGCTGTACTCATTTCTCAAAACTATACAGAAATTGTTGAAAACATATCTCAAGGAAAATTTCCCACCATGACCATCTTTATACCATGTAAGCAAGGGCGTCGATCGCTACTGAAAAGTAGGGGGGACGGGCGAGCAAGTCTTGACAAAATACATCTTACATTATTTGCACCCCACACCATTACTTTTACATTTAATTTCTGTGTTACACTTTTTGTTCCCTATTTTTTGTTTGACCAGGGGGTGATATTTAACAATAACATCATCCGAATGGTGTTTGGGCCTGGGTTTCCCTTATAGGCCTATGTAAAACCGAGATTCTACCAAATACAAAAATGCTTCGGGATTCCGGCGTTTATCGTGTGTCAGCTTGAAGTTCTTCGAAAAAACAAAATACTGCTTCTTCAACAAATCTTGTCATGGCCCAAACTGCTCCTATTTATTTTAATGGATTTTACTACATTTTGTGCGTCGTGCGGTTGTAATGTAACACATTTGCACTTGCGCGCACACACAGACATCCTTTGTGGAGGGATCGTGTACCGTACATTATAGCATACACAAACGACGCATAACTTGAATGCTAACAAGGTATGTAAGCGGGATTTTGGCGTTCATATGTCTTGGACGCAAAGTTGTCATCTATTGTCTGTATTATAGAAACGGAAATAGACCCAAAATACCATTCTGCGCGTGGTCCATCAGAACAAAAGATGAAAATGAAGAAAACATTTCACCGTTTGTTCGCTATACTTTTATTTGAACAAAAATTGTAATGAAAATGGTGTATACTTTTATATGTTGTTGCATATTTCTAATGAACAGTCAATCAAAAAGTGGGGGGACATCTGATATGCTGTCCCCCCCAGTCTAAAAAGTGGGGGGACATGTCCCCCCCCCCCCCCGTCCCCCACCCATCGACGCCTTTGCATGTAAGTTGTATGTGTAAATCCGTTAACATTAGTTTTCAATCTAATGTTGTGCACACCTTTTAAACTATGGAACAGTTATCCCTTTTTTCTTTCTTGTTCTTTTATTGTAATGATTCGATACTAATACCATCAAAGCTTTGAAAGAGTAAACATCTTTTATAAAATGTCTACTAGGAAATATAACATACCAAATAAAAGCTGTATATTTGATAAGAAATATTCCCAGTCTCTTTTCCAGTCAAACAACATTCCGATTCAAGAGTGAGTTTCTAATGCCCCGTTACCAGATGGGAAAACTCCCTTCTGCTATAACAGTTAACACCGTCCAAAAACTGTTCCTTTCATTCAGGGGTAATATTATTATTATCATATTATTATTATCATTTTGAAAATGACAGGCTGGAAATCGTTTCAAATAAACCTGCAGCCCACAACGCTTCACTAAAGCTGTGATATACCGTATCAGATCAAATGCCTCGGTCGCAAATTCCTCAAGTCGCTCCAAACGCATGAGTCACCGACGTCAACCGTCACTAGAGAGACTGCGTTAAAGACGAAGTGCAGGGGGATGGTTATCATCGGGGGAAGAGCAAAATGTTAGCTTCAATATGAAAGCTCACTGATCTGATCATGAAGTTCATACCAGTCTAACCAATTCACCAGAGTGATATTTCCGCATGAAGTACTGTCAAGCGAGGAAATAATGCTTATCATTTCATAAAATTTCATTTATTAATGTTACAGGTAAATAGTACCATGGTAACAACACAAACTAACCACTCAGTTAAACAAATAGGTAGCACCAAATCCTTTTGTAAATTAAAGTGTACGTGTTTTATTACGAAGTTTTGAAAACTCAATGGGATGAAATGGAAGGCAACTAAACAAATTCAACATTTGTTTTTGTTTTTGTTTTTGAATCTTAAGATCAACGCAAGTTGACGTTCTCCGTTGCCAGTTATGGATTGCACATATCTGAGGGCGACTTCCGTATCTATCGTTGCTGGTATTTGCGTTATCAATACCCATTACTCATCAATTAAACATGCGCTCCAGCGACATATGGTGGAGAGATAGTTCAGAGGTATAGGCCTAAGATATACAAGGTTTCTCGCTCAACACACTCGATAATTATTGCTTGACTGTCAGTGATGCACTTTGGTTCTGGAGAACAAATAACACGATCCCGTGAGAAATTTGGTACATCCTAAACAACGTTTGGAGAAAAAAACCCAGATAAATTGAATGAAAATCATTTTTCGTTTGAAATAATGTCGATTTTTTTTGTGTCAGTCAAGTTATTTAAGCCTTAGAGTTGGCTGTCTAAGAAGATAAACGCACTTTAGTTTTGGGGAACAAATAAAACTAACCAAATTTTAAACAAAGAACCGATATACTCAATGAAAATTCCCCTTTTCCGATTTAATACGTAAATTTGTGTTCCTAAAAATGCAATTAAGTCGGGCCTCGAGACTTAGAAAAATAAACAAATAAAACCGAAATAGATAGTGTGTTTGTTTTTGGAACATTTATAATAAAATACATTACTTTTTATATAGTTCTTGTGTCTTGTGAACTTTTACAAGGATTATCAATTTCAAACCAGCGATCGGAACTAGCATCAGTGAACACATAGCCATATCTTTAAGTATGAGTTGATTTATGTTACCTAATAAGATTTTCTTGAAATTAAATAACCCTATTCAGACCAAACAAAGGGAAAAGCCGGTCGATTGTCCTTTTCTACGCCAGTATCCCACTTTTTTCTTTTTTGAAGCTGCATAATTTTGTTTTAATTTGTTGTTTCTAAAAGAAAGTAAACATTTCACCTTAAGTTCTTGGTACCATATATAAAATTAAGTTGATTTGAACTCGTGAATGTATCGCTGTTCAAATCGGAAATCGGCGGCCAGTTTAAATCTTAAAGTGACCGACAGCTATCTTAAAAAATAATGGAAAATACAAACATTAAAGTCGCTCTTCCTCACCTTTTTTGAAAAAATACCAGTCGATAGGGAGTGTTTTTCCTTAGGTCAGTATACATTTTCTAGTAAGGAAGATGACATGAGCTAGCCTCTTGGCTCGGACCAGACCTAGGCTCTTATGTCTTGATGCAAAGTCCGTTGTCTCCCATCCGTTTCTCCCCTCGAGCGAATTTCTCCTTAAATAAGGAGATACCCTCGTGATTCTCATCTTCTTCCAGTGAATCACTGTGGCATCACAGCGGCGTGTATTACGTGCATGGGTTAGGAATGACGTTGGTGCCCATGCTGTGGTGGTCTCCATTGCCCCGTAGCCTTAATCCTACACTGATTATCAACAATCAGTCCAGTTATGATTATTCGCTGTCTGGATTGATGCCTGGTGCAGACGGGCTTCCATTCCTAACCATTCAACTGTCACTTTGGTGCAGAAAACCTTAAATGTAGCCTGTCCAGGATTGAAAATGTAATCCTGTGTTTGAGACTGTTGAAACTTATCATACTGCAGAGAAAGTCTTGCTCCCCATGTGAAATAGCATTTTATACTGAATTCTAATTCTTATTCTAATAAAGATACCAGACTGTATTTTTTCCCTTCCAGCCTCGGTTTGGTTCAAATTGACTTCAGTGGTGTTGAAAAAAACCCCATGGCGGCATCTTGATAATGAGGCATCTATAAAGGTCTACTAGGTTGGCTCAACGTAGCCTGTCATAGTGCTGTTTACGACTGCGGGTGGTTGAGATTGTTCACTTTTAGTCGGTCCAAGATGAACTTGAGATGGCCCTTATTGTAGCCTGATCAATTTTGGGAGCGAGATCACACCTTTTCAAGTGAAGCCAACGAGTGCTTTAGAACGTCGATTGGCCGATTAAACTTTAGGGTTTCTTGTCCAATTCCACGATCATATTATTTACACTTGAATCTTTGAACATATTCGAGTTAAAACAACGTTTGGTAATATTAATAAGTACCACAGTCGTAAGGTCTAAAACAGTGTACGGTTATGTATAGTACCTCAGTATATAAAGATGCTGGTGCTTATGCACCTGGAATTATTTGTTTAATGTTTTTTTAAATTGAAAACATATTAAAAGATTTCTTTTATTAGTCACCATGTCAAAATCCCGATTCGTAGGCGGATAAACATCTGTCAGTCAACATTGTAAGGAAATAATTGAAATGCTTTGTTTCACCACAAAAACTCGTCAATCAAACGCTTGAAGCTACGCCATCACTCGGCCGTGCGCATTCCCCTTTCAACCACAGAAATCTGTTCAACTATAAAAACAGATTCTGGACGAGTGTGACGTCAAAGACGCCCTAAGTGATAACGATTGAGGGTAATCACTGTCAACTTTGTAAACGGTGGACGTTGCTTTTTGGATGGAGCAATGAAATTCAAAAGATGTCATTTTACATGAAGTGACCTCTATCTGTGTCAGTTGAGCATAGCTGGGATATCTACGCGATGGCGTCCTGAAAGAGAGTTTGTGTGTGTGTATGGGATGGGGTTGCCGTTTTATTTTTACGATGGTTTGACCTTTTGAGCTACGGTCAACCTGGTGCGTGTAAAGCATGGAGATGTCGTTATATTAAAACAAAGGAAACGTGAGATAAATGCTTTTAAATTTGCATTGCCCCCTTGTTGTCAAACTGGTGGTAAGAAATTGATTGAAGTTTTATAGGAAGTTAAACAAACCTTCATATGAGACACTCAACGAAAGAACAAACAAAACAGTCAAGGATTGGTTAAAGATTTAGTTGAAAGACTGAGATAAGTTGAAAGATGGAGATTGAGTTGAAAGATGGTTAAAAGACGCCTATAGACCCGATATTATAACACGTTTCCCAGCAACCAAATGCAAAGGTAGTTTACACGTTTTTTCGAATTGAAACAGCGCTATCTGTCAAATTTCTTACGGACAAAATGTTTTGAAATTGTTGTTAAATATAGGCATAAAACAAAACAAACCCAAAACCCCCATAATTATATAAAACAATAATAAACATATAACATAAAACAAAATAAAAAAACATCTGGAGATGCAACTTAATGTCCTGGCGACTCCAGTAGAATAACTGTGAACAAACTTGACTTTGGAATTTATACACAATCAAAGGCGCAATTTTTTTCTCGAAAACGAGGTGAAAATTTTTGGAGTTTGGTTTAAAAGTGTTTTGAGTTTGTTTTACCACGATAAACGTGCAGCTGTGGTACTCTTTTGCGAACCTTCTGTTCCACTGAATGCTTCATGGTTAAATTTTGATCTGATCCACAAACAAAAACAAACCAACTTGTGAACTTCGTCATGATAGCTATAATTATTGTATACTAAGTATCCATTACAATATCGTTCAAAATAATAATTATTTTTATTGAAACAAGACCTTCACCCAAATAGTGAACATTTCAGTATCAAATAAAACTTGTTAATGAGAAATTGATACCGACATTAACAGCGGCTAGGCTAATAGGCCTTTGTTTTTCTTTAATTTGAATTTTTGTTGATGACTTACCAATGTATTGTACTTCAAAACTTTAAAGTTCAATTCAATGCAATCGTTTATCAGATAACTTTTAATGTAAACATTTAAAGCGTGACTGAATCCCCTCATTTTTATCATCGTTTTGCTGCAGGGGAAACAGTGGAGAGCACTCCTCACACAAGGAGAGTTCCCTCCATTCAGGTGGAGCCTATCGTAGAGGAGAGGATCGTCCCGCCCGGTCGTCTCTGTCAATCTCATCCGAAGACAGTGACCACCACCTCACCGGGCGATACCACCAAGGAAACAGAGATTTCAACGCTGGAGTTCTCACTCGTGAACGTAACACAGCATCATGATGACCACAGCAAGGCGTGTCATGACGGGGACACTGCGAGCGGTCAACCCGTCAACCCAGTCAATGAACCTCTATATCCCAAAGGGAAAGAGGAGATAGAAATCAAAACACCAAACACTGTGAAAACCACGAGTAGAGATATTACTCGTGATGGACAATCACATACCGCGGAGCAAGCAGAGTGTTCGCGGACTGACAGATTCTTAGAAGGCTCTGAAACTGCTGCAGCTTCTGCCGACGAGCCGCCAATTATTGTCTGGGTGAGTCGAGCTTCTGGTGGCAGTCCGCAGAGACCATTGATTCTAGAAACCAAAGAAATTGGTGATGACCTCGAGAGTCCTGTGGAGCTCAGTTCCGGAACTGCAGACACTGCAGAAAACAGGGGTGGCAAGAGAATGGCTAGCTTGGACATACCTCCTGTTATCTGCGGGGAGGTGTGTTTCCCACAGGTCATGCTTTCTGGCACCAACGAATTTTCACAAATTACTGTTGACGAAGACCAAAGTCATGGACAAATGGCTCCTGTCAGGAAAATCTTAAAAATCCGACCAAAGAGTCTTGATATTCCCCCAATGCTGCCTGCTCCGTATTTAGAGAGCGAGTCGCCGTCCCCGTCGACTGGGGAAGGGCACGGTGTCAAGAGGAAGCATAATAGTGCCAAGTCAATTCTAAAGAGGAGTGGCAGCATGGAGCGGCCAGGCAGGAAAAAATCAGTCACGTTCTCACCGGATGTTTCACCTCGTGAGGTCGAGGTGGAACAGCTCTACCACGGAGACCGCGACCGCAGAGACTCACCATCGAAACGACCTCGTGTATTCCGCAATTTTAGCATGGATGTTCCAGACTCCATCATGTGGTCCGAGGATGACGCCGCCCCGAGACACACATGGTCCAAAGGGGACCAAGAGGAGGATGAACACCCTGATGTGTTTTCTCCCGCTGCAGATTCTTCTAAACTCTCACGAGCTGAGGGGTGGATTCATCCATCTCCTCTTGAACCTCTTCAGGTGGAGGGTTCCGATGCAAGGATGGCATTTGTGCCCATCTCCGCACTGGAATCTGACGAGACTGGACGGAAGAGTGCCAAGGAGCGTTTTCTCGAAGCTGGGGGTGCTAAAGCGGTTCTGTCGGTTCTGTGCACCCAGGATTCGAGCGATTCAAACGGCAGTAAGTATGCCTCGTCACCTGGATCCAACAAAGAGGCCACGTCCAATGACGGCTCTGAAGAAGATTCGATGGAGACCATGCCAGATCTGGATCAAGTGGTATCAGCTGAAATCGACGATGACTCCATAACCGACGACACCGTCTTGTTCGGAAAGGATGCAGATAGAGAAGAAACTGAAAAACAAGTCAAAGACCAAACAGACGGTAAGGGTATCAAGTCACGCTACTTTGAGTATGCGGAGGATAGCGCCGATCTGCACACCTCTCGATTATTTGTGCAGACAGTCCGAAGCTCACTCGAGTCGGAATCGTCAGACGAGCAGGACAGAGTGCCCCAGCCAAAACCCAAGGGAACGCATAAGGACAATGTAGATGGAGTCGATGATGAGGATGATCAAGCGACGAGTGCCAAAAGCCGGTTCCTGCAATCTTGCCAAGAAGCCGATGAAGATGGAGAATGTGGATCACGCTTCGTGGTCTCGGTGGTGCGTCCATACTCAACGAACGGTCACAAACCCGATTCGCCGCCTCACGGTAACTCCACATTTCCAATTGTTGACTATCAATACTTATTCCTAGAGCCGCGTCACACGAGGCAACTTTTACAGGCAACTTGGACGCAACCAACTTCAGTGCATGCTACCGGACTACTTTGGTAGCACATGAGGAGTTTTTCAAACAATTTCTTACGATCCCCCAAGAACTAAAACATGTGAACATTCAAATGTGAATGCCTTTTCTTCATTGGAACTGGTTGCCTGCAAATTGCCTCGTGTGACAATGACCCTTAGACCTATTTTCTGAAACCACTATGATAGTTGGAATGGTATTAGACCACAACAAGATGATGTGAGATGATTGCTTGGGGTAAATAGCAATAACTTTAACTGACATTGTAAAACTGTCCTAATTATGCATTGCTAAGCCTTGCAATGTTTTTAAAATGTTGTTTATTGTCTCACCAATAGATCGATCCATTAAGCCCCGCCTCCTTACGAGTTGACCAATCACAGCCGCGAAACCCGATCACCATTAGTGCAAAGATCACCAAACGGCTCAAATGGTGATCAGATTTCGCGGTTGTGATTGGTCAATGAGAAATGGGCGTGGCTTAATGGATCGGTGTATAGACTGTGCAAGTCTCGCGCGTAAGCGAACTTCCGGGACCATCGTGGTCCCAACCATATGGAGTTTTACGTTGGCAAGATTTTGTTTCGTCTATAATTTTAGTTTAACGTACTTTATGACCATGAACATTAAATATGTTGTTGGGAATGTAGTACTAAGTGATACAAAATATGAAAGTAAAATCAATTCAACAATGCAACGAAGAAAACCCAAGAATTAAACTTGACCTCTGCTTCCGGTTACTTGCAAAAAATTAAGAATTTGTGCCCACCTCCGATCACCAAATTTGTTTTGGTCGCGCGATGATAATCACCAGACGCTGTAATTGCCAGACGCTAAGCATTTTCATTGCAGTGTACGGTTGTCGAGGCGTCAGCGTCCTCTTTAAACTGCGTCACACGTTAATTCTACGCACGTGCGATCATCGCGCGTCTGCGTTTAAACCTGCTTTTAGTGGTTGCACGTATTCAGGCATGGATTTACAAAAGGGTTTCCTAAAAAGTTAAGATCAAATGAGCATCCTTGTCCCAGAGTTTTTAGTTTGTTTCAACAAAAACTAACAAATGAATTGTGTGTTTATTATGAAAGCTAAAACTCATTTTATGCAAATTGTATTTTTGTTGGTCAGATTGTTTCATAGATCTAATTTAAAAACAATGATTTGATTTCAGAAAAAATATGTTCTTCACTTGACATGTTTTCTCGCTCCGATACGCGCGAGACTTGCACAGTCTATTGCCACTATAGACCCATTGCACAACGCTCAGCGCGCGTAATTTTGGGTGTCAAAAACGTGCACAAAAGGATGGTACACGTGTTTACGCACAATGCGCTTGTAAACACTTGTACCATTCTTTTGTGCACGTTTTGACACCCAAAATGACGCTCGTGTAGATGATGACGTCGTATGCAATGGGTCTATAGATGCTTTTTCTAGTAACCAAGAACAACAGCTAAACGTTTACAAGTTACTTATACGTGTCAGTCACTAAATTGCCAGATATGATTGTTATTGCGACAGCCAACTCAAGTAACAATTCCAAGGTTGGTGAGTTTCACGAAGCAGGAGAAGAGAAAACACCCGATGGTCATAAACTAACGAATACTCGACAGCAGAGGTCGTCCTCGCTTTATGGCAGGTTTACTGTCTCGTTGGTCTCTGAGGATGACCCGACGCTTGATAATGTGACTGCAACTCACCACAGTGTCTCATATTCAAGTGAGTATTGAGCACAACAAGTAGCCAAGCAAGAAAAATATGCTTACCAAGAATAGGGTTACTATCCAAGCTAACATGTCACATGTAAAGTTTTTGACTGTATCCTGCTCAATTCTGCAGGCAGAAAATGGTTAAGCAATTTGTTCTGTAGCTCCGATGAAATTTGCCCCCTGTAATGCCTTTAGAATAGAGCTTTACAAAACTTACCCGTTTACCATTTACCCCCCTTTTCACTCACTCAGCTTCGTCAAAATGTTCAACCAGCTACTGTGAAAACACTGCTGTTGTGATAGACAACGGGTCCGAGATGTTGAAAGTGGGTTTTGCAGGAGACAGTGAGCCGAGGTATGTAGTGCCTGCTGTGGTGGGTAGAGACCGGGGAGAAGTCGATCCAGACACGGCATCGACTAAGAGGGCGGCTTTCATCGGGTACGATGCAACCAGAAGAGGAAGTTTGCTCTCAATGGACTATCCTTCGTCAGGTGATTACCATGTGACATGCCCTGACAAAATGAGAGTCTAGGCAGGCAGATCCTTATCTCCTTCATCAGACAACGACAAATTCAGAAAACAGGATTGTATGTTTAGATTATATATTAGATTATATTATACTGAACATATTTGATAAAACGCTGACAACTCAGTTGAGTATAGCAGAAACGCTAACACTGATCATAGACGAAAGTCAAAATTGGGAAACGGGATCTGGATTTCCGATGACAGCAGCATCGGAAGTCCAGACCTCGTACTTTTCGAATCTCCTCGAATCTCCCTTAAATCCCCGTAGTAGGGTCAATATACAGTTTGACCCCCAAAATATTGTAACAAAAGGTTTTCCAACGGTTTCAGGTACTATTGGACATCAAAAATAACATATTAAAAATCTAAGAAAATCAGAGTACCGGAAAGCCGTTTTTTCAAAATGGCGTCCAAGGTGGCCACTATACTATCCTAAAATGACTATAAGTCAATCATTATTCACCCTACAGACGTAATGTTGGTGCCTATCCCCAGGTTTTAGGGGTCAGAGAACTCATTGAGACCAACAAAAGAAGCATTGAGTAATCAGGTAACATAAAACTCCAAGATGGCGTCAAAAATGGCCGCCAATACACTAAAAAGGCTATAAGTCATTTAATATTCACCTTGGGAGTTTAATTTTTGGTGTCTACATCTATCTTGTATGGATCAAGAAACCCACTATGACCAATAACAATTTAGTGAGTAAAAAGGTAACCTAAAAATCCAAAATGGCTGTCTAATTTGCTAAAAGCTATTTGCTGAGAGTTTATTTTGTTGTGTCTAATCCTGTGTTATAGATGCCCGGGGAGGGGGGTTGGGGGAAATTCTTGCATCGCGGTTCAACCTGGGTGCTGCGAATGTGTCTGCGGACTCCGGCACGGTGATTTATTTCTGTGCTTACGACCCTCCGGCGGACAAGGCCCGGGCCACGTGCAACCCGGGCCGCCATGTGCGTTCGAAAGGCCGATGATCACTGCATTCTGCAATTCACACTGATTCACGCAGCTGGCTGCCTTCTTCATCGAGTGATCCACCGCCAAGAATTGTATAACTCTTGGATTTCACTCTCGGTTACCGTCGGTTCCATCACCAATGATGGGCTCTGCCGCGCCCCGTGGTCTCGGATGATTTGGGTCAAGATCTTGCGGGGCGTTCGAAATATCTGCGGCTGCTGGCACCAGACTTGCCCTCCAATAGATCCTCGTTAAAGGATTTAAAGTGTGCCCATATATTCCAATAACAGGGCCTCGAAAGAGTCCTGTATTGCTAATAGACCTTATGCATATGACGTCATTTAAGTAGGGCGCCCTCGCCTAGAGGTCAAAAGGAAGATGCTCATTGGCCAGTCCTGTGCGCCGTGCGTACAAATCAGCGCGTTTCCATTGTTTCATCATCAGCCTGCTGCCTTCCTTGGATGTGGTAGGCGTATAACGGCCAGGCGGATGGCTTCGAGGGCGACAGGACCGGACCACTGGTGCGACCACGGTCGCACCAGTGGTCCGGTCCTGTCGCCCTCGAAGCCACAGTCTCTCTCTCTCCATCCCTTCTCTCACATTCTAATCGCCGGGGGAAAAAGAACTAATCAACCGGGGCGTGTGTCGTCCGCCTCCGTCCCCCATCATTCGCCCGGGTTGGGTGAGCCGTGGAAGCTCGCCCGGCCCGTCTGGTTGCCCGGGGTTGGGCAAGGGCTCAACAAATGCTTCGACGTATCCCGGAGGGATGGCAATCAGGATGCCAAGAGGGGGTCCCGCTAGCGCAGAGCTGAATGAGGCCGGGATCGACAAAAGGTCTCGGTAAACTCACGCTCTCGCGCCCATGCGGGCTTCACGAATTGCCGTTGGGTCCGGGATCCGCCCCCGCCCCGGGGCGAGACGGCATTGCCACTCCCGCTGCGGGAAGAGGCAGCACGGTCCAACACCCCGCTCACTGCGTCGGACCAGTCCGGTCGTGCCGTCAGGGCCCCGGGGTCACTTAAGAAGCCAGGCCCGCTACCTACTGCCATGCACGGGGAGAGGGGCATCCACCGGACCGGCAGCCTCACGGAGAAGTAACTGGTTGTTTTGGACGCCATCTTGGATTTTCAGGACCTGATTACTCAATGAATTTTTCATTGGTCTTAATGTGTTTCTTGACCCATAAAACATAGATGTAGACACCTAAATTGAAATTCTAAGGTGAAAAGTAAAAGACTTATAGTATTTTTAGTGTATTTTAGTGTATTGGCGGCCGTCTTGGAAGCCATCTTGGATTTTTAGGTTACCTGATTACTCAATGACATTTTTATTGGTCTAAATGGGATTCTTGACCCCCAAAACATGGATGTAGACACCAAAATGATGACTCTGGTGTAAATAATGAATGACTTATTGCCATTTTATTGTAATGGCGGCCATCTTGGACGCCATTTTGAAAATAACAGCTTTTCTTTGCTCGGAATTTCTTAGATTTTTAATATGTTATTCTTGATGGTCAATACTACCATAATCCGTTAAAAAACCTTTTGTTACAATTTGTTGGGGGTTACGGTGTATTTTTTTATAAATTGACCCTACTACCGGTGCAATGTGTATTTGTGAAATACACCAACATAATTGAAATCAAGCAAGACCTATATCATACTTCACGTTAGTGTTATGCTTGCATTAAAAGCGTCATCATGACTTGAATTGCGTTATCGTTGGGAAGCAGTTTTCCTACTTCTTTCAGATACTCTTACAATCACTTCTGAAAAAAGAAACTCGCTATTGAACAATAAAACATGTTTCAACAGAGTTTAGATTCTCGCCCTTTCATCGTTGTACGACAAAGTACTTTCTATACTCTATGTGCAAGAAACTCGGTTTGGAATCGAACCCTTGACATTTTGCATTCTAGAACATACTGAACACCAAGCTTGCCCAGTGCACTAGGCCAGTTCGAATCCTGTAACTACCACACATCGGTGTCGGTCAACAAAAATGACAGTTATAATTGTTGATCCCCAATGCAGAGGGACAAATTCACAACTGGAGTGACTTGGAGGCAATCTGGGAGTATGCGTTTAGTTCTTTGATGAACGTTTCGACGCAAGACCATCCCGTTATCATCAGTGAATACGCTTCCACATCCAAGAAGCAGCGAGAAAAATACCTGGAGGTAGGCCTACCGGTACTTTATCTGACAATAATCCGTGGCAGTGGCTTGAGGTTTAGAGTTAAAACCAAGCAGGGTCAAGAAATTGAGATAAGCCCAGTGTGAACGCACAAAATCTTTAACAAATCAGAAGTCGTGTTTTGTTGTTTTCTATTAAGACGTGTGCTTATTAAAAAGTGGAGGACAAAATAGGTTCACTTTTCAATACAAAAATAACACAAACAAAAACAAATGTTTTTTTTAACTTTCCCTCTTATACTGTCTTCTTTTTCTTTCATGAAGATTTTCTTCGAGAGACTTCAAGTGCCTTGCCTCTGTCTTGCAAACCAGGGTGCCTTAGCGTTGCATGCACAAGGTGATACGTCAGGTATTGTACTGACCAGCGGCGGAGGTTTGACTGAGGTGACGCCGGTACTTGATGGATGCACATTGCAGTATGCTGTCACAACGGTAACAAGACATTAATTACAAAACGATCATCTAAATTTGTTAACTTGATTTAAAGACTAGTGTAGCTTAGCATGCTCATGTCAAAATGCAAGTATTTTGACACAATCTACTTCAAAATAAATCATATTTTTACACGGTCACTCTCATGCATACAGTGAGACATATCACAAGATCATAGAAGAAGTTAGAGGGGGCCAGTTGCTCTATGGTTTGACGCCTCTTTTGATAGCGCACTCTGCGTATGTCTTTAAGCAATGGGCAAACCACAGGACTAACTAAAATATCCAATAATTATATCAAGTGAAAAATTATGGGGGGAAAATGCACGGCAAGATCGTACACCACTGGGAACGAGGTTGATCCCTCACAGGGTGTTTCAGAAAACAACTTGTCGACTTTTGTACTACATTACTTTTATGCCTGCACAAAAGTAGCACATAATGCACTGCGTTGTGGTGACCAAGAGCTTAATTCTCCCATTTCGTCATTTATTTCAGCTTGAGTTTGCTGGAAAACAAATCACCAATCACCTGGGTCATTTGCTCCAATCAGACAGAGGCTACAACATGACATCACCGGCCCAGATGGAAACACTCAAAGACATTAAAGAAACAATGGCTTACGTTTCTATGGGTGAGGCATGGTTTATTTGGGGTTTATTTCCAAATCGATTCGTTATTATTGTTTCAGCGTTTCCCATTCCTTCGAACCATGACTCAGTAATGTTTGCTTTTGATTTCCAAGATTTTGAAGTATTTGTGTTCATTAATTTCTGTTTTACAAATGAATCTTTACGGAAGCGTTAAAGGAACATCAAGAAAAAAGTGTTGACTTACATGTGTATATAATACTGATAAATATGCGATATGCTTATAAATATGACTTAATTGGCACAAGTCATAATTCTGACTTTGTCAGCGTATAGGCAAATGTACAGTATAGGACATGCTAGTTCATAAATATGGAGATATAAGTCATGGTCATGACTTAAGATATGACTTATGATAGGCCTATTGTCAAAACTTATAATTGTGACACTTTTTGTAAACGTCCCTTTGACGCTTCTGCAGATCATACGCTTTTCACCAGATATTGAAAAAGAATAGTTTGAAGTGAATTTGTGATCATGGACACTGACATCATTCCATTTGACTTAAATCTTATCGTTATAAATGAATCAGTTTGTATTATTATTTCTTAGAAGTTTGCCATTGAAAAACAATTAGTCATTGTATAATATTAATAGGGCTATTCGACCAATGCTAAATATTGCAACTAACTCTTTTCGTGCAGACATCGATCGAGAAACTCAGCGTGTGAAAGACACGGATCCATTGGAATACAAACTACCAGATGGGAGCTCAATAACCGTAGGACACGCGGAGCTGTTTCAATGCACAGAGCCTCTCTTTCAGCCTAGCCTTGGTGGTATAAGTCATCAGTCTGGTATACATGACATGATACAAGATACACTCAAAAGGTATTTATTAAATTAGCATAAAATGTTGGAAAAAACGTCTTTCCTTTGTTATTAATCATTTAATTTGACTGTTGCTTCAATTCGTGACTGGATTCGCTGGAATTAGTTGCATTTATCTTGTTCAGTGACTTGGTGAAGTTTCGGTAAAATAATTGTGTCCGAGATACTTTTCAAGATAAACTTGAGACGAAGAAAGTTGCTTTTAGTCTTGCACAGCTTTCTACCATTTTGGCCAACCACCAGTCACCTAAGTATAAACGCTTGCTGTGCAAGTCTCGCGCGCATTCGAACTTCCGGGACCATAGTGGTCCCAACCATATGGAGTTTTACGTGGGCGAGATTTTGTTTCGTCAATTATTTTAGTTTAACGTAGTTTATGACCTAGAAAATTATACATGTTGTTGGGAATGTAATACTAAGTGATAACAAAATATGAAAGTAAAACCAATTCAACAATATAACAAGAAAACCCGAGAATTAAACTTGACCTCAGCTTCCGGTTATTGCAAAAAATTAAGAATTTTGTGCTCACCTCCGATCATAAAACTTATGTAAAAGCTTGTTTTGGATGCGCGATTATAATCGCCAGATGCTGTAATTGCAAAGCGAACCCTTTTCATTGCAGTCTATGGTGTTGAGGCGTCGGCATTCCTCTTTAAACTGCGATACGGGTCAATTTAAAACCCGTTTGACCTTCACGAATCTGCGTAAGGGGTTTCTAAAAAGTTAACATCAAAAAAAGCATCCTTGTCCCAGAGTTTTAATTTGTTTTTAATAATAATTAACACACTTTGGCGTATTTTTTTAAAAGCTAAAACTAATTTCATAAAATTGTAATGATTTATTTTTGTTGTTCAGATTTTGTCATGAGATATAATTTAAAACAAAGATTTGATTTCAGAAATAAAATTTTTCTTCGTTTGACGTGTTTTCTCGTTCGGATACGCGCGAGACTTGCAGTCTATAGCCATTGTTACGTGCGGCTAATCCATGAGCGTTTAAAAGAATCAGGCACGACAGAGACAGGTGGAAAGACGGAACATAAAGATAATTAGCACCAGCAATTATGATTAATAACATATAGTTTAATACAAGAATCAATATATACACACAAAGCAGTAAACTAATTAATAGAATTACATGGTGGAAAATTAATACAAAGCAAAGTTAAAGACCCTAAAAATACCGGTGGGAGATGACTGGGTTTTCACTGGCAGTCGTCTCCAAGTTAACGGTCCTTCTTTGTAGCGGCTTGGCAGTGGGACGCAGATGATTCTCACTGTTAGGTCGTCTAGGCAGAGCCTCAAAACCGGGCGTGGGTTTTAGGCCATCTAGGAAGAACCTCAAGACCGGGCGTGGGTCTTGGGTCATCGGGAGAACCTCAAGTCCTGGCATTGGTCTTAGAAGGAGAGACAGGGCAGTGAGTGAGTGGCGGCTCACTCACTGCCTGTGATGAAGTATGAGAACCAAAAGGTTCTAATCTAAATTGGGGACACCCATCATGGAAGAGTTGGGCAAAGCCCCCGGCTGACTCGATGGTGGTGGAGTGATGAGTGTAACTCAGCAAGAGAAATACCTTGGCTTATATAGCCCTACATAACTACACAATGCAGAGGGCAATTAATACCTAAATTCTTGTGCCCACTGCAAATAACAATAATATTTAAGAAAACAATGCTACAGTAATGGCCACTGCATTAATCAAACAATGAACATTTTATAAACAACATTCCATGCATGCTAGAAAATGCTATACCACATTCCATGCATGTGGGCCTAATACCACAGACATTCTGTAGGTGAACCAATAACCAATGGAAATAAAATAACAGTGGGGGAGGAGGAATCCCATCTGTAACACCATTCACACTAATCTTTGCATGCAGGACATACATTTCAGATTTAACCTTTTTTTACTATCTAGTGCTTGCACTTCGTCTACTTGCCCTTCGTCTACTTGCCCTTATAACGAAATTTTGTTAACCATTGCTTTCCAAAGGTGTGACCCAACATTTCTTGCTGGCATCCACAAGTCCATCCTCCTTGCCGGAGGGAACACACAGCTTCGAGGCTTCGGAGATCGCCTTCAGTTTGAGCTGGCTTCGGCCCATCTGCCCTGGTCGGTATCAATGCCTCAAGAGCGTACAAACAGCGTCTGGATCGGCGGTTCGGTCCTTGCTGCTCACGGTAACTTTTACCAGCGGTGCATAACCCTGAATGAGTATGCGGAGCACGGGGCGAGCATTGTGCACAGAAAATGTTTCTAAAATGAAATCAACAATATCATTTTGGAACTGACGGTTGTTTATTGTAGGGAAGGTTTGTTGTAAACTAGAGAATTGTCAAGATATTAAAGGGATCCCACACAATCGGTAATTAATAGGCTAAAAGTACAGACACTTCGTGTGCGAATTTTCAAAAACATATCAATGAAATGAGCTATAGACATTAGGTGTAAGATCTCTTCAATATTGAAGATGGTTGTTGTACAGATACAGACTAGGAAATAGGAATATTCCTTGCCAACCCTCCTGTTACTATGATTTAAAGGAAACATTTTTAGAGTTCAGTGAAAAAACAAGCAATTATTGTGTACACCTTTACGCGAAAAGTCCAGCAACATTTTCTACAGACTGTTTTTGAACTGTATTGTTGAATTTAAAAATATTTCTCTAATTTAATATTTTGTCTGTACTTATTATAACGTAGGCTGTTTATTTGGTTATTCTTGTATTTATTAGTTTGTTTGTTTGTAAAGAGTTTGTATTTCCATGTGCTTATTTCTTAAAAGTTTGTTTAATTTTTTTATGACTTATTAATTTAATTTAATTTAATTAACTTATTCATTAGTATTGTTAATATTATTAATATTTTCTTTGTATTTATTTATTTATATATAAATTTATATGTGTGTTTTTTTTAATTTTTTATTTTTTTTGGGGGGAGCATGGAAATTTGGTTAAGTAGTGATAACATAAAACTACAAGTGAAGGAGTATGATACTTTTAAAACGACCACAAATTGTGCAAATGGATTCTAGTGTGTAGGACTATGACGTTTATTATTCTTTATCACAAACACTGGTACGCATTCATCCCGGGATCAACAATTACCACTCAAGCTGCAATATTTATGTTTCATTGCCTTATTTAGAAAGCGCAGATTGGAATGACATAATCAGTCGTTACTGGGAGTCTGATTGCGCGGCGCGTGGGCCAAAAATAAGTTTACAAATACGTCAACTATACACAGCGCCCCCAATGGCTTTTTTGTGGAACTGTAAAGAAAGAAAAAAATCTAAATAAATTGTGATGCATTAAAAAAATGAAACAAAAAGAAAAAAAGAATTGAAAAGGTATTTTAAATTGGAAGGTTCCATCAAAGCAATGGAAGAGAAGTAAAAACTATATTTATACATAATCGGGAGTAAATAGCAAACTGACTTCAAGAGTAGTAGTTTATACATAATGAGAAAGAGAAAGTATTTATTGTAAATAATATTAATGACAATAATGTGTGCCTTTTAATCCACCCCCAAAAATAACAGTATTACTATAATGCTCTTCGTGTGTGTTTTAAACATTTATTTTGTAAACAATGATTCGATTAACGATATCAGTTTTACGCATTGGCAGTTTACAATTGACAGCTTCCGTTACCGTGTGAAAATCCCAACAGGAATTTAGTACACCAATCATGCCATTGTTACATTATGATATCCCCAAAAGAGGACTGTTAAAATCATATTGTTGTGATTTATGATGAGCTTTGTGGTTCAATATAATTTAGCTTGTTGGGCACATAGTACACGTTTCTATAGCGGTGTTTGTTTTTGTGTTCCTTCTATCCCCCCCCCCCCCCCCCCCCCCCACCACCCAGTTTCTGTCAGCTACAAATGCCAATACGGGTTGTCCTTGTTTTTCTTTGTTAAAATTGTGAGGTACTTCCAGGGCATAGAGATTCGAAATAAAATCACAATGACTCTTGATATGACGCAAAATACTTTGACCCAACACAAATTTCAAACGAACGCTTAGCGCACTAATTCCCCCCCCCCCCCCACCCCACCTCCAAAACACCCAATTAGTGTGTAAACACCTGCAATTGGGGACCTCCTATTATCCCCCTTTTGTTTGTAACTTTTTGGCGACAGCTCCCATTGGTTTTGTTCACACTTTCCAACTGGGGATCTTTACCCAACTGGGACCTTATTGTCCCCTCTTGGTATAGATTCCCGGTTTGAATGTGTATTACCCACCCACACTCCCACTCAATTTGGGGGCAGGGTGTCACTAAATAAATGTTGTTGTATAAATACATTTCAACTCATTAATTTTTTTACTTTAAACTAAATGTGGTTTTACGGGTAGTTCCACCGTTTTTTGCATTTCAACTACAGAGAAAGCAAGGAACAAAGTAATTTTTACAAAGTGCCTTGCGATCCACTTACTCGCATTTTCCAGCAATATTCACATGGTAATACGGAGCTGAAGAGCGTTTGTAATGAACGAACCAAACGAATTCTAATAGTTTGGTTACCAAACCACTAGGCCAATGCAATTATTTTATATTTTTCATTTTGATGGGATCGTATTCGTATACCACAATGATTCATAATTTTTTTTTCAAGTAATCAATTCTCTGGGAATCACGGGATTTTAAAAGCATTTTTGTTTTATCACCAGCAGCACAATGAGTATCGGTTTAGTTTGTAATATTTGTCCTCAATGTTGATTTCGCGACGGTTTGTTCTCTCTTCGGACTCGTGCCTCATCGCTAATGGGGGTTCAGCTGAAGTAGCTCTTATAGAAATTTTGCATAGCATATAAATTGGATGTATTTTAATGATGAAAATATGATCACGTCGAAAATTCAAATTTAAAAGACTACGCCAACAAAAGTGAAGTATAACCTTTTATCCTTATGTAAGCAATAGGTATAGCTTTTCCAGGTCGATTCGTGTGTAATACGGTAACATTTTACTTGATTTTAATTTCAAATTTATTAAACTTGCTTGTACTGGTGAAGATAAATTAAACGGCTGAAAACTCAATAGTCTTTTAAGTTTAACCCGTAGAATAAACCTTCATGCGCTTTCATCACTGGTTTGTTGTATTTAGTATGGTGCCCAGCACGAGAAACCTTTTGTATCTATCCAACCACTTGTAAAATTCTTATAATAATATTTACTGTATACAGTGTTATGATGATTGTGTAACATAGACAATGTAGACAAGCAATAAAGTGTTTACTGAAGTGTTAGCTCAGTGTGTAGTGCGTTCTGTTGTGGAAGGCAAGTCCTTTCCTCTATCGGCAAGTCCTTTCCTCTATAGGCAAGTCCCTTCCTGTATAGGCAAGTTCTTTCCTCTATCGGCAAGTCCTTTCCTCTGTAGGCAAGTCCCTTCCTCTATAGGCAAGTCCCTTCCTCTATAGGCAAGTCTATTCCTCTATAGGCAAGTCCCTTCCTCTATAGACAAGTCCTTTCCTCTATGGGCAAGTCCCTTCCTCTATGGGCAAGTCCCTTCCTCTATAGGCAAGTCCCTTCCTCTATAGGCAAGTCCCTTCCTCTATAGGCAAGTCCCTTCCTCTATAGGCAAGTCCCTTCCTCTATAGACAAGTCCTTTCCTCTATGGGCAAGTCCCTTCCTCTATATAGGCAAGTCCTTTCCTCTATGGGCAAGTCCTTTCCTCTATCGGCAAGTCCTTTCCTCTATAGGCAAGTCCTTTCCTCTATCGGCAAGTCCCTTCCTCTATAGGCAAGTCCTTTCCTCTATCGGCAAGTCCTTTCCTCTATAGGCAAGTCTATTCCTCTATGGGCAAGTCCTTTCCTATATAGGCATGTCCCTTCCTCTATAGGCAAGTCTATTCCTCTATGGGCAAGTCTATTCCTCTATAGGCAATTCCTTTCCTCTATAGGCAAGTCCCTTCCTCTATAGGCAAGTCCTTTCCTCTATCGGCAAGTCCCTTCCTCTATAGACGATGTGACCTCTGTTTACATTCAAACCGCCCTCTGTTGACAAGTCTGTTGTCCAAGTGTTATGATTTTCAAATGACGTCAGAGGTCACATCGTCTATAGGCAAGTCCCTTCCTCTATAGGCAAGTCCTTTCCTCTATAGGCAAGTCCTTTCCTCTATCGGCAAGTCCCTTCCTCTATAGGCAAGTCCTTTCCTCTATCGGCAAGTCCCTTCCTCTATAGGCAAGTCCCTTCCTCTATAGGCAAGTCCCTTCCTCTATAGACAAGTCCTTTCCTCTATGGGCAAGTCCCTTCCTCTATGGGCAAGTCCCTTCCTCTATAGGCAAGTCCCTTCCTCTATAGGCAAGTCCCTTCCTCTATAGGCAAGTCCTTTCCTCTATGGGCAAGTCCCTTCCTCTATAGGCAAGTCCCTTCCTCTATAGGCAAGTCCTTTCCTCTATGGGCAAGTCCCTTCCTCTATAGGCAAGTCCCTTCCTCTATATAGGCAAGTCCTTTCCTCTATGGGCAAGTCCTTTCCTCTATCGGCAAGTCCTTTCCTCTATAGGCAAGTCCTTTCCTCTATCGGCAAGTCCCTTCCTCTATAGGCAAGTCCTTTCCTCTATAGGCAAGTCCTTTCCTCTATCGGCAAGTCCTTTCCTCTATAGGCAAGTCTATTTCTCTATGGGCAAGTCCTTTCCTATATAGGCATGTCCCTTCCTCTATAGGCAAGTCTATTCCTCTATGGGCAAGTCTATTCCTCTATAGGCAATTCCTTTCCTCTATAGGCAAGTCCCTTCCTCTATAGGCAAGTCCTTTCCTCTATCGGCAAGTCCCTTCCTCTATAGACGATGTGACCTCTGTTTACATTCAAACCGCCCTCTGTTGACAAGTCTGTTGTCCAAGTGTTATGATTTTCAAATGACGTCAGAGGTCACATCGTCTATAGGCAAGTCCCTTCCTCTATAGGCAAGTCCTTTCCTCTATAGGCAAGTCCTTTCCTCTATCGGCAAGTCCCTTCCTCTATAGGCAAGTCCTTTCCTCTATCGGCAAGTCCCTTCCTCTATAGGCAAGTCCCTTCCTCTGTGGCAATTCCTTTCCTCTATAGGCAAGTCCCTTCCTCTATGGGCAAGTCTATTCCTCTATAGGCAAGTCCTTTCCTCTATCTGCAAGTCCCTTCCTCTATAGGCAAGTCCCTTCCTCTGTGGCAATTCCTTTCCTCTATATAGGTAAGTCTCTTCCTCTATAGGCTAGCCCCTTCCATTATGGTTCCATCAAAGATAAACTCCAAACACTTCCGGGTCAGATTTGACCCGGATCAAGGTCCCATGGGCCCTGACCCATTTCTGGGTTATTATGACCCGGAATCTGTATCAAAATGACCCAGAAACGGGTCCAACTGACGCACACTCCCGAGTTGAAATCACATTTTTATAAAACTCTTTTCTGGTCAGCCTGACCCGGAGATGCGGGTCCGGCACTCTGAGATCAGAAACGCGAGTCGATTCTGATCCGGGAGTTTTTTTTTAGAGTGTAATTTCGTCCGCATCAGTATAGCGAGACGCGTACCAAAATGCCTATCATTTAAAAAATAAATATTATTTCTTTAACAAACTGTTGACACTTCATGAAACCGGTGCCCTCCCAAACTACAATGTGTAATTCATAACATATTTCTGTATATGCCTATGAAAGGTGGGGATACAAACGTGTTGACATCCTTCAATCACACCCTGCGTCTTGGTCAGGCAAGCTGGAGAAGGGAAGAGGGGACGGGATACATACCTCACAAAAAACACCAACAATTATATCAGCTGATGTACCTTTATTTTTGTATTGTATTTTATTGAATCTGATGTGAACACGTACAAATGTAAAAATATACAAACAGCAACCTTTCACCTCAAATATCTCCAAACTGCCTCTTCTGGTCCGTTCGATGAAAATTACAGACATGACTCATCTACACATTAAATAAATCTAGTACAAAACACACTGATATATACACAATACTTGCATTCATAGTACCATTGACACATTCTAACATGCAACGCATGCATACACCGCCCAATTAATAAATACAGATCATTACGCGCGCTATATCTAAATTGATGGTTTATAAATAACTTGTTAGGTCATAGTATTTTGTATTACAACGGTTTGTCTTGACACATAAAAGTTCCCCTCAAAACCGTAATATGTTAGTTTATACCTGTTTATTTATACACCATGTAACCTTTGTTTACAATACGAGAGACCTGGTACATTCTGGCAGGCGAGATACTGGTCATATGGAAATTTTGATTTTTTAAATATTTTGTGTCATAATTATTTTTTTATTTTAACGAAGCGTTTCTTGATGCAGAAAAGATAAAATGAATGTACTAGTGCTCTTCCATAAATCATAAATCAAATATGTATAAATGCTAATTTATGCGTGCATCATAATACTTAAAGATACACGAGGCCGGCTTCAACAATTCAACATACATCTACCTTGCAATTAAACTACATGTATTTTGTGTAGATCTGAAAGGAACTTGTTCTGCTATTCATCTATTTTTTATAAACCTTACCTCACTCAGGGATAGTGAAGAGAATTGAGAGAAGTCTCCCCCCCCCCCTCCAATCCACAAGACGAAAATAGAAGTTCACCCGGTTCCTCTAAAACTACCCTTTGGCAGTATATAAATAGCAGGATAGGTTCTTTCAGAACTACAAAGCAGGGTAGGTTCTTCTCTGCACTAAATTAAACTCAGCAAAAGTAGATGTTATATATCACCTTGGCCCAATTTCATAAGGCTATTTAAGCACATAAACTAGATAACTACGTTTTCTAGTACAGTGTGCTTAATAGATACATACACCGCTAGGAAGTACTTTTTTTCTGTAAATATTATTTTTTAAATTCTTTATGTACCAAATATATACAGAAACACACAATAATAAATAAATAAATAAAGTTCAGAATACATAGGAATAGTCTGACTTAAATAGTGTCCGAAAAGTTGAGGTAAAGATTGAAGTTAAAAACCCAATAGACAAGTTAAATAAGAAGATTTAGAAAATTAAACAAACTTGGTGTATGTAAATGATTGGGGCAGGCACATTCATTCATTTCTTTTCTGACACCATTTTAATGTTAATATAACTGAATAAAATACAGCTCTTTGGCTTGAATAACCCTGAATAAAAAGAAAAGAACTAAAACCCATTTTTCAGTTTGAGATGAAATCTCCCTGGAGAAGAAAAAAAAAACCCACCCACTGAATATTGTCAGGGCCGCAGTTGATGGCAGATGGGGAAAAGTACCACAATGCCACCCTGATACGGTACCTAGCCACTAGCCCGTATATAAACACCAGCTTAGTCAGAACAAATTAAGGGTGGCAAAAGTACAATCCATACAGTCCATCAGGCCTATAACTTAATGGAGGCAACAAAGGCACGCCCCTAGTCATCGCCTTGGTGACCCTTGACATTTTCCAGATTTAAATTTCCCCTCATAGAGAACACTCTACTGAGAAAAAACTTTCTTGCCTGTGCAAGAAACAGGCCTGACCTAGAAAAAACAAATCTATTGACGGTGCCTACTTTAGTAAAAACAAAATTCACCTCAAAACCTCCTCCCAAAGATCTTCTAGTGACAAATATCAACAAGAAAGAACAAGTATTAGTCTTGTAAAAATATTGTTGTTTTAGTGGAAGTTCTGAACAACAAACCCTGTGGATAATTTCATGAAATTTGATAACTATGTGAATTGGTCCCTCAATTAAATCATGGAATACATTGATCTTTTTTCAATTGAAAAATGAACGGTGGGTAAATAAACACTGACAAAATTTTACACAAAATAGTCAAAAATATGCATTCGGTGAAAAATGTCCGTCAAAGTCATGCTGGACTCCTCTAGTGTTCGTGAAAAAAAACCTCAAGGTAAAATATGCTTTAAAGACATTTCCATCAGTTCAGAGAAATAAAAATTCAGAAATGAAGACTGTCTACAATTCTGTGACCCATAGATTACACTTTCCATAAACTGAGTTACACATTTCAAACTGATTTTAACCAAGGTACATGTAGAAAAGGACATCGGAATCTCAGATTAAAGGTACTGTACCGGACACTTTTGGTAATTACTCAAGAAATACATTACCATAAAAATCTTACTTGGTTAGCAGCACCTGGGAGCCAAACATTGTGAGAAACGACTTCCTCTGAAGTAACGTAGTTTTTGAGGAGGCAATTTCTCACTAATTATTTGAATCTGAGAAAGGCTTCAGGCATGAAGTCTTTCTCAGGCAATTGAAAGCACACAATTCTATGCAACAATTTTGTTTTAATTCTTTCATTATTTTCTTGCAACTTTGATGACCAATTGAGCCCAAATTTTCGCAGGTTTGTTATTTGATGCATATGATGGGATACACCAAGTGAGGATACTTGTTTTTGGCAATTACCAGAAGTATATCCTGCCTTTAACATACTCTGTACTCTGTAGCAAAGTTTTACTTCCGCATAATGGCACAGTGTCTTTTTGACAATCCACAAGTTACAAACTGAAGTCAATTTGATCTCCATTATGATGTACACAATCCCGCTGAATACATGCTACTAGGCCAATGATTATCTAATTATTTTATACATTTATACCCTTTTTCAGTTCAATGCTTGCTGTAAGTTTTCATTAATGTCTATTACATCTAGTCAATATAGTTTCTTTTGATATGTAATATTTACATACAACCAACTTCACTGGTAAATTCAGTGGACCAGGCATATAATTTCATACCAAATTTACCACAGTTGTTCTTGAATTTCATACCAAGGCGATAAAATTTGTATTGTTTAAACTGTAGTTTAACTATAATTCTTGCTTTCAAACCCACAAACTTCCCAATCCCTAATAATTGTCAATTTCCTAACCCCCCCAAGTATTGAACAATTTCAGGAATGATTTCCAAAGATAATAGAATGGGTTTCCACGACCCTTGAACCCAAGTAATGAAGCAATCGGATCTACAGATACATGCCATTAATGAGATAGTCAGCATCGTGGGCGTGCGTCTTCAGTCGTCCATACCGCAATCGACGATTCATGTACCGTAAACGACAACTCAACATCATGAGTAAGAACAAGGTGATGATCAAGCCGACAGCGAGGGGGAGAATGGCGCTGGTGGCAGGCTGGATGCCATGAGGGGTTGCCTTCCTTAGGGTTTGGTCTTCAAGATCATCCGACTTTGACGTGCCTACTTCAGACTTGCCACTTACCACCTTGGGCATGGCGGCAGTTGGAGGATGAACTTCCTCTCCCTTAGGGTCCACAATCGTAGAAGAGACTTCTTCAACAGGCTTAACTGCCGGCTTGGGGGAAGATTTTGGTGGGACATCTTGAGAGTCATCGTTGTCTGTTGGGATCAAGTTAATAAAGGGTAATTATTGCTGGTGTTGAATAAATTCTAACTTGTTTTGATCACTCATATTAAGCAATCAGACTTGTCATCTTTGACTTGAATAATAGCTGTATTTTTGTCACCTTACAATGAGATCATTATTCATACTTCAGGTCAGAGCTGCCAACATTTAAGTCTTTTAATCAGGGAAATATTAAGATATGCATTCAACGTAATAGGGAAAAGTTTTCCATAATCAGGGATATTTTCAAATTTGTTCATCAGAACAACAACATGGTAAGACTAGTTTATTTTCAGAAAAAACTTTCTGTAGAATCAGTGAGAGTTGGCAGCTCTGCCAGGTCAACAAACTCCAAACTGCTGAATCAAGCTGGAACATGACACCCTACCAAGCCTTTTCTTAAACACATCACACATGAATGGTGGAATCTGTTCATGTTAAATTGAATTCCCGGTAGCATTCTTACAATGTTCCATGACTAATTTCATCTTTGTAAAGCTCATACCAAAAAATAAATAAAAATGGTAAATGGAGAAAGCTAATGGATAAAATCTCAAGCAAATCAGTCTGAATAGCTTTTGTTGCATGCTGTTGATTTATTAGGATAAGATCCTGGCAGAAACGCAGCAAGAAATATTTATTCATGGCAGGAGTTAATGATGTCTTTGTATCTACATGTGAGGTATGACCATGAGAGGTGCCAAATGACAATCTCATTGCTATGGGGAATGTATTCAGAACAGCCAAGCAATGTTACACCATTTGTTCCCAAAGAGTATTATCTAAACTGTCAATTAAACAATATTTGTATTTTAAAAAAAACAAAAAACAAAACAAAACTGTTCACTTTTCAAGAAAAACAAAAACATGATCATAGAGTTTTGTAATTGTTGCTTAGATTAAAAACAAAAAAACAAATACCCTAACAAACAAACAAACAAACGGACAAACAAAATAAAGCTTTGTTTCGCATAAAAAGATGCAAGCTTCTCAGGCATGCTATTTTGACTGGGATTCAACCCCACCTCCCTCATTTGAGAGCAGATGTCTTACCACCAGACCAGTCTTACCACCAGACCACCGACATAGGCATATGGGGACTCTTTGGTTAAGGGAGGGGGGGGGGGGGGCAGAGGGATTGATTTGCCCAACATTTTTACACCAGATAAAATCATAATACCAATTTCTAATGCCTGGTGAAAAGTCTTAATTTTTTGCTTTCACTGTCCAAATTATTTTCTTCTCGATGTTCCTAAATTTCCGCCACTGTTTTGCCCGAGTTTGGGAGGGCAGTTGCTCAACCTTCCCCCCAAGTTCGTACGCCTAATTTGCAGCAGGCACCCGAACAATATGGAAAATGTCAGGGCTAAGCAATATTAGTTTGGTTTTTACTGACACCACGTGTGGTCATGGTGGTAATAAGCAATGTAAGGTCAGTAAATCCAGCGAGGTGTCAGATAAAAATAAGTCACTTATTGAACCAATGTTTTACCTTACATGCAACTCAATTATCCTACACCACATCTTTAAGTTTAACTGACTGCTGGACTGATGATCCTTAGTCAGAATGTCGTTAATTCAATGCAAACAATTCTTGTTGACTCTAACTCACTTTTGATTGTAGTACAAATGAACTCAAAGAGTAAATTTCTTGTTATTTTCTATTTTTTGTTTTCTTTTTGCTTTTTATATTTTTATTATAAAAAAAAACCCAAATCTTTTGTGGTTCCTTTTTAGCAACAGTTTTATTGCTAGCCAGAGAAACCCCCCAGAGATTGGTGTTTTGTACAAAGTTATTGATGTATGATATGTCTGAGTCTGTCTGGCTTGCTTGTGTAATAGGGCTAAAGAAAGCTCTCTAGTCGGTGGAAGCGCTGGAGGGGGGGGGGGGGGGGGGGGGTGATGAATAGAAAAGTTCAAGTTACTTTGGCGATCTGCTCTATGTGTACAATAGTGTATGCCTGGTTCCTGTGATCCTTTAGTTTTAAGTCTGAATTTTGAAATTGTGCCAAACTTTACTATAATTGATCAACAGGTACAGCTGTTCAAATTGATCGCTTCCAAAGCTTGTCCAAAATCAAAATAAGCAAGCAAACATCCAATCATCGGGTCACTACTATAAAATTGGTTTAGCAAAATTTTTAAAGTGCTTGGTAAATTGAGTTTGTTGGTGAATTTTCCCCAAGTATTTGTTTCACACAGATAAATCTTTGTCACAAAAGCATTTATCCATTTTAAGGCCCATTTACAAATATGAAAAGTGCAAATATATCTTTTAGCTGATGAAATTCAGCTTACTAAAAACAAGAACCAGGGGCAGTGCACATATTCAAAAAAGTCAGCCTTGCACTTCGCCACCTCATGGGCAGACATTGTTTGCACACTGGTTTCTTCCCTGCCTTTCACAGATAAACCCGGTTCAAGTAGCGAACCAGAGCCTTGCATGTGGATTGGGCTTTCAGTCTCAACATCACCATCACCATCTTCTCTACACAGGTATATGCAGGCCTACGGGTCACAGTGCTAGTCACTTTTCAGGGTCCCTTAGTTTCATTACCAGAAAGATATAAAATATAACAACATCCAATATGAACATTTCTGTACAGGATAAATCATTACCGCTATGCTCGTTATCCATCCCAGTGGGTATCACACTGTCTTCAGGTCTCTTGTCTTGGCTAGCATCATTGCCTTCACTGCTATCTTCAGCATCAACTTGATTGACAGCTTCATCAACCTCACTCTCTCTACTCATCCCTTCATCAGATCGATCTCGGTCATCTTCAGGGTTTGTGCTTCCTGGATGGTTGTAGTTGTTCCAGTGCTTCCAAGAACCTGAAGGATTGATAAATAACAAGGAACAATTATTTATGAGCGTTTGTATTACTTTTCTATGTATTGTATTCTGGATTTCTTCAAAGCTTAGGCCTAAGTTTCCATTTTGATTATTGTTCATGTAAATATGTTATTGTTTGTATTAGCGCCATGAGCACTGTTGTGGATTTGTGCACTTTATAAGTTTTCATTATTATTAGTTTATTATTATTTCAGGGTAAAATAGAATAGCAACAGAAAAATTGTGTTTAAAATCAATATATGTAACATGTAACAACAGCAAATCACTTCATTACAGAAAATAATTCTTGCTGGCTCACATATACACACTGAACTTAAATTATAAATAAGCTGCAAAACAAATCGATATTACAGAAGATAGAAATTGGGAAGTGGTTATGCTGACACAAAGTAACTGTCACAATAACCTATTTACAACTTACATGTACATGAACAATACATCAATTGATATACATGTATAAAAGGGAACATAAATACTGAGGTCTCCCTCAGCTTGCAGTACGAGGCATAATTTCCAACAACGCAGCAACTGGAGTGAAATATCAAATACACCTGGATTTCATAGAACTACTTTTAAAGCATACAAAATTGCTAATCAAAGCCAAATGTTGATTGAAACAAAAAGGTTGCTAGTCCATCGACCACATCATGTGTTTGGTTTGTAAATGTTCCCTTTCATTCCCTGCTAGTCAAAGATTAATCTTTGACTAGCAGGGAATTTATCAAAGGTTGGGCCAAAGCTGATTTGTTGGTAAAATTATTATGAAAGACACAATAAAAGTCACATGAAAGTTTTAGCTGAATACAGTGTCTACTTGTTGAAAAAAAAACGCAGATAAACTATCACAGTATTTTCACGAGAGCGTCGAATCTAACCACATTCAGCCAGGTAACAGAAGGAACCAACCGCATCTCTGGCCACAGCATTTGCAAACAGACACCAACCCTCAGAAATCTGAGAAACGATTCATGCATGAACCGTTTCTCAGATTCAAATGTTTTGTTAGTTTCTAATCAACAAGGGGCATATCAGACAAGGTAATTTCACAGGATGCTTACTACATTACCATCTTTATAACATGTAACAACATGCTTTCGGGTAGAAATTACACAATCTTTTTGTGGGTTTATTACCTATCTTTAGCAGAATTTCCTGTTATAAACAGCTGAGTAAAATTGGGATCTGA
This sequence comes from Leptasterias polaris, assembly GCA_037783415.1. Lineage (NCBI taxonomy): Eukaryota > Metazoa > Echinodermata > Asteroidea > Forcipulatida > Asteriidae > Leptasterias > Leptasterias polaris. The sequence continues at coordinate 6,609,498 of JAZGTN010000027.1, forward strand.
TTTATTTAATACATATTGAGTACACATTTATTTGTAAAATTTACTGGTACAACAATGTGTGTACACTACATGTATGGCGTTAGGTACAGGTACATTTTCATAAAGCATATAAACAAGGCTGGAAACCAGTGTAACACTGTACATGTATGTTACATGGTATTTTGGATGATTTTATCTGTCATGTCCGTTGCTGCTTAGCGAGAATTTTTATGCAATTTTGTGTCCCATCAGCTTTATGGAACTGGACCTTGGTATGAATTAAAAGGTACTGAGTGGCCTCACCCTTGACAGCCTGTCTTGTTTTAAAAAAAAACCCCAATAATTTTCAAAAAAACTAGCACTGAATGGGTCCCTTTGCATGTAGTTCAGAGCGTTGAAAACACATCCTTTTGAATAACAGATTTAACAGGTATGGGTCATCATGTCTGATACTTTAAAGGGCAGGGCAGTTTTTCCTTATTAAAGGCTACGTTAGTCAGTGAGGGAAATATAAGATTGCATCAGATTATTTTGAAAGGCCCAAAGGCAGTGACCAGGGGCATGAGGGCAATTGCACTCTTGCCTCCGTAAAACATCAGGCATGGGTTTGTAAGTTTACAGCATGTACACCATACTGCATGTCAGTGGAACGCTCAATTCTACTTGCCTATGCATACTTACTATTCTCATGTGCATGTATGACAGACAAACATTAAACTAATTAAGTACTATACACTGAAAATACACATGTATTGTAGTCCAATAGCATCGTAAATGTTAAACGATGTTCAACTGTTCCTGTAATTAAACATAAAATTACTCAGTAAATACAGACCGTAGCATACAACACATACAAGAATACAATGTATACAACAGTACAGTCAGGAAAGAAATGAAAATAAAAATATTGTATCATGCAGAACCACTGATGTACAGCTGCAAACAAAAGAGTGTTTATTTTAGATCAGAAGAGAAATCACACACTGTACTGAACCAAAGGCAGGCATTGCATGCGTTTTACTTTCACAAAGCAAAGCCATCACAACACTAGGGAACAAGAGGGGAAAAAAGAAAGGATGTTACCACCAGCTCTGTTCTGCTGACTAGAGGCAGCATCATCAGGCTTGAACCTGCCCTGATAGGGTCTACTATTAACTCGCTGTCTACCCTTTCCCCTGTCTCCATCTCCCGTGCCACTATCACCTTTGTCTTCTCTCCGGTTCCAGTCATCTTCTACCGGCAGGTGATCATACAGACGAGGTCTGTCAGGGAGCCTCCTGTCCTCTGGGGGTTCCTCCACTGGGTAGTTGTAGTTGTTGAGTCGATCACGCCTATGATAGTTGATATAGTTCTCTTGGTCTGGGCCAAACCTATCATCTTGAAGGTCTTGGTACAATGGGTTTCTGTTATCGAACCTGTCACGTCCAGGATCACCTGCATGTATGTCTTCAAACATGTTGTCGCGATAGTTATAGTCTGGAGTGTCCGGGTACGGCTTGTCGTTGAAGTTTGTGTCATAATTATCATAGGGGTAGAGATTTTCTCGGCTATCGCTGTTGGGGTAGTAGTTAAGACGGTCAGGAGTTCCTTTTTCTTTAATGCGGTCGGGCCCAACAGGATTTTTATGGCTCATCTGTTGCCGCGTATAATTTGGATCATCTCTTTCGTCATTTGGAAGAACTGGTCGATGTTTGGAGTCAACTCTGGCAGATTGGCCTTGAAACTTTGTGTCATGATCAGCATACGTATATCCCTTGCTCTCCTTGTCACTCTGCAGTCTGTCTCTCTGTTCTTGGTCCAGTTCAACATGATCATCACTATGAGGAGACATCTTGGGTTGCTCTTTATCATCAAGTCTTTCATCTTGCTTGTTGTGTGTCTTCAATGGTCTGACGTCATTGCCCTGAGCTTGTCCTTTTAAATCTTCTTCATCACCCGACGGGTGATGTAAATTTGGCTTCCAGTCGGCAAGTTCATCTGAGGTGTCTGGTTGAGCTCCTACCTGGTGTTCTCTTGAGTTGGGTTGCACATAGTCTGGTACTTCAGCCTTACTACCTTCATCAGCATCCTTTGCAGTGCCAGTATCACCATCATCATAATTCTCTCCATCCTGTTCATCAACTTCGTCTTCGTCTTGAAGACCCTGAAGTTTCTCATCTCCTCTGTCGCTCTTGTTCTTATCAAACTCCGGTTTCCCATCAGCATCCTGGATCTTATCCTCATCATGAGCATCTCTCTGTCCATCATTGGGACTGCTCTGCTCATGAAGCTCACTAGCTAGCTCACTCCGGATGTCATCCAGGCGCATCTTCTGGGGGGCTTTAGTTTGCTCCTGCTGGCCTTGATTGGTGTCAGAGTTGGGACCTATTTTAGGACGGTTAGTGGCATGGGAAGAGTGAGAAGAGGAGGGAGTATTCGTGTCTGAAGAGAGGAAGGAGAAAGTGAAGAAAACTCATGTCATACTGTAAACAACACTACTCAATTTATGCTTGTTGAAAAGTTCCACAACAAAAAAACCCATACCAAACAAAGTTGATTTAAAAATAAACTTTACTGCATGTGACTGTTAGTTGCTGACCAACTGTCTCATTAAACTTTAACATAAACAACAAGAAGTATGACTGTATATTCCTATGTGATACATGTAGGCCTACTATCCCACAATTCATCTTCCCAAGTTATCGTGCATTTTATACCATCTGGAATTTCACAACAAGTGGATATCTTTATTTTCCCCAGAAAAGTTTCTTACCAGACAGTTAATTAAGGTTAATCATATTAATATAAACATATTTTCATGACTTTCTTTTCAAAGTACAGTACAGAAAAGATTCTAGCATTTTACAAAGCTCGCAAAATGCTGTTTCTAACAGAAGGAGAATATTGCACTTCTAACATGCGACTTCCCGAGAAGTTGAGGCGACATCAGTGACATGTGTAATGAAATAGTGAAAACCATTAATTACCTTTTCATTCAAAGTATCAATTCATGATGAGGAAAAAGCCAAAGGATTAGTTGCAAGGCAAAGTTTATAAAGAGTGCAATTAAAACTTTTTAAACCCTTAAAATTCGTCAAATTCATGAATTCAACGAAGCAGGTTTTTAAACTTTTGATACCAATGGACTAAAAACACCACAGCGAAACCAATCATGAGAGTGGCATGAGACAGAAGAATACATTAATTGCGATTAATCGGGCAGTACAAGTAGTCTAGCAGTGAGCACTTGAAGTGGATGTGATGGATTAACTTAGCAGGTACATGTATGATAGTCCCTTGGTAAAAAAAAGTAAGACAATTTTATTGTGTATGATTGATACAGGCTTTTAAAGACCTTTCAAGCTATTTAGAAAAATAAAATTGCTGACCTTTCTAGAGGGCAAAAAAATAATCATAAAAAAAGCCCAGAAATCAGATTAAAGTAGAAAGAATCATGCTCGCTTCATATGTAATATATAAGTTTGAAATACAGTGTTTAAAAAGATCTATTCTGCATTCTAAAATTGTTTGGAGGCAATTGTTTTAGATTATCAAAACGAGTACAATGTGATGTTCCCACCATATTTGCATCCCATTTCATCCGATCCATCCGTGCAGTCCTCAACATCATTACAGACGTAGCGAGCTATGATACAGTCACCATTGGCACACTGGATCTGGTCATCCCTGCAACCATCCTCATCCACACCTGCTTCTGTAAAGGTTTTAAAACAAAAATAATGATAATATAATAACTTAATATTGATAATAATATAATAATATTAATAATAATAAGTTAAATGCATTGCAAATTTTTCTATTTCCCTTTTTGTTTAGTTTTTTTTTTTGGGGGGGGGATGGGGGTCAAAAAGCACACTCTCAAAAGAAAGTCAAACAGAAATTCTTGTGATGAACATAACAAGAGGACAATTTAGTCATAATATTTGCATTCAGGATAAAGAATATTTTAAAAGGTTTTTTACGCTTTACACTGATGTCTGACAAGCACTGTAAAGAAATACTCAATACTTTCAAAATTTCTGCAGGAAAAAAACCAAAAACTTTGTACTTCTGTGATTTTTTTTGTATGGCTCGGGGAACCACTGAGTAGCGCTTATCACACACTTTACTTAGTATGTGGAATATTGATAAACTCTGATTTTGAGCACAAAATTATCATTGGAAAGCATTGTTTCAAACAGCCTTAATGAGGTTTGTTTGTTTGTTTGTTAGTCTATTCTATAATACAGAACTAATGCTTCACTTTTCGCCAGGAAAGCTGGATGGTCTACTGGTAAAGAATTCTGCTTAACTCTTTCAGTGCCAAACTCGTACATGTACGAGGTAAATTTGTTAGTTCGAAATCGCCAACCTCGTACATGTACGAGGTAATGTTCATACTTAAAATCGCCAAACCTCATACATGTACGAGGTAGAGTAAACATGTTATCACAAGGGGGCGCTCTCGCTCTTTCTAATGGTACCATTTTTATTCATGTACGACCTGTATTTTTTTTCTCTTCGAATTCTTGCGGGAGGGCGTAGTTTCGGCTTGTGGGAAAAAATGGCGGCGCCCAGTAAATGAGCGAAAAAATGCGGAATTCCCCTGTGTGCAGGACAGTGTTTCAGGGTGTATCACTATGTGCGTGACTACTATTAACTTTCGAATGTATAAAGGATATACCAGAGAGCAAGATACAACAAGTTTGGTGAGTAAAACTTTTTTTTTTTTTTTACAAAATTTTGAAAAAAAAAAAAAAACGCTCGAAGTTGGGCACTTTAGGGTTAAACTTTTGAAATGTCGCGGGCACTGAAAGAGTTAATACAATATGACAGATCATATTTATAGGTTCACATCCCACCCGAGGTCCCTACGAATATTTGTTATACTTAAGAATACTGAGTGCAGCATTTGATCAATCATCAATATTCTTTTATCCCCAAGGTAAGAATTGTGTTAAAATCAGCTTCACTCCATGTACAAGCACATGTCTAGCAACATTATTAGTCTTGAAAGCATTTATCATAAAATTATGCAGAGCTGGAAACAATGCCCATGGACTTTGGCTTGGTACCGTTATCATAATTGTAGGCCCACACGTAGTGTGTGTTATGGTTTACATAATTTAATAAAAACTAGCTGATCTCCAGGCACTGTGCTTACAGACTACATTGTAAGCTGCCTTTTCTAGAAAGCTGTTCAAGGCTTGATATTTTGAACCGATGCACATTTATTTAAATACATGTATAAATAAATGAGCACATTATTCCCTCCCCCTAATTTCACATCATTCAGGTTATTAATTTTTATAAAAAGAAATTTGTATTGCATTATTACTGCAAATGTATTCCTAATGAGTTACCCCCCCAAAAAAAATCCCTTTAGCATGTTTAGTGTGGGAAAGCTTTTTTCAAACCAGTCCCCGTTCCTCAATAGTCACAGCCTAGACATTTCTATGGCACATGATTACATTACATGTAAACTACAATGTCAGTCAGTTTCCATAGACAGTAGGGGAAGTTAGGGCCAAAGCGCCACAGAGCAAACTGCAAAAGGTCATATTTATCCAGTCTTTGAAAAAATTATGCCAAATATACAAACAAGTAGGCCTATATACTCAATTGTAAAGTTTTTTTTTTTTTCAAATCGTAAAAACTGACATATTATTAATAAGCGTTTTCACGGTAATATGTGCCATCTTGTCCAAGGGGCAGATTTATTCATTTTGAACAAGTATGTTTTGAAGCCTGTGACTCGACTTGGTTATTCACAAGAACTTCAGCCACATGTCTGGAAGGTGGTGTAAGAATGAGTGCTGAGTTGCAGATGGCAACGCATATTCAAAATAAACAAGTCTGCTAGAAGTAGAACAAGATCATGCATTAAACGTAGTAGTGCTTTGTACCATCATCTTCACTGGCAAAATCTCCTGCATACATCACAATATCTAAATCCTTTTTGTATGGCTATTTTGCTTATTGTCAGGATTACTGGAATTATTTTTGGAAAATTCCCTTCAGGCCTTTATATAGACTCTACAGGTGTCACAGTAAGACTAAAATGTACATGTAAAAATATTATACGACAACATGGATAAGGTCCAAGTTGATCCTCCCAACAGTTGTAGATGTAAACTGTTTGCACTATTCTGCTGCTAGTGCTACTGCTAAGTGCTAGTACAGTAGTGAGTACTCTTATCTTACACTAATACAGGATTTGAGCTGACCTCTCATCACTGGGTATCCTCAGTGGTCTAGTGCTGTGGTAAGTTATCTGACTCTCAAATGCACAGGTTGTGGGTTTGAATCCCACCCAAGACAATGACTATCACACATCAGTCATACATGTCATAGTCAATCCAAAAATAACATTCTTTATCCCCAATCTTATTCATTAAAAAGGCTAGTTGTGTCACATTATCATTCAGCGTTGCACGTTCTCTCTAATAAGCCAGTTCTCTTTTACCAAGGGCCAATTAAAACACTGAGGACCAGTCAAAATTCACTCCATATCCAAGTTGCTGTGTTTATGAAATATGGACTAGTGAAAAAAGCTGGGGGACTATATGATGTAGTGAAATGACAAGCTACTGTCCCTGCTGGCTAGTCAATGAAAGAGTTAAGGGCAAACTAGCCCTGGAGTGGAAGGACGTCAGTGTCTGTTGGACTGTACTGATGCGTTGTAACTTGTATGCAACCGAGGAGTCCAACCTCGGCTAAGGGCAAACCTGGAATTATTTCTGTTAATGAAACCAAGGATGCTTCATAAGTGAACTTAATGACTGTACTGTATTTAGATCATAAGCTTGAGGAAACCTGTAAACAAGGGTGCTTGCTATGTGAACCAAAAACACTGGGGTTTGTGCTTGTTGTAGAGAATAGGATTAGGAAATATAGTCAACAAACTAAGCGGCCCTGTGATAGTCCGAGGATTCCTACCTTCATCTTGGTTAGGCCCATCATCCTCCGGTGTAGCTGCTGTCTCCTGCTTGACATCAAATCCTGTCTTCACATCACCATCATCTCGTTGTTCATCATCATCATCTCCACGATCAGATCCAGTTTCTATTCCATTCCTTGGAACCACTTCAAACCCTCCAACCATGGCAGTTACATATCCAACATGAATGGAAAATTTGCACTTCATAGAGTCATCAATGCGGCACTTAAACAAGAAACAGTTTTTATCTTTAGTATTGTCATCAACGAAGACGGCAGTGTCGCAATGTTCCTCCTTGTCACAGCACTGCCTGCGACATTCCGTTGCAACAGTCACTTTCATGTCGTCAACAAACTGGGCCCCGGAATACATAGAATCTTTGGTGCGAATGATTGTTGAGTTTTTAAGTTCGAATCTATCGTCGCAAGTGTTTGATCTGTGCGAGTTATAGTCCGAGTCATGGTTGGCGATGTTGCGTACGTCGTCCGCGTACCTGCTGTAGTCCATGGGGGATTTCTTCGCTGAGTGCCCGTTATCCGCTCCGTACGATGTGTACGTTCCAACCACTTGCACACCGACGAAAACTGCTACCAGATGTAGCATCAGAAATAAGTGAGCCATCCTTGTTAGCCTTTGAGAAAACTATTCGATGATAGAGTGCAAGAAATTGACAAATTACCGAGTGTTTAATCGTTCAAGGCGGCCCGCTGTACAGAGCACTGTTGGCAAATCATCCATTGTAGTTTTTTCTGACGGTACTCGATGTATCGACAGCCATTTTGTTTTTTAACCTCTACACACGGTACCCGCTAGCATGCAAGCACTGATCTCTATAGCAAGCTGTGTTCCGATCAATTATTATTTTCATAAAAGAGAGAGGGCGCTTTCACTTTCTGAAGATCGCGCACCCCCCCCCTTATTTAAACTCATGGTTTGTGCTACGCGAGATTTGCATTTATAGGATAAACTTGTTTTCATGCTTGTTCTAGAAAAACTGGGTAGACAGACAGCCGCAGTGTAAACTTTTTCATGATACTCAAAAAATCACTCAATAAGGTCACATATACTTCCAGTAAGATGTTGGATGATAATTATAAGTTGTTTTGATCCCTTTTTATCCACACAGATATGCAGTTGATGCAGAGATGATCTGTTTGTTTGTTAGTGTTTGTTTGTTAGGTGTTCGTGCAATTCAGCACGAACACCTATTGTTATTGTTCTGTTTTTTAGGTGTTCGGCTAGCAGCCGAAAACCTATTGTTATTGTTAATTTTTTTTTTTTTTTAGGTGTTCGGCTAGCAGCCGAAAACCTATTGTTATTGTTAAGTTTTTTTTAGGTGTTCGTGCAATATGAGCACGAACACCTTGTTTTTGTAGCTTATCGATTACAGCAATCAAACTAAGCCAAACATGCAAGTGCACAACAAAGGCCCCGTTTCACAAACTACCCCATTGCTCAAAAAACGCGTCCATCATTAATTTTACATGTAAATAATAGGGTGGGTTGATGATGGTGTGTTTTGAAAACTATAAAATTATAGCCTCAGCCTACAGGATGCACATTTTAAATTTCTTCAACAAATTGTCAGATGTGTTTTAATATGTAGAAACATGAAGGGAGATAAAGAGAATGAGACTGAGGAGTAGCTGGAGAAGATGTACAAATGATGAACTCAGAAGACCGGGGTTCACGAGTGGCCAGTGGCGGCGAAGACAGCTCAGAGTCGGGTCGATCCACTGGAGGTTTGTCGTCAAATGGTATCGTCCTACGGGCAATGGGCCTAGGTATAATAATAGGAGATCGGGTCTGCATTTGATTGGTCTGGAAGTTACGTGTGGGACGGAAGGGTGCATGTACTATAACCACCCAGGTAGCAAGCCCATATGGGCCCCATATGGGTCCCATATGGGCCAGAATATGGGCCCCATGTGGGAATAACCCATATGGGGCCCTGTGGATCCTGCACCCGGGATTCATTGGGGCCCATATGGGATGGCCCAGAACCCATATGGGTCCCATATGGGGCCCACATGGGGCAACATATGGGGCCCATATGGGTCCCATATGGGTTGGCCCAGATAACCCGTCTGGGATACATCTGGGGCCCATCTGGGTTATCCCATATGGGCATTACCTGGGATTCGTATGGGCATTTGAGGGTCCCATGTGGGTGGCCAGCCCAGATAGCCTTATAATATATTCAAGTAATTGTTTAATGTTAATGTGTTAATGATCAGTCTAATTATATGAACGATTACATGTATACTAATCTACAATACCACAATACAAACTATATTACTCATTTATAATATGGCGTATAAGTATATACCTTTCCCTACTTGGCATGTATTATATAATTATATAGTCCACAAACTGAAGACCTACACCAGTTGCTTAATTAAAAATGTCATTATTTGAATTAGCTTGTTTTAAATGAAAGCGTTTAATTGTAAATTTTATGTATGTATTTTTCTTATAGACGAATATCTTACAAAAAAGTACAAAAACAACTTTACAGAACTAAATTTCACTAAATTGTTTTAATTTTTTTTATCAAAAACACACTACTTCAATGCCCTGTCCCATAAATTTGCATATTGCCAATATGGGTTTGCCCAGGTCTTACCCATATCGTACCCATATCGTACCCATATGGGCCTTTGCATATTATTCTAACCCTAAATTTTGCTTAGGTCGTGCTTATAGGATAACCAAATGAACCTTTTCATATCACTGCTCACAAGGGATATTGCTTATAGGTAATTCCTATTCTGATGTGGTCCTTTCCATAAATGTTTCATCCAGGTTTGTCCGGAGGAAATTACAAAATCCATTGGAAGGGTCATAAACCCTTGGGTTTGCTAAACTAGACAATTCTATTCTAAACTATAATATTAACCCCGTAATGGCCGAGGTTTTTCTTTGAATTATCTTTGCCCAGGTCTTTTTAATACAACCCATATGAGCCTTCCAAGTGCCCGTATGGGATTGTCCATATTTTTCCATATTTGGTCTTTTGAATCTTCAGCCCATCCAATATGATAACCACACGGGACAATGCATATTTTTCCCATATGGGCTAGCCCATGTTTTCCCCACATGATACCCATATGGGCCCCTTCATATTCTGCCCATATGGGATTGTCCACGTTTTCCCCATCTGATACCCATATGGGCCAATTCATATTCTGCCCATATGGGGCAATCCCTTGTTTTCCCCATATGATACCCATATGGGACACTGCATATTTTGCCCATATGGGCTAGCCCATGTTTTCCCCATATGATACCCATATGGGCCACTGCATATTCTGCCCACATGGGAATGCCCATGTTCTTCCCATATGATACCCATATGGGACAATGCATATTTTGCCCATATGGGCTAGCCCATGTTTTCCCCATATGATACCCATATGGGCCACTTCATATTCTGCCCATATGGGATTTCCCACATTTTCCCACATTTTCTCATATTTATGGGCCCCATATGGGCTTGCTACCTGGGCAAAGCCCCCATGTTATAACCGAGCGGACAGGAGACAATAAAACATTTTGGATTCGTGTTTTATGTCTGGTTAACAATATTTGTTAGAACTCAAAAATAATATACATTCAAGTTTCTACTTTAGTCTCCAGTTTCAATTCCAATTAAATTGTAAGTAAATTCGTTTGTTTTAAGGTGACTTAAGGGTATCAAACAAGGCTACCAGAAAGGGGGGCTGAGAAATGATAGAGTTCCATGGGAATAAGTCCAGTAGCACTAGCAACAGCTACTGTTGCGACAATGTCAGGCCCAAGTTTGGACAACGAGATATTCTTCTGTACATCAGGTGGATGGTAAGTGTGTATCGCCAACAATCATAATAATGGAAGGAAAATTAATGTGGCTGAACTTAGAAAACGAAGGAAAACCAAGAATTAACAGCGCTCTATACAGTGAGACCCTTCTCCCAGGTGGCAAGTGCAGGAATGACTTCTTTGCAACTCGCTGTAACGCTTGCATGAGTAATGGAATTTTACTTATTTGTCAATTCTCTCTAATTCACAAATAAAGGAATGCCCGGGGCGGGGCACTTGACATTTTGCATTCCAATTGGTATTGTCTCTATTAAATGTAAAGTCTATTAAAATGTAAAGTCGGTTGGTTACATTAGTACAGCAGAATGTTCTGTATTTTTTCGTCTTCTTCTTCTTCCTCTTTTTGTTATATTAAAAGTGTGATTTTTCTCTAGGATAATCATTTACTGTGTGAAAACCATCTTTTTGTTATATTAAAAGTGTGATTTTTCTCTAGGCCTAATCATTTACTGTGTGAAAACCGACAATGAATTGACACATGACAACATACCAAAAGTCATGCAAAAACATTGTTAATTTAGCGGCTTGTTATGAACGAAATGGGCTGGCCAAGGTTATTTAATGTGGGAACATTTCAAGTTATTCAACCGCAGAAATTGAGTACGTGTGTCATTAAAAAAACCTGTTGAAAATCTACACAAACTTTTGCGTTGCCCAGAGTGCCTCCTTTGTTGGCACGTGTGAAATCCTCCCCACCCCCCCCTCTCTCTCTCTCCAGTCAAGTTAAAGGGATACTAAAATTGCCCCGAAATGCACGAGCAAATCGTTAAAACCACCATCAGTGTAAGTGACAAAATTTTTGCTGTTGTCTCGGCCCAGCATCTGTTTTTTGTTGTTGTTGTATAGAATGATGTGTGACTGCCGCAAACAAAGTAATTTCGATATCATCAAGGGGAAACTGCTTTAGAGGTAGGCCTATGTTTCACGAAACCGGGTCCGAAAGATTCACTTGATCTCACAGATTCACTAATTTTATGTTTTCTCACGAAAGTGTAGGTAGGCATACCCAGAGTTGTGGCGACTTTTATACAATGGAGCAAAGGTCCCCGCAACGTTTTTCTTTGTTAGACTGGGTCCCCACAACGTGATTCTTTAGAAAAGGGAATAATAGAACAACAATAGCAAGTCCCCACAACGGTGTGTGCAACAGTAAGTGTAGGATTTGAAACTGTGCATGGTGAATTGACACAATCAAGTGAGGTTTGACACCATGTAATAAATCTCTTTATATGAGTTGGAGTGGTTCTGAGAAGCCATGGGTTTAAAAACTCGACATTTCGAGCAGCTGTGCTCGTCTTATTGTCTTTTCTTTCTCCCGGAGACGATCAGAGCACACTGATAAAACGCTGCAGGTTCTTCTCATGATGAACCACCACAGCTCATCACAAGAGAGTTATTACATCTTAGCTCCGCAAACCTCATTTGATTTTCTCATAAACATGGCAAGTTGCTTGTTGGCTAGATTATTTTGTTTTTGATTAACAATATCAGTCGGTTCATTATAATTTATTGAAACTTTCCTCATAAAATTATGCCATATGCAAAAAATTACACTGAAGGGCCATAGATGACCAATACCATTTTCCTTTCAAGCTTCGGTGTGGTTACACATTGTTCACTGGACAAAAAGTAAGACGTTTTACACCGAAGATTATTATTATTTATGGTTTATTAAAATACTGCAATACAGCGGCTAAAAGCCGAAATGTACAGTTTACAAAAAACAGTCATTAAAAATCTCATAAAAGCACCAGCAATATTACATAAAAAGATTGAAATATCAAATAGTTATGAAGAAAAACATATAGAACAACTTTTGGTCATCCAATAAAACCAATTTACATTAAAACCATTAATTACTTTCATAGAAATTATTATTATGGGAGGTTACATAAAACTGCCATGGAGGATCAGCTAGATGTTCACAAAATGCGAGCAAGAGAGGGAATAGTGGAATAGTGGTTGACTCAGTCTATTGTTGAACATTTTATTCTGCAAAAACACGGTGTGACTTGCGGTTATAATATGTTGATCAAAGTAGGCTAATCGTGCACGGGCTATAGAAAATTTGTCATAGAAAAACAGGTTTAGCATAAAAATTCACTCAAAACTAGGTTTCGAGATTGTATAGTTGCATGGTTCACGCCTAGATGAACATTTAGGTCAGCAAAATATTTGTTCACAAAATAGGGCCTATAGTCTTTTGTTTCCCTTATATTGAAAACTACCCTTGATATCTCCTGATGTAACAAAAGTCCCATTGTTTGTTGTCAAAATGGACCATGCATTTATCTGACCAAAAAGAAACATAATATTATTCTTGAGAACGCACCAATCCTATACGGGTGCATAGGCACAATACTGTCTTGTTGTAACTGCATGCACATCATAATAATTAAAATAGGCCCGAAAGAAACAAAGGACAGTTTGGAAAACCTATAAAGAACCGTTTTCCTTAACTTTTTGCTGAAAAGCGAAAGAGGCGGTAATACATGTTTTGGGGGCCTAAAGATGCCTCCTTAAAATGATAAATTGGATGGATAGACTGTTAATTTACTTCAATTGTAAATGATTTGCAGACTTAGGTTCACCAAATCTTCATTAAGAGCATGAAGCACCAGATTTGTTGTCGGTTTTTTCTGGTTAAGGCTTGGTTCGACCTGTTGCCAAAAATAATGTGTCGTGCTTGGCAGTGTCAGTTACTTTATTTTGACGTATAAGGTTCCTTTGTTGGTTGTCTGTTTTGTTAGTAGATTGGCATGGTCCGTGCTTGATTGAATGGCACAGAGTTGATTCAGCAGAGCAAATTCACATGGTTCAGTAATTTCCACGTTCCCCACTGTTGATCTTCACAATGCAACCTTGTGCTTATAATCGTATTGTAATTGAAGTGTCCAACTGCAGGGGCCCATTAGAGGCTGGTGGAAGGTACCGGCGTGTACGACATTATTTTATAGTTTCTTTACTGAAATATATTTTCCCGACCGTCAGATCGGAAGGATTGGTCCACAACCCCACAAGCGTCGTTGTGGTTTTCTGCTACTTGGGATTCCATGACAATTGGTAAGAAAGAGTCTTAAGTTTTACTAAACACATGAACATCATACCCTAATAGACACATAATAATATACCATTTGGCGTAAGCGAAGCACATGGAGTGACGCCTATTATGCCTTTTATTGTTACATAAAACAATGTACATTATTTATTTATTTATTTAATAAAACAATGTACATTATTTATTTATTTATTTAATATTTATGAGTACAATATCTAAGATAATTGTGATACATGTCCTCTGCTTTACATGCAACTTCTGTGCCTTCAATCAAGGCTCCCGCACATAGGGAACTATAACCGCCATAACCTACTGCTGAAGCATTGGCACTAAATAAAAGCTTCAAGTAACTCTCAAAGTTAGAACCACCTCTTTTTCATGATTTAAATCATGAAATAAATTACCAATACATGCCAAAACTGTCAAATGACTATATAGGCAGCTTTTTTGTTTCACTTCATTATTAGAGGAAAAAACAGAGATCTTTAAAATTGCTCTGAAAACCTGTGCCCCAAAACAATTCAGTAGGCCTATCCTCTTCCATGACAGTGTTGGACTTCACCAGTATGTATTCAATTTGTTACCTACTTTGCATAATATTTGATTAAAGCGGATGTAAAAGTGCTTGATGAAGTGCTTGCTAGAATTAACTACGACACCATATTACATAACACCCCTCGTTAAGCACTGTTAACCACCGGCACGCACTCTGCGTTGCCCGAATTCCTAAGACAAGTATTTCCCGCTATACTGCGAACCGCGGGAAATGTTTATTATAATATAGGTCTATTTAGCATTTATATATATAGCGATTTATAATTACATTAATATTTTCCTGTAAACAAAAACCAGCAATGATAAGTCGTACCATGGGCATGAACGTGCGTGGGTGTATACAGATCAATTTGTGTATGCGATGTCCATATCATACCAAAATAAATATTCAGCTCATTGGAAGGTCTGTTTTGAAGACGCATGGCCCAATTTTCTCAAAAAAAACAAAACCCAAAACGTTTTTTAAGAATGCATTTTGACATATATAATAAGTAATTTTGCTAATTTATAAAATCAAACTACTTTTAGACCTGAACAGTGGAATACCCCATCACAATGGTGAATGTTGTCAAACAGTTGCAACCCTATAGAAGTATACCTCACTAATTTGTGTGTTCATAAAATTAAAAAAGTCACCTTCATCCCAAGGATTCTTATTTAACCCTTCCCCGGATGGTGCAAGTATGGTTTTGTTTTCTCGGGGAAGATGGGGCATGATCAGAACTTTAAAAAACGTCCGAGTTATCACACCATGGTTCTTTTCAAACAATGATTGGGATAATTATGTCCATAGTGTCGTCGCAAACTTTCACATTAAATAAACATTATTTATCATTTTGTATACTGCAATTTCTGCGGACAATAGTGAATAAATTTGAAAGTATATATAATTATGTGCGAATCAAAGTTCGTATTTTTCGTTGACAGGGTGACAATGAAGTTGGCGACACTAGTTTGCGTCTTTTGTACCTTCACATGTAAGTAATTGTCTCCAACACTTCGACCATTGGTCCTATAATGTTTCAAAAACCTACCCTCAAAATAATGCCGAACCTTCCTCTTACGTTTTTTTAGAGGGAAAATACCGGAAATTCTTAAATAACTGTAAAATATTCTGATACACTGAGCAATATTGCAAAATGGGGGTAAAACGCAGACCAGAAGGGGGCTTATGTATTTAGGGTGTCTGTTTTCACTTATCTTATCCCATGCAGAAGCTTTATATTGGCGAAACAAATCTGCGGCTTTCGCTTTATCACCGGAACGGACCGACGGTACACATGTCTTCCGCATAACCATTATGTTTTTAATAAATTATCACATTTTATCTTTAAAGTCTGCAGACTTAGTTGGTTTGTTCACCTGCATTCTGCACAATACCAGGATGTTAGTTATGCTTAAAGCCAAATGTTTTGGAAGTATACGATCCCTCTTGGTGTATTGCTTTTACAAACGTGTCAAAATATGTGTGGGTGTGTACCAACCAGCACACTACAACACTGTGGATGTGGAGGTGACTCTGTGTTCCATTTTTCTTTTATTATACAGCTGTATATATGCAAGAAGAATCCCATAAACTTGCAGCCAATCAAATTGCAAGACAATTAATGTGTATACAGAGTATAGGGAAGTGTTGTTTTGCCATTGCACTGGGGTTATACTATAGCCAATTCTGGGAAGATACAAAATCAGCCAATCACAGTTAATCAATCAGTGCATGAATTGAGCAATAGGGGAAGTGTTTCTTTCTGCCAATCACATACCTTGTTTGTTATCTTAACGAAGCATTGTTTGGCGGGCTCCGCAGAGTCTAGTCTCTGACAGTTTGTCATATAGGCCTAACCTTTCAATCACAATGAAGGCGCACAGAATTTTTCTCTTCGAAGTGATGTTGTTATGGAAAGAGATATAAGGTTTTATGCCTAAAAATTTGAATCTGAGAAACGTTTCTGTCAGAAACGTTTCTCATAAAATTATTGCGTAGCCTATTCCTATATATAGGGAATCCTTTGTGGAAATTATTCGCTCCGGTTTAGTGGCGATATCTCACTGAACGCAACCACCTTTTGAAGTGTAATTTTCACAGGTAACATAGTTTTATTGTATCTGCAAAACAATCGAACGGCTCCAAAAACCAAAGGTATACTTTGCCTTTAACATTGTCATGTTTGGGTTATTCCACACACTGGCAACTATTTTAAAGGTTCATTTTTAATATACTATAATAGGCTGGTCGTTGTTTCAAATCCAGCTCTCTTGTAAAATTGTCTAGTTTGTAAAACTCCAAATATTTCAAATTTACCAAGTCAGTTTCAAGTCGGATACGTCCGAGACCTACACAGATTATTCCCCATTGATCGCACGCGATGCAAGTTTGTGCAAAAAGGTCGTAATCTCCAAGGTATGACCGTTTTACCAGTCTAAATCCTGTGGGCGGAAGGTGACTTCGAGATTGATATTCTGGGCGGTTCTTAGCCTTTAGTCAAGGCGCACACAATACCCAGTGGCGCACGCTGTCCCTTTTCATGCGTTACGTATGGGGTGCCGCGATGTATTTTTTCGTGCGTGACATGGGTGCGCCTTCTCAGACGTCCTGCCTGCTGCCCCGTGTGTTTTACTTGGGCGGCGTTCTCAATTGGCAATATAACATAAGCTAGCCTTAAGACCACGTCTTCTATCTTCTTCTATATAATTAAAATCGGTGCCAAGTTCCACCCCGCGGCGCTGCGAGATCCGACCGTCCGCTTGCGCACGGTGACCTCGCCCCCTCGAGGACGAGGTTGCGCTGGGCTGCCATCTTTTTTATTGGGTCGCCATCTTTTTTTTCTCACGTGTGATAACTTCTCACGAGTGATTGGTCCGTTATTTCCTCGGTCTTGGGTGTTCGCCGTAATTTCCCAGCTCTCTCGACAAGATTGTGTTAATGTTAAGTTCCACCCCGCGGCGCTGCGAGATCCGACCGTCCGCTTGCGCACACACACCTCGCCCCCTCGAGGACGAGGTTGCGCTGGGCTGCCATCTTTTTTATTGGGTCGCCATCTTTTTTTTCTCACGTGTGATAACTTCTCACGAGTGATTGGTCCGTTATTTCCTCGGTCTTGGGTGTTCGCCGTAATTTCCCAGCTCTCTCGACAAGATTGTGTTAATGTTGTTTGTCTTCAGAAGATATTTGTTGCACGTTTTGTGGGTTTAAATGGTATTAAATAATTTATCAATAAATATCCACTGCATTTTGTGTCACCAAGGGGGTAATGCTAATTTCTACAGATACTGCATATTTTCTGTTAATTATGCTTTGTCTTCTTCCATCTCATTTCATTTTATTGGGCAGATGTGACCTCCTATGTCCCCTTTATAAATTTTCCTTATAGGCCCTAGGCCTACTTCTTTCATAAATTGACTGCTTACGTTAGGCCTACTCATTGACTGAATAACAACATAATATTCACAAAGACAAGCATTGTCGAATATTAGTCGTTACCTGCATTTAGTGGTATGTAGGCCTAAATACAACCAATAATTTCCGAGCAATAAAGAAATAAAGAAACAAGGCATAAAGAAAGCAAGAAATAACGACACAATGAAAGGGAAAATGGACAAAAATAAAGCCTCCTCCAAACAAGCATATCAATCAAGAAATCAAAGAGAGACAGAAAGGAACGAATAAAGGAAAACGAAAACACACAAATCATTTTTATTTTATTTTCGTTTCCTATTTAAATCTTTAGACGTACGATGAATAAAATTTGAACAACAGGATCTGTCAAGAGAAAAACAAGTTTACAAAACTGTCATCAACAAAATGTGCAAAATCACACCCCTGTAACACTTAACATTATTATTGTATTATCAACCATTTACAAAATCTAGAAGAACGAAATACGGAAACAAACGCATGCCGAAAAAAAAAAAAAAAAACAGAAATAGTGACATAGAAACATCGAAATCAACTGTAACATAGTGACATAAAAACATTACAAAATAAACGTCAATAGATATCAAGAAACATATCAGAGATAAATAATAGGCCCCCTGCAACTAAGGAAATAACGAAACTAACACATAAACAAAATAAACAAATAAAAAGACAAACAGACCACTGAGTCAGAAAAACACATAATAGGCCTAATTACAGAAACAATGAAATAGAATACTGAGAAAATACATAGTTCACCACCGGCAAACACGGATATTCAGAAAGAGAAAATATAGAAACAAAGACACATTTAAGAAATAAAGAGATACAGACACAAAGAAATCCAGAAATAAAGAAAAAAGGAAATCAAGTATTATACATGAATTCAAACATTTGACAAATTTTAGGAGCACAGAAGCAAATATTATTTCATGGATTACTCAGGCCTTTGTTGGATATTCAAAAAGTCTTGATTATCTAAAAACCTACATATCATGCCAAGCATGCATCATTGCATTTTTATATCCTTCCCAAATATTAAAACACACCCCAACTTATGCTTCGTAGTCGAGAAAAGGGGGCGAAAAGGGTGAGGGATGGCGACACTTCGCCTTCGACCGCACTCAACACCTTTTGCATGCTCAACATTTTATCATTAGGACATGACTACATTGCGTACAGATGTTAAATATCTTTACCAAACCAATCTGAAAGTTATAAACTCTGATATCCTCTCCAATAGACCCTTCCCATGAAATATGCTAATTACATTCACGCATGCGTACAGACCCTGCTGGTTGGCAAACGCCATAGAGTTGTGCACTAAGTAGACGCACAAGCGCGTCTGCGTCACGCCACCATCAGCCCCACACAAAAAGGGGCAATGTTCCATCATTTTGCCAACCAGCAGTGTAAGTGCGCACGCGTGAAGTGCAATTTAAATATTTCATGGGAAGGGTCTATTACCCCCCTCCCCCCCATGCACCGTGGTCGCATTTTATGTGCAAGAATCGCGCCCACCTAGCGGGTGCCGCGCGAAGCGCGGCATCCCGCTAGTATGTAATGAAGGATACGAAGCAGCCTCGCTACATGGGCAGCGCGCCGTAACGCCCGCTAACTCCGCGTACGTCTCTAACCCCTGGAAGGGAAACACTAAAAATCAACGCTGATTGGCTCACCCAAAGTGACTGCTACATGTATGCGTGTACGCATGGAGGAGGTCACTGTACGCTTGTTAAAAACTTTCGATCGGCCCTATATAGGCGCTTGTCGGGCGCTTAGTACGCGCGTGTAAAAATGCACGTATTTCGACGCAATGCATTTCAGTGAATTCGTAGTCTCTAACACAGAATGGATCAACCAAAATATCCCTTATATTTGGATATTTCAAAGTCACACTTCCAGGGGGGGATATGATCGAGCGATGCATTCTGGGAAAGAAAACAACATGGCGCCCGGCGAGATCGTACACCACTGGGAACGAGGTTGGATACGAAGTGGATTGGGGCAAATTAAATGGGCACAGCTCAACATGGGGAAGTAGCCTCCATGACCTCCATGATTTACTTGCAGTTGGTCAGTCTATTTCTTCCTCCAGATCCATGGTACTAGTACATGTACATGATGTACATGTACGTAGTACTAAAGTGGTAAGTATTGTTGAGTTATACTTGCTAACATCATTATCATAGAGAAAGGACTCTATATGTTTCCATCGATTGGTGGTAGACCCATGGAGGAAGGAACCCATGGTGGAACTTGGAAGGAACTCATCAGGGTAGACCATAGAGAAAGGACCACGTCCTTTCTCTATCGGTAGACCCAGTACAGTCGTTTGACCAGTTCTGGATCACTTTTTGAATTCACGTTGTTTTTTGCTGCAATCTCTTTGAAATCTTAAACAAAAAAGTTGATCAGTTTACCTAAACATGTCATAAAACTCACCAAGTATCCACTGACAAAAAATGATTAGTACTTTTGAAGAGGTTTGAGAAAAGTTTCGTCACCTGTTTGACCAGTTCAGGATCAGTTGAATCTATTCTGAATCAGTAGCGTGCTCTTTATTGCAAACCATACTCCCATTCATAAAACTGTCTCTCAAGGACAAGAAACTTCAGAAGTGTGTTGGCATGGACTTGGACTTCCTTTCTTAAGTGAATGTCATGCAAGTGTCTTCAACAGCAGTGCAAAAACCCAGCGACAAAAACACAAAACAACAGCAAAGGAGAATGTAAAAGTGAAGCGCATCTAAAAGCATTATTGACCCCTCCAAGTTTCATTTTCTCAAAAAAAAATCTAAAATCTACAAGAATTTGTTGAAGTAATGTATCTCAAAAGCAATAGATAAACTTTCTACTGCAGCAGTATGATTTTACCTCACTTGGTAAGTTAGTGCGGCACCATTTGACGCAATGAGATGTTGAGTGATCCCGAACTGGTCAAGGGTATGATGCCCCCCCAAAGACAATTTGGGTAATTTTGTCTTCTCAAAAAAACAAGACGACTGCTCAGTATTTACAGGAAATATTGTTTACACATTCTTAGCATTTTACATAAATGTTTTTTGCCCTGGCGTTCCAATTCTGATGGTGAGAAGTTTTAACAGCGTTTTTCAACCAACATTTTAAAACAAAATAATGATCAATTTCGCAGACAAACTTCTGGAAATTGGCCATAATTTATTTGCCGATGATGTTTGGCACCTTTATTTTGGGTTTGTTGGTTTAATGGATGTTATTCTTCACATGTGTCAACAGAAATTGGTAATGTGAGAAGTAATGTAATTATTTGGTTATTGCAAAGTTGAAGTGATCCCGAACTGGTCAATGATCCCGAACTGGTCAAATGACTGTATAACTGGGGCACTGTACCCCTTAATTTGTTTTGACATCTGCGGTCGTAAATGAGCAGTCTAGGGTAGTACTAGTAGTGGCCTCCTTGAACTGCTCCAAGGTGGGCAGCTCGATGATGTCTTGAGGAAGCTCATCCCAGTCTTTTATAGTACGAGGGAAGAAGCTGAATTTGTAGGAGTCTGATGATGTTCTTAGTCTTGTAAATCAAAGGCGATGTTGACTTCTGGTTGCATGCTCTGGCCTTTTGTTTGATGTAGTCTCAAGTCTGGGAGAGGAATGGCTATCTGATGGTTGAGGATCTTGTACATCGTGACTAGACGTGATTGTAATCGTCGTTTAAGTGTTGGGAGTCCAATGTCCAATCTCATAGCTGTGACGCTGTCTTCTCTGTTGTAGTTCCCAGTGATAACACCACAAACCTACATCCATTGAGCTGAGAATCATGCCAAAATGATCAGTGCTCATTGATCTTGAGGGTCATTACTATGTGGTGTAAAGGAGAATTAATTCAACTCTCTTCAGAATTCAGAATTTGCTTCCTGCATGTTCCGGAAATTTGGCACATCATGAGTATGCTACTTTTTGTCATGCTTTTTTTGATGTCATGCTTTTTTTAATGGTCAGGAACACATTGCTATCATTCAAGCATATAGTGAGTAATTGCAATGAGGAGAAAAATGCTTGGCAGCTTGTTTTAACAAATTTTTGGAAATTTAAATTACAGCTTAAAAAATATAGGAAGGAAATTTCTCAATGGCACAAAATGTTATTCACTTGAAAAACAAAAACAAAACATAACAAAGCAAATCAGGTGCGAGACGAAAAAATAAAATAAAAATAAATACTTTTTTTTTTTTATCATGATAACTTGTGAAAAAGACTCCAACTAAAATTATTAAACTTTTGGCTCTTCATATCTTACAATGAAATTATCATTCGAGTTTAAACTGTGAACTTAAAATGAGAGTTATTTTTGATTTGTTTTATCTCCTTTATAGGTCTAGGCTTTGCCCAGACTACACCGGAGAATCTCCCCTCATGTTACAATTTCAATGTAAAATTTGAAGATCCCTGTGCCTCTTGGTAAGTTTAGAAGTAAGATCAGAATTTGTTCCAGTTAGTAATTTTGTTGTGTTTGTGTGATTTTACATACCAAGGAAGCTTAATGTGATGTGATCTCATGATTTAAATTTCAAAAGCATCATGTAATATAGTACGTGCAGAACATTTTGTTGGAAACTAAGGGCGATGAGGTTAATATTGCGGCCATCTTGGGGGGGGGAAATTACTAAGAAACTTTTCGTTTTTGTTACATATGGCCTTATAAACTTGTCCTTTGGTTACAGCGAGTGTGTCCCGGTGTCGGAAGGTAGTCCTATCGGGAGATGGAGTTGTGTGACAACTTGTTCAGGTATTTGTATCATGACATTTCTTATTATAATATTAATTAAACCTTCAAACTCTTTATGCTTTTGTCTACTTCATCAAAACTAATTACCAACAGCAAGGCAACAAGTGAAGTTAAAATAGGTATTTTGACAGGAAAAATATAGACGGATCAAAAATGTTGTTGAAGGTGAAGTATTTGGTAGTCAATAAAAAAAACAAAAAACATTTATGACATATTTTCCTGTGAAATACTTTCATGTCACCTAACACCATCTTTTAAAAAATGATTTCAACAGGTAATATGTCTTGTGTGAATGCCCATCAAATCACTCTGATTTCATTGTTTTCACTAAGTTTTGACCACTTTATGTTGTAGTTTTCGGTTTTATCAAGGAGGTTGTAAGGTGTTTGGTGTATTTATTGGAAACTAGTGGAAGAGTATGCGTGTGGTAAACAGGTGTGGTGTTTAACAATCCAATAACTAATGACAATTGCCAATAAATCCCCCACCTGCAATTTGTAAGCCTATTTGTCCCTTAAAAGTTTTTGCAATGTTTATTAGTTTTGTTATTGTCGTTAGTAGTTAAAGGTGAGGTAATCGTCTGGTTTTTGTCAACAAAATGCTGATTTATAGGCGACATATTAAGAAAGATACACCTGTGAAAGTTTCAATTGAGCACATGTACTCAGTGCCTTTTTATGGAGAAACGACAAAGAACTGCCACGTTATTGTCAAAAGTATACATTGTTACTTTGTTTAGCGAGTTGACAGCAGGTACCAACCACATCTCTGGACATATTAAGGAAAGCATTCAAAGAGACACCATGGAAACTTCCAAAAGTTGCCAGTGGGGGATATTTGGAGAATAAAATTGTTTTGACATACTTTTATCAATGTCTAATTGCTAATCAAAGGGGCATTTCAGACGAAATAATTTGGCAGGATGCTAACTACCATTGAATATTACCGTCTTTATACCAAGTTGGCTTTCGGATAAAAATTACTGTACACAATATCATTTTGGGGATCAATACCAAAGTATGACCCTAACTTGAATACAGAAATGCACTGAGAATGCTGAGCTGAACTATTGTCTGCTGTGCATGCCCCATTTATGTCTGCTGAGGACAGAGAATATGGCCAACCCAGGTAGACTTGCAGACACGGCGACGGCTACGGCTGGATTACCCTGCCAACTTGCACTGAACAATAGGCTGCCTTTTGCAACAGCTGCAGCCACAGCCACAGCGGCCAATTGGTCCTATTAATACAATGTACGTACCACGTGAAATGTCTGTTTGGCAACACTAATCAGATCAACCAATAAAATGCCTGAAATTTAGCCAGACAGCTGAAAATAGCAGTGTGCATGAATTGCCTCAAGGTACATTAGCACTAAAAACTACACAGGCAGCATTCTCTGAGTTCCATTTCTACTTAAATCTTTTCTATGCTCATGTAGACCCAGCTTGTTCACTTTCGGTGCTTACTTTTATCCTCTTCAGAGTGCCCTCCCTACATTGTTGAACAGATATGCATCATCAACCAGTGTGCGTATGTGACGGAGTGCCCAAGGTTTCCTGAAGCTGAATGCAAAATTTCTGAATGTGGGACTTGTGAATCCGAGTTCTTCTTAAATGGAGAGAAAGTCGAGTGTAACTCTGGTAAATAATCAGCTTTACTGATTAGAATGTCAACTATCTAGCTGCTGTTAACGAGCTGGAAATACTCAACAAAGTGGTTTGCGAGTCTGCAACTGTTGCGTAACTAGGCAAAAGCAGTAACTGTTTGCGAGTCTGCAACTGTTGCGTAACTGGGCGTGAGTAATTGTATGTCACGCAGCACTTTCGGCTTGTACCCAGTTTTTGCTTGGCAAGACTTTCCTATGATAAGCAAATTGTGTGGGCATGGTTCTAGCTGTCCTGGATGTTGCCCCCCCCCCCCCCCCCCCGGTCCTAAATTTATATAAAACGTTAAAAGTATCCTTATAGTTTGTAGTCAACCATGGATGACCAGTTTCGTGGATGACAATACCCTAACCCCCCCCCCCCCCCCCCCACCCATCCACAAAATTCTGGATGTACAACAGTAAGCTTAACCTATTAGATCCCGGTTTCTGGAATTTTTTGAACAACTAGAACTGTTGTTTTTAACGGTCAAACTTTAGAAAACAATGTCAAAATTTGCACTAATAAATTTTGCACTGGTGCCGTAAGCCGAGTCTAATAAAATAATTGCTGCAGTATGCTGTAATTTTGCACTTGCCTAGGTGCTGAGAACAGTGGGAAACAATCAAGGCAGCCTATTGGTCTCTTGTGATCCTGGTTTATCAAACAACAAAACAAGGGCTTGTGTATTATAAATCCTCAGTAAAGAGTGGTTTCATCTGTTGATTCGTCTTTTGTCCCTGGCCAATGAAGCATGACACCTTGCTCTGTTTTTGCCAAAATTGTTGGCATGTTATCTTGTCAACCACACTACACAAAAGGACATGTTCTGGTCCTTGCACTATGGTTACACTCGGGCCTCTGCTCCTGTGTGCTGAACAATTTGCATGGTATCATGTCTTCAGGCAGTAAGCCCTTAAGTCAAACTCTTGTTTGCTTTTTAATTAATTCTGTTCACTTATAAATGGAATGAAAAACAGGTTGTTTATATGTTTATGTTTCATGTAAACTTGAGTGTTATAATGAACTTGCCCTTCTTCAAAATAATAATTTCATCTGTTTAATTGTAATGTGTTTTAATTATTATTTCTATTTGGTTTCAGAGTGTCCTGGGGGGATTGAGCCAGCTTATTGTTTTGTTAACCCTTGTGATTTTGAAGAATGCGCACCCTATCCCCTGGCAGAATGTCGTCCTAATTACTGTGGAGGATGCTTTGCGGAGTTTTACGATGAAATAGACAATCGGGTCAACTGCTCTGAAGAATGTACGATTAAACATTTTTTCAAACTTGTCTGTTGGAAAGTAGCAATATTGACCCCACCCCTCCTCCTAAACACTGCCAATTTGCCTTTCAGTCAATAAATTCCAGTCATAATTCAAGTTATAATTCCTGTCTATTTCCAAATTTATGTCTCTCAGTTATCTTTATGTACTTGAAAAAACCTTTTTGCCTGCAGTTCCTTATGAACTCTCTTCCCTTTGACAATCTTTTTGTGTATCCTTTCATCTTGGTTTGTTATCTGTAGTGGACTCGACACCATATTCCACCCTTCTCTGCTCCCACCCACACACCCACACCCCCTTGTGTTAATGACCTGGGCCCAATTTCATGGTTATGCTTACGGAGCCCTGTAAAGAGCGTGATTCTACAGGTCGTATACGCAGAACTCCCCAGTAAGCAGAGCCATGAAATTGGGCCCCGCTGTGTATTACCTTAGAATCGTACCACCTATCACTCAGTTCTCTGTGTTGCTGA
This sequence comes from Leptasterias polaris, assembly GCA_037783415.1. Lineage (NCBI taxonomy): Eukaryota > Metazoa > Echinodermata > Asteroidea > Forcipulatida > Asteriidae > Leptasterias > Leptasterias polaris. Next base: position 6,635,452 of record JAZGTN010000027.1, read on the forward strand.
ATGTATCTTTCTCTTTGTAACTTTTCCCACTAGTTAACTGTGAAACGCACAACCCCTGCTTAAATGATGGAATCTGTTTTGAGGGACAGGAGGAGCAATACGGTTATTTTTGCCTCTGCACGGTTGGATTCGAGGGCGCTCACTGTGAAACACGTAAGTTGTTCTTTTTTTGTTTATCTCAAACTTTGTGAAAGCAAAGGACCCTCTAAATTGATTAGCACACTGACTCGTTGGCCTGAAGATACATCTATAGAGAAGTTGAAAAAAAAATAATTAAGTTTTAGATGTGGGAGGAAAACCCCAGATAGAGAGAACCCAGGTAAACAGGTGCAGAATGAAAACCAAATCACACGTTGGGCTCCAGTCTGAGGCTGGATTTGAATCAGGTCCATAGAGTTTAAGGGCTGGGCCAGATACCACTAAGCCAATCTCCAAAGCTAAAAGCTAAACTTATGATTTAAAAAGAAAACACAGATGATGTTGTGAACAATGGCCTCAGTTCAACTGAAGCTGATCTGAATCTCATTTTAAATCGGTGCAGTGAAATTTGACATTTACTTTCACATTGGTTGGTATGAAAACATTGAGAAAAAAAATAATGAGTTTTTAAGTCAAAGGTTCTGAAACAAAAGCAAGTAGAACTCAAAATAAGGTGTGTACATAATATACTCCTAGCCCAGGCTGGACTCCCCGTCTTCCATTTCAATCCAGACTGGGCCAAGTTACTCTTTGCTTTTCATCCTGCTCGCAGACAGGTGACACAGCTGCCCTGTTCTCCATTTCAGGAATCAAAATTGCACAAAGATAAGAGGCTGATGGTTTGATGACTTCTCACAAAAAAGTACAAACCAATCCTTGACCCCCAATGATCCCAACAGGTGGTGACGTCATTTTAAAACCTTTAGTGAGGGCTGGAACACTATTTTATGGCACTTGTTATTTATTTCACTGTTTTCTCTAAAATACCATTGCCCTGGAAGTCCAGAAATGTCCTTGATGTCATAGACTGGACCATTCCACCTATCTAATATGGGGATTAGGTCCCAGAATTTGTAGGTTTTTTTTGAGGGCTGAAAAGTATTTTCACTTGTATACTTCGTTCAGAAGGGTTTTAAATGGGTAAGGCATTGCTTATGGCCTTCTTGCATATTGATATATGTGGACATTTTCTCTGTGACTTGTTAACGGAAATCGTATGATGCATTTAATAAGGCAACCCAAGCTATGACGGTTATTTTTAATTGTAAGCTTAGAAATTTCCTAACCTCGTCTAGTTTGGAATTTTCATAGCCTATTCTAAACTTTAAACTAAGTTGTGCTAAATTGCTAGTTTTTCTTCCAAATGAGTATTCACAAAGAGATGTAGGGCATTATTGCAATTCCAAATCTTCCTGTTCGTAAAATGGGTTAGCGTCCTGTTTCCCTTCAAAACTTGGTGTTAAGAATGGTTTTATGAAAAAGAACACTTGCTAGGATATAGTTATACTGCTGAGGTAACGATGTGTTGGTTGTGTTTGATTTCAATCTATACATTACTGCTAGAGGCTTTTGAGCTTGCTATAACAGTTCAGATTTTGTAAAAACTCATCCTTGATAATCCTTAGCAACTCCTAGACTTGGGTACTGCCCAATGCCTGACAAGGGTTCCATCGATCATGAGATGTGTGACGATTGCGAACAGGATAATGAGTGTCCAGGAGTCATGAAATGCTGCGCTGGAGGATGCTGTGCTGACCCAAGAGGTAAAATGACAAGAGAATATCAAATCAAGTAGTCTGAAAGGGGCACTATCATCATGATCAAAGTCGGCCCAGTTACTGCACGCGTGAGCCCTTCATAGATGTGATACTTAGGGAGGGGGTGTGCTTGCAGTAACTGGGTGACAGTTCATTATTCCATGTACAACCACAGGCCTGGGCCCAATTTCATAGAGCTGCTTAAACACAAAAAGTAGCTAAGCACAACAAATGTTTGCTTACCAGAATAAGGTTACCAGCCAAACTACCATGTCACATGTACTTTTTGTGACTGGTATCCTGCTCATTTCTGGTTGGCAGACAATTGTTAAGCAATATTTTCTGCTTAAGCAGCTCTAGGAAATTTGGCCCTGCTCTAATCATGATGGTAGATTCCCCTTTAATGAAGAAGAGACAGCTGTCAAGGGAGTACTTGAAATGCTCCTCTAGGATTTGAACTAATGGCAAATACAGTGGGGTTTTTTAAAACGGGGCTTAAGAAGATTGGGGGGGAGCTTAAGAAGGAGAATATTTGAATTTCAAGAAATTAAAACCCTCCTAGGAGATAGTGGGCTGATTATATTTTTCAAAAAGTTGATTTTATTTATAACTGCAGCCATATAACTAAACCAGGGAAACTAATATTAGTTGAAATCATCGCCCTCATTATACTCTTTGATGTAGCTTCACCTGTGTTGCAGCTTTGCCTCGTTGAATGGAACATTCCATCTTTGAAACTCATAAAATTATTCTCACCATTACACTATAAACATTCATTGTTTGTGTATACTGGAATCATGCTTGTTCCATCATTTCTGGAAAATGTTCCCGTGTAATGAACATGCACTTTAAATAGGTGGTGCTGTTTGAATAGGGCAAGACGTCATATTGTATGAGGGTGTTTGGCTATTTTTCTGGCATTATTCATATTTACTATTTCATTTCTTTCTTGTTTGCATTAGTCGCTCTAAATTTGTTCTTTTCAGTTATATACATTTATTTTCATGTCCCAAATAAATTGAGGAACAAAACTCAGAAAAGCATAATTTCACAGTGAAATTTTATCACCTTTGCAGACTCCATGCTGCCCAACTCCTGCCCTCTAGCTCGGCCTTTCATGAACTGCTCCTATGAGGAAGTCTGCGCACAATCGTCCTGTCAACTCTTCGCAAATGCAAGATGTGTAGTGGACCACTGTGGAGGATGTAACCCAGTGTTTGTGGGATTTCAAGGAATGCGTTTGAATTGTACCTCAGGAGAAGGTAAATGTCATCAAGACTAGAACCCCCAATTTAAGCCCATTGCCCCACAAGGGTCAACAGGTGATAGCTCTATATTTCGACAGCCCTCTTTTCCGAAAACTCGCTTATAAGAGACCAGCCATGTTTTTGTTTATAACCCCTCGTGAATCTACACACTAGGGTTGCATTTAAGGTTAGGAACATACATTTGTAGGGATATGTCGGATCTTGGTTGTCAAAACATAGTTGTGTAACCGGATCAACATATTTGAAGCTGTGAGGGTACCCAGCTAAGTTGTCCGTACTAGTTGATTATAGCACATCATTTCATAGCTCCATGACTAGACAACTTATGAGAGCATTCAACAAAAACACCGCTGTGACACTGCAAGTAATTTTTTATTTTTTTTTAATGATTCTTGTCATATTTTTGTTATAGAGAAGAACATAAACGTTAACTCCAAGCTAACTTTGTGTTCCCATATTCCTTTCCTTTTTTCATAATTTTGTTTAGTGGTGAAATGTCCTCCTGGCATTATGGAGACAAATTGTCTTGTTAACCCGTGTGATATGGCGGAGTGTCCAGCCGACCCTATGGCCCGCTGTGTTCCAGTTTATTGTGGGAGCTGCCATGCACTGTTTGTGAATGCTGAGGGGCTCCATGTTGACTGCCAGAGTGGAGAAGGTACAGAATGTTATCCTTTAATTTATGGAACACGCATCACGTGTCATCCATTATTTTGCCACGTACGCTAACGTGATGCTCAACAATTTAGTATTGGACAGTGCCCATTCAATATGAATAATTCCCAACCTACCCATTTTCCTACTCGTTTGTCCAAACGAGGCAAGGTTGTGTCACGGCGGACAAGGTTAGTGTCTACATGGACGGATGGAGTTGTCCACACTGTTTGTTTTTTAAGAGTGTGGGTTGAGCGAGTTTGCGTGTCTATTGTTTTTATTTCAAGAAAAAATGTCGAATGAAAATGAGGTGTGTGTTTATAACAAATAAGGAATTCATTGTAAAAGGATATAATCACTTTATGAAATCTGGCTTTTCTATTTCACTTGGCTTCGGCTTGTTAAATGAAGTACTGCAGATTTCACCACGCGATTCTATTCTGCGACAATGCACTCATACTCATCCAATATTTGTATAATATCTATGATGTGAAGAAGTTAAAAGGTAACTTATGAGCTCTTCATTTACTTCTTGTTCGATAGCCAAGAAATGCCCTGAGGGTATGCAGGAATACATACCAACAGGAATGAATCCATGCGCCAATGCTATCTGCCCGTCTGATCCAAGGGCCAAGTGTGTTGTAGCTACTTGTGTTAAAATAAACGGTGCCATGATGCCTCCCATCGAGTTCTACAGTGTTTCAGGTGACCGTGTACACTGTGATCCAGGTAAGGACTTCATTAGAAATGGCAGATCCAGCCGTACTCTTATTTCCCTCCGTATTGTGCTAGTGCCCGAATTCTTCAGACTTCATCATCACAATAATCTTGGTTGTTCCATTTTGAGAGTCAATGTTCCCTCATGTTAGGCCTCCAAAAAAACACAATTCGATTCTCCCTGCCCACATCCATTTTTGAAGCAGAATCCTTTAACAAAAAATTATTAAAAAGTTTTGTCCCCAAAAGGAATAATTTTTGAAATGTAACTTTGCTTCATCTTGGCATCATCCTTTCAGCGATGGATTTCATTTACTCGTATTTTAGACCTCTAAGTTCTATAAAGCCAGCAAATTTTCAGTCTGGCTCTTTCCTCCTTGAAAACAAACAAATAAATAGAAAGGCCCTCATCCTCCTCTTTTTGAAAAAACCACAGGACAATCAACATTTTGTTTACTTGGCCTTATAGAGTGTAGTGCGCATTTTAGATGAAGTGGCATTTAAACGCTAAATTTGTAGTCCAATTTGACTCCCAAAATGGTTTGCAGGGCAGACAGTAGGCACATGTGACATTGTGTACGGGCCAATTTAGCTATTGATCTTTCTTCATACATGAAACCTGTCAAATTATTAGTTTATTTAGTACTTATTATTTTTCATTTCTCTGATGTGGAACAGTCTATCGGTAATGTCCGGTGCCTAAACACTGTCATTATTATCATTATTTTTTTAATTTACTAATTATTGTTCACTGCTCTGATGTGGAACAATCTATCAATGACGATGGGCACCTAAACACCTTGTTATTATCAATTCATTATTAGTACTAATTATTGTTCACTGCTCTGATGTGGAACACATACATATATTTTGTTTACCCCTGGGAGGTCATGAGTCCCATGTATGGTACATAGTGTTGGTTTAATGCCAGTGGTAAGAATCTTTTCAAAGATTGTATTGATACAACTGAAGTTTTTGTTTTAATGGAATTGAGCTTTTCAATGTAAAGTGCATTGATGCGTTATTGTAAAATGCTCTATATAAGAACTAGTCATTGTTATTATATAAACAAAATAGAAACAAGTATCCAAGGTAAAAAGTGCAAAATGTTGACTTTGTGAAGACTGTTTTTGTTCTTTTAGGTTCAGGCTGCCCTGTTGGTCTCCCATTTACAAACTGCTCCTATGGAGATGTCTGCACCGCACAGACAACCTGCGATTTCTATCCAAGTGCAAGATGTTTAGTAGATCACTGTGGAGGGTGTCGTCCGGTCTTTGTAGGCATTGGGGGCGCTCATCTTGATTGCACAACAGGAGAAGGTAAACTAATTATTTACAAATTTAGGGAGGTAGTGCACTCTGCTCTACCAGCCAGGCTCCTAGTGGATGATACCCATGCCTACATCCTTTAGGACTTTGAAGGGATAACCCTGTTTCAGCCCAAAGAGTAGGGGGCAATGCACCCCTGATGACAGTTGATTTGGCTCGACAGCCCAAATCTGTTAAGTGTAGCCCTCACCTTGAAGTGGCTGTCCAGCCTTGTAATGTAAGGCAATTTCTCATAAATAAAAACCTAAAGGAGCATCTTATAATGCAAAAGTTTTAATGGACGTGTCACATCTCGACCCAAGCAGATTCTTTCTCAATGGCTATCAAATCATACTAGTGTAACAGGAGGTAGGAAGGGAATGAAAAGAAAGAAGCAGAACGCAGTCAGAAGAATCAGAATTCAAACAAAGAAAAGTAATCAGTAAGGAGAGATATGGGTAGAAGGAAGTAAAAGGAATATTGAATATTATGTAAATGTATCCAGGCTCATTTTGAAAAGCTTGAAATTTAACTCTAAAACACCATCGCAGTATTTTCTTGAGCTTAAGAATCACAGATTTAGAAATAAGAAAAATTAACAAGCGGGTCTGAGAGCAGACTATGCAATGATTCTGAAGATTTAAAAACCAAGGTATCAGTCTAACATGTCTAAGGGCATACAGTATGTAGAGCACAGCATTTTGGACATCATGCTTGGGGGGAAACAAACAAGGAGAGATGAACATCTGGGCAATCGTTTGAGCAAGAAATACTGATTTTATTTGTTGTCACACAAACTCGTGTGGCATACAAATAAATCTGCTGGCCGGCGTCCCATATCCAACTCGGCCGAATAGCATGTCTGTGCCCCATATCCAATTTCGCTGAAGATCGAGATGGGACACAGATTCAATATATTTTTTCGCATTCCCTGAGCATGCTTGTGCTAACAAATTTATCCATCCATTGCTGCTTGTCACAGTAGAATTTAAACCAATTCCGACCAACAAATACTTAACCCTTTCCTGACCGAATTGTTTGGACATAAACAACTGCTGATTACCGCATTGTTTGACCACTCAAGCGTGAAGCACACATTCTTACACAACAGAAAGCTTTCGTTCAGAGGCCATTTTTACAAACTCCATTATCTCCTTGAAGACATTGTTTTACAGCAAAATAAGAAAGTTCTCACTTATTGAATTCCCTTTCATACAATCAAAAAATCATTGAGATCGGTCAATAAAGGTCAAAGTTCTTCGCCTTTCTTTCCTCGGTGTGATCTGTAATCTCAAACACTTTTGTACACAACCATATAGCGCTCCGTAGGTGTTTGGCATTTCGGATCTTTAAACTCCAGTTTGAAGAGATTGCAAAATAGCAACCTTATTTTATTTGACCATCATTGGAAAGATCCGATCTTTCCCTTTCCAATGATGGTAAGCTTGGGTTTGGAGGGTGAACATGGACAAAACTGCAGCTTTATAACAAATGGCTCAGGCTTGAGTGCTCTTTTGTGTGTAAGCTTGGTCAACTAAAGTAGCCAATGGTAAGGAAGAGGGGGTATAAGTGCAATCGAATTAAGTCGCCGATGGTAAGGAAAGGGTTAATTTTAATCTTCCTCTCCTTGATCTTCCCCTTTAACTTAATTAAGCCAATCTGATCCTCTGAGGGCAAGGCCACTAAGCCAATCTGATCCTCTGAGGGCAAGGCCACTAAGCCAATCTGATCCTCTGAGGGCAAGGCCACTAAGCCAATCTGATCCTCTGAGGGCAAGGCCACTAAGCCAATCTGATCCTCTGAGGGCAAGGCCACTAAGCCAATCTGATCCTCTGAGGGCAAGGCCACTAAGCCAATCTGATCCTCTGAGGGCAAGGCCACTAAGCCAATCTGATCCTCTGAGGGCAAGGCCACTAAGCCAATCTGATCCTCTGAGGGCAAGGCCACTAAGCCAATCTGGGGCCCATTTCACTAAAGTCCCCATTTGCGATCATCGCTATCGCACTTGCGATGAGATCGCAAACCGCAAATCCATCGCACTTGCGACGCCGATGATTTTGCGTTTCACTAAAGTCATCGCAGTTGTGATGATATTAAAAGGAAAATAAATGTTTTGTACGAGGCTAAATGTAGTGACCTTTGACATAGCCCGCCAAAAAATCGTCGGTCCTCGCATGATGGACGTCTTAATGTCAAAATGTTGTTGCCGCGGTTCGATTAAAAACGAAATGCATAAATTGCAGTTTAAATGTAAATAATTTTCATGCTGGTGCATCAAAAATAACAACAGGTGGACTATATTAATGTTTAAGCATTCATTTAAAAAGGTTCACATGAAATCATATTCAACTTGTTTCATTTGTAGGCCTATTAATATAATTAATTTTATAACATTTTGTAAATAATAATAATGTAACGTAGAGATTTATGAACATTTGACAAAACTAGTTAAATCATGTATATGAGAAAGACGCCAAAAGTGTTGTCACCGAAAATTGGTACATGATATTAAATTGGAAAGGCTGAATTCTTGATGCAATATCAATAGGCCTACACTAATTTTAGGCCAAAATGCTGGCTAAAATAATTGAACCCAATAGATTTAGATCTCCTTTTTACCGATTTTAAGCTCTCTCGTTAAGAGATTAAGGGTTTCCCGAGTCTCCCAGTAAAAGACTGGGAATGAAAATAACGCAATTTTACTCTTTAATTCACGGACAAACTACCGTCAAGACGTACACCAATAATAACATCTAGGCACAAAACGGCGCAATTTATCATAAATTTGCGATGAACTTATACTTTGCGGACACTAACGAGTCATCGCAAGTTGCTCATCGCTAATAATTGTTTTGCGATGAGTAAGTTCGTCGCAAAGATTTAGTGAAATCGTTATTCAAAATCCATCGCTAAGTTGCGATGGTTTTTGGATTTAGCGATCGGTTTCGGCGTTTGCGATGATCAAAACGCGTTAGTGAAATCGGCCCCTGATCCTCTGAGGGCAAGACCACTAAGCCAATCTGATCCTCTGAGGGCAAGACCACTAAGCCAATCTGATCCTCTGAGGGCAAGGCCACTAAGCCAATCTGATCCTCTGAGGGCAAGACCACTAAGCCAATCTGATCCTCTGAGGGCAAGACCACTAAGCCAATCTGATCCTCTGGGGGCAAGGCCACTAAGCCAATCTGATCCTCTGAGGGCAAGGCCACTAAGCCAATCTGATCCTCTGAGGGCAAGGCCACTAAGCCAATCTGATCCTCTGAGGGCAAGGCCACTAAGCCAATCTGATCCTCTGAGGGCAAGGCCACTAAGCCAATCTGATCCTCTGAGGGCAAGGCCACTAAGCCAATCTGATCCTCTGAGGGCAAGGCCACTAAGCCAATCTGATCCTCTGAGGGCAAGGCCACTAAGCCAATCTGATCCTCTGAGGGCAAGGCCACTAAGCCAATCTGATCCTCTGAGGGCAAGGCCACTAAGCCAATCTGATCCTCTGAGGGCAAGGCCACTAAGCCAATCTGATCCTCTGAGGGCAAGGCCACTAAGCCAATCTGATCCTCTGAGGGCAAGGCCACTAAGCCAATCTGATCCTCTGAGGGCAAGGCCACTAAGCCAATCTGATCCTCTGAGGGCAAGGCCACTAAGCCAATCTGATCCTCTGAGGGCAAGGCCACTAAGCCAATCTGATCCTCTGAGGGCAAGGCCACTAAGCCAATCTGATCCTCTGAGGGCAAGGCCACTAAGCCAATCTGATCCTCTGAGGGCAAGGCCACTAAGCCAATCTGATCCTCTGAGGGCAAGGCCACTAAGCCAATCTGATCCTCTGAGGGCAAGGCCACTAAGCCAATCTGATCCTCTGAGGGCAAGGCCACTAAGCCAATCTGATCCTCTGAGGGCAAGGCCACTAAGCCAATCTGATCCTCTGAGGGCAAGGCCACTAAGCCAATCTGATCCTCTGAGGGCAAGGCCACTAAGCCAATCTGATCCTCTGAGGGCAAGGCCACTAAGCCAATCTGATCCTCTGAGGGCAAGGCCACTAAGCCAATCTGATCCTCTGAGGGCAAGGCCACTAAGCCAATCTGATCCTCTGAGGGCAAGGCCACTAAGCCAATCTGATCCTCTGAGGGCAAGGCCACTAAGCCAATCTGATCCTCTGAGGGCAAGGCCACTAAGCCAATCTGATCCTCTGAGGGCAAGGCCACTAAGCCAATCTGATCCTCTGATCCCTGTTCGTGTTTAGCTAGTTTCACTTTGAAACCGCCATAGATCTTAAGAGATGTTAATACCTTAAACCTCTGTAGTCTGGTCCCAATTTCATGGCTCTGCTCATCTTAAGCTCAAAATTGGTGCTTACTGTAGCAGGAAATTCCGCGCGTATGTTAAGTGTATTTCACTGGTAAGCAGGGAATTTTTGCTTGTGCGTGTGTGTGCGTACTCCACATTTCCAGGTATTGCTTGCCCTGTAAGCGAAGAATGGTGATCGCAAGTGCAGAATTTAGCGGTATTAAGCAGAGCCATGAAATTTCAGCCCTGTACACAATATTCTCCAAAGGAAAGGTGACTGACAATGAAATTGAATAACTCTCTTTTCACATTTTGACTTTGCCATTCTTTTACAGCCAACTCATGTCCTCGTGGTTTAATTGTGGATACCTTGATGGGAATGGATCCTTGTGAGGAAGCTGTGTGCTCAGCCAACCCAAGTGCCAAGTGTCTCCGTTCACCCTGTATGGATCCTAACAAACCCCTTGAGTGCCCTGTGGAATTCTACGATATCAGAGCTCGTCTTGTCAAGTGTCAAAAAGGTACAACCTGATTCAACCTAATACTCTACTTTGGTAAAGACAAAATACAGGATTGACAAATGTCATGAATGTAAAGAAAAACTGAAGTGATTAGTTTCAATTGGAAAGGTTTTTTATACAATGTTTTTACCAGAACCAATCGTGCAAGGCCCTTCCTTGCCTCATCGTCAGAAAACTATTGTTTTGCGCTCTGCATTCCCCAACCTGTTCCGCGCGCGGGACAGGGACTTGACGATCCCGCAGTTGCCTGATATGTAAATTTATTCACTTACGAATATGCAAAGTTACGGCGCATTACTTGTTGTCCAATCAAACGAGTTCAAAAAGAAGACTCGTTGATTTTTTTATTTGCGGGGGGGGGGGTAAAGTACTTTGTCGAGGATCGAAATGCATTAAATATATATAAAAACTACAAATTTATTTGAATTCAAGTTAATATTACGTATACATTGGGATTGGTATTGTTTGCAAATGGATACTTTGAATTGTTGACAAATGCAATTCAGCGACTTAAAACACCCACCCCCCTCTTCCGCCCGTCAGCCATTCTGGAGATGCTTACGTGTACAAACATGATACAAACGTCACAGCGTAAGATGAATACTAAATGAAAGGGGCGGCACTTCCACGCTCCCATTGGATTTGTACATCTCCCCATTCGGGGAGATATTTCTATTCAATGCGTGGAGTAGGAAACGACCCCGTCAAGTCCCTTGATCGCCACCACAATAGCTACATTTTGTCGGTGAGGGCGCACTGGTATTATAATGTCTGTACTGTGGCTGCATGCTGGCGCGTTACATGTGTGTTAGGAACCTCGCACGAGAAAGGGACTTGAATCAAGTCTAGTAATACTGTAGCTTATTGGAATAAGAAGTAACTACTAGTAAACAGGCAGGTACAACCATGTGTAACTCCCTTTTGGGAGCAGTGTTGCCTCTGAAAAAGACACAAGGTCACAATGTTTCAAACAGTACACTCTGCCTCCTGAAGGCGAGAGATTTTTTACACATGAAAGTACCAGCATCTTTAGTTACTTCCTTTTATCTACACCATGCAAAGCTTGAAATATCACGAAGTCTTTGGGAACATTCGCTTTAAAGGGTGTGTACAACATTGGTAAGAATGAAAATATAAATGTTCACAGATTTGCACATAACTTACATGGTATAAAGATGTTTATGGTGGAAAACTTCCCTTGAAATAGTTTTGCTTGAAATGCCATAGTTTTTAGGAAATGAGTAAAACAATAGTTTTTATCCTGCAGGATAAATTCTGATGTTTGAAAAGAAGTTAAAACACATAAGGGGGTTTTTCACTGTTTTCTCATGACTCCGAAGACCGATTGAGCTTAAACTTTCACATGTTTGTTATTTCATGTATATGTAAGGTCACATCAAGTTTGGATACAGGTCTTTGGCAATTGCCAATGTTGTACACACCCTTTAAAAAGGAGTTTTTTAAAAGAAACAGCTTTTGAGCAAGTTCATGAGACACCCAGAAAGCCATGAACAAATTTAAAGCCACCAAGAAACATGTTTTTGTTCATAAGACACAATAATGTGCAACTGATAGGTCTGTTTTTTGTGTGTCTTTTTAGCTTGGTATATTGGAATATGCTTTTAACTTTGATATTGTGACTGCTGATTGGTTATCTTTTAATTGAATCCGCTTTTATACTTTTGTAGGTGATTTTGTAATGCCACATTTTCCATTGTTGTATTATGCTGAGCATTCAGCCTGTACATCACTGTTATGTTTAATATATATATTTGTACCGTATTTTCTTGCGGATAAGGCGCTCGGCGGACAAGACGCAGGACCCTAAAATGACCCCAAAAAATTTCAAACGTCAGCAGAAAAGGCGCACCGCCGCACAAGACGCATGTTTAACAGCACACAGAAGAACACCAGGCGCCACCCGGTGTCGGTACATTGACACAAAGACGTCATTTTGTTGCCTTTTGGAGCGTTCACACTATTCGAAGCATGAATGAAACCGTAACCACATGGGCGTGTAGAGCCATGCAGAAAAGACCAACGTAAATTGATACCGACCTTCGTCCATCCATTCAGCCAACGCTGTGCATTGTTAATAATATGAAGTCCGGCCCAATCAGCGGCCAGAAACAATGGTCCACGCACTGTCTGAAGATATTGCAACACGAACCCAGGCCCTCCTAGCATGAACATCCGACGTCCCACAATGAGGATCCTTGCTGATAAAGACAGGTTACCAGTCTAAGTCCCTCCGAGCCAGTAGATGTTGCGCCCTCTACCGGTGACTAATACCAAAACTAGCGTCGCCTTTATATATACCTTACGCAAATAATCCCCACACCCGGGAAGACGTAACAAAATGTTTCATTATATATATTTGTTTAAGTTTTTGTAATGTGTTTCTTTTTGTATATAAAATTCTTTTCCATTATTTCAAACCTTTAATTTGTTAATCTCGTTCATAAGATTTTGTTTTAAAGTTCTTTTTATTTATTTCAAACTTATAATCTCGTTCATAAGATATTTGTTTAAAACATCTATCCTCTTCTTAAATAATGTTAGTTTTGTTTTCAAGGGTCATTACCTTGTTTTCAAGGATAATTTTTTTTATTTGACTAAAAAGAGGCAATTAAAAAATGAATATTTGAACGTTTAATGAAACAAACGAAAGTGCAATTCGTATAGGTTGGCCAACAAACATTGGTACTTAATTATCCCATCCTTAAATAGTACGTCAAGCCATAATAGTACGTCAAGCACACTTCGGAGATATTCTGTACAATAAAAACCCTCAAAGTTCACCACACAATAGAGGTTGGGTGAATGCCGTTTGTACAACAGCATTGACAGTAAATCTGATTGCAGCATTTTCGGAACGAATACGCGGCCACACAGAAAAACGTTTGTACGACGCCGACGTCTGTTGGACCGAAAGTACCAACACATTGCGGCATTGTTGGAATGAAAGCACGGTCATGGGGGATGAACAAGTTGCGGCATTGTTGGAATGAAAGGACAGTCTGGGGGATTGCGGCATGATTGTTGAAACGAAAATACGGTCTCAGTGTCTGGATAGTTGAGCCTTGTTTGACGGCATTATTGAGTAAGGATTCTTCACACAAAGACCGTTGATTTGAACTGGACAAAATAAAGGTATTATTTTACGCAGTGATCATCAAAAAAAAATCAATCGTCAGCAGACAAGGCGCATCGAAAGATAAGACGCACCGATATTTTTGGGGTCTAAAAAGTCAGATAAGACGCGTCTTGTCCGCAAGAAAATACGGTATGTGTTCATTTTTAGTGTTTTTTACTCGTTTTGCATTGGATTTTTTTTTTTTTACTATTTCAAAATCATTTGATTTAATATGTTCAATTCGACGCAATTTTTGCCTTCAATAAGCCATGAATAATAAAATTTAATTTAGAGCATTGTAAATGAGATCAAACATGTCAAAGGCCCTTCAAAATAACTAATACTAAAGGCCTCAAGATCAATAATCCAAAGTATTTTTTTGTTTCAAGTTGAAAGCACTTTTTTCTTTTGTCTTTCTTACCATCAGAGAAGCCAGGTATGTGCCCAATGGTCCCATCTGGAGAGCTGGGAATATGTTTTGAAGAGTGCAATGATGACACAGAATGTGATGGATACAAGAAATGCTGTAGCAACGGATGTGGACACGTTTGTCGGGACCCACTCATGCCAATGAATGGTATGTAAAACATGTAAACTAGAGTATTTAATGTCATAGTCAGTTCATTAATTAGCTCAGTAAAAGTGGGGTTTGCTTAGAGGAGCTTCTTTGGTTAGTGGTTGGTTACAGGGGAAGACAATTTTTTGTATGTACATGTATGCAGAGAGCATTTGGAGATTGAGCAAAATACTTAGACTACATTTCAACATGAAGGGGACTACAGATGTACTAATGTTGGTTTACGTCCCTGTAAAGTTTCTAGGAGAATGTGAATTTTTAGAAAGTCTGGACAAACGAACATTTTGGAGCAGTAATAATAATAATATATAATAATATTTAATTCTTATATAGCGCATTACATCAACAAATAATCTCAATGCACTTTACATAATTATTACAAATACAGGTAATCAATTATTACAAATACTGGTAATCAATTATTACAAATACAGGTAATCAATTAAAACGATGATAGATTAAAATACAAAAAGCACATAAAACATTGGAACTACAATAATAATTATCCCTATACAATGATAAAATACACACAAAAATGCATTAAGACTCAGTTAAATTAGAGAATCACAAAACAAAACAATATTACCTAAAGACTTGACGAAAATAATATGTTTTTAGAGCGGACTTAAAGGACAAAAAAGATGGTGCATTTCGAATAAAATGAGGCAGTCTATTCCATACATTGGGTGCTGAGACTGAAAAAGCACGCCTGCCATAGTGATTCTGATTAAAACGAGGTTCAACAAAGCGTATTTCAGAGGAGGAGCGAGTGAGAATAGAACTTTCTCTAACTCTCAACAAATCCGACAAATAATCAGGTGCTTGTTTATGTAAGATTTTATAAGCTAAAATGAGAATCTTAAACTCAATACGCTGTGCCACAGGAATCCAGTGAAGACTTTGGAGAATAGGAGTGATATGCTGATATTTTTTAGTTCGAGTAACAAGACGAGCGGCTGAATTTTGAACTACCTGTAACCTACGGATTAAATAATCGGGTAAACCGTAAAGAAGACTATTACAATAATCCAACCGTGACGTAATAAAGGCATGTATAAGTCGTTCAGTAGTAGTTTGATCAAGAACATTACGAATTTTGCTAATACGATGCAATGCAAAATATGCTGATTGACATATCTTAGAAACATGAGTGGTCATATTACAGTGACTATCAAAGTACACGCCAAGGTTTTTGACAACAGTGGTAGGAGTAATCTCATCTATACCAACCCGCAAACTAGACAAAGGGTCACATTTACGAAACGTGGAATTAAAATGAATTACCTCAGTCTTTGAATCATTGAGAACAAGCTTGTTCAAAAGCATCCAATGCCTAATTTCCTCAACACATACTTCAAGATGAACCTTTGAGTCATTAGCATTTTTACAGGTTAAATACAGCTGGGTGTCATCAGCATACAACATAAAATTAACATTATGTTTCTTAAAAATATCATCCAATGGTGTAAGGTACAGTGTGAACAAAATTGGCCCGAGTACACTTCCTTGTGGCACGCCAAGTAGCAAAGGAGTCAACCCTGACTTTGCTGACCCGATACCAACCTTTTGGGTCCGACCCACTAAATAAGATGTGAGCCACTGAAGCGCTAAACCGCTAATCCCATACCTTTTTTCCAATCTATGAAGTAAAATGGAATGATCAATAGTATCGAAAGCGGCGGTCAGATCAAGCATAACTAAAATAACCTCCTTTCTACTGTCAAGTGAAATCAAAATATCGTTTTGAACTTTCAACAGTGCCGATTCAGTGCTATGATACAGGCGATAGGCAGACTGAAATTTGGATAAGAATGCGAATCGAACCAAATATGTATAAAGCTGTTCAGCAACAATTTTCTCAATTAACTTGCTAACAAAAGGAACGTTTGACACAGGCCTGTAATTATGCAACTTATTTGAATCTAACCCGGATTTTTTCAGCAAAGGCCGCAACATGGCTGTTTTCAACTCTGATGGAAAATTACCTGACAAAAAAGATGTATTCACAATTGATAGCAAATGCGGTGAAACATAGGGAAACCCCATTTTCAGAAAATGAGTCGGGATTGGGTCTAGAACACATGATTTGGAATTCATCGACCCTAAGATTTTTGTTAAAACCTTTTCATTAATTGTACTGAAATGTGTAAATGAGTGTCGTGGTTCAGTTGACATACATGGAATATCACCAGATGCCTGCAATTGCTTTCGAAGACGAGAAATCTTGCTATTAAAAAAGTCCATAAATTGTTCGGCTAATTCCTGATCACCCTTGTGCATTGGCAAAATCTTTGCTGTAGCTGCCTTCTCTCCGATCATGTCGTCTATCACAGAGAATAGTGATCTCTGGTCGCAATCCTGGATTTTATGTCTATAGTACGACTCTTTTATGTGATTCACAAGTTTGTTGTGTGCTGACCGCTTGTCTGTGAAACACTTTCTGTTTACCTGCAGAGGATTAACTATCCAGTTCCGTTCCAGTCGACGAGTTTCTTGTCTGCTCTGACGGATAGCATCACAGAACCATGGTGCTCTGGGCTTATCCACAAAGACCTTGGTAGTTTGGGGAGCAAGATAATCAAGAACATGTCTCATTGTTAAATTATAGTTATGAACAAGCTGGTCAACAGAGGCGCTGTCAGTTATGGGAATTGGGTTTGTCCTCAGACACTCTACAAGTGACTCACAAGAAACCGATGATGTTTTCCTGCTGGTCCGCTTCAATCGAGAAACTGGTGCTCTAATCATGTCCGATTTGAAGTGAATCATGCTGTGATCAGATAGAAGAGTGTTGTCGAGTTCAAAATCCAAAGCGCAGTTGTCTGTTGAACGAGTTATTACCAAATCTAGTGTATGCCCTCTTTCGTGGGTGGGACCTTGGACGTGTTGAATAAGACCAAAGGAAGTTATAAGTTCACGAAACTGCGTCACATCCGTCTTCGTTGGATCATCCATGTGGAAATTGAAATCACCCAAGATCATCAGGTGACCAGGTCTAATGATAGCGGTTTCTAGTAGAGATCCAAACTCCTGTAAAAATTTTGTAACGGTAGTTCTGTTCTTAGCTGATGGGGGAGGACGATATACCACAATGACATGAGTGAGATCTGACGAATTCCTTACACATAAGTCCATTGATTCAAAAGATGCATATGACGGAATGTGTTTTCTACTCACAGCTAGAGTCTGACGCACAATTATAGCAACACCCCCGCCTCTGGAATGACTTCGTGGACAACTATGGAAGTCATATCCAGTCAGCATTGAATGAAACTGGCGCAAAGTTAGCTGCTCATTTTTGGATTTCGTAAGCCAAGTTTCAGTTGCTACGAAAACATCTGTACGATTTTCATAAATTGATGCACAAACCGCAGAGAGTTTATTGTTAATTGATCTAGCATTCCACAGAGTGAAAGAAAGATGACGTTGGTATGTGAATGAGGAAACCCTGCTAATAAGTATCAGATTATCCCGGTTGACATCCTGTCTATTTGTGCGAACAGTACGGGGCATTGTAATCACAGGGGTATTGTACCTACGGCTGCCATCCTTTCTATAACGAGAATTAAATCCCGGTCCATGCTCTCCACCTCTGCATCCCCGTTTACGTTTGAGTAATCCCAAAGTTTTTAAATAATCATAACTAGGCTTGTCCATGAAGCATTTAGTACGTAGTGACAATAATTGCCGTACGGTATAAGTGTGGCGATGCAGGGTGTTTTCGCTTACTTTGTCATCCATTACTGCCGCATTAAATGTAGCCCTTTTAAGGGGTTGTTGAGCATATTGGGTAGCGAAACTTTTATCCGGGCCGGGGTTTCTTTGTATGTCATTGAAAATTGTAATGTCCAGAAGGGGAGACTCTCGATCCGGGGTAGATAAAAGAGTATAGCCATGTTTTTGCCACATTCCTGCAACAGTTCTATTGCGGCACACATTATGTACATGTCTCACTCTGATTCGTGTTATTGTTAATAATGACAGGCTCAGAAGTGAGTCCTGAGTAGATAACGTTAACAGCTTACCAGTCGCAAAATATAATCCATTATTTGTGGAAGAGGCAAATACACAGATTCCATCAAAGTCCTGGCAGTAATGAAGTTGGTATTGCACAATAATCAGCAGTATTAAGCCACAACGGTTCATGCTGATATCGATCGTGCCTTACCGATGGTACATGTATTAGTTCAATAATGGCTGTACTCAATCCAGCTTATCAGTCAGTCCACAAGACAATCAGTTCAAAAAGTACATGTAGTATTAGCAGTCCAATCTAGATATGTATGGCAGCCATGTTGAGTTGCATGTATGGCAGCCATGTTGAGTTGCAGAAAAACAAAGTTCAAACTTGGAGAAGATTATTAAAATCCCCAAAATACCCTCAAACAGAGAGGATCATAAAAAATACATCACCAGTACACATCACGATCAGCAAAGTAGTATTGTGGCATGAAGATAAAACTTAGATGGTTAAAATAGACGAAGTTAAACAGGATTTAAAACTGTGATCCAGCACAGACTTAAAAAGTGGGTGGCAGCTACAAACAGCGCCCTCTATAAGTAGGTATTAAGCTCATGAAAAGGTTGATTTTTCAATTGTCTGAAAAAAACTGCTCACACCTTCAGTCAGAAAAATGTGAGAGGCTTTTTCATTTGTTGCTATTTATTTAACATCTTTTTACTTCTAAAAGTTACAGTATTGTTTGAAGGTTTGTTGACAAAAGCTTAAAGTAACTTGACTTTGTTGTACTGTCTTGCATTGAAAAGGTTATTAAAGTAACGGTAAAACTACATGTCTTGAAAATGCTGTATTTATTTTGGAGTCTGTTACTGCGTTAAAAGGGATTGCTTTCTTCCATTACAGTGAAGCCAGGAATGTGTCCCATGGTCCCTCCTGGCTCAATAGGAATATGTTCTGAAGAGTGCATGAGTGACACCCAGTGTATGGGAAACAAGAAATGCTGCAGCAATGGATGTGGACATACCTGCCGAGAACCAACAGTGCCAAGTAAGACAAATCTTTTCACAAAAGCTTCTTCACAAGATGTATTTTATTATGTTTTTTATCAGGGTTTTGCAAAAATATAAACATCAAAATTTGTTTAATTTTGTGTGACTTTAATCACTTTATGTCAGATAATGTGTATACACGCCAAATTTTTCCAAACTGGCGTAAGACAGATGTTTTTTACCGCCTGGATGTTTTATACCATAGCAGATAATCGGCACGCAGTCTTTCCTTTTTCAATAGACTGTGCAAGTCTCGCGCGCATTCGAACTTCCGGGACCATAGTGGTCCCAACCATATGGAGTTTTACGCGGGCGAGATTTTGTTTCGTCAATTATTTTAGTTTAACGTAGGTTATGACCTAGAAAAGTATACATGTTATTGGGAATGTAATACTAAGTGATAACAAAATATGAAAGTAAAACCAATTCAAAAATATAACGAAGAAAACCCAAGAATTAAACTTGACCTCAGCTTCCGGTTATTGCAAAAAATTAAGAATTTTGTGCTCGCCTCCGATCAAAAAACTTATGTAAACGCTTGTTTTGGATGTGCTGTTATAACCGCCAGATGCCGTAATTGCAAATCGAACCCTTTTCATTGCAGTATATGGTTGTTGAGGCAACTGCGATACGGGTCAATTTTAAACCTGTTTGACCATCACGAATCCACGTAAGGGGTTTCTAAAAAGTTAACATCAAATAAGCATCCTTGTCCCAGAGTTTTAATTTCTTTTTAAATAATAATAAACACAGTTGTGTATTTTTTTCAAAAGCTAAAACTTTTCATAAAATTGTAATGATTTATTTTTGTTGTTCAGATTTTGTCATGAGATATAATTTAAAACAAAGATTTAATTTCAGAAATAAAAATGTTCTTCGTTTGACTTTTTTTCTCGTTCGGATACGCGCGAGACTTGCACAGTCTATTCAGGGTTTATTTGTGACAACAATATTTTCAAAGGAAAAACAGTAACTCCGGAAAGTCAAAAATGATTTGAAAAAATTATTCCGCTTGAATTTTTTTAAATACTGACCCGAAGTGCAAAACAAGTGTGTTGTTTTGAAATAATTATGTACAGTATTGCTCAATGGATGCTTGATTTAATTACAGTGAAGCCTGGAGTTTGCCCAATGATCCCACCTGGCACAGGAGGGATATGTGTTGAACAGTGCATGAATGACACCCAGTGTATGGGAAACAAGAAATGCTGCAGTAATGGATGTGGACATACCTGCAGAGAACCAACAATGCCAAGTAAGACAAACCTCTTCACAAAAGCTTCCTCACAAGATGTATTTTATTTTGATGTTGTCATCGGGGTTTGAAGAAGTATGAATCTGAAAGTTTGTTTAATTTTGGTACTTTACCACTTAACATAGGATGGCATGAATACACATCAAAAGTTTTTCCAACTGGCTTAAGATAGCCATCAGTGAAACAACTTCAGAGCTCCTCCTAGTTTTTGCAGCTAGTCAGATGGCTGACTTCTTTAAAAACTCAGAAACTCCATTTTGTAGCTTGCACAGGCATGGACTTAACGTGCTTCACTTTAATTCTCTTGTGGCTGACCGGTCTAGCTCTGGTGTTGTCAGTAGCAGAGTGTGGGTTTTGATACTTGACCATAATTGCTCTGTAAAAAGTTGAGAAGGTAGTGGCATTCCGTTCTACCAGCCAGGCTCCTAGTGGATGATACACATGCCTAAATCCTTATAGACTGTGAAGGGGGTAACCCTGTTTCAGCCTCGGGAGTAGGTGGCAATGTGGCAGTTGATTTGGGTTGATAGCCCCAATCAGTTAAGTGTAGCCCTCAACTTGAAGTCGCTCTCTGTGGCATTGTGATGTAAGGCGATCTCTCTCTCTCTCTCTCTCAAAGAAAAAAACAAGGGTAGTGGAATAGATGCCTCGTAAAAGCCCTTTTTCTGGGGGGCTATTGTGTAATCCCTGATTCCAGACATTTCTCCTTTTCCTATTCAAATGTGGCTAACATGAAGAGACAGGCTGTTACAATTTGTTATTGTATTCAGCTCAACGGGAGATCAGTCTGAGTGTTCCAAGTTTCCAGCAAGTGGTTAACTGCTGCTTTATTGGCATAAGTGCAAAACAAGTGTGTGTAGTTTTGAAAGAATTATGTATAGTGATGCTCAATGGATGCTTGATTTAATTACAGTGAAGCCTGGAGTTTGCCCAATGATCCCACCTGGCACAGGAGGGATATGTGTTGAACAGTGCATGAATGATACTCACTGTGAAGGCAACAAGAAATGCTGCAGCAATGGATGTGGACATACCTGCCGGGAACCAAGTTTGCCAAGTAAGACAAATCTTTTCACAAAAGCTTCTTTACAAGATGTATTTTATTTTGATGTTGTCATCAGGGTTTGCAACAGCAATATTTGCAACATGCCAAAAAGTAGTCTATGTAGAGCTTATTAATTTTTTAGATTGATTTGTTTTTCAGAGGCTTTTTAACATAACATTCACAGGGCCTAAACAGATTTCATAGAAAGCCATGCCGATTGGTTTATAATTATTGTAACCAGAAAAACAGCAATTAAGAAGACCTTCTCATAATGGTTGAATCTCAAATATTTTTATGACTGAAACGAATTGATGTGCCATGTTTCATCCAGAGCGACTTACCAAGGTTTTGAAATTTGTATACTGTAAAGATATTTTTTGTTTACAGTGAAACCAGGAATGTGTCCTATGGTCGAACCTGGCATAGGAGGGATATGTGTTGAAGAGTGCATGAATGACACCCAGTGTATGGGAAACAAGAAATGCTGCAGCAATGGATGTGGACATACCTGTCGGGAACCAATGCCATGTAAGAAAAAACTTCCCCATCAGCTCATTTTATAAACATTTATCTGGCACAGGTAAATAATGTTTCCTAAAGAAGACTCAAAAATTGACAGATTGAATTATACATTTTGTATTGTTGATAGCTTTATTAACGTAACTACTCCACTTTTAAACATTGTATCCTACGCATTACACCATTACTTGTCATTACTTGTTCATTAGGCCTTAAGGATTCCTGAATTTACCTCAACTCTTTTGGAGTATGCAGCATAGGTTGCTGGTCATTCGCATCAGCAATCTTTACTCTTGCATGTACCCATCAGCAGGTGATGAAAAGCAATTATTATTAAGTGTTCTGCCCAAGAGCACAAGTGACGTGACTGGTTTGATTCAAACCCACAGTCGGCTGACTCAGCCATCAGAAATTGAGTACAATGCTTTAGACTGCTAGGCTGAGAAACACAGTCCCTAAGTTAAGTAACTTTTGTTACAGTAAATGTTCACTCTCCATTTCCACAGTGAAGCCAGGGATGTGTCCCATGATCCCACCTGGCACAGGAGGGATATGTGTTGAACAGTGCATGAATGACACCCAGTGTATGGGAAACAAGAAATGCTGCAGCAATGGATGTGGACATACCTGCCGAGAACCAACAATGCCAAGTAAGACAAACCTCTTCACAAAAGCTTCCTCACAAGATGTATTTTATTTTGATGTTGTCATCGGGGTTTGAAGAAGTATGAATCTGAAAGTTTGTTTAATTTTGGTACTTTACCACTTAACATAGGATGGCATGAATACACATCAAAAGTTTTTCCAACTGGCTTAAGATAGCCATCAGTGAAACAACTTCAGAGCTCCTCCTAGTTTTTTGCAGCTAGTCAGATGGCTGACTTCTTTAAAAACTCAGAAACTCCATTTTGTAGCTTGTACAGGCATGGACTTAACGTGCTTTACTTTAATTCTCTTGTGGCTGAGTGGTCTAGCTCTGGTGTTGTCAGTAGCAGAGTGTGGGTTTTGATACTTAACCATAATTGCTCTGTAAAAAGTTGAGAAGGTAGTGGCATTCTGCTCTACCAGCCAGGCTCCTAGTGGATGATACACATGCCTAAATCCTTATAGACTGTGAAGGGGGTAACCCTGTTTCAGCCTCGGGAGTAGGTGGCAATGTGGCAGTTGATTTGGGTTGATAGCCCCAATCAGTTAAGTGTAGCCCTCAACTTGAAGTGGCTCTCTGTGGCATTGTGATGTAAGGCGATATCTCTCCCCCTCTCTCTCTCTCTCTCTCTCTCTCTCTCTCTCTCTCTCAAAGAAAAAAACAAGGGTAGTGGAATAGATGCCTCGTAAAAGCCCTTTTTCTGGGGGGCTATTGTGTAATCCCTGATTCCAGACATTTCTCCTTTTCCTATCCAAATGTGGCTAACATGAAGGGACAGGCTGTTACAATTTTTTATTGTATTCAGCTCAACGGGAGATCAGTCTGAGTGTTCCAAGTTTCCAGCAAGTGGTTAACTGCTGCTTTATTGGCATAAGTGCAAAACAAGTGTGTGTAGTTTTGAAAGAATTATGTATAGTGATGCTCAATGGATGCTTGATTTAATTTCAGTGAAGCCTGGAATGTGCCCCATGATCCCACCTGGCACAGGAGGGATATGTGTTGAACAGTGCATGAATGACACCCAGTGTATAGGAAACAAGAAATGCTGCAGCAACGGATGTGGACATACCTGCCAAGATCCAATGCCATGGTGTAAGAAAATGTTTTTCCTTAAGCTCAATTTATAAACCTTTTTTTGGCACAGGTAAAATTTGAATCGTAAGAAGACTCATTAATTGCAGTCAACATTTTTCGAAACTTTTTGGCGGACAGTTTATTCTTAACATAACAATGTTCGAGTTCCCCCAGTTTTAAAATGGCAGCTGGACGGCTGACATGAATATCCCTGCTACACTTCATTACACTCTTTCAAAGAGGGACAGAAGGTATTGGAAATCATGCCTCATAATACCCCTTTTTTGTGGGTTATGTAGTCCCCATTTTGAGACCCTGCCTGTTGTACTAATGTGGCATACAAGAATGGGAAGGCTGCTGCAATTTTTTTTTATTGCATCTGACCCAATGTAAGTCTGATCATTCCGAGATTCCAGTATACGATGACAGATTATCGGACAAGACTTTGCATTTTTTTTTTACAGTGAGTGTCTATTCGTAATTTCCTGCGGATAGGACTCGTCTTATCTGACTTCCGAAGGGCAAAAAAGTCACTGCGTCTTATCTTCTGATGCGCCTTATCTGATTTTTGATTGAGTTTATTGTGATGAAATCTTACTTAATACTGCAAAATAGTTCCTTTATTTCGTCCAGTGTAACTCTACATGTCACATTTTTTGTTAAAATAAAACCTACACCTGTCAATTTTTTGACAAAAGTAACCTAAGAACAAAGTCTCTGGCCATGCTGCTGCCCCCAACAATAACAACAATATCGTTGCGAATGAGCGGCGATCAATGCTGCACACAGTACACTGCTATATCACATGACAGGTTCTAATCTTGATTAAACAAGTCGTTTTATATGTAATCTTGAATTTCCCCAACAGAGTGTATGTTCCTTATGTGAAAGAATTATTAAGAAAGCACCCTCTAGCGTTCGTTGGTTCTTGCATGTAGTGTAGTATTCAAAAAAGCGAGAAAGCAAAGACTTGGAGCCAATTTATTGGGAAAACGTTTATCTGCATGTGCTCTATGTCTAAAAAGAAAAACTGTAAAGGTATGGTTATAGAAAAATCTTTAAAACGAACATGCAAAAAATAATCATAAAAAAAGCGTCATTTTTTACTTGTCTTTGTGATTATAAGATTACGATCCCTTTCAAAGGGACGGTTATCTTTAAATGACAAATTATTGATTATACTCGGGGGGGGGGAAAATACACCAACTGACTGACTTTTCCGCCACAGCTTGACACTGCATTTATTCAACGATGTAACACCACATTAAAATTGTAATTATAGAGAAAATTAGCCCTGGCAAGGAGCCGGATACCAAACACAGGGCAAACCGGCTAAACAGACAAACAAGACATTACGGTACACAACTCATTTACACATAACACATTTAAGGACACCTCGTCCTACCACATAAAACACAATGGACACGTCGTTCATAACCATGTCTCACAACACACAAGAACAAAATGGGTCACATGACCCGGTTACAGGTCCCCTACCTGACCTCCACAGATGAACAACATGTAACACACCTTGCCTTACAAATAAACAATTGTAAACATCTTTAGTTGTAATCCTACATCACAATTTTAGAAAGCCTATAATTATTATTCCCCAAGTTGGAACGTACGAGGGGACATTAAAATAGCCCCAACGGTACCGAAGGGCACTATAAATTAAAATTCATGAAGCTGTAAAAAAAATACCAAAGGCACTAAAGTTAACCACATTGGAATTTCCCGCAAGTTGGAAAGAACGAGGGGACAGGTAAACTAGCCACATTGAAACCGAAGGGCACTAGTGTTAAATCATTTTTCCAAATCGATTGATCTTAAAGTTATAACTACAGCTACAATTTTGTTAGAAATAGACCAAGTTACTGTAATTTTTCTGCAAAACATGCCATCCTCGCACAGGAGTGGAGACCTGGGGAGGCGGAGGGCTGAAAGTGTTTCTCAACCAAAAGCTATGACAAGAGTGATACCCCCTAACTTGAATTCCCGCCTTGCATTCCCGCTTAAAAGAAATACACCAATCTGATTGGTCTAAAAACTGAAGAAGATTCAACTTTTATCTCCCGTCTATCTCTGGATATAGCGCCCCCTGGAGATTGGCTGCCTGCCAATATCCAGGGACCCTCAAACTCTATATAAATAGCGCCACCAACCAGCTTGCTCATTTTTTGCACAAACACACACACACACGACTGAGCATGCCCATAATGTGTGTACATATACATAACCAAGTACACAAAATAATGCACCCGGCCAGGACACAACTGGATAATCTTTTTAGGCATGCAGCAGGACGCAAGCATGAATGTAAGTGCTGAGTATAAAACATTTTATCATTAAAATGATAAAATGAATTATTTCAGCAGGGGCTTTTATCTCAATAAATGCGTTTTGCCTTTTCACGCAGAGAAGCCGGCCCCGAAAATGCATTGTTTATAACTGCAAACCGTGGCTTTAGTATTGCAATCAAGCCTTTGGACATGCCCGTCCCTTCGTGAGAACTGTGACGAAGTGTGCTTATACCATCACATTGACCCCAGTATGTGTCGATGTACGAGCAGTGGGACTTCGCGAACGTGTATGTTTTAAAAGAAGTATTGCACCTTATGCGGTGGCCAGCCGGGGCGCCTTATCTGATAACATTGGATCTTATTTGGGTAATTTATTAGGCTGCGCCTTATGCGCCGAGCGTCCTATCCGCAGGATATTACTTGTATTTTCTTGCAAGACATAATCAAATCCCGGTGCTTACAATGAGAACCTATGTTGTCTTTCTTTTGTCAAATCAGGATTTCCTTGTGGCAACAATATTTTCAAAGGAAAACGATTACTCCAGAAGCTCCCCAAAAATTTTTTGAATCGTAATACCCGGCGTGGGCATGGACAATCTTTTGGAATATCAACCCAAACTGGTTTAAAAGGATTTCAAAGAAAGCCATGCTTCTTATTTTATAAATAATGGAGCAGTTAGTAACCCCAAAAGAAGTGATTTAAAGAAAGGGTCTAATTCTCAAAATGGTAAAATCTCAAGTATTTTGATAACGTAAATGATTATGCCAACTTTTATCTGAAGACGGCTTACCATTGAAAATGTTGTGTTGTTTACAGTGAAACCGGGAATGTGCCCCATAATCCAACCTGGCACAGGAGGGATATGTACTGAAGAGTGCATGAATGACACCCAGTGTATGGAAAACAAGAAATGTTGCAGCAATGGATGTGGACATACCTGCCGGGATCCAATGCCACGTAAGAAAAAACTTTTCCTTTAGCTCATTTCACAAACATTTTTCTTGCACAAGTAAAATTTGAATCGTAAGAAGGCTCATTATTTGACAGATCAAATTGTATGTGTTTGTTATTTGTTGTTGGCTATGTAAACTTTGATATTAATGCAAAATTTCCCATGCAAGTAATTTTTTTTTGAATACTGACCTGCAGTGGTTAGCTGCTTCTTTAACATTTAATGGCATACCTGCAAAACAGTGTGTGTATTTTTGAAAGAACTATGGTGCTTGATTTAATTACAGTGAAGCCTGGAGTGTGCCCCATGATCCAACCTGGCACAGGAGGGATATGTGTTGAAGAGTGCATGAATGACACCCAGTGTATGGGAAACAAGAAATGCTGCAGCAATGGATGTGGACATACCTGCCGAGAACCAAGTATGCCAATTAAGACAAATCTCTTCACAACAGCTTCTTCTCAAGAAGCCTTTTACTTTGATGTTGCTATCAGGGTTTGCAGCAGCAGTATTTGCAATGTGCAAGAAATAGTCTTTGATGAGTTTAAAGTTATTTTTTAGATTGATAAAGTTTTGTTTTTATGCCTTGCCACCGAAGGGGCATACGGTTTCCGACATGTCCTTCCATGTGTGGGTGGGTGTGAGTCCGTATACACATTCAAACCGGGCACCTATAACAAGAGGACAATAGGTCCACGGTTCGGGAAAGGTCCACGGTTGGAAAACGTGTACAAAACCAATGGGAGCTGTTGAAAAAGTGAGTATAAACAAGAGGGACAAGGAGGTCCACAATTGCAGGCTGTTACACACTTGTGTGCGTGCGTGCAAATTATAATTCAAGAAGGACTCAAAACTTGGCGTGTAGATTGGTCCTGGGATCCTCCCAACCCCCAGAGGCCTTCAGTTGGATCCCTTTTTGTCAAACGTCAAGGTCATTATGGCTAAAACAAAATAAATTTTGTCTGAGCAATACCTCGAGAAGTACTTGTCATATCAACTCCAAACTTGGTTTGTGGTTTGGTCTCAGGATCCCCAAGAAGCCTATTGCTTTTGGACCCTAGGCAACATTTTAATGTTGTCATGGCTAAAACAAAGGAAATGTTGTCTGAGTGATAACTCTTATAGGACTCTTCATATCAACTCCAAACTTGGTTTGTGGATTGGTCACGAGAATCTGCCTATTGTTTTTGGACTCTAGGATAAATTGTCAAGGTCTTTATGGCTAAAAGAAAAACATTTTGTTTGTGCGATAATTCTAGAAGGACTTTGCATATTATTAGAAATGATGTCCCAGTGATATGTTCAGAAAGACTTGGCATATAAACTCTTAACTGGTGTGTGGATTGGTCTCAGGATCTAAAAGCCTATTGTTTTTGGACCTGACCTAGGTCAAATGTCAAGAAACAGACTAGCTTGCGGGGCATTTGTGTTAACCAAACACTACTTTTCCTGTCGTTTTAGTTTGTTTCACCTTATGAGTGATTAGCACTGTATACTCGGTGCTTTCAGAGTACTGCGGATAAGAAAACTCTACAGGCTTCTTGTGCGGGATTCGAACTCCTGACCACTGCATTCTAGAGCAGATGTCTTATGGATAGACCACCGAGCAAACCTGGTGATGCGAAGCCAGTTTGAATCCTGTCACTAGCTGTTAGTGAAGCATTTATTTCATGCATTATTGCTGTGTCCTTCGGATGGGACGTAAAGCCTTGGTCCTGTGTGTTGTGTATTGCACGTAAAACAACCCAGTGCACTTATCGTAAAGAGAAGGGTTTGCCCCGGTGTTCCTGGTATGGTCGGCAGCATATTGCGCCACAACACCTTGTAAACCATTACATGGTGCTATAAGAAAAGGGTCTCATACTTCAAAAACGTAGCTCCACATACCTTGCAGGAAAAATACTGAGCACTTTGTTTCGCCCCTAAGGGTATGATAAAAAGCGCTATATAAGAACCAAGTATTATTATTATTATTATTGATAAGTCCTGCCCAAAATGTTCATGGACATACAATATACAGAATTCTATTGTAACCATGGTATTGTCAGACAAGGAAAGAAAGGTCTGGAATTGGGAATTACACAAATATCCCTAGTAAAGAGTGAATTGGACTGTCGATTCCAGTGCCTTTTTTACATATCTGTACCAGGCCAATGAAGCATGACACTGTGAGTGCATGCATAGTGGAGGCTACACAATAATCCTCCCAAGGAAGTCAACGCATAATCCCCTAAGAAGTAACTATAACTCTGAATGTAAATAGTAGTGAACTTGCGGGTACAACCATGTGTATAATCTCTTTTTGGGAGGAGTGTTGGAAGAGCCGGCACCCCACTAGCTCTACTTAAGCTGCAACACCACCAGCAGTCCAGCATTCTCCTGAAGACGAGCAGAGTATACTGTTCGAAACGTCGAGACCAAACCGGCTCTTTTCAGAGCCAACACTCCTCCCAAAAAGAGATTATACACATGGTTGTACCCGCAAGTTCACTACTATTTACATTCAGAGTTATAGTTACTTCTTACTTTCAACACCATGCAAAGCTTTAAACACCACTTGCATAATCCCCAGTTGAAGTCGTCCCACACAAATTGTTCCGAGCAGTTAGCCACGTCAACCGCTGCACCCAAACACAGGTCCTAACATGTTACTATTTTGCGTCAGTGGCCTTCCTGCTTTAGGTGGTTAAATGCATATTATTTAGATTTACGAAACTGTCTTCCTCCTGTTTTATTTGTTATTCTGTAAAGCTGAACTCGTTGGTGGTGAAGGTGGTGAAGTGACAACCACAATCCGCTTAGCTGACGGTCCGACGGAGAATAGCGGGCGTGTTGAAATCTACCGAGAAGGAGAATGGGGGACCATCTGTGGTTCCTGGTTTAGAGAAACAGAAGCGTACCTTGCTTGCAGACAGCTTGGATTCCGTGGGCTTGAGCGACTTGGGGAGGAGCTAGAGTTTGGGGAAGGTAGCGCAGACAGCCCCATTATGCTTGGCCTGGAATGTATAGATGCAGACACCAGCCTGGAGGAGTGTTGGGATTTTGGCTGGGACACAAGTCAATGCTCTCACCATGAAGATGCTGGTGTTGTCTGCCTAACAGGTAAAACCAATCCCAATGCTTTATATACTTCCCATAGTATTTTTCTAATCATGAAGTGAGTGGTTTGGATATTGATGACGGGCCTTAATATTGGACAAATTAATCATGATTTAGAGTGGGAAAGAAAATCAATACCAGATAGCTTGACTGACATTTGTTTGGTGATGTATTGGTCTATTGTGAATTGGACTCATTGGCTTTTATGCCACCTCAATGCCACAACAGCTTATCTAATAAAAAAGAAAAACAAATGTACACAACATTCCAAGTTTAAATCACATGTACAACATTGGTAATTGTCAAAGATCAGGATCCACACTTGATGTGACCGAAATAACAAAACCTGTGAAAATTTAAGCTAAATCGTTCTTCGGAGTCATGATAAACCAGTTAAAAACCCCCTTATATGTTTTCACTGTTTTCAAATATCGGATTTTAAGCCATGTAATTTATGTGAAAATTTATATTTTCAATCTTACCAATGTTGTACACACCCTTTAAGGGGGACAAGATGTTAGATCTTGCTAGACTGTCTTGTTCGTGTGTACTGACAAAACCTATGACACTGGGATTTTTTTTCTTTTTACTCGGCCTCTCGTGTATGATTCAGTGTTTTTACAAAATTTAGTAACAATGTTTTTGCCGATATCAGATCACTTTTAACACCATCAATGAAAATATTTGAAGAAATTTACTTCTTTATGAAGTTTTGAACCCTATTCTTTTGCGAAGGTGAAAGTGGTGGCATTGGCAGTGACAGTGGTGACTATTTGCTTGGTTGGCATACCAACAGAGAGCAGCGACCATGTTGAATTTCAGAGAAGGAGCATGGGGGACAAAACCTTGCACTCCAGGACAAACTTGTTTTCTCACAGATTCTCTTGTGCAAGAATGTGCAAAATTGAGAAATAATTTTTTGTTGATATAAGATCTCTGCTAACATCATATTACATTGAGAGTTAATTAATGCGGGCCCATTACAATTGTCTGTCTCTTGTTTTTGCATCCTCTAAAGGTGGTGAGTCAATAGAAGCAATCCGCTTGGCTGGTGGTCCAAATGAAAATAGCGGCCGTATTGAAATCTTCCAAGAAGGAGAATGGGGGACCATCTGCCGTGATTGGTGGAATGGATTTTGGGATCTCAAGGATTCGATGGTTGCTTGTAGACAGCTAGGATTCATTGGTGTTGAGCGACTTGCAGACCCAGGGGAGTTTGGAGCTGGTAGCGCTGATAGCCCCATCCTGTTTAGTGTGAGTTGTAAAAGTGGCATTGAACTCTCACTAGATCAATGTCAAAGAAGGTTGGAAACAAACCTATGTTCTCATGCTGATGATGCAGGTGTGGTCTGCCAACCAGGTAAGAACCAGTCATCATGCTTCATTACTTACATAAATATGAACATAATTAATCAAAGCTAGTAAAAATTCTACATCCGATCACAAAACATAAGATATCCCCATTTAAAAAAAACAATAAGCAAATCCTAGAATTTTGAGAAGTTGAGTTAAAGATCTTCCTCTGTTACCTTGGTTATAATGTTGATTTTCTTTTAAGTTAATTGTTTTCAATGGTTAACTAACTAGTTAGATGCCCTTGAGATAAATGCCTGTCCAGCCATTTCTTCACCACAATGTATTTTATTCTTCCTCACTCTTCTTCTTCCGTTAGAGTACAGTCCTCGATCTACATGTAGTGTACATGTATTTCGTACTCATACCATACCACCTCTTTGTTGTATGCTGTAGGGGACTCTAGTCTAAAGCTGTATTTTTATGAAGGGGCATACTGTTTCTGACATGTCCTTCCGTGTGTGGGTGAGTAGGTATACACATTCAAACCGGGGCCTATAACATGTATAACAAAAGAGGACAATAGGTCCACGGTTCGGGAAAGGTCCACGGTTGGAAAACGTGTACAAAACCAATGGGAGCTGTTGCAAAAAAGTAGTATAAACAAAAGAGGGACAATAGGAGGTCCAGGATTGCAGGTGTTTACACACGTGGGTGTGAGGGTGTGGGCTTACACATGCCAACTTATGTGATACTTTTAGAAATGGAACAGTGCTATCCCATAAGGTTTTCTTTGTCTTATTGTTGTAATATATACATGGGTCTACTTTGTTGCTTAAGAATATGAGTAATAACTTCCACTCTTGTTCGTGGCTGATGGTTAGAATAAAAGCAGCCTTTGTGTTGTCAGAAGAATCATCTGATTAATCCACATCTCTGAGTCCAATCTTCATCACACTTCATGGTGGCAGCAGTGTAGAAACGGACCGGAAAAAACACGTACTGAGAAAATGCCTAGATAAGAATTCTTCAAATGTGTGAAGTAACATTGCGTTTCGCAGAAGGTTCCGTCACACAGAAAGCCCGCGACACGGCATAGCATAGCCCAACGACACACGTAAGCAATGTGTAACTGTTCACTGCACTCACACAGCGCCTGCTTGGTGCTATTTGCTGTGAGTGCTTACGTCTAAATGACCCCGTGGAGCCGTTGAGCCTAAACACCCCACGTATCCTACCGAACAGTTCAAACAACCCTCAGACATTGGAAACCCAAAACCCAATTACCCTGTGCAGACAACAGTTTCTGACGACATCAAACACCACAAACGAAAATCTAGCTTTTGTTTGGTATGTTTTCGAATTGACACACACGGACAATGGACTAGCCGACCAGCAGTTCGCAAGCCTAGTCAGAGTGAAAAAACCTTCGCCACACTGCCGAAAGATCAACGCGTGGACTGCCGATAAAGTGCTTCAGAATCCATTGAGATTAACAAATTTAAATCCACTTTGAGAGCATTCTCCCAGAGCCCGATTGCCCCCACAATGCTGACAAGGACTGAGATTTCCCCCCATGTGAGCAACGGTGATTCATCGAGTTGTACCCCATACAAACACGACGACTGCGAGAGCCCCCACCGCCACACAATCCCGGAGGCCATGGCCAGAGTTTCATCATTTCGCCGTCTCCCACCTCGGAAGGTGTAACTGACAAAAATAGTATAAACATTGCGGATAGTAACGGTACAGATTAATTGACATTTTTGCTACGCATTTTGTTAATATTATCAGTTCACGATATATTATTTTGTGTAAGAAGCCAAAGATTTATAATCTTATCCACACTACTTTTCATCTCATGACTGTATACAAATATACTATAAAGGTAGTTCTGTACAACCAATGTCTACTACCTCCGCATACGTTTTCCTCCGATTTGACCTTTGACCGTATTACTCTGCCCTGGGAAAGCGCGCCAAAAAATAAATCGTCTTTGGACTGACCTGGGAAGAAAGCAACAACGCATCACCCGTCGAGAATTAATACGCGATAACAGCCGGAACTATGCACCAAACTTTGATTTGTTGGTGTTAGTAAACACATTATCTTACATGGTGAACTTGTGAACCTCACTTGAATGGCTGAGCTGAGAATATTATACCTCGAAAAATATGATATCGGAACTGAACTTGTGTTGAACTCTGTTTCATATAAATATATATTGCATTGTATAATTTTATGCCAAGTATAATAATTTATTCATTTATATAGCGCAAATTTATTAATTCAGATAACCAAATTGCATAATATTACAATACTGCATATGATATAACATATCTATATTGGTATTATATTTCATATTGTACTGTATTTTGTTGAAGTTTACCATGGCTAAATTTCCAGAAGTGAATTGGAATGCTAGCGATATATCTGATGAATTAAAAATGTTCAGGCCAGAGAATGGAGTTATATGCCTGCTTGATCATGGCATAACAGATCCTCGAAAATGGCTATCAAGATTCAGATTGCCGTTGGCAAGGAGGGACAACTCCTCTAGCCTAACTGCAGAAGAACAGCTAGACCCAGTGGAACTTTGGAATCTGTTCGAGAGTCAGCTGAATATCCGAGTAAACTTCAGGATACATAGACTGGAGTTGATGAGATACCGCCAACAAGCAGACGAAGCCCTGGATGATTTTTTTAACAGGTGCAGAACGAAGGCACATGAATGCAACTTCACAACAGAGGAAAGCACCGAGCGAATCATTGAGCTTGTGATCACTTCAACTACATCCGACACTTTCCAGAAGGACCTTCTCGACAAGCCTGTGGGATACAGCATAGAGGACATGCTACAAGAAGGACACAAGTATGAGGCAATTACAGCTGGGAGAAAATGTCTACAATCAATGGACACTGGCATCTATCAACGCATTCCGTAAAGCCCAAAGAACATGTGGCAACTGTGGACTCTCCCACCAACCGAAACGATGCCCAACATACATGACATACGATACATGTAAATCTTGCGGGTCTAAGGGCCACTGGGCCAAATGCTGCAGAAAGTCGAGTGACAAACGTATAAAGGCCGCCGCAGCACGTCCCCTAACAGATACAGACACAACTCCTCGAAAGACAAGAAGCCCCGACAATGGAGATCCAAGAGTCGTCAACACCCCAATAACGACACAACTCCTGATGAGAAACCAATCCACTCTACAGACTACTTTAGACTTGTTGACAAGTCGTTAATGATGGTCGCGGTGGGTCGAGTCGCGTGTGGTGCTGTCATAATAAAGAATGCTCTCGCGAGATCACTGCTCTCGCGCGAAGTTGCTGGCTGCCGACTCTTCGTCATTTATAACGACTTGTGAAACCCGCAGGCGGTACGTATTCATTTATTCACGTACGAACGCAGTATACATTACGGTTGCTGTAGAGACGATCACGAAGACGAGTCCATTTTATCTGAGGGTAGTACTAATTTTAGTTACTATAAATGTACTGAATGCTTGCGCTTGAGACATCTGTGGGTGTGTTTTGTGGGTGTTAACTCCTTCATTAATTTAGTAACTAAAGAAATAAAGTAAACTTATCTTAAAGTGCATAATTATTATATAGTTGTTTAAGATATGTGTGTCTTGCCTCATAAAAATAAATAATGCCTACCGTGAATAGTTACTGATCCGCTCCAGTCCTTTAACCCGATGTGTTCTACAGTGATTGTGTGCATGCATTAGTGTGTATAAACAACGGACACGGAAACCAGTCAACTCGCCCCCTAGCAAAGTCGCCAATTACAAAAATACATGTACAAAGTCACCAACTACAAAGTCGCCCCTAGCAAAGTCGCGAAACACTGGGGCTGGTGGAAACACACTTCCACTGCGGACCATCAAGCAAATCTACGGCAACCGATGGGAGTCGTTTGTTACATCAGTTAATGTAAAGCTGACAGCATACAACAACAGAGATACCATGCCTCGGTTGTATTGATCTATTGTGCCGATATAAGACTCCACGATGGAGCAAGAATAGATTCTACGTCGTAGACATACCTGGACCAGTCATAGCTGGACTACCCATATGCTGTGACCTCGAGGTAGTTACCATCCACTCAGCTGAGACATCTCAACCAACAAATCGACACAGTACAGATGACCACCATCTCTCGTCACGTGCCAATATAATTTCTGTCAATGACCTCAAGAGACTCTACCCCGACCAGTTTGACACCATAGGGAATTCAAGGCCAAAGCCAAAGGTCACATGGGTATAGATAAGACCAGAAGTCTCGCCAGAGAGTCAGTATACTGGCCGAATATCAACCATCATATTGAATATGTATGTACCTTCTGCGAAGACACAACCCAAACAGCAGAAGGAGCCACTGAAGCCTCACGACATACCGTCTATGCCATGGACGAAACTTGGTACCGATCTTTTGAGATTGATGGAGTAGACTATATGATTGTGGACTACCACTCTAAATACCTGGTTGTCCACAGGCTAAATAAACACCATAACTAGTACGGCAGTAGCCAATCTGACCTCACGCACATTCAGCATGCTAGGAGCACCTGCTGTGGTGATGTCGGACAACGGTCCACAATATGCGGGGAAACAATATGCAGATATGTGCGCCACATGGGGAATACAGCACATCACATCATCTCCACGGTACCCCCGCTCAAACATTCTAGTAGAGAGATCAGTAAGGACAGTAAAGTCTGTGATCAAGAAGTGCAAAGCATCTGGACAAAACATTGATATAGCTCTTCTTAACCTCCGAGCCACCCCAGTTGATAGTAAACTCCCGTCCATGGCTGAAATGATGTTTGGCAGACTGATCCGCACCACCTTGCCAAGTAATAACCACACGTCAACATCAAGAAGATATCGGAGAGCAACTTGGGAGACAAGACGCCTGAAGGTGAAAAATGACCATGACTCTAAACACACTGGAAACGACCTTCCTCCGCTCTACATCGGTCAAAAAGTGTGAATCCTTGACCACCCGAGTAATACCTGGATCCCAGGAGAAATCACAAATGTCTGCAAAGAACCAAGGTCGTATGAAGTCAGAACACCCAATGGCAACAAATTGCGGCGCAATCGAACACATCTTAGAGAGATGCCGCTTCAGACACCTCAAATCTCAACGCAAAAACGTGTCAGATTTGCTGATGATCTGCCTTCTCTTACACCCACCAAGAAACAGTGAAATCACTAACAGAGACACTGAAGAAACATGAAATAAAAACTCAGTTGAATATTTCAGGTTGAAATGTACAGAAAGTGTGCTACAATAATTAGGATTATTGCTGTTTTGGGAATCGCTTTAGTGTTGCAATTTGTATTGTTTACAATCGTTTTGCCAATTGAAAGTTATTCTCCACTACACTCAATAGTTTTGCCACAAAGTCCATATTGTTTAAGTAAATTCCCAATTGACTACATGTATTTGCTCTTTAGTCAAGTTTGTTTGTAATTGTACTTTTCAAAAGGGGAGGGATGTTGTAATATATGCATGGGTCTACTTTGTTGCGTAAGCAAATGAGTATTAACTTTCACTCTTCACCCCACAGAGGATTTCTTCAGAAAAAGGGAATAATAGAACAACTATGGATGTACCCCATTACTGCCATATTTAAGGGGTGAACTTACGGGAGTGCCCATGTGGGGTCTTTTAGACAATTGAACAATGGACCCCACAAGGGATTTCTATGTTCAACCTGGACCCCACAAGAGAATTCTTTAGAAAAGGGAATAATAGAACAATAGCAGGACCCCACAAACCGGATCCGTAAGGTTGTGTACGTGTGCCTGGGTGTTTGGTGTTATGGTGTTGTATGGGTTGTGTTGTGTGGGTGTATGTGCGTGCAAATTATAACTCAAGAATTGTTGTGTGTGTGTAGGTAGGTATGCACATTCAAACCGGGACTATAACAAAAGAGGGACAATAGGAGGTCCACGATTGCAGGCGTATACTCACTTGTGTGTGTGAGTGTGTGCATTACTCAAGAAGGACTCGAATGCCAACTCAAAACTTGGCATGTGGATTGGTCCTGGGATCCAACCTCCCACCCCCTAGAGGCCTGTCGATGTTGGACCCAAGGCCAAATGTCAAGGTCATTATGGCTGAGACAAAAGAAATGTTGTCTGAGCAATACCTCGAGAAGTACTTTTCATATCAACTCCAAACTTGGTTTGTGGATTGGTCTCGGGATCCTCAAGAAGACTATTGCTTTTTGACCCAATGCCAAATTGTAAGGTCATTATGGCTAAAACAAAGGAAATGTTGTCTGACCGATAACTCGTACAGGACTTGTCATAACTCCAAACTTAGTGTGTGGATTGTTCACGAGAATCCTCAGACGCCTATTGTTTTTGGACTCCTGGATAAATTGTCCAGAAGCCTATGGCCAGACCAAAGACATTTTGTTTGTGCGAAATCACTAGAAGGACTTGGCATTTTATAAGAAATGATGTCCTTGTGAGATGTCCTAGTGATATTTTCAGAAACACTTGGCATATAAACTTTAAACTGGTGTGTGGATTGGTCTCAGGATCTAGACGCCTATTGTTTTTAGACCACCTAGGTCAAATGTCAAGAAACAGACTAGCTTGCAAGGCATTTGTATTAACCAAACACTACTTTTACTGTTTTACTTTTACTTTTAAATTCAGAAACTAATTAATGTAGTAGTGAGTAACCAGAAAAAAGCAATTTCAGAAGAGCTTCTCATACTGGTGAAATCTCAAATATTTTGATAACTAAAATAAATATTGATATGCCATATTTTATCTGGAGACATGTTTTGAAATTGTTACTGAAAGCAAATTTTTGTTTTGTTTACAGTGAAACAAGGAATGTGTCCCATGGTCTCTCCAGGCTCACTAGGAATATGTTCTGAAGAGTGCATGAATGACACTCAGTGTATGGGAAACAAGAAATGCTGCAGCAATGGATGTGGACATACCTGCCGAGAACCAACAGTGCCAAGTAAGACAAATCTCTTCACAAAAGCTTCTTCACAAGATGTATTTTATTTATTAATTTATTTGTTTATTTATTTATTTATTTATTTATTAAATTTATTTATTTCATACAGGATCCACAGCGCAAGCACCTAAAAAACCTTTTCAACTATGCTGTCGTTTTAAACAAGAACAAAATGTTGACAAAGTGATTGAATTGGAAAACAATCTTGTCTAAATAACTTATGGTTAACAATAAATTTCCTCTTCAATGTAAATTCCTTTCAATAATGTGTGAAAAACATGGCAAAAGCCCAGCGAAACCTCGTCGCTTTTGTAGTATACAGTATAGTGCGTAAAGCATTGTATATACAATACGGTATGCATTACACAAAGAAGCAGTGACACGTTCAATTAGATTTCCCACCTTTGAACCTTTGGAAGTAGATAACTTGGGTTTTTTCAGTTGTGACTAGTGATATTTTTAGACTGTCGCAGTCTTTAGATCATGCTCTTTTGACAGCTGCAACCCGCTAGCAAGTGTAAAACCCAAGATTTGAAGTGTTGTGTAATCCTGGCGGTTTCGGGCGGTCCAGTGAGTAAATGGCTGGGCGGTTTCGGGCGGAACAGTGACTAAAGGGTTAAAGCAGTTTTATAGATTGATTTAGTGTTTTTTTTAAATATATTTATGTGTAGCATCTTCAGGTTTTGTAATTAAAAAAGCAGTGAGTAACCAGAAAAAAACTAAAATGAAGAAAAGTTTCTCATAATTTTGAATCCTCAAATATTTTGATAACTGAAATGATTATTGATGTGCCATCTTTCATCTGGAGACATCTTACAATGGTTTTGAAATTAATACTGAACGACTATTTTTGTTTACAGTTAAACAAGGAATGTGTCCCATGGTCCCTCCAGGCTCACTAGAAATATGTACTGAAGAGTGTGTGAATGATACTCACTGTGAAGGCAACAAGAAATGCTGCAGCAACGGATGTGGACATACCTGCCAAGATTCAATGCCATGGTGTAAGAAAAAATGTTTCCTTTAGGCCGTTCCAATTTTATTAGTTGGTTTACGGATTGCGGCGACGCGTTTTGTTGAAAATCCATTCATTTTTTATTTTTATTATTTTTCCGGCATCGAATATTCAAACTTTGGTCAGATTATTTAAAATAATTAGTCGACTTTTTATTGAGAAAAAGCTCGCGAAAACCCCCCAAAACATCGTGTTACGTTTCGATCACGCATTGCGCGGTCCGATCCGATGTTTGATCATACAGTGCTTCGCGGCCCGGCAGCGCACGGCACACAGTTTGTGTGGACAGTACGTAAGAGCGTGGAGCTACATGTATAACTCCATGGTAAGCTATAACTACATGTAACACTGTGCATCCCTCATGTTTCGATATCAAATGCACACAGCGCATGGGGCTGTGCTTAATAGAGAGAACAGGCCATGTGGACCGCATGATAGATATCAGTGGGTATGCAAGACCAGCGGCCCTGGGGTTGGGTGTTAGACGGGAAGTGTAATACGCGATGTAAACGAAATAGTCTGATACTTAATGATGTAAACAAAATGCTATGTCGACCGTGATTCAATCAAGTGCAAGATTCAGCGTTCTGTCAAAGAAATCGATTGCACGGTTACCCGGTTAACCAAACGATAATCTTGTTAATCGTTCAAATGTTAACGATTGGGATCAGCATAAACAAATTCACTGAAAAGTGCTGCGAAAATTGTGACCATTACGTGTCAGAAAACGGTTACACGTTTAAAAAAAAAATGTGAGTGTGCGGGCTTATACGTAAGCCTGTGACAGTTACACGGTTAAGTGACAGATCATCCGGTTAATCGTTTACATTTGTACGGTTCGGATAAACGTTGAAAATGGTTTTGTTAGTATAATATAGTCCCTAGGAAAAAAAAAAACGCTTTGAATAGTAACAATTCTATGGCACATCATTTCACAAGGGCCCAAATTTATGGCCAGCTTAATGCTGAATTCTGCGCTTAGGGGTCACCATTCTCTGCTTAACGAGCAAGCAGCACAGAATTTCTGCGCTAGCTGTGTAAGCGTAGAATGCCTAGTAACGTTGACTATGCAAGCACACAAAATGCCATGCTAACCCGTGTAATACGCTCGACATAAGCACAGAATAACCTGCTTCAGTAAGCGCCGATCCTAAGCTTTGGTAAGCAGAGCCATGAAATTGGGCCCTGATGTATTTAGATTGATGAAAAAAAAAATTAAATGTAAATGTTGGTTGTTTCAGAAACTGTTTACCTTGTTTGCAGTTTTCTATATTAAAAACACTCTTGTTGTGTCTTTGTAACGATTAGTATGTTCTTGCTGGGCTAAAGTAATAAATATGGGGTAAGGGTTTATTGTTAATTTTTGTTCTTCACCCCCAAATCTAGCACTGACCGTTTAGCAAGGTAATTTCTCTTTTGTACACCTTTCCTCAATCAGCTCTTTTTATTGTTTATTGCAACCGCCATCAAGTTTTGTAACTGATTCATCGCGGTTTCCTGAAGTAATTCCTTTGCACAAGAAACTTTAAACATATCGTTTTCCGGCGAAAGGGACCCAAGCGCAGACAAGTTTGCCAGGCCCAAAACATTGGCAAGAAAACGGCGCTCTATTCTTTGCGTCCACGCTGAAATCTGAATAACTATCTAATTACACGACGCTGCGCTGATAGCAAGACAAATTTTTTTCGATTCTTGTGAATGAACGTAGACTTGTGTCAGTCGGCGACAGGAATGATGACTCTATGTATATTCTACATAAACGTCAACAACACAGGTCATAAATGGGTTTAGGACTTGAACGAATCTAGGAAACCCCCAAAAAGAGCACCATTAAACTCATATAGATTGAGGGAGCTATACGAGTTTAACGGTGCGTTTTTTACTTTAAAAAAAAAGGAAAAAAATTTACTCCTTCTCGTTAATAAACACATATCAAATTCTAGTCAGAGTACCCATGGCGTTCAATTTGCCTGAGAATTTTTTTTTTTTTCCTACTGACAATGTTTTATTAAGTTTTGATGCTTTTAAACTGATTGTCTATAAAACCTTTCTTGTTTTAAGAAACATTTGTGTAATCTAGGACGTTAAATTTGAGCTTATTAGAAAAATTATGTCTCTAGAAGTCGGATTTGTTTTTAACGATCTCAATGTGTTTTGAACACGTGCTAAAACGCGCAATAAATGACGTAATTGTGACGTCGTTCCACATTTTTTGCCGGAAAGCACATCTACAGTATCCCAGAAGTCTAAAACTTTGACGATCGGTCGTCTACTTTTCAATTCAATTGTTTATTGTCACACATATAAATACATATACAGTGAAATTCACTTCGGCTTGCGAGTCTAAAAATATTAACAATTACATAAATTACAAAAAATACAGAAAACCCTAAAACCACATAGGCATACAATAACGAACAAATAAACAGTATGCGCACAATATGCAGAGAGACAATAACAGTAACAAAATTGCAAACCCCCAAAACAAATTAAAAAGAATTAATCATTAAGTAACCTTATTGCACTGGGATAAAAACTATTGCGAGTACGGTTGGAGTCGGCTCTGATCGCTCTATATCGCTTACCTGATCTCATTAATTCAAACAAACTGTTCGCAGGGTGAAATTCATCCGAAATAATAGATCTAGATTTCTTCAGAACCCGAGCAGTATAAAGTTTATCCAAAGCAGGAAGCTCACGACCAATGATAAAGCTAGCAGAACCGACTACACGATTGAGGCGTTTTCGGTCATCTGCCGTGGTGTTGCCATACCAGACAGCGATCGAGAGCGTCAAAATACTCTCAACAACTGCCCGATAAAACTTTACCAGCAAATCTTGGCTGACACGAAAACTCCTCAATCTCCTAAGAAAGAACAACCGTTGCTGGGCCTTCCTAACAATGGAATCAACATGAGTCACCCACTTGAGATCGTTTGATATGTGCACTCCTAAAAATTTAAAAGAGTCGACAATTTCCACTTCGGATCCATTAATATTTAGCGGCTCAACTTTGTCTGGATTTCTTCTGAAGTCTACAATAATTTCCTTAGTCTTTTGAACATTTAATTCTAAGTTATTGTCGTGACACCATTGAACTAAATGATTAACTTCATCACGATACATGGAATCGTCCTTAAAAATAAGTCCACCTAATGTAGTGTCGTCAGCATATTTTACCATAAAATTATTAACAGAGTTTACTTCACAATCATGCGTAAACAATGAGTACAGCATTGGAGATAAAATACATCCTTGTGGCGCTCCTGTACTTAGGACAAGTGACTTAGAGAAACATTGACCAATTCTAACCTTCTGTGAGCGATCCAATAAAAAATCTAAAATCCAACGAGAGATAGAGATAGAGTGGTCTAAAGTCTGGCTAATTAAATATTCACCTCGCTGTAAAGTGGCTAATTAATTAAGAATTTAAATTTTTTTTACATTTAGAGTTAAGTTTATGTTCTAAGCTTCAATTTGATATATGATTTAACTCTTTCGTATTTGCGCTCTAGGATATTAGGCTTAAACAAAAAACGTGTGCAATTGCTATGGGATTTAGGTCAGAAACAAAGAATAATAATAATAATAAAAATAATAATAATCTCGACGAAAACAATAGCTGTTCCGACAGCTAGGTCGGAGGTCGGAACAGCTAATAATAATAATCTCGACGAAAACAATAGCTGTTCCGACAGCTAGGTCGGAACAGCTAATTAAGCAGCAGTTAAATCCTTTTCGTTCATAATATACAGTCCAGAACCATTTATCTTCATTTTATAAGTTTGGGTGGGCAGTCCATCCAGAGTTTTTAAGTGTTCCAAATAAAATTTTCTCACAACATAAAATTTTCTCACAACACAAAACTTAAAAGCACCTTTTATATCCATTCATGTGTTCGGTGGCAGATTATTAAATAAATCTCACAAAGAGATAAAAAAGACTAATTACTTATGGTATTAAACAGAAATTTAAAAGACGAAAATAGGCTTATTGGAAATGACATGGAATAGCGAGATGGATATGGAGGCACATCTCAGTATTAAGCAGATCTTTGCTTGTCAGCCAATGGATTTCAACACTTATCATCATTTAAAAAAAAAAAAAATTCCCTGT
This sequence comes from Leptasterias polaris, assembly GCA_037783415.1. Taxonomy (NCBI): domain Eukaryota; kingdom Metazoa; phylum Echinodermata; class Asteroidea; order Forcipulatida; family Asteriidae; genus Leptasterias; species Leptasterias polaris. The sequence continues at coordinate 6,678,986 of JAZGTN010000027.1, forward strand.
CTGACACTTTTTTTTCAACACCTAAAAAATCCGTAAACCAACTAATAAAATTGGAATGGCCTTAGCTCAATTTGTAAACCTTTTTTTTGGCACAAGTAAAACTTGAATCGTAAGAAGACTCATTAATTGCAGTAAAATGTTACATTTTATTGTTGATGGCTACGTTAACTTTATAGCTAGTTAAATAACAATAACACAAATTTCCCGTGCAGGTATATATTTTTGGATACCAACCTGAAATGGTTAACTGCTGCTTTATTAGCATAAGTGCAAAACAAGTGTGTGTAATTTTGAAAGACCTATGTACAGTAATGATCGATGGATGCTTGATTTAATTACAGTGAAGCCTGGAGTGTGCCCCATGATCTCACCTGGCACAGGAGGGATATGTGTTGAAGAGTGCATGAATGACACCCAGTGTATGGGCAACAAGAAATGCTGCAGCAATGGATGTGGACATACCTGCCGAGAACCAACAGTGCCAAGTAAGACAAACCTCTTCACAAAAGATTCTTTGCAATATTTATTTATTTATTTGTTAATTTTATTTATTTATTTCATACAGCATCCACAGCGCAAGTGCCAAAAACTGATGGATAAAAAATGTCAGTAGTTAACAATAAAATACTTTAAAAGATATAATATGTGTTAATTTGCTGATGCCAACTGGGTTTGCAGCAACATTTTTTGCAAGCTGCAAGAAATAGTCTTCGTAGAGATTAACCCTTAAGCACTTACGAGCAAATTCAACGTAGGCATTTACTCACTGAACAGGGCAGGGAAAAGTCACCGAATTAATGCATTATGTGAAAGTCTTGACATAACTTTCATTGAAATTGTTTTTTTGTATAACAAGTTTGGTTGTTTTGTAGAGGATAAAATTATCTTTTGAATGATTCACACATACTTTATTTGCTTTTACTGAATTGAAGCTTTTATATTGTAAATATGATGACACATCAACTAAAATAGAAAACTATTAGTTTGCATTGCGTTAGCGTCAGTGTTTCACGGAAAGTTGTGCACACAACTTATTCAACTATGCTGTCATTTCAAACAAGAACAAAATGTTGACAAAGTGATTAAAATATTTCAAAACTTACCTTTTGAAATGAACAATATTTTCTATTTAACTTATGGATAACAATAAATTTCCTCTTCAATGTAAATTTCTTTCAATTATGTGTGAAAAAAATGGCAAAAGCCCAGCGAAACATCGCTTTTGTAGTATACATTCGATACGGCACGCATTACACAGAGAAGCGTTGACACGTTCAATTAGATTTCCGACCTTTGAACCTTTGGAAGTAGATAATTTTTGTTTTTCAATTGTGACCACGTGGTATTTTTAGACTGTCGCAGTCTTTAGATCACGCTCTTTTGATGGCTGTTTTCTGCGACCCGCTAGCATGTGTAAAGCCCAAGATACGAAGTGTTGTTTAATCTCGGGCGGTCCAGTGAGTAAATGGCTGGGAGGTTTCGGGCAGAACAGTGACTAAAGGGTTAAAGCAATTTTTTAGATTGAATGATTTTTTTAATATACATTTATGTATAGCACCTTCAGGGTTTATAATTAAAATAGCAGTGAGTATTCCAGAAAAAAACAAAAATTAAGAAAAGCTTCTCATAATTTTGAATCCTCAAATATTTTGATAACTGAAATGATTATTGATGTGCCATCTTTCATCTGGAGACATCTTACAATGGTTTTGAAATTAATACTGAACGACTATTTTTTTTTTACAGTGAAACCAGGAATGTGCCCCATGATCCAACCTGGCACAGGAGGGATATGTACTGAAGAGTGTATGAATGACACCCAGTGTATGGGAAACAAGAAATGCTGCAGCAATGGATGTGGACATACCTGCCGGGATCCAATGCCACGTAAGAAAAAACTTCCTCATGAGCTTATTTTATAAACAGTTTTTCTGGCACAAGTAAAAAATTAATCCAAAAAGACTCATTTATAGACAAATTAAGATTAACATCTTCGTGTTGACGGCTATGTTAACTTTGTAGCTCTTAAATAACAATAACAAAATTTCCCCTGCAAGTAAATTTTTTTGAATACTGACCTGCAGTGGTTAGCTGCTTCTTTAACATTTAATGGCATACCTGCAAAACAAGTGTGTGTATTTTTGAAAGAACTACATGTATGGTGCTTGATTTAATTACAGTGAAGCCTGGAGTGTGCCCCATGATCCAACCTGGCACAGGAGGGATATGTACTGAAGAGTGCATGAATGACACCCAGTGTATGGGAAACAAGAAATGCTGCAGCAATGGATGTGGACATACCTGCCGAGAACCAACAATGCCAAGTAAGACAAACCTCTTCACAAAAGCTTCCTCACAAGATTTCTTCTAATTTGATGTTGTCATCCAGTTTTGCAACAGCATTATTTGAAATGTGCAAGAAATAGTCTTTGTAGAGTTTAACCCTTTCAATACCATTGTAGTGCTTCCGTACCAATGTCGAGTTTACTCGACACAAAAAGCAGCGGTGTTTGAGAGCCTGTAATTATTTTATTTGGCGCCCTCTGCTGTTGACCTTTATATATACGGGTAGCTTGTTTATCGAGCCTCGCAATGGTGTGTATTGTATAGGGGGGTCGCCATTACGATATTCCAAGAAAAATTACATTGCATGCAGCAGTACTTCCAAATTTTACGCTTCCGTTTTCCCGACAAAAAATCACCATCATGGCTGTTCGTGACCTGGAGGTTTTGGTTGAAATATTTGTCGTAAGTGACTCCGAATTGGACTCGGGGAAATATCTGAAGAAGAACCTAGTGAAGATTCAGATGAAACTCGTCGCCAGACACGTTCAATTATGACAACTATCCTGACGATATACCGGTAGCTGGGCCGAGCACGGCACTTGTTCAACGCCGTGGGCTTGGGCGTGGACCCGGCGGGCCTCGACCCATTTGTGCTGATCGAGGTTACAAAGGACATAAAGATAATGTATACAAATTTGACATCGTATAAAAGGTCATTTCATAAGCTACAAATTGTATGCATAAAGTTTTTCCATAAAAATATGTCTTCACACAGAAAATCAAGATTGAAAAAATGTGAACACTGCACGTTGCTTTTTTTGTGTGTGTGAGTAGGTAACCACATTCAAACCGGGGACCTATAACAAGAGGACAATAGGTCCACGGTTGCTATCACAAAGGAAAGCATTGTGGTCCACGGTTGCTATCACAAAGAGTTGGAACAAAGGAGGGTCCACGATTGCAGGCTGTTACACACTTTTGTGTGTGTGTGTGAAAAAATGCGGTACACAGCAGTGTGACCCCTATAAAAAATGCGGTATTGAAAGGGTTAAAGCGATTTTATAGATTGATTTAGTGTTTTTTTTACACATTGATGTATAGCACCTTCAGGGTTTATAATTGAAATAGCAGTGAGTAACCAGAAAAAAGCAATAACGGAGAAGACCTTCTCATAATGTTGAAATCTCAAATATTTTGATAACTGAAATGAATATTGATATGCCATCTTTCATCTGGAGATATCTTACAACTTACAATGGTTTTTGCAGTTACTGAAAAAAATATTTTTTGTTTACAGTAAAACCAGGAATGTGTCCTATGGTCGAACCAGGCACAGGAGGGATATGTGTTGAAGATTGCATGAATGACACCCAGTGTATGGGAAACAAGAAATGCTGCAGTAATGGATGTGGACATACCTGCCGGGAACCAATGCCATGTAAGAAAAAACTTCCCCATTAACTCATTTTATAAGCAATTGTCTGCACAAGTAAAGACTGAATGTATCCTAAGAAGTCTCAATAATTGGCAGTTTAACTTATATTTGTTGTTTTTATGATAGCTTTGTTAACTTAAATACTCATTAAATAACTGCACAAAACAATAATATTAGGCATTTATTGGCACTTTTAAATATTGTATCCAAACACCTTACACCATCACTTGTCCTGTTCATTGGGCCTTAAGGATTCCTGAATTTACCTCAACTCTTTTGGAGTATGCAGCATAGGTTGCTGGTCATTCACATCAGCAATCTCTACTCTTGCATGTACCCATCAGCGGTGATGAAAAGCAATTATTATGAAGTGTTCTGCCCAAGAGCACAGTGTCCTTACTGGGATTCAAACCCACACTCGGCTGACTCGGCCATCAGATATTGAGTACAATACTTTAGACCGCTAGGCCAAGACACGCTACAGCCCCCAAGTTTACTAATTTTCATTGCAGTAAATTTCTATTTTCCATTTCCACAGTGAAGCCAGGAATGTGTCCCATGGTCCCTCCAGGCTCACTAGGAATATGTACTGAAGAGTGCATGAATGACACCCAGTGTATGGGAAACAAGAAATGCTGCAGCAATGGATGTGGACATACCTGCCGAGAACCAACAATGCCAAGTAAGACAAACTTTCACAAAAGCTTCTTCACAAATTTTTTTTTCTTTGATGTAGTCATAAGGGTTTGCAACAGCATTTTTTGCAATGTGCAAAACAAACTCTTTTGTAGAGTTATAAACTTTTTTCTGACTTATGTAGTTTTTTGAGACAATTACACACACTTATTAACAGGTCTTAAAAGATTACAATTTTTGCATCGGGATAAAGAATAAACATTTTTGTTCCCCCTTTCACCGATGTGTGTTAAGCACTGTATACTCAGTACTTTCCCAAATTCACCGATGTGTGTTAAGCACTGTATACTCAGTACTTTCCCAAATTCACCGATGTGTGTTAAGCACTGTATACTCAGTACTTTCCCAAATTCACCGATGTGTGTTAAGCACTGTATACTCAGTACTTTCCCAAATTCACCGATGTGTGTTAAGCACTGTATACTCAGTACTTGCCCAAATTCACCGATGTGTGTTAAGCACTGTATACTCAGTACTTTCCCAAATTCACCGATGTGTGTTAAGCACTGTATACTCAGTACTTGCCCAAATTCACCGATGTGTGTTAAGCACTGTATACTCAGTACTTTCCCAAATTCACCGATGTGTGTTAAGTACTGTATACTCAGTACTTTCCCAAATTCACCGATGTGTGTTAAGCACTGTATACTCAGTACTTTCCCAAATTCACCGATGTGTGTTAAGCACTGTATACTCAGTACTTTCCCAAATTCACCGATGTGTGTTAAGCACTGTATACTCAGTACTTTCCCAAATTCACCGATGTGTGTTAAGCACTGTATACTCAGTACTTTCCCAAATTCACCGATGTGTGTTAAGCACTGTATACTCAGTACTTTCCCAAATTCACCGATGTGTGTTAAGCACTGTATACTCAGTACTTTCCCAAATTCACCGATGTGTGTTAAGCACTGTATACTCAGTACTTTCCCAAATTCACCGATGTGTGTTAAGCACTGTATACTCAGTACTTTCCCAAATTCACCGATGTGTGTTAAGCACTGTATACTCAGTACTTTCCCAAATTCACCGATGTGTGTTAAGCACTGTATACTCAGTACTTTCCCAAATTCATCAAGTTTTGTGAAAAAAATTCACAGGCAAATCACTCCGGTGGGATTCAAACCCATGACTTTTGCATTGCTAGAGCAGGGCGTAATTTCGTGGCTCTGCTTCCCGCCAAATTCTGAGCTTGCGAATACCATTCTCCGCTTACAGGGCAAGCGCCCAATTTCTGCGCTACCTGTGTAAGCGAAGAATACCTAGTAACGTGAAGTACGTAGGCGCACAAGCAAAAATTCCCTGCTTACCTGTGAAATACGCTTGACGTAAGCGAGGAATTCCCTGCTTCCGTAAGCGCTGATTCTTTGCTTGATAATAGGCCTAACACTGATTTGGCAGACTCCAATCCAATTGATAATGTGTCTGACACTGTTCAGGCTATAACTATTCTGAATAACTTTGAACCAGTTGATGAAAATGAGATTTGCAAAATTATCTCTCGATCGCCAAACAAGTCTTGTTCTTTGGACGTCTTGCCAACATGGTTGGTCAAGCAATGCATCAACATCATTGTACCAAAGCTGACTTATATTGTTAACTTGTCTTTATCAACTGGTGTATTTCCGGATGTTTTAAAGCAGGCTGTCATCAAACCCACCCTCAAGAAACCATCTTTGGATATTAATCAATTGAAAAACTACAGACCAGTTTCTAATATACCCATGTGGTCTAAAGTCATTGAAAAAGCCATCGCTTCACGTCTAAATGATCACCTTGCTGACAATCATCTAAATGAGACTTTCCAGTCTGCTTATCGCGCCCATCATAGTACGGAGACAGCTTTGCTTAAAGTTAAGAACGACATTATGTGTGCTTTGGATCAAAGGAGAGCTGTGTTCGTTGTACTCCTTGACCTTAGTGCAGCTTTTGACACTGTTGATTATCAGATTTTCTTAAATCGTCTTTCGGACACTTTTTGCATCAAGGATATGGCCCTCAATTGGTTCTCCTCATATCTCCAAGGTCGACGAAATCGTGTCGTAGTCTCTGGATCGTATTCTTGTGAACATACTGTGGACTACGGACTACCCCAAGGTTCGGTCATTGGACCTTTGGGGTTTTCTCTTTACACTCAACCTCTTGGCAAAGTTATTCGTCGGCACCATGTCAATTACCACATGTATGCCGATGATACACAATTATATGTTGACTTCAATCCAACCGTGCCAGGTGAAAAAGAGAAAGCCTTGGCTATACTAACGTCATGCATAGATGACATCATAGTCTGGATGCACACAAACAAATTGAAACTGAATGCTGAGAAAACAGAGTTCTTTGTCGCTGCCTCTAAGAACAACTTGTCACATGTTAAGGATGTTTCTCTTAACATTGGAAATTCTACGGTAACCCCCTCAACTAATATTCGGAATTTGGGTGTCATGTTTGACCCTGTCATGTCAATGTCATCTCAAGTTAATTCAGTATGTAGCTCTACTAACTTCCATCTGCGCAACATTGCAAGGATTCGAAAATACATTGATCATGATACTTGCCACCATGTGGTTCGCTGTCTTGTCACTTCTCGTCTAGACTATTGTAACTCCCTGTTATCTGGAATCACCAAAGCACATCTTAAACGCCTCACCAGTATTCAATACAGAGCTGCCAAACTTGTTCTCACTGTTAACTGTTGGAGAGCTCATGGATCCCCCTTACTCGCTAAACTACACTGGCTACCCATGGAGAAACGCATCCAGTTCAAAACTCTTCTATATGTTTTTAAATGTTTGAAGGACATTGCTCCACCTTATCTCTCTGATATGTTTCATCTTTGCCAAAGCAACCGTCAAGGACTCCGCTCTTCTTCTGATAGAACTCGGCTTAACACTCACAAGTCCAGATTATCTTATGGCAAACACGCCTTCTCACACTCTGCTGCTGAACTTTGGAACAGTCTCCCAATTAGTGTCCGTGATTCTTCTTGTGTTGTTACATTTAAGAGTAAACTTAAAACTTATCTCTTTCCTAAATAGTAGATTTAAGTTTTGTTCTAGCTTGTTTTAATTTATCCTTTTCTTTTGTTATGCGCTTTGATCATGTTTTGGAAAAGCGCAGTATAAATGCCTGTTATTATTATTATTATTATTATTACGGTAAGCAGAGCCATGAAATTGGGCCCAGATGTTTTACCATTAGACCACCGAGCTAGCCCGACGAAGCGGGAAAGTACTGAGTATACAGTGCTTAACACATATCTGTTTAAGAGTAAAAAGTACCAAATTGTATTCTGTATCCCCGATGCAAAAATCAACATCTTTTAAATCAATGCGCTACCCACTGCTAAGGATTTAATCTGCCTCTAGCTCGGCGGTCTAGTGGTAAGACATCTGCTCTAGCAATGCAAAGGTCAGGGGTTCAATACCCACCCGAGTGATTTGTCTGTGGATTTTTTTCACATAACTCGGGAAAGTACTGAGTATACAGTACTTAACACACATCGGTGTAAGGGTAAACAAACAAAAAACAAATTATAGGTCTTAAAAGAATTTCAAAGAAAGCCATGCATATTGCTTTATATTCAGTGTAGCACTGAGTCTCAAGAAAAGAAGTAATTTAAACAAAGTGCATCTCATAACATGCATAATGGTGAAATCTCAAATATTTTTCAACAGAAATGAAAAATGTTGTGCCATCTTTGATCTGAAGATATCGTTACCCTGGTTTTGCTGTTGTATCACTGACACCTTTTTGTCTTCATTTTTGTAAAAGTGAAACCAGGAATGTGTCCCATGGTCCCTCCAGGCTCAATAGGAATATGTTCTGAAGAGTGCATGAATGACGACCAGTGTATGGGAAACAAGAAATGCTGCAGCAATGGATGTGGGCATACCTGCCGGGAACCTAGAGTGCCAGGTAAGACAATGTTTTCGCATAAGCTCACTTAAGTATGGTTATTAATAGTATGATAATGTTTCCTTCAGAGAAAACAGGGATTGTAATAGCGAGACAAAAGTATATAAAATAAGTTTTTGAATGAACAAATGTGCTCAGCATACAGCATCCACAGCGCAAGTGCCAAAAACTGATGGATAAAAAATGTCAGTAGTTAACAATAAAATACTTTAAAAGATATAATATGTGTTAATTTGCTGATGCCAACTGGGTTTGCAGCAACAATTTTTGCAAGCTGCAAGAAATAGTCTTCGTAGAGATTAACCCTTAAGCACTTACGAGCAAATTCAACGTAGGCATTTACTCACTGAACAGGGCAGGGAAAAGTCACCGAATTAATGCATTATGTGAAAGTCTTGACATAACTTTCATTGTAATTGTTTTTTTGTATAACAAGTTTGGTTGTTTTGTAGAGGATAAAATTATCTTTTGAATGATTCACACATACTTTATTTGCTTTTACTGAATTGAAGCTTTTATATTGTAAATATGATGACACATCAACTAAAATAGAAAACTATTAGTTTGCATTGCGTTAGCGTCAGTGTTTCACGGAAAGTTGTGCACACAACTTATTCAACTATGCTGTCATTTCAAACAAGAACAAAATGTTGACAAAGTGATTAAAATATTTCAAAACTTACCTTTTGAAATGAACAATATTTTCTATTTAACTTATGGATAACAATAAATTTCCTCTTCAATGTAAATTTCTTTCAATTATGTGTGAAAAAAATGGCAAAAGCCCAGCGAAACATTATCGCTTTTGTAGTATACATTCGATACGGCACGCATTACACAGAGAAGCGTTGACACGTTCAATTAGATTTCCGACCTTTGAACCTTTGGAAGTAGATAATTTTTGTTTTTCAATTGTGACCACGTGGTATTTTTAGACTGTCGCAGTCTTTAGATCACGCTCTTTTGATGGCTGTTTTCTGCGACCCGCTAGCATGTGTAAAGCCCAAGATACGAAGTGTTGTTTAATCTCGGGCGGTCCAGTGAGTAAATGGCTGGGAGGTTTCGGGCAGAACAGTGACTAAAGGGTTAAAGCAATTTTTTAGATTGAATGATTTTTTTAATATACATTTATGTATAGCACCTTCAGGGTTTATAATTAAAATAGCAGTGAGTATTCCAGAAAAAAACAAAAATTAAGAAAAGCTTCTCATATTTTTGAATCCTCAAATATTTTGATAACTGAAATGATTATTGATGTGCCATCTTTCATCTGGAGACATCTTACAATGGTTTTGAAATTAATACTGAACGACTATTTTTTTTTAACAGTGAAACCAGGAATGTGCCCCATGATCCAACCTGGCACAGGAGGGATATGTACTGAAGAGTGTATGAATGACACCCAGTGTATGGGAAACAAGAAATGCTGCAGCAATGGATGTGGACATACCTGCCGGGATCCAATGCCACGTAAGAAAAAACTTCCTCATGAGCTTATTTTATAAACAGTTTTTCTGGCACAAGTAAAAAATTCATCCAAAAAGACTCATTTATAGACAAATTAAGATTAACATCTTCGTGTTGACGGCTATGTTAACTTTGTAGCTCTTAAATAACAATAACAAAATTTCCCCTGCAAGTAAATTTTTTTGAATACTGACCTGCAGTGGTTAGCTGCTTCTTTAACATTTAATGGCATACCTGCAAAACAAGTGTGTGTATTTTTGAAAGAACTACATGTATGGTGCTTGATTTAATTACAGTGAAGCCTGGAGTGTGCCCCATGATCCAACCTGGCACAGGAGGGATATGTACTGAAGAGTGCATGAATGACACCCAGTGTATGGGAAACAAGAAATGCTGCAGCAATGGATGTGGACATACCTGCCGAGAACCAACAATGCCAAGTAAGACAAACCTCTTCACAAAAGCTTCCTCACAAGATTTCTTCTAATTTGATGTTGTCATCCAGTTTTGCAACAGCATTATTTGAAATGTGCAAGAAATAGTCTTTGTAGAGTTTAACCCTTTCAATACCATTGTAGTGCTTCCGTACCAATGTCGAGTTTACTCGACACAAAAAGCAGCGGTGTTTGAGAGCCTGTAATTATTTTATTTGGCGCCCTCTGCTGTTGACCTTTATATATACGGGTAGCTTGTTTATCGAGCTTCGCAATGGTGTGTATTGTATAGGGGGGTCGCCATTACGATATTCCAAGAAAAATTACATTGCATGCAGCAGTACTTCCAAATTTTACGCTTCCGTTTTCCCGACAAAAAATCACCATCATGGCTGTTCGTGAGCTGGAGGTTTTGGTTGAAATATTTGTCGTAAGTGACTCCGAATTGGACTCGGGGAAATATCTGAAGAAGAACCTAGTGAAGATTCAGATGAAACTCGTCGCCAGACACATTCAATTATGACAACTATCCTGACGATATACCGGTAGCTGGGCCGAGCACGGCACTTGTTCAACGCCGTGGGCTTGGGCGTGGACCCGGCGGGCCTCGACCCATTTGTGCTGATCGAGGTTACAAAGGACATAAAGATAATGTATACAAATTTGACATCGTATAAAAGGTCATTTCATAAGCTACAAATTGTATGCATAAAGTTTTTCCATAAAAATATGTCTTCACACAGAAAATCAAGATTGAAAAAATGTGAACACTGCACGTTGCTTTTTTTGTGTGTGTGAGTAGGTAACCACATTCAAACCGGGGACCTATAACAAGAGGACAATAGGTCCACGGTTGCTATCACAAAGGAAAGCATTGTGGTCCACGGTTGCTATCACAAAGAGTTGGAACAAAGGAGGGTCCACGATTGCAGGCTGTTACACACTTTTGTGTGTGTGTGTGTGTGAAAAAATGCGGTACACAGCAGTGTGACCCCTATAAAAAATGCGGTATTGAAAGGGTTAAAGCGATTTTATAGATTGATTTAGTGTTTTTTTTACCCGTATTTTCCTGCGGATAAGTCGCGTCTTATCTGACTTTTTAGACCCCCAAAACATCGGTGCGTCTTATCTTTCGATGCGTCTTGTCTGCTGACGATTGATTTTTTTGGGGATGATCACTGCGTACAATAATACCTTTATTTTGTCCAGTTCAAATCAACGGTCTTTGTGTGAAGAATCCTTACTCAATAATGCGGTCAAACAAGGCTCAACTATCCAGACACTGAGACCGTATTTTCGTTTCAACAATGCCGCAATCCCCCAGACTGTCCTTTCATTCCAACAATGCCGCAACTTGTTCATCCCCCATGACCGTGCTTTCATTCCAACAATGCCGCAATGTGTTGGTACTTTCGGTCCAACAGACGTCGGCGTCGTACAAATGTTTTTCTGTGTGGCCGCGTATTCGTTCCGAAAATGCTGCAATCAGATTTACTGTCAATGCTGTTGTACAAACGGCATTCACCCAACCTCTATTGTGTGGTGAACTTTGAGGGTTTTTATTGTACAGAATATCTCCGAAGTGTGCTTGACGTACTATTATGGCTTGACGTACTATTTAAGGATGGGATAATTAAGTACCAATGTTTGTTGGCCAACCTATACGAATTGCACTTTCGTTTGTTTCATTAAACGTTCAAATATTCATTTTTAAATTGCCTCTTTTTAGTCAAATAAAAAAAATTATCCTTGAAAACAAGGTAATGACCCTTGAAAACAAAACTAACATTATTTAAGAAGAGGATAGATGTTTTAAAAAAATATCTTATGAACGAGATTATAAGTTTGAAATAAATAAAAAGAACTTTAAAACAAAATCTTATGAACGAGATTAACAAATTAAAGGTTTGAAATAATGGAAAAGAATTTTATATACAAAAAGAAACACATTACAAAAACTAACAAATATATATAATGAAACATTTTGTTACGTCTTCCCGGGTGTGGGGATTATTTGCGTAAGGTATATATAAAGGCGACGCTAGTTTTGGTATTAGTCACCGGTAGAGGGCGCAACATCTACTGGCTCGGAGGGACTTAGACTGGTAACCTGTCTTTATCAGCAAGGATCCTCATTGTGGGACGTCGGATGTTCATGCTAGGAGGGCCTGGGTTCGTGTTGCAATATCTTCAGACAGTGCGTGGACCATTGTTTCTGGCCGCTGATTGGGCCGGACTTCATATTATTAACAATGCACAGCGTTGGCTGAATGGATGGACGAAGGTCGGTATCAATTTACGTTGGTCTTTTCTGCATGGCTCTACACGCCCATGTGGTTACGTTTTCATTCATGCTTCGAATAGTGTGAACGCTCCAAAAGGCAACAAAATGACGTCTTTGTGTCAATGTACCGACACCGGGTGGCGCCTGGTGTTCTTCTGTGTGCTGTTAAACATGCGTCTTGTGCGGCGGTGCGTCTTTTCTGCTGACGATTGAATTTTTTTGGGGTCATTTTAGGGTCCTGCGTCTTGTCCGCCGAGCGTCTTATCCGCAGGAAAATACGAAGATTGTTATAGATTGTTATATTGCCACACCTCATAATGGGTTTCTGCGAAGTGCATTCGTCATACTTATGAAATGGATTGCACTTTCAATATGAAATGGATTAATAACCTTTTAGCGGGTTTTGGGTTATCAATCCTAAGCTTCAAACGTCCGTCTCCCACCAAAGGATTTAATTCCCACCCTGTAGTTCTGAATATAGGCCTATTTACCATACAATCAACCAGGGAATATTGTCCATTAATGAGGTAGCCTTTCTTGTTAGAGAAAGCAACGAAAACCAGTTATGTTTTGTGCTATAATAGCGCCTTCAGGGTTTATAATTGAAATAGCAGTGAGTAACCAGAAAAAAGCAATAACGGAGAAGACCTTCTCATAATGTTGAAATCTCAAATATTTTGATAACTGAAATGAATATTGATATGCCATCTTTCATCTGGAGATATCTTACAACTTACAATGGTTTTTGCAGTTGTTACTGAAAAAAAAATTTTTTGTTTACAGTAAAACCAGGAATGTGTCCTATGGTCGAACCAGGCACAGGAGGGATATGTGTTGAAGATTGCATGAATGACACCCAGTGTATGGGAAACAAGAAATGCTGCAGTAATGGATGTGGACATACCTGCCGGGAACCAATGCCATGTAAGAAAAAACTTCCCCATTAACTCATTTTATAAGCAATTGTCTGCACAAGTAAAGACTGAATGTATCCTAAGAAGTCTCAATAATTGGCAGTTTAACTTATATTTGTTGTTTTTATGATAGCTTTGTTAACTTAAATACTCATTAAATAACTGCACAAAACAATAATATTAGGCATTTATTGGCACTTTTAAATATTGTATCCAAACACCTTACACCATCACTTGTCCTGTTCATTGGGCCTTAAGGATTCCTGAATTTACCTCAACTCTTTTGGAGTATGCAGCATAGGTTGCTGGTCATTCACATCAGCAATCTCTACTCTTGCATGTACCCATCAGCGGTGATGAAAAGCAATTATTATGAAGTGTTCTGCCCAAGAGCACAGTGTCCTTACTGGGATTCAAACCCACACTCGGCTGACTCGGCCATCAGATATTGAGTACAATACTTTAGACCGCTAGGCCAAGACACGCTACAGCCCCCAAGTTTACTAATTTTCATTGCAGTAAATTTCTATTTTCCATTTCCACAGTGAAGCCAGGAATGTGTCCCATGGTCCCTCCAGGCTCACTAGGAATATGTACTGAAGAGTGCATGAATGACACCCAGTGTATGGGAAACAAGAAATGCTGCAGCAATGGATGTGGACATACCTGCCGAGAACCAACAATGCCAAGTAAGACAAACTTTCACAAAAGCTTCTTCACAAATTTTTTTTTCTTTGATGTAGTCATAAGGGTTTGCAACAGCATTTTTTGCAATGTGCAAAACAAACTCTTTTGTAGAGTTATAAACTTTTTTCTGACTTATGTAGTTTTTTGAGACAATTACACACACTTATTAACAGGTCTTAAAAGATTACAATTTTTGCATCGGGATAAAGAATAAACATTTTTGTTCCCCCTTTCACCGATGTGTGTTAAGCACTGTATACTCAGTACTTTCCCAAATTCACCGATGTGTGTTAAGCACTGTATACTCAGTACTTTCCCAAATTCACCGATGTGTGTTAAGCACTGTATACTCAGTACTTTCCCAAATTCACCGATGTGTGTTAAGCACTGTATACTCAGTACTTTCCCAAATTCACCGATGTGTGTTAAGCACTGTATACTCAGTACTTGCCCAAATTCACCGATGTGTGTTAAGCACTGTATACTCAGTACTTTCCCAAATTCACCGATGTGTGTTAAGCACTGTATACTCAGTACTTGCCCAAATTCACCGATGTGTGTTAAGCACTGTATACTCAGTACTTTCCCAAATTCACCGATGTGTGTTAAGTACTGTATACTCAGTACTTTCCCAAATTCACCGATGTGTGTTAAGCACTGTATACTCAGTACTTTCCCAAATTCACCGATGTGTGTTAAGCACTGTATACTCAGTACTTTCCCAAATTCACCGATGTGTGTTAAGCACTGTATACTCAGTACTTTCCCAAATTCACCGATGTGTGTTAAGCACTGTATACTCAGTACTTTCCCAAATTCACCGATGTGTGTTAAGCACTGTATACTCAGTACTTTCCCAAATTCACCGATGTGTGTTAAGCACTGTATACTCAGTACTTTCCCAAATTCACCGATGTGTGTTAAGCACTGTATACTCAGTACTTTCCCAAATTCACCGATGTGTGTTAAGCACTGTATACTCATAGCCCTATATAGGACTCTTCCTCTGTGCTGTACACAGATACAGAGTCCTAACTATTAGGTACCATTTCTGGGGCGGACAATTTTCACAGCTTCATAACTCAAATCTTACCTGCAAGAAGCCACTAATTTCACAAGATTCACATTCCAGGGCGGCATACCTTTCGCTGGGTGGATTTTGGACGTCATATATTCCTCATTAATCCGTCATTTTTGTGAAATAATGCAGCTCCCAACGCTTAACAATTATGCCAACTTTTAATAAAGAAAAACCAAGATGCCGGCGTTTGAGTATGTTTGCATGGGTGCAGATTACGCACAACAAATTCAAATCGCACTTTTTGGTCACAGCATCTTGACAGCACAGCGTAAGAACATGCAAACGCAACGCACGATATGCGCGTCATGCACCCTGCGTCTTACAAGCGAATAAGCGCGTACGCACGGCAAACACTGTGAGGATATGCGCGTCATGCATCCTGCATCTTACACATGAATGTACGCGTATGAACGTCAGACACTGTGAAAAAACGAACAAAATTGACTTTTCTTAAACGTTGGGAGCTACATTATTTCACGAAAATGACGGATTAATGAGGAATATATGATGTCCAAAATCCACCCAGCGAAAGGTATGCCGCCATGGAATGTGAATCTTGTGAAATTAGTGGCTTCTTGCAGGTAAGATTTGACTTATGAATCTTTGTAATTTTTCTGCCCCAGAAATGGTACCTGATCTCCAGGACGTCACTGTAGTACAAAACGGAAGTGAAAGGCCGCCAGGGCTATGCATACTCAGTACTTTCCCAAATTCACCGATGTGTGTTAAGCACTGTATACTCAGTACTTTCCCAAATTCACCGATGTGTGTTAAGCACTGTATACTCAGTACTTTCCCAAATTCACCGATGTGTGTTAAGCACTGTATACTCAGTACTTTCCCAAATTCACCGATGTGTGTTAAGCACTGTATACTCAGTACTTTCCCAAATTCACCGATGTGTGTTAAGCACTGTATACTCAGTACTTTCCCAAATTCACCGATGTGTGTTAAGCACTGTATACTCAGTACTTTCCCAAATTCACCGATGTGTGTTAAGCACTGTATACTCAGTACTTTCCCAAATTCACCGATGTGTGTTAAGCACTGTATACTCAGTACTTTCCCAAATTCATCAAGTTTTGTGAAAAAAATTCACAGGCAAATCACTCCGGTGGGATTCAAACCCATGACTTTTGCATTGCTAGAGCATGGCGTAATTTCGTGGCTCTGCTTCCCGCCAAATTCTGAGCTTGCGAATACCATTCTCCGCTTACAGGGCAAGCGCCCAATTTCTGCGCTACCTGTGTAAGCGAAGAATACCTAGTAACGTGAAGTACGTAGGCGCACAAGCAAAAATTCCCTGCTTACCTGTGAAATACGCTTGACGTAAGCGAGGAATTCCCTGCTTCCGTAAGCGCTGATTCTTTGCTTGATAATAGGCCTAACACTGATTTGGCAGACTCCAATCCAATTGATAATGTGTCTGACACTGTTCAGGCTATAACTATTCTGAATAACTTTGAACCAGTTGATGAAAATGAGATTTGCAAAATTATCTCTCGATCGCCAAACAAGTCTTGTTCTTTGGACGTCTTGCCAACATGGTTGGTCAAGCAATGCATCAACATCATTGTACCAAAGCTGACTTATATTGTTAACTTGTCTTTATCAACTGGTGTATTTCCGGATGTTTTAAAGCAGGCTGTCATCAAACCCACCCTCAAGAAACCATCTTTGGATATTAATCAATTGAAAAACTACAGACCAGTTTCTAATATACCCATGTGGTCTAAAGTCATTGAAAAAGCCATCGCTTCACGTCTAAATGATCACCTTGCTGACAATCATCTAAATGAGACTTTCCAGTCTGCTTATCGCGCCCATCATAGTACGGAGACAGCTTTGCTTAAAGTTAAGAACGACATTATGTGTGCTTTGGATCAAAGGAGAGCTGTGTTCGTTGTACTCCTTGACCTTAGTGCAGCTTTTGACACTGTTGATTATCAGATTTTCTTAAATCGTCTTTCGGACACTTTTTGCATCAAGGATATGGCCCTCAATTGGTTCTCCTCATATCTCCAAGGTCGACGAAATCGTGTCGTAGTCTCTGGATCGTATTCTTGTGAACATACTGTGGACTACGGACTACCCCAAGGTTCGGTCATTGGACCTTTGGGGTTTTCTCTTTACACTCAACCTCTTGGCAAAGTTATTCGTCGGCACCATGTCAATTACCACATGTATGCCGATGATACACAATTATATGTTGACTTCAATCCAACCGTGCCAGGTGAAAAAGAGAAAGCCTTGGCTATACTAACGTCATGCATAGATGACATCATAGTCTGGATGCACACAAACAAATTGAAACTGAATGCTGAGAAAACAGAGTTCTTTGTCGCTGCCTCTAAGAACAACTTGTCACATGTTAAGGATGTTTCTCTTAACATTGGAAATTCTACGGTAACCCCCTCAACTAATATTCGGAATTTGGGTGTCATGTTTGACCCTGTCATGTCAATGTCATCTCAAGTTAATTCAGTATGTAGCTCTACTAACTTCCATCTGCGCAACATTGCAAGGATTCGAAAATACATTGATCATGATACTTGCCACCATGTGGTTCGCTGTCTTGTCACTTCTCGTCTAGACTATTGTAACTCCCTGTTATCTGGAATCACCAAAGCACATCTTAAACGCCTCACCAGTATTCAATACAGAGCTGCCAAACTTGTTCTCACTGTTAACTGTTGGAGAGCTCATGGATCCCCCTTACTCGCTAAACTACACTGGCTACCCATGGAGAAACGCATCCAGTTCAAAACTCTTCTATATGTTTTTAAATGTTTGAAGGACATTGCTCCACCTTATCTCTCTGATATGTTTCATCTTTGCCAAAGCAACCGTCAAGGACTCCGCTCTTCTTCTGATAGAACTCGGCTTAACACTCACAAGTCCAGATTATCTTATGGCAAACACGCCTTCTCACACTCTGCTGCTGAACTTTGGAACAGTCTCCCAATTAGTGTCCGTGATTCTTCTTGTGTTGTTACATTTAAGAGTAAACTTAAAACTTATCTCTTTCCTAAATAGTAGATTTAAGTTTTGTTCTAGCTTGTTTTAATTTATCCTTTTCTTTTGTTATGCGCTTTGATCATGTTTTGGAAAAGCGCAGTATAAATGCCTGTTATTATTATTATTATTATTATTACGGTAAGCAGAGCCATGAAATTGGGCCCAGATGTTTTACCATTAGACCACCGAGCTAGCCCGACGAAGCGGGAAAGTACTGAGTATACAGTGCTTAACACATATCTGTTTAAGAGTAAAAAGTACCAAATTGTATTCTGTATCCCCGATGCAAAAATCAACATCTTTTAAATCAATGCGCTACCCACTGCTAAGGATTTAATCTGCCTCTAGCTCGGCGGTCTAGTGGTAAGACATCTGCTCTAGCAATGCAAAGGTCAGGGGTTCAATACCCACCCGAGTGATTTGTCTGTGGATTTTTTTCACATAACTCGGGAAAGTACTGAGTATACAGTACTTAACACACATCGGTGTAAGGGTAAACAAACAAAAAACAAATTATAGGTCTTAAAAGAATTTCAAAGAAAGCCATGCATATTGCTTTATATTCAGTGTAGCACTGAGTCTCAAGAAAAGAAGTAATTTAAACAAAGTGCATCTCATAACATGCATAATGGTGAAATCTCAAATATTTTTCAACAGAAATGAAAAATGTTGTGCCATCTTTGATCTGAAGATATCGTTACCCTGGTTTTGCTGTTGTATCACTGACACCTTTTTGTCTTCATTTTTGTAAAAGTGAAACCAGGAATGTGTCCCATGGTCCCTCCAGGCTCAATAGGAATATGTTCTGAAGAGTGCATGAATGACGACCAGTGTATGGGAAACAAGAAATGCTGCAGCAATGGATGTGGGCATACCTGCCGGGAACCTAGAGTGCCAGGTAAGACAATGTTTTCGCATAAGCTCACTTAAGTATGGTTATTAATAGTATGATAATGTTTCCTTCAGAGAAAACAGGGATTGTAATAGCGAGACAAAAGTATATAAAATAAGTTTTTGAATGAACAAATGTGCTCAGCTGTTGCAAACTGCTTACCAACCAAAAGAACCAATGGTATAAATGCAAAATTAATCGCCTGATGTTCAAACCTAGTAGAGGCTTTCTCAAAGGCTAGAAGAAAGACTCTACTATGGTCAAAACCTCTTTAAAACAAGGTTTTATGAGCTTCAACCAATGGTCATCAGTAAATAAACTTCTTTTAAAGATAAACCAAAAAACCAGTGTATTTTCAGGGACTTTGCTGCAAAACAAGTGTGTGTTATTTTGAAATAATTATGTACAGGAGTGCTCAATGGATGCTTGATTTAATTACAGTGAAGCCTGGAGTTTGCCCAATGATCCCACCTGGCACAGGAGGGATATGTGTTGAACAGTGCATGAATGATACTCACTGTGAAGGCAACAAGAAATGCTGCAGCAACGGTTGTGGACATACCTGCCGAGAACCAGAAATGAGGACAGAGGGTAAAAAGTTATCAATACTTACTTCGGGATAATCTGCTCATTGCCAATATCCATACAGCTTTATAGTCATTTACTACAGCATGCATTCGTACATTAAACTGTGACAATTTTATTTTTCCTGAAAGTGTTACAAAAATCTCCTGACAGCTTGGAAGCTTTGTGTGCCCTTGACAGTTCAGAGATATTTGGGGGAAATAATAAACGCATGGCTAAAACTTGCTAATAAGTTTAATTAATAATTAATGAATCAGAAAGTAGTAATGCCTTATGAGCAGCCTATAGTCTTAGGGCAGTTATGTATCAAACATTTTCATTTTGGTGTGTGTGTGTGTGTGTGTGTGAGTAGGTATACTCATTCAAACCGGGGACCTATAACAAAAGAGGACAATAGGTCCACAGTTGGGGAAAGGTCCACAGTTGGAAAGTGTGTACAAAACCATTGGGAGCTGTTGCAAAAAAGTTAGAGTATAAAAAAAGAGAAACAATAGGAGGTCCACGATTGCAGGTGTTTACACGTGTGTGTGTGAGGGAGGGGTGGGGGGCAAGCAGGGCGAAGACATAATTTGGGAGTGCTATATCGAACCATTCCTTTGTCCATTAAAGTAAATCTCGTTTTGGGAGGCAAGAGGGGGGCAGGGTGCATCCATTAAATGTTTGGCGGTAACCTAAAAGAACCCAGTACACTTATGATTAATAAGAAAGGGTTCTCCCTGGTGTTTCTGGCATGGTTGACTGAGCTTCAACCATTGTGTGGTTATACACTGGAGGAGGTTTATCTGCTCTTCAACCATTGTGTGGTTATACAGTGGAGGAGGTTTATCTGCACTTCAACCATTGTGTGGTTATACAGTGGAGGAGGTTTATCTGCACTTCTACCATTGTGTGGTTATACACTGGAGGAGGTTTATCTGCACTTCAACCATTGTGTGGTTATACACTGGTGGAGGTTTATCTGCACTTCAACCATTGTGTGGTTATACAGTGGAGGAGGTTTATCTGCACTTCAACCATTGTGTGGTTATACAGTGGAGGAGGTTTATCTGCACTTCAACCATTGTGTGGTTATACACTGGAGGAGGTTTATCTGCACTTCAACCATTGTGTGGTTATACAGTGGAGGAGGTTTATCTGCACTTCAACCATTGTGTGGTTATACAGTGGAGGAGGTTTATCTGCACTTCAACCATTGTGTGGTTATACAGTGGAGGAGGTTTATCTGCACTTCAACCATTGTGTGGTTATACACTGGAGGAGGTTTATCTGCACAGTGCTGGAAGATGATAATGATATGCAGTTCTTTTATAGTTCTTTATCTACTCATCACTTTAGCCAATCAAACCAGGAACACCAGGCCGAACCCCATCTCTTTATGATAAGTGCACTGGGTTCTTTTACATGCATTACACAACACACAATGATAATTATTGATGATGATGATGATGATTTTCTATATGCTCAGCAATGATGATGAAACCAGGTACCTGTCCAACGGCCACCATGATGCCTGGCGTTTATTCCTGTGGGGAATGCACGGGTGATGCTCAGTGCGGGGGACGTAAGAAGTGCTGCAACCAAGGATGCTGCATGGATCCCATAGGTAAAAATGAGTATCCACTGACTTCAATCAGTCACCCTGTTAAGACATGACTCACAACTTTCAGGAAGACATGATGCAATTATTACGTTTCTAGTCTTTCATGAACATAACCAAGTCGCTTCAGAGGATACAATAACATGCACAACTTTGGATGGAAAAAAGTAGTTTTTGACTGAAAATAATCCTGCACAGGCATTAACAAGAAGAGGATTTTAATCCCGAATCGAACTGGTTAACATTTGTTTTTGTTTGACTTATGTGCCTGTTTTCATATGCCATGTAATAATTTGTAATTAATAAATAATGAGTCTTTTTACTGACTATTTTAAGTTTTAAAATTTTATTTCATTTCAATATTGCTCCGGGAATGCCAAGAAAAACGGGCCTTGCTCATGATGAATAAACGTCAATGGTGGAGCAAGAAACTCATAACCACAATATCTAAATTTCATTGGTACCATACATCCATGTGCTGTTGTGGTATCACAGGCTCTTCTTAACACTTCTCGTTCCACCAAGTTATGTGACATGTAATACATCAAGAACCAGGCTTGTTTTATGTAGGCATTCCCACAGGGCATTATTTTAAATGAAACAAATTTTTATTTTAAATGCATAAACAGGGTTGCAACAGGTCTATGTTCAGTTGAATTTTTTTAAAAATACAAACGTTGACATGGCATAACGGTCCAAGCAGTCTGGCACACATTCTCTATATAAGAGACATGAGAAATCACTACCTTTATTTATTTTTAATCTTTTTACAAATTTTGAGCGTTGAAGATTTCTGATATAACCCTTTATGAGAATTAGGCAGTTGGATGATTTGTTAATAATGATGGAATGACAGTAGCGGGATTTATAAGAAGAGGTTTGAATTACCCAACAGAAATGCCCGGAGAATGTCCCTATGTTCCAATGTTGCCTGCACTAAGTCGATCCCCTGAGAGATGTGAAGAGCATTGTTCCTCTGACAGTGACTGCCAAGGCTACGGTTTGAGCAAGAAATGCTGCAGCAATGGATGTGGAACAACTTGCATGGAGCCAATTAGAGGTGGGGCTATGGTCAAAATTATCTCAAAACGATTTTTCATGAAAAATTCTTCTTTGATAATATTAAAAAGGTACTTGAGCGAGATATTGTTAACAGGAATACTATTTAAGCTCGTTCATAATGTTTTTGTTTATCATTTAAATGTAATTTTGATACTTGTAAATTTCTGAATTTTTCGTAATTATCGATCAAAAAATTAGACCCCAACCTCAAGGTTTTGAAAAACTACAAACGCTTCTGTTGTTGACGGTATGCATCAACATGATTAATACTTTGATGTCACGTGTGGGAGTTCGCTATGTTACACCTCCAGGCCGCAACAAAGCGGCTATACAAAACGGAGCTCCCACATTATGACGTAACATGAGTGATGACATAACAGGGCTTTTTGCAAAACTTTCTGAAAAAGCACTGGAGAAGAGTATTCAAAACTATTGTTTTTTACACAATTAAAATTTCATGAGTACTCAATTTCTTTATTGTTGGAAACTGTTTTTAAATGTATTTCAGCAAAGATCACTTGTGACCGTTTTTGATCAAGTAGGTCTTTAATAATTGAGGCCCCAAGTGTGTCATAAAAAATGTGACACTTCTGGCGCCAAATTATCACAATCAGGTGGCAATTCGCAGTGTTTTTGATCACATGAGGGCATGTGTCAACTGAATGTAGGTGATGCAAAACAAGTAAAACTAACTCTATTTTTCCCCCATTGTTATCATTTTATTTTTCCATTGATACAAGGAAACATCAGGCAGTCAAAATAAGATAAAACTCTAATTGTGCCCTGGGCCCAATTTCATAGAGCTGCTTAACCACAAAATAGCGCTTAGCATTTTTCTGCCAAACGAATAAGAGCAGGATATCAGTCACAGGTGGTACATGTGAAATGGTGTTTTGGCTGATAACCTTATTCTGGTAAGCATAATTTTATTGTACTTAGCTACTTTTGAAATTGGGCCCTGATGCGTCTAAAATAGGTTCAATTGTTAAGAATGATTTCATGATGCGAAGCAACCGGGGTCCAGTTTCTTACAGCTGCTTAAGCACAAAACGTAAGCAAAACAAAATGACGCTTACCAGAATAAGGTTAACATGCCAAAGTACTAGCTATGTCACACAGTGTGTAACTGGTAACCTAGCAGAAAGAAAGTTGCTAAGCATGGTTCTCTGCAAGCAGCTATGTGAAATGGTGGCCAGGTAGCAGGCCGATCCACAATGTAAAGATACAGTTAAAGATGTTTTAAACTTTGGTCACACTTAACAGAGAGGAAATCAGGAACATGTCCGGTAATGCCAATGGATTTTGGTGGTATCTGTGTAGAGGAGTGCAGTGGTGATGAGGAGTGTTCCGATAGACAGAAATGCTGCAGTAACGGCTGTGGTCACTCATGCATGAACCCACAAGGTAAAGCACCGGAACAGTGCATTTCTCAGGAGTTGTTTGTTTAATAAAGCAACCCAGCCACCATTACACCCCCGGCCCAACCCTGGCAAGACCTGGCAGACAGGGCTGGCCCAGGCCTGGCATGATACAACTGGCCCACCCCTGGCCAGCCCGGGCGACCCTTAGCCAGCCCTGGACCAGCCTTGTTAATGCTCACTCGGGTCAGGGGTGGGCCAGGGCTGGCCCAGTGGTTCGATGCTAGCTGGGAATGGGTTGGTTTTGGCAATCCAAATACATGAATATGTATGAACATGCCCAAAACCCATGACAATACCTAAATCTTTTTGTGCTGTTTTTTGTCACAAAACATAATCACCAAATTTAATATAATTTTCAAATGTTGGTTGTGTAGTGTGTTTGTTTAATGGGATGGGATGGAATTGCAAAAGAAACTTCTGCACAGGCACACATCCATGCTTTATCAAACATACATCTGTGTTTTATAAGTGTGGTTTATAACTTGTTCAGTAACGTTAAACTTGTTTTTCATGCTCATGAGTATAGCAAATGTGCATCAAATGTGCTGAGGCGCAATATGCAGCCAATCAAACCAGGAATGACATTGTTTGAGTCAGGAGAAAATAGTAAAAAACCGAAAGAAAAAATCAGCATGTAAACGTAAGTGTCCTTGATTTTTGGTTGTAACACTGGTAATAACTGAAATCAGGTGTTGCGTATTCAGATAGGCCCTATACAGTTTTTTTCATTTCAGAGGGCAATATTTCACTGAAAAAGTTGTTCTGCTATGAACTTCATAATCACTAGGTTTTTTGGACTAAAATTAAACAGTTATGTTTTTTATCCTTACCAATTCTGTGTACAACTTTTAACTGATAAAGGTGAGGTCGTTGATTGAATTTTTTTTACAGAGCAACCAGGGGACTGTCCCCATTCAATGCCATGGGGAATGACTCCACTTCAGATACGTCAGTCACTATGCACTGAAGATGAAGACTGCTTCAGCAAGGAACACGACAGCAAGTGTTGCCCCTACGGCTGTAGAGGTGTCTGTGTGGAGCCTGTCAAAGGTATGAAGGATCAGAGAACACAGCTAAACCATAGACTGGTTAAACTTATGCTATAAGTCTTTTGCGAGTTAGATTTGAATAATGTCTGCAATGACTTGCTTATGGTCACAATTTACTGCCTACACTTGAGCAGGTCTTCATTGTTTGAGCAATGGCAGCTCGTGCAAGGGGTCTATGGTTCTTTAACCCTATTTCACCAGTAACGTCTGGTACAATGACTTGCTTAGTCACAATTTACTGCTTAAATTTGAATTCCTCAGACTATATAGACAGTTTCTTTATGTGTGTTTCATGGTTAGGGGCTTTGCGTACTTACATAAGAGACGGTGAACACCTAAACGGTGAACACCTAAACACAATTTTGAATGGATGTGTATGGCACAATGGTACCAGGGTTTGCTCATCTGGAGATTGCTTTACAAAATGTTTGACTTTGAAACTGTCTCTAAACTCTGAGGAAGTCAAATTTTAAGCAGTAACTTGTGACTAAGCAAGTCATTGTACCAGAAATTGCATGAACCGCCATTGCTCAAACAATGAAGACGTGCACAAGTGTAGGCACCATACGCAAATCTCGGCCAATGAAAGTCTTCCTTTCACCTCGGTGAGGATGCTTTTTGAACTTGTGACGACATGTGCAAGGGGTCTATGCGGTTTTGTGTTTCTAGTTTTGCTCTCCAAAAAGAAATTCAAAGGCCTCTGGATGGGATTTGAACCTGCAACCTTCTACATTCTAGAACAGCTAGACCATCTTAACCCCTAACCATCTAGCTTGCCTAGGAATGAGAGGCTAGTTTGAATCCTGTACCTAAGCAAAGGGTACAGTAAGCACTTAAACTGAAGGTATAACAACAGTTTTGTGTACCTATAATGCAACCACCTTCCATTCAAATCAATTTGACAGATCCAAGTCTAGAAAAATAATTGAATCATTTAAATGAGATAATGAATAGTTGCAGACAAAGAACAGAAGTTGTCTTAATGTCCTCATACCGTCAGTCAATACTGTTTAAATGCACGTAGCAATCCACTGTAAAAGTGGCAAATTTACATGTACATGAAGTTTTTCCGTTTGCACAGTCTATCCATAACTTGCACACTTCTCATTGTGAACCCCAGTCCTCTATATTTGAAGTCGGCAAACAATACGGAAGAGTAAGGTGGCTGGAGTGCAATAAAAGTCCATCGGTATTGCTGCAAAATATTAGACTGAGAAGATCTGTTAGATTTAAGGGCTAATAATAGATATGAATGAGAAGTAGAGAGTTTTACCCCTGAGTTTTACCAATGTGCATTGGTAGATATGTAAATATTGGTACACCAAGTACTATGCCTGTCGATTTTTTTCCCAGGAATTGGGTAAGTACAGATTATAAGTGCTTAACACACATCGGTTTCATGGGTAAAAAACAAATAATATTCAACATTTATTAAGTTGTTACAGAATTAACCCGCTGCTAAATTATAGGATTCAAACTGCCTCTAGCTACTGGGCAATCTCAGTGGTCCAGTGGCATCTGCTCTAGAATGGCAAAGGTCATGGGTTCGAATCCCACTCGAGTAATATGCCGGAGGATTTTTTCATAGAAATGAGGGTATTATTGAGTTTATGGTGCTTAGCACACATCGGTTTATGGGTAAAAACCAAGCAGTATGTATATTTATGTAAATGCATGGTCATATAATGTAAGCTTTATTTGATCATATCATTTTTTGAGATTGATGATGATGTTTGTTTGATGCAGTTGAGAAGGCAGGTATGTGTCCCAAGGTAGCACCAGACTCTGCTGGACTCTGCGTACAGATGTGTGAAGGAGACCAAAACTGTGATGGGAATCAGAAGTGTTGCAGTAATGGCTGTGGATATGTGTGTGTTGAGCCAGAAGGTAAACAAAAGAAGATACAAACAAATTGAAGACTTTTCCAAAAGTTGCTTAGAGTGGATGGAGTGAATATTTCCAAAACGGTATATCAGTTGTTTTTTGTATTTGATTATTTATAACCATCTTTATTGAAAGAGATTCATCCAGAAAGCTGATTATTTGGGGCCGTCATGAATATCATTAAAAAATAACACAAAATGCATATCTAAAACAAGTGACAAAACTTGGTAGTATTTCAACTTAAGGTGAAATGCATGATTCAATATCCAATAGATAAGTATATTTAAAGAAAAAGAGAGCGAGACATGAATAAATCTAGAAAGAAACAAAACGATATAAAAGAGTGGCGAGAACATTTTATATATATTTTTTTAATAGAGAATTTTTTTGAACTTATAAACACTCTGCTTGCCCCACTATATCCTCATCCTAGCAAAGAGCATAAACAATTTGCACCTTGTTTCAACAAACACTGAGGCGAGGAGTATAGTTAGCTTGAGGGATACCATACACAATTTGAAAATAGTGAAGCTTTTATTGTTAAAAATTTGTGAAAAAGAATAGAGCATTTTTATAAACTGAAATGATTAATGTTGCTTAGCCTGATTTTCGCCGAAAGAAAAATAAGATAAACATTTCTCTGAATGAAAAAACAACAGCCCTAATTCCTAACAAGAATGATTTCAAATGTGACTGTTCCAACTGACAACGTCTATATTCTGTATTCAATCAAACAGACAGGCCCGGCACATGTCCTTACATTAGAGATGAACTTCTTGGGATATGTGTGGAGTTTTGCAGGGGGGACTTACAATGTGGTACAGGGGAGAAGTGCTGCTCCAATGGCTGTGGACACCTGTGCGTGCCAGCTGTACCACGTAAGTATCATTCAATAAATAGTTACCGATATGTACCATGTTTATAAGGGGAACTTGGGCTTTGGCTTTGAGCTGCGTCAAGTGTTCTAATTTTTCCTGCACAGCTATAAGTGGATCACCGACCATGCAGTCAGGCAAGGAATTTCACAAAACTCTGTCATGCGGCACGCGGCGTTTACATATAATACATCCAGTAGTTGTGCGGTCACAAAGTGGTTTATCATTGCGCGTAAAGATGGCCGACTTTACACTGTGTGACATGAAGTGAGAGTAATCTTTACCCCACCATCAAACATGTTAATTTTAGCTGAGTCACACAATGGAACTATTACAAAGCTTGACTTGATTGGTTGTACCAAATTTGCATCATTCATCAATTGACTGGTCAGGTTTTGGACACATTGTTATTGCAAATGCAGTACCCTGGTATTTGCAATGTCATTATAGTACTATTGCTACTCATACATCTTGTCTCCATGTTTGTAGTTTGTCCATTTAGGCTGTCTTCTACAAGCCTTGTCTTAATCTGACAGCCTCATCATACTCTCAACTATTTCTGGTCTACATAGATTAATTATTTCCACTTCATTTGCCATACTTATAATTGCTTCTTTTCTAAGTAATATTTTGTATATATACTTTTTTTTTTTTTTCTTTCTTTTTTAAACAAAAAATAGTTTGAAATAACTGTTGGTTTGATTTTGAATTTGAATTTAAATTGAACTTCTTAATTTTAGTGATAAAGGAAGATGGCGAATGCCCCGAGGTGGACCCAATAGATGAACTAATGCAGGACTCTTGTGAGTCTAATTGTGTCAGTGATAATGAGTGTCCTGGAAGGAAAAGGTGCTGCAGTGTAGGATGTGCCAAGGTTTGCCTTCTGCCAAGACCTTCTCCAGGTAAGCAGTTTGGAAAGAATGAGATTGATGATCATCCAACAAATAGTATGTTGATTTCTAATTCATGATGATGCTAAGTAAGAAGTTGGTGTGAAATATTTCCCTCTGAAATGCTGTTGTTTTACCTTTTGTCTCTGTTTGAATTGCACAACATTAACAGTTAATAGCAGAGTTTTACATTGTATAAAGCGCACCAATCCACCAACACCTTTGTGTTAATTAACAAGGTGATGATCAGCGTGCTAATTACAGTACTATTATTATCCCCTGTTCATCGGGCCGTATCAGCATTCCTATAACCATCTTAACTCCTTAGGAGTATGGAGCACGGGCGGCTAAATGGGTGCAAAGGCTCTTCATTCACATCAACAATCCCTACCCTCATTGGGTACCTACACATGTATGTACACATCGACGATCAGAATTAATTATACTTTGTTCAAAGATGCAATTGCAATGGCCAGGATTGGAACCCACATTCCTTTGACTCGGCCACCAGAACTTGAGTTTGATGTGCTAGACCGCTAGGCTACGACGTGCCAAGTCATTTAGTAGATCAAAGAATTACAGAAAGTACAAAAATCTAGGGAGCATGTTACCAATATTTACTGCTATGTTGAAAACCTCACCAACTTTTCTATGACCTTTTCATTGTTAACCTTTTCTCCCAGAGGTTTTTAAAAACTGTTAAGATTAAATTCCTGTTAAGATTAAGTTCCTGTAAAGATTAAGTTATGACGTAATATATCTCTGTTCCCTCTCTTCCCCTTGTCTAGCTCGCTGCAGTGAGGATGAGCCAGAAGAGAGGTGTGATCCTAACCCCTGCGATCACGCAATATGCCCCTCCCATCCTGACGCCCAGTGTGCTCCAAACATGTGTGGAAAGTGTAGCCCAGAGTTCTTTGATGATCAAGGCATGAAGGTCTACTGTACAGGTACTCTTTAAACCTTTATGTTGTTGTTGTTGTTGTTGTTGTTGTTGTTGTTGTTGTTGTTGTTGTTGTAATCGTTGTATTCCACCCGCTGTGCTGGAAAAAAACATCATGCCACCTTGCAACCCATGTTGACCATATTTTTGTACTCGACCAATATGGGGCAGATGTGGGTTATAGCAAGTTGAGAAACTGTTGTCTGATTTATTTAACAAAAGGTTGATATAGAAAAGTTTTTGTGCATAAATGGACATGCGGCTCAAGTGTTACATTTCATACGCTTTAACTTTAAAGCGCAATGTTTCCAGGTAGATAACATTTCTATATGTTTCTTTAAAACTTCTAGCAGTTCTTAATGGTTAAATGAAAAACAAGACACTCAAAAGTTCACCATGATTTGAATTTCAGCGATTACTTTTTAATTTTTTTCTTTGAAATTAAGTTTCCTTCTTATTTCAAATTCTATAGAGCCTGCACTCGATAGTAACATAAGCCAAAGAATGTTGCTTTACAGGACCAGTTACATATTTAGGACATATTCATCTTCTACAATTGTTTCTTTATTCCGACTTTTCATGCAATTATGTTATAAGCTAACAGACGTGTCTCCATGATTTTGTTCTAGGTCACACTTACTGCAAGGGACTGAGCGACAGTGAGTTTTACATGGCAGGTACGGTACATGACTCTTCTGATGGCTGTAATCAGTGGTGAGTAGTAATCCTAGGGTCATAACTGAACATTAAAGGTGGGGTCAACGTAATGCTGTCTTATAGGCAAAGTAATAAAGACAGAGACAAAAAGTC
The DNA here is from genome assembly GCA_037783415.1 of Leptasterias polaris. Taxonomy (NCBI): domain Eukaryota; kingdom Metazoa; phylum Echinodermata; class Asteroidea; order Forcipulatida; family Asteriidae; genus Leptasterias; species Leptasterias polaris. The sequence goes on from JAZGTN010000027.1 coordinate 6,709,208, forward strand.
ACATGCGAAAGTTTCAGCTAAATACAGTGTCTACTTACTGAGAAAACAGCAAAAAACTGTCACAGTATTTTCACAGTCGAGTCCATCTACGTTAGCGAGGTATCAACCGCATCTCTGGCTGTAGCTGTAGCAAACAGACACCAACCCTCTGAAATCTGAGAAACGATTCATGCATGAATCGTTTCTCAGACTCAAATGTTTTGGGGTGAAAAATTATCCAAACCATTTTACTTTGAAGTGAATCATTCTGAAAATAGTTTTTACAATCAACGCCTGCAGTGCTTCTTACCAAGTAAGTTTGTATTGTTTTTAATTTTTGGAGTATTTACTAAGCTATGACTCTACCTTTTATTATCTTACAAAGCTTCTAAGGATGCCAACAGGATTTTGGGGTTTTGTTTTAGTTTTTCCTTCAGAAAATGAGTTGTAACAACACAAATTTTGAATACATTTAGGGCTGCCAATTAATAAAATTTTTTGAATACAACTATTTTTACGGTTGTGTAGTTTTCTGTCGTAAAAAGGTTTGCTTGAAATGGTACATAGGCCAGAACAGGGCGGCTCAGGGAAACAAAGTGGTGAATACGGCGACATAGGACAGTCAAGTTAGAGCAACTCTGGGCAGGGCAGCATTCCACATTGACACTGCTAAGACAGTTTCTGTTGTGAATATTTTATTGAAAGAATTGTTTGTTTTCTGTTCTGTTTGGTAGTGTCTGCACTGGTAGAGGAACATGGAAATGTACCGAGATCGAGTGTGGTAAGTCAGGAAACGGTGTCCCATCTCTGCAACTAATAACGTCTATAGAATTATATTTTCAATTATATTTCGCAAATGATGCCCATAGGCATACGCCCTTCCATATTCAGGCAAAACGGTGGGGAAATTATTCGGGCACAGTAAGAAGAAAATAAATTGGGCAGAGAAAACAAAACCACTTTTTACCTGGTATTAGAAACTGGTAATTAAGTTTGTAAATCGACCCCTTTGAACCCTTAACCAGAAGAATCAATTTACTTGGTTTAGCATTGGTTTAACATGCAGTTATGCATGATGTCATACAATCATGGAGTTCAACTGCCTGTTAGATTTTGCGTTAAAGCTTGGTTAGAATTTGGTAGCTAATGGAATACCAGGCATTGTGACCGCTCATTCACGTTCTGTGATTGTTTACAATGTGATGGTCTGTTGTATTCATTGTAAATTTTCCCCAACATTTTTAAATAGATCTTTCTTGGAATTATTCATTTCATGCCCATTAAAACGTAACACCACTGAAGTGAGTTTCCCATGTTCTCCAGAGTGCAGAAATACTTTAGTCTCAGTTTTTGAAAACACACCCTTTACTCTCCTTTTGGGCAAAGTGAGTAACAACTTGTGAATGAGATTTTGATTCAGAAATTGAGGAACTCTTCCAAAATGCTTTAGTCCACAGCCAAATTTTCAGTAATGTAATATTTTACATTCTCTTTTCTCTTTCATGTTTTACTTTCTTGTTGGTGAATGAACAAAGGGTAAGTGACAATATTTTGTCCCATATTTCTTATTAACTTTGATCAATGAATTTTTGTCATTAAAAATATAGATACATTCATATACAGTCGTATAGCACACATATCTACCAAGGTACTCAATGCACTTTAACAAACAAAAACATTTTAAGACAGTTTTTTAAATATTTTTTTAAAATTATGAGACAAATTGTTTGAATATTTTTTTAAAATTATGAGACAAATTTTATGTAACACCTTACAAGGGATTACAAGGTGCTGCTGCGCATTCAGCAGCAACTGTCGAAAACACCGGGACAAACCCCTTCTCTTAGCGATAACTGGGTTCTTTGACATTCATTACACAACACACGGGACCTATATGGTTTTAAGTTCAATCCAAAGGACGAAGCAATAATGGCTAAGTGTCTTGCTTTGTAGAAACAAACAGATAGATTTTTATTTACTAGTATTTCATGAATACTGAAAGAATATATAATGGCCACTTCACACAGGGCAGTTTACAGGTAACCAGTTTCAGGCAATATCCAAGAAAGGAAAAAAACACATTTCAGTTTTCACATAATTTTCTTGAGGATAGTAAGACTCTATTTGAGAAATTTCTCTTGTGCCACCTAAGTGTTCTATTTGCATGCAATGTTTGCCATTTCCATCACCCTATAACAATTTGACTGTTTTTAACTGATTTTAATATTGATTGGCTTCATAATACAATCTATAATTTGAAGAAGAAAATAAGGCCTAAAATGATCCAGACATTTTAGATCAAAGGTCTCCAACATCAGTAGTTATCACTGGCTTTTTCTGGCTTAAACAAACAACTTTGTAGTTTAATCAGAAATGAAATTGACGATCTTGGCCAACTGGGTACTTTTTATTTTCCATTTCGTTTGTTAATTTATACACATTTTTTAATTTAAAAACTGAATTTCGATTTTCAGTTATTTCTTTTCATCAACCCACCATTGCCCACCCACAATTTCGAAAAAAAATAAAAATAAAATCTTAGAATTTGGTTAAAATAATACAAACTTGTAATTATTTTTGTTTCAGTATTGTGATCCAAGTATCAATGGTACTGAATGGCTCCTATGACAACGTATCAGGTCGTAAGGAAATGTTCATCAAGTAAGTGGAAAAAACAAATTTTGTTTAATTAATCTATTTGTGTTTTACCCCAAACCAATTTGTGTTATGAGCTCTGTATACATTTTTTTACTCAGTAGGGCAAAACACAAATAATATTTACTGATGCAATAATATGGCCCTTATGGCTTTTCAGAACAGATCCATCCTCCATAATTCCCCTTGTTGGGAAGATCATTTAAAAAGAGAAAAAAAACCAAAAAAAAACCAAACAATGTTTGCCTTGCTCTTTTGACCTCAGATCATATAAATCTGAAGTTATTTTGAAGCTGCTATACAAGAGCTAGTACTGCTTTCTTGACTAGTCTTGTATACCACTTGTTTGGTTTAACTCTTACACTGAGGGTCGTTAAGCACTGAATACTTGGTGCTCTCCGAGTCCTGTGGGAAAATAAAACCTCAGACCACTCAGGTGGGATTAGAACCCACAACCTCCGCATTCTATAGCAGATGTCTTAATTGCATGCATGCTAAATGAAAATGTTCCATTTTGTCTGTCTCTGTAGCAAACTGAAGCTATTCCTGTCATCAAGATTTGGTCTTCCTACCTGGGCATTCAAAGACTTCAAGGTTTGGCACTCAGTGATACTTTCTTTTCTTCTGATTGTTTTTCCGCCCCAAAATATCTTGTGACGGACTCAAGATTAATTGGTTTGCTTCTTCAGTTGATTTGGATCCAGCTAAGATTTGGATCAATGCTAAGTTGGAATTGCAGAGTATTTAAGGTTGAGAGTAATCTTTACTTGCTTTGAGAAACGGAGATAAGATTAGGGTTTTTCGATTGATTGATTGGAAATGAGATTAATTATTTAGAGATTAAGTAAAACTGTAAAGTTTTATGAAACCTCCCTGAGTGTGCTTCTGAACCAAACCAAAGTAACTGACACTTTAGTTACATACACTATGTATAGCTTCAGCTTTCACCACATTGTGTTTTCTAGTTGTCATAGTGTTTGCAGTGAATACAATTATCACTGTGCATGGCTGTCAGTTTTTGGTAGTGTATGCAGTGGCTGATTTAAGAATTACCCCTCAAAGGAAGGAATACAAACATGGCTAAAACTTTAATCCAGAAGCTTACTGATTATAAGGTTTTTACAGAGAAATGTTTCTGTCCGAAACGCTCTTGAGAAGTCAATACCTGAAGACTCAAATCACACTTGCAGATATCTATTGCAGCAATCAAAATAAACATTAAAAACAAAAAATTAGATGCCCATCAGACTAAAGATGTAGTGTTGCTACATCATATGGTTTGGAGCTAGCTTATATAGATCATCCTCCAGATGGGCAACTGTTTCTAGTCTTATGAAGCAAGTGAAGTCATTGTATTACACATTATTTTTACCTAATCCACAAAATGACGTATTTGATTAGATTGTCACAAGCTAGAGGATAGGAATGAATGTACTCTTTCAGAAAACCATTGTGGTGTCATCCCTTCAATGCAATGACTACATTGCATTGATTTTGAGTCTGGCTTGTAAGTTCATCAGTCTAATGTATTGAGAACTTAGCCTTGGCTTTAGGTAAAGCAGAGGTTTACAGAAATGACTAGAGTTCGCTGAGAGTTTGATTGAGAACTCTCTTTGCCAGGTGTTAAACATTTGTGTTTCATCTTATACTTTGTACAGATCAGCAGGGGCAGCATTGTCATTGAATTCAAGATATCAGATATTGATTCAACCAACCCTGAACAGGTAGATCAAACTGTCAATGCAATGAAAGACCAGGTGAGTAAAGTTGAGAACGTAACCCTTTGCACAGTGTAGTTGTATCAAATTTATCATCCTTGACAGAACAAAGATATTGACAAAATAGAGAGACTGCTAACATAGGGCTAGATACTTCAGTTGCTAGAGCGCCGGCATGTTAGATCGGAGGTCGTTCTAAATTTGTCTTTGTTCAACCCCAAATTATTTTTAAAATTCCCAGTCAGTTTCCCTTGTACTTGATATTTGAATTTAAAAAAATCGCATCCCCTTAAGATGATCCCCTGGCTGCCGTTTCCCAGATTGTATCGCAGACTTGGGTGTGATCCCTGGCTACAAGACAGTTAACTGTTGTATGGCTTCTGACTGGTGCTTTGTAAAGGAGAAGTTATCATACTTCAAAATGTAGCTTCACATACTTTGCAGGAACAAAGACCGAACGATGTTGTTCTGGGCTCTAGTTTTGGTGCAGCATAATTCAGGGATTTTGAAATGATTTCATAAGTATCCTTGGCTCAATGAGCTGGAGATAGTGACTGTGTAATGCGCTATAATTCTTGGCTCAATGAGCTGGAGATAGTGACTGTGTAATGCGCTATAATTCTTGGCTCAATGAGCTGGAGATAGTGACTGTGTAATGCGCTATAATTCTTGGCTCAATGAGCTGGAGATAGTGACTGTGTAATGCGCTATAATTCTTGGCTCAATGAGCTGGAGATAGTGACTGTGTAATGCGCTATAATTCTTGGCTCAATGAGCTGGAGATAGTGACTGTGTAATGCGCTATAATTCTTGGCTCAATGAGCTGGAGATAGTGACTGTGTAATGCGCTATAATTCTTGGCTCAATGAGCTGGAGATAGTGACTGTGTAATGCGCTATAATTCTTGGTTTAAATGCTTTTTAACATCAGGGCCCAATTTCATAAAGCTGTTTAGCAGAAAATACTGCTTGACAAATTTCTGTGCTTAGCAAAAATTGAGGGGGGCACCAGCCACAACAATGCAAAGTTTATGTAATTTTGGCTTGTAACCTGTTTCAGCTAAGCAATACTTTTCTATGCTGAGCATGTTTTTGTGCTTACAGGCTTTATGAAATTGGGCCCAGCAGTGTTCCTGGCAAATTAAATCGGCCCAATTTTGGAACTATGTGTTGGCAGGACTGGTTAAATCGGCTCTGTTTAGAATGCATTGTGATTGGTTACCATACACCACATGACCTTATAATTACCTTTGTGAAAGTTCATGTTGGGAAGTCAGTTTAGAACGTGTACATTACTTGACTGCAGTCAATCTTTCTAGAATTAGTTTTTGCAAAAAAAAATATAAAAATAGGAGTCAATTTAATAGAATTTAAAATGCATGGCATTACACATAGTATAGAGCACTGCTAGGGTTGAAACCCAGTATACTTTTTGAACCTGACAATTCCACCACTGGTATTTTTATCAGAATGTTGTGTTCATTTGATTCAAACCAGGTACAATCGGGAGAGTTACAGTTTGAGTTTGAAGGGGAGAGACTCCATGCACAAAGGGACTCCTTTAAGAATGGTATGGTTGAACAAACCACTCCTAAACCTCCCACTAACACGAATGATGAGGGTATGCTGATAGGCATTGGAATCTTCTTGGCTGTGGTCGCCCTGGTTGTTGTCATCGCCGTCATTTCGGTTAGTCATCAGATCATGTTCAAAATAACACAAGAGTCTTAAAGGCAGGGTATACTTTTGGTGATTGTCAAAGACCGGTATCCCCACTTCGTGTATCCCAACAAACCTGTGAAAGTTTGGGCTCAATTGATTTAATTGTTTTAAAGTTTAAAAACAATAGAGAAAGAAATAAACCCTTGTTGCATACAATTGGGTGATTTTTAAACGCCTTAGGTGAAAAAATTACCTCTTTCTCTAAAACTATTTTACTTCTAAAGGTCATATCTAAAAATTATTGTATAATATCAACAGCTCCCCAGTGCTCTTTACCAAGTAAGTGTTGTGGTCATTCATTTATGGAGTAATTACCAAAGGTTTACCTTACCTTTAATATAAGGCACTTGCTAACTACGTCAATATCTCCTCCTTCAGAATGGAGGCCCCAACATGACATCATGAAAAGTCTCTCTATCCAAGGGCCATATCACATGCCAATCTTTTACCATCTGATGCTTGATATGTGGCATGGTGTACCCCCCCCCCCCTCTGATTGTGTCTTCATTGTGTTTCTGGAATTTCAGGAATTCTTTAGCAAGCTTGGGGTGGGGGTATGGGTACGTCTGTAGGAGAGGGAAGCGTGTTTTACAGGGATATGATTTCTCAATTTTTTACCGGAAATCAAGGTTGTTTTTTTTGCCCCCCTCAAAAAAAGAAATCCGTTTTTTTCCCCCCCCCCCCACCCCCCAAAAAAAACAAAACAAAAAAGTATGTTTTTTTGATAAAACCATATATTAAGCCCCAGATTGCAGAGTACTAGTTTTCAAGCTCGCAAGCTTTCGCGCTTTGCGCTCACGAGTTCGTTTTTTTTTTTTTTCAACAACCTATCACATCCCCTGTGTTAGAGTAAGCGTATATGAATGTTTGGGGTATAAATTTTACAGGCATTGTAAACGAATGCTTCGGTTCCTCAAGAGGTCTTTTTCATAACAGTACCTCACAATCCCTTTAAAAGTTATGTTAAAATGTGAGGTGACATAAGGTCTCTAAACTGCCATGAGCTGGTTGGGATTAGATTGCCTGTTGTTACACGACCCTCACGAGTCAAACCAATGGGCTTCGTTCGGGGTGGCAGTACACACACTGGATAAATCCAATGTTTTTTCGGGAATGTGCCCATTCCCATAGAAAAGCACAAATAAATTACGAAAACTACCCCAGTACAAAGGGATGAGAAATTTCAGACTATTATCTTAATTCAGGCTTTTTAAGGCAGTCCGCCCCAAAAAACTAAATCCTTCTCTTTGATATACTTCTCTAGTGCTGAGGACACTGTTCCTAAAATCTGAACTCCAGGGGCTACCAAAAGGTGGAAATGCCATCATTTCATGATACTTTGTAAAATTTGAGTTCTAGTTTCATTTTCTTTCAGCAATGACTCTCTCTCAATGGTCTGCTTCCTCTTAGCGTATCAATGTTCAGACAAGAAACACAATAAAGGGTACAATTTTTTGAATAACTTCTGGGTGATTTCAGGTATTTCAATAAAATTAAAGCCATTGGGAAAAACTTTCAACGTGATGGCGTCAAAGTGGTACCCTTTATTGTGTTTCTTGTTGTCTGCTGTAGGTCATCTCTAAAGCTCTTTTAATGGTGTCACTCTTTGTTTCCTGTTTCAAATCTGATGTCTGATATTCCAATGAGGTGTCAAGCCCAACATGCCACACAAGCCCCCACACATTAAGGCAACACACTTTAACTTCTTTATTACCTTTTTATTTTCAGTGTGTTTTGAAAGGGAAGAAGGAAAAGAAAGAGGTGAGATCATTGAACAAAGTTTTGAGGCATAGGTTATCAGAAAAACAAATTTATACTTTGAAATAATATCAAACTTTGCAGGGGTGTAAACTCAATCAAGAAATGTTTACAATCAAAGAGTTTTGTGGGCTTTGAAAGAAGCAGTTGGCAGTTACCATTATGATCGATATTCTTTGGTTTTCATCCAGAGAAATGAAGACTATCGAGTGGGTAAAAAGGGCCTTTGCAGAAATGAGCATCTTTGGCCATGGCTTATAATATCAAAGCATGGCTGATTTAGGTCGTCACAGTCACTAATTTGTTTGTCTAAATTGTAGTACATGTAGTACTATATTTATTGACTAGAGTGTAATAACTCTTGATTCTAAATATACACATTTTTTTAAAGCCTCCTGGGCTTGGACATGTTTGGGACATGTTCGGCGTGACTGAGAAATTCATTTAGATTTCAGAAAACCTGCGTTGTGTTGAAATTGACGCTATATGCATATATGCAGATTTGCATTGCGCGCATGAAAGTAAACTTATTTAAGAAATTAGAAGTTATTCTAAAAAATACAGACATTTAGTTTCCATTGGCACATAAGAAAAGAACATTTACTGATTATGCATTCAATTGAATGAAGGCGTAGATCAGAATGGAAGCACTGATATGCAAAGAGTTTACAACAGCCGTACAAAATGTCAAGCTTTTACAAAGGTTTGTACGCAAACATGGATGCGCACTCACAGCTTCAAAACACAGGCCAAGTTAAGCACCCTAGTCAATAATATAGCTCTATGGTCTAAAGTAACCTGTTGCAATTAACATGTTTTTTTCCCCTTTATGTTCTCACTCTCTCTAACAGAAACAGAAATCTGAGAATCTGGAATTTAACGAGTATTCCGGTAGTGTGGTTGCTAAGGAATGGCAACAGTGAAGATCTGGAAGGCACAACTTCCTTCGTTATGGATCTCTCTGATTATTAGATCTTTTTCATTTTAACTTTTTATAGATGAACTTAGGTACTTAATATTGATAAGTATAAAAACATTTATTTCAGAATTAAAGAAGCTGATTTTCCTCCCAAGAGTCTTTTTTCGCAGAAAAATAAAATCAGCGACATTCCACATATTATTATGAGTTCAAAATTTAAGATAATTAATAAATCTTCATACCTGCAGAATTATATATTTTTCTAGCATAATTATATTAATATCTTTTCAATAAAAATTTAAATAGAAGCAGCTTTAACTATTTCAACAGTAGTTATTTTTAAGAATTAAGTTTATAAATTTTGTTACAGCTTTAGTGGCACCTTAACGTTCTTTACTCTAAACTTGTTATATGTAAACTTGTTATATTGTTGTGAAATACTTTGATTCTGAAATGAAAAATTCTGAGAAATATAGCCATATGTACTTTATTGTAGTGAAGGGCATTAGTGGACTGTTGTGTGTTAAACAAGATTTCAAATTTATCCAGGATGATTAACGCCTTCATGAAGCATCAAGAAATTCAATTGGCCTGAATGGTAAAAAGCAAACCAATATGGGGCCGTTATCAGATAACAGAGCCTATGGGCAAAATATAGAGATTTTTCTGATTAAACCAAAATGTATGAAAATGCAAAAAATAATTTCGATGAAATATTACGTCATTCCCCAAAATATATCAGATCAGATTAGAAAATTTATGGCCGGTTTGTGACGCACAATGTATTCATAAGACTTTACAAATGTTTTTTTCCAGTTTTGATAAAGTGTACAAAATAGAAATAGATATTTTATATGTGCATTGCTAATTTGATTTTTTTATTTGTAACTTCAACTTGCTTTGGTGTAGCTGTAGTGGACAATAAAAGTAAAAGCATTTTACTTTGGCATTTATTAGACTTTTACTGATTGTTTCACTATTTTATTTATTTTTTATTTTTTTCCTACAACATCAAACAGCGCAAGCGCCAATTCAAGGATGGATAACAGATTTTTTTTTAAATGTCAAAGTTACACACAAATAGATCAACACACACGCACACACTCAATGGTACAAAATACGAGGCAAAAGACACATTAAAACGGGACAAACAAATTAGAACATCAGAACCAGACTAGAACCAGACTAGACCAGACTTAGTTTTTTTTTTTGTCAAGGCCATCGTGGGTTGGAGAGCTTTGTAAACAGCGGAGCGACTGGAACGGGAGACCACGCGCGCGAGAGCCACGAGGGCCTTTTCCAACTTGTTTGCGGTTTTTTTAATGAATTATTCGTGAAGTATGAAACGTGCGTTATGCGCTTCTGATTCGTTTGGACTTTTGCTACCTTTTCGGGTAGCCTTTTGTCAAGGCAACGTGGCTTGGACAGCTTTGTAAACAGTGGAGCGACTGGAACGAGAGACCACGCGCGCGAGCCGAGTGGCGAAGCCACGAGGGCCTTTTCCAACTTGTTTGCGTTTTTTAAAAATGAATTATTCATTAAGTATGAAACGTGCGTTATGCACTTCTGATTGGTTTGGACTTTTCCTACCGTTTCGGGTAGCAAAAGTCGAGATTATAAAGAAACACATAAGAAACCACAAACAAGTTGGAAAAGGCCCTCGTGGCTTCGCCACTCGCGTGCTCCAAGCCACGAAGGCCTTGACAAAAGACCAGACTAGGATGACTAGGGGCCTTTTTCAAACCCCGGCTGCGAGATGTTTTTCCCTACGAACTTGTTGACACCCGCGCATGCGCATTAAATGATTTATTCTAAGGCATTCCTAATGCGTGTAGCCTGTAAGTGTACGCTGTTGTACGCTGTGTACGCGTGTAGTGTATTATTATCCTGTATATTTCAGAAAGAGACCTTCAAAATCCTAACCCTAACCCTAAAAACCCCAAAACCCTAACCCTAACCCTCAAAACCCTAACCCTAACCCTCATTAATATTCATGTCTTATTCAGGAGTAAGTAAGAGCGCATGCGCGGTGTCAAAAAGTTCGTAGGGAAAAAAAAAATCTGGCAGCACCCCGGCTTGTGCCGGCTGCGTCTCCGGCTTGGGTGGGCTACGTTATAAATGTTTGCTTTTGCAGCGTGTATTTGCCCGCAGTGGTTCGAACATCAGACGGAGCCTGGAGCTGGAGCCCAAGCCGAGGTTTGAGAAAGGCCCCTAGACAGTCATAATGTCTTTAACTATTTAAAGCACATAAACTATTCAGTTCAAATATTTCAGTTGTCTTTGTATTAGTACAGGCCGGTGCATGTCGTTACCCTTACAAGACGAATACAGTCAGGGGTAGGGGACCAGTCTAGTTATGACCCTTCTACTTTTGTTGAAATCAGTGTGAGAAATCACGCTGAAAACGATTAATTTCAAAAAAATCTATTTGCAATTTTCTTGCTCGTGGTGAATAGGATGTGCACGGTTAAGAAGGAAACCGATCTTGATTTAGGGATGAAGTAGTCAAAATGAGTACACCTTTGACTATAATTTTTAGACGGGGAATTTTTACAAGTAAAGTAATAGACCCTTCCCTTGAAATATGCTAAAAACATTCACGCATGCGTCAGAGACTATTGGTTGGCAAACGCCATAGAGATGTGCACTAAGCAGACGCACAAACGCGTCTGCTTCGTGACCATTAGCCCCATACAAACAGGCGTGATGTTCCATCATTTTGCCAACCAAAATGTTAGTGCGCACGCGCGATGTGCAATTTAAATATTTCGTGGGTAGGGTCTATTAAGTGTCTTGTAACCAGAGATATGGGTGTATCTGACTGGCCTCCTCACTATCACAGACTCGTCCCTAATAGATGGATTGAACATGACGTCATTGACCACCATCTTTGATGAAAAACAATGGGAAAAGTGCACGCGTGTACGCGCTACGCACGACTCTCAGCCAATGATAGCTCTTCACGCGTGCACGTTTCATCAAAGATGGCGGCCAACGCAAGGGGTCTATAATTATGGTCTTCTCTTTGGTGAAAAGCGGCTTTTTATTGGGCAGGAGAACAGATAAAGGTGAGTGTATCTGTCACTGCTAGCAACACCACCAGACCTAGCCCTGGCGGCCTTTCACTTTCGTAATACACTACAGTATATGTGTACAGCACAGAGAAAGAGTCCTATAATATAGGGCTACACCCATTGATCTTCACTATAATGGAGATCAATGGCTACACCAGACCTGCACCATGTAGCCTACAGTGTTCCGCAATGCTACTTCGCTCATAATGCACTTTAATACTGACGTCAGAATTGGTATAAATATTCTTGAAGCCGTACTTTTGCGCACGCGTACGCACGCTTTGAGGAGCCGTTAAGGAAAAACTCGCGCGTATGTTCATGTGTTGTCGCAGATGGAACACCATACATGCATAGCCCGTAATATATAAAAAAAGATGAAAAACGTAAGGTGGAAAAGGACTTGTGCCTTTTTGAACTCATGGATAACCAGCCGCCAAGTGTCCAAAAGGTAGGTAAAAATGACCGTCCGTATAGAGCTTGCCTTACACCAAACTATGGGTTTCTTGGTAGAATAAAACGACACCGTTTTAAAATAATGAGTGTGTCTGTATTGGGGAAGCATGAAAAGTAAAAGATCTTATGTAGGTAAGTCATTATTTTGAGATGTCATGATTATAACTTTTTACTGTGTATTTCTCTCTAATAATGTCTCTTTAACGCTTCCTTGCTACATAGCATTATATCAATGAACTAAGGAAATAAATGTGTGTGAAGTGAAGGTTAAAACACTGAAGTTTTGAAACGGGGTCGAGTAGGCCCACCGGTATGTTATCCAACCGGCCATGCCAGTGAGGATGCGTGCCCCATGATTGATACATGTTCTTGTGTTTTCCCCAACTTCATTATTCGGACAGCCTCTGCATGGGTACAAGAAACTGATCCGAGGTCAGGTTTGCCGTCTCAGGAACAATTCTCAGCAGCAAACTGGATCTTCATCATCGGAAAGCAAGAAGACCGAGAGTTCAGACGAAAATGTGTCTCTTGAGGAAACAGTTAATATCAAGGTCTCGTGTCAGCAGTGGCAAGAGGAAGGCTCTGTTCCACCCACTCATCCGTCAACGGATGTGAGGTGGAAAAAGACGGCTTGCCAGGATGATGCTACCAGGGATACCACGTACCAAGATGGCGAAAAAGATAACAGATCCTTGGTCAACTGCCAAGCACAGCTGACTGAGACAAGCTCTAGCGAAGAGAATTCAATCGAAGAGAAACAGGAAAGATACATCCGTGATTCGTTGCGTCTTGATGATGCTGAACAGGATACAAGGCAAAACATTTCAGAGAAAACACTACAATCCACTGATGCTTTTTGCGGTAACCGATGCGAACTATACAGTAACGAACTATACAGTAACGTTTCCAATGTGAAATGTTATCGCCATTCGTCACAGACGAATCGTGATGGGCAAGATGGTGAAAGCTATCCGAGAGCTATTACCACAGGAGGATCCCTGTATCTTCAGACAACACAGGGACCAGGATTTAAAAATGACGGCAGCAATATATCAGTCGTGATAGATGACCCGTTGACGGTGGATTTGCTCTTAGCAGAGCAGGGTCAACTCTTTCACACTGGCGAAGCTATCAGGACAAGCAATGAGCTCCAGCGAGATGCTAATTTCATCGACAAATCCAGAGAGAATGTTTCCATCGTTTCCAGGAGGACGCAGCAAGTCGAAGTTGCAGTACGTAACCGAACCATCACCGAAGCTTCTATCTTGACATTCGGTGAACAGGTGACTGAGAATAGGTTTGTTTATTCCTCAGTATCTACAGAAACGAGACTTGCCCCATCCCCACGGTCAACTAGTACATTAATGGAAGAGGGTCGCAATTTAAGACAGATTTTAGACAAAGGGGAGATCTCCCGGGTAAAGCATGTACGATTCGCCGACGAAGCCGAAAATTTGAAGCTATGTTTGACCTCGTCTACTTGCCAGGAAACAGCAATGCCTTTCGGAGGCGAACATTCACACGCACACAGAATAGACATAACACCGCGGTGTGTAGGTACACATTGCAAAGACAGCAAAACCAAAGGAAGGGAGCAATCTGATCGAAAGGACAACAGACATTATCGACAAGAGTCTAGGGTGGAGTCAGTTCGAAGCAATGCTCAGGAAAGTGTGATCATTCACGGCAACACTCAGGATGTTAGTAGCGATGCTGTGCGTGGGGATTCTAAACCAAACCCTGATTTGGGAAAGAAAACATTCGGTATGGAAGGAATCGAAGGGAAAGCACAACAAGAAAATAAAATGCCGATGTTACCCACTCCCCACTCCTCCCCAGCAAATGATTCAGGGTCACTATCCATCAGCAACAGAGCGATTGCAAATGTGAATCCCGCAGTTAAAACAAAACAATCGTCTCTCAGAAAATCCGCAGTCCCTAGAATGTCGCAGTCAGCAGAAAACGCCAGGTTTCCGCCGAGGACTGACAGTGTCTCTCCGGGAAAAAGGAAAAACGAATTTGGAATTGCTGAGACACCTTCCATCGAAAAAGCTGTAACCCCTTTTAAGACGAGACGTGCGACCTCTTCAAGTGTGAAAGGTGTAAATCCTCCTGTTGCAAATCGTGTTTTACAGAGTAGATCCGAACCGGTCACTTTCCGTAGATCAAGAAGGGAACAAGCCCCGGTCAGCCCAGTCGCCACTCCCGTGTACATGAGACATAAATGCCGCAACTGTCTTGTTGCGTTGCTCAGACTGGGTTTAATCGTTCTTATATTTGTCTTGGTTGTCCAGGCTCTCGCCTTCTGCTTGGCCATAGGCTTTGTCACAGAATGCGACTCCAATAGTGTGTTTTTCTCTCCGTTTTGGGGTTTTTCGTGGATTCAGTTTGACGTGACTCCATTGGCTTCTTTAGTGAGGCAGAATCTGCGACTGGTTAACTACAAAACTCCCCCTACGTAGAATTGGACCAAAACCTTGTCATCGTACTCATTTATGATGCTGTACAGTTTTGTACAATCAGTCGAAAAGTCGGTCTTTATCTTTAATAGTACTTTCTGAGGATCCTCAGTTCCATACAAACATTTTCGTAGACTAGAGAACTAGTCGTTAAAGCTCTGTCGCAGTGTTATAGAGAAACGGCTCTCTCTCTGATTTATCAGATCAGTAGTCTCGCGCCGAACAAGTCTCGCGAGATGGTTGCGAAAGAGCCGTTTTGCGAACACTGCGACAGAAATTTAAATACTTGTCTACGAGTCTAACATTTTAGTTGAGGGAACTGGCAACCCAAGTCGAGGCATCAGCAAAATGTCCACGCTCTCATGGCACTGTTATTTTTTACTCCTTTTAACTTTAAGTGCCGATAATTAAAAGTGGCTTAAGGTGGAGCAAAAATTAATTCAGCCGGTACAGATGCTTTGTATATTGTCAAAGTCTTCGTCTTTCATCTTGATGGTTTCAATATGCAGTTGCCTTTCGAGTTCATTATAAAACAGACAATGAAACTGCGTTTATTTGTTTCACCTTAAAGCCCCATACGTCAGCCTCAGTGTTACAAAATGTAAGGTGTTAGTTTTCACATATCAACGATCAATAAAGACAGAAGGTCAAACTCATTCGTAAAAAGTTATCTATCAAATTATTGATAATTTTAATAAAGTTCCTATCAATGTTATAACGGACTATTCATGTCCGTCTAAATACAGCATGGTAGTTTTTGAGAGGGAAATACAATTAGAAATTTAAGAAAACTTTCCCAACTGGGATAATTTACAACGTACAATCCTATAATTATACGTTATTAATATTTCATATTGTATTTGTCACAGATGTCGGAATATGTTAAGCTAAAGTCATACTCAGAGGCTTGAAACATGGTTTAAGTGGAAGTATAAGTTGATGGAGTATTTATATAAACATATTATAAGTGCCTTCCAAGTCCGGCCACCTTTAATATTGAACTAGTTCCCTGTATGTCAGTGCATCTTTATCACTTATAGCGTAATAGGAAACAGTCCATTTTGTTGAGGCCCATTGGGGCTTCTGGCTGCGTCCAAATCAAACGACTAGGCTATACGGATGACCATTGCTTTGTAGACAAGAGAGCTATATAGCCAAGAGAGCTATATAGCCAAGAGAGCTATATACAACGACATGTGAATAGTTTAAACAGGCAAATCGGCGTAAGAAATTCCTTAACATTTACTTAAAATAGAAGGTGAGAGATCTGTCATATGTCAAGAGTAATTCACATTTCCTTTTAAAAAAAACAATTTTCCAAAAGGGCGCATTCAGTTGAGGATAAAGTCACTGTCGCAATCATGGGGTTGCTTCTGGTGTCGACTTAAAAAAGTAGCAGATTAAATAAGACTCTCTGATAAAATAATGAAATTAAAATAGAAATGTCAACAAATCACAATTCATAATTGACAATCACTTTGTAATATACTAAATCCGTGAGGATTTATGTTGTTCATGGTAACACTAAGTTTGCACAAAATCTTAATGTTAGGCCTAATGCATCTGTGTGAACATTCGTTTTATGTGCATAACCTTAAGTCCAAACATCATACATTAATAAATCATGTCACATAATTCATATTTATAGCCAATAATGTTATTAAAAAGTTCACGTTTATGATGTTTGAATACGTAAGTTAAGTACTGTCAATATGAAACTGAAACATGTTTATAAAGAGACTACTATTATTATTATCTGTACAATAGTTCATTGTGAAAATAGCCCGCAAGGTTGTTATATCTTGCATTTCATATTATTGTACATAAAATAATGGTACATAGAACTGCTCCATAAAGTAGTAAGACACATGTAGGCCGATAGCTGTGGCAATCAGTTTATCAGTTTACTTTGATCAATGGCGTAAGAGGTTTTGAAAACTATTAAGTACCCCCACCGTCATACAGGATCCAACAACAACAGTTTGTAACAAACAATGACAGAATTGAGTAGGTTTATACAGTCAACAATTTGCGTCACTGGTTAAAACCTCTTTTGTGAGAGGTATTGGCTCTGAGAATAACCAAGGTTGATGGTAGAGTCTTGACGTTTAGAACATGGGCTCTGCACATCTACACTCAAGTTCTACCCGGAACCAATCAAAAGAAAAATTTCAATCACAAGGTTGTAACTCGTAACAGCATGCAAAGCTGCAAAGTTGTGACCAACCTGTGAAAAATGATACCACAATCAGGATGGGTATGTTTTCATGAAAATACCGACTGTTTAGAATAAATTAAATGACTGAAAAGAAATTGGACAAGATGTGTCACTAAATTCCTGTTAAAAACAAGTGAACGAACAAAAGTTGCTCTAGTGTAAATTGACTATGTTCGCGATGGGTTAGGCCAAGTAGGGCTTACTGTATGATGAAAACATGTCTATTGATTTTCCCGGACATTTTCGGCAAACAAGCGGCGAAATTTTACTATTGCGTTATTGTATTTCGCGCAAGTTTAATGAAAGCTCCTTAAAAAAAGAAATACAATTTTACTCATTATGTTAGAAGTTGTTTTTTTTAACCTCATAACCAACAATCAACTTGGAACAGCATTCAAATTCGCAGCAGCTTTTCACAGAAATCTGTAGTTGTGCCTCTGCTCAGTCTTTAAAGGCAAAGTATACCAGCCCCTTTAGTTTTTGGAACAGTTCGGATGTTTTAATCCTATACAAAATGTAGATATATATTTATCATAAAACTAACCTGGGGGGGGGGGGGGGGGGTGTAAATTTCACAAAAGGGGGTCGCGTTTTTGAGATATCGCCGAAAAACCGGAGCGAATATGTCCACATAGGAATAATAATCCCTTACAGGAATACACAATCTGAGAAGCGTTTCTGACAGAAACGTTTGCCATATTCAAATTTTGGGGCATAAAAACCTGATATATTTTTCCATAACCACATTACTTCGAAGTGAAATTATTCTCAAATGCATTATACTACCCAAAGCTGCTGTACTTCTTACTACGTAAGTTTGTATTGCCATTAATTTTCAAAGTCATTACCAAACGTATACAAACCCTCTGAATGCCGATTTCAAATTGGTTAAAAAGAACGGCCTTAAAAGTTAAAATGGCATGCCTCAAAGGGGAAATTGTATGGCGGTTTGAGCTGAAGAGGCAAAATTACTTTTACAAGAATGAATGAAAGTGAAATAGGTTGGGTTTTTTTGCCGAAAACAAATGACCGGGAAACTGCTTTATTACAATGCTTATAAACTTTTTAAAAAAGTACCTGGTAATATTGACACATAGTCATTGTCGAATATAAGCCAGTTATAATATGCAAAAATAATACAAGATTATTTCAAAAATATATAAATTTTCTTTAGAAAACAAATTTCAACTAAAGAGCGATTTAAAAAAAGACAGTACAAAATCATGTTTACGCGGAGAGTTGTTTAAATTCTACAAGAAATTGTACATATATTTAGCGGGTACTGTGTAGTTTCCGTGAATGAGCTTGTCGTACAGCGTGTCACGATCTTGTATTTGAGCGTACCGTGATGAAGCTATACTTGACTTGGGTGTGTGCGGCTAAGGAAGACAGAACAAACAAAAATAAAAGTTAATTTGGAAAACATTGCTTCCTTAGAACATTTTGAAGACTGTAGGTACACCATGTCCGATGAGTGGCAGAGAGTGTCCCCCCAAAAAACAAAACAAAACACACGAAAACAAAATCTAAATAAGTCAATAAATAACAAACAAAATAAAACTCTCACATTCTTTAACACACTCTTTTCTTCTTGTCCGGGAGTACCCGCCCTAAATCCTCTAAAGAATGCCTGAGATTCCCAGAACACAGGTAAGACACAATTTGAGGGGGCACACCATGCCACATATCGAGCACATAATGACCGTATAATTGATTTTGTCTTTACCCTTTGTCCGGTGTTTGTTTCATCACTGAAGAAACCTGCGTTGTCCCTGTAGTAGGGTGATGTAGCACTTCCTGCCGGTAGATTGTTCAGAGGAACTTCCACGTCTCGTACTTTCTTCTTCCTCTTGTTCATGCACTAAATAAACAAAATAAGACAACTGATATGGTGACTAAATTGCCGGTATTTTTACAAAATAATGAATACTAAAAGACCTAATTTTTTTGTTTCAAAACTTTGGTTTATGCGTACTTTCTGAACAGCTGTTCACAAAGCTGTTTATAAACAACAATTTTCTCAGTACGGAAAACAATTATAGTTGCAATACTAAAATGACCCTAGCTTGCCCTGCGCCTATAATTATGCATCATTTGAACTGGCTAAAAACAGTCAAAACCAAAAGCGCCTCCAGTTGGATTCAAAGCACCTTTAAACATCATAGAGCAGATTGGTAATTATCAGATAAACCACATTCAAAGCCTCAAAGAAATAGCTTCCTAACTCAGAAACATGTACATCTTATTGTGACTGTTATTCTTTTGTCTTATCTTTATTGTAAAAAATGTAACATCTCACCAGGAGTTGTATTGAGACTGTGAATAACGCAAGAGCCATTAGTCCGCATAGTGCTGCTATGACGATTTCTGGAATATACTGATGCCATATGTCCCACACACTTAGCACAATCGACACAGTGGTGGGATCCACTCTGTATACGCCACCCATCAGGAGCACAAACACGTAGTTACCTGTCCTGAGCTGTTTCAAACACACAAATACAATAAACTTTAAAACAATGCAGTTTGTAAAACCAACAAGCTTCACCAAAATCCAAACAAAAATTGTTTTTAATCAAACGGATTTTCAAAAAGGGGCTCATCCGGTAACAAATGATGACTGTTCTAATACTGAACAGGAGGGTTAATTAAGGCAATCAAATTAACCACAAGGGAAACCACCAACATAGGCTAGATAGCTCAGTTGGTAGAGCACAATTATCCGGGGGTCGTTGGTTCAAATCCCGGTATATTTTTCCTTGTTCAACCCCAACTTAGCACTCAAAATAAATTAAGTTGCATTTTTGCTTTAAAACAAAAGTAAGGAAATTTCTAGAAATCCGTATACGTAGGCCTCCGCTAAACAAAACACAGCCTAAATATTTACACTGATCTAAAATTTGTTTGGTCTTTGTGTGACATCTCTTTCGTAAAAGAGCCCAAAAACATAACTGGCTGTCAGTAACTTCGTTAACGAATTCATGACAATCTGTAAACACCGTGAATGAATGTAGAATTAACCCAGCTCCATAATTTACCAAAGCAAACACCATAGTTCACACACTCTGTCACAGTGCAAAAAACCAACAAAAAAACAATGTTTTCTGCTCAGCAGCTTTATGAAATTCGGCCCGGCTGGCAAGGAGAATGGCACCCGACAAGTAAGTTTAAAGAAAGGCTCGATGGTCAAAATAAGATTTGTGTTGCATTTATTTTCTAGTAGATAAAGTCCTCAATAAATAATATGAACAATAACAATAAAAGGGGGAAAAAAAAATCTGTAGATCTCACAATAAAATGATGTAAAATGTCATTTTATTTGATAAGTTTTTACCCTTAGAGCGAAATTCGAAACATGACGTCAAAATCATAGGATTTTTTTTGCGCCAGTCAAAAGGTCAAATTCAATGACTTGTTTTGATTTAGTATCATCACAATTCAGCAGGACTTATCTGAAATTTCTCTGTGCAAAAATGTATAGACCATAATATTGAATGAGACGTCATCGAACGTTTCTGGATTTTGACAAAAAGTGCACTTGAAGGGTTTTATTGAAACACAGTGGCATTTTACACCATTTTAACGTTAGGTTAGAGACTTTCAATTCATTTTCAAGGACTCTCTCTATTGGAAAATGAGTGGATCACAAAACTGAATTCGACATTGGAGCCACCCTTTATTGAAAAATATCCAAATCGCCTAATTAAACTCACACTTTGCACAAATGCATTCCTGGACTTGATCTTAGCATCATTTGCAGTGTTGATATTGAGTGTAAAATTCACATAAATACGTCCTGAAGTGGCCTCGGTCACCTATAGTATTAGAAGGAAAAAGGTAATGCAATGTTGTACATTAAATAATCACTGACGATACAGCTTTTTCCATGCCATGGAGCAAGTAATAAAGCTCTTTGACAAAATGGGCAGACGATGTAAGCGGAAATAAAATGACGGTCGAAATATTTGTTGGTAGCAAACTACACATATCAAGGAAAACATCACATTATTGTTTTTGGGATGATAATTTCGTTCATGTCATTCAGTTTTCAATAAACACACACAATACAAACAAACTGTGACAATGTCATCAACTTTGGTGGTCAAATTTCTAGAAAACAGTGGATTTTTTTATATTTATAAAAAAAATCATTTACTTTGATTCTTAAATTATTCTATTTCATTACACACCCAAGGGTCAATAAACAGGATGACTTGAAAACGATGAGGAAATTTTCAGGTAAAAATCCTGAATTGATTTGTATTTTATTGTGGGAAAACAAGATATAACTGGTGCGGAAGTTATAAAAGCTATACTTGCCTGAAGTGAGGATATTTCTGTCTGTGAGAAATTAAACAGGTCGACGATGTCGGCCACCAGGGAACTGAAATAACAAATGAAAATGCACTGAGCTCAATAAATAAGTTTTAAAAGAAGTATTTTGTTCGTAAAACAAGGTACAAATATTTTAATTGGAAGTTTTTTTTTTACTGCCAGTAAAAACAAAACAAACATAAATTGTAAATACTATAATTATGCGTTGTTTTATTTCACTCTTCCCCGATTTTCGAACATTTTGTTTCAGTTCGTATTAAGCTTAATGCCACTCTTGATAAAGGGCTAAAAGGAGAAAGTAATATTTAAGATGAAAATAACTCAGGGAGCTGGAGGTATGAAGTGACCTCTTAAAACAGTCAAGATTGTAGGATGGAGAGAAACACCAGGCAAGGAGTTCCAAAGAGATTCAAGATATGTTGAATTTATCCCTCTGATAATATTATTTTAAAATCGATGGCTAAACTTCAAAACTTATTTTCACTTCTCCCTTGCATTATTGTTAGTATTATTTTGTTTGATTCTTTAATCGTTCGTCATCATTTCTGCAGCCCCTCATGTTGGGTGTTTTTCTAAAAACAGCAAAAAGGCCACTTTGTGCTTATAGAAATCAGCTTAAAATGTGAAATACAAAAGTGCACATTTGTTTACGCATGATGAGGAGACACCGGTAGTACACCGCGCTAGTTCTACACATGACCGAGTTTATTCTGTGTTTGTGAATAGGGTACCTTTACTTTCAGAGTTCAAGGGAACGCTCACAATTTCTAGCACAAAGTACTCATTGTTACAAAATATACCTTATGAAAATAATATAAATCACCTAACCGCCCACGTCATGCGACAGTCAATATATTCACAAAATGGCGGTTAGGCCTGTGGTGAGTTGCTCCATATAATACTTAATTTCACCAATCAATAGCTTTTAAACGTAAAATCAATCCATAGAAACATGACCGGTTTCGTATTTGTTCACAATATTAGGTTCATGTTTAAAGGTACCACTAAAATTTCACACCCACTGCTAAATTCTCGTCTCAAAAATTACATCAAAGTTTGAAATTTTAACAGAGCTTGGATATAAAGGTATTATAACGGATTGGTAGAGCTGACAAAATATTTGCAGACAGTGTTAATGTTTTGTGAAGAACCCGATACATAAAAAATAACATATGTGAACATATTTTGCTTAACCTGTTGTGTAAGACAGGAATAAATCACGAAAAACAAGCACATTTTCAGCATGTAAACACATTGACCTCAATTTTACGGTTGTGACGACATAACTCAGCAGTTGTGTTTCTTAAGGTTTTCAGACACAGTTTTCCAAAGTATGACTTCATTACATAAGAAAATATTGCACCGAAACAATTGTTCAAGTAGGCCTATATGTACTTCATAAACAGTAAGCTTACGGATTAAATTAAAGGCAAAGTATCCCTTTGGTTTTTGGAACCGTTCGATTGTTTTATTCCTACAACTAATCTGTGACAATTTCAATTCAAATGGTGGTCGCGTTTTTGAGATATTGCCGGAGCGAATATGTCCACGCAGGAAGAATTATCCCTATAGGAATACACAGTCTGAGAAGCGTTTCTGACAGAAACTCTTGTCAGATTCAAATTTGGGGTAGGAAAACCTGATACCTTTTTCCATAACCGCATTACTTTGAAGTGAAATGACTCTCAAAATGCTTTGTAGGTTACTATCGACAGCTGCTGTACTTCTTACCAATTAAGTTGTTATTGCTATTAATTTTAAGAGTAATTACCAAACGTATCCATTCCCTTTAAACAATTGTGTGTTTTATCCTTAACAAATTCTGTATAACACCTATAATGACAACTGACAGACTGCAACAAGTGCATTACAACTTCACTGACGTTACACAAGGGTACATGTGTCTACCCATGCTCTTCCATTTTGGGAGTCAGTTGAATTGATAACGGTGCCACTTCTCTCTGTTATACTTTCATTATTTCTTTATAGAATTGATAAAATCAGTTTGTTGTAAAATTCTAATGAACAATATACAGGAATAATTACCACTTAAACAACTCATAACATGCTTGTTTGTTCTTCAATGTATTGTTGTGTTATTCTTTAATTTACATGATTTATACAATGCTTCATCGGGATCATTTTTTGAAATTACTCAAAAAATAAATGACCATCAAAGGTTATACTTGGCAAGAAGTTCACAAACCAAAGTAAATTGGGGTGTAATTCACCGGATCAACGAATGTAGGCCTACTTGTCTGTACTTGGGCTTATGTGGGTGTGAGGGTTTGAGCGAATGACAGGGATTACTTAATAAAAACACTCGGCATTCAACTTTTGATGTAACAAATTACATGTTCCCCCATATATCACATCGTGAAAATCTAGCCTATGTATAAATCCCCAATAATGTGTGCAATGAATATACTTACATTGTGGGCATAAAAAACATTGGGGGAAAGGAAACACATGTTTATGTGATGAAATCCCTTATTTAAATTTAAAAAGACATCGTATTTTGTATACCCGCTATGTGCATTCAACAGCTTTTTGGGTGTTTCAAAATGGCCGCCGCTTGTGTGCGGTGACTCCACGGTCCTGTGCACATGCATAGGCCAACCCGCTATCCAGTCATTTTAATAGAGATCAGTGAACGGTGCGCGCCTAAAATACCCACTGTACACAGTGACACATGGGAAGCAGACTTCACTAGAATGCGCAAACAAGATTTATCTTGGGTGATGACGTCACTGATATAGGCCTAGGTCAACACTATACATTGTTTCAGCGCTGTATTATTGTGGTTAAGCTGGATATTATATATAAACTGCACTCAACGGTAACAATTCAATCGTTTTACGTGGGGTTTTTTTTCGTGAGCGAGGAACATGACACAAAAAACAGAAAGATAACGAGTAATGATCACTGAAAAGAAAAAATTGTACTGAAAGAAATTTAGAAATTGACTGTTACCTTTCGAAAGTATCCACATGTTGAGCAACTTCAGAGTAATCTTCCAGAAACTCAAAACTAACCTGTGTTCTGCAAAAAAAGGAGTACAAAAATAT
Source organism: Leptasterias polaris (assembly GCA_037783415.1). Lineage (NCBI taxonomy): Eukaryota > Metazoa > Echinodermata > Asteroidea > Forcipulatida > Asteriidae > Leptasterias > Leptasterias polaris. The sequence goes on from JAZGTN010000027.1 coordinate 6,733,565, forward strand.
AAACATTGATACATCGAATTTAAATATAGATCAAAACAAATTCACAAACCCTGCCATAAACCCTAGGTACATTGAACAGTTGTAGTTTTATATCCCGTTACTTTTAAATGGTATAGATTGATTGAGAGTTAAAAAAAAATCCAATAATAATATTGTAGGCCTAATATCATTATTATTTATCATTTTGTTTTCTTTCACACTGAATATTGTTTCAATAAGCACCGTATACTCAGTACTTTACTTCTGTTATTAATTTATTTTCTCCAGGTCTCGGTATTTTTCTTTACCTCGATTGGTTTATTATATCTGTTAATTAAACTGTCATTGTTGACATTGTAGTTTCAGTGATCATTAAAACATAATGACGATAAACCCTAACGAGAACGAAATGAGGGTCACTTACTGTGCTTCTGAATAGCGATGTCAAATGAAGCGAAACGTGAGGGGGAGAAAGAAAAAATACATGTCACGATTAATTGTTTTGAAAAGCACAAAATGGTAATAATAGAAACGGTATGGTACAGGTGTATTTATTTTATACATGATTTGACTTCTTGTGTAGACCTACTTGCTTTAAGACCACGCACGTTAAGTCCATGTTGTTATAAAGGCCTCTTACATTAGATTCATTGGTTTTTGACGAGTAAAATGTGTTTCAATTCCCCAGTGTTAAATAAACACACCGTATATACATTTCTTTGTCGTTTTCTTCCATTCTGTGCTTTTTAACATGTGTTCTGCGCCTTTGATCATTAAGGAAATTCAGTTCACATGGGCTCAAACAGATTTTAATTGTGAAAAAACACATTTTGAATACCCTTCTCCCGAGCTTTTAAAAAAGATTCGCAAAAAGCCCTAATACGTCATCACCCATGTTACGTCTTAATTATGTGGGAGCTCCGTTTTGTACAGCCGCTTTGTTGCAGCACTGAGGCATAACATAGCAACATCCCACACATGACGTCAAAGTATTGTCATTTTGACGGACGCCGTCAACGGCAGAAGTGTTTCTAATTTTTCAAAACCTTGAGCCTGAGGCCTAATTTTTTAAAAAAGATAACTAAACTACGAACAAATCCGAAGTGTACAAATATAAAAATTACATTTAAATGATAAACAAACACAATTTATAAACAATATTAGCATTCCCGTGGAAAAAAAATGTTGTTCAAGTATCTTTTTAAATGTCCCAATTTTTGTATTAAAAAAAGAAAGAAAAGAGGAAAAGGTTTTCTTTTTTGTCAGGGATTTTATAGCACATTCATATGTGTTTATTTTAATTGCAGTAACCAAACAAAGCAACGGTGTTTTATTTTGTTGTACTAATATTGTTGTTGTTATTATCATGATCATTTTTATTGTTATGTTATTATTATTATTACGTTTTGAACGGGAGGTCCAAAGGTTTGTTTGCTTTTTTGTTTTTTTTCCAGACATATTTTTCTGGCTAGTCTTGGTATAAACTTGATTACTTTTAGAAGTGACTTTGTTATGTGTTTTGTTTTTTAGGTTTTTTTGTACTCAATTAGGGCCTATTGCATTTTGTTTTGAAGAGATGGTTATTTCAATATATGTACAAGGGTTCAGTTTTCCAATACAATCTGAAGGCTTATTGTTTTTTTTGTGTGTAAACCAACACAATTAACATTGATTGAAACACCAGCTTCACGAAGCCATTTTAGCTGAATTATTTAAACACGATTTAACCCATTGGTGAATGATGTTACGTCTACCATTCATCTTGAGAAGTGTTCTGCTGGGAATGCAGTCGATTGGAATGATGGCATAAAACTCCAAAAGCTCACGTCAAACCTTTGAAAAAGTCGTGCCCAATTTTCCATCGTAAAAAAACACAAAAATCCCCAAAAATCTAGCCTACAATACTTGTCCATCGGGATTGTCGGTTCAGCCGTCCCAACTGTTATTCTGTTCATGGTATACTTTGCTCATGGAATTGGGCGGGAATTGTGTATACCTGAATCCCTGATTGTAGCCTTTAGGCCTAATGGCGGCTTATTGCGCATAATATAGGATTTGATATTTAGCCAAGCGAAAACGAAGGCAGACCATCTCTATGTAGGTCATATGATTTCACTTATCATCATTACCATAATAATAGGTTCATGAAGGTCACTTTGATCTCATTGTGGATATCGAATATCATTGCTCCATGCATTTACAAATAATTAGGTTAATTAAATGGTTAAACACATTCGTGGAGACAACACGTTTCCTAAATGCACGTCTAATCGAATTTGAACTTATAGATGACTAAGTGTATAGGTACATAAATCCCTTACTGACACCAAATCCTTCCATACCCTCTTTGCCGAAATGAACAATTCAGAAGAAGTGAGGTAGGCCCAAAAGATAGCTTATCACTGGGTAGGGAATGCCAATCGTATCCAAGTCCAAACACTTTGTTTTGGAGTGGCATATATGAGGCAGTGGAGAATTGAAGTCTCATGTGGGCATAGTGTGAAAGTGATTATAAATATACCAATAACACTTGGCTTTACAATCGAGCATCTGCACTCTACTGTAATTCTTTCGACAATTCTCTTCGGAAACTTAACAATATGAAGTCATTTAAAAAAACATTTAAGGAAACTCTTTTATATAAATACAAGTAGGTCTAAATACAAATAATTCCCAACACATCTATAGTTATAATTGTTCTGTCAAAGCTTCGCTACCCCCACTTTAAACTTTAACTGAGACTATTTCATTATTTAGTATTCAGTGCTTGAACTTTATTCACAAGCTTCACCGCTTTGCGTTTTTTTGTTTGTTTGTCTGTTTTTGTTCGTTTGTTTCTTGGGGTTACTTACTTACTTTTTGTTTACTTTTTTATTTGCTTGCTTAGGTTTATTTATTTATTTGTTCATTGTATTTTCTTTATTGACCTTGTTATTTATTTTATACTCATTTCAATAACTTAAAATGTTTGTTTTTTGTTATTTGCGCTTTAAGTAGATTTAACTTGAAGCACATATAATATAAATGAGGGGGTTCGCACTCGACAAGCTTGCTTCTTGCAAATCCCCTCCACATCTTTGTTTAGTCTTATCTACTTGTTTATGCAATTAAAAAATGTACCTCTGCTTCTTATTTTTTGCATTGATGTGGAAATAAAATGAATGAATGAATGAATGAATGAATACTATGTTTCCTGATAGGTAAGATACTACATTCATGCAATGTACACTGGTGGTCCGTGTGAATTTACGCTTGCATCAGACAAAAATTACACTGAACAAGTTTTTAGATATTCCCCAATTCTTCATATCAAAAGATGATAACAATTGTACATGTAATTTCTATAAAATGCAAAATTCTCTACACGTTTGCCTCCATTGAGCTATGTACAAATCGTGCCTGTATGAAGTCCAGGCTCTGTGGCTCTTCGGCTCTCTTCTATGTCCAAAATTGTAATAAGATCTACTTCTTAACTCCGTGGACTTCATGGAACGGCCATATTGTTTGTCTTCTATGAATAACACACGCACACAAGTGTGTAACAGCCTGCAATCGTGGACCCTCCTTTGTTCAACTCTTTGTGATAGCAACCGTGGACCACAATGCTTTCCTTTGTGATAGCAACCGTGGACCTATTGTCCTCTTTTGTTATAGGTCCCCGGTTTGAATGTGGTTACCTACTCAAGCAAATCAAGGCTGGACATGAGTCAGTATAGAACATAATACAAACAGGATTCTTATTTACACATACAAGAGAGCCTAAGGCAAACTAGTCTGAAAACCTCACATACAGTATAGACCGATATTCAAGAGACAAATGTGATAAAAACAAGTATTTTTGTTGTGAAACCCCTTCTTCTCTCTCCAAGGCCATAAATTTGTTTGATTGATCAATTTATTATTCTAAAACTTTATGTTGCGTTCAGACAGTTTAAGGGAGATATTATGAAAGGCCCGTTTCAAAGCAACAGAGAGTCTATGATTTTTTTTGTTTGTATTATGTTGATTGTGGAAGAACATTCTCTTGACCAACGCCCTTTGTTGACCTGTAGACCCACGCCCTAACTTTGCTATGGAGGGATGTGGTTCACGCTTATAGATTTACCGTACAATGCCCATCTTTAAAATGTACTTGTAAACTATCGTGGGTGCCGGAGGTATTACTTTATTAACGACAATTTAGTTATCATCCATCTTCTACACTTTCTATTGTGTCTGACATCTTAATTTCTTTCCAGAATAAGATAACTAACAAACAAACAAAAACAACGACGACAACAACGACAAATTGTTCAAGTATTTTGTGCACCACAGTTCGGCAGAATTAACCACCAACAACTATAGGCCAGGGTTGGTGGGTAAGATTTCAAAATAGAAGATAAACTCTGGTAATTAAAGTCAAAGTTCAGTATTGATAATCATCGGGGAAATTAATGTGATTAGTTTAAACCTGAGAGGACACTCAAGATTACACTATTACCATTACTCATGATAAAGAGGGTAATTGGGAAACTGTCATAGTTGAGAATAGCATGGAACTCAGTTAGCTTATTTTGATTGCCAAAAACGAAAACGCAAAGTCCCCAACTAATCACGTTGTTTTCACCGTAAAAAGTGACAAATATGAAAAAACAAAAACAACTAATTAGTTTTAAAAGACAAAAATGATCTCATTTTGCCACATACTTTCAACCACCGTTTTACAAACTTGTAGCCTTCGTGAACAACAGAAACTGTAATCAAACTGAAGCCCAAAATAGTTGCCAGTGACGAAATTTAAGTTTGATGTGAAAAATACTGTTAAGCTGCTTTCGAAAAATTGATTTTTATTTCAATTTGTTTTTGACCCCAATGATTTAGAAAGGCAGATCAGAAAATAGAGCAAATTAGGGTAGGCGGGATGCCGCATCTGAGTGCACAGAATACTTGATACTGGTTTGTCCATTGACTGAAAACAGTGTTAGTCGATTTCAGCGTATACAAAAGGCCTATTCCGCATAGGAATTTGAACATAATGTTTGAGGCAGTGGGTCAGGATAAAAGGGATGGGCTGTCTGTTTACCTTGGAAGTATCTATTACATGTCTCAAAGGTTTACATATTTTAAGTTACATGTTTGCTTAAGTACATGGGGTAAAAACAATGCTGTACCATCCTTCTATATGAAAAAACATCGTCTCTCGAAAGCATTGAACAATTTTATTAACCTTCGAATTCTGGAGAGGTTGACACTGCAGAAAAGTTATCGAGATTCTTAAAAAAATCTGAAATGCCTCCAATACAATCTTTAAATTATAAAAATAGTATTAGTACTATTACGAACTGACACCAAAGAAAAAGAATTAATAAAAATGTGTGTGTTTTTTGTAAAGCTTTTTATTGTCCGTTGGTTGGCCACACTCTGTGTGTTGTGACATAATAGCCTCAGTTAGGACATCTCAATCAAATTAATAACTACACAGCGAGCGATTTTATGTACCGTTTAAGTACCCAGATGTAATGACTCGGACACTAATAAACTCACCTGTTGTTTGCAGTGTAGTGACAAGAAGTAAAGTTATTAACGTCCCAAAGTTGACACCTAGGTTCAGCCACCTTCCCATCTTATCTCAGGAACCAGCGTTACATAATGACCAAGAGCATTAAGAAGATGATCGAGATGATTTAGTTTGGTTTTGATCACGTTGATAGTATTAATGATGTTGTTTAATAAAGAGGAGTTAAAAGTGCATACCGATTCCATACACAGGGTTTATGCATGTACATTACTTTTGTCAATACGTATCCACGTACAGTCTGGAATGTATTCGTGTAGTACACAATCGCTTTGTATGACGTTTGGATCAATACGCCCTACATTGTGCATGCATGGGTAACTTTCTATTGTCAGGTTCTTTCTATTCTATTTGTGGCATTTCGTGACTAACACGGTGCTGAGATTGTACGACACCCAGTTACACTGCAGACAGCTTGTTTGTTGCTCTATGGTTTGAGGCATTGGGTCAGAATGAAAGGGGGGAGATGTGTCAGTTAACTTGGAAGTATCCTTGACCGTTTCTTAAAGGTTTGAAAGTTCAGATTTGAAGGTTTGAAGTACCTACAACCCAGTCAAGGTTAATGAAGTGCTGTTATCATGTTATTAAGATTTGGAGGACAGTCAATGCCATCCTGTCTGGAGGTCAATAACGTATGGAATTCCATCTCTGCCAAGTTACACGGCGCATGTGTGGCATTCTGGCTTGGATCTCCCAAACATGCGCCGTCGACGGCGCATTGACGTATCGTGCCGTCGCATAGTCGCGTCGTGCCGTCGCATAGTCGCGTCGTGCCGTCGCATAGTCGCGTCGTCGCATAGTCGCGTCGTGCCGCTGCCATCGCATTGTTTGTACTGTTTGTATAGGGCCGTCGCATAGTCGCGTCGTCGCGACTATGCGACGGCACGACGCGACAATGCGACGGCACGACGCGACTCTGCGACGGCCCTATACAAACAGTACAAACAATGCGACGCGACGGCACGACGCGACTATGCGACGGCACGACGCGACAATGCGCCGTCGACGGCGCATGTTTGGGAGATCCAAGCCAGAATGCCACACATGCGCCGTGTAAAACTTAGACTTGATTTCAAGTCTGTATGGTGTTCCATATGTGCCATCCTTTCCGTCGCCTTTTCAATTTTTTCCGTCGCCTTTTCAATTTTGTCTGTCGCCTTTTCAATTTTGGTCCGTCGCCTTTTCAATTTTTGTCCGTCGCCTTTTCAATTTTTTCCGTTGCCTTTTCAATTTTGGTCCGTCGCCTTTTCAATTTTTGTCCGTCGCCTTTTCAATTTTGGTCCGTCGCCTTTTCAATTTTTGTCCGTCGCCTTTTCAATTTTGGTCCGTCGCCTTTTCAATTTTTGTCCGTCGCCTTTTCAATTTTGCTCCGTCGCCTTTTCAATTTTGCTCCGTCGCCTTTTCAATTTTTGTCCGTCGCCTTTTCAATTTTTGTCCGTCGCCTTTTCAATTTTGGTCCGTCGCCTTTTCAATTTTGGTCCGTCGCCTTTTCAATTTTGGTCTGTCGCCTTTTCAATTTTTGTCTGTCGCCTTTTCAATTTTGGTCCGTCGCCTTTTCAATTTTGGTCCGTCGCCTTTTCAATTTTTGTCCGTCGCCTTTTCAATTTTGTCCGTCGCCTTTTCAATTTTTCCATTGTGGGTCCACGTGACTACCAGGTGATTATCACATGACTCCAAAGGAAATTCGACCTTTGGGAGGCATACCGCTGTTGCCAAAATGTATACGTTGCTTCATCCACAGTCGAGACCAGATAGCTATGGTGCGCCGTTTGTCAATTAATTGTTTAGCGTATTTTTGACGTGTTTTTACCATGGTTTGTAATAATTAGATGTAAACCATAGAAAGTGCTGTCAATTTATTTTGTGGTTTACATACAATCAAAGCTTATAAATTATGGTTTATAAACCATGAAAATTGAAGCTTCATAAAACATGGTTTATAAACCATGAATAATTAAGCACAAAACATGTAAACATGGTTTACAAATCATGATTCATGGTTTATAAACCATAAAAAACGTGTGTTCACAAATCATGGTTTATAAACCATGTTTTGAAGGCGCCTAAATTTTCATGGTTTATAAACCATGTTTTATGATGATTCAATTTTCATGGTTTATAAACCATAATTTATAAGCTTTGATTGTATGTAAACCACAAAATAAATTGACAGCACTTTCTATGGTTTACATCTAATTATTACAAACCATGGTAAAAACACGTCAAAAATACGCTAACAAATTAATTGACAAACGGAGCCCCATAGCTATCTGGTCTCGACTGTGGATGAAGCATGCAACGTATACATTTTGGCAACAGCGGTATGCCTCCCAAAGGTCGAATTTCCTTTGGAGTCATGTGATAATCACCTGGTAGTCACGTGGACCCACGATGGAAAAATTGAAAAGGCGACGGACAAAAATTGAAAAGGCGACGGACAAAAATTGAAAAGGCGACAGACCAAAATTGAAAAGGCGACGGACCAAAATTGAAAAGGCGACGGAAAAAATTGAAAAGGCGACGGAAAAAAATTGAAAAGGCGACGGACCAAAATTGAAAAGGCGACGGAAAAAATTGAAAAGGCGACGGAAAAAATTGAAAAGGCGACGGAAAGGAGTGGCACATATGGAACACCATAAGTCTGAGATCGCGGTTATTTCTCTGCATCAGCCACACAAAATTTCCCCCGCAGAATGGCTATCACGCGGTCTAACTCGCAATCTCAGACTTGACCCTTGTGTATACGGATATTCATTTATTCACAACTGACATTTACATAACAACACTATGCCAGAGAGATGGCCAATCAGGAGGCCACACAACTCCTGTTGGTTGCGTCTATTCCCAATAGGTTATAATCACTTCAGCATTTTCTGTAAAATCGATTGAGTCATTGTTTTTTATTTTTATAGTGCTTTGTACGTATGCTATTTCTAATTTATACATAAAATAATACTAGATGTATTCTTAAAATATTGAAAAATAAACAAACAAATAACCTGATCCCTACTAGACGAAAAACTGTGTTCCCTTTATTTGAATGGAATCGCGATCGTCTAATGATTTTCCCAACGTTTTTTATTTATTTTGAATTTAAAAACTAGAATCATTTTGGGTTTTTTGTTTCCAAACTGCAAGTTGAATCACTGAGCAGAGGCAGATTAGTTACATGTTGTATTTCTGTACTATATCCCGTGTTATAAACGGTCAAGTTTGAATGTGCATTTTATTGACGGCTTCTGAGATTCTGACCAATCAGAGTGTTCCGTCCACTTTTGGACTAATTCGCCATAGGGTGTGTACAAACCAAAAAACAATGTTCCCAAGTCTGTGATCGTAGGTTAAAGACGGAGGTTAATCCACAAGAGGGCGCTATTTCAGGCAATTATGTATTGGCTATCAGGTAGACTAAAAACCACGAGCACAGACTTGGAACCAAGTCTACGTGTAACTTGGCAGAGATGGTATTCCATAATTAATAACGCACTGCAAAGTAGCAACCCGAGTTGCTGCACACGCAGATGAGTAGACTTGTGGACAAGTCGTTAAATGTCTGTCGCGGTGATAGCGGAACGGCTTTCTCGCAATATCCCGCGAGAGGGCTGCTCTGTGCGAGATTATTGCTCTCACGACTGGTCGCATTTACCGACTTGTGAAACCCGCTGGCGGTTTGTGCACGGCCTATGGCCACTTCAGCCGAATTCGTACGGACGCATCTGATTGGTCAATTTCGTTATATCTATGAATATTCAAACTGTAGATGAATATTAAACATCAAATCCTGTACTGGATGGAGTTTTATGTTGCTTTGATCATGCACGATCAAAACCAAACACTGAGTGGTGAGAGTGATTGTGTTCATGAATATTTTGACACAAGAAAATACGTATTCAAATTATGGGTACAACTTGTAAATAATTACAAAAAATCGAACGTAAGATTTTATTTCAGTGTTTGACAGTGCACAGCGTGTGGGGACATGACGTAAAACACACGGGCAAATCGTGTAGCTGCATGCCATGGCGCGCAGAGTTTCTCTCGGTGGGGCTCAGCATGACGGAAACCCCTACCCTAGCATGCCAAGAGATAGCTGTACCTGGAAGCTCATGAACATGTGGGAGGGGTTAGGGAGCCAGACCACCAACTACCTTGTCATTGCGGGTTTGTTAGTCGGTAAACCTCGCTGATCGAATCCGCTGTTTTAAAATCGTTACGTTTCAATGTTCGGTGTACGTTCCTTTCCCCCGATTTGGAAATTAAATAAGATTTATGTCAATAAATAGGAAAACCACTCTTATATTGACGGTGCAATTAAGTTAAACAATTTGTGAGACAAAAACGAGCCCCCCCAAAAAAAAAAAACACACAAAACCAGAGCCCCTGAAGGAACAGGTGAAAAATAAATTACAAATTAAAATGTGAAAAAAAAATTCTCACTCTGAATTTTTTTTTCCACTCTCGACACACAAAATTCCAACAAAGTCATTTCGTTTCCTCAAAATATTATATAATTCAATCAAAATATAATTTTGTCACATAAAATTATATTTTTTTAAATTTGTAAACAAAGTTGTGTTTTTCTAGGTAGCAAAATAGATTTTTCCTAGAAAATACGTTTTTGTTCCCTCGAACACGCCTTCTCCACCCGAAATACGATTTTGTTACCCAGAAATACGCGTTTGTTCCCTGAAAGATACGCATTCGTTTCCTCGAAATATGATTTTGTTCGCACAAAATATAATTTTGTTCGCTCTAAATATGCTTTCGTTCAATAAAAATAAATTTTTCCACCGAAAGGAGATTTCTTTCCCTGAAAACAAGCTTTTGATTCATCAAAATACGACTTTGAATTAGTTGCCCGAAACATACTTTCATTCGTCCGAAATATGCTTTCGTTCTATAAAAATATGAATTTTTTCCACCGAAAGGAGATTTCTTTCCCTAAAAACAAGCGTTTGTTTCATCAAAATACGACTTTGAATTAGTTGCCAGAAATATACGTTCATTCGTCCGAAATATGCTTTCGTTCCCTTAATATACGCTCTCGTTCCTTCGCAATGAGATTTTGTTCCCCAAAATTCCTCTTTCGTTCCCTTAAGATAGCTAGCTTTTGTTCCCTCAAGATAGCTTTCGAAGCCCTGTAGTCCAATCACACAAATTTGTTAAATTCCCTTGTGAGGGGCGACTATGAGAGGGGACGAGTTTGTTGTCAGGGGGCGACTTTGCTAGGGGCGACTTTGTAGTTGGTGACTTTGTACATGTGTTTTTTGAAATTGGCGACTTTGCTAGGGGGGCGAGTTGACTGGTTTCCGTGTCTGTTGTTTATACACACTTAATACGCACAATCACTGTAGAACACATCGGGTTAAATGATTGGAGCGATCAGTAACTATTCACGGAAGGCATTATTTATTTTTATGAGGCAAAACACACATCTTAAACAATTATTATAATAATGAATTTTAAGATAAGTTTACTTTATTTCTTTAGTTACTAAATTAATGAAGGAGTTAACACCCACAAAACACACCCACAGATGTCTCAAGCGCAAGCATTCAGTACATTTACAGTAACTAAAATTACTACTACCGTTAGATAAAATGGACTCGTCTTCATGATCGTCGCTACAGCAACCGTAATGTACACTGCGTTCGTAAATGAATAAATGAATATGAACCGCCGGCGGGTTTCACAAGTCGTTAATGACGAAGAAGAGTTGGCAGCCAGCAACTTCGCGCGAGAGCAGTGATCTCGCGAGAGCATTCTTTTACGCGACAGCACCAGATGCGACTCGACTCACCGCGACCATCATTAACGACTTGTCAACAAGTCTAGCAGATGAGGGGAAAACCCCATGAGGCAACCAGTATTATAAGCATTAATATAAGAACTCATAAAGAAGAAAAGCTGCACAATCTGCTGCAACCATGCAGGAAAAAGGCCGGGGCAGACATCTTCTCTGGCAATTAGTGCCAAACTCAATATTTTGCTAGCTACACTTCTGCCGTTGACGGAGTGCGTCAAAATGACAATACTTTGACGTCATCTGTGGAATGTTTTCTTTCTAATTGCATCAAAGCGGCTACACAAAACGGAGCTGCCACAAATGACGTAACATGAGTGGTGACGTCACGGGGCTTTTCGCGAATTTTTCTGAAAAGCACCAGAAAAGCCCGTTCAAAATTATCGGTTTTTTTCACAAGTAAAAAAGTTTGTTTACTCTCATGAACTCAATTTCCTTATTATTAAACACATTTCAAATGAATTTAAGCAAAGATCACTTCGTTTACGTTCAAGCTGGGCCAAATTTTGTAGAGCTGCTTAAGCAGAAAATATATTGCTTAACAATTTTCTGTTTAGCAAAATAAACAGGATACCAGTCACAGATTCTACATGTGGCGTTGTATTTTGGCTGGTATCCTTATTCTAGTAAGCATTATTTTGTTGTGCTTAGCTACTTTGTGTGCTTACGCAGCTCTATGAAATTTGGTTTAAGTCTTTAACGTGCAATACACAACACATATGGGACCTACGGTTTTAATTCCCATCCGAATGTAGACTTGTGGACAAGTCGTTAAATGTCTGTCGCGGTGATAGCGGAACGGCTTTCTCGCAATATCCCGCGAGAGGGCTGCTCTGTGCGAGATTACTGCTCTCAAGACTGGTCACATTTACCGACTTGTGAAACCCGCTGGCGGTTTGTGCACGGCCTATGGCCACTTCAGCCGATTTCGTACGGACGCATCTGATTGGTCAATTTCGTTATATCTATGAATATTCAAACTGTAGATGAATATTAAACATCAAATCCTGTACTGGATGGAGTTTTATGTTGCTTTGATGCTTTGATCATGCACGATCAAAACCAAACACTGAGTGGTGAGAGTGATTGTGTTCATGAATATTTTGACACAAGAAAATACGTATTCAAATTATGGGTACAACTTCACTAAAACTTGTAAATAATTACAAAAAATCGAACGTAAGATTTTATTTCAGAGAGTCCGAGGAACGGAAGCGTGTACATGTTCTTTTTTTAAATTGGCGACTTTGCTAGGGGGCGAGTTGACTGGTTTCCGTGTCCGTTGTTTATACACACTTAATACACACAATCACTGTAGAACACATCGGGTTAAATGATTGGAGCGTATCAGTAACTATTCACGGTAGGCATATTTATTTTTATGATGCAAAACACACATCTTAAACAATTATTATAATAATGCAGTTTAAGATAAGTTTACTTTATTTCTTTAGTTACTAAACTAATGAAGGAGTTAACACCCACAAAACACACCCACATGGTGACTTGGACATCCGTCGTCCGTCGCGTCGTGCCGTCGTCCGTCGCGTCGTGCCGTCGCGTCGTCCGTCGCGTCGTCCGTCGCGTCGTCCGTCGCGTCGCCCGTCGCGTCGTCCGTCGCGTCGCCCGTCGCGTCGTCCGTCGTCCGTCGCGTCGTGCCGTCGTCCGTCGCGTCGTGCCGTCGCGTCGCCCGTCGTCCGTCGCGTCGTGCCGTCGCGTCGCCCGTCGTCCGTCGCGTCGTGCCGTCGTCCGTCGCGTCGCCTGTTTTAAAATTGATTTGGACCTTATTTTCGCCAAAACGTTCTTCACTTTTCTGTCAATTGGTGGCGCTCTTTGATTATTTCCGTCGAAGTGAGTCTGATGAGGTCGTCGAGATTCTAGATGGCAGATGTGTATAGTTTGATCAATCCCTGCTTGCCGTGTCATCTCAACAATATCCTTTTAATTGTAAAAACATGTCAAGTATTAGTTTTTACTACTCGGCCTCCCTACCATGCCTACTAGCCTGTAAAATAAAGCAATGTCAACAGCAGCATCGTAGGAAAAATACTACCTAAATTATTATTATTATTTATTATTTTTTTTCTTTTGAGTGGAGCTCTTATAGACTCCGTTTATTCAACTCAAGTAATTACAAGTATATACATCTCCTATGGAACATTAAAGCAAGTACTGATAGATCAGTACACAAGTACATATAGGTTACTAGAAACTAAAGGACAATGAACAAAGTTGATATTACATATCAAACAAAGGCAAGATCAAAACATGAAAAAGCAACCTAGTACAAGTAAAAAGATTAAAATTAAGGCCTACACAAAGGACAGTATAACTGAGAGGTGACAAAATTCGATTTTGATCAGAACATAAATTTTGGACTCTCGTCTTCATTGAAAGTACACAGGAATTTGTACAATTTGTTAAAATTACTTGTTTGGAGCCTATTCCTCTCCCTTAGTAGAAATGATCTGAGAGTTTCTTTGTAGGTCTTGATAGTAATGTTTGTGTTTGTGAAAACGTTGTCCTCATTGAAGACCAGATCACACCGGATTCTCCAAATAACATTGATCATCATGCCAACAATTATCATAGATACAAATGACAAATTCATACATACAATTCTTATACAATCACTGAGACAAAAGAAACGGCAGCCAGTTTGTTTCCTAATTAAAAATTCGACGTATAACCAGGGTTCAACCACCTCATTACAGTATAGAAACAAATGTTCGACAGTTTCAGTGTCGGATTTACAGAAAGGACAGTCGACTGTATCTATGATTTTCATGCGTTTAAGTTTATCTCGGGTTGGCAGAATCCTGTGATAAAGTCTTAAAAGGTGTCCTTGTCTTTGGCGTCCATAATATTGTTCATGTTTAATTTGGTCCAAATATTGGCCCAGTCGAACTTATCAGTGAGGCCTAAAATCGAGGCCCACTTTTCCTGTGCTTTTGGAAAAACAAATTATTTGACCATCAATGATTTGTACATTAATTTCGTGGTAATTTTAGAAAAAGGTACCAAACCCTGATCCCCATGGTCAATTTGGAACTGAGCCACCTGCTTGGATGGTCATTAGGCCCACAATGTTTTTCTTTGAAGAGGACAGGATTGATGTTTTGTTCGAAGACGTTTAGCTATGCGTCCAGCAGTGATACGATTAATTTCACACTTCAAGGTTCAAGGTTCAAGGTTCGTTTAATTCCACAGTATCAAAAAAGCAAAAGGCAATAATAAATACATCAAAAGTAATCATTACATAATGCAAAGTAAATGTTTTACAGCATAGGTTTGAAGAATATTACATGTAAACAAAAAAAGCATTATGTGACACTGCAGAGGGATCCATTTAAAAAGCAAAGCTTGTAGGCAATGGTCCCTATAGTGACATGCATATGCATTGAGATTAAAAAATAATGTTGTGAACCGTGGAGGTCCGTGGTCGAGTCGAGCCACCAATAAACAAATATAATAGCAGGTCTCAATGCACATGCATGTTACAAAGAAAAATCAGCAAACACTATAACAATCAAATAACGAGAACAAACATTGGACTAGGACTAACACAACAATCAAACACAACAATCTTGCCGGTCAGCAATATAGTATCGAACGAAATCATGAGTGATGCAAAAGCAGCGTATCCCTCGATGGATTTAACATAGTGTGGCTATGGATGATAGTATACACCATGGATCCCATGTAGGAGACCACCCGAGTCTGCACTGTGGTATGGTTCAAAATACAATGTACATCTGTAAAAAACTCATCAACAATAAGATTTCAGTATATCAGCTTTAAAGACACGTTTAAAAGTAAACAAGCTTTTGGAGGCTTTAAGTTTTTCATTAAGCATGTTCCAAAGCATAGGTCCCTCATGTTTAATAGTTTTAAGAGCGAGGGAAGTACGAGTGTAAGAAATGTGATAATTAGAAGCTTGGCGGGTGAAATGGGAATGTACATCTGAGTTTAAAGAAAAAATTGATTGAATAGCAGAAGGTAAATTTTTACAAGTGAGTTGATACATGAGGGACCCAAGCTGAAGACAATAAATATCATTCACTTTAAAATTGCATATTTATGGAAAAGGGGATCTGTATGTGCGTTAAATTCAGCAAAATTAATGATACGAAGAGCTCGCTTCTGTAAGAGAAGAAGTCTATTAGGATTGGTAGTAGAACTTGATCCCCATGCAAGTATCCCGTAGTTAAGATAAGAACCGATCAATGTATTTTATAAAGAGATTGTAAAACCAGTTCAGGCATAAAATGCTTGATCCTAATGATCACACCAATATTTCTAGCAATAATTTTACACTGTAATCAACATGACTATTCCATGATAGTCTACGGTCAACAAAAAGTCCTAGAAACTTGCAACAATCAGTTTCCAGTGATTTCAATGTCATTAATCTTTATAGGACTTGGAAGGTCTCTGACTGAATTACTGAACAACATGCAGTTAGTTTTAGTGATATTTAGGGATAGTTTATTGACCGTAAACCAGGTGGCAACTAGTTTGAGCTCATTGTTAACAGTGTTTACAAGATAGTCAAGGTTACTATGGGAAAAGAATAAATTAGAGTCATCCGCAAATAATATAAATGAAAGCACACTAGAAGAATTTGTGAAATCATTAATGTATATGGTGAATAACAAAGGCCCGAGGATTGATCCTTGAGGTACTCCATACGTAAGGACATCAGACTCAGATTTAATGCCATTGACGGAAACATATTGTGGCCTGTCTGAAAGATAACTCTTAAACCATTCATGGGGAATTCCACGGATACCATAGTTGGGAAGTTTATGCAATAGTATTTGATGGTCTATTGTATCAAAAGCCTTTGAAAGATCAAGGAACACCCCCAAAGTATGATTGGAGTCATCGATAGCATTAGTAACTTTATCAATAAAATCAAGGAGTGCATGAATGGTTGAATGTTTGCTACGGAAACCAAACTGTTGATTTGTTAAAATTTCAAACTTATTCAGAAAATTAATGGTACGGGCATAGACACATTTTTGAAAGATCTTTGAAAAACATGAAAGAATAGAGATGGGCCTATAATTGGATATATTGTTACGATCACCCTTTTTGAAAACTGGTGGGACTTTAGCAATTTTTATTTCTGATGGAACAATGCCAGTCGTAAAAGAAGTATTGACAATATGAACAAGTGGTTTACTTATGGCAAAAATTGACTTATTGATAATGGAAATATTGATCAGGTCATGACCAGAACTTTTTTTATTTTGTAAATTTTTTACAATGTCCAAAATTTCATGTTCAAATACTGGAGTAAAAAAGAAGGAATTAAAATTAGGGTTGGGCATATAATCAGCAAAACTAAGGGGTGAATGAGTAGGTTGGATGTTTTTAGCAAGGTTGGGACCAATATTGATAAAGTATTGATTAAAATGATTGGCGATTTGATTTGGGTTGTCAATTAAATTCCCATTAACAATGATGCTGTTAATACCATGAGAATGGGTATTTTTATTCAAAACAGAATTTATAACCTTCCAGGTATTACGGATGTTATTTCTTTCTTTTTCAAACTGAAGGGAATAGTACTTTTTTTTACAAAGACGTAGAAGGCTAGTCAAGGTGTTTTTATACTTGATATACTTGCATTTATGTGAGGTTGTAGGGTTGGACAAGTACTGACGATACAATTTATTCTTTTTCTTAATAGATTTGAGGAGGAAATGTGTAATCCAAGGGGTAGTTGAAATATGATTAGATTTGGTATTGTTGTTTTGTCTAACTAAAGGTGTATTTTGATCGTACAGAAAAATAAAATTATCCAGAAAAGTATTATAAGCAGCTGTATCAGGATTATTACAACTAAGGACATTGGTCCAGTCAAAAGAGTGTAAGTCGTCAATAAACTGTTCAAGGTTCACATTAGACACATTTCGAGAAAAAGGTAAATTGTGATTATGAGAAGAACTTGAGTTTGGAGACTGAACGAACATAAAAATTGGCAGATGATCTGAGATATCAGAGATTAAAATACCAGATTTTGAGGAAGGAAGAATATTTGATAAAAAATTATCGATAAGTGTAGCAGAAGTATCAGTAATACGTGTGGGCATATGGATTTGGGGGAGGAAAGAGTGAGATGTAAATAAGTCGATAAAGGACTGGGAGCTAGGATTGGTTGGAATTAGTAAATTTATGTTGAAATCACCTGATCACACTTGATCCTAGCCAATTCCTTAAAGGTAATTAGTCTGTTATTTTTAACAACATGTTGAAATTTGATGATGTTATTCTTTGTTAAAACAGGACTCGCTAAATCGTTATCCTTATTAATCGCAACCACTGAATTATGCCAGAGAGGGATATTCATTACTTCCAAAACTGAGGTGAATTCTGGTCTGAAAACACCCCCTGATTTTTCGTAGGCTGCAAAAAGGTCCATATAAAAGGGAGTGGTCTGGTGACTTTTTCTTGGTTTTACCAAACACATACCAACCAAGATTATGGCTTTCGCCGGGTTTCTCGATCCAATAGTTAAAGAAGGATTTCCATTTACCATTACTTTTGATATAATACTCAACCACATCAGTTTTAGACTGCGTAACCTGACCCTGACGTCCAAAAGACCTGTCCCTCCCATGTATCGAGGTCCGGTGATAGTGGCACGCTTGATTTTGTCCGGTTTACCTGACCAGTAAAAACTAAAAATAATGTTTTCTATTTTCTTTACACACTCTCTTTAGAAATATCGGCATGCTGGATAATTTTAACACATTCAGTTCCACCATGGTTCCACCTGGACACTGAATACCATGCAACCCATTATTGATTCTAATTAGAGTTCCTAAACCTTCTGCACAGACTGCATATAACAATGGAGACAGGGGACACCCTTGTCTGATACCTCTACTTATTTGGAAAGGTCTGCCAATGAAGTTATTTACAATGACGCAACTCTCAGGATTACTATATAAAAGCTTGATCCATTGAATGAATTTGGGGGGAATCCCCATTTTCTCAAGCATGGTAAACATATAATTCCAATTAATTCTATCGAAAACCTTCTCCTGATCGATGCTTAAAATAGCTGCTTCCTTATTGTTCCAATTATAATCTATGCTATCACGCAAAAGTGTGAGGTTGTCGTGATTTTTTCTCCCCGGTACACCACATGTCTGTTATCTGTCACCTATTATGAAAGGCATGGCCCTTTTTAACCTATTTGTGAGAACTTTGGCCAACAGTTTGTAATCTACATTTAAAAGGCTAATCGGTCTCCAGTTCTTGAGATCAAATTTACCTAATTATTATCCACATGGTTGGTGGGCTTGCACAAAATTACTTTATTGATTATAAAGCGATGAAAAATTACTTTATTGATTATGAAGCGATGACAAAAAGCAAAACCATAAAGCAATAAATCAAGTGAATTCTAAACCAAGACCAACAGTAACACTACTGAACTAACAGGATTTATAAAAACCACTAAAAACAACAAAACACATGTGCCAAGGAAGGTTACAAATTAAAATCAAAATGGCTCTAAAATCGAGTCCATAGCAGTAATGACTTGAAACAGGCAAAACTTAAAAACATGAAGAACCACCAGTACATAAAATCAAAGAAGTGATGGTGGGAGAACACACAGGCTGCTATCTGTAAACTATAATACATTTAATGTGTGACTTAATTACCACTACTTGAGGATTAAGGATTAAACAAGAGGGTTGTTTATTACAGACGATTCCTTGAAATGAACTTGGGTGCTACAAGAGATTAAGTTGGAATAAACAGTGGAAGGGAACATACTTGTCTCTCCGTGGTCCTTTCTCTATGCTCCTACTGAACACGGTTTTTCTGGACCTGTTACATAATAAGCCATCAAAAGGGAGAAACTTCCTCTAGCAGTAAACACAAGAAGTAAAATTACATCAACAAACTCTCACACCAAATTTAAACCAAACAGATAATTATTGTTACATCCTTCCCTTTTTAAACTTTGAGTGGGAAGAGGTAAACTTCTCTAACAATGAGAAATGTTTCGGAAGAAAAAGGTGATAAAATTAACTAGTGTTCATTAATAAAGTAAATTTTCATGGCGAATATTCAAATAGAATTACTGGCTGGAAATAGTAAGTTTGTTACTTTCGGTCATTTCCCATTGTTTTGTTTTTTTGTTTTTTTAAACAGAAGTTATGTGTGCATGCCTTTTTCACAGTAAATAATAATATGCCATAATATGACAGAAGAGTTAATTTACCAGAGTACATGTAGTAGTGATTAAAGTGGTAATTGGCCCGTTTATCTTAAAATATGTAATATCAATAATATTTGTAATGACAACGGATTAATATATCGCCTTTCGCAAGCCTGAAAGCTCATAAGTAGCAACAATTATGCAAAAAGGAGGCAAAGACAAATTTTCTTTTGTTTAACACCAAATCATATAAAAAAATACATGGTCATGTGTGTCCTTGGTGTTTCTAACATTAAAACAAAATACATGGTCATGAGTCCTTGGTGTTTCTAACTTGATGATAAATTTGTAAATGTTCATTTCAATACTGATTGGGCAATAAATTACGGAGTGACACAATGGTCGAGTATGATTTATCTGTCACTAGTCATGTCAATATTTAGCAGGTTTATTAACTGATACCTTTCATTTGGCCTGAACGGCTTTTCCAAATTGACGGTTTCATCTTTGAATTGTTAACATGTGTGAGATTTTTAGAAGTGACAGAGTTATGGATCACACAATAGAGAGAAACGTTACACGAAGTGACACATTACAGGAAACAAATCACTTTGAGAAAACTTGAAAACGGTGTATAACATTAATAATGTGCCATACATTTCCATCGGTAACTTGCTCTGATAGCTCCCTCGGAAGCTCGGAACATGGGGGTTATTTTCGATTCATCAATGACACAACAACAACATCATACGTCTGTCATCATTTCACAAGTACATGGACAAGAGTGCCACTGAAAAAGTCATTAGTTTTTTAACTGTACCATGATGCACAGTCTCTTGCAGCGCCACCAGGAGGCACAAAAGGACGAGCTACGCGACGGGCGACGCGACGGACGACGCGACGGGCGACGCGACGGACGACGCGACGGGCGACGCGACGGCACGACGCGACGGACGACGGGCGACGCGACGGCACGACGCGACGGACGACGGACGACGCGACGGGCGACGCGACGGACGACGCGACGGGCGACGCGACGGGCGACGCGACGGCACGACGCGACGGACGACGGCACGACGCGACGGACGACGGATGTCCAAGTCACCATGGAAATCAATTGAAAAACAGGCGACGCGACGGGCGACGGCACGACGCGACGGGCGACGGCACGACGCGACGGGCGACGCGACGGACGACGGAACAGGCGACGCGACGGCACGACGCGACGCACATCTGTCGCCTTTAGAACACCATACGAGAGGCTACAACACCACACGCGACTCGACTCACCGCGACCATCATTAACGACTTGTCAACAAGTCTAATCCGAATGACGAAGGAGTGTCTCGCTCAAGGACATAAGTGCCACGACCGGGGCCCGATTTCATAGAGCTGGTCAACGGCTAATTCTGTGCTTATTGTGTGAGTTCCCATTTCATAGTGCTGTTAACCGTAAGCACACGAAAAGGCATGCTAACCTTCCGGTGCTTACTTAATGAAAATGATGGACATAACAATGCAAATCCATGGTGAACACGCAAGGTGGCTGCCCACTTTTCCTGCTAACCTGTGAAAATGTGCTTACGCTTACTGCAAATTTTGTCTGCTATAGTTAGCACGAAATTTTGCTTACCATTAAGCAGTGCTATGAAATTGGCCCCGGGACCCAAATCTACCCTCTGCACAACACTCGAGTCAGGTGCACGAGACCACTCGTCTGAGAGCACCACCCCACATGACATACTAATGTTGTTGGCAAACTTGGCAACAATGTTACATAAATTTAAACTCAGACTGGGAAAATTCCAACAAAGCTTAGTGACATAATAGGTCAACAATTCGAGGACCAGGGCACATTTTCATAAAGACTGTAAGCACAAACACTAGCTCAGCACAGAAAAATATTGCTTAGCAGAAACAGGTTTCCAGCCAAAATGACATAAAGTTTGCATTGTTGTTGTGACTGGGGCCCCACTTAATTTTTGCTTAGCAAACAAATTTGTCAAGCAGTCAAGCAGTACAGGTTTGGGACTAGTTTGATCTTACCAAATACGTTAGTAGTGCAAATGTGTCGGTTTTTGACCTAGGATATGTATTCATTTACAAGGAACCCTTGGTAGTTTTATTATTTGTATATCTCTTGACAGTATTGATTTATAACAACATAAATTTAGAAAATAAATGAGGGAAAAAGTTTCGTATTCGCTTATTCAAGTATAATTATATTTAACGTTATCACACCGGTTTCAAAGTCTACCTTGCCCTGTGTTGTTTAATTAGAACCAGAACTCCATTTTCGATTCAACAGTTTACACAAAAATGTACCAGCATATTTTACTCCATAAATGTAATTTAAATTTGCAACACTCATATGTAGCCATCAAAAAGCTGGATATCGTTTATTGTGCTATCGGATAATACATTATTTTTTGACGGCAACGAGCTCGGTGAAAGCGTCAGTGTTGCGCATGTTTTTACGTAGGGAATTCAGTTGGCAATTGTTTTCTGTGCGAGAAGTACTTGGTAAAATTAATTCACTGAATAAGCACAATATCATATCAATCAGCTGAAAACATTGGTAAGCAACGCAGAGCTTGATAATATATGTCGATTTCATACTAGTTGTTTACACAGCATTAAGCTCGTGGAAACCAAACAGCTGCGCCGCAATCGATATTAGCTTCCTATTGTTTTGATATACCATACTATCTCTGCTGACATAATTAGCGAACTCATATGCAACAGTATGGACCGCATAGCAGTGGTGCAAGCATTGCTTCTTCTTGCTGCGTGCAGTGGTAAGTATAATTGTTGTTGGTTATTTTGTTATTCGCTATGTGGCGTTGATTTACATCCTGATCGGAGATATCTTCCCCCGCTGGAGGGTATCAATTGTCCCAAATCAAGATTATTGTAGGGGAACGATTTGACTTTGCAAAACCCCGGGTGACTTGTTTTTGAGACGGAATTTTGATCAGGTATCGGTGAACAAATACATGTATTTGTTGGCTACAGCAGGTTGGCACGTAAGATTTGGCTTGGGGCAAAACTTTTGTTTTCTGAAGAATAACAACCACCAGCTATTGCTTTAATTTGCTGCGATATCATACATATTCTCCATTATAAAATGTTGCTGGAAAAAAAGTTCATTCCTATTGTGTAGTTCTCAACCAACATAAGATTAGTCAAGTTAGGTGCTTCTTTTAAGGCCCATTGTTTTAAAGATTTTATGTATCAGGGTTTTGAACTCAGTAAAAATATTACGTTCCATTTATTATTCAACGGGTATTTAGGCCTAATTTGTAATAATTTCTACACAGAGCATCAGTCAAAATAGTGGCTTTTGTTTTCTTCTTCGGATGCCAAACCATTGCGCCATAGGACCACATCCTGTTATCCATTTTGTTTCATATATAATATAGAAGCATCTTCAGTAAATTCAGGCCAATGTCCGGCAATTGATGATGTCATTCAAACCGACGGAGGAAACTGTCTCGATGGATGTGAATCTGATTCGAGCTGTGAGGAAGATCATATCTGCTGCTTTAATGGTTGCGGCCTTGAGTGCATGGATGTACGATCAAGGAAAGGCAACGAGGCAAGGGGAGTATGCCCGCGTTTTGGACATGACACCATTGGAGTCTGTCTGGACGAGTGCTCTCCCTCAGACGATCAGTGCGAAGATGGAAAGATGTGTTGCAGAAACGGTTGCGGTTATGTTTGTACCACGCCCGTGGTAAAACCAACGCCTGAGAAACAGGGCAAGTGCCCAGTTGTGGACGACGTACAAGAAAACATTGATATCTGCTCTATGGAGTGTACAGGTGACAGTGATTGCAAGAGTACAAAGAAGTGTTGCAGTAACGGATGCGGTCGTGTTTGTGTGAACCCTATCAAATCCAAGAAGGGTTCATGCCCAAATTTAGACATATTGGGAAATAAGACTGGGGATTGCTTGACAAATTGTATTTTTGATGAGGAATGTCCTGGGGAGCAACGGTGCTGTAGTATTGGGTGCAGTTATATGTGCATGGAACCCACCATCAAGACCAACCACAAAGAGTGTCCTAAAACAATAGAGGATCACACTTGTAAGGAGAAATGCTCATCCAATGAAGACTGTATGGGCGAGGAAATATGCTGTGGTACTGGATGTGGCCATGTCTGCGTGGACCTGGCCCGACCTAAACCCGGCCATTGTCCACAGGTATTCAAAGATTCATCGGTTGGGATATGTAGTGAAGACTGTAGCTCGGATGGTGATTGTGCAGGAGAGCTGAAATGCTGCAGTAACGGTTGTGGCCATACTTGCACGCATCCTGGTGAGGGTGAGCAGCCGAAACCAGGAAACTGCCCTGAGATACCAAATGACACGATGGGCATTTGTTCCGAGGAGTGTAGCTCCGATGCAAATTGCGTCCGGGAGCAGAAATGTTGCAGTAACGGCTGTGGCCACGCCTGTAAGGAGCCCGTGTGGTACGGCTGCCCAGATGTCCAGACGGACTCGGCGGGCATATGCACTGACAAGTGCGAGTCAGACACCGAATGCGTTGGGAGCCAGATGTGTTGCAGTAATGGTTGTGGCCATGACTGCACAACCCCTGTGCTGAAACACAAACCGAACCCAAGCGGCCAATGTCCGGCAGTGGGTGAAAACACTGTTGGTATCTGCGTAGATCAGTGTCACTCTGACGCGGACTGCATCGATGCGTCACAGAGATGCTGCAGTACGGGATGCGGACATGTTTGTATGGATACTGTAATTGAGACAACACACAACTCCGGTGAGTACGGTAGCGATAATCGAAGGCTGCCCTTGGCTTTTGGCGTATTAAATCGAACTCGACCTTCTAAATCATTTGAAGAAATGTTCAATTTATTTCAGTTCAATTAAATACGACATTTATGTCACATTGACATCCTCAATGACAGTTAATACAATTTGAATAAGGCAACGTTTAAACAACGAGTTTATAGCAATTATCAATAAAACATGCAGTAGTTAAAGTAACTAATTTTACGTGAAGAGCATCAATAATTTTACTCAACGCATCAAGAATAGCCAACACTGTTGAACGATTATCCATGTCGCACTGTAGGCTAAGTCACAACTTTGCGATACGAGTGTAGGGAATGGATGGACTGTGGGTACATTGGACACGTATACAGGAGAGGGCTCAACCCTAAACAAACTTCATTACAAAACAGTTTGCACATCACTTAGATTAACTTTGCATGCGCCTCCGATCCACCCATGGAGCAATAAACTATTGCTCCATGGATCCACTCCACCCCAATATCGGGATGCCACTTGGTCAAGCACCCTATAAAGAGACGTTTTCATGCAAAGTTGTCCATTTTCTCTGTCTTGACATTTCAATTCAGGATGCAGACTGGGTGAAAACTACTACAGCGATGGAGAGGCCATTTCCACATCAGAAGAGTGCAACACATGGTACTGCTGTAATGAATTCTAGATATTGGTGTGATTAAATGTCTAAGTTCCACCACACAGAGGTCTTGGTCCGAACTAATGAATAATTTGGAGCAGTATAGTTTGCAATACGTCTTGAATTATGAAATTTTGCCATTTTCTGTTTGAGCGTGATTTGTGGTATTTCTTTACAACAACCAGCATCTGCTAAATAAGATGGCATCCTTAGCGTATATCAACAAAACACAATGTCACTATGGTAACGCTATGTCTACCCAAATGACTGAAGAATATTAGTTAATTAAACCAAACTTACATCTGAACATTCCCACTGTTAAATGAACCGAAAGGATAGTGGCTTTTTAAATTTATAACAAGGAAAAACATGGACCGAAATACATCACATTTGCACGTGGTTTGCTCACTAGTTAATGCTATCACGTGTGTCATTGAACTTCGTATCTGTTGATTTTTAAGGATTATGTTTCATTTTTCCGAAGACCAAAAGTTTGGAATGGATCTACACACCCCAAGGCAATACTCTACTAATATATGTACATACATTTTGTTTATGCTTGTTTATGCCTCTGACGAAGGTCCGGTTTGGATCGAAATCTAAGGCCATCTCCTCAACTAATAAAGCCTAATGCTGAGTCTCAAATAGTATAATGATTAACATATACTAAAGATCCAATCAGTCGCGCTGAAAACAGAAAAACATCACATCAAGCACCACTCAATAGTGTACATTTAAAAAGCTAGGGGTACATAATAAGAGCATAATTATTTCTCCATTCGTATTTGTTGCTAGCCGTCTCAACACGTGTAGGTACAATTATGATTTAAAACCTTTAAGTGAGGGCCAGTAACACAAAGTCATGGTACATGTACCACTAAGTCATGGCACATGTAACACTAAGTCATGGCACATGTAACACTAAGTCATGGTACATGTAACACTAAGTCATGGCACATGTAACACTAAGTCATGGTACATGTAACACTAAGTCATGGCACATGTAACACTAAGTCATGGTACATGTAACACTAAGTCATGGTACATGTAACACTAAGTCATGGTACATGTAACACTAAGTCATGGCACATGTAACACTAAGTCATGGTACATGTAACACTAAGTCATGGTACATGTAACACTAAGTCATGGTACATGTAACACTAAGTCATGGTGCATGTAACACTAAGTCATGGTACATGTTATTCACTTCACTGTTTTTGCCGAAGTGCAATGCCCCGGGGAGTCAAAGTCATTGATATCCTCAGACCGAACCATTACATCTAGAGGGAAATCAGATCCCAGAGTCGTGTATTTATTTAATTTCTTTTAGGGCTGACAAATATTTTCACTCATATTTTAAGTTCACAAAATTGTACAGACATACAGACCTACCCAGATCCAGACCCTCTGATAAAGTGGATCCATCTGTTCTTTGTAGCAGGCATCTCTTGCTGACAGCCTGTGCTAGGCTCTTAACGTTTCCTTTTTGGTTCACTTGTGAGCCTGCATTTTGTGTATTCCTGTGGTTACTCCCTCACTTTAGAGTATTAACAGTTATCGATTACTCCTTGCATTTATGCATTTTTCAGCATTTGTTCTTCAGGAGAGATTGTCTGCAGGATCACTGGAAACTGCAAAGGAAAAGGTATGCTCCAATCGTCAGTATACAACCAAGGCATTCAAACAATTATGCGTTATAATGGGAAACACTCAATAAACGATATACTGTGGATCGGGATTGGGTGTTTAGGCTGCATAAGGTTCCGGTATTGTACAACTTTGTCTCACTTCGTATCGAGTTGGAATACAGGTTCATGAAAATGGTTCTCGAATGGTATGACGGCGGTCGTGGGTTTCAAATCCCATCTGAGTAATACTAATAGTGCCAGTGTTATGTCCCCACAGCACTCAGGAAAACACTGCACTCTAAAAACACCCGTCAGAATTGACCTAAATTTCTTTTCTCGGGGTCAGACCAATTTCCTAGGGGGTCAGGCTGGCGCGGAAAATGGTTAAAATTGGGATTTTAACACAGACTATGCGTCTTTGTCTCATTTCCGGGCCACCTTGACACAGATTGACCCTTAAATGGGTCAGGCCGCACGGGATCTGGATCAGGGTCAACTCTACTGACCCAGGTGCTTTTAGGGTGCGAGTAAAAAGAGCTTATCACACATCGGTGAATACCTGAGCAATCATCCAGATATCACAATAGAGATTTGTTGAAACCTTTTCCCAAAATCTGTTTGTTTAACTTTCAGGAAGCACATTTTCAGTGTTAATGAAGACACCGATATTGTGTGGTGTAGCTGGAATCATAATTAGCCTCTTACTCGTGGCTGTGCTTGTAAAGGTAAGAACACCCAGTGCAACGATACCCTAAACAACTAATTTCGGATCGGAAAACCTGGCAGCGATATAATATTGTACTTATTCTATTGTTTGACGGTCTTTTATGTCCAGAAATCATTTGAATAATAAGTGCGAAAACAGATTTATCGCTAAGAATAAAAAAATTGGCGTGTTGAGCTTTTTGTTTTAATTGAATTTTAAAATACTTGTCTTCTGTTTTGTAGTGTTATGTATTGCGGGTGGTATCCTCAAGAAGGCCATACAAGATGATATACGAGGTAAATATCGATCTCCCTTTTCAAGTTTAAATAGGATATAGGAAAGTGAATCTCATACGATAAGTTTTAAGTGAATCAATTTTATTCCTTTTAAAATCAACGGGATCGGCCACGTTCTGTACTGTATATAGATATACACAGCATCAATTTAGCTGCACATACAATGCCTGAACGAAAATGAGTTTAAATAGCCAAAATGCACGATGTGAAAATCTGCTGCGAATTTGAATGCTGTCTGAGTCAATTGTTAAATAGACTGTGCAAGTCTCGCGTATTGGATTATTGGCCCGTTAAAGTGCGTGTATTTGTTTCCTTCATGCGTTAAAGCCAGGTATGTGGGACCAAAGTGGTCCCACTAATGTTCGAATACGCGCGAGACTTGCACGGTCTGTTGAATGTTTATATCTTTCTTCATCGCACTACGCACATGACGCAAGAGAACATTAATTGCTTACTCACTAAAATTTAAACAAATTAATGGTTTGGTGAGCTTTCATTTTCGAGCGCAGTATATAAACAACGCGACATTTAAATTGGCACCTTATTTGCCGAAAATGACCGGGAAACCTGTTTTAATTTTCAATGTTTTTACCTTATTTTCTATTAGGTGCAAGAGTTTGAACCCATTCCGAGACACGTGTTGTGAAGCGGTTGACAGAGTTGGAATTGTTGCGGGAGCATCAACGCAAAGTGTAACATGTACATGGTGATCATAACACTTTTCTGTGATTGTTTAGCTGGTGTTGCAGGAGATTCTGTCCCCCGGAGATTCTGTCCCCCGGAGATTCCGTCCCCCCCCCCCCCCCCCCCATACAGCGAGCTGTGTACAAACTTCTTCTGAAAGCGCCCTCTTTTGAATCATCCGCCTTCGGCCCATGTTAATTTGCCTTATGAGGGGACAGAATCTCCGGGGTAAAGATTTCCCTATGGCAACGGCACAAAACGTCAGATGACACATAACACCCACTTGCGCACAATGTAAGGATTGGAGGGCTTAACTGTCTTTCTTACCATTCTATTAATAACTGTTTCATCGACGTCGGGAAAACAAATTGAGGAAGCTTCACGAAATGTATGTTAAAAGTAGGCCCTACCTATTATTATTTTCATATTTCATTTAGCAACTATAAGTTGGCTAGAATTAGGTATATACTTAATAATAATAATAATTATATAGAACATTTATAACGCGCACAAATCCGCAAAAAACGCTCATGGCGCAAACAGAGCAACATGATCATAAAAACAAAAGCAACGTACACAAGTACAAAATAGTAAACAAGATGCAATCATGATTTACAAATGGAAAAACAGAATAAGCATTTACACATGATCCCGACCATAAGTGCTTTGCATGAGATGTGTTTTTAACCTGTTTTTGAATGTCTCAAGTGATGGATAAGTGCGAATATTGTAGGGAATTGCGTTCCATAACCGGGGAGCTGCGACAGAGAAAGCTCTGTCGCCCCATGACCTAGATGATTTAGGCACAACCAAGAGTAATTTAGCAGCTGATCGCAAACCAGACCGGGGTGGATTATAATTCAAGTAGATCAGAGATGTATGGTGGAGCTTGATCATTGACAGCACGGTAAGTGAGAAGCAACAGCTTAAACTGGATCCTAAGATGAACGGGTAGCCAGTGTAACTCACAAAGGACAGGAGTTATGTGCATGGACGGTTTGGTGCACGTGACAAGACGAGCAGCCATGTTTTGTCTCAACTGAAGACGATGAACCTGTGATTTGGAAAGTCCGAAAAGAAGGGAATTTCCTATGTCTAGACGAGAAGTGACATAGGCGTGTACTAATTGTTCAGAAGATTGTGGAGTGAGATATTTACGAATTCTACCCAAGTTTCTGATCTGGTAAGAAGATGATTTTACAATTGAAGAGATATGACGACACCAAGATTGCGCACAGATTGAACAGAAGCAATGGTTGAGTTCCCAATTGTAATATGTGAGGTAGTGATCTTATTGAGTTTCTGTTTAGAGCCAATGAGGATGAACTCAGTCTTGTTATCATTAAGTTTGAGGTAATTATTTTTCATCCACTGACGGATTTCTTCAACACATGCTTCAATACGTTTAATACAATAATTGGCGTCTTGTTGTGTTGCATCAAATGACAAATAGATCTGTGTGTCATCTGCGTAAAGGTGGTATTGAAGTTTATGCTTCTGAATGGTGAAACGAACTGGTGATGTGTAAATGACAAACCATTGCGGTCCTAGCACTGTCCCTTGAGGTACAGAGTAGTCAAGTGCAACAGCCTCTGAAGAAGATTGACCAACACGCACACATTGTGGTCGGTTTTGTAAGTAGGATTTACACCATCTCAGGGCTGCACCTGTAATACCGATGTTATTCTCAAGCCTGTGTAACAAGATGTTATGGTCCACAGTATCAAATGCAGCACTGAGATCGAGTAAAATTAGCGCGTTATTTTGCCACTATCCATTGCACGCAATATGTCATTGTGAACACGCAACAGGGCTGTCTCACAGCTATGATTAGCCCTGTATGCTGATTGAAAAAGGATCTTGCAAATCATATTTGGTGATGACTTACACTGTAACATTCACTAATTATGATTTGAAAATACAAATTTTCATTTAATTAGGTGTTCGGACAAAAGTCCGAATACCTCTTGTTAGGTGTTCGGTCTACAGACCGAACAACTCCTTGTTTTTGTTCGTTTTTTTTTTTGTTTTTTTTTAGGTGTTCGGTCTACAGACCGAACAACTCCTTGTTTTTGTTCGTTTTTGTTTTTGTTTTTTTTAGGTGTTCGGTTACAGACCGAACAACTCTTTGTTATTGTTCGGTTTTTTAGGTGTTCGGTCCACAGACCGAACAACTCCTTGTTTTTGTTCGGTTTTTTATTTTTTTTCCTTTTTTTTTTTTTTCTTTGTTTTGCTTATTCTTCTGATTGTAGTTTGTCCGCAGAAAAAAACATACTTGCAAACCTTTGATCAACATGAAACTTAATGTGACATTAGAACATAAAGAGCAGAAGATGTGTGAGCAATGACGTCATGATGACGTCATCGGGTGTCAAATTACAAGCCATTTAAGGTCAAAAAGTGCCCTCATGCCAATGCCTGTATGTTTCTGAATAGGAAAGCTATAATATTCATATTTAAACATTATGATAGATCAAGACACGGGCAACATTTGAAAAGTTAACGCCAAATTCACATGACCTTTACTTCCGGTCGTAACGGAAGGTCAAAGTTTGCCTTTCTGCAATTCTTAACCAAAAACATTTTCTGCCCAAATTCTTCACTTCTGTTTATCCGATCAACCTCAAATTTACACCATGTTAGAACCTTGATGAAACCTCCATCAAGTTGTTGTGACGTCATGATTACGTCATCAGGTGTTGAAATACAGTAAATCAAAATTTAATATTTCAAAAAATCATAACTTAATCATTACTGAATGGATTGCTTCAATCAATACATCATCGGACAGGTCTTTTAAA
Source organism: Leptasterias polaris (assembly GCA_037783415.1). Taxonomy (NCBI): domain Eukaryota; kingdom Metazoa; phylum Echinodermata; class Asteroidea; order Forcipulatida; family Asteriidae; genus Leptasterias; species Leptasterias polaris. The sequence continues at coordinate 6,764,654 of JAZGTN010000027.1, forward strand.
ACTCAACAAATGCTACACAAAGAGTTATCCCGGTTGTTCTTGACTTCCCGCTGAAAATGTAAGTTGAACATTACGTTAGTATTAGCCCGCAGGTCTGGTAATTCTGCTCCATTGACCACGCGTAATCTTGCATGTACATGTAAACGGTACACACACTGCGCCATTGTTGATCTTGGGTGCAAAGTCCACGAAGACTGCATTGCTGTGTCGTGATACGTTATCCATGGTGGCGCTATACCAAGTTAATGGTCCTTTGTTACTGCACTCGTCGATAAATGCAACCATCCTTCGGAAATCTACGTTGTTGTTCGACGGTGGTCCAATGAATAGCTCATTGCATAACCTTCGTGTTAGCCTTTTGTTGGCTTGGTGGTAAATATCAACTGAACGAGTGTATTTTGCTGAACTTTTTTGGTGATTTGAATAACTTTTGATAACTGAGAAAATGCAATCGGAAAAAGGTCAACATAAATTTGACTCTGATCAACAACGGTTTTTACACGAATCTAACTTTTAGATCCTGTTGAATACTTCAAAGAAATACAATGTGACTAGCAAAATAAATTCAACATAAATTGCACATCGTGTAAACAGTAGGTTCTTATGCCCTTTTCATAATCATGACAAATGATGTTGCTTCACACATAAGGTAGCAAGCATGCGTAGTTTGATAACATTTATTTTTGAATTGTTAGTGATAGTCTTTTAATTTATCAGTTAAGCATGTTAAGTTTGTGACTATTTACATGAAAATTGTTATACATGTGTATCTAAACTACTTTATGGAGACTCATACAGCAACGATATCACTTTCCCCCGTGTACACTAAAAGTATAAAAGTAATAGGTTTGTAAACGACTTTTTTTTGAAAATTAAAAAACTGTCAATATAAATCTGCTTACGCATTTTAGTAACATAACAGTGCCCCATACCCGAACACCTAGTGTTTGTTCTCACAAACACTAAATCTCTAGTGGATTTTTGAGTTTGTTCGCCCACCTCAAAAATACACGCATCGTTGTCCGCAGACTTTGAAATATTTCCCAAACTCGCATGGTCATAAAACTTGGCAACAATATTACACCTGATGATTAGATAAAACAGAAATTTCGACAACATAATGACGTCACCCAATGAATTATTGGGTAATTAAATGTAAATAATTTAATCAAATTTTGAGTCTTTGGTTTAACAACCATTCAGAACTCGCAAACTAAGAACGATAAATTCGTTGTTTTTTCTTGAAAACAAAGGGTACTGAATACTTATTGTTTTATACACTGGAACAAATCAAGTTTTTCATAGATCTATTAGAGAAATTGGCCTTTAATCTTAATCCATTGCCTAACGCAGAATGACATACCCCCTCGCGACTGGCAAGTGGGTAGCTAGCCAGTCAAGGCACTTGTTACAGACCAACGTGGCACAACGGTAGTTGTTTACTATCAGTGCCATGTGGGCGTAACGAGAGTTTCCATTCATGTTTTACTTACAACGTAGTGCAATCTTATCAATGGCGTACTTACTACTACGTACTAGCATTAACATGATTTCCGCTAAGATTCGACGTCTAATTGTTCCCCTACTTGCCCTTCTCATGGCTTTATTATCAATATGGAATTGAAGACGAAGTTTCACTGAGATGACCACCTGCTTCAGTGATTCGTATGATATTTTATTATGTGGGAAAATGCAAGCAGAAAAAGACGAACATTGGTTATGTTTTGATCATACACCGAGAAGGAAGGATGTGTCATCGGATCGTGAGGGGTGTTTCAGACCCTTCTCACGGCATGTCTTTATCGTTGCTATACGGGACTAACTTCGGTAAGTTTTCGTGTGAACATCATTGCTTTTCAAAAGGATTATTTTATTTAATGCACATGCACGTTATAAGTTTTATCCTGTATCATCAAGTGGTGACGTTGGTGAGATGTTTTTAAAACTAAGGAACGTTTAGTATGAACGTCGAAGAGATAGAGTTGGGCAATGGGGGATTGGTATGATTGTTGGCTGTGTCACTATAGTCAGAAAATGGTCAGACTGATGAATGTTTTTAATAAGGTTTCGTTTATAAGTTGTTCACATCAAAAACAGGATGTGCACCTTCCACTAATTTTTTCTTGCGTAATTTCCTTACTCTGATATGTTGTATTGTTATGCGCCCTCGAACAGCTCGTCTTATTTTAACGACATCATCATCAGTGCATTAACAATCAAAGTATCATGCACCGATGAGAAGCCAAATCACAGTATTTGAAAACCTGTTAAAACTTCTAAGAATTGTAACTTAATAATGTCAACATGAGTTGCATAGTCGGATTCATTAATCAATAAAGAATCAATATCCATTGAAAAATCAATAAACTTCAGTGAGTGGCATACATGATAGTTGTACTTGTGAGTAATTCAAAGGCTCGTTTTAAGATATACAACCAACACGAAAGGGAATTCGAAAAATTAATGTTGCTCTGTATGAAAGGACAATATTAAACCTCTGCTCTTTCAGATAAAGTAATTAATGTACTCTATTGCTGACAATACGTTTTGTAAGTTCACCTTCGTTTTTCACTTACAATTTAAAGCACATAATTAAATACCAATGTCTCGATAAGAACTTATCAAACGTCATAATGACGTCATCAGTTTTCAAATTTAGGATAAAGATAAGGATAAGGATCATTTTTTTTAGCAACCAAAATAGGGTTGGCTTTAACAAAAGATTATTATTTTTAAAAATTCATATTGTGAGGTGCATTAATTTCCTGTGTAAACTAACGTTCAATCAACGAAGATTTACACTTTACTTTCCTTGAAATTTCAAAAGCTATCAACAATGTTTTCAGCGATTCAATGATATAGCGATTCAATGATATAGATAACGCATTAAAACAGCACTGAGCCCAGCGAGAACCCGAACACCTAGAGTTTGTTTTACAAACTCTAAATCCCTAGTTGTTTTTTTTTCTTCTTTGTTTTGCTTATTCTTCTCAGCGAGCTTTGTCCGCAAGCAAACGCATACTTCCGAATCTTTGATCAACTTGAAACTTCATGTGAAGTTAGAACATAACTAGGAGAAGCCGAGTAAGTTGTGACGTCACGATTACGTCATCAGGTGTCAAGTTACAAGCCATTTTAGCTCGAAAAGTGCCCTCATGCCAATGCCTGTATGTCTCTGAATATTACAACTACAGTATTCATATTTGGGCATATGATAGATCAAGACACGGGCAACATTTGAAAAGTTAACGCCAAATTCACATGACCTTAACTTCCGGGTCGTTACCCTAGGTCGAAGTTCGCCTTCGTTTTTTCCTTCAAAAAAACACTTTCGAGCTTATCTACGGAATAACTCAAGATTGAGATTGAATTGAACAATGAAACTCAACAGATAGTTGAACCTCACTATCAAGACGACACAAACCTATTTACGTCATGATGACGTCATCGGGCATCGAATTATAATAAATCAAAGTTTAATATTTGTAAAAAGCATAACTCATGAACCATTTGTTTGTTTTTTATAATCTACACGTCATCGGATAGCTCATTTAAAGTTCGACAAACGCTACACAGAACCCGTCCAACATTTGAACTTACTTCCGGTTCAAATCGGAAGTTGAAAATTTCTTATTATCCTATCTTATATATATCTTTAAAACTACTGATCATTTCAGCATAATTTTTGTATCAGGGTGTAGAACGTTAGTCGTGCTCAAACTTCTGAACACAGACATGACAACATTTTGACCTTAATATATGGTCAAAACCGGACAATGAAGAGCAACTACCCACTCGTACCCCCCCCCCCCCCCCCCCACTTTGATTGACAACACATTATGTACACATAACGTTGAAACTGATGCAAGCTGCAGTTCAGTGTCGTCATTGTTGTTTCATGTGGCGGGAAGCTAGCCTTTAGTCAAGGCGCACCGCGGCACCCCCGGCCCGGATATCACGCACGAAAAAAGACCAGCGCGAGCGGCGAAGCGCCTTTACCGTATGTACATTCAACGTAGTTCAAGATTATCAATGGCGTACTATTAAGATTATAGATCTAAATACCGCTTATATTCAGCGTCTAATTGTTCCCCTATTCGCCCTTCTCATGGCTTAATGATCAATATGGAATTGAAGACGAAGTTTCACTGAGATGACCACCTGCTTCAGTGATTCGTATGACTTGTAATTGTTTGAGAAAATGCAAGCAGAAAAAGACGAACATTGGTTATGTGTTTATCAAACACCGAGAAGCAGAGACTTGACATCAGCTCATGAATGGGTGTTTCGGACGGCGTCCACGGCAGTGTTTATCGATGCTATATCGGTGCCACACGGTGATAAAACGGTAAGCTTTGTGTGAAAATCATTGCTTTTCAAAATGAGTATTTATTTAATGCACAGTTATGTTATAAAGTTTATCTTTTATCATCAAGTGGTGGCGTTGGTGATGTTTTTAAAACTAAAGAACGTTTAGTGTGATCGTCGAGGAGTAGAATTGGGGGATTGGTATGATTGTTGGCTGTGTCACTAAAGTCAGAAAATGGTCCGACTGAAGAATGTTTGTCGGCAACTTTGATGACGTTTGTGTTAAGTAAAGTAGGTTTTGTTTATAAGTTGTTCACTTCCAAAACAATATGTGCACCTTCCACTAACCTTTTCTTGTGCAATTTCCTAAGTTTGAATGTTGTTACTGTTTTGACCCCCCCCCCCCCCCTTTGAACAGGTTGGTCATTGAGAGAGCGCAATATAAATTAAATAAATTAGTAGTATTATTATATAAATATGAAACGTTTTAAGTCTTGATTTTTGTTTATTTTAACAGTTTCAGCTTGACTTAATTTTCCTAGAGTCATACTTTGTTTATTTTGTAATATTGTTTTTTTCTTCTTCAGAATACAGCACATCCACCGGCATGGTCTTGGATCCAGTGACAGATTTTCCACGTGTTGTTGTGTTGCATTCTTCATTTCCTGTATGATGCACCATACAGGTAGAAATAGAACTTATAAATCATTATGTTATAAGTCAAAATTCAAGAGAGGCTTAGATTTGCCGTCTTCATGATTTGCCTTCGTTTTGCATTATGATTTAAAACAAGTGCCCTTTCAATAGTCTAAAAATTAACAAACTGTTCTGTAGGAAAATCAATATCCAACTAGAGATTTAGTGTTTGTGAGAACAAACACTAGGTGTTCGGGTATGGGGCACTGTTATGTTACTAAAATGCGTAAGCAGATTTATATTGAAAGTTTTTTAATTTTCCAAAAAAAGTCGTTTGCAAACCTATTACTTTTATACTTTTAGTGTACACGGGGGAAAGTGATATCGTTGCTGTATATGAGTCTCCATAAAGTAGTTTAGATACACATGTATAACAATTTTCATGTAAATAGTCACAAACTTAACATGCTTAACTGATAAATTAAAAGACTATCACTAACAATTCAAAAATAAATGTTATCAAACTACGCATGCTTGCTACCTTATGTGTGAAGCAACATCATTTGTCATGATTATGAAAAGGGCATAAGAACCTACTGTTTACACGATGTGCAATTTATGTTGAATTTATTTTGCTGGTCACATTGTATTTCTTTGAAGTATTCAACAGGATCTAAAAGTTAGATTCGCATAAAAACCGTTGTTGATCAGAGTCAAATTTATGTTGACCTTTTTCCGATTGCATTTTCTCAGTTATCAAAAGTTATTCAAATCACCAAAACAGTTCTGCAAAATACACTCGTTCAGTTGATATTTACCACCAAGCCAACAAAAGGCTAGACTTGATTCAAGTCCCTTTCTCGTGCGAGGTTCCTAACGTAACGCGCCAGCATGCAGCCACAGAATACCAGTGCGCCCTCACCGACAAAATGTAGTTATTTATGCGGTGGCGATCAAGGGACTTGACGGGGTCGTTTCCTACTCCACGCATTTGAATAGAAAAATCTCCCCAAATGGGGAGATGTACAAATCCAATGGGAGCGTGGAAGTGCCGCCCCTTTCATTTAGTATTCATCTTGCTCTGTGACGTTTGTATCGTGTATCTATGGACGTAAGCATCTCCAGAATGGCTGCCGGGCGGAAGAGGGGGGTGGGTGTTTTAAGTCGCTGAATTGCATTTGTCAACAATTCAAAGTATGCATTTGCAAACAATACCAATCCCAATGTATACGTAATATTAACTTGAATTCAAATAAATTTGTAGTTTTTATATATATTCATGCATTTCGATCCTCGACAAAGTACTTTACCACCCCCGCAAATAAAAAATCAACGAGTCTTCTTTTTGAACGCGTTTGATTGGACAACAAGTAATGCGCCATAACTTTGCATATTCGTAAGTGAATAAATTTACATATCAGGCAACTGCGGGTTCGTCAAGTCCCTGTCCCGCGCGCCGAACAGGGAGGTTGGGGATGGAATGCAGAGCGCAAAATAATAGTTTTCTGACGATGAGGCAAGGAAGGGCCTTGCACGGGATTGGGACTTGAGTCAAGTCTAACAAAAGGCTAACACGAAGGTTATGCAATGAGCTATTCATTGGACCACCGTGTAACAACGTAGATTTCCGAAGGAGGGTTGCATTTATCGACGAGTGCAGTAACAAAGGACCATTAACTTGGTATAGCGCCACCATGGATAACGCATCAACTTTACTGTACGCTTCAGTACATGTACAATATACATGTGGGCCAGCAATGCACAGTCTTCGTGGACTTTGAACCTTAAGATCAATGGCGCAGTGTGTGTACAGTTTACATGTACATGCAAGCTTGCACGTGGTCAATGGAGCGGAACGACCAGCCCTTTGCTTCTGCTGCGTAATGTTCAACTTACATTTTGAGCGTGAAGTTAAGAACAAACGGGGTAACTCTTTGTGTAGCATTTGTTGAGTTTTTAAAGGCCTGTCCGATGATGTATTGATTGAAGCAATCCATTCAGTAATTATTAAGTTATGATTTTTTGAAACATACAATTTTGATTTACTGTATTTCAACACCTGATGACGTCATCATGACGTCACACTAACTTGATGGAGGTTTCATCAAGGTTCTAACATGGTGTAAATTTGAAGTTGATCGGACAAACAGAAGTTAAGAATTTTGCCAGGAAATGTTTTTTTGTTAAGAATTGCACAAAGGCAAACTTTGACCTTCCGGTACGACCTGAAGTAAAGGTCATGTGATTTTGGCGTTAACTTTTCAAATGTTGCCCGTGTCTTGATCTATCATAATGTTTAAATATGAATATTATAGCTTTCCTATTCAGAAGGTTGTTATTTATAAAATTTATACAAATTTTAGCAGCCCTTTATTTCTTGTGTAACCTATTAATACTTTACTTTCTCTAATATTTCAAAAGCTATCAGGATTGTTTTCAGCGATTCAATGATATAGCTTACGCATTAAAACAGCAGTGAGCCCACCAGCGATACCCGAACACCTAGTGTTTGTTGTCACAAACACGTTAAGTCTAGTTAGGTGTTCGGCTAACAGCCGAACAACTCCTTGTTTTTGTTCGTTTTTTTTTCTTTTCTTTGTTAGCTGTTTCGCAGCGCAGCGCAGCGAAACAGCTATTGTTTTTGTTAAAGTTCTTATTTTATTTTTTTAGCTGTTTCGCTTTGCAGCGAAACAGCTATTGTTTTACTTGGAGTTTTTGTTTTTATTGTTGTTTTTATTTTAATGTTTCAGACTTCCGGAAGTCATTTAAATAACGCACAATTCGTTCTAAGCAGTCTTTTGCATAGTTCTTAAAGAGCAATTGCAATGAAACTTTCAGTGATGAAAGGCATTGGTGCAAGGAAGGTCCTAAAACAAATTCGTCATCATGACGTCATCACCTGTCACGTGACGTCATCTTAAAGGTTTCTATTTTAACTATTTGAAAATCTATATCAAATCAGCCACACGAGACCGTAGGTTTCTGTTTGTGGGATTGGGTAGGGATAAATTAGGTCTTCATTTTATTCAGTGTGCGTGACCTCACGCGACCTCTACTTCCGGTCGAAACCGGAAGTGCCTTCGTAATTCAAAAGTGCTAAATGATATGAAAATGCTTTCAACGATGTTAGTGTCCGGCAATAGTGTGCAGTTAAAAAAAAATACCGATGACGTCACGATACACAAGAGCGCCCTCTAGCGGCAGTTGGAAAACTGTTCAAAATGCACTTTGAGAAGATGTGTGTGGCGAAGTTTGTTGTAATCGCTTCAAAATTGATACACATGATGACCGTCAGGCAGCCAACATATGTGTGAAGTTTTAGATTGATTACGTCATCAGGGGTCACGTGACGTGACATTAAAGGAGCACTTTTTGAAGTCGTATATCTCCAAAAGTATAGGTCTGATCACGTTGAAACTTGGCAAGTCGTTAGATAATGGCAAGTTCCTGTCAAACTTGTAATGACGTCATGATGACGTCATCACACGATTTGTTACGATTTTTTCATTTTTTGCGCCTTTAAGTCAGAAATTGCTAACGGAACATGACTTAATCCAAATTCTTTTTTAAACAGGCTTGATACGTCATAACTGATTCGAAAAATATTTGACGTCATCATGACGTCATCATTCGCCATGTTATATTAAATTAAAGGTACAGTTTTACAAGATATAAATATAGACAATGAATTGGATCTCACAAGGCATTCAATATTGTGTTTATTAACTTGATTATGTACACACAACAAACTTTCATATTCGCTTGAGTAATTTGAAAATATTATTAGCGAAACAGCTTTGCATTTGTTCACAAATGCAATTGAGCTCTAGTTTTTTCCTGTTTCAGTAAAAAAAGCTATTGAGATAACGCACACTCGTTCCAAGCACCCTTTTTCATAGTTCCCGATAAGCAATTGCAATGAAACTTTCAGTGATGAAAGGCATTGGTGCAAGGAAGGTCCTAAAAGAAATTTGTCATGATGACGTCATCACCTGTCACGTGACGTCATCTTAAAGGTTTATATTTTAACTATTTGAAAATCTATATCAAATCAGCCACAAGAGACCGTAGATTTCTGTTTGTGGGATTGGGTAGGGATAAATTAGGTCTTCATTTTATTCAGTGTGCGTGACCTCACGCGACCTCTACTTCCGGTCGAAACCGGAAGTGCATTCGTAATTCAAAAGTGCTAAATGATATGAAAATGCTTTCAACGATGTTAGTGTCCGGCAATAGTGTGCAGTTAAAAAAAAATACCGATGACGTCACGATACACAAGAGCGCCCTCTAGCGGCAGTTGGAAAACTGTTCAAAATGCACTTTGAGAAGATGTGTGTTGCGAAGTTTTGTGTAATCGCTTCAAAATTGATACACATGATGACCGTCAGGCAGCCAACATGTATGAAATTTTAGATTGATGACGTCATCAGGGGTGACGTGACGTGACATTAAAGGTGGACTTTTTGAAGTCGTATATCTCCAAAAGTATAGGTCTGATCACGTTGAAACTTGGCAAGTCGTTAGATAATGGCAAGTTCCTGTTAAACTGGTAATGACGTCATGATGACGTCATCACACGATTTGTAATGATTTTTTCATTTTTTACCCCTTTAAGTCAGAAATTACTAACGGAACATGCTTTAATCTAAATTCTTTTTTCATCAGGCTTGATATGTCATAACTGATTCGAAAAATAATTGACGTCATCATGACGTCATCATTTGTCAGGTTATATTACCTTAAAGGTACAGTTTTACAAGATATATAGACAATGAATTGGATCTCACAAGGCATAAAATATTGTAATATTAACTTGATTATGTACACACTACAACCTTTCATATTCACTTGAGTAATTTGAAAATATTATTAGCGAAACAGCTCTGCATTTGTTCACAAATGCAAATAAGTCTAGTTTTGCTTATTCTTCTGATTGTAGTTTGTCCGCAGAAAAAAACATACTTGCAAACCTTTGATCAACTTGAAACTTAATGTGACATTAGAACATAAAGAGCAGAAGGTGTGTGAACAATGACGTCATGATGACGTCATCGGGTGTCAAATTACAAGCCATTTAAAGTCAAAAAAGTGCCCTCATGCCAATGCCTGTATGTTTCTGAATAGGAAAGCTATAATATTCATATTTAAACATTATGATAGATCAAGACACGGGCAACATTTGAAAAGTTAACGCCAAATTCACATGACCTTTACTTCTGGTCGTAACGGAAGGTCAAAGTTTGCCTTTCTGCAATTCTTAACCAAAAAACATTTCCTGCCCAAATTCTTCACTTCTGTTTATCCGATCAACCTCAAATTTACACCATGTTAGAACCTTGATGAAACCTCCATCAAGTTGTTGTGACGTCATGATTACGTCATCAGGTGTTGAAATACAGTAAATCAAAATTTAATATTTCAAAAAATCATAACTTAATCATTACTGAATGGATTGCTTCAATCAATACATCATCGGACAGGTCTTTTAAAACTCAACAAATGCTACACAAAGAGTTATCCCGGTTGTTATTTTTTTTTATTTACTAATTTCAGACAATGTCTAGGGTCGTGAAAAGACTAAAATAGTCCATAAAAATTCACTCCCCGGGTAGGTACAATAACAACACATACGGAACAAATATTATATAATTATATATATGCAAACATATGATAAAAAAGGGTTAAATTAAAACGCACGGCCTAAAAAATGGCAAGAACAAATTTAAAAACTAAGACAAAAACATCAACACAAAGACAACAAATAATCATGTAAGGCACTTTTAAAACTCCCTAGAGAAGGACTCTGGACTATATCTGCTGGCAGGCTATTCCAGTCCAGAGCCGTACGAGGGTAAAATGAATACTTAAAATAATCAGTTCTTGACTTCCCGCTGAAAATGTAAGTTGAACATTACGTTAGTATTAGCCCACAGGTCTGGTCATTCTGCTCCAATGACCATGCGTAATCTTGCATGTACATGTAACAGTACACACACTGCGCCATTGATCTTAGGTGCAAAGTCCACGAAGACTGCATTGCTGTGTCGTGACTGTGCATTGCTGGCCCACATGTACATGTACATGTACATGAAGCGTAAAGTAAAGTTGATGCGTTTGGTGGCGCTATACCAAGTTACTGCACTCGTCGATAAATGCAACCATCCTTCGGAAATCTACGATGTTCGACGGTGGTCCAATGAATAGCTCATTGCATAACCTTCGTGTTAGCCTTTTGTTGGCTTGGTGGTAAATATCAACTGAACGAGTGTATTTTGCTGAACTGTTTTGGTGATTTGAATAACTTTTGATAACTGAGAAAATGCAATCGGAAAAAGGTCAACATAAATTTGACTCTGATCAACAACGGTTTTTATGCGAATAAAAACTACATCTCTGAAATGTTAAGGAGTAGGATTCAAAAATTGTGTGTGTGTTCAGGGCATCCATTTGAGGTTTTTGAGTGGTTTAAAAAAAACAAAACTTGAGACGGTTAGTGACGAACTTTTCGGTGATTTGGCACGGAATGACCATTTTTTAGACATCTAATTTGAGAGCAGGAGATGTCGAGCTTTATGCAAATAGTTGTTGGCTAATAAATGAAATTGAAAACCATCCCAACCAGCTGTTTGAACTATTCAATTTGATTGTCTAAATGCTAATAATTTGTGTATGCAAAGTAAATACATTGTTTACGGTATGATGGCCAATATATGATTCCCTATTATATTTACGTTGAAATTAAACTAAAATACATTTTCTCAACTTGATGGTAAAAACAAAGTTTCTACCTTTTGATAAAACAAAGCAGGTCATGGTTGCCATAAACACAATTTTAGAATCCTCATGTGCGTACATGCTAGTTAGTGTGTACGTATACAAAACATGCGGGATTGGTTTGTTCATGAAGCGGCAGTACGCCTCCATAGTGTACACACTTTGCATGCAGGATGTCCAGGCTCTGCGTGGCTGTTTTGTAAACAAGTGATTTAACTAAACTGCATACACAGCAATTACCTTAAACTAGGCATGTCCAGTTTTAAATATTTTTTATATATATATATATTATTTTGCATCAATGAGCTAAGAAACAATTTGTTTTCTCTTTCACAAAAGTAGACTGGATAAAACAGTATTAGGCCTACTGGAACTTGGGCAAATTTTGTAAATTTGTCGGTTATGTCCTTTGTTGTCAAATAACCACTTGGTTTTGGGGGCATTTTTTACAGGTGGACCCATATTCTGACCCTTGCCAAAAACCCATTGAAAATGTGATTGGTATATCCTGATATCAAGTCACACATATGCACCTAGTATATAACCAAATTTAATACAAAAGCAATCAGAAATTTCACTCTTTAGGCACAAGGGGTTTATAAGAAAAGGGTGAAAAGACATTCCGCAGGATAAAATGTCTGTTTTAAAAGACCTATACCTTGATAAGCAATCGGTCTTTGCTACATTTGACAGTAGATTCTAGTTGATGGTATACCAGATACCATGTGTACTTATTTGTAGCTGCGTATCTTACATTCATTTGTAAGATATAGACCTTTAAAAATGTCCAAAACACGACTGTAAATTTGAAGGGGTGGGACTTAAATTTTAGGGGTTCACATCTCAGAAATGTTAAGGAGTAGGATTCAAAAATTGTGTGTGTGTTCAGGGCACCCATAGGCTATATAGGGGATTAATAAAAAATTAACAAATTAAAGCAAAATCTGAGACCCTGCAGCCTGCAAACTCTTATGTGATTTTGCACGGAATGACCCAATGGACAATTAATTTGAGAGCAGATGTCAAGCATTATGCAAACAATTTGTTTGTTCATAAATGAGAATAACAATCATCCCAACCGGCTGTTTGAACTAGTCAATAGGATTGTCTAAATATGAATAATTCGCTGATACAAAAGTAAAAAACAACGTCTACGATGTGATGGTAAAGGCAAAATTCCCTATTATATTTACGTTGTAATCAAACTTTAATACATTTTCACAACTTGATGGTAAAAACAAAGTTTCTACGTTTTGATAAAACAAAGCAGGTCATGGGTGCCATTAACGTAAACACAATTTTAGAATCCTACTTAAAATGTAAGTACATGATAGTTATATTGCACGTACACAACAAGTTGGGATTAATTTATTCATGAAGCGGCAGTACGCCTCCAAATTGTGTGTGTGTTCAGGGCATCCATTTGGGGTTTTTGAGTGGTTTTTTTAAACAAAACTTGAGACTGTTAGTGCCGAACTTTTGAGGTGATTTGGCACGGAATGACCATTTTAGACAATTAATTTGAGAGCAGGAGATGTCGAGCTTTATGCAAATGGTTTTTTGCTAATAAATGAAATTGAAAACCATCCCAACCAGCTGTTTGAACTATTCAATTTGATTGTCTAAATGCGAATAATTTGTTTATGCAAAGTAAATACATTGTTTACGGTATGATGGCCAATATATGATTCCCTATTGAAATTAAACTAAAATACATTTTCTCACAACTCGATGGTAAAAACAATGATATTAGGTTGTGATCAAACTAAAACAGGCCATTTGATGGCAACGCTCCTCCATAGGCTAATTTATTAAGAAAACGTACATGGGGTCATTTCATTCCAACTCACCTGATGGGTTGGCAGACACTGTATCAGATTTTGCTATTTTTGTTTAAACAACCCCCTTAGTGTGCCATGAACATACACAAAATTTGAGAATCCTACTTATCATGTACGGACATGATAGTTATTGTGTACGTACACAAAAAGTGCGGGATTTGTTTATTCATGTGGCGGCAGTACGTTTCCGTAGAGTACACATTATGCCTGAAGGAAGTCCAGGCTCTGGGCCGCTTTTGTAAACAAGTGATTTCACTTATAACTTCATATGTAGCAATTACCTTAATCTAGGTATATTCATTTATTTTGTTTATTTTACTTGTTAGAAAACCTGTTTGTGCATGAAGGAGTTCGGAAAGAATTCTTTCCACACAGGTGGACTAAATATTATGCGGAAAAATGTAAATCTGTCAGTATGGCCCACGTTGTCAATCCACTTTTAAAATGCGGGGGTTTTGGGAGGCATTTTACAGGCAGTATTCAGACCCCTGCCAAAACCCAATGGAAATGTGATTGGTATAATCCTTATAAACAGGTCACACAATCATGCACCTAGTTTAAAACCAAATGTAATACAAAAGCAATCGGACATTTCACTTACAGGGGTCTAAAAATGACGAAATCTTATTTCGCATGATAATAAATGTATGTTTTTAAAGACCTATACCTTGATATGCAAATGGTCTGTACTACTTTTGACAGTCACGGAAAATAGTGCGTGAGAAGCGCTCAAATAATGATGCGCTGTGTGCGTGCACACACACGTTTGTAAATCCCGCTTACCGAGGACTTCTCTTTGTTCTCCCATTTTTTTTAGCGACGTCCCCATTGGGTTTGTACACGAAAACGAAGCGAGGACGTCCTCGCTCTGTCAAACACCCGGATCCCTTTTGTTAAAGTCCCCGGTTTGAATGGATAGACACGCTCACACATGTGCACTGCTATTGTTGTTCTATTATTCCCTTTTCAGAAGAATTCCCTTGTGGGGCCCAATTGTTCCTATTGAAATGACCTTGTGGGGCCCATTGTTCCATTGTTGTCATGACCCCACAAATGCCCTTGGGTGTGTCCACCGCACACCGCGTATTCTGATCTGACCTCTAACGTATAACACATGCTATGAAACAGTCTTTTTCATTGGATATGATTTTATGTCCTGTACATTGGCAACTGGTTCTAATTAACCAATCAACTTTCATTTTACATGAATCGATAAAGAAATTGTTCAGCTTGAACAGGCAGCTCGATCCAGGTGAATGCGTTGCGTTATGTGCGAGTTATGGGAAGTTATGCTGCGAGAGAACGGGAATTTCTATGTTTTTTTCACCTTCTGCCATAGGCGCGTGAAAGAAAGTAAAAAAAATTAAATCAAAAAGGCAATGTGTTCCTTATTAACAAACAATAAATTAATTATAAGAATTGTAACTTAATAATGTCAACATGATTCGCATAGTCGGATTTATTAATCAATATCCATTGAAAAATAAATAAACTTCAGTGAGTGGCATACATGATAGTTGTACTTGTGATTAATTTAAAGGCTCGTTTTAAGATATGCAACCAAAACGAAAGGAAATTCGAAAAATTAATGTTGCTCTGTATGAAAGGACAATATTGACCCTCTGCCCTTTCAAATAAATTAATACTCTTTTGCTGACAATACGTTTAGTAAGTTCACCTTCGTTTTTCACTTACAATTTAAAGCACATAATTAAATACCAATGTCTCGATAAGAACTTATCAAACGTCATAATGACGTCATCAGTTTTCAAATTTAGGATAAGGATAAGGATAAGGATAATTTTTTTTAGCAACCAAAATAGGGTTGGATTCGTTAATTTGGCTTTAACAAAAGATTATTATTTTTAAAAATTCATATTGTGAGGTGCATTAATTTCCTGTGTAAACTAACGTTCAATCAACGAAGATTTACACTTTACTTTCCTTGAAATTTCAAAAGCTATCAACAATGTTTATCCTGTATCATCAAGTTGTGACGTTGGTGAGATGTTTTTAAAACTAAGAAGCATTTAGTATGATCGTCGCAGAGGTAGAATTAGGCAATGGGGGATTGGTATGGTTGTTGGCTGTGTCACTATAGTCAGAGAATGGTTCGACTAATAAATGTTTTTCGTCAACTTTGTATTATGACATGCATATTCGATGGAGGTTTTCCTAAAAATAGTACTTAACTCATTATGTTATTAGTATAAATTCACGAGATGCTTAGACTTGCCGTCCTCATGCTTTGCCTTTGTCTTGCATAATTATCCTAAAAAAGTGTCTTTCATTTTAATATTCTAAATTTAACAAACTGTTCTGTAGGAAAATCAATGTCTAAAAATCAAACAAGCTAATTTAAAACATGCAACCGATAGCTCATAATACTTGACTAATTTTAACGACATCATCATTAGTGCATATGTATTTAACAATCAAAGTATCATGCACCGATACATAATGAGAAGCCAAATCACAGTATTTGAAAACCTGTTAAAACTTCTAAGAATTGTAACTTAATAATGTCAACATGATTTGCATAGTCGGATTTATTAATCAATAAAGAATCAATACCCGTTGAAAAATAAATAAACTTCAGTGAGTGGCATTCATGATAGTTGTACTTGTCAGTAATTCAAAGGCTCGTTTTAAGATATGCAACCAAAACGAAAGGAAATTCGAAAAATTAATGTTGCCGTGTTTAAAAGGACAATATTGACCCTCTGCCCTAATAAATTATATAATGTACTCTTTTGCTGACAATACGTTTAGTAAGTTCTTCGTTTTTCACTTACAATTTAAAGCACATAATTAAATACCAATGTCTCGATAAGAACTTATCTAACGTCATAATGACGTCATCAGTTTTCAAATTTAGGATAAGGATAAGGATAAGGATAATTTTTTTTAGCAACCAAAATAGGGTTGGATTCGTTAATTTGGCTTTAATAAAAGATTATTATTTTTAAAAATTCATATAGTGATGTGCATTAATTTCCTGTGTAAACTAACGTTCAATCAACGAAGATTTACACTTTACTTTCCTTGAAATTTCAAAAGCTATCAACAATGTTTTCAGCGATTCAATGATAATAGCTAACGCATTAAAACAGCACTGAGCCCAGCGAGAACCCGAACACCTAGAGTTTGTTTTCCAAACTCTAAATCCTAGTTATTGTTCGTTTTTTTTTTTTACTTCTTCAGATTCTTCTTCTCTTCGCCGCTTGTCCGCTAACAAAAGCACACTTCCCAAGCTCATATAAACTTGAAATTTTTACCATAGTTAGATAACCATTAGGAGACGAAACCGTTTCATTTACGTCATGATGACGTCATCAGGTGTCAAGTTACAAGGTTTTTAAAATTAAAAAATTTAATCTTTGAAAATCCATATCAAATCAAGATGAAGAGACCGTCGGTCACTTTTTGCGGGATTATATAGAGGTAATATGGGTCTTCATTTTTTATTGTGTGCGTGACATGACTTGACCTCTACTTCCGGTCGAAACAGGAAGTGCCTTGTAATTTAAAAGTGGCACACTTTTTGAAGTTTTTTTTAACGGTGTTATAGTCGAGCAAGAGTCTGGTTTAAAAAAATAAGACAAGTGACGTCATAAAAGTCAAGAGCGCCCTCTAGCGGCAGGTTGAAAACAATTAAAAATACACGTTTACTAGATGTCTGTGGCGAAGTTTATGATAATCGTTTCGAAATTGGTATACATGATGACCTTCATGCAGACAACATTATGTGTGAAGTTTTAGATTGATGACGTCATCGTGTGTCACGTGGTATCGCCTTAAAGGTTTACTTTTTGAAGCCGTGTATTTACAGAACCACAAGTTCGACTGAGTTGAAACTTGGCATGTTGAAAGACAGTGATATTGACTATGTAAATCTAAAGAAACAACATGATGACGTCATTCTTTTTTTTAATACAAATATTTGAAATATTGACCAATTATTACGGGTATTTATTGACCCGCTGTTAAACCACGGGATACACACACACTACGTGATCTGAACCGGTGGGAAAATCAACCACAAGGTTCAAAGTCCAATAAACAAGCTTGTGGTCTAGTCTCTGTTCAAGGTTCGCGCAACCTGCTTTTGACAACACGCTTTGTTAGTCTCTAAAACAGCCGTCCATGCAAACCTCGTTAACAAACAAATGCTAGGCTTTTGAAACTTGAAAGGTAATGAATTTATAAAATATGAAGTGATGACGTCTGCATGACGTCATCAATTTTCAAGTTATATTACCACCAAGGTAGTGTTTTACAAGATCTATACGTACAGAACAACTTTGGCATCAAGCTTAAACTTTGCAAGACAGTAGGCTGGGATGTGTTACATCAGCGCGGCCTTTACACAGAGGGCGCTAGATAAAAACTACGGTCACGAGCTGCTGATGTTTTGTTGCATTCATAGACACAGGAATGGTGGCAACTTCATTTATTATTTTGAATAACATCTTTAGGATTGTAATCGAGTGGATAATCATTCAAAAATATTGGGTTTTGATTCCAAAGCGACTACCATGGAAACTAGCATGCAGATCGATGCCCGCGCCCGTCAAATACTTAATTCTTATGTTCTATCATTCTAAACATGTAATCTTTGTTGTGAAAAAATCGTACACGATTATTTCATATGTGATCATTATAAAAACAAGTAAAGGGAACCAACCGATCATATCAAGAAACATTATACTTCCATCCAATGGCCGTCCAAAAACCAATTAAGTAAATAAACTCGCAATTCAAGTCCAAATTGCACGGGAAAAGAGTAACTTTATTGGGTTCAAACAATGGAAGGGAGAAACTCTTGTGAAAGTAGTGATGGAATAATTTGTTTCTAAATTGACTCATACACTAACTTTTGATAAGAACCTATAGTACAAATTTCTAACAGAGTCCTGTATAACAATTTGTTCAATTACATTTGAGCCACTGCTAGTTCTTACAAGATTTATAAGTACAGAAAGACTTTGGTAATCAAGCTGAAACTTTGCATGTATCCAAGTTGGGATATGTTACGTCCCCAAAATTTGTTCACACCACGATGGCGTCATCGAGTGTGACATGACGTCTCCTTAAAGGTGCAGGTTCAAGATCTATATACTGAGTAGTAAATGCTTGGTCCTGGGGGGGAAAAAATTACCGAACACCTTGTTTTTGTGCTCGCAACAAAAACTTATATCTAGTTTGAATTGTTTTCTTCTTTAAAAAGCTTGTCGTACAACTATAGTGCCAGACTCGTGTTGCGTTTATTTATTTGTTATTTTTCCCTGCGAATTAAACCTCCGCTGATAATAAAGTTCAGCCTTCGCGACAGACATGACCTTAAGCCAATCGCGCACGCTTACATCCTCCCGCTTCCAGACCCCGCAGCTGCTAGTATTTCCAGGCAATAGGACCATCAAATACCTCAAGTTGGAAGTCAACAACCCCCAGGTCACTCTTGGGCAAAGTTTTTATACCTGTACCCCTTTTATTTGGGCTCTAAAATCGGTCTAAATATAGAATTTTTGGAGGGCCTACAAAATATCAATGAGATCGATACTCTGTTTTCTCCCTATTTAGTGGGGTGCACCCTTGGACACAAGCTTCTAATCATCGCAAGTGTAGCAACCCTCTCAATACATAGCTGTGGGTGCACAACACTAGGCCAGCATTCATGCACCAAGCTACTTGTCATATTTGTAAACCAACAGTATATTTCGAATTATAATGTTTTGGGAGTCATGCATGTTAATAGATTGTGTAAATATAAGAATCTATCACAACCTGTGGGTTCTGTGCTTCAACTTTTGAGGAGACTTGATAAATTTAGGCGTTAAAGTTGGCCCTATATTGACCGGGGAAGTGGAGAAGTGCTTCGCGAAATTTGGCAGCAAGTTGGTTTTTGAAAAAAAAAACATGTTCGTGTTTTTTTTTCTTCTGGGGTAGTTAGCAAAAATTCCAAACGGCTGACCTGCCAAAAATTGAAAAGAATTCTGAAGTTCAGTCGTCCGAAAATATGTTTGATTGGTTTTTAAGAGGCTGAGAGACTTACACGATTTGTTGAGTATTTTTTAATATTTACCATTTAGCATTGGTTCCTATGGGAGTTTATTTAGTGTGGTGCATCCTATAATTATATGCAGCCATGTTTGTTTTCTGTTTGTTTACAGTTATGTAGGCTTGAAACAACGACAGTTATGAGTTGTGTGGGACATTGTTCGTCAGTTGTTGCTGTTTTTACACTGGAAACATCATATTCTTTTACTGTAAACAGTTAGTGTAGCAATAATGCTTCTTTTTCCTCAAATTACAATACATTTATTAACAGAATAATTCAACGTTTCAAAGAGGGGTTTGCTTTTACTTTTAGTTACTGTTAAACTATGGGTATGACAAATATGAGAAGTTACTGTTGAACTATGGGTATGACAAATATGAGACTGACGGTTGGGTTAGGCACATTCAAAAAAATCAAGAGCCAACAATGGCTGGTTGAATTTGAAAAATTAGAGAAAAACCACCAACAGACTATGTGAAGAGGAGTAGGGGGAGGTGGTGGATATTGCATCATGAATGTCAAGTTTCCGGAAGGTGAATGCACTCTGCTGCGTGTGAAACCCTAGCCCTCAGCCTAAACCCTACTACACTAGAACCCTAGGCAAAAACCGTAACCGTCAGCCCAAACCCTAGCCCCCAGCACAAACCCTACACCCCAGCCGAAATCATAGCCCCCAGCCCAAACTCCATCCCCCAGCCGAAATCCGATAGCCCCAGCCCAAACCCTAAACCCCCAGCCGAGCCTACCCCAAATCCCCAAACCCTATCCTTCAGCCCGAACCCAAACACCTTAGCTTACAGTCTTAACTATAGTCCAATTGTTCCCATTAACCACAATTTATTAACCGTAAAGTGTCTGCAAGGGCGTTTTGCAACATGCCCCGCCCACGCCCCGCCTACCCATTCACCCCCTTACCTTCTAACAGCTAGGTAAAATAAAACTTGGAAGGACAAATAAACTTGGTGAAATGACCTATGTGTATTCTAATTTGTTATAAAGTTCACCATTTTAAACTCGTTAATGGATACATGGTTAAAAATGTTGGCGGGCAAGCAAAATCTGCCCCTTCTCAGCCCCCACCCCCTCCATCCCCTTTCCCTTTTACAGCTTCTCCACATTAGTTAACCCCCTCTTGTCGATTATTTATAAAAATTGTAAGGCGTTAAGAATCCCATAACTAAAACAAAGACATATGTTTATAACTTTTTTAGTGAGGATTTGGATATAACTTCTGACTTGTCATTAGAGTGTACACAGCGTGCCATGCAGGTTTTTCCTCTCGCAATGCTTAGAGTACATATAAATGCTCCAACATGTTTGACCTTGTTGTAGATGAACGCAATAACATTTTCAATGTTTTGTTTTCTTCAGATATCAAGTCAGTGATTTATTATCAACGATTTAAGCATAGGCCCTACACTTTTAACCATAAAGAATAATTAAGTGCCCTTATAGGGTGCACCACACTAAATAGGCCAACATTCATGCTTCAAGCATACTTATCATGAGAAGCGCCTGAGAAGCGCCCTCTTGTGGATTAACCCCGACATTAAAGGAACACGTTGCCTTCGGATTGGGCGCTTTTGGCTATAAAAAGCGTTTGATGTGAAATGAGCACGGTCGGAAAGATGTTTAAAAAGTAGAATATAATGATCCACACAAACGTGCCTTAGAAATACTTCGCTTTTGCTAAATTTCGCCATTTATGGGAGTCAAGATTTTGACTCCCATAAATGGCGGACAAATTCTATTAGTCTTATTTCCAGAGTCGCAGCTGTTGAACTACGACTGAGCTATTATTTTATTACGTGTGATGTGCCGTGTTTTTTTAGTCGTGTCCACAATAAACATTGGGTATAAATAACCCAAGTCCTTTCTCTCGGTTTGTCCCATGACAGTATTCTTACCCTGATTGGCGAGGTTTTCGTTTCTTCTTTTTTGACACGTCTTCTGTGTTTTCTTGGCGATCCATTTTAACAGTGAACGGTGTGGACGTGTTTACTTCTAAGTTGTATACACACATGTCGTCGAGTAGAGAATGGTATATTACCTGGGGTTCATGTGATAGGTTTACCATGCCACAGGCTACGGTGCCAGCCTACTGCTCTTCATCGCGCATTTGCCCATTACACCGACGATCGTATTGACGGCTTGAAATACGTATACATTTCGCGGGACATGTCTCGGGGGGCAGAGGTCAATGTTTTTTTTATTTTATTACCATTCACTAATTATAACACATTAAAGGTGTTTTATTTCAAGAACAACTCTTAATAACTATAAGGAACACCTCCAACCATGAGATTTCGTGAGATCTTAAGGCAACGTATTCCTTTAAGTTATTTCCTTCCGTCCACAATAAACATTGGGTGTAAACAACACCGTTCTCTCGGTTAGTCCCATGTCAGTTTTTTACCCTGATTGACGAGGTTTCTTCTTTTTGGACGCGTCTTCAATATGTTTTTTTTGTGGCGAACCATTTTGACATGTGAACGGTGTAGGTGTTTACACGTACATATACCGAGCTAGCTGAAGCTACGCCGCGTATTCGCGGAATAACCAGCCGCATATTCCGAAAATAGAACACATGCAATACAGGGAGGTGAACAAATGAGCAATTTATTAACCTCCCTGTATACTGCATGTGTTCTCTTTCGGAATACGCGGCTGGTTATTCCGCGCGAATACACGGCTGGCGATTTCGGGCCCAATACTGTGCTAGCTTCAGCTCGGTACGTTGTGAGAGGAAGAGAATGGTATAATACCCAGTGTTCATCTGTTAGGTTTACCAGGCCACTGGCTACGGCAACAGCCTAACTAAAATTCATCGCGCATTTTGCCCAATACATGGACGATGGTATTTACGGCTGGAAATACATTTACGTTTCGCGGGACAGATGTCGAGGGGTCAGAGGGCAATGTTTTTTGTTTTTTTAAAATCACCATTCACTAATTATTACACATTAAAGGTGTTTTATTGCACGAACAACTCTTCATAAGGATAAGGAACACCTCCAAACTAGAATTTCATGCGATTTTAAGGCAACGGTGTCCCTTTAAATTTCGATAACAGAGTCTTGTTCAACGGTTTAAAAGTGGATGGAGCACTCTGATTGGTCAGAATCGCAAAAGCCTTCGATAAAATGAATATTCAAATCTAACCGTTTTTACTACAGTATATAGTCCGGAAATACAACATTAATGTAGGGCCTACATGTAATCTGTCGCTGCTCAGTAATTAACTTGCAGTTTTCAAACAACTAAAAAGCAGCAATCAATCTATTATAGTTTTTAAATTCAAAATAAATATATACGTTGCAGGTAAATTACTCGGCGATTCAAACCATTGAAAACACATTTTTTCGTCTAGTAGGAATCAGTTTTTAAATTGTTTCCTTAACCCTGTACTGCGTTATGACGTAATACTAATCTCCCTGCGCTAGCCCTACTATTTTTCAATGCAGTCTGGGATATCGTGTTACACCCGGGGTATGAAGGTTGTTTCACATCATTACCAAGCCCAGTACCCCTCAGAGGGACTAGAGATGTTTATTCCCTATAAAACAATGGTCTATTCCCCCTCAATCTGTTTTTTATGAATGGGAAACAAGTCTCGCGGAGGCTTCCCGATGGCTACAAGTTGCCCTGGATAGGGATGATTGATGATTGTTATCAAACAAGGCTGGAATTCTACCCCTTGAGGATTTTCCCGAGGTTTATGTGTACAAACTAATGGCAACTCTCCTGACCACTGGAGTTGTATGGGATTTTTTCAAGGAATGAACTCACCCGGTGCAAACAACTTGTTTTCAATCTGTTTCTCATAGTATAGAGGGGGATGAGCTAAATAAATGAATTTTTTGAAAATTCATGGGCGGAGTTATTACAAAAATTGCAAAAACATACTGCAAAAAATAGTATACCTTTCTCATGACAGGGTTAATATTTTAAGATATTGTTTCGTTTTAGCTATAAACTTGAAATACGAACCGTACCAAGCATGCATTATAAAAAATTAAGACAAATGAGATTAAACATAAAATATTGAATTAATGATTGTAACCTATTGGTAATAGACGCCGGCCACCAAGTTTGACCTCCTGATTGGTCATCGCTTTGTTATCAATCAGTGTTGGTCATCTCTATTATAGTATAAAGCATTTTGAGACACATTCTACATCGAAGATGTGGTTATGGAAAAATATATCATTTTTTCCCCCAAATTTGAATCTGAGAAACGTTACTGTCAGAAATGTTTCTAATATTATGTATTCCTGTTACGGATTTATCTTCCTGCGTGGACATCCCTCCCCATTTTTGGCAATACTTCACACAGGTTAGTTTTATTGTTTATATCTACATTTATATTGTATTAAAACAATAAAAACGGTTCAAAAACCAAAGGTATCGTTGCCTTTAAAGGGTTAATTTAAACGATTAATTAGATACCTGGACAGTTCTGCTATATAACCACTTCCCCATTTTATGGTGAAGTAACATTTCAACTCTCCGAGTGAACAAACAATTATTTTGCATAGTTAGAAATTGTAGTAGACCATACTTGCATCTGTGCACAATATCCTTGAGTTACAGATGCGAGTTGAACAGTTTGGCAGTAAAACGCTGAGCGTACATCTTGTCGTAGTAAGGCATCGAGGCATCAGTGCAACGGAGGACATCGTCAGGCAACGACGACCGGTCGGGTAGAGCACTGGGCTTTCCGAAAAAGGAGCTGGCCAATGCTCTGCGGTAAAAACCCCACTCTTGATTTCCTTTATATAATAAATTAGAAGCTATCCACTGCTCGGCAATTGCTTCCCCGGCCTCCCATCGAAGACACTTCTCATCGAAGGGAAGACCAAGCTCCTTGAAGAGGGCTGATAGAATGGCTTTGGGGTCAGTGAGGAGGTCATCTGAATCTATGATGATTGCCTTTGGATCGTGTACCTCTCTCACATGCTCCAGCAATTCGATCAACTCACGGAAGAAGAAACCCGGAGGAAACATAACGGGGACAACCTCATCAAGTTGAAACTCATGCGGAGTGAGGCTTTGGTACAACTTCTTCCAAGATGCGAAGACCTTCAGAGGATGACGGATAAGAAATACGTGCCGGTAATTTTTCGGGAGAAACTCCAGTTTGTCAATGACAGTAAATGCCATTTCTTTACAGAAGACCAACTTTTTGCCAGTGTGAGGATCATCAAGTTGCTCCTTAACATAACCAAATGTATATTCGGATGGTTCGCGCCCTCCTGTAATTGATGTCCTCTTGTTAGTTTCTTCCATTAGAGCAGCCACTATGGCTCGATGAGTAGCATCTTCTAGTCCCTCAGGTCCAAACCAGTAAGCGTTGATATAAGGCTCGAAGATTATAGTTGAATCCTCACTGACAAAGCTCATGAGCTTAGTGAAGGCAGTAGAGACGGAACGAGGCACCGTCCACATCATGAGCCGAACCTGTCCAGACGAATTGCAGCTGCAGTCTGCCATCTGTAAACACAATTATTATATAAGATATTTTTATGGACAACAGAACCCTTGCATACGGAGCCCCTAAAGGGACAGGTAAAAAAAAACCATGTTGATAAACAAATTTCCAAATCATTTCGTTCCCTCGAAATACTATTTCGTTACCTCGAAATAATATTTCGTTCCCCCGAATTAATATTTCGTGGGAACAAAATAATATTTCGAGGGAACAAAATAATATTTCGAGGGAACGAAATAGTTTTAGTTTTTTGTTTACCTTTTCAATCTTTTTATACCTGGCCCTTTAGGGGCTCCGTACTTGCATAACGCGAACCGCTATACTACAGGGACGCTGAGGTCACGCTCACGTTTTTACGCACAAAAAACATCAGCTATCGTCTTGCCTCCTTTTTAGCCTTAGTGAGGGCGCTTTTTGAGCGTGTGACGTCATGTGCAGGAGGTCTATAACGTTAATGTCAAATCAATGATCCGTTGATGGTAGTAACACAGGTACACTTGTTTAGGTTAGCTGGTGCCTTATGTCTGTATGTAATTTAAAATAAAATAAAAATAATAACGATACAAAATAACTAAAGAAAGGAAAAAATACCACTTTAATAAGGGTATGAAGACCACAACGAGTGTTTTTTCTGCAATGTCGGATGAGTCATCAATTAACTTCAGGATCACCCAAAACGTTTCCCAAATCCAGTGGGCAAATTGATAAAGAAACCATACCCCTTTGCAAATTGTCAAAGAGCTTTCTCCTGTTGGTTCTTAAGCTTTCCCATAGGCCTACGTACTGTTATTACTAACTCAAAAGCTTTGTCCAAACTTCGATAAGGCTAAATCTCGAAATAGTTGTGGGGTGCACCATACTAACATGGCCTAAATTCATGCGCCAAGCTGATAATTTTTTTCTTTTCTTGAATAATAATGTATTTAATAGATTGTGTAATTATAACATGTTATCACAACCTGGGGGCTTTGGGCTTCAACTTTTGAGGAGATTTGATAAAACTATAGGCTTTAAAATTGGTCCAATTTGGCTTGGGAATGAATCGGGAAGAATTGCATCATTCAGTTTAAACTGGCAACAAGTCGGTTTGGGAAAACGAAAATTATCGGAGGTGTTTTTTCAATTTGCAAAAGTTCCAAACGGCTGGCCTGCAATTTTTTTTAAAGAAATCTGGAGTTAAGTTGTCTAGATATATATTTGGTTGGTTTTGCAATAGGCTGAGAAACTTAAAAATTATGTTTTGAGTATTTTTGAATATTTAGCATTTAGCATTGGTTGCTATGAGAGTAGACGTCATTTTGAAAACGGCCGATTACATATTGTTTTTCTATTGGTGTCAAAGACCAGTAATCCATGTAGGATCAGTTTAACGTTTTAGTCTATAAGCCCGTGCGTGCGGCCACAACTTTAACCACTACGTACACGTCTATATAGGCTCATACAGTTTTTGTATACCAAAAACATACCACAAAATGTACATGTCTGATGTTTCCCCTGTTTGAACGGCAAGTTGACATATTTGTTGGAAACTCACCAATGCATGTCGTGGTTTATTATCCAGAAGTTGGGTTTAGGGGCCATCTTCAACAATTCACTGTCACACAAAGAGTATTACCAATACACGGGCACTGCAAAAACTGGGTGTTAACATTGACACCATGGATGTTGTCACTCATAGATATCCAAGAGAGAACAAAACTTAACATCATCTAGAGTGTTCAAATAACACCAATGTAATTATATTGGCAGAAACGAATTGAGGGGAACGTACGACGTACGACCTTGAACATTTTGAAAACTAACAGATATACCATGATAGGTCCATGTACATGTGCGTGTACATACAGGTTCTAGTGGGAGTGTCTTTCCTTCAAACAATTCAATCAGGGAATACATATCAACCATGTTCATTTCGTGGTTTGCTTTTTTACAGCAACGTGAACTGATGTAGGATATCTGTTTAATAATAACTGTTTATTAACTTACATTTTAGATGAATCGTGGAATGACTTATTTTGTGAAAAGTTGTGAGCTAGTGTTGTTCGTCACATCTGTTTTGGACTCCTCTGTTGCATACAACACGAAGCAACATACTCTGATGTCCTACCGGGGCTAGGTTCTTTTCTCTATGGTTCAATGCACCATTAAAGAAAAGTGGTTCAATGCACCATTAAAGAAAAGTGGTTCAATGCACCATTAAAGAAAAGTCATTTGGCAACCGTATCCGACCATGATCCGACTGTAGTATACAATTTGAACACGTTTTAGCTCTTTCTTAGGAACATACCAGTAGTATTAAGCGCGGCATTGGTTAACATTTGTACTTTTATTATTTTATTTTAGCTACCCTTAATAAAATAAAATACCAGTTTAATGCTGAATGGGCGAAACAGAAGCGGGCCGACCTTCATTTGGGACAATTTCACTTATCTCTTGACTATTAAAAGAACAATGTCAACCAGTGTTAAACTGCCGAAGCTTAGCCCCACCGTTGCCACACGTCTAGGCTTATACAGTTTACAAAAAACTGTTTAAGCCTATAGACGAATTGTACAAGTCTGATGTTTCCCCTGTTTGAACGGCAAGTTGACATGTACGTTGGTAACTCACCAATGCATGTCGTTTTTTTGTTTTTTTCATAAGTTGGGTTTAGGGGCCATCTTCAACAATTCACGGTCACACAAAGAGTATTACCAGGGCAATGCAAAAACTGGGTGTTAACATTGACACCATGGATGTTGTCACACATAGATATCCAAGAGAGAACAAAACTTAACATCATCATAGGGTGCTCAAATAACACCAATTTAATTATGTTGGCAGAAACGAATTGAGGGGAACGTACGACGTACGACCTTGAACATTTGGAAAACTAACAGATATACCATGATAGGTCCATGTACATGTTTTGATATTTGATATTTTATTAAAAACAAACACAAATCGTAGCCCGCAGGCCAAATTGGATGTGTTCTTACAAATTTTTAAAAAGGTACAAAAGAAGTTAATAGAAAAATATGAATAGATTTTTTAAACAAGATACATGTAGTGATAATTTTAAAAAAATTATAAAATACAAAAACACAAAACAAAACATACAATAATGAAGCAAAGGCAATAAAAACATTACAAAGTACCAGGACCCAAAACACCAGAATCATTTGTTTAAAAGTCTGGTATAAAATGGGATGGGGCTGTTATAAAAACGTTTAGTTCTGGTAGGCAGTAAAGAGAGCTGGTGACTGTTGCGAAGGGTTTTCCCATGAATCTCTTGCCTAGTAGGTGGAATAAGGGATTGTGTACGGATATTATGGGTAATGTCTTGGGCGAATTTAACACAGTGCTCACTTCTCCTGGCAGACAGAGAGTCAAGTTCACATGCTTTAAGAGATTCAGTGTAGGAAGTGTAATTGTTACCTTGAATCATTTTACAAACCCGTTTTTGAACTCGTTCGATCTGTTTTGATTGGTTGGTAGTGATACCCGAGTGCCATACTACATCGGCATATTCCAGAATTGGTCTGACATAGCCTTTATATACAATACCTAGTTCTTTAGAAGAAAAACCACATTTTTAAAGTGTTCTTAACATAAATAATTTCGCATTAGCTTTTTTCAACATGTGATCAACGTGAGTGTTCCATAAGGTCACTCTGTAACCAGACGCCAAGAATGTTTGCTTCCTTAACAATATTTAAAGGATAACCATTGACTAAGACACTGGAAGGGTGATTATCCTTTTTAAAGCATATCTGGAGAGCCTGACATTTAGAGGGGTTATATAAGTTTGACTTTATTAATATTTGACCATTCCGTCAAATCGTCCAGATCCTCTTGAATTGAGCCACTGTTGAGATAGTTTCTATTTTCGGCAAAGGCCAAGTCATCAACATATTTTAAACATTTAGAATTAGCATTTTTAGCAGCATCATTAATAAAGATTTGAAAGCAGACAGGACCCAGAATGGTACCCTGTGGAACACACCATTGAGCTCCAAATAGTCGGAGTTTACGTTATTAAATCTGACATACTGGCTTCTGTTAAAAAGAAAATCACAAATCCATGGTACAATGCAGCCACGGACACCAAGCTGAATAATTTTCTCAATAAGTAGATTGTGTTCAACAAGATCAAATGCTTTGGAAAAGTCTGTAAGCACAACTGTACCAATATTGTGGCTGTCCTCTGACCCTTTAAATAAAAAATGAGTCAAATCAACCAAGTAGTGACTGGTTGAAACGCCTTTCACATTACCAAATTGACGAATGTCTATTCTGCCTTGAACACTTTGAAAACTAACAGATATACCATGATAGGTCCATGTACATGTGCGTGTACATACAGGTTCTAGTGGGAGTGCCTTTCCTTCAAGCAATTCAATCAGGGAGTACATATCAACCATGTTCATTTCGTGGTTTGCTTTTTTACAGCAACGTGAACTGAAAGATGTAGGATAACTGTTTATTAATAACTGTTAATTAACTTACATTTTAGATGAATCGTGGAATGACTTATTTTTGTGAAAAGCTGTGATCCTGTTTTCAACAAAATGTTGTGAGCTAGTGTTGTTCGCCTTTTTGTACTCCTCCGTTGCATACAACGCTACGGAGACAACAGACCATGACACGGTCCTCAGGGCTAGGTTCCTTTGTCTATGGTTCAATGCACCATTACGAAAAAGTCATAGGGCAACTGTTCCGGACTGAAGTATACAATTAGTTTTTTATGAAAATTAGAACACGTTATATCGCTTGCTAATAAAGCCTCAGTCACACCAAACTAGTTCTCAAAACGTCCGAACCCGTCCTAAAAAAATCATAAAACGGTTTGTGGTCTGGCTAGCGTTCTTTCGTTTCAGACGGTTTATCACACGTAGTATACGGTACACACCATCCTATCCAATCAGAATCCATGAAGTACAATACAGCCCGCCCACCACGCTGTCATCCAATCACAAAGGAGTACAGAACCGTCTCCTATGTCAACTATTCCTTATGAATGAGTAAGAATGCATTATTCATTCCAATACATATCAGCTTTCTGGATAAGTACATGTGTGTGTGCATTCACTCTGTGTACGGATCGCCATTGGATTTCTTTAACTGTAATCCCCCCCCCCCCAAAAAAATAGAAAAGGACAATGAAAGGAATCTGGTGTAATCGCGGGTAATTCAATAAGGCATTCAATCCAAACTTCGTTGGGCGTGGGTGCTGGACCCCATGTGTACATGACTGTGTACAGCCGGACTTAAATAATGACACGCTGTCATCCAATCACAAAGGAGTACAGAACCGTCTCCTATGTCAACTATTCCTTATGAATGAGTAAGAATGCATTATTCATTCCAATACATATCAGCTTTCTGGATAAGTACATGTGTGTGTGCATGGAGATCCCCCCCAAGAGGATCCCCGAAAAAATAAGAACAAAAAGAAGGGGAAGGAAAGAGAGAGAGGATAAGGAGAAAATTCGCAAAAGTGTGTCTTTACTATAGGTTTTTTCCCCCGGCGGCATATTCCCATTCGCATTTTTTTTTTTTTTTCTCCCGAAAATTACTCTTCTATATGAAGCCACATTGGTGCCACTTGACAAGTGCATTATGTTTCACTGAATGATATGTATTTCACAGCACCGCCACTTATATCTTGCGGCCGCCACTTATTATCTTGCGGCCGCCACTTAGTAAGTGGCGGCCGCAACTTATTATCTTGCGGCCGCCACTTAGTAAGTTGCGGCCGCCACTTATTATCTTGCTGCCGCCACTTATTATCTTGCGGCCGCCACTTATTATCTTGCGGCCGCCACTTATTATCTTGCGGCCGCCACTTATTATCTTGGTAATCTTTGATAACATTCGAGTCTTGAAGGTATTTATTTTATACTTTTTTTGAGGGTGTGGGTAGGTGTAGAGGTCATGCTCCGACAGAATTGCTGCACATTTATTGGACTTCCTTGTGGATTGTTATTGAAAGAGTTTCTTACGTTGGGAGCTGAAATCACTCCTGAATGTTGTTATATTTTATATACATTATACAGTGGATGTCGATCCAGTGAGATAACCCTCTTTTCCTTTTCGTTTATGTTGTTCAAATGTTATTAAATATTTAAAATAAGAGAGATTTTTTATAAGGCTTTGTGAGTTTGAGATAATAACAATTTTTATAAACACTGCTGCTTCAAATGTGTAGATCAGTTTCGAGCCATTTTCATCATTGGTAAATATGGAAGTGTAAATTGAAGAGTTCTTGGTGATACCGAAATTAAGATTCGTGCCTTGTTATGAATTCTTTGTTGATCAAGTTTCTTTACAAGACTGCATCACTTAATCTCCAGCTTATGCCTACTTCAATTAGGAAGTTCTGTATGATAGTATTGACTTAGTAACTTTTTGAACATTGGGGTTTTAAAATGGTTGAAACCCACTTTATAATTTTGAGACTATATTTTACAGGGCCTTGTATATACCGGTACCTTTTGCTGATATAGGCTGTTAAAGTAAAACAATACCCAGGATACAATCTTAGTATTCCGCATCTTTCGGCGGTGTAAAATGCACGTTACTTAGAAAATCTCTTTCAAAACCTGTAACTGGTTCATTCGTTTTTGAAAAGTAAACTCATCAAGCAAAAAACATAGGTCACAGGCTAGCAGCTGAATCGTGAAGTTTCATCCATGCATGACAACTGGCAAGATGCTAAGTGGCGGCCGCAAGATAATAAGTGGCGGCCGCAAGATAATAAGTGGCGGCCGCAACTTACTAAGTGGCGGTCGCAAGAAAATAAGTGGCGGCCGCAAGAAAATAAGTGGCGGCCGCAAGATAATAAGTGGCGGCCGCAAGATAATAAGTGGCAGCCGCAAGATAATAAGTGGCGGCCGCAAGAAAATAAGTGGCGGCCGCAACTTACTAAGTGGCGGCCGCAAGATAATAAGTGGCGGCCGCAACTTACTAAGTGGCGGCCGCAAGATAATAAGTGGCGGCCGTGAAATACATCTCATTCAATGAAACATATACGCACTTGTCAAGTGGCACCAATGGGGCTTCATACTTCTATGATATCTCAATTGTAATTGTTTAACATTGAATTTTCAACAATTACATTTCATAAACATAAAAACAATGTGCCAGTTTGTTCGTCGTTCCGGCATTCACGTGTTGTTTCCCCTTTCCAAGGGATTGCCGGAGAAGTGTAAAGATAATACTGCACCTGATTTTGAAAAACGCCGGATTTTACTTGTTTTTACCCACGATGTTTTTAATGAATATGCATGAAACCTAACATGCACCGACCAGATCCAAAAGCATGTCATCACGTGTTGCTTCCTTTCCACATTTGTTTTAAATTAAAAGACGGCTATAAAATTATGTGCAGGTATTGAAACGGCATGTAATTATTTTGTGACGCCACTTTCGCAAAACAAAGGTTTATCGATAGGATCTGGGTTTGCCGTCTTATTCTTATTCAAGAATACGTCCATATGCATACTTGGTCTAGTTGATATGTGGGGGTAAAATTGTATTGGAGCCCGTTGATGTTTCATATTATTCGATCTTTTTTGGGGGGGCGTATGGAAGTTTAATTTTTCACCCTCCAAAACCGAAGCTTCCGGAGGCTTCGCGGCCCCCTCGACCCACAACGGAGCTTCGCCCTTGGACCTACCAGGGGCCGTCGTACGCCGGCCCCTGGACCCCCACCCATTACATTCATTGTTTTATGTCCCCCTAAGACCCAAACCTGGGCACGCAGTTGCTGTCAATGATGCATATCTAACAAGTATGCTGGGAGGCTATCATTGTTTTAAGATTCATTAGTAACAAAGAAGAGACGTTGAAGAATTCAAAATTCACAGGGACCCCAGTTAACCTGAATATTGTCCATCGGCAAACAGGGAGTGGGGGGGGGGGGGGGGGGGGGGGAGGAAGGGATGGAGATTGTCGAAGATTAAAAGTTTGTGTGTGATTCAAGCATGTGATTAATATATCGTGTATGTTGGGCATTTATTAGTGTTTCTCGTTCTTTCTCTGAACCAAGTCTAAATATTTATAGCAAGGAGAGCTTGTCTAGGCCATTCAGACATACTAAAACCCTCCAGCTTCAGGGGGCTCCACCTCCTGAACCCCCGCCAAGGGCTTCGCCCCTGGACCCCACCAGGGGCCCTTCGGCGGGCCCCTGGACCCCACGCCGTAAAAATGATCATGCTGCCCCCCGCCCCACCCCCACCCCCAACATTTCGAGACGGATTGACGCACCTCCGTACAATGATAAAAAGCACTGACGGTTCACTTTGATAATAATACCAAAGCCCTAATCCGTATGAACCGTCTCATGTACAGTGATAAAAAGCACAGATGTTGTTCTCATAAGTAGTTACAAAGCCCCGATTCGTGCAAACAATTTCACATGTACAGGCTAAAAGGAATTTTCTAAATTTCCTTTTTTCTTATGTGAAATTTAAGAACTGTTAACATTTAAATATAATTATCAAGGTTGACATAGGGGTTTATTTTATCTGCGAATTCCACTACAGTGCCAGTTCAACGCCAGTTCATCCAAAAACAAAAATGTTATATCTGGATACATGGTGGACTCGAACAGCAGACTACGGTGATAAATATCAAGTTTGCATGTGAACTGAACACTCTAGCTACCGTAAAGCAGAACGTAAGCTACTCTGGTAAAACCTTTGCATTTCCCGGGAAAGAATTCTTTTGTGCTTGAAGAGTCTTCACTGTGCATGTTTACAATTACAGGTCTCACAAGCCGCATTTCATTAACTTTGCATACTGAATGCATAAATTATTTATAAATAGGCAGAAATTACAATGATCTAGTCGATGTGCACACACGATTGGATGGAATGGTTACAGGGCGGGCCTTGTGTCGTTCAGTGTCTTCCTATTGGATGGTACTCGTGGTACGGTTTAACACGTACAACGAACCGGCGAAACGAAAGAACACTGCTAGAACGTACAGCTTTGGCCGTACATGTATGTAATGTGACCCCGTCCATCTCGTCTGGGCATGTATTTTTAAAATCTTGAAGTCAGTAACAGATAAACTGTAAAAATATTGTGCCCAAATGATGAACCAGTGAGAAAACGGCCCCTATTTATACCATACTCGCTGATTGTACTACAGACGGGGTGGAAGTTTTAAGAACTGCGTAAGAACGCAATAAACGTACTCAGAACCTACTGCGAACTTTTAGAACTGTGTAGAAACGTGTTGCAAACTTGTTCAGAACTTGTTATTTTGCTTTGATCGTATTTAGACGGAACAACTACGCACTAAGGACGTAATGCGGTCGGGTTGGATCTGTCTGTGCACGGGATGAACGTGCTGCAAACGGACCCAGTCTGTGTGCACACGTACATCCAATTTGACACCCGACCGCACCACGTCATAGCACGTCCCTAGTACGATCCAAGTACGGCAATTCCGTTCGTAGTACGACCATCTCGTTTTAAGTACGTTGCCACTCCGCTTAATTGCAGGACGGGATGGTCGCCCGAAAATTTTGAGCAGGCTCAAAGTTCTGGAGCACCATTCCCGATCAAACCCGTCCGAGCCCGTCCATGAAGTTCGTAAACAGACCGTAACAAGTTGCTACTACGTCCACTCCGTTTGTACACAGTTTAAGCCCGTTCGGCTACATTTTTCAGAACGTAGTGAGAACGAGTTCGGTGTGATGGGGGCCTTAGAAACGTACCAGTAGTATTAAGCGCGGAATTGGTAAAAATTTGTACTTTTATTATTATATTTAAAATACACTTCTCGTAACTGCTTATACTTTTACCCCTGTTTTAACTTTGTCTTTCCTTTTATTGGGTTAATTTCTTCCTTTATGATGTTTTCCCGACCTCAAGTCGTGCCTTATATGAAAAACGATCAGCCGTAGCATATAGCTCGCCTTTACTATGTCACTCACTCACTCAGGTAAGACCGATCGTTTCAATCGGGGGACAGCTATTTCAAATTCTCAGAATAGGGATTTAACTCATGTTGGATGTCAGTCTTTGTTTATGTCAGTGTCTACGATATGTGAACATGGGCGCGGTGAGCCTATTGCTCCTCACCAGTGGTTGGAGAATTCCTTCGTCCGATGGGATCTAGGAAACATACACACACATATTGGCTTTTCATTAGTTGATTGAAGATAATTTATTTGATTTTCAATGATTACAATCATAGGTAGACGAATTAGGGTGGACGAAAAACAACCAAAGAAAATGAAAAAATCCTATAAAAAAAATCAGACCAACCAAGTTGAGGCAACAGACACTACTCAATTTAAAGCTACCACCACTACAACTAAATTACTACCCAATCTTTTTATTACAGCTCGTGAAGTTGAGAACTGCTTCAAAGAAACTTGACTAACTTATACCCAACACCCAAGGGGCAAGCAAATATTATGTGTTCACTATGCCACAAACATACTCAAAATGCAGCTTCAATGATAATTTTATACGAAAGTATAATAATTTGTAAACAACGGCAGGGCTAGTGATTTTTTATTAAGACATTGAACGTTACCAGATTTATCCAAAAGGTATGTTTTATATAGCGAGGCAACCTACTCACCAGGGGTAGGCCTACACGACCAATTCATGCACACTCTCATCGAAGTAGTGGAAAATCGAAGTAGTGGAAAATCGAAGTAGTGGAAAATCGAAGTAGTGGAAAATCGAAGACACTAAAAGTGTTTTTATGGGTTCTATGCCCTCTCTGCACAAATGACAACAAAGTTGAATGGCTGCCACTTTCTCCTGCAAAAGGCACTGGATCGTGCCGCACACTACACACTGTTCCTCACACATACTCCCGTACAACCTCAAAACATCAAATCGAAAACACTGCGCGACTTAAATTCACCTGGTTTCGAGGACCTGGAGAGTTGGGCTTTTATGATTATATGTATACAATACGTATCTGACAGGCATTTCTTTAATTATAGTGACCAGGGAATAATTAAAACTAGAATAAATAAAATAAGCAAACTTTGACTGGAGCTACAAATTGTCGAACGGACACCAAAATATACGAGAGTTTGATTAGGCTGAACAACTAGGCAACGTCATGGTATATTAAAGTGAAGGTGTACGTTTGATAATCACTCTTAAAGTTATCGCCAATAAAAACTTATTGATTAGAAGTCTGCAGCAGCTTTAGATAATATAAAGCTTTTTGAGACACATTTTACATCAAAGCAATGTGGTTATGGAAGAAGATATCAGTTTTTCTGCCCCAAAATTTGAATCTGAGAAACGTTATTGTCTGAAACTCTTCTCATATTGTGTAATTTCTTTTACGGTATGTTCTTCCTGCGTGGACATCGCTCCTGATTTTCGGCAATATTTCACACAGGCTAGTTTTATTGCTTGTATCTACATTTATATTTGTGTTAAAACAATGAAACTGTTCCAAAAACCAAAGGTATACGTTGCCTTTAAAGGGTTGATTTTAACGGGATTTCAAACGATAGTGACGTTTTCTCTGCTTCACATGGAAACCCTTTTTTTGTATCCCCACATTTACACTACAAAAGCCGAAGCCCAACCTGGACTATGAGAACTTCCGTTTGGAGTGAAAGTAGCTCACATTTATACCCGACATCTTGAAGCGCCTAACTTCAGGCGTGGTCAAAATCCTCATCGACAACAAACAGATGAAGGTATCAAACAAAATATCAATGGACATTTTCGCATGCTAAGTCGGGTACTCGGGGATAGTTCATTAATACATCACCACACTGGTTTTTCATTGAATATTGTACATTACTAAAAATTGACTCTCAATAAAATGCTCGGGCTTAAAAACATGATTAAACATAAGATTAATAAAAATTATCCAGCAAAATGTCGCCTACATTTAAACGAATACTAAGATACGTGCACAGTTATGCTATATAACCACTTCCCCATTTTATGGTGAAGTAACATTTCTACCCTCCGAGTGAACACAATTATTTTGTATAGTTAGAAATTGTAGTAGACCATACTTGCATCTGTGCACAATATCCTTGAGTTACAGTACGAGTTGAACAGTTAGGCAGTAAAACGCTGAGCGTACATCTTGTCATAGTAAGGCATCGAGGCATCAGTGCAACGGAGGACATCGTCAGGCAACGACGACCGGTCGGGTAGAGCACTTGGCTTTCCAAGGAAGGAACAGGCCAATGCTCTGCGGTAAATACCCCACTCTTGATTTCCTTTATATAATAAATTAGAAGCTATCCACTGCTCGGCAATTGCTTCCCCTGCCTCCCACTGAAGACACTTCTCATCGAAGGGAAGACCAAGCTCCTTGAAGAGGGCTGATAGAATGGCTTTGGGGTCAGTGAGGAGGTCATCTGAATCTATGATGATTGCCTTTGGATCGTGTACCTCTCTCACATGCTCCAGCAATTCGATCAACTCACGGAAGAAGAAACCTGGAGGAAACAAAACGGGGACAACCTCGTCAAGTTGAAACTCATTCGGAGTGAGGCTCTGGTACAACTTCTTCCAAGATGCGAAGACCTTCAGAGGATGACGGATAAGAAATACGTGCCGGTAATTTTTCGGGAGAAAATCCAGTTTGTCAATGACAGTAAATGCCATTTCTTTACAAAAGACCAACTTTTTGCCAGTGTGAGGATCATCAAGTTGCTCCTTAACATAACCAAATGTATATTCGGACGGTTCGCGCTCTCCTGTGATTGGTGTATTCTTGGTAGCTTCTTCCATTAGAGCAGTCACTGTGGCTCGATGAGTAGCATCTTCTAGTCCCTCAGGTCCAAACCAGTAAGCATTGATATAAGGCTCGAAGATTATAGTTGAATCCTCACTAACAAAGCTCATGAGCTTAGTGAAGGCAGTAGAGACGGAACGAGGCACCGTCCACAGCATGAGCCGAACCTGTCCAGACGAATTGCAGCTGCAGTCTGCCATCTGTAAACACAATTATTAAGATATTTTTTATGGACAATAGAACCCCTTGCATAACGCGAACCGCTACACTACTAGTACAGCGGATAATAGTATATAGTATGGTATGTTTTATTGTCACACATATATATAAACACATATACAGTGAAATGCACTTTCGTTAGCGTGTCTAAAAACTTAAAATACAAAAACAAAAAAAGGACTAAAACCACGTGTAGGCTACACAAACAAATAAACATTACATAAGTAAACGACAGTAAAAAAGCAGCAATCCCACAAGTAAATCACAATTAATAATTCAATAAACGTTTAGCACTAGGATAAAAACTGTTGCGAGTACGGTTAGAATCAGCTCTAATTGTTCTATACCGCTTACCTGTTCTCATCAATTTAAATAAATCATTCGCAGGGTGGAATTCATCTAAAATAATTGACCTGGATTTCTTTAGGACACGTGACGCATAAAGTTTATCCAAAGCCGGTAGCTCACAACCAATTATGATGCTAGCAGCGTTAACTACACGATTGAGGCATTTCCTGTCATCAGCCGTGGTGTTGCCGTACCAGACAGCGATCGAGAGTGTCAAAACACTCTCAACCACTGCCCGATAAAACTTAACCAACAAATTCTTGTTGACACGGAAACTCCTCAATCTTCTAAGAAAGGACAGCCGTTGCTGGGCTTTTCTAACAATGGAATCAACATGTCAGAGTCACCCATTTCAGATCGTTTGATATGTACTCCTAGACATTTTAAAGAGACAACAACTTCCACTTCGGATCCATTGATTCTCAATGGATGAATTTTGTCTGGATTTCTTCTGAAGTCCACAATAATTTCCTTAGTTTTTTGAACGTTTAATTCTAAGTTGTTGTCGTGACACCAGTGAACTAAATAATGCGTCGCGTCTCCTATTCCGTCGTCCGTCGCGTCGTGCGTCGTGTCGTCGCGTCGTCCGTCGCGTCGCCCGTCGCGTCGTCCGTCGCGTCGCCCTTCGCGTCGCCCGTCGCGTCGTCCGTCGCGTCGTCCGTCGCGTCGTCCGTCGTGTCTTGAAGACACGACGGAAGACGCGACGGACGACGCGACGGCACGACGCGACGAACGACGGAACCGTCGTTCGTCGCGTCGTGCCGTCGCGTCGCCCATTGTCCAATCAATTTTAAAACTTGTTTCTCCACTCGACACAGCGAAAATCTGTGTAACTGTCAACATTTTAAAAGCTTTGGGAATGCGTGTAAGGGGAAAAGCGAATCATACATGTAGCTGTGTATCAGACCATGTGTGACCACAAAAAAACATTTTGATGGTATTAGATATGTGCATCATATATATAGAGTTTTAGAGACGGGCGTGCAAAGAAAAAAATAGGACCGGAATGCACTCAAAGTGTTCAAAAAGCTTTAGGTTGAATATTAAAAAATTCTCCCATGTTGATGGAGAATCAAGTATGGAGACTAAAGCTTTAAAAAACGCAAGAGGCGTCAAGTGTATAGTTCTTAAAGTGATAGGGGGGGGGGGGGGGTTAGAGAGGGCCACAGGGAAAACAGGTGTTGGTTAAAGGGGGGAGATAGGATGTAGGGCGTGAGAAACAGCCCATGTAGCGCTGTGTGTATGATGGCGCTGTGTGTATGATGTTTTGGGGCAGTCTCCTTTTCACACCCTCCATCTTATCCAAACCCCACCCCCACTAACACCTGTTCCCCTTCTAGTTTTGCCTTTTCACTTAACCACCCCCTTCCCTATTAAGAACTATCCACATATCGCCTCATACGTTCTTTAAAGCTTTAATTTCCCTACTTGATTCTCCATTAACAAGGGAAGAATTTTATAAATACTATAAGCTTTTTGAACACTGTGAGTGCGTTCCGGTATT
The DNA here is from genome assembly GCA_037783415.1 of Leptasterias polaris. Lineage (NCBI taxonomy): Eukaryota > Metazoa > Echinodermata > Asteroidea > Forcipulatida > Asteriidae > Leptasterias > Leptasterias polaris. The sequence continues at coordinate 6,804,569 of JAZGTN010000027.1, forward strand.
ACTATATTTTTTGTGCTTGTCCTCTAAAAACACTCTATATGATGCTTATATATACAAAACCATCAAAATGTTTTTTGTGGTCACACTAGTCTCATATTATAGTCTGTTTGCACAAGGTTACACGTTTGATTCGCTTTTCCCCCTACACACAAATATTCCAAGTTTGGTGACACTTCTGTACATTATACACACACCTCAAACACATTGTATACCTGTTGTTGTATGCAATGTGTTGGCTGTGTCTTTGAATCTTATTATTTGTTTCGCATCTATTTGTGTCTCTTCCTTGTCAGCCCTCGCCCATCCGTAGCCCCACTGTCACTGCCAGTTTAAAACAAGTACGCAATGGTCAAGTGCATACCTGTTAATGTCCCCACCCTAACATCAGTTGATCAAATGATTGACTTTTCTATTAGTTTTTGTTTTTCTATCGGGCGATCGGCAGCTCGCCATGGCAGCTTTGCTGTTCTAGTTAAATAATCTGTTTACAGTTGTGTTAAACAATTAAATGTGTCCCATTTTACCCCCACCTGTCATAATCTCGATAGGCCTCATTTAAGACTTAATATGTCTTCATGTACTAATGTTAATGTTAATGTTTATTTACGGAAAAGTGAAATCATACCTGTAGCCGTGTGCAGCAAGTCATGCGTGACCACGAAAACAATTTTGATTGTATTTGAAATGGTTTAAATATACCATAAAGACGGGCGACGCGACGGGCGATGGCACGACGCGACGCACGACGCGACGGACGACGGAACAGGCGACGCGACGGCACGACGCGACGCATATCTGTCGCCTTTAGAACACCATACGGATGAGTCATCAATTACCTTCAGGATCACCCAAAACGTTTCCCAAATCCAGTAGGCAAATTGCTAAAGAAACCATTCCCCTTTGCAAATTGTCGAAGAGCTTTCTCCTGTTGGCTCTTATTGCTTTCCCATGCATACACAATGTTCTTACTAATAAATCAAAAGCTTTGTCCAATCTTCGATAAGTCATTCTCTAAATTTCGAAAATAACCAGTGCCTTGATAGACACCACTCCATAAATAAAACGAGCTCGTTCTTTTCTTCGGTAGCTCTGCATGTATTGTGTGGTTTTCCTTTCACTTCCTGAATAACGTGGTCCGCCATTTTAAAGAGCCAAATTGTTGATTCCTCAAAATGGCAGACGCGTTAGTTCACGAAGTAAAAGAAAAACCACACAATTTCGAGGCATATTTGTGTGAATCATTATACTCTACTTTTAAAACATCTTTCTAACCATAGGCCTATGCATTTTATAACAAACTGTTTCAAACGCCTCATTCACCCAATCCAAGGCAACGTTTCCCTTTAAGTTGTCTGGATATATCTTTGGTTGGTTTTTCAATAGGCTGAGAGACTTTAAAATATTTTGTGAGTATTTTTGAATATTTAGCATTTAGCATTGGTTGCTGTGGGAGTAGACGCCATTTTGAAAATTTTACAACCGCAGCACAGTGAAAACCCAAGATGAGCAGGTTGCTTTCTCTAATTGTATCTTAACAAACAAGGTGTAAGAACATTGAGTTGGTTATTGGCAAAAGGGTGGCATCCAGATACGTGTGAGCAAGAAACCCTGATGAAAATTTGACGATATAATCTCTGTCATTGTTTACGTTGTAAGATAAATGACTAAGTGTATCATTTCGTAAAATGTATTGTGTTCAAAATTATTTGTTTAAACAGAGAATAAAAAGGTTCATTGTTACTCGCAGATATTGACCTGTCTGTTTTACACTGCCCAGCTTTGAAATCTCACGTGAGTCCGAATAGAGGTAATGGTGAGATAGAATTCCCCAATTAAACGATTGAAATGAAGTTTGATTGGTTTTCTATAACGATCCATTACCGAAATGAGGAGTCACGTGACTCTCTCCCTGTTGTGGGACTGGTGGACTTTATATTCCAGTGTAAAGGCTTGCTTTAAATACTGATAAGCGGACCTATGAAAGGATCCCTTATAAAGGGTACGGGGCATTTCCTTTCCTTTAATCTCTTTGAACAAGTGACGTAAACCTCATAACCAGACAATCCAATCTCACGTGACTCCTCATTTCGGTAATGGGTCGTTAGAATCCCCATCAAACTTCATTTCAATCGTTTAATTGGGGAATTCTACCTCCGCATGGTTACTGGTTGGGGGATGTAGGTCTCCAGTTGGAATGTGTCTGTACAAAACCAAAACCAATGGGAGCTGATGCCAAAACGTGGTTAGAGGGACCATCTCCATAGGTCCCCGATCGCACATTTGTTCACACATTGTGTGAGTGCGTATTCATATACTGCCGAAGTCTGACAGGAAATGTTGCCCTCCCCCCAAGACGGCGATTGGGATTGAAATAATTTCGTATTGACTGGTGTCGTTTAGCAAAGCTGAATTTAACATAAAATGTGCATCGCAAGTAAATAGAAAAACTGAAGATGGATTAAAGATAAGACGTAAGAAAAATATTTTAAAGACAACAAGTGTATTAAAGATACTAATAATGACAAAAAGGGCGATGGAACTGATCGAGTTCAAAACAAAACCATTATAAGTTGTGGTTTTTGTTTTGTTTTGTTTGTTCTATGAAAAACCAATAGGAAACATAAAAACAAAAAAATTAAGCTAAAGCAAATAGTTATTTGATTGATGATTAGCGACTCAGATGTTACAGAGCCCAGTTTCAAACAAAATATAGAGTAGGCCTATCAGTAGACAATTATTATGTAATTACTGAATACCACATTATTTAAATTTAATTAGTTTAGTTAACTTTATTTTAAAATCATTCATAATTCAGTCGATGCGGAGCATCGGATGATGGCCCTCTAAACACGTTGGTCTCTCATTGCTGTACGCAGCTCCTCCCGTTGCTGGCCAGAGTCCCGGCACAAGGTGTCCACATAGGTGGTTTGTGGTCTGCCACGGGAACAGTGTCCCTGAGTAGGGGCCCATAGCACCAGCCTGCTCACTGCCACTGTGTAACTTAAATATTTAATTTATTTATTTAGATAGCTCAGTTGGCAGAGCGCCGGCACGTTAATCAGGAGGTCGTTGATTCAAATCCCGCTCTATACAGGCATGAGAATGGGTCATGTTGAAAAAAACTGGAAAATATCGATCCATTTTAAATGATCCCAACCAAGCCGCAGGCTTGTCCCGAGCCGAAAATGAGGCATGCTGGGGGTCCAGGGGGCCCGAGGCCCCCGGCGAGGGTTAAGGGGGCAGCGCCCCCTTTTAGACAATTTTGACAATTTAGGTACTGAAAAGTATCATTTTCAAGCAATTTTCTAAGTAATTTTTAGATATGAATGTCCATATTTAACAGCAGAAATTAACACAATTGACAGAGTTTGAGAATCTAAATGTATCACTCTACGGGCGTCAATCCTGGGGACACGTCCCCCCCACTTTTTGAAGGGTTGGGGACACTGTATCAAAAATGTCCCCCCCCCCCCCAGTTTTTGTTTAATAAACTCATGTATCTCATATACTTTGACCAACTTAACATGTTTTTAACGAAATTGAACTAAAAAACAGAACACATCAAGACAATTTTACCGATATCTCCGTGATTTGAGTCTCATGATTTTGTGATACTAAAGTACCCAGCGAAAAATACCACCAATTCAAAGCACGGCGCGCACGTGTGTACACGACGTTGCACATTGAGCGCATTCTACCAGTTGGCACAACCGAAGCTTCCGGAGGCTTCGCGGCCCCTGGACCCCCAACAGAGCTTCGCCCTTGGACCCCACCAGGGGCCGTACGCCGGCCCTGGTGGACCCCCACCCATTACATGCATTGTTTTTCTGTCCCCCTAAGACCTAGTCATGGGCACGCAGTTGCTGTCAATGATGCAAATCTAACAAGTATGCTGGGAGTTTGTCATTGTACAAAAAGTCACTTATTAAAAAAATTGTTTTAAGATTCATCGGTAACAAAGAAGAGACGTTGAAGAATTCAAAATTCACAGGGACCCCATTTAACATGAATATTGTCCATCGGCAAACAGGGGGGGGGGGGAGAAGGGATGGAGATTGTCGAATATTGAAAGTTTGTGTGTGATTCAAGTAAGATTAATATATCGTGTATGTTGGGCATTTATATATTGTTTCTCGTTCTTTTTTCTCTGAACCAAGTCTAAATATTTATAGCAAGGAGAGCTTGTCTAGGCCATTCAGACATACTAAAACCCTCCAACTTCAGGGGGCTCCTCCCCCTGAACCCCCGCCAAGGGCTTCGCCCCTGGACCCCACCAGGGGCCCTTCGGCGGGCCCCTGGACCTCACCAGGGGCCCTTCGGCGGGCCCCTGGACCCCACGCAGTAAAATATCATGCTGTCCCCCCCACATTTCGAGACGGATTGACGCTCCTGCTCTATAATAAGGCCCCCCAAAAAGGGTTCTGTTTCCGGTTACACGACCGACCCTAATTTTATGCTGCGACCCTAAACTTTTTATTCGGCTTGAAAAAAAAATAATAATAATAATTTAATAATACAAAATTATTTTAAAAAATGAAGGTATTATGGACCAAGTGTCAGACTTTGACCAAACTAACATGTTTGTTAACAAAATTTAATTAAAAACTAGAACACATCCAGACAAGTTTACTGATATCTGCGTGATTTGGGTCTCATGATTTTGCGATCCACGGACGTCGTATCGTGTTTCCTGAAGTACCATGCGGAAAATACCCACAATGCAAAGCACTGCGCGCACGTGTCTACACGACGGCGCGCAATTTGAAGATTGCACAAACTTATGCTCAATAGGCAAATGGAGCTGCCGATTCTGCGCAAGAGTTTGTCCAATTCGTTGTGCAAATCTGTTGATTGCGCTCCACAGATACACGAAAGGGGACTCAACAGAAGACGCAAGCGGACGATTTGGGGACATCGTGTACATCGTGATCGCTATTGGTCAGCCTTTCACGGCACTTTCGAGTGAATTTGTTTACGTTTATCCGAACAATAAAAATGTAAACGTGGGCCGGATGATCGGTCGGTTAAACATGTAATCGTGTAACCCCAATTTTAAACCTGAACTCGGAGAGGTCATATTTTAGCCTCCAAAAAGCGGAAAAACGCCGAATGGCGGGAAATTCTCATGCCCGTCAATTTTTCTTAGTTCAACCCAAAATCTTTTAAAATGTACCCTGTCAGTTTCCCTTGTGGTTTATTATTTGATATCTGGTATGAAAAATCGCATCCCCTTAAGGTGATCGCTTCTCAGGTTGTATCGTATACTTGGGTGTGATCCCTGGCTACACGGCAGTTTACGTTTGAACTGATTAGCACCCCCGAAAAAAGATATTGACAAAATAGGGAGACAGCCAACATAGTGCTAGATTAGCTCAGTTTGGTAGAGCGCCGGCACGTTGTTCAACCCCAAATCATTTATTTTATAACGACAGGATTCCTTAAACCCAGAGATCGGTTTTCTAACACCCGGTTTGTTTTTCTATTGGTGTCAAAGACCAGTAATCCATGTACGATCAGAGTGAAGTTTTAAAGTTTAAACCCGTGTGTGTGGCCACAACTTTAACCACTAAAAGTACACGTCTAGGCTTATACAGTTTACAAAAAACTTTTTAAGCCTATAGACGAATTGTACAAGTCTGATGTTTCCCCTGTTTGAACGGCAAGTTGACATGTACGTTGGTAACTCACCAATGCATGTCGTTTTTTTTGTTTTTTTCATAAGTTGGGTTTAGGGGCCATCTTCAACAATTCACGGTCACACAAAGAGTATTACCAGGGCAATGCAAAAACTGGGTGTTAACATTGACACCATGGATGTTGTCACACATAGATATCCAAGAGAGAACAAAACTTAACATCATCATAGGGTGCTCAAATAACACCAATGTAATTATGTTGGCAGAAACGAATTGAGGGGAACGTACGACGTACGACCTTGAACATTTTGAAAACTAACAGATATACCATGATAGGTCCATGTACATGTGCGTGTACATACAGGTTCTAGTGGGAGTGTCTTTCCTTCAAACAATCAGGGAATACATATCAACCATGTTCATTTCGTGGTTTGCTTTTTTACAGCAACGTGAACTAAAAAAATGTAGGATATCTGTTTAATAATAACTGTTTATTAACTTACATTTTAGATGAATCGTGGAATGACTTATTTTGTGAAAAGCTGTGATCCCGTTTCTAACAAAACGTTGTGAGCTAGTGTTGTTCGTCACATCTGTTTTGGACTCCTCTGTTGCATACAACGCGAAGCAACAGACTCTGATGTCCTACCGGGGCTAGGTTCTTTTCTCTATGGTTCAATGCACCATTAAAGAAAAGTTATAGGGCAACTGTATCCGACCATGATCCGACTGTAGTATAGACGATGTGACCTCTGACGTCATTTGAAATCATAACATGATGCGCGCGCATGTCGCCGGGCAAAACCTTTGTGTACTTGACAGCCAGCTAGAAAGTACACGCAATATTATCATGACTACGCGTCTTTTTGCCCGGCGGAACATGACTTGGACAACAGACTTGTCAACAGAGGGCGGTTTGATTGTAAACACAGGTCACATCGTCTATACAATTTGAACACGTTTTAGCTCTTTCTTAGAAACGTACCAGTAGTATTAAGCGCGGCATTGGTTAAAATTTGTACTTTTATTATTTTATTTGAGCTACACTTAATAAAATAAAATACCAGTTTAATGCTGAATGGGCGAAACAGAAGCGGGCCGACCTTCATTTGGGACAATTTCACTTATCTCTTGACTATTAAAAGAACAATGTCAACCAGTGTTAAACTGCCGAAGCTTAGCCCCACCGTTGCCACAAGGCTTCATTTAATTATACTTTGTGTGGGATTTGAGGCATTGCATGGTGAGGTAGGTATTAATGTATAATTATTTGGTTTGCGGTAACACCATGTGTTTATCTACTTGCTGGTTAGATTATGTTATTTTGAGAATCCACTGCCGCGGAGTCGATTTTCGGGAGACATCTCAGTCCTGAAAAAACTGTCCTGCTCTACAACCTGGGCAAAAGGTAGGGAATCGGCCGGGACGCGACATCTGTTTTACTGGCTCAGTTGCGGCAGAACCAACAGGAGGCGCTGTTTGAGAGGGATTCCGTCATATTAAAGATATGAATAATGTAGCTTCTTGTACGTCGAGTGAAAACTTTTAAATGGCTGATCAGGCTTTTGTGCGTTATGTGATTGTAACAAAATGTAACACATTTGTACGCACACAGGGATTGTGTAGGCCTACTGTGCTACAAATGAGCGACGCACGAGCGCTCACACTAGGGGTATAATCGGCGATCATCTTAGATTCTGACCCAACCACTACATGCTTGGACGGTGCCTGCCTGTCTCCACGCTGGCAGCTCGCTCTCGGGAGCTCGCTCAACCCGGATTGGTCACACTGCGATCTCCTCCTACTTACTTCCGAACTACAAGTTCAAGAACCTTATTGTCGAAGAGGGCAGATTACACGTGTGTCGGTCCAATACCTCGTCACAATACCGATATACACAAGGAGCTGAAATTCCTACGTAAGTTTAGGGTTTTCGTTAAAAGGCATTATACAGGGATAAGTTACATACCATCTTGCACCTTATAAACATTTGTTAGCATGAAAAACACACGTCATGACAACTGTGCCGTCTTCGTATTGATGTTCAATTGTCTGATGAGTTTCAAGGTTCAATTCAGTTTCAATATTGAGTTATGTTCCAGAGAAGAGTTCCGTGGAAGAAGGAGAAGAAAAAAAACCCTAGAGATTCAGTTTTTGTTTACTACAAAAACAAGGTGTTCGTGGGGGGGGGGGGGGGGGGGTTACGAGTGGGTAGGTGCGCTTCATTGTTCTGTTTTAACAAGATGTAAAAGGTTAAAATGTTGTTATCTCAGTGCAAAAGTTTAAGAGGGATTGCTGTTCTACAATCTGATACAAAAATTATGCTGAAGTGATCAAGAGTTTTAAAGATATCAATAAGATAAGATATTATGAAATTTTCAACTTCCGTTATGAACCGAAGTAAGTTAAAATATTGTACGGGTTCTGTGAAGCGTTTGTCGAACTTTTAACGATCTATCCGATGATGCAAAATCCGAATTATGGTTTTTGAGTTATGATTTTTATAAATAATAAACTTTGATTTAATGTAATTCAGTGCCCGATGACGTCATCATGACATCATCATGAAATCATCCTCCAGTGGGGGACACTTACGCGAAGTTAAATAATATATGTTCCATAATTGTGAAATACCGCCGCAAATGACAGTGAAGCCGACATTTATTTTACCAGACTTATAAGATGTAATAATGTACATGTATACATTCAATTTGTACCATTTAGTTCATGATACTTTTGTGATAAAATCTGTAACTTTGTTGTTATGTGTAAATTAAAAATAACGCAAGTTTAGAAGATTAACAAAATTTGCAGTGAATATGAGTCTCCTAATTGTTTGCTAAAGTTGTACATCATGCAGGTTGACATCATTAAGGTTTTACACATACTGACAAGACATGGAGGTCTGATTAGTCATTCGTTTATGACGTAACATTGTTTACGGAAGTTTTAGCGTGCATCAATGCGTGCCTTGCTGCTTAGCCGAGTATACGTTATAATTTGCCTTGGAATGAACGATTTCACTGATGATACATGTATTATTGTAAGGATTCGTAACACTTATCATTGACCACTTTACGGCGATATCAATCCTGACATGGCATTTGGGCTTTCTTTCCCTTTTTGAAATCATCCTCCGGTGGGGGGGACACTTACGGCGAAGTTAAATAATATATGTTCCATAATGTTAAAATAAACACTTATTCCCAAAATCTTCAATGATAAACAATGTGCATAACGGCGATATCAATCCTGACATGGCATTTGGGCTTTCTTTCCCTTTTTGAAATCGTCCTCCAGTGGGGGGACACTTACGGCGAAGTTAAATAATATATGTTCCATAATTGTAAAATACCGCCGCAAATGACAGTGAAGCCGACATTTATTTTACCAGACTTATAAGATGTAATAATGTACATGTATATAATTTGTACCATTTAGTTCATGATACTTTTGTGATAAAATCTGTAACTTTGTTGTTATGTGTAAATTAAAAATAACGCAAGTTTAGAAGATTAAACAAATTTGCAGTGAATATGAGTCTCCTAATTGTTTGCTAAAGTTGTACATCATGCAGGTTGACTTAAGGTTTTACACATACTGACAAGACATGGAGGTCTGATTAGTCATTCGTTTATGACGTAACATTGTTTACGGAAGTTTTAGCGTGCATCAATGCGTGCCTTGCTGCTTAGCCGAGTATACGTTGTAATTTGCCTTGGAATGAACGATTTCACTGATGATACATGTATTATTGTAAGGATTCGTAACACTTATCATTGACCACTTTACGGCGATATCAGTCCTTAAACATGGAATTTGGGCTTTCTTTCCCATTTTGAAATCATCCTCCAGTGGGGGGGGGGGGGGGGGGGGGACACTTACGGCGAAGTTAAATAATAATGTTCCATAATTTTAAAATAAACACTTATTCTCAAAATCTTCAATGATGAACATGTGCATAAAGGCGATATCAATCCTGACATGGCATTTGGGCTTTATTCCCTTTTTGAAATCATCCTCCAGTGGGGGGACACTTATACGGCGAAGTCATCCTGGGGGACACTTACGGCGAAGTTAAATAATATATGTTCCATAATAAAAAAAACCCACTTATTCCCAAAAGCTTCAATGATAAACATGTGCATAACGGCGATATCAATCCTGACATGGAATTTGGGCTTTCTTTCCCTTTTTGAAATAATCCTCCAGTGGGGGACACTTACGGCGAAGTTAAATAGTATATGTTCCATAATTGTAAAATAAACACTTAACTTTCTTACCATTTATAAGAGAGACAAGTCATATGATTTGAGAAAAAGATCAATATACAACATCGAGTTTGGACTTGTGACCGTGTTCCTAAATATTCATAAATAAAGTTACCCTATTGAGTGTCCCTCAACGGCAAAATCATGAATAGGATGTAGTTTGGACCAATAATTAAAAACAGCATCATACATCGTGTAAAACTTCGTTCACAAATTACAAGAGGTGTCGCCATCACAAACGAACAAACATACACTATAGCACGCGGTCAAACGGAGTTTGGACTTTGTGACCCCAAGTCGACCCCAAGAACAAACATACACGGAGTCGACCCCATACTTCATAGACCCTGTCGTGACTTATTGTTAATTGCAAGTCATGCAATAGCAGTTGATTTTGTACATTTGTATATTATTGAGACATGCAACAGCAGTTGACTTTTTGCATGTGCTTTGTTTTTTTGGTGAAAAACTCCATATTGGATTATTGATTTTTCACTACTGCTGGATAGTTCTTTTGATGCAACAGTGTTTCTCTGCTCCTTCATCTTCATAACTTTGCTTAACTTTTATTTGGGTAATCAGGAAAACCCTTATTTGAACGATATTAACTGTATACCATCAGACTTAGCTTCAAGTGCTTTGGACGCATTTTTCAGCTTCAATTATCTGTGGACGTTATACTGAAATCTTAGCCACAATCCGTGTGTATAATATGGAAGTGCTGTAGTTGGTTCTACTGTGTTGACCATCGTCGTGACTGACACTTTGACGGCTTGGATGGTCATCTAAAACAGCATATTTTTGAGTAAGTAAATTGAAAACTTATTAATTACTTCATTGGTGACCCCGAACTTTGAGAGCCAACCTTGATTCGTTTTATTTTCCACGGAACTTTAGCTTGCTTGTACATTTCATCTCGACTCATGAGTCATCCACATCAAGCTTGATTTGTCTGCTAGTGCTATATTTTGAGTATACATATATCATTTACCATGGCTACCAACAAACCAGCTGTTGAGGAACCTCCCGAGGCTGTACCGATACCACTTGCTGCGGTTAGTTTGAAGCTACTTCCATTTTGGCAAAATGATCCTACGTTGTGGTTTGCTCAAGTAGAGGCCCAGTTTCAAACCAGGGGGATCACGGCCCAGGCCACCAAGTTCGCTCACATTGTGGGATGCCTTCAACCCGACGTTGCACAAGAAGTTCGCGACCTTCTTATTGATCCTCCCCAGTCAAATCCATTTGATGTTCTCCGCCTAGAATTAATTCGCCGCACCTCAGCCTCAGAGCAAAAGAAATTGCATCAGCTGCTCATTGCGGAAGAGCTGGGGGATAGAAAACCCTCACAGCTTCTACGTAGGATGAAACAGCTCCTGGGGGACAACAAGTTGGAGGAGCGGATCCTAAAACAACTATTCCTACAGCGTCTTCCATCAAATGTGCAGTTAATCCTAGCCTCTACTAGCGACACAATAACCATCACCCAGCTGGCTGATCTTGCTGACAAGATTGTTGAAGTGGTTATACCACCAGTTGGGCCTGTCATGTCAGCTTTGGCCGCCCCGATTGCGTCGCCTCCAAGTACCATCGGCATAAGTGCACCGCCAGCCTCAGTTCACACAGTTCCACCGCCCTCTTCGGACATTCAAAATCTACAGGCTCAAGTTATCCAGTTGACCCTGCAAGTCCAACAACTATCCACACACATGTTGGGTGCCATTCAGTCCCGTCAAGGCTCATCTAGATCCAGACATCGTGACGCCTCACATGAGAGAGCCCCCAGCCGTAGTTCCAGTACACAGCGCCACTCCGCAGGGGAGTGTTGGTACCACTGGCGTTTCGGTTCGCTCGCCCGGAAATGTATCCCGCCTTGTACTTTCCAGCCTGCAGCTTCTCATCCGGGAAACGAGAAAGCCAGCCATTAGAGGCGACCAACGCAACTGGTACACTGGGAGTCGCCTATTTTTTGTCACAGATCGTATAACTGGTACACGATATTTAGTTGATACTGGAGCTGAGGTCAGCGTTTTACCCTCGACTCCAAGGGATACATGTCGATCTAGCACATTGATTCTCCAAGCAGCCAATCACACGCCCATTGCCACTTTTGGTGAACGATCACTAACACTCAACTTAGGTTTACGACGAACATAGCGTTGGATTTTTATAGTGTCAGCTGTATCGACACCCATCCTTGGCGCTGATTTTTTACGCCACTATGGACTGCTCGTTGATGTTAAAGGTCGCAGACTCATCGACACCACCACCAACCTATCTGTGAAGACCGTTGCCACGGCAACCCCATCAATTTGTCCAATGTTTGCTAAGTCCGACAATTCCGCTCGTTTCGAGGCAATACTTCACCGGCATGCGGACATCACCAGACCCGTTTACCAGGCATCATCAGTTAAACATACTACGACTCACCACATTGACACCCGCGGGCAACCAGTTTCGGCTCGTCCACGTCGATTAGCTCCAGACCGCTACACTATCGCCAAACACGAATTTGAACACATGTGTGAACTGGGCATTGTTCGCCCATCTAGCAGCAATTGGTCATCGCCCCTGCACATGGTCCCCAAGAAGACACCAGGAGATTGGAGACCATGTGGAGACTACCGTGCTCTCAATCAGCACACAGTTCCAGACCGCTATCCTATACCACATTTGCAAGACCACACGGCAGGACTCCATGGTAAAAAGATATTTTCAAAACTGGACCTTGTTCGAGCTTACCACCAAATACCTGTCCATTCAGCTGACATACACAAAACTGCTATCACCACACCGTTTGGATTGTTTGAGTTTGTGCGCATGCCCTTTGGGCTACGTAATTCCGGACAGACTTTTCAACGCTTCATCGACGAAGTTCTTCGTGGTTTGCATTTTGTATACGCCTACATTGACGATTTGCTTGTCGCTAGTGATACAGTGGAAGAACACGAACAACATCTTGATATTTTGTTTTCGCGTTTATCTCAGTATGGAGTTATCATCAACCCAGCCAAATGTGAATTTGGCGTCTCATCCCTAACATTTCTCGGCCATGTCATTGATGCACAGGGTATCCAGCCGCTAGCCGACAAGGTGTCCGTGATACAGGATTTCCCAGTACCCGACTCGCTACGCAAGCTCAGAGAATTCCTTGGGCTCATCAACTTTTATCGTCGTTTCATCTCTCACTGCGCTGACATCGTCCAACCACTTACCGACCTTCTCAAGAGCAAGACGAAGAACAAAGCAATTGTACTTCAGGGTGCAGCACTCGCGGCATTCAACACAGTCAAGACTGCTTTGGTTCAAGCAACTCTTCTTGTTCACCCCCGGCCAACTTCACCAATTTGCCTCATGGTTGATGCATCCGACGCAGCTGTTGGAGGAGTTCTACAACAACTCATTGATGATGTATGGGAGCCTCTCTTCTTTTTCTCTAAGCGTTTGCAGCCCGCCGAAACCCGATATAGTACCTTCGGACGGGAATTGTTGGCTGTTTACTTAGGAATTCGCCATTTTCGACACAGTGTTGAAGGGAGACAGTTCTGTATATACACTGACCACAAACCACTGACTCATGCCTTCACCGCCAAACCTGACCGCCCCCTCGGGAGATACGCCATTTGGACTACATATCACAGTATACAACGGATATCCGTCACATCAGTGGTGTAGCCAATACTGTTGCAGATGCCTTATCTCGCCTTGGGCTGAACCCGATTACTACATCCTCCCAGATAGATTTCCGAGAGATCTCCGAGGCTCAGCAGGATGATTCAGAGCTTCAGGAATTACAGTCCACGACTTCATCCTTGCAATTTAAGTCGATCCCCCTACCAGTTTCTGACGGTACCATAATATGTGACGTTTCCACTGGCACAGCTCGTCCTTATATCCCACAGGCATTTCGTCGAGCCATTTTCGACTCCCTGCACAATTTGTCACACCCAGGCATCAGTGCTACACAGCGTTTAATTGCTGCACGATTTGTTTGGCCTGGCATCAATAAAGATGTACGGTTTTGGGCCAAGACATGTCTTGCTTGTCAAAGGACAAAAGTACACCGTCACACCAAAGCTCCACTGGGTACCTTTTCAACACCAGACGCCCGTTTCAACCATGTACACATCGACTTGGTAGGACCCCTCCCACCATCCGAGGGTAACATGTATCTTTTAACATGTGTCGATCGCTTCACACGCTGGCCAGAGGCAATTCCTATACCAGACATCTCAGCTGAGACCGTGGCACGAGCTTTTGTGTCACGATGGGTCGCAGTTTTTGGAGCACCATCTACAGTCACTACCGATCGTGGTCGTCAGTTCGAGTCGGCCCTTTTTCAGTCGCTCTCTAATATACTTGGCTGTAAGAAAACTCGAACTACCTCTTACCATCCTGCAGCAAATGGCCTAGTCGAACGACTACATCGTCAACTTAAAGCATCGCTCAAAGCACACAACAACCAACGCTGGACTGAAACACTTCCAATAGTTTTGCTTGGTATTCGTACCGCGGTAAAAGCAGACATCGGCTGTTGTGCAGCAGAACTTGTTTTTGGTACTTATTAATTACTTCAACCCCATAGCATGCAACAGTACACACGATAATGTGATAAATCGATCCCTACCATGTACCTAGCATGCTACAGTACAGTATATTATTATTATTATTATTATTTATTCGGCCAAGATTCAAAGACAATAATAATAATATGATACCAAGTCGACCCAACGAACGAACACACCCCAACAACACGACCCCATACTAGCATGCCACAGTATTGTACACACGATACAAGCTACAGTGGTCACACACTATACATGTGAGTGGTGTATGTACGTAGTGCGGTACACACGATACAAGCTACAGTACAAGAGTGTGGTGTTTGTACGTAGTGCGGTACACACGATACAAGCTACAGTACAGTAGAGTAAACACTATACATGTGAGTCGTGTATGTACGTAGTGCGGTCACACACTATACATGTGAGTGGTGTATGTACGTAGTGCGGTACACACGATACAAGCTACAGTACAAGAGTGTGGTGTTTGTACGTAGTGCGGTACACACGATACAAGCTACAGTACAGTAGAGTAAACACTATACATGTGAGTCGTGTATGTACTCAGTGCGGTCACACACTATACATGTGAGTGGTGTATGTACGTAGTGTGGTCACTAAACCGTGACTGCGTAGCCGTAGCCGCCGGCTACGAGGTGGTGCTTATGAGTTGCGGGGTATTCTGCAATTGAGCCGAGTATTTGTGTCCTGTCGAAGATTTATCCCCAGCCCGTATAACCCTTTCAGTACCGCCGTGCCATAGCGGCTCAAAAAAACATCCCACTTGGTGACCAATGAGTCCGTATGGCACGTAATTATTTTCATTCTTGGTGACCAATGAGCCTCTCTGGCACATCGACCAAAAGTAAGTTATCCAAATGTTAATAGCGCCCTCAATCGCCTGCGTCCATCCCCACGGCAACAAGCTGCCCGCGTGTGCCCTGAAGCGTCGCAAGTTTTAAAATTTAAGCGGGATCGTTAAGCGTCCCCCCACGCATTCTCGAGTAAGAGATCATTCTGAGAACATGGCCGATGAAAATGAAAAGATTTTGGAAGAAATTTTCGCAGACAGTGGTTCAGAAATGTCATCTGACGAGGAATCGCCACTTGAGGACTCGGAGACGTCAGAAGACAGTGAGGATACAGAGCCGAGGGCCTCGACATCAACAGCAACATTAACCTCTTCTAAGAAGGGTAAGAAGACCAAGAATAAGCCGAATTTCAGGTGTGGATGGCGTGAAGCCAACTCTTACACACGGCGACCGCCTGTTAAATTTACAGCAAACACCGGGGCTACAGAAGACTTAAGTTCGTTCTCCCCCATACAAATCTTCAAACTGTACTTTTGTGAAGCAGTGTGGCAGATTATGGTACTAGAGACTAATCGTTATGCTGAACAAATATTGGGAGCGGGGGCAGAAAATAAGGGTGCTTGGAGACCAACTAATGTACCTGAAATGATGGCATTCGTGGCCCTACTTCTTTGCATGGGAATCAACAAAAGGCCTCGTTACTCCATGCATTGGTCCAGGTCTGAAATTCTACGAAGTCCCCTGTACTCAGCAACCATGGCTCGTAACCGATTTACTGCAATCCTAAGATTTTTTCACCTCGCCAATAACAGAGATGTCGAGGGCGACTCTCCCCGTGACAAACTTGCTAAATTACGCCCACTGTTAAACATTGTACTACCATCATTCCTCCGGGTGTACCAGCCGGGACGAAGCCTTTCACCGGACGAGACGATGGTCAAATTCAAAGGACGACTGAGCTTCAAGCAGTACATGCCAAGAAAAGCCGCAAAATGGGGATTGAAATCTTTCTCATTGAACGAATCCGGAGTTGTTCACAGGATCGCAGCCCAGGTCCCCACAAGGACAGTCCTCTGTAAGTGATCCTGAGACAAACCATCCATCCGAAATAGGGGCACCAGGCAACGTAGTATTGAACCTTTTGCAGGGACTCGAAAATAAAGGACATTGCATCTACATGGACAATTGGTTTAGTAGCCCGGCTCTGTTCTCAAAGTTGTCTGAGCTAGGATTCGGAGCTTGTGGAACTGTGCGCTATACCACCCTAGGGATACCCGACGTAGCAAACTCCAAGAAATTTCCTATGAAAAGCGGTGCAGATCCCAAATTTTATCAGAAAGCAGGCCAACTATGCGTTATGTGGCAGGACACAAAACGTGTCACTCTCCTCTCAAACTATGGCGATTGCAGTGTCACTAGTAAAAAGATTCGGAGCCGGAAAACTTCAACAGGACTTCGTCATATCAAAAAACCGTGCATAGTCGAGGATTACAATAAATACATGGGGGGCACGGATCTGGCAGGACAATTATGCACGTACTATACTCATACCCACAAAACATTCAAATGGTGGAAACGTGTATTTATGACAATCCTAGACATATGTTTGCTTAATGCTAATGTCGTATACAACAGCATCCATACAAACAAGAGCTTGGCTACTTTGGATTTTCGGGTCAAGGTGATAGAGGCACTAATTATTTCAAGCTTCGAGAACAACCCAGTTGACCATACCCGTCAAGTGTCAAGTGCTTCAAACGCCCTTTCAACTCAGCACTTTCTGGGTCCGAATGTTGGCGGGAAGAAACGTGACTGTGTTGTTTGTATGCAGTTCCACCTCTAATCGGAAACAAACTCGCATGATTTGTAAGCAGTGTATCAAGCCAATGTGTGTTATACCATGCTTTGAGAAATTCCACACCAAGCGATAAATTAGGTCAACAATTAAACTATAAATTAATTAAGTAAAAAATGTGTAAAGCTGTTATACCATTATTGGAGAATTTCTACACCAAGCGAATAATTTTCAATACTTTCTGAAAACTCCCCCCCCCCCGCTACAATGTTGAATCCCACAATCGCATGCCTGCCAACAAAGTATAGCACTTTGGCAAAATTAAATGTTAGTTCCTTCTTTACATATTGGTTCATGATAGGTGTAAATTTGAGGAGTAATTTTTGTCCAGTTCATATTGTGCGTAATCAAAACTCTCTTGTTTTTATTGAATGTGCAATCCTATGAGCGGGTTTGGGGGGGGGGGGTGGTTCAAAAGGAATTTATTAAAACATTATGTTTATTTTAGGTTTCAGAAACAACTTTTAAAATAATCAAAATGGCCGACTTAAGCAACTGTACCACATTGTTTGTATTTGGTCTCATTGGGTTCCTGCATCCTGAAAACCTGGCAATATTTTATGTTACGGGCCAAAACCAAATTGATTGGCGGCCATTTTTATTATTTAAATGGCCGCCTTAACCGACTGATCCAATAATTTAATTATGTGTCTTGTTGGGTTTCTGGATCCTTAATACATTCCAGTTTCCAACATTGAGGCGAGGCGAGGCGGGGGGGGGGGGGGGGGGGGGGGGGGAGGATGGTACTTAGAAAATACAAGTATAGCACTTTGGAAATATTTTATGTTAGTTCCTTCTTTACATATTGGTTCATGATAGGTAAAAAATTAATTTGAGGAGTTATTTTGTTCGAGTAACGTTCATATTGTGCTTAATCAAACTTCTATTGTTTATTTTTAACGTATAATACCGGTGAATACTATGAGCGCTAATCCAAGTTTCCTACATTGAGGCGGGTGGGGGGGGGGGGGGGGGGGGGGGGGTGGGTAGGATGATTGTTTGGAAGTACGAGTATAGCACTTTGGCTATATATAATGTTATTTAATGCGAGTTCCTTCTTTGTCATTAAATGTGGTAACACAATTTTTGGGGGATTAAAACCTGTTTATTTTTTGTTTCATAAACCAATGTTATAATAATCAAAATGGCCGCCTTTTAAAAGTGACTGAACCACCATTTGTGTATTTGCTCTCATTGGGTTCCTTCATCCTGAAAACATGGCAATTATAATTTTTTTATGTGAGGCTCGTAGACGGAGATACAGGCCAAAACCAAATTGATTGGCGGACATTTAGAAATGGGCAATATTTAATGTTATTTTATGTCAGTTCCTTCTTTGTCATTAAATGTTGAAAACAATTAATAGTTATGATTTTAGCAGTAATTTTTTTCTAGGTCATATTGTGCGTAATCCAAACTCTCTTGTTTATATGTAATGTCCTATCCTAGGAGCGGGTTTGGGGGGGGGGGGGGGTGCTTCCAAAAAATTATATTCTAACCTTTTTTTTATTTGAGGAATCATAATTTGCCAAAATACAAAATGGCCGCCTTAACCAATTGATCAACTATTTCATCCTGAAAACATGGGTATAGTCACCAACCCCCAGTATCTGTGAGGCTCAACCAATTTTTTTAATTTTTTTGGCGGGTTTGGGGTGGGGGAGGATGCTGTTTCAAAAGTAATTTCTTAAAACCTTATGTTTATTTAACGTTTCCAAAATAATTCTCATGCAGATTGGTATGAACAGCTACTTGACAAATGTTTAGCTTTCACATTTAAACTACTCAATTGTGTATTTATTGGTCATAATACCATACCTCAAATATATGATAAAGGCAATGATTTAGTCCAAGGCAATATGCCAAAGGAAAGAGTAATTTAATTGCTTGCTTGTACAAGTTGCATTATGTTACTAGGACCTAGGCTAACCCCAATCTGCCTTGTGAGGGCGCTGTAACCTAAAACTTTCCTAAATAGTGTTGGTCACCAGGTAGCCATGTCAAGGAAATTTCTCTGGTCACCATTGCATTAGTAGCAAATATGTGTTGGTACTGAAAGGGATATAAAGGATTTGTGATGTTTTCTGGAAAGTACTAAAACTAACTTCAAACCTCCAAGATCATTCTAGATCCTTCATAACGGATTAGCGCCGCCCACTAGGGTCAACGCACTTATACACAGAGAATGATTGACAGCGTGGGTTGTATACACATAATTACATGTACACGCATTAGGATCTCATAACAGTACACATAACGTTGAAACTGATGCAAGCCACAGTTCACGCGCTGAACACAGGTGCACTGTCGTCGCCTTCCGTTTTACTGGCAAGTAACAGGTTTTTTCTCAACAGCGCCCTCTTTCGTTGGATATTTAGAAAACAGCGCTGATAAAATTAATAAAATCGTTTTCGGGCATATCTACGGAATAACTCAAGATTGAAATTGAATTGAACATTGCAACTCATAAGAAAGTTGAACCTCAAACTTAATGACGTCATGATGACGTCATCGGGTATCGAATTACAATAAATCATAGGCCTAGTTAAATATTTGTAAAAAATTATAACTCACGACCCATTTATTTGATTTATACAATATACACATCATCGGATAGGTAATTTAAAGTTCGACAAACGCTACACAAAAATGACCTCATTTGACCTTGACTTCCGGTTCAAACAGGAAGATAACATTTTAAATTTGAAAAAATCATATTTTCTGAACAACACATTGGATTTTTTAAATCTATACATCATTTAAAAGGTCGTCATAAACTAATCACGTGCTACACAAAATGTGACCCTATTTGACCTTGACTTCCAGTCAAAATGGAAGTTGATGTTTAATTTTTGAAAAATTCTTAACTCCTGAACCAGGCATTGAATTGATAATGTATAATGTCGTTACCTTTTCATTTAATCACTCTCCACGAACACCTTGTTTTTGTCACATAACAAAATCTGAAAGTCTAGTTGTTTTTCTATTTTCTCAAAAAGTTGACACTGTAATCAAATAAAAGTTTCACAGGTGACTTTTATCTTTATTTATACTTTTGTCCACTAACTCATTACTACCTTGAAAAGAAGCAAAAGCTGGTCCTACTCTTAAATTAGTTTTGAAAATCGGATATGGTGTATTAAAGTAAAAACAAGAGGGAGTGCTTTATGTATAGCATAACCATTTCTAAGCTGAGTTATTGTCCATTTATTAGGATGGATTTGTATAATATGTAAATGTTGGGAACCCAAGTGCGCCCTCAGTTTTCAAGTATCTTTGTGATGAGCATATTTACCAGACAAAATTTACTTTGGGGTATTCGCCATTTGTCTTCATTTTTTCATATGTTTATTGTCTACGCGTGTCTCTCTACATAAATTTTCTGGTTTAAATAATTGAATTTATCCACGTGTGTAATTATTGTATAGTAATTGAAGCGTATAAACTCCATAAATGTAATCGGGACTAATACGAGGCACTTTGTGATGTTCACATGGTGTAAACTACTTGGTGGTGCAGTTCACTTGCTGTTATTCAAAACAATTAAGTTTAATTTTAAAATGGATTTAAAATAATATTGATTTTTAAGCATAAGTGACGACAAAGATTATTGTAAATGTATGTTTTGTCTCTGAGAAATGGTAGTTACAAATTTCATGTGGCAAACGTATTTGTCTACGGGCATATTTATTCCATTCGCTTGACTGAGCCCTGGGTCGATTGATTTGAAGACAAAAACCACTTAAAACAAAGACTGTTACTTCTCTTTTCTCTTTTTTAAAAATATTTGTGTTTAAATGTTAAAGTAAGAATGAGCCGGGCCTCCATCCAGCTCCCTGTGGTTCATGATCTTAACACTTACAAGAATAATCGGCCAGCATCAAGACCAACTACTAGCACGATTCAGTCATTGTGTATTGAAAATGATTTAATTTATAAAAGTCTATCAGAACAAACACGAAATGACGAATGAATTGGACTCGTCAAATACTAAAACATACACAGACAGATAAACCACCACTCAGGTTACATTAAAAACGACAAAATTTAAGAGCAAACGTGAAATGACGAATAAAGTGACCATGTATAATAATTTTACTAGCCCATGTCATTCCTATCTTAACATTTTGCTTAAACTAAAAATGTATGTAAATTATATATATAAACGGACAAAACAGAGCGCAGTAGTTCCATTTTTAAAGTAATAGTGCTCAAAAAGAATATACAGGTTGTATAAAACAGCTAGCTTAACAAGACCAATGCAATCTTAAAGCCTGTTTTGGACTACGCGGTTGCCGCGAAGCTATGGTGGCACAAATTCACAACAAACACTTTGCATAAGTTGCCCTGGCAACTCTTTCAAAGCATTCCGCTGAGAATATAGAATTGTAATGTCATAATTATTTGCTTCGAATTTGCATAATACAGAAAGTTATTTCTTAATCACATCTGCTGAGCAAAAATTGATGCGTGCTCTAAAGGCAACATTTATAGAAATGGTGATACTTCATTTTATCGCCTAAACGATAGAATGCTTTATACGCAGGGGGAAGGGCAGTATTCATGTCACAGCGGCACGCATTTGCACGTGTTGTTTTATTATGGACAAACATTGACAACATACATGTACATTGTAGGTGGGCTTGAAGGTTCACGTGCGTGCGCGGGCGCACTGTGTAAATTCTTACAAATCTAGGTCACAACAATTTCGCGGGCAGAAAACATATTACTGTATATGTATCGGTAAAGAATATAATTGTGAATGTGTTACAAATTATGTTATATAAACAGTTTTGACAATGAGCCAATAATATGCGGTGCAGGGAAAATCAACCAATGGCTCCAATTCTTGCGTTGCTGGGGACGCTTGAGCAAGCGGGAAAGTTGGGGGATAAATCACTTTCGTCATAGTCTTGTCTGTGAACGCATGGAAATAATTTGCAGCAATTATAAACAATTTTCAAATTCTCTTTGGAAATAGTGTTTAGTGTTTTAGAATTGGTGTTTAGGAGTTGATATGACAGCTGAGCTGTGGACTATTTTTAGTTGTTCTTATGCCTACCTTGCCGGAGGATTTAGTTAATTTTCGTGCGTTCTTTTCGGTCGACCATCGAACTCAATTTTGTCGGCTGGCATACTGCTGGACTTGAGTGAGTGCTGTGCTGTCTATCGGGCCTACAACATACCGTAGTCTATCTATGATTTGGGGCGCCGCTGGTCGGAGCAGAGACGTCGCCATCTGACCCGGTGCGTTTGTGAAAGAGAGACGGCACAGGCAGAACCATGAAAGCCGTGCACCATCAACAAATCTGTTTGGTGAACCAATTGGGACGGCGACGAACTCGCAGTTCGCTGGAATCCAACAACAAGTTGAAGTTCTGCCAAAAACGAGCTAAGTTGAATTAATTTTCTGGTTTTAGACACCACAAATAGAGCTGTTGTTTTCAAGCGTTCTTTATGGAAAAGAGTGGTTTAATTACTTTACTTGATGAGTAAACTATTATTCTGAGCCTGGCAATGTTTGACTGTGGGTTGGGTTGAATTCAAACCGAGTACTCCACAATAACAAGCCGTTACTCATTAGGCATTTTAACTGTTTGCTGCTTTTTATTTTCTAGTGGTGCGTTTTTTATTTATGCATTAATATTCATGGGGTTTATTTTCGCAAACTTCATGGGCAATGACTTTGGTTTCGTTGAAACTCTGCCCCGTCTTGTGTTTAGTTGTTAGTTCGTGATGTTTGCATTCTCTACACCAAGATATTCATTGCTCCAATTTACAATGCAGTGGCATAATCAGGGGAGTTTGGGTTGAAAATTAGTTTGTGCTTTTCAGCTTTAAAACAAATCAAGTTTTCTGTACTGGATAATGGCTTAAGTTTCTTATTTTAGGCAAAGGGCGATTTACTTTTGTCAGAAGCTATTTGTTTGGTTCGGCAAGTTCTATTCGTGCAAGTCATGGTTTTGAACTGAATCGTATTCCTTCATGAGAAACTATTTCTTAGTTTCTTTGATGCATTTTACTTGCACCGTATATAATGATCTGAAACAACACTAATATCTAAAAAAATAAATAAATAAAAAATGTTTGTTAAAATTCAGGCATAGCGACGGCAGCCTCAGTTTTAACTGGGTGACTGCTACTCCGACCGGCTTCAATAGAATGTCCGTATTTTTTATTTTATAGTACAACAGGGCCAAAGTGCCCAATGGAATGGTACAATAAATTGCGAGCGGTTGAGGTGGGACTGCAGCCCGGTGGCTTTTGGTCCCCGTGTGTTATTAATTTTGGGCGGTTGTGTGGGCGTTAAACTAATTTTTAGCCGGGTGCGTGTACTTGTTTGTGTGTGTTGACGTCCCTGCAGGTTCAAATGAAACATTTTGGATGGGGCAGATATTACTCAATAAGTACAATATGTTATGTGGTTGATTTTGATGTTCTTCATTTAGAGTATGATTTATTTTGATGTTAACTGTTTGTGGGAAGTTACGTGTGATATTGTCTTTCAACAAATGAAAGAAGTATAAATAATGCTTTGTGTTTCGTTAGCTTGTTTCTATACGCTTTAACCCATGGTACAGTGGAAGCGAGACTTTTGCTTGAAACTACAAAACTCCCATTATTTACAAAAACAAATTATGTTGATTATTTGCTACGACCCGTGAATAAAGCCCATCATAATAAACAAAATATTTTATGTTTCATTGCCAAGTTCTACATAAAGGCCTACCCTTGATGGAATACAGTTTTCACATGGAAGAACAATCTTCTTTTATTGTGATACATGCATGTTACTAAAGGTCACGTCTGTATTATTAGTAAGATCCCATTGGGCATGTTGGGATAGCTGATCTGTTGGAATAGGGTCATTTTCAAAATTAGTTTAAGTAAGTCAGACGGCAAGTTTATCGATCTGATGTTGAAGTTTGTGACTGATAATGCGTTTAATTACTATTTTAGTTACATTTAGTGTCGACTTCAACCCGGTTCAATACAAGCCCGTAATGGAATCAATTGGTTTTTATAGTAAAATTTGTTCGAATTTCCAGGACCAACACAGGATAATGATGATGTGGCTCATACTTAATCATAAGTTTGTTGCTGTCGTGAGCCAGATAGGTACTTTTATTTTGAAATTAAACAGCACACAATTTTAACACCTCGTTTATTTTATTTCTCCCCTACATGATCTATGAACAAGTAACATGGCGTCATACTGATGATCTGTTGCTGTGGAGTGAGGATGGTCAACCCTGTACAGTACCTTGGAGTATATGATGATGTGCGATGACAATATCCTTGTTTTAATTAATCGATTTTAGGTCAATTCTTTGAGCCTAAAATAATGTATTACTACTAGACAAGCTGGGGGTTGCCATGGGGCATATTTTGCTTCGCGGTCGGAAGTTGCTGACCATGTGGTACAATTAACATTCCATTGGTCTGTTATTTGTTTTACGCCGGCTGGCGGGCAGCGTCCCCCTCTGGATCCATTGTCCACATGGCAAAGACAGTCACTTTTGTTTGAGCAGTCCTTGTGAAAACTTGTTTTCTTGTGCTTAAGAAATTCAGTTTTGTTAAATTCCCGCCACCTTCCCTTGCATACCACCTTGTCATGTTTTGGTGTGTTTTTAATATGATAGCTTGTAATGACTCCAATCATCATGTTGGCATGAGATAGCAAGTATGGGGCCAACGTACGTTCTCAATTTGCCCACTGGGTTTCGAGTTTGCGTATCCGGCTACTATCCCGATTGGAGTCTTTACAAGCACATCGGCGGATTTTCATTGTGTACACCTTCATAGTCCTCGGGTGTATTTATTCAATTAGTACTTTATGAAGCATTTGCTTATTTTGTTGTTCTATACCTCCTTTGTTTTAATGAATGTACATGATGTAGTTAATGTTAGTAACAAGCCCATATTGTCAGATGAGTGAGTTGGGTTTCCAGGGAGGGAGCTCGGCTCAACGCTGCCATTATTAAAGTATAATTTATGGGAAGACACTACTGGAATTTGTCCAATCAGACCTGGATAACAATTTCGAAAGGGGAGGTGAGCTAGTTTGGTTTGGGAAGTCTTTCCTACTTGACAGGTGTCTTCATGCTATGCATCTTCCTCGGTAGATAAAGGGGTGTGCCTCAGTTATTTCTCTCAAACTCACGTGAAGCTTATGCACTGGGGTTCAAATTGATGTTGCTCAATACTTTTTAAGTCTAGTGTGGGCCTTTATTTTATTGATCGGGTTCGAAGTTAATTTCTCCAATGTGAATCCGTAACTAATTTTAGTTGGCCCGATAATATTTTCTTCAGTGATGGCCTATATTGATAGGGCTCGAGGTTCATTCCTTCAGTGCGAGTCTTTTGTTGAGAATGTTTTGCTGCAGAGAGTGGGCCTTTACGTAGTTATTTAGTTGGCTCGAGAATAATTTTCTCCAGTGTGGGCCTTTACTTTATTATGGATTGGGCTGGAGGTCCATTCCTCCAGTGTGAGCCTTGCCAGTTCTTTTATAGTTGGCTCGAGAATATTTGCCTGCAGTGTAAGTTATTATTTACTCATTACTGGCTCGAGAATATTTTACTGGCTCGAGAATTTTGGGCTCGAGGTGTTATCCTCCTGGGAGAGTCCTTTGATACGTAAATGGCTGGAGAATATTAATTTTGCTCCAGGGTGGACATAACATTATTATTAGTTGGCGCGAGAATAATTTTCTCCAGTGTGAGCTTTTACTTCCTATGGATAGTGCTCGACGTTGACTCCTCTGGTGTGAGTCCTTTATTGTTTTGTTGGCTCGAGAATATTATGTTCTTCAGCGTGATCCTTTACTTTTTTATTTTAGTTGGCTAGAGAATTGTTTCTCTGATGTTGGCCTTTAAATTATTATGGATTGCCATAAATTAGAAAATGTTTCTCACTGACGTTGATGATTGTGCATGCGTCAGCGTATTCCAGTGGCATTGCAGAGGTATGTTTCCCAATTTCGAACCGCTTGGTGAAAGCACAGTGCGCTAAACTAGGCGCTCATTATTTGCCGCACCCACAATATTTGTTTGGTCGAAAAGGATGGCGGGCATTTTTCGACACTGGGCACCAAACTCTTTTGTGACAATTTGCACGACCGTGTTCTTTCGTGGCATTTTAGGTGTTTCTCCCTGTGGGACACGCGTTGCGCGTTTGGCGTTTTTTCTCGGGATTGACACCGAAAATACAGAGTCTGGTTAAAATTAAATTCAATGTTTTACTTTTCAGCAAAACTTTTGCTTAATCAAGTTATCAGTAAACTTATAAATTAGTGACATGCATTGTTACAAGAAGTTGTGATAGCGCTTTGATGTACCACAGGGGCTATTTCCGACCGTATGTGCCAAGGTGGAAACTCACAGCTTACTTGATTGGTTAAAATCATTCTATAATTTACAGGTGTGATTATTATTAATACTATTATTGTTCTTAAAGTTAATTGGGCCGTGACCGCAGGTTCGGGTCACGTGTGCCCATATTTGTTGCCCCCGTGTGCGTCAGTTAATACTGACATGGTTCGGGTCAGAGGTACCCATTTGGTTTTCCCCCGTGTGCAAACATTAGTCAGACTTAATGCTGACATGTTTTGGGTCTGGTGTACCCCCTTTATTTGCCCCTGTGTGCAAATGGTTTTAGGCGCAGTGTGTGCCCTAATGAAAGGTTCGGGCGAGGTGTGCCCCGAATAAGGTTTTATGTGTATATTATTGGTATATTGGTATATGTGCGGCAGGATAGCCATTAACAGTTTTCGGCATCCGGCACAATTTTATTTACGAAAAAAAAAAAACAGTTTTCAAGGCTGTGACATTAAATCAAAAAATAACATGTTCCTTTGTTTCATTCGAATCTGCGTATAATTCATTTTATCGCCTAAACGATAGAATGCTTTATACGCAGGGAAGGGCAGTATTCATGTCACAGCGGCACGCATTTGCACGTGTTGTTTTATTATGGACAAACATTGACAACATACATGTACATTGTAGGTGGGCTTGAAGGTTCACGTGCGTGCGCGGGCGCACTGTGTAAATTCTTACAAATCTAGGTCACAACAATTTCGCGGGCAGAAAACATATTACTGTATATGTATTGGTAAAGAATATAATTGTGAATGTGTTACAAATTATGTTATATAAACAGTTTTGACAATGAGCCAATAATATGCGGTGCAGGGAAAATCAACCAATGGCTCCAATTCTTGCGTTGCTGGGGACGCTTGAGCAAGCGGGAAAGTTGGGGGACAAATCACTTTCGTCATAGTCTTGTCTGTGAACGCATGGAAATAATTTGCAGCAATTATAAACAATTTTCAAATCCCACCACTTCCCACCCGTTATACAAATTGCTTGTGTGGCTTCTTGCAATGACGCGTGTGGCGTTTTTTCTCGGGATTGACACCGAAAATACAGAGTCTGGTTAAAATTAAATTCAATGTTTTACTTTTCAGCAAAACTTTTGCTTAATCAAGTTATCAGTAAACTTATAAATTAGTGACATGCATTGTTACAAGAAGTTGTGATAGCGCTCTGATGTACCACAGGGGCTATTTCCGACCGTATGTGCCAAGGTGGAAACTCACAGCTTACTTGATTGGTTAAAATCATTCTATAATTTACAGGTGTGATTATTATTAATACTATTATTGTTCTTAAAGTTAATTGGGCCGTGACCGCAGGTTCGGGTCACGTGTGCCCATATTTGTTGCCCCCGTGTGCGTCAGTTAATACTGACATGGTTCGGGTCAGAGGTACCCATTTGGTTTGCCCCCGTGTGCAAACATTAGTCAGACTTAATGCTGACATGTTTTGGGTCTGGTGTACCCCCTTTATTTTTTTTCTGTGTGCAAATGGTTTTAGGCGCAGTGTGTGCCCTAATAAAAGGTTCGGGCGAGGTGTGCCCCGAATAAGGTTTTATGTGTATATTATTGGTATATTGGTATATGTGCGGCAGGATAGCCATTAACAGTTTTCGGCATCCGGCACAATTTTATTTACGAAAAATAAAAAACAGTTTTCAAGGCTGTGACATTAAATCAAAAAATAACATGTTCCTTTGTTTCATTCGAATCTGCGTATAATTGCTGTTTACATCTACAACAGCAAATATTCCCAAAATGAACTTTTTGAGTTCACCTTTTTTCACAAAAAAGTGTTTCTTAAAGTCTTAGGAAGGAAAATATTATTTTCATTTACCCTGGGGTAGTCCTATGAAATGAACATTTGTGAATCTTTTGTGAAGTTTGGGAAGTTCCGAAATAACAACGCCACAAGTTTTGACCCAGTTTTTTTAACGATCGGTTCATGATATTAGAAAAAATGTACACACTCTGGCAATAGACTGTCCGGCCCTGTTTTGACATAATTGTAGGTTGAAATAATTAGTTTTTGTCCAAGATTGTTTGTCTGTTTTAGGCAATCGACATCTGTTTGGGAACGAGTACCTAAAATAACTATACAGGAGACAAAGATTAACCACACAAATTATTGATCTTTTGCTAGTAACTATGATATATGCCACAATTAAGTTACTCATTACAAGAATGTTAGATATAACCATATTACTGAGAGATAATATTATCCAAATTGGTATAAGTATAAATGACGATGGGGAGAAACTTGCACACCATGAACGGTAGCAACATTAGTTGAAGGTTACTCTTCCATATTATTATTAATAGGGTACATTACGGCACAGCAGTATAGCGTAGCAGTATAGGATATTGTGGGGGAGTTGGGGAAGGAGTGGTTAAGCCTGAGTCACACCGGACTAGTTCTCAAGACGTCCGAACCCGTCCTAAAAAAATCCTAAAACGGGTTGTAGTCTGGCTAGAACGTATAGATTTGGCCGGACAATGCCTATGTGATCCCGTCCATCTCGTCTTAATCCCGTCCGCAGTCCATTTATATCAATTTCAGATCGGGTAAAATTGCCCGTTCACCTCAGTCCAAGCCCGTCTTTGGTCAGTTTAAACCGGTTCGTAACTAGTTGTACTTCGTTCCAAGAACGGCAATTTCCTTCGTAGTATATGTCCATCTCGTTTTAAGTACGTTGCCACTCCGTCTAGTTGCAGGACGGGATGGTCGACCGAAAATTTTGAGCAGGCTCAAAGTTCTGGAGCACCATTCCGATCAAACCCGTCCAAGCCCGTCCATGAAGATCGTAAACAGACCGTAACAAGTTGCTACTACGTCCACTCCGTTTGCACACAGTTTAAGCCCGTTTAGCTACATTTTTCACAACGTAGTGAGAACGAGTTTGGTGTGATGGGGCTTAAGGCAGCAAAATATGCAAACGAACACTGTGTGTTAATTCACTGCTGTGGTCGAACTATGTTTATATTATCCCAAATGCTTGAAAGGCAAGACATGATGTGGTTAAACAGGGATAATATTATCCCAAATGCTTGAAAGGCAAGACATGATGTGGTCAAAACGGGGGTAATATTATCCCAAATGCTGGAATGGCAAGACACTAAATGTGGTCAAACTGGGATAATATTATCCCAAATGCTGGAATGACAGGACATGATGTGGTCAAACTGGGATAATATTATCCCAAATGCTGGAATGACGGGACATGATATGGTCAAACGGGGATAATATTATCCCAAATGCTGGAATGACGGGACATGATGTGGTAAAACTGGGATAATATTATCCCAAATGCTGGAATGACGGGACATGATATGGTCAAACTTGCTTAATATTGTCCCAAATGCTGGAATGACGGGACATGATGTGGTCAAACTGGGATAATATTATCCCAAATGCTGGAATGACGGGACATGATGTGGTCAAACTGGGATAATATTATCCCAAATGCTGGAATGACGGGAAATGATCTGGTCAAACGGGGATAATAGCTTAATGGTAAGACATGATGTGGTCGAACTTGGGAGAGATCCTATTACACCTTTGGTAACAAACAAACAAAACAAACCTAACAAACAAACACTCATTAACTTTGAATTACAGTGTTATCAAAAATTTATTTATTTACAACTCATAATTTGTTTACATTGGAAAATAAATGTTATTAATTTAATATACAAATATGGTTAGAAAAATAAATTGCTGTTTAAACTGCTTAATACCAACCAAAAAGAACATGTAGTATAGAAACGAAAAGGTTTTTCATGGTCTGACATTTCGACCCTTGCAGAGTATTTCTCAAGGAGAGTTTTTCTCAAGAGCAATTGAGAGAGACTCTGCTTGGGTTGAAATTGCAAATAATTCCATACACACGATAATCTTCTTTTAAAATTATTCTTTCTTCAATTTGTTAAATTCTTGTGTTTTTTATTTACAATTATAATTACAGATTTGGTTTACTTACACTTGACCCGTGCAACTAAAACTAAATGTGTGTACAGCATGTCCAAATGGTTTTAAATATTCCTCCAAGTATACAAAATCCTATAAGTTTCAGCAAATAATGGCACTTATTTTGGGGGATAAGAACCCATGAGGAAATACATTTAGAAATTAAAAGTGAATAGTAAAATATATAGTTATTTGTTTTGTTTTGCAACGATGTAGCAATTTTGAGGCTCTATAACTACACTGTACCCTATTTTATGATGATTTGTGTTGGAATTTACTTGAAAGGGAACGGATATCGTCTTCAAATGAACGGCCAAAAAATTACTTGGTTACAAGTATAGCTGCACAGCTTTCTATAATATAAAGCATTTTGAGAACTTTTTCACTGCGAAGTGTTGTGGTTATGGAAAAAGATTTCAGTTTTTATCCTCACCAATTTGAATCTGAGACAGTCTGATCTGAGAAACGTATGTGTCATCTCAGATTGTGTATTTCAATTACGAAATATTCTTCCAGCTTGGACTATATTCGCTCTGGATATTCGGCGATATCTCAAAAACGCGACTACCTTTTGAAACGAGATTTTCACAGGTTAGTTTTATTGTATAAGCCTATATCTGAAAAAAAATCGAACGGTTCTAAAAACCAAAGTAATACTTTCCCCTTAAAGATAAAATATATGATTGTAAACTTGACAGATCAGTGGTCTTACTTTATGTGACTATAGAAAAAGGCCTATTGATGAGAAAACAAAACCTGTGTATTTAAGCTCAATCCGTCATCAGAGTCGGGAGATACCATGCACATTTTTCAGAATGTAAACACGTTAATTGTTCTGAACTTTGGTTGTATCAAAATTAAAAGTGGGGTCAGCAAATGCCTTTCTTCAGCAGTTCAGACATAATTTTTTATGGGAAACTGGTACTGGTATAATATGGTAAATAAATTCGTCATGAAAGGTTTTCCTTTTTTCAAAGCTGAATAAACATATTGAACAATGTTTTGTAATCAATGCTCATCAGATTAGCCTTTGAAGGCCACCTACTCTAATAAGGTTTTCTTGAACTTGACAGCAGTTAGGTTGAATCCATTTCTCAGGATAATTTATTGTTACCTAGTAAGCTTTGATATATTGTCATTTTGGGGGGTCGAAAATCATTGATCCCAAGCTGCAGGTAACAAAACATCGTATTTCATCGTATAAATAATAAATACTTGGCTTACTGGCAATTTTAGAATTCTCCATTAACTGTGGTCCACTGGCCACTGCCTAAAAAACCCAAGGAACAATCAAACTTCACTCCAAGTGGCTCGTATCCCTATTTCATTTGAAATAATGAGTAGTGAAAGACTATCGGACTTGTGGAAGGACAAGCTAACAAGTTCTGCTGCAGTAAAAAAAGGGCAAACCCTGACTTTAATTTAACACTCACAGGTTTAACTCCCTGTCTAGTCATTTGTCTATGTTCACCCTAATCTGGATATAGCTGGATAACCACTGTCAGCACTAACATTGTAAAAGTGTGTGAAAATGTTACACACAAAGTGTTGACCTGAGAACATGAGAGGTCCACATGTTGCAGGAACTAGAAACACTGTGGACTTACACACGTCCACACGGTGATTTTTACAGTGTTATGATTTTCCGTAAGTGTACAGAACAAAGGAATGTCCACAGAGTGACTGCAGCACAGAGCTGTCTGTGGGTATGTGTGGGTGGGGGGGGGGGGGGGGGGGGGGGGTCAAGAAAGGTCCTACGTGGGAATGGGGACGGGAGTAAAAGCTTTAAAGTACTACCGGTAGGTGGGGTCCCGGGTTTTCGTCTTTTTCTTACGTCTTCCCAAGCGAACCTGAAAATACATGGAAAATATTCTTAAATAAACCAATCTTTTGTGAACTCAATTTCCTTATTGATTGAACACGTTTTAAATAAAATTCAAAAAATGTCACTTGTTGCTGATGCCGTTCAAGCTGGTCTTTAATGGGATAGTAACAAACTATAAGGCCAAGTAAACAAAAATACCAGTTGATCGTCAGGGTTTTTTCAAAAAGAGGAGGACAAGGGCCCTGTTTAGCATCTACAGCAGTTGCTGAAAAAGTACATGCTGAATAGAACAGGTTAAACAAGGGTCATTTACCTGAACTGCATTCAGATTGTCATCATAAAGTTCATCTTCAGCAAAATCCTCAAAGACAGTTCGTGTGGTGGTTGCATCCCGATCTATTGCATTAGCAACTAGGTCGTACAATAGAAACCGGTGATCTCCCTCATCTGTATGGTAGACGTTCACAATGTAGAAAAAAAACAATTTTGTGGATATTTCAGTAAGGGAATAACAGATTGGTGAAAGGGTCTCATATGGCGATTTGAGACTGGCAAAATTAATATGATCATCAAGTAACTGTTTTTCATCCTATAGCATGGCTGAAACTGTCTGGTGTGTATATTTTTTTCTTTGAGGATGAAATTCATTTATTCCAATTCTGCAAGGATAACCAACTCAATGTAAATTTCATAAAAATAGATAAATTCTAACACAACACGCTTATTATGCTCATATACACACTTTTAAATTGCATAAATCTATAAGGCATGTACTGCAAAATGAAAAAAAGTGTTCCTCATAACATTTGATTGAATACCAGTCTTTCCATGCTTTTTCCATGCTTCTTGCGGAGTAATGTATCTGTAATTTTGTAATTCCAAGTAGTTTCCTTTACCTTCCCCGAACTGCCGCTCGTTTTCAAGTTGTGCCAACAAATCGGTCCACTCAAGCATCTCAGAGGTACTAAGAAAGCTTCCAGCCTTGGCAATGTCTCGATTTAGTTTGTGCAGTTGGAGAACGTCTAGGTCTTTCTTCACAGCCTCCGGCTCATTCTCAGGCTCCTTACTCGGTTGTTCAATCAAAATGTAAGGCGACTCTCCATCTGCAACAACACATGGGGACCAGCGTTCACCAGTGGTTCCCCAGTTCTTTGTAAGGAGAACCGCTTTACCTGCATGGCCAGTGAGAAAATCATCTTCATGATGTGTTTATTTTGTTATGGGTCAACAATATTGCCTTCAAGGTCATTGTCTCAAATGGATGTGCATTGCAAATCCAGGCCATTTACATACCAGTAACCCTTTTACAGGTCCCCTTAGTATAATATGTAGGTCAATTGCCTCGCTCCTTCAAGTTTGATGTTTAAGCCGTGTAGAAACTTAGCCAATGAAGGTTTATGTTCGTATGAACAAAATAAGATAATACAAGGCTTTTACAATTGTAATGAGACAATGGCTTTAAAATGAAATGCCTCCACTCCCCTTTTTCTTGTGATTGACATGCAGCATATTCCTTTTTACAATAAACAAAAACTACAGATGTTACCATTTTTTGACATCCCTGGCATTCTACATCAAAAATGTGTAGCAAAATGTTAAAATGACACCTACCTTTGTCATCCAATGTGAACTTGAACACATGTGGCCTGCTGTGTTCTGCAACTAGGTTCAAGCAGGGAATTATCCAGTCACGAAAGTTGACAGTGTTGATGAGTCTCTCAGCTGTTGTGTTCGGTTTTTGGTAAGCTTGTGGGAGAAGGGCAATGAGCTGGGATAGAGTGTGCACCTTGTGTCGCCACATATGTATGGAAAACCTCGAGAACATTTGGTCAATATCCTCATGGGTGTGGCCGACCATAAGGAAGCTCACCTTCACCTGAAAAAACGATGTCAAAAGAAATCACCACTTTAAGCTTACACATACATAAAATGACTAAATGTCTGGTTTCGTCCGACATTTTTTGCAAAAACAAATTGTGCGTTACAAATTGTATAAAAGAAAAACATTGGTTGACTGAGAAGAAACGCCTGTGTACTTTTTAAATTACAACTAATTGTGTTTGTGCCCCCTTTATGCCCCCAGCCCCAGTTTCCTGAGCCGGGCATACCAAAAAGTAAATACATTCAAATTGTGACTTGAGGTCCAATATATGATTGGTAAAGCCCGTCTTACTTTGTGTGATTCAATGCATGTAGAAGAAAAACAACTTGTGACACAAATTTTGGCACAATCCGTTGTCGGGGCGCCGAGGAGAAAATATTGAAAACAAACTTGCAAATGTTTACCATGTAAACGCAATGTTTTGATTTCGGTTGTTGCAACTGAAATTAAAAAAAATTCTCGACTTTGACAACATTCCAGACAGATATATTTCTTTTGAAGACCGGTTCTGGCATGAAGTTCATAATCACTGAGATTTCAGACTGATACAAAGAAAAACAAATTTTATTCATACAATACCAATATCCTTCTTCTAAATAAAATTTTATCCTCACCTTCCTAAAAATTCGGAGTTCAACTAGGAGGGAGCAAAGCAGCTGCTGTACCGTGAAACTGGAACACCAATGGCTTTATTGTTGTATGCTTATTCCGTTATATTTTTGTCTCCGTCCAATTGCAAATAGAATCTGTTGTGAGAACGTGTGTGTACGCGGCCCAAAAAACAGCAAATCATTCTTTCCAATTCTTTTTACATTTCTTTTGTGGAATCAAAGCAAAAGATGCTCTCCCCTCAATTGCCATTTGTATAATGTGCTAGTACAAAAAGGGACGCATGCAGAAATTACAATTTGCATTATATTTTGATGTTTTAGCAAGTGAATCTCAGGTCTAATGCACCCGATAATATTGACGTGTGTATGTTTCATAGTGATTTTACACGGTTTTACATGACCACGAGAACAACAATCTTAATGGTATTATTTTAACTTTATCGATGATTATTTGTGTACAGGAGATCATGATGTTCCTACATCTTCCATGCAGTCACCTCCGAAGGAAATGCTATTGCGCCCAGTCTGCATCAAGCACAAGGACAAAATCAAAGACGGCCTAAAGAAGACAACGGTGTGCAGCACAGTGATTCCGGTACTTCTCATCGGGGACAAATTCGACAAGGACTCACTTTACTACACCCTGGGGGGTAATCATCTTGTGACTGCTATGAAGGAACTCGGAGACGATCAAGGGTTCCAGTCTTTCAACTCCATCAGGGCCAAGATATACAAAGGGTTAAACAGAACAGAGGCACTCCGGGTTTCTTCGCTGCACAACGACGGGACGCACCTCACCCATCAGAGGACACTTAAGGACACTGTGGAGGTGTGTAGACGGCAGCTTTATACCCTTCACAACCTTGATGCATGCATCGATGAGCCGCCACCA
This sequence comes from Leptasterias polaris, assembly GCA_037783415.1. Classification (NCBI taxonomy): domain Eukaryota; kingdom Metazoa; phylum Echinodermata; class Asteroidea; order Forcipulatida; family Asteriidae; genus Leptasterias; species Leptasterias polaris. The sequence goes on from JAZGTN010000027.1 coordinate 6,840,259, forward strand.
TCAAATAAACACTGGAGGGAGCAGTGCGCCGTTGTCCTGGGGAAGACAACCCCACCTTGTAAAAAGGTACGTTTAGAGAACGGCATACATGTACTAACAAGCTAGACATCGTTCTGGCTAGAATTTATATCTTGTGAAGGCCTGTTGAGTCGGTTAAGGACCTAAACAAGCGTGTATTAAACATTTAATAGGCCCTATCTATGATAGGCTTACAATATCAAAATGTGTCACTCTCCAAGTTTTTCAAATAGTCCTTTTAACTTATAATTACAGGAGCTTAAGTCACTCGAGCCGACGTTTCAAATGGCTCTCTACTCAAGAAGATGCTTCACCAAGCTAATGAAAATCTTCAACCTCCACGAGGAGACCAACGGTTCCTGCCCCAAACAAACGGTATGTTTATGACTGACAATAGTGATATATCTATGTAAAATAAAATGTACGGTCAATCAGTGTGCTTTTTGTCACTGGCAGTGACCGTTGTTATTCTTTTTAATATTTCTAGGCCATGCTTACGCCTTCCGGAAATAGATTTAAACACACGTGATTAACTTGTGATAGTTCTATACATTCAGGTTTTGTCACGCTTAAAAAAATTAGTATGTTACTGTAAATGTTTTTCCCGAACCATACTAAACAATAATTAAAGTCAAACTTACACCCCCCCCCCCAAAAAAAAAATAAAAAAAGGGACAACACACATAAGCTAAAATATATGGTTGGTAAGCTTATATAGTACAGACGAAAACAAAACAAATACTGTTCCTCTCCCCTTAGCGCTCCTCTGACTATCATTTTTCAGAAATCCCTTAGCTCTGGTGTTTTTCCAACACTTTGGAAATCAGCCAACATCTGTCCAGTTCATAAGGGGGGCTCTCAGACTTCGGTTACAAATTTCCGGCCCATTTCATTATTACCCACTTTGTCCAAAATTCTTGAAAAAATAGTTGCCGAGAACATCGTGGAGCACATTACACCTGTTGTGTGTGAAAATCAACACGGTTTTGTCCCTGGTCGCTCATGTGAAACAAACCTAGTTACAATGCTGTCTAATGCTTATCAATCACTAGATGAAAAAGCTCAGTGTGACATTATCTACACGGACTTTTCAAAAGCATTTGATACAGTCCAGCATGATCTGCTAATGCATAAGATCAGCAAATTTGGCATTTCTGGACATCTGTTCACCTGGATTAATAGTTATCTGACAGGTAGACTCCAACGGGTTGTTTTTAATGGCTGTTCCTCAAACTGGCAACCCGTGACATCAGGTGTCCCACAGGGCTCTGTACTGGGTCCTTTGTTTTTTAATATGTTTGTGAATGACATTCCCCTTAATTTTAATCACTCTCAGAGTCTTTTATTTGCCGATGATTTGAAGCTGTTTCGCACGGTCAGGGCGCATTGTGATGCCCAACTGCTGCAGGAAGATTTGGGGAGGCTGTCTGCGTGGTCATCCACATGGAAATTGTCATTGAATCCCACCAAATGCAAATCACTTACTATTACTTTGAAAACCAAACCCATTGTGTTCAAGTATAGAATAGCCCAGTCGCAATTGGAAAGAGTAAAAACCCATAAAGATCTAGGTATTATTATTGACTCTAAGTTAACATTTTCTCCTCACATTGACTCCATTGTTGCCAAGGCAAACCGCATGCTTGGAATTTTTTGGCGCCACTGTAGAAGCTTAGATCTCAAGACTAAACAATTGCTGTACTGCTCCTTGTCAGACCTAGTCTTGAATTCTCATCTGTTTCTTTCAACTCAATATCAGCCTCCCATGAAATTCGCATTGAACGCATCCAAAACAAATTCCTTCGCTTCCTTGGCAACAATGTAGACAACACACATATTCTTAATTTGTCTCCTCTTGATTCACTAAAGAAACGTAGACAGAGTCTGGATCTGACTTTTCTTTTCAAATGTGTGAACTCTTACTTTACCAGTAATCTGTTTTCCCTTTTTCCCCTGAAGATTCCCCGCCCCAACCTTCGGCATCCTGACCTGTTTTACGTTCCAAACAATAAAGTCAATGCCACTAAAAACGGTTTTGTTCATCGTTTGTCCTCTAATTACAACAGAATTACCCATTCAAATCCCAGTATTGACATTTTCCACCTCACCCTTCCTGCCTTCAAACATAAAATCAATGAAATCTTGTGATTTTTTTTATCTGAAAGGGGAGGTCGGGTCCAGAGTGTAACTTATGTTTTAACTAACTTTTTATTTATTTTTTTTGATGTAAGAACTGTTCACCATTTTAATCTCTGTCTTGTTTTGTTTGTTTAAATAATTTTATTGTGCTATTTTATGTAATTTAATGTTTTTATCCATCCTGTTATTGGCGCTTGCGCTGTTGGATGTGGCTGAAATAAAATAAAAATTAACAAAATAAACCGAAAAGCAACAACCAAACAAACACAAAATATGAATATTTGGGCTTAATCTGTTGTCTGACTGAGAAGAACCAAGTTTTAAAAAAACGTCCACCCTTTTAGAAAACACATATATCTTAATTTCGGTTGATACAACCAACATTTTAAATTCGGGGTCTTCAAATTCCATTTTCTCAAATGACAGCATTTTAAACATAACTATTTATATAGGAGACTGGTATGGCATTTCATCATCACTGAGCCGTCAGACTGATCCGAAGATAAAGATAGACGAATATATTAGTGATTACGTACTCGTGTTCACACTTTAAAACATTTTGTTTTACAGGCTTTCATGAAACTTCAGGGGCTGCCAGAGAGTTCGAAGTTCGAACTCCTCTCTGAAGTTGTCGGCGAAAAAATATAATCTGCAAGCCATGGGGAAGGAAGCAGAACGTCTGAAGAAATTGCTGGTTGTTCAAGGGGAACTGTTGAACATGCTGCCTGTATCTTCTTGGGAGGAAGCGGAGAGGAAATTCCCCATGTTTACGACGGAGAAGGCACTTCAACCATATACAGGTATGTCCTCACCATTGTGGTGAAAGTGCTTGTAATGTTTGTTTTGCTTGTTAAAGGGGATAATGTTAAAGTTTCAACTTTAATAATAATGTACTTGTGTATGCAGTTTCGTGTGCATGGAAACTAATATATAAACCATGAAAGCATTTTCGATAAAAAATTGATTTATTTTAGTCAGCAAAAAACGATAAGACTAAGAGGGCTTAATGAACACTTTCCTCTTGAAATCACCATGTGAACATTTCAAGTTAACAGTCTGAAGCCAGTTTGCAACTGCATTATTTATTCATGTTTGATTTAGAATACACAATTAAGACCCTGTCAGTTAATCATTATGAAGTGTTTCGGCCTTTTCTCAAAATATATCAGACCACAGTATGACGTTAGCATGGTGTATGTTATTGTTAAACTCATTCTTATTTATGAAAGGGGTATGACGGTGTTTAAATGCCAGTTTACACACTGTGTTGACCGATCCAAATTATTTCCAAGTTCATTCTCCAACGATGGATACATTGATTTCCATGAAATATTCTAGTCTCGAGTTGTAATGTACTTCATCATACCCAGTGTATCGTGTAGTCGGGATGGTGGCCCAAGTTTTAACCAAAAGTAGCATTTCCAACCCCTAAATATGTAGTTCATTTTCACAGGATGCTCCTTCAAACAAGGAATTCCTCGGCCTTTCCTGGAATTCGTTAAAGAAGCACAGGAATGGCTGTCAAGATACAGGCAGCATGGCTCCATCGAATCCGAAGACACGGAAAGGCATGAGCCAGATGTGATGAAATCCGGTGAGAGCAAGGTTATGTTTTTGCCTGCTAATGGGGACATCCCAAGGATCCACGGATTCGATGGAGCAGTTTTGGTTATTGCTGACATGGAGGTGAGTGTTATTAGGTGTTCGGAGCGGAGCGTAGCTCCGAACACCTCTTCTTATTGTTCGGTTTTTTAGGTGTTCGGAGCGGAGCGTAGCTCCGAACACCTCTTGTTATTGTTCGTTTTTTTTTTTTTTTTAGGTGTTCGGAGCGGAGCGTAGCTCCGAACACCTCTTCTTATTGTTCGGGTTTTTTTTTTAGGTGTTCGGACAAAAGTCCGAATACCTCTTGTTATTGTTCGTTTTTTAGGTGTTCGGAGCGGAGCGTAGCTCCGAACACCTCTTGTTATTGTTCGTTTTTTGTTTTTTTAGGTGTTCGGAGCGGAGCGTAGCTCCGAACACCTCTTGTTATTGTTCGGTTTTTTAGGTGTTCGGTCTACAGACCGAACAACTCTTTGTTATTGTTCGTTTTTTTTTTTTTTTTTTTTTTTTCTTCTTTGTTTTGCTTATTCCTCTCAGTGGGCTTTGTCCGCAAGCAAACGCATACTTGCGAATCTTTGATCAACTTGAAACTTAATGTGAAGTTAGAACATAACTAGGAGAAGCCGAGTAAGTTGTGACGTCACGATTACGTCATCAGGTGTCAAGTTACAAGCCATTTTAGCTCGAAAAGTGCCCTCATGCCAATGCCTGTATGTCTCTGAATATTACAGCTACAATATTCATATTTGGGCATATGATAGATCAACACACGGGCAACATTTGAAAAGTTAACGCCAAATTCACATGACCTTAACTTCCGGGTCGTTACCCTAGGTCGAAGTTCGCCTTCGTTTTTTCCTTCAAAAAAACACTTTCGAGCTTATCTACGGAATAACTCAAGATTGAGATTGAATTGAACATTGAAACTCAACAGATAGTTGAACCTCACTATCAAGACGACACAAACCTATTTACGTCATGATGACGTCATCGGGCATCGAATTATAATAAATCAAAGTTTAATATTTGTAAAAAGCATAACTCATGAACCATTTGTTTGTTTTTTATAATCTACACATCATCGGATAGCTCATTTAAAGTTCGACAAACGTTACACAGAACCCGTCCAACATTTGAACTTACTTCCGGTTAAAATCGGAAGTTGAAAATTTCTTATTATCCTATCTGATATATATCTTTAAAACTACTGATCATTTCAGCATAATTTTTGTATCGGGGTGTAGAACGTTAGTCGTGCTAAAACTTCTGAACACAGACATGACAACATTTTGACCTTAATATATGATCAAAACCGGACAATGAAGCGCCCCTACCCACTCGTACCCCCCCCCCCCCCCCCCCCCCCCCCCCCCCCGCTTTGATTGACAAAGCATTATGTACACATAACGTTGAAACTGATGCAAGCTGCAGTTCAGTGTCGTCATTGTTGTTTCATGTGGCGGGAAGCTAGCCTTTAGTCAAGGCGCACCGCGGCACCCCCGGCCCGGATATCACGCACGAAAAAGACCAGCGCGAGCGGCACGTTTTTCTGCTACCGTATGTACAACGTAGTTCAAGATTATCAATGGCGTACTATTAAGATTATAGATCTAAATACCGCTTATATTCAGCGTCTAATTGTTCCCCTATTCGCCCTTCTCATGGCTTAATGATCAATATGGAATTGAAGACGAAGTTTCACTGAGATGACCACCTGCTTCAGGGATTCGTATGACTTGTAATTGTTTGAGAAAATGCAAGCAGAAAAAGACGAACATTGGTTATGTGTTTATCAAACACCGAGAAGCAGAGACTTGACATCAGCTCATGAATGGGTGTTTCGGACGGCGTCCACGGCAGTGTTTATCGATGCTATATCGGTGCCACACGGTGATAAAACGGTAAGCTTTGTGTGAAAATCATTGCTTTTCAAAATGAGTATTTATTTAATGCACAGTTATGTTATAAAGTTTATCTTTTATCATCAAGTGGTGGCGTTGGTGATGTTTTTAAAACTAAAGAACGTTTAGGGTGATCGTCGAGGAGTAGAATTGGGGGATTGGTATGATTGTTGGCTGTGTCACTAAAGTCAGAAAATGGTCCGACTGAAGAATGTTTGTCGGCAACTTTGATGACGTTTGTGTTAAGTAAAGTAGGTTTTGTTTATAAGTTGTTCACTTCCAAAACAATATGTGCACCTTCCACTAACCTTTTCTTGTGCAATTTCCTAAGTTTGAATGTTGTTACTGTTTTGACCCCCCCCCCCCCCCCCTTTGAACAGGTTGGTCATTGAGAGAGCGCAATATAAATTAAATAAATTAGTAGTATTATTATATAAATATGAAACGTTTTAAGTCTTGATTTTTGTTTATTTTAACAGTTTCAGCTTGACTTAAATTTCCTAGAGTCATACTTTGTTTATTTTGTAATATATTTTTTTCTTCTTCAGAATACAGCACATCCACCGGCATGGTCTTGGATCCAGTGACAGATTTTCCACGTGTTGTTGTGTTGCATTCTTCATTTCCTGTATGATGCACCATACAGGTAGAAATAGAACTTATAAATCATTATGTTATAAGTCAAAATTCAAGAGAGGCTTAGATTTGCCGTCTTCATGATTTGCCTTGGTTTTGCATTATGATTTAAAACAAGTGCCCTTTCAATAGTCTAAAAATTAACAAACTGTTCTGTAGGAAAATCAATATCCAACTAGAGATTTAGTGTTTGTGAGAACAAACACTAGGTGTTCGGGTATGGGGCACTGTTATGTTACTAAAATGCGTAAGCAGATTTATATTGAAAGTTTTTTAATTTTTCAAAAAAAGTCGTTTGCAAACCTATTACTTTTATACTTTTAGTGTACACGGGGGAAAGTGATATCGTTGCTGTATATGAGTCTCCATAAAGTAGTTTAGATACACATGTATAACAATTTTCATGTAAATAGTCACAAACTTAACATGCTTAACTGATAAATTAAAAGACTATCACTAACAATTCAAAAATAAATGTTATCAAACTACGCATGCTTGCTACCTTATGTGTGAAGCAACATCATTTGTCATGATTATGAAAAGGGCATAAGAACCTACTGTTTACACGATGTGCAATTTATGTTGAATTTATTTTGCTAGTCACATTGTATTTCTTTGAAGTATTCAACAGGATCTAAAAGTTAGATTCGCATAAAAACCGTTGTTGATCAGAGTCAAATTTATGTTGACCTTTTTCCGATTGCATTTTCACAGTTATCAAAAGTTATTCAAATCACCAAAACAGTTCAGCAAAATACACTCGTTCAGTTGATATTTACCACCAAGCCAACAAAAGGCTAACACGAAGGTTATGCAATGAGCTATTCATTGGACCACCGTCGAACAACGTAGATTTCCGAAGGATGGTTGCATTTATCGACGAGTGCAGTAACAAAGGACCATTAACTTGGTATAGCGCCACCATGGATAACGCATCAACTTTACTGTACGCTTCAGTACATGTACAATATACATGTGGGCCAGCAATGCACAGTCTTCGTGGGTAGGTGCGCTTCGTGGGTAGGTGCGCTTCATTGTTCTGTTTTAACAAGATGTAAAAGGTTAAAATGTTGTTATCTCAGTGCAAAAGTTTAAGAGGGATTGCTGTTCTACAATCTGATACAAAAATTATGCTGAAGTGATCAAGAGTTTTAAAGATATCAATAAGATAAGATATTATGAAATTTTCAACTTCCGTTATGAACCGAAGTAAGTTAAAATATTGTACGGGTTCTGTGAAGCGTTTGTCGAACTTTTAACGATCTATCCGATGATGCAAAATCCGAATTATGGTTTTTGAGTTATGATTTTTATAAATAATAAACTTTGATTTAATGTAATTCAGTGCCCGATGACGTCATCATGACATCATCATGAAATCATCCTCCAGTGGGGGACACTTACGCGAAGTTAAATAATATATGTTCCATAATTGTGAAATACCGCCGCAAATGACAGTGAAGCCGACATTTATTTTACCAGACTTATAAGATGTAATAATGTACATGTATACATTCAATTTGTACCATTTAGTTCATGATACTTTTGTGATAAAATCTGTAACTTTGTTGTTATGTGTAAATTAAAAATAACGCAAGTTTAGAAGATTAACAAAATTTGCAGTGAATATGAGTCTCCTAATTGTTTGCTAAAGTTGTACATCATGCAGGTTGACATCATTAAGGTTTTACACATACTGACAAGACATGGAGGTCTGATTAGTCATTCGTTTATGACGTAACATTGTTTACGGAAGTTTTAGCGTGCATCAATGCGTGCCTTGCTGCTTAGCCGAGTATACGTTATAATTTGCCTTGGAATGAACGATTTCACTGATGATACATGTATTATTGTAAGGATTCGTAACACTTATCATTGACCACTTTACGGCGATATCAATCCTGACATGGCATTTGGGCTTTCTTTCCCTTTTTGAAATCATCCTCCGGTGGGGGGGACACTTACGGCGAAGTTAAATAATATATGTTCCATAATGTTAAAATAAACACTTATTCCCAAAATCTTCAATGATAAACAATGTGCATAACGGCGATATCAATCCTGACATGGCATTTGGGCTTTCTTTCCCTTTTTGAAATCGTCCTCCAGTGGGGGGACACTTACGGCGAAGTTAAATAATATATGTTCCATAATTGTAAAATACCGCCGCAAATGACAGTGAAGCCGACATTTATTTTACCAGACTTATAAGATGTAATAATGTACATGTATATAATTTGTACCATTTAGTTCATGATACTTTTGTGATAAAATCTGTAACTTTGTTGTTATGTGTAAATTAAAAATAACGCAAGTTTAGAAGATTAAACAAATTTGCAGTGAATATGAGTCTCCTAATTGTTTGCTAAAGTTGTACATCATGCAGGTTGACTTAAGGTTTTACACATACTGACAAGACATGGAGGTCTGATTAGTCATTCGTTTATGACGTAACATTGTTTACGGAAGTTTTAGCGTGCATCAATGCGTGCCTTGCTGCTTAGCCGAGTATACGTTGTAATTTGCCTTGGAATGAACGATTTCACTGATGATACATGTATTATTGTAAGGATTCGTAACACTTATCATTGACCACTTTACGGCGATATCAGTCCTTAAACATGGAATTTGGGCTTTCTTTCCCATTTTGAAATCATCCTCCAGTGGGGGGGGGGGGGGGGGGGGACACTTACGGCGAAGTTAAATAATAATGTTCCATAATTTTAAAATAAACACTTATTCTCAAAATCTTCAATGATGAACATGTGCATAAAGGCGATATCAATCCTGACATGGCATTTGGGCTTTATTCCCTTTTTGAAATCATCCTCCAGTGGGGGGACACTTATACGGCGAAGTCATCCTGGGGGACACTTACGGCGAAGTTAAATAATATATGTTCCATAATAAAAAAAACCCACTTATTCCCAAAAGCTTCAATGATAAACATGTGCATAACGGCGATATCAATCCTGACATGGAATTTGGGCTTTCTTTCCCTTTTTGAAATAATCCTCCAGTGGGGGACACTTACGGCGAAGTTAAATAGTATATGTTCCATAATTGTAAAATAAACACTTAACTTTCTTACCATTTATAAGAGAGACAAGTCATATGATTTGAGAAAAAGATCAATATACAACATCGAGTTTGGACTTGTGACCGTGTTCCTAAATATTCATAAATAAAGTTACCCTATTGAGTGTCCCTCAACGGCAAAATCATGAATAGGATGTAGTTTGGACCAATAATTAAAAACAGCATCATACATCGTGTAAAACTTCGTTCACAAATTACAAGAGGTGTCGCCATCACAAACGAACAAACATACACTATAGCACGCGGTCAAACGGAGTTTGGACTTTGTGACCCCAAGTCGACCCCAAGAACAAACATACACGGAGTCGACCCCATACTTCATAGACCCTGTCGTGACTTATTGTTAATTGCAAGTCATGCAATAGCAGTTGATTTTGTACATTTGTATATTATTGAGACATGCAACAGCAGTTGACTTTTTGCATGTGCTTTGTTTTTTTGGTGAAAAACTCCATATTGGATTATTGATTTTTCACTACTGCTGGATAGTTCTTTTGATGCAACAGTGTTTCTCTGCTCCTTCATCTTCATAACTTTGCTTAACTTTTATTTGGGTAATCAGGAAAACCCTTATTTGAACGATATTAACTGTATACCATCAGACTTAGCTTCAAGTGCTTTGGACGCATTTTTCAGCTTCAATTATCTGTGGACGTTATACTGAAATCTTAGCCACAATCCGTGTGTATAATATGGAAGTGCTGTAGTTGGTTCTACTGTGTTGACCATCGTCGTGACTGACACTTTGACGGCTTGGATGGTCATCTAAAACAGCATATTTTTGAGTAAGTAAATTGAAAACTTATTAATTACTTCATTGGTGACCCCGAACTTTGAGAGCCAACCTTGATTCGTTTTATTTTCCACGGAACTTTAGCTTGCTTGTACATTTCATCTCGACTCATGAGTCATCCACATCAAGCTTGATTTGTCTGCTAGTGCTATATTTTGAGTATACATATATCATTTACCATGGCTACCAACAAACCAGCTGTTGAGGAACCTCCCGAGGCTGTACCGATACCACTTGCTGCGGTTAGTTTGAAGCTACTTCCATTTTGGCAAAATGATCCTACGTTGTGGTTTGCTCAAGTAGAGGCCCAGTTTCAAACCAGGGGGATCACGGCCCAGGCCACCAAGTTCGCTCACATTGTGGGATGCCTTCAACCCGACGTTGCACAAGAAGTTCGCGACCTTCTTATTGATCCTCCCCAGTCAAATCCATTTGATGTTCTCCGCCTAGAATTAATTCGCCGCACCTCAGCCTCAGAGCAAAAGAAATTGCATCAGCTGCTCATTGCGGAAGAGCTGGGGGATAGAAAACCCTCACAGCTTCTACGTAGGATGAAACAGCTCCTGGGGGACAACAAGTTGGAGGAGCGGATCCTAAAACAACTATTCCTACAGCGTCTTCCATCAAATGTGCAGTTAATCCTAGCCTCTACTAGCGACACAATAACCATCACCCAGCTGGCTGATCTTGCTGACAAGATTGTTGAAGTGGTTATACCACCAGTTGGGCCTGTCATGTCAGCTTTGGCCGCCCCGATTGCGTCGCCTCCAAGTACCATCGGCATAAGTGCACCGCCAGCCTCAGTTCACACAGTTCCACCGCCCTCTTCGGACATTCAAAATCTACAGGCTCAAGTTATCCAGTTGACCCTGCAAGTCCAACAACTATCCACACACATGTTGGGTGCCATTCAGTCCCGTCAAGGCTCATCTAGATCCAGACATCGTGACGCCTCACATGAGAGAGCCCCCAGCTGTAGTTCCAGTACACAGCGCCACTCCGCAGGGGAGTGTTGGTACCACTGGCGTTTCGGTTCGCTCGCCCGGAAATGTATCCCGCCTTGTACTTTCCAGCCTGCAGCTTCTCATCCGGGAAACGAGAAAGCCAGCCATTAGAGGCGACCAACGCAACTGGTACACTGGGAGTCGCCTATTTTTTGTCACAGATCGTATAACTGGTACACGATATTTAGTTGATACTGGAGCTGAGGTCAGCGTTTTACCCTCGACTCCAAGGGATACATGTCGATCTAGCACATTGATTCTCCAAGCAGCCAATCACACGCCCATTGCCACTTTTGGTGAACGATCACTAACACTCAACTTAGGTTTACGACGAACATAGCGTTGGATTTTTATAGTGTCAGCTGTATCGACACCCATCCTTGGCGCTGATTTTTTACGCCACTATGGACTGCTCGTTGATGTTAAAGGTCGCAGACTCATCGACACCACCACCAACCTATCTGTGAAGACCGTTGCCACGGCAACCCCATCAATTTGTCCAATGTTTGCTAAGTCCGACAATTCCGCTCGTTTCGAGGCAATACTTCACCGGCATGCGGACATCACCAGACCCGTTTACCAGGCATCATCAGTTAAACATACTACGACTCACCACATTGACACCCGCGGGCAACCAGTTTCGGCTCGTCCACGTCGATTAGCTCCAGACCGCTACACTATCGCCAAACACGAATTTGAACACATGTGTGAACTGGGCATTGTTCGCCCATCTAGCAGCAATTGGTCATCGCCCCTGCACATGGTCCCCAAGAAGACACCAGGAGATTGGAGACCATGTGGAGACTACCGTGCTCTCAATCAGCACACAGTTCCAGACCGCTATCCTATACCACATTTGCAAGACCACACGGCAGGACTCCATGGTAAAAAGATATTTTCAAAACTGGACCTTGTTCGAGCTTACCACCAAATACCTGTCCATTCAGCTGACATACACAAAACTGCTATCACCACACCGTTTGGATTGTTTGAGTTTGTGCGCATGCCCTTTGGGCTACGTAATTCCGGACAGACTTTTCAACGCTTCATCGACGAAGTTCTTCGTGGTTTGCATTTTGTATACGCCTACATTGACGATTTGCTTGTCGCTAGTGATACAGTGGAAGAACACGAACAACATCTTGATATTTTGTTTTCGCGTTTATCTCAGTATGGAGTTATCATCAACCCAGCCAAATGTGAATTTGGCGTCTCATCCCTAACATTTCTCGGCCATGTCATTGATGCACAGGGTATCCAGCCGCTAGCCGACAAGGTGTCCGTGATACAGGATTTCCCAGTACCCGACTCGCTACGCAAGCTCAGAGAATTCCTTGGGCTCATCAACTTTTATCGTCGTTTCATCTCTCACTGCGCTGACATCGTCCAACCACTTACCGACCTTCTCAAGAGCAAGACGAAGAACAAAGCAATTGTACTTCAGGGTGCAGCACTCGCGGCATTCAACACAGTCAAGACTGCTTTGGTTCAAGCAACTCTTCTTGTTCACCCCCGGCCAACTTCACCAATTTGCCTCATGGTTGATGCATCCGACGCAGCTGTTGGAGGAGTTCTACAACAACTCATTGATGATGTATGGGAGCCTCTCTTCTTTTTCTCTAAGCGTTTGCAGCCCGCCGAAACCCGATATAGTACCTTCGGACGGGAATTGTTGGCTGTTTACTTAGGAATTCGCCATTTTCGACACAGTGTTGAAGGGAGACAGTTCTGTATATACACTGACCACAAACCACTGACTCATGCCTTCACCGCCAAACCTGACCGCCCCCTCGGGAGATACGCCATTTGGACTACATATCACAGTATACAACGGATATCCGTCACATCAGTGGTGTAGCCAATACTGTTGCAGATGCCTTATCTCGCCTTGGGCTGAACCCGATTACTACATCCTCCCAGATAGATTTCCGAGAGATCTCCGAGGCTCAGCAGGATGATTCAGAGCTTCAGGAATTACAGTCCACGACTTCATCCTTGCAATTTAAGTCGATCCCCCTACCAGTTTCTGACGGTACCATAATATGTGACGTTTCCACTGGCACAGCTCGTCCTTATATCCCACAGGCATTTCGTCGAGCCATTTTCGACTCCCTGCACAATTTGTCACACCCAGGCATCAGTGCTACACAGCGTTTAATTGCTGCACGATTTGTTTGGCCTGGCATCAATAAAGATGTACGGTTTTGGGCCAAGACATGTCTTGCTTGTCAAAGGACAAAAGTACACCGTCACACCAAAGCTCCACTGGGTACCTTTTCAACACCAGACGCCCGTTTCAACCATGTACACATCGACTTGGTAGGACCCCTCCCACCATCCGAGGGTAACATGTATCTTTTAACATGTGTCGATCGCTTCACACGCTGGCCAGAGGCAATTCCTATACCAGACATCTCAGCTGAGACCGTGGCACGAGCTTTTGTGTCACGATGGGTCGCAGTTTTTGGAGCACCATCTACAGTCACTACCGATCGTGGTCGTCAGTTCGAGTCGGCCCTTTTTCAGTCGCTCTCTAATATACTTGGCTGTAAGAAAACTCGAACTACCTCTTACCATCCTGCAGCAAATGGCCTAGTCGAACGACTACATCGTCAACTTAAAGCATCGCTCAAAGCACACAACAACCAACGCTGGACTGAAACACTTCCAATAGTTTTGCTTGGTATTCGTACCGCGGTAAAAGCAGACATCGGCTGTTGTGCAGCAGAACTTGTTTTGGTACTTATTAATTACTTCAACCCCATAGCATGCAACAGTACACACGATAATGTGATAAATCGATCCCTACCATGTACCTAGCATGCTACAGTACAGTATATTATTATTATTATTATTATTTATTCGGCCAAGATTCAAAGACAATAATAATAATATGATACCAAGTCGACCCAACGAACGAACACACCCCAACAACACGACCCCATACTAGCATGCCACAGTATTGTACACACGATACAAGCTACAGTGGTCACACACTATACATGTGAGTGGTGTATGTACGTAGTGCGGTACACACGATACAAGCTACAGTACAAGAGTGTGGTGTTTGTACGTAGTGCGGTACACACGATACAAGCTACAGTACAGTAGAGTAAACACTATACATGTGAGTCGTGTATGTACGTAGTGCGGTCACACACTATACATGTGAGTGGTGTATGTACGTAGTGCGGTACACACGATACAAGCTACAGTACAAGAGTGTGGTGTTTGTACGTAGTGCGGTACACACGATACAAGCTACAGTACAGTAGAGTAAACACTATACATGTGAGTCGTGTATGTACTCAGTGCGGTCACACACTATACATGTGAGTGGTGTATGTACGTAGTGTGGTCACTAAACCGTGACTGCGTAGCCGTAGCCGCCGGCTACGAGGTGGTGCTTATGAGTTGCGGGGTATTCTGCAATTGAGCCGAGTATTTGTGTCCTGTCGAAGATTTATCCCCAGCCCGTATAACCCTTTCAGTACCGCCGTGCCATAGCGGCTCAAAAAAACATCCCACTTGGTGACCAATGAGTCCGTATGGCACGTAATTATTTTCATTCTTGGTGACCAATGAGCCTCTCTGGCACATCGACCAAAAGTAAGTTATCCAAATGTTAATAGCGCCCTCAATCGCCTGCGTCCATCCCCACGGCAACAAGCTGCCCGCGTGTGCCCTGAAGCGTCGCAAGTTTTAAAATTTAAGCGGGATCGTTAAGCGTCCCCCCACGCATTCTCGAGTAAGAGATCATTCTGAGAACATGGCCGATGAAAATGAAAAGATTTTGGAAGAAATTTTCGCAGACAGTGGTTCAGAAATGTCATCTGACGAGGAATCGCCACTTGAGGACTCGGAGACGTCAGAAGACAGTGAGGATACAGAGCCGAGGGCCTCGACATCAACAGCAACATTAACCTCTTCTAAGAAGGGTAAGAAGACCAAGAATAAGCCGAATTTCAGGTGTGGATGGCGTGAAGCCAACTCTTACACACGGCGACCGCCTGTTAAATTTACAGCAAACACCGGGGCTACAGAAGACTTAAGTTCGTTCTCCCCCATACAAATCTTCAAACTGTACTTTTGTGAAGCAGTGTGGCAGATTATGGTACTAGAGACTAATCGTTATGCTGAACAAATATTGGGAGCGGGGGCAGAAAATAAGGGTGCTTGGAGACCAACTAATGTACCTGAAATGATGGCATTCGTGGCCCTACTTCTTTGCATGGGAATCAACAAAAGGCCTCGTTACTCCATGCATTGGTCCAGGTCTGAAATTCTACGAAGTCCCCTGTACTCAGCAACCATGGCTCGTAACCGATTTACTGCAATCCTAAGATTTTTTCACCTCGCCAATAACAGAGATGTCGAGGGCGACTCTCCCCGTGACAAACTTGCTAAATTACGCCCACTGTTAAACATTGTACTACCATCATTCCTCCGGGTGTACCAGCCGGGACGAAGCCTTTCACCGGACGAGACGATGGTCAAATTCAAAGGACGACTGAGCTTCAAGCAGTACATGCCAAGAAAAGCCGCAAAATGGGGATTGAAATCTTTCTCATTGAACGAATCCGGAGTTGTTCACAGGATCGCAGCCCAGGTCCCCACAAGGACAGTCCTCTGTAAGTGATCCTGAGACAAACCATCCATCCGAAATAGGGGCACCAGGCAACGTAGTATTGAACCTTTTGCAGGGACTCGAAAATAAAGGACATTGCATCTACATGGACAATTGGTTTAGTAGCCCGGCTCTGTTCTCAAAGTTGTCTGAGCTAGGATTCGGAGCTTGTGGAACTGTGCGCTATACCACCCTAGGGATACCCGACGTAGCAAACTCCAAGAAATTTCCTATGAAAAGCGGTGCAGATCCCAAATTTTATCAGAAAGCAGGCCAACTATGCGTTATGTGGCAGGACACAAAACGTGTCACTCTCCTCTCAAACTATGGCGATTGCAGTGTCACTAGTAAAAAGATTCGGAGCCGGAAAACTTCAACAGGACTTCGTCATATCAAAAAACCGTGCATAGTCGAGGATTACAATAAATACATGGGGGGCACGGATCTGGCAGGACAATTATGCACGTACTATACTCATACCCACAAAACATTCAAATGGTGGAAACGTGTATTTATGACAATCCTAGACATATGTTTGCTTAATGCTAATGTCGTATACAACAGCATCCATACAAACAAGAGCTTGGCTACTTTGGATTTTCGGGTCAAGGTGATAGAGGCACTAATTATTTCAAGCTTCGAGAACAACCCAGTTGACCATACCCGTCAAGTGTCAAGTGCTTCAAACGCCCTTTCAACTCAGCACTTTCTGGGTCCGAATGTTGGCGGGAAGAAACGTGACTGTGTTGTTTGTATGCAGTTCCACCTCTAATCGGAAACAAACTCGCATGATTTGTAAGCAGTGTATCAAGCCAATGTGTGTTATACCATGCTTTGAGAAATTCCACACCAAGCGATAAATTAGGTCAACAATTAAACTATAAATTAATTAAGTAAAAAATGTGTAAAGCTGTTATACCATTATTGGAGAATTTCTACACCAAGCGAATAATTTTCAATACTTTCTGAAAACTCCCCCCCCCCCGCTACAATGTTGAATCCCACAATCGCATGCCTGCCAACAAAGTATAGCACTTTGGCAAAATTAAATGTTAGTTCCTTCTTTACATATTGGTTCATGATAGGTGTAAATTTGAGGAGTAATTTTTGTCCAGTTCATATTGTGCGTAATCAAAACTCTCTTGTTTTTATTGAATGTGCAATCCTATGAGCGGGTTTGGGGGGGGGGGGGGTGGTTCAAAAGGAATTTATTAAAACATTATGTTTATTTTAGGTTTCAGAAACAACTTTTAAAATAATCAAAATGGCCGACTTAAGCAACTGTACCACATTGTTTGTATTTGGTCTCATTGGGTTCCTGCATCCTGAAAACCTGGCAATATTTTATGTTACGGGCCAAAACCAAATTGATTGGCGGCCATTTTTATTATTTAAATGGCCGCCTTAACCGACTGATCCAATAATTTAATTATGTGTCTTGTTGGGTTTCTGGATCCTTAATACATTCCAGTTTCCAACATTGAGGCGAGGCGAGGCGGGGGGGGGGGGGGGGGGGAGGATGGTACTTAGAAAATACAAGTATAGCACTTTGGAAATATTTTATGTTAGTTCCTTCTTTACATATTGGTTCATGATAGGTAAAAAATTAATTTGAGGAGTTATTTTGTTCGAGTAACGTTCATATTGTGCTTAATCAAACTTCTATTGTTTATTTTTAACGTATAATACCGGTGAATACTATGAGCGCTAATCCAAGTTTCCTACATTGAGGCGGGTGGGGGGGGGGGGGGGGGGGGGGGGGTGGGTAGGATGATTGTTTGGAAGTACGAGTATAGCACTTTGGCTATATATAATGTTATTTAATGCGAGTTCCTTCTTTGTCATTAAATGTGGTAACACAATTTTTGGGGGATTAAAACCTGTTTATTTTTTGTTTCATAAACCAATGTTATAATAATCAAAATGGCCGCCTTTTAAAAGTGACTGAACCACCATTTGTGTATTTGCTCTCATTGGGTTCCTTCATCCTGAAAACATGGCAATTATAATTTTTTTATGTGAGGCTCGTAGACGGAGATACAGGCCAAAACCAAATTGATTGGCGGACATTTAGAAATGGGCAATATTTAATGTTATTTTATGTCAGTTCCTTCTTTGTCATTAAATGTTGAAAACAATTAATAGTTATGATTTTAGCAGTAATTTTTTTCTAGGTCATATTGTGCGTAATCCAAACTCTCTTGTTTATATGTAATGTCCTATCCTAGGAGCGGGTTTGGGGGGGGGGGGGTGCTTCCAAAAAATTATATTCTAACCTTTTTTTTATTTGAGGAATCATAATTTGCCAAAATACAAAATGGCCGCCTTAACCAATTGATCAACTATTTCATCCTGAAAACATGGGTATAGTCACCAACCCCCAGTATCTGTGAGGCTCAACCAATTTTTTTAATTTTTTTGGCGGGTTTGGGGTGGGGGAGGATGCTGTTTCAAAAGTAATTTCTTAAAACCTTATGTTTATTTAACGTTTTCAAAATAATTCTCATGCAGATTGGTATGAACAGCTACTTGACAAATGTTTAGCTTTCACATTTAAACTACTCAATTGTGTATTTATTGGTCATAATACCATACCTCAAATATATGATAAAGGCAATGATTTAGTCCAAGGCAATATGCCAAAGGAAAGAGTAATTTAATTGCTTGCTTGTACAAGTTGCATTATGTTACTAGGACCTAGGCTAACCCCAATCTGCCTTGTGAGGGCGCTGTAACCTAAAACTTTCCTAAATAGTGTTGGTCACCAGGTAGCCATGTCAAGGAAATTTCTCTGGTCACCATTGCATTAGTAGCAAATATGTGTTGGTACTGAAAGGGATATAAAGGATTTGTGATGTTTTCTGGAAAGTACTAAAACTAACTTCAAACCTCCAAGATCATTCTAGATCCTTCATAACGGATTAGCGCCGCCCACTAGGGTCAACGCACTTATACACAGAGAATGATTGACAGCGTGGGTTGTATACACATAATTACATGTACACGCATTAGGATCTCATAACAGTACACATAACGTTGAAACTGATGCAAGCCACAGTTCACGCGCTGAACACAGGTGCACTGTCGTCGCCTTCCGTTTTACTGGCAAGTAACAGGTTTTTTCTCAACAGCGCCCTCTTTCGTTGGATATTTAGAAAACAGCGCTGATAAAATTAATAAAATCGTTTTCGGGCATATCTACGGAATAACTCAAGATTGAAATTGAATTGAACATTGCAACTCATAAGAAAGTTGAACCTCAAACTTAATGACGTCATGATGACGTCATCGGGTATCGAATTACAATAAATCATAGGCCTAGTTAAATATTTGTAAAAAATTATAACTCACGACCCATTTATTTGATTTATACAATATACACATCATCGGATAGGTAATTTAAAGTTCGACAAACGCTACACAAAAATGACCTCATTTGACCTTGACTTCCGGTTCAAACAGGAAGATAACATTTTAAATTTGAAAAAATCATATTTTCTGAACAACACATTGGATTTTTTAAATCTATACATCATTTAAAAGGTCGTCATAAACTAATCACGTGCTACACAAAATGTGACCCTATTTGACCTTGACTTCCAGTCAAAATGGAAGTTGATGTTTAATTTTTGAAAAATTCTTAACTCCTGAACCAGGCATTGAATTGATAATGTATAATGTCGTTACCTTTTCATTTAATCACTCTCCACGAACACCTTGTTTTTGTCACATAACAAAATCTGAAAGTCTAGTTGTTTTTCTATTTTCTCAAAAAGTTGACACTGTAATCAAATAAAAGTTTCACAGGTGACTTTTATCTTTATTTATACTTTTGTCCACTAACTCATTACTACCTTGAAAAGAAGCAAAAGCTGGTCCTACTCTTAAATTAGTTTTGAAAATCGGATATGGTGTATTAAAGTAAAAACAAGAGGGAGTGCTTTATGTATAGCATAACCATTTCTAAGCTGAGTTATTGTCCATTTATTAGGATGGATTTGTATAATATGTAAATGTTGGGAACCCAAGTGCGCCCTCAGTTTTCAAGTATCTTTGTGATGAGCATATTTACCAGACAAAATTTACTTTGGGGTATTCGCCATTTGTCTTCATTTTTTCATATGTTTATTGTCTACGCGTGTCTCTCTACATAAATTTTCTGGTTTAAATAATTGAATTTATCCACGTGTGTAATTATTGTATAGTAATTGAAGCGTATAAACTCCATAAATGTAATCGGGACTAATACGAGGCACTTTGTGATGTTCACATGGTGTAAACTACTTGGTGGTGCAGTTCACTTGCTGTTATTCAAAACAATTAAGTTTAATTTTAAAATGGATTTAAAATAATATTGATTTTTAAGCATAAGTGACGACAAAGATTATTGTAAATGTATGTTTTGTCTCTGAGAAATGGTAGTTACAAATTTCATGTGGCAAACGTATTTGTCTACGGGCATATTTATTCCATTCGCTTGACTGAGCCCTGGGTCGATTGATTTGAAGACAAAAACCACTTAAAACAAAGACTGTTACTTCTCTTTTCTCTTTTTTAAAAATATTTGTGTTTAAATGTTAAAGTAAGAATGAGCCGGGCCTCCATCCAGCTCCCTGTGGTTCATGATCTTAACACTTACAAGAATAATCGGCCAGCATCAAGACCAACTACTAGCACGATTCAGTCATTGTGTATTGAAAATGATTTAATTTATAAAAGTCTATCAGAACAAACACGAAATGACGAATGAATTGGACTCGTCAAATACTAAAACATACACAGACAGATAAACCACCACTCAGGTTACATTAAAAACGACAAAATTTAAGAGCAAACGTGAAATGACGAATAAAGTGACCATGTATAATAATTTTACTAGCCCATGTCATTCCTATCTTAACATTTTGCTTAAACTAAAAATGTATGTAAATTATATATATAAACGGACAAAACAGAGCGCAGTAGTTCCATTTTTAAAGTAATAGTGCTCAAAAAGAATATACAGGTTGTATAAAACAGCTAGCTTAACAAGACCAATGCAATCTTAAAGCCTGTTTTGGACTACGCGGTTGCCGCGAAGCTATGGTGGCACAAATTCACAACAAACACTTTGCATAAGTTGCCCTGGCAACTCTTTCAAAGCATTCCGCTGAGAATATAGAATTGTAATGTCATAATTATTTGCTTCGAATTTGCATAATACAGAAAGTTATTTCTTAATCACATCTGCTGAGCAAAAATTGATGCGTGCTCTAAAGGCAACATTTATAGAAATGGTGATACTTCATTTTATCGCCTAAACGATAGAATGCTTTATACGCAGGGGGAAGGGCAGTATTCATGTCACAGCGGCACGCATTTGCACGTGTTGTTTTATTATGGACAAACATTGACAACATACATGTACATTGTAGGTGGGCTTGAAGGTTCACGTGCGTGCGCGGGCGCACTGTGTAAATTCTTACAAATCTAGGTCACAACAATTTCGCGGGCAGAAAACATATTACTGTATATGTATCGGTAAAGAATATAATTGTGAATGTGTTACAAATTATGTTATATAAACAGTTTTGACAATGAGCCAATAATATGCGGTGCAGGGAAAATCAACCAATGGCTCCAATTCTTGCGTTGCTGGGGACGCTTGAGCAAGCGGGAAAGTTGGGGGATAAATCACTTTCGTCATAGTCTTGTCTGTGAACGCATGGAAATAATTTGCAGCAATTATAAACAATTTTCAAATTCTCTTTGGAAATAGTGTTTAGTGTTTTAGAATTGGTGTTTAGGAGTTGATATGACAGCTGAGCTGTGGACTATTTTTAGTTGTTCTTATGCCTACCTTGCCGGAGGATTTAGTTAATTTTCGTGCGTTCTTTTCGGTCGACCATCGAACTCAATTTTGTCGGCTGGCATACTGCTGGACTTGAGTGAGTGCTGTGCTGTCTATCGGGCCTACAACATACCGTAGTCTATCTATGATTTGGGGCGCCGCTGGTCGGAGCAGAGACGTCGCCATCTGACCCGGTGCGTTTGTGAAAGAGAGACGGCACAGGCAGAACCATGAAAGCCGTGCACCATCAACAAATCTGTTTGGTGAACCAATTGGGACGGCGACGAACTCGCAGTTCGCTGGAATCCAACAACAAGTTGAAGTTCTGCCAAAAACGAGCTAAGTTGAATTAATTTTCTGGTTTTAGACACCACAAATAGAGCTGTTGTTTTCAAGCGTTCTTTATGGAAAAGAGTGGTTTAATTACTTTACTTGATGAGTAAACTATTATTCTGAGCCTGGCAATGTTTGACTGTGGGTTGGGTTGAATTCAAACCGAGTACTCCACAATAACAAGCCGTTACTCATTAGGCATTTTAACTGTTTGCTGCTTTTTATTTTCTAGTGGTGCGTTTTTTATTTATGCATTAATATTCATGGGGTTTATTTTCGCAAACTTCATGGGCAATGACTTTGGTTTCGTTGAAACTCTGCCCCGTCTTGTGTTTAGTTGTTAGTTCGTGATGTTTGCATTCTCTACACCAAGATATTCATTGCTCCAATTTACAATGCAGTGGCATAATCAGGGGAGTTTGGGTTGAAAATTAGTTTGTGCTTTTCAGCTTTAAAACAAATCAAGTTTTCTGTACTGGATAATGGCTTAAGTTTCTTATTTTAGGCAAAGGGCGATTTACTTTTGTCAGAAGCTATTTGTTTGGTTCGGCAAGTTCTATTCGTGCAAGTCATGGTTTTGAACTGAATCGTATTCCTTCATGAGAAACTATTTCTTAGTTTCTTTGATGCATTTTACTTGCACCGTATATAATGATCTGAAACAACACTAATATCTAAAAAAATAAATAAATAAAAAATGTTTGTTAAAATTCAGGCATAGCGACGGCAGCCTCAGTTTTAACTGGGTGACTGCTACTCCGACCGGCTTCAATAGAATGTCCGTATTTTTTATTTTATAGTACAACAGGGCCAAAGTGCCCAATGGAATGGTACAATAAATTGCGAGCGGTTGAGGTGGGACTGCAGCCCGGTGGCTTTTGGTCCCCGTGTGTTATTAATTTTGGGCGGTTGTGTGGGCGTTAAACTAATTTTTAGCCGGGTGCGTGTACTTGTTTGTGTGTGTTGACGTCCCTGCAGGTTCAAATGAAACATTTTGGATGGGGCAGATATTACTCAATAAGTACAATATGTTATGTGGTTGATTTTGATGTTCTTCATTTAGAGTATGATTTATTTTGATGTTAACTGTTTGTGGGAAGTTACGTGTGATATTGTCTTTCAACAAATGAAAGAAGTATAAATAATGCTTTGTGTTTCGTTAGCTTGTTTCTATACGCTTTAACCCATGGTACAGTGGAAGCGAGACTTTTGCTTGAAACTACAAAACTCCCATTATTTACAAAAACAAATTATGTTGATTATTTGCTACGACCCGTGAATAAAGCCCATCATAATAAACAAAATATTTTATGTTTCATTGCCAAGTTCTACATAAAGGCCTACCCTTGATGGAATACAGTTTTCACATGGAAGAACAATCTTCTTTTATTGTGATACATGCATGTTACTAAAGGTCACGTCTGTATTATTAGTAAGATCCCATTGGGCATGTTGGGATAGCTGATCTGTTGGAATAGGGTCATTTTCAAAATTAGTTTAAGTAAGTCAGACGGCAAGTTTATCGATCTGATGTTGAAGTTTGTGACTGATAATGCGTTTAATTACTATTTTAGTTACATTTAGTGTCGACTTCAACCCGGTTCAATACAAGCCCGTAATGGAATCAATTGGTTTTTATAGTAAAATTTGTTCGAATTTCCAGGACCAACACAGGATAATGATGATGTGGCTCATACTTAATCATAAGTTTGTTGCTGTCGTGAGCCAGATAGGTACTTTTATTTTGAAATTAAACAGCACACAATTTTAACACCTCGTTTATTTTATTTCTCCCCTACATGATCTATGAACAAGTAACATGGCGTCATACTGATGATCTGTTGCTGTGGAGTGAGGATGGTCAACCCTGTACAGTACCTTGGAGTATATGATGATGTGCGATGACAATATCCTTGTTTTAATTAATCGATTTTAGGTCAATTCTTTGAGCCTAAAATAATGTATTACTACTAGACAAGCTGGGGGTTGCCATGGGGCATATTTTGCTTCGCGGTCGGAAGTTGCTGACCATGTGGTACAATTAACATTCCATTGGTCTGTTATTTGTTTTACGCCGGCTGGCGGGCAGCGTCCCCCTCTGGATCCATTGTCCACATGGCAAAGACAGTCACTTTTGTTTGAGCAGTCCTTGTGAAAACTTGTTTTCTTGTGCTTAAGAAATTCAGTTTTGTTAAATTCCCGCCACCTTCCCTTGCATACCACCTTGTCATGTTTTGGTGTGTTTTTAATATGATAGCTTGTAATGACTCCAATCATCATGTTGGCATGAGATAGCAAGTATGGGGCCAACGTACGTTCTCAATTTGCCCACTGGGTTTCGAGTTTGCGTATCCGGCTACTATCCCGATTGGAGTCTTTACAAGCACATCGGCGGATTTTCATTGTGTACACCTTCATAGTCCTCGGGTGTATTTATTCAATTAGTACTTTATGAAGCATTTGCTTATTTTGTTGTTCTATACCTCCTTTGTTTTAATGAATGTACATGATGTAGTTAATGTTAGTAACAAGCCCATATTGTCAGATGAGTGAGTTGGGTTTCCAGGGAGGGAGCTCGGCTCAACGCTGCCATTATTAAAGTATAATTTATGGGAAGACACTACTGGAATTTGTCCAATCAGACCTGGATAACAATTTCGAAAGGGGAGGTGAGCTAGTTTGGTTTGGGAAGTCTTTCCTACTTGACAGGTGTCTTCATGCTATGCATCTTCCTCGGTAGATAAAGGGGTGTGCCTCAGTTATTTCTCTCAAACTCACGTGAAGCTTATGCACTGGGGTTCAAATTGATGTTGCTCAATACTTTTTAAGTCTAGTGTGGGCCTTTATTTTATTGATCGGGTTCGAAGTTAATTTCTCCAATGTGAATCCGTAACTAATTTTAGTTGGCCCGATAATATTTTCTTCAGTGATGGCCTATATTGATAGGGCTCGAGGTTCATTCCTTCAGTGCGAGTCTTTTGTTGAGAATGTTTTGCTGCAGAGAGTGGGCCTTTACGTAGTTATTTAGTTGGCTCGAGAATAATTTTCTCCAGTGTGGGCCTTTACTTTATTATGGATTGGGCTGGAGGTCCATTCCTCCAGTGTGAGCCTTGCCAGTTCTTTTATAGTTGGCTCGAGAATATTTGCCTGCAGTGTAAGTTATTATTTACTCATTACTGGCTCGAGAATATTTTACTGGCTCGAGAATTTTGGGCTCGAGGTGTTATCCTCCTGGGAGAGTCCTTTGATACGTAAATGGCTGGAGAATATTAATTTTGCTCCAGGGTGGACATAACATTATTATTAGTTGGCGCGAGAATAATTTTCTCCAGTGTGAGCTTTTACTTCCTATGGATAGTGCTCGACGTTGACTCCTCTGGTGTGAGTCCTTTATTGTTTTGTTGGCTCGAGAATATTATGTTCTTCAGCGTGATCCTTTACTTTTTTATTTTAGTTGGCTAGAGAATTGTTTCTCTGATGTTGGCCTTTAAATTATTATGGATTGCCATAAATTAGAAAATGTTTCTCACTGACGTTGATGATTGTGCATGCGTCAGCGTATTCCAGTGGCATTGCAGAGGTATGTTTCCCAATTTCGAACCGCTTGGTGAAAGCACAGTGCGCTAAACTAGGCGCTCATTATTTGCCGCACCCACAATATTTGTTTGGTCGAAAAGGATGGCGGGCATTTTTCGACACTGGGCACCAAACTCTTTTGTGACAATTTGCACGACCGTGTTCTTTCGTGGCATTTTAGGTGTTTCTCCCTGTGGGACACGCGTTGCGCGTTTGGCGTTTTTTCTCGGGATTGACACCGAAAATACAGAGTCTGGTTAAAATTAAATTCAATGTTTTACTTTTCAGCAAAACTTTTGCTTAATCAAGTTATCAGTAAACTTATAAATTAGTGACATGCATTGTTACAAGAAGTTGTGATAGCGCTTTGATGTACCACAGGGGCTATTTCCGACCGTATGTGCCAAGGTGGAAACTCACAGCTTACTTGATTGGTTAAAATCATTCTATAATTTACAGGTGTGATTATTATTAATACTATTATTGTTCTTAAAGTTAATTGGGCCGTGACCGCAGGTTCGGGTCACGTGTGCCCATATTTGTTGCCCCCGTGTGCGTCAGTTAATACTGACATGGTTCGGGTCAGAGGTACCCATTTGGTTTTCCCCCGTGTGCAAACATTAGTCAGACTTAATGCTGACATGTTTTGGGTCTGGTGTACCCCCTTTATTTGCCCCTGTGTGCAAATGGTTTTAGGCGCAGTGTGTGCCCTAATGAAAGGTTCGGGCGAGGTGTGCCCCGAATAAGGTTTTATGTGTATATTATTGGTATATTGGTATATGTGCGGCAGGATAGCCATTAACAGTTTTCGGCATCCGGCACAATTTTATTTACGAAAAAAAAAAAACAGTTTTCAAGGCTGTGACATTAAATCAAAAAATAACATGTTCCTTTGTTTCATTCGAATCTGCGTATAATTCATTTTATCGCCTAAACGATAGAATGCTTTATACGCAGGGAAGGGCAGTATTCATGTCACAGCGGCACGCATTTGCACGTGTTGTTTTATTATGGACAAACATTGACAACATACATGTACATTGTAGGTGGGCTTGAAGGTTCACGTGCGTGCGCGGGCGCACTGTGTAAATTCTTACAAATCTAGGTCACAACAATTTCGCGGGCAGAAAACATATTACTGTATATGTATTGGTAAAGAATATAATTGTGAATGTGTTACAAATTATGTTATATAAACAGTTTTGACAATGAGCCAATAATATGCGGTGCAGGGAAAATCAACCAATGGCTCCAATTCTTGCGTTGCTGGGGACGCTTGAGCAAGCGGGAAAGTTGGGGGACAAATCACTTTCGTCATAGTCTTGTCTGTGAACGCATGGAAATAATTTGCAGCAATTATAAACAATTTTCAAATCCCACCACTTCCCACCCGTTATACAAATTGCTTGTGTGGCTTCTTGCAATGACGCGTGTGGCGTTTTTTCTCGGGATTGACACCGAAAATACAGAGTCTGGTTAAAATTAAATTCAATGTTTTACTTTTCAGCAAAACTTTTGCTTAATCAAGTTATCAGTAAACTTATAAATTAGTGACATGCATTGTTACAAGAAGTTGTGATAGCGCTCTGATGTACCACAGGGGCTATTTCCGACCGTATGTGCCAAGGTGGAAACTCACAGCTTACTTGATTGGTTAAAATCATTCTATAATTTACAGGTGTGATTATTATTAATACTATTATTGTTCTTAAAGTTAATTGGGCCGTGACCGCAGGTTCGGGTCACGTGTGCCCATATTTGTTGCCCCCGTGTGCGTCAGTTAATACTGACATGGTTCGGGTCAGAGGTACCCATTTGGTTTGCCCCCGTGTGCAAACATTAGTCAGACTTAATGCTGACATGTTTTGGGTCTGGTGTACCCCCTTTATTTTTTTTCTGTGTGCAAATGGTTTTAGGCGCAGTGTGTGCCCTAATAAAAGGTTCGGGCGAGGTGTGCCCCGAATAAGGTTTTATGTGTATATTATTGGTATATTGGTATATGTGCGGCAGGATAGCCATTAACAGTTTTCGGCATCCGGCACAATTTTATTTACGAAAAATAAAAAACAGTTTTCAAGGCTGTGACATTAAATCAAAAAATAACATGTTCCTTTGTTTCATTCGAATCTGCGTATAATTGCTGTTTACATCTACAACAGCAAATATTCCCAAAATGAACTTTTTGAGTTCACCTTTTTTCACAAAAAAGTGTTTCTTAAAGTCTTAGGAAGGAAAATATTATTTTCATTTACCCTGGGGTAGTCCTATGAAATGAACATTTGTGAATCTTTTGTGAAGTTTGGGAAGTTCCGAAATAACAACGCCACAAGTTTTGACCCAGTTTTTTTAACGATCGGTTCATGATATTAGAAAAAATGTACACACTCTGGCAATAGACTGTCCGGCCCTGTTTTGACATAATTGTAGGTTGAAATAATTAGTTTTTGTCCAAGATTGTTTGTCTGTTTTAGGCAATCGACATCTGTTTGGGAACGAGTACCTAAAATAACTATACAGGAGACAAAGATTAACCACACAAATTATTGATCTTTTGCTAGTAACTATGATATATGCCACAATTAAGTTACTCATTACAAGAATGTTAGATATAACCATATTACTGAGAGATAATATTATCCAAATTGGTATAAGTATAAATGACGATGGGGAGAAACTTGCACACCATGAACGGTAGCAACATTAGTTGAAGGTTACTCTTCCATATTATTATTAATAGGGTACATTACGGCACAGCAGTATAGCGTAGCAGTATAGGATATTGTGGGGGAGTTGGGGAAGGAGTGGTTAAGCCTGAGTCACACCGGACTAGTTCTCAAGACGTCCGAACCCGTCCTAAAAAAATCCTAAAACGGGTTGTAGTCTGGCTAGAACGTATAGATTTGGCCGGACAATGCCTATGTGATCCCGTCCATCTCGTCTTAATCCCGTCCGCAGTCCATTTATATCAATTTCAGATCGGGTAAAATTGCCCGTTCACCTCAGTCCAAGCCCGTCTTTGGTCAGTTTAAACCGGTTCGTAACTAGTTGTACTTCGTTCCAAGAACGGCAATTTCCTTCGTAGTATATGTCCATCTCGTTTTAAGTACGTTGCCACTCCGTCTAGTTGCAGGACGGGATGGTCGACCGAAAATTTTGAGCAGGCTCAAAGTTCTGGAGCACCATTCCGATCAAACCCGTCCAAGCCCGTCCATGAAGATCGTAAACAGACCGTAACAAGTTGCTACTACGTCCACTCCGTTTGCACACAGTTTAAGCCCGTTTAGCTACATTTTTCACAACGTAGTGAGAACGAGTTTGGTGTGATGGGGCTTAAGGCAGCAAAATATGCAAACGAACACTGTGTGTTAATTCACTGCTGTGGTCGAACTATGTTTATATTATCCCAAATGCTTGAAAGGCAAGACATGATGTGGTTAAACAGGGATAATATTATCCCAAATGCTTGAAAGGCAAGACATGATGTGGTCAAAACGGGGGTAATATTATCCCAAATGCTGGAATGGCAAGACACTAAATGTGGTCAAACTGGGATAATATTATCCCAAATGCTGGAATGACAGGACATGATGTGGTCAAACTGGGATAATATTATCCCAAATGCTGGAATGACGGGACATGATATGGTCAAACGGGGATAATATTATCCCAAATGCTGGAATGACGGGACATGATGTGGTAAAACTGGGATAATATTATCCCAAATGCTGGAATGACGGGACATGATATGGTCAAACTTGCTTAATATTGTCCCAAATGCTGGAATGACGGGACATGATGTGGTCAAACTGGGATAATATTATCCCAAATGCTGGAATGACGGGACATGATGTGGTCAAACTGGGATAATATTATCCCAAATGCTGGAATGACGGGAAATGATCTGGTCAAACGGGGATAATAGCTTAATGGTAAGACATGATGTGGTCGAACTTGGGAGAGATCCTATTACACCTTTGGTAACAAACAAACAAAACAAACCTAACAAACAAACACTCATTAACTTTGAATTACAGTGTTATCAAAAATTTATTTATTTACAACTCATAATTTGTTTACATTGGAAAATAAATGTTATTAATTTAATATACAAATATGGTTAGAAAAATAAATTGCTGTTTAAACTGCTTAATACCAACCAAAAAGAACATGTAGTATAGAAACGAAAAGGTTTTTCATGGTCTGACATTTCGACCCTTGCAGAGTATTTCTCAAGGAGAGTTTTTCTCAAGAGCAATTGAGAGAGACTCTGCTTGGGTTGAAATTGCAAATAATTCCATACACACGATAATCTTCTTTTAAAATTATTCTTTCTTCAATTTGTTAAATTCTTGTGTTTTTTATTTACAATTATAATTACAGATTTGGTTTACTTACACTTGACCCGTGCAACTAAAACTAAATGTGTGTACAGCATGTCCAAATGGTTTTAAATATTCCTCCAAGTATACAAAATCCTATAAGTTTCAGCAAATAATGGCACTTATTTTGGGGGATAAGAACCCATGAGGAAATACATTTAGAAATTAAAAGTGAATAGTAAAATATATAGTTATTTGTTTTGTTTTGCAACGATGTAGCAATTTTGAGGCTCTATAACTACACTGTACCCTATTTTATGATGATTTGTGTTGGAATTTACTTGAAAGGGAACGGATATCGTCTTCAAATGAACGGCCAAAAAATTACTTGGTTACAAGTATAGCTGCACAGCTTTCTATAATATAAAGCATTTTGAGAACTTTTTCACTGCGAAGTGTTGTGGTTATGGAAAAAGATTTCAGTTTTTATCCTCACCAATTTGAATCTGAGACAGTCTGATCTGAGAAACGTATGTGTCATCTCAGATTGTGTATTTCAATTACGAAATATTCTTCCAGCTTGGACTATATTCGCTCTGGATATTCGGCGATATCTCAAAAACGCGACTACCTTTTGAAACGAGATTTTCACAGGTTAGTTTTATTGTATAAGCCTATATCTGAAAAAAAATCGAACGGTTCTAAAAACCAAAGTAATACTTTCCCCTTAAAGATAAAATATATGATTGTAAACTTGACAGATCAGTGGTCTTACTTTATGTGACTATAGAAAAAGGCCTATTGATGAGAAAACAAAACCTGTGTATTTAAGCTCAATCCGTCATCAGAGTCGGGAGATACCATGCACATTTTTCAGAATGTAAACACGTTAATTGTTCTGAACTTTGGTTGTATCAAAATTAAAAGTGGGGTCAGCAAATGCCTTTCTTCAGCAGTTCAGACATAATTTTTTATGGGAAACTGGTACTGGTATAATATGGTAAATAAATTCGTCATGAAAGGTTTTCCTTTTTTCAAAGCTGAATAAACATATTGAACAATGTTTTGTAATCAATGCTCATCAGATTAGCCTTTGAAGGCCACCTACTCTAATAAGGTTTTCTTGAACTTGACAGCAGTTAGGTTGAATCCATTTCTCAGGATAATTTATTGTTACCTAGTAAGCTTTGATATATTGTCATTTTGGGGGGTCGAAAATCATTGATCCCAAGCTGCAGGTAACAAAACATCGTATTTCATCGTATAAATAATAAATACTTGGCTTACTGGCAATTTTAGAATTCTCCATTAACTGTGGTCCACTGGCCACTGCCTAAAAAACCCAAGGAACAATCAAACTTCACTCCAAGTGGCTCGTATCCCTATTTCATTTGAAATAATGAGTAGTGAAAGACTATCGGACTTGTGGAAGGACAAGCTAACAAGTTCTGCTGCAGTAAAAAAAGGGCAAACCCTGACTTTAATTTAACACTCACAGGTTTAACTCCCTGTCTAGTCATTTGTCTATGTTCACCCTAATCTGGATATAGCTGGATAACCACTGTCAGCACTAACATTGTAAAAGTGTGTGAAAATGTTACACACAAAGTGTTGACCTGAGAACATGAGAGGTCCACATGTTGCAGGAACTAGAAACACTGTGGACTTACACACGTCCACACGGTGATTTTTACAGTGTTATGATTTTCCGTAAGTGTACAGAACAAAGGAATGTCCACAGAGTGACTGCAGCACAGAGCTGTCTGTGGGTATGTGTGGGTGGGGGGGGGGGGGGGGGGGGGGGGTCAAGAAAGGTCCTACGTGGGAATGGGGACGGGAGTAAAAGCTTTAAAGTACTACCGGTAGGTGGGGTCCCGGGTTTTCGTCTTTTTCTTACGTCTTCCCAAGCGAACCTGAAAATACATGGAAAATATTCTTAAATAAACCAATCTTTTGTGAACTCAATTTCCTTATTGATTGAACACGTTTTAAATAAAATTCAAAAAATGTCACTTGTTGCTGATGCCGTTCAAGCTGGTCTTTAATGGGATAGTAACAAACTATAAGGCCAAGTAAACAAAAATACCAGTTGATCGTCAGGGTTTTTTCAAAAAGAGGAGGACAAGGGCCCTGTTTAGCATCTACAGCAGTTGCTGAAAAAGTACATGCTGAATAGAACAGGTTAAACAAGGGTCATTTACCTGAACTGCATTCAGATTGTCATCATAAAGTTCATCTTCAGCAAAATCCTCAAAGACAGTTCGTGTGGTGGTTGCATCCCGATCTATTGCATTAGCAACTAGGTCGTACAATAGAAACCGGTGATCTCCCTCATCTGTATGGTAGACGTTCACAATGTAGAAAAAAAACAATTTTGTGGATATTTCAGTAAGGGAATAACAGATTGGTGAAAGGGTCTCATATGGCGATTTGAGACTGGCAAAATTAATATGATCATCAAGTAACTGTTTTTCATCCTATAGCATGGCTGAAACTGTCTGGTGTGTATATTTTTTTCTTTGAGGATGAAATTCATTTATTCCAATTCTGCAAGGATAACCAACTCAATGTAAATTTCATAAAAATAGATAAATTCTAACACAACACGCTTATTATGCTCATATACACACTTTTAAATTGCATAAATCTATAAGGCATGTACTGCAAAATGAAAAAAAGTGTTCCTCATAACATTTGATTGAATACCAGTCTTTCCATGCTTTTTCCATGCTTCTTGCGGAGTAATGTATCTGTAATTTTGTAATTCCAAGTAGTTTCCTTTACCTTCCCCGAACTGCCGCTCGTTTTCAAGTTGTGCCAACAAATCGGTCCACTCAAGCATCTCAGAGGTACTAAGAAAGCTTCCAGCCTTGGCAATGTCTCGATTTAGTTTGTGCAGTTGGAGAACGTCTAGGTCTTTCTTCACAGCCTCCGGCTCATTCTCAGGCTCCTTACTCGGTTGTTCAATCAAAATGTAAGGCGACTCTCCATCTGCAACAACACATGGGGACCAGTGTTCACCAGTGGTTCCCCAGTTCTTTGTAAGGAGAACCGCTTTACCTGCATGGCCAGTGAGAAAATCATCTTCATGATGTGTTTATTTTGTTATGGGTCAACAATATTGCCTTCAAGGTCATTGTCTCAAATGGATGTGCATTGCAAATCCAGGCCATTTACATACCAGTAACCCTTTTACAGGTCCCCTTAGTATAATATGTAGGTCAATTGCCTCGCTCCTTCAAGTTTGATGTTTAAGCCGTGTAGAAACTTAGCCAATGAAGGTTTATGTTCGTATGAACAAAATAAGATAATACAAGGCTTTTACAATTGTAATGAGACAATGGCTTTAAAATGAAATGCCTCCACTCCCCTTTTTCTTGTGATTGACATGCAGCATATTCCTTTTTACAATAAACAAAAACTACAGATGTTACCATTTTTTGACATCCCTGGCATTCTACATCAAAAATGTGTAGCAAAATGTTAAAATGACACCTACCTTTGTCATCCAATGTGAACTTGAACACATGTGGCCTGCTGTGTTCTGCAACTAGGTTCAAGCAGGGAATTATCCAGTCACGAAAGTTGACAGTGTTGATGAGTCTCTCAGCTGTTGTGTTCGGTTTTTGGTAAGCTTGTGGGAGAAGGGCAATGAGCTGGGATAGAGTGTGCACCTTGTGTCGCCACATATGTATGGAAAACCTCGAGAACATTTGGTCAATATCCTCATGGGTGTGGCCGACCATAAGGAAGCTCACCTTCACCTGAAAAAACGATGTCAAAAGAAATCACCACTTTAAGCTTACACATACATAAAATGACTAAATGTCTGGTTTCGTCCGACATTTTTTGCAAAAACAAATTGTGCGTTACAAATTGTATAAAAGAAAAACATTGGTTGACTGAGAAGAAACGCCTGTGTACTTTTTAAATTACAACTAATTGTGTTTGTGCCCCCTTTATGCCCCCAGCCCCAGTTTCCTGAGCCGGGCATACCAAAAAGTAAATACATTCAAATTGTGACTTGAGGTCCAATATATGATTGGTAAAGCCCGTCTTACTTTGTGTGATTCAATGCATGTAGAAGAAAAACAACTTGTGACACAAATTTTGGCACAATCCGTTGTCGGGGCGCCGAGGAGAAAATATTGAAAACAAACTTGCAAATGTTTACCATGTAAACGCAATGTTTTGATTTCGGTTGTTGCAACTGAAATTAAAAAAAATTCTCGACTTTGACAACATTCCAGACAGATATATTTCTTTTGAAGACCGGTTCTGGCATGAAGTTCATAATCACTGAGATTTCAGACTGATACAAAGAAAAACAAATTTTATTCATACAATACCAATATCCTTCTTCTAAATAAAATTTTATCCTCACCTTCCTAAAAATTCGGAGTTCAACTAGGAGGGAGCAAAGCAGCTGCTGTACCGTGAAACTGGAACACCAATGGCTTTATTGTTGTATGCTTATTCCGTTATATTTTTGTCTCCGTCCAATTGCAAATAGAATCTGTTGTGAGAACGTGTGTGTACGCGGCCCAAAAAACAGCAAATCATTCTTTCCAATTCTTTTTACATTTCTTTTGTGGAATCAAAGCAAAAGATGCTCTCCCCTCAATTGCCATTTGTATAATGTGCTAGTACAAAAAGGGACGCATGCAGAAATTACAATTTGCATTATATTTTGATGTTTTAGCAAGTGAATCTCAGGTCTAATGCACCCGATAATATTGACGTGTGTATGTTTCATAGTGATTTTACACGGTTTTACATGACCACGAGAACAACAATCTTAATGGTATTATTTTAACTTTATCGATGATTATTTGTGTACAGGAGATCATGATGTTCCTACATCTTCCATGCAGTCACCTCCGAAGGAAATGCTATTGCGCCCAGTCTGCATCAAGCACAAGGACAAAATCAAAGACGGCCTAAAGAAGACAACGGTGTGCAGCACAGTGATTCCGGTACTTCTCATCGGGGACAAATTCGACAAGGACTCACTTTACTACACCCTGGGGGGTAATCATCTTGTGACTGCTATGAAGGAACTCGGAGACGATCAAGGGTTCCAGTCTTTCAACTCCATCAGGGCCAAGATATACAAAGGGTTAAACAGAACAGAGGCACTCCGGGTTTCTTCGCTGCACAACGACGGGACGCACCTCACCCATCAGAGGACACTTAAGGACACTGTGGAGGTGTGTAGACGGCAGCTTTATACCCTTCACAACCTTGATGCATGCATCGATGAGCCGCCACCATCAAATAAACACTGGAGGGAGCAGTGCGCCGTTGTCCTGGGGAAGACAACCCCACCTTGTAAAAAGGTACGTTTAGAGAACGGCATACATGTACTAACAAGCTAGACATCGTTCTGGCTAGAATTTATATCTTGTGAAGGCCTGTTGAGTCGGTTAAGGACCTAAACAAGCGTGTATTAAACATTTAATAGGCCCTATCTATGATAGGCTTACAATATCAAAATGTGTCACTCTCCAAGTTTTTCAAATAGTCCTTTTAACTTATAATTACAGGAGCTTAAGTCACTCGAGCCGACGTTTCAAATGGCTCTCTACTCAAGAAGATGCTTCACCAAGCTAATGAAAATCTTCAACCTCCACGAGGAGACCAACGGTTCCTGCCCCAAACAAACGGTATGTTTATGACTGACAATAGTGATATATCTATGTAAAATAAAATGTACGGTCAATCAGTGTGCTTTTTGTCACTGGCAGTGACCGTTGTTATTCTTTTTAATATTTCTAGGCCATGCTTACGCCTTCCGGAAATAGATTTAAACACACGTGATTAACTTGTGATAGTTCTATACATTCAGGTTTTGTCACGCTTAAAAAAATTAGTATGTTACTGTAAATGTTTTTCCCGAACCATACTAAACAATAATTAAAGTCAAACTTACACCCCCCCCCCCAAAAAAAAAATAAAAAAAGGGACAACACACATAAGCTAAAATATATGGTTGGTAAGCTTATATAGTACAGACGAAAACAAAACAAATACTGTTCCTCTCCCCTTAGCGCTCCTCTGACTATCATTTTTCAGAAATCCCTTAGCTCTGGTGTTTTTCCAACACTTTGGAAATCAGCCAACATCTGTCCAGTTCATAAGGGGGGCTCTCAGACTTCGGTTACAAATTTCCGGCCCATTTCATTATTACCCACTTTGTCCAAAATTCTTGAAAAAATAGTTGCCGAGAACATCGTGGAGCACATTACACCTGTTGTGTGTGAAAATCAACACGGTTTTGTCCCTGGTCGCTCATGTGAAACAAACCTAGTTACAATGCTGTCTAATGCTTATCAATCACTAGATGAAAAAGCTCAGTGTGACATTATCTACACGGACTTTTCAAAAGCATTTGATACAGTCCAGCATGATCTGCTAATGCATAAGATCAGCAAATTTGGCATTTCTGGACATCTGTTCACCTGGATTAATAGTTATCTGACAGGTAGACTCCAACGGGTTGTTTTTAATGGCTGTTCCTCAAACTGGCAACCCGTGACATCAGGTGTCCCACAGGGCTCTGTACTGGGTCCTTTGTTTTTTAATATGTTTGTGAATGACATTCCCCTTAATTTTAATCACTCTCAGAGTCTTTTATTTGCCGATGATTTGAAGCTGTTTCGCACGGTCAGGGCGCATTGTGATGCCCAACTGCTGCAGGAAGATTTGGGGAGGCTGTCTGCGTGGTCATCCACATGGAAATTGTCATTGAATCCCACCAAATGCAAATCACTTACTATTACTTTGAAAACCAAACCCATTGTGTTCAAGTATAGAATAGCCCAGTCGCAATTGGAAAGAGTAAAAACCCATAAAGATCTAGGTATTATTATTGACTCTAAGTTAACATTTTCTCCTCACATTGACTCCATTGTTGCCAAGGCAAACCGCATGCTTGGAATTTTTTGGCGCCACTGTAGAAGCTTAGATCTCAAGACTAAACAATTGCTGTACTGCTCCTTGTCAGACCTAGTCTTGAATTCTCATCTGTTTCTTTCAACTCAATATCAGCCTCCCATGAAATTCGCATTGAACGCATCCAAAACAAATTCCTTCGCTTCCTTGGCAACAATGTAGACAACACACATATTCTTAATTTGTCTCCTCTTGATTCACTAAAGAAACGTAGACAGAGTCTGGATCTGACTTTTCTTTTCAAATGTGTGAACTCTTACTTTACCAGTAATCTGTTTTCCCTTTTTCCCCTGAAGATTCCCCGCCCCAACCTTCGGCATCCTGACCTGTTTTACGTTCCAAACAATAAAGTCAATGCCACTAAAAACGGTTTTGTTCATCGTTTGTCCTCTAATTACAACAGAATTACCCATTCAAATCCCAGTATTGACATTTTCCACCTCACCCTTCCTGCCTTCAAACATAAAATCAATGAAATCTTGTGATTTTTTTTATCTGAAAGGGGAGGTCGGGTCCAGAGTGTAACTTATGTTTTAACTAACTTTTTATTTATTTTTTTTGATGTAAGAACTGTTCACCATTTTAATCTCTGTCTTGTTTTGTTTGTTTAAATAATTTTATTGTGCTATTTTATGTAATTTAATGTTTTTATCCATCCTGTTATTGGCGCTTGCGCTGTTGGATGTGGCTGAAATAAAATAAAAATTAACAAAATAAACCGAAAAGCAACAACCAAACAAACACAAAATATGAATATTTGGGCTTAATCTGTTGTCTGACTGAGAAGAACCAAGTTTTAAAAAAACGTCCACCCTTTTAGAAAACACATATATCTTAATTTCGGTTGATACAACCAACATTTTAAATTCGGGGTCTTCAAATTCCATTTTCTCAAATGACAGCATTTTAAACATAACTATTTATATAGGAGACTGGTATGGCATTTCATCATCACTGAGCCGTCAGACTGATCCGAAGATAAAGATAGACGAATATATTAGTGATTACGTACTCGTGTTCACACTTTAAAACATTTTGTTTTACAGGCTTTCATGAAACTTCAGGGGCTGCCAGAGAGTTCGAAGTTCGAACTCCTCTCTGAAGTTGTCGGCGAAAAAATATAATCTGCAAGCCATGGGGAAGGAAGCAGAACGTCTGAAGAAATTGCTGGTTGTTCAAGGGGAACTGTTGAACATGCTGCCTGTATCTTCTTGGGAGGAAGCGGAGAGGAAATTCCCCATGTTTACGACGGAGAAGGCACTTCAACCATATACAGGTATGTCCTCACCATTGTGGTGAAAGTGCTTGTAATGTTTGTTTTGCTTGTTAAAGGGGATAATGTTAAAGTTTCAACTTTAATAATAATGTACTTGTGTATGCAGTTTCGTGTGCATGGAAACTAATATATAAACCATGAAAGCATTTTCGATAAAAAATTGATTTATTTTAGTCAGCAAAAAACGATAAGACTAAGAGGGCTTAATGAACACTTTCCTCTTGAAATCACCATGTGAACATTTCAAGTTAACAGTCTGAAGCCAGTTTGCAACTGCATTATTTATTCATGTTTGATTTAGAATACACAATTAAGACCCTGTCAGTTAATCATTATGAAGTGTTTCGGCCTTTTCTCAAAATATATCAGACCACAGTATGACGTTAGCATGGTGTATGTTATTGTTAAACTCATTCTTATTTATGAAAGGGGTATGACGGTGTTTAAATGCCAGTTTACACACTGTGTTGACCGATCCAAATTATTTCCAAGTTCATTCTCCAACGATGGATACATTGATTTCCATGAAATATTCTAGTCTCGAGTTGTAATGTACTTCATCATACCCAGTGTATCGTGTAGTCGGGATGGTGGCCCAAGTTTTAACCAAAAGTAGCATTTCCAACCCCTAAATATGTAGTTCATTTTCACAGGATGCTCCTTCAAACAAGGAATTCCTCGGCCTTTCCTGGAATTCGTTAAAGAAGCACAGGAATGGCTGTCAAGATACAGGCAGCATGGCTCCATCGAATCCGAAGACACGGAAAGGCATGAGCCAGATGTGATGAAATCCGGTGAGAGCAAGGTTATGTTTTTGCCTGCTAATGGGGACATCCCAAGGATCCACGGATTCGATGGAGCAGTTTTGGTTATTGCTGACATGGAGGTGAGTGTTATTAGGTGTTCGGAGCGGAGCGTAGCTCCGAACACCTCTTCTTATTGTTCGGTTTTTTAGGTGTTCGGAGCGGAGCGTAGCTCCGAACACCTCTTGTTATTGTTCGTTTTTTTTTTTTTTTTAGGTGTTCGGAGCGGAGCGTAGCTCCGAACACCTCTTCTTATTGTTCGGGTTTTTTTTTTAGGTGTTCGGACAAAAGTCCGAATACCTCTTGTTATTGTTCGTTTTTTAGGTGTTCGGAGCGGAGCGTAGCTCCGAACACCTCTTGTTATTGTTCGTTTTTTGTTTTTTTAGGTGTTCGGAGCGGAGCGTAGCTCCGAACACCTCTTGTTATTGTTCGGTTTTTTAGGTGTTCGGTCTACAGACCGAACAACTCTTTGTTATTGTTCGTTTTTTTTTTCTTTTTTTTTTTTTCTTCTTTGTTTTGCTTATTCCTCTCAGTGGGCTTTGTCCGCAAGCAAACGCATACTTGCGAATCTTTGATCAACTTGAAACTTAATGTGAAGTTAGAACATAACTAGGAGAAGCCGAGTAAGTTGTGACGTCACGATTACGTCATCAGGTGTCAAGTTACAAGCCATTTTAGCTCGAAAAGTGCCCTCATGCCAATGCCTGTATGTCTCTGAATATTACAGCTACAATATTCATATTTGGGCATATGATAGATCAAGACACGGGCAACATTTGAAAAGTTAACGCCAAATTCACATGACCTTAACTTCCGGGTCGTTACCCTAGGTCGAAGTTCGCCTTCGTTTTTTCCTTCAAAAAAACACTTTCGAGCTTATCTACGGAATAACTCAAGATTGAGATTGAATTGAACATTGAAACTCAACAGATAGTTGAACCTCACTATCAAGACGACACAAACCTATTTACGTCATGATGACGTCATCGGGCATCGAATTATAATAAATCAAAGTTTAATATTTGTAAAAAGCATAACTCATGAACCATTTGTTTGTTTTTTATAATCTACACATCATCGGATAGCTCATTTAAAGTTCGACAAACGTTACACAGAACCCGTCCAACATTTGAACTTACTTCCGGTTAAAATCGGAAGTTGAAAATTTCTTATTATCCTATCTGATATATATCTTTAAAACTACTGATCATTTCAGCATAATTTTTGTATCGGGGTGTAGAACGTTAGTCGTGCTAAAACTTCTGAACACAGACATGACAACATTTTGACCTTAATATATGATCAAAACCGGACAATGAAGCGCCCCTACCCACTCGTACCCCCCCCCCCCCCCCCCCCCCCCCCCGCTTTGATTGACAAAGCATTATGTACACATAACGTTGAAACTGATGCAAGCTGCAGTTCAGTGTCGTCATTGTTGTTTCATGTGGCGGGAAGCTAGCCTTTAGTCAAGGCGCACCGCGGCACCCCCGGCCCGGATATCACGCACGAAAAAGACCAGCGCGAGCGGCACGTTTTTCTGCTACCGTATGTACAACGTAGTTCAAGATTATCAATGGCGTACTATTAAGATTATAGATCTAAATACCGCTTATATTCAGCGTCTAATTGTTCCCCTATTCGCCCTTCTCATGGCTTAATGATCAATATGGAATTGAAGACGAAGTTTCACTGAGATGACCACCTGCTTCAGGGATTCGTATGACTTGTAATTGTTTGAGAAAATGCAAGCAGAAAAAGACGAACATTGGTTATGTGTTTATCAAACACCGAGAAGCAGAGACTTGACATCAGCTCATGAATGGGTGTTTCGGACGGCGTCCACGGCAGTGTTTATCGATGCTATATCGGTGCCACACGGTGATAAAACGGTAAGCTTTGTGTGAAAATCATTGCTTTTCAAAATGAGTATTTATTTAATGCACAGTTATGTTATAAAGTTTATCTTTTATCATCAAGTGGTGGCGTTGGTGATGTTTTTAAAACTAAAGAACGTTTAGGGTGATCGTCGAGGAGTAGAATTGGGGGATTGGTATGATTGTTGGCTGTGTCACTAAAGTCAGAAAATGGTCCGACTGAAGAATGTTTGTCGGCAACTTTGATGACGTTTGTGTTAAGTAAAGTAGGTTTTGTTTATAAGTTGTTCACTTCCAAAACAATATGTGCACCTTCCACTAACCTTTTCTTGTGCAATTTCCTAAGTTTGAATGTTGTTACTGTTTTGACCCCCCCCCCCCCCCCCTTTGAACAGGTTGGTCATTGAGAGAGCGCAATATAAATTAAATAAATTAGTAGTATTATTATATAAATATGAAACGTTTTAAGTCTTGATTTTTGTTTATTTTAACAGTTTCAGCTTGACTTAAATTTCCTAGAGTCATACTTTGTTTATTTTGTAATATATTTTTTTCTTCTTCAGAATACAGCACATCCACCGGCATGGTCTTGGATCCAGTGACAGATTTTCCACGTGTTGTTGTGTTGCATTCTTCATTTCCTGTATGATGCACCATACAGGTAGAAATAGAACTTATAAATCATTATGTTATAAGTCAAAATTCAAGAGAGGCTTAGATTTGCCGTCTTCATGATTTGCCTTGGTTTTGCATTATGATTTAAAACAAGTGCCCTTTCAATAGTCTAAAAATTAACAAACTGTTCTGTAGGAAAATCAATATCCAACTAGAGATTTAGTGTTTGTGAGAACAAACACTAGGTGTTCGGGTATGGGGCACTGTTATGTTACTAAAATGCGTAAGCAGATTTATATTGAAAGTTTTTTAATTTTTCAAAAAAAGTCGTTTGCAAACCTATTACTTTTATACTTTTAGTGTACACGGGGGAAAGTGATATCGTTGCTGTATATGAGTCTCCATAAAGTAGTTTAGATACACATGTATAACAATTTTCATGTAAATAGTCACAAACTTAACATGCTTAACTGATAAATTAAAAGACTATCACTAACAATTCAAAAATAAATGTTATCAAACTACGCATGCTTGCTACCTTATGTGTGAAGCAACATCATTTGTCATGATTATGAAAAGGGCATAAGAACCTACTGTTTACACGATGTGCAATTTATGTTGAATTTATTTTGCTAGTCACATTGTATTTCTTTGAAGTATTCAACAGGATCTAAAAGTTAGATTCGCATAAAAACCGTTGTTGATCAGAGTCAAATTTATGTTGACCTTTTTCCGATTGCATTTTCACAGTTATCAAAAGTTATTCAAATCACCAAAACAGTTCAGCAAAATACACTCGTTCAGTTGATATTTACCACCAAGCCAACAAAAGGCTAACACGAAGGTTATGCAATGAGCTATTCATTGGACCACCGTCGAACAACGTAGATTTCCGAAGGATGGTTGCATTTATCGACGAGTGCAGTAACAAAGGACCATTAACTTGGTATAGCGCCACCATGGATAACGCATCAACTTTACTGTACGCTTCAGTACATGTACAATATACATGTGGGCCAGCAATGCACAGTCTTCGTGGACTTTGAACCTTAAGATCAATGGTGCAGTGTGTGTACAGTTTACATGTACATGCAAGCTTGCACGTGGTCAATGGAGCGGAACGACCAGCCCTTTGCTTCTGCTGCGTAATGTTCAACTTACATTTTGAGCGTGAAGTTAAGAACAAACGGGGTAACTCTTTGTGTAGGATTTGTTGAGTTTTTAAAGGCCTGTCCGATGATGTATTGATTGAAGCAATCCATTCAGTAATTATTAAGTTATGATTTTTTGAAATATACAATTTTGATTTACTGTATTTCAACACCTGATGACGTCATCATGACGTCACACTAACTTGATGGAGGTTTCATCAAGGTTCTAACATGGTGTAAATTTGAAGTTGATCAGACAAACAGAAGTTAAGAATTTTGCCAGGAAATGTTTTTTTTTTTAAGAATTGCACAAAGGCAAACTTTGACCTTCCGGTACGACCGGAAGTAAAGGTCATGTGATTTTGGCGTTAACTTTTCAAATGTTGCCCGTGTCTTGATCTATCATAATATTTAAATATGAATATTATAGCTTTCCTATTCAGAAGGTTGTTATTTATAAAATTTATACAATTTTTAGCAGCCCTTTATTTCTTGTGTAACCTATTAATACTTTACTTTCTCTAATATTTCAAAAGCTATCAGGATTGTTTTCAGCGATTCAATGATATAGCTTACGCATTAAAACAGCAGTGAGCCCACCAGCGATACCCGAACACCTAGTGTTTGTTGTCACAAACACGTTAAGTCTAGTTAGGTGTTCGGGCACACAGCCCGTAACACCTCTTGTTTTTGTTCCGGTTTTTTTTCTTACTTTTTAGGTGTTCGGACAAAAGTCCGAATACCTCTTGTTATTGTTCGTTTTTTTTTTTTTTACTTCTTCAGATTCTTCTTCTCTTTGCCGCTTGTCCGCTAACAAAAGCACACTTCCCAAGCTCATATAAACTTGAAATTTTTACCATAGTTAGATAACCATTAGGAGACGAAACCGTTTCATTTACGTCATGATGACGTCATCAGGTGTCAAATTACAAGGTTTTTAGAAAAAAATTAATTAATCTTTGAAATTCTGTAACAAATCACATTTAAGAGACCGGCGGTTGTTTTATGCGGGATCATACTTAGGTCATATAGGTCTTTATTTTTTGTCGTGTGCGTGACCTCACATGACCTCTACTTCCGGTCGAAACAGGAAGAAACCGGAAGTGCCTTGTAATTTAAAAGTGGCACACTTTTTGAAGTTTTTTTAAACGGTGTTATAGTCGAGCAAGAGTCTGGTTTAAAAAAATAAGACAAGTGACGTCATAAAAGTCAAGAGCGCCCTCTAGCGGCAGGTTGAAAACAATTAAAAATACACTTTTACTAGATGTCTGTGGCGAAGTTTATGATAATCGTTTCAAAATTGGTATACATAATGACCTTC
The DNA here is from genome assembly GCA_037783415.1 of Leptasterias polaris. Lineage (NCBI taxonomy): Eukaryota > Metazoa > Echinodermata > Asteroidea > Forcipulatida > Asteriidae > Leptasterias > Leptasterias polaris. The sequence continues at coordinate 6,884,130 of JAZGTN010000027.1, forward strand.
TTGCAGACAACATATGTGTGAATTTTTAGATTGATGACGTCATCATGTGTCACGTGGTATCGCATTAAAGGTTTACTTTTTGAAGCTGTGTATCTACAAAACCACAAGTTTGACTGAGTTGAAACTTGGCATGTTGATAGACAGTTATATTGACTACTTAAAGCTAGAGTGACGACTTGATGACGTCATCAAATTTTCTTTTACAAATTTTAGAAATTTTGACCAATTGGTACATATCTTCAGTACAAAGCAAGCTATAGTCAAATTTCATTTTGCATGAGACTTGGAAGGTCCTACAAGGATATAACGTGGAGTGACGTTTTCACGACGTCATCGATTTTCATGTTATGTCACCACCAAGGTAGTGTTTTACAAGATCTATATGTACAGAACAACTTTGGTGATCAAATGAAAACTTTGCATGTACTCATACTGGGATGTGTTACATCCAAAAAGTTTGGTCAAATCTTTAGAACCACCATTCTAAAGACTCTATAGAAGTATATCAATATTTAATACACAGACATGTTTATAACATTTCTTTGAAACACGAGGTCACACCGAACACCTCTTTTTTGTTTCCAACAAAAAATTATGTCTAGTTAATACTTCTTATTCTTCTTCTTATCCCCCGCGATTGTCCGCTAACAAAAGCACACTTCCCAAGCTCGTATAAACTTGAAATTTCTACCATAGTTAGATATCCATTAGGAGACGAAACCGTTTCATTTACGTCATGATGACGTCATCAGGTGTCAAATTACAAGGTTTTTAGAAGAAAAAAAAATTAATCTTTGAAAATCTGTAACAAATCACACTTAAGAGACCGTCGGTTGTTTTATGCGGGATCATACTTAGGTCATATAGGTCTTTATTTTTTGTCGTGTGCGTGACCTCACATGACCTCTACTTCCGGTCGTAACATGAAGAAACAGGAAGTGCCTTGTAATTTAAAAGTGGCACACTTTTTGAAGTTTTTTTTAACGGTGTTATAGTCGAGCAAGAGTCTGGTTTAACAAAAAAAGACAAATGACGTCATAAAAGTCAAGAGCGCCCTCTAGCGGCAGGTTGAAAACAATTAAAAATGCACTTTTCCTAGATGTCTGTGGCGAAGTTTAAGATAATCGTTTCGAAATTGGTATACATAATGACCTTCATGCAGACAACATATGTGTGAAGTTTTAGATTGATGACGTCATCGTGTGTCACATGGTATTGCCTTAAAGGTTTACTTTTTGAAGCCGTGTATTTACAAAACCACAAGATCGACTGAGTTGACACTTGGCATGTTGAAAGACAGTGATATTGACTATGTAAATCTAAAAAGAAAACATGATGACGTCATTCCTTTTTTTTATACAAATATTTGAAATATTGACCAATTATTACGGGTATTTATTGACCCGCTGTCAAACCACGGGCTACACACACACTACGCGAACTAAACCAGTTTACTGTTTTGTTATCACGTAGTGTGTGTGTATACGTTGAGCAAATCATTCGCAAGGTTCAAAGTCCATCAAACATGCTTGTGGTCTAGTCTCTGTTCAAGGTTCGCGCAACCTGCTTTTGACAATACGCTTTGTTAGTCTCTAAAACAGCCTTTCATGCAAACCTCGTTAACAAGCAAATGCTGTGCTTTCGATCGTGTGCTTTTTAAAACTTTTGCTAAAGCTGGTGGTGCTATATCAAATTATGGTCATGCTTTTACCACGCTCTGTGGCATTATTGGCTTGCTCTGTGACAGATCGGCTCGTTTTAGTCTACGCAAACACCAATGTGAGCATTTTTGTTGGCCAACAAAGACACACTTTGAGTCGTGCGTAGCGCGTACACGCGTGCACTTTTCCATTGTTTTTCATCAATGATGGTGGTCAATGACGTGGTCAATTTGCTTTGATTTGCTGTAAAACGTTAATCGGTGACAGGGTACGCTGAATATAAGGCATTTCATCACTAAGGTGACAAAAGGAATTGTCGTGTGCTTATTAATACTAGCAGAAAACATGCGTATAACGTAACAACGATCTACAACCACGTTGCAAATTTACAATAAATTTGCAATGTTGTGTTTTGCACTCGTGGGGCCCAATTTAATTATATTATGTACTGGAGCATTATTTTTGTGCTCCTATAGTAAATTGCAAGATTGAGCTCAAGCCGCGATATATTACATTTAACGCTTGTTTTCCTGATAAAAGACGTCGTCATCAATTGTAACATGACTTCGACTTAAAGTTGCAGTTTTACCAGATTTGTATACACAGTATTACAATTGCCTGGTCAAGCTTAAAACCAAATTGATGTATTCAAGCTGACAATGAGTAACATCCCATATTTGAACGTCATGCCGAACACCTTGTTTTTGTTGTGTAACAAAAATTTAAGTCTAGTTCTTCTTTTTTTACTTCTTCAGATTCTTCTTCTCTTCGTCCCTTGTCCGCTAACAAAAGCACACTTCCCAAGCTCGTATAAACTTGAAATTTCTACCATAGTTAGATAATTATTAGGAGACGAAACCGTTTCATTTACGTCATGATGACGTCATCAGGTGTCAAGTTACAAGGTTTTTAAAATTAAAAAATTTAATCTTTGAAATTCTGTAACAAATCACACTTAAGAGACCGGCGGTTGTTTTATGCGGGATCATACTTAGGACATATAGGTCTTTATTTTTTGTCGTGTGCGTGACCTCACATGACCTCTACTTCCGGTCGAAACAGGAAGAAACAGGAAGTGCCTTGTAATTTAAAAGTGGCACACTTTTTGAAGTTTTTTTTTACGGTGTTATAGTCGAGCAAGAGTCTGGTTTAAAAAAATAAGACAAGTGACGTCATAAAAGTCAAGAGCGCCCTCTAGCGGCAGGTTGAAAACAATTAAAAATACACTTTTACTAGATGTCTGTGGCGAAGTTTATGATAATCGTTTCAAAATTGGTATACATAATGACCTTCTTGCAGACAACATATGTGTGAATTTTTAGATTGATGACGTCATCGTGTGTCACGTGGTATCGCATTAAAGGTTTACTTTTTGAAGCTGTGTATCTACAAAACCACAAGTTTGACTGAGTTGAAACTTGGCATGTTGATAGACAGTTATATTGTCTACTTAAAGCTAGAGTGACGACTTGATGACGTCATCAATTTTTTTTTTACAAATTTTAGAAATTTTGACCAATTGGTACATATCTTCAGTACAAAGCAAGCTATAGTCAAATTTCATTTTGCATGAGACTTGGTAGGTCCTACAAGGATATAACGTGGAGTGACGTTTTCACGACGTCATCGATTTTCATGTTATGTCACCACCAAGGTAGTGTTTTACAAGATCTATATGTACAGAACAACTTTGGTGATCAAATGGAAACTTTGCATATGTACTCAAGCTGGGATGTGTTACATCCAAAAAGTTTGGTCAAATCTTTAGAACCACCATTCTAAAGACTCTATAGAAGTGTACAATATTTAATACACAGACATGTTTATAACATTTCTTTGAAACACGAGGTCACACCGAACACCTCTTTTTTGTTTCCAATAAAAAATTATGTCTAGTTTTTACTTCTTATTCTTCTTCTTCTCTCCGTCCCTTGTCCGCTAACAAAAGCACACTTCCCAAGCTTATATAAACTTGAAATTTTTACCATATTTAGATAACCATTAGGAGACGAAACCGTTTGATTTACGTCATGATGACGTCATCAAGTGTCAAGTTACAAGGTTTTTAAAATAAAAAAATTTAATCTTTGAAAATCCATATCAAATCAAGATGAAGAGACCGTCGGTTACTTTTTGCGGGATTATATAGAGGTAATATGGGTCTTCATTTTTTTTTTTTGAGTGACATGACTTGACCTCTACTTCCGGTCGAAACAGGAAGGAACAGGAAGTGCCTTGTAATTTAAAAGTGGCACACTTTTTGAAGTTTTTTTTAACGGTGTTATAGTCGAGCAAGAGTCTGGTTTAAAAAAATAAGACAAGAGACGTCATAAAAGTCAAGAGCGCCCTCTAGCGGCAGGTTGAAAACAATTAAAAATACACTTTTACTAGATGTCTGTGGCGAAGTTTATGATAATCGTTTCAAAATTGGTATACATAATGACCTTCTTGCAGACAACATATGTGTGAATTTTTAGATTGATGACGTCATCATGTGTCACGTGGTATCGCATTAAAGGTTTACTTTTTGAAGCTGTGTATCTACAAAACCACAAGTTTGACTGAGTTGAAACTTGGCATGTTGATAGACAGTTTTATTGACTATGTAAATCTAAAGAAACAACATGATGACGTCATTCCTTTTTTTTATACAAATATTTCAAATATTGACCATTTATTACGGGTATTTATTGACCCGCTGTTAAACCACGGGATACACTCACACTACATGATCTGAACCGGTGGGAAATATCAACCACAAGGTTCAAAGTCCAATAAACAAGCTTGTGGTCTAGTCTCTGTTCAAGGTTAGCGCAACCTGCTTTTGACAACACGCTTTGTTAGTCTCTAAAACAGCCGTCCATGCAAACCTCGTTAACAAACAAATGCTAGGCTTTTGAAACTTGAAAGGTAATGAATTTATAAAATATGAAGTGATGACGTCTGCATGACGTCATCAATTTTCAAGTTATATTACCACCAAGGTAGTGTTTTACAAGATCTAATACGTACAGAACAACTTTGGCATCAAGCTTAAACTTTGCAAGTCAGTATTTATGCTGGGATGTGTAAACATCAGCGCGGCTTTTACACAGAGGGCGCTAGATAAAAACTACGGTCACGAGCTAGCTGCTGATGTTTTGTTGCATTCATAGACACAGGAATGGTGGCAACTTCATTTATTATTTTGAATAACATCTTTAGGCTTGTAATCAAGTGGATAATCATTCAAAAATATTGGGTTTTGATTCCAAAGCGACTACCATGAAAATTTGCCGGGATGCAGATCGATGCCCGTCAAACACTTGATTCTTATGTTCTATCATTCTAAACATGTAAGCATTGTTGTGAAAAAAATCGTACACGATTATTTCATATGTGATCATAAAGGGAACCAGCCGATCATATTAAGAAACATTATACTTCCATCCAATGGCCGTCCAAAAACCAATGTATCCTCCCCTGTCCGGTTTTCGATGTAGTATGCCTTTTTCTTTGAATTGAAAAAAAAATAAAAATATTCCATAATCAACTGATGCCCTAATTACCTTCCTTTGTTTATAAGAAATATGCAAACATATATTAAAACGTGATGGACATTGAAACTTTCACACCACGCACCGATCTTCGATGACTTCAATAGCGTCCCATTTGTTTTGAGTTTGACCTGTTTTCGATGCAAACAAGAAAGTATGGTGTCCGGGTGAAGCCATATGTGGAAGAAACATCTGCAGTGACTACAAGTGTTCTGTGAGACTTAGTGTATGACTCTATAGCCAGCAGTTTTCTTCCTTTTATTCAACATATTTTTTATTTAATTTTAAAAATAACCATGGTATTTTTCAAAAACTAAAAAAAAATAAAAATAATAATAACAAATATGTAAATAATTCTTGGCTTTCAAATCTTATTTTTATTTAGTTTTGTGTCTTTTTATGTTTCTTAACATTTATAATAAAGCATATAAATAAACAGTGATAATCGAATCACAAAGCTGATGTTAAAATTTTAATATTAATAACAAAAATGATAGAGTGTTACAAAAAAAAATTATCCAGACTATTAGAAAATGATATAAGGCACGTGGCTTCTTTAAGCCTCTGTATTTTTCCCCCAGAATGCTCAGCAGAATGTTCAGTCACATGATTTGATCATCGTGAATTGTGAATTGAAAAAGTGTTTGATGAAACTTTTTCGGTGGGAATTTTTTTTTATGGCCCTGACAGTATGACATAATTATTTTTGTACCTTGCAGAAATGCCTAAAATACCACAACATTTTGCATTTACAAGTGCAACTAACCAGTGGAGCCTTACATGTTTCTAAGTTTTGGTCAAAGGAGAGGAGACTCTTTGCTTGGCAAGTCAAACCACAACAATTGTATCTAGGGACTGTTTACATCACGCGCAGAGAGGTAAAAGATTTGCCTCGATTTCAGGGACGCCCTGAATACAGGGCGTCCTACGATATCAACTCGCAGAAGCACACCGCCACGTGTAATACACTGCGACATTGAAGACATTGAGCAGTCCACGAAGACTGTGTAGTGTATTGCATGCTGGTGTGTGTACAGTTGCACGCCACAGGTATCGTATACTTACAACTTATCAATGGCGTACTGACATTATAGATCTGAATTCCGCTCATATTCAGCGTCTAATTGTTCCCCTATTCGCCCTTCTCGTTGCTTAATGATCAAAATGGAATTAAAGACGAAGTTTCGCTGAGATGGCCACCTACTTCAGTGTTTCATATGACTATTAATTTTGTGAGAAAATGCAAGCAGAAAAGGACGAACATTGGTTATGTTTTGATCACACTCCGAGAAGGAAGGATGTGTCATCGGATCGTGAAGGGTGCTTCAGACCCTCCTCACGGCATGTTGCTACACGGGACTAAAACGGTAAGTTTTTGTGTGAACATCAATGCTTTTCAAAATGATTCTTTTATTTAATGCACAATTACGTTATAAAGTTTATCCTGTATCATCAAGTGGTGACGTTGGTGAAATGGTTTTAAAACCATAAGGAACGTTTAGTATGAACGTCGAAGAGATAGAATTGGGCAATGGAGGGATTGGTATGATTGTTGGCTGTGTCACTATAGTCAGAAAATGATCAGACTGATGAATGTTTTTCGTCAACTTTGTATTATGACATCATTATTTGAAAACCCTTCGATAAAGTTTCCCCTAATAAGATTTCGTTTATAAGTTGTTCCCATCAAAAACAAGATGTGCACCTTCCACTAATTTTTTCTGGCGTAATTTCTTTACTCTGATATGTTGTATTGTTGAGCGCAATATAAATTCAATAAATTATTATTATTATTATTATATAATCATGAAATTTTGTAAGTCTTGAATTTTAGTAAGTCTTGAATGTTATGAAATTGAGCAGTTTCAGCTTGGCTTACATTGCTTTGAGTCATACTTTGTATATAATTGTTTTTTTCATCTTCAGAATATACAACACATCCAGTACCCGAATGGTCTCCAGTGAAAGATTTCATAATCATTGTTGTGTTCCATCCCCTAATTCCTTGCCGAGTGTATGATGCACCATACAGGTAGAAATAGTTATTAACTCATTAATAATATTTAATTAGTTAAAATTCACGAGAAGCTAAAACTGCCGTCTTCATGACTTGCCTTTATCTTGCATAATTTTTTATAACAAATGTCTTTTCTTTCAATTTTATAAATTTAACAAACCGTTCTGTATGAAGACAAATGTCTAAAAATCAAGCAAGCTATTTTAAAAAATGCAACCAATAGATCACACTATGCTCGACTTATTTTAACGACATCATCAATCAGTATTGAACAATCAAAGTATCATGCACCGATACATGAGAAGCCAAATCACAGTATTTGAAAACCTGTTAAAACTTATAAGAATTGTAACTTAATAATGTCAACATGATTTGCACAGTCGGATTTATTAATAAATAAAGAATCAATATCCATTGAAAAATAAAAAACTTCAGTGAGTGGCATACATGATAGTTGTACTTGTTAGTAATTCAAACGCTCGTTTTAAGATGTGCAACCAAGATGAAAGGGAAATTCGAAAAATTAATGTTGCTCTGTATGAAAGGACATTATTGACCCTCTGCCCTTTCAAATAAACTAAATATTGTACTCTTTTGCTGACAATACGTTTTGTAAGTTCACCTTCGTTTTTCAATTACAATTTAAAGCACATAACTAAATACCAATGTATCGATAAGAACTTATCTAACGTCATAATGACGTCATCAGTTTTCAAATTTGGCTTTAACAAAAGATGATTATTTTTAATTAGGTGTTCGGACAAAAGTCCGAATACCTCTTGTTATTGTTCGTTTTTTTTATTTTTTACTTCTTCAGATTCTTCTTCTTCTCTTCGCCGCTTGTCCGCTAACAAAAGCACACTTCCCAAGCTCATATAAACTTGAAATTTTTACCATAGTTAGATAACCATTAGGAGACGAAACCGTTTCATTTACGTCATGATGACGTCATCAGGTGTCAAATTACAAGGTTTTTAGAAAAAAATAAATTAATCTTTGAAATTCTGTAACAAATCACATTTAAGAGACCGGCGGTTGTTTTATGCGGGATCATACTTAGGTCATATAGGTCTTTATTTTTTGTCGTGTGCGTGACCTCACATGACCTCTACTTCCGGTCGAAACAGGAAGAAACCGGAAGTGCCTTGTAATTTAAAAGTGGCACACTTTTTGAAGTTTTTTTAAACGGTGTTATAGTCGAGCAAGAGTCTGGTTTAAAAAAATAAGACAAGTGACGTCATAAAAGTCAAGAGCGCCCTCTAGCGGCAGGTTGAAAACAATTAAAAATACACTTTCACTAGATGTCTGTGGCGAAGTTTATGATAATCGTTTCGAAATTGGTATACATAATGACCTTCATGCAGACAACATATGTGTGAATTTTTAGATTGATGACGTCATCATGTGTCACGTGGTATTGCATTAAAGGGTTACTTTTTGAAGCTGTGTATCTACAAAACCACAAGTTTGACTGAGTTGAAACTTGGCATGTTGATAGACAGTTATATTGACTACTTAAAGCTAGAGTGACGACTTGATGACGTCATCCAATTTTTTTAAACAAATTTTAGAAATATTGACCAATTGGTACATATCTTCAGTACAAAGCAAGCTATAGTCAAATTTCATTTTGCATGAGACTTGGAAGGTCCAACAAGGATATAACGTGGAGTGACGTTTTCACGACGTCATCGATTTTCATGTTATGTCACCACCAAGGTAGTGTTTTACAAGATCTATATGTACAGAGCAACTTTGGTGATCAAATGGAAACTTTGCATGTACTCAAGCTGGGATGTGTTACATCCAAAAAGTTTGGTCAAATCTTTAGAACCACCATTCTAAAGACTCTATAGAAGTACACAATATTTAATACACAGACATGTTTATAACATTTCTTTGAAACACGAGGTCACACCGAACACCTCTTTTTTGTTTCCAACAAAAAATTATGTCTAGTTAGGTTTTATTTTTGTATTGTGTGCGTGACATTACGTTACCTCTACATCCGGTCGAAACAGGAAGTGCCTTGTTATACTTTAGTTTTTGACCGATTAATATTGTTCTCTCCCTGCAAATAAGACTGAGAAAAGAAGGGAAATACTCAGGTCAAATTCTGTCGATAAATAACGCCTTTTTAATTGTTGCATTCGTATACACAGGAAGTGTGGCAGCTATATTTATTATTTTGAATAACATCTTTAGGATTGTAATCAAGTGGATAATCATTCAAAAATATTGGGTTTTGATTCCAAAGCGACTACCATGGAACTAGCATGCAGATCGATGCCCGCGCCCGTCAAATACTTAATTCTTATTTTCTATCATTCTAAACATGTAATCTTTGTTGTGAAAAAATCGTACACGATTATTTCATATGTGATCATTATAAAAACAAGTAAAGGGAACCAGCCGATCATATCAAGAAACATTATACTTCCATCCAATGGCTGTCCAAAAACTTGGAAGGTCCTACAAGGATATAACGTGGAGTTACGTTTTCACGACGTCATCGATTTTCATGTTATGTCACCACCAAGGTAGTGTTTTACAAGATCTATATGTACAGAACAACTTTGGTGATCAAATGGAAACTTTGCATGTACTCAAGCTGGGATGTGTTACATCCAAAAAGTTTGGTCAAATCTTTAGAACCACCATTCTAAAGACTCTATAGAAGTATACAATATTTAATACACAGACATGTTTATAACATTTCTTTGAAACACGAGGTCACACCGAACACCTCTTTTTTGTTTCCAACAAAAAATTATGACTAGTTTTTTTTTTTACTTCTTCAGATTCTTCTTCTTCTCTTCGCCGCTTGTCCGCTAACAAAAGCACACTTCCCAAGCTCATATAAACTTGAAATTTCTATCATAGTTAGATAACCATTAGGAGACGAAACCGTTTCATTTACGTCATGATGACGTCATCAGGTGTCAAATTACAAGGTTTTTAGAAAAAAATTATTTAATCTTTGAAATTCTGTAACAAATCACACTTAAGAGACCGGCGGTTGTTTTATGCGGGATCATACTTAGGTCATATAGGTCTTAATTTTTTGTCGTGTGCGTGACCTCACATGACCTCTACTTCCGGTCGAAACAGGAAGAAACCGGAAGTGCCTTGTAATTTAAAAGTGGCACACTTTTTGAAGTTTTTTTTAACGGTGTTATAGTCGAGCAAGAGTCTGGTTTAAAAAAATAAGACAAGTGACGTCATAAAAGTCAAGAGCGCCCTCTAGCGGCAGGTTGAAAACAATTAAAAATACACTTTTACTAGATGTCTGTGGCGAAGTTTATGATAATCGTTTCGAAATTGGTATACATAATGACCTTCATGCAGACAACATATGTGTGAATTTTTAGATTGATGACGTCATCATGTGTCACGTGGTATTGCATTAAAGGGTTACTTTTTGAAGCTGTGTATCTACAAAACCACAAGTTTGACTGAGTTGAAACTTGGCATGTTGATAGACAGTTATATTGACTACTTAAAGCTAGAGTGACGACTTGATGACGTCATCCAATTTTTTTAAACAAATTTTAGAAATATTGACCAATTGGTACATATCTTCAGTACAAAGCAAGCTATAGTCAAATTTCATTTTGCATGAGACTTGGAAGGTCCAACAAGGATATAACGTGGAGTGACGTTTTCACGACGTCATCGATTTTCATGTTATGTCACCACCAAGGTAGTGTTTTACAAGATCTATATGTACAGAGCAACTTTGGTGATCAAATGGAAACTTTGCATGTACTCAAGCTGGGATGTGTTACATCCAAAAAGTTTGGTCAAATCTTTAGAACCACCATTCTAAAGACTCTATAGAAGTACACAATATTTAATACACAGACATGTTTATAACATTTCTTTGAAACACGAGGTCACACCGAACACCTCTTTTTTGTTTCCAACAAAAAATTATGTCTAGTTAGGTTTTATTTTTGTATTGTGTGCGTGACATTACGTTACCTCTACATCCGGTCGAAACAGGAAGTGCCTTGTTATACTTTAGTTTTTGACCGATTAATATTGTTCTCTCCCTGCAAATAAGACTGAGAAAAGAAGGGAAATACTCAGGTCAAATTCTGTCGATAAATAACGCCTTTTTAATTGTTGCATTCGTATACACAGGAAGTGTGGCAGCTATATTTATTATTTTGAATAACATCTTTAGGATTGTAATCAAGTGGATAATCATTCAAAAATATTGGGTTTTGATTCCAAAGCGACTACCATGGAACTAGCATGCAGATCGATGCCCGCGCCCGTCAAATACTTAATTCTTATTTTCTATCATTCTAAACATGTAATCTTTGTTGTGAAAAAATCGTACACGATTATTTCATATGTGATCATTATAAAAACAAGTAAAGGGAACCAGCCGATCATATCAAGAAACATTATACTTCCATCCAATGGCTGTCCAAAAACTTGGAAGGTCCTACAAGGATATAACGTGGAGTTACGTTTTCACGACGTCATCGATTTTCATGTTATGTCACCACCAAGGTAGTGTTTTACAAGATCTATATGTACAGAACAACTTTGGTGATCAAATGGAAACTTTGCATGTACTCAAGCTGGGATGTGTTACATCCAAAAAGTTTGGTCAAATCTTTAGAACCACCATTCTAAAGACTCTATAGAAGTATACAATATTTAATACACAGACATGTTTATAACATTTCTTTGAAACACGAGGTCACACCGAACACCTCTTTTTTGTTTCCAACAAAAAATTATGACTAGTTTTTTTTTTTACTTCTTCAGATTCTTCTTCTTCTCTTCGCCGCTTGTCCGCTAACAAAAGCACACTTCCCAAGCTCATATAAACTTGAAATTTCTATCATAGTTAGATAACCATTAGGAGACGAAACCGTTTCATTTACGTCATGATGACGTCATCAGGTGTCAAATTACAAGGTTTTTAGAAAAAAATTATTTAATCTTTGAAATTCTGTAACAAATCACACTTAAGAGACCGGCGGTTGTTTTATGCGGGATCATACTTAGGTCATATAGGTCTTTATTTTTTGTCGTGTGCGTGACCTCACATGACCTCTACTTCCGGTCGAAACAGGAAGAAACCGGAAGTGCCTTGTAATTTAAAAGTGGCACACTTTTTGAAGTTTTTTTTAACGGTGTTATAGTCGAGCAAGAGTCTGGTTTAAAAAAATAAGACAAGTGACGTCATAAAAGTCAAGAGCGCCCTCTAGCGGCAGGTTGAAAACAATTAAAAATACACTTTTACTAGATGTCTGTGGCGAAGTTTATGATAATCGTTTCGAAATTGGTATACATAATGACCTTCATGCAGACAACATATGTGTGAATTTTTAGATTGATGACGTCATCATGTGTCACGTGGTATTGCATTAAAGGGTTACTTTTTGAAGCTGTGTATCTACAAAACCACAAGTTTGACTGAGTTGAAACTTGGCATGTTGATAGACAGTTATATTGACTACTTAAAGCTAGAGTGACGACTTGATGACGTCATCCAATTTTTTTAAACAAATTTTAGAAATATTGACCAATTGGTACATATCTTCAGTACAAAGCAAGCTATAGTCAAATTTCATTTTGCATGAGACTTGGAAGGTCCAACAAGGATATAACGTGGAGTGACGTTTTCACGACGTCATCGATTTTCATGTTATGTCACCACCAAGGTAGTGTTTTACAAGATCTATATGTACAGAGCAACTTTGGTGATCAAATGGAAACTTTGCATGTACTCAAGCTGGGATGTGTTACATCCAAAAAGTTTGGTCAAATCTTTAGAACCACCATTCTAAAGACTCTATAGAAGTACACAATATTTAATACACAGACATGTTTATAACATTTCTTTGAAACACGAGGTCACACCGAACACCTCTTTTTTGTTTCCAACAAAAAATTATGTCTAGTTAGGTTTTATTTTTGTATTGTGTGCGTGACATTACGTTACCTCTACATCCGGTCGAAACAGGAAGTGCCTTGTTATACTTTAGTTTTTGACCGATTAATATTGTTCTCTCCCTGCAAATAAGACTGAGAAAAGAAGGGAAATACTCAGGTCAAATTCTGTCGATAAATAACGCCTTTTTAATTGTTGCATTCGTATACACAGGAAGTGTGGCAGCTATATTTATTATTTTGAATAACATCTTTAGGATTGTAATCAAGTGGATAATCATTCAAAAATATTGGGTTTTGATTCCAAAGCGACTACCATGGAACTAGCATTCAGATCGATGCCCGCGCCCGTCAAATACTTAATTCTTATTTTCTATCATTCTAAACATGTAATCTTTGTTGTGAAAAAATCGTACACGATTATTTCATATGTGATCATTATAAAAACAAGTAAAGGGAACCAGCCGATCATATCAAGAAACATTATACTTCCATCCAATGGCTGTCCAAAAACTTGGAAGGTCCTACAAGGATATAACGTGGAGTTACGTTTTCACGACGTCATCGATTTTCATGTTATGTCACCACCAAGGTAGTGTTTTACAAGATCTATATGTACAGAACAACTTTGGTGATCAAATGGAAACTTTGCATGTACTCAAGCTGGGATGTGTTACATCCAAAAAGTTTGGTCAAATCTTTAGAACCACCATTCTAAAGACTCTATAGAAGTATACAATATTTAATACACAGACATGTTTATAACATTTCTTTGAAACACGAGGTCACACCGAACACCTCTTTTTTGTTTCCAACAAAAAATTATGACTAGTTTTTTTTTTTACTTCTTCAGATTCTTCTTCTTCTCTTCGCCGCTTGTCCGCTAACAAAAGCACACTTCCCAAGCTCATATAAACTTGAAATTTCTATCATAGTTAGATAACCATTAGGAGACGAAACCGTTTCATTTACGTCATGATGACGTCATCAGGTGTCAAATTACAAGGTTTTTAGAAAAAAATTATTTAATCTTTGAAATTCTGTAACAAATCACACTTAAGAGACCGGCGGTTGTTTTATGCGGGATCATACTTAGGTCATATAGGTCTTTATTTTTTGTCGTGTGCGTGACCTCACATGACCTCTACTTCCGGTCGAAACAGGAAGAAACCGGAAGTGCCTTGTAATTTAAAAGTGGCACACTTTTTGAAGTTTTTTTTAATGGTGTTATAGTCGAGCAAGAGTCTGATTTAAAAAAATAAGACAAGTGACGTCATAAAAGTCAAGAGCGCCCTCTAGCGGCAGGTTAAAAACAATTTAAAAAACACTTTTACTAGATGTCTGTGGTGAAGTTTATGATAATCGTTTCAAAATTGGTATACATAATGACCTTCATACAGACAACATATGTGTGAATTTTTAGATTGATGACGTCATCATGTATCACGTGGTATCGCATTAAAGGTTTACTTTTTGAAGCTGTGTATCTACAAAACCACAAGTTTGACTGAGTTGAAACTTGGCATGTTGATAGACAGTGATATTGACTACTTAAAGCTAGAGTGACGACTTGATGATGTCATCGATTTTGTTTTTACAAATTATTGAAATTTTAACCAATTGTTACATATCTTCAGTTCAAAGCAAGCTATAATCGAATTTCATTTTGCATGAGACTTGGAAGGTCCTACAAGGATATAATGTTGAGTGACGTTTTCACGACGTCATCGATTTTCATGTTATGTCACCACCAAGGTAGTGTTTTACAAGATCTATATGTACAGAACAACTTTGGTGATCAAATGGAAACTTTGCATGTACTCAAGCTGGGATGTGTTACATCCAAAAAGTTTGGTCAAATCTTTAGAACCACCATTCTAAAGACTCTATAGAAGTATATCAAAATTTAATACACAGACATGTTTATACAATTTCTTTGAAACACGAGGTCACACCGAACACCTCTTTTTTGTTTCCAACAAAAAATTATGTCTAGTTATTATTATTATTATATAATCATGAAATTTTGTAAGTCTTGAATTTTAGTAAGTCTTGAATGTTATGAAATTGAGCAGTTTCAGCTTGGCTTACATTGCTTTGAGTGATACTTTGTATATAATTGTTTTTTTCATCTTCAGAATATACAACACATCCAGTACCCGAATGGTCTCCAGTGAAAGATTTCATAATCATTGTTGTGTTCCATCCCCTAATTCCTTGCCGAGTGTATGATGCACCATACAGGTAGAAATAGTTATTAACTCATTAATAATATTTAATTAGTTAAAATTCACGAGAAGCTAAAACTGCCGTCTTCATGACTTGCCTTTATCTTGCATAATTTTTTAAAACAAGTGTCTTTTCTTTCAATTTTATAAATTTAACAAACCGTTCTGTATGAAGACAAATGTCTAAAAATCAAGCAAGCTATTTTAAGAAATGCAACCAATAGCTCACACTATGCTCGACTTATTTTAACGACATCATCAATCAGTATTGAACAATCAAAGTATCATGCACCAATACATGAGAAGCCAAATCACAGTATTTGAAAACCTGTTAAAACTTATAAGAATTGTAACTTAATAATGTCAACATGATTTGCACAGTCGGATTTATTAATAAATAAAGAATCAATATCCATTGAAAAATAAAAAACTTCAGTGAGTGGCATACATGATAGTTGTACTTGTTAGTAATTCAAACGCTCGTTTTAAGATGTGCAACCAAGATGAAAGGGAAATTCGAAAAATTAATGTTGCTCTGTATGAAAGGACATTATTGACCCTCTGCCCTTTCAAATAAACTAAATATTGTACTCTTTTGCTGACAATACGTTTTGTAAGTTCACCTTCGTTTTTCAATTACAATTTAAAGCACATAACTAAATACCAATGTATCCATAAGAACTTATCTAACGTCATAATGACGTCATTAGTTTTCAAATTTGGCTTTAACAAAAGATGATTATTTTTAATTAGGTTTTATTTTTGTATTGTGTGCGTGACATTACGTTACCTCTACATCCGGTCGAAACAGGAAGTGCCTTGTTATACTTTAGTTTTTGACCGATTAATATTGTTCTCTCCCTGCAAATAAGACTGAGAAAAGAAGGGAAAGACTCAGGTCCAATTCTGTCGATAAATAACGCCTTTTTAATTGTTGCATTCGTATACACAGGAAGTGTGGCAGCTATATTTATTATTTTGAATAACATCTTTAGGATTGTAATCAAGTGGATAATCATTCACAAATATTGGGTTTTGATTCCAAAGCCACTACCATGGAACTAGCATGCAGATCGATGCCCGCGCCCGTCAAATACTTAATTCTTATTTTCTATCATTCTAAACATGTAATCTTTGTTGTGAAAAAATCGTACACGATTATTTAATATGTGATCATTATAAAAACAAGTAAAGGGAACCAGCCGATCATATCAAGAAACATTATACTTCCATCCAATGGCTGTCCAAAAACTTGGAAGGTCCTACAAGGATATAACGTGGAGTGACGTTTTCACGACGTCATCGATTTTCATGTTATGTCACCACCAAGGTAGTGTTTTACAAGATCTATATGTACAGAACAACTTTGGTGATCAAATGGAAACTTTGCATGTACTCAAGCTGGGATGTGTTACATCCAAAACGGTTTGGTCAAATCTTTAGAACCACCATTCTAAAGACTCTATAGAAGTATACAATATTTAATACACAGACATGTTTATAACATTTCTTTGAAACACGAGGTCACACCGAACACCTCTTTTTTGTTTCCAACAAAAAATTATGTCTAGTCTTTTTTTTTTACTTCTTCAGATTCTTCTTCTCTTCGTCCCTTGTCCGCTAACAAAAGCACACTTCCCAAGCTCGTATAAACTTGAAATTTCTACCATAGTTAGATAACCATTAGGAGACGAAACCGTTTCATTTACGTCATGATGACGTCATCAGGTGTCAAGTTACAAGGTTTTTAAAATTAAAAAATTTAATCTTTGAAATTCTGTAACAAATCACACTTAAGAGACCGGCGGTTGTTTTATGCGGGATCATACTTAGGACATATAGGTCTTTATTTTTTGTCGTGTGCGTGACCTCACATGACCTCTACTTCCGGTCGAAACAGGAAGAAACAGGAAGTGCCTTGTAATTTAAAAGTGGCACACTTTTTGAAGTTTTTTTTAACGGTGTTATAGTCGAGCAAGAGTCTGGTTTAAAAAAATAAGACAAGTGACGTCATAAAAGTCAAGAGCGCCCTCTAGCGGCAGGTTGAAAACAATTAAAAATACACTTTTACTAGATGTCTGTGGCGAAATTTATGATAATCGTTTCAAAATTGGTATACATAATGACCTTCTTGCATACAACATATGTGTGAATTTTTAGATTGATGACGTCATCGTGTGTCACGTGGTATCGCATTAAAGGTTTACTTTTTGAAGCTGTGTATCTACAAAACCACAAGTTTGACTGAGTTGAAACTTGGCATGTTGATAGACAGTTATATTGACTACTTAAAGCTAGAGTGACGACTTGATGACCTCATCAATTTTTTTAATACAAATTTTAGAAATATTGACCAATTGGTACATATCTTCAGTACAAAGCAAGCTATAGTCAAATTTCATTTTGCATGAGACTTGGTAGGTCCTACAAGGATATAACGTGGAGTGACGTTTTCACGACGTCATCGATTTTCATGTTATGTCACCACCAAGGTAGTGTTTTACAAGATCTATATGTACAGAACAACTTTGGTGATCAAATGGAAACTTTGCATATGTACTCAAGCTGGGATGTGTTACATCCAAAAAGTTTGGTCAAATCTTTAGAACCACCATTCTAAAGACTCTATAGAAGTGTACAATATTTAATACACAGACATGTTTATAACATTTCTTTGAAACACGAGGTCACACCGAACACCTCTTTTTTGTTTCCAACAAAAAATTATGCCTAGTTCGTTTTTTTTTTTTACTTCTTCAGATTCTTCTTCTTCTCTTCGCCGCTTGTCCGCTAACAAAAGCACACTTCCCAAGCTCATATAAACTTGAAATTTTTACCATAGTTAGATAACCATTAGGAGACGAAACCGTTTCATTTACGTCATGATGACGTCATCAGGTGTCAAATTACAAGGTTTTTAGAAAAAAATAAATTAATCTTTGAAATTCTGTAACAAATCACACTTAAGAGACCGGCGGTTGTTTTATGCGGGATCATACTTAGGTCATATAGGTCTTTAATTTTTGTCGTGTGCGTGACCTCACATGACCTCTACTTCCGGTCCAAACAGGAAGAAATCGGAAGTGCCTTGTAATTTAAAAGTGGCACACTTTTTGAAGTTTTTTTTAACGGTGTTATAGTCGAGCAAGAGTCCGGTTTAAAAAAATAAGACAAGTGACGTCATAAAATTCAAGAGCGCCCTCTAGCGGCAGGTTAAAAACAATTAAAAATACACTTTTACTAGATGTCTGTGGTGAAGTTTATGATAATCGTTTCAAAATTGGTATACATAATGACCTTCATACAGACAACATATGTGTGAATTTTTAGATTGATGACGTCATCATGTGTCACGTGGTATCGCATTAAAGGTTTACTTTTTGAAGCTGTGTATCTACAAAACCACAAGTTTGACTGAGTTGAAACTTGGCATGTTGATAGACAGTGATATTGACTACTTAAAGTTAGAGTGACGACTTGATGACGTCATCAATTTTTTTTAAACAAATCTTTGACATTTTGACCAATAGTTACATATCTTCAGTTCAAAGCAAGCTATAATCGAATTTCATTTTGCATGAGACTTGGAAGGTCCTACAAGGATATAATGTTGAGTGACGTTTTCACGACGTCATCGATTTTCATGTTATGTCACCACCAAGGTAGTGTTTTACAAGATCTATATGTACAGAACAACTTTGGTGATCAAATGGAAACTTTGCATGTACTCAAGCTGGGATGTGTTACATCCAAAAAGTTTGGTCAAATCTTTAGAACCACCATTCTAAAGACTCTATAGAAGTATACAATATTTAATACACAGACATGTTTATAACATTTCTTTGAAACACGAGGTCACACCGAACACCTCTTTTTTGTTTCCAACAAAAAATTATGTCTAGTTTACTTCTTCTTCTTCTTCTCTCCGTCCCTTGTCCGCTAACAAAAGCACACTTCCCAAGCTCATATAACTTGAAATTTTTACCATAGTTAGATAACCATTAGGAGACGAAACCGTTTCATTTACGTCATCATGACGTCATCAGGTGTCAAGTTACAAGGTTTTTAAAATAAAAAAATTTAATCTTTGAAAATCCATATCAAATCAAGATGAAGAGACCGTCGATTACTTTTTGCGGGATTATATAGAGGTAATATGGTTCTTCATTTTTTATTGTGTGCGTGACATGACTTGACCTCTACTTCCGGTCGA
Organism: Leptasterias polaris; assembly: GCA_037783415.1. Classification (NCBI taxonomy): domain Eukaryota; kingdom Metazoa; phylum Echinodermata; class Asteroidea; order Forcipulatida; family Asteriidae; genus Leptasterias; species Leptasterias polaris. The sequence continues at coordinate 6,903,701 of JAZGTN010000027.1, forward strand.
AACAGGAAGAAACAGGAAGTGCCTTGTAATTTAAAAGTGGCACACTTTTTGAAGTTTTTTTTTAACGGTGTTATAGTCGAGCAAGAGTCTGGTTTAAAAAAATAAGACAAGTGACGTCATAAAAGTCAAGAGCGCCCTCTAGCGGCAGGTTGAAAACAATTAAAAATACACTTTTACTAGATGTCTGTGGCGAAGTTAATAATAATCGTTTCAAAATTGGTATACATAATGACCTTCATGCAGACAACATATGTGTGAATTTTTAGATTGATGACGTCATCATGTGTCACGTGGTATCGCATTAAAGGTTTACTTTTTGAAGCTGTGTATCTAGAAAACCACAAGTTTGACTGAGTTGAAACTTGGCATGTTGATAGACAGTTATATTGACTATGTAAATCTAAAAAAACAACATGATGACGTCATTCCTTTATTTTATACAAATATTTGAAATATTGACCAATTATTACGGGTATTTATTGACCCGCTGTTAAACCACGGGATACACTCACACTACGTGATCTGAACCGGTGGGAAAAATCAACCACAAGGTTCAAAGTCCAATAAACAAGCTTGTGGTCTAGTCTCTGTTCAAGGTTCGCGCAACCTGCTTTTGACAACACGCTTTGTTAGTCTCTAAAACAGCCGTCCATGCAAACCTCGTTAACAAACAAATGCTAGGCTTTTGAAACTTGAAAGGTAATGAATTTATAAAATATGAAGTGATGACGTCTGCATGACGTCATCAATTTTTAAGTTATATTACCACCAAGGTAGTGTTTTACAAGATTGAATACGTACAGAACAACTTTGGCATCAAGCTTAAACTTTGCAAGTCAGTATTTATGCTGGGATGTGTAAACATCAGCGCGGCCTTTACACAGAGGGCGCTAGATAAAAACTACGGTCACGAGCTGGCTGCTGATGTTTTGTTGCATTCATAGACACAGGAATGGTGGCAACTTCATTTATTATTTTGAATAACATCTTTAGGCTTGTAATCAAGTGGATAATCATTCAAAAATATTGGGTTTTGATTCCAAAGCGACTACTATGAAAATTTGCCGGGATGCAGATCGATGCCCGTCAAACACTTGATTCTTATGTTCTATCATTCTAAACATGTAAGCATTGTTGTGAAAAAATTCGTACACGATTATTTCATGTGTGATCATAAAGGGAACCAGCCGATCATATTAAGAAACATTATACTTCCATCCAATGGCCGTCCAAAAACCAATGTATCCTCCCCGTCCGGTTTTCGATGTAGTATGCCTTTTTCTTTGAATTGAAAAAAAAATAAAAATATTCCATAATCAACTGATGCCCTAATTACCTTCCTTTGTTTATAAGAAATATGCAAACATATATTAAAACGTGATGGACATTGAAACTTTCACACCACGCACCGATCTTCGATGACTTCAATAGCGTCCCATTTGTTTTGAGTTTGACCTGTTTTCGATGCAAACAAGAAAGTATGGTGTCCGGGTGAAGCCATATGTGGAAGAAACATCTGCAGTGACTACAAGTGTTCTGTGAGACTTAGTGTATGACTCTATTGCCAGCAGTTTTCTTCCTTTTATTCAACATATTTTTTATTTAGTTTTAAAAATAACCATGGTATTTTTCAAAAACTTAAAAAAAATATAAAAAAATAAAAAATGTAAATAATTCTTGGCTTTCAAATCTTATTTTTATTTAGTTTTGTGTCTTTTTATGCTTCTTAACATTTATAATAAAGCATATAAATAAACAGTGATAATCGAATCTCAAAACTGATGTTAAAATTTTAATAATAATAACAAAAATGATAGAGTGTTACAAAAAAAAATTATCCAGACTATTAGAAAATGATATAAGGCACGTGGCTTCTTTAAGCCTCTGTATTTTTCCCCCAGAATGCTCAGCAGAATGTTCAGTCACATGATTTGATCATCGTGAATTGTGAATTGAAAAAGTGTTTGATGAAACTTTTTCGGTGGGAATTTTTTTTTTATGGCCCAGACAGTATGACATATTTTTGTACCTTGCAGAAATGCCTAATACCACAACCTTTTGCATTTACAAGTGCAACTAACCAGTGGAGCCTTACATGTTTCTAAGTTTTGGTCAAAGGAGAGGAGACTCTTTGCTTGGCAAGTCAAACCACAAAAATTGTATCTAGGGACTGTGATCACGCGCAGAGAGGTAAAAGATTTGCCTCGATTTCAGGGACGCCCTGAATACAGGGCGTCCTACGATATCAACTCGCAGAAGCACACCGCCACGTGTAATACACTGCGACATTGAAGACATTGAGCAGTCCACGAAGACTGTGTACTGTGTATTGCATGCTGGTGTACAGTTGCACGCCACAGGTATCGTACTTACAACTTATCAATGGCGTTCTGACATTATAGATCTGAATTCCGCTCATATTCAGCGTCTAATTGTTCCCCTATTCGCCCTTCTCGTTGCTTAATGATCAAAATGGAATTAAAGACGAAGTTTCGCTGAGATGGCCACCTACTTCAGTGTTTCATATGACTATTAATTTTGTGAGAAAATGCAAGCAGAAAAGGACGAACATTGGTTATGTTTTGATCACACTCCGAGAAGGAAAGGATGTGTCATCGGATCGTGAAGGGTGCTTCAGACCCTGCTAACGGCAAGTCTTTATCGTTGCTACACGGGACTAAAACGGTAAGTTTTTGTGTGAACATCAATGCTTTTCAAAATGATTCTTTTATTTAATGCACAATTACGTTATAAAGTTTATCCTGTATCATCAAGTGGTGACGTTGGTCAAATGGTTTTAAAACCAATGAACGTTTAGTATGAACGTCGAAGAGATAGAATTGGGCAATGGAGGGATTGGTATGATTGTTGGCTGTGTCACTATAGTCAGAAAATGATCAGACTGATGAATGTTTTTCGTCAACTTTGTATTATGACATAATTATTTGAAAACCCTTCGATAAAGTTTTCCCTAATAAGGTTTCGTTTATAAGTTGTTCACATCAAAAACAAGATGTGCACCTTCCACTAATTTTTTCTTGCGTAATTTCTTTACTCTGATATGTTGTATTGTTGAGCGCAATATAAATTCAATAAATTATTATTATTATTATTATGTAATCATGAAATTTTGTAAGTCTTGAATTTTGGTAAGTCTTGAATGTTATGAAATTGAGCAGTTTCAGCTTGGCTTACATTGCTTTGAGTGATACTTTGTATATTGTTTTTTTCATCTTCAGAATATACAACACATCCAGTACCCGAATGGTCTCCAGTGAAAGATTTCATAATCATTGTTGTGTTCCATCCCCTAATTCCTTGCCGAGTGTATGATGCACCATACAGGTAGAAATAGTTATTAACTCATTAATAATATTTAATTAGTTAAAATTCACGAGAAGCTAAAACTGCCGTCTTCATGACTTGCCTTTATCTTGCATAATTTTTTAAAACAAGTGTCTTTTCTTTCAATTTTATAAATTTAACAAACCGTTCTGTATGAAGACAAATGTCTAAAAATCAAGCAAGCTATTTTAAGAAATGCAACCAATAGCTCACACTATGCTCGACTTATTTTAACGACATCATCAATCAGTATTGAACAATCAAAGTATCATGCACCAATACATGAGAAGCCAAATCACAGTATTTGAAAACCTGTTAAAACTTATAAGAATTGTAACTTAATAATGTCAACATGATTTGCACAGTCGGATTTATTAATAAATAAAGAATCAATATCCATTGAAAAATAAAAAACTTCAGTGAGTGGCATACATGATAGTTGTACTTGTTAGTAATTCAAACGCTCGTTTTAAGATGTGCAACCAAGATGAAAGGGAAATTCGAAAAATTAATGTTGCTCTGTATATGAAAGGACATTATTGACCCTCTGCCCTTTCAAATAAACTAAATATTGTACTCTTTTGCTGACAATACGTTTTGTAAGTTCACCTTCGTTTTTCAATTACAATTTAAAGCACATAACTAAATACCAATGTATCGATAAGAACTTATCTAACGTCATAATGACGTCATCAGTTTTCAAATTTGGCTTTAACAAAAGATGATTATTTTTAATTAGGTTTTATTTTTGTATTGTGTGCGTGACATTACGTTACCTCTACATCCGGTCGAAACAGGAAGTGCCTTGTTATACTTTAGTTTTTGACCGATTAATATTGTTCTCTCCCTGCAAATAAGACTGAGAAAAGAAGGGAAATACTCAGGTCCAATTCTGTCGATAAATAATGCCTTTTTAATTGTTGCATTCGTATACACAGGAAGTGTGGCAGCTATATTTATTATTTTGAATAACATCTTTAGGATTGTAATCAAGTGGATAATCATTCAAAAATATTGGGTTTTGATTCCAAAGCGACTACCATAAAACTAGCATGCAGATCGATGCCCGCGCCCGTCAAATACTTAATTCTTATTTTCTATCATTCTAAACATGTAATCTTTGTTGTGAAAAAATCGTACACGATTATTTCATATGTGATCATTATAAAAACAACTAAAGGGAACCAGCCGATCATATCAAGAAACATTATACTTCCATCCAATGGCTGTCCAAAAATCTGGAAGGTCCTACAAGGATATAACGTGAGTGACGTTTTCACGACGTCATCGATTTTCATGTTATGTCACCACCAAGGTAGTGTTTTACAAGATCTATATGTACAGAACAACTTTGGTGATCAAATGGAAACTTTGCATGTACTCAAGCTGGGATGTGTTACATCCAAAAAGTTTGGTCAAATCTTTAGAACCACCATTCTAAAGACTCTATAGAAGTATACAATATTTAATACACAGACATGTTTAAAACATTTCTTTGAAACACGAAGTCACACCGAACACCTCTTTTTTGTTTCCAACAAAAAATTATGTCTAGTTATTATTATTATTATATAATCATGAAATTTTGTAAGTCTTGAATTTTAGTAAGTCTTGAATGTTATGAAATTGAGCAGTTTCAGCTTGGCTTACATTGCTTTGAGTCATACTTTGTATATAATTGTTTTTTTCATCTTCAGAATATACAACACATCCAGTACCCGAATGGTCTCCAGTGAAAGATTTCGTAATCATTGTTGTGTTCCATCCCCTAATTCCTTGCCGAGTGTATGATGCACCATACAGGTAGAAATAGTTATTAACTCATTAATAATATTTAATTAGTTAAAATTCAAGAGAAGCTAAAACTGCCGTCTTCATGACTTGCCTTTATCTTGCATAATTTTTTTTAACAAGTGTCTTTTCTTTCAATTTTATAAATTTAACAAACCGTTCTGTATGAAGACAAATGTCTAAAAATCAAGCAAGCTATTTTAAAAAATGCAACCAATAGCTCACACTATGCTCGACTTATTTTAACGACATCATCAATTAGTATTGAACAATCAAAGTATCATGCACCGATACATGAGAAGCCAAATCACAGTATTTGAAAACCTGTTAAAACTTATAAGAATTGTAACTTAATAATGTCAACATGATTTGCACAGTCGGATTTATTAATAAATAAAGAATCAATATCCATTGAAAAATAAAAAACTTCAGTGAGTGGCATACATGATAGTTGTACTTGTTAGTAATTCAAACGCTCGTTTTAAGATGTGCAACCAAGATGAAAGGGAAATTCGAAAAATTAATGTTGCTCTGTATGAAAGGACATTATTGACCCTCTGCCCTTTCAAATAAACTAAATATTGTACTCTTTTGCTGACAATACGTTTTGTAAGTTCACCTTCGTTTTTCAATTACAATTTAAAGCACATAACTAAATACCAATGTATCGATAAGAACTTATCTAACGTCCTAATGACATCATCAGTTTTCAAATTTGGCTTTAACAAAAGATGATTATTTTTAATTAGGTTTTATTTTTGTATTGTGTGCGTGACATTACGTTACCTCTACATCCGGTCGAAACAGGAAGTGCCTTGTTATACTTTAGTTTTTGACCGATTAATATTGTTCTCTCCCTGCAAATAAGACTGAGAAAAGAAGGGAAATACTCAGGTCCAATTCTGTCGATAAATAACGCCTTTTTAATTGTTGCATTCGTATACACAGGAAGTGTGGCAGCTTTATTTATTATTTTGAATAACATCTTTAGGATTGTAATCAAGTGGATAATCATTCAAAAATATTGGGTTTTGATTCCAAAGCGACTACCATAAAACTAGCATGCAGATCGATGCCCGCGCCCGTCAAATACTTAATTCTTACTTTCTATCATTCTAAACATGTAATCTTTGTTGTGAAAAAATCGTACACGATTATTTCATATGTGATCATTATAAAAACAAGTAAAGGGAACCAGCCGATCATATCAAGAAACATTATACTTCCATCCAATGGCTGTCCAAAAACTTGGAAGGTCCTACAAGGATATAACGTGGAGTGACGTTTTCACGACGTCATCGATTTTCATGTTATGTCACCACCAAGGTAGTGTTTTACAAGATCTATATGTACAGAACAACTTTGGTGATCAAATGGAAACTTTGCATGTACTCAAGCTGGGATGTGTTACATCCAAAAAGTTTGGTCAAATCTTTAGAACCACCATTCTAAAGACTCTATAGAAGTATACAATATTTAATACACAGACATGTTTATAACATTTCTTTGAAACACGAGGTCACACCGAACACCTCTTTTTTGTTTCCAACAAAAAATTATTTCAAGTTTTTACTTCTTCAGATTCTTCTTCTTCTTCTCTTCGCCGCTTGTCCGCTAACAAAAGCACACTTCCCAAGCTCATATCAACTTGAAACTTTACATGTAGATAGATAACCATTAGGAGACGAAACCGTTTTAGTTACGTCATGATGACGTCATCAGGTGTCAAATTACAAGGTTTTTAGAAAAAAATAAATTAATCTTTGAAATTCTGTAACAAATCACACTTAAGAGACCGGCGGTTGTTTTATGCGGGATGATACTTAGGTCATATAGGTCTTTATTTTTTGTCGTGTGCGTGACCTCACATGACCTCTACCTCCGGTCGAAACAGGAAGAAACCGGAAGTGCCTTGTAATTTAAAAGTGGCACACTTTTTGAAGTTTTTTTTAACGGTGTTATAGTCGAGCAAGAGTCTGATTTAAAAAAATAAGACAAGTGACGTCATAAAAGTCAAGAGCGCCCTCTAGCGGCAGGTTGAAAACAATTAAAAATACACTTTTACTAGATGTCTGTGGCGAAGTTTATGATAATCGTTTCAAAATTGGTATACATAATGACCTTCTTGCAGACAACATATGTGTGAATTTTTAGATTGATGACGTCATCATGTGTCACATGGTATCGCATTAAAGGTTTACTTTTTGAAGCTGTGTATCTACAAAACCACAAGTTTGACTGAGTTGAAACTTGGCATGTTGATAGACAGTTATATTGACTACTTAAAGCTAGAGTGACGACTTGATGACGTCATCACATTTTTTTAAACAAATTTTAGAAATTTTGACCAATTGGTACATATCTTCAGTGCAAAGCAAGCTATAGTCAAATTTCATTTTGCATGAGACTTGGAAGGTCCTACAAGGATATAACGTGGAGTGACGTTTTCACGACGTCATCGATTTTCATGTTATGTCACCACCAAGGTAGTGTTTTACAAGATCTATATGTACAGAACAACTTTGGTGATCGAATGGAAACTTTGCATGTACTCAAGCTGGGATGTGTTACATCCAAAAAGTTTGGTCAAATCTTCAGAACCACCATTCTAAAGACTCTATAGAAGTATACAATATTTAATACACAGACATGTTTATAACATTTCTTTGAAACACGAGGTCACACCGAACACCTCTTTTTTGTTTCCAACAAAAAATTATGTCTAGTTTATTTATATATTTATTTATTATATTTCTGGCAATGAAACCACGGGACCCATAGGAACGTGTGACCCATATACCTGAAGGTACCTGCTGTGTGTGTTACGACGAAGAAGAAATCTGTTTTAGATGCAGGTATAGGAAAACCTCATATTATAGAGAAAACCCACGCATTCAAGAAGGGACTGTAAACCCAATCCAAATGCTATAGGCTCCGGTCCGTGATTCAAACCATCATAACAGAGTCAAAGCAAAGGCAGCGAAGAAACCACTGAGCCAACCTGGATGCCCACTTACTTCCTACTTCCACTAATTCTAAATGCCCACAAAGAAAGACACAGGGATATAGTCATATTTTGTAATGTGTTTATTTTGAGGTCTGTCTAGACAGTGATCCCAGACACAATCATACCTATTTTTATGTTTATTTTTATTTTTTTCAGAATAGTGCAGACTCCCTCCGAAATGTTCTTAAAACATCAAAGGATATTGGCCAGGTGAATTGCACTATTGCAATTACAGTTTCAAGTCCACGGTGAAAACACTCCTTATGGAGAACGGTCTTCATGAGATGAAAACTTCTTTCAAGTTTTCCTCCGGAAAGAAAGGTGAGATTTATTTTGCAGTAAAACTTTACACAGGTTTAATATACCGTGAACTAGGGGACTCTCGACCAATAACTAGGGCAATTATTTGTCGCAACAAATGACGCAGAGGAGTTATCATGAAACAAGCTGGAAACCTTCTATCTAGGGATTGGTTAAAGGCAAAATCGTGCAGTTTTGAAACTTTAGATTTGCTGCCTCTAAACTCGGAAGAAAATTCGTTAATTCGCTATATTTCTTGACAATTGCGGAAACTTTCGAAAGGTAGGTTTTTCAGCAGTGCATCTTCAAAAATATATTAATGTTTTATTGCAGATCTGAGTGTTGGCAAGATGAACATTTTAGTTACAGCCAGCACATCAACAGAAAATTCTCCCCAAGAGGACATGCTTGTGAGTGGAGACTTGTTCACTCACACTATTAAGGAGTACAGCACAGACGGAGACTGGATAGTCGACACAACAAGAAACGGTGAGAAACATTTCAACAAGTATTATTGCATTCAGAGGGTTTGTTTTGTAGATAAGGATATACGGGTTTTCATACCCTTAAACCGTCGGAGCTGGGGCGGTGCTCAATCAAGAACTTATCAACTTATGGGGAAAATGTTAAACAGTTGGAAATCTCAGTAGACTTGTACAATTGTTTGTTAGCAAAGAATGAAATGACTTTTTGTTTAATAATAAGAAAAAATACTTTCCATTTAAACCGCGCTTTTAATACCACCTTTCTAAACGCTACAGTATTTATCCTGCAAGGTAGGCGGAGCTACGTTTTGAAGTATGACACCTAATCTTTTATAGCATCATGTAATGGTTTACACGGTGCTGTGGCGCAATATGCAGCCAATCAAACCAGGAACACCAGGGCGAACCCTTTCTCTTTTCGATAAGTTCACTGGGTTCTTTTACGTGCATTACACAACACACGGGACAAACTGCTTTATGTCCCATTCAAAGGACACAGCAACAATGGTTAAGTGTATTGCCTAAGGATACAAGTGTCACGACCGGGACTCTAACCCGCACTCTGCTGTCAGATTAGAAACACCAAAGCTTGAGTCTGGTGTTCTTATCCGCTCGGCCACTTTTTGTTTGCCCTGTTTATCTTTGCAATTAAAATGTTGTCGACATTCACGTACTCTAATTGATGTCAAAACAATAGTGAGACTTCAGACGAAATAATTGTGAAGGCTACTTTATTACCACCCTAAGGCTTTAGGAAACAAATTGCACCTTTGTCCTGTCATTGATAGAAAAAATCCTACCGGTAAAGGCAAATTTTTGAATTGGCAAGGCTGACAGGTGGTTTTACTTAACGTGATGATAAGCCTGTGAAATGTTTTGTTCAATCCGTCTTCTGAATGAGCAGAGGATGATGGTGAACAAACTTGCACAAACTCCAGGATGTGAATATTGTCTTGGATTTTGTAGTCGTAATTGAAACCTAAATTGGATTGAAACCTAAATTTAGTTCTTAAGAGATACTTTCTGAATTTTGGCTGTTCATACATAAAAATAAAATACGTTTTTATTCCAAAAATATCAACATTCCAACCACATAATTCATTTTAGTTCTGATATTTTGCTTGTCGGCACATGTTATTCCATTCAACCCCCCCCCCCCCCCCCCATAGAACCCCAAAACGAGTGGTTTGTAAGTAATTTCACTGCATTGTCAATTTTTTACATACATAGTTATCAATACCATCTATAATTAATGCAATTTTCTTTGGGTTTTTTTAATGCACAATTTCCAGCCGAAGCAGCAGTACTGTGTGCTCAGCATCAAAGAAACTGTGTTGTAATCTTCTGGGATGAAAACATATGCCGTGCCGTCAAGGCCAAAATAGCAAGGCTGTCGCCGAGAGACAGACAGTCGGACTCGTCCAAAGAGGACGACACTGGCGATGTGTCTGACTTGGAGTATACGAGGCACGGACATCCGGTGATCAGTTTTCACTCTCAAAATGACAGACGGAACATAAATCGCTCTTCCCTTTCCCAATTTTAACCAAAGCAGAATTAAAACCCAGTGTGAGTCGGTCTATATTTGAACCACCACAATCTTTTGTCACATGTTGACCATTTAGATAGTTGGAGGAGAGTACCAATTTTGTTTCCCATTTATCAATAAACTTTTCCAAACACTTTCATACAGCATACCGTTTAAATGCTTTATAACATGCGGCGGCGGGTTAGGGAGCTACAAGATAAGGAAAGTGAACTTAGATCAAATAACCGACTTAAAGGGAAACGTTGCCTTGGATCGGGCGAGTTGTTCAATGAAAAGTGTTTGTTATCGTTTGTTATAAATTGCATAAGGTTAGAAAGATGTTTTGAAGAATACAATGATCCACACAAATATGCCTCGAAATTGCGTTGTTTTTCTTTTACTTTGCGAACTAACACGGTCCGCCATTTTGTAGAGTCAAATGTGGCTCAACAAATGGCGTGTCGTGTTAGTTCACGATGTAAAAGGAAAACCATGCAATTTCGAGGCATATTTGTGTGGATCATTATATTCTACTTTTAAAGCATCTTTCTAACATATGTATTTTATAACAAACGGTTTCAAACGCTTTTCATAGACCAACACGCCCGATCCAAGGCAACGTGTCCCTTCTGTGTGACACGCCCTAGTACAAGTTAATTTCTTTTGGACCATTGATTTGTTGTAGAACGTTTACATTCAATGATGTTAAGTGAATGTGCTTGTATTGTAAATGCTTCTGCATTATATATGGAAGTTACGAAAGAAATAAAAACATTTGAGAATTGAATTGAAACTTTGTTGAAACTTTTTCCTTTTAGATTGATTCGTTATTTAATTTTTTGTCAAAGCATTTTTTAGCACAGTACAAATACCACGCTTTATTTAGTATTATCATTCAATGAATGGTTGAAATTTAAGTTGCAATGGTGACTATTACCTGTACAGTTGGGATAATATCTCAACTGCCTGTACATGTGAGTGGTGGGATAATATTATCCCAACTGCCTGTACATGTGAGTGGTGGGATAATATTATCCCAACTGCCTGTACATATGAGTGGTGGGATAATATTATCCCAACTGCCTGTACATGTGAGTGGTGGGATAATATTATCCCAACTGCCTGTACATGTGAGTGGTGGGATAATATTATCCCAACTGCCTGTACATGTGAGTGGTGGGATAATATTATCCCAACTGCCTGTACATGTGAGTGGTGGGATAATATTATCCCAACTGCCTGTACATGTGAGTGGTGGGATAATATTATCCCAATAGCCTGTACATGTGAGTGGTGGGATAATATTATCCCAACTGCCTGTACATGTGAGTGGTGGGATAATATTATCCCAACTGCCTTTACATAAATGGGGCAGTGTTATATCAACTGCCTGTACAACACTCACATGTACAGGCAGTTGGGATAATACACGTATTATCCTATTCGCATGTACTGCCTGTACATGCAAATTTGATAGTATTATCACAAAAGCGTGCACATGACGAAGTGTGATTCCTATAGTGGCAAAAGGGAAAACATTATCCCATTACGGTACAGGCAGTATGCAGCATCTGCAAGTTTTAGACCTTGTTGTGATGCATGTTTAAATAACATTATCGAGTACACTCCGCTATAATGTACTAGCCTCAGATCGTAATAATTATTTTCAACTTCTCCGTGTTCTTTGTATTGCAAATACCGGTTTATCCTGACAGAAATTAATTGTTGTATGATCCAGTGTATTGTATACAAAAGACCACGTGTTCAGTGGTTCAGCGCCGATCTAGATTGAGTTACTTTAAATTATAGCGTATGTATTTCATTTGTATTTAGTGCCCAGAAAGTGTGGAAACCATGGATTCACGTTCACAATGTCTGTTTAAGTTGCTATTTTGCGTACAAAATAAAAGAAGCATGTTGTCATTTCTTGGAGCCACATGTGATCATCTTGAATGAGTCCTTACACACTTTGAGTTTTGAGTTTCGTCTTTAACTTTGGAAGCAAAGCATGCAGCATAATGGCCGTGAAGGAAATTCAACGGTTTTGTTATTAACTGAATCGACGCTCCCAAGCTAATAGTTAATAAATATCACCAATAATAATTCTAACAAATTAACATCATCACTGAACTTCATTTCAAAAGTATCGTTCCGTTCTTACTTGTGGTTTTATGGACAAAAATCAACTTCTTATCGTAGGATTTAAATTAGTAATTAGAAATGAACTTGATTTTCTTCCAAAATTATCATACTTCGTGCCAGCAGAACGAAAAACATGAAAATTGCTAAAATACTAAAGTTCATGTAGTTCATTTTGGGAGTATTTGGTGTTCTACATGGTTTGCGGTAACGCTATGATGGAAAAACGTCTTCCGAGTAGTGATGTCACCGCGGTACCACAACATTCATTCATTCATTAATTTATCAATGGTTTATTCTTTAAAAACCATTTTCCCATGGCGACCAAGTGTCGAATTACAGGAAAATAGACTAGAGAATGCAAAATTTAAAAAGATGATAAAATTACACAATTACAAAATTACAAAATGGAGACATCAAAATTGGTTTAGGAGGGAAAAGATTTGTAAAAAATTGTTTGAAAAAATAGTTCGACAGTAGCCTAGATAACAAAATTGTAGGTGCAGCCCGGTGAAGAACATGTAACACAATACAATGTTTTCCTTAAAGGGTGTGTACGACATTGGTAATTGCCAAAGACCTGTATCCACACTTGATGTGACCTAACAATCTGTGAAAGTTTCAGCTCAATCGGTCGTCGGAGTCATCAGAAAACAGTGAAAAAACCATCATTTTTTATGTTTTAATTTTTTTTTTTAACATCGGATTTTATCCTGCAGGATAAAGACTATTGTTTTACTCATTTCCTAAAAACTATGGCATTTCAAGCAAAACTATTTAAAGGGAAGTTTTCCACCATGACCATTTTTATACCATTTAAGTTATATGCAAATCTGTGAACATTTATATTTTCAATCTTACCAATGTTGTACACACCCATAAATGCGTAGTTTGGAGTCATGCACATTGTGATACTGTAGTGTAAAGGCCCCGAAGCAAGTTTCAGAATTGAAATGACATTTTAATTGTTACATATAGTTACCATTCTTACGCTAAAATTCGATTTACACAAACATCACAAACTCATGTTGTTCTTTTGAAAGTTCTTTTCCCCTATGGCAGGAATACATACAAACTCTCTTCCCCTTTTGTATCCCCCACCCCCATTGTCGTAACTGGGGGTGTATGTGAAATCCAAATTTTTGAGATTAAACATTACCCTTATACTTATAGTAAAACGTTACATTTGGTAAGATTTAATATGATAATTTCAATGTTTTTAAAACTATTTTTCCATCCACACACAGACAATGTATCTGTTTTTAAACTCACGTCATACTATATATAAAGGAGTAAATGACAGAGCAAGCTCGCTGAAAATGGGCCTATGCAATGCATTTTTTTATTAGTTAAAGTCATAAAGTGATCCTACCTGAACAAATATTTACCCATTAAACCTTTGGTTTCACCGCGTTTATGCCATTAAAAAAATAAAAAAATATTTTAGGGGTGCCCAGCACGCCCCGCCCATTCCCTCATTATCATAAGAATGTGTGACGTAGACTAGGGAGATCGGCTCACTTCCTGGTTCTACGTGTTGTGCGTCACACGCATACTGTACCGTGTGAAGTTTCTAAAAGTTTCTTCAGTTTGTCGCTGCTTCATCAAAAAAATAGGGCATTTATTCAGAATGCCACCGACCTGTGTTGTTGCTGGTTGCAGCAACACCACTAAGGATGGTTTCAGTCTCCATCGTTTTCACTCTGACCCAAAATTTCGAAGAATTTGGACGGCGAAAGTCAAGCTGACTCGGGCAAAGTGGTCAGGGCCAACCGAGCACTCGGTCATCTGTTCCGTGCATTTTGAGACATCGTCGTCGCCTCTCTCGACTCTGGCTCGTACATGTATGGCCGAACCCCTAGCTCCTCATTTCTTTCATAATCACTGTCAGCCTCACAACTTAAATCCGAAGAATTAGTCCCCGAAAATTCTTCATCTACTGCTGAAAATGATGAAGATTCGGCCATTTTCGTCTTTTTATATCACGTCCGTCGTAGTGATTGTTAATGTACAATGCGTTGTGTGTACTGTAGGAATTTCCGCGATCCGTGTGTGCATGTACACGTAGCGCATGCATCAGCTGCCACATTAGCATGGTACCCGCAACATATTCTTGGTACCAGACCATTCTGAATTGCTTATGAACTCTCCGCAGTCTACGTCACGAACAGCGCCCCCGCGCGGCGTAAAAAATAAGGAATTTAATTAATAAAAATAATTATTGCAAATTTTAAACATTTTACACTACTCACACAAATTTTTTATTTTTTAAATTGTATACAGAAAGTAAAAATAAACTACAAAAAATAAATTTCTAAATTGTGAAAAATAAGTATTGCATAGGCCCTTTAAGAGAAATGCAACCGGAAACTACAATTTTAATTGGCCAGAAGTGCCCCCCCCCCCCCCTAGTAAAAAGGGTGCACCCTTGTGTCCCCTAATAATGTGCTGCACCCCACAACTAAAGCAATTTCGATTTGCGGGTAGTCTAAAGTCAATTAGGCCTATCATATAATAAGTGTATACTTCCGATAATACCATGCAGTGTAGCAGCATGTCTTTAGTAATGATGCATCTGGGAAGAGCCCGGGTAATCGACGTGTCGAATCGGGTGGTAATCATCGTTTCGACTCTCTGGCCGTCTTCTTATAGAATGCAAAATTAAAGATGAGAATTGTGGTCTCCAGGTTGGAGCTGTTATAACGTCAACTTAAACCGGAAACACGTATAGGAAATAAGTAAACGCAAACTCAGCAATTAATTAGCAACGACAAACTAACACCATTTTATTGAAGTTCTATGGTTACACTCGTCCGGTCCAACGCCCCCGATGCCAACTGAGTCGAACCAACTGGCGTGACCACTTATAAAGATGTAGGCGATACCAACATTTACTAAGAGGGGTGTTACAACATTTACATATCAATGAACTCCACAACATACGCCACCCCAAAATAAAATTGGCTCCTGGCAATTTAATTACAATTTAACAAAACTTGCAGTTGATTCCTCTTGTTAAATTCGCTGTCTACCATCGTCAATCTTGTCCACACGAAGAAGAGATGGTGATCCTTGTGGAAGATCTTGTTGTCCGCGGGCTGGCCAGGCCACGAGATCCCAATCCCTCATCGTCCGAACTCCGATGGTTATTGCCGGCAATATGACAACATTTGAGGAAATACCCATTAATTACATTATCCCCAAATTATATACAAACAAGATTACACTATTTTTAAATGGCATCTACAGCGTACAATCAGAATAGGTATACATAAATACACAATAAACTTTCAAAAATACATCACCTTTTACAAATTATAATTTTCCTGTGATTCTTATTGAATTGTTTTTCAAATACTCTAAAGCCGCCTCGTTGAAAAGTAGCTGGTGCCGAATGTAAACCAAACGGAAGAACTTGAAATTCATACAAAGAATCTTGCGTGATAAAACAAGCTTTGGACTTAGATGACTCCTCCAGTTCTATTTGCCAATATCCTGCTGCAAGGTCAATAGTGGAAAAATACTTAGGTTTGGACATGCCCAGACCATCTAGTGCATCAGAAATATTAGGTAACGGAAAATTATCCATGCTACTGATTTGGTTTAGTCTTCTGAAATCTACACAAAAACGGTAAGTATTAGCTTCTTTTTTTGGAACCATGCAAACAGGAAAACTCCAAGGACTAGTAGACTCTCTAATAATACCATCGTGCAGCATAGACTGAACATGTTTCCTTATTTCATGTTGAACATGTGGCGGTTGCCTATAAGGTTTAGATCGTATCGGGGGATGGTCACCAGTGTTTATAACATGCTTGACACTTGAATACCGCCCTCTAGATCCACCTTCGACTTGAAATATGTCGGAGTAATCGGAAATGAGTTGCGTTATTTCAGATGTTTCGGAATTGGACAATTGTGCTGTGTTCAACGTAACCTTAGATAATATGTCTTGAGTTTGCTTAGTTTTAATATCACAAGTATTGTCACTTTCGGGTTTCTCCCTACTACAGTTTACTGTATACACATGGTCACAATTTTCGGCAATATCTAGAGTCGTAAATGGCTTTAAGTCAGAAGAATTTACCAAAGTAAATGTGCCTAACTTAGTACGGGGATATAATGTTACAGGATCCGACGAAACATTCATAGCCAACACATTAACTAAGTTTTTATTAAATACTGTACTCACAGTGTGTGCGACCATCACGCCCAGTGCCGTAGCGTTCCTCCCTGCCTGACATAATCCAATAGTATTCACTGAAAGTGGGTTAGAAACCTTCGCACAAATAATTGTCTGTGATCGTGGAGGAAGCACACAACTGTTGGTAATTCGTAACCGATTTTTCTTTTTAAGACTCAATTTATGTGTTCCAAAATTGATGTTAGCGCCCTGTTGGTTCAAAAATTTTGACCCTAGTATAACATTTGAGGTGAGACTACGAACAACATGAAAGTCAATAGAGAAACAATGGTTGTTAATCACAACTGGCAAAACAACAAAACCAACAATATCCAATATAGAATTATTTGCAGCTTTGGCCGTTATTACACGTGTGTTACGCACCATTATGACCTACATGGACCAATAAGTCCGACAATATTTTTGCACCATTGTGTCCGCCCCATTGTGTCCGTAGAACCATTGCGTCCGCCCCATTGTGTCCTACACACCATTGTGTCCGCCCCATTGTGTCCTACACACCATTGTGTCCGCCCCATTGTGTCCTACAAACCATTGCGTCCGCCCCATTGTGTCCTACAAACCATTGTGTCCGCCCCATTGTGTCCTACACACCATTGTGTCCGCCCCATTGTGTCCTACACACCATTGTGTCCGCCCCATTGTGTCCTACACACCATTGTGTCCGCCCCATTGTGTCCGTAGAACCATTGTGTCCGCCCCATTGTGTCCGTAGAACCATTGTGTCCGCCCCATTGTGTCCGTAGAACCATTGTGTCCGCCCCATTGTGTCCGTAGAACCATTGTGTCCGCCCCATTGTGTCCGTAGAACCATTGTGTCCGCCCCATTGTGTCCGTAGAACCATTGTGTCCGCCCCATTGTGTCCGTAGAACCATTGTCCGCCAAGTTATGTCTGATGAACCATTATGTTCGACACATATTTTTGTTTTTTAAGCGAGGCAATCCCGTTGGGATTTCTATAAGATAAATCAATGTTTAGTATGATCCCAAAAAGACCTATTTTTTTTCAGTGTAGCCCATTTTCTCTAAGTAGTGCAATTTCGTTGTTCAAAGGCTTCACCAGTGTTTGGTTAATAGTATTATTTGAAACGTGGCTATGCTGAAGTTAACCGATTGGGATATTAATATTGCTATATAAATATTAGATAATTAATGTTGATTGCTTCGAGTGCTTTTGTTAAAACTACGACTCCCTTATCCCAGGAGCGCTCTGTTTTCCATAGATGAAGCCGAGGGAAAACAGACCGCTCTGGGGTCACCGAGGGACTCGTAATTTTAACAACAGCACGAGTAAAAGTAGGTCTATTTTGTTTAATAACACCCCATAAGATACATTGCCAGATGTATGTACCGATATTAACCTTTCGTTGCTACGGGTAAAGTTTGCTATGGGTATTTGGCATTTGTTGCTATGGGTTTATTTCGTCAAGTCCGCGCAGCTTTTTAGTAAAAGTAAGAAATTATGCGCTAAGTCATTCACAGGGTTTTAATTGGAATGTTTTTCGAAAAAGTCCAGTTTTGTTTTGCTAGAAAAACAGTAAAGTTAACAAAACTGGTCTAAAATCTTCCTTGTAATGCTCACGTGTGTGTTTGCTATTTAAACATTTGTGAAAAAGATAAGAAATAGCACAATACGCAAATTAGTAAAAATGAACACAAAAAACCGTTAAAGTACATTAAGTGAACTTACAAAGTTTCAGACGAATAATCTAATGGGCACGTACTCGTTGCTAGGGACTTTCATTATTTTCGTTTAATAAACGAAGTCTAAGAGCTCCAATCAAAAGAAGAAAAAAAAGAAAAAAGAACTTGGTATTAAAATATTTTAAGAAGCTGTTTCTCCTTAAAGGCACTGTACACGTTTGGTAATTACAAAAAATATATATTAGCATAAAAACTTACTTGGTAACGAGCAACGGACAGCTGTTGATAGTATAGCACATTGTGAGAAACGACTCCCTCTGAAGTAACGTAGTTTTTGAGAAAGAGGTAATTTCTCACTATAATATTAAAATACTTCAGGCCTGAAGCCTTTTATTGGCATCTGAAAGCACACAAATGTGTGCAACAAGGGTGTTTTTGGCTTTCATTATTTTCTTGCAACTTCGATGACCAATTCAGCCCAAATTTTCACAGGTTTGTTATTTTATGCGTATGTTGAGATACACCAAGTGACAATACTCATCTTTGATAATTACCAAACGTGTCCAGTGCCTTTAACCTATTTTGACAAAAATTGCAAGAATTTGTATGCAAATTATGGCATAACTTTGGATTGCAAAAAGCTACATACTTCTAACATACACTAAATTAAAGCTGAGAAAAAGCCCTTTACCATTCCATGTATCTAACTCCAAAATGATTTGTTGAGACATAACAGTCATTTTTACAGAGCGGGTCACATATTATGTGATTAGGGGAACATCAAAACAGTTATGCTCTCATTCTGCCCTGGCAAGCTAGGGACTGGATGCTGACCTGTGTTAACCGGGGGACTGCATGTCAACTGGTGCTAAACTACCATCTAGACATTTTATTATTATTATTGTTATTATTATTAATATTTTTTGTTTTGTTTTGCTCATGAGGGCTGTGGCGTTATATAATGTTTTCTCCTTGATATTCGGCCGGAATCAATTCACTGTAAATAATATACAAATTATCGCATATGTAATATATTTAGAGGCCTACTTATTTCGGATAAGTAATATTGTTTAATAAGGTTTAAAATAGTAAAGTTACCAATACATTGTTGTAGGCTTCGTCCGTTTGCTTGATCAGTTGCTGGTTATCATTTTAGTAAAATACTAATTTAATTTTCTGTCGTGCACTCCAACTTTGAGGGCGTACCTCGGATGGGGCAAAGGCTTTGTTAATTGGGTTTTGAAGTTCACTGGATCACATGCGTTTTGAAATAAAGTCGTCACTGTATAAAGTTCACTGGACTGTATTGAAAACCAAATAATTTCAAATTAACTACAACGATTTGTTTGTTTCACCTCAGTGAATTTAATCATATTATTCACTTGCCAACATGACCAAAAGGGGTAACATTGTAAAATAGAACAACAATACGTATAAACGACTAAACAAGCGTAATCAAGTTGTTTATCAAAATGAATATTACTTTGATCACTTTTAAGCAAACCAAAGGTTTATCTATAAGTTAACAGTTTCAGAAAAAGAGAACAATTCAAAACAGTGCATCCATAACAAACATAGAAGTTAAAACAACCTTTATAATTTGAAGTTTTTATGTTTATATCATAATTAAAAGGCCTTTTACGTGAGAAAAACTACCACGTTTCTACTTCCCTGTTACTCCTGAAAGCATTACTTGTAAAAACAATTCAAATGCTATAGTTATAGTATTAGAAAGGGAATACCGACTGACCTCAGGCGGGAACTTTAAGAATGAGATTAAGTTTGTTTAATCAGTCTTGACATAATTTTAAAAAATCACTCATTGTACAATCATCTGCATACATTTATGATAAAATGTAAACACGTTTAAATTACTATAAGGCTTCATATATTGTACATAAACTTAAAACTATCATAACGCAAAACAGAACACCATTACTAAGTAATTAATTATACACTAAACATCCAAGTACTTTGTGTTTTTAAAAGGTTACGTGTTTTTTTTATTTCAAATCAAATGAGTTGGTTCATCGTGAGTTTAGGTTTACATGAGTTTACCACAGACAATCCTTCAATAGGCATAATTATGGCTTTTATACGTAATGAAAGAAACATAGCAATAAAAACTAAATATAATGTACAACATTACGATTTCCCCCTAATCTCAAGATTGTTGACAACAATTGTACTTTTGACATCAAACATAAATTTAAAAAATGAACGGCTATACGTAAATTATTGACAAAATAGTCTGTCATCCAAAACATCTGTTCTTGTATTCTTCTTTGTTTGCAGTGAATTGTTGTCGTGATCAACTTGATTTTCATAACCCTTGATCTTTAAAACTATGATACAAGGTATACAACTCTAACAAATGTTTTACTTTCCCCATCCCCCTGATGGATGGAAATCATGTAACTTAAACCATCCAAGACCAACAGCACAAACCACGACCTTGCCAAAGAGCCATTTTTTAAAGTATCCAAAAAGATCGCGTATTTCTGTTGCCAGCCCACTGTTCTTTCCAACGTATCGATACAGTTTTGTCAGTGACCATTCGCGTAGTTGACCAACAGGAATATCATTAAGACTGCCTTCCATATATGCCACAACACTTGGGGATACGTATATTCTCGGTAAAAATAATTCCGCCAAGAGAGCGTTGAATCTCACACTTTCCGGAAAAAGAAGTCTCAAAATACCTACATGAGCTGCCGACGTTGTTACGATATGTCGGAGAATATGTCGCAATATTTCATTTGGGAAATGGCAAAGTAAAAATCGCGAATCCGTGCCTTGATCCAAACATTGGTCTGCACTATCATGCAATTCTGAAGGTGTTGAAATGTGTATTGTAAAACACGGTGGATCGTTTGATGTGCTCTGTGGTTCATTATCATGACAAGAGCTTGAATGGTCATTGGTGTGACTGGGGCTTGAATGGTCATTGGTGTGACTGGGGCTTGAATGGTCGATGGTGTGCAAGCACTCCCCTATACGTTTAGAAACCTTACTAATACTACCCCCTTTACTGTAAGTGTAGTTCTTCTTAATGATGCTTTTTACTTCTCCTTCCTTCAGCAGTATTGTGTTTTCGATGAAAATTCTGGGTTCTGTTCGGCCAGCAAGTCTATGTTCCCGTATCTGTACGTTGTAAAGGGCCCTCCATCGTCTTAACTGCCTGTACGCAGCCTGACCAGTTGCATTGTCAAAACGTTCAGAAATTCTTCTGCCAGCAAGGATATCTGGGAAAAAAATAAAATGAAAAAACACCTCAAAAAATAAAAAAGGTTCGAACTTGCCTGAAATTACTGTGCAATACTTGTTTGTTTTTCTTATTTAGGATGATCTGTTAAGTAGCTGTCTAACAACTTACCAAGTAGGACATGATGTCTTTCTTCGGTCACGCATCTGATTTTATTTGTTTCCTCACTCGGTTTGCACCATGCAAGAAGTAACAGCACGGCCACAACGTTCCCAGCCCTAAATAAAGAAACAAGCACAGTCAAAAAGTTTGAATTTGACCCACAACAGGAGTATGCGATTATGGCCGAGACTAAGAGTTATAAAAAATGCATTCCTTATGGATTTACTTACTCTTTTTCATTGAAAAAAATCATAATGAAATAGACCCAGTAACTGAGGCGCTGTAATCCTTTTTCGATTTTGACATCATCGGTCGTACTAGCGCCCCAGGAAAGCCTTGCACATAGCCACAGCAAAACTCAATCCATGGCGATCCAACTCTCGCTTGTATCCACGGGTGCCCTGCCTCAACCGTGACGACCACGCGGTTGAGGCAGGGCACCCGTAACATTTTAAACAGGCGCTCTGTCTTAACCGTGACGACCACACGGTTGAGGCAGGGCACCCGTCAAATTTTAGACAGGTGCCCTGCCTCTACCGCTTGATCGTCACGGTTGAGGCAGGGCACCCGTGGATACAACATTTCGAAAAAGGAGTACAGCACCCCAGTTACTGGGATTATAAATGGAGTACAGCACCCCAGTTACTGGGTTAATAATGATACAAATCCAAATAGCTACTTGCAGTTTATACCTTATTTGTATACAAAACGCCGTAGGCCTAATTATTGTTTCGTGACATTTTCAGTTTTAAAAGTGTTTATCTTTTGTAACTCTACAAAATACTACAAACTATATAGAATCCAAAGATAATAGTGACGACCAGCATCCGCGGAACCATTTATTCTAAGACTAAATTAAACTTAAGCCCTTACCAATGCTCCATTTTCTACCTGTCAGCCATGCACTTCACCGAGCCACACGGCGCACGATTTGTGTAGATATTATGCACACAATACACCACAGCTGCACTAATCCATTGTAAAAGTGGAAAAGGAGGAGTTAGCGCCGACACCGATTTAGGTTGGTTCCGGATGTCGTTTGAGCTCAAGACAGCGCCGCCTACTGGCGAAGCACTGTATAGTGTAAACAAATGTGACTATGCGACGGCACGACGGGACAATGCGCGACGTCACGACGCAACTATACGACGACATAATATGATGTGAATGTGCCGGCCGGCCCCGTACAAACAATACAAAACTCTGCCTCGGCATGACGCGACTGCACGACGCGACTATGCGCGGTTGACGGCGCAAGTGGCTTCGAAGCCGAGCAATACTGCTACACGTGTCATGCGTAATTTGGCAGTTATGGAATTCGATGTACTAAATAAAAATATAAAAATAAACCAGTGACCTCAATTGAAGTATATATATTTAACTCCATCAAAACGGCATTTTATGACCAGGAGAGGACTGAGAGAACAAATACATTCTCCAAATTTTACAAAAGATTTCCTTGGAGCCGTCCATAAGAGTTCATTAAACCAAAATTCATGTTGCAAAAAACAAATTCCAAAGACTCATATTACTTAGAGTACTTACTCGGGTATTTAAAAATACGGCACTATTTCCCCCACGGTGTTCGTTCCCTGAAACAACGGAACATCGTGAGGAAGGTAGGACTTGCCTTTTATTGCGGTTGGTATTTATCAGCAAGTAACTTTCCAATTGAAATAAATATCATTCATTTACTTTACAACCTCTTTCATTCAAGGAGGAATCGGAGGGATTTCCAGGTTTGCGGTCGCGTTTTGCCTCGTCATGCATGCTTCTTTCCAAAAAGAATATAGTACACTAGGTTATGAACGACCATCAAAATATACGAATCAGTCTTCAGATCTAACGTTTATTAACTCATAATTTGTTTGCAATCAAATTGGCAGAGCTATGACAAATAATCCATAAAGTTCAATAAAATCCACTATTCATAACACCGTAATTTATACACAGTCCTATGTCATAAAAACGGGTGACAGAGTGAACCCTTCTTTTTCTTAATATAAATTTCCCTCTAACCTTTCATCTGTCAACTGTTCATTATTCAAGCACTTCAAAAGGTTAGTATTCAGTATCATAGGTTTCTTTTTCTGGAAAGGTAAATGTATTCAACCTAAGTAATGAGTTTAACACTGCTAGGTATTCCTTCATAGTCCATGTAGCTGTGGTGCGTCAGACGTAATAGTTTGTCGGACAGAATGGGGCGGACACAATGGTTCTACGGACATAATGGGGCGGACACAATGGTTCTACGGACACAATGGGGCGGACACAATGGTTCTGCGGACATATTGGGGCGGACACAATGGTTTGTAGGACATAATGGTGCGGACACAATGGTTTGAAGGACACAATGGGGCGGACACAATGGTTCTACGGACACAATGGGGCGGACACAATGGTTTGTAGGACATATTGGGGCGGACACAATGGTTTGAAGGACACAATGGGTCGGACACAATGGTTTGTAAGACACAATGGGGCGGACACAATGGTTTGCAGGACACAATGGGGCGGACACAATGGTTTGTAGGACACAATGGGGCGGACATAATGGTTTGTAGGACATATTGGGGCGGACACAATGGTTCTACGGACACAATCGGGCGGACACAATGGTTCAAAAATGACGTCGGACTTAATCGTCAACGTCGGACACAATCGTGCGTAACACACGTGGTTTCTCCATTAATCTTTTTACAGATGGCAATTCTTGTTCTAACCACTCATTATTGATTAAACAAATGGAGGCACCAGTGTCAACAAGTGTTTCGACCTTGGCGTCGTGAATCGAAATGGTAATACTGTTCGACAAACCCAAGTCCACCTCCACACTATCACCCTGTTTTATGTCGTTAATGGAATCACCGTTTTGCTTTGCCCCACCTACCTGCTTTGCCGTATATTTAGACAAGTTTTCTTTAGCAGGGGGGCTAATTAGTTTAAAGGGTTACCTTGAACATCAGTTGTTACTCTACAGTTCCTCCATTTGTGGCCTTTACGACTACACCTATGGCAAGTTGAATAATTAGAGCGAGTATCCCCACGAGCACCCAACTGACTGGAACGGTACTGTTTTTGTTGTCCCAGTTCTACACACTGTTCCAATCTCTCTAGTCTACCTGCCATAGAGTTAACCGTGTCTTTCAATGAATCTAATGATGCATGAATAGCGTTTACAAAGACACCGGTATTTTGATCATTCCGTTCAGGCATAGATTGTTTAGACTTACATGTACTCTCTTGTGCGGTTTGCTGTACGGAAACACCAAGCCTAGCTTAGTCTAAAGCATCGTGAAAAGATTTGGGCTGCTTTGAAAACACAAAGGCTCGCAATTCCGGCAGCAAACCACGAACAAATATAGAAAGGCATTCGTCACTTGATTTCTTGATCTGTCGGCACATGCGCATAACATCTGTGGCATAATCATCCAATGATTCAGAAAGTATCTGTTTTCGTTCAAGCAATTTTGTTTCAACCTGCCACACCCATGAATCGCCCTGAAAATGATCTTTCAAAATTTTCTGTATATCTTCAACAGAAGTTTTTAATTCTTTAGGAACAGTATCCAAAAAGATACGGGCATGACCATCAATCCGAGAAATCACGGCCAACACCTTTTTAACATCGGTAAAATCTCTCAAAGTTGCTATGGTTTCGAATTTTGCCATAAATTCATCGATATCGTCATTAGGACCGCCAGAATATTTAACTCCGGTGGAGGACATATCATATTTGTTTGTCATGTCTGGTTTGTCTTCCATAAATAACACTTAAAAAATACGTTAAATTTTCTACCTAGACAATATACCTAAATTCCAAAATAACAATACAATATCACACAAACCATTTAAAATCAAATTGATGCCATTTAAGAAATAGTTACTTACCGAAATCGGCAAGGTCAGCCGGCAGGGGCGCTGGACACAATATATGTACCCGGATTTTCCACCATTTGTTATAACGTCAACTTAAACCGGAAACACGTATAGGAAATAAGTAAACGCAAACTCAGCAATTAATTAGCAACGACAAACTAACACCATTTTATTGAAGTTCTATGGTTACACTCGTCCGGTCCAACGCCCCCGATGCCAACTGAGTCGAACCAACTGGCGTGACCACTTATAAAGATGTAGGCGATACCAACATTTACTAAGAGGGGTGTTACAACATTTACATATCAATGAACTCCACAACAGAGCTATCCTCTAGGGTAGAAAGCCGAGTCAAACCGGCACATTTATACACCAAAGTATGTTATTCACTCACAACTTCATACTCTGGTCATAATTATTTAACGTACAAACAGTTGGATCCAACACTCTTTCCTTTTCCCAAGATGCTCGTGACGAATGCTTTCAGTCTTCAAACACTATTTTTTTTATTAGGTCGAGGTTTTGTTCATTGGCTCAATTTGGGATCCAACCAGTTGATGCCATAGGCTCAACATTTCATCATTGAGATGATGTCGGTTGTGGAGTATCCCAACCCCAATGCCGATTTTCATCGCCTTTCCGAATATTTCTTGCCGATTTTTGTACCTTTCCGAATATTGCTCGTACATTGGAGACAGTCGTGGAGTGACGCCAATTTTCTTCAGAACTATCCCAACAAATGCATCGTCAAGACGAAGGAACGGTACATACTTGGACATGTTAAAGACACGCACAGCTACGTCTCGAGACATTGCGTAGCAAGCACCATTAAGAAAAGGCGGATACCTCGGATTGGCATAAACCTCCTTTGGAATGTACCACTTGGATCGTTTGTTCCTTTCTACGATGACATTTGTCCTGAGATGTCCTTCTGCAAAGTCAGTCTTTGGCACTGTGGACAAACGTTTCACCAGTGTAACAATATTAATCATCATGTCAGCATCTACACTGAACACAAAGCTGGTCTGAGGGCAATACATCGAGACCCACTTCAGTCCCATCATGTTCTTGTAAGTCAGATTCTGATAATTATCGATAAAGTCTTCTTGGATAATATTATGAAATGTACTGTCTTCCTCTTGAATTTGTTTCCGAATGATAGGGTCCGTTGACTCCCCTAGAAGAAACATCGTCAGGACCCGTCTACCCAGTACCTCCTTGACGCCGCCCCAAGTTTTCCGGATTTGCTCTCGGTCCAACTTTTCAAACGGCGCACATTTGACGAGCAACACCAAGAAGAGTTCTCCAATCGAGTTGTTCCTATTGAAGCAGGCATGTCGACCGGGCATTGTGAAATTAAATACATGAGAATTGATTTCCTTGGGTTGTTCAGGCACCATGTTTAATTTCCCATGTTTCGGCGTCGGTGAAGTTGTGACGTTACCTGTAACGTTATGACTGATTGCTTGCAGATTGACGAGCGCTGTGGTTATTCCTCTACCATCCTTTTTAATGGTAGGCATACAATTTCTTTCTTGTGAAACTCGCTCATTGGAATAACTGGTACGTACGTACCAAAGTGTTCCAAATAGTACGATACCGTAAACCAACACAAAGTTGAAGGCAGTGGCAGTTTTCATGGCGTCAGTGGCGGTTGTTTTCCAGTACTTACTGTAGAATTCGAACACGTGAATGAATAAATCAGTGAAGAAACTCGTCAGCCCTCCGCTGATAAAAACGTGGCAATCATTACAAACATAAAGATCGAAGTATAAATAATAATCAATACAGCTTTCCGTATAGCTCAACCCACCACAAGCTGTCGAGTTGTCTGAGCTCCTTTTACAAGACCATATGTTGGTTCAGTGAGCCCATTGTTTTATATGAGAACATCCTGCAAACATTATTGACACGCACAGGGATTATAACACCAAAACTAATAGACGGACAGCTAGCAGGGGCCTAAACTGAAATTTTTAATTTCTGAAACCATGGGCGGAAGTAAAGGCGCATCAACACTTTTCGTACACGTTTAGGCATAGCCTCAAGGCACTGCTCCCATTTCCGTGTATTTTTTCCTGAATATTCAGGAGATATAGGCCAGATGAGTGTTTTTAAAATAAATGGTAAATCTAATATGAAATCCATAAAATAAAGAAGGTCGCCAAAAATCAAATTGTAATGCAAGTAAATTACATTACTCGTTCCAAACATGATTTCTTGCGTACAGTTGGCAGCATTAATCATATCGCCACTCGTCAAGAACTGGTGAGCACATGCAGGGACTATTTGGTGTAAATTGTGTCCTGCTTATTGTGAATCGACCAAAATTACATATTGGTAAATTAATATCTGAAACTATAGAGTCGTAAAAAGGTCATTTGATTGAATTTTGCTGATTTTAGGGGAGGAAATCGTAAGAAAATTGTAAACAAAATAATTAGCCTACACTCAAAAAAATGTTTTGTTCAACTTATACTTAATGTTATTAAGGCAAGTTTGTTGCCTCGATTTTATTGAGTGAATTGTACAGGAAAAGAATATAAGTTCTTGGTACTTTTATTCCTCAAGTTTTTCAAACTTAAAATCTCAAAGCCAAATTAACTTACATATTATTAGTTCCTCTCGTTGTCAAGTTAGTTTTAATGAATTGAAATGAGTTGGGATGACATTTGATGCAATAACTCTACTCAAATATACGGTAAGTTGGATCATTGAGCAAGGACAGACCTTGCTCTATGGTTGGATTAACTTGAGGCTCGAAGTAGGCGCTACGCTTAATTGGAAGTAAAATAAACTCAAAACTTGTTTTGTTCAATTAGCTTAATCTTATTAAGGCAATTTTTTGCCTCGATATAATTGAGTAAATTGAACAGGGAAAGAATACAAGTTCTCGGTACTTTTATTCCCGAAGTTATTTAAACTTAAAATCTAAAAGTAAAATTTACTAATTTTGAAGCAATATTTATTACTCATCTATACGGCAAGTTGAATTAACTTAAAACTCGAAGTTGGCACCTTTTCTCATTAGAAGTAAAATTAACTAAAATATAGAGCTCTGCTAATCCCAATTGATTAATTCAAGTTGATTTTACTCAGTATCGGTTTGTTCATTTTAATTGAATTTGGTTTAATTGAGTTCAACACAATTATGTTGTTGTGTTTAACTTGATTTTGTACTGTAAATATACGCAAATAATTTAAGTTTGTATAGTACTCACATTTCACTTACACATTCACATAAATAAAATGATCTGGGCAAGGTTGGTTGATAAAGGTAGATTTTTACTAGGTAGAAGTTTATTCATTGCACTTGAAATTAAACTGAATCACTACAAAAACATATCAGTATGTTAAACTTAATTTATAGTGTGATTTTGTACTCAACTTTACCTGGTATCAATTTATATGATACAAGAATTAACACAAATCAGTTAAGTATGTAAATATAAAGCTTAGCCATAAAGTTAAATGATATTAACTGATTTGAGGAAATTAACTGGTATGGGGTAATTTTACCTTACTGAAATATGTAAGTTTCACACTAAAAACAAAATCATACAAGTTATTCTGTGTGTAACTAAAATTTCAAAAACCAGGGCCCAATTTCACTGACCTGCCTCAGCACAACAAAGAATTTCTTACCAGAATAAAATTTCCAGCCAAAACACCATTTCACTGGTATCCTTCTCACTTTAGGCATAATCACTTTGAGCAAAATTTTCTATTTATAGCAACTCTTAAAATTGGGGCCGGTAAGCTATTCTTAGCAGTTTTAAAATTTTGAAAAGGTGTGTACATTATCATTAACCTTAACATTCCCACACATGGCTTTGCCTTGTACTTGTTGATGATAAAGATATATGCACTTCAATTGGGGGCTCTCTAAGTAATAGCCAAAAACATAATAATGGGTTACGAATAATTGTTCAGACGTTTTAAGGTAAAAACCCGTTCAGTTGCTCTTCTTTTTTTAAACACTTAACATTATTATCACAATGACATAATCAGTTGTCAGAAACACATAACTTGTGATTTCCAAGACAACTGGTGTTGTTGTGAGGTGAGATAGCTAAACAATTAGGCAAATCTACATTAACATAGCTTAAAGGCACTGGACACTATTTAGTTAAAGTGCAGTAAAGTTATAACTGAGCAAGCTTTTATATTTTTATCTCCACCCACTTACAAAAAGTTAAATTTGATTTTTCTAAAATACAAAAATTTAAAAGTTGATTTGTTGTTTTATAAAGGGCAACTGAAGTAAATCTAATTGTAGAGACACCCAGATACAGTATATTATCTTCATAATCCACTGGATTTTCTCTCTTAAAAAGAACTTTCTGTGGGAACCTAGGCTTGAAATTTATATCATAAAAAACATCAAGAGGAAGTCAAATCCCGTAAATGCCTTCTACACGTCTATGTATGATGTAGCTTGGGGATTTGTTTTGTTTTCTAAAAGTTGTCCCAGACAAAAATCACTGTATTTTAAATGTTTCATAACATTAGAAGAACATTGTTTTACAATAGGTGACTCTAGCCAAAGTTTTACACTTTTAAGACCCTGTATTTTACTTTGTCATGATTATTATTATGGGATGTCAGACAATAAGACTTTAAACAAATCTGACTCTAGTTGTTAAATCCTTGGAGGGAGTTCGATAAGCACGTTTTGAGGGAACAGCCCCCTTTACTCGACAGCCATTTTGAAAATGCCAATAGAATATGAAATGTGCTGGAAAACTACCGACAACATGCTGGGTATAGAGGGAGATTAATCATTCTTCCATTATAATTTAAAGGCACTGGACACGTTTGGTAATTGTCAAAGACCAGTATTCTCACTTGGTGTATCCCAACATATGCATAAAATAACAAATCTGTGAAAATTTGGACTCAATTGGTCATCGAAGTTGCAAGATAATAATGAAAGAAAAAACACCCTTGGCGCACAAATATGTGTGCTTTCAGATGCCTATAATAAAAGGCTTCACTGAAGTCTTTTATTATTTGAATGAGAAATTACCCTTTTCTCAAAAACTACGTTACTTCAGAGGGAGTCGTTTCTCACAATGTTTTATACTATCAACAGATCTCCATTGCTCGTTACCAAGTAAGTTTTTATGCTATAACAATTATTTTGAGTGATTACCAATAGACTGTGCAAGTCTCGCGCGTATCGGAGCGAGAAAACACGTCAAGCGAAGAACTTGTTTTTTCTGAAATCAAAATCATTGTTTTTAAATAACATCTTTGAAGAAATCTGACCAACAAAAATAAGCATTACATTTTGTATAAAATGAGTTTTTGCTTTCATAATAGACACACAAATAATGTGTTAGTTTTTGTTGAAACAAACTAAAAACTCTTGGACAAAGATGTTTATTTGATCATAACTTTTTAGGAACCCCTTTTGCGAATCCAACGCCTGAGTACGTCGTGCAACCATAAAGCTGGTTTAAACGCAGACGCGCGATGAACGCACGGGCGTAGAATTAACGCTAACGCCTCGACAACCGTATAGACTGCAATGAAAAGGCTTAGCACCCCACAACTTAGTCGACAATGTAAAAGGAAAACCACGCAATTTCGAGGCAATTTTGTGCAGATCATTGTATTCTACTTTTACAACATCTTTCTAACCATATACATTTTATAACAAACGGTTACAAACGCTTTTTATAGACCAACTCGTCCGATCAATATGGGCGGCCAAAAAAGGAAACGTTTAAAATTTGAAACAAAACCTAAAGAAAAACTAATTAAACAACAAATTATTTAAAATTTACACAATTAATAACATTATAAAAAACGAAACAAAAACATTAACGGAATAAATAGCATTACTCAAACAAAACCAAAAGTAATAAAGTTGCAAAAAAATAACTTTGAAAACAACGGATAAATGTTTAATTTTAAATTCATAAAAAAAAGAATAAATAAAAGTTAACAAAGTAAATAAAAATACAGTTACAAAAGGCTAAAGCACAAACACTAAACAGAATAAATACAAATAAAACTAGACTTAACGTGTTTGTGACAACAAACACTAGGTGTTCGGGTATCGCTGGGGTCAGTGCTGTGTCAATGTGTGAGCTATTTCATTAAGTTGAACTTTGGTGCTATTACTGTTTTGAGGTGTGTAACAAACTACACACTTTAGCAAAAGTATAAAAAAACACGATCTAAAGCCTAGCATTTGATTGTTAACGAGGTTTGCATGGACGGCCGTTTTAAAGACTAACAAAGCGTTTTGTCAAAATCAGGTTGCGCGAACCTTGAACAGAGGCTAGACCACAAGCATGTTTGTAAAAATAAATGTAATGACGTCATCATGTTGTAACTTTAGATTTACGTAGTCATTATCATTGTCTATATATGCCAAGTTTCAACTCAGTAAAATGTTTGGTTTTTGAAATGCAAAAAGTAAAACTTAAAGGCATTACCACGTGACACGATGACGTCATCAATCTGAAACTCCACACATATGTTGTCTGCATAAAGTTCATTATGTAAACCAATTTTGAAACGATTGTCATAAACTTCACCGCAGACATATAGTTAAAGTGTATTTTGGTATGTTTATAACCTGCCGCTAGAGGGCGCTTTGAGATGTTATGACGTCACCGGTCAATTTTTTGTAAACCAGACCCTTGCTGGACTATACATGTAACATCGTTGAAAACAACTTGAAAAAATGTGCCAATTTTAAACTACAAGGCACTTCCGGTTTCGACCGGAAGTAGAGTTCATGTCATGTCACGCACACTTTGAAAAATGAAGACCTATAATACCTCTATATAATCCCGCAAAAAGAAACCGATGGTCTCTTCGATTTTATTTGATATAGATTTTCAAAGATTAAAATTGTTAATGTTTAAAAAGCTTGTAATTTGACACATGATGACGTCATCATGACGTCATAACTACTTAATGGAGGTTTGATCAAGGTCCTAATATGGTCTAAGAAAGCAGACACTATCAAGATCCTAACCTTGATTGTTAACGAGGTTTGCATGGACGACTGTTTTAGAGACTAACAAAGCATAACGCCAAAATCAGGTTGCGCGAACCTTGAATGGAGACTAGACTACAAGCGTGTTTGATGGACTTTGAACCTTGCGGTCACCGTTTAGACGCGTATTGTGTATGTTCTCAGTGCAGTTTATTTTCCCGCGGTATGACAGCGGGTCAAGGTATACCCGATTTCAACCATAAGTGAATTTCAAAAAGTTAACATCTCTGTGGAAAAGTTTGAGAAGGCTTAAGGACCTACAATCTGATATAAAAATTGTCCGTAGTGTGTGTGTAAAAAGTAGGCCCCCTATGAATATTTCTTAAAGTATGAATTTGTGAAATTTTCAACTTCCAGTTTGAACATGAAGTCGAGGACAATCGGCATAAGACTCTGTGTAGTATTTGCTACGTTTGTTAAACCTCTCCGATGATGTATAGATTGTTATAATAGCTTATGTACTTCTTGAGTTATGAATTGTTGAAGTATTAAACTTTGATTTACTGTATTTCAACACCTGATGGCGTCATCATGACGTCACAACTACATAATGAAGATTTTATCAAGGTTCTAACATGGTGTAAATTTTAAGTTGATCCGATATACAAAAGTTAACGTTTTTGCCGGGAATTGTCTTTTATGAAGAATTACACAAAGGCAAACTTTGACCTTCCGGTACGACCGGAAGTAAAGGTCATGTGAATTTGGCGTTAACTTTTCAAATGTTGCCCGTTTCTTGATCTATCATATGCCTAAATATGAATACTGTAGCTTAAATATTCAGAGACATACAGGCATTGGCGCGAGGTCACTTTTTAAACCTAAATGGCTTGTAATCGTGACGTCACAACTTACTCAGCTTCTGCTAGTTATGTTCTAACTTCACATTAAGTTTCAAGTTGATCAAAGATTCGCGAGTATGCGTTTGCTTGCGGACAAAGCTAGCTGAGAAGAATAAGCAAAACAAAGAAGAAGAAAAAAAAACGGACAAAAGCAAAGAGTTGTTCGGGCGTAAGGCCCGAACACCTAACAAAGAGTTGTTCGGGCGGAAGGCCCGAACACCTGAAAAACCAAACAAACAAAACAAACTCGATGATACTGCGCGCGCCATACATTATACGCTAAAGAAATAAACGAACAACGAATATCTTTGCAAATATTTGCGATGTCGCAAATGTTTGCAAAGATATAATTTGCAAAGATATTTGCGACATCGCAAATATTTGCAAAGATATTTGCGACATCGCAAATATTTGCAAAGATATTTGCGATGTGCGATGTCCCTTCAGGGCCACCATACACAACACTGACCCCAATTATACCCGACCCACAAACACTAAATTCTATTTTTATTTATATCCATTGACTAGTTCAGCGGGACTGTTGCGATACGACTGATCCAGATTATTTTATAGACTTCCCAAACAGTCAATGCAGCGCCCTCTACCGGTGGCTAATACAAAAAACAGCGTCGCCAATCAAGTCTAAGTTTGGCAGCGAACCGCTGGCAATGGACGCACAGCCGTATGCTAGTCTTGAAGCAAGACCTCCTTCTGAATTTGTCACAATTATCCCGCGGGAGGGCGCTATCATCCATCAACCGTTCTCACAACACGAACCGCTCGGAAACTCATTAATTAGTTTTAACCGCTTTAATTTTGTGTGGGGGGGGGGGGGGGGTGATTGGGGAACTTCATGTATTCAAATATTTCTTTTATGGAGATCCACAATATCGGCTGCGCTTGATTGGTTAGCCTGCCCTTCAGTAGGCCTATGGTTTTCCCAGCAAATTTCAAAGAAAATCAGCATTGACCAATA
The DNA here is from genome assembly GCA_037783415.1 of Leptasterias polaris. Taxonomy (NCBI): domain Eukaryota; kingdom Metazoa; phylum Echinodermata; class Asteroidea; order Forcipulatida; family Asteriidae; genus Leptasterias; species Leptasterias polaris. The sequence continues at coordinate 6,938,227 of JAZGTN010000027.1, forward strand.
CAACACAGTCAAAAGGAGTAATTCATAAAAGGTATTTTTGAATTGTAAGTGATAGTCTTAACTATCAACAGTCAGTATTTAAAGATCATTAAATTTCGTAAAGCCAGCAGCGCAGGAGCAGGTTGGTCAATCATTCAATGTCATCAATTGTAAATAGGTTGGCCTAGCTAGTAGTAGAAATTAAACTGAAAAGTTGAGAACATTTTGTCTTATACATTCCTATAAACAAACAACCAAAACGAATGACCAAAACGAACCTGAACGACAAGAACGCAATCACGAGTGTGCTCGAAAACGAAATAGAATGCAGTAATAGATAAAAAGAAACCCTTTAGTTTAATTGAGTTAGGGGACACAAGTTAGTGATTTTGAATGCGTTTTGTAATGAAATGGTACATGTTTTTGCTGAAATTGACCGGGGAAACATATAGTCACGTATTTTCTGCCCTCACTCAAACGAAAGCAACATTGACAAAATAAATGACAAAACAAGCTTTGCTGAACACGAAGTATCAAATTTATATTTTAATAATGTAATCATTGTTTTATGTTAACAATTTCCAAGTGCAGCAGCGAAACCAGGCGTTACAAGAATAAAAAATGAGTGGACTCCTTTCCTCAATGTTGCCTTTCTCGTAGCAGAAAGGATTGTCAAAATATGGTTGGCACTGGAAGGGGGCACTCTAAACTGCTCAGCACATACCAACCCTGTCGGTAAGCTATCTCCACCATTCCAGTTGTGTCAGGGGGGAGGGCGGAAGGGGTGTTGCGCAATCATTTGCAATCGCTGTTTGGGTACACTCCATTTTAAAAATAGGTAATGATCGACCATTAAAAAACAAAAAGAAATCCACGTATACCGTTAATATTCTCTCTTTAACAGCACCAAAAACATAACAGTTTTAAATAATATGCGTAAAAATATTACCAAAATTTTTCCGTTGGTTTATTGTAGCGGCTAACGTGTATGAATGGGTCCAGGTGGGAATTCATTACAAAACGTCTCCCCTAAAATGGCTGCAAATGTCGACATAATGTGGGGGAAAAAATCGTTCATCCTCTGATTTTTTTCGCTGAACGTAATATATTTAAGGATAGATCTTTCATTCCTGAAAGTTTAAACAAAATCCCTCTGTACATCCTCTAGATATTTGACGATTTTTTTAAGTATTTTTTGAAAAAAAATGGTTTCTTCTAATACTCAGTTTGCGTTCAAACGAGCTCTGTTAACGGACGGGAACAATTGCCGCAGGTAATTTTAATTCAAAGGCAACATACACATCTTAAACAGATTATGTTATCATGTCGTTTACGTTAAATATGTTGTTTATTAAATTGTTAATACTGAAGCAGTTGGCAACGCAATAAAAACAATATAAAAATGTTTACTGGTGTAAAGATTTTGTGAATTTACAACATTTGAAGATAACAATACCCTCTGATAAAATGGACTCGTCCAGGCAGTTTCAATGGCACGCGCAGAGCGGAGAGCAACGGTAATTCAAATAGCAGGGGGGCGGAAGGGGTAGCGCAACCAGCGCGCCACCTACGTTGAAAATAATCTCATTCGACCATCGCGACGTGGACTGGTCGAAGCTTCCCACGTACAAACGGATGTGTGTGAATGCACAGTACACACTATTTGAATTTACGGTTGCTCTCCGCTGCGTGCCGTTGAGACTGCCTGGAGGAGTCCATTTTATCAGAGGGTATTGTTATCTTCAAATGTTGTAAATTCACAAAATCTTTACACCAGAAAACATTTGTAAATTGTTTTTTGCGTTGCCAACTGCTTCAGTAATTTAACAATTTAATAAACAACATATATTTAACCTAAACGACATGTATAACATATCTGTTTAAGATGTGTATGTTGCCTCAGAATTACAATTACCTGTGGCAAATGTTCCCGTCCGTCAACAGAGATCGTTTGAACGCAAACTAAGTATTGGCGGGATCCATTCTTTCCAAAAAATCTTTTTTAAATCGTCAAATATCTAGAGGATGTACCGAGGGATTTTGATTAAACTTTCAGGAATGAAAGATCTATTCCTAAATATTACGTTAATGGATGAACGAATTTTTTTCTTCACATTATGTCGATATTTGTAGCCATTTTAGGGGAGACCATTTGTAACGAAATTCCCACCTGGACCCATTCATACACGTTAGCCGCTGCAATAAACCAACGGAAAATTTTCGGTAATATTTTTACGCACTTTATTTAAAATTAAGCATCTCAACTATTGAAAATAGTCTTACGATATACACTGTTATGTTTTCAGTGCTGATAAAGAGAAAATTTTAACGGTATACATGGATTTCTTTTTGTTTTTTAATGGTCATTACCTATTTTTAAAATGGAGTGTACCCGAACAGCGATCGCAAATGATTGCGCAACACCCCTTCCGCACCCCCCTGTCAAATAGTGTATACTGTGCATACACACACATCCGTTTGTACATGTTTTGTGTGGGAGCTTCGACCAGTAGTCCACGACGCAAGGGTCGAATTAGACTGGTCCGCTGTCCTTATCCGCATGGATAAGGACAGGCACCGGTCTAGTAATCCGGTGCTTCTATTGGACAGACATGCACCAAGACTAGGGCTGCGCTGGAGGATAGCCCGAACATCTGACGTCACACTTCGAGGCTCGTGGGATGCGAGGTCAAAGGTGCGTTTGTCAGGTTTCCTCAAAGCCGGTCTCTGGCGTAAAACACGAGCCTCGAAGTGTGACGTCAGATGTTCGGGCTAGGGTCGAATGAGATTATTTTCAACGTAGGTGGCGCGCTGGTGGCGCTACCCCTTCCGCCCCCCTGAGTTGTGTGATAATTTTTGTGTAGTTGTGTAATTAAAGGGTGTGTACAACATTGGTAATTGCCAAAGACCTGTATCCAAACTTGAATGTGACCTAACAAATAAATGAAATAAACCTGTGAAAGTTTAAGCTCAATCCGTCTTCGGAGTCATGAGAAAACAGTGATAAAATTACCCATTATATGTTTTAACCTTTTTCAAACATCAGATTTTATCCTGCAGGATAAAAACTATTGTTTTACTCATTTCCTAAAAACTATGGCATTTCAAGCAAAACTATTTCAAGGGAAGTTTTCCACCATGACCATCTTTCTACCATGTAAGTTATGTGCAAATCTGCGAACATTTATATTTTCAGTCTTACCAATGATGTACACACCCTTTAATAGACTGTGCAAGTCTCGCGCGCATTCGAACTTCCGGGACCATAGTGTGGTCCAACCATATGGAGTTTTACGTGGGCGAGATTTTGTTTCGTCAATTATTTTAGTTTAACGTAGTTTATGACCTAGAAAATTATACATGTTGTTGGTAATGTAATACTAAGTGATAACAAAGTATGAAAGTAAAACCAATTCAACAATATAACGACGACGAAAACCCGAGAATTTAACTAGACCTCGGCTTCCGGTTATTGCAAAAAATTAAGAATTTTGTGCTCGCCTCCGATCATAAAACTTATGTAAACGCTTGTTTTGGATGCGCGATTATAATCGCCAGATGCAGTAATTGCAAAGCAAACCCTTTTCATTGCAGTCTATGGTTGTTGAGGCGTCAGCATCTTCTCTAAACTGCGATACGGGTCAATTTTAAACCCGTTAGACCACCACGAATCCGCGTAAGGGGTTTCTAAAAAGTTAACATCAAATAAGCATCCTTGTCCCAGAGTTTTAATTTTTTTCCCAATAATAATCAACACACTAGGCCTATTGTGTAATTTTTTCAAAAGCTAAAACTTTTCATAAAATTGTAATGATTTATTTTTGTTGTTCAGATTTTGTCATGAGAAATAATTTAAAACAAAGATTTGATTTCAGAAATAAAAATGTTCTTCGTTTGACGTGTTTTCTCGTTCGGATATGTGCACAGTCTATACCAACAATTTGTATTAATTCAAATTAAAGATCAAGTTGAATGAAATTAACACTATTAGTTTTGTTGTTGTTAACGAGCGGAACTCAAAACAATTGTCATAGTGTAAACAAAACAAAATTTGATCACGCTGGTAAAAACGAATATTACAGTGTTGATGAAGAAGAGGTTTTTCCGTCAAGCATTTCTGATGTCGAGAAAAGGGACAGGACAAAACTCGGAGGGGCATATGCCAATCGCGGAGCTGAGCCACTCGGTTCGAACAAGTGGCAGCACAAGCGAATGCAAACAGTGTAGTTCGTGTCAATTTCGTGCCTCAGCCCCGGCCCGCAACTTAAGTTCAGAAGTTGCATGCTGCGCGCAATTTTTTTAAAATTGTCATTTTCAAAGATTGCGCCCAACAACATGTTGACAGTGAGAAAATATGATGCCTTTATGAGACCTTTGTTTTTTAAAAGACTGAATTTGTGTCACCAGTGAATTATTTATTTCGATAAGTAGTTTTACGGATCACGGTTGGTGCGAGTAGATCATGGAAACCATAAATTAGTCAAATGTCAGTGAGGCTGTACTAGGAGCAACAACAATGGGACATGTAATAAAATAAAATACATGAATTCTTTGAGTGCTCACGAAATTATTTAGTTCATTCCAAATGATTTCAAGCAAAATGTTTTTTAGAGCACGAACGGTTTTTGCAATAATTTGCTTGTACCTTCTTGCGATAATTTATTCCGAGTTCTGGCAATACATTTTTCTGAACGCACAACATACATTATTTGGAGCGTCAATTCTGACCCGGGCGATTTGAGAACTCCTTGCATGTTTCCCTCTATCCTAGTCTAAACATTAAGACAAGATTGAGGAACATAAATTCCTACCTTAGGCTCCCCTGAGTTGTTTTCATCTTAAAGATTTTCTTCTTATAGTACCAGGAGTGGCTATTGCCATTGTTTGAGGCAAACTTGCATTAAAGAAAATGTTGTAATGTTGTGACTTTTTATAAATAGGACCCACTTTAGTGCTAAACCTCCTTTATTAACCACCGGGTTGAAACATCTTAATTGTGACATTGTAAACACCAGCCAATAACATAACCATACATTTCAAACCAACCTGTTCAAGATGGCCATACCTTCAAGCAGCCAAGTTCATTGTAATCCATTCTTATATATTTGACTGATACATAGATAAACAATACTAAGTGGAATCAACATTTCATGCTATATGTTTTGTATGCTCATACATATATTGAGTGTAAATGACTTAAGTAGAGAAACTATACAGAGGTAAGCTTGCAGAAAAACCTTAACAGTTGAGTCAAGATTTATCCAGATGTCATTTTACCATCTATTCCATGAACACTTGAAAGGCACTCAATATTTGTTTTATGTAACTCACAAGTAGATAGATCTTTGTCATTTGCTAATTGATCGTATCGCCACAAAATACTGCGAATTTAGATCCAATAAAACATCTTCATTCTGTGTTTTTGAACTCAAGCATGTGCAAGGGCGTCAATGGGTGGGGGACGGGGTGGGGGGGACATATCCCCCCCCCCCCCACTTTTTAGACTGTGGGGGGGGGGGGGACACAGCATATCAGTTGATTGACTGTTCATTAGAAATATTCAACAAAATATAAAAATATACACAATTTTCTTGATTTAATATTTCATTATAATTTTTGTTAAAATAAAAGAATAGCGAACAAACGGTGAAATGTTTTCTTCATTTTCACATTTTTTTCTGATGGACCACGCGCAGAATGGTATTTTGGCCTATTTCCGTTTCTATAATAGACCTTATGCATATGACGTCATTTGAGTAGGGCGCCCTCACCTAGAGGTCAAAAGGAAGATGCTCATTGGCCAGTCCTGTGCGCCGCGCGTACAAATCAGCGCGTTTCCATTGTTTCGTCATCAGTTTACCTCTAAGATGGCGGCTTGGTGACGTCAATGCATAAGGTCTATACAGACAATAGACGACAAGTTTCATACAAGACATGAACGCCAAAATCCCGCTTATGATACCTTGAATAGCATTCAAGTTATGCGTTGTTTGTTTATTCTATAAAATGTACGATACACGATCCCTCCACAAAGGAAGTCTGTGTGTGCGCGCGCGTGCAAATGTGTTACATTTTGTTACAATCGCACAATGTAGTAAAATCCATTAAAATAAATAGGAGCAGTTTGGGCCATGAATTTTTGGTAATTTTTAAGGTAAGTTCAGTGTTATTATTTTTTATTCTAAAAACAAAATATAAATTAAAAGAAAAGAAAAACGAAAGAAGAAACAAAAACATCAAAAACTCTCTCAATTTTACTGAAGAAATTGTCGCAATGTGGTTACATTTAAAAAGTATTGTGAATATGATGTTTGTATTTGGTAGAATCTCGGTTTTACGTAAGGGAAACCCAGGCCCAAACCCCATTTCGGATGATGTTATTGTTAAATATCACCCCCTGTAACTCGCCTCCTAGTCAAACAAAAAATAGAGAACAAGTGTAACACAGAAATTAAATGTAAAAGTAACGGTGTGGGGTGAAAATAATGTAAGATGTATTTTTTCAAGACTTGCTCGCCCGTCCCCCCTACTTTTCAGTAGTGATCGACGTCCCTGAACATGTGTATCAGATTGTTAATAACAAGCAAGCGTGAAAGTTGATCCTAAAGTGCTATCTTTGTCATGTCCCCTGTGCTACAATGGTAATAACAAGTACTGAATCTTATTTTACAACAAATAAAACGGAAAGACCGTTTTGCAGATCCAGCCTTAACGGCTTCGGCAGTGACTATATAGGCCCTAGCCGTAATGCCGAAAACTCATATTCTCCAACATTGTCATTACAGCCAGCACCCGTAGCCGAAGCCAAAGTTGCTTGATTCAAACATGGCCTCAGTTTTACTCAGTTTTAATCAAGAAGAAAAAAGTGGTAAATCTGCAAATTGATAATTGGTATTGGTATCAAGCTTGGAACATTTTTGTTGATCAAGGGAAAATACCATTTAAGGGGTGTGCACAACATAATATGATTGTGATTGAAGAAAATAAATGTTCTTAGATCTACATATAACTTACCATAGACTTGTTGACAAGTCGTTAATGATGGTCGCGGTGAGTGGAGTCGCGTGTAGTGCTGTAGCCTAATAAAAAATGTTCTCGCGAGATCACTGCTCTCGCGCGAAGTTGCTGGCTGCCGACTCTTCGTCATTAACGACTTGTGAAACCCGCCGGCGGTACATATTCATTTATTCATGTACAGACACAGTGTACATTACGGTTGCTGTAGCGACGATCATGAAGACGAGTCCATTTTATCTAAGGGTAGTACTAATTTTAGTTACTGTAAATGTACTGAATGCTTGCGCTTGAGACATCTGTGGGTGTATTTTGTGGGTGTTAACTCCTTCATTAATTTAGTAACTAAAGAAATAAAGTAAACTTATCTTAAAATTCATTATTATAATAATTGTTTAAGATGTGTGTTTTGCCTCATAAAAATAAATAATGCCTACCGTGAATAGTTTCTGATACGCTCCAATCATTTAACCCGATGTGTTCTACAGTAATTGTGTTATAAGTGTGTATAAACAACATACACGGAAACCAGTCAACTCGCCCCCCTAGCAAAGTCGCCAATTTCAAAAAACACATGTACAAAGTCACCAACTACAAAGTCGCCCCTAGCAAAGTCGCCCCCTGACAACAAACTCGTCCCCTCTCATAGTCGCCCCTCACAAGGGAATTTAACAAATTTGTGTGATTGGACTACAGGGCTTCGAAAGCTATCTTAAGGGAACAAAAGCTAGCTATCTTAAAGGAATGAAAGAGGAATTTTGGGGAACAAAATCTCATTGCGAAGGAACGGGAGCGTATATTAAGGGAACGAAAGCATATTTCGGACGAATGAACGTATGTTTCGGGCAACTAATTCAAAGTCGTATTTTGATGAATCGAAAGCTTGTTTTCAGGGAAAGAAATCTCCTTTCGGTGGAAAAAATAATTTTTATTGAACGAAAGCATATTTAGAGCGAACAAAATTATATTTTGTGCGAACAAAATCATATTTCGAGGAAACGAATGCGTATCTTTCAGGGAACAAACGCGTATTTATGGGTAACAAAATCGTATTTCGGGTGAAAGAAGGCGTGTTCGAGGGAACAAAAACGTATTTTCTAGGAAAAATCTATTTTGCTACCTAGAAAAACACAACTTTGTTTACAAATTTAAAAAAATTAAATTTTATGTGACAACATTATATTTTGATTGAATTAAATAATATTTTGAGGAAACTACTTGACTTTGTTGGAATTTTGTGTGTCGAGAGTGGAAAAAGAAATTCAGAGTGAGAATTTTTTTTCACATTTTAATTTTAAATTTATTTTTCATCACCTTCAGGGGCTCTGGTTTTGTGTGATTTTTTTTTTGGGGTGGGGGCTCGTTTTTGTCTCACAAATTGTTTAACTTAATTGCACCGTCAATATAAGAGTGGTTTTCCTATTTATTGACATAAATCTTATTTAATTTCCAAATCGGGGGAAAGGAACGTACACCGAACATTGAAACGTAACGATTTTAAAACAGCGGATTCGATCAGCGAGGTTTACCGACTAACAAACCCGCAATGACAAGGTAGTTGGTGGTCTGGCTCCCTACCCCCTCCCACATGTTCATGAGCTTCCAGGTACAGCTATCTCTTGGCATGCTAGCTAGGGCCGGGTAGGGGTTTCCGTCGTGCTGAGCCCCGGCCGAGAGAAACTCTGCGCGCCATGGCATGCAGCTACACGATTTGCCCGTGTGTTTTACGTCATGTCCCCACACGCTGTGCACTGTCAAACACGCTCGGACTCTCTGAAATAAAATCTTACGTTCGATTTTTTGTAATTATTTACAAGTTGTACCCATAATTTGAATACGTATTTTCTTGTGTCAAAATATTTATGAACACAATCACTCTCACCACTCAGTGTTTGGTTTTGATCGTGCATGATCAAAGCAACATAAAACTCCATCCAGTACAGGATTTGATGTTTAATATTCATCTACTGTTTGAATATTCATAGATATAACGAAATTGACCAATCAGATGCGTCCGTACAAATTCGGCTGAAGTGCCCATAGGCCGTGCACAAACCGCCAGCGGGTTTCACAAGTCGGTAAATGCGACCAGTCGTGAGAGCAGTAATCTCGCACAGAGCAGCCCTCTCGCGGGTTATTGCGAGAAAGCCGTTCCGCTATCACCGCGACAGACATTTAACGACTTGTCCACAAGTCTAAACTTACCACGGTATTAAGATGGTCAAAGTGGAAAACTTCCTCTGAAATATACTTGCCTGAAATGTGTCTGTTTTTTTAGCAAAGATTAAAACAATTGGGTTTGACCCCACACGTCCGAAATCCAGTGTTTGGAAACAGTGAAAAGATAGTCAATAAGTTGTTTTTTTAAATACTTATTTCTCATGACAGATTGAGCTTAAACTTTCACAGGTTATTTTATATTTGGTAAAAAACATAAAATGTGAACACTGGTCTTTGACAGCTATCAATGTTGTCCATTTGATTTTTGGAGGGAAATCTTTGTGACACATTGTGTGTGTTCAATCAATCAAATGACACGGATCTGTGTGTACGCTTCATGAGGGGGAGCCATGTTTGGCATAATAGAAACAAACAAAATTCACAATGCATTTATATGATTATTATTGCACAATAACATACACCATTAAAATAATGCAATTGCATGAGTCAATAATAACACAAAAATCTATAAAACAAAAAATTCCTTTAGAAAAAGAGAGTGCCAAGGTTGTGGACATTTACATCAGTTTGTTGGACCTCATTTATGCAACAATTCTCCCTCTTCATTTCAAATAGGCTGCCAACATCACACATTATTACGATGCTTCTTTTAAACAAATCTGTTCAAGTCAACTTGGTTGTTCTCCTGTTCTGTTTTCTTTTGAGCGCCCAGACTTTTTTGTCCTGAAGGTGTTAGCTGCTAAATAAATACAGTTATAGTTAAATATTATTATTATGCCTTGTCAGCTTCTGGCTGTGCATAAATATGACTTTCTCTTTATAAGACATTTTTTTAATGAAAATCCATAATACAAAAATAGCGGGTTTATCGTAGAAATATCTCAGATACATGTACAATCTAATGCTTGCTGATTGTACTTTTGATGATCGTAGTATTCCCGAGTTCCCAAAAGAAATATCACAGCATCTATTCAACATAGGCAGGTAAAACTAAACATGCTTTGTAGAGAATTCTATATAATAAGTGTGGTGCAGTAAAATTTCCTCCTTTCAAAATTGACACAACCAAAAGAGTTCAGTCTTTCAATCTTTTTCTTTACATACCATTGCACAATGTGAATTGATGTGCCAAATGTTAATTACAATAAGACAAATTAGAAAAAATGTTGATGAAAATTTGAACAACAATTGTCATTTGCATGTACCGTTTATTTGCGCAGTTCTCAATCATGTATATTATACCATGAGGTGAAACCACACAGAGAGATGTCAGTCTCTGAGAATGTTCAATATGTTTGGGCCAAACTGCATAAAACAGTTGAGCCCCCAAAACTGATGATAACAGATACAGGCTACCAGCCAAAAATTCCATGTAATGTATAATTGCTTGTGATTGGTTTCAAGCACATTTTTGCTCAGCAAACATATTATTTGCAAAGCACCAATTGGCAAATTCCCTGGGCCGAATTTCATAAAGCTTGTACGTACAAAATGTCTTTAGCAAAGACAAATATTGCTAAGCAGAAACAAGTTTACCAGCAGAAACAAGTTTACCAGCCAAAAAGGCACACCGTTTACATTTTTATGACTTGTGCCCATCATATTGTTTTGCTTAGCAAAATAACTTGCTCTGCAATATTTTCAGATTGGTCTGCTTCATGGGGGATTTGGACCTGAGCAGCTTTAGCACAACAAATTTATGCTCGTCAGAATACGGTTACCAGCTTAAACACCATGTCATATGTACAATCTGTGACTGGTATCCTGCTTTGACTGGTATCCTGCTTATTGCTACTTAGCGGAAAATGTTTAAGCAAAGTTTTCTGCTTAAGCAAGGTTAAAAGCAAAAATTAAATGTGATTAATACTGATGGCGACTTTTTAATTGGCAAATAAATCTACATAAGTTGTGTGCATCATGGCGACTTCTTGCTTTATTCCATCTTACATGTGTTGTTCCCTTACAAAAAAACTACTACATCTTGACCCAAATATCAGGGACATTTGGGTTTTTGTTTGGTAAAATCACTGGAGTGGGTTCACTTTGTGCAACCGGCTGATAAAGCCGTGTCACAAACTTACTGGTTCCCTCCCAGATTACCTCAGAGCAGAGTGGTCCAGAGGCCGCAGGTACCGGTGGTGTTTCCTTTCTTTGTTTTGTTAGGAGACAGTTTGGTGGTACAACACCAAGGTGATGTGGGCATTTACTACTAGTATGAAATGAGCTTGAGCTTGGCTCGGGGGAGTTGAAATTTGATGTCGCAAAGGAGCTTAGTGGTTCGAGTTCGTGAGATTCTCCTGAGCTTGGTACTTCTGAGGAGTGGGAATGGATGGCCTCCGAGTCTGCAGCCCTGACTGTGTTCTTTCTCCAAGCGCAGCATGCACAACCAAGCAGTGGGAACTGTCCGAGTGAGCCCTCTGGCCCGATGGTGCGGCAAAGTGATTGAAAGTAAAAGGTGGAAAACACCCAACTAATTGACATGATTAACATTAGAAATGTTCCCATCTGTGTGTAGGACAGGATTGTAGAGGGCATCATTAAAGCACCTGCCACGAATGTCGTTAGTGCAGCCATCGTGATTGCAGACCCCATGCGTCCCAGAGAGAAAACAACTCTCGATTCTCGGTCAGTTTCCGGCGCAATTCGGTATGCCACACCATAGTGCACAGTGAAATCGACAGAGAGCCCAACGGCAACTGATAGAATAACAGACTCAAGGATATTGAGTTGCCAGCCCAGCAGCACCAGAGCACCAATGGTCACACATATGGTGCCGGATATGGACAGAATCGCGTACAGACTTATCAAAAGGTTTTGTGTGGTCACAAACATAACGCAGGTGGAGATGATAATGGACATGCCAAGAGCTATTGGCGTCCCATGAGCTAAATTGTCCTGTAGATCATAAAAGTCCACAAAACTTGTGACCCACCCCTTTCTCATAGTCTCTGGGGCATTCTTCAACTCCGAATTCACCCAATTCTCAAATGTGCTCCAAAATATCTTAATTTTTTCAAATGAATATGTATACGTTTGAGTGCTGTCAAACTCCACGATGGCTGCAACTACTCGATCACCTGAGCCGCCAAAGCGAGGCCCTGGAGTAAATTTTGTAAAGGCCATGGGGAATTCATAGTACAGCACACTTACTGCATCCCGGAGACATTTATCAAAGACTTTTTCAGGATATGGGAATACACTTTCCTTACAGCAAGGCATAAGGCTCTCTCCTGTGTTAATATCGATGCAGCTTCTTGTCTGCATCCAAGTCCTAAAACTTTCAATGAAACAGTTCTTAAACTGCAACCCTGAGGTAGGGAAAAAGAAACTTTGGTTACGCAACCGGGTGCAGAAATTAAAAAGCCATTGCTGGGCCTCCGGGAGCGCGATGTTAAACGTCTCATCGAAAGTTATCTCCCCGTGGCTTTCAGGATCGAATGGATTGCCGCTGTCGATTGGTTGAACTCCCCATACAATCCTTAAAGGCAGGTGTGAGTAAACTTGTGACCCCGTGCTGTTCCCTTTTTCAAACCAGAACATGTCCTTGTAGATGAAATCATACCTCTCAAACGGGTGTAATGAGTGGAATAACTGAAACTCAGGCAGGGTCGGTAACTGAAGTTTAGGATTGAAGAATATCAAGATGAATCCACCAAGCATTAGTGTGCCTAGGGTAAGCAGCCAAATGTAACGTAGCTTAATGACAACACAGGGCAATATCTTATCAAAGAAAATACGGGACCACTCACTGATGATGTACTTTATTTTGTTCAAGCATTGCAGTATGTTAGTGCAGCAAGAGTGTTTCCATTTGTACGTTCTGTACTCTCTCTTTTCTGTTCTTCTAGAGGAGTAACCATTAAAGTAATAGTCATAAATTGTTACTACTGCAGGCAACCAGGTGACAGTGAAGAAGCAGTTTACGAGGATTGTTGTTCCCGCAAAAATGCCAAAGCACTTGATGGACGTAATTTTGCTGATTGTGTTTGCGAAAAATGCAGACGCTGTGGTAAGGCTGGTGACAAACATTGAAACAACAGCGTGCCGGAGCGTGTCCAGGAGGACCAATACTTGTGGGGTGTTGACGTGATCTGAACTTGTGCGCTTCCAAATGTCACAATACACAAATGCGTCGTCCGCTCCAATTCCAACCAGGAGAATGACCGTGGTTAGGTTCATGAACGGAAAGAAGGGAATGCCAAATACAACGCGGTAAAGGAAATATGCCAGAATGAGTGACATTGCCATACTGATCACAGTCATGACAGTAATAAAGAGGGATCCGATGTACATCCACATGAGGATTATAATAATTAACACTCCAAGGCAAGGGTACAACGCCTCTGCCGTTAAGTACTCTCCAAAGAGATCGTACTTGAGGTTGAAACACAATCCCGACACTCTGACCTCGGCATTCCCCACATCCTTATCCTTAAAGTTGTCTTCATAGATTTCTATCATGTCATTCCCAGCATGCACTGGGATAAAGATCATTGTATTCTGGACCTCAACATTATTAGGTTTCTCCACACTCAAGAATCCAACGTCTGCAAGGTAATGCATAATAGAGTAGACAGCATCATAGCGGATACAGTCCTCATGTATATTTGTTGGGCAAAGTTTCCACTCCCTGGACTTCCAGCAATCCGGTTGAAGATCCCGACTCCGGTAGAAATGAGAACACTTCTGAAGCAGCTCCACAGCATCTGCGACATCCTCCTCTGTAATCTCCATACAGCTTGATCTGTTGCTTAGCAGTGCTACATAGTTACCGATGGACCAGCTGCGACAGCATGACCCCTTCAAGTCGGTGTAGCAGTTTCTCATGAATTGTAGATGCTGACGAACGGCTGTTGTCTCCAGCTGACACATTGCCTGTAGGCCTTGCAAGGTCAGAAGATTTTGACCATGCACAGGTTCTAAAACAACTCGAGCTAAGTCCCTTGCTGTGTGGAAAAAAAAAACAAAAAACCAGCTTTTCAAAAAACAAACCTACTGGATATGAAATGTTGTGGTCTAAATCTGAATGGAAACCTGCCATGATTGTTGTATCTTGGAATAAGATGCTCAAGTACAATTATCTCTCTTCATCCAAAAGAAGTAGACCCTGGAAGTCTCGCACACATTTGTCAATTTTTGGGACCAGTTTGGTCCCACATACATGTATGAGTATAATTAATACAGAAAATATAGTTACCTGCCAGAGTGAAAATTGCAAATTTTATTAAACAAAACATTTATTGCCTGTCCAAATAAAAATGCTTGCCCCTAAAAAAGTGATGTAAAAGCTTCTTGTATGTGTATTGTGCACATGCATGTAAAACTGATTGTCCAGCTCAGACTGTTGCCCAGTTATAGTGCCTGTCCAAGTAAAGATGCTTGCTGGACTAAAATGCTTGCTGGAGTACAATGTTTGCCCAGATCCAACTTTAAGGAAACAAGGTTATTGATAAACTTAATTTCTCAGAATCTAAACAGGGTTTTCCTGAATTTTTCAGTGACTATCGAGCAAGACCAATAAGCTTGTCATTTCACTAATCCACCAGCTTTTAACTCGTCCATATCTCGTAACAAATGAGGATATTTTCAACACTAGACTACCCAGGCCGACCACTAAAAGAGGATTTTGACTGGTCATCAGGTGTTTTTACTGGCATTCATCACTGTTAAGGGAGAACGTTAACACAGTAAACGCTAAAAGCTAAAACTTGTCTTTCAATAATCAAAGAGAGACAAAAGTTACTTACAAGGGTTGAAGCAGAAGAATGGAACCTCATCATCTTCATTGAGATAATCCCCGTCCCCATGAGCCTCAGACTGTCTGTAACTGCTGCTTTCATAGCCATCATCCCCCATTGAACCAACCTCATCTGACCCGTTGATCTCAACTGAATCTGCTGATGTCACCAAAGGCGGTGTGACTGTAGCACTGGCTTGGGAGGTTAAGGTGGATGGGAGTTTGGTCTGTAAGGGTCGCTGTGTGTTGGTGTGCTGTGGATGGAGACTGGTGGTTGGGTAGAACGAGAGCAGTTGGCCAGAACCGGTATGATCAAGCATGTTCTGCCATGTGATAGAACGTTGGCTGATCACTGTGCCTCGTGGTTCAAAACCCTGGAGAGAACGTAAGAAATACAATTGTCACAAAAAAAAAAAAAAAAAGGCAATTGTAAACTTGAAATTTTCTACCTTTTCAAAACTTTAATTCCTTTATATGGCTCCGCTACATTGACTTGCCTGAAACAAACTATCCTGACATACAACAAATAAATTTGGGTCTACTATTGTAGACCCAAATTTATTAACTTCGCAAAGGCTAAATACAAAACTATTTTTACTAGAACAAATAACTCTTTTTAACATCAAAACCAAGACCCTTTTCAACATGTCTTCTTCTCAACAGTAAAACCAAACCATATTTTCAACAGGGAAAAAACAACTTCTTTTCGATAGAAAAACTAAACACTCTTCAAAAGATAACCAGCAGAAAAACCAGAAACCCTTCTCAACAGGAGATAAACTTCTTTCCCACAGAAAAGCCTAAAACTCATTTCAACCAGAAAACCAAAAACCTCTATGCAACCAAAAAATGTTTCAAATAAAAAATTCTCACTCATAAAAACGTTGAGCTTACCTCAGCGCAATTACATGACACCATGTCTGTGATATAATTCCAACTGGATAATTACTTCAAATGAGCAATTAATAAAATACTGATCATCACTTAAAACCCTGAGAGATTTAATAGCTTTTGGCTACCGGCACTCAAATTTCTCTTCAATATTGTCAGACATTTGATACGGTAAAGAGACAGCCGGTCTCGGCGGAGATCCAGCTGTAACCAGTATCACCAAAACAAATTAAATTGATGGCAAATCTCGATATAAAAAAATTTGAACACAACATTGACGTCATCTGCATGGCGAGCGCCCCCCCCCAAAAAAAAAAAAGGAGGGTTGTTGTTGTGTATGCCCGCAGGTGCAGTAATAATGTAATTATTCAAGTTTTCTGGACTTGGCATCCAATTACTGCTTTCCACACCCAGATGAACAAGTGACAACAAAAATGTAGTAAATTGACATTTCATCGATTGTAATCTGTGTTAGACACAAATGAGAAATCTTAAATTGCCGCAAGCTAAGGGTTTATAATATGTACATGAATATAACTGAATGCTGTGATTTTGAGTTCACAACATACAGGAGGTTTCTGCATTTGTTTTCTGGTTGTAGGTAACTTGATTGATACAAGATTCAGGACACTTGTTTCTAAAAAGTGAAATATCAAATGGTAATACATGTAATATCTGGTGTGATGATAACAACTTTCTGTCATCTACAAAGTTTAGAGAATGACTTCTTCCTCCAAGATCTAACAATCTTCACAACTCTTTTCATTCCTAGGTGCCGCACTTATTATAGACAAAAATAAAGTCTGATCCTTTTTCTAACCCTAGGTGCTGAATGGTGATCTCTTTTAGTTGTATTTGTGTTGTATTGGTTTTAAATTTTCATGCGTTTTTGGTTTTTGGTTTTTTTTTGCTATAAGGGCAGGGTATTTGGTAATTGTCAAAGACCAGTGTCCTCACTTGGTGTATCCCAACATGCATAGAATAACAACCCTGTGAAAACTTGGGCTCAATTGGTCATTAAACTTGCAAGAAAATAATGAAAGAAAAAACACCCTTGTTGCATAAATTGATGTGCTTTCAGATGCCTGAGAAAGACCTCATGCCTGAATGCTTTCTTAGATTAAAATTTGTTGTGAAAAAATTACTTCTTTCTCTAAAACTATATAACTTCAAAGGGTGTCGTTTTAAAAAATGTTTTAAAATATCAGCAGCTTTCCGGTGCTCTTTACCAAGTAAGTTTTATTGTCGCCTTTTGAGTAATTACCAAAGGTAGGTCCCTATACCCTCCCTTTAATATACAAAACCCTTTTCTCTGGCAATGTTCAAGGCAATGTTAATTTCTCCTACTTTCATTAGTAGTAGTACAAACTATACCCTCTTCTCAAGCAATAAGGGGTGTTCCTAACTAAGACGAGAGAAACCTAGTCCAGACATTAAGAAGAGAGAGCTCTTGAAACAACTACCTACTCAATATATAGCACTACTATCGCTAGAATATACCTACATGTATATATGGTGCACCACACACCAAACCCTCTTTGTATTGTATGGTTTTAAAAAAAAGGGGGGGGGGGGTTAAACAGAAGATTTTTTTTCTCTTTCTTTTAGTAATACGTTTGTCATAAATTCAAGCTAAATATCAAGTGTTTTGCACTGTACCTAATAACATGTAATCATAATTTATCTCAATAAGAATTTTTAATATAATTTTGGTTTTACCAAAATAATATTCTTCACTGATCCTTGATGCAATTATTAAACTAATTATGATTTTGCTATTATTATTATATTTTACCCTAGTGTACAGTACTGTATATGGCAAGTTTTGAGCCAGGCCTCAGCACAATAAACTGATAAACAATTTACACATACACATGTAGGTACATGTACACACCAAACAAACATTGAACTAATAACATACTACATGTATAAAGATCCATCGATTTCATGTAGGGACTGTACAAGTCTGAAATGTAGACTCCTGCTGCTAATTAATTGAGACAGCCAAGCATCAAGCAAACATTTAATGACTTGAACTGCTAATTAGTGAGCTTAATTGGAAGCAAGGTCAAATTAATTGGAGGGGAATTGAATGATGTGACAAGCTAACACTGTTGGGTGGAGCTTTTAGCTGCATCAAGGTAATTTGGAATACCTTTAGTCTTTATCAAGGAATGTGGTCACAGAATTTCACATTTTTTTATTTTTATTTTTTCCCGGAGGAAATTATTTATTCAAGCTTAAAACAACTCCTCACTTTACAAACATGCTGAAAAGCCATGGCAATAAAACAAAATATAAAGTTAACCGAAATGACACAGAGATAACCTTGACACAATAATTTAAAGGAGTCCCATTTTTTTTCCGAATTTCACATCTTGACTTGACATGCTCATAGCTTGAGGGGAAATGTTATTATTTTTGTTTAGGAGCACATCCATTCCAAACCTCTCGTTTTCAATAAATTAAAATACATACTGTACATGTACCATTCAACTCACCTGTGAAAATGCCATTAAATTTCGGCAAACCCATTTATAAGAAATTGCTAAATTATTTAGGTTTTGTCAAAGATTTCCCGGACCATCATTATTTGGTTGTTTTGATTTGCATATTGTATCAAGAAAAATAATTGTTTGCGCAAGAAAACGATTCAGATTGAAAATATTTTTAAGGAACATTTTCTAGTTCTATGAATAGTAAATGTTTTTCATTAAAGTTTTTGGGGCTGTTTTTTTACATTTAAACATTACCAATCATGCACCATAATTAGAATTAGAAGGCTATTCATGATTAGACGTTGTCCAAAGCAAGTGACTTGGCTATGGCTGTTGTCTTCAACATCAAACAATGTTAGACTTGTGGAAAAGTCGTTAATGTTTGTTGCAGTTATTGTTGAGTGGTGTTGGTAGCGTAATACAGACTGCTCTCGCGAGATTCTCGCAAAATCACTGCTCTCGTGCAAAGCTGCTACATGTAGCTGCCGACTCTTCGCCATTAACCAGTTGTAAGAGCAGTAGTCTCGTCTCTTGCGAGAGAGCCGTTTCGCTATCACCGCGACAGACATTTAACGACTTGTCCACAGGTCTACATCAATGTTGAAGAATAGGCCTTAGCCAATGCCAAAGCCATTTTCACATTATGTACAACTGAGAGTATTTTGGAGAAGGTTAAGGGTATATGTGCATTGTGGATAACGTTGATTTTTATACATGTGGTGGATGCATAGATAAATCAGCAAATTTTTACTTGAAAGTGTTAATCCATGAGAGAGGCCAGGGCGTAGTCTAGCTTGTAAATAAAATTGAGAAATCAGTTGACCACTACCCTTAATGTTTTTCCTCTTTATTGCGAATGTGGTGGAGAAAAGATCAGCAAGTCACTGATCAGCAAGTAAATATAATTGTGTTTTTAAGGTTATCTTCAGATAAATCGAACATGTTTGCTTATGATCATCTTGTGGTGCAATTAACTGGAGGCAGAGATGGCAAAGAGAGCACTGAATGGGAGACTTTTGTTCTATTCCAGATGGCAGCAGACTCATTAGAGAAACCCATTGTTTTGGAATTGTGTGCTAATCAGAGCTACATAAACAATGGTAAAATACCTGACAACAACACAATTATTCGGTGACACCCTGGAGTCCCAAGTCTCCCACTGTGTGTATTCATGTGTAGATGAGCTTAAATACCATGATCAATCTGCCACCATCTTGGTAACGTTCCCTGTATCCAGTAACGAATGCTAACATTTATTTTACAAAAAGTAACCAGACTATTTATCCTTACAGCCTCGGTTTGGTTACATTGATTTAAATAGGAGAAAATCAAGATGGCCGCACCATGATAAAAGTCTATTGTTATGGAGCTACGGGTAGTATGTAAATTGGAAGGGAAGCCAATGAGATTACACCAAAAGTAAAAACAACTTTTAAAAAGAGGCAGAAAATTACTCATTAAAAAATATGATTTTTAATTTAGTTTGTACACTTTTAGAAATGTGAAGGGGCTCGTTTCTTTATTTGTAAAAGATTTTCAAATATACTTCAAACTTGTTGTTTGTGTCTCAGTGTCTTGACTCAAATGGTGAAAAGATGTTCCAGTTCAAGATGATGTCTATAACCAAATTTAGAAAATTTTACAGATCCAGATTGGAGGTCGTTTTCCCGAATGTAATTTATTAACCACAAAACACACGTCCTCTGACATTGATTAAAACTGTTTATAAGGCAAGGTTTCCTCCCCCCCCCCCCCCACATGGTTGTGTTATTCTGAAATCCTTGAGAGTGTGTGAAGATGGCATTTCTTATTTAGAGCAGGCTTTAGTAATGTGTGTCTCCTTGGCATGTGTCCCAGTCTCCGCAAATTAGATCACGTCCTCGCGCGCAGTTTGACAAACAAAACGTCCTTCCCTTGTATTTCTCTGCCTTCGCCATTGGTGTGATTTCCGATCAAGGGATTTGGGTAAATAACTTCCAAGTTCTGACAAACCTCTACGGGTAAATTTAACTGGTATTGTCAACCAACAATGTGAAGAAATTGAATCAGAATGATTGATTACTTTTTGCCTACGAACATGTGAATAGACTTGCTCTACTAAATTATAGAACAAAGTTGTTCTTTCTGTTTTTCAACAGGAAGTTGGGGGGGGGGGTTCACGTCAAGACACTTGATCTGCCTTGTAGGAAGTATTTTATGAAACAAATTAATACTATACAATCATTGCATTACATCAGATGTCATCCTATGACATGTTAATGTGACAAAATCAATGGTCCTTTACATTCTTTGAGAAGACTTTCAATTTATACACCTTCGTGTTTACAGATACAGATGTTTTGGATCAATTCATAAATTGTGAGATTATTGTGCACTAAAAATTAAACATCCTAGATTAATGAATTGTCTGTTTCATACAAACAACTACCCCCTCAGAAGAATTAGGTTCATTGTAATCTCACATTTCACTCTTCAGAGGGATGGCAAATCTTTTATCTTTTGACACTTTTATAAGAACATTCATAATTTTTGGCTTCTGACTGGCACCCCCGAACAAAGATATTGTCCAAATAGGGAGACCGCAAACAAAGGGCTAGATAGTTTAGTTGGTAGTGCGCGGCACATTAAACCGGAGGTTGTTGGTTCAAACTTGGCTCTAGTCAATTTTTCTTTGTTCAACATGTTCAAACCCCAAATTAAACATTTAAAAAGTGATGGTAAAATTGAAGAGCACTTCCATTTTTGTCTTAAATAACTTATCTTTCATGTCAAACTAGTATGCACCGTAGAGTGGATTGGCCACATGCCCAATTAAAATGTTCCATATATCTGCACATTTAAAATAACCAATTCCAGTGGGTATGAGCGAGCAAGGTATGCTGGGAAAAATTGGAGAAGCAAGTTTGATCACCCCTGTGTTTGATGTTGGAGCATGCGCACATTCCCGAAATTATAAACTTATCTGGTTAGTCTGCTGCCACCTACATGTAAGAACACCTTAAAGTCCCCCCTTAAAAGTGCGCAGTTTGCGAGTTTCATATCTTTTTTAATCTACTTACAGCAATGGGGTCCTCAAAACTGGGCAAATCGTACAAGAGGAAGGCCACCAGACCAAAGGTCATGACACAAAAGAACAGAACCAGGCATAGCACGATAGGATGGTGGCTTATCAGTCTGGCATACCTGCAATAACACAAAATAGAAATAAGAACTCAACAGATGAAGACCCAGCACTATAATAAACAAACATTGACTGCTTTGAGTGCCATGGTTAAAACCAAGACTCTCGAGGTGATCCCTTGGCGCATTATATTTTCTCGAGGTGAAGCTGAGGGAAAATAGAATGCTCCAGGGATCACTGAAGGAGTCGCAGTTTTTAAAATAGCACAAGTAAAAGCAGCCAATATACATGTACATGTATTGGTGTTTTAACACCCCATACATGTACATAGATTCGAGTCTGCCTCGGACGTTTAGGTACAAAGAAGCTGTGGCTGCTACGAGTACAGTGCAGCGTGTTCAAAAGCTTTCTGATAAAAGTTAGACTTTTCATGTACATGTGTACATGTGTAATTTTCTGTAAACCAATCACAAGGCAGAATATATTGATGGGGTGTTATAAAACAAATTATATTTTATTTTAATTCTTTGGACAATACAATATACAAGCAGAGGCCGTCCAGGGAAAGGCAAAAGTCAAAAAACTGTCATCCAAAAAGATGTGCCCTCCCAGACCTTGCTCATTTAAAAGAATAACAATTCATATTATGTACACAAATCTAAAATTGCAGTAAAAAGTAAACAAAAGATGGCAAGCAAAAGAAGAATTAAAATGTAAATATACAAAAACCACCATAACTAAGACCCCCGATATTTAACAAAACACAAACCAGACGAACTGAATTGCAAACAAAAAATTAGGGCCACTTGCACCCACGAACGTCGCACACTTTTTTATACTAAAAAAACCCACATAGTATACAAAAGGAAAAAACGAGGGCCCGATTGAAGCACAATATTAAAGACGAAAAACCTAAGGTAAAAAGAGCCAGACCAAATGAACTTAGCTTCCTAAATCATCTCTCAAGATGGAACGAAACGTCTGGAATGAGTCCAGAACCAACGAGTTTCTGGTTTCAACATGAAGTTCAGAAAATGCTTTGGGGAAACGTATGACCGCAGAATATTTAAAGGAATCTGTTCTAGGTTTACCATGATGAAAAGTGAGAACTTCGGAATGCCTGCTGTTAATCTTAAAAATGCTCAGAAAATTACAACTAGAATAAGAATTAAGAATTATCATAAACTGCTGCAGAGAATTTTTTTCTTTCATTTTTTTTCTGAACAACCACTTCAACTTTTTGTCAAGGAATACAGTTTTTGTGCTTTAAAATCTCTTTCCTCTTCCTCCATGATGTTTGTCTATGGTTCCAACTGATCTCCCCAACTTAATGAGGGATAGACAAGAACAGGCAAATCTCAACATGATTCCTACCCCCATAGACTAGAAGGAGAGAGAGATGGTTTCAAGATACACACTCAGCCCTCTAGGCTCACAAGCTGTAACAAGAATGACCTAATCCATGCAAAGCTTTATCCCAAAGACTGCTTGATCCAAGCATTTAGAATGTACACATGTACATGTACCACTTCTCTGCGTTTGCCCCCTTTTTTTTCTTCTTTCAGCTTCTTTTCATGGCTATGAATGGTAATCTGAATTTGATTCCTAGTATGCTAGAGCTTTATTTATAGCCTTGCCATAGATGTGGGTGCTAATTTAACAGGGCCCAATTTCATACAGCTGAGCACATCAGAACACCAGCTAAAATCCCATTGCATACGTACATGTACATGTAGCATCTGTGACTGGTATCCTCCTTTATTTTTGTTTAAGCAATGTTTTCTGATTAATTGGGCCCTGGTGCTGGTGATGGTTTCTGCTGGATTTATAAAGAATCTTTGGAAGAAGACCAACAGAGAAGTATCTTGGGGGTGTGCCACTAGCACTAGCAAGAACACACTACACTGATCTTGAAAAGTACATTTGTATCAACAACAAGGTAATATAATCACCCAAAGCAGAAGCGATGTCGCACACTGCTCGCCCATGGCCTGGGAGTCCGACTCTGACACACTTCTCGGCCCAGATCTGACACATCACCGACCTTCATGGCGAGCGCAATGTGAAGTCAATGACCATCATATAATCTCCGCCCTGCCGGGTAGTTCTCAGAACAGAGGTTGCCGACAGTTGATCAGTGTCACTTATTGAGTTTGGCCACGTCCTACAGGGATGCTACCATTCTAAACAGGAAAAGTTTTCAAAAATAATTGTGAACAGATGTGTACAAACATACTATCAAGATTCTGCTTCAAAGCCTCATCCCTAGGGAGTCAGTACCATCTCGTTGCCATAAAACTAAACGAATACATCTCAAAACTAATCCACAAATTGTGATGAGACAGTTACCACTGTAACTGTTGATAATATTGATGTAAGAAATACATCAAATTCTTACAGGGCAAAATGTCATAGAGCTGCTGAAACACAAACAAAGTAGCCAAGTACAACAAAATTATGCTTACTATTGTTACCAGCCAAAAGACCATGTAATGTGTACCATTCGTGCCTGGTGTCCTGCTGATTGCTGCTTAGCAGAAAGTTTTCAAGCAATATTTTCTGTTTAAGCAGGTCCATGAAATTGGGCGCAGAGGACAGCGTTTCAGATGGAAATATTTCCCGGTAAGATTTGTTCAAAGTGTACAAGTACCATTTCAGATCAATTCAATTTCAACATTATTGTAAGTACCCTTTTAGACCAAAACCTCACCGCTTTATTTTTTCTAACACTCACGCCACTTTACAATGTCTTTGAGTGATATAGAATTAAACCTACATGAATGTTTGACTGCTCTAAGGTATTTCTTTGTACGAGGTCTCGAGCATTAGTGGATTACTTTTGTTATTTTGTATAACATGCCACCAACGGTTGTTCAATGTAACAATGGGCAAATTTTAAAGTAACAACTTGTCAGATGGCATTATTGTTCAGCTCAGGTGGTGTTTTTTTTCAAATTGTTTAGTATCCGGTGAAAAATAACATCATGTAGCACATATCCAAGTATACAGGGCCCAAAATCACCATTAACATACAAATGTAGGACACCGACATTACATGTACATGTGTATACATGTATAGCATTTTGAATATAACCACGCTAGCATGGCACGGTTTTGAAAATCAATCCGAAACCTTAGCCTCACAGTACGGCCGGAAAATGGGCTTGTTATTCAAAAAGTGTTACTCCTTGACTGTTTTACATCTCTCTCAAAGAGTGTAGAAACATAAAACAGCCAGTGACTGATGATGTCACTATGACCTCACATCAGCTATAGTCGATACAGTGGTCAGTATTCCTAAAAATAAGTCAAGTACTCAATCGCTATTACATGTATCTTCCAGAATACATGGAATTGATTTGTAAAAAAAGACAAATATAGTCAATTGCTCAAACTTATTAGAAAAATTTGGAACGAAACACTATCCTTGATTGGTATATTCAGTTGAGTTACACAATTTGTTTACGTACACTTGTATCAAATTCTCAATACATAAGAAAAATGTAGGATCGTTTTTAGCTACAATGAATTCTACATAATACTGTACGTCAACAACTGATCGTGGGAAAGTTATTGTCTGCATCTCTTGGACCTTATGTCGCAATCCTGTGTAAACAATGATGAGGTCCACGTTACCATGGATACAGTTCTTTAATTTTAAACAATTACTGTGTGTAATACCACAACACAAACAGATATTCCAAAAAATAATTACATTAAATGAATTACAGGCATCTGCAGTGACCTTCCAATTTCCCGAAAAGCAACCAATACATGGTCATACTGGGACAGATTGTAATTAGGTTATGGCAAAACCCCATCAGAATGCATCACAGAGAGAGAGCAAAGAAGAAGCAAAGTTTTTTTGTCTTCATCCTCTCGTGTCCAGGGAAAAAGAACTAATGTACATTTGCTTTATTGCATTAGATTTCACCTGGTTGAACAACCTGTTTCTTTTTACCTTGCCTTATTTGTATTGCCCAGGGACCGTACATAAAACTGGCTATCCTGGGGAATGGTTATCCAACAGGGCAGACCATCTTTGCATGGGGGAAATAATTTCATGAATATATAAAAATGCATTGTGGACTACAATAAAGGTATAAATGCAATATATATTTATAAGAAGCTTAAGCCTACATATAAAGTTAGGCCTCAACTGTTTTCTTGGTAGACTGGAATCAAAACACTGTAGAAAGAAAAAAAAAAACTTACAAAAGATACACCAACCAAAGTACTGCATCATGAAGGTACTTTCATATCTACCCTACTTTGTAAGTTAAGGCTGCATTGCCTGATTTTCGCAGCAAGAAAACGTTTTTAAAGATTTTTTTTTCTCTGAACAAATTTTTACAGATGTTTCAAAACAAAATAACATAACAACTTTTGCATATGCCATGGACAATGCAAAAAATACATGTGACATACAAAATTGTTTGTACAAGTACATGTAGGCCCTCCATGGCCGAAGGACAAATATTCATTTTTAGTTTTTAATTAACCACAACTTTCATTGGCAGATTGTGGGTTTTTCAAGTCCAAGGAGATTTACATTTGTAAAATAAGAGTGTCACCAAGAGTGATGGTAGAAATTCTTCAATAAAGATGACCACATAGATGCCAAATAGAAATATAGCTTTTAAAATTCAGCTCACAAAATGGGCTGGCATGCCCATACAACTTCTGACCCAGAAATTCCATCATAATGCCTAATTTCCTTTCAAATAAATG
The DNA here is from genome assembly GCA_037783415.1 of Leptasterias polaris. Lineage (NCBI taxonomy): Eukaryota > Metazoa > Echinodermata > Asteroidea > Forcipulatida > Asteriidae > Leptasterias > Leptasterias polaris. Next base: position 6,964,379 of record JAZGTN010000027.1, read on the forward strand.
TACATATAGATATCTAGTGCTGGCAGGTAAGGGTGGGATGAATGGGGACAAAATTAAAATATAATGGTTTCTGGTAGTAAAAAAGGGGGCATCTAAACAAAAGTGACTTTTGAAAAGTCACACACTTAAGTGTGAAGTCTTTATTGAGGGGAGGCAGCCATCCCTAAGGCATTGAGTTGGCCACATTTAAAAGCCGCAGTACTACAATGTACTAACAGCTGTCTATCGTTGAAGAACTGTCATTAGATCTGTTCATCTCAGCATTAATTGACTTTCCCGACAGTCTATACAATATTCAATTAACTTGGAATTAACATTCTGGGTTTGTTATTCATAATTAAAAACCCCTTTTCTTTTATTACAGGCATATATTCTGTTTGTTTCCTCTGTTATCAAGGAAAACTATTGGCCAAACATTTTAGTATAATTTTATGAAAATTGGAAAGTGATCTCTCAAAGTAAATCTCTCTTAGTGAATGAAACATTCATCGAATAGAAATTCTCTTTGATGTCTTGATACATCCTATAAACAGACATAACAGATGCACTCACAAAAACCTTCAACTTAAACCAGTGCCTTAAACAAAAAAATAATTTCCTAAAAGTATTTAGGGGATTGAATTTCTGTGGTATCAAATTGCATTGTCTGCATGGGCTTCAAGCGATCCACGGATTTGGAACCACTAACAAACATTACATGGTTTGTACATGTATATCCCTCATGTACATGTACGTCATTTGACTAACAAAATCGCAGACAGGGCAGCTGCAAAGGATGCACATGATGTCATATCTTTTAACTTGAAGAATAGAAATTGTTACTGTGTAGCAATCTCAAAAACAACAAGCCCACCATCACCTCGGATTTTGTTTCTCCACAGAGATCAAAGCAAGTTGATCAAACTCCCAACCACAACCAGGAAGTTGTAAAAAAAAAGAAAACAAAAAAAAGAGAAGGCCTAAGTGGTGGCAGGGCACAAACCGGTCAGAGACACGGCTGGATTAAATGTCATCAGGACAAGAAAGCTTGGATCGTGCACAAAATGATCACAAAGAGTCCTCTTTTAACAAACAGTCTCAAGTCAGTCGCATGCCTCGTGCGCTCCAGCTGAACTGACCAATATACGAAGAGAGAAAAAACAAAAACAGATTTGATTTCAGCAACATGAGTTGAGCGAGGAACTGCATTATCCAAAGCGCAGTTGCTCAAATGTCAAAACTACACAAAGTCTGGTGTATAAACATTCAATGTGTTCTACAGCTCTATCTGAGATTCTGCACCTTACAGTTAAACACTGTATTTGTTATTATTTATACAATAGTTGTCTGCCCGGAAGGAGGGCATAAGGCTCTACGCCCTTCTTCCGGGTACACAAAGTTCCTTTTTCCCCCCAGTAATAAAAGGCCAGAAGCAATAAAATGGCTCCTGGCAAAAAGAATATACATGTACATGTAGCACTACTGTTACATTTTTGCTGTTAGAATTACTCCAAAGACATGTTTTCTCTTTCCCATGCAGAATTCAACCTTCCTATATGGCAGAAAACCGATCAAACTTTCATGCTCAGTTTTCTTCAAACACAATTTTGCACACTAATTGCCTATGCCCTTCTACAACAACTCCGAAAACTTTCACTACATCCTAGTAGTACACAGAACGAAATATCATTCTTGGAAAATCAAATTAGTTTTGCAATTTCTACAACTTGAAGGTGTAATTGTAATAACTTTAAATTAACTTTTATCTAGTAACTAGTATACAACAATTGTTACACATTCATAGCATTTTCTACCATGGAAAACTTAAGTTAAAGCGACTGAAATGAGAAACAAAAGCAGCAAAATAAAAGAAATTTCATAAAACACTCTGTCATCAATTTAACCCTAAAGCAACTCAAAGCTTTCAAGTCACCTGCAAGCCAGCCAGCTGCGGTGCAAATCTGTCTGTCAGCATATAGGAAAAAAAGAGTTTTTAAACATGTTAAACCATCAAGCAAACTGGATGCTCATTAACCCAGATTTAACTAGCAGAACTTTTTGAAAGCAAATCAACTTGGAGGTTATTGAAGCTTGTTATAGCAACCCAGATAAAACTAGCAGGTGCATGTTCATGTACATGTACATTTATGTACAATGTAAGTCAGTTAGGAAGATTAACTGCCAGACAGCCAATCAACCTGTACAAACAGCTGACCATTGCTGAGCGAACCGGTAAACAAACCAAAGGAAAATAACACAAAAATTGCAGTAAAAACATTCTCGGTGAACAAAATGATGTACTTAATTAATGGTACGTACCATTAATAAAGTATTTTTCCTCTGAACATACATGTACAGGTATGGCCCAGTTACCTTAAAGGGTTGACAAATTTACAAAATATTTTTAAAACCTACTTGGCTTGGTGTGATTCAAAGGTAGTACTCACCAAAACACTTGGTAAAATGTCCATCTCATGTAATATGAAAAGCTGGTCTTGGAATAATTTTACATTTTCCAGTAGTACATTGTACTCCAGGACAGCCACCGACTAACACAGAAATCCCTGGTTCGCTCGTTCAACCAAAAGCGTGCCGCTCCAATAAAGTAAAATTCAACAACTGTATTTCAGATAAAATAACTGGTGATTTATGACAGACAAACAGATGCTGTCTCTAGGTCTATGACAAACCATCAACGGTGTGATAATCCTGGGGACCCGTCGCTGTGCGATGGTGTACAGTAGTGACATGTATCACAATATGTAAATTCTCAATGCATCTTCCAGCAGCTGGCGACATTGGGATTGGCTGAGGGTGGCTTATGAATATTCATTAATGCCAGTGACACAGGTGAGAGTTGTGATTCTTCATGAAGATTGGCTGAACACGAGCCACAAGTACAATGTATGTAATGACGGGAATTGAACAGTAATTACACTTTCTTATGATTGCTACATTGTACCAAAAACAACATACATGTATTTTAAACATCAAAAAGTTATAAATTTTAGTCCCTTTTCTACTTCAATCATTACAAATTACCTTATAAAAAAGACACATTAAGACAGGATAAGTTTCTACAAGCAAACATGAAAGTTCAGTAGCCTACAGTCTGCTAAAACAGGAAAATGATAACTAATAAGGAAACTGTTGTGCAGTTCTCATTGCTTAGATGGTTTAGGGAAAAATAGTGCAATGCATTTAAAGTGCGATGCCAGGTCAAATTTTTGACGGATTTGAATTTTTTTTAAATAGCTATTATTACAGATTTGAAAAAGTTTCAAGCTTTCATTTAAGGTACTGTACGACAATCTGTGCCAATGGCAAGTGGTAGTTTAATGACTCATGCCCCAAAAATAGCCTTTTGTCGGGATCCCAACATTAAATCACGTCTATCAGCCATGTACAAACAATTTTGCATAGTACAGGTATTTTTTGCATTGCCAGTGGCATATGCAAATTTTGTTTGTATGTTCTTCATTTTGTAACAGCATCATCTGTCAAAATTTGTTTAGAGAAAAACAATTCTGAAACTAATTTCTTCACCGAAAAAATTCAGCCATGCAACTTTATTTGACTAATTAGTGAGTTAATTAATTAGTCAACCAAATTACCCATGTCCCGGTATGGCAGAGGATGCTAAAGATACAGGGACAACATCAGGTGCTACATAGAAATAGTATTATCAATGGGGAGGGGCTGGTGTGGAGGAAATTAAACTGTTGTTAATCAATGACAGAAGCAAACAAATAGTGGACAACAGTCTGGTGAAATGGATGCTTACAAACAATGATTGGGGGAGATCCACCATGGTAACTATTCAATCGAAGGTCATCAAGCATTGTGTAAATGTACTCTAAGGTCTCAGTTTACCACCAGTCTGAATTAGCAACCTCAGTGGAAACAAGTACCACTCGTTCATTTATGCAATTTGAAAAGCCAAGGCAGAAGAAACATAGCCCCCCAAAAAAACAAAAATACAACAACAAAAACCAAACAAACAAAATAAATATACCACTACAAGACAGAACAAGTTGTTACATCTAATTAAAGGGAAAGTACCTCCTCATTGTTTTTTGTAAGACAAGATTTATTCAAACTCTTCAGTTTCTAATGATAACACCATTAATAATGGACATGACGGAGGTAGAAATAGAAGACAACCAAGCAACCTGTTAACAGTTCATCAGAGCAGGTGGTCATCATGTTTACATGAAAACAGCAAAGAACAGTTTCTGTTTTGTCGGGGATTTTGTGCACGGCAATATCAGGCTTTTTTTATTGTGGCAAAAAACCTTAGTATCCTAATGACGTCACAGTTTGTTTACCTCTTTGCAGAAGAGAATGGAATACAATTGTGGGTGCACCACACTAAATAGGAAGAAAACAGATCATCGTCCTCATTAACATTTAGTAGGCCCTCAAATTATTCTCTAATAGACAGATTTGAGAGCCCAATAAAAGGGATAAAGTGTAAACATTTTGCCCGATTGTGACCTGGGGGCTGTTGACTTCCAACTTGAGGTATTTTGAATGACATAGGCCCTGAAATAAATGATCCTATTTGCCGAGAGGTGCAGGGACATTTTCCAAGATTGATGCTCAGACGTTAATTACATCGGTGCAGGGGTGTTTTTATTTAGAGGGGGAATAACTTGACGGCATGGCCCAGGAACTCCCCATATCAAATTGAGTAGAGGATAACAGTTCAAGAGTCAATGGATAAATTTCCCTTTACAGCAAAAAGCTGTGAGACTTCTAAGTATTTTTTGTGTACTTTTGAATATTTAGCATTTTACATTGTAAGCTATGTATGAAGAGTTTCTTTAGTGAGATGCACCCTATGTCTCTGCACAACTGTCGTAAATGCAGGACCCAGTTACAGCACCTAAGCAATGTGGTAAACAAACCACGACTTCATCAGCATGGGATCTATTGAAACAAGCAACAGTGATGTGTTCAAATTCTTTGTCTTTGACTTTGACAATATCTCAGAGTGAAATATTGCTCTTGAGGATTGGTACTGGTGTTTGAACTTTATAGTCTGTGAGCTTTCAAATTAAATGTAATTAACTTTGTTCTTTCTATATTTACCAATCACTTTCTTTAAGTTTAAAATTTCAGATGGTTTCAGTCTCCTTTAAAATATAGTTTTATCTAAAAGAAACAGTTTAATTTGGGTTGTTTTTGTTTAAAGTGACACACATTGTCTTGTTTAAACTTGTTCCACACTGTATCATAAAGTGTTTTCATGTCAGCATAAATCTGTAACAATTCTCCATGTCACCACAAACATGTGGTACACCTTCACATAATTTTTTTTATTTATTTCCACGATTCTGTTCTGAGCAGATTACACAGTAAGATTGCCGTGGTCAAACAAAGCTCCGTCTTCCAAGAACTGACCATTATAAAAGAAATTCTTTTATGGAGTCATGATTTAGTGCGGAAAGCCCCTTGCCAATAATCTCCATGGCAACACTATGCTGGTTCTTTCCTACTGTGCAGATTGTTGTTCAACCACCGTTAACTGGTAAAGTGCATTTTACCATTACACAGCCCCATCAGATCTGTAATTGGAGCAACTTTAATTGGAATTTCATAGGACAAACCTTACACTAAATCTCTCATTTAGAGGCTAGTACAGGAGAACAATTTGTTGCAGACTTTGGTATTTTACAATAAGCCCAGACCATTTATTTTCTTGCAAACTGATTTATTTGAAGGCCACATCACTGATTGCAATAAACCTTTATCTGAGGATAACAAATTTACATACCACAGGATATATTTTGTTTAATGTCAATATTGATACTATAACAAGACTGAATGCTTTGTTCCACAACATCAGCTACTGATAAAATATAAAATAAAAAAATATCTTTATTCAGCTGAATCACATCAAGATCTTGGCAATCTCACCCTCTCTCAAGTTCTTGTTCAGGATAACTATAATTAACCTTAGATGTTCAGAGATTTCTATGGAAAAGAAGCCGCTGCTGCCTCATTTAGCAATATCGCCTACTCTATGCATGTTCAGATTAAAGCATTAACTTACAATGTACGAGAGTGACACCGAATCGCCATTGATGCGGGATACACAGCTGTGGCAATGTACACAAATCTAAAAGTTACTATTAGCATTTCGTGCCATGGTGCTTCTTCAACTACAAAATTGTTAAATCAAAACCCAGATATTGCAATTAATCTGTGATTAGAAATTGGAAAATGTGTAGACTGAGGAATAGTAAACAAAGAGTTTTGTTGAATCTTAAACAAACTTCTACTGATTGCTGTTTTTCCGGCCTGTTAGGTACGGCCGAGCAGTCAAGCGCATATTCAAGTTATGATGGATTCAAACCCGAGTCATGAAACTCGTGTCCTTGGGCAAGACACTTATCCATAAATTGCTTCTCATAACACAAGTGTATAAGTATGAGCCTACATGTACATGTACACAGGCTGAAACAGTAACATGTTGATCCAAATTAACCCCTTAGCGCTAATATCGGCAGCTTGAGGTTGTACATGTACATGCTTCCCAAGGAGTTGAGAAAGTTTGTGGAATGTTCCAAGTACATGTATGTCTGATTAAAATGGATATTTTTATTAACTGCCTTGATCTACATGTAGCTACTAGGATGTGTGTGCTAAGAAACCAAAATTATCAATACACATAATTTATAACACTTTTTGTTTTCCACAATGGTTATCTATAACTGAAAAGTTGCCTGTATAAAATTTACAGAGTAAATTGATAGACTCAAGTGTAATTTAATAGATGTTAATTTTGCATCAGGGATAAAAAATATAATTTGGTTTTACCCTTACACTGATGTGTGTTAAGCACTGTATACTCCCGTTCGAGAAAATGACCAGAGTCCTTTTTGACGTGTTTAACACGCATGTAGCAAACAAGCATTTTTATGACCAAATGATATGCACGTATCCGTGAGGTAACGCAAGCGTAACACGCAAGCGTAACATGCACGCATTAAGAGCAAACATGTCGCCTTCTAACCTTTACGATTTTGGAAGGACCTGAGAAAGACCTGTTTGAAAACTGCTATATAAATACATGGATGCCTATGCCTGGAGGGTTGATTTATCATCCTTTTATACTCATTTCTTCTTGTGCAAATTTCTTTGTGTTTTAAAACAGCTCTTAGTTGTTTATGCTTTTACATTTGCCTCAATCTTGTTATCAGGTTAAGTAGCTAGGTTGTTTAATTCTATTTGTGATGTTTTCACAGTTTTTAATGCTATTGCAACTTATTGCACTGTAATTCATATCCGATTTGGCCTGTGCGCCCCCAAAATGTGATGAAAAATAAAATGAAACAAAATGAGTGCAAGGCGTTATGAGCTTGTCTAAATGCTTACTATCGGACATTGACACTTATGAATGATGTACATGTACGTTATCTTTATAAGGTGCTCAAGGCGGTTGAACAAAGAGAGACACTTTTTTAAAGACAGGTTTTGAAGTTAATATGAGTTATGAGACCAATTCATGTACATGTAGCACCAAAGGGTCTACAAGGTGCTGCGGCGCACTCGGCAGCCACTGCCAGGAACACCGCAGCAAACCCCTTCTCTTAACGATAAGTGTATTGGGTTCTTTTACGTGCATTACATGACACAAGGGACCAACAGCTTAACTTCCAATCCAAAGGACGAAGCAATAATGGTTAAGTGTTTTGCAGAAGGACACAAGTATCATGACCAGGACTCGAACCCACACTCTGCTGACCAGAAACACCAGAGCTTGAGCCCGGTGCGCTTGGCCGCTCCACCAGGACTTGCCATATCTTTACTTGCATACGTGTTAATTCAATTCAATTCAATTCAAGTTACACATCATCTCTTTGTTGTATGGTCCACTTGTTTTTGATGCTCCTAATTTTCCTACTCTTACACGAAAATCACACTTCAAAAAACTTCAGATTACCCGCTGAGAGAAACCTTTTCGGACTGTGTGAGTTTAATCCACCATCAGCGTTAACCAAACCGTGTGATGACTATTGTAGGTAGTTGAAAATATTCCACGCCATATGCTGACCGATCAACCATCATCACAAGTATGAGCTTCCTCCTGACATTTACTTTTTATTTAATCCCGAAGTTAAAATACACTTTGATGAAATTTCACATCCCTTCCTAAATAAAATAAAACTAGTATTGATATTGGAAAAGTACATGTGTAAATCTACATAATTGTTTGTTTGGTAGTGAAAAGCAATGGGTTGTTTTTAGTAATTTTTAATTCCAGGTTTATTAAGAAAAACAAATTGTTCCATCTTGAGAAAGGTTAAATTAAAACAACTTATACTTTATGAAATATATCATAAAACCATGAAAATTACACTAAAATATGTATCCAAAGGTGGATCTTAACCTTCAAAGTTCAAATTAGTCAAGTATTTCAGCTCACCTCATCATCTAGATGTATCTAGTCATCCTAGTCTGGTCTAGTCTGGTCTAGTCTGGCTCTAGTGTTCTAATTTGTTTTTACCTACACTGTATTTGTGTTTAATTTTGAAATTTTATAAACTTTTATCCATTCTTTGATTGGCACTTGCGCTGTTGGATGTTGTATGAAATAAAATAAAATAAAATAAATAAAATAAAATAACAATTTAAGAAAATCAAAAGGTGCCAAGCTACATGTAGCGTCTTTAATTCAGAAAAAATTAATTAGCTGTTGCAAACTGCTTACCAACCAAAAGTCAAAACAAAAAATACTGATGGTTAATTTAAAACGGAGAAGTCTTTGAAGGGAAGGGTAGCTAGAGGATCTTTGAAATGATTTTGTAAAGATGCAGTCAGAGTACCAAAACAGTTTTCAGCTGTAGGTCATTGGTGTGAGTGTTCTCATATATTGTTTGCTATTTTAGACTCAATAAAGAGGTTAGGCTCTTTAAGTGCCAAGGCAACAATACAAATTAAAAAAATAAGATATTCAATTTTGTCTGTTTGTGAAAATACCAGGACTTAAATTTGTACCAAAACAGAAATATTTGAATCGACCCCTTTAATAGTGGATCTGTTTGATATTATGTTATATAAATTTTACTTTCATAACATTCCCCAGGGATGAATGAGTAATCAAGTTTCTTTCTGTTTTCAATTCTTCATTTGAGTCATGCCGACAACCGAGCAATAATAATCACTGACCAGCTAACAAAATGTACCTCTTGTGAAAAAAACCCTAGTACGACGAGAACTTGGTATGCAGACATACATACTCTTGATGCATTGACCCTACAGTCTGCCACGCTTGCCATTTTGGGAGTCAAATTGCACAAAGAAATTATGGTAAGCTTGAAATGTCAGGTCGCCTTAATGCGCACTACAGGGTGTAACACACGCAGGGTACATCAACCATCAAAATGGCACAACCAAGATTGTAATGTCGACGTCAGTTGAATAGACCCCCTTGCAATGGCTGCCATCTCCGAGGTCAAACAATGGAAACGTGCACACGTGAACGCAACGCAACGCACACACAGGGCTTGAATTTGGAGAAAAAATTCACAAGACCGCAAGGCTTGTAGCTCGGAAGTGGACCGGAATTTTTGTCACAAGACCAGATTCAAAATGACAACACAGTTTTAACATAAACTGTATTGTTGTTGTTGTTGTCTAGTTGTTGTTTTGAGAAGAAAAGATTGAAAGCATTTGTCTTATGGGTTTCAAGTAGACTTTGGTACTCAACATAATTTTAAAGATATTTATCACTCAAAATCTTGTTAGCATAATTTTTGTTGATGAAGATTGAAAATCACTAGACTGCCGGACTTGTCCAGTTGGCCTGACTCTAAAATCACTGGCCTCAGGGCCGGCGGTCCAGTGTAAAAAAACGGAGTCCTGACACACCTCTCAGCCAATAGTAGGTCTTCATTGACCTCAGTGAGGGCGCTGTTTGGGTCTTGTGATGTCAAGTGAAAGGGGTCTATTGGGTCAATTGACCCTTTGTACTGGAATCACAATATGCGGCTACTCTCTGCCACACTCGCCATTTTGGAGTCGAGTTGCATTTATGCTGCGCTCAAAGACGCACACGCGTAGCCTAAAAAGCACACTACGCCGAGTTGAACAGGGAATCTAAATCCCAAAAAGTAATAACAACAAATGGCTTTTAGCGCCCTTAACCCAAAACAGGGTCCCTAACATGTAAAGAATTTGTGCACATAATGTCATACAATGTAGTTCATAATTTGTAAACAGTTATTAATTTTGCATCAAACTTTTTTTGAATTAACCTTAAGGCAGAATTAAGAAAGAAAACGTTTCAAATGTTTCAAGGAGAAACAGGAAACAGACCTACATTGTACATGTATACCCCACATTTGTTCTATTTTACAAAACAATACTTATTCACCTCTGTGAAATGAACAATCAAACTATTCAAAGAGAAAATAAATGAATGCGACAATTTGGTTTGCATTTATGCAGAAATCTACCGTGTTTGGCCAGCAATTTAAAACTAACAGGGTATCGGATTTCTTTCCCACCCATTGATCAATGGCAGCAACCCATCAAGTACTCAGCAATAAATTGAAACAGAAGGAAAAAGGAAACTCTATGCTTCCATGGGCCGGAAATCATATCTTGGGCACTTTCCACAAACCCATTCAAAAGATTTGATTTGTCTCAAGGTAGATCATTTGTGTCAGGATTTATTAAGTTCCAAATGGAGTGCATTCAGAGCCATCGTGTCACACTGACAGTTGCATTTGCTGAATACTTTGTGTATATACAAGTGTGAAAGAGGTTAATGCCCTCCTCCCTTTCTACCCAAATATTAAATTGATATTGACATACATACATGAATTTAAACACAAATTATTTAAACTCTTTTGCAGCATGTCAGGTTAAGTATCGGACCCAAATTTATAGAGCAGACAATGAATAGCACTTGACAATTTTCTGTTGAGCAAAAATAGGCAGGATACCAATCACAAATTGTATTTGCTACATATTGTAAAATGGAATTTTAGCTGATAAACTTATTCTAGTAAGCATGATTTTGTTGTTCTTAGCTACTTGTTGTGCTTAAGAAGCTCTATGAATTCGGGCCAAAGGGCCAAACGTTTAATTTATAGAGCTGCTTATTATCAGACAAAATTGCTGAACAAATGTCTGCTAAGCAAATATAAGCAGGATACCAGTCACAAATGGTACATGTGACATGCTATTTTGGCTGGTAACCTTATTATGGCCAACAAAATTGTTTTTGTGCTTTGAAATTTCTTTGCAGCTCTAACTTTTGGGGCCTGATGTTTATAGCAAAGGAAGTTTCAGGTACAATGAATATAATGCTCAATGCCTAACTTACAATGTGTACAATGTATCTGTCAACATTTTCAAAGCATGTTAAATATGTGAAAATCTTTCATGAAATTGGTATGATAAATTTACTCTACAATAATACAGATAAGGGCTAAGTTTGTTAGTTCGTTGCACAGTCGTGTTCTTCAATAAAGGTCAGCATATACTCGACAGCCACGTGAAGGATTTCAAATATTATTGTTTGTTGAAAAAACGACTTTCAGCAGTATACACTCGAGACTTGCATAAAGGAGACGAAGAAAATAAGGGGAAGAGAATTTGAGAGCCAGGTGACGTCAATGGCTAATTTATCAGGGAAAATAACATCCCATGGAAAGATTATCTTCAGTAGAAGTGTTTTCTAACAACATAAAATAACAGAAGAGACGGAGCTAGTGAGGGGGAAATCATCCTTCCTGATTTTCAGTTAAAACCCTCGGGTCTGGCCTTGCTGGGAAAAACATAATCCAGAGGATGAGCTGACGATTCTTAAATATGACAAGGGATAAAGAATTTGTAAATAGCAGTTTCCCAACAGGAAGTAACTCTGGACTTTTGTGTTATAAAAGAAAAAATATATGTTGAACTAGAATTTAGTGTTTGTCAAACAAACACTAGGTGTTCGGGAAAAAATTGGGGCAGTGTTGTGTTAATGTGTGAACTAATTTTACGAATCGATGAAAAGTTTGTGGACAGCTTTTGAAATTTCAAAGATAGTAAAGTGTAAATATGTTACGTTTGTAGCTTTAGTTTAAACGGGAAATAAATGCTAACCTATACTACTTATGACTGAATAGAGCTCTAGAACGTGTATGAACATCTATGAAAACAGTCATAAACTGAACTGAACTGAAGTGATAACTTCGTACACGTAAACTTGTCATGTATTGAAGAGATTTTGTCACCGGCAATTGTCTTCCTGCCAGTTTCAAGTTTTATTATCATTCAAACTGATTTTTATTGTTTGTACCAAAAGTAGACTACATGACTTGATGACATGTTGGCTATGTGGTGTATTTGTTGAAATACACAAAACCAGTCTTAAACAACTTATTGAATATTTTTGAATGCATTTTTGCAGAATATAATTACATGTTCTTTTGTGGAGTATTCCGTTTCATGAGACGAGGCAAACATAATGCATGTTTCACCAATTACATGAAGAGAATTTATATGAAGTTATAAAATACATATTATAAACCTGTTTGTTGATTTATTCTAAAGTGAAATAACTTTTTAATATGTGAACATTTCATGCTATCCAAAATGACAATATTTGCTTCAAATAAGTACAATTGCCAGTCTTTGTTTAATGCTTGCATCCAAGTTTGTTCCAATCGTAGTTTTGATAATTGAAGTTAGGATCTCATTTGCAGATATTTTGAGGCAAGTGTTCATCATCTATTTACCAATAGAAGGTGCAAATCTTGTGCATTCTGAACATTTCTGGTACCACTTTGGTGTAACGTACATTGTTTTAACGAGTGAATATGACAAACTTGTGCGCTGTAACGAGTCCCAATGTTCAAATACACGCAAGACTTGCAGAGTCTATATCTGATAACTTTAGGACACTGGGATGCAAAACAGAAACTACCACACTACAACTCTTAGAAAAATGGTTCCACTGAGATTTATTCATAATGGTGTAATTATCATTATAATTAGGCACAGACAAGCTATGTTACACAAGTAGGGCCTACAATAATAATAAGTTATTAAATACATATTACACATAATAATTGCTGTCTGTATGTTAAACGCCATTGAATATGTTAACCTTTTTTCTTCATATAATTGGTTGTGGACATCATTAATTCAAATTGTTTATGTTTTTTTACTTCTATATAATCATGAAGCATCATTGTTTGGTGGTATCTATCAGAACAATTTGTCAAGAGAACAACCAATTTGTTTTGAATGATTTAAGCATTTTAGTGGCAATGTCTTTTGCCTTTGATGTCCCAGTTCACCTGATGTCATTCTTGTGACACAGGCGTACAAACTGTTGACTGGCAAGGATAACACCATCGTCAGCCTCATACAAAAGGGCATGATGCTCCCTCAAAATGCCCACCAGTAGTGGTGCACCTGCACAATGAGCAATTTACATATTTTATGTCAAACTTCTATCACATTCACTTACTGGTTAGAAGCAATGTAGGCCCAATGCTTCAATGAAAGCAATTAAAAGCACAATGCTAATTAATATGACCGTTAACAATTGCCACAAATTAAAAACACATATGACTTCTGGTTTGCATGAATTTTAAACATGGTGTAACCATGGGCCAAAGAATTTGTTTCTCTGTTTCAGCATAGATTTAGTTTTTCATTATGTTTACGTTCCCTGCTTAAAAAGGGCGTTCTAAATAGTTTACATTTTAACACATTAATTCAACAATGGAACTCGTGCAAATGTCTTAATAAAAAATAATTTGTTAATTGAGGTTCATTTGGTATTCAAAAGCAGCCCAGTATAAACTACTTAGTTTCATTGAGATTGATTATTTACTTATAATATTTCTTAGCAACACCTTTCTGTTTATTAAATAAGTTACACAGAGCTGTGTTGTGTGCCATTGCATATGCGTTTACACACAGATACCAAATAAACAGACATAATTATATAACAAGTGTTTGGGGTGAATTCATCTTTGTTCTGTTGTCCAATTTTATTATGTCGAATTTTCCTCTCCACAAATAACGCTACTGAAATGTTCTTGTGACGTTCCAAACGTTTTTGAATTTGTGGAACCCATCGTAAGAGGGCGCAATTTGTTTGTCATTTTCGGTGGCTAGACTAAGCCTGAACATTATTCATGTCCTCCCGATTAATGTTTGTTTACGTTGCCTTTGTTTTAGAAAATTGGACGTATATTATATTAATAACAACACGAGATATTTATATTGCGCATAATGCAGAAGCCTCTATGCGCTATTATAGGTTTAATTAAATCGATGAAAAAGATTGTTTTTGGGCCTAGCTTTTGAAATTTCAAAATAGTAAATTGTTTCTCTTATATACGTAAATACCATACATGTAGTTTACCAAGAAATAAGTGCACGTCTATTAATTAAACAACGTTACGGCGAGGTTTTTCATGTAAATAGTCATAAACTGAACTGATCATATGCAAGACCTGTCCGATGATGTATTGATTGTAGAAATCCAATCCGTAGTTATTGGACTATAATACTAAAAGATATCACTAACAATTCAAAAATAAATGTTATCAAACTACGCCTGCTTGCTGCGCTTATACCGTCTGGTGCCGATTACTGAAGCAACAAGTCATGATTATGAAAAGGGCATAAGAACCTACTGTTTACACGATGAACAATTTATGTTGACGAGTGCAGTAACAAAGGACCATTAACTTGGTATAGCGCCACCATGGATAACGTATCACGACACAGCAATGCAGTCTTCGTGGACTTTGCACCTAAGATCAATGGCGCAGTGTGTGTACCGTTTACATGTACATGCAAGATTACGCGTGGTCAATGGAGCAGAATGACCAGCCCTGCGGGCTAATACTAACGTAATGTTCAACTTACATTTTCAGCGGGAAGTCAAGAACAACCGGGATAACTCTTTGTATAGCATTTGTTGAGTTTTAAAAGACCTGTCCGATGATGTATTGATTGAAGCAATCCATTCAGTAATGATTAAGTTACGATTTTTTGAAATATTAAATTTAGATTTACTGTATTTCAACACCTGATGACGTAATCATGACGTCACAACAACTTGATGGAGGTTTCATCAAGGTTCTAACATGGTGTAAATTTGAGGTTGATCGGATAAACAGAAGTGAAGAATTTGGGCAGGAAATGTTTTTTGGTTAAGAATTGCAGAAAGGCAAACTTTGACCTTCCGGTACGACCGGAAGTAAAGGTCGGGTGATTTTGGCGTTAACTTTTCAAATGTTGCCCGTGTCTTGATCTATCATATGCCCAAATATAAATACCATAACTGTAATATTCAGAGACATACAGGCAATGGCGTGAGGGCACTTTTTGACCTTAAATGGCTTGTAATTTGACACCCGATGACGTCATCTTGACGTCATTGCTCACACACCTTCTGCTTGTTATGTTCTAACGTCACATTAAGTTTCAAGTTGATCAAAGGTTTGCAAGTATGTTTTTTTTAACGGACAAACGACTATCAGAAGAATAAGCAAAACAAAAAAGAAAAAAAAAACGAACAAAAACAAGGAGTTGTTCGGCTGTTAGCCGAACACCTAATTAAACTGCTTTTGGCTATGTTGCTTCTGAGACACCTACATGTATCTCCAAATTGGTGGTGGACTTTTGGAGGTATTCAATATTCAGAGAAACACAAAGAGTCCTTGTGAATATATATTTTTTTAATAAGAATGATACAATTTTTGATTACAACTTCTAAAATCTCAGTGAAAAATATACTCGAGTCATTGTAGGGGAATTTTCATGGAAATCAATTAAGTAAATAAGACTGGGTAAAAACTCAAAAAGTGAATAAAAAGATAATTTAAATAAGAATGTTATGTCAAACACTAGAGTACTACAAACTCCTGAAATAAGAAAGTGATAAATGTATACTTGTGTCATCAAGGGGAATTTTCATAGAATTTTTTACGTATTAAACAAGACCAGGTAAAAAACAAATCCAATAGTCCTTGTGAATAAAAAAATAAAAAATAAATAAAATAAAAATGTTAAACAATTTTTGAGTACAAACTTCTGAAATCTATGTGAGAAATTTGCGTTATTGTGGGGGAATTTTCATAGAAATTGTTGAGTAAATTAAACCGGGAACAAAATTCATCAAGTTTGAGGGGGCTGCAATTCCAGATTCTAATTTAATATTGTTTTATAACTCATATACTACATGTATATGCAGTGAACAAAGAGAGTCCTTGAAGTAGGAGGAGAATCTGCATACCTCAACTCTGTTATACAAATTATTGGTTGAGTACAATATGGCAGAATATAATCACAAGGTGAAATCTGGTTCACAAGGTGAAGCAGTGTAGAAATGGAACAGTCCAGATTTCAATGAGTTACTATTTCTGCCATACTGTATAAATAAAATCCATCCTATCTATAATTTATTTTTACAATAAAATTAAAAAGTTTTTAACAATTTGCAAATTATTTCAACAAAAAGGTTTTAAACAACTGATGAAGACGTAGATGGAGCCGTTTCTGGAACGCGTAACTAAAAAGCCCCCAAAATGAGAGCTCTGTTTTAAACAGATTGGGAGGATACAACCATGTTCTGCTGATATGAGCTATACCCATAGTGAACTTTAATTAGTGAACCTTAATTAGTGAACATACATGTATGTTAGTAAACTTATTTAATGGTAGGGTTATAAATTGGTTCTTATATGGGATTTGAGGCATTGCATGGTGAGGTATCAATGTATAATTATTTGGCTTGCTAGGTAGATTTTGTTCTTTGAGAATTGGTTCTTGTCAACGCAATGCTGATATATACTGTATGCAAAATTGTCAAGTTCATTTCACTAAAGAAACAATAGACTATGATAGACTCTTTGCATGTGACGTCACGAGCTCCAAAAGTCGCCTCACAAAGAAAGACCTACATGTATATCATCATTGGTTGAGAATTGTGCAAAAATTACATGCATGTCTTCTTTGCTTGACCTCAGAAATGGCGGCCATTGCAAGAGGTTTATCAAGAAGGAGAAAAAGAGCAGGTGTGTATTGATGTACCATATTACAGCTAGCCCCAAAAGAGAAAAGAAGGATTCATCCGAGGAAGATTTTTTTAAATTCTCTTTAGCTCTCTTACCAATTAGCAGATGGTTTATTTGCTTCGGTTTGAAATTATTTACAAATAAATGAGTACTTCCAATTCCTGGCCCATGCTTGACACAATATTTACAACGGCCCCCAGAATAACTTCATTATACGCCCTAAACCTACACTGCTGTTTTATTGACATCGTTACAGGCACTGAATGTAATTTCATCTTCCCCTGCTCAGCCAGTTTAAATAAACAGAAAATTATTTCTGACTTGGTGGGCAATTCGAGTAGAGTACTTCTGAGGATTATTGGCTTGTTATGGGCTTGACACTTTGAGAGATGGAAAAACACCTGGCTGTTGACACAACACTCTTGGAAAGGTTACTTCTGCTCCTCCAACCAGGGGTGATGATTGGAGAAGCCGGAGCCTGTACAGTCATGCATCCCACCATCCCTCCATCCAAAGCCATCATTGGAGTCAGTTGCAATCAACGCTTGAAATTTCATTTTGTGTTCCGGTTATGATTTGCAGGGCTGGGTTTCGTTTATTAGGTTAGCTCAAGCTCATGTGGACGGGACACGAACTGCTGACTCTGTCCACCTAAAAATAGAATGTGGCGGACAGATCTGTCAGCACATCCTATTTTTATGTTTTTCTTCTATTTTCCTTCTTTCTTAATTCCCAGCAGTGTTCAATGCCAGTTCCATTATAACAAGTCCCAGTTACCTTCAAGAGTGTATGTATACAAACAAACAGTAAATCAAAAGAAAAAATATACATGTTTCTGTTCATTATCAGATCTGGTGAACATAAATTACATGATCAAATATACTAAAATGTAAATAAATGTCAAAAATCAAATTAATAAAAAGAGGTAAAAATGTAGGTTATTCAGATTTAATTAATATGCCTGTCGCTCAGATTTACCAAGTTTTGTGACTGTCCAAACTAAAATGGTTTTTATACATGACCCTCAAGATGGCAGCCCATGTTTCACTTTGTACAGAGCACACACAAATTGTCATGCTTAAGCAAAAACATGGAAATAGTGGCAAAAAGGTAGGAGAGAAAATTAGACAACAAATTCTGAGACACTACGCAGACCAAGATGACAATGGCCTCTCGGACAACGACGGCAATTGATTTTGATGGGAACCCACAACAAGCCTTGACATTTACTAGTATCCTAGGTAACCCCTCCGCCCACAACCCAATGTCCATACCACACTATACTGTCTCCATTTCCATCTTTTTTGTTGCAAGCCAATTACATAGCCATGGCAACCGGGGATAGATTGTAATATCCTTAATAATAGCCTGGATACACAATCTGTGACAGTATCAATTTCCAGCTGGGGCTGATATTTTTTAATATTCATTTTGGGATCAGTTTTCATGAAAGTCCGGTGTTCCCCTGGGCAAGGCACTCAACCTTCATGTGCCCATTGTTAGACGCATTCATGCCTAGGGGATGCAGAAGAGGGGAAGCTAACTGAAGAAGCCTGATAATTTGAGTGAACGTGGGCTTCGGATCTTCACAGTAATGTGTGGGAGGTTGAAATTTATCCCCTGCACGGTATCGCGCTAAGACTTACTCACTGGCAGTGGCGATATCAGGCAAAGCTAATTTAGGTAGAATACAAAAATTACTGAAAAAAATAACCCACTAATTTAGCAAGATTTATTTATTTTTTTCTCCGTGTATCTTTAGGCCCAGATTTATTTTCATGATTGTCATCATTAGTTCCACCTCCCTTTTACCTTTGCCTCAATATCTCCTGAAATTTCCCTGATGAATATAGTTATTAAAGTGGAAGTGTGCCTTATTACTAAATAAATATTGTTTTGTCGCAGAACCAACAAACATTCATGGCATCATGCTGCTGATCAAAATAGATTCTTGATGTTTGTCTTTAATGAAATCATACAACAAGGTAAATAACATGTTACCATCCATCCATCAAAATGTATTTAATTAACTTCTACCTTCTGCTTTATTGGAAAAAATGTCCATGAGTAAGCAACTCCGAGAGAAAAAATTTCAACAATTTGTTTTTTCTATAAAAGGTGTGTGTTTTATAAATTGTTGATGCGACTGCAGTACATCAAAAAACTGTAAGACTGGGTAACCACTTACTCAAGCCAGCCATATCTTTTGCCAACTGATAAAAGACAGGGTTTCCAAATGCCTATGCTCCCTGGGGATGTTGACACCTCAGACAGCTCCAAGCCACCCCCCCCCCCCCCAGACACAATCTCCTGGCCCCCATTGGTCAAATCCAGTTAAAGCGCACAGAATAACTGCTTTGACATTTCAAAACAAGCCTCAGTTAACAAAAGTCGCACTGGGTATTGTAACAAAATTGTTTAGCGCTGATGGTCCGGTGAGAGTGGAGCAATCAATGCCCTGGGTTGGGTTACCATCTGCTCTGAATGACTCAGGGTTGAAAAAGAAGAAGGATTTCATCAATAAGGCAAGGAAGTATCACAATATCATGCTCACCGGAAGCACAAATGAATACGGTTGTTTAATATACATAATTGATCAGAAGATTGAGGGAATTGATCAATATCATTTTGAAAAGTAGAAATTGTTGCAGCACCTCTAGAAAAAACAGACGGTTGAATTGACAAACAATCAGTGTACTTGAAGGGCTAAAAGCAACATTGCTTTTAGCTGCAGACCTTGAGGGACAATTTGAACAAAAATACAACTTGGTTGGATGCCTGCCTTTAGCGCAAGCTTAATCACACTACAATGCACCACAGGTACAGTTGAACTAGCCATATATTGTTATGGTCAGGTGTGTTCTTCACTCAGCATGTAGCATAGAAATTGGGTGCCAACACATTGTAAAGAAAGAAATAAATTATACATGAAAACACACTGTTAAGCAGTTTCACATTAGGCCTAGGCTGGCGACACAAATTTGTCAACAACTTTTCACAATTTTCAGCAAAATTTATCCTTATCATCTATCTGGTATTAAAAAACCATGCTAAATAAGAGTCTCGAACCCAATGCTCAAAGAAACCTATGATAAAACAACTACCGGTACATTTTGAGTTAAAATGGCACACATTGAAAGCAAATTCTTCCTAAATCTTTAAATGTACACATTCATGACATTGCACTGACTCCATACTCAGTGGAGCCTAAATCCAATCAAATTAGTTTGCCATTGTAAGTTTCATAATTGTTACACCTTAAAAGAAAATAATAGTAATGACAATACTCTGCTGGCTTGGACAGCACCGTGCCTCTCTTGGTAATTTGGGTTTTTAGACCTGCACTGAGATTGCCAGAGTCAGACCAAGCTGTACAAACAAAGAACCCAGCCCCCTTCTGTAATGAATTCTGCAATCCAAACCGGAGATGAGAATGTGACAGAAACTCCCTAGTACTACCTAGTAGTCAGACTTTGCCATCCAGAAAAAGATGTGGTCTTTATTCTGTAATCGCCTTCCCCTATCAGGCCTTGAGTTTCATCTTGAGAGGGCAAGGCCATTTTCATTCTGGCAGAGATCACTTCCATTGAAAAATCTAGGTGTAACTTGGTTCTTTTCTGTGCATTATGCAACACACAAGACATACGGCTATACATCCCATCCGAAAGACGAAGTAATAATGGTGAAGTGTCTTGCTTAAGGACACAAGTGTCAAGACCGGGACTCAAACCCACACATTGCTGATCAGAAAAACACCAGAGCTTGAGTCCAGTGCGCTTGACTGCTAGCCACGACACGCCAAAACTACATGAGAAAACAAGGGGAACTTTGCTGGCGTCTCTCTTTCTTGTCGAAATCCAGTCATAACTTACATGTACCATTCATGACCCTTCTCGTGAAATTGTGTCATTCATGAAGGTTTTGGGAGAGGTTGTTGATAAGTTGAAGATGAGATAGGTCAAGACCTGTAACCCATCTGCCCATCTCACCTTCTCTCTTCCCTGCTTCATTGTCCCCTCTACTCCTCCTTGAATGAAGGATTTTTCTTCAAGGATTTCTCTGTTCTCTTCTACTGACTATGCCCTAAATACAATTGTATTTTAGATTCATCTGATCATTGGTGTTGCACAGTCCAGCTATGCAGGAGAACAGATTCGAATCTGTCTTGGGAAATTCTTCGCAGTCTTCTCCAGCACCACCTCTTGACAGAGGAAATCATCATAAAAGGAATGCCTGGTGAACCGTGTAGCGTACAATGACAATACTTTCATAGCCATCATACACATTCAGAACTAACTTGTATTGTACGTGTACATATATGCAGGCCTGATGGATACCATTGACGTGCACTTTTAACAACAGAAAAACCGTCTTGCCCTTAATGCCTTCACACGAATGAAGTATCAGTACATTACATGTATGTCATGTACAGTATTTACATTATAAGTAGAATCAGGGTGTCCTTGTGTAGAATGTATTGGTACACAGTAACATTTATAAATAGGATAGAGCCACCTGATTAGAAACAGAGTTTTTAAATGAATGGTTCTATTCAGATCAGACACATTTCTTACGTAATGAATCCTACATACCACTCAAAGCTCACTGACATTTTAGTTTAATTTTTTCAATGATCAGATCAGACAGCTCGCAAATATCAAGACTGCAGGTTATGACCATTCTTAGTGCAAACAGCAAATTTGTAATTTAGTCCGCTGACGTCCTTTTGTCAACAGAGATTGCCTGCAGTGAGCCAATTTACCATGCAAGATGCCATTGCAAAACACATAAAGGCAGAGATAACAGAGATGAACGACAAAAAAAAAGGATGACAAATTGTGTAGAGAGGTAGAGAGAAGAAGAGCACACGCCCCCTTATCCAAGTTGCCTCTCAATTCATTTCCAATCATCAAACTACTCATGTTCAGTACCGGTAACAATAAAACTTGTTACTCCACGCTTGATTACTGCAACTCTTCTGAGCGTCTAATCCAAGTCTAAAGTCCACAAGGTATACATTAATCACTCTAGAATGGATCCAATCAAACAGGAAATATTTGTGCAACCATGTACAGATACAAGTAAACAAGAACGAACTTTACTTAAAAGTTTAGTACAAATTCCTGATTTTTTTAAAGCTCTGCGTGGGTTTTGGCAATTACATGTTAGTATTAGAAAAGTACACATACATGAACTGTATGTATAGTAGATTAGATTTTAATTTTTTTATTTTTGTGTGCGCGTAGGATTGAGTGGCTTACACACCAATCCAGTACTGACTTTGATAGGTTCATTTTACTTTTAAATTTATTTGGTGTATGATATTTTACTTGGTACTATGTATGAGAGAGCCTACAATGTACTTGGTATCGAGAGCGCTTACTTGGTTTAACAGAGAGTACATGTACATGTACTTACAATGTAGTATAAGAAAGGTCACTTTGAAAAAAGCTTACTTCATGTATGGTACTTGGTTTAAGAAAGCTTACTTGGTGTAACAGAGATTACTTAGAATATTAGTATAATAAAGCTTACTTAGAAGAAAGCTTACATGGTGTAAGAAAGCCTATAAACTTTGTGTAATGGTGTAAGGAAGCTTACTTGATGTAAGAGAGCTTACTTGGTATAAGAGAGCTTACTTGGTCTAAGAGAGCTTACTTGGTCTAAGAGAGCTTACTTGGTCTAAGAGAGCTAATAATGAGTCTAAGAAATGCTGCCACCTCTGTTTTGAGTCTCAACTTTTTTCTTTTGCATTGCAAGTAAAGAGAAAAACAAACACTGTACAACATATAGATCACAGTACTGAGTGTCTGATTCTTTTATCCCTCTGAACTGATGAGTATATTGAATGTCAATAAAGTAGCTGAAAGGTTAGCTCTAATTCATTTGTTTTTAAAATATGGATTGTCTCAGATGAATATAAACCTGTCTATGTATTTCTCCAGCTTACTGTGTACATTTGTGAATATCTATCAATTGCATCCACAGTTACATACATCTACTATAATTTAAACCATCCATGCATAAATTACAGCTCGTTTACTTCAAATGCACCGATCTTTAAAAAAATTCAAATGCATTTTTAATTAACTTTTGACATTTTATGACCAACTGTCAACTCACTGTATTTGGTACTACTAAAAGTATTATTGTTTATCCCCAATGCAAATATAACACTTATTAAATTATTTGCAAAAACCACTGCTAATTACGGGTGTCAAACTAGCCTCTCTCGTCAACAGGCTCGTTTGTTGGTCTAGTTGGTAAGTGCGGGGGTTCTGGCTTCCAATCCCACCGAGTAGTATGCCTGTGGAATTTATTTTCTGCAGAACTCCAG
This sequence comes from Leptasterias polaris, assembly GCA_037783415.1. NCBI lineage: Eukaryota > Metazoa > Echinodermata > Asteroidea > Forcipulatida > Asteriidae > Leptasterias > Leptasterias polaris. The sequence goes on from JAZGTN010000027.1 coordinate 6,987,743, forward strand.
AAAGCACTGAGGATAAAGTGCTCATCAGACATCAGTGTATGGTAAAACCAAAAATATTATTGTTTAAAATATCGCGATACAAATATTACATCTATTAAGCACTTCATGAATCGGCTGCACTGCAATGCCACACAGCTGCAGAAGGACTTAGCCTCTTGCATTAATTCTGAATTTTACCCTTAAAATTGAGACTACAGAACTCACCAGTTAGCAGATGATGCCCTTGCATTTCGTCATGCATACATGCTGTACATATGGCCACTCTTCAGATTCCGACAATCTTGAGTGAAGGTCTCAAATGTCCATATTGTACGGGACGGTTCAAGCTTGGCTACAAGGATGAAATTTCAGTCGATTAATTCCGCTGGATACGACAATCTGTTTGCAAAGGACAACCACGCACATTGTTACTTAAACATCAACCTGTACCAGACTCTTTGCTACGGTACATTTTTCCCTTCATCGTCATACCATTTAACGCTGGCTCATACTTCAACTTTACATGGCTTTGACAATCAAGCTGAAATGTGTTAATCTTGCTAATGTATTAATAGATAATAATAGGCACTTTTTAACATGATGTATACTATCAAAGCGCCTTGCAGTTACACTATTAGTGTTATTACCCCTGTTCGTAGGGCAGCCAAATGGGCATACACTACAGGTTGTTAACATTCACATCAACAATCTCTACCCTTTTAAATACCTACTGAGTAATGAGAAGCGATTGTATTAAAGTGTCTTGCCAAGGGAGACAAATGTCACAACAGGGATTCAAACCCACACTCTGATGACTCAACCGTCAAAACATTGATGCTCTGGACTACTCAGCCACAATACACCACAAATGTTCATGCAGCTACAATAAATATCACCTCTATAACACCGTTTTGGGAATGTGTTTAATCATTGTATCACTTTATGATTTCCTACCTTCTTTGACTTTAGACTTGTTAAATTACAGTGCAAACAGTTAAACATGTTGCCAGCAATAAGTCTCAAAACAAATTTGAACACGATGATCGTGTACATGTATGTGTACTTTGGACAAGCACATTAGATGATTGGGGGGGGGGGGGGGGGGGGGGGATTTAGAACTCTCTTGCATGTACACAATATATGGCAACATCAGCAAAAAGCTCTACTGGGTATTATACTTGCGGCTTTCCCACTTCCCGCTTCTCATGTTTCAATTGTTAGTTCACTCCCTTGAATCTTGTACTTGTTATGATCAAAAGGCCAAATGACCTGGCAAAAGCGCTCCGGAAACGAGACGGAGCATTGAACTGGCCAGGCTCTTCAAAAATAAATATGGATCTGGAGATGAAAGGTCAAAGACCGAGTCGTGTTTCAAACAAGCATATAGGACGAGGAAAGTGAGAACAATCTGGCAGGCTGTCACACTTCAAAATGAAGAGGCTCTAAATTGTTAATCAACAGCCAGTGACCACCTGTTCTATGCCAACAGCTGAAATGAACAACATGCTTTCTGTATGAAGTTTAAACGCATGGGAATAAAAGTGCAGTTTAGCAGAGGGTAAAGACTGGTACATAAAATGGTTCATACTGTAACGAGAAATTATGGCAGGGCTCAAAATTAACACTGGACCGCAGGCCCGGCCAGTGATTTTAGCGTCAAGCCAGTTGTCAAGTCACAACCGAAAAAGTCTGATGGTCTTTTGTTTTTCAATTGAATAATTATACCTCATTGTGTAGGATCTTTAATAATGACAAATTTATGTTTAAATGTTGGCTTTCAGTCTGATAAACATCTTTCAATTCTGTTGAATAGATCGAGGCATAATTGTCCTTAATGAGAAAAAGTTTATATAAACTGTGTATAGTTTTTTCCCCCCTCATTACTGATTCTGGTCTTGTAAAAAAAAATGTGTTCCTGTAAAACCGGAGTGACGAGCCCTGCGGTCTTGTAGATTTTCCTGCATGGACCGTTATCACCAGTGACCATTAAAGCTTTATAGGGTCTGCAGTAATGCCAGTCTTTAATAGTAAAATCTATAATGCTGTATGATCTGGGCTTGGATTTCACAAAGCACTAACGGTCTTTTCATAATACAAAAAAATCTTTATGTTTAACACCAGTCGTGTAAGTTTTGATGACCTTTTCACACTACAACATTTCAATCCCGCACTGACCTGTGAAAAGCTCCACCCTGCTTGCGCTTGGGTAGGTGGGATTGAGGGTTTTTGACCCGTGTAGAGAATTACATTACACGTGCAGCAAAAAAAACTTACTTTGCATCTGGCAGTGTGAAAGCAGAGTGGATTTGAAAATAGCTTTCAGATTGAAGCTTGATCTAGCGTTAAAATGTGTACATGTAGAAACATCACCACAGTGATTTGTATTGTGACATTACATCTTGGTTAGCAATTAAAGATTGATTCCTTGGCTTACTCATGTTAAGAGTAATGTTGGCAATTTGTGAACTTGAGCCCAGCCTTGCAATACTCGAACATGTATGCCAATTTTGAATCTCATCTCAAAATGTCATCTTCACTTTTTGAGTCCAGGGCCAAGTATCATAGAGCCGCTTAAGCAGCAGTTATTGGTTAATAGTTTTCTGCGTAGCAAAAATAAGCAGGATACCAGTCACAGATGGTACATGTGGAATGGTATTTTGGCTGGTATCCTTAATTTGGTAAGCATAATTTTATTGTGCTTATCTACTTTTTGTGCTTAAGCAGCTCTATGAAATTGGGCCCAGAAGGAATCGAGACTTGCATGCTTGCGCTTACCCTAAAAGCCCAATATCCGCAGACAAAATAGAAAGTATTTTTATGTAAAGCGACCTTAATGATACATTAAAAAACAACAGATTGTAAATGATACCGTGGCAAGCATTTCTATGTTCATGAAGTTCGTCTGTTGGTGCAGTGCTATGAAATCCAGCCCTGTGTGTCAAGGTTTTAGCCAGGATTTGGTAAAAAGTTGTGAAAACATTCGCTTGAAATTTCAGAACTGGGTGTCCAATATGCTCACTTACATGTACAATACATTAACATGTAATTGACAGATAAAACAGGGTGTCCAAATTTAAAACAAGGTGTCCAAAAGACACACAGACACCCCTCTGGCTAACACTAAGCTGTGTGTTCCTTCTACAATGTGCAAAAAACTCTCGTCTTTCATGAGTTAAACAAAATTAAGTATTGTGTTTAATTATGACTTGACAGTCAAGTGTATAAAGAATCCACAGCTTAGTCTGAATTGATGGCTTCTAAAAAGTTCCATTCCCCAATATTGATGTTGCAGCCAAAGTCACTTAATGTGGACATGCCCTTAGGCAGCTAAAATTGACCATACATGTACCTTGAGACTGGTGACTGAAGTATGCACAGTTCATGTATGTGAATGAGCAGCAATGCCACTGGGAACCAGCTGCCAAGGGAACAATTGTGACACAAACCATGCACACAAATTGTTCTAGTGTGGTGGGTACATGTAGGTGTACACATTCAAACCTGGGACCTATAACAAAAGGGGACAATATGGGTCCCGGTTGGAAGGGTCCCCAGTTGGAAAGTGTGTACAAAACCAATGGGAAGCTGTTGCCAAAAAGTTTTAGTGCAAAAGAGGGACAACAGGAGGTCCCCAATTGCAGGTGCTTACACACTTGTGTATGTGTGTCTCGATTGAAATAAATCTTCAATAACTGCATTTTGCCACCCTCACAACAAGTATTATAATGCAAAAATTGAATCTTTACTGTATATTAAAGGGTCTGTATATCAGGCCTGGAATTTCATCTCTGAAAGGGCAAGGCCATTTTGATTTTGCAAAGGGCACTTGTATTGGAAAATCATAAAGTCTATGGGAAACTTTTGAAAGGGCACTAAGGCCAAGACCAGGGCAACGAAGACCAGGGCAACGAAGGCCATGGCCTCCGTGGCCTCCGTGTAATTCCAGGCCTGGTATATGTTTGGTAATCACTCTTAAAATTAATGGCAATTAAAATCTATAGGTTAGAAGCCTACAGCAGCTTTCAACAGTATTTAAAGCATTTTGATAAACATTTCACTTAAAAATTTGTGTGGTTATGTAAAAGTATATATCAGTTTTAATTTGCCCCCAAATTTGAATCTGAGAAACGTTTTTGTCAGAAACGCTTCTCAGATTGTGTATTCCTATTATGGATTATTCTTCCTACGTGGACAAATTTGCTCGTTTTTCGGTGATATCTAAAAAACGTGAACACCTTTTGAAATGAAATTTTCACAGGTTAGTTTTATTGTATTATATATCAACATTTATATAGGGTTAAAACAACCGAACGCTTCCAAAAACCAAAGGTAAACTTTGCCTTTAAGTGCACAGTACTACATATCTCCCTGAAAAAACTGTGTCTTGATGAAAAATTGTCTTGTCAGACCCAGAATTGGAGCAAATAATAAAAATTAAACAAGAACACGTATTTAAAAAGCTGACTGAGCAGACTGAATGATGGGAAATAATTGATCGTGAGATACTGGGTGCATGAGGTTATTATCTCGTTCATAACCATTGCTGTCATCAAAATTATTGACATGATTTGGACAGTCGGCACAGCGTACATGTGCATCAAACAACAAATTTCAATTAGTTTCAGAATTGTGACCATGAACTTGCCCTCATTTTTTTTAATGACTTTTCATTAGTTTGGAATGAGAAAAAACCTAAGTTGTATACCTTTACTATTCCGAAGCTCGTCAAAATCCTCTGAAATTTTATTAGTACATCATAGGCTTCAATTGATTTTTAAAGACGAGGAAGAAATGACACCCACTCACCTTCCAATCCATCATCCCCACCAACACCCTCACCCTCACCCCCAGTCCCAGGCAGTAACCATATCCATCAGAGCAGTCAAAACCTCATTTTAAATGTTTAATCACTGTAACTAACACAATATTTGTGTGTATTACATTTTCATGTCAACGGTTCTTCGGGACTGTTGGACCAAAGTTTTGCAAGTTTGGCCGAAACACGCTGAATTTGAAATAAGGTTTTTGGAATGTTTTTACCTGATGTTTGTGTTTGGTTTTAAAAGCTTTAACATGGGGGATGTCCAATGTGCAATTTGGAGCATTTTTAAATGGTTTTGTTTTGAATTCATTTCTGTGAATTTGATTTTAATTGTGAACAAAAAAGTATAAATTACTACCCTGCAATTTGCAAGTACTGGCCCTCTATACTAGTTTATGCACTGGTGTGAACCCTGACATCTCACTGTACTATACCAATAAACTGTGGGTCAAGTCTCCTGCCTATTCAAACTTCCAGGACCATTACGTGTATGCAATTCTGTTTCTTCAAATTCTTTAATTTAACACAGTTTATGGCTATAAAAATCACACCTGGCTATACAAAGTAAAATGTAGCCATGGAACAAAAGTAAAAATTAATTTAACAAACCAACAAAGAAAACCCAAGAATAAAAACTTGACCTCCGTTTCCAGTTAGGCCTACTTGTAAACAATTAAGAGTTTTGCCCAACTGATGGTCATGTTATCATTAAACCTATGTCATGAGTGCACAAACTCAGCGTGATTGGCAAATACTGTTTCTAAATAATAAGCATCCTCCTCCTCCAAAGTTTTACGCTTGTTTCAATGTTAATTTTAACAAATTATTTGTATGTATAAAATTTGAAATTGTATATGTAAGAAATTGCTATGGGTACTATTATTCTCCAGAGTTTTGTATCTAGAGTTTAAAAAGAAGAATTGAATATATAGAAAATTAAGTCTTTGTTCGAGTTATTTTCTAGTTTTTGATACTTGCAAGACATGCACAGTCTTTTCAACATGTTCAACTGGAGAATAATTTGACTGTCTTTAAAACAGTTACTTGGGGAAAAAAACAGAGTGAAGAAAAAAACCTTAACATTTACAAATATTACACCTACTTGTAGATCAACAATACAATTACTATAAATGCATTTCACCCAATGTAAAATTCATTACGAAATGAAGCAATTGAAACTTGCCACTATGGAAGCGTGTAAAGAGGTGACCAAAATCAACCAAGCATTTCATAAATTAATCAATACTGTCAATTTTAATTATACGCTCCAACCGAAAATACACCCATAATGGTGGCTGCGCAGTGCATGGTCTGAGAAGGCCAAGATGGTCATGGCCTTTGTTGCCCCTGGTCTTGGCCTTGGAGCCCATTCAAAAGTTCCCCACAGAATGACAATGGCCTTGCCCTCTCAAAGATGAATTTCCAGGTCTTCTTTTTTGAAAACAAAACCTTTATTTTCTTCTTTTTTGAAAACAAACCCTTTTTTTCTTTCTAAACCATAAACAAATAATAAACCACAAATCCCGCTCTAGTCAATTTTTCCTTGTTCAACCCAAAATCATTTAAACCATAAACATGTACATGTATAAATGTGTACAATGAAACTCTACCACTACCTGCTTATAAAAGCTACATCTTTGTTTTGAAACAAGTGATCAGTTTTTTAATAAATTTATTCATTAAGTGCAGCTCATTAAAACAGGTCAGGCATTATGAAGATTTTGAACAACCATTAAAAATTAATAGAGCGGCTTATTCTGGAGCGACTCTAAAGTCTCCAAAATTAATGCAATATTTAGCTGTTTCGCAGCGTAGCGCAGCGGAACAGCTCTTGTTTTCGTTAAAGTTTTTTATTTATTTGTCTAACACGACCGGAAGTCATTGAAATAACGCACAATTCATTCTAAGCGGCATTTTGCATAGTTCCTAAAGAGCAATTGCAATAAAACTTTCAGTGATGAAAGGCATTGGTGCAATAATGTGTCTGAAACAAGGATGTCATGATGACGTCATCACCTGTCACGTGACGTCATCTTAAAGATTTATATTTTAAATATTTGAAAATGCGTATCAAATCAGCCACAAGAGACCGTAGGATTCTGTTTGCAGTATTGGGTAGGGATTAATTAGGGCTTCATTTTATTCAGTGTGCGTGACCTCACGTGACCTCTACTTCCGGTTCTTCCGGTCGAAACCAGAAGTGCCCTCGTAATTCAAAAGTGGCAAAAGTTGTGAAGTTGCTTTTAACGATGTTAGTGTGTGGCCAGGATGTACTTTCCAAAAAAAATACCAATGACGTCATAATATACAAGAGCGCCCTCTAGTGGCAGTTGGAAAACTGTTCAAATTGCACTTTGAGAAGATGTGTGTGGCGAAGTTTTTTGTAATCGATTCAAAATTGATACACATGATGACCGTCAGGCAGCCAACATATGTATGAAGTTTTAGATTGATTACGTCATCAGGGGTCACGTGACGTGACACTAAAGGTGCACTTTTTGAAGTCGTATATCTCCAAAAGTAAAGGTCTGATTACGTTGAAACTTGGCAAGTCGTTAGATAATGGCAAGTTCCTGGTAAACTTGTAATGATGTCATGATGACGTCATCACAAGATTTTTAAAGATTTTTTCATTTTTTGCCCCTTTAAGTCATACATGTATATTACTAACGGAACATGCTAAAATCAAAATTCTTTTTTTAATAGGCTTGATTCATCATAACTTTTTCGAAAAAATTTGACGTCATCATGACGTCATCATTTGTCAAGTTATATTACCTTAACCCTAACCCCCATTAGGGTCCCTCTACATACCTTGCCAAATACAACAGAATGCAACACAGTTGAAATGAGAACCATGCCATATGCAACAAAATGCAACAAGGGATTTTGTTGCATTGTGCATGCATGTTGTTTGTGTTAGGAATGAGCAAGGGTGTTTGCCCTGCTAAATGCAACAGAATACACAAAGTGTAGTGGTGACTTGGCTGATATGTGGGACCATGAACTCTGCCAAATGCAACAATATCCAAGTCATTCTTCATGTGGTGTGTGGCTGCTTTGTTCAGAAACAATGGAAGCACCCAAGCTCTAAGTTTACATACAATTCCATAATGAGGCATGATTTAGAGCTTACATAACAAGTAAAATCACTTGGCTGCTAAATGCAACAAATTCCATCAAGGTATGAATTTGAGTTGACTGCCAAATACAACAAAATGCAACACCAATATGAAGTCACTTGACTGCTAAATGCAACAAATTCAGTCAAAGAATGACATCTCAGTTGACTGCCAAATGCAACAGATTACAACAACTACATGTATTACCATTTGGTGCATATTGTTGCATTTAGCATGGTTAGGGTTAAAGGTACAGTTTTACAAGATATAATTATAGACAATGAATTCGATCTCACAAGGTATTTATTACTGTAATATTAACTTGATTATGTACACACTATAATAATTTGATATTCAATGTCACGTGTTAGTATTAGGTTTAGCCTTTTTATCAGGTGTAATGATGCATATACATGTATGGCAAAACAGCCAGCGTATTGAACATACTAAATAATGTAGACAATTCTTAAAGTAAAAAATAGTTGATGGCTTGACATTTTCGACCCTAGCAGAGTTTTTCTCAAAAAATCTGAAAGTAATCTACATGTAAATGTTTTGCACGTTCAACTTGCTCCATCAACACAGGATGAATGGAAGAAGAATTCTTTAGAGGATGATTTTGTTGTTGTCATGACATCAATTCAGAATGGTGATAACCATAAAAATTGAATTGATGGGACTTTTTTGTTATTTTTATTAATTTTTTTACAAAAAAATATAGGGCTAGTAGTACATGTACATAAGGCTGTTGCGAAAGTTGTATTCAAGATGGTGTCATGTACAATGTACATAGATTTTATTTTTTTATATCAAATACATGCATCAGCTTTCATTTTCTGCATTATGTTTAAATGCAACAAAGAAAGTTTAAATGAAAATGGAGTTGTACTCTTTAAACTGAAAAAAGTTCAAGCCAAATCTGCCATTGAAGTCCCAATAAATAGTAAAAAATCAAGTTTTGGACTTGCAAGATGCTTTACTTTTTTCTTAAAATTAGAGCATTTCAGACAAAAATATTTAAAGGGATTAGTTACCACTATTACCATCTTCACACCATGTAAGTTATGTGGAAATCAGTGAACGTTTACATTTTCACTCTTAAAATTGTTTAAGTTGGCACTGGTGCTGTTGTAACAGTTGTGTTCAAGTTTATTTGAAGCACATCAGCCACGCCACAAGCTGTGGTGTATGGTATAAAACTAAAATGAATGTGCAAAACAGTTTTTGCAAAAATTATTGATACAGGTATAATCATCACTTTTAACATTTTCAACAAGTTTCTGGACCTAACGCATAACAGTTAAGTAATTACACTATTACTAAGCGAGATAGAAGTATCACTAAAAATGCCAATCTGTGGAACAAAGTGATGATCACAATACACCACTTTATCCCTTGTTTGAAACACATAGCACTGGCACAGTGCCATTTCCACGAAGTGGCATATCTGTTGACCTATTGAAGTTTAGTGTTTTCACACAGTGACGTATGCATTGGTTTGTACACAGCGCTCTGCGTGCATACATGTACCTCGTTTTTTGTTCTCACAAAGTAACATATGTGTTTAGGAATTAATAATTCATCAAAACAAATGCAATATTGAAAACACATTGAAAGTTCTGTACAAATGGCACAATGAAGATATCAGCTTTATTTTGGTATTGAAATTTTTATTAAAAAATAATAAACAGCATTTTGAAAAACAGTTCAATTTCAACCGTTATTTTCTCCAAACACAGATTTTTGGCTGTTATACACCATATGTCAGTTTGCAGCCCGACCGACGACATGTATAGATTTTATTTATTTAAAACAAAACACTATGACATCAGCTTAAATGAACATTGATTTGTATTCAAAGATCCATGTCTGTAATGTTCTCCAGTTGACAGATCGGTAATTATAACATGTTTTTTGTGTGATTTAGGTGGGTATGTATTCTTCACACACACACACACACACATAAACAGATCTGCAATAAAAAGCTTGCTAAAGTGACTAAAGTACGCCAGAATATCTATTACATTTCAAAGACCAGTCACTTGAGTGATTTTGAAAAATCATTCAACTACACTGCTAATGGAAGTATGAATGTGAACACACTTAAGGCAAACACAGCTGCACTTATTTCTGGATATTATTAATTAATGCATAAGACACAGTTTGTCATTTCTCCATTAAATTGAACATTTACAGCATTAAGTCCTTCTGCTTCATTATCTTGACTCTCGTTTGTTCTAAAAAAAACAAGTTTGTATCAATTGAAGTTAATGGTGAGAGTCATTACAAGAGTACAATGTGCATGGATGTACCCTACGCAGGATGTTATCCACCTTTACATGCAATAGCATACATTGTTTCCCCCCTCATTCATCATGATGTCGTTGACTTCCTGTCTCCCCTTCGTTTTTCTCCAAGTTTCCTCTTAACAAGATCTCCACAAATAAGTGATTGAGAAGAAGAAGGTCCCCTGGGCCACTCTTCGTCTCGGCATCATCAGGCTGCAATCAAGTTCACCCACGCTACGTGTACTGGGGCCTAAAACGCTCCCAGGTAATTTCATTAGAACATACTGTGGCGCTAAGGGAGATTATCATCTGTACATGTTACTGTGAGGGAAGACGAGTGTTTATTTGGTGCTATGAGAGGATCATAACAGTTTCCAAACAAACCAGAGTTAATGAGTTTAAGTTACGGGGCTAATGTTGTTATCATCTAATCCTGCACATCTTGTTTAGTACACTAGGGTCACTTATTTAAGCGACACATTTACTGTAACATGTACGTGTCTGGAGAAGATTTTCGACCACAAAGTGAACTCAATTTTCCAACAAATAAAATCAGGAAAATACATACTAAAATGTACACCTGATGCTGTGTCAATGTAACATACAATGTAATCTAAAACAAGTTGTGGTGTATATAAATGTAAACAATGTGCACAGTATACAGGTGTTTGCAATTATACAAAAGACAAACATAACCCTTACCTTGCTTGCACAAGAACAGGCAAAATGTCATGTCTACATATTTACAAAGTACATTACATGTGTACTTTCATCAATTATTCCTGTTTTATTTGCCAGGGAAGTGTTTTCAAATGTTTAGTAACATATTTCAGACCTACCATGTACGAAAAACTTCATTTCAATTTCTGTCAAATTTTCCCACAAACAACCAACCAGATTTTTTCTCAAACACATTTCCCTGTACATGTACATGTAATAGCTTGAAGATAGGGTCATAGACCGGTTTTGGTCAACATAATGCTGTTATCGGCAAATTATCAGGAAAAATACACTGTACAATAAAAGTCACTTGTGAAAGTTTCAGCTGAATAGAGTGTCCTGGTATTGTCACAAGAACGTCAAATCCATTCTATGAGTTGACAGCGGGTACCAACTGCATCTCTATCCGGCAGCATTTCCAAATGGACACCAACCCTCAGAAAGCTGAGAAATGATTCATGCATTAATCGTTTCTCTGACTCAAATTGTTTATTGGTTTTTAACCAAAGGGGCCATTTCAGATGATATAATTCCGCGGGTTGCTGCTTATTACCATTACCATCTTTACAACAACTAACAAGGGGGGGGGGGGGGGGGGCATTACCAAAGTATGACCCTACCTTTAAGAAAAATGTATTACCTGACAAAATCAACAGGTTCCTGTCTACCTGGTAGTTTTTCACAATTCCTGCATGTCCTGACAGGATCTTTCCACTTGTAACTAGCATTGAAAAAAACAAGTCAAAAAAGACCAGCAAAATTAATCTGTAGTTCATGTAGTTTTGGCTTGAATCAAATTTTACAAACAGAATATTTAATTTATTTATTATTGTATTTCTCTCCACAAGTTCAATAAAAATTTACACACAAAAGAGATCCAAAATAGATATGGAGAAGGCTAGACTGAAGAGGAGAATGTAAACTTTCCTAAATAACCTAAACTTTCAATCTGCCGATAAAAATATTTATAAAAGGATACCTTGGGCGTCTGCTGCAAGTGCCTTATGATGTGTTTGAATTCACATTAATATGAAGTTCAATCACAGCGTACAAAGTGCAAAAGTGCACACCTATGTACCCTCAGGCGGATATTTCTAGATTGCACAAAAATATTAAGCAATTTTTGTTGTTGTCCAAAGCCTGTTCATGTTCAATAACAAATTTGTTCATCCGGTGAATGAACAGCTGTTAAAAGCATTCACCATTTCCTCCTGTAGTTAATCTCACATGTAAGACAGACAAAAGATATTATTTTGTCCCTTGAGAAAAATTAAATGATGCTGGAACTGCGAATTTATGATCCATGAACTGACAGGTTGTTACGAGGAAGGGGGTGAGGTTTTATGGTAGTTTGTAAGGTAGATGAAATGACTGATGTAGTACTACTGTCAGTGTTTGTAAGGTAGATGAAATGACTGATGTAGTACTACTGTCAGTGTTTGTGACACAAAATGCCAAAACCAGGAACTTCTTTCCAAAACTCAAAACTGGATTTATTTGGTCGTTTTGTCTGTGGAGTGTGGATACCAATAAATAAAAAAATAATAAATAAATAAAGCTAATGCTGCCATGGAAATAAAGTTGTAAAAATTTGTTGGGATTAATGGTGGATGATTCAAGATGTTTAAAAACTTGATCGATGGTATTAACATCACTGATATTCACAATAATGTTAAAGAAAAGACATTCTTGTGGAGGAAATGACAAAGACAAAATCTTCTAATCTATTCTGTCTATTTCAAAGTGAAGCTGAAGTTAAGCAGAAACAAATTATCTGGATCTGTCTGCAACTAGTGCCAGTTTGTCTACAAATTAGCACAATTTGTCAACAAATTATCTCAATCTGTATAACAAGTCCCTGGATGTTTATTACCTGAACAGGTGTGTGTAATGCACATTTCAATTAAGTTCTTGCATTCAGGGTCAATGAATGAATAATATGAGGGTTGTCCATTTACATGTAAATCATTGGAGGGTATGTTAATAACTTTAATTGTTCATTATCCCTGATGTAGGAGACACAAAGTGGAATAGATTACAATGCTTCAATGTCAAACTGGCCTTGCGTTATTTGGCAAGCTTTGCACTTTGATAGGCACTATAAATACTTGGTCAACAGGCATTTAGGTTGGCTAATTAATTAAATTGGCTTGTGGTGTCTTCCCTGCCCTTCACCCCTGTGGACTCCAGTTCGGATCCCGCCTCAGACCATAAACCTTGCATGTGGATTAGGTTTTTACCTGATTGCTTCATGGGTTTTTCCAAAGTGGAGGGAAATACTCAATATGTATCTTTCAATTCTATTGAGTACTGAAACTATCCGAAAAATAAGATAAATCTTCTCTCAGTGCTTGTTCGACATGTTCAAATAGTGTATTTTGTGTAAAAAGGTATTTTTCTTGTTTCAATTCTGGTGTTGAAACAACTTTTCTGGTGCAGTAAAAACTTTGAACAACAAGCCCTGCAGAACAGTAGATTCCCCCCCCCCAAAAAAAAAATATTAAAAAAACAGAAAAAAAACCCAAAACATTCGAGCCTTGCTTTATGTTACAGATTACAGATGTACATAATAAGTTTCCCCATCGTGAAGAAGACTGAAAGACAATACTTTCTAATTGATGTAATACAAGTGACTGCATTGGACATGATGGAGACAGGGAATATTTATGCACACTGAGAAGGCCTATCCTGCTCCTTAACATCTTAAGTGTGTGATGTACAAAGTGATGTAAGCCAGGCCCACTTTACACAAACTAAAGTGGCTCCATTTATTTTCAGAAGCAAAAGGAGTTGCATTGAGCTAGCTTTTCTTTGATAATTTATGCAAGGAAAGTTTAATAACTGGACTTGGCCTTCACATGCACTCTTGACAAACTTGAGGTCTTCTCAGAATTATGATTTTGAATGATGAAATTTGGTAAAAATTACACACAAATGAGTGCCAGATTTGGAGCCAGAAGTAAAGAAAACTGTTGGCATGCAACAGATCTGCGCGAGTGTGCTTAGATCACACAATGGTGTAATTAAGCCTTAGTAAGGGTAATAATTTCTGTAAATGTATGTAAATCACGTCAAAGGCTTGTTCCTACATAGTACATGTATTTGCTTTGTTTGGCGAGCGGCAAACCAAAGAGGCTCAAGTGTGTGTGGTGAATGAAGCCAGCCTTAAACCATAGAGCAAGGACCCTTGCTCTATGAATAAACATCTATTTCAACTTGAGGTTTCAACTACATGTAATATCACTGGCATAGGGCATCAACCTTCCGTGCCATGCTAAATTACATCAAACCGGAACCCTAAGCTAGGATTACTGCATCTATCACAAGCAGCAGTGATGTCAATATGATTTACATACAATAATCTGTGAATTATGTTTCAGCATTTTTGATTAAATCCATTGCAGTGTTTGGTTACTGTCATTTGTGCATTTTATGCTTTTGATGATTTGTACACGATTCCATGAAAAATTTAATAGGGAGACCCCAAACATTACGGCGAGATAGCTCAGTTGGTGGAGCACCAGTACATTAATTCGAAGGTTGCAAAAAAAAATGTATTTGTTCAACCCAAAATTATTGTGAAAAACTAACTTCTCAACAAATTATGCCTGCACTATAGCACTGTCATTCTTAGGACTACACAGTTTGAACTGTAAATGCTTTGACATTTAGAAGAACTACATCAAACATTCGAATTACACGGCAGCCACGACGGCCAGTGCCGTCGATGCCCTTGTAACTGGCCGTGATGCCCTTGTAACTGGCCGTGGTGCCCTTCATAAAATTACCCTTTTCATGGCCATAATTGCCGGCCCTTCTTCCCCTTTGGCCGTTGTGCCCTTTTTAATAAAAAATCAACTGTTTTCAGTGTTGTCCAGAAGCGCAGGCTGCCGGCAATTTCACTAAAAACTTGTTTTACCCAGTTGACAATGATTTAAAAAACCCAAACTTTTCTACCCAAACGAAGCGGACAGGGAAAAAACAAAACTGTCAGTCCTTTTCTTTACCTCATCAGACACTCTCCAGACACTCCTGGGAGAATGATTGACACTCCTATTGTGATCCAATTACGTCTTACTTAATCCTCTGCAGATTGTTATACATTGTTTTAGTTTGTAATACTCTTGCTTCACTCAAAAGACAAGCCGCATGTGCGGTGTCTTTGTGGTTTTATGGCCTGGTTTTTTACTTTTAGGAGTGGGTATTGTGTTCTATCATGGTTCTATTAAACCTAGAAAGTGCGTTGACATGTGCTGGCTGTAGCATGGAGGTAGAATTATACTTTTACAGTTTGTTTATGAATAAGATATGATTTATCAATATCTTATTCATGCAAACTGTTTCATTGGGTTTACCACCCTTAGGGAAACCTCTGGCCAATTTTCAAATTGTTACAATTTTTTTAATTTTTTTTAAAGGTAGTATCCTAACTTTTTCAATAAAGATAGTATAGTTTTAATCAATAATAAGAAAAGGCATGCACTATGCCTGGTTTTACTTTGGGTCACAAAAGGGCCTCGTGCCTTTTCTTTTTTTACATTTTTGGCCTTGGTGCCCTACCTACTGGCCTTGGTGCCCTTCAAAATTTTGCCTGCTCCAAGGCCAAAGTGGCCTTGCCCTAAAAAAATTGTAATTCCAGGCCTGTAATACTATACATGTACAGTTAGTCTCCTGCCCAACTGGCCCAACTAAAGTAAGTAGCGCATCAATCACAAAAACCACCTCACTGGTGCCCATTACTCCTGGGTAAAGATAAGCAATTATACATGTAGTTAAATGTCTTGCTCAAGAAAGTGTCTAGAACGGGATTCGAACCCACACCCCCACGACTCATGTACCCACCAGAACTTGAGTACCGTGCACTAGACTGCCAGGCCATGACATGCAATATGTTGTAACCGTGTACACTAGATACAATTTTCATAAATAAAGTAAAATCCACTGTGCATTTACTGTTCTGTTTTGTTTGGTAGCTCACTCCCAAACTGTAGTACATGTAGTTTGGTAGAATTGGACCATGGGGGAAAAAAAGCTTACAATCAGCATGAATTTTTTATTTTTTTGAAGTGATACGGAAAACCATGAAACCGAAAGTCAAGGATTTCAATCCTACAATTGGTACTTGTTATGTACTGTGACATGGTAAAGTCCCCCCATTAAACCACACCCATCTTTCTGACTAGCTGCAATGATTATCAATGATTATCAGATAGGCCTAGCTTGTATTTGCCATCTTTTCTCTTAGCTACAAGAAATTTATTTGACTCATTGACTCAAATTTTTCATCTTATTAAAAACATGGCAATTTCTACCATCTTTTAAGAACTGAATTACACAGTGGGTGTTATTACATGTAGGTTGAATTAGACTTAAGTCTTACTTATTGGTACTTATTGTCAGCCCTCTAAAGACAAAAATAGCAAGAACAGTGGCAAATGGTGCATATTGCAGTGAGTGTTAATTGATTTACCAAGAGAACAGCAAACTTAATAAAAACCTCTTCCTTTAAACCTCATCAAACGGCCCCCAGCACCCCCATCCCCCAAAAGAAAACTTCCAACCTCACGCCAAGACAAGCACAATGAATGCCAAGTGGTTACCGCAGGAGGAAGGACAAGTCTCTTAGTCTTAGAAGCTTACACATGTAGCTTACTAATAATAATAATGTTAGTACTTGATTTAATGGCTTCACTTTCCTATCTCTTTCCAGTAGCTCACATTTAAACGATAGTGTGAACATGTTATATCTTTGCAAAACATAGAACTCTAGAGTAGAATTAATACATGTTTAAATGTTCACAGTGCCTTTTATAGCCTATGCTCAATGCATTAAAGGGAAATTACACCAATGGTAAATTGCTGTGTATTCAAAAATATGGATTTGTGGGGTAAGATTTAGTATAAACATTGTCCAACAACCTTTTTATATTTGTCAGTACATGACTGCTGAGAAAAATGAGAGCAAAGAATTACCATCGATTTTAAACCGTACCTTAGTGTCAGACAGATCTTATTGTATAAAAACTCACACGTTAAAATCATCGTCCGCCAACCATCGCTTCAAAATACATTTTTCTAATGAAAAAACAACTGGCGAAATGATTCCAGTCAAGTAAGTTATTTTGAAGTAACTTGGAAACATTATTTTCATGTCTGCAAATGCTGTAAGCATAGGCAAGACAGGGGTTCTATACTTGGTTTCTAGTGAACATATTGGGGTTTTTTGTTGGTTTTTTTACATTTCTGCTGCAGGGTTTTACGTTTTAGTCAATGTTAGTTGAATTTCTTGATTTTCATTGCTGATCTTCTTGTGTACGCTTATTTGTGTGTCATGTATTTTTTACTATTAAGATTACATTTTTGTGAAAATTACTGGGGCCCACCCTTTGTTAAGTTTGTGAATGTACCTCAGCAGTGAAATTGCATAGTGTTTTAAAACACTGTATAGGATCGAACCTCATAATACCGCGGGGGTTATCGCTTTTTTGTCACCAACATGTGTAAAGTGTCCTGTTATTATCATTGCTGAAGTATTACTTTCCACTATGAGCTAAAAAAAATACATCGTTTGTCTGATTTAATTCATCAACAACGTCTCTGAAAGTGAGCATGCGCGTGGTGCGATTCTGGAGGAGAGCCTCATATCATCGCGGCATCATGCTGAAACTGTGATTGTACGGTAGCCGATATTGAGGGCGCACTATCTTCACATGGCAGCAAATGGTATTTAAAAAAAAAAAAAACCTTGTTTCTGTGTACAATTTTGAGAGTGTGACACGTCCAATGAAAAAAATTCAAATTGCAAAAGTGAAAATTGGGGCTAGCACTGTGAATTTGCGTCAACAAAATGAACTTTGCAATTAAGTGTGAAAAGATTAGGGGTACGTTTTGACGGACATGGTCAACGGAAATTCACTAGGTCAGTAAAAAGTACATTTTTTTGCCTTAGTTACCGGTTCACTTATTGAAAGTCGTCGCTTGGGGGCGTATTGACAACGAAAAAGACAGAATTTCTGGTACCGCGGTATTACAAGACCCACGGTAATATGAGGTTTGACTATACAGCTTGTCTGGTGTTTTAAGTCATTATTGGTCTTTTGGTGTGTATAATACATGTAATCGATTTCTAGTGTAGGCTTATCTTTAGGCCTAAACCCTTTTCTAATCAGTACAGCGCATCAACAAGGTATGATTCATTCATTGTCATAATGCACTAAATGTTATTATTCCAGAGATAACTCTTTTTATTCTACTCATTAGAAATAGTTAGTAATAGTTAGTCTAATTAGTAATACTGACTGCAATACACAAGAAAATCTGCTAACAAATTGCTCAATATTTACTCATGATTGGGAATGGTTAGGTTGCCAAGGATTTGAATAATTCTTCTGATAAATATACATTTGTACGTACTCTTTTTTAGTTATGGTGTCCGTAATGTAAATTTTGTAAGTTGTTCAAACTCTGGCAACTCAAAATACCCAATCTTCCATCCCAGATTTATATTAATATTATTATTGGCGCACCTATAGTTTGAAATGTATTTTTTTATTTTTTTTTATTTTTAGTAATGAAATGTTTAAAACGGTAAAACCATACATTTTATCACAATACATATTACTGTTTTATTCTGGGATTCGTCTCCATACGAGCCTCAGACAAGATTGATGATAGGGCCTAGTTCTTCTAAAAATGTTGGTTCTAGTACTTCAGTTCTCAGTTTCTTGTGCAGATGTTTTGTACTTTGTAGGATCTTGCACTGTCTGTAGCATAAAAAGCACTCCCTCCCTCCTAATCTTAATTACTCAACATTCTTATAAATTAAAAATCATTCTTACCTCTTTACTGTACTACGTGCTACTACTCTACTCCTAGAACTATGAGGTTCATTCCGCTATCGTCTCCATTTAAGAGTGACAGTACATGTACAAAATCCTATTCGAACCTTTTTTCCCCTCACGTTTCTGCACCTACAGTTAATTTCCCAAACTGGATCTCGCCAAAATTAGGCTCTATGTGTTCCTTATACTCTCATCGAGGTCGGGTTGGGTCCAGAAAATCCACTCCGCAAAACAAAAGTTGCAAAAAGTGATAAATTCTCACCGTTTTCAGAATCCTCGCCTTCCGTTAACAAAATGGCCGCCGTTGAAATTTTCCTCCTGGTAATGCTGCGCGCTACGATGGTAACGATTATACAGAACATTGGTTGTT
Source organism: Leptasterias polaris (assembly GCA_037783415.1). Taxonomy (NCBI): domain Eukaryota; kingdom Metazoa; phylum Echinodermata; class Asteroidea; order Forcipulatida; family Asteriidae; genus Leptasterias; species Leptasterias polaris. The sequence continues at coordinate 7,006,885 of JAZGTN010000027.1, forward strand.
GTGGACCAGCATTGCGCCTATGATTGTATACATGTACGTGAACCGTTGGGTTTGTTACCAGCGTAGCACGCAGCATTACCAGCTCAAAAATTTCAACGGCGGCCATTTTGTTAACGGAAGGCGAGGATTCTGAAAACGGTGAGAATTTATCACATTTTGCAACTTTTGTTTTGCGGAGTGGATTTTCTGGACCCAACCCGACCTCGATGAGAGTATAAGGAACACATAGAGCCTAATTTTGGCGTGATCCGGTTTGGGAAATTAACTGTAGGTGCAGAAACGTGAAGGGAAAAAAGTTTCGAATAGGATTTTGTACATGTCACTCTATGACAGTACGATAGTACTATGGAGACGATAGCGGAATGAACCTCATAGTTCTAGGAGTACTACTACTCCACACTATTCAAACTGTCAATGTCATATGGCTCGAGTTGAACACCCAGTGTCTTCCCCGTCTTCATTCATTTGTAACTGTAAGGTTTAGAGAGCGATCTGTTACTGTAACTGCAACTTACCTCAAACTTCAACCATCTCCGTCCGTGATCACACAATCGCATGCCGACTTTTTGTTGACATGCCGCGCGCCGCAGAGAGAATGCCAACTTCCGGAAGACTTGTATAAAACCCAGACGTATAGTGCACTGACTCCATCACGGTGTGTGAATGGAAATGGTACCAAGCTATTTCAATATGCTTATAGGTTATATACAATTAATTCCCCTTCTCGATCATCTGACGAGGTGGCCGAGTGGTTAAGGCGATGGACTGCTAATCCATTGTGCTCTGCACGCGTGGGTTCGAATCCCATCCTCGTCGCCAATTCTTTTTTTTCTTCGTTCTTTTTAATTTTTTTTTTTTCCTAATAATTATAGGTTTTCCCGGCCAATTTCAGCAAAAATTCATTCAATTTCATTAACATGCATTCAAATTCACGCATTTTCCCCTTATCCTCTCAAACTAGGGTTTCTTTTTAGCTCTAATCTAAGGCCAAATAAAAAAAAATACCAGTTGATCGTCCTGATTTTTCCAAAAAGAGGAGGATGAGGGCCTTTTTATTTTTTATTTTTTTTCCAAGATGAAAGGAGTGGCACATATGGAACACCATACGTGCCAGACATCTCGGCATGTAAGTTTGGTTATGATTATGCCAAGAGTCACCTGCTAGTTGTAGGTATAGGCCTAGTCATGCCTGGTTATTCTCGAATGCTTCAATCAGTATCTCCCTGTCAACATTATTCACTACTCTGTACCGACCACGGGCAGCCAGCTTTTCATTCAAAATCGCTAAGGCCTATACTTGGAGATACTAACGCGAAAATAGTGTAGAAATGAGTTTTCCCTAAAAATGTTTGCCTTTATTACAGGCAGCTACGAATCAGAAGGCATAGTAGGCCTATAGCATAGAATTTGAATTTGAATGCAAAAAATTTGAAAAAGATTGCCCATTAATGAAATTGAATGGTTGACCACCTCTTGCCGCTGGCTTTTACGAAATTGAATGAGTCTTGCGGTCTGATGAAATTGAATGATCTTAATTATTTGACCAGTGAATGCTAAACTGAAGGTGAAATTGAATGACTCCTTTAAACTGTTGAATGCTGCTTCAACGGAGCATTCGTTTTCAAACGAAATTGAATGAGCCAGGAGTTAAAATGAATGGATTTTTGTTGAAATTGGCCGGGAAAACCTATAGTACTACGCACCGAATATGTAGATATGCTGCTGCAAAATAAAATCCCTTTTTCATCAGTAAATTGCTGGTGAAATGGTGTATTGCGATATTCCTATCTACATGGCCTATGTACTTCACGTACACAACCACTTGTGATCTTTTCGGTGCAACTTCGGTCTTCAAAGTCCCAAATTTTTCCCCAAAGCTCATTTGTACTCTTGTTTACTAGGCCTAGGCATTTTCTAATTGTCAAAGCGCATTGCCGGGCGCTAACGTTTGCTATAAAAATCAGAATTGATTGATTAAGTGGTTGATTAAGTGGTTGATTGACTCGACTGATTGATTGATTGATAGGCCCTGAATAACAGAAATACAAATAACTGTACAGCAGTTTGACATCTATGGGGCATCACATTTGTACGGTGGCTCATACTCGCCAATTCCTAGAGAACCCCATGTTTTTTTACGGCGTTATATCGCCGTACTATTGCGTTATATCGCCGTACTATTGCGTTATATCGACGTACTTTATTGCGTTATATCGACGTACTTTATTGCGTTATATCGCCGTACTATTGCGTTTATCGCCGTATTATACTATTGCGTTATATCGCCGTACTTTATTGCGTTATATCGCCGTCTTTATTGCGTTATATCAAATCAAAATCAAATCAATACTTTATTGTCCACTCTTTAAAAAGATAAACATGGAAAATGTTCTTGTCTCACTCGATTAAAGCTCCAGAACAGGACAGTAAAAATCTTTAAAAAAGAAATATAGAAAATGGAGTTAAGACAACAACGATATTTAAGACAGTGCAGTAGGCCTAACCCTAACCTATAACCCTACAACATATATTGGCAAGACTCAAATTAGCAAAACATATCTAAAGAATAATTAAATAATAGCCTAAGTAGGCTAATAAAGTAATTAAAACAAGGTCAAAATCACCCTAGAACAGATTTTGGAGGCCCTCGGACTGCGTAACGTTTTCCTCTTGCGCCTTACTATGGAATGGCGATCATCAGCCAATATATTTGCTGGAATCGATCAAAATATTTTGATTCAAAAATTGATTCAATTAGAGGTACGGCCATGTACTATATCTAATTGGATCGTAAGTTCTCGTGAATGTCATAAGCAGCGGGTGAAGTATAGCGGACAATTTTCCTCCTGTGAAGAAATTCACACTGGGGTCCCCCCAAGGAAAAAAATAGGCCCAGTACGGTTTCTTATTATGATCAATGATGCTTGTAAGTTGTAAGACGACAAGATCCCTTACTATAAAGTAGCAATTCTGTTCAATTACCTTTCATTCAGCAGTCCTTAGTTACTTACCAAACTGGGCTTCCATTAATAATACGAAATTAAATGCAACCAAAATTTAATGTTGCAGCATGTCAGTGTTTTTGCCAGAAACATATAACAACTCGAAATTAATGATACACAATTACAAAATGTGCAGTATGTTAAAGTGTTGGGTGTGACTATTCAAGACAATTTAAAGTTGGATGCCCAAGTCAATGAGATAATCAAAAATATAACAGAAAGTTATATGTTGTGTTGTTTACGTTCTTACAATTTACCCGTGAATGATCTGTTGTCCACTAAACACTAAAGGGATATGTTATACCGGTTTTAGATTACTGTTAAGTGTTATGCAAATCTTACAAAAGAGCATTTGAACAGATTGGGAGGTGTTCAAAAGAGGGTGTGTCGTATAATGTTTGAAACAGCTACTCTAATTTATTTATTTATTTATTTCTTATTTCAACTGGGTGGCCCATTCAGTGGCAACCACTGGTCTCCCATGGGTCTAATAAAGATGCGCTAAGTGTGTGCAATCTTGAGACTCTTGACAATCGAAGAGTCAAACTGTAAAGACTTTGCTTTGACATTGAATTCCCTCACATGTGCAGAAATTGGCTATACCTCTCCAAAGAAGCCGTCCATTTAATTTTAAGACACGTCCCCCAAAATGACCTACCCAAATATCGTACTGTACATTACAATAAGCAAATGGCAATCCCACATATTTGTCAGTCTTTTAAATGCCTTTTGAAAATTTTTGTTGTTAAACTTTTGTGTGATGTAAATTATATTGTTTAGGCCTTCTGTTTTTTCCATTATAATCGTTGACAACTGTAGGCCTACACATTATCATTGTTTCTCTTTTGGATGTTCAACTTTGTTTGATGTAATTATTTGAAACAAATTTAAAGGTAACATGTACATGTTTTTAATAAACCATTGAATTGAATTGAAATAAATTGATTATTATAAAAAATACGGTGATAGGCCTATAACGCAATAAAGTACGGCGATATAACGCAATAGTACGGCGATAAACGCAATAGTACGGCGATATAACGCAATAGTACGGCGATATAACGCAATAGTACGGCGATATAACGCAATAGTACGGCGATATAACGCAATAGTACGGCGATATAACGCCGTAAAAAACACGGGGTTCTCTAGGAATTGGCGAGTATGAGCCACCGTACATTTGGTTTACATTGTCCAGCCCCCCCCCCCCCCCCCCCCACAGGCCTAGGGAAATGCCTGCCAGCAAGCAAGAAGTATCATAAGAGAAGTTTTCAGACTGAGCCCTCCACTCCAGTCCGGCTTTTTCCAGGGCATATTAGGCGTTTATCTATGGTGGCCCTGAAGGGACATCGCATATCGCAAACGTGTGCGCATACGTATGCAATGTCGTGAAACAATTCGCGAATATATGCGCACACGTATGCAATGTCGTGAAACAATTCGCGAATATGTGCGCACACGTACGCAATGTCGTGAAACAAATCGCGAATGTGTGCGCACACGTATGCAATGTCGTGAAACAAATCGCGAATGTGTGCGCACACGGTATGCAATGTCGTGAAACAATTCGCGAATATGTGCGCACACGTCTGCAAATATATTTGCGATGTCGTGAACGTTTATTGCATACCAAGTTGCATACCTTTGAATAAAATGTCTAATGATCTGGGGGGTTTCTTGCCCACAGTGAGATTAGCGGTAGTCATAGTCATTGTTGTGAGGCAAGCGAGGCGGGTGGCGTATTTCTTTTTTTCCCAGGACGAACGTGGGCTATTAACATAAAATGGGCGTGTTTGACCGTAAAATATCCTCGCGCGTGCGTACTCTTCGACCTTGATTGTAATAGCACAAGTACAATTATTAGTAGGCTGTACACACTATGCTGTAGTACATGTTGGCGAAACTTGGCCTGGTGCCAAGTTCTTGGGTACACATTATTGTATAGCCATGCTTACAGGAGCCTGACTGTAGCGCCACGTACTCCCTAGGTCTCTAACAAATTGTCTGCAACTATGACATCATCCCAAAGGTATGCAACTTGGTATGCAATAAACGTTCACGACATTGCAAATATATTTGCAGACGTGTGCGCACATATTCGCGAATTGTTTCACGACATTGCATACGTGTGCGCACATATTCGCGATTTGTTTCACGACATTGCATACGTGTGCGCACATATTCGCGAATTGTTTCACGACATTGCATACGTGTGCGCACATATTCGCGAATTGTTTCACGACATTGCATACGTGTGCGCACATATTCGCGAATTGTTTCACGACATTGCATACGTGTGCGCACATATTCGCGATTTGTTTCACGACATTGCATACGTGTGCGCACATATTCGCGATTTGTTTCACGACATTGCATACGTGTGCGCACATATTCGCGAATTGTTTCACGACATTGCATACGTGTGCGCACACGTATGCGATATCCCTTCAGGGCCACCATATTTATCGGCCCTATACAGTAATCTCCCAGTTTTTGAAATCACGATAAAAAATTTGAAATATAAGTTTTCGTTTTAAGGGACAATCCTTCGAATTGGGTGCTTTTGGCCTTAAGGCCCTAAAAGCGTCTGTTATTATTGATGGAAACTAAAAGTAGAATAATCATTGATTATTATTCACACAAAATATCCCTCGAAATGTTGCGATTTTTTTTCACTTTGTAAACTTATAACACGGCTCGCTAAGTATTGAGTCAAAACTTGGTTCTTCAAAATGGTGGAGCGTATTAATTTGTGCAAAGCGCCCAATCCGAAGGCAACGTGTCCCTGCAGAAACTCCAGGTTGTAGGTTTACCTTTGGGTGTAGCAATAACAGCCATCCCCGCTGGATGGACAACACTATTCTACGTTATATCGCCGTACTATTGCGTTATATCGCCGTACTTTATTGCGTTATCGCCGTACTATTGTGTTATACAACGGTTATTATCGCCGTACTTTATTGCGTTATATCGCCGTACTATTGTGTTATATCGCCGTACTATTGCGTTATATCGCCGTACTATCGCGTTATACAATGTTATATCGCCGTTGAAACCCTTGAAAATCGCCAAGACAAACTGTAAAGACTTTGCTTTAACATTGAATTCCATCATATGTGTAGAAATTGGCCCTACCTCTCCAAAGATGCCGTCCATTTAATTTCAGACACGTCCCCAAAAATGACGTCCCCAAAAATGACCTACCCAAATGTCGTACTTACGTCAGTCTTTTGAATGCCTTTCGAAAATTTCAATTATTTTTGTTTAACTTTTAAATTTGTGTGATGTAAATTTTATTGTTAGGCCTTCTGTTTTTTCCATTATAATTGTTGACAATGTATAGGCCTACACGTTATTGTTTCTCTTTTTGATGTTCAATTTTGTTTGAGTGTTTTGAAACAAATTTAAAATTAACATGTAGGCCCTACATGTTTTTAATAAACCAACTTTCAAGTGAATTGAAATAAATTGATTATCGCCAAAAAATACGGCGATATATTATGCAATCAAATACGGCGATATAACACAATAGTATATACGGCGTAAAACGCAATAGTACGGCGATAAAACGCAATAGTACGGCGATAAAACGCAATAGTACGGCGATATAACGCCGTAAAAAAACCCTCATGGGGTTCTCTAGGAATTGGCGAGTATGAGCCACCGTATACTTTGCCGCTGCATGAAATGACAGCGGAAAAGCGAAAGTTGTCAACCAGCTTGAGCAGGAGCATCCTTTACTTAGTTTTTCCCGGAGCGAAAGCTTACAAAATGTTTTTCATGAGAAACGCCGTACGTCTTAAATGTCAAGATTTCCAAACAGAGTAAAACCGACACAATATCGATAATGGGTTTTGCTCAGAACTGGAACATGCTATAGATATCATTTTTTTGAAGCAAGACATGGCATGTGGTGACGTTACGTATGTGCCGGATGGAAAACTCCACTCATTCCCCCCCCCCCCCCCCCCCCCCCCGTGCACAAGGCTGCACACAAGGCCTACTCAAGTTCAGACATTAATGTGACATCGACAAGATGTCAGTAAAGTATCTTTAGTCAGACTTTACAAGACTAACATATATAAATACGATTGACTGTTCATTGATTTAAACGAACGCAACACAAGTCTTCGATGCTTCTATCTTTTGATGCACCAAGAATAGTACTCACTGCAGATGCCTTATCAGCAACATGTTTTCGCTTGGCTGCAGCTTTTCGGAATATAGGCCAAATGCCCCCCCCCCCCTTTTTTTTTTTACATCGAGATGAAAGTTTCCAAATGAAACCTTATTTATCGGGCTACACGTCATATCCTCGAATTAGTCTTAAAATATGAAATTGTGTAATTGGTGGTCTAGAATGAGTCTTTTTAGTTATACTTATAGGCACACGTCCAGTCAGATCCAACCCCCACACTTTGACGAACGTTTGAGACAAAACAAAGAGATTTATATGCATATGGTTGTTTTTGCAACTAAAAACAAAACCACCACACAAATACAGAACCGTACACAAGGAAATTTTAAGCAAGTCGATTCCCATAAATATTCTGCAATTTTGACTTTAGGCCTACCGTCAACAAACAGTTTGACATTCTTGGAAGCAAACTGCGATGCCCTCAGAATGAGTCTTGCCAATTATGCCTTCGGTCTTACCGACTCCAGAAATATCCCATGGGTCCAATTCAGACACCAAACCGTTTCTCGAGAAAAACCTCAACAACTCTGAATCATCACGTATTATTAGTTTTCTGGCGATAACAATTTGATTGAAACTACATCACTACAGTTGTTTTCCTTTCGAATGACGGTGCCGCATTGACTAATTTCAGAAAAGAATATCTATTTTTATAGTATTTCAATAGGAAGCGAATAATTTGTCTCTCCGGAAAGGGTTGCAAGCAAAGTAATCATCACTGGTTTTGTTTTATTCAAACCAATAACTAATGTACAACGTAAAGAATGATCTATGACACAAATCCACTCGCTTGACAGATTTATAGTTAAAGAAACAGTTGGATTTCCCCGATATAATATAAGTTAGTAATTTAAGAGTATTTTGATGAGACGAATTAATATTTCGAGGGAACGAAATAGTGTTTCAAGGGGACGAAATAATATCTCGAGGAAACAAAATATTATTTATAAAAACTTGTCCCTTTACTACGGGTTCCGTAATATTTATACCGGGTATAAGATACTTCCTACTCGTGCTCATTTTCATATTGAACGAGTGTCTAAACAAAAACCCACAACCGTAGGCTTTCCAGTTTATTTTAAAGTACTATCAATAAAAAATCTTCTCTTCACATTCTAAACCCGACAATGGGTCTCAGAGGTCCAAAGAAAACAACCTGCCCAGAGCAAACGCTCATCGTGACCTTTCATCCGCAAAACGCACACATTGCATGCACAAAAGGAACGACCACTCACATGCATTTCTTAACTTATCATAGTTTATGCAACCCACTTATGGATTGAACTGGAATTTCAGTTTTGAGAAAGGAAAATATCAATAACTTAATTGACAGCACATTTTGACTTCCATTCAAACGTTACATGCTGAAGGTGACTGAAGAATGTAGGGCGGTATTTTGTGACAACATTAATTCCGGGTCGTCTGCCAGGCACAACGCAAAAATATGTAGTTCTCAATAACTTACATTTTCGTTGGCCTTTTTTGTTACAACTTCCCTTTTTAATTTGATATGTGCCACTGTCTCAATACTTATGTTATTTACTTCCCAGAAATCAAGATCTACATTTGCCGAAATGAAATAATCACTCACTACAATAACATTACTACGTGATCAAAACTTGTGAGTTGGGCGATATCTCATAAAAAAAATTAAAAAAAACTCCCGCAGTGGAAATTCTTTTTTAAAGAAATGGTTTTATGATAGCCAAATAAATGACTGTGCATAATTAGTAAATAGTTTGTGTCTTTGACGTTCCACACACATGGATAAAATAAAGAAACCGCTAGCATGACCACCTTAATTAAACAAGAGATGGGTCCAACCCTTTTTTAAGAAGAGAGACATCAAGACTTGATGTTTGAAAGTGGTTTCAAGAACTAAACTGAAAAATGTAATGAATATGTTTCTGCACACAGTTTTGGGCTCTTTAAAATGAAGTTACTGACATTTTACCCCAAATTTGCCACTAAAATTAATAAGTGTACAAAATGAAGTCTTAATTTTTCAATCAAGTCTTAAGTTTGCATAAATTTAACATCTCAAATCTGACATATATTATACATCATCTGAATATGAAAATCAGATCAACAATATTTACTCAAGACATACATGTACATACGAAAGTCGGCATTTGTTATATTGCCTTTATTTTTCATGTTATCTGGTTTATGCATCTTGTACATTTAAAATATCTAATGAATTGTGTTTAACATGTTATAACTACCCTTGTGGGAAAGCAATTGAAGGACTACCTTAATTAATGATTGTTTGGAGGATCTGAGAGAGAGAGAGAGTACCACAATCCAGGTGCAATACAAAGGTGCCATTTGCTATAGTTAGGAAAACTGTCAAACTACATGTATGACTGACTTGCAATTTTAACAAGTCCCAGATCTCAAACTGCAGAACTGGGCCCAATTTCATGGCTCTGCTTACCGCCGAATTCTGCGCTTGCGATCACCATTCTCCGCTTACTGTGTAAGTGCCGAATTTCTGCGCTAGCTGTGTAAGTGAAGAATGTCTAGAAACGCACGCGCACAAGCAAAAATTCCCTGCTAATCCGTGAAATATGCTTGACGTAAGTGTGGAATTCCCTGCTTCCGAAAGCGCTGATTCTTTGCTTACGGTGAGCAGAGTCATGAAATTGGGCCCAGATACCTCTGAATTTGTCAAAGACTGAAACTTATTGAATAAGAAAAGAAAACATGTGAACATATTTTAAATTGCTGTAAATTGTTACTTTATTTGTTAGGCGTTATGTCTTTGGCTTCAATTAATACATTGGTCCATGAGGTATTTTGACCATCTCAGAGGATATGATTTTTGCTGATGCCTTCTGCAAGTCTTCAAGACAGTCATCTATTTTTTCAATAGCGGAAATACAATTAAGAAAAAGGTGAATTTTGTCAAACTACTTAGATGAGCTCTTGACAGTAGACAGTGTACGGAGCAGAGAGTCTTCATCAGCTGATGATCCTTTTCTTTCTTCCTCTTCAAAGTGGTGCAGCACAATGATTTGCAAGGAGCTTATTGATATAACTAAAGATAGATCAATAAAATAATAAATATTTATATATTTTAAAGATTTTTAAATAAATGAGGTGCCACTCCAAACAGTAGTGTAGAATTTGAAACATTGCGAGGCGAAAACACAATCTAGAGAAGTTTGCAGGAGCACCATGAACAAATCTCTTCAGAGTGTGTGGTAAGTAACTCATCAGGGGCAAGTTTTCATACAGCTGCTCTAAGCACAAAATGCTCTAAGCACAAAATGCAGCTAAGCCAAACAAATATATGCTTACCTGAATAAGGTTACCAGCCAAAATGCCATATCACATGTACCATCTGTGACTGGTATCCTGCTTATTTTGGCTTAGGCCTAATTTATTTTGGATATATTGGCGTAACCAGCAGAAAAAATAGGGTAGGTAGGTAGTTGTTTTTTTTTGTTTTTTTTTTATTAAAGTCTACATGTAGGTATAGGATAGGATATTCCAGCAAAATTAACCTTTCAGCGTTTAAATGACCTAGATTATGGGAAATCTTTCCCATCATCTAAACACGAGACTATACACATGTACTCAATTATTGGCCAACGATGATCTTCAGCATGTTGTGCAAAACATTAAGCACTCCAAAGTCCCATGAACGCTATCGCCAAACAATTGAAGAGAAACAGTCAGAAATGGTTTCAAATGTATTTATAACCGATTTCTATGAAGATAAAATTGTTATCAAATGCGCGCTCATGGAATACTTTAAAACTTAGCACATCTGTATCCTGTATATTCAACTCTGCCTTCAGCCTCATTGGATATGGGAAACAAAAGGGCAATCGGTCTCGTTGGATATGGGACGCAGAAGCACTATATTTTGACCATAATCCAATCAATTGTGTGATAACTAATAATATCTTTTCTTCAACTGAGCTGTGCACAAAATGTGTTGACAGGAAGTCTAGGCTGTGTGGTTTATGTGATATGTATGAGATGTCATTGAGATAAATCCTTGAGACATTTCTCTATTTAACTATGATAAAAAATGATTCAATATATATTTTCCTAATGGAAAAGGTCACAAACAAGGACATTTTATCTGCAAAAAGGTAAGTCGTCCCGCCCACTGAGCGTAGTTAAGCTGACTTTATGTCTAGAACAAGTGAGTGTAACACTCACTACATCAAACAGCACAATTGACGTCAAGTCTAGGGATATGTTTGTATTAAGACTACAATCGTATTTGTCAAGGACTCACTTACTTAGGATTATGTTGTTCTACCCGGCCTTTTAGGATGTTCGGTCCCAGGTACTTGCCAATTTCTATAAGGCAAAGGCTGGCAGCACTGCTGGTCAAGGCATTATCGCATGACTAAGGAGAAAGACAACAAAGTACATCACAATTAATTTGGATCAAGTCACTGCTTCTGAATTTATCAAGTGACAATGCTAAATATAAGCACGCCCTAAATCCCTGCATCATCCCACACGAAGGAAGAACAAATAAGTTTTCCATATTTATCATTGAGTAATAACTTTTCATGGTTAAACTTGAACATGGAAAAAATGCTTAGTCAAGATGCATGAGAAGCCGAAACACAAGAGAAAGGGCCATATATCATTCCTGTGTGCAAGGGTAATTGGAAAGTGAACACTTAGTCAGATTTAAAACCATGCAAAGGTTTTTGTTAACATTGAAAAATTAATTAATCACGTAATTTCTTAATAGCTAATTTCCTCCTGAAGACGATCAGAGCATACACTGATCGAAACGTTCAGTTGTTACACCACCAGTTATTTTTTAAACCACCAAAACTCGGTAGTACATAGAGTTACTGAAAACAATAGTTTCTAAAAAAACACTGAACAATGTGTGACCTAGTTCGAAACCTCAAACAAACCAGAAGTAACAATATATCTTTTCACATCTGAATATGACTTTATAAATTAGGAAAAGAAATTTGAGTGATTTCAACATTTGGGAAATACCGCTTTTACTGAAACCAACTGCACCAAGGCCTAATGGTAACTCACCAGAGCATAGAATATGGGATCCAGAAATGCCTCCAAAGTGGGTTTGAAATATCTCTTTCCAATGTTCTTGGCAATGATTGGCAGCTGGAAACAAAGAATACAACAACGATGACGGTGAGAAGTATTGAAACCATCCTTAAAAGCACTGTCACATGTTAAAAAATTGTTTATGATCAATACAAACAATTATAATAAATTTATTACAAATTAAAGCCAAAATAGAACAATAATGTTTTAAACTTTAATCGCTGTAGTACCCGCTGCAGTACCTGCTGCTAACACATGGGATTTGAACTGCCTCTAGCCATCCGGCTAGCTCTGTGGTCTAGTGGTAAGACATCTGCTCTAGCAATGCGAAGGTCGTGGGTTCAAATCCCACCCGAGTGATTTACCTGTGGGGTTTTTTTTTCACAGAACTTGGGAAAGTACTGAGTATACACTGCTTAATACACAACTGGTAAAACAAATTATAGATCAAATTTGACACAAAGATACAACTCTTCCCACATTATTCCTGCACTGTCCCAAATCCTTTGTACATGTGTAATCCATCAAATAATTTTGTATGAATTTGAATTCATGGTGAAAAGTCTTTTTTCATGTTGCTGCCAGGAACTTATTTTTGTCAGCTTCATCTTGGTTTGGTTAATGCACAGGATATGTTTTCATAAAAGCATGGCAAGCCAGGCAGGATAATGATATTTATACACACAATGTGAAGTCTCAACACACTACTCGTTAAGGCAGCTCATTAATTCATGTTATTATTTTTAGTTCAGCTGTTAGAGTGAATTGCACAGTGAGGCTTCATGGGGTGCATTACTTTTATTCTTTGAAGACAAAGTACAGGATTGGTCATTATCAAACAATAAAATTGAATTTAGGGGTGAACAAAGACAATTGATTAGACAGGGATTTGAACCTGGGACCTCCGGATTAACAAGCCGGCACTCCACCAATTGAGCTATCTAGCCTATGTTGGCGGTCTCCCTATTTTGTCAACATCTTTGTTTGGGGAGCCACTCAGAAGACATTCAGTGTAACAACCGTATAGCTACAGATCACATCAAATTGAAAAACAAATTGATAAGTTTCAATCTGAACAGAAAGCTCACTAGTGGTAGAGTTTCAAATACCAGTACCAATCTTTCAGAGGCGTACTTTCATCATGATCTGAAATACTGTCAGTTCAAAAAATAGCATTTGAAGACTATTGAAGTCCATTTGAATCATCATTGCTTATTTGTTATCCCCAAAAAGCTTGTTGTTGTTTTCCTAAAAATGTGCCCCCAAAAATTGTTGAACACTAGTAGTTTAGTACATTGAAATTAATTTTCTCTTCAAAAAAACAATGACGTACTTTAGTGCTCGAAACTAACACTGAACCGCAGCCCCAAGTCCTTGTGATTTTATGAGAAACGGGTAAGTTAAACCACGACTGGACAAGTCCAGTGGTCTTGTATTTTCCTATTGAATATCTTTGATGCAAAAAATAAGTTAGTGGCCTGACATTTCGACCCTAGCAGAGTCTTTCTTGAAGGCTGAATGACAACTCACAACACACATACAAGCAGACAAGAGTTACAAGAGTAGTCAAGTGGAAATACATGAATAGAGAGAGTGGAGGGAAAAAAGCAGAAAGCATTCAGAGAAGGCAGGGGGTAAGCAGGGATTATGAAGACAAAGGGGGGGGGGGGGGGGGTTATGAAGGGAAGGGGATAGCTTGACCACAAGAAGTTGGGAACACAAAGGACAAAATGGAAGGTTAGAAGAGAGGTAAATAATTAGTTAATACAATGAAGGGCAGACTAATAAAGTGCTAGTGGATAACTGTGTGGGAAAAGGAGAAGGCAAAAACAAAAGGTCATTAGTCATTTCCTTCTTGGATATTCAAACCATGGGGCTGAGTGGTCTTTGATATCCAAATATTGAAATATCTTTCAATTCTGTTGTATCGAAGTATACTTTCCATAAAACAGATGTTTATGTGTTAAATATGTGTAGATAGCTTTTTCTCATATGGCCATGTTCTTGTAAAACAAATTCTGGAGTCCAGTAAAAAAAAATTGAGCTACAAGCCCTGCTGTCAGGATTTTCCTCCCAAATCCAAAACCCTTTACTTTCAAGGGCTTTGAATCTTGCTATTCAAATATTGCAGACCTCATTTCAAGACTTGCTTATTGTCCTGAACCCCGTGAGGAATAAAAACATTGCCCATTCATTCCTACTTACTGAAGTGCCTGGAAAATTCCAACCGGCAAGACAGTCACATAGTTACAAACTGTACTTTTGGGTCTTTAATTTGGAGACAGAAAATGCCCCCAAGTGATGCTGCAAACTAAAAATAAAAAATCACAACAGAATTCTGCTCCTTTTGTAGTTCAGCATCAGACAAAGGACAGACCTACATGCTTTCTTGAACATCTCCTTAACATTGACATTCAAAACACTCTGTAAGTGGATAAATACAAGGGATGCTTCCTACATATGTAGTAATCTGATTAGAGCCAGCCTTGAAAGTTGCATAAGCGGGTTAATTCATCAGTGAATCACCACAGAATTGAATACAAATAACAGTATAGGTAAACTGCAAGCGTTCATAACTATGCTGAAAATGAAAAAAAATTATTTGGTGGTAGCCCCCGCCTCCCCCCTTCAGACACAGACAAGTGCGCACCCACTCTGTGCTTCTCAAACAATAGACAAGCGTCAATATACTTCTTGCATCAATGTTATGAGGTAGTTTGACTTTAACCTTTAACACAGGATTACGGAGGGGTCTTTGAAAAGAAAAATTAAAACGCTTGCACTACTTAAGGCTGTGTTCTAATGTGGAACGCCCCAAACCAAAATCATGTGAAATAGAAAAATAATTTTAATTTAAAACAGTGAAAATACTTAAATGTTCTATATGTTGAGAAATACTTTTATAAGCCCGGTTTAGAGTTTTGGCAGGGAGTGCCTGGTTCTCCGGCATGGAGTGTAACATAATACTGTCACTGCCATACAATCATAACGTTTACGAAAGACAAGAAAGAAATCAATCGTCAAAAAAAACACAGTGTACACACAGCTAGGTTCATGGAAGAAAATTTAAAAAACTTACATTTTGCAAACAGTTACATTACTCTGTTGAACAATTGACCAACAATCTTGGCTGATGTCATGGAACCAATGAGTATTAACAAATTTGTACACATTTTGGCTGATTTACCTGTTTACAAATAGTTTCCAAGAGTTGAACGTGTTGGGTATAGCTCTGGTTTCTAGTAGTTTCTGCTACAGATGGTAAGATGGTCCCAACTGCTGCAGATAGAGACGGTTCTGAAGACAGTTCCGATAACAACAATATACAGCTGTGAATAAACACAAACAATAACAGCTTGAGATGAGACTATAGGAAACAATAAAGCATTAACCTAGTAAGTAAAATTGGAATTATTTTATAGTTAATTTTGCATCGAGGATAAAGAATATTATTAAACCGATGTGTACTAAGCACTGCACACTCAGTACTTTCTTGGGTGTCAGGACACTTCGTACCTTTACCTTTTCGTACCCGGGACACTTCGTACCTTTTACAAGGTACGAAGTGACTTTGGACACTTCGTACCCTGGACACTTCGTACCGTGAGCCGAGTCACTTCGTACCTTTCGTACTTTGAACTGACCGAACAAATATACAGACATAAATTTATTTAAATTGAAAATAATTATTTTTAATAAATAACAATTGCTGTCGAAATGAACAATTGTAAAAAAAATATATAATAATTAATTATCTAAAATATTAAAACGAATAAGAAGAAAATATTTTGGTTTTTCTTATAACGTATTCAATTAATATTGATAAATAAGTTGTAATTAGTTTTGTCGAAAGAACAGTTAATAACAGTTAATTAGGATGACATTTTTACTGACATCCAATGGTATAGGGCCCCAACATTAGAGGGCCGACGGTACGAAGTGACTCGACTGACGGTACGAAGTGACTCAGCCGACGGTACGAAGTGACCTGCTTTGCCAAGGTACGAAGTGTCTCGAAGGTACGAAGTGTCCCGGGTACGAAAAGGTAAAGGTACGAAGTGTCTGACATGTCTGACATCCCTTTCTTGAGTCCCATGCGAGTGATATGTCTGGGGATTTTTTCACAGGACTCGGGAAGTACAGTGCTTAAAACACAACCACATACGGGCAAAGAAACAAAAATAATAAATTGGAAACAAGTGGTACATGTATGTGCTCAACACTGATAGCTACCTAAAAGTGAAAAAGACACTTTGAATGAGTTCTTGAATCACACATCATATTCATTATCCCCGATGCAAAAATTAACATCTATTAAATTGTGCGGTACCCGCTGCCAATGATTTGAACCGCCTCTAGCCATCGGGCTAGCTCGGTGGTCTAGTGGTAAGACATCTGCTCTAACAATGCCAAGATCGTGGGTTTGAATCCCACCCGAGTGATTTGCCTGTGGATTTTTTTCACAGAACTCGGGAAAGTACTGAGTATACAGTGCTAAACACACATCATGTAGGGTAAAAACAAAATTATACACATCATATTTATAAAGCTTTACAGAGGGGCTACTAAGGTCAAATTCAGTTTTGTGATGAACTCATCTTCCAATAGACCTTTCTTTTGCAACGTCACAGCCCGAGTTTTTGCCAACCCAGGTTGGAAAAGTATGGAAAGCCATAACTGCAAATCAAAAACAGATTGCCACAGTTTGTAGCAGTGTTACACAAATATTCAAAAATAGTGTTGAATTTGTTGGAAACAAATCAACCAATCATGGAAGGTATTTCCGTTCATGAATCTTTACAGAAAATGTTGAATTTGGTCACAACATTTTTTAACACGATTGAATGTTTTGCTAACATTCGGCCGTCCATGCCAACCGGCGCACTTTGTTTATCAACAAAAGAAAGGTCTACAGATAGAGTCCTTATGACAATGAGAACAAATTCGCTAACCTCATGTTAAACAATAGAATGGAGTAAACTGTGATTGTATTCTTTTGGTACTCTGTCACAGCAAAATATAAAACAGGACGTCATTGGATGTCAACAATCAATGGGTCTGTACATTCACAAAGGAATTGTTTGTTAGTCAACCAAGGTCACACTGAACGCTGTTTTATTCAATATCATAAAAACTCAGGTTTGAACTGTATAAATGTACAGACCCATATATTTGAAATGTATTATAATTTAATGTTTTTGGATGTTAACAAATCTTGCACTGGAACGGTATATTCCACCTTTTTAATAGAGGTTAGAGACTTGTACCAAAAAATTTGGCCACCGTGCTTTCATAAAGACTTTGTCTATTGGAAAATGACCTGTACATCACAAAACCGAGTGCCCCAAATAAAAAACAGGGAAATGTTACGTACAAAGGCTGCAAGGCAGACCTATATATATATAGGCTATGATGGGATTTATGCATGGGCAAACATCTTGGTTCTAGACATGTGAAATGTTTAATTTGCCTACTTGAGTGTTCATTGTGTACTCTTGCATTTTGTTAATGGTTATAAAGAGAGGAACAAACATAATTATTAATGGCAATGCAAACAAGAATCTAATAAAAACCTGTCTGTTTTGCTGAGAGGGAAAATTATTATTTTTTAAATTCCATTTTGATTGCGACATGCAAGGGTTATACACAGCGCTGTGCACAATTTCATTGTGCTGTTTACCACAGAGTTCTGCGCTTATGATGTGGATCGTAAGCCAACAATTCCAGTTAGTAAGCAGTGCCATGAAATTGGTAGCATAGGTCCATCCTATTTCATAACAACACTGGAAAAGTACATTCATTAAATTCTCTAGTTCCCAGAAACATACCATAGTACAGTGCGAGTCAAAAAAACTATACACTTTTAAAATTACCTGCTGTTTTATTGTGTAGCAATATAGATAATATATTTTCATATGTACTTTTAAATTCACTCTTTCTGCTTCTTTTGGTGCCAGTTTCACTGGTTTGGATTTCATGCTTGACTGCACATGAGGCAATTAAGGAGGGCAAGTGAAATTTGGTATGCGCCAACTGTTCTGATGTGATCTGCCAGTCCTTGGACGACCAGAATTACCTTCATTGAGGTTGTGGCTCGTTCCTGTGTTTTGGAACTTCCTAACGTTAGCACGAGTTGGGCATCTTACGTTTGGGAACTGGCGGTGAAAACTTTGCAAGACAACTGTGGCACTTTGCGTCCCGGTAATTTCACTGAACAAGAAGGCCCTTTGCTGGGGTGTGAACTGTGGACGCATCATGCTTCAACAGTACCAAGTAGGCCTACTGACACCCTTGCAAGCAAGATCCACTGAGCTGAATTGATTATGCAATCCATGACCAGAACCAAGACAATGATCATGTTCTTTTTAATTGTCTCTTTCTTATCCATCCCTGACCAGTTGGCGCATACCAAATTAAATTTCACATGCCCCCCTTAATTGCATCAAGTGCAGTCAAGCATGAAAACTAATCCAGTGAAACTGTCACCAAAAGAAGCAGGAAGAGTGACTTTACAAGTACATATGAAAATATCTTTTCTATAATGCTACACAATAAAACAATGGGCAATTTTAAAAGTGTACAGTTTTTTTTAACTTGTACTGTATACATGTATCTCCTAATCCAACCAGTTCAATCTTCATTTCACCCATTTAAGACCATAGCGGCTACAAGTGGCTTGTACCAAAATGCCCATAGCGACCGCAAACGTCCATAAGTTTTTAATTACTGCTGCTCAAACAAGAGGGTCAAAGAAAAGGCAATGTACCTATTTGACATTTTGTAGTGTTTCCCTTGTTAACATAGAATCAACAATTCTAAAACAAAACCATTTCTTTTTTTTAAATAATTTTTTTAATAACTGTAGTGAAAAAAATCAACAAGATCAGCAATGTCTGGGCATATATGGTGATCTGGTGATGATATACAGAAACGAATGGTCTCTAAAGGGTTAAATTGGTGCTCATATTTTTGCACACAATCCATGCTGATTTTCTAAACTGACAAGCCAATACAACAAGATTCAACCACATGTCTCTCATGTTTAAAGGACAATATCATTTCAAACAAAAAATAACTTCTCAGCATGAGACCCAAAGTCAGAAAGTGCGCGCTCTTAGATAAAAGTGTCAAATGTTCATCCTGGAATCACTAATCTTATGATATGCCCACTAGTTTAATTAAAAAAGAATTTTGAAAACTATAATTTATTGACAACTAGAGTTCATTGACAACTAGAGACTGTTGAAAACTAGAGTTCATTGAATACTAGAGATTATAGAAAACTAGAGTTTATTGACAACTAGAGTTCATTGAATACTAGAGATTATTGAAAACTATAATTTATTGACAACTACACGTAGAGTTCTTTGACAACTACTAGAGACAGTTGAAAACTAGAGTTTATTGAAATCTAGAGTTTATTGAAAACCAGAGGTTATTGAAAACTAAGAGTTCATTGAAAGAAAACTAGAGATTAATGAAAACTACAGTTCAATGAAAACCAAGGTTTATTGAAAACTAGGGTTTATTAAAGATTCAAACAAACAAATCCACACTCTTCCAAAAACCAATGTTTTTCTTTACCTGGTTCTCTGTAGTGTAATTTTGTCATGGGTCAGTGGACATGGTGGATAGCCTTTTAATGTGTCAACTAAATTAGCTTTCTTTTATAGCACTCCATCTTATTTTGATTGAAAGCCGATGGTTCTTATTCTTTCAGTGACACTCTTGACTATGACTGGTTTGTTTTAGCACTAAATATGAAAATATGATACTTTTTATAAGAGCGGTGTCTGGTTTTGTTTAAATCTGTGAATTGTCACAGTGACTTGAGTAATGATGCAAAAGTTATACCTGACCCAAGGGAGCTTGGTTGACCTGTAGGTCAGATTGCATAGGGTGTATTGCAGGAAGTACTGCAAATGACTTTAAATACAGTCATTGCGCCCTACCTGGTACTACATGATGAGAATGACTGTTCAATGTTGTTCATTCATAAATATGTGGGACAGTTTATCCATTTTGGTTGGCCAAGAGGAGATCCATTTTTAAACGTGCGATACAAACACGGTCAGAGTGTTTTAACATAGCCTGATGAATTTGTATCAAAAGAGGGCACTATCAGATGATTGAGTGGAGCACGCAAATTTCACGGCCCAGTTTAAGTTGGTAGGTCCCATAGTTTGTCTTGTGCAAGTATAAAACTTGTGGCGATAGTTTGAAACTTTGCTCGAGGGGCTACTTAGTTCTCAACATGGATAAATCAACGCAGCTGAGGCTAAAACTGATTTGTTCTGAAGGTTTTTTATGTTTATAATGGAAAGGTATTTATAACTGGAAATAAAAGAGTCTTGACACAGTCTTGAACACTCGTTTAAAACCCTGCAGAGTTGTGGCCGTGCAATAAAGGACCTCGCCTTCTAAAACACGGCCACGACCACGGCCCTGCCAGTTTGAAATGAACATTTTAAGACCTCATCCCACTCTTTTATTCCCTTATTGTTAATTCCTTTCTCTAGGCTCATTGAGCGTGCCTGTCTGGGGCCATAGCTTACAAGCTTTGCTTCCTATGGGTTCCTCTGCAGTAGCTCTAAAACATTGCAGTAAAATTTTCTTTTTATAGCATTCAAGGATACATTTTGTAGATTGTTGTGTTATTTCTGACTACTTTTGTCACAATTGATTGATTTGGTTAACTTTGGAACCAAATAACCCTTGCAATTTTGACAGGGAGCAACCAAGAGGTCGTATTCAGGAAACTACTTAAGTCACAAGTAACCTTAGACAAATCTTAGTGACTAAGTGGTATTCACAAAGCATTTTCGGCTAACTGGAACGCTTACTTTTGCGTCTTAAATCTAAGTGTGGTATGACTTTACTTAAGTGGGGCACTAAGGTGTCATGGCAGCTTTTTAAAGTGTCCTGCACCACAAAGAAAAGCCTTCTGAAGCCTTCTGTATGTAGCAAAAGGTTCAATCCTCCTGCAAAATTTGTCAGCAGAGAAATAATATACTCTGAGTTAGATTTGGTAGGAATGATATTTTATTTTTAACTGATGAAAATATTGACTCAATGACTGAACGAAGCAGCGCTACTGCTGAAAAATCAAGGTAGAACTCAGTGCACTGCAGTTTTATGCATGTGGTGCCATACATTAGGCTTCGCTTGTGAAGTTATTGCCAAGGAAAAATATCAGATGCAGCAAGTCTTCCCACTTTTCCCACTCAGTAAAAGAAGTACCGTAATTTCCGGAATATAAACCGCCCGGCGTATAAACCGCAATGCTCCAAAATATGGAAAAAATATTTAGGTGTCAGCGTATAAACCGCGCGGGCGTATAAACCGCGGCCAAAATGTTTAAAAAACTAACCTCAAAACACGGAAGTAAAGTTCGCAAAACTGCGTTTGGGGTGATTTTTTATCTCATGCTATCAGTCCTGAATTATACTTTTTCCATCAACAACCATTTTCAAGAATTCGTGATTTGATGATCGGTTGTGTTGACCATGTTTTGAGCTTCGTTGGCAACAAAATCTTCGTGAATCAACGATCGGTCGACAACGCACACCGAGAAATAGTTGAACTTTGCCCTGCATCGCATCGCATCGCCCTCTGTTGACAAAAGCTGTTCACGTTTGATTAGACTTATTAGACTGGCGCCAGATGTTCAGGCTATGTGTTGTACAATGTGCAGGCGCTATCTACTGGATCCGTCAGAAGTCTAGCCAAGATCTTATGAATGGAACTATCAACGGCCAATCATCATGCGGTCCTCTTTGTGGTGATGTGCAGTGACAGGCGGGCGGCACATCAGTCAGTCATTGTAGTTGCCACAGTGCGAGTTGTGTTGTAATTAAAGTCGAAATGTATTGAAGTTGACACTATTGAACGTAATTGAAATGATCTATTAGGATAGCATTACTTTTGTAAGCAGGTAGCACCCCCTTGGTGACAGGCGGGCGGCACATCAGTCAGTCATTGTAGTTGCCACAGTGACAGTGAAGACAGCGACTTTGAGGGCTTCGACTTGTAAGACGTCAAGAAATCAACAGCCAAG
Source organism: Leptasterias polaris (assembly GCA_037783415.1). Taxonomy (NCBI): domain Eukaryota; kingdom Metazoa; phylum Echinodermata; class Asteroidea; order Forcipulatida; family Asteriidae; genus Leptasterias; species Leptasterias polaris. The sequence continues at coordinate 7,029,200 of JAZGTN010000027.1, forward strand.
AAAATCAACAAAACCAACAGCTCTTTTCAGAGCTACCACTGCTTCCAAAAAGAGATATAACCATGCAAAGTGAAATAAAAAAATATTAATATAATTAAAAAATGAATACCCATGTACCCTTGCCCCTGAATGAATAATAAAATCCCTTTATTTAAGAACCCACAAGATTTAACAATTAAAAGAACCCTTTATTTAAAATCAATATAAACAGTATGCCAGACCCCCTTCCAAATATTCTGAAAAAAATACAAAAATATCCCTTTAATCACGAACAAAGTCATCATGAATAATAAAATCCCTTTATTTAAAACCCCACATGATTTAATATTGAAAGAACCCTTTATTTAAAATCACGCCCAAATATTCTAAGACCAGTGATAAAAAGAAACACTGCCCTTCAGAGTTTACACAAGTGTCGCTACTTTGACGGCATAGTTCTTTGTGTACGTCCATTCACCACTCATCTGCCGTGGCAGTGACACGTGTATGTTGAGCTGATCAGTGGCTGACACGAGTGCAGCCTGAATGTCTGACGTCAGCATATGGAGATCGCTGGGATAAATAGACAGGGGACCAGTCTAGTCTAACTCGAGTTTCGCTGATTGTTCATCTCTGAGGGGGGACTGAACTCTAACAATAGGGCGGTTGATAAACGTTTTATAAAGGCAACACGGAATACAAATGAGGCGGGATTTTCAACAGGCATTTTCAACAGGATTTTGTCACCACACAGGCATGTTTTGCAGGATTTTTTATCGTTTAAGAACATTGTTTTTATTTAGAACATTTTACAAACGATCTTTCTTTATAAAAATGCTTTTTTTTTCCTCTTCCATATTTATACGTCGGCGTATAAGCCGCCCAGAGAATAAACCGCAGGAGTCAAAAAAAAGTCAAAATCAACGTATAAACCGCGGTTTATATTCCGGAAATTACGGTAATACTATTTGGTTTTACCCACACACAGATGTGCGTAAAGCACTGTATACTCAGTATTTTCCCCGAGTCCTGTGAACAAAATCCACAGGCATATGCATGGAATACACAGTACTTTACACACATCGGTGTATATTCATCATCTCCAATGCAAATTTGAAATCTATTTAAAAAGAAGTAACTTTCTCTGCCCTGAAAAATTTGGCTTCTCAGTAGTAGCTATTAATATTGCCATGTACATGTGTAACATAATAATAATAATAATTAAAACTTGTAAAGCGCCATCTATCTAAGACTAAACTTATTCCGAGGCGCATAAAAACCAAACAAAAACAAAAAACAGAGAGAGTAACCAAAAAGATTACAAATTACGTAGCTTAGAAAGAAATAAGAGCACATTGAATAAAACAGATTTACATAAATGTGTCGGCAAAAACAAGTGGAAAAAATAACAAACAGATAGTCAATCATAAGAACTATTGAACAGGTGAGTTTTTAGCAATGTTTTGAAAATGTCCAGAGACTTTGTAGCTCGGATATGTAAAGGAAGAGAGTTCCAGAGAGTGGGTGCAGATACAGAAAATGCGCGAATGCCATGTATCTTGTAGTGGTAGATTAGTCAACAGACCATTGTATAAACGCGTGCATTCAATGTTATTTTGGAGAGATTGAGTGTTGAATCTTGTGTTCATATATTTAAATCAAATAGTAAGTGAAACGCACACATTTTTATGTCAACGCATTACCCCCCCCAAAAACGCGTTAATAATTATTACGCATGAATTTAGTGAATTTAGATTTTTGTTTTTTGTTTCAAGACTTAAAGCGGTGTGGTAAGAAACAAGTAAGTGGGGTTCGTGAATAGGTAGTGCCAAACTTACGTAAGTTGGGTGCTTAAAAGTTTTGTGAATATGTCTCATGCCTGGAATTTCATCTTTGCCGGGGGAAGGCCATTTTCATATGCAAAGGGCACTTCTATTAGAAAAGCTTAAAGTCTATGGGGAACTTTTGAACGGGCACCAAGGCCAAGACCAGGGCAACAGAGGCCATGGCCACCGTGATCTCTGTGCAATTCCAGGACTGAGAGATTGAACATATTTTTACAGATTTTCTTGGTAAATGAAAGTATGTACATTACAGGTTATATATACTTTTAATCATTAGATCAATAAACTATTAATAGAAAGAAATGAAAAACAAAAGTTTTATTTTGGGGTTTCTTTTAGTGTACATACAACTGAGTGGACTGAAGTTTTGTGTTTTGGAACAGACCGTGCAAGTCTCTGAATGAACATTTTGTGACCACTTTGGTCACTTTTTTAATGCGTGAAGGAAACAAACTCACGCACTTGAACGGGTCCCAATGTTCCAATATACGCACAAGACTTGCACAAACCTGGCACACCATTGCTTGAATGCATGAAGCGAACTAGATATTACTTACCCATCACAAATCTCCCAGGGCTCTGAAGGCCTGCGGAATTTATGATCCATGCAACCTCCTTCTCTCTTCGAACCACGACCCATTTTAGGAGCCAAAGAACCGCAAGAATACATCTGGAAGGAGACAATTGTAGCGATAGTTGGATTACAGGGTTGTGATTGTACTCAAGTGAAAAACCTCCTGAGAAATATGAACCAATATTGGTCTAGAGATGAGGGAATGCAACCAAGCATGGGGAAAAGGAGAAGAGGCCGACAAAGATGGAGTGATGACGTGAGATCTTGTGAAGGAACAGTATCGACAAGAAAAGCAAGGAATGGTATTTTCATTTGGAAAGCTACAACCCAATGAATACAGCCTAAATGATGATGTTGTCTTTCATTGGTATTTTCTTAAATATATATTTCTACTATATTTATAGTTACATGTATGTTCAAAGCTGTATTCTTGAAATAGCGAATAAATGGCTCCTAAACAAAAATATTGTTGTGTACAAGTTCTGTATGCACTGTTGTTGTGCGGGAACTATCAAATCAACTGTTTTCCAAGTGTGAATTATTTTCTAAGGTTTTTTCCCCAAGGAGAAATTGTGCCACGTATATTGCATTGTATTTGTCTGAACGCGCAGACAGAGTATCTATTTAAGGTAGCTGGTATAAGCATGAAACCAACATAATGCAAAGCCTAAAGCCATACATCAATCACATATTTCTACTTCGGTGCTGTTAATTTTCAAAGTTTATATACCGGTTCTTGAAAATATGAATAAATGGTAAAATATGTGTAAAAGATTAGGTCCCATTCCAAAAGAATAAAACAGTATTTCCAGTCAGTTATTTCTCTTCAATAAAGAGAATACAACTCTTGTTTTCCGAACTGCATTCGCAAACCCAACCTGATTATCGGAATGCAGCTCAACATCATTGTCTCGTAGCCTCTTGACCACACCGAAGGTCGCAGGTCCCTTTTCAAGGTCACTGTACTTTTCAACTGTGGCAGTCTGCTGCTTGAGACCAGCGATCCCATCTTTGATTCTGTCCAAGAGAAGAGTGTTCACATCTTCACCTGTGGGGGAGAGTGATTTGTAATCGACGAGATGAGATTCCTCAAATATTAGGTTAATACTCATCAGTTGTACTCATACTCATGGTGAGAAGTCACCAGAGACTTTGACCAGAAAAGTCAGCATTTGCAAATGTGAACATAATACTGTATACCTGTATCCAAGGTCATAATTACAATTATAAAGTCATTTCAGTTGCCTACTGCGAGGCGCTTAGCAAAGTGATGACAAATTAAAGACAAAACAGTTCAACAGTGCATGGACTAAAATGTAAGCAAATTCAGAGAAATTAGTCTTAAGCTGGCTTTTGAAGATGCCGTAAGGAGTCAAGTGTACGGGGTTGATAGGGGATGATATTATATAGCATCAGTGCACAGGAAACGAAGCTTCTATCACCTGATGAAGAATGAGATCTAGGAATGTTTAACAGTAGTTTGTTGATGATCTCAGATTTGGGCAATATGGTATGTAAACAATATGTCTCTTGTGTACACTGGGGCTAGACAATGAAGTGTTTTCAAAGTCAATAGTAGGATTTTGTAAATATTTCTTTGTTTCATCATGTATTGTCCAAGGAGGCGGTCAAAGTCCGAGAAAAGATGAAATATAAAATGACTTTAGTACCTTTTCTGTGTTTCCAGCATGTCAAGGGACCAATTTCATAGAGATGCTTACAAAAGAAGACAATAGCGCCGACGTTTTTTCTACTCTTGTTTCAAACGGTACATACTGACATGGTATTTTAGCTGATGACATTTTTTTTCAGGTCAGCAAAATTGTTTCGTGCTTAACTATTATTTAGTGCTTCAGCAAATCTACGAAATTGGACCCTAAGCTGTATGTAAGAATGGTACTGATTTTAAAAGGATGTTCTGGATGTTCAATTCCAATGAGACGGTTCAATACTAATCTAGCATTTTTTCCCCTCAGCAGAGCCCAACTCACCATAGGCCTTGGCTACATTACAGAGAGCAACAGCAGCTCCTTGCCTTACAGATGGAATGTTGTCAGCTAGGTTTGCAAAGAACAGCGGGTACAGCACCTCCATACTTGGTCTGATAGAAACAATATTTACAATAAAGAACAATTGCAGATTATTATTTTGGTTTTACCCTTACACTGGCGACTCAGGTGGGATTCGAACCCCTGACCGGACAATCCCTGCATTCAAAAGAAAGTAAAGATGTCTCAATTCCTAGATCTCTGAGAGGGTGCCATACAACAGATAACTTTCACACTGATGAACTTATACTTAAAGTTGGTTTTCACAACACTATTTTCCACAATCAACCAGTGACGTAATTGGCGCAAAGCGACATCAATGAATCTCACGTAAGTTTGAAATGAATGATTTTGACAAAGATTTGATTCCTATTCAAGTACCATCTCATTAGTATTGAGGCTCTATACACTCCTCACCTTGATTCCACAGGGAAACAGTTGACAAATTTACCACAGGCAATGCAGGCAGCATCCCGTACTGGCCAGCTATCATCTTTGAAACAGTCTAGCAAGCCTTCAAGAAGACTGGGTACAAAAGGACGAACAACGTCTTGATTGATCTGTGGAAATGCAGAATAATCAAATATTAACTGCATTAAAGAAAATGCTCTTGAAAAGAATGGCACTTCAGACCAAAGTTATTCATATAACTACTAACTTAATTTTGATTTTGTTTTGTATAGACCCAATTCACCTCACGTCAGCATCACAATAATCTTGGTTGTGCATTTTGGGAGTGAAAGTCCCCGCTGGAAATTTGGAGACTAGCACTCAACAGGATAGAATGGGGGAAGGTTGTGTCCACCTGCTGTAAACAGCCTACTGATGATGATGTAATACCATGGCGGTACCTCTATCATGTCTATAGTTGTTCAGTCTAGTGCCCATTTTAGGTTATGCAGTGTTTACACGCTTACAGGTTGACTCCCAAAATGGTGAGTGCGGCAGAGAGTAGCCTCGTGCAAATGTGGTTATCAACTACTACAGTGCCGTATACTCTTGTAACCTGCAGGCCCAACTTCATTGAGCTGCTGAAGCAAAAGATATTGCTTAACAAATTCCTTTTAAGCAAAATTGGGGAGGATACCAGTCACAGATGGTACATGTGCCATGGTATTTTGGCTGGTATCCATAATTTTGCTTAGATACTTTTTGTGCTTAAAAGCATGTTAAGCAGCTCTATGAAATTAAGCCCTTTTTGCATCATTTGAGGGATAGGCCAAAGCTTTGCCATTTCCCAACATGTTGACATATCTTTCCTACTCTAACAGTATTAAATGATCCCAGTTATTTAAATGACTACATCTATTTTAGAGTAGTTGGACTGTTTTGTGCTGTTAATCATTGTACTTTTTCAGTACGTTGACATCGAATACATGTTTCTGAATAATAGCATTGGGGGTTACTGTGTTAACACATCTGCATCTAGTACATGTACATGTACTTGCAGCAGCTTAGAACTAAAGCCCACCATATTTTTTGTGCAATTCACTATACGTTCGACCGCATGAGGGTCTATGTGAAACAAATTTACGTCATGCAAAACAAGTAGACAGGTTGGGGACCAGGGGATTAAATGTAAAACTGAACATTTCTTCACAAGCTGGGTTTTTTCATGTTAATATTAACTGTAACTGTGAAGCAAGAAAATTCCCCATTGAAAGTGCCCTCATGCGGTCAAAAAAATAGTAAATTTTCCCACCACAATGAGAGAAAGGGCTTGTGTGATGCATCTGTGGTGGATGGGGGGTGGGGTGGTGGGGGAGGGGTCTACAAGGTACATGTAGAGGATGGTAGAGGGTTACCTTGGATCCCAACTCAGCAATGCAGGCACAGGCTGCCTCTCTGACTGCATGATTATCAGCATCACTCTGTGATATGTAGTAATCAACCTGTGATACAATGTCAAATACACTTGTAAAAATGAGTCAACATTAAGAAGCGTTTAACTGAGTGTAAGTAATGTATACAAATGTAGGAGATAAAGAACAATATGATATGGGCTTGATTTCACAAAGAGCTAAGATTGATCTCAGCATTCACTCAACATTCCTTTTTATTTCTGCCTCAATGCGTGGGCATGTCATAAGGGACCATGGCCTACAAGCTCTGCTCCTAAAATGGATCCCTCTGCAATGTTACATTAGTTCTCAAAACCCCTTGTGTGAAAATCAAGCCTCAAACGTATTTGAACAATTTTGGTCCCACACACATTGCTCTAATGCATGACAAACTTGAGCACTTATGGGCCCCTATTGTGTGTTGGAATACGCCCAAGACTTGCACAGTATATTGATCTCTTTTGATTGATATTGTCATTCTTCATTTTGAAACTGTGGGAAAATAAATAAACCTTGAACGTTGAACGTCGATCTTAAGTACAGTTCAATTAAATTTAATTGCAAAGCAAAGTGTGCATGATGTCACAATACAAATCAATTGAAATACAGACAACTCATCTTAAGATAAATCTTAGTGCTTAGTAAAATTGAGCTCTGGTTTGCATACCACCAATGTATGATTTCAGCACTAAATAGACCATGAACATTTATTAACAAAAAGAGTGACCTTTTGCATTCTTCTGACAGGCAAGATACCACACTGGTCATATGGGGAAGTGTTCATTTTGTGTCTCAATTTCCACATAAATTCAAGAGTCATAAAAGTTACAGCTGAAAAGGTTCTGAGTTGGCCCCCTTTTCTTTATTTCAAAAGTTGATAAAAATCACACAGTCCAACCTCCACATAATTTTAGATTTATTGTTTTCTTTTCTGTGGGCTGCGTACAAATTTTGCCCGGAGTAAGTCCAGCCTCTTTTGTAAACATGTGATGACACAGGTTACATGATCTATACCAAGAGCTTTCCCCGAGTCTTGAAGACTAAATGAGGGTGGCACATTTTGTGTTTGCAGAATATGTGTTTGGATTCTGGCCTGTACATCAGGGGCCAAGCAAATTTTCGTGCTTACTGTAGCTAAGCGTATCTCAAAGGTTAGCAAGAAATAAAGGCAGCCACCTTGCACATTCACCATGGATTTGCATTGTTATGTCGTTCGTTTTCATGCAGTAAGCATCGGAAGGCTAGCATGCCTTTTCGTGTGCTTACGGTTAGCAGTGCTATGAAATATAAACTCGTACAGTAAGCAGACCATCATTTTAAAGGAGCGCGATCGCGCTCGCGCTCCTCCGCGCTCCTTAATGTTTTCCAAGGAGAGCAAAAAAAAGCGCTCCTTACAAATTTAACAAGAGTATGTTTTTTCAAAACCCTAGTTGTTGATTAAAATAAGCCGCTTGAATCTCGGAGTTGGCAGTGGCAACATCTAAAGAGTGCACGCTTTTTCTTTTCCCCCCCGTTAATTTTACCTTTATTTCACCGTTCGTAAATAAATTGCAGCCCGGCGGCGGCCGCACCACCATGCGGTGATTTATTTCTTCCATGTGCGTCGTGTATTGTATGCAGCTACGTAGATCTATTGATATACATGTACATGTGTAGACTTCTCTCATTCCCCGCTTCATTCGCGGTACAGTTTGACCGTAGTACATGTACACATGTATGTTTACTGCTGCAGCAAAGGAACATGTGTGGAGACATTGAAAAGTCTACTGACAACAACGCACGGTGTGTTGTGTGGATACCCGCGAAACGTTAGACCTTTTTCACCAGTCGTCACTACCCGCGTTCATAGGCAAAAGCGCCAGTTCTTCGATTCGTTTAATGTGTTTTACGGCTGGAGATATTTTTACGCATTGAACTATGACCTGGAAGAAACTTCGAGATAATTCACGCAATGAGTGTGCGTCACACACGTGTGAGGGGATCGTCGACGACATTTGAGTTGACGTCTTACATTATTTTTCCAAAATGATTTGGTTTGCGATCTTCGAGGATGTGTTTCAAGAACAATTTTCAATGTCCAAAAGGCAACACTTAACCCAATGATTCACTAACACAGGTAAAGACCCCAAACATCAAAATTTCTTTTAACAAAAACCATTGAAAACGTCATGACTGCTCCGTTCATATTTTCGTGGATTATTTCGGAAGATCATTATGATTGCATTTTTTTGTTTTTTTTAGACACTATACGTCTGATTTCATCTTTTGTAAAAGTATTTTCCTCCTATTTACTCGTCCCCGGTCCCATCTATGGTCCCAATAACGCCCAAGGGGTTCACAGAGTGCGGCGCTGACGCACGAGTCAACTTGCCCAAATTCCGGACACCACAAATTCGGGCCTTGCCCAAAATCCGGACAAAATTTTTAGCGTTAGATTTTTCCGGATTTTTTGTGATCGCCTATTCTCATGCACATGCGCAGTAATTTTAAATCGCTCTCCTTAATTCACTTTCTTGATTTAAGGAGAGCAATTTACAGCTCTCCTCGGATTTATTAAAATGAAGGCCTGAGTAAGCACAGAATCGGCCGTTAAGCAGCTGTATGAAATTAGGCCCAGTAAATATCGACTTTAACAAACACTCATCATGGGAGTTGTTGCATATCTTCCATGTGGTTCTTATTCACGTTATTCATGAGATTAGCGTCCGAATCCAGGAAACTTAAAATGACACGGCTCCACCGAAAGGTTCCAAAGGATAAATAAGAATGAACAGGATGCCGTATTTTACACCATGGTTGACTTTATCTTGAAAACAGGTGTTTTACCTGAAAATCTAATTTAACTTCAGAAGAAAAAAAATTACCACGCTCTGGATGTTTGCCTCCACCAAAAGTGTACCGTTAGATCCAACCACTTGCTGCCAGGTCCTCTGTGAATAAGTTCTGACACCTTCTGCAACGTAGTACCTAAAAAATATCAAGTAAAATGTTGTACTGTTGCAATTTCTTCATTTACTTATTGGAGAGTACCCAACCAAGTTACCAGTGGTGTACGATCTCACTGCGCCATTTTCCCCCCCCCCCCCCCCCCCCAAGAATGCCTTGCTCAATCATTAACCCCTCCGAGTGTGACTTTGAAATATCCAAATATATTGGATATTTTAATTACTCCTGTGCTCAAATTGGTCACAGTTCCCCTAAAAGCATCAAGTCAAAGAGCAATTTTGTGTTGACCCTTTGCTCACCTCACCAGTCTAGGGAATACATTGAAGTACATATGAGATCCCATTATCCGAAGCCACAAACCTGATAATTCCCAATCAATGATTAAAGTCCAGCAGTGCACACTCTATTCTTACCTGTTCAGACAAAGTCTGGGTAGAAGGAGTGGGTAGAATCGCTCTCTAGTCTCATCGTTAGGCAGGCTGACCAGGAAACTCCTTGTCGCTACACAACCTGCCATCCTCACCTGTTAAAATACAGAAACAAGATATGATGGACCTAATTAGAATTGTTTAGAAACTATGCTATAATTAGAAATTAGGATTTAAAACACAAATTACACATGGATAACCTAGCGGTTGAGGGCACACTTTGGCTGCATCTTTCTTCTCTTGTGTGCTTTTGTTGTTCAAAACTGAGAAAGATCTTTGAAAACAAATACTGAAATCAGGAAAATCCACTGACCAATCACAGACCTGCTAGATATGCCCCAATTTGAAAGCTTTAGTAATTAGAATTGCCCTTATTGTCATTTTCCATTTTACAGGTATCTTCAGGCCTTTGGGGTTTGAGGGTTCTTTGGTTTAATGCCCAGAAAGGTATAATCATATCAAAGCAATCAAATAATAAACCAAAAGGGAAACTGAATTGGTAAATTTATAAATGATTTGAGCTTGAAAAAAGAAAACTTGACTAGAGCGGGATTTGAACCAATGACCTCCGGATTAACGTGCCGGCGCTCTACCAACTGAGCTATTATATAGCCCCATTGGTTCAAATCCAGCTCAAGTCATTTTGTCTTTGTTCAACCCCAAATCATTTATAAATTTACGCAGTCAGTTTTCCTTGTTGCTTATTATTTAAAATGTTGCATCCCCTTAAGGTGATCCCCTGGCTGACGCTTCCCGTGTTGTATCGTATACTTGGGTGTGATCCCTGACTACACAGCAGTTTACGTTTGAATGGCTTCTGACTGGCACCCCCCGAACAAAGATATTGACAAAATAGGGAGAGCCAACATAGGGATACATAGCTCAGTTGGTAGAACGCCGACATTTTAATCCAGAGGTCGTTGGTTCAAATCCCGCTCCAGTCAATTTGTCTTTGTTCAACCCCAAACCATATTAAAGCGAGCGGACAACATTGGTAAAAAAATTGTCAAAGACCAGTATGGTCACTTTATATGATCCCACTATACATGAAATAACAAAGCTATTAAAGTTAAAGCTCAATCGGTCATTACAGTCACGAAAAAGTAATGAAAAAAACTTATTACGTTATCACCGTTTCCAAAATTAGGTTTTTATATTCTGCGATAATGCCCTAGTGAAATGCATTCAATACTTGATTTTATAACACACGCATAGATCCTTGTCATTTGAAATTTTTTCATAATAATCACAAAATAAAGCATGACACATGATGCGTGTTCCACAACTAAAGCATGACACATGATGCGTGTTCCACAACTAAAGCATGACACATGATGCGTGTTCCACAACTCAAATGACAAGGATCTATGTGTGCGGTATATAATATGAATGTGCTAAATTTACCTGACTCCAATTGTCTGCTAAACCGTCAGCCAAGTGTTCAGAAAGTTGTTCCCCATACTGTAAGACCGGATTGTCACCTGTCAGCTCATAGCATACCTCCATCACATCAGTCTCATCTGACATTCAAACATACATGTACTTACTTTAGTTACAAAGGATTAGTTTAGTCGGCTAAAATAAATGGGTAACCGTTTATTTTTTTACGCAAACGAACTAGACATTCCAACATGTGATAACGAAATGAACAGTTTGTACACTACAAGCTGGATGGCTTGCACACTGACAATGACAATGAATTGTTGACAATGCTTATTTTTAACCGCTTGTACACTAGACAGCTTGTACACTAGACAGCTTGTACACTAGACGGCTGTATACTAGATGGCTTTTACACTAGACAGCTTGTACACTAGACGGCTTGTACACTAGATGGCTTGTACACTAGACGGCTTGTACACTAGACGGCTTGTACACTAGACGGCTTGTACACTAGACGGCTTGTACACTAGACGGCTTGTACACTAGACGGCTTGTACACTAGACGGCTTGTACACTAGACGGCTGTATACTAGATGGCTGTATACTACATGTAGATGGCTTTTACACTAGACAGCTTGTACACTAGACGGCTTGTACATGTAGTTGTACACTAGATGGCTGTACACTAGACAGCTTGTACACTAGACGGCTTGTACACTAGACGGCTTGTACACTAGACGGCTTGTACACTAGATGGCTGTATACTACATGGCTTGTACACTAGACGGCTTGTACACTAGACGGCTTGTACACTAGATGGCTGTATACTACATGGCTTGTACACTAGACAGCTTGTACACTAGACGGCTTGTACACTAGACGGCTTGTACACTAGACGGCTTGTACATGTACACTAGATGGCTGTATACTACATGGCTTGTACACTAGACAGCTTGTACACTAGACGGCTTGTACACTAGATGGCTGTATACTACATGGCTTGTACACTAGACAGCTTGTACACTAGATGGCTTGTACACTAGACGGCTTGTACACTAGACGGCTTGTACACTAGATGGCTGTATACTAGACAGCTTGTACACTAGACGGCTTGTACACTAGATGGCTGTATACTACATGGCTTGTACACTAGACGGCTTGTACACTAGACGGCTTGTACACTAGATGGCTGTATACTAGATGGCTTGTACACTAGATGGCTTGTACACTAGACAGCTTGTACACTAGACAGCTTGTACACTAGACAGCTTGTACACTAGACGGCTTGTACACTAGATGGCTGTATACTACATGGCTTGTACACTAGACGGCTTGTACACTAGACGGCTTGTACACTAGATGGCTGTATACTAGATGGCTTGTACACTAGATGGCTTGTACACTAGATGGCTTGTACACTACATGTAGGGCCTAGATGGCTTGTACACTACATGTAGATGGCTTGTACACTAGATGGCTTGTACACTACATGTAGGGCCTAGATGGCTTGTATACTAGATGGCATGAACACTTTACAGCTTTTACACAATTACAAATTAAAGCCACATTAGGCCCACTACATGTACATGATGAACCCAACCCCCCAGGTTCATTTCATACAATGCAAACAACATACATGTACCTCTTGAAGCGGAGCAGCTAACGAGGGATGAAGTCACATAGTACCCAGTCTCCCTGACAAAGCGGTTGGTGTGGTTGAGAGTCTGGAAGATTAGATCCAGGAGATCCTGTGTAATGTAAGGGAGGAACCGAGGACCACATCCGTTGATGACCGCCTCTAAGCACCTTAAGATGGAAATGAAGACAGAGACCATTAGTTGAAATGCTTCTACATGTATCTTCTCCACCATCAGTTGTTAACTTCTACATGTACAATGTATGTATCTTTATCCATTGTTTGTACGAGTTTGTGTACTTTTAAAAAATTGATGCTTTTATTGCATTGAGGATCAAGGACTGTATGTTGTTTTTTAAACCATGACCATCTTGGGTGGGACTTCAACCAAAGACCCGCTACACTCTAAAGCAGGTCCCAATTAGATGGTTCTGCTTACAGTGGAATTATGCGCTTACGCCCATAGAATCACACTTTTTACAGGGCGCCATTTACTGCCACTTTCTGCTAAGCAAAAATGAGCCGGATACCAGTCACAGATGATTCATGTGGCAGGCCTGGGATTACACGGAGGCCACGGAGGCCATGGCCTTCGTTGCCCTGGTCTTGGCCTTAGTGCCCTTTCAAAAGTTTCCCATAGACTTTATGATTTTCCAATACAAGTGCCCTTTGCAAAATCAAAATGGCCTTGCCCTTTCAGAGATGAAATTCCAGGCCTGATGTGGAATGGTATTTTGGCTGGTATCTTTATTCTGGTAAGCACAATTTTTGTGCTCAAGCAGCTCTATGAAATTTGGCCCACATGATGATAGGCAAGTTTGAACCCTGTTATAAGCAGTGGGAAGAACAAACAATAATTTTGGGGGTTTGTGAGTTTGTTGGTTGTCATCAACAAGCTCTACCTTTGATGTCATCACGCCGACATCTTAAGCCCGGTTCATACTTCACGCTAATTGCAAAAGCGTAGCCAATTTCCTTGCATCACAATTGATAAACAACACGTACCTGATTGTTCACGTCTCACAATTCGCTTCGTATTTTGCTTTTGCATGAAGTATGAAATGGGCTTTAGAGGAAAAATGGTGATGAATCAATGTAAAAGGCGAATCGATGTAAAAATGCACATGCACAGCGTACAGGATTGGCCAATGAGCAACCTTATGTTGACCACTAGTCGAGGGGGCCCTTACTCAAATGACGTCATGTGCATTTAAGGTCTAAATATTATATTTACTTCATTCTGATGATTACAATTCCTTTACTCTCCATGTAAGTTTTCAGAGAAACAGGAGAAATAGATCTTGAATGAATAAAATACGTACTTCATCCAAGTCTCCAGGTTTTTCCAGCCTGCAGTATCATGAAATATCTGTTCTGCTGTCACTCCCCCTCCCTGAAAAAAAGACAGACAATATTTAGTGTACTATTTACTATTAAATATAAACAACAAGACTCAATGTTTTTTGCACTTAAGTGGTCATTCAGAAAAATTCAATTTTTCTAAATTTTCAAATTGTGGGTAGATGGGTCAAAAGAATTACCTGTAAATTAAAATTCAATTTTCAATAAAATACAATAGATTGAATCAAACAAAGTACCCAGAGGCCTCTTCCAGATTGCCAGTCATAGCTGTCATGTCTGTGCTGTTCCATTGTTATCAGTAAACCTTGTTTCAACAGCCAACCAATAGCGTCCGATGGGGGAGATGGCGTAATTTTTCCTCTTCTGTTTCAACTACAAAGATGCATGCTGAAGGCCCGGAAAAACAGAGCATTTACAAAATCTCCTGCATTTAATGCATTATAACTTTGTTCTTCAGTGTAGAGGTCATAGTCTAAGAATATTTTTTAAATAAATGTGGCGTGAGTGGGTGGGTCAAAAAAAATCAGACATTTTCAAACATTGATTATTCTGATTTTGTATATTGTGCAAGTGTACATTGATCTACAAAAAATAAACTGAAGAGCTTAACTTTGGTCTTACCCGCTCATGCTGAACAGCGAGTTTTTCCATGAGTGTGGTGGCGCTCTCTCTTTCCCCTTGACTCCGATCAGACAAGGGAATACGCTCCAAGTTATTCTTGACTCCATCATGGATCAGCTCACAGACTGACTGGTATACCTCTGGACCACAACGCTTGCACAGAGCACCCAAAACCTCACCTACATAGGAAAGGTTCAGTATTTTAAGGAATATGAAGACAAATAATTAATTTCTCAACAGAGTATCCTGTTTAGAGGTGGGATGTAATTCCACTGTAAATGCCCACTTCACACAAACTGGCTCCACTGATATTCCAGAGAAGCCCATAGGAGTTGCAATGTGCTAGTTTTTCTGTGAATATTTTTTTGAATATTTATGCAAGATAAAACATTCATAATAGATTGTGCAAGTCTAAGTCGAACTTCCGGAACCATGAAGTTTCCTCCCACATCTATAAAAAATAACTGAAATTTGTGACTGGCGATGTGACCGTCGTGTACCAATTGACTGTTCAGGCTCATGTGTGCATGCGCGACATGCATAGCATCTACAAAGAACGCGCATGCGCGTAAGCATTCTCAAGCGGTTCACAAGCTGTGTCAGTTTAGGCTGTCGCAACGAATGCGTCAATTTCCATTTTATTTTCACAATAATGTCATCCAAGGATAAAATTTACAATTCTGAATAGAGCAGGCGTAAAGTTCAGGACACAAGGAATATGTGAGTCAAGTTTCAGCTTCCTCAATTAGGTAATAATGTGAAAAAATGTTATCATAAATTTTTTCGCAATGGCAGAGGACCTTTATACCCTGGACTCCGTCGCGTTGTATGCAACGGAGGAGTCCAACCTGAGCTAGTGTTACTGTAGTGTTACTTTTGTAGTGTTGTTTCAAGTTTTGAAAAAGGTAATTTTTTATTATCATTTGTTTTCTTCTTTCATTTATTTTTCAATCAGGATTTCTGCAGCCCTATGTATAAAACCACGAATCGGGGAGATAGGGGTTTACTTATAATATCTAGGGTCTGACTCTGAGGTTCATTTATACCAGTTACATTAAACATAAAAGTTCAACCTCCATGGTTAAATGTTATTTATTTATTTCAGAAAGATACACATGTAATTGTAATATTTTTTATTGTGTTTAGTTTGTTAGTAGGCCCCCCTAAACTAAAAATAAATATCAAATTTACCGGCTGCAAGTCGAACCCTGGCCTCCTCATCGTTAAGGGAATGAATGGCATACAAACGAAGCTGTGTGCAGAATGTTTCACTGCTCCATTCGTGAGACACCACCTGCTTTGAGCCGAGCAGAACGCCCTGTCTTTTCTCCCATGACGTCTGTGAATTCTGGCCGTGCAGAAGGCTCGTAAGCGCCGTCTCTAGACGCTCCAGGCCCAGTGGATCAGCATCGTTGACAAGTCGCTGGAGCTCAGCTATTCCTCGGTCCCGATCGAGTTTCTTTGCGCCACAAACTAGTTGAAGTGTTGAATCCATGGATGATATAGTGGGTGTGTAACTAGACTGAGTTTTGCCCTTTCCACCTTCAAACAATATTTTTGCTTTAAAAGTAAAATGTGATCGTCTGCCCGCAAACCAACCACTCACAAGAAAAGTAAAAAACAATGACACAGCTAGTTACAGACGATTGACGACATGGATGCATGCTGGAAGGGGTGAAAGATCATAGATTAACTACTCTCGGGCAATAGGGGGCGCCAACCAGCCTTAATACGGGTGCACACAAAGACAACACGCTAATGAAAAACCAAACCAAACAATCCTAAAAAAACTTGAATGCTAAATATAAAAAAATATACTCAACAATCAAACATAATTTCAGACAACTAAACTACAGACTTCTTTTCAGTTTTGGCAGGGCATTCAAAAAAGTTGAGGGCATAGGCCTACAAATATTATGGTAGTCAATACTGGCGCAAGAATTTAGGCCTCTTTTAGTTTCTTGCACCTACCACTATAGAGCAAGGACAGCTTTGAGTTGGCCTAACAGACAAGTTTGCAAGAACCAGTCCAACAAACTTCCGGATC